>OX243795.1:0-5229655 GCA_945859595.2 Megachile willughbiella
GACATAGACACAGAGACAGAGACACAGAGACGGAGACTGTGGGACAGAGACACAGAGACAGAGATTCAGAGACGGAGACACAGGGACAGAGACACAGAGACAGGGACACAGAGGCAGAGATTCAGATGCAGAGACACAGTGACAGATTCACAGAGACACAGACAAGGGAGAGAGGCCCACGGAGACAGAGACACAGAGACAGGGACACAGAGGCAGAGATTCAGATGCAGAGACACAGGGACAGATTCACAGAGGCAGAGACACGGAGAGAGACCCACGGAGACAGAGACACAGAGACAGGGATACAGAGACGGTGACACAGGTACAGAGACACACGGACAGAGGCATAGACACAGAGACCGAGACACGGAGACGGAGACACAGGTCCAGAGACACACGGACAGAGGCATAGACACAAAGACAGAGGCATAGAGACAGATACACAGAGAGAGAGACACAGAGGCAGAGACACAGAGAAAGAGACAGGGACACAGAGACGGAGACACAGGGACAGAGACACAGAGACAGGGCACAGAGACGGAGACTCTGGGACAGAGACACAGAGACAGAGATTCAGAGGCAGAGACACAGAGACGGAGACTGTGGGACAGAGACACAGAGACAGAGACACAGTGAGACAGACAGAGACACAGAGACGGAGACAGAGGGACAGACACACAGAGACAGAAACACAGATACAGATTCACAGAGACAGGGACACAGAGATACACGTTCAGAGGCATAGACACAGAGACAGAGGCACAGAGACCGTGACACAAAGACGGAGACGCAGGGGCAGAGACACCGAGACAGAGACACAGAGACAGAGACACAGAGACAGAGACACAGAGACAGAGACACAGAGACGGAGACACAGAGACAGAGACACAGAGGCAGAGACACAGAGACAGAGACACAGAGACAGAGACACAGATACAGAGACACCGAGACAGAGACACAGATACAGAGACACAGAGACAGAGATAGAGAGTCAGAGACACAGAGACAGAGACACAGAGACAGAGACACAGAGACAGAGACATAGAGACAGAGACACAGAGACATGGACACAGAGAGAGTGACTCAGAGACAGAGACATAGAGACGGAGACAGAGACACAGAGACATAGACACAGAGACAGAGACACAGAGACGGAGACTGTGGGACAGAGACACAGAGACAGAGATTCAGAGACGGAGACACAGGGACAGAGACACAGGGACAGGGACACAGAGGCAGAGATTCAGATGCAGAGACACAGTGACAGATTCACAGAGACAGAGACAAGGGAGAGAGGCCCACGGAGACAGAGACACAGAGACAGGGACACAGAGGCAGAGATTCAGATGCAGAGAAACAAAGACAGAGGCACAGAGACAGATACACAGAGAGAGAGGCACAGAGGCAGAGACACAGAGAAAGAGACAGAGACGCAGAGACGGAGACACAGGGACAGAGACACAGAGACAGGGCACAGAGACGGAGACTCAGGGACAGAGACACAGAGACAGAGATTCAGAGACGGGGACACAGAGACGGAGACACAGAGACAGAGACACAGAGGCAGAGGCACAGAGACAGGGACACAGAGACAGAGACACAGAGACAGAGACACAGGTACAGAGACACAGAGACAGAGACACCGAGACAGAGACACAGAGACAGAGACACAGAGACAGAGATACAGAGTCAGAGACACAGAGACAGAGACACAGAGACAGAGACACAGAGACAGAGACAGAGACATAGAGACAGAGACACAGAGACATGGACACAGAGAGAGTGACTCAGAGACAGAGACATAGAGACGGAGACAGAGACACAGAGACGTAGACACAGAGACAGAGACACAGAGACGGAGACTGTGGGACAGAGACACAGAGACAGAGATTCAGAGACGGAGACACAGGGACAGAGACACAGAGACAGAAACACAGAGACAGATTCACCGAGACAGAGACACAGAGACAGAGACACAGAGACAGAGACACAGAGACAGAGACACAGAGACAGAGACACAGAGACAGAGTCACAGAGACAGAGACACAGAGGCAGAGGCACAGAGACAGAGACACAGAGACAGAGACACAGAGACAGAGACACAGAGACAGAGACAGAGACAGAGACACGGAGACGGAGACACAGAGACTGAGACAGAGACACAGAGACAAAGACACAGAGACAGAGACACAGAGACAGAGACACAGAGACAGAGACACAGAGACAGAGACACAGAGACAGAGACACAGAGACAGAGACACAGAGACAGAGACACAGAGACAGAGACACAGAGACAGAGACACAGAGACAGAGACACAGAGGCAGAGGCACAGAGACAGAGACACAGAGACAGAGACACAGAGACAGAGACGCAGAGACAGAGACACAGAGACAGAGACACAGGGAAAGAGAAACAGAGACTGAGACAGAGACAAAGACACAGAGACAGAGACACAGAGACAGAGACACAGAGACAGAGACGCAGAGACAGCGACACAGAGACAGAGACACAGAGGCAGAGGCACAGGGACAGAATCACAGAGACATAGACACAGAGACAGAGACACAGAGACACAGAGACAGAGACAGAGACAGAGACACAGAGACAGAGACACAGAGACAGAGACACAGAGACAGAGTCACAGAGACAGAGAAACAGAGGCAGAGGCACGGAGACAGACACACAGAGACAGGGACACAGAGAGAGTGACACAAAGACAGAGACACAGGGACAGAGGAACAGAGACATAGACACAGAGACAGAGACACAGAGACAGAGACACAGGGACGGAGACACAAGGACAGAGACACAGAGACAGGGACACAGAGAGAGAGAGACAGAGACAGAGACACAGAGACAGAGACACAGAGACGGAGAAACAGATACAGAGACACAGAGACAGCGACACACAGACAGAGACACAGAGACGGAGGCACAGAGACAGATACACAGAGACAGTGACACAGAGACAGAGACACAGAGACAGAGACACAGAGACAGAGACACAGAGACGTAGACGCAGAGACAGAGACACAGAGGCCGAGACACAGAGACGGAGACACAGGGACAGAGACACAGAGACAGGGACACAGAGAGAGTGACTCAGAGACAGAGACACAGGGACAGAGGCACAGAGACGTAGACACATAGACAGAGACACAGACACAGAGACAGAGACACAGGGACAGGGACACAGAGACATAGCCACAGAGACAGAGACATAGAGACAGAGACACAGAGACAGAGACACAGAGACGGAGACACAGGGGCAGAGACACAGAGACAGGGACACAGAGAGAGTGACACAAAGACAGAGACACAGGGACAGAGGAACAGGGACATAGACACAGGGACAGAGGAACAGGGACATAGACACAGAGACAGAGACACAGAGACAGAGACACAGAGACAGAGACACAGAGACAGAGACACAGAGACAGAGACACAGAGACGGAGACACAGAGACGGAGACAGAGACAGAGACACAGAGACAGAGACACAGAGTCAGAGACACAGAGACAGAGTCACAGAGACAGAGAAACAGAGGCAGAGGCACGGAGACAGAGACACAGATACAGAGACACAGACACAGAGACACAGTGACAGAGACACAGAGACAGATACACAGAGACAGCGTCACAGAGACAGAGACACAGAGGCAGAGGCACAGAGACAGAGACACAGAGACAGAGACACAGAGACAGGGACGCAGAGACAGAGACACAGGGACAGAGACACAGAGACAGAGACACAGAGACAGAGACACAGAGACCGAGACCCAGAGACAGAGACACAGATACAGAGACACAGAGACAGAGACACAGAGACAGAGACACAGAGACAGAGACACAGAGACAGAGACACAGAGACAGAGACACAGAGACAGAGACACAGAGACAGAGACACAGAGACAGAGACACAGAGACAGAGACACAGAGACAGAGACACAGAGACAGAGAAACAGAGCCAGAGTCACAGAGACAGAGACACCGAGGCAGAGGCACAGAGAGAGGGACACAGAGGCAGAGACACAGAGAAAGAGACAGAGACACAGAGACGGAGACACAGGGACAGAGACACAGAGACAGAGACAGAGAGACAGAGACGCAGAGACAGGGACACAGAGACAGAGACACAGAGACCGAGACCCAGAGACAGAGACACAGATACAGAGACACAGAGACAGCGACACAGAGACAGAGACACAGAGACAGAGACACAGAGACAGAGACGCAGTGTTAGAGACACAGAGACAGAGACACAGAGAAAGAGAAACAGAGACAGAGACAGAGACAGAGACACAGAGACAGAGACACAGAGACAGAGACACAGAGACAGAGACGCAGAGACAGAGACACAGAGGCCGAGACACAGAGACGGAGACACAGGGACAGAGACACAGAGACAGGGACACAGAGAGAGTGACTCAGAGACAGAGACACAGGGACAGAGGCACAGAGACGTAGACACATAGACAGAGACACAGACACAGAGACAGAGACACAGGGACATTGACACAGAGACATAGCCACAGAGACAGAGACATAGAGACAGAGACACAGAGACAGAGACACAGAGACGGAGACACAGGGGCAGAGACACAGAGACAGGGACACAGAGAGAGTGACACAAAGACAGAGACACAGGGACAGAGGAACAGGGACATAGACACAGGGACAGAGGAACAGGGACATAGACACAGAGACAGAGACACAGAGACAGAGACACAGAGACAGAGACACAGAGACAGAGACACAGAGACAGAGACACAGAGACAGAGACACAGAGACGGAGACACAGAGACGGAGACACAGATACAGAGACACAGAGACAGCGACACAGAGACGGAGGCACAGAGACGGAGACACAGGGACAGAGACACGGAGACAGAGACACAGGGACAGAGACACAGAGGCAGACACTCAGAGACAGAGACACAGAGACAGAGACGAGTGATGGCCACTTGGACGTCGACCGTTTGGACACGTCCCGTTTGGACGCGTCCCGTTTGGACTAGTCCCGATTGGACGCGTCCCGATTGGACGCGTTCCAACTCAAAACGGTGCAGATAAGACCTAACCAGGCCCAACAGAACAATAAAATAGCCTAACTCAACCTAACATAGCCTAACTCAGCTCAACACAGCCTATCATAAGCTAAATTAATGTTCAATCGGCACCGCTACGAATTAGAATACGTCCAATCGGAACGCGTCCAAACGGGACGCATCCAAACGGGACCGTCCAATCGGGACGCGTCCAATCGGTTGACGTCCAAGTGGGACACCCCCGACAGAGACACAGAGACAGAGACACAGAGACCGAGACCCAGAGACAGAGACACAGATACAGAGACACAAAGACAGAGACACAGAGACAGAGACACAGAGACAGAGACACAGAGACGGAGTCACAGAGACAGAGACACAGAGGCAGAGGCACAGGTACAGAATCACAGAGACATAGACACAGAGACAGAGACACAGAGACACAGAGACAGAGACAGAGACAGAGACACAGAGACAGAGACACAGAGACAGAGACACAGAGACAGAGTCACAGAGACAGAGAAACAGAGGCAGAGGCACGGAGACAGAGACACAGATACAGAGACACAGACACAGAGACACAGTGACAGAGACACAGAGACAGATACACAGAGACAGCGTCACAGAGACAGAGACACAGAGGCAGAGGCACAGAGACAGAGACACAGAGACAGAGACACAGAGACAGGGACGCAGAGACAGAGACACAGAGACAGAGACAAAATGACAGAGATTCGGAGACAGAGACACAGGGAGAGAGACACAGAAACGTAGACACAAGGACAGAGACACAGAGACAGGGACACAGAGACGGAGACACAGAGAGAGAGACACAGAGACAGGGACACAGGGGCAGAGGCACAGAGACAGAGACACAGAGACAGGGACACAGAGAGAGTGACACAAAGACAGAGACACAGGGACAGAGGAACAGAGACATAGACACAGAGACAGAGACACAGAGACAGAGACACAGGGACGGAGACACAAGGACAGAGACACAGAGACAGGGACACAGAGACAGAGAGTCAGAGACAGAGACACAGAGACAGAGACACAGAGACAGAGACACAGAGACAGAGACACAGAGACAGAGACCCAGAGACAGAGACACAGATACAGAGGCACAGAGACAGAGACACAGAGACGGAGACACAGGGACAGAGACACAGAGACAGGGCACAGAGACGGAGACACAGAGACAGAGATTCAGAGACAGGGACACCGAGACGGAGACAGAGAGACAGAGACACAGAGGCAGAGGCACAGAGACAGAGACACAGAGACAGAGTCACAGAGACAGAGACACAGAGACAGGGGCACAGAGACGGAGACACAGAGAGAGAGACACAGAGACAGAGACACAGAGACAGAGACAAAGGTACAGAGACACAGAGACAGGGGCACAGCGACAGAGACACAGAGACAGAGACACAGAGACAGAGACACAGAGACAGAGACACAGAGACAGAGACACAGAGACAGAGACACAGAGACAGAGACACAGAGACAGAGACACAGGGACAGAGACACAGAGGCAGACACTCAGAGACAGAGACACAGAGACAGAGACACAGAGACAGAGACACAGAGACAGAGACACAGAGACAGAGACACAGAGACCGAGACCCAGAGACAGAGACACAGATACAGAGACACAGAGACAGAGACACAGAGACAGAGACACAGAGACAGAGGCACAGAGACAGAGACACAGAGACAGAGACACAGAGACAGAGAAACAGAGACAGAGTCACAGAGACAGAGACACAGAGGCAGAGGCACAGAGAGAGGGACACAGAGGCAGAGACACAGAGAAAGAGACAGAGACACAGAGACGGAGACACAGGGACAGAGACACATAGACAGGGCACAGAGACGGAGACTCTGGGACAGAGACACAGAGACAGAGATTCAGAGACAGGGACACAGAGACGGAGACACAGAGACAGAGACACAGAGGCAGAGGCACAGAGACAGAGTCACAGAGACAGAGACACAGGGACGGAGACTCAAGGACAGAGACACAGAGACAGGGACACAGAGAGAGAGAGACAGAGACAGAGACACAGAGACAGAGACACACGGACAGAGGCATAGACACAAAGACAGAGGCACAGAGACAGATACACAGAGAGAGAGGCACAGAGGCAGAGACACAGAGAAAGAGACAGAGACACAGAGACAGAGACACAGGGACAGAGACACAGAGACAGGGCACAGAGACGGAGACTCTGGGACAGAGACACAGAGACAGAGATTCAGAGACAGGGACACAGAGACGAAGACACAGAGACAGAGACACAGAGGCAGAGGCACAGAGACAGAGACACAGAGACAGAGACGCAGAGACAGAGACACAGAGACAGGGACACAGAGACGGAGACACAGAGAGAGAGACACAGAGACAGAGACACAGAGACAGAGACACAGCGACAGAGACACAGAGACAGAGACACAGGGACGGAAACACAAGGACAGAGACAAAGAGACAGAGACACAGAGGCAGAGGCACAGAGACAGAGACACAGAGACAGAGACACAGAGACAGAGACGCAGTGACAGAGGCACAGAGACAGAGACAGAGACACACAGACAGAGACACAGAGACAGAGACACAGAGACAGAGACGCAGAGACAGAGACACAGAGGCCGAGACACAGAGACGGAGACACAGGGACATTGACACAGAGACAGGGACACAGAGAGAGTGACTCAGAGACGGAGACACAGGGACAGAGGCACAGAGACGTAGACACATAGACAGAGACACAGACACAGAGACAGAGACACAGGGACAGGGACACAGAGACATAGCCACAGAGACAGAGACATAGAGACAGAGACATAGAGACAGAGACGCAGAGACAGAGACACAGAGACGGAGACACAGGGGCAGAGACACAGAGACAGGGACACAGAGAGAGTGACACAAAGACAGAGACACAGGGACAGAGGAACAGAGACATAGACACAGAGACAGAGACACAGAGACAGTGACACAGGGACGGAGACACAAGGACAGAGACACAGAGACAGGGACTCAGAGACAGAGACACAGAGACGGAGGCACAGAGACAGAGACACAGAGACAGAGACACAGAGACAGGGACTCAGAGACAGAGACACAGAGACAGAGACACAGGGGCAGAGACAACGAGACGGAGTCACAGAGACAGAGACACAGAGACAGAGACGCAGAGACAGAGACACAGAGACAGAGACGCAGAGACGGAGACACAGAGATAGTGACACAGGGACGGAGACACAGAGACGTAGACACATAGACAGAGACACAGACACAGAGACAGAGACACAGAGACAGAGTCACAGAGACAGAGACACAGAGGCAGAGGCACGGAGACAGAGACACAGAGACAGAGACACAGAGACCGAGACCCAGAGACAGAGACACAGATACAGAGACACAGATGCAGAGACACAATGACAGAGATTCGGAGACAGAGATACAGGGAGAGGGACACAGAAACGGAGACACAGGGACAGAGACACAGAGACAGGGACACAGAGACAGAGACGCAGTGACAGAGACACAGAGGCAGAGACACAGAGAAAGAGAAACAGAGACAGAGACAGAGACACAGAGACAGAGACACAGAGACAGAGACACAGAGACAGAGACAAAATGACAGAGATTCGGAGACAGAGACACAGGGAGAGAGACACAGAAACGTAGACACAAGGACAGAGACACAGAGACAGGGACACAGAGACGGAGACACAGAGAGAGAGACACAGAGACAGAGATACAGAGACAGAGACACAGAGACAGAGACACAGAGACAGAGACGCAGAGACAGGTACGTAGAGACAGAGACACAGAGACAGAGACACAATGATAGAGATTCAGAGAGAGAGACACAGGGAGAGAGACACAGAGACAGAGACACAGAGACAGAGACGCAGAGACAGGGACACAGAGACAGAGACACAGAGACCGAGACCCAGAGACGGAGACACACATACAGAGACACAGAGACAGAGACACAGAGGCAGAGACACAGAGACAGAGACACAGAGACAGAGAAACAGAGACAGAGTCACAGAGACAGAGACACAGAGGCAGAGGCACAGAGACAGAGACACAGAGACAGAGACACAGAGACAGAGACACAGAGACAGAGAAACAGAGACAGAGTCACAGAGACAGCGACACAGAGGCAGAAGCACAGAGAGAGAGACACAGAGGCAGAGACACAGAGAAAGAGACAGAGACACAGAGACGGAGACACAGGGACAGAGACACAGAGACAGGGCACAGAGACGGAGACTCTGGCACAGAGACACAGAGACAGAGATTCAGAGACAGGGACACAGAGACGGAGACACAGAGACAGAGACACAGAGGCAGAGGCACAGAGACAGAGACACAGAGACAGAGACACAGATACAGAGACACAGAGACAGAGACACAGAGACAGAGACACAGAGACAGAGTCACAGAGACAGAGGCAAGGAGGCAGAGGCACAGAGACAGAGACACAGAGACAGAGACACAAAGACAGAGACACAGAGACAGAGACACAGAGACAGAGACGCAGAGACAGAGACGTAGAGACAGAGACACAGAGACAGAGACACAATGATAGAGATTCAGAGAGAGAGACACAGGGAGAGAGACACAGAAACGGAGATACAGAGCCAGAGGCACAGAGACAGAGACACAGAGCCAGAGGCACAGAGCCAGAGGCACAGAGACAGAGACACAGAGACAGAGACACAGAGGCAGAGGCACAGAGACAGAGACACAGAGACAGAGACACAGAGACAGAGACACAGAGACAGAGTCACAGAGTCAGAGACACAGAGATAGAGACGCAGAGACAGGGACACAGAGACAGAGACACAGAGACACAGACACAGGGACAGAGACACAGAGACATGGACACTGAGAGAGTGACTCAGAGACAGAGACACAGAGACGGAGACAGAGGCACAGAGACATATACATAGAGACAGAGACACAGAGACGGAGACTGTGGGACAGAGACACAGAGACAGAGATTCAGATGCAGAGACACAGAGACGGAGACACAGGGACACAGACACAGAGACAGGGACACAGCGGCAGAGATTCAGATACAGAGACACAGAGACCGTGACACAAGGAGAGAGACACAGAGACAGAGACACAGAGAAAGAGAAAAAGAGACAGAGACAGAGACAGAGACAGAGACAGAGACACAGAGACAGAGACACAGAGACAGAGACACAGAGACAGAGACACAGAGACAGAGACGCAGAGACAGAGACACAGAGACAGAGACACAGGGACCGAGACCCAGAGACAGAGACACAGATACAGAGACACAGAGACAGAGACACAGAGACAGAGACACAGAGACAGAGACACAGAGACAGAGACACAGAGACAGAGACACAGAGACAGAGACGCAGGGACAGAGACACAGAGACAGAGACACAGAGACAGAGACGCAGAGACAGAGACACAGAGACGGAGACCCAGAGACAGAGACACAGATACAGAGACACAGAGACAGAGACACAGTGACAGATACACAGAGACAGCGTCACAGAGACAGAGACACAGGGGCAGAGGCACAGAGACAGAGACACAGAGACAGAGACACAGAGACAGGGACGCAGAGACAGAGACACAGAGACAGAGACAAAATGACAGAGATTCGGAGACAGAGACACAGGGAGAGAGACACAGAAACGTAGACACAAGGACAGAGACACAGAGACAGGGACACAGAGACGGAGACACAGAGAGAGAGACACAGAGACAGGGACACAGGGGCAGAGGCACAGAGACAGAGACACAGAGACAGGGACACAGAGAGAGTGACACAAAGACAGAGACACAGGGACAGAGGAACAGAGACATAGACACAGAGACAGAGACACAGAGACAGAGACACAGGGACGGAGACTCAAGGACAGAGACACAGAGACAGGGACACAGAGAGAGAGAGACAGAGACAGAGACACAGAGACAGAGACACACGGACAGAGGCATAGACACAAAGACAGAGGCACAGAGACAGATACACAGAGAGAGAGAGTCACAGAGGCAGAGACACAGAGAAAGAGACAGAGACACAGAGACAGAGACACAGGGACAGAGACACAGAGACAGGGCACAGAGACGGAGACTCTGGGACAGAGACACAGAGACAGAGATTCAGAGACAGGGAGACAGAGACGAAGACACAGAGACAGAGACACAGAGGCAGAGGCACAGAGACAGAGACACAGAGACAGAGACGCAGAGACAGAGACACAGAGACAGGGACACAGAGACGGAGACACAGAGAGAGAGACACAGAGACAGAGACACAGAGACAGAGACACAGGTACAGAGACACAGAGACAGAGACACAGCGACAGAGACACAGAGACAGAGGCACAGAGACGTAGACACATAGACAGAGACACAGACACAGAGACAGAGACACAGGGACAGGGACACAGAGACATAGCCACAGAGACAGAGACATAGAGACAGAGACATAGAGACAGAGACACAGAGACAGAGACACAGAGACGGAGACACAGGGGCAGAGACACAGAGACAGGGACACAGAGAGAGTGACACAAAGACAGAGGCACAGGGACAGAGGAACAGAGACATAGACACAGAGACAGAGACACAGAGACAGTGACACAGGGACGGAGACACAAGGACAGAGACACAGAGACAGGGACTCAGAGACAGAGACACAGAGACGGAGACACAGAGACAGAGACACAGAGACAGGGACTCAGAGAAAGAGACACAGAGACAGAGACACAGGGGCAGAGACAACGAGACGGAGTCACAGAGACAGAGACACAGAGACAGAGACGCAGAGACAGAGACACAGAGACAGAGACGCAGAGACGGAGACACAGAGACAGTGACACAGGGACGGAGACACAGAGACGTAGACACATAGACAGAGACACAGACACAGAGACAGAGACACAGAGACAGAGTCAAAGAGACAGAGAAACAGAGGCAGAGGCACGGAGACAGAGACACAGAGACAGAGACACAGAGACCGAGACCCAGAGACAGAGACACAGATACAGAGACACAGATGCAGAGACACAATGACAGAGATTCGGAGACAGAGATACAGGGAGAGGGACACAGAAACGGAGACACAGAGACAGAGACACAGAGACAGGGACACAGAGACAGAGACGCAGTGACAGAGACACAGAGACAGAGACACAGAGACAGAGACGCAGAGACAGAGACGCAGAGACAGAGACACAGAGACGGAGACCCAGAGACAGAGACACAGATACAGAGACACAGAGACAGAGACACAGTGACAGAGACACAGAGACAGATACACAGAGACAGCGTCACAGAGACAGAGACACAGAGGCAGAGGCACAGAGACAGAGACACAGAGACAGAGACACAGAGACAGGGACGCAGAGACAGAGACACAGAGACAGAGACAAAATGACAGAGATTCGGAGACAGAGACACAGGGAGAGAGACACAGAAACGTAGACACAAGGACAGAGACACAGAGACAGGGACATAGAGACGGAGACACAGAGAGAGAGACACAGAGACAGGGACACAGGGGCAGAGGCACAGAGACAGAGACACAGAGACAGGGACACAGAGAGAGTGACACAAAGACAGAGACACAGGGACAGAGGAACAGAGACATAGACACAGAGACAGAGACACAGAGACAGATTCACAGAGACAGAGACACAGAGGCAGAGGCACAGAGAGAGGGACACAGAGGCAGAGACACAGAGAAAGAGACAGAGACACAGAGACGGAGACTGTGGGACAGAGACACAGAGACAGAGATTCAGATGCAGAGACACAGAGACGGAGACACAGGGACACAGACACAGAGACAGGGACACAGCGGCAGAGATTCAGATACAGAGACACAGAGACAGAGACACGGAGAGAGACCCACGGAGACAAAGACACAGAGACAGGGTCACAAAGAGGGAGACACATGGACAGAGACACAGAGACCGTGACACAAGGAGAGAGACACAGAGACAGAGACACAGAGAAAGAGAAAAAGAGACAGAGACAGAGACAGAGACAGAGACACAGAGACAGAGACACAGAGACAGAGACACAGAGACAGAGACACAGAGACAGAGACGCAGAGACAGAGACACAGAGACAGAGACACAGGGACCGAGACCCAGAGACAGAGACACAGATACAGAGACACAGAGACAGAGACACAGAGACAGAGACACAGAGACAGAGACACAGAGACAGAGACACAGAGACAGAGACACAGAGACAGAGACACAGAGACAGAGACGCAGAGACAGAGACACAGAGACAGAGACACAGAGACAGAGACGCAGAGACAGAGACACAGAGACGGAGACCCAGAGACAGAGACACAGATACAGAGACACAGAGACAGAGACACAGTGACAGATACACAGAGACAGCGTCACAGAGACAGAGACACAGGGGCAGAGGCACAGAGACAGAGACACAGAGACAGAGACACAGAGACAGGGACGCAGAGACAGAGACACAGAGACAGAGACAAAATGACAGAGATTCGGAGACAGAGACACAGGGAGAGAGACACAGAAACGTAGACACAAGGACAGAGACACAGAGACAGGGACACAGAGACGGAGACACAGAGAGAGAGACACAGAGACAGGGACACAGCGGCAGAGGCACAGAGACAGAGACACAGAGACAGGGACACAGAGAGAGTGACACAAAGACAGAGACACAGGGACAGAGGAACAGAGACATAGACACAGAGACAGAGACACAGAGACAGAGACACAGGGACGGAGACTCAAGGACAGAGACACAGAGACAGGGACACAGAGAGAGAGAGACAGAGACAGAGACACAGAGACAGAGACACACGGACAGAGGCATAGACACAAAGACAGAGGCACAGAGACAGATACACAGAGAGAGAGAGTCACAGAGGCAGAGACACAGAGAAAGAGACAGAGACACAGAGACAGAGACACAGGGACAGAGACACAGAGACAGGGCACAGAGACGGAGACTCTGGGACAGAGACACAGAGACAGAGATTCGGAGACAGGGAGACAGAGACGAAGACACAGAGACAGAGACACAGACGCAGAGGCACAGAGACAGAGACACAGAGACAGAGACGCAGAGACAGAGACACAGAGACAGGGACACAGAGACGGAGACACAGAGAGAGAGACACAGAGACAGAGACACAGAGACAGAGACACAGGTACAGAGACACAGAGACAGAGACACAGCGACAGAGACACAGAGACAGAGGCACAGAGACGTAGACACATAGACAGAGACACAGACACAGAGACAGAGACACAGGGACAGGGACACAGAGACATAGCCACAGAGACAGAGACATAGAGACAGAGACACAGAGACAGAGACACAGAGACGGAGACACAGGGGCAGAGACACAGAGACAGGGACACAGAGAGAGTGACACAAAGACAGAGGCACAGGGACAGAGGAACAGAGACATAGACACAGAGACAGAGACACAGAGACAGTGACACAGGGACGGAGACACAAGGACAGAGACACAGAGACAGGGACTCAGAGACAGAGACACAGAGACGGAGACACAGAGACAGAGACACAGTGACAGAGACACAGAGACAGATACACAGAGACAGCGTCACAGAGACAGAGACACAGAGGCAGAGGCACAGAGACAGAGACACAGAGACAGAGACACAGAGACAGGGACGCAGAGACAGAGACACAGAGACAGAGACAAAATGACAGAGATTCGGAGACAGAGACACAGGGAGAGAGACACAGAAACGTAGACACAAGGACAGAGACACAGAGACAGGGACATAGAGACGGAGACACAGAGAGAGAGACACAGAGACAGGGACACAGGGGCAGAGGCACAGAGACAGAGACACAGAGACAGGGACACAGAGAGAGTGACACAAAGACAGAGACACAGGGACAGAGGAACAGAGACATAGACACAGAGACAGAGACACAGAGACAGATTCACAGAGACAGAGACACAGAGGCAGAGGCACAGAGAGAGGGACACAGAGGCAGAGACACAGAGAAAGAGACAGAGACACAGAGACGGAGACACAGGGACAGAGACACAGAGACAGGGCACAGAGACGGAGACTCTGGGACAGAGACACAGAGACAGAGATTCAGAGACAGGGACACAGAGACGGAGACACAGAGACAGAGACACAGAGGCAGAGGCACAGAGACAGAGACAGAGACACAGAGACAGAGACACAGAGAAAGAGACACAGAGACAGAGACACAGAGACAGAGACGCAGAGACAGGGACACAGAGACAGAGACACAGAGACCGAGACCCAGAGACGGAGACACAGATACAGAGACACAGAGACAGAGACACAGAGATAGAGACACAGAGACAGAGACACAGAGACAGAGAAACAGAGACAGAGTCACAGAGACAGAGACACAGAGGCAGAGGCACAGAGACAGAGACACAGAGACAGAGACACAGAGACAGAGAAACAGAGACAGAGTCACAGAGACAGCGACACAGGGGCAGAGGCACAGAGAGAGAGACACAGAGGCAGAGACACAGAGAAAGAGACAGAGACACAGAGACGGAGACACAGGGACAGAGACACAGAGACAGGGCACAGAGACGGAGACTCTGGGACAGAGACACAGAGACAGAGATTCAGAGACAGGGACACAGAGACGGAGACACAGAGACAGAGACACAGAGGCAGAGGCACAGAGACAGAGACACAGAGACAGAGACACAGATACAGAGACACAGAGACAGAGACACAGAGACAGAGACACAGAGACAGAGTCACAGAGACAGAGGCAAGGAGGCAGAGGCACAGAGACAGAGACACAGAGACAGAGATACAGAGACAGAGACACAGAGACAGAGACACAGAGACAGAGACGCAGAGACAGGTACGTAGAGACAGAGACACAGAGACAGAGACACAATGATAGAGACTCAGAGAGAGAGACACAGGGAGAGAGACACAGAAACGGAGATACAGAGCCAGAGGCACAGAGACAGAGACACAGAGACAGAGACACAGAGACAGAGACGCAGAGACAGAGACACAGAGACAGAGACACAGAGACCGAGACCCAGAGACAGAGACACAGATACAGAGACACAGAGACAGAGACACAGAGACAGAGACACAGAGACAGAGACACAGAGACAGAGACACAGAGACAGAGACACAGAGACAGAGACGCAGAGACAGCGACACAGAGACAGAGACACAGAGACAGAGACGCAGAGACAGAGACACAGAGACGGAGACCCAGAGACAGAGACACAGATACAGAGACACAGAGACAGAGACACAGTGACAGATACACAGAGACAGCGTCACAGAGACAGAGACACAGGGGCAGAGGCACAGACACAGAGACACAGAGACAGAGACACAGAGACAGGGACGCAGAGACAGAGACACAGAGACAGAGACAAAATGACAGAGATTCGGAGACAGAGACACAGGGAGAGAGACACAGAAACGTAGACACAAGGACAGAGACACAGAGACAGGGACACAGAGAGGGAGACACAGAGAGAGAGACACAGAGACAGGGACACAGGGGCAGAGGCACAGAGACAGAGACACAGAGACAGGGACACAGAGAGAGTGACACAAAGACAGAGACACAGGGACAGAGGAACAGAGACATAGACACAGAGACAGAGACACAGAGACAGAGACACAGGGACGGAGACTCAAGGACAGAGACACAGAGACAGGGACACAGAGAGAGAGAGACAGAGACAGAGACACAGAGACAGAGACACACGGACAGAGGCATAGACACAAAGACAGAGGCACAGAGACAGATACACAGAGAGAGAGACACAGAGGCAGAGACACAGAGAAAGAGACAGAGACACAGAGACGGAGACACAGGGACAGAGACACAGAGACAGGGCACAGAGACGGAGACTCTGGGACAGAGACACAGAGACAGGGACACAGAGACGAAGACACAGAGACAGAGACACAGAGGCAGAGGCACAGAGACAGAGACACAGAGACAGAGACGCAGAGACAGAGACACAGGGACAGAGGAACAGAGACATAGACACAGAGACAGAGACACAGAGACAGAGACACAGGGACGGAGACTCAAGGACAGAGACACAGAGACAGGGACACAGAGAGAGAGAGACAGAGACAGAGACACAGAGACAGAGACACACGGACAGAGGCATAGACACAAAGACAGAGGCACAGAGACAGATACACAGAGAGAGAGACACAGAGGCAGAGACACAGAGAAAGAGACAGAGACACAGAGACGGAGACACAGGGACAGAGACACAGAGACAGGGCACAGAGACGGAGACTCTGGGACAGAGACACAGAGACAGGGACACAGAGACGAAGACACAGAGACAGAGACACAGAGGCAGAGGCACAGAGACAGAGACACAGAGACAGAGACGCAGAGACAGAGACACAGAGGCAGAGGCACAGAGAGAGAGACACAGAGGCAGAGACACAGAGAAAGAGACAGAGACACAGAGACGGAGTCACAGGGACAGAGACACAGAGACAGGGCACAGAGACGGAGACTCTGGGACAGAGACACAGAGACAGAGATTCAGAGACAGGGACACAGAGACGGAGACACAGGTACAGAGACACAGAGACAGAGACACAGCGACAGAGACACAGAGACAGAGACACAGAGACAGAGACACAGAGACAGAGACACAGAGACAGAGACACAGAGACAGAGACACGGAGACAGAGACGCAGAGACAGGGACACAGAGACAGAGACACAGAGACCGAGACCCAGAGACGGAGACACAGATACAGAGACACAGAGACAGAGACACAGAGACAGAGAAACAGAGACAGAGTCACAGAGACAGAGACACAGATGCAGAGGCACAGAGACAGAGACACAGAGACAGAGACACAGATACAGAGACGCAGTGACAGAGACACAGAGACAGAGACACAGAGACAGAGACACAGAGACAGAGACGCAGAGGCAGAGACACAGAGACAGAGACACAGAGATCGAGACCCAGAGACAGAGACACTGATACAGAGACACAGAGACAGAGACACAGAGACAGAGACACAGAGACACAGTCACAGAGACAGAGACACGGAGGCAGAGGCACAGAGACAGAGACACAGAGACAGAGACACAGAGACAGAGACACAGAGACAGAGACGCAGAGACAGAGACGTAGAGACAGAGACACAGAGACAGGGACACAGAGACAGAGACACAGAGACAGAGACGCAGAGACAGAGACACAGAGACAGAGACACAGAGACTGAGACACAATGATAGAGATTCAGAGACAGAGACACAGGGAGAGAGATACAGAAGCGGAGATACAGAGCCAGAGACGCAGAGGCAGGGACACAGAGACAGAGACACAGAGACCGAGACCCAGAGACAGAGACACAGATACACAGACACAGAGACAGAGACACAGAGACAGAGACACAGAGACAGAGACACAGAGACAGAGACACAGAGACAGAGAAACAGAGACAGAGTCACAGAGACAGAGACACAGAGGCAGAGGCACAGAGAGAGAGACACAGAGGCAGAGACACAGAGAAAGAGACAGAGACACAGAGACGGAGTCACAGGGACAGAGACACAGAGACAGGGCACAGAGACGGAGACTCTGGGACAGAGACACAGAGACAGAGATTCAGAGACAGGGACACAGAGACGGAGACACAGGTACAGAGACACAGAGACAGAGACACAGCGACAGAGACACAGAGACAGAGACACAGAGACAGAGACACAGAGACAGAGACACAGAGACAGAGACACAGAGACAGAGACACAGAGACAGAGACGCAGAGACAGGGACACAGAGACACAGTCACAGAGACAGAGACACGGACGCAGAGGCACAGAGACGGAGACACAGAGACAGAGACACAGAGACAGAGACACAGAGACAGAGACACAGAGACAGAGACGCAGAGACAGAGACGTAGAGACAGAGACACAGAGACAGGGACACAGAGACAGAGACACAGAGACAGAGACGCAGAGACAGAGACACAGAGACAGAGACACAGAGACAGAGACACAATGATAGAGATTCAGAGACAGAGACACAGGGAGAGAGATACAGAAGCGGAGATACAGAGCCAGAGGCACAGAGACAGAGACACAGAGACAGAGACACAGAGGCAGAGGCACAGAGACAGAGACACAGAGACAGAGACACAGAGACAGAGTCACAGAGTCAGAGACACAGAGACAGAGACGCAGAGACAGAGACACAGAGACAGAGTCACAGAGTCAGAGACACAGAGACAGAGACGCAGAGACAGGGACACAGAGACAGAGACACAGAGACAGAGACGCAGAGACAGAGACGTAGAGACAGAGACACAGAGACAGGGACACAGAGACAGAGACACAGAGACAGAGACGCAGAGACAGAGACACAGAGACAGGGACACAATGATAGAGATTCAGAGACAGAGACACAGGGAGAGAGATACAGAAGCGGAGATACAGAGCCAGAGGCACAGAGACAGAGACACAGAGACAGAGACACAGAGGCAGAGGCACAGAGACAGAGACACAGAGACAGAGACACAGAGACAGAGTCACAGAGTCAGAGACACAGAGACAGAGACGCAGAGACAGAGACACAGAGACAGAGTCACAGAGTCAGAGACACAGAGACAGAGACGCAGAGACAGGGACACAGAGACAGAGACACAGCGACACAGACACAGGGACAGAGACACAGAGACATGGACACAGAGAGAGTGACTCAGAGACAGAGACACAGAGACGGAGACAGAGGCACAGAGACATATACATAGAGACAGAGACACAGAGACAGTGACTCAGAGACAGAGACACAGAGACGGAGACAGAGGCACAGAGACATATACATAGAGACAGAGACACAGAGACAGAGACACAGAGACAGAGACACAGAGACAGAGACGCAGGGACAGAGACACAGAGACAGAGACACAGAGACAGAGACACTGAGACAGAGACGCAGAGACAGGGACACAGAGACAGAGACACAGAGACAGAGACACAGGGACAGAGACACAGAGGCAGACACTCAGAGACAGAGACACAGAGACAGAGACACAGGGACAGAGACACAGAGACAGGGACACAGAGAGAGTGACTCAGAGACAGAGACACAGGGACAGAATCACAGAGACATAGACACAGAGACAGAGACACAGAGACACAGAGACAGAGACAGAGACAGAGACACAGAGACAGAGACACAGAGACAGAGACACAGAGACAGAGTCACAGAGACAGAGACACAGAGGCAGAGGCACGGAGACAGAGACACAGAGACAGAGACACAGAGACCGAGACCCAGAGACAGAGACACAGATACAGAGACATAGATGCAGAGACACAATGACAGAGATTCGGAGACAGAGATACAGAGACAGAGACACAGGGACAGAGACACAGAGGCAGACACACAGAGACAGAGGCACAGAGACAGAGACACAGAGACAGAGATACAGAGACCGAGACCCAGAGACAGAGACACAGATACAGAGGCACAAAGACAGAGGCACAGAGACAGAGACACAGAGACAGGGACACAGAGACGGAGACACAGAGAGAGAGACACAGAGACAGAGACACAGAGACAGAGACACAGGTACAGAGACACAGCGACAGAGACACAGAGACAGAGACACAGAGACAGAGACACAGGGACAGAGACACAGAGACAGAGACACAGAGACAGAGACACAGAGACAGAGACGCAGAGACAGGGACACAGAGACAGAGACACAGAGACCGAGACCCAGAGACAGAGACACAGATACAGAGACACAGAGACAGAGACAGAGAAACAGAGACAGAGCCACAGAGACAGAGACACAGAGGCAGAGGCACAGAGAGAGAGACACAGAGGCAGAGACACAGAGAAAGAGACAGAGACACAGAGACGGAGACACAGGGACAGAGACGCAGAGACAGGGCACAGAGACCGAGACTCTGGGCCAGAGACACAGAGACAGAGATTCAGAGACAGGGACACAGAGACGGAGACACAGAGGCAGAGACACAGAGGCAGAGGCACAGAGACAGAGACACAGAGACAGAGACACAGAGACAGAGACACAGAGACAGAGACACAGAGACAGAGACACAGAGACAGAGACACAGAGACAGGGACACAGAGACGGAGACACAGAGAGAGAGACACAGAGACAGAGACACAGAGACAGAGACACAGGTACAGAGACACAGAGACAGAGACACAGAGACAGCGACACAGAGACAGAGACGCAGAGACAGAGACGTAGAGACAGAGACACAGAGACAGGGACACAGAGACAGAGACACAGAGACAGAAACACAGAGACAGAGACGCAGAGACAGAGACACAGAGACAGAGACACAGAGACAGAGACACAGAGACAGAGAAACAGAGACAGGGACACAGAGACGGAGACACAGAGACAGAGACACAGAGACAGGGACGCAGAGACAGAGACACAGAGACAGAGACACAGAGACAGAGACACAGAGACAGAGACACAGAGACGGAGACACAGAGACAGATACACAGAGACAGAGACACAGAGACAGAGACACAGAGACAGAGACACAGGGACAGAGACACAGAGGCAGACACACAGAGACAGAGGCACAGAGACAGAGACACAGAGACAGAGATACAGAGACCGAGACCCAGAGACAGAGACACAGATACAGAGGCACGAAGACAGAGACACAGAGACAGAGACACAGAGACAGAGACACAGAGACAGAGACACAGAGACAGAGACACAGAGACAGAGACACAGAGACAGAGACACAGAGACAGAGACACAGAGACAGAGACACAGAGACAGAGACACAGAGACAGAGACACAGAGACAGAGACACAGAGACAGAGACACAGAGACAGAGACACAGAGACAGAGACACAGAGACAGAGACACAGAGACAGAGACACAGAGACAGAGACACAGAGACGGAGACTGTCGGACAGAGACACTGAGACAGACAGAGACACAGAGACAGAGACACAGGGACAGAGACACAGAAACAGAGACACAGAGACAGATTCACAGAGACAGAGACACATAGACAGAGACACACGGACAGAGACACAGCGACAGAGACACAGAGACAGAGACACAGAGACAGAGACACAGAGACAGAGACACAGAGACAGAGACACAGAGACAGAGACGCAGAGACAGGGACACAGAGACACAGTCACAGAGACAGAGACACGGACGCAGAGGCACAGAGACAGAGACACAGAGACAGAGACACAGAGACAGAGACACAGAGACAGAGACGCAGAGACAGAGACGTAGAGACAGAGACACAGAGACAGGGACACAGAGACAGAGACACAGAGACAGAGACGCAGAGACAGAGACACAGAGACAGAGACACAGAGACAGAGACACAATGATAGAGATTCAGAGACAGAGACACAGGGAGAGAGATACAGAAGCGGAGATACAGAGCCAGAGGCACAGAGACAGAGACACAGAGACAGAGACACAGAGGCAGAGGCACAGAGACAGAGACACAGAGACAGAGACACAGAGACAGAGTCACAGAGTCAGAGACACAGAGACAGAGACACAGTGACAGAGACACAGAGACAGAGACACAGAGACAGAGACACAGAGACAGAGACACAATGATAGAGATTCAGAGACAGAGACACAGGGAGAGAGATACAGAAGCGGAGATACAGAGCCAGAGGCACAGAGACAGAGACACAGAGACAGAGACACAGAGGCAGAGGCACAGAGACAGAGACACAGAGACAGAGACACAGAGACAGAGTCACAGAGTCAGAGACACAGAGACAGAGACACAGTGACAGAGACACAGAGACAGAGACACAGAGACAGAGACACAGAGACAGAGACACAATGATAGAGATTCAGAGACAGAGACACAGGGAGAGAGATACAGAAGCGGAGATACAGAGCCAGAGGCACAGAGACAGAGACACAGAGACAGAGACACAGAGGCAGAGGCACAGAGACAGAGACACAGAGACAGAGACACAGAGACAGAGTCACAGAGTCAGAGACACAGAGACAGAGACGCAGAGACAGAGACACAGAGACAGAGTCACAGAGTCAGAGACACAGAGACAGAGACGCAGAGACAGGGACACAGAGACAGAGACACAGCGACACAGACACAGGGACAGAGACACAGAGACATGGACACAGAGAGAGTGACTCAGAGACAGAGACACAGAGACGGAGACAGAGGCACAGAGACATATACATAGAGACAGAGACACAGAGACAGTGACTCAGAGACAGAGACACAGAGACGGAGACAGAGGCACAGAGACATATACATAGAGACAGAGACACAGAGACAGAGACACAGAGACAGAGACACAGAGACAGAGACGCAGGGACAGAGACACAGAGACAGAGACACAGAGACAGAGACACTGAGACAGAGACGCAGAGACAGGGACACAGAGACAGAGACACAGAGACAGAGACACAGGGACAGAGACACAGAGGCAGACACTCAGAGACAGAGACACAGAGACAGAGACACAGGGACAGAGACACAGAGACAGGGACACAGAGAGAGTGACTCAGAGACAGAGACACAGGGACAGAATCACAGAGACATAGACACAGAGACAGAGACACAGAGACACAGAGACAGAGACAGAGACAGAGACACAGAGACAGAGACACAGAGACAGAGACACAGAGACAGAGTCACAGAGACAGAGACACAGAGACACAGAGACAGAGACACAGAGACGGAGACACAGAGACAGAGACACAGAGACAGAGACACAGGGACAGAGACACAGAGGCAGACACACAGAGACAGAGGCACAGAGACAGAGACACAGAGACAGAGATACAGAGACCGAGACCCAGAGACAGAGACACAGATACAGAGGCACAAAGACAGAGACACAGAGACAGAGACACAGAGACAGAGACACAGAGACAGAGACACAGAGACAGAGACACAGAGACAGAGACACAGAGACACAGAGACAGAGACACAGAGACGGAGACTGTCGGACAGAGACACTGAGACAGAGAAACAGTGAGACAGACAGAGACACAGAGACAGAGACACAGGGACAGAGACACAGAGACAGAGACACAGAGACAGATTCACAGAGACAGAGACACATAGACAGAGACACACGGACAGAGGCACAGAGACAGGGCACAGAGACGGAGACTCTGGGACAGAGACACAGAGAGAGAGACACAGATACAGAGACACGGAGACAGAGACACAGGTACGGGGACACAGAGACAGAGACACAGCGACAGAGACACAGAGACAGATACACAGAGACAGAGACGCAGGGGCAGAGACACAGAGACAGAGACACAGAGACAGAGACGCAGAGACTGGGACACAGAGACAGAGACACAGAGACAGAGACACAGAGACAGAGACACAGAGACAGAGACGCAGAGACAGAGACGTAGAGACAGAGACACAGAGACAGGGACACAGAGACAGAGACACAGAGACAGAGACGCAGAGACAGAGACACAGAGACAGAGACAAAGAGACAGAGACACAATGATAGAGATTCAGAGACAGAGACACAGGGAGAGAGACACAGAAACGGAGATACAGCGACAGAGACACATAGACAGAGACACAGAGACAGAGACACAGAGACAGAGACACAGTGACAGAGACACAGAGACAGAGACACAGAGACAGATACACAGAGAGAGAGACACAGAGAAAGAGACAGAGACGCAGAGACGGAGACACAGGGACAGAGACACAATGATAGAGATTCAGAGAGAGAGACACAGGGAGAGAGACACAGAAACGGAGATACAGCGACAGGGACACATAGACAGAGACACAGAGGCAGAGACACAGAGACAGAGACACAGTGACAGAGACACAGAGACAGAGACACAGAGACAGATACACAGAGAGAGAGACACAGAGAAAGAGACAGAGACCCAGAGACAGAGACACAGACACAGAGACGCAGAGACAGAGACACAGAGACAGAGACACAGGGAAAGAGAAGCAGAGACTGAGACAGAGACAAAGACACAGAGACAGAGACACAGAGACAGAGACACAGAGACAGAGACGCAGAGACAGGGACACAGAGACAGAGACACAGGGACAGAGACACAGAGACAGGGCACAGAGACGGAGACTCTGGGACAGAGACACAGAGACAGAGATTCAGAGACAGGGAGACAGAGACGAAGACACAGAGACAGAGACACAGAGGCAGAGGCACAGAGACAGAGACACAGAGACAGAGACGCAGAGACAGAGACACAGAGACAGGGACACAGAGACGGAGACACAGAGAGAGAGACACAGAGACAGAGACACAGAGACAGAGACACAGGTACAGAGACACAGAGACAGAGACACAGCGACAGAGACACAGAGACAGAGGCACAGAGACGTAGACACATAGACAGAGACACAGACACAGAGACAGAGACACAGGGACAGGGACACAGAGACATAGCCACAGAGACAGAGACATAGAGACAGAGACATAGAGACAGAGACACAGAGACAGAGACACAGAGACGGAGACACAGGGGCAGAGACACAGAGACAGGGACACAGAGAGAGTGACACAAAGACAGAGGCACAGGGACAGAGGAACAGAGACATAGACACAGAGACAGAGACACAGAGACAGTGACACAGGGACGGAGACACAAGGACAGAGACACAGAGACAGGGACTCAGAGACAGAGACACAGAGACGGAGACACAGAGACAGAGACACAGTGACAGAGACACAGAGACAGATACACAGAGACAGCGTCACAGAGACAGAGACACAGAGGCAGAGGCACAGAGACAGAGACACAGAGACAGAGACACAGAGACAGGGACGCAGAGACAGAGACACAGAGACAGAGACAAAATGACAGAGATTCGGAGACAGAGACACAGGGAGAGAGACACAGAAACGTAGACACAAGGACAGAGACACAGAGACAGGGACATAGAGACGGAGACACAGAGAGAGAGACACAGAGACAGGGACACAGGGGCAGAGGCACAGAGACAGAGACACAGAGACAGGGACACAGAGAGAGTGACACAAAGACAGAGACACAGGGACAGAGGAACAGAGACATAGACACAGAGACAGAGACACAGAGACAGATTCACAGAGACAGAGACACAGAGGCAGAGGCACAGAGAGAGGGACACAGAGGCAGAGACACAGAGAAAGAGACAGAGACACAGAGACGGAGACACAGGGACAGAGACACAGAGACAGGGCACAGAGACGGAGACTCTGGGACAGAGACACAGAGACAGAGATTCAGAGACAGGGACACAGAGACGGAGACACAGAGACAGAGACACAGAGGCAGAGGCACAGAGACAGAGACAGAGACACAGAGACAGAGACACAGAGAAAGAGACACAGAGACAGAGACACAGAGACAGAGACGCAGAGACAGGGACACAGAGACAGAGACACAGAGACCGAGACCCAGAGACGGAGACACAGATACAGAGACACAGAGACAGAGACACAGAGATAGAGACACAGAGACAGAGACACAGAGACAGAGAAACAGAGACAGAGTCACAGAGACAGAGACACAGAGGCAGAGGCACAGAGACAGAGACACAGAGACAGAGACACAGAGACAGAGAAACAGAGACAGAGTCACAGAGACAGCGACACAGGGGCAGAGGCACAGAGAGAGAGACACAGAGGCAGAGACACAGAGAAAGAGACAGAGACACAGAGACGGAGACACAGGGACAGAGACACAGAGACAGGGCACAGAGACGGAGACTCTGGGACAGAGACACAGAGACAGAGATTCAGAGACAGGGACACAGAGACGGAGACACAGAGACAGAGACACAGAGGCAGAGGCACAGAGACAGAGACACAGAGACAGAGACACAGATACAGAGACACAGAGACAGAGACACAGAGACAGAGACACAGAGACAGAGTCACAGAGACAGAGGCAAGGAGGCAGAGGCACAGAGACAGAGACACAGAGACAGAGATACAGAGACAGAGACACAGAGACAGAGACACAGAGACAGAGACGCAGAGACAGGTACGTAGAGACAGAGACACAGAGACAGAGACACAATGATAGAGACTCAGAGAGAGAGACACAGGGAGAGAGACACAGAAACGGAGATACAGAGCCAGAGGCACAGAGACAGAGACACAGAGACAGAGACACAGAGACAGAGTCACAGAGTCAGAGACACAGAGACAGAGGCGCAGAGACAGGGACACAGAGACAGAGACACAGAGACACAGACACAGGGACAGAGACACAGGGACACAGACACAGAGACAGGGACACAGAGGCAGAGATTCAGATACAGAGACACAGAGACAGAGACACGGAGAGAGACCCACGGAGACAAAGACACAGAGACAGGGACACAAAGAGGGAGACACATTGACAGAGACACAGGGACCGTGACACAAGGAGAGAGACACAGAGACAGAGACACAGAGAAAGAGAAAAAGAGACAGAGACAGAGACAGAGACAGAGACACAGAGACAGAGACACAGAGACAGAGACACAGAGACAGAGACACAGAGACAGAGACGCAGAGACAGAGACACAGAGACAGAGACACAGAGACCGAGACCCAGAGACAGAGACACAGATACAGAGACACAGAGACAGAGACACAGAGACAGAGACACAGAGACAGAGACACAGAGACAGAGACACAGAGACAGAGACACAGAGACAGAGACGCAGAGACAGCGACACAGAGACAGAGACACAGAGACAGAGACGCAGAGACAGAGACACAGAGACGGAGACCCAGAGACAGAGACACAGATACAGAGACACAGAGACAGAGACACAGTGACAGATACACAGAGACAGCGTCACAGAGACAGAGACACAGGGGCAGAGGCACAGACACAGAGACACAGAGACAGAGACACAGAGACAGGGACGCAGAGACAGAGACACAGAGACAGAGACAAAATGACAGAGATTCGGAGACAGAGACACAGGGAGAGAGACACAGAAACGTAGACACAAGGACAGAGACACAGAGACAGGGACACAGAGACGGAGACACAGAGAGAGAGACACAGAGACAGGGACACAGGGGCAGAGGCACAGAGACAGAGACACAGAGACAGGGACACAGAGAGAGTGACACAAAGACAGAGACACAGGGACAGAGGAACAGAGACATAGACACAGAGACAGAGACACAGAGACAGAGACACAGGGACGGAGACTCAAGGACAGAGACACAGAGACAGGGACACAGAGAGAGAGAGACAGAGACAGAGACACAGAGACAGAGACACACGGACAGAGGCATAGACACAAAGACAGAGGCACAGAGACAGATACACAGAGAGAGAGACACAGAGGCAGAGACACAGAGAAAGAGACAGAGACACAGAGACGGAGACACAGGGACAGAGACACAGAGACAGGGCACAGAGACGGAGACTCTGGGACAGAGACACAGAGACAGGGACACAGATACGAAGACACAGAGACAGAGACACAGAGGCAGAGGCACAGAGACAGAGACACAGAGACAGAGACGCAGAGACAGAGACACAGGGACAGAGGAACAGAGACATAGACACAGAGACAGAGACACAGAGACAGAGACACAGGGACGGAGACTCAAGGACAGAGACACAGAGACAGGGACACAGAGAGAGAGAGACAGAGACAGAGACACAGAGACAGAGACACACGGACAGAGGCATAGACACAAAGACAGAGGCACAGAGACAGATACACAGAGAGAGAGACACAGAGGCAGAGACACAGAGAAAGAGACAGAGACACAGAGACGGAGACACAGGGACAGAGACACAGAGACAGGGCACAGAGACGGAGACTCTGGGACAGAGACACAGAGACAGGGACACAGAGACGAAGACACAGAGACAGAGACACAGAGGCAGAGGCACAGAGACAGAGACACAGAGACAGAGACGCAGAGACAGAGACACAGAGGCAGAGGCACAGAGAGAGAGACACAGAGGCAGAGACACAGAGAAAGAGACAGAGACACAGAGACGGAGTCACAGGGACAGAGACACAGAGACAGGGCACAGAGACGGAGACTCTGGGACAGAGACACAGAGACAGAGATTCAGAGACAGGGACACAGAGACGGAGACACAGGTACAGAGACACAGAGACAGAGACACAGCGACAGAGACACAGAGACAGAGACACAGAGACAGAGACACAGAGACAGAGACACAGAGACAGAGACACAGAGACAGAGACACGGAGACAGAGACGCAGAGACAGGGACACAGAGACAGAGACACAGAGACCGAGACCCAGAGACGGAGACACAGATACAGAGACACAGAGACAGAGACACAGAGACAGAGAAACAGAGACAGAGTCACAGAGACAGAGACACAGATGCAGAGGCACAGAGACAGAGACACAGAGACAGAGACACAGATACAGAGACGCAGTGACAGAGACACAGAGACAGAGACACAGAGACAGAGACACAGAGACAGAGACGCAGAGGCAGAGACACAGAGACAGAGACACAGAGATCGAGACCCAGAGACAGAGACACTGATACAGAGACACAGAGACAGAGACACAGAGACAGAGACACAGAGACACAGTCACAGAGACAGAGACACGGAGGCAGAGGCACAGAGACAGAGACACAGAGACAGAGACACAGAGACAGAGACACAGAGACAGAGACGCAGAGACAGAGACGTAGAGACAGAGACACAGAGACAGGGACACAGAGACAGAGACACAGAGACAGAGACGCAGAGACAGAGACACAGAGACAGAGACACAGAGACTGAGACACAATGATAGAGATTCAGAGACAGAGACACAGGGAGAGAGATACAGAAGCGGAGATACAGAGCCAGAGACGCAGAGGCAGGGACACAGAGACAGAGACACAGAGACCGAGACCCAGAGACAGAGACACAGATACACAGACACAGAGACAGAGACACAGAGACAGAGACACAGAGACAGAGACACAGAGACAGAGAAACAGAGACAGAGTCACAGAGACAGAGACACAGAGGCAGAGGCACAGAGAGAGAGACACAGAGGCAGAGACACAGAGAAAGAGACAGAGACACAGAGACGGAGTCACAGGGACAGAGACACAGAGACAGGGCACAGAGACGGAGACTCTGGGACAGAGACACAGAGACAGAGATTCAGAGACAGGGACACAGAGACGGAGACACAGGTACAGAGACACAGAGACAGAGACACAGCGACAGAGACACAGAGACAGAGACACAGAGACAGAGACACAGAGACAGAGACACAGAGACAGAGACACAGAGACAGAGACACAGAGACAGAGACGCAGAGACAGGGACACAGAGACACAGTCACAGAGACAGAGACACGGACGCAGAGGCACAGAGACAGAGACACAGAGACAGAGACACAGAGACAGAGACACAGAGACAGAGACACAGAGACAGAGACGCAGAGACAGAGACGTAGAGACAGAGACACAGAGACAGGGACACAGAGACAGAGACACAGAGACAGAGACGCAGAGACAGAGACACAGAGACAGAGACACAGAGACAGAGACACAATGATAGAGATTCAGAGACAGAGACACAGGGAGAGAGATACAGAAGCGGAGATACAGAGCCAGAGGCACAGAGACAGAGACACAGAGACAGAGACACAGAGGCAGAGGCACAGAGACAGAGACACAGAGACAGAGACACAGAGACAGAGTCACAGAGTCAGAGACACAGAGACAGAGACGCAGAGACAGAGACACAGAGACAGAGTCACAGAGTCAGAGACACAGAGACAGAGACGCAGAGACAGGGACACAGAGACAGAGACACAGAGACAGAGACGCAGAGACAGAGACGTAGAGACAGAGACACAGAGACAGGGACACAGAGACAGAGACACAGAGACAGAGACGCAGAGACAGAGACACAGAGACAGAGACACAATGATAGAGATTCAGAGACAGAGACACAGGGAGAGAGATACAGAAGCGGAGATACAGAGCCAGAGGCACAGAGACAGAGACACAGAGACAGAGACACAGAGGCAGAGGCACAGAGACAGAGACACAGAGACAGAGACACAGAGACAGAGTCACAGAGTCAGAGACACAGAGACAGAGACGCAGAGACAGAGACACAGAGACAGAGTCACAGAGTCAGAGACACAGAGACAGAGACGCAGAGACAGGGACACAGAGACAGAGACACAGCGACACAGACACAGGGACAGAGACACAGAGACATGGACACAGAGAGAGTGACTCAGAGACAGAGACACAGAGACGGAGACAGAGGCACAGAGACATATACATAGAGACAGAGACACAGAGACAGTGACTCAGAGACAGAGACACAGAGACGGAGACAGAGGCACAGAGACATATACATAGAGACAGAGACACAGAGACAGAGACACAGAGACAGAGACACAGAGACAGAGACGCAGGGACAGAGACACAGAGACAGAGACACAGAGACAGAGACACTGAGACAGAGACGCAGAGACAGGGACACAGAGACAGAGACACAGAGACAGAGACACAGGGACAGAGACACAGAGGCAGACACTCAGAGACAGAGACACAGAGACAGAGACACAGGGACAGGGACACAGAGACGGAGACACAGAGAGAGAGACACAGAGACAGGGACACAGGGGCAGAGGCACAGAGACAGAGACACAGAGACAGGGACACAGAGAGAGTGACACAAAGACAGAGACACAGGGACAGAGGAACACAGACATAGACACAGAGACAGAGACACAGAGACAGAGACACAGGGACGGAGACTCAAGGACAGAGACACAGAGACAGGGACACAGAGAGAGAGAGACAGAGACAGAGACACAGAGACAGAGACACACGGACAGAGGCATAGACACAAAGACAGAGGCACAGAGACAGATACACAGAGAGAGAGACACAGAGGCAGAGACACAGAGAAAGAGACAGAGACACAGAGACGGAGACACAGGGACAGAGACACAGAGACAGGGCACAGAGACGGAGACTCTGGGACAGAGACACAGAGACAGGGACACAGAGACGAAGACACAGAGACAGAGACACAGAGGCAGAGGCACAGAGACAGAGACACAGAGACAGAGACGCAGAGACAGAGACACAGGGACAGAGGAACAGAGACATAGACACAGAGACAGAGACACAGAGACAGAGACACAGGGACGGAGACTCAAGGACAGAGACACAGAGACAGGGACACAGAGAGAGAGAGACAGAGACAGAGACACAGAGACAGAGACACACGGACAGAGGCATAGACACAAAGACAGAGGCACAGAGACAGATACACAGAGAGAGAGACACAGAGGCAGAGACACAGAGAAAGAGACAGAGACACAGAGACGGAGACACAGGGACAGAGACACAGAGACAGGGCACAGAGACGGAGACTCTGGGACAGAGACACAGAGACAGGGACACAGAGACGAAGACACAGAGACAGAGACACAGAGGCAGAGGCACAGAGACAGAGACACAGAGACAGAGACGCAGAGACAGAGACACAGAGGCAGAGGCACAGAGAGAGAGACACAGAGGCAGAGACACAGAGAAAGAGACAGAGACACAGAGACGGAGTCACAGGGACAGAGACACAGAGACAGGGCACAGAGACGGAGACTCTGGGACAGAGACACAGAGACAGAGATTCAGAGACAGGGACACAGAGACGGAGACACAGGTACAGAGACACAGAGACAGAGACACAGCGACAGAGACACAGAGACAGAGACACAGAGACAGAGACACAGAGACAGAGACACAGAGACAGAGACACAGAGACAGAGACACGGAGACAGAGACGCAGAGACAGGGACACAGAGACAGAGACACAGAGACCGAGACCCAGAGACGGAGACACAGATACAGAGACACAGAGACAGAGACACAGAGACAGAGAAACAGAGACAGAGTCACAGAGACAGAGACACAGATGCAGAGGCACAGAGACAGAGACACAGAGACAGAGACACAGATACAGAGACGCAGTGACAGAGACACAGAGACAGAGACACAGAGACAGAGACACAGAGACAGAGACGCAGAGGCAGAGACACAGAGACAGAGACACAGAGATCGAGACCCAGAGACAGAGACACTGATACAGAGACACAGAGACAGAGACACAGAGACAGAGACACAGAGACACAGTCACAGAGACAGAGACACGGAGGCAGAGGCACAGAGACAGAGACACAGAGACAGAGACACAGAGACAGAGACACAGAGACAGAGACGCAGAGACAGAGACGTAGAGACAGAGACACAGAGACAGGGACACAGAGACAGAGACACAGAGACAGAGACGCAGAGACAGAGACACAGAGACAGAGACACAGAGACTGAGACACAATGATAGAGATTCAGAGACAGAGACACAGGGAGAGAGATACAGAAGCGGAGATACAGAGCCAGAGACGCAGAGGCAGGGACACAGAGACAGAGACACAGAGACCGAGACCCAGAGACAGAGACACAGATACACAGACACAGAGACAGAGACACAGAGACAGAGACACAGAGACAGAGACACAGAGACAGAGAAACAGAGACAGAGTCACAGAGACAGAGACACAGAGGCAGAGGCACAGAGAGAGAGACACAGAGGCAGAGACACAGAGAAAGAGACAGAGACACAGAGACGGAGTCACAGGGACAGAGACACAGAGACAGGGCACAGAGACGGAGACTCTGGGACAGAGACACAGAGACAGAGATTCAGAGACAGGGACACAGAGACGGAGACACAGGTACAGAGACACAGAGACAGAGACACAGCGACAGAGACACAGAGACAGAGACACAGAGACAGAGACACAGAGACAGAGACACAGAGACAGAGACACAGAGACAGAGACACAGAGACAGAGACGCAGAGACAGGGACACAGAGACACAGTCACAGAGACAGAGACACGGACGCAGAGGCACAGAGACAGAGACACAGAGACAGAGACACAGAGACAGAGACACAGAGACAGAGACACAGAGACAGAGACGCAGAGACAGAGACGTAGAGACAGAGACACAGAGACAGGGACACAGAGACAGAGACACAGAGACAGAGACGCAGAGACAGAGACACAGAGACAGAGACACAGAGACAGAGACACAATGATAGAGATTCAGAGACAGAGACACAGGGAGAGAGATACAGAAGCGGAGATACAGAGCCAGAGGCACAGAGACAGAGACACAGAGACAGAGACACAGAGGCAGAGGCACAGAGACAGAGACACAGAGACAGAGACACAGAGACAGAGTCACAGAGTCAGAAACACAGAGACAGAGACGCAGAGACAGAGACACAGAGACAGAGTCACAGAGTCAGAGACACAGAGACAGAGACGCAGAGACAGGGACACAGAGACAGAGACACAGAGACAGAGACGCAGAGACAGAGACGTAGAGACAGAGACACAGAGACAGGGACACAGAGACAGAGACACAGAGACAGAGACGCAGAGACAGAGACACAGAGACAGAGACACAATGATAGAGATTCAGAGACAGAGACACAGGGAGAGAGATACAGAAGCGGAGATACAGAGCCAGAGGCACAGAGACAGAGACACAGAGACAGAGACACAGAGGCAGAGGCACAGAGACAGAGACACAGAGACAGAGACACAGAGACAGAGTCACAGAGTCAGAGACACAGAGACAGAGACGCAGAGACAGAGACACAGAGACAGAGTCACAGAGTCAGAGACACAGAGACAGAGACGCAGAGACAGGGACACAGAGACAGAGACACAGCGACACAGACACAGGGACAGAGACACAGAGACATGGACACAGAGAGAGTGACTCAGAGACAGAGACACAGAGACGGAGACAGAGGCACAGAGACATATACATAGAGACAGAGACACAGAGACAGTGACTCAGAGACAGAGACACAGAGACGGAGACAGAGGCACAGAGACATATACATAGAGACAGAGACACAGAGACAGAGACACAGAGACAGAGACACAGAGACAGAGACGCAGGGACAGAGACACAGAGACAGAGACACAGAGACAGAGACACTGAGACAGAGACGCAGAGACAGGGACACAGAGACAGAGACACAGAGACAGAGACACAGGGACAGAGACACAGAGGCAGACACTCAGAGACAGAGACACAGAGACAGAGACAGAGACAGAGACACAGAGACAGAGACACAGAGACAGAGACACAGAGACAGAGACACAGAGACAGAGACACAGAGATAGAGACAAAGAGACAGAGACACAGAGACAGAGTCACAGATACAGAGACACAGAGGCAGAGGCACAGAGACAGAGACACAGAGACAGAGACACAGAGACAGAGACACAGAGACGGAGGCACAGAGACGGAGACACAGAGACAGAGACACAGAGACCGAGACCCAGAGACAGATACACAGATACAGAGAGACAGATGCAGAGACACAATGACAGAGATTCGGAGACAGAGATACAGGGAGAAGGACACAGAAACGGAGACACAGGAACAGAGACACAGAGACAGGGACACAGAGACAGAGACGCAGTGACAGAGACACAGAGGCAGAGACACAGAGAAAGAGAAACAGAGACAGAGACAGAGACAGAGACACAGAGACAGAGACACAGAGACAGAGACACAGAGACAGAGACGCAGAGACAGAGACACAGAGACGGAGACCCAGGGACAGAGACACAGATACAGAGACACAGAGACAGAGACACAGAGCCAGAGACACAGAGACAGAGACAGAGACAGACACACAGAGACAGAGACACAGGGACAGAGACACAGAGACAGGGACACAGAGAGAGTGACTCAGAGACAGAGACACAGGGACAGAATCACAGAGACATAGACACAGAGACAGAGACACAGAGACGGAGACACAGGGACGGAAACACAAGGACAGAGACACAGAGACAGAGACACAGAGGCAGAGGCACAGAGACAGAGACACAGAGACAGAGACACAGAGACAGAGACGCAGTGACAGAGACACAGAGACAGAGACACAGAGAAAGAGAAACAGAGACAGAGACAGAGACAGAGACACAGAGACAGAGACACAGAGACAGAGACACAGAGACAGAGACGCAGAGACAGAGACACAGAGGCCGAGACACAGAGACGGAGACACAGAGCCAGAGACACAGAGACAGAGACAGAGACAGACACGCAGAGACAGAGACACAGAGACGGAGACACAGGGACAGAGACACAGAGGCAGGGACACAGAGCGAGTGACTCAGAGACAGAGACACAGGGACAGAATCTCAGAGACATAGACACAGAGAGAGTGACACAAAGACAGAGACACAGGGACAGAGGAACAGAGACATAGACACAGAGACAGAGACACAGAGACAGTGACACAGAGACGGAGACACAGAGACAGAGACACAGAGACCGAGACCGAGACAGAGACACAGATACAGAGACACAGAGACAGAGACACAGAGACAGAGACACAGAGACAGAGACACAGAGACAGAGACACAGAGACAGAGAAACAGAGACAGAGTCACAGAGACAGAGACACAGAGGCAGAGGCACAGAGAGGGGGACACAGAGGCAGAGACACAGAGAAAGAGACAGAGACACAGAGACGGAGACACAGGGACAGAGACACAGGGACAGAGACACAGAGACAGGGCACAGAGACGGAGACTCTGGGACAGAGACACAGAGACAGAGATTCAGAGACAGGGACACAGAGACGGAGACACAGAGACAGAGACACAGAGACAGAGGCACAGAGACAGAGACACAGAGACAGAGACACAGAGAAAGAGACACAGAGACAGAGACACAGAGACAGAGACGCAGAGACAGGGACACAGAGACAGAGACACAGAGACCGAGACCCAGATACGGAGACACAGATACAGAGACACAGAGACAGAGACACAGAGACAGAGACACAGAGACAGAGACACAGAGACAGAGAAACAGAGACAGAGTCACAGAGACAGAGACACAGAGGCAGAGGCACAGAGACAGAGACACAGAGACAGAGACACAGAGACAGAGAAACAGAGACAGAGTCACAGAGACAGCGACACAGAGGCAGAGGCACAGAGAGAGAGACACAGAGGCAGAGACACAGAGAAAGAGACAGAGACACAGAGACGGAGACACAGGGACAGAGACACAGAGACAGGGCACAGAGACGGAGACTCTGGCACAGAGACACAGAGACAGAGATTCAGAGACAGGGACACAGAGACGGAGACACAGAGACAGAGACACAGAGGCAGAGGCACAGAGACAGAGACACAGAGACAGAGACACAGATACAGAGACACAGAGACAGAGACACAGAGACAGAGACACAGAGACAGAGTCACAGAGACAGAGGCAAGGAGGCAGAGGCACAGAGACAGAGACACAGAGACAGAGACACAGAGACAGAGACACAGAGACAGAGACACAGAGACAGAGACACAGAGACAGAGACGCAGAGACAGAGACGTAGAGACAGAGACACAGAGACGGAGACCCAGAGACAGAGACACAGAGACGGAGACCCAGAGACAGAGACACAGATACAGAGACACAGAGACAGAGACACAGTGACAGATACACAGAGACAGCGTCACAGAGACAGAGACACAGGGGCAGAGGCACAGAGACAGAGACACAGAGACAGAGACACAGAGACAGGGACGCAGAGACAGAGACACAGAGACAGAGACAAAATGACAGAGATTCGGAGACAGAGACACAGGGAGAGAGACACAGAAACGTAGACACAAGGACAGAGACACAGAGACAGGGTCACAGAGACGGAGACACAGAGAGAGAGACACAGAGACAGAGACACAGAGACAGAGACACAGGTACAGAGACACAGAGACAGAGACACCTCGACAGAGACACAGAGACAGAGACACAGAGACAGAGACACAGGGACAGAGACACAGAGACAGAGACACAGAGACAGAGACACAGAGACAGAGACGCAGAGACAGGGACTCAGAGACAGAGACACAGAGACCGAGACCCAGAGACGGAGACACAGATACAGAGACACAGAGACAGAGACACAGAGACAGAGACACAGAGACAGAGAAACAGAGACAGAGTCACAGAGACAGAGACACAGAGACAGAGACACAGAGACAGAGACACACAGACAGAGACACAGAGACGGAGACACAGATACAGAGACACAGAGAGAGCGACACAGAGACAGAGACACAGAGACGGAGACACAGAGACAGATACACAGAGACAGAGACACAGAGACAGAGACACAGAGACAGAGACACAGGGACAGAGACACAGAGGCAGACACACAGAGACAGAGGCACAGAGACAGAGACACAGAGACAGAGATACAGAGACCGAGACCCAGAGACAGAGACACAGATACAGAGGCACAAAGACAGAGACACAGAGACAGAGACACAGAGACAGAGACACAGAGACAGAGACACAGAGACAGAGACACAGAGACAGAGACACAGAGACAGAGTCACAGAGACAGAGACACAGAGGCAGAGACAAAGAGACAGAGACACAGAGGCAGAGGCACAGAGACAGAGACACAGAGACAGAGACACAGAGACAGAGACGCAGAGACAGTGACACAGGGACGGAGACACAGAGACGTAGACACATAGACAGAGACACCGACACAGGGACAGAGACACAGGGACAGGGACACAGAGACATAGCCACAGAGACAGAGACATAGAGACAGAGACACAGAGACAGACACACAGAGACGGAGACACAGGGACAGAGACACAGAGACAGGGACACAGAGAGAGTGACACAAAGACAGAGACACAGGGACAGAGGAACAGGGTCATAGACACAGAGACAGAGACACAGAGACAGAGACACAGAGACAGAGACACAGAGACAGAGACACAGAGACAGAGACACAGAGACAGAGTCACAGAGACAGAGACACAGAGACAGAGACGCAGAGACAGAGACACAGAGGCCGAGACACAGAGACGGAGGCACAGGGACATTGACACATAGACAGGGACACAGAGAAAGTGACTCAGAGACAGAGACACAGGGACAGAGGCACAGAGACGTAGACACATAGACAGAGACACAGACACAGAGACAGAGACACAGGGACAGGGACACAGAGACATAGCCACAGAGACAGAGACATAGAGACAGAGACATAGAGACAGAGACACAGAGACAGAGACACAGAGACGGAGACACAGGGGCAGAGACACAGAGACAGGGACACAGAGAGAGTGACACAACGACAGAGACACAGGGACAGAGGAACAGAGACATAGACACAGAGACAGAGACACAGAGACAGTGACACAGGGACGGAGACACAAGGACAGAGACACAGAGACAGACACACAGAGACGGAGACACAGGGACAGAGACACAGAGACAGGGACACAGAGAGAGTGACACAAAGACAGAGACACAGGGACAGAGGAACAGGGTCATAGACACAGAGACAGGGACACAGAGACAGAGACACAGAGACAGAGACACAGAGACAGAGACACAGAGACAGAGACACAGAGACAGAGACACAGAGACAGAGACACAGAGACGGAGACACAGAGACGGAGACACAGATACAGAGACACAGAGACAGCGACACAGAGACGGAGGCACAGAGACGGAGACACAGGGACAGAGACACAGAGACAGAGACACAGGGACAGAGACACAGAGGCAGACACTCAGAGGCAGAGACACAGAGACAGAGACACAGAGACCGAGACCCAGAGACAGAGACACAGATACAGAGACACAAAGTCAGAGACACAGAGACAGAGACACAGAGACAGAGACACAGAGACAGAGACAGAGACACAGAGACAGAGACACAGAGACAGAGACACAGTGACAGAGACACAGAGGCAGAGGCACAGAGCCAGAGACACAGAGACAGAGACAGAGACAGACACACAGAGACAGAGACACAGAGACGGAGACACAGGGACAGAGACACAGAGACAGGGACACAGAGAGAGTGACTCAGAGACAGAGACACAGGGACAGAATCACAGAGACATAGACACAGAGACAGAGACACAGAGACACAGAGACAGAGACAGAGACAGAGACACAGAGACAGAGACACAGAGACAGAGACACAGAGACAGAGTCACAGAGACAGAGACACAGAGGCAGAGGCACGGAGACAGAGACACAGAGACAGAGACACAGAGATAGAGACAAAGAGACAGAGACACAGAGACAGAGTCACAGATACAGAGACACAGAGGCAGAGGCACAGAGACAGAGACACAGAGACAGAGACACAGAGACAGAGACACAGAGACGGAGGCACAGAGACAGAGACACAGAGACAGAGACACAGAGACAGAGACACAGATACAGAGAGACAGATGCAGAGACACAATGACAGAGATTCGGAGACAGAGATACAGGGAGAAGGACACAGAAACGGAGACACAGGGACAGAGACACAGAGACAGGGACACAGAGACAGAGACGCAGTGACAGAGACACAGAGGCAGAGACACAGAGAAAGAGAAACAGAGACAGAGACAGAGACAGAGACACAGAGACAGAGACACAGAGACAGAGACACAGAGACAGAGACGCAGAGACAGAGACACAGAGACGGAGACCCAGGGACAGAGACACAGATACAGAGACACAGAGACAGAGACACAGAGCCAGAGACACAGAGACAGAGACAGAGACAGACACACAGAGACAGAGACACAGGGACAGAGACACAGAGACAGGGACACAGAGAGAGTGACTCAGAGACAGAGACACAGGGACAGAATCACAGAGACATAGACACAGAGACAGAGACACAGAGACGGAGACACAGGGACGGAAACACAAGGACAGAGACACAGAGACAGAGACACAGAGGCAGAGGCACAGAGACAGAGACACAGAGACAGAGACACAGAGACAGAGACGCAGTGACAGAGACACAGAGACAGAGACACAGAGAAAGAGAAACAGAGACAGAGACAGAGACAGAGACACAGAGACAGAGACACAGAGACAGAGACACAGAGACAGAGACGCAGAGACAGAGACACAGAGGCCGAGACACAGAGACGGAGACACAGAGCCAGAGACACAGAGACAGAGACAGAGACAGACACGCAGAGACAGAGACACAGAGACGGAGACACAGGGACAGAGACACAGAGGCAGGGACACAGAGCGAGTGACTCAGAGACAGAGACACAGGGACAGAATCTCAGAGACATAGACACAGAGAGAGTGACACAAAGACAGAGACACAGGGACAGAGGAACAGAGACATAGACACAGAGACAGAGACACAGAGACAGTGACACAGAGACGGAGACACAGAGACAGAGACACAGAGACCGAGACCGAGACAGAGACACAGATACAGAGACACAGAGACAGAGACACAGAGACAGAGACACAGAGACAGAGACACAGAGACAGAGACACAGAGACAGAGAAACAGAGACAGAGTCACAGAGACAGAGACACAGAGGCAGAGGCACAGAGAGGGGGACACAGAGGCAGAGACACAGAGAAAGAGACAGAGACACAGAGACGGAGACACAGGGACAGAGACACAGGGACAGAGACACAGAGACAGGGCACAGAGACGGAGACTCTGGGACAGAGACACAGAGACAGAGATTCAGAGACAGGGACACAGAGACGGAGACACAGAGACAGAGACACAGAGACAGAGGCACAGAGACAGAGACACAGAGACAGAGACACAGAGAAAGAGACACAGAGACAGAGACACAGAGACAGAGACGCAGAGACAGGGACACAGAGACAGAGACACAGAGACCGAGACCCAGATACGGAGACACAGATACAGAGACACAGAGACAGAGACACAGAGACAGAGACACAGAGACAGAGACACAGAGACAGAGAAACAGAGACAGAGTCACAGAGACAGAGACACAGAGGCAGAGGCACAGAGACAGAGACACAGAGACAGAGACACAGAGACAGAGAAACAGAGACAGAGTCACAGAGACAGCGACACAGAGGCAGAGGCACAGAGAGAGAGACACAGAGGCAGAGACACAGAGAAAGAGACAGAGACACAGAGACGGAGACACAGGGACAGAGACACAGAGACAGGGCACAGAGACGGAGACTCTGGCACAGAGACACAGAGACAGAGATTCAGAGACAGGGACACAGAGACGGAGACACAGAGACAGAGACACAGAGGCAGAGGCACAGAGACAGAGACACAGAGACAGAGACACAGATACAGAGACACAGAGACAGAGACACAGAGACAGAGACACAGAGACAGAGTCACAGAGACAGAGGCAAGGAGGCAGAGGCACAGAGACAGAGACACAGAGACAGAGACACAGAGACAGAGACACAGAGACAGAGACACAGAGACAGAGACACAGAGACAGAGACGCAGAGACAGAGACGTAGAGACAGAGACACAGAGACGGAGACCCAGAGACAGAGACACAGAGACGGAGACCCAGAGACAGAGACACAGATACAGAGACACAGAGACAGAGACACAGTGACAGATACACAGAGACAGCGTCACAGAGACAGAGACACAGGGGCAGAGGCACAGAGACAGAGACACAGAGACAGAGACACAGAGACAGGGACGCAGAGACAGAGACACAGAGACAGAGACAAAATGACAGAGATTCGGAGACAGAGACACAGGGAGAGAGACACAGAAACGTAGACACAAGGACAGAGACACAGAGACAGGGTCACAGAGACGGAGACACAGAGAGAGAGACACAGAGACAGAGACACAGAGACAGAGACACAGGTACAGAGACACAGAGACAGAGACACCTCGACAGAGACACAGAGACAGAGACACAGAGACAGAGACACAGGGACAGAGACACAGAGACAGAGACACAGAGACAGAGACACAGAGACAGAGACGCAGAGACAGGGACTCAGAGACAGAGACACAGAGACCGAGACCCAGAGACGGAGACACAGATACAGAGACACAGAGACAGAGACACAGAGACAGAGACACAGAGACAGAGAAACAGAGACAGAGTCACAGAGACAGAGACACAGAGACAGAGACACAGAGACAGAGACACACAGACAGAGACACAGAGACGGAGACACAGATACAGAGACACAGAGAGAGCGACACAGAGACAGAGACACAGAGACGGAGACACAGAGACAGATACACAGAGACAGAGACACAGAGACAGAGACACAGAGACAGAGACACAGGGACAGAGACACAGAGGCAGACACACAGAGACAGAGGCACAGAGACAGAGACACAGAGACAGAGATACAGAGACCGAGACCCAGAGACAGAGACACAGATACAGAGGCACAAAGACAGAGACACAGAGACAGAGACACAGAGACAGAGACACAGAGACAGAGACACAGAGACAGAGACACAGAGACAGAGACACAGAGACAGAGTCACAGAGACAGAGACACAGAGGCAGAGACAAAGAGACAGAGACACAGAGGCAGAGGCACAGAGACAGAGACACAGAGACAGAGACACAGAGACAGAGACACAGAGACAGAGACGCAGAGACAGTGACACAGGGACGGAGACACAGAGACGTAGACACATAGACAGAGACACCGACACAGGGACAGAGACACAGGGACAGGGACACAGAGACATAGCCACAGAGACAGAGACATAGAGACAGAGACACAGAGACAGACACACAGAGACGGAGACACAGGGACAGAGACACAGAGACAGGGACACAGAGAGAGTGACACAAAGACAGAGACACAGGGACAGAGGAACAGGGTCATAGACACAGAGACAGAGACACAGAGACAGAGACACAGAGACAGAGACACAGAGACAGAGACACAGAGACAGAGACACAGAGACAGAGTCACAGAGACAGAGACACAGAGACAGAGACGCAGAGACAGAGACACAGAGGCCGAGACACAGAGACGGAGGCACAGGGACATTGACACATAGACAGGGACACAGAGAAAGTGACTCAGAGACAGAGACACAGGGACAGAGACACAGAGGCCGAGACACAGAGACGGAGACACAGAGCCAGAGACACAGAGACAGAGACAGAGACAGACACGCAGAGACAGAGACACAGAGACGGAGACACAGGGACAGAGACACAGAGGCAGGGACACAGAGCGAGTGACTCAGAGACAGAGACACAGGGACAGAATCTCAGAGACATAGACACAGAGAGAGTGACACAAAGACAGAGACACAGGGACAGAGGAACAGAGACATAGACACAGAGACAGAGACACAGAGACAGTGACACAGAGACGGAGACACAGAGACAGAGACACAGAGACCGAGACCGAGACAGAGACACAGATACAGAGACACAGAGACAGAGACACAGAGACAGAGACACAGAGACAGAGACACAGAGACAGAGACACAGAGACAGAGAAACAGAGACAGAGTCACAGAGACAGAGACACAGAGGCAGAGGCACAGAGAGGGGGACACAGAGGCAGAGACACAGAGAAAGAGACAGAGACACAGAGACGGAGACACAGGGACAGAGACACAGGGACAGAGACACAGAGACAGGGCACAGAGACGGAGACTCTGGGACAGAGACACAGAGACAGAGATTCAGAGACAGGGACACAGAGACGGAGACACAGAGACAGAGACACAGAGACAGAGGCACAGAGACAGAGACACAGAGACAGAGACACAGAGAAAGAGACACAGAGACAGAGACACAGAGACAGAGACGCAGAGACAGGGACACAGAGACAGAGACACAGAGACCGAGACCCAGATACGGAGACACAGATACAGAGACACAGAGACAGAGACACAGAGACAGAGACACAGAGACAGAGACACAGAGACAGAGAAACAGAGACAGAGTCACAGAGACAGAGACACAGAGGCAGAGGCACAGAGACAGAGACACAGAGACAGAGACACAGAGACAGAGAAACAGAGACAGAGTCACAGAGACAGCGACACAGAGGCAGAGGCACAGAGAGAGAGACACAGAGGCAGAGACACAGAGAAAGAGACAGAGACACAGAGACGGAGACACAGGGACAGAGACACAGAGACAGGGCACAGAGACGGAGACTCTGGCACAGAGACACAGAGACAGAGATTCAGAGACAGGGACACAGAGACGGAGACACAGAGACAGAGACACAGAGGCAGAGGCACAGAGACAGAGACACAGAGACAGAGACACAGATACAGAGACACAGAGACAGAGACACAGAGACAGAGACACAGAGACAGAGTCACAGAGACAGAGGCAAGGAGGCAGAGGCACAGAGACAGAGACACAGAGACAGAGACACAGAGACAGAGACACAGAGACAGAGACACAGAGACAGAGACACAGAGACAGAGACGCAGAGACAGAGACGTAGAGACAGAGACACAGAGACGGAGACCCAGAGACAGAGACACAGAGACGGAGACCCAGAGACAGAGACACAGATACAGAGACACAGAGACAGAGACACAGTGACAGATACACAGAGACAGCGTCACAGAGACAGAGACACAGGGGCAGAGGCACAGAGACAGAGACACAGAGACAGAGACACAGAGACAGGGACGCAGAGACAGAGACACAGAGACAGAGACAAAATGACAGAGATTCGGAGACAGAGACACAGGGAGAGAGACACAGAAACGTAGACACAAGGACAGAGACACAGAGACAGGGTCACAGAGACGGAGACACAGAGAGAGAGACACAGAGACAGAGACACAGAGACAGAGACACAGGTACAGAGACACAGAGACAGAGACACCTCGACAGAGACACAGAGACAGAGACACAGAGACAGAGACACAGGGACAGAGACACAGAGACAGAGACACAGAGACAGAGACACAGAGACAGAGACGCAGAGACAGGGACTCAGAGACAGAGACACAGAGACCGAGACCCAGAGACGGAGACACAGATACAGAGACACAGAGACAGAGACACAGAGACAGAGACACAGAGACAGAGAAACAGAGACAGAGTCACAGAGACAGAGACACAGAGACAGAGACACAGAGACAGAGACACACAGACAGAGACACAGAGACGGAGACACAGATACAGAGACACAGAGAGAGCGACACAGAGACAGAGACACAGAGACGGAGACACAGAGACAGATACACAGAGACAGAGACACAGAGACAGAGACACAGAGACAGAGACACAGGGACAGAGACACAGAGGCAGACACACAGAGACAGAGGCACAGAGACAGAGACACAGAGACAGAGATACAGAGACCGAGACCCAGAGACAGAGACACAGATACAGAGGCACAAAGACAGAGACACAGAGACAGAGACACAGAGACAGAGACACAGAGACAGAGACACAGAGACAGAGACACAGAGACAGAGACACAGAGACAGAGTCACAGAGACAGAGACACAGAGGCAGAGACAAAGAGACAGAGACACAGAGGCAGAGGCACAGAGACAGAGACACAGAGACAGAGACACAGAGACAGAGACGCAGAGACAGTGACACAGGGACGGAGACACAGAGACGTAGACACATAGACAGAGACACCGACACAGGGACAGAGACACAGGGACAGGGACACAGAGACATAGCCACAGAGACAGAGACATAGAGACAGAGACACAGAGACAGACACACAGAGACGGAGACACAGGGACAGAGACACAGAGACAGGGACACAGAGAGAGTGACACAAAGACAGAGACACAGGGACAGAGGAACAGGGTCATAGACACAGAGACAGAGACACAGAGACAGAGACACAGAGACAGAGACACAGAGACAGAGACACAGAGACAGAGACACAGAGACAGAGTCACAGAGACAGAGACACAGAGACAGAGACGCAGAGACAGAGACACAGAGGCCGAGACACAGAGACGGAGGCACAGGGACATTGACACATAGACAGGGACACAGAGAAAGTGACTCAGAGACAGAGACACAGGGACAGAGGCACAGAGACGTAGACACATAGACAGAGACACAGACACAGAGACAGAGACACAGGGACAGGGACACAGAGACATAGCCACAGAGACAGAGACATAGAGACAGAGACATAGAGACAGAGACACAGAGACAGAGACACAGAGACGGAGACACAGGGGCAGAGACACAGAGACAGGGACACAGAGAGAGTGACACAACGACAGAGACACAGGGACAGAGGAACAGAGACATAGACACAGAGACAGAGACACAGAGACAGTGACACAGGGACGGAGACACAAGGACAGAGACACAGAGACAGACACACAGAGACGGAGACACAGGGACAGAGACACAGAGACAGGGACACAGAGAGAGTGACACAAAGACAGAGACACAGGGACAGAGGAACAGGGTCATAGACACAGAGACAGGGACACAGAGACAGAGACACAGAGACAGAGACACAGAGACAGAGACACAGAGACAGAGACACAGAGACAGAGACACAGAGACAGAGACACAGAGACGGAGACACAGAGACGGAGACACAGATACAGAGACACAGAGACAGCGACACAGAGACGGAGGCACAGAGACGGAGACACAGGGACAGAGACACAGAGACAGAGACACAGGGACAGAGACACAGAGGCAGACACTCAGAGGCAGAGACACAGAGACAGAGACACAGAGACCGAGACCCAGAGACAGAGACACAGATACAGAGACACAAAGTCAGAGACACAGAGACAGAGACACAGAGACAGAGACACAGAGACAGAGACAGAGACACAGAGACAGAGACACAGAGACAGAGACACAGTGACAGAGACACAGAGGCAGAGGCACAGAGCCAGAGACACAGAGACAGAGACAGAGACAGACACACAGAGACAGAGACACAGAGACGGAGACACAGGGACAGAGACACAGAGACAGGGACACAGAGAGAGTGACTCAGAGACAGAGACACAGGGACAGAATCACAGAGACATAGACACAGAGACAGAGACACAGAGACACAGAGACAGAGACAGAGACAGAGACACAGAGACAGAGACACAGAGACAGAGACACAGAGACAGAGTCACAGAGACAGAGACACAGAGGCAGAGGCACGGAGACAGAGACACAGAGACAGAGACACAGAGATAGAGACAAAGAGACAGAGACACAGAGACAGAGTCACAGATACAGAGACACAGAGGCAGAGGCACAGAGACAGAGACACAGAGACAGAGACACAGAGACAGAGACACAGAGACGGAGGCACAGAGACAGAGACACAGAGACAGAGACACAGAGACAGAGACACAGATACAGAGAGACAGATGCAGAGACACAATGACAGAGATTCGGAGACAGAGATACAGGGAGAAGGACACAGAAACGGAGACACAGGGACAGAGACACAGAGACAGGGACACAGAGACAGAGACGCAGTGACAGAGACACAGAGGCAGAGACACAGAGAAAGAGAAACAGAGACAGAGACAGAGACAGAGACACAGAGACAGAGACACAGAGACAGAGACACAGAGACAGAGACGCAGAGACAGAGACACAGAGACGGAGACCCAGGGACAGAGACACAGATACAGAGACACAGAGACAGAGACACAGAGCCAGAGACACAGAGACAGAGACAGAGACAGACACACAGAGACAGAGACACAGGAACAGAGGCACAGAGACAGGGACACAGAGAGAGTGACTCAGAGACAGACACACAGGGACAGAATCACAGAGACATAGACACGGACACAGAGACACAGAGACGGAGACACAGGGACGGAAACACAAGGACAGAGACACAGAGACAGAGACACAGAGGCAGAGGCACAGAGACAGAGACACAGAGACAGAGACACAGAGACAGAGACGCAGTGACAGAGACACAGAGACAGAGACACAGAGAAAGAGAAACAGAGCCAGAGACAGAGACAGAGACACAGAGACAGAGACACAGAGACAGAGACACAGAGACAGAGACGCTGAGACAGAGACACAGAGGCCGAGACACAGAGACGGAGACACAGAGCCAGAGACACAGAGACAGAGACAGAGACAGACACACAGAGACAGAGACACAGAGACGCAGACACAGGGACAGAGACACAGAGACAGGGACACAGAGAGAGTGACTCAGAGACAGAGACACAGGGACAGAATCACAGAGACATAGACACAGAGAGAGTGACACAAAGACAGAGACACAGGGACAGAGGAACAGAGACATAGACACAGAGACAGAGACACAGAGACAGTGACACAGGGACGGACACACAAGGACAGAGACACAGAGACAGGGACTCAGAGACAGAGACACAGAGACGGAGACACAGAGACAGAGACACAGAGACAGAGACACAGAGACAGGGACACAGAGGCAGAGGCACGGAGACAGAGACGCAGAGACAGAGACACAGAGACGGAGACCCAGAGACAGAGACACAGATACAGAGACACAGAGACAGAGACACAGTGACAGAGACACAGAGACAGATACACAGAGACAGAGACACAGAGACAGAGACAGAGGGGCAGAGACAACGAGACGGAGTCACAGTGACAGAGACACAGAGGCAGAGACACAGAGAAAGAGAAACAGAGACAGAGACAGAGACAGAGACACAGAGACAGAGACACAGTGACGGAGACACAGGGACAGAGACACAGAGACAGGGACACAGAGAGAGTGACTCAGAGACAGAGACACAGGGACAGAATCACAGAGACATAGACACAGAGACAGAGACACAGAGACACAGAGACAGAGACAGAGACAGAGACAGAGACACAGAGACAGAGACACAGAGACAGAGACACAGAGACAGAGACACAGAGACAGAGACACAGAGACAGAGACACAGAGATAGAGACAAAGAGACAGAGACACAGAGACAGAGTCACAGATACAGAGACACAGAGGCAGAGGCACAGAGACAGAGACACAGAGACAGAGACACAGAGACAGAGACACAGAGACGGAGGCACAGAGACGGAGACACAGAGACAGAGACACAGAGACCGAGACCCAGAGACAGAGACACAGATACAGAGAGACAGATGCAGAGACACAATGACAGAGATTCGGAGACAGAGATACAGGGAGAAGGACACAGAAACGGAGACACAGGGACAGAGACACAGAGACAGGGACACAGAGACAGAGACACAGAGACCGAGACCCAGAGACGGAGACACAGATACAGAGACACAGAGACAGAGACACAGAGACAGAGACACAGAGACAGAGACACAGAGACAGAGAAACAGAGACAGAGTCACAGAGACAGAGACACAGAGGCAGAGGCACAGAGACAGAGACACAGAGACAGAGACACAGAGACAGAGAAACAGAGACAGAGTCACAGAGACAGCGACACAGAGGCAGAGGCACAGAGAGAGAGACACAGAGGCAGAGACACAGAGACAGAGACGCAGAGACAGGGACACAGAGACAGAGACACAGAGACCGAGACCCAGAGACGGAGACACAGATACAGAGACACAGAGACAGAGACACAGAGACAGAGACACAGAGACAGAGACACAGAGACAGAGACACAGAGACAGAGACGCAGAGACAGAGACACAGAGGCCGAGACACAGAGACGGAGACACAGAGCCAGAGACACAGAGACAGAGACAGAGACAGACACACAGAGACAGAGACACAGAGACGGAGACACAGGGACAGAGACACAGAGACAGGGACACAGAGAGAGTGACTCAGAGACAGAGACACAGGGACAGAATCACAGAGACATAGACACAGAGAGAGTGACACAAAGACAGAGACACAGGGACAGAGGAACAGAGACATAGACACAGAGACAGAGACACAGAGACAGTGACACAAAGACAGAGACACAGGGACAGAGGAACAGAGACATAGACACAGAGACAGAGACACAGAGACAGTGACACAGGGACGGACACACAAGGACAGAGACACAGAGACAGGGACTCAGAGACAGAGACACAGAGACGGAGACACAGAGACAGAGACACAGAGACAGAGACACAGAGACAGGGACACAGAGGCAGAGGCACGGAGACAGAGACACAGAGACAGAGACACAGAGACCGAGACCCAGAGACAGAGACACAGATACAGGGACACAGATGCAGAGACACAATGACAGAGATTCGGAGACAGAGATACAGGGAGAGGGACACAGAAACGGAGACACAGGGACAGAGACACAGAGACAGGGACACAGAGACAGAGACGCAGTGACAGAGACACAGAGGCAGAGACACAGAGAAAGAGAAACAGAGACAGAGACAGAGACAGAGACAGAGACACAGAGACAGAGACACAGGGACAGAGACACAGAGACAGAGACACAGAGACAGAGACGCAAAGACAGAGACACAGAGACGGAGACCCAGAGACAGAGACACAGATACAGAGACACAGAGACAGAGACACAGTGACAGAGACACAGAGACAGATACACAGAGACAGAGACACAGAGACAGAGACAGAGGGGCAGAGACAACGAGACGGAGTCACAGTGACAGAGACACAGAGGCAGAGACACAGAGAAAGAGAAACAGAGACAGAGACAGAGACAGAGACACAGAGACAGAGACACAGTGACGGAGACACAGGGACAGAGACACAGAGACAGGGACACAGAGAGAGTGACTCAGAGACAGAGACACAGGGACAGAATCACAGAGACATAGACACAGAGACAGAGACACAGAGACACAGAGACAGAGACAGAGACAGAGACAGAGACAGAGACACAGAGACAGAGACACAGAGACAGAGACACAGAGACAGAGACACAGAGACAGAGACACAGAGATAGAGACAAAGAGACAGAGACACAGAGACAGAGTCACAGATACAGAGACACAGAGGCAGAGGCACAGAGACAGAGACACAGAGACAGAGACACAGAGACAGAGACACAGAGACGGAGGCACAGAGACGGAGACACAGAGACAGAGACACAGAGACCGAGACCCAGAGACAGAGACACAGATACAGAGAGACAGATGCAGAGACACAATGACAGAGATTCGGAGACAGAGATACAGGGAGAAGGACACAGAAACGGAGACACAGGGACAGAGACACAGAGACAGGGACACAGAGACAGAGACGCAGTGACAGAGACACAGAGGCAGAGACACAGAGAAAGAGAAACAGAGACAGAGACAGAGACAGAGACACAGAGACAGAGACACAGAGACAGAGACACAGAGACAGAGACGCAGAGACAGAGACACAGAGACGGAGACCCAGGGACAGAGACACAGATACAGAGACACAGAGACAGAGACACAGAGCCAGAGACACAGAGACAGAGACAGAGACAGACACACAGAGACAGAGACACAGGGACAGAGACACAGAGACAGGGACACAGAGAGAGTGACTCAGAGACAGAGACACAGGGACAGAATCACAGAGACATAGACACAGAGACAGAGACACAGAGACGGAGACACAGGGACGGAAACACAAGGACAGAGACACAGAGACAGAGACACAGAGGCAGAGGCACAGAGACAGAGACACAGAGACAGAGACACAGAGACAGAGACGCAGTGACAGAGACACAGAGACAGAGACACAGAGAAAGAGAAACAGAGACAGAGACAGAGACAGAGACACAGAGACAGAGACACAGAGACAGAGACACAGAGACAGAGACGCAGAGACAGAGACACAGAGGCCGAGACACAGAGACGGAGACACAGAGCCAGAGACACAGAGACAGAGACAGAGACAGACACACAGAGACAGAGACACAGAGACGGAGACACAGGGACAGAGACACAGAGACAGGGACACAGAGAGAGTGACTCAGAGACAGAGACACAGGGACAGAATCACAGAGACATAGACACAGAGAGAGTGACACAAAGACAGAGACACAGGGACAGAGGAACAGAGACATAGACACAGAGACAGAGACACAGAGACAGTGACACAGAGACGGACACACAGAGACAGAGACACAGAGACCGAGACCCAGAGACAGAGGCACAGATACAGAGACACAGAGACAGAGACATAGAGACAGAGACACAGAGACAGAGACACAGAGACAGAGACACAGAGACAGAGACACAGAGACAGAGAAACAGAGACAGAGTCACAGAGACAGAGACACAGAGGCAGAGGCACAGAGAGAGGGACACAGAGGCAGAGACACAGAGAAAGAGACAGAGACACAGAGACGGAGACACAGGGACAGAGACACAGAGACAGGGCACAGAGACGGAGACTCTGGGACAGAGACACAGAGACAGAGATTCAGAGACAGGGACACAGAGACGGAGACACAGAGACAGAGACACAGAGGCAGAGGCACAGAGACTGAGACACAGAGACAGAGACACAGAGAAAGAGACACAGAGACAGAGACACAGAGACAGAGACGCAGAGACAGGGACACAGAGACAGAGACACAGAGACCGAGACCCAGAGACGGAGACACAGATACAGAGACACAGAGACAGAGACACAGAGACAGAGACACAGAGACAGAGACACAGAGACAGAGAAACAGAGACAGAGTCACAGAGACAGAGACACAGAGGCAGAGGCACAGAGACAGAGACACAGAGACAGAGACACAGAGACAGAGAAACAGAGACAGAGTCACAGAGACAGCGACACAGAGGCAGAGGCACAGAGAGAGAGACACAGAGGCAGAGACACAGAGAAAGAGACAGAGACACAGAGACGGACACACAGGGACAGAGACACAGAGACAGGGCACAGAGACGGAGACTCTGGCACAGAGACACAGAGACAGAGATTCAGAGACAGGGACTCAGAGACGGAGACACAGAGACAGAGACACAGAGGCAGAGGCACAGAGACAGAGACACAGAGACAGAGACACAGATACAGAGACACAGAGACAGAGACACAGAGACAGAGACACAGAGACAGAGTCACAGAGATAGAGGCAAGGAGGCAGAGGCACAGAGACAGAGACACAGAGACAGAGACACAGAGACAGAGACACAGAGACAGAGACACAGAGACAGAGACGCAGAGACAGAGACGTAGAGACAGAGACACAGAGACAGAGACACAATGATAGAGATTCAGAGAGAGAGACACAGGGAGAGAGACACAGATACAGAGACACAGAGGCAGAGGCACAGAGACAGAGACACAGAGACAGAGACACAGAGACAGAGACACAGAGACGGAGGCACAGAGACGGAGACACAGAGACAGAGACACAGAGACCGAGACCCAGAGACAGAGACACAGATACAGAGAGACAGATGCAGAGACACAATGACAGAGATTCGGGGACAGAGATACAGGGAGAAGGACACAGAAACGGAGACACAGGGACAGAGACACAGAGACAGGGACACAGAGACAGAGACGCAGTGACAGAGACACAGAGGCAGAGACACAGAGAAAGAGAAACAGAGACAGAGACAGAGACAGAGACACAGAGACAGAGACACAGAGACAGAGACACAGAGACAGAGACGCAGAGACAGAGACACAGAGACGGAGACCCAGGGACAGAGACACAGATACAGAGACACAGAGACAGAGACACAGAGCCAGAGACACAGAGACAGAGACAGAGACAGACACACAGAGACAGAGACACAGGGACAGAGACACAGAGACAGGGACACAGAGAGAGTGACTCAGAGACAGAGACACAGGGACAGAATCACAGAGACATAGACACGGAGACAGAGACACAGAGACGGAGACACAGGGACGGAAACACAAGGACAGAGACACAGAGACAGAGACACAGAGGCAGAGGCACAGAGACAGAGACACAGAGACAGAGACACAGAGACAGAGACGCAGTGACAGAGACACAGAGACAGAGACACAGAGAAAGAGAAACAGAGACAGAGACAGAGACAGAGACACAGAGACAGAGACACAGAGACGGAGACACAGGGGCAGAGACACAGAGACAGGGACACAGAGAGAGTGACACAACGACAGAGACACAGGGACAGAGGAACAGAGACATAGACACAGAGACAGAGACACAGAGACAGTGACACAGGGACGGAGACACAAGGACAGCGACACAGAGACAGGGACTCAGAGACAGAGACACAGAGACGGAGACACAGAGACAGAGACACAGAGACAGAGACACAGAGACAGGGACTCAGAGACAGAGACACAGAGACAGAGACACAGGGGCAGAGACAACGAGACGGAGTCACAGAGACAGAGACACAGAGACAGAGACGCAGAGACAGAGACACAGAGACAGAGACATAGAGACAGAGACGCAGAGACGGAGACACAGAGACAGTGACACAGGGACGGAGACACTGAGACGTAGACACATAGACAGAGACACAGACACAGAGACAGAGACATAGAGACAGAGACACAGAGAGAGACACACAGAGACGGAGACACAGGGACAGAGACACAGAGACAGGGACACAGAGAGAGTGACACAAAGACAGAGACACAGGGACAGAGGAACAGGGTCATAGACACAGAGACAGAGACACAGAGACAGAGACACAGAGACAGAGACACAGAGACAGAGACACAGAGACAGAGACACAGAGACAGAGACACAGGGACAGAATCACAGAGACATAGACACAGAGACAGAGACACAGAGACGGAGACACAGGGACGGAAACACAAGGACAGAGACACAGAGACAGAGACACAGAGGCAGAGGCACAGAGACAGAGACACAGAGACAGAGACACAGAGACAGAGACGCAGTGACAGAGACACAGAGACAGAGACACAGAGAAAGAGAAACAGAGACAGAGACAGAGACAGAGACACAGAGGCCGAGACACAGAGACGGAGACACAGAGACAGAGACACAGTGACAGAGACACAGAGACAGATACACAGAGACAGAGACACAGAGACAGAGACAGAGGGGCAGAGACAACGAGACGGAGTCACAGTGACAGAGACACAGAGGCAGAGACACAGAGAAAGAGAAACAGAGACAGAGACAGAGACAGAGACACAGAGACAGAGACACAGTGACGGAGACACAGGGACAGAGACACAGAGACAGGGACACAGAGAGAGTGACTCAGAGACAGAGACACAGGGACAGAATCACAGAGACATAGACACAGAGACAGAGACACAGAGACAGAGACACAGAGACAGAGACACAGAGATAGAGACAAAGAGACAGAGACACAGAGACAGAGTCACAGATACAGAGACACAGAGGCAGAGGCACAGAGACAGAGACACAGAGACAGAGACACAGAGACAGAGACACAGAGACGGAGGCACAGAGACGGAGACACAGAGACAGAGACACAGAGACCGAGACCCAGAGACAGAGACACAGATACAGAGAGACAGATGCAGAGACACAATGACAGAGATTCGGAGACAGAGATACAGGGAGAAGGACACAGAAACGGAGACACAGGGACAGAGACACAGAGACAGGGACACAGAGACAGAGACGCAGTGACAGAGACACAGAGGCAGAGACACAGAGAAAGAGAAACAGAGACAGAGACAGAGACAGAGACACAGAGACAGAGACACAGAGACAGAGACACAGAGACAGAGACGCAGAGACAGAGACACAGAGACGGAGACCCAGGGACAGAGACACAGATACAGAGACACAGAGACAGAGACACAGAGCCAGAGACACAGAGACAGAGACAGAGACAGACACACAGAGACAGAGACACAGGGACAGAGACACAGAGACAGGGACACAGAGAGAGTGACTCAGAGACAGAGACACAGGGACAGAATCACAGAGACATAGACACAGAGACAGAGACACAGAGACGGAGACACAGGGACGGAAACACAAGGACAGAGACACAGAGACAGAGACACAGAGGCAGAGGCACAGAGACAGAGACACAGAGACAGAGACACAGAGACAGAGACGCAGTGACAGAGACACAGAGACAGAGACACAGAGAAAGAGAAACAGAGACAGAGACAGAGACAGAGACACAGAGACAGAGACACAGAGACAGAGACACAGAGACAGAGACGCAGAGACAGAGACACAGAGGCCGAGACACAGAGACGGAGACACAGAGCCAGAGACACAGAGACAGAGACAGAGACAGACACACAGAGACAGAGACACAGAGACGGAGACACAGGGACAGAGACACAGAGACAGGGACACAGAGAGAGTGACTCAGAGACAGAGACACAGGGACAGAATCACAGAGACATAGACACAGAGAGAGTGACACAAAGACAGAGACACAGGGACAGAGGAACAGAGACATAGACACAGAGACAGAGACACAGAGACAGTGACACAGAGACGGACACACAGAGACAGAGACACAGAGACCGAGACCCAGAGACAGAGGCACAGATACAGAGACACAGAGACAGAGACATAGAGACAGAGACACAGAGACAGAGACACAGAGACAGAGACACAGAGACAGAGACACAGAGACAGAGAAACAGAGACAGAGTCACAGAGACAGAGACACAGAGGCAGAGGCACAGAGAGAGGGACACAGAGGCAGAGACACAGAGAAAGAGACAGAGACACAGAGACGGAGACACAGGGACAGAGACACAGAGACAGGGCACAGAGACGGAGACTCTGGGACAGAGACACAGAGACAGAGATTCAGAGACAGGGACACAGAGACGGAGACACAGAGACAGAGACACAGAGGCAGAGGCACAGAGACTGAGACACAGAGACAGAGACACAGAGAAAGAGACACAGAGACAGAGACACAGAGACAGAGACGCAGAGACAGGGACACAGAGTCAGAGACACAGAGACCGAGACCCAGAGACGGAGACACAGATACAGAGACACAGAGACAGAGACACAGAGACAGAGACACAGAGACAGAGACACAGAGACAGAGAAACAGAGACAGAGTCACAGAGACAGAGACACAGAGGCAGAGGCACAGAGACAGAGACACAGAGACAGAGACACAGAGACAGAGAAACAGAGACAGAGTCACAGAGACAGCGACACAGAGGCAGAGGCACAGAGAGAGAGACACAGAGGCAGAGACACAGAGAAAGAGACAGAGACACAGAGACGGACACACAGGGACAGAGACACAGAGACAGGGCACAGAGACGGAGACTCTGGCACAGAGACACAGAGACAGAGATTCAGAGACAGGGACTCAGAGACGGAGACACAGAGACAGAGACACAGAGGCAGAGGCACAGAGACAGAGACACAGAGACAGAGACACAGATACAGAGACACAGAGACAGAGACACAGAGACAGAGACACAGAGACAGAGTCACAGAGATAGAGGCAAGGAGGCAGAGGCACAGAGACAGAGACACAGAGACAGAGACACAGAGACAGAGACACAGAGACAGAGACACAGAGACAGAGACGCAGAGACAGAGACGTAGAGACAGAGACACAGAGACAGAGACACAATGATAGAGATTCAGAGAGAGAGACACAGGGAGAGAGACACAGATACAGAGACACAGAGGCAGAGGCACAGAGACAGAGACACAGAGACAGAGACACAGAGACAGAGACACAGAGACGGAGGCACAGAGACGGAGACACAGAGACAGAGACACAGAGACCGAGACCCAGAGACAGAGACACAGATACAGAGAGACAGATGCAGAGACACAATGACAGAGATTCGGGGACAGAGATACAGGGAGAAGGACACAGAAACGGAGACACAGGGACAGAGACACAGAGACAGGGACACAGAGACAGAGACGCAGTGACAGAGACACAGAGGCAGAGACACAGAGAAAGAGAAACAGAGACAGAGACAGAGACAGAGACACAGAGACAGAGACACAGAGACAGAGACACAGAGACAGAGACGCAGAGACAGAGACACAGAGACGGAGATCCAGGGACAGAGACACAGATACAGAGACACAGAGACAGAGACACAGAGCCAGAGACACAGAGACAGAGACAGAGACAGACACACAGAGACAGAGACACAGGGACAGAGACACAGAGACAGGGACACAGAGAGAGTGACTCAGAGACAGAGACACAGGGACCGAATCACAGAGACATAGACACGGAGACAGAGACACAGAGACGGAGACACAGGGACGGAAACACAAGGACAGAGACACAGAGACAGAGACACAGAGGCAGAGGCACAGAGACAGAGACACAGAGACAGAGACACAGAGACAGAGACGCAGTGACAGAGACACAGAGACAGAGACACAGAGAAAGAGAAACAGAGACAGAGACAGAGACAGAGACACAGAGACAGAGACACAGAGACAGAGACACAGAGACAGAGACGCAGAGACAGAGACACAGAGGCCGAGACACAGAGACGGAGACACAGAGCCAGAGACACAGAGACAGAGACAGAGACAGACACACAGAGACAGAGACACAGAGACAGAGACACAGAGACAGAGACACAGAGACAGAGACACAGAGACAGAGTCACAGAGACAGAGACACAGAGACAGAGACGCAGAGACAGAGACACAGAGGCCGAGACACAGAGACGGAGACACAGGGACATTGACACAGAGACAGGGACACAGAGAAAGTGACTCAGAGACAGAGACACAGGGACAGAGGCACAGAGACGTAGACACATAGACAGAGACACAGACACAGAGACAGAGACACAGGGACAGGGACACAGAGACATAGCCACAGAGACAGAGACATAGAGACAGAGACATAGAGACAGAGACACAGAGACAGAGACACAGAGACGGAGACACAGGGGCAGAGACACAGAGACAGGGACACAGAGAGAGTGACACAACGACAGAGACACGGGGACAGAGGAACAGAGACATAGACACAGAGACAGAGACACAGAGACAGTGACACAGGGACGGAGACACAAGGACAGCGACACAGAGACAGGGACTCAGAGACAGAGACACAGAGACGGAGACACAGAGACAGAGACACAGAGACAGAGACACAGAGACAGGGACTCAGAGACAGAGACACAGAGACAGAGACACAGGGGCAGAGACAACGAGACGGAGTCACAGAGACAGAGACACAGAGACAGAGACGCAGAGACAGAGACACAGAGACAGAGACATAGAGACAGAGACGCAGAGACGGAGACACAGAGACAGTGACACAGGGACGGAGACACTGAGACGTAGACACATAGACAGAGACACAGACACAGAGACAGAGACATAGAGACAGAGACACAGAGAGAGACACACAGAGACGGAGACACAGGGACAGAGACACAGAGACAGGGACACAGAGAGAGTGACACAAAGACAGAGACACAGGGACAGAGGAACAGGGTCATAGACACAGAGACAGAGACACAGAGACAGAGACACAGAGACAGAGACACAGAGACAGAGACACAGAGACAGAGACACAGAGACAGAGACACAGAGACAGAGACACAGGGACAGAATCACAGAGACATAGACACAGAGACAGAGACACAGAGACGGAGACACAGGGACGGAAACACAAGGACAGAGACACAGAGACAGAGACACAGAGGCAGAGGCACAGAGACAGAGACACAGAGACAGAGACACAGAGACAGAGACGCAGTGACAGAGACACAGAGACAGAGACACAGAGAAAGAGAAACAGAGACAGAGACAGAGACAGAGACACAGAGACAGAGACACAGAGACAGAGACACAGAGACAGAGACACAGAGACAGAGACGCAGAGACAGAGACACAGAGGCCGAGACACAGAGACGGAGACACAGAGCCAGAGACACAGAGACAGAGACAGAGACAGACACACAGAGACAGAGACACAGAGACGGAGACACAGGGACAGAGACACAGAGACAGGGCACAGAGACGGAGACTCTGGGACAGAGACACAGAGACAGAGTCACAGAGACAGCGACACAGAGGCAGAGGCACAGAGAGAGAGACACAGAGGCAGAGACACAGAGAAAGAGACAGAGACACAGAGACGGACACACAGGGACAGAGACACAGTGACAGGGCACAGAGACGGAGACTCTGGCACAGAGACACAGAGACAGAGATTCAGAGACAGGGACTCAGAGACGGAGACACAGAGACAGAGACACAGAGGCAGAGGCACAGAGACAGAGACACAGAGACAGAGACACAGATACAGAGACACAGAGACAGAGACACAGAGACAGAGACACAGAGACAGAGTCACAGAGACAGAGGCAAGGAGGCAGAGGCGCAGAGACAGAGACACAGAGACAGAGACACAGAGACAGAGACACAGAGACAGAGACACAGAGACAGAGACGCAGAGACAGAGACGTAGAGACAGAGACACAGAGACAGAGACACAATGATAGAGATTCAGAGAGAGAGACACAGGGAGAGAGACACAGAAACGGAGATACAGAGCCAGAGGCACAGAGACAGAGACACAGAGCCAGAGGCACAGAGCCAGAGGCACAGAGACAGAGACACAGAGACAGAGACACAGAGGCAGAGGCACAGAGACAGAGACACAGAGACAGAGACACAGGGACGGAGACTCAAGGACAGAAACACAGAGACAGGGACACAGAGAGAGAGAGACAGAGACAGAGACACAGAGACAGAGACACACGGACAGAGGCATAGACACAAAGACAGAGGCACAGAGACAGATACACAGAGAGAGAGACACAGAGGCAGAGACACAGAGAAAGAGACAGAGACACAGAGACGGAGACACAGATACAGAGACACAGAGACAGAGACACAGAGACAGAGACACAGAGACAGAGACACAGAGACAGAGACACAGAGACAGAGACACAGAGACAGAGACGCAGAGACAGGGACACAGAGACAGAGACACAGAGACCGAGACCCAGAGACGGAGACACAGATACAGAGACACAGAGACAGAGACTCAGAGACAGAGAAACAGAGACAGAGTCACAGAGACAGAGACACAGATGCAGAGGCACAGAGACAGAGACACAGAGACAGAGACACAGATACAGAGACGCAGTGACAGAGACACAGAGACAGAGACACAGAGACAGAGACACAGAGACAGAGACACAGAGACAGAGACGCAGAGGCAGAGACACAGAGACAGAGACACAGAGATCGAGACCCAGAGACAGAGACACTGATACAGAGACATAGAGACAGAGACACAGAGACAGAGGCACAGAGACACAGTCACAGAGACAGAGACACGGAGGCAGAGGCACAGAGACAGAGACACAGAGACAGAGACACAGAGACAGAGACACAGAGACAGAGACACAGAGACAGAGACGCAGAGACAGAGACGTAGAGACAGAGACACAGAGACAGGGACACAGAGACAGAGACACAGAGACAGAGACGCAGAGACAGAGACACAGAGACAGAGACACAGAGACAGAGACACAATGATAGAGATTCAGAGACAGAGACACAGGGAGAGAGATACAGAAGCGGAGATACAGAGCCAGAGGCACAGAGACAGAGACACAGAGACAGAGACACAGAGGCAGAGGCACAGAGACGGAGACACAGAGACAGAGACACAGAGACCGAGACCCAGAGACAGAGACACAGATACAGAGACACAGAGACAGAGACACAGAGACAGAGACACAGAGACAGAGACACAGAGACAGAGACACAGAGACAGAGACACAGAGACACAGTCACAGAGACAGAGACACGGAGGCAGAGGCACAGAGACAGAGACACAGAGACAGAGACACAGAGACAGAGACACAGAGACAGAGACGCAGAGACAGAGACGTAGAGACAGAGACACAGAGACAGGGACACAGAGACAGAGACACAGAGACAGAGACGCAGAGACAGAGACACAGAGACAGAGACACAGAGACAGAGACACAATGATAGAGATTCAGAGACAGAGACACAGGGAGAGAGATACAATGATAGAGATTCAGAGACAGAGACACAGGGAGAGAGATACAGAAGCGGAGATACAGAGCCAGAGGCACAGAGACAGAGACACAGAGACAGAGACACAGAGGCAGAGGCACAGAGACAGAGACACAGAGACAGAGACACAGAGACAGAGACACAGAGACAGAGACACAGAGACAGAGACACAGAGACAGAGACACAGAGACAGAGACACAGAGACAGAGACACAGAGAAAGAGACACAGAGACGGAGACTGTCGGACAGAGACACTGAGACAGAGACACAGTGAGACAGACAGAGACACAGAGACAGAGACACAGGGACAGAGACACAGAGACAGAGACACAGAGACAGATTCACAGAGACAGAGACACAGAGACAGAGACACACGGACAGAGGCACAGAGACAGGGCACAGAGACGGAGACTCTGGGACAGAGACACAGAGAGAGAGACACAGATACAGAGACACGGAGACAGAGACACAGGTACGGGGACACAGAGACAGAGACACAGCGACAGAGACACAGAGACAGATTCACAGAGACAGAGACACAGGGACAGAGACACAGAGACAGAGACACAGAGACAGAGACACAGAGACAGAGACGCAGAGACAGGGACACAGAGACAGAGACACAGAGACAGAGACACAGAGACAGAGACACAGAGACAGAGACGCAGAGACAGAGACGTAGAGACAGAGACACAGAGACAGGGACACAGAGACAGAGACACAGAGACAGAGACGCAGAGACAGAGACACAGAGACAGAGACACAGAGACAGAGACACAATGATAGAGATTCAGAGAGAGAGACACAGGGAGAGAGACACAGAAACGGAGATACAGCGACAGAGACACATAGACAGAGACACAGAGACAGAGACACAGAGACAGAGACACAGTGACAGAGACACAGAGACAGAGACACAGAGACAGATACACAGAGAGAGAGACACAGAGAAAGAGACAGAGACGCAGAGACGGAGACACAGGGACAGAGACACAATGATAGAGATTCAGAGAGAGAGACACAGGGAGAGAGACAGAGACCCAGAGACAGAGACACAGAGACAGAGACACAGAGACAGAGACGCAGAGACAGAGACACAGAGACAGAGACACAGGGAAAGAGAAACAGAGACTGAGACAGAGACAAAGACACAGAGACAGAGACACAGAGACAGAGACACAAAGACAGAGACGCAGAGACAGGGACACAGAGACAGAGACACAGAGACAGAGACACAGACACGGAGACAGAGACACAGAGACATAGACACAGAGACAGAGACACAGAGACGGAGACTGTGGGACAGAGACACAGAGACAGAGATTCAGAGACGGAGACACAGGGACAGAGACACAGAGACAGGGACACAGAGGCAGAGATTCAGATGCAGAGACACAGTGACAGATTCACAGAGACACAGACAAGGGAGAGAGGCCCACGGAGACAGAGACACAGAGACAGGGACACAGAGGCAGAGATTCAGATGCAGAGACACAGGGACAGATTCACAGAGGCAGAGACACGGAGAGAGACCCACGGAGACAGAGACACAGAGACAGGGATACAGAGACGGAGACACAGAGACATAGACACAGAGGCAGAGACACAGAGACAGAGACACAGAGACAGAGACTGTGGGACAGAGACACAGAGACAGAGACACAGTGAGACAGACAGAGACATAGAGACGGAGACAGAGGGACAGACACACAGAGACAGAAACACAGATACAGATTCACAGAGACAGGGACACAGAGATACACGTTCAGAGGCATAGACACAGAGACAGAGGCACAGAGACAGAGACACAGAGGCAGAGGCACAGAGAGAGAGACACAGAGGCAGAAACACAGAGAAAGAGACAGAGACACAGAGACGGAGTCACAGGGACAGAGACACAGAGACAGGGCACAGAGACGGAGACTCTGGGACAGAGACACAGAGACAGAGATTCAGAGACAGGGACACAGAGACGGAGACACAGGTACAGTGACACAGAGACAGAGACACAGCGACAGAGACACAGAGACAGAGACACAGAGACAGAGACACAGAGACAGAGACACAGAGACAGAGACACAGAGACAGAGACACAGAGACAGAGACGCAGAGACAGGGACACAGAGACAGAGACACAGAGACCGAGACCCAGAGACGGAGACACAGATACAGAGACACAGAGACAGAGACTCAGAGACACAGAAACAGAGACAGAGTCACAGAGACAGAGACACAGATGCAGAGGCACAGAGACAGAGACACAGAGACAGAGACACAGATACAGAGACGCAGTGACAGAGACACAGAGACAGAGACACAGAGACAGAGACACAGAGACAGAGACGCAGAGGCAGAGACACAGAGACAGAGACACGGAGATCGAGACCCAGAGACAGAGACACTGATACAGAGACACAGAGACAGAGACACAGAGACAGAGACACAGAGACAGAGACACAGAGACACAGTCACAGAGACAGAGACACGGAGGCAGAGGCACAGAGACAGAGACACAGAGACAGAGACACAGAGACAGAGACACAGAGACAGAGACGCAGAGACAGAGACGTAGAGACAGAGACACAGAGACAGGGACACAGAGACAGAGACACAGAGATAGAGACGCAGAGACAGAGACACAGAGACAGAGACACAGAGACAGGGACACAATGATAGAGATTCAGAGACAGAGACACAGGGAGAGAGACACAGAGACAGAGACACAGAGACACAGACGCAGAGACAGAGACGTAGAGACAGAGACACAGAGACAGAGACACAATGATAGAGATTCAGAGAGAGAGACACAGGGAGAGAGACACAGAAACGGAGATACAGAGCCAGAGGCACAGAGACAGAGACACAGAGCCAGAGGCACAGAGCCAGAGGCACAGAGACAGAGACACAGAGACAGAGACACAGAGACAGAGATTCAAAGACAGGGACACACAGACGGAGACACAGAGAGAGAGACACAGAGACAGAGACACAGAGACAGAGACACAGGTCCAGAGACACAGAGACAGAGACACAGCGACAGAGACACAGAGACAGAGACACAGAGACAGAGACACAGGGATAGAGACACAGAGACAGAGACACAGAGACAGAGACACAGAGACAGAGACGCAGAGGCAGGGACACAGAGACAGAGACACAGAGACCGAGACCCAGAGACAGAGACACAGATACAGAGACACAGAGACAGAGACACAGAGACAGAGACACAGAGACAGAGACACAGAGACAGAGACACAGAGACAGAGACACAGAGACAGAGAAACAGAGACAGAGTCACAGAGACAGAGACAGGGACAGAGACACAGAGACAGAGACACAGAGACAGAGACACAGAGACAGAGACACAGAGACAGAGACACAGAGACAGAGACACAGGGACGGAGACTCAAGGACAGAAACACAGAGACAGGGACACAGAGAGAGAGAGACAGAGACAGAGACACAGAGACAGAGACACACGGACAGAGGCATAGACACAAAGACAGAGGCACAGAGACAGATACACAGAGAGAGAGACACAGAGGCAGAGACACAGAGAAAGAGACAGAGACACAGAGACGGAGACACAGATACAGAGACACAGAGACAGAGACACAGAGACAGAGACACAGAGACAGAGACACAGAGACAGAGACACAGAGACAGAGACGCAGAGACAGGGACACAGAGACAGAGACACAGAGACCGAGACCCAGAGACGGAGACACAGATTCAGAGACACAGAGACAGAGACTCAGAGACAGAGAAACAGAGACAGAGTCACAGAGACAGAGACACAGATGCAGAGGCACAGAGACAGAGACACAGAGACAGAGACACAGATACAGAGACGCAGTGACAGAGACACAGAGACAGAGACACAGAGACAGAGACACAGAGACAGAGACACAGAGACAGAGACGCAGAGGCAGAGACACAGAGACAGAGACACAGAGATCGAGACCCAGAGACAGAGACACTGATACAGAGACATAGAGACAGAGACACAGAGACAGAGACACAGAGACACAGTCACAGAGACAGAGACACGGAGGCAGAGGCACAGAGACAGAGACACAGAGACAGAGACACAGAGACAGAGACACAGAGACAGAGACACAGAGACAGAGACGCAGAGACAGAGACGTAGAGACAGAGACACAGAGACAGGGACACAGAGACAGAGACACAGAGACAGAGACGCAGAGACAGAGACACAGAGATAGAGACACAGAGACAGAGACACAATGATAGAGATTCAGAGACAGAGACACAGGGAGAGAGATACAGAAGCGGAGATACAGAGCCAGAGGCACAGAGACAGAGACACAGAGACAGAGACACAGAGGCAGAGGCACAGAGACGGAGACACAGAGACAGAGACACAGAGACCGAGACCCAGAGACAGAGACACAGATACAGAGACACAGAGACAGAGACACAGAGACAGAGACACAGAGACAGAGACACAGAGACAGAGAAACAGAGACAGAGTCACAGAGACAGAGACACAGAGGCAGAGGCACAGAGACAGGGACACAGAGACAGAGACACAGAGACAGAGACACAGAGACAGAGACACAGAGACAGAGACGCAGAGGCAGAGACACAGAGACAGAGACACAGAGATCGAGACCCAGAGACAGAGACACTGATACAGAGACACAGAGACAGAGACACAGAGACAGAGACACAGAGACACAGTCACAGAGACAGAGACACGGAGGCAGAGGCACAGAGACAGAGACACAGAGACAGAGACACAGAGACAGAGACACAGAGACAGAGACGCAGAGACAGAGACGTAGAGACAGAGACACAGAGACAGGGACACAGAGACAGAGACACAGAGACAGAGACGCAGAGACAGAGACACAGAGACAGAGACACAGAGACAGAGACACAATGATAGAGATTCAGAGACAGAGACACAGGGAGAGAGATACAATGATAGAGATTCAGAGACAGAGACACAGGGAGAGAGATACAGAAGCGGAGATACAGAGCCAGAGGCACAGAGACAGAGACACAGAGACAGAGACACAGAGACAGAGACACAGAGACAGAGACACAGAGACAGAGACACAGAGACAGAGACACAGAGACAGAGACACAGAGACAGAGACACAGAGACAGAGACACAGAGACAGAGACACAGAGACAGAGACACAGAGACAGAGACACAGAGACAGAGACACAGAGACAGAGACACAGAGACAGAGACACAGAGACGGAGACTGTCGGACAGAGACACTGAGACAGAGACACAGTGAGACAGACAGAGACACAGAGACAGAGACACAGGGACAGAGACACAGAGACAGAGACACAGAGACAGATTCACAGAGACAGAGACACAGAGACAGAGACACACGGACAGAGGCACAGAGACAGGGCACAGAGACGGAGACTCTGGGACAGAGACACAGAGAGAGAGACACAGATACAGAGACACGGAGACAGAGACACAGGTACGGGGACACAGAGACAGAGACACAGCGACAGAGACACAGAGACAGATTCACAGAGACAGAGACACAGGGACAGAGACACAGAGACAGAGACACAGAGACAGAGACACAGAGACAGAGACGCAGAGACAGGGACACAGAGACAGAGACACAGAGACAGAGACACAGAGACAGAGACACAGAGACAGAGACGCAGAGACAGAGACGTAGAGACAGAGACACAGAGACAGGGACACAGAGACAGAGACACAGAGACAGAGACGCAGAGACAGAGACACAGAGACAGAGACACAGAGACAGAGACACAATGATAGAGATTCAGAGAGAGAGACACAGGGAGAGAGACACAGAAACGGAGATACAGCGACAGAGACACATAGACAGAGACACAGAGACAGAGACACAGAGACAGAGACACAGTGACAGAGACACAGAGACAGAGACACAGAGACAGATACACAGAGAGAGAGACACAGAGAAAGAGACAGAGACGCAGAGACGGAGACACAGGGACAGAGACACAATGATAGAGATTCAGAGAGAGAGACACAGGGAGAGAGACACAGAAACGGAGATACAGCGACAGGGACACATAGACAGAGACACAGAGACAGAGACACAGAGACAGAGACACAGTGACAGAGACACAGAGACAGAGACACAGAGACAGAGACACACAGACAGATACACAGAGAGAGAGACACAGAGAAAGAGAAAGAGACCCAGAGACAGAGACACAGAGACAGAGACACAGAGACAGAGACGCAGAGACAGAGACACAGAGACAGAGACACAGAGACAGAGACACAGGGACGGAGACTCAAGGACAGAGACACAGAGACAGGGACACAGAGAGAGAGAGACAGAGACAGAGACACAGAGACAGAGACACACGGACAGAGGCATAGACACAAAGACAGAGGCACAGAGACAGATACACAGAGAGAGAGACACAGAGGCAGAGACACAGAGAAAGAGACAGAGACACAGAGACGGAGACACAGGGACAGAGACACAGAGACAGGGCACAGAGACGGAGACTCTGGGACAGAGACACAGAGACAGAGATTCAGAGACAGGGACACAGAGACGAAGACACAGAGACAGAGACACAGAGGCAGAGGCACAGAGACAGAGACACAGAGACAGAGACGCAGAGACAGAGACACAGAGACAGGGACACAGAGACGGAGACACAGAGAGAGAGACACAGAGACAGAGACACAGAGACAGAGACACAGGTACAGAGACACAGAGACAGAGACACAGCGACAGAGACACAGAGACAGAGACACAGAGACAGAGACACAGGGACAGAGACACAGAGGCAGACACACAGAGACAGAGGCACAGAGACAGAGACACAGAGACAGAGATACAGAGACCGAGACCCAGAGACAGAGACACAGATACAGAGGCACAAAGACAGAGACACAGAGACAGAGACACAGAGACAGAGACACAGAGACAGAGACACAGAGACAGAGACACAGAGACAGAGACACAGAGACAGAGACACAGAGACAGAGACACAGAGACAGAGACACAGAGACAGAGACACAGAGACAGAGACACAGAGACAGAGACACAGAGACAGAGACACAGAGACAGAGACACAGAGACAGAGACACAGAGACAGAGACACAGAGACAGAGACACAGAGACAGAGACACAGAGACGGAGACTGTCGGACAGAGACACTGAGACAGAGACACAGTGAGACAGACAGAGACACAGAGACACAGACACAGGGACAGAGACACAGAGACAGAGACACAGAGACAGATTCACAGAGACAGAGACACAGAGACAGAGACACACGGACAGAGGCACAGAGACAGGGCACAGAGACGGAGACTCTGGGACAGAGACACAGAGAGAGAGACACAGATACAGAGACACGGAGACAGAGACACAGGTACGGGGACACAGAGACAGAGACACAGCGACAGAGACACAGAGACAGATTCACAGAGACAGAGACACAGGGACAGAGACACAGAGACAGAGACACAGAGACAGAGACACAGAGACAGAGACGCAGAGACAGAGACGCAGAGACAGAGACGTAGAGACAGAGACACAGAGACAGGGACACAGAGACAGAGACACAGAGACAGAGACGCAGAGACAGAGACACAGAGACAGAGACACAGAGACAGAGACACAATGATAGAGATTCAGAGAGAGAGACACAGGGAGAGAGACACAGAAACGGAGATACAGCGACAGGGACACATAGACAGAGACACAGAGACAGAGACACAGAGACAGAGACACAGTGACAGAGACACAGAGACAGAGACACAGAGACATATACACAGAGAGAGAGACACAGAGAAAGAGAAAGAGACCCAGAGACAGAGACACAGAGACAGAGATTCAGAGACGGAGACACAGGGACAGAGACACAGAGACAGGGACACAGAGGCAGAGATTCAGATGCAGAGACACAGTGACAGATTCACAGAGACACAGACAAGGGAGAGAGGCCCACGGAGACAGAGACACAGAGACAGGGACACAGAGGCAGAGATTCAGATGCAGAGACACAGGGACAGATTCACAGAGGCAGAGACACGGAGAGAGACCCACGGAGACAGAGACACAGAGACAGGGATACAGAGACGGTGACACAGGTACAGAGACACACGGACAGAGGCATAGACACAGAGACCGAGACACGGAGACGGAGACACAGGTCCAGAGACACACGGACAGAGGCATAGACACAAAGACAGAGGCATAGAGACAGATACACAGAGAGAGAGACACAGAGGCAGAGACACAGAGAAAGAGACAGAGACACAGAGACGGAGACACAGGGACAGAGACACAGAGACAGGGCACAGAGACGGAGACTCTGGGACAGAGACACAGAGACAGAGATTCAGAGGCAGAGACACAGAGACGGAGACTGTGGGACAGAGACACAGAGACAGAGACACAGTGAGACAGACAGAGACACAGAGACGGAGACAGAGGGACAGACACACAGAGACAGAAACACAGGTACAGATTCACAGAGACAGGGACACAGAGATACACGTTCAGAGCCATAGACACAGAGACAGAGACACAGAGACCGTGACACAAAGACGGAGACGCAGGGGCAGAGACACCGAGACAGAGACACAGAGACAGAGACACAGAGACAGAGACACAGAGACAGAGACACAGAGACAGAGACACAGAGACGGAGACTGTCGGACAGAGACACTGAGACAGAGACACAGTGAGACAGACAGAGACACAGAGACAGAGACACAGGGACAGAGACACAGAGACAGAGACACAGAGACAGATTCACAGAGACAGAGACACAGAGACAGAGACACACGGACAGAGGCACAGAGACAGGGCACAGAGACGGAGACTCTGGGACAGAGACACAGAGAGAGAGACACAGATACAGAGACACGGAGACAGAGACACAGGTACGGGGACACAGAGACAGAGACACAGCGACAGAGACACAGAGACAGATTCACAGAGACAGAGACACAGGGACAGAGACACAGAGACAGAGACACAGAGACAGAGACACAGAGACAGAGACGCAGAGGCAGGGACACAGAGACAGAGACACAGAGACAGAGACACAGAGACAGAGACACAGAGACAGAGACGCAGAGACAGAGACGTAGAGACAGAGACACAGAGACAGGGACACAGAGACAGAGACACAGAGACAGGGACACAGAGACAGAGACACAGAGACAGAGACACAGAGACAGAGACACAGAGACAGAGACACAATGATAGAGATTCAGAGAGAGAGACACAGGGAGAGAGACACAGAAACGGAGATACAGCGACAGAGACACATAGACAGAGACACAGATACAGAGACACGGAGACAGAGACACAGGTACGGGGACACAGAGACAGAGACACAGCGACAGAGACACAGAGACAGATTCACAGAGACAGAGACACAGGGACAGAGACACAGAGACAGAGACACAGAGACCGTGACACAAAGACGGAGACGCAGGGGCAGAGACACCGAGACAGAGACACAGAGACAGAGACACAGAGACAGAGACACAGAGACAGATACACAGAGAGAGAGACACAGAGAAAGAGACAGAGACGCAGAGACGGAGACACAGGGACAGAGACACAATGATAGAGATTCAGAGGGAGAGACACAGGGAGAGAGACACAGAAACGGAGATACAGCGACAGGGACACATAGACAGAGACACAGAGACAGAGACACAGAGACAGAGACACAGAGACAGATACACAGAGAGAGAGACACAGAGAAAGAGACAGAGACCCAGAGACAGAGACACAGAGACAGATTCACAGAGACAGAGACACAGAGACAGAGACACACGGACAGAGGCACAGAGACAGGGCACAGAGACGGAGACTCTGGGACAGAGACACAGAGAGAGAGACACAGATACAGAGACACGGAGACAGAGACACAGGTACGGGGACACAGAGACAGAGACACAGCGACAGAGACACAGAGACAGATTCACAGAGACAGAGACACAGGGACAGAGACACAGAGACAGAGACACAGAGACAGAGACACAGAGACAGAGACGCAGAGACAGGGACACAGAGACAGAGACACAGAGACAGAGACACAGAGACAGAGACACAGAGACAGAGACGCAGAGACAGAGACGTAGAGACAGAGACACAGAGACAGGGACACAGAGACAGAGACACAGAGACAGAGACGCAGAGACAGAGACACAGAGACAGAGACACAGAGACAGAGACACAATGATAGAGATTCAGAGAGAGAGACACAGGGAGAGAGACACAGAAACGGAGATACAGCGACAGAGACACATAGACAGAGACACAGAGACAGAGACACAGAGACAGAGACACAGTGACAGAGACACAGAGACAGAGACACAGAGACAGATACACAGAGAGAGAGACACAGAGAAAGAGACAGAGACGCAGAGACGGAGACACAGGGACAGAGACACAATGATAGAGATTCAGAGAGAGAGACACAGGGAGAGAGACACAGAAACGGAGATACAGCGACAGGGACACATAGACAGAGACACAGAGACAGAGACACAGAGACAGAGACACAGTGACAGAGACACAGAGACAGAGACACAGAGACAGAGACACACAGACAGATACACAGAGAGAGAGACACAGAGAAAGAGAAAGAGACCCAGAGACAGAGACACAGAGACAGAGACACAGAGACAGAGACGCAGAGACAGAGACACAGAGACAGAGACACAGAGACAGAGACACAGGGACGGAGACTCAAGGACAGAGACACAGAGACAGGGACACAGAGAGAGAGAGACAGAGACAGAGACACAGAGACAGAGACACACGGACAGAGGCATAGACACAAAGACAGAGGCACAGAGACAGATACACAGAGAGAGAGACACAGAGGCAGAGACACAGAGAAAGAGACAGAGACACAGAGACGGAGACACAGGGACAGAGACACAGAGACAGGGCACAGAGACGGAGACTCTGGGACAGAGACACAGAGACAGAGATTCAGAGACAGGGACACAGAGACGAAGACACAGAGACAGAGACACAGAGGCAGAGGCACAGAGACAGAGACACAGAGACAGAGACGCAGAGACAGAGACACAGAGACAGGGACACAGAGACGGAGACACAGAGAGAGAGACACAGAGACAGAGACACAGAGACAGAGACACAGGTACAGAGACACAGAGACAGAGACACAGCGACAGAGACACAGAGACAGAGACACAGAGACAGAGACACAGGGACAGAGACACAGAGGCAGACACACAGAGACAGAGGCACAGAGACAGAGACACAGAGACAGAGATACAGAGACCGAGACCCAGAGACAGAGACACAGATACAGAGGCACAAAGACAGAGACACAGAGACAGAGACACAGAGACAGAGACACAGAGACAGAGACACAGAGACAGAGACACAGAGACAGAGACACAGAGACAGAGACACAGAGACAGAGACACAGAGACAGAGACACAGAGACAGAGACACAGAGACAGAGACACAGAGACAGAGACACAGAGACAGAGACACAGAGACAGAGACACAGAGACAGAGACACAGAGACAGAGACACAGAGACAGAGACACAGAGACGGAGACTGTCGGACAGAGACACTGAGACAGAGACACAGTGAGACAGACAGAGACACAGAGACACAGACACAGGGACAGAGACACAGAGACAGAGACACAGAGACAGATTCACAGAGACAGAGACACAGAGACAGAGACACACGGACAGAGGCACAGAGACAGGGCACAGAGACGGAGACTCTGGGACAGAGACACAGAGAGAGAGACACAGATACAGAGACACGGAGACAGAGACACAGGTACGGGGACACAGAGACAGAGACACAGCGACAGAGACACAGAGACAGATTCACAGAGACAGAGACACAGGGACAGAGACACAGAGACAGAGACACAGAGACAGAGACACAGAGACAGAGACGCAGAGACAGAGACGCAGAGACAGAGACGTAGAGACAGAGACACAGAGACAGGGACACAGAGACAGAGACACAGAGACAGAGACGCAGAGACAGAGACACAGAGACAGAGACACAGAGACAGAGACACAATTATAGAGATTCAGAGAGAGAGACACAGGGAGAGAGACACAGAAACGGAGATACAGCGACAGGGACACATAGACAGAGACACAGAGACAGAGACACAGAGACAGAGACACAGTGACAGAGACACAGAGACAGAGACACAGAGACATATACACAGAGAGAGAGACACAGAGAAAGAGAAAGAGACCCAGAGACAGAGACACAGAGACAGAGATTCAGAGACGGAGACACAGGGACAGAGACACAGAGACAGGGACACAGAGGCAGAGATTCAGATGCAGAGACACAGTGACAGATTCACAGAGACACAGACAAGGGAGAGAGGCCCACGGAGACAGAGACACAGAGACAGGGACACAGAGGCAGAGATTCAGATGCAGAGACACAGGGACAGATTCACAGAGGCAGAGACACGGAGAGAGACCCACGGAGACAGAGACACAGAGACAGGGATACAGAGACGGTGACACAGGTACAGAGACACACGGACAGAGGCATAGACACAGAGACCGAGACACGGAGACGGAGACACAGGTCCAGAGACACACGGACAGAGGCATAGACACAAAGACAGAGGCATAGAGACAGATACACAGAGAGAGAGACACAGAGGCAGAGACACAGAGAAAGAGGCAGAGACACAGAGACGGAGACACAGGGACAGAGACACAGAGACAGGGCACAGAGACGGAGACTCTGGGACAGAGACACAGAGACAGAGATTCAGAGGCAGAGACACAGAGACGGAGACTGTGGGACAGAGACACAGAGACAGAGACACAGTGAGACAGACAGAGACACAGAGACGGAGACAGAGGGACAGACACACAGAGACAGAAACACAGGTACAGATTCACAGAGACAGGGACACAGAGATACACGTTCAGAGCCATAGACACAGAGACAGAGACACAGAGACCGTGACACAAAGACGGAGACGCAGGGGCAGAGACACCGAGACAGAGACACAGAGACAGAGACACAGAGACAGAGACACAGAGACAGAGACACAGAGACAGAGACACAGAGACGGAGACTGTCGGACAGAGACACTGAGACAGAGACACAGTGAGACAGACAGAGACACAGAGACAGAGACACAGGGACAGAGACACAGAGACAGAGACACAGAGACAGATTCACAGAGACAGAGACACAGAGACAGAGACACACGGACAGAGGCACAGAGACAGGGCACAGAGACGGAGACTCTGGGACAGAGACACAGAGAGAGAGACACAGATACAGAGACACGGAGACAGAGACACAGGTACGGGGACACAGAGACAGAGACACAGCGACAGAGACACAGAGACAGATTCACAGAGACAGAGACACAGGGACAGAGACACAGAGACAGAGACACAGAGACAGAGACACAGAGACAGAGACGCAGAGGCAGGGACACAGAGACAGAGACACAGAGACAGAGACACAGAGACAGAGACACAGAGACAGAGACGCAGAGACAGAGACGTAGAGACAGAGACACAGAGACAGGGACACAGAGACAGAGACACAGAGACAGGGACACAGAGACAGAGACACAGAGACAGAGACACAGAGACAGAGACACAGAGACAGAGACACAATGATAGAGATTCAGAGAGAGAGACACAGGGAGAGAGACACAGAAACGGAGATACAGCGACAGAGACACATAGACAGAGACACAGATACAGAGACACGGAGACAGAGACACAGGTACGGGGACACAGAGACAGAGACACAGCGACAGAGACACAGAGACAGATTCACAGAGACAGAGACACAGGGACAGAGACACAGAGACAGAGACACAGAGACCGTGACACAAAGACGGAGACGCAGGGGCAGAGACACCGAGACAGAGACACAGAGACAGAGACACAGAGACAGAGACACAGAGACAGATACACAGAGAGAGAGACACAGAGAAAGAGACAGAGACGCAGAGACGGAGACACAGGGACAGAGACACAATGATAGAGATTCAGAGGGAGAGACACAGGGAGAGAGACACAGAAACGGAGATACAGCGACAGGGACACATAGACAGAGACACAGAGACAGAGACACAGAGACAGAGACACAGAGACAGATACACAGAGAGAGAGACACAGAGAAAGAGACAGAGACCCAGAGACAGAGACACAGAGACAGAGACACAGAGACAGAGACGCAGAGACAGAGACACAGAGACAGAGACACAGGGAAAGAGAAACAGAGACTGAGACAGAGACAAAGACACAGAGACAGAGACACAGAGACAGAGACACAGAGACAGAGACGCAGAGACAGGGACACAGAGACAGAGACACAGAGACAGAGACACAGACACGGAGACAGAGACACAGAGACATAGACACAGAGACAGAGACACAGAGACGGAGACTGTGGGACAGAGACACAGAGACAGAGATTCAGAGACGGAGACACAGGGACAGAGACACAGAGACAGGGACACAGAGGCAGAGATTCAGATGCAGAGACACAGTGACAGATTCACAGAGACACAGACAAGGGAGAGAGGCCCACGGAGACAGAGACACAGAGACAGGGACACAGAGGCAGAGATTCAGATGCAGAGACACAGGGACAGATTCACAGAGGCAGAGACACGGAGAGAGACCCACGGAGACAGAGACACAGAGACAGGGATACAGAGACGGTGACACAGGTACAGAGACACACGGACAGAGGCATAGACACAGAGACCGAGACACGGAGACGGAGACACAGGTCCAGAGACACACGGACAGAGGCATAGACACAAAGACAGAGGCATAGAGACAGATACACAGAGAGAGAGACACAGAGGCAGAGACACAGAGAAAGAGACAGGGACACAGAGACGGAGACACAGGGACAGAGACACAGAGACAGGGCACAGAGACGGAGACTCTGGGACAGAGACACAGAGACAGAGATTCAGAGGCAGAGACACAGAGACGGAGACTGTGGGACAGAGACACAGAGACAGAGACACAGTGAGACAGACAGAGACACAGAGACGGAGACAGAGGGACAGACACACAGAGACAGAAACACAGATACAGATTCACAGAGACAGGGACACAGAGATACACGTTCAGAGGCATAGACACAGAGACAGAGGCACAGAGACCGTGACACAAAGACGGAGACGCAGGGGCAGAGACACCGAGACAGAGACACAGAGACAGAGACACAGAGACAGAGACACAGAGACAGAGACACAGAGACGGAGACACAGAGACAGAGACACAGAGGCAGAGACACAGAGACAGAGACACAGAGACAGAGACACAGATACAGAGACACCGAGACAGAGACACAGATACAGAGACACATAGACAGAGATAGAGAGTCAGAGACACAGAGACAGAGACACAGAGACAGAGACACAGAGACAGAGACATAGAGACAGAGACACAGAGTCATGGACACAGAGAGAGTGACTCAGAGACAGAGACATAGAGACGGAGACAGAGACACAGAGACATAGACACAGAGACAGAGACACAGAGACGGAGACTGTGGGACAGAGACACAGAGACAGAGATTCAGAGACGGAGACACAGGGACAGAGACACAGGGACAGGGACACAGAGGCAGAGATTCAGATGCAGAGACACAGTGACAGATTCACAGAGACAGAGACAAGGGAGAGAGGCCCACGGAGACAGAGACACAGAGACAGGGACACAGAGGCAGAGATTCAGATGCAGAGAAACAAAGACAGAGGCACAGAGACAGATACACAGAGAGAGAGGCACAGAGGCAGAGACACAGAGAAAGAGACAGAGACGCAGAGACGGAGACACAGGGACAGAGACACAGAGACAGGGCACAGAGACGGAGACTCAGGGACAGAGACACAGAGACAGAGATTCAGAGACGGGGACACAGAGACGGAGACACAGAGACAGAGACACAGAGGCAGAGGCACAGAGACAGGGACACAGAGACAGAGACACAGAGACAGAGACACAGGTACAGAGACACAGAGACAGAGACACCGAGACAGAGACACAGAGACAGAGACACAGAGACAGAGATACAGAGTCAGAGACACAGAGACAGAGACACAGAGACAGAGACACAGAGACAGAGACAGAGACATAGAGACAGAGACACAGAGACATGGACACAGAGAGAGTGACTCAGAGACAGAGACATAGAGACGGAGACAGAGACACAGAGACGTAGACACAGAGACAGAGACACAGAGACGGAGACTGTGGGACAGAGACACAGAGACAGAGATTCAGAGACGGAGACACAGGGACAGAGACACAGAGACAGAAACACAGAGACAGATTCACCGAGACAGAGACACAGAGACAGAGACACAGAGACAGAGACACAGAGACAGAGACACAGAGACAGAGACACAGAGACAGAGTCACAGAGACAGAGACACAGAGGCAGAGGCACAGAGACAGAGACACAGAGACAGAGACACAGAGACAGAGACACAGAGACAGAGACAGAGACAGAGACACGGAGACGGAGACACAGAGACTGAGACAGAGACACAGAGACAAAGACACAGAGACAGAGACACAGAGACAGAGACACAGAGACAGAGACACAGAGACAGAGACACAGAGACAGAGACACAGAGACAGAGACACAGAGACAGAGACACAGAGACAGAGACACAGAGACAGAGACACAGAGACAGAGACACAGAGGCAGAGGCACAGAGACAGAGACACAGAGACAGAGACACAGAGACAGAGACGCAGAGACAGAGACACAGAGACAGAGACACAGGGAAAGAGAAACAGAGACTGAGACAGAGACAAAGACACAGAGACAGAGACACAGAGACAGAGACACAGAGACAGAGACGCAGAGACAGCGACACAGAGACAGAGACACAGAGGCAGAGGCACAGGGACAGAATCACAGAGACATAGACACAGAGACAGAGACACAGAGACACAGAGACAGAGACAGAGACAGAGACACAGAGACAGAGACACAGAGACAGAGACACAGAGACAGAGTCACAGAGACAGAGAAACAGAGGCAGAGGCACGGAGACAGACACACAGAGACAGGGACACAGAGAGAGTGACACAAAGACAGAGACACAGGGACAGAGGAACAGAGACATAGACACAGAGACAGAGACACAGAGACAGAGACACAGGGACGGAGACACAAGGACAGAGACACAGAGACAGGGACACAGAGAGAGAGAGACAGAGACAGAGACACAGAGACAGAGACACAGAGACGGAGAAACAGATACAGAGACACAGAGACAGCGACACACAGACAGAGACACAGAGACGGAGGCACAGAGACAGATACACAGAGACAGTGACACAGAGACAGAGACACAGAGACAGAGACACAGAGACAGAGACACAGAGACGTAGACGCAGAGACAGAGACACAGAGGCCGAGACACAGAGACGGAGACACAGGGACAGAGACACAGAGACAGGGACACAGAGAGAGTGACTCAGAGACAGAGACACAGGGACAGAGGCACAGAGACGTAGACACATAGACAGAGACACAGACACAGAGACAGAGACACAGGGACAGGGACACAGAGACATAGCCACAGAGACAGAGACATAGAGACAGAGACACAGAGACAGAGACACAGAGACGGAGACACAGGGGCAGAGACACAGAGACAGGGACACAGAGAGAGTGACACAAAGACAGAGACACAGGGACAGAGGAACAGGGACATAGACACAGGGACAGAGGAACAGGGACATAGACACAGAGACAGAGACACAGAGACAGAGACACAGAGACAGAGACACAGAGACAGAGACACAGAGACAGAGACACAGAGACAGAGACACAGAGACGGAGACACAGAGACGGAGACACAGATACAGAGACACAGAGACAGCGACACAGAGACGGAGGCACAGAGACGGAGACACAGGGAGAGAGACACAGAGACAGAGACACAGGGACAGAGACACAGAGGCAGACACTCCGAGACAGAGACACAGAGACAGAGACGAGTGATGGCCACTTGGACGTCGACCGTTTGGACGCGTCCCGTTTGGACTAGTCCCGATTGGACGCGTCCCGATTGGACGCGTTCCAACTCAAAACGGTGCAGATAAGACCTAACCAGGCCCAACAGAACAATAAAATAGCCTAACTCAACCTAACATAGCCTAACTCAGCTCAACATAGCCTATCATAAGCTAAATTAATGTTCAATCGGCACCGCTACGAATTAGAATACGTCCAATCGGAACGCGTCCAAACGGGACGCATCCAAACAGGACCGTCCAATCGGGACGCGTCCAATCGGTTGACGTCCAAGTGGGACACCCCCGACAGAGACACAGAGACAGAGACACAGAGACCGAGACCCAGAGACAGAGACACAGACACAGAGACACAAAGACAGAGACACAGAGACAGAGACACAGAGACAGAGACACAGAGACCGAGACACAGAGACAGAGTCACAGAGACAGAGACACAGAGGCAGAGGCACAGGGACAGAATCACAGAGACATAGACACAGAGACAGAGACACAGAGACACAGAGACAGAGACAGAGACAGAGACACAGAGACAGAGACACAGAGTCAGAGACACAGAGACAGAGTCACAGAGACAGAGAAACAGAGGCAGAGGCACGGAGACAGAGACACAGATACAGAGACACAGACACAGAGACACAGTGACAGAGACACAGAGACAGATACACAGAGACAGCGTCACAGAGACAGAGACACAGAGGCAGAGGCACAGAGACAGAGACACAGAGACAGAGACACAGAGACAGGGACGCAGAGACAGAGACACAGGGACAGAGACACAGAGACAGAGACACAGAGACAGAGACACAGAGACCGAGACCCAGAGACAGAGACACAGATACAGAGACACAGAGACAGAGACACAGAGACAGAGACACAGAGACAGAGACACAGAGACAGAGACACAGAGACAGAGACACAGAGACAGAGACACAGAGACAGAGACACAGAGACAGAGACACAGAGACAGAGACACAGAGACAGAGAAACAGAGCCAGAGTCACAGAGACAGAGACACAGAGGCAGAGGCACAGAGAGAGGGACACAGAGGCAGAGACACAGAGAAAGAGACAGAGACACAGAGACGGAGACACAGGGACAGAGACACAGAGACAGAGACAGAGAGACAGAGACGCAGAGACAGGGACACAGAGACAGAGACACAGAGACCGAGACCCAGAGACAGAGACACAGATACAGAGACACAGAGACAGCGACACAGAGACAGAGACACAGAGACAGAGACACAGAGACAGAGACGCAGAGGCAGGGACACAGAGACAGAGACACAGAGACAGAGACACAGAGACAGAGACACAGAGACAGAGAAACAGAGACAGAGACAGAGACAGAGACACAGAGACAGAGACACAGAGACAGAGACACAGAGACAGAGACGCAGAGACAGAGACACAGAGGCCGAGACACAGAGACGGAGACACAGGGACAGAGACACAGAGACAGGGACACAGAGAGAGTGACTCAGAGACAGAGACACAGGGACAGAGGCACAGAGACGTAGACACATAGACAGAGACACAGACACAGAGACAGAGACACAGGGACATTGACACAGAGACATAGCCACAGAGACAGAGACATAGAGACAGAGACACAGAGACAGAGACACAGAGACGGAGACACAGGGGCAGAGACACAGAGACAGGGACACAGAGAGAGTGACACAAAGACAGAGACACAGGGACAGAGGAACAGGGACATAGACACAGGGACAGAGGAACAGGGACATAGACACAGAGACAGAGACACAGAGACAGAGACACAGAGACAGAGACACAGAGACAGAGACACAGAGACAGAGACACAGAGACAGAGACACAGAGACGGAGACACAGAGACGGAGACACAGATACAGAGACACAGAGACAGCGACACAGAGACGGAGGCACAGAGACGGAGACACAGGGACAGAGACACGGAGACAGAGACACAGGGACAGAGACACAGAGGCAGACACTCAGAGACAGAGACACAGAGACAGAGACGAGTGATGGCCACTTGGACGTCGACCGTTTGGACACGTCCCGTTTGGACGCGTCCCGTTTGGACTAGTCCCGATTGGACGCGTCCCGATTGGACGCGTTCCAACTCAAAACGGTGCAGATAAGACCTAACCAGGCCCAACAGAACAATAAAATAGCCTAACTCAACCTAACATAGCCTAACTCAGCTCAACACAGCCTATCATAAGCTAAATTAATGTTCAATCGGCACCGCTACGAATTAGAATACGTCCAATCGGAACGCGTCCAAACGGGACGCATCCAAACGGGACCGTCCAATCGGGACGCGTCCAATCGGTTGACGTCCAAGTGGGACACCCCCGACAGAGACACAGAGACAGAGACACAGAGACCGAGACCCAGAGACAGAGACACAGATACAGAGACACAAAGACAGAGACACAGAGACAGAGACACAGAGACAGAGACACAGAGACGGAGTCACAGAGACAGAGACACAGAGGCAGAGGCACAGGTACAGAATCACAGAGACATAGACACAGAGACAGAGACACAGAGACACAGAGACAGAGACAGAGACAGAGACACAGAGACAGAGACACAGAGACAGAGACACAGAGACAGAGTCACAGAGACAGAGAAACAGAGGCAGAGGCACGGAGACAGAGACACAGATACAGAGACACAGACACAGAGACACAGTGACAGAGACACAGAGACAGATACACAGAGACAGCGTCACAGAGACAGAGACACAGAGGCAGAGGCACAGAGACAGAGACACAGAGACAGAGACACAGAGACAGGGACGCAGAGACAGAGACACAGAGACAGAGACAAAATGACAGAGATTCGGAGACAGAGACACAGGGAGAGAGACACAGAAACGTAGACACAAGGACAGAGACACAGAGACAGGGACACAGAGACGGAGACACAGAGAGAGAGACACAGAGACAGGGACACAGGGGCAGAGGCACAGAGACAGAGACACAGAGACAGGGACACAGAGAGAGTGACACAAAGACAGAGACACAGGGACAGAGGAACAGAGACATAGACACAGAGACAGAGACACAGAGACAGAGACACAGGGACGGAGACACAAGGACAGAGACACAGAGACAGGGACACAGAGACAGAGAGTCAGAGACAGAGACACAGAGACAGAGACACAGAGACAGAGACACAGAGACAGAGACACAGAGACAGAGACCCAGAGACAGAGACACAGATACAGAGGCACAGAGACAGAGACACAGAGACGGAGACACAGGGACAGAGACACAGAGACAGGGCACAGAGACGGAGACACAGAGACAGAGATTCAGAGACAGGGACACCGAGACGGAGACAGAGAGACAGAGACACAGAGGCAGAGGCACAGAGACAGAGACACAGAGACAGAGTCACAGAGACAGAGACACAGAGACAGGGGCACAGAGACGGAGACACAGAGAGAGAGACACAGAGACAGAGACACAGAGACAGAGACAAAGGTACAGAGACACAGAGACAGGGGCACAGCGACAGAGACACAGAGACAGAGACACAGAGACAGAGACACAGAGACAGAGACACAGAGACAGAGACACAGAGACAGAGACACAGAGACAGAGACACAGAGACAGAGACACAGGGACAGAGACACAGAGGCAGACACTCAGAGACAGAGACACAGAGACAGAGACACAGAGACAGAGACACAGAGACAGAGACACAGAGACAGAGACACAGAGACCGAGACCCAGAGACAGAGACACAGATACAGAGACACAGAGACAGAGACACAGAGACAGAGACACAGAGACAGAGGCACAGAGACAGAGACACAGAGACAGAGACACAGAGACAGAGAAACAGAGACAGAGTCACAGAGACAGAGACACAGAGGCAGAGGCACAGAGAGAGGGACACAGAGGCAGAGACACAGAGAAAGAGACAGAGACACAGAGACGGAGACACAGGGACAGAGACACATAGACAGGGCACAGAGACGGAGACTCTGGGACAGAGACACAGAGACAGAGATTCAGAGACAGGGACACAGAGACGGAGACACAGAGACAGAGACACAGAGGCAGAGGCACAGAGACAGAGACACAGAGACAGAGACACAGGGACGGAGACTCAAGGACAGAGACACAGAGACAGGGACACAGAGAGAGAGAGACAGAGACAGAGACACAGAGACAGAGACACACGGACAGAGGCATAGACACAAAGACAGAGGCACAGAGACAGATACACAGAGAGAGAGGCACAGAGGCAGAGACACAGAGAAAGAGACAGAGACACAGAGACAGAGACACAGGGACAGAGACACAGAGACAGGGCACAGAGACGGAGACTCTGGGACAGAGACACAGAGACAGAGATTCAGAGACAGGGACACAGAGACGAAGACACAGAGACAGAGACACAGAGGCAGAGGCACAGAGACAGAGACACAGAGACAGAGACGCAGAGACAGAGACACAGAGACAGGGACACAGAGACGGAGACACAGAGAGAGAGACACAGAGACAGAGACACAGAGACAGAGACACAGCGACAGAGACACAGAGACAGAGACACAGGGACGGAAACACAAGGACAGAGACAAAGAGACAGAGACACAGAGGCAGAGGCACAGAGACAGAGACACAGAGACAGAGACACAGAGACAGAGACGCAGTGACAGAGGCACAGAGACAGAGACAGAGACACACAGACAGAGACACAGAGACAGAGACACAGAGACAGAGACGCAGAGACAGAGACACAGAGGCCGAGACACAGAGACGGAGACACAGGGACATTGACACAGAGACAGGGACACAGAGAGAGTGACTCAGAGACGGAGACACAGGGACAGAGGCACAGAGACGTAGACACATAGACAGAGACACAGACACAGAGACAGAGACACAGGGACAGGGACACAGAGACATAGCCACAGAGACAGAGACATAGAGACAGAGACATAGAGACAGAGACGCAGAGACAGAGACACAGAGACGGAGACACAGGGGCAGAGACACAGAGACAGGGACACAGAGAGAGTGACACAAAGACAGAGACACAGGGACAGAGGAACAGAGACATAGACACAGAGACAGAGACACAGAGACAGTGACACAGGGACGGAGACACAAGGACAGAGACACAGAGACAGGGACTCAGAGACAGAGACACAGAGACGGAGGCACAGAGACAGAGACACAGAGACAGAGACACAGAGACAGGGACTCAGAGACAGAGACACAGAGACAGAGACACAGGGGCAGAGACAACGAGACGGAGTCACAGAGACAGAGACACAGAGACAGAGACGCAGAGACAGAGACACAGAGACAGAGACGCAGAGACGGAGACACAGAGATAGTGACACAGGGACGGAGACACAGAGACGTAGACACATAGACAGAGACACAGACACAGAGACAGAGACACAGAGACAGAGTCACAGAGACAGAGACACAGAGGCAGAGGCACGGAGACAGAGACACAGAGACAGAGACACAGAGACCGAGACCCAGAGACAGAGACACAGATACAGAGACACAGATGCAGAGACACAATGACAGAGATTCGGAGACAGAGATACAGGGAGAGGGACACAGAAACGGAGACACAGGGACAGAGACACAGAGACAGGGACACAGAGACAGAGACGCAGTGACAGAGACACAGAGGCAGAGACACAGAGAAAGAGAAACAGAGACAGAGACAGAGACAGAGACACAGAGACAGAGACACAGAGACAGAGACACAGAGACAGAGACACAGAGACAGAGACGCAGAGACAGAGACGCAGAGACAGAGACACAGAGACGGAGACCCAGAGACAGAGACACAGATACAGAGACACAGAGACAGAGACACAGTGACAGAGACACAGAGACAGATACACAGAGACAGCGTCACAGAGACAGAGACACAGAGGCAGAGGCACAGAGACAGAGACACAGAGACAGAGACACAGAGACAGGGACGCAGAGACAGAGACACAGAGACAGAGACAAAATGACAGAGATTCGGAGACAGAGACACAGGGAGAGAGACACAGAAACGTAGACACAAGGACAGAGACACAGAGACAGGGACATAGAGACGGAGACACAGAGAGAGAGACACAGAGACAGGGACACAGGGGCAGAGGCACAGAGACAGAGACACAGAGACAGGGACACAGAGAGAGTGACACAAAGACAGAGACACAGGGACAGAGGAACAGAGACATAGACACAGAGACAGAGACACAGAGACAGATTCACAGAGACAGAGACACAGAGACAGAGACACACGGACAGAGGCATAGACACAAAGACAGAGGCACAGAGACAGATACACAGAGAGAGAGACACAGAGGCAGAGACACAGAGAAAGAGACAGAGACACAGAGACGGAGACACAGGGACAGAGACACAGAGACAGGGCACAGAGACGGAGACTCTGGGACAGAGACGCAGAGACAGAGATTCAGAGACAGGGACACAGAGACGGAGACACAGAGACAGAGACACAGAGGCAGATGCACAGAGACAGAGACACAGAGACAGAGACACAGAGACAGAGACACAGAGACCGAGACCCAGAGACAGAGACACAAATACAGAGACACAGAGACAGAGACACAGAGACAGAGACACAGAGACAGAGACACAGAGACAGAGACACAGAGACAGAGTCACAGAGACAGAGACACAGAGGCAGAGGCACAGAGACAGAGACACAGAGACAGAGACACAGAGACAGAGAAACAGAGACAGAGTCACAGAGACAGCGACACAGAGGCAGAGGCACAGAGAGAGAGACACAGAGGCAGAGACACAGAGACGGAGACACAGGGACAGAGACACAGAGACAGGGCACAGAGACGGAGACTCTGGGACAGAGACACAGAGACAGAGATTCAGAGACAGGGACACAGAGACGGAGACACAGAGACAGAGACACAGAGGCAGAGGCACAGAGACAGAGACACAGAGACAGAGACACAGATACAGAGACACAGAGACAGAGACACAGAGACAGAGACACAGAGACAGAGTCACAGAGACAGAGGCAAGGAGGCAGAGGCACAGAGACAGAGGCACAGAGACAGAGATACAGAGACAGAGACACAGAGACAGAGACACAGAGACAGAGAGGCAGAGACAGGTACGTAGAGACAGAGACACAGAGACAGAGACACAATGATAGAGATTCAGAGAGAGAGACACAGGGAGAGAGACACAGAAACGGAGATACAGAGCCAGAGGCACAGAGACAGAGACACAGAGACAGAGACACAGAGACAGAGTCACAGAGTCAGAGACACAGAGACAGAGACGCAGAGACAGGGACACAGAGACAGAGACACAGAGACACAGACACAGGGACAGAGACACAGGGACACAGACACAGAGACAGGGACACAGAGGCAGAGATTCAGATACAGAGACACAGAGACAGAGACACGGAGAGAGACCCACGGAGACAAAGACACAGAGACAGGGACACAAAGAGGGAGACACATTGACAGAGACACAGGGACCGTGACACAAGGAGAGAGACACAGAGACAGGGACGCAGAGACAGAGACACAGAGACAGAGACAAAATGACAGAGATTCGGAGACAGAGACACAGGGAGAGAGACACAGAAACGTAGACACAAGGACAGAGACACAGAGACAGGGACACAGAGACGGAGACACAGAGAGAGAGACACAGAGACAGAGATACAGAGACAGAGACACAGAGACAGAGACACAGAGACAGAGACGCAGAGACAGGTACGTAGAGACAGAGACACAGAGACAGAGACACAATGATAGAGATTCAGAGAGAGAGACACAGGGAGAGAGACACAGAGACAGAGACACAGAGACAGAGACGCAGAGACAGGGACACAGAGACAGAGACACAGAGACCGAGACCCAGAGACGGAGACACACATACAGAGACACAGAGACAGAGACACAGAGGCAGAGACACAGAGACAGAGACACAGAGACAGAGAAACAGAGACAGAGTCACAGAGACAGAGACACAGAGGCAGAGGCACAGAGACAGAGACACAGAGACAGAGACACAGAGACAGAGACACAGAGACAGAGACACAGAGACAGAGAAACAGAGACAGAGTCACAGAGACAGCGACACAGAGGCAGAAGCACAGAGAGAGAGACACAGAGGCAGAGACACAGAGAAAGAGACAGAGACACAGAGACGGAGACACAGGGACAGAGACACAGAGACAGGGCACAGAGACGGAGACTCTGGCACAGAGACACAGAGACAGAGATTCAGAGACAGGGACACAGAGACGGAGACACAGAGACAGAGACACAGAGGCAGAGGCACAGAGACAGAGACACAGAGACAGAGACACAGATACAGAGACACAGAGACAGAGACACAGAGACAGAGACACAGAGACAGAGTCACAGAGACAGAGGCAAGGAGGCAGAGGCACAGAGACAGAGACACAGAGACAGAGACACAAAGACAGAGACACAGAGACAGAGACACAGAGACAGAGACGCAGAGACAGAGACGTAGAGACAGAGACACAGAGACAGAGACACAATGATAGAGATTCAGAGAGAGAGACACAGGGAGAGAGACACAGAAACGGAGATACAGAGCCAGAGGCACAGAGACAGAGACACAGAGCCAGAGGCACAGAGCCAGAGGCACAGAGACAGAGACACAGAGACAGAGACACAGAGGCAGAGGCACAGAGACAGAGACACAGAGACAGAGACACAGAGACAGAGACACAGAGACAGAGTCACAGAGTCAGAGACACAGAGATAGAGACGCAGAGACAGGGACACAGAGACAGAGACACAGAGACACAGACACAGGGACAGAGACACAGAGACATGGACACTGAGAGAGTGACTCAGAGACAGAGACACAGAGACGGAGACAGAGGCACAGAGACATATACATAGAGACAGAGACACAGAGACGGAGACTGTGGGACAGAGACACAGAGACAGAGATTCAGATGCAGAGACACAGAGACGGAGACACAGGGACACAGACACAGAGACAGGGACACAGCGGCAGAGATTCAGATACAGAGACACAGAGACAGAGACACGGAGAGAGACCCACGGAGACAAAGACACAGAGACAGGGACACAAAGAGGGAGACACATGGACAGAGACACAGAGACCGTGACACAAGGAGAGAGACACAGAGACAGAGACACAGAGAAAGAGAAAAAGAGACAGAGACAGAGACAGAGACAGAGACACAGAGACAGAGACACAGAGACAGAGACACAGAGACAGAGACACAGAGACAGAGACGCAGAGACAGAGACACAGAGACAGAGACACAGGGACCGAGACCCAGAGACAGAGACACAGATACAGAGACACAGAGACAGAGACACAGAGACAGAGACACAGAGACAGAGACACAGAGACAGAGACACAGAGACAGAGACACAGAGACAGAGACGCAGGGACAGAGACACAGAGACAGAGACACAGAGACAGAGACGCAGAGACAGAGACACAGAGACGGAGACCCAGAGACAGAGACACAGATACAGAGACACAGAGACAGAGACACAGTGACAGATACACAGAGACAGCGTCACAGAGACAGAGACACAGGGGCAGAGGCACAGAGACAGAGACACAGAGACAGAGACACAGAGACAGGGACGCAGAGACAGAGACACAGAGACAGAGACAAAATGACAGAGATTCGGAGACAGAGACACAGGGAGAGAGACACAGAAACGTAGACACAAGGACAGAGACACAGAGACAGGGACACAGAGACGGAGACACAGAGAGAGAGACACAGAGACAGGGACACAGGGGCAGAGGCACAGAGACAGAGACACAGAGACAGGGACACAGAGAGAGTGACACAAAGACAGAGACACAGGGACAGAGGAACAGAGACATAGACACAGAGACAGAGACACAGAGACAGAGACACAGGGACGGAGACTCAAGGACAGAGACACAGAGACAGGGACACAGAGAGAGAGAGACAGAGACAGAGACACAGAGACAGAGACACACGGACAGAGGCATAGACACAAAGACAGAGGCACAGAGACAGATACACAGAGAGAGAGAGTCACAGAGGCAGAGACACAGAGAAAGAGACAGAGACACAGAGACAGAGACACAGGGACAGAGACACAGAGACAGGGCACAGAGACGGAGACTCTGGGACAGAGACACAGAGACAGAGATTCAGAGACAGGGAGACAGAGACGAAGACACAGAGACAGAGACACAGAGGCAGAGGCACAGAGACAGAGACACAGAGACAGAGACGCAGAGACAGAGACACAGAGACAGGGACACAGAGACGGAGACACAGAGAGAGAGACACAGAGACAGAGACACAGAGACAGAGACACAGGTACAGAGACACAGAGACAGAGACACAGCGACAGAGACACAGAGACAGAGGCACAGAGACGTAGACACATAGACAGAGACACAGACACAGAGACAGAGACACAGGGACAGGGACACAGAGACATAGCCACAGAGACAGAGACATAGAGACAGAGACATAGAGACAGAGACACAGAGACAGAGACACAGAGACGGAGACACAGGGGCAGAGACACAGAGACAGGGACACAGAGAGAGTGACACAAAGACAGAGGCACAGGGACAGAGGAACAGAGACATAGACACAGAGACAGAGACACAGAGACAGTGACACAGGGACGGAGACACAAGGACAGAGACACAGAGACAGGGACTCAGAGACAGAGACACAGAGACGGAGACACAGAGACAGAGACACAGAGACAGGGACTCAGAGAAAGAGACACAGAGACAGAGACACAGGGGCAGAGACAACGAGACGGAGTCACAGAGACAGAGACACAGAGACAGAGACGCAGAGACAGAGACACAGAGACAGAGACGCAGAGACGGAGACACAGAGACAGTGACACAGGGACGGAGACACAGAGACGTAGACACATAGACAGAGACACAGACACAGAGACAGAGACACAGAGACAGAGTCAAAGAGACAGAGAAACAGAGGCAGAGGCACGGAGACAGAGACACAGAGACAGAGACACAGAGACCGAGACCCAGAGACAGAGACACAGAGACGGAGACACAGGGACAGAGACACAGAGACAGGGCACAGAGACGGAGACTCTGGGACAGAGACGCAGAGACAGAGATTCAGAGACAGGGACACAGAGACGGAGACACAGAGACAGAGACACAGAGGCAGATGCACAGAGACAGAGACACAGAGACAGAGACACAGAGACAGAGACACAGAGACCGAGACCCAGAGACAGAGACACAAATACAGAGACACAGAGACAGAGACACAGAGACAGAGACACAGAGACAGAGACACAGAGACAGAGACACAGAGACAGAGTCACAGAGACAGAGACACAGAGGCAGAGGCACAGAGACAGAGACACAGAGACAGAGACACAGAGACAGAGAAACAGAGACAGAGTCACAGAGACAGCGACACAGAGGCAGAGGCACAGAGAGAGAGACACAGAGGCAGAGACACAGAGACGGAGACACAGGGACAGAGACACAGAGACAGGGCACAGAGACGGAGACTCTGGGACAGAGACACAGAGACAGAGATTCAGAGACAGGGACACAGAGACGGAGACACAGAGACAGAGACACAGAGGCAGAGGCACAGAGACAGAGACACAGAGACAGAGACACAGATACAGAGACACAGAGACAGAGACACAGAGACAGAGACACAGAGACAGAGTCACAGAGACAGAGGCAAGGAGGCAGAGGCACAGAGACAGAGGCACAGAGACAGAGATACAGAGACAGAGACACAGAGACAGAGACACAGAGACAGAGAGGCAGAGACAGGTACGTAGAGACAGAGACACAGAGACAGAGACACAATGATAGAGATTCAGAGAGAGAGACACAGGGAGAGAGACACAGAAACGGAGATACAGAGCCAGAGGCACAGAGACAGAGACACAGAGACAGAGACACAGAGACAGAGTCACAGAGTCAGAGACACAGAGACAGAGACGCAGAGACAGGGACACAGAGACAGAGACACAGAGACACAGACACAGGGACAGAGACACAGGGACACAGACACAGAGACAGGGACACAGAGGCAGAGATTCAGATACAGAGACACAGAGACAGAGACACGGAGAGAGACCCACGGAGACAAAGACACAGAGACAGGGACACAAAGAGGGAGACACATTGACAGAGACACAGGGACCGTGACACAAGGAGAGAGACACAGAGACAGGGACGCAGAGACAGAGACACAGAGACAGAGACAAAATGACAGAGATTCGGAGACAGAGACACAGGGAGAGAGACACAGAAACGTAGACACAAGGACAGAGACACAGAGACAGGGACACAGAGACGGAGACACAGAGAGAGAGACACAGAGACAGAGATACAGAGACAGAGACACAGAGACAGAGACACAGAGACAGAGACGCAGAGACAGGTACGTAGAGACAGAGACACAGAGACAGAGACACAATGATAGAGATTCAGAGAGAGAGACACAGGGAGAGAGACACAGAGACAGAGACACAGAGACAGAGACGCAGAGACAGGGACACAGAGACAGAGACACAGAGACCGAGACCCAGAGACGGAGACACACATACAGAGACACAGAGACAGAGACACAGAGGCAGAGACACAGAGACAGAGACACAGAGACAGAGAAACAGAGACAGAGTCACAGAGACAGAGACACAGAGGCAGAGGCACAGAGACAGAGACACAGAGACAGAGACACAGAGACAGAGACACAGAGACAGAGACACAGAGACAGAGAAACAGAGACAGAGTCACAGAGACAGCGACACAGAGGCAGAAGCACAGAGAGAGAGACACAGAGGCAGAGACACAGAGAAAGAGACAGAGACACAGAGACGGAGACACAGGGACAGAGACACAGAGACAGGGCACAGAGACGGAGACTCTGGCACAGAGACACAGAGACAGAGATTCAGAGACAGGGACACAGAGACGGAGACACAGAGACAGAGACACAGAGGCAGAGGCACAGAGACAGAGACACAGAGACAGAGACACAGATACAGAGACACAGAGACAGAGACACAGAGACAGAGACACAGAGACAGAGTCACAGAGACAGAGGCAAGGAGGCAGAGGCACAGAGACAGAGACACAGAGACAGAGACACAAAGACAGAGACACAGAGACAGAGACACAGAGACAGAGACGCAGAGACAGAGACGTAGAGACAGAGACACAGAGACAGAGACACAATGATAGAGATTCAGAGAGAGAGACACAGGGAGAGAGACACAGAAACGGAGATACAGAGCCAGAGGCACAGAGACAGAGACACAGAGCCAGAGGCACAGAGCCAGAGGCACAGAGACAGAGACACAGAGACAGAGACACAGAGGCAGAGGCACAGAGACAGAGACACAGAGACAGAGACACAGAGACAGAGACACAGAGACAGAGTCACAGAGTCAGAGACACAGAGATAGAGACGCAGAGACAGGGACACAGAGACAGAGACACAGAGACACAGACACAGGGACAGAGACACAGAGACATGGACACTGAGAGAGTGACTCAGAGACAGAGACACAGAGACGGAGACAGAGGCACAGAGACATATACATAGAGACAGAGACACAGAGACGGAGACTGTGGGACAGAGACACAGAGACAGAGATTCAGATGCAGAGACACAGAGACGGAGACACAGGGACACAGACACAGAGACAGGGACACAGCGGCAGAGATTCAGATACAGAGACACAGAGACAGAGACACGGAGAGAGACCCACGGAGACAAAGACACAGAGACAGGGACACAAAGAGGGAGACACATGGACAGAGACACAGAGACCGTGACACAAGGAGAGAGACACAGAGACAGAGACACAGAGAAAGAGAAAAAGAGACAGAGACAGAGACAGAGACAGAGACACAGAGACAGAGACACAGAGACAGAGACACAGAGACAGAGACACAGAGACAGAGACGCAGAGACAGAGACACAGAGACAGAGACACAGGGACCGAGACCCAGAGACAGAGACACAGATACAGAGACACAGAGACAGAGACACAGAGACAGAGACACAGAGACAGAGACACAGAGACAGAGACACAGAGACAGAGACACAGAGACAGAGACGCAGGGACAGAGACACAGAGACAGAGACACAGAGACAGAGACGCAGAGACAGAGACACAGAGACGGAGACCCAGAGACAGAGACACAGATACAGAGACACAGAGACAGAGACACAGTGACAGATACACAGAGACAGCGTCACAGAGACAGAGACACAGGGGCAGAGGCACAGAGACAGAGACACAGAGACAGAGACACAGAGACAGGGACGCAGAGACAGAGACACAGAGACAGAGACAAAATGACAGAGATTCGGAGACAGAGACACAGGGAGAGAGACACAGAAACGTAGACACAAGGACAGAGACACAGAGACAGGGACACAGAGACGGAGACACAGAGAGAGAGACACAGAGACAGGGACACAGGGGCAGAGGCACAGAGACAGAGACACAGAGACAGGGACACAGAGAGAGTGACACAAAGACAGAGACACAGGGACAGAGGAACAGAGACATAGACACAGAGACAGAGACACAGAGACAGAGACACAGGGACGGAGACTCAAGGACAGAGACACAGAGACAGGGACACAGAGAGAGAGAGACAGAGACAGAGACACAGAGACAGAGACACACGGACAGAGGCATAGACACAAAGACAGAGGCACAGAGACAGATACACAGAGAGAGAGAGTCACAGAGGCAGAGACACAGAGAAAGAGACAGAGACACAGAGACAGAGACACAGGGACAGAGACACAGAGACAGGGCACAGAGACGGAGACTCTGGGACAGAGACACAGAGACAGAGATTCAGAGACAGGGAGACAGAGACGAAGACACAGAGACAGAGACACAGAGGCAGAGGCACAGAGACAGAGACACAGAGACAGAGACGCAGAGACAGAGACACAGAGACAGGGACACAGAGACGGAGACACAGAGAGAGAGACACAGAGACAGAGACACAGAGACAGAGACACAGGTACAGAGACACAGAGACAGAGACACAGCGACAGAGACACAGAGACAGAGGCACAGAGACGTAGACACATAGACAGAGACACAGACACAGAGACAGAGACACAGGGACAGGGACACAGAGACATAGCCACAGAGACAGAGACATAGAGACAGAGACATAGAGACAGAGACACAGAGACAGAGACACAGAGACGGAGACACAGGGGCAGAGACACAGAGACAGGGACACAGAGAGAGTGACACAAAGACAGAGGCACAGGGACAGAGGAACAGAGACATAGACACAGAGACAGAGACACAGAGACAGTGACACAGGGACGGAGACACAAGGACAGAGACACAGAGACAGGGACTCAGAGACAGAGACACAGAGACGGAGACACAGAGACAGAGACACAGAGACAGGGACTCAGAGAAAGAGACACAGAGACAGAGACACAGGGGCAGAGACAACGAGACGGAGTCACAGAGACAGAGACACAGAGACAGAGACGCAGAGACAGAGACACAGAGACAGAGACGCAGAGACGGAGACACAGAGACAGTGACACAGGGACGGAGACACAGAGACGTAGACACATAGACAGAGACACAGACACAGAGACAGAGACACAGAGACAGAGTCAAAGAGACAGAGAAACAGAGGCAGAGGCACGGAGACAGAGACACAGAGACAGAGACACAGAGACCGAGACCCAGAGACAGAGACACAGATACAGAGACACAGATGCAGAGACACAATGACAGAGATTCGGAGACAGAGATACAGGGAGAGGGACACAGAAACGGAGACACAGAGACAGAGACACAGAGACAGGGACACAGAGACAGAGACGCAGTGACAGAGACACAGAGACAGAGACACAGAGACAGAGACGCAGAGACAGAGACGCAGAGACAGAGACACAGAGACGGAGACCCAGAGACAGAGACACAGATACAGAGACACAGAGACAGAGACACAGTGACAGAGACACAGAGACAGATACACAGAGACAGCGTCACAGAGACAGAGACACAGAGGCAGAGGCACAGAGACAGAGACACAGAGACAGAGACACAGAGACAGGGACGCAGAGACAGAGACACAGAGACAGAGACAAAATGACAGAGATTCGGAGACAGAGACACAGGGAGAGAGACACAGAAACGTAGACACAAGGACAGAGACACAGAGACAGGGACATAGAGACGGAGACACAGAGAGAGAGACACAGAGACAGGGACACAGGGGCAGAGGCACAGAGACAGAGACACAGAGACAGGGACACAGAGAGAGTGACACAAAGACAGAGACACAGGGACAGAGGAACAGAGACATAGACACAGAGACAGAGACACAGAGACAGATTCACAGAGACAGAGACACAGAGGCAGAGGCACAGAGAGAGGGACACAGAGGCAGAGACACAGAGAAAGAGACAGAGACACAGAGACGGAGACTGTGGGACAGAGACACAGAGACAGAGATTCAGATGCAGAGACACAGAGACGGAGACACAGGGACACAGACACAGAGACAGGGACACAGCGGCAGAGATTCAGATACAGAGACACAGAGACAGAGACACGGAGAGAGACCCACGGAGACAAAGACACAGAGACAGGGTCACAAAGAGGGAGACACATGGACAGAGACACAGAGACCGTGACACAAGGAGAGAGACACAGAGAAAGAGAAAAAGAGACAGAGACAGAGACAGAGACAGAGACACAGAGACAGAGACACAGAGACAGAGACACAGAGACAGAGACACAGAGACAGAGACGCAGAGACAGAGACACAGAGACAGAGACACAGGGACCGAGACCCAGAGACAGAGACACAGATACAGAGACACAGAGACAGAGACACAGAGACAGAGACACAGAGACAGAGACACAGAGACAGAGACACAGAGACAGAGACACAGAGACAGAGACGCAGAGACAGAGACACAGAGACAGAGACACAGAGACAGAGACGCAGAGACAGAGACACAGAGACGGAGACCCAGAGACAGAGACACAGATACAGAGACACAGAGACAGAGACACAGTGACAGATACACAGAGACAGCGTCACAGAGACAGAGACACAGGGGCAGAGGCACAGAGACAGAGACACAGAGACAGAGACACAGAGACAGGGACGCAGAGACAGAGACACAGAGACAGAGACAAAATGACAGAGATTCGGAGACAGAGACACAGGGAGAGAGACACAGAAACGTAGACACAAGGACAGAGACACAGAGACAGGGACACAGAGACGGAGACACAGAGAGAGAGACACAGAGACAGGGACACAGGGGCAGAGGCACAGAGACAGAGACACAGAGACAGGGACACAGAGAGAGTGACACAAAGACAGAGACACAGGGACAGAGGAACAGAGACATAGACACAGAGACAGAGACACAGAGACAGAGACACAGGGACGGAGACTCAAGGACAGAGACACAGAGACAGGGACACAGAGAGAGAGAGACAGAGACAGAGACACAGAGACAGAGACACACGGACAGAGGCATAGACACAAAGACAGAGGCACAGAGACAGATACACAGAGAGAGAGAGTCACAGAGGCAGAGACACAGAGAAAGAGACAGAGACACAGAGACAGAGACACAGGGACAGAGACACAGAGACAGGGCACAGAGACGGAGACTCTGGGACAGAGACACAGAGACAGAGATTCAGAGACAGGGAGACAGAGACGAAGACACAGAGACAGAGACACAGAGGCAGAGGCACAGAGACAGAGACACAGAGACAGAGACGCAGAGACAGAGACACAGAGACAGGGACACAGAGACGGAGACACAGAGAGAGAGACACAGAGACAGAGACACAGAGACAGAGACACAGGTACAGAGACACAGAGACAGAGACACAGCGACAGAGACACAGAGACAGAGGCACAGAGACGTAGACACATAGACAGAGACACAGACACAGAGACAGAGACACAGGGACAGGGACACAGAGACATAGCCACAGAGACAGAGACATAGAGACAGAGACATAGAGACAGAGACACAGAGACAGAGGCACAGAGACGGAGACACAGGGGCAGAGACACAGAGACAGGGACACAGAGAGAGTGACACAAAGACAGAGGCACAGGGACAGAGGAACAGAGACATAGACACAGAGACAGAGACACAGAGACAGTGACACAGGGACGGAGACACAAGGACAGAGACACAGAGACAGGGACTCAGAGACAGAGACACAGAGACGGAGACACAGAGACAGAGACACAGTGACAGAGACACAGAGACAGATACACAGAGACAGCGTCACAGAGACAGAGACACAGAGGCAGAGGCACAGAGACAGAGACACAGAGACAGAGACACAGAGACAGGGACGCAGAGACAGAGACACAGAGACAGAGACAAAATGACAGAGATTCGGAGACAGAGACACAGGGAGAGAGACACAGAAACGTAGACACAAGGACAGAGACACAGAGACAGGGACATAGAGACGGAGACACAGAGAGAGAGACACAGAGACAGGGACACAGGGGCAGAGGCACAGAGACAGAGACACAGAGACAGGGACACAGAGAGAGTGACACAAAGACAGAGACACAGGGACAGAGGAACAGAGACATAGACACAGAGACAGAGACACAGAGACAGATTCACAGAGACAGAGACACAGAGGCAGAGGCACAGAGAGAGGGACACAGAGGCAGAGACACAGAGAAAGAGACAGAGACACAGAGACGGAGACACAGGGACAGAGACACAGAGACAGGGCACAGAGACGGAGACTCTGGGACAGAGACACAGAGACAGAGATTCAGAGACAGGGACACAGAGACGGAGACACAGAGACAGAGACACAGAGGCAGAGGCACAGAGACAGAGACAGAGACACAGAGACAGAGACACAGAGAAAGAGACACAGAGACAGAGACACAGAGACAGAGACGCAGAGACAGGGACACAGAGACAGAGACACAGAGACCGAGACCCAGAGACGGAGACACAGATACAGAGACACAGAGACAGAGACACAGAGATAGAGACACAGAGACAGAGACACAGAGACAGAGAAACAGAGACAGAGTCACAGAGACAGAGACACAGAGGCAGAGGCACAGAGACAGAGACACAGAGACAGAGACACAGAGACAGAGAAACAGAGACAGAGTCACAGAGACAGCGACACAGGGGCAGAGGCACAGAGAGAGAGACACAGAGGCAGAGACACAGAGAAAGAGACAGAGACACAGAGACGGAGACACAGGGACAGAGACACAGAGACAGGGCACAGAGACGGAGACTCTGGGACAGAGACACAGAGACAGAGATTCAGAGACAGGGACACAGAGACGGAGACACAGAGACAGAGACACAGAGGCAGAGGCACAGAGACAGAGACACAGAGACAGAGACACAGATACAGAGACACAGAGACAGAGACACAGAGACAGAGACACAGAGACAGAGTCACAGAGACAGAGGCAAGGAGGCAGAGGCACAGAGACAGAGACACAGAGACAGAGATACAGAGACAGAGACACAGAGACAGAGACACAGAGACAGAGACGCAGAGACAGGTACGTAGAGACAGAGACACAGAGACAGAGACACAATGATAGAGACTCAGAGAGAGAGACACAGGGAGAGAGACACAGAAACGGAGATACAGAGCCAGAGGCACAGAGACAGAGACACAGAGACAGAGACACAGAGACAGAGTCACAGAGTCAGAGACACAGAGACAGAGACGCAGAGACAGGGACACAGAGACAGAGACACAGAGACACAGACACAGGGACAGAGACACAGGGACACAGACACAGAGACAGGGACACAGAGGCAGAGATTCAGATACAGAGACACAGAGACAGAGACACGGAGAGAGACCCACGGAGACAAAGACACAGAGACAGGGACACAAAGAGGGAGACACATTGACAGAGACACAGGGACCGTGACACAAGGAGAGAGACACAGAGACAGAGACACAGAGAAAGAGAAAAAGAGACAGAGACAGAGACAGAGACAGAGACACAGAGACAGAGACACAGAGACAGAGACACAGAGACAGAGACACAGAGACAGAGACGCAGAGACAGAGACACAGAGACAGAGACACAGAGACCGAGACCCAGAGACAGAGACACAGATACAGAGACACAGAGACAGAGACACAGAGACAGAGACACAGAGACAGAGACACAGAGACAGAGACACAGAGACAGAGACACAGAGACAGAGACGCAGAGACAGCGACACAGAGACAGAGACACAGAGACAGAGACGCAGAGACAGAGACACAGAGACGGAGACCCAGAGACAGAGACACAGATACAGAGACACAGAGACAGAGACACAGTGACAGATACACAGAGACAGCGTCACAGAGACAGAGACACAGGGGCAGAGGCACAGACACAGAGACACAGAGACAGAGACACAGAGACAGGGACGCAGAGACAGAGACACAGAGACAGAGACAAAATGACAGAGATTCGGAGACAGAGACACAGGGAGAGAGACACAGAAACGTAGACACAAGGACAGAGACACAGAGACAGGGACACAGAGACGGAGACACAGAGAGAGAGACACAGAGACAGGGACACAGGGGCAGAGGCACAGAGACAGAGACACAGAGACAGGGACACAGAGAGAGTGACACAAAGACAGAGACACAGGGACAGAGGAACAGAGACATAGACACAGAGACAGAGACACAGAGACAGAGACACAGGGACGGAGACTCAAGGACAGAGACACAGAGACAGGGACACAGAGAGAGAGAGACAGAGACAGAGACACAGAGACAGAGACACACGGACAGAGGCATAGACACAAAGACAGAGGCACAGAGACAGATACACAGAGAGAGAGACACAGAGGCAGAGACACAGAGAAAGAGACAGAGACACAGAGACGGAGACACAGGGACAGAGACACAGAGACAGGGCACAGAGACGGAGACTCTGGGACAGAGACACAGAGACAGGGACACAGAGACGAAGACACAGAGACAGAGACACAGAGGCAGAGGCACAGAGACAGAGACACAGAGACAGAGACGCAGAGACAGAGACACAGGGACAGAGGAACAGAGACATAGACACAGAGACAGAGACACAGAGACAGAGACACAGGGACGGAGACTCAAGGACAGAGACACAGAGACAGGGACACAGAGAGAGAGAGACAGAGACAGAGACACAGAGACAGAGACACACGGACAGAGGCATAGACACAAAGACAGAGGCACAGAGACAGATACACAGAGAGAGAGACACAGAGGCAGAGACACAGAGAAAGAGACAGAGACACAGAGACGGAGACACAGGGACAGAGACACAGAGACAGGGCACAGAGACGGAGACTCTGGGACAGAGACACAGAGACAGGGACACAGAGACGAAGACACAGAGACAGAGACACAGAGGCAGAGGCACAGAGACAGAGACACAGAGACAGAGACGCAGAGACAGAGACACAGAGGCAGAGGCACAGAGAGAGAGACACAGAGGCAGAGACACAGAGAAAGAGACAGAGACACAGAGACGGAGTCACAGGGACAGAGACACAGAGACAGGGCACAGAGACGGAGACTCTGGGACAGAGACACAGAGACAGAGATTCAGAGACAGGGACACAGAGACGGAGACACAGGTACAGAGACACAGAGACAGAGACACAGCGACAGAGACACAGAGACAGAGACACAGAGACAGAGACACAGAGACAGAGACACAGAGACAGAGACACAGAGACAGAGACACGGAGACAGAGACGCAGAGACAGGGACACAGAGACAGAGACACAGAGACCGAGACCCAGAGACGGAGACACAGATACAGAGACACAGAGACAGAGACACAGAGACAGAGAAACAGAGACAGAGTCACAGAGACAGAGACACAGATGCAGAGGCACAGAGACAGAGACACAGAGACAGAGACACAGATACAGAGACGCAGTGACAGAGACACAGAGACAGAGACACAGAGACAGAGACACAGAGACAGAGACGCAGAGGCAGAGACACAGAGACAGAGACGCAGAGATCGAGACCCAGAGACAGAGACACTGATACAGAGACACAGAGACAGAGACACAGAGACAGAGACACAGAGACACAGTCACAGAGACAGAGACACGGAGGCAGAGGCACAGAGACAGAGACACAGAGACAGAGACACAGAGACAGAGACACAGAGACAGAGACGCAGAGACAGAGACGTAGAGACAGAGACACAGAGACAGGGACACAGAGACAGAGACACAGAGACAGAGACGCAGAGACAGAGACACAGAGACAGAGACACAGAGACTGAGACACAATGATAGAGATTCAGAGACAGAGACACAGGGAGAGAGATACAGAAGCGGAGATACAGAGCCAGAGACGCAGAGGCAGGGACACAGAGACAGAGACACAGAGACCGAGACCCAGAGACAGAGACACAGATACACAGACACAGAGACAGAGACACAGAGACAGAGACACAGAGACAGAGACACAGAGACAGAGAAACAGAGACAGAGTCACAGAGACAGAGACACAGAGGCAGAGGCACAGAGAGAGAGACACAGAGGCAGAGACACAGAGAAAGAGACAGAGACACAGAGACGGAGTCACAGGGACAGAGACACAGAGACAGGGCACAGAGACGGAGACTCTGGGACAGAGACACAGAGACAGAGATTCAGAGACAGGGACACAGAGACGGAGACACAGGTACAGAGACACAGAGACAGAGACACAGCGACAGAGACACAGAGACAGAGACACAGAGACAGAGACAGAGACACAGAGACAGAGACACAGAGACAGAGACACAGAGACAGAGACACAGAGACAGAGACGCAGAGACAGGGACACAGAGACACAGTCACAGAGACAGAGACACGGACGCAGAGGCACAGAGACAGAGACACAGAGACAGAGACACAGAGACAGAGACACAGAGACAGAGACACAGAGACAGAGACGCAGAGACAGAGACGTAGAGACAGAGACACAGAGACAGGGACACAGAGACAGAGACACAGAGACAGAGACGCAGAGACAGAGAAACAGAGACAGAGACACAGAGACAGAGACACAATGATAGAGATTCAGAGACAGAGACACAGGGAGAGAGATACAGAAGCGGAGATACAGAGCCAGAGGCACAGAGACAGAGACACAGAGACAGAGACACAGAGGCAGAGGCACAGAGACAGAGACACAGAGACAGAGACACAGAGACAGAGTCACAGAGTCAGAGACACAGAGACAGAGACGCAGAGACAGAGACACAGAGACAGAGTCACAGAGTCAGAGACACAGAGACAGAGACGCAGAGACAGGGACACAGAGACAGAGACACAGAGACAGAGACGCAGAGACAGAGACGTAGAGACAGAGACACAGAGACAGGGACACAGAGACAGAGACACAGAGACAGAGACGCAGAGACAGAGACACAGAGACAGGGACACAATGATAGAGATTCAGAGACAGAGACACAGGGAGAGAGATACAGAAGCGGAGATACAGAGCCAGAGGCACAGAGACAGAGACACAGAGACAGAGACACAGAGGCAGAGGCACAGAGACAGAGACACAGAGACAGAGACACAGAGACAGAGTCACAGAGTCAGAGACACAGAGACAGAGACGCAGAGACAGAGACACAGAGACAGAGTCACAGAGTCAGAGACACAGAGACAGAGACGCAGAGACAGGGACACAGAGACAGAGACACAGCGACACAGACACAGGGACAGAGACACAGAGACATGGACACAGAGAGAGTGACTCAGAGACAGAGACACAGAGACGGAGACAGAGGCACAGAGACATATACATAGAGACAGAGACACAGAGACAGTGACTCAGAGACAGAGACACAGAGACGGAGACAGAGGCACAGAGACATATACATAGAGACAGAGACACAGAGACAGAGACACAGAGACAGAGACACAGAGACAGAGACGCAGGGACAGAGACACAGAGACAGAGACACAGAGACAGAGACACTGAGACAGAGACGCAGAGACAGGGACACAGAGACAGAGACACAGAGACAGAGACACAGGGACAGAGACACAGAGGCAGACACTCAGAGACAGAGACACAGAGACAGAGACACAGGGACAGAGACACAGAGACAGGGACACAGAGAGAGTGACTCAGAGACAGAGACACAGGGACAGAATCACAGAGACATAGACACAGAGACAGAGACACAGAGACACAGAGACAGAGACAGAGACAGAGACACAGAGACAGAGACACAGAGACAGAGACACAGTGACAGAGTCACAGAGACAGAGACACAGAGGCAGAGGCACGGAGACAGAGACACAGAGACAGAGACACAGAGACCGAGACCCAGAGACAGAGACACAGATACAGAGACATAGATGCAGAGACACAATGACAGAGATTCGGAGACAGAGATACAGAGACAGAGACACAGGGACAGAGACACAGAGGCAGACACACAGAGACAGAGGCACAGAGACAGAGACACAGAGACAGAGATACAGAGACCGAGACCCAGAGACAGAGACACAGATACAGAGGCACAAAGACAGAGACACAGAGACAGAGACACAGAGACAGGGACACAGAGACGGAGACACAGAGAGAGAGACACAGAGACAGAGACACAGAGACAGAGACACAGGTACAGAGACACAGCGACAGAGACACAGAGACAGAGACACAGAGACAGAGACACAGGGACAGAGACACAGAGACAGAGACACAGAGACAGGGACACAGAGACAGAGACGCAGAGACAGGGACACAGAGACAGAGACACAGAGACCGAGACCCAGAGACAGAGACACAGATACAGAGACACAGAGACAGAGACAGAGAAACAGAGACAGAGCCACAGAGACAGAGACACAGAGGCAGAGGCACAGAGAGAGAGACACAGAGGCAGAGACACAGAGAAAGAGACAGAGACACAGAGACGGAGACACAGGGACAGAGACGCAGAGACAGGGCACAGAGACCGAGACTCTGGGCCAGAGACACAGAGACAGAGATTCAGAGACAGGGACACAGAGACGGAGACACAGAGGCAGAGACACAGAGGCAGAGGCACAGAGACAGAGACACAGAGACAGAGACACAGAGACAGAGACACAGAGACAGAGACACAGAGACAGAGACACAGAGACAGAGACACAGAGACAGGGACACAGAGACGGAGACACAGAGAGAGAGACACAGAGACAGAGACACAGAAACAGAGACACAGGTACAGAGACACAGAGACAGAGACACAGAGACAGCGACACAGAGACAGAGACGCAGAGACAGAGACGTAGAGACAGAGACACAGAGACAGGGACACAGAGACAGAGACACAGAGACAGAAACACAGAGACAGAGACGCAGAGACAGAGACACAGAGACAGAGACACAGAGACAGAGACACAGAGACAGAGAAACAGAGACAGGGACACAGAGACGGAGACACAGAGACAGAGACACAGAGACAGGGACGCAGAGACAGAGACACAGAGACAGAGACACAGAGACAGAGACACAGAGACAGAGACACAGAGACGGAGACACAGAGACAGATACACAGAGACAGAGACACAGAGACAGAGACACAGAGACAGAGACACAGGGACAGAGACACAGAGGCAGACACACAGAGACAGAGGCACAGAGACAGAGACACAGAGACAGAGATACAGAGACCGAGACCCAGAGACAGAGACACAGATACAGAGGCACGAAGACAGAGACACAGAGACAGAGACACAGAGACAGAGACACAGAGACAGAGACACAGAGACAGAGACACAGAGACAGAGACACAGAGACAGAGACACAGAGACAGAGACACAGAGACAGAGACACAGAGACAGAGACACAGAGACAGAGACACAGAGACAGAGACACAGAGACAGAGACACAGAGACAGAGACACAGAGACAGAGACACAGAGACAGAGACACAGAGACGGAGACTGTCGGACAGAGACACTGAGACAGACAGAGACACAGAGACAGAGACACAGGGACAGAGACACAGAAACAGAGACACAGAGACAGATTCACAGAGACAGAGACACATAGACAGAGACACACGGACAGAGACACAGCGACAGAGACACAGAGACAGAGACACAGAGACAGAGACACAGAGACAGAGACACAGAGACAGAGACACAGAGACAGAGACGCAGAGACAGGGACACAGAGACACAGTCACAGAGACAGAGACACGGACGCAGAGGCACAGAGACAGAGACACAGAGACAGAGACACAGAGACAGAGACACAGAGACAGAGACGCAGAGACAGAGACGTAGAGACAGAGACACAGAGACAGGGACACAGAGACAGAGACACAGAGACAGAGACGCAGAGACAGAGACACAGAGACAGAGACACAGAGACAGAGACACAATGATAGAGATTCAGAGACAGAGACACAGGGAGAGAGATACAGAAGCGGAGATACAGAGCCAGAGGCACAGAGACAGAGACACAGAGACAGAGACACAGAGGCAGAGGCACAGAGACAGAGACACAGAGACAGAGACACAGAGACAGAGTCACAGAGTCAGAGACACAGAGACAGAGACACAGTGACAGAGACACAGAGACAGAGACACAGAGACAGAGACACAGAGACAGAGACACAGAGACAGAGACACAATGATAGAGATTCAGAGACAGAGACACAGGGAGAGAGATACAGAAGCGGAGATACAGAGCCAGAGGCACAGAGACAGAGACACAGAGACAGAGACACAGAGGCAGAGGCACAGAGACAGAGACACAGAGACAGAGACACAGAGACAGAGTCACAGAGTCAGAGACACAGAGACAGAGACGCAGAGACAGAGACACAGAGACAGAGTCACAGAGTCAGAGACACAGAGACAGAGACGCAGAGACAGGGACACAGAGACAGAGACACAGCGACACAGACACAGGGACAGAGACACAGAGACATGGACACAGAGAGAGTGACTCAGAGACAGAGACACAGAGACGGAGACAGAGGCACAGAGACATATACATAGAGACAGAGACACAGAGACAGTGACTCAGAGACAGAGACACAGAGACGGAGACAGAGGCACAGAGACATATACATAGAGACAGAGACACAGAGACAGAGACACAGAGACAGAGACACAGAGACAGAGACGCAGGGACAGAGACACAGAGACAGAGACACAGAGACAGAGACACTGAGACAGAGACGCAGAGACAGGGACACAGAGACAGAGACACAGAGACAGAGACACAGGGACAGAGACACAGAGGCAGACACTCAGAGACAGAGACACAGAGACAGAGACACAGGGACAGAGACACAGAGACAGGGACACAGAGAGAGTGACTCAGAGACAGAGACACAGGGACAGAATCACAGAGACATAGACACAGAGACAGAGACACAGAGACACAGAGACAGAGACAGAGACAGAGACACAGAGACAGAGACACAGAGACAGAGACACAGAGACAGAGTCACAGAGACAGAGACACAGAGACACAGAGACAGAGACACAGAGACGGAGACACAGAGACAGAGACACAGAGACAGAGACACAGGGACAGAGACACAGAGGCAGACACACAGAGACAGAGGCACAGAGACAGAGACACAGAGACAGAGATACAGAGACCGAGACCCAGAGACAGAGACACAGATACAGAGGCACAAAGACAGAGACACAGAGACAGAGACACAGAGACAGAGACACAGAGACAGAGACACAGAGACAGAGACACAGAGACAGAGACACAGAGACACAGAGACAGAGACACAGAGACGGAGACTGTCGGACAGAGACACTGAGACAGAGAAACAGTGAGACAGACAGAGACACAGAGACAGAGACACAGGGACAGAGACACAGAGACAGAGACACAGAGACAGATTCACAGAGACAGAGACACATAGACAGAGACACACGGACAGAGGCACAGAGACAGGGCACAGAGACGGAGACTCTGGGACAGAGACACAGAGAGAGAGACACAGATACAGAGACACGGAGACAGAGACACAGGTACGGGGACACAGAGACAGAGACACAGCGACAGAGACACAGAGACAGATACACAGAGACAGAGACGCAGGGGCAGAGACACAGAGACAGAGACACAGAGACAGAGACGCAGAGACTGGGACACAGAGACAGAGACACAGAGACAGAGACACAGAGACAGAGACACAGAGACAGAGACGCAGAGACAGAGACGTAGAGACAGAGACACAGAGACAGGGACACAGAGACAGAGACACAGAGACAGAGACGCAGAGACAGAGACACAGAGACAGAGACAAAGAGACAGAGACACAATGATAGAGATTCAGAGACAGAGACACAGGGAGAGAGACACAGAAACGGAGATACAGCGACAGAGACACATAGACAGAGACACAGAGACAGAGACACAGAGACAGAGACACAGTGACAGAGACACAGAGACAGAGACACAGAGACAGATACACAGAGAGAGAGACACAGAGAAAGAGACAGAGACGCAGAGACGGAGACACAGGGACAGAGACACAATGATAGAGATTCAGAGAGAGAGACACAGGGAGAGAGACACAGAAACGGAGATACAGCGACAGGGACACATAGACAGAGACACAGAGGCAGAGACACAGAGACAGAGACACAGTGACAGAGACACAGAGACAGAGACACAGAGACAGATACACAGAGAGAGAGACACAGAGAAAGAGACAGAGACCCAGAGACAGAGACACAGACACAGAGACGCAGAGACAGAGACACAGAGACAGAGACACAGGGAAAGAGAAGCAGAGACTGAGACAGAGACAAAGACACAGAGACAGAGACACAGAGACAGAGACACAGAGACAGAGACGCAGAGACAGGGACACAGAGACAGAGACACAGGGACAGAGACACAGAGACAGGGCACAGAGACGGAGACTCTGGGACAGAGACACAGAGACAGAGATTCAGAGACAGGGAGACAGAGACGAAGACACAGAGACAGAGACACAGAGGCAGAGGCACAGAGACAGAGACACAGAGACAGAGACGCAGAGACAGAGACACAGAGACAGGGACACAGAGACGGAGACACAGAGAGAGAGACACAGAGACAGAGACACAGAGACAGAGACACAGGTACAGAGACACAGAGACAGAGACACAGCGACAGAGACACAGAGACAGAGGCACAGAGACGTAGACACATAGACAGAGACACAGACACAGAGACAGAGACACAGGGACAGGGACACAGAGACATAGCCACAGAGACAGAGACATAGAGACAGAGACATAGAGACAGAGACACAGAGACAGAGACACAGAGACGGAGACACAGGGGCAGAGACACAGAGACAGGGACACAGAGAGAGTGACACAAAGACAGAGGCACAGGGACAGAGGAACAGAGACATAGACACAGAGACAGAGACACAGAGACAGTGACACAGGGACGGAGACACAAGGACAGAGACACAGAGACAGGGACTCAGAGACAGAGACACAGAGACGGAGACACAGAGACAGAGACACAGTGACAGAGACACAGAGACAGATACACAGAGACAGCGTCACAGAGACAGAGACACAGAGGCAGAGGCACAGAGACAGAGACACAGAGACAGAGACACAGAGACAGGGACGCAGAGACAGAGACACAGAGACAGAGACAAAATGACAGAGATTCGGAGACAGAGACACAGGGAGAGAGACACAGAAACGTAGACACAAGGACAGAGACACAGAGACAGGGACATAGAGACGGAGACACAGAGAGAGAGACACAGAGACAGGGACACAGGGGCAGAGGCACAGAGACAGAGACACAGAGACAGGGACACAGAGAGAGTGACACAAAGACAGAGACACAGGGACAGAGGAACAGAGACATAGACACAGAGACAGAGACACAGAGACAGATTCACAGAGACAGAGACACAGAGGCAGAGGCACAGAGAGAGGGACACAGAGGCAGAGACACAGAGAAAGAGACAGAGACACAGAGACGGAGACACAGGGACAGAGACACAGAGACAGGGCACAGAGACGGAGACTCTGGGACAGAGACACAGAGACAGAGATTCAGAGACAGGGACACAGAGACGGAGACACAGAGACAGAGACACAGAGGCAGAGGCACAGAGACAGAGACAGAGACACAGAGACAGAGACACAGAGAAAGAGACACAGAGACAGAGACACAGAGACAGAGACGCAGAGACAGGGACACAGAGACAGAGACACAGAGACCGAGACCCAGAGACGGAGACACAGATACAGAGACACAGAGACAGAGACACAGAGATAGAGACACAGAGACAGAGACACAGAGACAGAGAAACAGAGACAGAGTCACAGAGACAGAGACACAGAGGCAGAGGCACAGAGACAGAGACACAGAGACAGAGACACAGAGACAGAGAAACAGAGACAGAGTCACAGAGACAGCGACACAGGGGCAGAGGCACAGAGAGAGAGACACAGAGGCAGAGACACAGAGAAAGAGACAGAGACACAGAGACGGAGACACAGGGACAGAGACACAGAGACAGGGCACAGAGACGGAGACTCTGGGACAGAGACACAGAGACAGAGATTCAGAGACAGGGACACAGAGACGGAGACACAGAGACAGAGACACAGAGGCAGAGGCACAGAGACAGAGACACAGAGACAGAGACACAGATACAGAGACACAGAGACAGAGACACAGAGACAGAGACACAGAGACAGAGTCACAGAGACAGAGGCAAGGAGGCAGAGGCACAGAGACAGAGACACAGAGACAGAGATACAGAGACAGAGACACAGAGACAGAGACACAGAGACAGAGACGCAGAGACAGGTACGTAGAGACAGAGACACAGAGACAGAGACACAATGATAGAGACTCAGAGAGAGAGACACAGGGAGAGAGACACAGAAACGGAGATACAGAGCCAGAGGCACAGAGACAGAGACACAGAGACAGAGACACAGAGACAGAGTCACAGAGTCAGAGACACAGAGACAGAGGCGCAGAGACAGGGACACAGAGACAGAGACACAGAGACACAGACACAGGGACAGAGACACAGGGACACAGACACAGAGACAGGGACACAGAGGCAGAGATTCAGATACAGAGACACAGAGACAGAGACACGGAGAGAGACCCACGGAGACAAAGACACAGAGACAGGGACACAAAGAGGGAGACACATTGACAGAGACACAGGGACCGTGACACAAGGAGAGAGACACAGAGACAGAGACACAGAGAAAGAGAAAAAGAGACAGAGACAGAGACAGAGACAGAGACACAGAGACAGAGACACAGAGACAGAGACACAGAGACAGAGACACAGAGACAGAGACGCAGAGACAGAGACACAGAGACAGAGACACAGAGACCGAGACCCAGAGACAGAGACACAGATACAGAGACACAGAGACAGAGACACAGAGACAGAGACACAGAGACAGAGACACAGAGACAGAGACACAGAGACAGAGACACAGAGACAGAGACGCAGAGACAGCGACACAGAGACAGAGACACAGAGACAGAGACGCAGAGACAGAGACACAGAGACGGAGACCCAGAGACAGAGACACAGATACAGAGACACAGAGACAGAGACACAGTGACAGATACACAGAGACAGCGTCACAGAGACAGAGACACAGGGGCAGAGGCACAGACACAGAGACACAGAGACAGAGACACAGAGACAGGGACGCAGAGACAGAGACACAGAGACAGAGACAAAATGACAGAGATTCGGAGACAGAGACACAGGGAGAGAGACACAGAAACGTAGACACAAGGACAGAGACACAGAGACAGGGACACAGAGACGGAGACACAGAGAGAGAGACACAGGGACGGAGACTCAAGGACAGAGACACAGAGACAGGGACACAGAGAGAGAGAGACAGAGACAGAGACACAGAGACAGAGACACACGGACAGAGGCATAGACACAAAGACAGAGGCACAGAGACAGATACACAGAGAGAGAGACACAGAGGCAGAGACACAGAGAAAGAGACAGAGACACAGAGACGGAGACACAGGGACAGAGACACAGAGACAGGGCACAGAGACGGAGACTCTGGGACAGAGACACAGAGACAGGGACACAGAGACGAAGACACAGAGACAGAGACACAGAGGCAGAGGCACAGAGACAGAGACACAGAGACAGAGACGCAGAGACAGAGACACAGAGGCAGAGGCACAGAGAGAGAGACACAGAGGCAGAGACACAGAGAAAGAGACAGAGACACAGAGACGGAGTCACAGGGACAGAGACACAGAGACAGGGCACAGAGACGGAGACTCTGGGACAGAGACACAGAGACAGAGATTCAGAGACAGGGACACAGAGACGGAGACACAGGTACAGAGACACAGAGACAGAGACACAGCGACAGAGACACAGAGACAGAGACACAGAGACAGAGACACAGAGACAGAGACACAGAGACAGAGACACAGAGACAGAGACACGGAGACAGAGACGCAGAGACAGGGACACAGAGACAGAGACACAGAGACCGAGACCCAGAGACGGAGACACAGATACAGAGACACAGAGACAGAGACACAGAGACAGAGAAACAGAGACAGAGTCACAGAGACAGAGACACAGATGCAGAGGCACAGAGACAGAGACACAGAGACAGAGACACAGATACAGAGACGCAGTGACAGAGACACAGAGACAGAGACACAGAGACAGAGACACAGAGACAGAGACGCAGAGGCAGAGACACAGAGACAGAGACACAGAGATCGAGACCCAGAGACAGAGACACTGATACAGAGACACAGAGACAGAGACACAGAGACAGAGACACAGAGACACAGTCACAGAGACAGAGACACGGAGGCAGAGGCACAGAGACAGAGACACAGAGACAGAGACACAGAGACAGAGACACAGAGACAGAGACGCAGAGACAGAGACGTAGAGACAGAGACACAGAGACAGGGACACAGAGACAGAGACACAGAGACAGAGACGCAGAGACAGAGACACAGAGACAGAGACACAGAGACTGAGACACAATGATAGAGATTCAGAGACAGAGACACAGGGAGAGAGATACAGAAGCGGAGATACAGAGCCAGAGACGCAGAGGCAGGGACACAGAGACAGAGACACAGAGACCGAGACCCAGAGACAGAGACACAGATACACAGACACAGAGACAGAGACACAGAGACAGAGACACAGAGACAGAGACACAGAGACAGAGAAACAGAGACAGAGTCACAGAGACAGAGACACAGAGGCAGAGGCACAGAGAGAGAGACACAGAGGCAGAGACACAGAGAAAGAGACAGAGACACAGAGACGGAGTCACAGGGACAGAGACACAGAGACAGGGCACAGAGACGGAGACTCTGGGACAGAGACACAGAGACAGAGATTCAGAGACAGGGACACAGAGACGGAGACACAGGTACAGAGACACAGAGACAGAGACACAGCGACAGAGACACAGAGACAGAGACACAGAGACAGAGACACAGAGACAGAGACACAGAGACAGAGACACAGAGACAGAGACACAGAGACAGAGACGCAGAGACAGGGACACAGAGACACAGTCACAGAGACAGAGACACGGACGCAGAGGCACAGAGACAGAGACACAGAGACAGAGACACAGAGACAGAGACACAGAGACAGAGACACAGAGACAGAGACGCAGAGACAGAGACGTAGAGACAGAGACACAGAGACAGGGACACAGAGACAGAGACACAGAGACAGAGACGCAGAGACAGAGACACAGAGACAGAGACACAGAGACAGAGACACAATGATAGAGATTCAGAGACAGAGACACAGGGAGAGAGATACAGAAGCGGAGATACAGAGCCAGAGGCACAGAGACAGAGACACAGAGACAGAGACACAGAGGCAGAGGCACAGAGACAGAGACACAGAGACAGAGACACAGAGACAGAGTCACAGAGTCAGAGACACAGAGACAGAGACGCAGAGACAGAGACACAGAGACAGAGTCACAGAGTCAGAGACACAGAGACAGAGACGCAGAGACAGGGACACAGAGACAGAGACACAGAGACAGAGACGCAGAGACAGAGACGTAGAGACAGAGACACAGAGACAGGGACACAGAGACAGAGACACAGAGACAGAGACGCAGAGACAGAGACACAGAGACAGAGACACAATGATAGAGATTCAGAGACAGAGACACAGGGAGAGAGATACAGAAGCGGAGATACAGAGCCAGAGGCACAGAGACAGAGACACAGAGACAGAGACACAGAGGCAGAGGCACAGAGACAGAGACACAGAGACAGAGACACAGAGACAGAGTCACAGAGTCAGAGACACAGAGACAGAGACGCAGAGACAGAGACACAGAGACAGAGTCACAGAGTCAGAGACACAGAGACAGAGACGCAGAGACAGGGACACAGAGACAGAGACACAGCGACACAGACACAGGGACAGAGACACAGAGACATGGACACAGAGAGAGTGACTCAGAGACAGAGACACAGAGACGGAGACAGAGGCACAGAGACATATACATAGAGACAGAGACACAGAGACAGTGACTCAGAGACAGAGACACAGAGACGGAGACAGAGGCACAGAGACATATACATAGAGACAGAGACACAGAGACAGAGACACAGAGACAGAGACACAGAGACAGAGACGCAGGGACAGAGACACAGAGACAGAGACACAGAGACAGAGACACTGAGACAGAGACGCAGAGACAGGGACACAGAGACAGAGACACAGAGACAGAGACACAGGGACAGAGACACAGAGGCAGACACTCAGAGACAGAGACACAGAGACAGAGACACAGGGACAGGGACACAGAGACGGAGACACAGAGAGAGAGACACAGAGACAGGGACACAGGGGCAGAGGCACAGAGACAGAGACACAGAGACAGGGACACAGAGAGAGTGACACAAAGACAGAGACACAGGGACAGAGGAACAGAGACATAGACACAGAGACAGAGACACAGAGACAGAGACACAGGGACGGAGACTCAAGGACAGAGACACAGAGACAGGGACACAGAGAGAGAGAGACAGAGACAGAGACACAGAGACAGAGACACACGGACAGAGGCATAGACACAAAGACAGAGGCACAGAGACAGATACACAGAGAGAGAGACACAGAGGCAGAGACACAGAGAAAGAGACAGAGACACAGAGACGGAGACACAGGGACAGAGACACAGAGACAGGGCACAGAGACGGAGACTCTGGGACAGAGACACAGAGACAGGGACACAGAGACGAAGACACAGAGACAGAGACACAGAGGCAGAGGCACAGAGACAGAGACACAGAGACAGAGACGCAGAGACAGAGACACAGGGACAGAGGAACAGAGACATAGACACAGAGACAGAGACACAGAGACAGAGACACAGGGACGGAGACTCAAGGACAGAGACACAGAGACAGGGACACAGAGAGAGAGAGACAGAGACAGAGACACAGAGACAGAGACACACGGACAGAGGCATAGACACAAAGACAGAGGCACAGAGACAGATACACAGAGAGAGAGACACAGAGGCAGAGACACAGAGAAAGAGACAGAGACACAGAGACGGAGACACAGGGACAGAGACACAGAGACAGGGCACAGAGACGGAGACTCTGGGACAGAGACACAGAGACAGGGACACAGAGACGAAGACACAGAGACAGAGACACAGAGGCAGAGGCACAGAGACAGAGACACAGAGACAGAGACGCAGAGACAGAGACACAGAGGCAGAGGCACAGAGAGAGAGACACAGAGGCAGAGACACAGAGAAAGAGACAGAGACACAGAGACGGAGTCACAGGGACAGAGACACAGAGACAGGGCACAGAGACGGAGACTCTGGGACAGAGACACAGAGACAGAGATTCAGAGACAGGGACACAGAGACGGAGACACAGGTACAGAGACACAGAGACAGAGACACAGCGACAGAGACACAGAGACAGAGACACAGAGACAGAGACACAGAGACAGAGACACAGAGACAGAGACACAGAGACAGAGACACGGAGACAGAGACGCAGAGACAGGGACACAGAGACAGAGACACAGAGACCGAGACCCAGAGACGGAGACACAGATACAGAGACACAGAGACAGAGACACAGAGACAGAGAAACAGAGACAGAGTCACAGAGACAGAGACACAGATGCAGAGGCACAGAGACAGAGACACAGAGACAGAGACACAGATACAGAGACGCAGTGACAGAGACACAGAGACAGAGACACAGAGACAGAGACACAGAGACAGAGACGCAGAGGCAGAGACACAGAGACAGAGACACAGAGATCGAGACCCAGAGACAGAGACACTGATACAGAGACACAGAGACAGAGACACAGAGACAGAGACACAGAGACACAGTCACAGAGACAGAGACACGGAGGCAGAGGCACAGAGACAGAGACACAGAGACAGAGACACAGAGACAGAGACACAGAGACAGAGACGCAGAGACAGAGACGTAGAGACAGAGACACAGAGACAGGGACACAGAGACAGAGACACAGAGACAGAGACGCAGAGACAGAGACACAGAGACAGAGACACAGAGACTGAGACACAATGATAGAGATTCAGAGACAGAGACACAGGGAGAGAGATACAGAAGCGGAGATACAGAGCCAGAGACGCAGAGGCAGGGACACAGAGACAGAGACACAGAGACCGAGACCCAGAGACAGAGACACAGATACACAGACACAGAGACAGAGACACAGAGACAGAGACACAGAGACAGAGACACAGAGACAGAGACACAGAGACAGAGAAACAGAGACAGAGTCACAGAGACAGAGACACAGAGGCAGAGGCACAGAGAGAGAGACACAGAGGCAGAGACACAGAGAAAGAGACAGAGACACAGAGACGGAGTCACAGGGACAGAGACACAGAGACAGGGCACAGAGACGGAGACTCTGGGACAGAGACACAGAGACAGAGATTCAGAGACAGGGACACAGAGACGGAGACACAGGTACAGAGACACAGAGACAGAGACACAGCGACAGAGACACAGAGACAGAGACACAGAGACAGAGACACAGAGACAGAGACACAGAGACAGAGACACAGAGACAGAGACACAGAGACAGAGACGCAGAGACAGGGACACAGAGACACAGTCACAGAGACAGAGACACGGACGCAGAGGCACAGAGACAGAGACACAGAGACAGAGACACAGAGACAGAGACACAGAGACAGAGACACAGAGACAGAGACGCAGAGACAGAGACGTAGAGACAGAGACACAGAGACAGGGACACAGAGACAGAGACACAGAGACAGAGACGCAGAGACAGAGACACAGAGACAGAGACACAGAGACAGAGACACAATGATAGAGATTCAGAGACAGAGACACAGGGAGAGAGATACAGAAGCGGAGATACAGAGCCAGAGGCACAGAGACAGAGACACAGAGACAGAGACACAGAGGCAGAGGCACAGAGACAGAGACACAGAGACAGAGACACAGAGACAGAGTCACAGAGTCAGAGACACAGAGACAGAGACGCAGAGACAGAGACACAGAGACAGAGTCACAGAGTCAGAGACACAGAGACAGAGACGCAGAGACAGGGACACAGAGACAGAGACACAGAGACAGAGACGCAGAGACAGAGACGTAGAGACAGAGACACAGAGACAGGGACACAGAGACAGAGACACAGAGACAGAGACGCAGAGACAGAGACACAGAGACAGAGACACAATGATAGAGATTCAGAGACAGAGACACAGGGAGAGAGATACAGAAGCGGAGATACAGAGCCAGAGGCACAGAGACAGAGACACAGAGACAGAGACACAGAGGCAGAGGCACAGAGACAGAGACACAGAGACAGAGACACAGAGACAGAGTCACAGAGTCAGAGACACAGAGACAGAGACGCAGAGACAGAGACACAGAGTCAGAGACACAGAGACAGAGACGCAGAGACAGGGACACAGAGACAGAGACACAGCGACACAGACACAGGGACAGAGACACAGAGACATGGACACAGAGAGAGTGACTCAGAGACAGAGACACAGAGACGGAGACAGAGGCACAGAGACATATACATAGAGACAGAGACACAGAGACAGTGACTCAGAGACAGAGACACAGAGACGGAGACAGAGGCACAGAGACATATACATAGAGACAGAGACACAGAGACAGAGACACAGAGACAGAGACACAGAGACAGAGACGCAGGGACAGAGACACAGAGACAGAGACACAGAGACAGAGACACTGAGACAGAGACGCAGAGACAGGGACACAGAGACAGAGACACAGAGACAGAGACACAGGGACAGAGACACAGAGGCAGACACTCAGAGACAGAGACACAGAGACAGAGACACAGGGACAGAGACACAGAGACAGGGACACAGAGAGAGTGACTCAGAGACAGAGACACAGGGACAGAATCACAGAGACATAGACACAGAGACAGAGACACAGAGACACAGAGACAGAGACAGAGACAGAGACACAGAGACAGAGACACAGAGACAGAGACACAGAGACAGAGTCACAGAGACAGAGACACAGAGGCAGAGGCACGGAGACAGAGACACAGAGACAGAGACACAGAGACCGAGACCCAGAGACAGAGACACAGATACAGAGACATAGATGCAGAGACACAATGACAGAGATTCGGAGACAGAGATACAGAGACAGAGACACAGGGACAGAGACACAGAGGCAGACACACAGAGACAGAGGCACAGAGACAGAGACACAGAGACAGAGATACAGAGACCGAGACCCAGAGACAGAGACACAGATACAGAGGCACAAAGACAGAGACACAGAGACAGAGACACAGAGACAGGGACACAGAGACGGAGACACAGAGAGAGAGACACAGAGACAGAGACACAGAGACAGAGACACAGGTACAGAGACACAGCGACAGAGACACAGAGACAGAGACACAGAGACAGAGACACAGGGACAGAGACACAGAGACAGAGACACAGAGACAGAGACACAGAGACAGAGACGCAGAGACAGGGACACAGAGACAGAGACACAGAGACCGAGACCCAGAGACAGAGACACAGATACAGAGACACAGAGACAGAGACAGAGAAACAGAGACAGAGCCACAGAGACAGAGACACAGAGGCAGAGGCACAGAGAGAGAGACACAGAGGCAGAGACACAGAGAAAGAGACAGAGACGCAGAGACGGAGACACAGGGACAGAGACGCAGAGACAGGGCACAGAGACCGAGACTCTGGGCCAGAGACACAGAGACAGAGATTCAGAGACAGGGACACAGAGACGGAGACACAGAGGCAGAGACACAGAGGCAGAGGCACAGAGACAGAGACACAGAGACAGAGACACAGAGACAGAGACACAGAGACAGAGACACAGAGACAGAGACACAGAGACAGAGACACAGAGACAGGGACACAGAGACGGAGACACAGAGAGAGAGACACAGAGACAGAGACACAGAGACAGAGACACAGGTACAGAGACACAGAGACAGAGACACAGAGACAGCGACACAGAGACAGAGACGCAGAGACAGAGACGTAGAGACAGAGACACAGAGACAGGGACACAGAGACAGAGACACAGAGACAGAAACACAGAGACAGAGACGCAGAGACAGAGACACAGAGACAGAGACACAGAGACAGAGACACAGAGACAGAGAAACAGAGACAGGGACACAGAGACGGAGACACAGAGACAGAGACACAGAGACAGGGACGCAGAGACAGAGACACAGAGACAGAGACACAGAGACAGAGACACAGAGACAGAGACACAGAGACGGAGACACAGAGACAGATACACAGAGACAGAGACACAGAGACAGAGACACAGAGACAGAGACACAGGGACAGAGACACAGAGGCAGACACACAGAGACAGAGGCACAGAGACAGAGACACAGAGACAGAGATACAGAGACCGAGACCCAGAGACAGAGACACAGATACAGAGGCACGAAGACAGAGACACAGAGACAGAGACACAGAGACAGAGACACAGAGACAGAGACACAGAGACAGAGACACAGAGACAGAGACACAGAGACAGAGACACAGAGACAGAGACACAGAGACAGAGACACAGAGACAGAGACACAGAGACAGAGACACAGAGACAGAGACACAGAGACAGAGACACAGAGACAGAGACACAGAGACAGAGACACAGAGACAGAGACACAGAGACAGAGACACAGAGACGGAGACTGTCGGACAGAGACACTGAGACAGACAGAGACACAGAGACAGAGACACAGGGACAGAGACACAGAAACAGAGACACAGAGACAGATTCACAGAGACAGAGACACATAGACAGAGACACACGGACAGAGACACAGCGACAGAGACACAGAGACAGAGACACAGAGACAGAGACACAGAGACAGAGACACAGAGACAGAGACACAGAGACAGAGACGCAGAGACAGGGACACAGAGACACAGTCACAGAGACAGAGACACGGACGCAGAGGCACAGAGACAGAGACACAGAGACAGAGACACAGAGACAGAGACACAGAGACAGAGACGCAGAGACAGAGACGTAGAGACAGAGACACAGAGACAGGGACACAGAGACAGAGACACAGAGACAGAGACGCAGAGACAGAGACACAGAGACAGAGACACAGAGACAGAGACACAATGATAGAGATTCAGAGACAGAGACACAGGGAGAGAGATACAGAAGCGGAGATACAGAGCCAGAGGCACAGAGACAGAGACACAGAGACAGAGACACAGAGGCAGAGGCACAGAGACAGAGACACAGAGACAGAGACACAGAGACAGAGTCACAGAGTCAGAGACACAGAGACAGAGACACAGTGACAGAGACACAGAGACAGAGACACAGAGACAGAGACACAATGATAGAGATTCAGAGACAGAGACACAGGGAGAGAGATACAGAAGCGGAGATACAGAGCCAGAGGCACAGAGACAGAGACACAGAGACAGAGACACAGAGGCAGAGGCACAGAGACAGAGACACAGAGACAGAGACACAGAGACAGAGTCACAGAGTCAGAGACACAGAGACAGAGACGCAGAGACAGAGACACAGAGACAGAGTCACAGAGTCAGAGACACAGAGACAGAGACGCAGAGACAGGGACACAGAGACAGAGACACAGCGACACAGACACAGGGACAGAGACACAGAGACATGGACACAGAGAGAGTGACTCAGAGACAGAGACACAGAGACGGAGACAGAGGCACAGAGACATATACATAGAGACAGAGACACAGAGACAGTGACTCAGAGACAGAGACACAGAGACGGAGACAGAGGCACAGAGACATATACATAGAGACAGAGACACAGAGACAGAGACACAGAGACAGAGACACAGAGACAGAGACGCAGGGACAGAGACACAGAGACAGAGACACAGAGACAGAGACACTGAGACAGAGACGCAGAGACAGGGACACAGAGACAGAGACACAGAGACAGAGACACAGGGACAGAGACACAGAGGCAGACACTCAGAGACAGAGACACAGAGACAGAGACACAGGGACAGAGACACAGAGACAGGGACACAGAGAGAGTGACTCAGAGACAGAGACACAGGGACAGAATCACAGAGACATAGACACAGAGACAGAGACACAGAGACACAGAGACAGAGACAGAGACAGAGACACAGAGACAGAGACACAGAGACAGAGACACAGAGACAGAGTCACAGAGACAGAGACACAGAGACACAGAGACAGAGACACAGAGACGGAGACACAGAGACAGAGACACAGAGACAGAGACACAGGGACAGAGACACAGAGGCAGACACACAGAGACAGAGGCACAGAGACAGAGACACAGAGACAGAGATACAGAGACCGAGACCCAGAGACAGAGACACAGATACAGAGGCACAAAGACAGAGACACAGAGACAGAGACACAGAGACAGAGACACAGAGACAGAGACACAGAGACAGAGACACAGAGACAGAGACACAGAGACACAGAGACAGAGACACAGAGACGGAGACTGTCGGACAGAGACACTGAGACAGAGAAACAGTGAGACAGACAGAGACACAGAGACAGAGACACAGGGACAGAGACACAGAGACAGAGACACAGAGACAGATTCACAGAGACAGAGACACATAGACAGAGACACACGGACAGAGGCACAGAGACAGGGCACAGAGACGGAGACTCTGGGACAGAGACACAGAGAGAGAGACACAGATACAGAGACACGGAGACAGAGACACAGGTACGGGGACACAGAGACAGAGACACAGCGACAGAGACACAGAGACAGATACACAGAGACAGAGACGCAGGGGCAGAGACACAGAGACAGAGACACAGAGACAGAGACGCAGAGACTGGGACACAGAGACAGAGACACAGAGACAGAGACACAGAGACAGAGACACAGAGACAGAGACGCAGAGACAGAGACGTAGAGACAGAGACACAGAGACAGGGACACAGAGACAGAGACACAGAGACAGAGACGCAGAGACAGAGACACAGAGACAGAGACAAAGAGACAGAGACACAATGATAGAGATTCAGAGACAGAGACACAGGGAGAGAGACACAGAAACGGAGATACAGCGACAGAGACACATAGACAGAGACACAGAGACAGAGACACAGAGACAGAGACACAGTGACAGAGACACAGAGACAGAGACACAGAGACAGATACACAGAGAGAGAGACACAGAGAAAGAGACAGAGACGCAGAGACGGAGACACAGGGACAGAGACACAATGATAGAGATTCAGAGAGAGAGACACAGGGAGAGAGACACAGAAACGGAGATACAGCGACAGGGACACATAGACAGAGACACAGAGGCAGAGACACAGAGACAGAGACACAGTGACAGAGACACAGAGACAGAGACACAGAGACAGATACACAGAGAGAGAGACACAGAGAAAGAGACAGAGACCCAGAGACAGAGACACAGACACAGAGACGCAGAGACAGAGACACAGAGACAGAGACACAGGGAAAGAGAAGCAGAGACTGAGACAGAGACAGAGACACAGAGACAGAGACACAGACACGGAGACAGAGACACAGAGACATAGACACAGAGACAGAGACACAGAGACGGAGACTGTGGGACAGAGACACAGAGACAGAGATTCAGAGACGGAGACATAGGGACAGAGACACAGAGACAGGGACACAGAGGCAGAGATTCAGATGCAGAGACACAGTGACAGATTCACAGAGACAGAGACAAGGGAGAGAGGCCCACGGAGACAGAGACACAGAGACAGGGACACAGAGGCAGAGATTCAGATGCAGAGACACAGGGACAGAATCACAGAGGCAGAGACACGGAGAGAGACCCACGGAGACAGAGACACAGAGACAGGGATACAGAGACGGAGACACAGAGACAGAGACACAGAGACAGAGACATAGAGACAGAGACACAGAGAGAGTGACTCAGAGACAGAGACATAGAGACGGAGACAGAGACACAGAGACGGAGACTGTGGAACAGAGACACAGAGACAGAGATTCAGAGACGGAGACACAGGGACAGAGACACAGAGACAGGGACACAGAGGCAGTGATTCAGATGCAGAGACACAGGGACAGATTCACAGAGGCAGAGACACGGAGAGAGACCCACGGAGACAGAGACACAGAGACAGGGATACAGAGACGGAGACACAGGTACAGAGACACACGGACAGAGGCATAGACACAGAGACCGAGACACGGAGACAGAGACACACAGACAGAGACACAGAGACAGAGAAACAGAGACGGAGACTGTGGGACAGAGACACAGAGACAGAGACACATTGAAACAGACAGAGACACAGAGACAGAGACACAGGGACAGAGACACAGAGACAGAGACACAGAGACAGATTCACAGAGACAGAGACACAGAGACAGAGACACACGGACAGAGGCATAGACACAAAGACAGAGGCACAGAGACAGATACACAGAGAGAGAGACACAGAGGCAGAGACACAGAGAAAGAGACAGAGACGCAGAGACGGAGACACAGGGACAGAGACACAGAGACAGGGCACAGAGACGGAGACTCAGGGACAGAGACACAGAGACAGAGATTCAGAGACGGGGACACAGAGACGGAGACACAGAGACAGAGACACAGAGGCAGAGGCACAGAGACCGAGACACAGAGACAGAGACACAGAGACAGAGACACAGAGACAGGGACACAGAGACGGAGACACAGAGAGAGAGACACAGAGACAGAGACACAGAGACAGAGACACAGGTACAGAGACACAGCGACAGAGACACAGAGACAGAGACACAGAGACAGAGACACAGGGACAGAGACACAGAGACAGAGACACAGAGACAGAGACACAGAGACAGAGACGCAGAGACAGGGACACAGAGACAGAGACACAGAGACCGAGACCCAGAGACAGAGACACAGATACAGAGACACAGAGACAGAGACAGAGAAACAGAGACAGAGCCACAGAGACAGAGACACAGAGGCAGAGGCACAGAGAGAGAGACACAGAGGCAGAGACACAGAGAAAGAGACAGAGACACAGAGACGGAGACACAGGGACAGAGACGCAGAGACAGGGCACAGAGACCGAGACTCTGGGCCAGAGACACAGAGACAGAGATTCAGAGACAGGGACACAGAGACGGAGACACAGAGGCAGAGACACAGAGGCAGAGGCACAGAGACAGAGACACAGAGACAGAGACACAGAGACAGAGACACAGAGACAGAGACACAGAGACAGAGACACAGAGACAGAGACACAGAGACAGGGACACAGAGACGGAGACACAGAGAGAGAGACACAGAGACAGAGACACAGAGACAGAGACACAGGTACAGAGACACAGAGACAGAGACACAGCGACAGAGACACAGAGACAGAGACACAGAGACAGACACAGAGACAGAGACACAGAGACAGAAACACAGAGACAGAGACACAGAGACAGAGACACAGAGACAGAGACACAGAGACAGAGACGCAGAGACAGGGACACAGAGACAGAGACACAGAGACCGAGACCCAGAGACAGAGACACAGATACAGAGACACAGAGACAGAGACACAGAGACAGAGACACACAGACAGAGACACAGAGACAGAGAAACAGAGACAGAGTCACAGAGACAGAGACACAGAGGCAGAGGCACAGAGACAGAGACACAGAGACAGAGACACAGAGACAGAGACGCAGTGGCAGAGACACAGAGACAGAGACACAGAGACAGAGACACAGAGACAGCGACACAGAGACAGAGACGCAGAGACAGAGACGTAGAGACAGAGACACAGAGACAGGGACACAGAGACAGAGACACAGAGACAGAAACACAGAGACAGAGACGCAGAGACAGAGACACAGAGACAGAGACACAGAGACAGAGACATAGAGACAGAGAAACAGAGACAGGGACACAGAGACGGAGACACAGAGACAGAGACACAGAGACAGGGACGCAGAGACAGAGACACAGAGACAGAGACACAGAGACAGAGACACAGAGACAGAGACACAGAGACGGAGACACAGAGACAGATACACAGAGACAGAGACACAGAGACAGAGACACAGAGACAGAGACACAGGGACAGAGACACAGAGGCAGACACACAGAGACAGAGGCACAGAGACAGAGACACAGAGACAGAGATACAGAGACCGAGACCCAGAGACAGAGACACAGATACAGAGGCACGAAGACAGAGACACAGAGACAGAGACACAGAGACAGAGACACAGAGACAGAGACACAGAGACAGAGACACAGAGACAGAGACACAGAGACAGAGTCACAGAGTCAGAGACACAGAGACAGAGACGCAGAGACAGAGACACAGAGACAGAGTCACAGAGTCAGAGACACAGAGACAGAGACGCAGAGACAGGGACACAGAGACAGAGACACAGCGACACAGACACAGGGACAGAGACACAGAGACATGGACACAGAGAGAGTGACTCAGAGACAGAGACACAGAGACGGAGACAGAGGCACAGAGACATATACATAGAGACAGAGACACAGAGACAGTGACTCAGAGACAGAGACACAGAGACGGAGACAGAGGCACAGAGACATATACATAGAGACAGAGACACAGAGACAGAGACACAGAGACAGAGACACAGAGACAGAGACGCAGGGACAGAGACACAGAGACAGAGACACAGAGACAGAGACACTGAGACAGAGACGCAGAGACAGGGACACAGAGACAGAGACACAGAGACAGAGACACAGGGACAGAGACACAGAGGCAGACACTCAGAGACAGAGACACAGAGACAGAGACACAGGGACAGGGACACAGAGACGGAGACACAGAGAGAGAGACACAGAGACAGGGACACAGGGGCAGAGGCACAGAGACAGAGACACAGAGACAGGGACACAGAGAGAGTGACACAAAGACAGAGACACAGGGACAGAGGAACAGAGACATAGACACAGAGACAGAGACACAGAGACAGAGACACAGGGACGGAGACTCAAGGACAGAGACACAGAGACAGGGACACAGAGAGAGAGAGACAGAGACAGAGACACAGAGACAGAGACACACGGACAGAGGCATAGACACAAAGACAGAGGCACAGAGACAGATACACAGAGAGAGAGACACAGAGGCAGAGACACAGAGAAAGAGACAGAGACACAGAGACGGAGACACAGGGACAGAGACACAGAGACAGGGCACAGAGACGGAGACTCTGGGACAGAGACACAGAGACAGGGACACAGAGACGAAGACACAGAGACAGAGACACAGAGGCAGAGGCACAGAGACAGAGACACAGAGACAGAGACGCAGAGACAGAGACACAGGGACAGAGGAACAGAGACATAGACACAGAGACAGAGACACAGAGACAGAGACACAGGGACGGAGACTCAAGGACAGAGACACAGAGACAGGGACACAGAGAGAGAGAGACAGAGACAGAGACACAGAGACAGAGACACACGGACAGAGGCATAGACACAAAGACAGAGGCACAGAGACAGATACACAGAGAGAGAGACACAGAGGCAGAGACACAGAGAAAGAGACAGAGACACAGAGACGGAGACACAGGGACAGAGACACAGAGACAGGGCACAGAGACGGAGACTCTGGGACAGAGACACAGAGACAGGGACACAGAGACGAAGACACAGAGACAGAGACACAGAGGCAGAGGCACAGAGACAGAGACACAGAGACAGAGACGCAGAGACAGAGACACAGAGGCAGAGGCACAGAGAGAGAGACACAGAGGCAGAGACACAGAGAAAGAGACAGAGACACAGAGACGGAGTCACAGGGACAGAGACACAGAGACAGGGCACAGAGACGGAGACTCTGGGACAGAGACACAGAGACAGAGATTCAGAGACAGGGACACAGAGACGGAGACACAGGTACAGAGACACAGAGACAGAGACACAGCGACAGAGACACAGAGACAGAGACACAGAGACAGAGACACAGAGACAGAGACACAGAGACAGAGACACAGAGACAGAGACACAGAGACAGAGACACGGAGACAGAGACGCAGAGACAGGGACACAGAGACAGAGACACAGAGACCGAGACCCAGAGACGGAGACACAGATACAGAGACACAGAGACAGAGACACAGAGACAGAGAAACAGAGACAGAGTCACAGAGACAGAGACACAGATGCAGAGGCACAGAGACAGAGACACAGAGACAGAGACACAGATACAGAGACGCAGTGACAGAGACACAGAGACAGAGACACAGAGACAGAGACACAGAGACAGAGACGCAGAGGCAGAGACACAGAGACAGAGACACAGAGATCGAGACCCAGAGACAGAGACACTGTATACAGAGACACAGAGACAGAGACACAGAGACAGAGACACAGAGACACAGTCACAGAGACAGAGACACGGAGGCAGAGGCACAGAGACAGAGACACAGAGACAGAGACACAGAGACAGAGACACAGAGACAGAGACGCAGAGACAGAGACGTAGAGACAGAGACACAGAGACAGGGACACAGAGACAGAGACACAGAGACAGAGACGCAGAGACAGAGACACAGAGACAGAGACACAGAGACTGAGACACAATGATAGAGATTCAGAGACAGAGACACAGGGAGAGAGATACAGAAGCGGAGATACAGAGCCAGAGACGCAGAGGCAGGGACACAGAGACAGAGACACAGAGACCGAGACCCAGAGACAGAGACACAGATACACAGACACAGAGACAGAGACACAGAGACAGAGACACAGAGACAGAGACACAGAGACAGAGACACAGAGACAGAGAAACAGAGACAGAGTCACAGAGACAGAGACACAGAGGCAGAGGCACAGAGAGAGAGACACAGAGGCAGAGACACAGAGAAAGAGACAGAGACACAGAGACGGAGTCACAGGGACAGAGACACAGAGACAGGGCACAGAGACGGAGACTCTGGGACAGAGACACAGAGACAGAGATTCAGAGACAGGGACACAGAGACGGAGACACAGGTACAGAGACACAGAGACAGAGACACAGCGACAGAGACACAGAGACAGAGACACAGAGACAGAGACACAGAGACAGAGACACAGAGACAGAGACACAGAGACAGAGACACAGAGACAGAGACGCAGAGACAGGGACACAGAGACACAGTCACAGAGACAGAGACACGGACGCAGAGGCACAGAGACAGAGACACAGAGACAGAGACACAGAGACAGAGACACAGAGACAGAGACACAGAGACAGAGACGCAGAGACAGAGACGTAGAGACAGAGACACAGAGACAGGGACACAGAGACAGAGACACAGAGACAGAGACGCAGAGACAGAGACACAGAGACAGAGACACAGAGACAGAGACACAATGATAGAGATTCAGAGACAGAGACACAGGGAGAGAGATACAGAAGCGGAGATACAGAGCCAGAGGCACAGAGACAGAGACACAGAGACAGAGACACAGAGGCAGAGGCACAGAGACAGAGACACAGAGACAGAGACACAGAGACAGAGTCACAGAGTCAGAGACACAGAGACAGAGACGCAGAGACAGAGACACAGAGACAGAGTCACAGAGTCAGAGACACAGAGACAGAGACGCAGAGACAGGGACACAGAGACAGAGACACAGAGACAGAGACGCAGAGACAGAGACGTAGAGACAGAGACACAGAGACAGGGACACAGAGACAGAGACACAGAGACAGAGACGCAGAGACAGAGACACAGAGACAGAGACACAATGATAGAGATTCAGAGACAGAGACACAGGGAGAGAGATACAGAAGCGGAGATACAGAGCCAGAGGCACAGAGACAGAGACACAGAGACAGAGACACAGAGGCAGAGGCACAGAGACAGAGACACAGAGACAGAGACACAGAGACAGAGTCACAGAGTCAGAGACACAGAGACAGAGACGCAGAGACAGAGACACAGAGTCAGAGACACAGAGACAGAGACGCAGAGACAGGGACACAGAGACAGAGACACAGCGACACAGACACAGGGACAGAGACACAGAGACATGGACACAGAGAGAGTGACTCAGAGACAGAGACACAGAGACGGAGACAGAGGCACAGAGACATATACATAGAGACAGAGACACAGAGACAGTGACTCAGAGACAGAGACACAGAGACGGAGACAGAGGCACAGAGACATATACATAGAGACAGAGACACAGAGACAGAGACACAGAGACAGAGACACAGAGACAGAGACGCAGGGACAGAGACACAGAGACAGAGACACAGAGACAGAGACACTGAGACAGAGACGCAGAGACAGGGACACAGAGACAGAGACACAGAGACAGAGACACAGGGACAGAGACACAGAGGCAGACACTCAGAGACAGAGACACAGAGACAGAGACACAGGGACAGAGACACAGAGACAGGGACACAGAGAGAGTGACTCAGAGACAGAGACACAGGGACAGAATCACAGAGACATAGACACAGAGACAGAGACACAGAGACACAGAGACAGAGACAGAGACAGAGACACAGAGACAGAGACACAGAGACAGAGACACAGAGACAGAGTCACAGAGACAGAGACACAGAGGCAGAGGCACGGAGACAGAGACACAGAGACAGAGACACAGAGACCGAGACCCAGAGACAGAGACACAGATACAGAGACATAGATGCAGAGACACAATGACAGAGATTCGGAGACAGAGATACAGAGACAGAGACACAGGGACAGAGACACAGAGGCAGACACACAGAGACAGAGGCACAGAGACAGAGACACAGAGACAGAGATACAGAGACCGAGACCCAGAGACAGAGACACAGATACAGAGGCACAAAGACAGAGACACAGAGACAGAGACACAGAGACAGGGACACAGAGACGGAGACACAGAGAGAGAGACACAGAGACAGAGACACAGAGACAGAGACACAGGTACAGAGACACAGCGACAGAGACACAGAGACAGAGACACAGAGACAGAGACACAGGGACAGAGACACAGAGACAGAGACACAGAGACAGAGACACAGAGACAGAGACGCAGAGACAGGGACACAGAGACAGAGACACAGAGACCGAGACCCAGAGACAGAGACACAGATACAGAGACACAGAGACAGAGACAGAGAAACAGAGACAGAGCCACAGAGACAGAGACACAGAGGCAGAGGCACAGAGAGAGAGACACAGAGGCAGAGACACAGAGAAAGAGACAGAGACGCAGAGACGGAGACACAGGGACAGAGACGCAGAGACAGGGCACAGAGACCGAGACTCTGGGCCAGAGACACAGAGACAGAGATTCAGAGACAGGGACACAGAGACGGAGACACAGAGGCAGAGACACAGAGGCAGAGGCACAGAGACAGAGACACAGAGACAGAGACACAGAGACAGAGACACAGAGACAGAGACACAGAGACAGAGACACAGAGACAGAGACACAGAGACAGGGACACAGAGACGGAGACACAGAGAGAGAGACACAGAGACAGAGACACAGAGACAGAGACACAGGTACAGAGACACAGAGACAGAGACACAGAGACAGCGACACAGAGACAGAGACGCAGAGACAGAGACGTAGAGACAGAGACACAGAGACAGGGACACAGAGACAGAGACACAGAGACAGAAACACAGAGACAGAGACGCAGAGACAGAGACACAGAGACAGAGACACAGAGACAGAGACACAGAGACAGAGAAACAGAGACAGGGACACAGAGACGGAGACACAGAGACAGAGACACAGAGACAGGGACGCAGAGACAGAGACACAGAGACAGAGACACAGAGACAGAGACACAGAGACAGAGACACAGAGACGGAGACACAGAGACAGATACACAGAGACAGAGACACAGAGACAGAGACACAGAGACAGAGACACAGGGACAGAGACACAGAGGCAGACACACAGAGACAGAGGCACAGAGACAGAGACACAGAGACAGAGATACAGAGACCGAGACCCAGAGACAGAGACACAGATACAGAGGCACGAAGACAGAGACACAGAGACAGAGACACAGAGACAGAGACACAGAGACAGAGACACAGAGACAGAGACACAGAGACAGAGACACAGAGACAGAGACACAGAGACAGAGACACAGAGACAGAGACACAGAGACAGAGACACAGAGACAGAGACACAGAGACAGAGACACAGAGACAGAGACACAGAGACAGAGACACAGAGACAGAGACACAGAGACAGAGACACAGAGACAGAGACACAGAGACAGAGACACAGAGACAGAGACACAGAGACGGAGACTGTCGGACAGAGACACTGAGACAGACAGAGACACAGAGACAGAGACACAGGGACAGAGACACAGAAACAGAGACACAGAGACAGATTCACAGAGACAGAGACACATAGACAGAGACACACGGACAGAGACACAGCGACAGAGACACAGAGACAGAGACACAGAGACAGAGACACAGAGACAGAGACACAGAGACAGAGACACAGAGACAGAGACGCAGAGACAGGGACACAGAGACACAGTCACAGAGACAGAGACACGGACGCAGAGGCACAGAGACAGAGACACAGAGACAGAGACACAGAGACAGAGACACAGAGACAGAGACGCAGAGACAGAGACGTAGAGACAGAGACACAGAGACAGGGACACAGAGACAGAGACACAGAGACAGAGACGCAGAGACAGAGACACAGAGACAGAGACACAGAGACAGAGACACAATGATAGAGATTCAGAGACAGAGACACAGGGAGAGAGATACAGAAGCGGAGATACAGAGCCAGAGGCACAGAGACAGAGACACAGAGACAGAGACACAGAGGCAGAGGCACAGAGACAGAGACACAGAGACAGAGACACAGAGACAGAGTCACAGAGTCAGAGACACAGAGACAGAGACACAGTGACAGAGACACAGAGACAGAGACACAGAGACAGAGACACAATGATAGAGATTCAGAGACAGAGACACAGGGAGAGAGATACAGAAGCGGAGATACAGAGCCAGAGGCACAGAGACAGAGACACAGAGACAGAGACACAGAGGCAGAGGCACAGAGACAGAGACACAGAGACAGAGACACAGAGACAGAGTCACAGAGTCAGAGACACAGAGACAGAGACGCAGAGACAGAGACACAGAGACAGAGTCACAGAGTCAGAGACACAGAGACAGAGACGCAGAGACAGGGACACAGAGACAGAGACACAGCGACACAGACACAGGGACAGAGACACAGAGACATGGACACAGAGAGAGTGACTCAGAGACAGAGACACAGAGACGGAGACAGAGGCACAGAGACATATACATAGAGACAGAGACACAGAGACAGTGACTCAGAGACAGAGACACAGAGACGGAGACAGAGGCACAGAGACATATACATAGAGACAGAGACACAGAGACAGAGACACAGAGACAGAGACACAGAGACAGAGACGCAGGGACAGAGACACAGAGACAGAGACACAGAGACAGAGACACTGAGACAGAGACGCAGAGACAGGGACACAGAGACAGAGACACAGAGACAGAGACACAGGGACAGAGACACAGAGGCAGACACTCAGAGACAGAGACACAGAGACAGAGACACAGGGACAGAGACACAGAGACAGGGACACAGAGAGAGTGACTCAGAGACAGAGACACAGGGACAGAATCACAGAGACATAGACACAGAGACAGAGACACAGAGACACAGAGACAGAGACAGAGACAGAGACACAGAGACAGAGACACAGAGACAGAGACACAGAGACAGAGTCACAGAGACAGAGACACAGAGACACAGAGACAGAGACACAGAGACGGAGACACAGAGACAGAGACACAGAGACAGAGACACAGGGACAGAGACACAGAGGCAGACACACAGAGACAGAGGCACAGAGACAGAGACACAGAGACAGAGATACAGAGACCGAGACCCAGAGACAGAGACACAGATACAGAGGCACAAAGGCAGAGACACAGAGACAGAGACACAGAGACAGAGACACAGAGACAGAGACACAGAGACAGAGACACAGAGACAGAGACACAGAGACACAGAGACAGAGACACAGAGACGGAGACTGTCGGACAGAGACACTGAGACAGAGAAACAGTGAGACAGACAGAGACACAGAGACAGAGACACAGGGACAGAGACACAGAGACAGAGACACAGAGACAGATTCACAGAGACAGAGACACATAGACAGAGACACACGGACAGAGGCACAGAGACAGGGCACAGAGACGGAGACTCTGGGACAGAGACACAGAGAGAGAGACACAGATACAGAGACACGGAGACAGAGACACAGGTACGGGGACACAGAGACAGAGACACAGCGACAGAGACACAGAGACAGATACACAGAGACAGAGACGCAGGGGCAGAGACACAGAGACAGAGACACAGAGACAGAGACGCAGAGACTGGGACACAGAGACAGAGACACAGAGACAGAGACACAGAGACAGAGACACAGAGACAGAGACGCAGAGACAGAGACGTAGAGACAGAGACACAGAGACAGGGACACAGAGACAGAGACACAGAGACAGAGACGCAGAGACAGAGACACAGAGACAGAGACAAAGAGACAGAGACACAATGATAGAGATTCAGAGACAGAGACACAGGGAGAGAGACACAGAAACGGAGATACAGCGACAGAGACACATAGACAGAGACACAGAGACAGAGACACAGAGACAGAGACACAGTGACAGAGACACAGAGACAGAGACACAGAGACAGATACACAGAGAGAGAGACACAGAGAAAGAGACAGAGACGCAGAGACGGAGACACAGGGACAGAGACACAATGATAGAGATTCAGAGAGAGAGACACAGGGAGAGAGACACAGAAACGGAGATACAGCGACAGGGACACATAGACAGAGACACAGAGGCAGAGACACAGAGACAGAGACACAGTGACAGAGACACAGAGACAGAGACACAGAGACAGATACACAGAGAGAGAGACACAGAGAAAGAGACAGAGACCCAGAGACAGAGACACAGACACAGAGACGCAGAGACAGAGACACAGAGACAGAGACACAGGGAAAGAGAAGCAGAGACTGAGACAGAGACAGAGACACAGAGACAGAGACACAGACACGGAGACAGAGACACAGAGACATAGACACAGAGACAGAGACACAGAGACGGAGACTGTGGGACAGAGACACAGAGACAGAGATTCAGAGACGGAGACATAGGGACAGAGACACAGAGACAGGGACACAGAGGCAGAGATTCAGATGCAGAGACACAGTGACAGATTCACAGAGACAGAGACAAGGGAGAGAGGCCCACGGAGACAGAGACACAGAGACAGGGACACAGAGGCAGAGATTCAGATGCAGAGACACAGGGACAGAATCACAGAGGCAGAGACACGGAGAGAGACCCACGGAGACAGAGACACAGAGACAGGGATACAGAGACGGAGACACAGAGACAGAGACACAGAGACAGAGACATAGAGACAGAGACACAGAGAGAGTGACTCAGAGACAGAGACATAGAGACGGAGACAGAGACACAGAGACGGAGACTGTGGAACAGAGACACAGAGACAGAGATTCAGAGACGGAGACACAGGGACAGAGACACAGAGACAGGGACACAGAGGCAGTGATTCAGATGCAGAGACACAGGGACAGATTCACAGAGGCAGAGACACGGAGAGAGACCCACGGAGACAGAGACACAGAGACAGGGATACAGAGACGGAGACACAGGTACAGAGACACACGGACAGAGGCATAGACACAGAGACCGAGACACGGAGACAGAGACACACAGACAGAGACACAGAGACAGAGAAACAGAGACGGAGACTGTGGGACAGAGACACAGAGACAGAGACACATTGAAACAGACAGAGACACAGAGACAGAGACACAGGGACAGAGACACAGAGACAGAGACACAGAGACAGATTCACAGAGACAGAGACACAGAGACAGAGACACACGGACAGAGGCATAGACACAAAGACAGAGGCACAGAGACAGATACACAGAGAGAGAGACACAGAGGCAGAGACACAGAGAAAGAGACAGAGACGCAGAGACGGAGACACAGGGACAGAGACACAGAGACAGGGCACAGAGACAGAAACACAGAGACAGAGACACAGAGACAGAGACACAGAGACAGAGACACAGAGACAGAGACGCAGAGACAGGGACACAGAGACAGAGACACAGAGACCGAGACCCAGAGACAGAGACACAGATACAGAGACACAGAGACAGAGACACAGAGACAGAGACACACAGACAGAGACACAGAGACAGAGAAACAGAGACAGAGTCACAGAGACAGAGACACAGAGGCAGAGGCACAGAGACAGAGACACAGAGACAGAGACACAGAGACAGAGACGCAGTGGCAGAGACACAGAGACAGAGACACAGAGACAGAGACACAGAGACAGCGACACAGAGACAGAGACGCAGAGACAGAGACGTAGAGACAGAGACACAGAGACAGGGACACAGAGACAGAGACACAGAGACAGAAACACAGAGACAGAGACGCAGAGACAGAGACACAGAGACAGAGACACAGAGACAGAGACATAGAGACAGAGAAACAGAGACAGGGACACAGAGACGGAGACACAGAGACAGAGACACAGAGACAGGGACGCAGAGACAGAGACACAGAGACAGAGACACAGAGACAGAGACACAGAGACAGAGACACAGAGACGGAGACACAGAGACAGATACACAGAGACAGAGACACAGAGACAGAGACACAGAGACAGAGACACAGGGACAGAGACACAGAGGCAGACACACAGAGACAGAGGCACAGAGACAGAGACACAGAGACAGAGATACAGAGACCGAGACCCAGAGACAGAGACACAGATACAGAGGCACGAAGACAGAGACACAGAGACAGAGACACAGAGACAGAGACACAGAGACAGAGACACAGAGACAGAGACACAGAGACAGAGACACAGAGACAGAGACACAGAGACAGAGACACAGAGACAGAGATACAGCGACAGGGACACATAGACAGAGACACAGAGACAGAGACACAGAGACAGAGACACAGTGACAGAGACACAGAGACAGAGACACAGAGACAGATACACAGAGAGAGAGACACAGAGAAAGAGACAGAGAACCAGAGACAGAGACACAGAGACAGAGACACAGAGACAGAGACGCAGAGACAGAGACACAGAGACAGAGACACAGGGAAAGAGAAGCAGAGACTGAGACAGAGACAAAGACACAGAGACAGAGACACAGAGACAGAGACACAGAGACAGAGACGCAGAGACAGGGACACAGAGACAGAGACACAGAGACAGAGACACAGACACGGAGACAGAGACACAGAGACATAGACACAGAGACAGAGACACAGAGACGGAGACTGTGGGACAGAGACACAGAGACAGAGATTCAGAGACGGAGACATAGGGACAGAGACACAGAGACAGGGACACAGAGGCAGAGATTCAGATGCAGAGACACAGTGACAGATTCACAGAGACAGAGACAAGGGAGAGAGGCCCACGGAGACAGAGACACAGAGACAGGGACACAGAGGCAGAGATTCAGATGCAGAGACACAGGGACAGATTCACAGAGGCAGAGACACGGAGAGAGACCCACGGAGACAGAGACACAGAGACAGGGATACAGAGACGGTGACACAGGTACAGAGACACACGGACAGAGGCATAGACACAGAGACCGATACACGGAGACGGAGACACAGGTCCAGAGACACACGGACAGAGGCATAGACACAAAGACAGAGGCATAGAGACAGATACACAGAGAGAGAGACACAGAGGCAGAGACACAGAGAAAGAGACAGAGACACAGAGACGGAGACACAGGGACAGAGACACAGAGACAGGGCACAGAGACGGAGACTCTGGGACAGAGACACAGAGACAGAGATTCAGAGGCAGAGACACAGAGACGGAGACTGTGGGACAGAGACACAGAGACAGAGACACAGTGAGACAGACAGAGACACAGAGACGGAGACAGAGGGACAGACACACAGAGACAGAAACACAGATACAGATTCACAGAGACAGGGACACAGAGATACACGTTCAGAGGCATAGACACAGAGACAGAGACACAGAGACCGTGACACAAAGACGGAGACGCAGGGGCAGAGACACCGAGACAGAGACACAGAGACAGAGACACAGAGACAGAGACACAGAGACAGAGACACAGAGACGGAGACACAGAGACAGAGACACAGAGGCAGAGACACAGAGACAGAGACACAGAGACAGAGACACAGAGATAGAGACACCGAGACAGAGACACAGAGACACAGAGACAGAGACACAGAGACAGAGATACAGAGTCAGAGACACAGAGACAGAGACACAGAGACAGAGACACAGAGACAGAGACATAGAGACAGAGACACAGAGTCATGGACACAGAGAGAGTGACTCAGAGACAGAGACATAGAGACGGAGACATAGACACAGAGACATAGACACAGAGGCAGAGACACAGAGACGGAGACTGTGGGACAGAGACACAGAGACAGAGATTCAGAGACGGAGACACAGGGACAGAGACACAGAGACAGGGACACAGAGGCAGAGATTCAGATGCAGAGACACAGTGACAGATTCACAGAGACAGAGACAAGGGAGAGAGGCCCACGGAGAAAGAGACACAGAGACAGGGACACAGAGGCAGAGATTCAGATGCAGAGACACAGGGACAGAATCACAGAGGCAGAGACACGGAGAGAGACCCACGGAGACAGAGACACAGAGACAGGGATACAGAGACGGAGACACAGAGACAGAGACACAGAGACAGAGACATAGAGACAGAGACACAGAGAGAGTGACTCAGAGACAGAGACATAGAGACGGAGACACAGACACAGAGACGGAGACTGTGGGACAGAGACACAGAGACAGAGATTCAGAGACGGAGACACAGGGACAGAGACACAGAGACAGGGACACAGAGGCAGTGATTCAGATGCAGAGACACAGGGACAGATTCACAGAGGCAGAGACACGGAGAGAGACCCACGGAGACAGAGACACAGAGACAGGGATACAGAGACGGAGACACAGGTACAGAGACACACGGACAGATGCATAGACACAGAGACCGAGACACGGAGACAGAGACACACAGACAGAGACACAGAGACAGAGAAACAGAGACGGAGACTGTGGGACAGAGACACAGAGACAGAGACACATTGAAACAGACAGAGACACAGAGACAGAGACACAGGGACAGAGACACAGAGACAGAGACACAGAGACAGATTCACAGAGACAGAGACACAGAGACAGAGACACACGGACAGAGGCATAGACACAAAGACAGAGGCACAGAGACAGATACACAGAGAGAGAGACACAGAGGCAGAGACACAGAGAAAGAGACAGAGACGCAGAGACGGAGACACAGGGACAGAGACACAGAGACAGGGCACAGAGACGGAGACTCAGGGACAGAGACACAGAGACAGAGATTCAGAGACGGGGACACAGAGACGGAGACACAGAGACAGAGACACAGAGGCAGAGGCACAGAGACCGAGACACAGAGACAGAGACACAGAGACAGAGACGCAGAGACAGAGACACAGAGACAGAGACACAGAGACAGAGACACAGAGACAGAGACACAGAGATAGAGACACAGAGACAGAGACACAGAGACAGATTCACAGAGACAGAGACACAGAGACAGAGACACAGAGACAGAGACGCAGAGACGGAGACACAGGGACAGAGACACAGAGACAGGGCACAGAGACGGAGACTCAGGGACAGAGACACAGAGACAGAGATTCAGAGACGGGGACACAGAGACAGAGACACAGAGACAGAGACACAGAGGCAGAGGCACAGAGACCGAGACACAGAGACAGAGACACAGAGACAGAGACACAGAGACAGAGACACAGAGACAGGGACACAGAGACGGAGACACAGAGAGAGAGACACAGAGACAGAGACACAGAGACAGAGACACAGGTACAGAGACACAGAGACAGAGACTCAGCGACAGAGACACAGAGACAGAGACACAGAGACAGAGACACACGGACAGAGACACAGAGACAGGACACAGAGACAGAGACACAGAGACAGAGACGCAGAGACAGGGACACAGAGACAGAGACACAGAGACCGAGACCCAGAGACAGAGACACAGATACAGAGACACAGAGACAGAGACAGAGAAACAGAGACAGAGCCACAGAGACAGAGACACAGAGGCAGAGGCACAGAGAGAGAGACACAGAGGCAGAGACACAGAGAAAGGGACAGAGACACAGAGACGGAGACACAGGGACAGAGACACAGAGACAGGGCACAGAGACCGAGACTCTGGGCCAGAGACACAGAGACAGAGATTCAGAGACAGGGACACAGAGACGGAGACACAGAGGCAGAGACACAGAGGCAGAGGCACAGAGACAGAGACACAGAGACAGAGACACAGAGACAGAGACACAGAGACAGAGACACAGAGACAGGGACACAGAGACGGAGACACAGAGAGAGAGACACAGAGAGAGAGACACAGAGACAGAGACACAGGTACAGAGACACAGAGACAGAGACACAGCGACAGAGACACAGAGACAGAGACACAGAGACAGAGACTCAGAGACAGAGACACAGAGACAGAGACACAGAGACAGAGACACAGAGACAGAGACACAGAGACAGAGACGCAGTGACAGGGACACAGAGACAGAGACACAGAGACCGAGACCCAGAGACAGAGACACAGATACAGAGACACAGAGACAGAGACACAGAGACAGAGACACACAGACAGAGACACAGAGACAGAGAAACAGAGACAGAGTCACAGAGACAGAGACACAGAGGCAGAGGCACAGAGACAGAAACACAGAGACAGAGACACAGAGACAGAGACGCAGTGGCAGAGACACAGAGACAGAGACACAGGGACAGAGACACAGAGACAGCGACACACAGACAGAGACGCAGAGACAGAGACGTAGAGACAGAGACACAGAGACAGGGACACAGAGACAGAGACACAGAGACAGAGACACAGAGACAGAGACGCAGAGACAGAGACACAGAGACAGAGACACAGAGACAGAGACACAGAGACAGAGAAACAGAGACAGAGTCACAGAGACAGAGACACAGAGGCAGAGACACAGTGACAGAGACACAGAGACAGAGATTCAGAGACAGGGACACAGAGACGGAGACACAGAGACAGAGACACAGAGACAGGGACGTAGAGACAGAGACACAGAGACAGAGACAAAATGACAGAGATTCGGAGACAGAGACACAGGGAGAGAGACACAGAAACGTAGACACAAGGACAGAGACACAGAGACAGGGACACAGAGACGGAGACACAGAGAGAGAGACACAGAGACCGAGACCCAGAGACAGAGTCACAGAGACAGAGACACAGAGACAGAGACACAGAGACAGAGACACAGAGACAGAGACACAGACACAGAGACGCAGAGAAAGGGACACAGAGACAGTGACGCAGAGACAGAGGCACAGAGACAGAGACACAGAGACAGGAACACAGAGACAGAGACACAGAGACAGAGACGCAGAGACAGAGACACAGAGACAGAGACACAGAGACAGAGACACAGAGACAGAGACACAGAGATAGAGACACAGAGACAGAGACACAGAGACGGAGACACAGGGACAGAGACACAGAGACAGGGACACAGAGAGAGTGACACAAAGACAGAGACACAGGGACAGAGGAACAGAGACATAGACACAGAGTCAGAGACACAGAGACAGGGACACAGGGACGGAGACGCAAGGACGGAGACACAGAGGCAGGGACACAGAGAGAGAGACACAGAGACAGAGACACAGAGACAGAGACACAGAGACAGAGACAGAGACAGAGACACGGAGACAGAGACACAGAGACTGAGACAGAGACACAGAGACAAAGACACAGAGAGAGAAACACAGAGACAGAGACACAGAGACAGAGACACGGAGACAGATACACAGAGACAGAGACACAGAGACAGAGACACAGAGACAGAGACACAGAGACAGAGATACAGAGACAGAGACACAGGGACAGAGACACAGAGACAGAGACACAGAGACAGAGACGCAGAGACAGAGACGCAGCGACAGGGACACAGAGACAGAGACACAGAGACAGAGACAGACACACAGAGACAGAGACACAGAGACAGAGACACAGAGACAGAGACACAGAGACAGAGACAGAGACACAGAGACAGAGACACAGAGACGGAGACACAGAGACAGAGACACAGAGACGGAGTCACAGATACAGAGACACAGAGACAGCGACACAGAGACAGAGACACAGAGACAGAGACACAGAGACAGAGACACAGAGACAGATACACAGAGACAGAGACACAGAGACAGAGACACAGAGACAGAGACACAGAGAGAGAGTCACAGATACAGAGACACAGAGGCAGAGGCACAGAGACAGAGACACAGAGACAGAGACACAGAGGCAGGCACACAGAGACAGAGACACAGAGACGGAGACAGAGAGACAGATAAACAGAGACAGAGACAAAGAGGCAGAGGCACAGAGACAGAGACACAGAGACAGAGACACAGAGACAGGGACGCAGAGACAGAGACACAGAGACAGAGACAAAATGACAGAGATTCGGAGACAGAGACACAGGGAGTGAGACACAGAAACGTAGACACAAGGACAGAGACACAGAGACAGGGACACAGTGACGGAGACACAGAGAGAGAGACACAGAGACAGCGACACAGAGACAGAGACGCAGAGACAGAGACGTAGAGACAGAGACACAGAGACAGGGACACAGAGACAGAGACACAGAGACAGAGACACAGAGACAGAGACGCAGAGACAGAGACACAGAGACAGAGACACAGAGACAGAGACACAGAGACAGAGAAACAGAGACAGAGTCACAGAGACAGAGACACAGAGGCAGAGACACAGTGACAGAGACACAGAGACAGAGATTCAGAGACAGGGACACAGAGACGGAGACACAGAGACAGAGACACAGAGACAGGGACGTAGAGACAGAGACACAGAGACAGAGACAAAATGACAGAGATTCGGAGACAGAGACACAGGGAGAGAGACACAGAAACGTAGACACAAGGACAGAGACACAGAGACAGGGACACAGAGACGGAGACACAGAGAGAGAGACACAGAGACCGAGACCCAGAGACAGAGTCACAGAGACAGAGACACAGAGACAGAGACACAGAGACAGAGACACAGAGACAGAGACACAGACACAGAGACGCAGAGAAAGGGACACAGAGACAGTGACGCAGAGACAGAGGCACAGAGACAGAGACACAGAGACAGGGACACAGAGACAGAGACACAGAGACAGAGACGCAGAGACAGAGACACAGAGACAGAGACACAGAGACAGAGACACAGAGACAGAGACACAGAGATAGAGACACAGAGACAGAGACACAGAGACGGAGACACAGGGACAGAGACACAGAGACAGGGACACAGAGAGAGTGACACAAAGACAGAGACACAGGGACAGAGGAACAGAGACATAGACACAGAGTCAGAGACACAGAGACAGGGACACAGGGACGGAGACGCAAGGACGGAGACACAGAGGCAGGGACACAGAGAGAGAGACACAGAGACAGAGACACAGAGACAGAGACACAGAGACAGAGACAGAGACAGAGACACGGAGACAAAGACACAGAGACTGAGACAGAGACACAGAGACAAAGACACAGAGAGAGAAACACAGAGACAGAGACACAGAGACAGAGACACGGAGACAGATACACAGAGACAGAGACACAGAGACAGAGACACAGAGACAGAGACACAGAGACAGAGATACAGAGACAGAGACACAGGGACAGAGACACAGAGACAGAGACACAGAGACAGAGACGCAGAGACAGAGACGCAGCGACAGGGACACAGAGACAGAGACACAGAGACAGAGACAGAGACACAGAGACAGAGACACAGAGACAGAGACACAGAGACAGAGACACAGAGACAGAGACAGAGACACAGAGACAGAGACACAGAGACGGAGACACAGAGACAGAGACACAGAGACGGAGTCACAGATACAGAGACACAGAGACAGCGACACAGAGACAGAGACACAGAGACAGAGACACAGAGACAGAGACACAGAGACAGATACACAGAGACAGAGACACAGAGACAGAGACACAGAGACAGAGACACAGAGAGAGAGTCACAGATACAGAGACACAGAGGCAGAGGCACAGAGACAGAGACACAGAGACAGAGACACAGAGGCAGGCACACAGAGACAGAGACACAGAGACGGAGACAGAGAGACAGATACACAGAGACAGAGACAAAGAGGCAGAGGCACAGAGACAGAGACACAGAGACAGAGACACAGAGACAGGGACGCAGAGACAGAGACACAGAGACAGAGACAAAATGACAGAGATTCGGAGACAGAGACACAGGGAGTGAGACACAGAAACGTAGACACAAGGACAGAGACACAGAGACAGGGACACAGTGACGGAGACACAGAGAGAGAGACACAGAGACAGAGACACAGGGGCAGAGGCACAGAGACAGAGACACAGAGACATGGACACAGAGAGAGTGACACAAAGACAGAGACACAGGGACAGAGGAACAGAGACATAGACACAGAGACAGAGACACAGGGACGGAGACACAAGGACAGAGACACAGAGACAGGGACACAGAGAGAGAGAGACCGAGACAGAGACACAGAGACAGAGACACAGAGGCAGAGGCACAGAGAGAGAGACACAGAGGCAGAGACACAGAGAAAGAGACAGAGACACAGAGACGGAGACACAGGGACAGAGACACAGAGACAGGGCACAGAGACGGAGACTCTGGGCCAGAGACACAGAGACAGAGATTCAGAGACAGGGACACAGAGACGGAGACACAGAGACAGAGAAACAGAGGCAGAGGCACAGAGACAGAGACACAGAGACAGAGACACAGAGACAGAGACACAGAGACAGAGACACAGAGACAGAGACACAGAGAAAGAGACACAGAGACAGGGACAAAGAGACAGAGACACAGAGACAGAGACACAGAGACAGAGACGCAGAGACAGAGACAAAGAGACAGAGACGCAGAGACAGAGACACAGAGACAGGGACACAGAGTCGGAGACACAGAAAGAGAGACACAGAGACAGAGACACAGAGACAGAGAAACAGAGACAGAGTCTCAGAGACAGAGACACAGAGGCAGAGGCACAGAGAGAGAGACACAGAGGCAGAGACACAGAGAAAGAGACAGAGACGCAGAGACAGAGACGTAGAGACAGAGACACAGAGACAGAGACGGAGAGGCAGGGACACAGAGACAGAGACACAGAGACCGAGACCCAGAGACAGAGACACAGATACAGAGACACAGAGACAGAGACACAGAGACAGAGACACAGAGACAGAGACACAGAGACAGAGACACAGAGACAGAGACACAGAGACAGAGACACAGAGACAGAGACACAGAGACAGAGAAACAGAGACAGAGTCACAGAGACAGAGACACAGAGGCAGAGGCACAGAGAGAGAGACACAGAGGCAGAGACACAGAGAAAGAGACAGAGACGCAGAGACAGAGACGTAGAGACAGAGACACAGAGACAGGGACACAGAGGCAGAGACACAGAGACAGAGACGCAGAGACAGAGACACAGAGACAGAGACACAATGATAGAGATTCAGAGACAGAGACACAGGGAGAGAGACACAGAAGCGGAGATACAGAGCCAGAGGCACAGAGACAGAGACACAGAGCCAGAGGCACAGAGCCAGAGGCACAGAGACAGAGACACAGAGACAGAGACACAGAGGCAGGCACACAGAGACAGAGACACAGAGACGGAGACACAGAGACAGATACACAGAGACAGAGACACAGAGACAGAGAAACAGAGACAGAGTCACAGAGACAGAGACACAGAGGCAGAGACACAGTGACAGAGACACAGAGACAGAGACACAGAGACAGAGACACAGAGGCAGAGGCACAGAGACAGAGACACAGAGGCAGAGGCACGGAGACAGAGACACAGAGACAGAGACACAGAGACAGAGACACAGATACAGAGACACAATGACAGAGATTCGGAGACACAGATACAGGGAGAGGGACACAGAAACGGAGACACAGGGACAGAGACACAGAGACAGGGACACAGAGACAGAGACGCAGTGACAGAGACACAGAGGCAGAGACGCAGAGAAAGAGAAACAGAGACAGAGACAGAGACAGAGACACAGAGACAGAGACACAGAGACAGAGACACAGAGACAGAGACACAGAGACAGAGACACAGAGACAGAGACACAGAGACAGAGACACAGAGACAGAGACACAGAGACAGAGACACAGAGACAGAGACACAGAGACAGAGACACAGAGACAGAGACACAGAGACAGAGACACAGAGACAGGGACGCAGAGACAGAGACACAGAGACAGAGACATAATGACAGAGATTCGGGGACAGAGACACAGGGAGAGAGACACAGAAACGTAGACACAAGGACAGAGACACAGAGACTGGGACACAGAGACGGAGACACAGAGAGAGAGACACAGAGACAGAGACACAGGGGCAGAGGCGCAGAGACAGAGACACAGAGACAGGGACACAGAGAGAGTGACACAAAGACAGAGACACAGGGACAGAGGAACAGAGACATAGACACAGAGACAGAGACACAGAGACAGAGACACAGGGACGGAGACACAAGGACAGAGACACAGAGACAGGGACACAGAGAGAGAGAGACAGAGACAGAGACACAGAGACAGAGACACAGAGACGGAGACTGTGGGACAGAGACACAGAGACAGAAACACAGTGAGACAGACAGAGACACAGAGACAGAGACACAGGGACAGAGACACAGAGACAGAGACACAGAGACAGATTCACACAGACAGAGACACAGAGACAGAGACACACGGACAGAGGCATAGACACAAAGACAGAGGCACAGAGACAGATACACAGAGAGAGAGACACAGAGGCAGAGACACAGAGAAAGAGACAGAGACACAGAGACGGAGACACAGGGACAGAGACACAGAGACAGGGCACAGAAACGTAGACACAAGGACAGAGACACAGAGACAGGGACACAGAGACGGAGACACAGAGAGAGAGACACAGAGACAGAGACACAGGGGCAGAGGCACAGAGACGGAGACACAGAGACATGGACACAGAGACAGAGACACAGAGACAGAGACACAGGGACGGAGACACAAGGACAGAGACACAGAGACAGGGACACAGAGACGGAGACACAGAGAGAGAGACACAGAGACAGAGACACAGGGGCAGAGGCACAGAGACAGAGGCACAGAGACAGAGACACAGAGACAGAGACACAGTGGCAGGCACACAGAGACAGATACACAGAGACAGCGTCACAGAGACAGAGACACAGAGGCAGAGGCACAGAGACAGAGACACAGAGACAGAGTCACAGAGACAGGGACGCAGAGACAGAGACACAGAGACATGGACACAGAGAGAGTGACACAAAGACAGAGACACAGGGACAGAGGAACAGAGACAGGGACACAGAGACGGAGACACAGAGAGAGAGACACAGAGACAGAGACACAGAGACAGAGACACAGGTACAGAGACACAGAGACAGAGACACAGCGACAGAGACACAGAGACAGAGACACAGAGACAGAGACACAGAGACAGAGACGCAGAGACAGGGACACAGAGACAGAGACACAGAGACCGAGACCCAGAGACAGAGACACAGATATAGAGACACAGAGACAGAGACACAGAGACAGAGACACACAGACAGAGACACAGAGACAGAGAAACAGAGACAGAGTCACAGAGACAGAGACACAGAGGCAGAGGCACAGAGACAGAGACACAGAGACCGAGACCCAGAGACAGAGACACAGATACAGAGACACAGAGACAGAGACAGAGAAACAGAGACAGAGCCACAGAGACAGAGACACAGAGGCAGAGGCACAGAGAGAGAGACACAGAGGCAGAGACACAGAGAAAGAGACAGAGACACAGAGACGGAGACACAGGGACAGAGACACAGAGACAGGGCACAGAGACCGAGACTCTGGGCCAGAGACACAGAGACAGAGATTCAGAGACAGGGACACAGAGACGGAGACACAGAGGCAGAGACACAGAGGCAGAGGCACAGAGACAGAGACACAGAGACAGAGACACAGAGACAGAGACACAGAGACAGAGACACAGAGACAGAGACACAGAGACAGGGACACAGAGACGGAGACACAGAGAGAGAGACACAGAGACAGAGACACAGAGACAGAGACACAGGTACAGAGACACAGAGACAGAGACACAGCGACAGAGACACAGAGACAGAGACACAGAGACAGAGACACAGAGACAGGGACACAGAGACAGAGACACAGAGACATGGACACAGAGAGAGTGACACAAAGACAGAGACACAGGGACAGAGGAACAGAGACAGGGACACAGAGACGGAGACACAGAGAGAGAGACACAGAGACAGAGACACAGAGACAGAGACACAGGTACAGAGACACAGAGACAGAGACACAGCGACAGAGACACAGAGACAGAGACACAGAGACAGAGACGCAGAGACAGAGACACAGAGACAGAGACACAGAGACAGAGACACAGAGACAGAGAAACAGAGACAGAGTCACAGAGACAGAGACACAGAGGCAGAGACACAGTGACAGAGACACAGAGACAGAGATTCAGAGACAGGGACACAGAGACGGAGACACAGAGACAGAGACACAGAGACAGGGACGCAGAGACAGAGACACAGAGACAGAGACAAAATGACAGAGATTCGGAGACAGAGACACAGGGAGAGAGACACAGAAACGTAGACACAAGGACAGAGACACAGAGACAGGGACACAGAGGCGGAGACACAGAGAGAGAGACACAGAGACCGAGACCCAGAGACAGAGTCACAGAGACAGAGACACAGAGACAGAGACACAGAGACAGAGACACAGAGACAGAGACACAGACACAGAGACGCAGAGAAAGGGACACAGAGACAGTGACGCAGAGACAGAGGCACAGAGACAGAGACACAGAGACAGGGACACAGAGACAGAGACACAGAGACAGAGACGCAGAGACAGAGACACAGAGAGAGTGACACAAAGACAGAGACACAGGGACAGAGGAACAGAGACATAGACACAGAGTCAGAGACACAGAGACAGGGACACAGGGACGGAGACGCAAGGACGGAGACACAGAGGCAGGGACACAGAGAGAGAGACACAGAGACAGAGACACAGAGACAGAGACACAGAGACAGAGACAGAGACAGAGACACGGAGACAGAGACACAGAGACTGAGACAGAGACACAGAGACAAAGACACAGAGAGAGAAACACAGAGACAGAGACACAGAGACAGAGACACGGAGACAGATACACAGAGACAGAGACACAGAGACAGAGACACAGAGACAGAGACGCAGAGACAGAGATACAGAGACAGAGACACAGGGACAGAGACACAGAGACAGAGACACAGAGACAGAGACACAGAGACAGAGACGCAGAGACAGAGACGCAGCGACAGGGACACAGAGACAGAGACACAGAGACAGAGACAGAGACACAGAGACAGAGACACAGAGACAGAGACACAGAGACAGAGACACAGAGACAGAGACAGAGACACAGAGACAGAGACACAGAGACGGAGACACAGAGACAGAGACACAGAGACGGAGTCACAGATACAGAGACACAGAGACAGCGACACAGAGACAGAGACACAGAGACAGAGACACAGAGACAGAGACACAGAGACAGATACACAGAGACAGAGACACAGAGACAGAGACACAGAGACAGAGACACAGAGACAGAGTCACAGATACAGAGACACAGAGGCAGAGGCACAGAGACAGAGACACAGAGACAGAGACACAGAGGCAGGCACACAGAGACAGAGACACAGAGACGGAGACAGAGAGACAGATACACAGAGACAGAGACACAGAGACAGAGACACAGAGACAGAGAAACAGAGACAGAGTCACAGAGACAGAGACACAGAGGCAGAGACACAGTGACAGAGACACAGAGACAGAGACACAGAGACAGATACACAGAGACAGCGTCACAGAGACAGAGACAAAGAGGCAGAGGCACAGAGACAGAGACACAGAGACAGAGACACAGAGACAGGGACGCAGAGACAGAGACACTGAGACAGAGACAAAATGACAGAGATTCGGAGACAGAGACACAGGGAGTGAGACACAGAAACGTAGACACAAGGACAGAGACACAGAGACAGGGACACAGTGACGGAGACACAGAGAGAGAGACACAGAGACAGAGACACAGGGGCAGAGGCACAGAGACAGAGACACAGAGACATGGACACAGAGAGAGTGACACAAAGACAGAGACACAGGGACAGAGGAACAGAGACATAGACACAGAGACAGAGACACAGGGACGGAGACACAAGGACAGAGACACAGAGACAGGGACACAGAGAGAGAGAGACCGAGACAGAGACACAGAGACAGAGACACAGAGGCAGAGGCACAGAGAGAGAGACACAGAGGCAGAGACACAGAGAAAGAGACAGAGACACAGAGACGGAGACACAGGGACAGAGACACAGAGACAGGGCACAGAGACGGAGACTCTGGGCCAGAGACACAGAGACAGAGATTCAGAGACAGGGACACAGAGACGGAGACACAGAGACAGAGAAACAGAGGCAGAGGCACAGAGACAGAGACACAGAGACAGAGACACAGAGACAGAGACACAGAGACAGAGACACAGAGACAGAGACACAGAGAAAGAGACACAGAGACAGGGACACAGAGACAGAGACACAGAGACAGAGACACAGAGACAGAGACGCAGAGACAGAGACACAGAGACAGAGACACAGAGACAGAGACACAGAGACAGAGAAACAGAGACAGAGTCACAGAGACAGAGACACAGAGGCAGAGGCACAGAGAGAGAGACACAGAGGCAGAGACACAGAGAAAGAGACAGAGACGCAGAGACAGAGACGTAGAGACAGAGATACAGAGCCAGAGGCACAGAGACAGAGACACAGAGCCAGAGGCACAGAGCCAGAGGCACAGAGACAGAGACACAGAGACAGAGACACAGAGGCAGGCACACAGAGACAGAGACACAGAGACGGAGACACAGAGACAGATACACAGAGACAGAGACACAGAGACAGAGAAACAGAGACAGAGTCACAGAGACAGAGACACAGAGGCAGAGACACAGTGACAGAGACACAGAGACAGAGACACAGAGACAGATACACAGAGACAGCGTCACAGAGACAGAGACACAGAGGCAGAGGCACAGAGACAGAGACACAGAGACAGAGTCACAGAGACAGGGACGCAGAGACAGAGACACAGAGACATGGACACAGAGAGAGTGACACAAAGACAGAGACACAGGGACAGAGGAACAGAGACATAGACACAGAGACAGAGACACGGAGACAGAGACACAGGGACGGAGACACAAGGACAGAGTCACAGAGACAGGGGCACAGAGAGAGAGAGACCGAGACAGAGACACAGAGACAGAGACACAGAGGCAGAGGCACGGAGACAGAGACACAGAGACAGAGACACAGAGACCGAGACCCAGAGACAGAGACACAGATACAGAGACACAATGACAGAGATTCGGAGACACAGATACAGGGAGAGGGACACAGAAACGGAGACACAGGGACAGAGACACAGAGACAGGGACACAGAGACAGAGACGCAGTGACAGAGACACAGAGGCAGAGACGCAGAGAAAGAGAAACAGAGACAGAGACAGAGACAGAGACACAGAGACAGAGACACAGAGACAGAGACACAGAGACAGAGACACAGAGACAGAGACACAGAGACAGAGACACAGAGACAGAGACACAGAGACAGAGACACAGAGACAGAGACACAGAGACAGAGACACAGAGACAGGGACGCAGAGACAGAGACACAGAGACAGAGACATAATGACAGAGATTCGGGGACAGAGACACAGGGAGAGAGACACAGAAACGTAGACACAAGGACAGAGACACAGAGACTGGGACACAGAGACGGAGACACAGAGAGAGAGACACAGAGACAGAGACACAGGGGCAGAGGCGCAGAGACAGAGACACAGAGACAGGGACACAGAGAGAGTGACACAAAGACAGAGACACAGGGACAGAGGAACAGAGACATAGACACAGAGACAGAGACACAGAGACAGAGACACAGGGACGGAGACACAGGGACGGAGACACAAGGACAGAGACACAGAGACAGGGACACAGAGAGAGAGAGACAGAGACAGAGACACAGAGACAGAGACACAGAGACAGAGACACAGAGACAGAGACACAGAGACGGAGACTGTGGGACAGAGACACAGAGACAGAAACACAGTGAGACAGACAGAGACACAGAGACAGAGACACAGGGACAGAGACACAGAGACAGAGACACAGAGACAGATTCACAGAGACAGAGACACAGAGACAGAGACACACGGACAGAGGCATAGACACAAAGACAGAGGCACAGAGACAGATACACAGAGAGAGAGACACAGAGGCAGAGACACAGAGAAAGAGACAGAGACACAGAGACGGAGACACAGGGACAGAGACACAGAGACAGGGCACAGAAACGTAGACACAAGGACAGAGACACAGAGACAGGGACACAGAGACGGAGACACAGAGAGAGAGACACAGAGACAGAGACACAGGGGCAGAGGCACAGAGACGGAGACACAGAGACATGGACACAGAGACAGAGACACAGAGACAGAGACACAGGGACGGAGACACAAGGACAGAGACACAGAGACAGGGACACAGAGACGGAGACACAGAGAGAGAGACACAGAGACAGAGACACAGGGGCAGAGGCACAGAGACAGAGGCACAGAGACAGAGACACAGAGACAGAGACACAGTGGCAGGCACACAGAGACAGATACACAGAGACAGAGTCACAGAGACAGGGACGCAGAGACAGAGACACAGAGACATGGACACAGAGAGAGTGACACAAAGACAGAGACACAGGGACAGAGGAACAGAGACAGGGACACAGAGACGGAGACACAGAGAGAGAGACACAGAGACAGAGACACAGAGACAGAGACACAGGTACAGAGACACAGAGACAGAGACACAGCGACAGAGACACAGAGACAGAGACACAGAGACAGAGACACAGAGACAGAGACGCAGAGACAGGGACACAGAGACAGAGACACAGAGACCGAGACCCAGAGACAGAGACACAGATACAGAGACACAGAGACAGAGACACAGAGACAGAGACACACAGACAGAGACACAGAGACAGAGAAACAGAGACAGAGTCACAGAGACAGAGACACAGAGGCAGAGGCACAGAGACAGAGACACAGAGACCGAGACCCAGAGACGGAGACACAGATACAGAGACACAGAGACAGAGACAGAGAAACAGAGACAGAGCCACAGAGACAGAGACACAGAGGCAGAGGCACAGAGAGAGAGACACAGAGGCAGAGACACAGAGAAAGAGACAGAGACACAGAGACGGAGACACAGGGACAGAGACACGGAGACAGGGCACAGAGACCGAGACTCTGGGCCAGAGACACAGAGACAGAGATTCAGAGACAGGGACACAGAGACGGAGACACAGAGGCAGAGACACAGAGGCAGAGGCACAGAGACAGAGACACAGAGACAGAGACACAGAGACAGAGACACAGAGACAGAGACACAGAGACAGAGACACAGAGACAGAGACACAGAGACAGGGACACAGAGACGGAGACACAGAGAGAGAGACACAGAGACAGAGACACAGAGACAGAGACACAGGTACAGAGACACAGAGACAGAGACACAGCGACAGAGACACAGAGACAGAGACACAGAGACAGAGACACAGAGACAGAGACACAGAGACAGAGACACAGAGACAGAGACACAGAGACAGAGACACAGAGACAGAGACACAGAGACAGAGACACAGAGACAGAGACGCAGAGACAGGGACACAGAGACAGAGACACAGAGACCGAGACCCAGAGACAGAGACACAGATACAGAGACACAGAGACAGAGACACAGAGACAGAGACACAGAGACAGAGACACACAGACAGAGACACAGAGACAGAGAAACAGAGACAGAGTCACAGAGACAGAGACACAGAGGCAGAGGCACAGAGACAGAGACACAGAGACAGAGACACAGAGACAGAGACGCAGTGGCAGAGACACAGAGACAGAGACACAGAGACAGAGACACAGAGACAGCGACACAGAGACAGAGACGCAGAGACAGAGACGTAGAGGCAGAGACTCAGAGACAGGGACACAGAGACAGAGACACAGAGACAGAGACACAGAGACAGAGACGCAGAGACAGAGACACAGAGACAGAGACACAGAGACAGAGACACAGAGACAGAGAAACAGAGACAGAGTCACAGAGACAGAGACACAGAGGCAGAGACACAGTGACAGAGACACAGAGACAGAGATTCAGAGACAGGGACACAGAGACGGAGACACAGAGACAGAGACAAAGAGACAGGGACGCAGAGACAGAGACACAGAGACAGAGACAAAATGACAGAGATTCGGAGACAGAGACACAGGGAGAGAGACACAGAAACGTAGACACAAGGACAGAGACACAGAGACAGGGACACAGAGACGGAGACACAGAGAGAGAGACACAGAGACCGAGACCCAGAGACAGAGTCACAGAGACAGAGACACAGAGACAGAGACACAGAGACAGACACACAGAGACAGAGACACAGACACAGAGACGCAGAGAAAGGGACACAGAGACAGTGACGCAGAGACAGAGGCACAGAGACAGAGACACAGAGACAGGGACACAGAGACAGAGACACAGAGACAGAGACGCAGAGACAGAGACACAGAGGCAGAGACACAGAGACAGAGACACAGAGACAGAGACACAGAGATAGAGACACAGATACAGAGACACAGAGACGGAGACACAGGGACAGAGACACAGAGACAGGGACACAGCGAGAGTGACACAAAGACAGAGACACAGGGACAGAGGAACAGAGACATAGACACAGAGTCAGAGACACAGAGACAGGGACACAGGGACGGAGACGCAAGGACGGAGACACAGAGGCAGGGACACAGAGAGAGAGACACAGAGACAGAGACACAGAGACAGAGACACAGAGACAGAGACAGAGACAGAGACACGGAGACAGAGACACAGAGACTGAGACAGAGACACAGAGACAAAGACACAGAGAGAGAAACACAGAGACAGAGACACAGAGACAGAGACACGGAGACAGATACACAGAGACAGAGACACAGAGACAGAGACACAGAGACAGAGACACAGAGACAGAGATACAGAGACAGAGACACAGGGACAGAGACACAGAGACAGAGACACAGAGACAGAGACGCAGAGACAGAGACGCAGCGACAGGGACACAGAGACAGAGACACAGAGACAGAGACAGAGACACAGAGACAGAGACACAGAGACAGAGACACAGAGACAGAGACAGAGACACAGAGACAAAGACACAGAGACAGAGACAGAGACACAGAGACAGAGACACAGAGACAGAGACACAGAGACGGAGACACAGATACAGAGACACAGAGACAGCGACACAGAGACAGAGACACAGAGACAGAGACACAGAGGCAGATACACAGAGACAGAGACACAGAGACAGAGACACAGAGACAGAGACACAGAGACAGAGTCACATATACAGAGACACAGAGGCAGAGGCACAGAGACAGAGACACAGAGACAGAGACACAGAGGCAGGCACACAGAGACAGAGACACAGAGACGGAGACAGAGAGACAGATACACAGAGACAGAGACACAGAGACAGAGACACAGAGACAGAGAAACAGAGACAGAGTCACAGAGACAGAGACACAGAGGCAGAGACACAGTGACAGAGACACAGAGACAGAGACACAGAGACAGATACACAGAGACAGCGTCACAGAGACAGAGGCAAAGAGGCAGAGGCACAGAGACAGAGACACAGAGACAGAGACACAGAGACAGGGACGCAGAGACAGAGACACAGAGACAGAGACAAAATGACAGAGATTCGGAGACAGAGACACAGGGAGTGAGACACAGAAACGTAGACACAAGGACAGAGACACAGAGACAGGGACACAGTGACGGAGACACAGAGAGAGAGACACAGAGACAGAGACACAGGGGCAGAGGCACAGAGACAGAGACACAGAGACATGGACACAGAGAGAGTGACACAAAGACAGAGACACAGGGACAGAGGAACAGAGACATAGACACAGAGACAGAGACACAGAGACAGAGACACAGGGACGGAGACACAAGGACAGAGACACAGAGACAGGGACACAGAGAGAGATAGACCGAGACAGAGACACAGAGACAGAGACACAGAGGCAGAGGCACAGAGAGAGAGACACAGAGGCAGAGACACAGAGAAAGAGGCAGAGACACAGAGACGGAGACACAGGGACAGAGACACAGAGACAGGGCACAGAGACGGAGACTCTGGGCCAGAGACACAGAGACAGAGATTCAGAGACAGGGACACAGAGACGGAGACACAGAGACAGAGAAACAGAGGCAGAGGCACGGAGACAGAGACACAGAGACAGAGACACAGAGACAGAGACACAGAGACAGAGACACAGAGACAGAGACACAGAGACAGGGACACAGAGACAGAGACACAGAGACAGAGACACAGAGACAGAGACGCAGAGACAGAGACACAGAGACAGAGACGCAGAGACAGAGACACAGAGACAGGGACACAGAGACGGAGACACAGAGAGAGAGACACAGAGACAGAGACACAGAGACAGAGAAACAGAGACAGAGTCTCAGAGACAGAGACACAGAGGCAGAGGCACAGAGAGAGAGACACAGAGGCAGAGACACAGAGAAAGAGACAGAGACGCAGAGACAGAGACGTAGAGACAGAGACACAGAGACAGGGACACAGAGACAGAGACACAGAGACAGAGACGCAGAGACAGAGACACAGAGACAGAGACACAGAGACAGAGACACAATGATAGAGATTCAGAGACAGAGACACAGGGAGAGAGACACAGAAGCGGAGATACAGAGCCAGAGGCACAGAGACAGAGACACAGAGCCAGAGGCACAGAGCCAGAGGCACAGAGACAGAGACACAGAGACAGAGTCACAGAGTCAGAGACACAGAGACAGAGACGCAGAGACAGGGACACAGAGGCAGAGACACAGAGACACAGACACAGGGACAGAGACACAGAGACATGGACACAGAGACAGAGACGCAGAGACAGGGACACAGAGACAGAGAAACAGAGACAGAGTCACAGAGACAGAGACACAGAGGCAGAGGCACAGAGAGAGAGACACAGAGGCAGAGACACAGAGACAGGGACACAGAGACAGAGACGCAGAGACAGGGACACAGAGACAGAGACACAGAGACCGAGACCCAGAGACAGAGACACAGATACAGAGACACAGAGACAGAGACCCAGAGACAGAGACACAGAGACAGTGACACAGAGACAGAGACACAGAGACAAAGAAACAGAGACAGAGTCACAGAGACAGAGACACAGAGGCAGAGGCACAGAGAGAGAGACACAGAGGCAGAGACACAGAGAAAGAGACAGAGACACAGAGACGGAGACACAGGGACAGAGACACATAGACAGGGACACAGAGACGGAGACACAGAGGCAGAGACACAGTGACAGAGACACAGAGACAGAGACACAGAGACAGATACACAGAGACAGCGTCACAGAGACAGAGACACAGAGCCAGAGGCACAGAGACAGAGACACAGAGACAGAGACACAGAGACAGGGACGCAGAGACAGAGACACAGAGACAGAGACAAAATGACAGAGATTCGGAGACAGAGACACAGGGAGAGAGACACAGAAACGTAGACACAAGGACAGAGACACAGAGACAGGGACACAGAGACGGAGACACAGAGAGAGAGACACAGAGACAGAGACACAGGGGCAGAGGCACAGAGACGGAGACACAGAGACATGGACACAGAGAGAGTGACACAAAGACAGAGACACAGGGACAGAGGAACAGAGACATAGACACAGATACAGAGACACAGAGACAGAGACACAGGGACGGAGACACATGGACAGAGACACAGAGACAGGGACACAGAGAGAGAGAGAGCGAGACAGAGACACAGAGACAGAGACACAGGGACGGAGACACAAGCACAGAGACACAGAGACAGGGACACAGAGAGAGAGAGACAGAGACAGAGACACAGAGACAGAGACACAGAGACAGAGACACAGAGACGGAGACTGTGGGACAGAGACACAGAGACAGAAACACAGTGAGACAGACAGAGACACAGAGACAGAGACACAGGGACAGAGACACAGAGACAGAGACACAGAGACAGATTCACAGAGACAGAGACACAGAGACAGAGACACACGGACAGAGGCATAGACACAAAGACAGAGGCACAGAGACAGATACACAGAGAGAGAGACACAGAGGCAGAGACACAGAGAAAGAGACAGAGACACAGAGACGGAGACACAGGGACAGAGACACAGAGACAGGGCACAGAAACGTAGACACAAGGACAGAGACACAGAGACAGGGACACAGAGACGGAGACACAGAGAGAGAGACACAGAGACAGAGACACAGGGGCAGAGGCACAGAGACGGAGACACAGAGACATGGACACAGAGAGAGTGACACAAAGACAGAGACACAGGGACAGAGGAACAGAGACATAGACACAGAGACAGAGACACAGAGACAGAGACACAGGGACGGAGACACAAGGACAGAGACACAGAGACAGGGACACAGAGAGAGAGAGACCGAGACAGAGACACAGAGACAGAGACACAGAGGCAGAGACACAGAGACAGAGACACAGAGACAGATACACAGAGACAGCGTCACAGAGACAGAGGCAAAGAGGCAGAGGCACAGAGACAGAGACACAGAGACAGAGACACAGAGACAGGGACACAGAGACAGGGCACAGAGACGGAGACTCTGGGACAGAGACACAGAGACAGAGATTCAGAGACAGGGACACAGAGACGGAGACACAGAGACAGAGACACAGAGGCAGAGGCACAGAGACAGAGGCACAGAGACAGAGACACACGGACAGAGGCATAGACACAAAGACAGAGACACAGAGACAGAGACACAGAGACACAGACACAGGGACAGAGACACAGAGACATGGACACAGAGAGAGTGACTCAGAGACAGAGACACAGAGACGGAGACAGAGGCACAGAGACATATACATAGAGACAGAGACACAGAGACAGAGACACAGAGACAGAGACACAGGGACAGAGACACAGAGACAGAGACACAGAGACAGAGACACAGAGACAGAGACGCAGAGACAGGGACACAGAGACAGAGACACAGAGACCGAGACCCAGAGACAGAGACACAGATACAGAGACACAGAGACAGAGACCCAGAGACAGAGACACAGAGACAGTGACACAGAGACAGAGACACAGAGACAAAGAAACAGAGACAGAGTCACAGAGACGGAGACACAGAGGCAGAGGCACAGAGAGAGAGACACAGAGGCAGAGACACAGAGAAAGAGACAGAGACACAGAGACGGAGACACAGGGACAGAGACACATAGACAGGGACACAGAGACGGAGACACAGAGGCAGAGACACAGTGACAGAGACACAGAGACAGAGACACAGAGACAGATACACAGAGACAGCGTCACAGAGACAGAGACACAGAGCCAGAGGCACAGAGACAGAGACACAGAGACAGAGACACAGAGACAGGGACGCAGAGACAGAGACACAGAGACAGAGACAAAATGACAGAGATTCGGAGACAGAGACACAGGGAGAGAGACACAGAAACGTAGACACAAGGACAGAGACACAGAGACAGGGACACAGAGACGGAGACACAGAGAGAGAGACACAGAGACAGAGACACAGGGGCAGAGGCACAGAGACGGAGACACAGAGACATGGACACAGAGAGAGTGACACAAAGACAGAGACACAGGGACAGAGGAACAGAGACATAGACACAGAGACAGAGACACAGAGACAGAGACACAGGGACGGAGACACATGGACAGAGACACAGAGACAGGGACACAGAGAGAGAGAGAGCGAGACAGAGACACAGAGACAGAGACACAGGGACGGAGACACAAGCACAGAGACACAGAGACAGGGACACAGAGAGAGAGAGACAGAGACAGAGACACAGAGACAGAGACACAGAGACAGAGACACAGAGACAGAGACACAGAGACGGAGACTGTGGGACAGAGACACAGAGACAGAAACACAGTGAGACAGACAGAGACACAGAGACAGAGACACAGGGACAGAGACACAGAGACAGAGACGCAGAGACAGATTCACAGAGACAGAGACACAGAGACAGAGACACACGGACAGAGGCATAGACACAAAGACAGAGGCACAGAGACAGATACACAGAGAGAGAGACACAGAGGCAGAGACACAGAGAAAGAGACAGAGACACAGAGACGGAGACACAGGGACAGAGACACAGAGACAGGGCACAGAAACGTAGACACAAGGACAGAGACACAGAGACAGGGACACAGAGACGGAGACACAGAGAGAGAGACACAGAGACAGAGACACAGGGGCAGAGGCACAGAGACGGAGACACAGAGACATGGACACAGAGAGAGTGACACAAAGACAGAGACACAGGGACAGAGGAACAGAGACATAGACACAGAGACAGAGACACAGGGACGGAGACACAAGGACAGAGACACAGAGACAGGGACACAGAGAGAGAGAGACCGAGACAGAGACACAGAGACAGAGACACAGAGGCAGAGGCACGGAGACAGAGACACAGAGACAGAGACACAGAGACCGAGACCCAGAGACAGAGACACAGATACAGAGACACAGATGCAGAGACACAATGACAGAGATTCGGAGACAGAGATACAGGGAGAGGGACACAGAAACGGAGACACAGGGACAGAGACACAGAGACAGGGACACAGAGACAGAGACGCAGTGACAGAGATACAGAGGCAGAGACACAGAGAAAGAGAAACAGAGACAGAGACAGAGACAGAGACAGAGACACAGAGACAGAGGCACAGAGACAGAGACACAGAGACAGAGACACAGAGACAGAGACACAGAGACAGAGACGCAGAGACAGAGACACAGAGACGGAGACCAAGAGACAGAGACACAGATACAGAGACACAGAGACAGAGACACAGTGACAGAGACACAGAGACGGCGACACAGAGACAGATACACAGAGACAGCGTCACAGAGACAGAGACACAGAGGCAGAGGCACAGAGAAAGAGACACAGAGACAGAGACACAGAGACAGGGACGCAGAGACAGAGACACAGAGACAGAGACACAGGGACGGAGACACAAGGACAGAGACACAGAGACAGGGACACAGAGACGGAGACACAGAGAGAGAGACACAGAGACAGAGACACAGGGGCAGAGGCACAGAGACAGAGACACAGAGACAGAGACACAGAGACACAGACACAGGGACAGAGACACAGATACATGGACACAGAGAGAGTGACTCAGGGACAGAGACACAGAGACGGAGACAGAGGCACAGAGACATATACATAGAGACAGAGACACAGAGACAGAGACACAGAGACAGAGACACAGGGACAGAGACACAGAGACAGAGACACAGAGACAGAGACACAGAGACAGAGACGCAGAGACAGGGACACAGAGACAGAGACACAGAGACCGAGACCCAGAGACAGAGACACAGATACAGAGACACAGAGACAGAGACCCAGAGACAGAGACACAGAGACAGTGACACAGAGACAGAGACACAGAGACAGAGAAACAGAGACAGAGTCACAGAGACAGAGACACAGAGGCAGAGGCACAGAGAGAGAGACACAGAGGCAGAGACACAGAGAAAGAGACAGAGACACAGAGACGGAGACACAGGGACAGAGACACATAGACAGGGACACAGAGACGGAGACACAGAGGCAGAGACACAGTGACAGAGACACAGAGACAGAGACACAGAGACAGATACACAGAGACAGCGTCACAGAGACAGAGACACAGAGCCAGAGGCACAGAGACAGAGACACGGAGACAGAGACACAGAGACAGGGACGCAGAGACAGAGACACAGAGACAGAGACAAAATGACAGAGATTCGGAGACAGAGACACAGGGGGAGAGACACAGAAACGTAGACACAAGGACAGAGACACAGAGACAGGGACACAGAGACGGAGACACAGAGAGAGAGACACAGAGACAGAGACACAGGGGCAGAGGCACAGAGACGGAGACACAGAGACATGGACACAGAGAGAGTGACACAAAGACAGAGACACAGGGACAGAGGAACAGAGACATAGACACAGAGACAGAGACACAGAGACAGAGACACAGGGACGGAGACACAAGGACAGAGACACAGAGAGAGGGACACAGAGAGAGAGAGAGCGAGACAGAGACACAGAGACAGAGACACAGAGGCAGAGACACAGATACAGAGACACAGATGCAGAGACACAATGACAGGGATTCGGAGACAGAGATACAGGGAGAGGGACACAGAAACGGAGACACAGGGACAGAGACACAGAGACAGGGACACAGAGACGGAGACACAGAGAGAGAGACACAGAGACAGAGACACAGGGGCAGAGGCACAGAGACGGAGACACAGAGACATGGACACAGAGAGAGTGACACAAAGACAGAGACACAGGGACAGAGGAACAGAGACATAGACACAGAGACAGAGACACAGAGACAGAGACACAGGGACGGAGACACAAGGACAGAGACACAGAGACAGGGACACAGAGAGAGAGAGACCGAGACAGAGACACAGAGACAGAGACACAGAGGCAGAGACACAGTGACAGAGACACAGAGACAGAGACACAGAGACAGATACACAGAGACAGCGTCACAGAGACAGAGGCAAAGAGGCAGAGGCACAGAGACAGAGACACAGAGACAGAGACACAGAGACAGGGACACAGAGACAGGGCACAGAGACGGAGACTCTGGGACAGAGACACAGAGACAGAGATTCAGAGACAGGGACACAGAGACGGAGACACAGAGACAGAGACACAGAGGCGGAGGCACAGAGACAGAGACACAGAGACAGAGACACAGAGACAGGGACGCAGAGACAGAGACACAGAGACAGAGACAAAATGACAGAGATTCGGAGACAGAGACACAGGGAGAGAGACACAGAAACGTAGACACAAGGACAGAGACACAGAGACAGGGACACAGAGACGGAGACACAGAGAGAGAGACACAGAGACAGAGACACAGGGGCAGAGGCACAGAGACGGAGACACAGAGACATGGACACAGAGAGAGTGACACAAAGACAGAGACACAGGGACAGAGGAACAGAGACATAGACACAGAGACAGAGACACAGAGACAGAGACACAGGGACGGAGACACATGGACAGAGACACAGAGACAGGGACACAGAGAGAGAGAGAGCGAGACAGAGACACAGAGACAGAGACACAGGGACGGAGACACAAGCACAGAGACACAGAGACAGGGACACAGAGAGAGAGAGACAGAGACAGAGACACAGAGACAGAGACACAGAGACAGAGACACAGAGACAGAGACACAGAGACGGAGACTGTGGGACAGAGACACAGAGACAGAAACACAGTGAGACAGACAGAGACACAGAGACAGAGACACAGGGACAGAGACACAGAGACAGAGACACAGAGACAGATTCACAGAGACAGAGACACAGAGACAGAGACACACGGACAGAGGCATAGACACAAAGACAGAGGCACAGAGACAGATACACAGAGAGAGAGACACAGAGGCAGAGACACAGAGAAAGAGACAGAGACACAGAGACGGAGACACAGGGACAGAGACACAGAGACAGGGCACAGAAACGTAGACACAAGGACAGAGACACAGAGACAGGGACACAGAGACGGAGACACAGAGAGAGAGACACAGAGACAGAGACACAGGGGCAGAGGCACAGAGACGGAGACACAGAGACATGGACACAGAGAGAGTGACACAAAGACAGAGACACAGGGACAGAGGAACAGAGACATAGACACAGAGACAGAGACACAGAGACAGAGACACAGGGACGGAGACACAAGGACAGAGACACAGAGACAGGGACACAGAGAGAGAGAGACCGAGACAGAGACACAGAGACAGAGACACAGAGGCAGAGGCACGGAGACAGAGACACAGAGACAGAGACACAGAGACCGAGACCCAGAGACAGAGACACAGATACAGAGACACAGATGCAGAGACACAATGACAGAGATTCGGAGACAGAGATACAGGGAGAGGGACACAGAAACGGAGACACAGGGACAGAGACACAGAGACAGGGACACAGAGACAGAGACGCAGTGACAGAGACACAGAGGCAGAGACACAGAGAAAGAGAAACAGAGACAGAGACAGAGACAGAGACAGAGACACAGAGACAGAGGCACAGAGACAGAGACACAGAGACAGAGACACAGAGACAGAGACACAGAGACAGAGACGCAGAGACAGAGACACAGAGACGGAGACCAAGAGACAGAGACACAGATACAGAGACACAGAGACAGAGACACAGTGACAGAGACACAGAGACGGCGACACAGAGACAGATACACAGAGACAGCGTCACAGAGACAGAGACACAGAGGCAGAGGCACAGAGAAAGAGACACAGAGACAGAGACACAGAGACAGGGACGCAGAGACAGAGACACAGAGACAGAGACACAGGGACGGAGACACAAGGACAGAGACACAGAGACAGGGACACAGAGACGGAGACACAGAGAGAGAGACACAGAGACAGAGACACAGGGGCAGAGGCACAGAGACAGAGACACAGAGACAGAGACCCAGAGACAGAGACACAGAGACAGTGACACAGAGACAGAGACACAGAGACAGAGAAACAGAGACAGAGTCACAGAGACAGAGACACAGAGGCAGAGGCACAGAGAGAGAGACACAGAGGCAGAGACACAGAGAGAGAGACAGAGACACAGAGACGGAGACACAGGGACAGAGACACATAGACAGGGACACAGAGACGGAGACACAGAGGCAGAGACACAGTGACAGAGACACAGAGACAGACACACAGAGACAGATACACAGAGACAGCGTCACAGAGACAGAGACACAGAGCCAGAGGCACAGAGACAGAGACACGGAGACAGAGACACAGAGACAGGGACGCAGAGACAGAGACACAGAGACAGAGACAAAATGACAGAGATTCGGAGACAGAGACACAGGGAGAGAGACACAGAAACGTAGACACAAGGACAGAGACACAGAGACAGGGACACAGAGACGGAGACACAGAGAGAGAGACACAGAGACAGAGACACAGGGGCAGAGGCACAGAGACGGAGACACTGAGACATGGACACAGAGAGAGTGACACAAAGACAGAGACACAGGGACAGAGGAACAGAGACATAGACACAGAGACAGAGACACAGAGACAGAGACACAGGGACGGAGACACAAGGACAGAGACACAGAGAGAGGGACACAGAGAGAGAGAGAGCGAGACAGAGACACAGAGACAGAGACACAGAGGCATAGACACAGATACAGAGACACAGAGGCAGAGACACAGAGAAAGAGAAACTGAGACAGAGACAGAGACAGAGACAGAGACACAGAGACAGAGACACAGAGACAGAGACACAGAGACAGAGACAGAGACAGAGACACGGAGACAGAGACACAGAGACTGAGACAGAGACACAGAGACAAAGACACAGAGAGAGAAACACAGAGACAGAGACACAGAGACAGAGACACGGAGACAGATACACAGAGACAGAGACACAGAGACAGAGACACAGAGACAGAGACACAGAGACAGAGATACAGAGACAGAGACACAGGGACAGAGACACAGAGACAGAGACACAGAGACAGAGACGCAGAGACAGAGACGCAGCGACAGGGACACAGAGACAGAGACACAGAGACAGAGACAGAGACACAGAGACAGAGACACAGAGACAGAGACACAGAGACAGAGACAGAGACACAGAGACAGAGACAGAGACACAGAGACAGAGACAGAGACACAGAGACAGAGACACAGAGACAGAGACACAGAGACGGAGACACAGATACAGAGACACAGAGACAGCGACACAGAGACAGAGACACAGAGACAGAGACACAGAGGCAGATACACAGAGACAGAGACACAGAGACAGAGACACAGAGACAGAGACACAGAGACAGAGTCACATATACAGAGACACAGAGGCAGAGGCACAGAGACAGAGACACAGAGACAGAGACACAGAGGCAGGCACACAGAGACAGAGACACAGAGACGGAGACAGAGAGACAGATACACAGAGACAGAGACACAGAGACAGAGACACAGAGACAGAGAAACAGAGACAGAGTCACAGAGACAGAGACACAGAGGCAGAGACACAGTGACAGAGACACAGAGACAGAGACACAGAGACAGATACACAGAGACAGCGTCACAGAGACAGAGGCAAAGAGGCAGAGGCACAGAGACAGAGACACAGAGACAGAGACACAGAGACAGGGACGCAGAGACAGAGACACAGAGACAGAGACAAAATGACAGAGATTCGGAGACAGAGACACAGGGAGTGAGACACAGAAACGTAGACACAAGGACAGAGACACAGAGACAGGGACACAGTGACGGAGACACAGAGAGAGAGACACAGAGACAGAGACACAGGGGCAGAGGCACAGAGACAGAGACACAGAGACATGGACACAGAGAGAGTGACACAAAGACAGAGACACAGGGACAGAGGAACAGAGACATAGACACAGAGACAGAGACACAGAGACAGAGACACAGGGACGGAGACACAAGGACAGAGACACAGAGACAGGGACACAGAGAGAGATAGACCGAGACAGAGACACAGAGACAGAGACACAGAGGCAGAGGCACAGAGAGATAGACACAGAGGCAGAGACACAGAGAAAGAGACAGAGACACAGAGACGGAGACACAGGGACAGAGACACAGAGACAGGGCACAGAGACGGAGACTCTGGGCCAGAGACACAGAGACAGAGATTCAGAGACAGGGACACAGAGACGGAGACACAGAGACAGAGAAACAGAGGCAGAGGCACGGAGACAGAGACACAGAGACAGAGACACAGAGACAGAGACACAGAGACAGAGACACAGAGACAGAGACACAGAGACAGGGACACAGAGACAGAGACACAGAGACAGAGACACAGAGACAGAGACGCAGAGACAGAGACACAGAGACAGAGACGCAGAGACAGAGACACAGAGACAGGGACACAGAGACGGAGACACAGAGAGAGAGACACAGAGACAGAGACACAGAGACAGAGAAACAGAGACAGAGTCTCAGAGACAGAGACACAGAGGCAGAGGCACAGAGAGAGAGACACAGAGGCAGAGACACAGAGAAAGAGACAGAGACGCAGAGACAGAGACGTAGAGACAGAGACACAGAGACAGGGACACAGAGACAGAGACACAGAGACAGAGACGCAGAGACAGAGACACAGAGACAGAGACACAGAGACAGAGACACAATGATAGAGATTCAGAGACAGAGACACAGGGAGAGAGACACAGAAGCGGAGATACAGAGCCAGAGGCACAGAGACAGAGACACAGAGCCAGAGGCACAGAGCCAGAGGCACAGAGACAGAGACACAGAGACAGAGTCACAGAGTCAGAGACACAGAGACAGAGACGCAGAGACAGGGACACAGAGGCAGAGACACAGAGACACAGACACAGGGACAGAGACACAGAGACATGGACACAGAGACAGAGACGCAGAGACAGGGACACAGAGACAGAGAAACAGAGACAGAGTCACAGAGACAGAGACACAGAGGCAGAGGCACAGAGAGAGAGACACAGAGGCAGAGACACAGAGAAAGAGACAGAGACACAGAGACGGAGACACAGGGACAGAGACACAGAGACAGGGCACAGAGACGGAGACTCTGGGACAGAGACACAGAGACAGAGATTCAGAGACAGGGACACAGAGACGGAGACACAGAGACAGAGACACAGAGGCAGAGGCACAGAGACAGAGACACAGAGACAGAGACACACGGACAGAGGCATAGACACAAAGACAGAGACACAGAGACAGAGACACAGAGACACAGACACAGGGACAGAGACACAGAGACATGGACACAGAGAGAGTGACTCAGAGACAGAGACACAGAGACGGAGACAGAGGCACAGAGACATATACATAGAGACAGAGACACAGAGACAGAGACACAGAGACAGAGACACAGGGACAGAGACACAGAGACAGAGACACAGAGACAGAGACACAGAGACAGAGACGCAGAGACAGGGACACAGAGACAGAGACACAGAGACCGAGACCCAGAGACAGAGACACAGATACAGAGACACAGAGACAGAGACCCAGAGACAGAGACACAGAGACAGTGACACAGAGACAGAGACACAGAGACAAAGAAACAGAGACAGAGTCACAGAGACAGAGACACAGAGGCAGAGGCACAGAGAGAGAGACACAGAGGCAGAGACACAGAGAAAGAGACAGAGACACAGAGACGGAGACACAGGGACAGAGACACATAGACAGGGACACAGAGACGGAGACACAGAGGCAGAGACACAGTGACAGAGACACAGAGACAGAGACACAGAGACAGATACACAGAGACAGCGTCACAGAGACAGAGACACAGAGCCAGAGGCACAGAGACAGAGACACAGAGACAGAGACACAGAGACAGGGACGCAGAGACAGAGACACAGAGACAGAGACAAAATGACAGAGATTCGGAGACAGAGACACAGGGAGAGAGACACAGAAACGTAGACACAAGGACAGAGACACAGAGACAGGGACACAGAGACGGAGACACAGAGAGAGAGACACAGAGACAGAGACACAGGGGCAGAGGCACAGAGACGGAGACACAGAGACATGGACACAGAGAGAGTGACACAAAGACAGAGACACAGGGACAGAGGAACAGAGACATAGACACAGATACAGAGACACAGAGACAGAGACACAGGGACGGAGACACATGGACAGAGACACAGAGACAGGGACACAGAGAGAGAGAGAGCGAGACAGAGACACAGAGACAGAGACACAGGGACGGAGACACAAGCACAGAGACACAGAGACAGGGACACAGAGAGAGAGAGACAGAGACAGAGACACAGAGACAGAGACACAGAGACAGAGACACAGAGACGGAGACTGTGGGACAGAGACACAGAGACAGAAACACAGTGAGACAGACAGAGACACAGAGACAGAGACACAGGGACAGAGACACAGAGACGGAGACACAGAGAGAGAGACACAGAGACAGAGACACAGGGGCAGAGGCACAGAGACAGAGACACAGAGACAGAGACCCAGAGACAGAGACACAGAGACAGTGACACAGAGACAGAGACACAGAGACAGAGAAACAGAGACAGAGTCACAGAGACAGAGACACAGAGGCAGAGGCACAGAGAGAGAGACACAGAGGCAGAGACACAGAGAGAGAGACAGAGACACAGAGACGGAGACACAGGGACAGAGACACATAGACAGGGACACAGAGACGGAGACACAGAGGCAGAGACACAGTGACAGAGACACAGAGACAGACACACAGAGACAGATACACAGAGACAGCGTCACAGAGACAGAGACACAGAGCCAGAGGCACAGAGACAGAGACACGGAGACAGAGACACAGAGACAGGGACGCAGAGACAGAGACACAGAGACAGAGACAAAATGACAGAGATTCGGAGACAGAGACACAGGGAGAGAGACACAGAAACGTAGACACAAGGACAGAGACACAGAGACAGGGACACAGAGACGGAGACACAGAGAGAGAGACACAGAGACAGAGACACAGGGGCAGAGGCACAGAGACGGAGACACTGAGACATGGACACAGAGAGAGTGACACAAAGACAGAGACACAGGGACAGAGGAACAGAGACATAGACACAGAGACAGAGACACAGAGACAGAGACACAGGGACGGAGACACAAGGACAGAGACACAGAGAGAGGGACACAGAGAGAGAGAGAGCGAGACAGAGACACAGAGACAGAGACACAGAGGCAGAGACACAGATACAGAGACACAGAGGCAGAGACACAGAGAAAGAGAAACTGAGACAGAGACAGAGACAGAGACAGAGACACAGAGACAGAGACACAGAGACAGAGACACAGAGACAGAGACAGAGACAGAGACACGGAGACAGAGACACAGAGACTGAGACAGAGACACAGAGACAAAGACACATAGAGAGAAACACAGAGACAGAGACACAGAGACAGAGACACGGAGACAGATACACAGAGACAGAGACACAGAGACAGAGACACAGAGACAGAGACACAGAGACAGAGATACAGAGACAGAGACACAGGGACAGAGACACAGAGACAGAGACACAGAGACAGAGACGCAGAGACAGAGACGCAGCGACAGGGACACAGAGACAGAGACACAGAGACAGAGACAGAGACACAGAGACAGAGACACAGAGACAGAGACACAGAGACAGAGACAGAGACACAGAGACAGAGACAGAGACACAGAGACAGAGACAGAGACACAGAGACAGAGACACAGAGACAGAGACACAGAGACGGAGACACAGATACAGAGACACAGAGACAGCGACACAGAGACAGAGACACAGAGACAGAGACACAGAGGCAGATACACAGAGACAGAGACACAGAGACAGAGACACAGAGACAGAGACACAGAGACAGAGTCACATATACAGAGACACAGAGGCAGAGGCACAGAGACAGAGACACAGAGACAGAGACACAGAGGCAGGCACACAGAGACAGAGACACAGAGACGGAGACAGAGAGACAGATACACAGAGACAGAGACACAGAGACAGAGACACAGAGACAGAGAAACAGAGACAGAGTCACAGAGACAGAGACACAGAGGCAGAGACACAGTGACAGAGACACAGAGACAGAGACACAGAGACAGATACACAGAGACAGCGTCACAGAGACAGAGGCAAAGAGGCAGAGGCACAGAGACAGAGACACAGAGACAGAGACACAGAGACAGGGACGCAGAGACAGAGACACAGAGACAGAGACAAAATGACAGAGATTCGGAGACAGAGACACAGGGAGTGAGACACAGAAACGTAGACACAAGGACAGAGACACAGAGACAGGGACACAGTGACGGAGACACAGAGAGAGAGACACAGAGACAGAGACACAGGGGCAGAGGCACAGAGACAGAGACACAGAGACATGGACACAGAGAGAGTGACACAAAGACAGAGACACAGGGACAGAGGAACAGAGACATAGACACAGAGACAGAGACACAGAGACAGAGACACAGGGACGGAGACACAAGGACAGAGACACAGAGACAGGGACACAGAGAGAGATAGACCGAGACAGAGACACAGAGACAGAGACACAGAGGCAGAGGCACAGAGAGATAGACACAGAGGCAGAGACACAGAGAAAGAGACAGAGACACAGAGACGGAGACACAGGGACAGAGACACAGAGACAGGGCACAGAGACGGAGACTCTGGGCCAGAGACACAGAGACAGAGATTCAGAGACAGGGACACAGAGACGGAGACACAGAGACAGAGAAACAGAGGCAGAGGCACGGAGACAGAGACACAGAGACAGAGACACAGAGACAGAGACACAGAGACAGAGACACAGAGACAGAGACACAGAGACAGGGACACAGAGACAGAGACACAGAGACAGAGACACAGAGACAGAGACGCAGAGACAGAGACACAGAGACAGAGACGCAGAGACAGAGACACAGAGACAGGGACACAGAGACGGAGACACAGAGAGAGAGACACAGAGACAGAGACACAGAGACAGAGAAACAGAGACAGAGTCTCAGAGACAGAGACACAGAGGCAGAGGCACAGAGAGAGAGACACAGAGGCAGAGACACAGAGAAAGAGACAGAGACGCAGAGACAGAGACGTAGAGACAGAGACACAGAGACAGGGACACAGAGACAGAGACACAGAGACAGAGACGCAGAGACAGAGACACAGAGACAGAGACACAGAGACAGAGACACAATGATAGAGATTCAGAGACAGAGACACAGGGAGAGAGACACAGAAGCGGAGATACAGAGCCAGAGGCACAGAGACAGAGACACAGAGCCAGAGGCACAGAGCCAGAGGCACAGAGACAGAGACACAGAGACAGAGTCACAGAGTCAGAGACACAGAGACAGAGACGCAGAGACAGGGACACAGAGGCAGAGACACAGAGACACAGACACAGGGACAGAGACACAGAGACATGGACACAGAGACAGAGACGCAGAGACAGGGACACAGAGACAGAGAAACAGAGACAGAGTCACAGAGACAGAGACACAGAGGCAGAGGCACAGAGAGAGAGACACAGAGGCAGAGACACAGAGAAAGAGACAGAGACACAGAGACGGAGACACAGGGACAGAGACACAGAGACAGGGCACAGAGACGGAGACTCTGGGACAGAGACACAGAGACAGAGATTCAGAGACAGGGACACAGAGACGGAGACACAGAGACAGAGACACAGAGGCAGAGGCACAGAGACAGAGACACAGAGACAGAGACACACGGACAGAGGCATAGACACAAAGACAGAGACACAGAGACAGAGACACAGAGACACAGACACAGGGACAGAGACACAGAGACATGGACACAGAGAGAGTGACTCAGAGACAGAGACACAGAGACGGAGACAGAGGCACAGAGACATATACATAGAGACAGAGACACAGAGACAGAGACACAGAGACAGAGACACAGGGACAGAGACACAGAGACAGAGACACAGAGACAGAGACACAGAGACAGAGACGCAGAGACAGGGACACAGAGACAGAGACACAGAGACCGAGACCCAGAGACAGAGACACAGATACAGAGACACAGAGACAGAGACCCAGAGACAGAGACACAGAGACAGTGACACAGAGACAGAGACACAGAGACAAAGAAACAGAGACAGAGTCACAGAGACAGAGACACAGAGGCAGAGGCACAGAGAGAGAGACACAGAGGCAGAGACACAGAGAAAGAGACAGAGACACAGAGACGGAGACACAGGGACAGAGACACATAGACAGGGACACAGAGACGGAGACACAGAGGCAGAGACACAGTGACAGAGACACAGAGACAGAGACACAGAGACAGATACACAGAGACAGCGTCACAGAGACAGAGACACAGAGCCAGAGGCACAGAGACAGAGACACAGAGACAGAGACACAGAGACAGGGACGCAGAGACAGAGACACAGAGACAGAGACAAAATGACAGAGATTCGGAGACAGAGACACAGGGAGAGAGACACAGAAACGTAGACACAAGGACAGAGACACAGAGACAGGGACACAGAGACGGAGACACAGAGAGAGAGACACAGAGACAGAGACACAGGGGCAGAGGCACAGAGACGGAGACACAGAGACATGGACACAGAGAGAGTGACACAAAGACAGAGACACAGGGACAGAGGAACAGAGACATAGACACAGATACAGAGACACAGAGACAGAGACACAGGGACGGAGACACATGGACAGAGACACAGAGACAGGGACACAGAGAGAGAGAGAGCGAGACAGAGACACAGAGACAGAGACACAGAGACACAGACACAGGGACAGAGACACAGAGACATGGACACAGAGAGAGTGACTCAGAGACAGAGACACAGAGACGGAGACAGAGGCACAGAGACATATACATAGAGACAGAGACACAGAGACAGAGACACAGAGACAGAGACACAGGGACAGAGACACAGAGACAGAGACACAGAGACAAAGAAACAGAGACAGAGTCACAGAGACAGAGACACAGAGGCAGAGGCACAGAGAGAGAGACACAGAGGCAGAGACACAGAGAAAGAGACAGAGACACAGTGACGGAGACACAGGGACAGAGACACAGGGACGGAGACACAAGGACAGAGACACAGAGACAGGGACACAGAGACGGAGACACAGAGAGAGAGACACAGAGACAGAGACACAGGGGCAGAGGCACAGAGACAGAGACACAGAGACAGAGACCCAGAGACAGAGACACAGAGACAGGGACGCAGAGACAGAGACACAGAGACAGAGACAAAATGACAGAGATTCGGAGACAGAGACACAGGGAGAGAGACACAGAAACGTAGACACAAGGACAGAGACACAGAGACAGGGACACAGAGACGGAGACACAGAGAGAGAGACACAGAGACAGAGACACAGGGGCAGAGGCACAGAGACGGAGACACAGAGACATGGACACAGAGAGAGTGACACAAAGACAGAGACACAGGGACAGAGGAACAGAGACATAGACACAGAGACAGAGACACAGAGACAGAGACACAGGGACGGAGACACATGGACAGAGACACAGAGACAGGGACACAGAGAGAGAGAGAGCGAGACAGAGACACAGAGACAGAGACACAGGGACGGAGACACAAGCACAGAGACACAGAGACAGGGACACAGAGAGAGAGAGACAGAGACAGAGACACAGAGACAGAGACACAGAGACAGAGACACAGAGACAGAGACACAGAGACAGAGACACAGAGACGGAGACTGTGGGACAGAGACACAGAGACAGAAACACAGTGAGACAGACAGAGACACAGAGACAGAGACACAGGGACAGAGACACAGAGACAGAGAAACAGAGACAGAGTCACAGAGACAGAGACACAGAGGCAGAGACACAGAGAGAGTTAGTCAGAGACAGAGACACGGAGACGGAGACACTGAGACAGAGACACAGAGACAGAGACACAGAGACAGAGACACAGAGACAGAGACACAGAGACAGAGACATAGAGAAAGAGAAACAGAGACAGAGACAGAGACAGAGACACAGATACAGAGACACAGAGACAGAGACACAGAGACAGAGACACAGAGACAGTGACATAGGGACAGAGACACAGAGATAGAGAAACAGAGACAGAGACAGAGACAGAGACACAGAGACAGAGACATAGAGACAGAATCACAGTGACCGAGACACAGAGACGTAGACACAGGGACAGAGACACAGAGACAGGGACACAGAGACAGAGACACAGAGACAGAGACACAGAGACAGAGACGCAGAGACAGGGACACAGAGACAGAGTCACAAAGACAGAGACACAGAGGCCGAGGCGCAGATACAGAGACACAGAGACAGAGACAGAGACAGACACACAGAGACAGAGACACAGAGACGGAGACACAGGGACAGAGACACAGAGGCAGAGGCACAGATACAGAGACACAGAGACAGAGACACAGAGACAGAGTCACAGAGACAGAGACACAGAGACGGAGACACAGGGACACAGAGCGAGTGACTCAGAGATCGAGACACAGGGACAGAGACACAGAGACGGAGACACAGGGACAGAGACACAGAGATAGATAAACAGAGACAGAGACAGAGACAGAGACACAGAGACAGAGACACAGAGACAGAGACATAGAGACAGAGACACAGTGACCGAGACACAGAGACGTAGACACAGGGACAGAGACACAGAGACAGGGACACAGAGACAGAGACACAGAGACGGAGACACAGGGACAGAGACACAGAGACTGGGACACAGAGAGAGTGCCACAAAGACAGAGACACAGGGACAGAGGAACAGAGACATAGACACAGACACAGAGACACAGGGACGGAGACACAAGGACAGAGACACAGAGACAGGGACACAGAGAGAGAGACACAGAGACAGAGACACAGAGACAGAGACACAGAGACAGAGACACAGAGACAGAGACAGAGACACAGAGACAGAGACAGAGACACAGAGACGGAGACTGTGGGACAGAGACACAGAGACAGAAACACAGTGAGACAGACAGAGACACAGAGACGGAGACACAGGGACAGAGACACAGAGACAGAAACACAGAGACAGATTCACAGAGACAGAGAGACAGAGACAGAGACACAGAGGCAGAGACACAGAGACAGAGACACAGAGACAGAGACACAGAGACAGAGACACAGAGACAGAGACGCAGAGACAGGGACACAGAGACAGAGTCACAGAGACAGAGACACAGAGGCCGAGGCACAGAGACAGAGACACAGAGACAGAGACAGAGACAGACACACAGAGACAGAGACACAGAGACGGAGACACAGGGACACAGAGAGAGTGACTCAGAGACAGAGACACAGGGACAGAGACACAGAGACGGAGACACAGGGACAGAGACACAGAGATAGAGAAACAGAGACAGAGACAGAGACAGAGACACAGAGACAGAGACACAGTGAGACAGACAGAGACACAGAGACGGAGACACAGGGACAGAGACACAGAGACAGAAACACAGAGACAGATCCACAGAGGCAGAGGCACAGAGACAGAGACAGAGAGAGAGAGACACAGAGACAGAGACGCAGAGACAGAGACACAGAGACAGAGACACAGAGGCAGAGGCACAGAGACAGAGACACAGAGACAGAGACACAGAGGCAGAGGCACAGAGACTGAGACACAGAGACAGAGACACAGAGACGGAGACACCGGGACAGAGACACAGAGACACGGACACGGAGAGAGTTACTCAAAGACAAAGACACATAGACGGAGACAGAGACACAGAGACATAGACACAGAGACAGAGGCACAGAGACGGAGACTGTGGGACAGAGACACAGAGACAGAGATTCAGATGCAGAGACACAGAGACGGAGACACAGGGACAGAGACACAGAGACAGAGACGCAGAGACGGAGACGCTGGGGCAGAGACACCGAGACAGAGACACAGAGACAGAGACACAGAGACAGAGACACAGAGACAGAGACACGGAGACAGAGAAACAGAGACAGAGACACAGAGACAGACACAGAGACAGAGACACAGAGACAGAGACACAGAGACAGAGACACAGAGACAGAGACACAGAGACAGAGAGACAGAGACAGAGACACAGAGACAGAGACACAGAGACAGAGACAGAGACACAGAGACAGAGACACGGAGACAGAGACACAGAGACAGAGACACAGAGACAGAGACACAGAGACAGAGACACAGAGACAAAGACACAGAGACAGAGACACAGAGACAGTGACATAGGGACAGAGACACAGAGACAGAGTCACAGAGACAGAGACACAGAGGCCGAGGCACAGAGACAGAGACACAGAGACAGAGACAGAGACAGACACACAGAGACAGAGACACAGGGACGGAGACACAGGGACACAGAGAGAGTGACTCAGAGACAGAGACACAGGGACAGAGACACAGAGACGGAGACACAGGGACAGAGACACAGAGATAGAGAAACAGAGACAGAGACAGAGACAGAGACACAGAGACAGAGACACAGTGAGACAGATAGAGACACAGAGACGGAGACACAGGGACAGAGACACAGAGACAGAAACACAGAGACAGATTCACAGAGGCAGAGGCACAGAGACAGAGACACAGAGAGAGAGACACAGAGACAGAGACGCAGAGACAGAGACACAGAGACAGAGACACAGAGGCAGAGGCACAGAGACAGAGACACAGAGACAGAGACACAGAGGCAGAGGCACAGAGACTGAGACACAGAGACAGAGACACAGAGACGGAGACACCGGGACAGAGACACAGAGACACGGACACGGAGAGAGTTACTCAAAGACAAAGACACATAGACGGAGACAGAGACACAGAGACATAGACACAGAGACAGTGGCACAGAGACGGAGACTGTGGGACAGAGACACAGAGACAGAGATTCAGATGCAGAGACACAGAGACGGAGACACAGGGACAGAGACACAGAGACAGGGACACAGAGGCAGAGATTCAGATGCAGAGACACAGGGACAAATTCACAGAGACCGAGACACGGAGAGAGGTCCAGGGAGACAGAGACACAGAGACAGGGACACAGACACGGAGACACATGGACAGAGACACAGAGACCGTGACACAAGGAGAGAGACACAGAGACATAGACACAGAGACAGATTCACGGAGACAGAGACACAGAGACAGAGGCACAGGGACATACACACAGAGACAGAGACACAGAGACAGGGACACAGAGCCGGAGACGCAAGGACAGAGACACAGAGACAGGGACACAGAGAGAGTGACTCAGAGACAGAGACACAGAGACGGAGAAACAGGGACAGAGACACAGAAACAGGGACACAGAGAGAGTGACTCAGAGACTGAGACACAGAGACGGAGACAGAGACACAGAGACTGTGACACAGGGACAGAGACACAGAGACGGAGACTGTGGGACAGAGACACAGACACCGAGATTCAGCTGCAGAGACACAGAGACCGAGACACAGGGACAGAGACACAGAGACAGGGACGCAGAGAGAGTGACTCAGAGACAGAGAGACAGAGACGGAGACACAGGGACAGAGACAGAGACATGGACACAGAGAGAGTGACTCAGAGACAGATACACAGAGGCAGAGACACAGAGAGAGAGACGGAGACACAGAGACGGACACACAGGGACAGAGACACAGAGACAGGGACGCAGAGACGGAGACGCTGGGGCAGAGACACCGAGACAGAGACACAGAGACAGAGACACAGAGACAGAGACACAGAGACAGAGACACAGAGACAGAGACACAGAGACAGAGACACAGAGACAGAGACACAGAGACAGAGACACAGAGACAGAGACACAGAGACAGAGACACAGAGACAGAGACACGGAGACAGAGAAACAGAGACAGAGACAAAGGGACAGAGACACAGAGACAGAGACACAGAGACAGAGACACAGAGACAGAGACACAGAGACAGAGACAGAGACGCAGAGACAGAGACACAGAGACAGAGACGCAGAGACAGAGACGCAGAGACAGAGACACAGAGAAAGAGACACAGAGACAGGGACACAGAGAGAGAGACTCAGGGACAAAAACACAGAGAGAGACACAGAGAGAGTGACTCAGAGACAGGGACACAGAGACGTAGACAGAGACTCAGAGACATAGACACAGAGACAGAGACACAGAGACGGAGACTGTGGGACAGAGACACAGAGACAGAGGTTCAGATGCAGAGACACAGAGACGGAGACACAGGGACAGAGACACAGAGACAGGGACACAGAGGCAGAGATTCAGATGCAGAGACACAGGGACAGATTCACAGAGACAGAGACACGGAGAGAGGCCCACGGAGGCAGAGACACAGAGACAGGGACACAGAGACGGAGACGCATGGACAGAGGCACAGAGACCGTGACACAAGGAGAGAGACACAGAGACATAGACACAGAGACCGAGACCCAGAGACAGAGACACAGATACAGAGACACAGAGACAGACACACAGAGACAGGGACACAGAGACAGAGACACAGAGACAGAGACACAGAGACAGAGACACAGAGACATAGTCACAGAGACAGAGACACAGAGGCAGAGGCACAGAGACAGAGACACAGAGGCAGAGGCACAGAGACGGAGACACTGGGACAGAGACACAGAGAAAGAGGAACAGAGACAAAGACAGAGACAGAGACACAGAGGCAGAGACACGGAGACAGAGACACAGAGACAGAGCCACAGAGACACACTGTCAGAGGCATAGACACAGAGACAGAGACACGGAGACAGTGACACAAAGACGGAGACGCAGGGGCAGAGACACCGAGACAGAGTCACAGAAACAGAGACACGGAGACAGAGACACAGAGGCAGAGACACAGAGACAGAGACACAGAGACAGAGACACAGAGACAGAGACACAGAGACGGCGACTGTGGGACAGAGACACAGAGGCAGAGATTCAGATGCAGAGACACAGAGACGGAGACACAGGGACAGAGACACAGAGACAGGGACACAGAGAGAGTGACTCAAAGACAGAGACACCGGGACAGAGACACAGAGACGGAGACACAGGGACAGAGACACAGAGATAGAGAAACAGAGACAGAGACAGAGACAGAGACAGAGACACAGAGGCAGAGACACGGAGACAGAGACACAGAGACAGAGACGCAGAGACAGAGACACAGAGAAAGAGACAGAGACACAGAGACGGAGACACAGGGACAGGGACACAGAGACAGGGCACAGAGACGGAGACTCTGGGCCAGAGACACAGAGACAGAGATTCAGAGACAGGGACACAGAGACGGAGACACAGAGACAGAGAAACAGAGGCAGAGGCACGGAGACAGAGACACAGAGACAGAGACACAGAGACAGAGACACAGAGACAGAGACACAGAGACAGAGACACAGAGACAGGGACACAGAGACAGAGACACAGAGACAGAGACACAGAGACAGAGACGCAGAGACAGAGACACAGAGACAGAGACGCAGAGACAGAGACACAGAGACAGGGACACAGAGACGGAGACACAGAGAGAGAGACACAGAGACAGAGACACAGAGACAGAGAAACAGAGACAGAGTCTCAGAGACAGAGACACAGAGGCAGAGGCACAGAGAGAGAGACACAGAGGCAGAGACACAGAGAAAGAGACAGAGACGCAGAGACAGAGACGTAGAGACAGAGACACAGAGACAGGGACACAGAGACAGAGACACAGAGACAGAGACGCAGAGACAGAGACACAGAGACAGAGACACAGAGACAGAGACACAATGATAGAGATTCAGAGACAGAGACACAGGGAGAGAGACACAGAAGCGGAGATACAGAGCCAGAGGCACAGAGACAGAGACACAGAGCCAGAGGCACAGAGCCAGAGGCACAGAGACAGAGACACAGAGACAGAGTCACAGAGTCAGAGACACAGAGACAGAGACGCAGAGACAGGGACACAGAGGCAGAGACACAGAGACACAGACACAGGGACAGAGACACAGAGACATGGACACAGAGACAGAGACGCAGAGACAGGGACACAGAGACAGAGAAACAGAGACAGAGTCACAGAGACAGAGACACAGAGGCAGAGGCACAGAGAGAGAGACACAGAGGCAGAGACACAGAGAAAGAGACAGAGACACAGAGACGGAGACACAGGGACAGAGACACAGAGACAGGGCACAGAGACGGAGACTCTGGGACAGAGACACAGAGACAGAGATTCAGAGACAGGGACACAGAGACGGAGACACAGAGACAGAGACACAGAGGCAGAGGCACAGAGACAGAGACACAGAGACAGAGACACACGGACAGAGGCATAGACACAAAGACAGAGACACAGAGACAGAGACACAGAGACACAGACACAGGGACAGAGACACAGAGACATGGACACAGAGAGAGTGACTCAGAGACAGAGACACAGAGACGGAGACAGAGGCACAGAGACATATACATAGAGACAGAGACACAGAGACAGAGACACAGAGACAGAGACACAGGGACAGAGACACAGAGACAGAGACACAGAGACAGAGACACAGAGACAGAGACGCAGAGACAGGGACACAGAGACAGAGACACAGAGACCGAGACCCAGAGACAGAGACACAGATACAGAGACACAGAGACAGAGACCCAGAGACAGAGACACAGAGACAGTGACACAGAGACAGAGACACAGAGACAAAGAAACAGAGACAGAGTCACAGAGACAGAGACACAGAGGCAGAGGCACAGAGAGAGAGACACAGAGGCAGAGACACAGAGAAAGAGACAGAGACACAGAGACGGAGACACAGGGACAGAGACACATAGACAGGGACACAGAGACGGAGACACAGAGGCAGAGACACAGTGACAGAGACACAGAGACAGAGACACAGAGACAGATACACAGAGACAGCGTCACAGAGACAGAGACACAGAGCCAGAGGCACAGAGACAGAGACACAGAGACAGAGACACAGAGACAGGGACGCAGAGACAGAGACACAGAGACAGAGACAAAATGACAGAGATTCGGAGACAGAGACACAGGGAGAGAGACACAGAAACGTAGACACAAGGACAGAGACACAGAGACAGGGACACAGAGACGGAGACACAGAGAGAGAGACACAGAGACAGAGACACAGGGGCAGAGGCACAGAGACGGAGACACAGAGACATGGACACAGAGAGAGTGACACAAAGACAGAGACACAGGGACAGAGGAACAGAGACATAGACACAGATACAGAGACACAGAGACAGAGACACAGGGACGGAGACACATGGACAGAGACACAGAGACAGGGACACAGAGAGAGAGAGAGCGAGACAGAGACACAGAGACAGAGACACAGGGACGGAGACACAAGCACAGAGACACAGAGACAGGGACACAGAGAGAGAGAGACAGAGACAGAGACACAGAGACAGAGACACAGAGACAGAGACACAGAGACAGAGACACAGAGACGGAGACTGTGGGACAGAGACACAGAGACAGAAACACAGTGAGACAGACAGAGACACAGAGACAGAGACACAGGGACAGAGACACAGAGACAGAGAAACAGAGACAGAGTCACAGAGACAGAGACACAGAGGCAGAGACACAGAGAGAGTTAGTCAGAGACAGAGACACGGAGACGGAGACACTGAGACAGAGACACAGAGACAGAGACACAGAGACAGAGACACAGAGACAGAGACACAGAGACAGAGACATAGAGAAAGAGAAACAGAGACAGAGACAGAGACAGAGACACAGATACAGAGACACAGAGACAGAGACACAGAGACAGAGACACAGAGACAGAGACACAGAGGCAGAGACACAGAGACAGAGACACAGAGACAGAGACACAGAGACAGAGACACAGAGACAGTGACATAGGGACAGAGACACAGAGATAGAGAAACAGAGACAGAGACAGAGACAGAGACACAGAGACAGAGACATAGAGACAGAATCACAGTGACCGAGACACAGAGACGTAGACACAGGGACAGAGACACAGAGACAGGGACACAGAGACAGAGACACAGAGACAGAGACACAGAGACAGAGACGCAGAGACAGGGACACAGAGACAGAGTCACAAAGACAGAGACACAGAGGCCGAGGCGCAGATACAGAGACACAGAGACAGAGACAGAGACAGACACACAGAGACAGAGACACAGAGACGGAGACACAGGGACAGAGACACAGAGGCAGAGGCACAGATACAGAGACACAGAGACAGAGACACAGAGACAGAGTCACAGAGACAGAGACACAGAGACGGAGACACAGGGACACAGAGCGAGTGACTCAGAGATCGAGACACAGGGACAGAGACACAGAGACGGAGACACAGGGACAGAGACACAGAGATAGATAAACAGAGACAGAGACAGAGACAGAGACAGAGACACAGAGACAGAGACACAGAGACAGAGACATAGAGACAGAGACACAGTGACCGAGACACAGAGACGTAGACACAGGGACAGAGACACAGAGACAGGGACACAGAGACAGAGACACAGAGACGGAGACACAGGGACAGAGACACAGAGACTGGGACACAGAGAGAGTGCCACAAAGACAGAGACACAGGGACAGAGGAACAGAGACATAGACACAGACACAGAGACACAGGGACGGAGACACAAGGACAGAGACACAGAGACAGGGACACAGAGAGAGAGACACAGAGACAGAGACACAGAGACAGAGACACAGAGACAGAGACACAGAGACAGAGACACAGAGACAGAGACAGAGACACAGAGACAGAGACAGAGACACAGAGACGGAGACTGTGGGACAGAGACACAGAGACAGAAACACAGTGAGACAGACAGAGACACAGAGACGGAGACACAGGGACAGAGACACAGAGACAGAAACACAGAGACAGATTCACAGAGACAGAGAGACAGAGACAGAGACACAGAGGCAGAGACACAGAGACAGAGACACAGAGACAGAGACACAGAGACAGAGACACAGAGACAGAGACGCAGAGACAGGGACACAGAGACAGAGTCACAGAGACAGAGACACAGAGGCCGAGGCACAGAGACAGAGACACAGAGACAGAGACAGAGACAGACACACAGAGACAGAGACACAGAGACGGAGACACAGGGACACAGAGAGAGTGACTCAGAGACAGAGACACAGGGACAGAGACACAGAGACGGAGACACAGGGACAGAGACACAGAGATAGAGAAACAGAGACAGAGACAGAGACAGAGACACAGAGACAGAGACACAGTGAGACAGACAGAGACACAGAGACGGAGACACAGGGACAGAGACACAGAGACAGAAACACAGAGACAGATCCACAGAGGCAGAGGCACAGAGACAGAGACAGAGAGAGAGAGACACAGAGACAGAGACGCAGAGACAGAGACACAGAGACAGAGACACAGAGGCAGAGGCACAGAGACAGAGACACAGAGACAGAGACACAGAGGCAGAGGCACAGAGACTGAGACACAGAGACAGAGACACAGAGACGGAGACACCGGGACAGAGACACAGAGACACGGACACGGAGAGAGTTACTCAAAGACAAAGACACATAGACGGAGACAGAGACACAGAGACATAGACACAGAGACAGAGGCACAGAGACGGAGACTGTGGGACAGAGACACAGAGACAGAGATTCAGATGCAGAGACACAGAGACGGAGACACAGGGACAGAGACACAGAGACAGAGACGCAGAGACGGAGACGCTGGGGCAGAGACACCGAGACAGAGACACAGAGACAGAGACACAGAGACAGAGACACAGAGACAGAGACACGGAGACAGAGAAACAGAGACAGAGACACAGAGACAGACACAGAGACAGAGACACAGAGACAGAGACACAGAGACAGAGACACAGAGACAGAGACACAGAGACAGAGAGACAGAGACAGAGACACAGAGACAGAGACACAGAGACAGAGACAGAGACACAGAGACAGAGACACGGAGACAGAGACACAGAGACAGAGACACAGAGACAGAGACACAGAGACAGAGACACAGAGACAGAGACACAGAGACAAAGACACAGAGACAGAGACACAGAGACAGTGACATAGGGACAGAGACACAGAGACATAGACACAGAGACAGAGACGCATGGACAGAGACACAGGGACAGGGACACAGTGAGAGAGACTCAGAGACAGAAACACAGAGACAGAGACACAGCGACAGAGACACAGAGGCAGAGACAGAGAGACAGAGACACAGAGACAGGGACACAGAGACAGAGACACAGAGACAGAGACACAGAGACAGAGACACAGAGACAGAGACGCAGAGACAGGGACACAGAGACAGAGTCACAGAGACAGAGACACAGAGGCCGAGGCACAGAGACAGAGACACAGAGACAGAGACAGAGACAGACACACAGAGACAGAGACACAGGGACGGAGACACAGGGACACAGAGAGAGTGACTCAGAGACAGAGACACAGGGACAGAGACACAGAGACGGAGACACAGGGACAGAGACACAGAGATAGAGAAACAGAGACAGAGACAGAGACAGAGACACAGAGACAGAGACACAGTGAGACAGATAGAGACACAGAGACGGAGACACAGGGACAGAGACACAGAGACAGAAACACAGAGACAGATTCACAGAGGCAGAGGCACAGAGACAGAGACACAGAGAGAGAGACACAGAGACAGAGACGCAGAGACAGAGACACAGAGACAGAGACACAGAGGCAGAGGCACAGAGACAGAGACACAGAGACAGAGACACAGAGGCAGAGGCACAGAGACTGAGACACAGAGACAGAGACACAGAGACGGAGACACCGGGACAGAGACACAGAGACACGGACACGGAGAGAGTTACTCAAAGACAAAGACACATAGACGGAGACAGAGACACAGAGACATAGACAGAGAGACAGTGGCACAGAGACGGAGACTGTGGGACAGAGACACAGAGACAGAGATTCAGATGCAGAGACACAGAGACGGAGACACAGGGACAGAGACACAGAGACAGGGACACAGAGGCAGAGATTCAGATGCAGAGACACAGGGACAAATTCACAGAGACCGAGACACGGAGAGAGGTCCAGGGAGACAGAGACACAGAGACAGGGACACAGACACGGAGACACATGGACAGAGACACAGAGACCGTGACACAAGGAGAGAGACACAGAGACATAGACACAGAGACAGATTCACGGAGACAGAGACACAGAGACAGAGGCACAGGGACATACACACAGAGACAGAGACACAGAGACAGGGACACAGAGCCGGAGACGCAAGGACAGAGACACAGAGACAGGGACACAGAGAGAGTGACTCAGAGACAGAGACACAGAGACGGAGAAACAGGGACAGAGACACAGAAACAGGGACACAGAGAGAGTGACTCAGAGACTGAGACACAGAGACGGAGACAGAGACACAGAGACTGTGACACAGGGACAGAGACACAGAGACGGAGACTGTGGGACAGAGACACAGACACCGAGATTCAGCTGCAGAGACACAGAGACCGAGACACAGGGACAGAGACACAGAGACAGGGACGCAGAGAGAGTGACTCAGAGACAGAGAGACAGAGACGGAGACACAGGGACAGAGACAGAGACATGGACACAGAGAGAGTGACTCAGAGACAGATACACAGAGGCAGAGACACAGAGAGAGAGACGGAGACACAGAGACGGACACACAGGGACAGAGACACAGAGACAGGGACGCAGAGACGGAGACGCTGGGGCAGAGACACCGAGACAGAGACACAGAGACAGAGACACAGAGACAGAGACACAGAGACAGAGACACAGAGACAGAGACACAGAGACAGAGACACAGAGACAGAGACACAGAGACAGAGACACAGAGACAGAGACACAGAGACAGAGACACAGAGACAGAGACACGGAGACAGAGAAACAGAGACAGAGACAAAGGGACAGAGACACAGAGACAGAGACACAGAGACAGAGACACAGAGACAGAGACAGAGACGCAGAGACAGAGACACAGAGACAGAGACGCAGAGACAGAGACACAGAGAAAGAGACACAGAGACAGGGACACAGAGAGAGAGACTCAGGGACAAAAACACAGAGAGAGACACAGAGAGAGTGACTCAGAGACAGAGACACAGAGACGTAGACAGAGACTCAGAGACATAGACACAGAGACAGAGACACAGAGACGGAGACTGTGGGACAGAGACACAGAGACAGAGGTTCAGATGCAGAGACACAGAGACGGAGACACAGGGACAGAGACACAGAGACAGGGACACAGAGGCAGAGATTCAGATGCAGAGACACAGGGACAGATTCACAGAGACAGAGACACGGAGAGAGGCCCACGGAGGCAGAGACACAGAGACAGGGACACAGAGACGGAGACGCATGGACAGAGGCACAGAGACCGTGACACAAGGAGAGAGACACAGAGACATAGACACAGAGACAGAGACACAGAGACAGATTTACAGAGACAGAGACACAGAGACAGAGGCTCAGGGACATAGACACAGAGACAGAGACACAGAGACAGGGACACAGAGACGGAGACGCAAGGACAGAGACACAGAGACAGGGACACAGAGAGAGTGACTCAGAGACAGAGACACAGAGACGGAGACACAGGGACAGAGACACAGTGACAGGGGCACAGAGAGAGTGACTCACAGACTGAGACACAGAGACAGAGACACAGAGACAGAGACGCAGAGACAGAGACACAGAGACAGAGACACAGAGACCGAGACCCAGAGACAGAGACACAGATACAGAGACACAGAGACAGACACACAGAGACAGGGACACAGAGACAGAGACACAGAGACAGAGACACAGAGACAGAGACACAGAGACATAGTCACAGAGACAGAGACACAGAGGCAGAGGCACAGAGACAGAGACACAGAGGCAGAGGCACAGAGACGGAGACACTGGGACAGAGACACAGAGAAAGAGGAACAGAGACAAAGACAGAGACAGAGACACAGAGGCAGAGACACGGAGACAGAGACACAGAGACAGAGCCACAGAGACACACTGTCAGAGGCATAGACACAGAGACAGAGACACGGAGACAGTGACACAAAGACGGAGACGCAGGGGCAGAGACACCGAGACAGAGTCACAGAAACAGAGACACGGAGACAGAGACACAGAGGCAGAGACACAGAGACAGAGACACAGAGACAGAGACACAGAGACAGAGACACAGAGACGGCGACTGTGGGACAGAGACACAGAGGCAGAGATTCAGATGCAGAGACACAGAGACGGAGACACAGGGACAGAGACACAGAGACAGGGACACAGAGAGAGTGACTCAGAGACAGAGACACCGGGACAGAGACACAGAGACGGAGACACAGGGACAGAGACACAGAGATAGAGAAACAGAGACAGAGACAGAGACAGAGACAGAGACACAGAGGCAGAGACACGGAGACAGAGACACAGAGACAGAGACGCAGAGACAGAGACACAGAGACAGAGACACAGAGACCGAGACCCAGAGACAGAGACACAGATACAGAGACACAGAGACAGAGACACAGAGACAGAGTCACAGAGACAGAGACACAGAGGCAGAGGCACAGAGACCACGACACAGGGAGTGAGACACGGAGACATAGACACAGACAAAGAGACACAGAGACAGAGACACAGAGACCGTGACACAGAGACGGAGACACAGGGTCAGAGACATAGAGACAGAGGCACAGAGACAGGGACACAGAGGCAGAGACACTGGGACAGAGACACAGAGAAAGAGAAACAGAGACAAAGACAGAGACAGAGACACAAAGACAGAGACACAGAGACACACGGTCAGAGGCATAGACACAGAGACAGAGACACGGAGACAGTGACACAAAGACGGAGACGCAGGGGCAGAGACACCGAGACAGAGACACAGAGACAGAGACACAGAGACAGAGACACAGAGACAGAGACACAGAGACAGAGACACAGAGACAGAGACACAGAGAGAGACACAGAGAGAGTGACTCAGAGACAGAGACACAGAGACGGAGACAGAGACTCAGAGACATAGACACAGAGACAGAGACACAGAGACGGAGACTGTGGGACAGAGACACAGAGACAGAGGTTCAGATGCAGAGACACAGAGACGGAGACACAGGGACAGAGACACAGAGACAGGGACACAGACGCAGAGATTCAGATGCAGAGACACAGGGACAGATTCACAGAGACAGAGACACGGAGAGAGGCCCACGGAGGCAGAGACACAGAGACAGCGACACAGAGACGGAGAAACATGGACAGAGGCACAGAGACCGTGACACAAGGAGAGAGACACAGAGACATAGACACAGAGACAGAGACACAGAGGCAGATTTACAGAGACAGAGACACAGAGACAGAGGCACAGGGACATAGACACAGAGACAGAGACACAGAGACAGGGACACAGAGACGGAGACGCAAGGACAGAGACACAGAGACAGGGACACAGAGAGAGTGACTCAGAGACAGAGACACAGAGACGGAGACACAGGGACAGAGACACAGTGACAGGGCCACAGAGAGAGTGTCTCACAGACTGAGACACAGAGACGGAGACAGAGACACAGAGACATAGACACAGCCACAGAGACACAGAGACGGAGACTGTGGGACAGAGACATAGAGACAGAGATTCAGCTGCAGAGACACAGAGACCGAGACACAGAGATAGAGACACAGAGACAGAGGCACAGAGATAGAGACACAGAGACAGAGACACAGAGACAGAGACACAGAGACAGGGACACAGAGACCGAGACCCAGAGACAGAGACACAGAGACAGGGACACAGAGAGAGCGACACAAAGACAGAGACACAGGGACAGAGGAACAGAGACATAGACACAGAGACAGAGACACAGAGACAGAGACACAGGGACGGAGACACAAGGACAGAGACACAGAGAGAGGGGCACAGAGAGAGAGACACAGAGACAGAGACACAGAGACAGGGACACAGAGACAGAGACACAGTGAGACAGACAGAGACACAGAGACGGAGACACAGGGACAGAGACACAGAGACAGAAACACAGAGAAATGTTCACAGAGACAGAGGCACAGAGACAGATACGCAGAGACAGAGACACAGAGACAGAGACACAGAGAAAGAGAAACAGATACAGAGACACAGAGACAGAGACACAGAAACAGAGACACAGAGACAGAGACACAGAGACAGAGTCACAGAGACAGAGACACAGAGGCAGAGGCACAGAGACAGGGACACAGAGAGAGAGACACAGAGACAGAGACGCAGAGACAGAGACACAGAGACAGAGACACAGAGGCAGAGGCACAGAGACAGAGACACAGAGACAGAGACACAGAGGCAGAGGCACAGAGACTGAGACACAGAGACAGAGACACAGAGACGGAGACACCGGGACAGAGACACAGAGACACGGACACAGAGAGAGTTACTCAAAGACAAAGACACAGAGACGGAGACAGAGACACAGAGACATAGACACAGAGACAGAGGCACAGAGACGGAGACTGTGGGACAGAGACACAGAGACAGAAATTCAGATGCAGAGACACAGAGACGGAGACACAGGGACAGAGACACAGAGACAGGGACACAGAGGCAGAGATACAGATGCAGAGACACAGGGACAGATTCACAGAGACCGAGACACGGAGAGAGGTCCAGGGAGACAGAGACACAGAGACTGGGACACAGACACGGAGACACATGGACAGAGACACAGAGACCGTGACACAAGGAGAGAGACACAGAGACATAGACACAGAGACAGAGACACAGAGACAGATTCACGGAGACAGAGACACAGAGACAGAGGCACAGGGACATACACACAGAGACAGAGACACAGAGACAGGGACACAGAGACGGAGACGCAAGGACAGAGACACAGAGACAGGGACACAGAGAGAGTGACTCAGAGACAGAGACACAGAGACGGAGAAACAGGGACAGAGACACAGAGACAGGGACACAGAGAGAGTGACTCAGAGACTGAGACACAGAGACGGAGACAGAGACACAGAGACTGTGACACAGGGACAGAGACACAGAGACGGAGACTGTGGGACAGAGACACAGAGACCGAGACACAGGGACAGAGACACAGAGACAGGGACGCAGAGAGAGTGACTCAGAGACAGAGAGACAGAGACGGAGACACAGGGACAGAGACACAGAGACATGGACACAGAGAGAGTGACTCAGAGACAGATACACAGAGGCAGAGACAGAGAGACAGAGACGGAGACACAGAGACGGACACACAGGGACAGAGACACAGAGACAGGGACGCAGAGACGGAGACGCTGGGGCAGAGACACCGAGACAGAGACACAGAGACAGAGACACAGAGACAGAGACACAGAGACAGAGACACAGAGACAGAGACACGGAGACAGAGAAACAGAGACAGAGACACAGAGACAGAGACACAGAGACAGACACAGAGACAGAGACACAGAGACAGAGACACAGAGACAGAGACACAGAGACAGAGACACAGAGACAGAGAGACAGAGACAGAGACACAGAGACAGAGACACAGAGACAGAGACACAGAGACAGAGACAGAGACACAGAGACAGAGACACGGAGACAGATACACAGAGACAGAGACATAGAGACAGAGACGCAGAGACGGAGACGCAAGGACAGAGACACAGAGAGAGGGACACAGAGAGAGAGACACAAAGACAGAGACACAGAGACAGGGACACAGAGACAGAGACACAGTGAGACAGACAGAGACACAGAGACGGAGACACAGGGACAGAGACACAGAGACAGAATCACAGAGACAGGTTCACAGAGACAGAGGCACAGAGACAGAGACACAGAGACAGAGACACAGAGACAGAGACACAGAGACAGAGACACAGAGACAGAGAGACAGAGACAGAGACACAGAGACAGAGACACAGAGACAGAGACAAAGAGACAGAGACACAGAGACAGAGACACAGAGACAGAGACACAGAGACAGAGACAGAGACACAGAGACAGAGACACAGAGACAGACACAGAGACAGAGACACAGAGACAGAGACGCAGAGACAAAGAGACAGAGACACAGAGACAGAGACACATTCACAGAGACAGAGATACAGAGACAGAGACAGAGACGCAGAGACAGAGACACAGAGACAGAGACGCAGAGACAGAGACACAGAGAAAGAGACACAGAGACAGGGACACAGAGAGAGAGACTCAGGGACAGAAACACAGAGAGAGACACAGAGAGAGTGACTCAGAGACAGAGACACAGAGACGGAGACAGAGACTCAGAGACATAGACACAGAGACAGAGACACAGAGACGGAGACTGTGGGACAGAGACACAGAGACAGAGGTTCAGATGCAGAGACACAGAGACGGAGACACAGGGACAGAGACACAGAGACAGGGACACAGAGGCAGAGATTCAGATGCAGAGACACAGGGACAGATTCACAGAGACAGAGACACGGAGAGAGGCCCACGGAGGCAGAGACACAGAGACAGGGACACAGAGACGGAGACGCATGGACAGAGGCACAGAGACCGTGACACAAGGAGAGAGACACAGAGACATAGACACAGAGACAGAGACACAGAGACAGATTTACAGAGACAGAGACACAGAGACAGAGGCTCAGGGACATAGACACAGAGACAGAGACACAGAGACAGGGACACAGAGACGGAGACGCAAGGACAGAGACACAGAGACAGGGACACAGAGAGAGTGACTCAGAGACAGAGACACAGAGACGGAGACACAGGGACAGAGACACAGTGACAGGGGCACAGAGAGAGTGACTCACAGACTGAGACACAGAGACAGAGACACAGAGACAGAGACACAGAGACAGAGACGCAGAGACAGAGACACAGAGACAGAGACACAGAGACCGAGACCCAGAGACAGAGACACAGATACAGAGACACAGAGACAGACACACAGAGACAGGGACACAGAGACAGAGACACAGAGACAGAGACACAGAGACAGAGACACAGAGACATAGTCACAGAGACAGAGACACAGAGGCAGAGGCACAGAGACAGAGACACAGAGACCACGACACAGGGAGTGAGACACGGAGACATAGACACAGACAAAGAGACACAGAGACAGAGACACAGAGACCGTGACACAGAGACGGAGACACAGGGTCAGAGACATAGAGACAGAGGCACAGAGACAGGGACACAGAGGCAGAGACACTGCGACAGAGACACAGAGAAAGAGAAACAAAGACAAAGACAGAGACAGAGACACAAAGACAGAGACACAGAGACACACGTTCAGAGGCATAGACACAGAGACAGAGACACGGAGACAGTGACACAAAGACGGAGACGCAGGGGCAGAGACACCGAGACAGAGACACAGAGACAGAGACACAGAGACAGAGACACAGAGACAGAGACACAGAGACAGAGACACAGAGACAGAGACACAGAGACAGAGACACAGAGAGAGTGACTCAGAGACAGAGACACAGAGACGGAGACAGAGACTCAGAGACATAGACACAGAGACAGAGACACAGAGACGGAGACTGTGGGACAGAGACACAGAGACAGAGGTTCAGATGCAGAGACACAGAGACGGAGACACAGGGACAGAGACACAGAGACAGGGACACAGACGCAGAGATTCAGATGCAGAGACACAGGGACAGATTCACAGAGACAGAGACACGGAGAGAGGCCCACGGAGGCAGAGACACAGAGACAGCGACACAGAGGCAGAGACACAGGGACAGAGACACAGAGACAGGGACGCAGAGACGGAGACGCTGGGGCAGAGACACCGAGACAGAGACACAGAGACAGAGACACAGAGACAGAGGCACAGGGACATAGACACAGAGACAGAGACACAGAGACAGGGACACAGAGACGGAGACGCAAGGACAGAGACACAGAGACAGGGACGCAGAGAGAGTGACTCAGAGACAGAGACACAGAGACGGAGACACAGGGACAGAGACACAGTGACAGGGGCACAGAGAGAGTGACTCACAGACTGAGACACAGAGACAGAGACACAGAGACAGAGACGCAGAGACAGAGACACAGAGACAGAGACACAGAGACCGAGACCCAGAGACAGAGACACAGATACAGAGACACAGAGACAGACACACAGAGACAGGGACACAGAGACAGAGACACAGAGACAGAGACACAGAGACAGAGACACAGAGACATAGTCACAGAGACAGAGACACAGAGGCAGAGGCACAGAGACAGAGACACAGAGGCAGAGGCACAGAGACGGAGACACTGGGACAGAGACACAGAGAAAGAGGAACAGAGACAAAGACAGAGACAGAGACACAGAGACAGACACACAGAGATAGAGACACAGAGACAGAGACACAGAGACAGAGTCACAGAGACAGAGACACAGAGACAGAGCCACAGAGACACACTGTCAGAGGCATAGACACAGAGACAGAGACACGGAGACAGTGACACAAAGACGGAGACGCAGGGGCAGAGACACCGAGACAGAGTCACAGAAACAGAGACACAGAGACAGAGACACAGATGCAGAGACACAGAGACGGAGACACAGGGACAGAGACACAGAGACAGGGACACAGAGACAGAGACACAGAGACAGAGACACAGAGACAGAGACAGAGACACAGAGACAGAGACACAGAGACAGACACAGAGACAGAGACACAGAGACAGAGACGCAGAGACAGAGACACAGAGACAGAGAGACAGAGACAGAGACACAGAGACAGAGACACAGAGACAGAGACAAAGAGACAGAGACACAGAGACAGAGACACATTCACAGAGACAGAGATACAGAGACAGAGACAGAGACGCAGAGACAGAGACACAGAGACAGAGACGCAGAGACAGAGACACAGAGAAAGAGACACAGAGACAGGGACACAGAGAGAGAGACTCAGGGACAGAAACACAGAGAGAGACACAGAGAGAGTGACTCAGAGACAGAGACACAGAGACGGAGACAGAGACTCAGAGACATAGACACAGAGACAGAGACACAGAGACGGAGACTGTGGGACAGAGACACAGAGACAGAGGTTCAGATGCAGAGACACAGAGACGGAGACACAGGGACAGAGACACAGAGACAGGGACACAGAGGCAGAGATTCAGATGCAGAGACACAGGGACAGATTCACAGAGACAGAGACACGGAGAGAGGCCCACGGAGGCAGAGACACAGAGACAGGGACACAGAGACGGAGACGCATGGACAGAGGCACAGAGACCGTGACACAAGGAGAGAGACACAGAGACATAGACACAGAGACAGAGACACAGAGACAGATTTACAGAGACAGAGACACAGAGACAGAGGCTCAGGGACATAGACACAGAGACAGAGACACAGAGACAGGGACACAGAGACGGAGACGCAAGGACAGAGACACAGAGACAGGGACACAGAGAGAGTGACTCAGAGACAGAGACACAGAGACGGAGACACAGGGACAGAGACACAGTGACAGGGGCACAGAGAGAGTGACTCACAGACTGAGACACAGAGACAGAGACACAGAGACAGAGACACAGAGACAGAGACGCAGAGACAGAGACACAGAGACAGAGACACAGAGACCGAGACCCAGAGACAGAGACACAGATACAGAGACACAGAGACAGACACACAGAGACAGGGACACAGAGACAGAGACACAGAGACAGAGACACAGAGACAGAGACACAGAGACATAGTCACAGAGACAGAGACACAGAGGCAGAGGCACAGAGACAGAGACACAGAGACCACGACACAGGGAGTGAGACACGGAGACATAGACACAGACAAAGAGACACAGAGACAGAGACACAGAGACCGTGACACAGAGACGGAGACACAGGGTCAGAGACATAGAGACAGAGGCACAGAGACAGGGACACAGAGGCAGAGACACTGCGACAGAGACACAGAGAAAGAGAAACAAAGACAAAGACAGAGACAGAGACACAAAGACAGAGACACAGAGACACACGTTCAGAGGCATAGACACAGAGACAGAGACACGGAGACAGTGACACAAAGACGGAGACGCAGGGGCAGAGACACCGAGACAGAGACACAGAGACAGAGACACAGAGACAGAGACACAGAGACAGAGACACAGAGACAGAGACACAGAGACAGAGACACAGAGACAGAGACACAGAGAGAGTGACTCAGAGACAGAGACACAGAGACGGAGACAGAGACTCAGAGACATAGACACAGAGACAGAGACACAGAGACGGAGACTGTGGGACAGAGACACAGAGACAGAGGTTCAGATGCAGAGACACAGAGACGGAGACACAGGGACAGAGACACAGAGACAGGGACACAGACGCAGAGATTCAGATGCAGAGACACAGGGACAGATTCACAGAGACAGAGACACGGAGAGAGGCCCACGGAGGCAGAGACACAGAGACAGCGACACAGAGGCAGAGACACAGGGACAGAGACACAGAGACAGGGACGCAGAGACGGAGACGCTGGGGCAGAGACACCGAGACAGAGACACAGAGACAGAGACACAGAGACAGAGGCACAGGGACATAGACACAGAGACAGAGACACAGAGACAGGGACACAGAGACGGAGACGCAAGGACAGAGACACAGAGACAGGGACGCAGAGAGAGTGACTCAGAGACAGAGACACAGAGACGGAGACACAGGGACAGAGACACAGTGACAGGGGCACAGAGAGAGTGACTCACAGACTGAGACACAGAGACAGAGACACAGAGACAGAGACGCAGAGACAGAGACACAGAGACAGAGACACAGAGACCGAGACCCAGAGACAGAGACACAGATACAGAGACACAGAGACAGACACACAGAGACAGGGACACAGAGACAGAGACACAGAGACAGAGACACAGAGACAGAGACACAGAGACATAGTCACAGAGACAGAGACACAGTGGCAGAGGCACAGAGACAGAGACACAGAGGCAGAGGCACAGAGACGGAGACACTGGGACAGAGACACAGAGAAAGAGGAACAGAGACAAAGACAGAGACAGAGACACAGAGACAGACACACAGAGATAGAGACACAGAGACAGAGACACAGAGACAGAGTCACAGAGACAGAGACACAGAGACAGAGCCACAGAGACACACTGTCAGAGGCATAGACACAGAGACAGAGACACGGAGACAGTGACACAAAGACGGAGACGCAGGGGCAGAGACACCGAGACAGAGTCACAGAAACAGAGACACAGAGACAGAGACACAGATGCAGAGACACAGAGACGGAGACACAGGGACAGAGACACAGAGACAGGGACACAGAGAGAGTGACTCAGAGACAGAGACACCGGGACAGAGACACAGAGACGGAGACACAGGGACAGAGACACAGAGATAGAGAAACAGAGACAGAGACAGAGACAGAGACAGAGACAGAGACACAGAGGCAGAGACACGGAGACAGAGACACAGAGACAGAGACGCAGAGACAGAGACACAGAGACAGAGACACAGAGACCGAGACCCAGAGACAGAGACACAGATACAGAGACACAGAGACAGAGACACAGAGACAGAGACACAGAGACAGAGTCACAGAGACAGAGACACAGAGGCAGAGGCACAGAGACCATGACACAGGGAGTGAGACACGGAGACATAGACACAGACACAGAGACACAGAGACAGAGACACAGAGACCGTGACACAGAGACGGAGACACAGGGTCAGAGACATAGAGACAGAGGCACAGAGACAGGGACACGGAGGCAGAGACACTGGGACAGAGACACAGAGAAAGAGAAACAGAGACAAAGACAGAGACAGAGACACAAAGACAGAGACACAGAGACACACGGTCAGAGGCATAGACACAGAGACAGAGACACGGAGACAGTGACACAAAGACGGAGACGCAAGGACAGAGACACAGAGACAGGGACACAGAGAGAGTGACTCAGAGACAGAGACACAGAGACGGAGACACAGGGACAGAGACACAGTGACAGGGGCACAGAGAGAGTGACTCACAGACTGAGACACAGAGACAGAGACACAGAGACAGAGACACAGAGACAGAGACGCAGAGACAGAGACACAGAGACAGAGACACAGAGACCGAGACCCAGAGACAGAGACACAGATACAGAGACACAGAGACAGACACACAGAGACAGGGACACAGAGACAGAGACACAGAGACAGAGACACAGAGACAGAGACACAGAGACATAGTCACAGAGACAGAGACACAGAGGCAGAGGCACAGAGACAGAGACACAGAGACCACGACACAGGGAGTGAGACACGGAGACATAGACACAGACAAAGAGACACAGAGACAGAGACACAGAGACCGTGACACAGAGACGGAGCCACAGGGTCAGAGACATAGAGACAGAGGCACAGAGACAGGGACACAGAGGCAGAGACACTGCGACAGAGACACAGAGAAAGAGAAACAAAGACAAAGACAGAGACAGAGACACAAAGACAGAGACACAGAGACACACGTTCAGAGGCATAGACACAGAGACAGAGACACGGAGACAGTGACACAAAGACGGAGACGCAGGGGCAGAGACACCGAGACAGAGACACAGAGACAGAGACACAGAGACAGAGACACAGAGACAGAGACACAGAGACAGAGACACAGAGAGAGACACAGAGAGAGTGACTCAGAGACAGAGACACAGAGACGGAGACAGAGACTCAGAGACATAGACACAGAGACAGAGACACAGAGACGGAGACTGTGGGACAGAGACACAGAGACAGAGGTTCAGATGCAGAGACACAGAGACGGAGACACAGGGACAGAGACACAGAGACAGGGACACAGACGCAGAGATTCAGATGCAGAGACACAGGGACAGATTCACAGAGACAGAGACACGGAGAGAGGCCCACGGAGGCAGAGACACAGAGACAGCGACACAGAGGCAGAGACACAGGGACAGAGACACAGAGACAGGGACGCAGAGAGAGTGACTCAGAGACAGAGAGACAGAGACGGAGACACAGGGACAGAGACACAGAGACATGGACACAGAGAGAGTGACTCAGAGACAGATACACAGAGGCAGAGACACAGAGACAGAGACGGAGACACAGAGACGGACACACAGGGACAGAGACACAGAGACAGGGACGCAGAGACGGAGACGCTGGGGCAGAGACACCGAGACAGAGACACAGAGACAGAGACACAGAGACAGAGACACAGAGACAGAGACACGGAGACAGAGAGACAGAGGCAGAGACACAGAGACAGAGACACAGAGACAGACACAGAGACAGAGACACAGAGACAGAGACACAGAGACAGAGACACAGAGACAGAGACACAGAGACAGAGACACAGAGACAGAGACACAGAGACAGAGACACAGAGGCAGAGACACAGAGAGAGTTAGTCAGAGACAGACACACGGAGACGGAGACACAGAGACAGAGACACAGGGACAGGGACACAGTGAGAGAGACTCAGAGACAGAGACACAGGGACAGAGACACAGAGACGGAGACACAGGGACACAGAGAGAGTGACTCAGAGACAGAGACACAGGGACAGAGACACAGAGACGGAGACACAGGGACAGAGACACAGAGATAGAGAAACAGAGACAGAGACAGAGACAGAGACACAGAGACAGAGACACAGAGACAGAGACATAGAGACAGAGACACAGTGACCGAGACACAGAGACGTAGACACAGGGACAGAGACACAGAGACAGGGACACAGAGACAGAGACACAGAGACGGAGACACAAGGACAGAGACACAGAGACTGGGACACAGAGAGAGTGCCACAAAGACAGAGACACAGGGACAGAGGAACAGAGACATAGACACAGACACAGAGACACAGAGACAGAGACACAGGGACAGAGACACAGAGACAGAGACAGAGACACAGAGACGGAGACTGTGGGACAGAGACACAGAGACAGAGACACAGTGAGACAGACAGAGACACAGAGACGGAGACACAGGGACAGAGACACAGAGACAGAAACACAGAGACAGATTCACAGAGACAGAGACACAGAGACAGAGACACAGAGGCAGAGACATAAAGACAGAGACATAGAGACCGAGACACGGAGACGGAGACACAGGTCCAGAGACACACGGACAGAGGCATAGACACAAAGGCAGAGGCACAGAGACAGATACGCAGAGACAGAGACACAGAGACAGAGACACAGAGAAAGAGAAACAGAGACAGAGACAGAGACAGAGACACAGATACAGAGACACAGAAACAGAGACACAGAGACAGAGACACAGAGACAGAGACACAGAGACAGAGACACAGAGACAGAGACACAGAGACAGAGACACAGAGACATTGTCACAGAGACAGAGACACAGAGGCAGAGGCACAGAGACAGAGACACAGAGGCAGAGGCACAGAGACAGAGACTCTGGGACAGAGACACAGAGACAGAGATTCAGAGGCAGAGACAGAGAGAGAGAGACACAGAGACAGATACACGGAGGCAGAGACACAGAGACAGAGACACGGAGGCAGAGACACAGAGACAGGGAGACAGAGACAGAGACACAGAGACAGGGACGCATAGGCAGAGACACAGAGACAGAGACATAGAGACAGAGACACAGGGACGGAGACACAAGGACAGAGACACAGAGACAGGGACACAGAGAGAGAGACACAGAGACAGAGACACAGAGACAGGGACACAGAGACAGAGACACAGTGAGACAGACAGAGACACAGAGACGGAGACACAGGGACAGAGACACAGAGACAGAAACACAGAGACAGGTTCACAGAGACAGAGACACAGAGACAGAGACACAGAGACAGAGACACAGAGACATAGTCACAGAGACAGAGACACAGAGGCAGAGGCACAGAGACAGAGACACAGAGGCAGAGGCACAGAGACGGAGACACTGGGACAGAGACACAGAGAAAGAGGAACAGAGACAAAGACAGAGACAGAGACACAGAGACAGACACACAGAGATAGAGACACAGAGACAGAGACACAGAGACAGAGTCACAGAGACAGAGACACAGAGACAGAGACACAGAGACAGAGTCACAGAGACAGAGACACAATGACAGAGATTCGGAGACAGAGACACAGGGAGAGGGACACAGAAACGGAGACACAGGGACAGAGACACAGAGACCGAGACACAGGGACAGAGACACAGAGACAGGGACGCAGAGAGAGTGACTCAGAGACAGAGAGACAGAGACGGAGACACAGGGACAGAGACACAGAGACATGGACACAGAGAGAGTGACTCAGAGACAGAGACACAGAGACGGAGACAGAGACACAGAGACATAGACACAGAGACGGAGACTGTGGGACAGGGACACAGAGACAGAGATTCAGAAGCAGAGACAGAGTGACGGAGACACAGGGACAGAGACACAGAGACAGGGACACAGAGGCAGAGATTCAGATGCAGAGACACAGGGACAGATTCACAGAGACAGAGACACGGAGAGAGACCCACGGAGACAGAGACACAGAGACAGGGACACAGAGACGGAGACACACGTACAGAGACACAGAGACCGTTACACAAGGAGAGAGACACAGAGACATAGACACAGAGACAGAGATACAGAGACAGAGACGCAGAGACAGATACACAGGGACATAGACACAGAGACAGAGGCACAGAGACAGGGACACAGAGACGGAGAAACAGGGACAGAGACACAGAGACAGAGACACAGAGACAGAGACGCAGAGACAGAGACACAGAGACAGAGACACAGAGACAGAGACACAATGACAGAGATTCGGAGACAGAGACACAGGGAGAGGGACACAGAAACGGAGACACAGGGGCAGAGACACAGAGACAGGGACACAGGACGGAGACACAGAGAGAGAGACACAGAGACAGAGACACAGAGTGGAGACGCAAGGACAGAGGCACAGAGACAGGGACACAGAGAGAGAGACTCAGAGGCAGAGACGGAGACACAGGGACAGAGACACAGAGAAAGAGAAACAGAGACAGAGACAGAGACACAGAAACAGCGACAGAGACACAGAGACAGAGACACAGAGACAGAGACATAGAGGCAGAGACGCAGAGACAGGGACACAGAGACAGAGACACAGAGACAGAGACACAGGGACAGAGACACAGAGACATGGACACAGAGAGAGTGACTCAGAGACAGGGACACAGAGAGAGTGACTCAGAGACAGAGAGACAGAGACGGAGACACAGGGATAGAGACACAGAGACATGGACACAGAGAGAGTGACTCAGAGACAGTGACACAGAGACGGAGACTGAGACACAGAGACATAGACACAGAGACGGAGACTGTGGGACAGAGACACAGAGACAGAGATTCAGATGCAGAGACAGAGAGACGGAGACACAGGGACAGAGACACAGAGACATGGACACAGAGAGAGTGACTCAGAGACAGAGACACAAAGACAGAGACAGAGACACAGAGACAGACACACAGAGACAGAGACACAGAGACAGAGACACAGAGACACACTGTCAGAGGCATAGACACAGAGACAGAGACACGGAGACAGTGACACAAAGACGGAGACCCAGGGGCAGAGACACCGAGACAGAGACACAGAGACAGAGACACAGAAACAGAGACACAGAGACAGAGACACAGAGACAGGGACACAGAGACCGAGACGCAAGGACAGAGACACAGAGACAGGGACACAGAGAGAGTGACTCAGAGACAGAGACACAGAGACGGAGAAACAGGGACACAGACACAGAGACAGGGACACAGAGAGAGTGACTCAGAGACAGAGAGACAGAGACGGAGACACAGGGACAGAGACACAGAGACAGAAACACAGAGACAGGTTCACAGAGACAGAGGCACTGAGACAGATACGCAGAGACAGATTCACAGAGACAGAGACACGGAGAGAGAGACACAGAGACAGAGACACAGAGACTGAGACACAGAGACGGAGACAGAGACACAGAGACTGTGACACAGGGACGGAGACTGTGGGACAGAGACACAGAGACCGAGATTCAGCTGCAGAGACACAGAGACTGAGACACAGGGACAGAGACACAGAGACAGGGACGCAGAGAGAGTGACTCAGAGACAGAGAGACAGAGACGGAGACACAGGGACAGAGACACAGAGACATGGACACAGAGAGAGTGACTCAGAGACAGAGACACAGAGACGGAGACAGAGACACAGAGACATAGACACAGAGACGGAGACTGTGGGACAGAGACACAGAGACAGATATTCAGATGCAGAGACAAAGAGACGGAGACACAGGGACAGAGACACAGAGACAGGGACACAGAGGCAGAGATTCAGATGCAGAGACACAGGGACAGATTCACAGAGACAGAGACACGGAGAGAGTCCCACGGAGACAGAGACACAGAGACATGGACACAGAGACGGAGACACACGTACAGAGACACAGAGACCGTTACACAAGGAGAGAGACACAGAGACATAGACACAGAGACAGGGATACAGAGACAGAGACGCAGAGACAGATTCACAGGGACATAGACACAGAGACAGAGACACAGAGACAGGGACACAGAGACGGAGAAACAGGGACAGAGACACAGAGACAGAGACACAGAGAAAGAGACACAGAGACAGGGACACAGAGAGGGAGACTCAGGGACAGAAACACAGAGACAGAGACACAGAGACGGAGACACTGGGACAGAGACACAGAGAAAGAGGAACAGAGACAAAGACAGAGACAGAGACACAGAGACAGACACACAGAGATAGAGACACAGAGACAGAGACACAGAGACAGAGACACACTGTCAGAGGCATAGACACAGAGACAGAGACACGGAGACAGTGACACAAAGACGGAGACGCAGGGGCAGAGACACCGAGACAGAGTCACTGAAACAGAGACACAGAGACAGAGACACAGAGGCAGAGACACAGAGACAGAGACACAGAGACAGAGACACAGAGACAGAGACACAGAGACGGCGACTGTGGGACAGAGACACAGAGGCAGAGATTCAGATGCAGAGACACAGAGACGGAGACACAGGGACAGAGACACAGAGACAGGGACACAGAGAGAGTGACTCAGAGACAGAGACACCGGGACAGAGACACAGAGACGGAGACACAGGGACAGAGACACAGAGATAGTGAAACAGAGACAGAGACAGAGACAGAGACAGAGACACAGAGGCAGAGACACGGAGACAGAGACACAGAGACAGAGACGCAGAGACAGAGACGCAGAGACAGAGACACAGAGACCGAGACCCAGAGACAGAGACACAGCTACAGAGACACAGAGACAGAGACACAGAGACAGAGACACAGAGACAGAGTCACAGAGACAGAGACACAGAGGCAGAGGCACAGAGACCATGACACAGGGAGTGAGACACGGAGACATAGACACAGACACCGAGACACAGAGACAGAGACACAGAGACCGTGACACAGAGACGGAGACACAGGGTCAGAGACATAGAGACAGAGGCACAGAGACAGGGACACAGAGGCAGAGACACTGGGACAGAGACACAGAGAAAGAGAAACAGAGACAAAGACAGAGACAGAGACACAAAGACAGAGACACAGAGACACACGTTCAGAGGCATAGACACAGAGACAGAGACACGGAGACAGTGACACAAAGACGGAGACGCAGGGGCAGAGACACCGAGACAGAGACACAGAGACAGAGACACAGAGACAGAGACACAGAGACAGAGACACAGAGACAGAGACACAGAGACAGAGAAACAGAGACAGAGACACAGAGAGAGACACAGAGAGAGTGACTCAGAGACAGAGACACAGAGACGGAGACAGAGACTCAGAGACATAGACACAGAGACAGAGACACAGAGACGGAGACTGTGGGACAGAGACACAGAGACAGATGTTCAGATGCAGAGACACAGAGACGGAGACACAGGGACAGAGACACAGTGACAGGGACACAGAGGCAGAGATTCAGATGCAGAGACACAGGGACAGATTCACAGAGACAGAGACACGGAGAGAGGCCCACGGAGGCAGAGACACAGAGACAGCGACACAGAGACGGAGAAACATGGACAGAGGCACAGAGACCGTGACACAAGGAGAGAGACACAGAGACATAGACACAGAGACAGAGACACAGAGGCAGATTTACAGAGACAGAGACACAGAGACAGAGGCACAGGGACATAGACCCAGAGACAGAGACACAGAGACAGGGACCCAGAGACGGAGACACAGGGACAAAGACACAGAGACAGGGACACAGAGAGAGTGACTCAGAGACAGAGACACAGGGACAGAGGCACAGAGACGTAGACACATAGACAGAGACACAGACACAGAGACACAGACACAGGGACAGGGACACAGAGACATAGCCACAGAGACAGAGACATAGAGACAGAGACACAGAGACAGAGACACAGAGACGGAGACACAGGGACAGAGACACAGAGACAGGGACACAGAGAGAGCGACACAAAGGCAGAGACACAGGGACAGAGGAACAGAGACAGGGACACAGAGACAGAGACACAGTGAGACAGACAGAGACACAGAGACGGAGACACAGGGACAGGGACACAGAGACGGAAACACAGAGACAGGTTCACAGAGACAGAGGCACAGAGACAGATACGCAGAGACAGAGGCACAGAGACAGAGACACAGAGAAAGAGAAACAGAGACAGAGACAGATACAGAGACACAGATACAGAGACACAGATACAGAGACACAGAGACAGAGACACAGAAACAGAGACACAGAGACAGAGACACAGAGACAGAGTCACAGAGACAGAGACACAGAGGCAGAGGCACAGAGACAGAGACACAGAGACCGAGACCCAGAGACAGAGACACAGAGACAGGGACCCAGAGGCGGAGACACAGAGACTGAGACACAGAGACAGAGACGCAGAGACAGATACACAGAGACAGAGACATAGAGACAGAGACGCAGAGACGGAGACACAGAGACAGAGACAAAATGACACAGATCCGGAGACAGAGACACAGGGAGAGAGACACGGAAACGTAGACACAAGGACAGAGACACAGAGACAGGGACACAGAGACAGAGACACAGGGAGAGAGACACAGAGACAGAGACACAGAGACAGAGTCACAGAGACAGAGACACAGAGGCAGAGGCACAGAGACCGTGACACAGGGAGTGAGACACAGAGACATAGACACAGACACAGAGACACAGAGACAGAGACACAGACACCGAGACACAGAGACGGAGACACAGGGGCAGAGACACCGAGAGAGAGACACAGAGACAGAGACACAGAGACAGGGACGCAGTGACATAGACACAGAGACAGAGACATAGAGACAGAGACGCAGAGACGGAGACACAGGTACAGAGACACACGGACAGAGGCATAGACACAGAGACAGAGACACAGAGACAGTGACACAGGGACAGGGACACAGAGACATAGCCACAGAGACAGAGACATAGAGACAGAGACACAGAGACCGAGACACAGAGACGGAGACACAGGGACAGAGACACAGAGACAGGGACACAGAGAGAGTGACTCAGAGACAGAGACGCAGAGACAGAGACACAGAGACAGAGATACAGAGACAGAGACACAGAGACATAGCCACAGAGACAGAGACATAGAGACAGAGACACAGAGACCGAGACACAGAGACGGAGACACAGGGACAGAGACACAGAGACAGGGACACAGAGACAGAGACACAGTGAGACAGGCAGAGACACAGAGACGGAGACACAGGGACAGAGACACAGAGACAGAAACACAGAGACAGAGGCACAGAGACAGATACGCAAGGACAGAGACACAGAGACAGGGACACAGAGAGAGTGACTCAGAGACAGAGACACAGAGACGGAGAGACAGGGACAGAGACACAGAGACAGGGACACAGAGAGAGTGACTCAGAGACTGAGACACAGAGACGGAGACAGAGACACAGAGACTGTGACACAGGTACAGAGACACAGAGACGGATACTGTGGGACAGAGACACAGAGACCGAGATTCAGCTGCAGAGACACAGAGACCGAGACACAGGGACAGAGACACAGAGACAGGGACGCAGAGAGAGTGACTCAGAGACAGAGAGACAGAGACGGAGACACAGGGACAGAGACACAGAGACATGGACACAGAGAGAGTTACTCAGAGACAGAGACACAGAGACGGAGACAGAGACACAGAGACATAGACACAGAGACGGAGACTGTGGGACAGAGACACAGAGACAGAGACACAGAGACAGAGACACAGAGACAGAGACACAGAGACATAGCCACAGAGACAGAGACATAGAGACAGAGACACAGAGACCGAGACACAGAGACAGAGACACAGGGACAGAGACACAGAGACAGAAACACAGAGACAGGTTCACAGAGACAGAGGCACAGAGACAGATACGCAAGGACAGAGACACAGAGACAGGGACACAGAGATAGTGACTCAGAGACAGAGACACAGAGACGGAGAAACAGGGACAGAGACACAGAGACAGGGACACAGAGAGAGTGACTCAGAGACTGAGACACAGAGACGGAGACAGAGACACAGAGACTGTGACACAGGGACAGAGACACAGAGACGGAGACTGTGGGACAGAGACACAGAGACCGAGATTCAGCTGCAGAGACACAGAGACCGAGACACAGGGACAGAGACACAGAGACAGGGACGCAGAGAGAGTGACTCAGAGACAGAGAGACAGAGACGGAGACACAGGGACAGAGACACAGAGACATGGACACAGAGAGAGTTACTCAGAGACAGAGACACAGAGACGGAGACAGAGACACAGAGACATAGACACAGAGACGGAGACTGTGGGACAGAGACACAGAGACAGAGACACAGAGACAGAGACACAGAGACAGAGACGCAGAGACAGAGACACAGAGACAGAGACACAGAGACTGAGACCCAGAGACAGAGACGCAGATACAGAGACACAGAGACAGAGACACAGAGACAGAGACACAGAGACAGAGACACAGAGACAGAGCCACAGAGACAGAGACACAGAGGCAGAGGCACAGAGACAGAGACACAGAGACAGAGACACGGAGACAGAGACGCAGAGACAGAGACACAGAGACAGAGACAAAATGACACAGATTCGGAGACAGAGACACAGGGAGAGAGACACAGAAACGTAGACACAAGGACAGAGACACAGAGACAGGAACACAGAGACGGAGACACAGAGAGAGAGACACAGAGACAGAGATACGGAGACAGAGACACAGAGACAGAGACACAGAGACATAGCCACAGAGACAGAGACATAGAGACAGAGACACAGAGACCGAGACACAGAGACGGAGAAACATGGACAGAGACACAGAGACAGGGACACAGAGAGAGTGACTCAGAGACTGCGACACAGAGACGGAGACAGAGACACAGAGACTGTGACACAGGGACGGAGACACAGAGACGGATACTGTGGGACAGAGACACAGAGACCGAGATTCAGCTGCAGAGACACAGAGACCGAGACACAGGGACAGAGACACAGAGACAGGGACGCAGAGAGAGTGACTCAGAGACAGAGAGACAGAGACAGAGACACAGGGAGAGAGACACAGAAACGTAGACACAAGGACAGAGACACAGAGACAGGTACACAGAGACAGAGACACAGAGAGAGAGACACAGAGACAGAGACACAGAGACAGAGACACAGAGACAGAGACACGGAGACAGAGACGCAGAGACAGAGACACAGAGACAGAGACAATATGACACAGATTCGGAGACAGAGACACAGGGAGAGAGACACAGAAACGTAGACACAAGGACAGAGACACAGAGACAGGAACACAGAGACGGAGACACAGAGAGAGAGACACAGAGACAGAGACACAGAGACAGAGACACAGAGACAGAGACACAGAGACATAGCCACAGAGACAGAGACATAGAGACAGAGACACAGAGACCGAGACACAGAGACGGAGACACAGGGACAGAGACACAGAGACAGGGACACAGTGAGACAGGCAGAGACACAGAGACGGAGACACAGGGACAGAGACACAGAGACAGAAACACAGAGACAGGTTCACAGAGACAGAGGCACAGAGACAGATACGCAAGGACAGAGACACAGAGACAGGGACACAGAGAGAGTGACTCAGAGACAGAGACACAGAGACGGAGAAACAGGGACAGAGACACAGAGACAGGGACACAGAGAGAGTGACTCAGAGACTGAGACACAGAGACGGAGACAGAGACACAGAGACTGTGACACAGGGACAGAGACACAGAGACGGGGACTGTGGGACAGAGACACAGAGACCGAGATTCAGCTGCAGAGACACAGAGACCGAGACACAGGGACAGAGACACAGAGACAGGGACGCAGAGAGAGTGACGCAGAGACAGAGAGACAGAGACGGAGACACAGGGACAGAGACACAGAGACATGGACACAGAGAGAGTTACTCAGAGACAGAGACACAGAGACGGAGACAGAGACACAGAGACATAGACACAGAGACGGAGACTGTGGGACAGAGACACAGAGACAGAGATTCAGATGCAGAGACAGAGAGACGGAGACACAGGGACAGAGACACAGAGACAGGGACACAGAGGCAGAGATTCAGATGCAGAGACACAGGGACAGATTCACAGAGACAGAGACACGGAGAGAGACCCACGGAGACAGAGACACAGAGACAGGGACACAGAGACGGAGACACATGTAAAGAGACACAGAGACCGTTACACAAGGACAGAGACACAGAGACATAGACACAGAGACAGAGATACAGAGACAGAGACGCAGAGACAGATACACAGGGACATAGACACAGAGACAGAGACACAGAGACAGGGACACAGAGACGGAGAAACAGGGACAGAGACACAGAGACAGGGACACAGAGAGAGTGACTCAGAGACTGAGACACAGAGACGGAGACAGAGACACAGAGACTGTGACACAGGGACAGAGACACAGAGACGGAGACTGTGGACAGAGACACAGAGACCGAGATTCAGCTGCAGAGACACAGAGACCGAGACACAGGGACAGAAACACAGAGACAGGGACGCAGAGAGAGTGACTCAGAGACAGAGAGACAGAGACGGAGACACAGGGACAGAGACACAGAGACATGGACACAGAGAGAGTGACTCAGAGACAGATACACAGAGGCAGAGACACAGGGACGGAGACACAAGGACAGAGACACAGAGACCGAGACCCAGAGACAGAGACACAGATACAGAGACACAGAGACAGACACACAGAGACAGGGACACAGAGACAGAGACACAGAGACTGAGACACAGAGACGGAGACAGAGACACAGAGACTGTGACACAGGGACAGAGACACAGAGACGGAGACTGTGGGACAGAGACACAGACACCGAGATTCAGCTGCAGAGACACAGAGACCGAGACACAGGGACAGAGACACAGAGACAGGGACGCAGAGAGAGTGACTCAGAGACAGAGAGACAGAGACGGAGACACAGGGACAGAGACACAGAGACATGGACACAGAGAGAGTGACTCAGAGACAGATACACAGAGGCAGAGACACAGAGACAGAGACGGAGACACAGAGACGGACACACAGGGACAGAGACACAGAGACAGGGACGCAGAGACGGAGACGCTGGGGCAGAGACACCGAGACAGAGACACAGAGACAGAGACACAGAGACAGAGGCACAGGGACATAGACACAGAGACAGAGACACAGAGACAGGGACACAGAGACGGAGACGCAAGGACAGAGACACAGAGACAGGGACGCAGAGAGAGTGACTCAGAGACAGAGACACAGAGACGGAGACACAGGGACAGAGACACAGAGACTGGGACACAGAGAGAGTGACTCAGAGACTGAGACACAGAGACGGAGACAGAGACACAGAGACTGTGACACAAGGACAGAGACACAGAGACAGGGACACAGTGACAGAGACACAGAGAGAGAGACACAGAGACGGAGACACAGGGACAGAGACACAGTGACAGGGGCACAGAGAGAGTGACTCACAGACTGAGACACAGAGACAGAGACACAGAGACAGAGACGCAGAGACAGAGACACAGAGACAGAGACACAGAGACCGAGACCCAGAGACAGAGACACAGATACAGAGACACAGAGACAGACACACAGAGACAGGGACACAGAGACAGAGACACAGAGACAGAGACACAGAGACAGAGACACAGAGACATAGTCACAGAGACAGAGACACAGAGGCAGAGGCACAGAGACAGAGACACAGAGGCAGAGGCACAGAGACGGAGACACTGGGACAGAGACACAGAGAAAGAGGAACAGAGACAAAGACAGAGACAGAGACACAGAGACAGACACACAGAGATAGAGACACAGAGACAGAGACACAGAGACAGAGACACAGAGACAGAGACACAGAGACAGAGCCACAGAGACACACTGTCAGAGGCATAGACACAGAGACAGAGACACGGAGACAGTGACACAAAGACGGAGACGCAGGGGCAGAGACACCGAGACAGAGTCACAGAAACAGAGACACAGAGACAGAGACACAGATGCAGAGACACAGAGACGGAGACACAGGGACAGAGACACAGAGACAGGGACACAGAGACAGTGACTCAGAGACAGAGACACCGGGACAGAGACACAGAGACGGAGACACAGGGACAGAGACACAGAGATAGAGAAACAGAGACAGAGACAGAGACAGAGACAGAGACAGAGACACAGAGGCAGAGACACGGAGACAGAGACACAGAGACAGAGACGCAGAGACAGAGACACAGAGACAGAGACACAGAGACCGAGACCCAGAGACAGAGACACAGATACAGAGACACAGAGACAGAGACACAGAGACAGAGACACAGAGACAGAGTCACAGAGACAGAGACACAGAGGCAGAGGCACAGAGACCATGACACAGGGAGTGAGACACGGAGACATAGACACAGACACAGAGACACAGAGACAGAGACACAGAGACCGTGACACAGAGACGGAGACACAGGGTCAGAGACATAGAGACAGAGGCACAGAGACAGGGACACAGAGGCAGAGACACTGGGACAGAGACACAGAGAAAGAGAAACAGAGACAAAGACAGAGACAGAGACACAAAGACAGAGACACAGAGACACACGGTCAGAGGCATAGACACAGAGACAGAGACACGGAGACAGTGACACAAAGACGGAGACGCAGGGGCAGAGACACCGAGACAGAGACACAGAGACAGAGACACAGAGACAGAGACACAGAGACAGAGACACAGAGACAGAGACACAGAGACAGAGACACAGAGACAGAGACACAGAGACAGAGACACAGAGACAGAGACACAGAGACAGAGACACAGAGACAGAGACACAGAGACAGAGACACAGAGACAGAGACACAGAGAGAGACACAGAGAGAGTGACTCAGAGACAGAGACACAGAGACGGAGACAGAGACTCAGAGACATAGACACAGAGACAGAGACACAGAGACGGAGACTGTGGGACAGAGACACAGAGACAGAGGTTCAGATGCAGAGACACAGAGACGGAGACACAGGGACAGAGACACAGAGACAGGGACACAGAGGCAGAGATTCAGATGCAGAGACACAGGGACAGATTCACAGAGACAGAGACACGGAGAGAGGCCCACGGAGGCAGAGACACAGAGACAGCGACACAGAGACGGAGAAACATGGACAGATGCACAGAGACCGTGACACAAGGAGAGAGACACAGAGACATAGACACAGAGGCAGTGACACAGAGGCAGATTTACAGAGACAGAGACACAGAGACAGAGGCACAGGGACATAGACACAGAGACAGAGACACAGAGACAGGGACACAGAGACGGAGACGCAAGGACAGAGACACAGAGACAGGGACACAGAGAGAGTGACTCAGAGACAGAGACACAGAGACGGAGACAGAGACACAGAGACTGTGACACAGGGACAGAGACACAGAGACAGGGACGCAGAGAGAGTGACTCAGAGACAGAGAGACAGAGACGGAGACACAGGGACAGAGACACAGAGACATGGACACAGAGAGAGTGACTCAGAGACAGATACACAGAGGCAGAGACACAGAGACAGAGACGGAGACACAGAGACGGACACACAGGGACAGAGACACAGAGACAGGGACGCAGAGACGGAGACGCTGGGGCAGAGACACCGAGACAGAGACACAGAGACAGAGACACAGAGACAGAGACACAGAGACAGAGACACGGAGACAGAGAGACAGAGGCAGAGACACAGAGACAGAGACACAGAGACAGACACAGAGACAGAGACACAGAGACAGAGACACAGAGACAGAGACACAGAGACAGAGACACAGAGACAGAGACACAGAGACAGAGACACAGAGGCAGAGACACAGAGAGAGTTAGTCAGAGACAGACACACGGAGACGGAGACACAGAGACAGAGACACAGGGACAGGGACACAGTGAGAGAGACTCAGAGACAGAGACACAGGGACATAGACACAGAGACGGAGACACAGGGACACAGAGAGAGTGACTCAGAGACAGAGACACAGGGACAGAGACACAGAGACGGAGACACAGGGACAGAGACACAGAGATAGAGAAACAGAGACAGAGACAGAGACAGAGACACAGAGACAGAGACACAGAGACAGAGACATAGAGACAGAGACACAGTGACCGAGACACAGAGACGTAGACACAGGGACAGAGACACAGAGACAGGGACACAGAGACAGAGACACAGAGACGGAGACACAAGGACAGAGACACAGAGACTGGGACACAGAGAGAGTGCCACAAAGACAGAGACACAGGGACAGAGGAACAGAGACATAGACACAGACACAGAGACACAGAGACAGAGACACAGGGACAGAGACACAGAGACAGAGACAGAGACACAGAGACGGAGACTGTGGGACAGAGACACAGAGACAGAGACACAGTGAGACAGACAGAGACACAGAGACGGAGACACAGGGACAGAGACACAGAGACAGAAACACAGAGACAGATTCACAGAGACAGAGACACAGAGACAGAGACACAGAGGCAGAGACATAAAGACAGAGACATAGAGACCGAGACACGGAGACGGAGACACAGGTCCAGAGACACACGGACAGAGGCATAGACACAAAGGCAGAGGCACAGAGACAGATACGCAGAGACAGAGACACAGAGACAGAGACACAGAGAAAGAGAAACAGAGACAGAGACAGAGACAGAGACACAGATACAGAGTCACAGAGACAGAGACACAATGACAGAGATTCGGAGACAGAGACACAGGGAGAGGGACACAGAAACGGAGACACAGGGACAGAGACACAGAGACCGAGACACAGAGACAGAGACACAGAGACAGGGACGCAGAGAGAGTGACTCAGAGACAGAGAGACAGAGACGGAGACACAGGGACAGAGACACAGAGACATGGACACAGAGAGAGTGACTCAGAGACAGAGACACAGAGACGGAGACAGAGACACAGAGACATAGACACAGAGACGGAGACTGTGGGACAGGGACACAGAGACAGAGATTCAGAAGCAGAGACAGAGTGACGGAGACACAGGGACAGAGACACAGAGACAGGGACACAGAGGCAGAGATTCAGATGCAGAGACACAGGGACAGATTCACAGAGACAGAGACACGGAGAGAGACCCACGGAGACAGAGACACAGAGACAGGGACACAGAGACCGAGACGCAAGGACAGAGACACAGAGACAGGGACACAGAGAGAGTGACTCAGAGACAGAGACACAGAGACGGAGAAACAGGGACACAGAGAGAGTGACTCAGAGACAGAGAGACAGAGACGGAGACACAGGGACAGAGACACAGAGACAGAAACACAGAGACAGGTTCACAGAGACAGAGGCACTGAGACAGATACGCAGAGACAGATTCACAGAGACAGAGACACGGAGAGAGAGACACAGAGACAGAGACACAGAGACTGAGACACAGAGACGGAGACAGAGACACAGAGACTGTGACACAGGGACAGAGACACAGAGACGGAGACTGTGGGACAGAGACACAGAGACCGAGATTCAGCTGCAGAGACACAGAGACTGAGACACAGGGACAGAGACACAGAGACAGGGACGCAGAGAGAGTGACTCAGAGACAGAGAGACAGAGACGGAGACACAGGGACAGAGACACAGAGACATGGACACAGAGAGAGTGACTCAGAGACAGAGACACAGAGACGGAGACAGAGACACAGAGACATAGACACAGAGACGGAGACTGTGGGACAGAGACACAGAGACAGATATTCAGATGCAGAGACAAAGAGACGGAGACACAGGGACAGAGACACAGAGACAGGGACACAGAGGCAGAGATTCAGATGCAGAGACACAGGGACAGATTCACAGAGACAGAGACACGGAGAGAGTCCCACGGAGACAGAGACACAGAGACATGGACACAGAGACGGAGACACACGTACAGAGACACAGAGACCGTTACACAAGGAGAGAGACACAGAGACATAGACACAGAGACAGGGATACAGAGACAGAGACGCAGAGACAGATACACAGGGACATAGACACAGAGACAGAGACACAGAGACAGGGACACAGAGACGGAGAAACAGGGACAGAGACACAGAGACAGAGACACAGAGAAAGAGACACAGAGACAGGGACACAGAGAGGGAGACTCAGGGACAGAAACACAGAGACAGAGACACAGAGACGGAGACACTGGGACAGAGACACAGAGAAAGAGGAACAGAGACAAAGACAGAGACAGAGACACAGAGACAGACACACAGAGATAGAGACACAGAGACAGAGACACAGAGACAGAGACACACTGTCAGAGGCATAGACACAGAGACAGAGACACGGAGACAGTGACACAAAGACGGAGACGCAGGGGCAGAGACACCGAGACAGAGTCACTGAAACAGAGACACAGAGACAGAGACACAGAGGCAGAGACACAGAGACAGAGACACAGAGACAGAGACACAGAGACAGAGACACAGAGACGGCGACTGTGGGACAGAGACACAGAGGCAGAGATTCAGATGCAGAGACACAGAGACGGAGACACAGGGACAGAGACACAGAGACAGGGACACAGAGAGAGTGACTCAGAGACAGAGACACCGGGACAGAGACACAGAGACGGAGACACAGGGACAGAGACACAGAGATAGTGAAACAGAGACAGAGACAGAGACAGAGACAGAGACACAGAGGCAGAGACACGGAGACAGAGACACAGAGACAGAGACGCAGAGACAGAGACGCAGAGACAGAGACACAGAGACCGAGACCCAGAGACAGAGACACAGCTACAGAGACACAGAGACAGAGACACAGAGACAGAGACACAGAGACAGAGTCACAGAGACAGAGACACAGAGGCAGAGGCACAGAGACCATGACACAGGGAGTGAGACACGGAGACATAGACACAGACACCGAGACACAGAGACAGAGACACAGAGACCGTGACACAGAGACGGAGACACAGGGTCAGAGACATAGAGACAGAGGCACAGAGACAGGGACACAGAGGCAGAGACACTGGGACAGAGACACAGAGAAAGAGAAACAGAGACAAAGACAGAGACAGAGACACAAAGACAGAGACACAGAGACACACGTTCAGAGGCATAGACACAGAGACAGAGACACGGAGACAGTGACACAAAGACGGAGACGCAGGGGCAGAGACACCGAGACAGAGACACAGAGACAGAGACACAGAGACAGAGACACAGAGACAGAGACACAGAGACAGAGACACAGAGACAGAGAAACAGAGACAGAGACACAGAGAGAGACACAGAGAGAGTGACTCAGAGACAGAGACACAGAGACGGAGACAGAGACTCAGAGACATAGACACAGAGACAGAGACACAGAGACGGAGACTGTGGGACAGAGACACAGAGACAGATGTTCAGATGCAGAGACACAGAGACGGAGACACAGGGACAGAGACACAGAGACAGGGACACAGTGAGACAGGCAGAGACACAGAGACGGAGACACAGGGACAGAGACACAGAGACAGAAACACAGAGACAGGTTCACAGAGACAGAGGCACAGAGACAGATACGCAAGGACAGAGACACAGAGACAGGGACACAGAGAGAGTGACTCAGAGACAGAGACACAGAGACGGAGAAACAGGGACAGAGACACAGAGGCAGGGACACAGAGAGAGTGACTCAGAGACTGAGACACAGAGACGGAGACAGAGACACAGAGACTGTGACACAGGGACAGAGACACAGAGACGGGGACTGTGGGACAGAGACACAGAGACCGAGATTCAGCTGCAGAGACACAGAGACCGAGACACAGGGACAGAGACACAGAGACAGGGACGCAGAGAGAGTGACGCAGAGACAGAGAGACAGAGACGGAGACACAGGGACAGAGACACAGAGACATGGACACAGAGAGAGTTACTCAGAGACAGAGACACAGAGACGGAGACAGAGACACAGAGACATAGACACAGAGACGGAGACTGTGGGACAGAGACACAGAGACAGAGATTCAGATGCAGAGACAGAGAGACGGAAACACAGGGACAGAGACACAGAGACAGGGACACAGAGGCAGAGATTCAGATGCAGAGACACAGGGACAGATTCACAGAGACAGAGACACGGAGAGAGACCCACGGAGACAGAGACACAGAGACAGGGACACAGAGACGGAGACACATGTAAAGAGACACAGAGACCGTTACACAAGGACAGAGACACAGAGACATAGACACAGAGACAGAGATACAGAGACAGAGACGCAGAGACAGATACACAGGGACATAGACACAGAGACAGAGACACAGAGACAGGGACACAGAGACGGAGAAACAGGGACAGAGACACAGAGACAGGGACACAGAGAGAGTGACTCAGAGACTGAGACACAGAGACGGAGACAGAGACACAGAGACTGTGACACAGGGACAGAGACACAGAGACGGAGACTGTGGACAGAGACACAGAGACCGAGATTCAGCTGCAGAGACACAGAGACCGAGACACAGGGACAGAAACACAGAGACAGGGACGCAGAGAGAGTGACTCAGAGACAGAGACACAGAGACGGAGAAACAGGGACAGAGACACAGAGGCAGGGACACAGAGAGAGTGACTCAGAGACTGAGACACAGAGACGGAGACAGAGACACAGAGACTGTGACACAGGGACAGAGACACAGAGACGGGGACTGTGGGACAGAGACACAGAGACCGAGATTCAGCTGCAGAGACACAGAGACCGAGACACAGGGACAGAGACACAGAGACAGGGACGCAGAGAGAGTGACGCAGAGACAGAGAGACAGAGACGGAGACACAGGGACAGAGACACAGAGACATGGACACAGAGAGAGTTACTCAGAGACAGAGACACAGAGACGGAGACAGAGACACAGAGACATAGACACAGAGACGGAGACTGTGGGACAGAGACACAGAGACAGAGATTCAGATGCAGAGACAGAGAGACGGAGACACAAGGACAGAGACACAGAGACAGGGACACAGAGGCAGAGATTCAGATGCAGAGACACAGGGACAGATTCACAGAGACAGAGACACGGAGAGAGACCCACGGAGACAGAGACACAGAGACAGGGACACAGAGACGGAGACACATGTAAAGAGACACAGAGACCGTTACACAAGGACAGAGACACAGAGACATAGACACAGAGACAGAGATACAGAGACAGAGACGCAGAGACAGATACACAGGGACATAGACACAGAGACAGAGACACAGAGACAGGGACACAGAGACGGAGAAACAGGGACAGAGACACAGAGACAGGGACACAGAGAGAGTGACTCAGAGACTGAGACACAGAGACGGAGACAGAGACACAGAGACTGTGACACAGGGACAGATACACAGAGACGGAGACTGTGGACAGAGACACAGAGACCGAGATTCAGCTGCAGAGACACAGAGACCGAGACACAGGGACAGAAACACAGAGACAGGGACGCAGAGAGAGTGACTCAGAGACAGAGAGACAGAGACGGAGACACAGGGACAGAGACACAGAGACATGGACACAGAGAGAGTGACTCAGAGACAGATACACAGAGGCAGAGACACAGGGACGGAGACACAAGGACAGAGACACAGAGAGAGGGACACAGAGAGAGAGACACAGAGACAGAGACACAGAGCCAGGGACACAGAGACAGAGACACAGTGAGACAGACAGAGACACAGAGACGGAGACACAGGGACAGAGACACAGAGACAGAAACATAGAGACAGGTTCACAGAGACAGAGGCACAGAGACAGATACGCAGAGACAGAGAAACAGAGACAGAGACACAGAGAAAGAGAAACAGAGACAGAGACAGATACAGAGACACAGATACAGAGACACAGAGACAGAGACACAGAGAGAGAGACACAGAGACAGAGACGCAGAGACAGAGACACAGAGACAGAGACAAAATGACACAGATTCGGAGACAGAGACACAGGGAGAGAGACACAGAAACGTAGACACAAGGACAGAGACACAGAGACAGGAACACAGAGACGGAGACACAGAGAGAGAGACACAGAGACAGAGACACAGAGACAGAGACACAGAGACAGAGACACAGAGACATAGCCACAGAGACAGAGACATAGAGACAGAGACACAGAGACCGAGACACAGAGACGGAGACACAGGGACAGAGACACAGAGGCAGGGACACAGAGACAGAGACACAGTGAGACAGGCAGAGACACAGAGACGGAGACACAGGGACAGAGACACAGAGACAGAAACACAGAGACAAGTTCACAGAGACAGAGGCACAGAGACAGATACGCAAGGACAGAGACACAGAGACAGGGACACAGAGAGAGTGACTCAGAGACAGAGACACAGAGACGGAGAAACAGGGACAGAGACACAGAGACAGGGACACAGAGAGAGTGACTCAGAGACTGAGACACAGAGACGGAGACAGAGACACAGAGACTGTGACACAGGGACAGAGACACAGTGACGGAGACTGTGGGACAGAGACACAGAGACAGAGACACAGAGACAGAGACACAGAGACAGAGACACAGAGACAGAGACACAGAGACAGAGACACAGAGACAGAGACGCAGAGACAGAGACACAGAGACAGAGACACAGAGACAGAGACACAGAGACAGAGACACAGAGACAGAGACGCAGAGACAGCGACACAGAGACAGAGACACAGAGACTGAGACCCAGAGACAGAGACGCAGATACAGAGACACAGAGACAGAGACACAGAGACAGAGACACAGAGACAGAGACACAGAGACAGAGACACAGAGACAGAGACACAGAGACAGAGACACAGAGACAGAGACACAGAGACAGAGTCACAGAGACAGAGACACAGAGGCTGAGGCACAGAGACAGAGACACAGAGACAGAGACACGGAGACAGAGACGCAGAGACGGAGACACAGAGACAGAGTCAAAATGACACAGATCCGGAGACAGAGACACAGGGAGAGAGACACGGAAACGTAGACACAAGGACAGAGACACAGAGACAGGGACACAGAGACAGAGACACAGAGAGAGAGACACAGAGACAGAGGCACAGAGACAGAGTCACAGAGACAGAGACACAGAGGCAGAGGCACAGAGACCGTGACACAGGGAGTGAGACACAGAGACATAGACACAGACACAGAGACACAGAGACAGAGACACAGACACCGAGACACAGAGACGGAGACACAGGGGCAGAGACACCGAGAGAGAGACACAGAGACAGAGACACAGAGACAGAGACGCAGTGACATAGACACAGAGACAGAGACATAGAGACAGAGACGCAGAGACGGAGACACAGGTACAGAGACACACGGACAGAGGCATAGACACAGAGACAGAGACACAGAGACAGTGACACAGGGACAGGGACACAGAGACATAGCCACAGAGACAGAGACATAGAGACAGAGACACAGAGACCGAGACACAGAGACGGAGACACAGGTACAGAGACACAGAGACAGAGACACAGAGACAGAGACACAGAGGCAGAGGCACAGAGACAGAGATACAGAGACAGAGACACGGAGACAGAGACGCAGAGACAGAGACACAGAGACAGAGACAAAATGACACAGATTCGGAGACAGAGACACAGGGAGAGAGACACAGAAACGTAGACACAAGGACAGAGACACAGAGACAGGAACACAGAGACGGAGACACATGTAAAGAGACACAGAGACCGTTACACAAGGAGAGAGACACAGAGACATAGACACAGAGACAGAGATACAGAGACAGAGACGCAGAGACAGATGCACAGGGACATAGACACAGAGACAGAGACACAGAGACAGGGACACAGAGACGGAGAAACAGGGACAGAGACACAGGGACAGAGACACAGAGACACGGACACAGAGAGAGTTACTCAGAGACAGAGACACAGAGACGGAGACAGAGACACAGAGACATAGACACAGAGACGGAGACTGTGGGACAGAGACACAGAGACAGAGATTCAGATGCAGAGACAGAGAGACGGAGACACAGGGACAGAGACACAGAGACAGGGACACAGAGGCAGAGATTCAGATGCAGAGACACAGGGACAGATTCACAGAGACAGAGACACGGAGAGAGACCCACGGAGACAGAGACACAGAGACAGGGACACAGAGACGGAGACACATGTACAGAGACACAGAGACCGTTACACAAGGAGAGAGACACAGAGACATAGACACAGAGACAGAGATACAGAGACAGAGACGCAGAGACAGATACACAGGGACATAGACACAGAGACAGAGACACAGAGACAGGGACACAGAGACGGAGAAACAGGGACAGAGACACAGAGACAGGGACACAGAGAGAGTGACTCAGAGAGAGAGACACAGAGACAGAGACACAGAGACAGGGACACAGAGACAGAGACACAGTGAGACAGACAGAGACACAGAGACGGAGACACAGGGACAGAGACACAGAGACAGAATCACAGAGACAGGTTCACAGAGACAGAGGCACAGAGACAGATACGCAGAGACAGAGACACAGAGACAGAGATACAGAGAAAGAGAAACAGAGACAGAGACAGATACAGAGACACATATACAGAGACACAGAGACAGAGACACAGAAACAGAGACACAGAGACAGAGACACAGAGACAGATACGCAGAGACAGAGACACAGAGACAGAGACACAGAGAAAGAGTCACAGAGACAGAGACACAGAGGCAGAGGCACAGAGACCGTGACACAGGGAGTGAGACACAGAGACATAGACACAGACACAGAGACACAGAGACAGAGACACAGACACCGAGACACAGAGACGGAGACACAGGGGCAGAGACACCGAGAGAGAGACACAGAGACAGAGACACAGAGACAGAGACGCAGTGACATAGACACAGAGACAGAGACATAGAGACAGAGACGCAGAGACGGAGACACAGGTACAGAGACACACGGACAGAGGCATAGACACAGAGACAGAGACACAGAGACAGTGACACAGGGACAGGGACACAGAGACATAGCCACAGAGACAGAGACATAGAGACAGAGACACAGAGACCGAGACACAGAGACGGAGACACAGGTACAGAGACACAGAGACAGAGACACAGAGACAGAGTCACAGAGGCAGAGGCACAGAGACAGAGATACAGAGACAGAGACACGGAGACAGAGACGCAGAGACAGAGACACAGAGACAGAGACAAAATGACACAGATTCGGAGACAGAGACACAGGGAGAGAGACACAGAAACGTAGACACAAGGACAGAGACACAGAGACAGGAACACAGAGACGGAGACACAGAGAGAGAGACACAGAGACAGAGACACAGAGACAGAGACACAGAGACAGAGACACAGAGACATAGCCACAGAGACAGAGACATAGAGACAGAGACACAGAGACCGAGACACAGAGACGGAGACACAGGGACAGAGACACAGAGACAGGGACACAGAGAGAGTGACTCAGAGACAGAGACGCAGAGACGGAGACACAGAGACAGAGATACAGAGACAGAGACGCAGAGACATAGACACAGAGACAGAGACATAGAAACAGAGACGCAGAGACGGAGACACAGGTACAGAGACACAGAGACAGAGACACAGAGACAGAGTCACAGAGACAGAGGCACAGAGACAGAGACACAGAGACAGAGACACAGAGACGGAGACACAGGGACAGAGACACAGAGACAGGGACACAGAGACAGAGACACAGTGAGACAGGCAGAGACACAGAGACGGAGACACAGGGACAGAGACACAGAGACAGAAACACAGAGACAGGTTCACAGAGACAGAGGCACAGAGACAGATACGCAAGGACAGAGACACAGAGACAGGGACACAGAGAGAGTGACTCAGAGGCAGAGACACAGAGACGGAGAAACAGGGACAGAGACACAGAGACAGGGACACAGAGAGAGTGACTCAGAGACTGAGACACAGAAACGGAGACAGAGACACAGAGACTGTGACACAGGGACAGAGACACAGAGACGGAGACTGTGGGACAGAGACACAGAGACCGAGATTCAGCTGCAGAGACACAGAGACCGAGACACAGGGACAGAGACACAGAGACAGGGACGCAGAGAGAGTGACTCAGAGACAGAGAGACAGAGACGGAGACACAGGGACAGAGACACAGAGACATGGACACAGAGAGAGTTACTCAGAGACAGAGACACAGAGACGGAGACAGAGACACAGAGACATAGACACAGAGACGGAGACTGTGGGACAGAGACACAGAGACAGAGATTCAGATGCAGAGACAGAGAGACGGAGACACAGAGACAGAGACACAGAGACAGGGACACAGAGACGGAGAAACAGGGACAGAGACACAGAGACAGGGACACAGAGAGAGTGACTCAGAGACTGAGACACAGAGACGGAGACAGAGACACAGAGACTGCGACACAGGGACAGAGACACAGAGACGGAGACTGTGGACAGAGACACAGAGACCGAGATTCAGCTGCAGAGACACAGAGACCGAGACACAGGGACAGAAACACAGAGACAGGGACGCAGAGAGAGTGACTCAGAGATAGAGAGACAGAGACGGAGACACAGGGACAGAGACACAGAGACATGGACACAGAGAGAGTGACTCGGAGACAGATACACAGAGGCAGAGACACAGAGACAGAGACGGAGACACAGAGACGGACACACAGGGACAGAGACACAGAGACAGGGACGCAGAGACAGAGTCACAGAGGCAGAGACACTGAGACAGAGACAGAGACACAGAGACAGAAACACAGAGACTGAATCACAGAGACAGAGACACAGAGACACACGGTCAGAGGCATAAACACAGAGACAGAGACACAGAGACAGTGACACAAAGAAGGAGACACAGGGGCAGATACACCGAGGCAGCGTCACAGAGACAGAGACACGGAGACAGTGACACAAAGACGGAGACGCTGGGGCAGAGACACCGAGACAGAGACACAGAGACAGAGACACAGAGACAGAGACACGGAGACAGAGCAACAGAGACAGAGACACAGAGACAGAGACACAGAGACAGCGACACAGAGACAGGGACCCAGAGACGGAGACACAGAGACTGAGACACAGAGACAGAGACGCAGAGACAGATACACAGAGACAGAGACATAGAGACAGAGACGCAGAGACAGAGACACAGTGAGACAGACAGAGACACAGAGACGGAGACACAGGGACAGAGACACAGAGACAGAAACACAGAGACAGGTTCACAGAGACAGAGGCACAGAGACAGATACGCAAGGACAGAGACACAGAGACAGGGACACAGAGAGAGTGACTAAGAGACAGAGACACAGAGACGGAGAAACAGGGACAGAGACACAGAGACTGGGACACAGAGAGAGTGACTCAGAGACTGAGACACAGAGACGGAGACAGAGACACAGAGACTGTGACACAAGGACAGAGACACAGAGACAGGGACACAGTGACAGAGACACAGAGAGAGAGACACAGAGACAGAGACACAGAGACAGAGTCACAGAGACAGAGACACAGAGGCAGAGACGCAGAGACAGAGACACAGAGACAGAGACACAGAGACAGAGACACAGAGACAGAGACACAGATACAGAGACGCAGAGACAGCGACACAGAGACAGAGACACAGAGACTGAGACCCAGAGACAGAGACGCAGATACAGAGACACAGAGACAGAGACACAGAGACAGAGACACAGAGACAGAGACACAGAGACAGAGACACAGAGACAGAGACACAGAGACAGAGACACAGAGACAGAGACACAGAGACAGAGACACAGAGACAGAGTCACAGAGACAGAGACACAGAGGCTGAGGCACAGAGACAGAGACACAGAGACAGAGACACGGAGACAGAGACGCAGAGACGGAGACACAGAGACAGAGTCAAAATGACACAGATCCGGAGACAGAGACACAGGGAGAGAGACACGGAAACGTAGACACAAGGACAGAGACACAGAGACAGGGACACAGAGACAGAGACACAGAGAGAGAGACACAGAGACAGAGGCACAGAGACAGAGTCACAGAGACAGAGACACAGAGGCAGAGGCACAGAGACCGTGACACAGGGAGTGAGACACAGAGACATAGACACAGACACAGAGACACAGAGACAGAGACACAGACACCGAGACACAGAGACGGAGACACAGGGGCAGAGACACCGAGAGAGAGACACAGAGACCGAGACACAGAGACAGAGACGCAGTGACATAGACACAGAGACAGAGACATAGAGACAGAGACGCAGAGACGGAGACACAGGTACAGAGACACACGGACAGAGGCATAGACACAGAGACAGAGACACAGAGACAGTGACACAGGGACAGGGACACAGAGACATAGCCACAGAGACAGAGACATAGAGACAGAGACACAGAGACCGAGACACAGAGACGGAGACACAGGTACAGAGACACAGAGACAGAGACACAGAGACAGAGACACAGAGGCAGAGGCACAGAGACAGAGATACAGAGACAGAGACACGGAGACAGAGACGCAGAGACAGAGACACAGAGACAGAGACAAAATGACACAGATTCGGAGACAGAGACACAGGGAGAGAGACACAGAAACGTAGACACAAGGACAGAGACACAGAGACAGGAACACAGAGACGGAGACACATGTAAAGAGACACAGAGACCGTTACACAAGGAGAGAGACACAGAGACATAGACACAGAGACAGAGATACAGAGACAGAGACGCAGAGACAGATGCACAGGGACATAGACACAGAGACAGAGACACAGAGACAGGGACACAGAGACGGAGAAACAGGGACAGAGACACAGGGACAGAGACACAGAGACACGGACACAGAGAGAGTTACTCAGAGACAGAGACACAGAGACGGAGACAGAGACACAGAGACATAGACACAGAGACGGAGACTGTGGGACAGAGACACAGAGACAGAGATTCAGATGCAGAGACAGAGAGACGGAGACACAGGGACAGAGACACAGAGACAGGGACACAGAGGCAGAGATTCAGATGCAGAGACACAGGGACAGATTCACAGAGACAGAGACACGGAGAGAGACCCACGGAGACAGAGACACAGAGACAGGGACACAGAGACGGAGACACATGTACAGAGACACAGAGACCGTTACACAAGGAGAGAGACACAGAGACATAGACACAGAGACAGAGATACAGAGACAGAGACGCAGAGACAGATACACAGGGACATAGACACAGAGACAGAGACACAGAGACAGGGACACAGAGACGGAGAAACAGGGACAGAGACACAGAGACAGGGACACAGAGAGAGTGACTCAGAGAGAGAGACACAGAGACAGAGACACAGAGACAGGGACACAGAGACAGAGACACAGTGAGACAGACAGAGACACAGAGACGGAGACACAGGGACAGAGACACAGAGACAGAATCACAGAGACAGGTTCACAGAGACAGAGGCACAGAGACAGATACGCAGAGACAGAGACACAGAGACAGAGATACAGAGAAAGAGAAACAGAGACAGAGACAGATACAGAGACACATATACAGAGACACAGAGACAGAGACACAGAAACAGAGACACAGAGACAGAGACACAGAGACAGATACGCAGAGACAGAGACACAGAGACAGAGACACAGAGAAAGAGTCACAGAGACAGAGACACAGAGGCAGAGGCACAGAGACCGTGACACAGGGAGTGAGACACAGAGACATAGACACAGACACAGAGACACAGAGACAGAGACACAGACACCGAGACACAGAGACGGAGACACAGGGGCAGAGACACCGAGAGAGAGACACAGAGACAGAGACACAGAGACAGAGACGCAGTGACATAGACACAGAGACAGAGACATAGAGACAGAGACGCAGAGACGGAGACACAGGTACAGAGACACACGGACAGAGGCATAGACACAGAGACAGAGACACAGGGACAGTGACACAGGGACAGGGACACAGAGACATAGCCACAGAGACAGAGACATAGAGACAGAGACACAGAGACCGAGACACAGAGACGGAGACACAGGTACAGAGACACAGAGACAGAGACACAGAGACAGAGTCACAGAGGCAGAGGCACAGAGACAGAGATACAGAGACAGAGACACGGAGACAGAGACGCAGAGACAGAGACACAGAGACAGAGACAAAATGACACAGATTCGGAGACAGAGACACAGGGAGAGAGACACAGAAACGTAGACACAAGGACAGAGACACAGAGACAGGAACACAGAGACGGAGACACAGAGAGAGAGACACAGAGACAGAGACACAGAGACAGAGACACAGAGACAGAGACACAGAGACATAGCCACAGAGACAGAGACATAGAGACAGAGACACAGAGACCGAGACACAGAGACGGAGACACAGGGACAGAGACACAGAGACAGGGACACAGAGAGAGTGACTCAGAGACAGAGACGCAGAGACGGAGACACAGAGACAGAGATACAGAGACAGAGACGCAGAGACATAGACACAGAGACAGAGACATAGAAACAGAGACGCAGAGACGGAGACACAGGTACAGAGACACAGAGACAGAGACACAGAGACAGAGTCACAGAGACAGAGGCACAGAGACAGAGACACAGAGACAGAGACACAGAGACGGAGACACAGGGACAGAGACACAGAGACAGGGACACAGAGACAGAGACACAGTGAGACAGGCAGAGACACAGAGACGGAGACACAGGGACAGAGACACAGAGACAGAAACACAGAGACAGGTTCACAGAGACAGAGGCACAGAGACAGATACGCAAGGACAGAGACACAGAGACAGGGACACAGAGAGAGTGACTCAGAGGCAGAGACACAGAGACGGAGAAACAGGGACAGAGACACAGAGACAGGGACACAGAGAGAGTGACTCAGAGACTGAGACACAGAAACGGAGACAGAGACACAGAGACTGTGACACAGGGACAGAGACACAGAGACGGAGACTGTGGGACAGAGACACAGAGACCGAGATTCAGCTGCAGAGACACAGAGACCGAGACACAGGGACAGAGACACAGAGACAGGGACGCAGAGAGAGTGACTCAGAGACAGAGAGACAGAGACGGAGACACAGGGACAGAGACACAGAGACATGGACACAGAGAGAGTTACTCAGAGACAGAGACACAGAGACGGAGACAGAGACACAGAGACATAGACACAGAGACGGAGACTGTGGGACAGAGACACAGAGACAGAGATTCAGATGCAGAGACAGAGAGACGGAGACACAGAGACAGAGACACAGAGACAGGGACACAGAGACGGAGAAACAGGGACAGAGACACAGAGACAGGGACACAGAGAGAGTGACTCAGAGACTGAGACACAGAGACGGAGACAGAGACACAGAGACTGCGACACAGGGACAGAGACACAGAGACGGAGACTGTGGACAGAGACACAGAGACCGAGATTCAGCTGCAGAGACACAGAGACCGAGACACAGGGACAGAAACACAGAGACAGGGACGCAGAGAGAGTGACTCAGAGATAGAGAGACAGAGACGGAGACACAGGGACAGAGACACAGAGACATGGACACAGAGAGAGTGACTCGGAGACAGATACACAGAGGCAGAGACACAGAGACAGAGACGGAGACACAGAGACGGACACACAGGGACAGAGACACAGAGACAGGGACGCAGAGACAGAGTCACAGAGGCAGAGACACTGAGACAGAGACAGAGACACAGAGACAGAAACACAGAGACTGAATCACAGAGACAGAGACACAGAGACACACGGTCAGAGGCATAAACACAGAGACAGAGACACAGAGACAGTGACACAAAGAAGGAGACACAGGGGCAGATACACCGAGGCAGCGTCACAGAGACAGAGACACGGAGACAGTGACACAAAGACGGAGACGCTGGGGCAGAGACACCGAGACAGAGACACAGAGACAGAGACACAGAGACAGAGACACGGAGACAGAGCAACAGAGACAGAGACACAGAGACAGAGACACAGAGACAGCGACACAGAGACAGGGACCCAGAGACGGAGACACAGAGACTGAGACACAGAGACAGAGACGCAGAGACAGATACACAGAGACAGAGACATAGAGACAGAGACGCAGAGACAGAGACACAGTGAGACAGACAGAGACACAGAGACGGAGACACAGGGACAGAGACACAGAGACAGAAACACAGAGACAGGTTCACAGAGACAGAGGCACAGAGACAGATACGCAAGGACAGAGACACAGAGACAGGGACACAGAGAGAGTGACTAAGAGACAGAGACACAGAGACGGAGAAACAGGGACAGAGACACAGAGACTGGGACACAGAGAGAGTGACTCAGAGACTGAGACACAGAGACGGAGACAGAGACACAGAGACTGTGACACAAGGACAGAGACACAGAGACAGGGACACAGTGACAGAGACACAGAGAGAGAGACACAGAGACAGAGACACAGAGACAGAGTCACAGAGACAGAGACACAGAGGCAGAGACGCAGAGACAGAGACACAGAGACAGAGACACAGAGACAGAGACACAGAGACAGAGACACAGATACAGAGACGCAGAGACAGCGACACAGAGACAGAGACACAGAGACTGAGACCCAGAGACAGAGACGCAGATACAGAGACACAGAGACAGAGACACAGAGACAGAGACACAGAGACAGAGACACAGAGACAGAGACACAGAGACAGAGACACAGAGACAGAGACACAGAGACAGAGACACAGAGACAGAGACACAGAGACAGAGTCACAGAGACAGAGACACAGAGGCTGAGGCACAGAGACAGAGACACAGAGACAGAGACACGGAGACAGAGACGCAGAGACGGAGACACAGAGACAGAGTCAAAATGACACAGATCCGGAGACAGAGGCACAGGGAGAGAGACACGGAAACGTAGACACAAGGACAGAGACACAGAGACAGGGACACAGAGACAGAGACACAGAGAGAGAGACACAGAGACAGAGGCACAGAGACAGAGTCACAGAGACAGAGACACAGAGGCAGAGGCACAGAGACCGTGACACAGGGAGTGAGACACAGAGACATAGACACAGACACAGAGACACAGAGACAGAGACACAGACACCGAGACACAGAGACGGAGACACAGGGGCAGAGACACCGAGAGAGAGACACAGAGACAGAGACACAGAGACAGAGACGCAGTGACATAGACACAGAGACAGAGACATAGAGACAGAGACGCAGAGACGGAGACACAGGTACAGAGACACACGGACAGAGGCATAGACACAGAGACAGAGACACAGAGACAGTGACACAGGGACAGGGACACAGAGACATAGCCACAGAGACAGAGACATAGAGACAGAGACACAGAGACCGAGACACAGAGACGGAGACACAGGTACAGAGACACAGAGACAGAGACACAGAGACAGAGACACAGAGGCAGAGGCACAGAGACAGAGATACAGAGACAGAGACACGGAGACAGAGACGCAGAGACAGAGACACAGAGACAGAGACAAAATGACACAGATTCGGAGACAGAGACACAGGGAGAGAGACACAGAAACGTAGACACAAGGACAGAGACACAGAGACAGGAACACAGAGACGGAGACACATGTAAAGAGACACAGAGACCGTTACACAAGGAGAGAGACACAGAGACATAGACACAGAGACAGAGATACAGAGACAGAGACGCAGAGACAGATGCACAGGGACATAGACACAGAGACAGAGACACAGAGACAGGGACACAGAGACGGAGAAACAGGGACAGAGACACAGGGACAGAGACACAGAGACACGGACACAGAGAGAGTTACTCAGAGACAGAGACACAGAGACGGAGACAGAGACACAGAGACATAGACACAGAGACGGAGACTGTGGGACAGAGACACAGAGACAGAGATTCAGATGCAGAGACAGAGAGACGGAGACACAGGGACAGAGACACAGAGACAGGGACACAGAGGCAGAGATTCAGATGCAGAGACACAGGGACAGATTCACAGAGACAGAGACACGGAGAGAGACCCACGGAGACAGAGACACAGAGACAGGGACACAGAGACGGAGACACATGTACAGAGACACAGAGACCGTTACACAAGGAGAGAGACACAGAGACATAGACACAGAGACAGAGATACAGAGACAGAGACGCAGAGACAGATACACAGGGACATAGACACAGAGACAGAGACACAGAGACAGGGACACAGAGACGGAGAAACAGGGACAGAGACACAGAGACAGGGACACAGAGAGAGTGACTCAGAGAGAGAGACACAGAGACAGAGACACAGAGACAGGGACACAGAGACAGAGACACAGTGAGACAGACAGAGACACAGAGACGGAGACACAGGGACAGAGACACAGAGACAGAATCACAGAGACAGGTTCACAGAGACAGAGGCACAGAGACAGATACGCAGAGACAGAGACACAGAGACAGAGATACAGAGAAAGAGAAACAGAGACAGAGACAGATACAGAGACACATATACAGAGACACAGAGACAGAGACACAGAAACAGAGACACAGAGACAGAGACACAGAGACAGATACGCAGAGACAGAGACACAGAGACAGAGACACAGAGAAAGAGTCACAGAGACAGAGACACAGAGGCAGAGGCACAGAGACCGTGACACAGGGAGTGAGACACAGAGACATAGACACAGACACAGAGACACAGAGACAGAGACACAGACACCGAGACACAGAGACGGAGACACAGGGGCAGAGACACCGAGAGAGAGACACAGAGACAGAGACACAGAGACAGAGACGCAGTGACATAGACACAGAGACAGAGACATAGAGACAGAGACGCAGAGACGGAGACACAGGTACAGAGACACACGGACAGAGGCATAGACACAGAGACAGAGACACAGGGACAGTGACACAGGGACAGGGACACAGAGACATAGCCACAGAGACAGAGACATAGAGACAGAGACACAGAGACCGAGACACAGAGACGGAGACACAGGTACAGAGACACAGAGACAGAGACACAGAGACAGAGTCACAGAGGCAGAGGCACAGAGACAGAGATACAGAGACAGAGACACGGAGACAGAGACGCAGAGACAGAGACACAGAGACAGAGACAAAATGACACAGATTCGGAGACAGAGACACAGGGAGAGAGACACAGAAACGTAGACACAAGGACAGAGACACAGAGACAGGAACACAGAGACGGAGACACAGAGAGAGAGACACAGAGACAGAGACACAGAGACAGAGACACAGAGACAGAGACACAGAGACATAGCCACAGAGACAGAGACATAGAGACAGAGACACAGAGACCGAGACACAGAGACGGAGACACAGGGACAGAGACACAGAGACAGGGACACAGAGAGAGTGACTCAGAGACAGAGACGCAGAGACGGAGACACAGAGACAGAGATACAGAGACAGAGACGCAGAGACATAGACACAGAGACAGAGACATAGAAACAGAGACGCAGAGACGGAGACACAGGTACAGAGACACAGAGACAGAGACACAGAGACAGAGTCACAGAGACAGAGGCACAGAGACAGAGACACAGAGACAGAGACACAGAGACGGAGACACAGGGACAGAGACACAGAGACAGGGACACAGAGACAGAGACACAGTGAGACAGGCAGAGACACAGAGACGGAGACACAGGGACAGAGACACAGAGACAGAAACACAGAGACAGGTTCACAGAGACAGAGGCACAGAGACAGATACGCAAGGACAGAGACACAGAGACAGGGACACAGAGAGAGTGACTCAGAGGCAGAGACACAGAGACGGAGAAACAGGGACAGAGACACAGAGACAGGGACACAGAGAGAGTGACTCAGAGACTGAGACACAGAAACGGAGACAGAGACACAGAGACTGTGACACAGGGACAGAGACACAGAGACGGAGACTGTGGGACAGAGACACAGAGACCGAGATTCAGCTGCAGAGACACAGAGACCGAGACACAGGGACAGAGACACAGAGACAGGGACGCAGAGAGAGTGACTCAGAGACAGAGAGACAGAGACGGAGACACAGGGACAGAGACACAGAGACATGGACACAGAGAGAGTTACTCAGAGACAGAGACACAGAGACGGAGACAGAGACACAGAGACATAGACACAGAGACGGAGACTGTGGGACAGAGACACAGAGACAGAGATTCAGATGCAGAGACAGAGAGACGGAGACACAGAGACAGAGACACAGAGACAGGGACACAGAGACGGAGAAACAGGGACAGAGACACAGAGACAGGGACACAGAGAGAGTGACTCAGAGACTGAGACACAGAGACGGAGACAGAGACACAGAGACTGCGACACAGGGACAGAGACACAGAGACGGAGACTGTGGACAGAGACACAGAGACCGAGATTCAGCTGCAGAGACACAGAGACCGAGACACAGGGACAGAAACACAGAGACAGGGACGCAGAGAGAGTGACTCAGAGATAGAGAGACAGAGACGGAGACACAGGGACAGAGACACAGAGACATGGACACAGAGAGAGTGACTCGGAGACAGATACACAGAGGCAGAGACACAGAGACAGAGACGGAGACACAGAGACGGACACACAGGGACAGAGACACAGAGACAGGGACGCAGAGACAGAGTCACAGAGGCAGAGACACTGAGACAGAGACAGAGACACAGAGACAGAAACACAGAGACTGAATCACAGAGACAGAGACACAGAGACACACGGTCAGAGGCATAAACACAGAGACAGAGACACAGAGACAGTGACACAAAGAAGGAGACACAGGGGCAGATACACCGAGGCAGCGTCACAGAGACAGAGACACGGAGACAGTGACACAAAGACGGAGACGCTGGGGCAGAGACACCGAGACAGAGACACAGAGACAGAGACACAGAGACAGAGACACGGAGACAGAGCAACAGAGACAGAGACACAGAGACAGAGACACAGAGACAGCGACACAGAGACAGGGACCCAGAGACGGAGACACAGAGACTGAGACACAGAGACAGAGACGCAGAGACAGATACACAGAGACAGAGACATAGAGACAGAGACGCAGAGACAGAGACACAGTGAGACAGACAGAGACACAGAGACGGAGACACAGGGACAGAGACACAGAGACAGAAACACAGAGACAGGTTCACAGAGACAGAGGCACAGAGACAGATACGCAAGGACAGAGACACAGAGACAGGGACACAGAGAGAGTGACTAAGAGACAGAGACACAGAGACGGAGAAACAGGGACAGAGACACAGAGACTGGGACACAGAGAGAGTGACTCAGAGACTGAGACACAGAGACGGAGACAGAGACACAGAGACTGTGACACAAGGACAGAGACACAGAGACAGGGACACAGTGACAGAGACACAGAGAGAGAGACACAGAGACAGAGACACAGAGACAGAGTCACAGAGACAGAGACACAGAGGCAGAGACGCAGAGACAGAGACACAGAGACAGAGACACAGAGACAGAGACACAGAGACAGAGACACAGATACAGAGACGCAGAGACAGCGACACAGAGACAGAGACACAGAGACTGAGACCCAGAGACAGAGACGCAGATACAGAGACACAGAGACAGAGACACAGAGACAGAGACACAGAGACAGAGACACAGAGACAGAGACACAGAGACAGAGACACGGAGACAGAGACACAGAGACAGAGACACAGAGACAGAGTCACAGAGACAGAGACACAGAGGCTGAGGCACAGAGACAGAGACACAGAGACAGAGACACGGAGACAGAGACGCAGAGACGGAGACACAGAGACAGAGTCAAAATGACACAGATCCGGAGACAGAGACACAGGGAGAGAGACACGGAAACGTAGACACAAGGACAGAGACACAGAGACAGGGACACAGAGACAGAGACACAGAGAGAGAGACACAGAGACAGAGGCACAGAGACAGAGTCACAGAGACAGAGACACAGAGGCAGAGGCACAGAGACCGTGACACAGGGAGTGAGACACAGAGACATAGACACAGACACAGAGACACAGAGACAGAGACACAGACACCGAGACACAGAGACGGAGACACAGGGGCAGAGACACCGAGAGAGAGACACAGAGACAGAGACACAGAGACAGAGACGCAGTGACATAGACACAGAGACAGAGACATAGAGACAGAGACGCAGAGACGGAGACACAGGTACAGAGACACACGGACAGAGGCATAGACACAGAGACAGAGACACAGAGACAGTGACACAGGGACAGGGACACAGAGACATAGCCACAGAGACAGAGACATAGAGACAGAGACACAGAGACCGAGACACAGAGACGGAGACACAGGTACAGAGACACAGAGACAGAGACACAGAGACAGAGTCACAGAGGCAGAGGCACAGAGACAGAGATACAGAGACAGAGACACGGAGACAGAGACGCAGAGACAGAGACACAGAGACAGAGACAAAATGACACAGATTCGGAGACAGAGACACAGGGAGAGAGACACAGAAACGTAGACACAAGGACAGAGACACAGAGACAGGAACACAGAGACGGAGACACAGAGAGAGAGACACAGAGACAGAGACACAGAGACAGAGACACAGAGACAGAGACACAGAGACATAGCCACAGAGACAGAGACATAGAGACAGAGACACAGAGACCGAGACACAGAGACGGAGACACAGGGACAGAGACACAGAGACAGGGACACAGAGAGAGTGACTCAGAGACAGAGACGCAGAGACGGAGACACAGAGACAGAGATACAGAGACAGAGACGCAGAGACATAGACACAGAGACAGAGACATAGAAACAGAGACGCAGAGACGGAGACACAGGTACAGAGACACAGAGACAGAGACACAGAGACAGAGTCACAGAGACAGAGGCACAGAGACAGAGACACAGAGACAGAGACACAGAGACGGAGACACAGGGACAGAGACACAGAGACAGGGACACAGAGACAGAGACACAGTGAGACAGGCAGAGACACAGAGACGGAGACACAGGGACAGAGACACAGAGACAGAAACACAGAGACAGGTTCACAGAGACAGAGGCACAGAGACAGATACGCAAGGACAGAGACACAGAGACAGGGACACAGAGAGAGTGACTCAGAGGCAGAGACACAGAGACGGAGAAACAGGGACAGAGACAGAGAGACAGGGACACAGAGAGAGTGACTCAGAGACTGAGACACAGAGACGGAGACAGAGACACAGAGACTGTGACACAGGGACAGAGACACAGAGACGGAGACTGTGGGACAGAGACACAGAGACCGAGATTCAGCTGCAGAGACACAGAGACCGAGACACAGGGACAGAGACACAGAGACAGGGACGCAGAGAGAGTGACTCAGAGACAGAGAGACAGAGACGGAGACACAGGGACAGAGACACAGAGACATGGACACAGAGAGAGTTACTCAGAGACAGAGACACAGAGACGGAGACAGAGACACAGAGACATAGACACAGAGACGGAGACTGTGGGACAGAGACACAGAGACAGAGATTCAGATGCAGAGACAGAGAGACGGAGACACAGAGACAGAGACACAGAGACAGGGACACAGAGACGGAGAAACAGGGACAGAGACACAGAGACAGGGACACAGAGAGAGTGACTCAGAGACTGAGACACAGAGACGGAGACAGAGACACAGAGACTGCGACACAGGGACAGAGACACAGAGACGGAGACTGTGGACAGAGACACAGAGACCGAGATTCAGCTGCAGAGACACAGAGACCGAGACACAGGGACAGAAACACAGAGACAGGGACGCAGAGAGAGTGACTCAGAGATAGAGAGACAGAGACGGAGACACAGGGACAGAGACACAGAGACATGGACACAGAGAGAGTGACTCGGAGACAGATACACAGAGGCAGAGACACAGAGACAGAGACGGAGACACAGAGACGGACACACAGGGACAGAGACACAGAGACAGGGACGCAGAGACAGAGTCACAGAGGCAGAGACACTGAGACAGAGACAGAGACACAGAGACAGAAACACAGAGACTGAATCACAGAGACAGAGACACAGAGACACACGGTCAGAGGCATAAACACAGAGACAGAGACACAGAGACAGTGACACAAAGAAGGAGACACAGGGGCAGATACACCGAGGCAGCTTCACAGAGACAGAGACACGGAGACAGTGACACAAAGACGGAGACGCTGGGGCAGAGACACCGAGACAGAGACACAGAGACAGAGACACAGAGACAGAGACACGGAGACAGAGCAACAGAGACAGAGACACAGAGACAGAGACACAGAGACAGCGACACAGAGACAGGGACCCAGAGACGGAGACACAGAGACTGAGACACAGAGACAGAGACGCAGAGACAGATACACAGAGACAGAGACATAGAGACAGAGACGCAGAGACAGAGACACAGAGACAGAGACACAGAGACAGAGACAAAGAGACAGAGACACAGATACAGAGACACAGAGACAGAGACACAGAGACAGAGACACAGAGACAGAGTCACAGAGACAGAGACACAGAGGCAGAAGCACAGAGACCTTGACACAGGGAGTGAGACACGGAGACATAGACACAGACACAGAGACACAGAGACAGAGACACAAAGAAGGAGACACAGGGGCAGATACACCGAGGCAGCGTCACAGAGACAGAGACACGGAGACAGTGACACAAAGACGGAGATGCTGGGGCAGAGACACCGAGACAGAGACACAGAGACAGAGACACAGAGACAGAGACACGGAGACAGAGCAACAGAGACAGAGACACAGAGACAGAGATACAGAGACAGAGACACAGAGACAGGGACCCAGAGACGGAGACACAGAGACTGAGACAAAGAGACAGAGACGCAGAGACAGATACACAGAGACAGAGACATAGAGACAGAGACGCAGAGACAGAGACACAGAGACAGAGACACAGAGACAGAGACAAAGAGACAGAGACACAGATACAGAGACACAGAGACAGAGACACAGAGACAGAGACACAGAGACAGAGTCACAGAGACAGAGACACAGAGGCCGAAGCACAGAGACCATGACACAGGGAGTGAGACACGGAGACATAGACACAGACACAGAGACACAGAGACAGAGACACAGAGACCGTGACACAGAGACGGAGACACAGGGTCAGAGACATAGAGACAGAGGCACAGAGACGGGGACACAGAGGCAGAGACACTGAGACAGAGACACAGAGAAAGAGAAACAGAGACAAAGACAGAGACAGAGACACAGAGACAGAGACACAGAGACACACGGTCAGAGGCATAGACACAGAGACAGAGAGACGGAGACAGTGACACAAAGACGGAGACGCAGGGGCAGAGACACCGAGACAGAGACACAGAGACAGAGACACAGAGACAGAGACACGGAGACAGAGCAACAGAGACAGAGACACAGAGACAGAGATACAGAGACAGAGACACAGAGACAGGGACCCAGAGACGGAGACACAGAGACTGAGACACAGAGACAGAGACGCAGAGACAGATACACAGAGACAGAGACATAGAGACAGAGACGCAGAGACAGAGACACAGAGCCAGAGACACAGAGACAGAGACAAAGAGACAGAGACACAGATACAGAGACACAGAGACAGAGACACAGAGACAGAGACACAGAGACAGAGTCACAGAGACAGAGACACAGAGGCAGAAGCACAGAGACCATGACACAGGGAGTGAGACACGGAGACATAGACACAGACACAGAGACACAGAGACAGAGACACAAAGAAGGAGACACAGGGGCAGATACACCGAGGCAGCGTCACAGAGACAGAGACACGGAGACAGTGACACAAAGACGGAGATGCTGGGGCAGAGACACCGAGACAGAGACACAGAGACAGAGACACAGAGACAGAGACACGGAGACAGAGCAACAGAGACAGAGACACTGAGACAGAGATACAGAGACAGAGACACAGAGACAGGGACCCAGAGACGGAGACACAGAGACTGAGACACAGAGACAGAGACGCAGAGACAGATACACAGAGACAGAGACATAGAGACAGAGACGCAGAGACAGAGACACAGAGACAGAGACACAGAGACAGAGACAAAGAGACAGAGACACAGACACAGAGACACAGAGACAGAGACACAGAGACAGAGACACAGAGACAGAGTCACAGAGACAGAGACACAGAAGCAGAAGCACAGAGACCATGACACAGGGAGTGAGACACGGAGACATAGACACAGACACAGAGACACAGAGACAGAGACACAGAGACCGTGACACAGAGACGGAGACACAGGGTCAGAGACATAGAGACAGAGGCACAGAGACGGGGACACAGAGGCAGAGACAGAGACAGAGACACAGAGACAGAGACACAGAGACACACGGTCAGAGGCATAGACACAGAGACAGAGACACGGAGACAGTGACACAAAGACGGAGACGCAGGGGCAGAGACACCGAGACAGAGACACAGAGACAGAGACACAGAGACAGAGACACAGAGACAGAGACACAGAGAGAGACACTGTGAGAGTGACTCAGAGACAGAGACACAGAGACAGAGACACAGACACAGAGACACAGAGACAGAGACACAGAGACCGTGACACAGAGACGGAGACACAGGGTCAGAGACATAGAGACAGAGGCACAGAGACGGGGACACAGAGGCAGAGACAGAGACAGAGACACAGAGACAGAGACACAGAGACACACGGTCAGAGGCATAGACACAGAGACAGAGACACGGAGACAGTGACACAAAGACGGAGACGCAGGGGCAGAGACACCGAGACAGAGACACAGAGACAGAGACACAGAGACAGAGACACAGAGACAGAGACACAGAGAGAGACACTGTGAGAGTGACTCAGAGACAGAGACACAGAGACAGAGACACAGACACAGAGACACAGAGACAGAGACACAGAGACAGAGACGCAGAGACAGAGACACAGAGGCAGAGACACAGAGACAGGGACACAGAGAGAGCGACACAAAGACAGAGACACAGGGACAGAGGAACAGAGACATAGACACAGAGACAGAGACACAGAGACAGAGACACAGGGACGGAGACACATGGACAGAGACACAGAGAGAGGGACACAGAGAGAGAGGCACAGAGACAGAGACACAGAGACATTGACACAGAGACAGAGAAACAGTGAGACAGACAGAGACACAGAGACGGAGACACAGGGGCAGAGACACAGAGACAGAAACACAGAGACAGGTTCACAGAGACAGAGGCACAGAGACAGATACGCAGAGACAGAGACACAGAGACAGAGACACAGAGAAAGAGAAACAGAGACAGAGACAGATACAGAGACACAGATACAGAGACACAGATACAGAGACACAGAGACAGAGACACAGAAACAGAGACACAGAGACAGAGACACAGAGACAGAGTCACAGAGACAGAGACACAGAGGCAGAGGCACAGAGACAGAGACACAGAGGCAGAGACACAGAGACAGAGACACAGAGACAGAGTCACAGAGACAGAGACACAGAGGCAGAGGCACAGAGACAGAGACACAGAGACAGAGACACGGAGACAGAGACGCAGAGACAGAGACACAGAGACAGAGACAAAATGATACAGGTTCGGAGACAGAGACACAGGGAGAGAGACACAGAAACGTAGACACAAGGACAGAGACACAGAGACAGGGACACAGAGACGGAGACACAGAGAGAGAGACACAGAGACAGAGACACAGAGACAGAGTCACAGAGACAGAGACACAGAGGCAGAGGCACAGAGACCGTGACACAGGGAGTGAGACACAGAGACATAGACACAGACAAAGAGACACAGAGACAGAGACACAGACACCGAGACACAGAGACGGAGACACAGGGGCAGAGACACCGAGACAGAGACACAGAGACAGAGACACAGAGACAGAGACGCAGAGACATAGACACAGAGACAGAGACATAGAGACAGAGACACAGGTACAGAGACACACGGAGAGAGGCATAGACACAGAGACAGAGACACAGAGACAGTGACACAGGGACAGGGACACAGAGACATAGCCACAGAGACAGAGACATAGAGACAGAGACACAGAGACCGAGACACAGAGACGGAGACACAGGGACAGAGACACAGAGACAGGGACACAGAGAGAGTGACTCAGAGACAGAGACGCAGAGACAGAGACACAGAGACAGAGATACAGAGACAGAGACGCAGAGACATAGACACAGAGACAGAGACACAGAGACAGAGACACGGATACAGAGACGCAGAGACAGAGACACAGAGACAGAGACAAAATGACACAGATGCGGAGACAGAGACACAGGGAGAGAGACACAGAAACGTAGACACAAGGACAGAGACACAGAGACAGGAACACAGAGACGGAGACACAGAGAGAGAGACACAGAGACAGAGACACAGAGACAGAGACACAGAGACAGAGACACAGAGACACAGACACAGAGACAGAGACACAGAGACAGAGACACAGAGACAGAGACACAGAGAAAGAGAAACAGAGACGGAGACTGTGGGACAGAGACGGAGACTGTGGGACAGAGACACAGAGACAGAGACACAGTGGGACAGACAGAGACACAGAGACGGAGATACAGGGGCAGAGACACAGAGACAGAAACACAGAGACAGATTCACAGAGACAGAGGCAGAGAGGCAGAGACATAAAGACAGAGACATAGAGACCGAGACACGGAGACGGAGACACAGGTCCAGAGACACACGGTCAGAGGCATAGACAGAAAGACAGAGGCACAGAGACAGATGCACAGAGAGGGAGACACAGAGACAGAGTCACAGAGACAGAGACACAGAGCCAGAGGCACAGAGACCGTGACACAGGGAGTGAGACACAGAGACATAGACACAGACACAGAGACACAGAGACAGAGACACAGAGACCGAGACACAGAGACGGAGACACAGGGGCAGAGACACCGAGACAGAGACCCAGAGACAGAGACACAGATACAGAGACACAGAGAGAGCGACACAGAGACAGAGACACAGAGACAGAGACACAGAGACAGAGTCACAGAGACAGAGACGCAGAGGCAGAGGCACAGAGACCATGACACAGGGAGTGAGACACGGAGACATAGACACAGACACAGAGACACAGAGCCAGAGGCACAGAGACCGTGACACAGGGAGTGAGACACAGAGACATAGACACAGACACAGAGACACAGAGACACAGAGACACAGAGACAGAGACACAGAGACCGAGACACAGAGACGGAGACACAGGGGCAGAGACACCGAGACAGAGACCCAGAGACAGAGACACAGATACAGAGACACAGAGACAGAGACAGAGAGACAGAGACGCAGAGACAGAGACACAGAGACAGAGACATAGAGACAGAGACGCAGAGACGGAGACACAGGTACAGAGACACACGGACAGAGGCATAGACACAGAGACAGAGACATAGAGACAGTGACACAGGGACAGAGACACAGAGACAGGGACACAGAGAGGGTGACTCAGAGACAGAGACACAGGGTCAGAGGCACAGAGACGGTGACTGTGGGACAGAGACACAGAGACAGAGACACAGTGAGACAGACAGAGACACAGAGACGGAGACACAGGGACAGAGACACAGAGACAGAAACACAGAGACAGATTCACAGAGACAGAGACACAGAGACAGAGACACAGAGGCAGAAACATAAAGACAGAGACATAGAGACAGATACGCAGAGACAGAGACACAGAGACAGAGACACAGAGAAAGAGAAACAGAGGCAGAGACAGAGGCAGAGACAGAGACAGAGACAGAGACACAGAGACAGAGATTCAGATGCAGAGACACAGAGACGGAGACACAGGGACAGAGACACAGAGACAGAGACGCAGAGACAGAGGCACAGAGACAGAGACACAGAGACAGGGGCACAGTCACGGAGACACATGGACAGAGACACAGAGACAGAGACGCAGAGACAGAGGCACAGAGACAGAGACACAGAGACTGAGACCCAGAGACAGAGACGCAGATACAGAGACACAGAGACAGAGACACAGAGAGAGAGACACAGAGACAGAGACACAGAGACAGAGACACAGAGACAGAGTCACAGAGACAGGGACACAGAGGCAGAGGCACAGAGACAGAGACACAGAGATAGAGACACGGAGACAGAGACGCAGAGACAGAGACACAGTGACAGAGACAAAATGACACAGATTCGGAGACAGAGACACAGGGAGAGAGACACAGAAACGTAGACACAAGGACAGAGACACAGAGACAGGGACACAGAGACGGAGACACAGAGAGAGAGACACAGAGACAGCGACAAAGAGACAGAGACACAGAGACAGAGACACAGAGACAGAGACACAGAGACAGAGTCACAGAGAAAGAGAAACAGAGACAGAGACAGAGACAGAGAGAGAGACAGAGACACAGATACAGAGACACAGATACAGAGACACAGAGACAGAGACACATAGACAGAGACACAGACACAGAGACGGAGACACAGAGACAGGGACACAGAGACATAGCCACAGAGACAGAGTCATAGAGACAGAGACATAGAGACAGAGACACAGGGACGGAGACACAGGGGCAGAGACACAGATACAGAGACACAGAGACAGAGACACAGAGACAGAGACACAGAGATACACTGTCAGAGGCATAGACACAGAGACAGAGACACGGAGACAGTGACACAAAGACGGAGACCCAGGGGCAGAGACACCGAGACAGAGACACAGAGACAGAGACACAGAGACAGAGTCACAGAGACAGAGACACAGAGGCAGAGGCACAGAGACCATGACACAGGGAGTGAGACACGGAGACATAGACACAGACACAGAGACACAGAGACAGAGACACAGAGACCGTGACACAGAGACGGAGACACAGGGTCAGAGACATAGAGACAGAGGCACAGAGACAGGAACACAGAGGCAGAGACACTGGGACAGAGACACAGAGAAAGAGAAACAGAGACAAAGACAGAGACAGAGACACAAAGACAGAGACACAGAGACACACGGTCAGAGGCATAGACACAGAGACAGAGACACGGAGACAGTGATGCAAAGCCGGAGACGCATTGGCAGAGACACCGAGACAGAGACACAGAGACAGAGACACAGAGACAGAGACACAGAGATACACTGTCAGAGGCATAGACACAGAGACAGAGACACGGAGACAGTGACACAAGGACGGAGACCCAGGGGCAGAGACACCGAGACAGAGACACAGAGACAGAGACACAGAGACAGAGACACAGAGACAGAGACACAGAGACAGAGACAGAGACACAGAGACAGAGACACAGAGACAGAGACACAGAGACAGAGACACAGAGACAGAGACACAGAGACAGAGACACAGAGACAGAGACACAGAGACAGAGACACAGAGACAGGGACACAGAGACAGAGACACAGAGACAGAGACACAGAGACAGAGACACAGTGACAGAGACACAGAGACAGAGACACAGAGACAGAGACACAGAGACAGAGACACAGAGACAGGGACACAGAGACACACTGTCAGAGGCATAGACACAGAGACAGAGACACGGAGACAGTGACACAGAGACAGAGACACAGAGACAGAGACACAGAGACAGAGACACAGAAACAGAGACACAGAGACAGAGACACAGAGACAGAGACACAGAGACAGAGACGCAGAGACGGAGACACAGGTACAGAGACACACGGACAGAGGCATAGACACAGAGACAGAGACAGAGAAACAGTGACACAGGGACAGGGACACAGAGACATAGCCACAGAGACAGAGACATAGAGACAGAGACACAGACACCGAGACACAGAGACGGAGGCACAGGGACAGAGGCACAGAGACAGAAACACAGAGACAGATTCACAGAGACAGAGGCACAGAGACAGATACGCAGAGACAGAGACGCAGAGACAGAGACACAGAGAAAGAGAAACAGAGACGGAGACTGTGGGACAGAGACACAGAGACAGAGACACGGTGGGACAGACAGAGACACAGAGACGGAGATACAGGGGCAGAGACACAGAGACAGAGACACAGAGACGGAGACACTGGGACAGAGACACAGAGAAAGAGAAACAGACACAAAGTCAGAGACAGAGACACAGAGACAGACACACAGAGACAGAGACACAGAGACAGAGACACAGAGACACACTGTCAGAGGCATAGACACAGAGACAGAGACACGGAGACAGTGACACAAAGACGGAGACCCAGGGGCAGAGACACCGAGACAGAGACACAGAGACAGAGACACAGAGACAGAGACACAGAGACAGAGACACAGAGACAGAGACACAGAGACAGAGACACAGAGACAGAGACAGAGACACAGAGACAGAGACACAGAGACAGAGACACAGAGACAGAGACACAGAGACAGAGACAGAGACACAGAGACAGAGACACAGAGACAGAGACACAGAGACAGAGACACAGAGACAGAGACACAGAGACAGAGACACAGAGACAGAGACACAGAGACAGAGACACAGAGACAGAGACACAGAGACAGAGACACAGAGACAGAGACACAGAGACAGAGACACAGAGACAGAGACACAGAGACAGAGACACAGAGACAGAGACACAGAGACAGAGACACAGAGACAGCGACACAGAGACGGAGACACAGAGACAGAGACACAGAGACAGAGACACAGAGACAGAGACACAGAGACAGAGACACAGAGACAGAGACACAGAGACAGCGTCACAGAGACAGAGACACAGAGGCAGAGGCACAGAGACCATGACACAGGGAGTGAGACACGGAGACATAGACACAGACACAGAGACACAGAGACAGAGACACAGAGACCGTGACACAGAGACGGAGACACAGGGTCAGAGACATAGAGACAGAGGCACAGAGCCAGAGGCACAGAGACAGAGACACAGAGACAGAGACACAGAGGCAGAGGCACAGAGACAGAGACACAGAGACAGAGACACAGAGACGGAGACACAGGGACAGAGACACAGAGACACGGACACAGAGAGAGTGACTCAGAGACAAAGACACAGAGACGGAGACAGAGACACAGAGACATAGACACAGAGACAGAGGCACAGAGACGGAGACTGTGGGACAGAGACATAGAGACAGAGATTCAGATGCAGAGACACAGAGACGGAGACACAGGGACAGAGACACAGAGACAGGGACACAGAGGCAGAGATTCAGATGCAGAGACACAGGGACAGATTCACAGAGACCGAGACACGGAGAGAGGCCAACAGAGACAGAGACACAGAGACAGGGACACAGAGACGGAGGCACATGGACAGAGGCACAGAGACCGTGACACAAGGAGAGAGACACAGAGACATAGACACAGAGACAGAGACACAGAGACAGATTTACAGAGACAGAGACACAGAGACAGAGGCACAGGGACATAGACACAGAGACAGAGACACAGAGACAGGGACACAGAGACGGAGACGCAAGGACAGAGACACAGAGACAGGGACACAGAGGGAGTGACTCAGAGACAGAGACACAGAGACAGAGACACAGAGACAGAGACAGAGAGACAGAGACACAGAGACAGGGACACAGAGACCGAGACCCAGAGACAGAGACACAGAGACAGAGACACAGAGACAGAGACACAGAGACAGAGACGCAGAGACAGGGACACAGAGACAGAGACACAGAGACCGAGACCCAGAGACGGAGACACAGATACAGAGACACAGAGACAGAGACACAGAGACATGGACACAGAGAGAGTGACTCAGAGACACAGACACAGAGACGGAGACAGAGACACAGAGACGTAGACACAGAGACAGAGACACAGAGACGGAGACTGTGGGACAGAGACACAGAGACAGATATTCAGATGCAGAGACACAGAGACGGAGACACAGGGACAGAGACACACAGACAGGGACACAGAGGCAGAGATTCAGATGCAGAGACACAGGGACAGATTCACAGAGACAGAGACACGGAGAGAAACCCACGGAGACAGAGACACAGAGACAGGGACACAGAGACGGAGACAGATGGACAGAGACACAGAGACCGTGACACAAGGAGAGAGACACAGAGACATAGACACAGAGGCAGAGATACAGAGACAGAGACGCAGAGACAGATACACAGAGGCAGAGACACAGAGACAGAGACACAGAGACAGAGACACAGAGACACACGGTCAGAGGCATAGACACAGAGACAGAGACACAGAGACAGTGACACAAAGACGGAGACACAGGGGCAGAGACACCGAGACAGAGAGACAGAGGCAGAGACACAGAGACAGAGACACAGAGACAGAGACACAGAGACAGAGACACAGAGACAGAGACACAGAGACAGAGACACAGAGGGAGAGGCACAGAGCCAGAGACACAGAGACAGAGACAGAGACAGACACACAGAGACAGAGACACAGAGACGGAGACACAGGGACAGAGACACAGAGACAGGGACACAGAGAGAGTGACTCAGAGACAGAGACACAGGGACAGAATCACAGAGACATAGACACAGAGACAGAGACACAGAGACGGAGACACAGGGACGGCAACACAAGGACAGAGACACAGAGACAGAGACACAGAGGCAGAGGCACAGAGACAGAGACACAGAGACAGAGGCACAGAGACAGAGACGCAGTGACAGATACACCGAGACAGAGACACAGAGAAAGAGAAACAGAGACAGAGACAGAGACAGAGACACAGAGACAGAGACACAGAGACAGAGACACAGAGACAGAGACACAGAGACAGAGACACAGAGACAGAGACACAGAGACAGAGACGCAGAGACAGAGACACAGAGGCCGAGACACAGAGACGGAGACACAGGGACAGAGACACAGAGACAGGGACACAGAGAGAGTGACTCAGAGACAGAGACACAGGGACAGAGGCACAGAGACGTAGACACATAGACAGAGACACAGACACAGAGACAGAGACACAGGGACAGGGACACAGAGACATAGCCACAGAGACAGAGACATAGAGACAGAGACACAGAGACAGAGACACAGAGACGGAGACACAGGGGCAGAGACACAGAGACAGGGACACAGAGAGAGTGACACAAAGACTGAGAGACAGGGACAGAGGAACAGAGACATAGACACAGAGACAGAGACACAGAGACAGTGACACAGGGACGGAGACACAAGGACAGAGACACAGAGACAGGGACTCAGAGACAGAGACACAGAGACGGAGACACAGAGACAGAGACACAGAGACAGAGACACAGAGACAGGGACTCAGAGACAGAGACACAGAGACAGGGACACAGGGGCAGAGACAACGAGACGGAGTCACAGAGACAGAGACACAGAGACAGAGACGCAGAGACAGAGACACAGAGACAGAGACATAGAGACAGAGACGCAGAGACGGAGACACAGAGACAGTGACACAGGGACGGAGACACAGAGACAGGGACATAGAGAGAGTGACTCAGAGACCGAGACACAGGGACAGAGGCACAGAGACGTAGACACATAGACAGAGACACAGACACAGAGACAGTGACACAGGGACAGGGACACAGAGACACAGCCACAGAGACAGAGACATAGAGACAGAGACACAGAGACAGACACACAGAGACGGAGACACAGGGACAGAGACACAGAGACAGGGACACAGAGAGAGTGACACAAAGACAGAGACACAGGGACAGAGGAACAGAGACATAGACACACAGACAGAGACACAGAGACAGAGACACAGAGACAGAGACGCAGAGACAGAGATACACGGACAGAGACACAGAGACGGAGACACAGAGACGGAGACACAGATACAGAGACACAGAGACAGCGACACAGAGACAGAGACACAGAGACGGAGACACAGAGACAGATACACAGAGACAGAGACACAGAGACAGAGACAAAGAGACAGAGACAAAGAGACAGAGACACAGAGACAGAGTCACAGATACAGAGACACAGAGGCAGAGGCACAGAGACAGAGACACAGAGACAGAGACACAGAGACAGAGACACAGAGACGGAGGCACAGAGACGGAGACACAGGGACAGAGACACAGAGACAGAGACACAGATACAGAGACACAAAGACAGAGACACAGAGACAGAGACACAGAGACAGAGACACAGAGACAGAGACACAGAGACAGAGACACAGAGACAGAGTCACAGAGACAGAGACACAGAGGCAGAGGCACAGAGCCAGAGACACACAGACAGAGACAGAGACAGACACAGAGAGACAGAGACACAGAGACGGAGACACAGGGACAGAGACACAGAGACAGGGACACAGAGAGAGTGACTCAGAGACAGAGACACAGGGACAGAATCACAGAGACATAGACACAGAGACAGAGACACAGAGACACAGAGACAGAGACAGAGACAGAGACACAGAGACAGGGACACAGAGACAGAGACACAGAGACAGAGACACAGAGACAGAGTCACAGAGACAGAGACACAGAGGCAGAGGCACGGAGACAGAGACACAGAGACAGAGACACAGAGACAGAGACACAGATACAGAGACACAGAGACAGAGACACAGTGACAGAGACACAGAGACAGATACACAGAGACAGCGTCACAGAGACTGAGACACAGAGGCAGAGACATAGAGACAGAGACACAGAGGCAGAGGCACAGAGACCATGACACAGGGAGTGAGACACGGAGACATAGACACAGACACAGAGACACAGAGACAGAGACACAGAGACCGTGACACAGAGACGGAGACACAGGGTCAGAGACATAGAGACAGAGGCACAGAGCCAGAGGCACAGAGACAGAGACACAGAGACAGAGACACAGAGGCAGAGGCACAGAGACAGAGACACAGAGACAGAGACACAGAGACGGAGACACAGGGACAGAGACACAGAGACACGGACACAGAGAGAGTGACTCAGAGACAAAGACACAGAGACGGAGACAGAGACACAGAGACATAGACACAGAGACAGAGGCACAGAGACGGAGACTGTGGGACAGAGACATAGAGACAGAGATTCAGATGCAGAGACACAGAGACGGAGACACAGGGACAGAGACACAGAGACAGGGACACAGAGGCAGAGATTCAGATGCAGAGACACAGGGACAGATTCACAGAGACCGAGACACGGAGAGAGGCCAACAGAGACAGAGACACAGAGACAGGGACACAGAGACGGAGGCACATGGACAGAGGCACAGAGACCGTGACACAAGGAGAGAGACACAGAGACATAGACACAGAGACAGAGACACAGAGACAGATTTACAGAGACAGAGACACAGAGACAGAGGCACAGGGACATAGACACAGAGACAGAGACACAGAGACAGGGACACAGAGACGGAGACGCAAGGACAGAGACACAGAGACAGGGACACAGAGGGAGTGACTCAGAGACAGAGACACAGAGACAGAGACACAGAGACAGAGACAGAGAGACAGAGACACAGAGACAGGGACACAGAGACCGAGACCCAGAGACAGAGACACAGAGACAGAGACACAGAGACAGAGACACAGAGACAGAGACGCAGAGACAGGGACACAGAGACAGAGACACAGAGACCGAGACCCAGAGACGGAGACACAGATACAGAGACACAGAGACAGAGACACAGAGACATGGACACAGAGAGAGTGACTCAGAGACACAGACACAGAGACGGAGACAGAGACACAGAGACGTAGACACAGAGACAGAGACACAGAGACGGAGACTGTGGGACAGAGACACAGAGACAGATATTCAGATGCAGAGACACAGAGACGGAGACACAGGGACAGAGACACACAGACAGGGACACAGAGGCAGAGATTCAGATGCAGAGACACAGGGACAGATTCACAGAGACAGAGACACGGAGAGAAACCCACGGAGACAGAGACACAGAGACAGGGACACAGAGACGGAGACAGATGGACAGAGACACAGAGACCGTGACACAAGGAGAGAGACACAGAGACATAGACACAGAGGCAGAGATACAGAGACAGAGACGCAGAGACAGATACACAGAGGCAGAGACACAGAGACAGAGACACAGAGACAGAGACACAGAGACACACGGTCAGAGGCATAGACACAGAGACAGAGACACAGAGACAGTGACACAAAGACGGAGACACAGGGGCAGAGACACCGAGACAGAGAGACAGAGGCAGAGACACAGAGACAGAGACACAGAGACAGAGACACAGAGACAGAGACACAGAGACAGAGACACAGAGACAGAGACACAGAGGGAGAGGCACAGAGCCAGAGACACAGAGACAGAGACAGAGACAGACACACAGAGACAGAGACACAGAGACGGAGACACAGGGACAGAGACACAGAGACAGGGACACAGAGAGAGTGACTCAGAGACAGAGACACAGGGACAGAATCACAGAGACATAGACACAGAGACAGAGACACAGAGACGGAGACACAGGGACGGCAACACAAGGACAGAGACACAGAGACAGAGACACAGAGGCAGAGGCACAGAGACAGAGACACAGAGACAGAGGCACAGAGACAGAGACGCAGTGACAGATACACCGAGACAGAGACACAGAGAAAGAGAAACAGAGACAGAGACAGAGACAGAGACACAGAGACAGAGACACAGAGACAGAGACACAGAGACAGAGACACAGAGACAGAGACACAGAGACAGAGACACAGAGACAGAGACGCAGAGACAGAGACACAGAGGCCGAGACACAGAGACGGAGACACAGGGACAGAGACACAGAGACAGGGACACAGAGAGAGTGACTCAGAGACAGAGACACAGGGACAGAGGCACAGAGACGTAGACACATAGACAGAGACACAGACACAGAGACAGAGACACAGGGACAGGGACACAGAGACATAGCCACAGAGACAGAGACATAGAGACAGAGACACAGAGACAGAGACACAGAGACGGAGACACAGGGGCAGAGACACAGAGACAGGGACACAGAGAGAGTGACACAAAGACTGAGAGACAGGGACAGAGGAACAGAGACATAGACACAGAGACAGAGACACAGAGACAGTGACACAGGGACGGAGACACAAGGACAGAGACACAGAGACAGGGACTCAGAGACAGAGACACAGAGACGGAGACACAGAGACAGAGACACAGAGACAGAGACACAGAGACAGGGACTCAGAGACAGAGACACAGAGACAGGGACACAGGGGCAGAGACAACGAGACGGAGTCACAGAGACAGAGACACAGAGACAGAGACGCAGAGACAGAGACACAGAGACAGAGACATAGAGACAGAGACGCAGAGACGGAGACACAGAGACAGTGACACAGGGACGGAGACACAGAGACAGGGACATAGAGAGAGTGACTCAGAGACCGAGACACAGGGACAGAGGCACAGAGACGTAGACACATAGACAGAGACACAGACACAGAGACAGTGACACAGGGACAGGGACACAGAGACACAGCCACAGAGACAGAGACATAGAGACAGAGACACAGAGACAGACACACAGAGACGGAGACACAGGGACAGAGACACAGAGACAGGGACACAGAGAGAGTGACACAAAGACAGAGACACAGGGACAGAGGAACAGAGACATAGACACACAGACAGAGACACAGAGACAGAGACACAGAGACAGAGACGCAGAGACAGAGATACACGGACAGAGACACAGAGACGGAGACACAGAGACGGAGACACAGATACAGAGACACAGAGACAGCGACACAGAGACAGAGACACAGAGACGGAGACACAGAGACAGATACACAGAGACAGAGACACAGAGACAGAGACAAAGAGACAGAGACAAAGAGACAGAGACACAGAGACAGAGTCACAGATACAGAGACACAGAGGCAGAGGCACAGAGACAGAGACACAGAGACAGAGACACAGAGACAGAGACACAGAGACGGAGGCACAGAGACGGAGACACAGGGACAGAGACACAGAGACAGAGACACAGATACAGAGACACAAAGACAGAGACACAGAGACAGAGACACAGAGACAGAGACACAGAGACAGAGACACAGAGACAGAGACACAGAGACAGAGTCACAGAGACAGAGACACAGAGGCAGAGGCACAGAGCCAGAGACACACAGACAGAGACAGAGACAGACACAGAGAGACAGAGACACAGAGACGGAGACACAGGGACAGAGACACAGAGACAGGGACACAGAGAGAGTGACTCAGAGACAGAGACACAGGGACAGAATCACAGAGACATAGACACAGAGACAGAGACACAGAGACACAGAGACAGAGACAGAGACAGAGACACAGAGACAGGGACACAGAGACAGAGACACAGAGACAGAGACACAGAGACAGAGTCACAGAGACAGAGACACAGAGGCAGAGGCACGGAGACAGAGACACAGAGACAGAGACACAGAGACAGAGACACAGATACAGAGACACAGAGACAGAGACACAGTGACAGAGACACAGAGACAGATACACAGAGACAGCGTCACAGAGACTGAGACACAGAGGCAGAGACATAGAGACAGAGACACAGAGAGAGTGACACAGAGACGGAGACACAGGGACATAGACACAGAGACATGGACACAGAGACAGAGACACAGAGACATGGACACAGAGACAGAGACACAGAGACGGAGACTGTGGGACAGAGACACAGAGACAGAGATTCAGATGCAGAGACACAGAGACGGAGACACAGGGACAGAGACACAGAGACAGGGACACAGAGGCAGAGATTCAGATGCAGAGACACAGGGACAAATTCACAGAGACAGAGACACGGAGAGAGACCCACGGAGACAGAGACACAGAGACAGGGACACAGGGAGAGTGACTCAGAGACTGAGACACAGAGACGGAGACAGAGACACAGAGACTGTGACACAGGGACAGAGACACAGAGACGGAGACTGTGGGACAGAGACACAGAGACCGAGATTCAGCTGCAGAGACACAGAGACCGAGACACAGGGACAGAGACACAGAGACAGGGACGCAGAGAGAGTGACTCAGAGACAGAGAGACAGAGACGGAGACACAGGGACAGAGACAAGGAGACATGGACACAGAGAGAGTGACTCACAGACAGATACACAGAGGCAGGGCCACAGAGACAGAGACGGAGACACAGAGACGGACACACAGGGACAGAGACACAGAGACAGGGACGCAGAGACAGAGTCACAGAGGCAGAGACACTGCGACAGAGACAGACACACAGAGACAGAGACACAGAGACAGAGACACAGAGACAGAGCCACAGAGACACACTGTCAGAGGCATAGACACAGAGACAGAGACACGGAGACAGTGACACAAAGACGAAGACGCAGGGGCAGAGAAACCGAGACAGAGACACAGAAACAGAGACACAGAGACAGAGACACAGAGGCAGAGACACAGAGACAGAGACACAGAGACAGAGACACAGAGACAGAGACACAGAGACGGCAACTGTGGGACAGAGACACAGAGACCGAGATTCAGATGCAGAGACACAGAGACCGAGACACAGGGACAGAGACACAGAGACAGGGACGCAGAGAGAGTGACTCAGAGACAGAGAGACAGAGACGGAGACACAGGGACAGAGACACAGAGACATGGACACAGAGAGAGTGACTCAGAGACAGATACACAGAGGCAGAGACACAGAGACAGAGACGGAGACACAGAGACGGACACACAGGGACAGAGACACAGAGACAGGGACACAGAGACAGAGACACAGAGACAGAGTCACAGAGACAGAGACACAGAGGCAGAGGCACAGAGACCATGACACAGGGAGTGAGACACGGAGACATAGACACAGACACAGAGACTCAGAGACAGAGACACAGAGACCGTGACACAGAGACGGAGACACAGGGTCAGAGACATAGAGACAGAGGCACAGAGACAGGGACACAGAGGCAGAGACACTGGGACAGAGACACAGAGAAAGAGAAACAGAGACAAAGACAGAGACAGAGACACAAAGACAGAGACACAGAAGCAGAGACACAGAGACAGAGACACAGAGATAGAGACACAGAGACAGAGACACAGAGACAGAGACACAGATGCAGAGACACAATGACAGAGATTCGGAGACAGAGATACAGGGAGAGGGACACAGAAACGGAGACACAGGGACAGAGACACAGAGACAGGGACACAGAGACAGAGACGCAGTGACAGAGACACAGAGGCAGAGGCACAGAGAAAGAGAAACAGAGACAGAGACAGAGACAGAGACACAGAGACAGAGACACAGAGACACAGACACAGAGACAGAGACACAGAAGCAGAGACACAGAGACAGAGATACAGAGTCAGAGACACAGAGACAGAGACACAGAGACAGAGACGCAGAGACAGAGACACAGAGACGGAGACCCAGAGACAGAGACACAGATACAGAGACACAGAGACAGAGACACAGTGACAGAGACACAGAGACAGATACACAGAGACAGCGTCACAGAGACAGAGACACAGAGGCAGAGGCACAGAGACTGAGACACAGAGAGAGAGACACAGAGACGGAGACACAGGGACAGAGACACAGAGACACGGACACAGAGAGAGTTACTCAAAGACAAAGACACAGAGACGGAGACAGAGACACAGAGACATAGACACAGAGACAGAGGCACAGAGACGGAGACTGTGGGACAGAGACACAGAGACAGAGATTCAGATGCAGAGACACAGAGACCGAGACACAGGGACAGAGACACAGAGACAGGGACGCAGAGAGAGTGACTCAGAGACAGAGAGACAGAGACGGAGACACAGGGACAGAGACACAGAGACATGGACACAGAGAGAGTGACTCAGAGACAGATACACAGAGGCAGAGACACAGAGACAGAGACCGAGACACAGAGACGGACACACAGGGACAGAGACACAGAGACAGGGACGCAGAGACGGACACGCTGGGGCAGAGACACCGAGACAGAGACACAGAGACAGAGACACAGAGACAGAGACACAGAGACAGAGACACGGAGACAGAGAAACAGAGACAGAGACACAGAGACAGAGACACAGAGACATAGCCACAGAGACGGAGACTGTGGGACAGAGACACAGAGACAGAGACACAGAGACAGAGACACAGAGACAGAGACACAGAGACATAGCCACAGAGACAGAGACATAGAGACAGAGACACAGAGACCGAGACACAGAGACGGAGACACAGGGACAGAGACACAGAGACAGAATCACAGAGACAGGTTCACAGAGACAGAGGCACAGAGACAGATACGCAGAGACAGAGACACAGAGACAGAGACACAGAGAAAGAGAAACAGAGACAGAGACAGATACAGAGACACAGATACAGAGACACAGAGACAGAGACACAGACACCGAGACACAGAGACGGAGACACAGGGGCAGAGACACCGAGAGAGAGACACAGAGACAGAGACACAGAGACAGAGACGCAGTGACATAGACACAGAGACAGAGACATAGAGACAGAGACGCAGAGACGGAGACACAGGTACAGAGACACACGGACAGAGGCATAGACACAGAGACAGAGACACAGAGACAGTGACACAGGGACAGGGACACAGAGACATAGCCACAGAGACAGAGACATAGAGACAGAGACACAGAGACCGAGACACAGAGACGGAGACACAGGGACAGAGACACAGAGACAGGGACACAGAGAGAGTGACACAGAGACAGAGACGCAGAGACAGAGACACAGAGACAGAGATACAGAGACAGAGACGCAGAGACATAGACACAGAGACAGAGACATAGAAACAGAGACGCAGAGACGGAGACACAGGTACAGAGACACAGAGACAGAGACACAGACACAGAGTCACAGAGACAGAGACACAGAGGCAGAGGCACAGAGACAGAGACACAGAGACAGAGACACGGAGACAGAGACGCAGAGACAGAGACACAGAGACAGAGACAAAATGACACAGATTCGGAGACAGAGACACAGGGAGAGAGACACAGAAACGTAGACACAAGGACAGAGACACAGAGACAGGAACACAGAGACGGAGACACAGAGAGAGAGACACAGAGACAGAGATACAGAGACAGAGACACAGAGACAGAGACACAGAGACATAGCCACAGAGACAGAGACATAGAGACAGAGACACAGAGACCGAGACACATAGACGGAGACACAGGGACAGAGACACAGAGACAGGGACACAGAGACAGAGACACAGTGAGACAGACAGAGACACAGAGACGGAGACACAGGGACAGAGACACAGAGGCAGAAGCACAGAGACAGGTTCACAGAGACAGAGGCACAGAGACAGATACGCAAGGACAGAGACACAGAGACAGGGACACAGAGAGAGTGACTCAGAGACAGAGACACAGAGACGGAGAAACAGGGACAGAGACACAGAGACAGGGACACAGAGAGAGTGACTCAGAGACTGAGACACAGAGACGGAGACAGAGACACAGAGACTGTGACACAGGGACAGAGACACAGAGACGGAGACTGTGGGACAGAGACACAGAGACCGAGATTCAGCTGCAGAGACACAGAGACCGAAACACAGGGACAGAGACACAGAGACAGGGACGCAGAGAGAGTGACTCAGAGACAGAGAGACAGAGACAGAGACACAGGGAGAGAGACACAGAGACAGAGACGCAGAGACAGAGACACAGAGACAGAGACAAAATGACACAGATTCGGAGACAGAGACACAGGGAGAGAGACACAGAAACGTAGACACAAGGACAGAGACACAGAGACAGGAACACAGAGACGGAGACACAGAGAGAGAGACACAGAGACAGAGACACAGAGACAGAGACACAGAGACAGAGACACAGAGACATAGCCACAGAGACAGAGACATAGAGACAGAGACACAGAGACCGAGACACAGAGACGGAGACACAGGGACAGAGACACAGAGACAGGGACACAGAGACAGAGACACAGTGAGACAGGCAGAGACACAGAGACGGAGACACAGGGACAGAGACACAGAGACAGAAACACAGAGACAGGTTCACAGAGACAGAGGCACAGAGACAGATACGCAAGGACAGAGACACAGAGACAGGGACACAGAGAGAGTGACTCAGAGACAGAGACACAGAGACGGAGAAACAGGGACAGAGACACAGAGACAGGGACACAGAGAGAGTGACTCAGAGACTGAGACACAGAGACGGAGACAGAGACACAGAGACATAGACACAGAGACGGAGACTGTGGGACAGAGACACAGAGACAGAGACACAGAGACAGAGACACAGAGACAGAGACACAGAGACATAGCCACAGAGACAGAGACATAGAGACAGAGACACAGAGACCGAGACACAGAGACGGAGACACAGGGACAGAGACACAGAGACAGAATCACAGAGACAGGTTCACAGAGACAGAGGCACAGAGACAGATACGCAGAGACAGAGACACAGAGACAGAGACACAGAGAAAGAGAAACAGAGACAGAGACAGATACAGAGACACAGATACAGAGACACAGAGACAGAGACACAGAAACAGAGACACAGAGACAGAGACACAGAGACAGTGTCACAGAGACAGAGACACAGAGGCAGAGGCACAGAGACAGAGACACAGAGACAGAGACACAGAGACAGAGACGCAGAGACAGAGACACAGAGACAGAGACGCACAGAAAGAGAAACAGAGACAGAGACAGAGACAGAGACACAGAGACAGAGACACAGAGACAGAGACACACAGACAGAGACACAGAGACAGAGACACAGAGACAGAGACACAGAGACAGAGACACAGAGACAGAGACACAGAGACAGAGACACAGGGACAGAGACGCAGAGACAGCGACACAGAGACAGAGACACAGAGACTGAGACCCAGAGACAGAGACGCAGATACAGAGACACAGAGACAGAGACACTGAGACAGAGACACAGAGACAGAGACACAGAGACAGAGTCACAGAGACAGAGACACAGAGGCAGAGGCACAGAGACAGAGACACAGAGACAGAGACACGGAGACAGAGACGCAGTGACAGAGACACGGAGACAGAGACGCAGAGACAGAGACACGGAGACAGAGACAAAATGACACAGATCCGGAGACAGAGACACAGGGAGAGAGACACAGAAACGTAGACACAAGGACAGAGACACAGAGACAGGGACACAGAGACAGAGACACAGAGAGAGAGACACAGAGACAGAGACACAGAGACAGAGTCACAGAGACAGAGACACAGAGGCAGAGGCACAGAGACCGTGACACAGGGAGTGAGACACAGAGACATAGACACAGACACAGAGACACAGAGACAGAGACACAGACACCGAGACACAGAGACGGAGACACAGGGGCAGAGACACCGAGAGAGAGACACAGAGACAGAGACACAGAGACAGAGACGCAGTGACATAGACACAGAGACAGAGACATAGAGACAGAGACGCAGAGACGGAGACACAGGTACAGAGACACACGGACAGAGGCATAGACACAGAGACAGAGACACAGAGACAGTGACACAGGGACAGGGACACAGAGACATAGCCACAGAGACAGAGACATAGAGACAGAGACACAGAGACCGAGACACAGAGACGGAGACACAGGGACAGAGACACAGAGACAGGGACACAGAGAGAGTGACTCAGAGACAGAGACGCAGAGACAGAGACACAGAGACAGAGACATAGAAACAGAGACGCAGAGACGGAGACACAGAGAGAGAGACACAGAGACAGAGACACAGAGACAGAGTCACAGAGACAGAGACACAGAGGCAGAGGCACAGAGCCAGAGACACAGAGACAGAGACACGGAGACAGAGACGCAGAGACAGAGACACAGAGACAGAGACAAAATGACACAGATTCGGAGACAGAGACACAGGGAGAGGGACACAGAAACGTAGACACAAGGACAGAGACACAGAGACAGGAACACAGAGACGGAGACACAGAGAGAGAGACACAGAGACAGAGACACAGAGACAGAGACACAGAGACAGAGACACGGAGACATAGCCACAGAGACAGAGACATAGAGACAGAGACACAGAGACCGAGACACAGAGACGGAGACACAGGGACAGAGACACAGAGACAGGGACACAGAGACAGAGACACAGTGAGACAGACAGAGACACAGAGACGGAGACACAGGGACAGAGACACAGAGACAGAAACACAGAGACAGGTTCACAGAGACAGAGGCACCGAGACAGATACGCAAGGACAGAGACACAGAGACAGGGACACAGAGAGAGTGACTAAGAGACAGAGACACAGAGACGGAGAAACAGGGACAGAGACACAGAGACAGGGACACAGAGAGAGTGACTCAGAGACAGAGACGCAGAGACAGAGACACAGAGACAGAGATACAGAGACAGAGACGCAGAGACATAGACACAGAGACAGAAACATAGAAACAGAGACGCAGAGACGGAGACACAGGTACAGAGACACAGAGACAGAGACACAGAGACAGAGTCACAGAGACAGAGACACAGAGGCAGAGGCACAGAGACAGAGACACAGAGACAGAGACACGGAGACAGAGACGCAGAGACAGAGACACAGAGACAGAGACAAAATGACACAGATTCGGAGACAGAGACACAGGGAGAGAGACACAGAAACGTAGACACAAGGACAGAGACACAGAGACAGGAACACAGAGACGGAGACACAGAGAGAGAGACACAGAGACAGAGACACAGAGACAGAGACACAGAGACATAGCCACAGAGACAGAGACATAGAGACAGAGACACAGAGACCGAGACACAGAGACGGAGACACAGGGACAGAGACACAGAGACAGGGACACAGAGACAGAGACACAGTGAGACAGACAGAGACACAGAGACGGAGACACAGGGACAGAGACACAGAGACAGAAACACAGAGACAGGTTCACAGAGACAGAGGCACAGAGACAGATACGCAAGGACAGAGACACAGAGACAGGGACACAGAGAGAGTTACTCAGAGACAGAGACACAGAGACGGAGAAACAGGGACAGAGACACAGAGACAGGGACACAGAGAGAGTGACTCAGAGACTGAGACACAGAGACGGAGACAGAGACACAGAGACTGTGACACAGGGACAGAGACACAGAGACGGAGACTGTGGGACAGAGACACAGAGACCGAGATTCAGCTGCAGAGACACTGAGACCGAGACACAGGGACAGAGACACAGGTACAGAGACACACGGACAGAGGCATAGACACAGAGACAGAGACACAGAGACAGTGACACAGGGACAGGGACACTGAGACATAGCCACAGAGACAGAGACATAGAGACAGGGACACAGAGACCGAGACACAGAGACGGAGACACAGGGACAGAGACACAGAGACAGGGACACAGAGAGAGTGACTCAGAGACAGAGAGACAGAGACGGAGACACAGGGACAGAGACACAGAGACATGGACACAGAGAGAGTGACTCGGAGACAGATACACAGAGGCAGAGACACAGAGACAGAGACGGAGACACAGAGACGGACACACAGGGACAGAGACACAGAGACAGGGACGCAGAGACAGAGTCACAGAGGCAGAGACACTGAGACAGGGACAGAGACACAGAGACAGAAACACAGAGACTGAATCACAGAGACAGAGACACAGAGACACAGGGTCAGAGGCATAAACACAGAGACAGAGACACAGAGACAGTGACACAAAGAAGGAGACACAGGGGCAGATACACCGAGGCAGCGTCACAGAGACAGAGACACGGAGACAGTGACACAAAGACGGAGACGCTGGGGCAGAGACACCGAGACAGAGACACAGAGACAGAGACACAGAGACAGAGACACGGAGACAGAGCAACAGAGACAGAGACACAGAGACAGAGATACAGAGACAGAGACACAGAGACAGGGACCCAGAGACGGAGACACAGAGACTGAGACACAGAGACAGAGACGCAGAGACAGATACACAGAGACAGAGACATAGAGACAGAGACGCAGAGACAGAGACACAGAGACAGAGACACAGAGACAGAGACAAAGAGATAGAGACACAGATACAGAGACACAGAGACAGAGACACAGAGACAGAGACACAGAGACAGAGTCACAGAGACAGAGACACAGAGGCAGAAGCACAGAGACCATGACACAGGGAGTGAGACACGGAGACATAGACACAGACACAGAGACACAGAGACAGAGACACAGAGACCGTGACACAGAGACGGAGACACAGGGTCAGAGACATAGAGACAGAGGCACAGAGACAGGGACACAGAGGCAGAGACACTGGGACAGAGACACAGAGAAAGAGAAACAGAGACAAAGACAGAGACAGAGACACAGAGACAGAGACACAGAGACACACGGTCAGAGGCATAGACACAGAGACAGAGACACGGAGACAGTGACACAAAGACGGAGACGCAGGGGCAGAGACACCGAGACAGAGACACAGAGACAGAGACACAGAGACAGAGACACAGAGAGAGACACAGTGAGAGTGACTCAGAGACAGAGACACAGAGACAGAGACACAGACATAGAGGCACAGAGACCGTGACACAGGGAGTGAGACACAGAGACATAGACACAGACAAAGAGACACAGAGACAGAGACACAGACACCGAGACACAGAGACGGAGACACAGGGGCAGAGACACCGAGACAGAGACACAGAGACAGAGACACAGAGACAGAGACGCAGAGACATAGACACAGAGACAGAGACATAGAGACAGAGACGCAGAGACGGAGACACAGGTACAGAGACACACGGAGAGAGGCATAGACACATGGACAGAGGCACAGAGACAGTGACAGAGGGACAGGGACACAGAGACATAGCCACAGAGACAGAGACATAGAGATAGAGACACAGAGACAGAGTCACAGAGACAGAGACACAGAGGCAGAGACACAGAGACCGTGACACAGGGAGTGAGACACAGAGACATAGACACAGCCACAGAGATACAGAGACGGATACTGTGGGACAGAGACATAGAGACAGAGATTCAGCTGCAGAGACACAGAGACCGAGACACAGGGACAGAGACACAGAGACAGGGACACAGAGGCAGAGATTCAAATGCAGAGACGCAGGGACAGATTCACAGAGGCAGAGACACGGAGAGAGACCCACTGAGACAGACACACAGAGACAGGGACACAGAGACGGAGACACAGGTACAGAGACACACGGACAGAGGCATAGACACAGAGACAGAGACACAGAGACAGAGACATAGAGACAGAGACACAGAGACAGAGACATAGAAACAGAGACGCAGAGACGGTGACACAGGTACAGAGACACAGAGACAGAGACACAGAGACAGAGTCACAGAGACAGAGACACAGAGGCAGAGGCACAGAGACAGAGACACAGAGACAGAGACACGGAGACAGAGACGCAGAGACAGAGACACAGAGACAGAGACAAAATGACACAGATTCGGAGACAGAGACACAGGGAGAGAGACACAGAAACGTAGACACAAGGACAGAGACACAGAGACAGGAACACAGAGACGGAGACACAGAGAGAGAGACACAGAGACAGAGACACAGAGACAGAGACACAGAGACAGAGACACAGAGACATAGCCACAGAGACAGAGACATAGAGACAGAGACACAGAGACCGAGACACAGAGACGGAGACACAGGGACAGAGACACAGAGACAGGGACACAGAGACAGAGACACAGTGAGACAGACAGAGACACAGAGACGGAGACACAGGGACAGAGACACAGAGACAGAAACACAGAGACAGAGGCACAGAGACAGATACGCAAGGACAGAGACACAGAGACAGGGACACAGAGAGAGTGACTCAGAGACAGAGACACAGAGACGGAGAAACAGGGACAGAGACACAGAGACAGGGACACAGAGAGAGTGACTCAGAGACTGAGACACAGAGACGGAGACAGAGACACAGAGACTGTGACACAGGGACAGAGACACAGAGACGGAGACTGTGGGACAGAGACACAGAGACCGAGATTCAGCTGCAGAGACACAGAGACCGAGACACAGGGACAGAGACACAGAGACAGGGACGCAGAGAGAGTGACTCAGAGACAGAGAGACAGAGACAGAGACACAGGGAGAGAGACACAGAAACGTAGACACAAGGACAGAGACACAGAGACCGTTACACAAGGAGAGAGACACAGAGACATAGACACAGAGACAGAGATACAGAGACAGAGACGCAGAGACAGATACACAGGGACATAGACACAGAGACAGAGACACAGAGACAGGGACACAGAGACGGAGAAACAGGGACAGAGACACAGAGACAGGGACACAGAGAGAGTGACTCAGAGAGAGAGACACAGAGACAGAGACACAGAGACAGGGACACAGAGACAGAGACACAGTGAGACAGACAGAGACACAGAGACGGAGACACAGGGACAGAGACACAGAGACAGAATCACAGAGACAGGTTCACAGAGACAGAGGCACAGAGACAGATACGCAGAGACAGAGACGCAGAGACAGAGACACAGAGAAGGAGAAACAGAGACAGAGACAGATACAGAGACACATATACAGAGACACAGAGACAGAGACACAGAAACAGAGACACAGAGACAGAGACACAGAGACAGAGTCACAGAGACAGAGACACAGAGGCAGGGACACAGAGAGAGCGACACAAAGACAGAGACACAGGGACAGAGGAACAGAGACATAGACACAGAGACAGAGACACAGAGACAGAGACACAGGGACGGAGACACAAGGACAGAGACACAGAGAGAGGGACACAGAGAGAGAGACACAGAGACAGAGACACAGAGACAGGGACACAGAGACAGAGACACAGTGAGACAGACATAGACACAGAGACGGAGACACAGGGACAGAGACACAGAGACAGAATCACAGAGACAGGTTCACAGAGACAGAGGCACAGAGACAGATACGCAGAGACAGAGACACAGAGACAGGGACACAGAGAAAGAGAATCAGAGACAGAGACAGATACAGAGACACAGATACAGCGACACAGATACAGAGACACAGAGACAGAGACACAGAAACAGAGACACAGAGACAGAGACACAGAGACAGTGTCACAGAGACAGAGACACAGAGGCAGAGGCACAGAGACAGAGACACAGAGACAGAGACACAGAGACACAGACGCAGAGACAGAGACACAGGGACAGAGACGCACAGAAAGAGAAACAGAGACAGAGACAGAGACAGAGACAGAGACAGAGACACAGAGACAGAGACACAGAGACAGAGACGCAGAGACGGAGACACAGAGACAGAGACACAGAGACTGAGACCCAGAGACAGAGACGCAGATACAGAGACACAGAGACAGAGACACAGAGACAGAGACACAGAGACAGAGACACAGAGACAGAGACACAGAGGCAGAGGCACAGAGACAGAGACACAGAGACAGAGACACAGAGACATAGCCACAGAGACAGAGACATAGAGACAGAGACACAGAGACCGAGACACAGAGACGGAGACACAGGGACAGAGACACAGAGACAGGGACACAGAGACAGAGACACAGTGAGACAGACAGAGACACAGAGACGGAGACACAGGGACAGAGACACAGAGACAGAAACACAGAGACAGAGGCACAGAGACAGATACGCAAGGACAGAGACACAGAGACAGGGACACAGAGAGAGTGACTCAGAGACAGAGACACAGAGACCGAGAAACAGGGACAGAGACACAGAGACAGGGACACAGAGAGAGTGACTCAGAGACTGAGACACAGAGACGGAGACAGAGACACAGAGACTGTGACACAGGGACAGAGACACAGAGACGGAGACTGTGGGACAGAGACACAGAGACCGAGATTCAGCTGCAGAGACACAGAGACCGAGACACAGGGACAGAGACACAGAGACAGGGACGCAGAGAGAGTGACTCAGAGACAGAGAGACAGAGACAGAGACACAGGGAGAGAGACACAGAAACGTAGACACAAGGACAGAGACACAGAGACCGTTACACAAGGAGAGAGACACAGAGACATAGACACAGAGACAGAGATACAGAGACAGAGACGCCGAGACAGATACACAGGGACATAGACACAGAGACAGAGACACAGAGACAGGGACACAGAGACGGAGAAACAGGGACAGAGACACAGAGACAGGGACACAGAGAGAGTGACTGAGAGAGAGAGACACAGAGACAGAGACACAGAGACAGGGACACAGAGACAGAGACACAGTGAGACAGACAGAGACACAGAGACGGAGACACAGGGACAGAGACACAGAGACAGAATCGCAGAGACAGGTTCACAGAGACAGAGGCACAGAGACAGATACGCAGAGACAGAGACACAGAGACAGAGACACAGAGAAAGAGAAACAGAGACAGAGACAGATACAGAGACACATATACAGAGACACAGAGACAGAGACACAGAAACAGAGACACAGAGACAGAGACACAGAGACAGATACGCAGAGACAGAGACACAGAGACAGAGACACAGAGAAAGAGAATCAGAGACAGAGACAGATACAGAGACACAGATACAGAGACACAGAGAAAGAGACACAGAAACAGAGACACAGAGACAGAGACACAGAGACAGTGTCACAGAGACAGAGACACAGAGGCAGAGGCACAGAGACAGAGACACAGAGACAGAGACACAGAGACAGAGACACAGAGACAGAGACGCAGAGACAGAGACACAGAGACAGAGACGCACAGAAAGAGAAACAGAGACAGAGACAGAGACAGAGACACAGAGACAGAGACACAGAGACAGAGACACAGAGACAGAGACACAGAGACAGAGACACAGAGACATGGACACAGAGACAGAGACACAGTGAGACAGACAGAGACACAGAGACGGAGACACAGGGACAGAGACACAGAGACAGAAACACAGAGACAGGTTCACAGAGACAGAGGCACAGAGACAGATACGCAAGGACAGAGACACAGAGACAGGGACACAGAGAGAGTGACTAAGAGACAGAGACACAGAGACGGAGAAACAGGGACAGAGACACAGAGACAGGGACACAGAGAGAGTTACTCAGAGACAGAGACACAGAGACGGAGACAGAGACACAGAGACATAGACACAGAGACGGAGACTGTGGGACAGAGAAACAGAGACAGAGATTCAGGTGCAGAGACAGAGAGACGGAGACACAGGGACAGAGACACAGAGACAGGGACACAGAGGCAGAGATTCAGATGCAGAGACACAGGGACAGATTCACAGAGACAGAGACACGGAGAGAGACCCACGGAGACAGAGACACAGAGACAGGGACACAGAGACGGAGACACATGTACAGAGACACAGAGACCATTACACAAGGAGTGAGACACAGAGACATAGACACAGAGACAGAGATACAGAGACAGAGACGCAGAGACAGATACACAGGGACATAGACACAGAGGCAGAGACACAAAGACAGGGACACAGAGACGGAGAAACAGGGACAGAGACACAGAGACAGGGACACAGAGAGAGTGACTCAGAGAGAGAGACACAGAGACAGAGACACAGAGACAGGGACACAGAGACAGAGACACAGTGAGACAGACAGAGACACAGAGACGGAGACACAGGGACAGAGACACAGAGACAGAATCGCAGAGACAGGTTCACAGAGACAGAGGCACAGAGACAGATACGCAGAGACAGAGACACAGAGACAGAGACACAGAGAAAGAGAAACAGAGACAGAGACAGATACAGAGACACATATACAGAGACACAGAGACAGGGACACAGAGACAGAGACACAGTGAGACAGACAGAGACACAGAGACGGAGACACAGGGACAGAGACACAGAGACAGAATCACAGAGACAGGTTCACAGAGACAGATACACAGGGACATAGACACAGAGACAGAGACACAAAGACAGGGACACAGAGACGGAGAAACAGGGACAGAGACACAGAGACAGGGACACAGAGAGAGTGACTCAGAGAGAGAGACACAGAGACAGAGACACAGAGACAGGGACACAGAGATAGAGACACAGTGAGACAGACAGAGACACAGAGACGGAGACACAGGGACAGAGACACAGAGACAGAATCACAGAGACAGGTTCACAGAGACAGAGGCACAGAGACAGATACGCAGAGACAGAGACACAGAGACAGAGACACAGAGAAAGAGAAACAGAGACAGAGACAGATACAGAGACACATATACAGAGACACAGAGACAGAGACACAGAAACAGAGACACAGAGACAGAGACACAGAGACAGAGTCACAGAGACAGAGACACAGAGGCAGGGACACAGAGAGAGCGACACAAAGACAGAGACACAGGGACAGAGGAACAGAGACATAGACACAGAGACAGAGACACAGAGACAGAGACACAGGGACGGAGACACAAGGACAGAGACACAGAGAGAGGGACACAGAGAGAGAAACACAGAGACAGAGACACAGAGACAGGGACACAGAGACAGAGACACAGTGAGACAGACATAGACACAGAGACGGAGACACAGGGACAGAGACACAGAGACAGAATCACAGAGACAGGTTCACAGAGACAGAGGCACAGAGACAGATACGCAGAGACAGAGACACAGAGACAGGGACACAGAGAAAGAGAATCAGAGACAGAGACAGATACAGAGACACAGATACAGAGACACAGAGACAGAGACACAGAGACAGAGACACAGAGACAGAGACACAGAGACAGAGACACAGAGACAGAGTCACAGAGACAGAGACACAGAGGCAGAGGCACAGAGACAGAGACACAGAGACAGAGACACGGAGACAGAGACGCAGAGACAGAGACACGGAGACAGAGACAAAATGACACAGATCCGGAGACAGAGACACAGGGAGAGAGACACAGAAACGTAGACACAAGGGCAGAGACACAGAGACAGGGACACAGAGACAGTGACACAGGGACAGGGACACAGAGACATAGCCACAGAGACAGAGACATAGAGACAGAGACACAGAGACCGAGACACAGAGACGGAGACACAGGGACAGAGACACAGAGACAGGGACACAGAGAGAGTGACTCAGAGACAGAGACGCAGAGACAGAGACACAGAGACAGAGATACAGAGACAGAGACGCAGAGACATAGACACAGAGACAGAGACATAGAAACAGAGACGCAGAGACGGAGACACAGGTACAGAGACACAGAGACAGAGACACAGAGACAGAGACACGGAGACAGAGACGCAGAGACAGAGACACAGAGACAGAGACACAGAGAAAGAGAAACAGAGACAGAGACAGAGACAGAGACACAGAGATAGAGACACGGAGACAGAGACGCAGAGACAGAGACACAGTGACAGAGACAAAATGACACAGATTCGGAGACAGAGACACAGGGAGAGAGACACAGAAACGTAGACACAAGGACAGAGACACAGAGACAGGGACACAGAGACGGAGACACAGAGAGAGAGACACAGAGACAGCGACACAGAGACAGAGACACAGAGACAGAGACACAGAGACAGAGACACAGAGACAGAGACACAGAGACAGAGACACAGAGACAGAGTCACAGAGAAAGAGAAACAGAGACAGAGACAGAGACAGAGAGAGAGACAGAGACACAGATACAGAGACACAGATACAGAGACACAGGGACAGGGACACAGAGACATAGCCACAGAGACAGAGTCATAGAGACAGAGACATAGAGACAGAGACACAGGGACGGAGACACAGGGGCAGAGACACAGATACAGAGATTCAGCTGCAGAGACACAGAGACCGAGACACAGGGACAGAGACACAGAGACAGGGACACAGAGGCAGAGATTCAGATGCAGAGACACAGGGACAGATTCACAGAGGCAGAGACACGGAGAGAGCCCCACGGAGACAGAGACACAGAGACAGGGACACAGGGACGGAGACAGAGGTACAGAGACACACGGACGGAGGCATAGACACAGAGACAGAGACACAGAGACAGGGACACAGAGACCGAGACCCAGAGACAGAGACACAGAGACAGAGACATAGAGACAGAGGCACAGAGAACGAGACACAGAGACGGAGACACAGGGACAGAGGCACAGAGACAGAAACACAGAGACAGATTCACAGAGACAGAGGCACAGAGACAGATACGCAGGGACAGAGACGCAGAGACAGAGACACAGAGAAAGAGAAACAGAGACGGAGACTGTGGGACAGAGACGGAGACTGTGGGACAGAGACACAGAGACAGAGACACAGTGGGACAGACAGAGACACAGAGACGGAGATACAGGGGCAGAGACACAGAGACAGAAACACAGAGACAGAGACACAGAGCCAGAGGCACAGAGACCGTGACACAGGGAGTGAGACACAGAGACATAGACACAGACACAGAGACACAGAGACAGAGACACAGAGACCGAGACACAGAGACGGAGACACAGGGGCAGAGACACCGAGACTGAGACCCAGAGACAGAGACACAGATACAGAGACACAGAGACAGCGACACAGAGACAGAGACACAGAGACAGAGACACAGAGACAGAGTCACAGAGACAGAGACACAGAGGCAGAGGCACAGAGACCATGACACAGGGAGTGAGACACGGAGACATAGACACAGACACAGAGACACAGAGACAGACACACAGAGACAGAGACACAGAGACAGGGACACAGAGACAGAGACAGAGACACAGAGACAGAGACACAGAGACTGAGACCCAGAGACAGAGACGCAGATACAGAGACACAGAGACAGAGACACAGAGACAGAGACACAGAGACAGAGTCACAGAGACAGAGACACAGAGGAAGAGGCACAGAGACAGAGACACAGAGACAGAGACACGGAGACAGAGACGCAGAGACAGAGACACAGAGACAGAGACAAAATGATACAGGTTCGGAGACAGAGACACAGGGAGAGAGACACAGAAACGAAGACACAAGGACAGAGACACAGAGACAGGGACACAGAGACGGAGACACAGAGAGAGAGACACAGAGACAGAGACACAGAGACAGAGTCACAGAGACAGAGACACAGAGGCAGAGGCACAGAGACCGTGACACAGGGAGTGAGACACAGAGACATAGACGCAGACAAAGAGACACAGAGACAGAGACACAGACACCGAGACACAGAGACGGAGACACAGGGGCAGAGACACCGAGACAGAGACACAGAGACAGAGACACAGAGACAGAGACGCAGAGACATAGACACAGAGACAGAGACATAGAGACAGAGACGCAGAGACGGAGACACAGGTACAGAGACACACGGAGAGAGGCATAGACACAGAGACAGAGACACAGAGAAAGAGAAACAGAGGCAGAGACAGAGGCAGAGACAGAGACAGAGACAGAGACACAGAGACAGAGATTCAGATGCAGAGACACAGAGACGGAGACACAGGGACAGAGACACAGAGACAGGGACACAGAGGCAGAGATTCAGATGCAGAGACAGAGGGACAGATTCACAGAGACAGAGACACGGAGAGGGGCCCACGGAAACAGAGACACAGAGACAGGGGCACAGTCACGGAGACACATGGACAGAGACACAGAGACAGAGACACAGAGACAGTGACACAGGGACAGAGACACAGAGACGGAGACTGTGGGACAGAGACACAGAGACCGAGATTCAGCTGCAGAGACACAGAGACCGAGACACAGGGACAGAGACACAGAGACAGAGACACGGAGACAGAGACACCGAGACGGAGAAACAGAGACAGAGTCACAGAGACAGAGACACAGAGGCAGAGGCACAGAGACAGAAACACAGAGACAGAGACACGGAGACAGAGACGCAGAGACAGAGACACAGAGACAGAGACACAGAGAAAGAGAAACAGAGACAGAGACAGAGACAGAGACACAGAGATAGAGACACGGAGACAGAGACGCAGAGACAGAGACACAGTGACAGAGACAAAATGACACAGATTCGGAGACAGAGACACAGGGAGAGAGACACAGAGACAGCGACACAGAGACAGAGACACAGAGACCGAGACACAGAGACAGAGACACAGAGACAGAGACACAGAGACAGAGACACAGAGACAGAGTCACAGAGAAAGAGAAACAGAGACAGAGACAGAGACAGAGAGAGAGACAGAGACACAGATACAGAGACACAGATACAGAGACACAGGGACAGGGACACAGAGACATAGCCACAGAGACAGAGTCATAGAGACAGAGACATAGAGACAGAGACACAGGGACGGAGACACAGGGGCAGAGACACAGATACAGAGATTCAGCTGCAGAGACACAGAGACCGAGACACAGGGACAGAGACACAGAGACAGGGACACAGAGGCAGAGATTCAGATGCAGAGACACAGGGACAGATTCACAGAGGCAGAGACACGGAGAGAGCCCCACGGAGACAGAGACACAGAGACAGGGACACAGGGACGGAGACAGAGGTACAGAGACACACGGACGGAGGCATAGACACAGAGACAGAGACACAGAGACAGGGACACAGAGACCGAGACCCAGAGACAGAGACACAGAGACAGAGACATAGAGACAGAGGCACAGAGAACGAGACACAGAGACGGAGACACAGGGACAGAGGCACAGAGACAGAAACACAGAGACAGATTCACAGAGACAGAGGCACAGAGACAGATACGCAGAGACAGAGACGCAGAGACAGAGACACAGAGAAAGAGAAACAGAGACGGAGACTGTGGGACAGAGACGGAGACTGTGGGACAGAGACACAGAGACAGAGACACAGTGGGACAGACAGAGACACAGAGACGGAGATACAGGGGCAGAGACACAGAGACAGAAACACAGAGACAGAGACACAGAGCCAGAGGCACAGAGACCGTGACACAGGGAGTGAGACACAGAGACATAGACACAGACACAGAGACACAGAGACAGAGACACAGAGACCGAGACACAGAGACGGAGACACAGGGGCAGAGACACCGAGACTGAGACCCAGAGACAGAGACACAGATACAGAGACACAGAGACAGCGACACAGAGACAGAGACACAGAGACATAGACACAGAGACAGAGACATAGAGACAGAGACGCAGAGACGGAGACACAGGTACAGAGACACACGGAGAGAGGCATAGACACAGAGACAGAGACACAGAGACAGTGACACAGGGACAGGGACACAGAGACATAGCCACAGTGACAGAGTCATAGAGACAGAGACATAGAGACAGAGACACAGGGACGGAGACACAGGGGCAGAGACACAGATACAGAGATTCAGCTGCAGAGACACAGAGACCGAGACACAGGGACAGAGACACAGAGACAGGGACACAGAGGCAGAGGCACAGAGACCATGACACATGGAGTGAGACACGGAGACATAGACACAGACACAGAGACACAGAGACAGAGACACAGAGACCGTGACACAGAGACGGAGACACAGGGTCAGAGACATAGAGACAGAGGCACAGAGACAGAGACACAGAGACAGAGACACAGAGGCAGAGGCACAGAGACAGATACGCAGAGACAGAGACGCAGAGACAGAGACACAGAGAAAGAGAAACAGAGACGGAGACTGTGGGACAGAGACGGAGACTGTGGGACAGAGACACAGAGAAAGAGAAACAGAGACAGAGACAGAGACAGAGGCACAGAGACGGAGACACAGAGACAGACACACAGAGACACAGACACAGAGACAGAGACACAGAGACAGAGACACAGAGACACACTGTCGGAGGCATAGACACAGAGACAGAGACACGGAGGCAGTGACACAAAGACGGAGACCCAGGGGCAGAGACACCGAGACAGAGACACAGAGACAGAGACACAGAGACTGAGACCCAGAGACAGAGACGCAGATACAGAGACACAGAGACAGAGACACAGAGACAGAGGCACAGAGACAGAGACACAGAGACAGAGTCACAGAGACAGAGACACAGAGGAAGAGGCACAGAGACAGAGACACAGAGACAGAGACACGGAGACAGAGACGCAGAGACAGAGACACAGAGACAGAGACAAAATGATACAGGTTCGGAGACAGAGACACAGGGAGAGAGACACAGAAACGTAGACACAAGGACACAGACACAGAGACAGGGACACAGAGACGGAGACACAGAGAGAGAGACACAGAGACAGAGACACAGAGACAGAGTCACAGAGACAGAGACACAGAGGCAGAGGCACAGAGACCGTGACACAGGGAGTGAGACACAGAGACATAGACACAGACAAAGAGACACAGAGACAGAGACACAGACACCGAGACACAGAGACGGAGACACAGGGGCAGAGACACCGAGACAGAGACACAGAGACAGAGACACAGAGACAGAGACGCAGAGACATAGACACAGAGACAGAGACATAGAGACAGAGACGCAGAGACGGAGACACAGGTACAGAGACACACGGAGAGAGGCATAGACACAGAGACAGAGACACAGAGACAGTGACACAGGGACAGGGACACAGAGACATAGCCACAGTGACAGAGACATAGAGACAGAGACACAGAGACCGAGACACAGAGACGGAGACACAGGGACAGAGACACAGAGACAGGGACACAGAGAGAGTGACTCAGAGAGAGCGACGCAGAGACAGAGACACAGAGACAGAGATACAGAGACAGAGACGCAGAGACATAGACACAGAGACAGAGACATAGAAACAGAGACGCAGAGACGGAGACACAGGTACAGAGACACAGAGACAGAGACACAGAGACAGAGACACAGAGACAGAGGCACAGAGACACAGACACAGAGACAGAGACACAGAGACAGAGACACAGAGACAGAGACACAGAGATAGAGACACAGAGACAGAGTCACAGAGACAGAGACACAGAGGCAGAGACACAGAGACCGTGACACAGGGAGTGAGACACAGAGACATAGACACAGCCACAGAGACACAGAGACGGAGACTGTGGGACAGAGACATAGAGACAGAGATTCAGCTGCAGAGACACAGAGACCGAGACACAGGGACAGAGACACAGAGACAGGGACACAGAGGCAGAGATTCAGATGCAGAGACGCAGGGACAGATTCACAGAGGCAGAGACACGGAGAGAGACCCACTGAGACAGAGACACAGAGACAGGGACACAGAGACAGGGACACAGAGACGGAGACACAGGTACAGAGACACACGGACAGAGGCATAGACACAGAGACAGAGACACAGAGACAGTGACACAGGGTCAGGGACACAGAGACCGAGACCCAGAGACAGAGACATAGAGACAGAGACACAGAGGCCGAGACACAGAGACGGAGACACAGGGGCAGAGACATAGAGACAGAGGCACAGAGACAGAGACACAGAGACAGAGACACAGAGGCAGAGGCACAGAGACAGATACGCAGAGACAGAGACGCAGAGACAGAGACACAGAGAAAGAGAAACAGAGACGGAGACTGTGGGACAGAGACGGAGACTGTGGGACAGAGACACAGAGAAAGAGAAACAGAGACAGAGACAGAGACAGAGGCACAGAGACGGAGACACAGAGACAGACACACAGAGACAGAGACACAGAGACAGAGACACACAGACAGAGACACAGAGACACACTGTCGGGGGCATAGACACAGAGACAGAGACACGGAGACAGTGACACAAAGACGGAGACCCAGGGGCAGAGACACCGAGACAGAGACACAGAGACAGAGACACAGAGACAGAGACAGAGACACAGAGACAGAGACACAGAGACAGAGACACAGAGACAGAGACACAGCGACAGAGACACAGAGACAGAGACACAGAGACGGAGACTGTGGGACAGAGACACAGAGACAGAGATTCAGATGCAGAGACACAGAGACGGAGACACAGGGACAGAGACACAGAGACAGGGACACAGAGAGAGTGACTCAGAGACAGAGACACCGGGACAGAGACACAGAGACGGAGACACAGGGACAGAGACACAGAGATAGAGAAACAGAGACAGAGACAGAGACAGAGACAGAGACACAGAGAGGGAGACACAGAGACAGAGACACAGAGACAGAGACGCAGAGACGGAGACACAGGGACAGAGACACAGAGACACGGACACAGAGAGAGTGACTCAGAGACAAAGACACGGAGACGGAGACAGAGACACAGAGACATAGACACAGAGACAGAGGCACAGAGACGGAGACTGTGGGACAGAGACACAGAGACAGAGATTCAGATGCAGAGACACAGAGAAGCAGACACAGGGACAGAGACACAGAGACAGAGACACAGAGACAGAGTCACAGAGACGGAGACACAGAGGCAGAGGCACAGAGACAGAGACACAGAGACAGAGACACGGAGACAGAGACGCAGATACAGAGACACAGAGACAGAGACACAGAGACAGAGACACAGAGACAGAGACAGAGACACAGAGACAGAGACACAGAGACAGAGACACAGAGACAGAGACACAGAAACAGAGACACAGAGACAGAGACACAGAGACAGAGACACAGAGACAGAGACACAGAGACAGAGACACAGAGACGGAGACTGTGGGACAGAGACACAGAGACAGAGATTCAGATGCAGAGACACAGAGACGGAGACACAGGGACAGAGACACAGAGACAGGGACACAGAGAGAGTGACTCAGAGACAGAGACACCGGGACAGAGACACAGAGACGGAGACACAGGGACAGAGACACAGAGATAGAGAAACAGAGACAGAGACAGAGACAGAGACAGAGACACAGAGAGGGAGACACAGAGACAGAGACACGGAGACAGAGACGCAGAGACGGAGACACAGGGACAGAGACACAGAGACACGGACACAGAGAGAGTGACTCAGAGACAAAGACACGGAGACGGAGACAGAGACACAGAGACATAGACACAGAGACAGAGGCACAGAGACGGAGTCTGTGGGACAGAGACACAGAGACAGAGATTCAGATGCAGAGACACAGAGACGCAGACACAGGGACAGAGACACAGAGACAGAGACACAGAGACAGAGTCACAGAGACGGAGACACAGAGGCAGAGGCACAGAGACAGAGACACAGAGACAGAGACACGGAGACAGAGACGCAGATACAGAGACACAGAGACAGAGACAAAATGACACAGATTCGGAGACAGAGACAGAGGGAGAGAGACACAGAAATGTACACACAAGGACAGAGACATAGAGACAGAGACACAGAGACAGAGACACAGAGACCGTGACACAGAGGCGGAGACACAGGGTAAGAGACATAGAGACAGAGGCACAGAGACAGAGACACAGAGGCAGAGGCACAGAGACAGAGACACAGAGACAGAGACACAGAGGCAGAGGCACAGAGACAGAGACACAGAGACAGAGACACAGAGACGGAAACACAGAGACAGAGACACAGAGACACGGACACAGAGAGAGTGACTCAGAGACAAAGACACAGAGACGGAGACAGAGACACAGAGACAGAGACAGAGGCACAGAGACGGAGACTGTGGGACAGAGACACAGAGACAGAGATTCAGATGCAGAGACACAGAGACGGAGACACAGGGACAGAGACACAGAGACAGGGACACAGAGATAGAGGCACAGAGACAGAGACACAGGGACAGATTCACAGAGACAGAGACACAGAGACAGAGACACAGAAACAGAGACACAGAGACAGAGACACAGAGACAGAGACACAGAGACAGAGACACAGAGACAGAGACACAGAGACGGAGACTGTGGGACAGAGACACAGAGACAGAGATTCAGATGCAGAGACACAGAGACGGAGACACAGGGACAGAGACACAGAGACAGGGACACAGAGAGAGTGACTCAGAGACAGAGACACCGGGACAGAGACACAGAGACGGAGACACAGGGACAGAGACACAGAGATAGAGAAACAGAGACAGAGACAGAGACAGAGACAGAGACACAGAGAGGGAGACACAGAGACAGAGACACGGAGACAGAGACGCAGAGACGGAGACACAGGGACAGAGACACAGAGACACGGACACAGAGAGAGTGACTCAGAGACAAAGACACGGAGACGGAGACAGAGACACAGAGACATAGACACAGAGACAGAGGCACAGAGACGGAGTCTGTGGGACAGAGACACAGAGACAGAGATTCAGATGCAGAGACACAGAGACGCAGACACAGGGACAGAGACACAGAGACAGAGACACAGAGACAGAGTCACAGAGACGGAGACACAGAGGCAGAGGCACAGAGACAGAGACACAGAGACAGAGACACGGAGACAGAGACGCAGATACAGAGACACAGAGACAGAGACAAAATGACACAGATTCGGAGACAGAGACAGAGGGAGAGAGACACAGAAATGTACACACAAGGACAGAGACATAGAGACAGAGACACAGAGACAGAGACACAGAGACCGTGACACAGAGGCGGAGACACAGGGTAAGAGACATAGAGACAGAGGCACAGAGACAGAGACACAGAGGCAGAGGCACAGAGACAGAGACACAGAGACAGAGACACAGAGGCAGAGGCACAGAGACAGAGACACAGAGACAGAGACACAGAGACGGAAACACAGAGACAGAGACACAGAGACACGGACACAGAGAGAGTGACTCAGAGACAAAGACACAGAGACGGAGACAGAGACACAGAGACAGAGACAGAGGCACAGAGACGGAGACTGTGGGACAGAGACACAGAGACAGAGATTCAGATGCAGAGACACAGAGACGGAGACACAGGGACAGAGACACAGAGACAGGGACACAGAGATAGAGGCACAGAGACAGAGACACAGGGACAGATTCACAGAGACAGAGACACGGAGAGAGACCCACGGAGACAGAGACACAGAGACAGGGACACAGAGACGGAGACAGATGGACAGAGACACAGAGACAGGGACGCAGAGAGAGTGACTCAGAGACAGAGAGACAGAGACGGAGACACAGGGACAGAGACAAGGAGACATGGACACAGAGAGAGTGACTCAGAGACAGATACACAGAGGCAGAGACACAGAGACAGAGACGGAGGCACAGAGACGGACACACAGGGACAGAGACACAGAGACAGGGACGCAGAGACAGAGTCACGGAGGCAGAGACACTGAGACAGAGACAGAGACACAGAGACAGAAACACAGAGACTGAATCACAGAGACAGAGACACAGAGACACACGGTCAGAGGCATAAACACAGAGACAGAGACACAGAGACAGTGACACAAAGAAGGAGACACAGGGGCAGATACACCGAGGCAGCGTCACAGAGACAGAGGCACGGAGACAGTGACACAAAGACGGTGACGCAGGGGCAGAGACACCGAGACAGAGACACAGAGACAGAGACACAGAGACAGAGACACAGAGACAGAGACACAGAGAAAGAGACACAGAGACAGGGACACAGAGAGAGAGACTCAGGGACAGAAACACAGAGACAGAGACACAGAGACGGAGACACTGGGACAGAGAAACAGAGAAAGAGGAACAGAGACAAAGACAGAGACAGAGACACAGAGACAGACACACAGAGACAGACACACAGAGACAGAGACACAGAGACAGAGACACAGAGACAGAGCCACAGAGACACACTGTCAGAGGCATAGACACAGAGACAGAGACACGGAGACAGTGACACAAAGACGGAGACGCAGGGGCAGAGAAACCGAGACAGAGACACAGAAACAGAGACACAGAGACAGAGACACAGAGGCAGAGACACAGAGACAGAGACACAGAGACAGAGACACAAAGACGGCAACTGTGGGACAGAGACACAGATACCGAGATTCAGCTGCAGAGACACAGAGACCGAGACACAGGGACAGAGACACAGAGACAGGGACGCAGAGAGAGTGACTCAGAGACAGAGAGACAGAGACGGAGACACAGGGACAGAGACACAGAGACATCGACACAGAGAGAGTGACTCAGAGACAGATACACAGAGGCAGAGACACAGAGACAGAGACGGAGACACAGAGACGGACACACAGGGACAGAGACACAGAGACAGGGACGCAGAGACAGAGACACAGAGACAGAGACACAGAGACAGAGACACAGAGACAGAGACACAGAGACAGAGACACAGAGACGGAGACACAGAGACGGAGACACAGATACAGAGACACAGAGACAGCGACACAGAGACGGAGGCACAGAGACGGAGACACAGGGACAGAGACACAGAGACAGAGACACAGGGACAGAGACACAGAGGCAGACACTCAGAGGCAGAGACACAGAGACAGAGACACAGAGACCGAGACCCAGAGACAGAGACACAGATACAGAGACACAAAGTCAGAGACACAGAGACAGAGACACAGAGACAGAGACACAGAGACAGAGACACAGAGATAGAGACACAGAGACAGAGACACAGAGACAGAGACACAGCGACAGAGACACAGAGGCAGAGGCACAGAGCCAGAGACACAGAGACAGAGACAGAGACAGACACACAGAGACAGAGACACAGAGACGGAGACACAGGGACAGAGACACAGAGACAGGGACACAGAGAGAGTGACTCAGAGACAGAGACACAGGGACAGAATCACAGAGACATAGACACAGAGACAGAGACACAGAGACACAGAGACAGAGACAGAGACAGAGACACAGAGACAGAGACACAGAGACAGAGACACAGAGACAGAGTCACAGAGACAGAGACACAGAGGCAGAGGCACGGAGACAGAGACACAGAGACAGAGACACAGAGATAGAGACAAAGAGACAGAGACACAGAGACAGAGTCACAGATACAGAGACACAGAGGCAGAGGCACAAAGACAGAGACACAGAGACAGAGACACAGAGACAGAGACACAGAGACGGAGGCACAGAGACGGAGACACAGAGACAGAGACACAGAGACCGAGACCCAGAGACAGAGACACAGATACAGAGAGACAGATGCAGAGACACAATGACAGAGATTCGGAGACAGAGATACAGGGAGAAGGACACAGAAACGGAGACACAGGGACAGAGACACAGAGACAGGGACACAGAGACAGAGACGCAGTGACAGAGACACAGAGGCAGAGACACAGAGAAAGAGAAACAGAGACAGAGACAGAGACAGAGACACAGAGACAGAGACACAGAGACAGAGACACAGAGACAGAGACGCAGAGACAGAGACACAGAGACGGAGACCCAGGGACAGAGACACAGATACAGAGACACAGAGACAGAGACACAGAGCCAGAGACACAGAGACAGAGACAGAGACAGACACACAGAGACAGAGACACAGGGACAGAGACACAGAGACAGGGACACAGAGAGAGTGACTCAGAGACAGAGACACAGGGACAGAATCACAGAGACATAGACACAGAGACAGAGACACAGAGACGGAGACACAGGGACGGAAACACAAGGACAGAGACACAGAGACAGAGACACAGAGGCAGAGGCACAGAGACAGAGACACAGAGACAGAGACACAGAGACAGAGACGCAGTGACAGAGACACAGAGACAGAGACACAGAGAAAGAGAAACAGAGACAGAGACAGAGACAGAGACACAGAGACAGAGACACAGAGACAGAGACACAGAGACAGAGACGCAGAGACAGAGACACAGAGGCCGAGACACAGAGACGGAGACACAGAGCCAGAGACACAGAGACAGAGACAGAGACAGACACACAGAGACAGAGACACAGAGACAGAGACACAGAGACAGAGACACAGAGACAGAGACACAGAGACAGAGACACAGAGACAGAGTCACAGAGACAGAGACACAGAGACAGAGACGCAGAGACAGAGACACAAAGGCCGAGACACAGAGACGGAGACACAGGGACATTGACACAGAGACAGGGACACAGAGAAAGTGACTCAGAGACAGAGACACAGGGACAGAGGCACAGAGACGTAGACACATAGACAGAGACACAGACACAGAGACAGAGACACAGGGACAGGGACACAGAGACATAGCCACAGAGACAGAGACATAGAGACAGAGACATAGAGACAGAGACACAGAGACAGAGACACAGAGACGGAGACACAGGGGCAGAGACACAGAGACAGGGACACAGAGAGAGTGACACAACGACAGAGACACAGGGACAGAGGAACAGAGACATAGACACAGAGACAGAGACACAGAGACAGTGACACAGGGACGGAGACACAAGGACAGAGACACAGAGACAGGGACTCAGAGACAGAGACACAGAGACGGAGACACAGAGACAGAGACACAGAGACAGAGACACAGAGACAGGGACTCAGAGACAGAGACACAGAGACAGAGACACAGGGGCAGAGACAACGAGACGGAGTCACAGAGACAGAGACACAGAGACAGAGACGCAGAGACAGAGACACAGAGACAGAGACATAGAGACAGAGACGCAGAGACGGAGACACAGAGACAGTGACACAGGGACGGAGACACTGAGACGTAGACACATAGACAGAGACACAGACACAGAGACAGAGACACAGGGACAGGGACACAGAGACATAGCCACAGAGACAGAGACATAGAGACAGAGACACAGAGACAGACACACAGAGACGGAGACACAGGGACAGAGACACAGAGACAGGGACACAGAGAGAGTGACACAAAGACAGAGACACAGGGACAGAGGAACAGGGTCATAGACACAGAGACAGAGACACAGAGACAGAGACACAGAGACAGAGACACAGAGACAGAGACACAGAGACAGAGACACAGAGACAGAGACACAGAGACAGAGACACAGAGACAGAGACACAGAGACAGAGACACAGAGACAGAGACACAGGGACAGAATCACAGAGACATAGACACAGAGACAGAGACACAGAGACGGAGACACAGGGACGGAAACACAAGGACAGAGACACAGAGACAGAGACACAGAGGCAGAGGCACAGAGACAGAGACACAGAGACAGAGACACAGAGACAGAGACGCAGTGACAGAGACACAGAGACAGAGACACAGAGAAAGAGAAACAGAGACAGAGACAGAGACAGAGACACAGAGACAGAGACACAGAGACAGAGACACAGAGACAGAGACGCAGAGACAGAGACACAGAGGCCGAGACACAGAGACGGAGACACAGAGCCAGAGACACAGAGACAGAGACAGAGACAGACACACAGAGACAGAGACACAGAGACGGAGACACAGGGACAGAGACACAGAGACAGGGACACAGAGAGAGTGACTCAGAGACAGAGACACAGGGACAGAATCACAGAGACATAGACACAGAGAGAGTGACACAAAGACAGAGACACAGGGACAGAGGAACAGAGACATAGACACAGAGACAGAGACACAGAGACAGTGACACAGAGACGGACACACAGAGACAGAGACACAGAGACCGAGACCCAGAGACAGAGACACAGATACAGAGACAGAGAGACAGAGACACAGAGACAGAGACACAGAGACAGAGACACAGAGACAGAGACACAGAGACAGAGACACAGAGACAGAGACACAGAAACGGAGACACAGAGACGGAGACACAGATACAGAGACACAGAGACAGCGACACAGAGACGGAGGCACAGAGACGGAGACACAGGGACAGAGACACAGAGACAGAGACACAGGGACAGAGACACAGAGGCAGACACTCAGAGGCAGAGACACAGAGACAGAGACACAGAGACCGAGACCCAGAGACAGAGACACAGATACAGAGACACAAAGTCAGAGACACAGAGACAGAGACACAGAGACAGAGACACAGAGACAGAGACACAGAGACAGAGACACAGAGACAGAGACACAGAGACAGAGACACAGCGACAGAGACACAGAGGCAGAGGCACAGAGCCAGAGACACAGAGACAGAGACAGAGACAGACACACAGAGACAGAGACACAGAGACGGAGACACAGGGACAGAGACACAGAGACAGGGACACAGAGAGAGTGACTCAGAGACAGAGACACAGGGACAGAATCACAGAGACATAGACACAGAGACAGAGACACAGAGACACAGAGACAGAGACAGAGACAGAGACACAGAGACAGAGACACAGAGACAGAGACACAGAGACAGAGTCACAGAGACAGAGACACAGAGGCAGAGGCACGGAGACAGAGACACAGAGACAGAGACACAGAGATAGAGACAAAGAGACAGAGACACAGAGACAGAGTCACAGATACAGAGACACAGAGGCAGAGGCACAAAGACAGAGACACAGAGACAGAGACACAGAGACAGAGACACAGAGACGGAGGCACAGAGACGGAGACACAGAGACAGAGACACAGAGACCGAGACCCAGAGACAGAGACACAGATACAGAGAGACAGATGCAGAGACACAATGACAGAGATTCGGAGACAGAGATACAGGGAGAAGGACACAGAAACGGAGACACAGGGACAGAGACACAGAGACAGGGACACAGAGACAGAGACGCAGTGACAGAGACACAGAGGCAGAGACACAGAGAAAGAGAAACAGAGACAGAGACAGAGACAGAGACACAGAGACAGAGACACAGAGACAGAGACACAGAGACAGAGACGCAGAGACAGAGACACAGAGACGGAGACCCAGGGACAGAGACACAGATACAGAGACACAGAGACAGAGACACAGAGCCAGAGACACAGAGACAGAGACAGAGACAGACACACAGAGACAGAGACACAGGGACAGAGACACAGAGACAGGGACACAGAGAGAGTGACTCAGAGACAGAGACACAGGGACAGAATCACAGAGACATAGACACAGAGACAGAGACACAGAGACGGAGACACAGGGACGGAAACACAAGGACAGAGACACAGAGACAGAGACACAGAGGCAGAGGCACAGAGACAGAGACACAGAGACAGAGACACAGAGACAGAGACGCAGTGACAGAGACACAGAGACAGAGACACAGAGAAAGAGAAACAGAGACAGAGACAGAGACAGAGACACAGAGACAGAGACACAGAGACAGAGACACAGAGACAGAGACGCAGAGACAGAGACACAGAGGCCGAGACACAGAGACGGAGACACAGAGCCAGAGACACAGAGACAGAGACAGAGACAGACACACAGAGACAGAGACACAGAGACAGAGACACAGAGACAGAGACACAGAGACAGAGACACAGAGACAGAGTCACAGAGACAGAGACACAGAGACAGAGACACAGAGACAGAGACACAGAGACAGAGACACAGGGACAGAATCACAGAGACATAGACACAGAGACAGAGACACAGAGACGGAGACACAGGGACGGAAACACAAGGACAGAGACACAGAGACAGAGACACAGAGGCAGAGGCACAGAGACAGAGACACAGAGACAGAGACACAGAGACAGAGACGCAGTGACAGAGACACAGAGACAGAGACACAGAGAAAGAGAAACAGAGACAGAGACAGAGACAGAGACACAGAGACAGAGACACAGAGACAGAGACACAGAGACAGAGACGCAGAGACAGAGACACAGAGGCCGAGACACAGAGACGGAGACACAGAGCCAGAGACACAGAGACAGAGACAGAGACAGACACACAGAGACAGAGACACAGAGACGGAGACACAGGGACAGAGACACAGAGACAGGGACACAGAGAGAGTGACTCAGAGACAGAGACACAGGGACAGAATCACAGAGACATAGACACAGAGAGAGTGACACAAAGACAGAGACACAGGGACAGAGGAACAGAGACATAGACACAGAGACAGAGACACAGAGACAGTGACACAGAGACGGACACACAGAGACAGAGACACAGAGACCGAGACCCAGAGACAGAGACACAGATACAGAGACAGAGAGACAGAGACACAGAGACAGAGACACAGAGACAGAGACACAGAGACAGAGACACAGAGACAGAGACACAGAGACAGAGACACAGAGACAGAGACACAGAGACAGAGAAACAGAGACAGAGTCACAGAGACAGAGACACAGAGGCAGAGGCACAGAGAGAGGGACACAGAGGCAGAGACACAGAGAAAGGGACAGAGACACAGAGACGGAGACACAGGGACAGAGACACAGAGACAGGGCACAGAGACGGAGACTCTGGGACAGAGACACAGAGACAGAGATTCAGAGACAGGGACACAGAGACGGAGACACAGTGACAGAGACACAGAGGCAGAGGCACAGAGACTGAGACACAGAGACAGAGACACAGAGAAAGAGACACAGAGACAGAGACACAGAGACAGAGACGCAGAGACAGGGACACAGAGACAGAGACACAGAGACCGAGACCCAGAGACGGAGACACAGATACAGAGACACAGAGACAGAGACACAGAGACAGAGACACAGAGACAGAGACACAGAGACAGAGAAACAGAGACAGAGTCACAGAGACAGAGACACAGAGGCAGAGGCACAGAGACAGAGACACAGAGACAGAGACACAGAGACAGAGAAACAGAGACAGAGTCACAGAGACAGCGACACAGAGGCAGAGGCACAGAGAGAGAGACACAGAGGCAGAGACACAGAGAAAGAGACAGAGACACAGAGACGGACACACAGGGACAGAGACACAGTGACAGGGCACAGAGACGGAGACTCTGGCACAGAGACACAGAGACAGAGATTCAGAGACAGGGACTCAGAGACGGAGACACAGAGACAGAGACACAGAGGCAGAGGCACAGAGACAGAGACACAGAGACAGAGACACAGATACAGAGACACAGAGACAGAGACACAGAGACAGAGACACAGAGACAGAGTCACAGAGACAGAGGCAAGGAGGCAGAGGCGCAGAGACAGAGACACAGAGACAGAGACACAGAGACAGGGACACAGAGACAGAGACACAGAGACAGAGACACAGAGACAGAGACGCAGAGACAGAGACGTAGAGACAGAGACACAGAGACAGAGACACAATGATAGAGATTCAGAGAGAGAGACACAGGGAGAGAGACACAGAAACGGAGATACAGAGCCAGAGGCACAGAGACAGAGACACAGAGCCAGAGGCACAGAGCCAGAGGCACAGAGACAGAGACACAGAGACAGAGACACAGAGGCAGAGGCACAGAGACAGAGACACAGAGACAGAGACACAGAGACAGAGAAACAGAGACAGAGTCACAGAGTCAGAGACACAGAGATAGAGACGCAGAGACAGGGACACAGAGACAGAGACACAGAGACACAGACACAGGGACAGAGACACAGAGACATGGACACAGAGAGAGTGACTCAGAGACAGAGACACAGAGACGGAGACAGAGGCACAGAGACATATACATAGAAACAGAGACACAGAGACGGAGACTGTGGGACAGAGACACAGAGACGGAGACTGTGGGACAGAGACACAGAGACAGAGACTCAGATGCAGAGACACAGAGACGGAGACACAGGGACACAGACACAGAGACAGGGACACAGAGGCAGAGATTCAGATACAGAGACACAGAGACAGAGAGACGGAGAGAGACCCACGGAGACAAAGACACAGAGACAGGGACACAAAGAGGGAGACACATGGACAGAGACACAGAGACCGTGACACAAGGAGAGAGACACAGAGACAGAGACACAGAGAAAGAGAAAAAGAGACAGAGACAGAGACAGAGACAGAGACACAGAGACAGAGACACAGAGACAGAGACACAGAGACAGAGACGCAGAGACAGAGACACAGAGACAGAGACACAGAGACCGAGACCCAGAGACAGAGACACAGATACAGAGACACAGAGACATAGACACAGAGACAGAGACACAGAGACAGAGACACAGAGACAGAGACACAGAGACAGAGACACAGGGACAGAGACGCAGAGACAGAGACACAGAGACAGAGACACAGAGACAGAGACGCAGAGACAGAGACACAGAGACGGAGACCCAGAGACAGAGACACAGATACAGAGACACAGAGACAGAGACACAGTGACAGATACACAGAGACAGCGTCACAGAGACAGAGACACAGGGGCAGAGGCACAGAGACAGAGACACAGAGACAGAGACACAGAGACAGGGACGCAGAGACAGAGACACAGAGACAGAGACAAAATGACAGAGATTCGGAGACAGAGACACAGGGAGAGAGACACAGAAACGTAGACACAAGGACAGAGACACAGAGACAGGGACACAGAGACGGAGACACAGAGAGAGAGACACAGAGACAGGGACACAGGGGCAGAGGAACAGAGGCATAGACACAGAGACAGAGACACAGAGACAGTGACACAGGGACGGAGACACAAGGACAGAGACACAGAGACAGGGACTCAGAGACAGAGACACAGAGACGGAGACACAGAGACAGAGACACAGAGACAGAGACACAGAGACAGGGACTCAGAGACAGAGACACAGAGACAGAGACACAGGGGCAGAGACAACGAGACGGAGTCACAGAGACAGAGACACAGAGACAGAGACGCAGAGACAGAGACACAGAGACAGAGACATAGAGACAGAGACGCAGAGACGGAGACACAGAGACAGTGACACAGGGACGGAGACACTGAGACGTAGACACATAGACAGAGACACAGACACAGAGACAGAGACACAGGGACAGGGACACAGAGACATAGCCACAGAGACAGAGACATAGAGACAGAGACACAGAGACAGACACACAGAGACGGAGACACAGGGACAGAGACACAGAGACAGGGACACAGAGAGAGTGACACAAAGACAGAGACACAGGGACAGAGGAACAGGGTCATAGACACAGAGACAGAGACACAGAGACAGAGACACAGAGACAGAGACACAGAGACAGAGACACAGAGACAGAGACACAGAGACAGAGACACAGAGACAGAGACACAGAGACAGAGACACAGAGACAGAGACACAGAGACAGAGACACAGAGACAGAGACACAGGGACAGAATCACAGAGACATAGACACAGAGACAGAGACACAGAGACGGAGACACAGGGACGGAAACACAAGGACAGAGACACAGAGACAGAGACACAGAGGCAGAGGCACAGAGACAGAGACACAGAGACAGAGACACAGAGACAGAGACGCAGTGACAGAGACACAGAGACAGAGACACAGAGAAAGAGAAACAGAGACAGAGACAGAGACAGAGACACAGAGACAGAGACACAGAGACAGAGACACAGAGACAGAGACGCAGAGACAGAGACACAGAGGCCGAGACACAGAGACGGAGACACAGAGCCAGAGACACAGAGACAGAGACAGAGACAGACACACAGAGACAGAGACACAGAGACGGAGACACAGGGACAGAGACACAGAGACAGGGACACAGAGAGAGTGACTCAGAGACAGAGACACAGGGACAGAATCACAGAGACATAGACACAGAGAGAGTGACACAAAGACAGAGACACAGGGACAGAGGAACAGAGACATAGACACAGAGACAGAGACACAGAGACAGTGACACAGAGACGGACACACAGAGACAGAGACACAGAGACCGAGACCCAGAGACAGAGACACAGATACAGAGACAGAGAGACAGAGACACAGAGACAGAGACACAGAGACAGAGACGCAGAGACAGAGACACAGAGACAGAGACAAAATGACAGAGATTCGGAGACAGAGACACAGGGAGAGAGACACAGAAACGTAGACACAAGGACAGAGACACAGAGACAGGGACACAGAGACGGAGACACAGAGAGAGAGACACAGAGACAGGGACACAGGGGCAGAGGAACAGAGACATAGACACAGAGACAGAGACACAGAGACAGTGACACAGGGACGGAGACACAAGGACAGAGACACAGAGACAGGGACTCAGAGACAGAGACACAGAGACGGAGACACAGAGACAGAGACACAGAGACAGAGACACAGAGACAGGGACTCAGAGACAGAGACACAGAGACAGAGACACAGGGGCAGAGACAACGAGACGGAGTCACAGAGACAGAGACACAGAGACAGAGACGCAGAGACAGAGACACAGAGACAGAGACATAGAGACAGAGACGCAGAGACGGAGACACAGAGACAGTGACACAGGGACGGAGACACTGAGACGTAGACACATAGACAGAGACACAGACACAGAGACAGAGACACAGGGACAGGGACACAGAGACATAGCCACAGAGACAGAGACATAGAGACAGAGACACAGAGACAGACACACAGAGACGGAGACACAGGGACAGAGACACAGAGACAGGGACACAGAGAGAGTGACACAAAGACAGAGACACAGGGACAGAGGAACAGGGTCATAGACACAGACACAGAGACACAGAGACAGAGACACAGAGACAGAGACACAGAGACAGAGACACAGAGACAGAGACACAGAGACAGAGACACAGAGACAGAGACACAGAGACAGAGACACAGAGACAGAGACACAGAGACAGAGACACAGAGACAGAGACACAGGGACAGAATCACAGAGACATAGACACAGAGACAGAGACACAGAGACGGAGACACAGGGACGGAAACACAAGGACAGAGACACAGAGACAGAGACACAGAGGCAGAGGCACAGAGACAGAGACACAGAGACAGAGACACAGAGACAGAGACGCAGTGACAGAGACACAGAGACAGAGACACAGAGAAAGAGAAACAGAGACAGAGACAGAGACAGAGACACAGAGACAGAGACACAGAGACAGAGACACAGAGACAGAGACGCAGAGACAGAGACACAGAGGCCGAGACACAGAGACGGAGACACAGAGCCAGAGACACAGAGACAAAGACAGAGACAGACACACAGAGACAGAGACACAGAGACGGAGACACAGGGACAGAGACACAGAGACAGGGACACAGAGAGAGTGACTCAGAGACAGAGACACAGGGACAGAATCACAGAGACATAGACACAGAGAGAGTGACACAAAGACAGAGACACAGGGACAGAGGAACAGAGACATAGACACAGAGACAGAGACACAGAGACAGTGACACAGAGACGGACACACAGAGACAGACACACAGAGACCGAGACCCAGAGACAGAGACACAGATACAGAGACAGAGAGACAGAGACACAGAGACAGAGACACAGAGACAGAGACACAGAGACAGAGACACAGAGACAGAGACACAGAGACAGAGACACAGAGACAGAGAAACAGAGACAGAGTCACAGAGACAGAGACACAGAGGCAGAGGCACAGAGAGAGGGACACAGAGGCAGAGACACAGAGAAAGAGACAGAGACACAGAGACGGAGACACAGGGACAGAGACACAGAGACAGGGCACAGAGACGGAGACTCTGGGACAGAGACACAGAGACAGAGATTCAGAGACAGGGACACAGAGACGGAGACACAGTGACAGAGACACAGAGGCAGAGGCACAGAGACTGAGACACAGAGACAGAGACACAGAGAAAGAGACACAGAGACAGAGACACAGAGACAGAGACGCAGAGACAGGGACACAGAGACAGAGACACAGAGACCGAGACCCAGAGACGGAGACACAGATACAGAGACACAGAGACAGGGACACAGAGACAGAGACACAGAGACAGAGACACAGAGACAGAGAAACAGAGACAGAGTCACAGAGACAGAGACACAGAGGCAGAGGCACAGAGACAGAGACACAGAGACAGAGACACAGAGACAGAGAAACAGAGACAGAGTCACAGAGACAGCGACACAGAGGCAGAGGCACAGAGAGAGAGAGACACAGAGGCAGAGACACAGAGAAAGAGACAGAGACACAGAGACGGACACACAGGGACAGAGACACAGTGACAGGGCACAGAGACGGAGACTCTGGCACAGAGACACAGAGACAGAGATTCAGAGACAGGGACTCAGAGACGGAGACACAGAGACAGAGACACAGAGGCAGAGGCACAGAGACAGAGACACAGAGACAGAGACACAGATACAGAGACACAGAGACAGAGACACAGAGACAGAGACACAGAGACAGAGTCACAGAGACAGAGGCAAGGAGGCAGAGGCGCAGAGACAGAGACACAGAGACAGAGACACAGAGACAGAGACACAGAGACAGAGACACAGAGACAGAGACGCAGAGACAGAGACGTAGAGACAGAGACACAGAGACAGAGACACAATGATAGAGATTCAGAGAGAGAGACACAGGGAGAGAGACACAGAAACGGAGATACAGAGCCAGAGGCACAGAGACAGAGACACAGAGCCAGAGGCACAGAGCCAGAGGCACAGAGACAGAGACACAGAGACAGAGACACAGAGGCAGAGGCACAGAGACAGAGACACAGAGACAGAGACACAGAGACAGAGAAACAGAGACAGAGTCACAGAGTCAGAGACACAGAGATAGAGACGCAGAGACAGGGACACAGAGACAGAGACACAGAGACACAGACACAGGGACAGAGACACAGAGACATGGACACAGAGAGAGTGACTCAGAGACAGAGACACAGAGACGGAGACAGAGGGACAGAGACATATACATAGAAACAGGGACACAGAGACGGAGACTGTGGGACAGAGACACAGAGACGGAGACTGTGGGACAGAGACACAGAGACAGAGATTCAGATGCAGAGACACAGAGACGGAGACACAGGGACACAGACACAGAGACAGGGACACAGAGGCAGAGATTCAGATACAGAGACACAGAGACAGAGAGACGGAGAGAGACCCACGGAGACAAAGACACAGAGACAGGGACACAAAGAGGGAGACACATGGACAGAGACACAGAGACCGTGACACAAGGAGAGAGACACAGAGACAGAGACACAGAGAAAGAGAAAAAGAGACAGAGACAGAGACAGAGACAGAGACACAGAGACAGAGACACAGAGACAGAGACACAGAGACAGAGACGCAGAGACAGAGACACAGAGACAGAGACACAGAGACCGAGACCCAGAGACAGAGACACAGATACAGAGACACAGAGACATAGACACAGAGACAGAGACACAGAGACAGAGACACAGAGACAGAGACACAGAGACAGAGACACAGGGACAGAGACGCAGAGACAGAGACACAGAGACAGAGACACAGAGACAGAGACGCAGAGACAGAGACACAGAGACGGAGACCCAGAGACAGAGACACAGATACAGAGACACAGAGACAGAGACACAGTGACAGATACACAGAGACAGCGTCACAGAGACAGAGACACAGGGGCAGAGGCACAGAGACAGAGACACAGAGACAGAGACACAGAGACAGGGACGCAGAGACAGAGACACAGAGACAGAGACAAAATGACAGAGATTCGGAGACAGAGACACAGGGAGAGAGACACAGAAACGTAGACACAAGGACAGAGACACAGAGACAGGGACACAGAGACGGAGACACAGAGAGAGAGACACAGAGACAGGGACACAGGGGCAGAGGCACAGAGACAGAGACACAGAGACAGGGACAAAGAGAGAGTGACACAAAGACAGAGACACAGGGACAGAGGAACAGAGACATAGACACAGAGACAGAGACACAGAGACAGAGACACAGGGACGGAGACTCAAGGACAGAGACACAGAGACAGGGACACAGAGAGAGAGAGACAGAGACAGAGACACAGAGACAGAGACACACGGACAGAGGCATAGACACAAAGACAGAGGCACAGAGACAGATACACAGAGAGAGAGACACAGAGGCAGAGACACGGAGAAAGAGACAGAGACACAGAGACGGAGACACAGGGACAGAGACACAAAGACAGGGCACAGAGACGGAGACTCTGGGTCAGAGACACAGAGACAGAGATTCAGAGACAGGGACACAGAGACGGAGACACAGAGACAGAGACACAGAGGCAGAGGCACAGAGACAGAGACACAGAGACAGAGACACAGATACAGAGACACAGAGACAGAGACACAGAGACAGAGACACAGAGACAGAGTCACAGAGACAGAGGCAAGGAGGCAGAGGCACAGAGACAGAGACACAGAGACAGAGACACAGAGACAGAGACACAGAGACAGAGACACAGAGACAGAGACACAGAGACAGAGACGCAGAGACAGAGACGTAGAGACAGAGACACAGAGACAGAGACACAATGATAGAGATTCAGAGAGAGAGACACAGGGAGAGAGACACAGAAACGGAGATACAGAGCCAGAGGCACAGAGACAGAGACACAGAGCCAGAGGCACAGAGCCAGAGGCACAGAGACAGAGACACAGAGACAGAGACACAGAGGCAGAGGCACAGAGACAGAGACACAGAGACAGAGATACAGAGACAGAGTCACAGAGTCAGAGACACAGAGACAGAGACGCAGAGACAGGGACCCAGAGACAGAGACACAGAGACACAGACACAGGGACAGAGACACAGGGACACAGACACAGAGACAGGGACACAGAGGCAGAGATTCAGATACAGAGACACAGAGACAGAGACACGGAGAGAGACCCACGGAGACAAAGACACAGAGACAGGGACACAAAGAGGGAGACACATTGACAGAGACACAGAGACCGTGACACAAGGAGAGAGACACAGAGACAGAGACACAGAGAAAGAGAAAAAGAGACAGAGACAGAGACAGGGACAGAGACACAGAGACAGAGACACAGAGACAGAGACACAGAGACAGAGACACAGAGACAGAGACACAGGGACGGAGACTCAAGGACAGAGACACAGAGACAGGGACACAGAGAGAGAGAGACACAGAGACAGAGACACAGAGGCAGAGGCACAGAGACAGAGACACAGAGACAGAGACACAGATACAGAGACACAGAGACAGAGACACAGAGACAGAGTCACAGAGACAGAGGCAAGGAGGCAGAGGCACAGAGACAGAGACACAGAGACAGAGACACGGAGACAGAGACACAGAGACAGAGACACAGAGACAGAGACACAGAGACAGAGACGCAGAGACAGAGACGTAGAGACAGAGACACAGAGACAGAGACACAATGATAGAGATTCAGAGAGAGAGACACAGGGAGAGAGACACAGAAACGGAGATACAGAGCCAGAGGCACAGAGACAGAGACGCAGAGCCAGAGGCACAGAGCCAGAGGCACAGAGACAGAGACACAGAGACAGAGACACAGAGGCAGAGGCACAGAGACAGAGACACAGAGACAGAGACACAGAGACAGAGACACAGAGACAGAGTCACAGAGTCAGAGACACAGAGACAGAGACGCAGAGACAGGGACCCAGAGACAGAGACACAGAGACACAGACACAGGGACAGAGACACAGGGACACAGACACAGAGACAGGGACACAGAGGCAGAGATTCAGATACAGAGACACAGAGACAGAGACACGGAGAGAGACCCACGGAGACAAAGACACAGAGACAGGGACACAAAGAGGGAGACACATTGACAGAGACACAGAGACCGTGACACAAGGAGAGAGACACAGAGACAGAGACACAGAGAAAGAGAAAAAGAGACAGAGACAGAGACAGGGACAGAGACACAGAGACAGAGACACAGAGACAGAGACACAGAGACAGAGACACAGAGACAGAGACACAGAGACAGAGACACAGAGACAGAGACACAGGGACGGAGACTCAAGGACAGAGACACAGAGACAGGGACACAGAGAGAGAGAGACAGAGACAGAGACACAGAGACAGAGACACACGGACAGAGGCATAGACACAAAGACAGAGGCACAGAGACAGATACACAGAGAGAGAGACACAGAGGCAGAGACACAGAGAAAGAGACAGAGACACAGAGACGGAGACACAGATACAGAGACACAGAGACAGAGACACAGAGACAGAGACACAGAGACAGAGAAACAGAGACAGAGTCACAGAGACAGAGACACAGAGACAGAGACACAGAGACAGAGACACAGAGACAGAGATTCAAAGACAGGGACACAGAGACGGAGACACAGAGAGAGAGACACAGAGACAGAGACACAGAGACAGAGACACAGGTACAGAGACACAGAGACAGAGACACAGCGACAGAGACACAGGGACAGAGACACAGAGACAGAGACACAGGGACAGAGACACAGAGACAGAGACACAGAGACAGAGACACAGAGACAGAGACGCAGAGGCAGGGACACAGAGACAGAGACACAGAGACCGGGACCCAGAGACAGAGACACAGATACAGAGACACAGAGACAGAGACACAGAGACAGAGACACAGAGACAGAGACACAGAGACAGAGAAACAGAGACAGAGTCACAGAGACAGAGACACAGAGGCAGAGGCACAGAGAGAGAGACACAGAGGCAGAAACACAGAGAAAGAGCCAGAGGCACAGAGACAGAGACACAGAGCCAGAGGCACAGAGCCAGAGGCACAGAGACAGAGACACAGAGACAGAGACACAGAGACAGAGATTCAAAGACAGGGACACAGAGACGGAGACACAGAGAGAGAGACACAGAGACAGAGACACAGAGACAGAGACACAGGTCCAGAGACACAGAGACAGAGACACAGCGACAGAGACACAGAGACAGAGACACAATGATAGAGATTCAGAGAGAGAGACACAGGGAGAGAGACACAGAAACGGAGATACAGAGCCAGAGGCACAGAGACAGAGACACAGAGCCAGAGGCACAGAGCCAGAGGCACAGAGACAGAGACACAGAGACAGAGACACAGAGGCAGAGGCACAGAGACAGAGACACAGAGACAGAGATACAGAGACAGAGTCACAGAGTCAGAGACACAGAGACAGGGACACAGAGGCAGAGGCACAGAGACAGAGACACAGAGACAGAGACACAGAGACAGAGACACAGAGACAGAGTCACAGAGTCAGAGACACAGAGACAGAGACGCAGAGACAGGGACCCAGAGACAGAGACACAGAGACACAGACACAGGGACAGAGACACAGGGACACAGACACAGAGACAGGGACACAGAGGCAGAGATTCAGATACAGAGACACAGAGACAGAGACACGGAGAGAGACCCACGGAGACAAAGACACAGAGACAGGGACACAAAGAGGGAGACACATTGACAGAGACACAGAGACCGTGACACAAGGAGAGAGACACAGAGACAGAGACACAGAGAAAGAGAAAAAGAGACAGAGACAGAGACAGGGACAGAGACACAGAGACAGAGACACAGAGACAGAGACACAGAGACAGAGACACAGAGACAGAGACACAGAGACAGAGACACAGGGACGGAGACTCAAGGACAGAAACACAGAGACAGGGACACAGAGAGAGAGAGACAGAGACAGAGACACAGAGACAGAGACACACGGACAGAGGCATAGACACAAACACAGAGGCACAGAGACAGATACACAGAGAGAGAGACACAGAGGCAGAGACACAGAGAAAGAGACAGAGACACAGAGACGGAGACACAGATACAGAGACACAGAGACAGAGTCACAGAGACAGAGACACAGAGACAGAGAAACAGAGACAGAGTCACAGAGACAGAGACACAGCGACAGAGACACAGGGACAGAGACACAGAGACAGAGACACAGGGACAGAGACACAGAGACAGAGACACAGAGACAGAGACGCAGAGACAGAGACGCAGAGGCAGGGACACAGAGACAGAGACACAGAGACCGAGACCCAGAGACAGAGACACAGATACAGAGACACAGAGACAGAGACACAGAGACAGAGACACAGAGACAGAGACACAGAGACAGAGACACAGAGACAGAGAAACAGAGACAGAGTCACAGAGACAGAGACACAGAGGCAGAGGCACAGAGAGAGAGACACAGAGGCAGAAACACAGAGAAAGAGACAGAGACACAGAGACGGAGTCACAGGGACAGAGACACAGAGACAGGGCACAGAGACGGAGACTCTGGGACAGAGACACAGAGACAGAGATTCAGAGACAGGGACACAGAGACGGAGACACAGGTACAGTGACACAGAGACAGAGACACAGCGACAGAGACACAGAGACAGAGACACAGAGACAGAGACACAGAGACAGAGACACAGAGACAGAGACACAGAGACAGAGACACAGAGACAGAGACGCAGAGACAGGGACACAGAGACAGAGACACAGAGACCGAGACCCAGAGACGGAGACACAGATACAGAGACACAGAGACAGAGACTCAGAGACAGAGAAACAGAGACAGAGTCACAGAGACAGAGACACAGATGCAGAGGCACAGAGACAGAGACACAGAGACAGAGACACAGATACAGAGACGCAGTGACAGAGACACAGAGACAGAGACACAGAGACAGAGACACAGAGACAGAGACGCGGAGGCAGAGACACAGAGACAGAGACACGGAGATCGAGACGCAGAGACAGAGACACAGAGACAGAGACACAATGATAGAGATTCAGAGAGAGAGACACAGGGAGAGCGACACAGAAACGGAGATACAGAGCCAGAGGCACAGAGACAGAGACACAGAGCCAGAGGCACAGAGCCAGAGGCACAGAGACAGAGACACAGAGACAGAGACACAGAGACAGAGATTCAAAGACAGGGACACAGAGACGGAGACACAGAGAGAGAGACACAGAGACAGAGACACAGAGACAGAGACACAGGTACAGAGACACAGAGACAGAGACACAGCGACAGAGACACAGAGACAGGGACACAGAGACAGAGACACAGGGACAGAGACACAGAGACAGAGACACAGAGACAGACACACAGAGACAGAGACGCAGAGGCAGGGACACAGAGACAGAGACACAGAGACCGAGACCCAGAGACAGAGACACAGATACAGAGACACAGAGACAGAGACACAGAGACAGAGACACAGAGACAGAGACACAGAGACAGAGACACAGAGACAGAGAAACAGAGACAGAGTCACAGAGACAGAGACACAGAGGCAGAGGCACAGAGAGAGAGACACAGAGGCAGAGACACAGAGAAAGAGACAGAGACACAGAGACGGAGTCACAGGGACAGAGACACAGAGACAGGGCACGGAGACGGAGACTCTGGGACAGAGACACAGAGACAGAGATTCAGAGACAGGGACACAGAGACGGAGACACAGGTACAGAGACACAGAGACAGAGACACAGCGACAGAGACACAGAGACAGAGACACAGAGACAGAGACACAGAGACAGAGACACAGAGGCAGAGGCACAGAGACGGAGACACAGAGACAGAGACACAGAGACCGAGACCCAGAGACAGAGACACAGATACAGAGACACAGAGACAGAGACACAGAGACAGAGACACAGAGACAGAGACACAGAGACAGAGACACAATGATAGAGATTCAGAGACAGAGACACAGGGAGAGAGATACAGAAGCGGAGATACAGAGCCAGAGGCACAGAGACAGAGACACAGAGACAGAGACACAGAGGCAGAGGCACAGAGACGGAGACACAGAGACAGAGACACAGAGACCGAGACCCAGAGACAGAGACACAGATACAGAGACACAGAGACAGAGACACAGAGACAGAGACACAGAGACAGAGACACAGAGACAGAGAAACAGAGACAGAGTCACAGAGACAGAGACACAGAGGCAGAGGCACAGAGACAGGGACACAGAGACAGAGACACAGAGACAGAGACACAGAGACAGAGACACAGAGACAGAGACGCAGAGGCAGAGACACAGAGACAGAGACACAGAGATCGAGACCCAGAGACAGAGACACTGATACAGAGACACAGAGACAGAGACACAGAGACAGAGACACAGAGACACAGTCACAGAGACAGAGACACGGAGGCAGAGGCACAGAGACAGAGACACAGAGACAGAGACACAGAGACAGAGACACAGAGACAGAGACACAGAGACGGAGTCACAGGGACAGAGACACAGAGACAGGGCACAGAGACGGAGACTCTGGGACAGAGACACAGAGACAGAGATTCAGAGACAGGGACACAGAGACGGAGACACAGGTACAGTGACACAGAGACAGAGACACAGCGACAGAGACACAGAGACAGAGACACAGAGACAGAGACACAGAGACAGAGACACAGAGACAGAGACACAGAGACAGAGACACAGAGACAGAGACACAGAGACAGAGACGCAGAGACAGGGACACAGAGACAGAGACACAGAGACCGAGACCCAGAGACGGAGACACAGATACAGAGACACAGAGACAGAGACTCAGAGACACAGAAACAGAGACAGAGACACTGATACAGAGACACAGAGACAGAGACACAGAGACAGAGACACAGAGACAGAGACACAGAGACACAGTCACAGAGACAGAGACACGGAGGCAGAGGCACAGAGACAGAGACACAGAGACAGAGACACAGAGACAGAGACACAGAGACAGAGACGCAGAGACAGAGACGTAGAGACAGAGACACAGAGACAGGGACACAGAGACAGAGACACAGAGACAGAGACGCAGAGACAGAGACACAGAGACAGAGACACAGAGACAGAGACACAATGATAGAGATTCAGAGACAGAGACACAGGGAGAGAGACACAGAGACAGAGACACAGAGACAGAGACGCAGAGACAGAGACGTAGAGACAGAGACACAGAGACAGAGACACAATGATAGAGATTCAGAGAGAGAGACACAGGGAGAGAGACACAGAAACGGAGATACAGAGCCAGAGGCACAGAGACAGAGACACAGAGCCAGAGGCACAGAGCCAGAGGCACAGAGACAGAGACACAGAGACAGAGACACAGAGACAGAGATTCAAAGACAGGGACACAGAGACGGAGACACAGAGAGAGAGACACAGAGACAGAGACACAGAGACAGAGACACAGAGACAGAGACACAGGTCCAGAGACACAGAGACAGAGACACAGCGACAGAGACACAGAGACAGAGACACAGAGACAGAGACACAGGGACAGAGACACAGAGACAGAGACACAGAGACAGAGACACAGAGACAGAGACGCAGAGGCAGGGACACAGAGACAGAGACACAGAGACCGAGACCCAGAGACAGAGACACAGATACAGAGACACAGAGACAGAGACACAGAGACAGAGACACAGAGACAGAGACACAGAGACAGAGACACAGAGACAGAGACACAGAGACAGAGACACAGAGACAGAGAAACAGAGACAGAGTCACAGAGACAGAGACACAGAGGCAGAGGCACAGAGAGAGAGACACAGAGGCAGAGACACAGAGAAAGAGACAGAGACACAGAGACGGAGTCACAGGGACAGAGACACAGAGACAGGGCACGGAGACGGAGACTCTGGGACAGAGACACAGAGACAGAGATTCAGAGACAGGGACACAGAGACGGAGACACAGGTACAGAGACACAGAGACAGAGACACAGCGACAGAGACACAGAGACAGAGACACAGAGACAGAGACACAGAGACAGAGACACAGAGACAGAGACACAGAGACAGAGACACAGAGACAGAGACACAGAGACAGAGACACAGAGACAGAGACACAGAGACAGAGACGCAGAGACAGAGACGTAGAGACAGAGACACAGAGACAGAGACACAATGATAGAGATTCAGAGAGAGAGACACAGGGAGAGAGACACAGAAACGGAGATACAGAGCCAGAGGCACAGAGACAGAGACACAGAGCCAGAGGCACAGAGCCAGAGGCACAGAGACAGAGACACAGAGACAGAGACACAGAGGCAGAGGCACAGAGACAGAGACACAGAGACAGAGATACAGAGACAGAGTCACAGAGTCAGAGACACAGAGACAGAGACACAGAGGCAGAGGCACAGAGACAGAGACACAGAGACAGAGACACAGAGACAGAGACACAGAGACAGAGTCACAGAGTCAGAGACACAGAGACAGAGACGCAGAGACAGGGACCCAGAGACAGAGACACAGAGACACAGACACAGGGACAGAGACACAGGGACACAGACACAGAGACAGGGACACAGAGGCAGAGATTCAGATACAGAGACACAGAGACAGAGACACGGAGAGAGACCCACGGAGACAAAGACACAGAGACAGGGACACAAAGAGGGAGACACATTGACAGAGACACAGAGACCGTGACACAAGGAGAGAGACACAGAGACAGAGACACAGAGAAAGAGAAAAAGAGACAGAGACAGAGACAGGGACAGAGACACAGAGACAGAGACACAGAGACAGAGACACAGAGACAGAGACACAGAGACAGAGACACAGAGACAGAGACACAGGGACGGAGACTCAAGGACAGAAACACAGAGACAGGGACACAGAGAGAGAGAGACAGAGACAGAGACACAGAGACAGAGACACACGGACAGAGGCATAGACACAAACACAGAGGCACAGAGACAGATACACAGAGAGAGAGACACAGAGGCAGAGACACAGAGAAAGAGACAGAGACACAGAGACGGAGACACAGATACAGAGACACAGAGACAGAGTCACAGAGACAGAGACACAGAGACAGAGAAACAGAGACAGAGTCACAGAGACAGATTCACAGAGACAGAGACACAGGCACAGAGACACAGAGACAGAGACACAGAGACAGAGACACAGAGACAGAGACGCAGAGACAGGGACACAGAGACAGAGACACAGAGACAGAGACACAGAGACAGAGACACAGAGACAGAGACGCAGAGACAGAGACGTAGAGACAGAGACACAGAGACAGGGACACAGAGACAGAGACACAGAGACAGAGACGCAGAGACAGAGACACAGAGACAGAGACACAGAGACAGAGACACAATGATAGAGATTCAGAGAGAGAGACACAGGGAGAGAGACACAGAAACGGAGATACAGCGACAGAGACACAAAGACAGAGACACAGAGACAGAGACACAGTGACAGAGACACAGAGACAGAGACACAGAGACAGATACACAGAGAGAGAGACACAGAGAAAGAGACGTAGAGACAGAGACACAGAGACAGAGACGCAGAGACAGAGACGTAGAGACAGAGACACAGAGACAGGGACACGGAGACAGAGACACAGAGACAGAGACACAGAGACAGAGACACAGAGACAGAGACACAGAGACAGAGACGCAGAGACAGAGACACAGAGACGGAGACCCAGAGACAGAGACACAGATACAGAGACACAGAGACATAGACACAGTGACAGAGACACAGAGACAGATACACAGAGACAGCGTCACAGAGACAGAGACACAGAGGCAGAGACATAGAGACAGAGACACAGAGAGAGTGACACAGAGACGGAGACACAGGGGCAGAGACACAGAGACATGGACACAGAGAGAGTGACTCAGAGACACAGACACAGAGACGGAGACAGAGATACAGAGACATAGACACAGAGACAGAGACACAGAGACGGAGACTGTGGGACAGAGACACAGAGACAGAGATTCAGATGCAGAGACACAGAGACGGAGACACAGGGACAGAGACACAGAGACAGGGACACAGAGGCAGAGATTCAGATGCAGAGACACAGGGACAGATTCATAGAGACAGAGACACGGAGAGAGCCCACGGAGACAGAGACACAGAGACATGGACACAGAGACGGAGACAGATGGTCAGAGACACAGAGACCGTGACACAAGGAGAGAGACACAGAGACATAGACACAGAGACAGAGATACAGAGACAGAGACGCAGAGACAGATACACAGAGGCAGAGACACAGAGACAGAGACACAGAGACAGAGACACAGAGACAGAGACACAGAGACACACGGTCAGAGGCATAGACACAGTGACAGAGACACAGAGACAGTGACACAAAGACGGAGACACAGGGGCAGCGACACCGAGACAGAGAGACAGAGTCAGAGACACAGAGACAGAGACACAGAGACAGAGACACAGAGACAGAGACACAGAGACAGAGACACAGAGACAGAGACACAGAGACAGAGACACAGACACGGAGACACAGAGACAGAGACGCAGAGACAGAGACACAGAGACAGAGACACAGAGACAGAGACAGGGACAGAGACACAGAGACAGAAACACAGAGACAGATTCACAGAGACACGGACACAGAGACACACGTTCAGAGGCATAGACACAGAGACAGACACACAGAGACCGTGACACAAAGACGGAGACGCAGGGGCAGAGACACCGGGACTGAGACACAGAGACAGAGACACAGAGACAGAGACACAGAGACAGAGACACAGAGACAGAGACACAGAGACAGAGACACAGAGACAGAGACACAGAGACAGAGACACAGAGACAGAGACACAGAGACAGAGACACAGAGACAGAGACACAGAGACAGAGACACAGAGACAGAGACACAGAGACGGAGACACAGAGACGGAGACACGGAGACAGAGACACAGAGACAGAGACACAGAGACAAAGACACAGAGACAGAGACACAGAAGCAGAGACACAGAGACAGAGACACAGAGACAGAGACACAGAGACAGAGACACAGAGACAGAGACACAGAGACAGAGACACAGAGACAGAGACACAGAGACAGAGACACAGAGACAGAGACACAGAGATAGAGATACAGAGTCAGAGACACAGAGACAGAGACACAGAGACAGAGACATAGAGACAGAGACACAGAGAGAGTGACACAGAGACGGAGACACATGGACAGAGACACAGAGAGAGTGACTCAGAGACACAGACACAGAGACGGAGACAGAGACACAGATATATAGACACAGAGACAGAGACACAGAGACGGAGACACATGGACAGAGACACAGAGAGAGTGACTCAGAGACACAGACACAGAGACGGAGACAGAGACACAGATATATAGACACAGAGACAGAGACACAGAGACCGAGACCCAGAGACAGAGACACAGATACAGAGACACAAAGACAGAGACACAGAGACAGAGACACAGAGACAGAGACACAGAGACAGAGACACAGAGACAGAGTCATAGAGACAGAGACACAATGACAGAGATTCGGAGACAGAGATACAGGGAGAGGGACACAGAAACGGAGACACAGGGACAGAGACACAGAGACAGGGACACAGAGACAGAGACGCAGTGACAGAGACACAGAGGCAGAGGCACAAAGAAAGAGAAACAGAGACAGAGACAGAGACAGAGACACAGAGACAGAGACACAGAGACAGAGACACAGAGACAGAGACACAGAGACAGAGACACAGAGACAGAGATACAGAGACAGAGACGCAGAGACAGAGACACAGAGACGGAGACCCAGAGACAGAGACACAGATACAGAGACACAGAGACAGAGACACAGAGACAGGGACACAGCGACGGAGACAGATGGACAGAGACACAGAGACCGTGACACAAGGAGAGAGACACAGAGACATAGACACAGAGACAGAGATACAGAGACAGAGACGCAGAGACTGATACACGAAGGCAGAGACACAGAGTCAGAGACAGAGACATAGAGACGGAGACACAGGGACAGAGACACAGAGACAGGGACCCAGCGACAGAGTCACAGAGGCAGAGACACTGAGACAGAGACAGAGACACAGAGACACACGGTCAGAGGCATAGACACAGAGACAGAGACACAGAGACAGTGACACAAAGACGGAGACACAGGGGCAGAGACACCGAGACAGAGAGACAGAGACAGAGACACAGAGACACAGAGACAGAGACACAGAGACAGAGACACAGAGACAAAGACACAGAGACAGAGACACAGAGACAGAGACACAGAGACAGAGACACAGAGACAGAGACACAGAGACAGAGACACAGAGACAGAGACACAGAGACAGAGACACAGAGACAGAGACACAGAGACAGAGACACAGAGACGGAGGCACAGAGACGGAGACACAGAGATAGAGACACAGAGATAGAGACACAGAGACCGAGACCCAGAGACAGAGACACAGATACAGAGAGACAGATGCAGAGACACAATGACAGAGATTCGGAGACAGAGATACAGGGAGAAGGACACAGAAACGGAGACACAGGGACAGAGACACAGAGACAGGGACACAGAGACGCAGTGACAGAGACACAGAGGCAGGGACACAGAGAAAGAGAAACAGAGACAGAGACAGAGACAGAGACAGAGACACAGAGACAGGGACACAGAGACGGAGACACAGAGAGAGAGACACAGAGACAGAGACACAGGTGCAGATGCACAGAGACAGAGACACAAAGACAGGGACACAGAGAGAGTGACCCAAAGACAGAGACACAGGGACAGAGGAACAGAGACATGGACACAGAGACAGCGACACAGAGACAGAGACACAGGGACGGAGACACAAGGACAGAGACACAGAGACAGGGACACAGAGAGAGAGAGACAGAGACAGAGACACAGAGACGGAGACACAGATACAGAGAAACAGAGACAGCGACACAGAGACAGAGACACAGAGACGGAGACACAGAGCCAGATACACAGAGACAGAGACACAGAGACAGAGCCACAGAGACAGAGACACAGAAGCAGACACACAGAGACAGAGGCACAGAGACAGAGACACAGAGACAGAGACACAGAGACCGAGACCCAGGGACAGAGACACAGATACAGAGACACAAATGCAGAGACACAGAGACAGAGACACAGAGACAGAGACACAGAGACAGAGTCACAGAGACAGAGACACAGAGGGAGAGGCACAGAGCCAGAGACACAGAGACAGAGACTGAGACAGACACACAGAGACAGAGACACAGAGACGGAGGCACAGAGACAGAGACACAGAGACAGAGACACAGGGGCAGAGACAACGAGACGGAGTCACAGAGACAGAGACATCAGAGACAGAGACGCAGAGACAGAGACACAGAGACAGAGACATAGAGACAGAGACGCCGAGACGGAGACACAGAGACAGTGACACAGGGACGGAGACACAGAGACAGGGACATAGAGAGAGTGACTCAGAGACAGAGACACAGGGACAGAGGCACAGAGACGTAGACACATAGACAGAGACACGGACACAGAGACAGAGACACAGGGACAGGGACACAGAGACACAGCCACAGAGACAGAGACATAGAGACAGAGACACAGAGACAGACATACAGAGACGGAGACACAGGGACAGAGACACAGAGACAGGGACACAGAGAGAGTGACACAAAGACAGAGACACAGGGACAGAGGAACAGAGACATAGACACAGAGACAGAGACACAGAGACAGAGACACAGAGACAGGGACTCAGAGACAGAGACACAGAGACAGACACAGGGGCAGAGACAACGAGACGGAGTCACAGAGACAGAGACACAGAGACAGAGACGCAGAGACAGAGACACAGAGACAGAGACATAGAGACAGAGACACAGAGACAGGGACATAGAGAGAGTGACTCAGAGACAGAGACACAGGGACAGAGGCACAGAGACGTAGACACATAGACAGAGACACAGACACAGAGACAGAGACACAGGGACAGGGACACAGAGACATAGCCACAGAGACAGAGACAGAGACACAGAGACAGAGACACAGAGACAGAGACACAGAGACAGACACACAGAGACGGAGACACAGGGACAGAGACACAGAGACAGGGACACAGAGAGAGTGACACAAAGACAGAGACACAGGGACAGAGGAACAGAGACGTAGACACAGAGACAGAGACACAGAGACAGAGACACAGAGACAGAGACACAGAGACAGAGACACAGAGACAGAGACATAGAGACAGAGACACAGAGACAGAGACACAGAGACAGAGACACAGAGACAGTGACACAGAGACGGAGACACAGAGACGGAGACACAGATACAGAGACACAGAGACAGCGACACAGAGACAGAGACACAGAGACGGAGACACAGAGACAGATACACAGAGACAGAGACACAGAGATAGAGACAAAGAGACAGAGACACAGAGACAGAGTCACAGATACAGAGACACAGAGGCAGAGGCACAGAGACAGAGACACAGAGACAGAGACACAGAGACAGAGACACAGAGACGGAGGCACAGAGACGGAGACACTGGGACAGAGACACAGAGACAGAGACACAGGGACAGAGACACAGAGGCAGACACTCAGAGGCAGAGACACAGAGACAGAGACACAGAGACAGAGACACAGAGACCGAGACCGAGAGACAGAGACACAGATACAAAGACACAAAGACAGAGACACAGAGACAGAGACACAGAGACAGAGACACAGAGACAGAGACACAGAGACAGAGACACAGAGACAGAGACACAGAGACCGAGACACAGAGACAGAGACACAGAGACAGAGTCACATAGACAGAGACACAGAGGCAGAGGCACAGAGCCAGAGACACAGAGACAGAGACAGAGACAGACACACAGAGACAGAGACACAGAGACGGGGACACAGGGACAGAGACACAGAGACAGGGACACAGAGAGAGTGACTCAGAGACAGAGACACAGGGACAGAATCACAGAGACATAGACACAGAGACAGAGACACAGAGACACAGAGACAGAGACAGAGACAGAGACAGAGACACAGAGACAGAGACACAGAGACAGAGACACAGAGACAGAGACACAGAGACGGAGGCACAGAAACGGAGACACAGAGACAGAGACACAGAGACCGAGACCCAGAGACAGAGACACAGATACAGAGAGACAGATGCAGAGACACAGAGACAGAGACACAGAGACAGAGACACAGAGATAGAGATACAGAGTCAGAGACACAGAGACAGAGACACAGAGACAGAGACATAGAGACAGAGACACAGAGAGAGTGACACAGAGACGGAGACACATGGACAGAGACACAGAGAGAGTGACTCAGAGACACAGACACAGAGACGGAGACAGAGACACAGATATATAGACACAGAGACAGAGACACAGAGACGGAGACACATGGACAGAGACACAGAGAGAGTGACTCAGAGACACAGACACAGAGACGGAGACAGAGACACAGATATATAGACACAGAGACAGAGACACAGAGACCGAGACCCAGAGACAGAGACACAGATACAGAGACACAAAGACAGAGACACAGAGACAGAGACACAGAGACAGAGACACAGAGACAGAGACACAGAGACAGAGTCATAGAGACAGAGACACAATGACAGAGATTCGGAGACAGAGATACAGGGAGAGGGACACAGAAACGGAGACACAGGGACAGAGACACAGAGACAGGGACACAGAGACAGAGACGCAGTGACAGAGACACAGAGGCAGAGGCACAAAGAAAGAGAAACAGAGACAGAGACAGAGACAGAGACACAGAGACAGAGACACAGAGACAGAGACACAGAGACAGAGACACAGAGACAGAGATACAGAGACAGAGACGCAGAGACAGAGACACAGAGACGGAGACCCAGAGACAGAGACACAGATACAGAGACACAGAGACAGAGACACAGAGACAGGGACACAGCGACGGAGACAGATGGACAGAGACACAGAGACCGTGACACAAGGAGAGAGACACAGAGACATAGACACAGAGACAGAGATACAGAGACAGAGACGCAGAGACTGATACACGAAGGCAGAGACACAGAGTCAGAGACAGAGACATAGAGACGGAGACACAGGGACAGAGACACAGAGACAGGGACCCAGCGACAGAGTCACAGAGGCAGAGACACTGAGACAGAGACAGAGACACAGAGACACACGGTCAGAGGCATAGACACAGAGACAGAGACACAGAGACAGTGACACAAAGACGGAGACACAGGGGCAGAGACACCGAGACAGAGAGACAGAGACAGAGACACAGAGACACAGAGACAGAGACACAGAGACAGAGACACAGAGACAGAGACACAGAGACAGAGACACAGAGACAGAGACACAGAGACAGAGACACAGAGACAGTGACACAGAGACAGAGACACAGAGACAGAGACACAGAGACAGAGACACAAAGACAGAGACACAGAGACAGAGACACAGAGACGGAGGCACAGAGACGGAGACACAGAGATAGAGACACAGAGATAGAGACACAGAGACCGAGACCCAGAGACAGAGACACAGATACAGAGAGACAGATGCAGAGACACAATGACAGAGATTCGGAGACAGAGATACAGGGAGAAGGACACAGAAACGGAGACACAGGGACAGAGACACAGAGACAGGGACACAGAGACGCAGTGACAGAGACACAGAGGCAGGGACACAGAGAAAGAGAAACAGAGACAGAGACAGAGACAGAGACAGAGACACAGAGACAGGGACACAGAGACGGAGACACAGAGAGAGAGACACAGAGACAGAGACACAGGTGCAGATGCACAGAGACAGAGACACAAAGACAGGGACACAGAGAGAGTGACACAAAGACAGAGACACAGGGACAGAGGAACAGAGACATGGACACAGAGACAGCGACACAGAGACAGAGACACAGGGACGGAGACACAAGGACAGAGACACAGAGACAGGGACACAGAGAGAGAGAGACAGAGACAGAGACACAGAGACACAGAGACAGAGACACAGAGACAGAGACACAGAGACAGAGACACAGAGACGGAGACTGTGGGACAGAGACACAGAGACAGAGACACAGTGTGACAGACAGAGACACAGAGACAGAGACACAGGGACAGAGACACAGAGACGGAGACACAGAGACAGATTCACAGAGACAGAGACACAGAGACAGAGACACACAGACAGAGACACAGAGACAGAGACACAGAGACAGAGACACAGAGACAGAGACACAGAGACGGAGACACAGATACAGAGAAACAGAGACAGCGACACAGAGACAGAGACACAGTGACGGAGACACAGAGACAGAGACGCAGAGACAGAGACGCAGAGACAGAGACACAGAGACAGAAGCACAGAGACAGAGACACAGAGACAGAGACACAGAGACAGAGACACGCAGACAGAGACACAGAGACAGAGACACAGAGACAGAGACACAGAGACAGAGACACAGAGACAGAGACACAGAGACAGAGACACAGAGACAGAGACACAGAGACAGAGACACAGAGACGGAGACACAGATACAGAGAAACAGAGACAGCGACACAGAGACAGAGACACAGAGACGGAGACACAGAGCCAGATACACAGAGACAGAGACACAGAGACAGAGCCACAGAGACAGAGACACAGAAGCAGACACACAGAGACAGAGGCACAGAGACAGAGACACAGAGACAGAGACACAGAGACCGAGACCCAGGGACAGAGACACAGATACAGAGACACAAATGCAGAGACACAGAGACAGAGACACAGAGACAGAGACACAGAGACAGAGTCACAGAGACAGAGACACAGAGGGAGAGGCACAGAGCCAGAGACACAGAGACAGAGACTGAGACAGACACACAGAGACAGAGACACAGAGACGGAGGCACAGAGACAGAGACACAGAGACAGAGACACAGGGGCAGAGACAACGAGACGGAGTCACAGAGACAGAGACATCAGAGACAGAGACGCAGAGACAGAGACACAGAGACAGAGACATAGAGACAGAGACGTCGAGACGGAGACACAGAGACAGTGACACAGGGACGGAGACACAGAGACAGGGACATAGAGAGAGTGACTCAGAGACAGAGACACAGGGACAGAGGCACAGAGACGTAGACACATAGACAGAGACACGGACACAGAGACAGAGACACAGGGACAGGGACACAGAGACATAGCCACAGAGACAGAGACATAGAGACAGAGACACAGAGACAGACACACAGAGACGGAGACACAGGGACAGAGACACAGAGACAGGGACACAGAGAGAGTGACACAAAGACAGAGACACAGGGACAGAGGAACAGAGACATAGACACAGAGACAGAGACACAGAGACAGAGACACAGAGACAGGGACTCAGAGACAGAGACACAGAGACAGACACAGGGGCAGAGACAACGAGACGGAGTCACAGAGACAGAGACACAGAGACAGAGACGCAGAGACAGAGACACAGAGACAGAGACATAGAGACAGAGACGCAGAGACGGAGACATAGAGACAGTGACACAGGGACGGAGACACAGAGACAGGGACATAGAGAGAGTGACTCAGAGACAGAGACACAGGGACAGAGGCACAGAGACGTAGACACATAGACAGAGACACAGACACAGAGACAGAGACACAGGGACAGGGACACAGAGACATAGCCACAGAGACAGAGACAGAGACACAGAGACAGAGACACAGAGACAGACACACAGAGACGGAGACACAGGGACAGAGACACAGAGACAGGGACACAGAGAGAGTGACACAAAGACAGAGACACAGGGACAGAGGAACAGAGACATAGACACAGAGACAGAGACACAGAGACAGAGACACAGAGACAGAGACACAGAGACAGAGACACAGAGACAGAGACACAGAGACAGAGACACAGAGACAGAGGCACAGAGACAGAGACACAGAGACAGAGACACAGAGACAGTGACACAGAGACGGAGACACAGAGACGGAGACACAGATACAGAGACACAGAGACAGCGACACAGAGACAGAGACACAGAGACGGAGACACAGAGACAGATACACAGAGACAGAGACACAGAGATAGAGACAAGGAGACAGAGACACAGAGACAGAGTCACAGATACAGAGACACAGAGGCAGAGGCACAGAGACAGAGACACAGAGACAGAGACACAGAGACAGAGACACAGAGACGGAGGCACAGAGACGGAGACACTGGGACAGAGACACAGAGACAGAGACACAGGGACAGAGACACAGAGGCAGACACTCAGAGGCAGAGACACAGAGACAGAGACACAGAGACAGAGACACAGAGACCGAGACCGAGAGACAGAGACACAGATACAAAGACACAAAGACAGAGACACAGAGACAGAGACACAGAGACAGAGACACAGAGACAGAGACACAGAGACAGAGACACAGAGACAGAGACACAGAGACCGAGACACAGAGACAGAGACACAGAGACAGAGTCACAGAGACAGAGACACAGAGGCAGAGGCACAGAGCCAGAGACACAGAGACAGAGACAGAGACAGACACACAGAGACAGAGACACAGAGACGGGGACACAGGGACAGAGACACAGAGACAGGGACACAGAGAGCGTGACTCAGAGACAGAGACACAGGGACAGAATCACAGAGACATAGACACAGAGACAGAGACACAGAGACACAGAGACAGAGACAGAGACAGAGACAGAGACACAGAGACAGAGACACAGAGACAGAGACACAGAGACAGAGACACAGAGACGGAGGCACAGAAACGGAGACACAGAGACAGAGACACAGAGACCGAGACCCAGAGACAGAGACACAGATACAGAGAGACAGATGCAGAGACACAGAGACAGAGACACAGGGACAGAGACACAGAGACAGAGACACAGAGACAGAGACACAGAGACAGAGACGCAGAGACAGGGACACAGAGACAGAGACACAGAGACCGAGACCCAGAGACAGAGACACAGATACAGAGACACAGAGACAGAGACACAGGGACAGAGACACAGAGACAGAGAAACAGAGACAGAGTCACAGAGACAGAGGCACAGAGGCAGAGGCACAGAGAGAGAGACACAGCGGCAGAGACACAGATACAGAGAGACAGATGCAGAGACACAGAGACAGAGACACAGGGACAGAGACACAGAGACAGAGACACAGAGACAGAGACACAGAGACAGAGACGCAGAGACAGGGACACAGAGACAGAGACACGGAGACCGAGACCCAGAGACAGAGACACAGATACAGAGACACAGAGACAGAGACACAGGGACAGAGACACAGAGACAGGGACACAGAGAGAGTGACTCAGAGACAGAGACACAGGGACAGAATCACAGAGACATAGACACAGAGACAGAGACACAGAGACACAGAGACAGAGGAACAGAGACAGAGTCACAGAGACAGAGACACAGAGGCAGAGGCACAGAGCCAGAGACAAAGAGACAGAGACACAGAGACAGAGTCACAGATACAGAGACACAGAGGCAGAGGCACAGAGACAGAGACACAGAGACAGGGACACAGAGACAGAGACACAGAGACGGAGGCACAGAGACGGAGACACAGGGACAGAGACACAGAGACAGAGACACAGGGACAGAGGCACAGAGCCAGAGACACAGAGACAGAGACAGAGACAGACACACAGAGACAGAGACACAGAGACGGAGACACAGGGACAGAGACACAGAGACAGGGACACGGAGAGAGTGACTCAGAGACAGAGACACAGGGACAGAATCACAGAGACATAGACACAGAGACAGAGACACAGAGACCGAGACCCAGAGACAGAGACACAGATACAGAGACACAGATGCAGAGACACAGAGACAGAGACACAGAGACAGAGACACAGAGACAGAGACACAGGGACAGAAACACAGAGACAGAGACACAGAGACAGAGAAACAAAGACAGAGTCACAGAGACAGAGACACAGAGGCAGAGGCACAGAGCCAGAGACAAAGAGACAGAGACACAGAGACAGAGTCACAGATACAGAGACACAGAGGCAGAGGCACAGAGACAGACACACAGAGACAGAGACACAGATACAGAGACACAGATGCAGAGACACAGGGACAGAGACACAGAGACAGGGACACAGAGACAGATACACAGAGACGGAGACACAGAGACAGAGACACAGAGACCGAGACCCAGAGACAGAGACACAGATACAGAGACACAGAGACAGAGACACAGAGACAGAGACACAGGGACAGAGACACAGAGACAGAGAAACCGAGACAGAGTCACAGAGACAGAGACACAGAGGCAGAGGCACAGAGAGAGGGACACAGCGGCAGAGACACAGAGAAAGAGACAGAGACACAGAGACGGAGACACAGGGACAGAGACACAGAGACAGGGCACAGAGACGGAGACTCTGGGACAGAGACACAGAGACAGAGATTCAGAGACAGGGACAGAGACGGAGACACAGAGACAGAGACACAGAGGCAGAGGCACAGAGACAGAGACACAAAGACAGAGACACAGAGACAGAGACACAGAGACAGAGACACGGAGACAGAGACACAGAGACAGAGACACAGAGACAGAGACACAGGGACAGAAACACAGAGACAGAGACACAGAGACAGAGAAACAGAGACAGAGTCACAGAGACAGAGACACAGAGGCAGAGGCACAGAGCCAGAGACACAGAGACAGAGACAGACACACAGAGTCAGAGACACAGCGACGGAGACACAGGGACAGAGACACAGAGGCAGGGACACAGAGAGAGTGACTCAGAGACAGAGACACAGGGACAGAATCACAGAGACATAGACACAGAGACAGAGACACAGAGACACAGACACAGAGACCGAGACCCAGAGACGGAGACACAGATACAGAGACACAGAGACAGAGACACAGAGACAGAGACACAGAGACAGAGACACAGAGACAGAGACACCGAGACAGAGAAACAGAGACAGAGTCACAGAGACAGAGACACAGAGGCAGAGACACAGTGACAGAGACACAGAGACAGAGACACAGAGACAGATACACAGTGACAGCGTCACAGAGACAGAGACAAAATGACAGAGATTCGGAGACAGAGACACAGGGAGAGAGACACAGAAACGTAGACACAAGGACAGAGACACAGAGACAGGGACACAGGGACGGAGACACAGAGACAGAGACACAGAGACCGAGACCCAGAGACAGAGACACAGATACAGAGACACAAAGACAGAGACACAGAGACAGAGACACAGAGACAGAGACACAGAGACAGAGACACAGAGACAGAGACACAGAGACAGAGACACAGAGTCAGAGACACAGAGACAGAGACACAGAGACAGAGACACAGAGACAGAGACACAGAGACAGAGACACAGAGACAGAGACACAGAGACAGAGACACAGAGACAGAGACACAGAGACAGAGACACAGAGACAGAGACACAGAGACAGAGACACAGAGACAGAGACACAGAGACAGAGACACAGAGACATAGCCACAGAGACAGAGACATAGAGACAGAGACACAGAGACAGCGACACAGAGACAGAGACACAGAGACGGAGACACAGAGACAGATACACAGAGACAGAGACAAAGAGACAGAGACACAGAGACAGAGTCACAGATACAGAGACACAGAGGCAGAGGCACAGAGACAGAGACACAGAGACAGAGACACAGAGAGAGTGACACAAAGACAGAGACACAGGGACAGAGGAACAGAGACATAGACACAGAGACAGAGACACAGAGACAGAGACACAGAGACAGAGACACAGAGACAGAGACACAGAGACAGAGACACAGAGACAGAGACACAGAGACAGAGACACAGAGACAGAGACACAGAGACAGAGACACAGAGACAGAGACACAGAGACAGAGACACAGAGACAGAGACGCAGAGACAGAGTCACAGAGACAGAGACACAGAGGCAGAGGCACAGAGCCAGAGACACAGGGACAGAGACACAGAGACAGGGACACAGAGACAGAGACACAGAGACGGAGACACGGAGACAGAGACACAGAGACCGAGACCCAGAGACCGAGACCCAGAGACAGAGACACAGATACAGAGACACAAAGACAGAGACACAGAGACAGAGACACAGAGACAGAGACACAGAGACAGAGACACAGAGACAGAGACACAGAGACAGAGACACAGAGACAGAGACACAGAGACAGAGACACAGAGACAGAGACACAGAGACAGAGACACAGAGACAGAGACACAGGGACAGAGACACAGAGGCAGACACTCAGAGGCAGAGACACAGAGACAGAGACACAGAGACAGAGACACAGAGACCGAGACCGAGAGACAGAGACACAGATACAAAGACACAAAGACAGAGACACAGAGACAGAGACACAGAGACAGAGACACAGAGACAGAGACACAGAGACAGAGACACAGAGACAGAGACACAGAGACAGAGACACAGAGACAGAGACACAGAGACCGAGACACAGAGACAGAGACACAGAGACAGAGTCACAGAGACAGAGACACAGAGGCAGAGGCACAGAGCCAGAGACACAGAGACAGAGACAGAGACAGACACACAGAGACAGAGACACAGAGACGGGGACACAGGGACAGAGACACAGAGACAGGGACACAGAGAGAGTGACTCAGAGACAGAGACACAGGGACAGAATCACAGAGACATAGACACAGAGACAGAGACACAGAGACAGGGACACAGAGAGAGTGACTCAGAGACAGAGACACAGGGACAGAATCACAGAGACATAGACACAGGGACAGAGACACAGAGACACAGACACAGAGACCGAGACCCAGAGACGGAGACACAGATACAGAGACACAGAGACAGAGACACAGAGACGGAGACACAGAGACAGAGACACAGAGACAGAGACACAGAGACAGAGAAACAGAGACAGAGTCACAGAGACAGAGACACAGAGGCAGAGACACAGTGACAGAGACACAGAGACAGAGACACAGAGACAGATACACAGTGACAGCGTCACAGAGACAGAGACAAAATGACAGAGATTCGGAGACAGAGACACAGGGAGAGAGACACAGAAACGTAGACACAAGGACAGAGACACAGAGACAGGGACACAGGGACGGAGACACAGAGACCGAGACCCAGAGACGGAGACACAGATACAGAGACACAGAGACAGAGACACAGAGACAGAGACACAGAGACAGAGACACAGAGACAGAGACACAGAGACAGAGACACAGAGACAGAGACACAGAGACAGAGACGCAGAGACAGAGTCACAGAGACAGAGACACAGAGGCAGAGGCACAGAGCCAGAGACACAGAGACAGAGACAGAGACAGACACACAGAGACAGAGACACAGAGACGGAGACACAGGGACAGAGACACAGAGACAGGGACACAGAGACAGATACACAGAGACGGAGACACAGAGACAGAGACACAGAGACCGAGACCCAGAGACAGAGACACAGATACAGAGACACAGAGACAGAGACACAGAGACAGAGACACAGGGACAGAGACACAGAGACAGAGAAACCGAGACAGAGTCACAGAGACAGAGAAACAGAGACAGAGTCACAGAGACAGAGACACAGAGGCAGAGGCACAGAGCCAGAGACACAGAGACAGAGACAGACACACAGAGTCAGAGACACAGCGACGGAGACACAGGGACAGAGACACAGAGACAGGGACACAGAGAGAGTGACTCAGAGACAGAGACACAGGGACAGAATCACAGAGACATAGACACAGAGACAGAGACACAGAGACACAGACACAGAGACCGAGACCCAGAGACGGAGACACAGATACAGAGACACAGAGACAGAGACACAGAGACAGAGACACAGAGACAGAGACACAGAGACAGAGACACCGAGACAGAGAAACAGAGACAGAGTCACAGAGACAGAGACACAGAGGCAGAGACACAGTGACAGAGACACAGAGACAGAGACACAGAGACAGATACACAGTGACAGCGTCACAGAGACAGAGACAAAATGACAGAGATTCGGAGACAGAGACACAGGGAGAGAGACACAGAAACGTAGACACAAGGACAGAGACACAGAGACAGGGACACAGGGACGGAGACACAGAGACAGAGACACAGAGACCGAGACCCAGAGACAGAGACACAGATACAGAGACACAAAGACAGAGACACAGAGACAGAGACACAGAGACAGAGACACAGAGACAGAGACACAGAGACAGAGACACAGAGACAGAGACACAGAGACAGAGACACAGAGACAGAGACACAGAGACAGAGACACAGAGACAGAGACACAGAGATAGAGACACAGAGACAGAGACACAGAGACAGAGACACAGAGACAGAGACACAGAGACAGAGACACAGAGACAGAGACACAGAGACAGAGACACAGAGACAGAGACACAGAGACAGAGACACAGAGACAGAGACACAGAGACAGAGACACAGAGACAGAGACACAGAGACATAGCCACAGAGACAGAGACATAGAGACAGAGACACAGAGACAGCGACACAGAGACAGAGACACAGAGACGGAGACACAGAGACAGATACACAGAGACAGAGACAAAGAGACAGAGACACAGAGACAGAGTCACAGATACAGAGACACAGAGGCAGAGGCACAGAGACAGAGACACAGAGACAGAGACACAGAGAGAGTGACACAAAGACAGAGACACAGGGACAGAGGAACAGAGACATAGACACAGAGACAGAGACACAGAGACAGAGACACAGAGACAGAGACACAGGGACAGAGACACAGAGACAGAGACACAGAGACAGAGACACAGAGACAGAGACACAGAGACAGAGACACAGAGACAGTGACACAGAGACGGAGACACAGAGACGGAGACACAGATACAGAGACACAGAGACAGCGACACAGAGACAGAGACACAGAGACGGAGACACAGAGACAGATACACAGAGACAGAGACACAGAGATAGAGACAAAGAGACAGAGACACAGAGACAGAGTCACAGATACAGAGACACAGAGGCAGAGGCACAGAGACAGAGACACAGAGACAGAGACACAGAGACAGAGACACAGAGACGGAGGCACAGAGACGGAGACACAGGGACAGAGACACAGAGACAGGGACACAGAGAGAGTGACTCAGAGACAGAGACACAGGGACAGAATCACAGAGACATAGACACAGAGACAGAGACACAGAGACACAGAGACAGAGACAGAGACAGAGACAGAGACAGAGACAGAGACACAGAGACAGAGACACAGAGACAGAGACACAGAGACGGAGGCACAGAAACGGAGACACAGAGACAGAGACACAGAGACCGAGACCCAGAGACAGAGACACAGATACAGAGAGACAGATGCAGAGACACAGAGACAGAGACACAGGGACAGAGACACAGAGACAGAGACACAGAGACAGAGACGCAGAGACAGAGACGCAGAGACGGGGACACAGAGACAGAGACACAGAGACCGAGACCCAGAGACAGAGACACAGATACAGAGACACAGAGACAGAGACACTGGGACAGAGACACAGAGACAGAGAAACAGAGACAGAGTCACAGAGACAGAGACACAGAGGCAGAGGCACAGAGAGAGAGACACAGCGGCAGAGACACAGAGAAAGAGACAGAGACACAGAGACGGAGACACAGGGACAGAGACACAGAGACAGGGCACAGAGACGGAGACTCTGGGACAGAGACACAGAGACAGAGATTCAGAGACAGGGACACAGAGACGGAGACACAGAGACAGAGACACAGAGGCAGAGGCACAGAGACAGAGACACAGAGACAGAGACACAGAGACAGAGACACAGAGACAGAGACACAGAGACAGAGACACAGAGACAGAGACACAGAGACAGAGAAACAGGGACAGAAACAGAGAGACAGAGACACAGAGACAGAGAAACAGAGACAGAGTCACAGAGACAGAGACACAGAGGCAGAGGCACAGAGCCAGAGACAAAGAGACAGAGACACAGAGACAGAGTCACAGATACAGAGACACAGAGGCAGAGGCACAGAGACAGAGACACAGAGACAGGGACACAGAGACAGAGACACAGAGACGGAGGCACAGAGACGGAGACACAGAGACAGAGACACAGAGACAGAGACACAGAGACAGAGACACAGAGACAGAGAAACAGGGACAGAAACAGAGAGACAGAGACACAGAGACAGAGAAACAGAGACAGAGACACAGAGACGGAGACACAGGGACAGAGACACAGAGACAGGGACACAGAGAGAGTGACTCAGAGACAGAGACACAGGGACAGAATCACAGAGACATAGACACAGAGACAGAGACACAGAGACACAGAGACAGAGACAGAGACAGAGACACAGAGACAGAGACACAGAGATAGAGACACAGAGACAGAGTCACAGAGACAGAGACACAGAGGCAGAGGCACGGAGACAGAGACACAGAGACAGAGACACAGAGACCGAGACCCAGAGACAGAGACACAGATACAGAGACACAGATGCAGTGACACAATGACAGAGATTCGGAGACAGCGATACAGGGAGAGGGACACAGAAACGGAGACACAGGGACAGAGACACAGAGAGAGGGACACAGAGACAGAGACGCAGTGACAGAGACACAGAGGCAGAGACACAGAGAAAGAGAAACAGAGACAGAGACAGAGACAGAGACACAGAGACAGAGACACAGAGACAGAGACACAGAGACAGAGGCACAGAGACAGAGACACAGAGACAGGGACACAGAGACAGAGACACAGAGACGGAGGCACAGAGACAGAGACAGAGACAGACACACAGAGACAGAGACACAGTGACAGCGTCACAGAGACAGAGACAAAATGACAGAGATTCGGAGACAGAGACACAGGGAGAGAGACACAGAAACGTAGACACAAGGACAGAGACACAGAGACAGGGACACAGGGACGGAGACACAGAGACAGAGACACAGAGACCGAGACCCAGAGACAGAGACACAGATACAGAGACACAAAGACAGAGACACAGAGACAGAGACACAGAGACAGAGACACAGAGACAGAGACACAGAGACAGAGACACAGAGACAGAGACACAGAGACAGAGACACAGAGACAGAGACACAGAGACAGAGACACAGAGACAGAGACACAGGGACAGAGACACAGAGGCAGACACTCAGAGGCAGAGACACAGAGACAGAGACACAGAGACAGAGACACAGAGACCGAGACCGAGAGACAGAGACACAGATACAAAGACACAAAGACAGAGACACAGAGACAGAGACACAGAGACAGAGACACAGAGACAGAGACACAGAGACAGAGACACAGAGACAGAGACACAGAGACCGAGACACAGAGACAGAGACACAGAGACAGAGTCACAGAGACAGAGACACAGAGGCAGAGGCACAGAGCCAGAGACACAGAGACAGAGACAGAGACAGACACACAGAGACAGAGACACAGAGACGGGGACACAGGGACAGAGACACAGAGACAGGGACACAGAGAGAGTGACTCAGAGACAGAGACACAGGGACAGAATCACAGAGACATAGACACAGGGACAGAGACACAGAGACACAGACACAGAGACCGAGACCCAGAGACGGAGACACAGATACAGAGACACAGAGACAGAGACACAGAGACGGAGACACAGAGACAGAGACACAGAGACAGAGACACAGAGACAGAGAAACAGAGACAGAGTCACAGAGACAGAGACACAGAGGCAGAGACACAGTGACAGAGACACAGAGACAGAGACACAGAGACAGATACACAGTGACAGCGTCACAGAGACAGAGACAAAATGACAGAGATTCGGAGACAGAGACACAGGGAGAGAGACACAGAAACGTAGACACAAGGACAGAGACACAGAGACAGGGACACAGGGACGGAGACACAGAGACAGAGACACAGAGACCGAGACCCAGAGACAGAGACACAGATACAGAGACACAAAGACAGAGACACAGAGACAGAGACACAGAGACAGAGACACAGAGACAGAGACACAGAGACAGAGACACAGAGACAGAGACACAGAGACAGAGACACAGAGACAGAGACACAGAGACAGAGACACAGGGACAGAGACACAGAGGCAGACACTCAGAGGCAGAGACACAGAGACAGAGACACAGAGACAGAGACACAGAGACCGAGACCGAGAGACAGAGACACAGATACAAAGACACAAAGACAGAGACACAGAGACAGAGACACAGAGACAGAGACACAGAGACAGAGACACAGAGACAGAGACACAGAGACAGAGACACAGAGACAGAGACACAGAGACAGAGACACAGAGACCGAGACACAGAGACAGAGACACAGAGACAGAGTCACAGAGACAGAGACACAGAGGCAGAGGCACAGAGCCAGAGACACAGAGACAGAGACAGAGACAGACACACAGACACAGAGACACAGAGACGGGGACACAGGGACAGAGACACAGAGACAGGGACACAGAGAGAGTGACTCAGAGACAGAGACACAGGGACAGAATCACAGAGACATAGACACAGAGACAGAGACACAGAGACACAGAGACAGAGACAGAGACAGAGACAGAGACACAGAGACAGAGACACAGAGACAGAGACACAGAGACAGAGACACAGGGACAGAAACACAGAGACAGAGACACAGAGACAGAGAAACAGAGACAGAGTCACAGAGACAGAGACACAGAGGCAGAGGCACAGAGCCAGAGACACAGAGACAGAGACAGACACACAGAGTCAGAGACACAGCGACGGAGACACAGGGACAGAGACACAGAGGCAGGGACACAGAGAGAGTGACTCAGAGACAGAGACACAGGGACAGAATCACAGAGACATAGACACAGAGACAGAGACACAGAGACACAGACACAGAGACCGAGACCCAGAGACGGAGACACAGATACAGAGACACAGAGACAGAGACACAGAGACAGAGACACAGAGACAGAGACACAGAGACAGAGACACCGAGACAGAGAAACAGAGACAGAGTCACAGAGACAGAGACACAGAGGCAGAGACACAGTGACAGAGACACAGAGACAGAGACACAGAGACAGATACACAGTGACAGCGTCACAGAGACAGAGACAAAATGACAGAGATTCGGAGACAGAGACACAGGGAGAGAGACACAGAAACGTAGACACAAGGACAGAGACACAGAGACAGGGACACAGGGACGGAGACACAGAGACAGAGACACAGAGACCGAGACCCAGAGACAGAGACACAGATACAGAGACACAAAGACAGAGACACAGAGACAGAGACACAGAGACAGAGAAACAGAGACAGAGACACAGAGACAGAGACACAGAGACAGAGACACAGAGACAGAGACACAGAGACAGAGACACAGAGACAGAGACACAGAGACAGAGACACAGAGATAGAGACACAGAGACAGAGACACAGAGACAGAGACACAGAGACAGAGACACAGAGACAGAGACACAGAGACAGAGACACAGAGACAGAGACACAGAGACAGAGACACAGAGACAGAGACACAGAGACAGAGACACAGAGACAGAGACACAGAGACAGAGACACAGAGACAGAGACACAGAGACAGAGACACAGAGACATAGCCACAGAGACAGAGACATAGAGACAGAGACACAGAGACAGCGACACAGAGACAGAGACACAGAGACGGAGACACAGAGACAGATACACAGAGACAGAGACAAAGAGACAGAGACACAGAGACAGAGTCACACATACAGAGACACAGAGGCAGAGGCACAGAGACAGAGACACAGAGACAGAGACACAGAGAGAGTGACACAAAGACAGAGACACAGGGACAGAGGAACAGAGACATAGACACAGAGACAGAGACACAGAGACAGAGACACAGAGACAGAGACACAGAGACAGAGACACAGAGACAGAGACACAGAGACAGAGACACAGAGACAGAGAAACAGAGACAGAGTCACAGAGACAGAGACACAGAGGCAGAGGCACAGAGCCAGAGACACAGAGACAGAGACAGACACACAGAGTCAGAGACACAGCGACGGAGACACAGGGACAGAGACACAGAGACAGGGACACAGAGAGAGTGACTCAGAGACAGAGACACAGGGACAGAATCACAGAGACATAGACACAGAGACAGAGACACAGAGACACAGACACAGAGACCGAGACCCAGAGACGGAGACACAGATACAGAGACACAGAGACAGAGACACAGAGACAGAGACACAGAGACAGAGACACAGAGACAGAGACACCGAGACAGAGAAACAGAGACAGAGTCACAGAGACAGAGACACAGAGGCAGAGACACAGTGACAGAGACACAGAGACAGAGACACAGAGACAGATACACAGTGACAGCGTCACAGAGACAGAGACAAAATGACAGAGATTCGGAGACAGAGACACAGGGAGAGAGACACAGAAACGTAGACACAAGGACAGAGACACAGAGACAGGGACACAGGGACGGAGACACAGAGACAGAGACACAGAGACCGAGACCCAGAGACAGAGACACAGATACAGAGACACAAAGACAGAGACACAGAGACAGAGACACAGAGACAGAGACACAGAGACAGAGACACAGAGACAGAGACACAGAGACAGAGACACAGAGACAGAGACACAGAGACAGAGACACAGAGACAGAGACACAGAGATAGAGACACAGAGACAGAGACACAGAGACAGAGACACAGAGACAGAGACACAGAGACAGAGACACAGAGACAGAGACACAGAGACAGAGACACAGAGACAGAGACACAGAGACAGAGACACAGAGACAGAGACACAGAGACAGAGACACAGAGACAGAGACACAGAGACATAGCCACAGAGACAGAGACATAGAGACAGAGACACAGAGACAGCGACACAGAGACAGAGACACAGAGACGGAGACACAGAGACAGATACACAGAGACAGAGACAAAGAGACAGAGACACAGAGACAGAGTCACACATACAGAGACACAGAGGCAGAGGCACAGAGACAGAGACACAGAGACAGAGACACAGAGAGAGTGACACAAAGACAGAGACACAGGGACAGAGGAACAGAGACATAGACACAGAGACAGAGACACAGAGACAGAGACACAGAGACAGAGACACAGAGACAGAGACACAGAGACAGAGACACAGAGACAGAGACACAGAGACAGAGACACAGAGACAGTGACACAGAGACGGAGACACAGAGACGGAGACACAGATACAGAGACACAGAGACAGCGACACAGAGACAGAGACACAGAGACGGAGACACAGAGACAGATACACAGAGACAGAGACACAGAGATAGAGACAAAGAGACAGAGACACAGAGACAGAGTCACAGATACAGAGACACAGAGGCAGAGGCACAGAGACAGAGACACAGAGACAGAGACACAGAGACAGAGACACAGAGACGGAGGCACAGAGACGGAGACACAGGGACAGAGACACAGAGACAGGGACACAGAGAGAGTGACTCAGAGACAGAGACACAGGGACAGAATCACAGAGACATAGACACAGAGACAGAGACACAGAGACACAGAGACAGAGACAGAGACAGAGACAGAGACAGAGACAGAGACACAGAGACAGAGACACAGAGACAGAGACACAGAGACGGAGGCACAGAAACGGAGACACAGAGACAGAGACACAGAGACCGAGACCCAGAGACAGAGACACAGATACAGAGAGACAGATGCAGAGACACAGAGACAGAGACACAGGGACAGAGACACAGAGACAGAGACACAGAGACAGAGACACAGAGACAGAGACGCAGAGACGGGGACACAGAGACAGAGACACAGAGACCGAGACCCAGAGACAGAGACACAGATACAGAGACACAGAGACAGAGACACTGGGACAGAGACACAGAGACAGAGAAACAGAGACAGAGTCACAGAGACAGAGACACAGAGGCAGAGGCACAGAGAGAGAGACACAGCGGCAGAGACACAGAGAAAGAGACAGAGACACAGAGACGGAGACACAGGGACAGAGACACAGAGACAGGGCACAGAGACGGAGACTCTGGGACAGAGACACAGAGACAGAGATTCAGAGACAGGGACACAGAGACGGAGACACAGAGACAGAGACACAGAGGCAGAGGCACAGAGACAGAGACACAGAGACAGAGACACAGAGACAGAGACACAGAGACAGAGACACAGAGACAGAGACACAGAGACAGAGACACAGAGACAGAGAAACAGGGACAGAAACAGAGAGACAGAGACACAGAGACAGAGAAACAGAGACAGAGTCACAGAGACAGAGACACAGAGGCAGAGGCACAGAGCCAGAGACAAAGAGACAGAGACACAGAGACAGAGTCACAGATACAGAGACACAGAGGCAGAGGCACAGAGACAGAGACACAGAGACAGGGACACAGAGACAGAGACACAGAGACGGAGGCACAGAGACGGAGACACAGAGACAGAGACACAGAGACAGAGACACAGAGACAGAGACACAGAGACAGAGAAGCAGGGACAGAAACAGAGAGACAGAGACACAGAGACAGAGAAACAGAGACAGAGACACAGAGACGGAGACACAGGGACAGAGACACAGAGACAGGGACACAGAGAGAGTGACTCAGAGACAGAGACACAGGGACAGAATCACAGAGACATAGACACAGAGACAGAGACACAGAGACACAGAGACAGAGACAGAGACAGAGACACAGAGACAGAGACACAGAGATAGAGACACAGAGACAGAGTCACAGAGACAGAGACACAGAGGCAGAGGCACGGAGACAGAGACACAGAGACAGAGACACAGAGACCGAGACCCAGAGACAGAGACACAGATACAGAGACACAGATGCAGTGACACAATGACAGAGATTCGGAGACAGCGATACAGGGAGAGGGACACAGAAACGGAGACACAGGGACAGAGACACAGAGAGAGGGACACAGAGACAGAGACGCAGTGACAGAGACACAGAGGCAGAGACACAGAGAAAGAGAAACAGAGACAGAGACAGAGACAGAGACACAGAGACAGAGACACAGAGACAGAGACACAGAGACAGAGGCACAGAGACAGAGACACAGAGACAGGGACACAGAGACAGAGACACAGAGACGGAGGCACAGAGACAGAGACAGAGACAGACACACAGAGACAGAGACACAGTGACAGCGTCACAGAGACAGAGACAAAATGACAGAGATTCGGAGACAGAGACACAGGGAGAGAGACACAGAAACGTAGACACAAGGACAGAGACACAGAGACAGGGACACAGGGACGGAGACACAGAGACAGAGACACAGAGACCGAGACCCAGAGACAGAGACACAGATACAGAGACACAAAGACAGAGACACAGAGACAGAGACACAGAGACAGAGACACAGAGACAGAGACACAGAGACAGAGACACAGAGACAGAGACACAGAGACAGAGACACAGAGACAGAGACACAGAGACAAAGACACAGAGACAGAGACACAGAGACAGAGACACAGAGACAGAGACACAGAGACAGAGACACAGAGACAGAGACACAGAGACAGAGACACAGGGACAGAAACACAGAGACAGAGACACAGAGACAGAGAAACAGAGACAGAGTCACAGAGACAGAGACACAGAGGCAGAGGCACAGAGCCAGAGACACAGAGACAGAGACAGAGACAGACACACAGAGTCAGAGACACAGAGACGGAGACACAGGGACAGAGACACAGAGACAGGGACACAGAGAGAGTGACTCAGAGACAGAGACACAGGGACAGAATCACAGAGACATAGACACAGAGACAGAGACACAGAGACAGAGACACAGAGACAGAGACACAGAGACGGAGGCACAGAAACGGAGACACAGAGACAGAGACACAGAGACCGAGACCCAGAGACAGAGACACAGATACAGAGAGACAGATGCAGAGACACAGAGACAGAGACACAGGGACAGAGACACAGAGACAGAGACACAGAGACAGAGACACAGAGACAGAGACGCAGAGACAGGGACACAGAGACAGAGACACAGAGACCGAGACCCAGAGACAGAGACACAGATACAGAGACACAGAGACAGAGACACAGGGACAGAGACACAGAGACAGAGAAACAGAGACAGAGTCACAGAGACAGAGACACAGAGGCAGAGGCACAGAGAGAGAGACACAGCGGCAGAGACACAGAGAAAGAGACAGAGACACAGAGACGGAGACACAGGGACAGAGACACAGAGACAGGGCACAGAGACGGAGACTCTGGGACAGAGACACAGAGACAGAGATTCAGAGAGAGGGACACAGAGACGGAGACACAGAGACAGAGACACAGAGGCAGAGGCACAGAGACAGAGACAAAGAGACAGAGACACAGAGACAGAGTCACAGATACAGAGACACAGAGGCAGAGGCACAGAGACAGAGACACAGAGACAGGGACACAGAGACAGAGACAGAGACAGACACACAGAGACAGAGACACAGAGACGGAGACACAGGGACAGAGACACAGAGACAGGGACACAGAGACAGATACACAGAGACGGAGACACAGAGACAGAGACACAGAGACCGAGACCCAGAGACAGAGACACAGATACAGAGACACAGAGACAGAGACACAGAGACAGAGACACAGGGACAGAGACACAGAGACAGAGAAACCGAGACAGAGTCACAGAGACAGAGACACAGAGGCAGAGGCACAGAGAGAGGGACACAGCGGCAGAGACACAGAGAAAGAGACAGAGACACAGAGACGGAGACACAGGGACAGAGACACAGAGACAGGGCACAGAGACGGAGACTCTGGGACAGAGACACAGAGACAGAGATTCAGAGACAGGGACACAGAGACGGAGACACAGAGACAGAGACACAGAGGCAGAGGCACAGAGACAGAGACACAAAGACAGAGACACAGAGACAGAGACAGAGAGACAGAGACACAGAGACAGAGACACAGAGACAGAGACACAGAGACAGAGACACAGGGACAGAAACACAGAGACAGAGACACAGAGACAGAGAAACAGAGACAGAGTCACAGAGACAGAGACACAGAGGCAGAGGCACAGAGCCAGAGACACAGAGACAGAGACAGAGACAGACACACAGAGTCAGAGACACAGAGACGGAGACACAGGGACAGAGACACAGAGACAGGGACACAGAGAGAGTGACTCAGAGACAGAGACACAGGGACAGAATCACAGAGACATAGACACAGAGACAGAGACACAGAGACACAGACACAGAGACCGAGACCCAGAGACGGAGACACAGATACAGAGACACAGAGACAGAGACACAGAGACAGAGACACAGAGACAGAGACACAGAGACAGAGACACCGAGACAGAGAAACAGAGACAGAGTCACAGAGACAGAGACACAGAGGCAGAGACACAGTGACAGAGACACAGAGACAGAGACACAGAGACAGCGACACAGAGACAGAGACACAGAGACGGAGACACAGAGACAGATACACAGAGACAGAGACACAGAGATAGAGACAAAGAGACAGAGACACAGAGACAGAGTCACAGATACAGAGACACAGAGGCAGAGGCACAGAGACAGAGACACAGAGACAGAGACACAGAGACAGAGACACAGAGACGGAGGCACAGAGACGGAGACACAGGGACAGAGACACAGAGACAGGGACACAGAGAGAGTGACTCAGAGACAGAGACACAGGGACAGAATCACAGAGACATAGACACAGAGACAGAGACACAGAGACACAGAGACAGAGACAGAGACAGAGACAGAGACAGAGACAGAGACACAGAGACAGAGACACAGAGACAGAGACACAGAGACAGAGACACAGAGACGGAGGCACAGAAACGGAGACACAGAGACAGAGACACAGAGACCGAGACCCAGAGACAGAGACACAGATACAGAGAGACAGATGCAGAGACACAGAGACAGAGACACAGGGACAGAGACACAGAGACAGAGACACAGAGACAGAGACACAGAGACAGAGACGCAGAGACAGGGACACAGAGACAGAGACACAGAGACCGAGACCCAGAGACAGAGACACAGATACAGAGACACAGAGACAGAGACACAGGGACAGAGACACAGAGACAGAGAAACAGAGACAGAGTCACAGAGACAGAGACACAGAGGCAGAGGCACAGAGAGAGAGACACAGCGGCAGAGACACAGAGAAAGAGACAGAGACACAGAGACGGAGACACAGGGACAGAGACACAGAGACAGGGCACAGAGACGGAGACTCTGGGACAGAGACACAGAGACAGAGATTCAGAGACAGGGACACAGAGACGGAGACACAGAGACAGAGACACAGAGGCAGAGGCACAGAGACAGAGACACAGAGACAGAGACACAGAGACAGAGACACAGAGACAGAGACACAGAGACAGAGACACAGAGACAGAGAAACAGGGACAGAAACAGAGAGACAGAGACACAGAGACAGAGAAACAGAGACAGAGTCACAGAGACAGAGACACAGAGGCAGAGGCACAGAGCCAGAGACAAAGAGACAGAGACACAGAGACAGAGTCACAGATACAGAGACACAGAGGCAGAGGCACAGAGACAGAGACACAGAGACAGGGACACAGAGACAGAGACACAGAGACGGAGGCACAGAGACGGAGACACAGAGACAGAGACACAGAGACAGAGACACAGAGACAGAGACACAGAGACAGAGAAACAGGGACAGAAACAGAGAGACAGAGACACAGAGACAGAGAAACAGAGACAGAGACACAGAGACGGAGACACAGGGACAGAGACACAGAGACAGGGACACAGAGAGAGTGACTCAGAGACAGAGACACAGGGACAGAATCACAGAGACATAGACACAGAGACAGAGACACAGAGACACAGAGACAGAGACAGAGACAGAGACACAGAGACAGAGACACAGAGATAGAGACACAGAGACAGAGTCACAGAGACAGAGACACAGAGACGGAGACACAGGGACAGAGACACAGAGACAGGGCACAGAGACGGAGACTCTGGGACAGAGACACAGAGACAGAGATTCAGAGACAGGGACACAGAGACGGAGACACAGAGACAGAGACACAGAGGCAGAGGCACAGAGACAGAGACACAGAGACAGAGACACAGAGACAGAGTCACAGAGACAGAGACACAGAGGCAGAGGCACAGAGCCAGAGACAAAGAGACAGAGACACAGAGACAGAGTCCCAGATACAGAGACACAGAGGCAGAGGCACAGAGACAGAGACACAGAGACAGGGACACAGAGACAGAGACACAGAGACGGAGGCACAGAGACGGAGACACAGGGACAGAGACACAGAGACAGAGACACAGGGACAGAGGCACAGAGCCAGAGACACAGAGACAGAGACAGAGACAGACACACAGAGACAGAGACACAGAGACGGAGAAACAGGGACAGAGACACAGCGACAGGGACACAGAGAGAGTGACTCAGAGACAGAGACACAGGGACAGAATCACAGAGACATAGACACAGAGACAGAGACACAGAGACCGAGACCCAGAGACAGAGACACAGATACAGAGACACAGATGCAGAGACACAATGACAGAGATTCGGAGACAGCGATACAGGGAGAGGGACACAGAAACGGAGACACAGGGACAGAGACACAGAGAGAGGGACACAGAGACAGAGACGCAGGGACAGAGACACAGAGACAGAGAAACAGAGACAGAGTCACAGAGACAGAGACACAGAGGCAGAGGCACAGAGAGAGGGACACAGCGGCAGAGACACAGAGAAAGAGACAGAGACACAGAGACGGAGACACAGGGACAGAGACACAGAGACAGGGCACAGAGACGGAGACTCTGGGACAGAGACACAGAGACAGAGATTCAGAGACAGGGACACAGAGACGGAGACACAGAGACAGAGACACAGAGGCAGAGGCACAGAGACAGAGACACAGAGACAGAGACACAGAGACAGAGACACAGAGACACAGAGACAGAGACACAGAGACAGAGACACAGAGACAGAGACACAGAGACAGAGACACAGGGACAGAAACACAGAGACAGAGACACAGAGACAGAGAAACAGAGACAGAGTCACAGAGACAGAGACACAGAGGCAGAGGCACAGAGCCAGAGACACAGAGACAGAGACAGAGACAGACACACAGAGTCAGAGACACAGAGACGGAGACACAGGGACAGAGACACAGAGACAGGGACACAGAGAGAGTGACTCAGAGACAGAGACACAGGGACAGAATCACAGAGACATAGACACAGAGACAGAGACACAGAGACAGAGACACAGAGACAGAGACACAGAGACGGAGGCACAGAAACGGAGACACAGAGACAGAGACACAGAGACCGAGACCCAGAGACAGAGACACAGATACAGAGAGACAGATGCAGAGACACAGAGACAGAGACACAGGGACAGAGACACAGAGACAGAGACACAGAGACAGAGACACAGAGACAGAGACGCAGAGACAGGGACACAGAGACAGAGACACAGAGACCGAGACCCAGAGACAGAGACACAGATACAGAGACACAGAGACAGAGACACAGGGACAGAGACACAGAGACAGAGAAACAGAGACAGAGTCACAGAGACAGAGACACAGAGGCAGAGGCACAGAGAGAGAGACACAGCGGCAGAGACACAGAGAAAGAGACAGAGACACAGAGACGGAGACACAGGGACAGAGACACAGAGACAGGGCACAGAGACGGAGACTCTGGGACAGAGACACAGAGACAGAGATTCAGAGACAGGGACACAGAGACGGAGACACAGAGACAGAGACACAGAGGCAGAGGCACAGAGACAGAGACAAAGAGACAGAGACACAGAGACAGAGTCACAGATACAGAGACACAGAGGCAGAGGCACAGAGACAGAGACACAGAGACAGGGACACAGAGACAGAGACAGAGACAGACACACAGAGACAGAGACACAGAGACGGAGACACAGGGACAGAGACACAGAGACAGGGACACAGAGACAGATACACAGAGACGGAGACACAGAGACAGAGACACAGTGACCGAGACCCAGAGACAGAGACACAGATACAGAGACACAGAGACAGAGACACAGAGACAGAGACACAGGGACAGAGACACAGAGACAGAGAAACCGAGACAGAGTCACAGAGACAGAGACACAGAGGCAGAGGCACAGAGAGAGGGACACAGCGGCAGAGACACAGAGAAAGAGACAGAGACACAGGGACGGAGACACAGAGACAGAGACACAGAGACCGAGACCCAGAGACAGAGACACAGATACAGAGACACAAAGACAGAGACACAGAGACAGAGACACAGAGACAGAGACACAGAGACAGAGACACAGAGACAGAGACACAGAGACAGAGACACAGAGACAGAGACACAGAGACAGAGACACAGAGACAGAGACACAGAGACAGAGACACAGAGACAGAGACACAGAGACAGAGACACAGAGACAGAGACACAGAGACAGAGACACAGAGACAGAGACACAGAGACAGAGACACAGAGACAGAGACACAGAGACAGAGACACAGAGACAGAGACACAGAGACAGAGACACAGAGACAGAGACACAGAGACAGAGACACAGAGACAGAGACACAGAGACAGAGACACAGAGACAGAGACACAGAGACATAGCCACAGAGACAGAGACATAGAGACAGAGACACAGAGACAGCGACACAGAGACAGAGACACAGAGACGGAGACACAGAGACAGATACACAGAGACAGAGACAAAGAGACAGAGACACAGAGACAGAGTCACAGATACAGAGACACAGAGGCAGAGGCACAGAGCCAGAGACAAAGAGACAGAGACACAGAGACAGAGTCCCAGATACAGAGACACAGAGGCAGAGGCACAGAGACAGAGACACAGAGACAGGGACACAGAGACAGAGACACAGAGACGGAGGCACAGAGACGGAGACACAGGGACAGAGACACAGAGACAGAGACACAGGGACAGAGGCACAGAGCCAGAGACACAGAGACAGAGACAGAGACAGACACACAGAGACAGAGACACAGAGACGGAGAAACAGGGACAGAGACACAGCGACAGGGACACAGAGAGAGTGACTCAGAGACAGAGACACAGGGACAGAATCACAGAGACATAGACACAGAGACAGAGACACAGAGACCGAGACCCAGAGACAGAGACACAGATACAGAGACACAGATGCAGAGACACAATGACAGAGATTCGGAGACAGCGATACAGGGAGAGGGACACAGAAACGGAGACACAGGGACAGAGACACAGAGAGAGGGACACAGAGACAGAGACGCAGGGACAGAGACACAGAGACAGAGAAACAGAGACAGAGTCACAGAGACAGAGACACAGAGGCAGAGGCACAGAGAGAGGGACACAGCGGCAGAGACACAGAGAAAGAGACAGAGACACAGAGACGGAGACACAGGGACAGAGACACAGAGACAGGGCACAGAGACGGAGACTCTGGGACAGAGACACAGAGACAGAGATTCAGAGACAGGGACACAGAGACGGAGACACAGAGACAGAGACACAGAGGCAGAGGCACAGAGACAGAGACACAGAGACAGAGACACAGAGACAGAGACACAGAGACAGAGACACAGAGACAGAGACACAGAGACAGAGACACAGGGACAGAAACACAGAGACAGAGACACAGAGACAGAGAAACAGAGACAGAGTCACAGAGACAGAGACACAGAGGCAGAGGCACAGAGCCAGAGACACAGAGACAGAGACAGAGACAGACACACAGAGTCAGAGACACAGAGACGGAGACACAGGGACAGAGACACAGAGACAGGGACACAGAGAGAGTGACTCAGAGACAGAGACACAGGGACAGAATCACAGAGACATAGACACAGAGACAGAGACACAGAGACAGAGACACAGAGACAGAGACACAGAGACGGAGGCACAGAAACGGAGACACAGAGACAGAGACACAGAGACCGAGACCCAGAGACAGAGACACAGATACAGAGAGACAGATGCAGAGACACAGAGACAGAGACACAGGGACAGAGACACAGAGACAGAGACACAGAGACAGAGACACAGAGACAGAGACGCAGAGACAGGGACACAGAGACAGAGACACAGAGACCGAGACCCAGAGACAGAGACACAGATACAGAGACACAGAGACAGAGACACAGGGACAGAGACACAGAGACAGAGAAACAGAGACAGAGTCACAGAGACAGAGACACAGAGGCAGAGGCACAGAGAGAGAGACACAGCGGCAGAGACACAGAGAAAGAGACAGAGACACAGAGACGGAGACACAGGGACAGAGACACAGAGACAGGGCACAGAGACGGAGACTCTGGGACAGAGACACAGAGACAGAGATTCAGAGACAGGGACACAGAGACGGAGACACAGAGACAGAGACACAGAGGCAGAGGCACAGAGACAGAGACAAAGAGACAGAGACACAGAGACAGAGTCACAGATACAGAGACACAGAGGCAGAGGCACAGAGACAGAGACACAGAGACAGGGACACAGAGACAGAGACAGAGACAGACACACAGAGACAGAGACACAGAGACGGAGACACAGGGACAGAGACACAGAGACAGGGACACAGAGACAGATACACAGAGACGGAGACACAGAGACAGAGACACAGTGACCGAGACCCAGAGACAGAGACACAGATACAGAGACACAGAGACAGAGACACAGAGACAGAGACACAGGGACAGAGACACAGAGACAGAGAAACCGAGACAGAGTCACAGAGACAGAGACACAGAGGCAGAGGCACAGAGAGAGGGACACAGCGGCAGAGACACAGAGAAAGAGACAGAGACACAGGGACGGAGACACAGAGACAGAGACACAGAGACCGAGACCCAGAGACAGAGACACAGATACAGAGACACAAAGACAGAGACACAGAGACAGAGACACAGAGACAGAGACACAGAGACAGAGACACAGAGACAGAGACACAGAGACAGAGACACAGAGACAGAGACACAGAGACAGAGACACAGAGACCGAGACACAGAGACAGAGACACAGAGACAGAGACACAGATGCAGAGACACAATGACAGAGATTCGGAGACAGCGATACAGGGAGAGGGACACAGAAACGGAGACACAGGGACAGAGACACAGAGAGAGGGACACAGAGACAGAGACGCAGGGACAGAGACACAGAGACAGAGAAACAGAGACAGAGTCACAGAGACAGAGACACAGAGGCAGAGGCACAGAGAGAGGGACACAGCGGCAGAGACACAGAGAAAGAGACAGAGACACAGAGACGGAGACACAGGGACAGAGACACAGAGACAGGGCACAGAGACGGAGACTCTGGGACAGAGACACAGAGACAGAGATTCAGAGACAGGGACACAGAGACGGAGACACAGAGACAGAGACACAGAGGCAGAGGCACAGAGACAGAGACACAGAGACAGAGACACAGAGACAGAGACACAGAGACAGAGACACAGAGACAGAGACACAGAGACAGAGACACAGAGACAGAGACACAGAGACAGAGACACAGGGACAGAAACACAGAGACAGAGACACAGAGACAGAGAAACAGAGACAGAGTCACAGAGACAGAGACACAGAGGCAGAGGCACAGAGCCAGAGACACAGAGACAGAGACAGAGACAGACACACAGAGTCAGAGACACAGAGACGGAGACACAGGGACAGAGACACAGAGACAGGGACACAGAGAGAGTGACTCAGAGACAGAGACACAGGGACAGAATCACAGAGACATAGACACAGAGACAGAGACACAGAGACAGAGACACAGAGACAGAGACACAGAGACGGAGGCACAGAAACGGAGACACAGAGACAGAGACACAGAGACCGAGACCCAGAGACAGAGACACAGATACAGAGAGACAGATGCAGAGACACAGAGACAGAGACACAGGGACAGAGACACAGAGACAGAGACACAGAGACAGAGACACAGAGACAGAGACGCAGAGACAGGGACACAGAGACAGAGACACAGAGACCGAGACCCAGAGACAGAGACACAGATACAGAGACACAGAGACAGAGACACAGGGACAGAGACACAGAGACAGAGAAACAGAGACAGAGTCACAGAGACAGAGACACAGAGGCAGAGGCACAGAGAGAGAGACACAGCGGCAGAGACACAGAGAAAGAGACAGAGACACAGAGACGGAGACACAGGGACAGAGACACAGAGACAGGGCACAGAGACGGAGACTCTGGGACAGAGACACAGAGACAGAGATTCAGAGAGAGGGACACAGAGACGGAGACACAGAGACAGAGACACAGAGGCAGAGGCACAGAGACAGAGACAAAGAGACAGAGACACAGAGACAGAGTCACAGATACAGAGACACAGAGGCAGAGGCACAGAGACAGAGACACAGAGACAGGGACACAGAGACAGAGACAGAGACAGACACACAGAGACAGAGACACAGAGACGGAGACACAGGGACAGAGACACAGAGACAGGGACACAGAGACAGATACACAGAGACGGAGACACAGAGACAGAGACACAGAGACCGAGACCCAGAGACAGAGACACAGATACAGAGACACAGAGACAGAGACACAGAGACAGAGACACAGGGACAGAGACACAGAGACAGAGAAACCGAGACAGAGTCACAGAGACAGAGACACAGAGGCAGAGGCACAGAGAGAGGGACACAGCGGCAGAGACACAGAGACAGAGACACAGAGACAGCGACACAGAGACAGAGACACAGAGACGGAGACACAGAGACAGATACACAGAGACAGAGACAAAGAGACAGAGACACAGAGACAGAGTCACAGATACAGAGACACAGAGGCAGAGGCACAGAGACAGAGACACAGAGACAGAGACACAGAGAGAGTGACACAAAGACAGAGACACAGGGACAGAGGAACAGAGACATAGACACAGAGACAGAGACACAGAGACAGAGACACAGAGACAGAGACACAGAGACAGAGACACAGAGACAGAGACACAGAGACAGAGACACAGAGACAGAGACACAGAGACAGAGACACAGAGACAGAGACACAGAGACAGAGACACAGAGACAGAGACACAGAGACAGAGACACAGAGACAGTGACACAGAGACGGAGACACAGAGACGGAGACACAGATACAGAGACACAGAGACAGCGACACAGAGACAGAGACACAGAGACGGACACACAGAGACAGATACACAGAGACAGAGACACAGAGATAGAGACAAAGAGACAGAGACACAGAGACAGAGTCACAGATACAGAGACACAGAGGCAGAGGCACAGAGACAGAGACACAGAGACAGAGACACAGAGACAGAGACACAGAGACGGAGGCACAGAGACGGAGACACAGGGACAGAGACACAGAGACAGGGACACAGAGAGAGTGACTCAGAGACAGAGACACAGGGACAGAATCACAGAGACATAGACACAGAGACAGAGACACAGAGACACAGAGACAGAGACAGAGACAGAGACAGAGACAGAGACAGAGACAGAGACACAGAGACAGAGACACAGAGACAGAGACACAGAGACAGAGACACAGAGACGGAGGCACAGAAACGGAGACACAGAGACAGAGACACAGAGACCGAGACCCAGAGACAGAGACACAGATACAGAGAGACAGATGCAGAGACACAGAGACAGAGACACAGGGACAGAGACACAGAGACAGAGACACAGAGACAGAGACACAGAGACAGAGACGCAGAGACAGGGACACAGAGACAGAGACACAGAGACCGAGACCCAGAGACAGAGACACAGATACAGAGACACAGAGACAGAGACACAGGGACAGAGACACAGAGACAGAGAAACAGAGACAGAGTCACAGAGACAGAGACACAGAGGCAGAGGCACAGAGAGAGAGACACAGCGGCAGAGACACAGAGAAAGAGACAGAGACACAGAGACGGAGACACAGGGACAGAGACACAGAGACAGGGCACAGAGACGGAGACTCTGGGACAGAGACACAGAGACAGAGATTCAGAGACAGGGACACAGAGACGGAGACACAGAGACAGAGACACAGAGGCAGAGGCACAGAGACAGAGACACAGAGACAGAGACACAGAGACAGAGACACAGAGACAGAGACACAGAGACAGAGACACAGAGACAGAGAAACAGGGACAGAAACAGAGAGACAGAGACACAGAGACAGAGAAACAGAGACAGAGTCACAGAGACAGAGACACAGAGGCAGAGGCACAGAGCCAGAGACAAAGAGACAGAGACACAGAGACAGAGTCACAGATACAGAGACACAGAGGCAGAGGCACAGAGACAGAGACACAGAGACAGAGACACAGAGACAGGGACACAGAGACAGAGACACAGAGACGGAGGCACAGAGACGGAGACACAGAGACAGAGACACAGAGACAGAGACACAGAGACAGAGACACAGAGACAGAGAAACAGGGACAGAAACAGAGAGACAGAGACACAGAGACAGAGAAACAGAGACAGAGACACAGAGACGGAGACACAGGGACAGAGACACAGAGACAGGGACACAGAGAGAGTGACTCAGAGACAGAGACACAGGGACAGAATCACAGAGACATAGACACAGAGACAGAGACACAGAGACACAGAGACAGAGACTGAGACAGAGACACAGAGACAGAGACACAGAGATAGAGACACAGAGACAGAGTCACAGAGACAGAGACACAGAGACGGAGACACAGGGACAGAGACACAGAGACAGGGCACAGAGACGGAGACTCTGGGACAGAGACACAGAGACAGAGATTCAGAGACAGGGACACAGAGACGGAGACACAGAGACAGAGACACAGAGGCAGAGGCACAGAGACAGAGACACAGAGACAGAGACACAGAGACAGAGTCACAGAGACAGAGACACAGAGGCAGAGGCACAGAGCCAGAGACAAAGAGACAGAGACACAGAGACAGAGTCACAGATACAGAGACACAGAGGCAGAGGCACAGAGACAGAGACACAGAGACAGGGACACAGAGACAGAGACACAGAGACGGAGGCACAGAGACGGAGACACAGGGACAGAGACACAGAGACAGAGACACAGGGACAGAGGCACAGAGCCAGAGACACAGAGACAGAGACAGAGACAGACACACAGAGACAGAGACACAGAGACGGAGACACAGGGACAGAGACACAGCGACAGGGACACAGAGAGAGTGACTCAGAGACAGAGACACAGGGACAGAATCACAGAGACATAGACACAGAGACAGAGACACAGAGACCGAGACCCAGAGACAGAGACACAGATACAGAGACACAGATGCAGAGACACAATGACAGAGATTCGGAGACAGCGATACAGGGAGAGGGACACAGAAACGGAGACACAGGGACAGAGACACAGAGAGAGGGACACAGAGACAGAGACGCAGGGACAGAGACACAGAGACAGAGAAACAGAGACAGAGTCACAGAGACAGAGACACAGAGGCAGAGGCACAGAGAGAGGGACACAGCGGCAGAGACACAGAGAAAGAGACAGAGACACAGAGACGGAGACACAGGGACAGAGACACAGAGACAGGGCACAGAGACGGAGACTCTGGGACAGAGACACAGAGACAGAGATTCAGAGACAGGGACACAGAGACGGAGACACAGAGACAGAGACACAGAGGCAGAGGCACAGAGACAGAGACACAGAGACAGAGACACAGAGACAGAGACACAGAGACAGAGACACAGAGACAGAGACACAGAGACAGAGACACAGAGACAGAGACACAGAGACAGAGACACAGAGACAGAGACACAGGGACAGAAACACAGAGACAGAGACACAGAGACAGAGAAACAGAGACAGAGTCACAGAGACAGAGACACAGAGGCAGAGGCACAGAGCCAGAGACACAGAGACAGAGACAGAGACAGACACACAGAGTCAGAGACACAGAGACGGAGACACAGGGGCAGAGACACAGAGACAGGGACACAGAGAGAGTGACTCAGAGACAGAGACACAGGGACAGAATCACAGAGACATAGACACAGAGACAGAGACACAGAGACAGAGACACAGAGACAGAGACACAGAGACGGAGGCACAGAAACGGAGACACAGAGACAGAGACACAGAGACCGAGACCCAGAGACAGAGACACAGATACAGAGAGACAGATGCAGAGACACAGAGACAGAGACACAGGGACAGAGACACAGAGACAGAGACACAGAGACAGAGACACAGAGACAGAGACGCAGAGACAGGGACACAGAGACAGAGACACAGAGACCGAGACCCAGAGACAGAGACACAGATACAGAGACACAGAGACAGAGACACAGGGACAGAGACACAGAGACAGAGAAACAGAGACAGAGTCACAGAGACAGAGACACAGAGGCAGAGGCACAGAGAGAGAGACACAGCGGCAGAGACACAGAGAAAGAGACAGAGACACAGAGACGGAGACACAGGGACAGAGACACAGAGACAGGGCACAGAGACGGAGACTCTGGGACAGAGACACAGAGACAGAGATTCAGAGACAGGGACACAGAGACGGAGACACAGAGACAGAGACACAGAGGCAGAGGCACAGAGACAGAGACAAAGAGACAGAGACACAGAGACAGAGTCACAGATACAGAGACACAGAGGCAGAGGCACAGAGACAGAGACACAGAGACAGGGACACAGAGACAGAGACAGAGACAGACACACAGAGACAGAGACACAGAGACGGAGACACAGGGACAGAGACACAGAGACAGGGACACAGAGACAGATACACAGAGACGGAGACACAGAGACAGAGACACAGTGACCGAGACCCAGAGACAGAGACACAGATACAGAGACACAGAGACAGAGACACAGAGACAGAGACACAGGGACAGAGACACAGAGACAGAGAAACCGAGACAGAGTCACAGAGACAGAGACACAGAGGCAGAGGCACAGAGAGAGGGACACAGCGGCAGAGACACAGAGAAAGAGACAGAGACACAGGGACGGAGACACAGAGACAGAGACACAGAGACAGAGACACAGAGACAGAGACACAGAGACAGAGACACAGAGACAGAGACACAGAGACAGAGACACAGAGACAGAGACACAGAGACAGAGACACAGAGACAGAGACACAGAGACAGAGACACAGAGACAGAGACACAGAGACAGAGACACAGAGACAGAGACACAGAGACAGAGACACAGAGACAGAGACACAGAGACAGAGACACAGAGACAGAGACACAGAGACATAGCCACAGAGACAGAGACATAGAGACAGAGACACAGAGACAGCGACACAGAGACAGAGACACAGAGACGGAGACACAGAGACAGATACACAGAGACAGAGACAAAGAGACAGAGACACAGAGACAGAGTCACAGATACAGAGACACAGAGGCAGAGGCACAGAGACAGAGACACAGAGACAGAGACACAGAGAGAGTGACACAAAGACAGAGACACAGGGACAGAGGAACAGAGACATAGACACAGAGACAGAGACACAGAGACAGAGACACAGAGACAGAGACACAGAGACAGAGACACAGAGACAGAGACACAGAGACAGAGACACAGAGACAGTGACACAGAGACGGAGACACAGAGACGGAGACACAGATACAGAGACACAGAGACAGCGACACAGAGACAGAGACACAGAGACGGAGACACAGAGACAGATACACAGAGACAGAGACACAGAGATAGAGACAAAGAGACAGAGACACAGAGACAGAGTCACAGATACAGAGACACAGAGGCAGAGGCACAGAGACAGAGACACAGAGACAGAGACACAGAGACAGAGACACAGAGACGGAGGCACAGAGACGGAGACACAGGGACAGAGACACAGAGACAGGGACACAGAGAGAGTGACTCAGAGACAGAGACACAGGGACAGAATCACAGAGACATAGACACAGAGACAGAGACACAGAGACACAGAGACAGAGACAGAGACAGAGACAGAGACAGAGACAGAGACAGAGACACAGAGACAGAGACACAGAGACAGAGACACAGAGACAGAGACACAGAGACGGAGGCACAGAAACGGAGACACAGAGACAGAGACACAGAGACCGAGACCCAGAGACAGAGACACAGATACAGAGAGACAGATGCAGAGACACAGAGACAGAGACACAGGGACAGAGACACAGAGACAGAGACACAGAGACAGAGACACAGAGACAGAGACGCAGAGACAGGGACACAGAGACAGAGACACAGAGACCGAGACCCAGAGACAGAGACACAGATACAGAGACACAGAGACAGAGACACAGGGACAGAGACACAGAGACAGAGAAACAGAGACAGAGTCACAGAGACAGAGACACAGAGGCAGAGGCACAGAGAGAGAGACACAGCGGCAGAGACACAGAGAAAGAGACAGAGACACAGTGACGGAGACACAGGGACAGAGACACAGAGACAGGGCACAGAGACGGAGACTCTGGGACAGAGACACAGAGACAGAGATTCAGAGACAGGGACACAGAGACGGAGACACAGAGACAGAGACACAGAGGCAGAGGCACAGAGACAGAGACACAGAGACAGAGACACAGAGACAGAGACACAGAGACAGAGACACAGAGACAGAGACACAGAGACAGAGAAACAGGGACAGAAACAGAGAGACAGAGACACAGAGACAGAGAAACAGAGACAGAGTCACAGAGACAGAGACACAGAGGCAGAGGCACAGAGCCAGAGACAAAGAGACAGAGACACAGAGACAGAGTCACAGATACAGAGACACAGAGGCAGAGGCACAGAGACAGAGACACAGAGACAGGGACACAGAGACAGAGACACAGAGACGGAGGCACAGAGACGGAGACACAGAGACAGAGACACAGAGACAGAGACACAGAGACAGAGAAACAGGGACAGAAACAGAGAGACAGAGACACAGAGACAGAGAAACAGAGACAGAGACACAGAGACGGAGACACAGGGACAGAGACACAGAGACAGGGACACAGAGAGAGTGACTCAGAGACAGAGACACAGGGACAGAATCACAGAGACATAGACACAGAGACAGAGACACAGAGACACAGAGACAGAGACAGAGACAGAGACACAGAGACAGAGACACAGAGATAGAGACACAGAGACAGAGTCACAGAGACAGAGACACAGAGACGGAGACACAGGGACAGAGACACAGAGACAGGGCACAGAGACGGAGACTCTGGGACAGAGACACAGAGACAGAGATTCAGAGACAGGGACACAGAGACGGAGACACAGAGACAGAGACACAGAGGCAGAGGCACAGAGACAGAGACACAGAGACAGAGACACAGAGACAGAGTCACAGAGACAGAGACACAGAGGCAGAGGCACAGAGCCAGAGACAAAGAGACAGAGACACAGAGACAGAGTCACAGATACAGAGACACAGAGGCAGAGGCACAGAGACAGAGACACAGAGACAGGGACACAGAGACAGAGACACAGAGACGGAGGCACAGAGACGGAGACACAGGGACAGAGACACAGAGACAGAGACACAGGGACAGAGGCACAGAGCCAGAGACACAGAGACAGAGACAGAGACAGACACACAGAGACAGCGACACAGAGACGGAGACACAGGGACAGAGACACAGAGACAGGGACACAGAGAGAGTGACTCAGAGACAGAGACACAGGGACAGAATCACAGAGACATAGACACAGAGACAGAGACACAGAGACCGAGACCCAGAGACAGAGACACAGATACAGAGACACAGATGCAGAGACACAATGACAGAGATTCGGAGACAGCGATACAGGGAGAGGGACACAGAAACGGAGACACAGGGACAGAGACACAGAGAGAGGGACACAGAGACAGAGACGCAGGGACAGAGACACAGAGACAGAGAAACAGAGACAGAGTCACAGAGACAGAGACACAGAGGCAGAGGCACAGAGAGAGGGACACAGCGGCAGAGACACAGAGAAAGAGACAGAGACACAGAGACGGAGACACAGGGACAGAGACACAGAGACAGGGCACAGAGACGGAGACTCTGGGACAGAGACACAGAGACAGAGATTCAGAGACAGGGACACAGAGACGGAGACACAGAGACAGAGACACAGAGACAGGGACACAGAGAGAGTGACTCAGAGACAGAGACACAGGGACAGAATCACAGAGACATAGACACAGAGACAGAGACACAGAGACAGAGACACAGAGACAGAGACACAGAGACGGAGGCACAGAAACGGAGACACAGAGACAGAGACACAGAGACCGAGACCCAGAGACAGAGACACAGATACAGAGAGACAGATGCAGAGACACAGAGACAGAGACACAGGGACAGAGACACAGAGACAGAGACACAGAGACAGAGACACAGAGACAGAGACGCAGAGACAGGGACACAGAGACAGAGACACAGAGACCGAGACCCAGAGACAGAGACACAGATACAGAGACACAGAGACAGAGACACAGGGACAGAGACACAGAGACAGAGACACAGATACAGAGACACAGAGACAGAGACACAGAGACAGAGACACAGGGACAGAGACACAGAGACAGAGAAACCGAGACAGAGTCACAGAGACAGAGACACAGAGGCAGAGGCACAGAGAGAGGGACACAGCGGCAGAGACACAGAGAAAGAGACAGAGACACAGAGACGGAGACACAGGGACAGAGACACAGAGACAGGGCACAGAGACGGAGACTCTGGGACAGAGACACAGAGACAGAGATTCAGAGACAGGGACACAGAGACGGAGACACAGAGACAGAGACACAGAGGCAGAGGCACAGAGACAGAGACACAAAGACAGAGACACAGAGACAGAGACAGAGAGACAGAGACACAGAGACAGAGACACAGAGACAGAGACACAGGGACAGAAACACAGAGACAGAGACACAGAGACAGAGAAACAGAGACAGAGTCACAGAGACAGAGACACAGAGGCAGAGGCACAGAGCCAGAGACACAGAGACAGAGACAGAGACAGACACACAGAGTCAGAGACACAGAGACGGAGACACAGGGACAGAGACACAGAGACAGGGACACAGAGAGAGTGACTCAGAGACAGAGACACAGGGACAGAATCACAGAGACATAGACACAGAGACAGAGACACAGAGACACAGACACAGAGACCGAGACCCAGAGACGGAGACACAGATACAGAGACACAGAGACAGAGACACAGAGACAGAGACACAGAGACAGAGACACAGAGACAGAGACACCGAGACAGAGAAACAGAGACAGAGTCACAGAGACAGAGACACAGAGGCAGAGACACAGTGACAGAGACACAGAGACAGAGACACAGAGACAGATACACAGTGACAGCGTCACGGAGACAGAGACAAAATGACAGAGATTCGGAGACAGAGACACAGGGAGAGAGACACAGAAACGTAGACACAAGGACAGAGACACAGAGACAGGGACACAGGGACGGAGACACAGAGACAGAGACACAGAGACCGAGACCCAGAGACAGAGACACAGATACAGAGACACAAAGACAGAGACACAGAGACAGAGACACAGAGACAGAGACACAGAGACAGAGACACAGAGACAGAGACACAGAGACAGAGACACAGAGACAGAGACACAGAGACAGAGACACAGAGACAGAGACACAGAGACAGAGACACAGAGACAGAGACACAGAGACAGAGACACAGAGACAGAGACACAGAGACAGAGACACAGAGACAGAGACACAGAGACAGAGACACAGAGACAGAGACACAGAGACAGAGACACAGAGACAGAGACACAGAGACAGAGACACAGAGACAGAGACACAGAGACAGATACACAGAGACAGAGACAAAGAGACAGAGACACAGAGACAGAGTCACAGATACAGAGACACAGAGGCAGAGGCACAGTGACAGAGACACAGAGACAGAGACACAGAGAGAGTGACACAAAGACAGAGACACAGGGACAGAGGAACAGAGACATAGACACAGAGACAGAGACACAGAGACAGAGACACAGAGACAGAGACACAGAGACAGAGACACAGAGACAGAGACACAGAGACAGAGACACAGAGACAGAGACACAGAGACAGAGACACAGAGACAGTGACACAGAGACGGAGACACAGAGACGGAGACACAGATACAGAGACACAGAGACAGCGACACAGAGACAGAGACACAGAGACGGAGACACAGAGACAGATACACAGAGACAGAGACACAGAGATAGAGACAAAGAGACAGAGACACAGAGACAGAGTCACAGATACAGAGACACAGAGGCAGAGGCACAGAGACAGAGACACAGAGACAGAGACACAGAGACAGAGACACAGAGACGGAGGCACAGAGACGGAGACACAGGGACAGAGACACAGAGACAGGGACACAGAGAGAGTGACTCAGAGACAGAGACACAGGGACAGAATCACAGAGACATAGACACAGAGACAGAGACACAGAGACACAGAGACAGAGACAGAGACAGAGACAGAGACAGAGACAGAGACACAGAGACAGAGACACAGAGACAGAGACACAGAGACAGAGACACAGAGACGGAGGCACAGAAACGGAGACACAGAGACAGAGACACAGAGACCGAGACCCAGAGACAGAGACACAGATACAGAGAGACAGATGCAGAGACACAGAGACAGAGACACAGGGACAGAGACACAGAGACAGAGACACAGAGACAGAGACACAGAGACAGAGACGCAGAGACAGGGACACAGAGACAGAGACACAGAGACCGAGACCCAGAGACAGAGACACAGATACAGAGACACAGAGACAGAGACACAGGGACAGAGACACAGAGACAGAGAAACAGAGACAGAGTCACAGAGACAGAGACACAGAGGCAGAGGCACAGAGAGAGAGACACAGCGGCAGAGACACAGAGAAAGAGACAGAGACACAGAGACGGAGACACAGGGACAGAGACACAGAGACAGGGCACAGAGACGGAGACTCTGGGGCAGAGACACAGAGACAGAGATTCAGAGACAGGGACACAGAGACGGAGACACAGAGACAGAGACACAGAGGCAGAGGCACAGAGACAGAGACACAGAGACAGAGACACAGAGACAGAGACACAGAGACAGAGACACAGAGACAGAGACACAGAGACAGAGAAACAGGGACAGAAACAGAGAGACAGAGACACAGAGACAGAGAAACAGAGACAGAGTCACAGAGACAGAGACACAGAGGCAGAGGCACAGAGCCAGAGACAAAGAGACAGAGACACAGAGACAGAGTCACAGATACAGAGACACAGAGGCAGAGGCACAGAGACAGAGACACAGAGACAGGGACACAGAGACAGAGACACAGAGACGGAGGCACAGAGACGGAGACACAGAGACAGAGACACAGAGACACAGACACAGAGACAGAGACACAGAGACAGAGAAACAGGGACAGAAACAGAGAGACAGAGACACAGAGACAGAGAAACAGAGACAGAGACACAGAGACAGAGACACAGAGGCAGAGGCACAGAGCCAGAGACACAGAGACAGAGACAGAGACAGACACACAGAGTCAGAGACACAGAGACGGAGACACAGGGACAGAGACACAGAGACAGGGACACAGAGAGAGTGACTCAGAGACAGAGACACAGGGACAGAATCACAGAGACATAGACACAGAGACAGAGACACAGAGACACAGACACAGAGACCGAGACCCAGAGACGGAGACACAGATACAGAGACACAGAGACAGAGACACAGAGACAGAGACACAGAGACAGAGACACAGAGACAGAGACACCGAGACAGAGAAACAGAGACAGAGTCACAGAGACAGAGACACAGAGGCAGAGACACAGTGACAGAGACACAGAGACAGAGACACAGAGACAGATACACAGTGACAGCGTCACGGAGACAGAGACAAAATGACAGAGATTCGGAGACAGAGACACAGGGAGAGAGACACAGAAACGTAGACACAAGGACAGAGACACAGAGACAGGGACACAGGGACGGAGACACAGAGACAGAGACACAGAGACCGAGACCCAGAGACAGAGACACAGATACAGAGACACAAAGACAGAGACACAGAGACAGAGACACAGAGACAGAGACACAGAGACAGAGACACAGAGACAGAGACACAGAGACAGAGACACAGAGACAGAGACACAGAGACAGAGACACAGAGACAGAGACACAGAGACAGAGACACAGAGACAGAGACACAGAGACAGAGACACAGAGACAGAGACACAGAGACAGAGACACAGAGACAGAGACACAGAGACAGAGACACAGAGACAGAGACACAGAGACAGAGACACAGAGACAGAGACACAGAGACAGAGACACAGAGACAGAGACACAGAGACAGATACACAGAGACAGAGACAAAGAGACAGAGACACAGAGACAGAGTCACAGATACAGAGACACAGAGGCAGAGGCACAGTGACAGAGACACAGAGACAGAGACACAGAGAGAGTGACACAAAGACAGAGACACAGGGACAGAGGAACAGAGACATAGACACAGAGACAGAGACACAGAGACAGAGACACAGAGACAGAGACACAGAGACAGAGACACAGAGACAGAGACACAGAGACAGAGACACAGAGACAGAGACACAGAGACAGAGACACAGAGACAGTGACACAGAGACGGAGACACAGAGACGGAGACACAGATACAGAGACACAGAGACAGCGACACAGAGACAGAGACACAGAGACGGAGACACAGAGACAGATACACAGAGACAGAGACACAGAGATAGAGACAAAGAGACAGAGACACAGAGACAGAGTCACAGATACAGAGACACAGAGGCAGAGGCACAGAGACAGAGACACAGAGACAGAGACACAGAGACAGAGACACAGAGACGGAGGCACAGAGACGGAGACACAGGGACAGAGACACAGAGACAGGGACACAGAGAGAGTGACTCAGAGACAGAGACACAGGGACAGAATCACAGAGACATAGACACAGAGACAGAGACACAGAGACACAGAGACAGAGACAGAGACAGAGACAGAGACAGAGACAGAGACACAGAGACAGAGACACAGAGACAGAGACACAGAGACAGAGACACAGAGACGGAGGCACAGAAACGGAGACACAGAGACAGAGACACAGAGACCGAGACCCAGAGACAGAGACACAGATACAGAGAGACAGATGCAGAGACACAGAGACAGAGACACAGGGACAGAGACACAGAGACAGAGACACAGAGACAGAGACACAGAGACAGAGACGCAGAGACAGGGACACAGAGACAGAGACACAGAGACCGAGACCCAGAGACAGAGACACAGATACAGAGACACAGAGACAGAGACACAGGGACAGAGACACAGAGACAGAGAAACAGAGACAGAGTCACAGAGACAGAGACACAGAGGCAGAGGCACAGAGAGAGAGACACAGCGGCAGAGACACAGAGAAAGAGACAGAGACACAGAGACGGAGACACAGGGACAGAGACACAGAGACAGGGCACAGAGACGGAGACTCTGGGGCAGAGACACAGAGACAGAGATTCAGAGACAGGGACACAGAGACGGAGACACAGAGACAGAGACACAGAGGCAGAGGCACAGAGACAGAGACACAGAGACAGAGACACAGAGACAGAGACACAGAGACAGAGACACAGAGACAGAGACACAGAGACAGAGAAACAGGGACAGAAACAGAGAGACAGAGACACAGAGACAGAGAAACAGAGACAGAGTCACAGAGACAGAGACACAGAGGCAGAGGCACAGAGCCAGAGACAAAGAGACAGAGACACAGAGACAGAGTCACAGATACAGAGACACAGAGGCAGAGGCACAGAGACAGAGACACAGAGACAGGGACACAGAGACAGAGACACAGAGACGGAGGCACAGAGACGGAGACACAGAGACAGAGACACAGAGACACAGACACAGAGACAGAGACACAGAGACAGAGAAACAGGGACAGAAACAGAGAGACAGAGACACAGAGACAGAGAAACAGAGACAGAGACACAGAGACGGAGACACAGGGACAGAGACACAGAGACAGGGACACAGAGAGAGTGACTCAGAGACAGAGACACAGGGACAGAATCACAGAGACATAGACACAGAGACAGAGACACAGAGACACAGAGACAGAGACAGAGACAGAGACACAGAGACAGAGACACAGAGATAGAGACACAGAGACAGAGTCACAGAGACAGAGACACAGAGGCAGAGGCACGGAGACAGAGACACAGAGACAGAGACACAGAGACCGAGACCCAGAGACAGAGACACAGATACAGAGACACAGATGCAGAGACACAATGACAGAGATTCGGAGACAGCGATACAGGGAGAGGGACACAGAAACGGAGACACAGGGACAGAGACACAGAGAGAGGGACACAGAGACAGAGACGCAGTGACAGAGACACAGAGGCAGAGACACAGAGAAAGAGAAACAGAGACAGAGACAGAGACAGAGACACAGAGACAGAGACACAGAGACAGAGACACAGAGACAGAGACACAGAGACAGAGACGCAGAGACAGAGTCACAGAGACAGAGACACAGAGGCAGAGGCACAGAGCCAGAGACACAGGGACAGAGACACAGAGACAGGGACACAGAGACAGAGACACAGAGACGGAGACACAGAGACAGAGACACAGAGACCGAGACCCAGAGACAGAGACACAGATACAGAGACACAGAGACAGAGACACAGAGACAGAGACACAGGGACAGAGTCACAGAGACAGAGACACAGAGACAGAGAAACAGAGACAGAGTCACAGAGACAGAGACACAGAGGCAGAGGCACAGAGCCAGAGACACAGAGACAGAGACAGAGACAGACACACAGAGACAGAGACACAGAGACGGAGGCACAGGGACAGAGACACAGAGACAGGGACACAGAGAGAGTGACTCAGAGACAGAGACACAGGGACAGAATCACAGAGACATAGACACAGGGACAGAGACACAGAGACACAGACACAGAGACCGAGACCCAGAGACGGAGACACAGATACAGAGACACAGAGACAGAGACACAGAGACGGAGACACAGAGACAGAGACACAGAGACAGAGACACAGAGACAGAGAAACAGAGACAGAGTCACAGAGACAGAGACACAGAGGCAGAGACACAGTGACAGAGACACAGAGACAGAGACACAGAGACAGATACACAGTGACAGCGTCACAGAGACAGAGACAAAATGACAGAGATTCGGAGACAGAGACACAGGGAGAGAGACACAGAAACGTAGACACAAGGACAGAGACACAGAGACAGGGACACAGGGACGGAGACACAGAGACAGAGACACAGAGACCGAGACCCAGAGACAGAGGCACAGATACAGAGACACAAAGACAGAGACACAGAGACAGAGACACAGAGACAGAGACACAGAGACAGAGACACAGAGACAGAGACACAGAGACAGAGACACAGAGACAGAGACACAGAGACAGAGACACAGAGACAGAGACACAGAGACAGAGACACAGAGACAGAGACACAGAGACAGAGACACAGAGACAGAGACACAGAGACAGAGACACAGAGACAGAGACACAGAGACAGAGACACAGAGACAGAGACACAGAGACAGAGACACAGAGACAGAGACACAGAGACATAGCCACAGAGACAGAGACATAGAGACAGAGACACAGAGACAGCGACACAGAGACAGAGACACAGAGACGGAGACACAGAGACAGATACACAGAGACAGAGACAAAGAGACAGAGACACAGAGACAGAGTCACAGATACAGAGACACAGAGGCAGAGGCACAGAGACAGAGACACAGAGACAGAGACACAGAGACAGAGACACAGAGACGGAGGCACAGAGACGGAGACACAGGGACAGAGACACAGAGACGGAGACACAGGGACAGAGACACAGAGGCAGACACTCAGAGGCAGAGACACAGAGACAGAGACACAGAGACAGAGACACAGAGACCGAGACCCAGAGACAGAGACACAGATACAGAGACACAAAGACAGAGACACAGAGACAGAGACACAGAGACAGAGACACAGAGACAGAGACACAGAGACAGAGTCACAGAGACAAAGACACAGAGGCAGAGGCACAGAGCCAGAGACACAGAGACAGAGACAGAGACAGGCACACAGAGACAGAGACACAGAGACGGAGACACAGGGACAGAGACACAGAGACAGGGACACAGAGAGAGTGACTCAGAGACAGAGACACAGGGACAGAATAACAGAGACATAGACACAGAGACAGAGACACAGAGACACAGAGACAGAGACAGAGACAGAGACACAGAGACAAAGACACAGAGACAGAGACGCAGAGACAGAGTCACAGAGACAGAGACACAGAGGCAGAGGCACGGTGACAGAGACACAGAGACAGAGACACAGAGACCGAGACCCAGAGACAGAGACACAGATACAGAGACACAGATGCAGAGACACAATGACAGAGATTCGGAGACAGCGATACAGGGAGAGGGACACAGAAACGGAGACACAGGGACAGAGACACAGAGAGAGGGACACAGCGACAGAGACGCAGTGACAGAGACACAGAGGCAGAGACACAGAGAAAGAGAAACAGAGACAGAGACGGAGACAGAGACACGGAGACAGAGACACAGAGACAGAGACACAGAGACAGAGACACAGAGACAGAGACACAGAGACAGAGACACAGAGACAGAGACGCAGAGACAGAGACACAGAGACGGAGACCCAGAGACAGAGACACAGATACAGAGACACAGAGACATAGACACAGTGACAGAGACACAGAGACAGATACACAGAGACAGCGTCACAGAGACAGAGACACAGAGGCAGAGACATAGAGACAGAGACACAGAGAGAGTGACACAGAGACGGAGACACAGGGGCAGAGACACAGAGACATAGACACAGAGACAGAGACACAGAGACGGAGACTGTGGGACAGAGACACAGAGACAGAGATTCAGATGCAGAGACACAGAGACGGAGACACAGGGACAGAGACACAGAGACAGTGACACAAAGACGGAGACACAGGGGCAGCGACACCGAGACAGAGAGACAGAGTCAGAGACACAGAGACAGAGACACAGAGACAGAGACACAGAGACAGAGACACAGAGACAGAGACACAGAGACAGAGACACAGAGACAGAGACACAGACACGGAGACACAGAGACAGAGACGCAGAGACAGAGACACAGAGACAGAGACACAGAGACAGAGACAGGGACAGAGACACAGAGACAGAAACACAGAGACAGATTCACAGAGACACGGACACAGAGACACACGTTCAGAGGCATAGACACAGAGACAGACACACAGAGACCGTGACACAAAGACGGAGACGCAGGGGCAGAGACACCGGGACAGAGACACAGAGACAGAGACACAGAGACAGAGACACAGAGACAGAGACACAGAGACAGAGACACAGAGACAGAGACACAGAGACAGAGACACAGAGACAGAGACACAGAGACAGAGACACAGAGACAGAGACACAGAGACAGAGACACAGAGACAGAGACACAGAGACAGAGACACAGAGACAGAGACACAGAGACAGAGACACACAGACAGAGACACAGAGACAGAGACACAGAGACGGAGACACAGAGACGGAGACACGGAGACAGAGACACAGAGACAGAGACACAGAGACAAAGACACAGAGACAGAGACACAGAAGCAGAGACACAGAGACAGAGACACAGAGACAGAGACACAGAGACAGAGACACAGAGACAGAGACACAGAGACAGAGACACAGAGACAGAGACACAGAGACAGAGACACAGAGACAGAGACACAGAGATAGAGATACAGAGTCAGAGACACAGAGACAGAGACACAGAGACAGAGACATAGAGACAGAGACACAGAGAGAGTGACACAGAGACGGAGACACATGGACAGAGACACAGAGAGAGTGACTCAGAGACACAGACACAGAGACGGAGACAGAGACACAGATATATAGACACAGAGACAGAGACACAGAGACGGAGACACATGGACAGAGACACAGAGAGAGTGACTCAGAGACACAGACACAGAGACGGAGACAGAGACACAGATATATAGACACAGAGACAGAGACACAGAGACGGAGACTGTGGGACAGAGACACAGAGACAGAGATTCAGATGCAGAGACACAGAGACGGAGACACTGGGACAGAGACACAGAGACAGGGACACAGAGGCAGAGATTCAGATGCTGAGACACAGGGACAGATTCACAGAGACAGAGACACGGAGAGAGACCCACGGAGACAGAGACACAGAGACAGGGACACAGAGACGGAGACAGATGGACAGAGACACAGAGACCGTGACGCAAGGAGAGAGACACAGAGACATAGACACAGAGACAGAGATACAGAGACAGAGACGCAGAGACTGATACACAGAGGCAGAGACACAGAGACAGAGGCAGAGACACAGAGACAGAGACAGAGACATAGAGACGGAGACACAGGGACAGAGACACAGAGACAGGGACCCAGCAACAGAGTCACAGAGGCAGAGACACTGAGACAGAGACAGAGACACCGGGACAGAGACACAGAGACGCACGGTCAGAGGCATAGACACAGAGACAGAGACACAGAGACAGTGACACAAAGACGGAGACACAGGGGCAGAGATACCGAGACAGAGAGACAGAGACAGAGACACAGAGACACAGAGACAGAGACACAGAGACAGAGACACAGAGACAGAGACACAGAGACAGAGACACAGAGACAGAGACACAGGGACAGAGACACAGAGGCAGACACACAGAGACAGAGGCACAGAGACAGAGACACAGAGACAGAGACACAGAGACCGAGACCCAGAGACAGAGACACAGATACAGAGACACAAAGACAGAGACACAGAGACAGAGACACAGAGACAGAGACACAGAGACAGAGACACAGAGACAGAGACACAGACACGGAGACACAGAGACAGAGACGCAGAGACAGAGACACAGAGACAGAGACACAGAGACAGAGACAGGGACAGAGACACAGAGACAGAAACACAGAGACAGATTCACAGAGACACGGACACAGAGACACACGTTCAGAGGCATAGACACAGAGACAGACACACAGAGACCGTGACACAAAGACGGAGACGCAGGGGCAGAGACACCGGGACAGAGACACAGAGACAGAGACACAGAGACAGAGACACAGAGACAGAGACACAGAGACAGAGACACAGAGACAGAGACACAGAGACAGAGACACAGAGACAGAGACACAGAGACAGAGACACAGAGACAGAGACACAGAGACAGAGACACAGAGACAGAGACACAGAGACAGAGACACAGAGACAGAGACACAGAGACAGAGACACAGAGACAGAGACACAGAGACAGAGACACAGAGACAGAGACACAGAGACGGAGACACAGAGACGGAGACACGGAGACAGAGACACAGAGACAGAGACACAGAGACAAAGACACAGAGACAGAGACACAGAAGCAGAGACACAGAGACAGAGACACAGAGACAGAGACACAGAGACAGAGACACAGAGACAGAGACACAGAGACAGAGACACAGAGACAGAGACACAGAGATAGAGATACAGAGTCAGAGACACAGAGACAGAGACACAGAGACAGAGACATAGAGACAGAGACACAGAGAGAGTGACACAGAGACGGAGACACATGGACAGAGACACAGAGAGAGTGACTCAGAGACACAGACACAGAGACGGAGACAGAGACACAGATATATAGACACAGAGACAGAGACACAGAGACGGAGACACATGGACAGAGACACAGAGAGAGTGACTCAGAGACACAGACACAGAGACGGAGACAGAGACACAGATATATAGACACAGAGACAGAGACACAGAGACGGAGACTGTGGGACAGAGACACAGAGACAGAGATTCAGATGCAGAGACACAGAGACGGAGACACTGGGACAGAGACACAGAGACAGGGACACAGAGGCAGAGATTCAGATGCTGAGACACAGGGACAGATTCACAGAGACAGAGACACGGAGAGAGACCCACGGAGACAGAGACACAGAGACAGGGACACAGAGACGGAGACAGATGGACAGAGACACAGAGACCGTGACGCAAGGAGAGAGACACAGAGACATAGACACAGAGACAGAGATACAGAGACAGAGACGCAGAGACTGATACACAGAGGCAGAGACACAGAGACAGAGGCAGAGACACAGAGACAGAGACAGAGACATAGAGACGGAGACACAGGGACAGAGACACAGAGACAGGGACCCAGCAACAGAGTCACAGAGGCAGAGACACTGAGACAGAGACAGAGACACCGGGACAGAGACACAGAGACGCACGGTCAGAGGCATAGACACAGAGACAGAGACACAGAGACAGTGACACAAAGACGGAGACACAGGGGCAGAGATACCGAGACAGAGAGACAGAGACAGAGACACAGAGACACAGAGACAGAGACACAGAGACAGAGACACAGAGACAGAGACACAGAGACAGAGACACAGAGACAGAGACACAGGGACAGAGACACAGAGGCAGACACACAGAGACAGAGGCACAGAGACAGAGACACAGAGACAGAGACACAGAGACCGAGACCCAGAGACAGAGACACAGATACAGAGACACAAAGACAGAGACACAGAGACAGAGACACAGAGACAGAGACACAGAGACAGAGACACAGAGACAGAGACACAGAGACAGAGACACAAAGACAGAGTCACAGAGGCAGAGACACAGAGCCAGAGACACAGAGACAGAGACAGAGACAGACACACAGAGACAGAGACACAGAGACGGAGACACAGGGACAGAGACACAGAGACAGAGACACAGAGACAGAGACACAGAGACAGAGACACAGAGACAGAGACACAGAGACAGAGACGCAGAGACAGAGACACAGAGACGGAGACCCAGAGACAGAGACACAGATACAGAGACACAGAGACAGAGACACAGTGACAGTAACACAGAGACAGATACACAGAGACAGCGTCACAGAGACAGAGACACAGAGGCAGCGGCACAGAGACAGAAACACAGAGACAGAGACACAGCGACAGTGACGCAGAGACAGAGACACAGAGACAGAGACAAAATGACAGAGATTCGGAGACAGAGACACAGGGAGAGAGACACAGAAACGTAGACACAAGGACAGAGACACAGAGACAGGGACACAGAGACGGAGACACAGAGAGAGAGACACAGAGACAGAGACACAGGTGCAGAGGCACAGAGACAGAGACACAGAGACAGGGACACAGAGAGAGTGACACAAAGACAGAGACACAGGGACAGAGGAACAGAGACATAGACACAGAGACAGAGACACAGGGACGGAGACACAAGGACAGAGACACAGAGACAGGGACACAGAGAGAGAGAGACAGAGACAGAGACACAGAGACAGAGACACAGAGACGGAGACTGTGGGACAGAGACACAGAGACAGAGACACAGTGAGACAGACAGAGACACAGAGACAGAGACACAGGGACAGAGACACAGAGACAGAGACACAGAGACAGATTCACAGAGACAGTGACACAGAGACAGAGACACACGGACAGAGGCATAGACACAATGACAGAGGCACAGAGACAGATACACAGAGAGAGAGACACAGAGGCAGAGACACAGAGAAAGAGACAGAGACACAGAGAGGGAGACACAGAGACAGAGACACAGAGGCAGAGGCACAGAGACAGAGACACAGAGACAGAGACACAGAGACAGAGACACAGAGACAGGGACACAGAGACGGAGACACAGAGAGAGAGACACAGAGACAGAGACACAGAGACAGAGACACAGGTACAGAGACACAGAGACAGAGACACAGCGACAGAGGCACAGAGACAGAGACACAGAGACAGAGACACAGAGACAGAGACACAGGGACAGAGACACAGAGACAGAGACACAGAGACAGAGACGCAGCGACAGGGACACAGAGACAGAGACACAGAGACCGAGACCCAGAGACAGAGACACAGATACAGAGACACAGATACAGAGACACAGAGACAGAGACACAGAGACAGAGACACAGGGACAGAGACACAGAGACAGAGACACAGAGACAGAGAAACAGAGACAGAGTCACAGAGACAGAGACACAGAGGCAGAGGCACAGAGACAGAGACAGAGACAGGCACACAGAGACAGAGACACATAGACGGAGACACAGGGACAGAGACACAGAGACAGGGACACAGAGAGAGTGACTCAGAGACAGAGACACAGGGACAGAATAACAGAGACATAGACACAGAGACAGAGACACAGAGACACAGAGACAGAGACAGAGACAGAGACACAGAGACAAAGACACAGAGACAGAGACGCAGAGACAGAGTCACAGAGACGGAGACACGGAGGCAGAGGCACGGTGACAGAGACACAGAGACAGAGACACAGAGACCGAGACCCAGAGACAGAGACACAGATACAGAGACACAGATGCAGAGACACAATGACAGAGATTCGGAGACAGCGATACAGGGAGAGGGACACAGAAACGGAGACACAGGGACAGAGACACAGAGAGAGGGACACAGCGACAGAGACGCAGTGACAGAGACACAGAGGCAGAGACACAGAGAAAGAGAAACAGAGACAGAGACGGAGACAGAGACACGGAGACAGAGACACAGAGACAGAGACACAGAGACAGAGACACAGAGACAGAGACACAGAGACAGAGACACAGAGACAGAGACACAGAGACAGAGACGCAGAGACAGAGACACAGAGACGGAGACCCAGAGACAGAGACACAGATACAGAGACACAGAGACATAGACACAGTGACAGAGACACAGAGACAGATACACAGAGACAGCGTCACAGAGACAGAGACACAGAGGCAGAGACATAGAGACAGAGACACAGAGAGAGTGACACAGAGACGGAGACACAGGGGCAGAGACACAGAGACATAGACACAGAGACAGAGACACAGAGACGGAGACTGTGGGACAGAGACACAGAGACAGAGATTCAGATGCAGAGACACAGAGACGGAGACACAGGGACAGAGACACAGAGACAGTGACACAAAGACGGAGACACAGGGGCAGCGACACCGAGACAGAGAGACAGAGTCAGAGACACAGAGACAGAGACACAGAGACAGAGACACAGAGACAGAGACACAGAGACAGAGACACAGAGACAGAGACACAGAGACAGAGACACAGACACGGAGACACAGAGACAGAGACGCAGAGACAGAGACACAGAGACAGAGACACAGAGACAGAGACAGGGACAGAGACACAGAGACAGAAACACAGAGACAGATTCACAGAGACACGGACACAGAGACACACGTTCAGAGGCATAGACACAGAGACAGACACACAGAGACCGTGACACAAAGACGGAGACGCAGGGGCAGAGACACCGGGACAGAGACACAGAGACAGAGACACAGAGACAGAGACACAGAGACAGAGACACAGAGACAGAGACACAGAGACAGAGACACAGAGACAGAGACACAGAGACAGAGACACAGAGACAGAGACACAGAGACAGAGACACAGAGACAGAGACACAGAGACAGAGACACAGAGACAGAGACACAGAGACAGAGACACAGAGACAGAGACACAGAGACGGAGACACAGAGACGGAGACACGGAGACAGAGACACAGAGACAGAGACACAGAGACAAAGACACAGAGACAGAGACACAGAAGCAGAGACACAGAGACAGAGACACAGAGACAGAGACACAGAGACAGAGACACAGAGACAGAGACACAGAGACAGAGACACAGAGACAGAGACACAGAGACAGAGACACAGAGATAGAGATACAGAGTCAGAGACACACAGACAGAGACACAGAGACAGAGACATAGAGACAGAGACACAGAGAGAGTGACACAGAGACGGAGACACATGGACAGAGACACAGAGAGAGTGACTCCGAGACACAGACACAGAGACGGAGACAGAGACACAGATATATAGACACAGAGACAGAGACACAGAGACGGAGACTGTGGGACAGAGACACAGAGACAGAGATTCAGATGCAGAGACACAGAGACGGAGACACTGGGACAGAGACACAGAGACAGGGACACAGAGGCAGAGATTCAGATGCTGAGACACAGGGACAGATTCACAGAGACAGAGACACGGAGAGAGACCCACGGAGACAGAGACACAGAGACAGGGACACAGAGACGGAGACAGATGGACAGAGACACAGAGACCGTGACGCAAGGAGAGAGACACAGAGACATAGACACAGAGACAGAGATACAGAGACAGAGACGCAGAGACTGATACACAGAGGCAGAGACACAGAGACAGAGGCAGAGACACAGAGACAGAGACAGAGACATAGAGACGGAGACACAGGGACAGAGACACAGAGACAGGGACCCAGCGACAGAGTCACAGAGGCAGAGACACTGAGACAGAGACAGAGACACCGGGACAGAGACACAGAGACGCACGGTCAGAGGCATAGACACAGAGACAGAGACACAGAGACAGTGACACAAAGACGGAGACACAGGGGCAGAGATACCGAGACAGAGAGACAGAGACAGAGACACAGAGACACAGAGACAGAGACACAGAGACAGAGACACAGAGACAGAGACACAGAGACAGAGACACAGAGACAGAGACACAGGGACAGAGACACAGAGGCAGACACACAGAGACAGAGGCACAGAGACAGAGACACAGAGACAGAGACACAGAGACCGAGACCCAGAGACAGAGACACAGATACAGAGACACAAAGACAGAGACACAGAGACAGAGACACAGAGACAGAGACACAGAGACAGAGACACAGAGACAGAGACACAGAGACAGAGACACAAAGACAGAGTCACAGAGACAGAGACACAGAGCCAGAGACACAGAGACAGAGACAGAGACAGACACACAGAGACAGAGACACAGAGACGGAGACACAGGGACAGAGACACAGAGACAGAGACACAGAGACAGAGACACAGAGACAGAGACACAGAGACAGAGACACAGAGACAGAGACGCAGAGACAGAGACACAGAGACGGAGACCCAGAGACAGAGACACAGATACAGAGACACAGAGACAGAGACACAGTGACAGTAACACAGAGACAGATACACAGAGACAGCGTCACAGAGACAGAGACACAGAGGCAGCGGCACAGAGACAGAAACACAGAGACAGAGACACAGCGACAGTGACGCAGAGACAGAGACACAGAGACAGAGACAAAATGACAGAGATTCGGAGACAGAGACACAGGGAGAGAGACACAGAAACGTAGACACAAGGACAGAGACACAGAGACAGGGACACAGAGACGGAGACACAGAGAGAGAGACACAGAGACAGAGACACAGGTGCAGAGGCACAGAGACAGAGACACAGAGACAGGGACACAGAGAGAGTGACACAAAGACAGAGACACAGGGACAGAGGAACAGAGACATAGACACAGAGACAGAGACACAGGGACGGAGACACAAGGACAGAGACACAGAGACAGGGACACAGAGAGAGAGAGACAGAGACAGAGACACAGAGACAGAGACACAGAGACAGAGACACAGAGACGGAGACTGTGGGACAGAGACACAGAGACAGAGACACAGTGAGACAGACAGAGACACAGAGACAGAGACACAGGGACAGAGACACAGAGACAGAGACACAGAGACAGATTCACAGAGACAGTGACACAGAGACAGAGACACACGGACAGAGGCATAGACACAAAGACAGAGGCACAGAGACAGATACACAGAGAGAGAGACACAGAGGCAGAGACACAGAGAAAGAGACAGAGACACAGAGAGGGAGACACAGAGACAGAGACACAGAGGCAGAGGCACAGAGACAGAGACACAGAGACAGAGACACAGAGACAGAGACACAGAGACAGGGACACAGAGACGGAGACACAGAGAGAGAGACACAGAGACAGAGACACAGAGACAGAGACACAGGTACAGAGACACAGAGACAGAGACACAGCGACAGAGGCACAGAGACAGAGACACAGAGACAGAGACACAGAGACAGAGACACAGGGACAGAGACACAGAGACAGAGACACAGAGACAGAGACGCAGCGACAGGGACACAGAGACAGAGACACAGAGACCGAGACCCAGAGACAGAGACACAGATACAGAGACACAGAGACAGAGACACAGAGACAGAGACACAGGGACAGAGACACAGAGACAGAGACACAGAGACAGAGAAACAGAGACAGAGTCACAGAGACAGAGACACAGAGGCAGAGGCACAGAGAGAGAGACACAGCGGCAGAGACACAGAGAAAGAGGCACAGAGCCAGAGAAACAGAGACAGAGACAGAGACAGACACACAGAGACAGAGACACAGAGACGGAGACACAGGGACAGAGACACAGAGACAGGGACACAGAGAGAGTGACTCAGAGACAGAGACACAGGGACAGAATCACAGAGACATAGACACAGAGACAGAGACACAGAGACACAGAGACAGAGACCGAGACCCAGAGACGGAGACACAGATACAGAGACACAGAGACAGAGACACAGAGACAGAGACACAGAGACAGAGACACAGAGACAGAGACACAGAGACAGAGACACAGAGACAGAGACACAGAGACAGAGTAACAGAGACAGAGTCACAGAGACAGAGACACAGAGGCAGAGACACAGTGACAGAGACACAGAGACAGAGACACAGAGACAGATACACAGAGACAGCGTCACAGAGACAGAGACACAGAGGCAGAGGCACAGAGACAGAGACACAGAGACAGGGACGCAGAGACAGAGACACAGAGACAGAGACAAAATGACAGAGATTCGGAGACAGAGACACAGGGAGAGAGACACATAAACGTAGACACAAGGACAGAGACACAGAGACAGGGACACAGAGACGGAGACACAGAGAGAGAGACACAGAGACAGAGACACAGAGACACAGAGACAGAGACCGAGACCCAGAGACGGAGACACAGATACAGAGACACAGAGACAGAGACACAGAGACAGAGACACAGAGACAGAGACACAGAGACAGAGACACAGAGACAGAGACACAGAGACAGAGACACAGAGACACAGAGACAGAGACACAGAGACAGAGTAACAGAGACAGAGTCACGGAGACAGAGACACAGAGGCAGAGACACAGTGACAGAGACACAGAGACAGAGACACAGAGACAGATACACAGAGACAGCGTCACAGAGACTGAGACACAGAGGCAGAGGCACAGAGACAGAGACACAGAGACAGAGACACAGAGACAGGGACGCAGCGACAGAGACACAGAGACGGAGACAAAATGACAGAGATTCGGAGACAGAGACACAGGGAGAGAGACACAGAAACGTAGACACAAGGACAGAGACACAGAGACAGGGACACAGAGACGGAGACACAGAGAGAGAGACACAGAGACAGAGACACAGAGACCGAGACCCAGAGACAGAGACACAGATACAGAGACACAAAGACAGAGACACAGAGACAGAGACACAGAGACAGAGACACAGAGACAGAGACACAGAGACAGAGACACGGAGACAGAGACACAGAGACAGAGACACAGAGACAGCGTCACACAGACAGAGACACAAAGGGAGAGGCACAGAGCCAGAGACACAGAGACAGAGACAGAGACAGACACACAGAGACAGAGACACAGAGACGGAGACACAGGGACAGAGACACAGTGACAGAGACACAGAGGCAGAGACACAGAGAAGGAGAAACAGAGACAGAGACAGAGACAGAGACACAGAGACAGAGACACAGTGACGGAGACACAGGGACAGAGACACAGGGACAGAATCACAGAGACATGGACACAGAGAGAGTGACACAAAGACAGAGACACAGGGACAGAGGAACAGAGACATAGACACAGAGAGAGAGACACAGAGACAGAGACACAGTGACGGAGACACAGGGACAGAGACACAGGGACAGAGACACAGAGACAGAGACACAGACACGGAGACACAGGGACAGAGACACAGCGACAGGGACACAGAGAGCGTGACTCAGAGACAGAGACACAGGGACAGAATCACAGAGACAGAGACACAGGGACAGAGACACAGAGACAGGGACACAGAGAGAGTGACTCAGAGACAGAGACACAGGGACAGAATCACAGAGACATAGACACAGAGACAGAGACACAGAGACGGAGACACAGGGACGGAAACACAAGGACAGAGACACAGAGACAGAGACACAGAGGCAGAGGCACAGAGACAGAGACACAGAGACAGAGACACAGAGACAGAGACGCAGTGACAGAGACACAGAGACAGAGACACAGAGAAAGAGAAACAGAGACAGAGACAGAGACAGAGACACAGAGACAGAGACGCAGAGACAGAGACACAGAGACAGAGACGCAGAGACAGAGACACAGAGGCCGAGACACAGAGACGGAGACACAGAGCCAGAGACACAGAGACAGAGACAGAGACAGACACACATAGACAGAGACACAGACACGGAGACACAGGGACAGAGACACAGCGACAGGGACACAGAGAGAGTGACTCAGAGACAGAGACACAGGGACAGAATCACAGAGACATAGACACAGAGAGAGTGACACAAAGACCGAGACACAGGGACAGAGGAACAGAGACATAGACACAGAGACAGAGACACAGAGACAGTGACACAGGGACGGACACACAAGGACAGAGACACAGAGACAGGGACTCAGAGACAGAGACACAGAGACGGAGACACAGAGACAGAGACACAGAGACAGAGACACAGAGACAGGGACACAGAGGCAGAGGCACGGAGACAGAGACACAGAGACAGAGACACAGAGACCGAGACCCAGAGACAGAGACACAGAGACAGAGACACAGAGCCAGAGACACAGAGACAGAGACAGAGACAGACACACAGAGACAGAGACACAGAGACGGAGACACAGGGACAGAGACACAGTGACAGAGACACAGAGGCAGAGACACAGAGAAAGAGAAACAGAGACAGAGACAGAGACAGAGACAGAGACAGAGACAGAGACACAGAGACAGAGACACAGTGACGGAGACACAGGGACAGAGACACAGAGACAGGGACACAGAGAGAGTGACTCAGAGACAGAGACACAGGGACAGAATCACAGAGACATAGACACAGAGACAGAGACACAGAGACACAGAGACAGAGACAGAGACAGAGACAGAGACAGAGACAGAGACAGAGACAGAGACAGAGACAGAGACAGAGACACAGAGACAGAGACACAGAGACAGAGACACAGAGACAGAGACACAGAGATAGAGACAAAGAGACAGAGACATAGAGACAGAGTCACAGATACAGAGACACAGAAGCAGAGGCACAGAGGCAGAGACACAGAGACAGAGACACAGAGACAGAGACACAGAGACGGAGGCACAGAGACGGAGACACAGAGACAGAGACACAGAGACCGACACCCAGAGACAGAGACACAGATACAGAGAGACAGATGCAGAGACACAATGACAGAGATTCGGAGACAGAGATACATGGAGAAGGACACAGAAACGGAGACACAGGGACAGAGACACAGAGACAGGGACACAGAGACAGAGACGCAGTGACAGAGACACAGAGGCAGAGACACAGAGAAAGAGAAACACAGACAGAGACAGAGACAGAGACAGAGACACAGACACAGAGACACAGAGACAGAGACACAGAGACAGAGACACAGAGACAGAGACGCAGAAACAGAGACACAGAGACGGAGACCCAGAGACAGAGACACAGATACCGAGACACAGAGACAGAGACACAGTGACAGTAACACAGAGACAGATACACAGAGACAGCGTCACAGAGACAGAGACACAGAGGCAGCGGCACAGAGACAGGGACACAGAGACAGAGACACAGCGACAGGGACGCAGAGACAGAGACACAGAGACAGAGACAAAATGACAGAGATTCGGAGACAGAGACACAGGGAGAGAGACACAGAAACGTAGACACAAGGACAGAGACACAGAGACAGGGACACAGAGACGGAGACACAGAGAGAGAGACACAGAGACAGAGACACAGGTGCAGAGGCACAGAGACAGAGACACAGAGACAGGGACACAGAGAGAGTGACACAAAGACAGAGACACAGGGACAGAGGAACAGAGACATAGACACAGAGACAGAGACACAGGGACGGAGACACAAGGACAGAGACACAGAGACAGGGACACAGAGAGAGAGAGACAGAGACAGAGACACAGAGACAGAGACACAGAGACAGAGACACAGAGACGGAGACTGTGGGACAGAGACACAGAGACAGAGAAACAGTGAGACAGACAGAGACACAGAGACTGAGACACAGGGACAGAGACACAGAGACAGAGACACAGAGACAGATTCACAGAGACAGAGACACAGAGACAGAGACACACGGACAGAGGCATAGACACAAAGACAGAGGCACAGAGACAGATACACAGAGAGACAGACACAGAGGCAGAGACACAGAGAAAGAGACAGAGACACAGAGAGGGAGACACAGAGACAGAGACACAGAGGCAGAGGCACAGAGACAGAGACACAGAGACAGAGACACAGAGACAAAGTCACAGAGACAGGGACACAGAGACGGAGACACAGAGAGAGAGACACAGAGACAGAGACACAGAGACAGAGACACAGAGACAGAGACACAGAGACAGAGACACAGGTACAGAGACACAGAGACAGAGACACAGCGACAGAGGCACAGAGACAGAGACACAGAGACAGAGACACAGAGACAGAGACACAGGGACAGAGACACAGAGACAGAGACACAGAGACAGAGACACAGAGACAGAGACACAGGGACAGAGACACAGAGACAGAGACACAGAGACAGAGAAACAGAGACAGAGTCACAGAGACAGAGACACAGAGGCAGAGGCACAGAGAGAGAGACACAGCGGCAGAGACACAGAGAAAGAGGCACAGAGCCAGAGAAACAGAGACAGAGACAGAGACAGACACACAGAGACAGAGACACAGAGACGGAGACACAGGGACAGAGACACAGAGACAGGGACACAGAGAGAGTGACTCAGAGACAGAGACACAGGGACAGAATCACAGAGACATAGACACAGAGACAGAGACACAGAGACGGAGACACAGGGACGGAAACACAAGGACAGAGACACAGAGACAGAGACACAGAGGCAGAGGCACAGAGACAGAGACACAGAGACAGAGACACAGAGACAGAGACGCAGTGACAGAGACACAGAGACAGAGACACAGAGAAAGAGAAACAGAGACAGAGACAGAGACAGAGACACAGAGACAGAGACACAGAGACAGAGACACAGAGACAGAGACGCAGAGACAGAGACACAGAGGCCGAGACACAGAGACGGAGACACAGAGCCAGAGACACAGAGACAGAGACACAGGGACAGAGACACAGAGACAGAGACACAGAGACAGAGACACAGAGACAGAGACGCAGAGACAGGGACACAGAGACAGAGACACAGAGACCGAGACCCAGAGACAGAGACACAGATACAGAGACACAGAGACAGAGACACAGAGACAGAGACACAGGGGCAGAGACACAGTGACAGAGACACAGAGACAGAGACACAGAGACAGATACACAGAGACAGCGTCACAGAGACAGAGACACAGTTGCAGAGGCACAGAGACACAGACACAGAGACAGAGACACAGAGACAGGGACGCAGAGACAGAGACACAGAGACAGAGACAAAATGACAGAGATTCGGAGACAGAGACACAGGGAGAGAGACACAGAAACGTAGACACAAGGACAGAGACACAGAGACAGGGACACAGAGACGGAGACACAGAGAGAGAGACACAGAGACAGAGACACAGGTGCAGAGGCACAGAGACAGAGACACAGAGACAGGGACACAGAGAGAGTGACACAAAGACAGAGACACAGGGACAGAGGAACAGAGACATAGACACAGAGACAGAGACACAGGGACGGAGACACAAGGACAGAGACACAGAGACAGGGACACAGAGAGAGAGAGACAGAGACAGAGACACAGAGACAGAGACACAGAGACAGAGACACAGAGACGGAGACTGTGGGACAGAGACACAGAGACAGAGACACAGTGAGACAGACAGAGACACAGAGACTGAGACACAGGGACAGAGACACAGAGACAGAGACACAGAGACAGATTCACAGAGACAGAGACACAGAGACAGAGACACACGGACAGAGGCATAGACACAAAGACAGAGGCACAGAGACAGATACACAGAGAGACAGACACAGAGGCAGAGACACAGAGAAAGAGACAGAGACACAGAGAGGGAGACACAGAGACAGAGACACAGAGGCAGAGGCACAGAGACAGAGACACAGAGACAGAGACACAGAGACAAAGTCACAGAGACAGGGACACAGAGACGGAGACACAGAGAGAGAGACACAGAGACAGAGACACAGAGACAGAGACACAGAGACAGAGACACAGAGACAGAGACACAGGTACAGAGACACAGAGACAGAGACACAGCGACAGAGGCACAGAGACAGAGACACAGAGACAGAGACACAGAGACAGAGACACAGGGACAGAGACACAGAGACAGAGACACAGAGACAGAGACACAGAGACAGAGACGCAGAGACAGGGACACAGAGACAGAGACACAGAGACCGAGACCCAGAGACAGAGACACAGATACAGAGACACAGAGACAGAGACACAGAGACAGAGACACAGGGACAGAGACACAGAGACAGAGACACAGAGACAGAGAAACAGAGACAGAGTCACAGAGACAGAGACACAGAGGCAGAGGCACAGAGAGAGAGACACAGCGGCAGAGACACAGAGAAAGAGGCACAGAGCCAGAGAAACAGAGACAGAGACAGAGACAGACACACAGAGACAGAGACACAGAGACGGAGACACAGGGACAGAGACACAGAGACAGGGACACAGAGAGAGTGACTCAGAGACAGAGACACAGGGACAGAATCACAGAGACATAGACACAGAGACAGAGACACAGAGACACAGAGACAGAGACCGAGACCCAGAGACGGAGACACAGATACAGAGACACAGAGACAGAGACACAGAGACAGAGACACAGAGACAGAGACACAGAGACAGAGACACAGAGACAGAGACACAGAGACAGAGTAACAGAGACAGAGTCACAGAGACAGAGACACAGAGGCAGAGACACAGTGACAGAGACACAGAGACAGAGACACAGAGACAGATACACAGAGACAGCGTCACAGAGACGGAGACACAGAGAGAGAGACACAGAGACAGAGACACAGAGACCGAGACCCAGAGACAGAGACACAGATACAGAGACACAAAGACAGAGACACAGAGACAGAGACACAGAGACAGAGTCACAGAGACAGAGACACAGAGACAGAGACACAGAGACAGAGACACAGAGACAGAGACACAGAGACAGAGACACAGAGACAGAGTCACACACACAGAGACACAAAGGGAGAGGCACAGAGCCAGAGACACAGAGACAGAGACAGAGACAGACACACAGAGACAGAGACACAGAGACGGAGACACAGGGACAGAGACACAGTGACAGAGACACAGAGGCAGAGACACAGAGAAAGAGAAACAGAGACAGAGACAGAGACAGAGACACAGAGACAGAGACACAGTGACGGAGACACAGGGACAGAGACACAGGGACAGAATCACAGAGACATAGACACAGAGAGAGTGACACAAAGACAGAGACACAGGGACAGAGGAACAGAGACATAGACACAGAGACAGAGACACAGAGACACAGAGACAGAGACAGAGACAGAGACAGAGACACAGAGACAGAGACACAGAGACAGAGACACAGAGACAGAGACACAGAGACAGAGACACAGAGACAGAGACACAGAGATAGAGACAAAGAGACAGAGACACAGAGACAGAGTCACAGATACAGAGACACAGAGGCAGAGGCACAGAGACAGAGACACAGAGACAGAGACACAGAGACAGAGACACAGAGACGGAGGCACAGAGACGGAGACACAGAGACAGAGACACAGAGACCGAGACCCAGAGACAGAGACTCAGATACAGAGAGACAGATGCAGAGACACAATGACAGAGATTCGGAGACAGAGATACAGGGAGAAGGACACAGAAACGGAGACACAGGGACAGAGACACAGAGACAGGGACACAGAGACAGAGACGCAGTGACAGAGACACAGAGGCAGAGACACAGAGAAAGAGAAACAGAGACAGAGACAGAGACAGAGACACAGAGACAGAGACACAGAGACAGAGACACAGAGACAGAGACGCAGAGACAGAGACACAGAGACGGAGACCCAGGGACAGAGACACAGATACAGAGACACAGAGACAGAGACACAGAGCCAGAGACACAGAGACAGAGACAGAGACAGACACACAGAGACAGAGACACAGGGACAGAGACACAGAGACAGGGACACAGAGAGAGTGACTCAGAGACAGAGACACAGGGACAGAATCACAGAGACATAGACACAGAGACAGAGACACAGAGACGGAGACACAGGGACGGAAACACAAGGACAGAGACACAGAGACAGAGACACAGAGGCAGAGGCACAGAGACAGAGACACAGAGACAGAGACACAGAGACAGAGACGCAGTGACAGAGACACAGAGACAGAGACACAGAGAAAGAGAAACAGAGACAGAGACAGAGACAGAGACACAGAGACAGAGACACAGAGACAGAGACACAGAGACAGAGACGCAGAGACAGAGACACAGAGGCCGAGACACAGAGACGGAGACACAGAGCCAGAGACACAGAGACAGAGACACAGGGACAGAGACACAGAGACAGAGACACAGAGACAGAGACACAGAGACAGAGACGCAGAGACAGGGACACAGAGACAGAGACACAGAGACCGAGACCCAGAGACAGAGACACAGATACAGAGACACAGAGACAGAGACACAGAGACAGAGACACAGGGGCAGAGACACAGTGACAGAGACACAGAGACAGAGACACAGAGACAGATACACAGAGACAGCGTCACAGAGACAGAGACACAGTTGCAGAGGCACAGAGACACAGACACAGAGACAGAGACACAGAGACAGGGACGCAGAGACAGAGACACAGAGACAGAGACAAAATGACAGAGATTCGGAGACAGAGACACAGGGAGAGAGACACAGAAACGTAGACACAAGGACAGAGACACAGAGACAGGGACACAGAGACGGAGACACAGAGAGAGAGACACAGAGACACAGAGACCGAGACCCAGAGACAGAGACACAGATACAGAGACACAAAGACAGAGACACAGAGACAGAGACACAGAGACAGAGACACAGAGACAGAGACACAGAGACAGAGACACAGAGACAGAGACACAGAGACAGAGACACAGAGACAGAGACACAGAGACAGCGTCACACAGACAGAGACACAAAGGGAGAGGCACAGAGCCAGAGACACAGAGACAGAGACAGAGACAGACACACAGAGACAGAGGCACAGAGACGGAGACACAGGGACAGAGACACAGTGACAGAGACACAGAGGCAGAGACACAGAGAAAGAGAAACAGAGACAGAGACAGAGACAGAGACACAGAGACAGAGACACAGAGACAGAGACACAGGGACGGAGGCACAGAGACGGAGACACAGAGACAGAGACACAGAGACCGAGACCCAGAGACAGAGACACAGATACAGAGAGACAGATGCAGAGACACAATGACAGAGATTCGGAGACAGAGATACAGGGAGAAGGACACAGAAACGGAGACACAGGGACAGAGACACAGAGACAGGGACACAGAGACAGAGACGCAGTGACAGAGACACAGAGGCAGAGACACAGAGAAAGAGAAACAGAGACAGAGACAGAGACAGAGACAGAGACACAGAGACAGAGACACAGAGACAGAGACACAGAGACAGAGACGCAGAGACAGAGACACAGAGACGGAGACCCAGGGACAGAGACACAGATACAGAGACACACAGACAGAGACACAGAGCCAGAGACACAGAGACAGAGACAGAGACAGACACACAGAGACAGAGACACAGGGACAGAGACACAGAGACAGGGACACAGAGAGAGTGACTCAGAGACAGAGACACAGGGACAGAATCACAGAGACATAGACACAGAGACAGAGACACAGAGACACAGAGACAGAGACCGAGACCCAGAGACGGAGACACAGATACAGAGACACAGAGACAGAGACACAGAGACAGAGACACAGAGACAGAGACACAGAGACAGAGACACAGAGACAGAGACACAGAGACAGAGACACAGAGACAGAGTAACAGAGACAGAGTCACAGAGACAGAGACACAGAGGCAGAGACACAGTGACAGAGACACAGAGACAGAGACACAGAGACAGATACACAGAGACAGCGTCACAGAGACAGAGACACAGAGACAGAGACACAGAGACCGAGACCCAGAGACAGAGACACAGATACAGAGACACAAAGACAGAGACACAGAGACAGAGACACAGAGACAGAGACACAGAGACAGAGACACAGAGACAGAGACACAGAGACTGCGTCACACAGACAGAGACACAAAGGGAGAGGCACAGAGCCAGAGACACAGAGACAGGGACAGAGACAGACACACAGAGACAGAGACACAGAGACGGAGACACAGGGACAGAGACACAGTGACAGAGACACAGAGGCAGAGACACAGAGAAAGAGAAACAGAGACAGAGACAGAGACAGAGACACAGAGACAGAGACACAGAGACAGAGACACAGAGACGGAGGCACAGAGACGGAGACACAGAGACAGAGACACAGAGACCGAGACCCAGAGACAGAGACACAGATACAGAGAGACAGATGCAGAGACACAATGACAGAGATTCGGAGAGAGAGATACAGGGAGAAGGACACAGAAACGGAGACACAGGGACAGAGACACAGAGACAGGGACACAGAGACAAAGACGCAGTGACAGAGACACAGAGGCAGAGACACAGAGAAAGAGAAACAGAGACAGAGACAGAGACAGAGACAGAGACACAGAGACAGAGACACAGAGACAGAGACACAGAGACAGAGACGCAGAGACAGAGACACAGAGACGGAGACCCAGGGACAGAGACACAGATACAGAGACACACAGACAGAGACACAGAGCCAGAGACACAGAGACAGAGACAGAGACAGACACACAGAGACAGAGACACAGGGACAGAGACACAGAGACAGGGACACAGAGAGAGTGACTCAGAGACAGAGACACAGGGACAGAATCACAGAGACATAGACACAGAGACAGAGACACAGAGACGGAGACACAGGGACGGAAACACAAGGACAGAGACACAGAGACAGAGACACAGAGGCAGAGGCACAGAGACAGAGACACAGAGACAGAGACACAGAGACAGAGACGCAGTGACAGAGACACAGAGACAGAGACACAGAGAAAGAGAAACAGAGACAGAGACAGAGACAGAGACACAGAGACAGAGACACAGAGACAGAGACACAGAGACAGAGACACAGAGAGAGTGACTCAGAGACAGAGACACATGGACAGAATCACAGAGACATAGACACGGGAGAGAGTGACACAAAGACAGAGACACAGGGACAGAGGAACAGAGACATAGACACAGAGACAGAGACACAGAGACAGTGACACAGGGACGGACACACAAGGACAGAGACACAGAGACAGGGACTCAGAGACAGAGACACAGAGACGGAGACACAGAGACAGAGACACAGAGACGGAGACACAGATACAGAGACACAGAGACAGAGACACAGAGACAGAGACACAGAGACAGAGACACAGAGACAGAGACACAGAGACAGAGACACAGAGACAGAGTAACAGAGACAGAGTCACAGAGACAGAGACACAGAGGCAGAGACACAGTGACAGAGACACAGAGACAGAGACACAGAGACAGATACACAGAGACAGCGTCACAGAGACAGAGACACAGAGGCAGAGGCACAGAGACAGAGACACAGAGACAGAGACACAGAGACAGGGACGCAGAGACAGAGACACAGAGACAGAGACAAAATGACAGAGATTCGGAGACAGAGACACAGGGAGAGAGACACACAAACGTAGACACAAGGACAGAGACACAGAGACAGGGACACAGAGACGGAGACACAGAGAGAGAGACACAGAGACAGAGACACAGAGACCGAGACCCAGAGACAGAGACACAGATACAGAGACACAAAGACAGAGACACAGAGACAGAGACACAGAGACAGAGACACAGAGACAGAGACACAGAGACAGAGACACAGAGACAGAGACACAGAGACAGAGACACAGAGACAGAGTCACACAGACAGAGACACAAAGGGAGAGGCACAGAGCCAGAGACACAGAGACAGAGACAGAGACAGACACACAGAGACAGAGACACAGAGACGGAGACACAGGGACAGAGACACAGTGACAGAGACACAGAGGCAGAGACACAGAGAAAGAGAAACAGAGACAGAGACAGAGACAGGGACACAGTGACGGAGACACAGGGACAGAGACACAGGGACAGAATCACAGAGACATAGACACAGAGAGAGTGACACAAAGACAGAGACACAGGGACAGAGGAACAGAGACATAGACACAGAGACAGAGACACAGAGACACAGAGACAGAGACAGAGACAGAGACAGAGACACAGAGACAGAGACACAGAGACAGAGACACAGAGACAGAGACACAGAGACAGAGACACAGAGATAGAGACAAAGAGACAGAGACACAGAGACAGAGTCACAGATACAGAGACACAGAGGCAGAGGCACAGAGACAGAGACACAGAGACAGAGACACAGAGACAGAGACACAGAGACGGAGGCACAGAGACGGAGACACAGAGACAGAGACACAGAGACCGAGACCCAGAGACAGAGCCACAGATACAGAGAGACAGATGCAGAGACACAATGACAGAGATTCGGAGACAGAGATACAGGGAGAAGGACACAGAAACGGAGACACAGGGACAGAGACACAGAGACAGGGACACAGAGACAGAGACGCAGTGACAGAGACACAGAGGCAGAGACACAGAGAAAGAGAAACAGAGACAGAGACAGAGACAGAGACACAGAGACAGAGACACAGAGACAGAGACGCAGAGACAGAGACACAGAGACGGAGACCCAGGGACAGAGACACAGATACAGAGACACAGAGACAGAGACACAGAGCCAGAGACACAGAGACAGAGACAGAGACAGGCACACAGAGACAGAGACACAGGGACAGAGACACAGAGACAGGGACACAGAGAGAGTGACTCAGAGACAGAGACACAGGGACAGAATCACAGAGACATAGACACAGAGACAGAGACACAGAGACGGAGACACAGGGACGGAAACACAAGGACAGAGACACAGAGACAGAGACACAGAGGCAGAGGCACAGAGACAGAGACACAGAGACAGAGACACAGAGACAGAGACGCAGTGACAGAGACACAGAGACAGAGACACAGAGAAAGAGAAACAGAGACAGAGACAGAGACAGAGACACTGAGACAGAGACACAGAGACAGAGACGCAGAGACAGAGACGCAGAGACAGAGACACAGAGGCCGAGACACAGAGACGGAGGCACAGAGCCAGAGACACAGAGACAGAGACAGAGACAGACACACAGAGACAGAGACACAGAGACGGAGACACAGGGACAGAGACACAGAGACAGGGACACAGAGAGAGTGACTCAGAGACAGAGACACAGGGACAGAATCACAGAGACATAGACACAGAGAGAGTGACACAAAGACAGAGACACAGGGACAGAGGAACAGAGACATAGACACAGAGACAGAGACACAGAGACAGTGACACAGGGACGGACACACAAGGACAGAGACACAGAGACAGGGACACAGAGACAGAGACGCAGTGACAGAGACACAGAGGCAGAGACACAGAGAAAGAGAAACAGAGACAGAGACAGAGACAGAGGCAGAGACACAGAGACAGAGACACAGGGACAGAGACACAGAGACAGAGACACAGAGACAGAGACGCAGAGACAGAGACACAGAGACGGAGACCCAGAGACAGAGACACAGATACAGAGACACAGAGACAGAGACACAGTGACAGAGACACAGAGACAGATACACAGAGACAGAGACACAGAGACAGAGACAGAGGGGCAGAGACAACGAGACGGAGTCACAGTGACAGAGACACAGAGGCAGAGACACAGAGAAAGAGAAACAGAGACAGAGACAGAGACAGAGACACAGAGACAGAGACACAGTGACGCAGACACAGGGACAGAGACACAGAGACAGGGACACAGAGAGAGTGACTCAGAGACAGAGACACAGGGACAGAATCACAGAGACATAGACACAGAGACAGAGACACAGAGACACACAGACAGAGACAGAGACAGAGACAGAGACACAGAGACAGAGACACAGAGACAGAGACACAGAGACAGAGACACAGAGACAGAGACACAGAGATAGAGACAAAGAGACAGAGACACAGAGACAGAGTCACAGATACAGAGACACAGAGGCAGAGGCACAGAGACAGAGACACAGAGACAGAGACACAGAGACAGAGACACAGAGACGGAGGCACAGAGACGGAGACACAGAGACAGAGACACAGAGACCGAGACCCAGAGACAGATACACAGATACAGAGAGACAGATGCAGAGACACAATGACAGAGATTCGGAGACAGAGATACAGGGAGAAGGACACAGAAACGGAGACACAGGAACAGAGACACAGAGACAGGGACACAGAGACAGAGACGCAGTGACAGAGACACAGAGGCAGAGACACAGAGAAAGAGAAACAGAGACAGAGACAGAGACAGAGACACAGAGACAGAGACACAGAGACAGAGACACAGAGACAGAGACGCAGAGACAGAGACACAGAGACGGAGACCCAGGGACAGAGACACAGATACAGAGACACAGAGACAGAGACACAGAGCCAGAGACACAGAGACAGAGACAGAGACAGACACACAGAGACAGAGACACAGGGACAGAGACACAGAGACAGGGACACAGAGAGAGTGACTCAGAGACAGAGACACAGGGACAGAATCACAGAGACATAGACACAGAGACAGAGACACAGAGACGGAGACACAGGGACGGAAACACAAGGACAGAGACACAGAGACAGAGACACAGAGGCAGAGGCACAGAGACAGAGACACAGAGACAGAGACACAGAGACAGAGACGCAGTGACAGAGACACAGAGACAGAGACACAGAGAAAGAGAAACAGAGACAGAGACAGAGACAGAGACACAGAGACAGAGACACAGAAACAGAGACACAGAGACAGAGACGCAGAGACAGAGACACAGAGGCCGAGACACAGAGACGGAGACACAGAGCCAGAGACACAGAGACAGAGACAGAGACAGACACGCAGAGACAGAGACACAGAGACGGAGACACAGGGACAGAATCACAGAGACATAGACACAGAGAGAGTGACACAAAGACAGAGACACAGGGACAGAGGAACAGAGACATAGACACAGAGACAGAGACACAGAGACAGTGACACAGAGACGGAGACACAGAGACAGAGACACAGAGACCGAGACCGAGACAGAGACACAGATACAGAGACACAGAGACAGAGACACAGAGACAGAGACACAGAGACAGAGACACAGAGACAGAGACACAGAGACAGAGACACAGAGACAGAGACACAGAGACAGAGACACAGAGACAGAGACACAGAGACAGAGACACAGAGACAGAGAGACAGAGACAGACACACAGAGACAGAGACAGACACACAGAGACAGAGACACAGGGACAGAGACACAGAGACAGGGACACAGAGAGAGTGACTCAGAGACAGAGACACAGAGACAGAGACACAGAGACAGAGACGCAGAGACAGAGACACAGAGACGGAGACCCAGGGACAGAGACACAGATACAGAGACACACAGACAGAGACACAGAGCCAGAGACACAGAGACAGAGACAGAGACAGACACACAGAGACAGAGACACAGGGACAGAGACACAGAGACAGGGACACAGAGAGAGTGACTCAGAGACAGAGACACAGGGACAGAATCACAGAGACATAGACACAGAGACAGAGACACAGAGACGGAGACACAGGGACGGAAACACAAGGACAGAGACACAGAGACAGAGACACAGAGGCAGAGGCACAGAGACAGAGACACAGAGACAGAGACACAGAGACAGAGACGCAGTGACAGAGACACAGAGACAGAGACACAGAGAAAGAGAAACAGAGACAGAGACAGAGACAGAGACACAGAGACAGAGACACAGAGACAGAGACACAGAGACAGAGACACAGAGAGAGTGACTCAGAGACAGAGACACATGGACAGAATCACAGAGACATAGACACGGGAGAGAGTGACACAAAGACAGAGACACAGGGACAGAGGAACAGAGACATAGACACAGAGACAGAGACACAGAGACAGTGACACAGGGACGGACACACAAGGACAGAGACACAGAGACAGGGACTCAGAGACAGAGACACAGAGACGGAGACACAGAGACAGAGACACAGAGACGGAGACACAGATACAGAGACACAGAGACAGAGACACAGAGACAGAGACACAGAGACAGAGACACAGAGACAGAGACACAGAGACAGAGACACAGAGACAGAGTAACAGAGACAGAGTCACAGAGACAGAGACACAGAGGCAGAGACACAGTGACAGAGACACAGAGACAGAGACACAGAGACAGGGACACAGAGACGGAGACACAGAGAGAGAGACACAGAGACAGAGACACAGAGACCGAGACCCAGAGACAGAGACACAGATACAGAGACACAAAGACAGAGACACAGAGACAGAGACACAGAGACAGAGACACAGAGACAGAGACACAGGGACAGAGACACAGAGACAGAGACACAGAGACAGAGACACAGAGACAGAGACACAGAGACAGAGACACAGAGACAGAGTCACACAGACAGAGACACAAAGGGAGAGGCACAGAGCCAGAGACACAGAGACAGAGACAGAGACAGACACACAGAGACAGAGACACAGAGACGGAGACACAGGGACAGAGACACAGTGACAGAGACACAGAGGCAGAGACACAGAGAAAGAGAAACAGAGACAGAGACAGAGACAGAGACACAGTGACGGAGACACAGGGACAGAGACACAGGGACAGAATCACAGAGACATAGACACAGAGAGAGTGACACAAAGACAGAGACACAGGGACAGAGGAACAGAGACATAGACACAGAGACAGAGACACAGAGACACAGAGACAGAGACAGAGACAGAGACAGAGACACAGAGACAGAGACACAGAGACAGAGACACAGAGACAGAGACACAGAGACAGAGACACAGAGATAGAGACAAAGAGACAGAGACACAGAGACAGAGTCACAGATACAGAGACACAGAGGCAGAGGCACAGAGACAGAGACACAGAGACAGAGACACAGAGACAGAGACACAGAGACGGAGGCACAGAGACGGAGACACAGAGACAGAGACACAGAGACCGAGACCCAGAGACAGAGCCACAGATACAGAGAGACAGATGCAGAGACACAATGACAGAGATTCGGAGACAGAGATACAGGGAGAAGGACACAGAAACGGAGACACAGGGGCAGAGACACAGAGACAGGGACACAGAGACAGAGACGCAGTGACAGAGACACAGAGGCAGAGACACAGAGAAAGAGAAACAGAGACAGAGACAGAGACAGAGACACAGAGACAGAGACACAGAGACAGAGACACAGAGACAGAGACGCAGAGACAGAGACACAGAGACGGAGACCCAGGGACAGAGACACAGATACAGAGACACAGAGACAGAGACACAGAGCCAGAGACACAGAGACAGAGACAGAGACAGGCACACAGAGACAGAGACACAGGGACAGAGACACAGAGACAGGGACACAGAGAGAGTGACTCAGAGACAGAGACACAGGGACAGAATCACAGAGACATAGACACAGAGACAGAGACACAGAGACGGAGACACAGGGACGGAAACACAAGGACAGAGACACAGAGACAGAGACACAGAGGCAGAGGCACAGAGACAGAGACACAGAGACAGAGACACAGAGACAGAGACGCAGTGACAGAGACACAGAGACAGAGACACAGAGAAAGAGAAACAGAGACAGAGACAGAGACAGAGACACAGAGACAGAGACACAGAGACAGAGACACAGAGACAGAGACGCAGAGACAGAGACACAGAGGCCGAGACTCAGAGACAGAGACACAGGGACAGAATCACAGAGACATAGACACAGAGAGAGTGACACAAAGACAGAGACACAGGGACAGAGGAACAGAGACATAGACACAGAGACAGAGACACAGAGACAGTGACACAGGGACGGACACACAAGGACAGAGACACAGAGACAGGGACACAGAGACAGAGACGCAGTGACAGAGACACAGAGGCAGAGACACAGAGAAAGAGAAACAGAGACAGAGACAGAGACAGAGGCAGAGACACAGAGACAGAGACACAGGGACAGAGACACAGAGACAGAGACACAGAGACAGAGACGCAGAGACAGAGACACAGAGACGGAGACCCAGAGACAGAGACACAGATACAGAGACACAGAGACAGAGACACAGTGACAGAGACACAGAGACAGATACACAGAGACAGAGACACAGAGACAGAGACAGAGGGGCAGAGACAACGAGACGGAGTCACAGTGACAGAGACACAGAGGCAGAGACACAGAGAAAGAGAAACAGAGACAGAGACAGAGACAGAGACACAGAGACAGAGACACAGTGACGCAGACACAGGGACAGAGACACAGAGACAGGGACACAGAGAGAGTGACTCAGAGACAGAGACACAGGGACAGAATCACAGAGACATAGACACAGAGACAGAGACACAGAGACACACAGACAGAGACAGAGACAGAGACAGAGACACAGAGACAGAGACACAGAGACAGAGACACAGAGACAGAGACACAGAGACAGAGACACAGAGATAGAGACAAAGAGACAGAGACACAGAGACAGAGTCACAGATACAGAGACACAGAGGCAGAGGCACAGAGACAGAGACACAGAGACAGAGACACAGAGACAGAGACACAGAGACGGAGGCACAGAGACGGAGACACAGAGACAGAGACACAGAGACCGAGACCCAGAGACAGATACACAGATACAGAGAGACAGATGCAGAGACACAATGACAGAGATTCGGAGACAGAGATACAGGGAGAAGGACACAGAAACGGAGACACAGGAACAGAGACACAGAGACAGGGACACAGAGACAGAGACGCAGTGACAGAGACACAGAGGCAGAGACACAGAGAAAGAGAAACAGAGACAGAGACAGAGACAGAGACACAGAGACAGAGACACAGAGACAGAGACACAGAGACAGAGACGCAGAGACAGAGACACAGAGACGGAGACCCAGGGACAGAGACACAGATACAGAGACACAGAGACACAGACACAGAGCCAGAGACACAGAGACAGAGACAGAGACAGACACACAGAGACAGAGACACAGGGACAGAGACACAGAGACAGGGACACAGAGAGAGTGACTCAGAGACAGAGACACAGGGACAGAATCACAGAGACATAGACACAGAGACAGAGACACAGAGACGGAGACACAGGGACGGAAACACAGAGACATAGACACAGAGAGAGTGACACAAAGACAGAGACACAGGGACAGAGGAACAGAGACATAGACACAGAGACAGAGACACAGAGACAGTGACACAGAGACGGAGACACAGAGACAGAGACACAGAGACCGAGACCGAGACAGAGACACAGATACAGAGACACAGAGACAGAGACACAGAGACAGAGACACAGAGACAGAGACACAGAGACAGAGACACAGAGACAGAGACACAGAGACAGAGACACAGAGACAGAGACACAGAGACAGAGAGACAGAGACAGACACACAGAGACAGAGACACAGGGACAGAGACACGGAGACAGGGACACAGAGAGAGTGACTCAGAGACAGAGACACAGAGACAGAGACACAGAGACAGAGACGCAGAGACAGAGACACAGAGACGGAGACCCAGGGACAGAGACACAGATACAGAGACACAGAGACAGAGACACAGAGCCAGAGACACAGAGACAGAGACACAGAGACAGAGACACAGAGAGAGTGACTCAGAGACAGAGACACATGGACAGAATCACAGAGACATAGACACGGGAGAGAGTGACACAAAGACAGAGACACAGGGACAGAGGAACAGAGACATAGACACAGAGACAGAGACACAGAGACAGTGACACAGGGACGGACACACAAGGACAGAGACACAGAGACAGGGACTCAGAGACAGAGACACAGAGACGGAGACACAGAGACAGAGACACAGAGACGGAGACACAGATACAGAGACACAGAGACAGAGACACAGAGACAGAGACACAGAGACAGAGACACAGAGACAGAGACACAGAGACAGAGACACAGAGACAGAGTAACAGAGACAGAGTCACAGAGACAGAGACACAGAGGCAGAGACACAGTGACAGAGACACAGAGACAGAGACACAGAGACAGGGACACAGAGACGGAGACACAGAGAGAGAGACACAGAGACAGAGACACAGAGACCGAGACCCAGAGACAGAGACACAGATACAGAGACACAAAGACAGAGACACAGAGACAGAGACACAGAGACAGAGACACAGAGACAGAGACACAGGGACAGAGACACAGAGACAGAGACACAGAGACAGAGACACAGAGACAGAGACACAGAGACAGAGACACAGAGACAGAGTCACACAGACAGAGACACAAAGGGAGAGGCACAGAGCCAGAGACACAGAGACAGAGACAGAGACAGACACACAGAGACAGAGACACAGAGACGGAGACACAGGGACAGAGACACAGTGACAGAGACACAGAGGCAGAGACACAGAGAAAGAGAAACAGAGACAGAGACAGAGACAGAGACACAGTGACGGAGACACAGGGACAGAGACACAGGGACAGAATCACAGAGACATAGACACAGAGAGAGTGACACAAAGACAGAGACACAGGGACAGAGGAACAGAGACATAGACACAGAGACAGAGACACAGAGACACAGAGACAGAGACAGAGACAGAGACAGAGACAGAGACAGAGACACAGAGACAGAGACACAGAGACAGAGACACAGAGACAGAGACACAGAGACAGAGACACAGAGACAGAGACACAGAGACAGAGACACAGAGACAGAGACGCAGAGACAGAGACACAGAGACGGAGACCCAGGGACAGAGACACAGATACAGAGACACAGAGACAGAGACACAGAGCCAGAGACACAGAGACAGAGACAGAGACAGGCACACAGAGACAGAGACACAGGGACAGAGACACAGAGACAGGGACACAGAGAGAGTGACTCAGAGACAGAGACACAGGGACAGAATCACAGAGACATAGACACAGAGACAGAGACACAGAGACGGAGACACAGGGACGGAAACACAAGGACAGAGACACAGAGACAGAGACACAGAGGCAGAGGCACAGAGACAGAGACACAGAGACAGAGACACAGAGACAGAGACGCAGTGACAGAGACACAGAGACAGAGACACAGAGAAAGAGAAACAGAGACAGAGACAGAGACAGAGACACAGAGACAGAGACACAGAGACAAGACACAGAGACAGAGACGCAGAGACAGAGACACAGAGGCCGAGACACAGAGACGGAGACACAGAGCCAGAGACACAGAGACAGAGACAGAGACAGACACACAGAGACAGAGACACAGAGACGGAGACACAGGGACAGAGACACAGAGACAGGGACACAGAGAGAGTGACTCAGAGACAGAGACACAGGGACAGAATCACAGAGACATAGACACAGAGAGAGTGACACAAAGACAGAGACACAGGGACAGAGGAACAGAGACATAGACACAGAGACAGAGACACAGAGACAGTGACACAGGGACGGACACACAAGGACAGAGACACAGAGACAGGGACACAGAGACAGAGACGCAGTGACAGAGACACAGAGGCAGAGACACAGAGAAAGAGAAACAGAGACAGAGACAGAGACAGAGGCAGAGACACAGAGACAGAGACACAGGGACAGAGACACAGAGACAGAGACACAGAGACAGAGACGCAGAGACAGAGACACAGAGACGGAGACCCAGAGACAGAGACACAGATACAGAGACACAGAGACAGAGACACAGTGACAGAGACACAGAGACAGATACACAGAGACAGAGACACAGAGACAGAGACAGAGGGGCAGAGACAACGAGACGGAGTCACAGTGACAGAGACACAGAGGCAGAGACACAGAGAAAGAGAAACAGAGACAGAGACAGAGACAGAGACACAGAGACAGAGACACAGTGACGCAGACACAGGGACAGAGACACAGAGACAGGGACACAGAGAGAGTGACTCAGAGACAGAGACACAGGGACAGAATCACAGAGACATAGACACAGAGACAGAGACACAGAGACACACAGACAGAGACAGAGACAGAGACAGAGAGACAGAGACAGAGACACAGAGACAGAGACACAGAGACAGAGACACAGAGACAGAGACACAGAGATAGAGACAAAGAGACAGAGACACAGAGACAGAGTCACAGATACAGAGACACAGAGGCAGAGGCACAGAGACAGAGACACAGAGACAGAGACACAGAGACAGAGACACAGAGACGGAGGCACAGAGACGGAGACACAGAGACAGAGACGCAGAGACCGAGACCCAGAGACAGATACACAGATACAGAGAGACAGATGCAGAGACACAATGACAGAGATTCGGAGACAGAGATACAGGGAGAAGGACACAGAAACGGAGACACAGGAACAGAGACACAGAGACAGGGACACAGAGACAGAGACGCAGTGACAGAGACACAGAGGCAGAGACACAGAGAAAGAGAAACAGAGACAGAGACAGAGACAGAGACACAGAGACAGAGACACAGAGACAGAGACACAGAGACAGAGACGCAGAGACAGAGACACAGAGACGGAGACCCAGGGACAGAGACACAGATACAGAGACACAGAGACAGAGACACAGAGCCAGAGACACAGAGACAGAGACAGAGACAGACACACAGAGACAGAGACACAGGGACAGAGACACAGAGACAGGGACACAGAGAGAGTGACTCAGAGACAGAGACACAGGGACAGAATCACAGAGACATAGACACAGAGACAGAGACACAGAGACGGAGACACAGGGACGGAAACACAAGGACAGAGACACAGAGACAGAGACACAGAGGCAGAGGCACAGAGAAAGAGAAACAGAGACAGAGACAGAGACAGAGACACAGAGACAGAGACACAGAGACAGAGACACAGAGACAGAGACGCAGAGACAGAGACACAGAGGCCGAGACACAGAGACGGAGACACAGAGCCAGAGACACAGAGACAGAGACAGAGACAGACACGCAGAGACAGAGACACAGAGACGGAGACACAGGGACAGAGACACAGAGGCAGGGACACAGAGCGAGTGACTCAGAGACAGAGACACAGGGACAGAATCTCAGAGACATAGACACAGAGAGAGTGACACAAAGACAGAGACACAGGGACAGAGGAACAGAGACATAGACACAGAGACAGAGACACAGAGACAGTGACACAGAGACGGAGACACAGAGACAGAGACACAGAGACCGAGACCGAGACAGAGACACAGATACAGAGACACAGAGACAGAGACACAGAGACAGAGACACAGAGACAGAGACACAGAGACAGAGACACAGAGACAGAGACACAGAGACAGAGAAACAGAGACAGAGTCACAGAGACAGAGACACAGAGGCAGAGGCACAGAGAGGGGGACACAGAGGCAGAGACACAGAGAAAGAGACAGAGACACAGAGACGGAGACACAGGGACAGAGACACAGGGACAGAGACACAGAGACAGGGCACAGAGACGGAGACTCTGGGACAGAGACACAGAGACAGAGATTCAGAGACAGGGACACAGAGACGGAGACACAGAGACAGAGACACAGAGACAGAGGCACAGAGACAGAGACACAGAGACAGAGACACAGAGAAAGAGACACAGAGACAGAGACACAGAGACAGAGACGCAGAGACAGGGACACAGAGACAGAGACACAGAGACCGAGACCCAGATACGGAGACACAGATACAGAGACACAGAGACAGAGACACAGAGACAGAGACACAGAGACAGAGACACAGAGACAGAGAAACAGAGACAGAGTCACAGAGACAGAGACACAGAGGCAGAGGCACAGAGACAGAGACACAGAGACAGAGACACAGAGACAGAGAAACAGAGACAGAGTCACAGAGACAGCGACACAGAGGCAGAGGCACAGAGAGAGAGACACAGAGGCAGAGACACAGAGAAAGAGACAGAGACACAGAGACGGAGACACAGGGACAGAGACACAGAGACAGGGCACAGAGACGGAGACTCTGGCACAGAGACACAGAGACAGAGATTCAGAGACAGGGACACAGAGACGGAGACACAGAGACAGAGACACAGAGGCAGAGGCACAGAGACAGAGACACAGAGACAGAGACACAGATACAGAGACACAGAGACAGAGACACAGAGACAGAGACACAGAGACAGAGTCACAGAGACAGAGGCAAGGAGGCAGAGGCACAGAGACAGAGACAGAGAGACAGAGACACAGAGACAGAGACACAGAGACAGAGACACAGAGACAGAGACACAGAGACAGAGACGCAGAGACAGAGACGTAGAGACAGAGACACAGAGACGGAGACCCAGATACAGAGACACAGAGACGGAGACCCAGAGACAGAGACACAGATACAGAGACACAGAGACAGAGGCACAGTGACAGATACACAGAGACAGCGTCACAGAGACAGAGACACAGGGGCAGAGGCACAGAGACAGAGACACAGAGACAGAGACACAGAGACAGGGACGCAGAGACAGAGACACAGAGACAGAGACAAAATGACAGAGATTCGGAGACAGAGACACAGGGAGAGAGACACAGAAACGTAGACACAAGGACAGAGACACAGAGACAGGGTCACAGAGACGGAGACACAGAGAGAGAGACACAGAGACAGAGACACAGAGACAGAGACACAGGTACAGAGACACAGAGACAGAGACACAGCGACAGAGACACAGAGACAGAGACACAGAGACAGAGACACAGGGACAGAGACACAGAGACAGAGACACAGAGACAGAGACACAGAGACAGAGACGCAGAGACAGGGACTCAGAGACAGAGACACAGAGACCGAGACCCAGAGACGGAGACAGAGACACAGAGACAGAGAAACAGAGACAGAGTCACAGAGACAGAGACACAGAGACAGAGACACAGAGACAGAGACACAGAGACAGAGACACAGAGACAGAGACACAGAGACAGAGACGCAGAGACAGAGACACAGAGACGGAGACCCAGGGACAGAGACACAGATACAGAGACACAGAGACAGAGACACAGTGACAGAGACACAGAGACAGATACACAGAGACAGAGACACAGAGACAGAGACAGAGGGGCAGAGACAACGAGACGGAGTCACAGTGACAGAGACACAGAGGCAGAGACACAGAGAAAGAGAAACAGAGACAGAGACAGAGACAGAGACACAGAGACAGAGACACAGTGACGCAGACACAGGGACAGAGACACAGAGACAGGGACACAGAGAGAGTGACTCAGAGACAGAGACACAGGGACAGAATCACAGAGACATAGACACAGAGACAGAGACACAGAGACACACAGACAGAGACAGAGACAGAGACAGAGAGACAGAGACAGAGACACAGAGACAGAGACACAGAGACAGAGACACAGAGACAGAGACACAGAGATAGAGACAAAGAGACAGAGACACAGAGACAGAGTCACAGATACAGAGACACAGAGGCAGAGGCACAGAGACAGAGACACAGAGACAGAGACACAGAGACAGAGACACAGAGACGGAGGCACAGAGACGGAGACACAGAGACAGAGACGCAGAGACCGAGACCCAGAGACAGATACACAGATACAGAGAGACAGATGCAGAGACACAATGACAGAGATTCGGAGACAGAGATACAGGGAGAAGGACACAGAAACGGAGACACAGGAACAGAGACACAGAGACAGGGACACAGAGACAGAGACGCAGTGACAGAGACACAGAGGCAGAGACACAGAGAAAGAGAAACAGAGACAGAGACAGAGACAGAGACACAGAGACAGAGACACAGAGACAGAGACACAGAGACAGAGACGCAGAGACAGAGACACAGAGACGGAGACCCAGGGACAGAGACACAGATACAGAGACACAGAGACAGAGACACAGAGCCAGAGACACAGAGACAGAGACAGAGACAGACACACAGAGACAGAGACACAGGGACAGAGACACAGAGACAGGGACACAGAGAGAGTGACTCAGAGACAGAGACACAGGGACAGAATCACAGAGACATAGACACAGAGACAGAGACACAGAGACGGAGACACAGGGACGGAAACACAAGGACAGAGACACAGAGACAGAGACACAGAGGCAGAGGCACAGAGAAAGAGAAACAGAGACAGAGACAGAGACAGAGACACAGAGACAGAGACACAGAGACAGAGACACAGAGACAGAGACGCAGAGACAGAGACACAGAGGCCGAGACACAGAGACGGAGACACAGAGCCAGAGACACAGAGACAGAGACAGAGACAGACACGCAGAGACAGAGACACAGAGACGGAGACACAGGGACAGAGACACAGAGGCAGGGACACAGAGCGAGTGACTCAGAGACAGAGACACAGGGACAGAATCTCAGAGACATAGACACAGAGAGAGTGACACAAAGACAGAGACACAGGGACAGAGGAACAGAGACATAGACACAGAGACAGAGACACAGAGACAGTGACACAGAGACGGAGACACAGAGACAGAGACACAGAGACCGAGACCGAGACAGAGACACAGATACAGAGACACAGAGACAGAGACACAGAGACAGAGACACAGAGACAGAGACACAGAGACAGAGACACAGAGACAGAGACACAGAGACAGAGAAACAGAGACAGAGTCACAGAGACAGAGACACAGAGGCAGAGGCACAGAGAGGGGGACACAGAGGCAGAGACACAGAGAAAGAGACAGAGACACAGAGACGGAGACACAGGGACAGAGACACAGGGACAGAGACACAGAGACAGGGCACAGAGACGGAGACTCTGGGACAGAGACACAGAGACAGAGATTCAGAGACAGGGACACAGAGACGGAGACACAGAGACAGAGACACAGAGACAGAGGCACAGAGACAGAGACACAGAGACAGAGACACAGAGAAAGAGACACAGAGACAGAGACACAGAGACAGAGACGCAGAGACAGGGACACAGAGACAGAGACACAGAGACCGAGACCCAGATACGGAGACACAGATACAGAGACACAGAGACAGAGACACAGAGACAGAGACACAGAGACAGAGACACAGAGACAGAGAAACAGAGACAGAGTCACAGAGACAGAGACACAGAGGCAGAGGCACAGAGACAGAGACACAGAGACAGAGACACAGAGACAGAGAAACAGAGACAGAGTCACAGAGACAGCGACACAGAGGCAGAGGCACAGAGAGAGAGACACAGAGGCAGAGACACAGAGAAAGAGACAGAGACACAGAGACGGAGACACAGGGACAGAGACACAGAGACAGGGCACAGAGACGGAGACTCTGGCACAGAGACACAGAGACAGAGATTCAGAGACAGGGACACAGAGACGGAGACACAGAGACAGAGACACAGAGGCAGAGGCACAGAGACAGAGACACAGAGACAGAGACACAGATACAGAGACACAGAGACAGAGACACAGAGACAGAGACACAGAGACAGAGTCACAGAGACAGAGGCAAGGAGGCAGAGGCACAGAGACAGAGACAGAGAGACAGAGACACAGAGACAGAGACACAGAGACAGAGACACAGAGACAGAGACACAGAGACAGAGACGCAGAGACAGAGACGTAGAGACAGAGACACAGAGACGGAGACCCAGATACAGAGACACAGAGACGGAGACCCAGAGACAGAGACACAGATACAGAGACACAGAGACAGAGGCACAGTGACAGATACACAGAGACAGCGTCACAGAGACAGAGACACAGGGGCAGAGGCACAGAGACAGAGACACAGAGACAGAGACACAGAGACAGGGACGCAGAGACAGAGACACAGAGACAGAGACAAAATGACAGAGATTCGGAGACAGAGACACAGGGAGAGAGACACAGAAACGTAGACACAAGGACAGAGACACAGAGACAGGGTCACAGAGACGGAGACACAGAGAGAGAGACACAGAGACAGAGACACAGAGACAGAGACACAGGTACAGAGACACAGAGACAGAGACACAGCGACAGAGACACAGAGACAGAGACACAGAGACAGAGACACAGGGACAGAGACACAGAGACAGAGACACAGAGACAGAGACACAGAGACAGAGACGCAGAGACAGGGACTCAGAGACAGAGACACAGAGACCGAGACCCAGAGACGGAGACACAGATACAGAGACACAGAGACAGAGACACAGAGACAGAGACACAGAGACAGAGAAACAGAGACAGAGTCACAGAGACAGAGACACAGAGACAGAGACACAGAGACAGAGACACACAGACAGAGACACAGAGACGGAGACACAGATACAGAGACACAGAGACAGCGACACAGAGACAGAGACACAGAGACGGAGACACAGAGACAGATACACAGAGACAGAGACACAGAGACAGAGACACAGAGACAGAGACACAGGGACAGAGACACAGAGGCAGACACACAGAGACAGAGGCACAGAGACAGAGACACAGAGACAGAGATACAGAGACCGAGACCCAGAGACAGAGACACAGATACAGAGGCACAAAGACAGAGACACAGAGACAGAGACACAGAGACAGAGACACAGAGACAGAGACACAGAGACAGAGACACAGAGACAGAGTCACAGAGACAGAGACACAGAGGCAGAGACAAAGAGACAGAGACACAAAGGCAGAGGCACAGAGACAGAGACACAGAGACAGAGACACAGAGACAGAGACGCAGAGACAGTGACACAGGGACGGAGACACAGAGACGTAGACACATAGACAGAGACACCGACACAGGGACAGAGACACAGGGACAGGGACACAGAGACATAGCCACAGAGACAGAGACATAGAGACAGAGACACAGAGACAGACACACAGAGACGGAGACACAGGGACAGAGACACAGAGACAGGGACACAGAGAGAGTGACACAAAGACAGAGACACAGGGACAGAGGAACAGGGTCATAGACACAGAGACAGAGACACAGAGACAGAGACACAGAGACAGAGACACAGAGACAGAGACACAGAGACAGAGTCACAGAGACAGAGACACAGAGACAGAGACGCAGAGACAGAGACACAGAGGCCGAGACACAGAGACGGAGGCACAGGGACATTGACACATAGACAGGGACACAGAGAAAGTGACTCAGAGACAGAGACACAGGGACAGAGGCACAGAGACGTAGACACATAGACAGAGACACAGACACAGAGACAGAGACACAGGGACAGGGACACAGAGACATAGCCACAGAGACAGAGACATAGAGACAGAGACATAGAGACAGAGACACAGAGACAGAGACACAGAGACGGAGACACAGGGGCAGAGACACAGAGACAGGGACACAGAGAGAGTGACACAACGACAGAGACACAGGGACAGAGGAACAGAGACATAGACACAGAGACAGAGACACAGAGACAGTGACACAGGGACGGAGACACAAGGACAGAGACACAGAGACAGACACACAGAGACGGAGACACAGGGACAGAGACACAGAGACAGGGACACAGAGAGAGTGACACAAAGACAGAGACACAGGGACAGAGGAACAGGGTCATAGACACAGAGACAGGGACACAGAGACAGAGACACAGAGACAGAGACACAGAGACAGAGACACAGAGACAGAGACACAGAGACAGAGACACAGAGACAGAGACACAGAGACGGAGACACAGAGACGGAGACACAGATACAGAGACACAGAGACAGCGACACAGAGACGGAGGCACAGAGACGGAGACACAGGGACAGAGACACAGAGACAGAGACACAGGGACAGAGACACAGAGGCAGACACTCAGAGGCAGAGACACAGAGACAGAGACACAGAGACCGAGACCCAGAGACAGAGACACAGATACAGAGACACAAAGTCAGAGACACAGAGACAGAGACACAGAGACAGAGACACAGAGACAGAGACACAGAGACAGAGACAGAGACACAGAGACAGAGACACAGAGACAGAGACACAGTGACAGAGACACAGAGGCAGAGGCACAGAGCCAGAGACACAGAGACAGAGACAGAGACAGACACACAGAGACAGAGACACAGAGACGGAGACACAGGGACAGAGACACAGAGACAGGGACACAGAGAGAGTGACTCAGAGACAGAGACACAGGGACAGAATCACAGAGACATAGACACAGAGACAGAGACACAGAGACACAGAGACAGAGACAGAGACAGAGACACAGAGACAGAGACACAGAGACAGAGACACAGAGACAGAGTCACAGAGACAGAGACACAGAGGCAGAGGCACGGAGACAGAGACACAGAGACAGAGTCACAGATACAGAGACACAGAGGCAGAGGCACAGAGACAGAGACACAGAGACAGAGACACAGAGACAGAGACACAGAGACGGAGGCACAGAGACGGAGACACAGAGACAGAGACACAGAGACAGAGACACAGATACAGAGAGACAGATGCAGAGACACAATGACAGAGATTCGGAGACAGAGATACAGGGAGAAGGACACAGAAACGGAGACACAGGGACAGAGACACAGAGACAGGGACACAGAGACAGAGACGCAGTGACAGAGACACAGAGGCAGAGACACAGAGAAAGAGAAACAGAGACAGAGACAGAGACAGAGACACAGAGACAGAGACACAGAGACAGAGACACAGAGACAGAGACGCAGAGACAGAGACACAGAGACGGAGACCCAGGGACAGAGACACAGATACAGAGACACAGAGACAGAGACACAGAGCCAGAGACACAGAGACAGAGACAGAGACAGACACACAGAGACAGAGACACAGGGACAGAGACACAGAGACAGGGACACAGAGAGAGTGACTCAGAGACAGAGACACAGGGACAGAATCACAGAGACATAGACACGGACACAGAGACACAGAGACGGAGACACAGGGACGGAAACACAAGGACAGAGACACAGAGACAGAGACACAGAGGCAGAGGCACAGAGACAGAGACACAGAGACAGAGACACAGAGACAGAGACGCAGTGACAGAGACACAGAGACAGAGACACAGAGAAAGAGAAACAGAGCCAGAGACAGAGACAGAGACACAGAGACAGAGACACAGAGACAGAGACACAGAGACAGAGACGCTGAGACAGAGACACAGAGGCCGAGACACAGAGACGGAGACACAGAGCCAGAGACACAGAGACAGAGACAGAGACAGACACACAGAGACAGAGACACAGAGACGCAGACACAGGGACAGAGACACAGAGACAGGGACACAGAGAGAGTGACTCAGAGACAGAGACACAGGGACAGAATCACAGAGACATAGACACAGAGAGAGTGACACAAAGACAGAGACACAGGGACAGAGGAACAGAGACATAGACACAGAGACAGAGACACAGAGACAGTGACACAGGGACGGACACACAAGGACAGAGACACAGAGACAGGGACTCAGAGACAGAGACACAGAGACGGAGACACAGAGACAGAGACACAGGGACAGAATCACAGAGACATAGACACAGAGAGAGTGACACAAAGACAGAGACACAGGGACAGAGGAACAGAGACATAGACACAGAGACAGAGACACAGAGACAGTGACACAGGGACGGACACACAAGGACAGAGACACAGAGACAGGGACTCAGAGACAGAGACACAGAGACGGAGACACAGAGACAGAGACACAGAGACAGAGACACAGAGACAGGGACACAGAGGCAGAGGCACGGAGACAGAGACGCAGAGACAGAGACACAGAGACGGAGACCCAGAGACAGAGACACAGATACAGAGACACAGAGACAGAGACACAGTGACAGAGACACAGAGACAGATACACAGAGACAGAGACACAGAGACAGAGACAGAGGGGCAGAGACAACGAGACGGAGTCACAGTGACAGAGACACAGAGGCAGAGACACAGAGAAAGAGAAACAGAGACAGAGACAGAGACAGAGACACAGAGACAGAGACACAGTGACGGAGACACAGGGACAGAGACACAGAGACAGGGACACAGAGAGAGTGACTCAGAGACAGAGACACAGGGACAGAATCACAGAGACATAGACACAGAGACAGAGACACAGAGACACAGAGACAGAGACGGAGACAGAGACAGAGACACAGAGACAGAGACACAGAGACAGAGACACAGAGACAGAGACACAGAGACAGAGACACAGAGATAGAGACAAAGAGACAGAGACACAGAGACAGAGTCACAGATACAGAGACACAGAGGCAGAGGCACAGAGACAGAGACACAGAGACAGAGACACAGAGACAGAGACACAGAGACGGAGGCACAGAGACGGAGACACAGAGACAGAGACACAGAGACCGAGACCCAGAGACAGAGACACAGATACAGAGAGACAGATGCAGAGACACAATGACAGAGATTCGGAGACAGAGATACAGGGAGAAGGACACAGAAACGGAGACACAGGGACAGAGACACAGAGACAGGGACACAGAGCCAGAGACACAGAGACAGAGACAGAGACAGACACACAGAGACAGAGACACAGAGACGGAGACACAGGGACAGAGACACAGAGACAGCGACACAGAGAGAGTGACTCAGAGACAGAGACACAGGGACAGAATCACAGAGACATAGACACAGAGAGAGTGACACAAAGACAGAGACACAGGGACAGAGGAACAGAGACATAGACACAGAGACAGAGACACAGAGACAGTGACACAGAGACGGACACACAGAGACAGAGACACAGAGACCGAGACCCAGAGACAGAGACACAGATACAGAGACACAGAGACAGAGACACAGAGACAGAGACACAGAGACAGAGACACAGAGACAGAGACACAGAGACAGAGACACAGAGACAGAGAAACAGAGACAGAGTCACAGAGACAGAGACACAGAGGCAGAGGCACAGAGAGAGGGACACAGAGGCAGAGACACAGAGAAAGAGACAGAGACGCAGAGACGGAGACACAGGGACAGAGACACAGAGACAGGGCACAGAGACGGAGACTCTGGGACAGAGACACAGAGACAGAGATTCAGAGACAGGGACACAGAGACGGAGACACAGAGACAGAGACACAGAGGCAGAGGCACAGAGACTGAGACACAGAGACAGAGACACAGAGAAAGAGACACAGAGACAGAGACACAGAGACAGAGACGCAGAGACAGGGACACAGAGACAGAGACACAGAGACCGAGACCCAGAGACGGAGACACAGATACAGAGACACAGAGACAGAGACACAGAGACAGAGACACAGAGACAGAGACACAGAGACAGAGAAACAGAGACAGAGTCACAGAGACAGAGACACAGAGGCAGAGGCACAGAGACAGAGACACAGAGACAGAGACACAGAGACAGAGAAACAGAGACAGAGTCACAGAGACAGCGACACAGAGGCAGAGGCACAGAGAGAGAGACACAGAGGCAGAGACACAGAGACAGAGACGCAGAGACAGGGACACAGAGACAGAGACACAGAGACCGAGACCCAGAGACGGAGACACAGATACAGAGACACAGAGACAGAGACACAGAGACAGAGACACAGAGACAGAGACACAGAGACAGAGACACAGAGACAGAGACGCAGAGACAGAGACACAGAGGCCGAGACACAGAGACGGAGACACAGAGCCAGAGACACAGAGACAGAGACAGAGACAGACACACAGAGACAGAGACACAGAGACGGAGACACAGGGACAGAGACACAGAGACAGGGACACAGAGAGAGTGACTCAGAGACAGAGACACAGGGACAGAATCACAGAGACATAGACACAGAGAGAGTGACACAAAGACAGAGACACAGGGACAGAGGAACAGAGACATAGACACAGAGACAGAGACACAGAGACAGTGACACAAAGACAGAGACACAGGGACAGAGGAACAGAGACATAGACACAGAGACAGAGACACAGAGACAGTGACACAGGGACGGACACACAAGGACAGAGACACAGAGACAGGGACTCAGAGACAGAGACACAGAGACGGAGACACAGAGACAGAGACACAGAGACAGAGACACAGAGACAGGGACACAGAGGCAGAGGCACGGAGACAGAGACACAGAGACAGAGACACAGAGACCGAGACCCAGAGACAGAGACACAGATACAGGGACACAGATGCAGAGACACAATGACAGAGATTCGGAGACAGAGATACAGGGAGAGGGACACAGAAACGGAGACACAGGGACAGAGACACAGAGACAGGGACACAGAGACAGAGACGCAGTGACAGAGACACAGAGGCAGAGACACAGAGAAAGAGAAACAGAGACAGAGACAGAGACAGAGACAGAGACACAGAGACAGAGACACAGGGACAGAGACACAGAGACAGAGACACAGAGACAGAGACGCAAAGACAGAGACACAGAGACGGAGACCCAGAGACAGAGACACAGATACAGAGACACCGAGACAGAGACACAGTGACAGAGACACAGAGACAGATACACAGAGACAGAGACACAGAGACAGAGACAGAGGGGCAGAGACAACGAGACGGAGTCACAGTGACAGAGACACAGAGGCAGAGACACAGAGAAAGAGAAACAGAGACAGAGACAGAGACAGAGACACAGAGACAGAGACACAGTGACGGAGACACAGGGACAGAGACACAGAGACAGGGACACAGAGAGAGTGACTCAGAGACAGAGACACAGGGACAGAATCACAGAGACATAGACACAGAGACAGAGACACAGAGACACAGAGACAGAGACAGAGACAGAGACAGAGACACAGAGACAGAGACACAGAGACAGAGACACAGAGACAGAGACACAGAGACAGAGACACAGAGATAGAGACAAAGAGACAGAGACACAGAGACAGAGTCACAGATACAGAGACACAGAGGCAGAGGCACAGAGACAGAGACACAGAGACAGAGACACAGAGACAGAGACACAGAGACGGAGGCACAGAGACGGAGACACAGAGACAGAGACACAGAGACCGAGACCCAGAGACAGAGACACAGATACAGAGAGACAGATGCAGAGACACAATGACAGAGATTCGGAGACAGAGATACAGGGAGAAGGACACAGAAACGGAGACACAGGGACAGAGACACAGAGACAGGGACACAGAGACAGAGACGCAGTGACAGAGACACAGAGGCAGAGACACAGAGAAAGAGAAACAGAGACAGAGACAGAGACAGAGACACAGAGACAGAGACACAGAGACAGAGACACAGAGACAGAGACGCAGAGACAGAGACACAGAGACGGAGACCCAGGGACAGAGACACAGATACAGAGACACAGAGACAGAGACACAGAGCCAGAGACACAGAGACAGAGACAGAGACAGACACACAGAGACAGAGACACAGGGACAGAGACACAGAGACAGGGACACAGAGAGAGTGACTCAGAGACAGAGACACAGGGACAGAATCACAGAGACATAGACACAGAGACAGAGACACAGAGACGGAGACACAGGGACGGAAACACAAGGACAGAGACACAGAGACAGAGACACAGAGGCAGAGGCACAGAGACAGAGACACAGAGACAGAGACACAGAGACAGAGACGCAGTGACAGAGACACAGAGACAGAGACACAGAGAAAGAGAAACAGAGACAGAGACAGAGACAGAGACACAGAGACAGAGACACAGAGACAGAGACACAGAGACAGAGACGCAGAGACAGAGACACAGAGGCCGAGACACAGAGACGGAGACACAGAGCCAGAGACACAGAGACAGAGACAGAGACAGACACACAGAGACAGAGACACAGAGACGGAGACACAGGGACAGAGACACAGAGACATAGACACAGAGACAGAGACACAGAGACAGTGACACAGAGACGGACACACAGAGACAGAGACACAGAGACCGAGACCCAGAGACAGAGGCACAGATACAGAGACACAGAGACAGAGACATAGAGACAGAGACACAGAGACAGAGACACAGAGACAGAGACACAGAGACAGAGACACAGAGACAGAGAAACAGAGACAGAGTCACAGAGACAGAGACACAGAGGCAGAGGCACAGAGAGAGGGACACAGAGGCAGAGACACAGAGAAAGAGACAGAGACACAGAGACGGAGACACAGGGACAGAGACACAGAGACAGGGCACAGAGACGGAGACTCTGGGACAGAGACACAGAGACAGAGATTCAGAGACAGGGACACAGAGACGGAGACACAGAGACAGAGACACAGAGGCAGAGGCACAGAGACTGAGACACAGAGACAGAGACACAGAGAAAGAGACACAGAGACAGAGACACAGAGACAGAGACGCAGAGACAGGGACACAGAGACAGAGACACAGAGACCGAGACCCAGAGACGGAGACACAGATACAGAGACACAGAGACAGAGACACAGAGACAGAGACACAGAGACAGAGACGCAGAGACAGAGACACAGAGACGGAGACCCAGGGACAGAGACACAGATACAGAGACACAGAGACAGAGACACAGAGCCAGAGACACAGAGACAGAGACAGAGACAGACACACAGAGACAGAGACACAGGGACAGAGACACAGAGACAGGGACACAGAGAGAGTGACTCAGAGACAGAGACACAGGGACAGAATCACAGAGACATAGACACAGAGACAGAGACACAGAGACGGAGACACAGGGACGGAAACACAAGGACAGAGACACAGAGACAGAGACACAGAGGCAGAGGCACAGAGACAGAGACACAGAGACAGAGACACAGAGACAGAGACGCAGTGACAGAGACACAGAGACAGAGACACAGAGAAAGAGAAACAGAGACAGAGACAGAGACAGAGACACAGAGACAGAGACACAGAGACAGAGACACAGAGACAGAGACGCAGAGACAGAGACACAGAGGCCGAGACACAGAGACGGAGACACAGAGCCAGAGACACAGAGACAGAGACAGAGACAGACACACAGAGACAGAGACACAGAGACGGAGACACAGGGACAGAGACACAGAGACAGGGACACAGAGAGAGTGACTCAGAGACAGAGACACAGGGACAGAATCACAGAGACATAGACACAGAGAGAGTGACACAAAGACAGAGACACAGGGACAGAGGAACAGAGACATAGACACAGAGACAGAGACACAGAGACAGTGACACAGAGACGGACACACAGAGACAGAGACACAGAGACCGAGACCCAGAGACAGAGGCACAGATACAGAGACACAGAGACAGAGACATAGAGACAGAGACACAGAGACAGAGACACAGAGACAGAGACACAGAGACAGAGACACAGAGACAGAGAAACAGAGACAGAGTCACAGAGACAGAGACACAGAGGCAGAGGCACAGAGAGAGGGACACAGAGGCAGAGACACAGAGAAAGAGACAGAGACACAGAGACGGAGACACAGGGACAGAGACACAGAGACAGGGCACAGAGACGGAGACTCTGGGACAGAGACACAGAGACAGAGATTCAGAGACAGGGACACAGAGACGGAGACACAGAGACAGAGACACAGAGGCAGAGGCACAGAGACTGAGACACAGAGACAGAGACACAGAGAAAGAGACACAGAGACAGAGACACAGAGACAGAGACGCAGAGACAGGGACACAGAGACAGAGACACAGAGACCGAGACCCAGAGACGGAGACACAGATACAGAGACACAGAGACAGAGACACAGAGACAGAGACACAGAGACAGAGACACAGAGACAGAGACACAGAGACAGAGACACAGAGACAGAGAAACAGAGACAGAGTCACAGAGACAGAGACACAGAGGCAGAGGCACAGAGACAGCGACACAGAGACAGAGACACAGAGACAGAGAAACAGAGACAGAGTCACAGAGACAGCGACACAGAGGCAGAGGCACAGAGAGAGAGACACAGAGGCAGAGACACAGAGAAAGAGACAGAGACACAGAGACGGACACACAGGGACAGAGACACAGAGACAGGGCACAGAGACGGAGACTCTGGCACAGAGACACAGAGACAGAGATTCAGAGACAGGGACTCAGAGACGGAGACACAGAGACAGAGACACAGAGGCAGAGGCACAGAGACAGAGACACAGAGACAGAGACACAGATACAGAGACACAGAGACAGAGACACAGAGACAGAGACACAGAGACAGAGTCACAGAGATAGAGGCAAGGAGGCAGAGGCACAGAGACAGAGACACAGAGACAGAGACACAGAGACAGAGACACAGAGACAGAGACACAGAGACAGAGACGCAGAGACAGAGACGTAGAGACAGAGACACAGAGACAGAGACACAATGATAGAGATTCAGAGAGAGAGACACAGGGAGAGAGACACAGATACAGAGACACAGAGGCAGAGGCACAGAGACAGAGACACAGAGACAGAGACACAGAGACAGAGACACAGAGACGGAGGCACAGAGACGGAGACACAGAGACAGAGACACAGAGACCGAGACCCAGAGACAGAGACACAGATACAGAGAGACAGATGCAGAGACACAATGACAGAGATTCGGGGACCGAGATACAGGGAGAAGGACACAGAAACGGAGACACAGGGACAGAGACACAGAGACAGGGACACAGAGACAGAGACGCAGTGACAGAGACACAGAGGCAGAGACACAGAGAAAGAGAAACAGAGACAGAGACAGAGACAGAGACACAGAGACAGAGACACAGAGACAGAGACACAGAGACAGAGACGCAGAGACAGAGACACAGAGACGGAGACCCAGGGACAGAGACACAGATACAGAGACACAGAGACAGAGACACAGAGCCAGAGACACAGAGACAGAGACAGAGACAGACACACAGAGACAGAGACACAGGGACAGAGACACAGAGACAGGGACACAGAGAGAGTGACTCAGAGACAGAGACACAGGGACAGAATCACAGAGACATAGACACGGAGACAGAGACACAGAGACGGAGACACAGGGACGGAAACACAAGGACAGAGACACAGAGACAGAGACACAGAGGCAGAGGCACAGAGACAGAGACACAGAGACAGAGACACAGAGACAGAGACGCAGTGACAGAGACACAGAGACAGAGACACAGAGAAAGAGAAACAGAGACAGAGACAGAGACAGAGACACAGAGACAGAGACACAGAGACAGAGACACAGAGACAGAGACGCAGAGACAGAGACGTAGAGACAGAGACACAGAGACAGAGACACAATGATAGAGATTCAGAGAGAGAGACACAGGGAGAGAGACACAGAAACGGAGATACAGAGCCAGAGGCACAGAGACAGAGACACAGAGCCAGAGGCACAGAGCCAGAGGCACAGAGACAGAGACACAGAGACAGAGACACAGAGGCAGAGGCACAGAGACAGAGACACAGAGACAGAGACACAGAGACAGAGAAACAGAGACAGAGTCACAGAGTCAGAGACACAGAGATAGAGACGCAGAGACAGGGACACAGAGACAGAGACACAGAGACACAGACACAGGGACAGAGACACAGAGACATGGACACAGAGAGAGTGACTCAGAGACAGAGACACAGAGACGGAGACAGAGGCACAGAGACATATACATAGAAACAGAGACACAGAGACGGAGACTGTGGGACAGAGACACAGAGACGGAGACTGTGGGACAGAGACACAGAGACAGAGATTCAGATGCAGAGACACAGAGACGGAGACACAGGGACACAGACACAGAGACAGGGACACAGAGGCAGAGATTCAGATACAGAGACACAGAGACAGAGAGACGGAGAGAGACCCACGGAGACAAAGACACAGAGACAGGGACACAAAGAGGGAGACACATGGACAGAGACACAGAGACCGTGACACAAGGAGAGAGACACAGAGACAGAGACACAGAGAAAGAGAAAAAGAGACAGAGACAGAGACAGAGACAGAGACACAGAGACAGAGACACAGAGACAGAGACACAGAGACAGAGACGCAGAGACAGAGACACAGAGACAGAGACACAGAGACCGAGACCCAGAGACAGAGACACAGATACAGAGACACAGAGACATAGACACAGAGACAGAGACACAGAGACAGAGACACAGAGACAGAGACACAGAGACAGAGACACAGGGACAGAGACGCAGAGACAGAGACACAGAGACAGAGACACAGAGACAGAGACGCAGAGACAGAGACACAGAGACGGAGACCCAGAGACAGAGACACAGATACAGAGACACAGAGACAGAGACACAGTGACAGATACACAGAGACAGCGTCACAGAGACAGAGACACAGGGGCAGAGGCACAGAGACAGAGACACAGAGACAGAGACACAGAGACAGGGACGCAGAGACAGAGACACAGAGACAGAGACAAAATGACAGAGATTCGGAGACAGAGACACAGGGAGAGAGACACAGAAACGTAGACACAAGGACAGAGACACAGAGACAGGGACACAGAGACGGAGACACAGAGAGAGAGACACAGAGACAGGGACACAGGGGCAGAGGCACAGAGACAGAGACACAGAGACAGGGACAAAGAGAGAGTGACACAAAGACAGAGACACAGGGACAGAGGAACAGAGACATAGACACAGAGACAGAGACACAGAGACAGAGACACAGGGACGGAGACTCAAGGACAGAGACACAGAGACAGGGACACAGAGAGAGAGAGACAGAGACAGAGACACAGAGACAGAGACACACGGACAGAGGCATAGACACAAAGACAGAGGCACAGAGACAGATACACAGAGAGAGAGACACAGAGGCAGAGACACAGAGAAAGAGACAGAGACACAGAGACGGAGACACAGGGACAGAGACACAAAGACAGGGCACAGAGACGGAGACTCTGGGTCAGAGACACAGAGACAGAGATTCAGAGACAGGGACACAGAGACGGAGACACAGAGACAGAGACACAGAGGCAGAGGCACAGAGACAGAGACACAGAGACAGAGACACAGATACAGAGACACAGAGACAGAGACACAGAGACAGAGACACAGAGACAGAGTCACAGAGACAGAGGCAAGGAGGCAGAGGCACAGAGACAGAGACACAGAGACAGAGACACAGGGACAGAGACACAGAGACAGAGACACAGAGACAGAGACACAGAGACAGAGACACAGAGACAGAGACGCAGAGACAGAGACGTAGAGACAGAGACACAGAGACAGAGACACAATGATAGAGATTCAGAGAGAGAGACACAGGGAGAGAGACACAGAAACGGAGATACAGAGCCAGAGGCACAGAGACAGAGACACAGAGCCAGAGGCACAGAGCCAGAGGCACAGAGACAGAGACACAGAGACAGAGACACAGAGGCAGAGGCACAGAGACAGAGACACAGAGACAGAGATACAGAGACAGAGTCACAGAGTCAGAGACACAGAGACAGAGACGCAGAGACAGGGACCCAGAGACAGAGACACAGAGACACAGACACAGGGACAGAGACACAGGGACACAGACACAGAGACAGGGACACAGAGGCAGAGATTCAGATACAGAGACACAGAGACAGAGACACGGAGAGAGACCCACGGAGACAAAGACACAGAGACAGGGACACAAAGAGGGAGACACATTGACAGAGACACAGAGACCGTGACACAAGGAGAGAGACACAGAGACAGAGACACAGAGAAAGAGAAAAAGAGACAGAGACAGAGACAGGGACAGAGACACAGAGACAGAGACACAGAGACAGAGACACAGAGACAGAGACACAGAGACAGAGACACAGGGGCGGAGACTCAAGGACAGAGACACAGAGACAGGGACACAGAGAGAGAGAGACACAGAGACAGAGACACAGAGGCAGAGGCACAGAGACAGAGACACAGAGACAGAGACACAGATACAGAGACACAGAGACAGAGACACAGAGACAGAGACACAGAGACAGAGTCACAGAGACAGAGGCAAGGAGGCAGAGGCACAGAGACAGAGACACACAGACAGAGACACAGAGACAGAGACACAGAGACAGAGACACAGAGACAGAGACACAGAGACAGAGACGCAGAGACAGAGACGTAGAGACAGAGACACAGAGACAGAGACACAATGATAGAGATTCAGAGAGAGAGACACAGGGAGAGAGACACAGAAACGGAGATACAGAGCCAGAGGCACAGAGACAGAGACGCAGAGCCAGAGGCACAGAGCCAGAGGCACAGAGACAGAGACACAGAGACAGAGACACAGAGGCAGAGGCACAGAGACAGAGACACAGAGACAGAGACACAGAGACAGAGACACAGAGACAGAGTCACAGAGTCAGAGACACAGAGACAGAGACGCAGAGACAGGGACCCAGAGACAGAGACACAGAGACACAGACACAGAGACAGAGACACAGAGACAGAGACACAGAGACAGAGACGCAGAGGCAGGGACACAGAGACAGAGACACAGAGACCGAGACCCAGAGACAGAGACACAGATACAGAGACACAGAGACAGAGACACAGAGACAGAGACACAGAGACAGAGACACAGAGACAGAGACACAGAGACAGAGACACAGGGACGGAGACTCAAGGACAGAAACACAGAGACAGGGACACAGAGAGAGAGAGACAGAGACAGAGACACAGAGACAGAGACACACGGACAGAGGCATAGACACAAAGACAGAGGCACAGAGACAGATACACAGAGAGAGAGACACAGAGGCAGAGACACAGAGAAAGAGACAGAGACACAGAGACGGAGACACAGATACAGAGACACAGAGACAGAGACACAGAGACAGAGACACAGAGACAGAGACACAGAGACAGAGACACAGAGACAGAGACGCAGAGACAGGGACACAGAGACAGAGACACAGAGACCGAGACCCAGAGACGGAGACACAGATACAGAGACACAGAGACAGAGACTCAGAGACAGAGAAACAGAGACAGAGTCACAGAGACAGAGACACAGATGCAGAGGCACAGAGACAGAGACACAGAGACAGAGACACAGATACAGAGACGCAGTGACAGAGACACAGAGACAGAGACACAGAGACAGAGACACAGAGACAGAGACGCGGAGGCAGAGACACAGAGACAGAGACACGGAGATCGAGACCCAGAGACAGAGACACTGATACAGAGACACAGAGACAGAGACACAGAGACAGAGACACAGAGACACAGTCACAGAGACAGAGACACGGAGGCAGAGGCACAGAGACAGAGACACAGAGACAGAGACACAGAGACAGAGACACAGAGACAGAGACGCAGAGACAGAGACGTAGAGACAGAGACACAGAGACAGGGACACAGAGACAGAGACACAGAGACAGAGACGCAGAGACAGAGACACAGAGACAGAGACACAATGATAGAGATTCAGAGACAGAGACACAGGGAGAGAGACACAGAGACAGAGACACAGAGACAGAGACGCAGAGACAGAGACGTAGAGACAGAGACACAGAGACAGAGACACAATGATAGAGATTCAGAGAGAGAGACACAGGGAGAGCGACACAGAAACGGAGATACAGAGCCAGAGGCACAGAGACAGAGACACAGAGCCAGAGGCACAGAGCCAGAGGCACAGAGACAGAGACACAGAGACAGAGACACAGAGACAGAGATTCAAAGACAGGGACACAGAGACGGAGACACAGAGAGAGAGACACAGAGACAGAGACACAGAGACAGAGACACAGGTACAGAGACACAGAGACAGAGACACAGCGACAGAGACACAGAGACAGAGACACAGAGACAGAGACACAGGGACAGAGACACAGAGACAGAGACACAGAGACAGAGACACAGAGACAGAGACGCAGAGGCAGGGACACAGAGACAGAGACACAGAGACCGAGACCCAGAGACAGAGACACAGATACAGAGACACAGAGACAGAGACACAGAGACAGAGACACAGAGACAGAGACACAGAGACAGAGACACAGAGACAGAGACACAGAGACAGAGAAACAGAGACAGAGTCACAGGGACAGAGACACAGAGGCAGAGGCACAGAGAGAGAGACACAGAGGCAGAGACACAGAGAAAGAGACAGAGACACAGAGACGGAGTCACAGGGACAGAGACACAGAGACAGGGCACGGAGACGGAGACTCTGGGACAGAGACACAGAGACAGAGATTCAGAGACAGGGACACAGAGACGGAGACACAGGTACAGAGACACAGAGACAGAGACACAGCGACAGAGACACAGAGACAGAGACACAGAGACAGAGACACAGAGACAGAGACACAGAGACAGAGACACAGAGACAGAGACACAGAGACAGAGACACAGAGACAGAGACGCAGAGACAGGGACACAGAGACAGAGACACAGAGACCGAGACCCAGAGACGGAGACACAGATACAGAGACACAGAGACAGAGACACAGTGACAGAGAAACAGAGACAGAGTCACAGAGACAGAGACACAGATGCAGAGGCACAGAGACAGAGACACAGAGACAGAGACACAGATACAGAGACGCAGTGACAGAGACACAGAGACAGAGACACAGAGACAGAGACACAGAGACAGAGACGCAGAGGCAGAGACACAGAGACAGAGACACAGAGATCGAGACCCAGAGACAGAGACACTGATACAGAGACATAGAGACAGAGACACAGAGACAGAGACACAGAGACACAGTCACAGAGACAGAGACACGGAGGCAGAGGCACAGAGACAGAGACACAGAGACAGAGACACAGAGACAGAGACACAGAGACAGAGACGCAGAGACAGAGACGTAGAGACAGAGACACAGAGACAGGGACACAGAGACAGAGACACAGAGACAGAGACGCAGAGACAGAGACACAGAGACAGAGACACAGAGACAGAGACACAATGATAGAGATTCAGAGACAGAGACACAGGGAGAGAGATACAGAAGCGGAGATACAGAGCCAGAGGCACAGAGACAGAGACACAGAGACAGAGACACAGAGACAGAGACACGGAGAGAGACCCACGGAGACAAAGACACAGAGACAGGGACACAAAGAGGGAGACACATTGACAGAGACACAGAGACCGTGACACAAGGAGAGAGACACAGAGACAGAGACACAGAGAAAGAGAAAAAGAGACAGAGACAGAGACAGGGACAGAGACACAGAGACAGAGACACAGAGACAGAGACACAGAGACAGAGACACAGAGACAGAGACACAGAGACAGAGACACAGAGACAGAGACACAGGGACGGAGACTCAAGGACAGAGACACAGAGACAGGGACACAGAGAGAGAGAGACAGAGACAGAGACACAGAGACAGAGACACACGGACAGAGGCATAGACACAAAGGCAGAGGCACAGAGACAGATACACAGAGAGAGAGACACAGAGGCAGAGACACAGAGAAAGAGACAGAGACACAGAGACGGAGACACAGATACAGAGACACAGAGACAGAGACACAGAGACAGAGACACAGAGACAGAGAAACAGAGACAGAGTCACAGAGACAGAGACACAGAGACAGAGACACAGAGACAGAGACACAGAGACAGAGATTCAAAGACAGGGACACAGAGACGGAGACACAGAGAGAGAGACACAGAGACAGAGACACAGAGACAGAGACACAGGTACAGAGACACAGAGACAGAGACACAGCGACAGAGACACAGGGACAGAGACACAGAGACAGAGACACAGGGACAGAGACACAGAGACAGAGACACAGAGACAGAGACACAGAGACAGAGACGCAGAGGCAGGGACACAGAGACAGAGACACAGAGACCGAGACCCAGAGACAGAGACACAGATACAGAGACACAGAGACAGAGACACAGAGACAGAGACACAGAGACAGAGACACAGAGACAGAGAAACAGAGACAGAGTCACAGAGACAGAGACACAGAGGCAGAGGCACAGAGAGAGAGACACAGAGGCAGAAACACAGAGAAAGAGACAGAGACACAGAGACGGAGTCACAGGGACAGAGACACAGAGACAGGGCACAGAGACGGAGACTCTTTGACAGAGACACAGAGACAGAGATTCAGAGACAGGGACACAGAGACGGAGACACAGGTACAGTGACACAGAGACAGAGACACAGCGACAGAGACACAGAGACAGAGACACAGAGACAGAGACACAGAGACAGAGACACAGAGACAGAGACACAGAGACAGAGACACAGAGACAGAGACGCAGAGACAGGGACACAGAGACAGAGACACAGAGACCGAGACCCAGAGACGGAGACACAGATACAGAGACACAGAGACAGAGACTCAGAGACACAGAAACAGAGACAGAGTCACAGAGACAGAGACACAGATGCAGAGGCACAGAGACAGAGACACAGAGACAGAGACACAGATACAGAGACGCAGTGACAGAGACACAGAGACAGAGACACAGAGACAGAGACACAGAGACAGAGACGCAGAGGCAGAGACACAGAGACAGAGACACGGAGATCGAGACCCAGAGACAGAGACACTGATACAGAGACACAGAGACAGAGACACAGAGACAGAGACACAGAGACAGAGACACAGAGACACAGTCACAGAGACAGAGACACGGAGGCAGAGGCACAGAGACAGAGACACAGAGACAGAGACACAGAGACAGAGACACAGAGACAGAGACGCAGAGACAGAGACGTAGAGACAGAGACACAGAGACAGGGACACAGAGACAGAGACACAGAGACAGAGACGCAGAGACAGAGACACAGAGACAGAGACACAGAGACAGAGACACAATGATAGAGATTCAGAGACAGAGACACAGGGAGAGGGACACAGAGACAGAGACACAGAGACAGAGACGCAGAGACAGAGACGTAGAGACAGAGACACAGAGACAGAGACACAATGATAGAGATTCAGAGAGAGAGACACAGGGAGAGAGACACAGAAACGGAGATACAGAGCCAGAGGCACAGAGACAGAGACACAGAGCCAGAGGCACAGAGCCAGAGGCACAGAGACAGAGACACAGAGACAGAGACACAGAGACAGAGATTCAAAGACAGGGACACACAGACGGAGACACAGAGAGAGAGACACAGAGACAGAGACACAGAGACAGAGACACAGGTCCAGAGACACAGAGACAGAGACACAGCGACAGAGACACAGAGACAGAGACACAGAGACAGAGACACAGGGACAGAGACACAGAGACAGAGACACAGAGACAGAGACAGAGACACAGAGACAGAGACGCAGAGGCAGGGACACAGAGACAGAGACACAGAGACCGAGACCCAGAGACAGAGACACAGATACAGAGACACAGAGACAGAGACACAGAGACAGAGACACAGAGACAGAGACACAGAGACAGAGACACAGAGACAGAGACACAGAGACAGAGAAACAGAGACAGAGTCACAGAGACAGAGACAGGGACAGAGACACAGAGACAGAGACACAGAGACAGAGACACAGAGACAGAGACACAGAGACAGAGACACAGAGACAGAGACACAGGGACGGAGACTCAAGGACAGAAACACAGAGACAGGGACACAGAGAGAGAGAGACAGAGACAGAGACACAGAGACAGAGACACACGGACAGAGGCATAGACACAAAGACAGAGGCACAGAGACAGATACACAGAGAGAGAGACACAGAGGCAGAGACACAGAGAAAGAGACAGAGACACAGAGACGGAGACACAGATACAGAGACACAGAGACAGAGACACAGAGACAGAGACACAGAGACAGAGACACAGAGACAGAGACACAGAGACAGAGACGCAGAGACAGGGACACAGAGACAGAGACACAGAGACCGAGACCCAGAGACGGAGACACAGATACAGAGACACAGAGACAGAGACTCAGAGACAGAGAAACAGAGACAGAGTCACAGAGACAGAGACACAGATGCAGAGGCACAGAGACAGAGACACAGAGACAGAGACACAGATACAGAGGCGCAGTGACAGAGACACAGAGACAGAGACACAGAGACAGAGACACAGAGACAGAGACACAGAGACAGAGACGCAGAGGCAGAGACACAGAGACAGAGACACAGAGATCGAGACCCAGAGACAGAGACACTGATACAGAGACATAGAGACAGAGACACAGAGACAGAGACACAGAGACACAGTCACAGAGACAGAGACACGGAGGCAGAGGCACAGAGACAGAGACACAGAGACAGAGACACAGAGACAGAGACACAGAGACAGAGACGCAGAGACAGAGACGTAGAGACAGAGACACAGAGACAGGGACACAGAGACAGAGACACAGAGACAGAGACGCAGAGACAGAGACACAGAGACAGAGACACAGAGACAGAGACACAATGATAGAGATTCAGAGACAGAGACACAGGGAGAGAGATACAGAAGCGGAGATACAGAGCCAGAGGCACAGAGACAGAGACACAGAGACAGAGACACAGAGGCAGAGGCACAGAGACGGAGACACAGAGACAGAGACACAGAGACCGAGACCCAGAGACAGAGACACAGATACAGAGACACAGAGACAGAGACACAGAGACAGAGACACAGAGACAGAGACACAGAGACAGAGAAACAGAGACAGAGTCACAGAGACAGAGACACAGAGGCAGAGGCACAGAGACAGGGACACAGAGACAGAGACACAGAGACAGAGACACAGAGACAGAGACACAGAGACAGAGACGCAGAGGCAGAGACACAGAGACAGAGACACAGAGATCGAGACCCAGAGACAGAGACACTGATACAGAGACACAGAGACAGAGACACAGAGACAGAGACACAGAGACACAGTCACAGAGACAGAGACACGGAGGCAGAGGCACAGAGACAGAGACACAGAGACAGAGACACAGAGACAGAGACACAGAGACAGAGACGCAGAGACAGAGACGTAGAGACAGAGACACAGAGACAGGGACACAGAGACAGAGACACAGAGACAGAGACGCAGAGACAGAGACACAGAGACAGAGACACAGAGACAGAGACACAATGATAGAGATTCAGAGACAGAGACACAGGGAGAGAGATACAGAAGCGGAGATACAGAGCCAGAGGCACAGAGACAGAGACACAGAGACAGAGACACAGAGGCAGAGGCACAGAGACAGAGACACAGAGACAGAGACACAGAGACAGAGACACAGAGACAGAGACACAGAGACAGAGACACAGAGACAGAGACACAGAGACAGAGACACAGAGACAGAGACACAGAGAAAGAGACACAGAGACGGAGACTGTCGGACAGAGACACTGAGACAGAGACACAGTGAGACAGACAGAGACACAGAGACAGAGACACAGGGACAGAGACACAGAGACAGAGACACAGAGACAGATTCACAGAGACAGAGACACAGAGACAGAGACACACGGACAGAGGCACAGAGACAGGGCACAGAGACGGAGACTCTGGGACAGAGACACAGAGAGAGAGACACAGATACAGAGACACGGAGACAGAGACACAGGTACGGGGACACAGAGACAGAGACACAGCGACAGAGACACAGAGACAGATTCACAGAGACAGAGACACAGGGACAGAGACACAGAGACAGAGACACAGAGACAGAGACACAGAGACAGAGACGCAGAGACAGGGACACAGAGACAGAGACACAGAGACAGAGACACAGAGACAGAGACACAGAGACAGAGACGCAGAGACAGAGACGTAGAGACAGAGACACAGAGACAGGGACACAGAGACAGAGACACAGAGACAGAGACGCAGAGACAGAGACACAGAGACAGAGACACAGAGACAGAGACACAATGATAGAGATTCAGAGAGAGAGACACAGGGAGAGAGACACAGAAACGGAGATACAGCGACAGAGACACATAGACAGAGACACAGAGACAGAGACACAGAGACAGAGACACAGTGACAGAGACACAGAGACAGAGACACAGAGACAGATACACAGAGAGAGAGACACAGAGAAAGAGACAGAGACGCAGAGACGGAGACACAGGGACAGAGACACAATGATAGAGATTCAGAGAGAGAGACACAGGGAGAGAGACACAGAAACGGAGATACAGCGACAGGGACACATAGACAGAGACACAGAGACAGAGACACAGAGACAGAGACACAGTGACAGAGACACAGAGACAGAGACACAGAGAGAGATACACAGAGAGAGAGACACAGAGAAAGAGACAGAGACCCAGAGACAGAGACACAGAGACAGAGACACAGAGACAGAGACGCAGAGACAGAGACACAGAGACAGAGACACAGGGAAAGAGAAACAGAGACTGAGACAGAGACAAAGACACAGAGACAGAGACACAGAGACAGAGACACAAAGACAGAGACGCAGAGACAGGGACACAGAGACAGAGACACAGAGACAGAGACACAGACACGGAGACAGAGACACAGAGACATAGACACAGAGACAGAGACACAGAGACGGAGACTGTGGGACAGAGACACAGAGACAGAGATTCAGAGACGGAGACACAGGGACAGAGACACAGAGACAGGGACACAGAGGCAGAGATTCAGATGCAGAGACACAGTGACAGATTCACAGAGACACAGACAAGGGAGAGAGGCCCACGGAGACAGAGACACAGAGACAGGGACACAGAGGCAGAGATTCAGATGCAGAGACACAGGGACAGATTCACAGAGGCAGAGACACGGAGAGAGACCCACGGAGACAGAGACACAGAGACAGGGATACAGAGACGGAGACACAGAGACAGAGACACAGAGACAGAGACACAGAGACACAGTCACAGAGACAGAGACACGGAGGCAGAGGCACAGAGACAGAGACACAGAGACAGAGACACAGAGACAGAGACACAGAGCCAGAGGCACAGAGCCAGAGGCACAGAGACAGAGACACAGAGACAGAGACACAGAGACAGAGATTCAAAGACAGGGACACACAGACGGAGACACAGAGAGAGAGACACAGAGACAGAGACACAGAGACAGAGACACAGGTCCAGAGACACAGAGACAGAGACACAGCGACAGAGACACAGAGACAGAGACACAGAGACAGAGACACAGGGATAGAGACACAGAGACAGAGACACAGAGACAGAGACACAGAGACAGAGACGCAGAGGCAGGGACACAGAGACAGAGACACAGAGACCGAGACCCAGAGACAGAGACACAGATACAGAGACACAGAGACAGAGACACAGAGACAGAGACACAGAGACAGAGACACAGAGACAGAGACACAGAGACAGAGACACAGAGACAGAGAAACAGAGACAGAGTCACAGAGACAGAGACAGGGACAGAGACACAGATACAGAGACACAGAGACAGAGACACAGAGACAGAGACACAGAGACAGAGACACAGGGACGGAGACTCAAGGACAGAAACACAGAGACAGGGACACAGAGAGAGAGAGACAGAGACAGAGACACAGAGACAGAGACACACGGACAGAGGCATAGACACAAAGACAGAGGCACAGAGACAGATACACAGAGAGAGAGACACAGAGGCAGAGACACAGAGAAAGAGACAGAGACACAGAGACGGAGACACAGATACAGAGACACAGAGACAGAGACACAGAGACAGAGACACAGAGACAGAGACACAGAGACAGAGACACAGAGACAGAGACGCAGAGACAGGGACACAGAGACAGAGACACAGAGACCGAGACCCAGAGACGGAGACACAGATTCAGAGACACAGAGACAGAGACTCAGAGACAGAGAAACAGAGACAGAGTCACAGAGACAGAGACACAGATGCAGAGGCACAGAGACAGAGACACAGAGACAGAGACACAGATACAGAGACGCAGTGACAGAGACACAGAGACAGAGACACAGAGACAGAGACACAGAGACAGAGACACAGAGACAGAGACGCAGAGGCAGAGACACAGAGACAGAGACACAGAGATCGAGACCCAGAGACAGAGACACTGATACAGAGACATAGAGACAGAGACACAGAGACAGAGACACAGAGACACAGTCACAGAGACAGAGACACGGAGGCAGAGGCACAGAGACAGAGACACAGAGACAGAGACACAGAGACAGAGACACAGAGACAGAGACACAGAGACAGAGACGCAGAGACAGAGACGTAGAGACAGAGACACAGAGACAGGGACACAGAGACAGAGACACAGAGACAGAGACACAGAGACAGAGACACAGAGATAGAGACACAGAGACAGAGACACAATGATAGAGATTCAGAGACAGAGACACAGGGAGAGAGATACAGAAGCGGAGATACAGAGCCAGAGGCACAGAGACAGAGACACAGAGACAGAGACACAGAGGCAGAGGCACAGAGACGGAGACACAGAGACAGAGACACAGAGACCGAGACCCAGAGACAGAGACACAGATACAGAGACACAGAGACAGAGACACAGAGACAGAGACACAGAGACAGAGACACAGAGACAGAGAAACAGAGACAGAGTCACAGAGACAGAGACACAGAGGCAGAGGCACAGAGACAGGGACACAGAGACAGAGACACAGAGACAGAGACACAGAGACAGAGACACAGAGACAGAGACGCAGAGGCAGAGACACAGAGACAGAGACACAGAGATCGAGACCCAGAGACAGAGACACTGATACAGAGACACAGAGACAGAGACACAGAGACAGAGACACAGAGACACAGTCACAGAGACAGAGACACGGAGGCAGAGGCACAGAGACAGAGACACAGAGACAGAGACACAGAGACAGAGACACAGAGACAGAGACGCAGAGACAGAGACGTAGAGACAGAGACACAGAGACAGGGACACAGAGACAGAGACACAGAGACAGAGACGCAGAGACAGAGACACAGAGACAGAGACACAGAGACAGAGACACAATGATAGAGATTCAGAGACAGAGACACAGGGAGAGAGATACAATGATAGAGATTCAGAGACAGAGACACAGGGAGAGAGATACAGAAGCGGAGATACAGAGCCAGAGGCACAGAGACAGAGACACAGAGACAGAGACACAGAGGCAGAGGCACAGAGACAGAGACACAGAGACAGAGACACAGAGACAGAGACACAGAGACAGAGACACAGAGACAGAGACACAGAGACAGAGACACAGAGACAGAGACACAGAGACAGAGACACAGAGAAAGAGACACAGAGACGGAGACTGTCGGACAGAGACACTGAGACAGAGACACAGTGAGACAGACAGAGACACAGAGACAGAGACACAGGGACAGAGACACAGAGACAGAGACACAGAGACAGATTCACAGAGACAGAGACACAGAGACAGAGACACACGGACAGAGGCACAGAGACAGGGCACAGAGACGGAGACTCTGGGACAGAGACACAGAGAGAGAGACACAGATACAGAGACACGGAGACAGAGACACAGGTACGGGGACACAGAGACAGAGACACAGCGACAGAGACACAGAGACAGATTCACAGAGACAGAGACACAGGGACAGAGACACAGAGACAGAGACACAGAGACAGAGACACAGAGACAGAGACGCAGAGACAGGGACACAGAGACAGAGACACAGAGACAGAGACACAGAGACAGAGACACAGAGACAGAGACGCAGAGACAGAGACGTAGAGACAGAGACACAGAGACAGGGACACAGAGACAGAGACACAGAGACAGAGACGCAGAGACAGAGACACAGAGACAGAGACACAGAGACAGAGACACAATGATAGAGATTCAGAGAGAGAGACACAGGGAGAGAGACACAGAAACGGAGATACAGCGACAGAGACACATAGACAGAGACACAGAGACAGAGACACAGAGACAGAGACACAGTGACAGAGACACAGAGACAGAGACACAGAGACAGATACACAGAGAGAGAGACACAGAGAAAGAGACAGAGACGCAGAGACGGAGACACAGGGACAGAGACACAATGATAGAGATTCAGAGAGAGAGACACAGGGAGAGAGACACAGAAACGGAGATACAGCGACAGGGACACATAGACAGAGACACAGAGACAGAGACACAGAGACAGAGACACAGTGACAGAGACACAGAGACAGAGACACAGAGAGAGATACACAGAGAGAGAGACACAGAGAAAGAGACAGAGACCCAGAGACAGAGACACAGAGACGGAGACTGTGGGACAGAGACACAGAGACAGAGATTCAGAGACGGAGACACAGGGACAGAGACACAGAGACAGGGACACAGAGGCAGAGATTCAGATGCAGAGACACAGTGACAGATTCACAGAGACACAGACAAGGGAGAGAGGCCCACGGAGACAGAGACACAGAGACAGGGACACAGAGGCAGAGATTCAGATGCAGAGACACAGGGACAGATTCACAGAGGCAGAGACACGGAGAGAGACCCACGGAGACAGAGACACAGAGACAGGGATACAGAGACGGTGACACAGGTACAGAGACACACGGACAGAGGCATAGACACAGAGACCGAGACACGGAGACGGAGACACAGGTCCAGAGACACACGGACAGAGGCATAGACACAAAGACAGAGGCATAGAGACAGATACACAGAGAGAGAGACACAGAGGCAGAGACACAGAGAAAGAGACAGAGACACAGAGACGGAGATACAGGGACAGAGACACAGAGACAGGGCACAGAGACGGAGACTCTGTGACAGAGACACAGAGACAGAGATTCAGAGGCAGAGACACAGAGACGGAGACTGTGGGACAGAGACACAGAGACAGAGACACAGTGAGACAGACAGAGACATAGAGACGGAGACAGAGGGACAGACACACAGAGACAGAAACACAGATACAGATTCACAGAGACAGGGACACAGAGATACACGTTCAGAGGCATAGACACAGAGACAGAGGCACAGAGACCGTGACACAAAGACGGAGACGCAGGGGCAGAGACACCGAGACAGAGACACAGAGACAGAGACACGGAGACAGAGACACAGAGACGGAGACACAGAGACATAGACACAGAGGCAGAGACACAGAGACAGAGACACAGAGACAGAGACACAGAGACAGAGACACCGAGACAGAGACACAGAGACAGAGACACAGAGAAAGAGAAAAAGAGACAGAGACAGAGACAGGGACAGAGACACAGAGACAGAGACACAGAGACAGAGACACAGAGACAGAGACACAGAGACAGAGACACAGAGACAGAGACACAGGGACGGAGACTCAAGGACAGAGACACAGAGACAGGGACACAGAGAGAGAGAGACAGAGACAGAGACACAGAGACAGAGACACACGGACAGAGGCATAGACACAAAGACAGAGGCACAGAGACAGATACACAGAGAGAGAGACACAGAGGCAGAGACACAGAGAAAGAGACAGAGACACAGAGACGGAGACACAGGGACAGAGACACAGAGACAGGGCACAGAGACGGAGACTCTGGGACAGAGACACAGAGACAGAGATTCAGAGACAGGGACACAGAGACGAAGACACAGAGACAGAGACACAGAGGCAGAGGCACAGAGACAGAGACACAGAGACAGAGACGCAGAGACAGAGACACAGAGACAGGGACACAGAGACGGAGACACAGAGAGAGAGACACAGAGACAGAGACACAGAGACAGAGACACAGGTACAGAGACACAGAGACAGAGACACAGCGACAGAGACACAGAGACAGAGACACAGAGACAGAGACACAGGGACAGAGACACAGAGGCAGACACACAGAGACAGAGGCACAGAGACAGAGACACAGAGACAGAGATACAGAGACCGAGACCCAGAGACAGAGACACAGATACAGAGGCACAAAGACAGAGACACAGAGACAGAGACACAGAGACAGAGACACAGAGACAGAGACACAGAGACAGAGACACAGAGACAGAGACACAGAGACAGAGACACAGAGACAGAGACACAGAGACAGAGACACAGAGACAGAGACACAGAGACAGAGACACAGAGACAGAGACACAGAGACAGAGACACAGAGACAGAGACACAGAGACAGAGACACAGAGACAGAGACACAGAGACAGAGACACAGAGACGGAGACTGTCGGACAGAGACACTGAGACAGAGACACAGTGAGACAGACAGAGACACAGAGACAGAGACACAGGGACAGAGACACAGAGACAGAGACACAGAGACAGATTCACAGAGACAGAGACACAGAGACAGAGACACACGGACAGAGGCACAGAGACAGGGCACAGAGACGGAGACTCTGGGACAGACACACAGAGAGAGAGACACAGATACAGAGACACGGAGACAGAGACACAGGTACGGGGACACAGAGACAGAGACACAGCGACAGAGACACAGAGACAGATTCACAGAGACAGAGACACAGGGACAGAGACACAGAGACAGAGACACAGAGACACAGACACAGAGACAGAGACGCAGAGACAGGGGCACAGAGACAGAGACACAGAGACAGAGACACAGAGACAGAGACACAGAGACAGAGACGCAGAGACAGAGACGTAGAGACAGAGACACAGAGACAGGGACACAGAGACAGAGACACAGAGACAGAGACGCAGAGACAGAGACACAGAGACAGAGACACAATGATAGAGATTCAGAGAGAGAGACACAGGGAGAGAGACACAGAAACGGAGATACAGCGACAGAGACACATAGACAGAGACACAGAGACAGAGACACAGAGACAGAGACACAGTGACAGAGACACAGAGACAGAGACACAGAGACAGATACACAGAGAGAGAGACACAGAGAAAGAGACAGAGACGCAGAGACGGAGACACAGGGACAGAGACACAATGATAGAGATTCAGAGAGAGAGACACAGGGAGAGAGACACAGAAACGGAGATACAGCGACAGGGACACATAGACAGAGACACAGAGACAGAGACACAGAGACAGAGACACAGTGACAGAGACACAGAGACAGAGACACACAGACAGATACACAGAGAGAGAGACACAGAGAAAGAGAAAGAGACCCAGAGACAGAGACACAGAGACAGAGACACAGAGACAGAGACGCAGAGACAGAGACACAGAGACAGAGACACAGAGACAGAGACACAGGGACGGAGACTCAAGGACAGAGACACAGAGACAGGGACACAGAGAGAGCGAGACAGAGACAGAGACACAGAGACAGAGACACACGGACAGAGGCATAGACACAAAGACAGAGGCACAGAGACAGATACACAGAGAGAGAGACACAGAGGCAGAGACACAGAGAAAGAGACAGAGACACAGAGACGGAGACACAGGGACAGAGACACAGAGACAGGGCACAGAGACGGAGACTCTGGGACAGAGACACAGAGACAGAGATTCAGAGACAGGGACACAGAGACGAAGACACAGAGACAGAGACACAGAGGCAGAGGCACAGAGACAGAGACACAGAGACAGAGACGCAGAGACAGAGACACAGAGACAGGGACACAGAGACGGAGACACAGAGAGAGAGACACAGAGACAGAGACACAGAGACAGAGACACAGGTACAGAGACACAGAGACAGAGACACAGCGACAGAGACACAGAGACAGAGACACAGAGACAGAGACACAGGGACAGAGACACAGAGGCAGACACACAGAGACAGAGGCACAGAGACAGAGACACAGAGACAGAGATACAGAGACCGAGACCCAGAGACAGAGACACAGATACAGAGGCACAAAGACAGAGACACAGAGACAGAGACACAGAGACAGAGACACAGAGACAGAGACACAGAGACAGAGACACAGAGACAGAGACACAGAGACAGAGACACAGAGACAGAGACACAGAGACAGAGACACAGAGACAGAGACACAGAGACAGAGACACAGAGACAGAGACACAGAGACAGAGACACAGAGACAGAGACACAGAGACGGAGACTGTCGGACAGAGACACTGAGACAGAGACACAGTGAGACAGACAGAGACACAGAGACACAGACACAGGGACAGAGACACAGAGACAGAGACACAGAGACAGATTCACAGAGACAGAGACACAGAGACAGAGACACACGGACAGAGGCACAGAGACAGGGCACAGAGACGGAGACTCTGGGACAGAGACACAGAGAGAGAGACACAGATACAGAGACACGGAGACAGAGACACAGGTACGGGGACACAGAGACAGAGACACAGCGACAGAGACACAGAGACAGATTCACAGAGACAGAGACACAGGGACAGAGACACAGAGACAGAGACACAGAGACAGAGACACAGAGACAGAGACGCAGAGACAGAGACGCAGAGACAGAGACGTAGAGACAGAGACACAGAGACAGGGACACAGAGACAGAGACACAGAGACAGAGACGCAGAGACAGAGACACAGGGACAGAATCACAGAGACATAGACACAGAGAGAGTGACACAAAGACAGAGACACAGGGACAGAGGAACAGAGACATAGACACAGAGACAGAGACACAGAGACACAGAGACAGAGACAGAGACAGAGACAGAGACACAGAGACAGAGACACAGAGACAGAGACACAGAGACAGAGACACAGAGACAGAGACACAGAGACAGAGACACAGAGATAGAGACAAAGAGACAGAGACACAGAGACAGAGTCACAGATACAGAGACACAGAGGCAGAGGCACAGAGACAGAGACACAGAGACAGAGACACAGAGACAGAGACACAGAGACGGAGGCACAGAGACGGAGACACAGAGACAGAGACACAGAGACCGAGACCCAGAGACAGAGACTCAGATACAGAGAGACAGATGCAGAGACACAATGACAGAGATTCGGAGACAGAGATACAGGGAGAAGGACACAGAAACGGAGACACAGGGACAGAGACACAGAGACAGGGACACAGAGACAGAGACGCAGTGACAGAGACACAGAGGCAGAGACACAGAGAAAGAGAAACAGAGACAGAGACAGAGACAGAGACACAGAGACAGAGACACAGAGACAGAGACACAGAGACAGAGACGCAGAGACAGAGACACAGAGACGGAGACCCAGGGACAGAGACACAGATACAGAGACACAGAGACAGAGACACAGAGCCAGAGACACAGAGACAGAGACAGAGACAGACACACAGAGACAGAGACACAGGGACAGAGACACAGAGACAGGGACACAGAGAGAGTGACTCAGAGACAGAGACACAGGGACAGAATCACAGAGACATAGACACAGAGACAGAGACACAGAGACGGAGACACAGGGACGGAAACACAAGGACAGAGACACAGAGACAGAGACACAGAGGCAGAGGCACAGAGACAGAGACACAGAGACAGAGACACAGAGACAGAGACGCAGTGACAGAGACACAGAGACAGAGACACAGAGAAAGAGAAACAGAGACAGAGACAGAGACAGAGACACAGAGACAGAGACACAGAGACAGAGACACAGAGACAGAGACACAGAGACAGAGACGCAGAGACAGAGACACAGAGGCCGAGACACAGAGACGGAGACACAGAGCCAGAGACACAGAGACAGAGACACAGGGACAGAGACACAGAGACAGAGACACAGAGACAGAGACACAGAGACAGAGACGCAGAGACAGGGACACAGAGACAGAGACACAGAGACCGAGACCCAGAGACAGAGACACAGATACAGAGACACAGAGACAGAGACACAGAGACAGAGACACAGGGGCAGAGACACAGTGACAGAGACACAGAGACAGAGACACAGAGACAGATACACAGAGACAGCGTCACAGAGACAGAGACACAGTTGCAGAGGCACAGAGACACAGACACAGAGACAGAGACACAGAGACAGGGACGCAGAGACAGAGACACAGAGACAGAGACAAAATGACAGAGATTCGGAGACAGAGACACAGGGAGAGAGACACAGAAACGTAGACACAAGGACAGAGACACAGAGACAGGGACACAGAGACGGAGACACAGAGAGAGAGACACAGAGACACAGAGACCGAGACCCAGAGACAGAGACACAGATACAGAGACACAAAGACAGAGACACAGAGACAGAGACACAGAGACAGAGACACAGAGACAGAGACACAGAGACAGAGACACAGAGACAGAGACACAGAGACAGAGACACAGAGACAGCGTCACACAGACAGAGACACAAAGGGAGAGGCACAGAGCCAGAGACACAGAGACAGAGACAGAGACAGACACACAGAGACAGAGGCACAGAGACGGAGACACAGGGACAGAGACACAGTGACAGAGACACAGAGGCAGAGACACAGAGAAAGAGAAACAGAGACAGAGACAGAGACAGAGACACAGAGACAGAGACACAGAGACAGAGACACAGGGACGGAGGCACAGAGACGGAGACACAGAGACAGAGACACAGAGACCGAGACCCAGAGACAGAGACACAGATACAGAGAGACAGATGCAGAGACACAATGACAGAGATTCGGAGACAGAGATACAGGGAGAAGGACACAGAAACGGAGACACAGGGACAGAGACACAGAGACAGGGACACAGAGACAGAGACGCAGTGACAGAGACACAGAGGCAGAGACACAGAGAAAGAGAAACAGAGACAGAGACAGAGACAGAGACAGAGACACAGAGACAGAGACACAGAGACAGAGACACAGAGACAGAGACGCAGAGACAGAGACACAGAGACGGAGACCGAGGGACAGAGACACAGATACAGAGACACACAGACAGAGACACAGAGCCAGAGACACAGAGACAGAGACAGAGACAGACACACAGAGACAGAGACTCAGGGACAGAGACACAGAGACAGGGACACAGAGAGAGTGACTCAGAGACAGAGACACAGGGACAGAATCACAGAGACATAGACACAGAGACAGAGACACAGAGACACAGAGACAGAGACCGAGACCCAGAGACGGAGACACAGATACAGAGACACAGAGACAGAGACACAGAGACAGAGACACAGAGACAGAGACACAGAGACAGAGACACAGAGACAGAGACACAGAGACAGAGTAACAGAGACAGAGTCACAGAGACAGAGACACAGAGGCAGAGACACAGTGACAGAGACACAGAGACAGAGACACAGAGACAGATACACAGAGACAGCGTCACAGAGACAGAGACACAGAGACAGAGACACAGAGACCGAGACCCAGAGACAGAGACACAGATACAGAGACACAAAGACAGAGACACAGAGACAGAGACACAGAGACAGAGACACAGAGACAGAGACACAGAGACAGAGACACAGAGACAGAGACACAGAGACTGCGTCACACAGACAGAGACACAAAGGGAGAGGCACAGAGCCAGAGACACAGAGACAGAGACAGAGACAGACACACAGAGACAGAGACACAGAGACGGAGACACAGGGACAGAGACACAGTGACAGAGACACAGAGGCAGAGACACAGAGAAAGAGAAACAGAGACAGAGACAGAGACAGAGACACAGAGACAGAGACACAGAGACAGAGACACAGAGACGGAGGCACAGAGACGGAGACACAGAGACAGAGACACAGAGACCGAGACCCAGAGACAGAGACACAGATACAGAGAGACAGATGCAGAGACACAATGACAGAGATTCGGAGAGAGAGATACAGGGAGAAGGACACAGAAACGGAGACACAGGGACAGAGACACAGAGACAGGGACACAGAGACAAAGACGCAGTGACAGAGACACAGAGGCAGAGACACAGAGAAAGAGAAACAGAGACAGAGACAGAGACAGAGACAGAGACACAGAGACAGAGACACAGAGACAGAGACACAGAGACAGAGACGCAGAGACAGAGACACAGAGACGGAGACCCAGGGACAGAGACACAGATACAGAGACACACAGACAGAGACACAGAGCCAGAGACACAGAGACAGAGACAGAGACAGACACACAGAGACAGAGACACAGGGACAGAGACACAGAGACAGGGGCACAGAGAGAGTGACTCAGAGACAGAGACACAGGGACAGAATCACAGAGACATAGACACAGAGACAGAGACACAGAGACGGAGACACAGGGACGGAAACACAAGGACAGAGACACAGAGACAGAGACACAGAGGCAGAGGCACAGAGACAGAGACACAGAGACAGAGACACAGAGACAGAGACGCAGTGACAGAGACACAGAGACAGAGACACAGAGAAAGAGAAACAGAGACAGAGACAGAGACAGAGACACAGAGACAGAGACACAGAGACAGAGACACAGAGACAGAGACACAGAGACAGAGACACAGAGACAGAGACACAGAGACACAGTCACAGAGACAGAGACACGGAGGCAGAGGCACAGAGACAGAGACACAGAGACAGAGACACAGAGACAGAGACACAGAGACAGAGACGCAGAGACAGAGACGTAGAGACAGAGACACAGAGACAGGGACACAGAGACAGAGACACAGAGACAGAGACGCAGAGACAGAGACACAGAGACAGAGACACAGAGACAGAGACACAATGATAGAGATTCAGAGACAGAGACACAGGGAGAGAGATACAATGATAGAGATTCAGAGACAGAGACACAGGGAGAGAGATACAGAAGCGGAGATACAGAGCCAGAGGCACAGAGACAGAGACACAGAGACAGAGACACAGAGGCAGAGGCACAGAGACAGAGACACAGAGACAGAGACACAGAGACAGAGACACAGAGACAGAGACACAGAGACAGAGACACAGAGACAGAGACACAGAGACAGAGACACAGAGACAGAGACACAGAGAAAGAGACACAGAGACGGAGACTGTCGGACAGAGACACTGAGACAGAGACACAGTGAGACAGACAGAGACACAGAGACAGAGACACAGGGACAGAGACACAGAGACAGAGACACAGAGACAGATTCACAGAGACAGAGACACAGAGACAGAGACACACGGACAGAGGCACAGAGACAGGGCACAGAGACGGAGACTCTGGGACAGAGACACAGAGAGAGAGACACAGATACAGAGACACGGAGACAGAGACACAGGTACGGGGACACAGAGACAGAGACACAGCGACAGAGACACAGAGACAGATTCACAGAGACAGAGACACAGGGACAGAGACACAGAGACAGAGACACAGAGACAGAGACACAGAGACAGAGACGCAGAGACAGGGACACAGAGACAGAGACACAGAGACAGAGACACAGAGACAGAGACACAGAGACAGAGACGCAGAGACAGAGACGTAGAGACAGAGACACAGAGACAGGGACACAGAGACAGAGACACAGAGACAGAGACGCAGAGACAGAGACACAGAGACAGAGACACAGAGACAGAGACACAATGATAGAGATTCAGAGAGAGAGACACAGGGAGAGAGACACAGAAACGGAGATACAGCGACAGAGACACATAGACAGAGACACAGAGACAGAGACACAGAGACAGAGACACAGTGACAGAGACACAGAGACAGAGACACAGAGACAGATACACAGAGAGAGAGACACAGAGAAAGAGACAGAGACGCAGAGACGGAGACACAGGGACAGAGACACAATGATAGAGATTCAGAGAGAGAGACACAGGGAGAGAGACACAGAAACGGAGATACAGCGACAGGGACACATAGACAGAGACACAGAGACAGAGACACAGAGACAGAGACACAGTGACAGAGACACAGAGACAGAGACACAGAGAGAGATACACAGAGAGAGAGACACAGAGAAAGAGACAGAGACCCAGAGACAGAGACACAGAGACGGAGACTGTGGGACAGAGACACAGAGACAGAGATTCAGAGACGGAGACACAGGGACAGAGACACAGAGACAGGGACACAGAGGCAGAGATTCAGATGCAGAGACACAGTGACAGATTCACAGAGACACAGACAAGGGAGAGAGGCCCACGGAGACAGAGACACAGAGACAGGGACACAGAGGCAGAGATTCAGATGCAGAGACACAGGGACAGATTCACAGACGCAGAGACACGGAGAGAGACCCACGGAGACAGAGACACAGAGACAGGGATACAGAGACGGTGACACAGGTACAGAGACACACGGACAGAGGCATAGACACAGAGACCGAGACACGGAGAAGGAGACACAGGTCCAGAGACACACGGACAGAGGCATAGACACAAAGACAGAGGCATAGAGACAGATACACAGAGAGAGAGACACAGAGGCAGAGACACAGAGAAAGAGACAGAGACACAGAGACGGAGATACAGGGACAGAGACACAGAGACAGGGCACAGAGACGGAGACTCTGTGACAGAGACACAGAGACAGAGATTCAGAGGCAGAGACACAGAGACGGAGACTGTGGGACAGAGACACAGAGACAGAGACACAGTGAGACAGACAGAGACATAGAGACGGAGACAGAGGGACAGACACACAGAGACAGAAACACAGATACAGATTCACAGAGACAGGGACACAGAGATACACGTTCAGAGGCATAGACACAGAGACAGAGGCACAGAGACCGTGACACAAAGACGGAGACGCAGGGGCAGAGACACCGAGACAGAGACACAGAGACAGAGACACGGAGACAGAGACACAGAGACGGAGACACAGAGACATAGACACAGAGGCAGAGACACAGAGACAGAGACACAGAGACAGAGACACAGAGACAGAGACACCGAGACAGAGACACAGAGACAGAGACACAGAGAAAGAGAAAAAGAGACAGAGACAGAGACAGGGACAGAGACACAGAGACAGAGACACAGAGACAGAGACACAGAGACAGAGACACAGAGACAGAGACACAGAGACAGAGACACAGGGACGGAGACTCAAGGACAGAGACACAGAGACAGGGACACAGAGAGAGAGAGACAGAGACAGAGACACAGAGACAGAGACACACGGACAGAGGCATAGACACAAAGACAGAGGCACAGAGACAGATACACAGAGAGAGAGACACAGAGGCAGAGACACAGAGAAAGAGACAGAGACACAGAGACGGAGACACAGGGACAGAGACACAGAGACAGGGCACAGAGACGGAGACTCTGGGACAGAGACACAGAGACAGAGATTCAGAGACAGGGACACAGAGACGAAGACACAGAGACAGAGACACAGAGGCAGAGGCACAGAGACAGAGACACAGAGACAGAGACGCAGAGACAGAGACACAGAGACAGGGACACAGAGACGGAGACACAGAGAGAGAGACACAGAGACAGAGACACAGAGACAGAGACACAGGTACAGAGACACAGAGACAGAGACACAGCGACAGAGACACAGAGACAGAGACACAGAGACAGAGACACAGGGACAGAGACACAGAGGCAGACACACAGAGACAGAGGCACAGAGACAGAGACACAGAGACAGAGATACAGAGACCGAGACCCAGAGACAGAGACACAGATACAGAGGCACAAAGACAGAGACACAGAGACAGAGACACAGAGACAGAGACACAGAGACAGAGACACAGAGACAGAGACACAGAGACAGAGACACAGAGACAGAGACACAGAGACAGAGACACAGAGACAGAGACACAGAGACAGAGACACAGAGACAGAGACACAGAGACAGAGACACAGAGACAGAGACACAGAGACAGAGACACAGAGACGGAGACTGTCGGACAGAGACACTGAGACAGAGACACAGTGAGACAGACAGAGACACAGAGACACAGACACAGGGACAGAGACACAGAGACAGAGACACAGAGACAGATTCACAGAGACAGAGACACAGAGACAGAGACACACGGACAGAGGCACAGAGACAGGGCACAGAGACGGAGACTCTGGGACAGAGACACAGAGAGAGAGACACAGATACAGAGACACGGAGACAGAGACACAGGTACGGGGACACAGAGACAGAGACACAGCGACAGAGACACAGAGACAGATTCACAGAGACAGAGACACAGGGACAGAGACACAGAGACAGAGACACAGAGACAGAGACACAGAGACAGAGACGCAGAGACAGAGACGCAGAGACAGAGACGTAGAGACAGAGACACAGAGACAGGGACACAGAGACAGAGACACAGAGACAGAGACGCAGAGACAGAGACACAGGGACAGAATCACAGAGACATAGACACAGAGAGAGTGACACAAAGACAGAGACACAGGGACAGAGGAACAGAGACATAGACACAGAGACAGAGACACAGAGACACAGAGACAGAGACAGAGACAGAGACAGAGACACAGAGACAGAGACACAGAGACAGAGACACAGAGACAGAGACACAGAGACAGAGACACAGAGACAGAGACACAGAGATAGAGACAAAGAGACAGAGACACAGAGACAGAGTCACAGATACAGAGACACAGAGGCAGAGGCACAGAGACAGAGACACAGAGACAGAGACACAGAGACAGAGACACAGAGACGGAGGCACAGAGACGGAGACACAGAGACAGAGACACAGAGACCGAGACCCAGAGACAGAGACTCAGATACAGAGAGACAGATGCAGAGACACAATGACAGAGATTCGGAGACAGAGATACAGGGAGAAGGACACAGAAACGGAGACACAGGGACAGAGACACAGAGACAGGGACACAGAGACAGAGACGCAGTGACAGAGACACAGAGGCAGAGACACAGAGAAAGAGAAACAGAGACAGAGACAGAGACAGAGACACAGAGACAGAGACACAGAGACAGAGACACAGAGACAGAGACGCAGAGACAGAGACACAGAGACGGAGACCCAGGGACAGAGACACAGATACAGAGACACAGAGACAGAGACACAGAGCCAGAGACACAGAGACAGAGACAGAGACAGACACACAGAGACAGAGACACAGGGACAGAGACACAGAGACAGGGACACAGAGAGAGTGACTCAGAGACAGAGACACAGGGACAGAATCACAGAGACATAGACACAGAGACAGAGACACAGAGACGGAGACACAGGGACGGAAACACAAGGACAGAGACACAGAGACAGAGACACAGAGGCAGAGGCACAGAGACAGAGACACAGAGACAGAGACACAGAGACAGAGACGCAGTGACAGAGACACAGAGACAGAGACACAGAGAAAGAGAAACAGAGACAGAGACAGAGACAGAGACACAGAGACAGAGACACAGAGACAGAGACACAGAGACAGAGACGCAGAGACAGAGACACAGAGGCCGAGACACAGAGACGGAGACACAGAGCCAGAGACACAGAGACAGAGACACAGGGACAGAGACACAGAGACAGAAACACAGAGACAGAGACACAGAGACAGAGACGCAGAGACAGGGACACAGAGACAGAGACACAGAGACCGAGACCCAGAGACAGAGACACAGATACAGAGACACAGAGACAGAGACACAGAGACAGAGACACAGGGGCAGAGACACAGTGACAGAGACACAGAGACAGAGACACAGAGACAGATACACAGAGACAGCGTCACAGAGACAGAGACACAGTTGCAGAGGCACAGAGACACAGACACAGAGACAGAGACACAGAGACAGGGACGCAGAGACAGAGACACAGAGACAGAGACAAAATGACAGAGATTCGGAGACAGAGACACAGGGAGAGAGACACAGAAACGTAGACACAAGGACAGAGACACAGAGACAGGGACACAGAGACGGAGACACAGAGAGAGAGACACAGAGACACAGAGACCGAGACACAGAGACAGAGACACAGATACAGAGACACAAAGACAGAGACACAGAGACAGAGACACAGAGACAGAGACACAGAGACAGAGACACAGAGACAGAGACACAGAGACAGAGACACAGAGACAGCGTCACACAGACAGAGACACAAAGGGAGAGGCACAGAGCCAGAGACACAGAGACAGAGACAGAGACAGACACACAGAGACAGAGGCACAGAGACGGAGACACAGGGACAGAGACACAGTGACAGAGACACAGAGGCAGAGACACAGAGAAAGAGAAACAGAGACAGAGACAGAGACAGAGACACAGAGACAGAGACACAGAGACAGAGACACAGGGACGGAGGCACAGAGACGGAGACACAGAGACAGAGACACAGAGACCGAGACCCAGAGACAGAGACACAGATACAGAGAGACAGATGCAGAGACACAATGACAGAGATTCGGAGACAGAGATACAGGGAGAAGGACACAGAAACGGAGACACAGGGACAGAGACACAGAGACAGGGACACAGAGACAGAGACGCAGTGACAGAGACACAGAGGCAGAGACACAGAGAAAGAGAAACAGAGACAGAGACAGAGACAGAGACAGAGACACAGAGACAGAGACACAGAGACAGAGACACAGAGACAGAGACGCAGAGACAGAGACACAGAGACGGAGACCCAGGGACAGAGACACAGATACAGAGACACACAGACAGAGACACAGAGCCAGAGACACAGAGACAGAGACAGAGACAGACACACAGAGACAGAGACACAGGGACAGAGACACAGAGACAGGGACACAGAGAGAGTGACTCAGAGACAGAGACACAGGGACAGAATCACAGAGACATAGACACAGAGACAGAGACACAGAGACACAGAGACAGAGACCGAGACCCAGAGACGGAGACACAGATACAGAGACACAGAGACAGAGACACAGAGACAGAGACACAGAGACAGAGACACAGAGACAGAGACACAGAGACAGAGACACAGAGACAGAGACACAGAGACAGAGTAACAGAGACAGAGTCACAGAGACAGAGACACAGAGGCAGAGACACAGTGACAGAGACACAGAGACAGAGACACAGAGACAGATACACAGAGACAGCGTCACAGAGACAGAGACACAGAGACAGAGACACAGAGACCGAGACCCAGAGACAGAGACACAGATACAGAGACACAAAGACAGAGACACAGAGACAGAGACACAGAGACAGAGACACAGAGACAGAGACACAGAGACAGAGACACAGAGACAGAGACACAGAGACTGCGTCACACAGACAGAGACACAAAGGGAGAGGCACAGAGCCAGAGACACAGAGACAGAGACAGAGACAGACACACAGAGACAGAGACACAGAGACGGAGACACAGGGACAGAGACACAGTGACAGAGACACAGAGGCAGAGACACAGAGAAAGAGAAACAGAGACAGAGACAGAGACAGAGACACAGAGACAGAGACACAGAGACAGAGACACAGAGACGGAGGCACAGAGACGGAGACACAGAGACAGAGACACAGAGACCGAGACCCAGAGACAGAGACACAGATACAGAGAGACAGATGCAGAGACACAATGACAGAGATTCGGAGAGAGAGATACAGGGAGAAGGACACAGAAACGGAGACACAGGGACAGAGACACAGAGACAGGGACACAGAGACAAAGACGCAGTGACAGAGACACAGAGGCAGAGACACAGAGAAAGAGAAACAGAGACAGAGACAGAGACAGAGACAGAGACACAGAGACAGAGACACAGAGACAGAGACACAGAGACAGAGACGCAGAGACAGAGACACAGAGACGGAGACCCAGGGACAGAGACACAGATACAGAGACACACAGACAGAGACACAGAGCCAGAGACACAGAGACAGAGACAGAGACAGACACACAGAGACAGAGACACAGGGACAGAGACACAGAGACAGGGACACAGAGAGAGTGACTCAGAGACAGAGACACAGGGACAGAATCACAGAGACATAGACACAGAGACAGAGACACAGAGACGGAGACACAGGGACGGAAACACAAGGACAGAGACACAGAGACAGAGACACAGAGGCAGAGGCACAGAGACAGAGACACAGAGACAGAGACACAGAGACAGAGACGCAGTGACAGAGACACAGAGACAGAGACACAGAGAAAGAGAAACAGAGACAGAGACAGAGACAGAGACACAGAGACAGAGACACAGAGACAGAGACACAGAGACAGAGACACAGAGAGAGTGACTCAGAGACAGAGACACATGGACAGAATCACAGAGACATAGACACGGGAGAGAGTGACACAAAGACAGAGACACAGGGACAGAGGAACAGAGACATAGACACAGAGACAGAGACACAGAGACAGTGACACAGGGACGGACACACAAGGACAGAGACACAGAGACAGGGACTCAGAGACAGAGACACAGAGACGGAGACACAGAGACAGAGACACAGAGACGGAGACACAGATACAGAGACACAGAGACAGAGACACAGAGACAGAGACACAGAGACAGAGACACAGAGACAGAGACACAGAGACAGAGTAACAGAGACAGAGTCACAGAGACAGAGACACAGAGGCAGAGACACAGTGACAGAGACACAGAGACAGAGACACAGAGACAGATACACAGAGACAGCGTCACAGAGACAGAGACACAGAGGCAGAGGCACAGAGACAGAGACACAGAGACAGAGACACAGAGACAGGGACGCAGAGACAGAGACACAGAGACAGAGACAAAATGACAGAGATTCGGAGACAGAGACACAGGGAGAGAGACACACAAACGTAGACACAAGGACAGAGACACAGAGACAGGGACACAGAGACGGAGACACAGAGAGAGAGACACAGAGACAGAGACACAGAGACCGAGACCCAGAGACAGAGACACAGATACAGAGACACAAAGACAGAGACACAGAGACAGAGACACAGAGACAGAGACACAGAGACAGAGACACAGAGACAGAGACACAGAGACAGAGACACAGAGACAGAGACACAGAGACAGAGTCACACAGACAGAGACACAAAGGGAGAGGCACAGAGCCAGAGACACAGAGACAGAGACAGAGACAGACACACAGAGACAGAGACACAGAGACGGAGACACAGGGACAGAGACACAGTGACAGAGACACAGAGGCAGAGACACAGAGAAAGAGAAACAGAGACAGAGACAGAGACAGGGACACAGTGACGGAGACACAGGGACAGAGACACAGGGACAGAATCACAGAGACATAGACACAGAGAGAGTGACACAAAGACAGAGACACAGGGACAGAGGAACAGAGACATAGACACAGAGACAGAGACACAGAGACACAGAGACAGAGACAGAGACAGAGACAGAGACACAGAGACAGAGACACAGAGACAGAGACACAGAGACAGAGACACAGAGACAGAGACACAGAGATAGAGACAAAGAGACAGAGACACAGAGACAGAGTCACAGATACAGAGACACAGAGGCAGAGGCACAGAGACAGAGACACAGAGACAGAGACACAGAGACAGAGACACAGAGACGGAGGCACAGAGACGGAGACACAGAGACAGAGACACAGAGACCGAGACCCAGAGACAGAGCCACAGATACAGAGAGACAGATGCAGAGACACAATGACAGAGATTCGGAGACAGAGATACAGGGAGAAGGACACAGAAACGGAGACACAGGGACAGAGACACAGAGACAGGGACACAGAGACAGAGACGCAGTGACAGAGACACAGAGGCAGAGACACAGAGAAAGAGAAACAGAGACAGAGACAGAGACAGAGACACAGAGACAGAGACACAGAGACAGAGACGCAGAGACAGAGACACAGAGACGGAGACCCAGGGACAGAGACACAGATACAGAGACACAGAGACAGAGACACAGAGCCAGAGACACAGAGACAGAGACAGAGACAGGCACACAGAGACAGAGACACAGGGACAGAGACACAGAGACAGGGACACAGAGAGAGTGACTCAGAGACAGAGACACAGGGACAGAATCACAGAGACATAGACACAGAGACAGAGACACAGAGACGGAGACACAGGGACGGAAACACAAGGACAGAGACACAGAGACAGAGACACAGAGGCAGAGGCACAGAGACAGAGACACAGAGACAGAGACACAGAGACAGAGACGCAGTGACAGAGACACAGAGACAGAGACACAGAGAAAGAGAAACAGAGACAGAGACAGAGACAGAGACACAGAGACAGAGACACAGAGACAGAGACGCAGAGACAGAGACGCAGAGACAGAGACACAGAGGCCGAGACACAGAGACGGAGGCACAGAGCCAGAGACACAGAGACAGAGACAGAGACAGACACACAGAGACAGAGACACAGAGACGGAGACACAGGGACAGAGACACAGAGACAGGGACACAGAGAGAGTGACTCAGAGACAGAGACACAGGGACAGAATCACAGAGACATAGACACAGAGAGAGTGACACAAAGACAGAGACACAGGGACAGAGGAACAGAGACATAGACACAGAGACAGAGACACAGAGACAGTGACACAGGGACGGACACACAAGGACAGAGACACAGAGACAGGGACACAGAGACAGAGACGCAGTGACAGAGACACAGAGGCAGAGACACAGAGAAAGAGAAACAGAGACAGAGACAGAGACAGAGGCAGAGACACAGAGACAGAGACACAGGGACAGAGACACAGAGACAGAGACACAGAGACAGAGACGCAGAGACAGAGACACAGAGACGGAGACCCAGAGACAGAGACACAGATACAGAGACACAGAGACAGAGACACAGTGACAGAGACACAGAGACAGATACACAGAGACAGAGACACAGAGACAGAGACAGAGGGGCAGAGACAACGAGACGGAGTCACAGTGACAGAGACACAGAGGCAGAGACACAGAGAAAGAGAAACAGAGACAGAGACAGAGACAGAGACACAGAGACAGAGACACAGTGACGCAGACACAGGGACAGAGACACAGAGACAGGGACACAGAGAGAGTGACTCAGAGACAGAGACACAGGGACAGAATCACAGAGACATAGACACAGAGACAGAGACACAGAGACACACAGACAGAGACAGAGACAGAGACAGAGACACAGAGACAGAGACACAGAGACAGAGACACAGAGACAGAGACACAGAGACAGAGACACAGAGATAGAGACAAAGAGACAGAGACACAGAGACAGAGTCACAGATACAGAGACACAGAGGCAGAGGCACAGAGACAGAGACACAGAGACAGAGACACAGAGACAGAGACACAGAGACGGAGGCACAGAGACGGAGACACAGAGACAGAGACACAGAGACCGAGACCCAGAGACAGATACACAGATACAGAGAGACAGATGCAGAGACACAATGACAGAGATTCGGAGACAGAGATACAGGGAGAAGGACACAGAAACGGAGACACAGGAACAGAGACACAGAGACAGGGACACAGAGACAGAGACGCAGTGACAGAGACACAGAGGCAGAGACACAGAGAAAGAGAAACAGAGACAGAGACAGAGACAGAGACACAGAGACAGAGACACAGAGACAGAGACACAGAGACAGAGACGCAGAGACAGAGACACAGAGACGGAGACCCAGGGACAGAGACACAGATACAGAGACACAGAGACAGAGACACAGAGCCAGAGACACAGAGACAGAGACAGAGACAGACACACAGAGACAGAGACACAGGGACAGAGACACAGAGACAGGGACACAGAGAGAGTGACTCAGAGACAGAGACACAGGGACAGAATCACAGAGACATAGACACAGAGACAGAGACACAGAGACGGAGACACAGGGACGGAAACACAGAGACATAGACACAGAGAGAGTGACACAAAGACAGAGACACAGGGACAGAGGAACAGAGACATAGACACAGAGACAGAGACACAGAGACAGTGACACAGTGACAGAGACACAGAGACAGAGACACAGAGACAGGGACACAGAGACGGAGACACAGAGAGAGAGACACAGAGACAGAGACACAGAGACCGAGACCCAGAGACAGAGACACAGATACAGAGACACAAAGACAGAGACACAGAGACAGAGACACAGAGACAGAGACACAGAGACAGAGACACAGGGACAGAGACACAGAGACAGAGACACAGAGACAGAGACACAGAGACAGAGACACAGAGACAGAGACACAGAGACAGAGTCACACAGACAGAGACACAAAGGGAGAGGCACAGAGCCAGAGACACAGAGACAGAGACAGAGACAGACACACAGAGACAGAGACACAGAGACGGAGACACAGGGACAGAGACACAGTGACAGAGACACAGAGGCAGAGACACAGAGAAAGAGAAACAGAGACAGAGACAGAGACAGAGACACAGTGACGGAGACACAGGGACAGAGACACAGGGACAGAATCACAGAGACATAGACACAGAGAGAGTGACACAAAGACAGAGACACAGGGACAGAGGAACAGAGACATAGACACAGAGACAGAGACACAGAGACACAGAGACAGAGACAGAGACAGAGACAGAGACACAGAGACAGAGACACAGAGACAGAGACACAGAGACAGAGACACAGAGACAGAGACACAGAGATAGAGACAAAGAGACAGAGACACAGAGACAGAGTCACAGATACAGAGACACAGAGGCAGAGGCACAGAGACAGAGACACAGAGACAGAGACACAGAGACAGAGACACAGAGACGGAGGCACAGAGACGGAGACACAGAGACAGAGACACAGAGACCGAGACCCAGAGACAGAGCCACAGATACAGAGAGACAGATGCAGAGACACAATGACAGAGATTCGGAGACAGAGATACAGGGAGAAGGACACAGAAACGGAGACACAGGGGCAGAGACACAGAGACAGGGACACAGAGACAGAGACGCAGTGACAGAGACACAGAGGCAGAGACACAGAGAAAGAGAAACAGAGACAGAGACAGAGACAGAGACACAGAGACAGAGACACAGAGACAGAGACACAGAGACAGAGACGCAGAGACAGAGACACAGAGACGGAGACCCAGGGACAGAGACACAGATACAGAGACACAGAGACAGAGACACAGAGCCAGAGACACAGAGACAGAGACAGAGACAGGCACACAGAGACAGAGACACAGGGACAGAGACACAGAGACAGGGACACAGAGAGAGTGACTCAGAGACAGAGACACAGGGACAGAATCACAGAGACATAGACACAGAGACAGAGACACAGAGACGGAGACACAGGGACGGAAACACAAGGACAGAGACACAGAGACAGAGACACAGAGGCAGAGGCACAGAGACAGAGACACAGAGACAGAGACACAGAGACAGAGACGCAGTGACAGAGACACAGAGACAGAGACACAGAGAAAGAGAAACAGAGACAGAGACAGAGACAGAGACACAGAGACAGAGACACAGAGACAGAGACACAGAGACAGAGACGCAGAGACAGAGACACAGAGGCCGAGACACAGAGACGGAGACACAGAGCCAGAGACACAGAGACAGAGACAGAGACAGACACACAGAGACAGAGACACAGAGACGGAGACACAGGGACAGAGACACAGAGACAGGGACACAGAGAGAGTGACTCAGAGACAGAGACACAGGGACAGAATCACAGAGACATAGACACAGAGAGAGTGACACAAAGACAGAGACACAGGGACAGAGGAACAGAGACATAGACACAGAGACAGAGACACAGAGACAGTGACACAGGGACGGACACACAAGGACAGAGACACAGAGACAGGGACACAGAGACAGAGACGCAGTGACAGAGACACAGAGGCAGAGACACAGAGAAAGAGAAACAGAGACAGAGACAGAGACAGAGGCAGAGACACAGAGACAGAGACACAGGGACAGAGACACAGAGACAGAGACACAGAGACAGAGACGCAGAGACAGAGACACAGAGACGGAGACCCAGAGACAGAGACACAGATACAGAGACACAGAGACAGAGACACAGTGACAGAGACACAGAGACAGATACACAGAGACAGAGACACAGAGACAGAGACAGAGGGGCAGAGACAACGAGACGGAGTCACAGTGACAGAGACACAGAGGCAGAGACACAGAGAAAGAGAAACAGAGACAGAGACAGAGACAGAGACACAGAGACAGAGACACAGTGACGCAGACACAGGGACAGAGACACAGAGACAGGGACACAGAGAGAGTGACTCAGAGACAGAGACACAGGGACAGAATCACAGAGACATAGACACAGAGACAGAGACACAGAGACACACAGACAGAGACAGAGACAGAGACAGAGACACAGAGACAGAGACACAGAGACAGAGACACAGAGACAGAGACACAGAGACAGAGACACAGAGATAGAGACAAAGAGACAGAGACACAGAGACAGAGTCACAGATACAGAGACACAGAGGCAGAGGCACAGAGACAGAGACACAGAGACAGAGACACAGAGACAGAGACACAGAGACGGAGGCACAGAGACGGAGACACAGAGACAGAGACACAGAGACCGAGACCCAGAGACAGATACACAGATACAGAGAGACAGATGCAGAGACACAATGACAGAGATTCGGAGACAGAGATACAGGGAGAAGGACACAGAAACGGAGACACAGGAACAGAGACACAGAGACAGGGACACAGAGACAGAGACGCAGTGACAGAGACACAGAGGCAGAGACACAGAGAAAGAGAAACAGAGACAGAGACAGAGACAGAGACACAGAGACAGAGACACAGAGACAGAGACACAGAGACAGAGACGCAGAGACAGAGACACAGAGACGGAGACCCAGGGACAGAGACACAGATACAGAGACACAGAGACAGAGACACAGAGCCAGAGACACAGAGACAGAGACAGAGACAGACACACAGAGACAGAGACACAGGGACAGAGACACAGAGACAGGGACACAGAGAGAGTGACTCAGAGACAGAGACACAGGGACAGAATCACAGAGACATAGACACAGAGACAGAGACACAGAGACGGAGACACAGGGACGGAAACACAGAGACATAGACACAGAGAGAGTGACACAAAGACAGAGACACAGGGACAGAGGAACAGAGACATAGACACAGAGACAGAGACACAGAGACAGTGACACAGAGACGGAGACACAGAGACAGAGACACAGAGACCGAGACCGAGACAGAGACACAGATACAGAGACACAGAGACAGAGACACAGAGACAGAGACACAGAGACAGAGACACAGAGACAGAGACACAGAGACAGAGACACAGAGACAGAGACACAGAGACAGAGACACAGAGACAGAGAGACAGAGACAGACACACAGAGACAGAGACACAGGGACAGAGACACGGAGACAGGGACACAGAGAGAGTGACTCAGAGACAGAGACACAGAGACAGAGACACAGAGACAGAGACGCAGAGACAGAGACACAGAGACGGAGACCCAGGGACAGAGACACAGATACAGAGACACACAGACAGAGACACAGAGCCAGAGACACAGAGACAGAGACAGAGACAGACACACAGAGACAGAGACACAGGGACAGAGACACAGAGACAGGGACACAGAGAGAGTGACTCAGAGACAGAGACACAGGGACAGAATCACAGAGACATAGACACAGAGACAGAGACACAGAGACGGAGACACAGGGACGGAAACACAAGGACAGAGACACAGAGACAGAGACACAGAGGCAGAGGCACAGAGACAGAGACACAGAGACAGAGACACAGAGACAGAGACGCAGTGACAGAGACACAGAGACAGAGACACAGAGAAAGAGAAACAGAGACAGAGACAGAGACAGAGACACAGAGACAGAGACACAGAGACAGAGACACAGAGACAGAGACACAGAGAGAGTGACTCAGAGACAGAGACACATGGACAGAATCACAGAGACATAGACACGGGAGAGAGTGACACAAAGACAGAGACACAGGGACAGAGGAACAGAGACATAGACACAGAGACAGAGACACAGAGACAGTGACACAGGGACGGACACACAAGGACAGAGACACAGAGACAGGGACTCAGAGACAGAGACACAGAGACGGAGACACAGAGACAGAGACACAGAGACGGAGACACAGATACAGAGACACAGAGACAGAGACACAGAGACAGAGACACAGAGACAGAGACACAGAGACAGAGACACAGAGACAGAGACACAGAGACAGAGTAACAGAGACAGAGTCACAGAGACAGAGACACAGAGGCAGAGACACAGTGACAGAGACACAGAGACAGAGACACAGAGACAGGGACACAGAGACGGAGACACAGAGAGAGAGACACAGAGACAGAGACACAGAGACCGAGACCCAGAGACAGAGACACAGATACAGAGACACAAAGACAGAGACACAGAGACAGAGACACAGAGACAGAGACACAGAGACAGAGACACAGGGACAGAGACACAGAGACAGAGACACAGAGACAGAGACACAGAGACAGAGACACAGAGACAGAGACACAGAGACAGAGTCACACAGACAGAGACACAAAGGGAGAGGCACAGAGCCAGAGACACAGAGACAGAGACAGAGACAGACACACAGAGACAGAGACACAGAGACGGAGACACAGGGACAGAGACACAGTGACAGAGACACAGAGGCAGAGACACAGAGAAAGAGAAACAGAGACAGAGACAGAGACAGAGACACAGTGACGGAGACACAGGGACAGAGACACAGGGACAGAATCACAGAGACATAGACACAGAGAGAGTGACACAAAGACAGAGACACAGGGACAGAGGAACAGAGACATAGACACAGAGACAGAGACACAGAGACACAGAGACAGAGACAGAGACAGAGACAGAGACAGAGACAGAGACACAGAGACAGAGACACAGAGACAGAGACACAGAGACAGAGACACAGAGACAGAGACACAGAGATAGAGACAAAGAGACAGAGACACAGAGACAGAGTCACAGATACAGAGACACAGAGGCAGAGGCACAGAGACAGAGACACAGAGACAGAGACACAGAGACAGAGACACAGAGACGGAGGCACAGAGACGGAGACACAGAGACAGAGACACAGAGACCGAGACCCAGAGACAGAGCCACAGATACAGAGAGACAGATGCAGAGACACAATGACAGAGATTCGGAGACAGAGATACAGGGAGAAGGACACAGAAACGGAGACACAGGGGCAGAGACACAGAGACAGGGACACAGAGACAGAGACGCAGTGACAGAGACACAGAGGCAGAGACACAGAGAAAGAGAAACAGAGACAGAGACAGAGACAGAGACACAGAGACAGAGACACAGAGACAGAGACACAGAGACAGAGACGCAGAGACAGAGACACAGAGACGGAGACCCAGGGACAGAGACACAGATACAGAGACACAGAGACAGAGACACAGAGCCAGAGACACAGAGACAGAGACAGAGACAGGCACACAGAGACAGAGACACAGGGACAGAGACACAGAGACAGGGACACAGAGAGAGTGACTCAGAGACAGAGACACAGGGACAGAATCACAGAGACATAGACACAGAGACAGAGACACAGAGACGGAGACACAGGGACGGAAACACAAGGACAGAGACACAGAGACAGAGACACAGAGGCAGAGGCACAGAGACAGAGACACAGAGACAGAGACACAGAGACAGAGACGCAGTGACAGAGACACAGAGACAGAGACACAGAGAAAGAGAAACAGAGACAGAGACAGAGACAGAGACACAGAGACAGAGACACAGAGACAGAGACACAGAGACAGAGACGCAGAGACAGAGACACAGAGGCCGAGACACAGAGACGGAGACACAGAGCCAGAGACACAGAGACAGAGACAGAGACAGACACACAGAGACAGAGACACAGAGACGGAGACACAGGGACAGAGACACAGAGACAGGGACACAGAGAGAGTGACTCAGAGACAGAGACACAGGGACAGAATCACAGAGACATAGACACAGAGAGAGTGACACAAAGACAGAGACACAGGGACAGAGGAACAGAGACATAGACACAGAGACAGAGACACAGAGACAGTGACACAGGGACGGACACACAAGGACAGAGACACAGAGACAGGGACACAGAGACAGAGACGCAGTGACAGAGACACAGAGGCAGAGACACAGAGAAAGAGAAACAGAGACAGAGACAGAGACAGAGGCAGAGACACAGAGACAGAGACACAGGGACAGAGACACAGAGACAGAGACACAGAGACAGAGACGCAGAGACAGAGACACAGAGACGGAGACCCAGAGACAGAGACACAGATACAGAGACACAGAGACAGAGACACAGTGACAGAGACACAGAGACAGATACACAGAGACAGAGACACAGAGACAGAGACAGAGGGGCAGAGACAACGAGACGGAGTCACAGTGACAGAGACACAGAGGCAGAGACACAGAGAAAGAGAAACAGAGACAGAGACAGAGACAGAGACACAGAGACAGAGACACAGTGACGCAGACACAGGGACAGAGACACAGAGACAGGGACACAGAGAGAGTGACTCAGAGACAGAGACACAGGGACAGAATCACAGAGACATAGACACAGAGACAGAGACACAGAGACACACAGACAGAGACAGAGACAGAGACAGAGACACAGAGACAGAGACACAGAGACAGAGACACAGAGACAGAGACACAGAGACAGAGACACAGAGATAGAGACAAAGAGACAGAGACACAGAGACAGAGTCACAGATACAGAGACACAGAGGCAGAGGCACAGAGACAGAGACACAGAGACAGAGACACAGAGACAGAGACACAGAGACGGAGGCACAGAGACGGAGACACAGAGACAGAGACACAGAGACCGAGACCCAGAGACAGATACACAGATACAGAGAGACAGATGCAGAGACACAATGACAGAGATTCGGAGACAGAGATACAGGGAGAAGGACACAGAAACGGAGACACAGGAACAGAGACACAGAGACAGGGACACAGAGACAGAGACGCAGTGACAGAGACACAGAGGCAGAGACACAGAGAAAGAGAAACAGAGACAGAGACAGAGACAGAGACACAGAGACAGAGACACAGAGACAGAGACACAGAGACAGAGACACAGAGACAGAGACGCAGAGACAGAGACACAGAGACGGAGACCCAGGGACAGAGACACAGATACAGAGACACAGAGACAGAGACACAGAGCCAGAGACACAGAGACAGAGACAGAGACAGACACACAGAGACAGAGACACAGGGACAGAGACACAGAGACAGGGACACAGAGAGAGTGACTCAGAGACAGAGACACAGGGACAGAATCACAGAGACATAGACACAGAGACAGAGACACAGAGACGGAGACACAGGGACGGAAACACAAGGACAGAGACACAGAGACAGAGACACAGAGGCAGAGGCACAGAGACAGAGACACAGAGACAGAGACACAGAGACAGAGACGCAGTGACAGAGACACAGAGACAGAGACACAGAGAAAGAGAAACAGAGACAGAGACAGAGACAGAGACACAGAGACAGAGACACAGAGACAGAGACACAGAGACAGAGACGCAGAGACAGAGACACAGAGGCCGAGACACAGAGACGGAGACACAGAGCCAGAGACACAGAGACAGAGACAGAGACAGACACGCAGAGACAGAGACACAGAGACGGAGACACAGGGACAGAGACACAGAGGCAGGGACACAGAGCGAGTGACTCAGAGACAGAGACACAGGGACAGAATCTCAGAGACATAGACACAGAGAGAGTGACACAAAGACAGAGACACAGGGACAGAGGAACAGAGACATAGACACAGAGACAGAGACACAGAGACAGTGACACAGAGACGGAGACACAGAGACAGAGACACAGAGACCGAGACCGAGACAGAGACACAGATACAGAGACACAGAGACAGAGACACAGAGACAGAGACACAGAGACAGAGACACAGAGACAGAGACACAGAGACAGAGACACAGAGACAGAGACACAGAGACAGAGAAACAGAGACAGAGTCACAGAGACAGAGACACAGAGGCAGAGGCACAGAGAGGGGGACACAGAGGCAGAGACACAGAGAAAGAGACAGAGACACAGAGACGGAGACACAGGGACAGAGACACAGGGACAGAGACACAGAGACAGGGCACAGAGACGGAGACTCTGGGACAGAGACACAGAGACAGAGATTCAGAGACAGGGACACAGAGACGGAGACACAGAGACAGAGACACAGAGACAGAGGCACAGAGACAGAGACACAGAGACAGAGACACAGAGAAAGAGACACAGAGACAGAGACACAGAGACAGAGACGCAGAGACAGGGACACAGAGACAGAGACACAGAGACCGAGACCCAGATACGGAGACACAGATACAGAGACACAGAGACAGAGACACAGAGACAGAGACACAGAGACAGAGACACAGAGACAGAGAAACAGAGACAGAGTCACAGAGACAGAGACACAGAGGCAGAGGCACAGAGACAGAGACACAGAGACAGAGACACAGAGACAGAGAAACAGAGACAGAGTCACAGAGACAGCGACACAGAGGCAGAGGCACAGAGAGAGAGACACAGAGGCAGAGACACAGAGAAAGAGACAGAGACACAGAGACGGAGACACAGGGACAGAGACACAGAGACAGGGCACAGAGACGGAGACTCTGGCACAGAGACACAGAGACAGAGATTCAGAGACAGGGACACAGAGACGGAGACACAGAGACAGAGACACAGAGGCAGAGGCACAGAGACAGAGACACAGAGACAGAGACACAGATACAGAGACACAGAGACAGAGACACAGAGACAGAGACACAGAGACAGAGTCACAGAGACAGAGGCAAGGAGGCAGAGGCACAGAGACAGAGACAGAGAGACAGAGACACAGAGACAGAGACACAGAGACAGAGACACAGAGACAGAGACACAGAGACAGAGACGCAGAGACAGAGACGTAGAGACAGAGACACAGAGACGGAGACCCAGAGACAGAGACACAGAGACGGAGACACAGAGACAGAGACACAGATACAGAGACACAGAGACAGAGACACAGTGACAGATACACAGAGACAGCGTCACAGAGACAGAGACACAGGGGCAGAGGCACAGAGACAGAGACACAGAGACAGAGACACAGAGACAGGGACGCAGAGACAGAGACACAGAGACAGAGACAAAATGACAGAGATTCGGAGACAGAGACACAGGGAGAGAGACACAGAAACGTAGACACAAGGACAGAGACACAGAGACAGGGTCACAGAGACGGAGACACAGAGAGAGAGACACAGAGACAGAGACACAGAGACAGAGACACAGGTACAGAGACACAGAGACAGAGACACAGCGACAGAGACACAGAGACAGAGACACAGAGACAGAGACACAGGGACAGAGACACAGAGACAGAGACACAGAGACAGAGACACAGAGACAGAGACGCAGAGACAGGGACTCAGAGACAGAGACACAGAGACCGAGACCCAGAGACGGAGACACAGATACAGAGACACAGAGACAGAGACACAGAGACAGAGACACAGAGACAGAGAAACAGAGACAGAGTCACAGAGACAGAGACACAGAGACAGAGACACAGAGACAGAGACACACAGACAGAGACACAGAGACGGAGACACAGATACAGAGACACAGAGACAGCGACACAGAGACAGAGACACAGAGACGGAGACACAGAGACAGATACACAGAGACAGAGACACAGAGACAGAGACACAGAGACAGAGACACAGAGACAGAGACACAGGGACAGAGACACAGAGGCAGACACACAGAGACAGAGGCACAGAGACAGAGACACAGAGACAGAGATACAGAGACCGAGACCCAGAGACAGAGACACAGATACAGAGGCACAAAGACAGAGACACAGAGACAGAGACACAGAGACAGAGACACAGAGACAGAGACACAGAGACAGAGACACAGAGACAGAGACACAGAGACAGAGTCACAGAGACAGAGACACAGAGGCAGAGACAAAGAGACAGAGACACAGAGGCAGAGGCACAGAGACAGAGACACAGAGACAGAGACACAGAGACAGAGACGCAGAGACAGTGACACAGGGACGGAGACACAGAGACGTAGACACATAGACAGAGACACCGACACAGGGACAGAGACACAGGGACAGGGACACAGAGACATAGCCACAGAGACAGAGACATAGAGACAGAGACACAGAGACAGACACACAGAGACGGAGACACAGGGACAGAGACACAGAGACAGGGACACAGAGAGAGTGACACAAAGACAGAGACACAGGGACAGAGGAACAGGGTCATAGACACAGAGACAGAGACACAGAGACAGAGACACAGAGACAGAGACACAGAGACAGAGACACAGAGACAGAGTCACAGAGACAGAGACACAGAGACAGAGACGCAGAGACAGAGACACAGAGGCCGAGACACAGAGACGGAGGCACAGGGACATTGACACATAGACAGGGACACAGAGAAAGTGACTCAGAGACAGAGACACAGGGACAGAGGCACAGAGACGTAGACACATAGACAGAGACACAGACACAGAGACAGAGACACAGGGACAGGGACACAGAGACATAGCCACAGAGACAGAGACATAGAGACAGAGACATAGAGACAGAGACACAGAGACAGAGACACAGAGACGGAGACACAGGGGCAGAGACACAGAGACAGGGACACAGAGAGAGTGACACAACGACAGAGACACAGGGACAGAGGAACAGAGACATAGACACAGAGACAGAGACACAGAGACAGTGACACAGGGACGGAGACACAAGGACAGAGACACAGAGACAGACACACAGAGACGGAGACACAGGGACAGAGACACAGAGACAGGGACACAGAGAGAGTGACACAAAGACAGAGACACAGGGACAGAGGAACAGGGTCATAGACACAGAGACAGGGACACAGAGACAGAGACACAGAGACAGAGACACAGAGACAGAGACACAGAGACAGAGACACAGAGACAGAGACACAGAGACAGAGACACAGAGACGGAGACACAGAGACGGAGACACAGATACAGAGACACAGAGACAGCGACACAGAGACGGAGGCACAGAGACGGAGACACAGGGACAGAGACACAGAGACAGAGACACAGGGACAGAGACACAGAGGCAGACACTCAGAGGCAGAGACACAGAGACAGAGACACAGAGACCGAGACCCAGAGACAGAGACACAGATACAGAGACACAAAGTCAGAGACACAGAGACAGAGACACAGAGACAGAGACACAGAGACAGAGACACAGAGACAGAGACAGAGACACAGAGACAGAGACACAGAGACAGAGACACAGTGACAGAGACACAGAGGCAGAGGCACAGAGCCAGAGACACAGAGACAGAGACAGAGACAGACACACAGAGACAGAGACACAGAGACGGAGACACAGGGACAGAGACACAGAGACAGGGACACAGAGAGAGTGACTCAGAGACAGAGACACAGGGACAGAATCACAGAGACATAGACACAGAGACAGAGACACAGAGACAGAGACAGAGACAGAGACACAGAGACAGAGACACAGAGACAGAGACACAGAGACAGAGTCACAGAGACAGAGACACAGAGGCAGAGGCACGGAGACAGAGACACAGAGACAGAGACACAGAGATAGAGACAAAGAGACAGAGACACAGAGACAGAGTCACAGATACAGAGACACAGAGGCAGAGGCACAGAGACAGAGACACAGAGACAGAGACACAGAGACAGAGACACAGAGACGGAGGCACAGAGACGGAGACACAGAGACAGAGACACAGAGACAGAGACACAGATACAGAGAGACAGATGCAGAGACACAATGACAGAGATTCGGAGACAGAGATACAGGGAGAAGGACACAGAAACGGAGACACAGGGACAGAGACACAGAGACAGGGACACAGAGACAGAGACGCAGTGACAGAGACACAGAGGCAGAGACACAGAGAAAGAGAAACAGAGACAGAGACAGAGACAGAGACACAGAGACAGAGACACAGAGACAGAGACACAGAGACAGAGACGCAGAGACAGAGACACAGAGACGGAGACCCAGGGACAGAGACACAGATACAGAGACACAGAGACAGAGACACAGAGCCAGAGACACAGAGACAGAGACAGAGACAGACACACAGAGACAGAGACACAGGGACAGAGACACAGAGACAGGGACACAGAGAGAGTGACTCAGAGACAGAGACACAGGGACAGAATCACAGAGACATAGACACGGACACAGAGACACAGAGACGGAGACACAGGGACGGAAACACAAGGACAGAGACACAGAGACAGAGACACAGAGGCAGAGGCACAGAGACAGAGACACAGAGACAGAGACACAGAGACAGAGACGCAGTGACAGAGACACAGAGACAGAGACACAGAGAAAGAGAAACAGAGCCAGAGACAGAGACAGAGACACAGAGACAGAGACACAGAGACAGAGACACAGAGACAGAGACGCTGAGACAGAGACACAGAGGCCGAGACACAGAGACGGAGACACAGAGCCAGAGACACAGAGACAGAGACAGAGACAGACACACAGAGACAGAGACACAGAGACGCAGACACAGGGACAGAGACACAGAGACAGGGACACAGAGAGAGTGACTCAGAGACAGAGACACAGGGACAGAATCACAGAGACATAGACACAGAGAGAGTGACACAAAGACAGAGACACAGGGACAGAGGAACAGAGACCGAGACCCAGAGACAGAGACACAGATACAGAGACACAGAGACAGAGACACAGAGACAGAGACACAGAGACAGAGACGCAGAGACGGAGACACAGGGACAGAGACACAGAGACAGGGCACAGAGACGGAGACTCTGGGACAGAGACACAGAGACAGAGATTCAGAGACAGGGACACAGAGACGGAGACACAGAGACAGAGACACAGAGGCAGAGGCACAGAGACTGAGACACAGAGACAGAGACACAGAGAAAGAGACACAGAGACAGAGACACAGAGACAGAGACGCAGAGACAGGGACACAGAGACAGAGACACAGAGACCGAGACCCAGAGACGGAGACACAGATACAGAGACACAGAGACAGAGACACAGAGACAGAGACACAGAGACAGAGACACAGAGACAGAGAAACAGAGACAGAGTCACAGAGACAGAGACACAGAGGCAGAGGCACAGAGACAGAGACACAGAGACAGAGACACAGAGACAGAGAAACAGAGACAGAGTCACAGAGACAGCGACACAGAGGCAGAGGCACAGAGAGAGAGACACAGAGGCAGAGACACAGAGACAGAGACGCAGAGACAGGGACACAGAGACAGAGACACAGAGACCGAGACCCAGAGACGGAGACACAGATACAGAGACACAGAGACAGAGACACAGAGACAGAGACACAGAGACAGAGACACAGAGACAGAGACACAGAGACAGAGACACAGAGACAGAGACGCAGAGACAGAGACACAGAGGCCGAGACACAGAGACGGAGACACAGAGCCAGAGACACAGAGACAGAGACAGAGACAGACACACAGAGACAGAGACACAGAGACAGAGACACAGATACAGGGACACAGATGCAGAGACACAATGACAGAGATTCGGAGACAGAGATACAGGGAGAGGGACACAGAAACGGAGACACAGGGACAGAGACACAGAGACAGGGACACAGAGACAGAGACGCAGTGACAGAGACACAGAGGCAGAGACACAGAGAAAGAGAAACAGAGACAGAGACAGAGACAGAGACAGAGACACAGAGACAGAGACACAGGGACAGAGACACAGAGACAGAGACACAGAGACAGAGACGCAAAGACAGAGACACAGAGACGGAGACCCAGAGACAGAGACACAGATACAGAGACACAGAGACAGAGACACAGTGACAGAGACACAGAGACAGATACACAGAGACAGAGACACAGAGACAGAGACAGAGGGGCAGAGACAACGAGACGGAGTCACAGTGACAGAGACACAGAGGCAGAGACACAGAGAAAGAGAAACAGAGACAGAGACAGAGACAGAGACACAGAGACAGAGACACAGTGACGGAGACACAGGGACAGAGACACAGAGACAGGGACACAGAGAGAGTGACTCAGAGACAGAGACACAGGGACAGAATCACAGAGACATAGACACAGAGACAGAGACACAGAGACACAGAGACAGAGACAGAGACAGAGACAGAGACACAGAGACAGAGACACAGAGACAGAGACACAGAGACAGAGACACAGAGACAGAGACACAGAGATAGAGACAAAGAGACAGAGACACAGAGACAGAGTCACAGATACAGAGACACAGAGGCAGAGGCACAGAGACAGAGACACAGAGACAGAGACACAGAGACAGAGACACAGAGACGGAGGCACAGAGACGGAGACACAGAGACAGAGACACAGAGACCGAGACCCAGAGACAGAGACACAGATACAGAGAGACAGATGCAGAGACACAATGACAGAGATTCGGAGACAGAGATACAGGGAGAAGGACACAGAAACGGAGACACAGGGACAGAGACACAGAGACAGGGACACAGAGACAGAGACGCAGTGACAGAGACACAGAGGCAGAGACACAGAGAAAGAGAAACAGAGACAGAGACAGAGACAGAGACACAGAGACAGAGACACAGAGACAGAGACACAGAGACAGAGACGCAGAGACAGAGACACAGAGACGGAGACCCAGGGACAGAGACACAGATACAGAGACACAGAGACAGAGACACAGAGCCAGAGACACAGAGACAGAGACAGAGACAGACACACAGAGACAGAGACACAGGGACAGAGACACAGAGACAGGGACACAGAGAGAGTGACTCAGAGACAGAGACACAGGGACAGAATCACAGAGACATAGACACAGAGACAGAGACACAGAGACGGAGACACAGGGACGGAAACACAAGGACAGAGACACAGAGACAGAGACACAGAGGCAGAGGCACAGAGACAGAGACACAGAGACAGAGACACAGAGACAGAGACGCAGTGACAGAGACACAGAGACAGAGACACAGAGAAAGAGAAACAGAGACAGAGACAGAGACAGAGACACAGAGACAGAGACACAGAGACAGAGACACAGAGACAGAGACGCAGAGACAGAGACACAGAGGCCGAGACACAGAGACGGAGACACAGAGCCAGAGACACAGAGACAGAGACAGAGACAGACACACAGAGACAGAGACACAGAGACGGAGACACAGGGACAGAGACACAGAGACAGGGACACAGAGAGAGTGACTCAGAGACAGAGACACAGGGACAGAATCACAGAGACATAGACACAGAGAGAGTGACACAAAGACAGAGACACAGGGACAGAGGAACAGAGACATAGACACAGAGACAGAGACACAGAGACAGTGACACAGAGACGGACACACAGAGACAGAGACACAGAGACCGAGACCCAGAGACAGAGGCACAGATACAGAGACACAGAGACAGAGACATAGAGACAGAGACACAGAGACAGAGACACAGAGACAGAGACACAGAGACAGAGACACAGAGACAGAGAAACAGAGACAGAGTCACAGAGACAGAGACACAGAGGCAGAGGCACAGAGAGAGGGACACAGAGGCAGAGACACAGAGAAAGAGACAGAGACACAGAGACGGAGACACAGGGACAGAGACACAGAGACAGGGCACAGAGACGGAGACTCTGGGACAGAGACACAGAGACAGAGATTCAGAGACAGGGACACAGAGACGGAGACACAGAGACAGAGACACAGAGGCAGAGGCACAGAGACTGAGACACAGAGACAGAGACACAGAGAAAGAGACACAGAGACAGAGACACAGAGACAGAGACGCAGAGACAGGGACACAGAGACAGAGACACAGAGACCGAGACCCAGAGACGAAGACACAGATACAGAGACACAGAGACAGAGACACAGAGACAGAGACACAGAGACAGAGACACAGAGACAGAGACACAGAGACAGAGAAACAGAGACAGAGTCACAGAGACAGAGACACAGAGGCAGAGGCACAGAGACAGAGACACAGAGACAGAGACACAGAGACAGAGAAACAGAGACAGAGTCACAGAGACAGCGACACAGAGGCAGAGGCACAGAGAGAGAGACACAGAGGCAGAGACACAGAGAAAGAGACAGAGACACAGAGACGGACACACAGGGACAGAGACACAGAGACAGGGCACAGAGACGGAGACTCTGGCACAGAGACACAGAGACAGAGATTCAGAGACAGGGACTCAGAGACGGAGACACAGAGACAGAGACACAGAGGCAGAGGCACAGAGACAGAGACACAGAGACAGAGACACAGATACAGAGACACAGAGACAGAGACACAGAGACAGAGACACAGAGACAGAGTCACAGAGATAGAGGCAAGGAGGCAGAGGCACAGAGACAGAGACACAGAGACAGAGACACAGAGACAGAGACACAGAGACAGAGACACAGAGACAGAGACGCAGAGACAGAGACGTAGAGACAGAGACACAGAGACAGAGACACAATGATAGAGATTCAGAGAGAGAGACACAGGGAGAGAGACACAGATACAGAGACACAGAGGCAGAGGCACAGAGACAGAGACACAGAGACAGAGACACAGAGACAGAGACACAGAGACGGAGGCACAGAGACGGAGACACAGAGACAGAGACACAGAGACCGAGACCCAGAGACAGAGACACAGATACAGAGAGACAGATGCAGAGACACAATGACAGAGATTCGGGGACAGAGATACAGGGAGAAGGACACAGAAACGGAGACACAGGGACAGAGACACAGAGACAGGGACACAGAGACAGAGACGCAGTGACAGAGACACAGAGGCAGAGACACAGAGAAAGAGAAACAGAGACAGAGACAGAGACAGAGACACAGAGACAGAGACACAGAGACAGAGACACAGAGACAGAGACGCAGAGACAGAGACACAGAGACGGAGACCCAGGGACAGAGACACAGATACAGAGACACAGAGACAGAGACACAGAGCCAGAGACACAGAGACAGAGACAGAGACAGACACACAGAGACAGAGACACAGGGACAGAGACACAGAGACAGGGACACAGAGAGAGTGACTCAGAGACAGAGACACAGGGACAGAATCACAGAGACATAGACACGGAGACAGAGACACAGAGACGGAGACACAGGGACGGAAACACAAGGACAGAGACACAGAGACAGAGACACAGAGGCAGAGGCACAGAGACAGAGACACAGAGACAGAGACACAGAGACAGAGACGCAGTGACAGAGACACAGAGACAGAGACACAGAGAAAGAGAAACAGAGACAGAGACAGAGACAGAGACACAGAGACAGAGACACAGAGACAGAGACACAGAGACAGAGACGCAGAGACAGAGACACAGAGGCCGAGACACAGAGACGGAGACACAGAGCCAGAGACACAGAGACAGAGACAGAGACAGACACACAGAGACAGAGACACAGAGACAGAGACACAGAGACAGAGACACAGAGACAGAGACACAGAGACAGAGTCACAGAGACAGAGACACAGAGACAGAGACGCAGAGACAGAGACACAGAGGCCGAGACACAGAGACGGAGACACAGGGACATTGACACAGAGACAGGGACACAGAGAAAGTGACTCAGAGACAGAGACACAGGGACAGAGGCACAGAGACGTAGACACATAGACAGAGACACAGACACAGAGACAGAGACACAGGGACAGGGACACAGAGACATAGCCACAGAGACAGAGACATAGAGACAGAGACATAGAGACAGAGACACAGAGACAGAGACACAGAGACGGAGACACAGGGGCAGAGACACAGAGACAGGGACACAGAGAGAGTGACACAACGACAGAGACACAGGGACAGAGGAACAGAGACATAGACACAGAGACAGAGACACAGAGACAGTGACACAGGGACGGAGACACAAGGACAGCGACACAGAGACAGGGACTCAGAGACAGAGACACAGAGACGGAGACACAGAGACAGAGACACAGAGACAGAGACACAGAGACAGGGACTCAGAGACAGAGACACAGAGACAGAGACACAGGGGCAGAGACAACGAGACGGAGTCACAGAGACAGAGACACAGAGACAGAGACGCAGAGACAGAGACACAGAGACAGAGACATAGAGACAGAGACGCAGAGACGGAGACACAGAGACAGTGACACAGGGACGGAGACACTGAGACGTAGACACATAGACAGAGACACAGACACAGAGACAGAGACACAGGGACAGGGACACAGAGACATAGCCACAGAGACAGAGACATAGAGACAGAGACACAGAGAGAGACACACAGAGACGGAGACACAGGGACAGAGACACAGAGACAGGGACACAGAGAGAGTGACACAAAGACAGAGACACAGGGACAGAGGAACAGGGTCATAGACACAGAGACAGAGACACAGAGACAGAGACACAGAGACAGAGACACAGAGACAGAGACACAGAGACAGAGACACAGAGACAGAGACACAGAGACAGAGACACAGGGACAGAATCACAGAGACATAGACACAGAGACAGAGACACAGAGACGGAGACACAGGGACGGAAACACAAGGACAGAGACACAGAGACAGAGACACAGAGGCAGAGGCACAGAGACAGAGACACAGAGACAGAGACACAGAGACAGAGACGCAGTGACAGAGACACAGAGACAGAGACACAGAGAAAGAGAAACAGAGACAGAGACAGAGACAGAGACACAGAGACAGAGACACAGAGACAGAGACACAGAGACAGAGACACAGAGACAGAGACGCAGAGACAGAGACACAGAGGCCGAGACACAGAGACGGAGACACAGAGCCAGAGACACAGAGACAGAGACAGAGACAGACACACAGAGACAGAGACACAGAGACGGAGACACAGGGACAGAGACACAGAGACAGGGCACAGAGACGGAGACTCTGGGACAGAGACACAGAGACAGAGTCACAGAGACAGCGACACAGAGGCAGAGGCACAGAGAGAGAGACACAGAGGCAGAGACACAGAGAAAGAGACAGAGACACAGAGACGGACACACAGGGACAGAGACACAGTGACAGGGCACAGAGACGGAGACTCTGGCACAGAGACACAGAGACAGAGATTCAGAGACAGGGACTCAGAGACGGAGACACAGAGACAGAGACACAGAGGCAGAGGCACAGAGACAGAGACACAGAGACAGAGACACAGATGCAGAGACACAGAGACAGAGACACAGAGACAGAGACACAGAGACAGAGTCACAGAGACAGAGGCAAGGAGGCAGAGGCGCAGAGACAGAGACACAGAGACAGAGACACAGAGACAGAGACACAGAGACAGAGACACAGAGACAGAGACGCAGAGACAGAGACGTAGAGACAGAGACACAGAGACAGAGACACAATGATAGAGATTCAGAGAGAGAGACACAGGGAGAGAGACACAGAAACGGAGATACAGAGCCAGAGGCACAGAGACAGAGACACAGAGCCAGAGGCACAGAGCCAGAGGCACAGAGACAGAGACACAGAGACAGAGACACAGAGGCAGAGGCACAGAGACAGAGACACAGAGACAGAGACACAGAGACAGAGAAACAGAGACAGAGTCACAGAGTCAGAGACACAGAGATAGAGACGCAGAGACAGGGACACAGAGACAGAGACACAGAGACACAGACACAGGGACAGAGACACAGAGACATGGACACAGAGAGAGTGACTCAGAGACAGAGACACAGAGACGGAGACAGAGGCACAGAGACATATACATAGAAACAGAGACACAGAGACGGAGACTGTGGGACAGAGACACAGAGACGGAGACTGTGGGACAGAGACACAGAGACAGAGATTCAGATGCAGAGACACAGAGACGGAGACACAGGGACACAGACACAGAGACAGGGACACAGAGGCAGAGATTCAGATACAGAGACACAGAGACAGAGAGACGGAGAGAGACCCACGGAGACAAAGACACAGAGACAGGGACACAAAGAGGGAGACACATGGACAGAGACACAGAGACCGTGACACAAGGAGAGAGACACAGAGACAGAGACACAGAGAAAGAGAAAAAGAGACAGAGACAGAGACAGAGACAGAGACACAGAGACAGAGACACAGAGACAGAGACACAGAGACAGAGACGCAGAGACAGAGACACAGAGACAGAGACACAGAGACCGAGACCCAGAGACAGAGACACAGATACAGAGACACAGAGACATAGACACAGAGACAGAGACACAGAGACAGAGACACAGAGACAGAGACACAGAGACAGAGACACAGGGACAGAGACGCAGAGACAGAGACACAGAGACAGAGACACAGAGACAGAGACGCAGAGACAGAGACACAGAGACGGAGACCCAGAGACAGAGACACAGATACAGAGACACAGAGACAGAGACACAGTGACAGATACACAGAGACAGCGTCACAGAGACAGAGACACAGGGGCAGAGGCACAGAGACAGAGACACAGAGACAGAGACACAGAGACAGGGACGCAGAGACAGAGACACAGAGACAGAGACAAAATGACAGAGATTCGGAGACAGAGACACAGGGAGAGAGACACAGAAACGTAGACACAAGGACAGAGACACAGAGACAGGGACACAGAGACGGAGACACAGAGAGAGAGACACAGAGACAGGGACACAGGGGCAGAGGCACAGAGACAGAGACACAGAGACAGGGACAAAGAGAGAGTGACACAAAGACAGAGACACAGGGACAGAGGAACAGAGACATAGACACAGAGACAGAGACACAGAGACAGAGACACAGGGACGGAGACTCAAGGACAGAGACACAGAGACAGGGACACAGAGAGAGAGAGACAGAGACAGAGACACAGAGACAGAGACACACGGACAGAGGCATAGACACAAAGACAGAGGCACAGAGACAGATACACAGAGAGAGAGACACAGAGGCAGAGACACAGCGAAAGAGACAGAGACACAGAGACGGAGACACAGGGACAGAGACACAAAGACAGGGCACAGAGACGGAGACTCTGGGTCAGAGACACAGAGACAGAGATTCAGAGACAGGGACACAGAGACGGAGACACAGAGACAGAGACACAGAGGCAGAGGCACAGAGACAGAGACACAGAGACAGAGACACAGATACAGAGACACAGAGACAGAGACACAGAGACAGAGACACAGAGACAGAGTCACAGAGACAGAGGCAAGGAGGCAGAGGCACAGAGACAGAGACACAGAGACAGAGACACAGAGACAGAGACACAGAGACAGAGACACAGAGACAGAGACACAGAGACAGAGACACAGAGACAGAGACGCAGAGACAGAGACGTAGAGACAGAGACACAGAGACAGAGACACAATGATAGAGATTCAGAGAGAGAGACACAGGGAGAGAGACACAGAAACGGAGATACAGAGCCAGAGGCACAGAGACAGAGACACAGAGCCAGAGGCACAGAGCCAGAGGCACAGAGACAGAGACACAGAGACAGAGACACAGAGGCAGAGGCACAGAGACAGAGACACAGAGACAGAGATACAGAGACAGAGTCACAGAGTCAGAGACACAGAGACAGAGACGCAGAGACAGGGACCCAGAGACAGAGACACAGAGACACAGACACAGGGACAGAGACACAGGGACACAGACACAGAGACAGGGACACAGAGGCAGAGATTCAGATACAGAGACACAGAGACAGAGACACGGAGAGAGACCCACGGAGACAAAGACACAGAGACAGGGACACAAAGAGGGAGACACATTGACAGAGACACAGAGACCGTGACACAAGGAGAGAGACACAGAGACAGAGACACAGAGAAAGAGAAAAAGAGACAGAGACAGAGACAGGGACAGAGACACAGAGACAGAGACACAGAGACAGAGACACAGAGACAGAGACACAGAGACAGAGACACAGGGGCGGAGACTCAAGGACAGAGACACAGAGACAGGGACACAGAGAGAGAGAGACACAGAGACAGAGACACAGAGGCAGAGGCACAGAGACAGAGACACAGAGACAGAGACACAGATACAGAGACACAGAGACAGAGACACAGAGACAGAGACACAGAGACAGAGTCACAGAGACAGAGGCAAGGATGCAGAGGCACAGAGACAGAGACACACAGACAGAGACACAGAGACAGAGACACAGAGACAGAGACACAGAGACAGAGACACAGAGACAGAGACGCAGAGACAGAGACGTAGAGACAGAGACACAGAGACAGAGACACAATGATAGAGATTCAGAGAGAGAGACACAGGGAGAGAGACACAGAAACGGAGATACAGAGCCAGAGGCACAGAGACAGAGACGCAGAGCCAGAGGCACAGAGCCAGAGGCACAGAGACAGAGACACAGAGACAGAGACACAGAGGCAGAGGCACAGAGACAGAGACACAGAGACAGAGACACAGAGACAGAGACACAGAGACAGAGTCACAGAGTCAGAGACACAGAGACAGAGACGCAGAGACAGGGACCCAGAGACAGAGACACAGAGACACAGACACAGAGACAGAGACACAGAGACAGAGACACAGAGACAGAGACGCAGAGGCAGGGACACAGAGACAGAGACACAGAGACCGAGACCCAGAGACAGAGACACAGATACAGAGACACAGAGACAGAGACACAGAGACAGAGACACAGAGACAGAGACACAGAGACAGAGACACAGAGACAGAGACACAGGGACGGAGACTCAAGGACAGAAACACAGAGACAGGGACACAGAGAGAGAGAGACAGAGACAGAGACACAGAGACAGAGACACACGGACAGAGGCATAGACACAAAGACAGAGGCACAGAGACAGATACACAGAGAGAGAGACACAGAGGCAGAGACACAGAGAAAGAGACAGAGACACAGAGACGGAGACACAGATACAGAGACACAGAGACAGAGACACAGAGACAGAGACACAGAGACAGAGACACAGAGACAGAGACACAGAGACAGAGACACAGAGACAGAGACGCAGAGACAGGGACACAGAGACAGAGACACAGAGACCGAGACCCAGAGACGGAGACACAGATACAGAGACACAGAGACAGAGACTCAGAGACAGAGAAACAGAGACAGAGTCACAGAGACAGAGACACAGATGCAGAGGCACAGAGACAGAGACACAGAGACAGAGACACAGATACAGAGACGCAGTGACAGAGACACAGAGACAGAGACACAGAGACAGAGACACAGAGACAGAGACGCGGAGGCAGAGACACAGAGACAGAGACACGGAGATCGAGACCCAGAGACAGAGACACTGATACAGAGACACAGAGACAGAGACACAGAGACAGAGACACAGAGACACAGTCACAGAGACAGAGACACGGAGGCAGAGGCACAGAGACAGAGACACAGAGACAGAGACACAGAGACAGAGACACAGAGACAGAGACGCAGAGACAGAGACGTAGAGACAGAGACACAGAGACAGGGACACAGAGACAGAGACACAGAGACAGAGACGCAGAGACAGAGACACAGAGACAGAGACACAATGATAGAGATTCAGAGACAGAGACACAGGGAGAGAGACACAGAGACAGAGACACAGAGACAGAGACGCAGAGACAGAGACGTAGAGACAGAGACACAGAGACAGAGACACAATGATAGAGATTCGGAGAGAGAGACACAGGGAGAGCGACACAGAAACGGAGATACAGAGCCAGAGGCACAGAGACAGAGACACAGAGCCAGAGGCACAGAGCCAGAGGCACAGAGACAGAGACACAGAGACAGAGACACAGAGACAGAGATTCAAAGACAGGGACACAGAGACGGAGACACAGAGAGAGAGACACAGAGACAGAGACACAGAGACAGAGACACAGGTACAGAGACACAGAGACAGAGACACAGCGACAGAGACACAGAGACAGAGACACAGAGACAGAGACACAGGGACAGAGACACAGAGACAGAGACACAGAGACAGAGACACAGAGACAGAGACGCAGAGGCAGGGACACAGAGACAGAGACACAGAGACCGAGACCCAGAGACAGAGACACAGATACAGAGACACAGAGACAGAGACACAGAGACAGAGACACAGAGACAGAGACACAGAGACAGAGACACAGAGACAGAGACACAGAGACAGAGAAACAGAGACAGAGTCACAGGGACAGAGACACAGAGGCAGAGGCACAGAGAGAGAGACACAGAGGCAGAGACACAGAGAAAGAGACAGAGACACAGAGACGGAGTCACAGGGACAGAGACACAGAGACAGGGCACGGAGACGGAGACTCTGGGACAGAGACACAGAGACAGAGATTCAGAGACAGGGACACAGAGACGGAGACACAGGTACAGAGACACAGAGACAGAGACACAGCGACAGAGACACAGAGACAGAGACACAGAGACAGAGACACAGAGACAGAGACACAGAGACAGAGACACAGAGACAGAGACACAGAGACAGAGACACAGAGACAGAGACGCAGAGACAGGGACACAGAGACAGAGACACAGAGACCGAGACCCAGAGACGGAGACACAGATACAGAGACACAGAGACAGAGACACAGTGACAGAGAAACAGAGACAGAGTCACAGAGACAGAGACACAGATGCAGAGGCACAGAGACAGAGACACAGAGACAGAGACACAGATACAGAGACGCAGTGACAGAGACACAGAGACAGAGACACAGAGACAGAGACACAGAGACAGAGACGCAGAGGCAGAGACACAGAGACAGAGACACAGAGATCGAGACCCAGAGACAGAGACACTGATACAGAGACATAGAGACAGAGACACAGAGACAGAGACACAGAGACACAGTCACAGAGACAGAGACACGGAGGCAGAGGCACAGAGACAGAGACACAGAGACAGAGACACAGAGACAGAGACACAGAGACAGAGACGCAGAGACAGAGACGTAGAGACAGAGACACAGAGACAGGGACACAGAGACAGAGACACAGAGACAGAGACGCAGAGACAGAGACACAGAGACAGAGACACAGAGACAGAGACACAATGATAGAGATTCAGAGACAGAGACACAGGGAGAGAGATACAGAAGCGGAGATACAGAGCCAGAGGCACAGAGACAAAGACACAGAGACAGAGACACAGAGAGAGAGACACAGAGACAGAGACACAGAGACAGAGACACAGGTCCAGAGACACAGAGACAGAGACACAGCGACAGAGACACAGAGACAGAGACACAGAGACAGAGACACAGGGACAGAGACACAGAGACAGAGACACAGAGACAGAGACAGAGACACAGAGACAGAGACGCAGAGGCAGGGACACAGAGACAGAGACACAGAGACCGAGACCCAGAGACAGAGACACAGATACAGAGACACAGAGACAGAGACACAGAGACAGAGACACAGAGACAGAGACACAGAGACAGAGACACAGAGACAGAGACACAGAGACAGAGAAACAGAGACAGAGTCACAGAGACAGAGACAGGGACAGAGACACAGAGACAGAGACACAGAGACAGAGACACAGAGACAGAGACACAGAGACAGAGACACAGAGACAGAGACACAGGGACGGAGACTCAAGGACAGAAACACAGAGACAGGGACACAGAGAGAGAGAGACAGAGACAGAGACACAGAGACAGAGACACACGGACAGAGGCATAGACACAAAGACAGAGGCACAGAGACAGATACACAGAGAGAGAGACACAGAGGCAGAGACACAGAGAAAGAGACAGAGACACAGAGACGGAGACACAGATACAGAGACACAGAGACAGAGACACAGAGACAGAGACACAGAGACAGAGACACAGAGACAGAGACGCAGAGACAGGGACACAGAGACAGAGACACAGAGACCGAGACCCAGAGACGGAGACACAGATACAGAGACACAGAGACAGAGACTCAGAGACAGAGAAACAGAGACAGAGTCACAGAGACAGAGACACAGATGCAGAGGCACAGAGACAGAGACACAGAGACAGAGACACAGATACAGAGACGCAGTGACAGAGACACAGAGACAGAGACACAGAGACAGAGACACAGAGACAGAGACACAGAGACAGAGACGCAGAGGCAGAGACACAGAGACAGAGACACAGAGATCGAGACCCAGAGACAGAGACACTGATACAGAGACATAGAGACAGAGACACAGAGACAGAGACACAGAGACACAGTCACAGAGACAGAGACACGGAGGCAGAGGCACAGAGACAGAGACACAGAGACAGAGACACAGAGACAGAGACACAGAGACAGAGACGCAGAGACAGAGACGTAGAGACAGAGACACAGAGACAGGGACACAGAGACAGAGACACAGAGACAGAGACGCAGAGACAGAGACACAGAGACAGAGACACAGAGACAGAGACACAATGATAGAGATTCAGAGACAGAGACACAGGGAGAGAGATACAGAAGCGGAGATACAGAGCCAGAGGCACAGAGACAGAGACACAGAGACAGAGACACAGAGGCAGAGGCACAGAGACGGAGACACAGAGACAGAGACACAGAGACCGAGACCCAGAGACAGAGACACAGATACAGAGACACAGAGACAGAGACACAGAGACAGAGACACAGAGACAGAGACACAGAGACAGAGAAACAGAGACAGAGTCACAGAGACAGAGACACAGAGGCAGAGGCACAGAGACAGGGACACAGAGACAGAGACACAGAGACAGAGACACAGAGACAGAGACACAGAGACAGAGACGCAGAGGCAGAGACACAGAGACAGAGACACAGAGATCGAGACCCAGAGACAGAGACACTGATACAGAGACACAGAGACAGAGACACAGAGACAGAGACACAGAGACACAGTCACAGAGACAGAGACACGGAGGCAGAGGCACAGAGACAGAGACACAGAGACAGAGACACAGAGACAGAGACACAGAGACAGAGACGCAGAGACAGAGACGTAGAGACAGAGACACAGAGACAGGGACACAGAGACAGAGACACAGAGACAGAGACGCAGAGACAGAGACACAGAGACAGAGACACAGAGACAGAGACACAATGATAGAGATTCAGAGACAGAGACACAGGGAGAGAGATACAATGATAGAGATTCAGAGACAGAGACACAGGGAGAGAGATACAGAAGCGGAGATACAGAGCCAGAGGCACAGAGACAGAGACACAGAGACAGAGACACAGAGGCAGAGGCACAGAGACAGAGACACAGAGACAGAGACACAGAGACAGAGACACAGAGACAGAGACACAGAGACAGAGACACAGAGACAGAGACACAGAGACAGAGACACAGAGACAGAGACACAGAGAAAGAGACACAGAGACGGAGACTGTCGGACAGAGACACTGAGACAGAGACACAGTGAGACAGACAGAGACACAGAGACAGAGACACAGGGACAGAGACACAGAGACAGAGACACAGAGACAGATTCACAGAGACAGAGACACAGAGACAGAGACACACGGACAGAGGCACAGAGACAGGGCACAGAGACGGAGACTCTGGGACAGAGACACAGAGAGAGAGACACAGATACAGAGACACGGAGACAGAGACACAGGTACGGGGACACAGAGACAGAGACACAGCGACAGAGACACAGAGACAGATTCACAGAGACAGAGACACAGGGACAGAGACACAGAGACAGAGACACAGAGACAGAGACACAGAGACAGAGACGCAGAGACAGGGACACAGAGACAGAGACACAGAGACAGAGACACAGAGACAGAGACACAGAGACAGAGACGCAGAGACAGAGACGTAGAGACAGAGACACAGAGACAGGGACACAGAGACAGAGACACAGAGACAGAGACGCAGAGACAGAGACACAGAGACAGAGACACAGAGACAGAGACACAATGATAGAGATTCAGAGAGAGAGACACAGGGAGAGAGACACAGAAACGGAGATACAGCGACAGAGACACATAGACAGAGACACAGAGACAGAGACACAGAGACAGAGACACAGTGACAGAGACACAGAGACAGAGACACAGAGACAGATACACAGAGAGAGAGACACAGAGAAAGAGACAGAGACGCAGAGACGGAGACACAGGGACAGAGACACAATGATAGAGATTCAGAGAGAGAGACACAGGGAGAGAGACACAGAAACGGAGATACAGCGACAGGGACACATAGACAGAGACACAGAGACAGAGACACAGAGACAGAGACACAGTGACAGAGACACAGAGACAGAGACACAGAGAGAGATACACAGAGAGAGAGACACAGAGAAAGAGACAGAGACCCAGAGACAGAGACACAGAGACAGAGACACAGAGACAGAGACGCAGAGACAGAGACACAGAGACAGAGACACAGGGAAAGAGAAACAGAGACTGAGACAGAGACAAAGACACAGAGACAGAGACACAGAGACAGAGACACAAAGACAGAGACGCAGAGACAGGGACACAGAGACAGAGACACAGAGACAGAGACACAGACACGGAGACAGAGACACAGAGACATAGACACAGAGACAGAGACACAGAGACGGAGACTGTGGGACAGAGACACAGAGACAGAGATTCAGAGACGGAGACACAGGGACAGAGACACAGAGACAGGGACACAGAGGCAGAGATTCAGATGCAGAGACACAGTGACAGATTCACAGAGACACAGACAAGGGAGAGAGGCCCACGGAGACAGAGACACAGAGACAGGGACACAGAGGCAGAGATTCAGATGCAGAGACACAGGGACAGATTCACAGAGGCAGAGACACGGAGAGAGACCCACGGAGACAGAGACACAGAGACAGGGATACAGAGACGGAGACACAGAGACAGAGACACAGAGACAGAGACACAGAGACACAGTCACAGAGACAGAGACACGGAGGCAGAGGCACAGAGACAGAGACACAGAGACAGAGACACAGAGACAGAGACACAGAGCCAGAGGCACAGAGCCAGAGGCACAGAGACAGAGACACAGAGACAGAGACACAGAGACAGAGATTCAAAGACAGGGACACACAGACGGAGACACAGAGAGAGAGACACAGAGACAGAGACACAGAGACAGAGACACAGGTCCAGAGACACAGAGACAGAGACACAGCGACAGAGACACAGAGACAGAGACACAGAGACAGAGACACAGGGATAGAGACACAGAGACAGAGACACAGAGACAGAGACACAGAGACAGAGACGCAGAGGCAGGGACACAGAGACAGAGACACAGAGACCGAGACCCAGAGACAGAGACACAGATACAGAGACACAGAGACAGAGACACAGAGACAGAGACACAGAGACAGAGACACAGAGACAGAGACACAGAGACAGAGACACAGAGACAGAGAAACAGAGACAGAGTCACAGAGACAGAGACAGGGACAGAGACACAGAGACAGAGACACAGAGACAGAGACACAGAGACAGAGACACAGAGACAGAGACACAGGGACGGAGACTCAAGGACAGAAACACAGAGACAGGGACACAGAGAGAGAGAGACAGAGACAGAGACACAGAGACAGAGACACACGGACAGAGGCATAGACACAAAGACAGAGGCACAGAGACAGATACACAGAGAGAGAGACACAGAGGCAGAGACACAGAGAAAGAGACAGAGACACAGAGACGGAGACACAGATACAGAGACACAGAGACAGAGACACAGAGACAGAGACACAGAGACAGAGACACAGAGACAGAGACACAGAGACAGAGACGCAGAGACAGGGACACAGAGACAGAGACACAGAGACCGAGACCCAGAGACGGAGACACAGATTCAGAGACACAGAGACAGAGACTCAGAGACAGAGAAACAGAGACAGAGTCACAGAGACAGAGACACAGATGCAGAGGCACAGAGACAGAGACACAGAGACAGAGACACAGATACAGAGACGCAGTGACAGAGACACAGAGACAGAGACACAGAGACAGAGACACAGAGACAGAGACACAGAGACAGAGACGCAGAGGCAGAGACACAGAGACAGAGACACAGAGATCGAGACCCAGAGACAGAGACACTGATACAGAGACATAGAGACAGAGACACAGAGACAGAGACACAGAGACACAGTCACAGAGACAGAGACACGGAGGCAGAGGCACAGAGACAGAGACACAGAGACAGAGACACAGAGACAGAGACACAGAGACAGAGACACAGAGACAGAGACGCAGAGACAGAGACGTAGAGACAGAGACACAGAGACAGGGACACAGAGACAGAGACACAGAGACAGAGACACAGAGACAGAGACACAGAGATAGAGACACAGAGACAGAGACACAATGATAGAGATTCAGAGACAGAGACACAGGGAGAGAGATACAGAAGCGGAGATACAGAGCCAGAGGCACAGAGACAGAGACACAGAGACAGAGACACAGAGGCAGAGGCACAGAGACGGAGACACAGAGACAGAGACACAGAGACCGAGACCCAGAGACAGAGACACAGATACAGAGACACAGAGACAGAGACACAGAGACAGAGACACAGAGACAGAGACACAGAGACAGAGAAACAGAGACAGAGTCACAGAGACAGAGACACAGAGGCAGAGGCACAGAGACAGGGACACAGAGACAGAGACACAGAGACAGAGACACAGAGACAGAGACACAGAGACAGAGACGCAGAGGCAGAGACACAGAGACAGAGACACAGAGATCGAGACCCAGAGACAGAGACACTGATACAGAGACACAGAGACAGAGACACAGAGACAGAGACACAGAGACACAGTCACAGAGACAGAGACACGGAGGCAGAGGCACAGAGACAGAGACACAGAGACAGAGACACAGAGACAGAGACACAGAGACAGAGACGCAGAGACAGAGACGTAGAGACAGAGACACAGAGACAGGGACACAGAGACAGAGACACAGAGACAGAGACGCAGAGACAGAGACACAGAGACAGAGACACAGAGACAGAGACACAATGATAGAGATTCAGAGACAGAGACACAGGGAGAGAGATACAATGATAGAGATTCAGAGACAGAGACACAGGGAGAGAGATACAGAAGCGGAGATACAGAGCCAGAGGCACAGAGACAGAGACACAGAGACAGAGACACAGAGGCAGAGGCACAGAGACAGAGACACAGAGACAGAGACACGGAGACAGAGACACAGAGACAGAGACACAGAGACAGAGACACAGAGACAGAGACACAGAGACAGAGACACAGAGACAGAGACACAGAGAAAGAGACACAGAGACGGAGACTGTCGGACAGAGACACTGAGACAGAGACACAGTGAGACAGACAGAGACACAGAGACAGAGACACAGGGACAGAGACACAGAGACAGAGACACAGAGACAGATTCACAGAGACAGAGACACAGAGACAGAGACACACGGACAGAGGCACAGAGACAGGGCACAGAGACGGAGACTCTGGGACAGAGACACAGAGAGAGAGACACAGATACAGAGACACGGAGACAGAGACACAGGTACGGGGACACAGAGACAGAGACACAGCGACAGAGACACAGAGACAGATTCACAGAGACAGAGACACAGGGACAGAGACACAGAGACAGAGACACAGAGACAGAGACACAGAGACAGAGACGCAGAGACAGGGACACAGAGACAGAGACACAGAGACAGAGACACAGAGACAGAGACACAGAGACAGAGACGCAGAGACAGAGACGTAGAGACAGAGACACAGAGACAGGGACACAGAGACAGAGACACAGAGACAGAGACGCAGAGACAGAGACACAGAGACAGAGACACAGAGACAGAGACACAATGATAGAGATTCAGAGAGAGAGACACAGGGAGAGAGACACAGAAACGGAGATACAGCGACAGAGACACATAGACAGAGACACAGAGACAGAGACACAGAGACAGAGACACAGTGACAGAGACACAGAGACAGAGACACAGAGACAGATACACAGAGAGAGAGACACAGAGAAAGAGACAGAGACGCAGAGACGGAGACACAGGGACAGAGACACAATGATAGAGATTCAGAGAGAGAGACACAGGGAGAGAGACACAGAAACGGAGATACAGCGACAGGGACACATAGACAGAGACACAGAGACAGAGACACAGAGACAGAGACACAGTGACAGAGACACAGAGACAGAGACACAGAGAGAGATACACAGAGAGAGAGACACAGAGAAAGAGACAGAGACCCAGAGACAGAGACACAGAGACGGAGACTGTGGGACAGAGACACAGAGACAGAGATTCAGAGACGGAGACACAGGGACAGAGACACAGAGACAGGGACACAGAGGCAGAGATTCAGATGCAGAGACACAGTGACAGATTCACAGAGACACAGACAAGGGAGAGAGGCCCACGGAGACAGAGACACAGAGACAGGGACACAGAGGCAGAGATTCAGATGCAGAGACACAGGGACAGATTCACAGAGGCAGAGACACGGAGAGAGACCCACGGAGACAGAGACACAGAGACAGGGATACAGAGACGGTGACACAGGTACAGAGACACACGGACAGAGGCATAGACACAGAGACCGAGACACGGAGACGGAGACACAGGTCCAGAGACACACGGACAGAGGCATAGACACAAAGACAGAGGCATAGAGACAGATACACAGAGAGAGAGACACAGAGGCAGAGACACAGAGAAAGAGACAGAGACACAGAGACGGAGATACAGGGACAGAGACACAGAGACAGGGCACAGAGACGGAGACTCTGTGACAGAGACACAGAGACAGAGATTCAGAGGCAGAGACACAGAGACGGAGACTGTGGGACAGAGACACAGAGACAGAGACACAGTGAGACAGACAGAGACATAGAGACGGAGACAGAGGGACAGACACACAGAGACAGAAACACAGATACAGATTCACAGAGACAGGGACACAGAGATACACGTTCAGAGGCATAGACACAGAGACAGAGGCACAGAGACCGTGACACAAAGACGGAGACGCAGGGGCAGAGACACCGAGACAGAGACACAGAGACAGAGACACAGAGACAGAGACACGGAGACAGAGACACAGAGACGGAGACACAGAGACATAGACACAGAGGCAGAGACACAGAGACAGAGACACAGAGACAGAGACACAGAGACAGAGACACCGAGACAGAGACACAGAGACAGAGACACAGAGAAAGAGAAAAAGAGACAGAGACAGAGACAGGGACAGAGACACAGAGACAGAGACACAGAGACAGAGACACAGAGACAGAGACACAGAGACAGAGACACAGAGACAGAGACACAGGGACGGAGACTCAAGGACAGAGACACAGAGACAGGGACACAGAGAGAGAGAGACAGAGACAGAGACACAGAGACAGAGACACACGGACAGAGGCATAGACACAAAGACAGAGGCACAGAGACAGATACACAGAGAGAGAGACACAGAGGCAGAGACACAGAGAAAGAGACAGAGACACAGAGACGGAGACACAGGGACAGAGACACAGAGACAGGGCACAGAGACGGAGACTCTGGGACAGAGACACAGAGACAGAGATTCAGAGACAGGGACACAGAGACGAAGACACAGAGACAGAGACACAGAGGCAGAGGCACAGAGACAGAGACACAGAGACAGAGACGCAGAGACAGAGACACAGAGACAGGGACACAGAGACGGAGACACAGAGAGAGAGACACAGAGACAGAGACACAGAGACAGAGACACAGGTACAGAGACACAGAGACAGAGACACAGCGACAGAGACACAGAGACAGAGACACAGAGACAGAGACACAGGGACAGAGACACAGAGGCAGACACACAGAGACAGAGGCACAGAGACAGAGACACAGAGACAGAGATACAGAGACCGAGACCCAGAGACAGAGACACAGATACAGAGGCACAAAGACAGAGACACAGAGACAGAGACACAGAGACAGAGACACAGAGACAGAGACACAGAGACAGAGACACAGAGACAGAGACACAGAGACAGAGACACAGAGACAGAGACACAGAGACAGAGACACAGAGACAGAGACACAGAGACAGAGACACAGAGACAGAGACACAGAGACAGAGACACAGAGACAGAGACACAGAGACAGAGACACAGAGACAGAGACACAGAGACAGAGACACAGAGACGGAGACTGTCGGACAGAGACACTGAGACAGAGACACAGTGAGACAGACAGAGACACAGAGACAGAGACACAGGGACAGAGACACAGAGACAGAGACACAGAGACAGATTCACAGAGACAGAGACACAGAGACAGAGACACACGGACAGAGGCACAGAGACAGGGCACAGAGACGGAGACTCTGGGACAGAGACACAGAGAGAGAGACACAGATACAGAGACACGGAGACAGAGACACAGGTACGGGGACACAGAGACAGAGACACAGCGACAGAGACACAGAGACAGATTCACAGAGACAGAGACACAGGGACAGAGACACAGAGACAGAGACACAGAGACAGAGACACAGAGACAGAGACGCAGAGACAGGGACACAGAGACAGAGACACAGAGACAGAGACACAGAGACAGAGACACAGAGACAGAGACTCAGAGACAGAGACGTAGAGACAGAGACACAGAGACAGGGACACAGAGACAGAGACACAGAGACAGAGACGCAGAGACAGAGACACAGAGACAGAGACACAGAGACAGAGACACAATGATAGAGATTCAGAGAGAGAGACACAGGGAGAGAGACACAGAAACGGAGATACAGCGACAGAGACACATAGACAGAGACACAGAGACAGAGACACAGAGACAGAGACACAGTGACAGAGACACAGAGACAGAGACACAGAGACAGATACACAGAGAGAGAGACACAGAGAAAGAGACAGAGACGCAGAGACGGAGACACAGGGACAGAGACACAATGATAGAGATTCAGAGAGAGAGACACAGGGAGAGAGACACAGAAACGGAGATACAGCGACAGGGACACATAGACAGAGACACAGAGACAGAGACACAGAGACAGAGACACAGTGACAGAGACACAGAGACAGAGACACACAGACAGATACACAGAGAGAGAGACACAGAGAAAGAGAAAGAGACCCAGAGACAGAGACACAGAGACAGAGACACAGAGACAGAGACGCAGAGACAGAGACACAGAGACAGAGACACAGAGACAGAGACACAGGGACGGAGACTCAAGGACAGAGACACAGAGACAGGGACACAGAGAGAGAGAGACAGAGACAGAGACACAGAGACAGAGACACACGGACAGAGGCATAGACACAAAGACAGAGGCACAGAGACAGATACACAGAGAGAGAGACACAGCGGCAGAGACACAGAGAAAGAGACAGAGACACAGAGACGGAGACACAGGGACAGAGACACAGAGACAGGGCACAGAGACGGAGACTCTGGGACAGAGACACAGAGACAGAGATTCAGAGACAGGGACACAGAGACGAAGACACAGAGACAGAGACACAGAGGCAGAGGCACAGAGACAGAGACACAGAGACAGAGACGCAGAGACAGAGACACAGAGACAGGGACACAGAGACGGAGACACAGAGAGAGAGACACAGAGACAGAGACACAGAGACAGAGACACAGGTACAGAGACACAGAGACAGAGACACAGCGACAGAGACACAGAGACAGAGACACAGAGACAGAGACACAGGGACAGAGACACAGAGGCAGACACACAGAGACAGAGGCACAGAGACAGAGACACAGAGACAGAGATACAGAGACCGAGACCCAGAGACAGAGACACAGATACAGAGGCACAAAGACAGAGACACAGAGACAGAGACACAGAGACAGAGACACAGAGACAGAGACACAGAGACAGAGACACAGAGACAGAGACACAGAGACAGAGACACAGAGACAGAGACACAGAGACAGAGACACAGAGACAGAGACACAGAGACAGAGACACAGAGACAGAGACACAGAGACAGAGACACAGAGACAGAGACACAGAGACAGAGACACAGAGACAGAGACACAGAGACAGAGACACAGAGACAGAGACACAGAGACAGAGACACAGAGACAGAGACACAGAGACGGAGACTGTCGGACAGAGACACTGAGACAGAGACACAGTGAGACAGACAGAGACACAGAGACACAGACACAGGGACAGAGACACAGAGACAGAGACACAGAGACAGATTCACAGAGACAGAGACACAGAGACAGAGACACACGGACAGAGGCACAGAGACAGGGCACAGAGACGGAGACTCTGGGACAGAGACACAGAGAGAGAGACACAGATACAGAGACACGGAGACAGAGACACAGGTACGGGGACACAGAGACAGAGACACAGCGACAGAGACACAGAGACAGATTCACAGAGACAGAGACACAGGGACAGAGACACAGAGACAGAGACACAGAGACAGAGACACAGAGACAGAGACGCAGAGACAGAGACGCAGAGACAGAGACGTAGAGACAGAGACACAGAGACAGGGACACAGAGACAGAGACACAGAGACAGAGACGCAGAGACAGAGACACAGAGACAGAGACACAGAGACAGAGACACAATGATAGAGATTCAGAGAGAGAGACACAGGGAGAGAGACACAGAAACGGAGATACAGCGACAGGGACACATAGACAGAGACACAGAGACAGAGACACAGAGACAGAGACACAGTGACAGAGACACAGAGACAGAGACACAGAGACATATACACAGAGAGAGAGACACAGAGAAAGAGAAAGAGACCCAGAGACAGAGACACAGAGACAGAGACACAGAGACAGAGAAGCAGAGACAGAGACACAGAGACAGAGACACAGGGAAAGAGAAACAGAGACTGAGACAGAGACAAAGACACAGAGACAGAGACACAGAGACAGAGACACAGAGACAGAGACGCAGAGACAGGGACACAGAGACAGAGACACAGAGACAGAGACACAGAGACAGAGACACAGACACGGAGACAGAGACACAGAGACATAGACACAGAGACAGAGACACAGAGACGGAGACTGTGGGACGGAGACACAGAGACAGAGATTCAGAGACGGAGACACAGGGACAGAGACACAGAGACAGGGACACAGAGGCAGAGATTCAGATGCAGAGACACAGTGACAGATTCACAGAGACACAGACAAGGGAGAGAGGCCCACGGAGACAGAGACACAGAGACAGGGACACAGAGGCAGAGATTCAGATGCAGAGACACAGGGACAGATTCACAGAGGCAGAGACACGGAGAGAGACCCACGGAGACAGAGACACAGAGACAGGGATACAGAGACGGTGACACAGGTACAGAGACACACGGACAGAGGCATAGACACAGAGACCGAGACACGGAGACGGAGACACAGGTCCAGAGACACACGGACAGAGGCATAGACACAAAGACAGAGGCATAGAGACAGATACACAGAGAGAGAGACACAGAGGCAGAGACACAGAGAAAGAGACAGAGACACAGAGACGGAGACACAGGGACAGAGACACAGAGACAGGGCACAGAGACGGAGACTCTGGGACAGAGACACAGAGACAGAGATTCAGAGGCAGAGACACAGAGACGGAGACTGTGGGACAGAGACACAGAGACAGAGACACAGTGAGACAGACAGAGACACAGAGACGGAGACAGAGGGACAGACACACAGAGACAGAAACACAGGTACAGATTCACAGAGACAGGGACACAGAGATACACGTTCAGAGCCATAGACACAGAGACAGAGACACAGAGACCGTGACACAAAGACGGAGACGCAGGGGCAGAGACACCGAGACAGAGACACAGAGACAGAGACACAGAGACAGAGACACAGAGACAGAGACACAGAGACAGAGACACAGAGACGGAGACTGTCGGACAGAGACACTGAGACAGAGACACAGTGAGACAGACAGAGACACAGAGACAGAGACACAGGGACAGAGACACAGAGACAGAGACACAGAGACAGATTCACAGAGACAGAGACACAGAGACAGAGACACACGGACAGAGGCACAGAGACAGGGCACAGAGACGGAGACTCTGGGACAGAGACACAGAGAGAGAGACACAGATACAGAGACACGGAGACAGAGACACAGGTACGGGGACACAGAGACAGAGACACAGCGACAGAGACACAGAGACAGATTCACAGAGACAGAGACACAGGGACAGAGACACAGAGACAGAGACACAGAGACAGAGACACAGAGACAGAGACGCAGAGGCAGGGACACAGAGACAGAGACACAGAGACAGAGACACAGAGACAGAGACACAGAGACAGAGACGCAGAGACAGAGACGTAGAGACAGAGACACAGAGACAGGGACACAGAGACAGAGACACAGAGACAGGGACACAGAGACAGAGACACAGAGACAGAGACACAGAGACAGAGACACAGAGACAGAGACACAATGATAGAGATTCAGAGAGAGAGACACAGGGAGAGAGACACAGAAACGGAGATACAGCGACAGAGACACATAGACAGAGACACAGATACAGAGACACGGAGACAGAGACACAGGTACGGGGACACAGAGACAGAGACACAGCGACAGAGACACAGAGACAGATTCACAGAGACAGAGACACAGGGACAGAGACACAGAGACAGAGACACAGAGACCGTGACACAAAGACGGAGACGCAGGGGCAGAGACACCGAGACAGAGACACAGAGACAGAGACACAGAGACAGAGACACAGAGACAGATACACAGAGAGAGAGACACAGAGAAAGAGACAGAGACGCAGAGACGGAGACACAGGGACAGAGACACAATGATAGAGATTCAGAGGGAGAGACACAGGGAGAGAGACACAGAAACGGAGATACAGCGACAGGGACACATAGACAGAGACACAGAGACAGAGACACAGAGACAGAGACACAGAGACAGATACACAGAGAGAGAGACACAGAGAAAGAGACAGAGACCCAGAGACAGAGACACAGAGACAGAGACACAGAGACAGAGACGCAGAGACAGAGACACAGAGACAGAGACACAGGGAAAGAGAAACAGAGACTGAGACAGAGACAAAGACACAGAGACAGAGACACAGAGACAGAGACACAGAGACAGAGACGCAGAGACAGGGACACAGAGACAGAGACACAGAGACAGAGACACAGACACGGAGACAGAGACACAGAGACATAGACACAGAGACAGAGACACAGAGACGGAGACTGTGGGACAGAGACACAGAGACAGAGATTCAGAGACGGAGACACAGGGACAGAGACACAGAGACAGGGACACAGAGGCAGAGATTCAGATGCAGAGACACAGTGACAGATTCACAGAGACACAGACAAGGGAGAGAGGCCCACGGAGACAGAGACACAGAGACAGGGACACAGAGGCAGAGATTCAGATGCAGAGACACAGGGACAGATTCACAGAGGCAGAGACACGGAGAGAGACCCACGGAGACAGAGACACAGAGACAGGGATACAGAGACGGTGACACAGGTACAGAGACACACGGACAGAGGCATAGACACAGAGACCGAGACACGGAGACGGAGACACAGGTCCAGAGACACACGGACAGAGGCATAGACACAAAGACAGAGGCATAGAGACAGATACACAGAGAGAGAGACACAGAGGCAGAGACACAGAGAAAGAGACAGGGACACAGAGACGGAGACACAGGGACAGAGACACAGAGACAGGGCACAGAGACGGAGACTCTGGGACAGAGACACAGAGACAGAGATTCAGAGGCAGAGACACAGAGACGGAGACTGTGGGACAGAGACACAGAGACAGAGACACAGTGAGACAGACAGAGACACAGAGACGGAGACAGAGGGACAGACACACAGAGACAGAAACACAGATACAGATTCACAGAGACAGGGACACAGAGATACACGTTCAGAGGCATAGACACAGAGACAGAGGCACAGAGACCGTGACACAAAGACGGAGACGCAGGGGCAGAGACACCGAGACAGAGACACAGAGACAGAGACACAGAGACAGAGACACAGAGACAGAGACACAGAGACGGAGACACAGAGACAGAGACACAGAGGCAGAGACACAGAGACAGAGACACAGAGACAGAGACACAGATACAGAGACACCGAGACAGAGACACAGATACAGAGACACAGAGACAGAGATAGAGAGTCAGAGACACAGAGACAGAGACACAGAGACAGAGACACAGAGACAGAGACATAGAGACAGAGACACAGAGACATGGACACAGAGAGAGTGACTCAGAGACAGAGACATAGAGACGGAGACAGAGACACAGAGACATAGACACAGAGACAGAGACACAGAGACGGAGACTGTGGGACAGAGACACAGAGACAGAGATTCAGAGACGGAGACACAGGGACAGAGACACAGGGACAGGGACACAGAGGCAGAGATTCAGATGCAGAGACACAGTGACAGATTCACAGAGACAGAGACAAGGGAGAGAGGCCCACGGAGACAGAGACACAGAGACAGGGACACAGAGGCAGAGATTCAGATGCAGAGAAACAAAGACAGAGGCACAGAGACAGATACACAGAGAGAGAGGCACAGAGGCAGAGACACAGAGAAAGAGACAGAGACGCAGAGACGGAGACACAGGGACAGAGACACAGAGACAGGGCACAGAGACGGAGACTCAGGGACAGAGACACAGAGACAGAGATTCAGAGACGGGGACACAGAGACGGAGACACAGAGACAGAGACACAGAGGCAGAGGCACAGAGACAGGGACACAGAGACAGAGACACAGAGACAGAGACACAGGTACAGAGACACAGAGACAGAGACACCGAGACAGAGACACAGAGACAGAGACACAGAGACAGAGATACAGAGTCAGAGACACAGAGACAGAGACACAGAGACAGAGACACAGAGACAGAGACAGAGACATAGAGACAGAGACACAGAGACATGGACACAGAGAGAGTGACTCAGAGACAGAGACATAGAGACGGAGACAGAGACACAGAGACGTAGACACAGAGACAGAGACACAGAGACGGAGACTGTGGGACAGAGACACAGAGACAGAGATTCAGAGACGGAGACACAGGGACAGAGACACAGAGACAGAAACACAGAGACAGATTCACAGAGACAGAGACACAGAGACAGAGACACAGAGACAGAGACACAGAGACAGAGACACAGAGACAGAGTCACAGAGACAGAGACACAGAGGCAGAGGCACAGAGACAGAGACACAGAGACAGAGACACAGAGACAGAGACACAGAGACAGAGACAGAGACAGAGACACGGAGACGGAGACACAGAGACTGAGACAGAGACACAGAGACAAAGACACAGAGACAGAGACACAGAGACAGAGACACAGAGACAGAGACACAGAGACAGAGACACAGAGACAGAGACACAGAGACAGAGACACAGAGACAGAGACACAGAGACAGAGACACAGAGGCAGAGGCACAGAGACAGAGACACAGAGACAGAGACACAGAGACAGAGACGCAGAGACAGAGACACAGAGACAGAGACACAGGGAAAGAGAAACAGAGACTGAGACAGAGACAAAGACACAGAGACAGAGACACAGAGACAGAGACACAGAGACAGAGACGCAGAGACAGCGACACAGAGACAGAGACACAGAGGCAGAGGCACAGGGACAGAATCACAGAGACATAGACACAGAGACAGAGACACAGAGACACAGAGACAGAGACAGAGACAGAGACACAGAGACAGAGACACAGAGACAGAGACACAGAGACAGAGTCACAGAGACAGAGAAACAGAGGCAGAGGCACGGAGACAGACACACAGAGACAGGGACACAGAGAGAGTGACACAAAGACAGAGACACAGGGACAGAGGAACAGAGACATAGACACAGAGACAGAGACACAGAGACAGAGACACAGGGACGGAGACACAAGGACAGAGACACAGAGACAGGGACACAGAGAGAGAGAGACAGAGACAGAGACACAGAGACAGAGACACAGAGACGGAGAAACAGATACAGAGACACAGAGACAGCGACACACAGACAGAGACACAGAGACGGAGGCACAGAGACAGATACACAGAGACAGTGACACAGAGACAGAGACACAGAGACAGAGACACAGAGACAGAGACACAGAGACGTAGACGCAGAGACAGAGACACAGAGGCCGAGACACAGAGACGGAGACACAGGGACAGAGACACAGAGACAGGGACACAGAGAGAGTGACTCAGAGACAGAGACACAGGGACAGAGGCACAGAGACGTAGACACATAGACAGAGACACAGACACAGAGACAGAGACACAGGGACAGGGACACAGAGACATAGCCACAGAGACAGAGACATAGAGACAGAGACACAGAGACAGAGACACAGAGACGGAGACACAGGGGCAGAGACACAGAGACAGGGACACAGAGAGAGTGACACAAAGACAGAGACACAGGGACAGAGGAACAGGGACATAGACACAGGGACAGAGGAACAGGGACATAGACACAGAGACAGAGACACAGAGACAGAGACACAGAGACAGAGACACAGAGACAGAGACACAGAGACAGAGACACAGAGACGGAGACACAGAGACGGAGACACAGATACAGAGACACAGAGACAGCGACACAGAGACGGAGGCACAGAGACGGAGACACAGGGAGAGAGACACAGAGACAGAGACACAGGGACAGAGACACAGAGGCAGACACTCCGAGACAGAGACACAGAGACAGAGACGAGTGATGGCCACTTGGACGTCGACCGTTTGGACGCGTCCCGTTTGGACTAGTCCCGATTGGACGCGTCCCGATTGGACGCGTTCCAACTCAAAACGGTGCAGATAAGACCTAACCAGGCCCAACAGAACAATAAAATAGCCTAACTCAACCTAACATAGCCTAACTCAGCTCAACATAGCCTATCATAAGCTAAATTAATGTTCAATCGGCACCGCTACGAATTAGAATACGTCCAATCGGAACGCGTCCAAACGGGACGCATCCAAACAGGACCGTCCAATCGGGACGCGTCCAATCGGTTGACGTCCAAGTGGGACACCCCCGACAGAGACACAGAGACAGAGACACAGAGACCGAGACCCAGAGACAGAGACACAGATACAGAGACACAAAGACAGAGACACAGAGACAGAGACACAGAGACAGAGACACAGAGACAGAGACACAGAGACAGAGTCACAGAGACAGAGACACAGAGGCAGAGGCACAGGGACAGAATCACAGAGACATAGACACAGAGACAGAGACACAGAGACACAGAGACAGAGACAGAGACAGAGACACAGAGACAGAGACACAGAGTCAGAGACACAGAGACAGAGTCACAGAGACAGAGAAACAGAGGCAGAGGCACGGAGACAGAGACACAGATACAGAGACACAGACACAGAGACACAGTGACAGAGGCACAGAGACAGATACACAGAGACAGCGTCACAGAGACAGAGACACAGAGGCAGAGGCACAGAGACAGAGACACAGAGACAGAGACACAGAGACAGGGACGCAGAGACAGAGACACAGGGACAGAGACACAGAGACAGAGACACAGAGACAGAGACACAGAGACCGAGACCCAGAGACAGAGACACAGATACAGAGACACAGAGACAGAGACACAGAGACAGAGACACAGAGACAGAGACACAGAGACAGAGACACAGAGACAGAGACACAGAGACAGAGACACAGAGACAGAGACACAGAGACAGAGAAACAGAGCCAGAGTCACAGAGACAGAGACACAGAGGCAGAGGCACAGAGAGAGGGACACAGAGGCAGAGACACAGAGAAAGAGACAGAGACACAGAGACGGAGACACAGGGACAGAGACACAGAGACAGAGACAGAGAGACAGAGACGCAGAGACAGGGACACAGAGACAGAGACACAGAGACCGAGACCCAGAGACAGAGACACAGATACAGAGACACAGAGACAGCGACACAGAGACAGAGACACAGAGACAGAGACACAGAGACAGAGACGCAGTGTTAGAGACACAGAGACAGAGACACAGAGAAAGAGAAACAGAGACAGAGACAGAGACAGAGACACAGAGACAGAGACACAGAGACAGAGACACAGAGACAGAGACGCAGAGACAGAGACACAGAGGCCGAGACACAGAGACGGAGACACAGGGACAGAGACACAGAGACAGGGACACAGAGAGAGTGACTCAGAGACAGAGACACAGGGACAGAGGCACAGAGACGTAGACACATAGACAGAGACACAGACACAGAGACAGAGACACAGGGACATTGACACAGAGACATAGCCACAGAGACAGAGACATAGAGACAGAGACACAGAGACAGAGACACAGAGACGGAGACACAGGGGCAGAGACACAGAGACAGGGACACAGAGAGAGTGACACAAAGACAGAGACACAGGGACAGAGGAACAGGGACATAGACACAGGGACAGAGGAACAGGGACATAGACACAGAGACAGAGACACAGAGACAGAGACACAGAGACAGAGACACAGAGACAGAGACACAGAGACAGAGACACAGAGACAGAGACACAGAGACAGAGACACAGAGACGGAGACACAGAGACGGAGACACAGATACAGAGACACAGAGACAGCGACACAGAGACGGAGGCACAGAGACGGAGACACAGGGACAGAGACACGGAGACAGAGACACAGGGACAGAGACACAGAGGCAGACACTCAGAGACAGAGACACAGAGACAGAGACGAGTGATGGCCACTTGGACGTCGACCGTTTGGACACGTCCCGTTTGGACGCGTCCCGTTTGGACTAGTCCCGATTGGACGCGTCCCGATTGGACGCGTTCCAACTCAAAACGGTGCAGATAAGACCTAACCAGGCCCAACAGAACAATAAAATAGCCTAACTCAACCTAACATAGCCTAACTCAGCTCAACATAGCCTATCATAAGCTAAATTAATGTTCAATCGGCACCGCTACGAATTAGAATACGTCCAATCGGAACGCGTCCAAACGGGACGCATCCAAACGGGACCGTCCAATCGGGACGCGTCCAATCGGTTGACGTCCAAGTGGGACACCCCCGACAGAGACACAGAGACAGAGACACAGAGACCGAGACCCAGAGACAGAGACACAGATACAGAGACACAAAGACAGAGACACAGAGACAGAGACACAGAGACAGAGACACAGAGACGGAGTCACAGAGACAGAGACACAGAGGCAGAGGCACAGGTACAGAATCACAGAGACATAGACACAGAGACAGAGACACAGAGACACAGAGACAGAGACAGAGACAGAGACAGAGACACAGAGACAGAGACACAGAGACAGAGACACAGAGACAGAGTCACAGAGACAGAGAAACAGAGGCAGAGGCACGGAGACAGAGACACAGATACAGAGACACAGACACAGAGACACAGTGACAGAGACACAGAGACAGATACACAGAGACAGCGTCACAGAGACAGAGACACAGAGGCAGAGGCACAGAGACAGAGACACAGAGACAGAGACACAGAGACAGGGACGCAGAGACAGAGACACAGAGACAGAGACAAAATGACAGAGATTCGGAGACAGAGACACAGGGAGAGAGACACAGAAACGTAGACACAAGGACAGAGACACAGAGACAGGGACACAGAGACGGAGACACAGAGAGAGAGACACAGAGACAGGGACACAGGGGCAGAGGCACAGAGACAGAGACACAGAGACAGGGACACAGAGAGAGTGACACAAAGACAGAGACACAGGGACAGAGGAACAGAGACATAGACACAGAGACAGAGACACAGAGACAGAGACACAGGGACGGAGACACAAGGACAGAGACACAGAGACAGGGACACAGAGACAGAGAGTCAGAGACAGAGACACAGAGACAGAGACACAGAGACAGAGACACAGAGACAGAGACACAGAGACAGAGACCCAGAGACAGAGACACAGATACAGAGGCACAGAGACAGAGACACAGAGACGGAGACACAGGGACAGAGACACAGAGACAGGGCACAGAGACGGAGACACAGAGACAGAGATTCAGAGACAGGGACACCGAGACGGAGACAGAGAGACAGAGACACAGAGGCAGAGGCACAGAGACAGAGACACAGAGACAGAGTCACAGAGACAGAGACACAGAGACAGGGGCACAGAGACGGAGACACAGAGAGAGAGACACAGAGACAGAGACACAGAGACAGAGACAAAGGTACAGAGACACAGAGACAGGGGCACAGCGACAGAGACACAGAGACAGAGACACAGAGACAGAGACACAGAGACAGAGACACAGAGACAGAGACACAGAGACAGAGACACAGAGACAGAGACACAGAGACAGAGACACAGGGACAGAGACACAGAGGCAGACACTCAGAGACAGAGACACAGAGACAGAGACACAGAGACAGAGACACAGAGACAGAGACACAGAGACAGAGACACAGAGACCGAGACCCAGAGACAGAGACACAGATACAGAGACACAGAGACAGAGACACAGAGACAGAGACACAGAGACAGAGGCACAGAGACAGAGACACAGAGACAGAGACACAGAGACAGAGAAACAGAGACAGAGTCACAGAGACAGAGACACAGAGGCAGAGGCACAGAGAGAGGGACACAGCGGCAGAGACACAGAGAAAGAGACAGAGACACAGAGACGGAGACACAGGGACAGAGACACATAGACAGGGCACAGAGACGGAGACTCTGGGACAGAGACACAGAGACAGAGATTCAGAGACAGGGACACAGAGACGGAGACACAGAGACAGAGACACAGAGGCAGAGGCACAGAGACAGAGACACAGAGACAGAGACACAGAGAAAGAGACACAGAGACAGAGACACAGAGACAGAGACGCAGAGACAGGGACACAGAGACAGAGACACAGAGACCGAGACCCAGAGACGGAGACACAGATACAGAGACACAGAGACAGAGACACAGAGGCAGAGGCACAGAGAGAGAGACACAGAGGCAGAGACACAGAGAAAGAGACAGAGACACAGAGACGGAGACACAGGGACAGAGACACAGAGACAGGGCACAGAGACGGAGACTCTGGCACAGAGACACAGAGACAGAGATTCAGAGACAGGGACACAGAGACGGAGACACAGAGACAGAGACACAGAGGCAGAGGCACAGAGACAGAGACACAGAGACAGAGACACAGATACAGAGACACAGAGACAGAGAAACAGAGACAGAGACACAGAGACAGAGTCACAGAGACAGAGGCAAGGAGGCAGAGGCACAGAGACAGAGACACAGAGACAGAGACACAGAGACAGAGACACAGAGACAGAGACACAGAGACAGAGACGCAGAGACAGAGACGTAGAGACAGAGACACAGAGACAGAGACACAATGATAGAGATTCAGAGAGAGAGACACAGGGAGAGAGACACAGAAACGGAGATACAGAGCCAGAGGCACAGAGACAGAGACACAGCGACAGAGACACAGAGGCAGAGGCACAGAGACAGAGACACAGAGACAGAGACACAGAGACAGAGACACAGAGACAGAGTCACAGAGTCAGAGACACAGAGATAGAGACGCAGAGACAGGGACACAGAGACAGAGACACAGAGACACAGACACAGGGACAGAGACACAGAGACATGGACACTGAGAGAGTGACTCAGAGACAGAGACACAGAGACGGAGACAGAGGCACAGAGACATATACATAGAGACAGAGACACAGAGACGGAGACTGTGGGACAGAGACACAGAGACAGAGATTCAGATGCAGAGACACAGAGACGGAGACACAGGGACACAGACACAGAGACAGGGACACAGCGGCAGAGATTCAGATACAGAGACACAGAGACAGAGACACGGAGAGAGACCCACGGAGACAAAGACACAGAGACAGGGACACAAAGAGGGAGACACATGGACAGAGACACAGAGACCGTGACACAAGGAGAGAGACACAGAGACAGAGACACAGAGAAAGAGAAAAAGAGACAGAGACAGAGACAGAGACAGAGACACAGAGACAGAGACACAGAGACAGAGACACAGAGGCAGAGACACAGAGACAGAGACGCAGAGACAGAGACACAGAGACAGAGACACAGGGACCGAGACCCAGAGACAGAGACACAGATACAGAGACACAGAGACAGAGACACAGAGACAGAGACACAGAGACAGAGACACAGAGACAGAGACACAGAGACAGAGACGCAGAGACAGAGACACAGAGACAGAGACACAGAGACAGAGACGCAGAGACGGAGACACAGAGACGGAGACCCAGAGACAGAGACACAGATACAGAGACACAGAGACAGAGACACAGAGACAGAGACACACGGACAGAGGCATAGACACAAAGACAGAGGCACAGAGACAGATACACAGAGAGAGAGGCACAGAGGCAGAGACACAGAGAAAGAGACAGAGACACAGAGACAGAGACACAGGGACAGAGACACAGAGACAGGGCACAGAGACGGAGACTCTGGGACAGAGACACAGAGACAGAGATTCAGAGACAGGGACACAGAGACGAAGACACAGAGACAGAGACACAGAGGCAGAGGCACAGAGACAGAGACACAGAGACAGAGACGCAGAGACAGAGACACAGAGACAGGGACACAGAGACGGAGACACAGAGAGAGAGACACAGAGACAGAGACACAGAGACAGAGACACAGCGACAGAGACACAGAGACAGAGACACAGGGACGGAAACACAAGGACAGAGACAAAGAGACAGAGACACAGAGGCAGAGGCACAGAGACAGAGACACAGAGACAGAGACACAGAGACAGAGACGCAGTGACAGAGGCACAGAGACAGAGACAGTGACACACAGACAGAGACACAGAGACAGAGACACAGAGACAGAGACGCAGAGACAGAGACACAGAGGCCGAGACACAGAGACGGAGACACAGGGACATTGACACAGAGACAGGGACACAGAGAGAGTGACTCAGAGACGGAGACACAGGGACAGAGGCACAGAGACGTAGACACATAGACAGAGACACAGACACAGAGACAGAGACACAGGGACAGGGACACAGAGACATAGCCACAGAGACAGAGACATAGAGACAGAGACATAGAGACAGAGACGCAGAGACAGAGACACAGAGACGGAGACACAGGGGCAGAGACACAGAGACAGGGACACAGAGAGAGTGACACAAAGACAGAGACACAGGGACAGAGGAACAGAGACATAGACACAGAGACAGAGACACAGAGACAGTGACACAGGGACGGAGACACAAGGACAGAGACACAGAGACAGGGACTCAGAGACAGAGACACAGAGACGGAGGCACAGAGACAGAGACACAGAGACAGAGACACAGAGACAGGGACTCAGAGACAGAGACACAGAGACAGAGACACAGGGGCAGAGACAACGAGACGGAGTCACAGAGACAGAGACACAGAGACAGAGACGCAGAGACAGAGACACAGAGACAGAGACGCAGAGACGGAGACACAGAGATAGTGACACAGGGACGGAGACACAGAGACGTAGACACATAGACAGAGACACAGACACAGAGACAGAGACACAGAGACAGAGTCACAGAGACAGAGACACAGAGGCAGAGGCACGGAGACAGAGACACAGAGACAGAGACACAGAGACCGAGACCCAGAGACAGAGACACAGATACAGAGACACAGATGCAGAGACACAATGACAGAGATTCGGAGACAGAGATACAGGGAGAGGGACACAGAAACGGAGACACAGGGACAGAGACACAGAGACAGGGACACAGAGACAGAGACGCAGTGACAGAGACACAGAGGCAGAGACACAGAGAAAGAGAAACAGAGACAGAGACAGAGACAGAGACACAGAGACAGAGACACAGAGACAGAGACACAGAGACAGAGACACAGAGACAGAGACGCAGAGACAGAGACGCAGAGACAGAGACACAGAGACGGAGACCCAGAGACAGAGACACAGATACAGAGACACAGAGACAGAGACACAGTGACAGAGACACAGAGACAGATACACAGAGACAGCGTCACAGAGACAGAGACACAGAGGCAGAGGCACAGAGACAGAGACACAGAGACAGAGACACAGAGACAGGGACGCAGAGACAGAGACACAGAGACAGAGACAAAATGACAGAGATTCGGAGACAGAGACACAGGGAGAGAGACACAGAAACGTAGACACAAGGACAGAGACACAGAGACAGGGACATAGAGACGGAGACACAGAGAGAGAGACACAGAGACAGGGACACAGGGGCAGAGGCACAGAGACAGAGACACAGACACAGGGACACAGAGAGAGTGACACAAAGACAGAGACACAGGGACAGAGGAACAGAGACATAGACACAGAGACAGAGACACAGAGACAGATTCACAGAGACAGAGACACAGAGACAGAGACACACGGACAGAGGCATAGACACAAAGACAGAGGCACAGAGACAGATACACAGAGAGAGAGACACAGAGGCAGAGACACAGAGAAAGAGACAGAGACACAGAGACGGAGACACAGGGACAGAGACACAGAGACAGGGCACAGAGACGGAGACTCTGGGACAGAGACGCAGAGACAGAGATTCAGAGACAGGGACACAGAGACGGAGACACAGAGACAGAGACACAGAGGCAGATGCACAGAGACAGAGACACAGAGACAGAGACACAGAGACAGAGACACAGAGACCGAGACCCAGAGAGAGAGACACAGAGGCAGAGACACAGAGACGGAGACACAGGGACAGAGACACAGAGACAGGGCACAGAGACGGAGACTCTGGGACAGAGACACAGAGACAGAGATTCAGAGACAGGGACACAGAGACGGAGACACAGAGACAGAGACACAGAGGCAGAGGCACAGAGACAGAGACACAGAGACAGAGTCACAGAGTCAGAGACACAGAGACAGAGACGCAGAGACAGGGACACAGAGACAGAGACACAGAGACACAGACACAGGGACAGAGACACAGGGACACAGACACAGAGACAGGGACACAGAGGCAGAGATTCAGATACAGAGACACAGAGACAGAGACACGGAGAGAGACCCACGGAGACAAAGACACAGAGACAGGGACACAAAGAGGGAGACACATTGACAGAGACACAGGGACCGTGACACAAGGAGAGAGACACAGAGACAGGGACGCAGAGACAGAGACACAGAGACAGAGACAAAATGACAGAGATTCGGAGACAGAGACACAGGGAGAGAGACACAGAAACGTAGACACAAGGACAGAGACACAGAGACAGGGACACAGAGACGGAGACACAGAGAGAGAGACACAGAGACAGAGATACAGAGACAGAGACACAGAGACAGAGACACAGAGACAGAGACGCAGAGACAGGTACGTAGAGACAGAGACACAGAGACAGAGACACAATGATAGAGATTCAGAGAGAGAGACACAGGGAGAGAGACACAGAGACAGAGACACAGAGACAGAGACGCAGAGACAGGGACACAGAGACAGAGACACAGAGACCGAGACCCAGAGACGGAGACACACATACAGAGACACAGAGACAGAGACACAGAGGCAGAGACACAGAGACAGAGACACAGAGACAGAGAAACAGAGACAGAGTCACAGAGACAGAGACACAGAGGCAGAGGCACAGAGACAGAGACACAGAGACAGAGACACAGAGACAGAGAAACAGAGACAGAGTCACAGAGACAGCGACACAGAGGCAGAAGCACAGAGAGAGAGACACAGAGGCAGAGACACAGAGAAAGAGACAGAGACACAGAGACGGAGACACAGGGACAGAGACACAGAGACAGGGCACAGAGACGGAGACTCTGGCACAGAGACACAGAGACAGAGATTCAGAGACAGGGACACAGAGACGGAGACACAGAGGCAGAGACACAGAGGCAGAGGCACAGAGACAGAGACACAGAGACAGAGACACAGATACAGAGACACAGAGACAGAGACACAGAGACAGAGACACAGAGACAGAGTCACAGAGACAGAGGCAAGGAGGCAGAGGCACAGAGACAGAGACACAGAGACAGAGACACAAAGACAGAGACACAGAGACAGAGACACAGAGACAGAGACGCAGAGACAGAGACGTAGAGACAGAGACACAGAGACAGAGACACAATGATAGAGATTCAGAGAGAGAGACACAGGGAGAGAGACACAGAAACGGAGATACAGAGCCAGAGGCACAGAGACAGAGACACAGAGCCAGAGGCACAGAGCCAGAGGCACAGAGACAGAGACACAGAGACAGAGACACAGAGGCAGAGGCACAGAGACAGAGACACAGAGACAGAGACACAGAGACAGAGACACAGAGACAGAGTCACAGAGTCAGAGACACAGAGATAGAGACGCAGAGACAGGGACACAGAGACAGAGACACAGAGACACAGACACAGGGACAGAGACACAGAGACATGGACACTGAGAGAGTGACTCAGAGACAGAGACACAGAGACGGAGACAGAGGCACAGAGACATATACATAGAGACAGAGACACAGAGACGGAGACTGTGGGACAGAGACACAGAGACAGAGATTCAGATGCAGAGACACAGAGACGGAGACACAGGGACACAGACACAGAGACAGGGACACAGCGGCAGAGATTCAGATACAGAGACACAGAGACAGAGACACGGAGAGAGACCCACGGAGACAAAGACACAGAGACAGGGACACAAAGAGGGAGACACATGGACAGAGACACAGAGACCGTGACACAAGGAGAGAGACACAGAGACAGAGACACAGAGAAAGAGAAAAAGAGACAGAGACAGAGACACAGGGACCGAGACCCAGAGACAGAGACACAGATACAGAGACACAGAGACAGAGACACAGAGACAGAGACACAGAGACAGAGACACAGAGACAGAGACACAGAGACAGAGACACAGAGACAGAGACGCAGAGACAGAGACACAGAGACAGAGACACAGAGACAGAGACGCAGAGACAGAGACACAGAGACGGAGACCCAGAGACAGAGACACAGATACAGAGACACAGAGACAGAGACACAGTGACAGATACACAGAGACAGCGTCACAGAGACAGAGACACAGGGGCAGAGGCACAGAGACAGAGACACAGAGACAGAGACACAGAGACAGGGACGCAGAGACAGAGACACAGAGACAGAGACAAAATGACAGAGATTCGGAGACAGAGACACAGGGAGAGAGACACAGAAACGTAGACACAAGGACAGAGACACAGAGACAGGGACACAGAGACGGAGACACAGAGAGAGAGACACAGAGACAGGGACACAGGGGCAGAGGCACAGAGACAGAGACACAGAGACAGGGACACAGAGAGAGTGACACAAAGACAGAGACACAGGGACAGAGGAACAGAGACATAGACACAGAGACAGAGACACAGAGACAGAGACACAGGGACGGAGACTCAAGGACAGAGACACAGAGACAGGGACACAGAGAGAGAGAGACAGAGACAGAGACACAGAGACAGAGACACACGGACAGAGGCATAGACACAAAGACAGAGGCACAGAGACAGATACACAGAGAGAGAGAGTCACAGAGGCAGAGACACAGAGAAAGAGACAGAGACACAGAGACAGAGACACAGGGACAGAGACACAGAGACAGGGCACAGAGACGGAGACTCTGGGACAGAGACACAGAGACAGAGATTCAGAGACAGGGAGACAGAGACGAAGACACAGAGACAGAGACACAGAGGCAGAGGCACAGAGACAGAGACACAGAGACAGAGACGCAGAGACAGAGACACAGAGACAGGGACACAGAGACGGAGACACAGAGAGAGAGACACAGAGACAGAGACACAGAGACAGAGACACAGGTACAGAGACACAGAGACAGAGACACAGCGACAGAGACACAGAGACAGAGGCACAGAGACGTAGACACATAGACAGAGACACAGACACAGAGACAGAGACACAGGGACAGGGACACAGAGACATAGCCACAGAGACAGAGACATAGAGACAGAGACATAGAGACAGAGACACAGAGACAGAGACACAGAGACGGAGACACAGGGGCAGAGACACAGAGACAGGGACACAGAGAGAGTGACACAAAGACAGAGGCACAGGGACAGAGGAACAGAGACATAGACACAGAGACAGAGACACAGAGACAGTGACACAGGGACGGAGACACAAGGACAGAGACACAGAGACAGGGACTCAGAGACAGAGACACAGAGACGGAGACACAGAGACAGAGACACAGTGACAGAGACACAGAGACAGATACACAGAGACAGCGTCACAGAGACAGAGACACAGAGGCAGAGGCACAGAGACAGAGACACAGAGACAGAGACACAGAGACAGGGACGCAGAGACAGAGACACAGAGACAGAGACAAAATGACAGAGATTCGGAGACAGAGACACAGGGAGAGAGACACAGAAACGTAGACACAAGGACAGAGACACAGAGACAGGGACATAGAGACGGAGACACAGAGAGAGAGACACAGAGACAGGGACACAGGGGCAGAGGCACAGAGACAGAGACACAGAGACAGGGACACAGAGAGAGTGACACAAAGACAGAGACACAGGGACAGAGGAACAGAGACATAGACACAGAGACAGAGACACAGAGACAGATTCACAGAGACAGAGACACAGAGGCAGAGGCACAGAGAGAGGGACACAGAGGCAGAGACACAGAGAAAGAGACAGAGACACAGAGACGGAGACACAGGGACAGAGACACAGAGACAGGGCACAGAGACGGAGACTCTGGGACAGAGACACAGAGACAGAGATTCAGAGACAGGGACACAGAGACGGAGACACAGAGACAGAGACACAGAGGCAGAGGCACAGAGACAGAGACAGAGACACAGAGACAGAGACACAGAGAAAGAGACACAGAGACAGAGACACAGAGACAGAGACGCAGAGACAGGGACACAGAGACAGAGACACAGAGACCGAGACCCAGAGACGGAGACACAGATACAGAGACACAGAGACAGAGACACAGAGATAGAGACACAGAGACAGAGACACAGAGACAGAGAAACAGAGACAGAGTCACAGAGACAGAGACACAGAGGCAGAGGCACAGAGACAGAGACACAGAGACAGAGACACAGAGACAGAGAAACAGAGACAGAGTCACAGAGACAGCGACACAGGGGCAGAGGCACAGAGAGAGAGACACAGAGGCAGAGACACAGAGAAAGAGACAGAGACACAGAGACGGAGACACAGGGACAGAGACACAGAGACAGGGCACAGAGACGGAGACTCTGGGACAGAGACACAGAGACAGAGATTCAGAGACAGGGACACAGAGACGGAGACACAGAGACAGAGACACAGAGGCAGAGGCACAGAGACAGAGACACAGAGACAGAGACACAGATACAGACACAGAGACAGAGACACAGAGACAGAGACACAGAGACAGAGTCACAGAGACAGAGGCAAGGAGGCAGAGGCACAGAGACAGAGACACAGAGACAGAGATACAGAGACAGAGACACAGAGACAGAGACACAGAGACAGAGACACAGAGACAGAGACGCAGAGACAGGTACGTAGAGACAGAGACACAGAGACAGAGACACAATGATAGAGACTCAGAGAGAGAGACACAGGGAGAGAGACACAGAAACGGAGATACAGAGCCAGAGGCACAGAGACAGAGACACAGAGACAGAGACACAGAGACAGAGTCACAGAGTCAGAGACACAGAGACAGAGACGCAGAGACAGGGACACAGAGACAGAGACACAGAGACACAGACACAGGGACAGAGACACAGGGACACAGACACAGAGACAGGGACACAGAGGCAGAGATTCAGATACAGAGACACAGAGACAGAGACACGGAGAGAGACCCACGGAGACAAAGACACAGAGACAGGGACACAAAGAGGGAGACACATTGACAGAGACACAGGGACCGTGACACAAGGAGAGAGACACAGAGACAGAGACACAGAGAAAGAGAAAAAGAGACAGAGACAGAGACAGAGACAGAGACACAGAGACAGAGACACAGAGACAGAGACACAGAGACAGAGACACAGAGACAGAGACGCAGAGACAGAGACACAGAGACAGAGACACAGAGACCGAGACCCAGAGACAGAGACACAGATACAGAGACACAGAGACAGAGACACAGAGACAGAGACACAGAGACAGAGACACAGAGACAGAGACACAGAGACAGAGACACAGAGACAGAGACACAGAGACAGAGACGCAGAGACAGCGACACAGAGACAGAGACACAGAGACAGAGACGCAGAGACAGAGACACAGAGACGGAGACCCAGAGACAGAGACACAGATACAGAGACACAGAGACAGAGACACAGTGACAGATACACAGAGACAGCGTCACAGAGACAGAGACACAGGGGCAGAGGCACAGACACAGAGACACAGAGACAGAGACACAGAGACAGGGACGCAGAGACAGAGACACAGAGACAGAGACAAAATGACAGAGATTCGGAGACAGAGACACAGGGAGAGAGACACAGAAACGTAGACACAAGGACAGAGACACAGAGACAGGGACACAGAGACGGAGACACAGAGAGAGAGACACAGAGACAGGGACACAGGGGCAGAGGCACAGAGACAGAGACACAGAGACAGGGACACAGAGAGAGTGACACAAAGACAGAGACACAGGGACAGAGGAACAGAGACATAGACACAGAGACAGAGACACAGAGACAGAGACACAGGGACGGAGACACAGGTACAGAGACACAGAGACAGAGACACAGCGACAGAGACACAGAGACAGAGACACAGAGACAGAGACACAGAGACAGAGACACAGAGACAGAGACACAGAGACAGAGACGCAGAGACAGGGACACAGAGACACAGTCACAGAGACAGAGACACGGACGCAGAGGCACAGAGACAGAGACACAGAGACAGAGACACAGAGACAGAGACACAGAGACAGAGACACAGAGACAGAGACGCAGAGACAGAGACGTAGAGACAGAGACACAGAGACAGGGACACAGAGACAGAGACACAGAGACAGAGACGCAGAGACAGAGACACAGAGACAGAGACACAGAGACAGAGACACAATGATAGAGATTCAGAGACAGAGACACAGGGAGAGAGATACAGAAGCGGAGATACAGAGCCAGAGGCACAGAGACAGAGACACAGAGACAGAGACACAGAGGCAGAGGCACAGAGACAGAGACACAGAGACAGAGACACAGAGACAGAGTCACAGAGTCAGAGACACAGAGACAGAGACGCAGAGACAGAGACACAGAGACAGAGTCACAGAGTCAGAGACACAGAGACAGAGACGCAGAGACAGGGACACAGAGACAGAGACACAGAGACAGAGACGCAGAGACAGAGACGTAGAGACAGAGACACAGAGACAGGGACACAGAGACAGAGACACAGAGACAGAGACGCAGAGACAGAGACACAGAGACAGAGACACAATGATAGAGATTCAGAGACAGAGACACAGGGAGAGAGATACAGAAGCGGAGATACAGAGCCAGAGGCACAGAGACAGAGACACAGAGACAGAGACACAGAGGCAGAGGCACAGAGACAGAGACACAGAGACAGAGACACAGAGACAGAGTCACAGAGTCAGAGACACAGAGACAGAGACGCAGAGACAGAGACACAGAGACAGAGTCACAGAGTCAGAGACACAGAGACAGAGACGCAGAGACAGGGACACAGAGACAGAGACACAGCGACACAGACACAGGGACAGAGACACAGAGACATGGACACAGAGAGAGTGACTCAGAGACAGAGACACAGAGACGGAGACAGAGGCACAGAGACATATACATAGAGACAGAGACACAGAGACAGTGACTCAGAGACAGAGACACAGAGACGGAGACAGAGGCACAGAGACATATACATAGAGACAGAGACACAGAGACAGAGACACAGAGACAGAGACACAGAGACAGAGACGCAGGGACAGAGACACAGAGACAGAGACACAGAGACAGAGACACTGAGACAGAGACGCAGAGACAGGGACACAGAGACAGAGACACAGAGACAGAGACACAGGGACAGAGACACAGAGGCAGACACTCAGAGACAGAGACACAGAGACAGAGACACAGGGACAGAGACACAGAGACAGGGACACAGAGAGAGTGACTCAGAGACAGAGACACAGGGACAGAATCACAGAGACATAGACACAGAGACAGAGACACAGAGACACAGAGACAGAGACAGAGACAGAGACACAGAGACAGAGACACAGAGACAGAGACACAGAGACAGAGTCACAGAGACAGAGACACAGAGGCAGAGGCACGGAGACAGAGACACAGAGACAGAGACACAGAGACCGAGACCCAGAGACAGAGACACAGATACAGAGACATAGATGCAGAGACACAATGACAGAGATTCGGAGACAGAGATACAGAGACAGAGACACAGGGACAGAGACACAGAGGCAGACACACAGAGACAGAGGCACAGAGACAGAGACACAGAGACAGAGATACAGAGACCGAGACCCAGAGACAGAGACACAGATACAGAGGCACAAAGACAGAGACACAGAGACAGAGACACAGAGACAGAGACACAGAGACAGAGACACAGAGACAGAGACACAGAGACAGAGACACAGAGACACAGAGACAGAGACACAGAGACGGAGACTGTCGGACAGAGACACTGAGACAGAGAAACAGTGAGACAGACAGAGACACAGAGACAGAGACACAGGGACAGAGACACAGAGACAGAGACACAGAGACAGATTCACAGAGACCGAGACACATAGACAGAGACACACGGACAGAGGCACAGAGACAGGGCACAGAGACGGAGACTCTGGGACAGAGACACAGAGAGAGAGACACAGATACAGAGACACGGAGACAGAGACACAGGTACGGGGACACAGAGACAGAGACACAGCGACAGAGACACAGAGACAGATACACAGAGACAGAGACGCAGGGACAGAGACACAGAGACAGAGACACAGAGACAGAGACGCAGAGACTGGGACACAGAGACAGAGACACAGAGACAGAGACACAGAGACAGAGACACAGAGACAGAGACGCAGAGACAGAGACGTAGAGACAGAGACACAGAGACAGGGACACAGAGACAGAGACACAGAGACAGAGACGCAGAGACAGAGACACAGAGACAGAGACAAAGAGACAGAGACACAATGATAGAGATTCAGAGACAGAGACACAGGGAGAGAGACACAGAAACGGAGATACAGCGACAGAGACACATAGACAGAGACACAGAGACAGAGACACAGAGACAGAGACAGAGTGACAGAGACACAGAGACAGAGACACAGAGACAGATACACAGAGAGAGAGACACAGAGAAAGAGACAGAGACGCAGAGACGGAGACACAGGGACAGAGACACAATGATAGAGATTCAGAGAGAGAGACACAGGGAGAGAGACACAGAAACGGAGATACAGCGACAGGGACACATAGACAGAGACACAGAGGCAGAGACACAGAGACAGAGACACAGTGACAGAGACACAGAGACAGAGACACAGAGACAGATACACAGAGAGAGAGACACAGAGAAAGAGACAGAGACCCAGAGACAGAGACACAGAGACAGAGACACAGACACAGAGACGCAGAGACAGAGACACAGAGACAGAGACACAGGGAAAGAGAAGCAGAGACTGAGACAGAGACAAAGACACAGAGACAGAGACACAGAGACAGAGACACAGAGACAGAGACGCAGAGACAGGGACACAGAGACAGAGACACAGAGACAGAGACACAGACACGGAGACAGAGACACAGAGACATAGACACAGAGACAGAGACACAGAGACGGAGACTGTGGGACAGAGACACAGAGACAGAGATTCAGAGACGGAGACATAGGGACAGAGACACAGAGACAGGGACACAGAGGCAGAGATTCAGATGCAGAGACACAGTGACAGATTCACAGAGACAGAGACAAGGGAGAGAGGCCCACGGAGACAGAGACACAGAGACAGGGACACAGAGGCAGAGATTCAGATGCAGAGACACAGGGACAGATTCACAGAGGCAGAGACACGGAGAGAGACCCACGGAGACAGAGACACAGAGACAGGGATACAGAGGCGGTGACACAGGTACAGAGACACACGGACAGAGGCATAGACACAGAGACCGATACACGGAGACGGAGACACAGGTCCAGAGACACACGGACAGAGGCATAGACACAAAGACAGAGGCATAGAGACAGATACACAGAGAGAGAGACACAGAGGCAGAGACACAGAGAAAGAGACAGAGACACAGAGACGGAGACACAGGGACAGAGACACAGAGACAGGGCACAGAGACGGAGACACAGAGACAGAGACACAGAGGCAGAGACACAGAGACAGAGACACAGACACAGAGACACAGAGACAGAGACACCGAGACAGAGACACAGAGACAGAGACACAGAGACAGAGATACAGAGTCAGAGACACAGAGACAGAGACACAGAGACAGAGACACAGAGACAGAGACATAGAGACAGAGACACAGAGACATGGACACAGAGAGAGTGACTCAGAGACAGAGACATAGAGACGGAGACAGAGACACAGAGACATAGACACAGAGACAGAGACACAGAGACGGAGACTGTGGGACAGAGACACAGAGACAGAGATTCAGAGACGGAGACACAGGGACAGAGACACAGAGACAGGGACACAGAGGCAGAGATTCAGATGCAGAGACACAGTGACAGATTCACAGAGACAGAGACAAGGGAGAGAGGCCCACGGAGACAGAGACACAGAGACAGGGACACAGAGGCAGAGATTCAGATGCAGAGACACAGGGACAGAATCACAGAGGCAGAGACACGGAGAGAGACCCACGGAGACAGAGACACAGAGACAGGGATACAGAGACGGAGACACAGAGACAGAGACACAGAGACAGAGACATAGAGACAGAGACACAGAGAGAGTGACTCAGAGACAGAGACATAGAGACGGAGACAGAGACACAGAGACGGAGACTGTGGAACAGAGACACAGAGACAGAGATTCAGAGACGGAGACACAGGGACAGAGACACAGAGACAGGGACACAGAGGCAGTGATTCAGATGCAGAGACACAGGGACAGATTCACAGAGGCAGAGACACGGAGAGAGACCCACGGAGACAGAGACACAGAGACAGGGATACAGAGACGGAGACACAGGTACAGAGACACACGGACAGAGGCATAGACACAGAGACCGAGACACGGAGACAGAGACACACAGACAGAGACACAGAGACAGAGAAACAGAGACGGAGACTGTGGGACAGAGACACAGAGACAGAGACACATTGAAACAGACAGAGACACAGAGACAGAGACACAGGGACAGAGACACAGAGACAGAGACACAGAGACAGATTCACAGAGACAGAGACACAGAGACAGAGACACACGGACAGAGGCATAGACACAAAGACAGAGGCACAGAGACAGATACACAGAGAGAGAGACACAGAGGCAGAGACACAGAGAAAGAGACAGAGACGCAGAGACGGAGACACAGGGACAGAGACACAGAGACAGGGCACAGAGACGGAGACTCAGGGACAGAGACACAGAGACAGAGATTCAGAGACGGGGACACAGAGACGGAGACACAGAGACAGAGACACAGAGGCAGAGGCACAGAGACCGAGACACAGAGACAGAGACACAGAGACAGAGACACAGAGACAGGGACACAGAGACGGAGACACAGAGAGAGAGACACAGAGACAGAGACACAGAGACAGAGACACAGGTACAGAGACACAGCGACAGAGACACAGAGACAGAGACACAGAGACAGAGACACAGGGACAGAGACACAGAGACAGAGACACAGAGACAGAGACACAGAGACAGAGACGCAGAGACAGGGACACAGAGACAGAGACACAGAGACCGAGACCCAGAGACAGAGACACAGATACAGAGACACAGAGACAGAGACAGAGAAACAGAGACAGAGCCACAGAGACAGAGACACAGAGGCAGAGGCACAGAGAGAGAGACACAGAGGCAGAGACACAGAGAAAGAGACAGAGACACAGAGACGGAGACACAGGGACAGAGACGCAGAGACAGGGCACAGAGACCGAGACTCTGGGCCAGAGACACAGAGACAGAGATTCAGAGACAGGGACACAGAGACGGAGACACAGAGGCAGAGACACAGAGGCAGAGGCACAGAGACAGAGACACAGAGACAGAGACACAGAGACAGAGACACAGAGACAGAGACACAGAGACAGAGACACAGAGACAGGGACACAGAGACGGAGACACAGAGAGAGAGACACAGAGACAGAGACACAGAGACAGAGACACAGGTACAGAGACACAGAGACAGAGACACAGAGACAGAGACACAGCGACAGAGACACAGAGACAGAGACACAGAGACAGAGACACAGAGACAGAGACACAGAGACAGAAACACAGAGACAGAGACACAGAGACAGAGACACAGAGACAGAGACACAGAGACAGAGACGCAGAGACAGGGACACAGAGACAGAGACACAGAGACCGAGACCCAGAGACAGAGACACAGATACAGAGACACAGAGACAGAGACACAGAGACAGAGACACAGAGACAGAGACACACAGACAGAGACACAGAGACAGAGAAACAGAGACAGAGTCACAGAGACAGAGACACAGAGACAGAGACACAGAGACAGAGACACAGAGACAGAGACGCAGTGGCAGAGACACAGAGACAGAGACACAGAGACAGAGACACAGAGACAGAGACACAGAGACAGCGACACAGAGACAGAGACGCAGAGACAGAGACGTAGAGACAGAGACACAGAGACAGGGACACAGAGACAGAGACACAGAGACAGAAACACAGAGACAGAGACGCAGAGACAGAGACACAGAGACAGAGACACAGAGACAGAGACACAGAGACAGAGACACAGAGACAGGGACACAGAGACAGAGACACAGAGACAGAGACACAGAGACGGAGACACAGAGACAGATACACAGAGACAGAGACACAGAGACAGAGACACAGAGACAGAGACACAGGGACAGAGACACAGAGGCAGACACACAGAGACAGAGGCACAGAGACAGAGACACAGAGACAGAGATACAGAGACCGAGACCCAGAGACAGAGACACAGATACAGAGGCACGAAGACAGAGACACAGAGACAGAGACACAGAGACAGAGACACAGAGACAGAGACACAGAGACAGAGACACAGAGACAGAGACACAGAGACAGAGACACAGAGACAGAGACACAGAGACAGAGACACAGAGACAGAGACACAGAGACAGAGACACAGAGACAGAGACACAGAGACAGAGACACAGAGACAGAGACACAGAGACAGAGACACAGAGACGGAGACTGTCGGACAGAGACACTGAGACAGACAGAGACACAGAGACAGAGACACAGGGACAGAGACACAGAGACAGAGACACAGAGACAGATTCACAGAGACAGAGACACATAGACAGAGACACACGGACAGAGACACAGCGACAGAGACACAGAGACAGAGACACAGAGACAGAGACACAGAGACAGAGACACAGAGACAGAGACACAGAGACAGAGACGCAGAGACAGGGACACAGAGACACAGTCACAGAGACAGAGACACGGACGCAGAGGCACAGAGACAGAGACACAGAGACAGAGACACAGAGACAGAGACACAGAGACAGAGACGCAGAGACAGAGACGTAGAGACAGAGACACAGAGACAGGGACACAGAGACAGAGACACAGAGACAGAGACGCAGAGACAGAGACACAGAGACAGAGACACAGAGACAGAGACACAATGATAGAGATTCAGAGACAGAGACACAGGGAGAGAGATACAGAAGCGGAGATACAGAGCCAGAGGCACAGAGACAGAGACACAGAGACAGAGACACAGAGGCAGAGGCACAGAGACAGAGACACAGAGACAGAGACACAGAGACAGAGTCACAGAGTCAGAGACACAGAGACAGAGACACAGTGACAGAGACACAGAGACAGAGACACAGAGACAGAGACACAATGATAGAGATTCAGAGACAGAGACACAGGGAGAGAGATACAGAAGCGGAGATACAGAGCCAGAGGCACAGAGACAGAGACACAGAGACAGAGACACAGAGGCAGAGGCACAGAGACAGAGACACAGAGACAGAGACACAGAGACAGAGTCACAGAGTCAGAGACACAGAGACAGAGACGCAGAGACAGAGACACAGAGACACAGAGACAGAGACAGAGACAGAGACACAGAGACAGAGACACAGAGACAGAGACACAGAGACAGAGTCACAGAGACAGAGACACAGAGACACAGAGACAGAGACACAGAGACGGAGACACAGAGACAGAGACACAGAGACAGAGACACAGGGACAGAGACACAGAGGCAGACACACAGAGACAGAGGCACAGAGACAGAGACACAGAGACAGAGATACAGAGACCGAGACCCAGAGACAGAGACACAGATACAGAGGCACAAAGACAGAGACACAGAGACAGAGACACAGAGACAGAGACACAGAGACAGAGACACAGAGACAGAGACACAGAGACAGAGACACAGAGACACAGAGACAGAGACACAGAGACGGAGACTGTCGGACAGAGACACTGAGACAGAGAAACAGTGAGACAGACAGAGACACAGAGACAGAGACACAGGGACAGAGACACAGAGACAGAGACACAGAGACAGATTCACAGAGACAGAGACACATAGACAGAGACACACGGACAGAGGCACAGAGACAGGGCACAGAGACGGAGACTCTGGGACAGAGACACAGAGAGAGAGACACAGATACAGAGACACGGAGACAGAGACACAGGTACGGGGACACAGAGACAGAGACACAGCGACAGAGACACAGAGACAGATACACAGAGACAGAGACGCAGGGACAGAGACACAGAGACAGAGACACAGAGACAGAGACGCAGAGACTGGGACACAGAGACAGAGACACAGAGACAGAGACACAGAGACAGAGACACAGAGACAGAGACGCAGAGACAGAGACGTAGAGACAGAGACACAGAGACAGGGACACAGAGACAGAGACACAGAGACAGAGACGCAGAGACAGAGACACAGAGACAGAGACAAAGAGACAGAGACACAATGATAGAGATTCAGAGACAGAGACACAGGGAGAGAGACACAGAAACGGAGATACAGCGACAGAGACACATAGACAGAGACACAGAGACAGAGACACAGAGACAGAGACACAGTGACAGAGACACAGAGACAGAGACACAGAGACAGATACACAGAGAGAGAGACACAGAGAAAGAGACAGAGACGCAGAGACGGAGACACAGGGACAGAGACACAATGATAGAGATTCAGAGAGAGAGACACAGGGAGAGAGACACAGAAACGGAGATACAGCGACAGGGACACATAGACAGAGACACAGAGGCAGAGACACAGAGACAGAGACACAGTGACAGAGACACAGAGACAGAGACACAGAGACAGATACACAGAGAGAGAGACACAGAGAAAGAGACAGAGACCCAGAGACAGAGACACAGACACAGAGACGCAGAGACAGAGACACAGAGACAGAGACACAGGGAAAGAGAAGCAGAGACTGAGACAGAGACAAAGACACAGAGACAGAGACACAGAGACAGAGACACAGAGACAGAGACGCAGAGACAGGGACACAGAGACAGAGACACAGAGACAGAGACACAGGCACGGAGACAGAGACACAGAGACATAGACACAGAGACAGAGACACAGAGACGGAGACTGTGGGACAGAGACACAGAGACAGAGATTCAGAGACGGAGACATAGGGACAGAGACACAGAGACAGGGACACAGAGGCAGAGATTCAGATGCAGAGACACAGTGACAGATTCACAGAGACAGAGACAAGGGAGAGAGGCCCACGGAGACAGAGACACAGAGACAGGGACACAGAGGCAGAGATTCAGATGCAGAGACACAGGGACAGATTCACAGAGGCAGAGACACGGAGAGAGACCCACGGAGACAGAGACACAGAGACAGGGATACAGAGACGGTGACACAGGTACAGAGACACACGGACAGAGGCATAGACACAGAGACCGATACACGGAGACGGAGACACAGGTCCAGAGACACACGGACAGAGGCATAGACACAAAGACAGAGGCATAGAGACAGATACACAGAGAGAGAGACACAGAGGCAGAGACACAGAGAAAGAGACAGAGACACAGAGACGGAGACACAGGGACAGAGACACAGAGACAGGGCACAGAGACGGAGACACAGAGACAGAGACACAGAGGCAGAGACACAGAGACAGATACACAGAGACAGAGACACAGAGACAGAGACACCGAGACAGAGACACAGAGACAGAGACACAGAGACAGAGATACAGAGTCAGAGACACAGAGACAGAGACACAGAGACAGAGACACAGAGACAGAGACATAGAGACAGAGACACAGAGACATGGACACAGAGAGAGTGGCTCAGAGACAGAGACATAGAGACGGAGACAGAGACACAGAGACATAGACACAGAGACAGAGACACAGAGACGGAGACTGTGGGACAGAGACACAGAGACAGAGATTCAGAGACGGAGACACAGGGACAGAGACACAGAGACAGGGACACAGAGGCAGAGATTCAGATGCAGAGACACAGTGACAGATTCACAGAGACAGAGACAAGGGAGAGAGGCCCACGGAGACAGAGACACAGAGACAGGGACACAGAGGCAGAGATTCAGATGCAGAGACACAGGGACAGAATCACAGAGGCAGAGACACGGAGAGAGACCCACGGAGACAGAGACACAGAGACAGGGATACAGAGACGGAGACACAGAGACAGAGACACAGAGACAGAGACATAGAGACAGAGACACAGAGAGAGTGACTCAGAGACAGAGACATAGAGACGGAGACAGAGACACAGAGACGGAGACTGTGGAACAGAGACACAGAGACAGAGATTCAGAGACGGAGACACAGGGACAGAGACACAGAGACAGGGACACAGAGGCAGTGATTCAGATGCAGAGACACAGGGACAGATTCACAGAGGCAGAGACACGGAGAGAGACCCACGGAGACAGAGACACAGAGACAGGGATACAGAGACGGAGACACAGGTACAGAGACACACGGACAGAGGCATAGACACAGAGACCGAGACACGGAGACAGAGACACACAGACAGAGACACAGAGACAGAGAAACAGAGACGGAGACTGTGGGACAGAGACACAGAGACAGAGACACATTGAAACAGACAGAGACACAGAGACAGAGACACAGGGACAGAGACACAGAGACAGAGACACAGAGACAGATTCACAGAGACAGAGACACAGAGACAGAGACACACGGACAGAGGCATAGACACAAAGACAGAGGCACAGAGACAGATACACAGAGAGAGAGACACAGAGGCAGAGACACAGAGAAAGAGACAGAGACGCAGAGACGGAGACACAGGGACAGAGACACAGAGACAGGGCACAGAGACGGAGACTCAGGGACAGAGACACAGAGACAGAGATTCAGAGACGGGGACACAGAGACGGAGACACAGAGACAGAGACACAGAGGCAGAGGCACAGAGACCGAGACACAGAGACAGAGACACAGAGACAGAGACACAGAGACAGGGACACAGAGACGGAGACACAGAGAGAGAGACACAGAGACAGAGACACAGAGACAGAGACACAGGTACAGAGACACAGCGACAGAGACACAGAGACAGAGACACAGAGACAGAGACACAGGGACAGAGACACAGAGACAGAGACACAGAGACAGAGACACAGAGACAGAGACGCAGAGACAGGGACACAGAGACAGAGACACAGAGACCGAGACCCAGAGACAGAGACACAGATACAGAGACACAGAGACAGAGACAGAGAAACAGAGACAGAGCCACAGAGACAGAGACACAGAGGCAGAGGCACAGAGAGAGAGACACAGAGGCAGAGACACAGAGAAAGAGACAGAGACACAGAGACGGAGACACAGGGACAGAGACGCAGAGACAGGGCACAGAGACCGAGACTCTGGGCCAGAGACACAGAGACAGAGATTCAGAGACAGGGACACAGAGACGGAGACACAGAGGCAGAGACACAGAGGCAGAGGCACAGAGACAGAGACACAGAGACAGAGACACAGAGACAGAGACACAGAGACAGAGACACAGAGACAGAGACACAGAGACAGAGACACAGAGACAGGGACACAGAGACGGAGACACAGAGAGAGAGACACAGAGACAGAGACACAGAGACAGAGACACAGGTACAGAGACACAGAGACAGAGACACAGCGACAGAGACACAGAGACAGAGACACAGAGACAGACACAGAGACAGAGACACAGAGACAGAAACACAGAGACAGAGACACAGAGACAGAGACACAGAGACAGAGACACAGAGACAGAGACGCAGAGACAGGGACACAGAGACAGAGACACAGAGACCGAGACCCAGAGACAGAGACACAGATACAGAGACACAGAGACAGAGACACAGAGACAGAGACACACAGACAGAGACACAGAGACAGAGAAACAGAGACAGAGTCACAGAGACAGAGACACAGAGGCAGAGGCACAGAGACAGAGACACAGAGACAGAGACACAGAGACAGAGACGCAGTGGCAGAGACACAGAGACAGAGACACAGAGACAGAGACACAGAGACAGCGACACAGAGACAGAGACGCAGAGACAGAGACGTAGAGACAGAGACACAGAGACAGGGACACAGAGACAGAGACACAGAGACAGAAACACAGAGACAGAGACGCAGAGACAGAGACACAGAGACAGAGACACAGAGACAGAGACATAGAGACAGAGAAACAGAGACAGGGACACAGAGACGGAGACACAGAGACAGAGACACAGAGACAGGGACGCAGAGACAGAGACACAGAGACAGAGACACAGAGACAGAGACACAGAGACAGAGACACAGAGACGGAGACACAGAGACAGATACACAGAGACAGAGACACAGAGACAGAGACACAGAGACAGAGACACAGGGACAGAGACACAGAGGCAGACACACAGAGACAGAGGCACAGAGACAGAGACACAGAGACAGAGATACAGAGACCGAGACCCAGAGACAGAGACACAGATACAGAGGCACGAAGACAGAGACACAGAGACAGAGACACAGAGACAGAGACGCAGAGACAGGGACACAGTGACAGAGACACAGAGACAGAGACACAGAGACAGATACACAGAGAGAGAGACACAGAGAAAGAGACAGAGACGCAGAGACGGAGACACAGGGACAGAGACACAATGATAGAGATTCAGAGAGAGAGACACAGGGAGAGAGACACAGAAACGGAGATACAGCGACAGGGACACATAGACAGAGACACAGAGACAGAGACACAGAGACAGAGACACAGTGACAGAGACACAGAGACAGAGACACAGAGACAGATACACAGAGAGAGAGACACAGAGAAAGAGACAGAGAACCAGAGACAGAGACACAGAGACAGAGACACAGAGGCAGAGGCACAGAGAGAGAGACACAGAGGCAGAGACACAGAGAAAGAGACAGAGACACAGAGACGGAGACACAGGGACAGAGACGCAGAGACAGGGCACAGAGACCGAGACTCTGGGCCAGAGACACAGAGACAGAGATTCAGAGACAGGGACACAGAGACGGAGACACAGAGGCAGAGACACAGAGGCAGAGGCACAGAGACAGAGACACAGAGACAGAGACACAGAGACAGAGACACAGAGACAGAGACACAGAGACAGAGACACAGAGACAGAGACACAGAGACAGAGACACAGAGACAGGGACACAGAGACGGAGACACAGAGAGAGAGACACAGAGACAGAGACACAGAGACAGAGACACAGGTACAGAGACACAGAGACAGAGACACAGCGACAGAGACACAGAGACAGAGACACAGAGACAGACACAGAGACAGAGACACAGAGACAGAAACACAGAGACAGAGACACAGAGACAGAGACACAGAGGCAGAGACACAGAGACAGAGACGCAGAGACAGGGACACAGAGACAGAGACACAGAGACCGAGACCCAGAGACAGAGACACAGATACAGAGACACAGAGACAGAGACACAGAGACAGAGACACACAGACAGAGACACAGAGACAGAGAAACAGAGACAGAGTCACAGAGACAGAGACACAGAGGCAGAGGCACAGAGACAGAGACACAGAGACAGAGACACAGAGACAGAGACGCAGTGGCAGAGACACAGAGACAGAGACACAGAGACAGAGACACAGAGACAGCGACACAGAGACAGAGACGCAGAGACAGAGACGTAGAGACAGAGACACAGAGACAGGGACACAGAGACAGAGACACAGAGACAGAAACACAGAGACAGAGACGCAGAGACAGAGACACAGAGACAGAGACACAGAGACAGAGACATAGAGACAGAGAAACAGAGACAGGGACACAGAGACGGAGACACAGAGACAGAGACACAGAGACAGGGACGCAGAGACAGAGACACAGAGACAGAGACACAGAGACAGAGACACAGAGACAGAGATACAGAGACGGAGACACAGAGACAGATACACAGAGACAGAGACACAGAGACAGAGACACAGAGACAGAGACACAGGGACAGAGACACAGAGGCAGACACACAGAGACAGAGGCACAGAGACAGAGACACAGAGACAGAGATACAGAGACCGAGACCCAGAGACAGAGACACAGATACAGAGGCACGAAGACAGAAACACAGAGACAGAGACACAGAGACAGAGACACAGAGACAGAGACACAGAGACAGAGACACAGAGACAGAGACACAGAGACAGAGACACAGAGACAGAGACACAGAGACGGAGACTGTCGGACAGAGACACTGAGACAGACAGAGACACAGAGACAGAGACACAGGGACAGAGACACAGAGACAGAGACACAGAGACAGATTCACAGAGACAGAGACACATAGACAGAGACACACGGACAGAGGCACAGAGACAGGGCACAGAGACGGAGACTCTGGGACAGAGACACAGAGAGAGAGACACAGATACAGAGACACGGAGACAGAGACACAGGTACGGGGACACAGAGACAGAGACACAGCGACAGAGACACAGAGACAGATACACAGAGACAGAGACGCAGGGACAGAGACACAGAGACAGAGACACAGAGACAGAGACACAGTGACAGAGACACAGAGACAGAGACACAGAGACAGATACACAGAGAGAGAGACACAGAGAAAGAGACAGAGACGCAGAGACGGAGACACAGGGACAGAGACACAATGATAGAGATTCAGAGAGAGAGACACAGGGAGAGAGACACAGAAACGGAGATACAGCGACAGGGACACATAGACAGAGACACAGAGACAGAGACACAGAGACAGAGACACAGTGACAGAGACACAGAGACAGAGACACAGAGACAGATACACAGAGAGAGAGACACAGAGAAAGAGACAGAGAACCAGAGACAGAGACACAGAGACAGAGACACAGAGACAGAGACGCAGAGACAGAGACACAGAGACAGAGACACAGGGAAAGAGAAGCAGAGACTGAGACAGAGACAAAGACACAGAGACAGAGACACAGAGACAGAGACACAGAGACAGAGACGCAGAGACAGGGACACAGAGACAGAGACACAGAGACAGAGACACAGACACGGAGACAGAGACACAGAGACATAGACACAGAGACAGAGACACAGAGACGGAGACTGTGGGACAGAGACACAGAGACAGAGATTCAGAGACGGAGACATAGGGACAGAGACACAGAGACAGGGACACAGAGGCAGAGATTCAGATGCAGAGACACAGTGACAGATTCACAGAGACAGAGACAAGGGAGAGAGGCCCACGGAGACAGAGACACAGAGACAGGGACACAGAGGCAGAGATTCAGATGCAGAGACACAGGGACAGATTCACAGAGGCAGAGACACGGAGAGAGACCCACGGAGACAGAGACACAGAGACAGGGATACAGAGACGGTGACACAGGTACAGAGACACACGGACAGAGGCATAGACACAGAGACCGATACACGGAGACGGAGACACAGGTCCAGAGACACACGGACAGAGGCATAGACACAAAGACAGAGGCATAGAGACAGATACACAGAGAGAGAGACACAGAGGCAGAGACACAGAGAAAGAGACAGAGACACAGAGACGGAGACACAGGGACAGAGACACAGAGACAGGGCACAGAGACGGAGACTCTGGGACAGAGACACAGAGACAGAGATTCAGAGGCAGAGACACAGAGACGGAGACTGTGGGACAGAGACACAGAGACAGAGACACAGTGAGACAGACAGAGACACAGAGACGGAGACAGAGGGACAGACACACAGAGACAGAAACACAGATACAGATTCACAGAGACAGGGACACAGAGATACACGTTCAGAGGCATAGACACAGAGACAGAGACACAGAGACCGTGACACAAAGACGGAGACGCAGGGGCAGAGACACCGAGACAGAGACACAGAGACAGAGACACAGAGACAGAGACACAGAGACAGAGACACAGAGACGGAGACACAGAGACAGAGACACAGAGGCAGAGACACAGAGACAGAGACACAGAGACAGAGACACAGAGATAGAGACACCGAGACAGAGACACAGAGACACAGAGACAGAGACACAGAGACAGAGATACAGAGTCAGAGACACAGAGACAGAGACACAGAGACAGAGACACAGAGACAGAGACATAGAGACAGAGACACAGAGACATGGACACAGAGAGAGTGACTCAGAGACAGAGACATAGAGACGGAGACATAGACACAGAGACATAGACACAGAGGCAGAGACACAGAGACGGAGACTGTGGGACAGAGACACAGAGACAGAGATTCAGAGACGGAGACACAGGGACAGAGACACAGAGACAGGGACACAGAGGCAGAGATTCAGATGCAGAGACACAGTGACAGATTCACAGAGACAGAGACAAGGGAGAGAGGCCCACGGAGACAGAGACACAGAGACGGGGACACAGAGGCAGAGATTCAGATGCAGAGACACAGGGACAGAATCACAGAGGCAGAGACACGGAGAGAGACCCACGGAGACAGAGACACAGAGACAGGGATACAGAGACGGAGACACAGAGACAGAGACACAGAGACAGAGACATAGAGACAGAGACACAGAGAGAGTGACTCAGAGACAGAGACATAGAGACGGAGACAGAGACACAGAGACGGAGACTGTGGGACAGAGACACAGAGACAGAGATTCAGAGACGGAGACACAGGGACAGAGACACAGAGACAGGGACACAGAGGCAGTGATTCAGATGCAGAGACACAGGGACAGATTCACAGAGGCAGAGACACGGAGAGAGACCCACGGAGACAGAGACACAGAGACAGGGATACAGAGACGGAGACACAGGTACAGAGACACACGGACAGAGGCATAGACACAGAGACCGAGACACGGAGACAGAGACACACAGACAGAGACACAGAGACAGAGAAACAGAGACGGAGACTGTGGGACAGAGACACAGAGACAGAGACACATTGAAACAGACAGAGACACAGAGACAGAGACACAGGGACAGAGACACAGAGACAGAGACACAGAGACAGATTCACAGAGACAGAGACACAGAGACAGAGACACACGGACAGAGGCATAGACACAAAGACAGAGGCACAGAGACAGATACACAGAGAGAGAGACACAGAGGCAGAGACACAGAGAAAGAGACAGAGACGCAGAGACGGAGACACAGGGACAGAGACACAGAGACAGGGCACAGAGACGGAGACTCAGGGACAGAGACACAGAGACAGAGATTCAGAGACGGGGACACAGAGACGGAGACACAGAGACAGAGACACAGAGGCAGAGGCACAGAGACCGAGACACAGAGACAGAGACACAGAGACAGAGACGCAGAGACAGAGACACAGAGACAGAGACACAGAGACAGAGACACAGAGACAGAGACACAGAGATAGAGACACAGAGACAGAGACACAGAGACAGAGACAAAATGACAGAGATTCGGAGACAGAGACACAGGGAGAGAGACACAGAAACGTAGACACAAGGACAGAGACACAGAGACAGGGACACAGAGACAGAGACACAGACACGGAGACAGAGACACAGAGACATAGACACAGAGACAGAGACACAGAGACGGAGACTGTGGGACAGAGACACAGAGACAGAGATTCAGAGACGGAGACACTGGGACAGAGACACAGAGACAGGGACACAGAGGCAGAGATTCAGATGCAGAGACACAGTGACAGATTCACAGAGACAGAGACACAGTGACAGATTCACAGAGACAGAGACAAGGGAGAGAGGCCCACGGAGACAGAGACACAGAGACAGGGACACAGAGGCAGAGATTCAGATGCAGAGACACAGGGACAGATTCACAGAGGCAGAGACACGGAGAGAGACCCACGGAGACAGAGACACAGAGACAGGGATACAGAGACGGTGACACAGGTACAGAGACACACGGACAGAGGCATAGACACAGAGACCGAGACACGGAGACGGAGACACAGGTCCAGAGACACACGGACAGAGGCATAGACACAAAGACAGAGGCATAGAGACAGATACACAGAGAGAGAGACACAGAGGCAGAGACACAGAGAAAGAGACAGAGACACAGAGACGGAGACACAGGGACAGAGACACAGAGACAGGGCACAGAGACGGAGACTCTGGGACAGAGACACAGAGACAGAGATTCAGAGGCAGAGACACAGAGACGGAGACTATGGGACAGAGACACAGAGACAGAGACACAGTGAGACAGACAGAGACACAGAGACGGAGACAGAGGGACAGACACACAGAGACAGAAACACAGATACAGATTCACAGAGACAGGGACACAGAGATACACGTTCAGAGGCATAGACACAGAGACAGAGACACAGAGACCGTGACACAAAGACGGAGACGCAGTGGCAGAGACACCGAGACAGAGACACAGAGACAGAGACACAGAGACAGAGACACAGAGACAGAGACACAGAGACAGAGACACAGAGACAGAGACACAGAGACGGAGACACAGAGACAGAGACACAGAGGCAGAGACACAGAGACAGAGACACAGAGACAGAGACACAGAGACAGAGACACCGAGACAGAGACACAGAGACAGAGACACAGAGACAGAGATACAGAGTCAGAGACACAGAGACAGGGACACAGAGACAGAGACACAGAGACAGAGACACAGAGACAGAGACACAGAGACAGAGACACAGAGACAGAGACACAGAGACAGAGACATAGAGACAGAGACACAGAGACATGGACACAGAGAGAGTGACTCAGAGACAGAGACATAGAGACGGAGACAGAGACACAGAGACATAGACACAGAGACAGAGACACAGAGACGGAGACTGTGGGACAGAGACACAGAGACAGAGATTCAGAGACGGAGACACAGGGACAGAGACACAGAGACAGGGACACAGAGGCAGAGATTCAGATGGAGAGACACAGTGACAGATTCACAGAGACAGAGACAAGGGAGAGAGGCCCACGGAGACAGAGACACAGAGACAGGGACACAGAGGCAGAGATTCAGATGCAGAGACACAGGGACAGAATCACAGAGGCAGAGACACGGAGAGAGACCCACGGAGACAGAGACACAGAGACAGGGATACAGAGACGGAGACACAGGTACAGAGACACACGGACAGAGGCATAGACACAGAGACCGAGACACGGAGACAGAGACACACAGACAGAGACACAGAGACAGAGAAACAGAGACGGAGACTGTGGGACAGAGACACAGAGACAGAGACACATTGAAACAGACAGAGACACAGAGACAGAGACACAGGGACAGAGACACAGAGACAGAGACACAGAGACAGATTCACAGAGACAGAGACACAGAGACAGAGACACACGGACAGAGGCATAGACACAAAGACAGAGGCACAGAGACAGATACACAGAGAGAGAGACACAGAGGCAGAGACACAGAGAAAGAGACAGAGACGCAGAGACGGAGACACAGGGACAGAGACACAGAGACAGGGCACAGAGACGGAGACTCAGGGACAGAGACACAGAGACAGAGATATAGAGACGGGGACACAGAGACAGAGACACAGGTACAGAGACACAGAGACAGAGACACCGAGACAGAGACACAGAGACAGAGACACAGAGACATGGACACAGAGAGAGTGACTCAGAGACAGAGACATAGAGACGGAGACAGAGACACAGTGACATAGACACAGAGACAGAGACACAGAGACGGAGACTGTGGGACAGAGACACAGAGACAGAAATTCAGAGACGGAGACACAGGGACAGAGACACAGAGACAGGGACACAGAGGCAGAGATTCAGATGCAGAGACACAGAGACAGAGACACAGAGACGGAGACTGTGGGACAGAGACACAGAGACAGAGACACAGTGAGACAGACAGAGACACAGAGACGGAGACACAGGGACAGAGACACAGAGACAGAAACACAGAGACAGATTCACAGAGACAGAGACACAGAGACAGAGACACAGAGACAGAGACACAGAGACAGAGACACAGAGACAGAGACACAGAGACAGAGTCACAGAGACAGAGACACAGAGACAGAGACACAGAGGCAGAGGCACAGAGACAGAGACACAGAGACAGAGACACAGAGACAGGGACGCAGAGACAGAGACACAGAGACAGAGACAAAATGACAGAGATTCGGAGACAGAGACACAGGGAGAGAGACACAGAAACGTAGACACAAGGACAGAGACACAGAGACAGGGACACAGTGACGGAGACACAGAAAGAGAGACACAGAGACAGAGACACAGAGACAGAGACACAGAGATAGAGACACAGAGACAGAGACACAGAGACGGAGACACAGGGACAGAGACACAGAGACAGGGACACAGAGAGAGTGACACAAAGACAGAGACACAGGGACAGAGGAACAGAGACATAGACACAGAGACAGAGACACAGAGACAGAGACACAGAGACGGAGACACACAGACGGAGACACAGAGGCAGAGACACAGAGACAGAGACACAGAGACAGAGACACAGAGACAGAGGCACCGAGACAGAGACACAGAGACAGAGACACAGAGACAGAGATACGGAGTCAGAGACACAGAGACAGAGACACAGAGACAGAGACACAGAGACAGAGACATAGAGACAGAGACACAGAGAGAGTGACTCAGAGACAGAGACATAGAGACGGAGACAGAGACACAGAGACGGAGACTGTGGGACAGAGACACAGAGACAGAGATTCAGAGACGGAGACACAGGGACAGAGACACAGAGACAGGGACACAGAGGCAGTGATTCAGATGCAGAGACACAGGGACAGATTCACAGAGGCAGAGACACGGAGAGAGACCCACGGAGACAGAGACACAGAGACAGGGATACAGAGACGGAGACACAGGTACAGAGACACACGGACAGAGGCATAGACACAGAGACCGAGACACGGAGACAGAGACACACAGACAGAGACACAGAGACAGAGAAACAGAGACGGAGACTGTGGGACAGAGACACAGAGACAGAGACACATTGAAACAGACAGAGACACAGAGACAGAGACACAGGGACAGAGACACAGAGACAGAGACACAGAGACAGATTCACAGAGACAGAGACACAGAGACAGAGACACACTGACAGAGGCATAGACACAAAGACAGAGGCACAGAGACAGATACACAGAGAGAGAGACACAGAGGCAGAGACACAGAGAAAGAGACAGAGACGCAGAGACGGAGACACAGGGACAGAGACACAGAGACAGGGCACAGAGACGGAGACTCAGGGACAGAGACACAGAGACAGAGATTCAGAGACGGGGACACAGAGACAGAGACACAGAGACAGAGACACAGAGGCAGAGGCACAGAGACCGAGACACAGAGACAGAGACACAGAGACAGAGACACAGAGACAGGGACACAGAGACGGAGACACAGAGAGAGAGACACAGAGACAGAGACACAGAGACAGAGACACAGGTACAGAGACACAGAGACAGAGACTCAGCGACAGAGACACAGAGACAGAGACACAGAGACAGAGACACACGGACAGAGACACAGAGACAGGACACAGAGACAGAGACACAGAGACAGAGACGCAGAGACAGGGACACAGAGACAGAGACACAGAGACCGAGACCCAGAGACAGAGACACAGATACAGAGACACAGAGACAGAGACAGAGAAACAGAGACAGAGCCACAGAGACAGAGACACAGAGGCAGAGGCACAGAGAGAGAGACACAGAGGCAGAGACACAGAGAAAGGGACAGAGACACAGAGACGGAGACACAGGGACAGAGACACAGAGACAGGGCACAGAGACCGAGACTCTGGGCCAGAGACACAGAGACAGAAATTCAGAGACGGAGACACAGGGACAGAGACACAGAGACAGGGACACAGAGGCAGAGATTCAGATGCAGAGACACAGAGACAGAGACACAGAGACGGAGACTGTGGGACAGAGACACAGACACAGAGACACAGTGAGACAGACAGAGACACAGAGACGGAGACACAGGGACAGAGACACAGAGACAGAAACACAGAGACAGATTCACAGAGACAGAGACACAGAGACAGAGACACAGAGACAGAGACACAGAGACAGAGACACAGAGACAGAGACACAGAGACAGAGTCACAGAGACAGAGACACAGAGGCAGAGGCACAGAGACAGAGACACAGAGACAGAGACACAGAGAGAGAGTCACAGATACAGAGACACAGAGGCAGAGGCACAGAGACAGAGACACAGAGACAGAGACACAGAGGCAGGCACACAGAGACAGAGACACAGAGACGGAGACACAGAGAGAGAGACACAGAGACAGAGACACAGAGACAGAGACACAGGTACAGAGACACAGAGACAGAGACACAGCGACAGAGACACAGAGACAGAGACACAGAGACAGAGACACACGGACAGAGACACAGAGACAGAGACACAGAGACAGAGACACAGAGACAGAGACGCAGAGACAGGGACACAGAGACAGAGACACAGAGACCGAGACCCAGAGACAGAGACACAGATACAGAGACACAGAGACAGAGACAGAGAAACAGAGACAGAGCCACAGAGACAGAGACACAGAGACAGAGACACAGAGACAGAGAAACAGAGACAGAGTCACAGAGACAGAGACACAGAGACAGAGACACAGAGGCAGAGGCACAGAGACAGAGACACAGAGACAGAGACACAGAGACAGGGACGCAGAGACAGAGACACAGAGACAGAGACAAAATGACAGAGATTCGGAGACAGAGACACAGGGAGAGAGACACAGAAACGTAGACACAAGGACAGAGACACAGAGACAGGGACACAGTGACGGAGACACAGAGAGAGAGACACAGAGACAGAGACACAGAGACAGAGACACAGAGATAGAGACACAGAGACAGAGACACAGAGACGGAGACACAGGGACAGAGACACAGAGACAGGGACACAGAGAGAGTGACACAAAGACAGAGACACAGGGACAGAGGAACAGAGACATAGACACAGAGACAGAGACACAGAGACAGAGACACAGAGACGGAGACACACAGACGGAGACACAGAGGCAGAGACACAGAGACAGAGACACAGAGACAGAGACACAGAGACAGAGGCACCGAGACAGAGACACAGAGACAGAGACACAGAGACAGAGATACGGAGTCAGAGACACAGAGACAGAGACACAGAGACAGAGACACAGAGACAGAGACATAGAGACAGAGACACAGAGAGAGTGACTCAGAGACAGAGACATAGAGACGGAGACAGAGACACAGAGACGGAGACTGTGGGACAGAGACACAGAGACAGAGATTCAGAGACGGAGACACAGGGACAGAGACACAGAGACAGGGACACAGAGGCAGTGATTCAGATGCAGAGACACAGGGACAGATTCACAGAGGCAGAGACACGGAGAGAGACCCACGGAGACAGAGACACAGAGACAGGGATACAGAGACGGAGACACAGGTACAGAGACACACGGACAGAGGCATAGACACAGAGACCGAGACACGGAGACAGAGACACACAGACAGAGACACAGAGACAGAGAAACAGAGACGGAGACTGTGGGACAGAGACACAGAGACAGAGACACATTGAAACAGACAGAGACACAGAGACAGAGACACAGGGACAGAGACACAGAGACAGAGACACAGAGACAGATTCACAGAGACAGAGACACAGAGACAGAGACACACTGACAGAGGCATAGACACAAAGACAGAGGCACAGAGACAGATACACAGAGAGAGAGACACAGAGGCAGAGACACAGAGAAAGAGACAGAGACGCAGAGACGGAGACACAGGGACAGAGACACAGAGACAGGGCACAGAGACGGAGACTCAGGGACAGAGACACAGAGACAGAGATTCAGAGACGGGGACACAGAGACAGAGACACAGAGACAGAGACACAGAGGCAGAGGCACAGAGACCGAGACACAGAGACAGAGACACAGAGACAGAGACACAGAGACAGGGACACAGAGACGGAGACACAGAGAGAGAGACACAGAGACAGAGACACAGAGACAGAGACACAGGTACAGAGACACAGAGACAGAGACTCAGCGACAGAGACACAGAGACAGAGACACAGAGACAGAGACACACGGACAGAGACACAGAGACAGGACACAGAGACAGAGACACAGAGACAGAGACGCAGAGACAGGGACACAGAGACAGAGACACAGAGACCGAGACCCAGAGACAGAGACACAGATACAGAGACACAGAGACAGAGACAGAGAAACAGAGACAGAGCCACAGAGACAGAGACACAGAGGCAGAGGCACAGAGAGAGAGACACAGAGGCAGAGACACAGAGAAAGGGACAGAGACACAGAGACGGAGACACAGGGACAGAGACACAGAGACAGGGCACAGAGACCGAGACTCTGGGCCAGAGACACAGAGACAGAGATTCAGAGACAGGGACACAGAGACGGAGACACAGAGGCAGAGACACAGAGGCAGAGGCACAGAGACAGAAACACAGAGACAGAGACACAGAGACAGAGACACAGAGACAGAGACACAGAGACAGGGACACAGAGACGGAGACACAGAGAGAGAGACACAGAGAGAGAGACACAGAGACAGAGACACAGGTACAGAGACACAGAGACAGAGACACAGCGACAGAGACACAGAGACAGAGACACAGAGACAGAGACACAGAGACAGAGACACAGAGACAGAGACACAGAGACAGAGACACAGAGACAGAGACGCAGTGACAGGGACACAGAGACAGAGACACAGAGACCGAGACCCAGAGACAGAGACACAGATACAGAGACACAGAGACAGAGACACAGAGACAGAGACACACAGACAGAGACACAGGGACAGAGAAACAGAGACAGAGTCACAGAGACAGAGACACAGAGGCAGAGGCACAGAGACAGAAACACAGAGACAGAGACACAGAGACAGAGACGCAGTGGCAGAGACACAGAGACAGAGACACAGGGACAGAGACACAGAGACAGCGACACAGAGACAGAGACGCAGAGACAGAGACGTAGAGACAGAGACACAGAGACAGGGACACAGAGACAGAGACACAGAGACAGAGACACAGAGACAGAGACGCAGAGACAGAGACACAGAGACAGAGACACAGAGACAGAGACACAGAGACAGAGAAACAGAGACAGAGTCACAGAGACAGAGACACAGAGGCAGAGACACAGTGACAGAGACACAGAGACAGAGATTCAGAGACAGGGACACAGAGACGGAGACACAGAGACAGAGACACAGAGACAGGGACGTAGAGACAGAGACACAGAGACAGAGACAAAATGACAGAGATTCGGAGACAGAGACACAGGGAGAGAGACACAGAAACGTAGACACAAGGACAGAGACACAGAGACAGGGACACAGAGACGGAGACACAGAGAGAGAGACACAGAGACCGAGACCCAGAGACAGAGTCACAGAGACAGAGACACAGAGACAGAGACACAGAGACAGAGACACAGAGACAGAGACACAGAGACAGAGACACAGACACAGAGACGCAGAGAAAGGGACACAGAGACAGTGACGCAGAGACAGAGGCACAGAGACAGAGACACAGAGACAGGGACACAGAGACAGAGACACAGAGACAGAGACGCAGAGACAGAGACACAGAGACAGAGACACAGAGACAGAGACACAGAGACAGAGACACAGAGATAGAGACACAGAGACAGAGACACAGAGACGGAGACACAGGGACAGAGACACAGAGACAGGGACACAGAGAGAGTGACACAAAGACAGAGACACAGGGACAGAGGAACAGAGACATAGACACAGAGTCAGAGACACAGAGACAGGGACACAGGGACGGAGACGCAAGGACGGAGACACAGAGGCAGGGACACAGAGAGAGAGACACAGAGACAGAGACACAGAGACAGAGACACAGAGACAGAGACAGAGACAGAGACACGGAGACAGAGACACAGAGACTGAGACAGAGACACAGAGACAAAGACACAGAGAGAGAAACACAGAGACAGAGACACAGAGACAGAGACACGGAGACAGATACACAGAGACAGAGACACAGAGACAGAGACACAGAGACAGAGACACAGAGACAGAGATACAGAGACAGAGACACAGGGACAGAGACACAGAGACAGAGACACAGAGACAGAGACGCAGAGACAGAGACGCAGCGACAGGGACACAGAGACAGAGACACAGAGACAGAGACAGAGACACAGAGACAGAGACACAGAGACAGAGACACAGAGACAGAGACACAGAGACAGAGACAGAGACACAGAGACAGAGACACAGAGACGGAGACACAGAGACAGAGACACAGAGAGAGAGACACAGAGACAGAGACACAGGGGCAGAGGCACAGAGACAGAGGCACAGAGACAGAGACACAGAGACAGAGACACAGTGGCAGGCACACAGAGACAGATACACAGAGACAGCGTCACAGAGACAGAGACACAGAGGCAGAGGCACAGAGACAGAGACACAGAGACAGAGTCACAGAGACAGGGACGCAGAGACAGAGACACAGAGACATGGACACAGAGAGAGTGACACAAAGACAGAGACACAGGGACAGAGGAACAGAGACAGGGACACAGAGACGGAGACACAGAGAGAGAGACACAGAGACAGAGACACAGAGACAGAGACACAGGTACAGAGACACAGAGACAGAGACACAGCGACAGAGACACAGAGACAGAGACACAGAGACAGAGACACAGAGACAGAGACGCAGAGACAGGGACACAGAGACAGAGACACAGAGACCGAGACCCAGAGACAGAGACACAGATATAGAGACACAGAGACAGAGACACAGAGAGAGACACACAGACAGAGACACAGAGACAGAGAAACAGAGACAGAGTCACAGAGACAGAGACACAGAGGCAGAGGCACAGAGACAGAGACACAGAGACCGAGACCCAGAGACAGAGACACAGATACAGAGACACAGAGACAGAGACAGAGAAACAGAGACAGAGCCACAGAGACAGAGACACAGAGGCAGAGGCACAGAGAGAGAGACACAGAGGCAGAGACACAGAGAAAGAGACAGAGACACAGAGACGGAGACACAGGGACAGAGACACAGAGACAGGGCACAGAGACCGAGACTCTGGGCCAGAGACACAGAGACAGAGATTCAGAGACAGGGACACAGAGACGGAGACACAGAGGCAGAGACACAGAGGCAGAGGCACAGAGACAGAGACACAGAGACAGAGACACAGAGACAGAGACACAGAGACAGAGACACAGAGACAGAGACACAGAGACAGGGACACAGAGACGGAGACACAGAGAGAGAGACACAGAGACAGAGACACAGAGACAGAGACACAGGTACAGAGACACAGAGACAGAGACACAGCGACAGAGACACAGAGACAGAGACACAGAGACAGAGACACAGAGACAGAGACACAGAGACAGAGACACAGAGACATGGACACAGAGAGAGTGACACAAAGACAGAGACACAGGGACAGAGGAACAGAGACAGGGACACAGAGACGGAGACACAGAGAGAGAGACACAGAGACAGAGACACAGAGACAGAGACACAGGTACAGAGACACAGAGACAGAGACACAGCGACAGAGACACAGAGACAGAGACACAGAGACAGAGACGCAGAGACAGAGACACAGAGACAGAGACACAGAGACAGAGACACAGAGACAGAGAAACAGAGACAGAGTCACAGAGACAGAGACACAGAGGCAGAGACACAGTGACAGAGACACAGAGACAGAGATTCAGAGACAGGGACACAGAGACGGAGACACAGAGACAGAGACACAGAGACAGGGACGCAGAGACAGAGACACAGAGACAGAGACAAAATGACAGAGATTCGGAGACAGAGACACAGGGAGAGAGACACAGAAACGTAGACACAAGGACAGAGACACAGAGACAGGGACACAGAGGCGGAGACACAGAGAGAGAGACACAGAGACCGAGACCCAGAGACAGAGTCACAGAGACAGAGACACAGAGACAGAGACACAGAGACAGAGACACAGAGACAGAGACACAGACACAGAGACGCAGAGAAAGGGACACAGAGACAGTGACGCAGAGACAGAGGCACAGAGACAGAGACACAGAGACAGGGACACAGAGACAGAGACACAGAGACAGAGACGCAGAGACAGAGACACAGAGAGAGTGACACAAAGACAGAGACACAGGGACAGAGGAACAGAGACATAGACACAGAGTCAGAGACACAGAGACAGGGACACAGGGACGGAGACGCAAGGACGGAGACACAGAGGCAGAGACACAGTGACAGAGACACAGAGACAGAGACACAGAGACAGATACACAGAGACAGCGTCACAGAGACAGAGACAAAGAGGCAGAGGCACAGAGACAGAGACACAGAGACAGAGACACAGAGACAGGGACGCAGAGACAGAGACACTGAGACAGAGACAAAATGACAGAGATTCGGAGACAGAGACACAGGGAGTGAGACACAGAAACGTAGACACAAGGACAGAGACACAGAGACAGGGACACAGTGACGGAGACACAGAGAGAGAGACACAGAGACAGAGACACAGGGGCAGAGGCACAGAGACAGAGACACAGAGACATGGACACAGAGAGAGTGACACAAAGACAGAGACACAGGGACAGAGGAACAGAGACATAGACACAGAGACAGAGACACAGGGACGGAGACACAAGGACAGAGACACAGAGACAGGGACACAGAGAGAGAGAGACCGAGACAGAGACACAGAGACAGAGACACAGAGGCAGAGGCACAGAGAGAGAGACACAGAGGCAGAGACACAGAGAAAGAGACAGAGACACAGAGACGGAGACACAGGGACAGAGACACAGAGACAGGGCACAGAGACGGAGACTCTGGGCCAGAGACACAGAGACAGAGATTCAGAGACAGGGACACAGAGACGGAGACACAGAGACAGAGAAACAGAGGCAGAGGCACAGAGACAGAGACACAGAGACAGAGACACAGAGACAGAGACACAGAGACAGAGACACAGAGACAGAGACACAGAGAAAGAGACACAGAGACAGGGACACAGAGACAGAGACACAGAGACAGAGACACAGAGACAGAGACGCAGAGACAGAGACACAGAGACAGAGACACAGAGACAGAGACACAGAGACAGAGAAACAGAGACAGAGTCACAGAGACAGAGACACAGAGGCAGAGGCACAGAGAGAGAGACACAGAGGCAGAGACACAGAGAAAGAGACAGAGACGCAGAGACAGAGACGTAGAGACAGAGATACAGAGCCAGAGGCACAGAGACAGAGACACAGAGCCAGAGGCACAGAGCCAGAGGCACAGAGACAGAGACACAGAGACAGAGACACAGAGGCAGGCACACAGAGACAGAGACACAGAGACGGAGACACAGAGACAGATACACAGAGACAGAGACACAGAGACAGAGAAACAGAGACAGAGTCACAGAGACAGAGACACAGAGGCAGAGACACAGTGACAGAGACACAGAGACAGAGACACAGAGACAGATACACAGAGACAGCGTCACAGAGACAGAGACACAGAGGCAGAGGCACAGAGACAGAGACACAGAGACAGAGTCACAGAGACAGGGACGCAGAGACAGAGACACAGAGACATGGACACAGAGAGAGTGACACAAAGACAGAGACACAGGGACAGAGGAACAGAGACATAGACACAGAGACAGAGACACGGAGACAGAGACACAGGGACGGAGACACAAGGACAGAGTCACAGAGACAGGGGCACAGAGAGAGAGAGACCGAGACAGAGACACAGAGACAGAGACACAGAGGCAGAGGCACGGAGACAGAGACACAGAGACAGAGACACAGAGACCGAGACCCAGAGACAGAGACACAGATACAGAGACACAATGACAGAGATTCGGAGACACAGATACAGGGAGAGGGACACAGAAACGGAGACACAGGGACAGAGACACAGAGACAGGGACACAGAGACAGAGACGCAGTGACAGAGACACAGAGGCAGAGACGCAGAGAAAGAGAAACAGAGACAGAGACAGAGACAGAGACACAGAGACAGAGACACAGAGACAGAGACACAGAGACAGAGACACAGAGACAGAGACACAGAGACAGAGACACAGAGACAGAGACACAGAGACAGAGACACAGAGACAGAGACACAGAGACAGGGACGCAGAGACAGAGACACAGAGACAGAGACATAATGACAGAGATTCGGGGACAGAGACACAGGGAGAGAGACACAGAAACGTAGACACAAGGACAGAGACACAGAGACTGGGACACAGAGACGGAGACACAGAGAGAGAGACACAGAGACAGAGACACAGGGGCAGAGGCGCAGAGACAGAGACACAGAGACAGGGACACAGAGAGAGTGACACAAAGACAGAGACACAGGGACAGAGGAACAGAGACATAGACACAGAGACAGAGACACAGAGACAGAGACACAGGGACGGAGACACAGGGACGGAGACACAAGGACAGAGACACAGAGACAGGGACACAGAGAGAGAGAGACAGAGACAGAGACACAGAGACAGAGACACAGAGACAGAGACACAGAGACAGAGACACAGAGACGGAGACTGTGGGACAGAGACACAGAGACAGAAACACAGTGAGACAGACAGAGACACAGAGACAGAGACACAGGGACAGAGACACAGAGACAGAGACACAGAGACAGATTCACAGAGACAGAGACACAGAGACAGAGACACACGGACAGAGGCATAGACACAAAGACAGAGGCACAGAGACAGATACACAGAGAGAGAGACACAGAGGCAGAGACACAGAGAAAGAGACAGAGACACAGAGACGGAGACACAGGGACAGAGACACAGAGACAGGGCACAGAAACGTAGACACAAGGACAGAGACACAGAGACAGGGACACAGAGACGGAGACACAGAGAGAGAGACACAGAGACAGAGACACAGGGGCAGAGGCACAGAGACGGAGACACAGAGACATGGACACAGAGACAGAGACACAGAGACAGAGACACAGGGACGGAGACACAAGGACAGAGACACAGAGACAGGGACACAGAGACGGAGACACAGAGAGAGAGACACAGAGACAGAGACACAGGGGCAGAGGCACAGAGACAGAGGCACAGAGACAGAGACACAGAGACAGAGACACAGTGGCAGGCACACAGAGACAGATACACAGAGACAGCGTCACAGAGACAGAGACACAGAGGCAGAGGCACAGAGACAGAGACACAGAGACAGAGTCACAGAGACAGGGACGCAGAGACAGAGACACAGAGACATGGACACAGAGAGAGTGACACAAAGACAGAGACACAGGGACAGAGGAACAGAGACAGGGACACAGAGACGGAGACACAGAGAGAGAGACACAGAGACAGAGACACAGAGACAGAGACACAGGTACAGAGACACAGAGACAGAGACACAGCGACAGAGACACAGAGACAGAGACACAGAGACAGAGACACAGAGACAGAGACGCAGAGACAGGGACACAGACACAGAGACACAGAGACCGAGACCCAGAGACAGAGACACAGATACAGAGACACAGAGACAGAGACACAGAGACAGAGACACACAGACAGAGACACAGAGACAGAGAAACAGAGACAGAGTCACAGAGACAGAGACACAGAGGCAGAGGCACAGAGACAGAGACACAGAGACCGAGACCCAGAGACGGAGACACAGATACAGAGACACAGAGACAGAGACAGAGAAACAGAGACAGAGCCACAGAGACAGAGACACAGAGGCAGAGGCACAGAGAGAGAGACACAGAGGCAGAGACACAGAGAAAGAGACAGAGACACAGAGACGGAGACACAGGGACAGAGACACGGAGACAGGGCACAGAGACCGAGACTCTGGGCCAGAGACACAGAGACAGAGATTCAGAGACAGGGACACAGAGACGGAGACACAGAGGCAGAGACACAGAGGCAGAGGCACAGAGACAGAGACACAGAGACAGAGACACAGAGACAGAGACACAGAGACAGAGACACAGAGACAGAGACACAGAGACAGAGACACAGAGACAGGGACACAGAGACGGAGACACAGAGAGAGAGACACAGAGACAGAGACACAGAGACAGAGACACAGGTACAGAGACACAGAGACAGAGACACAGCGACAGAGACACAGAGACAGAGACACAGAGACAGAGACACAGAGACAGAGACACAGAGACAGAGACACAGAGACAGAGACACAGAGACAGAGACACAGAGACAGAGACACAGAGACAGAGACGCAGAGACAGGGACACAGAGACAGAGACACAGAGACCGAGACCCAGAGACAGAGACACAGATACAGAGACACAGAGACAGAGACACAGAGACAGAGACACAGAGACAGAGACACACAGACAGAGACACAGAGACAGAGAAACAGAGACAGAGTCACAGAGACAGAGACACAGAGGCAGAGGCACAGAGACAGAGACACAGAGACAGAGACACAGAGACAGAGACGCAGTGGCAGAGACACAGAGACAGAGACACAGAGACAGAGACACAGAGACAGCGACACAGAGACAGAGACGCAGAGACAGAGACGTAGAGGCAGAGACTCAGAGACAGGGACACAGAGACAGAGACACAGAGACAGAGACACAGAGACAGAGACGCAGAGACAGAGACACAGAGACAGAGACACAGAGACAGAGACACAGAGACAGAGACACAGAGACAGAGAAACAGAGACAGAGTCACAGAGACAGAGACACAGAGGCAGAGACACAGTGACAGAGACACAGAGACAGAGATTCAGAGACAGGGACACAGAGACGGAGACACAGAGACAGAGACAAAGAGACAGGGACGCAGAGACAGAGACACAGAGACAGAGACAAAATGACAGAGATTCGGAGACAGAGACACAGGGAGAGAGACACAGAAACGTAGACACAAGGACAGAGACACAGAGACAGGGACACAGAGACGGAGACACAGAGAGAGAGACACAGAGACCGAGACCCAGAGACAGAGTCACAGAGACAGAGACACAGAGACAGAGACACAGAGACAGACACACAGAGACAGAGACACAGACACAGAGACGCAGAGAAAGGGACACAGAGACAGTGACGCAGAGACAGAGGCACAGAGACAGAGACACAGAGACAGGGACACAGAGACAGAGACACAGAGACAGAGACGCAGAGACAGAGACACAGAGGCAGAGACACAGAGACAGAGACACAGAGACAGAGACACAGAGATAGAGACACAGATACAGAGACACAGAGACGGAGACACAGGGACAGAGACACAGAGACAGGGACACAGCGAGAGTGACACAAAGACAGAGACACAGGGACAGAGGAACAGAGACATAGACACAGAGTCAGAGACACAGAGACAGGGACACAGGGACGGAGACGCAAGGACGGAGACACAGAGGCAGGGACACAGAGAGAGAGACACAGAGACAGAGACAGAGACAGAGACACGGAGACAGAGACACAGAGACTGAGACAGAGACACAGAGACAAAGACACAGAGAGAGAAACACAGAGACAGAGACACAGAGACAGAGACACGGAGACAGATACACAGAGACAGAGACACAGAGACAGAGACACAGAGACAGAGACACAGAGACAGAGATACAGAGACAGAGACACAGGGACAGAGACACAGAGACAGAGACACAGAGACAGAGACGCAGAGACAGAGACGCAGCGACAGGGACACAGAGACAGAGACACAGAGACAGAGACAGAGACACAGAGACAGAGACACAGAGACAGAGACACAGAGACAGAGACAGAGACACAGAGACAAAGACACAGAGACAGAGACAGAGACACAGAGACAGAGACACAGAGACAGAGACACAGAGACGGAGACACAGATACAGAGACACAGAGACAGCGACACAGAGACAGAGACACAGAGACAGAGACACAGAGGCAGATACACAGAGACAGAGACACAGAGACAGAGACACAGAGACAGAGACACAGAGACAGAGTCACATATACAGAGACACAGAGGCAGAGGCACAGAGACAGAGACACAGAGACAGAGACACAGAGGCAGGCACACAGAGACAGAGACACAGAGACGGAGACAGAGAGACAGATACACAGAGACAGAGACACAGAGACAGAGACACAGAGACAGAGAAACAGAGACAGAGTCACAGAGACAGAGACACAGAGGCAGAGACACAGTGACAGAGACACAGAGACAGAGACACAGAGACAGATACACAGAGACAGCGTCACAGAGACAGAGGCAAAGAGGCAGAGGCACAGAGACAGAGACACAGAGACAGAGACACAGAGACAGGGACGCAGAGACAGAGACACAGAGACAGAGACAAAATGACAGAGATTCGGAGACAGAGACACAGGGAGTGAGACACAGAAACGTAGACACAAGGACAGAGACACAGAGACAGGGACACAGTGACGGAGACACAGAGAGAGAGACACAGAGACAGAGACACAGGGGCAGAGGCACAGAGACAGAGACACAGAGACATGGACACAGAGAGAGTGACACAAAGACAGAGACACAGGGACAGAGGAACAGAGACATAGACACAGAGACAGAGACACAGAGACAGAGACACAGGGACGGAGACACAAGGACAGAGACACAGAGACAGGGACACAGAGAGAGATAGACCGAGACAGAGACACAGAGACAGAGACACAGAGGCAGAGGCACAGAGAGAGAGACACAGAGGCAGAGACACAGAGAAAGAGGCAGAGACACAGAGACGGAGACACAGGGACAGAGACACAGAGACAGGGCACAGAGACGGAGACTCTGGGCCAGAGACACAGAGACAGAGATTCAGAGACAGGGACACAGAGACGGAGACACAGAGACAGAGAAACAGAGGCAGAGGCACGGAGACAGAGACACAGAGACAGAGACACAGAGACAGAGACACAGAGACAGAGACACAGAGACAGAGACACAGAGACAGGGACACAGAGACAGAGACACAGAGACAGAGACACAGAGACAGAGACGCAGAGACAGAGACACAGAGACAGAGACGCAGAGACAGAGACACAGAGACAGGGACACAGAGACGGAGACACAGAGAGAGAGACACAGAGACAGAGACACAGAGACAGAGAAACAGAGACAGAGTCTCAGAGACAGAGACACAGAGGCAGAGGCACAGAGAGAGAGACACAGAGGCAGAGACACAGAGAAAGAGACAGAGACGCAGAGACAGAGACGTAGAGACAGAGACACAGAGACAGGGACACAGAGACAGAGACACAGAGACAGAGACGCAGAGACAGAGACACAGAGACAGAGACACGGAGACAGATACACAGAGACAGAGACACAGAGACAGAGACACAGAGACAGAGACACAGAGACAGAGATACAGAGACAGAGACACAGGGACAGAGACACAGAGACAGAGACACAGAGACAGAGACGCAGAGACAGAGACGCAGCGACAGGGACACAGAGACAGAGACACAGAGACAGAGACAGAGACACAGAGACAGAGACACAGAGACAGAGACACAGAGACAGAGACAGAGACACAGAGACAAAGACACAGAGACAGAGACAGAGACACAGAGACAGAGACACAGAGACAGAGACACAGAGACGGAGACACAGATACAGAGACACAGAGACAGCGACACAGAGACAGAGACACAGAGACAGAGACACAGAGGCAGATACACAGAGACAGAGACACAGAGACAGAGACACAGAGACAGAGACACAGAGACAGAGTCACATATACAGAGACACAGAGGCAGAGGCACAGAGACAGAGACACAGAGACAGAGACACAGAGGCAGGCACACAGAGACAGAGACACAGAGACGGAGACAGAGAGACAGATACACAGAGACAGAGACACAGAGACAGAGACACAGAGACAGAGAAACAGAGACAGAGTCACAGAGACAGAGACACAGAGGCAGAGACACAGTGACAGAGACACAGAGACAGAGACACAGAGACAGATACACAGAGACAGCGTCACAGAGACAGAGGCAAAGAGGCAGAGGCACAGAGACAGAGACACAGAGACAGAGACACAGAGACAGGGACGCAGAGACAGAGACACAGAGACAGAGACAAAATGACAGAGATTCGGAGACAGAGACACAGGGAGTGAGACACAGAAACGTAGACACAAGGACAGAGACACAGAGACAGGGACACAGTGACGGAGACACAGAGAGAGAGACACAGAGACAGAGACACAGGGGCAGAGGCACAGAGACAGAGACACAGAGACATGGACACAGAGAGAGTGACACAAAGACAGAGACACAGGGACAGAGGAACAGAGACATAGACACAGAGACAGAGACACAGAGACAGAGACACAGGGACGGAGACACAAGGACAGAGACACAGAGACAGGGACACAGAGAGAGATAGACCGAGACAGAGACACAGAGACAGAGACACAGAGGCAGAGGCACAGAGAGAGAGACACAGAGGCAGAGACACAGAGAAAGAGGCAGAGACACAGAGACGGAGACACAGGGACAGAGACACAGAGACAGGGCACAGAGACGGAGACTCTGGGCCAGAGACACAGAGACAGAGATTCAGAGACAGGGACACAGAGACGGAGACACAGAGACAGAGAAACAGAGGCAGAGGCACGGAGACAGAGACACAGAGACAGAGACACAGAGACAGAGACACAGAGACAGAGACACAGAGACAGAGACACAGAGACAGGGACACAGAGACAGAGACACGGAGACAGAGACACAGAGACAGAGACGCAGAGACAGAGACACAGAGACAGAGACGCAGAGACAGAGACACAGAGACAGGGACACAGAGACGGAGACACAGAGAGAGAGACACAGAGACAGAGACACAGAGACAGAGAAACAGAGACAGAGTCTCAGAGACAGAGACACAGAGGCAGAGGCACAGAGAGAGAGACACAGAGGCAGAGACACAGAGAAAGAGACAGAGACGCAGAGACAGAGACGTAGAGACAGAGACACAGAGACAGGGACACAGAGACAGAGACACAGAGACAGAGACGCAGAGACAGAGACACAGAGACAGAGACACAGAGACAGAGACACAATGATAGAGATTCAGAGACAGAGACACAGGGAGAGAGACACAGAAGCGGAGATACAGAGCCAGAGGCACAGAGACAGAGACACAGAGCCAGAGGCACAGAGCCAGAGGCACAGAGACAGAGACACAGAGACAGAGTCACAGAGTCAGAGACACAGAGACAGAGACGCAGAGACAGGGACACAGAGGCAGAGACACAGAGACACAGACACAGGGACAGAGACACAGAGACATGGACACAGAGACAGAGACGCAGAGACAGGGACACAGAGACAGAGAAACAGAGACAGAGTCACAGAGACAGAGACACAGAGGCAGAGGCACAGAGAGAGAGACACAGAGGCAGAGACACAGAGAAAGAGACAGAGACACAGAGACGGAGACACAGGGACAGAGACACAGAGACAGGGCACAGAGACGGAGACTCTGGGACAGAGACACAGAGACAGAGATTCAGAGACAGGGACACAGAGACGGAGACACAGAGACAGAGACACAGAGGCAGAGGCACAGAGACAGAGACACAGAGACAGAGACACACGGACAGAGGCATAGACACAAAGACAGAGACACAGAGACAGAGACACAGAGACACAGACACAGGGACAGAGACACAGAGACATGGACACAGAGAGAGTGACTCAGAGACAGAGACACAGAGACGGAGACAGAGGCACAGAGACATATACATAGAGACAGAGACACAGAGACAGAGACACAGAGACAGAGACACAGGGACAGAGACACAGAGACAGAGACACAGAGACAGAGACACAGAGACAGAGACGCAGAGACAGGGACACAGAGACAGAGACACAGAGACCGAGACCCAGAGACAGAGACACAGATACAGAGACACAGAGACAGAGACCCAGAGACAGAGACACAGAGACAGTGACACAGAGACAGAGACACAGAGACAAAGAAACAGAGACAGAGTCACAGAGACAGAGACACAGAGGCAGAGGCACAGAGAGAGAGACACAGAGGCAGAGACACAGAGAAAGAGACAGAGACACAGAGACGGAGACACAGGGACAGAGACACATAGACAGGGACACAGAGACGGAGACACAGAGGCAGAGACACAGTGACAGAGACACAGAGACAGAGACACAGAGACAGATACACAGAGACAGCGTCACAGAGACAGAGACACAGAGCCAGAGGCACAGAGACAGAGACACAGAGACAGAGACACAGAGACAGGGACGCAGAGACAGAGACACAGAGACAGAGACAAAATGACAGAGATTCGGAGACAGAGACACAGGGAGAGAGACACAGAAACGTAGACACAAGGACAGAGACACAGAGACAGGGACACAGAGACGGAGACACAGAGAGAGAGACACAGAGACAGAGACACAGGGGCAGAGGCACAGAGACGGAGACACAGAGACATGGACACAGAGAGAGTGACACAAAGACAGAGACACAGGGACAGAGGAACAGAGACATAGACACAGATACAGAGACACAGAGACAGAGACACAGGGACGGAGACACATGGACAGAGACACAGAGACAGGGACACAGAGAGAGAGAGAGCGAGACAGAGACACAGAGACAGAGACACAGGGACGGAGACACAAGCACAGAGACACAGAGACAGGGACACAGAGAGAGAGAGACAGAGACAGAGACACAGAGACAGAGACACAGAGACAGAGACACAGAGACGGAGACTGTGGGACAGAGACACAGAGACAGAAACACAGTGAGACAGACAGAGACACAGAGACAGAGACACAGGGACAGAGACACAGAGACAGAGACACAGAGACAGATTCACAGAGACAGAGACACAGAGACAGAGACACACGGACAGAGGCATAGACACAAAGACAGAGGCACAGAGACAGATACACAGAGAGAGAGACACAGAGGCAGAGACACAGAGAAAGAGACAGAGACACAGAGACGGAGACACAGGGACAGAGACACAGAGACAGGGCACAGAAACGTAGACACAAGGACAGAGACACAGAGACAGGGACACAGAGACGGAGACACAGAGAGAGAGTCACAGAGACAGAGACACAGGGGCAGAGGCACAGAGACGGAGACACAGAGACATGGACACAGAGAGAGTGACACAAAGACAGAGACACAGGGACAGAGGAACAGAGACATAGACACAGAGACAGAGACACAGAGACAGAGACACAGGGACGGAGACACAAGGACAGAGACACAGAGACAGGGACACAGAGAGAGAGAGAGACCGAGACAGAGACACAGAGACAGAGACACAGAGGCAGAGACACAGTGACAGAGACACAGAGACAGAGACACAGAGACAGATACACAGAGACAGCGTCACAGAGACAGAGGCAAAGAGGCAGAGGCACAGAGACAGAGACACAGAGACAGAGACACAGAGACAGGGACACAGAGACAGGGCACAGAGACGGAGACTCTGGGACAGAGACACAGAGACAGAGATTCAGAGACAGGGACACAGAGACGGAGACACAGAGACAGAGACACAGAGGCAGAGGCACAGAGACAGAGGCACAGAGACAGAGACACACGGACAGAGGCATAGACACAAAGACAGAGACACAGAGACAGAGACACAGAGACACAGACACAGGGACAGAGACACAGAGACATGGACACAGAGAGAGTGACTCAGAGACAGAGACACAGAGACGGAGACAGAGGCACAGAGACATATACATAGAGACAGAGACACAGAGACAGAGACACAGAGACAGAGACACAGGGACAGAGACACAGAGACAGAGACACAGAGACAGAGACACAGAGACAGAGACGCAGAGACAGGGACACAGAGACAGAGACACAGAGACCGAGACCCAGAGACAGAGACACAGATACAGAGACACAGAGACAGAGACCCAGAGACAGAGACACAGAGACAGTGACACAGAGACAGAGACACAGAGACAAAGAAACAGAGACAGAGTCACAGAGACGGAGACACAGAGGCAGAGGCACAGAGAGAGAGACACAGAGGCAGAGACACAGAGAAAGAGACAGAGACACAGAGACGGAGACACAGGGACAGAGACACATAGACAGGGACACAGAGACGGAGACACAGAGGCAGAGACACAGTGACAGAGACACAGAGACAGAGACACAGAGACAGATACACAGAGACAGCGTCACAGAGACAGAGACACAGAGCCAGAGGCACAGAGACAGAGACACAGAGACAGAGACACAGAGACAGGGACGCAGAGACAGAGACACAGAGACAGAGACAAAATGACAGAGATTCGGAGACAGAGACACAGGGAGAGAGACACAGAAACGTAGACACAAGGACAGAGACACAGAGACAGGGACACAGAGACGGAGACACAGAGAGAGAGACACAGAGACAGAGACACAGGGGCAGAGGCACAGAGACGGAGACACAGAGACATGGACACAGAGAGAGTGACACAAAGACAGAGACACAGGGACAGAGGAACAGAGACATAGACACAGAGACAGAGACACAGAGACAGAGACACAGGGACGGAGACACATGGACAGAGACACAGAGACAGGGACACAGAGAGAGAGAGAGCGAGACAGAGACACAGAGACAGAGACACAGGGACGGAGACACAAGCACAGAGACACAGAGACAGGGACACAGAGAGAGAGAGACAGAGACAGAGACACAGAGACAGAGACACAGAGACAGAGACACAGAGACAGAGACACAGAGACAGAGACACAGAGACGGAGACTGTGGGACAGAGACACAGAGACAGAAACACAGTGAGACAGACAGAGACACAGAGACAGAGACACAGGGACAGAGACACAGAGACAGAGACGCAGAGACAGATTCACAGAGACAGAGACACAGAGACAGAGACACACGGACAGAGGCATAGACACAAAGACAGAGGCACAGAGACAGATACACAGAGAGAGAGACACAGAGGCAGAGACACAGAGAAAGAGACAGAGACACAGAGACGGAGACACAGGGACAGAGACACAGAGACAGGGCACAGAAACGTAGACACAAGGACAGAGACACAGAGACAGGGACACAGAGACGGAGACACAGAGAGAGAGACACAGAGACAGAGACACAGGGGCAGAGGCACAGAGACGGAGACACAGAGACATGGACACAGAGAGAGTGACACAAAGACAGAGACACAGGGACAGAGGAACAGAGACATAGACACAGAGACAGAGACACAGAGACAGAGACACAGGGACGGAGACACAAGGACAGAGACACAGAGACAGGGACACAGAGAGAGAGAGACCGAGACAGAGACACAGAGACAGAGACACAGAGGCAGAGGCACGGAGACAGAGACACAGAGACAGAGACACAGAGACCGAGACCCAGAGACAGAGACACAGATACAGAGACACAGATGCAGAGACACAATGACAGAGATTCGGAGACAGAGATACAGGGAGAGGGACACAGAAACGGAGACACAGGGACAGAGACACAGAGACAGGGACACAGAGACAGAGACGCAGTGACAGAGATACAGAGGCAGAGACACAGAGAAAGAGAAACAGAGACAGAGACAGAGACAGAGACACAGAGACAGAGGCACAGAGACAGAGACACAGAGACAGAGACACAGAGACAGAGACACAGAGACAGAGACGCAGAGAGAGAGACACAGAGACGGAGACCAAGAGACAGAGATACAGATACAGAGACACAGAGACAGAGACACAGTGACAGAGACACAGAGACGGCGACACAGAGACAGATACACAGAGACAGCGTCACAGAGACAGAGACACAGAGGCAGAGGCACAGAGAAAGAGACACAGAGACAGAGACACAGAGACAGGGACGCAGAGACAGAGACACAGAGACAGAGACACAGGGACGGAGACACAAGGACAGAGACACAGAGACAGGGACACAGAGACGGAGACACAGAGAGAGAGACACAGAGACAGAGACACAGGGGCAGAGGCACAGAGACAGAGACACAGAGACAGAGACACAGAGACACAGACACAGGGACAGAGACACAGATACATGGACACAGAGAGAGTGACTCAGAGACAGAGACACAGAGACGGAGACAGAGGCACAGAGACATATACATAGAGACAGAGACACAGAGACAGAGACACAGAGACAGAGACACAGGGACAGAGACACAGAGACAGAGACACAGAGACAGAGACACAGAGACAGAGACGCAGAGACAGGGACACAGAGACAGAGACACAGAGACCGAGACCCAGAGACAGAGACACAGATACAGAGACACAGAGACAGAGACCCAGAGACAGAGACACAGAGACAGTGACACAGAGACAGAGACACAGAGACAGAGAAACAGAGACAGAGTCACAAAGACAGAGACACAGAGGCAGAGGCACAGAGAGAGAGACACAGAGGCAGAGACACAGAGAAAGAGACAGAGACACAGAGACGGAGACACAGGGACAGAGACACATAGACAGGGACACAGAGACGGAGACACAGAGGCAGAGACACAGTGACAGAGACACAGAGACAGAGACACAGAGACAGATACACAGAGACAGCGTCACAGAGACAGAGACACAGAGCCAGAGGCACAGAGACAGAGACACGGAGACAGAGACACAGAGACAGGGACGCAGAGACAGAGACACAGAGACAGAGACAAAATGACAGAGATTCGGAGACAGAGACACAGGGAGAGAGACACAGAAACGTAGACACAAGGACAGAGACACAGAGACAGGGACACAGAGACGGAGACACAGAGAGAGAGACACAGAGACAGAGACACAGGGGCAGAGGCACAGAGACGGAGACACAGAGACATGGACACAGAGAGAGTGACACAAAGACAGAGACACAGGGACAGAGGAACAGAGACATAGACACAGAGACAGAGACACAGAGACAGAGACACAGGGACGGAGACACAAGGACAGAGACACAGAGAGAGGGACACAGAGAGAGAGAGAGCGAGACAGAGACACAGAGACAGAGACACAGAGGCAGAGACACAGATACAGAGACACAGATGCAGAGACACAATGACAGGGATTCGGAGACAGAGATACAGGGAGAGGGACACAGAAACGGAGACACAGGGACAGAGACACAGAGACAGGGACACAGAGACGGAGACACAGAGAGAGAGACACAGAGACAGAGACACAGGGGCAGAGGCACAGAGACGGAGACACAGAGACATGGACACAGAGAGAGTGACACAAAGACAGAGACACAGGGACAGAGGAACAGAGACATAGACACCGAGACAGAGACACAGAGACAGAGACACAGGGACGGAGACACAAGGACAGAGACACAGAGACAGGGACACAGAGAGAGAGAGACCGAGACAGAGACACAGAGACAGAGACACAGAGGCAGAGACACAGTGACAGAGACACAGAGACAGAGACACAGAGACAGATACACAGAGACAGCGTCACAGAGACAGAGGCAAAGAGGCAGAGGCACAGAGACAGAGACACAGAGACAGAGACACAGAGACAGGGACACAGAGACAGGGCACAGAGACGGAGACTCTGGGACAGAGACACAGAGACAGAGATTCAGAGACAGGGACACAGAGACGGAGACACAGAGACAGAGACACAGAGGCAGAGGCACAGAGACAGAGACACAGAGACAGAGACACAGAGACAGGGACGCAGAGACAGAGACACAGAGACAGAGACAAAATGACAGAGATTCGGAGACAGAGACACAGGGAGAGAGACACAGAAACGTAGACACAAGGACAGAGACACAGAGACAGGGACACAGAGACGGAGACACAGAGAGAGAGACACAGAGACAGAGACACAGGGCCAGAGGCACAGAGACGGAGACACAGAGACATGGACACAGAGAGAGTGACACAAAGACAGAGACACAGGGACAGAGGAACAGAGACATAGACACAGAGACAGAGACACAGAGACAGAGACACAGGGACGGAGACACATGGACAGAGACACAGAGACAGGGACACAGAGAGAGAGAGAGCGAGACAGAGACACAGAGACAGAGACACAGGGACGGAGACACAAGCACAGAGACACAGAGACAGGGACACAGAGAGAGAGAGACAGAGACAGAGACACAGAGACAGAGACACAGAGACAGAGACACAGAGACAGAGACACAGAGACGGAGACTGTGGGACAGAGACACAGAGACAGAAACACAGTGAGACAGACAGAGACACAGAGACAGAGACACAGGGACAGAGACACAGAGACAGAGACACAGAGACAGATTCACAGAGACAGAGACACAGAGACAGAGACACACGGACAGAGGCATAGACACAAAGACAGAGGCACAGAGACAGATACACAGAGAGAGAGACACAGAGGCAGAGACACAGAGAAAGAGACAGAGACACAGAGACGGAGACACAGGGACAGAGACACAGAGACAGGGCACAGAAACGTAGACACAAGGACAGAGACACAGAGACAGGGACACAGAGACGGAGACACAGAGAGAGAGACACAGAGACAGAGACACAGGGGCAGAGGCACAGAGACGGAGACACAGAGACATGGACACAGAGAGAGTGACACAAAGACAGAGACACAGGGACAGAGGAACAGAGACATAGACACAGAGACAGAGACACAGAGACAGAGACACAGGGACGGAGACACAAGGACAGAGACACAGAGACAGGGACACAGAGAGAGAGAGACCGAGACAGAGACACAGAGACAGAGACACAGAGGCAGAGGCACGGAGACAGAGACACAGAGACAGAGACACAGAGACCGAGACCCAGAGACAGAGACACAGATACAGAGACACAGATGCAGAGACACAATGACAGAGATTCGGAGACAGAGATACAGGGAGAGGGACACAGAAACGGAGACACAGGGACAGAGACACAGAGACAGGGACACAGAGACAGAGACGCAGTGACAGAGACACAGAGGCAGAGACACAGAGAAAGAGAAACAGAGACAGAGACAGAGACAGAGACAGAGACAGAGACACAGAGACAGAGGCACAGAGACAGAGACACAGAGACAGAGACACAGAGACAGAGACACAGAGACAGAGACACAGTGACAGAGACACAGAGACGGCGACACAGAGACAGATACACAGAGACAGCGTCACAGAGACAGAGACACAGAGGCAGAGGCACAGAGAAAGAGACACAGAGACAGAGACACAGAGACAGGGACGCAGAGACAGAGACACAGAGACAGAGACACAGGGACGGAGACACAAGGACAGAGACACAGAGACAGGGACACAGAGACGGAGACACAGAGAGAGAGACACAGAGACAGAGACACAGGGGCAGAGGCACAGAGACAGAGACACAGAGACAGAGACACAGAGACACAGACACAGGGACAGAGACACAGATACATGGACACAGAGAGAGTGACTCAGAGACAGAGACACAGAGACGGAGACAGAGGCACAGAGACATATACATAGAGACAGAGACACAGAGACAGAGACACAGAGACAGAGACACAGGGACAGAGACACAGAGACAGAGACACAGAGACAGAGACACAGAGACAGAGACGCAGAGACAGGGACACAGAGACAGAGACACAGAGACCGAGACCCAGAGACAGAGACACAGATACAGAGACACAGAGACAGAGACCCAGAGACAGAGACACAGAGACAGTGACACAGAGACAGAGACACAGAGACAGAGAAACAGAGACAGAGTCACAGAGACAGAGACACAGAGGCAGAGGCACAGAGAGAGAGACACAGAGGCAGAGACACAGAGAAAGAGACAGAGACACAGAGACGGAGACACAGGGACAGAGACACATAGACAGGGACACAGAGACGGAGACACAGAGGCAGAGACACAGTGACAGAGACACAGAGACAGAGACACAGAGACAGATACACAGAGACAGCGTCACAGAGACAGAGACACAGAGCCAGAGGCACAGAGACAGAGACACGGAGACAGAGACACAGAGACAGGGACGCAGAGACAGAGACACAGAGACAGAGACAAAATGACAGAGATTCGGAGACAGAGACACAGGGAGAGAGACACAGAAACGTAGACACAAGGACAGAGACACAGAGACAGGGACACAGAGACGGAGACACAGAGAGAGAGACACAGAGACAGAGACACAGGGGCAGAGGCACAGAGACGGAGACACTGAGACATGGACACAGAGAGAGTGACACAAAGACAGAGACACAGGGACAGAGGAACAGAGACATAGACACAGAGACAGAGACACAGAGACAGAGACACAGGGACGGAGACACAAGGACAGAGACACAGAGAGAGGGACACAGAGAGAGAGAGAGCGAGACAGAGACACAGAGACAGAGACACAGAGGCAGAGACACAGATACAGAGACACAGAGGCAGAGACACAGAGAAAGAGAAACTGAGACAGAGACAGAGACAGAGACAGAGACACAGAGACAGAGGCACAGAGACAGAGACACAGAGACAGAGACACAGAGACAGAGACACAGAGACAGAGACGCAGAGACAGAGACACAGAGACGGAGACCCAGAGACAGAGACACAGATACAGAGACACAGAGACAGAGACACAGTGACAGAGACACAGAGACGGAGACACAGAGACAGATACACAGAGACAGCGTCACAGAGACAGAGACACAGAGGCAGAGGCACAGAGACAGCGACACAGAGACAGAGACACAGAGACAGGGACGCAGAGACAGAGACACAGAGACTGAGACAAAATGACAGAGATTCGGAGACAGAGACACAGGGAGAGAGACACACAAAACGTAGACACAAGGACAGAGACACAGAGACAGGGACACAGAGACCGAGACACAGAGAGAGAGACACAGAGACAGAGACACAGGGGCAGAGGCGCAGAGACAGAGACACAGAGACAGAGACACAGAGACAGAGACGCAGAGGCAGGGACACAGAGACAGAGACACAGAGACGGAGACTGTGGGACAGAGACACAGAGACAGAGACACAGTGAGACAGACAGAGACACAGAGACAGAGACACAGGGACAGAGACACAGAGACAGAGACACAGAGACAGATTCACAGAGACAGAGACACAGAGGCAGAGACACACGGACAGAGGCATAGACACAAAGACAGAGGCACAGAGACAGATACACAGAGAGAGAGACACAGAGGCAGAGACACAGAGAAAGAGACAGAGACACAGAGATGGAGACACAGGGACAGAGACACAGAGACAGGGCACAGAGACGGAGACTCTGGGACAGAGACACAGAGACAGAGATTCAGAGACAGGGACACAGAGACGGAGACACTGAGACAGAGACACAGAGGCAGAGGCACAGAGACAAAGACACAGAGACAGAGACGCAGAGACAGAGACACAGAGACAGGGACACAGAGACGGAGACACAGAGAGAGAGACACAGAGACAGAGACACAGGTACAGAGACACAGAGACAGAGACACAGAGACAGAGACACAGGGACAGAGACACAGAGACAGAGACACAGAGACAGAGACACAGAGACAGAGACGCAGAGGCAGGGACACAGAGACAGAGACACAGAGACCGAGACCCAGAGACAGAGACACAGATACAGAGACACAGAGACAGAGACGCAGAGACAGAGACACAGAGACAGAGACACAGAGACAGAGACACAGAGACAGAGAAACAGAGACAGAGTCACAGAGACAGAGACACAGAGGCAGAGGCACAGAGAGAGAGACACAGAGGCAGAGACACAGAGAAAGAGACAGAGACGCAGAGACAGAGACGTAGAGACAGAGACACAGAGACAGGGACACAGAGGCAGAGACACAGAGACAGAGACGCAGAGACAGAGACACAGAGACAGAGACACAGAGACAGAGACACAATGATAGAGATTCAGAGACAGAGACACAGGGAGAGAGACACAGAAGCGGAGATACAGAGCCAGAGGCACAGAGACAGAGACACAGAGCCAGAGGCACAGAGCCAGAGGCACAGAGACAGAGACACAGAGACAGAGTCACAGAGTCAGAGACACAGAGACTGAGACGCAGAAACAGGGACACAGAGACAGAGACACAGAGGCAGACACTCAGAGACAGAGACACAGAGACAGAGACACAGAGACAGAGACACAGAGACCGAGACCCAGAGACAGAGACACAGATACAAAGACACAAAGACAGAGGACACAGAGACAGAGACACAGAGACAGAGACACAGAGACAGAGACACAGAGACAGAGACACAGATACAGAGACACAGAGACAGAGACACAGAGACAGAGACACAGAGACAGAGACACACAGACAGAGACACAGAGACAGAGAAACAGAGACAGAGTCACAGAGACAGAGACACAGAGGCAGAGGCACAGAGACAGAGACACAGAGACAGAGACACAGAGACAGAGACGCAGTGGCAGAGACACAGAGACAGAGACACAGAGACAGAGACACAGAGACAGCGACACAGAGACAGAGACGCAGAGACAGAGACGTAGAGGCAGAGACTCAGAGACAGGGACACAGAGACAGAGACACAGAGACAGAGACACAGAGACAGAGACGCAGAGACAGAGACACAGAGACAGAGACACAGAGACAGAGACACAGAGACAGAGAAACAGAGACAGAGTCACAGAGACAGAGACACAGAGGCAGAGACACAGTGACAGAGACACAGAGACAGAGATTCAGAGACAGGGACACAGAGACGGAGACACAGAGACAGAGACAAAGAGACAGGGACGCAGAGACAGAGACACAGAGACAGAGACAAAATGACAGAGATTCGGAGACAGAGACACAGGGAGAGAGACACAGAAACGTAGACACAAGGACAGAGACACAGAGACAGGGACACAGAGACGGAGACACAGAGAGAGAGACACAGAGACCGAGACCCAGAGACAGAGTCACAGAGACAGAGACACAGAGACAGAGACACAGAGACGGACACACAGAGACAGAGACACAGACACAGAGACGCAGAGAAAGGGACACAGAGACAGTGACGCAGAGACAGAGGCACAGAGACAGAGACACAGAGACAGGGACACAGAGACAGAGACACAGAGACAGAGACGCAGAGACAGAGACACAGAGGCAGAGACACAGAGACAGAGACACAGAGACAGAGACACAGAGATAGAGACACAGATACAGAGACACAGAGACGGAGACACAGGGACAGAGACACAGAGACAGGGACACAGCGAGAGTGACACAAAGACAGAGACACAGGGACAGAGGAACAGAGACATAGACACAGAGTCAGAGACACAGAGACAGGGACACAGGGACGGAGACGCAAGGACGGAGACACAGAGGCAGGGACACAGAGAGAGAGACACAGAGACAGAGACACAGAGACAGAGACACAGAGACAGAGACACAGAGACAGAGACAGAGACAGAGACACGGAGACAGAGACACAGAGACTGAGACAGAGACACAGAGACAAAGACACAGAGAGAGAAACACAGAGACAGAGACACAGAGACAGAGACACGGAGACAGATACACAGAGACAGAGACACAGAGACAGAGACACAGAGACAGAGACACACAGACAGAGACACAGAGACAGAGAAACAGAGACAGAGTCACAGAGACAGAGACACAGAGGCAGAGGCACAGAGACAGAGACACAGAGACAGAGACACAGAGACAGAGACGCAGTGGCAGAGACACAGAGACAGAGACACAGAGACAGAGACACAGAGACAGCGACACAGAGACAGAGACGCAGAGACAGAGACGTAGAGGCAGAGACTCAGAGACAGGGACACAGAGACAGAGACACAGAGACAGAGACACAGAGACAGAGACGCAGAGACAGAGACACAGAGACAGAGACACAGAGACAGAGACACAGAGACAGAGAAACAGAGACAGAGTCACAGAGACAGAGACACAGAGGCAGAGACACAGTGACAGAGACACAGAGACAGAGATTCAGAGACAGGGACACAGAGACGGAGACACAGAGACAGAGACAAAGAGACAGGGACGCAGAGACAGAGACACAGAGACAGAGACAAAATGACAGAGATTCGGAGACAGAGACACAGGGAGAGAGACACAGAAACGTAGACACAAGGACAGAGACACAGAGACAGGGACACAGAGACGGAGACACAGAGAGAGAGACACAGAGACCGAGACCCAGAGACAGAGTCACAGAGACAGAGACACAGAGACAGAGACACAGAGACGGACACACAGAGACAGAGACACAGACACAGAGACGCAGAGAAAGGGACACAGAGACAGTGACGCAGAGACAGAGGCACAGAGACAGAGACACAGAGACAGGGACACAGAGACAGAGACACAGAGACAGAGACGCAGAGACAGAGACACAGAGGCAGAGACACAGAGACAGAGACACAGAGACAGAGACACAGAGATAGAGACACAGATACAGAGACACAGAGACGGAGACACAGGGACAGAGACACAGAGACAGGGACACAGCGAGAGTGACACAAAGACAGAGACACAGGGACAGAGGAACAGAGACATAGACACAGAGTCAGAGACACAGAGACAGGGACACAGGGACGGAGACGCAAGGACGGAGACACAGAGGCAGGGACACAGAGAGAGAGACACAGAGACAGAGACACAGAGACAGAGACACAGAGACAGAGACACAGAGACAGAGACAGAGACAGAGACACGGAGACAGAGACACAGAGACTGAGACAGAGACACAGAGACAAAGACACAGAGAGAGAAACACAGAGACAGAGACACAGAGACAGAGACACGGAGACAGATACACAGAGACAGAGACACAGAGACAGAGACACAGAGACAGAGACACAGAGACAGAGATACAGAGACAGAGACACAGGGACAGAGACACAGAGACAGAGACACAGAGACAGAGACGCAGAGACAGAGACGCAGCGACAGGGACACAGAGACAGAGACACAGAGACAGAGACAGAGACACAGAGACAGAGACACAGAGACAGAGACACAGAGACAGAGACAGAGACACAGAGACAGAGACACAGAGACAGAGACAGAGACACAGAGACAGAGACACAGAGACAGAGACACAGAGACGGAGACACAGATACAGAGACACAGAGACAGCGACACAGAGACAGAGACACAGAGACAGAGACACAGAGACAGAGTCACATATACAGAGACACAGAGGCAGAGGCACAGAGACAGAGACACAGAGACAGAGACACAGAGGCAGGCACACAGAGACAGAGACACAGAGACGGAGACAGAGAGACAGATACACAGAGACAGAGACACAGAGACAGAGACACAGAGACAGAGAAACAGAGACAGAGTCACAGAGACAGAGACACAGAGGCAGAGACACAGTGACAGAGACACAGAGACAGAGACACAGAGACAGATACACAGAGACAGCGTCACAGAGACAGAGGCAAAGAGGCAGAGGCACAGAGACAGAGACACAGAGACAGAGACACAGAGACAGGGACGCAGAGACAGAGACACAGAGACAGAGACAAAATGACAGAGATTCGGAGACAGAGACACAGGGAGTGAGACACAGAAACGTAGACACAAGGACAGAGACACAGAGACAGGGACACAGTGACGGAGACACAGAGAGAGAGACACAGAGACAGAGACACAGGGGCAGAGGCACAGAGACAGAGACACAGAGACATGGACACAGAGAGAGTGACACAAAGACAGAGACACAGGGACAGAGGAACAGAGACATAGACACAGAGACAGAGACACAGAGACAGAGACACAGGGACGGAGACACAAGGACAGAGACACAGAGACAGGGACACAGAGAGAGATAGACCGAGACAGAGACACAGAGACAGAGACACAGAGGCAGAGGCACAGAGAGAGAGACACAGAGGCAGAGACACAGAGAAAGAGACAGAGACACAGAGACGGAGACACAGGGACAGAGACACAGAGACAGGGCACAGAGACGGAGACTCTGGGCCAGAGACACAGAGACAGAGATTCAGAGACAGGGACACAGAGACGGAGACACAGAGACAGAGAAACAGAGGCAGAGGCACGGAGACAGAGACACAGAGACAGAGACACAGAGACAGAGACACAGAGACAGAGATACAGAGACAGAGACACAGAGACAGGGACACAGAGACAGAGACACAGAGACAGAGACACAGAGACAGAGACGCAGAGACAGAGACACAGAGACAGAGACGCAGAGACAGAGACACAGAGACAGGGACACAGAGACGGAGACACAGAGAGAGAGACACAGAGACAGAGACACAGAGACAGAGAAACAGAGACAGAGTCTCAGAGACAGAGACACAGAGGCAGAGGCACAGAGAGAGAGACACAGAGGCAGAGACACAGAGAAAGAGACAGAGACGCAGAGACAGAGACGTAGAGACAGAGACACAGAGACAGGGACACAGAGACAGAGACACAGAGACAGAGACGCAGAGACAGAGACACAGAGACAGAGACACAGAGACAGAGACACAATGATAGAGATTCAGAGACAGAGACACAGGGAGAGAGACACAGAAGCGGAGATACAGAGCCAGAGGCACAGAGACAGAGACACAGAGCCAGAGGCACAGAGCCAGAGGCACAGAGACAGAGACACAGAGACAGAGTCACAGAGTCAGAGACACAGAGACAGAGACGCAGAGACAGGGACACAGAGGCAGAGACACAGAGACACAGACACAGGGACAGAGACACAGAGACATGGACACAGAGACAGAGACGCAGAGACAGGGACACAGAGACAGAGAAACAGAGACAGAGTCACAGAGACAGAGACACAGAGGCAGAGGCACAGAGAGAGAGACACAGAGGCAGAGACACAGAGAAAGAGACAGAGACACAGAGACGGAGACACAGGGACAGAGACACAGAGACAGGGCACAGAGACGGAGACTCTGGGACAGAGACACAGAGACAGAGATTCAGAGACAGGGACACAGAGACGGAGACACAGAGACAGAGACACAGAGGCAGAGGCACAGAGACAGAGACACAGAGACAGAGACACACGGACAGAGGCATAGACACAAAGACAGAGACACAGAGACAGAGACACAGAGACACAGACACAGGGACAGAGACACAGAGACATGGACACAGAGAGAGTGACTCAGAGACAGAGACACAGAGACGGAGACAGAGGCACAGAGACATATACATAGAGACAGAGACACAGAGACAGAGACACAGAGACAGAGACACAGGGACAGAGACACAGAGACAGAGACACAGAGACAGAGACACAGAGACAGAGACGCAGAGACAGGGACACAGAGACAGAGGCACAGAGACCGAGACCCAGAGACAGAGACACAGATACAGAGACACAGAGACAGAGACCCAGAGACAGAGACACAGAGACAGTGACACAGAGACAGAGACACAGAGACAAAGAAACAGAGACAGAGTCACAGAGACAGAGACACAGAGGCAGAGGCACAGAGAGAGAGACACAGAGGCAGAGACACAGAGAAAGAGACAGAGACACAGAGACGGAGACACAGGGACAGAGACACATAGACAGGGACACAGAGACGGAGACACAGAGGCAGAGACACAGTGACAGAGACACAGAGACAGAGACACAGAGACAGATACACAGAGACAGCGTCACAGAGACAGAGACACAGAGCCAGAGGCACAGAGACAGAGACACAGAGAGAGACACAGAGACAGGGACGCAGAGACAGAGACACAGAGACAGAGACAAAATGACAGAGATTCGGAGACAGAGACACAGGGAGAGAGACACAGAAACGTAGACACAAGGACAGAGACACAGAGACAGGGACACAGAGACGGAGACACAGAGAGAGAGACACAGAGACAGAGACACAGGGGCAGAGGCACAGAGACGGAGACACAGAGACATGGACACAGAGAGAGTGACACAAAGACAGAGACACAGGGACAGAGGAACAGAGACATAGACACAGATACAGAGACACAGAGACAGAGACACAGGGACGGAGACACATGGACAGAGACACAGAGACAGGGACACAGAGAGAGAGAGAGCGAGACAGAGACACAGAGACAGAGACACAGGGACGGAGACACAAGCACAGAGACACAGAGACAGGGACACAGAGAGAGAGAGACAGAGACAGAGACACAGAGACAGAGACACAGAGACAGAGACACAGAGACGGAGACTGTGGGACAGAGACACAGAGACAGAAACACAGTGAGACAGACAGAGACACAGAGACAGAGACACAGGGACAGAGACACAGAGACAGAGACACAGAGACAGATTCACAGAGACAGAGACACAGAGACAGAGACACACGGACAGAGGCATAGACACAAAGACAGAGGCACAGAGACAGATACACAGAGAGAGAGACACAGAGGCAGAGACACAGAGAAAGAGACAGAGACACAGAGACGGAGACACAGGGACAGAGACACAGAGACAGGGCACAGAAACGTAGACACAAGGACAGAGACACAGAGACAGGGACACAGAGACGGAGACACAGAGAGAGAGACACAGAGACAGAGACACAGGGGCAGAGGCACAGAGACGGAGACACAGAGACATGGACACAGAGAGAGTGACACAAAGACAGAGACACAGGGACAGAGGAACAGAGACATAGACACAGAGACAGAGACACAGAGACAGAGACACAGGGACGGAGACACAAGGACAGAGACACAGAGACAGGGACACAGAGAGAGAGAGACCGAGACAGAGACACAGAGACAGAGACACAGAGGCAGAGACACAGTGACAGAGACACAGAGACAGAGACACAGAGACAGATACACAGAGACAGCGTCACAGAGACAGAGGCAAAGAGGCAGAGGCACAGAGACAGAGACACAGAGACAGAGACACAGAGACAGGGACACAGAGACAGGGCACAGAGACGGAGACTCTGGGACAGAGACACAGAGACAGAGATTCAGAGACAGGGACACAGAGACGGAGACACAGAGACAGAGACACAGAGGCAGAGGCACAGAGACAGAGGCACAGAGACAGAGACACACGGACAGAGGCATAGACACAAAGACAGAGACACAGAGACAGAGACACAGAGACACAGACACAGGGACAGAGACACAGAGACATGGACACAGAGAGAGTGACTCAGAGACAGAGACACAGAGACGGAGACAGAGGCACAGAGACATATACATAGAGACAGAGACACAGAGACAGAGACACAGAGACAGAGACACAGGGACAGAGACACAGAGACAGAGACACAGAGACAGAGACACAGAGACAGAGACGCAGAGACAGGGACACAGAGACAGAGACACAGAGACCGAGACCCAGAGACAGAGACACAGATACAGAGACACAGAGACAGAGACCCAGAGACAGAGACACAGAGACAGTGACACAGAGACAGAGACACAGAGACAAAGAAACAGAGACAGAGTCACAGAGACGGAGACACAGAGGCAGAGGCACAGAGAGAGAGACACAGAGGCAGAGACACAGAGAAAGAGACAGAGACACAGAGACGGAGACACAGGGACAGAGACACATAGACAGGGACACAGAGACGGAGACACAGAGGCAGAGACACAGTGACAGAGACACAGAGACAGAGACACAGAGACAGATTCACAGAGACAGCGTCACAGAGACAGAGACACAGAGCCAGAGGCACAGAGACAGAGACACAGAGACAGAGACACAGAGACAGGGACGCAGAGACAGAGACACAGAGACAGAGACAAAATGACAGAGATTCGGAGACAGAGACACAGGGAGAGAGACACAGAAACGTAGACACAAGGACAGAGACACAGAGACAGGGACACAGAGACGGAGACACAGAGAGAGAGACACAGAGACAGAGACACAGGGGCAGAGGCACAGAGACGGAGACACAGAGACATGGACACAGAGAGAGTGACACAAAGACAGAGACACAGGGACAGAGGAACAGAGACATAGACACAGAGACAGAGACACAGAGACAGAGACACAGGGACGGAGACACATGGACAGAGACACAGAGACAGGGACACAGAGAGAGAGAGAGCGAGACAGAGACACAGAGACAGAGACACAGGGACGGAGACACAAGCACAGAGACACAGAGACAGGGACACAGAGAGAGAGAGACAGAGACAGAGACACAGAGACAGAGACACAGAGACAGAGACACAGAGACAGAGACACAGAGACGGAGACTGTGGGACAGAGACACAGAGACAGAAACACAGTGAGACAGACAGAGACACAGAGACAGAGACACAGGGACAGAGACACAGAGACAGAGAAACAGAGACAGAGTCACAGAGACAGAGACACAGAGGCAGAGACACAGAGAGAGTTAGTCAGAGACAGAGACACGGAGACGGAGACACTGAGACAGAGACACAGAGACAGAGACACAGGGACAGAGACACAGAGACAGAGACACAGAGACAGAGACATAGAGAAAGAGAAACAGAGACAGAGACAGAGACAGAGACACAGATACAGAGACACAGAGACAGAGACACAGAGACAGAGACACAGAGACAGAGACACAGAGGCAGAGACACAGAGACAGAGACACAGAGACAGAGACACAGAGACAGAGACACAGAGACAGTGACATAGGGACAGAGACACAGAGATAGAGAAACAGAGACAGAGACAGAGACAGAGACACAGAGACAGAGACATAGAGACAGAATCACAGTGACCGAGACACAGAGACGTAGACACAGGGACAGAGACACAGAGACAGGGACACAGAGACAGAGACACAGAGACAGAGACACAGAGACAGAGACGCAGAGACAGGGACACAGAGACAGAGTCACAAAGACAGAGACACAGAGGCCGAGGCGCAGATACAGAGACACAGAGACAGAGACAGAGACAGACACACAGAGACAGAGACACAGAGACGGAGACACAGGGACAGAGACACAGAGGCAGAGGCACAGATACAGAGACACAGAGACAGAGACACAGAGACAGAGTCACAGAGACAGAGACACAGAGACGGAGACACAGGGACACAGAGCGAGTGACTCAGAGATCGAGACACAGGGACAGAGACACAGAGACGGAGACACAGGGACAGAGACACAGAGATAGATAAACAGAGACAGAGACAGAGACAGAGACAGAGACACAGAGACAGAGACACAGAGACAGAGACATAGAGACAGAGACACAGTGACCGAGACACAGAGACGTAGACACAGGGACAGAGACACAGAGACAGGGACACAGAGACAGAGACACAGAGACGGAGACACAGGGACAGAGACACAGAGACTGGGACACAGAGAGAGTGCCACAAAGACAGAGACACAGGGACAGAGGAACAGAGACATAGACACAGACACAGAGACACAGGGACGGAGACACAAGGACAGAGACACAGAGACAGGGACACAGAGAGAGAGACACAGAGACAGAGACACAGAGACAGAGACACAGAGACAGAGACACAGAGACAGAGACAGAGACACAGAGACAGAGACAGAGACACAGAGACGGAGACTGTGGGACAGAGACACAGAGACAGAAACACAGTGAGACAGACAGAGACACAGAGACGGAGACACAGGGACAGAGACACAGAGACAGAAACACAGAGACAGATTCACAGAGACAGAGAGACAGAGACAGAGACACAGAGGCAGAGACACAGAGACAGAGACACAGAGACAGAGACACAGAGACAGAGACACAGAGACAGAGACGCAGAGACAGGGACACAGAGACAGAGTCACAGAGACAGAGACACAGAGGCCGAGGCACAGAGACAGAGACACAGAGACAGAGACAGAGACAGACACACAGAGACAGAGACACAGAGACGGAGACACAGGGACACAGAGAGAGTGACTCAGAGACAGAGACACAGGGACAGAGACACAGAGACGGAGACACAGGGACAGAGACACAGAGATAGAGAAACAGAGACAGAGACAGAGACAGAGACACAGAGACAGAGACACAGTGAGGCAGACAGAGACACAGAGACGGAGACACAGGGACAGAGACACAGAGACAGAAACACAGAGACAGATCCACAGAGGCAGAGGCACAGAGACAGAGACAGAGAGAGAGAGACACAGAGACAGAGACGCAGAGACAGAGACACAGAGACAGAGACACAGAGGCAGAGGCACAGAGACAGAGACACAGAGACAGAGACACAGAGGCAGAGGCACAGAGACTGAGACACAGAGACAGAGACACAGAGACGGAGACACCGGGACAGAGACACAGAGACACGGACACGGAGAGAGTTACTCAAAGACAAAGACACATAGACGGAGACAGAGACACAGAGACACAGACACAGAGACAGAGGCACAGAGACGGAGACTGTGGGACAGAGACACAGAGACAGAGATTCAGATGCAGAGACACAGAGACGGAGACACAGGGACAGAGACACAGAGACAGAGACGCAGAGACGGAGACGCTGGGGCAGAGACACCGAGACAGAGACACAGAGACAGAGACACAGAGACAGAGACACAGAGACAGAGACACGGAGACAGAGAAACAGAGACAGAGACACAGAGACAGACACAGAGACAGAGACACAGAGACAGAGACACAGAGACAGAGACACAGAGACAGAGACACAGAGACAGAGACACAGAGACAGAGAGACAGAGACAGAGACACAGAGACAGAGACACAGAGACAGAGACAGAGACACAGAGACAGAGACACGGAGACAGAGACACAGAGACAGAGACACAGAGACAGAGACACAGACACAGAGACACAGAGACAAAGACACAGAGACAGAGACACAGAGACAGTGACATAGGGACAGAGACACAGAGACATAGACACAGAGACAGAGACGCATGGACAGAGACACAGGGACAGGGACACAGTGAGAGAGACTCAGAGACAGAAACACAGAGACAGAGACACAGCGACAGAGACACAGAGGCAGAGACAGAGAGACAGAGACACAGAGACAGGGACACAGAGACAGAGACACAGAGACAGAGACACAGAGACAGAGACACAGAGACAGAGACGCAGAGACAGGGACACAGAGACAGAGTCACAGAGACAGAGACACAGAGGCCGAGGCACAGAGACAGAGACACAGAGACAGAGACAGAGACAGACACACAGAGACAGAGACACAGGGACGGAGACACAGGGACACAGAGAGAGTGACTCAGAGACAGAGACACAGGGACAGAGACACAGAGACGGAGACACAGGGACAGAGACACAGAGATAGAGAAACAGAGACAGAGACAGAGACAGAGACACAGAGACAGAGACACAGTGAGACAGATAGAGACACAGAGACGGAGACACAGGGACAGAGACACAGAGACAGAAACACAGAGACAGATTCACAGAGGCAGAGGCACAGAGACAGAGACACAGAGAGAGAGACACAGAGACAGAGACGCAGAGACAGAGACACAGAGACAGAGACACAGAGGCAGAGGCACAGAGACAGAGACACAGAGACAGAGACACAGAGGCAGAGGCACAGAGACTGAGACACAGAAACAGAGACACAGAGACGGAGACACCGGGACATAGACACAGAGACACGGACACGGAGAGAGTTACTCAAAGACAAAGACACATAGGCGGAGACAGAGACACAGAGACATAGACACAGAGACAGTGGCACAGAGACGGAGACTGTGGGACAGAGACACAGAGACAGAGATTCAGATGCAGAGACACAGAGACGGAGACACAGGGACAGAGACACAGAGACAGGGACACAGAGGCAGAGATTCAGATGCAGAGACACAGGGACAAATTCACAGAGACCGAGACACGGAGAGAGGTCCAGGGAGACAGAGACACAGAGACAGGGACACAGACACGGAGACACATGGACAGAGACACAGAGACCGTGACACAAGGAGAGAGACACAGAGACATAGACACAGAGACAGATTCACGGAGACAGAGACACAGAGACAGAGGCACAGGGACATACACACAGAGACAGAGACACAGAGACAGGGACACAGAGCCGGAGACGCAAGGACAGAGACACAGAGACAGGGACACAGAGAGAGTGACTCAGAGACAGAGACACAGAGACGGAGAAACAGGGACAGAGACACAGAAACAGGGACACAGAGAGAGTGACTCAGAGACTGAGACACAGAGACGGAGACAGAGACACAGAGACTGTGACACAGGGACAGAGACACAGAGACGGAGACTGTGGGACAGAGACACAGACACCGAGATTCAGCTGCAGAGACACAGAGACCGAGACACAGGGACAGAGACACAGAGACAGGGACGCAGAGAGAGTGACTCAGAGACAGAGAGACAGAGACGGAGACACAGGGACAGAGACAGAGACATGGACACAGAGAGAGTGACTCAGAGACAGATACACAGAGGCAGAGACACAGAGAGAGAGACGGAGACACAGAGACGGACACACAGGGACAGAGACACAGAGACAGGGACGCAGAGACGGAGACGCTGGGGCAGAGACACCGAGACAGAGACACAGAGACAGAGACACAGAGACAGAGACACAGAGACAGAGACACAGAGACAGAGACACAGAGACAGAGACACAGAGACAGAGACACAGAGACAGAGACACAGAGACAGAGACACAGAGACAGAGACACGGAGACAGAGAAACAGAGACAGAGACAAAGGGACAGAGACACAGAGACAGAGACACAGAGACAGAGACACAGAGACAGCGACAGAGACGCAGAGACAGAGACACAGAGACAGAGACGCAGAGACAGAGACACAGAGAAAGAGACACAGAGACAGGGACACAGAGAGAGAGACTCAGGGACAAAAACACAGAGAGAGACACAGAGAGAGTGACTCAGAGACAGAGACACAGAGACGTAGACAGAGACTCAGAGACACAGAGACGGAGACTGTGGGACAGAGACACAGAGACAGAGGTTCAGATGCAGAGACACAGAGACGGAGACACAGGGACAGAGACACAGAGACAGGGACACAGAGGCAGAGATTCAGATGCAGAGACACAGGGACAGATTCACAGAGACAGAGACACGGAGAGAGGCCCACGGAGGCAGAGACACAGAGACAGGGACACAGAGACGGAGACGCATGGACAGAGGCACAGAGACCGTGACACAAGGAGAGAGACACAGAGACATAGACACAGAGACAGAGACACAGAGACAGATTTACAGAGACAGAGACACAGAGACAGAGGCTCAGGGACATAGACACAGAGACAGAGACACAGAGACAGGGACACAGAGACGGAGACGCAAGGACAGAGACACAGAGACAGGGACACAGAGAGAGTGACTCAGAGACAGAGACACAGAGACGGAGACACAGGGACAGAGACACAGTGACAGGGGCACAGAGAGAGTGACTCACAGACTGAGACACAGAGACAGAGACACAGAGACAGAGACGCAGAGACAGAGACACAGAGACAGAGACACAGAGACCGAGACCCAGAGACAGAGACACAGATACAGAGACACAGAGACAGACACACAGAGACAGGGACACAGAGACAGAGACACAGAGACAGAGACACAGAGACAGAGACACAGAGACATAGTCACAGAGACAGAGACACAGAGGCAGAGGCACAGAGACAGAGACACAGAGGCAGAGGCACAGAGACGGAGACACTGGGACAGAGACACAGAGAAAGAGGAACAGAGACAAAGACAGAGACAGAGACACAGAGGCAGAGATACGGAGACAGAGACACAGAGACAGAGCCACAGAGACACACTGTCAGAGGCATAGACACAGAGACAGAGACACGGAGACAGTGACACAAAGACGGAGACGCAGGGGCAGAGACACCGAGACAGAGTCACAGAAACAGAGACACGGAGACAGAGACACAGAGGCAGAGACACAGAGACAGAGACACAGAGACAGAGACACAGAGACAGAGACACAGAGACGGCGACTGTGGGACAGAGACACAGAGGCAGAGATTCAGATGCAGAGACACAGAGACGGAGACACAGGGACAGAGACACAGAGACAGGGACACAGAGAGAGTGACTCAGAGACAGAGACACCGGGACAGAGACACAGAGACGGAGACACAGGGACAGAGACACAGAGATAGAGAAACAGAGACAGAGACAGAGACAGAGACAGAGACACAGAGGCAGAGACACGGAGACAGAGACACAGAGACAGAGACGCAGAGACAGAGACACAGAGACAGAGACACAGAGACCGAGACCCAGAGACAGAGACACAGGTACAGAGACACAGAGACAGAGACACAGAGACAGAGTCACAGAGACAGAGACACAGAGGCAGAGGCACAGAGACCACGACACAGGGAGTGAGACACGGAGACATAGACACAGACAAAGAGACACAGAGACAGAGACACAGAGACCGTGACACAGAGACGGAGACACAGGGTCAGAGACATAGAGACAGAGGCACAGAGACAGGGACACAGAGGCAGAGACACTGGGACAGAGACACAGAGAAAGAGAAACAGAGACAAAGACAGAGACAGAGACACAAAGACAGAGACACAGAGACACACGGTCAGAGGCATAGACACAGAGACAGAGACACGGAGACAGTGACACAAAGACGGAGACGCAGGGGCAGAGACACCGAGACAGAGACACAGAGACAGAGACACAGAGACAGAGACACAGAGACAGAGACACAGAGACAGAGACACAGAGACAGAGACACAGAGACAGAGACACAGAGAGAGACACAGAGAGAGTGACTCAGAGACAGAGACACAGAGACGGAGACAGAGACTCAGAGACATAGACACAGAGACAGAGACACAGAGACGGAGACTGTGGGACAGAGACACAGAGACAGAGGTTCAGATGCAGAGACACAGAGACGGAGACACAGGGACAGAGACACAGAGACAGGGACACAGACGCAGAGATTCAGATGCAGAGACACAGAGACACACGGTCAGAGGCATAGACACAGAGACAGAGACACGGAGACAGTGACACAAAGACGGAGACGCAAGGACAGAGACACAGAGACAGGGACACAGAGAGAGTGACTCAGAGACAGAGACACAGAGACGGAGACACAGGGACAGAGACACAGTGACAGGGGCACAGAGAGAGTGACTCACAGACTGAGACACAGAGACAGAGACACAGAGACAGAGACACAGAGATAGAGAAACAGAGACAGAGACAGAGACAGAGACAGAGACAGAGACACAGAGGCAGAGACACGGAGACAGAGACACAGAGACAGAGACGCAGAGACAGAGACACAGAGACAGAGACACAGAGACCGAGACCCAGAGACAGAGACACAGATACAGAGACACAGAGACAGAGACACAGAGACAGAGACACAGAGACAGAGTCACAGAGACAGAGACACAGAGGCAGAGGCACAGAGACCATGACACAGGGAGTGAGACACGGAGACATAGACACAGACACAGAGACACAGAGACAGAGACACAGAGACCGTGACACAGAGACGGAGACACAGGGTCAGAGACATAGAGACAGAGGCACAGAGACAGGGACACGGAGGCAGAGACACTGGGACAGAGACACAGAGAAAGAGAAACAGAGACAAAGACAGAGACAGAGACACAAAGACAGAGACACAGAGACACACGGTCAGAGGCATAGACACAGAGACAGAGACACGGAGACAGTGACACAAAGACGGAGACGCAGGGGCAGAGACACCGAGACAGAGACACAGAGACAGAGACACAGAGACAGAGACACAGAGACAGAGACACAGAGACAGAGACACAGAGACAGAGACACAGAGACAGAGACACAGAGACAGAGACACAGAGACAGAGACACAGAGACAGAGACACAGAGACAGAGACACAGAGACAGAGACACAGAGACAGAGACACAGAGACAGAGACACAGAGACAGAGACACAGAGACAGAGACACAGAGAGAGACACAGAGAGAGTGACTCAGAGACAGAGACACAGAGACGGAGACAGAGACTCAGAGACATAGACACAGAGACAGAGACACAGAGACGGAGACTGTGGGACAGAGACACAGAGACAGAGGTTCAGATGCAGAGACACAGAGACGGAGACACAGGGACAGAGACACAGAGACAGGGACACAGAGGCAGAGATTCAGATGCAGAGACACAGGGACAGATTCACAGAGACAGAGACACGGAGAGAGGCCCACGGAGGCAGAGACACAGAGACAGCGACACAGAGACGGAGAAACATGGACAGATGCACAGAGACCGTGACACAAGGAGAGAGACACAGAGACATAGACACAGAGGCAGAGACACAGAGGCAGATTTACAGAGACAGAGACACAGAGACAGAGGCACAGGGACATAGACACAGAGACAGAGACACAGAGACAGGGACACAGAGACGGAGACGCAAGGACAGAGACACAGAGACAGGGACACAGAGAGAGTGACTCAGAGACAGAGACACAGAGACGGAGACAGAGACACAGAGACTGTGACACAGGGACAGAGACACAGAGACGGAGACTGTGGGACAGAGACACAGACACCGAGATTCAGCTGCAGAGACACAGAGACCGAGACACAGGGACAGAGACACAGAGACAGGGACGCAGAGAGAGTGACTCAGAGACAGAGAGACAGAGACGGAGACACAGGGACAGAGACACAGAGACATGGACACAGAGAGAGTGACTCAGAGACAGATACACAGAGGCAGAGACACAGAGACAGAGACGGAGACACAGAGACGGACACACAGGGACAGAGACACAGAGACAGGGACGCAGAGACGGAGACGCTGGGGCAGAGACACCGAGACAGAGACACAGAGACAGAGACACAGAGACAGAGACACAGAGACAGAGACACGGAGACAGAGAGACAGAGGCAGAGACACAGAGACAGAGACACAGAGACAGACACAGAGACAGAGACACAGAGACAGAGACACAGAGACAGAGACACAGAGACAGAGACACAGAGACAGAGACACAGAGACAGAGACACAGAGGCAGAGACACAGAGAGAGTTAGTCAGAGACAGACACACGGAGACGGAGACACAGAGACAGAGACACAGGGACAGGGACACAGTGAGAGAGACTCAGAGACAGAGACACAGGGACAGAGACACAGAGACGGAGACACAGGGACACAGAGAGAGTGACTCAGAGACAGAGACACAGGGACAGAGACACAGAGACGGAGACACAGGGACAGAGACACAGAGATAGAGAAACAGAGACAGAGACAGAGACAGAGACACAGAGACAGAGACACAGAGACAGAGACATAGAGACAGAGACACAGTGACCGAGACACAGAGACGTAGACACAGGGACAGAGACACAGAGACAGGGACACAGAGACAGAGACACAGAGACGGAGACACAAGGACAGAGACACAGAGACTGGGACACAGAGAGAGTGCCACAAAGACAGAGACACAGGGACAGAGGAACAGAGACATAGACACAGACACAGAGACACAGAGACAGAGACACAGGGACAGAGACACAGAGACAGAGACAGAGACACAGAGACGGAGACTGTGGGACAGAGACACAGAGACAGAGACACAGTGAGACAGACAGAGACACAGAGACGGAGACACAGGGACAGAGACACAGAGACAGAAACACAGAGACAGATTCACAGAGACAGAGACACAGAGACAGAGACACAGAGGCAGAGACATAAAGACAGAGACATAGAGACCGAGACACGGAGACGGAGACACAGGTCCAGAGACACACGGACAGAGGCATAGACACAAAGGCAGAGGCACAGAGACAGATACGCAGAGACAGAGACACAGAGACAGAGACACAGAGAAAGAGAAACAGAGACAGAGACAGAGACAGAGACACAGATACAGAGACACAGAAACAGAGACACAGAGACAGAGACACAGAGACAGAGACACAGAGACAGAGACACAGAGACAGAGACACAGAGACAGAGACACAGAGACAGAGACACAGAGACATTGTCACAGAGACAGAGACACAGAGGCAGAGGCACAGAGACAGAGACACAGAGGCAGAGGCACAGAGACAGAGACTCTGGGACAGAGACACAGAGACAGAGATTCAGAGGCAGAGACAGAGAGAGAGAGACACAGAGACAGATACACGGAGGCAGAGACACAGAGACAGAGACACGGAGGCAGAGACACAGAGACAGGGAGACAGAGACAGAGACACAGAGACAGGGACGCATAGGCAGAGACACAGAGACAGAGACATAGAGACAGAGACACAGGGACGGAGACACAAGGACAGAGACACAGAGACAGGGACACAGAGAGAGAGACACAGAGACAGAGACACAGAGACAGGGACACAGAGACAGAGACACAGTGAGACAGACAGAGACACAGAGACGGAGACACAGGGACAGAGACACAGAGACAGAAACACAGAGACAGGTTCACAGAGACAGAGACACAGAGACAGAGACACAGAGACAGAGACACAGAGACATAGTCACAGAGACAGAGACACAGAGGCAGAGGCACAGAGACAGAGACACAGAGGCAGAGGCACAGAGACGGAGACACTGGGACAGAGACACAGAGAAAGAGGAACAGAGACAAAGACAGAGACAGAGACACAGAGACAGACACACAGAGATAGAGACACAGAGACAGAGACACAGAGACAGAGTCACAGAGACAGAGACACAGAGACAGAGACACAGAGACAGAGTCACAGAGACAGAGACACAATGACAGAGATTCGGAGACAGAGACACAGGGAGAGGGACACAGAAACGGAGACACAGGGACAGAGACACAGAGACCGAGACACAGGGACAGAGACACAGAGACAGGGACGCAGAGAGAGTGACTCAGAGACAGAGAGACAGAGACGGAGACACAGGGACAGAGACACAGAGACATGGACACAGAGAGAGTGACTCAGAGACAGAGACACAGAGACGGAGACAGAGACACAGAGACATAGACACAGAGACGGAGACTGTGGGACAGGGACACAGAGACAGAGATTCAGAAGCAGAGACAGAGTGACGGAGACACAGGGACAGAGACACAGAGACAGGGACACAGAGGCAGAGATTCAGATGCAGAGACACAGGGACAGATTCACAGAGACAGAGACACGGAGAGAGACCCACGGAGACAGAGACACAGAGACAGGGACACAGAGACGGAGACACACGTACAGAGACACAGAGACCGTTACACAAGGAGAGAGACACAGAGACATAGACACAGAGACAGAGATACAGAGACAGAGACGCAGAGACAGATACACAGGGACATAGACACAGAGACAGAGGCACAGAGACAGGGACACAGAGACGGAGAAACAGGGACAGAGACACAGAGACAGAGACACAGAGACAGAGACGCAGAGACAGAGACACAGAGACAGAGACACAGAGACAGAGACACAATGACAGAGATTCGGAGACAGAGACACAGGGAGAGGGACACAGAAACGGAGACACAGGGGCAGAGACACAGAGACAGGGACACAGGGACGGAGACACAGAGAGAGAGACACAGAGACAGAGACACAGAGTGGAGACGCAAGGACAGAGGCACAGAGACAGGGACACAGAGAGAGAGACTCAGAGGCAGAGACGGAGACACAGGGACAGAGACACAGAGAAAGAGAAACAGAGACAGAGACAGAGACACAGAAACAGCGACAGAGACACAGAGACAGAGACACAGAGACAGAGACATAGAGGCAGAGACGCAGAGACAGGGACACAGAGACAGAGACACAGAGACAGAGACACAGGGACAGAGACACAGAGACATGGACACAGAGAGAGTGACTCAGAGACAGGGACACAGAGAGAGTGACTCAGAGACAGAGAGACAGAGACGGAGACACAGGGATAGAGACACAGAGACATGGACACAGAGAGAGTGACTCAGAGACAGAGACACAGAGACGGAGACTGAGACACAGAGACATAGACACAGAGACGGAGACTGTGGGACAGAGACACAGAGACAGAGATTCAGATGCAGAGACAGAGAGACGGAGACACAGGGACAGAGACACAGAGACAGGGACACAGAGGCAGAGATTCAGTTGCAGAGACACAGGGACAGATTCACAGAGACAGAGACACGGAGAGAGAGACACAGAGACAGAGACACAGAGACAGAGACACAGAGACAGAGACAGAGAGACAGAAACACAGAGACAGAGACACAGAGACGGAGACACTGGGACAGAGACACAGAGAAAGAGAAACAGACACAAAGACAGAGACAGAGACACAGAGACAGACACACAGAGACAGAGACACAGAGACAGAGACACAGAGACACACTGTCAGAGGCATAGACACAGAGACAGAGACACGGAGACAGTGACACAAAGACGGAGACCCAGGAGCAGAGACACCGAGACAGAGACACAGAGACAGAGACACAGAGACAGAGACACATTGACAGAGACACAGAGACAGGGACACAGAGACGGAGACGCAAGGACAGAGACACAGAGACAGGGACACAGAGAGAGTGACTCAGAGACAGAGACACAGAGACGGAGAAACAGGGACACAGACACAGAGACAGGGACACAGAGAGAGTGACTCAGAGACAGAGAGGAAGAGACGGAGACACAGGGACAGAGACACAGAGACAGAAACACAGAGACAGGTTCACAGAGACAGAGGCACTGAGACAGATACACAGAGACAGATTCACAGAGACAGAGACACGGAGAGAGAGACACAGAGACAGAGACACAGAGACTGAGACACAGAGACGGAGACAGAGACACAGAGACTGTGACACAGGGACAGAGACACAGAGACGGAGACTGTGGGACAGAGACACAGAGACCGAGATTCAGCTGCAGAGACACAGAGACCGAGACACAGGGACAGAGACACAGAGACAGGGACGAAGAGAGAGTGACTCAGAGACAGAGAGACAGAGACGGAGACACAGGGACAGAGACACAGAGACATGGACACAGAGAGAGTGACTCAGAGACAGAGACACAGAGACGGAGACAGAGACACAGAGACATAGACACAGAGACGGAGACTGTGGGACAGGGACACAGAGACAGAGATTCAGAAGCAGAGACAGAGTGACGGAGACACAGGGACAGAGACACAGAGACAGGGACACAGAGGCAGAGATTCAGATGCAGAGACACAGGGACAGATTCACAGAGACAGAGACACGGAGAGAGACCCACGGAGACAGAGACACAGAGACAGGGACACAGAGACATGGACACAGAGAGAGTGACTCAGAGACAGAGACACAGAGACGGAGACAGAGACACAGAGACATAGACACAGAGACGGAGACTGTGGGACAGGGACACAGAGACAGAGATTCAGAAGCAGAGACAGAGTGACGGAGACACAGGGACAGAGACACAGAGACAGGGACACAGAGGCAGAGATTCAGATGCAGAGACACAGGGACAGATTCACAGAGACAGAGACACGGAGAGAGACCCACGGAGACAGAGACACAGAGACAGGGACACAGAGACGGAGACACACGTACAGAGACACAGAGACCGTTACACAAGGAGAGAGACACAGAGACATAGACACAGAGACAGAGATACAGAGACAGAGACGCAGAGACAGATACACAGGGACATAGACACAGAGACAGAGGCACAGAGACAGGGACACAGAGACGGAGAAACAGGGACAGAGACACAGAGACAGAGACACAGAGACAGAGACGCAGAGACAGAGACACAGAGACAGAGACACAGAGACAGAGACACAATGACAGAGATTCGGAGACAGAGACACAGGGAGAGGGACACAGAAACGGAGACACAGGGGCAGAGACACAGAGACAGGGACACAGGACGGAGACACAGAGAGAGAGACACAGAGACAGAGACACAGAGTGGAGACGCAAGGACAGAGGCACAGAGACAGGGACACAGAGAGAGAGACTCAGAGGCAGAGACGGAGACACAGGGACAGAGACACAGAGAAAGAGAAACAGAGACAGAGACAGAGACACAGAAACAGCGACAGAGACACAGAGACAGAGACACAGAGACAGAGACATAGAGGCAGAGACGCAGAGACAGGGACACAGAGACAGAGACACAGAGACAGAGACACAGGGACAGAGACACAGAGACATGGACACAGAGAGAGTGACTCAGAGACAGGGACACAGAGAGAGTGACTCAGAGACAGAGAGACAGAGACGGAGACACAGGGATAGAGACACAGAGACATGGACACAGAGAGAGTGACTCAGAGACAGTGACACAGAGACGGAGACTGAGACACAGAGACATAGACACAGAGACGGAGACTGTGGGACAGAGACACAGAGACAGAGATTCAGATGCAGAGACAGAGAGACGGAGACACAGGGACAGAGACACAGAGACATGGACACAGAGAGAGTGACTCAGAGACAGAGACACAAAGACAGAGACAGAGACACAGAGACAGACACACAGAGACAGAGACACAGAGACAGAGACACAGAGACACACTGTCAGAGGCATAGACACAGAGACAGAGACACGGAGACAGTGACACAAAGACGGAGACCCAGGGGCAGAGACACCGAGACAGAGACACAGAGACAGAGACACAGAAACAGAGACACAGAGACAGAGACACAGAGACAGGGACACAGAGACCGAGACGCAAGGACAGAGACACAGAGACAGGGACACAGAGAGAGTGACTCAGAGACAGAGACACAGAGACGGAGAAACAGGGACACAGACACAGAGACAGGGACACAGAGAGAGTGACTCAGAGACAGAGAGACAGAGACGGAGACACAGGGACAGAGACACAGAGACAGAAACACAGAGACAGGTTCACAGAGACAGAGGCACTGAGACAGATACGCAGAGACAGATTCACAGAGACAGAGACACGGAGAGAGAGACACAGAGACAGAGACACAGAGACTGAGACACAGAGACGGAGACAGAGACACAGAGACTGTGACACAGGGACGGAGACTGTGGGACAGAGACACAGAGACCGAGATTCAGCTGCAGAGACACAGAGACTGAGACACAGGGACAGAGACACAGAGACAGGGACGCAGAGAGAGTGACTCAGAGACAGAGAGACAGAGACGGAGACACAGGGACAGAGACACAGAGACATGGACACAGAGAGAGTGACTCAGAGACAGAGACACAGAGACGGAGACAGAGACACAGAGACATAGACACAGAGACGGAGACTGTGGGACAGAGACACAGAGACAGATATTCAGATGCAGAGACAAAGAGACGGAGACACAGGGACAGAGACACAGAGACAGGGACACAGAGGCAGAGATTCAGATGCAGAGACACAGGGACAGATTCACAGAGACAGAGACACGGAGAGAGTCCCACGGAGACAGAGACACAGAGACATGGACACAGAGACGGAGACACACGTACAGAGACACAGAGACCGTTACACAAGGAGAGAGACACAGAGACATAGACACAGAGACAGGGATACAGAGACAGAGACGCAGAGACAGATTCACAGGGACATAGACACAGAGACAGAGACACAGAGACAGGGACACAGAGACGGAGAAACAGGGACAGAGACACAGAGACAGAGACACAGAGAAAGAGACACAGAGACAGGGACACAGAGAGGGAGACTCAGGGACAGAAACACAGAGACAGAGACACAGAGACGGAGACACTGGGACAGAGACACAGAGAAAGAGGAACAGAGACAAAGACAGAGACAGAGACACAGAGACAGACACACAGAGATAGAGACACAGAGACAGAGACACAGAGACAGAGACACACTGTCAGAGGCATAGACACAGAGACAGAGACACGGAGACAGTGACACAAAGACGGAGACGCAGGGGCAGAGACACCGAGACAGAGTCACTGAAACAGAGACGCAGAGACAGAGACACAGAGGCAGAGACACAGAGACAGAGACACAGAGACAGAGACACAGAGACAGAGACACAGAGACGGCGACTGTGGGACAGAGACACAGAGGCAGAGATTCAGATGCAGAGACACAGAGACGGAGACACAGGGACAGAGACACAGAGACAGGGACACAGAGAGAGTGACTCAGAGACAGAGACACCGGGACAGAGACACAGAGACGGAGACACAGGGACAGAGACACAGAGATAGTGAAACAGAGACAGAGACAGAGACAGAGACAGAGACACAGAGGCAGAGACACGGAGACAGAGACACAGAGACAGAGACGCAGAGACAGAGACGCAGAGACAGAGACACAGAGACCGAGACCCAGAGACAGAGACACAGCTACATAGACACAGAGACAGAGACACAGAGACAGAGACACAGAGACAGAGTCACAGAGACAGAGACACAGAGGCAGAGGCACAGAGACCATGACACAGGGAGTGAGACACGGAGACATAGACACAGACACCGAGACACAGAGACAGAGACACAGAGACCGTGACACAGAGACGGAGACACAGGGTCAGAGACATAGAGACAGAGGCACAGAGACAGGGACACAGAGGCAGAGACACTGGGACAGAGACACAGAGAAAGAGAAACAGAGACAAAGACAGAGACAGAGACACAAAGACAGAGACACAGAGACACACGTTCAGAGGCATAGACACAGAGACAGAGACACGGAGACAGTGACACAAAGACGGAGACGCAGGGGCAGAGACACCGAGACAGAGACACAGAGACAGAGACACAGAGACAGAGACACAGAGACAGAGACACAGAGACAGAGAAACAGAGACAGAGACACAGAGAGAGACACAGAGAGAGTGACTCAGAGACAGAGACACAGAGACGGAGACAGAGACTCAGAGACATAGACACAGAGACAGAGACACAGAGACGGAGACTGTGGGACAGAGACACAGAGACAGATGTTCAGATGCAGAGACACAGAGACGGAGACACAGGGACAGAGACACAGTGACAGGGACACAGAGGCAGAGATTCAGATGCAGAGACACAGGGACAGATTCACAGAGACAGAGACACGGAGAGAGGCCCACGGAGGCAGAGACACAGAGACAGCGACACAGAGACGGAGAAACATGGACAGAGGCACAGAGACCGTGACACAAGGAGAGAGACACAGAGACATAGACACAGAGACAGAGACACAGAGGCAGATTTACAGAGACAGAGACACAGAGACAGAGGCACAGGGACATAGACCCAGAGACAGAGACACAGAGACAGGGACCCAGAGACGGAGACACAGGGACAAAGACACAGAGACAGGGACACAGAGAGAGTGACTCAGAGACAGAGACACAGGGACAGAGGCACAGAGACGTAGACACATAGACAGAGACACAGACACAGAGACACAGACACAGGGACAGGGACACAGAGACATAGCCACAGAGACAGAGACATAGAGACAGAGACACAGAGACAGAGACACAGAGACGGAGACACAGGGACAGAGACACAGAGACAGGGACACAGAGAGAGCGACACAAAGGCAGAGACACAGGGACAGAGGAACAGAGACAGGGACACAGAGACAGAGACACAGTGAGACAGACAGAGACACAGAGACGGAGACACAGGGACAGGGACACAGAGACGGAAACACAGAGACAGGTTCACAGAGACAGAGGCACAGAGACAGATACGCAGAGACAGAGGCACAGAGACAGAGACACAGAGAAAGAGAAACAGAGACAGAGACAGATACAGAGACACAGATACAGAGACACAGATACAGAGACACAGAGACAGAGACACAGAAACAGAGACACAGAGACAGAGACACAGAGACAGAGTCACAGAGACAGAGACACAGAGGCAGAGGCACAGAGACAGAGACACAGAGACCGAGACCCAGAGACAGAGACACAGAGACAGGGACCCAGAGGCGGAGACACAGAGACTGAGACACAGAGACAGAGACGCAGAGACAGATACACAGAGACAGAGACATAGAGACAGAGACGCAGAGACGGAGACACAGAGACAGAGACAAAATGACACAGATCCGGAGACAGAGACACAGGGAGAGAGACACGGAAACGTAGACACAAGGACAGAGACACAGAGACAGGGACACAGAGACAGAGACACAGAGAGAGAGACACAGAGACAGAGACACAGAGACAGAGTCACAGAGACAGAGACACAGAGGCAGAGGCACAGAGACCGTGACACAGGGAGTGAGACACAGAGACATAGACACAGACACAGAGACACAGAGACAGAGACACAGACACCGAGACACAGAGACGGAGACACAGGGGCAGAGACACCGAGAGAGAGACACAGAGACAGAGACACAGAGACAGGGACGCAGTGACATAGACACAGAGACAGAGACATAGAGACAGAGACGCAGAGACGGAGACACAGGTACAGAGACACACGGACAGAGGCATAGACACAGAGACAGAGACACAGAGACAGTGACACAGGGACAGGGACACAGAGACATAGCCACAGAGACAGAGACATAGAGACAGAGACACAGAGACCGAGACACAGAGACGGAGACACAGGGACAGAGACACAGAGACAGGGACACAGAGAGAGTGACTCAGAGACAGAGACGCAGAGACAGAGACACAGAGACAGAGATACAGAGACAGAGACACAGAGACATAGCCACAGAGACAGAGACATAGAGACAGAGACACAGAGACCGAGACACAGAGACGGAGACACAGGGACAGAGACACAGAGACAGGGACACAGAGACAGAGACACAGTGAGACAGGCAGAGACACAGAGACGGAGACACAGGGACAGAGACACAGAGACAGAAACACAGAGACAGAGGCACAGAGACAGATACGCAAGGACAGAGACACAGAGACAGGGACACAGAGAGAGTGACTCAGAGACAGAGACACAGAGACGGAGAGACAGGGACAGAGACACAGAGACAGGGACACAGAGAGAGTGACTCAGAGACTGAGACACAGAGACGGAGACAGAGACACAGAGACTGTGACACAGGTACAGAGACACAGAGACGGATACTGTGGGACAGAGACACAGAGACCGAGATTCAGCTGCAGAGACACAGAGACCGAGACACAGGGACAGAGACACAGAGACAGGGACGCAGAGAGAGTGACTCAGAGACAGAGAGACAGAGACGGAGACACAGGGACAGAGACACAGAGACATGGACACAGAGAGAGTTACTCAGAGACAGAGACACAGAGACGGAGACAGAGACACAGAGACATAGACACAGAGACGGAGACTGTGGGACAGAGACACAGAGACAGAGACACAGAGACAGAGACACAGAGACAGAGACACAGAGACATAGCCACAGAGACAGAGACATAGAGACAGAGACACAGAGACCGAGACACAGAGACAGAGACACAGGGACAGAGACACAGAGACAGAAACACAGAGACAGGTTCACAGAGACAGAGGCACAGAGACAGATACGCAAGGACAGAGACAGAGAGACAGGGACACAGAGAGAGTGACTCAGAGACAGAGACACAGAGACGGAGAAACAGGGACAGAGACACAGAGACAGGGACACAGAGAGAGTGACTCAGAGACTGAGACACAGAGACGGAGACAGAGACACAGAGACTGTGACACAGGGACAGAGACACAGAGACGGAGACTGTGGGACAGAGACACAGAGACCGAGATTCAGCTGCAGAGACACAGAGACCGAGACACAGGGACAGAGACACAGAGACAGGGACGCAGAGAGAGTGACTCAGAGACAGAGAGACAGAGACGGAGACACAGGGACAGAGACACAGAGACATGGACACAGAGAGAGTTACTCAGAGACAGAGACACAGAGACGGAGACAGAGACACAGAGACATAGACACAGAGACGGAGACTGTGGGACAGAGACACAGAGACAGAGACACAGAGACAGAGACACAGAGACAGAGACGCAGAGACAGAGACACAGAGACAGAGACACAGAGACTGAGACCCAGAGACAGAGACGCAGATACAGAGACACAGAGACAGAGACACAGAGACAGAGACACAGAGACAGAGACACAGAGACAGAGACACAGAGACAGAGACACAGAGACAGAGCCACAGAGACAGAGACACAGAGGCAGAGGCACAGAGACAGAGACACAGAGACAGAGACACGGAGACAGAGACGCAGAGACAGAGACACAGAGACAGAGACAAAATGACACAGATTCGGAGACAGAGACACAGGGAGAGAGACACAGAAACGTAGACACAAGGACAGAGACACAGAGACAGGAACACAGAGACGGAGACACAGAGAGAGAGACACAGAGACAGAGATACGGAGACAGAGACACAGAGACAGAGACACAGAGACATAGCCACAGAGACAGAGACATAGAGACAGAGACACAGAGACCGAGACACAGAGACGGAGAAACATGGACAGAGACACAGAGACAGGGACACAGAGAGAGTGACTCAGAGACTGCGACACAGAGACGGAGACAGAGACACAGAGACTGTGACACAGGGACGGAGACACAGAGACGGATACTGTGGGACAGAGACACAGAGACCGAGATTCAGCTGCAGAGACACAGAGACCGAGACACAGGGACGGAGACACAGAGACAGGGACGCAGAGAGAGTGACTCAGAGACAGAGAGACAGAGACAGAGACACAGGGAGAGAGACACAGAAACGTAGACACAAGGACAGAGACACAGAGACAGGTACACAGAGACAGAGACACAGAGAGAGAGACACAGAGACAGAGACACAGAGACAGAGACACAGAGACAGAGACACGGAGACAGAGACGCAGAGACAGAGACACAGAGACAGAGACAATATGACACAGATTCGGAGACAGAGACACAGGGAGAGAGACACAGAAACGTAGACACAAGGACAGAGACACAGAGACAGGAACACAGAGACGGAGACACAGAGAGAGAGACACAGAGACAGAGACACAGAGACAGAGACACAGAGACAGAGACACAGAGACATAGCCACAGAGACAGAGACATAGAGACAGAGACACAGAGACCGAGACACAGAGACGGAGACACAGGGACAGAGACACAGAGACAGGGACACAGTGAGACAGGCAGAGACACAGAGACGGAGACACAGGGACAGAGACACAGAGACAGAAACACAGAGACAGGTTCACAGAGACAGAGGCACAGAGACAGATACGCAAGGACAGAGACACAGAGACAGGGACACAGAGAGAGTGACTCAGAGACAGAGACACAGAGACGGAGAAACAGGGACAGAGACACAGAGACAGGGACACAGAGAGAGTGACTCAGAGACTGAGACACAGAGACGGAGACAGAGACACAGAGACTGTGACACAGGGACAGAGACACAGAGACGGGGACTGTGGGACAGAGACACAGAGACCGAGATTCAGCTGCAGAGACACAGAGACCGAGACACAGGGACAGAGACACAGAGACAGGGACGCAGAGAGAGTGACGCAGAGACAGAGAGACAGAGACGGAGACACAGGGACAGAGACACAGAGACATGGACACAGAGAGAGTTACTCAGAGACAGAGACACAGAGACGGAGACAGAGACACAGAGACATAGACACAGAGACGGAGACTGTGGGACAGAGACACAGAGACAGAGATTCAGATGCAGAGACAGAGAGACGGAGACACAGGGACAGAGACACAGAGACAGGGACACAGAGGCAGAGATTCAGATGCAGAGACACAGGGACAGATTCACAGAGACAGAGACACGGAGAGAGACCCACGGAGACAGAGACACAGAGACAGGGACACAGAGACGGAGACACATGTAAAGAGACACAGAGACCGTTACACAAGGACAGAGACACAGAGACATAGACACAGAGACAGAGATACAGAGACAGAGACGCAGAGACAGATACACAGGGACATAGACACAGAGACAGAGACACAGAGACAGGGACACAGAGACGGAGAAACAGGGACAGAGACACAGAGACAGGGACACAGAGAGAGTGACTCAGAGACTGAGACACAGAGACGGAGACAGAGACACAGAGACTGTGACACAGGGACAGAGACACAGAGACGGAGACTGTGGACAGAGACACAGAGACCGAGATTCAGCTGCAGAGACACAGAGACCGAGACACAGGGACAGAAACACAGAGACAGGGACGCAGAGAGAGTGACTCAGAGACAGAGAGACAGAGACGGAGACACAGGGACAGAGACACAGAGACATGGACACAGAGAGAGTGACTCAGAGACAGATACACAGAGGCAGAGACACAGGGACGGAGACACAAGGACAGAGACACAGAGACCGAGACCCAGAGACAGAGACACAGATACAGAGACACAGAGACAGACACACAGAGACAGGGACACAGAGACAGAGACACAGAGACTGAGACACAGAGACGGAGACAGAGACACAGAGACTGTGACACAGGGACAGAGACACAGAGACGGAGACTGTGGGACAGAGACACAGACACCGAGATTCAGCTGCAGAGACACAGAGACCGAGACACAGGGACAGAGACACAGAGACAGGGACGCAGAGAGAGTGACTCAGAGACAGAGAGACAGAGACGGAGACACAGGGACAGAGACACAGAGACATGGACACAGAGAGAGTGACTCAGAGACAGATACACAGAGGCAGAGACACAGAGACAGAGACGGAGACACAGAGACGGACACACAGGGACAGAGACACAGAGACAGGGACGCAGAGACGGAGACGCTGGGGCAGAGACACCGAGACAGAGACACAGAGACAGAGACACAGAGACAGAGGCACAGGGACATAGACACAGAGACAGAGACACAGAGACAGGGACACAGAGACGGAGACGCAAGGACAGAGACACAGAGACAGGGACGCAGAGAGAGTGACTCAGAGACAGAGACACAGAGACGGAGACACAGGGACAGAGACACAGAGACTGGGACACAGAGAGAGTGACTCAGAGACTGAGACACAGAGACGGAGACAGAGACACAGAGACTGTGACACAAGGACAGAGACACAGAGACAGGGACACAGTGACAGAGACACAGAGAGAGAGACACAGAGACGGAGACACAGGGACAGAGACACAGTGACAGGGGCACAGAGAGAGTGACTCACAGACTGAGACACAGAGACAGAGACACAGAGACAGAGACGCAGAGACAGAGACACAGAGACAGAGACACAGAGACCGAGACCCAGAGACAGAGACACAGATACAGAGACACAGAGACAGACACACAGAGACAGGGACACAGAGACAGAGACACAGAGACAGAGACACAGAGACAGAGACACAGAGACATAGTCACAGAGACAGAGACACAGAGGCAGAGGCACAGAGACAGAGACACAGAGGCAGAGGCACAGAGACGGAGACACTGGGACAGAGACACAGAGAAAGAGGAACAGAGACAAAGACAGAGACAGAGACACAGAGACAGACACACAGAGATAGAGACACAGAGACAGAGACACAGAGACAGAGACACAGAGACAGAGACACAGAGACAGAGCCACAGAGACACACTGTCAGAGGCATAGACACAGAGACAGAGACACGGAGACAGTGACACAAAGACGGAGACGCAGGGGCAGAGACACCGAGACAGAGTCACAGAAACAGAGACACAGAGACAGAGACACAGATGCAGAGACACAGAGACGGAGACACAGGGACAGAGACACAGAGACAGGGACACAGAGACAGTGACTCAGAGACAGAGACACCGGGACAGAGACACAGAGACGGAGACACAGGGACAGAGACACAGAGATAGAGAAACAGAGACAGAGACAGAGACAGAGACAGAGACAGAGACACAGAGGCAGAGACACGGAGACAGAGACACAGAGACAGAGACGCAGAGACAGAGACACAGAGACAGAGACACAGAGACCGAGACCCAGAGACAGAGACACAGATACAGAGACACAGAGACAGAGACACAGAGACAGAGACACAGAGACAGAGTCACAGAGACAGAGACACAGAGGCAGAGGCACAGAGACCATGACACAGGGAGTGAGACACGGAGACATAGACACAGACACAGAGACACAGAGACAGAGACACAGAGACCGTGACACAGAGACGGAGACACAGGGTCAGAGACATAGAGACAGAGGCACAGAGACAGGGACACAGAGGCAGAGACACTGGGACAGAGACACAGAGAAAGAGAAACAGAGACAAAGACAGAGACAGAGACACAAAGACAGAGACACAGAGACACACGGTCAGAGGCATAGACACAGAGACAGAGACACGGAGACAGTGACACAAAGACGGAGACGCAGGGGCAGAGACACCGAGACAGAGACACAGAGACAGAGACACAGAGACAGAGACACAGAGACAGAGACACAGAGACAGAGACACAGAGACAGAGACACAGAGACAGAGACACAGAGACAGAGACACAGAGACAGAGACACAGAGACAGAGACACAGAGACAGAGACACAGAGACAGAGACACAGAGACAGAGACACAGAGACAGAGACACAGAGAGAGACACAGAGAGAGTGACTCAGAGACAGAGACACAGAGACGGAGACAGAGACTCAGAGACATAGACACAGAGACAGAGACACAGAGACGGAGACTGTGGGACAGAGACACAGAGACAGAGGTTCAGATGCAGAGACACAGAGACGGAGACACAGGGACAGAGACACAGAGACAGGGACACAGAGGCAGAGATTCAGATGCAGAGACACAGGGACAGATTCACAGAGGCAGAGACACGGAGAGAGGCCCACGGAGGCAGAGACACAGAGACAGCGACACAGAGACGGAGAAACATGGACAGATGCACAGAGACCGTGACACAAGGAGAGAGACACAGAGACATAGACACAGAGGCAGTGACACAGAGGCAGATTTACAGAGACAGAGACACAGAGACAGAGGCACAGGGACATAGACACAGAGACAGAGACACAGAGACAGGGACACAGAGACGGAGACGCAAGGACAGAGACACAGAGACAGGGACACAGAGAGAGTGACTCAGAGACAGAGACACAGAGACGGAGACAGAGACACAGAGACTGTGACACAGGGACAGAGACACAGAGACAGGGACGCAGAGAGAGTGACTCAGAGACAGAGAGACAGAGACGGAGACACAGGGACAGAGACACAGAGACATGGACACAGAGAGAGTGACTCAGAGACAGATACACAGAGGCAGAGACACAGAGACAGAGACGGAGACACAGAGACGGACACACAGGGACAGAGACACAGAGACAGGGACGCAGAGACGGAGACGCTGGGGCAGAGACACCGAGACAGAGACACAGAGACAGAGACACAGAGACAGAGACACAGAGACAGAGACACAGAGACAGAGACACAGAGGCAGAGACACAGAGAGAGTTAGTCAGAGACAGACACACGGAGACGGAGACACAGAGACAGAGACACAGGGACAGGGACACAGTGAGAGAGACTCAGAGACAGAGACACAGGGACATAGACACAGAGACGGAGACACAGGGACACAGAGAGAGTGACTCAGAGACAGAGACACAGGGACAGAGACACAGAGACGGAGACACAGGGACAGAGACACAGAGATAGAGAAACAGAGACAGAGACAGAGACAGAGACACAGAGACAGAGACACAGAGACAGAGACATAGAGACAGAGACACAGTGACCGAGACACAGAGACGTAGACACAGGGACAGAGACACAGAGACAGGGACACAGAGACAGAGACACAGAGACGGAGACACAAGGACAGAGACACAGAGACTGGGACACAGAGAGAGTGCCACAAAGACAGAGACACAGGGACAGAGGAACAGAGACATAGACACAGACACAGAGACACAGAGACAGAGACACAGGGACAGAGACACAGAGACAGAGACAGAGACACAGAGACGGAGACTGTGGGACAGAGACACAGAGACAGAGACACAGTGAGACAGACAGAGACACAGAGACGGAGACACAGGGACAGAGACACAGAGACAGAAACACAGAGACAGATTCACAGAGACAGAGACACAGAGACAGAGACACAGAGGCAGAGACATAAAGACAGAGACATAGAGACCGAGACACGGAGACGGAGACACAGGTCCAGAGACACACGGACAGAGGCATAGACACAAAGGCAGAGGCACAGAGACAGATACGCAGAGACAGAGACACAGAGACAGAGACACAGAGAAAGAGAAACAGAGACAGAGACAGAGACAGAGACACAGATACAGAGTCACAGAGACAGAGACACAATGACAGAGATTCGGAGACAGAGACACAGGGAGAGGGACACAGAAACGGAGACACAGGGACAGAGACACAGAGACCGAGACACAGGGATAGAGACACAGAGACAGGGACGCAGAGAGAGTGACTCAGAGACAGAGAGACAGAGACGGAGACACAGGGACAGAGACACAGAGACATGGACACAGAGAGAGTGACTCAGAGACAGAGACACAGAGACGGAGACAGAGACACAGAGACATAGACACAGAGACGGAGACTGTGGGACAGGGACACAGAGACAGAGATTCAGAAGCAGAGACAGAGTGACGGAGACACAGGGACAGAGACACAGAGACAGGGACACAGAGGCAGAGATTCAGATGCAGAGACACAGGGACAGATTCACAGAGACAGAGACACGGAGAGAGACCCACGGAGACAGAGACACAGAGACAGGGACACAGAGACCGAGACGCAAGGACAGAGACACAGAGACAGGGACACAGAGAGAGTGACTCAGAGACAGAGACACAGAGACGGAGAAACAGGGACACAGACACAGAGACAGGGACACAGAGAGAGTGACTCAGAGACAGAGAGACAGAGACGGAGACACAGGGACAGAGACACAGAGACAGAAACACAGAGACAGGTTCACAGAGACAGAGGCACTGAGACAGATACGCAGAGACTGATTCACAGAGACAGAGACACGGAGAGAGAGACACAGAGACAGAGACACAGAGACTGAGACACAGAGACGGAGACAGAGACACAGAGACTGTGACACAGGGACAGAGACACAGAGACGGAGACTGTGGGACAGAGACACAGAGACCGAGATTCAGCTGCAGAGACACAGAGACTGAGACACAGGGACAGAGACACAGAGACAGGGACGCAGAGAGAGTGACTCAGAGACAGAGAGACAGAGACGGAGACACAGGGACAGAGACACAGAGACATGGACACAGAGAGAGTGACTCAGAGACAGAGACACAGAGACGGAGACAGAGACACAGAGACATAGACACAGAGACGGAGACTGTGGGACAGAGACACAGAGACAGATATTCAGATGCAGAGACAAAGAGACGGAGACACAGGGACAGAGACACAGAGACAGGGACACAGAGGCAGAGATTCAGATGCAGAGACACAGGGACAGATTCACAGAGACAGAGACACGGAGAGAGTCCCACGGAGACAGAGACACAGAGACATGGACACAGAGACGGAGACACACGTACAGAGACACAGAGACCGTTACACAAGGAGAGAGACACAGAGACATAGACACAGAGACAGGGATACAGAGACAGAGACGCAGAGACAGAAACACAGGGACATAGACACAGAGACAGAGACACAGAGACAGGGACACAGAGACGGAGAAACAGGGACAGAGACACAGAGACAGAGACACAGAGAAAGAGACACAGAGACAGGGACACAGAGAGGGAGACTCAGGGACAGAAACACAGAGACAGAGACACAGAGACGGAGACACTGGGACAGAGACACAGAGAAAGAGGAACAGAGACAAAGACAGAGACAGAGACACAGAGACAGACACACAGAGATAGAGACACAGAGACAGAGACACAGAGACAGAGACACACTGTCAGAGGCATAGACACAGAGACAGAGACACGGAGACAGTGACACAAAGACGGAGACGCAGGGGCAGAGACACCGAGACAGAGTCACTGAAACAGAGACACAGAGACAGAGACACAGAGGCAGAGACACAGAGACAGAGACACAGAGACAGAGACACAGAGACAGAGACACAGAGACGGCGACTGTGGGACAGAGACACAGAGGCAGAGATTCAGATGCAGAGACACAGAGACGGAGACACAGGGACAGAGACACAGAGACAGGGACACAGAGAGAGTGACTCAGAGACAGAGACACCGGGACAGAGACACAGAGACGGAGACACAGGGACAGAGACACAGAGATAGTGAAACAGAGACAGAGACAGAGACAGAGACAGAGACACAGAGGCAGAGACACGGAGACAGAGACACAGAGACAGAGACGCAGAGACAGAGACGCAGAGACAGAGACACAGAGACCGAGACCCAGAGACAGAGACACAGCTACAGAGACACAGAGACAGAGACACAGAGACAGAGACACAGAGACAGAGTCACAGAGACAGAGACACAGAGGCAGAGGCACAGAGACCATGACACAGGGAGTGAGACACGGAGACATAGACACAGACACCGAGACACAGAGACAGAGACACAGAGACCGTGACACAGAGACGGAGACACAGGGTCAGAGACATAGAGACAGAGGCACAGAGACAGGGACACAGAGGCAGAGACACTGGGACAGAGACACAGAGAAAGAGAAACAGAGACAAAGACAGAGACAGAGACACAAAGACAGAGACACAGAGACACACGTTCAGAGGCATAGACACAGAGACAGAGACACGGAGACAGTGACACAAAGACGGAGACGCAGGGGCAGAGACACCGAGACAGAGACACAGAGACAGAGACACAGAGACAGAGACACAGAGACAGAGACACAGAGACAGAGACACAGAGACAGAGAAACAGAGACAGAGACACAGAGAGAGACACAGAGAGAGTGACTCAGAGACAGAGACACAGAGACGGAGACAGAGACTCAGAGACATAGACACAGAGACAGAGACACAGAGACGGAGACTGTGGGACAGAGACACAGAGACAGATGTTCAGATGCAGAGACACAGAGACGGAGACACAGGGACAGAGACACAGAGACAGGGACACAGTGAGACAGGCAGAGACACAGAGACGGAGACACAGGGACAGAGACACAGAGACAGAAACACAGAGACAGGTTCACAGAGACAGAGGCACAGAGACAGATACGCAAGGACAGAGACACAGAGACAGGGACACAGAGAGAGTGACTCAGAGACAGAGACACAGAGACGGAGAAACAGGGACAGAGACACAGAGGCAGGGACACAGAGAGAGTGACTCAGAGACTGAGACACAGAGACGGAGACAGAGACACAGAGACTGTGACACAGGGACAGAGACACAGAGACGGGGACTGTGGGACAGAGACACAGAGACCGAGATTCAGCTGCAGAGACACAGAGACCGAGACACAGGGACAGAGACACAGAGACAGGGACGCAGAGAGAGTGACGCAGAGACAGAGAGACAGAGGCGGAGACACAGGGACAGAGACACAGAGACATGGACACAGAGAGAGTTACTCAGAGACAGAGACACAGAGACGGAGACAGAGACACAGAGACATAGACACAGAGACGGAGACTGTGGGACAGAGACACAGAGACAGAGATTCAGATGCAGAGACAGAGAGACGGAGACACAGGGACAGAGACACAGAGACAGGGACACAGAGGCAGAGATTCAGATGCAGAGACACAGGGACAGATTCACAGAGACAGAGACACGGAGAGAGACCCACGGAGACAGAGACACAGAGACAGGGACACAGAGACGGAGACACATGTAAAGAGACACAGAGACCGTTACACAAGGACAGAGACACAGAGACATAGACACAGAGACAGAGATACAGAGACAGAGACGCAGAGACAGATACACAGGGACATAGACACAGAGACAGAGACACAGAGACAGGGACACAGAGACGGAGAAACAGGGACAGAGACACAGAGACAGGGACACAGAGAGAGTGACTCAGAGACTGAGACACAGAGACGGAGACAGAGACACAGAGACTGTGACACAGGGACAGAGACACAGAGACGGAGACTGTGGACAGAGACACAGAGACCGAGATTCAGCTGCAGAGACACAGAGACCGAGACACAGGGACAGAAACACAGAGACAGGGACGCAGAGAGAGTGACTCAGAGACAGAGACACAGAGACGGAGAAACAGGGACAGAGACACAGAGGCAGGGACACAGAGAGAGTGACTCAGAGACTGAGACACAGAGACGGAGACAGAGACACAGAGACTGTGACACAGGGACAGAGACACAGAGACGGGGACTGTGGGACAGAGACACAGAGACCGAGATTCAGCTGCAGAGACACAGAGACCGAGACACAGGGACAGAGACACAGAGACAGGGACGCAGAGAGAGTGACGCAGAGACAGAGAGACAGAGACGGAGACACAGGGACAGAGACACAGAGACATGGACACAGAGAGAGTTACTCAGAGACAGAGACACAGAGACGGAGACAGAGACACAGAGACATAGACACAGAGACGGAGACTGTGGGACAGAGACACAGAGACAGAGATTCAGATGCAGAGACAGAGAGACGGAGACACAGGGACAGAGACACAGAGACAGGGACACAGAGGCAGAGATTCAGATGCAGAGACACAGGGACAGATTCACAGAGACAGAGACACGGAGAGAGACCCACGGAGACAGAGACACAGAGACAGGGACACAGAGACGGAGACACATGTAAAGAGACACAGAGACCGTTACACAAGGACAGAGACACAGAGACATAGACACAGAGACAGAGATACAGAGACAGAGACGCAGAGACAGATACACAGGGACATAGACACAGAGACAGAGACACAGAGACAGGGACACAGAGACGGAGAAACAGGGACAGAGACACAGAGACAGGGACACAGAGAGAGTGACTCAGAGACTGAGACACAGAGACGGAGACAGAGACACAGAGACTGTGACACAGGGACAGAGACACAGAGACGGAGACTGTGGACAGAGACACAGAGACCGAGATTCAGCTGCAGAGACACAGAGACCGAGACACAGGGACAGAAACACAGAGACAGGGACGCAGAGAGAGTGACTCAGAGACAGAGAGACAGAGACGGAGACACAGGGACAGAGACACAGAGACATGGACACAGAGAGAGTGACTCAGAGACAGATACACAGAGGCAGAGACACAGGGACGGAGACACAAGGACAGAGTCACAGAGAGAGGGACACAGAGAGAGAGACACAGAGACAGAGACACAGAGCCAGGGACACAGAGACAGAGACACAGTGAGACAGACAGAGACACAGAGACGGAGACACAGGGACAGAGACACAGAGACAGAAACATAGAGACAGGTTCACAGAGACAGAGGCACAGAGACAGATACGCAGAGACAGAGAAACAGAGACAGAGACACAGAGAAAGAGAAACAGAGACAGAGACAGATACAGAGACACAGATACAGAGACACAGAGACAGAGACACAGAGAGAGAGACACAGAGACAGAGACGCAGAGACAGAGACACAGAGACAGAGACAAAATGACACAGATTCGGAGACAGAGACACAGGGAGAGAGACACAGAAACGTAGACACAAGGACAGAGACACAGAGACAGGAACACAGAGACGGAGACACAGAGAGAGAGACACAGAGACAGAGACACAGAGACAGAGACACAGAGACAGAGACACAGAGACATAGCCACAGAGACAGAGACATAGAGACAGAGACACAGAGACCGAGACACAGAGACGGAGACACAGGGACAGAGACACAGAGGCAGGGACACAGAGACAGAGACACAGTGAGACAGGCAGAGACACAGAGACGGAGACACAGGGACAGAGACACAGAGACAGAAACACAGAGACAAGTTCACAGAGACAGAGGCACAGAGACAGATACGCAAGGACAGAGACACAGAGACAGGGACACAGAGAGAGTGACTCAGAGACAGAGACACAGAGACGGAGAAACAGGGACAGAGACACAGAGACAGGGACACAGAGAGAGTGACTCAGAGACTGAGACACAGAGACGGAGACAGAGACACAGAGACTGTGACACAGGGACAGAGACACAGTGACGGAGACTGTGGGACAGAGACACAGAGACCGAGATTCAGCTGCAGAGACACAGAGACCGAGACACAGGGACAGAGACACAGAGACAGGGACGCAGAGAGAGTGACTCAGAGACAGAGAGACAGAGACGGAGACACAGGGACAGAGACACAGAGACATGGACACAGAGAGAGTTACTCAGAGACAGAGACACAGAGACGGAGACAGAGACACAGAGACATAGACACAGAGACGGAGACTGTGGGACAGAGACACAGAGACAGAGACACAGAGACAGAGACACCGAGACAGAGACACAGAGACATAGCCACAGAGACAGAGACATAGAGACAGAGACACAGGTACAGAGACACAGAGACAGAGACACAGAGACAGAGACACAGAGGCAGAGGCACAGAGACAGAGATACAGAGACAGAGACACGGAGACAGAGACGCAGAGACAGAGACACAGAGACAGAGACAAAATGACACAGATTCGGAGACAGAGACACAGGGAGAGAGACACAGAAACGTAGACACAAGGACAGAGACACAGAGACAGGAACACAGAGACGGAGACACATGTAAAGAGACACAGAGACCGTTACACAAGGAGAGAGACACAGAGACATAGACACAGAGACAGAGATACAGAGACAGAGACGCAGAGACAGATGCACAGGGACATAGACACAGAGACAGAGACACAGAGACAGGGACACAGAGACGGAGAAACAGGGACAGAGACACAGGGACAGAGACACAGAGACACGGACACAGAGAGAGTTACTCAGAGACAGAGACACAGAGACGGAGACAGAGACACAGAGACAGAGACACAGAGACAGAGACACAGAGACAGAGACACAGAGACAGAGACACAGAGACAGAGACACAGAGACAGAGACACAGAGACAGAGACACAGAGACAGAGACGCAGAGACAGAGACACAGAGACAGAGACACAGAGACAGAGACACAGAGACAGAGACACAGAGACAGAGACGCAGAGACAGCGACACAGAGACAGAGACACAGAGACTGAGACCCAGAGACAGAGACGCAGATACAGAGACACAGAGACAGAGACACAGAGACAGAGACACAGAGACAGAGACACAGAGACAGAGACACAGAGACAGAGACACAGAGACAGAGACACAGAGACAGAGACACAGAGACAGAGACACAGAGACAGAGTCACAGAGACAGAGACACAGAGGCTGAGGCACAGAGACAGAGACACAGAGACAGAGACACGGAGACAGAGACGCAGAGACGGAGACACAGAGACAGAGTCAAAATGACACAGATCCGGAGACAGAGACACAGGGAGAGAGACACGGAAACGTAGACACAAGGACAGAGACACAGAGACAGGGACACAGAGACAGAGACACAGAGAGAGAGACACAGAGACAGAGGCACAGAGACAGAGTCACAGAGACAGAGACACAGAGGCAGAGGCACAGAGACCGTGACACAGGGAGTGAGACACAGAGACATAGACACAGACACAGAGACACAGAGACAGAGACACAGACACCGAGACACAGAGACGGAGACACAGGGGCAGAGACACCGAGAGAGAGACACAGAGACAGAGACACAGAGACAGAGACGCAGTGACATAGACACAGAGACAGAGACATAGAGACAGAGACGCAGAGACGGAGACACAGGTACAGAGACACACGGACAGAGGCATAGACACAGAGACAGAGACACAGAGACAGTGACACAGGGACAGGGACACAGAGACATAGCCACAGAGACAGAGACATAGAGACAGAGACACAGAGACCGAGACACAGAGACGGAGACACAGGTACAGAGACACAGAGACAGAGACACAGAGACAGAGACACAGAGGCAGAGGCACAGAGACAGAGATACAGAGACAGAGACACGGAGACAGAGACGCAGAGACAGAGACACAGAGACAGAGACAAAATGACACAGATTCGGAGACAGAGACACAGGGAGAGAGACACAGAAACGTAGACACAAGGACAGAGACACAGAGACAGGAACACAGAGACGGAGACACATGTAAAGAGACACAGAGACCGTTACACAAGGAGAGAGACACAGAGACATAGACACAGAGACAGAGATACAGAGACAGAGACGCAGAGACAGATGCACAGGGACATAGACACAGAGACAGAGACACAGAGACAGGGACACAGAGACGGAGAAACAGGGACAGAGACACAGGGACAGAGACACAGAGACACGGACACAGAGAGAGTTACTCAGAGACAGAGACACAGAGACGGAGACAGAGACACAGAGACATAGACACAGAGACGGAGACTGTGGGACAGAGACACAGAGACAGAGATTCAGATGCAGAGACAGAGAGACGGAGACACAGGGACAGAGACACAGAGACAGGGACACAGAGGCAGAGATTCAGATGCAGAGACACAGGGACAGATTCACAGAGACAGAGACACGGAGAGAGACCCACGGAGACAGAGACACAGAGACAGGGACACAGAGACGGAGACACATGTACAGAGACACAGAGACCGTTACACAAGGAGAGAGACACAGAGACATAGACACAGAGACAGAGATACAGAGACAGAGACGCAGAGACAGATACACAGGGACATAGACACAGAGACAGAGACACAGAGACAGGGACACAGAGACGGAGAAACAGGGACAGAGACACAGAGACAGGGACACAGAGAGAGTGACTCAGAGAGAGAGACACAGAGACAGAGACACAGAGACAGGGACACAGAGACAGAGACACAGTGAGACAGACAGAGACACAGAGACGGAGACACAGGGACAGAGACACAGAGACAGAATCACAGAGACAGGTTCACAGAGACAGAGGCACAGAGACAGATACGCAGAGACAGCGACACAGAGACAGAGATACAGAGAAAGAGAAACAGAGACAGAGACAGATACAGAGACACATATACAGAGACACAGAGACAGAGACACAGAAACAGAGACACAGAGACAGAGACACAGAGACAGATACGCAGAGACAGAGACACAGAGACAGAGACACAGAGAAAGAGTCACAGAGACAGAGACACAGAGGCAGAGGCACAGAGACCGTGACACAGGGAGTGAGACACAGAGACATAGACACAGACACAGAGACACAGAGACAGAGACACAGACACCGAGACACAGAGACGGAGACACAGGGGCAGAGACACCGAGAGAGAGACACAGAGACAGAGACACAGAGACAGAGACGCAGTGACATAGACACAGAGACAGAGACATAGAGACAGAGACGCAGAGACGGAGACACAGGTACAGAGACACACGGACAGAGGCATAGACACAGAGACAGAGACACAGAGACAGTGACACAGGGACAGGGACACAGAGACATAGCCACAGAGACAGAGACATAGAGACAGAGACACAGAGACCGAGACACAGAGACGGAGACACAGGTACAGAGACACAGAGACAGAGACACAGAGACAGAGTCACAGAGGCAGAGGCACAGAGACAGAGATACAGAGACAGAGACACGGAGACAGAGACGCAGAGACAGAGACACAGAGACAGAGACAAAATGACACAGATTCGGAGACAGAGACACAGGGAGAGAGACACAGAAACGTAGACACAAGGACAGAGACACAGAGACAGGAACACAGAGACGGAGACACAGAGAGAGAGACACAGAGACAGAGACACAGAGACAGAGACACAGAGACAGAGACACAGAGACATAGCCACAGAGACAGAGACATAGAGACAGAGACACAGAGACCGAGACACAGAGACGGAGACACAGGGACAGAGACACAGAGACAGGGACACAGAGAGAGTGACTCAGAGACAGAGACGCAGAGACGGAGACACAGAGACAGAGATACAGAGACAGAGACGCAGAGACATAGACACAGAGACAGAGACATAGAAACAGAGACGCAGAGACGGAGACACAGGTACAGAGACACAGAGACAGAGACACAGAGACAGAGTCACAGAGACAGAGGCACAGAGACAGAGACACAGAGACAGAGACACAGAGACGGAGACACAGGGACAGAGACACAGAGACAGGGACACAGAGACAGAGACACAGTGAGACAGGCAGAGACACAGAGACGGAGACACAGGGACAGAGACACAGAGACAGAAACACAGAGACAGGTTCACAGAGACAGAGGCACAGAGACAGATACGCAAGGACAGAGACACAGAGACAGGGACACAGAGAGAGTGACTCAGAGGCAGAGACACAGAGACGGAGAAACAGGGACAGAGACACAGAGACAGGGACACAGAGAGAGTGACTCAGAGACTGAGACACAGAAACGGAGACAGAGACACAGAGACTGTGACACAGGGACAGAGACACAGAGACGGAGACTGTGGGACAGAGACACAGAGACCGAGATTCAGCTGCAGAGACACAGAGACCGAGACACAGGGACAGAGACACAGAGACAGGGACGCAGAGAGAGTGACTCAGAGACAGAGAGACAGAGACGGAGACACAGGGACAGAGACACAGAGACATGGACACAGAGAGAGTTACTCAGAGACAGAGACACAGAGACGGAGACAGAGACACAGAGACATAGACACAGAGACGGAGACTGTGGGACAGAGACACAGAGACAGAGATTCAGATGCAGAGACAGAGAGACGGAGACACAGAGACAGAGACACAGAGACAGGGACACAGAGACGGAGAAACAGGGACAGAGACACAGAGACAGGGACACAGAGAGAGTGACTCAGAGACTGAGACACAGAGACGGAGACAGAGACACAGAGACTGCGACACAGGGACAGAGACACAGAGACGGAGACTGTGGACAGAGACACAGAGACCGAGATTCAGCTGCAGAGACACAGAGACCGAGACACAGGGACAGAAACACAGAGACAGGGACGCAGAGAGAGTGACTCAGAGATAGAGAGACAGAGACGGAGACACAGGGACAGAGACACAGAGACATGGACACAGAGAGAGTGACTCGGAGACAGATACACAGAGGCAGAGACACAGAGACAGAGACGGAGACACAGAGACGGACACACAGGGACAGAGACACAGAGACAGGGACGCAGAGACAGAGTCACAGAGGCAGAGACACTGAGACAGAGACAGAGACACAGAGACAGAAACACAGAGACTGAATCACAGAGACAGAGACACAGAGACACACGGTCAGAGGCATAAACACAGAGACAGAGACACAGAGACAGTGACACAAAGAAGGAGACACAGGGGCAGATACACCGAGGCAGCGTCACAGAGACAGAGACACGGAGACAGTGACACAAAGACGGAGACGCTGGGGCAGAGACACCGAGACAGAGACACAGAGACAGAGACACAGAGACAGAGACACGGAGACAGAGCAACAGAGACAGAGACACAGAGACAGAGACACAGAGACAGCGACACAGAGACAGGGACCCAGAGACGGAGACACAGAGACTGAGACACAGAGACAGAGACGCAGAGACAGATACACAGAGACAGAGACATAGAGACAGAGACGCAGAGACAGAGACACAGAGACAGAGACACAGAGACAGAGACAAAGAGACAGAGACACAGATACAGAGACACAGAGACAGAGACACAGAGACAGAGACACAGAGACAGAGTCACAGAGACAGAGACACAGAGGCAGAAGCACAGAGACCTTGACACAGGGAGTGAGACACGGAGACATAGACACAGACACAGAGACACAGAGACAGAGACACAAAGAAGGAGACACAGGGGCAGATACACCGAGGCAGCGTCACAGAGACAGAGACACGGAGACAGTGACACAAAGACGGAGATGCTGGGGCAGAGACACCGAGACAGAGACACAGAGACAGAGACACAGAGACAGAGACACGGAGACAGAGCAACAGAGACAGAGACACAGAGACAGAGATACAGAGACAGAGACACAGAGACAGGGACCCAGAGACGGAGACACAGAGACTGAGACAAAGAGACAGAGACGCAGAGACAGATACACAGAGACAGAGACATAGAGACAGAGACGCAGAGACAGAGACACAGAGACAGAGACACAGAGACAGAGACAAAGAGACAGAGACACAGATACAGAGACACAGAGACAGAGACACAGAGACAGAGACACAGAGACAGAGTCACAGAGACAGAGACACAGAGGCAGAAGCACAGAGACCATGACACAGGGAGTGAGACACGGAGACATAGACACAGACACAGAGACACAGAGACAGAGACACAGAGACCGTGACACAGAGACGGAGACACAGGGTCAGAGACATAGAGACAGAGGCACAGAGACGGGGACACAGAGGCAGAGACACTGAGACAGAGACACAGAGAAAGAGAAACAGAGACAAAGACAGAGACAGAGACACAGAGACAGAGACACAGAGACAGAGACACAGAGACACACGGTCAGAGGCATAGACACAGAGACAGAGACACGGAGACAGTGACACAAAGACGGAGACGCAGGGGCAGAGACACCGAGACAGAGACACAGAGACAGAGACACAGAGACAGAGACACGGAGACAGAGCAACAGAGACAGAGACACAGAGACAGAGATACAGAGACAGAGACACAGAGACAGGGACCCAGAGACGGAGACACAGAGACTGAGACACAGAGACAGAGACGCAGAGACAGATACACAGAGACAGAGACATAGAGACAGAGACGCAGAGACAGAGACACAGAGCCAGAGACACAGAGACAGAGACAAAGAGACAGAGACACAGATACAGAGACACAGAGACAGAGACACAGAGACAGAGACACAGAGACAGAGTCACAGAGACAGAGACACAGAGGCAGAAGCACAGAGACCATGACACAGGGAGTGAGACACGGAGACATAGACACAGACACAGAGACACAGAGACAGAGACACAAAGAAGGAGACACAGGGGCAGATACACCGAGGCAGCGTCACAGAGACAGAGACACGGAGACAGTGACACAAAGACGGAGATGCTGGGGCAGAGACACCGAGACAGAGACACAGAGACAGAGACACAGAGACAGAGACACGGAGACAGAGCAACAGAGACAGAGACACAGAGACAGAGATACAGAGACAGAGACACAGAGACAGGGACCCAGAGACGGAGACACAGAGACTGAGACACAGAGACAGAGACGCAGAGACAGATACACAGAGACAGAGACATAGAGACAGAGACGCAGAGACAGAGACACAGAGACAGAGACACAGAGACAGAGACAAAGAGACAGAGACACAGACACAGAGACACAGAGACAGAGACACAGAGACAGAGACACAGAGACAGAGTCACAGAGACAGAGACACAGAGGCAGAAGCACAGAGACCATGACACAGGGAGTGAGACACGGAGACATAGACACAGACACAGAGACACAGAGACAGAGACACAGAGACCGTGACACAGAGACGGAGACACAGGGTCAGAGACATAGAGACAGAGGCACAGAGACGGGGACACAGAGGCAGAGACAGAGACAGAGACACAGAGACAGAGACACAGAGACACACGGTCAGAGGCATAGACACAGAGACAGAGACACGGAGACAGTGACACAAAGGCGGAGACGCAGGGGCAGAGACACCGAGACAGAGACACAGAGACAGAGACACAGAGACAGAGACACAGAGACAGAGACACAGAGAGAGACACTGTGAGAGTGACTCAGAGACAGAGACACAGAGACAGAGACACAGACACAGAGACACAGAGACAGAGACACAGAGACAGAGACGCAGAGACAGAGACACAGAGGCAGAGACACAGAGACAGGGACACAGAGAGAGCGACACAAAGACAGAGACACAGGGACAGAGGAACAGAGACATAGACACAGAGACAGAGACACAGAGACAGAGACACAGGGACGGAGACACATGGACAGAGACACAGAGAGAGGGACACAGAGAGAGAGGCACAGAGACAGAGACACAGAGACATTGACACAGAGACAGAGAAACAGTGAGACAGACAGAGACACAGAGACGGAGACACAGGGGCAGAGACACAGAGACAGAAACACAGAGACAGGTTCACAGAGACAGAGGCACAGAGACAGATACGCAGAGACAGAGACACAGAGACAGAGACACAGAGAAAGAGAAACAGAGACAGAGACAGATACAGAGACACAGATACAGAGACACAGATACAGAGACACAGAGACAGAGACACAGAAACAGAGACACAGAGACAGAGACACAGAGACAGAGTCACAGAGACAGAGACACAGAGGCAGAGGCACAGAGACAGAGACACAGAGGCAGAGACACAGAGACAGAGACACAGAGACAGAGTCACAGAGACAGAGACACAGAGGCAGAGGCACAGAGACAGAGACACAGAGACAGAGACACGGAGACAGAGACGCAGAGACAGAGACACAGAGACAGAGACAAAATGATACAGGTTCGGAGACAGAGACACAGGGAGAGAGACACAGAAACGTAGACACAAGGACAGAGACACAGAGACAGGGACACAGAGACGGAGACACAGAGAGAGAGACACAGAGACAGAGACACAGAGACAGAGTCACAGAGACAGAGACACAGAGGCAGAGGCACAGAGACCGTGACACAGGGAGTGAGACACAGAGACATAGACACAGACAAAGAGACACAGAGACAGAGACACAGACACCGAGACACAGAGACGGAGACACAGGGGCAGAGACACCGAGACAGAGACACAGAGACAGAGACACAGAGACAGAGACGCAGAGACATAGACACAGAGACAGAGACATAGAGACAGAGACACAGGTACAGAGACACACGGAGAGAGGCATAGACACAGAGACAGAGACACAGAGACAGTGACACAGGGACAGGGACACAGAGACATAGCCACAGAGACAGAGACATAGAGACAGAGACACAGAGACCGAGACACAGAGACGGAGACACAGGGACAGAGACACAGAGACAGGGACACAGAGAGAGTGACTCAGAGACAGAGACGCAGAGACAGAGACACAGAGACAGAGATACAGAGACAGAGACGCAGAGACATAGACACAGAGACAGAGACACAGAGACAGAGACACGGATACAGAGACGCAGAGACAGAGACACAGAGACAGAGACAAAATGACACAGATGCGGAGACAGAGACACAGGGAGAGAGACACAGAAACGTAGACACAAGGACAGAGACACAGAGACAGGAACACAGAGACGGAGACACAGAGAGAGAGACACAGAGACAGAGACACAGAGACAGAGACACAGAGACAGAGACACAGAGACACAGACACAGAGACAGAGACACAGAGACAGAGACACAGAGACAGAGACACAGAGAAAGAGAAACAGAGACGGAGACTGTGGGACAGAGACGGAGACTGTGGGACAGAGACACAGAGACAGAGACACAGTGGGACAGACAGAGACACAGAGACGGAGATACAGGGGCAGAGACACAGAGACAGAAACACAGAGACAGATTCACAGAGACAGAGGCAGAGAGGCAGAGACATAAAGACAGAGACATAGAGACCGAGACACGGAGACGGAGACACAGGTCCAGAGACACACGGTCAGAGGCATAGACAGAAAGACAGAGGCACAGAGACAGATGCACAGAGAGGGAGACACAGAGACAGAGTCACAGAGACAGAGACACAGAGCCAGAGGCACAGAGACCGTGACACAGGGAGTGAGACACAGAGACATAGACACAGACACAGAGACACAGAGACAGAGACACAGAGACCGAGACACAGAGACGGAGACACAGGGGCAGAGACACCGAGACAGAGACCCAGAGACAGAGACACAGATACAGAGACACAGAGAGAGCGACACAGAGACGGAGACACAGAGAGAGAGACACAGAGACAGAGACACAGAGACAGAGACACAGAGACAGAGTCACAGAGACAGGGACACAGAGGCAGAGGCACAGAGACAGAGACACAGAGATAGAGACACGGAGACAGAGACGCAGAGACAGAGACACAGTGACAGAGACAAAATGACACAGATTCGGAGACAGAGACACAGGGAGAGAGACACAGAAACGTAGACACAAGGACAGAGACACAGAGACAGGGACACAGAGACGGAGACACAGAGAGAGAGACACAGAGACAGCGACAAAGAGACAGAGACACAGAGACAGAGACACAGAGACAGAGACACAGAGACAGAGTCACAGAGAAAGAGAAACAGAGACAGAGACAGAGACAGAGAGAGAGACAGAGACACAGATACAGAGACACAGATACAGAGACACAGAGACAGAGACACATAGACAGAGACACAGACACAGAGACGGAGACACAGAGACAGGGACACAGAGACATAGCCACAGAGACAGAGTCATAGAGACAGAGACATAGAGACAGAGACACAGGGACGGAGACACAGGGGCAGAGACACAGATACAGAGACACAGAGACAGAGACACAGAGACAGAGACACAGAGACAGAGACACAGAGATACACTGTCAGAGGCATAGACACAGAGACAGAGACACGGAGACAGTGACACAAAGACGGAGACCCAGGGGCAGAGACACCGAGACAGAGACACAGAGACAGAGACACAGAGACAGAGACACAGAGACAGAGACACAGAGACAGAGACACAGAGACAGAGACACAGAGACAGAGACACAGAGACAGAGACACAGAGACAGAGACACAGAGACAGAGACACAGAGACAGAGACACAGAGACAGGGACACAGAGACAGAGACACAGAGACAGAGACACAGAGACAGAGACACAGAGACAGAGACACAGAGATACACTGTCAGAGGCATAGACACAGAGACAGAGACACGGAGACAGTGACACAAGGACGGAGACCCAGGGGCAGAGACACCGAGACAGAGACACAGAGACAGAGACACAGAGACAGAGACACAGAGACAGAGACAGAGACACAGAGACAGAGACACAGAGACAGAGACACAGAGACAGAGACACAGAGACAGAGACACAGAGACAGAGACACAGAGACAGAGACACAGAGACAGAGACACAGAGACAGGGACACAGAGACAGAGACACAGAGACAGAGACACAGAGACAGAGACACAGTGACAGAGACACAGAGACAGAGACACAGAGACAGAGACACAGAGACAGAGACACAGAGACAGGGACACAGAGACACACTGTCAGAGGCATAGACACAGAGACAGAGACACGGAGACAGTGACACAGAGACAGAGACACAGAGACAGAGACACAGAGACAGAGACACAGAAACAGAGACACAGAGACAGAGACACAGAGACAGAGACACAGAGACAGAGACGCAGAGACGGAGATACAGGTACAGAGACACACGGACAGAGGCATAGACACAGAGACAGAGACAGAGAAACAGTGACACAGGGACAGGGACACAGAGACATAGCCACAGAGACAGAGACATAGAGACAGAGACACAGACACCGAGACACAGAGACGGAGGCACAGGGACAGAGGCACAGAGACAGAAACACAGAGACAGATTCACAGAGACAGAGGCACAGAGACAGATACGCAGAGACAGAGACGCAGAGACAGAGACACAGAGAAAGAGAAACAGAGACGGAGACTGTGGGACAGAGACACAGAGACAGAGACACGGTGGGACAGACAGAGACACAGAGACGGAGATACAGGGGCAGAGACACAGAGACAGAGACACAGAGACGGAGACACTGGGACAGAGACACAGAGAAAGAGAAACAGACACAAAGTCAGAGACAGAGACACAGAGACAGACACACAGAGACAGAGACACAGAGACAGAGACACAGAGACACACTGTCAGAGGCATAGACACAGAGACAGAGACACGGAGACAGTGACACAAAGACGGAGACCCAGGGGCAGAGACACCGAGACAGAGACACAGAGACAGAGACACAGAGACAGAGACACAGAGACAGAGACACAGAGACAGAGACACAGAGACAGAGACAGAGACACAGAGACAGAGACACAGAGACAGAGACACAGAGACAGAGACACAGAGACAGAGACACAGAGACAGAGACACAGAGACAGAGACACAGAGACAGAGACACAGAGACAGAGACACAGAGACAGAGACACAGAGACAGAGACACAGAGACAGAGACACAGAGACAGAGACACAGAGACAGAGACACAGAGACAGAGACACAGAGACAGCGACACAGAGACGGAGACACAGAGACAGAGACACAGAGACAGAGACACAGAGACAGAGACACAGAGACAGAGACACAGAGACAGAGACACAGAGACAGCGTCACAGAGACAGAGACACAGAGGCAGAGGCACAGAGACCATGACACAGGGAGTGAGACACGGAGACATAGACACAGACACAGAGACACAGAGACAGAGACACAGAGACCGTGACACAGAGACGGAGACACAGGGTCAGAGACATAGAGACAGAGGCACAGAGCCAGAGGCACAGAGACAGAGACACAGAGACAGAGACACAGAGGCAGAGGCACAGAGACAGAGACACAGAGACAGAGACACAGAGACGGAGACACAGGGACAGAGACACAGAGACACGGACACAGAGAGAGTGACTCAGAGACAAAGACACAGAGACGGAGACAGAGACACAGAGACATAGACACAGAGACAGAGGCACAGAGACGGAGACTGTGGGACAGAGACATAGAGACAGAGATTCAGATGCAGAGACACAGAGACGGAGACACAGGGACAGAGACACAGAGACAGGGACACAGAGGCAGAGATTCAGATGCAGAGACACAGGGACAGATTCACAGAGACCGAGACACGGAGAGAGGCCAACAGAGACAGAGACACAGAGACAGGGACACAGAGACGGAGGCACATGGACAGAGGCACAGAGACCGTGACACAAGGAGAGAGACACAGAGACATAGACACAGAGACAGAGACACAGAGACAGATTTACAGAGACAGAGACACAGAGACAGAGGCACAGGGACATAGACACAGAGACAGAGACACAGAGACAGGGACACAGAGACGGAGACGCAAGGACAGAGACACAGAGACAGGGACACAGAGGGAGTGACTCAGAGACAGAGACACAGAGACAGAGACAGAGAGACAGAGACACAGAGACAGGGACACAGAGACCGAGACCCAGAGACAGAGACACAGAGACAGAGACACAGAGACAGAGACACAGAGACAGAGACGCAGAGACAGGGACACAGAGACAGAGACACAGAGACCGAGACCCAGAGACGGAGACACAGATACAGAGACACAGAGACAGAGACACAGAGACATGGACACAGAGAGAGTGACTCAGAGACACAGACACAGAGACGGAGACAGAGACACAGAGACGTAGACACAGAGACAGAGACACAGAGACGGAGACTGTGGGACAGAGACACAGAGACAGATATTCAGATGCAGAGACACAGAGACGGAGACACAGGGACAGAGACACACAGACAGGGACACAGAGGCAGAGATTCAGATGCAGAGACACAGGGACAGATTCACAGAGACAGAGACACGGAGAGAAACCCACGGAGACAGAGACACAGAGACAGGGACACAGAGACGGAGACAGATGGACAGAGACACAGAGACCGTGACACAAGGAGAGAGACACAGAGACATAGACACAGAGGCAGAGATACAGAGACAGAGACGCAGAGACAGATACACAGAGGCAGAGACACAGAGACAGAGACACAGAGACAGAGACACAGAGACACACGGTCAGAGGCATAGACACAGAGACAGAGACACAGAGACAGTGACACAAAGACGGAGACACAGGGGCAGAGACACCGAGACAGAGAGACAGAGGCAGAGACACAGAGACAGAGACACAGAGACAGAGACACAGAGACAGAGACACAGAGACAGAGACACAGAGACAGAGACACAGAGGGAGAGGCACAGAGCCAGAGACACAGAGACAGAGACAGAGACAGACACACAGAGACAGAGACACAGAGACGGAGACACAGGGACAGAGACACAGAGACAGGGACACAGAGAGAGTGACTCAGAGACAGAGACACAGGGACAGAATCACAGAGACATAGACACAGAGACAGAGACACAGAGACGGAGACACAGGGACGGCAACACAAGGACAGAGACACAGAGACAGAGACACAGAGGCAGAGGCACAGAGACAGAGACACAGAGACAGAGGCACAGAGACAGAGACGCAGTGACAGATACACAGAGACAGAGACACAGAGACAGAGACACAGAGACAGAGACACAGAGACAGAGACACAGAGACAGAGACGCAGAGACAGAGACACAGAGGCCGAGACACAGAGACGGAGACACAGGGACAGAGACACAGAGACAGGGACACAGAGAGAGTGACTCAGAGACAGAGACACAGGGACAGAGGCACAGAGACGTAGACACATAGACAGAGACACAGACACAGAGACAGAGACACAGGGACAGGGACACAGAGACATAGCCACAGAGACAGAGACATAGAGACAGAGACACAGAGACAGAGACACAGAGACGGAGACACAGGGGCAGAGACACAGAGACAGGGACACAGAGAGAGTGACACAAAGACTGAGAGACAGGGACAGAGGAACAGAGACATAGACACAGAGACAGAGACACAGAGACAGTGACACAGGGACGGAGACACAAGGACAGAGACACAGAGACAGGGACTCAGAGACAGAGACACAGAGACGGAGACACAGAGACAGAGACACAGAGACAGAGACACAGAGACAGGGACTCAGAGACAGAGACACAGAGACAGGGACACAGGGGCAGAGACAACGAGACGGAGTCACAGAGACAGAGACACAGAGACAGAGACGCAGAGACAGAGACACAGAGACAGAGACATAGAGACAGAGACGCAGAGACGGAGACACAGAGACAGTGACACAGGGACGGAGACACAGAGACAGGGACATAGAGAGAGTGACTCAGAGACCGAGACACAGGGACAGAGGCACAGAGACGTAGACACATAGACAGAGACACAGACACAGAGACAGTGACACAGGGACAGGGACACAGAGACACAGCCACAGAGACAGAGACATAGAGACAGAGACACAGAGACAGACACACAGAGACGGAGACACAGGGACAGAGACACAGAGACAGGGACACAGAGAGAGTGACACAAAGACAGAGACACAGGGACAGAGGAACAGAGACATAGACACACAGACAGAGACACAGAGACAGAGACACAGAGACAGAGACGCAGAGACAGAGATACACGGACAGAGACACAGAGACGGAGACACAGAGACGGAGACACAGATACAGAGACACAGAGACAGCGACACAGAGACAGAGACACAGAGACGGAGACACAGAGACAGATACACAGAGACAGAGACACAGAGACAGAGACAAAGAGACAGAGACAAAGAGACAGAGACACAGAGACAGAGTCACAGATACAGAGACACAGAGGCAGAGGCACAGAGACAGAGACACAGAGACAGAGACACAGAGACAGAGACACAGAGACGGAGGCACAGAGACGGAGACACAGGGACAGAGACACAGAGACAGAGACACAGATACAGAGACACAAAGACAGAGACACAGAGACAGAGACACAGAGACAGAGACACAGAGACAGAGACACAGAGACAGAGACACAGAGACAGAGTCACAGAGACAGAGACACAGAGGCAGAGGCACAGAGCCAGAGACACACAGACAGAGACAGAGACAGACACAGAGAGACAGAGACACAGAGACGGAGACACAGGGACAGAGACACAGAGACAGGGACACAGAGAGAGTGACTCAGAGACAGAGACACAGGGACAGAATCACAGAGACATAGACACAGAGACAGAGACACAGAGACACAGAGACAGAGACAGAGACAGAGACACAGAGACAGGGACACAGAGACAGAGACACAGAGACAGAGACACAGAGACAGAGTCACAGAGACAGAGACACAGAGGCAGAGGCACGGAGACAGAGACACAGAGACAGAGACACAGAGACAGAGACACAGATACAGAGACACAGAGACAGAGACACAGTGACAGAGACACAGAGACAGATACACAGAGACAGCGTCACAGAGACTGAGACACAGAGGCAGAGACATAGAGACAGAGACACAGAGAGAGTGACACAGAGACGGAGACACAGGGACATAGACACAGAGACATGGACACAGAGACAGAGACACAGAGACATGGACACAGAGACAGAGACACAGAGACGGAGACTGTGGGACAGAGACACAGAGACAGAGATTCAGATGCAGAGACACAGAGACGGAGACACAGGGACAGAGACACAGAGACAGGGACACAGAGGCAGAGATTCAGATGCAGAGACACAGGGACAAATTCACAGAGACAGAGACACGGAGAGAGACCCACGGAGACAGAGACACAGAGACAGGGACACAGGGAGAGTGACTCAGAGACTGAGACACAGAGACGGAGACAGAGACACAGAGACTGTGACACAGGGACAGAGACACAGAGACGGAGACTGTGGGACAGAGACACAGAGACCGAGATTCAGCTGCAGAGACACAGAGACCGAGACACAGGGACAGAGACACAGAGACAGGGACGCAGAGAGAGTGACTCAGAGACAGAGAGACAGAGACAGAGACACAGAGACAGTGACACAGGGACAGGGACACAGAGACATAGCCACAGAGACAGAGACATAGAGACAGAGACACAGAGACCGAGACACAGAGACGGAGACACAGGGACAGAGACACAGAGACAGGGACACAGAGAGAGTGACACAGAGACAGAGACGCAGAGACAGAGACACAGAGACAGAGATACAGAGACAGAGACGCAGAGACATAGACACAGAGACAGAGACATAGAAACAGAGACGCAGAGACGGAGACACAGGTACAGAGACACAGAGACAGAGACACAGAGACAGAGTCACAGAGACAGAGACACAGAGGCAGAGGCACAGAGACAGAGACACAGAGACAGAGACACGGAGACAGAGACGCAGAGACAGAGACACAGAGACAGAGACAAAATGACACAGATTCGGAGACAGAGACACAGGGAGAGAGACACAGAAACGTAGACACAAGGACAGAGACACAGAGACAGGAACACAGAGACGGAGACACAGAGAGAGAGACACAGAGACAGAGATACAGAGACAGAGACACAGAGACAGAGACACAGAGACATAGCCACAGAGACAGAGACATAGAGACAGAGACACAGAGACCGAGACACATAGACGGAGACACAGGGACAGAGACACAGAGACAGGGACACAGAGACAGAGACACAGTGAGACAGACAGAGACACAGAGACGGAGACACAGGGACAGAGACACAGAGGCAGAAGCACAGAGACAGGTTCACAGAGACAGAGGCACAGAGACAGATACGCAAGGACAGAGACACAGAGACAGGGACACAGAGAGAGTGACTCAGAGACAGAGACACAGAGACGGAGAAACAGGGACAGAGACACAGAGACAGGGACACAGAGAGAGTGACTCAGAGACTGAGACACAGAGACGGAGACAGAGACACAGAGACTGTGACACAGGGACAGAGACACAGAGACGGAGACTGTGGGACAGAGACACAGAGACCGAGATTCAGCTGCAGAGACACAGAGACCGAAACACAGGGACAGAGACACAGAGACAGGGACGCAGAGAGAGTGACTCAGAGACAGAGAGACAGAGACAGAGACACAGGGAGAGAGACACAGAGACAGAGACGCAGAGACAGAGACACAGAGACAGAGACAAAATGACACAGATTCGGAGACAGAGACACAGGGAGAGAGACACAGAAACGTAGACACAAGGACAGAGACACAGAGACAGGAACACAGAGACGGAGACACAGAGAGAGAGACACAGAGACAGAGACACAGAGACAGAGACACAGAGACAGAGACACAGAGACATAGCCACAGAGACAGAGACATAGAGACAGAGACACAGAGACCGAGACACAGAGACGGAGACACAGGGACAGAGACACAGAGACAGGGACACAGAGGCAGAGACACAGTGAGACAGGCAGAGACACAGAGACGGAGACACAGGGACAGAGACACAGAGACAGAAACACAGAGACAGGTTCACAGAGACAGAGGCACAGAGACAGATACGCAAGGACAGAGACACAGAGACAGGGACACAGAGAGAGTGACTCAGAGACAGAGACACAGAGACGGAGAAACAGGGACAGAGACACAGAGACAGGGACACAGAGAGAGTGACTCAGAGACTGAGACACAGAGACGGAGACAGAGACACAGAGACATAGACACAGAGACGGAGACTGTGGGACAGAGACACAGAGACAGAGACACAGAGACAGAGACACAGAGACAGAGACACAGAGACATAGCCACAGAGACAGAGACATAGAGACAGAGACACAGAGACCGAGACACAGAGACGGAGACACAGGGACAGAGACACAGAGACAGAATCACAGAGACAGGTTCACAGAGACAGAGGCACAGAGACAGATACGCAGAGACAGAGACACAGAGACAGAGACACAGAGAAAGAGAAACAGAGACAGAGACAGATACAGAGACACAGATACAGAGACACAGAGACAGAGACACAGAAACAGAGACACAGAGACAGAGACACAGAGACAGTGTCACAGAGACAGAGACACAGAGGCAGAGGCACAGAGACAGAGACACAGAGACAGAGACACAGAGACAGAGACGCAGAGACAGAGACACAGAGACAGAGACGCACAGAAAGAGAAACAGAGACAGAGACAGAGACAGAGACACAGAGACAGAGACACAGAGACAGAGACACACAGACAGAGACACAGAGACAGAGACACAGAGACAGAGACACAGAGACAGAGACACAGAGACAGAGACACAGGGACAGAGACGCAGAGACAGCGACACAGAGACAGAGACACAGAGACTGAGACCCAGAGACAGAGACGCAGATACAGAGACACAGAGACAGAGACACTGAGACAGAGACACAGAGACAGAGACACAGAGACAGAGTCACAGAGACAGAGACACAGAGGCAGAGGCACAGAGACAGAGACACAGAGACAGAGACACGGAGACAGAGACGCAGTGACAGAGACACGGAGACAGAGACGCAGAGACAGAGACACGGAGACAGAGACAAAATGACACAGATCCGGAGACAGAGACACAGGGAGAGAGACACAGAAACGTAGACACAAGGACAGAGACACAGAGACAGGGACACAGAGACAGAGACACAGAGAGAGAGACACAGAGACAGAGACACAGAGACAGAGTCACAGAGACAGAGACACAGAGGCAGAGGCACAGAGACCGTGACACAGGGAGTGAGACACAGAGACATAGACACAGACACAGAGACACAGAGACAGAGACACAGACACCGAGACACAGAGACGGAGACACAGGGGCAGAGACACCGAGAGAGAGACACAGAGACAGAGACACAGAGACAGAGACGCAGTGACATAGACACAGAGACAGAGACATAGAGACAGAGACGCAGAGACGGAGACACAGGTACAGAGACACACGGACAGAGGCATAGACACAGAGACAGAGACACAGAGACAGTGACACAGGGACAGGGACACAGAGACATAGCCACAGAGACAGAGACATAGAGACAGAGACACAGAGACCGAGACACAGAGACGGAGACACAGGGACAGAGACACAGAGACAGGGACACAGAGAGAGTGACTCAGAGACAGAGACGCAGAGACAGAGACACAGAGACAGAGACATAGAAACAGAGACGCAGAGACGGAGACACAGAGAGAGAGACACAGAGACAGAGACACAGAGACAGAGTCACAGAGACAGAGACACAGAGGCAGAGGCACAGAGCCAGAGACACAGAGACAGAGACACGGAGACAGAGACGCAGAGACAGAGACACAGAGACAGAGACAAAATGACACAGATTCGGAGACAGAGACACAGGGAGAGGGACACAGAAACGTAGACACAAGGACAGAGACACAGAGACAGGAATACAGAGACGGAGACACAGAGAGAGAGACACAGAGACAGAGACACAGAGACAGAGACACAGAGACAGAGACACAGAGACATAGCCACAGAGACAGAGACATAGAGACAGAGACACAGAGACCGAGACACAGAGACGGAGACACAGGGACAGAGACACAGAGACAGGGACACAGAGACAGAGACACAGTGAGACAGACAGAGACACAGAGACGGAGACACAGGGACAGAGACACAGAGACAGAAACACAGAGACAGGTTCACAGAGACAGAGGCACCGAGACAGATACGCAAGGACAGAGACACAGAGACAGGGACACAGAGAGAGTGACTAAGAGACAGAGACACAGAGACGGAGAAACAGGGACAGAGACACAGAGACAGGGACACAGAGAGAGTGACTCAGAGACAGAGACGCAGAGACAGAGACACAGAGACAGAGATACAGAGACAGAGACGCAGAGACATAGACACAGAGACAGAAACATAGAAACAGAGACGCAGAGACGGAGACACAGGTACAGAGACACAGAGACAGAGACACAGAGACAGAGTCACAGAGACAGAGACACAGAGGCAGAGGCACAGAGACAGAGACACAGAGACAGAGACACGGAGACAGAGACGCAGAGACAGAGACACAGAGACAGAGACAAAATGACACAGATTCGGAGACAGAGACACAGGGAGAGAGACACAGAAACGTAGACACAAGGACAGAGACACAGAGACAGGAACACAGAGACGGAGACACAGAGAGAGAGACACAGAGACAGAGACACAGAGACAGAGACACAGAGACATAGCCACAGAGACAGAGACATAGAGACAGAGACACAGAGACCGAGACACAGAGACGGAGACACAGGGACAGAGACACAGAGACAGGGACACAGAGACAGAGACACAGTGAGACAGACAGAGACACAGAGACGGAGACACAGGGACAGAGACACAGAGACAGAAACACAGAGACAGGTTCACAGAGACAGAGGCACAGAGACAGATACGCAAGGACAGAGACACAGAGACAGGGACACAGAGAGAGTTACTCAGAGACAGAGACACAGAGACGGAGAAACAGGGACAGAGACACAGAGACAGGGACACAGAGAGAGTGACTCAGAGACTGAGACACAGAGACGGAGACAGAGACACAGAGACTGTGACACAGGGACAGAGACACAGAGACGGAGACTGTGGGACAGAGACACAGAGACCGAGATTCAGCTGCAGAGACACTGAGACCGAGACACAGGGACAGAGACACAGGTACAGAGACACACGGACAGAGGCATAGACACAGAGACAGAGACACAGAGACAGTGACACAGGGACAGGGACACTGAGACATAGCCACAGAGACAGAGACATAGAGACAGGGACACAGAGACCGAGACACAGAGACGGAGACACAGGGACAGAGACACAGAGACAGGGACACAGAGAGAGTGACTCAGAGACAGAGAGACAGAGACGGAGACACAGGGACAGAGACACAGAGACATGGACACAGAGAGAGTGACTCGGAGACAGATACACAGAGGCAGAGACACAGAGACAGAGACGGAGACACAGAGACGGACACACAGGGACAGAGACACAGAGACAGGGACGCAGAGACAGAGTCACAGAGGCAGAGACACTGAGACAGGGACAGAGACACAGAGACAGAAACACAGAGACTGAATCACAGAGACAGAGACACAGAGACACAGGGTCAGAGGCATAAACACAGAGACAGAGACACAGAGACAGTGACACAAAGAAGGAGACACAGGGGCAGATACACCGAGGCAGCGTCACAGAGACAGAGACACGGAGACAGTGACACAAAGACGGAGACGCTGGGGCAGAGACACCGAGACAGAGACACAGAGACAGAGACACAGAGACAGAGACACGGAGACAGAGCAACAGAGACAGAGACACAGAGACAGAGATACAGAGACAGAGACACAGAGACAGGGACCCAGAGACGGAGACACAGAGACTGAGACACAGAGACAGAGACGCAGAGACAGATACACAGAGACAGAGACATAGAGACAGAGACGCAGAGACAGAGACACAGAGACAGAGACACAGAGACAGAGACAAAGAGATAGAGACACAGATACAGAGACACAGAGACAGAGACACAGAGACAGAGACACAGAGACAGAGTCACAGAGACAGAGACACAGAGGCAGAAGCACAGAGACCATGACACAGGGAGTGAGACACGGAGACATAGACACAGACACAGAGACACAGAGACAGAGACACAGAGACCGTGACACAGAGACGGAGACACAGGGTCAGAGACATAGAGACAGAGGCACAGAGACAGGGACACAGAGGCAGAGACACTGGGACAGAGACACAGAGAAAGAGAAACAGAGACAAAGACAGAGACAGAGACACAGAGACAGAGACACAGAGACACACGGTCAGAGGCATAGACACAGAGACAGAGACACGGAGACAGTGACACAAAGACGGAGACGCAGGGGCAGAGACACCGAGACAGAGACACAGAGACAGAGACACAGAGACAGAGACACAGAGAGAGACACAGTGAGAGTGACTCAGAGACAGAGACACAGAGACAGAGACACAGACATAGAGGCACAGAGACCGTGACACAGGGAGTGAGACACAGAGACATAGACACAGACAAAGAGACACAGAGACAGAGACACAGACACCGAGACACAGAGACGGAGACACAGGGGCAGAGACACCGAGACAGAGACACAGAGACAGAGACACAGAGACAGAGACGCAGAGACATAGACACAGAGACAGAGACATAGAGACAGAGACGCAGAGACGGAGACACAGGTACAGAGACACACGGAGAGAGGCATAGACACATGGACAGAGGCACAGAGACAGTGACACAGGGACAGGGACACAGAGACATAGCCACAGAGACAGAGACATAGAGATAGAGACACAGAGACAGAGTCACAGAGACAGAGACACAGAGGCAGAGACACAGAGACCGTGACACAGGGAGTGAGACACAGAGACATAGACACAGCCACAGAGATACAGAGACGGATACTGTGGGACAGAGACATAGAGACAGAGATTCAGCTGCAGAGACACAGAGACCGAGACACAGGGACAGAGACACAGAGACAGGGACACAGAGGCAGAGATTCAAATGCAGAGACGCAGGGACAGATTCACAGAGGCAGAGACACGGAGAGAGACCCACTGAGACAGACACACAGAGACAGGGACACAGAGACGGAGACACAGGTACAGAGACACACGGACAGAGGCATAGACACAGAGACAGAGACACAGAGACAGAGACATAGAGACAGAGACACAGAGACAGAGACATAGAAACAGAGACGCAGAGACGGTGACACAGGTACAGAGACACAGAGACAGAGACACAGAGACAGAGTCACAGAGACAGAGACACAGAGGCAGAGGCACAGAGACAGAGACACAGAGACAGAGACACGGAGACAGAGACGCAGAGACAGAGACACAGAGACAGAGACAAAATGACACAGATTCGGAGACAGAGACACAGGGAGAGAGACACAGAAACGTAGACACAAGGACAGAGACACAGAGACAGGAACACAGAGACGGAGACACAGAGAGAGAGACACAGAGACAGAGACACAGAGACAGAGACACAGAGACAGAGACACAGAGACATAGCCACAGAGACAGAGACATAGAGACAGAGACACAGAGACCGAGACACAGAGACGGAGACACAGGGACAGAGACACAGAGACAGGGACACAGAGACAGAGACACAGTGAGACAGACAGAGACACAGAGACGGAGACACAGGGACAGAGACACAGAGACAGAAACACAGAGACAGAGGCACAGAGACAGATACGCAAGGACAGAGACACAGAGACAGGGACACAGAGAGAGTGACTCAGAGACAGAGACACAGAGACGGAGAAACAGGGACAGAGACACAGAGACAGGGACACAGAGAGAGTGACTCAGAGACTGAGACACAGAGACGGAGACAGAGACACAGAGACTGTGACACAGGGACAGAGACACAGAGACGGAGACTGTGGGACAGAGACACAGAGACCGAGATTCAGCTGCAGAGACACAGAGACCGAGACACAGGGACAGAGACACAGAGACAGGGACGCAGAGAGAGTGACTCAGAGACAGAGAGACAGAGACAGAGACACAGGGAGAGAGACACAGAAACGTAGACACAAGGACAGAGACACAGAGACCGTTACACAAGGAGAGAGACACAGAGACATAGACACAGAGACAGAGATACAGAGACAGAGACGCAGAGACAGATACACAGGGACATAGACACAGAGACAGAGACACAGAGACAGGGACACAGAGACGGAGAAACAGGGACAGAGACACAGAGACAGGGACACAGAGAGAGTGACTCAGAGAGAGAGACACAGAGACAGAGACACAGAGACAGGGACACAGAGACAGAGACACAGTGAGACAGACAGAGACACAGAGACGGAGACACAGGGACAGAGACACAGAGACAGAATCACAGAGACAGGTTCACAGAGACAGAGGCACAGAGACAGATACGCAGAGACAGAGACGCAGAGACAGAGACACAGAGAAGGAGAAACAGAGACAGAGACAGATACAGAGACACATATACAGAGACACAGAGACAGAGACACAGAAACAGAGACACAGAGACAGAGACACAGAGACAGAGTCACAGAGACAGAGACACAGAGGCAGGGACACAGAGAGAGCGACACAAAGACAGAGACACAGGGACAGAGGAACAGAGACATAGACACAGAGACAGAGACACAGAGACAGAGACACAGGGACGGAGACACAAGGACAGAGACACAGAGAGAGGGACACAGAGAGAGAGACACAGAGACAGAGACACAGAGACAGGGACACAGAGACAGAGACACAGTGAGACAGACATAGACACAGAGACGGAGACACAGGGACAGAGACACAGAGACAGAATCACAGAGACAGGTTCACAGAGACAGAGGCACAGAGACAGATACGCAGAGACAGAGACACAGAGACAGGGACACAGAGAAAGAGAATCAGAGACAGAGACAGATACAGAGACACAGATACAGAGACACAGATACAGAGACACAGAGACAGAGACACAGAAACAGAGACACAGAGACAGAGACACAGAGACAGTGTCACAGAGACAGAGACACAGAGGCAGAGGCACAGAGACAGAGACACAGAGACAGAGACACAGAGACACAGACGCAGAGACAGAGACACAGGGACAGAGACGCACAGAAAGAGAAACAGAGACAGAGACAGAGACAGAGACACAGAGACAGAGACACAGAGACAGAGACGCAGAGACGGAGACACAGAGACAGAGACACAGAGACTGAGACCCAGAGACAGAGACGCAGATACAGAGACGCAGAGACGGAGACACAGAGACAGAGACACAGAGACTGAGACCCAGAGACAGAGACGCAGATACAGAGACACAGAGACAGAGACACAGAGACAGAGACACAGAGACAGAGACACAGAGACAGAGACACAGAGGCAGAGGCACAGAGACAGAGACACAGAGACAGAGACACAGAGACATAGCCACAGAGACAGAGACATAGAGACAGAGACACAGAGACCGAGACACAGAGACGGAGACACAGGGACAGAGACACAGAGACAGGGACACAGAGACAGAGACACAGTGAGACAGACAGAGACACAGAGACGGAGACACAGGGACAGAGACACAGAGACAGAAACACAGAGACAGAGGCACAGAGACAGATACGCAAGGACAGAGACACAGAGACAGGGACACAGAGAGAGTGACTCAGAGACAGAGACACAGAGACCGAGAAACAGGGACAGAGACACAGAGACAGGGACACAGAGAGAGTGACTCAGAGACTGAGACACAGAGACGGAGACAGAGACACAGAGACTGTGACACAGGGACAGAGACACAGAGACGGAGACTGTGGGACAGAGACACAGAGACCGAGATTCAGCTGCAGAGACACAGAGACCGAGACACAGGGACAGAGACACAGAGACAGGGACGCAGAGAGAGTGACTCAGAGACAGAGAGACAGAGACAGAGACACAGGGAGAGAGACACAGAAACGTAGACACAAGGACAGAGACACAGAGACCGTTACACAAGGAGAGAGACACAGAGACATAGACACAGAGACAGAGATACAGAGACAGAGACGCCGAGACAGATACACAGGGACATAGACACAGAGACAGAGACACAGAGACAGGGACACAGAGACGGAGAAACAGGGACAGAGACACAGAGACAGGGACACAGAGAGAGTGACTGAGAGAGAGAGACACAGAGACAGAGACACAGAGACAGGGACACAGAGACAGAGACACAGTGAGACAGACAGAGACACAGAGACGGAGACACAGGGACAGAGACACAGAGACAGAATCGCAGAGACAGGTTCACAGAGACAGAGGCACAGAGACAGATACGCAGAGACAGAGACACAGAGACAGAGACACAGAGAAAGAGAAACAGAGACAGAGACAGATACAGAGACACATATACAGAGACACAGAGACAGAGACACAGAAACAGAGACACAGAGACAGAGACACAGAGACAGATACGCAGAGACAGAGACACAGAGACAGAGACACAGAGAAAGAGAATCAGAGACAGAGACAGATACAGAGACACAGATACAGAGACACAGAGAAAGAGACACAGAAACAGAGACACAGAGACAGAGACACAGAGACAGTGTCACAGAGACAGAGACACAGAGGCAGAGGCACAGAGACAGAGACACAGAGACAGAGACACAGAGACAGAGACACAGAGACAGAGACGCAGAGACAGAGACACAGAGACAGAGACGCACAGAAAGAGAAACAGAGACAGAGACAGAGACAGAGACACAGAGACAGAGACACAGAGACAGAGACACAGAGACAGAGACACAGAGACAGAGACACAGAGACATGGACACAGAGACAGAGACACAGTGAGACAGACAGAGACACAGAGACGGAGACACAGGGACAGAGACACAGAGACAGAAACACAGAGACAGGTTCACAGAGACAGAGGCACAGAGACAGATACGCAAGGACAGAGACACAGAGACAGGGACACAGAGAGAGTGACTAAGAGACAGAGACACAGAGACGGAGAAACAGGGACAGAGACACAGAGACAGGGACACAGAGAGAGTTACTCAGAGACAGAGACACAGAGACGGAGACAGAGACACAGAGACATAGACACAGAGACGGAGACTGTGGGACAGAGAAACAGAGACAGAGATTCAGGTGCAGAGACAGAGAGACGGAGACACAGGGACAGAGACACAGAGACAGGGACACAGAGGCAGAGATTCAGATGCAGAGACACAGGGACAGATTCACAGAGACAGAGACACGGAGAGAGACCCACGGAGACAGAGACACAGAGACAGGGACACAGAGACGGAGACACATGTACAGAGACACAGAGACCATTACACAAGGAGTGAGACACAGAGACATAGACACAGAGACAGAGATACAGAGACAGAGACGCAGAGACAGATACACAGGGACATAGACACAGAGGCAGAGACACAAAGACAGGGACACAGAGACGGAGAAACAGGGACAGAGACACAGAGACAGGGACACAGAGAGAGTGACTCAGAGAGAGAGACACAGAGACAGAGACACAGAGACAGAGACACAGAGACAGAGACACAGAGACAGAGTCACAGAGACAGAGACACAGAGGCAGAGGCACAGAGACAGAGACACAGAGACAGAGACACAGAGACAGATACGCAGAGACAGAGACACAGAGACAGAGACACAGAGAAAGAGAAACAGAGACAGAGACAGATACAGAGACACATATACAGAGACACAGAGACAGGGACACAGAGACAGAGACACAGTGAGACAGACAGAGACACAGAGACGGAGACACAGGGACAGAGACACAGAGACAGAATCACAGAGACAGGTTCACAGAGACAGATACACAGGGACATAGACACAGAGACAGAGACACAAAGACAGGGACACAGAGACGGAGAAACAGGGACAGAGACACAGAGACAGGGACACAGAGAGAGTGACTCAGAGAGAGAGACACAGAGACAGAGACACAGAGACAGGGACACAGAGATAGAGACACAGTGAGACAGACAGAGACACAGAGACGGAGACACAGGGACAGAGACACAGAGACAGAATCACAGAGACAGGTTCACAGAGACAGAGGCACAGAGACAGATACGCAGAGACAGAGACACAGAGACAGAGACACAGAGAAAGAGAAACAGAGACAGAGACAGATACAGAGACACATATACAGAGACACAGAGACAGAGACACAGAAACAGAGACACAGAGACAGAGACACAGAGACAGAGTCACAGAGACAGAGACACAGAGGCAGGGACACAGAGAGAGCGACACAAAGACAGAGACACAGGGACAGAGGAACAGAGACATAGACACAGAGACAGAGACACAGAGACAGAGACACAGGGACGGAGACACAAGGACAGAGACACAGAGAGAGGGACACAGAGAGAGAAACACAGAGACAGAGACACAGAGACAGGGACACAGAGACAGAGACACAGTGAGACAGACATAGACACAGAGACGGAGACACAGGGACAGAGACACAGAGACAGAATCACAGAGACAGGTTCACAGAGACAGAGGCACAGAGACAGATACGCAGAGACAGAGACACAGAGACAGGGACACAGAGAAAGAGAATCAGAGACAGAGACAGATACAGAGACACAGATACAGAGACACAGAGACAGAGACACAGAGACAGAGACACAGAGACAGAGACACAGAGACAGAGACACAGAGACAGAGTCACAGAGACAGAGACACAGAGGCAGAGGCACAGAGACAGAGACACAGAGACAGAGACACGGAGACAGAGACGCAGAGACAGAGACACGGAGACAGAGACAAAATGACACAGATCCGGAGACAGAGACACAGGGAGAGAGACACAGAAACGTAGACACAAGGGCAGAGACACAGAGACAGGGACACAGAGACAGTGACACAGGGACAGGGACACAGAGACATAGCCACAGAGACAGAGACATAGAGACAGAGACACAGAGACCGAGACACAGAGACGGAGACACAGGGACAGAGACACAGAGACAGGGACACAGAGAGAGTGACTCAGAGACAGAGACGCAGAGACAGAGACACAGAGACAGAGATACAGAGACAGAGACGCAGAGACATAGACACAGAGACAGAGACATAGAAACAGAGACGCAGAGACGGAGACACAGGTACAGAGACACAGAGACAGAGACACAGAGACAGAGACACGGAGACAGAGACGCAGAGACAGAGACACAGAGACAGAGACACAGAGAAAGAGAAACAGAGACAGAGACAGAGACAGAGGCACAGAGACAGAGACACAGAGATAGAGACACGGAGACAGAGACGCAGAGACAGAGACACAGTGACAGAGACAAAATGACGCAGATTCGGAGACAGAGACACAGGGAGAGAGACACAGAAACGTAGACACAAGGACAGAGACACAGAGACAGGGAAACAGAGACGGAGACACAGAGAGAGAGACACAGAGACAGCGACACAGAGACAGAGACACAGAGACAGAGACACAGAGACAGAGACACAGAGACAGAGACACAGAGACAGAGTCACAGAGAAAGAGAAACAGAGACAGAGACAGAGACAGAGAGAGAGACAGAGACACAGATACAGAGACACAGATACAGAGACACAGGGACAGGGACACAGAGACATAGCCACAGAGACAGAGTCATTGAGACAGAGACATAGAGACAGAGACACAGGGACGGAGACACAGGGGCAGAGACACAGATACAGAGATTCAGCTGCAGAGACACAGAGACCGAGACACAGGGACAGAGACACAGAGACAGGGACACAGAGGCAGAGATTCAGATGCAGAGACACAGGGACAGATTCACAGAGGCAGAGACACGGAGAGAGCCCCACGGAGACAGAGACAGAGGAGACAGGGACACAGGGACGGAGACAGAGGTACAGAGACACACGGACGGAGGCATAGACACAGAGACAGAGACACAGAGACAGGGACACAGAGACCGAGACCCAGAGACAGAGACACAGAGACAGAGACATAGAGACAGAGGCACAGAGAACGAGACACAGAGACGGAGACACAGGGACAGAGGCACAGAGACAGAAACACAGAGACAGATTCACAGAGACAGAGGCACAGAGACAGATACGCAGAGACAGAGACGCAGAGACAGAGACACAGAGAAAGAGAAACAGAGACGGAGACTGTGGGACAGAGACGGAGACTGTGGGACAGAGACACAGAGACAGAGACACAGTGGGACAGACAGAGACACAGAGACGGAGATACAGGGGCAGAGACACAGAGACAGAAACACAGAGACAGAGACACAGAGCCAGAGGCACAGAGACCGTGACACAGGGAGTGAGACACAGAGACATAGACACAGACACAGAGACACAGAGACAGAGACACAGAGACCGAGACACAGAGACGGAGACACAGGGGCAGAGACACCGAGACTGAGACCCAGAGACAGAGACACAGATACAGAGACACAGAGACAGCGACACAGAGACAGAGACACAGAGACAGAGACACAGAGACAGAGTCACAGAGACAGAGACACAGAGGCAGAGGCACAGAGACCATGACACAGGGAGTGAGACACGGAGACATAGACACAGACACAGAGACACAGAGACAGACACACAGAGACAGAGACACAGAGACAGGGACACAGAGACAGAGACAGAGACACAGAGACAGAGACACAGAGACTGAGACCCAGAGACAGAGACGCAGATACAGAGACACAGAGACAGAGACACAGAGACAGAGACACAGAGACAGAGACACAGAGACAGAGTCACAGAGACAGAGACACAGAGGAAGAGGCACAGAGACAGAGACACAGAGACAGAGACACGGAGACAGAGACGCAGAGACAGAGACACAGAGACAGAGACAAAATGATACAGGTTCGGAGACAGAGACACAGGGAGAGAGACACAGAAACGTAGACACAAGGACAGAGACACAGAGACAGGGACACAGAGACGGAGACACAGAGAGAGAGACACCGAGACAGAGACACAGAGACAGAGACACAGAGACAGAGACGCAGAGACATAGACACAGAGACAGAGACATAGAGACAGAGACGCAGAGACGGAGACACAGGTACAGAGACACACGGAGAGAGGCATAGACACAGAGACAGAGACACAGAGAAAGAGAAACAGAGGCAGAGACAGAGGCAGAGACAGAGACAGAGACAGAGACACAGAGACAGAGATTCAGATGCAGAGACACAGAGACGGAGACACAGGGACAGAGACACAGAGACAGGGACACAGAGGCAGAGATTCAGATGCAGAGACAGAGGGACAGATTCACACAGACAGAGACACGGAGAGGGGCCCACGGAAACAGAGAAACAGAGACAGGGGCACAGTCACGGAGACACATGGACAGAGACACAGAGACAGAGACACAGAGACAGTGACACAGGGACAGAGACACAGAGACGGAGATTGTGGGACAGAGACACAGAGACCGAGATTCAGCTGCAGAGACACAGAGACCGAGACACAGGGACAGAGACACAGAGACAGAGACACGGAGACAGAGACACCGAGACGGAGACACAGAGACAGAGTCACAGAGACAGAGACACAGAGGCAGAGGCACAGAGACAGAAACACAGAGACAGAGACACGGAGACAGAGACGCAGAGACAGAGACACAGAGACAGAGACACAGAGAAAGAGAAACAGAGACAGAGACAGAGACAGAGACACAGAGATAGAGACACGGAGACAGAGACGCAGAGACAGAGACACAGTGACAGAGACAAAATGACACAGATTCGGAGACAGAGACACAGGGAGAGAGACACAGAAACGTAGACACAAGGACAGAGACACAGAGACAGGGACACAGAGACGGAGACACAGAGAGAGAGACACAGAGACAGCGACACAGAGACAGAGACACAGAGACAGAGACACAGAGACAGAGACACAGAGACAGAGACACAGAGACAGAGACACAGAGACAGAGTCACAGAGAAAGAGAAACAGAGACAGAGACAGAGACAGAGAGAGAGACAGAGACACAGATACAGAGACACAGATACAGAGACACAGGGACAGGGACACAGAGACATAGCCACAGAGACAGAGTCATAGAGACAGAGACATAGAGACAGAGACACAGGGACGGAGACACAGGGGCAGAGACACAGATACAGAGATTCAGCTGCAGAGACACAGAGACCGAGACACAGGGACAGAGACACAGAGACAGGGACACAGAGGCAGAGATTCAGATGCAGAGACACAGGGACAGATTCACAGAGGCAGAGACACGGAGAGAGCCCCACGGAGACAGAGACACAGAGACAGGGACACAGGGACGGAGACAGAGGTACAGAGACACACGGACGGAGGCATAGACACAGAGACAGAGACACAGAGACAGGGACACAGAGACCGAGACCCAGAGACAGAGACACAGAGACAGAGACATAGAGACAGAGGCACAGAGAACGAGACACAGAGACGGAGACACAGGGACAGAGGCACAGAGACAGAAACACAGAGACAGATTCACAGAGACAGAGGCACAGAGACAGATACGCAGGGACAGAGACGCAGAGACAGAGACACAGAGAAAGAGAAACAGAGACGGAGACTGTGGGACAGAGACGGAGACTGTGGGACAGAGACACAGAGACAGAGACACAGTGGGACAGACAGAGACACAGAGACGGAGATACAGGGGCAGAGACACAGAGACAGAAACACAGAGACAGAGACACAGAGCCAGAGGCACAGAGACCGTGACACAGGGAGTGAGACACAGAGACATAGACACAGACACAGAGACACAGAGACAGAGACACAGAGACCGAGACACAGAGACGGAGACACAGGGGCAGAGACACCGAGACTGAGACCCAGAGACAGAGACACAGATACAGAGACACAGAGACAGCGACACAGAGACAGAGACACAGAGACAGAGACACAGAGACAGAGTCACAGAGACAGAGACACAGAGGCAGAGGCACAGAGACCATGACACAGGGAGTGAGACACGGAGACATAGACACAGACACAGAGACACAGAGACAGACACACAGAGACAGAGACACAGAGACAGGGACACAGAGACAGAGACAGAGACACAGAGACAGAGACACAGAGACTGAGACCCAGAGACAGAGACGCAGATACAGAGACACAGAGACAGAGACACAGAGACAGAGACACAGAGACAGAGACACAGAGACAGAGTCACAGAGACAGAGACACAGAGGAAGAGGCACAGAGACAGAGACACAGAGACAGAGACACGGAGACAGAGACGCAGAGACAGAGACACAGAGACAGAGACAAAATGATACAGGTTCGGAGACAGAGACACAGGGAGAGAGACACAGAAACGAAGACACAAGGACAGAGACACAGAGACAGGGACACAGAGACGGAGACACAGAGAGAGAGACACAGAGACAGAGACACAGAGACAGAGTCACAGAGACAGAGACACAGAGGCAGAGGCACAGAGACCGTGACACAGGGAGTGAGACACAGAGACATAGACGCGGACAAAGAGACACAGAGACAGAGACACAGACACCGAGACACAGAGACGGAGACACAGGGGCAGAGACACCGAGACAGAGACACAGAGACAGAGACACAGAGACAGAGACGCAGAGACATAGACACAGAGACAGAGACATAGAGACAGAGACGCAGAGACGGAGACACAGGTACAGAGACACACGGAGAGAGGCATAGACACAGAGACAGAGACACAGAGAAAGAGAAACAGAGGCAGAGACAGAGGCAGAGACAGAGACAGAGACAGAGACACAGAGACAGAGATTCAGATGCAGAGACACAGAGACGGAGACACAGGGACAGAGACACAGAGACAGGGACACAGAGGCAGAGATTCAGATGCAGAGACAGAGGGACAGATTCACAGAGACAGAGACACGGAGAGGGGCCCACGGAAACAGAGACACAGAGACAGGGGCACAGTCACGGAGACACATGGACAGAGACACAGAGACAGAGACACAGAGACAGTGACACAGGGACAGAGACACAGAGACGGAGACTGTGGGACAGAGACACAGAGACCGAGATTCAGCTGCAGAGACACAGAGACCGAGACACAGGGACAGAGACACAGAGACAGAGACACGGAGACAGAGACACCGAGACGGAGAAACAGAGACAGAGTCACAGAGACAGAGACACAGAGGCAGAGGCACAGAGACAGAAACACAGAGACAGAGACACGGAGACAGAGACGCAGAGACAGAGACACAGAGACAGAGACACAGAGAAAGGGAAACAGAGACAGAGACAGAGACAGAGACACAGAGATAGAGACACGGAGACAGAGACGCAGAGACAGAGACACAGTGACAGAGACAAAATGACACAGATTCGGAGACAGAGACACAGGGAGAGAGACACAGAAACGTAGACACAAGGACAGAGACACAGAGACAGGGACACAGAGACGGAGACACAGAGAGAGAGACACAGAGACAGCGACACAGAGACAGAGACACAGAGACAGAGACACAGAGACAGAGACACAGAGACAGAGACACAGAGACAGAGACACAGAGACAGAGTCACAGAGAAAGAGAAACAGAGACAGAGACAGAGACAGAGAGAGAGACAGAGACACAGATACAGAGACACAGATACAGAGACACAGGGACAGGGACACAGAGACATAGCCACAGAGACAGAGTCATAGAGACAGAGACATAGAGACAGAGACACAGGGACGGAGACACAGGGGCAGAGACACAGATACAGAGATTCAGCTGCAGAGACACAGAGACCGAGACACAGGGACAGAGACACAGAGACAGGGACACAGAGGCAGAGATTCAGATGCAGAGACACAGGGACAGATTCACAGAGGCAGAGACACGGAGAGAGCCCCACGGAGACAGAGACACAGAGACAGGGACACAGGGACGGAGACAGAGGTACAGAGACACACGGACGGAGGCATAGACACAGAGACAGAGACACAGAGACAGGGACACAGAGACCGAGACCCAGAGACAGAGACACAGAGACAGAGACATAGAGACAGAGGCACAGAGAACGAGACACAGAGACGGAGACACAGGGACAGAGGCACAGAGACAGAAACACAGAGACAGATTCACAGAGACAGAGGCACAGAGACAGATACGCAGAGACAGAGACGCAGAGACAGAGACACAGAGAAAGAGAAACAGAGACGGAGACTGTGGGACAGAGACGGAGACTGTGGGACAGAGACACAGAGACAGAGACACAGTGGGACAGACAGAGACACAGAGACGGAGATACAGGGGCAGAGACACAGAGACAGAAACACAGAGACAGAGACACAGAGCCAGAGGCACAGAGACCGTGACACAGGGAGTGAGACACAGAGACATAGACACAGACACAGAGACACAGAGGCAGAGACACAGAGACCGAGACACAGAGACGGAGACACAGGGGCAGAGACACCGAGACTGAGACCCAGAGACAGAGACACAGATACAGAGACACAGAGACAGCGACACAGAGACAGAGACACAGAGACAGAGACACAGAGACAGAGTCACAGAGACAGAGACACAGAGGCAGAGGCACAGAGACCATGACACAGGGAGTGAGACACGGAGACATAGACACAGACACAGAGACACAGAGACAGAGACACAGAGACAGAGACACAGAGACGGAGACACAGGGTCAGAGACATAGAGACAGAGGCACAGAGACAGAGACACAGAGACAGAGACACAGAGGCAGAGGCACAGAGACAGATACGCAGAGACAGAGACGCAGAGACAGAGACACAGAGAAAGAGAAACAGAGACGGAGACTGTGGGACAGAGACGGAGACTGTGGGACAGAGACACAGAGAAAGAGAAACAGAGACAGAGACAGAGACAGAGGCACAGAGACGGAGACACAGAGACAGACACACAGAGACACAGACACAGAGACAGAGACACAGAGACAGAGACACAGAGACACACTGTCGGAGGCATAGACACAGAGACAGAGACACGGAGGCAGTGACACAAAGACGGAGACCCAGGGGCAGAGACACCGAGACAGAGACACAGAGACAGAGACACAGAGACTGAGACCCAGAGACAGAGACGCAGATACAGAGACACAGAGACAGAGACACAGAGACAGAGGCACAGAGACAGAGACACAGAGACAGAGTCACAGAGACAGAGACACAGAGGAAGAGGCACAGAGACAGAGACACAGAGACAGAGACACGGAGACAGAGACGCAGAGACAGAGACACAGAGACAGAGACAAAATGATACAGGTTCGGAGACAGAGACACAGGGAGAGAGACACAGAAACGTAGACACAAGGACACAGACACAGAGACAGGGACACAGAGACGGAGACACAGAGAGAGAGACACAGAGACAGAGACACAGAGACAGAGTCACAGAGACAGAGACACAGAGGCAGAGGCACAGAGACCGTGACACAGGGAGTGAGACACAGAGACATAGACACAGACAAAGAGACACAGAGACAGAGACACAGACACCGAGACACAGAGACGGAGACACAGGGGCAGAGACACCGAGACAGAGACACAGAGACAGAGACACAGAGACAGAGACGCAGAGACATAGACACAGAGACAGAGACATAGAGACAGAGACGCAGAGACGGAGACACAGGTACAGAGACACACGGAGAGAGGCATAGACACAGAGACAGAGACACAGAGACAGTGACACAGGGACAGGGACACAGAGACATAGCCACAGTGACAGAGACATAGAGACAGAGACACAGAGACCGAGACACAGAGACGGAGACACAGGGACAGAGACACAGAGACAGGGACACAGAGAGAGTGACTCAGAGACAGCGACGCAGAGACAGAGACACAGAGACAGAGATACAGAGACAGAGACGCAGAGACATAGACACAGAGACAGAGACATAGAAACAGAGACGCAGAGACGGAGACACAGGGGCAGAGACACCGAGACTGAGACCCAGAGACAGAGACACAGATACAGAGACACAGAGACAGCGACACAGAGACAGAGACACAGAGACAGAGACACAGAGACAGAGTCACAGAGACAGAGACACAGAGGCAGAGGCACAGAGACCATGACACAGGGAGTGAGACACGGAGACATAGACACAGACAAAGAGACACAGAGACAGAGACACAGACACCGAGACACAGAGACGGAGACACAGGGGCAGAGACACCGAGACAGAGACACAGAGACAGAGACACAGAGACAGAGACGCAGAGACATAGACACAGAGACAGAGACATAGAGACAGAGACGCAGAGACGGAGACACAGGTACAGAGACACACGGAGAGAGGCATAGACACAGAGACAGAGACACAGAGACAGTGACACAGGGACAGGGACACAGAGACATAGCCACAGTGACAGAGACATAGAGACAGAGACACAGAGACCGAGACACAGAGACGGAGACACAGGGACAGAGACACAGAGACAGGGACACAGAGAGAGTGACTCAGAGACAGCGACGCAGAGACAGAGACACAGAGACAGAGATACAGAGACAGAGACGCAGAGACATAGACACAGAGACAGAGACATAGAAACAGAGACGCAGAGACGGAGACACAGGGGCAGAGACACCGAGACTGAGACCCAGAGACAGAGACACAGATACAGAGACACAGAGACAGCGACACAGAGACAGAGACACAGAGACAGAGACACAGAGACAGAGTCACAGAGACAGAGACACAGAGGCAGAGGCACAGAGACCATGACACAGGGAGTGAGACACGGAGACATAGACACAGACACAGAGACACAGAGACAGAGACACAGAGACAGAGACACAGAGACGGAGACACAGGGTCAGAGACATAGAGACAGAGGCACAGAGACAGAGACACAGAGACAGAGACACAGAGGCAGAGGCACAGAGACAGATACGCAGAGACAGAGACGCAGAGACAGAGACACAGAGAAAGAGAAACAGAGACGGAGACTGTGGGACAGAGACGGAGACTGTGGGACAGAGACACAGAGAAAGAGAAACAGAGACAGAGACAGAGACAGAGGCACAGAGACGGAGACACAGAGACAGACACACAGAGACACAGACACAGAGACAGAGACACAGAGACAGAGACACAGAGACACACTGTCGGAGGCATAGACACAGAGACAGAGACACGGAGGCAGTGACACAAAGACGGAGACCCAGGGGCAGAGACACCGAGACAGAGACACAGAGACAGAGACACAGAGACTGAGACCCAGAGACAGAGACGCAGATACAGAGACACAGAGACAGAGACACAGAGACAGAGGCACAGAGACAGAGACACAGAGACAGAGTCACAGAGACAGAGACACAGAGGAAGAGGCACAGAGACAGAGACACAGAGACAGAGACACGGAGACAGAGACGCAGAGACAGAGACACAGAGACAGAGACAAAATGATACAGGTTCGGAGACAGAGACACAGGGAGAGAGACACAGAAACGTAGACACAAGGACACAGACACAGAGACAGGGACACAGAGACGGAGACACAGAGAGAGAGACACAGAGACAGAGACACAGAGACAGAGTCACAGAGACAGAGACACAGAGGCAGAGGCACAGAGACCGTGACACAGGGAGTGAGACACAGAGACATAGACACAGACAAAGAGACACAGAGACAGAGACACAGACACCGAGACACAGAGACGGAGACACAGGGGCAGAGACACCGAGACAGAGACACAGAGACGGAGACACAGAGACAGAGACGCAGAGACATAGACACAGAGACAGAGACATAGAGACAGAGACGCACAGACGGAGACACAGGTACAGAGACACACGGAGAGAGGCATAGACACAGAGACAGAGACACAGAGACAGTGACACAGGGACAGGGACACAGAGACATAGCCACAGTGACAGAGACATAGAGACAGAGACACAGAGACCGAGACACAGAGACGGAGACACAGGGACAGAGACACAGAGACAGGGACACAGAGAGAGTGACTCAGAGACAGCGACGCAGAGACAGAGACACAGAGACAGAGATACAGAGACAGAGACGCAGAGACATAGACACAGAGACAGAGACATAGAAACAGAGACGCAGAGACGGAGACACAGGTACAGAGACACAGAGACAGAGACACAGAGACAGAGACACAGAGACAGAGGCACAGAGACACAGACACAGAGACAGAGACACAGAGACAGAGACACAGAGACAGAGACACAGAGATAGAGACACAGAGACAGAGTCACAGAGACAGAGACACAGAGGCAGAGACACAGAGACCGTGACACAGGGAGTGAGACACAGAGACATAGACACAGCCACAGAGACACAGAGACGGAGACTGTGGGACAGAGACATAGAGACAGAGATTCAGCTGCAGAGACACAGAGACCGAGACACAGGGACAGAGACACAGAGACAGGGACACAGAGGCAGAGATTCAGATGCAGAGACGCAGGGACAGATTCACAGAGGCAGAGACACGGAGAGAGACCCACTGAGACAGAGACACAGAGACAGGGACACAGAGACAGGGACACAGAGACGGAGACACAGGTACAGAGACACACGGACAGAGGCATAGACACAGAGACAGAGACACAGAGACAGTGACACAGGGTCAGGGACACAGAGACCGAGACCCAGAGACAGAGACATAGAGACAGAGACACAGAGGCCGAGACACAGAGACGGAGACACAGGGGCAGAGACACCGAGACAGAGACCCAGAGACAGAGACACAGATACAGAGACACAGATACAGAGGCACAAAGACCATGACACAGGGAGTGAGACACGGAGACATAGACACAGACACAGAGACACAGAGACAGAGACACAGAGACCGTGACACAGAGACGGAGACACAGGGTCAGAGACATAGAGACAGAGGCACAGAGACAGAGACACAGAGACAGAGACACAGAGGCAGAGGCACAGAGACAGATACGCAGAGACAGAGACGCAGAGACAGAGACACAGAGAAAGAGAAACAGAGACGGAGACTGTGGGACAGAGACGGAGACTGTGGGACAGAGACACAGAGAAAGAGAAACAGAGACAGAGACAGAGACAGAGGCACAGAGACGGAGACACAGAGACAGACACACAGAGACAGAGACACAGAGACAGAGACACACAGACAGAGACACAGAGACACACTGTCGGGGGCATAGACACAGAGACAGAGACACGGAGACAGTGACACAAAGACGGAGACCCAGGGGCAGAGACACCGAGACAGAGACACAGAGACAGAGACACAGAGACAGAGACAGAGACACAGAGACAGAGACACAGAGACAGAGACACAGAGACAGAGACACAGAGACAGAGACACAGAGACAGAGACACAGAGACGGAGACTGTGGGACAGAGACACAGAGACAGAGATTCAGATGCAGAGACACAGAGACGGAGACACAGGGACAGAGACACAGAGACAGGGACACAGAGAGAGTGACTCAGAGACAGAGACACCGGGACAGAGACACAGAGACGGAGACACAGGGACAGAGACACAGAGATAGAGAAACAGAGACAGAGACAGAGACAGAGACAGAGACACAGAGAGGGAGACACAGAGACAGAGACACAGAGACAGAGACGCAGAGACGGAGACACAGGGACAGAGACACAGAGACACGGACACAGAGAGAGTGACTCAGAGACAAAGACACGGAGACGGAGACAGAGACACAGAGACATAGACACAGAGACAGAGGCACAGAGACGGAGACTGTGGGACAGAGACACAGAGACAGAGATTCAGATGCAGAGACACAGAGACGCAGACACAGGGACAGAGACACAGAGACAGAGACACAGAGACAGAGTCACAGAGACGGAGACACAGAGGCAGAGGCACAGAGACAGAGACACAGAGACAGAGACACGGAGACAGAGACGCAGATACAGAGACACAGAGACAGAGACACAGAGACAGAGACACAGAGACAGAGACAGAGACACAGAGACAGAGACACAGAGACAGAGACACAGAGACAGAGACACAGAAACAGAGACACAGAGACAGAGACACAGAGACAGAGACACAGAGACAGAGACACAGAGACGGAGACTGTGGGACAGAGACACAGAGACAGAGATTCAGATGCAGAGACACAGAGACGGAGACACAGGGACAGAGACACAGAGACAGGGACACAGAGAGAGTGACTCAGAGACAGAGACACCGGGACAGAGACACAGAGACGGAGACACAGGGACAGAGACACAGAGATAGAGAAACAGAGACAGAGACAGAGACAGAGACAGAGACACAGAGAGGGAGACACAGAGACAGAGACACGGAGACAGAGACGCAGAGACGGAGACACAGGGACAGAGACACAGAGACACGGACACAGAGAGAGTGACTCAGAGACAAAGACACGGAGACGGAGACAGAGACACAGAGACATAGACACAGAGACAGAGGCACAGAGACGGAGTCTGTGGGACAGAGACACAGAGACAGAGATTCAGATGCACAGACACAGAGACGCAGACACAGGGACAGAGACACAGAGACAGAGACACAGAGACAGAGTCACAGAGACGGAGACACAGAGGCAGAGGCACAGAGACAGAGACACAGAGACAGAGACACGGAGACAGAGACGCAGATACAGAGACACAGAGACAGAGACAAAATGACACAGATTCGGAGACAGAGACAGAGGGAGAGAGACACAGAAATGTACACACAAGGACAGAGACATAGAGACAGAGACACAGAGACAGAGACACAGAGACCGTGACACAGAGGCGGAGACACAGGGTAAGAGACATAGAGACAGAGGCACAGAGACAGAGACACAGAGGCAGAGGCACAGAGACAGAGACACAGAGACAGAGACACAGAGGCAGAGGCACAGAGACAGAGACACAGAGACAGAGACACAGAGACGGAAACACAGAGACAGAGACACAGAGACACGGACACAGAGAGAGTGACTCAGAGACAAAGACACAGAGACGGAGACAGAGACACAGAGACAGAGACAGAGGCACAGAGACGGAGACTGTGGGACAGAGACACAGAGACAGAGATTCAGATGCAGAGACACAGAGACGGAGACACAGGGACAGAGACACAGAGACAGGGACACAGAGATAGAGGCACAGAGACAGAGACACAGGGACAGATTCACAGAGACAGAGACACGGAGAGAGACCCACGGAGACAGAGACACAGAGACAGGGACACAGAGACGGAGACAGATGGACAGAGACACAGAGACAGGGACGCAGAGAGAGTGACTCAGAGACAGAGAGACAGAGACGGAGACACAGGGACAGAGACAAGGAGACATGGACACAGAGAGAGTGACTCAGAGACAGATACACAGAGGCAGAGACACAGAGACAGAGACGGAGGCACAGAGACGGACACACAGGGACAGAGACACAGAGACAGGGACGCAGAGACAGAGTCACGGAGGCAGAGACACTGAGACAGAGACAGAGACACAGAGACAGAAACACAGAGACTGAATCACAGAGACAGAGACACAGAGACACACGGTCAGAGGCATAAACACAGAGACAGAGACACAGAGACAGTGACACAAAGAAGGAGACACAGGGGCAGATACACCGAGGCAGCGTCACAGAGACAGAGGCACGGAGACAGTGACACAAAGACGGTGACGCAGGGGCAGAGACACCGAGACAGAGACACAGAGACAGAGACACAGAGACAGAGACACAGAGAAAGAGACACAGAGACAGGGACACAGAGAGAGAGACTCAGGGACAGAAACACAGAGACAGAGACACAGAGACGGAGACACTGGGACAGAGAAACAGAGAAAGAGGAACAGAGACAAAGACAGAGACAGAGACACAGAGACAGACACACAGAGACAGACACACAGAGACAGAGACACAGAGACAGAGACACAGAGACAGAGCCACAGAGACACACTGTCAGAGGCATAGACACAGAGACAGAGACACGGAGACAGTGACACAAAGACGGAGACGCAGGGGCAGAGAAACCGAGACAGAGACACAGAAACAGAGACACAGAGACAGAGACACAGAGGCAGAGACACAGAGACAGAGACACAGAGACAGAGACACAAAGACGGCAACTGTGGGACAGAGACACAGATACCGAGATTCAGCTGCAGAGACACAGAGACCGAGACACAGGGACAGAGACACAGAGACAGGGACGCAGAGAGAGTGACTCAGAGACAGAGAGACAGAGACGGAGACACAGGGACAGAGACACAGAGACATCGACACAGAGAGAGTGACTCAGAGACAGATACACAGAGGCAGAGACACAGAGACAGAGACGGAGACACAGAGACGGACACACAGGGACAGAGACACAGAGACAGGGACGCAGAGACAGAGACACAGAGACAGAGACACAGAGACCGAGACCCAGAGACAGAGACACAGATACAGAGACAGAGAGACAGAGACACTGAGACAGAGACACAGAGACAGAGTCACAGAGACAGAGACACAGAGGCAGAGGCACAGAGACCATGACACAGGGAGTGAGACACGGAGACATAGACACAGACACAGAAACACAGAGACAGAGACACAGAGACCGTGACACAGAGACGGAGACACAGGGTCAGAGACATAGAGACAGAGGCACAGAGACAGGGACACAGAGGCAGAGACACTGGGACAGAGACACAGAGAAAGAGAAACAGAGACAAAGACAGAGACAGAGACACAAAGACAGAGACACAGAGACACACGGTCAGAGGCATAGACACAGAGACAGAGACACGGAGACAGTGATACAAAGACGGAGACGCAGGGGCAGAGACACCGAGACAGAGACACAGAGACAGAGACACAGAGACAGAGACACAGAGACAGAGACACAGAGAGAGACACAGAGAGAGTGACTCAGAGACAGAGACACAGAGACGGAGACAGAGACTCAGAGACATAGACACAGGGACAGAGACACAGAGACGGAGACTGTGGGACAGAGGTTCAGATGCCGAGACACAGAGACGGAGACACAGGGACAGAAACACAGAGACAGGGACACAGAGGCAGAGATTCAGATGCAGAGACACAGGGACAGATTCACAGAGACAGAGACACGGAGAGAGGCCCACGGAGGCAGAGACACAGAGACAGGGACACAGAGACGGAGACACATGGACGGAGGCACAGAGACCGTGACACAAGGAGAGAGACACAGAGACATAGACACAGAGACAGAGACACAGAGACAGATTTACAGAGACAGAGACACAGAGACAGAGGCACAGGGACATAGACACAGAGACAGAGACACAGAGACAGGGACACAGAGAGAGTGACTCAGAGACAGAGACACAGAGACGGAGACACAGGGACAGAGACACAGTGACAGGGGCACAGAGAGAGTGACTCACATACTGAGACACAGAGACGGAGACAGAGACACAGAGACATAGACACAGCCACAGAGACACAGAGACGGAGACTGTGGGACAGAGATATAGAGACAGAGATTCAGCTGCAGAGACACGGAGACCGAGACACAGAGATAGAGACACAGAGACAGAGACACAGAGATAGAGACACAGAGACAGAGACACAGAGACAGAGACACAGAGACAGGGACACAGAGACCGAGACCCAGAGACAGAGACACAGAGACAGAGACACAGAGACAGAGACACAGAGACAGAGACACAGAGACAGAGACGCAGAGACAGGGACACAGAGACAGAGACACAGAGACCGAGACACAGAGGCAGAGGCACAGAGACAGATTCACAGAGACAGAGGCACAGAGAGAGATACGCAGAGACAGAGACGCAGAGACCGAGACACAGAGAAAGAGAAACAGAGACGGAGGCTGTGGGACAGAGACACAGAGACAGAGACACAGTGGGACAGACAGAGACACAGAGACGGAGATACAGGGGCAGAGACACAGAGACAGAAACACAGAGACAGATTCACAGAGACAGAGACACAGAGGCAGAGACATAAAGACAGAGACATAGAGACCGAGACACGGAGACGGAGACACAGGTCCAGAGACACACGGTCAGAGGCATAGACAGAAAGACAGAGGCACAGAGACAGATGCACAGAGAGAGAGACACAGAGACAGAGTCACAGAGACAGAGACACAGAGCCAGAGGCACAGAGACCGTGACACAGGGAGTGAGACACAGAGACATAGACACAGACACAGAGACACAGAGACAGAGACACAGAGACCGAGACTCAGAGACGGAGACACAGGGGCAGAGACACCGAGACAGAGACCCAGAGACAGAGACACAGATACAGAGACACAGAGACAGCGACTCAGAGACAGAGACACAGAGACAGAGACACAGAGACAGAGTCACAGAGACAGAGACACAGAGGCAGAGGCACAGAGACCATGACACAGGGAGTGAGACACGGAGACATAGACACAGACACAGAGACACAGAGACAGAGACACAGAGACATGGACACAGAAAGAGTGACTCAGAGACACAGACACAGAGACGGAGACAGAGACACAGAGACATAGACACAGAGTCAGAGACACAGAGACGGAGACTGTGGGACAGAGACACAGAGACAGAGATTCAGATGCAGAGACACACAGACGGAGACACAGGGACAGAGACACAGAGACAGGGACACAGAGGCAGAGATTCAGATGCAGAGACACAGGGACAGATTCACAGAGGCAGAGACACGGAGAGAGCCCCACGGAGACAGAGACACAGAGACAGGGACACAGGGACGGAGACAGAGGTACAGAGACACACGGACAGAGGCATAGACACAGAGACAGAGACACAGAGACAGGGACACAGAGACCGAGACCCAGAGACAGAGACACAGAGACAGGGACTCAGAGAAAGAGACACAGAGACAGAGACACAGGGGCAGAGACATCGAGACGGAGACACAGAGACAGAGACACAAAGACAGAGACGCAGAGACAGAGACACAGAGACAGAGACATAGAGACAGAGACGCAGAGACAGAGACACAGGTACAGAGACACACGGACAGAGGCATAGACACTGAGACAGAGACAGAGAGACAGTGACACAGGGACAGGGACACAGAGACATAGCCACAGAGACAGAGACATAGAGACAGAGACACAGACACCGAGACACAGAGACGGAGACACAGGGACAGAGGCACAGAGACAGAAACACAGAGACAGATTCACAGAGACAGAGGCACAGAGACAGATACGCAGAGACAGAGACGCAGAGACAGAGACACAGCGAAAGAGAAACAGAGACGGAGGCTGTGGGACAGAGGCACAGAGACAGAGACACAGTGGGACAGACAGAGACACAGAGACGGAGATACAGGGGCAGAGACACAGAGACAGAAACACAGAGACAGATTCACAGAGACAGAGACACAGAGGCAGAGACATAAAGACAGAGACATAGAGACCGAGACACGGAGACGGAGACACAGGTCCAGAGACACACGGTCAGAGGCATAGACAGAAAGACAGAGGCACAGAGACAGATGCACAGAGAGAGAGGCACAGAGACAGAGTCACAGAGACAGAGACACAGAGCCAGAGGCACAGAGACCGTGACACATGGAGTGAGACACAGAGACATAGACACAGACACAGAGACACAGAGACAGAAACACAGAGACCGAGACACAGAGACGGAGACACTGGGACAGAGACACAGAGAAAGAGAAACTGACACAAAGTCAGAGACAGAGACACAGAGACAGACACACAGAGACAGAGACACAGAGACAGAGACACAGAGACACACTGTCAGAGGCATAGACACAGAGACAGAGACACAGAGACAGAGACACAGAGACAGAGACACAGAGACAGAGACACAGAGACAGGGACACAGAGACAGAGACACAGAGACAGAGACAATATGACACAGATTCGGAGACAGAGACACAGGGAGAGAGACACAGAAACGTAGACACAAGGACAGAGACACAGAGACAGGAACACAGAGACGGAGACACAGAGAGAGAGACACAGAGACAGAGACACAGAGACAGAGACACAGAGACAGAGACACAGAGACATAGCCACAGAGACAGAGACATAGAGACAGAGACACAGAGACCGAGACACAGAGACGGAGACACAGGGACAGAGACACAGAGACAGGGACACAGTGAGACAGGCAGAGACACAGAGACGGAGACACAGGGACAGAGACACAGAGACAGAAACACAGAGACAGGTTCACAGAGACAGAGGCACAGAGACAGATACGCAAGGACAGAGACACAGAGACAGGGACACAGAGAGAGTGACTCAGAGACAGAGACACAGAGACGGAGAAACAGGGACAGAGACACAGAGACAGGGACACAGAGAGAGTGACTCAGAGACTGAGACACAGAGACGGAGACAGAGACACAGAGACTGTGACACAGGGACAGAGACACAGAGACGGGGACTGTGGGACAGAGACACAGAGACCGAGATTCAGCTGCAGAGACACAGAGACCGAGACACAGGGACAGAGACACAGAGACAGGGACGCAGAGAGAGTGACGCAGAGACAGAGAGACAGAGACGGAGACACAGGGACAGAGACACAGAGACATGGACACAGAGAGAGTTACTCAGAGACAGAGACACAGAGACGGAGACAGAGACACAGAGACATAGACACAGAGACGGAGACTGTGGGACAGAGACACAGAGACAGAGATTCAGATGCAGAGACAGAGAGACGGAGACACAGGGACAGAGACACAGAGACAGGGACACAGAGGCAGAGATTCAGATGCAGAGACACAGGGACAGATTCACAGAGACAGAGACACGGAGAGAGACCCACGGAGACAGAGACACAGAGACAGGGACACAGAGACGGAGACACATGTAAAGAGACACAGAGACCGTTACACAAGGACAGAGACACAGAGACATAGACACAGAGACAGAGATACAGAGACAGAGACGCAGAGACAGATACACAGGGACATAGACACAGAGACAGAGACACAGAGACAGGGACACAGAGACGGAGAAACAGGGACAGAGACACAGAGACAGGGACACAGAGAGAGTGACTCAGAGACTGAGACACAGAGACAGAGACAGAGACACAGAGACTGTGACACAGGGACAGAGACACAGAGACGGAGACTGTGGACAGAGACACAGAGACCGAGATTCAGCTGCAGAGACACAGAGACCGAGACACAGGGACAGAAACACAGAGACAGGGACGCAGAGAGAGTGACTCAGAGACAGAGAGACAGAGACGGAGACACAGGGACAGAGACACAGAGACATGGACACAGAGAGAGTGACTCAGAGACAGATACACAGAGGCAGAGACACAGGGACGGAGACACAAGGACAGAGACACAGAGACCGAGACCCAGAGACAGAGACACAGATACAGAGACACAGAGACAGACACACAGAGACAGGGACACAGAGACAGAGACACAGAGACTGAGACACAGAGACGGAGACAGAGACACAGAGACTGTGACACAGGGACAGAGACACAGAGACGGAGACTGTGGGACAGAGACACAGACACCGAGATTCAGCTGCAGAGACACAGAGACCGAGGCACAGGGACAGAGACACAGAGACAGGGACGCAGAGAGAGTGACTCAGAGACAGAGAGACAGAGACGGAGACACAGGGACAGAGACACAGAGACATGGACACAGAGAGAGTGACTCAGAGACAGATACACAGAGGCAGAGACACAGAGACAGAGACGGAGACACAGAGACGGACACACAGGGACAGAGACACAGAGACAGGGACGCAGAGACGGAGACGCTGGGGCAGAGACACCGAGACAGAGACACAGAGACAGAGACACAGAGACAGAGGCACAGGGACATAGACACAGAGACAGAGACACAGAGACAGGGACACAGAGACGGAGACGCAAGGACAGAGACACAGAGACAGGGACGCAGAGAGAGTGACTCAGAGACAGAGACACAGAGACGGAGACACAGGGACAGAGACACAGAGACTGGGACACAGAGAGAGTGACTCAGAGACTGAGACACAGAGACGGAGACAGAGACACAGAGACTGTGACACAAGGACAGAGACACAGAGACAGGGACACAGTGACAGAGACACAGAGAGAGAGACACAGAGACGGAGACACAGGGACAGAGACACAGTGACAGGGGCACAGAGAGAGTGACTCACAGACTGAGACACAGAGACAGAGACACAGAGACAGAGACGCAGAGACAGAGACACAGAGACAGAGACACAGAGACCGAGACCCAGAGACAGAGACACAGATACAGAGACACAGAGACAGACACACAGAGACAGGGACACAGAGACAGAGACACAGAGACAGAGACACAGAGACAGAGACACAGAGACATAGTCACAGAGACAGAGACACAGAGGCAGAGGCACAGAGACAGAGACACAGAGGCAGAGGCACAGAGACGGAGACACTGGGACAGAGACACAGAGAAAGAGGAACAGAGACAAAGACAGAGACAGAGACACAGAGACAGACACACAGAGATAGAGACACAGAGACAGAGACACAGAGACAGAGACACAGAGACAGAGACACAGAGACAGAGCCACAGAGACACACTGTCAGAGGCATAGACACAGAGACAGAGACACGGAGACAGTGACACAAAGACGGAGACGCAGGGGCAGAGACACCGAGACAGAGTCACAGAAACAGAGACACAGAGACAGAGACACAGATGCAGAGACACAGAGACGGAGACACAGGGACAGAGACACAGAGACAGGGACACAGAGACAGTGACTCAGAGACAGAGACACCGGGACAGAGACACAGAGACAGAGACACAGGGACAGAGACACAGAGATAGAGAAACAGAGACAGAGACAGAGACAGAGACAGAGACAGAGACAGAGACACAGAGGCAGAGACACGGAGACAGAGACACAGAGACAGAGACGCAGAGACAGAGACACAGAGACAGAGACACAGAGACCGAGACCCAGAGACAGAGACACAGATACAGTGACACAGAGACAGAGACACAGAGACAGAGACACAGAGACAGAGTCACAGAGACAGAGACACAGAGGCAGAGGCACAGAGACCATGACACAGGGAGTGAGACACGGAGACATAGACACAGACACAGAGACACAGAGACAGAGACACAGAGACCGTGACACAGAGACGGAGACACAGGGTCAGAGACATAGAGACAGAGGCACAGAGACAGGGACACAGAGGCAGAGACACTGGGACAGAGACACAGAGAAAGAGAAACAGAGACAAAGACAGAGACAGAGACACAAAGACAGAGACACAGAGACACACGGTCAGAGGCATAGACACAGAGACAGAGACACGGAGACAGTGACACAAAGACGGAGACGCAGGGGCAGAGACACCGAGACAGAGACACAGAGACAGAGACACAGAGACAGAGACACAGAGACAGAGACACAGAGACAGAGACACAGAGACAGAGACACAGAGACAGAGACACAGAGACAGAGACACAGAGACAGAGACACAGAGACAGAGACACAGAGACAGAGACACAGAGACAGAGACACAGAGACAGAGACACAGAGACAGAGACACAGAGACAGAGACACAGAGACAGAGACACAGAGACAGAGACACAGAGACAGAGACACAGAGACAGAGACACAGAGAGAGACACAGAGAGAGTGACTCAGAGACAGAGACACAGAGACGGAGACAGAGACTCAGAGACATAGACACAGAGACAGAGACACAGAGACGGAGACTGTGGGACAGAGACACAGAGACAGAGGTTCAGATGCAGAGACACAGAGACGGAGACACAGGGACAGAGACACAGAGACAGGGACACAGAGGCAGAGATTCAGATGCAGAGACACAGGGACAGATTCACAGAGGCAGAGACACGGAGAGAGGCCCACGGAGGCAGAGACACAGAGACAGCGACACAGAGACGGAGAAACATGGACAGATGCACAGAGACCGTGACACAAGGAGAGAGACACAGAGACATAGACACAGAGGCAGTGACACAGAGGCAGATTTACAGAGACAGAGACACAGAGACAGAGGCACAGGGACATAGACACAGAGACAGAGACACAGAGACAGGGACACAGAGACGGAGACGCAAGGACAGAGACACAGAGACAGGGACACAGAGAGAGTGACTCAGAGACAGAGACACAGAGACGGAGACAGAGACACAGAGACTGTGACACAGGGACAGAGACACAGAGACAGGGACGCAGAGAGAGTGACTCAGAGACAGAGAGACAGAGACGGAGACACAGGGACAGAGACACAGAGACATGGACACAGAGAGAGTGACTCAGAGACAGATACACAGAGGCAGAGACACAGAGACAGAGACGGAGACACAGAGACGGACACACAGGGACAGAGACACAGAGACAGGGACGCAGAGACGGAGACGCTGGGGCAGAGACACCGAGACAGAGACACAGAGACAGAGACACAGAGACAGAGACACAGAGACAGAGACACAGAGACAGAGACACAGAGGCAGAGACACAGAGAGAGTTAGTCAGAGACAGACACACGGAGACGGAGACACAGAGACAGAGACACAGGGACAGGGACACAGTGAGAGAGACTCAGAGACAGAGACACAGGGACATAGACACAGAGACGGAGACACAGGGACACAGAGAGAGTGACTCAGAGACAGAGACACAGGGACAGAGACACAGAGACGGAGACACAGGGACAGAGACACAGAGATAGAGAAACAGAGACAGAGACAGAGACAGAGACACAGAGACAGAGACACAGAGACAGAGACATAGAGACAGAGACACAGTGACCGAGACACAGAGACGTAGACACAGGGACAGAGACACAGAGACAGGGACACAGAGACAGAGACACAGAGACGGAGACACAAGGACAGAGACACAGAGACTGGGACACAGAGAGAGTGCCACAAAGACAGAGACACAGGGACAGAGGAACAGAGACATAGACACAGACACAGAGACACAGAGACAGAGACACAGGGACAGAGACACAGAGACAGAGACAGAGACACAGAGACGGAGACTGTGGGACAGAGACACAGAGACAGAGACACAGTGAGACAGACAGAGACACAGAGACGGAGACACAGGGACAGAGACACAGAGACAGAAACACAGAGACAGATTCACAGAGACAGAGACACAGAGACAGAGACACAGAGGCAGAGACATAAAGACAGAGACATAGAGACCGAGACACGGAGACGGAGACACAGGTCCAGAGACACACGGACAGAGGCATAGACACAAAGGCAGAGGCACAGAGACAGATACGCAGAGACAGAGACACAGAGACAGAGACACAGAGAAAGAGAAACAGAGACAGAGACAGAGACAGAGACACAGATACAGAGTCACAGAGACAGAGACACAATGACAGAGATTCGGAGACAGAGACACAGGGAGAGGGACACAGAAACGGAGACACAGGGACAGAGACACAGAGACCGAGACACAGGGACAGAGACACAGAGACAGGGACGCAGAGAGAGTGACTCAGAGACAGAGAGACAGAGACGGAGACACAGGGACAGAGACACAGAGACATGGACACAGAGAGAGTGACTCAGAGACAGAGACACAGAGACGGAGACAGAGACACAGAGACATAGACACAGAGACGGAGACTGTGGGACAGGGACACAGAGACAGAGATTCAGAAGCAGAGACAGAGTGACGGAGACACAGGGACAGAGACACAGAGACAGGGACACAGAGGCAGAGATTCAGATGCAGAGACACAGGGACAGATTCACAGAGACAGAGACACGGAGAGAGACCCACGGAGACAGAGACACAGAGACAGGGACACAGAGACCGAGACGCAAGGACAGAGACACAGAGACAGGGACACAGAGAGAGTGACTCAGAGACAGAGACACAGAGACGGAGAAACAGGGACACAGACACAGAGACAGGGACACAGAGAGAGTGACTCAGAGACAGAGAGACAGAGACGGAGACACAGGGACAGAGACACAGAGACAGAAACACAGAGACAGTTTCACAGAGACAGAGGCACTGAGACAGATACGCAGAGACAGATTCACAGAGACAGAGACACGGAGAGAGAGACACAGAGACAGAGACACAGAGACTGAGACACAGAGACGGAGACAGAGACACAGAGACTGTGACACAGGGACAGAGACACAGAGACGGAGACTGTGGGACAGAGACACAGAGACCGAGATTCAGCTGCAGAGACACAGAGACTGAGACACAGGGACAGAGACACAGAGACAGGGACGCAGAGAGAGTGACTCAGAGACAGAGAGACAGAGACGGAGACACAGGGACAGAGACACAGAGACATGGACACAGAGAGAGTGACTCAGAGACAGAGACACAGAGACGGAGACAGAGACACAGAGACATAGACACAGAGACGGAGACTGTGGGACAGAGACACAGAGACAGATATTCAGATGCAGAGACAAAGAGACGGAGACACAGGGACAGAGACACAGAGACAGGGACACAGAGGCAGAGATTCAGATGCAGAGACACAGGGACAGATTCACAGAGACAGAGACACGGAGAGAGTCCCACGGAGACAGAGACACAGAGACATGGACACAGAGACGGAGACACACGTACAGAGACACAGAGACCGTTACACAAGGAGAGAGACACAGAGACATAGACACAGAGACAGGGATACAGAGACAGAGACGCAGAGACAGATACACAGGGACATAGACACAGAGACAGAGACACAGAGACAGGGACACAGAGACGGAGAAACAGGGACAGAGACACAGAGACAGAGACACAGAGAAAGAGACACAGAGACAGGGACACAGAGAGGGAGACTCAGGGACAGAAACACAGAGACAGAGACACAGAGACGGAGACACTGGGACAGAGACACAGAGAAAGAGGAACAGAGACAAAGACAGAGACAGAGACACAGAGACAGACACACAGAGATAGAGACACAGAGACAGAGACACAGAGACAGAGACACACTGTCAGAGGCATAGACACAGAGACAGAGACACGGAGACAGTGACACAAAGACGGAGACGCAGGGGCAGAGACACCGAGACAGAGTCACTGAAACAGAGACACAGAGACAGAGACACAGAGGCAGAGACACAGAGACAGAGACACAGAGACAGAGACACAGAGACAGAGACACAGAGACGGCGACTGTGGGACAGAGACACAGAGGCAGAGATTCAGATGCAGAGACACAGAGACGGAGACACAGGGACAGAGACACAGAGACAGGGACACAGAGAGAGTGACTCAGAGACAGAGACACCGGGACAGAGACACAGAGACGGAGACACAGGGACAGAGACACAGAGATAGTGAAACAGAGACAGAGACAGAGACAGAGACAGAGACACAGAGGCAGAGACACGGAGACAGAGACACAGAGACAGAGACGCAGAGACAGAGACGCAGAGACAGAGACACAGAGACCGAGACCCAGAGACAGAGACACAGCTACAGAGACACAGAGACAGAGACACAGAGACAGAGACACAGAGACAGAGTCACAGAGACAGAGACACAGAGGCAGAGGCACAGAGACCATGACACAGGGAGTGAGACACGGAGACATAGACACAGACACCGAGACACAGAGACAGAGACACAGAGACCGTGACACAGAGACGGAGACACAGGGTCAGAGACATAGAGACAGAGGCACAGAGACAGGGACACAGAGGCAGAGACACTGGGACAGAGACACAGAGAAAGAGAAACAGAGACAAAGACAGAGACAGAGACACAAAGACAGAGACACAGAGACACACGTTCAGAGGCATAGACACAGAGACAGAGACACGGAGACAGTGACACAAAGACGGAGACGCAGGGGCAGAGACACCGAGACAGAGACACAGAGACAGAGACACAGAGACAGAGACACAGAGACAGAGACACAGAGACAGAGACACAGAGACAGAGAAACAGAGACAGAGACACAGAGAGAGACACAGAGAGAGTGACTCAGAGACAGAGACACAGAGACGGAGACAGAGACTCAGAGACATAGACACAGAGACAGAGACACAGAGACGGAGACTGTGGGACAGAGACACAGAGACAGATGTTCAGATGCAGAGACACAGAGACGGAGACACAGGGACAGAGACACAGAGACAGGGACACAGTGAGACAGGCAGAGACACAGAGACGGAGACACAGGGACAGAGACACAGAGACAGAAACACAGAGACAGGTTCACAGAGACAGAGGCACAGAGACAGATACGCAAGGACAGAGACACAGAGACAGGGACACAGAGAGAGTGACTCAGAGACAGAGACACAGAGACGGAGAAACAGGGACAGAGACACAGAGGCAGGGACACAGAGAGAGTGACTCAGAGACTGAGACACAGAGACGGAGACAGAGACACAGAGACTGTGACACAGGGACAGAGACACAGAGACGGGGACTGTGGGACAGAGACACAGAGACCGAGATTCAGCTGCAGAGACACAGAGACCGAGACACAGGGACAGAGACACAGAGACAGGGACGCAGAGAGAGTGACGCAGAGACAGAGAGACAGAGACGGAGACACAGGGACAGAGACACAGAGACATGGACACAGAGAGAGTTACTCAGAGACAGAGACACAGAGACGGAGACAGAGACACAGAGACATAGACACAGAGACGGAGACTGTGGGACAGAGACACAGAGACAGAGATTCAGATGCAGAGACAGAGAGACGGAGACACAGGGACAGAGACACAGAGACAGGGACACAGAGGCAGAGATTCAGATGCAGAGACACAGGGACAGATTCACAGAGACAGAGACACGGAGAGAGACCCACGGAGACAGAGACACAGAGACAGGGACACAGAGACGGAGACACATGTAAAGAGACACAGAGACCGTTACACAAGGACAGAGACACAGAGACATAGACACAGAGACAGAGATACAGAGACAGAGACGCAGAGACAGATACACAGGGACATAGACACAGAGACAGAGACACAGAGACAGGGACACAGAGACGGAGAAACAGGGACAGAGACACAGAGACAGGGACACAGAGAGAGTGACTCAGAGACTGAGACACAGAGACGGAGACAGAGACACAGAGACTGTGACACAGGGACAGAGACACAGAGACGGAGACTGTGGACAGAGACACAGAGACCGAGATTCAGCTGCAGAGACACAGAGACCGAGACACAGGGACAGAAACACAGAGACAGGGACGCAGAGAGAGTGACTCAGAGACAGAGACACAGAGACGGAGAAACAGGGACAGAGACACAGAGGCAGGGACACAGAGAGAGTGACTCAGAGACTGAGACACAGAGACGGAGACAGAGACACAGAGACTGTGACACAGGGACAGAGACACAGAGACGGGGACTGTGGGACAGAGACACAGAGACCGAGATTCAGCTGCAGAGACACAGAGACCGAGACACAGGGACAGAGACACAGAGACAGGGACGCAGAGAGAGTGACGCAGAGACAGAGAGACAGAGACGGAGACACAGGGACAGAGACACAGAGACATGGACACAGAGAGAGTTACTCAGAGACAGAGACACAGAGACGGAGACAGAGACACAGAGACATAGACACAGAGACGGAGACTGTGGGACAGAGACACAGAGACAGAGATTCAGATGCAGAGACAGAGAGACGGAGACACAGGGACAGAGACACAGAGACAGGGACACAGAGGCAGAGATTCAGATGCAGAGACACAGGGACAGATTCACAGAGACAGAGACACGGAGAGAGACCCACGGAGACAGAGACACAGAGACAGGGACACAGAGACGGAGACACATGTAAAGAGACACAGAGACCGTTACACAAGGACAGAGACACAGAGACATAGACACAGAGACAGAGATACAGAGACAGAGACGCAGAGACAGATACACAGGGACATAGACACAGAGACAGAGACACAGAGACAGGGACACAGAGACGGAGAAACAGGGACAGAGACACAGAGACAGGGACACAGAGAGAGTGACTCAGAGACTGAGACACAGAGACGGAGACAGAGACACAGAGACTGTGACACAGGGACAGAGACACAGAGACGGAGACTGTGGACAGAGACACAGAGACCGAGATTCAGCTGCAGAGACACAGAGACCGAGACACAGGGACAGAAACACAGAGACAGGGACGCAGAGAGAGTGACTCAGAGACAGAGAGACAGAGACGGAGACACAGGGACAGAGACACAGAGACATGGACACAGAGAGAGTGACTCAGAGACAGATACACAGAGACAGAGACACAGAGCCAGGGACACAGAGACAGAGACACAGTGAGACAGACAGAGACACAGAGACGGAGACACAGGGACAGAGACACAGAGACAGAAACATAGAGACAGGTTCACAGAGACAGAGGCACAGAGACAGATACGCAGAGACAGAGAAACAGAGACAGAGACACAGAGAAAGAGAAACAGAGACAGAGACAGATACAGAGACACAGATACAGAGACACAGAGACAGAGACACAGAGAGAGAGACACAGAGACAGAGACGCAGAGACAGAGACACAGAGACAGAGACAAAATGACACAGATTCGGAGACAGAGACACAGGGAGAGAGACACAGAAACGTAGACACAAGGACAGAGACACAGAGACAGGAACACAGAGACGGAGACACAGAGAGAGAGACACAGAGACAGAGACACAGAGACAGAGACACAGAGACAGAGACACAGAGACATAGCCACAGAGACAGAGACATAGAGACAGAGACACAGAGACCGAGACACAGAGACGGAGACACAGGGACAGAGACACAGAGGCAGGGACACAGAGACAGAGACACAGTGAGACAGGCAGAGACACAGAGACGGAGACACAGGGACAGAGACACAGAGACAGAAACACAGAGACAAGTTCACAGAGACAGAGGCACAGAGACAGATACGCAAGGACAGAGACACAGAGACAGGGACACAGAGAGAGTGACTCAGAGACAGAGACACAGAGACGGAGAAACAGGGACAGAGACACAGAGACAGGGACACAGAGAGAGTGACTCAGAGACTGAGACACAGAGACGGAGACAGAGACACAGAGACTGTGACACAGGGACAGAGACACAGTGACGGAGACTGTGGGACAGAGACACAGAGACCGAGATTCAGCTGCAGAGACACAGAGACCGAGACACAGGGACAGAGACACAGAGACAGGGACGCAGAGAGAGTGACTCAGAGACAGAGAGACAGAGACGGAGACACAGGGACAGAGACACAGAGACATGGACACAGAGAGAGTTACTCAGAGACAGAGACACAGAGACGGAGACAGAGACACAGAGACATAGACACAGAGACGGAGACTGTGGGACAGAGACACAGAGACAGAGACACAGAGACAGAGACACCGAGACAGAGACACAGAGACATAGCCACAGAGACAGAGACATAGAGACAGAGACACAGGTACAGAGACACAGAGACAGAGACACAGAGACAGAGACACAGAGGCAGAGGCACAGAGACAGAGATACAGAGACAGAGACACGGAGACAGAGACGCAGAGACAGAGACACAGAGACAGAGACAAAATGACACAGATTCGGAGACAGAGACACAGGGAGAGAGACACAGAAACGTAGACACAAGGACAGAGACACAGAGACAGGAACACAGAGACGGAGACACATGTAAAGAGACACAGAGACCGTTACACAAGGAGAGAGACACAGAGACATAGACACAGAGACAGAGATACAGAGACAGAGACGCAGAGACAGATGCACAGGGACATAGACACAGAGACAGAGACACAGAGACAGGGACACAGAGACGGAGAAACAGGGACAGAGACACAGGGACAGAGACACAGAGACACGGACACAGAGAGAGTTACTCAGAGACAGAGACACAGAGACGGAGACAGAGACACAGAGACAGAGACACAGAGACAGAGACACAGAGGCAGAGACACAGAGACAGAGACACAGAGACAGGGACGCAGAGACGGAGACGCTGGGGCAGAGACACCGAGACAGAGACACAGAGACAGAGACACAGAGACAGAGACACAGAGACAGAGACACAGAGACAGAGACACAGAGGCAGAGACACAGAGAGAGTTAGTCAGAGACAGACACACGGAGACGGAGACACAGAGACAGAGACACAGGGACAGGGACACAGTGAGAGAGACTCAGAGACAGAGACACAGGGACATAGACACAGAGACGGAGACACAGGGACACAGAGAGAGTGACTCAGAGACAGAGACACAGGGACAGAGACACAGAGACGGAGACACAGGGACAGAGACACAGAGACAGAGACAGAGACAGAGACACAGAGGCAGAGACACGGAGACAGAGACACAGAGACAGAGACGCAGAGACAGAGACACAGAGACAGAGACACAGAGACCGAGACCCAGAGACAGAGACACAGATACAGTGACACAGAGACAGAGACACAGAGACAGAGACACAGAGACAGAGTCACAGAGACAGAGACACAGAGGCAGAGGCACAGAGACCATGACACAGGGAGTGAGACACGGAGACATAGACACAGACACAGAGACACAGAGACAGAGACACAGAGACCGTGACACAGAGACGGAGACACAGGGTCAGAGACATAGAGACAGAGGCACAGAGACAGGGACACAGAGGCAGAGACACTGGGACAGAGACACAGAGAAAGAGAAACAGAGACAAAGACAGAGACAGAGACACAAAGACAGAGACACAGAGACACACGGTCAGAGGCATAGACACAGAGACAGAGACACGGAGACAGTGACACAAAGACGGAGACGCAGGGGCAGAGACACCGAGACAGAGACACAGAGACAGAGACACAGAGACAGAGACACAGAGACAGAGACACAGAGACAGAGACACAGAGACAGAGACACAGAGACAGAGACACAGAGACAGAGACACAGAGACAGAGACACAGAGACAGAGACACAGAGACAGAGACACAGAGACAGAGACACAGAGACAGAGACACAGAGACAGAGACACAGAGACAGAGACACAGAGACAGAGACACAGAGACAGAGACACAGAGACAGAGACACAGAGAGAGACACAGAGAGAGTGACTCAGAGACAGAGACACAGAGACGGAGACAGAGACTCAGAGACATAGACACAGAGACAGAGACACAGAGACGGAGACTGTGGGACAGAGACACAGAGACAGAGGTTCAGATGCAGAGACACAGAGACGGAGACACAGGGACAGAGACACAGAGACAGGGACACAGAGGCAGAGATTCAGATGCAGAGACACAGGGACAGATTCACAGAGGCAGAGACACGGAGAGAGGCCCACGGAGGCAGAGACACAGAGACAGCGACACAGAGACGGAGAAACATGGACAGATGCACAGAGACCGTGACACAAGGAGAGAGACACAGAGACATAGACACAGAGGCAGTGACACAGAGGCAGATTTACAGAGACAGAGACACAGAGACAGAGGCACAGGGACATAGACACAGAGACAGAGACACAGAGACAGGGACACAGAGACGGAGACGCAAGGACAGAGACACAGAGACAGGGACACAGAGAGAGTGACTCAGAGACAGAGACACAGAGACGGAGACAGAGACACAGAGACTGTGACACAGGGACAGAGACACAGAGACAGGGACGCAGAGAGAGTGACTCAGAGACAGAGAGACAGAGACGGAGACACAGGGACAGAGACACAGAGACATGGACACAGAGAGAGTGACTCAGAGACAGATACACAGAGGCAGAGACACAGAGACAGAGACGGAGACACAGAGACGGACACACAGGGACAGAGACACAGAGACAGGGACGCAGAGACGGAGACGCTGGGGCAGAGACACCGAGACAGAGACACAGAGACAGAGACACAGAGACAGAGACACAGAGACAGAGACACAGAGACAGAGACACAGAGGCAGAGACACAGAGAGAGTTAGTCAGAGACAGACACACGGAGACGGAGACACAGAGACAGAGACACAGGGACAGGGACACAGTGAGAGAGACTCAGAGACAGAGACACAGGGACATAGACACAGAGACGGAGACACAGGGACACAGAGAGAGTGACTCAGAGACAGAGACACAGGGACAGAGACACAGAGACGGAGACACAGGGACAGAGACACAGAGATAGAGAAACAGAGACAGAGACAGAGACAGAGACACAGAGACAGAGACACAGAGACAGAGACATAGAGACAGAGACACAGTGACCGAGACACAGAGACGTAGACACAGGGACAGAGACACAGAGACAGGGACACAGAGACAGAGACACAGAGACGGAGACACAAGGACAGAGACACAGAGACTGGGACACAGAGAGAGTGCCACAAAGACAGAGACACAGGGACAGAGGAACAGAGACATAGACACAGACACAGAGACACAGAGACAGAGACACAGGGACAGAGACACAGAGACAGAGACAGAGACACAGAGACGGAGACTGTGGGACAGAGACACAGAGACAGAGACACAGTGAGACAGACAGAGACACAGAGACGGAGACACAGGGACAGAGACACAGAGACAGAAACACAGAGACAGATTCACAGAGACAGAGACACAGAGACAGAGACACAGAGGCAGAGACATAAAGACAGAGACATAGAGACCGAGACACGGAGACGGAGACACAGGTCCAGAGACACACGGACAGAGGCATAGACACAAAGGCAGAGGCACAGAGACAGATACGCAGAGACAGAGACACAGAGACAGAGACACAGAGAAAGAGAAACAGAGACAGAGACAGAGACAGAGACACAGATACAGAGTCACAGAGACAGAGACACAATGACAGAGATTCGGAGACAGAGACACAGGGAGAGGGACACAGAAACGGAGACACAGGGACAGAGACACAGAGACCGAGACACAGGGACAGAGACACAGAGACAGGGACGCAGAGAGAGTGACTCAGAGACAGAGAGACAGAGACGGAGACACAGGGACAGAGACACAGAGACATGGACACAGAGAGAGTGACTCAGAGACAGAGACACAGAGACGGAGACAGAGACACAGAGACATAGACACAGAGACGGAGACTGTGGGACAGGGACACAGAGACAGAGATTCAGAAGCAGAGACAGAGTGACGGAGACACAGGGACAGAGACACAGAGACAGGGACACAGAGGCAGAGATTCAGATGCAGAGACACAGGGACAGATTCACAGAGACAGAGACACGGAGAGAGACCCACGGAGACAGAGACACAGAGACAGGGACACAGAGACCGAGACGCAAGGACAGAGACACAGAGACAGGGACACAGAGAGAGTGACTCAGAGACAGAGACACAGAGACGGAGAAACAGGGACACAGACACAGAGACAGGGACACAGAGAGAGTGACTCAGAGACAGAGAGACAGAGACGGAGACACAGGGACAGAGACACAGAGACAGAAACACAGAGACAGTTTCACAGAGACAGAGGCACTGAGACAGATACGCAGAGACAGATTCACAGAGACAGAGACACGGAGAGAGAGACACAGAGACAGAGACACAGAGACTGAGACACAGAGACGGAGACAGAGACACAGAGACTGTGACACAGGGACAGAGACACAGAGACGGAGACTGTGGGACAGAGACACAGAGACCGAGATTCAGCTGCAGAGACACAGAGACTGAGACACAGGGACAGAGACACAGAGACAGGGACGCAGAGAGAGTGACTCAGAGACAGAGAGACAGAGACGGAGACACAGGGACAGAGACACAGAGACATGGACACAGAGAGAGTGACTCAGAGACAGAGACACAGAGACGGAGACAGAGACACAGAGACATAGACACAGAGACGGAGACTGTGGGACAGAGACACAGAGACAGATATTCAGATGCAGAGACAAAGAGACGGAGACACAGGGACAGAGACACAGAGACAGGGACACAGAGGCAGAGATTCAGATGCAGAGACACAGGGACAGATTCACAGAGACAGAGACACGGAGAGAGTCCCACGGAGACAGAGACACAGAGACATGGACACAGAGACGGAGACACACGTACAGAGACACAGAGACCGTTACACAAGGAGAGAGACACAGAGACATAGACACAGAGACAGGGATACAGAGACAGAGACGCAGAGACAGATACACAGGGACATAGACACAGAGACAGAGACACAGAGACAGGGACACAGAGACGGAGAAACAGGGACAGAGACACAGAGACAGAGACACAGAGAAAGAGACACAGAGACAGGGACACAGAGAGGGAGACTCAGGGACAGAAACACAGAGACAGAGACACAGAGACGGAGACACTGGGACAGAGACACAGAGAAAGAGGAACAGAGACAAAGACAGAGACAGAGACACAGAGACAGACACACAGAGATAGAGACACAGAGACAGAGACACAGAGACAGAGACACACTGTCAGAGGCATAGACACAGAGACAGAGACACGGAGACAGTGACACAAAGACGGAGACGCAGGGGCAGAGACACCGAGACAGAGTCACTGAAACAGAGACACAGAGACAGAGACACAGAGGCAGAGACACAGAGACAGAGACACAGAGACAGAGACACAGAGACAGAGACACAGAGACGGCGACTGTGGGACAGAGACACAGAGGCAGAGATTCAGATGCAGAGACACAGAGACGGAGACACAGGGACAGAGACACAGAGACAGGGACACAGAGAGAGTGACTCAGAGACAGAGACACCGGGACAGAGACACAGAGACGGAGACACAGGGACAGAGACACAGAGATAGTGAAACAGAGACAGAGACAGAGACAGAGACAGAGACACAGAGGCAGAGACACGGAGACAGAGACACAGAGACAGAGACGCAGAGACAGAGACGCAGAGACAGAGACACAGAGACCGAGACCCAGAGACAGAGACACAGCTACAGAGACACAGAGACAGAGACACAGAGACAGAGACACAGAGACAGAGTCACAGAGACAGAGACACAGAGGCAGAGGCACAGAGACCATGACACAGGGAGTGAGACACGGAGACATAGACACAGACACCGAGACACAGAGACAGAGACACAGAGACCGTGACACAGAGACGGAGACACAGGGTCAGAGACATAGAGACAGAGGCACAGAGACAGGGACACAGAGGCAGAGACACTGGGACAGAGACACAGAGAAAGAGAAACAGAGACAAAGACAGAGACAGAGACACAAAGACAGAGACACAGAGACACACGTTCAGAGGCATAGACACAGAGACAGAGACACGGAGACAGTGACACAAAGACGGAGACGCAGGGGCAGAGACACCGAGACAGAGACACAGAGACAGAGACACAGAGACAGAGACACAGAGACAGAGACACAGAGACAGAGACACAGAGACAGAGACACAGAGACAGAGAAACAGAGACAGAGACACAGAGAGAGACACAGAGAGAGTGACTCAGAGACAGAGACACAGAGACGGAGACAGAGACTCAGAGACATAGACACAGAGACAGAGACACAGAGACGGAGACTGTGGGACAGAGACACAGAGACAGATGTTCAGATGCAGAGACACAGAGACGGAGACACAGGGACAGAGACACAGAGACAGGGACACAGTGAGACAGGCAGAGACACAGAGACGGAGACACAGGGACAGAGACACAGAGACAGAAACACAGAGACAGGTTCACAGAGACAGAGGCACAGAGACAGATACGCAAGGACAGAGACACAGAGACAGGGACACAGAGAGAGTGACTCAGAGACAGAGACACAGAGACGGAGAAACAGGGACAGAGACACAGAGGCAGGGACACAGAGAGAGTGACTCAGAGACTGAGACACAGAGACGGAGACAGAGACACAGAGACTGTGACACAGGGACAGAGACACAGAGACGGGGACTGTGGGACAGAGACACAGAGACCGAGATTCAGCTGCAGAGACACAGAGACCGAGACACAGGGACAGAGACACAGAGACAGGGACGCAGAGAGAGTGACGCAGAGACAGAGAGACAGAGACGGAGACACAGGGACAGAGACACAGAGACATGGACACAGAGAGAGTTACTCAGAGACAGAGACACAGAGACGGAGACAGAGACACAGAGACATAGACACAGAGACGGAGACTGTGGGACAGAGACACAGAGACAGAGATTCAGATGCAGAGACAGAGAGACGGAGACACAGGGACAGAGACACAGAGACAGGGACACAGAGGCAGAGATTCAGATGCAGAGACACAGGGACAGATTCACAGAGACAGAGACACGGAGAGAGACCCACGGAGACAGAGACACAGAGACAGGGACACAGAGACGGAGACACATGTAAAGAGACACAGAGACCGTTACACAAGGACAGAGACACAGAGACATAGACACAGAGACAGAGATACAGAGACAGAGACGCAGAGACAGATACACAGGGACATAGACACAGAGACAGAGACACAGAGACAGGGACACAGAGACGGAGAAACAGGGACAGAGACACAGAGACAGGGACACAGAGAGAGTGACTCAGAGACTGAGACACAGAGACGGAGACAGAGACACAGAGACTGTGACACAGGGACAGAGACACAGAGACGGAGACTGTGGACAGAGACACAGAGACCGAGATTCAGCTGCAGAGACACAGAGACCGAGACACAGGGACAGAAACACAGAGACAGGGACGCAGAGAGAGTGACTCAGAGACAGAGACACAGAGACGGAGAAACAGGGACAGAGACACAGAGGCAGGGACACAGAGAGAGTGACTCAGAGACTGAGACACAGAGACGGAGACAGAGACACAGAGACTGTGACACAGGGACAGAGACACAGAGACGGGGACTGTGGGACAGAGACACAGAGACCGAGATTCAGCTGCAGAGACACAGAGACCGAGACACAGGGACAGAGACACAGAGACAGGGACGCAGAGAGAGTGACGCAGAGACAGAGAGACAGAGACGGAGACACAGGGACAGAGACACAGAGACATGGACACAGAGAGAGTTACTCAGAGACAGAGACACAGAGACGGAGACAGAGACACAGAGACATAGACACAGAGACGGAGACTGTGGGACAGAGACACAGAGACAGAGATTCAGATGCAGAGACAGAGAGACGGAGACACAGGGACAGAGACACAGAGACAGGGACACAGAGGCAGAGATTCAGATGCAGAGACACAGGGACAGATTCACAGAGACAGAGACACGGAGAGAGACCCACGGAGACAGAGACACAGAGACAGGGACACAGAGACGGAGACACATGTAAAGAGACACAGAGACCGTTACACAAGGACAGAGACACAGAGACATAGACACAGAGACAGAGATACAGAGACAGAGACGCAGAGACAGATACACAGGGACAGAGACACAGAGACAGGGACACAGAGAGAGTGACTCAGAGACTGAGACACAGAGACGGAGACAGAGACACAGAGACTGTGACACAGGGACAGAGACACAGAGACGGAGACTGTGGACAGAGACACAGAGACCGAGATTCAGCTGCAGAGACACAGAGACCGAGACACAGGGACAGAAACACAGAGACAGGGACGCAGAGAGAGTGACTCAGAGACAGAGAGACAGAGACGGAGACACAGGGACAGAGACACAGAGACATGGACACAGAGAGAGTGACTCAGAGACAGATACACAGAGACAGAGACACAGAGCCAGGGACACAGAGACAGAGACACAGTGAGACAGACAGAGACACAGAGACGGAGACACAGGGACAGAGACACAGAGACAGAAACATAGAGACAGGTTCACAGAGACAGAGGCACAGAGACAGATACGCAGAGACAGAGAAACAGAGACAGAGACACAGAGAAAGAGAAACAGAGACAGAGACAGATACAGAGACACAGATACAGAGACACAGAGACAGAGACACAGAGAGAGAGACACAGAGACAGAGACGCAGAGACAGAGACACAGAGACAGAGACAAAATGACACAGATTCGGAGACAGAGACACAGGGAGAGAGACACAGAAACGTAGACACAAGGACAGAGACACAGAGACAGGAACACAGAGACGGAGACACAGAGAGAGAGACACAGAGACAGAGACACAGAGACAGAGACACAGAGACAGAGACACAGAGACATAGCCACAGAGACAGAGACATAGAGACAGAGACACAGAGACCGAGACACAGAGACGGAGACACAGGGACAGAGACACAGAGGCAGGGACACAGAGACAGAGACACAGTGAGACAGGCAGAGACACAGAGACGGAGACACAGGGACAGAGACACAGAGACAGAAACACAGAGACAAGTTCACAGAGACAGAGGCACAGAGACAGATACGCAAGGACAGAGACACAGAGACAGGGACACAGAGAGAGTGACTCAGAGACAGAGACACAGAGACGGAGAAACAGGGACAGAGACACAGAGACAGGGACACAGAGAGAGTGACTCAGAGACTGAGACACAGAGACGGAGACAGAGACACAGAGACTGTGACACAGGGACAGAGACACAGTGACGGAGACTGTGGGACAGAGACACAGAGACCGAGATTCAGCTGCAGAGACACAGAGACCGAGACACAGGGACAGAGACACAGAGACAGGGACGCAGAGAGAGTGACTCAGAGACAGAGAGACAGAGACGGAGACACAGGGACAGAGACACAGAGACATGGACACAGAGAGAGTTACTCAGAGACAGAGACACAGAGACGGAGACAGAGACACAGAGACATAGACACAGAGACGGAGACTGTGGGACAGAGACACAGAGACAGAGACACAGAGACAGAGACACCGAGACAGAGACACAGAGACATAGCCACAGAGACAGAGACATAGAGACAGAGACACAGGTACAGAGACACAGAGACAGAGACACAGAGACAGAGACACAGAGGCAGAGGCACAGAGACAGAGATACAGAGACAGAGACACGGAGACAGAGACGCAGAGACAGAGACACAGAGACAGAGACAAAATGACACAGATTCGGAGACAGAGACACAGGGAGAGAGACACAGAAACGTAGACACAAGGACAGAGACACAGAGACAGGAACACAGAGACGGAGACACATGTAAAGAGACACAGAGACCGTTACACAAGGAGAGAGACACAGAGACATAGACACAGAGACAGAGATACAGAGACAGAGACGCAGAGACAGATGCACAGGGACATAGACACAGAGACAGAGACACAGAGACAGGGACACAGAGACGGAGAAACAGGGACAGAGACACAGGGACAGAGACACAGAGACACGGACACAGAGAGAGTTACTCAGAGACAGAGACACAGAGACGGAGACAGAGACACAGAGACAGAGACACAGAGACAGAGACACAGAGACAGAGACACAGAGACAGAGACACAGAGACAGAGACACAGAGACAGAGACACAGAGACAGAGACACAGAGACAGAGACGCAGAGACAGAGACACAGAGACAGAGACACAGAGACAGAGACACAGAGACAGAGACACAGAGACAGAGACGCAGAGACAGCGACATAGAGACAGAGACACAGAGACTGAGACCCAGAGACAGAGACGCAGATACAGAGACACAGAGACAGAGACACAGAGACAGAGACACAGAGACAGAGACACAGAGACAGAGACACAGAGACAGAGACACAGAGACAGAGACACAGAGACATAGACACAGAGACAGAGACACAGAGACAGAGTCACAGAGACAGAGACACAGAGGCTGAGGCACAGAGACAGAGACACAGAGACAGAGACACGGAGACAGAGACGCAGAGACGGAGACACAGAGACAGAGTCAAAATGACACAGATCCGGAGACAGAGACACAGGGAGAGAGACACGGAAACGTAGACACAAGGACAGAGACACAGAGACAGGGACACAGAGACAGAGACACAGAGAGAGAGACACAGAGACAGAGGCACAGAGACAGAGTCACAGAGACAGAGACACAGAGGCAGAGGCACAGAGACCGTGACACAGGGAGTGAGACACAGAGACATAGACACAGACACAGAGACACAGAGACAGAGACACAGACACCGAGACACAGAGACGGAGACACAGGGGCAGAGACACCGAGAGAGAGACACAGAGACAGAGACACAGAGACAGAGACGCAGTGACATAGACACAGAGACAGAGACATAGAGACAGAGACGCAGAGACGGAGACACAGGTACAGAGACACACGGACAGAGGCATAGACACAGAGACAGAGACACAGAGACAGTGACACAGGGACAGGGACACAGAGACATAGCCACAGAGACAGAGACATAGAGACAGAGACACAGAGACCGAGACACAGAGACGGAGACACAGGTACAGAGACACAGAGACAGAGACACAGAGACAGAGACACAGAGGCAGATGCACAGAGACAGAGATACAGAGACAGAGACACGGAGACAGAGACGCAGAGACAGAGACACAGAGACAGAGACAAAATGACACAGATTCGGAGACAGAGACACAGGGAGAGAGACACAGAAACGTAGACACAAGGACAGAGACACAGAGACAGGAACACAGAGACGGAGACACATGTAAAGAGACACAGAGACCGTTACACAAGGAGAGAGACACAGAGACATAGACACAGAGACAGAGATACAGAGACAGAGACGCAGAGACAGATGCACAGGGACATAGACACAGAGACAGAGACACAGAGACAGGGACACAGAGACGGAGAAACAGGGACAGAGACACAGGGACAGAGACACAGAGACACGGACACAGAGAGAGTTACTCAGAGACAGAGACACAGAGACGGAGACAGAGACACAGAGACATAGACACAGAGACGGAGACTGTGGGACAGAGACACAGAGACAGAGATTCAGATGCAGAGACAGAGAGACGGAGACACAGGGACAGAGACACAGAGACAGGGACACAGAGGCAGAGATGCAGATGCAGAGACACAGGGACAGATTCACAGAGACAGAGACACGGAGAGAGACCCACGGAGACAGAGACACAGAGACAGGGACACAGAGACGGAGACACATGTACAGAGACACAGAGACCGTTACACAAGGAGAGAGACACAGAGACATAGACACAGAGACAGAGATACAGAGACAGAGACGCAGAGACAGATACACAGGGACATAGACACAGAGACAGAGACACAGAGACAGGGACACAGAGACGGAGAAACAGGGACAGAGACACAGAGACAGGGACACAGAGAGAGTGACTCAGAGAGAGAGACACAGAGACAGAGACACAGAGACAGGGACACAGAGACAGAGACACAGTGAGACAGACAGAGACACAGAGACGGAGACACAGGGACAGAGACACAGAGACAGAATCACAGAGACAGGTTCACAGAGACAGAGGCACAGAGACAGATACGCAGAGACAGAGACACAGAGACAGAGATACAGAGAAAGAGAAACAGAGACAGAGACAGATACAGAGACACATATACAGAGACACAGAGACAGAGACACAGAAACAGAGACACAGAAACAGAGACACAGAGACAGAGACACAGAGACAGATACGCAGAGACAGAGACACAGAGACAGAGACACAGAGAAAGAGTCACAGAGACAGAGACACAGAGGCAGAGGCACAGAGACCGTGACACAGGGAGTGAGACACAGAGACATAGACACAGACACAGAGACACAGAGACAGAGACACAGACACCGAGACACAGAGACGGAGACACAGGGGCAGAGACACCGAGAGAGAGACACAGAGACAGAGACACAGAGACAGAGACGCAGTGACATAGACACAGAGACAGAGACATAGAGACAGAGACGCAGAGACGGAGACACAGGTACAGAGACACACGGACAGAGGCATAGACACAGAGACAGAGACACAGAGACAGTGACACAGGGACAGGGACACAGAGACATAGCCACAGAGACAGAGACATAGAGACAGAGACACAGAGACCGAGACACAGAGACGGAGACACAGGTACAGAGACACAGAGACAGAGACACAGAGACAGAGTCACAGAGGCAGAGGCACAGACACAGAGACACAGAGACAGAGACACAGACACCGAGACACAGAGACGGAGACACAGGGGCAGAGACACCGAGAGAGAGACACAGAGACAGAGACACAGAGACAGAGACGCAGAGACAGAGACACAGAGACAGAGACACAGAGACAGAGACACAGAGACAGAGACACAGAGACAGAGACGCAGAGACAGCGACATAGAGACAGAGACACAGAGACTGAGACCCAGAGACAGAGACGCAGATACAGAGACACAGAGACAGAGACACAGAGACAGAGACACAGAGACAGAGACACAGAGACAGAGACACAGAGACAGAGACACAGAGACAGAGACACAGAGACATAGACACAGAGACAGAGACACAGAGACAGAGTCACAGAGACAGAGACACAGAGGCTGAGACACTGAGACAGAGACAGAGACACAGAGACAGAAACACAGAGACTGAATCACAGAGACAGAGACACAGAGACACACGGTCAGAGGCATAAACACAGAGACAGAGACACAGAGACAGTGACACAAAGAAGGAGACACAGGGGCAGATACACCGAGGCAGCGTCACAGAGACAGAGACACGGAGACAGTGACACAAAGACGGAGACGCTGGGGCAGAGACACCGAGACAGAGACACAGAGACAGAGACACAGAGACAGAGACACGGAGACAGAGCAACAGAGACAGAGACACAGAGACAGAGACACAGAGACAGCGACACAGAGACAGGGACCCAGAGACGGAGACACAGAGACTGAGACACAGAGACAGAGACGCAGAGACAGATACACAGAGACAGAGACATAGAGACAGAGACGCAGAGACAGAGACACAGTGAGACAGACAGAGACACAGAGACGGAGACACAGGGACAGAGACACAGAGACAGAAACACAGAGACAGGTTCACAGAGACAGAGGCACAGAGACAGATACGCAAGGACAGAGACACAGAGACAGGGACACAGAGAGAGTGACTAAGAGACAGAGACACAGAGACGGAGAAACAGGGACAGAGACACAGAGACTGGGACACAGAGAGAGTGACTCAGAGACTGAGACACAGAGACGGAGACAGAGACACAGAGACTGTGACACAAGGACAGAGACACAGAGACAGGGACACAGTGACAGAGACACAGAGAGAGAGACACAGAGACAGAGACACAGAGACAGAGTCACAGAGACAGAGACACAGAGGCAGAGACGCAGAGACAGAGACACAGAGACAGAGACACAGAGACAGAGACACAGAGACAGAGACACAGATACAGAGACGCAGAGACAGCGACACAGAGACAGAGACACAGAGACTGAGACCCAGAGACAGAGACGCAGATACAGAGACACAGAGACAGAGACACAGAGACAGAGACACAGAGACAGAGACACAGAGACAGAGACACAGAGACAGAGACACAGAGACAGAGACACAGAGACAGAGACACAGAGACAGAGACACAGAGACAGAGACACAGAGAGAGAGACACAGAGACAGAGGCACAGAGACAGAGTCACAGAGACAGAGACACAGAGGCAGAGGCACAGAGACCGTGACACAGGGAGTGAGACACAGAGACATAGACACAGACACAGAGACACAGAGACAGAGACACAGACACCGAGACACAGAGACGGAGACACAGGGGCAGAGACACCGAGAGAGAGACACAGAGACAGAGACACAGAGACAGAGACGCAGTGACATAGACACAGAGACAGAGACATAGAGACAGAGACGCAGAGACGGAGACACAGGTACAGAGACACACGGACAGAGGCATAGACACAGAGACAGAGACACAGAGACAGTGACACAGGGACAGGGACACAGAGACATAGCCACAGAGACAGAGACATAGAGACAGAGACACAGAGACCGAGACACAGAGACGGAGACACAGGTACAGAGACACAGAGACAGAGACACAGAGACAGAGTCACAGAGGCAGAGGCACAGAGACAGAGATACAGAGACAGAGACACGGAGACAGAGACGCAGAGACAGAGACACAGAGACAGAGACAAAATGACACAGATTCGGAGACAGAGACACAGGGAGAGAGACACAGAAACGTAGACACAAGGACAGAGACACAGAGACAGGAACACAGAGACGGAGACACAGAGAGAGAGACACAGAGACAGAGACACAGAGACAGAGACACAGAGACAGAGACACAGAGACATAGCCACAGAGACAGAGACATAGAGACAGAGACACAGAGACCGAGACACAGAGACGGAGACACAGGGACAGAGACACAGAGACAGGGACACAGAGAGAGTGACTCAGAGACAGAGACGCAGAGACGGAGACACAGAGACAGAGATACAGAGACAGAGACGCAGAGACATAGACACAGAGACAGAGACATAGAAACAGAGACGCAGAGACGGAGACACAGGTACAGAGACACAGAGACAGAGACACAGAGACAGAGTCACAGAGACAGAGGCACAGAGACAGAGACACAGAGACAGAGACACAGAGACGGAGACACAGGGACAGAGACACAGAGACAGGGACACAGAGACAGAGACACAGTGAGACAGGCAGAGACACAGAGACGGAGACACAGGGACAGAGACACAGAGACAGAAACACAGAGACAGGTTCACAGAGACAGAGGCACAGAGACAGATACGCAAGGACAGAGACACAGAGACAGGGACACAGAGAGAGTGACTCAGAGGCAGAGACACAGAGACGGAGAAACAGGGACAGAGACACAGAGACAGGGACACAGAGAGAGTGACTCAGAGACTGAGACACAGAGACGGAGACAGAGACACAGAGACTGTGACACAGGGACAGAGACACAGAGACGGAGACTGTGGGACAGAGACACAGAGACCGAGATTCAGCTGCAGAGACACAGAGACCGAGACACAGGGACAGAGACACAGAGACAGGGACGCAGAGAGAGTGACTCAGAGACAGAGAGACAGAGACGGAGACACAGGGACAGAGACACAGAGACATGGACACAGAGAGAGTTACTCAGAGACAGAGACACAGAGACGGAGACAGAGACACAGAGACATAGACACAGAGACGGAGACTGTGGGACAGAGACACAGAGACAGAGATTCAGATGCAGAGACAGAGAGACGGAGACACAGAGACAGAGACACAGAGACAGGGACACAGAGACGGAGAAACAGGGACAGAGACACAGAGACAGGGACACAGAGAGAGTGACTCAGAGACTGAGACACAGAGACGGAGACAGAGACACAGAGACTGCGACACAGGGACAGAGACACAGAGACGGAGACTGTGGACAGAGACACAGAGACCGAGATTCAGCTGCAGAGACACAGAGACCGAGACACAGGGACAGAAACACAGAGACAGGGACGCAGAGAGAGTGACTCAGAGATAGAGAGACAGAGACGGAGACACAGGGACAGAGACACAGAGACATGGACACAGAGAGAGTGACTCGGAGACAGATACACAGAGGCAGAGACACAGAGACAGAGACGGAGACACAGAGACGGACACACAGGGACAGAGACACAGAGACAGGGACGCAGAGACAGAGTCACAGAGGCAGAGACACTGAGACAGAGACAGAGACACAGAGACAGAAACACAGAGACTGAATCACAGAGACAGAGACACAGAGACACACGGTCAGCGGCATAAACACAGAGACAGAGACACAGAGACAGTGACACAAAGAAGGAGACACAGGGGCAGATACACCGAGGCAGCGTCACAGGGACAGAGACACGGAGACAGTGACACAAAGACGGAGACGCTGGGGCAGAGACACCGAGACAGAGACACAGAGACAGAGACACAGAGACAGAGACACGGAGACAGAGCAACAGAGACAGAGACACAGAGACAGAGACACAGAGACAGCGACACAGAGACAGGGACCCAGAGACGGAGACACAGAGACTGAGACACAGAGACAGAGACGCAGAGACAGATACACAGAGACAGAGACATAGAGACAGAGACGCAGAGACAGAGACACAGAGACAGAGACACAGAGACAGAGACAAAGAGACAGAGACACAGATACAGAGACACAGAGACAGAGACACAGAGACAGAGACACAGAGACAGAGTCACAGAGACAGAGACACAGAGGCAGAAGCACAGAGACCTTGACACAGGGAGTGAGACACGGAGACATAGACACAGACACAGAGACACAGAGACAGAGACACAAAGAAGGAGACACAGGGGCAGATACACCGAGGCAGCGTCACAGAGACAGAGACACGGAGACAGTGACACAAAGACGGAGATGCTGGGGCAGAGACACCGAGACAGAGACACAGAGACAGAGACACAGAGACAGAGACACGGAGACAGAGCAACAGAGACAGAGACACAGAGACAGAGATACAGAGACAGAGACACAGAGACAGGGACCCAGAGACGGAGACACAGAGACTGAGACAAAGAGACAGAGACGCAGAGACAGATACACAGAGACAGAGACATAGAGACAGAGACGCAGAGACAGAGACACAGAGACAGAGACACAGAGACAGAGACAAAGAGACAGAGACACAGATACAGAGACACAGAGACAGAGACACAGAGACAGAGACACAGAGACAGAGTCACAGAGACAGAGACACAGAGGCAGAAGCACAGAGACCATGACACAGGGAGTGAGACACGGAGACATAGACACAGACACAGAGACACAGAGACAGAGACACAGAGACCGTGACACAGAGACGGAGACACAGGGTCAGAGACATAGAGACAGAGGCACAGAGACGGGGACACAGAGGCAGAGACACTGAGACAGAGACACAGAGAAAGAGAAACAGAGACAAAGACAGAGACAGAGACACAGAGACAGAGACACAGAGACACACGGTCAGAGGCATAGACACAGAGACAGAGACACGGAGACAGTGACACAAAGACGGAGACGCAGGGGCAGAGACACCGAGACAGAGACACAGAGACAGAGACACAGAGACAGAGACACGGAGACAGAGCAACAGAGACAGAGACACAGAGACAGAGATACAGAGACAGAGACACAGAGACAGGGACCCAGAGACGGAGACACAGAGACTGAGACACAGAGACAGAGACGCAGAGACAGATACACAGAGACAGAGACATAGAGACAGAGACGCAGAGACAGAGACACAGAGCCAGAGACACAGGGACAGAGACAAAGAGACAGAGACACAGATACAGAGACACAGAGACAGAGACACAGAGACAGAGACACAGAGAGAGACACTGTGAGAGTGACTCAGAGACAGAGACACAGAGACAGAGACACAGACACAGAGACACAGAGACAGAGACACAGAGACAGAGACGCAGAGACAGAGACACAGAGGCAGAGACACAGAGACAGGGACACAGAGAGAGCGACACAAAGACAGAGACACAGGGACAGAGGAACAGAGACATAGACACAGAGACAGAGACACAGAGACAGAGACACAGGGACGGAGACACATGGACAGAGACACAGAGAGAGGGACACAGAGAGAGAGGCACAGAGACAGAGACACAGAGACATTGACACAGAGACAGAGAAACAGTGAGACAGACAGAGACACAGAGACGGAGACACAGGGGCAGAGACACAGAGACAGAAACACAGAGACAGGTTCACAGAGACAGAGGCACAGAGACAGATACGCAGAGACAGAGACACAGAGACAGAGACACAGAGAAAGAGAAACAGAGACAGAGACAGATACAGAGACACAGATACAGAGACACAGATACAGAGACACAGAGACAGAGACACAGAAACAGAGACACAGAGACAGAGACACAGAGACAGAGTCACAGAGACAGAGACACAGAGGCAGAGGCACAGAGACAGAGACACAGAGGCAGAGACACAGAGACAGAGACACAGAGACCGAGACACAGAGACGGAGACACAGGGACAGAGACACAGAGACAGGGACACAGAGAGAGTGACTCAGAGACAGAGACGCAGAGACAGAGACACAGAGACAGAGATACAGAGACAGAGACGCAGAGACATAGACACAGAGACAGAGACACAGAGACAGAGACACAGAGACAGAGACAAAATGATACAGGTTCGGAGACAGAGACACAGGGAGAGAGACACAGAAACGTAGACACAAGGACAGAGACACAGAGACAGGGACACAGAGACGGAGACACAGAGAGAGAGACATAGAGACAGAGACGCAGAGACGGAGACACAGGTACAGAGACACACGGACAGAGGCATAGACACAGAGACAGAGACATAGAGACAGTGACACAGGGACAGAGACACAGAGACAGGGACACAGAGAGGGTGACTCAGAGACAGAGACACAGGGTCAGAGGCACAGAGACGGTGACTGTGGGACAGAGACACAGAGACAGAGACACAGTGAGACAGACAGAGACACAGAGACGGAGACACAGGGACAGAGACACAGAGACAGAAACACAGAGACAGATTCACAGAGACAGAGACACAGAGACAGAGACACAGAGGCAGAAACATAAAGACAGAGACATAGAGACAGATACGCAGAGACAGAGACACAGAGACAGAGACACAGAGAAAGAGAAACAGAGGCAGAGACAGAGGCAGAGACAGAGACAGAGACAGAGACACAGAGACAGAGATTCAGATGCAGAGACACAGAGACGGAGACACAGGGACAGAGACACAGAGACAGAGACGCAGAGACAGAGGCACAGAGACAGAGACACAGAGACAGGGGCACAGTCACGGAGACACATGGACAGAGACACAGAGACAGAGACGCAGAGACAGAGGCACAGAGACAGAGACACAGAGACTGAGACCCAGAGACAGAGACGCAGATACAGAGACACAGAGACAGAGACACAGAGAGAGAGACACAGAGACAGAGACACAGAGACAGAGACACAGAGACAGAGTCACAGAGACAGGGACACAGAGGCAGAGGCACAGAGACAGAGACACAGAGATAGAGACACGGAGACAGAGACGCAGAGACAGAGACACAGTGACAGAGACAAAATGACACAGATTCGGAGACAGAGACACAGGGAGAGAGACACAGAAACGTAGACACAAGGACAGAGACACAGAGACAGGGACACAGAGACGGAGACACAGAGAGAGAGACACAGAGACAGCGACAAAGAGACAGAGACACAGAGACAGAGACACAGAGACAGGGACACAGAGACATAGCCACAGAGACAGAGTCATAGAGACAGAGACATAGAGACAGAGACACAGGGACGGAGACACAGGGGCAGAGACACAGATACAGAGACACAGAGACAGAGACACAGAGACAGAGACACAGAGACAGAGACACAGAGATACACTGTCAGAGGCATAGACACAGAGACAGAGACACGGAGACAGTGACACAAAGACGGAGACCCAGGGGCAGAGACACCGAGACAGAGACACAGAGACAGAGACACAGAGACAGAGACACAGAGACAGAGACACAGAGACAGAGACACAGAGACAGAGACACAGAGACAGAGACACAGAGACAGAGACACAGAGACAGAGACACAGAGACAGAGACACAGAGACAGGGACACAGAGACAGAGACACAGAGACAGAGACACAGAGACAGAGACACAGAGACAGAGACACAGAGACAGAGACACAGAGACAGGGACGCAGAGACAGAGACACAGAGACAGAGACACAGAGACAGAGACACAGAGACAGAGACACAGAGACAGAGTCACAGAGACAGAGACACAGAGGCAGAGGCACAGAGACCATGACACAGGGAGTGAGACACGGAGACATAGACACAGACACAGAGACACAGAGACAGAGACACAGAGACCGTGACACAGAGACGGAGACACAGGGTCAGAGACATAGAGACAGAGGCACAGAGACAGGAACACAGAGGCAGAGACACTGGGACAGAGACACAGAGAAAGAGAAACAGAGACAAAGACAGAGACAGAGACACAAAGACAGAGACACAGAGACACACGGTCAGAGGCATAGACACAGAGACAGAGACACGGAGACAGTGATGCAAAGCCGGAGACGCATTGGCAGAGACACCGAGACAGAGACACAGAGACAGAGACACAGAGACAGAGACACAGAGATACACTGTCAGAGGCATAGACACAGAGACAGAGACACGGAGACAGTGACACAAGGACGGAGACCCAGGGGCAGAGACACCGAGACAGAGACACAGAGACAGAGACACAGAGACAGAGACACAGAGACAGAGACAGAGACACAGAGACAGAGACACAGAGACAGAGACACAGAGACAGAGACACAGAGACAGAGACACAGAGACAGAGACACAGAGACAGAGACACAGAGACAGAGACACAGAGACAGGGACACAGAGACAGAGACACAGAGACAGAGACACAGAGACAGAGACACAGTGACAGAGACACAGAGACAGAGACACAGAGACAGAGACACAGAGACAGAGACACAGAGACAGGGACACAGAGACACACTGTCAGAGGCATAGACACAGAGACAGAGACACGGAGACAGTGACACAGAGACAGAGACACAGAAACAGAGACACAGAGACAGAGACACAGAGACAGAGACACAGAGACAGAGACGCAGAGACGGAGACACAGGTACAGAGACACACGGACAGAGGCATAGACACAGAGACAGAGACAGAGAAACAGTGACACAGGGACAGGGACACAGAGACATAGCCACAGAGACAGAGACATAGAGACAGAGACACAGACACCGAGACACAGAGACGGAGGCACAGGGACAGAGGCACAGAGACAGAAACACAGAGACAGATTCACAGAGACAGAGGCACAGAGACAGATACGCAGAGACAGAGACGCAGAGACAGAGACACAGAGAAAGAGAAACAGAGACGGAGACTGTGGGACAGAGACACAGAGACAGAGACACGGTGGGACAGACAGAGACACAGAGACGGAGATACAGGGGCAGAGACACAGAGACAGAGACACAGAGACGGAGACACTGGGACAGAGACACAGAGAAAGAGAAACAGACACAAAGTCAGAGACAGAGACACAGAGACAGACACACAGAGACAGAGACACAGAGACAGAGACACAGAGACACACTGTCAGAGGCATAGACACAGAGACAGAGACACGGAGACAGTGACACAAAGACGGAGACCCAGGGGCAGAGACACCGAGACAGAGACACAGAGACAGAGACACAGAGACAGAGACACAGAGACAGAGACACAGAGACAGAGACACAGAGACACAGAGACAGAGACACAGAGACAGAGACACAGAGACAGAGACACAGAGACAGAGACACAGAGACAGAGACACAGAGACAGAGACACAGAGACAGAGACACAGAGGCAGAGACACAGAGACAGAGACACAGAGACAGAGACACAGAGACAGAGACACAGAGACAGAGACACAGAGACAGAGACACAGAGACAGCGACACAGAGACGGAGACACAGAGACAGAGACACAGAGACAGAGACACAGAGACAGAGACACAGAGACAGAGACACAGAGACAGAGACACAGAGACAGCGTCACAGAGACAGAGACACAGAGGCAGAGGCACAGAGACCATGACACAGGGAGTGAGACACGGAGACATAGACACAGACACAGAGACACAGAGACAGAGACACAGAGACCGTGACACAGAGACGGAGACACAGGGTCAGAGACATAGAGACAGAGGCACAGAGCCAGAGGCACAGAGACAGAGACACAGAGACAGAGACACAGAGGCAGAGGCACAGAGACAGAGACACAGAGACAGAGACACAGAGACGGAGACACAGGGACAGAGACACAGAGACACGGACACAGAGAGAGTGACTCAGAGACAAAGACACAGAGACGGAGACAGAGACACAGAGACATAGACACAGAGACAGAGGCACAGAGACGGAGACTGTGGGACAGAGACATAGAGACAGAGATTCAGATGCAGAGACACAGAGACGGAGACACAGGGACAGAGACACAGAGACAGGGACACAGAGGCAGAGATTCAGATGCAGAGACACAGGGACAGATTCACAGAGACCGAGACACGGAGAGAGGCCAACAGAGACAGAGACACAGAGACAGGGACACAGAGACGGAGGCACATGGACAGAGGCACAGAGACCGTGACACAAGGAGAGAGACACAGAGACATAGACACAGAGACAGAGACACAGAGACAGATTTACAGAGACAGAGACACAGAGACAGAGGCACAGGGACATAGACACAGAGACAGAGACACAGAGACAGGGACACAGAGACGGAGACGCAAGGACAGAGACACAGAGACAGGGACACAGAGGGAGTGACTCAGAGACAGAGACACAGAGACAGAGACACAGAGACAGAGACAGAGAGACAGAGACACAGAGACAGGGACACAGAGACCGAGACCCAGAGACAGAGACACAGAGACAGAGACACAGAGACAGAGACACAGAGACAGAGACGCAGAGACAGGGACACAGAGACAGAGACACAGAGACCGAGACCCAGAGACGGAGACACAGATACAGAAACACAGAGACAGAGACACAGAGACATGGACACAGAGAGAGTGACTCAGAGAAACAGACACAGAGACGGAGACAGAGACACAGAGACGTAGACACAGAGACAGAGACACAGAGACGGAGACTGTGGGACAGAGACACAGAGACAGATATTCAGATGCAGAGACACAGAGACGGAGACACAGGGACAGAGACACACAGACAGGGACACAGAGGCAGAGATTCAGATGCAGAGACACAGGGACAGATTCACAGAGACAGAGACACGGAGAGAAACCCACGGAGACAGAGACACAGAGACAGGGACACAGAGACGGAGACAGATGGACAGAGACACAGAGACCGTGACACAAGGAGAGAGACACAGAGACATAGACACAGAGGCAGAGATACAGAGACAGAGACGCAGAGACAGATACACAGAGGCAGAGACACAGAGACAGAGACACAGAGACAGAGACACAGAGACACACTGTCAGAGGCATAGACACAGAGACAGAGACACAGAGACAGTGACACAAAGACGGAGACACAGGGGCAGAGACACCGAGACAGAGAGACAGAGGCAGAGACACAGAGACAGAGACACAGAGACAGAGACACAGAGACAGAGACACAGAGACAGAGACACAGAGGGAGAGGCACAGAGCCAGAGACACAGAGACAGAGACAGAGACAGACACACAGAGACAGAGACACAGAGACGGAGACACAGGGACAGAGAAACAGAGACAGGGACACAGAGAGAGTGACTCAGAGACAGAGACACAGGGACAGAATCACAGAGACATAGACACAGAGACAGAGACACAGAGACGGAGACACAGGGACGGCAACACAAGGACAGAGACACAGAGACAGAGACACAGAGGCAGAGGCACAGAGACAGAGACACAGAGACAGAGGCACAGAGACAGAGACGCAGTGACAGATACACAGAGACAGAGACACAGAGACAGAGACACAGAGACAGAGACACAGAGACAGAGACACAGAGACAGAGACACAGAGACAGAGACACAGAGACAGAGACACAGAGACAGAGACGCAGAGACAGAGACACAGAGGCCGTGACACAAGGAGAGAGACACAGAGACATAGACACAGAGGCAGAGATACAGAGACAGAGACGCAGAGACAGATACACAGAGGCAGAGACACAGAGACAGAGACACAGAGACAGAGACACAGAGACAGAGACACAGAGGCAGAGGCACAGAGACCATGACACAGGGAGTGAGACACGGAGACATAGACACAGACACAGAGACACAGAGACAGAGACACAGAGACCGTGACACAGAGACGGAGACACAGGGTCAGAGACATAGAGACAGAGGCACAGAGCCAGAGGCACAGAGACAGAGACACAGAGACAGAGACACAGAGGCAGAGGCACAGAGACAGAGACACAGAGACAGAGACACAGAGACGGAGACACAGAGACAGAGACACAGAGACACGGACACAGAGAGAGTGACTCAGAGACAAAGACACAGAGACGGAGACAGAGACACAGAGACATAGACACAGAGACAGAGGCACAGAGACGGAGACTGTGGGACAGAGACATAGAGACAGAGATTCAGATGCAGAGACACAGAGACGGAGACACAGGGACAGAGACACAGAGACAGGGACACAGAGGCAGAGATTCAGATGCAGAGACACAGGGACAGATTCACAGAGACCGAGACACGGAGAGAGGCCAACAGAGACAGAGACACAGAGACAGGGACACAGAGACGGAGGCACATGGACAGAGGCACAGAGACCGTGACACAAGGAGAGAGACACAGAGACATAGACACAGAGACAGAGACACAGAGACAGATTTACAGAGACAGAGACACAGAGACAGAGGCACAGGGACATAGACACAGAGACAGAGACACAGAGACAGGGACACAGAGACGGAGACGCAAGGACAGAGACACAGAGACAGGGACACAGAGGGAGTGACTCAGAGACAGAGACACAGAGACAGAGACACAGAGACAGAGACAGAGAGACAGAGACACAGAGACAGGGACACAGAGACCGAGACCCAGAGACAGAGACACAGAGACAGAGACACAGAGACAGAGACACAGAGACAGAGACGCAGAGACAGGGACACAGAGACAGAGACACAGAGACCGAGACCCAGAGACGGAGACACAGATACAGAGACACAGAGACAGAGACACAGAGACATGGACACAGAGAGAGTGACTCAGAGACACAGACACAGAGACGGAGACAGAGACACAGAGACGTAGACACAGAGACAGAGACACAGAGACGGAGACTGTGGGACAGAGACACAGAGACAGATATTCAGATGCAGAGACACAGAGACGGAGACACAGGGACAGAGACACACAGACAGGGACACAGAGGCAGAGATTCAGATGCAGAGACACAGGGACAGATTCACAGAGACAGAGACACGGAGAGAAACCCACGGAGACAGAGACACAGAGACAGGGACACAGAGACGGAGACAGATGGACAGAGACACAGAGACCGTGACACAAGGAGAGAGACACAGAGACATAGACACAGAGGCAGAGATACAGAGACAGAGACGCAGAGACAGATACACAGAGGCAGAGACACAGAGACAGAGACACAGAGACAGAGACACAGAGACACACTGTCAGAGGCATAGACACAGAGACAGAGACACAGAGACAGTGACACAAAGACGGAGACACAGGGGCAGTGACACCGAGACAGAGAGACAGAGGCAGAGACACAGAGACAGAGACACAGAGACAGAGACACAGAGACAGAGACACAGAGACAGAGACACAGAGACGGAGACACAGGGGCAGAGACACAGAGACAGGGACACAGAGAGAGTGACACAAAGACTGAGAGACAGGGACAGAGGAACAGAGACATAGACACAGAGACAGAGACACAGAGACAGTGACACAGGGACGGAGACACAAGGACAGAGACACAGAGACAGGGACTCAGAGACAGAGACACAGAGACGGAGACACAGAGACAGAGACACAGAGACAGAGACACAGAGACAGGGACTCAGAGACAGAGACACAGAGACAGGGACACAGGGGCAGAGACAACGAGACGGAGTCACAGAGACAGAGACACAGAGACAGAGACGCAGAGACAGAGACACAGAGACAGAGACATAGAGACAGAGACGCAGAGACGGAGACACAGAGACAGTGACACAGGGACGGAGACACAGAGACAGGGACATAGAGAGAGTGACTCAGAGACCGAGACACAGGGACAGAGGCACAGAGACGTAGACACATAGACAGAGACACAGACACAGAGACAGTGACACAGGGACAGGGACACAGAGACACAGCCACAGAGACAGAGACATAGAGACAGAGACACAGAGACAGACACACAGAGACGGAGACACAGGGACAGAGACACAGAGACAGGGACACAGAGAGAGTGACACAAAGACAGAGACACAGGGACAGAGGAACAGAGACATAGACACACAGACAGAGACACAGAGACAGAGACACAGAGACAGAGACGCAGAGACAGAGATACACGGACAGAGACACAGAGACGGAGACACAGAGACGGAGACACAGATACAGAGACACAGAGACAGCGACACAGAGACAGAGACACAGAGACGGAGACACAGAGACAGATACACAGAGACAGAGACACAGAGACAGAGACAAAGAGACAGAGACAAAGAGACAGAGACACAGAGACAGAGTCACAGATACAGAGACACAGAGGCAGAGGCACAGAGACAGAGACACAGAGACAGAGACACAGAGACAGAGACACAGAGACGGAGGCACAGAGACGGAGACACAGGGACAGAGACACAGAGACAGAGACACAGATACAGAGACACAAAGACAGAGACACAGAGACAGAGACACAGAGACAGAGACACAGAGACAGAGACACAGAGACAGAGACACAGAGACAGAGTCACAGAGACAGAGACACAGAGGCAGAGGCACAGAGCCAGAGACACACAGACAGAGACAGAGACAGACACAGAGAGACAGAGACACAGAGACGGAGACACAGGGACAGAGACACAGAGACAGGGACACAGAGAGAGTGACTCAGAGACAGAGACACAGGGACAGAATCACAGAGACATAGACACAGAGACAGAGACACAGAGACACAGAGACAGAGACAGAGACAGAGACACAGAGACAGGGACACAGAGACAGAGACACAGAGACAGAGACACAGAGACAGAGTCACAGAGACAGAGACACAGAGGCAGAGGCACGGAGACAGAGACACAGAGACAGAGACACAGAGACAGAGACACAGATACAGAGACACAGAGACAGAGACACAGTGACAGAGACACAGAGACAGATACACAGAGACAGCGTCACAGAGACTGAGACACAGAGGCAGAGACATAGAGACAGAGACACAGAGAGAGTGACACAGAGACGGAGACACAGGGACATAGACACAGAGACATGGACACAGAGACAGAGACACAGAGACATGGACACAGAGACAGAGACACAGAGACGGAGACTGTGGGACAGAGACACAGAGACAGAGATTCAGATGCAGAGACACAGAGACGGAGACACAGGGACAGAGACACAGAGACAGGGACACAGAGGCAGAGATTCAGATGCAGAGACACAGGGACAAATTCACAGAGACAGAGACACGGAGAGAGACCCACGGAGACAGAGACACAGAGACAGGGACACAGGGAGAGTGACTCAGAGACTGAGACACAGAGACGGAGACAGAGACACAGAGACTGTGACACAGGGACAGAGACACAGAGACGGAGACTGTGGGACAGAGACACAGAGACCGAGATTCAGCTGCAGAGACACAGAGACCGAGACACAGGGACAGAGACACAGAGACAGGGACGCAGAGAGAGTGACTCAGAGACAGAGAGACAGAGACGGAGACACAGGGACAGAGACAAGGAGACATGGACACAGAGAGAGTGACTCACAGACAGATACACAGAGGCAGGGCCACAGAGACAGAGACGGAGACACAGAGACGGACACACAGGGACAGAGACACAGAGACAGGGACGCAGAGACAGAGTCACAGAGGCAGAGACACTGCGACAGAGACAGACACACAGAGACAGAGACACAGAGACAGAGACACAGAGACAGAGCCACAGAGACACACTGTCAGAGGCATAGACACAGAGACAGAGACACGGAGACAGTGACACAAAGACGAAGACGCTGGGGCAGAGAAACCGAGACAGAGACACAGAAACAGAGACACAGAGACAGAGACACAGAGGCAGAGACACAGAGACAGAGACACAGAGACAGAGACACAGAGACAGAGACACAGAGACGGCAACTGTGGGACAGAGACACAGAGACCGAGATTCAGATGCAGAGACACAGAGACCGAGACACAGGGACAGAGACACAGAGACAGGGACGCAGAGAGAGTGACTCAGAGACAGAGAGACAGAGACGGAGACACAGGGACAGAGACACAGCGACATGGACACAGAGAGAGTGACTCAGAGACAGATACACAGAGGCAGAGACACAGAGACAGAGACGGAGACACAGAGACGGACACACAGGGACAGAGACACAGAGACAGGGACACAGAGACAGAGACACAGAGACAGAGTCACAGAGACAGAGACACAGAGGCAGAGGCACAGAGACCATGACACAGGGAGTGAGACACGGAGACATAGACACAGACACAGAGACTCAGAGACAGAGACACAGAGACCGTGACACAGAGACGGAGACACAGGGCCAGAGACATAGAGACAGAGGCACAGAGACAGGGACACAGAGGCAGAGACACTGGGACAGAGACACAGAGAAAGAGAAACAGAGACAAAGACAGAGACAGAGACACAAAGACAGAGACACAGAAGCAGAGACACAGAGACAGAGACACAGAGATAGAGACACAGAGACAGAGACACAGAGACAGAGACACAGATGCAGAGACACAATGACAGAGATTCGGAGACAGAGATACAGGGAGAGGGACACAGAAACGGAGACACAGGGACAGAGACACAGAGACAGGGACACAGAGACAGAGACGCAGTGACAGAGACACAGAGGCAGAGGCACAGAGAAAGAGAAACAGAGACAGAGACAGAGACAGAGACACAGAGACAGAGACACAGAGACACAGACACAGAGACAGAGACACAGAAGCAGAGACACAGAGACAGAGATACAGAGTCAGAGACACAGAGACAGAGACACAGAGACAGAGACGCAGAGACAGAGACACAGAGACGGAGACCCAGAGACAGAGACACAGATACAGAGACACAGAGACAGAGACACAGTGACAGAGACACAGAGACAGATACACAGAGACAGCGTCACAGAGACAGAGACACAGAGGCAGAGGCACAGAGACTGAGACACAGAGACAGAGACACAGAGACGGAGACACAGGGACAGAGACACAGAGACACGGACACAGAGAGAGTTACTCAAAGACAAAGACACAGAGACGGAGACAGAGACACAGAGACATAGACACAGAGACAGAGGCACAGAGACGGAGACTGTGGGACAGAGACACAGAGACAGAGATTCAGATGCAGAGACACAGAGACCGAGACACAGGGACAGAGACACAGAGACAGGGACGCAGAGAGAGTGACTCAGAGACAGAGAGACAGAGACGGAGACACAGGGACAGAGACACAGAGACATGGACACAGAGAGAGTGACTCAGAGACAGATACACAGAGGCAGAGACACAGAGACAGAGACCGAGACACAGAGACGGACACACAGGGACAGAGACACAGAGACAGGGACGCAGAGACGGACACGCTGGGGCAGAGACACCGAGACAGAGACACAGAGACAGAGACACAGAGACAGAGACACAGAGACAGAGACACGGAGACAGAGAAACAGAGACAGAGACACAGAGACAGAGACACAGAGACATAGCCACAGAGACGGAGACTGTGGGACAGAGACACAGAGACAGAGACACAGAGACAGAGACACAGAGACAGAGACACAGAGACATAGCCACAGAGACAGAGACATAGAGACAGAGACACAGAGACCGAGACACAGAGACGGAGACACAGGGACAGAGACACAGAGACAGAATCACAGAGACAGGTTCACAGAGACAGAGGCACAGAGACAGATACGCAGAGACAGAGACACAGAGACAGAGACACAGAGAAAGAGAAACAGAGACAGAGACAGATACAGAGACACAGATACAGAGACACAGAGACAGAGACACAGACACCGAGACACAGAGACGGAGACACAGGGGCAGAGACACCGAGAGAGAGACACAGAGACAGAGACACAGAGACAGAGACGCAGTGACATAGACACAGAGACAGAGACATAGAGACAGAGACGCAGAGACGGAGACACAGGTACAGAGACACACGGACAGAGGCATAGACACAGAGACAGAGACACAGAGACAGTGACACAGGGACAGGGACACAGAGACATAGCCACAGAGACAGAGACATAGAGACAGAGACACAGAGACCGAGACACAGAGACGGAGACACAGGGACAGAGACACAGAGACAGGGACACAGAGAGAGTGACACAGAGACAGAGACGCAGAGACAGAGACACAGAGACAGAGATACAGAGACAGAGACGCAGAGACATAGACACAGAGACAGAGACATAGAAACAGAGACGCAGAGACGGAGACACAGGTACAGAGACACAGAGACAGAGACACAGAGACAGAGTCACAGAGACAGAGACACAGAGGCAGAGGCACAGAGACAGAGACACAGAGACAGAGACACGGAGACAGAGACGCAGAGACAGAGACACAGAGACAGAGACAAAATGACACAGATTCGGAGACAGAGACACAGGGAGAGAGACACAGAAACGTAGACACAAGGACAGAGACACAGAGACAGGAACACAGAGACGGAGACACAGAGAGAGAGACACAGAGACAGAGATACAGAGACAGAGACACAGAGACAGAGACACAGAGACATAGCCACAGAGACAGAGACATAGAGACAGAGACACAGAGACCGAGACACATAGACGGAGACACAGGGACAGAGACACAGAGACAGGGACACAGAGACAGAGACACAGTGAGACAGACAGAGACACAGAGACGGAGACACAGGGACAGAGACACAGAGGCAGAAGCACAGAGACAGGTTCACAGAGACAGAGGCACAGAGACAGATACGCAAGGACAGAGACACAGAGACAGGGACACAGAGAGAGTGACTCAGAGACAGAGACACAGAGACGGAGAAACAGGGACAGAGACACAGAGACAGGGACACAGAGAGAGTGACTCAGAGACTGAGACACAGAGACGGAGACAGAGACACAGAGACTGTGACACAGGGACAGAGACACAGAGACGGAGACTGTGGGACAGAGACACAGAGACCGAGATTCAGCTGCAGAGACACAGAGACCGAAACACAGGGACAGAGACACAGAGACAGGGACGCAGAGAGAGTGACTCAGAGACAGAGAGACAGAGACAGAGACACAGGGAGAGAGACACAGAGACAGAGACGCAGAGACAGAGACACAGAGACAGAGACAAAATGACACAGATTCGGAGACAGAGACACAGGGAGAGAGACACAGAAACGTAGACACAAGGACAGAGACACAGAGACAGGAACACAGAGACGGAGACACAGAGAGAGAGACACAGAGACAGAGACACAGAGACAGAGACACAGAGACAGAGACACAGAGACATAGCCACAGAGACAGAGACATAGAGACAGAGACACAGAGACCGAGACACAGAGACGGAGACACAGGGACAGAGACACAGAGACAGGGACACAGAGACAGAGACACAGTGAGACAGGCAGAGACACAGAGACGGAGACACAGGGACAGAGACACAGAGACAGAAACACAGAGACAGGTTCACAGAGACAGAGGCACAGAGACAGATACGCAAGGACAGAGACACAGAGACAGGGACACAGAGAGAGTGACTCAGAGACAGAGACACAGAGACGGAGAAACAGGGACAGAGACACAGAGACAGGGACACAGAGAGAGTGACTCAGAGACTGAGACACAGAGACGGAGACAGAGACACAGAGACATAGACACAGAGACGGAGACTGTGGGACAGAGACACAGAGACAGAGACACAGAGACAGAGACACAGAGACAGAGACACAGAGACATAGCCACAGAGACAGAGACATAGAGACAGAGACACAGAGACCGAGACACAGAGACGGAGACACAGGGACAGAGACACAGAGACAGAATCACAGAGACAGGTTCACAGAGACAGAGGCACAGAGACAGATACGCAGAGACAGAGGCACAGAGACAGAGACACAGAGACAGAGACACGGAGACAGAGACGCAGTGACAGAGACACGGAGACAGAGACGCAGAGACAGAGACACGGAGACAGAGACAAAATGACACAGATCCGGAGACAGAGACACAGGGAGAGAGACACAGAAACGTAGACACAAGGACAGAGACACAGAGACAGGGACACAGAGACAGAGACACAGAGAGAGAGACACAGAGACAGAGACACAGAGACAGAGTCACAGAGACAGAGACACAGAGGCAGAGGCACAGAGACCGTGACACAGGGAGTGAGACACAGAGACATAGACACAGACACAGAGACACAGAGACAGAGACACAGACACCGAGACACAGAGACGGAGACACAGGGGCAGAGACACCGAGAGAGAGACACAGAGACAGAGACACAGAGACAGAGACGCAGTGACATAGACACAGAGACAGAGACATAGAGACAGAGACGCAGAGACGGAGACACAGGTACAGAGACACACGGACAGAGGCATAGACACAGAGACAGAGACACAGAGACAGTGACACAGGGACAGGGACACAGAGACATAGCCACAGAGACAGAGACATAGAGACGGAGACACAGGGACAGAGACACAGAGACAGGGACACAGAGACAGAGACACAGTGAGACAGGCAGAGACACAGAGACGGAGACACAGGGACAGAGACACAGAGACAGAAACACAGAGACAGGTTCACAGAGACAGAGGCACAGAGACAGATACGCAAGGACAGAGACACAGAGACAGGGACACAGAGAGAGTGACTCAGAGACAGAGACACAGAGACGGAGAAACAGGGACAGAGACACAGAGACAGGGACACAGAGAGAGTGACTCAGAGACTGAGACACAGAGACGGAGACAGAGACACAGAGACATAGACACAGAGACGGAGACTGTGGGACAGAGACACAGAGACAGAGACACAGAGACAGAGACACAGAGACAGAGACACAGAGACATAGCCACAGAGACAGAGACATAGAGACAGAGACACAGAGACCGAGACACAGAGACGGAGACACAGGGACAGAGACACAGAGACAGAATCACAGAGACAGGTTCACAGAGACAGAGGCACAGAGACAGATACGCAGAGACAGAGACACAGAGACAGAGACACAGAGAAAGAGAAACAGAGACAGAGACAGATACAGAGACACAGATACAGAGACACAGAGACAGAGACACAGAAACAGAGACACAGAGACAGAGACACAGAGACAGTGTCACAGAGACAGAGACACAGAGGCAGAGGCACAGAGCCAGAGACACAGAGACAGAGACACGGAGACAGAGACGCAGAGACAGAGACACAGAGACAGAGACAAAATGACACAGATTCGGAGACAGAGACACAGGGAGAGGGACACAGAAACGTAGACACAAGGACAGAGACACAGAGACAGGAACACAGAGACGGAGACACAGAGAGAGAGACACAGAGACAGAGACACAGAGACAGAGACACAGAGACAGAGACACAGAGACATAGCCACAGAGACAGAGACATAGAGACAGAGACACAGAGACCGAGACACAGAGACGGAGACACAGGGACAGAGACACAGAGACAGGGACACAGAGACAGAGACACAGTGAGACAGACAGAGACACAGAGACGGAGACACAGGGACAGAGACACAGAGACAGAAACACAGAGACAGGTTCACAGAGACAGAGGCACCGAGACAGATACGCAAGGACAGAGACACAGAGACAGGGACACAGAGAGAGTGACTAAGAGACAGAGACACAGAGACGGAGAAACAGGGACAGAGACACAGAGACAGGGACACAGAGAGAGTGACTCAGAGACAGAGACGCAGAGACAGAGACACAGAGACAGAGATACAGAGACAGAGACGCAGAGACATAGACACAGAGACAGAAACATAGAAACAGAGACGCAGAGACGGAGACACAGGTACAGAGACACAGAGACAGAGACACAGAGACAGAGTCACAGAGACAGAGACACAGAGGCAGAGGCACAGAGACAGAGACACAGAGACAGAGACACGGAGACAGAGACGCAGAGACAGAGACACAGAGACAGAGACAAAATGACACAGATTCGGAGACAGAGACACAGGGAGAGAGACACAGAAACGTAGACACAAGGACAGAGACACAGAGACAGGGACCCAGAGACGGAGACACAGAGGAAGAGGCACAGAGACAGAGACACAGAGACAGAGACACGGAGACAGAGACGCAGAGACAGAGACACAGAGACAGAGACAAAATGATACAGGTTCGGAGACAGAGACACAGGGAGAGAGACACAGAAACGAAGACACAAGGACAGAGACACAGAGACAGGGACACAGAGACGGAGACACAGAGAGAGAGACACAGAGACAGAGACACAGAGACAGAGTCACAGAGACAGAGACACAGAGGCAGAGGCACAGAGACCGTGACACAGGGAGTGAGACACAGAGACATAGACGCAGACAAAGAGACACAGAGACAGAGACACAGACACCGAGACACAGAGACGGAGACACAGGGGCAGAGACACCGAGACAGAGACACAGAGACAGAGACACAGAGACAGAGACGCAGAGACATAGACACAGAGACAGAGACATAGAGACAGAGACGCAGAGACGGAGACACAGGTACAGAGACACACGGAGAGAGGCATAGACACAGAGACAGAGACACAGAGAAAGAGAAACAGAGGCAGAGACAGAGGCAGAGACAGAGACAGAGACAGAGACACAGAGACAGAGATTCAGATGCAGAGACACAGAGACGGAGACACAGGGACAGAGACACAGGGACAGAGACACAGAGACAGGGACACAGAGGCAGAGATTCAGATGCAGAGACAGAGGGACAGATTCACAGAGACAGAGACACGGAGAGGGGCCCACGGAAACAGAGACACAGAGACAGGGGCACAGTCACGGAGACACATGGACAGAGACACAGAGACAGAGACACAGAGACAGTGACACAGGGACAGAGACACAGAGACGGAGACTGTGGGACAGAGACACAGAGACCGAGATTCAGCTGCAGAGACACAGAGACCGAGACACAGGGACAGAGACACAGAGACAGAGACACGGAGACAGAGACACCGAGACGGAGAAACAGAGACAGAGTCACAGAGACAGAGACACAGAGGCAGAGGCACAGAGACAGAAACACAGAGACAGAGACACGGAGACAGAGACGCAGAGACAGAGACACAGAGACAGAGACACAGAGAAAGAGAAACAGAGACAGAGACAGAGACAGAGACACAGAGATAGAGACACGGAGACAGAGACGCAGAGACAGAGACACAGTGACAGAGACAAAATGACACAGATTCGGAGACAGAGACACAGGGAGAGAGACACAGAAACGTAGACACAAGGACAGAGACACAGAGACAGGGACACAGAGACGGAGACACAGAGAGAGAGACACAGAGACAGCGACACAGAGACAGAGACACAGAGACAGAGACACAGAGACAGAGACACAGAGACAGAGACACAGAGACAGAGACACAGAGACAGAGTCACAGAGAAAGAGAAACAGAGACAGAGACAGAGACAGAGAGAGAGACAGAGACACAGATACAGAGACACAGATACAGAGACACAGGGACAGGGACACAGAGACATAGCCACAGAGACAGAGTCATAGAGACAGAGACATAGAGACAGAGACACAGGGACGGAGACACAGGGGCAGAGACACAGATACAGAGATTCAGCTGCAGAGACACAGAGACCGAGACACAGGGACAGAGACACAGAGACAGGGACACAGAGGCAGAGATTCAGATGCAGAGACACAGGGACAGATTCACAGAGGCAGAGACACGGAGAGAGCCCCACGGAGACAGAGACACAGAGACAGGGACACAGGGACGGAGACAGAGGTACAGAGACACACGGACGGAGGCATAGACACAGAGACAGAGACACAGAGACAGGGACACAGAGACCGAGACCCAGAGACAGAGACACAGAGACAGAGACATAGAGACAGAGGCACAGAGAACGAGACACAGAGACGGAGACACAGGGACAGAGGCACAGAGACAGAAACACAGAGACAGATTCACAGAGACAGAGGCACAGAGACAGATACGCAGAGACAGAGACGCAGAGACAGAGACACAGAGAAAGAGAAACAGAGACGGAGACTGTGGGACAGAGACGGAGACTGTGGGACAGAGACACAGAGACAGAGACACAGTGGGACAGACAGAGACACAGAGACGGAGATACAGGGGCAGAGACACAGAGACAGAAACACAGAGACAGAGACACAGAGCCAGAGGCACAGAGACCGTGACACAGGGAGTGAGACACAGAGACATAGACACAGACACAGAGACACAGAGACAGAGACACAGAGACCGAGACACAGAGACGGAGACACAGGGGCAGAGACACCGAGACTGAGACCCAGAGACAGAGACACAGATACAGAGACACAGAGACAGCGACACAGAGACAGAGACACAGAGACAGAGATACAGAGACAGAGACACAGAGACAGAGACACAGAGACATAGCCACAGAGACAGAGACATAGAGACAGAGACACAGAGACCGAGACACATAGACGGAGACACAGGGACAGAGACACAGAGACAGGGACACAGAGACAGAGACACAGTGAGACAGACAGAGACACAGAGACGGAGACACAGGGACAGAGACACAGAGGCAGAAGCACAGAGACAGGTTCACAGAGACAGAGGCACAGAGACAGATACGCAAGGACAGAGACACAGAGACAGGGACACAGAGAGAGTGACTCAGAGACAGAGACACAGAGACGGAGAAACAGGGACAGAGACACAGAGACAGGGACACAGAGAGAGTGACTCAGAGACTGAGACACAGAGACGGAGACAGAGACACAGAGACTGTGACACAGGGACAGAGACACAGAGACGGAGACTGTGGGACAGAGACACAGAGACCGAGATTCAGCTGCAGAGACACAGAGACCGAAACACAGGGACAGAGACACAGAGACAGGGACGCAGAGAGAGTGACTCAGAGACAGAGAGACAGAGACAGAGACACAGGGAGAGAGACACAGAGACAGAGACGCAGAGACAGAGACACAGAGACAGAGACAAAATGACACAGATTCGGAGACAGAGACACAGGGAGAGAGACACAGAAACGTAGACACAAGGACAGAGACACAGAGACAGGAACACAGAGACGGAGACACAGAGAGAGAGACACAGAGACAGAGACACAGAGACAGAGACACAGAGACAGAGACACAGAGACATAGCCACAGAGACAGAGACATAGAGACAGAGACACAGAGACCGAGACACAGAGACGGAGACACAGGGACAGAGACACAGAGACAGGGACACAGAGACAGAGACACAGTGAGACAGGCAGAGACACAGAGACGGAGACACAGGGACAGAGACACAGAGACAGAAACACAGAGACAGGTTCACAGAGACAGAGGCACAGAGACAGATACGCAAGGACAGAGACACAGAGACAGGGACACAGAGAGAGTGACTCAGAGACAGAGACACAGAGACGGAGAAACAGGGACAGAGACACAGAGACAGGGACACAGAGAGAGTGACTCAGAGACTGAGACACAGAGACGGAGACAGAGACACAGAGACATAGACACAGAGACGGAGACTGTGGGACAGAGACACAGAGACAGAGACACAGAGACAGAGACACAGAGACAGAGACACAGAGACATAGCCACAGAGACAGAGACATAGAGACAGAGACACAGAGACCGAGACACAGAGACGGAGACACAGGGACAGAGACACAGAGACAGAATCACAGAGACAGGTTCACAGAGACAGAGGCACAGAGACAGATACGCAGAGACAGAGACACAGAGACAGAGACACAGAGAAAGAGAAACAGAGACAGAGACAGATACAGAGACACAGATACAGAGACACAGAGACAGAGACACAGAAACAGAGACACAGAGACAGAGACACAGAGACAGTGTCACAGAGACAGAGACACAGAGACAGAGACACAGGGACAGAGACGCAGAGACAGCGACACAGAGACAGAGACACAGAGACTGAGACCCAGAGACAGAGACGCAGATACAGAGACACAGAGACAGAGACACTGAGACAGAGACACAGAGACAGAGACACAGAGACAGAGTCACAGAGACAGAGACACAGAGGCAGAGGCACAGAGACAGAGACACAGAGACAGAGACACGGAGACAGAGACGCAGTGACAGAGACACGGAGACAGAGACGCAGAGACAGAGACACGGAGACAGAGACACAGACACCGAGACACAGAGACGGAGACACAGGGGCAGAGACACCGAGACAGAGACACAGAGACAGAGACACAGAGACAGAGACGCAGAGACATAGACACAGAGACAGAGACATAGAGACAGAGACGCAGAGACGGAGACACAGGTACAGAGACACACGGAGAGAGGCATAGACACAGAGACAGAGACACAGAGAAAGAGAAACAGAGGCAGAGACAGAGGCAGAGACAGAGACAGAGACAGAGACACAGAGACAGAGATTCAGATGCAGAGACACAGAGACGGAGACACAGGGACAGAGACACAGGGACAGAGACACAGAGACAGGGACACAGAGGCAGAGATTCAGATGCAGAGACAGAGGGACAGATTCACAGAGACAGAGACACGGAGAGGGGCCCACGGAAACAGAGACACAGAGACAGGGGCACAGTCACGGAGACACATGGACAGAGACACAGAGACAGAGACACAGAGACAGTGACACAGGGACAGAGACACAGAGACGGAGACTGTGGGACAGAGACACAGAGACCGAGATTCAGCTGCAGAGACACAGAGACCGAGACACAGGGACAGAGACACAGAGACAGAGACACGGAGACAGAGACACCGAGACGGAGAAACAGAGACAGAGTCACAGAGACAGAGACACAGAGGCAGAGGCACAGAGACAGAAACACAGAGACAGAGACACGGAGACAGAGACGCAGAGACAGAGACACAGAGACAGAGACACAGAGAAAGAGAAACAGAGACAGAGACAGAGACAGAGACAGAGACACAGAGATAGAGACACGGAGACAGAGACGCAGAGACAGAGACACAGTGACAGAGACAAAATGACACAGATTCGGAGACAGAGACACAGGGAGAGAGACACAGAAACGTAGACACAAGGACAGAGACACAGAGACAGGGACACAGAGACGGAGACACAGAGAGAGAGACACAGAGACAGCGACACAGAGACAGAGACACAGAGACAGAGACACAGAGACAGAGACACAGAGACAGAGACACAGAGACAGAGACACAGAGACAGAGTCACAGAGAAAGAGAAACAGAGACAGAGACAGAGACAGAGAGAGAGACAGAGACACAGATACAGAGACACAGATACAGAGACACAGGGACAGGGACACAGAGACATAGCCACAGAGACAGAGTCATAGAGACAGAGACATAGAGACAGAGACACAGGGACGGAGACACAGGGGCAGAGACACAGATACAGAGATTCAGCTGCAGAGACACAGAGACCGAGACACAGGGACAGAGACACAGAGACAGGGACACAGAGGCAGAGATTCAGATGCAGAGACACAGGGACAGATTCACAGAGGCAGAGACACGGAGAGAGCCCCACGGAGACAGAGACACAGAGACAGGGACACAGGGACGGAGACAGAGGTACAGAGACACACGGACGGAGGCATAGACACAGAGACAGAGACACAGAGACAGGGACACAGAGACCGAGACCCAGAGACAGAGACACAGAGACAGAGACATAGAGACAGAGGCACAGAGAACGAGACACAGAGACGGAGACACAGGGACAGAGGCACAGAGACAGAAACACAGAGACAGATTCACAGAGACAGAGGCACAGAGACAGATACGCAGAGACAGAGACGCAGAGACAGAGACACAGAGAAAGAGAAACAGAGACGGAGACTGTGGGACAGAGACGGAGACTGTGGGACAGAGACACAGAGACAGAGACACAGTGGGACAGACAGAGACACAGAGACGGAGATACAGGGGCAGAGACACAGAGACAGAAACACAGAGACAGAGACACAGAGCCAGAGGCACAGAGACCGTGACACAGGGAGTGAGACACAGAGACATAGACACAGACACAGAGACACAGAGACAGAGACACAGAGACCGAGACACAGAGACGGAGACACAGGGGCAGAGACACCGAGACTGAGACCCAGAGACAGAGACACAGATACAGAGACACAGAGACAGCGACACAGAGACAGAGACACAGAGACAGAGACACAGAGACAGAGTCACAGAGACAGAGACACAGAGGCAGAGGCACAGAGACCATGACACAGGGAGTGAGACACGGAGACATAGACACAGACACAGAGACACAGAGACAGACACACAGAGACAGAGACACAGAGACAGGGACACAGAGACAGAGACACAGAGACACACTGTCGGAGGCATAGACACAGAGACAGAGACACGGAGACAGTGACACAAAGACGGAGACCCAGGGGCAGGGACACCGAGACAGAGACACAGAGACAGAGACACAGAGACAGAGACAGAGACACAGAGACAGAGACACAGAGACTGAGACCCAGAGACAGAGACGCAGATACAGAGACACAGAGACAGAGACACAGAGACAGAGACACAGAGACAGAGACACAGAGACAGAGTCACAGAGACAGAGACACAGAGGAAGAGGCACAGAGACATAGCCACAGAGACAGAGTCATAGAGACAGAGACATAGAGACAGAGACACAGGGACGGAGACACAGGGGCAGAGACACAGATACAGAGATTCAGCTGCAGAGACACAGAGACCGAGACACAGGGACAGAGACACAGAGACAGGGACACAGAGGCAGAGGCACAGAGACCATGACACATGGAGTGAGACACGGAGACATAGACACAGACACAGAGACACAGAGACAGAGACACAGAGACCGTGACACAGAGACGGAGACACAGGGTCAGAGACATAGAGACAGAGGCACAGAGACAGAGACACAGAGACAGAGACACAGAGGCAGAGGCACAGAGACAGATACGCAGAGACAGAGACGCAGAGACAGAGACACAGAGAAAGAGAAACAGAGACGGAGACTGTGGGACAGAGACGGAGACTGTGGGACAGAGACACAGAGAAAGAGAAACAGAGACAGAGACAGAGACAGAGGCACAGAGACGGAGACACAGAGACAGACACACAGAGACACAGACACAGAGACAGAGACACAGAGACAGAGACACAGAGAGACACTGTCGGAGGCATAGACACAGAGACAGAGACACGGAGGCAGTGACACAAAGACGGAGACCCAGGGGCAGAGACACCGAGACAGAGACACAGAGACAGAGACACAGAGACTGAGACCCAGAGACAGAGACGCAGATACAGAGACACAGAGACAGAGACACAGAGACAGAGGCACAGAGACAGAGACACAGAGACAGAGTCACAGAGACAGAGACACAGAGGAAGAGGCACAGAGACAGAGACACAGAGACAGAGACACGGAGACAGAGACGCAGAGACAGAGACACAGAGACAGAGACAAAATGATACAGGTTCGGAGACAGAGACACAGGGAGAGAGACACAGAAACGTAGACACAAGGACACAGACACAGAGACAGGGACACAGAGACGGAGACACAGAGAGAGAGACACAGAGACAGAGACACAGAGACAGAGTCACAGAGACAGAGACACAGAGGCAGAGGCACAGAGACCGTGACACAGGGAGTGAGACACAGAGACATAGACACAGACAAAGAGACACAGAGACAGAGACACAGACACCGAGACACAGAGACGGAGACACAGGGGCAGAGACACCGAGACAGAGACACAGAGACAGAGACACAGAGACAGAGACGCAGAGACATAGACACAGAGACAGAGACATAGAGACAGAGACGCAGAGACGGAGACACAGGTACAGAGACACACGGAGAGAGGCATAGACACAGAGACAGAGACACAGAGACAGTGACACAGGGACAGGGACACAGAGACATAGCCACAGTGACAGAGACATAGAGACAGAGACACAGAGACCGAGACACAGAGACGGAGACACAGGGACAGAGACACAGAGACAGGGACACAGAGAGAGTGACTCAGAGACAGCGACGCAGAGACAGAGACACAGAGACAGAGATACAGAGACAGAGACGCAGAGACATAGACACAGAGACAGAGACATAGAAACAGAGACGCAGAGACGGAGACACAGGTACAGAGACACAGAGACAGAGACACAGAGACAGAGACACAGAGACAGAGGCACAGAGACACAGACACAGAGACAGAGACACAGAGACAGAGACACAGAGACAGAGACACAGAGATAGAGACACAGAGACAGAGTCACAGAGACAGAGACACAGAGGCAGAGACACAGAGACCGTGACACAGGGAGTGAGACACAGAGACATAGACACAGCCACAGAGACACAGAGACGGAGACTGTGGGACAGAGACATAGAGACAGAGATTCAGCTGCAGAGACACAGAGACCGAGACACAGGGACAGAGACACAGAGACAGGGACACAGAGGCAGAGATTCAGATGCAGAGACGCAGGGACAGATTCACAGAGGCAGAGACACGGAGAGAGACCCACTGAGACAGAGACACAGAGACAGGGACACAGAGACAGGGACACAGAGACGGAGACACAGGTACAGAGACACACGGACAGAGGCATAGACACAGAGACAGAGACACAGAGACAGTGACACAGGGTCAGGGACACAGAGACCGAGACCCAGAGACAGAGACATAGAGACAGAGACACAGAGGCCGAGACACAGAGACGGAGACACAGGGGCAGAGACACCGAGACAGAGACCCAGAGACAGAGACACAGATACAGAGACACAGATACAGAGGCACAAAGACCATGACACAGGGAGTGAGACACGGAGACATAGACACAGACACAGAGACACAGAGACAGAGACACAGAGACCGTGACACAGAGACGGAGACACAGGGTCAGAGACATAGAGACAGAGGCACAGAGACAGAGACACAGAGACAGAGACACAGAGGCAGAGGCACAGAGACAGATACGCAGAGACAGAGACGCAGAGACAGAGACACAGAGAAAGAGAAACAGAGACGGAGACTGTGGGACAGAGACGGAGACTGTGGGACAGAGACACAGAGAAAGAGAAACAGAGACAGAGACAGAGACAGAGGCACAGAGACGGAGACACAGAGACAGACACACAGAGACAGAGACACAGAGACAGAGACACACAGACAGAGACACAGAGACACACTGTCGGGGGCATAGACACAGAGACAGAGACACGGAGACAGTGACACAAAGACGGAGACCCAGGGGCAGAGACACCGAGACAGAGACACAGAGACAGAGACACAGAGACAGAGACAGAGACACAGAGACAGAGACACAGAGACAGAGACACAGAGACAGAGACACAGAGACAGAGACACAGAGACAGAGACACAGAGACGGAGACTGTGGGACAGAGACACAGAGACAGAGATTCAGATGCAGAGACACAGAGACGGAGACACAGGGACAGAGACACAGAGACAGGGACACAGAGAGAGTGACTCAGAGACAGAGACACCGGGACAGAGACACAGAGACGGAGACACAGGGACAGAGACACAGAGATAGAGAAACAGAGACAGAGACAGAGACAGAGACAGAGACACAGAGAGGGAGACACAGAGACAGAGACACAGAGACAGAGACGCAGAGACGGAGACACAGGGACAGAGACACAGAGACACGGACACAGAGAGAGTGACTCAGAGACAAAGACACGGAGACGGAGACAGAGACACAGAGACATAGACACAGAGACAGAGGCACAGAGACGGAGACTGTGGGACAGAGACACAGAGACAGAGATTCAGATGCAGAGACACAGAGACGCAGACACAGGGACAGAGACACAGAGACAGAGACACAGAGACAGAGTCACAGAGACGGAGACACAGAGGCAGAGGCACAGAGACAGAGACACAGAGACAGAGACACGGAGACAGAGACGCAGATACAGAGACACAGAGACAGAGACACAGAGACAGAGACACAGAGACAGAGACAGAGACACAGAGACAGAGACACAGAGACAGAGACACAGAGACAGAGACACAGAAACAGAGACACAGAGACAGAGACACAGAGACAGAGACACAGAGACAGAGACACAGAGACAGAGACACAGAGACGGAGACTGTGGGACAGAGACACAGAGACAGAGATTCAGATGCAGAGACACAGAGACGGAGACACAGGGACAGAGACACAGAGACAGGGACACAGAGAGAGTGACTCAGAGACAGAGACACCGGGACAGAGACACAGAGACGGAGACACAGGGACAGAGACACAGAGATAGAGAAACAGAGACAGAGACAGAGACAGAGACAGAGACACAGAGAGGGAGACACAGAGACAGAGACACGGAGACAGAGACGCAGAGACGGAGACACAGGGACAGAGACACAGAGACACGGACACAGAGAGAGTGACTCAGAGACAAAGACACGGAGACGGAGACAGAGACACAGAGACATAGACACAGAGACAGAGGCACAGAGACGGAGTCTGTGGGACAGAGACACAGAGACAGAGATTCAGATGCACAGACACAGAGACGCAGACACAGGGACAGAGACACAGAGACAGAGACACAGAGACAGAGTCACAGAGACGGAGACACAGAGGCAGAGGCACAGAGACAGAGACACAGAGACAGAGACACGGAGACAGAGACGCAGATACAGAGACACAGAGACAGAGACAAAATGACACAGATTCGGAGACAGAGACAGAGGGAGAGAGACACAGAAATGTACACACAAGGACAGAGACATAGAGACAGAGACACAGAGACAGAGACACAGAGACCGTGACACAGAGGCGGAGACACAGGGTAAGAGACATAGAGACAGAGGCACAGAGACAGAGACACAGAGGCAGAGGCACAGAGACAGAGACACAGAGACAGAGACACAGAGGCAGAGGCACAGAGACAGAGACACAGAGACAGAGACACAGAGACGGAAACACAGAGACAGAGACACAGAGACACGGACACAGAGAGAGTGACTCAGAGACAAAGACACAGAGACGGAGACAGAGACACAGAGACAGAGACAGAGGCACAGAGACGGAGACTGTGGGACAGAGACACAGAGACAGAGATTCAGATGCAGAGACACAGAGACGGAGACACAGGGACAGAGACACAGAGACAGGGACACAGAGATAGAGGCACAGAGACAGAGACACAGGGACAGATTCTCAGAGACAGAGACACGGAGAGAGACCCACGGAGACAGAGACACAGAGACAGGGACACAGAGACGGAGACAGATGGACAGAGACACAGAGACAGGGACGCAGAGAGAGTGACTCAGAGACAGAGAGACAGAGACGGAGACACAGGGACAGAGACAAGGAGACATGGACACAGAGAGAGTGACTCAGAGACAGATACACAGAGGCAGAGACACAGAGACAGAGACGGAGGCACAGAGACGGACACACAGGGACAGAGACACAGAGACAGGGACGCAGAGACAGAGTCACGGAGGCAGAGACACTGAGACAGAGACAGAGACACAGAGACAGAAACACAGAGACTGAATCACAGAGACAGAGACACAGAGACACACGGTCAGAGGCATAAACACAGAGACAGAGACACAGAGACAGTGACACAAAGAAGGAGACACAGGGGCAGATACACCGAGGCAGCGTCACAGAGACAGAGGCACGGAGACAGTGACACAAAGACGGTGACGCAGGGGCAGAGACACCGAGACAGAGACACAGAGACAGAGACACAGAGACAGAGACACAGAGACAGGGACACAGAGAGAGAGACTCAGGGACAGAAACACAGAGACAGAGACACAGAGACGGAGACACTGGGACAGAGAAACAGAGAAAGAGGAACAGAGACAAAGACAGAGACAGAGACACAGAGACAGACACACAGAGACAGACACACAGAGACAGAGACACAGAGACAGAGACACAGAGACAGAGCCACAGAGACACACTGTCAGAGGCATAGACACAGAGACAGAGACACGGAGACAGTGACACAAAGACGGAGACGCAGGGGCAGAGAAACCGAGACAGAGACACAGAAACAGAGACACAGAGACAGAGACACAGAGGCAGAGACACAGAGACAGAGACACAGAGACAGAGACACAAAGACGGCAACTGTGGGACAGAGACACAGATACCGAGATTCAGCTGCAGAGACACAGAGACCGAGACACAGGGACAGAGACACAGAGACAGGGACGCAGAGAGAGTGACTCAGAGACAGAGAGACAGAGACGGAGACACAGGGACAGAGACACAGAGACATCGACACAGAGAGAGTGACTCAGAGACAGATACACAGAGGCAGAGACACAGAGACAGAGACGGAGACACAGAGACGGACACACAGGGACAGAGACACAGAGACAGGGACGCAGAGACAGAGACACAGAGACAGAGACACAGAGACCGAGACCCAGAGACAGAGACACAGATACAGAGACAGAGAGACAGAGACACTGAGACAGAGACACAGAGACAGAGTCACAGAGACAGAGACACAGAGGCAGAGGCACAGAGACCATGACACAGGGAGTGAGACACGGAGACATAGACACAGACACAGAGACACAGAGACAGAGACACAGAGACCGTGACACAGAGACGGAGACACAGGGTCAGAGACATAGAGACAGAGGCACAGAGACAGGGACACAGAGGCAGAGACACTGGGACAGAGACACAGAGAAAGAGAAACAGAGACAAAGACAGAGACAGAGACACAAAGACAGAGACACAGAGACACACGGTCAGAGGCATAGACACAGAGACAGAGACACGGAGACAGTGATACAAAGACGGAGACGCAGGGGCAGAGACACCGAGACAGAGACACAGAGACAGAGACACAGAGACAGAGACACAGAGACAGAGACACAGAGAGAGACACAGAGAGAGTGACTCAGAGACAGAGACACAGAGACGGAGACAGAGACTCAGAGACATAGACACAGGGACAGAGACACAGAGACGGAGACTGTGGGACAGAGGTTCAGATGCCGAGACACAGAGACGGAGACACAGGGACAGAAACACAGAGACAGGGACACAGAGGCAGAGATTCAGATGCAGAGACACAGGGACAGATTCACAGAGACAGAGACACGGAGAGAGGCCCACGGAGGCAGAGACACAGAGACAGGGACACAGAGACGGAGACACATGGACGGAGGCACAGAGACCGTGACACAAGGAGAGAGACACAGAGACATAGACACAGAGACAGAGACACAGAGACAGATTTACAGAGACAGAGACACAGAGACAGAGGCACAGGGACATAGACACAGAGACAGAGACACAGAGACAGGGACACAGAGAGAGTGACTCAGAGACAGAGACACAGAGACGGAGACACAGGGACAGAGACACAGTGACAGGGGCACAGAGAGAGTGACTCACATACTGAGACACAGAGACGGAGACAGAGACACAGAGACATAGACACAGCCACAGAGACACAGAGACGGAGACTGTGGGACAGAGATATAGAGACAGAGATTCAGCTGCAGAGACACGGAGACCGAGACACAGAGATAGAGACACAGAGACAGAGACACAGAGATAGAGACACAGAGACAGAGACACAGAGACAGAGACACAGAGACAGGGACACAGAGACCGAGACCCAGAGACAGAGACACAGAGACAGAGACACAGAGACAGAGACACAGAGACAGAGACACAGAGACAGAGACGCAGAGACAGGGACACAGAGACAGAGACACAGAGACCGAGACACAGAGGCAGAGGCACAGAGACAGAGACACAGAGACAGAGACACAGGGACAGAGACTCAGATGCAGAGACACAGGGACAGATTCACAGAGGCAGAGACACGGAGAGAGCCCCACGGAGACAGAGACACAGAGACAGGGACACAGGGACGGAGACAGAGGTACAGAGACACACGGACAGAGGCATAGACACAGAGACAGAGACACAGAGACAGGGACACAGAGACCGAGACCCAGAGACAGAGACACAGAGACAGGGACTCAGAGAAAGAGACACAGAGACAGAGACACAGGGGCAGAGACATCGAGACGGAGACACAGAGACAGAGACACAGAGACAGAGACGCAGAGACAGAGACACAGAGACAGAGACATAGAGACAGAGACGCAGAGACGGAGACACAGGTACAGAGACACACGGACAGAGGCATAGACACAGAGACAGAGACAGAGAGACAGTGACACAGGGACAGGGACACAGAGACATAGCCACAGAGGCAGAGACATAGAGACAGAGACACAGACACCGAGACACAGAGACGGAGACACAGGGACAGAGGCACAGAGACAGAAACACAGAGACAGATTCACAGAGACAGAGGCACAGAGAGAGATACGCAGAGACAGAGACGCAGAGACCGAGACACAGAGAAAGAGAAACAGAGACGGAGGCTGTGGGACAGAGACACAGAGACAGAGACACAGTGGGACAGACAGAGACACAGAGACGGAGATACAGGGGCAGAGACACAGAGACAGAAACACAGAGACAGATTCACAGAGACAGAGACACAGAGGCAGAGACATAAAGACAGAGACATAGAGACCGAGACACGGAGACGGAGACACAGGTCCAGAGACACACGGTCAGAGGCATAGACAGAAAGACAGAGGCACAGAGACAGATGCACAGAGAGAGAGACACAGAGACAGAGTCACAGAGACAGAGACACAGAGCCAGAGGCACAGAGACCGTGACACAGGGAGTGAGACACAGAGACATAGACACAGACACAGAGACACAGAGACAGAGACACAGAGACCGAGACTCAGAGACGGAGACACAGGGGCAGAGACACCGAGACAGAGACCCAGAGACAGAGACACAGATACAGAGACACAGAGACAGCGACTCAGAGACAGAGACACAGAGACAGAGACACAGAGACAGAGTCACAGAGACAGAGACACAGAGGCAGAGGCACAGAGACCATGACACAGGGAGTGAGACACGGAGACATAGACACAGACACAGAGACACAGAGACAGAGACACAGAGACATGGACACAGAAAGAGTGACTCAGAGACACAGACACAGAGACGGAGACAGAGACACAGAGACATAGACACAGAGTCAGAGACACAGAGACGGAGACTGTGGGACAGAGACACAGAGACAGAGATTCAGATGCAGAGACACACAGACGGAGACACAGGGACAGAGACACAGAGACAGGGACACAGAGGCAGAGATTCAGATGCAGAGACACAGGGACAGATTCACAGAGGCAGAGACACGGAGAGAGCCCCACGGAGACAGAGACACAGAGACAGGGACACAGGGACGGAGACAGAGGTACAGAGACACACGGACAGAGGCATAGACACAGAGACAGAGACACAGAGACAGGGACACAGAGACCGAGACCCAGAGACAGAGACACAGAGACAGGGACTCAGAGAAAGAGACACAGAGACAGAGACACAGGGGCAGAGACATCGAGACGGAGACACAGAGACAGAGACACAAAGACAGAGACGCAGAGACAGAGACACAGAGACAGAGACATAGAGACAGAGACGCAGAGACAGAGACACAGGTACAGAGACACACGGACAGAGGCATAGACACTGAGACAGAGACAGAGAGACAGTGACACAGGGACAGGGACACAGAGACATAGCCACAGAGACAGAGACATAGAGACAGAGACACAGACACCGAGACACAGAGACGGAGACACAGGGACAGAGGCACAGAGACAGAAACACAGAGACAGATTCACAGAGACAGAGGCACAGAGACAGATACGCAGAGACAGAGACGCAGAGACAGAGACACAGCGAAAGAGAAACAGAGACGGAGGCTGTGGGACAGAGGCACAGAGACAGAGACACAGTGGGACAGACAGAGACACAGAGACGGAGATACAGGGGCAGAGACACAGAGACAGAAACACAGAGACAGATTCACAGAGACAGAGACACAGAGGCAGAGACATAAAGACAGAGACATAGAGACCGAGACACGGAGACGGAGACACAGGTCCAGAGACACACGGTCAGAGGCATAGACAGAAAGACAGAGGCACAGAGACAGATGCACAGAGAGAGAGGCACAGAGACAGAGTCACAGAGACAGAGACACAGAGCCAGAGGCACAGAGACCGTGACACATGGAGTGAGACACAGAGACATAGACACAGACACAGAGACACAGAGACAGAAACACAGAGACCGAGACACAGAGACGGAGACACTGGGACAGAGACACAGAGAAAGAGAAACTGACACAAAGTCAGAGACAGAGGCACAGAGACAGACACACAGAGACAGAGACACAGAGACAGAGACACAGAGACACACTGTCAGAGGCATAGACACAGAGACAGAGACACAGAGACAGAGACACAGAGACAGAGACACAGAGACAGAGACACAGAGACAGAGACACAGAGACAGGGACACAGAGACAGAGACACAGAGACAGAGACACAGAGACAGAGACACAGAGACAGAGACACAGAGACAGAGACACAGAGACGGAGACACAGGGACAGAGACACAGAGACAGAGACGCAGAGACAGAGACACAGAGACAGAGACATAGAGACCGAGACACAGAGACGGAGACACAGGGACAGAGACACAGAGACAGGGACACAGAGAGAGTGACTCAGAGACAGAGACACAGAGACAGAGACAAAATGATACAGGTTCGGAGACAGAGACACAGGGAGAGAGACACAGAAACGTAGACACAAGGACAGAGACACAGAGACAGGGACACAGAGACGGAGACACAGAGAGAGAGACACAGAGACAGAGACACAGAGACAGAGTCACAGAGACAGAGACACAGAGGCAGAGGCACAGAGACCGTGACACAGGGAGTGAGACACAGAGACATAGACACAGACAAAGAGACACAGAGACAGAGACACAGACACCGAGACACAGAGACGGAGACACAGGGGCAGAGACACCGAGACAGAGACACAGAGACAGAGACACAGCGACAGAGACGCAGAGACATAGACACAGAGACAGAGACATAGAGACAGAGACGCAGAGACGGAGACACAGGTACAGAGACACACGGAGAGAGGCATAGACACAGAGACAGAGACACAGAGACAGTGACACAGGGACAGGGACACAGAGACATAGCCACAGAGACAGAGACATAGAGACAGAGACACAGAGACCGAGACACAGAGACGGAGACACAGGGACAGAGACACAGAGACAGGGACACAGAGAGAGTGACTCAGAGACAGAGACGCAGAGACAGAGACACAGAGACAGAGATACAGAGACAGAGACGCAGAGACATAGACACAGAGACAGAGACGCAGAGACGGAGACACAGGTACAGAGACACAGAGACAGGGACACAGAGACAGAGTCACAGAGACAGAGACACAGAGGCAGAGGCACAGAGACAGAGACACAGAGACAGAGACACGGAGACAGAGACGCAGAGACAGAGACACAGAGACAGAGACAAAATGACACAGATGCGGAGACAGAGACACAGGGAGAGAGACACAGAAACGTAGACACAAGGACAGAGACACAGAGACAGGAACACAGAGACGGAGACACAGAGAGAGAGACACAGAGACAGAGACACAGAGACAGAGACACAGAGACAGAGACACAGAGACACAGACACAGAGACAGAGACACAGAGACAGAGACACAGAGACAGAGACACAGAGATAGAGACACAGAGACAGAGTCACAGAGACAGAGACACAGAGGCAGAGACACAGAGACCGTGACACAGGGAGTGAGACACAGAGACATAGACACAGCCACAGAGACACAGAGACGGAGACTGTGGGACAGAGACATAGAGACAGAGATTCAGCTGCAGAGACACAGAGACCGAGACACAGGGACAGAGACACAGAGACAGGGACACAGAGGCAGAGATTCAGATGCAGAGACGCAGGGACAGATTCACGGAGGCAGAGACACGGAGAGAGACCCACTGAGACAGAGACACAGAGACAGGGACACAGAGACGGAGACACAGGTACAGAGACACACGGACAGAGGCATAGACACAGAGACAGAGACACAGAGACAGTGACACAGGGACAGAGACACAGAGACAGAAACACAGAGACAGATTCACAGAGACAGAGACACAGAGACAGAGACACAGAGGCAGAGACATAAAGACAGAGACATAGAGACAGATACGCAGAGACAGAGACACAGAGACAGAGACACAGAGAAAGAGAAACAGAGGCAGAGACAGAGGCAGAGACAGAGACGGAGACAGAGACACAGAGACAGAGATTCAGATGCAGAGACACAGAGACGGAGACACAGGGACAGAGACACAGAGACAGGGACACAGAGGCAGAGATTCAGATGCAGAGACAGAGGGACAGATTCACAGAGACTAAGACACGGAGAGGGGCCCACGGAAACAGAGACACAGAGACAGGGGCACAGTCACGGAGACACATGGACAGAGACACAGAGACAGAGACACAGAGACAGTGACACAGGGACAGAGACACAGAGACGGAGACTGTGGGACAGAGACACAGAGACCGAGATTCAGCTGCAGAGACACAGAGACCGAGACACAGGGACAGAGACACAGAGACAGAGACACGGAGACAGAGACACCCAGACGGAGACACAGAGACAGAGTCACAGAGACAGAGACACAGAGGCAGAGGCACAGAGACAGAAACACAGAGACAGAGACACGGAGACAGAGACGCAGAGACAGAGACACAGAGACAGAGACACAGAGAAAGAGAAACAGAGACAGAGACAGAGACAGAGGCACAGAGACAGAGACACAGAGACAGAGACACAGAGACAGAGACACAGAGACTGAGACACAGAGACAGAGACGCAGAGACAGAGACACAGGGACAGAGACACAGAGACTGAGACCCAGAGACAGAGACGCAGATACAGAGACACAGAGACAGAGACACAGAGAGAGAGACACAGAGACAGAGACACAGAGACAGAGACACAGAGACAGAGTCACAGAGACAGGGACACAGAGGCAGAGGCACAGAGACAGAGACACAGAGATAGAGACACGGAGACAGAGACGCAGAGACAGAGACACAGTGACAGAGACAAAATGACACAGATTCGGAGACAGAGACACAGGGTGAGAGACACAGAAACGTAGACACAAGGACAGAGACACAGAGACAGGGACACAGAGACGGAGACACAGAGACAGCGACACAGAGACAGAGACACAGAGACAGAGACACAGAGACAGAGACACAGAGACAGAGACACAGAGACAGAGTCACAGAGAAAGAGAAACAGAGACAGAGACAGAGGCAGAGACAGAGACAGAGACACAGATACAGAGACACAGATACAGAGACACAGAGACAGAGACACATAGACAGAGACACAGACACAGAGACGGAGACACAGAGACAGGGACACAGAGACATAGCCACAGAGACAGAGTCATAGAGACAGAGACATAGAGACAGAGACACAGAGACAGGGACACAGGGACGGAGACAGAGGTACAGAGACACACGGACGGAGGCATAGACACAGAGACAGAGACACAGAGACAGGGACACAGAGACCGAGACCCAGAGACAGAGACACAGAGACAGGGACTCAGAGAAAGAGACACAGAGACAGAGACACAGGGGCAGAGACATCGAGACGGAGACACAGAGACAGAGACCCAGAGACAGAGACGCAGAGACAGAGACACAGAGACAGAGACATAGAGACAGAGACGCAGAGACGGAGACACAGGTACAGAGACACACGGACAGAGGCATAGACACAGAGACAGAGACCGAGAGACAGTGACACAGGGACAGGGACACAGAGACATAGCCACAGAGACAGAGACATAGAGACAGAGACACAGAGAACGAGACACAGAGACGGAGACACAGGGACAGAGGCACAGAGACAGAAACACAGAGACAGATTCACAGAGACAGAGGCACAGAGACAGATACGCAGAGACAGAGACGCAGAGACAGAGACACAGAGAAAGAGAAACAGAGACGGAGACTGTGGGACAGAGACGGAGACTGTGGGACAGAGACACAGAGACAGAGACACATTGGGACAGACAGAGACACAGAGACGGAGATACAGGGGCAGAGACACAGAGACAGAAACACAGAGACAGATTCACAGAGACAGAGACACAGAGGCAGAGACATAAAGACAGAGACATAGAGACCGAGACACGGAGACGGAGACACAGGTCCAGAGACACACGGTCAGAGGCATAGACAGAAAGACAGAGGCACAGAGACAGATGCACAGAGAGAGAGACACAGAGACAGAGTCACAGAGACAGAGACACAGAGCCAGAGGCACAGAGACCGTGACACAGGGAGTGAGACACAGAGACATAGACACAGACACAGAGACACAGAGACAGAGACACAGAGACCGAGACACAGAGACGGAGACACAGGGGCAGAGACACCGAGACAGAGACCCAGAGACAGAGACACAGATACAGAGACACAGAGACAGCGACACAGAGACAGAGACACAAAGACAGAGACACAGAGACAGAGTCACAGAGACATAGACACAGAGGCAGAGGCACAGAGACCATGACACAGGGAGTGAGACACGGAGACATAGACACAGACACAGAGACACAGAGACAGAGACACAGAGACCGTGACACAGAGACGGAGACACAGGGTCAGAGACATAGAGACAGAGGCACAGAGACAGAGACACAGAGACAGAGACACAGAGGCAGAGGCACAGAGACAGATACGCAGAGACAGAGACGCAGAGACAGAGACACAGAGAAAGAGAAACAGAGACGGAGACTGTGGGACAGAGACGGAGACTGTGGGACAGAGACACAGAGAAAGAGAAACAGAGACAGAGACAGATACAGAGGCCACAGAGACGGAGACACAGAGACAGACACACAGAGACAGAGACACAGAGACAGAGACACAGAGACACACTGTCGGAGGCATAGACACAGAGACAGAGACACGGAGACAGTGACACAAAGACGGAGACCCAGGGGCAGAGACACCGAGACAGAGACACAGAGACAGAGACACAGAGACAGAGACAGAGACACAGAGACAGAGACACAGAGACTGAGACCCAGAGACAGAGACGCAGATACAGAGACACAGAGACAGAGACACAGAGACAGAGACACAGAGACAGAGACACAGAGACAGAGTCACAGAGACAGAGACACAGAGGCAGAGGCACAGAGACAGAGACACAGAGACAGTGACACGGAGACAGAGACGCAGAGACAGACACACAGAGACAGAGACAAAATGATACAGGTTCGGAGACAGAGACACAGGGAGAGAGACACAGAAACGTAGACACAAGGACAGAGACACAGAGACAGGGACACAGAGACGGAGACACAGAGAGAGAGACACAGAGACAGAGACACAGAGACACACTGTCGGAGGCATAGACACAGAGACAGAGACACGGAGACAGTGACACAAAGACGGAGATCCAGGGGCAGAGACACCGAGACAGAGACACAGAGACAGAGACACAGAGACAGAGACAGAGACACAGAGACAGAGACACAGAGACAGGGACACAGAGAGAGTGACTCAGAGACAGCGACGCAGAGACAGAGACACAGAGACAGAGACGCAGAGACATAGACACAGAGACAGAGACATAGAGACAGAGACGCAGAGACGGAGACACAGGTACAGAGACACACGGAGAGAGGCATAGACACAGAGACAGAGACACAGAGACAGTGACACAGGGACAGGGACACAGAGACATAGCCACAGTGACAGAGACATAGAGACAGAGACACAGAGACCGAGACACAGAGACGGAGACACAGGGACAGAGACACAGAGACAGGGACACAGAGAGAGTGACTCAGAGACAGCGACGCAGAGACAGAGACACAGAGACAGAGATACAGAGACAGAGACGCAGAGACATAGACACAGAGACAGAGACATAGAAACAGAGACGCAGAGACGGAGACACAGGTACAGAGACACAGAGACAGAGACACAGAGACAGAGTCACAGAGACAGAGACACAGAGGCAGAGACACAGAGACCGTGACACAGGGAGTGAGACACGGAGACATAGACACAGCCACAGAGACACAGAGACGGAGACTGTGGGACAGAGACATAGAGACAGAGATTCAGCTGCAGAGACACAGAGACCGAGACACAGGGACAGAGACACAGAGACAGGGACACAGAGGCAGAGATTCAGATGCAGAGACGCAGGGACAGATTCACAGAGGCAGAGACACGGAGAGAGACCCACTGAGACAGAGACACAGAGACAGGGACACAGAGACAGGGACACAGAGACGGAGACACAGGTACAGAGACACACGGACAGAGGCATAGACACAGAGACAGAGACACAGAGACAGTGACACAGGGTCAGGGACACAGAGACCGAGACCCAGAGACAGAGACATAGAGACAGAGACACAGAGGCCGAGACACAGAGACGGAGACACAGGGGCAGAGACACCGAGACAGAGACCCAGAGACAGAGACACAGATACAGAGACACAGATACAGAGACACAGAGACAGCGACACAGAGACAGAGACACAGAGAGAGAGACACAGAGACAGAGTCACAGAGACGGAGACACAGAGAGAGAGACACAGAGACAGAGACACAGAGACAGAGTCACAGAGACAGAGACACAGAGGCAGAGGCACAGAGACCGTGACACAGGGAGTGAGACACAGAGACATAGACACAGACAAAGAGACACAGAGACAGAGACACAGACACCGAGACACAGAGACGGAGACACAGGGGCAGAGACACCGAGACAGAGACACAGAGACAGAGACACAGCGACAGAGACGCAGAGACATAGACACAGAGACAGAGACATAGAGACAGAGACGCAGAGACGGAGACACAGGTACAGAGACACACGGAGAGAGGCATAGACACAGAGACAGAGACACAGAGACAGTGACACAGGGACAGGGACACAGAGACATAGCCACAGAGACAGAGACATAGAGACAGAGACACAGAGACCGAGACACAGAGACGGAGACACAGGGACAGAGACACAGAGACAGGGACACAGAGAGAGTAACTCAGAGACAGAGACGCAGAGACAGAGACACAGAGACAGAGATACAGAGACAGAGACGCAGAGACATAGACACAGAGACAGAGACATAGAAACAGAGACGCAGAGACGGAGACACAGGTACAGAGACACAGAGACAGGGACACAGAGACAGAGTCACAGAGACAGAGACACAGAGGCAGAGGCACAGAGACAGAGACACAGAGACAGAGACACGGAGACAGAGACGCAGAGACAGAGACACAGAGACAGAGACAAAATGACACAGATGCGGAGACAGAGACACAGGGAGAGAGACACAGAAACGTAGACACAAGGACAGAGACACAGAGACAGGAACACAGAGACGGAGACACAGAGAGAGAGACACAGAGACAGAGACACAGAGACAGAGACACAGAGACAGAGACACAGAGACACAGACACAGAGACAGAGACACAGAGACAGAGACACAGAGACAGAGACACAGAGATAGAGACACAGAGACAGAGTCACAGAGACAGAGACACAGAGGCAGAGACACAGAGACCGTGACACAGGGAGTGAGACACAGAGACATAGACACAGCCACAGAGACACAGAGACGGAGACTGTGGGACAGAGACATAGAGACAGAGATTCAGCTGCAGAGACACAGAGACCGAGACACAGGGACAGAGACACAGAGACAGGGACACAGAGGCAGAGATTCAGATGCAGAGACGCAGGGACAGATTCACGGAGGCAGAGACACGGAGAGAGACCCACTGAGACAGAGACACAGAGACAGGGACACAGAGACGGAGACACAGGTACAGAGACACACGGACAGAGGCATAGACACAGAGACAGAGACACAGAGACAGTGACACAGGGACAGAGACACAGAGACAGAAACACAGAGACAGATTCACAGAGACAGAGACACAGAGACAGAGACACAGAGGCAGAGACATAAAGACAGAGACATAGAGACAGATACGCAGAGACAGAGACACAGAGACAGAGACACAGAGAAAGAGAAACAGAGGCAGAGACAGAGGCAGAGACAGAGACGGAGACAGAGACACAGAGACAGAGATTCAGATGCAGAGACACAGAGACGGAGACACAGGGACAGAGACACAGAGACAGGGACACAGAGGCAGAGATTCAGATGCAGAGACAGAGGGACAGATTCACAGAGACTAAGACACGGAGAGGGGCCCATGGAAACAGAGACACAGAGACAGGGGCACAGGCACGGAGACACATGGACAGAGACACAGAGACAGAGACACAGAGACAGTGACACAGGGACAGAGACACAGAGACGGAGACTGTGGGACAGAGACACAGAGACCGAGATTCAGCTGCAGAGACACAGAGACCGAGACACAGGGACAGAGACACAGAGACAGAGACACGGAGACAGAGACACCCAGACGGAGACACAGAGACAGAGTCACAGAGACAGAGACACAGAGGCAGAGGCACAGAGACAGAAACACAGACACAGAGACACGGAGACAGAGACGCAGAGACAGAGACACAGAGACAGAGACACAGAGAAAGAGAAACAGAGACAGAGACAGAGACAGAGGCACAGAGACAGAGACACAGAGACAGAGACACAGAGACAGAGACACAGAGACTGAGACACAGAGACAGAGACGCAGAGACAGAGACACAGGGACAGAGACACAGAGACTGAGACCCAGAGACAGAGACGCAGATACAGAGACACAGAGACAGAGACACAGAGAGAGAGACACAGAGACAGAGACACAGAGACAGAGACACAGAGACAGAGTCACAGAGACAGGGACACAGAGGCAGAGGCACAGAGACAGAGACACAGAGATAGAGACACGGAGACAGAGACGCAGAGACAGAGACACAGTGACAGAGACAAAATGACACAGATTCGGAGACAGAGACACAGGGTGAGAGACACAGAAACGTAGACACAAGGACAGAGACACAGAGACAGGGACACAGAGACGGAGACACAGAGACAGCGACACAGAGACAGAGACACAGAGACAGAGACACAGAGACAGAGACACAGAGACAGAGACACAGAGACAGAGTCACAGAGAAAGAGAAACAGAGACAGAGACAGAGGCAGAGACAGAGACAGAGACACAGAGACAGAGACACAGAGACAGAGACAGAGACACAGAGACAGAGACACAGAGACTGAGACCCAGAGACAGAGACGCAGATACAGAGACACAGAGACAGAGACACAGAGACAGAGACACAGAGACAGAGACACAGAGACAGAGTCACAGAGACAGAGACACAGAGGCAGAGGCACAGAGACAGAGACACAGAGACAGTGACACGGAGACAGAGACGCAGAGACAGACACACAGAGACAGAGACAAAATGATACAGGTTCGGAGACAGAGACACAGGGAGAGAGACACAGAAACGTAGACACAAGGACAGAGACACAGAGACAGGGACACAGAGACGGAGACACAGAGAGAGAGACACAGAGACAGAGACACAGAGACACACTGTCGGAGGCATAGACACAGAGACAGAGACACGGAGACAGTGACACAAAGACGGAGATCCAGGGGCAGAGACACCGAGACAGAGACACAGAGACAGAGACACAGAGACAGAGACACAGAGACAGAGACAGAGACACAGAGACAGAGACACAGAGACAGGGACACAGAGAGAGTGACTCAGAGACAGCGACGCAGAGACAGAGACACAGAGACAGAGACGCAGAGACATAGACACAGAGACAGAGACATAGAGACAGAGACGCAGAGACGGAGACACAGGTACAGAGACACACGGAGAGAGACATAGACACAGAGACAGAGACACAGAGACAGTGACACAGGGACAGGGACACAGAGACATAGCCACAGTGACAGAGACATAGAGACAGAGACACAGAGACCGAGACACAGAGACGGAGACACAGGGACAGAGACACAGAGACAGGGACACAGAGAGAGTGACTCAGAGACAGCGACGCAGAGACAGAGACACAGAGACAGAGATACAGAGACAGAGACGCAGAGACATAGACACAGAGACAGAGACATAGAAACAGAGACGCAGAGACGGAGACACAGGTACAGAGACACAGAGACAGAGACACAGAGACAGAGTCACAGAGACAGAGACACAGAGGCAGAGGCACAGAGACAGAGACACAGAGACAGAGACACGGAGACAGAGACGCAGAGACAGAGACACAGAGACAGAGACAAAATGACACAGATGCGGAGACAGAGACACAGGGAGAGAGACACAGAAACGTAGACACAAGGACAGAGACACAGAGACAGGAACACAGAGACGGAGACACAGAGAGAGAGACACAGAGACAGAGACACAGAGACAGAGACACAGAGACAGAGACACAGAGACACAGACACAGAGACAGAGACACAGAGACAGAGACACAGAGACAGAGACACAGAGATAGAGACACAGAGACAGAGTCACAGAGACAGAGACACAGAGGCAGATACACAGAGACCGTGACACAGGGAGTGAGACACGGAGACATAGACACAGCCACAGAGACACAGAGACGGAGACTGTGGGACAGAGACATAGAGACAGAGATTCAGCTGCAGAGACACAGAGACCGAGACACAGGGACAGAGACACAGAGACAGGGACACAGAGGCAGAGATTCAGATGCAGAGACGCAGGGACAGATTCACAGAGGCAGAGACACGGAGAGAGACCCACTGAGACAGAGACACAGAGACAGGGACACAGAGACAGGGACACAGAGACAGGGACACAGAGACGGAGACACAGGTACAGAGACACACGGACAGAGGCATAGACACAGAGACAGAGACACAGAGACAGTGACACAGGGTCAGGGACACAGAGACCGAGACCCAGAGACAGAGACATAGAGACAGAGACACAGAGGCCGAGACACAGAGACGGAGACACAGGGGCAGAGACACCGAGACAGAGACCCAGAGACAGAGACACAGATACAGAGACACAGATACAGAGACACAGAGACAGCGACACAGAGACAGAGACACAGAGAGAGAGACACAGAGACAGAGTCACAGAGACAGAGACACAGAGGCAGAGGCACAAAGACCATGACACAGGGAGTGAGACACGGAGACATAGACACAGACACAGAGACACAGAGACAGAGACACAGAGACCGTGACACAGAGACGGAGACACAGGGTCAGAGACATAGAGACAGAGGCACAGAGACAGAGACACAGAGACAGAGACACAGAGGCAGAGGCACAGAGACAGATACGCAGAGACAGAGACGCAGAGACAGAGACACAGAGAAAGAGAAACAGAGACGGAGACTGTGGGACAGAGACGGAGACTGTGGGACAGAGACACAGAGAAAGAGAAACAGAGACAGAGACAGAGACAGAGGCACAGAGACGGAGACACAGAGACAGACACACAGAGACAGAGACACAGAGACAGAGACACAGAGACACACTGTCGGGGGCATAGACACAGAGACAGAGACACGGAGACAGTGACACAAAGACGGAGACCCAGGGGCAGAGACACCGAGACAGAGACACAGAGACAGAGACAGAGACACAGGGACAGAGACACAGAGACAGAGACACAGAGACAGAGACACAGAGACAGAGACACAGAGACAGAGACACAGAGACAGAGACACAGAGACAGAGACACAGAGACGGAGACTGTGGGACAGAGACACAGAGACAGAGATTCAGATGCAGAGACACAGAGACGGAGACACAGGGACAGAGACACAGAGACAGGGACACAGAGAGAGTGACTCAGAGACAGAGACACCGGGACAGAGACACAGAGACGGAGACACAGGGACAGAGACACAGAGATAGAGAAACAGAGACAGAGACAGAGACAGAGACAGAGACACAGAGAGGGAGACACAGAGACAGAGACACAGAGACAGAGACGCAGAGACGGAGACACAGGGACAGAGACACAGAGACACGGACACAGAGAGAGTGACTCAGAGACAAAGACACGGAGACGGAGACAGAGACACAGAGACATAGACACAGAGACAGAGGCACAGAGACGGAGACTGTGGGACAGAGACACAGAGACAGAGATTCAGATGCAGAGACACAGAGACGCAGACACAGGGACAGAGACACAGAGACAGAGACACAGAGACAGAGTCACAGAGACGGAGACACAGAGGCAGAGGCACAGAGACAGAGACACAGAGACAGAGACACGGAGACAGAGACGCAGATACAGAGACACAGAGACAGAGACACAGAGACAGAGACACAGAGACAGAGACAGAGACACAGAGACAGAGACACAGAGACAGAGACACAGAGACAGAGACACAGAAACAGAGACACAGAGACAGAGACACAGAGACAGAGACACAGAGACAGAGACACAGAGACGGAGACTGTGGGACAGAGACACAGAGACAGAGATTCAGATGCAGAGACACAGAGACGGAGACACAGGGACAGAGACACAGAGACAGGGACACAGAGAGAGTGACTCAGAGACAGAGACACCGGGACAGAGACACAGAGACGGAGACACAGGGACAGAGACACAGAGATAGAGAAACAGAGACAGAGACAGAGACAGAGACAGAGACACAGAGAGGGAGACACAGAGACAGAGACACAGAGACAGAGACGCAGAGACGGAGACACAGGGACAGAGACACAGAGACACGGACACAGAGAGAGTGACTCAGAGACAAAGACACGGAGACGGAGACAGAGACACAGAGACATAGACACAGAGACAGAGGCACAGAGACGGAGTCTGTGGGACAGAGACACAGAGACAGAGATTCAGATGCAGAGACACAGAGACGCAGACACAGGGACAGAGACACAGAGACAGAGACACAGAGACAGAGTCACAGAGACGGAGACACAGAGGCAGAGGCACAGAGACAGAGACACAGAGACAGAGACACGGAGACAGAGACGCAGATACAGAGACACAGAGACAGAGACAAAATGACACAGATTCGGAGACAGAGACAGAGGGAGAGAGACACAGAAATGTACACACAAGGACAGAGACATAGAGACAGAGACACAGAGACAGAGACACAGAGACCGTGACACAGAGGCGGAGACACAGGGTAAGAGACATAGAGACAGAGGCACAGAGACAGAGACACAGAGGCAGAGGCACAGAGACACAGACACAGAGACAGAGACACAGAGGCAGAGGCACAGAGACAGAGACACAGAGACAGAGACACAGAGACGGAAACACAGAGACAGAGACACAGAGACACGGACACAGAGAGAGTGACTCAGAGACAAAGACACAGAGACGGAGACAGAGACACAGAGACAGAGACAGAGGCACAGAGACGGAGACTGTGGGACAGAGACACAGAGACAGAGATTCAGATGCAGAGACACAGAGACGGAGACACAGGGACAGAGACACAGAGACAGGGACACAGAGATAGAGGCACAGAGACAGAGACACAGGGACAGATTCACAGAGACAGAGACACGGAGAGAGACCCACGGAGACAGAGACACAGAGACAGGGACACAGAGACGGAGACAGATGGACAGAGACACAGAGACAGGGACGCAGAGAGAGTGACTCAGAGACAGAGAGACAGAGACGGAGACACAGGGACAGAGACAAGGAGACATGGACACAGAGAGAGTGACTCAGAGACAGATACACAGAGGCAGAGACACAGAGACAGAGACGGAGGCACAGAGACGGACACACAGGGACAGAGACACAGAGACAGGGACGCAGAGACAGAGTCACAGAGGCAGAGACACTGAGACAGAGACAGAGACACAGAGACAGAAACACAGAGACTGAATCACAGAGACAGAGACACAGAGACACACGGTCAGAGGCATAAACACAGAGACAGAGACACAGAGACAGTGACACAAAGAAGGAGACACAGGGGCAGATACACCGAGGCAGCGTCACAGAGACAGAGGCACGGAGACAGTGACACAAAGACGGTGACGCAGGGGCAGAGACACCGAGACAGAGACACAGAGACAGAGACACAGAGACAGAGACACAGAGAAAGAGACACAGAGACAGGGACACAGAGAGAGAGACTCAGGGACAGAAACACAGAGACAGAGACACAGAGACGGAGACACTGGGACAGAGAAACAGAGAAAGAGGAACAGAGACAAAGACAGAGACAGAGACACAGAGACAGACACACAGAGACAGACACACAGAGACAGAGACACAGAGACAGAGACACAGAGACAGAGCCACAGAGACACACTGTCAGAGGCATAGACACAGAGACAGAGACACGGAGACAGTGACACAAAGACGGAGACGCAGGGGCAGAGAAACCGAGACAGAGACACAGAAACAGAGACACAGAGACAGAGACACAGAGGCAGAGACACAGAGACAGAGACACAGAGACAGAGACACAAAGACGGCAACTGTGGGACAGAGACACAGATACCGAGATTCAGCTGCAGAGACACAGAGACCGAGACACAGGGACAGAGACACAGAGACAGGGACGCAGAGATAGTGACTCAGAGACAGAGAGACAGAGACGGAGACACAGGGACAGAGACACAGAGACATCGACACAGAGAGAGTGACTCAGAAACAGATACACAGAGGCAGAGACACAGAGACAGAGACGGAGACACAGAGACGGACACACAGGGACAGAGACACAGAGACAGGGACGCAGAGACAGAGACACAGAGACAGAGACACAGAGACCGAGACCCAGAGACAGAGACACAGATACAGAGACAGAGAGACAGAGACACTGAGACAGAGACACAGAGACAGAGTCACAGAGACAGAGACACAGAGGCAGAGGCACAGAGACCATGACACAGGGAGTGAGACACGGAGACATAGACACAGACACAGAGACACAGAGACAGAGACACAGAGACCGTGACACAGAGACGGAGACACAGGGTCAGAGACATAGAGACAGAGGCACAGAGACAGAGACACAGAGACAGAGACACAGAGGCAGAGGCACAGAGACAGATACGCAGAGACAGAGACGCAGAGACAGAGACACAGAGAAAGAGAAACAGAGACGGAGACTGTGGGACAGAGACGGAGACTGTGGGACAGAGACACAGAGAAAGAGAAACAGAGACAGAGACAGATACAGAGGCCACAGAGACGGAGACACAGAGACAGACACACAGAGACAGAGACACAGAGACAGAGACACAGAGACACACTGTCGGAGGCATAGACACAGAGACAGAGACACGGAGACAGTGACACAAAGACGGAGACCCAGGGGCAGAGACACCGAGACAGAGACACAGAGACAGAGACACAGAGACAGAGACAGAGACACAGAGACAGAGACACAGAGACTGAGACCCAGAGACAGAGACGCAGATACAGAGACACAGAGACAGAGACACAGAGACAGAGACACAGAGACAGAGACACAGAGACAGAGTCACAGAGACAGAGACACAGAGGCAGAGGCACAGAGACAGAGACACAGAGACAGTGACACGGAGACAGAGACGCAGAGACAGACACACAGAGACAGAGACAAAATGATACAGGTTCGGAGACAGAGACACAGGGAGAGAGACACAGAAACGTAGACACAAGGACAGAGACACAGAGACAGGGACACAGAGACGGAGACACAGAGAGAGAGACACAGAGACAGAGACACAGAGACACACTGTCGGAGGCATAGACACAGAGACAGAGACACGGAGACAGTGACACAAAGACGGAGATCCAGGGGCAGAGACACCGAGACAGAGACACAGAGACAGAGACACAGAGACAGAGACAGAGACACAGAGACAGAGACACAGAGACAGGGACACAGAGAGAGTGACTCAGAGACAGCGACGCAGAGACAGAGACACAGAGACAGAGACGCAGAGACATAGACACAGAGACAGAGACATAGAGACAGAGACGCAGAGACGGAGACACAGGTACAGAGACACACGGAGAGAGGCATAGACACAGAGACAGAGACACAGAGACAGTGACACAGGGACAGGGACACAGAGACATAGCCACAGTGACAGAGACATAGAGACAGAGACACAGAGACCGAGACACAGAGACGGAGACACAGGGACAGAGACACAGAGACAGGGACACAGAGAGAGTGACTCAGAGACAGCGACGCAGAGACAGAGACACAGAGACAGAGATACAGAGACAGAGACGCAGAGACATAGACACAGAGACAGAGACATAGAAACAGAGACGCAGAGACGGAGACACAGGTACAGAGACACAGAGACAGAGACACAGAGACAGAGTCACAGAGACAGAGACACAGAGGCAGAGGCACAGAGACAGAGACACAGAGACAGAGACACGGAGACAGAGACGCAGAGACAGAGACACAGAGACAGAGACAAAATGACACAGATGCGGAGACAGAGACACAGGGAGAGAGACACAGAAACGTAGACACAAGGACAGAGACACAGAGACAGGAACACAGAGACGGAGACACAGAGAGAGAGACACAGAGACAGAGACACAGAGACAGAGACACAGAGACAGAGACACAGAGACACAGACACAGAGACAGAGACACAGAGACAGAGACACAGAGACAGAGACACAGAGATAGAGACACAGAGACAGAGTCACAGAGACAGAGACACAGAGGCAGAGACACAGAGACCGTGACACAGGGAGTGAGACACGGAGACATAGACACAGCCACAGAGACACAGAGACGGAGACTGTGGGACAGAGACATAGAGACAGAGATTCAGCTGCAGAGACACAGAGACCGAGACACAGGGACAGAGACACAGAGACAGGGACACAGAGGCAGAGATTCAGATGCAGAGACGCAGGGACAGATTCACAGAGGCAGAGACACGGAGAGAGACCCACTGAGACAGAGACACAGAGACAGGGACACAGAGACAGGGACACAGAGACGGAGACACAGGTACAGAGACACACGGACAGAGGCATAGACACAGAGACAGAGACACAGAGACAGTGACACAGGGTCAGGGACACAGAGACCGAGACCCAGAGACAGAGACATAGAGACAGAGACACAGAGGCCGAGACACAGAGACGGAGACACAGGGGCAGAGACACCGAGACAGAGACCCAGAGACAGAGACACAGATACAGAGACACAGATACAGAGACACAGAGACAGCGACACAGAGACAGAGACACAGAGAGAGAGACACAGAGACAGAGTCACAGAGACGGAGACACAGAGAGAGAGACACAGAGACAGAGACACAGAGACAGAGTCACAGAGACAGAGACACAGAGGCAGAGGCACAGAGACCGTGACACAGGGAGTGAGACACAGAGACATAGACACAGACAAAGAGACACAGAGACAGAGACACAGACACCGAGACACAGAGACGGAGACACAGGGGCAGAGACACCGAGACAGAGACACAGAGACAGAGACACAGCGACAGAGACGCAGAGACATAGACACAGAGACAGAGACATAGAGACAGAGACGCAGAGACGGAGACACAGTTACAGAGACACACGGAGAGAGGCATAGACACAGAGACAGAGACACAGAGACAGTGACACAGGGACAGGGACACAGAGACATAGCCACAGAGACAGAGACATAGAGACAGAGACACAGAGACCGAGACACAGAGACGGAGACACAGGGACAGAGACACAGAGCCAGGGACACAGAGAGAGTGACTCAGAGACAGAGACGCAGAGACAGAGACACAGAGACAGAGATACAGAGACAGAGACGCAGAGACATAGACACAGAGACAGAGACATAGAAACAGAGACGCAGAGACGGAGACACAGGTACAGAGACACAGAGACAGGGACACAGAGACAGAGTCACAGAGACAGAGACACAGAGGCAGAGGCACAGAGACAGAGACACAGAGACAGAGACACGGAGACAGAGACGCAGAGACAGAGACACAGAGACAGAGACAAAATGACACAGATGCGGAGACAGAGACACAGGGAGAGAGACACAGAAACGTAGACACAAGGACAGAGACACAGAGACAGGAACACAGAGACGGAGACACAGAGAGAGAGACACAGAGACAGAGACACAGAGACAGAGACACAGAGACAGAGACACAGAGACAGAGACACAGAGACACAGACACAGAGACAGAGACACAGAGACAGAGACAGAGTCACAGAGACAGAGACACAGAGGCAGAGACACAGAGACCGTGACACAGGGAGTGAGACACAGAGACATAGACACAGCCACAGAGACACAGAGACGGAGACTGTGGGACAGAGACATAGAGACAGAGATTCAGCTGCAGAGACACAGAGACCGAGACACAGGGACAGAGACACAGAGACAGGGACACAGAGGCAGAGATTCAGATGCAGAGACGCAGGGACAGATTCACGGAGGCAGAGACACGGAGAGAGACCCACTGAGACAGAGACACAGAGACAGGGACACAGAGACGGAGACACAGGTACAGAGACACACGGACAGAGGCATAGACACAGAGACAGAGACACAGAGACAGTGACACAGGGACAGAGACACAGAGACAGAAACACAGAGACAGATTCACAGAGACAGAGACACAGAGACAGAGACACAGAGGCAGAGACATAAAGACAGAGACATAGAGACAGATACGCAGAGACAGAGACACAGAGACAGAGACACAGAGAAAGAGAAACAGAGGCAGAGACAGAGGCAGAGACAGAGACGGAGACAGAGACACAGAGACAGAGATTCAGATGCAGAGACACAGAGACGGAGACACAGGGACAGAGACACAGAGACAGGGACACAGAGGCAGAGATTCAGATGCAGAGACAGAGGGACAGATTCACAGAGACTAAGACACGGAGAGGGGCCCACGGAAACAGAGACACAGAGACAGGGGCACAGGCACGGAGACACATGGACAGAGACACAGAGACAGAGACACAGAGACAGTGACACAGGGACAGAGACACAGAGACGGAGACTGTGGGACAGAGACACAGAGACCGAGATTCAGCTGCAGAGACACAGAGACCGAGACACAGGGACAGAGACACAGAGACAGAGACACGGAGACAGAGACACCCAGACGGAGACACAGAGACAGAGTCACAGAGACAGAGACACAGAGGCAGAGGCACAGAGACAGAAACACAGAGACAGAGACACGGAGACAGAGACGCAGAGACAGAGACACAGAGACAGAGACACAGAGAAAGAGAAACAGAGACAGAGACAGAGACAGAGGCACAGAGACAGAGACACAGAGACAGAGACACAGAGACAGAGACACAGAGACTGAGACACAGAGACAGAGACGCAGAGACAGAGACACAGGGACAGAGACACAGAGACTGAGACCCAGAGACAGAGACGCAGATACAGAGACACAGAGACAGAGACACAGAGAGAGAGACACAGAGACAGAGACACAGAGACAGAGACACAGAGACAGAGTCACAGAGACAGGGACACAGAGGCAGAGGCACAGAGACAGAGACACAGAGATAGAGACACGGAGACAGAGACGCAGAGACAGAGACACAGTGACAGAGACAAAATGACACAGATTCGGAGACAGAGACACAGGGTGAGAGACACAGAAACGTAGACACAAGGACAGAGACACAGAGACAGGGACACAGAGACGGAGACACAGAGACAGCGACACAGAGACAGAGACACAGAGACAGAGACACAGAGACAGAGACACAGAGACAGAGACACAGAGACAGAGTCACAGAGAAAGAGAAACAGAGACAGAGACAGAGGCAGAGACAGAGACAGAGACACAGATACAGAGACACAGATACAGAGACACAGATACAGAGACACAGAGACAGAGACACATAGACAGAGACACAGACACAGAGACGGAGACACAGAGACAGGGACACAGAGACATAGCCACAGAGACAGAGTCATAGAGACAGAGACATAGAGACAGAGACACAGAGACAGGGACACAGGGACGGAGACAGAGGTACAGAGACACACGGACGGAGGCATAGACACAGAGACAGAGACACAGAGACAGGGACACAGAGACCGAGACCCAGAGACAGAGACACAGAGACAGGGACTCAGAGAAAGAGACACAGAGACAGAGACACAGGGGCAGAGACATCGAGACGGAGACACAGAGACAGAGACCCAGAGACAGAGACGCAGAGACAGAGACACAGAGACAGAGACATAGAGACAGAGACGCAGAGACGGAGACACAGGTACAGAGACACACGGACAGAGGCATAGACACAGAGACAGAGACCGAGAGACAGTGACACAGGGACAGGGACACAGAGACATAGCCACAGAGACAGAGACATAGAGACAGAGACACAGAGAACGAGACACAGAGACGGAGACACAGGGACAGAGGCACAGAGACAGAAACACAGAGACAGATTCACAGAGACAGAGGCACAGAGACAGATACGCAGAGACAGAGACGCAGAGACAGAGACACAGAGAAAGAGAAACAGAGACGGAGACTGTGGGACAGAGACGGAGACTGTGGGACAGAGACACAGAGACAGAGACACATTGGGACAGACAGAGACACAGAGACGGAGATACAGGGGCAGAGACACAGAGACAGAAACACAGAGACAGATTCACAGAGACAGAGACACAGAGGCAGAGACATAAAGACAGAGACATAGAGACCGAGACACGGAGACGGAGACACAGGTCCAGAGACACACGGTCAGAGGCATAGACAGAAAGACAGAGGCACAGAGACAGATGCACAGAGAGAGAGACACAGAGACAGAGTCACAGAGACAGAGACACAGAGCCAGAGGCACAGGGACCGTGACACAGGGAGTGAGACACAGAGACATAGACACAGACACAGAGACACAGAGACAGAGACACAGAGACCGAGACACAGAGACGGAGACACAGGGGCAGAGACACCGAGACAGAGACCCAGAGACAGAGACACAGATACAGAGACACAGAGACAGCGACACAGAGACAGAGACACAAAGACAGAGACACAGAGACAGAGTCACAGAGACATAGACACAGAGGCAGAGGCACAGAGACCATGACACAGGGAGTGAGACACGGAGACATAGACACAGACACAGAGACACAGAGACAGAGACACAGAGACCGTGACACAGAGACGGAGACACAGGGTCAGAGACATAGAGACAGAGGCACAGAGACAGAGACACAGAGACAGAGACACAGAGGCAGAGGCACAGAGACAGATACGCAGAGACAGAGACGCAGAGACAGAGACACAGAGAAAGAGAAACAGAGACGGAGACTGTGGGACAGAGACGGAGACTGTGGGACAGAGACACAGAGAAAGAGAAACAGAGACAGAGACAGATACAGAGGCCACAGAGACGGAGACACAGAGACAGACACACAGAGACAGAGACACAGAGACAGAGACACAGAGACACACTGTCGGAGGCATAGACACAGAGACAGAGACACGGAGACAGTGACACAAAGACGGAGACCCAGGGGCAGAGACACCGAGACAGAGACACAGAGACAGAGACACAGAGACAGAGACAGAGACACAGAGACAGAGACACAGAGACTGAGACCCAGAGACAGAGACGCAGATACAGAGACACAGAGACAGAGACACAGAGACAGAGACACAGAGACAGAGACACAGAGACAGAGTCACAGAGACAGAGACACAGAGGCAGAGGCACAGAGACAGAGACACAGAGACAGTGACACGGAGACAGAGACGCAGAGACAGACACACAGAGACAGAGACAAAATGATACAGGTTCGGAGACAGAGACACAGGGAGAGAGACACAGAAACGTAGACACAAGGACAGAGACACAGAGACAGGGACACAGAGACGGAGACACAGAGAGAGAGACACAGAGACAGAGACACAGAGACACACTGTCGGAGGCATAGACACAGAGACAGAGACACGGAGACAGTGACACAAAGACGGAGATCCAGGGGCAGAGACACCGAGACAGAGACACAGAGACAGAGACACAGAGACAGAGACAGAGACACAGAGACAGAGACACAGAGACAGGGACACAGAGAGAGTGACTCAGAGACAGCGACGCAGAGACAGAGACACAGAGACAGAGACGCAGAGACATAGACACAGAGACAGAGACATAGAGACAGAGACGCAGAGACGGAGACACAGGTACAGAGACACACGGAGAGAGGCATAGACACAGAGACAGAGACACAGAGACAGTGACACAGGGACAGGGACACAGAGACATAGCCACAGTGACAGAGACATAGAGACAGAGACACAGAGACCGAGACACAGAGACGGAGACACAGGGACAGAGACACAGAGACAGGGACACAGAGAGAGTGACTCAGAGACAGCGACGCAGAGACAGAGACACAGAGACAGAGATACAGAGACAGAGACGCAGAGACATAGACACAGAGACAGAGACATAGAAACAGAGACGCAGAGACGGAGACACAGGTACAGAGACACAGAGACAGAGACACAGAGACAGAGTCACAGAGACAGAGACACAGAGGCAGAGGCACAGAGACAGAGACACAGAGACAGAGACACGGAGACAGAGACGCAGAGACAGAGACACAGAGACAGAGACAAAATGACACAGATGCGGAGACAGAGACACAGGGAGAGAGACACAGAAACGTAGACACAAGGACAGAGACACAGAGACAGGAACACAGAGACGGAGACACAGAGAGAGAGACACAGAGACAGAGACACAGAGACAGAGACACAGAGACAGAGACACAGAGACACAGACACAGAGACAGAGACACAGAGACAGAGACACAGAGACAGAGACACAGAGACAGAGACACAGAGATAGAGACACAGAGACAGAGTCACAGAGACAGAGACACAGAGGCAGAGACACAGAGACCGTGACACAGGGAGTGAGACACGGAGACATAGACACAGCCACAGAGACACAGAGACGGAGACTGTGGGACAGAGACATAGAGACAGAGATTCAGCTGCAGAGACACAGAGACCGAGACACAGGGACAGAGACACAGAGACAGGGACACAGAGGCAGAGATTCAGATGCAGAGACGCAGGGACAGATTCACAGAGGCAGAGACACGGAGAGAGACCCACTGAGACAGAGACACAGAGACAGGGACACAGAGACAGGGACACAGAGACGGAGACACAGGTACAGAGACACACGGACAGAGGCATAGACACAGAGACAGAGACACAGAGACAGTGACACAGGGTCAGGGACACAGAGACCGAGACCCAGAGACAGAGACATAGAGACAGAGACACAGAGGCCGAGACACAGAGACGGAGACACAGGGGCAGAGACACCGAGACAGAGACCCAGAGACAGAGACACAGATACAGAGACACAGATACAGAGACACAGAGACAGCGACACAGAGACAGAGACACAGAGAGAGAGACACAGAGACAGAGTCACAGAGACAGAGACACAGAGGCAGAGGCACAAAGACCATGACACAGGGAGTGAGACACGGAGACATAGACACAGACACAGAGACACAGAGACAGAGACACAGAGACCGTGACACAGAGACGGAGACACAGGGTCAGAGACATAGAGACAGAGGCACAGAGACAGAGACACAGAGACAGAGACACAGAGGCAGAGGCACAGAGACAGATACGCAGAGACAGAGACGCAGAGACAGAGACACAGAGAAAGAGAAACAGAGACGGAGACTGTGGGACAGAGACGGAGACTGTGGGACAGAGACACAGAGAAAGAGAAACAGAGACAGAGACAGAGACAGAGGCACAGAGACGGAGACACAGAGACAGACACACAGAGACAGAGACACAGAGACAGAGACACAGAGACACACTGTCGGGGGCATAGACACAGAGACAGAGACACGGAGACAGTGACACAAAGACGGAGACCCAGGGGCAGAGACACCGAGACAGAGACACAGAGACAGAGACAGAGACACAGGGACAGAGACACAGAGACAGAGACACAGAGACAGAGACACAGAGACAGAGACACAGAGACAGAGACACAGAGACAGAGACACAGAGACAGAGACACAGAGACGGAGACTGTGGGACAGAGACACAGAGACAGAGATTCAGATGCAGAGACACAGAGACGGAGACACAGGGACAGAGACACAGAGACAGGGACACAGAGAGAGTGACTCAGAGACAGAGACACCGGGACAGAGACACAGAGACGGAGACACAGGGACAGAGACACAGAGATAGAGAAACAGAGACAGAGACAGAGACAGAGACAGAGACAGAGACACAGAGAGGGAGACACAGAGACAGAGACACAGAGACAGAGACGCAGAGACGGAGACACAGGGACAGAGACACAGAGACACGGACACAGAGAGAGTGACTCAGAGACAAAGACACGGAGACGGAGACAGAGACACAGAGACATAGACACAGAGACAGAGGCACAGAGACGGAGACTGTGGGACAGAGACACAGAGACAGAGATTCAGATGCAGAGACACAGAGACGCAGACACAGGGACAGAGACACAGAGACAGAGACACAGAGACAGAGTCACAGAGACGGAGACACAGAGGCAGAGGCACAGAGACAGAGACACAGAGACAGAGACACGGAGACAGAGACGCAGATACAGAGACACAGAGACAGAGACACAGAGACAGAGACACAGAGACAGAGACAGAGACACAGAGACAGAGACACAGAGACAGAGACACAGAGACAGAGACACAGAAACAGAGACACAGAGACAGAGACACAGAGACAGAGACACAGAGACAGAGACACAGAGACAGAGACACAGAGACGGAGACTGTGGGACAGAGACACAGAGACAGAGATTCAGATGCAGAGACACAGAGACGGAGACACAGGGACAGAGACACAGAGACAGGGACACAGAGAGAGTGACTCAGAGACAGAGACACCGGGACAGAGACACAGAGACGGAGACACAGGGACAGAGACACAGAGATAGAGAAACAGAGACAGAGACAGAGACAGAGACAGAGACACAGAGAGGGAGACACAGAGACAGAGACACAGAGACAGAGACGCAGAGACGGAGACACAGGGACAGAGACACAGAGACACGGACACAGAGAGAGTGACTCAGAGACAAAGACACGGAGACGGAGACAGAGACACAGAGACATAGACACAGAGACAGAGGCACAGAGACGGAGTCTGTGGGACAGAGACACAGAGACAGAGATTCAGATGCAGAGACACAGAGACGCAGACACAGGGACAGAGACACAGAGACAGAGACACAGAGACAGAGTCACAGAGACGGAGACACAGAGGCAGAGGCACAGAGACAGAGACACAGAGACAGAGACACGGAGACAGAGACGCAGATACAGAGACACAGAGACAGAGACAAAATGACACAGATTCGGAGACAGAGACAGAGGGAGAGAGACACAGAAATGTACACACAAGGACAGAGACATAGAGACAGAGACACAGAGACAGAGACACAGAGACCGTGACACAGAGGCGGAGACACAGGGTAAGAGACATAGAGACAGAGGCACAGAGACAGAGACACAGAGGCAGAGGCACAGAGACAGAGACACAGAGACAGAGACACAGAGGCAGAGGCACAGAGACAGAGACACAGAGACAGAGACACAGAGACGGAAACACAGAGACAGAGACACAGAGACACGGACACAGAGAGAGTGACTCAGAGACAAAGACACAGAGACGGAGACAGAGACACAGAGACAGAGACAGAGGCACAGAGACGGAGACTGTGGGACAGAGACACAGAGACAGAGATTCAGATGCAGAGACACAGAGACGGAGACACAGGGACAGAGACACAGAGACAGGGACACAGAGATAGAGGCACAGAGACAGAGACACAGGGACAGATTCACAGAGACAGAGACACGGAGAGAGACCCACGGAGACAGAGACACAGAGACAGGGACACAGAGACGGAGACAGATGGACAGAGACACAGAGACAGGGACGCAGAGAGAGTGACTCAGAGACAGAGAGACAGAGACGGAGACACAGGGACAGAGACAAGGAGACATGGACACAGAGAGAGTGACTCAGAGACAGATACACAGAGGCAGAGACACAGAGACAGAGACGGAGGCACAGAGACGGACACACAGGGACAGAGACACAGAGACAGGGACGCAGAGACAGAGTCACAGAGGCAGAGACACTGAGACAGAGACAGAGACACAGAGACAGAAACACAGAGACTGAATCACAGAGACAGAGACACAGAGACACACGGTCAGAGGCATAAACACAGAGACAGAGACACAGAGACAGTGACACAAAGAAGGAGACACAGGGGCAGATACACCGAGGCAGCGTCACAGAGACAGAGGCACGGAGACAGTGACACAAAGACGGTGACGCAGGGGCAGAGACACCGAGACAGAGACACAGAGACAGAGACACAGAGACAGAGACACAGAGAAAGAGACACAGAGACAGGGACACAGAGAGAGAGACTCAGGGACAGAAACACAGAGACAGAGACACAGAGACGGAGACACTGGGACAGAGAAACAGAGAAAGAGGAACAGAGACAAAGACAGAGACAGAGACACAGAGACAGACACACAGAGACAGACACACAGAGACAGAGACACAGAGACAGAGACACAGAGACAGAGCCACAGAGACACACTGTCAGAGGCATAGACACAGAGACAGAGACACGGAGACAGTGACACAAAGACGGAGACGCAGGGGCAGAGAAACCGAGACAGAGACACAGAAACAGAGACACAGAGACAGAGACACAGAGGCAGAGACACAGAGACAGAGACACAGAGACAGAGACACAAAGACGGCAACTGTGGGACAGAGACACAGATACCGAGATTCAGCTGCAGAGACACAGAGACCGAGACACAGGGACAGAGACACAGAGACAGGGACGCAGAGAGAGTGACTCAGAGACAGAGAGACAGAGACGGAGACACAGGGACAGAGACACAGAGACATCGACACAGAGAGAGTGACTCAGAGACAGATACACAGAGGCAGAGACACAGAGACAGAGACGGAGACACAGAGACGGACACACAGGGACAGAGACACAGAGACAGGGACGCAGAGACAGAGACACAGAGACAGAGACACAGAGACCGAGACCCAGAGACAGAGACACAGATACAGAGACAGAGAGACAGAGACACTGAGACAGAGACACAGAGACAGAGTCACAGAGACAGAGACACAGAGGCAGAGGCACAGAGACCATGACACAGGGAGTGAGACACGGAGACATAGACACAGACACAGAGACACAGAGACAGAGACACAGAGACCGTGACACAGAGACGGAGACACAGGGTCAGAGACATAGAGACAGAGACACAGAGACAGAGACACAGAGACAGAGACACAGAGACAGAGACGCAGAGACAGGGACACAGAGACCGAGGCACAGAGGCAGAGGCACAGAGACAGAGACACAGAGACAGAGACACAGGGACAGAGACTCAGATGCAGAGACACAGGGACAGATTCACAGAGGCAGAGACACGGAGAGAGCCCCACGGAGACAGAGACACAGAGACAGGGACACAGGGACGGAGACAGAGGTACAGAGACACACGGACAGAGGCATAGACACAGAGACAGAGACACAGAGACAGGGACACAGAGACCGAGACCCAGAGACAGAGACACAGAGACAGGGACTCAGAGAAAGAGACACAGAGACAGAGACACAGGGGCAGAGACATCGAGACGGAGACACAGAGACAGAGACACAGAGACAGAGACGCAGAGACAGAGACACAGAGACAGAGACATAGAGACAGAGACGCAGAGACGGAGACACAGGTACAGAGACACACGGACAGAGGCATAGACACAGAGACAGAGACAGAGAGACAGTGACACAGGGACAGGGACACAGAGACATAGCCACAGAGACAGAGACATAGAGACAGAGACACAGACACCGAGACACAGAGACGGAGACACAGGGACAGAGGCACAGAGACAGAAACACAGAGACAGATTCACAGAGACAGAGGCACAGAGAGAGATACGCAGAGACAGAGACGCAGAGACCGAGACACAGAGAAAGAGAAACAGAGACGGAGGCTGTGGGACAGAGACACAGAGACAGAGACACAGTGGGACAGACAGAGACACAGAGACGGAGATACAGGGGCAGAGACACAGAGACAGAAACACAGAGACAGATTCACAGAGACAGAGACACAGAGGCAGAGACATAAAGACAGAGACATAGAGACCGAGACACGGAGACGGAGACACAGGTCCAGAGACACACGGTCAGAGGCATAGACAGAAAGACAGAGGCACAGAGACAGATGCACAGAGAGAGAGACACAGAGACAGAGTCACAGAGACAGAGACACAGAGCCAGAGGCACAGAGACCGTGACACAGGGAGTGAGACACAGAGACATAGACACAGACACAGAGACACAGAGACAGAGACACAGAGACCGAGACACAGAGACGGAGACACAGGGGCAGAGACACCGAGACAGAGACCCAGAGACAGAGACACAGATACAGAGACACAGAGACAGCGACTCAGAGACAGAGACACAGAGACAGAGACACAGAGACAGAGTCACAGAGACAGAGACACAGAGGCAGAGGCACAGAGACCATGACACAGGGAGTGAGACACGGAGACATAGACACAGACACAGAGACACAGAGACAGAGACACAGAGACATGGACACAGAAAGAGTGACTCAGAGACACAGACACAGAGACGGAGACAGAGACACAGAGACATAGACACAGAGTCAGAGACACAGAGACGGAGACTGTGGGACAGAGACACAGAGACAGAGATTCAGATGCAGAGACACACAGACGGAGACACAGGGACAGAGACACAGAGACAGGGACACAGAGGCAGAGATTCAGATGCAGAGACACAGGGACAGACTCACAGAGGCAGAGACACGGAGAGAGCCCCACGGAGACAGAGACAGGGACACAGGGACGGAGACAGAGGTACAGAGACACACGGACAGAGGCATACACACAGAGACAGAGACACAGAGACAGGGACACAGAGACCGAGACCCAGAGACAGAGACACAGAGACAGGGACTCAGAGAAAGAGACCCAGAGACAGAGACGCAGATACAGAGACACAGAGACAGAGACACAGAGACAGAGACACAGAGACAGAGACACAGAGACAGAGTCACAGAGACAGAGACACAGAGGCAGAGGCACAGAGACAGAGACACAGAGACAGTGACACGGAGACAGAGACGCAGAGACAGACACACAGAGACAGAGACAAAATGATACAGGTTCGGAGACAGAGACACAGGGAGAGAGACACAGAAACGTAGACACAAGGACAGAGACACAGAGACAGGGACACAGAGACGGAGACACAGAGAGAGAGACACAGAGACAGAGACACAGAGACACACTGTCGGAGGCATAGACACAGAGACAGAGACACGGAGACAGTGACACAAAGACGGAGATCCAGGGGCAGAGACACCGAGACAGAGACACAGAGACAGAGACACAGAGACAGAGACAGAGACACAGAGACAGAGACACAGAGACTGAGACCCAGAGACAGAGACGCAGATACAGAGACACAGAGACAGAGACACAGAGACAGAGACACAGAGACAGAGACACAGAGACAGAGTCACAGAGACAGAGACACAGAGGCAGAGGCACAGAGACAGAGACACAGAGACAGAGACACGGAGACAGAGACGCAGAGACAGAGACACAGAGACAGAGACAAAATGATACAGGTTCGGAGACAGAGACACAGGGAGAGAGACACAGAAACGTAGACACAAGGACAGAGACACAGAGACAGGGACACAGAGACGGAGACACAGAGAGAGAGACACAGAGACAGAGACACAGAGACAGAGACGCAGAGACAGAGACACAGAAGCAGAGACACAGAGACAGAGACACAGAGACAGAGACACAGAGACAGAGACACAGAGACAGAGACACAGAGACAGAGACACAGAGGGAGAGGCACAGAGCCAGAGACACAGAAACAGAGACAGAGACAGACACACAGAGACAGAGACACAGAGACGGAGACACAGGGACAGAGACACAGAGACAGGGACACAGAGAGAGTGACTCAGAGACACAGACACAGAGACGGAGACAGAGACACAGAGACATAGACACAGAGACAGAGACACAGAGACGGAGACTGTGGGACAGAGACACAGAGACAGAGATTCAGATGCAGAGACACAGAGACGGAGACACAGGGACAGAGACACACAGACAGGGACACAGAGGCAGAGATTCAGATGCAGAGACACAGGGACAGATTCACAGAGACAGAGACACGGAGAGAGACCCACGGAGACAGAGACACAGAGACAGGGACACAGAGACGGAGACAGAGACACAGAGACATAGACACAGAGACAGAGACACAGAGGCGGAGACTGTGGGACAGAGACACAGAGACAGAGATTCAGATGCAGAGACACAGAGACGGAGACACAGGGACAGAGACACACAGACAGGGACACAGAGGCAGAGATTCAGATGCAGAGACACAAGGACAGATTCACAGAGACAGAGACACGGAGAGAGACCCACGGAGACAGAGACACAGAGACAGGGACACAGAGACGGAGACAGATGGACAGAGACACAGAGACCGTGACACAAGGAGAGAGACACAGAGACATAGACACAGAGACAGAGATACATAGACAGAGACACAGAGACAGAGACACAGAGACAGAGACACAGAGACGGAGACACAGGGGCAGAGACACCGAGACAGAGAGACAGAGACAGAGACACAGAGACACGGAGACAGAGACACAGAGACAGAGACACAGAGACAGAGACACAGAGACAGAGACACAGAGACAGAGACACAGCGTCAGAGACAGAGACGGAGACACAGAGTCCGAGACCCAGAGACAGAGACACAGATACAGAGACACAGATGCACAGACACAATGACAGAGATTCGGAGACAGAGATACAGGGAGAGGGACACAGAAACGGAGACACAGGGACAGAGACACAGAGACAGGGACACAGAGACAGAGACGCAGTGACAGAGACACAGAGGCAGAGGCACAGAGAAAGAGAAACAGAGACAGAGACAGAGACAGAGACACAGAGACAGAGACACAGAGACAGAGACACAGAGACAGAGACACAGAGACAGAGACACAGAGACAGAGACGCAGAGACAGAGACACAGAGACGGAGACCCAGAGACAGAGACACAGATACAGAGACACAGAGACAGAGACACAGTGACAGAGACACAGAGACAGATACACAGAGACAGCGTCACAGAGACAGAGACACAGAGGCAGAGACATAGAGACAGAGACACAGAGAGAGTGACACAGAGACAGAGACACAGGGACAGAGACACAGAGACATGGACACAGAGAGAGTGACTCAGAGACACAGACACAGAGACGGAGACAGAGACACAGATATATGGACACAGAGACAGAGACACAGAGACGGAGACTACGGGACAGAGACACAGAGACAGAAATTCAGATGCAGAGACACAGAGACGGAGACACAGGGACAGAGACACAGAGACAGGGACACAGAGGCAGAGATTCAGATGCAGAGACACAGGGACAGATTGACAGAGACAGAGACACGGAGAGAGACCCACGGAGACAGAGACACAGAGACAGGGACACAGAGACGGAGACAGATGGACAGAGACACAGAGACCGTGACACAAGGAGAGAGACACAGAGACATAGACACAGAGACAGAGATACAGAGACAGAGACGCAGAGACTGATACACGGAGGCAGAGACACAGAGACAGAGACAGAGACATAGAGACGGAGACACAGGGACAGAGACACAGAGACAGGGACCCAGCGACAGAGTCACAGAGGCAGAGACACAGAGACAGAGACACAGAGACAGAGACACAGAGACAGAGACACAGAGTCAGAGACAGAGACAGAGACAGAGACACGGAGGCAGAGACACAGAGACAGAGACACAGAGACAGAGACACAGAGACAGAGACACAGAGACAGAGACACAGAGACAGAGACACAGAGACAGAGACACAGAGACAGAGACGCAGAGACAGAGACGCAGAGACAGAGACACAGAGACAGAAACACAGAGACAGAGACACAGAGACAGAGACACAGAGACAGAGACACACAGACAGAGACACAGAGACAGAGACACAGAGACAGAGACACAGGGGCAGAGACAACGAGACGGAGTCACAGAGACAGAAACATCAGAGACAGAGACGCAGAGACAGAGACACAGAGACAGAGACATAGAGACAGAGACGCAGAGACGGAGACACAGAGACAGTGATACAGGGACGGAGACACAGAGACAGGGACATAGAGAGAGTGACTCAGAGACAGAGACACAGGGACAGAGGCACAGAGACGTTGACACGTAGACAGAGACACAGACACAGGGACAGAGACACAGGGACAGGGACACAGAGACATAGCCACAGAGACAGAGACATAGAGACAGAGACACAGAGACAGACACACAGAGACGGAGACACAGGGACAGAGACACAGAGACAGGGACACAGAGAGAGTGACACAAAGACAGACACAGGGACAGAGGAACAGAGACATAGACACAGAGACAGAGACACAGAGACAGAGACACAGAGACAGGGACTCAGAGACAGAGACACAGAGACAGAGACACAGGGGCAGAGACAACGAGACGGAGTCACAGAGACAGAGACACAGAGACAGAGACGCAGAGACAGAGACACAGAGACAGAGACATAGAGACAGAGACGCAGAGACGGAGACACAGAGACAGTGACACAGGGACGGAGACACAGAGACAGGGACATAGAGAGAGTGACTCAGAGACAGAGACACAGGGACAGAGGCACAGAGACGTAGATACATAGGCAGAGACACAGACACAGATACAGAGACACAGAGACAGCGACACAGAGACGGAGGCACAGAGACGGAGACACAGGGACAGAGACACAGAGACAGGGACACAGAGACGGAGACACAGAGAAAGAGACACAGGGACAGAGACACAGGGGCAGAGGCACAGAGACAGAGACACAGAGACAGGGACACAGAGAGAGTGACACAAAGACAGAGACACAGGGACAGAGGAACAGAGACATAGACACAGAGACAGAGACACAGAGACAGAGACACAGGGACGGAGACACAAGGACAGAGACACAGAGACAGAGACACAGAGACAGAGACACAGAGACAGAGACACAGAGACAGAGACACAGAGACAGGGACACAGAGACAGAGACACAGAGACAGAGACACAGAGACAGAGACACAGAGACAGAGACACAGAGACAGAGACACAGAGACAGAGACACAGAGACAGAGACACAGAGACAGAGACACAGAGACGGAGACTGTGGGACAGGGACACAGAGACAGAGATTCAGATGCAGAGACACAGAGACGGAGACACAGGGACAGAGACACAGAGACAGAGATTCAGATGCAGAGACACAGAGACGGAGACACAGGGACAGAGACACAGAGACAGGGACACAGAGGCAGAGATTCAGATGCAGAGACACAGGGACAGATTCACAGAGGCAGAGACACGGAGAGAGCCCCAAGGAGACAGAGACACAGAGACAGGGACACAGGGACGGAGACAGAGGTACAGAGACACACGGACAGAGGCATAGACACAGAGACAGAGACACAGAGAGAGGGACACAGAGACCAAGACCCAGAGACAGAGACACAGAGACAGGGACTCAGTGAAAGAGACACAGGGACAGAGACACAGGGGCAGAGACATCGAGACGGAGACACAGAGACAGAGACACAGAGACAGAGACGCAGAGACAGAGACACAGAGACAGAGACATAGAGACCGAGACACAGAGACGGAGACACAGGGACAGGGACACAGAGACAGGGACACAGAGAGAGTGACTCAGAGACAGAGACACAGAGACAGAGACAAAATGATACAGGTTCGGAGACAGAGACACAGGGAGAGAGACACAGAAACGTAGACACAAGGACAGAGACACAGAGACAGGGACACAGAGACGGAGACACAGAGAGAGAGACACAGAGACAGAGACACAGAGACAGAGTCACAGAGACAGAGACACAGAGGCAGAGGCACAGAGACCGTGACACAGGGAGTGAGACACAGAGACATAGACACAGACAAAGAGACACAGAGACAGAGACACAGACATCGAGACACAGAGACGGAGACACAGGGGCAGAGACACCGAGACAGAGACACAGAGACAGAGACACAGCGACAGAGACGCAGAGACATAGACACAGAGACAGAGACATAGAGACAGAGACGCAGAGACGGAGACACAGGTACAGAGACACACGGAGAGAGGCATAGACACAGAGACAGAGACACAGAGACAGTGACACAGGGACAGGGACACAGAGACATAGCCACAGAGACAGAGACATAGAGACAGAGACACAGAGACCGAGACACAGAGACGGAGACACAGGGACAGAGACACAGAGACAGGGACACAGAGAGAGTGACTCAGAGACAGAGACGCAGAGACAGAGACACAGAGACAGAGATACAGAGACAGAGACGCAGAGACATAGACACAGAGACAGAGACATAGAAACAGAGACGCAGAGACGGAGACACAGGTACAGAGACACAGAGACAGGGACACAGAGACAGAGTCACAGAGACAGAGACACAGAGGCAGAGGCACAGAGACAGAGACACAGAGACAGAGACACGGAGACAGAGACGCAGAGACAGAGACACAGAGACAGAGACAAAATGACACAGATGCGGAGACAGAGACACAGGGAGAGAGACACAGAAACGTAGACACAAGGACAGAGACACAGAGACAGGAACACAGAGACGGAGACACAGAGAGAGAGACACAGAGACAGAGACACAGAGACAGAGACACAGAGACAGAGACACAGAGACACAGACACAGAGACAGAGACACAGAGACAGAGACACAGAGACAGAGACACAGAGATAGAGACACAGAGACAGAGTCACAGAGACAGAGACACAGAGGCAGAGACACAGAGACCGTGACACAGGGAGTGAGACACAGAGACATAGACACAGCCACAGAGACACAGAGACGGAGACTGTGGGACAGAGACATAGAGACAGAGATTCAGCTGCAGAGACACAGAGACCGAGACACAGGGACAGAGACACAGAGACAGGGACACAGAGGCAGAGATTCAGATGCAGAGACGCAGGGACAGATTCACGGAGGCAGAGACACGGAGAGAGACCCACTGAGACAGAGACACAGAGACAGGGACACAGAGACGGAGACACAGGTACAGAGACACACGGACAGAGGCATAGACACAGAGACAGAGACACAGAGACAGTGACACAGGGGCAGAGACACAGAGACAGAAACACAGAGACAGATTCACAGAGACAGAGACACAGAGACCGAGACACAGAGGCAGAGACATAAAGACAGAGACATAGAGACAGATACGCAGAGACAGAGACACAGAGACAGAGACACAGAGAAAGAGAAACAGAGGCAGAGACAGAGGCAGAGACAGAGACAGAGACAGAGACACAGAGACAGAGATTCAGATGCAGAGACACAGAGACGGAGACACAGGGTCAGAGACACAGAGACAGGGACACAGAGGCAGAGATTCAGATGCAGAGACAGAGGGACAGATTCACAGAGACAGAGACACGGAGAGGGGCCCACGGAAACAGAGACACAGAGACAGGGGCACAGTCACGGAGACACATGGACAGAGACACAGAGACAGAGACACAGAGACAGTGACACAGGGACAGAGACACAGAGACGGAGACTGTGGGACAGAGACACAGAGACCGAGATTCAGCTGCAGAGACACAGAGACCGAGACACAGGGACAGAGACACAGAGACAGAGACACGGAGACAGAGACACCCAGACGGAGACACAGAGACAGAGTCACAGAGACAGAGACACAGAGGCAGAGGCACAGAGACAGAAACACAGAGACAGAGACACGGAGACAGAGACGCAGAGACAGAGACACAGAGACAGAGACACAGAGAAAGAGAAACAGAGACAGAGACAGAGACAGAGGCACAGAGACAGAGACACAGAGACAGAGACACAGAGACAGAGACACAGAGACTGAGACACAGAGACAGAGACGCAGAGACAGAGACACAGGGACAGAGACACAGAGACTGAGACCCAGAGACAGAGACGCAGATACAGAGACACAGAGACAGAGACACAGAGAGAGAGACACAGAGACAGAGACACAGAGACAGAGACACAGAGACAGAGTCACAGAGACAGGGACACAGAGGCAGAGGCACAGAGACAGAGACACAGAGATAGAGACACGGAGACAGAGACGCAGAGACAGAGACACAGTGACAGAGACAAAATGACACAGATTCGGAGACAGAGACACAGGGTGAGAGACACAGAAACGTAGACACAAGGACAGAGACACAGAGACAGGGACACAGAGACGGAGACACAGAGACAGCGACACAGAGACAGAGACACAGAGACAGGGACACAGGGACGGAGACAGAGGTACAGAGACACACGGACGGAGGCATAGACACAGAGACAGAGACACAGAGACAGGGACACAGAGACCGAGACCCAGAGACAGAGACACAGAGACAGGGACTCAGAGAAAGAGACACAGAGACAGAGACACAGGGGCAGAGACATCGAGACGGAGACACAGAGACAGAGACCCAGAGACAGAGACGCAGAGACAGAGACACAGAGACAGAGACATAGAGACAGAGACGCAGAGACGGAGACACAGGTACAGAGACACACGGACAGAGGCATAGACACAGAGACAGAGACCGAGAGACAGTGACACAGGGACAGGGACACAGAGACATAGCCACAGAGACAGAGACATAGAGACAGAGACACAGAGAACGAGACACAGAGAACGAGACACAGAGACGGAGACACAGGGACAGAGGCACAGAGACAGAAACACAGAGACAGATTCACAGAGACAGAGGCACAGAGACAGATACGCAGAGACAGAGACGCAGAGACAGAGACACAGAGAAAGAGAAACAGAGACGGAGACTGTGGGACAGAGACGGAGACTGTGGGACAGAGACACAGAGAAAGAGAAACAGAGACAGAGACAGATACAGAGGCCACAGAGACGGAGACACAGAGACAGACACACAGAGACAGAGACACAGAGACAGAGACACAGAGACACACTGTCGGAGGCATAGACACAGAGACAGAGACACGGAGACAGTGACACAAAGACGGAGACCCAGGGGCAGAGACACCGAGACAGAGACACAGAGACAGAGACACAGAGACAGAGACAGAGACACAGAGACAGAGACACAGAGACTGAGACCCAGAGACAGAGACGCAGATACAGAGACACAGAGACAGAGACACAGAGACAGAGACACAGAGACAGAGACACAGAGACAGAGTCACAGAGACAGAGACACAGAGGCAGAGGCACAGAGACAGAGACACAGAGACAGTGACACGGAGACAGAGACGCAGAGACAGACACACAGAGACAGAGACAAAATGATACAGGTTCGGAGACAGAGACACAGGGAGAGAGACACAGAAACGTAGACACAAGGACAGAGACACAGAGACAGGGACACAGAGACGGAGACACAGAGAGAGAGACACAGAGACAGAGACACAGAGACACACTGTCGGAGGCATAGACACAGAGACAGAGACACGGAGACAGTGACACAAAGACGGAGATCCAGGGGCAGAGACACCGAGACAGAGACACAGAGACAGAGACACAGAGACAGAGACAGAGACACAGAGACAGAGACACAGAGACTGAGACCCAGAGACAGAGACGCAGATACAGAGACACAGAGACAGAGACACAGAGACAGAGACACAGAGACAGAGACACAGAGACAGAGTCACAGAGACAGAGACACAGAGGCAGAGGCACAGAGACAGAGACACAGAGACAGAGACACGGAGACAGAGACGCAGAGACAGAGACACAGAGACAGAGACAAAATGATACAGGTTCGGAGACAGAGACACAGGGAGAGAGACACAGAAACGTAGACACAAGGACAGAGACACAGAGACAGGGACACAGAGACGGAGACACAGAGAGAGAGACACAGAGACAGAGACACAGAGACACACTGTCGGAGGCATAGACACAGAGACAGAGACACGGAGACAGTGACACAAAGACGGAGATCCAGGGGCAGAGACACCGAGACAGAGACACAGAGACAGAGACACAGAGACAGAGACAGAGACACAGAGACAGAGACACAGAGACTGAGACCCAGAGACAGAGACGCAGATACAGAGACACAGAGACAGAGACACAGAGACAGAGACACAGAGACAGAGACACAGAGACAGAGTCACAGAGACAGAGACACAGAGGCAGAGGCACAGAGACAGAGACACAGAGACAGAGACACGGAGACAGAGACGCAGAGACAGAGACACAGAGACAGAGACAAAATGATACAGGTTCGGAGACAGAGACACAGGGAGAGAGACACAGAAACGTAGACACAAGGACAGAGACACAGAGACAGGGACACAGAGACGGAGACACAGAGAGAGAGACACAGAGACAGAGACACAGAGACAGAGACGCAGAGACAGAGACACAGAAGCAGAGACACAGAGACAGAGACACAGAGACAGAGACACAGAGACAGAGACACAGAGACAGAGACACAGAGACAGAGACACAGAGGGAGAGGCACAGAGCCAGAGACACAGAGACAGAGACAGAGACAGACACACAGAGACAGAGACACAGAGACGGAGACACAGGGACAGAGGCACAGAGACAGGGACACAGAGAGAGTGACTCAGAGACACAGACACAGAGACGGAGACAGAGACACAGAGACATAGACACAGAGACAGAGACACAGAGACGGAGACTGTGGGACAGAGACACAGAGACAGAGATTCAGATGCAGAGACACAGAGACGGAGACACAGGGACAGAGACACACAGACAGGGACACAGAGGCAGAGATTCAGATGCAGAGACACAGGGACAGATTCACAGAGACAGAGACACGGAGAGAGACCCACGGAGACAGAGACACAGAGACAGGGACACAGAGACGGAGACAGAGACACAGAGACATAGACACAGAGACAGAGACACAGAGGCGGAGACTGTGGGACAGAGACACAGAGACAGAGATTCAGATGCAGAGACACAGAGACGGAGACACAGGGACAGAGACACACAGACAGGGACACAGAGGCAGAGATTCAGATGCAGAGACACAAGGACAGATTCACAGAGACAGAGACACGGAGAGAGACCCACGGAGACAGAGACACAGAGACAGGGACACAGAGACGGAGACAGATGGACAGAGACACAGAGACCGTGACACAAGGAGAGAGACACAGAGACATAGACACAGAGACAGAGATACATAGACAGAGACACAGAGACAGAGACACAGAGACAGAGACACAGAGACGGAGACACAGGGGCAGAGACACCGAGACAGAGAGACAGAGACAGAGACACAGAGACACGGAGACAGAGACACAGAGACAGAGACACAGAGACAGAGACACAGAGACAGAGACACAGAGACAGAGACACAGCGTCAGAGACAGAGACGGAGACACAGAGTCCGAGACCCAGAGACAGAGACACAGATACAGAGACACAGATGCACAGACACAATGACAGAGATTCGGAGACAGAGATACAGGGAGAGGGACACAGAAACGGAGACACAGGGACAGAGACACAGAGACAGGGACACAGAGACAGAGACGCAGTGACAGAGACACAGAGGCAGAGGCACAGAGAAAGAGAAACAGAGACAGAGACAGAGACAGAGACACAGAGACAGAGACACAGAGACAGAGACACAGAGACAGAGACACAGAGACAGAGACACAGAGACAGAGACGCAGAGACAGAGACACAGAGACGGAGACCCAGAGACAGAGACACAGATACAGAGACACAGAGACAGAGACACAGTGACAGAGACACAGAGACAGATACACAGAGACAGCGTCACAGAGACAGAGACACAGAGGCAGAGACATAGAGACAGAGACACAGAGAGAGTGACACAGAGACAGAGACACAGGGACAGAGACACAGAGACATGGACACAGAGAGAGTGACTCAGAGACACAGACACAGAGACGGAGACAGAGACACAGATATATGGACACAGAGACAGAGACACAGAGACGGAGACTACGGGACAGAGACACAGAGACAGAAATTCAGATGCAGAGACACAGAGACGGAGACACAGGGACAGAGACACAGAGACAGGGACACAGAGGCAGAGATTCAGATGCAGAGACACAGGGACAGATTGACAGAGACAGAGACACGGAGAGAGACCCACGGAGACAGAGACACAGAGACAGGGACACAGAGACGGAGACAGATGGACAGAGACACAGAGACCGTGACACAAGGAGAGAGACACAGAGACATAGACACAGAGACAGAGATACAGAGACAGAGACGCAGAGACTGATACACGGAGGCAGAGACACAGAGACAGAGACAGAGACATAGAGACGGAGACACAGGGACAGAGACACAGAGACAGGGACCCAGCGACAGAGTCACAGAGGCAGAGACACAGAGACAGAGACACAGAGACAGAGACACAGAGACAGAGACACAGAGTCAGAGACAGAGACAGAGACAGAGACACGGAGGCAGAGACACAGAGACAGAGACACAGAGACAGAGACACAGAGACAGAGACACAGAGACAGAGACACAGAGACAGAGACACAGAGACAGAGACACAGAGACAGAGACACAGAGACAGAGACGCAGAGACAGAGACGCAGAGACAGAGACACAGAGACAGAAACACAGAGACAGAGACACAGAGACAGAGACACAGAGACAGAGACACACAGACAGAGACACAGAGACAGAGACACAGAGACAGAGACACAGGGGCAGAGACAACGAGACGGAGTCACAGAGACAGAAACATCAGAGACAGAGACGCAGAGACAGAGACACAGAGACAGAGACATAGAGACAGAGACGCAGAGACGGAGACACAGAGACAGTGATACAGGGACGGAGACACAGAGACAGGGACATAGAGAGAGTGACTCAGAGACAGAGACACAGGGACAGAGGCACAGAGACGTTGACACGTAGACAGAGACACAGACACAGGGACAGAGACACAGGGACAGGGACACAGAGACATAGCCACAGAGACAGAGACATAGAGACAGAGACACAGAGACAGACACACAGAGACGGAGACACAGGGACAGAGACACAGAGACAGGGACACAGAGAGAGTGACACAAAGACAGACACAGGGACAGAGGAACAGAGACATAGACACAGAGACAGAGACACAGAGACAGAGACACAGAGACAGAGACGCAGAGACAGAGACACAGAGACAGAGACATAGAGACAGAGACGCAGAGACGGAGACACAGAGACAGTGACACAGGGACGGAGACACAGAGACAGGGACATAGAGAGAGTGACTCAGAGACAGAGACACAGGGACAGAGGCACAGAGACGTAGACACATAGGCAGAGACACAGACACAGATACAGAGACACAGAGACAGCGACACAGAGACGGAGGCACAGAGACGGAGACACAGGGACAGAGACACAGAGACAGGGACACAGAGACGGAGACACAGAGAAAGAGACACAGGGACAGAGACACAGGGGCAGAGGCACAGAGACAGAGACACAGAGACAGGGACACAGAGAGAGTGACACAAAGACAGAGACACAGGGACAGAGGAACAGAGACATAGACACAGAGACAGAGACACAGAGACAGAGACACAGGGACGGAGACACAAGGACAGAGACACAGAGACAGGGACACAGAGAGAGAGAGACAGAGACAGAGACACAGAGACAGAGACACAGAGACAGAGACACAGAGACAGAGACACAGAGACGGAGACTGTGGGACAGACGCATAGACACAAAGACAGAGCCACAGAGACAGATACACAGAGAGAGAGACACAGAGGCAGAGACACAGAGAAAGAGACAGAGACACAGAGACAGAGACACAGAGACAGAGACACACGGACAGAGGCATAGACACAAAGACAGAGGCACAGAGACAGACACACAGAGAGAGAGACACAGCGGCAGAGACACAGAGAAAGAGACAGAGACACAGAGACAGGGACACAGAGACAGGGACACAGAGACAGGGACACAGAGACGGAGACACAGAGAGAGAGACACAGAAACAGAGACACAGAGACAGAGACACAGGTACAGGGACACAGAGACAGAGACACAGCGACAGAGACACAGAGACAGATACACAGAGACAGAGACACAGGGACAGAGACACAGAGACAGAGACACAGAGACTGAGACGCAGAGACAGGGACACAGAGACAGAGACGTTGAGACAGAGGCACAGAGACAGTGACACAAGGAGAGAGACACAGAGACGGAGACAGAGACACAGATATATAGACACAGAGACAGAGACACAGAGACGGAGACTGTGGGACAGAGACACAGAGACAGAAATTCAGATGCAGAGACACAGAGACGGAGACACAGGGACAGAGACACATAGACAGGGACACAGAGGCAGAGATTCAGATGCAGAGACACAGGGACAGATTCACAGAGACAGAGACACGGAGAGAGACCCACGGAGACAGAGACACAGAGACAGGGACACAGCGACGGAGACAGATGGACAGAGACACAGAGACCGTGACACAAGGGGAGAGACACAGAGACATAGACACAGAGACAGAGATACAGAGACAGAGACGCAGAGACTGATACACGGAGGCAGAGACACAGAGACAGGGACAGAGACATAGAGACGGAGACACAGGGACAGAGACACAGAGACAGGGACCCAGCGACAGAGTCACAGAGGCAGAGACACTGAGACAGAGACCGAGACACCGAGACAGAGACACAGAGACACACGGTCAGAGGCATAGACACAGAGACAGAGACACAGAGACAGTGACACAAAGACGGAGACACAGGGGCAGAGACACCGAGACAGAGAGACAGAGACAGAGACACAGAGACACAGAGACAGAGACACAGAGACAGAGACACAGAGACAGAGACACAGAGACAGAGACACAGAGACAGAGACACAGAGACAGAGACACAGAGACAGAGACACAGAGACAGAGACACAGAGACGGAGACACAGGGGCAGAGACACCGAGACAGAGAGACAGAGACAGAGACACAGAGACACAGAGACAGAGACACAGAGACAGAGACACAGAGACAGAGACACAGAGACAGAGACACAGAGACAGAGACACAGAGACAGAGACACAGAGACAGAGACACAGAGACGGAGACACAGATACAGAGAAACAGAGACAGCGACACAGAGACAGAGACACAGAGACGGAGACACAGAGACAGAGACGCAGAGACAGAGACGCAGAGACAGAGACACAGAGACAGAAACACAGAGACAGAGACACAGAGACAGAGACACAGAGACAGAGACACACAGACAGAGACACAGAGACAGAGACACAGAGACAGAGACACAGAGACAGAGTCACAGAGACAGAGACACAATGACAGAGATTCGGAGACAGAGATACAGGGAGAGGGACACAGAAACGGAGACACAGGGACAGAGACACAGAGACAGGGACACAGAGACAGAGACGCAGTGACACAGACACAGAGGCAGAGGCACAGAGAAAGAGAAACAGAGACAGAGACAGAGACAGAGACACAGAGACAGAGACACAGAGACAGAGACACAGAGACAGAGACACAGAGACAGAGACACAGAGACAGAGACGCAGAGACAGAGACACAGAGACGGAGACCCAGAGACAGAGACACAGATACAGAGACACAGAGACAGAGACACAGTGACAGAGACACAGAGACACAGAGACAGAGACACAGAGACAGAGACACAGAGACAGAGACACAGAGACAGAGACACGGAGACAGAGACACAGAGACAGAGACACAGAGACAGAGACACAGTGACAGAGACACAGAGACAGAGACACAGAGACAGAGACACAGAGTCAGAGACAGAGACAGAGACACGGAGGCAGAGACACAGAGACAGAGACACAGAGGCAGAGGCACAGAGACAGAGACACAGAGACAGAGACACAGAGACAGAGACACAGAGACAGGGACACAGACGCAGAGACAGGGACACAGAGACAGAGACACAGAGACCGAGACCCAGAGACAGAGACACAGATACAGAGACACAGAGACAGAGACACAGAGACAGAGACACAGAGACAGAGACACAGTGACAGAGACACAGAGACAGAGAAACAGAGACAGAGTCACAGAGACAGAGACACAGAGGCAGAGGCACAGAGAGAGAGAGACACAGCGGCAGAGACACAGAGAAAGAGACAGAGACACAGAGACGGAGACACAGGGACAGAGACACAGAGACAGGGCACAGAGACGGAGACTCTGGGACAGAGACACAGAGACAGAGACACAGAGACAGGGACACAGAGACAGAGACACAGAGACAGAGACACAGAGACGGAGACACAGGGACAGAGACACAGAGACAGAGACACAGGGACAGAGACACAGAGGCAGACACTCAGAGGCAGAGACACAGAGACAGAGACACAGAGACAGAGACACAGAGACCGAGACCCAGAGACAGAGACACAAATACAGAGACACAAAGACAGAGACACAGAGACAGAGACACAGAGACAGAGACACAGAGACAGAGACACAGAGACAGAGACACAGAGACAGAGACACAGAGACAGAGTCACAGAGACAGAGGCACAGAGGCAGAGGCACAGAGCCAGAGACACAGAGACAGAGACAGAGACAGACACACAGAGACAGAGGCACAGAGACGGAGACACAGGGACAGAGACACAGAGACAGGGACACAGAGAGAGTGACTCAGAGACAGAGACACAGGGACAGAATCACAGAGACATAGACACAGAGACAGAGACACAGAGACACAGAGACAGAGACAGAGACAGAGACACAGAGACAGAGACAAAGAGACAGAGACACAGAGACAGAGTCACAGAGACAGAGACACAGAGGCAGAGGCACGGAGACAGAGACACAGAGACAGAGACACAGAGACCGAGACCCAGAGACAGAGGCACAGATACAGAGACACAGATGCAGAGACACAATGACAGAGATACGGAGACAGCGATACAGGGAGAGGGACACAGAAACGGAGACACAGGGACAGAGACACAGAGAGAGGGACACAGAGACAGAGACGCAGTGACAGAGACACAGAGGCAGAGACACAGAGAAAGAGAAACAGAGACAGAGACAGAGACAGAGACACAGAGACAGAGACACAGAGACAGAGACACAGAGACAGAGACACAGAGACAGAGACGCAGAGACAGAGACACAGGGACGGAGACCCAGAGACAGAGACACAGAGACATAGACACAGTGACAGAGACACAGAGACAGATACACAGAGACAGCGTCACAGAGACAGAGACACAGAGGCAGAGACATAGAGACAGAGACACAGAGAGAGTGACACAGAGACGGAGACACAGGGGCAGAGACACAGAGACATGGACACAGAGAGAGTGACTCAGAGACACAGACACAGAGACGGAGACCGAGACACAGAGACATAGACACAGAGACAGAGACACAGAGACGGAGACTGTGGGACAGAGACACAGAGACAGAGATTCAGATGCAGAGACACAGAGACGGAGACACAGGGACAGAGACACAGAGACAGGGACACAGAGGCAGAGATTCAGATGCAGAGACACAGGGACAGATTCACAGAGACAGAGACACGGAGAGAGACTCACGGAGACAGAGACACAGAGACAGGGACACAGAGACGGAGACAGATGGACAGAGACACAGAGACCGTGACACAAGGAGGGAGACACAGAGACATAGACACAGAGACAGAGATACAGAGACAGAGACGCAGAGACAGAGACACAGAGACAGAGTCACAGAGACAGAGACACAATGACAGAGATTCGGAGACAGAGATACAGGGAGAGGGACACAGAAACGGAGACACAGGGACAGAGACACAGAGACAGGGACACAGAGACAGAGACGCAGTGACACAGACACAGAGGCAGAGGCACAGAGAAAGAGAAACAGAGACAGAGACAGAGACAGAGACACAGAGACAGAGACACAGAGACAGAGACACAGAGACAGAGACACAGAGACAGAGACACAGAGACAGAGACGCAGAGACAGAGACACAGAGACAGAGACACAGAGACAGAGACACAGAGACAGAGACACAGAGACAGAGACACAGAGACAGAGACACAGAGACAGAGACGCAGAGACAGAGACGCAGAGACAGAGACACAGAGACAGAAACACAGAGACAGAGACACAGAGACAGAGACACAGAGACAGAGACACACAGACAGAGACACAGAGACAGAGACACAGAGACAGAGACACAGGGGCAGAGACAACGAGACGGAGTCACAGAGACAGAAACATCAGAGACAGAGACGCAGAGACAGAGACACAGAGACAGAGACATAGAGACAGAGACGCAGAGACGGAGACACAGAGACAGTGATACAGGGACGGAGACACAGAGACAGGGACATAGAGAGAGTGACTCAGAGACAGAGACACAGGGACAGAGGCACAGAGACGTTGACACGTAGACAGAGACACAGACACAGGGACAGAGACACAGGGACAGGGACACAGAGACATAGCCACAGAGACAGAGACATAGAGACAGAGACACAGAGACAGACACACAGAGACGGAGACACAGGGACAGAGACACAGAGACAGGGACACAGAGAGAGTGACACAAAGACAGACACAGGGACAGAGGAACAGAGACATAGACACAGAGACAGAGACACAGAGACAGAGACACAGAGACAGGGACTCAGAGACAGAGACACAGAGACAGAGACACAGGGGCAGAGACAACGAGACGGAGTCACAGAGACAGAGACACAGAGACAGAGACGCAGAGACAGAGACACAGAGACAGAGACATAGAGACAGAGACGCAGAGACGGAGACACAGAGACAGTGACACAGGGACGGAGACACAGAGACAGGGACATAGAGAGAGTGACTCAGAGACAGAGACACAGGGACAGAGGCACAGAGACGTAGATACATAGGCAGAGACACAGACACAGATACAGAGACACAGAGACAGCGACACAGAGACGGAGGCACAGAGACGGAGACACAGGGACAGAGACACAGAGACAGGGACACAGAGACGGAGACACAGAGAAAGAGACACAGGGACAGAGACACAGGGGCAGAGGCACAGAGACAGAGACACAGAGACAGGGACACAGAGAGAGTGACACAAAGACAGAGACACAGGGACAGAGGAACAGAGACATAGACACAGAGACAGAGACACAGAGACAGAGACACAGGGACGGAGACACAAGGACAGAGACACAGAGACAGAGACACAGAGACAGAGACACAGAGACAGAGACACAGAGACAGAGACACAGAGACAGGGACACAGAGACAGAGACACAGAGACAGAGACACAGAGACAGAGACACAGAGACAGAGACACAGAGACAGAGACACAGAGACAGAGACACAGAGACAGAGACACAGAGACAGAGACACAGAGACGGAGACTGTGGGACAGGGACACAGAGACAGAGATTCAGATGCAGAGACACAGAGACGGAGACACAGGGACAGAGACACAGAGACAGAGATTCAGATGCAGAGACACAGAGACGGAGACACAGGGACAGAGACACAGAGACAGGGACACAGAGGCAGAGATTCAGATGCAGAGACACAGGGACAGATTCACAGAGGCAGAGACACGGAGAGAGCCCCAAGGAGACAGAGACACAGAGACAGGGACACAGGGACGGAGACAGAGGTACAGAGACACACGGACAGAGGCATAGACACAGAGACAGAGACACAGAGAGAGGGACACAGAGACCAAGACCCAGAGACAGAGACACAGAGACAGGGACTCAGTGAAAGAGACACAGGGACAGAGACACAGGGGCAGAGACATCGAGACGGAGACACAGAGACAGAGACACAGAGACAGAGACGCAGAGACAGAGACACAGAGACAGAGACATAGAGACCGAGACACAGAGACGGAGACACAGGGACAGGGACACAGAGACAGGGACACAGAGAGAGTGACTCAGAGACAGAGACACAGAGACAGAGACAAAATGATACAGGTTCGGAGACAGAGACACAGGGAGAGAGACACAGAAACGTAGACACAAGGACAGAGACACAGAGACAGGGACACAGAGACGGAGACACAGAGAGAGAGACACAGAGACAGAGACACAGAGACAGAGTCACAGAGACAGAGACACAGAGGCAGAGGCACAGAGACCGTGACACAGGGAGTGAGACACAGAGACATAGACACAGACAAAGAGACACAGAGACAGAGACACAGACATCGAGACACAGAGACGGAGACACAGGGGCAGAGACACCGAGACAGAGACACAGAGACAGAGACACAGCGACAGAGACGCAGAGACATAGACACAGAGACAGAGACATAGAGACAGAGACGCAGAGACGGAGACACAGGTACAGAGACACACGGAGAGAGGCATAGACACAGAGACAGAGACACAGAGACAGTGACACAGGGACAGGGACACAGAGACATAGCCACAGAGACAGAGACATAGAGACAGAGACACAGAGACCGAGACACAGAGACGGAGACACAGGGACAGAGACACAGAGACAGGGACACAGAGAGAGTGACTCAGAGACAGAGACGCAGAGACAGAGACACAGAGACAGAGATACAGAGACAGAGACGCAGAGACATAGACACAGAGACAGAGACATAGAAACAGAGACGCAGAGACGGAGACACAGGTACAGAGACACAGAGACAGGGACACAGAGACAGAGTCACAGAGACAGAGACACAGAGGCAGAGGCACAGAGACAGAGACACAGAGACAGAGACACGGAGACAGAGACGCAGAGACAGAGACACAGAGACAGAGACAAAATGACACAGATGCGGAGACAGAGACACAGGGAGAGAGACACAGAAACGTAGACACAAGGACAGAGACACAGAGACAGGAACACAGAGACGGAGACACAGAGAGAGAGACACAGAGACAGAGACACAGAGACAGAGACACAGAGACAGAGACACAGAGACACAGACACAGAGACAGAGACACAGAGACAGAGACACAGAGACAGAGACACAGAGATAGAGACACAGAGACAGAGTCACAGAGACAGAGACACAGAGGCAGAGACACAGAGACCGTGACACAGGGAGTGAGACACAGAGACATAGACACAGCCACAGAGACACAGAGACGGAGACTGTGGGACAGAGACATAGAGACAGAGATTCAGCTGCAGAGACACAGAGACCGAGACACAGGGACAGAGACACAGAGACAGGGACACAGAGGCAGAGATTCAGATGCAGAGACGCAGGGACAGATTCACGGAGGCAGAGACACGGAGAGAGACCCACTGAGACAGAGACACAGAGACAGGGACACAGAGACGGAGACACAGGTACAGAGACACACGGACAGAGGCATAGACACAGAGACAGAGACACAGAGACAGTGACACAGGGGCAGAGACACAGAGACAGAAACACAGAGACAGATTCACAGAGACAGAGACACAGAGACCGAGACACAGAGGCAGAGACATAAAGACAGAGACATAGAGACAGATACGCAGAGACAGAGACACAGAGACAGAGACACAGAGAAAGAGAAACAGAGGCAGAGACAGAGGCAGAGACAGAGACAGAGACAGAGACACAGAGACAGAGATTCAGATGCAGAGACACAGAGACGGAGACACAGGGTCAGAGACACAGAGACAGGGACACAGAGGCAGAGATTCAGATGCAGAGACAGAGGGACAGATTCACAGAGACAGAGACACGGAGAGGGGCCCACGGAAACAGAGACACAGAGACAGGGGCACAGTCACGGAGACACATGGACAGAGACACAGAGACAGAGACACAGAGACAGTGACACAGGGACAGAGACACAGAGACGGAGACTGTGGGACAGAGACACAGAGACCGAGATTCAGCTGCAGAGACACAGAGACCGAGACACAGGGACAGAGACACAGAGACAGAGACACGGAGACAGAGACACCCAGACGGAGACACAGAGACAGAGTCACAGAGACAGAGACACAGAGGCAGAGGCACAGAGACAGAAACACAGAGACAGAGACACGGAGACAGAGACGCAGAGACAGAGACACAGAGACAGAGACACAGAGAAAGAGAAACAGAGACAGAGACAGAGACAGAGGCACAGAGACAGAGACACAGAGACAGAGACACAGAGACAGAGACACAGAGACTGAGACACAGAGACAGAGACGCAGAGACAGAGACACAGGGACAGAGACACAGAGACTGAGACCCAGAGACAGAGACGCAGATACAGAGACACAGAGACAGAGACACAGAGAGAGAGACACAGAGACAGAGACACAGAGACAGAGACACAGAGACAGAGTCACAGAGACAGGGACACAGAGGCAGAGGCACAGAGACAGAGACACAGAGATAGAGACACGGAGACAGAGACGCAGAGACAGAGACACAGTGACAGAGACAAAATGACACAGATTCGGAGACAGAGACACAGGGTGAGAGACACAGAAACGTAGACACAAGGACAGAGACACAGAGACAGGGACACAGAGACGGAGACACAGAGACAGCGACACAGAGACAGAGACACAGAGACAGGGACACAGGGACGGAGACAGAGGTACAGAGACACACGGACGGAGGCATAGACACAGAGACAGAGACACAGAGACAGGGACACAGAGACCGAGACCCAGAGACAGAGACACAGAGACAGGGACTCAGAGAAAGAGACACAGAGACAGAGACACAGGGGCAGAGACATCGAGACGGAGACACAGAGACAGAGACCCAGAGACAGAGACGCAGAGACAGAGACACAGAGACAGAGACATAGAGACAGAGACGCAGAGACGGAGACACAGGTACAGAGACACACGGACAGAGGCATAGACACAGAGACAGAGACCGAGAGACAGTGACACAGGGACAGGGACACAGAGACATAGCCACAGAGACAGAGACATAGAGACAGAGACACAGAGAACGAGACACAGAGAACGAGACACAGAGACGGAGACACAGGGACAGAGGCACAGAGACAGAAACACAGAGACAGATTCACAGAGACAGAGGCACAGAGACAGATACGCAGAGACAGAGACGCAGAGACAGAGACACAGAGAAAGAGAAACAGAGACGGAGACTGTGGGACAGAGACGGAGACTGTGGGACAGAGACACAGAGAAAGAGAAACAGAGACAGAGACAGATACAGAGGCCACAGAGACGGAGACACAGAGACAGACACACAGAGACAGAGACACAGAGACAGAGACACAGAGACACACTGTCGGAGGCATAGACACAGAGACAGAGACACGGAGACAGTGACACAAAGACGGAGACCCAGGGGCAGAGACACCGAGACAGAGACACAGAGACAGAGACACAGAGACAGAGACAGAGACACAGAGACAGAGACACAGAGACTGAGACCCAGAGACAGAGACGCAGATACAGAGACACAGAGACAGAGACACAGAGACAGAGACACAGAGACAGAGACACAGAGACAGAGTCACAGAGACAGAGACACAGAGGCAGAGGCACAGAGACAGAGACACAGAGACAGTGACACGGAGACAGAGACGCAGAGACAGACACACAGAGACAGAGACAAAATGATACAGGTTCGGAGACAGAGACACAGGGAGAGAGACACAGAAACGTAGACACAAGGACAGAGACACAGAGACAGGGACACAGAGACGGAGACACAGAGAGAGAGACACAGAGACAGAGACACAGAGACACACTGTCGGAGGCATAGACACAGAGACAGAGACACGGAGACAGTGACACAAAGACGGAGATCCAGGGGCAGAGACACCGAGACAGAGACACAGAGACAGAGACACAGAGACAGAGACAGAGACACAGAGACAGAGACACAGAGACTGAGACCCAGAGACAGAGACGCAGATACAGAGACACAGAGACAGAGACACAGAGACAGAGACACAGAGACAGAGACACAGAGACAGAGTCACAGAGACAGAGACACAGAGGCAGAGGCACAGAGACAGAGACACAGAGACAGAGACACGGAGACAGAGACGCAGAGACAGAGACACAGAGACAGAGACAAAATGATACAGGTTCGGAGACAGAGACACAGGGAGAGAGACACAGAAACGTAGACACAAGGACAGAGACACAGAGACAGGGACACAGAGACGGAGACACAGAGAGAGAGACACAGAGACAGAGACACAGAGACACACTGTCGGAGGCATAGACACAGAGACAGAGACACGGAGACAGTGACACAAAGACGGAGATCCAGGGGCAGAGACACCGAGACAGAGACACAGAGACAGAGACACAGAGACAGAGACAGAGACACAGAGACAGAGACACAGAGACTGAGACCCAGAGACAGAGACGCAGATACAGAGACACAGAGACAGAGACACAGAGACAGAGACACAGAGACAGAGACACAGAGACAGAGTCACAGAGACAGAGACACAGAGGCAGAGGCACAGAGACAGAGACACAGAGACAGAGACACGGAGACAGAGACGCAGAGACAGAGACACAGAGACAGAGACAAAATGATACAGGTTCGGAGACAGAGACACAGGGAGAGAGACACAGAAACGTAGACACAAGGACAGAGACACAGAGACAGGGACACAGAGACGGAGACACAGAGAGAGAGACACAGAGACAGAGACACAGAGACAGAGACGCAGAGACAGAGACACAGAAGCAGAGACACAGAGACAGAGACACAGAGACAGAGACACAGAGACAGAGACACAGAGACAGAGACACAGAGACAGAGACACAGAGGGAGAGGCACAGAGCCAGAGACACAGAGACAGAGACAGAGACAGACACACAGAGACAGAGACACAGAGACGGAGACACAGGGACAGAGGCACAGAGACAGGGACACAGAGAGAGTGACTCAGAGACACAGACACAGAGACGGAGACAGAGACACAGAGACATAGACACAGAGACAGAGACACAGAGACGGAGACTGTGGGACAGAGACACAGAGACAGAGATTCAGATGCAGAGACACAGAGACGGAGACACAGGGACAGAGACACACAGACAGGGACACAGAGGCAGAGATTCAGATGCAGAGACACAGGGACAGATTCACAGAGACAGAGACACGGAGAGAGACCCACGGAGACAGAGACACAGAGACAGGGACACAGAGACGGAGACAGAGACACAGAGACATAGACACAGAGACAGAGACACAGAGGCGGAGACTGTGGGACAGAGACACAGAGACAGAGATTCAGATGCAGAGACACAGAGACGGAGACACAGGGACAGAGACACACAGACAGGGACACAGAGGCAGAGATTCAGATGCAGAGACACAAGGACAGATTCACAGAGACAGAGACACGGAGAGAGACCCACGGAGACAGAGACACAGAGACAGGGACACAGAGACGGAGACAGATGGACAGAGACACAGAGACCGTGACACAAGGAGAGAGACACAGAGACATAGACACAGAGACAGAGATACATAGACAGAGACACAGAGACAGAGACACAGAGACAGAGACACAGAGACGGAGACACAGGGGCAGAGACACCGAGACAGAGAGACAGAGACAGAGACACAGAGACACGGAGACAGAGACACAGAGACAGAGACACAGAGACAGAGACACAGAGACAGAGACACAGAGACAGAGACACAGCGTCAGAGACAGAGACGGAGACACAGAGTCCGAGACCCAGAGACAGAGACACAGATACAGAGACACAGATGCACAGACACAATGACAGAGATTCGGAGACAGAGATACAGGGAGAGGGACACAGAAACGGAGACACAGGGACAGAGACACAGAGACAGGGACACAGAGACAGAGACGCAGTGACAGAGACACAGAGGCAGAGGCACAGAGAAAGAGAAACAGAGACAGAGACAGAGACAGAGACACAGAGACAGAGACACAGAGACAGAGACACAGAGACAGAGACACAGAGACAGAGACACAGAGACAGAGACGCAGAGACAGAGACACAGAGACGGAGACCCAGAGACAGAGACACAGATACAGAGACACAGAGACAGAGACACAGTGACAGAGACACAGAGACAGATACACAGAGACAGCGTCACAGAGACAGAGACACAGAGGCAGAGACATAGAGACAGAGACACAGAGAGAGTGACACAGAGACAGAGACACAGGGACAGAGACACAGAGACATGGACACAGAGAGAGTGACTCAGAGACACAGACACAGAGACGGAGACAGAGACACAGATATATGGACACAGAGACAGAGACACAGAGACGGAGACTACGGGACAGAGACACAGAGACAGAAATTCAGATGCAGAGACACAGAGACGGAGACACAGGGACAGAGACACAGAGACAGGGACACAGAGGCAGAGATTCAGATGCAGAGACACAGGGACAGATTGACAGAGACAGAGACACGGAGAGAGACCCACGGAGACAGAGACACAGAGACAGGGACACAGAGACGGAGACAGATGGACAGAGACACAGAGACCGTGACACAAGGAGAGAGACACAGAGACATAGACACAGAGACAGAGATACAGAGACAGAGACGCAGAGACTGATACACGGAGGCAGAGACACAGAGACAGAGACAGAGACATAGAGACGGAGACACAGGGACAGAGACACAGAGACAGGGACCCAGCGACAGAGTCACAGAGGCAGAGACACAGAGACAGAGACACAGAGACAGAGACACAGAGACAGAGACACAGAGTCAGAGACAGAGACAGAGACAGAGACACGGAGGCAGAGACACAGAGACAGAGACACAGAGACAGAGACACAGAGACAGAGACACAGAGACAGAGACACAGAGACAGAGACACAGAGACAGAGACACAGAGACAGAGACACAGAGACAGAGACGCAGAGACAGAGACGCAGAGACAGAGACACAGAGACAGAAACACAGAGACAGAGACACAGAGACAGAGACACAGAGACAGAGACACACAGACAGAGACACAGAGACAGAGACACAGAGACAGAGACACAGGGGCAGAGACAACGAGACGGAGTCACAGAGACAGAAACATCAGAGACAGAGACGCAGAGACAGAGACACAGAGACAGAGACATAGAGACAGAGACGCAGAGACGGAGACACAGAGACAGTGATACAGGGACGGAGACACAGAGACAGGGACATAGAGAGAGTGACTCAGAGACAGAGACACAGGGACAGAGGCACAGAGACGTTGACACGTAGACAGAGACACAGACACAGGGACAGAGACACAGGGACAGGGACACAGAGACATAGCCACAGAGACAGAGACATAGAGACAGAGACACAGAGACAGACACACAGAGACGGAGACACAGGGACAGAGACACAGAGACAGGGACACAGAGAGAGTGACACAAAGACAGACACAGGGACAGAGGAACAGAGACATAGACACAGAGACAGAGACACAGAGACAGAGACACAGAGACAGAGACGCAGAGACAGAGACACAGAGACAGAGACATAGAGACAGAGACGCAGAGACGGAGACACAGAGACAGTGACACAGGGACGGAGACACAGAGACAGGGACATAGAGAGAGTGACTCAGAGACAGAGACACAGGGACAGAGGCACAGAGACGTAGACACATAGGCAGAGACACAGACACAGATACAGAGACACAGAGACAGCGACACAGAGACGGAGGCACAGAGACGGAGACACAGGGACAGAGACACAGAGACAGGGACACAGAGACGGAGACACAGAGAAAGAGACACAGGGACAGAGACACAGGGGCAGAGGCACAGAGACAGAGACACAGAGACAGGGACACAGAGAGAGTGACACAAAGACAGAGACACAGGGACAGAGGAACAGAGACATAGACACAGAGACAGAGACACAGAGACAGAGACACAGGGACGGAGACACAAGGACAGAGACACAGAGACAGGGACACAGAGAGAGAGAGACAGAGACAGAGACACAGAGACAGAGACACAGAGACAGAGACACAGAGACAGAGACACAGAGACGGAGACTGTGGGACAGACGCATAGACACAAAGACAGAGCCACAGAGACAGATACACAGAGAGAGAGACACAGAGGCAGAGACACAGAGAAAGAGACAGAGACACAGAGACAGAGACACAGAGACAGAGACACACGGACAGAGGCATAGACACAAAGACAGAGGCACAGAGACAGACACACAGAGAGAGAGACACAGCGGCAGAGACACAGAGAAAGAGACAGAGACACAGAGACAGGGACACAGAGACAGGGACACAGAGACAGGGACACAGAGACGGAGACACAGAGAGAGAGACACAGAAACAGAGACACAGAGACAGAGACACAGGTACAGGGACACAGAGACAGAGACACAGCGACAGAGACACAGAGACAGATACACAGAGACAGAGACACAGGGACAGAGACACAGAGACAGAGACACAGAGACTGAGACGCAGAGACAGGGACACAGAGACAGAGACGTTGAGACAGAGGCACAGAGACAGTGACACAAGGAGAGAGACACAGAGACGGAGACAGAGACACAGATATATAGACACAGAGACAGAGACACAGAGACGGAGACTGTGGGACAGAGACACAGAGACAGAAATTCAGATGCAGAGACACAGAGACGGAGACACAGGGACAGAGACACATAGACAGGGACACAGAGGCAGAGATTCAGATGCAGAGACACAGGGACAGATTCACAGAGACAGAGACACGGAGAGAGACCCACGGAGACAGAGACACAGAGACAGGGACACAGCGACGGAGACAGATGGACAGAGACACAGAGACCGTGACACAAGGGGAGAGACACAGAGACATAGACACAGAGACAGAGATACAGAGACAGAGACGCAGAGACTGATACACGGAGGCAGAGACACAGAGACAGGGACAGAGACATAGAGACGGAGACACAGGGACAGAGACACAGAGACAGGGACCCAGCGACAGAGTCACAGAGGCAGAGACACTGAGACAGAGACCGAGACACCGAGACAGAGACACAGAGACACACGGTCAGAGGCATAGACACAGAGACAGAGACACAGAGACAGTGACACAAAGACGGAGACACAGGGGCAGAGACACCGAGACAGAGAGACAGAGACAGAGACACAGAGACACAGAGACAGAGACACAGAGACAGAGACACAGAGACAGAGACACAGAGACAGAGACACAGAGACAGAGACACAGAGACAGAGACACAGAGACAGAGACACAGAGACAGAGACACAGAGACGGAGACACAGGGGCAGAGACACCGAGACAGAGAGACAGAGACAGAGACACAGAGACACAGAGACAGAGACACAGAGACAGAGACACAGAGACAGAGACACAGAGACAGAGACACAGAGACAGAGACACAGAGACAGAGACACAGAGACAGAGACACAGAGACGGAGACACAGATACAGAGAAACAGAGACAGCGACACAGAGACAGAGACACAGAGACGGAGACACAGAGACAGAGACGCAGAGACAGAGACGCAGAGACAGAGACACAGAGACAGAAACACAGAGACAGAGACACAGAGACAGAGACACAGAGACAGAGACACACAGACAGAGACACAGAGACAGAGACACAGAGACAGAGACACAGAGACAGAGTCACAGAGACAGAGACACAATGACAGAGATTCGGAGACAGAGATACAGGGAGAGGGACACAGAAACGGAGACACAGGGACAGAGACACAGAGACAGGGACACAGAGACAGAGACGCAGTGACACAGACACAGAGGCAGAGGCACAGAGAAAGAGAAACAGAGACAGAGACAGAGACAGAGACACAGAGACAGAGACACAGAGACAGAGACACAGAGACAGAGACACAGAGACAGAGACACAGAGACAGAGACGCAGAGACAGAGACACAGAGACGGAGACCCAGAGACAGAGACACAGATACAGAGACACAGAGACAGAGACACAGTGACAGAGACACAGAGACACAGAGACAGAGACACAGAGACAGAGACACAGAGACAGAGACACAGAGACAGAGACACGGAGACAGAGACACAGAGACAGAGACACAGAGACAGAGACACAGTGACAGAGACACAGAGACAGAGACACAGAGACAGAGACACAGAGTCAGAGACAGAGACAGAGACACGGAGGCAGAGACACAGAGACAGAGACACAGAGGCAGAGGCACAGAGACAGAGACACAGAGACAGAGACACAGAGACAGAGACACAGAGACAGGGACACAGACGCAGAGACAGGGACACAGAGACAGAGACACAGAGACCGAGACCCAGAGACAGAGACACAGATACAGAGACACAGAGACAGAGACACAGAGACAGAGACACAGAGACAGAGACACAGTGACAGAGACACAGAGACAGAGAAACAGAGACAGAGTCACAGAGACAGAGACACAGAGGCAGAGGCACAGAGAGAGAGAGACACAGCGGCAGAGACACAGAGAAAGAGACAGAGACACAGAGACGGAGACACAGGGACAGAGACACAGAGACAGGGCACAGAGACGGAGACTCTGGGACAGAGACACAGAGACAGAGACACAGAGACAGGGACACAGAGACAGAGACACAGAGACAGAGACACAGAGACGGAGACACAGGGACAGAGACACAGAGACAGAGACACAGGGACAGAGACACAGAGGCAGACACTCAGAGGCAGAGACACAGAGACAGAGACACAGAGACAGAGACACAGAGACCGAGACCCAGAGACAGAGACACAAATACAGAGACACAAAGACAGAGACACAGAGACAGAGACACAGAGACAGAGACACAGAGACAGAGACACAGAGACAGAGACACAGAGACAGAGACACAGAGACAGAGTCACAGAGACAGAGGCACAGAGGCAGAGGCACAGAGCCAGAGACACAGAGACAGAGACAGAGACAGACACACAGAGACAGAGGCACAGAGACGGAGACACAGGGACAGAGACACAGAGACAGGGACACAGAGAGAGTGACTCAGAGACAGAGACACAGGGACAGAATCACAGAGACATAGACACAGAGACAGAGACACAGAGACACAGAGACAGAGACAGAGACAGAGACACAGAGACAGAGACAAAGAGACAGAGACACAGAGACAGAGTCACAGAGACAGAGACACAGAGGCAGAGGCACGGAGACAGAGACACAGAGACAGAGACACAGAGACCGAGACCCAGAGACAGAGGCACAGATACAGAGACACAGATGCAGAGACACAATGACAGAGATACGGAGACAGCGATACAGGGAGAGGGACACAGAAACGGAGACACAGGGACAGAGACACAGAGAGAGGGACACAGAGACAGAGACGCAGTGACAGAGACACAGAGGCAGAGACACAGAGAAAGAGAAACAGAGACAGAGACAGAGACAGAGACACAGAGACAGAGACACAGAGACAGAGACACAGAGACAGAGACACAGAGACAGAGACGCAGAGACAGAGACACAGGGACGGAGACCCAGAGACAGAGACACAGAGACATAGACACAGTGACAGAGACACAGAGACAGATACACAGAGACAGCGTCACAGAGACAGAGACACAGAGGCAGAGACATAGAGACAGAGACACAGAGAGAGTGACACAGAGACGGAGACACAGGGGCAGAGACACAGAGACATGGACACAGAGAGAGTGACTCAGAGACACAGACACAGAGACGGAGACCGAGACACAGAGACATAGACACAGAGACAGAGACACAGAGACGGAGACTGTGGGACAGAGACACAGAGACAGAGATTCAGATGCAGAGACACAGAGACGGAGACACAGGGACAGAGACACAGAGACAGGGACACAGAGGCAGAGATTCAGATGCAGAGACACAGGGACAGATTCACAGAGACAGAGACACGGAGAGAGACTCACGGAGACAGAGACACAGAGACAGGGACACAGAGACGGAGACAGATGGACAGAGACACAGAGACCGTGACACAAGGAGGGAGACACAGAGACATAGACACAGAGACAGAGATACAGAGACAGAGACGCAGAGACAGAGACACAGAGACAGAGTCACAGAGACAGAGACACAATGACAGAGATTCGGAGACAGAGATACAGGGAGAGGGACACAGAAACGGAGACACAGGGACAGAGACACAGAGACAGGGACACAGAGACAGAGACGCAGTGACACAGACACAGAGGCAGAGGCACAGAGAAAGAGAAACAGAGACAGAGACAGAGACAGAGACACAGAGACAGAGACACAGAGACAGAGACACAGAGACAGAGACACAGAGACAGAGACACAGAGACAGAGACGCAGAGACAGAGACACAGAGACGGAGACCCAGAGACAGAGACACAGATACAGAGACACAGAGACAGAGACACAGTGACAGAGACACAGAGACACAGAGACAGAGACACAGAGACAGAGACACAGAGACAGAGACACAGAGACAGAGACACGGAGACAGAGACACAGAGACAGAGACACAGAGACAGAGACACAGTGACAGAGACACAGAGACAGAGACACAGAGACAGAGACACAGAGTCAGAGACAGAGACAGAGACACGGAGGCAGAGACACAGAGACAGAGACACAGAGGCAGAGGCACAGAGACAGAGACACAGAGACAGAGACACAGAGACAGAGACACAGAGACAGGGACACAGACGCAGAGACAGGGACACAGAGACAGAGACACAGAGACCGAGACCCAGAGACAGAGACACAGATACAGAGACACAGAGACAGAGACACAGAGACAGAGACACAGAGACAGAGACACAGTGACAGAGACACAGAGACAGAGAAACAGAGACAGAGTCACAGAGACAGAGACACAGAGGCAGAGGCACAGAGAGAGAGAGACACAGCGGCAGAGACACAGAGAAAGAGACAGAGACACAGAGACGGAGACACAGGGACAGAGACACAGAGACAGGGCACAGAGACGGAGACTCTGGGACAGAGACACAGAGACAGAGACACAGAGACAGGGACACAGAGACAGAGACACAGAGACAGAGACACAGAGACGGAGACACAGGGACAGAGACACAGAGACAGAGACACAGGGACAGAGACACAGAGGCAGACACTCAGAGGCAGAGACACAGAGACAGAGACACAGAGACAGAGACACAGAGACCGAGACCCAGAGACAGAGACACAAATACAGAGACACAAAGACAGAGACACAGAGACAGAGACACAGAGACAGAGACACAGAGACAGAGACACAGAGACAGAGACACAGAGACAGAGACACAGAGACAGAGTCACAGAGACAGAGACACAGAGGCAGAGGCACAGAGCCAGAGACACAGAGACAGAGACAGAGACAGACACACAGAGACAGAGGCACAGAGACGGAGACACAGGGACAGAGACACAGAGACAGGGACACAGAGAGAGTGACTCAGAGACAGAGACACAGGGACAGAATCACAGAGACATAGACACAGAGACAGAGACACAGAGACACAGAGACAGAGACAGAGACAGAGACACAGAGACAGAGACAAAGAGACAGAGACACAGAGACAGAGTCACAGAGACAGAGACACAGAGGCAGAGGCACGGAGACAGAGACACAGAGACAGAGACACAGAGACCGAGACCCAGAGACAGAGGCACAGATACAGAGACACAGATGCAGAGACACAATGACAGAGATACGGAGACAGCGATACAGGGAGAGGGACACAGAAACGGAGACACAGGGACAGAGACACAGAGAGAGGGACACAGAGACAGAGACGCAGTGACAGAGACACAGAGGCAGAGACACAGAGAAAGAGAAACAGAGACAGAGACAGAGACAGAGACACAGAGACAGAGACACAGAGACAGAGACACAGAGACAGAGACACAGAGACAGAGACGCAGAGACAGAGACACAGGGACGGAGACCCAGAGACAGAGACACAGAGACATAGACACAGTGACAGAGACACAGAGACAGAGATTCAGATGCAGAGACACAGAGACGGAGACACAGGGACAGAGACACAGAGACAGGGACACAGAGGCAGAGATTCAGATGCAGAGACACAGGGACAGATTCACAGAGACAGAGACACGGAGAGAGACTCACGGAGACAGAGACACAGAGACAGGGACACAGAGACGGAGACAGATGGACAGAGACACAGAGACCGTGACACAAGGAGAGAGACACAGAGACATAGACACAGAGACAGAGATACAGAGACAGAGACGCAGAGACAGATACACAGAGGCAGAGACACAGAGACAGAGACACAGAGACAGAGACACAGAGACACACGGTCAGAGGCATAGACACAGATACAGAGACATAGAGACAGTGACACAAAGACGGAGACACAGGGGCAGAGACACCGAGACAGAGAGACAGAGTCAGAGACACAGAGACAGAGACACAGAGACAGAGACACAGAGACAGAGACACAGAGACAGAGACACAGAGACAGAGACACAGAGACAGAGACACAGAGACAGAGACACAGAGACCGAGACACAGAGACAGAGACACAGAGACAGAGTCACAGAGACAGAGACACAGAGGCAGAGGCACAGAGCCAGAGACACAGAGACAGAGACAGAGACAGACACACAGAGACAGAGACACGGAGACGGAGACACAGGGACAGAGACACAGAGACAGGGACACAGAGAGAGTGACTCAGAGACAGAGACACAGGGACAGAATCACAGAGACATAGACACAGAGACAGAGACACAGAGACACAGAGACAGAGTCAGAGACAGAGACAGAGACACAGAGACAGAGACACAGAGACAGAGACACAGAGACAGGGACACAGAGACAGAGACACAGAGACAGAGACACAGAGACGGAGGCACAGAGACGGAGACACAGAGACAGAGACACAGAGACCGAGACCCAGAGACAGAAACACAGATACAGAGAGACAGAGACACAGGGACAGAGACACAGAGACAGAGACACAGAGACAGAGACACAGGGACAGAGACACAGAGACAGGGCACAGAGACGGAGACTCTGGGACAGAGACACAGAGACAGAGATTCAGATGCAGAGACACAGAGACGGAGACACATAGACAGAGACACAGAGGCAGAGGCACAGAGACAGAGACACAGAGGCAGAGGCACAGAGAGAGAGACACAGCGGCAGAGACACAGAGAAAGAGACAGAGACACAGAGACGGAGACACAGGGACAGAGACACAGAGACAGGGCACAGAGACGGAGACTCTGGGACAGAGACACAGAGACAGAGATTCAGAGACAGGGACACAGAGACGGAGACACAGAGACAGAGACACAGAGGCAGAGGCACAGAGACAGAGACACAGAGACAGAGACACAGAGACAGAGACACAGAGACAGAGACACAGAGACAGAGACACAGAGACAGAGACACAGGGACAGAAACACAGAGACAGAGACACAGAGACAGAGAAACAGAGACAGAGTCACAGAGACAGAGACACAGAGGCAGAGGCACAGAGCCAGAGACACAGAGACAGTGACAGAGACAGACACACAGAGACAGAGACACAGAGACGGAGACACAGGGACAGAGACACAGAGACAGGGACACAGAGAGAGTGACTCAGAGACAGAGACACAGGGACAGAATCACAGAGACATAGACACAGAGACAGAGACACAGAGACACAGAGACAGAGACCGAGACCCAGAGACGGAGACACAGATACAGAGACACAGAGACAGAGACACAGAGACAGAGACAGAGAGACAGAGACACAGAGACAGAGACACAGAGACAGAGACACAGAGACAGAGACACAGAGACAGAGACACAGAGACAGAGACACAGAGACAGAGACACAGAGACAGAGACACAGAGACAGAGACACAGAGACAGAGACACAGAGACAGAGACACAGAGACAGAGATACAGAGACAGAGACACAGAGACAGAGACACAGAGACAGAGACACAGAGACAGAGACACAGAGACAGGGACACAGACGCAGAGACAGGGACACAGAGACAGAGACACAGAGACCGAGACCCAGAGACAGAGACACAGATACAGAGACACAGAGACAGAGACACAGAGACAGAGACACAGAGACAGAGACACAGTGACAGAGACACAGAGACAGAGAAACAGAGACAGAGTCACAGAGACAGAGACACAGAGGCAGAGGCACAGAGAGAGAGAGACACAGCGGCAGAGACACAGAGAAAGAGACAGAGACACAGAGACGGAGACACAGGGACAGAGACACAGAGACAGGGCACAGAGACGGAGACTCTGGGACAGAGACACAGAGACAGAGACACAGAGACAGGGACACAGAGACAGAGACACAGAGACAGAGACACAGAGACGGAGACACAGGGACAGAGACACAGAGACAGAGACACAGGGACAGAGACACAGAGGCAGACACTCAGAGGCAGAGACACAGAGACAGAGACACAGAGACAGAGACACAGAGACCGAGACCCAGAGACAGAGACACAAATACAGAGACACAAAGACAGAGACACAGAGACAGAGACACAGAGACAGAGACACAGAGACAGAGACACAGAGACAGAGACACAGAGACAGAGACACAGAGACAGAGACACAGAGACAGAGTCACAGAGACAGAGACACAGAGGCAGAGGCACAGAGCCAGAGACACAGAGACAGAGACAGAGACAGACACACAGAGACAGAGGCACAGAGACGGAGACACAGGGACAGAGACACAGAGACAGGGACACAGAGAGAGTGACTCAGAGACAGAGACACAGGGACAGAATCACAGAGACATAGACACAGAGACAGAGACACAGAGACACAGAGACAGAGACAGAGACAGAGACACAGAGACAGAGACAAAGAGACAGAGACACAGAGACAGAGTCACAGAGACAGAGACACAGAGGCAGAGGCACGGAGACAGAGACACAGAGACAGAGACACAGAGACCGAGACCCAGAGACAGAGGCACAGATACAGAGACACAGATGCAGAGACACAATGACAGAGATACGGAGACAGCGATACAGGGAGAGGGACACAGAAACGGAGACACAGGGACAGAGACACAGAGAGAGGGACACAGAGACAGAGACGCAGTGACAGAGACACAGAGGCAGAGACACAGAGACAGAGACACAGTGACAGAGACACAGAGACACAGAGACAGAGACACAGAGACAGAGACACAGAGACAGAGACACAGAGACAGAGACACGGAGACAGAGACACAGAGACAGAGACACAGAGACAGAGACACAGTGACAGAGACACAGAGACAGAGACACAGAGACAGAGACACAGAGTCAGAGACAGAGACAGAGACACGGAGGCAGAGACACAGAGACAGAGACACAGAGGCAGAGGCACAGAGACAGAGACACAGAGACAGAGACACAGAGACAGAGACACAGAGACAGGGACACAGACGCAGAGACAGGGACACAGAGACAGAGACACAGAGACCGAGACCCAGAGACAGAGACACAGATACAGAGACACAGAGACAGAGACACAGAGACAGAGACACAGAGACAGAGACACAGTGACAGAGACACAGAGACAGAGAAACAGAGACAGAGTCACAGAGACAGAGACACAGAGGCAGAGGCACAGAGAGAGAGAGACACAGCGGCAGAGACACAGAGAAAGAGACAGAGACACAGAGACGGAGACACAGGGACAGAGACACAGAGACAGGGCACAGAGACGGAGACTCTGGGACAGAGACACAGAGACAGAGACACAGAGACAGGGACACAGAGACAGAGACACAGAGACAGAGACACAGAGACGGAGACACAGGGACAGAGACACAGAGACAGAGACACAGGGACAGAGACACAGAGGCAGACACTCAGAGGCAGAGACACAGAGACAGAGACACAGAGACAGAGACACAGAGACCGAGACCCAGAGACAGAGACACAAATACAGAGACACAAAGACAGAGACACAGAGACAGAGACACAGAGACAGAGACACAGAGACAGAGACACAGAGACAGAGACACAGAGACAGAGACACAGAGACAGAGTCACAGAGACAGAGACACAGAGGCAGAGGCACAGAGCCAGAGACACAGAGACAGAGACAGAGACAGACACACAGAGACAGAGGCACAGAGACGGAGACACAGGGACAGAGACACAGAGACAGGGACACAGAGAGAGTGACTCAGAGACAGAGACACAGGGACAGAATCACAGAGACATAGACACAGAGACAGAGACACAGAGACACAGAGACAGAGACAGAGACAGAGACACAGAGACAGAGACAAAGAGACAGAGACACAGAGACAGAGTCACAGAGACAGAGACACAGAGGCAGAGGCACGGAGACAGAGACACAGAGACAGAGACACAGAGACCGAGACCCAGAGACAGAGGCACAGATACAGAGACACAGATGCAGAGACACAATGACAGAGATACGGAGACAGCGATACAGGGAGAGGGACACAGAAACGGAGACACAGGGACAGAGACACAGAGAGAGGGACACAGAGACAGAGACGCAGTGACAGAGACACAGAGGCAGAGACACAGAGAAAGAGAAACAGAGACAGAGACAGAGACAGAGACACAGAGACAGAGACACAGAGACAGAGACACAGAGACAGAGACACAGAGACAGAGACGCAGAGACAGAGACACAGGGACGGAGACCCAGAGACAGAGACACAGAGACATAGACACAGTGACAGAGACACAGAGACAGAGATTCAGATGCAGAGACACAGAGACGGAGACACAGGGACAGAGACACAGAGACAGGGACACAGAGGCAGAGATTCAGATGCAGAGACACAGGGACAGATTCACAGAGACAGAGACACGGAGAGAGACTCACGGAGACAGAGACACAGAGACAGGGACACAGAGACGGAGACAGATGGACAGAGACACAGAGACCGTGACACAAGGAGAGAGACACAGAGACATAGACACAGAGACAGAGATACAGAGACAGAGACGCAGAGACAGATACACAGAGGCAGAGACACAGAGACAGAGACACAGAGACAGAGACACAGAGACACACGGTCAGAGGCATAGACACAGATACAGAGACATAGAGACAGTGACACAAAGACGGAGACACAGGGGCAGAGACACCGAGACAGAGAGACAGAGTCAGAGACACAGAGACAGAGACACAGAGACAGAGACACAGAGACAGAGACACAGAGACAGAGACACAGAGACAGAGACACAGAGACAGAGACACAGAGACAGAGACACAGAGACCGAGACACAGAGACAGAGACACAGAGACAGAGTCACAGAGACAGAGACACAGAGGCAGAGGCACAGAGCCAGAGACACAGAGACAGAGACAGAGACAGACACACAGAGACAGAGACACAGAGACGGAGACACAGGGACAGAGACACAGAGACAGGGACACAGAGAGAGTGACTCAGAGACAGAGACACAGGGACAGAATCACAGAGACATAGACACAGAGACAGAGACACAGAGACACAGAGACAGAGTCAGAGACAGAGACAGAGACACAGAGACAGAGACACAGAGACAGAGACACAGAGACAGGGACACAGAGACAGAGACACAGAGACAGAGACACAGAGACGGAGGCACAGAGACGGAGACACAGAGACAGAGACACAGAGACCGAGACCCAGAGACAGAAACACAGATACAGAGAGACAGAGACACAGGGACAGAGACACAGAGACAGAGACACAGAGACAGAGACACAGGGACAGAGACACAGAGACAGGGCACAGAGACGGAGACTCTGGGACAGAGACACAGAGACAGAGATTCAGAGACAGGGACACAGAGACGGAGACACATAGACAGAGACACAGAGGCAGAGGCACAGAGACAGAGACACAGAGGCAGAGGCACAGAGAGAGAGACACAGCGGCAGAGACACAGAGAAAGAGACAGAGACACAGAGACGGAGACACAGGGACAGAGACACAGAGACAGGGCACAGAGACGGAGACTCTGGGACAGAGACACAGAGACAGAGATTCAGAGACAGGGACACAGAGACGGAGACACAGAGACAGAGACACAGAGGCAGAGGCACAGAGACAGAGACACAGAGACAGAGACACAGAGACAGAGACACAGAGACAGAGACACAGAGACAGAGACACAGAGACAGAGACACAGGGACAGAAACACAGAGACAGAGACACAGAGACAGAGAAACAGAGACAGAGTCACAGAGACAGAGACACAGAGGCAGAGGCACAGAGCCAGAGACACAGAGACAGTGACAGAGACAGACACACAGAGACAGAGACACAGAGACGGAGACACAGGGACAGAGACACAGAGACAGGGACACAGAGAGAGTGACTCAGAGACAGAGACACAGGGACAGAATCACAGAGACATAGACACAGAGACAGAGACACAGAGACACAGAGACAGAGACCGAGACCCAGAGACGGAGACACAGATACAGAGACACAGAGACAGAGACACAGAGACAGAGACAGAGAGACAGAGACACAGAGACAGAGACACAGAGACAGAGACACAGAGACAGAGACACAGAGACAGAGACACAGAGACAGAGACACAGAGACAGAGACACAGAGACAGAGACACAGAGACAGAGACACAGAGACAGAGACACAGAGACAGAGACACAGAGACAGAGATACAGAGACAGAGACACAGAGACAGAGACACAGAGACAGAGACACAGAGACAGAGACACAGAGACAGGGACACAGACGCAGAGACAGGGACACAGAGACAGAGACACAGAGACCGAGACCCAGAGACAGAGACACAGATACAGAGACACAGAGACAGAGACACAGAGACAGAGACACAGAGACAGAGACACAGTGACAGAGACACAGAGACAGAGAAACAGAGACAGAGTCACAGAGACAGAGACACAGAGGCAGAGGCACAGAGAGAGAGAGACACAGCGGCAGAGACACAGAGAAAGAGACAGAGACACAGAGACGGAGACACAGGGACAGAGACACAGAGACAGGGCACAGAGGCGGAGACTCTGGGACAGAGACACAGAGACAGAGACACAGAGACAGGGACACAGAGACAGAGACACAGAGACAGAGACACAGAGACGGAGACACAGGGACAGAGACACAGAGACAGAGACACAGGGACAGAGACACAGAGGCAGACACTCAGAGGCAGAGACACAGAGACAGAGACACAGAGACAGAGACACAGAGACCGAGACCCAGAGACAGAGACACAAATACAGAGACACAAAGACAGAGACACAGAGACAGAGACACAGAGACAGAGACACAGAGACAGAGACACAGAGACAGAGACACAGAGACAGAGACACAGAGACAGAGTCACAGAGACAGAGACACAGAGGCAGAGGCACAGAGCCAGAGACACAGAGACAGAGACAGAGACAGACACACAGAGACAGAGGCACAGAGACGGAGACACAGGGACAGAGACACAGAGACAGGGACACAGAGAGAGTGACTCAGAGACAGAGACACAGGGACAGAATCACAGAGACATAGACACAGAGACAGAGACACAGAGACACAGAGACAGAGACAGAGACAGAGACACAGAGACAGAGACAAAGAGACAGAGACACAGAGACAGAGTCACAGAGACAGAGACACAGAGGCAGAGGCACGGAGACAGAGACACAGAGACAGAGACACAGAGACCGAGACCCAGAGACAGAGGCACAGATACAGAGACACAGATGCAGAGACACAATGACAGAGATACGGAGACAGCGATACAGGGAGAGGGACACAGAAACGGAGACACAGGGACAGAGACACAGAGAGAGGGACACAGAGACAGAGACGCAGTGACAGAGACACAGAGGCAGAGACACAGAGAAAGAGAAACAGAGACAGAGACAGAGACAGAGACACAGAGACAGAGACACAGAGACAGAGACACAGAGACAGAGACACAGAGACAGAGACGCAGAGACAGAGACACAGGGACGGAGACCCAGAGACAGAGACACAGAGACATAGACACAGTGACAGAGACACAGAGACAGAGATTCAGATGCAGAGACACAGAGACGGAGACACAGGGACAGAGACACAGAGACAGGGACACAGAGGCAGAGATTCAGATGCAGAGACACAGGGACAGATTCACAGAGACAGAGACACGGAGAGAGACTCACGGAGACAGAGACACAGAGACAGGGACACAGAGACGGAGACAGATGGACAGAGACACAGAGACCGTGACACAAGGAGAGAGACACAGAGACATAGACACAGAGACAGAGATACAGAGACAGAGACGCAGAGACAGATACACAGAGGCAGAGACACAGAGACAGAGACACAGAGACAGAGACACAGAGACACACGGTCAGAGGCATAGACACAGATACAGAGACATAGAGACAGTGACACAAAGACGGAGACACAGGGGCAGAGACACCGAGACAGAGAGACAGAGTCAGAGACACAGAGACAGAGACACAGAGACAGAGACACAGAGACAGAGACACAGAGACAGAGACACAGAGACAGAGACACAGAGACAGAGACACAGAGACCGAGACACAGAGACAGAGACACAGAGACAGAGTCACAGAGACAGAGACACAGAGGCAGAGGCACAGAGCCAGAGACACAGAGACAGAGACAGAGACAGACACACAGAGACAGAGACACAGAGACGGAGACACAGGGACAGAGACACAGAGACAGGGACACAGAGAGAGTGACTCAGAGACAGAGACACAGGGACAGAATCACAGAGACATAGACACAGAGACAGAGACACAGAGACACAGAGACAGAGTCAGAGACAGAGACAGAGACACAGAGACAGAGACACAGAGACAGAGACACAGAGACAGGGACACAGAGACAGAGACACAGAGACAGAGACACAGAGACGGAGGCACAGAGACGGAGACACAGAGACAGAGACACAGAGACCGAGACCCAGAGACAGAAACACAGATACAGAGAGACAGAGACACAGGGACAGAGACACAGAGACAGAGACACAGAGACAGAGACACAGGGACAGAGACACAGAGACAGGGCACAGAGACGGAGACTCTGGGACAGAGACACAGAGACAGAGATTCAGAGACAGGGACACAGAGACGGAGACACATAGACAGAGACACAGAGGCAGAGGCACAGAGACAGAGACACAGAGGCAGAGGCACAGAGAGAGAGACACAGCGGCAGAGACACAGAGAAAGAGACAGAGACACAGAGACGGAGACACAGGGACAGAGACACAGAGACAGGGCACAGAGACGGAGACTCTGGGACAGAGACACAGAGACAGAGATTCAGAGACAGGGACACAGAGACGGAGACACAGAGACAGAGACACAGAGGCAGAGGCACAGAGACAGAGACACAGAGACAGAGACACAGAGACAGAGACACAGAGACAGAGACACAGAGACAGAGACACAGAGACAGAGACACAGGGACAGAAACACAGAGACAGAGACACAGAGACAGAGAAACAGAGACAGAGTCACAGAGACAGAGACACAGAGGCAGAGGCACAGAGCCAGAGACACAGAGACAGAGACAGAGACAGACACACAGAGACAGAGACACAGAGACGGAGACACAGGGACAGAGACACAGAGACAGGGACACAGAGAGAGTGACTCAGAGACAGAGACACAGGGACAGAATCACAGAGACATAGACACAGAGACAGAGACACAGAGACACAGAGACAGAGACCGAGACCCAGAGACGGAGACACAGATACAGAGACACAGAGACAGAGACACAGAGACAGAGACAGAGAGACAGAGACACAGAGACAGAGACACAGAGACAGAGACACAGAGACAGAGAAACAGAGACAGAGTCACAGAGACAGAGACACAGAGGCAGAGACACAGTGACAGAGACACAGAGACAGAGACACAGAGACAGATACACAGTGACAGCGTCACAGAGACAGAGACAAAATGACAGAGATTCGGAGACAGAGACACAGGGAGAGAGACACAGAAACGTAGACACAAGGACAGAGACACAGAGACAGAGACACAGATACAGAGACACAAAGACAGAGACACAGAGACAGAGACACAGAGACAGAGACACAGAGACAGAGACACAGAGACAGAGACACAGAGACAGAGACACAGAGACAGAGACACAGAGACAGAGACACAGAGACAGAGACACAGAGACAGAGACACAGAGACAGAGACACAGAGACAGAGACACAGAGACAGAGACACAGAGACAGAGACACAGAGACAGAGACACAGAGACAGAGACACAGAGACAGAGACACAGAGACAGAGACACAGAGACAGAGACACAGAGACAGAGATACAGAGACAGAGACACAGAGACAGAGACACAGAGACAGAGACACAGAGACAGAGACACAGAGACAGAGACACAGAGACATAGCCACAGAGACAGAGACATAGCGACAGAGACACAGAGACAGCGACACAGAGACAGAGACACAGAGACGGAGACACAGAGACAGATACACAGAGACAGATACACAGAGACAGAGACAAAGAGACAGAGACAAAGAGACAGAGACACAGAGACAGAGTCACAGATACAGAGACACAGAGGCAGAGGCACAGAGACAGAGACACAGAGACAGAGACACAGAGACAGAGACACAGAGACGGAGGCACAGAGACGGAGACACAGGGACAGAGACACAGAGACAGAGACACAGGGACAGAGACACAGAGGCAGACACTCAGAGGCAGAGACACAGAGACAGAGACACAGAGACAGAGACATAGAGACCGAGACCCAGAGACAGAGACACAGATACAGAGACACAAAGACAGAGACACAGAGACAGAGACACAGAGACAGAGACACAGAGACAGAGACACAGAGACAGAGTCACAGAGACAGAGACACAGAGGCAGAGGCACAGAGCCAGAGACACAGAGACAGAGACAGAGACAGACACACAGAGACAGAGACACAAAGACGGAGACACAGGGACAGAGACACAGAGACAGGGACACAGAGAGAGTGACTCAGAGACAGAGACACAGGGACAGAATCACAGAGACATAGACACAGAGACAGAGACACAGAGACACAGAGACAGAGACCGAGACCCAGAGACGCAGACACAGATACAGAGACACAGAGACAGAGACACAGAGACAGAGACACAGAGACAGAGACACAGAGACAGAGAAACAGAGACAGAGTCACAGAGACAGAGACACAGAGGCAGAGACACAGTGACAGAGACACAGAGACAGAGACACAGAGACAGATACACAGTGACAGCGTCACAGAGACAGAGACAAAATGACAGAGATTCGGAGACAGAGACACAGAAACGTAGACACAAGGAGAGAGACACAGAGACAGGGACGCAGGGACGGAGACACAGAGACAGACACACAGAGACCGAGACCCAGAGACAGAGACACAGATACAGAGACACAAAGACAGAGACACAGAGACAGAGACACAGAGACAGAGACACAGAGACACAGAGACAGAGACACAGAGACAAAGACACAGAGACAGAGACACAGAGACAGAGACACAGAGACAGAGACACAGAGACAGAGACACAGAGACGTAGCCACAGAGACAGAGACATAGAGACAGAGACACAGATACAGAGACACAGATGCAGAGACACAATGACAGAGATTCGGAGACAGCGATACAGGGAGAGGGACACAGAAACGGAGACACAGGGGCAGAGACACAGAGAGTGGGACACAGAGACAGAGACGCAGTGACAGAGACACAGAGGCAGAGACACAGAGAAAGAGAAACAGAGACAGAGACAGAGACAGAGACACAGAGACAGAGACACAGAGACAGAGACACAGAGACAGAGACGCAGAGACAGAGACACAGAGACGGAGACCCAGAGACAGAGACACAGATATAGAGACACAGAGACATAGACACAGGGACAGAAACACAGAGACAGAGACACAGAGACAGAGAAGCAGAGACAGAGTCACAGAGACAGAGACACAGAGGCAGAGGCACAGAGCCAGAGACACAGAGACAGAGACAGAGACAGACACACAGAGACAGAGACACAGAGACGGAGACACAGGGACAGAGACACAGAGACAGGGACACAGAGAGAGTGACTCAGAGACAGAGACACAGGGACAGAATCACAGAGACATAGACACAGAGACAGAGACACAGAGACACAGAGACAGAGACCGAGACCCAGAGACGGAGACACAGAGACAGAGACACAGAGACAGAGACACAGAGACAGAGACACAGAGACAGAGACACAGAGACAGAGACACAGAGACAGAGAAACAGAGACAGAGTCACAGAGACAGAGACACAGAGGCAGAGACACAGTGACAGAGACACAGAGACAGAGACACAGAGACAGATACACAGTGACAGCGTCACAGAGACAGAGACAAAATGACAGAGATTCGGAGACAGAGACACAGGGAGAGAGACACAGAAACGTAGACACAAGGACAGAGACACAGAGACAGGGACACAGGGACGGAGACACAGAGACAGAGACACAGAGACCGAGACCCAGAGACAGAGACACAGATACAGAGACACAAAGACAGAGACACAGAGACAGAGACACAGAGACAGAGACACAGAGACAGAGACACAGAGACATAGCCACAGAGACAGAGACATAGAGACAGAGACACAGAGACAGCGACACAGAGACAGAGACACAGAGACGGAGACACAGAGACAGATACACAGAGACAGAGACAAAGAGACAGAGACACAGAGACAGAGTCACAGATACAGAGACACAGAGGCAGAGGCACAGAGACAGAGACACAGAGACAGAGACACAGAGACAGAGACACAGAGACGGAGGCACAGAGACGGAGACACAGGGACAGAGACACAGAGACAGAGACACAGGGACAGAGACACAGAGGCAGACACTCAGAGGCAGAGACACAGAGACAGAGACACAGAGACAGAGACACAGAGACCGAGACCCAGAGACAGAGACACAGATACAGAGACACAGATACAGAGACACAGATGCAGAGACACAATGACAGATATTCGGAGACAGCGATACAGGGAGAGGGACACAGAAACGGAGACACGGGGACAGAGACACAGAGAGGGGGACACAGAGACAGAGACGCAGTGACAGAGACACAGAGGCAGAGACACAGAGCAAGAGAAACAGAGACAGAGACACAGAGACGGAGACCCAGAGACAGAGACACAGATACAGAGACACAGAGACATAGACACAGTGACAGAGACACAGAGACAGATACACAGAGACAGAGACACAGAGACATAGCCACAGAGACAGAGACATAGAGACAGAGACACAGGGACAGAGACACAGAGACAGGGCACAGAGACGGAGACTCTGGGACAGAGACACAGAGACAGAGATTCAGAGACAGGGACACAGAGACGGAGACACATAGACAGAGACACAGAGGCAGAGGCACAGAGACAGAGACACAGAGGCAGAGGCACAGAGAGAGAGACACAGCGGCAGAGACACAGAGAAAGAGACAGAGACACAGAGACGGAGACACAGGGACAGAGACACAGAGACAGGGCACAGAGACGGAGACTCTGGGACAGAGACACAGAGACAGAGATTCAGAGACAGGGACACAGAGACGGAGACACAGAGACAGAGACACAGAGGCAGAGGCACAGAGACAGAGACACAGAGACAGAGACACAGAGACAGAGACACAGAGACAGAGACACAGAGACAGAGACACAGAGACAGAGACACAGGGACAGAAACACAGAGACAGAGACACAGAGACAGAGAAACAGAGACAGAGTCACAGAGACAGAGACACAGAGGCAGAGGCACAGAGCCAGAGACACAGAGACAGAGACAGAGACAGACACACAGAGACAGAGACACAGAGACGGAGACACAGGGACAGAGACACAGAGACAGGGACACAGAGAGAGTGACTCAGAGACAGAGACACAGGGACAGAATCACAGAGACATAGACACAGAGACAGAGACACAGAGACACAGAGACAGAGACCGAGACCCAGAGACGGAGACACAGATACAGAGACACAGAGACAGAGACACAGAGACAGAGACAGAGAGACAGAGACACAGAGACAGAGACACAGAGACAGAGACACAGAGACAGAGAAACAGAGACAGAGTCACAGAGACAGAGACACAGAGGCAGAGACACAGTGACAGAGACACAGAGACAGAGACACAGAGACAGATACACAGTGACAGCGTCACAGAGACAGAGACAAAATGACAGAGATTCGGAGACAGAGACACAGGGAGAGAGACACAGAAACGTAGACACAAGGACAGAGACACAGAGACAGGAACACAGGGACGGAGACACAGAGACAGAGACACAGGGACAGAGACACAGAGGCAGACACTCAGAGGCAGAGACACAGAGACAGAGACACAGAGACAGAGACACAGAGACCGAGACCCAGAGACAGAGACACAGATACAGAGACACAAAGACAGAGACACAGAGACAGAGACACATAGACAGAGACACAGAGACAGAGACACAGAGACAGAGTCACAGAGACAGAGACACAGAGGCAGAGACACAGAGACAGAGACACAGAGACAGAGAAACAGAGACAGAGTCACAGAGACAGAGACACAGAGGCAGAGACACAGAGACAGCGTCACAGAGACAGAGACACAGAGACAGACACACAGAGACAGAGACACAAAGACGGAGACACAGGGACAGAGACACAGAGACAGGGACACAGAGAGAGTGACTCAGAGACAGAGACACAGGGACAGAATCACAGAGACATAGACACAGAGACAGAGACACAGAGACACAGAGACAGAGACCGAGACCCAGAGACGGAGACACAGAGACAGAGACACAGAGACAGAGACACAGAGACAGAGACACAGAGACAGAGACACAGAGACAGAGACACAGAGACAGAGACACAGAGACAGAGAAACAGAGACAGAGTCACAGAGACAGAGACACAGAGGCAGAGACACAGTGACAGAGACACAGAGACAGAGACACAGAGACAGATACACAGTGACAGCGTCACAGAGACAGAGACAAAATGACAGAGATTCGGAGACAGAGACACAGGGAGAGAGACACAGAAACGTAGACACAAGGACAGAGACACAGAGACAGGGACACAGGGACGGAGACACAGAGACAGAGACACAGAGACCGAGACCCAGAGACAGAGACACAGATACAGAGACACAAAGACAGAGACACAGAGACAGAGACACAGAGACAGAGACACAGAGACAGAGACACAGAGACATAGCCACAGAGACAGAGACATAGAGACAGAGACACAGAGACAGCGACACAGAGACAGAGACACAGAGACGGAGACACAGAGACAGATACACAGAGACAGAGACAAAGAGACAGAGACACAGAGACAGAGTCACAGATACAGAGACACAGAGGCAGAGGCACAGAGACAGAGACACAGAGACAGAGACACAGAGACAGAGACACAGAGACGGAGGCACAGAGACGGAGACACAGGGACAGAGACACAGAGACAGAGACACAGGGACAGAGACACAGAGGCAGACACTCAGAGGCAGAGACACAGAGACAGAGACACAGAGACAGAGACACAGAGACCGAGACCCAGAGACAGAGACACAGATACAGAGACACAGATACAGAGACACAGATGCAGAGACACAATGACAGATATTCGGAGACAGCGATACAGGGAGAGGGACACAGAAACGGAGACACGGGGACAGAGACACAGAGAGGGGGACACAGAGACAGAGACGCAGTGACAGAGACACAGAGGCAGAGACACAGAGCAAGAGAAACAGAGACAGAGACACAGAGACGGAGACCCAGAGACAGAGACACAGATACAGAGACACAGAGACATAGACACAGTGACAGAGACACAGAGACAGATACACAGAGACAGCGTCACAGAGACAGAGACACAGAGGCAGAGACATAGAGACAGAGACACAGAGAGAGTGACACAGAGACGGAGACACAGGGGCAGTAACACAGAGACATGGACACAGAGAGAGTGACTCAGAGACACAGACACAGAGACGGAGACAGAGACACAGAGACATAGACACAGAGACAGAGACACAGAGACGGAGACTGTCGGACAGAGACACAGAGACAGAGATTCAGATGCAGAGACACAGAGACGGAGACACTGGGACAGAGACACAGAGACAGGGACACAGAGGCAGAGATTCAGATGCAGAGACACAGGGACAGATTCACAGAGACAGAGACACGGAGAGAGACTCACGGAGACAGAGACACAGAGACAGGGACACAGAGACGGAGACAGATGGACAGAGACACAGAGACCGTGACACAAGGAGAGAGACACAGAGACATAGACACAGAGACAGAGATACAGAGACAGAGACGCAGAGACAGATACACAGAGGCAGAGACACAGAGACAGAGACACAGAGACAGAGACACAGAGACAGAGACACAGAGACACACGGTCAGAGGCATAGACACAGAGACAGAGACACAGAGACAGTGACACAAAGACGGAGACACAGGGGCAGAGACACTGAGACAGAGAGACAGAGTCAGAGACACAGAGACAGAGACACAGAGACAGAGACACAGAGACAGAGACACAGAGACAGAGACACAGAGACAGAGACACAGAGACGGAGACACGGAGACAGAGACACAGAGACAGAGACACTGAGACAGAGACACAGAGACAGAGACACAGGGGCAGAGACAACTAGACGGAGTCACAGAGACAGAGACATCAGAGACAGAGACGCAGAGCCGGAGACACAGAGACAGTGACACAGGGACGGAGACACAGAGACAGGGACATAGAGAGAGTGACTCAGAGACAGAGACACAGGGACAGAGGCACAGAGACGTAGACACATAGACAGAGACACAGACACAGAGACAGAGACACAGGGACAGGGACACAGAGACATAGCCACAGAGACAGAGACATAGAGACAGAGACACAGAGACAGACACACAGAGACGGACACACAGGGACAGAGACACAGAGACAGGGACACAGAGAGAGTGACACAAAGACAGAGACACAGGGACAGAGGAACAGAGACATAGACACAGAGACAGAGACACAGAGAGAGAGACACAGAGACAGGGACTCAGAGACAGAGACACAGAGACAGAGACACAGGGGCAGAGACAACGAGACGGAGTCACAGAGACAGAGACACAGAGACAGAGACGCAGAGACAGAGACACAGAGACACAGACATAGAGACAGAGACGCAGAGACGGAGACATAGAGACAGTGACACAGGGACTTAGACACAGAGACAGGGACATAGAGAGAGTGACTCAGAGACAGAGACACAGGGACAGAGGCACAGAGACGTAGACACATAGACAGAGACACAGACACAGAGACAGAGACACAGGGACAGGGACACAGAGACATAGCCACAGAGACAGAGACACAGAGACAGAGACACAGAGACAGACACACAGAGACGGAGACACAGGGACAGAGACACAGAGACAGGGACACAGAGAGAGTGACACAAAGACAGAGACACAGGGACAGAGGAACAGAGACATAGACACAGAGACAGAGACACAGAGACAGAGACACAGAGACAGAGACACAGAGACAGAGACACAGAGACAGAGACACAGAGACAGAGACACAGAGACAGAGACACAGAGACAGAGACACAGAGACAGAGACACAGAGACAGAGACACAGAGACAGAGACACAGAGACAGAGACACAGAGACAGAGACACAGAGACAGAGACACAGAGACAGAGACACAGAGACAGAGACACAGAGACAGAGACACAGAGACAGTGACACAGAGACGGAGACACAGAGACGGAGACACAGAGACAGAGACACAGAGACAGCGACACAGAGACAGGGACACAGAGACAGAGACACAGAGACGGAGACGCGGAGACAGACACAGAGACAGAGACACAGAGACAGAGACACAGAGACAGAGACACAGAGACAGAGACACAGAAGCAGAGACACAGAGACAGAGACACACAGACAGAGACACAGAGACAGAGACACAGAGACAGAGACACAGAGCCAGAGACACAGAGACAGAGACACAGAGACAGAGACACAGAGACAGAGACACAGAGACGGAGACACAGAGACGGAGATACAGGGACAGAGACACAGAGACAGGGACACAGAGAGAGTGACTCAGAGACAGAGACACAGGGACAGAATCACAGAGACATAGACACAGAGACAGAGACACAGAGACACAGAGACAGAGACCGAGACCCAGAGACGGAGACACAGATACAGAGACACAGAGACAGAGACACAGAGACAGAGACACAGAGACAGAGACACAGAGACAGAGACACAGAGACAGAGACACAGAGACAGAGACACAGAGAGAGAGACACAGAGACAGAGAAACAGAGACAGAGTCACAGAGACAGAGACACAGAGGCAGAGACATAGTGACAGAGACACAGAGACAGAGACACAGAGACAGATACACAGTGACAGCGTCACAGAGACAGAGACAAAATGACAGAGATTCGGAGACAGAGACACAGGGAGAGAGACACAGAAACGTAGACACAAGGACAGAGACACAGAGACAGGGACACAGGGACGGAGACACAGAGACAGAGACACAGAGACCGAGACCCAGAGACAGAGTCACAGATACAGAGACACAGAGGCAGAGGCACAGAGACAGAGACACAGAGACAGAGACACAGAGACGGAGGCACAGAGACGGAGACACAGGGACAGAGACACAGAGACAGAGACACAGGGACAGAGACACAGAGGCAGACACTCAGAGGCAGAGACACAGAGACAGAGACACAGAGACAGAGACACAGAGACCGAGACTCAGAGACAGAGACACAGATACAGAGACACAAAGACAGAGACACAGAGACAGAGACACAGAGACAGAGACACAGAGACAGAGACACAGAGACAGAGTCACAGAGACAGAGACACAGAGGCAGAGGCACAGAGCCAGAGACACAGAGACAGAGACAGAGACAGACACACAGAGACAGAGACACAGAGACGGAGACACAGGGACAGAGACACAGAGACAGGGACACAGAGAGAGTGACTCAGAGACAGAGACACAGGGACAGAATCACAGAGACATAGACACAGAGACAGAGACACAGAGACACAGAGACAGAGACCGAGACCCAGAGACGGAGACACAGATACAGAGACACAGAGACAGAGACACAGAGACAGAGACACAGAGACAGAGACACAGAGACAGAGACACAGAGACAGAGACACAGAGACAGAGACACAGATACAGAGAAACAGAGACAGAGTCACAGAGACAGAGACACAGAGGCAGAGACACAGTGACAGAGACACAGAGACAGAGACACAGAGACAGATACACAGTGACAGCGTCACAGAGACAGAGACAAAATGACAGAAATTCGGAGACAGAGACACAGGGAGAGAGACACAGAAACGTAGACACAAGGACAGAGACACAGAGACAGGGACGCAGGGACGGAGACACAGAGACAGACACACAGAGACCGAGACCCAGAGACAGAGACACAGATACAGAGACACAAAGACAGAGACACAGAGACAGAGACACAGAGACAGAGACACAGAGAAAAAGACACAGAGACAGAGACACAGAGACAGAGACACAGAGACAGAGACACAGAGACAGAGACACAGAGACGGAGACACGGAGACAGAGACATAGAGACAGCGACACAAGGACAGCGACACAGAGACAGAGACACAGAGACGGAGACACAGAGACAGATACACAGAGACAGAGACAAAGAGACAGAGACACAGAGACAGAGTCACAGATACAGAGACACAGAGGCAGAGGCACAGAGACAGAGACACAGAGACAGAGACACAGAGACAGAGACACAGAGACGGAGACACAGGGACAGAGACACAGAGACAGAGACACGGAGACAGAGACACAGAGACAGAGACACAGAGACAGAGACACAGAGACAGAGACACAGAAGCAGAGACACAGAGACAGAGACACAGAGACAGAGACACAGAGACAGAGACACAGAGACAGAGACACAGAGACAGAGACACAGAGACAGAGACACAGAGACAGAGATACAGAGTCAGAGACACAGAGACAGAGACACAGAGACAGAGACATAGAGACAGAGACACAGAGAGAGTGACACAGAGACGGAGACACATGGACAGAGACACAGAGAGAGTGACTCAGAGACACAGACACAGAGACGGAGACAGAGACACAGATATATAGACACAGAGACAGAGACACAGAGACGGAGACTGTGGGACAGAGACACAGAGACAGAGATTCAGATGCAGAGACACAGAGACGGAGACACAGGGACAGAGACACAGAGACAGGGACACAGAGGCAGAGATTCAGATGCAGAGACACAGGGACAGATTCACAGAGACAGAGACACGGAGAGAGACCCACGGAGACAGAGACACAGAGACAGGGACACAGAGACGCAGACAGATGGACAGAGACACAGAGACCGTGACGCAAGGAGAGAGACACAGAGACAGAGACACAGAGACAGAGACACAGAGACACAGAGACAGAGACCGAGACCCAGAGACGGAGACACAGAGACAGAGACACAGAGACAGAGACACAGAGACAGAGACACAGAGACAGAGACACAGAGACAGAGACACAGAGACAGAGAAACAGAGACAGAGTCACAGAGGCAGGGACACAGAGGCAGAGACACAGTGACAGAGACACAGAGACAGAGACACAGAGACAGATACACAGTGACAGCGTCACAGAGACAGAGACAAAATGACAGAGATTCGGAGACAGAGACACAGGGAGAGAGACACAGAAACGTAGACACAAGGACAGAGACACAGAGACAGGGACACAGGGACGGAGACACAGAGACAGAGACACAGAGACCGAGACCCAGAGACAGAGACACAGATACAGAGACACAAAGACAGAGACACAGAGACAGAGACACAGAGACAGAGACACAGAGACAGAGACACAGAGACAGAGACACAGAGACATAGCCACAGAGACAGAGACATAGAGACAGAGACACAGAGACAGCGACACAGAGACAGAGACACAGAGACGGAGACACAGAGACAGATACACAGAGACAGAGACAAAGAGACAGAGACACAGAGACAGAGTCACAGATACAGAGACACAGAGGCAGAGGCACAGAGACAGAGACACAGAGACAGAGACACAGAGACAGAGACACAGAGACGGAGGCACAGAGACGGAGACACAGGGACAGAGACACAGAGACAGAGACACAGGGACAGAGACACAGAGGCAGACACTCAGAGGCAGAGACACAGAGACAGAGACACAGAGACAGAGACACAGAGACCGAGACCCAGAGACAGAGACACAGTTACAGAGACACAGATACAGAGACACAGATGCAGAGACACAATGACAGAGATTCGGAGACAGCGATACAGGGAGAGGGACACAGAAACGGAGACACAGGGACAGAGACACAGAGAGAGGGACACAGAGACAGAGACGCAGTGACAGAGACACAGAGGCAGAGACACAGAGAAAGAGAAACAGAGACAGAGACACAGAGACGGAGACCCAGAGACAGAGACACAGATACAGAGACACAGAGACATAGACACAGTGACAGAGACACAGAGACAGATACACAGAGACAGCGTCACAGAGACAGAGACACAGAGGCAGAGACATAGAGACAGAGACACAGAGAGAGTGACACAGAGACGGAGACACAGGGGCAGTAACACAGAGACATGGACACAGAGAGAGTGACTCAGAGACACAGACACAGAGACGGAGACAGAGACACAGAGACATAGACACAGAGACAGAGACACAGAGACGGAGACTGTGGGACAGAGACACAGAGACAGAGATTCAGATGCCGAGACACAGAGACGGAGACACAGGGACAGAGACACAGAGACAGGGACACAGAGGCAGAGATTCAGATGCAGAGACACAGGGACAGATTCACAGAGACAGAGACACGGAGAGAGACTCACGGAGACAGAGACACAGAGACAGGGACACAGAGACGGAGACAGATGGACAGAGACACAGAGACCGTGACACAAGGAGAGAGACACAGAAACATAGACACAGAGACAGAGATACAGAGACAGAGACGCAGAGACAGATACACAGAGGCAGAGACACAGAGACAGAGACACAGAGACAGAGACACAGAGACAGAGACACAGAGACAGAGACACAGAGACAGAGACACAGAGACAGAGACACAGAGACGGAGACACAGAGACAGAGACGCAGAGACAGAGACACAGAGACAGAGACACAGAGACAGAGACAGGGACAGAGACACAGAGACAGAAACACAGAGACAGATTCACAGAGTCACGGACACAGAGACACACGTTCAGAGGCATAGACACAGAGACAGACACACAGAGACCGTGACACAAAGACGGAGACGCAGGGGCAGAGACACCGAGACAGAGACACAGAGACAGAGACACAGAGACAGAGACACAGAGACAGAGACACAGAGACAGAGACACAGAGACAGCGACACAGAGACAGAGACACAGAGACAGAGACACAGAGACGGAGACACGGAGACAGAGACACAGAGACAGAGACACTGAGACAGAGACACAGAGACAGAGACACAGGGGCAGAGACAACTAGACGGAGTCACAGAGACAGAGACATCAGAGACAGAGACGCAGAGACGGAGACACAGAGACAGTGACACAGGGACGGAGACACAGAGACAGGGACATAGAGAGAGTGACTCAGAGACAGAGACACAGGGACAGAGGCACAGAGACGTAGACACATAGACAGAGACACAGACACAGAGACAGAGACACAGGGACAGGGACACAGAGACATAGCCACAGAGACAGAGACATAGAGACAGAGACACAGAGACAGACACACAGAGACGGAGACACAGGGACAGAGACACAGAGACAGGGACACAGAGAGAGTGACACAAAGACAGAGACACAGGGACAGAGGAACAGAGACATAGACACAGAGACAGAGACACAGAGAGAGAGACACAGAGACAGGGACTCAGAGACAGAGACACAGAGACAGAGACACAGGGGCAGAGACAACGAGACGGAGTCACAGAGACAGAGACACAGAGACAGAGACGCAGAGACAGAGACACAGAGACACAGACATAGAGACAGAGACGCAGAGACGGAGACATAGAGACAGTGACACAGGGACTTAGACACAGAGACAGGGACATAGAGAGAGTGACTCAGAGACAGAGACACAGGGACAGAGGCACAGAGACGTAGACACATAGACAGAGACACAGACACAGAGACAGAGACACAGGGACAGGGACACAGAGACATAGCCACAGAGACAGAGACACAGAGACAGAGACACAGAGACAGACACACAGAGACGGAGACACAGGGACAGAGACACAGAGACAGGGACATAGAGAGAGTGACACAAAGACAGAGACACAGGGACAGAGGAACAGAGACATAGACACAGAGACAGAGACACAGAGACAGAGACACAGAGACAGAGACACAGAGACAGAGACACAGAGACAGAGACACAGAGACAGAGACACAGAGACAGAGACACAGAGACAGAGACACAGAGACAGAGACACAGAGACAGAGACACAGAGACAGAGACACAGAGACAGAGACACAGAGACAGAGACACAGAGACAGTGACACAGAGACGGAGACACAGAGACGGAGACACAGAGACAGAGACACAGAGACAGCGACACAGAGACAGAGACACAGAGACAGAGACACAGAGACGGAGACGCGGAGACAGAGACACAGAGACAGAGACACAGAGACAGAGACACAGAGACAGAGACACAGAAGCAGAGACACAGAGACAGAGACACACAGACAGAGACACAGAGACAGAGACACAGAGACAGAGACACAGAGCCAGAGACACAGAGACAGAGACACAGAGACAGAGACACAGAGACAGAGACACAGAGACGGAGACACAGAGACGGAGACACAGGGACAGAGACACAGAGACAGGGACACAGAGAGAGTGACTCAGAGACAGAGACACAGGGACAGAATCACAGAGACATAGACACAGAGACAGAGACACAGAGACACAGAGACAGAGACCGAGACCCAGAGACGGAGACACAGATACAGAGACACAGAGACAGAGACACAGAGACAGAGACACAGAGACAGAGACACAGAGACAGAGACACAGAGACAGAGACACAGAGACAGAGACACAGAGACAGAGACACAGAGACAGAGACACAGAGACAGAGACACAGAGACAGAGACACAGAGACAGAGACACAGAGACAGAGAAACAGAGACAGAGTCACAGAGACAGAGACACAGAGGCAGAGACACAGTGACAGAGACACAGAGACAGAGACACAGAGACAGATACACAGTGACAGCGTCACAGAGACAGAGACAAAATGACAGAGATTCGGAGACAGAGACACAGGGAGAGAGACACAGAAACGTAGACACAAGGACAGAGACACAGAGACAGGGACACAGGGACGGAGACACAGAGACAGAGACACAGAGACCGAGACCCAGAGACAGAGACACAGATACAGAGACACAAAGACAGAGACACAGAGACAGAGACACAGAGACAGAGACACAGAGACAGAGACACAGAGACAGAGACACAGAGACAGAGACACAGAGACAGAGACACAGAGACAGAGACACAGAGACAGAGACACAGAGACAGAGACACAGAGACAGAGACAAAGAGACAGAGACACAGAGGCAGAGTCACAGATACAGAGACACAGAGGCAGAGGCACAGAGACAGAGACACAGAGACAGAGACACAGAGACGGAGGCACAGAGACGGAGACACAGGGACAGAGACACAGAGACAGAGACACAGGGACAGAGACACAGAGGCAGACACTCAGAGGCAGAGACACAGAGACAGAGACACAGAGACAGAGACACAGAGACCGAGACTCAGAGACAGAGACACAGATACAGAGACACAAAGACAGAGACACAGAGACAGAGACACAGAGACAGAGACACAGAGACAGAGACACAGAGACAGAGTCACAGAGACAGAGACACAGAGGCAGAGGCACAGAGCCAGAGACACAGAGACAGAGACAGAGACAGACACACAGAGACAGAGACACAGAGACGGAGACACAGGGACAGAGACACAGAGACAGGGACACAGAGAGAGTGACTCAGAGACAGAGACACAGGGACAGAATCACAGAGACATAGACACAGAGACAGAGACACAGAGACACAGAGACAGAGACCGAGACCCAGAGACGGAGACACAGATACAGAGACACAGAGACAGAGACACAGAGACAGAGACACAGAGACAGAGACACAGAGACAGAGACACAGAGACAGAGACACAGAGACAGAGACACAGAGACAGAGACACAGAGACAGAGAAACAGAGACAGAGTCACAGAGACAGAGACACAGAGGCAGAGACACAGTGACAGAGACACAGAGACAGATACACAGTTACAGCGTCACAGAGACAGAGACAAAATGACAGAGATTCGGAGACAGAGACACAGGGAGAGAGACACAGAAACGTAGACACAAGGACAGAGACACAGAGACAGGGACGCAGGGACGGAGACACAGAGACAGACACACAGAGACCGAGACCCAGAGACAGAGACACAGATACAGAGACACAAAGACAGAGACACAGAGACAGAGACACAGAGACAGAGACACAGAGACAGAGACACAGAGACAAAGACACAGAGACAGAGACACAGAGACAGAGACACAGAGACAGAGACACAGAGACAGAGACACAGAGACAGAGACACGGAGGCAGAGACATAGAGACAGCGACACAGAGACAGCGACACAGAGACAGAGACACAGAGACGGAGACACAGAGACAGATACACAGAGACAGAGACAAAGAGACAGAGACACAGAGACAGAGTCACAGATACAGAGACACAGAGGCAGAGGCACAGAGACAGAGACACAGAGACAGAGACACAGAGACAGAGACACAGAGACGGAGACACAGAGACAGAGACACAGAGACGGAGACACGGAGACAGAGACACAGAGACAGAGACACAGAGACAGAGACACAGAAGCAGAGACACAGAGACAGAGACACAGAGACAGAGACACAGAGACAGAGACACAGAGACAGAGACACAGAGACAGAGACACAGAGACAGAGACACAGAGACAGAGATACAGAGTCAGAGACACAGAGACAGAGACACAGAGACAGAGACATAGAGACAGAGACACAGAGAGAGTGACACAGAGACGGAGACACATGGACAGAGACACAGAGAGAGTGACTCAGAGACACAAACACAGAGACGGAGGCAGAGACACAGATATATAGACACAGAGACAGAGACACAGAGACGGAGACTGTGGGACAGAGACACAGAGACGGAGATTCAGATGCAGAGACACAGAGACGGAGACACAGGGACAGAGACACAGAGACAGGGACACAGAGGCAGAGATTCAGATGCAGAGACACAGGGACAGATTCACAGAGACAGAGACACGGAGAGAGACCCACGGAGACAGAGACACAGAGACAGGGACACAGAGACGCAGACAGATGGACAGAGACACAGAGACCGTGACGCAAGGAGAGAGACACAGAGACAGAGACACAGAGACAGAGACACAGAGACACAGAGACAGAGACCGAGACCCAGAGACGGAGACACAGAGACAGAGACACAGAGACAGAGACACAGAGACAGAGACACAGAGACAGAGACACAGAGACAGAGACACAGAGACAGAGAAACAGAGACAGAGTCACAGAGACAGAGACACAGAGGCAGAGACACAGTGACAGAGACACAGAGACAGAGACACAGAGACAGATACACAGTGACAGCGTCACAGAGACAGAGACAAAATGATAGAGATTCGGAGACAGAGACACAGGGAGAGAGACACAGAAACGTAGACACAAGGACAGAGACACAGAGACAGGGACACAGGGACGGAGACACAGAGACAGAGACACAGAGACCGAGACCCAGAGACAGAGACACAGATACAGAGACACAAAGACAGAGACACAGAGACAGAGACACAGAGACAGAGACACAGAGACAGAGACACAGAGACATAGCCACAGAGACAGAGACATAGAGACAGAGACACAGAGACAGCGACACAGAGACAGAGACACAGAGACGGAGACACAGAGACAGATACACAGAGACAGAGACAAAGAGACAGAGACACAGAGACAGAGTCACAGATACAGAGACACAGAGGCAGAGGCACAGAGACAGAGACACAGAGACAGAGACACAGAGACAGAGACACAGAGACGGAGGCACAGAGACGGAGACACAGGGACAGAGACACAGAGACAGAGACACAGGGACAGAGACACAGAGGCAGACACTCAGAGGCAGAGACACAGAGACAGAGACACAGAGACAGAGACACAGAGACCGAGACCCAGAGACAGAGACACAGATACAGAGACACAGATACAGAGACACAGATGCAGAGACACAATGACAGAGATTCGGAGACAGCGATACAGGGAGAGGGACACAGAAACGGAGACACAGGGACAGAGACACAGAGAGAGGGACACAGAGACAGAGACGCAGTGACAGAGACACAGAGGCAGAGACACAGAGAAAGAGAAACAGAGACAGAGACACAGAGACGGAGACCCAGAGACAGAGACACAGATACAGAGACACAGAGACATAGACACAGTGACAGAGACACAGAGACAGATACACAGAGACAGCGTCACAGAGACAGAGACACAGAGGCAGAGACATAGAGACAGAGACACAGAGAGAGTGACACAGAGACGGAGACACAGGGGCAGTAACACAGAGACATGGACACAGAGAGAGTGACTCAGAGACACAGACACAGAGACGGAGACAGAGACACAGAGACATAGACACAGAGACAGAGACACAGAGACGGAGACTGTGGGACAGAGACACAGAGACAGAGATTCAGATGCAGAGACACAGAGACGGAGACACAGGGACAGAGACACAGAGACAGGGACACAGAGGCAGAGATTCAGATGCAGAGACACAGGGACAGATTCACAGAGACAGAGACACGGAGAGAGACTCACGGAGACAGAGACACAGAGACAGGGACACAGAGACGGAGACAGATGGACAGAGACACAGAGACCGTGACACAAGGAGAGAGACACAGAGACATAGACACAGAGACAGAGATACAGAGACAGAGACGCAGAGACAGATACACAGAGGCAGAGACACAGAGACAGAGACACAGAGACAGAGACACAGAGACAGAGACACAGAGACAGAGACACAGAGACACACGGTCAGAGGCATAGACACAGAGACAGAGACACAGAGACAGTGACACAAAGACGGAGACACAGGGGCAGAGACACTGAGACAGAGAGACAGAGTCAGAGACACAGAGACAGAGACACAGAGACAGAGACACAGAGACAGAGACACAGAGACAGAGACACAGAGACAGAGACACAGAGACAGAGACACAGAGACGGAGAGACAGACAGAGACGCAGAGACAGAGACACAGAGACAGAGACACAGAGACAGAGACACAGAGACAGAGACAGGGACAGAGACACAGAGACAGAAACACAGAGACAGATTCACAGAGTCACGGACACAGAGACACACGTTCAGAGGCATAGACACAGAGACAGACACACAGAGACCGTGACACAAAGACGGAGACGCAGGGGCAGAGACACCGAGACAGAGACACAGAGACAGAGACACAGAGACAGAGACACAGAGACAGAGACACAGAGACAGAGACACAGAGACAGCGACACAGAGACAGAGACACAGAGACAGAGACACAGAGACGGAGACACGGAGACAGAGACACAGAGACAGAGACACTGAGACAGAGACTCAGAGACAGAGACACAGGGGCAGAGACAACTAGACGGAGTCACAGAGACAGAGACATCAGAGACAGAGACGCAGAGACAGAGACACAGAGACAGAGACATAGAGACAGAGACGCAGAGACGGAGACACAGAGACAGTGACACAGGGACGGAGACACAGAGACAGGGACATAGAGAGAGTGACTCAGAGACAGAGACACAGGGACAGAGGCACAGAGACGTAGACACATAGACAGAGACACAGACACAGAGACAGAGACACAGGGACACAGAGATAGAGACACAGAGACAGAGACACAGAGACAGAGACACAGAGACAGAGACACAGAGACAGAGACACAGAGACAGAGACACAGAGACAGTGTCACAGAGACGGAGACACAGAGACGGAGACACAGAGACAGAGACACAGAGACAGCGACACAGAGACAGAGACACAGAGACAGAGACACAGAGACGGAGACGCGGAGACAGAGACACTGAGACAGAGACACAGAGACAGAGACACAGAGACAGAGACACAGAAGCAGAGACACAGAGACAGAGACACACAGACAGAGACACAGAGACAGAGACACAGAGACAGAGACACAGAGCCAGAGACACAGAGACAGAGACACAGAGACAGAGACACAGAGACAGAGACACAGAGACGGAGACACAGAGACGGAGACACAGGGACAGAGACACAGAGACAGGGACACAGAGAGAGTGACTCAGAGACAGAGACACAGGGACAGAATCACAGAGACATAGACACAGAGACAGAGACACAGAGACACAGAGACAGAGACCGAGACCCAGAGACGGAGACACAGGTACAGAGACACAGAGACAGAGACACAGAGACAGAGACACAGAGACAGAGACACAGAGACAGAGACACAGAGACAGAGACACAGAGACTGAGACACAGAGACAGAGAAACAGAGACAGAGAAACAGAGACAGAGTCACAGAGACAGAGACACAGAGGCAGAGACACAGTGACAGAGACACAGAGACAGAGACACAGAGACAGATACACAGTGACAGCGTCACAGAGACAGAGACAAAATGACAGAGATTCGGAGACAGAGACACAGGGAGAGAGACACAGAAACCGAGACCCAGAGACAGAGACACAGATACAGAGACACAAAGACAGAGACACAGAGACAGAGACACAGAGACAGGGACACAGAGACAGAGACACAGAGACAGAGACACAGAGACAGAGACACAGAGACAGAGACACAGAGACAGAGACACAGAGACAGAGACACAGAGACAGAGACACAGGGACAGAGACACAGAGACAGGGACACAGAGAGAGTGACACAAAGACAGAGACACAGGGACAGAGGAACAGAGACATAGACACAGAGACAGAGACACAGAGACAGAGACACAGAGACAGAGACACAGAGACAGAGACACAGAGACAGAGACACAGAGACAGAGACACAGAGACAGAGACACAGAGACAGAGACACAGAGACAGAGACACAGAGACAGAGACACAGAGACAGAGACACAGAGACAGAGACACAGAGACAGAGACACAGAGACAGAGACACAGAGACAGAGACACAGAGACAGAGACACAGAGACAGAGACACAGAGACAGAGACACAGAGACAGAGACACAGAGACAGAGACACAGAGACAGAGACACAGAGACAGAGACACAGAGACAGAGACACAGAGACAGAGACACAGAGACAGAGACACAGAGACAGAGACACAGAGACAGAGACACAGAGACAGAGACACAGAGACAGAGACACAGAGACAGAGACACAGAGACAGTGTCACAGAGACGGAGACACAGAGACGGAGACAAAGAGACAGAGACACAGAGACAGCGACACAGAGACAGAGACACAGAGACAGAGACACAGAGACGGAGACGCGGAGACAGAGACACTGAGACAGAGACACAGAGACAGAGACACAGAGACAGAGACACAGAAGCAGAGACACAGAGACAGAGACACACAGACAGAGACACAGAGACAGAGACACAGAGACAGAGACACAGAGCCAGAGACACAGAGACAGAGACACAGTGACAGAGACACAGAGACAGAGACACAGAGACAGATACACAGTGACAGCGTCACAGAGACAGAGACAAAATGACAGAGATTCGGAGACAGAGACACAGGGAGAGAGACACAGAAACCGAGACCCAGAGACAGAGACACAGATACAGAGACACAAAGACAGAGACACAGAGACAGAGACACAGAGACAGGGACACAGAGACAGAGACACAGAGACAGAGACACAGAGACAGAGACACAGAGACAGAGACACAGAGACAGAGACACAGAGACAGAGACACAGAGACAGAGACACAGAGACAGAGACACAGAGACAGAGACACAGAGACAGAGACACAGAGACAGAGACACAGAGACAGAGACACAGAGACAGAGACACAGAGACATAGCCACAGAGACAGAGACATAGAGACAGAGACACAGAGACAGCGACACAGAGACAGAGACACAGAGACGGAGACACAGAGACAGATACACAGAGACAGATACACAGAGACAGAGACAAAGAGACAGAGACACAGAGACAGAGGCACAGAGACAGAGACACAGAGACAGAGACACAGAGACAGAGACACAGAGACGGAGGCACAGAGACGGAGACACAGGGACAGAGACACAGAGACAGAGACACAGGGACAGAGACACAGAGGCAGACACTCAGAGGCAGAGACACAGAGACAGAGACACAGAGACAGAGACACAGAGACCGAGACTCAGAGACAGAGACACAGATACAGAGACACAAAGACAGAGACACAGAGACAGAGACACAGAGACAGAGACACAGAGACAGAGACACAGAGACAGAGTCACAGAGACAGAGACACAGAGGCAGAGGCACAGAGCCAGGGACACAGAGACAGAGACAGAGACAGACACACAGAGACAGAGACACAGAGACGGAGACACAGGGACAGAGACACAGAGACAGGGACACAGAGAGAGTGACTCAGAGACAGAGACACAGGGACAGAATCACAGAGACATAGACACAGAGACAGAGACACAGAGACACAGAGACACAGAGACAGAGACCGAGACCCAGAGACGGAGACACAGATACAGAGACACAGAGACAGAGACACAGAGACGGAGACACAGAGTCCGAGACCCAGAGACAGAGACACAGATACAGAGACACAGATGCACAGACACAATGACAGAGATTCGGAGACAGAGATACAGGGAGAGGGACACAGAAACGGAGACACAGGGACAGAGACACAGAGACAGGGACACAGAGACAGAGACGCAGTGACAGAGACACAGAGGCAGAGGCACAGAGAAAGAGAAACAGAGACAGAGACAGAGACAGAGACACAGAGACAGAGACACAGAGACAGAGACACAGAGACAGAGACACAGAGACAGAGACACAGAGACAGAGACGCAGAGACAGAGACACAGAGACGGAGACCCAGAGACAGAGACACAGATACAGAGACACAGAGACAGAGACACAGTGACAGAGACACAGAGACAGATACACAGAGACAGCGTCACAGAGACAGAGACACAGAGACAGAGACACAGAGTCAGAGACAGAGACAGAGACACGGAGGCAGAGACACAGAGACAGAGACACAGAGGCAGAGGCACAGAGACAGAGACACAGAGACAGAGACACAGAGACAGAGACACAGAGACAGGGACACAGACGCAGAGACAGGGACACAGAGACAGAGACACAGAGACCGAGACCCAGAGACAGAGACACAGATACAGAGACACAGAGACAGAGACACAGCGACAGAGACACAGAGACAGAGACACAGTGACAGAGACACAGAGACCGAGACCCAGAGACAGAGACACAAATACAGAGACACAAAGACAGAGACACAGAGACAGAGACACAGAGACAGAGACACAGAGACAGAGACACAGAGACAGAGACACAGAGACAGAGACACAGAGACAGAGTCACAGAGACAGAGGCACAGAGGCAGAGGCACAGAGCCAGAGACACAGAGACAGAGACAGAGACAGACACACAGAGACAGAGGCACAGAGACGGAGACACAGGGACAGAGACACAGAGACAGGGACACAGAGAGAGTGACTCAGAGACAGAGACACAGGGACAGAATCACAGAGACATAGACACAGAGACAGAGACACAGAGACACAGAGACAGAGACAGAGACAGAGACACAGAGACAGAGACAAAGAGACAGAGACACAGAGACAGAGTCACAGAGACAGAGACACAGAGGCAGAGGCACGGAGACAGAGACACAGAGACAGAGACACAGAGACCGAGACCCAGAGACAGAGGCACAGATACAGAGACACAGATGCAGAGACACAATGACAGAGATACGGAGACAGCGATACAGGGAGAGGGACACAGAAACGGAGACACAGGGACAGAGACACAGAGAGAGGGACACAGAGACAGAGACGCAGTGACAGAGACACAGAGGCAGAGACACAGAGAAAGAGAAACAGAGACAGAGACAGAGACAGAGACACAGAGACAGAGACACAGAGACAGAGACACAGAGACAGAGACACAGAGACAGAGACGCAGAGACAGAGACACAGGGACGGAGACCCAGAGACAGAGACACAGAGACATAGACACAGTGACAGAGACACAGAGACAGATACACAGAGACAGCGTCACAGAGACAGAGACACAGAGGCAGAGACATAGAGACAGAGACACAGAGAGAGTGACACAGAGACGGAGACACAGGGGCAGAGACACAGAGACATGGACACAGAGAGAGTGACTCAGAGACACAGACACAGAGACGGAGACAGAGACACAGAGACATAGACACAGAGACAGAGACACAGAGACGGAGACTGTGGGACAGAGACACAGAGACAGAGATTCAGATGCAGAGACACAGAGACGGAGACACAGGGACAGAGACACAGAGACAGGGACACAGAGGCAGAGATTCAGATGCAGAGACACAGGGACAGATTCACAGAGACAGAGACACGGAGAGAGACTCACGGAGACAGAGACACAGAGACAGGGACACAGAGACGGAGACAGATGGACAGAGACACAGAGACCGTGACACAAGGAGGGAGACACAGAGACATAGACACAGAGACAGAGATACAGAGACAGAGACGCAGAGACAGAGACACAGAGACAGAGTCACAGAGACAGAGACACAATGACAGAGATTCGGAGACAGAGATACAGGGAGAGGGACACAGAAACGGAGACACAGGGACAGAGACACAGAGACAGGGACACAGAGACAGAGACGCAGTGACACAGACACAGAGGCAGAGGCACAGAGAAAGAGAAACAGAGACAGAGACAGAGACAGAGACACAGAGACAGAGACACAGAGACAGAGACACAGAGACAGAGACACAGAGACAGAGACACAGAGACAGAGACGCAGAGACAGAGACACAGAGACGGAGACCCAGAGACAGAGACACAGATACAGAGACACAGAGACAGAGACACAGTGACAGAGACACAGAGACACAGAGACAGAGACACAGAGACAGAGACACAGAGACAGAGACACAGAGACAGAGACACGGAGACAGAGACACAGAGACAGAGACACAGAGACAGAGACACAGTGACAGAGACACAGAGACAGAGACACAGAGACAGAGACACAGAGTCAGAGACAGAGACAGAGACACGGAGGCAGAGACACAGAGACAGAGACACAGAGGCAGAGGCACAGAGACAGAGACACAGAGACAGAGACACAGAGACAGAGACACAGAGACAGGGACACAGACGCAGAGACAGGGACACAGAGACAGAGACACAGAGACCGAGACCCAGAGACAGAGACACAGATACAGAGACACAGAGACAGAGACACAGAGACAGAGACACAGAGACAGAGACACAGTGACAGAGACACAGAGACAGAGAAACAGAGACAGAGTCACAGAGACAGAGACACAGAGGCAGAGGCACAGAGAGAGAGAGACACAGCGGCAGAGACACAGAGAAAGAGACAGAGACACAGAGACGGAGACACAGGGACAGAGACACAGAGACAGGGCACAGAGACGGAGACTCTGGGACAGAGACACAGAGACAGAGACACAGAGACAGGGACACAGAGACAGAGACACAGAGACAGAGACACAGAGACGGAGACACAGGGACAGAGACACAGAGACAGAGACACAGGGACAGAGACACAGAGGCAGACACTCAGAGGCAGAGACACAGAGACAGAGACACAGAGACAGAGACACAGAGACCGAGACCCAGAGACAGAGACACAAATACAGAGACACAAAGACAGAGACACAGAGACAGAGACACAGAGACAGAGACACAGAGACAGAGACACAGAGACAGAGACACAGAGACAGAGACACAGAGACAGAGTCACAGAGACAGAGACACAGAGGCAGAGGCACAGAGCCAGAGACACAGAGACAGAGACAGAGACAGACACACAGAGACAGAGGCACAGAGACGGAGACACAGGGACAGAGACACAGAGACAGGGACACAGAGAGAGTGACTCAGAGACAGAGACACAGGGACAGAATCACAGAGACATAGACACAGAGACAGAGACACAGAGACACAGAGACAGAGACAGAGACAGAGACACAGAGACAGAGACAAAGAGACAGAGACACAGAGACAGAGTCACAGAGACAGAGACACAGAGGCAGAGGCACGGAGACAGAGACACAGAGACAGAGACACAGAGACCGAGACCCAGAGACAGAGGCACAGATACAGAGACACAGATGCAGAGACACAATGACAGAGATACGGAGACAGCGATACAGGGAGAGGGACACAGAAACGGAGACACAGGGACAGAGACACAGAGAGAGGGACACAGAGACAGAGACGCAGTGACAGAGACACAGAGGCAGAGACACAGAGAAAGAGAAACAGAGACAGAGACAGAGACAGAGACACAGAGACAGAGACACAGAGACAGAGACACAGAGACAGAGACACAGAGACAGAGACGCAGAGACAGAGACACAGGGACGGAGACCCAGAGACAGAGACACAGAGACATAGACACAGTGACAGAGACACAGAGACAGAGATTCAGATGCAGAGACACAGAGACGGAGACACAGGGACAGAGACACAGAGACAGGGACACAGAGGCAGAGATTCAGATGCAGAGACACAGGGACAGATTCACAGAGACAGAGACACGGAGAGAGACTCACGGAGACAGAGACACAGAGACAGGGACACAGAGACGGAGACAGATGGACAGAGACACAGAGACCGTGACACAAGGAGAGAGACACAGAGACATAGACACAGAGACAGAGATACAGAGACAGAGACGCAGAGACAGATACACAGAGGCAGAGACACAGAGACAGAGACACAGAGACAGAGACACAGAGACACACGGTCAGAGGCATAGACACAGATACAGAGACATAGAGACAGTGACACAAAGACGGAGACACAGGGGCAGAGACACCGAGACAGAGAGACAGAGTCAGAGACACAGAGACAGAGACACAGAGACAGAGACACAGAGACAGAGACACAGAGACAGAGACACAGAGACAGAGACACAGAGACAGAGACACAGAGACAGAGACACAGAGACCGAGACACAGAGACAGAGACACAGAGACAGAGTCACAGAGACAGAGACACAGAGGCAGAGGCACAGAGCCAGAGACACAGAGACAGAGACAGAGACAGACACACAGAGACAGAGACACAGAGACGGAGACACAGGGACAGAGACACAGAGACAGGGACACAGAGAGAGTGACTCAGAGACAGAGACACAGGGACAGAATCACAGAGACATAGACACAGAGACAGAGACACAGAGACACAGAGACAGAGTCAGAGACAGAGACAGAGACACAGAGACAGAGACACAGAGACAGAGACACAGAGACAGGGACACAGAGACAGAGACACAGAGACAGAGACACAGAGACGGAGGCACAGAGACGGAGACACAGAGACAGAGACACAGAGACCGAGACCCAGAGACAGAAACACAGATACAGAGAGACAGAGACACAGGGACAGAGACACAGAGACAGAGACACAGAGACAGAGACACAGGGACAGAGACACAGAGACAGGGCACAGAGACGGAGACTCTGGGACAGAGACACAGAGACAGAGATTCAGAGACAGGGACACAGAGACGGAGACACATAGACAGAGACACAGAGGCAGAGGCACAGAGACAGAGACACAGAGGCAGAGGCACAGAGAGAGAGACACAGCGGCAGAGACACAGAGAAAGAGACAGAGACACAGAGACGGAGACACAGGGACAGAGACACAGAGACAGGGCACAGAGACGGAGACTCTGGGACAGAGACACAGAGACAGAGATTCAGAGACAGGGACACAGAGACGGAGACACAGAGACAGAGACACAGAGGCAGAGGCACAGAGACAGAGACACAGAGACAGAGACACAGAGACAGAGACACAGAGACAGAGACACAGAGACAGAGACACAGAGACAGAGACACAGGGACAGAAACACAGAGACAGAGACACAGAGACAGAGAAACAGAGACAGAGTCACAGAGACAGAGACACAGAGGCAGAGGCACAGAGCCAGAGACACAGAGACAGAGACAGAGACAGACACACAGAGACAGAGACACAGAGACGGAGACACAGGGACAGAGACACAGAGACAGGGACACAGAGAGAGTGACTCAGAGACAGAGACACAGGGACAGAATCACAGAGACATAGACACAGAGACAGAGACACAGAGACACAGAGACAGAGACCGAGACCCAGAGACGGAGACACAGATACAGAGACACAGAGACAGAGACACAGAGACAGAGACAGAGAGACAGAGACACAGAGACAGAGACACAGAGACAGAGACACAGAGACAGAGACACAGAGACAGAGACACAGAGACAGAGACACAGAGACAGAGACACAGAGACAGAGACACAGAGACAGAGACACAGAGACAGAGACACAGAGACAGAGACACAGAGACAGAGATACAGAGACAGAGACACAGAGACAGAGACACAGAGACAGAGACACAGAGACAGAGACACAGAGACAGGGACACAGACGCAGAGACAGGGACACAGAGACAGAGACACAGAGACCGAGACCCAGAGACAGAGACACAGATACAGAGACACAGAGACAGAGACACAGAGACAGAGACACAGAGACAGAGACACAGTGACAGAGACACAGAGACAGAGAAACAGAGACAGAGTCACAGAGACAGAGACACAGAGGCAGAGGCACAGAGAGAGAGAGACACAGCGGCAGAGACACAGAGAAAGAGACAGAGACACAGAGACGGAGACACAGGGACAGAGACACAGAGACAGGGCACAGAGACGGAGACTCTGGGACAGAGACACAGAGACAGAGACACAGAGACAGGGACACAGAGACAGAGACACAGAGACAGAGACACAGAGACGGAGACACAGGGACAGAGACACAGAGACAGAGACACAGGGACAGAGACACAGAGGCAGACACTCAGAGGCAGAGACACAGAGACAGAGACACAGAGACAGAGACACAGAGACCGAGACCCAGAGACAGAGACACAAATACAGAGACACAAAGACAGAGACACAGAGACAGAGACACAGAGACAGAGACACAGAGACAGAGACACAGAGACAGAGACACAGAGACAGAGACACAGAGACAGAGTCACAGAGACAGAGACACAGAGGCAGAGGCACAGAGCCAGAGACACAGAGACAGAGACAGAGACAGACACACAGAGACAGAGGCACAGAGACGGAGACACAGGGACAGAGACACAGAGACAGGGACACAGAGAGAGTGACTCAGAGACAGAGACACAGGGACAGAATCACAGAGACATAGACACAGAGACAGAGACACAGAGACACAGAGACAGAGACAGAGACAGAGACACAGAGACAGAGACAAAGAGACAGAGACACAGAGACAGAGTCACAGAGACAGAGACACAGAGGCAGAGGCACGGAGACAGAGACACAGAGACAGAGACACAGAGACCGAGACCCAGAGACAGAGGCACAGATACAGAGACACAGATGCAGAGACACAATGACAGAGATACGGAGACAGCGATACAGGGAGAGGGACACAGAAACGGAGACACAGGGACAGAGACACAGAGAGAGGGACACAGAGACAGAGACGCAGTGACAGAGACACAGAGGCAGAGACACAGAGAAAGAGAAACAGAGACAGAGACAGAGACAGAGACACAGAGACAGAGACACAGAGACAGAGACACAGAGACAGAGACACAGAGACAGAGACGCAGAGACAGAGACACAGGGACGGAGACCCAGAGACAGAGACACAGAGACATAGACACAGTGACAGAGACACAGAGACAGAGATTCAGATGCAGAGACACAGAGACGGAGACACAGGGACAGAGACACAGAGACAGGGACACAGAGGCAGAGATTCAGATGCAGAGACACAGGGACAGATTCACAGAGACAGAGACACGGAGAGAGACTCACGGAGACAGAGACACAGAGACAGGGACACAGAGACGGAGACAGATGGACAGAGACACAGAGACCGTGACACAAGGAGAGAGACACAGAGACATAGACACAGAGACAGAGATACAGAGACAGAGACGCAGAGACAGATACACAGAGGCAGAGACACAGAGACAGAGACACAGAGACAGAGACACAGAGACACACGGTCAGAGGCATAGACACAGATACAGAGACATAGAGACAGTGACACAAAGACGGAGACACAGGGGCAGAGACACCGAGACAGAGAGACAGAGTCAGAGACACAGAGACAGAGACACAGAGACAGAGACACAGAGACAGAGACACAGAGACAGAGACACAGAGACAGAGACACAGAGACAGAGACACAGAGACAGAGACACAGAGACAGAGACACAGAGACCGAGACACAGAGACAGAGACACAGAGACAGAGTCACAGAGACAGAGACACAGAGGCAGAGGCACAGAGCCAGAGACACAGAGACAGAGACAGAGACAGACACACAGAGACAGAGACACAGAGACGGAGACACAGGGACAGAGACACAGAGACAGGGACACAGAGAGAGTGACTCAGAGACAGAGACACAGGGACAGAATCACAGAGACATAGACACAGAGACAGAGACACAGAGACACAGAGACAGAGTCAGAGACAGAGACAGAGACACAGAGACAGAGACACAGAGACAGAGACACAGAGACAGGGACACAGAGACAGAGACACAGAGACAGAGACACAGAGACGGAGGCACAGAGACGGAGACACAGAGACAGAGACACAGAGACCGAGACCCAGAGACAGAAACACAGATACAGAGAGACAGAGACACAGGGACAGAGACACAGAGACAGAGACACAGAGACAGAGACACAGGGACAGAGACACAGAGACAGGGCACAGAGACGGAGACTCTGGGACAGAGACACAGAGACAGAGATTCAGAGACAGGGACACAGAGACGGAGACACATAGACAGAGACACAGAGGCAGAGGCACAGAGACAGAGACACAGAGGCAGAGGCACAGAGAGAGAGACACAGCGGCAGAGACACAGAGAAAGAGACAGAGACACAGAGACGGAGACACAGGGACAGAGACACAGAGACAGGGCACAGAGACGGAGACTCTGGGACAGAGACACAGAGACAGAGATTCAGAGACAGGGACACAGAGACGGAGACACAGAGACAGAGACACAGAGGCAGAGGCACAGAGACAGAGACACAGAGACAGAGACACAGAGACAGAGACACAGAGACAGAGACACAGAGACAGAGACACAGAGACAGAGACACAGGGACAGAAACACAGAGACAGAGACACAGAGACAGAGAAACAGAGACAGAGTCACAGAGACAGAGACACAGAGGCAGAGGCACAGAGCCAGAGACACAGAGACAGAGACAGAGACAGACACACAGAGACAGAGACACAGAGACGGAGACACAGGGACAGAGACACAGAGACAGGGACACAGAGAGAGTGACTCAGAGACAGAGACACAGGGACAGAATCACAGAGACATAGACACAGAGACAGAGACACAGAGACACAGAGACAGAGACCGAGACCCAGAGACGGAGACACAGATACAGAGACACAGAGACAGAGACACAGAGACAGAGACAGAGAGACAGAGACACAGAGACAGAGACACAGAGACAGAGACACAGAGACAGAGAAACAGAGACAGAGTCACAGAGACAGAGACACAGAGGCAGAGACACAGTGACAGAGACACAGAGACAGAGACACAGAGACAGATACACAGTGACAGCGTCACAGAGACAGAGACAAAATGACAGAGATTCGGAGACAGAGACACAGGGAGAGAGACACAGAAACGTAGACACAAGGACAGAGACACAGAGACAGAGACACAGATACAGAGACACAAAGACAGAGACACAGAGACAGAGACACAGAGACAGAGACACAGAGACAGAGACACAGAGACAGAGACACAGAGACAGAGACACAGAGACAGAGACACAGAGACAGAGACACAGAGACAGAGACACAGAGACAGAGACACAGAGACAGAGACACAGAGACAGAGACACAGAGACAGAGACACAGAGACAGAGACACAGAGACAGAGACACAGAGACAGAGACACAGAGACAGAGACACAGAGACAGAGACACAGAGACAGAGACACAGAGACAGAGACACAGAGACAGAGATACAGAGACAGAGACACAGAGACAGAGACACAGAGACAGAGACACAGAGACAGAGACACAGAGACAGAGACACAGAGACAGAGACACAGAGACATAGCCACAGAGACAGAGACATAGCGACAGAGACACAGAGACAGCGACACAGAGACAGAGACACAGAGACGGAGACACAGAGACAGATACACAGAGACAGATACACAGAGACAGAGACAAAGAGACAGAGACAAAGAGACAGAGACACAGAGACAGAGTCACAGATACAGAGACACAGAGGCAGAGGCACAGAGACAGAGACACAGAGACAGAGACACAGAGACAGAGACACAGAGACGGAGGCACAGAGACGGAGACACAGGGACAGAGACACAGAGACAGAGACACAGGGACAGAGACACAGAGGCAGACACTCAGAGGCAGAGACACAGAGACAGAGACACAGAGACAGAGACATAGAGACCGAGACCCAGAGACAGAGACACAGATACAGAGACACAAAGACAGAGACACAGAGACAGAGACACAGAGACAGAGACACAGAGACAGAGACACAGAGACAGAGTCACAGAGACAGAGACACAGAGGCAGAGGCACAGAGCCAGAGACACAGAGACAGAGACAGAGACAGACACACAGAGACAGAGACACAAAGACGGAGACACAGGGACAGAGACACAGAGACAGGGACACAGAGAGAGTGACTCAGAGACAGAGACACAGGGACAGAATCACAGAGACATAGACACAGAGACAGAGACACAGAGACACAGAGACAGAGACCGAGACCCAGAGACGCAGACACAGATACAGAGACACAGAGACAGAGACACAGAGACAGAGACACAGAGACAGAGACACAGAGACAGAGAAACAGAGACAGAGTCACAGAGACAGAGACACAGAGGCAGAGACACAGTGACAGAGACACAGAGACAGAGACACAGAGACAGATACACAGTGACAGCGTCACAGAGACAGAGACAAAATGACAGAGATTCGGAGACAGAGACACAGAAACGTAGACACAAGGAGAGAGACACAGAGACAGGGACGCAGGGACGGAGACACAGAGACAGACACACAGAGACCGAGACCCAGAGACAGAGACACAGATACAGAGACACAAAGACAGAGACACAGAGACAGAGACACAGAGACAGAGACACAGAGACACAGAGACAGAGACACAGAGACAAAGACACAGAGACAGAGACACAGAGACAGAGACACAGAGACAGAGACACAGAGACAGAGACACAGAGACGTAGCCACAGAGACAGAGACATAGAGACAGAGACACAGATACAGAGACACAGATGCAGAGACACAATGACAGAGATTCGGAGACAGCGATACAGGGAGAGGGACACAGAAACGGAGACACAGGGGCAGAGACACAGAGAGTGGGACACAGAGACAGAGACGCAGTGACAGAGACACAGAGGCAGAGACAAAGAGAAAGAGAAACAGAGACAGAGACAGAGACAGAGACACAGAGACAGAGACACAGAGACAGAGACACAGAGACAGAGACGCAGAGACAGAGACACAGAGACGGAGACCCAGAGACAGAGACACAGATATAGAGACACAGAGACATAGACACAGGGACAGAAACACAGAGACAGAGACACAGAGACAGAGAAGCAGAGACAGAGTCACAGAGACAGAGACACAGAGGCAGAGGCACAGAGCCAGAGACACAGAGACAGAGACAGAGACAGACACACAGAGACAGAGACACAGAGACGGAGACACAGGGACAGAGACACAGAGACAGGGACACAGAGAGAGTGACTCAGAGACAGAGACACAGGGACAGAATCACAGAGACATAGACACAGAGACAGAGACACAGAGACACAGAGACAGAGACCGAGACCCAGAGACGGAGACACAGAGACAGAGACACAGAGACAGAGACACAGAGACAGAGACACAGAGACAGAGACACAGAGACAGAGACACAGAGACAGAGAAACAGAGACAGAGTCACAGAGACAGAGACACAGAGGCAGAGACACAGTGACGGAGACACAGAGACAGAGACACAGAGACAGATACACAGTGACAGCGTCACAGAGACAGAGACAAAATGACAGAGATTCGGAGACAGAGACACAGGGAGAGAGACACAGAAACGTAGACACAAGGACAGAGACACAGAGACAGGGACACAGGGACGGAGACACAGAGACAGAGACACAGAGACCGAGACCCAGAGACAGAGACACAGATACAGAGACACAAAGACAGAGACACAGAGACAGAGACACAGAGACAGAGACACAGAGACAGAGACACAGAGACAGAGACACAGAGACATAGCCACAGAGACAGAGACATAGAGACAGAGACACAGAGACAGCGACACAGAGACAGAGACACAGAGACGGAGACACAGAGACAGATACACAGAGACAGAGACAAAGAGACAGAGACACAGAGACAGAGTCACAGATACAGAGACACAGAGGCAGAGGCACAGAGACAGAGACACAGAGACAGAGACACAGAGACAGAGACACAGAGACGGAGGCACAGAGACGGAGACACAGGGACAGAGACACAGAGACAGAGACACAGGGACAGAGACACAGAGGCAGACACTCAGAGGCAGAGACACAGAGACAGAGACACAGAGACAGAGACACAGAGACCGAGACCCAGAGACAGAGACACAGATACAGAGACACAGATACAGAGACACAGATGCAGAGACACAATGACAGATATTCGGAGACAGCGATACAGGGAGAGGGACACAGAAACGGAGACACGGGGACAGAGACACAGAGAGGGGGACACAGAGACAGAGACGCAGTGACAGAGACACAGAGGCAGAGACACAGAGCAAGAGAAACAGAGACAGAGACACAGAGACGGAGACCCAGAGACAGAGACACAGATACAGAGACACAGAGACATAGACACAGTGACAGAGACACAGAGACAGATACACAGAGACAGAGACACAGAGACATAGCCACAGAGACAGAGACATAGAGACAGAGACACAGGGACAGAGACACAGAGACAGGGCACAGAGACGGAGACTCTGGGACAGAGACACAGAGACAGAGATTCAGAGACAGGGACACAGAGACGGAGACACATAGACAGAGACACAGAGGCAGAGGCACAGAGACAGAGACACAGAGGCAGAGGCACAGAGAGAGAGACACAGCGGCAGAGACACAGAGAAAGAGACAGAGACACAGAGACGGAGACACAGGGACAGAGACACAGAGACAGGGCACAGAGACGGAGACTCTGGGACAGAGACACAGAGACAGAGATTCAGAGACAGGGACACAGAGACGGAGACACAGAGACAGAGACACAGAGGCAGAGGCACAGAGACAGAGACACAGAGACAGAGACACAGAGACAGAGACACAGAGACAGAGACACAGAGACAGAGACACAGAGACAGAGACACAGGGACAGAAACACAGAGACAGAGACACAGAGACAGAGAAACAGAGACAGAGTCACAGAGACAGAGACACAGAGGCAGAGGCACAGAGCCAGAGACACAGAGACAGAGACAGAGACAGACACACAGAGACAGAGACACAGAGACGGAGACACAGGGACAGAGACACAGAGACAGGGACACAGAGAGAGTGACTCAGAGACAGAGACACAGGGACAGAATCACAGAGACATAGACACAGAGACAGAGACACAGAGACACAGAGACAGAGACCGAGACCCAGAGACGGAGACACAGATACAGAGACACAGAGACAGAGACACAGAGACAGAGACAGAGAGACAGAGACACAGAGACAGAGACACAGAGACAGAGACACAGAGACAGAGAAACAGAGACAGAGTCACAGAGACAGAGACACAGAGGCAGAGACACAGTGACAGAGACACAGAGACAGAGACACAGAGACAGATACACAGTGACAGCGTCACAGAGACAGAGACAAAATGACAGAGATTCGGAGACAGAGACACAGGGAGAGAGACACAGAAACGTAGACACAAGGACAGAGACACAGAGACAGGAACACAGGGACGGAGACACAGAGACAGAGACACAGGGACAGAGACACAGAGGCAGACACTCAGAGGCAGAGACACAGAGACAGAGACACAGAGACAGAGACACAGAGACCGAGACCCAGAGACAGAGACACAGATACAGAGACACAAAGACAGAGACACAGAGACAGAGACACATAGACAGAGACACAGAGACAGAGACACAGAGACAGAGTCACAGAGACAGAGACACAGAGGCAGAGACACAGAGACAGAGACACAGAGACAGAGAAACAGAGACAGAGTCACAGAGACAGAGACACAGAGGCAGAGACACAGAGACAGCGTCACAGAGACAGAGACACAGAGACAGACACACAGAGACAGAGACACAAAGACGGAGACACAGGGACAGAGACACAGAGACAGGGACACAGAGAGAGTGACTCAGAGACAGAGACACAGGGACAGAATCACAGAGACATAGACACAGAGACAGAGACACAGAGACACAGAGACAGAGACCGAGACCCAGAGACGGAGACACAGAGACAGAGACACAGAGACAGAGACACAGAGACAGAGACACAGAGACAGAGACACAGAGACAGAGACACAGAGACAGAGACACAGAGACAGAGAAACAGAGACAGAGTCACAGAGACAGAGACACAGAGGCAGAGACACAGTGACAGAGACACAGAGACAGAGACACAGAGACAGATACACAGTGACAGCGTCACAGAGACAGAGACAAAATGACAGAGATTCGGAGACAGAGACACAGGGAGAGAGACACAGAAACGTAGACACAAGGACAGAGACACAGAGACAGGGACACAGGGACGGAGACACAGAGACAGAGACACAGAGACCGAGACCCAGAGACAGAGACACAGATACAGAGACACAAAGACAGAGACACAGAGACAGAGACACAGAGACAGAGACACAGAGACAGAGACACAGAGACAGAGACACAGAGACATAGCCACAGAGACAGAGACATAGAGACAGAGACACAGAGACAGCGACACAGAGACAGAGACACAGAGACGGAGACACAGAGACAGATACACAGAGACAGAGACAAAGAGACAGAGACACAGAGACAGAGTCACAGATACAGAGACACAGAGGCAGAGGCACAGAGACAGAGACACAGAGACAGAGACACAGAGACAGAGACACAGAGACGGAGGCACAGAGACGGAGACACAGGGACAGAGACACAGAGACAGAGACACAGGGACAGAGACACAGAGGCAGACACTCAGAGGCAGAGACACAGAGACAGAGACACAGAGACAGAGACACAGAGACCGAGACCCAGAGACAGAGACACAGATACAGAGACACAGATACAGAGACACAGATGCAGAGACACAATGACAGATATTCGGAGACAGCGATACAGGGAGAGGGACACAGAAACGGAGACACGGGGACAGAGACACAGAGAGGGGGACACAGAGACAGAGACGCAGTGACAGAGACACAGAGGCAGAGACACAGAGCAAGAGAAACAGAGACAGAGACACAGAGACGGAGACCCAGAGACAGAGACACAGATACAGAGACACAGAGACATAGACACAGTGACAGAGACACAGAGACAGATACACAGAGACAGCGTCACAGAGACAGAGACACAGAGGCAGAGACATAGAGACAGAGACACAGAGAGAGTGACACAGAGACGGAGACACAGGGGCAGTAACACAGAGACATGGACACAGAGAGAGTGACTCAGAGACACAGACACAGAGACGGAGACAGAGACACAGAGACATAGACACAGAGACAGAGACACAGAGACGGAGACTGTCGGACAGAGACACAGAGACAGAGATTCAGATGCAGAGACACAGAGACGGAGACACTGGGACAGAGACACAGAGACAGGGACACAGAGGCAGAGATTCAGATGCAGAGACACAGGGACAGATTCACAGAGACAGAGACACGGAGAGAGACTCACGGAGACAGAGACACAGAGACAGGGACACAGAGACGGAGACAGATGGACAGAGACACAGAGACCGTGACACAAGGAGAGAGACACAGAGACATAGACACAGAGACAGAGATACAGAGACAGAGACGCAGAGACAGATACACAGAGGCAGAGACACAGAGACAGAGACACAGAGACAGAGACACAGAGACAGAGACACAGAGACACACGGTCAGAGGCATAGACACAGAGACAGAGACACAGAGACAGTGACACAAAGACGGAGACACAGGGGCAGAGACACTGAGACAGAGAGACAGAGTCAGAGACACAGAGACAGAGACACAGAGACAGAGACACAGAGACAGAGACACAGAGACAGAGACACAGAGACAGAGACACAGAGACGGAGACACGGAGACAGAGACACAGAGACAGAGACACTGAGACAGAGACACAGAGACAGAGACACAGGGGCAGAGACAACTAGACGGAGTCACAGAGACAGAGACATCAGAGACAGAGACGCAGAGCCGGAGACACAGAGACAGTGACACAGGGACGGAGACACAGAGACAGGGACATAGAGAGAGTGACTCAGAGACAGAGACACAGGGACAGAGGCACAGAGACGTAGACACATAGACAGAGACACAGACACAGAGACAGAGACACAGGGACAGGGACACAGAGACATAGCCACAGAGACAGAGACATAGAGACAGAGACACAGAGACAGACACACAGAGACGGACACACAGGGACAGAGACACAGAGACAGGGACACAGAGAGAGTGACACAAAGACAGAGACACAGGGACAGAGGAACAGAGACATAGACACAGAGACAGAGACACAGAGAGAGAGACACAGAGACAGGGACTCAGAGACAGAGACACAGAGACAGAGACACAGGGGCAGAGACAACGAGACGGAGTCACAGAGACAGAGACACAGAGACAGAGACGCAGAGACAGAGACACAGAGACACAGACATAGAGACAGAGACGCAGAGACGGAGACATAGAGACAGTGACACAGGGACTTAGACACAGAGACAGGGACATAGAGAGAGTGACTCAGAGACAGAGACACAGGGACAGAGGCACAGAGACGTAGACACATAGACAGAGACACAGACACAGAGACAGAGACACAGGGACAGGGACACAGAGACATAGCCACAGAGACAGAGACACAGAGACAGAGACACAGAGACAGACACACAGAGACGGAGACACAGGGACAGAGACACAGAGACAGGGACACAGAGAGAGTGACACAAAGACAGAGACACAGGGACAGAGGAACAGAGACATAGACACAGAGACAGAGACACAGAGACAGAGACACAGAGACAGAGACACAGAGACAGAGACACAGAGACAGAGACACAGAGACAGAGACACAGAGACAGAGACACAGAGACAGAGACACAGAGACAGAGACACAGAGACAGAGACACAGAGACAGAGACACAGAGACAGAGACACAGAGACAGAGACACAGAGACAGAGACACAGAGACAGAGACACAGAGACAGAGACACAGAGACAGAGACACAGAGACAGAGACACAGAGACAGAGACACAGAGACAGTGACACAGAGACGGAGACACAGAGACGGAGACACAGAGACAGAGACACAGAGACAGCGACACAGAGACAGGGACACAGAGACAGAGACACAGAGACGGAGACGCGGAGACAGACACAGAGACAGAGACACAGAGACAGAGACACAGAGACAGAGACACAGAGACAGAGACACAGAAGCAGAGACACAGAGACAGAGACACACAGACAGAGACACAGAGACAGAGACACAGAGACAGAGACACAGAGCCAGAGACACAGAGACAGAGACACAGAGACAGAGACACAGAGACAGAGACACAGAGACGGAGACACAGAGACGGAGATACAGGGACAGAGACACAGAGACAGGGACACAGAGAGAGTGACTCAGAGACAGAGACACAGGGACAGAATCACAGAGACATAGACACAGAGACAGAGACACAGGGACACAGAGACAGAGACCGAGACCCAGAGACGGAGACACAGATACAGAGACACAGAGACAGAGACACAGAGACAGAGACACAGAGACAGAGACACAGAGACAGAGACACAGAGACAGAGACACAGAGACAGAGACACAGAGAGAGAGACACAGAGACAGAGAAACAGAGACAGAGTCACAGAGACAGAGACACAGAGGCAGAGACATAGTGACAGAGACACAGAGACAGAGACACAGAGACAGATACACAGTGACAGCGTCACAGAGACAGAGACAAAATGACAGAGATTCGGAGACAGAGACACAGGGAGAGAGACACAGAAACGTAGACACAAGGACAGAGACACAGAGACAGGGACACAGGGACGGAGACACAGAGACAGAGACACAGAGACCGAGACCCAGAGACAGAGTCACAGATACAGAGACACAGAGGCAGAGGCACAGAGACAGAGACACAGAGACAGAGACACAGAGACGGAGGCACAGAGACGGAGACACAGGGACAGAGACACAGAGACAGAGACACAGGGACAGAGACACAGAGGCAGACACTCAGAGGCAGAGACACAGAGACAGAGACACAGAGACAGAGACACAGAGACCGAGACTCAGAGACAGAGACACAGATACAGAGACACAAAGACAGAGACACAGAGACAGAGACACAGAGACAGAGACACAGAGACAGAGACACAGAGACAGAGTCACAGAGACAGAGACACAGAGGCAGAGGCACAGAGCCAGAGACACAGAGACAGAGACAGAGACAGACACACAGAGACAGAGACACAGAGACGGAGACACAGGGACAGAGACACAGAGACAGGGACACAGAGAGAGTGACTCAGAGACAGAGACACAGGGACAGAATCACAGAGACATAGACACAGAGACAGAGACACAGAGACACAGAGACAGAGACCGAGACCCAGAGACGGAGACACAGATACAGAGACACAGAGACAGAGACACAGAGACAGAGACACAGAGACAGAGACACAGAGACAGAGACACAGAGACAGAGACACAGAGACAGAGACACAGATACAGAGAAACAGAGACAGAGTCACAGAGACAGAGACACAGAGGCAGAGACACAGTGACAGAGACACAGAGACAGAGACACAGAGACAGATACACAGTGACAGCGTCACAGAGACAGAGACAAAATGACAGAAATTCGGAGACAGAGACACAGGGAGAGAGACACAGAAACGTAGACACAAGGACAGAGACACAGAGACAGGGACGCAGGGACGGAGACACAGAGACAGACACACAGAGACCGAGACCCAGAGACAGAGACACAGATACAGAGACACAAAGACAGAGACACAGAGACAGAGACACAGAGACAGAGACACAGAGAAAAAGACACAGAGACAGAGACACAGAGACAGAGACACAGAGACAGAGACACAGAGACAGAGACACAGAGACGGAGACACGGAGACAGAGACATAGAGACAGCGACACAAGGACAGCGACACAGAGACAGAGACACAGAGACGGAGACACAGAGACAGATACACAGAGACAGAGACAAAGAGACAGAGACACAGAGACAGAGTCACAGATACAGAGACACAGAGGCAGAGGCACAGAGACAGAGACACAGAGACAGAGACACAGAGACAGAGACACAGAGACGGAGACACAGGGACAGAGACACAGAGACAGAGACACGGAGACAGAGACACAGAGACAGAGACACAGAGACAGAGACACAGAGACAGAGACACAGAAGCAGAGACACAGAGACAGAGACACAGAGACAGAGACACAGAGACAGAGACACAGAGACAGAGACACAGAGACAGAGACACAGAGACAGAGACACAGAGACAGAGATACAGAGTCAGAGACACAGAGACAGAGACACAGAGACAGAGACATAGAGACAGAGACACAGAGAGAGTGACACAGAGACGGAGACACATGGACAGAGACACAGAGAGAGTGACTCAGAGACACAGACACAGAGACGGAGACAGAGACACAGATATATAGACACAGAGACAGAGACACAGAGACGGAGACTGTGGGACAGAGACACAGAGACAGAGATTCAGATGCAGAGACACAGAGACGGAGACACAGGGACAGAGACACAGAGACAGGGACACAGAGGCAGAGATTCAGATGCAGAGACACAGGGACAGATTCACAGAGACAGAGACACGGAGAGAGACCCACGGAGACAGAGACACAGAGACAGGGACACAGAGACGCAGACAGATGGACAGAGACACAGAGACCGTGACGCAAGGAGAGAGACACAGAGACAGAGACACAGAGACAGAGACACAGAGACACAGAGACAGAGACCGAGACCCAGAGACGGAGACACAGAGACAGAGACACAGAGACAGAGACACAGAGACAGAGACACAGAGACAGAGACACAGAGACAGAGACACAGAGACAGAGAAACAGAGACAGAGTCACAGAGGCAGGGACACAGAGGCAGAGACACAGTGACAGAGACACAGAGACAGAGACACAGAGACAGATACACAGTGACAGCGTCACAGAGACAGAGACAAAATGACAGAGATTCGGAGACAGAGACACAGGGAGAGAGACACAGAAACGTAGACACAAGGACAGAGACACAGAGACAGGGACACAGGGACGGAGACACAGAGACAGAGACACAGAGACCGAGACCCAGAGACAGAGACACAGATACAGAGACACAAAGACAGAGACACAGAGACAGAGACACAGAGACAGAGACACAGAGACAGAGACACAGAGACAGAGACACAGAGACATAGCCACAGAGACAGAGACATAGAGACAGAGACACAGAGACAGCGACACAGAGACAGAGACACAGAGACGGAGACACAGAGACAGATACACAGAGACAGAGACAAAGAGACAGAGACACAGAGACAGAGTCACAGATACAGAGACACAGAGGCAGAGGCACAGAGACAGAGACACAGAGACAGAGACACAGAGACAGAGACACAGAGACGGAGGCACAGAGACGGAGACACAGGGACAGAGACACAGAGACAGAGACACAGGGACAGAGACACAGAGGCAGACACTCAGAGGCAGAGACACAGAGACAGAGACACAGAGACAGAGACACAGAGACCGAGACCCAGAGACAGAGACACAGTTACAGAGACACAGATACAGAGACACAGATGCAGAGACACAATGACAGAGATTCGGAGACAGCGATACAGGGAGAGGGACACAGAAACGGAGACACAGGGACAGAGACACAGAGAGAGGGACACAGAGACAGAGACGCAGTGACAGAGACACAGAGGCAGAGACACAGAGAAAGAGAAACAGAGACAGAGACACAGAGACGGAGACCCAGAGACAGAGACACAGATACAGAGACACAGAGACATAGACACAGTGACAGAGACACAGAGACAGATACACAGAGACAGCGTCACAGAGACAGAGACACAGAGGCAGAGACATAGAGACAGAGACACAGAGAGAGTGACACAGAGACGGAGACACAGGGGCAGTAACACAGAGACATGGACACAGAGAGAGTGACTCAGAGACACAGACACAGAGACGGAGACAGAGACACAGAGACATAGACACAGAGACAGAGACACAGAGACGGAGACTGTGGGACAGAGACACAGAGACAGAGATTCAGATGCCGAGACACAGAGACGGAGACACAGGGACAGAGACACAGAGACAGGGACACAGAGGCAGAGATTCAGATGCAGAGACACAGGGACAGATTCACAGAGACAGAGACACGGAGAGAGACTCACGGAGACAGAGACACAGAGACAGGGACACAGAGACGGAGACAGATGGACAGAGACACAGAGACCGTGACACAAGGAGAGAGACACAGAAACATAGACACAGAGACAGAGATACAGAGACAGAGACGCAGAGACAGATACACAGAGGCAGAGACACAGAGACAGAGACACAGAGACAGAGACACAGAGACAGAGACACAGAGACAGAGACACAGAGACAGAGACACAGAGACAGAGACACAGAGACGGAGACACAGAGACAGAGACGCAGAGACAGAGACACAGAGACAGAGACACAGAGACAGAGACAGGGACAGAGACACAGAGACAGAAACACAGAGACAGATTCACAGAGTCACGGACACAGAGACACACGTTCAGAGGCATAGACACAGAGACAGACACACAGAGACCGTGACACAAAGACGGAGACGCAGGGGCAGAGACACCGAGACAGAGACACAGAGACAGAGACACAGAGACAGAGACACAGAGACAGAGACACAGAGACAGCGACACAGAGACAGAGACACAGAGACAGAGACACAGAGACGGAGACACGGAGACAGAGACACAGAGACAGAGACACTGAGACAGAGACACAGAGACAGAGACACAGGGGCAGAGACAACTAGACGGAGTCACAGAGACAGAGACATCAGAGACAGAGACGCAGAGACGGAGACACAGAGACAGTGACACAGGGACGGAGACACAGAGACAGGGACATAGAGAGAGTGACTCAGAGACAGAGACACAGGGACAGAGGCACAGAGACGTAGACACATAGACAGAGACACAGACACAGAGACAGAGACACAGGGACAGGGACACAGAGACATAGCCACAGAGACAGAGACATAGAGACAGAGACACAGAGACAGACACACAGAGACGGAGACACAGGGACAGAGACACAGAGACAGGGACACAGAGAGAGTGACACAAAGACAGAGACACAGGGACAGAGGAACAGAGACATAGACACAGAGACAGAGACACAGAGAGAGAGACACAGAGACAGGGACTCAGAGACAGAGACACAGAGACAGAGACACAGGGGCAGAGACAACGAGACGGAGTCACAGAGACAGAGACACAGAGACAGAGACGCAGAGACAGAGACACAGAGACACAGACATAGAGACAGAGACGCAGAGACGGAGACATAGAGACAGTGACACAGGGACTTAGACACAGAGACAGGGACATAGAGAGAGTGACTCAGAGACAGAGACACAGGGACAGAGGCACAGAGACGTAGACACATAGACAGAGACACAGACACAGAGACAGAGACACAGGGACAGGGACACAGAGACATAGCCACAGAGACAGAGACACAGAGACAGAGACACAGAGACAGACACACAGAGACGGAGACACAGGGACAGAGACACAGAGACAGGGACATAGAGAGAGTGACACAAAGACAGAGACACAGGGACAGAGGAACAGAGACATAGACACAGAGACAGAGACACAGAGACAGAGACACAGAGACAGAGACACAGAGACAGAGACACAGAGACAGAGACACAGAGACAGAGACACAGAGACAGAGACACAGAGACAGAGACACAGAGACAGAGACACAGAGACAGAGACACAGAGACAGAGACACAGAGACAGAGACACAGAGACAGAGACACAGAGACAGTGACACAGAGACGGAGACACAGAGACGGAGACACAGAGACAGAGACACAGAGACAGCGACACAGAGACAGAGACACAGAGACAGAGACACAGAGACGGAGACGCGGAGACAGAGACACAGAGACAGAGACACAGAGACAGAGACACAGAGACAGAGACACAGAAGCAGAGACACAGAGACAGAGACACACAGACAGAGACACAGAGACAGAGACACAGAGACAGAGACACAGAGCCAGAGACACAGAGACAGAGACACAGAGACAGAGACACAGAGACAGAGACACAGAGACGGAGACACAGAGACGGAGACACAGGGACAGAGACACAGAGACAGGGACACAGAGAGAGTGACTCAGAGACAGAGACACAGGGACAGAATCACAGAGACATAGACACAGAGACAGAGACACAGAGACACAGAGACAGAGACCGAGACCCAGAGACGGAGACACAGATACAGAGACACAGAGACAGAGACACAGAGACAGAGACACAGAGACAGAGACACAGAGACAGAGACACAGAGACAGAGACACAGAGACAGAGACACAGAGACAGAGACACAGAGACAGAGACACAGAGACAGAGACACAGAGACAGAGACACAGAGACACAGAGACAGAGACACAGAGACAGAGAAACAGAGACAGAGTCACAGAGACAGAGACACAGAGGCAGAGACACAGTGACAGAGACACAGAGACAGAGACACAGAGACAGATACACAGTGACAGCGTCACAGAGACAGAGACAAAATGACAGAGATTCGGAGACAGAGACACAGGGAGAGAGACACAGAAACGTAGACACAAGGACAGAGACACAGAGACAGGGACACAGGGACGGAGACACAGAGACAGAGACACAGAGACCGAGACCCAGAGACAGAGACACAGATACAGAGACACAAAGACAGAGACACAGAGACAGAGACACAGAGACAGAGACACAGAGACAGAGACACAGAGACAGAGACACAGAGACAGAGACACAGAGACAGAGACACAGAGACAGAGACACAGAGACAGAGACACAGAGACAGAGACACAGAGACAGAGACAAAGAGACAGAGACACAGAGGCAGAGTCACAGATACAGAGACACAGAGGCAGAGGCACAGAGACAGAGACACAGAGACAGAGACACAGAGACGGAGGCACAGAGACGGAGACACAGGGACAGAGACACAGAGACAGAGACACAGGGACAGAGACACAGAGGCAGACACTCAGAGGCAGAGACACAGAGACAGAGACACAGAGACAGAGACACAGAGACCGAGACTCAGAGACAGAGACACAGATACAGAGACACAAAGACAGAGACACAGAGACAGAGACACAGAGACAGAGACACAGAGACAGAGACACAGAGACAGAGTCACAGAGACAGAGACACAGAGGCAGAGGCACAGAGCCAGAGACACAGAGACAGAGACAGAGACAGACACACAGAGACAGAGACACAGAGACGGAGACACAGGGACAGAGACACAGAGACAGGGACACAGAGAGAGTGACTCAGAGACAGAGACACAGGGACAGAATCACAGAGACATAGACACAGAGACAGAGACACAGAGACACAGAGACAGAGACCGAGACCCAGAGACGGAGACACAGATACAGAGACACAGAGACAGAGACACAGAGACAGAGACACAGAGACAGAGACACAGAGACAGAGACACAGAGACAGAGACACAGAGACAGAGACACAGAGACAGAGACACAGAGACAGAGAAACAGAGACAGAGTCACAGAGACAGAGACACAGAGGCAGAGACACAGTGACAGAGACACAGAGACAGATACACAGTTACAGCGTCACAGAGACAGAGACAAAATGACAGAGATTCGGAGACAGAGACACAGGGAGAGAGACACAGAAACGTAGACACAAGGACAGAGACACAGAGACAGGGACGCAGGGACGGAGACACAGAGACAGACACACAGAGACCGAGACCCAGAGACAGAGACACAGATACAGAGACACAAAGACAGAGACACAGAGACAGAGACACAGAGACAGAGACACAGAGACAGAGACACAGAGACAAAGACACAGAGACAGAGACACAGAGACAGAGACACAGAGACAGAGACACAGAGACAGAGACACAGAGACGGAGACACGGAGGCAGAGACATAGAGACAGCGACACAGAGACAGCGACACAGAGACAGAGACACAGAGACGGAGACACAGAGACAGATACACAGAGACAGAGACAAAGAGACAGAGACACAGAGACAGAGTCACAGATACAGAGACACAGAGGCAGAGGCACAGAGACAGAGACACAGAGACAGAGACACAGAGACAGAGACACAGAGACGGAGACACAGAGACAGAGACACAGAGACGGAGACACGGAGACAGAGACACAGAGACAGAGACACAGAGACAGAGACACAGAAGCAGAGACACAGAGACAGAGACACAGAGACAGAGACACAGAGACAGAGACACAGAGACAGAGACACAGAGACAGAGACACAGAGACAGAGACACAGAGACAGAGATACAGAGTCAGAGACACAGAGACAGAGACACAGAGACAGAGACATAGAGACAGAGACACAGAGAGAGTGACACAGAGACGGAGACACATGGACAGAGACACAGAGAGAGTGACTCAGAGACACAAACACAGAGACGGAGGCAGAGACACAGATATATAGACACAGAGACAGAGACACAGAGACGGAGACTGTGGGACAGAGACACAGAGACGGAGATTCAGATGCAGAGACACAGAGACGGAGACACAGGGACAGAGACACAGAGACAGGGACACAGAGGCAGAGATTCAGATGCAGAGACACAGGGACAGATTCACAGAGACAGAGACACGGAGAGAGACCCACGGAGACAGAGACACAGAGACAGGGACACAGAGACGCAGACAGATGGACAGAGACACAGAGACCGTGACGCAAGGAGAGAGACACAGAGACAGAGACACAGAGACAGAGACACAGAGACACAGAGACAGAGACCGAGACCCAGAGACGGAGACACAGAGACAGAGACACAGAGACAGAGACACAGAGACAGAGACACAGAGACAGAGACACAGAGACAGAGACACAGAGACAGAGAAACAGAGACAGAGTCACAGAGACAGAGACACAGAGGCAGAGACACAGTGACAGAGACACAGAGACAGAGACACAGAGACAGATACACAGTGACAGCGTCACAGAGACAGAGACAAAATGATAGAGATTCGGAGACAGAGACACAGGGAGAGAGACACAGAAACGTAGACACAAGGACAGAGACACAGAGACAGGGACACAGGGACGGAGACACAGAGACAGAGACACAGAGACCGAGACCCAGAGACAGAGACACAGATACAGAGACACAAAGACAGAGACACAGAGACAGAGACACAGAGACAGAGACACAGAGACAGAGACACAGAGACATAGCCACAGAGACAGAGACATAGAGACAGAGACACAGAGACAGCGACACAGAGACAGAGACACAGAGACGGAGACACAGAGACAGATACACAGAGACAGAGACAAAGAGACAGAGACACAGAGACAGAGTCACAGATACAGAGACACAGAGGCAGAGGCACAGAGACAGAGACACAGAGACAGAGACACAGAGACAGAGACACAGAGACGGAGGCACAGAGACGGAGACACAGGGACAGAGACACAGAGACAGAGACACAGGGACAGAGACACAGAGGCAGACACTCAGAGGCAGAGACACAGAGACAGAGACACAGAGACAGAGACACAGAGACCGAGACCCAGAGACAGAGACACAGATACAGAGACACAGATACAGAGACACAGATGCAGAGACACAATGACAGAGATTCGGAGACAGCGATACAGGGAGAGGGACACAGAAACGGAGACACAGGGACAGAGACACAGAGAGAGGGACACAGAGACAGAGACGCAGTGACAGAGACACAGAGGCAGAGACACAGAGAAAGAGAAACAGAGACAGAGACACAGAGACGGAGACCCAGAGACAGAGACACAGATACAGAGACACAGAGACATAGACACAGTGACAGAGACACAGAGACAGATACACAGAGACAGCGTCACAGAGACAGAGACACAGAGGCAGAGACATAGAGACAGAGACACAGAGAGAGTGACACAGAGACGGAGACACAGGGGCAGTAACACAGAGACATGGACACAGAGAGAGTGACTCAGAGACACAGACACAGAGACGGAGACAGAGACACAGAGACATAGACACAGAGACAGAGACACAGAGACGGAGACTGTGGAACAGAGACACAGAGACAGAGATTCAGATGCAGAGACACAGAGACGGAGACACAGGGACAGAGACACAGAGACAGGGACACAGAGGCAGAGATTCAGATGCAGAGACACAGGGACAGATTCACAGAGACAGAGACACGGAGAGAGACTCACGGAGACAGAGACACAGAGACAGGGACACAGAGACGGAGACAGATGGACAGAGACACAGAGACCGTGACACAAGGAGAGAGACACAGAGACATAGACACAGAGACAGAGATACAGAGACAGAGACGCAGAGACAGATACACAGAGGCAGAGACACAGAGACAGAGACACAGAGACAGAGACACAGAGACAGAGACACAGAGACAGAGACACAGAGACACACGGTCAGAGGCATAGACACAGAGACAGAGACACAGAGACAGTGACACAAAGACGGAGACACAGGGGCAGAGACACTGAGACAGAGAGACAGAGTCAGAGACACAGAGACAGAGACACAGAGACAGAGACACAGAGACAGAGACACAGAGACAGAGACACAGAGACAGAGACACAGAGACAGAGACACAGAGACGGAGAGACAGACAGAGACGCAGAGACAGAGACACAGAGACAGAGACACAGAGACAGAGACACAGAGACAGAGACAGGGACAGAGACACAGAGACAGAAACACAGAGACAGATTCACAGAGTCACGGACACAGAGACACACGTTCAGAGGCATAGACACAGAGACAGACACACAGAGACCGTGACACAAAGACGGAGACGCAGGGGCAGAGACACCGAGACAGAGACACAGAGACAGAGACACAGAGACAGAGACACAGAGACAGAGACACAGAGACAGAGACACAGAGACAGCGACACAGAGACAGAGACACAGAGACAGAGACACAGAGACGGAGACACGGAGACAGAGACACAGAGACAGAGACACTGAGACAGAGACTCAGAGACAGAGACACAGGGGCAGAGACAACTAGACGGAGTCACAGAGACAGAGACATCAGAGACAGAGACGCAGAGACAGAGACACAGAGACAGAGACATAGAGACAGAGACGCAGAGACGGAGACACAGAGACAGTGACACAGGGACGGAGACACAGAGACAGGGACATAGAGAGAGTGACTCAGAGACAGAGACACAGGGACAGAGGCACAGAGACGTAGACACATAGACAGAGACACAGACACAGAGACAGAGACACAGGGACAGGGACACAGAGACATAGCCACAGAGACAGAGACATAGAGACAGAGACACAGAGACAGACACACAGAGACGGAGACACAGGGACAGAGACACAGAGACAGGGACACAGAGAGAGTGACACAAAGACAGAGACACAGGGACAGAGGAACAGAGACATAGACACAGAGACAGAGACACAGAGACAGAGACACAGAGACAGAGACACAGAGACAGAGACACAGAGACAGAGACACAGAGACAGAGACACAGAGACAGAGACACAGAGACAGAGACACAGAGACAGAGACACAGAGACAGAGACACAGAGACAGAGACACAGAGACAGAGACACAGAGATAGAGACACAGAGACAGAGACACAGAGACAGAGACACAGAGACAGAGACACAGAGACAGAGACACAGAGACAGAGACACAGAGACAGTGTCACAGAGACGGAGACACAGAGACGGAGACACAGAGACAGAGACACAGAGACAGCGACACAGAGACAGAGACACAGAGACAGAGACACAGAGACGGAGACGCGGAGACAGAGACACTGAGACAGAGACACAGAGACAGAGACACAGAGACAGAGACACAGAAGCAGAGACACAGAGACAGAGACACACAGACAGAGACACAGAGACAGAGACACAGAGACAGAGACACAGAGCCAGAGACACAGAGACAGAGACACAGAGACAGAGACACAGAGACAGAGACACAGAGACGGAGACACAGAGACGGAGACACAGGGACAGAGACACAGAGACAGGGACACAGAGAGAGTGACTCAGAGACAGAGACACAGGGACAGAATCACAGAGACATAGACACAGAGACAGAGACACAGAGACACAGAGACAGAGACCGAGACCCAGAGACGGAGACACAGGTACAGAGACACAGAGACAGAGACACAGAGACAGAGACACAGAGACAGAGACACAGAGACAGAGACACAGAGACAGAGACACAGAGACTGAGACACAGAGACAGAGAAACAGAGACAGAGAAACAGAGACAGAGTCACAGAGACAGAGACACAGAGGCAGAGACACAGTGACAGAGACACAGAGACAGAGACACAGAGACAGATACACAGTGACAGCGTCACAGAGACAGAGACAAAATGACAGAGATTCGGAGACAGAGACACAGGGAGAGAGACACAGAAACCGAGACCCAGAGACAGAGACACAGATACAGAGACACAAAGACAGAGACACAGAGACAGAGACACAGAGACAGGGACACAGAGACAGAGACACAGAGACAGAGACACAGAGACAGAGACACAGAGACAGAGACACAGAGACAGAGACACAGAGACAGAGACACAGAGACAGAGACACAGGGACAGAGACACAGAGACAGGGACACAGAGAGAGTGACACAAAGACAGAGACACAGGGACAGAGGAACAGAGACATAGACACAGAGACAGAGACACAGAGACAGAGACACAGAGACAGAGACACAGAGACAGAGACACAGAGACAGAGACACAGAGACAGAGACACAGAGACAGAGACACAGAGACAGAGACACAGAGACAGAGACACAGAGACAGAGACACAGAGACAGAGACACAGAGACAGAGACACAGAGACAGAGACACAGAGACAGAGACACAGAGACAGAGACACAGAGACAGAGACACAGAGACAGAGACACAGAGACAGAGACACAGAGACAGAGACACAGAGACAGAGACACAGAGACAGAGACACAGAGACAGAGACACAGAGACAGAGACACAGAGACAGAGACACAGAGACAGAGACACAGAGACAGAGACACAGAGACAGAGACACAGAGACAGAGACACAGAGACAGAGACACAGAGACAGAGACACAGAGACAGAGACACAGAGACAGAGACACAGAGACAGAGACACAGAGACAGAGACACAGAGACAGAGACACAGAGACAGTGTCACAGAGACGGAGACACAGAGACGGAGACAAAGAGACAGAGACACAGAGACAGCGACACAGAGACAGAGACACAGAGACAGAGACACAGAGACGGAGACGCGGAGACAGAGACACTGAGACAGAGACACAGAGACAGAGACACAGAGACAGAGACACAGAAGCAGAGACACAGAGACAGAGACACACAGACAGAGACACAGAGACAGAGACACAGAGACAGAGACACAGAGCCAGAGACACAGAGACAGAGACACAGTGACAGAGACACAGAGACAGAGACACAGAGACAGATACACAGTGACAGCGTCACAGAGACAGAGACAAAATGACAGAGATTCGGAGACAGAGACACAGGGAGAGAGACACAGAAACCGAGACCCAGAGACAGAGACACAGATACAGAGACACAAAGACAGAGACACAGAGACAGAGACACAGAGACAGGGACACAGAGACAGAGACACAGAGACAGAGACACAGAGACAGAGACACAGAGACAGAGACACAGAGACAGAGACACAGAGACAGAGACACAGAGACAGAGACACAGAGACAGAGACACAGAGACAGAGACACAGAGACAGAGACACAGAGACAGAGACACAGAGACAGAGACACAGAGACAGAGACACAGAGACATAGCCACAGAGACAGAGACATAGAGACAGAGACACAGAGACAGCGACACAGAGACAGAGACACAGAGACGGAGACACAGAGACAGATACACAGAGACAGATACACAGAGACAGAGACAAAGAGACAGAGACACAGAGACAGAGGCACAGAGACAGAGACACAGAGACAGAGACACAGAGACAGAGACACAGAGACGGAGACACAGAGACAGAGACACAGAGACGGAGACGCGGAGACAGAGACACTGAGACAGAGACACAGAGACAGAGACACAGAGACAGAGACACAGAAGCAGAGACACAGAGACAGAGACACACAGACAGAGACACAGAGACAGAGACACAGAGACAGAGACACAGAGCCAGAGACACAGAGACAGAGACACAGAGACAGAGACACAGAGACAGAGACACAGAGACAGAGACACAGAGACGGAGACACAGAGACGGAGACACAGGGACAGAGACACAGAGACAGGGACACAGAGAGAGTGACTCAGAGACAGAGACACAGGGACAGAATCACAGAGACATAGACACAGAGACAGAGACACAGAGACACAGAGACAGAGACCGAGACCCAGAGACGGAGACACAGGTACAGAGACACAGAGACAGAGACACAGAGACAGAGACACAGAGACAGAGACACAGAGACAGAGACACAGAGACTGAGACACAGAGACAGAGAAACAGAGACAGAGAAACAGAGACAGAGTCACAGAGACAGAGACACAGAGGCAGAGACACAGTGACAGAGACACAGAGACAGAGACACAGAGACAGATACACAGTGACAGCGTCACAGAGACAGAGACAAAATGACAGAGATTCGGAGACAGAGACACAGGGAGAGAGACACAGAAACCGAGACCCAGAGACAGAGACACAGATACAGAGACACAAAGACAGAGACACAGAGACAGAGACACAGAGACAGGGACACAGAGACAGAGACACAGAGACAGAGACACAGAGACAGAGACACAGAGACAGAGACACAGAGACAGAGACACAGAGACAGAGACACAGAGACAGAGACACAGGGACAGAGACACAGAGACAGGGACACAGAGAGAGTGACACAAAGACAGAGACACAGGGACAGAGGAACAGAGACATAGACACAGAGACAGAGACACAGAGACAGAGACACAGAGACAGAGACACAGAGACAGAGACACAGAGACAGAGACACAGAGACAGAGACACAGAGACAGAGACACAGAGACAGAGACACAGAGACAGAGACACAGAGACAGAGACACAGAGACAGAGACACAGAGACAGAGACACAGAGACAGAGACACAGAGACAGAGACACAGAGACAGAGACACAGAGACAGAGACACAGAGACAGAGACACAGAGACAGAGACACAGAGACAGAGACACAGAGACAGAGACACAGAGACAGAGACACAGAGACAGAGACACAGAGACAGAGACACAGAGACAGAGACACAGAGACAGAGACACAGAGACAGAGACACAGAGACAGAGACACAGAGACAGAGACACAGAGACAGAGACACAGAGACAGAGACACAGAGACAGAGACACAGAGACAGAGACACAGAGACAGAGACACAGAGACAGAGACACAGAGACAGTGTCACAGAGACGGAGACACAGAGACGGAGACAAAGAGACAGAGACACAGAGACAGCGACACAGAGACAGAGACACAGAGACAGAGACACAGAGACGGAGACGCGGAGACAGAGACACTGAGACAGAGACACAGAGACAGAGACACAGAGACAGAGACACAGAAGCAGAGACACAGAGACAGAGACACACAGACAGAGACACAGAGACAGAGACACAGAGACAGAGACACAGAGCCAGAGACACAGAGACAGAGACACAGTGACAGAGACACAGAGACAGAGACACAGAGACAGATACACAGTGACAGCGTCACAGAGACAGAGACAAAATGACAGAGATTCGGAGACAGAGACACAGGGAGAGAGACACAGAAACCGAGACCCAGAGACAGAGACACAGATACAGAGACACAAAGACAGAGACACAGAGACAGAGACACAGAGACAGGGACACAGAGACAGAGACACAGAGACAGAGACACAGAGACAGAGACACAGAGACAGAGACACAGAGACAGAGACACAGAGACAGAGACACAGAGACAGAGACACAGAGACAGAGACACAGAGACAGAGACACAGAGACAGAGACACAGAGACAGAGACACAGAGACAGAGACACAGAGACAGAGACACAGAGACATAGCCACAGAGACAGAGACATAGAGACAGAGACACAGAGACAGCGACACAGAGACAGAGACACAGAGACGGAGACACAGAGACAGATACACAGAGACAGATACACAGAGACAGAGACAAAGAGACAGAGACACAGAGACAGAGGCACAGAGACAGAGACACAGAGACAGAGACACAGAGACAGAGACACAGAGACGGAGGCACAGAGACGGAGACACAGGGACAGAGACACAGAGACAGAGACACAGGGACAGAGACACAGAGGCAGACACTCAGAGGCAGAGACACAGAGACAGAGACACAGAGACAGAGACACAGAGACCGAGACTCAGAGACAGAGACACAGATACAGAGACACAAAGACAGAGACACAGAGACAGAGACACAGAGACAGAGACACAGAGACAGAGACACAGAGACAGAGTCACAGAGACAGAGACACAGAGGCAGAGGCACAGAGCCAGAGACACAGAGACAGAGACAGAGACAGACACACAGAGACAGAGACACAGAGACGGAGACACAGGGACAGAGACACAGAGACAGGGACACAGAGAGAGTGACTCAGAGACAGAGACACAGGGACAGAATCACAGAGACATAGACACAGAGACAGAGACACAGAGACACAGAGACACAGAGACAGAGACCGAGACCCAGAGACGGAGACACAGATACAGAGACACAGAGACAGAGACACAGAGACAGAGACACAGAGACAGAGACACAGAGACAGAGACACAGAGACAGAGACACAGAGACAGAGAAACAGAGACAGAGTCACAGAGACAGAGACACAGAGGCAGAGACACAGTGACAGAGACACAGAGACAGAGACACAGAGACAGATACACAGTGACAGCGTCACAGAGACAGAGACAAAATGACAGAGATTCGGAGACAGAGACACAGGGAGAGAGACACAGAAACGTAGACACAAGGACAGAGACACAGAGACAGGGACGCAGGGACGGAGACACAGAGACAGACACACAGAGACCGAGACCCAGAGACAGAGACACAGATACAGAGACACAAAGACAGAGACACAGAGACAGAGACACAGAGACAGAGACACAGAGACAGAGACACAGAGACAGAGACACAGAGACAAAGACACAGAGACAGAGACACAGAGACAGAGACACAGAGACAGAGACACAGAGACAGAGACACAGAGACGTAGCCACAGAGACAGAGACATAGAGACAGCGACACAGAGACAGCGACACATAGACAGAGATACAGAGACGGAGACATAGAGACAGATACACAGAGACAGAGACAAAGAGACAGAGACACAGAGACAGAGTCACAGATACAGAGACACAGAGGCAGAGGCACAGAGACAGAGACACAGAGACAGAGACACAGAGACAGAGACACAGAGACGGAGGCACAGAGACGGAGACACAGGGACAGAGACACAGAGACAGAGACACAGAGACGGAGACACGGAGACAGAGACACAGAGACAGAGACACAGAGACAGAGACACAGAGACAGAGACACAGAAGCAGAGACACAGAGACAGAGACACAGAGACAGAGACACAGAGACAGAGACACAGAGACAGAGACACAGAGACAGAGACACAGAGACAGAGACACAGAGACAGAGTTACAGAGTCAGAGACACAGAGAGAGACACAGAGACAGAGACATAGAGACAGAGACACAGAGAGAGTGACACAGAGACGGAGACACATGGACAGAGTCACAGAGAGAGTGACTCAGAGACACAGACACAGAGACGGAGACAGAGACACAGATATATAGACACAGAGACAGAGACACAGAGACGGAGACTGTGGGACAGAGACACAGAGACAGAGATTCAGATGCAGAGACACAGAGACGGAGACACAGGGACAGAGACACAGAGACAGGGACACAGAGGCAGAGATTCAGATGCAGAGACACAGGGACAGATTCACAGAGACAGAGACACGGAGAGAGACCCACGGAGACAGAGACACAGAGACAGGGACACAGAGACGCAGACAGATGGACAGAGACACAGAGACCGTGACGCAAGGAGAGAGACACAGAGACAGAGACACAGAGACAGAGACACAGAGACAGAGACGCAGAGACTGATACACAGAGGCAGAGACACAGAGACAGAGACACAGAGACAGAGATACAGAGTCAGAGACACAGAGACAGAGACACAGAGACAGAGACATAGAGACAGAGACACAGAGAGAGTGACACAGAGACAGAGACACATGGACAGAGACACAGAGGGAGTGACTCAGAGACACAGACACAGAGACGGAGACAGAGACACAGATATATAGACACAGAGACAGAGACACAGAGACAGAGACACAGAGACAGAGTCACAGAGACAGAGACACAGAGCCAGAGACACAGAGACAGAGACAGAGACAGACACACAGAGACAGAGACACAGAGACGGAGACACAGGGACAGAGACACAGTGACAGAGACACAGAGGCAGAGACACAGAGGAAGAGAAACAGAGACAGAGACAGAGACAGAGACAGAGACAGAGACACAGAGGCAGAGACACAGTGACGGAGACACAGGGACAGAGACACAGAGACAGGGACACAGAGAGAGTGACTCAGAGACAGAGACACAGGGACAGAATCACAGAGACATAGACACAGAGACAGAGACACCGAGACACAGAGACAGAGACAGAGACAGAGACAGAGACAGAGACACAGAGACAGAGACACAGAGACAGAGACACAGAGACAGAGACACAGCGATAGAGACAAAGAGACAGAGACATAGAGACAGAGTCACAGATACAGAGACACAGAAGCAGAGGCACAGAGACAGAGACACAGAGACAGAGACACAGAGACAGAGACACAGAGACAGAGACACAGAGACGGAGGCACAGAGACGGAGACACAGAGACAGAGACACAGAGACCGAGACCCAGAGACAGAGACACAGATACAGAGAGACAGATGCAGAGACACAATGACAGAGATTCGGAGACAGAGATGCAGGGAGAAGGACACAGAAACGGAGACACAGGGACAGAGATACAGAGACAGGGACACAGAGACAGAGACGCAGTGACAGAGACACAGAGGCAGAGACACAGAGAAAGAGAAACAGAGACAGAGACAGAGACAGAGACAGAGACAGAGACACAGAGGCAGAGACACAGAGACAGAGACACAGAGACAGAGACACAGAGACAGAGACGCAGAGACAGAGACACAGAGACGGAGACCCAGAGACAGAGACACAGATACAGAGACACAGAGACAGAGACACAGTGACAGAGACACAGAGACAGATACACAGAGACAGCGTCACAGAGACAGAGACACGGAGGCAGAGGCACAGAGACAGAGTCACAGAGACAGAGACACAGCGACAGGGACGCAGAGACAGAGACACAGAGACAGAGACAAAATGACAGAGATTCGGAGACAGAGACACAGGGAGAGAGTCACAGAAACGTAGACACAAGGACAGAGACACAGAGACATGGACACAGAGACGGAGACACAGAGAGAGAGACACAGAGACAGAGACACAGGTGCAGAGGCACAGAGACAGAGACACAGAGACAGGGACACAGAGAGAGTGACACAAAGACAGAGACACAGGGACAGAGGAACAGAGACATAGACACAGAGACAGAGACACAGAGACAGAGACACAGGGACGGAGACACAAGGACAGAGACACAGAGACAGGGACACAGAGAGAGAGAGACAGAGACAGAGACACAGAGACAGAGACACAGAGACAGAGACACAGAGACGGAGACTGTGGGACAGAGACACAGAGACAGAGACACAGTGAGACAGACAGAGACACAGAGACAGAGACACAGGGACAGAGACACAGAGACAGAGACACAGAGACAGATTCACAGAGACAGAGACACAGAGACAGAGACACACGGACAGAGGCATAGACACAAAGACAGAGGAACAGAGACAGATACACAGAGAGAGAGACACAGAGGCAGAGACACAGAGAAAGAGACAGAGACACAGAGACGGAGACACAGAGACAGAGACACAGAGGCAGAGGCACAGAGACAGAGACACAGAGACAGAGACACAGAGACAGAGACACAGAGACAGGGACACAGAGACGGAGACACAGAGAGAGAGACACAGAGACAGAGACACAGAGACAGAGACGCAGGTACAGAGACACAGAGACAGAGACACAGCGACAGAGACACAGAGACAGAGACACAGAGACAGAGACACAGAGACAGAGACAAAGAGACAGGGACACAGAGACAGAGACACAGAGATCGAGACCCAGAGACAGAGACACAGATACAGAGACACAGAGACAGAGTCATAGAGACAGAGACATAGAGACAGAGACACAGGGACGGAGACACAGGGGCAGAGACACAGATACAGAGATTCAGCTGCAGAGACACAGAGACCGAGACACAGGGACAGAGACACAGAGACAGGGACACAGAGGCAGAGATTCAGATGCAGAGACACAGGGACAGATTCACAGAGGCAGAGACACGGAGAGAGCCCCACGGAGACAGAGACACAGAGACAGGGACACAGGGACGGAGACAGAGGTACAGAGACACACGGACGGAGGCATAGACACAGAGACAGAGACACAGAGACAGGGACACAGAGACCGAGACCCAGAGACAGAGACACAGAGACAGGGACTCAGAGAAAGAGACACAGAGACAGAGACACAGGGGCAGAGACATCGAGACGGAGACACAGAGACAGAGACCCAGAGACAGAGACGCAGAGACAGAGACACAGAGACAGAGACATAGAGACAGAGACGCAGAGACGGAGACACAGGTACAGAGACACACGGACAGAGGCATAGACACAGAGACAGAGACAGAGAGACAGTGACACAGGGACAGGGACACAGAGACATAGCCACAGAGACAGAGACATAGAGACAGAGGCACAGAGAACGAGACACAGAGACGGAGACACAGGGACAGAGGCACAGAGACAGAAACACAGAGACAGATTCACAGAGACAGAGGCACAGAGACAGATACGCAGAGACAGAGACGCAGAGACAGAGACACAGAGACAGAGACAGAGACACAGAGACAGAGACACAGAGACTGAGACCCAGAGACAGAGACGCAGATACAGAGACACAGAGACAGAGACACAGAGACAGAGACACAGAGACAGAGACACAGAGACAGAGACACAGAGACAGAGTCACAGAGACAGAGACACAGAGGCAGAGGCACAGAGACAGAGACACAGAGACAGAGACACGGAGACAGAGACGCAGAGACAGAGACACAGAGACAGAGACAAAATGATACAGGTTCGGAGACAGAGACACAGGGAGAGAGACACAGAAACGTAGACACAAGGACAGAGACACAGAGACAGGGACACAGAGACGGAGACACAGAGAGAGAGACACAGAGACAGAGACAAAGAGACAGAGTCACAGAGACAGAGACACAGAGGCAGAGGCACAGAGACCGTGACACAGGGAGTGAGACACAGAGACATAGACACAGACAAAGAGACACAGAGACAGAGACACAGACACCGAGACACAGAGACGGAGACACAGGGGCAGAGACACCGAGACAGAGACACAGAGACAGAGACACAGAGACAGAGACGCAGAGACATAGACACAGAGACAGAGACATAGAGACAGAGACGCAGAGACGGAGACACAGGTACAGAGACACACGGAGAGAGGCATAGACACAGAGACAGAGACACAGAGACAGTGACACAGGGACAGGGACACAGAGACATAGCCACAGAGACAGAGACATAGAGACATAGACACAGAGACCGAGACACAGAGACGGAGACACAGGGACAGAGACACAGAGACAGGGACACAGAGAGAGTGACTCAGAGACAGAGACGCAGAGACAGAGACACAGAGACAGAGATACAGAGACGGAGACGCAGAGACATAGACACAGAGACAGAGACATAGAAACAGAGACGCAGAGACGGAGACACAGGTACAGAGACACAGAGACAGAGACACAGAGACAGAGTCACAGAGACAGAGACACAGAGGCACAGAGACAGAGACACAGAGACAGAGACATAGAGACAGAGACGCAGAGACGGAGACACAGGTACAGAGACACACGGACAGAGGCATAGACACAGAGACAGAGACATAGAGACAGTGACACAGGGACAGAGACACAGAGACAGGAACACAGAGACGGAGACACAGAGAGAGAGACACAGAGACAGAGACACAGAGACAGAGACACAGAGACAGAGACACAGAGACACAGACACAGAGACAGAGACACAGAGACAGAGACACAGAGACAGAGACATAGAGACAGAGACACGGAGGCCGAGACACAGAGACGGAGACACAGGGGCAGAGACACCGAGACAGAGACCCAGAGACAGAGACACAGATACAGAGACACAGATACAGAGACACAGAGACAGCGACACAGAGACAGAGACACAGAGAGAGAGACACAGAGACAGAGTCACAGAGACAGAGACACAGAGGCAGAGGCACAGAGACCATGACACAGGGAGTGAGACACGGAGACATAGACACAGACACAGAGACACAGAGACAGAGACACAGAGACCGTGACACAGAGACGGAGACACAGGGTCAGAGACATAGAGACAGAGGCACAGAGACAGAGACACAGAGACAGAGACACAGAGGCAGAGGCACAGAGACAGATACGCAGAGACAGAGACGCAGAGACAGAGACACAGAGAAAGAGAAACAGAGACGGAGACTGTGGGACAGAGACGGAGACTGTGGGACAGAGACACAGAGAAAGAGAAACAGAGACAGAGACAGAGACAGAGGCACAGAGACGGAGACACAGAGACAGACACACAGAGACAGAGACACAGAGACAGAGTCACAGAGACATAGACACAGAGGCAGAGGCACAGAGACCATGACACAGGGAGTGAGACACGGAGACATAGACACAGACACAGAGACACAGAGACAGAGACACAGAGACCGTGACACAGAGACGGAGACACAGGGTCAGAGACATAGAGACAGAGGCACAGAGACAGAGACACAGAGACAGAGACACAGAGGCAGAGGCACAGAGACAGATACGCAGAGACAGAGACGCAGAGACAGAGACACAGAGAAAGAGAAACAGAGACGGAGACTGTGGGACAGAGACGGAGACTGTGGGACAGAGACACAGAGAAAGAGAAACAGAGACAGAGACAGATACAGAGGCCACAGAGACGGAGACACAGAGACAGACACACAGAGACAGAGACACAGAGACAGAGACACAGAGACAGAGACACAGAGACAGAGACACAGAGACACACTGTCGGAGGCATAGACACAGAGACAGAGACACGGAGACAGTGACACAAAGACGGAGACCCAGGGGCAGAGACACCGAGACAGAGTCACAGAGACAGAGACACAGAGACAGAGACACAGAGACTGAGACCCAGAGACAGAGACGCAGATACAGAGACACAGAGACAGAGACACAGAGACAGAGACACAGAGACAGGGACACAGAGACAGAGTCACAGAGACAGAGACACAGAGGCAGAGGCACAGAGACAGAGACACAGAGACAGAGACACGGAGACAGAGACGCAGAGACAGAGACACAGAGACAGAGACAAAATGATACAGGTTCGGAGACAGAGACACAGGGAGAGAGACACAGAAACGTAGACACAAGGACAGAGACACAGAGACAGGGACACAGAGACGGAGACACAGAGAGCGAGACACAGAGACAGAGTCACAGAGACACACTGTCGGAGGCATAGACACAGAGACAGAGACACGGAGACAGTGACACAAAGACGGAGACCCAGGGGCAGAGACACCGAGACAGAGACACAGAGACAGAGACAGAGACACAGAGACAGAGACACAGAGACTGAGACCCAGAGACAGAGACGCAGATACAGAGACACAGAGACAGAGACACAGAGACAGAGACACAGAGACAGAGACACAGAGACAGAGTCACAGAGACACAGACACAGAGGCAGAGGCACAGAGACAGAGACACAGAGACAGAGACACGGAGACAGAGACGCAGAGACAGAGACACAGAGACAGAGACAAAATGATACAGGTTCGGAGACAGAGACACAGGGAGAGAGACACAGAAACGTAGACACAAGGACAGAGACACAGAGACAGGGACACAGAGACGGAGACACAGAGAGAGAGACACAGAGACAGAGACACAGAGACAGATTCACAGAGACAGAGACACAGAGACAGAGTCACAGAGACAGAGACACAGAGGCAGAGATTCAGCTGCAGAGACACAGAGGCAGAGATTCAGATGCAGAGACACAGGGACAGATTCACAGAGGCAGAGACACGGAGAGAGCCCCACGGAGACAGAGACACAGAGACAGGGACACAGGGACGGAGACAGAGGTACAGAGACACACGGACAGAGGCATAGACACAGAGACACAGAGACCGAGATTCAGCTGCAGAGACACAGAGACCGAGACACAGGGACAGAGACACAGAGACAGGGACGCAGAGAGAGTGACTCAGAGACAGAGAGACAGAGACGGAGACACAGGGACAGAGACACAGAGACATGGACACAGAGAGAGTGACTCAGAGACAGATACACCGAGGCAGCGTCACAGAGACAGAGGCACGGAGACAGAGACACAGAGACAGAGACGCAGAGACAGAGACACAGAGACAGAGACACAGAGACCGAGACCCAGAGACAGAGACACAGATACAGAGACACAGAGACAGAGACACAGAGACAGAGACACAGAGGCAGAGTCACAGAGACGGAGACACAGAGGCAGAGGCACAGAGACCATGACACATGGAGTGAGACACGGAGACATAGACACAGACACAGAGACACAGAGACAGAGACACAGAGACCGTGACACAGAGACGGAGACACAGGGTCAGAGACATAGAGACAGAGGCACAGAGACTGGGACACAGAGGCAGAGACACTGGGACAGAGACACAGAGAAAGAGAAACAGAGACAAAGACAGAGACAGAGACACAAAGACAGAGACACAGAAGCAGAGACACAGAGACAGAGACACAGTGATAGAGACACAGAGACAGAGACCCAGAGACAGAGACACAGATACAGAGACACAAAGACAGAGACACAGAGACAGAGACACAGAGACAGAGACACAGAGACAGAGACACAGAGACAGAGACACAGAGACAGAGACACAGAGACAGAGACACAGAGACAGAGACACAGAGACAGAGACACAGAGACAGAGTCACAGAGACAGAGACACAGAGGGAGAGGCACAGAGCCAGAGACACAGAGACAGAGACAGAGACAGACACACAGAGACAGAGACACAGAGACGGAGACACAGAGACAGAGACACAGAGACAGAGACACAGGGGCAGAGACAACGAGACGGAGTCACAGAGACAGAGACATCAGAGACAGAGACGCAGAGACAGAGACACAGAGATAGAGACACAGAGACAGAGACCCAGAGACAGAGACACAGATACAGAGACACAAAGACAGAGACACAGAGACAGAGACACAGAGACAGAGACACAGAGACAGAGACACAGAGACAGAGACACAGAGACAGAGACACAGAGACAGAGACACAGAGACAGAGACACAGAGACAGAGTCACAGAGACAGAGACACAGAGGGAGAGGCACAGAGCCAGAGACACAGAGACAGAGACAGAGACAGACACACAGAGACAGAGACACAGAGACGGAGACACAGAGACAGAGACACAGAGACAGAGACACAGGGGCAGAGACAACGAGACGGAGTCACAGAGACAGAGACATCAGAGACAGAGACGCAGAGACAGAGACACAGAGACAGAGACATAGAGACAGAGACGCAGAGACGGAGACACGGAGACAGTGACACAGGGACGGAGACACAGAGACAGGGACATAGAGAGAGTGACTCAGAGACAGAGACACAGGGACAGAGGCACAGAGACGTAGACACGTAGACAGAGACACAGACACAGAGACAGAGACACAGGGACAGGGACACAGAGACATAGCCACAGAGACAGAGACACAGAGACAGAGACACAGAGACAGAGACACAGAGACAGAGTCACAGAGACAGAGACACAGAGGGAGAGGCACAGAGCCAGAGACACAGAGACAGAGACAGAGACAGACACACAGAGACAGAGACACAGAGACGGAGACACAGAGACAGAGACACAGAGACAGAGACACAGGGGCAGAGACAACGAGACGGAGTCACAGAGACAGAGACATCAGAGACAGAGACGCAGAGACAGAGACACAGAGACAGAGACATAGAGACAGAGACGCAGAGACGGAGACACAGAGACAGTGACACAGGGACGGAGACACAGAGACAGGGACATAGAGAGAGTGACTCAGAGACAGAGACACAGGGACAGAGGCACAGAGACGTAGACACGTAGACAGAGACACAGACACAGAGACAGAGACACAGGGACAGGGACACAGAGACATAGCCACAGAGACAGAGACATAGAGACAGAGACACAGAGACAGACACACAGAGACGGAGACACAGGGACAGAGACACAGAGACAGGGACACAGAGAGAGTGACACAAAGACAGAGACACAGGGACAGAGGAACAGAGACATAGACACAGAGACAGAGACACAGAGACAGAGACACAGAGACAGGGACTCAGAGACAGAGACACAGAGACAGAGACACAGGGGCAGAGACAACGAGACGGAGTCACAGAGACAGAGACACAGAGACAGAGACGCAGAGACAGAGACACAGAGACAGAGACATAGAGACAGAGACGCAGAGACAGAATCACAGATACAGAGACACAGAGATAGAGACAAAGAGACAGAGACACAGAGACAGAGTCACAGATACAGAGACACAGAGGCAGAGGCACAGAGACAGAGACACAGAGACAGAGACACAGAGACAGAGACACAGAGACGGAGGCACAGAGACGGAGACACAGGGACAGAGACACAGAGACAGAGACACAGAGACAGAGACACAGAGGCAGACACACAGAGACGGAGACACAGGGACAGAGACACAGAGACAGGGACACAGAGAGAGTGACACAAAGACAGAGACACAGGGACAGAGGAACAGAGACATAGACACAGAGACAGAGACACAGAGACAGAGACACAGAGACAGAGACACAGAGACAGAGACACAGAGACGGAGACACAGACACGGAGACACAGATACAGAGACACAGAGACAGCGACACAGAGACAGAGACACAGAGACGGAGACACAGAGACAGATACACAGAGACAGAGACACAGAGATAGAGACAAAGAGACAGAGACACAGAGACAGAGTCACAGATACAGAGACACAGAGGCAGAGGCACAGAGACAGAGACACAGAGACAGAGACACAGAGGCAGAGACACAGAGACGGAGGCACAGAGACGGAGACACAGGGACAGAGACACAGAGACAGAGACACAGGGACAGAGACACAGAGGCAGACACTCAGAGGCAGAGACACAGAGACAGAGACACAGAGACCGAGACCCAGAGACAGAGACACAGATACAGAGACACAAAAACAGAGACACAGAGACAGAGACACAGAGACAGAGACACAGAGACCGAGACACAGAGACAGAGACACAGAGACAGAGTCACAGAGACAGAGACACAGAGGCAGAGGCACAGAGCCAGAGACACAGAGACAGAGACAGAGACAGACACACAGAGACAGAGACACAGAGACGGAGACACAGGGACAGAGACACAGAGACAGGGACACAGAGAGAGGGACTCAGAGACAGAGACACAGGGACAGAATCACAGAGACATAGACACAGAGACAGAGACACAGAGACACAGAGACAGAGACAGAGACAGAGACAGAGACACAGAGACAGAGACACAGAGACAGAGACACAGAGACAGAGACACAGGGACAGAGACACAGAGATAGAGACAAAGAGACAGAGACACAGAGACAGAGTCACAGATACAGAGACACAGATACAGAGAGACAGATGCAGAGACACAATGACAGAGATTCGTAGACAGAGATACAGGGAGAAGGACACAGAAACGGAGACACAGGGACAGAGACACAGAGACAGGGACACAGAGACAGAGACGCAGTGACAGAGACACAGAGGCAGAGACACAGAGAAAGAGAAACAGAGACAGAGACAGAGACAGAGACAGAGACACAGAGACAGGGACACAGAGACGGAGACACAGAGAGAGAGACACAGAGACAGAGACACAGGTGCAGAGGCACAGAGACAGAGACACAGAGACGGGGACACAGAGAGAGTGACACAAAGACAGAGACACAGGGACAGAGGAACAGAGACATAGACACAGAGACAGAGACACAGAGACAGAGACACAGGGACGGAGACACAAGGACAGAGACACAGAGACAGGGACACAGAGAGAGAGAGACAGAGACAGAGACACAGAGACAGAGACACAGAGACAGAGACACAGAGACAGAGACACAGAGACAGAGACACAGAGACAGAGACACAGAGACGGAGACTGTGGGACAGAGACACAGAGACAGAGACACAGTGTGACAGACAGAGACACAGAGACAGAGACACAGGGACAGAGACACAGAGACAGAGACACAGAGACAGATTCACAGAGACAGAGACACAGAGACAGAGACACACGGACAGAGGCATAGACACAAAGACGGAGGCACAGAGACAGATACACAGGGAGGGAGACACAGAGGCAGAGACACAGAGAAAGAGACAGAGACACAGAGACGGTGACACAGAGACAGAGACACAGAGGCAGAGGCACAGAGACAGAGACACAGAGACAGAGACACAGAGACAGAGACACAGAGACAGGGACACAGAGACGGAGACACAGAGAGAGAGACACAGAGACAGAGACACAGAGACAGAGACAGAGGTACAGAGACACAGAGACAGAGACACAGGGACAGAGACACAGAGACAGAGACACAGAGACAGAGACACAGAGACAGAGACGCAGAGACAGGGACACAGAGACAGAGACACAGAGACCGAGACCCAGAGACAGAGACACAGATACAGAGACACAGAGACAGAGACACAGAGACAGAGACACAGGGACAGAGACACAGAGACAGAGAAACAGAGACAGAGTCACAGAGACAGAGACACAGAGGCAGAGGCACAGAGAGAGAGACACAGCGGCAGGGACACAGAGAAAGAGACAGAGACACAGAGACGGAGACACAGGGACAGAGACACAGAGACAGGGCACAGAGACGGAGACTCTGGGACAGAGACACAGAGACAGAGATTCAGAGGCAGGGACACAGAGACGGAGACACAGAGACAGAGACACAGAGGCAGAGGCACAGTGACAGAGACACAGAGACAGAGACACAGAGACAGAGACACAGAGACCGAGACACAGAGACAGAGACACAGGGACAGAAACACAGAGACAGAGACACAGAGGCAGAGGCACAGAGCCAGAGACACAGAGACAGAGACAGAGACAGACACACAGAGACAGAGACACAGAGACGGAGACACAGGGACAGAGACACAGAGACAGGGACACAGAGAGAGTGACTCAGAGACAGAGACACAGGGACAGAATCACAGAGACATAGACACAGAGACAGAGACACAGAGACACAGAGACAGAGACAGAGACAGAGACAGAGACACAGAGACAGAGACACAGAGACAGAGACACAGAGACAGAGACACAGGGACAGAGACACAGAGATAGAGACAAAGAGACAGAGACACAGAGACAGAGTCACAGATACAGAGACACAGATACAGAGAGACAGATGCAGAGACACAATGACAGAGATTCGTAGACAGAGATACAGGGAGAAGGACACAGAAACGGAGACACAGGGACAGAGACACAGAGACAGGGACACAGAGACAGAGACGCAGTGACAGAGACACAGAGGCAGAGACACAGAGAAAGAGAAACAGAGACAGAGACAGAGACAGAGACAGAGACACAGAGACAGGGACACAGAGACGGAGACACAGAGAGAGAGACACAGAGACAGAGACACAGGTGCAGAGGCACAGAGACAGAGACACAGAGACGGGGACACAGAGAGAGTGACACAAAGACAGAGACACAGGGACAGAGGAACAGAGACATAGACACAGAGACAGAGACACAGAGACAGAGACACAGGGACGGAGACACAAGGACAGAGACACAGAGACAGGGACACAGAGAGAGAGAGACAGAGACAGAGACACAGAGACAGAGACACAGAGACAGAGACACAGAGACAGAGACACAGAGACGGAGACACAGAGACGGAGACTGTGGGACAGAGACACAGAGACAGAGACACAGTGTGACAGACAGAGACACAGAGACAGAGACACAGGGACAGAGACACAGAGACAGAGACACAGAGACAGATTCACAGAGACAGAGACACAGAGACAGAGACACACGGACAGAGGCATAGACACAAAGACGGAGGCACAGAGACAGATACACAGGGAGGGAGACACAGAGGCAGAGACACAGAGAAAGAGACAGAGACACAGAGACGGTGACACAGAGACAGAGACACAGAGGCAGAGGCACAGAGACAGAGACACAGAGACAGAGACACAGAGACAGAGACACAGAGACAGGGACACAGAGACGGAGACACAGAGAGAGAGACACAGAGACAGAGACACAGAGACAGAGACAGAGGTACAGAGACACAGAGACAGAGACACAGGGACAGAGACACAGAGACAGAGACACAGAGACAGAGACACAGAGACAGAGACGCAGAGACAGGGACACAGAGACAGAGACACAGAGACCGAGACCCAGAGACAGAGACACAGATACAGAGACACAGAGACAGAGACACAGAGACAGAGACACAGGGACAGAGACACAGAGACAGAGAAACAGAGACAGAGTCACAGAGACAGAGACACAGAGGCAGAGGCACAGAGAGAGAGACACAGCGGCAGGGACACAGAGAAAGAGACAGAGACACAGAGACGGAGACACAGGGACAGAGACACAGAGACAGGGCACAGAGACGGAGACTCTGGGACAGAGACACAGAGACAGAGATTCAGAGGCAGGGACACAGAGACGGAGACACAGAGACAGAGACACAGAGGCAGAGGCACAGTGACAGAGACACAGAGACAGAGACACAGAGACAGAGACACAGAGACAGAGACACAGAGACAGAGACACAGGGACAGAAACACAGAGACAGAGACACAGAGACAGAGAAACAGAGACAGGGTCACAGAGACAGAGACACAGAGGCAGAGGCACAGAGCCAGAGACACAGAGACAGAGACAGAGACAGACACACAGAGACAGAGACACAGAGACGGAGACACAGGGACAGAGACACAGAGACAGGGACACAGAGAGAGTGACTCAGAGACAGAGACACAGGGACAGAATCACAGAGACATAGACACAGAGACAGAGACACAGAGACACAGAGACAGAGACCGAGACCCAGAGACGGAGACACAGATACAGAGACACAGAGACAGAGACACAGAGACAGAGACACAGAGACAGAGACACAGAGACAGAGACACAGAGACAGAGACACAGAGACAGAGAAACAGAGACAGAGTCACAGAGACAGAGGCACAGAGGCAGAGACACAGTGACAGAGACACAGAGACAGAGACACAGAGACAGATACACAGAGACAGCGTCACAGAGACAGAGACAAAATGACAGAGATTCGGAGACAGAGACACAGGGAGAGAGACACAGAAACGTAGACACAAGGACAGAGACACAGAGACAGGGACACAGAGACGGAGACATAGAGAGAGAGACACAGACAGAGACACAGAGACAGAGTCGCAGAGACAGAGACACAGAGATAGAGACACAGAGACAGAGACGCAGAGACAGAGACACAGAGACGGAGACACAGAGACGGAGACCCAGAGACAGAGACACAGATACAGAGACACAGAGACAGAGACACAGTGACAGAGACACAGAGACAGAGACACAGAGACAGATACACAGAGACAGCGTCACAGAGACAGAGACACAGAGGCAGAGGCACAGAGACAGAGACACAGAGACAGAGACACAGAGACAGGGACGCAGAGACAGAGACACAGAGACAGAGACAAAATGACAGAGATTCGGAGACAGAGACACAGGGAGAGAGACACAGAAACGTAGACACAAGGACAGAGACACAGAGACAGGGACACAGAGACAGAGACACAGAGACAGAGACACAGAGACGGAGACTGTGGGACAGACGCATAGACACAAAGACAGAGGCACAGAGACAGATACACAGAGAGAGAGACACAGAGGCAGAGACACAGAGAAAGAGACAGAGACACAGAGACAGAGACACAGAGACAGAGACACAATGATAGAGATTCAGAGAGAGAGACACTGGGAGAGAGACACAGAAACGGAGATACAGCGACAGAGACACAGAGACAGAGACACAGAGAGAGAGACACAGAGACAGAGACACAGAGACAGAGCCACAGAGACAGAGACGCAGAGACAGGGACACAGAGACAGAGACACACAGACACGGACACATAGGCAGAGATTCAGTTGCAGAGACACAGGGACAGATTCACAGAGACAGAGACACGGAGAGAGACCCACGGAGACAGAGACACAGAGACAGGGATACAGAGACGGAGACAGAGACACAGAGACATAGACACAGAGACAGAGACACAGAGACGGAGACTGTGGGACAGAGACACAGAGACAGAGATTCAGATGCAGAGACACAGAGACGGAGACACAGGGACAGAGACACAGCCAGGGACACAGAGGCAGAGATTCAGATGCAGAGACACAGGGACAGATTCACAGAGACAGAGACACGGAGAGAGACCCACGGAGACAGAGACACAGAGACAGGGACACAGAGACGGAGACAGAGACACAGAGACAGAGACACAGAGACGGAGACTGTGGGACAGAGACACAGAGACAGAGATTCAGATGCAGAGACACAGAGACGGAGACACAGGGACAGAGACACACAGACAGGGACACAGAGGCAGAGATTCAGTTGCAGAGACACAAGGACAGATTCACAGAGACAGAGACACGGAGAGAGACCCACGGAGACAGAGACACAGAGACAGGGACACAGAGACGGAGACAGATGGACAGAGACACAGAGACCGTGACACAAGGAGAGAGACACAGAGACATAGACACAGAGACAGAGATACAGAGACAGAGACGCAGAGACAGATACACAGAGGCAGAGACACAGAGACAGAGACACAGAGACAGAGACACAGAGACACACGGTCAGAGGCATAGACACAGAGACAGAGACACAGAGACAGTGACACAAAGACGGAGACACAGGGGCAGAGACACCGAGACAGAGAGACAGAGGCAGAGACACAGAGTCAGAGACACAGAGACAGAGACACAGAGACAGAGACACAGATACAGAGACACAGAGACAGAGACACAGAGACAGAGACACAGAGACGGAGACACAGAGACAGAGACGCAGAGACAGAGACAGAGACACAGAGACAGAGACACAGAGACAGAGACACAGAGACGGAGACACAGAGAGAGAGACACAGAGACAGAGACACAGAGACAGAGACGCAGAGACAGAGACACAGAGACAGAGACAAAATGACAGAGATTCGGAGACAGAGACACTGGGAGAGAGACACAGAAACGTAGACACAAGGACAGAGACACAGAGACAGGGACACAGAGACAGGGACACAGAGACGGAGACACAGAGAGAGAGACACAGAGACAGAGACACAGAGACAGAGACACAGGTACAGGGACACAGAGACAGAGACACAGCGACAGAGACACAGAGACAGATACACAGAGACAGAGACACAGGGACAGAGACACAGAGACAGAGACACAGAGACAGAGACACAGAGACAGAGACACAGAGACAGAGACACAGAGACGGAGACTGTGGGACAGAGACACAGAGACAGAGACACAGAGACAGAGACACAGAGACAGAGACACAGAGACGGAGACTGTGGGACAGAGACACAGAGACAGAGACACAGTGTGACAGACAGAGACACAGAGACAGAGACACAGGGACAGAGACACAGAGACAGAGACACAGAGACAGATTCACAGAGACAGAGACACAGAGACAGAGACACACGGACAGAGGCATAGACACAAAGACGGAGGCACAGAGACAGATACACAGAGAGGGAGACACAGAGGCAGAGACACAGAGAAAGAGACAGAGACACAGAGACGGTGACACAGAGACAGAGACACAGAGGCAGAGGCACAGAGACAGAGACACAGAGACAGAGACACAGAGACAGAGACACAGAGACAGGGACACAGAGATGGAGACACAGAGAGAGAGACACAGAGACAGAGACACAGAGACAGAGACAGAGGTACAGAGACACAGAGACAGAGACACAGAGACAGAGACACAGGGACAGAAACACAGAGACAGAGACACAGAGACAGAGAAACAGAGACAGGGTCACAGAGACAGAGACACAGAGGCAGAGGCACAGAGCCAGAGACACAGAGACAGAGACAGAGACAGACACACAGAGACAGAGACACAGAGACGGAGACACAGGGACAGAGACACAGAGACAGGGACACAGAGAGAGTGACTCAGAGACAGAGACACAGGGACAGAATCACAGAGACATAGACACAGAGACAGAGACACAGAGACACAGAGACAGAGACCGAGACCCAGAGACGGAGACACAGATACAGAGACACAGAGACAGAGACACAGAGACAGAGACACAGAGACAGAGACACAGAGACAGAGACACAGAGACAGAGACACAGAGACAGAGAAACAGAGACAGAGTCACAGAGACAGAGACACAGAGGCAGAGACACAGTGACAGAGACACAGAGACAGAGACACAGAGACAGATACACAGAGACAGCGTCACAGAGACAGAGACAAAATGACAGAGATTCGGAGACAGAGACACAGGGAGAGAGACACAGAAACGTAGACACAAGGACAGAGACACAGAGACAGGGACACAGAGACGGAGACATAGAGAGAGAGACACAGACAGAGACACAGAGACAGAGTCGCAGAGACAGAGACACAGAGATAGAGACACAGAGACAGAGACGCAGAGACAGAGACACAGAGACGGAGACACAGAGACGGAGACCCAGAGACAGAGACACAGATACAGAGACACAGAGACAGAGACACAGTGACAGAGACACAGAGACAGAGACACAGAGACAGATACACAGAGACAGCGTCACAGAGACAGAGACACAGAGGCAGAGGCACAGAGACAGAGACACAGAGACAGAGATACAGAGACAGGGACGCAGAGACAGAGACACAGAGACAGAGACAAAATGACAGAGATTCGGAGACAGAGACACAGGGAGAGAGACACAGAAACGTAGACACAAGGACAGAGACACAGAGACAGGGACACAGAGACGGAGACACAGAGAGAGAGACACAGGGACAGAGACACAGGGGCAGAGGCACAGAGACAGAGACACAGAGACAGGGACACAGATAGAGTGACAAAAAGACAGAGACACAGGGACAGAGGAACAGAGACAGAGACACAGAGACAGAGACACAGAGACAGAGACACAGAGACAGAGACACAGAGACAGAGACACAGAGACGGAGACTGTGGGACAGACGCATAGACACAAAGACAGAGGCACAGAGACAGATACACAGAGAGAGAGACACAGAGGCAGAGACACAGAGAAAGAGACAGAGACACAGAGACAGAGACACAGAGACAGAGACACACGGACAGAGGCATAGACACAAAGACAGAGGCACAGAGACAGACACACAGAGAGAGAGACACAGAGGCAGAGACACAGAGAAAGAGACAGAGACGCAGAGACGGAGACACAGGGACAGAGACACAGAGACAGGGCACAGAGACGGAGACTCTGGGACAGAGACACAGAGACAGAGATTCAGAGACAGGGACACAGAGACAGCGTCACAGAGACAGAGACACAGAGGCAGAGGCACAGAGACAGAGACACAGAGACAGAGACACAGGGACGGAGACACAAGGACAGAGACACAGAGACAGGGACACAGAGAGAGAGAGACAGAGACAGAGACACAGAGACAGAGACACAGAGACAGAGACACAGAGACGGAGACTGTGGGACAGAGACACAGAGACAGAGACACAGTGAGACAGACAGAGACACAGAGACAGAGACACAGGGACAGAGACACAGAGACAGAGACACAGAGACAGATTCACAGAGACAGAGACACAGAGACAGAGACACACGGACAGAGGCATAGACACAAAGACAGAGGAACAGAGACAGATACACAGAGAGAGAGACACAGAGGCAGAGACACAGAGAAAGAGACAGAGACACAGAGACGGAGACACAGAGACAGAGACACAGAGGCAGAGGCACAGAGACAGAGACACAGAGACAGAGACACAGAGACAGAGACACAGAGACAGGGACACAGAGACGGAGACACAGAGAGAGAGACACAGAGACAGAGACACAGAGACAGAGACGCAGGTACAGAGACACAGAGACAGAGACACAGCGACAGAGACACAGAGACAGAGACACAGAGACAGAGACACAGAGACAGGGACACAGAGACAGAGACACAGAGATCGAGACCCAGAGACAGAGACACAGATACAGAGACACAGAGACAGAGTCATAGAGACAGAGACATAGAGACAGAGACACAGGGACGGAGACACAGGGGCAGAGACACAGATACAGAGATTCAGCTGCAGAGACACAGAGACCGAGACACAGGGACAGAGACACAGAGACAGGGACACAGAGGCAGAGATTCAGATGCAGAGACACAGGGACAGATTCACAGAGGCAGAGACACGGAGAGAGCCCCACGGAGACAGAGACACAGAGACAGGGACACAGGGACGGAGACAGAGGTACAGAGACACACGGACGGAGGCATAGACACAGAGACAGAGACACAGAGACAGGGACACAGAGACCGAGACCCAGAGACAGAGACACAGAGACAGGGACTCAGAGAAAGAGACACAGAGACAGAGACACAGGGGCAGAGACATCGAGACGGAGACACAGAGACAGAGACCCAGAGACAGAGACGCAGAGACAGAGACACAGAGACAGAGACATAGAGACAGAGACGCAGAGACGGAGACACAGGTACAGAGACACACGGACAGAGGCATAGACACAGAGACAGAGACAGAGAGACAGTGACACAGGGACAGGGACACAGAGACATAGCCACAGAGACAGAGACATAGAGACAGAGGCACAGAGAACGAGACACAGAGACGGAGACACAGGGACAGAGGCACAGAGACAGAAACACAGAGACAGATTCACAGAGACAGAGGCACAGAGACAGATACGCAGAGACAGAGACGCAGAGACAGAGACACAGAGAAAGAGAAACAGAGACGGAGACTGTGGGACAGAGACGGAGACTGTGGGACAGAGACACAGAGACAGAGACACAGTGGGACAGACAGAGACACAGAGACGGAGATACAGGGGCAGAGACACAGAGACAGAAACACAGAGACAGATTCACAGAGACAGAGACACAGAGGCAGAGACATAAAGACAGAGACATAGAGACCGAGACACGGAGACGGAGACACAGGTCCAGAGACACACGGTCAGAGGCATAGACAGAAAGACAGAGGCACAGAGACAGATGCACAGAGAGAGAGACACAGAGACAGAGTCACAGAGACAGAGACACAGAGCCAGAGGCACAGAGACCGTGACACAGGGAGTGAGACACAGAGACATAGACACAGACACAGAGACACAGAGACAGAGACACAGAGACCGAGACACAGAGACGGAGACACAGGGGCAGAGACACCGAGACAGAGACCCAGAGACAGAGACACAGATACAGAGACACAGAGACAGAGACACAGAGACAGAGACACAGAGACAGAGACACAGAGACAGAGTCACAGAGACAGAGACACAGAGGCAGAGGCACAGAGACCATGACACAGGGAGTGAGACACGGAGACATAGACACAGACACAGAGACACAGAGACAGACACACAGAGACAGAGACACAGAGACAGGGACACAGAGACAGAGACACAGAGACACACTGTCGGAGGCATAGACACAGAGACAGAGACACGGAGACAGTGACACAAAGACGGAGACCCAGGGGCAGAGACACCGAGACAGAGACACAGAGACAGAGACACAGAGACAGAGACAGAGACACAGAGACAGAGACACAGAGACTGAGACCCAGAGACAGAGACGCAGATACAGAGACACAGAGACAGAGACACAGAGACAGAGACACAGAGACAGAGACACAGAGACAGAGACACAGAGACAGAGTCACAGAGACAGAGACACAGAGGCAGAGGCACAGAGACAGAGACACAGAGCCAGAGACACGGAGACAGAGACGCAGAGACAGAGACACAGAGACAGAGACAAAATGATACAGGTTCGGAGACAGAGACACAGGGAGAGAGACACAGAAACGTAGACACAAGGACAGAGACACAGAGACAGGGACACAGAGACGGAGACACAGAGAGAGCGACACAGAGACAGAGACACAGAGACAGAGTCACAGAGACAGAGACACAGAGGCAGAGGCACAGAGACCGTGACACAGGGAGTGAGACACAGAGACATAGACACAGACAAAGAGACACAGAGACAGAGACACAGACACCGAGACACAGAGACAGAGACATAGAGACAGAGACACGGAGGCCGAGACACAGAGACGGAGACACAGGGGCAGAGACACCGAGACAGAGACCCAGAGACAGAGACACAGATACAGAGACACAGATACAGAGACACAGAGACAGCGACACAGAGACAGAGACACAGAGAGAGAGACACAGAGACAGAGTCACAGAGACAGAGACACAGAGGCAGAGGCACAGAGACCATGACACAGGGAGTGAGACACGGAGACATAGACACAGACACAGAGACACAGAGACAGAGACACAGAGACCGTGACACAGAGACGGAGACACAGGGTCAGAGACATAGAGACAGAGGCACAGAGACAGAGACACAGAGACAGAGACACAGAGGCAGAGGCACAGAGACAGATACGCAGAGACAGAGACGCAGAGACAGAGACACAGAGAAAGAGAAACAGAGACGGAGACTGTGGGACAGAGACGGAGACTGTGGGACAGAGACACAGAGAAAGAGAAACAGAGACAGAGACAGAGACAGAGGCACAGAGACAGAGACACAGAGACAGAGACACAGAGACAGAGACAGAGACACAGGGACAGGGACACAGAGACAGAGTCACAGAGACAGAGACACAGAGGGAGAGGCACAGAGCCAGAGACACAGAGACAGAGACAGAGACAGACACACAGAGACAGAGACACAGAGACGGAGACACAGAGACAGAGACACAGAGACAGAGACACAGGGGCAGAGACAACGAGACGGAGTCACAGAGACAGAGACATCAGAGACAGAGACGCAGAGACAGAGACACAGAGATAGAGACACAGAGACAGAGACCCAGAGACAGAGACACAGATACAGAGACACAAAGACAGAGACACAGAGACAGAGACACAGAGACAGAGACACAGAGACAGAGACACAGAGACAGAGACACAGAGACAGAGACACAGAGACAGAGACACAGAGACAGAGACACAGAGACAGAGACACAGAGACAGAGACACAGAGACAGAGTCACAGAGACAGAGACACAGAGGGAGAGGCACAGAGCCAGAGACACAGAGACAGAGACAGAGACAGACACACAGAGACAGAGACACAGAGACGGAGACACAGAGACAGAGACACAGAGACAGAGACACAGGGGCAGAGACAACGAGACGGAGTCACAGAGACAGAGACATCAGAGACAGAGACGCAGAGACAGAGACACAGAGACAGAGACATAGAGACAGAGACGCAGAGACGGAGACACGGAGACAGTGACACAGGGACGGAGACACAGAGACAGGGACATAGAGAGAGTGACTCAGAGACAGAGACACAGGGACAGAGGCACAGAGACGTAGACACGTAGACAGAGACACAGACACAGAGACAGAGACACAGGGACAGGGACACAGAGACATAGCCACAGAGACAGAGACACAGAGACAGAGACACAGAGACAGAGACACAGAGACAGAGTCACAGAGACAGAGACACAGAGGGAGAGGCACAGAGCCAGAGACACAGAGACAGAGACAGAGACAGACACACAGAGACAGAGACACAGAGACGGAGACACAGAGACAGAGACACAGAGACAGAGACACAGGGGCAGAGACAACGAGACGGAGTCACAGAGACAGAGACATCAGAGACAGAGACGCAGAGACAGAGACACAGAGACAGAGACATAGAGACAGAGACGCAGAGACGGAGACACAGAGACAGTGACACAGGGACGGAGACACAGAGACAGGGACATAGAGAGAGTGACTCAGAGACAGAGACACAGGGACAGAGGCACAGAGACGTAGACACGTAGACAGAGACACAGACACAGAGACAGAGACACAGGGACAGGGACACAGAGACATAGCCACAGAGACAGAGACATAGAGACAGAGACACAGAGACGGAGACACAGAGACAGAGACACAGAGACAGAGACACAGGGGCAGAGACAACGAGACGGAGTCACAGAGACAGAGACATCAGAGACAGAGACGCAGAGACAGAGACACAGAGATAGAGACACAGAGACAGAGACCCAGAGACAGAGACACAGATACAGAGACACAAAGACAGAGACACAGAGACAGAGACACAGAGACAGAGACACAGAGACAGAGACACAGAGACAGAGACACAGAGACAGAGACACAGAGACAGAGACACAGAGACAGAGACACAGAGACAGAGACACAGAGACAGAGTCACAGAGACAGAGACACAGAGGGAGAGGCACAGAGCCAGAGACACAGAGACAGAGACAGAGACAGACACACAGAGACAGAGACACAGAGACGGAGACACAGAGACAGAGACACAGAGACAGAGACACAGGGGCAGAGACAACGAGACGGAGTCACAGAGACAGAGACATCAGAGACAGAGACGCAGAGACAGAGACACAGAGACAGAGACATAGAGACAGAGACGCAGAGACGGAGACACGGAGACAGTGACACAGGGACGGAGACACAGAGACAGGGACATAGAGAGAGTGACTCAGAGACAGAGACACAGGGACAGAGGCACAGAGACGTAGACACGTAGACAGAGACACAGACACAGAGACAGAGACACAGGGACAGGGACACAGAGACATAGCCACAGAGACAGAGACACAGAGACAGAGACACAGAGACAGAGACACAGAGACAGAGTCACAGAGACAGAGACACAGAGGGAGAGGCACAGAGCCAGAGACACAGAGACAGAGACAGAGACAGACACACAGAGACAGAGACACAGAGACGGAGACACAGAGACAGAGACACAGAGACAGAGACACAGGGGCAGAGACAACGAGACGGAGTCACAGAGACAGAGACATCAGAGACAGAGACGCAGAGACAGAGACACAGAGACAGAGACATAGAGACAGAGACGCAGAGACGGAGACACAGAGACAGTGACACAGGGACGGAGACACAGAGACAGGGACATAGAGAGAGTGACTCAGAGACAGAGACACAGGGACAGAGGCACATAGACGTAGACACGTAGACAGAGACACAGACACAGAGACAGAGACACAGGGACAGGGACACAGAGACATAGCCACAGAGACAGAGACATAGAGACAGAGACACAGAGACAGACACACAGAGACGGAGACACAGGGACAGAGACACAGAGACAGGGACACAGAGAGAGTGACACAAAGACAGAGACACAGGGACAGAGGAACAGAGACATAGACACAGAGACAGAGACACAGAGACAGAGACACAGAGACAGGGACTCAGAGACAGAGACACAGAGACAGAGACACAGGGGCAGAGACAACGAGACGGAGTCACAGAGACAGAGACACAGAGACAGAGACGCAGAGACAGAGACACAGAGACAGAGACATAGAGACAGAGACGCAGAGACAGAATCACAGATACAGAGACACAGAGATAGAGACAAAGAGACAGAGACACAGAGACAGAGTCACAGATACAGAGACACAGAGGCAGAGGCACAGAGACAGAGACACAGAGACAGAGACACAGAGACAGAGACACAGAGACGGAGGCACAGAGACGGAGACACAGGGACAGAGACACAGAGACAGAGACACAGAGACAGAGACACAGAGGCAGACACACAGAGACGGAGACACAGGGACAGAGACACAGAGACAGGGACACAGAGAGAGTGACACAAAGACAGAGACACAGGGACAGAGGAACAGAGACATAGACACAGAGACAGAGACACAGAGACAGAGACACAGAGACAGAGACACAGAGACAGAGACACAGAGACGGAGACACAGACACGGAGACACAGATACAGAGACACAGAGACAGCGACACAGAGACAGAGACACAGAGACGGAGACACAGAGACAGATACACAGAGACAGAGACACAGAGATAGAGACAAAGAGACAGAGACACAGAGACAGAGTCACAGATACAGAGACACAGAGGCAGAGGCACAGAGACAGAGACACAGAGACAGAGACACAGAGGCAGAGACACAGAGACGGAGGCACAGAGACGGAGACACAGGGACAGAGACACAGAGACAGAGACACAGGGACAGAGACACAGAGGCAGACACTCAGAGGCAGAGACACAGAGACAGAGACACAGAGACAGAGACACAGAGACCGAGACCCAGAGACAGAGACACAGATACAGAGACACAAAAACAGAGACACAGAGACAGAGACACAGAGACAGAGACACAGAGACCGAGACACAGAGACAGAGACACAGAGACAGAGTCACAGAGACAGAGACACAGAGGCAGAGGCACAGAGCCAGAGACACAGAGACAGAGACAGAGACAGACACACAGAGACAGAGACACAGAGACGGAGACACAGGGACAGAGACACAGAGACAGGGACACAGAGAGAGTGACTCAGAGACAGAGACACAGGGACAGAATCACAGAGACATAGACACAGAGACAGAGACACAGAGACACAGAGACAGAGACAGAGACAGAGACAGAGACACAGAGACAGAGACACAGAGACAGAGACACAGCGACAGAGACACAGAGACAGAGACACAGAGATAGAGACAAAGAGACAGAGACACAGAGACAGAGTCACAGATACAGAGACACAGATACAGAGAGACAGATGCAGAGACACAATGACAGAGATTCGTAGACAGAGATACAGGGAGAAGGACACAGAAACGGAGACACAGGGACAGAGACACAGAGACAGGGACACAGAGACAGAGACGCAGTGACAGAGACACAGAGGCAGAGACACAGAGAAAGAGAAACAGAGACAGAGACAGAGACAGAGACAGAGACACAGAGACAGGGACACAGAGACGGAGACACAGAGAGAGAGACACAGAGACAGAGACACAGGTGCAGAGGCACAGAGACAGAGACACAGAGACGGGGACACAGAGAGAGTGACACAAAGACAGAGACACAGGGACAGAGGAACAGAGACATAGACACAGAGACAGAGACACAGAGACAGAGACACAGGGACGGAGACACAAGGACAGAGACACAGAGACAGGGACACAGAGAGAGAGAGACAGAGACAGAGACACAGAGACAGAGACACAGAGACAGAGACACAGAGACAGAGACACAGAGACAGAGACACAGAGACGGAGACTGTGGGACAGAGACACAGAGACAGAGACACAGTGTGACAGACAGAGACACAGAGACAGAGACACAGGGACAGAGACACAGAGACAGAGACACAGAGACAGATTCACAGAGACAGAGACACAGAGACAGAGACACACGGACAGAGGCATAGACACAAAGACGGAGGCACAGAGACAGATACACAGGGAGGGAGACACAGAGGCAGAGACACAGAGAAAGAGACAGAGACACAGAGACGGTGACACAGAGACAGAGACACAGAGGCAGAGGCACAGAGACAGAGACACAGAGACAGAGACACAGAGACAGAGACACAGAGACAGGGACACAGAGACGGAGACACAGAGAGAGAGACACAGAGACAGAGACACAGAGACAGAGACAGAGGTACAGAGACACAGAGACAGAGACACAGGGACAGAGACACAGAGACAGAGACACAGAGACAGAGACACAGAGACAGAGACGCAGAGACAGGGACACAGAGACAGAGACACAGAGACCGAGACCCAGAGACAGAGACACAGATACAGAGACACAGAGACAGAGACACAGAGACAGAGACACAGGGACAGAGACACAGAGACAGAGAAACAGAGACAGAGTCACAGAGACAGAGACACAGAGGCAGAGGCACAGAGAGAGAGACACAGCGGCAGGGACACAGAGAAAGAGACAGAGACACAGAGACGGAGACACAGGGACAGAGACACAGAGACAGGGCACAGAGACGGAGACTCTGGGACAGAGACACAGAGACAGAGATTCAGAGGCAGGGACACAGAGACGGAGACACAGAGACAGAGACACAGAGGCAGAGGCGCAGTGACAGAGACACAGAGACAGAGACACAGAGACAGAGACACAGAGACAGAGACACAGAGACAGAGACACAGGGACAGAAACACAGAGACAGAGACACAGAGACAGAGAAACAGAGACAGGGTCACAGAGACAGAGACACAGAGGCAGAGGCACAGAGCCAGAGACACAGAGACAGAGACAGAGACAGACACACAGAGACAGAGACACAGAGACGGAGACACAGGGACAGAGACACAGAGACAGGGACACAGAGAGAGTGACTCAGAGACAGAGACACAGGGACAGAATCACAGAGACATAGACACAGAGACAGAGACACAGAGACACAGAGACAGAGACCGAGACCCAGAGACGGAGACACAGATACAGAGACACAGAGACAGAGACACAGAGACAGAGACACAGAGACAGAGACACAGAGACAGAGACACAGAGACAGAGACACAGAGACAGAGAAACAGAGACAGAGTCACAGAGACAGAGGCACAGAGGCAGAGACACAGTGACAGAGACACAGAGACAGAGACACAGAGACAGATACACAGAGACAGCGTCACAGAGACAGAGACAAAATGACAGAGATTCGGAGACAGAGACACAGGGAGAGAGACACAGAAACGTAGACACAAGGACAGAGACACAGAGACAGGGACACAGAGACGGAGACATAGAGAGAGAGACACAGACAGAGACACAGAGACAGAGTCGCAGAGACAGAGACACAGAGATAGAGACACAGAGACAGAGACGCAGAGACAGAGACACAGAGACGGAGACACAGAGACGGAGACCCAGAGACAGAGACACAGATACAGAGACACAGAGACAGAGACACAGTGACAGAGACACAGAGACAGAGACACAGAGACAGATACACAGAGACAGCGTCACAGAGACAGAGACACAGAGGCAGAGGCACAGAGACAGAGACACAGAGACAGAGACACAGAGACAGGGACGCAGAGACAGAGACACAGAGACAGAGACAAAATGACAGAGATTCGGAGACAGAGACACAGGGAGAGAGACACAGAAACGTAGACACAAGGACAGAGACACAGAGACAGGGACACAGAGACGGAGACACAGAGAGAGAGACACAGGGACAGAGACACAGGGGCAGAGGCACAGAGACAGAGACACAGAGACAGGGACACAGATAGAGTGACACAAAGACAGAGACACAGGGACAGAGGAACAGAGACAGAGACACAGAGACAGAGACACAGAGACAGAGACACAGAGACAGAGACACAGAGACGGAGACTGTGGGACAGACGCATAGACACAAAGACAGAGGCACAGAGACAGATACACAGAGAGAGAGACACAGAGGCAGAGACACAGAGAAAGAGACAGAGACACAGAGACAGAGACACAGAGACAGAGACACAATGATAGAGATTCAGAGAGAGAGACACTGGGAGAGAGACACAGAAACGGAGATACAGCGACAGAGACACAGAGACAGAGACACAGAGAGAGAGACACAGAGACAGAGACACAGAGACAGAGCCACAGAGACAGAGACGCAGAGACAGGGACACAGAGACAGAGACACACAGACACGGACACATAGGCAGAGATTCAGATGCAGAGACACAGGGACAGATTCACAGAGACAGAGACACGGAGAGAGACCCACGGAGACAGAGACACAGAGACAGGGATACAGAGACGGAGACAGAGACACAGAGACATAGACACAGAGACAGAGACACAGAGACGGAGACTGTGGGACAGAGACACAGAGACAGAGATTCAGATGCAGAGACACAGAGACGGAGACACAGGGACAGAGACACACAGACAGGGACACAGAGGCAGAGATTCAGATGCAGAGACACAGGGACAGATTCACAGAGACAGAGACACGGAGAGAGACCCACGGAGACAGAGACACAGAGACAGGGACACAGAGACGGAGACAGAGACACAGAGACAGAGACACAGAGACGGAGACTGTGGGACAGAGACACAGAGACAGAGATTCAGATGCAGAGACACAGAGACGGAGACACAGGGACAGAGACACACAGACAGGGACACAGAGGCAGAGATTCAGTTGCAGAGACACAAGGACAGATTCACAGAGACAGAGACACGGAGAGAGACCCACGGAGACAGAGACACAGAGACAGGGACACAGAGACGGAGACAGATGGACAGAGACACAGAGACCGTGACACAAGGAGAGAGACACAGAGACATAGACACAGAGACAGAGATACAGAGACAGAGACGCAGAGACAGATACACAGAGGCAGAGACACAGAGACAGAGACACAGAGACAGAGACACAGAGACACACGGTCAGAGGCATAGACACAGAGACAGAGACACAGAGACAGTGACACAAAGACGGAGACACAGGGGCAGAGACACCGAGACAGAGAGACAGAGGCAGAGACACAGAGTCAGAGACACAGAGACAGAGACACAGAGACAGAGACACAGATACAGAGACACAGAGACAGAGACACAGAGACAGAGACACAGAGACGGAGACACAGAGACAGAGACGCAGAGACAGAGACACAGAGACAGAGACACAGAGACAGAGACACAGAGACAGAGACACAGAGACAGAGACACAGAGACAGAGACACAGAGACAGAGACACAGAGACAGAGACACAGAGACAGAGACACAGAGGGAGAGGCACAGAGTCAGAGACACAGAGACAGAGACAGAGACAGACACACAGAGACAGAGACACAGAGACGGAGACACAGGGACAGAGACACAGAGACAGGGACACAGAGAGAGTGACTCAGAGACAGAGACACAGGGACAGAATCACAGAGATATAGACACAGAGACAGAGACACAGAGACGGAGACACAGGGACGGCAACACAAGGACAGAGACACAGAGACAGAGACACAGAGGCAGAGGCACAGAGACAGAGACACAGAGACAGAGACACAGAGACAGAGACGCAGTGACAGAGATACCGAGACAGAGACACAGAGAAAGAGAAACAGAGACAGAGACAGAGACAGAGACACAGAGACAGAGACACAGAGACAGAGACACAGAGACAGAGACACAGAGACAGAGACACAGAGACAGAGACGCAGAGACAGAGACACAGAGGCCGAGACACAGAGACGGAGACACAGGGACAGAGACACAGAGACAGGGACACAGAGAGAGTGACTCAGAGACAGAGACACAGGGACAGAGGCACAGAGACGTAGACACATAGACAGAGACACAGACACAGAGACAGAGACACAGGGACAGGGACACAGAGACATAGCCACAGAGACAGAGACATAGAGACAGAGACACAGAGACAGAGACACAGAGACGGAGACACAGGGGCAGAGACACAGAGACAGGGACACAGAGAGAGTGACACAAAGACAGAGAGACAGGGACAGAGGAACAGAGACATAGACACAGAGACAGAGACACAGAGACAGTGACACAGGGACGGAGACACAAGGACAGAGACACAGAGACAGGGACTCAGAGACAGAGACACAGAGACGGAGACACAGAGACAGAGACACAGAGACAGAGACACAGAGACAGGGACTCAGAGACAGAGACACAGAGACAGAGACACAGGGGCAGAGACAACGAGACGGAGTCACAGAGACAGAGACACAGAGACAGAGACGCAGAGACAGAGACACAGAGACAGAGACATAGAGACAGAGACGCAGAGACAGGGACGCAGAGACAGAGACACAGAGACAGAGACAAAATGACAGAGATTCGGAGACAGAGACACTGGGAGAGAGACACAGAAACGTAGACACAAGGACAGAGACACAGAGACAGGGACATAGAGACAGGGACACAGAGACGGAGACACAGAGAGAGAGACACAGAGACAGAGACACAGAGACAGAGACGCAGAGACAGAGACACAGAGACAGAGACAAAATGACAGAGATTCGGAGACAGAGACACTGGGAGAGAGACACAGAAACGTAGACACAAGGACAGAGACACAGAGACAGGGACACAGAGACAGGGACACAGAGACGGAGACACAGAGAGAGAGACACAGAGACAGAGACACAGAGACAGAGACACAGGTACAGGGACACAGAGACAGAGACACAGCGACAGAGACACAGAGACAGATACACAGAGACAGAGACACAGGGACAGAGACACAGAGACAGAGACGCAGAGACAGAGACACAGAGACAGAGACACAGAGACAGAGACACAGAGACGGAGACTGTGGGACAGAGACACAGAGACAGAGACACAGAGACAGAGACACAGAGACAGAGACACAGAGACGGAGACTGTGGGACAGAGACACAGAGACAGAGACACAGTGTGACAGACAGAGACACAGAGACAGAGACACAGGGACAGAGACACAGAGACAGAGACACAGAGACAGATTCACAGAGACAGAGACACAGAGACAGAGACACACGGACAGAGGCATAGACACAAAGACGGAGGCACAGAGACAGATACACAGAGAGGGAGACACAGAGGCAGAGACACAGAGAAAGAGACAGAGACACAGAGACGGTGACACAGAGACAGAGACACAGAGGCAGAGGCACAGAGACAGAGACACAGAGACAGAGACACAGAGACAGAGACACAGAGACAGGGACACAGAGACGGAGACACAGAGAGAGAGACACAGAGACAGAGACACAGAGACAGAGACAGAGGTACAGAGACACAGAGACAGAGACACAGAGACAGAGACACAGAGACAGAGACACAGGGACAGAAACACAGAGACAGAGACACAGAGACAGAGAAACAGAGACAGGGTCACAGAGACAGAGACACAGAGGCAGAGGCACAGAGCCAGAGACACAGAGACAGAGACAGAGACAGACACACAGAGACAGAGACACAGAGACGGAGACACAGGGACAGAGACACAGAGACAGGGACACAGAGAGAGTGACTCAGAGACAGAGACACAGGGACAGAATCACAGAGACATAGACACAGAGACAGAGACACAGAGACACAGAGACAGAGACCGAGACCCAGAGACGGAGACACAGATACAGAGACACAGAGACAGAGACACAGAGACAGAGACACAGAGACAGAGACACAGAGACAGAGACACAGAGACAGAGACACAGAGACAGAGACACAGAGACAGAGAAACAGAGACAGAGTCACAGAGACAGAGACACAGAGGCAGAGACACAGTGACAGAGACACAGAGACAGAGACACAGAGACAGATACACAGAGACAGCGTCACAGAGACAGAGACAAAATGACAGAGATTCGGAGACAGAGACACAGGGAGAGAGACACAGAAACGTAGACACAAGGACAGAGACACAGAGACAGGGACACAGAGACGGAGACATAGAGAGAGAGACACAGACAGAGACACAGAGACAGAGTCGCAGAGACAGAGACACAGAGATAGAGACACAGAGACAGAGACGCAGAGACAGAGACACAGAGACGGAGACACAGAGACGGAGACCCAGAGACAGAGACACAGATACAGAGACACAGAGACAGAGACACAGTGACAGAGACACAGAGACAGAGACACAGAGACAGATACACAGAGACAGCGTCACAGAGACAGAGACACAGAGGCAGAGGCACAGAGACAGAGACACAGAGACAGAGACACAGAGACAGGGACGCAGAGACAGAGACACAGAGACAGAGACAAAATGACAGAGATTCGGAGACAGAGACACAGGGAGAGAGACACAGAAACGTAGACACAAGGACAGAGACACAGAGACAGGGACACAGAGACGGAGACACAGAGAGAGAGACACAGGGACAGAGACACAGGGGCAGAGGCACAGAGACAGAGACACAGAGACAGGGACACAGATAGAGTGACAAAAAGACAGAGACACAGGGACAGAGGAACAGAGACAGAGACACAGAGACAGAGACACAGAGACAGAGACACAGAGACAGAGACACAGAGACAGAGACACAGAGACGGAGACTGTGGGACAGACGCATAGACACAAAGACAGAGGCACAGAGACAGATACACAGAGAGAGAGACACAGAGGCAGAGACACAGAGAAAGAGACAGAGACACAGAGACAGAGACACAGAGACAGAGATTCAGATGCAGAGACACAGAGACGGAGACACAGGGACAGAGACACACAGACAGGGACACAGAGGCAGAGATTCAGTTGCAGAGACACAAGGACAGATTCACAGAGACAGAGACACGGAGAGAGACCCACGGAGACAGAGACACAGAGACAGGGACACAGAGACGGAGACAGATGGACAGAGACACAGAGACCGTGACACAAGGAGAGAGACACAGAGACATAGACACAGAGACAGAGATACAGAGACAGAGACGCAGAGACAGATACACAGAGGCAGAGACACAGAGACAGAGACACAGAGACAGAGACACAGAGACACACGGTCAGAGGCATAGACACAGAGACAGAGACACAGAGACAGTGACACAAAGACGGAGACACAGGGGCAGAGACACCGAGACAGAGAGACAGAGGCAGAGACACAGAGTCAGAGACACAGAGACAGAGACACAGAGACAGAGACACAGATACAGAGACACAGAGACAGAGACACAGAGACAGAGACACAGAGACGGAGACACAGAGACAGAGACGCAGAGACAGAGACACAGAGACAGAGACACAGAGACAGAGACACAGAGACAGAGACACAGAGACAGAGACACAGAGACAGAGACACAGAGACAGAGACACAGAGACAGAGACACAGAGACAGAGACACAGAGGGAGAGGCACAGAGTCAGAGACACAGAGACAGAGACAGAGACAGACACACAGAGACAGAGACACAGAGACGGAGACACAGGGACAGAGACACAGAGACAGGGACACAGAGAGAGTGACTCAGAGACAGAGACACAGGGACAGAATCACAGAGATATAGACACAGAGACAGAGACACAGAGACGGAGACACAGGGACGGCAACACAAGGACAGAGACACAGAGACAGAGACACAGAGGCAGAGGCACAGAGACAGAGACACAGAGACAGAGACACAGAGACAGAGACGCAGTGACAGAGATACCGAGACAGAGACACAGAGAAAGAGAAACAGAGACAGAGACAGAGACAGAGACACAGAGACAGAGACACAGAGACAGAGACACAGAGACAGAGACACAGAGACAGAGACACAGAGACAGAGACGCAGAGACAGAGACACAGAGGCCGAGACACAGAGACGGAGACACAGGGACAGAGACACAGAGACAGGGACACAGAGAGAGTGACTCAGAGACAGAGACACAGGGACAGAGGCACAGAGACAGAGACGCAGAGACAGAGACACAGAGACAGAGACACAGAGACAGAGACACAGAGACAGAGACACAGAGACAGAGACACAGAGACAGAGACACAGAGACAGAGACACAGAGACAGAGACACAGAGACAGAGACACAGAGACAGAGACACAGAGGGAGAGGCACAGAGTCAGAGACACAGAGACAGAGACAGAGACAGACACACAGAGACAGAGACACAGAGACGGAGACACAGGGACAGAGACACAGAGACAGGGACACAGAGAGAGTGACTCAGAGACAGAGACACAGGGACAGAATCACAGAGATATAGACACAGAGACAGAGACACAGAGACGGAGACACAGGGACGGCAACACAAGGACAGAGACACAGAGACAGAGACACAGAGGCAGAGGCACAGAGACAGAGACACAGAGACAGAGACACAGAGACAGAGACGCAGTGACAGAGATACCGAGACAGAGACACAGAGAAAGAGAAACAGAGACAGAGACAGAGACAGAGACACAGAGACAGAGACACAGAGACAGAGACACAGAGACAGAGACACAGAGACAGAGACACAGAGACAGAGACGCAGAGACAGAGACACAGAGGCCGAGACACAGAGACGGAGACACAGGGACAGAGACACAGAGACAGGGACACAGAGAGAGTGACTCAGAGACAGAGACACAGGGACAGAGGCACAGAGACGTAGACACATAGACAGAGACACAGACACAGAGACAGAGACACAGGGACAGGGACACAGAGACATAGCCACAGAGACAGAGACATAGAGACAGAGACACAGAGACAGAGACACAGAGACGGAGACACAGGGGCAGAGACACAGAGACAGGGACACAGAGAGAGTGACACAAAGACAGAGAGACAGGGACAGAGGAACAGAGACATAGACACAGAGACAGAGACACAGAGACAGTGACACAGGGACGGAGACACAAGGACAGAGACACAGAGACAGGGACTCAGAGACAGAGACACAGAGACGGAGACACAGAGACAGAGACACAGAGACAGAGACACAGAGACAGGGACTCAGAGACAGAGACACAGAGACAGAGACACAGGGGCAGAGACAACGAGACGGAGTCACAGAGACAGAGACACAGAGACAGAGACGCAGAGACAGAGACACAGAGACAGAGACATAGAGACAGAGACGCAGAGACAGGGACGCAGAGACAGAGACACAGAGACAGAGACAAAATGACAGAGATTCGGAGACAGAGACACTGGGAGAGAGACACAGAAACGTAGACACAAGGACAGAGACACAGAGACAGGGACATAGAGACAGGGACACAGAGACGGAGACACAGAGAGAGAGACACAGAGACAGAGACACAGAGACAGAGACGCAGAGACAGAGACACAGAGACAGAGACAAAATGACAGAGATTCGGAGACAGAGACACTGGGAGAGAGACACAGAAACGTAGACACAAGGACAGAGACACAGAGACAGGGACACAGAGACAGGGACACAGAGACGGAGACACAGAGAGAGAGACACAGAGACAGAGACACAGAGACAGAGACACAGGTACAGGGACACAGAGACAGAGACACAGCGACAGAGACACAGAGACAGATACACAGAGACAGAGACACAGGGACAGAGACACAGAGACAGAGACGCAGAGACAGAGACACAGAGACAGAGACACAGAGACAGAGACACAGAGACGGAGACTGTGGGACAGAGACACAGAGACAGAGACACAGAGACAGAGACACAGAGACAGAGACACAGAGACGGAGACTGTGGGACAGAGACACAGAGACAGAGACACAGTGTGACAGACAGAGACACAGAGACAGAGACACAGGGACAGAGACACAGAGACAGAGACACAGAGACAGATTCACAGAGACAGAGACACAGAGACAGAGACACACGGACAGAGGCATAGACACAAAGACGGAGGCACAGAGACAGATACACAGAGAGGGAGACACAGAGGCAGAGACACAGAGAAAGAGACAGAGACACAGAGACGGTGACACAGAGACAGAGACACAGAGGCAGAGGCACAGAGACAGAGACACAGAGACAGAGACACAGAGACAGAGACACAGAGACAGGGACACAGAGACGGAGACACAGAGAGAGAGACACAGAGACAGAGACACAGAGACAGAGACAGAGGTACAGAGACACAGAGACAGAGACACAGAGACAGAGACACAGAGACAGAGACACAGGGACAGAAACACAGAGACAGAGACACAGAGACAGAGAAACAGAGACAGGGTCACAGAGACAGAGACACAGAGGCAGAGGCACAGAGCCAGAGACACAGAGACAGAGACAGAGACAGACACACAGAGACAGAGACACAGAGACGGAGACACAGGGACAGAGACACAGAGACAGGGACACAGAGAGAGTGACTCAGAGACAGAGACACAGGGACAGAATCACAGAGACATAGACACAGAGACAGAGACACAGAGACACAGAGACAGAGACCGAGACCCAGAGACGGAGACACAGATACAGAGACACAGAGACAGAGACACAGAGACAGAGACACAGAGACAGAGACACAGAGACAGAGACACAGAGACAGAGACACAGAGACAGAGACACAGAGACAGAGACACAGAGACAGAGAAACAGAGACAGAGTCACAGAGACAGAGACACAGAGGCAGAGTCACAGTGACAGAGACACAGAGACAGAGACACAGAGACAGATACACAGAGACAGCGTCACAGAGACAGAGACAAAATGACAGAGATTCGGAGACAGAGACACAGGGAGAGAGACACAGAAACGTAGACACAAGGACAGAGACACAGAGACAGGGACACAGAGACGGAGACATAGAGAGAGAGACACAGACAGAGACACAGAGACAGAGTCGCAGAGACAGAGACACAGAGATAGAGACACAGAGACAGAGACGCAGAGACAGAGACACAGAGACGGAGACACAGAGACGGAGACCCAGAGACAGAGACACAGATACAGAGACACAGAGACAGAGACACAGTGACAGAGACACAGAGACAGAGACACAGAGACAGATACACAGAGACAGCGTCACAGAGACAGAGACACAGAGGCAGAGGCACAGAGACAGAGACACAGAGACAGAGACACAGAGACAGGGACGCAGAGACAGAGACACAGAGACAGAGACAAAATGACAGAGATTCGGAGACAGAGACACAGGGAGAGAGACACAGAAACGTAGACACAAGGACAGAGACACAGAGACAGGGACACAGAGACGGAGACACAGAGAGAGAGACACAGGGACAGAGACACAGGGGCAGAGGCACAGAGACAGAGACACAGAGACAGGGACACAGATAGAGTGACAAAAAGACAGAGACACAGGGACAGAGGAACAGAGACAGAGACACAGAGACAGAGACACAGAGACAGAGACACAGAGACAGAGACACAGAGACAGAGACACAGAGACGGAGACTGTGGGACAGACGCATAGACACAAAGACAGAGGCACAGAGACAGATACACAGAGAGAGAGACACAGAGGCAGAGACACAGAGAAAGAGACAGAGACACAGAGACAGAGACACAGAGACAGAGATTCAGATGCAGAGACACAGAGACGGAGACACAGGGACAGAGACACACAGACAGGGACACAGAGGCAGAGATTCAGTTGCAGAGACACAAGGACAGATTCACAGAGACAGAGACACGGAGAGAGACCCACGGAGACAGAGACACAGAGACAGGGACACAGAGACGGAGACAGATGGACAGAGACACAGAGACCGTGACACAAGGAGAGAGACACAGAGACATAGACACAGAGACAGAGATACAGAGACAGAGACGCAGAGACAGATACACAGAGGCAGAGACACAGAGACAGAGACACAGAGACAGAGACACAGAGACACACGGTCAGAGGCATAGACACAGAGACAGAGACACAGAGACAGTGACACAAAGACGGAGACACAGGGGCAGAGACACCGAGACAGAGAGACAGAGGCAGAGACACAGAGTCAGAGACACAGAGACAGAGACACAGAGACAGAGACACAGATACAGAGACACAGAGACAGAGACACAGAGACAGAGACACAGAGACGGAGACACAGAGACAGAGACGCAGAGACAGAGACACAGAGACAGAGACACAGAGACAGAGACACAGAGACAGAGACACAGAGACAGAGACACAGAGACAGAGACACAGAGACAGAGACACAGAGACAGAGACACAGAGACAGAGACACAGAGGGAGAGGCACAGAGTCAGAGACACAGAGACAGAGACAGAGACAGACACACAGAGACAGAGACACAGAGACGGAGACACAGGGACAGAGACACAGAGACAGGGACACAGAGAGAGTGACTCAGAGACAGAGACACAGGGACAGAATCACAGAGATATAGACACAGAGACAGAGACACAGAGACGGAGACACAGGGACGGCAACACAAGGACAGAGACACAGAGACAGAGACACAGAGGCAGAGGCACAGAGACAGAGACACAGAGACAGAGACACAGAGACAGAGACGCAGTGACAGAGATACCGAGACAGAGACACAGAGAAAGAGAAACAGAGACAGAGACAGAGACAGAGACACAGAGACAGAGACACAGAGACAGAGACACAGAGACAGAGACACAGAGACAGAGACACAGAGACAGAGACGCAGAGACAGAGACACAGAGGCCGAGACACAGAGACGGAGACACAGGGACAGAGACACAGAGACAGGGACACAGAGAGAGTGACTCAGAGACAGAGACACAGGGACAGAGGCACAGAGACGTAGACACATAGACAGAGACACAGACACAGAGACAGAGACACAGGGACAGGGACACAGAGACATAGCCACAGAGACAGAGACATAGAGACAGAGACACAGAGACAGAGACACAGAGACGGAGACACAGGGGCAGAGACACAGAGACAGGGACACAGAGAGAGTGACACAAAGACAGAGAGACAGGGACAGAGGAACAGAGACATAGACACAGAGACAGAGACACAGAGACAGTGACACAGGGACGGAGACACAAGGACAGAGACACAGAGACAGGGACTCAGAGACAGAGACACAGAGACGGAGACACAGAGACAGAGACACAGAGACAGAGACACAGAGACAGGGACTCAGAGACAGAGACACAGAGACAGAGACACAGGGGCAGAGACAACGAGACGGAGTCACAGAGACAGAGACACAGAGACAGAGACGCAGAGACAGAGACACAGAGACAGAGACATAGAGACAGAGACGCAGAGACAGGGACGCAGAGACAGAGACACAGAGACAGAGACAAAATGACAGAGATTCGGAGACAGAGACACTGGGAGAGAGACACAGAAACGTAGACACAAGGACAGAGACACAGAGACAGGGACACAGAGACAGGGACACAGAGACGGAGACACAGAGAGAGAGACACAGAGACAGAGACACAGAGACAGAGACGCAGAGACAGAGACACAGAGACAGAGACAAAATGACAGAGATTCGGAGACAGAGACACTGGGAGAGAGACACAGAAACGTAGACACAAGGACAGAGACACAGAGACAGGGACACAGAGACAGGGACACAGAGACGGAGACACAGAGAGAGACACACAGAGACAGAGACACAGAGACAGAGACACAGGTACAGGGACACAGAGACAGAGACACAGCGACAGAGACACAGAGACAGATACACAGAGACAGAGACACAGGGACAGAGACACAGAGACAGAGACGCAGAGACAGAGACACAGAGACAGAGACACAGAGACAGAGACACAGAGACGGAGACTGTGGGACAGAGACACAGAGACAGAGACACAGAGACAGAGACACAGAGACAGAGACACAGAGACGGAGACTGTGGGACAGAGACACAGAGACAGAGACACAGTGTGACAGACAGAGACACAGAGACAGAGACACAGGGACAGAGACACAGAGACAGAGACACAGAGACAGATTCACAGAGACAGAGACACAGAGACAGAGACACACGGACAGAGGCATAGACACAAAGACGGAGGCACAGAGACAGATACACAGAGAGGGAGACACAGAGGCAGAGACACAGAGAAAGAGACAGAGACACAGAGACGGTGACACAGAGACAGAGACACAGAGGCAGAGGCACAGAGACAGAGACACAGAGACAGAGACACAGAGACAGAGACACAGAGACAGGGACACAGAGACGGAGACACAGAGAGAGAGACACAGAGACAGAGACACAGAGACAGAGACAGAGGTACAGAGACACAGAGACAGAGACACAGAGACAGAGACACAGAGACAGAGACACAGGGACAGAAACACAGAGACAGAGACACAGAGACAGAGAAACAGAGACAGGGTCACAGAGACAGAGACACAGAGGCAGAGGCACAGAGCCAGAGACACAGAGACAGAGACAGAGACAGACACACAGAGACAGAGACACAGAGACGGAGACACAGGGACAGAGACACAGAGACAGGGACACAGAGAGAGTGACTCAGAGACAGAGACACAGGGACAGAATCACAGAGACATAGACACAGAGACAGAGACACAGAGACACAGAGACAGAGACCGAGACCCAGAGACGGAGACACAGATACAGAGACACAGAGACAGAGACACAGAGACAGAGACACAGAGACAGAGACACAGAGACAGAGACACAGAGACAGAGACACAGAGACAGAGACACAGAGACAGAGAAACAGAGACAGAGTCACAGAGACAGAGACACAGAGGCAGAGACACAGTGACAGAGACACAGAGACAGAGACACAGAGACAGATACACAGAGACAGCGTCACAGAGACAGAGACAAAATGACAGAGATTCGGAGACAGAGACACAGGGAGAGAGACACAGAAACGTAGACACAAGGACAGAGACACAGAGACAGGGACACAGAGACGGAGACATAGAGAGAGAGACACAGACAGAGACACAGAGACAGAGTCGCAGAGACAGAGACACAGAGATAGAGACACAGAGACAGAGACGCAGAGACAGAGACACAGAGACGGAGACACAGAGACGGAGACCCAGAGACAGAGACACAGATACAGAGACACAGAGACAGAGACACAGTGACAGAGACACAGAGACAGAGACACAGAGACAGATACACAGAGACAGCGTCACAGAGACAGAGACACAGAGGCAGAGGCACAGAGACAGAGACACAGAGACAGAGACACAGAGACAGGGACGCAGAGACAGAGACACAGAGACAGAGACAAAATGACAGAGATTCGGAGACAGAGACACAGGGAGAGAGACACAGAAACGTAGACACAAGGACAGAGACACAGAGACAGGGACACAGAGACGGAGACACAGAGAGAGAGACACAGGGACAGAGACACAGGGGCAGAGGCACAGAGACAGAGACACAGAGACAGGGACACAGATAGAGTGACAAAAAGACAGAGACACAGGGACAGAGGAACAGAGACAGAGACACAGAGACAGAGACACAGAGACAGAGACACAGAGACAGAGACACAGAGACAGAGACACAGAGACGGAGACTGTGGGACAGACGCATAGACACAAAGACAGAGGCACAGAGACAGATACACAGAGAGAGAGACACAGAGGCAGAGACACAGAGAAAGAGACAGAGACACAGAGACAGAGACACAGAGACAGAGACACACGGACAGAGGCATAGACACAAAGACAGAGGCACAGAGACAGACACACAGAGAGAGAGACACAGAGGCAGAGACACAGAGAAAGAGACAGAGACGCAGAGACGGAGACACAGGGACAGAGACACAGAGACAGGGCACAGAGACGGAGACTCTGGGACAGAGACACAGAGACAGAGATTCAGAGACAGGGACACAGAGACAGCGTCACAGAGACAGAGACACAGAGGCAGAGGCACAGAGACAGAGACATAGAGACAGAGACACAGAGACAGAGTCACAGAGACAGAGGCACAGAGGCAGAGACACAGTGACAGAGACACAGAGACAGAGACACAGAGACAGATACACAGAGACAGCGTCACAGAGACAGAGACAAAATGACAGAGATTCGGAGACAGAGACACAGGGAGAGAGACACAGAAACGTAGACACAAGGACAGAGACACAGAGACAGGGACACAGAGACGGAGACATAGAGAGAGAGACACAGACAGAGACACAGAGACAGAGTCGCAGAGACAGAGACACAGAGATAGAGACACAGAGACAGAGACGCAGAGACAGAGACACAGAGACGGAGACACAGAGACGGAGACCCAGAGACAGAGACACAGATACAGAGACACAGAGACAGAGACACAGTGACAGAGACACAGAGACAGAGACACAGAGACAGATACACAGAGACAGCGTCACAGAGACAGAGACACAGAGGCAGAGGCACAGAGACAGAGACACAGAGACAGAGACACAGAGACAGGGACGCAGAGACAGAGACACAGAGACAGAGACAAAATGACAGAGATTCGGAGACAGAGACACAGGGAGAGAGACACAGAAACGTAGACACAAGGACAGAGACACAGAGACAGGGACACAGAGACGGAGACACAGAGAGAGAGACACAGGGACAGAGACACAGGGGCAGAGGCACAGAGACAGAGACACAGAGACAGGGACACAGATAGAGTGACACAAAGACAGAGACACAGGGACAGAGGAACAGAGACAGAGACACAGAGACAGAGACACAGAGACAGAGACACAGAGACAGAGACACAGAGACAGAGACACAGAGACGGAGACTGTGGGACAGACGCATAGACACAAAGACAGAGGCACAGAGACAGATACACAGAGAGAGAGACACAGAGGCAGAGACACAGAGAAAGAGACAGAGACACAGAGACAGAGACACAGAGACAGAGACACAATGATAGAGATTCAGAGAGAGAGACACTGGGAGAGAGACACAGAAACGGAGATACAGCGACAGAGACACAGAGACAGAGACACAGAGAGAGAGACACAGAGACAGAGACACAGAGACAGAGCCACAGAGACAGAGACGCAGAGACAGGGACACAGAGACAGAGACACACAGACACGGACACATAGGCAGAGATTCAGATGCAGAGACACAGGGACAGATTCACAGAGACAGAGACACGGAGAGAGACCCACGGAGACAGAGACACAGAGACAGGGATACAGAGACGGAGACAGAGACACAGAGACATAGACACAGAGACAGAGACACAGAGACGGAGACTGTGGGACAGAGACACAGAGACAGAGATTCAGATGCAGAGACACAGAGACGGAGACACAGGGACAGAGACACACAGACAGGGACACAGAGGCAGAGATTCAGATGCAGAGACACAGGGACAGATTCACAGAGACAGAGACACGGAGAGAGACCCACGGAGACAGAGACACAGAGACAGGGACACAGAGACGGAGACAGAGACACAGAGACAGAGACACAGAGACGGAGACTGTGGGACAGAGACACAGAGACAGAGATTCAGATGCAGAGACACAGAGACGGAGACACAGGGACAGAGACACACAGACAGGGACACAGAGGCAGAGATTCAGTTGCAGAGACACAAGGACAGATTCACAGAGACAGAGACACGGAGAGAGACCCACGGAGACAGAGACACAGAGACAGGGACACAGAGACGGAGACAGATGGACAGAGACACAGAGACCGTGACACAAGGAGAGAGACACAGAGACATAGACACAGAGACAGAGATACAGAGACAGAGACGCAGAGACAGATACACAGAGGCAGAGACACAGAGACAGAGACACAGAGACAGAGACACAGAGACACACGGTCAGAGGCATAGACACAGAGACAGAGACACAGAGACAGTGACACAAAGACGGAGACACAGGGGCAGAGACACCGAGACAGAGAGACAGAGGCAGAGACACAGAGTCAGAGACACAGAGACAGAGACACAGAGACAGAGACACAGATACAGAGACACAGAGACAGAGACACAGAGACAGAGACACAGAGACGGAGACACAGAGACAGAGACGCAGAGACAGAGACACAGAGACAGAGACACAGAGACAGAGACACAGAGACAGAGACACAGAGACAGAGACACAGAGACAGAGACACAGAGACAGAGACACAGAGACAGAGACACAGAGACAGAGACACAGAGGGAGAGGCACAGAGTCAGAGACACAGAGACAGAGACAGAGACAGACACACAGAGACAGAGACACAGAGACGGAGACACAGGGACAGAGACACAGAGACAGGGACACAGAGAGAGTGACTCAGAGACAGAGACACAGGGACAGAATCACAGAGATATAGACACAGAGACAGAGACACAGAGACGGAGACACAGGGACGGCAACACAAGGACAGAGACACAGAGACAGAGACACAGAGGCAGAGGCACAGAGACAGAGACACAGAGACAGAGACACAGAGACAGAGACGCAGTGACAGAGATACCGAGACAGAGACACAGAGAAAGAGAAACAGAGACAGAGACAGAGACAGAGACACAGGGACAGAGACACAGAGACAGAGACGCAGAGACAGAGACACAGAGACAGAGACACAGAGACAGAGACACAGAGACGGAGACTGTGGGACAGAGACACAGAGACAGAGACACAGAGACAGAGACACAGAGACAGAGACACAGAGACGGAGACTGTGGGACAGAGACACAGAGACAGAGACACAGTGTGACAGACAGAGACACAGAGACAGAGACACAGGGACAGAGACACAGAGACAGAGACACAGAGACAGATTCACAGAGACAGAGACACAGAGACAGAGACACACGGACAGAGGCATAGACACAAAGACGGAGGCACAGAGACAGATACACAGAGAGGGAGACACAGAGGCAGAGACACAGAGAAAGAGACAGAGACACAGAGACGGTGACACAGAGACAGAGACACAGAGGCAGAGGCACAGAGACAGAGACACAGAGACAGAGACACAGAGACAGAGACACAGAGACAGGGACACAGAGACGGAGACACAGAGAGAGAGACACAGAGACAGAGACACAGAGACAGAGACAGAGGTACAGAGACACAGAGACAGAGACACTGTATCGTCGAAATCTTTCCAACATGGAGAAATTCCGTGTTTCAAAATAAGGATTGAAATTGAATGAGGAGGAGGGTGAATAAAAAATTAATAATTCAGAGTTGAGCCTCAAAAATAATAATTTATTGGCTCGAATTAGGGGAAAAAGCCTTGCGGCATAAAAAACCCCTTGACACATGTATTTATTTGTATTTGCATGGTGAAAGTGTGTTGCTTGTTATTTGTTATTCGAGGAGTGCAGGGTCTCACTCGAACGATATTGTGATATGTTTTTAATCCACCCTGCAATGGATGATTTGAGGAGTGCGGGGTCCCGCTCAAATCTGACGACACGCTTCGTAATCCACCCCGCATGGATGACCATTTGAGGAGTGCAAGGACTCATTCAAACGGCCCTGGTACGATAATAGAGCGACTTGCGTCGCTCATATTGTATTAGTCTATTCGAGCAGTGTAGGGTCTCGAATAGAATTGTGTATGAGGAGCGCCCTACATCGGTCCTATCGTGATTTATAAATCACGGTGATATAGTATTAATATATACAATACATTATTGTGATTCGCGAATTCGGTGCGATTCGAATTGTCACTCGCGATACACCAACTTTTCCCGAAGCTTAGAATATCGAAAGACTTTCGGTTCCCGATCCGTTCCGCATCACGTTTTAGAATCGACTGCCTTTGATATGTAAAAATCGCCCGAACATCTCCGCGTTGAGAAGTGACCGTTACAAAAATTCAATGCCATGTTTTCCAACGACGGCGAGAAAAATAAGCAAAAGAAAAAATATATCCGTTAGCCGATTTATGGCACGCACATGTTTAATTTCGGACCGATCCGGACGAGAATTGACAGACAAAAGATTTCGTTGAACCGTCCGTCGAAGCATAGAGCGACCCAGGGTGGCCTACGTGCCGACCCACTTGAGCCCTGCAATAAACTACTTAGTCGCGCCAAAAAGTCTACGTGCAGGTTCGAACAAGTCTAGTAATAAATTATTTAGTCGCGACAAAAGCCTACGTTCGGGTCCGAACATACTCCCCCCGTTGCGAGTGAAGCGAGTAATGTTATTGTGCGTTTCGAATAGTGCGATGTGTGTACAAACATTAATTATAATAATACATTATTTTTCATTTTCGAGCAATGGACACAAATTCGTAATGTTTCGTTTAACGACTCCGTTTGCGGTTTTGATCGTGACGACTCGGACCTCTCCATCGTCACCGGGATGAATCTCTGTCACTCTGCCCAGCCTCCATCGCATGCACGGTAGATTCTTGTCCATCAGGATGACGATCGAGTCGATCTTAATCTCTCCGCTTGATTTGAGCCACTTCTGGCGCTTTTGTAATTCGTGGAGGTATTCTTGATACCACCGTTTCCAAAAATCCTGACGAGCCTTCCCGATTACTTTCCAGGAAGTCAATCGATTGTCTGGAACTGAAAGATAATTATCTTCCGGCAGCATCGTGAGAGGCCGACCAACTAACACGTGCGCAGGTGTTAATGCAATAGGATCGTTCGGATCTGACGAGATAGGACATAGCGGTCGCGAATTCAGGATTGCTTCGATTTCTATTGCTAGCGTATTGATTTCTTCGAATGTTAAAAGTCGCTCGCCTACAACTCGCTTAAAATGATGTTTAAACGATTTAACCGCGGCCTCCCAAACGCCTCCGAAGTGTGGGGTTAATGGTGGATTAAAATGCCACGTTATATTCTTCGTTGTCGCAAAATCGGTTACGCGATCTGGAAATTCCGACGAGTCGAACAAAGCATATAATTCGCGAAGATGATTGTTCGCGCCTACAAAATTAGTGCCATTGTCCGAATATACGTGTATTGGTATACCTCGACGCCCAATGAAACGTCTGAAGGCGCCAAGGAAACCTTCGGTCGTGAGATCGCTCACGATTTCAATGTGCACTGCTTTAACGGACATGCAAATAAAAACGCAACCGTACGCCTTGATGCTATTTCTGTTCCGATGTTTTTTCTCTTTAATAAATAATGGACCGAAGAAATCTATACCGATATGAGAGAAAGCTACTGTTTCCTCGACGCGTGCTTTTGGTAAATTTCCCATTTTACCTTGTAATGGGAACGGCCGAAACCGAATACAACGAACGCACCGTCGTACAATTTTCCGAACTTGATTTTTTCCGTCAAGGAGCCAGAAACGATGTCGTAAAGTGTACAAAGTGCTTTGAATGCCGGTGTGATATGCCTGTTCATGTGTTTCGCGAATTATTAAATCGGTGACATGATGATGCGACGGTAAGAGAATCGGGTGTTTTTGCGAAAAAGAAATTTCGGCATTTTGTAATCGTCCGCCGACGCGGAGTAACCCGTGCTCATCGAGGAACGGATTCAAAGAGGCAAGTCGACTGCCCTTTGCTCCCCCCGATGCCGAGATGTTATGAATTTCCTCGGTAAATTGTTCTCTTTGAATCACCCGTAGGATGATTCGTTCCGCGTTCATCTTTTCATTCGCGCATAAGTTTCCTTTGTAATTATTGGATCGTAACATACGTAGACAATAGGCGATGACGCGTACTAGCTTGGAAAATGACGAAAAATTATTAAAAATTTCGCATTTATGAATTTTCGCTGCTAGACACGTATTCTTCCTTAAACCGGGTAGCTCCTTGACGAAAGTCTGTGACGTTATTGGCCAGCTATTCTCGGGTTTACGCAACCAATGGGGCCCTTCAAACCACGAATCGTTCTCACAGAATACCGCGGGAAATTGACCGCGCGACAACGCGTCTGCCGGATTGTTGTTCGTTGTAACGTGTCGCCATTCGGCTTCCTTGACCGATTGAATTTCCGCGACGCGATTCGCTTCAAAAACTTTCAACGCTGTCGGAGATTTTTGCAACCATTGTAGGACTATCGTAGAGTCCGACCAGAAAATAACGCGATCAATGGCAAAGTTAAAGGCAGCTCGTGCTTCTCGATAGAGTCGAGCAAGTGTTAACGCGCCGCACAGCTCGAGCCGTGGTATCGTCATTTCTTTAATCGGCGCGACCCGTGATTTAGCGCACGCAAGACGGACTAAAATTTGGGTTTTTCGAGTGACGGAGCGGACATAAAGGCACGCGCCATATCCCGCCTTACTCGCGTCACAGAATCCGTGGATTTGAATAACATCCGGGTTTTCGAGCAAGAGTTTCCGATCAACCGATAAATTATTAATCAACGGGAGCTGATCCGAGAACAAAGCCCACTTAGAATACAAAGCTTGCGATACCGATTCGTCCCAATCGAGCTTCGTTTTCCAGCATTCTTGCATGAAGGTCTTTGCAGTTAGAATTACTGGTCCAAGAAGTCCGAGAGGGTCAAAGATTTTCGCGATTTCTGATAAAATTTCGCGTTTAGTTGATTTCGCAGGGGATTCGCGTGATTTTACAATATACATTAATTTATCCCCCTGCGCGTACCATCCGATGCCTAAAGTCTTTACTACAGGATTCACGTCTATTATGCAATCTGATCCGAGAAGTTTTTCGCTAATGTTATCGAGAACGTGATTGTGGTTTGAGGCCCATTGACGTATATTAAATCCGCCGCGTCTCAACAATTCGATTATTTCGTCGCGTATTTTCAAAGCTTCGTCTAAAGAATTCGCCCCTGTTAAGAGGTCGTCGACATATAAGTCGCGCTTCAAAATCTTGGAGGCGTAGGGAAAATCCGCGCTCTCATCGTCCGCGAGCTGTTGTACGGTGCGAATGGCAAGGAACGGAGCGGAAGATACACCGAAAGTGACGGTATTTAGCTCGAATGTTCGAACACGATTGTTATCGTACCAGAATATGCGCTGGTATTTACGGTCTTCCGGGTGTATTAGTATTTGCCGATACATCTTTTCGATGTCGGCCGTAATAACATATATATGTGTGCGGAACCGGAGTAAATGTTCAAAAAGCTTATCCTGAATCGTGGGACCTACCATGAGCCTATCGTTTAGTGAAATATTTCTATCCGATTTGGCCGATGCATCGAAAACGACGCGGACCTTTGTCGTGACACTCGTGGTCTTTATCACGGCGTGATGAGGCATATAATAGCCACTTGCGGATTCATCGTCTACGAGCGACATGTGTCCGAGATTAATATATTCCTGCATCACTTTCGCGTATTCTGCCTTTAATGTCGAATCTGAATTTAATTTTCGCTGAAGCGCATGAAACCGGCGCAACGCAAGTCGTCGAGAATCGCCGAGGTCTCTATCGCCGGATCGGAACGGTAATCGCACTATGTAGCGTCCGTTTTCGCTACGTGTCGTGTTCTGAACGTAATGAGTTTCGCACAACGATTCTTCCGATAAAGATGATTCCGCGTCCACGGTTTCAATCAACCAGAATTTGGCGATTTGTTCTTTCAATTCCGATAAATTACATGAAATCTTCAGGCCATCCGCGTTATCCATCGTGCCGCCTACTACTACCCATCCGAGTTGAGTTTTTTGTAGAATTAGATCGCAGTCGTCGCGAGATAAATTAATCTGACCGATTGAAATTAATGATAAGGTGGCACCGGAGCCGATTAAAAGATCGACTGGTCGCGGTACGTGAAATTCTGGATCAGCGAGACGCAAATTGGATGGAATTTTAATTGATTCGCGCGGAAATCGTTCGTCCGGCACAAAATTAGTAATCTGTGGAACGGTTAAACATGTCAGAGTCTTTTGAAAATCGCTGTAAAGTGCCCGAAAAGTTATTGTAACGAGACTCTTTGACATGGTGGTCATTTCATTAATCGCATTAATAGGCATCGAGCACGGTTGCGTCGGAAGCTTTAATTGTTTCGCAAGATTTTCTGTTATAAAGTGTGCCGTCGCACACGTATCGAGAAGCGCGCGGGCTTCCGTAAATGTTCCGTCCGCGGCTCGTATTCGAACTATCGCGCTCATCATCAACTGCGATCGGGGGGCACGGGACACGGTGGTTAACGCGATTCCTGATTGTCATGCTAAATTCTTTGATTCGACTGTTTCGTTCGCGGATGTCGATGTTGACGTCGTTTGCACGGCGGATGTCTGACGGTTTTCAAAATTATGCAATAATGAGTGATGAAGATTCCCGCAGCGTTTACATCGCGACGATTTACATTGTCCGCGATGAAGTCGAAGACAATTTTTACATAACTGTTTACGTTTAACCGCATCCCACCGTTGAGATACAGTTAATTTTCCGAATGCCGGGCATTTCGAAATAAAGTGCTGCTGATTACAATACGCGCAAGTACCCGAAGTAGCCGTAACAAATATACGCGTGCTGGGCCCGGTTTTACGCGTTTTTACCGCGCGCGAATCACGATCGGCTCGGCGTTTCTCTCCCGTCGCGGCATTGTCGCGATCGGTGTTTTGCTCGAGAGTCAGTAATCGGAACGAAGTTTCGTTAATGAATTTGTAAAATTGATCTAACGTGGGAAGAATATCTAGACTCAACGTTTCTTCCCATTTTTGGCGAATTTCGTTCGGCAACGTCGTTTCGAGTATGCGAATAATTAGACCTGGATCCGGATTCACTCCTAACGATTGTAGCATGTTAATATGCTGGCGAACTTCATCGATTAATTTCGCGAGCCCGTTAGAGGTTGCCTTAGCCGGGGATTTTATATTGATAATGGCGTCGTAATGTTTTGATACTAATATACGACGTTTTTCGTATGAGTCGACTAACAAACGCCACGCGTTTTGATAATTCTCCGCGCTCGTGTTGAAAAGCAAAATCTTGTTTAGCGCGTCGCCTTGAAGCGAGTTTTTCAAATATAGAAATTTCTCTAAATCGGCGAGGTCTGTGCGCTCGTCGATCATGGCCATAAATGCATTTTTATATGATAGCCATTTATCTATGCTCCCGTCAAATTTCGGTAATTCCGCTACCGGTAATTTTAAAGTGCGTCGCCCTTCTACTATAGTTGTGTTTAGCATCGCGTTACCGAACGTGTCGTTAATTCGCGTTGCTGAAGTTCCGGCGACTGGCATGGATTCGACTTTACCCGCGACGTCATAGTAACGATTTTGAATTTCATCGATGTCACTCAGTTGTTCATTTGACGGATCAATAATCGCGAGCTCATCGTGCAATTCTTCGTAGGCATGCATCAATTCCGTAACTCGATTTAACCGTATTCTAAGACTCGATTGATCAGATCGATTCGACGCGACGCAGTTCTCGAGCTGTGTTAGCTGCCTTTTAAGCGATGCGCGCTTTTGGCTAATAACTTTAACCCTATCCATCGTAAATCTCGCTTCAATGAATTATCCGCGTGAAATTAAGCTAAGCAAATTCTCTAAGAGTATAGCAAAGAATACTTAGCTTCACTGATGGACACCGTCGGCAGCGGGTGGCAGGTGGGCGAGAGAATCCCCGTGTGGCGATGGAGATGGTTGTCCTGAGGTCCTTGATGTTCGTGGTAGTATGCGACGTGCGTTATTGAGCACTGCTGTGACTCTTTATCGTTAAGTCACTTTACGTATTAATAATACGATAAATCCGTGAGGACACGGTAGTATGGTTGGCTTCGATAGCACAAGAAAATGTCAAGCTTGTTCTGTAGCGTGTTTCCACGTTGACAGTCAAAGTTAGACTAGACCGTTTCAGGCCCTTTTCGTTTCGAAGGACCCTCCCCCGTAAGGGAAGGGACCGTTGGTGGGAAAATTGGGGACCTCCCAGTTCGGGAAAATCACCCCCCTTTCCGCTTCTTGAACACACTTTCACCGTTTTACCGCTCTACCTCACAGGAGGCACCAAAATGTATCGTCGAAATCTTTCCAACATGGAGAAATTCCGTGTTTCAAAATAAGGATTGAAATTGAATGAGGAGGAGGGTGAATAAAAAATTAATAATTCAGAGTTGAGCCTCAAAAATAATAATTTATTGGCTCGAATTAGGGGAAAAAGCCTTGCGGCATAAAAAACCCCTTGACACATGTATTTATTTGTATTTGCATGGTGAAAGTGTGTTGCTTGTTATTTGTTATTCGAGGAGTGCAGGGTCTCACTCGAACGATATTGTGATATGTTTTTAATCCACCCTGCAATGGATGATTTGAGGAGTGCGGGGTCCCGCTCAAATCTGACGACACGCTTCGTAATCCACCCCGCATGGATGACCATTTGAGGAGTGCAAGGACTCATTCAAACGGCCCTGGTACGATAATAGAGCGACTTGCGTCGCTCATATTGTATTAGTCTATTCGAGCAGTGTAGGGTCTCGAATAGAATTGTGTATGAGGAGCGCCCTACATCGGTCCTATCGTGATTTATAAATCACGGTGATATAGTATTAATATATACAATACATTATTGTGATTCGCGAATTCGGTGCGATTCGAATTGTCACTCGCGATACACCAACTTTTCCCGAAGCTTAGAATATCGAAAGACTTTCGGTTCCCGATCCGTTCCGCATCACGTTTTAGAATCGACTGCCTTTGATATGTAAAAATCGCCCGAACATCTCCGCGTTGAGAAGTGACCGTTACAAAAATTCAATGCCATGTTTTCCAACGACGGCGAGAAAAATAAGCAAAAGAAAAAATATATCCGTTAGCCGATTTATGGCACGCACATGTTTAATTTCGGACCGATCCGGACGAGAATTGACAGACAAAAGATTTCGTTGAACCGTCCGTCGAAGCATAGAGCGACCCAGGGTGGCCTACGTGCCGACCCACTTGAGCCCTGCAATAAACTACTTAGTCGCGCCAAAAAGTCTACGTGCAGGTTCGAACAAGTCTAGTAATAAATTATTTAGTCGCGACAAAAGCCTACGTTCGGGTCCGAACAGACACAGAGACAGAGACACAGAGACAGAGACACAGGGACAGAAACACAGAGACAGAGACACAGAGACAGAGAAACAGAGACAGGGTCACAGAGACAGAGACACAGAGGCAGAGGCACAGAGCCAGAGACACAGAGACAGAGACAGAGACAGACACACAGAGACAGAGACACAGAGACGGAGACACAGGGACAGAGACACAGAGACAGGGACACAGAGAGAGTGACTCAGAGACAGAGACACAGGGACAGAATCACAGAGACATAGACACAGAGACAGAGACACAGAGACACAGAGACAGAGACCGAGACCCAGAGACGGAGACACAGATACAGAGACACAGAGACAGAGACACAGAGACAGAGACACAGAGACAGAGACACAGAGACAGAGACACAGAGACAGAGACACAGAGACAGAGACACAGAGACAGAGACACAGAGACAGAGAAACAGAGACAGAGTCACAGAGACAGAGACACAGAGGCAGAGACACAGTGACAGAGACACAGAGACAGAGACACAGAGACAGATACACAGAGACAGCGTCACAGAGACAGAGACAAAATGACAGAGATTCGGAGACAGAGACACAGGGAGAGAGACACAGAAACGTAGACACAAGGACAGAGACACAGAGACAGGGACACAGAGACGGAGACATAGAGAGAGAGACACAGACAGAGACACAGAGACAGAGTCGCAGAGACAGAGACACAGAGATAGAGACACAGAGACAGAGACGCAGAGACAGAGACACAGAGACGGAGACACAGAGACGGAGACCCAGAGACAGAGACACAGATACAGAGACACAGAGACAGAGACACAGTGACAGAGACACAGAGACAGAGACACAGAGACAGATACACAGAGACAGCGTCACAGAGACAGAGACACAGAGGCAGAGGCACAGAGACAGAGACACAGAGACAGAGACACAGAGACAGGGACGCAGAGACAGAGACACAGAGACAGAGACAAAATGACAGAGATTCGGAGACAGAGACACAGGGAGAGAGACACAGAAACGTAGACACAAGGACAGAGACACAGAGACAGGGACACAGAGACGGAGACTGTGGGACAGACGCATAGACACAAAGACAGAGGCACAGAGACAGATACACAGAGAGAGAGACACAGAGGCAGAGACACAGAGAAAGAGACAGAGACACAGAGACAGAGACACAGAGACAGAGACACACGGACAGAGGCATAGACACAAAGACAGAGGCACAGAGACAGACACACAGAGAGAGAGACACAGAGGCAGAGACACAGAGAAAGAGACAGAGACGCAGAGACGGAGACACAGGGACAGAGACACAGAGACAGGGCACAGAGACGGAGACTCTGGGACAGAGACACAGAGACAGAGATTCAGAGACAGGGACACAGAGACAGCGTCACAGAGACAGAGACACAGAGGCAGAGGCACAGAGACAGAGACACAGAGACAGAGACACAGAGACAGAGACGCAGAGACAGGGACACAGAGACAGAGACGTAGAGACAGAGACACAGAGACAGGGACACAGAGACAGAGACACAGAGACAGAGACGCAGAGACAGAGACACAGAGACAGAGATACAGAGACAGAGACACAATGATAGAGATTCAGAGAGAGAGACACTGGGAGAGAGACACAGAAACGGAGATACAGCGACAGAGACACAGAGACAGAGACACAGAGAGAGAGACACAGAGACAGAGACACAGAGACAGAGCCACAGAGACAGAGACGCAGAGACAGGGACACAGAGACAGAGACACACAGACACGGACACGTAGGCAGAGATTCAGATGCAGAGACACAGGGACAGATTCACAGAGACAGAGACACGGAGAGAGACCCACGGAGACAGAGACACAGAGACAGGGATACAGAGACGGAGACAGAGACACAGAGACATAGACACAGAGACAGAGACACAGAGACGGAGACTGTGGGACAGAGACACAGAGACAGAGATTCAGATGCAGAGACACAGAGACGGAGACACAGGGACAGAGACACACAGACAGGGACACAGAGGCAGAGATTCAGATGCAGAGACACAGGGACAGATTCACAGAGACAGAGACACGGAGAGAGACCCACGGAGACAGAGACACAGAGACAGGGACACAGAGACGGAGACAGAGACACAGAGACATAGACACAGAGACAGAGACACAGAGACGGAGACTGTGGGACAGAGACACAGAGACAGAGATTCAGATGCAGAGACACAGAGACGGAGACACAGGGACAGAGACACACAGACAGGGACACAGAGGCAGAGATTCAGATGCAGAGACACAAGGACAGATTCACAGAGACAGAGACACGGAGAGAGACCCACGGAGACAGAGACACAGAGACAGGGACACAGAGACGGAGACAGATGGACAGAGACACAGAGACCGTGACACAAGGGGAGAGACACAGAGACATAGACACAGAGACAGAGATACAGAGACAGAGACGCAGAGACAGATACACAGAGGCAGAGACACAGAGACAGAGACACAGAGACAGAGACACAGAGACACACGGTCAGAGGCATAGACACAGAGACAGAGACACAGAGACAGTGACACAAAGACGGAGACACAGGGGCAGAGACACCGAGACAGAGAGACAGAGGCAGAGACACAGAGTCAGAGACACAGAGACAGAGACACAGAGACAGAGACACAGATACAGAGACACAGAGACAGAGACACAGAGACAGAGACACAGAGACGGAGACACAGAGACAGAGACGCAGAGACAGAGACACAGAGACAGAGACACAGAGACAGAGACACAGAGACAGAGACACAGAGACAGAGACACAGAGACAGAGACACAGAGACAGAGACACAGAGACAGAGACACAGAGACAGAGACACAGAGACAGAGACACAGAGGGAGAGGCACAGAGCCAGAGACACAGAGACAGAGACAGAGACAGACACACAGAGACAGAGATACAGAGACGGAGACACAGGGACAGAGACACAGAGACAGGGACACAGAGAGAGTGACTCAGAGACAGAGTCACAGGGACAGAATCACAGAGATATAGACACAGAGACAGAGACACAGAGACGGAGACACAGGGACGGCAACACAAGGACAGAGACACAGAGACAGAGACACAGAGGCAGAGGCACAGAGACAGAGACACAGAGACAGAGACGCAGTGACAGAGATACCGAGACAGAGACACAGAGAAAGAGAAACAGAGACAGAGACAGAGACAGAGACACAGAGACAGAGACACAGAGACAGAGACACAGAGACAGAGACACAGAGACAGAGACACAGAGACAGAGACACAGAGACAGAGACGCAGAGACAGAGACACAGAGGCCGAGACACAGAGACGGAGACACAGGGACAGAGACACAGAGACAGGGACACAGAGAGAGTGACTCAGAGACAGAGACACAGGGACAGAGGCACAGAGACGTAGACACATAGACAGAGACACAGACACAGAGACAGAGACAGAGACACAGGGACAGGGACACAGAGACATAGCCACAGAGACAGAGACATAGAGACAGAGACACAGAGACAGAGACACAGAGACGGAGACACAGGGGCAGAGACACAGAGACAGGGACACAGAGAGAGTGACACAAAGACAGAGAGACAGGGACAGAGGAACAGAGACATAGACACAGAGACAGAGACACAGAGACAGTGACACAGGGACGGAGACACAAGGACAGAGACACAGAGACAGGGACTCAGAGACAGAGACACAGAGACGGAGACACAGAGACAGAGACACAGAGACAGAGACACAGAGACAGGGACTCAGAGACAGAGACACAGAGACAGAGACACAGGGGCAGAGACAACGAGACGGAGTCACAGAGACAGAGACACAGAGACAGAGACGCAGAGACAGAGACACAGAGACAGAGACATAGAGACAGAGACGCAGAGACAGGGACGCAGAGACAGAGACACAGAGACAGAGACAAAATGACAGAGATTCGGAGACAGAGACACTGGGAGAGAGACACAGAAACGTAGACACAAGGACAGAGACACAGAGACAGGGACACAGAGACAGGGACACAGAGACGGAGACACAGAGAGAGAGACACAGAGACAGAGACACAGAGACAGAGACGCAGAGACAGAGACACAGAGACAGAGACAAAATGACAGAGATTCGGAGACAGAGACACTGGGAGAGAGACACAGAAACGTAGACACAAGGACAGAGACACAGAGACAGGGACACAGAGACAGGGACACAGAGACGGAGACACAGAGAGAGAGACACAGAGACAGAGACACAGAGACAGAGACACAGGTACAGGGACACAGAGACAGAGACACAGCGACAGAGACACAGAGACAGATACACAGAGACAGAGACACAGGGACAGAGACACAGAGACAGAGACGCAGAGACAGGGACACAGAGACAGAGACGTAGAGACAGAGACACAGAGACAGGGACACAGAGACAGAGACACAGAGACAGAGACGCAGAGACAGAGACACAGAGACAGAGATACAGAGACAGAGACACAATGATAGAGATTCAGAGAGAGAGAGACACAGGGAGAGAGACACAGAAACGGAGATACAGCGACAGAGACACAGAGACAGAGACACAGAGAGAGAGACACAGAGACAGAGACACAGAGACAGAGACACAGAGACAGGGACACAAAGAGGGAGACACGTGGACAGAGGCACAGAGACAGTGACACAAGGAGAGAGACACAGAGACAGAGACACAGAGAAAGAGAAAAAGAGACAGAGACAGAGACAGAGACAGAGACAGAGACACAGAGACAGAGACACAGAGACAGAGACACAGAGACAGAGACGCAGAGACAGGGACACAGAGACAGAGACGTAGAGACAGAGACACAGAGACAGGGACACAGAGACAGAGACACAGAGACAGAGACGCAGAGACAGAGACACAGAGACAGAGATACAGAGACAGAGACACAATGATAGAGATTCAGAGAGAGAGACACTGGGAGAGAGACACAGAAACGGAGATACAGCGACAGAGACACAGAGACAGAGACACAGAGAGAGAGACACAGAGACAGAGACACAGAGACAGAGCCACAGAGACAGAGACGCAGAGACAGGGACACAGAGACAGAGACACACAGACACGGACACATAGGCAGAGATTCAGATGCAGAGACACAGGGACAGATTCACAGAGACAGAGACACGGAGAGAGACCCACGGAGACAGAGACACAGAGACAGGGATACAGAGACGGAGACAGAGACACAGAGACATAGACACAGAGACAGAGACACAGAGACGGAGACTGTGGGACAGAGACACAGAGACAGAGATTCAGATGCAGAGACACAGAGACGGAGACACAGGGACAGAGACACACAGACAGGGACACAGAGGCAGAGATTCAGATGCAGAGACACAGGGACAGATTCACAGAGACAGAGACACGGAGAGAGACCCACGGAGACAGAGACACAGAGACAGGGACACAGAGACGGAGACAGAGACACAGAGACATAGACACAGAGACAGAGACACAGAGACGGAGACTGTGGGACAGAGACACAGAGACAGAGATTCAGATGCAGAGACACAGAGACGGAGACACAGGGACAGAGACACACAGACAGGGACACAGAGGCAGAGATTCAGATGCAGAGACACAAGGACAGATTCACAGAGACAGAGACACGGAGAGAGACCCACGGAGACAGAGACACAGAGACAGGGACACAGAGACGGAGACAGATGGACAGAGACACAGAGACCGTGACACAAGGAGAGAGACACAGAGACATAGACACAGAGACAGAGATACAGAGACAGAGATGCAGAGACAGATACACAGAGGCAGAGACACAGAGACAGAGACACAGAGACAGAGACACAGAGACACACGGTCAGAGGCATAGACACAGAGACAGAGACACAGAGACAGTGACACAAAGACGGAGACACAGGGGCAGAGACACCGAGACAGAGAGACAGAGGCAGAGACACAGAGTCAGAGACACAGAGACAGAGACACAGAGACAGAGACACAGATACAGAGACACAGAGACAGAGACACAGAGACAGAGACACAGAGACGGAGACACAGAGACAGAGACGCAGAGACAGAGACACAGAGACAGAGACACAGAGACAGAGACACAGAGACAGAGACACAGAGACAGAGACACAGAGACAGAGACACAGAGACAGAGACACAGAGACAGAGACACAGAGACAGAGACACAGAGACAGAGACACAGAGGGAGAGGCACAGAGCCAGAGACACAGAGACAGAGACAGAGACAGACACACAGAGACAGAGATACAGAGACGGAGACACAGGGACAGAGACACAGAGACAGGGACACAGAGAGAGTGACTCAGAGACAGAGTCACAGGGACAGAATCACAGAGATATAGACACAGAGACAGAGACACAGAGACGGAGACACAGGGACGGCAACACAAGGACAGAGACACAGAGACAGAGACACAGAGGCAGAGGCACAGAGACAGAGACACAGAGACAGAGACACATAGACAGAGACGCAGTGACAGAGATACCGAGACAGAGACACAGAGAAAGAGAAACAGAGACAGAGACAGAGACAGAGACACAGAGACAGAGACACAGAGACAGAGACACAGAGACAGAGACACAGAGACAGAGACACAGAGACAGAGACGCAGAGACAGAGACACAGAGACAGGGACACAGAGAGAGTGACTCAGAGACAGAGACACAGGGACAGAGGCACAGAGACGTAGACACATAGACAGAGACACAGACACAGAGACAGAGACACAGGGACAGGGACACAGAGACATAGCCACAGAGACAGAGACATAGAGACAGAGACACAGAGACAGAGACACAGAGACGGAGACACAGGGGCAGAGACACAGAGACAGGGACACAGAGAGAGTGACACAAAGACAGAGAGACAGGGACAGAGGAACAGAGACATAGACACAGAGACAGAGACACAGAGACAGTGACACAGGGACGGAGACACAAGGACAGAGACACAGAGACAGGGACTCAGAGACAGAGACACAGAGACGGAGACACAGAGACAGAGACACAGAGACAGAGACACAGAGACAGGGACTCAGAGACAGAGACACAGAGACAGAGACACAGGGGCAGAGACAACGAGACGGAGTCACAGAGACAGAGACACAGAGACAGAGGCGCAGAGACAGAGACACAGAGACAGAGACATAGAGACAGAGACGCAGAGACAGGGACGCAGAGACAGAGACACAGAGACAGAGACAAAATGACAGAGATTCGGAGACAGAGACACTGGGAGAGAGACACAGAAACGTAGACACAAGGACAGAGACACAGAGACAGGGACACAGAGACAGGGACACAGAGACGGAGACACAGAGAGAGAGACACAGAGACAGAGACACAGAGACAGAGACGCAGAGACAGAGACACAGAGACAGAGACAAAATGACAGAGATTCGGAGACAGAGACACTGGGAGAGAGACACAGAAACGTAGACACAAGGACAGAGACACAGAGACAGGGACACAGAGACAGGGACACAGAGACGGAGACACAGAGAGAGAGACACAGAGACAGAGACACAGAGACAGAGACACAGGTACAGGGACACAGAGACAGAGACACAGCGACAGAGACACAGAGACAGATACACAGAGACAGAGACACAGGGACAGAGACACAGAGACAGAGACGCAGAGACAGGGACACAGAGACAGAGACGTAGAGACAGAGACACAGAGACAGGGACACAGAGACAGAGACACAGAGACAGAGACGCAGAGACAGAGACACAGAGACAGAGATACAGAGACAGAGACACAATGATAGAGATTCAGAGAGAGAGGGACACAGGGAGAGAGACACAGAAACGGAGATACAGCGACAGAGACACAGAGACAGAGACACAGAGAGAGAGACACAGAGACAGAGACACAGAGACAGAGACACAGAGACAGAGACACAGAGACGGAGACACAGGGACAGAGACACAAAGACAGGGACACAGAGGCAGAGATTCAGATACAGAGACACAGGGACAGATTCACAGAGACAGAGACACAGAGACAGAGACACAGAGACAGAGACACAGAGACACACGGTCAGAGGCATAGACACAGAGACAGAGACACAGAGACAGTGACACAAAGACGGAGACACAGGGGCAGAGACACCGAGACAGAGAGACAGAGGCAGAGACACAGAGACAGAGACACAGAGACAGAGACACAGAGACTGAGACAGAGAGACAGAGACACAGAGACAGAGACACAGAGACTGAGACAGAGAGACAGAGACACAGAGACAGAGACACAGAGACAGAGACAGAGACAGACACACAGAGACAGAGATACAGAGACGGAGACACAGGGACAGAGACACAGAGACAGGGACACAGAGAGAGTGACTCAGAGACAGAGTCACAGGGACAGAATCACAGAGATATAGACACAGAGACAGAGACACAGAGACGGAGACACAGGGACGGCAACACAAGGACAGAGACACAGAGACAGAGACACAGAGGCAGAGGCACAGAGACAGAGACACAGAGACAGAGACACAGAGACAGAGACGCAGTGACAGAGATACCGAGACAGAGACACAGAGAAAGAGAAACAGAGACAGAGACAGAGACAGAGACACAGAGACAGAGACACAGAGACAGAGACACAGAGACAGAGACACAGAGACAGAGACACAGAGACAGAGACGCAGAGACAGAGACACAGAGGCCGAGACACAGAGACGGAGACACAGGGACAGAGACACAGAGACAGGGACACAGAGAGAGTGACTCAGAGACAGAGACACAGGGACAGAGGCACAGAGACGTAGACACATAGACAGAGACACAGACACAGAGACAGAGACACAGGGACAGGGACACAGAGACATAGCCACAGAGACAGAGACATAGAGACAGAGACACAGAGACAGAGACACAGAGACGGAGACACAGGGGCAGAGACACAGAGACAGGGACACAGAGAGAGTGACACAAAGACAGAGAGACAGGGACAGAGGAACAGAGACATAGACACAGAGACAGAGACACAGAGACAGTGACACAGGGACGGAGACACAAGGACAGAGACACAGAGACAGGGACTCAGAGACAGAGACACAGAGACGGAGACACAGAGACAGAGACACAGAGACAGAGACACAGAGACAGGGACTCAGAGACAGAGACACAGAGACAGAGACACAGGGGCAGAGACAACGAGACGGAGTCACAGAGACAGAGACACAGAGACAGAGACGCAGAGACAGAGACACAGAGACAGAGACATAGAGACAGAGACGCAGAGACAGGGACGCAGAGACAGAGACACAGAGACAGAGACAAAATGACAGAGATTCGGAGACAGAGACACTGGGAGAGAGACACAGAAACGTAGACACAAGGACAGAGACACAGAGACAGGGACACAGAGACAGGGACACAGAGACGGAGACACAGAGAGAGAGACACAGAGACAGAGACACAGAGACAGAGACGCAGAGACAGAGACACAGAGACAGAGACAAAATGACAGAGATTCGGAGACAGAGACACTGGGAGAGAGACACAGAAACGTAGACACAAGGACAGAGACACAGAGACAGGGACACAGAGACAGGGACACAGAGACGGAGACACAGAGAGAGAGACACAGAGACAGAGACACAGAGACAGAGACACAGGTACAGGGACACAGAGACAGAGACACAGCGACAGAGACACAGAGACAGATACACAGAGACAGAGACACAGGGACAGAGACACAGAGACAGAGACGCAGAGACAGGGACACAGAGACAGAGACGTAGAGACAGAGACACAGAGACAGGGACACAGAGACAGAGACACAGAGACAGAGACGCAGAGACAGAGACACAGAGACAGAGATGCAGAGACAGAGACACAATGATAGAGATTCAGAGAGAGAGGGACACAGGGAGAGAGACACAGACACGGAGATACAGCGACAGAGACACAGAGACAGAGACACAGAGAGAGAGACACAGAGACAGAGACACAGAGACAGAGACACAGAGACAGAGACACAGAGACGGAGACACAGGGACAGAGACACAAAGACAGGGACACAGAGGCAGAGATTCAGATACAGAGACACAGGGACAGATTCACAGAGACAGAGACACGGAGAGAGACCCACGGAGACAAAGACACAGAGACAGGGACACAAAGAGGGAGACACGTGGACAGAGGCACAGAGACAGTGACACAAGGAGAGAGACACAGAGACAGAGACACAGAGAAAGAGAAAAAGAGACAGAGACAGAGACAGAGACAGAGACAGAGACACAGAGACAGAGATACAGAGACAGAGACACAGAGACAGAGACACAGAGACAGATATACAGAGACAGAGACGCAGAGACAGGGACACAGAGACAGAGACACACAGACAGGGACACAGAGGCAGAGATTCAGATGCAGAGACACAGGGACAGATTCACAGAGACAGAGACACGGAGAGAGACCCACGGAGACAGAGACACAGAGACAGGGACACAGAGACGGAGACAGATGGACAGAGACACAGAGACCGTGACACAAGGAGAGAGACACAGAGACATAGACACAGAGACAGAGATAAAGAGACAGAGACGCAGAGACAGATACACAGAGGCAGAGACACAGAGACAGAGACACAGAGACAGAGACACAGAGACACACGGTCAGAGGCATAGACACAGAGACAGAGACACAGAGACAGTGACACAAAGACGGAGACACAGGGGCAGAGACACCGAGACAGAGAGACAGAGGCAGAGACACAGAGACAGAGACACAGAGACAGAGACACAGAGACTGAGACAGAGAGACAGAGACACAGAGACAGAGACACAGAGACGGAGACACAGAGACAGAGACGCAGAGACAGAGACACAGAGACAGAGACACAGAGACAGAGACACAGAGACAGAGACACAGAGACAGAGACACAGAGACAGAGACACAGAGACAGAGACACAGAGGGAGAGGCACAGAGCCAGAGACACAGAGACAGAGACAGAGACAGACACACAGAGTCAGAGACTCAGAGACGGAGACACAGGGACAGAGACACAGACACAGGGACACAGAGAGAGTGACTCAGAGACACAGACACAGAGACGGAGACAGAGACACAGAGACATAGACACAGAGACAGAGACACAGAGACGGAGACTGTGGGACAGAGACACAGAGACAGAGATTCAGATACAGAGACACAGAGACGGAGACACAGGGACAGAGACACAGAGACAGGGACGCAGAGAGAGTGACTCAGAGACAGAGAGACAGAGACGGAGACACAGGGACAGAGACACAGAGACATGGACACAGAGAGAGTGACTCAGAGACAGATACACAGAGGCAGAGACACAGAGACAGAGACGGAGACACAGAGACGGACACACAGGGACAGAGACACAGAGACAGGGACGCAGAGACAGAGTCACAGATGCAGAGACACTGAGACAGAGACAGAGACACAGAGACAGAAACACAGGGACTGAATCACAGATACAGAGACACAGAGACACACGGTCAGAGGCATAAACACAGAGACAGAGACACAGAGACAGTGACACAAAGAAGGAGACACAGGGGCAGATACACCGCGGCAGCGTCACAGAGACAGAGACACGGAGACAGAGACACAGAGACAGAGACGCAGAGACAGAGACACAGAGACAGAGACACAGAGACCGAGACCCAGAGACAGAGACACAGATACAGAGACACAGAGACAGAGACACAGAGACAGAGTCACAGAGACAGAGACACAGAGGCAGAGGCACAGAGACCATGACACAGGGAGTGAGACACGGAGACATAGACACAGACACAGAGACACAGAGACAGGGACACAGAGACCGTGACACAGAGACGGAGACACAGGGTCAGAGACATAGAGACAGAGGCACAGAGACAGGGACACAGAGGCAGAGACACTGGGACAGAGACACAGAGAAAGAGAAACAGAGACAAAGACAGAGACAGAGACACAAAGACAGAGACACAGAAGCAGAGACACAGAGACAGAGACACAGAGATAGAGACACAGAGACAGAGACACAGAGACAGAGACACAGAGACAGAGACACAGAGACAGAGACACAGAGACAGAGATACAGAGTCAGAGACACAGAGACAGAGACACAGAGACAGAGACATAGAGACAGAGACACAGAGAGAGTGACACAGAGACGGAGACACATGGACAGAGACACAGATAGAGTGACTCAGAGACACAGACACAGAGACGGAGACAGAGACACAGATATATAGACACAGAGACAGAGACACAGAGACGGAGACTGTGGGACAGAGACACAGAGACAGAAATTCAGATGCAGAGACACAGAGACGGAGACACAGGGACAGAGACACAGAGACAGGGACACAGAGGCAGAGATTCAGATGCAGAGACACAGGGACAGATTCACAGAGACAGAGACACGGAGAGAGACCCACGGAGACAGAGACACAGAGACAGGGACACAGAGACGGAGACAGATGGACAGAGACACAGAGACCGTGACACAAGGAGAGAGACACAGAGACATAGACACAGAGACAGAGATACAGAGACAGAGACGCAGAGACTGATACACGGAGGCAGAGACACAGAGACAGAGACAGAGACATAGAGACGGAGACACAGGGACAGAGACACGGAGACAGGGACCCAGCGACAGAGTCACAGAGGCAGAGACACTGAGACAGAGACAGAGACACCGAGACAGAGACACAGAGACACACGGTCAGAGGCATAGACACAGAGACAGAGACACAGAGACAGTGACACAAAGACGGAGACACAGGGGCAGAGACACCGAGACAGAGAGACAGAGACAGAGACACAGAGACACGGAGACAGAGACACAGAGACAGAGACACAGAGACAGAGACACAGAGACAGAGACACAGAGACAGAGACACAGAGTCAGAGACACAGAGACAGATACACAGAGACAGCGTCACAGAGACAGAGACAAAATGACAGAGATTCGGAGACAGAGACACAGGGAGAGAGACACAGAAACGTAGACACAAGGACAGAGACACAGAGACAGGGACACAGAGACGGAGACATAGAGAGAGAGACACAGACAGAGACACAGAGACAGAGTCGCAGAGACAGAGACACAGAGATAGAGACACAGAGACAGAGACGCAGAGACAGAGACACAGAGACGGAGACACAGAGACGGAGACCCAGAGACAGAGACACAGATACAGAGACACAGAGACAGAGACACAGTGACAGAGACACAGAGACAGAGACACAGAGACAGATACACAGAGACAGCGTCACAGAGACAGAGACACAGAGGCAGAGGCACAGAGACAGAGACACAGAGACAGAGACACAGAGACAGGGACGCAGAGACAGAGACACAGAGACAGAGACAAAATGACAGAGATTCGGAGACAGAGACACAGGGAGAGAGACACAGAAACGTAGACACAAGGACAGAGACACAGAGACAGGGACACAGAGACGGAGACACAGAGAGAGAGACACAGGGACAGAGACACAGGGGCAGAGGCACAGAGACAGAGACACAGAGACAGGGACACAGATAGAGTGACAAAAAGACAGAGACACAGGGACAGAGGAACAGAGACAGAGACACAGAGACAGAGACACAGAGTCAGAGACACAGAGACAGAGACACAGAGACAGAGACACAGAGACGGAGACTGTGGGACAGACGCATAGACACAAAGACAGAGGCACAGAGACAGAGACACAGAGACAGAGACACAGAGACAGGGACACAGAGACATAGCCACAGAGACAGAGACATAGAGACAGAGACACAGAGACAGAGACACAGAGACGGAGACACAGGGGCAGAGACACAGAGACAGGGACACAGAGAGAGTGACACAAAGACAGAGAGACAGGGACAGAGGAACAGAGACATAGACACAGAGACAGAGACACAGAGACAGTGACACAGGGACGGAGACACAAGGACAGAGACACAGAGACAGGGACTCAGAGACAGAGACACAGAGACGGAGACACAGAGACAGAGACACAGAGACAGAGACACAGAGACAGGGACTCAGAGACAGAGACACAGAGACAGAGACACAGGGGCAGAGACAACGAGACGGAGTCACAGAGACAGAGACACAGAGACAGAGACGCAGAGACAGAGACACAGAGACAGAGACACAGAGACAGAGACACAGAGGGAGAGGCACAGAGCCAGAGACACAGAGACAGAGACAGAGACAGACACACAGAGACAGAGTCGCAGAGACAGAGACACAGAGATAGAGACACAGAGACAGAGACGCAGAGACAGAGACACAGAGACGGAGACACAGAGACGGAGTCGCAGAGACAGAGACACAGAGATAGAGACACAGAGACAGAGAAACAGAGACAGAGTCACAGAGACAGAGACACAGAGGCAGAGGCACAGAGAGAGAGACACAGCGGCAGGGACACAGAGAAAGAGACAGAGACACAGAGACGGAGACACAGGGACAGAGACACAGAGACAGGGCACAGAGACGGAGACTCTGGGACAGAGACACAGAGACAGAGATTCAGAGGCAGGGACACAGAGACGGAGACACAGAGACAGAGACACAGAGGCAGAGGCACAGTGACAGAGACACAGAGACAGAGACACAGAGACAGAGACACAGAGACAGAGACACAGAGACAGAGACACAGGGACAGAAACACAGAGACAGAGACACAGAGACAGAGAAACAGAGACAGGGTCACAGAGACAGAGACACAGAGGCAGAGGCACAGAGCCAGAGACACAGAGACAGAGACAGAGACAGACACACAGAGACAGAGACACAGAGACGGAGACACAGGGACAGAGACACAGAGACAGGGACACAGAGAGAGTGACTCAGAGACAGAGACACAGGGACAGAATCACAGAGACATAGACACAGAGACAGAGACACAGAGACACAGAGACAGAGACCGAGACCCAGAGACGGAGACACAGATACAGAGACACAGAGACAGAGACACAGAGACAGAGACACAGAGACAGAGACACAGAGACAGAGACACAGAGACAGAGAAACAGAGACAGAGTCACAGAGACAGAGGCACAGAGGCAGAGACACAGTGACAGAGACACAGAGACAGAGACACAGAGACAGATACACAGAGACAGCGTCACAGAGACAGAGACAAAATGACAGAGATTCGGAGACAGAGACACAGGGAGAGAGACACAGAAACGTAGACACAAGGACAGAGACACAGAGACAGGGACACAGAGACGGAGACATAGAGAGAGAGACACAGACAGAGACACAGAGACAGAGTCGCAGAGACAGAGACACAGAGATAGAGACACAGAGACAGAGACGCAGAGACAGAGACACAGAGACGGAGACACAGAGACGGAGACCCAGAGACAGAGACACAGATACAGAGACACAGAGACAGAGACACAGTGACAGAGACACAGAGACAGAGACACAGAGACAGATACACAGAGACAGCGTCACAGAGACAGAGACACAGAGGCAGAGGCACAGAGACAGAGACACAGAGACAGAGACACAGAGACAGGGACGCAGAGACAGAGACACAGAGACAGAGACAAAATGACAGAGATTCGGAGACAGAGACACAGGGAGAGAGACACAGAAACGTAGACACAAGGACAGAGACACAGAGACAGGGACACCGAGACGGAGACACAGAGAGAGAGACACAGGGACAGAGACACAGGGGCAGAGGCACAGAGACAGAGACACAGAGACAGGGACACAGATAGAGTGACACAAAGACAGAGACACAGGGACAGAGGAACAGAGACAGAGACACAGAGACAGAGACACAGAGACAGAGACACAGAGACAGAGACACAGAGACAGAGACACAGAGACGGAGACTGTGGGACAGACGCATAGACACAAAGACAGAGGCACAGAGACAGATACACAGAGAGAGAGACACAGAGGCAGAGACACAGAGAAAGAGACAGAGACACAGAGACAGAGACACAGAGACAGAGACACAATGATAGAGATTCAGAGAGAGAGACACTGGGAGAGAGACACAGAAACGGAGATACAGCGACAGAGACACAGAGACAGAGACACAGAGAGAGAGACACAGAGACAGAGACACAGAGACAGAGCCACAGAGACAGAGACGCAGAGACAGGGACACAGAGACAGAGACACACAGACACGGACACATAGGCAGAGATTCAGATGCAGAGACACAGGGACAGATTCACAGAGACAGAGACACGGAGAGAGACCCACGGAGACAGAGACACAGAGACAGGGATACAGAGACGGAGACAGAGACACAGAGACAGAGACACAGAGACGGAGACTGTGGGACAGAGACACAGAGACAGAGATTCAGATGCAGAGACACAGAGACGGAGACACAGGGACAGAGACACACAGACAGGGACACAGAGGCAGAGATTCAGTTGCAGAGACACAAGGACAGATTCACAGAGACAGAGACACGGAGAGAGACCCACGGAGACAGAGACACAGAGACAGGGACACAGAGACGGAGACAGATGGACAGAGACACAGAGACCGTGACACAAGGAGAGAGACACAGAGACATAGACACAGAGACAGAGATACAGAGACAGAGACGCAGAGACAGATACACAGAGGCAGAGACACAGAGACAGAGACACAGAGACAGAGACACAGAGACACACGGTCAGAGGCATAGACACAGAGACAGAGACACAGAGACAGTGACACAAAGACGGAGACACAGGGGCAGAGACACCGAGACAGAGAGACAGAGGCAGAGACACAGAGTCAGAGACACAGAGACAGAGACACAGAGACAGAGACACAGATACAGAGACACAGAGACAGAGACACAGAGACAGAGACACAGAGACGGAGACACAGAGACAGAGACGCAGAGACAGAGACACAGAGACAGAGACACAGAGACAGAGACACAGAGACAGAGACACAGAGACAGAGACAGAGACACAGAGACAGAGACACAGAGACAGAGACACAGAGACAGAGACACAGAGGGAGAGGCACAGAGTCAGAGACACAGAGACAGAGACAGAGACAGACACACAGAGACAGAGACACAGAGACGGAGACACAGGGACAGAGACACAGAGACAGGGACACAGAGAGAGTGACTCAGAGACAGAGACACAGGGACAGAATCACAGAGATATAGACACAGAGACAGAGACACAGAGACGGAGACACAGGGACGGCAACACAAGGACAGAGACACAGAGACAGAGACACAGAGGCAGAGGCACAGAGACAGAGACACAGAGACAGAGACACAGAGACAGAGACGCAGTGACAGAGATACCGAGACAGAGACACAGAGAAAGAGAAACAGAGACAGAGACAGAGACAGAGACACAGAGACAGAGACACAGAGACAGAGACACAGAGACAGAGACACAGAGACAGAGACACAGAGACAGAGACGCAGAGACAGAGACACAGAGGCCGAGACACAGAGACGGAGACACAGGGACAGAGACACAGAGACAGGGACACAGAGAGAGTGACTCAGAGACAGAGACACAGGGACAGAGGCACAGAGACGTAGACACATAGACAGAGACACAGACACAGAGACAGAGACACAGGGACAGGGACACAGAGACATAGCCACAGAGACAGAGACATAGAGACAGAGACACAGAGACAGAGACACAGAGACGGAGACACAGGGGCAGAGACACAGAGACAGGGACACAGAGAGAGTGACACAAAGACAGAGAGACAGGGACAGAGGAACAGAGACATAGACACAGAGACAGAGACACAGAGACAGTGACACAGGGACGGAGACACAAGGACAGAGACACAGAGACAGGGACTCAGAGACAGAGACACAGAGACGGAGACACAGAGACAGAGACACAGAGACAGAGACACAGAGACAGGGACTCAGAGACAGAGACACAGAGACAGAGACACAGGGGCAGAGACAACGAGACGGAGTCACAGAGACAGAGACACAGAGACAGAGACGCAGAGACAGAGACACAGAGACAGAGACATAGAGACAGAGACGCAGAGACAGGGACGCAGAGACAGAGACACAGAGACAGAGACAAAATGACAGAGATTCGGAGACAGAGACACTGGGAGAGAGACACAGAAACGTAGACACAAGGACAGAGACACAGAGACAGGGACACAGAGACAGGGACACAGAGACGGAGACACAGAGAGAGAGAGACACAGAGACAGAGACACAGAGACAGAGACGCAGAGACAGAGACACAGAGACAGAGACAAAATGACAGAGATTCGGAGACAGAGACACTGGGAGAGAGACACAGAAACGTAGACACAAGGACAGAGACACAGAGACAGGGACACAGAGACAGGGACACAGAGACGGAGACACAGAGAGAGAGACACAGAGACAGAGACACAGAGACAGAGACACAGGTACAGGGACACAGAGACAGAGACACAGCGACAGAGACACAGAGACAGATACACAGAGACAGAGACACAGGGACAGAGACACAGAGACAGAGACGCAGAGACAGAGACACAGAGACAGAGACACAGAGACAGAGACACAGAGACGGAGACTGTGGGACAGAGACACAGAGACAGAGACACAGAGACAGAGACACAGAGACAGAGACACAGAGACGGAGACTGTGGGACAGAGACACAGAGACAGAGACACAGTGTGACAGACAGAGACACAGAGACAGAGACACAGGGACAGAGACACAGAGACAGAGACACAGAGACAGATTCACAGAGACAGAGACACAGAGACAGAGACACACGGACAGAGGCATAGACACAAAGACGGAGGCACAGAGACAGATACACAGAGAGGGAGACACAGAGGCAGAGACACAGAGAAAGAGACAGAGACACAGAGACGGTGACACAGAGACAGAGACACAGAGGCAGAGGCACAGAGACAGAGACACAGAGACAGAGACACAGAGACAGAGACACAGAGACAGGGACACAGAGACGGAGACACAGAGAGAGAGACACAGAGACAGAGACACAGAGACAGAGACAGAGGTACAGAGACACAGAGACAGAGACACAGAGACAGAGACACAGAGACAGAGACACAGGGACAGAAACACAGAGACAGAGACACAGAGACAGAGAAACAGAGACAGGGTCACAGAGACAGAGACACAGAGGCAGAGGCACAGAGCCAGAGACACAGAGACAGAGACAGAGACAGACACACAGAGACAGAGACACAGAGACGGAGACACAGGGACAGAGACACAGAGACAGGGACACAGAGAGAGTGACTCAGAGACAGAGACACAGGGACAGAATCACAGAGACATAGACACAGAGACAGAGACACAGAGACACAGAGACAGAGACCGAGACCCAGAGACGGAGACACAGATACAGAGACACAGAGACAGAGACACAGAGACAGAGACACAGAGACAGAGACACAGAGACAGAGACACAGAGACAGAGACACAGAGACAGAGACACAGAGACAGAGAAACAGAGACAGAGTCACAGAGACAGAGACACAGAGGCAGAGACACAGTGACAGAGACACAGAGACAGAGACACAGAGACAGATACACAGAGACAGCGTCACAGAGACAGAGACAAAATGACAGAGATTCGGAGACAGAGACACAGGGAGAGAGACACAGAAACGTAGACACAAGGACAGAGACACAGAGACAGGGACACAGAGACGGAGACATAGAGAGAGAGACACAGACAGAGACACAGAGACAGAGTCGCAGAGACAGAGACACAGAGATAGAGACACAGAGACAGAGACGCAGAGACAGAGACACAGAGACGGAGACACAGAGACGGAGACCCAGAGACAGAGACACAGATACAGCGACACAGAGACAGAGACACAGTGACAGAGACACAGAGACAGAGACACAGAGACAGATACACAGAGACAGCGTCACAGAGACAGAGACACAGAGGCAGAGGCACAGAGACAGAGACACAGAGACAGAGACACAGAGACAGGGACGCAGAGACAGAGACACAGAGACAGAGACAAAATGACAGAGATTCGGAGACAGAGACACAGGGAGAGAGACACAGAAACGTAGACACAAGGACAGAGACACAGAGACAGGGACACAGAGACGGAGACACAGAGAGAGAGACACAGGGACAGAGACACAGGGGCAGAGGCACAGAGACAGAGACACAGAGACAGGGACACAGATAGAGTGACAAAAAGACAGAGACACAGGGACAGAGGAACAGAGACAGAGACACAGAGACAGAGACACAGAGACAGAGACACAGAGACAGAGACACAGAGACAGAGACACAGAGACGGAGACTGTGGGACAGACGCATAGACACAAAGACAGAGGCACAGAGACAGATACACAGAGAGAGAGACACAGAGGCAGAGACACAGAGAAAGAGACAGAGACACAGAGACAGAGACACAGAGACAGAGACACACGGACAGAGGCATAGACACAAAGACAGAGGCACAGAGACAGACACACAGAGAGAGAGACACAGAGGCAGAGACACAGAGAAAGAGACAGAGACGCAGAGACGGAGACACAGGGACAGAGACACAGAGACAGGGCACAGAGACGGAGACTCTGGGACAGAGACACAGAGACAGAGATTCAGAGACAGGGACACAGAGACAGCGTCACAGAGACAGAGACACAGAGGCAGAGGCACAGAGACAGAGACACAGAGACAGAGACACAGAGACAGAGACGCAGAGACAGGGACACAGAGACAGAGACGTAGAGACAGAGACACAGAGACAGGCACACAGAGACAGAGACACAGAGACAGAGACGCAGAGACAGAGACACAGAGACAGAGATACAGAGACAGAGACACAATGATAGAGATTCAGAGAGAGAGACACTGGGAGAGAGACACAGAAACGGAGATACAGCGACAGAGACACAGAGACAGAGACACAGAGAGAGAGACACAGAGACAGAGACACAGAGACAGAGCCACAGAGACAGAGACGCAGAGACAGGGACACAGAGACAGAGACACACAGACACGGACACATAGGCAGAGATTCAGATGCAGAGACACAGGGACAGATTCACAGAGACAGAGACACGGAGAGAGACCCACGGAGACAGAGACACAGAGACAGGGATACAGAGACGGAGACAGAGACACAGAGACATAGACACAGAGACAGAGACACAGAGACGGAGACTGTGGGACAGAGACACAGAGACAGAGATTCAGATGCAGAGACACAGAGACGGAGACACAGGGACAGAGACACACAGACAGGGACACAGAGGCAGAGATTCAGATGCAGAGACACAGGGACAGATTCACAGAGACAGAGACACGGAGAGAGACCCACGGAGACAGAGACACAGAGACAGGGACACAGAGACGGAGACAGAGACACAGAGACATAGACACAGAGACAGAGACACAGAGACGGAGACTGTGGGACAGAGACACAGAGACAGAGATTCAGATGCAGAGACACAGAGACGGAGACACAGGGACAGAGACACACAGACAGGGACACAGAGGCAGAGATTCAGATGCAGAGACACAAGGACAGATTCACAGAGACAGAGACACGGAGAGAGACCCACGGAGACAGAGACACAGAGACAGGGACACAGAGACGGAGACAGATGGACAGAGACACAGAGACCGTGACACAAGGAGAGAGACACAGAGACATAGACACAGAGACAGAGATACAGAGTCAGAGATGCAGAGACAGATACACAGAGGCAGAGACACAGAGACAGAGACACAGAGACAGAGACACAGAGACACACGGTCAGAGGCATAGACACAGAGACAGAGACACAGAGACAGTGACACAAAGACGGAGACACAGGGGCAGAGACACCGAGACAGAGAGACAGAGGCAGAGACACAGAGTCAGAGACACAGAGACAGAGACACAGAGACAGAGACACAGATACAGAGACACAGAGACAGAGACACAGAGACAGAGACACAGAGACGGAGACACAGAGACAGAGACGCAGAGACAGAGACACAGAGACAGAGACACAGAGACAGAGACACAGAGACAGAGACACAGAGACAGAGACACAGAGACAGAGACACAGAGACAGAGACACAGAGACAGAGACACAGAGACAGAGACACAGAGGGAGAGGCACAGAGCCAGAGACACAGAGACAGAGACAGAGACAGACACACAGAGACAGAGATACAGAGACGGAGACACAGGGACAGAGACACAGAGACAGGGACACAGAGAGAGTGACTCAGAGACAGAGTCACAGGGACAGAATCACAGAGATATAGACACAGAGACAGAGACACAGAGACGGAGACACAGGGACGGCAACACAAGGACAGAGACACAGAGACAGAGACACAGAGGCAGAGGCACAGAGACAGAGACACAGAGACAGAGACACAGAGACAGAGACGCAGTGACAGAGATACCGAGACAGAGACACAGAGAAAGAGAAACAGAGACAGAGACAGAGACAGAGACACAGAGACAGAGACACAGAGACAGAGACACAGAGACAGAGACACAGAGACAGAGACACAGAGACAGAGACACAGAGACAGAGACGCAGAGACAGAGACACAGAGGCCGAGACACAGAGACGGAGACACAGGGACAGAGACACAGAGACAGGGACACAGAGAGAGTGACTCAGAGACAGAGACACAGGGACAGAGGCACAGAGACGTAGACACATAGACAGAGACACAGACACAGAGACAGAGACACAGGGACAGGGACACAGAGACATAGCCACAGAGACAGAGACATAGAGACAGAGACACAGAGACAGAGACACAGAGACGGAGACACAGGGGCAGAGACACAGAGACAGGGACACAGAGAGAGTGACACAAAGACAGAGAGACAGGGACAGAGGAACAGAGACATAGACACAGAGACAGAGACACAGAGACAGTGACACAGGGACGGAGACACAAGGACAGAGACACAGAGACAGGGACTCAGAGACAGAGACACAGAGACGGAGACACAGAGACAGAGACACAGAGACAGAGACACAGAGACAGGGACTCAGAGACAGAGACACAGAGACAGAGACACATGGGCAGAGACAACGAGACGGAGTCACAGAGACAGAGACACAGAGACAGAGACGCAGAGACAGAGACACAGGTACAGGGACACAGAGACAGAGACACAGCGACAGAGACACAGAGACAGATACACAGAGACAGAGACACAGGGACAGAGACACAGAGACAGAGACGCAGAGACAGAGACACAGAGACAGAGACACAGAGACAGAGACACAGAGACGGAGACTGTGGGACAGAGACACAGAGACAGAGACACAGAGACAGAGACACAGAGACAGAGACACAGAGACGGAGACTGTGGGACAGAGACACAGAGACAGAGACACAGTGTGACAGACAGAGACACAGAGACAGAGACACAGGGACAGAGACACAGAGACAGAGACACAGAGACAGATTCACAGAGACAGAGACACAGAGACAGAGACACACGGACAGAGGCATAGACACAAAGACGGAGGCACAGAGACAGATACACAGAGAGGGAGACACAGAGGCAGAGACACAGAGAAAGAGACAGAGACACAGAGACGGTGACACAGAGACAGAGACACAGAGGCAGAGGCACAGAGACAGAGACACAGAGACAGAGACACAGAGACAGAGACACAGAGACAGGGACACAGAGACGGAGACACAGAGAGAGAGACACAGAGACAGAGACACAGAGACAGAGACAGAGGTACAGAGACACAGAGACAGAGACACAGAGACAGAGACACAGAGACAGAGACACAGGGACAGAAACACAGAGACAGAGACACAGAGACAGAGAAACAGAGACAGGGTCACAGAGACAGAGACACAGAGGCAGAGGCACAGAGCCAGAGACACAGAGACAGAGACAGAGACAGACACACAGAGACAGAGACACAGAGACGGAGACACAGGGACAGAGACACAGAGACAGGGACACAGAGAGAGTGACTCAGAGACAGAGACACAGGGACAGAATCACAGAGACATAGACACAGAGACAGAGACACAGAGACACAGAGACAGAGACCGAGACCCAGAGACGGAGACACAGATACAGAGACACAGAGACAGAGACACAGAGACAGAGACACAGAGACAGAGACACAGAGACAGAGACACAGAGACAGAGACACAGAGACAGAGACACAGAGACAGAGAAACAGAGACAGAGTCACAGAGACAGAGACACAGAGGCAGAGACACAGTGACAGAGACACAGAGACAGAGACACAGAGACAGATACACAGAGACAGCGTCACAGAGACAGAGACAAAATGACAGAGATTCGGAGACAGAGACACAGGGAGAGAGACACAGAAACGTAGACACAAGGACAGAGACACAGAGACAGGGACACAGAGACGGAGACATAGAGAGAGAGACACAGACAGAGACACAGAGACAGAGTCGCAGAGACAGAGACACAGAGATAGAGACACAGAGACAGAGACGCAGAGACAGAGACACAGAGACGGAGACACAGAGACGGAGACCCAGAGACAGAGACACAGATACAGAGACACAGAGACAGAGACACAGTGACAGAGACACAGAGACAGAGACACAGAGACAGATACACAGAGACAGCGTCACAGAGACAGAGACACAGAGGCAGAGGCACAGAGACAGAGACACAGAGACAGAGACACAGAGACAGGGACGCAGAGACAGAGACACAGAGACAGAGACAAAATGACAGAGATTCGGAGACAGAGACACAGGGAGAGAGACACAGAAACGTAGACACAAGGACAGAGACACAGAGACAGGGACACAGAGACGGAGACACAGAGAGAGAGACACAGGGACAGAGACACAGGGGCAGAGGCACAGAGACAGAGACACAGAGACAGGGACACAGATAGAGTGACAAAAAGACAGAGACACAGGGACAGAGGAACAGAGACAGAGACACAGAGACAGAGACACAGAGACAGAGACACAGAGACAGAGACACAGAGACAGAGACACAGAGACGGAGACTGTGGGACAGACGCATAGACACAAAGACAGAGGCACAGAGACAGATACACAGAGAGAGAGACACAGAGGCAGAGACACAGAGAAAGAGACAGAGACACAGAGACAGAGACACAGAGACAGAGACACACGGACAGAGGCATAGACACAAAGACAGAGGCACAGAGACAGACACACAGAGAGAGAGACACAGAGGCAGAGACACAGAGAAAGAGACAGAGACGCAGAGACGGAGACACAGGGACAGAGACACAGAGACAGGGCACAGAGACGGAGACTCTGGGACAGAGACACAGAGACAGAGATTCAGAGACAGGGACACAGAGACAGCGTCACAGAGACAGAGACACAGAGGCAGAGGCACAGAGACAGAGACACAGAGACAGAGACACAGAGACAGAGACGCAGAGACAGGGACACAGAGACAGAGACGTAGAGACAGAGACACAGAGACAGGGACACAGAGACAGAGACACAGAGACAGAGACGCAGAGACAGAGACACAGAGACAGAGATACAGAGACAGAGACACAATGATAGAGATTCAGAGAGAGAGACACTGGGAGAGAGACACAGAAACGGAGATACAGCGACAGAGACACAGAGACAGAGACACAGAGAGAGAGACACAGAGACAGAGACACAGAGACAGAGCCACAGAGACAGAGACGCAGAGACAGGGACACAGAGACAGAGACACACAGACACGGACACATAGGCAGAGATTCAGATGCAGAGACACAGGGACAGATTCACAGAGACAGAGACACGGAGAGAGACCCACGGAGACAGAGACACAGAGACAGGGATACAGAGACGGAGACAGAGACACAGAGACATAGACACAGAGACAGAGACACAGAGACGGAGACTGTGGGACAGAGACACAGAGACAGAGATTCAGATGCAGAGACACAGAGACGGAGACACAGGGACAGAGACACACAGACAGGGACACAGAGGCAGAGATTCAGATGCAGAGACACAGGGACAGATTCACAGAGACAGAGACACGGAGAGAGACCCACGGAGACAGAGACACAGAGACAGGGACACAGAGACGGAGACAGAGACACAGAGACATAGACACAGAGACAGAGACACAGAGACGGAGACTGTGGGACAGAGACACAGAGACAGAGATTCAGATGCAGAGACACAGAGACGGAGACACAGGGACAGAGACACACAGACAGGGACACAGAGGCAGAGATTCAGATGCAGAGACACAAGGACAGATTCACAGAGACAGAGACACGGAGAGAGACCCACGGAGACAGAGACACAGAGACAGGGACACAGAGACGGAGACAGATGGACAGAGACACAGAGACCGTGACACAAGGAGAGAGACACAGAGACATAGACACAGAGACAGAGATACAGAGACAGAGACGCAGAGACAGATACACAGAGGCAGAGACACAGAGACAGAGACACAGAGACAGAGACACAGAGACACACGGTCAGAGGCATAGACACAGAGACAGAGACACAGAGACAGTGACACAAAGACGGAGACACAGGGGCAGAGACACCGAGACAGAGAGACAGAGGCAGAGACACAGAGTCAGAGACACAGAGACAGAGACACAGAGACAGAGACACAGATACAGAGACACAGAGACAGAGACACAGAGACAGAGACACAGAGACGGAGACACAGAGACAGAGACGCAGAGACAGAGACACAGAGACAGAGACACAGAGACAGAGACACAGAGACAGAGACACAGAGACAGAGACACAGAGACAGAGACACAGAGACAGAGACACAGAGACAGAGACACAGAGGGAGAGGCACAGAGCCAGAGACACAGAGACAGAGACAGAGACAGACACACAGAGACAGAGATACAGAGACGGAGACACAGGGACAGAGACACAGAGACAGGGACACAGAGAGAGTGACTCAGAGACAGAGTCACAGGGACAGAATCACAGAGATATAGACACAGAGACAGAGACACAGAGACGGAGACACAGGGACGGCAACACAAGGACAGAGACACAGAGACAGAGACACAGAGGCAGAGGCACAGAGACAGAGACACAGAGACAGAGACACAGAGACAGAGACGCAGTGACAGAGATACCGAGACAGAGACACAGAGAAAGAGAAACAGAGACAGAGACAGAGACAGAGACACAGAGACAGAGACACAGAGACAGAGACACAGAGACAGAGACACAGAGACAGAGACACAGAGACAGAGACGCAGAGACAGAGACACAGAGGCCGAGACACAGAGACGGAGACACAGGGACAGAGACACAGAGACAGGGACACAGAGAGAGTGACTCAGAGACAGAGACACAGGGACAGAGGCACAGAGACGTAGACACATAGACAGAGACACAGACACAGAGACAGAGACAGAGACACAGGGACAGGGACACAGAGACATAGCCACAGAGACAGAGACATAGAGACAGAGACACAGAGACAGAGACACAGAGACGGAGACACAGGGGCAGAGACACAGAGACAGGGACACAGAGAGAGTGACACAAAGACAGAGAGACAGGGACAGAGGAACAGAGACATAGACACAGAGACAGAGACACAGAGACAGTGACACAGGGACGGAGACACAAGGACAGAGACACAGAGACAGGGACTCAGAGACAGAGACACAGAGACGGAGACACAGAGACAGAGACACAGAGACAGAGACACAGAGACAGGGACTCAGAGACAGAGACACAGAGACAGAGACACAGGGGCAGAGACAACGAGACGGAGTCACAGAGACAGAGACACAGAGACAGAGACGCAGAGACAGAGACACAGAGACAGAGACATAGAGACAGAGACGCAGAGACAGGGACGCAGAGACAGAGACACAGAGACAGAGACAAAATGACAGAGATTCGGAGACAGAGACACTGGGAGAGAGACACAGAAACGTAGACACAAGGACAGAGACACAGAGACAGGGACACAGAGACAGGGACACAGAGACGGAGACACAGAGAGAGAGACACAGAGACAGAGACACAGAGACAGAGACGCAGAGACAGAGACACAGAGACAGAGACAAAATGACAGAGATTCGGAGACAGAGACACTGGGAGAGAGACACAGAAACGTAGACACAAGGACAGAGACACAGAGACAGGGACACAGAGACAGGGACACAGAGACGGAGACACAGAGAGAGAGACACAGAGACAGAGACACAGAGACAGAGACACAGGTACAGGGACACAGAGACAGAGACACAGCGACAGAGACACAGAGACAGATACACAGAGACAGAGACACAGGGACAGAGACACAGAGACAGAGACGCAGAGACAGGGACACAGAGACAGAGACGTAGAGACAGAGACACAGAGACAGGGACACAGAGACAGAGACACAGAGACAGAGACGCAGAGACAGAGACACAGAGACAGAGATACAGAGACAGAGACACAATGATAGAGATTCAGAGAGAGAGAGACACAGGGAGAGAGACACAGAAACGGAGATACAGCGACAGAGACACAGAGACAGAGACACAGAGAGAGAGACACAGAGACAGAGACACAGAGACAGAGACACAGAGACAGAGACACAGAGACGGAGACACAGGGACAGAGACACAAAGACAGGGACACAGAGGCAGAGATTCAGATACAGAGACACAGGGACAGATTCACAGAGACAGAGACACGGAGAGAGACCCACGGAGACAAAGACACAGAGACAGGGACACAAAGAGGGAGACACGTGGACAGAGGCACAGAGACAGTGACACAAGGAGAGAGACACAGAGACAGAGACACAGAGAAAGAGAAAAAGAGACAGAGACAGAGACAGAGACAGAGACAGAGACACAGAGACAGAGACACAGAGACAGAGACACAGAGACAGAGACGCAGAGACAGGGACACAGAGACAGAGACGTAGAGACAGAGACACAGAGACAGGGACACAGAGACAGAGACACAGAGACAGAGACGCAGAGACAGAGACACAGAGACAGAGATACAGAGACAGAGACACAATGATAGAGATTCAGAGAGAGAGACACTGGGAGAGAGACACAGAAACGGAGATACAGCGACAGAGACACAGAGACAGAGACACAGAGAGAGAGACACAGAGACAGAGACACAGAGACAGAGCCACAGAGACAGAGACGCAGAGACAGGGACACAGAGACAGAGACACACAGACACGGACACATAGGCAGAGATTCAGATGCAGAGACACAGGGACAGATTCACAGAGACAGAGACACGGAGAGAGACCCACGGAGACAGAGACACAGAGACAGGGATACAGAGACGGAGACAGAGACACAGAGACATAGACACAGAGACAGAGACACAGAGACGGAGACTGTGGGACAGAGACACAGAGACAGAGATTCAGATGCAGAGACACAGAGACGGAGACACAGGGACAGAGACACACAGACAGGGACACAGAGGCAGAGATTCAGATGCAGAGACACAGGGACAGATTCACAGAGACAGAGACACGGAGAGAGACCCACGGAGACAGAGACACAGAGACAGGGACACAGAGACGGAGACAGAGACACAGAGACATAGACACAGAGACAGAGACACAGAGACGGAGACTGTGGGACAGAGACACAGAGACAGAGATTCAGATGCAGAGACACAGAGACGGAGACACAGGGACAGAGACACACAGACAGGGACACAGAGGCAGAGATTCAGATGCAGAGACACAAGGACAGATTCACAGAGACAGAGACACGGAGAGAGACCCACGGAGACAGAGACACAGAGACAGGGACACAGAGACGGAGACAGATGGACAGAGACACAGAGACCGTGACACAAGGAGAGAGACACAGAGACATAGACACAGAGACAGAGATACAGAGACAGAGATGCAGAGACAGATACACAGAGGCAGAGACACAGAGACAGAGACACAGAGACAGAGACACAGAGACACACGGTCAGAGGCATAGACACAGAGACAGAGACACAGAGACAGTGACACAAAGACGGAGACACAGGGGCAGAGACACCGAGACAGAGAGACAGAGGCAGAGACACAGAGTCAGAGACACAGAGACAGAGACACAGAGACAGAGACACAGATACAGAGACACAGAGACAGAGACACAGAGACAGAGACACAGAGACGGAGACACAGAGACAGAGACGCAGAGACAGAGACACAGAGACAGAGACACAGAGACAGAGACACAGAGACAGAGACACAGAGACAGAGACACAGAGACAGAGACACAGAGACAGAGACACAGAGACAGAGACACAGAGACAGAGACACAGAGGGAGAGGCACAGAGCCAGAGACACAGAGACAGAGACAGAGACAGACACACAGAGACAGAGATACAGAGACGGAGACACAGGGACAGAGACACAGAGACAGGGACACAGAGAGAGTGACTCAGAGACAGAGTCACAGGGACAGAATCACAGAGATATAGACACAGAGACAGAGACACAGAGACGGAGACACAGGGACGGCAACACAAGGACAGAGACACAGAGACAGAGACACAGAGGCAGAGGCACAGAGACAGAGACACAGAGACAGAGACACAGAGACAGAGACGCAGTGACAGAGATACCGAGACAGAGACACAGAGAAAGAGAAACAGAGACAGAGACAGAGACAGAGACACAGAGACAGAGACACAGAGACAGAGACACAGAGACAGAGACACAGAGACAGAGACACAGAGACAGAGACACAGAGACAGAGACGCAGAGACAGAGACACAGAGGCCGAGACACAGAGACGGAGACACAGGGACAGAGACACAGAGACAGGGACACAGAGAGAGTGACTCAGAGACAGAGACACAGGGACAGAGGCACAGAGACGTAGACACATAGACAGAGACACAGACACAGAGACAGAGACACAGGGACAGGGACACAGAGACATAGCCACAGAGACAGAGACATAGAGACAGAGACACAGAGACAGAGACACAGAGACGGAGACACAGGGGCAGAGACACAGAGACAGGGACACAGAGAGAGTGACACAAAGACAGAGAGACAGGGACAGAGGAACAGAGACATAGACACAGAGACAGAGACACAGAGACAGTGACACAGGGACGGAGACACAAGGACAGAGACACAGAGACAGGGACTCAGAGACAGAGACACAGAGACGGAGACACAGAGACAGAGACACAGAGACAGAGACACAGAGACAGGGACTCAGAGACAGAGACACAGAGACAGAGACACAGGGGCAGAGACAACGAGACGGAGTCACAGAGACAGAGACACAGAGACAGAGACGCAGAGACAGAGACACAGAGACAGAGACATAGAGACAGAGACGCAGAGACAGGGACGCAGAGACAGAGACACAGAGACAGAGACAAAATGACAGAGATTCGGAGACAGAGACACTGGGAGAGAGACACAGAAACGTAGACACAAGGACAGAGACACAGAGACAGGGACACAGAGACAGGGACACAGAGACGGAGACACAGAGAGAGAGACACAGAGACAGAGACACAGAGACAGAGACGCAGAGACAGAGACACAGAGACAGAGACAAAATGACAGAGATTCGGAGACAGAGACACTGGGAGAGAGACACAGAAACGTAGACACAAGGACAGAGACACAGAGACAGGGACACAGAGACAGGGACACAGAGACGGAGACACAGAGAGAGAGACACAGAGACAGAGACACAGAGACAGAGACACAGGTACAGGGACACAGAGACAGAGACACAGCGACAGAGACACAGAGACAGATACACAGAGACAGAGACACAGGGACAGAGATACAGAGACAGAGACACAATGATAGAGATTCAGAGAGAGAGGGACACAGGGAGAGAGACACAGAAACGGAGATACAGCGACAGAGACACAGAGACAGAGACACAGAGAGAGAGACACAGAGACAGAGACACAGAGACAGAGACACAGAGACAGAGACACAGAGACGGAGACACAGGGACAGAGACACAAAGACAGGGACACAGAGGCAGAGATTCAGATACAGAGACACAGGGACAGATTCACAGAGACAGAGACACGGAGAGAGACCCACGGAGACAAAGACACAGAGACAGGGACACAAAGAGGGAGACACGTGGACAGAGGCACAGAGACAGTGACACAAGGAGAGAGACACAGAGACAGAGACACAGAGAAAGAGAAAAAGAGACAGAGACAGAGACAGAGACAGAGACAGAGACACAGAGACAGAGATACAGAGACAGAGACACAGATACAGAGACACAGAGACAGATATACAGAGACAGAGACGCAGAGACAGGGACACAGAGACAGAGACACACAGACAGGGACACAGAGGCAGAGATTCAGATGCAGAGACACAGGGACAGATTCACAGAGACAGAGACACGGAGAGAGACCCACGGAGACAGAGACACAGAGACAGGGACACAGAGACGGAGACAGATGGACAGAGACACAGAGACCGTGACACAAGGAGAGAGACACAGAGACATAGACACAGAGACAGAGATAAAGAGACAGAGACGCAGAGACAGATACACAGAGGCAGAGACACAGAGACAGAGACACAGAGACAGAGACACAGAGACACACGGTCAGAGGCATAGACACAGAGACAGAGACACAGAGACAGTGACACAAAGACGGAGACACAGGGGCAGAGACACCGAGACAGAGAGACAGAGGCAGAGACACAGAGACAGAGACACAGAGACAGAGACACAGAGACTGAGACAGAGAGACAGAGACACAGAGACAGAGACACAGAGACGGAGACACAGAGACAGAGACGCAGAGACAGAGACACAGAGACAGAGACACAGAGACAGAGACACAGAGACAGAGACACAGAGACAGAGACACAGAGACAGAGACACAGAGACAGAGACACAGAGGGAGAGGCACAGAGCCAGAGACACAGAGACAGAGACAGAGACAGACACACAGAGTCAGAGACTCAGAGACGGAGACACAGGGACAGAGACACAGAGACAGGGACACAGAGAGAGTGACTCAGAGACACAGACACAGAGACGGAGACAGAGACACAGAGACATAGACACAGAGACAGAGACACAGAGACGGAGACTGTGGGACAGAGACACAGAGACAGAGATTCAGATACAGAGACACAGAGACGGAGACACAGGGACAGAGACACAGAGACAGGGACGCAGAGAGAGTGACTCAGAGACAGAGAGACAGAGACGGAGACACAGGGACAGAGACACAGAGACATGGACACAGAGAGAGTGACTCAGAGACAGATACACAGAGGCAGAGACACAGAGACAGAGACGGAGACACAGAGACGGACACACAGGGACAGAGACACAGAGACAGGGACGCAGAGACAGAGTCACAGATGCAGAGACACTGAGACAGAGACAGAGACACAGAGACAGAAACACAGGGACTGAATCACAGATACAGAGACACAGAGACACACGGTCAGAGGCATAAACACAGAGACAGTGACACAAAGAAGGAGACACAGGGGCAGATACACCGCGGCAGCGTCACAGAGACAGAGACACGGAGACAGAGACACAGAGACAGAGACGCAGAGACAGAGACACAGAGACAGAGACACAGAGACCGAGACCCAGAGACAGAGACACAGATACAGAGACACAGAGACAGAGACACAGAGACAGAGTCACAGAGACAGAGACACAGAGGCAGAGGCACAGAGACCATGACACAGGGAGTGAGACACGGAGACATAGACACAGACACAGAGACACAGAGACAGGGACACAGAGACCGTGACACAGAGACGGAGACACAGGGTCAGAGACATAGAGACAGAGGCACAGAGACAGGGACACAGAGGCAGAGACACTGGGACAGAGACACAGAGAAAGAGAAACAGAGACAAAGACAGAGACAGAGACACAAAGACAGAGACACAGAAGCAGAGACACAGAGACAGAGACACAGAGATAGAGACACAGAGACAGAGACACAGAGACAGAGACACAGAGACAGAGACACAGAGACAGAGACACAGAGACAGAGATACAGAGTCAGAGACACAGAGACAGAGACACAGAGACAGAGACATAGAGACAGAGACACAGAGAGAGTGACACAGAGACGGAGACACATGGACAGAGACACAGATAGAGTGACTCAGAGACACAGACACAGAGACGGAGACAGAGACACAGATATATAGACACAGAGACAGAGACACAGAGACGGAGACTGTGGGACAGAGACACAGAGACAGAAATTCAGATGCAGAGACACAGAGACGGAGACACAGGGACAGAGACACAGAGACAGGGACACAGAGGCAGAGATTCAGATGCAGAGACACAGGGACAGATTCACAGAGACAGAGACACGGAGAGAGACCCACGGAGACAGAGACACAGAGACAGGGACACAGAGACGGAGACAGATGGACAGAGACACAGAGACCGTGACACAAGGAGAGAGACACAGAGACATAGACACAGAGACAGAGATACAGAGACAGAGACGCAGAGACTGATACACGGAGGCAGAGACACAGAGACAGAGACAGAGACATAGAGACGGAGACACAGGGACAGAGACACGGAGACAGGGACCCAGCGACAGAGTCACAGAGGCAGAGACACTGAGACAGAGACAGAGACACCGAGACAGAGACACAGAGACACACGGTCAGAGGCATAGACACAGAGACAGAGACACAGAGACAGTGACACAAAGACGGAGACACAGGGGCAGAGACACCGAGACAGAGAGACAGAGACAGAGACACAGAGACACGGAGACAGAGACACAGAGACAGAGACACAGAGACAGAGACACAGAGACAGAGACACAGAGACAGAGACACAGAGTCAGAGACACAGAGACAGATACACAGAGACAGCGTCACAGAGACAGAGACAAAATGACAGAGATTCGGAGACAGAGACACAGGGAGAGAGACACAGAAACGTAGACACAAGGACAGAGACACAGAGACAGGGACACAGAGACGGAGACATAGAGAGAGAGACACAGACAGAGACACAGAGACAGAGTCGCAGAGACAGAGACACAGAGATAGAGACACAGAGACAGAGACGCAGAGACAGAGACACAGAGACGGAGACACAGAGACGGAGACCCAGAGACAGAGACACAGATACAGAGACACAGAGACAGAGACACAGTGACAGAGACACAGAGACAGAGACACAGAGACAGATACACAGAGACAGCGTCACAGAGACAGAGACACAGAGGCAGAGGCACAGAGACAGAGACACAGAGACAGAGACACAGAGACAGGGACGCAGAGACAGAGACACAGAGACAGAGACAAAATGACAGAGATTCGGAGACAGAGACACAGGGAGAGAGACACAGAAACGTAGACACAAGGACAGAGACACAGAGACAGGGACACAGAGACGGAGACACAGAGAGAGAGACACAGGGACAGAGACACAGGGGCAGAGGCACAGAGACAGAGACACAGAGACAGGGACACAGATAGAGTGACAAAAAGACAGAGACACAGGGACAGAGGAACAGAGACAGAGACACAGAGACAGAGACACAGAGTCAGAGACACAGAGACAGAGACACAGAGACAGAGACACAGAGACGGAGACTGTGGGACAGACGCATAGACACAAAGACAGAGGCACAGAGACAGAGACACAGAGACAGAGACACAGAGACAGGGACACAGAGACATAGCCACAGAGACAGAGACATAGAGACAGAGACACAGAGACAGAGACACAGAGACGGAGACACAGGGGCAGAGACACAGAGACAGGGACACAGAGAGAGTGACACAAAGACAGAGAGACAGGGACAGAGGAACAGAGACATAGACACAGAGACAGAGACACAGAGACAGTGACACAGGGACGGAGACACAAGGACAGAGACACAGAGACAGGGACTCAGAGACAGAGACACAGAGACGGAGACACAGAGACAGAGACACAGAGACAGAGACACAGAGACAGGGACTCAGAGACAGAGACACAGAGACAGAGACACAGGGGCAGAGACAACGAGACGGAGTCACAGAGACAGAGACACAGAGACAGAGACGCAGAGACAGAGACACAGAGACAGAGACACAGAGACAGAGACACAGAGGGAGAGGCACAGAGCCAGAGACACAGAGACAGAGACAGAGACAGACACACAGAGACAGAGTCGCAGAGACAGAGACACAGAGATAGAGACACAGAGACAGAGACGCAGAGACAGAGACACAGAGACGGAGACACAGAGACGGAGTCGCAGAGACAGAGACACAGAGATAGAGACACAGAGACAGAGACACAGAGACAGAGACACAGAGACAGAGACACAGAGACAGAGACACAGAGACAGAGACACAGAGGGAGAGGCACAGAGCCAGAGACACAGAGACAGAGACAGAGACAGACACACAGAGACAGAGACACAGAGACGGAGACACAGGGACAGAGACACAGAGACAGGGACACAGAGAGAGTGACTCAGAGACAGAGACACAGGGACAGAATCACAGAGATATAGACACAGAGACAGAGACACAGAGACGGAGACACAGGGACGGCAACACAAGGACAGAGACACAGAGACAGAGACACAGAGGCAGAGGCACAGAGACAGAGACACAGAGACAGAGACACAGAGACAGAGACGCAGTGACAGAGATACCGAGACAGAGACACAGAGAAAGAGAAACAGAGACAGAGACAGAGACAGAGACACAGAGACAGAGACACAGAGACAGAGACACAGAGACAGAGACACAGAGACAGAGACACAGAGACAGAGACGCAGAGACAGAGACACAGAGGCCGAGACACAGAGACGGAGACACAGGGACAGAGACACAGAGACAGGGACACAGAGAGAGTGACTCAGAGACAGAGACACAGGGACAGAGGCACAGAGACGTAGACACATAGACAGAGACACAGACACAGAGACAGAGACACAGGGACAGGGACACAGAGACATAGCCACAGAGACAGAGACATAGAGACAGAGACACAGAGACAGAGACACAGAGACGGAGACACAGGGGCAGAGACACAGAGACAGGGACACAGAGAGAGTGACACAAAGACAGAGAGACAGGGACAGAGGAACAGAGACATAGACACAGAGACAGAGACACAGAGACAGTGACACAGGGACGGAGACACAAGGACAGAGACACAGAGACAGGGACTCAGAGACAGAGACACAGAGACGGAGACACAGAGACAGAGACACAGAGACAGAGACACAGAGACAGGGACTCAGAGACAGAGACACAGAGACAGAGACACAGGGGCAGAGACAACGAGACGGAGTCACAGAGACAGAGACACAGAGACAGAGACGCAGAGACAGAGACACAGAGACAGAGACATAGAGACAGAGACGCAGAGACAGGGACGCAGAGACAGAGACACAGAGACAGAGACAAAATGACAGAGATTCGGAGACAGAGACACTGGGAGAGAGACACAGAAACGTAGACACAAGGACAGAGACACAGAGACAGGGACACAGAGACAGGGACACAGAGACGGAGACACAGAGAGAGAGACACAGAGACAGAGACACAGAGACAGAGACGCAGAGACAGAGACACAGAGACAGAGACAAAATGACAGAGATTCGGAGACAGAGACGCTGGGAGAGAGACACAGAAACGTAGACACAAGGACAGAGACACAGAGACAGGGACACAGAGACAGGGACACAGAGACGGAGACACAGAGAGAGAGACACAGAGACAGAGACACAGAGACAGAGACACAGGTACAGGGACACAGAGACAGAGACACAGCGACAGAGACACAGAGACAGATACACAGAGACAGAGACACAGGGACAGAGACACAGAGACAGAGACGCAGAGACAGAGACACAGAGACAGAGACACAGAGACAGAGACACAGAGACGGAGACTGTGGGACAGAGACACAGAGACAGAGACACAGAGACAGAGACACAGAGACAGAGACACAGAGACGGAGACTGTGGGACAGAGACACAGAGACAGAGACACAGTGTGACAGACAGAGACACAGAGACAGAGACACAGGGACAGAGACACAGAGACAGAGACACAGAGACAGATTCACAGAGACAGAGACACAGAGACAGAGACACACGGACAGAGGCATAGACACAAAGACGGAGGCACAGAGACAGATACACAGAGAGGGAGACACAGAGGCAGAGACACAGAGAAAGAGACAGAGACACAGAGACGGTGACACAGAGACAGAGACACAGAGGCAGAGGCACAGAGACAGAGACACAGAGACAGAGACACAGAGACAGAGACACAGAGACAGGGACACAGAGACGGAGACACAGAGAGAGAGACACAGAGACAGAGACACAGAGACAGAGACAGAGGTACAGAGACACAGAGACAGAGACACAGAGACAGAGACACAGAGACAGAGACACAGGGACAGAAACACAGAGACAGAGACACAGAGACAGAGAAACAGAGACAGGGTCACAGAGACAGAGACACAGAGGCAGAGGCACAGAGCCAGAGACACAGAGACAGAGACAGAGACAGACACACAGAGACAGAGACACAGAGACGGAGACACAGGGACAGAGACACAGAGACAGGGACACAGAGAGAGTGACTCAGAGACAGAGACACAGGGACAGAATCACAGAGACATAGACACAGAGACAGAGACACAGAGACACAGAGACAGAGACCGAGACCCAGAGACGGAGACACAGATACAGAGACACAGAGACAGAGACACAGAGACAGAGACACAGAGACAGAGACACAGAGACAGAGACACAGAGACAGAGACACAGAGACAGAGACACAGAGACAGAGAAACAGAGACAGAGTCACAGAGACAGAGACACAGAGGCAGAGACACAGTGACAGAGACACAGAGACAGAGACACAGAGACAGATACACAGAGACAGCGTCACAGAGACAGAGACAAAATGACAGAGATTCGGAGACAGAGACACAGGGAGAGAGACACAGAAACGTAGACACAAGGACAGAGACACAGAGACAGGGACACAGAGACGGAGACATAGAGAGAGAGACACAGACAGAGACACAGAGACAGAGTCGCAGAGACAGAGACACAGAGATAGAGACACAGAGACAGAGACGCAGAGACAGAGACACAGAGACGGAGACACAGAGACGGAGACCCAGAGACAGAGACACAGATACAGAGACACAGAGACAGAGACACAGTGACAGAGACACAGAGACAGAGACACAGAGACAGATACACAGAGACAGCGTCACAGAGACAGAGACACAGAGGCAGAGGCACAGAGACAGAGACACAGAGACAGAGACACAGAGACAGGGACGCAGAGACAGAGACACAGAGACAGAGACAAAATGACAGAGATTCGGAGACAGAGACACAGGGAGAGAAACACAGAAACGTAGACACAAGGACAGAGACACAGAGACAGGGACACAGAGACGGAGACACAGAGAGAGAGACACAGGGACAGAGACACAGGGGCAGAGGCACAGAGACAGAGACACAGAGACAGGGACACAGATAGAGTGACAAAAAGACAGAGACACAGGGACAGAGGAACAGAGACAGAGACACAGAGACAGAGACACAGAGACAGAGACACAGAGACAGAGACACAGAGACAGAGACACAGAGACGGAGACTGTGGGACAGACGCATAGACACAAAGACAGAGGCACAGAGACAGATACACAGAGAGAGAGACACAGAGGCAGAGACACAGAGAAAGAGACAGAGACACAGAGACAGAGACACAGAGACAGAGACACACGGACAGAGGCATAGACACAAAGACAGAGGCACAGAGACAGACACACAGAGAGAGAGACACAGAGGCAGAGACACAGAGAAAGAGACAGAGACGCAGAGACGGAGACACAGGGACAGAGACACAGAGACAGGGCACAGAGACGGAGACTCTGGGACAGAGACACAGAGACAGAGATTCAGAGACAGGGACACAGAGACAGCGTCACAGAGACAGAGACACAGAGGCAGAGGCACAGAGACAGAGACACAGAGACAGAGACACAGAGACAGAGACGCAGAGACAGGGACACAGAGACAGAGACGTAGAGACAGAGACACAGAGACAGGGACACAGAGACAGAGACACAGAGACAGAGACGCAGAGACAGAGACACAGAGACAGAGATACAGAGACAGAGACACAATGATAGAGATTCAGAGAGAGAGACACTGGGAGAGAGACACAGAAACGGAGATACAGCGACAGAGACACAGAGACAGAGACACAGAGAGAGAGACACAGAGACAGAGACACAGAGACAGAGCCACAGAGACAGAGACGCAGAGACAGGGACACAGAGACAGAGACACACAGACACGGACACATAGGCAGAGATTCAGATGCAGAGACACAGGGACAGATTCACAGAGACAGAGACACGGAGAGAGACCCACGGAGACAGAGACACAGAGACAGGGATACAGAGACGGAGACAGAGACACAGAGACATAGACACAGAGACAGAGACACAGAGACGGAGACTGTGGGACAGAGACACAGAGACAGAGATTCAGATGCAGAGACACAGAGACGGAGACACAGGGACAGAGACACACAGACAGGGACACAGAGGCAGAGATTCAGATGCAGAGACACAGGGACAGATTCACAGAGACAGAGACACGGAGAGAGACCCACGGAGACAGAGACACAGAGACAGGGACACAGAGACGGAGACAGAGACACAGAGACATAGACACAGAGACAGAGACACAGAGACGGAGACTGTGGGACAGAGACACAGAGACAGAGATTCAGATGCAGAGACACAGAGACGGAGACACAGGGACAGAGACACACAGACAGGGACACAGAGGCAGAGATTCAGATGCAGAGACACAAGGACAGATTCACAGAGACAGAGACACGGAGAGAGACCCACGGAGACAGAGACACAGAGACAGGGACACAGAGACGGAGACAGATGGACAGAGACACAGAGACCGTGACACAAGGAGGGAGACACAGAGACATAGACACAGAGACAGAGATACAGAGACAGAGACGCAGAGACAGATACACAGAGGCAGAGACACAGAGACAGAGACACAGAGACAGAGACACAGAGACACACGGTCAGAGGCATAGACACAGAGACAGAGACACAGAGACAGTGACACAAAGACGGAGACACAGGGGCAGAGACACCGAGACAGAGAGACAGAGGCAGAGACACAGAGTCAGAGACACAGAGACAGAGACACAGAGACAGAGACACAGATACAGAGACACAGAGACAGAGACACAGAGACAGAGACACAGAGACGGAGACACAGAGACAGAGACGCAGAGACAGAGACACAGAGACAGAGACACAGAGACAGAGACACAGAGACAGAGACACAGAGACAGAGACACAGAGACAGAGACACAGAGACAGAGACACAGAGACAGAGACACAGAGACAGAGACACAGAGGGAGAGGCACAGAGCCAGAGACACAGAGACAGAGACAGAGACAGACACACAGAGACAGAGATACAGAGACGGAGACACAGGGACAGAGACACAGAGACAGGGACACAGAGAGAGTGACTCAGAGACAGAGTCACAGGGACAGAATCACAGAGATATAGACACAGAGACAGAGACACAGAGACGGAGACACAGGGACGGCAACACAAGGACAGAGACACAGAGACAGAGACACAGAGGCAGAGGCACAGAGACAGAGACACAGAGACAGAGACACAGAGACAGAGACGCAGTGACAGAGATACCGAGACAGAGACACAGAGAAAGAGAAACAGAGACAGAGACAGAGACAGAGACACAGAGACAGAGACACAGAGACAGAGACACAGAGACAGAGACACAGAGACAGAGACACAGAGACAGAGACGCAGAGACAGAGACACAGAGGCCGAGACACAGAGACGGAGACACAGGGACAGAGACACAGAGACAGGGACACAGAGAGAGTGACTCAGAGACAGAGACACAGGGACAGAGGCACAGAGACGTAGACACATAGACAGAGACACAGACACAGAGACAGAGACACAGGGACAGGGACACAGAGACATAGCCACAGAGACAGAGACATAGAGACAGAGACACAGAGACAGAGACACAGAGACGGAGACACAGGGGCAGAGACACAGAGACAGGGACACAGAGAGAGTGACACAAAGACAGAGAGACAGGGACAGAGGAACAGAGACATAGACACAGAGACAGAGACACAGAGACAGTGACACAGGGACGGAGACACAAGGACAGAGACACAGAGACAGGGACTCAGAGACAGAGACACAGAGACGGAGACACAGAGACAGAGACACAGAGACAGAGACACAGAGACAGGGACTCAGAGACAGAGACACAGAGACAGAGACACAGGGGCAGAGACAACGAGACGGAGTCACAGAGACAGAGACACAGAGACAGAGACGCAGAGACAGAGACACAGAGACAGAGACATAGAGACAGAGACGCAGAGACAGGGACGCAGAGACAGAGACACAGAGACAGAGACAAAATGACAGAGATTCGGAGACAGAGACACTGGGAGAGAGACACAGAAACGTAGACACAAGGACAGAGACACAGAGACAGGGACACAGAGACAGGGACACAGAGACGGAGACACAGAGAGAGAGACACAGAGACAGAGACACAGAGACAGAGACGCAGAGACAGAGACACAGAGACAGAGACAAAATGACAGAGATTCGGAGACAGAGACACTGGGAGAGAGACACAGAAACGTAGACACAAGGACAGAGACACAGAGACAGGGACACAGAGACAGGGACACAGAGACGGAGACACAGAGAGAGAGACACAGAGACAGAGACACAGAGACAGAGACACAGGTACAGGGACACAGAGACAGAGACACAGCGACAGAGACACAGAGACAGATACACAGAGACAGAGACACAGGGACAGAGACACAGAGACAGAGACGCAGAGACAGGGACACAGAGACAGAGACGTAGAGACAGAGACACAGAGACAGGGACACAGAGACAGAGACACAGAGACAGAGACGCAGAGACAGAGACACAGAGACAGAGATACAGAGACAGAGACACAATGATAGAGATTCAGAGAGAGAGAGACACAGGGAGAGAGACACAGAAACGGAGATACAGCGACAGAGACACAGAGACAGAGACACAGAGAGAGAGACACAGAGACAGAGACACAGAGACAGAGACACAGAGACAGAGACACAGAGACGGAGACACAGGGACAGAGACACAAAGACAGGGACACAGAGGCAGAGATTCAGATACAGAGACACAGGGACAGATTCACAGAGACAGAGACACGGAGAGAGACCCACGGAGACAAAGACACAGAGACAGGGACACAAAGAGGGAGACACGTGGACAGAGGCACAGAGACAGTGACACAAGGAGAGAGACACAGAGACAGAGACACAGAGAAAGAGAAAAAGAGACAGAGACAGAGACAGAGACAGAGACAGAGACAGAGACACAGAGACAGAGACACAGAGACAGAGACACAGAGACAGAGACGCAGAGACAGGGACACAGAGACAGAGACGTAGAGACAGAGACACAGAGACAGGGACACAGAGACAGAGACACAGAGACAGAGACGCAGAGACAGAGACACAGAGACAGAGATACAGAGACAGAGACACAATGATAGAGATTCAGAGAGAGAGACACTGGGAGAGAGACACAGAAACGGAGATACAGCGACAGAGACACAGAGACAGAGACACAGAGAGAGAGACACAGAGACAGAGACACAGAGACAGAGCCACAGAGACAGAGACGCAGAGACAGGGACACAGAGACAGAGACACACAGACACGGACACATAGGCAGAGATTCAGATGCAGAGACACAGGGACAGATTCACAGAGACAGAGACACGGAGAGAGACCCACGGAGACAGAGACACAGAGACAGGGATACAGAGACGGAGACAGAGACACAGAGACATAGACACAGAGACAGAGACACAGAGACGGAGACTGTGGGACAGAGACACAGAGACAGAGATTCAGATGCAGAGACACAGAGACGGAGACACAGGGACAGAGACACACAGACAGGGACACAGAGGCAGAGATTCAGATGCAGAGACACAGGGACAGATTCACAGAGACAGAGACACGGAGAGAGACCCACGGAGACAGAGACACAGAGACAGGGACACAGAGACGGAGACAGAGACACAGAGACATAGACACAGAGACAGAGACACAGAGACGGAGACTGTGGGACAGAGACACAGAGACAGAGATTCAGATGCAGAGACACAGAGACGGAGACACAGGGACAGAGACACACAGACAGGGACACAGAGGCAGAGATTCAGATGCAGAGACACAAGGACAGATTCACAGAGACAGAGACACGGAGAGAGACCCACGGAGACAGAGACACAGAGACAGGGACACAGAGACGGAGACAGATGGACAGAGACACAGAGACCGTGACACAAGGAGAGAGACACAGAGACATAGACACAGAGACAGAGATACAGAGACAGAGATGCAGAGACAGATACACAGAGGCAGAGACACAGAGACAGAGACACAGAGACAGAGACACAGAGACACACGGTCAGAGGCATAGACACAGAGACAGAGACACAGAGACAGTGACACAAAGACGGAGACACAGGGGCAGAGACACCGAGACAGAGAGACAGAGGCAGAGACACAGAGTCAGAGACACAGAGACAGAGACACAGAGACAGAGACACAGATACAGAGACACAGAGACAGAGACACAGAGACAGAGACACAGAGACGGAGACACAGAGACAGAGACGCAGAGACAGAGACACAGAGACAGAGACACAGAGACAGAGACACAGAGACAGAGACACAGAGACAGAGACACAGAGACAGAGACACAGAGACAGAGACACAGAGACAGAGACACAGAGACAGGGACACAGAGGGAGAGGCACAGAGCCAGAGACACAGAGACAGAGACAGAGACAGACACACAGAGACAGAGATACAGAGACGGAGACACAGGGACAGAGACACAGAGACAGGGACACAGAGAGAGTGACTCAGAGACAGAGTCACAGGGACAGAATCACAGAGATATAGACACAGAGACAGAGACACAGAGACGGAGACACAGGGACGGCAACACAAGGACAGAGACACAGAGACAGAGACACAGAGGCAGAGGCACAGAGACAGAGACACAGAGACAGAGACACAGAGACAGAGACGCAGTGACAGAGATACCGAGACAGAGACACAGAGAAAGAGAAACAGAGACAGAGACAGAGACAGAGACACAGAGACAGAGACACAGAGACAGAGACACAGAGACAGAGACACAGAGACAGAGACACAGAGACAGAGACACAGAGACAGAGACGCAGAGACAGAGACACAGAGGCCGAGACACAGAGACGGAGACACAGGGACAGAGACACAGAGACAGGGACACAGAGAGAGTGACTCAGAGACAGAGACACAGGGACAGAGGCACAGAGACGTAGACACATAGACAGAGACACAGACACAGAGACAGAGACACAGGGACAGGGACACAGAGACATAGCCACAGAGACAGAGACATAGAGACAGAGACACAGAGACAGAGACACAGAGACGGAGACACAGGGGCAGAGACACAGAGACAGGGACACAGAGAGAGTGACACAAAGACAGAGAGACAGGGACAGAGGAACAGAGACATAGACACAGAGACAGTGACACAGGGACGGAGACACAAGGACAGAGACACAGAGACAGGGACTCAGAGACAGAGACACAGAGACGGAGACACAGAGACAGAGACACAGAGACAGAGACACAGAGACAGGGACTCAGAGACAGAGACACAGAGACAGAGACACAGGGGCAGAGACAACGAGACGGAGTCACAGAGACAGAGACACAGAGACAGAGACGCAGAGACAGAGACACAGAGACAGAGACATAGAGACAGAGACGCAGAGACAGGGACGCAGAGACAGAGACACAGAGACAGAGACAAAATGACAGAGATTCGGAGACAGAGACACTGGGAGAGAGACACAGAAACGTAGACACAAGGACAGAGACACAGAGACAGGGACACAGAGACAGGGACACAGAGACGGAGACACAGAGAGAGAGACACAGAGACAGAGACACAGAGACAGAGACGCAGAGACAGAGACACAGAGACAGAGACAAAATGACAGAGATTCGGAGACAGAGACACTGGGAGAGAGACACAGAAACGTAGACACAAGGACAGAGACACAGAGACAGGGACACAGAGACAGGGACACAGAGACGGAGACACAGAGAGAGAGACACAGAGACAGAGACACAGAGACAGAGACACAGGTACAGGGACACAGAGACAGAGACACAGCGACAGAGACACAGAGACAGATACACAGAGACAGAGACACAGGGACAGAGACACAGAGACAGAGACGCAGAGACAGGGACACAGAGACAGAGACGTAGAGACAGAGACACAGAGACAGGGACACAGAGACAGAGACACAGAGACAGAGACGCAGAGACAGAGACACAGAGACAGAGACACAGAGGGAGAGGCACAGAGCCAGAGACACAGAGACAGAGACAGAGACAGACACACAGAGTCAGAGACTCAGAGACGGAGACACAGGGACAGAGACACAGAGACAGGGACACAGAGAGAGTGACTCAGAGACACAGACACAGAGACGGAGAGAGAGACACAGAGACATAGACACAGAGACAGAGACACAGAGACGGAGACTGTGGGACAGAGACACAGAGACAGAGATTCAGATACAGAGACACAGAGACGGAGACACAGGGACAGAGACACAGAGACAGGGACGCAGAGAGAGTGACTCAGAGACAGAGAGACAGAGACGGAGACACAGGGACAGAGACACAGAGACATGGACACAGAGAGAGTGACTCAGAGACAGATACACAGAGGCAGAGACACAGAGACAGAGACGGAGACACAGAGACGGACACACAGGGACAGAGACACAGAGACAGGGACGCAGAGACAGAGTCACAGATGCAGAGACACTGAGACAGAGACAGAGACACAGAGACAGAAACACAGGGACTGAATCACAGATACAGAGACACAGAGACACACGGTCAGAGGCATAAACACAGAGACAGAGACACAGAGACAGTGACACAAAGAAGGAGACACAGGGGCAGATACACCGCGGCAGCGTCACAGAGACAGAGACACGGAGACAGAGACACAGAGACAGAGACGCAGAGACAGAGACACAGAGACAGAGACACAGAGACCGAGACCCAGAGACAGAGACACAGATACAGAGACACAGAGACAGAGACACAGAGACAGAGTCACAGACACAGAGACACAGAGGCAGAGGCACAGAGACCATGACACAGGGAGTGAGACACGGAGACATAGACACAGACACAGAGACACAGAGACAGGGACACAGAGACCGTGACACAGAGACGGAGACACAGGGTCAGAGACATAGATACAGAGGCACAGAGACAGGGACACAGAGGCAGAGACACTGGGACAGAGACACAGAGAAAGAGAAACAGAGACAAAGACAGAGACAGAGACACAAAGACAGAGACACAGAAGCAGAGACACAGAGACAGAGACACAGAGATAGAGACACAGAGACAGAGACACAGAGACAGAGACACAGAGACAGAGACACAGAGACAGAGACACAGAGACAGAGATACAGGGTCAGAGACACAGAGACAGAGACACAGAGACAGAGACATAGAGACAGAGACACAGAGAGAGTGACACAGAGACGGAGACACATGGACAGAGACACAGATAGAGTGACTCAGAGACACAGACACAGAGACGGAGACAGAGACACAGATATATAGACACAGAGACAGAGACACAGAGACGGAGACTGTGGGACAGAGACACAGAGACAGAAATTCAGATGCAGAGACACAGAGACGGAGACACAGGGACAGAGACACAGAGACAGGGACACAGAGGCAGAGATTCAGATGCAGAGACACAGGGACAGATTCACAGAGACAGAGACACGGAGAGAGACCCACGGAGACAGAGACACAGAGACAGGGACACAGAGACGGAGACAGATGGACAGAGACACAGAGACCGTGACACAAGGAGAGAGACACAGAGACATAGACACAGAGACAGAGATACAGAGACAGAGACGCAGAGACTGATACACGGAGGCAGAGACACAGAGACAGAGACAGAGACATAGAGACGGAGACACAGGGACAGAGACACGGAGACAGGGACCCAGCGACAGAGTCACAGAGGCAGAGACACTGAGACAGAGACAGAGACACCGAGACAGAGACACAGAGACACACGGTCAGAGGCATAGACACAGAGACAGAGACACAGAGACAGTGACACAAAGACGGAGACACAGGGGCAGAGACACCGAGACAGAGAGACAGAGACAGAGACACAGAGACACGGAGACAGAGACACAGAGACAGAGACACAGAGACAGAGACACAGAGACAGAGACACAGAGACAGAGACACAGAGTCAGAGACAGAGACGGAGACACAGAGACCGAGACCCAGAGACAGAGACACAGATACAGAGACACAGATGCAGAGACACAATGACAGAGATTCGGAGACAGAGATACAGGGAGAGGGACACAGAAACGGAGACACAGGGACAGAGACACAGAGACAGGGACACAGAGACAGAGACGCAGTGACAGAGACACAGAGGCAGAGGCACAGAGAAAGAGAAACAGAGACAGAGACAGAGACAGAGACACAGAGACAGAGACACAGAGACAGAGACACAGAGACAGAGACGCAGAGACAGAGACACAGAGACGGAGACCCAGAGACAGAGACACAGATACAGAGACACAGAGACAGAGACACAGAGACAGAGACACAGAGACGGAGACACAGGGACAGAGACACAAAGACAGGGACACAGAGAGAGAGAGACAGAGACAGAGACACAGAGACAGAGACACAGAGACAGAGACACAGAGACGGAGACTGTGGGACAGAGACACAGAGACAGAGACACAGTGAGACAGACAGAGACACAGAGACAGAGACACAGAGACAGAGACACACGGACAGAGGCATGGACACAAAGACAGAGGCACAGAGACAGACACACAGAGAGAGAGACACAGCGGCAGAGACACAGAGAAAGAGACAGAGACACAGAGACAGGGACACAGAGACAGGGACACAGAGACAGGGACACAGAGACGGAGACACAGAGAGAGAGACACAGAAACAGAGACACAGAGACAGAGACACAGGTACAGGGACACAGAGACAGAGACACAGCGACAGAGACACAGAGACAGATACACAGAGACAGAGACACAGGGACAGAGACACAGAGACAGAGACACAGAGACAGAGACGCAGAGACAGGGACACAGAGACAGAGACGTTGAGACAGAGACACAGAGACAGGGATACAGAGACAGAGACACAGAGACAGAGACGCAGAGACAGAGAGACAGAGACAGAGATACAGAGACAGAGACACAATGATAGAGATTCAGAGAGAGAGACACAGGGAGAGAGACACAGAAACGGAGATACAGCGACAGAGACACAGAGACAGAGACACAGAGAGAGAGACACAGAGACAGAGACACAGAGACAGAGACACAGAGACAGAGACACAGAGACGGAGACACAGGGACAGAGACACAAAGACAGGGACACAGAGGCAGGGATTCAGATACAGAGATACAGGGACAGATTCACAGAGACAGAGACACGGAGAGAGACCCACGGAGACAAAGACACAGAGACAGGGACACAAAGAGGGAGACACATGGACAGAGGCACAGAGACAGTGAGACAAGGAGAGAGACACAGAGACAGAGACACAGAGAAAGAGAAAAAGAGACAGAGACAGAGACAGAGACAGAGACAGAGACACAGAGACAGAGATACAGAGACAGAGACACAGAGACAGAGACGCAGAGACAGAGACACAGAGACAGAGACACAGAGACAGAGACGCAGAGACAGAGACACAGAGACGGAGACCCAGAGACAGAGACACAGATACAGAGACACAGAGACAGAGACACAGTGACAGATACACAGAGACAGCGTCACAGAGACAGAGACACAGAGGCAGAGGCACAGAGACAGATACACAGAGACAGAGACACAGAGACAGGGACGCAGAGACAGAGACACAGAGACAGAGACAAAATGACAGAGATTCGGAGACAGAGACACAGGGAGAGAGACACAGAAACGTAGACACAAGGACAGAGACACAGAGACAGGTACACAGAGACGGAGACACAGAGAGAGAGACACAGAGACAGGGACACAGGGGCAGAGGCACAGAGACAGAGACACAGAGACAGGGACACAGAGAGAGTGACACAAAGACAGAGACACAGGGACAGAGGAACAGAGACATAGACACAGAGACAGAGACACAGAGACAGAGACACAGGGACGGAGACTCAAGGACAGAGACACAGAGACAGGGACACAGAGAGAGAGAGACAGAGACAGAGACACAGAGACAGAGACACAGAGACAGAGACACAGAGACGGAGACTGTGGGACAGAGACACAGAGACAGAGACACAGTGAGACAGACAGAGACACAGAGACAGAGACACAGGGACAGAGACACAGAGACAGAGACACAGAGACAGATTCACAGAGACAGAGACACAAAGACAGGGACACACGGACAGAGGCATAGACACAAAGACAGAGGCACAGAGACAGATACACAGAGAGAGAGACACAGAGGCAGAGACACAGAGACACACGGTCAGAGGCATAGACACAGAGACAGAGACACAGAGACAGTGACACAATGACGGAGACACAGGGGCAGAGACACCGAGACAGAGAGACAGAGACAGGGACACAGAGACACGGAGACAGAGACACAGAGACAGAGACACAGAGACAGAGACACAGAGACAGAGACACAGGGACAGAGACGCAGAGACAGAGACGCAGAGACAGAGACACAGAGACAGAAACACAGAGACAGAGACACAGAGAGAGACACACAGAGACAGAGACACACAGACAGAGACACAGAGACAGAGACACAGAGACAGAGACACAGGGGCAGAGACAACGAGACGGAGTCACAGAGACAGAAACATCAGAGACAGAGACGCAGAGACAGAGACACAGAGACAGAGACATAGAGACAGAGACGCAGAGACGGAGACACAGAGACAGTGATACAGGGACGGAGACACAGAGACAGGGACATAGAGAGAGTGACTCAGAGACAGAGACACAGGGACAGAGGCACAGAGACGTTGACACGTAGACAGAGACACAGACACAGAGACAGAGACACAGGGACAGGGACACAGAGACATAGCCACAGAGACAGAGACATAGAGACAGAGACACAGAGACAGACACACAGAGACGGAGACACAGGGACAGAGACACAGAGACAGGGACACAGAGAGAGTGACACAAAGACAGACACAGGGACAGAGGAACAGAGACATAGACACAGAGACAGAGACACAGAGACAGAGACACAGAGACAGAGACACAGAGACAGGGACTCAGAGACAGAGACACAGAGACAGAGACACAGGGGCAGAGACAACGAGACGGAGTCACAGAGACAGAGACACAGAGACAGAGACGCAGAGACAGAGACACAGAGACAGAGACATAGAGACAGAGACGCAGAGACGGAGACACAGAGACAGTGACACAGGGACGGAGACACAGAGACAGGGACATAGAGAGAGTGACTCAGAGACAGAGACACAGGGACAGAGGCACAGAGACGTAGACACATAGACAGAGACACAGACACAGATACAGAGACACAGAGACAGCGACACAGAGACGGAGGCACAGAGACGGAGACACAGGGACAGAGACACAGAGACAGGGACACAGAGACGGAGACACAGAGAGAGAGACACAGGGACAGAGACACAGGGGCAGAGGCACAGAGACAGAGACACAGAGACAGGGACACAGAGAGAGTGACACAAAGACAGAGACACAGGGACAGAGGAACAGAGACATAGACACAGAGACAGAGACACAGAGACAGAGACACAGGGACGGAGACACAAGGACAGAGACACAGAGACAGGGACACAGAGAGAGAGAGACAGAGACAGAGACACAGAGACAGAGACACAGAGACAGAGACACAGAGACAGAGACACAGAGACGGAGACTGTGGGACAGACGCATAGACACAAAGACAGAGGCACAGAGACAGATACACAGAGAGAGAGACACAGAGGCAGAGACACAGAGAAAGAGACAGAGACACAGAGACAGAGACACAGAGACAGAGACACACGGACAGAGGCATAGACACAAAGACAGAGGCACAGAGACAGACACACAGAGAGAGAGACACAGCGGCAGAGACACAGAGAAAGAGACAGAGACACAGAGACAGGGACACAGAGACAGGGACACAGAGACAGGGACACAGAGACGGAGACACAGAGAGAGAGACACAGAAACAGAGACACAGAGACAGAGACACAGGTACAGGGACACAGAGACAGAGACACAGCCACAGAGACACAGAGACAGATACACAGAGACAGAGACACAGGGACAGAGACAAAGAGACAGAGACACAGAGACAGAGACGCAGAGACAGGGACACAGAGACAGAGACGTTGAGACAGAGACACAGAGACAGGGACACAGAGACAGAGACACAGAGACAGAGACGCAGAGACAGAGACACAGAGACAGAGATACAGAGACAGAGACACAATGATAGAGTTTCAGAGAGAGAGACACAGGGAGAGAGACACAGAAACGGAGATACAGCAACAGAGACACAGAGACAGAGACACAGAGAGAGAGACACAGAGACAGAGACACAGAGACAGAGACACAGAGACAGAGACACAGAGACGGAGACACAGGTACAGAGACACAAAGACAGGGACACAGAGGCAGAGATTCAGATACAGAGATACAGGGACAGATTCACAGAGACAGAGACACGGAGAGAGACCCACGGAGACAAAGACACAGAGACAGGGACACAAAGAGGGAGACACATGGACAGAGGCATAGAGACAGTGACACAAGGAGAGAGACACAGAGACAGAGACACAGAGAAAGAGAAAAAGAGACAGAGACAGAGACAGAGACAGAGACAGAGACACAGAGACAGAGATACAGAGACAGAGACACAGAGACAGGGACGCAGAGACAGAGACACAGAGACAGAGACACAGAGACAGAGACGCAGAGACAGAGACACAGAGACGGAGACCCAGAGACAGAGACACAGATACAGAGACACAGAGACAGAGACACAGTGACAGATACACAGAGACAGCGTCACAGAGACAGAGACACAGAGGCAGAGGCACAGAGACAGATACACAGAGACAGAGACACAGAGACAGGGACGCAGAGACAGAGACACAGAGACAGAGACAAAATGACAGAGATTCGGAGACAGAGACACAGGGAGAGAGACACAGAAACGTAGACACAAGGACAGAGACACAGAGACAGGGACACAGAGACGGAGACACAGAGAGAGAGACACAGAGACAGGGACACAGGGGCAGAGGCACAGAGACAGAGACACAGAGACAGGGACACAGAGAGAGTGACACAAAGACAGAGACACAGGGACAGAGGAACAGAGACATAGACACAGAGACAGAGACACAGAGACAGAGACACAGGGACGGAGACTCAAGGACAGAGACACAGAGACAGGGGCACAGAGAGAGAGAGACAGAGACAGAGACACAGAGACAGAGACACAGAGACAGAGACACAGAGACAGAGACACAGAGACAGAGACACAGAGACGGAGACTGTGGGACAGAGACACAGAGACAGAGACACAGTGAGACAGACAGAGACACAGAGACAGAGACACAGGGACAGAGACACAGAGACAGAGACACAGAGACAGATTCACAGAGACAGAGACACAAAGACAGGGACACACGGACAGAGGCATAGACACAAAGACAGAGGCACAGAGACAGATACACAGAGAGAGAGACACAGAGGCAGAGACACAGAGAAAGAGACAGAGACACAGAGACGGAGACACAGGGACAGAGACACAGAGACAGGGCACAGAGACGGAGACTCTGGGACAGAGACACAGAGACAGAGACACAGAGACAGAGACACAGAGACAGAGACACAGAGACGGAGACACAGAGACGGAGACACAGATACAGAGACACAGAGACAGCGACACAGAGACGGAGGCACAGAGACGGAGACACAGGGACAGAGACACAGAGACAGAGACACAGGGACAGAGACACAGAGGCAGACACTCAGAGGCAGAGACACAGAGACAGAGACACAGAGACAGAGACACAGAGACCGAGACCCAGAGACAGAGACACAGATACAGAGACACAAAGACAGAGACACAGAGACAGAGACACAGAGACAGAGACACAGAGACAGAGACGCAGAGACAGAGACACAGAGACAGAGACACAGAGACAGAGTCACAGAGACAGAGACACAATGACAGAGATTCGGAGACAGAGATACAGGGAGAGGGACACAGAAACGGAGACACAGGGACAGAGACACAGAGACAGGGACACAGAGACAGAGACGCAGTGACAGAGACACAGAGACAGAGACACAGAGACAGAGACGCAGAGACAGAGACACAGAGACGGAGACCCAGAGACAGAGACACAGATACAGAGACACAGAGACAGAGACACAGTGACAGAGACACAGAGACAGATACACAGAGACAGCGTCACAGAGACAGAGACACAGAGGCAGAGACATTGAGACAGAGACACAGAGAGAGTGACACAGAGACGGAGACACAGGGACAGAGACACAGAGACATGGACACAGAGAGAGTGACTCAAAGACACAGACACAGAGACGGAGACAGAGACACAGATATATAGACACAGAGACAGAGACACAGAGACGGAGACTGTGGGACAGAGACACAGAGACAGAAATTCAGATGCAGAGACACAGAGACGGAGACACAGGGACAGAGACACAGAGACAGGGACACAGAGGCAGAGATTCAGATGCAGAGACACAGGGACAGATTCACAGAGACAGAGACACGGAGAGAGACCCACGGAGACAGAGACACAGAGACAGGGACACAGCGACGGAGACAGATGGACAGAGACACAGAGACCGTGACACAAGGGGAGAGACACAGAGACATAGACACAGAGACAGAGATACAGAGACAGAGACGCAGAGACTGATACACGGAGGCAGAGACACAGAGACAGGGACAGAGACATAGAGACGGAGACACAGGGACAGAGACACAGAGACAGGGACCCAGCGACAGAGTCACAGAGGCAGAGACACTGAGACAGAGACCGAGACACCGAGACAGAGACACAGAGACACACGGTCAGAGGCATAGACACAGAGACAGAGACACAGAGACAGTGACACAAAGACGGAGACACAGGGGCAGAGACACCGAGACAGAGAGACAGAGACAGAGACACAGAGACACAGAGACAGAGACACAGAGACAGAGACACAGAGACAGAGACACAGAGACAGAGACACAGAGACAGAGACACAGAGACAGAGACGCAGTGACAGAGACACAGAGGCAGAGGCACAGAGAAAGAGAAACAGAGACAGAGACAGAGACAGAGACACAGAGACAGAGACACAGAGACAGAGACACAGAGACAGAGACACAGAGACAGAGACACAGAGACAGAGACGCAGAGACAGAGACACAGAGACGGAGACCCAGAGACAGAGACACAGATACAGAGACACAGAGACAGAGACACAGTGACAGAGACACAGAGACACAGAGACAGAGACACAGAGACAGAGACACAGAGACAGAGACACAGAGACAGAGACACAGAGACAGAGACACAGAGACAGAGACACAGAGACAGAGACACAGAGTCAGAGACAGAGACAGAGACACGGAGGCAGAGACACACAGACAGAGACACAGAGACAGAGACACAGAGACAGAGACACAGAGACGGAGACACAGATACAGAGAAACAGAGACAGCGACACAGAGACAGAGACACAGAGACGGAGACACAGAGACAGAGACGCAGAGACAGAGACGCAGAGACAGAGACACAGAGACAGAAACACAGAGACAGAGACACAGAGACAGAGACACAGAGACAGAGACACACAGACAGAGACACAGAGACAGAGACACAGAGACAGAGACACAGAGACAGAGTCACAGAGACAGAGACACAATGACAGAGATTCGGAGACAGAGATACAGGGAGAGGGACACAGAAACGGAGACACAGGGACAGAGACACAGAGACAGGGACACAGAGACAGAGACGCAGTGACAGAGACACAGAGGCAGAGGCACAGAGAAAGAGAAACAGAGACAGAGACAGAGACAGAGACACAGAGACAGAGACACAGAGACAGAGACACAGAGACAGAGACACAGAGACAGAGACACAGAGACAGAGACGCAGAGACAGAGACACAGAGACGGAGACCCAGAGACAGAGACACAGATACAGAGACACAGAGACAGAGACACAGTGACAGAGACACAGAGACACAGAGACAGAGACACAGAGACAGAGACACAGAGACAGAGACACAGAGACAGAGACACAGAGACAGAGACACAGAGACAGAGACACAGAGACAGAGACACAGAGTCAGAGACAGAGACAGAGACACGGAGGCAGAGACACAGAGACAGAGACACAGAGGCAGAGGCACAGAGACAGAGACACAGAGACAGAGACACAGAGACAGAGACACAGAGACGGAGGCACAGAGACGGAGACACAGAGACAGAGACACAGAGACCGAGACCCAGAGACAGAGACACAGATACAGAGAGACAGATGCAGAGACACAATGACAGAGATTCGGAGACAGAGATACAGGGAGAAGGACACAGAAACGGAGACACAGGGACAGAGACACAGAGACAGGGACACAGAGACGCAGTGACAGACACACAGAGGCAGAGACACAGAGAAAGAGAAACAGAGACAGAGACAGAGACAGAGACACAGAGACAGGGACACAGAGACGGAGACACAGAGAGAGAGACACAGAGACAGAGACACAGGTGCAGAGGCACAGAGACAGAGACACAAAGACAGGGACACAGAGAGAGTGACACAAAGACAGAGACACAGGGACAGAGGAACAGAGACATAGACACAGAGACAGAGACACAGAGACAGAGACACCGGGACGGAGACACAAGGACAGAGACACAGAGACAGGGACACAGAGAGAGAGAGACAGAGACAGAGACACAGAGACAGAGACACAGAGAAGGAGACTGTGGGACAGAGACACAGAGACAGAGACACAGTGTGACAGACAGAGACACAGAGACAGAGACACAGGGACAGAGGCACAGAGGCGGAGACACAGAGACAGACTCACAGAGACAGAGACACAGAGACAGAGACACACAGACAGAGACACAGAGACAGAGACACAGAGACAGAGACACAGAGACAGAGACACAGAGACGGAGACACAGATACAGAGAAACAGAGACAGCGACACAGAGACAGAGACACAGAGACGGAGACACAGAGACAGAGACGCAGAGACAGAGACGCAGAGACAGAGACACAGAGACAGAAACACAGAGACAGAGACACAGAGACAGAGACACAGAGACAAAGACACACAGACAGAGACACAGAGACAGAGACACAGAGACAGCGACACAGAGACAGAGACACAGAGACAGAGACGCAGAGACGGAGACACAGATACAGAGAAACAGAGACAGCGACACAGAGACAGAGACACAGAGACGGAGACACAGAGCCAGATACACAGAGACAGAGACACAGAGACAGAGACACAGAGACAGAGACACAGGGACAGAGACACAGAGGCAGACGCACAGAGACAGAGGCACAGAGACAGAGACACAGAGACACAGACACAGAGACCGAGACCCAGAGACAGAGACACAGATACAGAGACACAAATGCAGAGACACAGAGACAGAGACACAGAGACAGAGAAACAGAGACAGCGACACAGAGACAGAGACACAGAGACGGAGACACAGAGACAGAGACAGAGACAGACACACAGAGACAGAGACACAGAGACGGAGACACAGAGACAGAGACACAGAGACAGAGACACAGGGGCAGAGACAACCAGACGGAGTCACAGAGACAGCGACATAAGAGACAGAGACGCAGAGACAGAGACACAGAGAGAGTGACACAAAGACAGAGACACAGGGACAGAGGAACAGAGACATAGACACAGAGACAGAGACACAGAGACAGAGACGCCGGGACGGAGACACAAGGACAGAGACACAGAGACAGGGACACAGAGAGAGAGAGACAGAGACAGAGACACAGAGACAGAGACACAGAGAAGGAGACTGTGGGACAGAGACACAGAGACAGAGACACAGTGTGACAGACAGAGACACAGAGACAGGGACACAGGGACAGAGGCACAGAGACGGAGACACAGAGACAGATTCACAGAGACAGAGACACAGAGACAGAGACACACAGGCATAGACACAGAGACAGAGACACAGAGACAGAGACACAGAGACAGAGACACAGAGACGGAGACACAGATACAGAGAAACAGAGACAGCGACACAGAGACAGAGACACAGAGACGGAGACACAGAGACAGAGACGCAGAGACAGAGACGCAGAGACAGAGACACAGAGACAGAAACACAGAGACAGAGACACAGAGACAGAGACACAGAGACAAAGACACACAGACAGAGACACAGAGACAGAGACACAGAGACAGAGACGCAGAGACGGAGACACAGATACAGAGAAACAGAGACAGCGACACAGAGACAGAGACACAGAGACGGAGACACAGAGCCAGATACACAGAGACAGAGACACAGAGACAGAGACACAGAGACAGAGACACAGGGACAGAGACACAGAGGCAGACGCACAGAGACAGAGGCACAGAGACAGAGACACAGAGACAGAGACACAGAGACCGAGACCCAGAGACAGAGACACAGATACAGAGACACAAATGCAGAGACACAGAGACAGAGACACAGAGACAGAGACACAGAGACAGAGACACAGAGACAGAGACACAGAGACAGAGACACAGAGACAGAGTAACAGAGACAGAGACAGAGAGGGAGAGGCACAGAGCCAGAGACACAGAGACAGAGACAGAGACAGACACACAGAGACAGAGACACAGAGACGGAGACACAGAGACAGAGACACAGAGACAGAGACACAGGGGCAGAGACAACGAGACGGAGTCACAGAGACAGAGACATCAGAGACAGAGACGCAGAGACAGAGACACAGAGACAGAGACATAGAGACAGAGACGCAGAGACGGAGACACAGAGACAGTGACACAGGGACGGAGACACAGAGACAGGGACATAGAGAGAGTGACTCAGAGACAGAGACACAGGGACAGAGGCACAGAGACGTAGACACATAGACAGAGACACAGACACAGAGACAGAGACACAGGGACAGGGACACAGAGACATAGCCACAGAGACAGAGACATAGAGACAGAGACACAGAGACAGACACACAGAGACGGAGACACAGGGACAGAGACACAGAGACAGGGACACAGAGAGAGTGACACAAAGACAGAGACACAGGGACAGAGGAACAGAGACATAGACACAGAGACAGAGACACAGAGACAGAGACACAGAGACAGGGACTCAGAGACAGAGGCACAGAGACAGAGACACAGGGGCAGAGACAACGAGACGGAGTCACAGAGACAGAGACACAGAGACAGAGACGCAGAGACAGAGACACAGAGACACAGACATAGAGACAGAGACGCAGAGACGGAGACATAGAGACAGTGACACAGGGACTTAGACACAGAGACAGAGACACAGAGACGGAGGCACAGAGACGGAGACACAGAGACAGAGACACAGAGACCGAGACCCAGAGACAGAGACACAGAGACAGGGCACAGAGACGGAGACTCTGGGACAGAGACACAGAGGCAGACACTCAGAGGCAGAGACACAGAGACACAGATACAGAGACAGAGACACAGAGACCGAGACCCAGAGACAGAGACACAAATACAGAGACACAAAGACAGAGACACAGAGACAGAGACACAGAGACAGAGACACAGAGACAGAGACACAGAGACAGAGACACAGAGACAGAGACACAGAGACAGAGACACAGAGACAGAGTCACAGAGACAGAGACACAGAGGCAGAGGCACAGAGCCAGAGACACAGAGACAGAGACAGAGACAGACACACAGAGACAGAGACACAGAGACGGAGACACAGGGACAGAGACACAGAGACAGGGACACAGAGAGAGTGACTCAGAGACAGAGACACAGGGACAGAATCACAGAGACATAGACACAGAGACAGAGACACAGAGACAGAGACACAGAGACAGAGACACAGAGACAGAGACACAGAGGCAGAGACACAGAGACAGAGACACAGAGTCAGAGACAGAGACAGAGACACGGAGGCAGAGACACACAGACAGAGACACAGAGACAGAGACACAGAGACAGAGACACAGAGACGGAGACACAGATACAGAGAAACAGAGACAGCGACACAGAGACAGAGACACAGAGACGGAGACACAGAGACAGAGACGCAGAGACAGAGACGCAGAGACAGAGACACAGAGACAGAAACACAGAGACAGAGACACAGAGACAGAGACACAGAGACAGAGACACACAGACAGAGACACAGAGACAGAGACACAGAGACAGAGACACAGAGACAGAGTCACAGAGACAGAGACACAATGACAGAGATTCGGAGACAGAGATACAGGGAGAGGGACACAGAAACGGAGACACAGGGACAGAGACACAGAGACAGGGACACAGAGACAGAGACGCAGTGACAGAGACACAGAGGCAGAGGCACAGAGAAAGAGAAACAGAGACAGAGACAGAGACAGAGACACAGAGACAGAGACACAGAGACAGAGACACAGAGACAGAGACACAGAGACAGAGACACAGAGACAGAGACGCAGAGACAGAGACACAGAGACGGAGACCCAGAGACAGAGACACAGATACAGAGACACAGAGACAGAGACACAGTGACAGAGACACAGAGACACAGAGACAGAGACACAGTGTGACAGACAGAGACACAGAGACAGAGACACAGGGACAGAGGCACAGAGACGGAGACACAGAGACAGACTCACAGAGACAGAGACACAGAGACAGAGACACACAGACAGAGACACAGAGACAGAGACACAGAGACAGAGACACAGAGACAGAGACACAGAGACGGAGACACAGATACAGAGAAACAGAGACAGCGACACAGAGACAGAGACACAGAGACGGAGACACAGAGACAGAGACGCAGAGACAGAGACGCAGAGACAGAGACACAGAGACAGAAACACAGAGACAGAGACACAGAGACAGAGACACAGAGACAAAGACACACAGACAGAGACACAGAGACAGAGACACAGAGACAGCGACACAGAGACAGAGACACAGAGACAGAGACGCAGAGACGGAGACACAGATACAGAGAAACAGAGACAGCGACACAGAGACAGAGACACAGAGACGGAGACACAGAGCCAGATACACAGAGACAGAGACACAGAGACAGAGACACAGAGACAGAGACACAGGGACAGAGACACAGAGGCAGACGCACAGAGACAGAGGCACAGAGACAGAGACACAGAGACACAGACACAGAGACCGAGACCCAGAGACAGAGACACAGATACAGAGACACAAATGCAGAGACACAGAGACAGAGACACAGAGACAGAGAAACAGAGACAGCGACACAGAGACAGAGACACAGAGACGGAGACACAGAGACAGAGACAGAGACAGACACACAGAGACAGAGACACAGAGACGGAGACACAGAGACAGAGACACAGAGACAGAGACACAGGGGCAGAGACAACCAGACGGAGTCACAGAGACAGCGACATAAGAGACAGAGACGCAGAGACAGAGACACAGAGAGAGTGACACAAAGACAGAGACACAGGGACAGAGGAACAGAGACATAGACACAGAGACAGAGACACAGAGACAGAGACGCCGGGACGGAGACACAAGGACAGAGACACAGAGACAGGGACACAGAGAGAGAGAGACAGAGACAGAGACACAGAGACAGAGACACAGAGAAGGAGACTGTGGGACAGAGACACAGAGACAGAGACACAGTGTGACAGACAGAGACACAGAGACAGGGACACAGGGACAGAGGCACAGAGACGGAGACACAGAGACAGATTCACAGAGACAGAGACACAGAGACAGAGACACACAGGCATAGACACAGAGACAGAGACACAGAGACAGAGACACAGAGACAGAGACACAGAGACGGAGACACAGATACAGAGAAACAGAGACAGCGACACAGAGACAGAGACACAGAGACGGAGACACAGAGACAGAGACGCAGAGACAGAGACGCAGAGACAGAGACACAGAGACAGAAACACAGAGACAGAGACACAGAGACAGAGACACAGAGACAAAGACACACAGACAGAGACACAGAGACAGAGACACAGAGACAGAGACGCAGAGACGGAGACACAGATACAGAGAAACAGAGACAGCGACACAGAGACAGAGACACAGAGACGGAGACACAGAGCCAGATACACAGAGACAGAGACACAGAGACAGAGACACAGAGACAGAGACACAGGGACAGAGACACAGAGGCAGACGCACAGAGACAGAGGCACAGAGACAGAGACACAGAGACAGAGACACAGAGACCGAGACCCAGAGACAGAGACACAGATACAGAGACACAAATGCAGAGACACAGAGACAGAGACACAGAGACAGAGACACAGAGACAGAGACACAGAGACAGAGACACAGAGACAGAGACACAGAGACAGAGTAACAGAGACAGAGACAGAGAGGGAGAGGCACAGAGCCAGAGACACAGAGACAGAGACAGAGACAGACACACAGAGACAGAGACACAGAGACGGAGACACAGAGACAGAGACACAGAGACAGAGACACAGGGGCAGAGACAACGAGACGGAGTCACAGAGACAGAGACATCAGAGACAGAGACGCAGAGACAGAGACACAGAGACAGAGACATAGAGACAGAGACGCAGAGACGGAGACACAGAGACAGTGACACAGGGACGGAGACACAGAGACAGGGACATAGAGAGAGTGACTCAGAGACAGAGACACAGGGACAGAGGCACAGAGACGTAGACACATAGACAGAGACACAGACACAGAGACAGAGACACAGGGACAGGGACACAGAGACATAGCCACAGAGACAGAGACATAGAGACAGAGACACAGAGACAGACACACAGAGACGGAGACACAGGGACAGAGACACAGAGACAGGGACACAGAGAGAGTGACACAAAGACAGAGACACAGGGACAGAGGAACAGAGACATAGACACAGAGACAGAGACACAGAGACAGAGACACAGAGACAGGGACTCAGAGACAGAGGCACAGAGACAGAGACACAGGGGCAGAGACAACGAGACGGAGTCACAGAGGCAGAGACACAGAGACAGAGACGCAGAGACAGAGACACAGAGACACAGACATAGAGACAGAGACGCAGAGACGGAGACATAGAGACAGTGACACAGGGACTTAGACACAGAGACAGAGACACAGAGACGGAGGCACAGAGACGGAGACACAGAGACAGAGACACAGAGACCGAGACCCAGAGACAGAGACACAGAGACAGGGCACAGAGACGGAGACTCTGGGACAGAGACACAGAGGCAGACACTCAGAGGCAGAGACACAGAGACACAGATACAGAGACAGAGACACAGAGACCGAGACCCAGAGACAGAGACACAAATACAGAGACACAAAGACAGAGACACAGAGACAGAGACACAGAGACAGAGACACAGAGACAGAGACACAGAGACAGAGACACAGAGACAGAGACACAGAGACAGAGACACAGAGACAGAGTCACAGAGACAGAGACACAGAGGCAGAGGCACAGAGCCAGAGACACAGAGACAGAGACAGAGACAGACACACAGAGACAGAGACACAGAGACGGAGACACAGGGACAGAGACACAGAGACAGGGACACAGAGAGAGTGACTCAGAGACAGAGACACAGGGACAGAATCACAGAGACATAGACACAGAGACAGAGACACAGAGACACAGAGACAGAGACAGAGACAGAGACACAGAGACAGAGACACAGAGACAGAGACACAGAGACAGAGTCACAGAGACAGAGACACAGAGGCAGAGGCACGGAGACAGAGACACAGAGACAGAGACACAGAGACCGAGACCCAGAGACAGAGGCACAGATACAGAGACACAGATGCAGAGACACAATGACAGAGATTCGGAGACAGCGATACAGGGAGAGGGACACAGAAACGGAGACACAGGGACAGAGACACAGAGAGAGGGACACAGAGACAGAGACGCAGTGACAGAGACACAGAGGCAGAGACACAGAGAAAGAGAAACAGAGACAGAGACAGAGACAGAGACACAGAGACAGAGACACAGAGACAGAGACACAGAGACAGAGACACAGAGACAGAGACGCAGAGACAGAGGCACAGGGACGGAGACCCAGAGACAGAGACACAGATACAGAGACACAGAGACATAGACACAGTGACAGAGACACAGAGACAGATACACAGAGACAGCGTCACAGAGACAGAGACACAGAGGCAGAGACATAGAGACAGAGACACAGAGAGAGTGACACAGAGACGGAGACACAGGGGCAGAAACACAGAGACATGGACACAGAGAGAGTGACTCAGAGACACAGACACAGAGACGGAGACAGAGACACAGAGACATAGACACAGAGACAGAGACACAGAGACGGAGACTGTGGGACAGAGACACAGAGACAGAGATTCAGATGCAGAGACACAGAGACGGAGACACAGGGACAGAGACACAGAGACAGGGACACAGAGGCAGAGACACAGAGGCAGAGGCACAGAGCCAGAGACACAGAGACAGAGACAGAGACAGACACACAGAGACAGAGACACAGAGACGGAGACACAGGGACAGAGACACAGAGACAGGGACACAGAGAGAGTGACTCAGAGACAGAGACACAGGGACAGAATCACAGAGACATAGACACAGAGACAGAGACACAGAGACACAGAGACAGAGACCGAGACCCAGAGACGGAGACACAGATACAGAGACACAGAGACAGAGACACAGAGACAGAGACACAGAGACAGAGACACAGAGACAGAGACACAGAGACAGAGACACAGAGACAGAGACACAGAGACAGAGACACAGAGACAGAGACACAGAGACAGAGACACAGAGACAGAGACACAGAGACAGAGACACAGAGACAGAGACACAGAGACAGAGACACAGAGACAGAGACACAGAGACATAGCCACAGAGACAGAGACATAGAGACAGAGACACAGAGACAGCGACACAGAGACAGAGACACAGAGACGGAGACACAGAGACAGATACACAGAGACAGATACACAGAGACAGAGACAAAGAGACAGAGACACAGAGACAGAGTCACAGATACAGAGACACAGAGGCAGAGGCACAGAGACAGAGACACAGAGACAGAGACACAGAGACCGAGACCCAGAGACAGAGACACAGATACAGAGACACAAAGACAGAGACACAGAGACAGAGACACAGAGACAGAGACACAGAGACAGAGACACAGAGACAGAGTCACAGAGACAGAGACACGGAGGCAGAGGCACAGAGCCAGAGACACAGAGACAGAGACAGAGACAGACACACAGAGACAGAGACACAGAGACGGAGACACAGGGACAGAGACACAGAGACAGGGACACAGAGAGAGTGACTCAGAGACAGAGACACAGGGACAGAATCACAGAGACATAGACACAGAGACAGAGACACAGAGACACAGAGACAGAGACCGAGACCCAGAGACGGAGACACAGATACAGAGACACAGAGACAGAGACACAGAGACAGAGACACAGAGACAGAGACACAGAGACAGAGACACAGAGACAGAGACACAGAAACGTAGACACAAGGGCAGAGACACAGAGACAGGGACGCAGGGACGGAGACACAGAGACAGACACACAGAGACCGAGACCCAGAGACAGAGACACAGATACAGAGACACAAAGACAGAGACACAGAGACAGAGACACAGAGACAGAGACACAGAGACAGAGACACAGAGACAGAGACACAGAGACAGAGACACAGAGACAAAGACACAGAGACAGAGACACAGAGACAGAGACACAGAGACAGAGACACAGAGACAGAGACACAGAGACGTAGCCACAGAGACATAGACATAGAGACAGCGACACAGAGACAGCGACACAGAGACAGAGACACAGAGACGGAGACACAGAGACAGATACACAGGGACAGAGACAAAGAGACAGAGACACAGAGACGGAGTCACAGATACAGAGACACAGAGGCAGAGGCACAGAGACAGAGACACAGGGACAGAGACACAGAGGCAGACACTCAGAGGCAGAGACACAGAGACAGAGACACAGAGACAGAGACACAGAGACCGAGACCCAGAGACAGAGACACAGATACAGAGACACAAAGACAGAGACACAGAGACAGAGACACAGAGACAGAGACACAGAGACAGATACGCAGAGACAGAGTCACAGAGACAGAGACACAGAGGCAGAGGCACAGAGCCAGAGACACAGAGACAGAGACAGAGACAGACACACAGAGACAGAGACACAGAGACGGAGACACAGGGACAGAGACACAGAGACAGGGACACAGAGAGAGTGACTCAGAGACAGAGACACAGGGACAGAATCACAGAGACATAGACACAGAGACAGAGACACAGAGGCACAGAGACAGAGACAGAGACAGAGACACAGAGACAGAGACACAGAGACAGAGACACAGAGACAGAGTCACAGAGACAGAGACACAGAGGCAGAGGCACGGAGACAGAGACACCGAGACAGAGACACAGAGACCGAGACCCAGAGACAGAGACACAGATACAGAGACACAGATGCAGAGACACAATGACAGAGATTCGGAGACAGAGACACAGAGACAGAGAAACAGAGACAGAGTCACAGAGACAGAGACACAGAGGCAGAGACACAGTGACAGAGACACAGAGACAGAGACACAGAGACAGATACACAGTGACAGCGTCACAGAGACAGAGACACAGAGACAGAGACACAGAGACAGAGACACAGAGACAGAGACACAGAGACAGAGACACAGAGACATAGCCACAGAGACAGAGACATAGGGACAGAGACACAGAGACAGCGACACAGAGACAGAGACACAGAGACAGAGACACAGAGACATAGCCACAGAGACAGAGACACAGGGACAGAGACACAGAGACAGGGACACAGAGAGAGTGACTCAGAGACAGAGACACAGGGACAGAATCACAGAGACATAGACACAGAGACAGAGACACAGAGACACAGAGACAGAGACCGAGACCCAGAGACGGAGACACAGAGACAGAGACACAGAGACAGAGACACAGAGACAGAGACACAGAGACAGAGAAACAGAGACAGAGTCACAGAGACAGAGACACAGAGGCAGAGACACAGTGACAGAGACACAGAGACAGAGACACAGAGACAGATACACAGTGACAGCGTCACAGAGACAGAGACACAGAGACAGAGACACAGAGACAGAGACACAGAGACAGAGACACAGAGACATAGCCACAGAGACAGAGACATAGAGACAGAGACACAGAGACAGCGACACAGAGACAGAGACACAGAGACGGAGACACAGAGACAGATACACAGAGACAGAGACAAAGAGACAGAGACACAGAGACAGAGTCACAGATACAGAGACACAGAGGCAGAGGCACAGAGACAGAGACACAGAGACAGAGACACAGAGACAGAGACACAGAGACGGAGGCACAGAGACGGAGACACAGGGACAGAGACACAGAGACAGAGACACAGGGACAGAGACACAGAGGCAGACACTCAGAGGCAGAGACACAGAGACAGAGACACAGAGACAGAGACACAGAGACCGAGACCCAGAGACAGAGACACAGATACAGAGACACAGATACAGAGACACAGATGCAGAGACACAATGACAGAGATTCGGAGACAGCGATACAGGGAGAGGGACACAGAAACGGAGACACAGGGACAGAGACACAGAGAGAGGGACACAGAGACAGAGACGCAGTGACAGAGACACAGAGGCAGAGACACAGAGAAAGAGAAACAGAGACAGAGACACAGAGACGGAGACCCAGAGACAGAGACACAGATACAGAGACACAGAGACATAGACACAGTGACAGAGACACAGAGACAGATACACAGAGACAGCGTCACAGAGACAGAGACACAGAGGCAGAGACATAGAGACAGAGACACAGAGAGAGTGACACAGAGACGGAGACACAGGGGCAGTAACACAGAGACATGGACACAGAGAGAGTGACTCAGAGACACAGACACAGAGACGGAGACAGAGACACAGAGACATAGACACAGAGACAGAGACACACAGACGGAGACTGTGGGACAGAGACACAGAGACAGGGACACAGAGACGGAGACAGATGGACAGAGACACAGAGACCGTGACACAAGGAGAGAGACACAGAGACATAGACACAGAGACAGAGATACAGAGACAGAGACGCAGAGACAGATACACAGAGGCAGAGACACAGAGACAGAGACACAGAGACAGAGACACAGATACAGAGACACAGAGACAGAGACACAGAGACAGAGACACAGGGACAGAGACACAGAGACAGAGAAACAGAGACAGAGTCACAGAGACAGAGACACAGAGGCAGAGGCACAGAGAGAGAGAGACACAGCGGCAGAGACACAGAGAAAGAGACAGAGACACAGAGACGGAGACACAGGGACAGAGTCACAGAGACAGGGCACAGAGACGGAGACTCTGGGACAGAGACACAGAGACAGAGACACAGAGACAGGGACACAGAGACAGAGACACAGAGACAGAGACACAGAGACGGAGACACAGGGACAGAGACACAGAGACAGAGACACAGGGACAGAGACACAGAGGCAGACACTCAGAGGCAGAGACACAGAGACACAGATACAGAGACAGAGACACAGAGACCGAGACCCAGAGACAGAGACACAAATACAGAGACACAAAGACAGAGACACAGAGACAGAGACACAGAGACAGAGACACAGAGACAGAGACACAGAGACAGAGACACAGAGACAGAGTCACAGAGACAGAGACACAGAGACCGAGACCCAGAGACAGAGACACAGATACAGAGAGACAGATGCAGAGACACAGAGACAGAGACACAGGGACAGAGACACAGAGACAGAGACACAGAGACAGAGACACAGAGACAGAGACGCAGAGACAGGGACACAGAGACAGAGACACAGAGACCGAGACCCAGAGACAGAGACACAGATACAGAGACACAGAGACAGAGACACAGAGACAGAGACACAGGGACAGAGACACAGAGACAGAGAAACAGAGACAGAGTCACAGAGACAGAGACACAGAGGCAGAGGCACAGAGAGAGAGAGAGACACAGCGGCAGAGACACAGAGAAAGAGACAGAGACACAGAGACGGAGACACAGGGACAGAGTCACAGAGACAGGGCACAGAGACGGAGACTCTGGGACAGAGACACAGAGACAGAGATACAGAGACAGGGACACAGAGACAGAGACACAGAGACAGAGACACAGAGACGGAGACACAGGGACAGAGACACAGAGACAGAGACACAGGGACAGAGACACAGAGGCAGACACTCAGAGGCAGAGACACAGAGACACAGATACAGAGACAGAGACACAGAGACCGAGACCCAGAGACAGAGACACAAATACAGAGACACAAAGACAGAGACACAGAGACAGAGACACAGAGACAGAGACACAGAGACAGAGACACAGAGACAGAGACACAGAGACAGAGACACAGAGACAGAGTCACAGAGACAGAGACACAGAGGCAGAGGCACAGAGCCAGAGACACAGAGACAGAGACAGAGACAGACACACAGAGACAGAGACACAGAGACGGAGACACAGGGACAGAGACACAGAGACAGGGACACAGAGAGAGTGACTCAGAGACAGAGACACAGGGACAGAATCACAGAGACATAGACACAGAGACAGAGACACAGAGACACAGAGACAGAGACAGAGACAGAGACAGAGACACAGAGACAGAGACACAGAGACAGAGACACAGAGACAGAGTCACAGAGACAGAGACACAGAGGCAGAGGCACGGAGACAGAGACACAGAGACAGAGACACAGAGACCGAGACCCAGAGACAGAGGCACAGATACAGAGACACAGATGCAGAGACACAATGACAGAGATTCGGAGACAGCGATACAGGGAGAGGGACACAGAAACGGAGACACAGGGACAGAGACACAGAGAGAGGGACACAGAGACAGAGACGCAGTGACAGAGACACAGAGGCAGAGACACAGAGAAAGAGAAACAGAGACAGAGACAGGGACAGAGACACAGAGACAGAGACACAGAGACAGAGACACAGAGACAGAGACACAGAGACAGAGACGCAGAGACAGAGGCACAGGGACGGAGACCCAGAGACAGAGACACAGATACAGAGACACAGAGACATAGACACAGTGACAGAGACACAGAGACAGATACACAGAGACAGCGTCACAGAGACAGAGACACAGAGGCAGAGACATAGAGACAGAGACACAGAGAGAGTGACACAGAGACGGAGACACAGGGGCAGAGACACAGAGACATGGACACAGAGAGAGTGACTCAGAGACACAGACACAGAGACGGAGACAGAGACACAGAGACATAGACACAGAGACAGAGACACAGAGACGGAGACTGTGGGACAGAGACACAGAGACAGAGATTCAGATGCAGAGACACAGAGACGGAGACACAGGGACAGAGACACAGAGACAGGGACACAGAGGCAGAGACACAGAGGCAGAGGCACAGAGCCAGAGACACAGAGACAGAGACAGAGACAGACACACAGAGACAGAGACACAGAGACGGAGACACAGGGACAGAGACACAGAGACAGGGACACAGAGAGAGTGACTCAGAGACAGAGACACAGGGACAGAGACACAGAGACAGAGACACAGGGACAGAGACACAGAGGCAGACACTCAGAGGCAGAGACACAGAGACAGAGACACAGAGACAGAGACACAGAGACCGAGACCCAGAGACAGAGACACAGATACAGAGACACAAAGACAGAGACACAGAGACAGAGACACAGAGACAGAGACACAGAGACAGAGACACAGAGACAGAGTCACAGAGACAGAGACACAGAGGCAGAGGCACAGAGCCAGAGACACAGAGACAGAGACAGAGACAGACACACAGAGACAGAGACACAGAGACGGAGACACAGGGACAGAGACACAGAGACAGGGACACAGAGAGAGTGACTCAGAGACAGAGACACAGGGACAGAATCACAGAGACATAGACACAGAGACAGAGACACAGAGACACAGAGACAGAGACCGAGACCCAGAGACGGAGACACAGATACAGAGACACAGAGACAGAGACACAGAGACAGAGACACAGAGACAGAGACACAGAGACAGAGACACAGAGACAGAGACACAGAGACAGAGACACAGAGACAGAGAAACAGAGACAGAGTCACAGAGACAGAGACACAGAGGCAGAGACACAGTGACAGAGACACAGAGACAGAGACACAGGGACAGATACACAGTGACAGCGTCACAGAGACAGAGACAAAATGACAGAGATTCGGAGACAGAGACACAGGGAGAGAGACACAGAAACGTAGACACAAGGGCAGAGACACAGAGACAGGGACGCAGGGACGGAGACACAGAGACAGACACACCGAGACCGAGACCCAGAGACAGAGACACAGATACAGAGACACAAAGACAGAGACACAGAGACAGAGACACAGAGACAGAGACACAGAGACAGAGACACAGAGACAGAGACACAGAGACAGAGACACAGAGACAGAGACACAGGGACAGAGACACAGAGGCAGACACTCAGAGGCAGAGACACACAGACAGAGACACAGAGACAGAGACACAGAGACCGAGACCCAGAGACAGAGACACAGATACAGAGACACAAAGACAGAGACACAGAGACAGAGACACAGAGACAGAGACACGGAGACAGATACACAGAGACAGAGTCACAGAGACAGAGACACAGAGGCAGAGGCACAGAGCCAGAGACACAGAGACAGAGACAGAGACAGACACACAGAGACAGAGACACAGAGACGGAGACACAGGGACAGAGACACAGAGACAGGGACACAGAGAGAGTGACTCAGAGACAGAGACACAGGGACAGAATCACAGAGACATAGACACAGAGACAGAGACACAGAGGCACAGAGACAGAGACAGAGACAGAGACACAGAGACAGAGACACAGAGACAGAGACACAGAGACAGAGTCACAGAGACAGAGACACAGAGGCAGAGGCACGGAGACAGAGACACAGAGACAGAGACACAGAGACCGAGACCCAGAGACAGAGACACAGATACAGAGACACAGATGCAGAGACACAATGACAGAGATTCGGAGACAGAGACACAGAGACAGAGAAACAGAGACAGAGTCACAGAGACAGAGACACAGAGGCAGAGACACAGTGACAGAGACACAGAGACAGAGACACAGAGACAGATACACAGTGACAGCGTCACAGAGACAGAGACACAGAGACAGAGACACAGAGACAGAGACACAGAGACAGAGACACAGAGACATAGCCACAGAGACAGAGACATAGAGACAGAGACACAGAGACAGCGACACAGAGACAGAGACACAGAGACAGAGACACAGAGACATAGCCACAGAGACAGAGACACAGGGACAGAGACACAGAGACAGGGACACAGAGAGAGTGACTCAGAGACAGAGACACAGGGACAGAATCACAGAGACATAGACACAGAGACAGAGACACAGAGACACAGAGACAGAGACCGAGACCCAGAGACGGAGACACAGAGACAGAGACACAGAGACAGAGTCACAGAGACAGAGACACAGAGGCAGAGGCACAGAGCCAGAGACACAGAGACAGAGACAGAGACAGACACACAGAGACAGAGACACAGAGACGGAGACACAGGGACAGAGACACAGAGACAGGGACACAGAGAGAGTGACTCAGAGACAGAGACACAGGGACAGAATCACAGAGACATAGACACAGAGACAGAGACACAGAGACACAGAGACAGAGACCGAGACCCAGAGACGGAGACACAGATACAGAGACACAGAGACAGAGACACAGAGACAGAGACACAGAGACAGAGACACAGAGACAGAGACACAGAGACAGAGACACAGAGACAGAGACACAGAGACAGAGAAACAGAGACAGAGTCACAGAGACAGAGACACAGAGGCAGAGACACAGTGACAGAGACACAGAGACAGAGACACAGGGACAGATACACAGTGACAGCGTCACAGAAACAGAGACAAAATGACAGAGATTCGGAGACAGAGACACAGGGAGAGAGACACAGAAACGTAGACACAAGGGCAGAGACACAGAGACAGGGACGCAGGGACGGAGACACAGAGACAGACACACCGAGACCGAGACCCAGAGACAGAGACACAGATACAGAGACACAAAGACAGAGACACAGAGACAGAGACACAGAGACAGAGACACAGAGACAGAGACACAGAGACAGAGACACAGAGACAGAGACACAGAGACAAAGACACAGAGACAGAGACACAGAGACAGAGACACAGAGACAGAGACACAGAGACAGAGACACAGAGACGTAGCCACAGAGACATAGACATAGAGACAGGGACACAGAGACAGCGACACAGAGACAGAGACACAGAGACGGAGACACAGAGACAGATACACAGGGACAGAGACGAAGAGACAGAGACACAGAGACGGAGTCACAGATACAGAGACCCAGAGACAGAGACACAGATACAGAGACACAAAGACAGAGACACAGAGACAGAGACACAGAGACAGAGACACGGAGACAGATACACAGAGACAGAGTCACAGAGACAGAGACACAGAGGCAGAGGCACAGAGCCAGAGACACAGAGACAGAGACAGAGACAGACACACAGAGACAGAGACACAGAGACGGAGACACAGGGACAGAGACACAGAGACAGGGACACAGAGAGAGTGACTCAGAGACAGAGACACAGGGACAGAATCACAGAGACATAGACACAGAGACAGAGACACAGAGACACAGAGACAGAGACCGAGACCCAGAGACGGAGACACAGATACAGAGACACAGAGACAGAGACACAGAGACAGAGACACAGAGACAGAGACACAGAGACAGAGACACAGAGACAGAGACACAGAGACAGAGACACAGAGACAGAGACACAGAGACAGAGAAACAGAGACAGAGTCACAGAGACAGAGACACAGAGGCAGAGACACAGTGACAGAGACACAGAGACAGAGACACAGGGACAGATACACAGTGACAGCGTCACAGAGACAGAGACAAAATGACAGAGATTCGGAGACAGAGACACAGGGAGAGAGACACAGAAACGTAGACACAAGGGCAGAGACACAGAGACAGGGACGCAGGGACGGAGACACAGAGACAGACACACCGAGACCGAGACCCAGAGACAGAGACACAGATACAGAGACACAAAGACAGAGACACAGAGACAGAGACACAGAGACAGAGACACAGAGACAGAGACACAGAGACAGAGACACAGAGACAGAGACACAGAGACAGAGACACAGGGACAGAGACACAGAGGCAGACACTCAGAGGCAGAGACACAGAGACAGAGACACAGAGACAGAGACACAGAGACCGAGACCCAGAGACAGAGACACAGATACAGAGACACAAAGACAGAGACACAGAGACAGAGACACAGAGACAGAGACACGGAGACAGATACACAGAGACAGAGTCACAGAGACAGAGACACAGAGGCAGAGGCACAGAGCCAGAGACACAGAGACAGAGACAGAGACAGACACACAGAGACAGAGACACAGAGACGGAGACACAGGGACAGAGACACAGAGACAGGGACACAGAGAGAGTGACTCAGAGACAGAGACACAGGGACAGAATCACAGAGACATAGACACAGAGACAGAGACACAGAGGCACAGAGACAGAGACAGAGACAGAGACACAGAGACAGAGACACAGAGACAGAGACACAGAGACAGAGTCACAGAGACAGAGACACAGAGGCAGAGGCACGGAGACAGAGACACAGAGACAGAGACACAGAGACCGAGACCCAGAGACAGAGACACAGATACAGAGACACAGATGCAGAGACACAATGACAGAGATTCGGAGACAGAGACACAGAGACAGAGAAACAGAGACAGAGTCACAGAGACAGAGACACAGAGGCAGAGACACAGTGACAGAGACACAGAGACAGAGACACAGAGACAGATACACAGTGACAGCGTCACAGAGACAGAGACACAGAGACAGAGACACAGAGACAGAGACACAGAGACAGAGACACAGAGACATAGCCACAGAGACAGAGACATAGAGACAGAGACACAGAGACAGCGACACAGAGACAGAGACACAGAGACAGAGACACAGAGACATAGCCACAGAGACAGAGACACAGGGACAGAGACACAGAGACAGGGACACAGAGAGAGTGACTCAGAGACAGAGACACAGGGACAGAATCACAGAGACATAGACACAGAGACAGAGACACAGAGACACAGAGACAGAGACCGAGACCCAGAGACGGAGACACAGAGACAGAGACACAGAGACAGAGACACAGAGACAGAGACACAGAGACAGAGACACAGAGACAGAGAAACAGAGACAGAGTCACAGAGACAGAGACACAGAGGCAGAGACACAGTGACAGAGACACAGAGACAGAGACACAGAGACAGATACACAGTGACAGCGTCACAGAGACAGAGACACAGAGACAGAGACACAGAGACAGAGACACAGAGACAGAGACACAGAGACATAGCCACAGAGACAGAGACATAGAGACAGAGACACAGAGACAGCGACACAGAGACAGAGACACGGAGACGGAGACACAGAGACAGATACACAGAGACAGAGACAAAGAGACAGAGACACAGAGACAGAGTCACAGATACAGAGACACAGAGGCAGAGGCACAGAGACAGAGACACAGAGACAGAGACACAGAGACAGAGACACAGAGACGGAGGCACAGAGACGGAGACACAGGGACAGAGACACAGAGACAGAGACACAGGGACAGAGACACAGAGGCAGACACTCAGAGGCAGAGACACAGAGACAGAGACACAGAGACAGAGACACAGAGACCGAGACCCAGAGACAGAGACACAGATACAGAGACACAGATACAGAGACACAGATGCAGAGACACAATGACAGAGATTCGGAGACAGCGATACAGGGAGAGGGACACAGAAACGGAGACACAGGGACAGAGACACAGAGAGAGGGACACAGAGACAGAGACGCAGTGACAGAGACACAGAGGCAGAGACACAGAGAAAGAGAAACAGAGACAGAGACACAGAGACGGAGACCCAGAGACAGAGACACAGATACAGAGACACAGAGACATAGACACAGTGACAGAGACACAGAGACAGATACACAGAGACAGCGTCACAGAGACAGAGACACAGAGGCAGAGACATAGAGACAGAGACACAGAGAGAGTGACACAGAGACGGAGACACAGGGGCAGTAACACAGAGACATGGACACAGAGAGAGTGACTCAGAGACACAGACACAGAGACGGAAACAGAGACACAGAGACATAGACACAGAGACAGAGACACAGAGACGGAGACTGTGGGACAGAGACACAGAGACAGGGACACAGAGACGGAGACAGATGGACAGAGACACAGAGACCGTGACACAAGAAGAGAGACACAGAGACATAGACACAGAGACAGAGATACAGAGACAGAGACGCAGAGACAGATACACAGAGGCAGAGACACAGAGACAGAGACACAGAGACAGAGACACAGAGACAGAGACACAGAGACAGAGACACAGAGACAGAGACACAGAGACAGAGACACAGAGACACACGGTCAGAGGCATAGACACAGAGACAGTGACACAAAGACGGAGACACAGGGGCAGAGACACTGAGACAGAGAGACAGAGTCAGAGACACAGAGACAGAGACACAGAGACAGAGACACAGAGACAGAGACACAGAGACGGAGACACAGAGACAGAGACGCAGGGACAGAGACACAGAGACAGAGACACAGAGACAGAGACAGGGACAGAGACACAGAGACAGAAACACAGAGACAGATTCACAGAGTCACGGACACAGAGACACACGTTCAGAGGCATAGACACAGAGACAGACACACAGAGACCGTGACACAAAGACGGAGACGCAGGGGCAGAGACACCGAGACAGAGACACAGAGACAGAGACACAGAGACAGAGACGCAGAGACAGAGACACAGAGACGGAGACACAGAGACAGCGACACAGAGACAGAGACACAGAGACAGAGACACAGAGACGGAGACACGGAGACAGAGACACAGAGACAGAGACACTGAGACAGAGACACAGAGACAGAGACACAGGGGCAGAGACAACTAGACGGAGTCACAGAGACAGAGACATCAGAGACAGAGACGCAGAGACAGAGACACAGAGACAGAGACATAGAGACAGAGACGCAGAGACGGAGACACAGAGACAGTGACACAGGGACGGAGACACAGAGACAGGGACATAGAGAGAGTGACTCAGAGACAGAGACACAGGGACAGAGGCACAGAGACGTAGACACATAGACAGAGACACAGACACAGAGACAGAGACACAGGGACAGGGACACAGAGACATAGCCACAGAGACAGAGACATAGAGACAGAGACACAGAGACAGACACACAGAGACGGAGACACAGGGACAGAGACACAGAGACAGGGACACAGAGAGAGTGACACAAAGACAGAGACACAGGGACAGAGGAACAGAGACATAGACACAGAGACAGAGACACAGAGAGAGAGACACAGAGACAGGGACTCAGAGACAGAGACACAGAGACAGAGACACAGGGGCAGAGACAACGAGACGGAGTCACAGAGACAGAGACACAGAGACAGAGACGCAGAGACAGAGACACAGAGACACAGACATAGAGACAGAGACGCAGAGACGGAGACATAGAGACAGTGACACAGGGACTTAGACACAGAGACAGGGACATAGAGAGAGTGACTCAGAGACAGAGACACAGGGACAGAGGCACAGAGACGTAGACACATAGACAGAGACACAGACACAGAGACAGTGACACAGGGACAGGGACACAGAGACATAGCCACAGAGACAGAGACACAGAGAGAGACACAGAGACAGACACACAGAGACGGAGACACAGGGACAGAGACACAGAGACAGGGACACAGAGAGAGTGACACAAAGACAGAGACAGAGGGACAGAGGAACAGAGACATAGACACAGAGACAGAGACACAGAGACAGAGGCACAGAGACAGAGACACAGAGACAGAGACACAGAGACAGAGACACAGAGACAGAGACACAGAGACAGAGACACAGAGACAGAGACACAGAGACAGAGACACAGAGACAGAGACACAGAGACAGAGACACAGAGACAGAGACACAGAGACAGAGACACAGAGACAGAGACACAGAGACAGAGACACAGAGACAGAGACACAGAGACAGTGACACAGAGACGGAGACACAGAGACGGAGACACAGAGACAGAGACACAGAGACAGCGACACAGAGACAGAGACACAGAGACAGAGACACAGAGACGGAGACGCGGAGACAGAGACACAGAGACAGAGACACAGAGACAGAGACACAGAGACAGAGACACAGAAGCAGAGACACAGAGACAGAGACACACAGACAGAGACACAGAGACAGAGACACAGAGACAGAGACACAGAGCCAGAGACACAGAGACAGAGACACAGAGACAGAGACACAGAGACAGAGACACAGAGACGGAGACACAGAGACGGAGACACAGGGACAGAGACACAGAGACAGGGACACAGAGAGAGTGACTCAGAGACAGAGACACAGGGACAGAATCACAGAGACATAGACACAGAGACAGAGACACAGAGACACAGAGACAGAGACCGAGACCCAGAGACGGAGACACAGATACAGAGACACAGAGACAGAGACACAGAGACAGAGACACAGAGACAGAGACACAGAGACAGAGACACAGAGACAGAGACACAGAGACAGAGAAACAGAGACAGAGTCACAGAGACAGAGACACAGAGGCAGAGACACAGTGACAGAGACACAGAGACAGAGACACAGAGGCAGAGACACAGAGACGGAGGCACAGAGACGGAGACACAGGGACAGAGACACAGAGACAGAGACACAGGGACAGAGACACAGAGGCAGACACTCAGAGGCAGAGACACAGAGACAGAGACACAGAGAGAGAGACACAGAGACCGAGACCCAGAGACAGAGACACAGATACAGAGACACAAAGACAGAGACACAGAGACAGAGACACAGAGACAGAGACACAGAGACAGAGACACAGAGACAGAGACACAGAGACAGAGTCACAGAGACAGAGACACAGAGGCAGAGGCACAGAGCCAGAGACACAGAGACAGAGACAGAGACAGACACACAGAGACAGAGACACAGAGACGGAGACACAGGGACAGAGACACAGAGGCAGAGGCACGGAGACAGAGACACAGAGACAGAGACACAGAGACCGAGACCCAGAGACAGAGACACAGATACAGAGACACAGATGCAGAGACACAATGACAGAGATTCGGAGACAGAGACACAGAGACAGAGAAACAGAGACAGAGTCACAGAGACAGAGACAAAGAGGCAGAGACACAGTGACAGAGACACAGAGACAGAGACACAGAGACAGATACACAGTGACAGCGTCACAGAGACAGAGACACAGAGACAGAGACACAGAGACACAGAGACAGAGACACAGAGACAGAGACACAGAGACATAGCCACAGAGACAGAGACATAGAGACAGAGACACAGAGACAGCGACACAGAGACAGAGACACAGAGACAGAGACACAGAGACATAGCCACAGAGACAGAGACACAGGGACAGAGACACAGAGACAGGGACACAGAGAGAGTGACTCAGAGACAGAGACACAGGGACAGAATCACAGAGACATAGACACAGAGACAGAGACACAGAGACACAGAGACAGAGACGGAGACACAGAGACAGATACACAGAGACAGAGACAAAGAGACAGAGACACAGAGACAGAGTCACAGATACAGAGACACAGAGGCAGAGGCACAGAGACAGAGACACAGAGACAGAGACACAGAGACAGAGACACAGAGACGGAGGCACAGAGACGGAGACACAGGGACAGAGACACAGAGACAGAGACACAGGGACAGAGACACAGAGGCAGACACTCAGAGGCAGAGACACAGAGACAGAGACACAGAGACAGAGACACAGAGACCGAGACCCAGAGACAGAGACACAGATACAGAGACACAGATACAGAGACACAGATGCAGAGACACAATGACAGAGATTCGGAGACAGCGATACAGGGAGAGGGACACAGAAACGGAGACACAGGGACAGAGACACAGAGAGAGGGACACAGAGACAGCGACGCAGTGACAGAGACACAGAGGCAGAGACACAGAGAAAGAGAAACAGAGACAGAGACACAGAGACGGAGACCCAGAGACAGAGACACAGATACAGAGACACAGAGACATAGACACAGTGACAGAGACACAGAGACAGATACACAGAGACAGCGTCACAGAGACAGAGACACAGAGGCAGAGACATAGAGACAGAGACACAGAGAGAGTGACACAGAGACGGAGACACAGGGGCAGTAACACAGAGACATGGACACAGAGAGAGTGACTCAGAGACACAGACACAGAGACGGAAACAGAGACACAGAGACATAGACACAGAGACAGAGACACAGAGACGGAGACTGTGGGACAGAGACACAGAGACAGGGACACAGAGACGGAGACACAGAGACGGAGACACAGAGACAGAGACGCAGGGACAGAGACACAGAGACAGAGACACAGAGACAGAGACAGGGACAGAGACACAGAGACAGAAACACAGAGACAGATTCACAGAGTCACGGACACAGAGACACACGTTCAGAGGCATAGACACAGAGACAGACACACAGAGACCGTGACACAAAGACGGAGACGCAGGGGCAGAGACACCGAGACAGAGACACAGAGACAGAGACACAGAGACAGAGACGCAGAGACAGAGACACAGAGAAAGAGACACAGAGACAGCGACACAGAGACAGAGACACAGAGACAGAGACACAGAGACGGAGACACGGAGACAGAGACACAGAGACAGAGACACTGAGACAGAGACACAGAGACAGAGACACAGGGGCAGAGACAACTAGACGGAGTCACAGAGACAGAGACATCAGAGACAGAGACGCAGAGACAGAGACACAGAGACAGAGACATAGAGACAGAGACGCAGAGACGGAGACACAGAGACAGTGACACAGGGACGGAGACACAGAGACAGGGACATAGAGAGAGTGACTCAGAGACAGAGACACAGGGACAGAGGCACAGAGACGTAGACACATAGACAGAGACACAGACACAGAGACAGAGACACAGGGACAGGGACACAGAGACATAGCCACAGAGACAGAGACATAGAGACAGAGACACAGAGACAGACACACAGAGACGGAGACACAGGGACAGAGACACAGAGACAGGGACACAGAGAGAGTGACACAAAGACAGAGACACAGGGACAGAGGAACAGAGACATAGACACAGAGACAGAGACACAGAGAGAGAGACACAGAGACAGGGACTCAGAGACAGAGACACAGAGACAGAGACACAGGGGCAGAGACAACGAGACGGAGTCACAGAGACAGAGACACAGAGACAGAGACGCAGAGACAGAGACACAGAGACACAGACATAGAGACAGAGACGCAGAGACGGAGACATAGAGACAGTGACACAGGGACTTAGACACAGAGACAGGGACATAGAGAGAGTGACTCAGAGACAGAGACACAGGGACAGAGGCACAGAGACGTAGACACATAGACAGAGACACAGACACAGAGACAGAGACACATTGACAGGGACACAGAGACATAGCCACAGAGACAGAGACACAGAGAGAGACACAGAGACAGACACACAGAGACGGAGACACAGGGACAGAGACACAGAGACGGAGACACAGGGACAGAGACACAGAGACAGGGACACAGAGAGAGTGACTCAGAGACAGAGACACAGGGACAGAATCACAGAGACATAGACACAGAGACAGAGACACAGAGACACAGAGACAGAGACCGAGACCCAGAGACGGAGACACAGATACAGAGACACAGAGACAGAGACACAGAGACAGAGACACAGAGACAGAGACACAGAGACAGAGACACAGAGACAGAGACACAGAGACAGAGAAACAGAGACAGAGTCACAGAGACAGAGACACAGAGACGGAGACACAGAGACGGAGACACAGAGACAGAGACACAGAGACAGCGACACAGAGACAGAGACACAGAGACAGAGACACAGAGACGGAGACGCGGAGACAGAGACACAGAGACAGAGACACAGAGACAGAGACACAGAGACAGAGACACAGAAGCAGAGACACAGAGACAGAGACACACAGACAGAGACACAGAGACAGAGACACAGAGACAGAGACACAGAGTCAGAGACACAGAGACAGAGACACAGAGACAGAGACACAGAGACAGAGACACAGAGACAGAGTCACAGAGACAGAGACACAGAGGCAGAGGCACAGAGCCAGAGACACAGAGACAGAGACAGAGACAGACACACAGAGACAGAGACACAGAGACGGAGACACAGGGACAGAGACACAGAGACAGGGACACAGAGAGAGTGACTCAGAGACAGAGACACAGGGACAGAATCACAGAGACATAGACACAGAGACAGAGACACAGAGACACAGAGACAGAGACCGAGACCCAGAGACGGAGACACAGATACAGAGACACAGAGACAGAGACACAGAGACAGAGACACAGAGACAGAGACACAGAGACAGAGACACAGAGACAGAGACACAGAGACAGAGACACAGAGACAGAGACACAGAGACAGAGACACAGAGACAGAGACACAGAGACAGAGACACAGAGACAGAGACACAGAGACAGAGACACAGAGACAGAGAAACAGAGACAGAGTCACAGAGACAGAGACACAGAGGCAGAGACACAGTGACAGAGACACAGAGACAGAGACACAGAGACAGATACACAGTGACAGCGTCACAGAGACAGAGACAAAATGACAGAGATTCGGAGACAGAGACACAGGGAGAGAGACACAGAAACGTAGACACAAGGACAGAGACACAGAGACAGGGACGCAGGGACGGAGACACAGAGACAGACACACAGAGACCGAGACCCAGAGACAGAGACACAGATACAGAGACACAAAGACAGAGACACAGAGACAGAGACACAGAGACAGAGACACAGAGACAGAGACACAGAGACAGAGACATAGAGACAAAGACACAGAGACAGAGACACAGAGACAGAGACACAGAGACAGAGACACAGAGACGTAGCCACAGAGACAGAGACATAGAGACAGCGACACAGAGACAGCGACACAGAGACAGAGACACAGAGACGGAGACACAGAGACAGATACACAGAGACAGAGACAAAGAGACAGAGACACAGAGACAGAGTCACAGCTACAGAGACACAGAGGCAGAGGCACAGAGACAGAGACACAGAGACAGAGACACAGAGACCGAGACCCAGAGACAGAGACACAGATACAGAGACACAGATACAGAGACACAGATGCAGAGACACAATGACAGAGATTCGGAGACAGCGATACAGGGAGAGGGACACAGAAACGGAGACACAGGGACAGAGACACAGAGAGAGGGACACAGAGACAGAGACGCAGTGACAGAGACACAGAGGCAGAGACACAGAGAAAGAGAAACAGAGACAGAGACAGGGACAGAGACACAGAGACAGAGACACAGAGACAGAGACACAGAGACAGAGACACAGAGACAGAGACGCAGAGACAGAGGCACAGGGACGGAGACCCAGAGACAGAGACACAGATACAGAGACACAGAGACATAGACACAGTGACAGAGACACAGAGACAGATACACAGAGACAGCGTCACAGAGACAGAGACACAGAGGCAGAGACATAGAGACAGAGACACAGAGAGAGTGACACAGAGACGGAGACACAGGGGCAGAGACACAGAGACATGGACACAGAGAGAGTGACTCAGAGACACAGACACAGAGACGGAGACAGAGACACAGAGACATAGACACAGAGACAGAGACACAGAGACGGAGACTGTGGGACAGAGACACAGAGACAGAGATTCAGATGCAGAGACACAGAGACGGAGACACAGGGACAGAGACACAGAGACAGGGACACAGAGGCAGAGACACAGAGGCAGAGGCACAGAGCCAGAGACACAGAGACAGAGACAGAGACAGACACACAGAGACAGAGACACAGAGACGGAGACACAGGGACAGAGACACAGAGACAGGGACACAGAGAGAGTGACTCAGAGACAGAGACACAGGGACAGAGACACAGAGACAGAGACACAGGGACAGAGACACAGAGGCAGACACTCAGAGGCAGAGACACAGAGACAGAGACACAGAGACAGAGACACAGAGACCGAGACCCAGAGACAGAGACACAGATACAGAGACACAAAGACAGAGACACAGAGACAGAGACACAGAGACAGAGACACGGAGACAGATACACAGAGACAGAGTCACAGAGACAGAGACACAGAGGCAGAGGCACAGAGCCAGAGACACAGAGACAGAGACAGAGACAGACACACAGAGACAGAGACACAGAGACGGAGACACAGGGACAGAGACACAGAGACAGGGACACAGAGAGAGTGACTCAGAGACAGAGACACAGGGACAGAATCACAGAGACATAGACACAGAGACAGAGACACAGAGACACAGAGACAGAGACCGAGACCCAGAGACGGAGACACAGATACAGAGACACAGAGACAGAGACACAGAGACAGAGACACAGAGACAGAGACACAGAGACAGAGACACAGAGACAGAGACACAGAGACAGAGACACAGAGACAGAGAAACAGAGACAGAGTCACAGAGACAGAGACACAGAGGCAGAGACACAGTGACAGAGACACAGAGACAGAGACACAGGGACAGATACACAGTGACAGCGTCACAGAGACAGAGACAAAATGACAGAGATTCGGAGACAGAGACACAGGGAGAGAGACACAGAAACGTAGACACAAGGGCAGAGACACAGAGACAGGGACGCAGGGACGGAGACACAGAGACAGACACACCGAGACCGAGACCCAGAGACAGAGACACAGATACAGAGACACAAAGACAGAGACACAGAGACAGAGACACAGAGACAGAGACACAGAGACAGAGACACAGAGACAGAGACACAGAGACAGAGACACAGGGACAGAGACACAGAGGCAGACACTCAGAGGCAGAGACACAGAGACAGAGACACAGAGACAGAGACACAGAGACCGAGACCCAGAGACAGAGACACAGATACAGAGACACAAAGACAGAGACACAGAGACAGAGACACAGAGACAGAGACACGGAGACAGATACACAGAGACAGAGTCACAGAGACAGAGACACAGAGGCAGAGGCACAGAGCCAGAGACACAGAGACAGAGACAGAGACAGACACACAGAGACAGAGACACAGAGACGGAGACACAGGGACAGAGACACAGAGACAGGGACACAGAGAGAGTGACTCAGAGACAGAGACACAGGGACAGAATCACAGAGACATAGACACAGAGACAGAGACACAGAGGCACAGAGACAGAGACAGAGACAGAGACACAGAGACAGAGACACAGAGACAGAGACACAGAGACAGAGTCACAGAGACAGAGACACAGAGGCAGAGGCACGGAGACAGAGACACAGAGACAGAGACACAGAGACCGAGACCCAGAGACAGAGACACAGATACAGAGACACAGATGCAGAGACACAATGACAGAGATTCGGAGACAGAGACACAGAGACAGAGAAACAGAGACAGAGTCACAGAGACAGAGACACAGAGGCAGAGACACAGTGACAGAGACACAGAGACAGAGACACAGAGACAGATACACAGTGACAGCGTCACAGAGACAGAGACACAGAGACAGAGACACAGAGACAGAGACACAGAGACAGAGACACAGAGACATAGCCACAGAGACAGAGACATAGAGACAGAGACACAGAGACAGCGACACAGAGACAGAGACACAGAGACAGAGACACAGAGACATAGCCACAGAGACAGAGACACAGGGACAGAGACACAGAGACAGGGACACAGAGAGAGTGACTCAGAGACAGAGACACAGGGACAGAATCACAGAGACATAGACACAGAGACAGAGACACAGAGACACAGAGACAGAGACCGAGACCCAGAGACGGAGACACAGAGACAGAGACACAGAGACAGAGACACAGAGACAGAGACACAGAGACAGAGACACAGAGACAGAGAAACAGAGACAGAGTCACAGAGACAGAGACACAGAGGCAGAGACACAGTGACAGAGACACAGAGACAGAGACACAGAGACAGATACACAGTGACAGCGTCACAGAGACAGAGACACAGAGACAGAGACACAGAGACAGAGACACAGAGACAGAGACACAGAGACATAGCCACAGAGACAGAGACATAGAGACAGAGACACAGAGACAGCGACACAGAGACAGAGACACGGAGACGGAGACACAGAGACAGATACACAGAGACAGAGACAAAGAGACAGAGACACAGAGACAGAGTCACAGATACAGAGACACAGAGGCAGAGGCACAGAGACAGAGACACAGAGACAGAGACACAGAGACAGAGACACAGAGACGGAGGCACAGAGACGGAGACACAGGGACAGAGACACAGAGACAGAGACACAGGGACAGAGACACAGAGGCAGACACTCAGAGGCAGAGACACAGAGACAGAGACACAGAGACAGAGACACAGAGACAGAGACACAGAGACCGAGACCCAGAGACAGAGACACAGATACAGAGACACAGATACAGAGACACAGATGCAGAGACACAATGACAGAGATTCGGAGACAGCGATACAGGGAGAGGGACACAGAAACGGAGACACAGGGACAGAGACACAGAGAGAGGGACACAGAGACAGAGACGCAGTGACAGAGACACAGAGGCAGAGACACAGAGAAAGAGAAACAGAGACAGAGACACAGAGACGGAGACCCAGAGACAGAGACACAGATACAGAGACACAGAGACATAGACACAGTGACAGAGACACAGAGACAGATACACAGAGACAGCGTCACAGAGACAGAGACACAGAGGCAGAGACATAGAGACAGAGACACAGAGAGAGTGACACAGAGACGGAGACACAGGGGCAGTAACACAGAGACATGGACACAGAGAGAGTGACTCAGAGACACAGACACAGAGACGGAAACAGAGACACAGAGACATAGACACAGAGACAGAGACACAGAGACGGAGACTGTGGGACAGAGACACAGAGACAGGGACACAGAGACGGAGACAGATGGACAGAGACACAGAGACCGTGACACAAGAAGAGAGACACAGAGACATAGACACAGAGACAGAGATACAGAGACAGAGACGCAGAGACAGATACACAGAGGCAGAGACACAGAGACAGAGACACAGAGACAGAGACACAGAGACAGAGACACAGAGACAGAGACACAGAGACAGAGACACAGAGACAGAGACACAGAGACACACGGTCAGAGGCATAGACACAGAGACAGTGACACAAAGACGGAGACACAGGGGCAGAGACACTGAGACAGAGAGACAGAGTCAGAGACACAGAGACAGAGACACAGAGACAGAGACACAGAGACAGAGACACAGAGACAGAGACACAGAGACAGAGACACAGAGACAGAGACACAGAGACAGAGACACAGAGACGGAGACACAGAGACAGAGACGCAGGGACAGAGACACAGAGACAGAGACACAGAGACAGAGACAGGGACAGAGACACAGAGACAGAAACACAGAGACAGATTCACAGAGTCACGGACACAGAGACACACGTTCAGAGGCATAGACACAGAGACAGACACACAGAGACCGTGACACAAAGACGGAGACGCAGGGGCAGAGACACCGAGACAGAGACACAGAGACAGAGACACAGAGACAGAGACGCAGAGACAGAGACACAGAGACGGAGACACAGAGACAGCGACACAGAGACAGAGACACAGAGACAGAGACACAGAGACGGAGACACGGAGACAGAGACACAGAGACAGAGACACTGAGACAGAGACACAGAGACAGAGACACAGGGGCAGAGACAACTAGACGGAGTCACAGAGACAGAGACATCAGAGACAGAGACGCAGAGACAGAGACACAGAGACAGAGACATAGAGACAGAGACGCAGAGACGGAGACACAGAGACAGTGACACAGGGACGGAGACACAGAGACAGGGACATAGAGAGAGTGACTCAGAGACAGAGACACAGGGACAGAGGCACAGAGACGTAGACACATAGACAGAGACACAGACACAGAGACAGAGACACAGGGACAGGGACACAGAGACATAGCCACAGAGACAGAGACATAGAGACAGAGACACAGAGACAGACACACAGAGACGGAGACACAGGGACAGAGACACAGAGACAGGGACACAGAGAGAGTGACACAAAGACAGAGACACAGGGACAGAGGAACAGAGACATAGACACAGAGACAGAGACACAGAGAGAGAGACACAGAGACAGGGACTCAGAGACAGAGACACAGAGACAGAGACACAGGGGCAGAGACAACGAGACGGAGTCACAGAGACAGAGACACAGAGACAGAGACGCAGAGACAGAGACACAGAGACACAGACATAGAGACAGAGACGCAGAGACGGAGACATAGAGACAGTGACACAGGGACTTAGACACAGAGACAGGGACATAGAGAGAGTGACTCAGAGACAGAGACACAGGGACAGAGGCACAGAGACGTAGACACATAGACAGAGACACAGACACAGAGACAGTGACACAGGGACAGGGACACAGAGACATAGCCACAGAGACAGAGACACAGAGAGAGACACAGAGACAGACACACAGAGACGGAGACACAGGGACAGAGACACAGAGACAGGGACACAGAGAGAGTGACACAAAGACAGAGACAGAGGGACAGAGGAACAGAGACATAGACACAGAGACAGAGACACAGAGACAGAGGCACAGAGACAGAGACACAGAGACAGAGACACAGAGACAGAGACACAGAGACAGAGACACAGAGACAGAGACACAGAGACAGAGACACAGAGACAGAGACACAGAGACAGAGACACAGAGACAGAGACACAGAGACAGAGACACAGAGACAGAGACACAGAGACAGAGACACAGAGACAGAGACACAGAGAGAGTGACACAGAGACGGAGACACAGGGGCAGTAACACAGAGACATGGACACAGAGAGAGTGACTCAGAGACACAGACACAGAGACGGAAACAGAGACACAGAGACATAGACACAGAGACAGAGACACAGAGACGGAGACTGTGGGACAGAGACACAGAGACAGGGACACAGAGACGGAGACACAGAGACGGAGACACAGAGACAGAGACGCAGGGACAGAGACACAGAGACAGAGACACAGAGACAGAGACACAGAGACAGAGACAGGGACAGAGACACAGAGACAGAAACACAGAGACAGATTCACAGTGTCACGGACACAGAGACACACGTTCAGAGGCATAGACACAGAGACAGACACACAGAGACCGTGACACAAAGACGGAGACGCAGGGGCAGAGACACCGAGACAGAGACACAGAGACAGAGACACAGAGACAGAGACGCAGAGACAGAGACACAGAGACAGAGACACAGAGACAGCGACACAGAGACAGAGACACAGAGACAGAGACACAGAGACGGAGACACGGAGACAGAGACACAGAGACAGAGACACTGAGACAGAGACACAGAGACAGAGACACAGGGGCAGAGACAACTAGACGGAGTCACAGAGACAGAGACATCAGAGACAGAGACGCAGAGACAGAGACACAGAGACAGAGACATAGAGACAGAGACGCAGAGACGGAGACACAGAGACAGTGACACAGGGACGGAGACACAGAGACAGGGACATAGAGAGAGTGACTCAGAGACAGAGACACAGGGACAGAGGCACAGAGACGTAGACACATAGACAGAGACACAGACACAGAGACAGAGACACAGGGACAGGGACACAGAGACATAGCCACAGAGACAGAGACATAGAGACAGAGACACAGAGACAGACACACAGAGACGGAGACACAGGGACAGAGACACAGAGACAGGGACACAGAGAGAGTGACACAAAGACAGAGACACAGGGACAGAGGAACAGAGACATAGACACAGAGACAGAGACACAGAGAGAGAGACACAGAGACAGGGACTCAGAGACAGAGACACAGAGACAGAGACACAGGGGCAGAGACAACGAGACGGAGTCACAGAGACAGAGACACAGAGACAGAGACGCAGAGACAGAGACACAGAGACACAGACATAGAGACAGAGACGCAGAGACGGAGACATAGAGACAGTGACACAGGGACTTAGACACAGAGACAGGGACATAGAGAGAGTGACTCAGAGACAGAGACACAGGGACAGAGGCACAGAGACGTAGACACATAGACAGAGACACAGACACAGAGACAGAGACACAGGGACAGGGACACAGAGACATAGCCACAGAGACAGAGACACAGAGAGAGACACAGAGACAGACACACAGAGACGGAGACACAGGGACAGAGACACAGAGACGGAGACACAGGGACAGAGACACAGAGACAGGGACACAGAGAGAGTGACTCAGAGACAGAGACACAGGGACAGAATCACAGAGACATAGACACAGAGACAGAGACACAGAGACACAGAGACAGAGACCGAGACCCAGAGACGGAGACACAGATACAGAGACACAGAGACAGAGACACAGAGACAGAGACACAGAGACAGAGACACAGAGACAGAGACACAGAGACAGAGACACAGAGACAGAGAAACAGAGACAGAGTCGCAGAGACAGAGACACAGAGACGGAGACACAGAGACGGAGACACAGAGACAGAGACACAGAGACAGCGACACAGAGACAGAGACACAGAGACAGAGACACAGAGACGGAGACGCGGAGACAGAGACACAGAGACAGAGACACAGAGACAGAGACACAGAGACAGAGACACAGAAGCAGAGACACAGAGACAGAGACACACAGACAGAGACACAGAGACAGAGACACAGAGACAGAGACACAGAGCCAGAGACACAGAGACAGAGACACAGAGACAGAGACACAGATACAGAGACACAGATGCAGAGACACAATGACAGAGATTCGGAGACAGAGACACAGAGACAGAGAAACAGAGACAGAGTCACAGAGACAGAGACACAGAGGCAGAGACACAGTGACAGAGACACAGAGACAGAGACACAGAGACAGATACACAGTGACAGCGTCACAGAGACAGAGACACAGAGACAGAGACACAGAGACAGAGACACAGAGACAGAGACACAGAGACATAGCCACAGAGACAGAGACATAGAGACAGAGACACAGAGACAGCGACACAGAGACAGAGACACAGAGACAGAGACACAGAGACATAGCCACAGAGACAGAGACACAGGGACAGAGACACAGAGACAGGGACACAGAGAGAGTGACTCAGAGACAGAGACACAGGGACAGAATCACAGAGACATAGACACAGAGACAGAGACACAGAGACACAGAGACAGAGACCGAGACCCAGAGACGGAGACACAGAGACAGAGACACAGAGACAGAGACACAGAGACAGAGACACAGAGACAGAGACACAGAGACAGAGAAACAGAGACAGAGTCACAGAGACAGAGACACAGAGGCAGAGACACAGTGACAGAGACACAGAGACAGAGACACAGAGACAGATACACAGTGACAGCGTCACAGAGACAGAGACACAGAGACAGAGACACAGAGACAGAGACACAGAGACAGAGACACAGAGACAGAGACACAGAGACATAGCCACAGAGACAGAGACATAGAGACAGAGACACAGAGACAGCGACACAGAGACAGAGACACGGAGACGGAGACACAGAGACAGATACACAGAGACAGAGACAAAGAGACAGAGACACAGAGACAGAGTCACAGATACAGAGACACAGAGGCAGAGGCACAGAGACAGAGACACAGAGACAGAGACACAGAGACAGAGACACAGAGACGGAGGCACAGAGACGGAGACACAGGGACAGAGACACAGAGACAGAGACACAGGGACAGAGACACAGAGGCAGACACTCAGAGGCAGAGACACAGAGACAGAGACACAGAGACAGAGACACAGAGACCGAGACCCAGAGACAGAGACACAGATACAGAGACACAGATACAGAGACACAGATGCAGAGACACAATGACAGAGATTCGGAGACAGCGATACAGGGAGAGGGACACAGAAACGGAGACACAGGGACAGAGACACAGAGAGAGGGACACAGAGACAGAGACGCAGTGACAGAGACACAGAGGCAGAGACACAGAGAAAGAGAAACAGAGACAGAGACACAGAGACGGAGACCCAGAGACAGAGACACAGATACAGAGACACAGAGACATAGACACAGTGACAGAGACACAGAGACAGATACACAGAGACAGCGTCACAGAGACAGAGACACAGAGGCAGAGACATAGAGACAGAGACACAGAGAGAGTGACACAGAGACGGAGACACAGGGGCAGTAACACAGAGACATGGACACAGAGAGAGTGACTCAGAGACACAGACACAGAGACGGAAACAGAGACACAGAGACATAGACACAGAGACAGAGACACAGAGACGGAGACTGTGGGACAGAGACACAGAGACAGGGACACAGAGACGGAGACAGATGGACAGAGACACAGAGACCGTGACACAAGAAGAGAGACACAGAGACATAGACACAGAGACAGAGATACAGAGACAGAGACGCAGAGACAGATACACAGAGGCAGAGACACAGAGACAGAGACACAGAGACAGAGACACAGAGACAGAGACACAGAGACAGAGACACAGAGACAGAGACACAGAGACAGAGACACAGAGACACACGGTCAGAGGCATAGACACAGAGACAGTGACACAAAGACGGAGACACAGGGGCAGAGACACTGAGACAGAGAGACAGAGTCAGAGACACAGAGACAGAGACACAGAGACAGAGACACAGAGACAGAGACACAGAGACAGAGACACAGAGACAGAGACACAGAGACAGAGACACAGAGACAGAGACACAGAGACGGAGACACAGAGACAGAGACGCAGGGACAGAGACACAGAGACAGAGACACAGAGACAGAGACAGGGACAGAGACACAGAGACAGAAACACAGAGACAGATTCACAGAGTCACGGACACAGAGACACACGTTCAGAGGCATAGACACAGAGACAGACACACAGAGACCGTGACACAAAGACGGAGACGCAGGGGCAGAGACACCGAGACAGAGACACAGAGACAGAGACACAGAGACAGAGACGCAGAGACAGAGACACAGAGACGGAGACACAGAGACAGCGACACAGAGACAGAGACACAGAGACAGAGACACAGAGACGGAGACACGGAGACAGAGACACAGAGACAGAGACACTGAGACAGAGACACAGAGACAGAGACACAGGGGCAGAGACAACTAGACGGAGTCACAGAGACAGAGACATCAGAGACAGAGACGCAGAGACAGAGACACAGAGACAGAGACATAGAGACAGAGACGCAGAGACGGAGACACAGAGACAGTGACACAGGGACGGAGACACAGAGACAGGGACATAGAGAGAGTGACTCAGAGACAGAGACACAGGGACAGAGGCACAGAGACGTAGACACATAGACAGAGACACAGACACAGAGACAGAGACACAGGGACAGGGACACAGAGACATAGCCACAGAGACAGAGACATAGAGACAGAGACACAGAGACAGACACACAGAGACGGAGACACAGGGACAGAGACACAGAGACAGGGACACAGAGAGAGTGACACAAAGACAGAGACACAGGGACAGAGGAACAGAGACATAGACACAGAGACAGAGACACAGAGAGAGAGACACAGAGACAGGGACTCAGAGACAGAGACACAGAGACAGAGACACAGGGGCAGAGACAACGAGACGGAGTCACAGAGACAGAGACACAGAGACAGAGACGCAGAGACAGAGACACAGAGACACAGACATAGAGACAGAGACGCAGAGACGGAGACATAGAGACAGTGACACAGGGACTTAGACACAGAGACAGGGACATAGAGAGAGTGACTCAGAGACAGAGACACAGGGACAGAGGCACAGAGACGTAGACACATAGACAGAGACACAGACACAGAGACAGTGACACAGGGACAGGGACACAGAGACATAGCCACAGAGACAGAGACACAGAGAGAGACACAGAGACAGACACACAGAGACGGAGACACAGGGACAGAGACACAGAGACAGGGACACAGAGAGAGTGACACAAAGACAGAGACAGAGGGACAGAGGAACAGAGACATAGACACAGAGACAGAGACACAGAGACAGAGGCACAGAGACAGAGACACAGAGACAGAGACACAGAGACAGAGACACAGAGACAGAGACACAGAGACAGAGACACAGAGACAGAGACACAGAGACAGAGACACAGAGACAGAGACACAGAGACAGAGACACAGAGACAGAGACACAGAGACAGAGACACAGAGACAGAGACACAGAGACAGAGACACAGAGAGAGTGACACAGAGACGGAGACACAGGGGCAGTAACACAGAGACATGGACACAGAGAGAGTGACTCAGAGACACAGACACAGAGACGGAAACAGAGACACAGAGACATAGACACAGAGACAGAGACACAGAGACGGAGACTGTGGGACAGAGACACAGAGACAGGGACACAGAGACGGAGACACAGAGACGGAGACACAGAGACAGAGACGCAGGGACAGAGACACAGAGACAGAGACACAGAGACAGAGACACAGAGACAGAGACAGGGACAGAGACACAGAGACAGAAACACAGAGACAGATTCACAGTGTCACGGACACAGAGACACACGTTCAGAGGCATAGACACAGAGACAGACACACAGAGACCGTGACACAAAGACGGAGACGCAGGGGCAGAGACACCGAGACAGAGACACAGAGACAGAGACACAGAGACAGAGACGCAGAGACAGAGACACAGAGACAGAGACACAGAGACAGCGACACAGAGACAGAGACACAGAGACAGAGACACAGAGACGGAGACACGGAGACAGAGACACAGAGACAGAGACACTGAGACAGAGACACAGAGACAGAGACACAGGGGCAGAGACAACTAGACGGAGTCACAGAGACAGAGACATCAGAGACAGAGACGCAGAGACAGAGACACAGAGACAGAGACATAGAGACAGAGACGCAGAGACGGAGACACAGAGACAGTGACACAGGGACGGAGACACAGAGACAGGGACATAGAGAGAGTGACTCAGAGACAGAGACACAGGGACAGAGGCACAGAGACGTAGACACATAGACAGAGACACAGACACAGAGACAGAGACACAGGGACAGGGACACAGAGACATAGCCACAGAGACAGAGACATAGAGACAGAGACACAGAGACAGACACACAGAGACGGAGACACAGGGACAGAGACACAGAGACAGGGACACAGAGAGAGTGACACAAAGACAGAGACACAGGGACAGAGGAACAGAGACATAGACACAGAGACAGAGACACAGAGAGAGAGACACAGAGACAGGGACTCAGAGACAGAGACACAGAGACAGAGACACAGGGGCAGAGACAACGAGACGGAGTCACAGAGACAGAGACACAGAGACAGAGACGCAGAGACAGAGACACAGAGACACAGACATAGAGACAGAGACGCAGAGACGGAGACATAGAGACAGTGACACAGGGACTTAGACACAGAGACAGGGACATAGAGAGAGTGACTCAGAGACAGAGACACAGGGACAGAGGCACAGAGACGTAGACACATAGACAGAGACACAGACACAGAGACAGAGACACAGGGACAGGGACACAGAGACATAGCCACAGAGACAGAGACACAGAGAGAGACACAGAGACAGACACACAGAGACGGAGACACAGGGACAGAGACACAGAGACGGAGACACAGGGACAGAGACACAGAGACAGGGACACAGAGAGAGTGACTCAGAGACAGAGACACAGGGACAGAATCACAGAGACATAGACACAGAGACAGAGACACAGAGACACAGAGACAGAGACCGAGACCCAGAGACGGAGACACAGATACAGAGACACAGAGACAGAGACACAGAGACAGAGACACAGAGACAGAGACACAGAGACAGAGACACAGAGACAGAGACACAGAGACAGAGAAACAGAGACAGAGTCGCAGAGACAGAGACACAGAGACGGAGACACAGAGACGGAGACACAGAGACAGAGACACAGAGACAGCGACACAGAGACAGAGACACAGAGACAGAGACACAGAGACGGAGACGCGGAGACAGAGACACAGAGACAGAGACACAGAGACAGAGACACAGAGACAGAGACACAGAAGCAGAGACACAGAGACAGAGACACACAGACAGAGACACAGAGACAGAGACACAGAGACAGAGACACAGAGCCAGAGACACAGAGACAGAGACACAGAGACAGAGACACAGATACAGAGACACAGATGCAGAGACACAATGACAGAGATTCGGAGACAGAGACACAGAGACAGAGAAACAGAGACAGAGTCACAGAGACAGAGACACAGAGGCAGAGACACAGTGACAGAGACACAGAGACAGAGACACAGAGACAGATACACAGTGACAGCGTCACAGAGACAGAGACACAGAGACAGAGACACAGAGACAGAGACACAGAGACAGAGACACAGAGACATAGCCACAGAGACAGAGACATAGAGACAGAGACACAGAGACAGCGACACAGAGACAGAGACACAGAGACAGAGACACAGAGACATAGCCACAGAGACAGAGACACAGGGACAGAGACACAGAGACAGGGACACAGAGAGAGTGACTCAGAGACAGAGACACAGGGACAGAATCACAGAGACATAGACACAGAGACAGAGACACAGAGACACAGAGACAGAGACCGAGACCCAGAGACGGAGACACAGAGACAGAGACACAGAGACAGAGACACAGAGACAGAGACACAGAGACAGAGACACAGAGACAGAGAAACAGAGACAGAGTCACAGAGACAGAGACACAGAGGCAGAGACACAGTGACAGAGACACAGAGACAGAGACACAGAGACAGATACACAGTGACAGCGTCACAGAGACAGAGACACAGAGACAGAGACACAGAGACAGAGACACAGAGACAGAGACACAGAGACAGAGACACAGAGACATAGCCACAGAGACAGAGACATAGAGACAGAGACACAGAGACAGCGACACAGAGACAGAGACACGGAGACGGAGACACAGAGACAGATACACAGAGACAGAGACAAAGAGACAGAGACACAGAGACAGAGTCACAGATACAGAGACACAGAGGCAGAGGCACAGAGACAGAGACACAGAGACAGAGACACAGAGACAGAGACACAGAGACGGAGGCACAGAGACGGAGACACAGGGACAGAGACACAGAGACAGAGACACAGGGACAGAGACACAGAGGCAGACACTCAGAGGCAGAGACACAGAGACAGAGACACAGAGACAGAGACACAGAGACCGAGACCCAGAGACAGAGACACAGATACAGAGACACAGATACAGAGACACAGATGCAGAGACACAATGACAGAGATTCGGAGACAGCGATACAGGGAGAGGGACACAGAAACGGAGACACAGGGACAGAGACACAGAGAGAGGGACACAGAGACAGAGACGCAGTGACAGAGACACAGAGGCAGAGACACAGAGAAAGAGAAACAGAGACAGAGACACAGAGACGGAGACCCAGAGACAGAGACACAGATACAGAGACACAGAGACATAGACACAGTGACAGAGACACAGAGACAGATACACAGAGACAGCGTCACAGAGACAGAGACACAGAGGCAGAGACATAGAGACAGAGACACAGAGAGAGTGACACAGAGACGGAGACACAGGGGCAGTAACACAGAGACATGGACACAGAGAGAGTGACTCAGAGACACAGACACAGAGACGGAAACAGAGACACAGAGACATAGACACAGAGACAGAGACACAGAGACGGAGACTGTGGGACAGAGACACAGAGACAGGGACACAGAGACGGAGACAGATGGACAGAGACACAGAGACCGTGACACAAGAAGAGAGACACAGAGACATAGACACAGAGACAGAGATACAGAGACAGAGACGCAGAGACAGATACACAGAGGCAGAGACACAGAGACAGAGACACAGAGACAGAGACACAGAGACAGAGACACAGAGACAGAGACACAGAGACAGAGACACAGAGACAGAGACACAGAGACACACGGTCAGAGGCATAGACACAGAGACAGTGACACAAAGACGGAGACACAGGGGCAGAGACACTGAGACAGAGAGACAGAGTCAGAGACACAGAGACAGAGACACAGAGACAGAGACACAGAGACAGAGACACAGAGACAGAGACACAGAGACAGAGACACAGAGACAGAGACACAGAGACAGAGACACAGAGACGGAGACACAGAGACAGAGACGCAGGGACAGAGACACAGAGACAGAGACACAGAGACAGAGACAGGGACAGAGACACAGAGACAGAAACACAGAGACAGATTCACAGAGTCACGGACACAGAGACACACGTTCAGAGGCATAGACACAGAGACAGACACACAGAGACCGTGACACAAAGACGGAGACGCAGGGGCAGAGACACCGAGACAGAGACACAGAGACAGAGACACAGAGACAGAGACGCAGAGACAGAGACACAGAGACGGAGACACAGAGACAGCGACACAGAGACAGAGACACAGAGACAGAGACACAGAGACGGAGACACGGAGACAGAGACACAGAGACAGAGACACTGAGACAGAGACACAGAGACAGAGACACAGGGGCAGAGACAACTAGACGGAGTCACAGAGACAGAGACATCAGAGGCAGAGACGCAGAGACATAGACACAGTGACAGAGACACAGAGACAGATACACAGAGACAGCGTCACAGAGACAGAGACACAGAGGCAGAGACATAGAGACAGAGACACAGAGAGAGTGACACAGAGACGGAGACACAGGGGCAGTAACACAGAGACATGGACACAGAGAGAGTGACTCAGAGACACAGACACAGAGACGGAAACAGAGACACAGAGACATAGACACAGAGACAGAGACACAGAGACGGAGACTGTGGGACAGAGACACAGAGACAGGGACACAGAGACGGAGACACAGAGACGGAGACACAGAGACAGAGACGCAGGGACAGAGACACAGAGACAGAGACACAGAGACAGAGACAGGGACAGAGACACAGAGACAGAAACACAGAGACAGATTCACAGTGTCACGGACACAGAGACACACGTTCAGAGGCATAGACACAGAGACAGACACACAGAGACCGTGACACAAAGACGGAGACGCAGGGGCAGAGACACCGAGACAGAGACACAGAGACAGAGACACAGAGACAGAGACGCAGAGACAGAGACACAGAGACAGAGACACAGAGACAGCGACACAGAGACAGAGACACAGAGACAGAGACACAGAGACGGAGACACGGAGACAGAGACACAGAGACAGAGACACTGAGACAGAGACACAGAGACAGAGACACAGGGGCAGAGACAACTAGACGGAGTCACAGAGACAGAGACATCAGAGACAGAGACGCAGAGACAGAGACACAGAGACAGAGACATAGAGACAGAGACGCAGAGACGGAGACACAGAGACAGTGACACAGGGACGGAGACACAGAGACAGGGACATAGAGAGAGTGACTCAGAGACAGAGACACAGGGACAGAGGCACAGAGACGTAGACACATAGACAGAGACACAGACACAGAGACAGAGACACAGGGACAGGGACACAGAGACATAGCCACAGAGACAGAGACATAGAGACAGAGACACAGAGACAGACACACAGAGACGGAGACACAGGGACAGAGACACAGAGACAGGGACACAGAGAGAGTGACACAAAGACAGAGACACAGGGACAGAGGAACAGAGACATAGACACAGAGACAGAGACACAGAGAGAGAGACACAGAGACAGGGACTCAGAGACAGAGACACAGAGACAGAGACACAGGGGCAGAGACAACGAGACGGAGTCACAGAGACAGAGACACAGAGACAGAGACGCAGAGACAGAGACACAGAGACACAGACATAGAGACAGAGACGCAGAGACGGAGACATAGAGACAGTGACACAGGGACTTAGACACAGAGACAGGGACATAGAGAGAGTGACTCAGAGACAGAGACACAGGGACAGAGGCACAGAGACGTAGACACATAGACAGAGACACAGACACAGAGACAGAGACACAGGGACAGGGACACAGAGACATAGCCACAGAGACAGAGACACAGAGAGAGACACAGAGACAGACACACAGAGACGGAGACACAGGGACAGAGACACAGAGACGGAGACACAGGGACAGAGACACAGAGACAGGGACACAGAGAGAGTGACTCAGAGACAGAGACACAGGGACAGAATCACAGAGACATAGACACAGAGACAGAGACACAGAGACACAGAGACAGAGACCGAGACCCAGAGACGGAGACACAGATACAGAGACACAGAGACAGAGACACAGAGACAGAGACACAGAGACAGAGACACAGAGACAGAGACACAGAGACAGAGACACAGAGACAGAGAAACAGAGACAGAGTCGCAGAGACAGAGACACAGAGACGGAGACACAGAGACGGAGACACAGAGACAGAGACACAGAGACAGCGACACAGAGACAGAGACACAGAGACAGAGACACAGAGACGGAGACGCGGAGACAGAGACACAGAGACAGAGACACAGAGACAGAGACACAGAGACAGAGACACAGAAGCAGAGACACAGAGACAGAGACACACAGACAGAGACACAGAGACAGAGACACAGAGACAGAGACACAGAGCCAGAGACACAGAGACAGAGACACAGAGACAGAGACACAGAGACAGAGACACAGAGACAGAGTCACAGAGACAGAGACACAGAGGCAGAGGCACAGAGCCAGAGACACAGAGACAGAGACAGAGACAGACACACAGAGACAGAGACACAGAGACGGAGACACAGGGACAGAGACACAGAGACAGGGACACAGAGAGAGTGACTCAGAGACAGAGACACAGGGACAGAATCACAGAGACATAGACACAGAGACAGAGACACAGAGACACAGAGACAGAGACCGAGACCCAGAGACGGAGACACAGAGACAGAGACACAGAGACAGAGACACAGAGACAGAGACACAGAGACAGAGACACAGAGACAGAGAAACAGAGACAGAGTCACAGAGACAGAGACACAGAGGCAGAGACACAGTGACAGAGACACAGAGACAGAGACACAGAGACAGATACACAGTGACAGCGTCACAGAGACAGAGACACAGAGACAGAGACACAGAGACAGAGACACAGAGACAGAGACACAGAGACATAGCCACAGAGACAGAGACATAGAGACAGAGACACAGAGACAGCGACACAGAGACAGAGACACGGAGACGGAGACACAGAGACAGATACACAGAGACAGAGACAAAGAGACAGAGACACAGAGACAGAGTCACAGATACAGAGACACAGAGGCAGAGGCACAGAGACAGAGACACAGAGACAGAGACACAGAGACAGAGACACAGAGACGGAGGCACAGAGACGGAGACACAGGGACAGAGACACAGAGACAGAGACACAGGGACAGAGACACAGAGGCAGACACTCAGAGGCAGAGACACAGAGACAGAGACACAGAGACAGAGACACAGAGACCGAGACCCAGAGACAGAGACACAGATACAGAGACACAGATACAGAGACACAGATGCAGAGACACAATGACAGAGATTCGGAGACAGCGATACAGGGAGAGGGACACAGAAACGGAGACACAGGGACAGAGACACAGAGAGAGGGACACAGAGACAGAGACGCAGTGACAGAGACACAGAGGCAGAGACACAGAGAAAGAGAAACAGAGACAGAGACACAGAGACGGAGACCCAGAGACAGAGACACAGATACAGAGACACAGAGACATAGACACAGTGACAGAGACACAGAGACAGATACACAGAGACAGCGTCACAGAGACAGAGACACAGAGGCAGAGACATAGAGACAGAGACACAGAGAGAGTGACACAGAGACGGAGACACAGGGGCAGTAACACAGAGACATGGACACAGAGAGAGTGACTCAGAGACACAGACACAGAGACGGAAACAGAGACACAGAGACATAGACACAGAGACAGAGACACAGAGACGGAGACTGTGGGACAGAGACACAGAGACAGGGACACAGAGACGGAGACAGATGGACAGAGACACAGAGACCGTGACACAAGAAGAGAGACACAGAGACATAGACACAGAGACAGAGATACAGAGACAGAGACGCAGAGACAGATACACAGAGGCAGAGACACAGAGACAGAGACACAGAGACAGAGACACAGAGACAGAGACACAGAGACAGAGACACAGAGACAGAGACACAGAGACACACGGTCAGAGGCATAGACACAGAGACAGTGACACAAAGACGGAGACACAGGGGCAGAGACACTGAGACAGAGAGACAGAGTCAGAGACACAGAGACAGAGACACAGAGACAGAGACACAGAGACAGAGACACAGAGACAGAGACACAGAGACAGAGACACAGAGACAGAGACACAGAGACAGAGACACAGAGACGGAGACACAGAGACAGAGACGCAGGGACAGAGACACAGAGACAGAGACACAGAGACAGAGACAGGGACAGAGACACAGAGACAGAAACACAGAGACAGATTCACAGAGTCACGGACACAGAGACACACGTTCAGAGGCATAGACACAGAGACAGACACACAGAGACCGTGACACAAAGACGGAGACGCAGGGGCAGAGACACCGAGACAGAGACACAGAGACAGAGACACAGAGACAGAGACGCAGAGACAGAGACACAGAGACGGAGACACAGAGACAGCGACACAGAGACAGAGACACAGAGACAGAGACACAGAGACGGAGACACGGAGACAGAGACACAGAGACAGAGACACTGAGACAGAGACACAGAGACAGAGACACAGGGGCAGAGACAACTAGACGGAGTCACAGAGACAGAGACATCAGAGACAGAGACGCAGAGACAGAGACACAGAGACAGAGACATAGAGACAGAGACGCAGAGACGGAGACACAGAGACAGTGACATAGGGACGGAGACACAGAGACAGGGACATAGAGAGAGTGACTCAGAGACAGAGACACAGGGACAGAGGCACAGAGACGTAGACACATAGACAGAGACACAGACACAGAGACAGAGACACAGGGACAGGGACACAGAGACATAGCCACAGAGACAGAGACATAGAGACAGAGACACAGAGACAGACACACAGAGACGGAGACACAGGGACAGAGACACAGAGACAGGGACACAGAGAGAGTGACACAAAGACAGAGACACAGGGACAGAGGAACAGAGACATAGACACAGAGACAGAGACACAGAGAGAGAGACACAGAGACAGGGACTCAGAGACAGAGACACAGAGACAGAGACACAGGGGCAGAGACAACGAGACGGAGTCACAGAGACAGAGACACAGAGACAGAGACGCAGAGACAGAGACACAGAGACACAGACATAGAGACAGAGACGCAGAGACGGAGACATAGAGACAGTGACACAGGGACTTAGACACAGAGACAGGGACATGGAGAGAGTGACTCAGAGACAGAGACACAGGGACAGAGGCACAGAGACGTAGACACATAGACAGAGACACAGACACAGAGACAGTGACACAGGGACAGGGACACAGAGACATAGCCACAGAGACAGAGACACAGAGAGAGACACAGAGACAGACACACAGAGACGGAGACACAGGGACAGAGACACAGAGACAGGGACACAGAGAGAGTGACACAAAGACAGAGACAGAGGGACAGAGGAACAGAGACATAGACACAGAGACAGAGACACAGAGACAGAGGCACAGAGACAGAGACACAGAGACAGAGACACAGAGACAGAGACACAGAGACAGAGACACAGAGACAGAGACACAGAGACAGAGACACAGAGACAGAGACACAGAGACAGAGACACAGAGACAGAGACACAGAGACAGAGACACAGAGACAGAGACACAGAGACAGAGACACAGAGACAGAGACACAGAGACAGTGACACAGAGACGGAGACACAGAGACGGAGACACAGAGACAGAGACACAGAGACAGCGACACAGAGACAGAGACACAGAGACAGAGACACAGAGACGGAGACGCGGAGACAGAGACACAGAGACAGAGACACAGAGACAGAGACACAGAGACAGAGACACAGAAGCAGAGACACAGAGACAGAGACACACAGACAGAGACACAGAGACAGAGACACAGAGACAGAGACACAGAGCCAGAGACACAGAGACAGAGACACAGAGACAGAGACACAGAGACAGAGACACAGAGACGGAGACACAGAGACGGAGACACAGGGACAGAGACACAGAGACAGGGACACAGAGAGAGTGACTCAGAGACAGAGACACAGGGACAGAATCACAGAGACATAGACACAGAGACAGAGACACAGAGACACAGAGACAGAGACCGAGACCCAGAGACGGAGACACAGATACAGAGACACAGAGACAGAGACACAGAGACAGAGACACAGAGACAGAGACACAGAGACAGAGACACAGAGACAGAGACACAGAGACAGAGAAACAGAGACAGAGTCACAGAGACAGAGACACAGAGGCAGAGACACAGTGACAGAGACACAGAGACAGAGACACAGAGGCAGAGACACAGAGACGGAGGCACAGAGACGGAGACACAGGGACAGAGACACAGAGACAGAGACACAGGGACAGAGACACAGAGGCAGACACTCAGAGGCAGAGACACAGAGACAGAGACACAGAGAGAGAGACACAGAGACCGAGACCCAGAGACAGAGACACAGATACAGAGACACAAAGACAGAGACACAGAGACAGAGACACAGAGACAGAGACACAGAGACAGAGACACAGAGACAGAGACACAGAGACAGAGTCACAGAGACAGAGACACAGAGGCAGAGGCACAGAGCCAGAGACACAGAGACAGAGACAGAGACAGACACACAGAGACAGAGACACAGAGACGGAGACACAGGGACAGAGACACAGAGGCAGAGGCACGGAGACAGAGACACAGAGACAGAGACACAGAGACCGAGACCCAGAGACAGAGACACAGATACAGAGACACAGATGCAGAGACACAATGACAGAGATTCGGAGACAGAGACACAGAGACAGAGAAACAGAGACAGAGTCACAGAGACAGAGACACAGAGGCAGAGACACAGTGACAGAGACACAGAGACAGAGACACAGAGACAGATACACAGTGACAGCGTCACAGAGACAGAGACACAGAGACAGAGACACAGAGACACAGAGACAGAGACACAGAGACAGAGACACAGAGACATAGCCACAGAGACAGAGACATAGAGACAGAGACACAGAGACAGCGACACAGAGACAGAGACACAGAGACAGAGACACAGAGACATAGCCACAGAGACAGAGACACAGGGACAGAGACACAGAGACAGGGACACAGAGAGAGTGACTCAGAGACAGAGACACAGGGACAGAATCACAGAGACATAGACACAGAGACAGAGACACAGAGACACAGAGACAGAGACGGAGACACAGAGACAGATACACAGAGACAGAGACAAAGAGACAGAGACACAGAGACAGAGTCACAGATACAGAGACACAGAGGCAGAGGCACAGAGACAGAGACACAGAGACAGAGACACAGAGACAGAGACACAGAGACGGAGGCACAGAGACGGAGACACAGGGACAGAGACACAGAGACAGAGACACAGGGACAGAGACACAGAGGCAGACACTCAGAGGCAGAGACACAGAGACAGAGACACAGAGACAGAGACACAGAGACCGAGACCCAGAGACAGAGACACAGATACAGAGACACAGATACAGAGACACAGATGCAGAGACACAATGACAGAGATTCGGAGACAGCGATACAGGGAGAGGGACACAGAAACGGAGACACAGGGACAGAGACACAGAGAGAGGGACACAGAGACAGCGACGCAGTGACAGAGACACAGAGGCAGAGACACAGAGAAAGAGAAACAGAGACAGAGACACAGAGACGGAGACCCAGAGACAGAGACACAGATACAGAGACACAGAGACATAGACACAGTGACAGAGACACAGAGACAGATACACAGAGACAGCGTCACAGAGACAGAGACACAGAGGCAGAGACATAGAGACAGAGACACAGAGAGAGTGACACAGAGACGGAGACACAGGGGCAGTAACACAGAGACATGGACACAGAGAGAGTGACTCAGAGACACAGACACAGAGACGGAAACAGAGACACAGAGACATAGACACAGAGACAGAGACACAGAGACGGAGACTGTGGGACAGAGACACAGAGACAGGGACACAGAGACGGAGACACAGAGACGGAGACACAGAGACAGAGACGCAGGGACAGAGACACAGAGACAGAGACACAGAGACAGAGACAGGGACAGAGACACAGAGACAGAAACACAGAGACAGATTCACAGAGTCACGGACACAGAGACACACGTTCAGAGGCATAGACACAGAGACAGACACTCAGAGACCGTGACACAAAGACGGAGACGCAGGGGCAGAGACACCGAGACAGAGACACAGAGACAGAGACACAGAGACAGAGACGCAGAGACAGAGACACAGAGACAGAGACACAGAGACAGCGACACAGAGACAGAGACACAGAGACAGAGACACAGAGACGGAGACACGGAGACAGAGACACAGAGACAGAGACACTGAGACAGAGACACAGAGACAGAGACACAGGGGCAGAGACAACTAGACGGAGTCACAGAGACAGAGACATCAGAGACAGAGACGCAGAGACAGAGACACAGAGACAGAGACATAGAGACAGAGACGCAGAGACGGAGACACAGAGACAGTGACACAGGGACGGAGACACAGAGACAGGGACATAGAGAGAGTGACTCAGAGACAGAGACACAGGGACAGAGGCACAGAGACGTAGACACATAGACAGAGACACAGACACAGAGACAGAGACACAGGGACAGGGACACAGAGACATAGCCACAGAGACAGAGACATAGAGACAGAGACACAGAGACAGACACACAGAGACGGAGACACAGGGACAGAGACACAGAGACAGGGACACAGAGAGAGTGACACAAAGACAGAGACACAGGGACAGAGGAACAGAGACATAGACACAGAGACAGAGACACAGAGAGAGAGACACAGAGACAGGGACTCAGAGACAGAGACACAGAGACAGAGACACAGGGGCAGAGACAACGAGACGGAGTCACAGAGACAGAGACACAGAGACAGAGACGCAGAGACAGAGACACAGAGACACAGACATAGAGACAGAGACGCAGAGACGGAGACATAGAGACAGTGACACAGGGACTTAGACACAGAGACAGGGACATAGAGAGAGTGACTCAGAGACAGAGACACAGGGACAGAGGCACAGAGACGTAGACACATAGACAGAGACACAGACACAGAGACAGAGACACAGGGACAGGGACACAGAGACATAGCCACAGAGACAGAGACACAGAGAGAGACACAGAGACAGACACACAGAGACGGAGACACAGGGACAGAGACACAGAGACGGAGACACAGGGACAGAGACACAGAGACAGGGACACAGAGAGAGTGACTCAGAGACAGAGACACAGGGACAGAATCACAGAGACATAGACACAGAGACAGAGACACAGAGACACAGAGACAGAGACCGAGACCCAGAGACGGAGACACAGATACAGAGACACAGAGACAGAGACACAGAGACAGAGACACAGAGACAGAGACACAGAGACAGAGACACAGAGACAGAGACACAGAGACAGAGAAACAGAGACAGAGTCACAGAGACAGAGACACAGAGACGGAGACACAGAGACGGAGACACAGAGACAGAGACACAGAGACAGCGACACAGAGACAGAGACACAGAGACAGAGACACAGAGACGGAGACGCGGAGACAGAGACACAGAGACAGAGACACAGAGACAGAGACACAGAGACAGAGACACAGAAGCAGAGACACAGAGAGAGGGACACAGAGACAGAGACGCAGTGACAGAGACACAGAGGCAGAGACACAGAGAAAGAGAAACAGAGACAGAGACAGGGACAGAGACACAGAGACAGAGACACAGAGACAGAGACACAGAGACAGAGACACAGAGACAGAGACGCAGAGACAGAGGCACAGGGACGGAGACCCAGAGACAGAGACACAGATACAGAGACACAGAGACATAGACACAGTGACAGAGACACAGAGACAGATACACAGAGACAGCGTCACAGAGACAGAGACACAGAGGCAGAGACATAGAGACAGAGACACAGAGAGAGTGACACAGAGACGGAGACACAGGGGCAGAGACACAGAGACATGGACACAGAGAGAGTGACTCAGAGACACAGACACAGAGACGGAGACACAGAGACGGAGACACAGGGACAGAGACACAGAGACAGGGACACAGAGAGAGTGACTCAGAGACAGAGACACAGGGACAGAATCACAGAGACATAGACACAGAGACAGAGACACAGAGACACAGAGACAGAGACCGAGACCCAGAGACGGAGACACAGATACAGAGACACAGAGACAGAGACACAGAGACAGAGACACAGAGACAGAGACACAGAGACAGAGACACAGAGACAGAGACACAGAGACAGAGACACAGAGACAGAGAAACAGAGACAGAGTCACAGAGACAGAGACACAGAGGCAGAGACACAGTGACAGAGACACAGAGACAGAGACACAGGGACAGATACACAGTGACAGCGTCACAGTGACAGCGTCACAGAGACAGAGACAAAATGACAGAGATTCGGAGACAGAGACACAGGGAGAGAGACACAGAAACGTAGACACAAGCGCAGAGACACAGAGACAGGGACGCAGGGACGGAGACACAGAGACAGACACACCGAGACCGAGACCCAGAGACAGAGACACAGATACAGAGACACAAAGACAGAGACACAGAGACAGAGACACAGAGACAGAGACACAGAGACAGAGACGCAGAGACAGAGACACAGAGACAGAGACACAGGGACAGAGACACAGAGGCAGACACTCAGAGGCAGAGACACAGAGACAGAGACACAGAGACAGAGACACAGAGACCGAGACCCAGAGACAGAGACACAGATACAGAGACACAAAGACAGAGACACAGAGACAGAGACACAGAGACAGAGACACGGAGACAGATACACAGAGACAGAGTCACAGAGACAGAGACACAGAGGCAGAGGCACAGAGCCAGAGACACAGAGACAGAGACAGAGACAGACACACAGAGACAGAGACACAGAGACGGAGACACAGGGACAGAGACACAGAGACAGGGACACAGAGAGAGTGACTCAGAGACAGAGACACAGGGACAGAATCACAGAGACATAGACACAGAGACAGAGACACAGAGGCACAGAGACAGAGACAGAGACAGAGACACAGAGACAGAGACACAGAGACAGAGACACAGAGACAGAGTCACAGAGACAGAGACACAGAGGCAGAGGCACGGAGACAGAGACACAGAGACAGAGACACAGAGACCGAGACCCAGAGACAGAGACACAGATACAGAGACACAGATGCAGAGACACAATGACAGAGATTCGGAGACAGAGACACAGAGACAGAGAAACAGAGACAGAGTCACAGAGACAGAGACACAGAGGCAGAGACACAGTGACAGAGACACAGAGACAGAGACACAGAGACAGATACACAGTGACAGCGTCACAGAGACAGAGACACAGAGACAGAGACACAGAGACAGAGACACAGAGACAGAGACACAGAGACAGAGACACAGAGACATAGCCACAGAGACAGAGACATAGAGACAGAGACACAGAGACAGCGACACAGAGACAGAGACACAGAGACAGAGACACAGAGACATAGCCACAGAGACAGAGACACAGGGACAGAGACACAGAGACAGGGACACAGAGAGAGTGACTCAGAGACAGAGACACAGGGACAGAATCACAGAGACATAGACACAGAGACAGAGACACAGAGACACAGAGACAGAGACCGAGACCCAGAGACGGAGACACAGAGACAGAGACACAGAGACAGAGACACAGAGACAGAGACACAGAGACAGAGAAACAGAGACAGAGTCACAGAGACAGAGACACAGAGGCAGAGACACAGTGACAGAGACACAGAGACAGAGACACAGAGACAGATACACAGTGACAGCGTCACAGAGACAGAGACACAGAGACAGAGACACAGAGACAGAGACACAGAGACAGAGACACAGAGACATAGCCACAGAGACAGAGACATAGAGACAGAGACACAGAGACAGCGACACAGAGACAGAGACACGGAGACGGAGACACAGAGACAGATACACAGAGACAGAGACAAAGAGACAGAGACACAGAGACAGAGTCACAGATACAGAGACACAGAGGCAGAGGCACAGAGACAGAGACACAGAGACAGAGACACAGAGACAGAGACACAGAGACGGAGGCACAGAGACGGAGACACAGGGACAGAGACACAGAGACAGAGACACAGGGACAGAGACACAGAGGCAGACACTCAGAGGCAGAGACACAGAGACAGAGACACAGAGACAGAGACACAGAGACCGAGACCCAGAGACAGAGACACAGATACAGAGACACAGATACAGAGACACAGATGCAGAGACACAATGACAGAGATTCGGAGACAGCGATACAGGGAGAGGGACACAGAAACGGAGACACAGGGACAGAGACACAGAGAGAGGGACACAGAGACAGAGACGCAGTGACAGAGACACAGAGGCAGAGACACAGAGAAAGAGAAACAGAGACAGAGACACAGAGACGGAGACCCAGAGACAGAGACACAGATACAGAGACACAGAGACATAGACACAGTGACAGAGACACAGAGACAGATACACAGAGACAGCGTCACAGAGACAGAGACACAGAGGCAGAGACATAGAGACAGAGACACAGAGAGAGTGACACAGAGACGGAGACACAGGGGCAGTAACACAGAGACATGGACACAGAGAGAGTGACTCAGAGACACAGACACAGAGACGGAAACAGAGACACAGAGACATAGACACAGAGACAGAGACACAGAGACGGAGACTGTGGGACAGAGACACAGAGACAGGGACACAGAGACGGAGACAGATGGACAGAGACACAGAGACCGTGACACAAGAAGAGAGACACAGAGACATAGACACAGAGACAGAGATACAGAGACAGAGACGCAGAGACAGATACACAGAGGCAGTAACACAGAGACAGAGACACAGAGACAGAGACACAGAGACAGAGACACAGAGACAGAGACACAGAGACAGAGACACAGAGACAGAGACACAGAGACACACGGTCAGAGGCATAGACACAGAGACAGTGACACAAAGACGGAGACACAGGGGCAGAGACACTGAGACAGAGAGACAGAGTCAGAGACACAGAGACAGAGACACAGAGACAGAGACACAGAGACAGAGACACAGAGACAGAGACACAGAGACAGAGACACAGAGACAGAGACACAGAGACAGAGACACAGAGACGGAGACACAGAGACAGAAACGCAGGGACAGAGACACAGAGACAGAGACACAGAGACAGAGACAGGGACAGAGACACAGAGACAGAAACACAGAGACAGATTCACAGAGTCACGGACACAGAGACACACGTTCAGAGGCATAGACACAGAGACAGACACACAGAGACCGTGACACAAAGACGGAGACGCAGGGGCAGAGACACCGAGACAGAGACACAGAGACAGAGACACAGAGACAGAGACGCAGAGACAGAGACACAGAGACGGAGACACAGAGACAGCGACACAGAGACAGAGACACAGAGACAGAGACACAGAGACGGAGACACGGAGACAGAGACACAGAGACAGAGACACTGAGACAGAGACACAGAGACAGAGACACAGGGGCAGAGACAACTAGACGGAGTCACAGAGACAGAGACATCAGAGACAGAGACGCAGAGACAGAGACACAGAGACAGAGACATAGAGACAGAGACGCAGAGACGGAGACACAGAGACAGTGACACAGGGACGGAGACACAGAGACAGGGACATAGAGAGAGTGACTCAGAGACAGAGACACAGGGACAGAGGCACAGAGACGTAGACACATAGACAGAGACACAGACACAGAGACAGAGACACAGGGACAGGGACACAGAGACATAGCCACAGAGACAGAGACATAGAGACAGAGACACAGAGACAGACACACAGAGACGGAGACACAGGGACAGAGACACAGAGACAGGGACACAGAGAGAGTGACACAAAGACAGAGACACAGGGACAGAGGAACAGAGACATAGACACAGAGACAGAGACACAGAGAGAGAGACACAGAGACAGGGACTCAGAGACAGAGACACAGAGACAGAGACACAGGGGCAGAGACAACGAGACGGAGTCACAGAGACAGAGACACAGAGACAGAGACGCAGAGACAGAGACACAGAGACACAGACATAGAGACAGAGACGCAGAGACGGAGACATAGAGACAGTGACACAGGGACTTAGACACAGAGACAGGGACATAGAGAGAGTGACTCAGAGACAGAGACACAGGGACAGAGGCACAGAGACGTAGACACATAGACAGAGACACAGACACAGAGACAGTGACACAGGGACAGGGACACAGAGACATAGCCACAGAGACAGAGACACAGAGAGAGACACAGAGACAGACACACAGAGACGGAGACACAGGGACAGAGACACAGAGACAGGGACACAGAGAGAGTGACACAAAGACAGAGACAGAGGGACAGAGGAACAGAGACATAGACACAGAGACAGAGACACAGAGACAGAGGCACAGAGACAGAGACACAGAGACAGAGACACAGAGACAGAGACACAGAGACAGAGACACAGAGACAGAGACACAGAGACAGAGACACAGAGACAGAGACACAGAGACAGAGACACAGAGACAGAGACACTGAGACAGAGACACAGAGACAGAGACACAGAGACAGAGACACAGAGACAGAGACACAGAGACAGTGACACAGAGACGGAGACACAGAGACGGAGACACAGAGACAGAGACACAGAGACAGCGACACAGAGACAGAGACACAGAGACAGAGACACAGAGACGGAGACGCGGAGACAGAGACACAGAGACAGAGACACAGAGACAGAGACACAGAGACAGAGACACAGAAGCAGAGACACAGAGACAGAGACACACAGACAGAGACACAGAGACAGAGACACAGAGACAGAGACACAGAGCCAGAGACACAGAGACAGAGACACAGAGACAGAGACACAGAGACAGAGACACAGAGACGGAGACACAGAGACGGAGACACAGGGACAGAGACACAGAGACAGGGACACAGAGAGAGTGACTCAGAGACAGAGACACAGGGACAGAATCACAGAGACATAGACACAGAGACAGAGACACAGAGACACAGAGACAGAGACCGAGACCCAGAGACGGAGACACAGATACAGAGACACAGAGACAGAGACACAGAGACAGAGACACAGAGACAGAGACACAGAGACAGAGACACAGAGACAGAGACACAGAGACAGAGAAACAGAGACAGAGTCACAGAGACAGAGACACAGAGGCAGAGACACAGTGACAGAGACACAGAGACAGAGACACAGAGGCAGAGACACAGAGACGGAGGCACAGAGACGGAGACACAGGGACAGAGACACAGAGACAGAGACACAGGGACAGAGACACAGAGGCAGACACTCAGAGGCAGAGACACAGAGACAGAGACACAGAGAGAGAGACACAGAGACCGAGACCCAGAGACAGAGACACAGATACAGAGACACAAAGACAGAGACACAGAGACAGAGACACAGAGACAGAGACACAGAGACAGAGACACAGAGACAGAGACACAGAGACAGAGTCACAGAGACAGAGACACAGAGGCGGAGGCACAGAGCCAGAGACACAGAGACAGAGACAGAGACAGACACACAGAGACAGAGACACAGAGACGGAGACACAGGGACAGAGACACAGAGGCAGAGGCACGGAGACAGAGACACAGAGACAGAGACACAGAGACCGAGACCCAGAGACAGAGACACAGATACAGAGACACAGATGCAGAGACACAATGACAGAGATTCGGAGACAGAGACACAGAGACAGAGAAACAGAGACAGAGTCACAGAGACAGAGACACAGAGGCAGAGACACAGTGACAGAGACACAGAGACAGAGACACAGAGACAGATACACAGTGACAGCGTCACAGAGACAGAGACACAGAGACAGAGACACAGAGACACAGAGACAGAGACACAGAGACAGAGACACAGAGACATAGCCACAGAGACAGAGACATAGAGACAGAGACACAGAGACAGCGACACAGAGACAGAGACACAGAGACAGAGACACAGAGACATAGCCACAGAGACAGAGACACAGGGACAGAGACACAGAGACAGGGACACAGAGAGAGTGACTCAGAGACAGAGACACAGGGACAGAATCACAGAGACATAGACACAGAGACAGAGACACAGAGACACAGAGACAGAGACGGAGACACAGAGACAGATACACAGAGACAGAGACAAAGAGACAGAGACACAGAGACAGAGTCACAGATACAGAGACACAGAGGCAGAGGCACAGAGACAGAGACACAGAGACAGAGACACAGAGACAGAGACACAGAGACGGAGGCACAGAGACGGAGACACAGGGACAGAGACACAGAGACAGAGACACAGGGACAGAGACACAGAGGCAGACACTCAGAGGCAGAGACACAGAGACAGAGACACAGAGACAGAGACACAGAGACCGAGACCCAGAGACAGAGACACAGATACAGAGACACAGATACAGAGACACAGATGCAGAGACACAATGACAGAGATTCGGAGACAGCGATACAGGGAGAGGGACACAGAAACGGAGACACAGGGACAGAGACACAGAGAGAGGGACACAGAGACAGCGACGCAGTGACAGAGACACAGAGGCAGAGACACAGAGAAAGAGAAACAGAGACAGAGACACAGAGACGGAGACCCAGAGACAGAGACACAGATACAGAGACACAGAGACATAGACACAGTGACAGAGACACAGAGACAGATACACAGAGACAGCGTCACAGAGACAGAGACACAGAGGCAGAGACATAGAGACAGAGACACAGAGAGAGTGACACAGAGACGGAGACACAGGGGCAGTAACACAGAGACATGGACACAGAGAGAGTGACTCAGAGACACAGACACAGAGACGGAAACAGAGACACAGAGACATAGACACAGAGACAGAGACACAGAGACGGAGACTGTGGGACAGAGACACAGAGACAGGGACACAGAGACGGAGACACAGAGACGGAGACACAGAGACAGAGACGCAGGGACAGAGACACAGAGACAGAGACACAGAGACAGAGACAGGGACAGAGACACAGAGACAGAAACACAGAGACAGATTCACAGAGTCACGGACACAGAGACACACGTTCAGAGGCATAGACACAGAGACAGACACACAGAGACCGTGACACAAAGACGGAGACGCAGGGGCAGAGACACCGAGACAGAGACACAGAGACAGAGACACAGAGACAGAGACGCAGAGACAGAGACACAGAGACAGAGACACAGAGACAGCGACACAGAGACAGAGACACAGAGACAGAGACACAGAGACGGAGACACGGAGACAGAGACACAGAGACAGAGACACTGAGACAGAGACACAGAGACAGAGACACAGGGGCAGAGACAACTAGACGGAGTCACAGAGACAGAGACATCAGAGACAGAGACGCAGAGACAGAGACACAGAGACAGAGACATAGAGACAGAGACGCAGAGACGGAGACACAGAGACAGTGACACAGGGACGGAGACACAGAGACAGGGACATAGAGAGAGTGACTCAGAGACAGAGACACAGGGACAGAGGCACAGAGACGTAGACACATAGACAGAGACACAGACACAGAGACAGAGACACAGGGACAGGGACACAGAGACATAGCCACAGAGACAGAGACATAGAGACAGAGACACAGAGACAGACACACAGAGACGGAGACACAGGGACAGAGACACAGAGACAGGGACACAGAGAGAGTGACACAAAGACAGAGACACAGGGACAGAGGAACAGAGACATAGACACAGAGACAGAGACACAGAGAGAGAGACACAGAGACAGGGACTCAGAGACAGAGACACAGAGACAGAGACACAGGGGCAGAGACAACGAGACGGAGTCACAGAGACAGAGACACAGAGACAGAGACGCAGAGACAGAGACACAGAGACACAGACATAGAGACAGAGACGCAGAGACGGAGACATAGAGCCAGTGACACAGGGACTTAGACACAGAGACAGGGACATAGAGAGAGTGACTCAGAGACAGAGACACAGGGACAGAGGCACAGAGACGTAGACACATAGACAGAGACACAGACACAGAGACAGAGACACAGGGACAGGGACACAGAGACATAGCCACAGAGACAGAGACACAGAGAGAGACACAGAGACAGACACACAGAGACGGAGACACAGGGACAGAGACACAGAGACGGAGACACAGGGACAGAGACACAGAGACAGGGACACAGAGAGAGTGACTCAGAGACAGAGACACAGGGACAGAATCACAGAGACATAGACACAGAGACAGAGACACAGAGACACAGAGACAGAGACCGAGACCCAGAGACGGAGACACAGATACAGAGACACAGAGACAGAGACACAGAGACAGAGACACAGAGACAGAGACACAGAGACAGAGACACAGAGACAGAGACACAGAGACAGAGACACAGAGACAGAGAAACAGAGACAGAGTCACAGAGACAGAGACACAGAGACGGAGACACAGAGACGGAGACACAGAGACAGAGACACAGAGACAGCGACACAGAGACAGAGACACAGAGACAGAGACACAGAGACGGAGACGCGGAGACAGAGACACAGAGACAGAGACACAGAGACAGAGACACAGAAGCAGAGACACAGAGACAGAGACACACAGACAGAGACACAGAGACAGAGACACAGAGACAGAGACACAGAGCCAGAGACACAGAGACAGAGACACAGAGACAGAGACACAGAGACAGAGACACAGAGACAGAGTCACAGAGACAGAGACACAGAGGCAGAGGCACAGAGCCAGAGACACAGAGACAGAGACAGAGACAGACACACAGAGACAGAGACACAGAGACGGAGACACAGGGACAGAGACACAGAGACAGGGACACAGAGAGAGTGACTCAGAGACAGAGACACAGGGACAGAATCACAGAGACATAGACACAGAGACAGAGACACAGAGACACAGAGACAGAGACCGAGACCCAGAGACGGAGACACAGATACAGAGACACAGAGACAGAGACACAGAGACAGAGACACAGAGACAGAGACACAGAGACAGAGACACAGAGACAGAGACACAGAGACAGAGACACAGAGACAGAGACACAGAGACAGAGACACAGAGACAGAGACACAGAGACAGAGAAACAGAGACAGAGTCACAGAGACAGAGACACAGAGGCAGAGACACAGTGACAGAGACACAGAGACAGAGACACAGAGACAGATACACAGTGACAGCGTCACAGAGACAGAGACAAAATGACAGAGATTCGGAGACAGAGACACAGGGAGAGAGACACAGAAACGTAGACACAAGGACAGAGACACAGAGACAGGGACGCAGGGACGGAGACACAGAGACAGACACACAGAGACCGAGACCCAGAGACAGAGACACAGATACAGAGACACAAAGACAGAGACACAGAGACAGAGACACAGAGACAGAGACACAGAGACAGAGACACAGAGACAGAGACATAGAGACAAAGACACAGAGACAGAGACACAGAGACAGAGACACAGAGACAGAGACACAGAGACGTAGCCACAGAGACAGAGACATAGAGACAGCGACACAGAGACAGCGACACAGAGACAGAGACACAGAGACGGAGACACAGAGACAGATACACAGAGACAGAGACAAAGAGACAGAGACACAGAGACAGAGTCACAGCTACAGAGACACAGAGGCAGAGGCACAGAGACAGAGACACAGAGACAGAGACACAGAGACCGAGACCCAGAGACAGAGACACAGATACAGAGACACAGATACAGAGACACAGATGCAGAGACACAATGACAGAGATTCGGAGACAGCGATACAGGGAGAGGGACACAGAAACGGAGACACAGGGACAGAGACACAGAGAGAGGGACACAGAGACAGAGACGCAGTGACAGAGACACAGAGGCAGAGACACAGAGAAAGAGAAACAGAGACAGAGACACAGAGACGGAGACCCAGAGACAGAGACACAGATACAGAGACACAGAGACATAGACACAGTGACAGAGACACAGAGACAGATACACAGAGACAGCGTCACAGAGACAGAGACACAGAGGCAGAGACATAGAGACAGAGACACAGAGAGAGTGACACAGAGACGGAGACACAGGGGCAGTAACACAGAGACATGGACACAGAGAGAGTGACTCAGAGACACAGACACAGAGACGGAAACAGAGACACAGAGACATAGACACAGAGACAGAGACACAGAGACGGAGACTGTGGGACAGAGACACAGAGACAGGGACACAGAGACGGAGACAGATGGACAGAGACACAGAGACCGTGACACAAGAAGAGAGACACAGAGACATAGACACAGAGACAGAGATACAGAGACAGAGACGCAGAGACAGATACACAGAGGCAGAGACACAGAGACAGAGACACAGAGACAGAGACATAGAGACAGAGACACAGAGACAGAGACACAGAGACAGAGACACAGAGACAGAGACACAGAGACACACGGTCAGAGGCATAGACACAGAGACAGTGACACAAAGACGGAGACACAGGGGCAGAGACACTGAGACAGAGAGACAGAGTCAGAGACACAGAGACAGAGACACAGAGACAGAGACACAGAGACAGAGACACAGAGACAGAGACACAGAGACAGAGACACAGAGACAGAGACACAGAGACAGAGACACAGAGACAGAGACACAGAGACGGAGACACAGAGACAGAGACGCAGGGACAGAGACACAGAGACAGAGACACAGAGACAGAGACAGGGACAGAGACACAGAGACAGAAACACAGAGACAGATTCACAGAGTCACGGACACAGAGACACACGTTCAGAGGCATAGACACAGAGACAGACACACAGAGACCGTGACACAAAGACGGAGACGCAGGGGCAGAGACACCGAGACAGAGACACAGAGACAGAGACACAGAGACAGAGACGCAGAGACAGAGACACAGAGACGGAGACACAGAGACAGCGACACAGAGACAGAGACACAGAGACAGAGACACAGAGACGGAGACACGGAGACAGAGACACAGAGACAGAGACACTGAGACAGAGACACAGAGACAGAGACACAGGGGCAGAGACAACTAGACGGAGTCACAGAGACAGAGACATCAGAGACAGAGACGCAGAGACAGAGACACAGAGACAGAGACATAGAGACAGAGACGCAGAGACGGAGACACAGAGACAGTGACACAGGGACGGAGACACAGAGACAGGGACATAGAGAGAGTGACTCAGAGACAGAGACACAGGGACAGAGGCACAGAGACGTAGACACATAGACAGAGACACAGACACAGAGACAGAGACACAGGGACAGGGACACAGAGACATAGCCACAGAGACAGAGACATAGAGACAGAGACACAGAGACAGACACACAGAGACGGAGACACAGGGACAGAGACACAGAGACAGGGACACAGAGAGAGTGACACAAAGACAGAGACACAGGGACAGAGGAACAGAGACATAGACACAGAGACAGAGACACAGAGAGAGAGACACAGAGACAGGGACTCAGAGACAGAGACACAGAGACAGAGACACAGGGGCAGAGACAACGAGACGGAGTCACAGAGACAGAGACACAGAGACAGAGACGCAGAGACAGAGACACAGAGACACAGACATAGAGACAGAGACGCAGAGACGGAGACATAGAGACAGTGACACAGGGACTTAGACACAGAGACAGGGACATAGAGAGAGTGACTCAGAGACAGAGACACAGGGACAGAGGCACAGAGACGTAGACACATAGACAGAGACACAGACACAGAGACAGTGACACAGGGACAGGGACACAGAGACATAGCCACAGAGACAGAGACACAGAGAGAGACACAGAGACAGACACACAGAGACGGAGACACAGGGACAGAGACACAGAGACAGGGACACAGAGAGAGTGACACAAAGACAGAGACAGAGGGACAGAGGAACAGAGACATAGACACAGAGACAGAAACACAGAGACAGAGGCACAGAGACAGAGACACAGAGACAGAGACACAGAGACAGAGACACAGAGACAGAGACACAGAGACAGAGACACAGAGACAGAGACACAGAGACAGAGACACAGAGACAGAGACACAGAGACAGAGACACAGAGACAGAGACACAGAGACAGAGACACAGAGACAGAGACACAGAGACAGTGACACAGAGACGGAGACACAGAGACGGAGACACAGAGACAGAGACACAGAGACAGCGACACAGAGACAGAGACACAGAGACAGAGACACAGAGACGGAGACGCGGAGACAGAGACACAGAGACAGAGACACAGAGACAGAGACACAGAGACAGAGACACAGAAGCAGAGACACAGAGACAGAGACACACAGACAGAGACACAGAGACAGAGACACAGAGACAGAGACACAGAGCCAGAGACACAGAGACAGAGACACAGAGACAGAGACACAGAGACAGAGACACAGAGACGGAGACACAGAGACGGAGACACAGGGACAGAGACACAGAGACAGGGACACAGAGAGAGTGACTCAGAGACAGAGACACAGGGACAGAATCACAGAGACATAGACACAGAGACAGAGACACAGAGACACAGAGACAGAGACCGAGACCCAGAGACGGAGACACAGATACAGAGACACAGAGACAGAGACACAGAGACAGAGACACAGAGACAGAGACACAGAGACAGAGACACAGAGACAGAGACACAGAGACAGAGAAACAGAGACAGAGTCACAGAGACAGAGACACAGAGGCAGAGACACAGTGACAGAGACACAGAGACAGAGACACAGAGGCAGAGACACAGAGACGGAGGCACAGAGACGGAGACACAGGGACAGAGACACAGAGACAGAGACACAGGGACAGAGACACAGAGGCAGACACTCAGAGGCAGAGACACAGAGACAGAGACACAGAGAGAGAGACACAGAGACCGAGACCCAGAGACAGAGACACAGATACAGAGACACAAAGACAGAGACACAGAGACAGAGACACAGAGACAGAGACACAGAGACAGAGACACAGAGACAGAGACACAGAGACAGAGTCACAGAGACAGAGACACAGAGGCAGAGGCACAGAGCCAGAGACACAGAGACAGAGACAGAGACAGACACACAGAGACAGAGACACAGAGACGGAGACACAGGGACAGAGACACAGAGGCAGAGGCACGGAGACAGAGACACAGAGACAGAGACACAGAGACCGAGACCCAGAGACAGAGACACAGATACAGAGACACAGATGCAGAGACACAATGACAGAGATTCGGAGACAGAGACACAGAGACAGAGAAACAGAGACAGAGTCACAGAGACAGAGACACAGAGGCAGAGACACAGTGACAGAGACACAGAGACAGAGACACAGAGACAGATACACAGTGACAGCGTCACAGAGACAGAGACACAGAGACAGAGACACAGAGACACAGAGACAGAGACACAGAGACAGAGACACAGAGACATAGCCACAGAGACAGAGACATAGAGACAGAGACACAGAGACAGCGACACAGAGACAGAGACACAGAGACAGAGACACAGAGACATAGCCACAGAGACAGAGACACAGGGACAGAGACACAGAGACAGGGACACAGAGAGAGTGACTCAGAGACAGAGACACAGGGACAGAATCACAGAGACATAGACACAGAGACAGAGACACAGAGACACAGAGACAGAGACCGAGACCCAGAGACGGAGACACAGAGACAGAGACACAGAGACAGAGACACAGAGACAGAGACACAGAGACAGAGACACAGAGACAGAGAAACAGAGACAGAGTCACAGAGACAGAGACACAGAGGCAGAGACACAGTGACAGAGACACAGAGACAGAGACACAGAGACAGATACACAGTGACAGCGTCACAGAGACAGAGACACAGAGACAGAGACACAGAGACAGAGACACAGAGACAGAGACACAGAGACATAGCCACAGAGACAGAGACATAGAGACAGAGACACAGAGACAGCGACACAGAGACAGAGACACAGAGACGGAGACACAGAGACAGAGACACAGAGACAGCGACACAGAGACAGAGACACAGAGACAGAGGCACGGAGACAGAGACACAGAGACAGAGACACAGAGACCGAGACCCAGAGACAGAGACACAGATACAGAGACACAGATGCAGAGACACAATGACAGAGATTCGGAGACAGAGACACAGAGACAGAGAAACAGAGACAGAGTCACAGAGACAGAGACACAGAGGCAGAGACACAGTGACAGAGACACAGAGACAGAGACACAGAGACAGATACACAGTGACAGCGTCACAGAGACAGAGACACAGAGACAGAGACACAGAGACACAGAGACAGAGACACAGAGACAGAGACACAGAGACATAGCCACAGAGACAGAGACATAGAGACAGAGACACAGAGACAGCGACACAGAGACAGAGACACAGAGACAGAGACACAGAGACATAGCCACAGAGACAGAGACACAGGGACAGAGACACAGAGACAGGGACACAGAGAGAGTGACTCAGAGACAGAGACACAGGGACAGAATCACAGAGACATAGACACAGAGACAGAGACACAGAGACACAGAGACAGAGACGGAGACACAGAGACAGATACACAGAGACAGAGACAAAGAGACAGAGACACAGAGACAGAGTCACAGATACAGAGACACAGAGGCAGAGGCACAGAGACAGAGACACAGAGACAGAGACACAGAGACAGAGACACAGAGACGGAGGCACAGAGACGGAGACACAGGGACAGAGACACAGAGACAGAGACACAGGGACAGAGACACAGAGGCAGACACTCAGAGGCAGAGACACAGAGACAGAGACACAGAGACAGAGACACAGAGACCGAGACCCAGAGACAGAGACACAGATACAGAGACACAGATACAGAGACACAGATGCAGAGACACAATGACAGAGATTCGGAGACAGCGATACAGGGAGAGGGACACAGAAACGGAGACACAGGGACAGAGACACAGAGAGAGGGACACAGAGACAGCGACGCAGTGACAGAGACACAGAGGCAGAGACACAGAGAAAGAGAAACAGAGACAGAGACACAGAGACGGAGACCCAGAGACAGAGACACAGATACAGAGACACAGAGACATAGACACAGTGACAGAGACACAGAGACAGATACACAGAGACAGCGTCACAGAGACAGAGACACAGAGGCAGAGACATAGAGACAGAGACACAGAGAGAGTGACACAGAGACGGAGACACAGGGGCAGTAACACAGAGACATGGACACAGAGAGAGTGACTCAGAGACACAGACACAGAGACGGAAACAGAGACACAGAGACATAGACACAGAGACAGAGACACAGAGACGGAGACTGTGGGACAGAGACACAGAGACAGGGACACAGAGACGGAGACACAGAGACGGAGACACAGAGACAGACACGCAGGGACAGAGACACAGAGACAGAGACACAGAGACAGAGACAGGGACAGAGACACAGAGACAGAAACACAGAGACAGATTCACAGAGTCACGGACACAGAGACACACGTTCAGAGGCATAGACACAGAGACAGACACACAGAGACCGTGACACAAAGACGGAGACGCAGGGGCAGAGACACCGAGACAGAGACACAGAGACAGAGACACAGAGACAGAGACACAGAGACAGAGACGCAGAGACAGAGACACAGAGACAGAGACACAGAGACAGCGACACAGAGACAGAGACACAGAGACAGAGACACAGAGACGGAGACACGGAGACAGAGACACAGAGACAGAGACACTGAGACAGAGACACAGAGACAGAGACACAGGGGCAGAGACAACTAGACGGAGTCACAGAGACAGAGACATCAGAGACAGAGACGCAGAGACAGAGACACAGAGACAGAGACATAGAGACAGAGACGCAGAGACGGAGACACAGAGACAGTGACACAGGGACGGAGACACAGAGACAGGGACATAGAGAGAGTGACTCAGAGACAGAGACACAGGGACAGAGGCACAGAGACGTAGACACATAGACAGAGACACAGACACAGAGACAGAGACACAGGGACAGGGACACAGAGACATAGCCACAGAGACAGAGACATAGAGACAGAGACACAGAGACAGACACACAGAGACGGAGACACAGGGACAGAGACACAGAGACAGGGACACAGAGAGAGTGACACAAAGACAGAGACACAGGGACAGAGGAACAGAGACATAGACACAGAGACAGAGACACAGAGAGAGAGACACAGAGACAGGGACTCAGAGACAGAGACACAGAGACAGAGACACAGGGGCAGAGACAACGAGACGGAGTCACAGAGACAGAGACACAGAGACAGAGACGCAGAGACAGAGACACAGAGACACAGACATAGAGACAGAGACGCAGAGACGGAGACATAGAGACAGTGACACAGGGACTTAGACACAGAGACAGGGACATAGAGAGAGTGACTCAGAGACAGAGACACAGGGACAGAGGCACAGAGACGTAGACACATAGACAGAGACACAGACACAGAGACAGAGACACAGGGACAGGGACACAGAGACATAGCCACAGAGACAGAGACACAGAGAGAGACACAGAGACAGACACACAGAGACGGAGACACAGGGACAGAGACACAGAGACGGAGACGCAGGGACAGAGACACAGAGACAGGGACACAGAGAGAGTGACTCAGAGACAGAGACACAGGGACAGAATCACAGAGACATAGACACAGAGACAGAGACACAGAGACACAGAGACAGAGACCGAGACCCAGAGACGGAGACAGAGATACAGAGACACAGAGACAGAGACACAGAGACAGAGACACAGAGACAGAGACACAGAGACAGAGACACAGAGACAGAGACACAGAGACAGAGACACAGAGACAGAGAAACAGAGACAGAGTCACAGAGACAGAGACACAGAGACGGAGACACAGAGACGGAGACACAGAGACAGAGACACAGAGACAGCGACACAGAGACAGAGACACAGAGACAGAGACACAGAGACGGAGACGCGGAGACAGAGACACAGAGACAGAGACACAGAGACAGAGACACAGAGACAGAGACACAGAAGCAGAGACACAGAGACAGAGACACACAGACAGAGACACAGAGACAGAGACACAGAGACAGAGACACAGAGCCAGAGACACAGAGACAGAGACACAGAGACAGAGACACAGAGACAGAGACACAGAGACAGAGTCACAGAGACAGAGACACAGAGGCAGAGGCACAGAGCCAGAGACACAGAGACAGAGACAGAGACAGACACACAGAGACAGAGACACAGAGACGGAGACACAGGGACAGAGACACAGAGACAGGGACACAGAGAGAGTGACTCAGAGACAGAGACACAGGGACAGAATCACAGAGACATAGACACAGAGACAGAGACACAGAGACACAGAGACAGAGACCGAGACCCAGAGACGGAGACACAGATACAGAGACACAGAGACAGAGACACAGAGACAGAGACACAGAGACAGAGACACAGAGACAGAGACACAGAGACAGAGACACAGAGACAGAGACACAGAGACAGAGACACAGAGACAGAGACACAGAGACAGAGAAACAGAGACAGAGTCACAGAGACAGAGACACAGAGGCAGAGACACAGTGACAGAGACACAGAGACAGAGACACAGAGACAGATACACAGTGACAGCGTCACAGAGACAGAGACAAAATGACAGAGATTCGGAGACAGAGACACAGGGAGAGAGACACAGAAACGTAGACACAAGGACAGAGACACAGAGACAGGGACGCAGGGACGGAGACACAGAGACAGACACACAGAGACCGAGACCCAGAGACAGAGACACAGATACAGAGACACAAAGACAGAGACACAGAGACAGAGACACAGAGACAGAGACACAGAGACAGAGACACAGAGACAGAGACATAGAGACAAAGACACAGAGACAGAGACACAGAGACAGAGACACAGAGACAGAGACACAGAGACGTAGCCACAGAGACAGAGACATAGAGACAGCGACACAGAGACAGCGACACAGAGACAGAGACACAGAGACGGAGACACAGAGACAGATACACAGAGACAGAGACAAAGAGACAGAGACACAGAGACAGAGTCACAGCTACAGAGACACAGAGGCAGAGGCACAGAGACAGAGACACAGAGACAGAGACACAGAGACCGAGACCCAGAGACAGAGACACAGATACAGAGACACAGATACAGAGACACAGATGCAGAGACACAATGACAGAGATTCGGAGACAGCGATACAGGGAGAGGGACACAGAAACGGAGACACAGGGACAGAGACACAGAGAGAGGGACACAGAGACAGAGACGCAGTGACAGAGACACAGAGGCAGAGACACAGAGAAAGAGAAACAGAGACAGAGACAGGGACAGAGACACAGAGACAGAGACACAGAGACAGAGACACAGAGACAGAGACACAGAGACAGAGACGCAGAGACAGAGGCACAGGGACGGAGACCCAGAGACAGAGACACAGATACAGAGACACAGAGACATAGACACAGTGACAGAGACACAGACACAGATACACAGAGACAGCGTCACAGAGACAGAGACACAGAGGCAGAGACATAGAGACAGAGACACAGAGAGAGTGACACAGAGACGGAGACACAGGGGCAGAGACACAGAGACATGGACACAGAGAGAGTGACTCAGAGACACAGACACAGAGACGGAGACAGAGACACAGAGACATAGACACAGAGACAGAGACACAGAGACGGAGACTGTGGGACAGAGACACAGAGACAGAGATTCAGATGCAGAGACACAGAGACGGAGACACAGGGACAGAGACACAGAGACAGGGACACAGAGGCAGAGACACAGAGGCAGAGGCACAGAGCCAGAGACACAGAGACAGAGACAGAGACAGACACACAGAGACAGAGACACAGAGACGGAGACACAGGGACAGAGACACAGAGACAGGGACACAGAGAGAGTGACTCAGAGACAGAGACACAGGGACAGAGACACAGAGACAGAGACACAGGGACAGAGACACAGAGGCAGACACTCAGAGGCAGAGACACAGAGACAGAGACACAGAGACAGAGACACAGAGACCGAGACCCAGAGACAGAGACACAGATACAGAGACACAAAGACAGAGACACAGAGACAGAGACACAGAGACAGAGACACAGAGACAGAGACACAGAGACAGAGTCACAGAGACAGAGACACAGAGGCAGAGGCACAGAGCCAGAGACACAGAGACAGAGACAGAGACAGACACACAGAGACAGAGACACAGAGACGGAGACACAGGGACAGAGACACAGAGACAGGGACACAGAGAGAGTGACTCAGAGACAGAGACACAGGGACAGAATCACAGAGACATAGACACAGAGACAGAGACACAGAGACACAGAGACAGAGACCGAGACCCAGAGACGGAGACACAGATACAGAGACACAGAGACAGAGACACAGAGACAGAGACACAGAGACAGAGACACAGAGACAGAGACACAGAGACAGAGACACAGAGACAGAGACACAGGGACAGATACACAGTGACAGCGTCACAGAGACAGAGACAAAATGACAGAGATTCGGAGACAGAGACACAGGGAGAGAGACACAGAAACGTAGACACAAGGGCAGAGACACAGAGACAGGGACGCAGGGACGGAGACACAGAGACAGACACACCGAGACCGAGACCCAGAGACAGAGACACAGATACAGAGACACAAAGACAGAGACACAGAGACAGAGACACAGAGACAGAGACACAGAGACAGAGACACAGAGACAGAGACACAGAGACAGAGACACAGGGACAGAGACACAGAGGCAGACACTCAGAGGCAGAGACACAGAGACAGAGACACAGAGACAGAGACACAGAGACCGAGACCCAGAGACAGAGACACAGATACAGAGACACAAAGACAGAGACACAGAGACAGAGACACAGAGACAGAGACACGGAGACAGATACACAGAGACAGAGTCACAGAGACAGAGACACAGAGGCAGAGGCACAGAGCCAGAGACACAGAGACAGAGACAGAGACAGACACACAGAGACAGAGACACAGAGACGGAGACACAGGGACAGAGACACAGAGACAGGGACACAGAGAGAGTGACTCAGAGACAGAGACACAGGGACAGAATCACAGAGACATAGACACAGAGACAGAGACACAGAGGCACAGAGACAGAGACAGAGACAGAGACACAGAGACAGAGACACAGAGACAGAGACACAGAGACAGAGTCACAGAGACAGAGACACAGAGGCAGAGGCACGGAGACAGAGACACAGAGACAGAGACACAGAGACCGAGACCCAGAGACAGAGACACAGATACAGAGACACAGATGCAGAGACACAATGACAGAGATTCGGAGACAGAGACACAGAGACAGAGAAACAGAGACAGAGTCACAGAGACAGAGACACAGAGGCAGAGACACAGTGACAGAGACACAGAGACAGAGACACAGAGACAGATACACAGTGACAGCGTCACAGAGACAGAGACACAGAGACAGAGACACAGAGACAGAGACACAGAGACAGAGACACAGAGACATAGCCACAGAGACAGAGACATAGAGACAGAGACACAGAGACAGCGACACAGAGACAGAGACACAGAGACAGAGACACAGAGACATAGCCACAGAGACAGAGACACAGGGACAGAGACACAGAGACAGGGACACAGAGAGAGTGACTCAGAGACAGAGACACAGGGACAGAATCACAGAGACATAGACACAGAGACAGAGACACAGAGACACAGAGACAGAGACCGAGACCCAGAGACGGAGACACAGAGACAGAGACACAGAGACAGAGTCACAGAGACAGAGACACAGAGGCAGAGGCACAGAGCCAGAGACACAGAGACAGAGACAGAGACAGACACACAGAGACAGAGACACAGAGACGGAGACACAGGGACAGAGACACAGAGACAGGGACACAGAGAGAGTGACTCAGAGACAGAGACACAGGGACAGAATCACAGAGACATAGACACAGAGACAGAGACACAGAGACACAGAGACAGAGACCGAGACCCAGAGACGGAGACACAGATACAGAGACACAGAGACAGAGACACAGAGACAGAGACACAGAGACAGAGACACAGAGACAGAGACACAGAGACAGAGACACAGAGACAGAGACACAGAGACAGAGAAACAGAGACAGAGTCACAGAGACAGAGACACAGAGGCAGAGACACAGTGGCAGAGACACAGAGACAGAGACACAGGGACAGATACACAGTGACAGCGTCACAGAAACAGAGACAAAATGACAGAGATTCGGAGACAGAGACACAGGGAGAGAGACACAGAAACGTAGACACAAGGGCAGAGACACAGAGACAGGGACGCAGGGACGGAGACACAGAGACAGACACACCGAGACCGAGACCCAGAGACAGAGACACAGATACAGAGACACAAAGACAGAGACACAGAGACAGAGACACAGAGACAGAGACACAGAGACAGAGACACAGAGACAGAGACACAGAGACAGAGACACAGAGACAAAGACACAGAGACAGAGACACAGAGACAGAGACACAGAGACAGAGACACAGAGACAGAGACACAGAGACGTAGCCACAGAGACATAGACATAGAGACAGCGACACAGAGACAGCGACACAGAGACAGAGACACAGAGACGGAGACACAGAGACAGATACACAGGGACAGAGACGAAGAGACAGAGACACAGAGACGGAGTCACAGATACAGAGACCCAGAGACAGAGACACAGATACAGAGACACAAAGACAGAGACACAGAGACAGAGACACAGAGACAGAGACACGGAGACAGATACACAGAGACAGAGTCACAGAGACAGAGACACAGAGGCAGAGGCACAGAGCCAGAGACACAGAGACAGAGACAGAGACAGACACACAGAGACAGAGACACAGAGACGGAGACACAGGGACAGAGACACAGAGACAGGGACACAGAGAGAGTGACTCAGAGACAGAGACACAGGGACAGAATCACAGAGACATAGACACAGAGACAGAGACACAGAGACACAGAGACAGAGACCGAGACCCAGAGACGGAGACACAGATACAGAGACACAGAGACAGAGACACAGAGACAGAGACACAGAGACAGAGACACAGAGACAGAGACACAGAGACAGAGACACAGAGACAGAGACACAGAGACAGAGAAACAGAGACAGAGTCACAGAGACAGAGACACAGAGACAGAGACACAGAGACAGAGACACAGAGACGTAGCCACAGAGACAGAGACATAGAGACAGCGACACAGAGACAGCGACACAGAGACAGAGACACAGAGACGGAGACACAGAGACAGATACACAGAGACAGAGACAAAGAGACAGAGACACAGAGACAGAGTCACAGCTACAGAGACACAGAGGCAGAGGCACAGAGACAGAGACACAGAGACAGAGACACAGAGACCGAGACCCAGAGACAGAGACACAGATACAGAGACACAGATACAGAGACACAGATGCAGAGACACAATGACAGAGATTCGGAGACAGCGATACAGGGAGAGGGACACAGAAACAGAGACACAGGGACAGAGACACAGAGAGAGGGACACAGAGACAGAGACGCAGTGACAGAGACACAGAGGCAGAGACACAGAGAAAGAGAAACAGAGACAGAGACACAGAGACGGAGACCCAGAGACAGAGACACAGATACAGAGACACAGAGACATAGACACAGTGACAGAGACACAGAGACAGATACACAGAGACAGCGTCACAGAGACAGAGACACAGAGGCAGAGACATAGAGACAGAGACACAGAGAGAGTGACACAGAGACGGAGACACAGGGGCAGTAACACAGAGACATGGACACAGAGAGAGTGACTCAGAGACACAGACACAGAGACGGAAACAGAGACACAGAGACATAGACACAGAGACAGAGACACAGAGACGGAGACTGTGGGACAGAGACACAGAGACAGGGACACAGAGACGGAGACAGATGGACAGAGACACAGAGACCGTGACACAAGAAGAGAGACACAGAGACATAGACACAGAGACAGAGATACAGAGACAGAGACGCAGAGACAGATACACAGAGGCAGAGACACAGAGACAGAGACACAGAGACAGAGACATAGAGACAGAGACACAGAGACAGAGACACAGAGACAGAGACACAGAGACAGAGACACAGAGACACACGGTCAGAGGCATAGACACAGAGACAGTGACACAAAGACGGAGACACAGGGGCAGAGACACTGAGACAGAGAGACAGAGTCAGAGACACAGAGACAGAGACACAGAGACAGAGACACAGAGACAGAGACACAGAGACAGAGACACAGAGACAGAGACACAGAGACAGAGACACAGAGACAGAGACACAGAGACAGAGACACAGAGACGGAGACACAGAGACAGAGACGCAGGGACAGAGACACAGAGACAGAGACACAGAGACAGAGACAGGGACAGAGACACAGAGACAGAAACACAGAGACAGATTCACAGAGTCACGGACACAGAGACACACGTTCAGAGGCATAGACACAGAGACAGACACACAGAGACCGTGACACAAAGACGGAGACGCAGGGGCAGAGACACCGAGACAGAGACACAGAGACAGAGACACAGAGACAGAGACGCAGAGACAGAGACACAGAGACGGAGACACAGAGACAGCGACACAGAGACAGAGACACAGAGACAGAGACACAGAGACGGAGACACGGAGACAGAGACACAGAGACAGAGACACTGAGACAGAGACACAGAGACAGAGACACAGGGGCAGAGACAACTAGACGGAGTCACAGAGACAGAGACATCAGAGACAGAGACGCAGAGACAGAGACACAGAGACAGAGACATAGAGACAGAGACGCAGAGACGGAGACACAGAGACAGTGACACAGGGACGGAGACACAGAGACAGGGACATAGAGAGAGTGACTCAGAGACAGAGACACAGGGACAGAGGCACAGAGACGTAGACACATAGACAGAGACACAGACACAGAGACAGAGACACAGGGACAGGGACACAGAGACATAGCCACAGAGACAGAGACATAGAGACAGAGACACAGAGACAGACACACAGAGACGGAGACACAGGGACAGAGACACAGAGACAGGGACACAGAGAGAGTGACACAAAGACAGAGACACAGGGACAGAGGAACAGAGACATAGACACAGAGACAGAGACACAGAGAGAGAGACACAGAGACAGGGACTCAGAGACAGAGACACAGAGACAGAGACACAGGGGCAGAGACAACGAGACGGAGTCACAGAGACAGAGACACAGAGACAGAGACGCAGAGACAGAGACACAGAGACACAGACATAGAGACAGAGACGCAGAGACGGAGACATAGAGACAGTGACACAGGGACTTAGACACAGAGACAGGGACATAGAGAGAGTGACTCAGAGACAGAGACACAGGGACAGAGGCACAGAGACGTAGACACATAGACAGAGACACAGACACAGAGACAGTGACACAGGGACAGGGACACAGAGACATAGCCACAGAGACAGAGACACAGAGAGAGACACAGAGACAGACACACAGAGACGGAGACACAGGGACAGAGACACAGAGACAGGGACACAGAGAGAGTGACACAAAGACAGAGACAGAGGGACAGAGGAACAGAGACATAGACACAGAGACAGAGACACAGAGACAGAGGCACAGAGACAGAGACACAGAGACAGAGACACAGAGACAGAGACACAGAGACAGAGACACAGAGACAGAGACACAGAGACAGAGACACAGAGACAGAGACACAGAGACAGAGACACAGCGACAGAGACACAGAGACAGAGACACAGAGACAGAGACACAGAGACAGAGACACAGAGACAGAGACACAGAGACAGTGACACAGAGACGGAGACACAGAGACGGAGACACAGAGACAGAGACACAGAGACAGCGACACAGAGACAGAGACACAGAGACAGAGACACAGAGACGGAGACGCGGAGACAGAGACACAGAGACAGAGACACAGAGACAGAGACACAGAGACAGAGACACAGAAGCAGAGACACAGAGACAGAGACACACAGACAGAGACACAGAGACAGAGACACAGAGACAGAGACACAGAGCCAGAGACACAGAGACAGAGACACAGAGACAGAGACACAGAGACAGAGACACAGAGACGGAGACACAGAGACGGAGACACAGGGACAGAGACACAGAGACAGGGACACAGAGAGAGTGACTCAGAGACAGAGACACAGGGACAGAATCACAGAGACATAGACACAGAGACAGAGACACAGAGACACAGAGACAGAGACCGAGACCCAGAGACGGAGACACAGATACAGAGACACAGAGACAGAGACACAGAGACAGAGACACAGAGACAGAGACACAGAGACAGAGACACAGAGACAGAGACACAGAGACAGAGAAACAGAGACAGAGTCACAGAGACAGAGACACAGAGGCAGAGACACAGTGACAGAGACACAGAGACAGAGACACAGAGGCAGAGACACAGAGACGGAGGCACAGAGACGGAGACACAGGGACAGAGACACAGAGACAGAGACACAGGGACAGAGACACAGAGGCAGACACTCAGAGGCAGAGACACAGAGACAGAGACACAGAGAGAGAGACACAGAGACCGAGACCCAGAGACAGAGACACAGATACAGAGACACAAAGACAGAGACACAGAGACAGAGACACAGAGACAGAGACACAGAGACAGAGACACAGAGACAGAGACACAGAGACAGAGTCACAGAGACAGAGACACAGAGGCAGAGGCACAGAGCCAGAGACACAGAGACAGAGACAGAGACAGACACACAGAGACAGAGACACAGAGACGGAGACACAGGGACAGAGACACAGAGGCAGAGGCACGGAGACAGAGACACAGAGACAGAGACACAGAGACCGAGACCCAGAGACAGAGACACAGATACAGAGACACAGATGCAGAGACACAATGACAGAGATTCGGAGACAGAGACACAGAGACAGAGAAACAGAGACAGAGTCACAGAGACAGAGACACAGAGGCAGAGACACAGTGACAGAGACACAGAGACAGAGACACAGAGACAGATACACAGTGACAGCGTCACAGAGACAGAGACACAGAGACAGAGACACAGAGACACAGAGACAGAGACACAGAGACAGAGACACAGAGACATAGCCACAGAGACAGAGACATAGAGACAGAGACACAGAGACAGCGACACAGAGACAGAGACACAGAGACAGAGACACAGAGACATAGCCACAGAGACAGAGACACAGGGACAGAGACACAGAGACAGGGACACAGAGAGAGTGACTCAGAGACAGAGACACAGGGACAGAATCACAGAGACATAGACACAGAGACAGAGACACAGAGACACAGAGACAGAGACCGAGACCCAGAGACGGAGACACAGAGACAGAGACACAGAGACAGAGACACAGAGACAGAGACACAGAGACAGCGACACAGAGACAGAGACACAGAGACAGAGGCACGGAGACAGAGACACAGAGACAGAGACACAGAGACCGAGACCCAGAGACAGAGACACAGATACAGAGACACAGATGCAGAGACACAATGACAGAGATTCGGAGACAGAGACACAGAGACAGAGAAACAGAGACAGAGTCACAGAGACAGAGACACAGAGGCAGAGACACAGTGACAGAGACACAGAGACAGAGACACAGAGACAGATACACAGTGACAGCGTCACAGAGACAGAGACACAGAGACAGAGACACAGAGACACAGAGACAGAGACACAGAGACAGAGACACAGAGACATAGCCACAGAGACAGAGACATAGAGACAGAGACACAGAGACAGCGACACAGAGACAGAGACACAGAGACAGAGACACAGAGACATAGCCACAGAGACAGAGACACAGGGACAGAGACACAGAGACAGGGACACAGAGAGAGTGACTCAGAGACAGAGACACAGGGACAGAATCACAGAGACATAGACACAGAGACAGAGACACAGAGACACAGAGACAGAGACGGAGACACAGAGACATAGCCACAGAGACAGAGACATAGAGACAGAGACACAGAGACAGACACACAGAGACGGAGACACAGGGACAGAGACACAGAGACAGGGACACAGAGAGAGTGACACAAAGACAGAGACACAGGGACAGAGGAACAGAGACATAGACACAGAGACAGAGACACAGAGAGAGAGACACAGAGACAGGGACTCAGAGACAGAGACACAGAGACAGAGACACAGGGGCAGAGACAACGAGACGGAGTCACAGAGACAGAGACACAGAGACAGAGACGCAGAGACAGAGACACAGAGACACAGACATAGAGACAGAGACGCAGAGACGGAGACATAGAGACAGTGACACAGGGACTTAGACACAGAGACAGGGACATAGAGAGAGTGACTCAGAGACAGAGACACAGGGACAGAGGCACAGAGACGTAGACACATAGACAGAGACACAGACACAGAGACAGAGACACAGGGACAGGGACACAGAGACATAGCCACAGAGACAGAGACACAGAGAGAGACACAGAGACAGACACACAGAGACGGAGACACAGGGACAGAGACACAGAGACGGAGACGCAGGGACAGAGACACAGAGACAGGGACACAGAGAGAGTGACTCAGAGACAGAGACACAGGGACAGAATCACAGAGACATAGACACAGAGACAGAGACACAGAGACACAGAGACAGAGACCGAGACCCAGAGACGGAGACAGAGATACAGAGACACAGAGACAGAGACACAGAGACAGAGACACAGAGACAGAGACACAGAGACAGAGACACAGAGACAGAGACACAGAGACAGAGAAACAGAGACAGAGTCACAGAGACAGAGACACAGAGACGGAGACACAGAGACGGAGACACAGAGACAGAGACACAGAGACAGCGACACAGAGACAGAGACACAGAGACAGAGACACAGAGACGGAGACGCGGAGACAGAGACACAGAGACAGAGACACAGAGACAGAGACACAGAGACAGAGACACAGAAGCAGAGACACAGAGACAGAGACACACAGACAGAGACACAGAGACAGAGACACAGAGACAGAGACACAGAGCCAGAGACACAGAGACAGAGACACAGAGACAGAGACATAGAGACAGAGACGCAGAGACGGAGACACAGAGACAGTGACACAGGGACGGAGACACAGAGACAGGGACATAGAGAGAGTGACTCAGAGACAGAGACACAGGGACAGAGGCACAGAGACGTAGACACATAGACAGAGACACAGACACAGAGACAGAGACACAGGGACAGGGACACAGAGACATAGCCACAGAGACAGAGACATAGAGACAGAGACACAGAGACAGACACACAGAGACGGAGACACAGGGACAGAGACACAGAGACAGGGACACAGAGAGAGTGACACAAAGACAGAGACACAGGGACAGAGGAACAGAGACATAGACACAGAGACAGAGACACAGAGAGAGAGACACAGAGACAGGGACTCAGAGACAGAGACACAGAGACAGAGACACAGGGGCAGAGACAACGAGACGGAGTCACAGAGACAGAGACACAGAGACAGAGACGCAGAGACAGAGACACAGAGACACAGACATAGAGACAGAGACGCAGAGACGGAGACATAGAGACAGTGACACAGGGACTTAGACACAGAGACAGGGACATAGAGAGAGTGACTCAGAGACAGAGACACAGGGACAGAGGCACAGAGACGTAGACACATAGACAGAGACACAGACACAGAGACAGAGACACAGGGACAGGGACACAGAGACATAGCCACAGAGACAGAGACACAGAGAGAGACACAGAGACAGACACACAGAGACGGAGACACAGGGACAGAGACACAGAGACGGAGACGCAGGGACAGAGACACAGAGACAGGGACACAGAGAGAGTGACTCAGAGACAGAGACACAGGGACAGAATCACAGAGACATAGACACAGAGACAGAGACACAGAGACACAGAGACAGAGACCGAGACCCAGAGACGGAGACAGAGATACAGAGACACAGAGACAGAGACACAGAGACAGAGACACAGAGACAGAGACACAGAGACAGAGACACAGAGACAGAGACACAGAGACAGAGAAACAGAGACAGAGTCACAGAGACAGAGACACAGAGACGGAGACACAGAGACGGAGACACAGAGACAGAGACACAGAGACAGCGACACAGAGACAGAGACACAGAGACAGAGACACAGAGACGGAGACGCGGAGACAGAGACACAGAGACAGAGACACAGAGACAGAGACACAGAGACAGAGACACAGAAGCAGAGACACAGAGACAGAGACACACAGACAGAGACACAGAGACAGAGACACAGAGACAGAGACACAGAGCCAGAGACACAGAGACAGAGACACAGAGACAGAGACACAGAGACAGAGACACAGAGACAGAGTCACAGAGACAGAGACACAGAGGCAGAGGCACAGAGCCAGAGACACAGAGACAGAGACAGAGACAGACACACAGAGACAGAGACACAGAGACGGAGACACAGGGACAGAGACACAGAGACAGGGACACAGAGAGAGTGACTCAGAGACAGAGACACAGGGACAGAATCACAGAGACATAGACACAGAGACAGAGACACACAGACACAGAGACAGAGACCGAGACCCAGAGACGGAGACACAGATACAGAGACACAGAGACAGAGACACAGAGACAGAGACACAGAGACAGAGACACAGAGACAGAGACACAGAGACAGAGACACAGAGACAGAGACACAGAGACAGAGACACAGAGACAGAGACACAGAGACAGAGACACAGAGACAGAGACACAGAGACAGAGAAACAGAGACAGAGTCACAGAGACAGAGACACAGAGGCAGAGACACAGTGACAGAGACACAGAGACAGAGACACAGAGACAGATACACAGTGACAGCGTCACAGAGACAGAGACAAAATGACAGAGATTCGGAGACAGAGACACAGGGAGAGAGACACAGAAACGTAGACACAAGGACAGAGACACAGAGACAGGGACGCAGGGACGGAGACACAGAGACAGACACACAGAGACCGAGACCCAGAGACAGAGACACAGATACAGAGACACAAAGACAGAGACACAGAGACAGAGACACAGAGACAGAGACACAGAGACAGAGACACAGAGACAGAGACATAGAGACAAAGACACAGAGACAGAGACACAGAGACAGAGACACAGAGACAGAGACACAGAGACGTAGCCACAGAGACAGAGACATAGAGACAGCGACACAGAGACAGCGACACAGAGACAGAGACACAGAGACGGAGACACAGAGACAGATACACAGAGACAGAGACAAAGAGACAGAGACACAGAGACAGAGTCACAGCTACAGAGACACAGAGGCAGAGGCACAGAGACAGAGACACAGAGACAGAGACACAGAGACCGAGACCCAGAGACAGAGACACAGATACAGAGACACAGATACAGAGACACAGATGCAGAGACACAATGACAGAGATTCGGAGACAGCGATACAGGGAGAGGGACACAGAAACGGAGACACAGGGACAGAGACACAGAGAGAGGGACACAGAGACAGAGACGCAGTGACAGAGACACAGAGGCAGAGACACAGAGAAAGAGAAACAGAGACAGAGACAGGGACAGAGACACAGAGACAGAGACACAGAGACAGAGACACAGAGACAGAGACACAGAGACAGAGACGCAGAGACAGAGGCACAGGGACGGAGACCCAGAGACAGAGACACAGATACAGAGACACAGAGACATAGACACAGTGACAGAGACACAGAGACAGATACACAGAGACAGCGTCACAGAGACAGAGACACAGAGGCAGAGACATAGAGACAGAGACACAGAGAGAGTGACACAGAGACGGAGACACAGGGGCAGAGACACAGAGACATGGACACAGAGAGAGTGACTCAGAGACACAGACACAGAGACGGAGACAGAGACACAGAGACATAGACACAGAGACAGAGACACAGAGACGGAGACTGTGGGACAGAGACACAGAGACAGAGATTCAGATGCAGAGACACAGAGACGGAGACACAGGGACAGAGACACAGAGACAGGGACACAGAGGCAGAGACACAGAGGCAGAGGCACAGAGCCAGAGACACAGAGACAGAGACAGAGACAGACACACAGAGACAGAGACACAGAGACGGAGACACAGGGACAGAGACACAGAGACAGGGACACAGAGAGAGTGACTCAGAGACAGAGACACAGGGACAGAGACACAGAGACAGAGACACAGGGACAGAGACACAGAGGCAGACACTCAGAGGCAGAGACACAGAGACAGAGACACAGAGACAGAGACACAGAGACCGAGACCCAGAGACAGAGACACAGATACAGAGACACAAAGACAGAGACACAGAGACAGAGACACAGAGACAGAGACACAGAGACAGAGACACAGAGACAGAGTCACAGAGACAGAGACACAGAGGCAGAGGCACAGAGCCAGAGACACAGAGACAGAGACAGAGACAGACACACAGAGACAGAGACACAGAGACGGAGACACAGGGACAGAGACACAGAGACAGGGACACAGAGAGAGTGACTCAGAGACAGAGACACAGGGACAGAATCACAGAGACATAGACACAGAGACAGAGACACAGAGACACAGAGACAGAGACCGAGACCCAGAGACGGAGACACAGATACAGAGACACAGAGACAGAGACACAGAGACAGAGACACAGAGACAGAGACACAGAGACAGAGACACAGAGACAGAGACACAGAGACAGAGACACAGGGACAGATACACAGTGACAGCGTCACAGAGACAGAGACAAAATGACAGAGATTCGGAGACAGAGACACAGGGAGAGAGACACAGAAACGTAGACACAAGGGCAGAGACACAGAGACAGGGACGCAGGGACGGAGACACAGAGACAGACACACCGAGACCGAGACCCAGAGACAGAGACACAGATACAGAGACACAAAGACAGAGACACAGAGACAGAGACACAGAGACAGAGACACAGAGACAGAGACACAGAGACAGAGACACAGAGACAGAGACACAGGGACAGAGACACAGAGGCAGACACTCAGAGGCAGAGACACAGAGACAGAGACACAGAGACAGAGACACAGAGACCGAGACCCAGAGACAGAGACACAGATACAGAGACACAAAGACAGAGACACAGAGACAGAGACACAGAGACAGAGACACGGAGACAGATACACAGAGACAGAGTCACAGAGACAGAGACACAGAGGCAGAGGCACAGAGCCAGAGACACAGAGACAGAGACAGAGACAGACACACAGAGACAGAGACACAGAGACGGAGACACAGGGACAGAGACACAGAGACAGGGACACAGAGAGAGTGACTCAGAGACAGAGACACAGGGACAGAATCACAGAGACATAGACACAGAGACAGAGACACAGAGGCACAGAGACAGAGACAGAGACAGAGACACAGAGACAGAGACACAGAGACAGAGACACAGAGACAGAGTCACAGAGACAGAGACACAGAGGCAGAGGCACGGAGACAGAGACACAGAGACAGAGACACAGAGACCGAGACCCAGAGACAGAGACACAGATACAGAGACACAGATGCAGAGACACAATGACAGAGATTCGGAGACAGAGACACAGAGACAGAGAAACAGAGACAGAGTCACAGAGACAGAGACACAGAGGCAGAGACACAGTGACAGAGACACAGAGACAGAGACACAGAGACAGATACACAGTGACAGCGTCACAGAGACAGAGACACAGAGACAGAGACACAGAGACAGAGACACAGAGACAGAGACACAGAGACATAGCCACAGAGACAGAGACATAGAGACAGAGACACAGAGACAGCGACACAGAGACAGAGACACAGAGACAGAGACACAGAGACATAGCCACAGAGACAGAGACACAGGGACAGAGACACAGAGACAGGGACACAGAGAGAGTGACTCAGAGACAGAGACACAGGGACAGAATCACAGAGACATAGACACAGAGACAGAGACACAGAGACACAGAGACAGAGACCGAGACCCAGAGACGGAGACACAGAGACAGAGACACAGAGACAGAGTCACAGAGACAGAGACACAGAGGCAGAGGCACAGAGCCAGAGACACAGAGACAGAGACAGAGACAGACACACAGAGACAGAGACACAGAGACGGAGACACAGGGACAGAGACACAGAGACAGGGACACAGAGAGAGTGACTCAGAGACAGAGACACAGGGACAGAATCACAGAGACATAGACACAGAGACAGAGACACAGAGACACAGAGACAGAGACCGAGACCCAGAGACGGAGACACAGATACAGAGACACAGAGACAGAGACACAGAGACAGAGACACAGAGACAGAGACACAGAGACAGAGACACAGAGACAGAGACACAGAGACAGAGACACAGAGACAGAGAAACAGAGACAGAGTCACAGAGACAGAGACACAGAGGCAGAGACACAGTGGCAGAGACACAGAGACAGAGACACAGGGACAGATACACAGTGACAGCGTCACAGAAACAGAGACAAAATGACAGAGATTCGGAGACAGAGACACAGGGAGAGAGACACAGAAACGTAGACACAAGGGCAGAGACACAGAGACAGGGACGCAGGGACGGAGACACAGAGACAGACACACCGAGACCGAGACCCAGAGACAGAGACACAGATACAGAGACACAAAGACAGAGACACAGAGACAGAGACACAGAGACAGAGACACAGAGACAGAGACACAGAGACAGAGACACAGAGACAGAGACACAGAGACAAAGACACAGAGACAGAGACACAGAGACAGAGACACAGAGACAGAGACACAGAGACAGAGACACAGAGACGTAGCCACAGAGACATAGACATAGAGACAGCGACACAGAGACAGCGACACAGAGACAGAGACACAGAGACGGAGACACAGAGACAGATACACAGGGACAGAGACGAAGAGACAGAGACACAGAGACGGAGTCACAGATACAGAGACCCAGAGACAGAGACACAGATACAGAGACACAAAGACAGAGACACAGAGACAGAGACACAGAGACAGAGACACGGAGACAGATACACAGAGACAGAGTCACAGAGACAGAGACACAGAGGCAGAGGCACAGAGCCAGAGACACAGAGACAGAGACAGAGACAGACACACAGAGACAGAGACACAGAGACGGAGACACAGGGACAGAGACACAGAGACAGGGACACAGAGAGAGTGACTCAGAGACAGAGACACAGGGACAGAATCACAGAGACATAGACACAGAGACAGAGACACAGAGACACAGAGACAGAGACCGAGACCCAGAGACGGAGACACAGATACAGAGACACAGAGACAGAGACACAGAGACAGAGACACAGAGACAGAGACACAGAGACAGAGACACAGAGACAGAGACACAGAGACAGAGACACAGAGACAGAGAAACAGAGACAGAGTCACAGAGACAGAGACACAGAGGCAGAGACACAGTGACAGAGACACAGAGACAGAGACACAGGGACAGATACACAGTGACAGCGTCACAGAGACAGAGACAAAATGACAGAGATTCGGAGACAGAGACACAGGGAGAGAGACACAGAAACGTAGACACAAGGGCAGAGACACAGAGACAGGGACGCAGGGACGGAGACACAGAGACAGACACACCGAGACCGAGACCCAGAGACAGAGACACAGATACAGAGACACAAAGACAGAGACACAGAGACAGAGACACAGAGACAGAGACACAGAGACAGAGACACAGAGACAGAGACACAGAGACAGAGACACAGGGACAGAGACACAGAGGCAGACACTCAGAGGCAGAGACACAGAGACAGAGACACAGAGACAGAGACACAGAGACCGAGACCCAGAGACAGAGACACAGATACAGAGACACAAAGACAGAGACACAGAGACAGAGACACAGAGACAGAGACACGGAGACAGATACACAGAGACAGAGTCACAGAGACAGAGACACAGAGGCAGAGGCACAGAGCCAGAGACACAGAGACAGAGACAGAGACAGACACACAGAGACAGAGACACAGAGACGGAGACACAGGGACAGAGACACAGAGACAGGGACACAGAGAGAGTGACTCAGAGACAGAGACACAGGGACAGAATCACAGAGACATAGACACAGAGACAGAGACACAGAGGCACAGAGACAGAGACAGAGACAGAGACACAGAGACAGAGACACAGAGACAGAGACACAGAGACAGAGTCACAGAGACAGAGACACAGAGGCAGAGGCACGGAGACAGAGACACAGAGACAGAGACACAGAGACCGAGACCCAGAGACAGAGACACAGATACAGAGACACAGATGCAGAGACACAATGACAGAGATTCGGAGACAGAGACACAGAGACAGAGAAACAGAGACAGAGTCACAGAGACAGAGACACAGAGGCAGAGACACAGTGACAGAGACACAGAGACAGAGACACAGAGACAGATACACAGTGACAGCGTCACAGAGACAGAGACACAGAGACAGAGACACAGAGACAGAGACACAGAGACAGAGACACAGAGACATAGCCACAGAGACAGAGACATAGAGACAGAGACACAGAGACAGCGACACAGAGACAGAGACACAGAGACAGAGACACAGAGACATAGCCACAGAGACAGAGACACAGGGACAGAGACACAGAGACAGGGACACAGAGAGAGTGACTCAGAGACAGAGACACAGGGACAGAATCACAGAGACATAGACACAGAGACAGAGACACAGAGACACAGAGACAGAGACCGAGACCCAGAGACGGAGACACAGAGACAGAGACACAGAGACAGAGACACAGAGACAGAGACACAGAGACAGAGACACAGAGACAGAGAAACAGAGACAGAGTCACAGAGACAGAGACACAGAGGCAGAGACACAGTGACAGAGACACAGAGACAGAGACACAGAGACAGATACACAGTGACAGCGTCACAGAGACAGAGACACAGAGACAGAGACACAGAGACAGAGACACAGAGACAGAGACACAGAGACATAGCCACAGAGACAGAGACATAGAGACAGAGACACAGAGACAGCGACACAGAGACAGAGACACGGAGACGGAGACACAGAGACAGATACACAGAGACAGAGACAAAGAGACAGAGACACAGAGACAGAGTCACAGATACAGAGACACAGAGGCAGAGGCACAGAGACAGAGACACAGAGACAGAGACACAGAGACAGAGACACAGAGACGGAGGCACAGAGACGGAGACACAGGGACAGAGACACAGAGACAGAGACACAGGGACAGAGACACAGAGGCAGACACTCAGAGGCAGAGACACAGAGACAGAGACACAGAGACAGAGACACAGAGACCGAGACCCAGAGACAGAGACACAGATACAGAGACACAGATACAGAGACACAGATGCAGAGACACAATGACAGAGATTCGGAGACAGCGATACAGGGAGAGGGACACAGAAACGGAGACACAGGGACAGAGACACAGAGAGAGGGACACAGAGACAGAGACGCAGTGACAGAGACACAGAGGCAGAGACACAGAGAAAGAGAAACAGAGACAGAGACACAGAGACGGAGACCCAGAGACAGAGACACAGATACAGAGACACAGAGACATAGACACAGTGACAGAGACACAGAGACAGATACACAGAGACAGCGTCACAGAGACAGAGACACAGAGGCAGAGACATAGAGACAGAGACACAGAGAGAGTGACACAGAGACGGAGACACAGGGGCAGTAACACAGAGACATGGACACAGAGAGAGTGACTCAGAGACACAGACACAGAGACGGAAACAGAGACACAGAGACATAGACACAGAGACAGAGACACAGAGACGGAGACTGTGGGACAGAGACACAGAGACAGGGACACAGAGACGGAGACAGATGGACAGAGACACAGAGACCGTGACACAAGAAGAGAGACACAGAGACATAGACACAGAGACAGAGATACAGAGACAGAGACGCAGAGACAGATACACAGAGGCAGAGACACAGAGACAGAGACACAGAGACAGAGACACAGAGACAGAGACACAGAGACAGAGACACAGAGACAGAGACACAGAGACAGAGACACAGAGACACACGGTCAGAGGCATAGACACAGAGACAGTGACACAAAGACGGAGACACAGGGGCAGAGACACTGAGACAGAGAGACAGAGTCAGAGACACAGAGACAGAGACACAGAGACAGAGACACAGAGACAGAGACACAGAGACAGAGACACAGAGACAGAGACACAGAGACAGAGACACAGAGACAGAGACACAGAGACGGAGACACAGAGACAGAGACGCAGGGACAGAGACACAGAGACAGAGACACAGAGACAGAGACAGGGACAGAGACACAGAGACAGAAACACAGAGACAGATTCACAGAGTCACGGACACAGAGACACACGTTCAGAGGCATAGACACAGAGACAGACACACAGAGACCGTGACACAAAGACGGAGACGCAGGGGCAGAGACACCGAGACAGAGACACAGAGACAGAGACACAGAGACAGAGACGCAGAGACAGAGACACAGAGACGGAGACACAGAGACAGCGACACAGAGACAGAGACACAGAGACAGAGACACAGAGACGGAGACACGGAGACAGAGACACAGAGACAGAGACACTGAGACAGAGACACAGAGACAGAGACACAGGGGCAGAGACAACTAGACGGAGTCACAGAGACAGAGACATCAGAGACAGAGACGCAGAGACAGAGACACAGAGACAGAGACATAGAGACAGAGACGCAGAGACGGAGACACAGAGACAGTGACACAGGGACGGAGACACAGAGACAGGGACATAGAGAGAGTGACTCAGAGACAGAGACACAGGGACAGAGGCACAGAGACGTAGACACATAGACAGAGACACAGACACAGAGACAGAGACACAGGGACAGGGACACAGAGACATAGCCACAGAGACAGAGACATAGAGACAGAGACACAGAGACAGACACACAGAGACGGAGACACAGGGACAGAGACACAGAGACAGGGACACAGAGAGAGTGACACAAAGACAGAGACACAGGGACAGAGGAACAGAGACATAGACACAGAGACAGAGACACAGAGAGAGAGACACAGAGACAGGGACTCAGAGACAGAGACACAGAGACAGAGACACAGGGGCAGAGACAACGAGACGGAGTCACAGAGACAGAGACACAGAGACAGAGACGCAGAGACAGAGACACAGAGACACAGACATAGAGACAGAGACGCAGAGACGGAGACATAGAGACAGTGACACAGGGACTTAGACACAGAGACAGGGACATAGAGAGAGTGACTCAGAGACAGAGACACAGGGACAGAGGCACAGAGACGTAGACACATAGACAGAGACACAGACACAGAGACAGTGACACAGGGACAGGGACACAGAGACATAGCCACAGAGACAGAGACACAGAGAGAGACACAGAGACAGACACACAGAGACGGAGACACAGGGACAGAGACACAGAGACAGGGACACAGAGAGAGTGACACAAAGACAGAGACAGAGGGACAGAGGAACAGAGACATAGACACAGAGACAGAGACACAGAGACAGAGGCACAGAGACAGAGACACAGAGACAGAGACACAGAGACAGAGACACAGAGACAGAGACACAGAGACAGAGACACAGAGACAGAGACACAGAGACAGAGACACAGAGACAGAGACACAGAGACAGAGACACAGAGACAGAGACACAGAGACAGAGACACAGAGACAGAGACACAGAGACAGAGACACAGAGACAGTGACACAGAGACGGAGACACAGAGACGGAGACACAGAGACAGAGACACAGAGACAGCGACACAGAGACAGAGACACAGAGACAGAGACACAGAGACGGAGACGCGGAGACAGAGACACAGAGACAGAGACACAGAGACAGAGACACAGAGACAGAGACACAGAAGCAGAGACACAGAGACAGAGACACACAGACAGAGACACAGAGACAGAGACACAGAGACAGAGACACAGAGCCAGAGACACAGAGACAGAGACACAGAGACAGAGACACAGAGACAGAGACACAGAGACGGAGACACAGAGACGGAGACACAGGGACAGAGACACAGAGACAGGGACACAGAGAGAGTGACTCAGAGACAGAGACACAGGGACAGAATCACAGAGACATAGACACAGAGACAGAGACACAGAGACACAGAGACAGAGACCGAGACCCAGAGACGGAGACACAGATACAGAGACACAGAGACAGAGACACAGAGACAGAGACACAGAGACAGAGACACAGAGACAGAGACACAGAGACAGAGACACAGAGACAGAGAAACAGAGACAGAGTCACAGAGACAGAGACACAGAGGCAGAGACACAGTGACAGAGACACAGAGACAGAGACACAGAGGCAGAGACACAGAGACGGAGGCACAGAGACGGAGACACAGGGACAGAGACACAGAGACAGAGACACAGGGACAGAGACACAGAGGCAGACACTCAGAGGCAGAGACACAGAGACAGAGACACAGAGAGAGAGACACAGAGACCGAGACCCAGAGACAGAGACACAGATACAGAGACACAAAGACAGAGACACAGAGACAGAGACACAGAGACAGAGACACAGAGACAGAGACACAGAGACAGAGACACAGAGACAGAGTCACAGAGACAGAGACACAGAGGCAGAGGCACAGAGCCAGAGACACAGAGACAGAGACAGAGACAGACACACAGAGACAGAGACACAGAGACGGAGACACAGGGACAGAGACACAGAGGCAGAGGCACGGAGACAGAGACACAGAGACAGAGACACAGAGACCGAGACCCAGAGACAGAGACACAGATACAGAGACACAGATGCAGAGACACAATGACAGAGATTCGGAGACAGAGACACAGAGACAGAGAAACAGAGACAGAGTCACAGAGACAGAGACACAGAGGCAGAGACACAGTGACAGAGACTCAGAGACAGAGACACAGAGACAGATACACAGTGACAGCGTCACAGAGACAGAGACACAGAGACAGAGACACAGAGACACAGAGACAGAGACACAGAGACAGAGACACAGAGACATAGCCACAGAGACAGAGACATAGAGACAGAGACACAGAGACAGCGACACAGAGACAGAGACACAGAGACAGAGACACAGAGACATAGCCACAGAGACAGAGACACAGGGACAGAGACACAGAGACAGGGACACAGAGAGAGTGACTCAGAGACAGAGACACAGGGACAGAATCACAGAGACATAGACACAGAGACAGAGACACAGAGACACAGAGACAGAGACGGAGACACAGAGACAGATACACAGAGACAGAGACAAAGAGACAGAGACACAGAGACAGAGTCACAGATACAGAGACACAGAGGCAGAGGCACAGAGACAGAGACACAGAGACAGAGACACAGAGACAGAGACACAGAGACGGAGGCACAGAGACGGAGACACAGGGACAGAGACACAGAGACAGAGACACAGGGACAGAGACACAGAGGCAGACACTCAGAGGCAGAGACACAGAGACAGAGACACAGAGACAGAGACACAGAGACCGAGACCCAGAGACAGAGACACAGATACAGAGACACAGATACAGAGACACAGATGCAGAGACACAATGACAGAGATTCGGAGACAGCGATACAGGGAGAGGGACACAGAAACGGAGACACAGGGACAGAGACACAGAGAGAGGGACACAGAGACAGCGACGCAGTGACAGAGACACAGAGGCAGAGACACAGAGAAAGAGAAACAGAGACAGAGACACAGAGACGGAGACCCAGAGACAGAGACACAGATACAGAGACACAGAGACATAGACACAGTGACAGAGACACAGAGACAGATACACAGAGACAGCGTCACAGAGACAGAGACACAGAGGCAGAGACATAGAGACAGAGACACAGAGAGAGTGACACAGAGACGGAGACACAGGGGCAGTAACACAGAGACATGGACACAGAGAGAGTGACTCAGAGACACAGACACAGAGACGGAAACAGAGACACAGAGACATAGACACAGAGACAGAGACACAGAGACGGAGACTGTGGGACAGAGACACAGAGACAGGGACACAGAGACGGAGACACAGAGACGGAGACACAGAGACAGAGACGCAGGGACAGAGACACAGAGACAGAGACACAGAGACAGAGACAGGGACAGAGACACAGAGACAGAAACACAGAGACAGATTCACAGAGTCACGGACACAGAGACACACGTTCAGAGGCATAGACACAGAGACAGACACACAGAGACCGTGACACAAAGACGGAGACGCAGGGGCAGAGACACCGAGACAGAGACACAGAGACAGAGACACAGAGACAGAGACGCAGAGACAGAGACACAGAGACAGAGACACAGAGACAGCGACACAGAGACAGAGACACAGAGACAGAGACACAGAGACGGAGACACGGAGACAGAGACACAGAGACAGAGACACTGAGACAGAGACACAGAGACAGAGACACAGGGGCAGAGACAACTAGACGGAGTCACAGAGACAGAGACATCAGAGACAGAGACGCAGAGACAGAGACACAGAGACAGAGACATAGAGACAGAGACGCAGAGACGGAGACACAGAGACAGTGACACAGGGACGGAGACACAGAGACAGGGACATAGAGAGAGTGACTCAGAGACAGAGACACAGGGACAGAGGCACAGAGACGTAGACACATAGACAGAGACACAGACACAGAGACAGAGACACAGGGACAGGGACACAGAGACATAGCCACAGAGACAGAGACATAGAGACAGAGACACAGAGACAGACACACAGAGACGGAGACACAGGGACAGAGACACAGAGACAGGGACACAGAGAGAGTGACACAAAGACAGAGACACAGGGACAGAGGAACAGAGACATAGACACAGAGACAGAGACACAGAGAGAGAGACACAGAGACAGGGACTCAGAGACAGAGACACAGAGACAGAGACACAGGGGCAGAGACAACGAGACGGAGTCACAGAGACAGAGACACAGAGACAGAGACGCAGAGACAGAGACACAGAGACACAGACATAGAGACAGAGACGCAGAGACGGAGACATAGAGACAGTGACACAGGGACTTAGACACAGAGACAGGGACATAGAGAGAGTGACTCAGAGACAGAGACACAGGGACAGAGGCACAGAGACGTAGACACATAGACAGAGACACAGACACAGAGACAGAGACACAGGGACAGGGACACAGAGACATAGCCACAGAGACAGAGACACAGAGAGAGACACAGAGACAGACACACAGAGACGGAGACACAGGGACAGAGACACAGAGACGGAGACACAGGGACAGAGACACAGAGACAGGGACACAGAGAGAGTGACTCAGAGACAGAGACACAGGGACAGAATCACAGAGACATAGACACAGAGACAGAGACACAGAGACACAGAGACAGAGACCGAGACCCAGAGACGGAGACACAGATACAGAGACACAGAGACAGAGACACAGAGACAGAGACACAGAGACAGAGACACAGAGACAGAGACACAGAGACAGAGACACAGAGACAGAGAAACAGAGACAGAGTCACAGAGACAGAGACACAGAGACGGAGACACAGAGACGGAGACACAGAGACAGAGACACAGAGACAGCGACACAGAGACAGAGACACAGAGACAGAGACACAGAGACGGAGACGCGGAGACAGAGACACAGAGACAGAGACACAGAGACAGAGACACAGAGACAGAGACACAGAAGCAGAGACACAGAGACAGAGACACACAGACAGAGACACAGAGACAGAGACACAGAGACAGAGACACAGAGCCAGAGACACAGAGACAGAGACACAGAGACAGAGACACAGAGACAGAGACACAGAGACAGAGTCACAGAGACAGAGACACAGAGGCAGAGGCACAGAGCCAGAGACACAGAGACAGAGACAGAGACAGACACACAGAGACAGAGACACAGAGACGGAGACACAGGGACAGAGACACAGAGACAGGGACACAGAGAGAGTGACTCAGAGACAGAGACACAGGGACAGAATCACAGAGACATAGACACAGAGACAGAGACACAGAGACACAGAGACAGAGACCGAGACCCAGAGACGGAGACACAGATACAGAGACACAGAGACAGAGACACAGAGACAGAGACACAGAGACAGAGACACAGAGACAGAGACACAGAGACAGAGACACAGAGACAGAGACACAGAGACAGAGACACAGAGACAGAGACACAGAGACAGAGACACAGAGACAGAGACACAGAGACAGAGACACAGAGACAGAGAAACAGAGACAGAGTCACAGAGACAGAGACACAGAGGCAGAGACACAGTGACAGAGACACAGAGACAGAGACACAGAGACAGATACACAGTGACAGCGTCACAGAGACAGAGACAAAATGACAGAGATTCGGAGACAGAGACACAGGGAGAGAGACACAGAAACGTAGACACAAGGACAGAGACACAGAGACAGGGACGCAGGGACGGAGACACAGAGACAGACACACAGAGACCGAGACCCAGAGACAGAGACACAGATACAGAGACACAAAGACAGAGACACAGAGACAGAGACACAGAGACAGAGACACAGAGACAGAGACACAGAGACAGAGACATAGAGACAAAGACACAGAGACAGAGACACAGAGACAGAGACACAGAGACAGAGACACAGAGACGTAGCCACAGAGACAGAGACATAGAGACAGCGACACAGAGACAGCGACACAGAGACAGAGACACAGAGACGGAGACACAGAGACAGATACACAGAGACAGAGACAAAGAGACAGAGACACAGAGACAGAGTCACAGCTACAGAGACACAGAGGCAGAGGCACAGAGACAGAGACACAGAGACAGAGACACAGAGACCGAGACCCAGAGACAGAGACACAGATACAGAGACACAGATACAGAGACACAGATGCAGAGACACAATGACAGAGATTCGGAGACAGCGATACAGGGAGAGGGACACAGAAACGGAGACACAGGGACAGAGACACAGAGAGAGGGACACAGAGACAGAGACGCAGTGACAGAGACACAGAGGCAGAGACACAGAGAAAGAGAAACAGAGACAGAGACACAGAGACGGAGACCCAGAGACAGAGACACAGATACAGAGACACAGAGACATAGACACAGTGACAGAGACACAGAGACAGATACACAGAGACAGCGTCACAGAGACAGAGACACAGAGGCAGAGACATAGAGACAGAGACACAGAGAGAGTGACACAGAGACGGAGACACAGGGGCAGTAACACAGAGACATGGACACAGAGAGAGTGACTCAGAGACACAGACACAGAGACGGAAACAGAGACACAGAGACATAGACACAGAGACAGAGACACAGAGACGGAGACTGTGGGACAGAGACACAGAGACAGGGACACAGAGACGGAGACAGATGGACAGAGACACAGAGACCGTGACACAAGAAGAGAGACACAGAGACATAGACACAGAGACAGAGATACAGAGACAGAGACGCAGAGACAGATACACAGAGGCAGAGACACAGAGACAGAGACACAGAGACAGAGACACAGAGACAGAGACATAGAGACAGAGACACAGAGACAGAGACACAGAGACAGAGACACAGAGACAGAGACACAGAGACAGAGACACAGAGACAGAGACACAGAGACAGAGACACAGAGACAGAGACACAGAGACAGAGACACAGAGACAGAGACACAGAGACAGAGACACAGAGACAGAGACACAGAGACAGTGACACAGAGACGGAGACACAGAGACGGAGACACAGAGACAGAGACACAGAGACAGCGACACAGAGACAGAGACACAGAGACAGAGACACAGAGACGGAGACGCGGAGACAGAGACACAGAGACAGAGACACAGAGACAGAGACACAGAGACAGAGACACAGAAGCAGAGACACAGAGACAGAGACACACAGACAGAGACACAGAGACAGAGACACAGAGACAGAGACACAGAGCCAGAGACACAGAGACAGAGACACAGAGACAGAGACACAGAGACAGAGACACAGAGACGGAGACACAGAGACGGAGACACAGGGACAGAGACACAGAGACAGGGACACAGAGAGAGTGACTCAGAGACAGAGACACAGGGACAGAATCACAGAGACATAGACACAGAGACAGAGACACAGAGACACAGAGACAGAGACCGAGACCCAGAGACGGAGACACAGATACAGAGACACAGAGACAGAGACACACAGACAGAGACACAGAGACAGAGACACAGAGACAGAGACACAGAGACAGAGACACAGAGACAGAGAAACAGAGACAGAGTCACAGAGACAGAGACACAGAGGCAGAGACACAGTGACAGAGACACAGAGACAGAGACACAGAGGCAGAGACACAGAGACGGAGGCACAGAGACGGAGACACAGGGACAGAGACACAGAGACAGAGACACAGGGACAGAGACACAGAGGCAGACACTCAGAGGCAGAGACACAGAGACAGAGACACAGAGAGAGAGACACAGAGACCGAGACCCAGAGACAGAGACACAGATACAGAGACACAAAGACAGAGACACAGAGACAGAGACACAGAGACAGAGACACAGAGACAGAGACACAGAGACAGAGACACAGAGACAGAGTCACAGAGACAGAGACACAGAGGCAGAGGCACAGAGCCAGAGACACAGAGACAGAGACAGAGACAGACACACAGAGACAGAGACACAGAGACGGAGACACAGGGACAGAGACACAGAGGCAGAGGCACGGAGACAGAGACACAGAGACAGAGACACAGAGACCGAGACCCAGAGACAGAGACACAGATACAGAGACACAGATGCAGAGACACAATGACAGAGATTCGGAGACAGAGACACAGAGACAGAGAAACAGAGACAGAGTCACAGAGACAGAGACACAGAGGCAGAGACACAGTGACAGAGACACAGAGACAGAGACACAGAGACAGATACACAGTGACAGCGTCACAGAGACAGAGACACAGAGACAGAGACACAGAGACACAGAGACAGAGACACAGAGACAGAGACACAGAGACATAGCCACAGAGACAGAGACATAGAGACAGAGACACAGAGACAGCGACACAGAGACAGAGACACAGAGACAGAGACACAGAGACATAGCCACAGAGACAGAGACACAGGGACAGAGACACAGAGACAGGGACACAGAGAGAGTGACTCAGAGACAGAGACACAGGGACAGAATCACAGAGACATAGACACAGAGACAGAGACACAGAGACACAGAGACAGAGACCGAGACCCAGAGACGGAGACACAGAGACAGAGACACAGAGACAGAGACACAGAGACAGAGACACAGAGACAGAGACACAGAGACAGAGAAACAGAGACAGAGTCACAGAGACAGAGACACAGAGGCAGAGACACAGTGACAGAGACACAGAGACAGAGACACAGAGACAGCGTCACAGAGACAGAGACACAGAGGCAGAGACATAGAGACAGAGACACAGAGAGAGTGACACAGAGACGGAGACACAGGGGCAGTAACACAGAGACATGGACACAGAGAGAGTGACTCAGAGACACAGACACAGAGACGGAAACAGAGACACAGAGACATAGACACAGAGACAGAGACACAGAGACGGAGACTGTGGGACAGAGACACAGAGACAGGGACACAGAGACGGAGACACAGAGACGGAGACACAGAGACAGAGACGCAGGGACAGAGACACAGAGACAGAGACACAGAGACAGAGACAGGGACAGAGACACAGAGACAGAAACACAGAGACAGATTCACAGAGTCACGGACACAGAGACACACGTTCAGAGGCATAGACACAGAGACAGACACACAGAGACCGTGACACAAAGACGGAGACGCAGGGGCAGAGACACCGAGACAGAGACACAGAGACAGAGACACAGAGACAGAGACGCAGAGACAGAGACACAGAGACAGAGACACAGAGACAGCGACACAGAGACAGAGACACAGAGACAGAGACACAGAGACGGAGACACGGAGACAGAGACACAGAGACAGAGACACTGAGACAGAGACACAGAGACAGAGACACAGGGGCAGAGACAACTAGACGGAGTCACAGAGACAGAGACATCAGAGACAGAGACGCAGAGACAGAGACACAGAGACAGAGACATAGAGACAGAGACGCAGAGACGGAGACACAGAGACAGTGACACAGGGACGGAGACACAGAGACAGGGACATAGAGAGAGTGACTCAGAGACAGAGACACAGGGACAGAGGCACAGAGACGTAGACACATAGACAGAGACACAGACACAGAGACAGAGACACAGGGACAGGGACACAGAGACATAGCCACAGAGACAGAGACATAGAGACAGAGACACAGAGACAGACACACAGAGACGGAGACACAGGGACAGAGACACAGAGACAGGGACACAGAGAGAGTGACACAAAGACAGAGACACAGGGACAGAGGAACAGAGACATAGACACAGAGACAGAGACACAGAGAGAGAGACACAGAGACAGGGACTCAGAGACAGAGACACAGAGACAGAGACACAGGGGCAGAGACAACGAGACGGAGTCACAGAGACAGAGACACAGAGACAGAGACGCAGAGACAGAGACACAGAGACACAGACATAGAGACAGAGACGCAGAGACGGAGACATAGAGACAGTGACACAGGGACTTAGACACAGAGACAGGGACATAGAGAGAGTGACTCAGAGACAGAGACACAGGGACAGAGGCACAGAGACGTAGACACATAGACAGAGACACAGACACAGAGACAGAGACACAGGGACAGGGACACAGAGACATAGCCACAGAGACAGAGACACAGAGAGAGACACAGAGACAGACACACAGAGACGGAGACACAGGGACAGAGACACAGAGACAGGGACACAGAGAGAGTGACACAAAGACAGAGACACAGGGACAGAGGAACAGAGACATAGACACAGAGACAGAGACACAGAGACAGAGACACAGAGACAGAGACACAGAGACAGAGACACAGAGACAGAGACACAGAGACAGAGACACAGAGACAGAGACACAGAGACAGAGACACAGAGACAGAGACACAGAGACAGAGACACAGAGACAGAGACACAGAGACAGAGACACAGAGACAGAGACACAGAGACAGAGACACAGAGACAGAGACACAGAGACAGTGACACAGAGACGGAGACACAGAGACGGAGACACAGAGACAGAGACACAGAGACAGCGACACAGAGACAGAGACACAGAGACAGAGACACAGAGACGGAGACGCGGAGACAGAGACACAGAGACAGAGACACAGAGACAGAGACACAGAGACAGAGACACAGAAGCAGAGACACAGAGACAGAGACACACAGACAGAGACACAGAGACAGAGACACAGAGACAGAGACACAGAGCCAGAGACACAGAGACAGAGACACAGAGACAGAGACACAGAGACAGAGACACAGAGACGGAGACACAGAGACGGAGACACAGGGACAGAGACACAGAGACAGGGACACAGAGAGAGTGACTCAGAGACAGAGACACAGGGACAGAATCACAGAGACATAGACACAGAGACAGAGACACAGAGACACAGAGACAGAGACCGAGACCCAGAGACGGAGACACAGATACAGAGACACAGAGACAGAGACACAGAGACAGAGACACAGAGACAGAGACACAGAGACAGAGACACAGAGACAGAGACACAGAGACAGAGAAACAGAGACAGAGTCACAGAGACAGAGACACAGAGGCAGAGACACAGTGACAGAGACACAGAGACAGAGACACAGAGGCAGAGACACAGAGACGGAGGCACAGAGACGGAGACACAGGGACAGAGACACAGAGACAGAGACACAGGGACAGAGACACAGAGGCAGACACTCAGAGGCAGAGACACAGAGACAGAGACACAGAGACAGAGACACAGAGACCGAGACCCAGAGACAGAGACACAGATACAGAGACACAAAGACAGAGACACAGAGACAGAGACACAGAGACAGAGACACAGAGACAGAGACACAGAGACAGAGACACAGAGACAGAGTCACAGAGACAGAGACACAGAGGCAGAGGCACAGAGCCAGAGACACAGAGACAGAGACAGAGACAGACACACAGAGACAGAGACACAGAGACGGAGACACAGGGACAGAGACACAGAGACAGGGACACAGAGAGAGTGACTCAGAGACAGAGACACAGGGACAGAATCACAGAGACATAGACACAGAGACAGAGACACAGAGACACAGAGACAGAGACCGAGACCCAGAGACGGAGACACAGATACAGAGACACAGAGACAGAGACACAGAGACAGAGACACAGAGACAGAGACACAGAGACAGAGACACAGAGACAGAGACACAGAGACAGAGACACAGAGACAGAGACACAGAGACAGAGACACAGAGACAGAGACACAGAGACAGAGAAACAGAGACAGAGTCACAGAGACAGAGACACAGAGGCAGAGACACAGTGACAGAGACACAGAGACAGAGACACAGAGACAGATACACAGTGACAGCGTCACAGAGACAGAGACAAAATGACAGAGATTCGGAGACAGAGACACAGGGAGAGAGACACAGAAACGTAGACACAAGGACAGAGACACAGAGACAGGGACGCAGGGACGGAGACACAGAGACAGACACACAGAGACCGAGACCCAGAGACAGAGACACAGATACAGAGACACAAAGACAGAGACACAGAGACAGAGACACAGAGACAGAGACACAGAGACAGAGACACAGAGACAGAGACATAGAGACAAAGACACAGAGACAGAGACACAGAGACAGAGACACAGAGACAGAGACACAGAGACGTAGCCACAGAGACAGAGACATAGAGACAGCGACACAGAGACAGCGACACAGAGACAGAGACACAGAGACGGAGACACAGAGACAGATACACAGAGACAGAGACAAAGAGACAGAGACACAGAGACAGAGTCACAGCTACAGAGACACAGAGGCAGAGGCACAGAGACAGAGACACAGAGACAGAGACACAGAGACAGAGAGACAGAGACGGAGGCACAGAGACGGAGACACAGGGACAGAGACACAGAGACAGAGACACAGGGACAGAGACACAGAGGCAGACACTCAGAGGCAGAGACACAGAGACAGAGACACAGAGACAGAGACACAGAGACAGAGACACAGAGACCGAGACCCAGAGACAGAGACACAGATACAGAGACACAAAGACAGAGACACAGAGACAGAGACACAGAGACAGAGACACAGAGACAGAGACACAGAGACAGAGACACAGAGACAGAGTCACAGAGACAGAGACACAGAGGCAGAGGCACAGAGCCAGAGACACAGAGACAGAGACAGAGACAGACACACAGAGACAGAGACACAGAGACGGAGACACAGGGACAGAGACACAGAGACAGGGACACAGAGAGAGTGACTCAGAGACAGAGACACAGGGACAGAATCACAGAGACATAGACACAGAGACAGAGACACAGAGACACAGAGACAGAGACAGAGACAGAGACACAGAGACAGAGACACAGAGACAGAGACACAGAGACAGAGTCGCAGAGACAGAGACACAGAGGCAGAGGCACGGAGACAGAGACACAGAAACAGAGACACAGAGACCGAGACCCAGAGACAGAGACACAGATACAGAGACACAGATGCAGAGACACAATGACAGAGATTCGGAGACAGCGATACAGGGAGAGGGACACAGAAACGGAGACACAGGGACAGAGACACAGAGAGAGGGACACAGAGACAGAGACGCAGTGACAGAGACACAGAGGCAGAGACACAGAGAAAGAGAAACAGAGACAGAGACAGAGACAGAGACACAGAGACAGAGACACAGAGACAGAGACACAGAGACAGAGACACAGAGACAGAGACGCAGAGACAGAGACACAGAGACGGAGACCCAGAGACAGAGACACAGATACAGAGACACAGAGCCAGAGACACAGAGACAGAGACAGAGACAGACACACAGAGACAGAGACACAGAGACGGAGACACAGGGACAGAGACACAGAGACAGGGACACAGAGAGAGTGACTCAGAGACAGAGACACAGGGACAGAATCACAGAGACATAGACACAGAGACAGAGACACAGAGACACAGAGACAGAGACCGAGACCCAGAGACGGAGACACAGAGACAGAGACACAGAGACAGAGACACAGAGACAGAGACACAGAGACAGAGACACAGAGACTGAGACACAGAGACAGAGAAACAGAGACAGAGTCACAGAGACAGAGACACAGAGGCAGGGACACAGTGACAGAGACACAGAGACAGAGACACAGAGACAGATACACAGTGACAGCGTCACAGAGACAGAGACAAAATGACAGAGATTCGGAGACAGAGACACAGGGAGAGAGACACAGAAACGTAGACACAAGGACAGAGACACAGAGACAGGGACACAGGGACGGAGACACAGAGACAGAGACACAGAGACCCAGACCCAGAGACAGAGACACAGATACAGAGACACAAAGACAGAGACACAGAGACAGAGACACAGAGACAGAGACACAGAGACAGAGACACAGAGACAGAGACACAGAGACATAGCCACAGAGACAGAGACATAGAGACAGAGACACAGAGACAGCGACACAGAGACAGAGACACAGAGACGGAGACACAGAGACAGATACACAGAGACAGAGACAAAGAGACAGAGACACAGAGACAGAGTCACAGATACAGAGACACAGAGGCAGAGGCACAGAGACAGAGACACAGAGACAGAGACACAGAGACAGAGACACAGAGACGGAGGCACAGAGACGGAGACACAGGGACAGAGACACAGAGACAGAGACACAGGGACAGAGACACAGAGGCAGACACTCAGAGGCAGAGACACAGAGACAGAGACACAGAGACAGAGACACAGAGACCGAGACCCAGAGACAGAGACACAGATACAGAGACACAGATACAGAGACACAGATGCAGAGACACAATGACAGAGATTCGGAGACAGCGATACAGGGAGAGGGACACAGAAACGGAGACACAGGGACAGAGACACAGAGAGAGGGACACAGAGACAGAGACGCAGTGACAGAGACACAGAGGCAGAGACACAGAGAAAGAGAAACAGAGACAGAGACACAGAGACGGAGACCCAGAGACAGAGACACAGATACAGAGACACAGAGACATAGACACAGTGACAGAGACACAGAGACAGATACACAGAGACAGCGTCACTGAGACAGAGACACAGAGGCAGAGACATAGAGACAGAGACACAGAGAGAGTGACACAGAGACGGAGACACAGGGGCAGTAACACAGAGACATGGACACAGAGAGAGTGACTCAGAGACACAGACACAGAGGCGGAGACAGAGACACAGAGACATAGACACAGAGACAGAGACACAGAGACGGAGACAGTGGGACAGAGACACAGAGACAGAGATTCAGATGCAGAGACACAGAGACGGAGACACAGGGACAGAGACACAGAGACAGGGACACAGAGGCAGAGATTCAGATGCAGAGACACAGGGACAGATTCACAGAGACAGAGACACGGAGAGAGACTCACGGAGACAGAGACACAGAGACAGGGACACAGAGACGGAGACAGATGGACAGAGACACAGAGACCGTGACACAAGGAGAGAGACACAGAGACATAGACACAGAGACAGAGATACAGAGACAGAGACGCAGAGACAGATACACAGAGGCAGAGACACAGAGACAGAGACACAGAGACAGAGACACAGAGACAGAGACACAGAGACAGAGACACAGAGACAGAGACACAGAGACACACGGTCAGAGGCATAGACACAGAGACAGAGACACAGAGACAGTGACACAAAGACGGAGACACAGGGGCAGAGACACTGAGACAGAGAGACAGAGTCAGAGACACAGAGACAGAGACACAGAGACAGAGACGCAGAGACAGAGACACAGAGACAGAGACACAGAGACAGAGACAGGGACAGAGACACAGAGACAGAAACACAGAGACAGATTCACAGAGTCACGGACACAGAGACACACGTTCAGAGGCATAGACACAGAGACAGACACACAGAGACCGTGACACAAAGACGGAGACGCAGGGGCAGAGACCCCGAGACAGAGACACAGAGACAGAGACACAGAGACGGAGACACAGGGACAGAGACACAGAGACAGAGACACAGGGACAGAGACACAGAGGCAGAGACACAGAGACGGAGACACAGGGACAGAGACACAGAGACAGAGACACAGGGACAGAGACACAGAGGCAGACACTCAGAGGCAGAGACACAGAGGCAGAGACACAGAGACAGAGACACAGAGACCGAGACCCAGAGACAGAGACACAGATACAGAGACACAAAGACAGAGACACAGAGACAGAGACACAGAGACAGAGACACAGAGACAGAGACACAGAGACAGAGACACAGAGTCAGAGTCACAGAGACAGAGACACAGAGGCAGAGGCACAGAGCCACAGACACAGAGACAGAGACAGAGACAGACACACAGAGACAGAGACACAGAAACGGAGACACAGGGACAGAGACACAGAGACAGGGACACAGAGACAGAGACTCAGAGACGGAGACACAGGGACGGAAACACAAGGACAGAGACACAGAGACAGAGACACAGAGGCAGAGGCACAGAGACAGAGACACAGAGACAGAGACACAGAGACAGAGACGCAGAGACAGAGACAGAGACAGAGACACAGAGACAGAGACACAGAGACAGAGACACAGAGACAGAGACACAGAGACAGAGACGCAGAGACAGAGACACAGAGGCCGAGACACAGAGACGGAGACACAGAGCCAGAGACACAGAGACAGAGACAGAGACAGACACACAGAGACAGAGACACAGAGACGGAGACACAGGGACAGAGACACAGAGACAGGGACACAGAGAGAGTGACTCAGAGACAGAGACACAGGGACAGAATCACAGAGACATAGACACAGAGACAGAGACACAGAGACACAGAGACAGAGACCGAGACCCAGAGACGGAGACACAGAGACAGAGACACAGAGACAGAGACACAGAGACAGAGACACAGAGACAGAGACACAGAGACTGAGACACAGAGACAGAGAAACAGAGACAGAGTCACAGAGACAGAGACACAGAGGCAGGGACACAGTGACAGAGACACAGAGACAGAGACACAGAGACAGATACACAGTGACAGCGTCACAGAGACAGAGACAAAATGACAGAGATTCGGAGACAGAGACACAGGGAGAGAGACACAGAAACGTAGACACAAGGACAGAGACACAGAGACAGGGACACAGGGACGGAGACACAGAGACAGAGACACAGAGACCCAGACCCAGAGACAGAGACACAGATACAGAGACACAATGACAGAGACACAGAGACAGAGACACAGAGACAGAGACACAGAGACATAGCCACAGAGACAGAGACATAGAGACAGAGACACAGAGACAGCGACACAGAGACAGAGACACAGAGACGGAGACACAGAGACAGATACACAGAGACAGAGACAAAGAGACAGAGACACAGAGACAGAGTCACAGATACAGAGACACAGAGGCAGAGGCACAGAGACAGAGACACAGAGACAGAGACACAGGGACAGAGACACAGAGACAGAGACACAGGGACAGAGACACAGAGGCAGACACTCAGAGGCAGAGACACAGAGACAGAGACACAGAGACAGAGACACACAGACCGAGACCCAGAGACAGAGACACAGATACAGAGACACAGATACAGAGACACAGATGCAGAGACACAATGACAGAGATTCGGAGACAGCGATACAGGGAGAGGGACACAGAAACGGAGACACAGGGACAGAGACACAGAGAGAGGGACACAGAGACAGAGACGCAGTGACAGAGACACAGAGGCAGAGACACAGAGAAAGAGAAACAGAGACAGAGACACAGAGACGGAGACCCAGAGACAGAGACACAGATACAGAGACACAGAGACATAGACACAGTGACAGAGACACAGAGACAGATACACAGAGACAGCGTCACAGAGACAGAGACACAGAGGCAGAGACATAGAGACAGAGACACAGAGAGAGTGACACAGAGACGGAGACACAGGGGCAGTAACACAGAGACATGGACACAGAGAGAGTGACTCAGAGACACAGACACAGAGACGGAGACAGAGACACAGAGACATAGACACAGAGACAGAGACACAGAGACGGAGACTGTGGGACAGAGACACAGAGACAGAGATCCAGATGCAGAGACACAGAGACGGAGACACAGGGACAGAGACACAGAGACAGGGACACAGAGGCAGAGATTCAGATGCAGAGACACAGGGACAGATTCACAGAGACAGAGACACGGAGAGAGACTCACGGAGACAGAGACACAGAGACAGGGACACAGAGACGGAGACAGATGGACAGAGACACAGAGACCGTGACACAAGGAGAGAGACACAGAGACATAGACACAGAGACAGAGATACAGAGACAGAGACGCAGAGACAGATACACAGAGGCAGAGACACAGAGACAGAGACACAGAGACAGAGACACAGAGACAGAGACACAGAGACAGAGACACAGAGACAGAGACACAGAGACACACGGTCAGAGGCATAGACACAGAGACAGAGACACAGAGACAGTGACACAAAGACGGAGACACAGGGGCAGAGACACTGAGACAGAGAGACAGAGTCAGAGACACAGAGACAGAGACACAGAGACTGAGACGCAGAGACAGAGACACAGAGACAGAGACACAGAGACAGAGTCACAGAGACAGAGACACAGAGGCAGAGGCACAGAGCCAGAGACACAGAGACAGAGACAGAGACAGACACACAGAGACAGAGACACAGAGACGGAGACACAGGGACAGAGACACAGAGACACAGAGACAGAGACCGAGACCCAGAGACGGAGACACAGATACAGAGACACAGAGACAGAGACACAGAGACAGAGACACAGAGACAGAGACACAGAGACAGAGACAGAGACAGACACACAGAGACAGAGACACAGAGACGGAGACACAGGGACAGAGACACAGAGACAGAGAAACAGAGACAGAGTCACAGAGACAGAGACACAGAGACGGAGACACAGAGACGGAGACACAGAGACAGAGACACAGAGACAGCGACACAGAGACAGAGACACAGAGACAGAGACAGAGACAGACACACAGAGACAGAGACACAGAGACGGAGACACAGGGACAGAGACACAGAGACAGAGAAACAGAGACAGAGTCACAGAGACTGAGACACATAGACAGAGACACAGACACAGAGACAGAGACACAGGGACACAGAGACATAGCCACAGAGACAGAGACATAGAGACAGAGACACAGAGACAGACACACAGAGACGGAGACACAGGGACAGAGACACAGAGACAGGGACACAGAGAGAGTGACACAAAGACAGAGACACAGGGACAGAGGAACAGAGACATAGACACAGAGACAGAGACACAGAGAGAGAGACACAGAGACAGGGACTCAGAGACAGAGACACAGAGACAGAGACACAGGGGCAGAGACAACGAGACGGAGTCACAGAGACAGAGACACAGAGACAGAGACGCAGAGACAGAGACACAGAGACACAGACATAGAGACAGAGACGCAGAGACGGAGACATAGAGACAGTGACACAGGGACTTAGACACAGAGACAGGGACATAGAGAGAGTGACTCAGAGACAGAGACACAGGGACAGAGGCACAGAGACGTAGACACATAGACAGAGACACAGACACAGAGACAGAGACACAGGGACAGGGACACAGAGACATAGCCACAGAGACAGAGACACAGAGAGACACACAGAGACAGACACACAGAGACGGAGACACAGGGACAGAGACACAGAGACGGAGACGCAGGGACAGAGACACAGAGACAGGGACACAGAGAGAGTGACTCAGAGACAGAGACACAGGGACAGAATCACAGAGACATAGACACAGAGACAGAGACACAGAGACACAGAGACAGAGACCGAGACCCAGAGACGGAGACAGAGATACAGAGACACAGAGACAGAGACACAGAGACAGAGACACAGAGACAGAGACACAGAGACAGAGACACAGAGACAGAGACACAGAGACAGAGAAACAGAGACAGAGTCACAGAGACAGAGACACAGAGACGGAGACACAGAGACGGAGACACAGAGACAGAGACACAGAGACAGCGACACAGAGACAGAGACACAGAGACAGAGACACAGAGACGGAGACGCGGAGACAGAGACACAGAGACAGAGACACAGAGACAGAGACACAGAGACAGAGACACAGAAGCAGAGACACAGAGACAGAGACACACAGACAGAGACACAGAGACAGAGACACAGAGACAGAGACACAGAGCCAGAGACACAGAGACAGAGACACAGAGACAGAGACACAGAGACAGAGACACAGAGACAGAGTCACAGAGACAGAGACACAGAGGCAGAGGCACAGAGCCAGAGACACAGAGACAGAGACAGAGACAGACACACAGAGACAGAGACACAGAGACGGAGACACAGGGACAGAGACACAGAGACAGGGACACAGAGAGAGTGACTCAGAGACAGAGACACAGGGACAGAATCACAGAGACATAGACACAGAGACAGAGACACAGAGACACAGAGACAGAGACCGAGACCCAGAGACGGAGACACAGATACAGAGACACAGAGACAGAGACACAGAGACAGAGACACAGAGACAGAGACACAGAGACAGAGACACAGAGACAGAGACACAGAGACAGAGACACAGAGACAGAGACACAGAGACAGAGACACAGAGACAGAGACACAGAGACAGAGACACAGAGACAGAGAAACAGAGACAGAGTCACAGAGACAGAGACACAGAGGCAGAGACACAGTGACAGAGACACAGAGACAGAGACACAGAGACAGATACACAGTGACAGCGTCACAGAGACAGAGACAAAATGACAGAGATTCGGAGACAGAGACACAGGGAGAGAGACACAGAAACGTAGACACAAGGACAGAGACACAGAGACAGGGACGCAGGGACGGAGACACAGAGACAGACACACAGAGACCGAGACCCAGAGACAGAGACACAGATACAGAGACACAAAGACAGAGACACAGAGACAGAGACACAGAGACAGAGACACAGAGACAGAGACACAGAGACAGAGACATAGAGACAAAGACACAGAGACAGAGACACAGAGACAGAGACACAGAGACAGAGACACAGAGACGTAGCCACAGAGACAGAGACATAGAGACAGCGACACAGAGACAGCGACACAGAGACAGAGACACAGAGACGGAGACACAGAGACAGATACACAGAGACAGAGACAAAGAGACAGAGACACAGAGACAGAGTCACAGCTACAGAGACACAGAGGCAGAGGCACAGAGACAGAGACACAGAGACAGAGACACAGAGACCGAGACCCAGAGACAGAAACACAGATACAGAGACACAGATACAGAGACACAGATGCAGAGACACAATGACAGAGATTCGGAGACAGCGATACAGGGAGAAGGACACAGAAACGGAGACACAGGGACAGAGACACAGAGAGAGGGACACAGAGACAGAGACGCAGTGACAGAGACACAGAGGCAGAGACACAGAGAAAGAGAAACAGAGACAGAGACAGGGACAGAGACACAGAGACAGAGACACAGAGACAGAGACACAGAGACAGAGACACAGAGACAGAGACGCAGAGACAGAGGCACAGGGACGGAGACCCAGAGACAGAGACACAGATACAGAGACACAGAGACATAGACACAGTGACAGAGACACAGAGACAGATACACAGAGACAGCGTCACAGAGACAGAGACACAGAGGCAGAGACATAGAGACAGAGACACAGAGAGAGTGACACAGAGACGGAGACACAGGGGCAGAGACACAGAGACATGGACACAGAGAGAGTGACTCAGAGACACAGACACAGAGACGGAGACAGAGACACAGAGACATAGACACAGAGACAGAGACACAGAGACGGAGACTGTGGGACAGAGACACAGAGACAGAGATTCAGATGCAGAGACACAGAGACGGAGACACAGGGACAGAGACACAGAGACAGGGACACAGAGGCAGAGACACAGAGGCAGAGGCACAGAGCCAGAGACACAGAGACAGAGACAGAGACAGACACACAGAGACAGAGACACAGAGACGGAGACACAGGGACAGAGACACAGAGACAGGGACACAGAGAGAGTGACTCAGAGACAGAGACACAGGGACAGAGACACAGAGACAGAGACACAGGGACAGAGACACAGAGGCAGACACTCAGAGGCAGAGACACAGAGACAGAGACACAGAGACAGAGACACAGAGACCGAGACCCAGAGACAGAGACACAGATACAGAGACACAAAGACAGAGACACAGAGACAGAGACACAGAGACAGAGACACAGAGACAGAGACACAGAGACAGAGTCACAGAGACAGAGACACAGAGGCAGAGGCACAGAGCCAGAGACACAGAGACAGAGACAGAGACAGACACACAGAGACAGAGACACAGAGACGGAGACACAGGGACAGAGACACAGAGACAGGGACACAGAGAGAGTGACTCAGAGACAGAGACACAGGGACAGAATCACAGAGACATAGACACAGAGACAGAGACACAGAGACACAGAGACAGAGACCGAGACCCAGAGACGGAGACACAGATACAGAGACACAGAGACAGAGACACAGAGACAGAGACACAGAGACAGAGACACAGAGACAGAGACACAGAGACAGAGACACAGAGACAGAGACACAGAGACAGAGACACAGAGACAGAGAAACAGAGACAGAGTCACAGAGACAGAGACACAGAGGCAGAGACACAGTGACAGAGACACAGAGACAGAGACACAGGGACAGATACACAGTGACAGCGTCACAGAGACAGAGACAAAATGACAGAGATTCGGAGACAGAGACACAGGGAGAGAGACACAGAAACGTAGACACAAGGGCAGAGACACAGAGACAGGGACGCAGGGACGGAGACACAGAGACAGACACACCGAGACCGAGACCCAGAGACAGAGACACAGATACAGAGACACAAAGACAGAGACACAGAGACAGAGACACAGAGACAGAGACACAGAGACAGAGACACAGAGACAGAGACACAGAGACAGAGACACAGGGACAGAGACACAGAGGCAGACACTCAGAGGCAGAGACACAGAGACAGAGACACAGAGACAGAGACACAGAGACCGAGACCCAGAGACAGAGACACAGATACAGAGACACAAAGACAGAGACACAGAGACAGAGACACAGAGACAGAGACACGGAGACAGATACACAGAGACAGAGTCACAGAGACAGAGACACAGAGGCAGAGGCACAGAGCCAGAGACACAGAGACAGAGACAGAGACAGACACACAGAGACAGAGACACAGAGACGGAGACACAGGGACAGAGACACAGAGACAGGGACACAGAGAGAGTGACTCAGAGACAGAGACACAGGGACAGAATCACAGAGACATAGACACAGAGACAGAGACACAGAGGCACAGAGACAGAGACAGAGACAGAGACACAGAGACAGAGACACAGAGACAGAGACACAGAGACAGAGTCACAGAGACAGAGACACAGAGGCAGAGGCACGGAGACAGAGACACAGAGACAGAGACACAGAGACCGAGACCCAGAGACAGAGACACAGATACAGAGACACAGATGCAGAGACACAATGACAGAGATTCGGAGACAGAGACACAGAGACAGAGAAACAGAGACAGAGTCACAGAGACAGAGACACAGAGGCAGAGACACAGTGACAGAGACACAGAGACAGAGACACAGAGACAGATACACAGTGACAGCGTCACAGAGACAGAGACACAGAGACAGAGACACAGAGACAGAGACACAGAGACAGAGACACAGAGACATAGCCACAGAGACAGAGACATAGAGACAGAGACACAGAGACAGCGACACAGAGACAGAGACACAGAGACAGAGACACAGAGACATAGCCACAGAGACAGAGACACAGGGACAGAGACACAGAGACAGGGACACAGAGAGAGTGACTCAGAGACAGAGACACAGGGACAGAATCACAGAGACATAGACACAGAGACAGAGACACAGAGACACAGAGACAGAGACCGAGACCCAGAGACGGAGACACAGAGACAGAGACACAGAGACAGAGTCACAGAGACAGAGACACAGAGGCAGAGGCACAGAGCCAGAGACACAGAGACAGAGACAGAGACAGACACACAGAGACAGAGACACAGAGACGGAGACACAGGGACAGAGACACAGAGACAGGGACACAGAGAGAGTGACTCAGAGACAGAGACACAGGGACAGAATCACAGAGACATAGACACAGAGACAGAGACACAGAGACACAGAGACAGAGACCGAGACCCAGAGACGGAGACACAGATACAGAGACACAGAGACAGAGACACAGAGACAGAGACACAGAGACAGAGACACAGAGACAGAGACACAGAGACAGAGACACAGAGACAGAGACACAGAGACAGAGACACAGAGACAGAGAAACAGAGACAGAGTCACAGAGACAGAGACACAGAGGCAGAGACACAGTGGCAGAGACACAGAGACAGAGACACAGGGACAGATACACAGTGACAGCGTCACAGAAACAGAGACAAAATGACAGAGATTCGGAGACAGAGACACAGGGAGAGAGACACAGAAACGTAGACACAAGGGCAGAGACACAGAGACAGGGACGCAGGGACGGAGACACAGAGACAGACACACCGAGACCGAGACCCAGAGACAGAGACACAAAGACAGAGACACAGAGACAGAGACACAGAGACAGAGACACAGAGACAGAGACACAGAGACAGAGACACAGAGACAGAGACACAGAAACAAAGACACAGAGACAGAGACACAGAGACAGAGACACAGAGACAGAGACACAGAGACAGAGACACAGAGACGTAGCCACAGAGACATAGACATAGAGACAGCGACACAGAGACAGCGACACAGAGACAGAGACACAGAGACGGAGACACAGAGACAGATACACAGGGACAGAGACGAAGAGACAGAGACACAGAGACGGAGTCACAGATACAGAGACCCAGAGACAGAGACACAGATACAGAGACACAAAGACAGAGACACAGAGACAGAGACACAGAGACAGAGACACGGAGACAGATACACAGAGACAGAGTCACAGAGACAGAGACACAGAGGCAGAGGCACAGAGCCAGAGACACAGAGACAGAGACAGAGACAGACACACAGAGACAGAGACACAGAGACGGAGACACAGGGACAGAGACACAGAGACAGGGACACAGAGAGAGTGACTCAGAGACAGAGACACAGGGACAGAATCACAGAGACATAGACACAGAGACAGAGACACAGAGACACAGAGACAGAGACCGAGACCCAGAGACGGAGACACAGATACAGAGACACAGAGACAGAGACACAGAGACAGAGACACAGAGACAGAGACACAGAGACAGAGACACAGAGACAGAGACACAGAGACAGAGACACAGAGACAGAGAAACAGAGACAGAGTCACAGAGACAGAGACACAGAGGCAGAGACACAGTGACAGAGACACAGAGACAGAGACACAGGGACAGATACACAGTGACAGCGTCACAGAGACAGAGACAAAATGACAGAGATTCGGAGACAGAGACACAGGGAGAGAGACACAGAAACGTAGACACAAGGGCAGAGACACAGAGACAGGGACGCAGGGACGGAGACACAGAGACAGACACACCGAGACCGAGACCCAGAGACAGAGACACAGATACAGAGACACAAAGACAGAGACACAGAGACAGAGACACAGAGACAGAGACACAGAGACAGAGACACAGAGACAGAGACACAGAGACAGAGACACAGGGACAGAGACACAGAGGCAGACACTCAGAGGCAGAGACACAGAGACAGAGACACAGAGACAGAGACACAGAGACCGAGACCCAGAGACAGAGACACAGATACAGAGACACAAAGACAGAGACACAGAGACAGAGACACAGAGACAGAGACACGGAGACAGATACACAGAGACAGAGTCACAGAGACAGAGACACAGAGGCAGAGGCACAGAGCCAGAGACACAGAGACAGAGACAGAGACAGACACACAGAGACAGAGACACAGAGACGGAGACACAGGGACAGAGACACAGAGACAGGGACACAGAGAGAGTGACTCAGAGACAGAGACACAGGGACAGAATCACAGAGACATAGACACAGAGACAGAGACACAGAGGCACAGAGACAGAGACAGAGACAGAGACACAGAGACAGAGACACAGAGACAGAGACACAGAGACAGAGTCACAGAGACAGAGACACAGAGGCAGAGGCACGGAGACAGAGACACAGAGACAGAGACACAGAGACCGAGACCCAGAGACAGAGACACAGATACAGAGACACAGATGCAGAGACACAATGACAGAGATTCGGAGACAGAGACACAGAGACAGAGAAACAGAGACAGAGTCACAGAGACAGAGACACAGAGGCAGAGACACAGTGACAGAGACACAGAGACAGAGACACAGAGACAGATACACAGTGACAGCGTCACAGAGACAGAGACACAGAGACAGAGACACAGAGACAGAGACACAGAGACAGAGACACAGAGACAGAGACACAGAGACAGAGACACAGAGACAGAGACACAGAGACAAAGACACAGAGACAGAGACACAGAGACAGAGACACAGAGACAGAGACACAGAGACAGAGACACAGAGACGTAGCCACAGAGACATAGACATAGAGACAGCGACACAGAGACAGCGACACAGAGACAGAGACACAGAGACGGAGACACAGAGACAGATACACAGGGACAGAGACGAAGAGACAGAGACACAGAGACGGAGTCACAGATACAGAGACCCAGAGACAGAGACACAGATACAGAGACACAAAGACAGAGACACAGAGACAGAGACACAGAGACAGAGACACGGAGACAGATACACAGAGACAGAGTCACAGAGACAGAGACACAGAGGCAGAGGCACAGAGCCAGAGACACAGAGACAGAGACAGAGACAGACACACAGAGACAGAGACACAGAGACGGAGACACAGGGACAGAGACACAGAGACAGGGACACAGAGAGAGTGACTCAGAGACAGAGACACAGGGACAGAATCACAGAGACATAGACACAGAGACAGAGACACAGAGACACAGAGACAGAGACCGAGACCCAGAGACGGAGACACAGATACAGAGACACAGAGACAGAGACACAGAGACAGAGACACAGAGACAGAGACACAGAGACAGAGACACAGAGACAGAGACACAGAGACAGAGACACAGAGACAGAGACACAGAGACAGAGAAACAGAGACAGAGTCACAGAGACAGAGACACAGAGGCAGAGACACAGTGACAGAGACACAGAGACAGAGACACAGGGACAGATACACAGTGACAGCGTCACAGAGACAGAGACAAAATGACAGAGATTCGGAGACAGAGACACAGGGAGAGAGACACAGAAACGTAGACACAAGGGCAGAGACACAGAGACAGGGACGCAGGGACGGAGACACAGAGACAGACACACCGAGACCGAGACCCAGAGACAGAGACACAGATACAGAGACACAAAGACAGAGACACAGAGACAGAGACACAGAGACAGAGACACAGAGACAGAGACACAGAGACAGAGACACAGAGACAGAGACACAGGGACAGAGACACAGAGGCAGACACTCAGAGGCAGAGACACAGAGACAGAGACACAGAGACAGAGACACAGAGACCGAGACCCAGAGACAGAGACACAGATACAGAGACACAAAGACAGAGACACAGAGACAGAGACACAGAGACAGAGACACGGAGACAGATACACAGAGACAGAGTCACAGAGACAGAGACACAGAGGCAGAGGCACAGAGCCAGAGACACAGAGACAGAGACAGAGACAGACACACAGAGACAGAGACACAGAGACGGAGACACAGGGACAGAGACACAGAGACAGGGACACAGAGAGAGTGACTCAGAGACAGAGACACAGGGACAGAATCACAGAGACATAGACACAGAGACAGAGACACAGAGGCACAGAGACAGAGACAGAGACAGAGACACAGAGACAGAGACACAGAGACAGAGACACAGAGACAGAGACACAGAGACAGAGTCACAGAGACAGAGACACAGAGGCAGAGGCACGGAGACAGAGACACAGAGACAGAGACACAGAGACCGAGACCCAGAGACAGAGACACAGATACAGAGACACAGATGCAGAGACACAATGACAGAGATTCGGAGACAGAGACACAGAGACAGAGAAACAGAGACAGAGTCACAGAGACAGAGACACAGAGGCAGAGACACAGTGACAGAGACACAGAGACAGAGACACAGAGACAGATACACAGTGACAGCGTCACAGAGACAGAGACACAGAGACAGAGACACAGAGACAGAGACACAGAGACAGAGACACAGAGACATAGCCACAGAGACAGAGACATAGAGACAGAGACACAGAGACAGCGACACAGAGACAGAGACACAGAGACAGAGACACAGAGACATAGCCACAGAGACAGAGACACAGGGACAGAGACACAGAGACAGGGACACAGAGAGAGTGACTCAGAGACAGAGACACAGGGACAGAATCACAGAGACATAGACACAGAGACAGAGACACAGAGACACAGAGACAGAGACCGAGACCCAGAGACGGAGACACAGAGACAGAGACACAGAGACAGAGACACAGAGACAGAGACACAGAGACAGAGACACAGAGACAGAGAAACAGAGACAGAGTCACAGAGACAGAGACACAGAGGCAGAGACACAGTGACAGAGACACAGAGACAGAGACACAGAGACAGATACACAGTGACAGCGTCACAGAGACAGAGACACAGAGACAGAGACACAGAGACAGAGACACAGAGACAGAGACACAGAGACATAGCCACAGAGACAGAGACATAGAGACAGAGACACAGAGACAGCGACACAGAGACAGAGACACGGAGACGGAGACACAGAGACAGATACACAGAGACAGAGACAAAGAGACAGAGACACAGAGACAGAGTCACAGATACAGAGACACAGAGGCAGAGGCACAGAGACAGAGACACAGAGACAGAGACACAGAGACAGAGACACAGAGACGGAGGCACAGAGACGGAGACACAGGGACAGAGACACAGAGACAGAGACACAGGGACAGAGACACAGAGGCAGACACTCAGAGGCAGAGACACAGAGACAGAGACACAGAGACAGAGACACAGAGACCGAGACCCAGAGACAGAGACACAGATACAGAGACACAGATACAGAGACACAGATGCAGAGACACAATGACAGAGATTCGGAGACAGCGATACAGGGAGAGGGACACAGAAACGGAGACACAGGGACAGAGACACAGAGAGAGGGACACAGAGACAGAGACGCAGTGACAGAGACACAGAGGCAGAGACACAGAGAAAGAGAAACAGAGACAGAGACACAGAGACGGAGACCCAGAGACAGAGACACAGATACAGAGACACAGAGACATAGACACAGTGACAGAGACACAGAGACAGATACACAGAGACAGCGTCACAGAGACAGAGACACAGAGGCAGAGACATAGAGACAGAGACATAGAGAGAGTGACACAGAGACGGAGACACAGGGGCAGTAACACAGAGACATGGACACAGAGAGAGTGACTCAGAGACACAGACACAGAGACGGAAACAGAGACACAGAGACATAGACACAGAGACAGAGACACAGAGACGGAGACTGTGGGACAGAGACACAGAGACAGGGACACAGAGACGGAGACAGATGGACAGAGACACAGAGACCGTGACACAAGAAGAGAGACACAGAGACATAGACACAGAGACAGAGATACAGAGACAGAGACGCAGAGACAGATACACAGAGGCAGAGACACAGAGACAGAGACACAGAGACAGAGACACAGAGACAGAGACACAGAGACAGAGACACAGAGACAGAGACACAGAGACAGAGACACAGAGACACACGGTCAGAGGCATAGACACAGAGACAGTGACACAAAGACGGAGACACAGGGGCAGAGACACTGAGACAGAGAGACAGAGTCAGAGACACAGAGACAGAGACACAGAGACAGAGACACAGAGACAGAGACACAGAGACAGAGACACAGAGACAGAGACACAGAGACAGAGACACAGAGACAGAGACACAGAGACGGAGACACAGAGACAGAGACGCAGGGACAGAGACACAGAGACAGAGACACAGAGACAGAGACAGGGACAGAGACACAGAGACAGAAACACAGAGACAGATTCACAGAGTCACGGACACAGAGACACACGTTCAGAGGCATAGACACAGAGACAGACACACAGAGACCGTGACACAAAGACGGAGACGCAGGGGCAGAGACACCGAGACAGAGACACAGAGACAGAGACACAGAGACAGAGACGCAGAGACAGAGACACAGAGACGGAGACACAGAGACAGCGACACAGAGACAGAGACACAGAGACAGAGACACAGAGACGGAGACACGGAGACAGAGACACAGAGACAGAGACACTGAGACAGAGACACAGAGACAGAGACACAGGGGCAGAGACAACTAGACGGAGTCACAGAGACAGAGACATCAGAGACAGAGACGCAGAGACAGAGACACAGAGACAGAGACATAGAGACAGAGACGCAGAGACGGAGACACAGAGACAGTGACACAGGGACGGAGACACAGAGACAGGGACATAGAGAGAGTGACTCAGAGACAGAGACACAGGGACAGAGGCACAGAGACGTAGACACATAGACAGAGACACAGACACAGAGACAGAGACACAGGGACAGGGACACAGAGACATAGCCACAGAGACAGAGACATAGAGACAGAGACACAGAGACAGACACACAGAGACGGAGACACAGGGACAGAGACACAGAGACAGGGACACAGAGAGAGTGACACAAAGACAGAGACACAGGGACAGAGGAACAGAGACATAGACACAGAGACAGAGACACAGAGAGAGAGACACAGAGACAGGGACTCAGAGACAGAGACACAGAGACAGAGACACAGGGGCAGAGACAACGAGACGGAGTCACAGAGACAGAGACACAGAGACAGAGACGCAGAGACAGAGACACAGAGACACAGACATAGAGACAGAGACGCAGAGACGGAGACATAGAGACAGTGACACAGGGACTTAGACACAGAGACAGGGACATAGAGAGAGTGACTCAGAGACAGAGACACAGGGACAGAGGCACAGAGACGTAGACACATAGACAGAGACACAGACACAGAGACAGTGACACAGGGACAGGGACACAGAGACATAGCCACAGAGACAGAGACACAGAGAGAGACACAGAGACAGACACACAGAGACGGAGACACAGGGACAGAGACACAGAGACAGGGACACAGAGAGAGTGACACAAAGACAGAGACAGAGGGACAGAGGAACAGAGACATAGACACAGAGACAGAGACACAGAGACAGAGGCACAGAGACAGAGACACAGAGACAGAGACACAGAGACAGAGACACAGAGACAGAGACACAGAGACAGAGACACAGAGACAGAGACACAGAGACAGAGACACAGAGACAGAGACACAGAGACAGAGACACAGAGACAGAGACACAGAGACAGAGACACAGAGACAGAGACACAGAGACAGTGACACAGAGACGGAGACACAGAGACGGAGACACAGAGACAGAGACACAGAGACAGCGACACAGAGACAGAGACACAGAGACAGAGACACAGAGACGGAGACGCGGAGACAGAGACACAGAGACAGAGACACAGAGACAGAGACACAGAGACAGAGACACAGAAGCAGAGACACAGAGACAGAGACACACAGACAGAGACACAGAGACAGAGACACAGAGACAGAGACACAGAGCCAGAGACACAGAGACAGAGACACAGAGACAGAGACACAGAGACAGAGACACAGAGACGGAGACACAGAGACGGAGACACAGGGACAGAGACACAGAGACAGGGACACAGAGAGAGTGACTCAGAGACAGAGACACAGGGACAGAATCACAGAGACATAGACACAGAGACAGAGACACAGAGACACAGAGACAGAGACCGAGACCCAGAGACGGAGACACAGATACAGAGACACAGAGACAGAGACACAGAGACAGAGACACAGAGACAGAGACACAGAGACAGAGACACAGAGACAGAGACACAGAGACAGAGACACAGAGACAGAGAAACAGAGACAGAGTCACAGAGACAGAGACACAGAGGCAGAGACACAGTGACAGAGACACAGAGACAGAGACACAGAGGCAGAGACACAGAGACGGAGGCACAGAGACGGAGACACAGGGACAGAGACACAGAGACAGAGACACAGGGACAGAGACACAGAGGCAGACACTCAGAGGCAGAGACACAGAGACAGAGACACAGAGAGAGAGACACAGAGACCGAGACCCAGAGACAGAGACACAGATACAGAGACACAAAGACAGAGACACAGAGACAGAGACACAGAGACAGAGACACAGAGACAGAGACACAGAGACAGAGACACAGAGACAGAGTCACAGAGACAGAGACACAGAGGCAGAGGCACAGAGCCAGAGACACAGAGACAGAGACAGAGACAGACACACAGAGACAGAGACACAGAGACGGAGACACAGGGACAGAGACACAGAGGCAGAGGCACGGAGACAGAGACACAGAGACAGAGACACAGAGACCGAGACCCAGAGACAGAGACACAGATACAGAGACACAGATGCAGAGACACAATGACAGAGATTCGGAGACAGAGACACAGAGACAGAGAAACAGAGACAGAGTCACAGAGACAGAGACACAGAGGCAGAGACACAGTGACAGAGACACAGAGACAGAGACACAGAGACAGATACACAGTGACAGCGTCACAGAGACAGAGACACAGAGACAGAGACACAGAGACACAGAGACAGAGACACAGAGACAGAGACACAGAGACATAGCCACAGAGACAGAGACATAGAGACAGAGACACAGAGACAGCGACACAGAGACAGAGACACAGAGACAGAGACACAGAGACATAGCCACAGAGACAGAGACACAGGGACAGAGACACAGAGACAGGGACACAGAGAGAGTGACTCAGAGACAGAGACACAGGGACAGAATCACAGAGACATAGACACAGAGACAGAGACACAGAGACACAGAGACAGAGACGGAGACACAGAGACAGATACACAGAGACAGAGACAAAGAGACAGAGACACAGAGACAGAGTCACAGATACAGAGACACAGAGGCAGAGGCACAGAGACAGAGACACAGAGACAGAGACACAGAGACAGAGACACAGAGACGGAGGCACAGAGACGGAGACACAGGGACAGAGACACAGAGACAGAGACACAGGGACAGAGACACAGAGGCAGACACTCAGAGGCAGAGACACAGAGACAGAGACACAGAGACAGAGACACAGAGACCGAGACCCAGAGACAGAGACACAGATACAGAGACACAGATACAGAGACACAGATGCAGAGACACAATGACAGAGATTCGGAGACAGCGATACAGGGAGAGGGACACAGAAACGGAGACACAGGGACAGAGACACAGAGAGAGGGACACAGAGACAGCGACGCAGTGACAGAGACACAGAGGCAGAGACACAGAGAAAGAGAAACAGAGACAGAGACACAGAGACGGAGACCCAGAGACAGAGACACAGATACAGAGACACAGAGACATAGACACAGTGACAGAGACACAGAGACAGATACACAGAGACAGCGTCACAGAGACAGAGACACAGAGGCAGAGACATAGAGACAGAGACACAGAGAGAGTGACACAGAGACGGAGACACAGGGGCAGTAACACAGAGACATGGACACAGAGAGAGTGACTCAGAGACACAGACACAGAGACGGAAACAGAGACACAGAGACATAGACACAGAGACAGAGACACAGAGACGGAGACTGTGGGACAGAGACACAGAGACAGGGACACAGAGACGGAGACACAGAGACGGAGACACAGAGACAGAGACGCAGGGACAGAGACACAGAGACAGAGACACAGAGACAGAGACAGGGACAGAGACACAGAGACAGAAACACAGAGACAGATTCACAGAGTCACGGACACAGAGACACACGTTCAGAGGCATAGACACAGAGACAGACACACAGAGACCGTGACACAAAGACGGAGACGCAGGGGCAGAGACACCGAGACAGAGACACAGAGACAGAGACACAGAGACAGAGACGCAGAGACAGAGACACAGAGACAGAGACACAGAGACAGCGACACAGAGACAGAGACACAGAGACAGAGACACAGAGACGGAGACACGGAGACAGAGACACAGAGACAGAGACACTGAGACAGAGACACAGAGACAGAGACACAGGGGCAGAGACAACTAGACGGAGTCACAGAGACAGAGACATCAGAGACAGAGACGCAGAGACAGAGACACAGAGACAGAGACATAGAGACAGAGACGCAGAGACGGAGACACAGAGACAGTGACACAGGGACGGAGACACAGAGACAGGGACATAGAGAGAGTGACTCAGAGACAGAGACACAGGGACAGAGGCACAGAGACGTAGACACATAGACAGAGACACAGACACAGAGACAGAGACACAGGGACAGGGACACAGAGACATAGCCACAGAGACAGAGACATAGAGACAGAGACACAGAGACAGACACACAGAGACGGAGACACAGGGACAGAGACACAGAGACAGGGACACAGAGAGAGTGACACAAAGACAGAGACACAGGGACAGAGGAACAGAGACATAGACACAGAGACAGAGACACAGAGAGAGAGACACAGAGACAGGGACTCAGAGACAGAGACACAGAGACAGAGACACAGGGGCAGAGACAACGAGACGGAGTCACAGAGACAGAGACACAGAGACAGAGACGCAGAGACAGAGACACAGAGACACAGACATAGAGACAGAGACGCAGAGACGGAGACATAGAGACAGTGACACAGGGACTTAGACACAGAGACAGGGACATAGAGAGAGTGACTCAGAGACAGAGACACAGGGACAGAGGCACAGAGACGTAGACACATAGACAGAGACACAGACACAGAGACAGAGACACAGGGACAGGGACACAGAGACATAGCCACAGAGACAGAGACACAGAGAGAGACACAGAGACAGACACACAGAGACGGAGACACAGGGACAGAGACACAGAGACGGAGACACAGGGACAGAGACACAGAGACAGGGACACAGAGAGAGTGACTCAGAGACAGAGACACAGGGACAGAATCACAGAGACATAGACACAGAGACAGAGACACAGAGACACAGAGACAGAGACCGAGACCCAGAGACGGAGACACAGATACAGAGACACAGAGACAGAGACACAGAGACAGAGACACAGAGACAGAGACACAGAGACAGAGACACAGAGACAGAGACACAGAGACAGAGAAACAGAGACAGAGTCACAGAGACAGAGACACAGAGACGGAGACACAGAGACAGAGACACAGAGACAGATACACAGTGACAGCGTCACAGAGACAGAGACAAAATGACAGAGATTCGGAGACAGAGACACAGGGAGAGAGACACAGAAACGTAGACACAAGGACAGAGACACAGAGACAGGGACGCAGGGACGGAGACACAGAGACAGACACACAGAGACCGAGACCCAGAGACAGAGACACAGATACAGAGACACAAAGACAGAGACACAGAGACAGAGACACAGAGACAGAGACACAGAGACAGAGACACAGAGACAGAGACATAGAGACAAAGACACAGAGACAGAGACACAGAGACAGAGACACAGAGACAGAGACACAGAGACGTAGCCACAGAGACAGAGACATAGAGACAGCGACACAGAGACAGCGACACAGAGACAGAGACACAGAGACGGAGACACAGAGACAGATACACAGAGACAGAGACAAAGAGACAGAGACACAGAGACAGAGTCACAGCTACAGAGACACAGAGGCAGAGGCACAGAGACAGAGACACAGAGACAGAGACACAGAGACCGAGACCCAGAGACAGAGACACAGATACAGAGACACAGATACAGAGACACAGATGCAGAGACACAATGACAGAGATTCGGAGACAGCGATACAGGGAGAGGGACACAGAAACGGAGACACAGGGACAGAGACACAGAGAGAGGGACACAGAGACAGAGACGCAGTGACAGAGACACAGAGGCAGAGACACAGAGAAAGAGAAACAGAGACAGAGACACAGAGACGGAGACCCAGAGACAGAGACACAGATACAGAGACACAGAGACATAGACACAGTGACAGAGACACAGAGACAGATACACAGAGACAGCGTCACAGAGACAGAGACACAGAGGCAGAGACATAGAGACAGAGACACAGAGAGAGTGACACAGAGACGGAGACACAGGGGCAGTAACACAGAGACATGGACACAGAGAGAGTGACTCAGAGACACAGACACAGAGACGGAAACAGAGACACAGAGACATAGACACAGAGACAGAGACACAGAGACGGAGACTGTGGGACAGAGACACAGAGACAGGGACACAGAGACGGAGACAGATGGACAGAGACACAGAGACCGTGACACAAGAAGAGAGACACAGAGACATAGACACAGAGACAGAGATACAGAGACAGAGACGCAGAGACAGATACACAGAGGCAGAGACACAGAGACAGAGACACAGAGACAGAGACACAGAGACAGAGACATAGAGACAGAGACACAGAGACAGAGACACAGAGACAGAGACACAGAGACAGAGACACAGAGACAGAGACACAGAGACAGAGACACAGAGACAGAGACACAGAGACAGAGACACAGAGACAGAGACACAGAGACAGAGACACAGAGACAGAGACACAGAGACAGTGACACAGAGACGGAGACACAGAGACGGAGACACAGAGACAGAGACACAGAGACAGCGACACAGAGACAGAGACACAGAGACAGAGACACAGAGACGGAGACGCGGAGACAGAGACACAGAGACAGAGACACAGAGACAGAGACACAGAGACAGAGACACAGAAGCAGAGACACAGAGACAGAGACACACAGACAGAGACACAGAGACAGAGACACAGAGACAGAGACACAGAGCCAGAGACACAGAGACAGAGACACAGAGACAGAGACACAGAGACAGAGACACAGAGACGGAGACACAGAGACGGAGACACAGGGACAGAGACACAGAGACAGGGACACAGAGAGAGTGACTCAGAGACAGAGACACAGGGACAGAATCACAGAGACATAGACACAGAGACAGAGACACAGAGACACAGAGACAGAGACCGAGACCCAGAGACGGAGACACAGATACAGAGACACAGAGACAGAGACACACAGACAGAGACACAGAGACAGAGACACAGAGACAGAGACACAGAGACAGAGACACAGAGACAGAGAAACAGAGACAGAGTCACAGAGACAGAGACACAGAGGCAGAGACACAGTGACAGAGACACAGAGACAGAGACACAGAGGCAGAGACACAGAGACGGAGGCACAGAGACGGAGACACAGGGACAGAGACACAGAGACAGAGACACAGGGACAGAGACACAGAGGCAGACACTCAGAGGCAGAGACACAGAGACAGAGACACAGAGAGAGAGACACAGAGACCGAGACCCAGAGACAGAGACACAGATACAGAGACACAAAGACAGAGACACAGAGACAGAGACACAGAGACAGAGACACAGAGACAGAGACACAGAGACAGAGACACAGAGACAGAGTCACAGAGACAGAGACACAGAGGCAGAGGCACAGAGCCAGAGACACAGAGACAGAGACAGAGACAGACACACAGAGACAGAGACACAGAGACGGAGACACAGGGACAGAGACACAGAGGCAGAGGCACGGAGACAGAGACACAGAGACAGAGACACAGAGACCGAGACCCAGAGACAGAGACACAGATACAGAGACACAGATGCAGAGACACAATGACAGAGATTCGGAGACAGAGACACAGAGACAGAGAAACAGAGACAGAGTCACAGAGACAGAGACACAGAGGCAGAGACACAGTGACAGAGACACAGAGACAGAGACACAGAGACAGATACACAGTGACAGCGTCACAGAGACAGAGACACAGAGACAGAGACACAGAGACACAGAGACAGAGACACAGAGACAGAGACACAGAGACATAGCCACAGAGACAGAGACATAGAGACAGAGACACAGAGACAGCGACACAGAGACAGAGACACAGAGACAGAGACACAGAGACATAGCCACAGAGACAGAGACACAGGGACAGAGACACAGAGACAGGGACACAGAGAGAGTGACTCAGAGACAGAGACACAGGGACAGAATCACAGAGACATAGACACAGAGACAGAGACACAGAGACACAGAGACAGAGACCGAGACCCAGAGACGGAGACACAGAGACAGAGACACAGAGACAGAGACACAGAGACAGAGACACAGAGACAGAGACACAGAGACAGAGAAACAGAGACAGAGTCACAGAGACAGAGACACAGAGGCAGAGACACAGTGACAGAGACACAGAGACAGAGACACAGAGACAGCGTCACAGAGACAGAGACACAGAGGCAGAGACATAGAGACAGAGACACAGAGAGAGTGACACAGAGACGGAGACACAGGGGCAGTAACACAGAGACATGGACACAGAGAGAGTGACTCAGAGACACAGACACAGAGACGGAAACAGAGACACAGAGACATAGACACAGAGACAGAGACACAGAGACGGAGACTGTGGGACAGAGACACAGAGACAGGGACACAGAGACGGAGACACAGAGACGGAGACACAGAGACAGAGACGCAGGGACAGAGACACAGAGACAGAGACACAGAGACAGAGACAGGGACAGAGACACAGAGACAGAAACACAGAGACAGATTCACAGAGTCACGGACACAGAGACACACGTTCAGAGGCATAGACACAGAGACAGACACACAGAGACCGTGACACAAAGACGGAGACGCAGGGGCAGAGACACCGAGACAGAGACACAGAGACAGAGACACAGAGACAGAGACGCAGAGACAGAGACACAGAGACAGAGACACAGAGACAGCGACACAGAGACAGAGACACAGAGACAGAGACACAGAGACGGAGACACGGAGACAGAGACACAGAGACAGAGACACTGAGACAGAGACACAGAGACAGAGACACAGGGGCAGAGACAACTAGACGGAGTCACAGAGACAGAGACATCAGAGACAGAGACGCAGAGACAGAGACACAGAGACAGAGACATAGAGACAGAGACGCAGAGACGGAGACACAGAGACAGTGACACAGGGACGGAGACACAGAGACAGGGACATAGAGAGAGTGACTCAGAGACAGAGACACAGGGACAGAGGCACAGAGACGTAGACACATAGACAGAGACACAGACACAGAGACAGAGACACAGGGACAGGGACACAGAGACATAGCCACAGAGACAGAGACATAGAGACAGAGACACAGAGACAGACACACAGAGACGGAGACACAGGGACAGAGACACAGAGACAGGGACACAGAGAGAGTGACACAAAGACAGAGACACAGGGACAGAGGAACAGAGACATAGACACAGAGACAGAGACACAGAGAGAGAGACACAGAGACAGGGACTCAGAGACAGAGACACAGAGACAGAGACACAGGGGCAGAGACAACGAGACGGAGTCACAGAGACAGAGACACAGAGACAGAGACGCAGAGACAGAGACACAGAGACACAGACATAGAGACAGAGACGCAGAGACGGAGACATAGAGACAGTGACACAGGGACTTAGACACAGAGACAGGGACATAGAGAGAGTGACTCAGAGACAGAGACACAGGGACAGAGGCACAGAGACGTAGACACATAGACAGAGACACAGACACAGAGACAGAGACACAGGGACAGGGACACAGAGACATAGCCACAGAGACAGAGACACAGAGAGAGACACAGAGACAGACACACAGAGACGGAGACACAGGGACAGAGACACAGAGACAGGGACACAGAGAGAGTGACACAAAGACAGAGACACAGGGACAGAGGAACAGAGACATAGACACAGAGACAGAGACACAGAGACAGAGACACAGAGACAGAGACACAGAGACAGAGACACAGAGACAGAGACACAGAGACAGAGACACAGAGACAGAGACACAGAGACAGAGACACAGAGACAGAGACACAGAGACAGAGACACAGAGACAGAGACACAGAGACAGAGACACAGAGACAGTGACACAGAGACGGAGACACAGAGACGGAGACACAGAGACAGAGACACAGAGACAGCGACACAGAGACAGAGACACAGAGACAGAGACACAGAGACGGAGACGCGGAGACAGAGACACAGAGACAGAGACACAGAGACAGAGACACAGAGACAGAGACACAGAAGCAGAGACACAGAGACAGAGACACACAGACAGAGACACAGAGACAGAGACACAGAGACAGAGACACAGAGCCAGAGACACAGAGACAGAGACACAGAGACAGAGACACAGAGACAGAGACACAGAGACGGAGACACAGAGACGGAGACACAGGGACAGAGACACAGAGACAGGGACACAGAGAGAGTGACTCAGAGACAGAGACACAGGGACAGAATCACAGAGACATAGACACAGAGACAGAGACACAGAGACACAGAGACAGAGACCGAGACCCAGAGACGGAGACACAGATACAGAGACACAGAGACAGAGACACAGAGACAGAGACACAGAGACAGAGACACAGAGACAGAGACACAGAGACAGAGACACAGAGACAGAGAAACAGAGACAGAGTCACAGAGACAGAGACACAGAGGCAGAGACACAGTGACAGAGACACAGAGACAGAGACACAGAGGCAGAGACACAGAGACGGAGGCACAGAGACGGAGACACAGGGACAGAGACACAGAGACAGAGACACAGAGGCAGACACTCAGAGGCAGAGACACAGAGACAGAGACACAGAGACAGAGACACAGAGACCGAGACCCAGAGACAGAGACACAGAGACAGGGACACAGAGAGAGTGACTCAGAGACAGAGACACAGGGACAGAATCACAGAGACATAGACACAGAGACAGAGACACAGAGACACAGAGACAGAGACCGAGACCCAGAGACGGAGACACAGATACAGAGACACAGAGACAGAGACACAGAGACAGAGACACAGAGACAGAGACACAGAGACAGAGACACAGAGACAGAGACACAGAGACAGAGACACAGAGACAGAGACACAGAGACAGAGACACAGAGACAGAGACACAGAGACAGAGAAACAGAGACAGAGTCACAGAGACAGAGACACAGAGGCAGAGACACAGTGACAGAGACACAGAGACAGAGACACAGAGACAGATACACAGTGACAGCGTCACAGAGACAGAGACAAAATGACAGAGATTCGGAGACAGAGACACAGGGAGAGAGACACAGAAACGTAGACACAAGGACAGAGACACAGAGACAGGGACGCAGGGACGGAGACACAGAGACAGACACACAGAGACCGAGACCCAGAGACAGAGACACAGATACAGAGACACAAAGACAGAGACACAGAGACAGAGACACAGAGACAGAGACACAGAGACAGAGACACAGAGACAGAGACATAGAGACAAAGACACAGAGACAGAGACACAGAGACAGAGACACAGAGACAGAGACACAGAGACGTAGCCACAGAGACAGAGACATAGAGACAGCGACACAGAGACAGCGACACAGAGACAGAGACACAGAGACGGAGACACAGAGACAGATACACAGAGACAGAGACAAAGAGACAGAGACACAGAGACAGAGTCACAGCTACAGAGACACAGAGGCAGAGGCACAGAGACAGAGACACAGAGACAGAGACACAGAGACAGAGAGACAGAGACGGAGGCACAGAGACGGAGACACAGGGACAGAGACACAGAGACAGAGACACAGGGACAGAGACACAGAGGCAGACACTCAGAGGCAGAGACACAGAGACAGAGACACAGAGACAGAGACACAGAGACAGAGACACAGAGACCGAGACCCAGAGACAGAGACACAGATACAGAGACACAAAGACAGAGACACAGAGACAGAGACACAGAGACAGAGACACAGAGACAGAGACACAGAGACAGAGACACAGAGACAGAGTCACAGAGACAGAGACACAGAGGCAGAGGCACAGAGCCAGAGACACAGAGACAGAGACAGAGACAGACACACAGAGACAGAGACACAGAGACGGAGACACAGGGACAGAGACACAGAGACAGGGACACAGAGAGAGTGACTCAGAGACAGAGACACAGGGACAGAATCACAGAGACATAGACACAGAGACAGAGACACAGAGACACAGAGACAGAGACAGAGACAGAGACACAGAGACAGAGACACAGAGACAGAGACACAGAGACAGAGACACAGAGACAGAGTCGCAGAGACAGAGACACAGAGGCAGAGGCACGGAGACAGAGACACAGAGACAGAGACACAGAGACCGAGACCCAGAGACAGAGACACAGATACAGAGACACAGATGCAGAGACACAATGACAGAGATTCGGAGACAGCGATACAGGGAGAGGGACACAGAAACGGAGACACAGGGACAGAGACACAGAGAGAGGGACACAGAGACAGAGACGCAGTGACAGAGACACAGAGGCAGAGACACAGAGAAAGAGAAACAGAGACAGAGACAGAGACAGAGACACAGAGACAGAGACACAGAGACAGAGACACAGAGACAGAGACACAGAGACAGAGACGCAGAGACAGAGACACAGAGACGGAGACCCAGAGACAGAGACACAGATACAGAGACACAGAGCCAGAGACACAGAGACAGAGACAGAGACAGACACACAGAGACAGAGACACAGAGACGGAGACACAGGGACAGAGACACAGAGACAGGGACACAGAGAGAGTGACTCAGAGACAGAGACACAGGGACAGAATCACAGAGACATAGACACAGAGACAGAGACACAGAGACACAGAGACAGAGACCGAGACCCAGAGACGGAGACACAGAGACAGAGACACAGAGACAGAGACACAGAGACAGAGACACAGAGACAGAGACACAGAGACTGAGACACAGAGACAGAGAAACAGAGACAGAGTCACAGAGACAGAGACACAGAGGCAGGGACACAGTGACAGAGACACAGAGACAGAGACACAGAGACAGATACACAGTGACAGCGTCACAGAGACAGAGACAAAATGACAGAGATTCGGAGACAGAGACACAGGGAGAGAGACACAGAAACGTAGACACAAGGACAGAGACACAGAGACAGGGACACAGGGACGGAGACACAGAGACAGAGACACAGAGACCCAGACCCAGAGACAGAGACACAGATACAGAGACACAAAGACAGAGACACAGAGACAGAGACACAGAGACAGAGACACAGAGACAGAGACACAGAGACAGAGACACAGAGACATAGCCACAGAGACAGAGACATAGAGACAGAGACACAGAGACAGCGACACAGAGACAGAGACACAGAGACGGAGACACAGAGACAGATACACAGAGACAGAGACAAAGAGACAGAGACACAGAGACAGAGTCACAGATACAGAGACACAGAGGCAGAGGCACAGAGACAGAGACACAGAGACAGAGACACAGAGACAGAGACACAGAGACGGAGGCACAGAGACGGAGACACAGGGACAGAGACACAGAGACAGAGACACAGGGACAGAGACACAGAGGCAGACACTCAGAGGCAGAGACACAGAGACAGAGACACAGAGACAGAGACACAGAGACCGAGACCCAGAGACAGAGACACAGATACAGAGACACAGATACAGAGACACAGATGCAGAGACACAATGACAGAGATTCGGAGACAGCGATACAGGGAGAGGGACACAGAAACGGAGACACAGGGACAGAGACACAGAGAGAGGGACACAGAGACAGAGACGCAGTGACAGAGACACAGAGGCAGAGACACAGAGAAAGAGAAACAGAGACAGAGACACAGAGACGGAGACCCAGAGACAGAGACACAGATACAGAGACACAGAGACATAGACACAGTGACAGAGACACAGAGACAGATACACAGAGACAGCGTCACTGAGACAGAGACACAGAGGCAGAGACATAGAGACAGAGACACAGAGAGAGTGACACAGAGACGGAGACACAGGGGCAGTAACACAGAGACATGGACACAGAGAGAGTGACTCAGAGACACAGACACAGAGGCGGAGACAGAGACACAGAGACATAGACACAGAGACAGAGACACAGAGACGGAGACTGTGGGACAGAGACACAGAGACAGAGATTCAGATGCAGAGACACAGAGACGGAGACACAGGGACAGAGACACAGAGACAGGGACACAGAGGCAGAGATTCAGATGCAGAGACACAGGGACAGATTCACAGAGACAGAGACACGGAGAGAGACTCACGGAGACAGAGACACAGAGACAGGGACACAGAGACGGAGACAGATGGACAGAGACACAGAGACCGTGACACAAGGAGAGAGACACAGAGACATAGACACAGAGACAGAGATACAGAGACAGAGACGCAGAGACAGATACACAGAGGCAGAGACACAGAGACAGAGACACAGAGACAGAGACACAGAGACAGAGACACAGAGACAGAGACACAGAGACACACGGTCAGAGGCATAGACACAGAGACAGAGACACAGAGACAGTGACACAAAGACGGAGACACAGGGGCAGAGACACTGAGACAGAGAGACAGAGTCAGAGACACAGAGACAGAGACACAGAGACAGAGACGCAGAGACAGAGACACAGAGACAGAGACACAGAGACAGAGACAGGGACAGAGACACAGAGACAGAAACACAGAGACAGATTCACAGAGTCACGGACACAGAGACACATGTTCAGAGGCATAGACACAGAGACAGACACACAGAGACCGTGACACAAAGACGGAGACGCAGGGGCAGAGACCCCGAGACAGAGACACAGAGACAGAGACACAGAGACGGAGACACAGGGACAGAGACACAGAGACAGAGACACAGGGACAGAGATACAGAGGCAGAGACACAGAGACGGAGACACAGGGACAGAGACACAGAGACAGAGACACAGGGACAGAGACACAGAGGCAGACACTCAGAGGCAGAGACACAGAGGCAGAGACACAGAGACAGAGACACAGAGACCGAGACCCAGAGACAGAGACACAGATACAGAGACACAAAGACAGAGACACAGAGACAGAGACACAGAGACAGAGACACAGAGACAGAGACACAGAGACAGAGACACAGAGTCAGAGTCACAGAGACAGAGACACAGAGGCAGAGGCACAGAGCCACAGACACAGAGACAGAGACAGAGACAGACACACAGAGACAGAGACACAGAAACGGAGACACAGGGACAGAGACACAGAGACAGGGACACAGAGACAGAGACTCAGAGACGGAGACACAGGGACGGAAACACAAGGACAGAGACACAGAGACAGAGACACAGAGGCAGAGGCACAGAGACAGAGACACAGAGACAGAGACACAGAGACAGAGACGCAGAGACAGAGACAGAGACAGAGACACAGAGACAGAGACACAGAGACAGAGACACAGAGACAGAGACACAGAGACAGAGACGCAGAGACAGAGACACAGAGGCCGAGACACAGAGACGGAGACACAGAGCCAGAGACACAGAGACAGAGACAGAGACAGACACACAGAGACAGAGACACAGAGACGGAGACACAGGGACAGAGACACAGAGACAGGGACACAGAGAGAGTGACTCAGAGACAGAGACACAGGGACAGAATCACAGAGACATAGACACAGAGAGAGTGACACAAAGACAGAGACACAGGGACAGAGGAACAGAGACATAGACACAGAGACAGAGACACAGAGACAGTGACACAGGGACGGAGACACAAGGACAGAGACACAGAGACAGGGACTCAGAGACAGACACACAGAGACGGAGACACAGAGACAGATACACAGAGACAGAGACACAGAGACAGAGACACAGAGACAGAGACACAGGGACAGAGGCACAGAGGCAGACACACAGAGACAGAGGCACAGAGACAGAGACACAGAGACAGAGATACAGAGACCGAGACCCAGAGGCAGAGGCACAGAGACAGAGACACAGAGACAGAGACACAGAGACAGAGACACAGAGAAAGAGAAACAGAGACAGAGACAGAGACAGAGACAGAGACACAGAGACAGAGACACAGAGACAGAGACACAGAGACAGAGACGCAGAGACAGAGACACAGAGGCCGAGACACAGAGACGGGGACACAGGGACAGAGAGACAGAGACAGGGACACAGAGAGAGTGACTCAGAGACAGAGACACAGGGACAGAGGCACAGAGACGTAGACACATAGACAGAGACACAGACACAGAGACAGAGACACAGGGACAGGGACACAGAGACATAGCCACAGAGACAGAGACATAGAGACAGAGACACAGAGACAGAGACACAGAGACGGAGACACAGGGGCAGAGACACAGAGACAGGGACACAGAGAGAGTGACACAAAGACAGAGACACAGGGACAGAGGAACAGAGACATAGACACAGAGACATAGACACAGAGACAGAGACACAGAGACAGTGACACAGGGACGGAGACACAAGGACAGAGACACAGAGACAGGGACTCAGAGACAGAGACACAGAGACGGAGACACAGAGACAGAGACACAGAGACAGAGACACAGAGACAGGGACTCAGAGACAGAGACACAGAGACAGAGACACAGGGGCAGAGACAACGGGACGGAGTCACGGAGACAGAGACACAGAGACAGAGACGCAGAGACAGAGACACAGAGACAGAGACATAGAGACAGAGACGCAGAGACGGAGACACAGAGACAGTGACACAGGGACGGAGACACAGAGACGTAGACACATAGACAGAGACACAGACACAGAGACAGAGACACAGGGACAGGGACACAGAGACATAGCCACAGAGACAGAGACATAGAGACAGAGACACAGAGACAGACACAGAGAGACGGAGACACAGGGACAGAAACACAGAGACAGGGACACAGAGAGAGTGACACAAAGACAGAGACACAGGGACAGAGGAACAGGGACATAGACACAGAGACAGAGACACAGAGACAGAGACATAGAGACAGAGACACAGAGACAGAGACACAGAGACAGAGACACAGAGACAGAGACACAGAGACGGAGACACAGAGACGGAGACACAGATACAGAGACACAGAGACAGCGACACAGAGACGGAGGCACAGAGACGGAGACACAGGGACAGAGACACAGAGACAGAGACACAGGGACAGAGACACAGAGGCAGACACTCAGAGGCAGAGACACAGAGACAGAGACGAGTGATGCCCACTTGGACGTCGACCGTTTGGACACGTCCCGTTTGGACGCGTCCCGTTTGGACTAGTCCCGATTGGACGCGTCCCGATTGGACGCGTTCCAACTCAAAACGGTGCAGATAAGACCTAACCAGGCCCAACAGAACAATAAAATAGCCTAACTCAACCTAACATAGCCTAACTCAGCTCAACATAGCCTATCATAAGCTAAATTAATGTTCAATCGGCACCGCTACGAATTAGAATACGTCCAATCGGAACGCGTCCAAACGGGACGCATCCAAACGGGACCGTCCAATCGGGACGCGTCCAATCGGTTGACGTCCAAGTGGGACACCCCCGACAGAGACACAGAGACAGAGACACAGAGACCGAGACCCAGAGACAGAGACACAGATACAGAGACACAAAGACAGAGACACAGAGACAGAGACACAGAGACAGAGACACAGAGACAGAGACACAGAGACAGAGTCACAGAGACAGAGACACAGAGGCAGAGGCACAGAGCCAGAGACACAGAGACAGAGACAGAGACAGACACACAGAGACAGAGACACAGAGACGGAGACACAGGGACAGAGACACAGAGATAGAGACACAGAGACGGAGACACAGATACAGAGACACAGAGACAGCGACACAGAGACAGAGACACAGAGACACAGAGACAGAGACACAGAGACAGAGACACAGAGACAGAGTCACAGAGACAGAGACACAGAGGCAGAGGCACAGAGCCAGAGACACAGAGACAGAGACACAGAGACAGAGACACAGAGACAGAGACACAGAGTCAGAGACAGAGACAGAGACACGGAGGCAGAGACACAGAGACAGAGACACAGAGACAGAGACACAGAGACAGAGATACAGAGACAGAGACACAGAGACAGAGACACAGAGACAGAGACACAGAGACAGAGACACAGAGACAGAGACGCAGAGACAGAGACACAGAGACAGAGACACAGAGACAGAGACACAGAGACAGAGTCACACAGACAGAGACACAAAGGGAGAGGCACAGAGCCAGAGACACAGAGACAGAGACAGAGACAGACACACAGAGACAGAGACACAGAGACGGAGACACAGGGACAGAGACACAGTGACAGAGACACAGAGGCAGAGACACAGAGAAAGAGAAACAGAGACAGAGACAGAGACAGAGACACAGAGACAGAGACACAGTGACGGAGACACAGGGACAGAGACACAGGGACAGAATCACAGAGACATAGACACAGAGAGAGTGACACAAAGACAGAGACACAGGGACAGAGGAACAGAGGCATAGACACAGAGACAGAGACACAGAGACAGTGACACAGGGACGGAGACACAAGGACAGAGACACAGAGACAGGGACTCAGAGACAGAGACACAGAGACGGAGACACAGAGACAGAGAGTCAGAGACAGAGACACAGAGACAGGGACTCAGAGACAGAGACACAGAGACAGAGACAGAGGGGCAGAGACAACGAGACGGAGTCACAGTGACAGAGACACAGAGGCAGAGACACAGAGAAAGAGAAACAGAGACAGACACAGAGACAGAGACACAGAGACAGAGACACAGTGACGGAGACACAGGGACAGAGACACAGAGACAGGGACACAGAGAGAGTGACTCAGAGACAGAGACACAGGGACAGAATCACAGAGACATAGACACAGAGACAGAGACACAGAGACACAGAGACAGAGACAGAGACAGAGACAGAGACAGAGACAGAGACAGAGACAGAGACACAGAGACAGATACACAGAGACAGAGACACAGAGACAGAGACACAGAGACAGAGACACAGAGATAGAGACAAAGAGACAGAGACACAGAGACAGTGTCACAGATACAGAGACACAGAGGCAGAGGCACAGAGACAGAGACACAGAGACAGAGACACAGAGACGGAGGCACAGAGACGGAGACACAGAGACAGAGACACAGAGACCGAGACCCAGAGACAGAGACACAGATACAGAGAGACAGATGCAGAGACACAATGACAGACATTCGGAGACAGAGATACAGGGAGAAGGACACAGAAACGGAGACACAGGGACAGAGACACAGAGACAGGGACACAGAGACAGAGACTCAGAGACGGAGACACAGAGACAGGGACACAGAGAGAGTGACACAAAGACAGAGACACAGGGACAGAGGAACAGAGACATAGACACAGAGACATAGACACAGAGACAGAGACACAGAGACAGTGACACAGGGACGGAGACACAAGGACAGAGACACAGAGACAGGGACACAGAGAGAGTGACACAAAGACAGAGACACAGGGACAGAGGAACAGGGACATAGACACAGAGACAGAGACACAGAGACAGAGACACAGAGACAGAGACACAGAGACAGAGACACAGAGACAGAGACACAGAGACAGAGACACAGAGACAGAGACACAGAGACAGAGACACAGAGACGGAGACACAGAGACGGAGACACAGATACAGAGACACAGAGACAGCGACACAGAGACGGAGGCACAGAGACGGAGACACAGGGACAGAGACACAGAGACAGAGACACAGGGACAGAGACACAGAGGCAGACACTCAGAGGCAGAGTCACAGAGACAGAGACACAGAGGCAGAGGCACGGAGACAGAGACACAGAGACAGAGACATAGAGACCGAGACCCAGAGACAGAGACACAGATACAGAGACACAGATGCAGAGACACAATGACAGAGATTCGGAGACAGAGATACAGGGAGAGGGACACAGAAACGGAGATACAGGGACAGAGACACAGAGACGGGGACACAGAGACAGAGACGCAGTGACAGAGACACAGAGGCAGAGACACAGAGAAAGAGAAACAGAGACAGAGACAGAGACAGAGACACAGAGACGGAGACCCAGAGACAGAGACACAGATACAGAGACACAGAGACAGAGACGCAGTGACAGAGACACAGAGACAGATACACAGAGACAGCGTCACAGAGACAGAGACACAGAGGCAGAGGCACAGAGACAGAGACACAGAGACAGAGACACAGAGACAGGGACGCAGAGACAGAGACACAGAGACAGAGACAAAATGACAGAGATTCGGAGACAGAGACACAGGGAGAGAGACACAGAAACGTAGACACAAGGACAGAGACACAGAGACAGGGACACAGAGACGGAGACACAGAGAGAGAGACACAGAGACAGGGACACAGGGGCAGAGGCACAGAGACAGAGACACAGAGACAGGGACACAGAGATAGTGACACAAAGACAGAGACACAGGGACAGAGGAACAGAGACATAGACACAGAGACAGAGACACAGAGACAGAGACACAGGGACGGAGACACAAGGACAGAGACACAGAGACAGGGACACAGAGAGAGAGAGACAGAGACAGAGACACAGAGACAGAGACACAGAGACAGATACACAGAGACGGAGACTGTTGGACAGAGACACAGAGACAGAGACACAGTGAGACAGACAGAGACACAGAGACAGAGACACAGGGACAGAGACACAGAGACAGAGACACAGAGACAGATTCACAGAGACAGAGACACAGAGACAGAGACACAGAGACAGAGACGCAGAGACAGGGACACAGAGACAGAGACACAGAGACAGAGAAACAGAGACAGAGTCACAGAGACAGAGACACAGAGGCAGAGGCACAGAGAGAGAGACACAGCGGCAGAGACACAGAGAAAGAGACAGAGACACAGAGACGGAGACACAGGGACAGAGACACAGAGACAGAGACACAGAGACAGAGACATAGAGACAGAGGCACAGAGACAGAGATACAGAGACAGAGACACAGGGACAGAGACACAGAGGCAGAGGCACAGAGAGAGAGACACAGCGGCAGAGACACAGAGACAGAGACACAGAGACAGAGACACAGAGACAGAGACGCAGAGACAGAGACGCAGAGACACAGACACAGAGACAGAAACACAGAGACAGAGACACAGAGACAGAGACCCAGAGACAGAGACACAGAGACAGAGACACAGAGACAGAGACACAGAGACAGAGACACAGAGACAGAGACACAGAGACAGAGACACAGAGACAGAGACACAGAGACAGAGACACAGAGACAGAGACACAGAGACGGAGACACAGGGACAGAGACACAGTGACAGAGACACAGAGGCAGAGACACAGAGAAAGAGAAACAGAGACAGAGACAGAGACAGAGACACAGAGACAGAGACACAGTGAGGGAGACACAGGGACAGAGACACAGGGACAGAATCACAGAGACATAGACACAGAGAGAGTGACACAAAGACAGAGACACAGGGACAGAGGAACAGAGGCATAGACACAGAGACAGAGACACAGAGACAGTGACACAGGGACGGAGACACAAGGACAGAGACACAGAGACAGGGACTCAGAGACAGAGACACAGAGACGGAGACACAGAGACAGAGAGTCAGAGACAGAGACACAGAGACAGGGACTCAGAGACAGAGACACAGAGACAGAGACAGAGGGGCAGAGACAACGAGACGGAGTCACAGTGACAGAGACACAGAGGCAGAGACACAGAGAAAGAGAAACAGAGACAGACACAGAGACAGAGACACAGAGACAGAGACACAGTGACGGAGACACAGGGACAGAGACACAGAGACAGGGACACAGAGAGAGTGACTCAGAGACAGAGACACAGGGACAGAATCACAGAGACATAGACACAGAGACAGAGACACAGAGACACAGAGACAGAGACAGAGACAGAGACAGAGACAGAGACAGAGACAGAGACAGAGACAGAGACAGAGACACAGAGACAGATACACAGAGACAGAGACACAGAGACAGAGACACAGAGACAGAGACACAGAGATAGAGACAAAGAGACAGAGACACAGAGACAGTGTCACAGATACAGAGACACAGAGGCAGAGGCACAGAGACAGAGACACAGAGACAGAGACACAGAGACGGAGGCACAGAGACGGAGACACAGAGGCAGAGACACAGAGACCGAGACCCAGAGACAGAGACACAGATACAGAGAGACAGATGCAGAGACACAATGACAGACATTCGGAGACAGAGATACAGGGAGAAGGACACAGAAACGGAGACACAGGGACAGAGACACAGAGACAGGGACACAGAGACAGAGACTCAGAGACGGAGACACAGGGACGGAAACACAAGGACAGAGACACAGAGACAGAGACACAGAGGCAGAGGCACAGAGACAGAGACACAGAGACAGAGACACAGAGACAGAGACGCAGTGACAGAGACACAGAGACAGAGACACAGAGAAAGAGCAACAGAGACAGAGACAGAGACAGAGACACAGAGACAGAGACACAGAGACAGAGACACAGAGACGGAGACACAGAGACAGAGACACAGAGACGGAGACACAGGGACAGAGACACAGAGACAGGGACACAGAGAGAGTGGCTCAGAGACAGAGACACAGGGACAGAATCACAGAGACATAGACACAGAGAGAGTGACACAAAGACAGAGACACAGGGACAGAGGAACAGAGACATAGACACAGAGACAGAGACACAGAGGCAGTGACACAGGGACGGAGACACAAGGACAGAGACACAGAGACAGGGACTCAGAGACAGAGACACAGAGACGGAGACACAGAGACAGATACACAGAGACAGAGACACAGAGACAGAGACACAGAGACAGAGACACAGGGACAGAGGCACAGAGCTAGACACACAGAGACAGAGGCACAGAGACAGAGACACAGAGACAGAGATACAGAGACCGAGACCCAGAGGCAGAGGCACAGAGACAGAGACACAGAGACAGAGACACAGAGACAGAGACACAGAGAAAGAGAAACAGAGACAGAGACAGAGACAGAGACACAGAGACAGAGACACAGAGACAGAGACGCAGAGACAGAGACACAGAGGCCGAGACACAGAGACGGGGACACAGGGACAGAGAGACAGAGACAGGGACACAGAGAGAGTGACTCAGAGACAGAGACACAGGGACAGAGGCACAGAGACGTAGACACATAGACAGAGACACAGACACAGAGACAGAGACACAGGGACAGGGACACAGAGACATAGCCACAGAGACAGAGACATAGAGACAGAGACACAGAGACAGAGACACAGAGACAGAGACACAGAGACGGAGACACAGGGGCAGAGACACAGAGACAGGGACACAGAGAGAGTGACACAAAGACAGAGACACAGGGACAGAGGAACAGAGACATAGACACAGAGACATAGACACAGAGACAGAGACACAGAGACAGTGACACAGGGACGGAGACACAAGGACAGAGACACAGAGACAGGGACACAGAGAGAGTGACACAAAGACAGAGACACAGGGACAGAGGAACAGGGACATAGACACAGAGACAGAGACACAGAGACAGAGACACAGAGACAGAGACACAGAGACAGAGACACAGAGACGGAGACACAGAGACGGAGACACAGATACAGAGACACAGAGACAGCGACACAGAGACGGAGGCACAGAGACGGAGACACAGGGACAGAGACACAGAGACAGAGACACAGGGACAGAGACACAGAGGCAGACACTCAGAGGCAGAGACACAGAGACAGAGACGAGTGATGCCCACTTGGACGTCGACCGTTTGGACACGTCCCGTTTGGACGCGTCCCGTTTGGACTAGTCCCGATTGGACGCGTCCCGATTGGACGCGTTCCAACTCAAAACGGTGCAGATAAGACCTAACCAGGCCCAACAGAACAATAAAATAGCCTAACTCAACCTAACATAGCCTAACTCAGCTCAACATAGCCTATCATAAGCTAAATTAATGTTCAATCGGCACCGCTACGAATTAGAATACGTCCAATCGGAACGCGTCCAAACGGGACGCATCCAAACGGGACCGTCCAATCGGGACGCGTCCAATCGGTTGACGTCCAAGTGGGACACCCCCGACAGAGACACAGAGACAGAGACACAGAGACCGAGACCCAGAGACAGAGACACAGATACAGAGACACAAAGACAGAGACACAGAGACAGAGACACAGAGACAGAGACGCAGTGACAGAGACACAGAGACAGATACACAGAGACAGCGTCACAGAGACAGAGACACAGAGGCAGAGGCACAGAGACAGAGACACAGAGACAGAGACACAGAGACAGGGACGCAGAGACAGAGACACAGAGACAGAGACAAAATGACAGAGATTCGGAGACAGAGACACAGGGAGAGAGACACAGAAACGTAGACACAAGGACAGAGACACAGAGACAGGGACACAGAGACGGAGACACAGAGAGAGAGACACAGAGACAGGGACACAGGGGCAGAGGCACAGAGACAGAGACACAGAGACAGGGACACAGAGATAGTGACACAAAGACAGAGACACAGGGACAGAGGAACAGAGACATAGACACAGAGACAGAGACACAGAGACAGAGACACAGGGACGGAGACACAAGGACAGAGACACAGAGACAGGGACACAGAGAGAGAGAGACAGAGACAGAGACACAGAGACAGAGACACAGAGACAGATACACAGAGACGGAGACTGTTGGACAGAGACACAGAGACAGAGACACAGTGAGACAGACAGAGACACAGAGACAGAGACACAGGGACAGAGACACAGAGACAGAGACACAGAGACAGATTCACAGAGACAGAGACACAGAGACAGAGACACAGAGACAGAGACGCAGAGACAGGGACACAGAGACAGAGACACAGAGACAGAGAAACAGAGACAGAGTCACAGAGACAGAGACACAGAGGCAGAGGCACAGAGAGAGAGACACAGCGGCAGAGACACAGAGAAAGAGACAGAGACACAGAGACGGAGACACAGGGACAGAGACACAGAGACAGAGACACAGAGACAGAGACATAGAGACAGAGGCACAGAGACAGAGATACAGAGACAGAGACACAGGGACAGAGACACAGAGGCAGAGGCACAGAGAGAGAGACACAGCGGCAGAGACACAGAGACAGAGACACAGAGACAGAGACACAGAGACAGAGACGCAGAGACAGAGACGCAGAGACACAGACACAGAGACAGAAACACAGAGACAGAGACACAGAGACAGAGACCCAGAGACAGAGACACAGAGACAGAGACACAGAGACAGAGACACAGAGACAGAGACACAGAGACAGAGACACAGAGACAGAGACACAGAGACAGAGACACAGAGACAGAGACACAGAGACAGAGACACAGAGACGGAGACACAGGGACAGAGACACAGTGACAGAGACACAGAGGCAGAGACACAGAGAAAGAGAAACAGAGACAGAGACAGAGACAGAGACACAGAGACAGAGACACAGTGAGGGAGACACAGGGACAGAGACACAGGGACAGAATCACAGAGACATAGACACAGAGAGAGTGACACAAAGACAGAGACACAGGGACAGAGGAACAGAGGCATAGACACAGAGACAGAGACACAGAGACAGTGACACAGGGACGGAGACACAAGGACAGAGACACAGAGACAGGGACTCAGAGACAGAGACACAGAGACGGAGACACAGAGACAGAGAGTCAGAGACAGAGACACAGAGACAGGGACTCAGAGACAGAGACACAGAGACAGAGACAGAGGGGCAGAGACAACGAGACGGAGTCACAGTGACAGAGACACAGAGGCAGAGACACAGAGAAAGAGAAACAGAGACAGACACAGAGACAGAGACACAGAGACAGAGACACAGTGACGGAGACACAGGGACAGAGACACAGAGACAGGGACACAGAGAGAGTGACTCAGAGACAGAGACACAGGGACAGAATCACAGAGACATAGACACAGAGACAGAGACACAGAGACACAGAGACAGAGACAGAGACAGAGACAGAGACAGAGACAGAGACAGAGACAGAGACAGAGACAGAGACACAGAGACAGATACACAGAGACAGAGACACAGAGACAGAGACACAGAGACAGAGACACAGAGATAGAGACAAAGAGACAGAGACACAGAGACAGTGTCACAGATACAGAGACACAGAGGCAGAGGCACAGAGACAGAGACACAGAGACAGAGACACAGAGACGGAGGCACAGAGACGGAGACACAGAGGCAGAGACACAGAGACCGAGACCCAGAGACAGAGACACAGATACAGAGAGACAGATGCAGAGACACAATGACAGACATTCGGAGACAGAGATACAGGGAGAAGGACACAGAAACGGAGACACAGGGACAGAGACACAGAGACAGGGACACAGAGACAGAGACTCAGAGACGGAGACACAGGGACGGAAACACAAGGACAGAGACACAGAGACAGAGACACAGAGGCAGAGGCACAGAGACAGAGACACAGAGACAGAGACACAGAGACAGAGACGCAGTGACAGAGACACAGAGACAGAGACACAGAGAAAGAGCAACAGAGACAGAGACAGAGACAGAGACACAGAGACAGAGACACAGAGACAGAGACACAGAGACGGAGACACAGAGACAGAGACACAGAGACGGAGACACAGGGACAGAGACACAGAGACAGGGACACAGAGAGAGTGGCTCAGAGACAGAGACACAGGGACAGAATCACAGAGACATAGACACAGAGAGAGTGACACAAAGACAGAGACACAGGGACAGAGGAACAGAGACATAGACACAGAGACAGAGACACAGAGGCAGTGACACAGGGACGGAGACACAAGGACAGAGACACAGAGACAGGGACTCAGAGACAGAGACACAGAGACGGAGACACAGAGACAGATACACAGAGACAGAGACACAGAGACAGAGACACAGAGACAGAGACACAGGGACAGAGGCACAGAGCTAGACACACAGAGACAGAGGCACAGAGACAGAGACACAGAGACAGAGATACAGAGACCGAGACCCAGAGGCAGAGGCACAGAGACAGAGACACAGAGACAGAGACACAGAGACAGAGACACAGAGAAAGAGAAACAGAGACAGAGACAGAGACAGAGACACAGAGACAGAGACACAGAGACAGAGACGCAGAGACAGAGACACAGAGGCCGAGACACAGAGACGGGGACACAGGGACAGAGAGACAGAGACAGGGACACAGAGAGAGTGACTCAGAGACAGAGACACAGGGACAGAGGCACAGAGACGTAGACACATAGACAGAGACACAGACACAGAGACAGAGACACAGGGACAGGGACACAGAGACATAGCCACAGAGACAGAGACATAGAGACAGAGACACAGAGACAGAGACACAGAGACAGAGACACAGAGACGGAGACACAGGGGCAGAGACACAGAGACAGGGACACAGAGAGAGTGACACAAAGACAGAGACACAGGGACAGAGGAACAGAGACATAGACACAGAGACATAGACACAGAGACAGAGACACAGAGACAGTGACACAGGGACGGAGACACAAGGACAGAGACACAGAGACAGGGACACAGAGAGAGTGACACAAAGACAGAGACACAGGGACAGAGGAACAGGGACATAGACACAGAGACAGAGACACAGAGACAGAGACACAGAGACAGAGACACAGAGACAGAGACACAGAGACGGAGACACAGAGACGGAGACACAGATACAGAGACACAGAGACAGCGACACAGAGACGGAGGCACAGAGACGGAGACACAGGGACAGAGACACAGAGACAGAGACACAGGGACAGAGACACAGAGGCAGACACTCAGAGGCAGAGACACAGAGACAGAGACGAGTGATGCCCACTTGGACGTCGACCGTTTGGACACGTCCCGTTTGGACGCGTCCCGTTTGGACTAGTCCCGATTGGACGCGTCCCGATTGGACGCGTTCCAACTCAAAACGGTGCAGATAAGACCTAACCAGGCCCAACAGAACAATAAAATAGCCTAACTCAACCTAACATAGCCTAACTCAGCTCAACATAGCCTATCATAAGCTAAATTAATGTTCAATCGGCACCGCTACGAATTAGAATACGTCCAATCGGAACGCGTCCAAACGGGACGCATCCAAACGGGACCGTCCAATCGGGACGCGTCCAATCGGTTGACGTCCAAGTGGGACACCCCCGACAGAGACACAGAGACAGAGACACAGAGACCGAGACCCAGAGACAGAGACACAGATACAGAGACACAAAGACAGAGACACAGAGACAGAGACACAGAGACAGAGACACAGAGACAGAGACACAGAGACAGAGTCACAGAGACAGAGACACAGAGGCAGAGGCACAGAGCCAGAGACACAGAGACAGAGACAGGGACAGACACACAGAGACAGAGACACAGAGACGGAGACACAGGGACAGAGACACAGAGATAGAGACACAGAGACGGAGACACAGATACAGAGACACAGAGACAGCGACACAGAGACAGAGACACAGAGACACAGAGACAGAGACACAGAGACAGAGACACAGAGACAGAGTCACAGAGACAGAGACACAGAGGCAGAGGCACAGAGCCAGAGACACAGAGACAGAGACACAGAGACAGAGACACAGAGACAGAGACACAGAGTCAGAGACAGAGACAGAGACACGGAGGCAGAGACACAGAGACAGAGACACAGAGACAGAGACACAGAGACAGAGATACAGAGACAGAGACACAGAGACAGAGACACAGAGACAGAGACACAGAGACAGAGACACAGAGACAGAGACGCAGAGACAGAGACACAGAGACAGAGACACAGAGACAGAGACACAGAGACAGAGTCACACAGACAGAGACACAAAGGGAGAGGCACAGAGCCAGAGACACAGAGACAGAGACAGAGACAGACACACAGAGACAGAGACACAGAGACGGAGACACAGGGACAGAGACACAGTGACAGAGACACAGAGGCAGAGACACAGAGAAAGAGAAACAGAGACAGAGACAGAGACAGAGACACAGAGACAGAGACACAGTGACGGAGACACAGGGACAGAGACACAGGGACAGAATCACAGAGACATAGACACAGAGAGAGTGACACAAAGACAGAGACACAGGGACAGAGGAACAGAGGCATAGACACAGAGACAGAGACACAGAGACAGTGACACAGGGACGGAGACACAAGGACAGAGACACAGAGACAGGGACTCAGAGACAGAGACACAGAGACGGAGACACAGAGACAGAGAGTCAGAGACAGAGACACAGAGACAGGGACTCAGAGACAGAGACACAGAGACAGAGACAGAGGGGCAGAGACAACGAGACGGAGTCACAGTGACAGAGACACAGAGGCAGAGACACAGAGAAAGAGAAACAGAGACAGACACAGAGACAGAGACACAGAGACAGAGACACAGTGACGGAGACACAGGGACAGAGACACAGAGACAGGGACACAGAGAGAGTGACTCAGAGACAGAGACACAGGGACAGAATCACAGAGACATAGACACAGAGACAGAGACACAGAGACACAGAGACAGAGACAGAGACAGAGACAGAGACAGAGACAGAGACAGAGACAGAGACAGAGACAGAGACACAGAGACAGATACACAGAGACAGAGACACAGAGACAGAGACACAGAGACAGAGACACAGAGATAGAGACAAAGAGACAGAGACACAGAGACAGTGTCACAGATACAGAGACACAGAGGCAGAGGCACAGAGACAGAGACACAGAGACAGAGACACAGAGACGGAGGCACAGAGACGGAGACACAGAGACAGAGACACAGAGACCGAGACCCAGAGACAGAGACACAGATACAGAGAGACAGATGCAGAGACACAATGACAGACATTCGGAGACAGAGATACAGGGAGAAGGACACAGAAACGGAGACACAGGGACAGAGACACAGAGACAGGGACACAGAGACAGAGACTCAGAGACGGAGACACAGGGACGGAAACACAAGGACAGAGACACAGAGACAGAGACACAGAGGCAGAGGCACAGAGACAGAGACACAGAGACAGAGACACAGAGACAGAGACGCAGTGACAGAGACACAGAGACAGAGACACAGAGAAAGAGCAACAGAGACAGAGACAGAGACAGAGACACAGAGACAGAGACACAGAGACAGAGACACAGAGACAGAGACACAGAGACAGAGACGCAGAGACAGAGACACAGAGGCCGAGACACAGAGACGGAGACACAGAGCCAGAGACACAGAGACAGAGACAGAGACAGACACACAGAGACAGAGACACAGAGACGGAGACACAGGGACAGAGACACAGAGACAGGGACACAGAGAGAGTGACTCAGAGACAGAGACACAGGGACAGAATCACAGAGACATAGACACAGAGAGAGTGACACAAAGACAGAGACACAGGGACAGAGGAACAGAGACATAGACACAGAGACAGAGACACAGAGACAGTGACACACGGACGGAGACACAAGGACAGAGACACAGAGACAGGGACTCAGAGACAGAGACACAGAGACGGAGACACAGAGACAGATACACAGAGACAGAGACACAGAGACAGAGACACAGAGACAGAGACACAGGGACAGAGGCACAGAGCTAGACACACAGAGACAGAGGCACAGAGACAGAGACACAGAGACAGAGATACAGAGACCGAGACCCAGAGGCAGAGGCACAGAGACAGAGACACAGAGACAGAGACACAGAGACAGAGACACAGAGAAAGAGAAACAGAGACAGAGACAGAGACAGAGACACAGAGACAGAGACACAGAGACAGAGACACAGAGACAGAGACGCAGAGACAGAGACACAGAGGCCGAGACACAGAGACGGGGACACAGGGACAGAGAGACAGAGACAGGGACACAGAGAGAGTGACTCAGAGACAGAGACAGAGGGACAGAGGCACAGAGACGTAGACACATAGACAGAGACACAGACACAGAGACAGAGACACACGGACAGGGACACAGAGACGTAGCCACAGAGACAGAGACATAGAGACAGAGACACAGAGACAGAGACACAGAGACGGAGACACAGGGGCAGAGACACAGAGACAGGGACACAGAGAGAGTGACACAAAGACAGAGACACAGGGACAGAGGAACAGAGACATAGACACAGAGACATAGACACAGAGACAGAGACACAGAGACAGTGACACAGGGACGGAGAAACAAGGACAGAGACACAGAGACAGGGACACAGAGAGAGTGACACAAAGACAGAGACACAGGGACAGAGGAACAGGGACATAGACACAGAGACAGAGACACAGAGACAGAGACACAGAGACAGAGACACAGAGACAGAGACACAGAGACAGAGACACAGAGACAGAGACACAGAGACAGAGACACAGAGACAGAGACACAGAGACAGAGACACAGAGACGGAGACACAGAGACGGAGACACAGATACAGAGACACAGAGACAGCGACACAGAGACGGAGGCACAGAGACGGAGACACAGGGACAGAGACACAGAGACAGAGACACAGGGACAGAGACACAGAGGCAGACACTCAGAGGCAGAGACACAGAGACAGAGACGAGTGATGCCCACTTGGACGTCGACCGTTTGGACACGTCCCGTTTGGACGCGTCCCGTTTGGACTAGTCCCAATTGGACGCGTCCCGATTGGACGCGTTCCAACTCAAAACGGTGCAGATAAGACCTAACCAGGCCCAACAGAACAATAAAATAGCCTAACTCAACCTAACATAGCCTAACTCAGCTCAACATAGCCTATCATAAGCTAAATTAATGTTCAATCGGCACCGCTACGAATTAGAATACGTCCAATCGGAACGCGTCCAAACGGGACGCATCCAAACGGGACCGTCCAATCGGGACGCGTCCAATCGGTTGACGTCCAAGTGGGACACCCCCGACAGAGACACAGAGACAGAGACACAGAGACCGAGACCCAGAGACAGAGACACAGATACAGAGACACAAAGACAGAGACACAGAGACAGAGACACAGAGACAGAGACACAGAGACAGAGACACAGAGACAGAGTCATAGAGACAGAGACACAGAGGCAGAGGCACAGAGCCAGAGACACAGAGACAGAGACAGAGACAGACACACAGAGACAGAGACACAGAGACGGAGACACAGGGACAGAGACACAGAGTCTGGGACACAGAGAGAGTGACTCAGAGACAGAGACACAGGGACAGAATCACAGAGACATAGACACAGAGACAGAGACACAGAGACACAGAGACAGAGACAGAGACAGAGACACAGAGACAGAGACACAGAGACAGAGACACAGAGACAGAGTCACAGAGACAGAGACACAGAGGCAGAGGCACGGAGACAGAGACACAGAGACAGAGACACAGAGACCGAGACCCAGAGACAGAGACACAGATACAGAGACACAGATGCAGAGACACAATGACAGAGATTCGGAGACAGAGATACAGGGAGAGGGACACAGAAACGGAGATACAGGGACAGAGACACAGAGACGGGGACACAGAGACAGAGACGCAGTGACAGAGACACAGAGGCAGAGACACAGAGAAAGAGAAACAGAGACAGAGACAGAGACAGAGACACAGAGACGGAGACCCAGAGACAGAGACACAGATACAGAGACACAGAGACAGAGACACAGTGACAGAGACACAGAGACAGATACACAGAGACAGCGTCACAGAGACAGAGACACAGAGGCAGAGGCACAGAGACAGAGACACAGAGACAGAGACACAGAGACAGGGACGCAGAGACAGAGACACAGAGACAGAGACAAAATGACAGAGATTCGGAGACAGAGACACAGGGAGAGAGACACAGAAACGTAGACACAAGGACAGAGACACAGAGACAGGGACACAGAGACGGAGACACAGAGAGAGAGACACAGAGACAGGGACACAGGGGCAGAGGCACAGAGACAGAGACACAGAGACAGGGACACAGAGATAGTGACACAAAGACAGAGACACAGGGACAGAGGAACAGAGACATAGACACAGAGACAGAGACACAGAGACAGAGACACAGGGACGGAGACACAAGGACAGAGACACAGAGACAGGGACACAGAGAGAGAGAGACAGAGACAGAGACACAGAGACAGAGACACAGAGACAGATACACAGAGACGGAGACTGTTGGACAGAGACACAGAGACAGAGACACAGTGAGACAGACAGAGACACAGAGACAGAGACACAGGGACAGAGACACAGAGACAGAGACACAGAGACAGATTCACAGAGACAGAGACACAGAGACAGAGACACAGAGACAGAGACGCAGAGACAGGGACACAGAGACAGAGACACAGAGACAGAGAAACAGAGACAGAGTCACAGAGACAGAGACACAGAGGCAGAGGCACAGAGAGAGAGACACAGCGGCAGAGACACAGAGAAGGAGACAGAGACACAGAGACGGAGACACAGGGACAGAGACACAGAGACAGAGACACAGAGACAGAGACATAGAGACAGAGGCACAGAGACAGAGATACAGAGACAGAGACACAGGGACAGAGACACAGAGGCAGAGGCACAGAGAGAGAGACACAGCGGCAGAGACACAGAGACAGAGACACAGAGACAGAGACACAGAGACAGAGACGCAGAGACAGAGACGCAGAGACACAGACACAGAGACAGAAACACAGAGACAGAGACACAGAGACAGAGACCCAGAGACAGAGACACAGAGACAGAGACACAGAGACAGAGACACAGAGACAGAGACACAGAGACAGAGACACAGAGACAGAGACACAGAGACAGAGACACAGAGACAGAGTCACACAGACAGAGACACAAAGGGAGAGGCACAGAGCCAGAGACACAGAGACAGAGACAGAGACAGACACACAGAGACAGAGACACAGAGACGGAGACACAGGGACAGAGACACAGTGACAGAGACACAGAGGCAGAGACACAGAGAAAGAGAAACAGAGACAGAGACAGAGACAGAGACACAGAGACAGAGACACAGTGAGGGAGACACAGGGACAGAGACACAGGGACAGAATCACAGAGACATAGACACAGAGAGAGTGACACAAAGACAGAGACACAGGGACAGAGGAACAGAGGCATAGACACAGAGACAGAGACACAGAGACAGTGACACAGGGACGGAGACACAAGGACAGAGACACAGAGACAGGGACTCAGAGACAGAGACACAGAGACGGAGACACAGAGACAGAGAGTCAGAGACAGAGACACAGAGACAGGGACTCAGAGACAGAGACACAGAGACAGAGACAGAGGGGCAGAGACAACGAGACGGAGTCACAGTGACAGAGACACAGAGGCAGAGACACAGAGAAAGAGAAACAGAGACAGACACAGAGACAGAGACACAGAGACAGAGACACAGTGACGGAGACACAGGGACAGAGACACAGAGACAGGGACACAGAGAGAGTGACTCAGAGACAGAGACACAGGGACAGAATCACAGAGACATAGACACAGAGACAGAGACACAGAGACACAGAGACAGAGACAGAGACAGAGACAGAGACAGAGACAGAGACAGAGACAGAGACAGAGACAGAGACACAGAGACAGATACACAGAGACAGAGACACAGAGACAGAGACACAGAGACAGAGACACAGAGATAGAGACAAAGAGACAGAGACGCAGAGACAGTGTCACAGATACAGAGACACAGAGGCAGAGGCACAGAGACAGAGACACAGAGACAGAGACACAGAGACGGAGGCACAGAGACGGAGACACAGAGGCAGAGACACAGAGACCGAGACCCAGAGACAGAGACACAGATACAGAGAGACAGATGCAGAGACACAATGACAGACATTCGGAGACAGAGATACAGGGAGAAGGACACAGAAACGGAGACACAGGGACAGAGACACAGAGACAGGGACACAGAGACAGAGACTCAGAGACGGAGACACAGGGACGGAAACACAAGGACAGAGACACAGAGACAGAGACACAGAGGCAGAGGCACAGAGACAGAGACACAGAGACAGAGACACAGAGACAGAGACGCAGTGACAGAGACACAGAGACAGAGACACAGAGAAAGAGCAACAGAGACAGAGACAGAGACAGAGACACAGAGACAGAGACACAGAGACAGAGACACAGAGACGGAGACACAGAGACAGAGACACAGAGACGGAGACACAGGGACAGAGACACAGAGACAGGGACACAGAGAGAGTGGCTCAGAGACAGAGACACAGGGACAGAATCACAGAGACATAGACACAGAGAGAGTGACACAAAGACAGAGACACAGGGACAGAGGAACAGAGACATAGACACAGAGACAGAGACACAGAGGCAGTGACACAGGGACGGAGACACAAGGACAGAGACACAGAGACAGGGACTCAGAGACAGAGACACAGAGACGGAGACACAGAGACAGATACACAGAGACAGAGACACAGAGACAGAGACACAGAGACAGAGACACAGGGACAGAGGCACAGAGCTAGACACACAGAGACAGAGGCACAGAGACAGAGACACAGAGACAGAGATACAGAGACCGAGACCCAGAGGCAGAGGCACAGAGACAGAGACACAGAGACAGAGACACAGAGACAGAGACACAGAGAAAGAGAAACAGAGACAGAGACAGAGACAGAGACACAGAGACAGAGACACAGAGACAGAGACGCAGAGACAGAGACACAGAGGCCGAGACACAGAGACGGGGACACAGGGACAGAGAGACAGAGACAGGGACACAGAGAGAGTGACTCAGAGACAGAGACACAGGGACAGAGGCACAGAGACGTAGACACATAGACAGAGACACAGACACAGAGACAGAGACACAGGGACAGGGACACAGAGACATAGCCACAGAGACAGAGACATAGAGACAGAGACACAGAGACAGAGACACAGAGACAGAGACACAGAGACGGAGACACAGGGGCAGAGACACAGAGACAGGGACACAGAGAGAGTGACACAAAGACAGAGACACAGGGACAGAGGAACAGAGACATAGACACAGAGACATAGACACAGAGACAGAGACACAGAGACAGTGACACAGGGACGGAGACACAAGGACAGAGACACAGAGACAGGGACACAGAGAGAGTGACACAAAGACAGAGACACAGGGACAGAGGAACAGGGACATAGACACAGAGACAGAGACACAGAGACAGAGACACAGAGACGGAGACACAGAGACAGAGACACAGAGACGGAGACACAGAGACGGAGACACAGATACAGAGACACAGAGACAGCGACACAGAGACGGAGGCACAGAGACGGAGACACAGGGACAGAGACACAGAGACAGAGACACAGGGACAGAGACACAGAGGCAGACACTCAGAGGCAGAGACACAGAGACAGAGACGAGTGATGCCCACTTGGACGTCGACCGTTTGGACACGTCCCGTTTGGACGCGTCCCGTTTGGACTAGTCCCAATTGGACGCGTCCCGATTGGACGCGTTCCAACTCAAAACGGTGCAGATAAGACCTAACCAGGCCCAACAGAACAATAAAATAGCCTAACTCAACCTAACATAGCCTAACTCAGCTCAACATAGCCTATCATAAGCTAAATTAATGTTCAATCGGCACCGCTACGAATTAGAATACGTCCAATCGGAACGCGTCCAAACGGGACGCATCCAAACGGGACCGTCCAATCGGGACGCGTCCAATCGGTTGACGTCCAAGTGGGACACACCCGACAGAGACACAGAGACAGAGACACAGAGACCGAGACCCAGAGACAGAGACACAGATACAGAGACACAAAGACAGAGACACAGACACAGAGACACAGAGACAGAGACACAGAGACAGAGACACAGAGACAGAGTCATAGAGACAGAGACACAGAGGCAGAGGCACAGAGCCAGAGACACAGAGACAGAGACAGAGACAGACACACAGAGACAGAGACACAGAGACGGAGACACAGGGACAGAGACACAGAGACTGGGACACAGAGAGAGTGACTCAGAGACAGAGACACAGGGACAGAATCACAGAGACATAGACACAGAGACAGAGACACAGAGACACAGAGACAGAGACAGAGACAGAGACACAGAGACAGAGACACAGAGACAGAGACACAGAGACAGAGTCACAGAGACAGAGACACAGAGGCAGAGGCACGGAGACAGAGACACAGAGACAGAGACACAGAGACCGAGACCCAGAGACAGAGACACAGATACAGAGACACAGATGCAGAGACACAATGACAGAGATTCGGAGACAGAGATACAGGGAGAGGGACACAGAAACGGAGATACAGGGACAGAGACACAGAGACGGGGACACAGAGACAGAGACGCAGTGACAGAGACACAGAGGCAGAGACACAGAGAAAGAGAAACAGAGACAGAGACAGAGACAGAGACACAGAGACGGAGACCCAGAGACAGAGACACAGATACAGAGACACAGAGACAGAGACACAGTGACAGAGACACAGAGACAGATACACAGAGACAGCGTCACAGAGACAGAGACACAGAGGCAGAGGCACAGAGACAGAGACACAGAGACAGAGACACAGAGACAGGGACGCAGAGACAGAGACACAGAGACAGAGACAAAATGACAGAGATTCGGAGACAGAGACACAGGGAGAGAGACACAGAAACGTAGACACAAGGACAGAGACACAGAGACAGGGACACAGAGACGGAGACACAGAGAGAGAGACACAGAGACAGGGACACAGTGGCAGAGGCACAGAGACAGAGACACAGAGACAGGGACACAGAGATAGTGACACAAAGACAGAGACACAGGGACAGAGGAACAGAGACATAGACACAGAGACAGAGACACAGAGACAGAGACACAGGGACGGAGACACAAGGACAGAGACACAGAGACAGGGACACAGAGAGAGAGAGACAGAGACAGAGACACAGAGACAGAGACACAGAGACAGATACACAGAGACGGAGACTGTTGGACAGAGACACAGAGACAGAGACACAGTGAGACAGACAGAGACACAGAGACAGAGACACAGGGACAGAGACACAGAGACAGAGACACAGAGACACATTCACAGAGACAGAGACACAGAGACATAGACACAGAGACAGAGACGCAGAGACAGGGACACAGAGACAGAGACACAGAGACAGAGTCACAGAGACAGAGACACAGAGGCAGAGACACAGATACAGAGACACAAAGACAGAGACACAGAGACAGAGACACAGAGGCAGAGACACAGAGACAGAGACACAGAGACAGAGTCACAGAGACAGAGACACAGAGGCAGAGGCACAGAGCCAGAGACACAGAGACAGAGACAGAGACAGACACACAGAGACAGAGACACAGAGAGGGAGACACAGGGACAGAGACACAGAGACTGGGACACAGAGAGAGTGACTCAGAGACAGAGACACAGGGACAGAATCACAGAGACATAGACACAGAGACAGAGACACAGAGACACAGAGACAGAGACAGAGACAGAGACACAGAGACAGAGACACAGAGACAGAGACACAGAGACAGAGTCACAGAGACAGAGACACAGAGGCAGAGGCACGGAGACAGAGACACAGAGACAGAGACACAGAGACCGAGACCCAGAGACAGAGACACAGATACAGAGACACAGATGCAGAGACACAATGACAGAGATTCGGAGACAGAGATACAGGGAGAGGGACACAGAAACGGAGATACAGGGACAGAGACACAGAGACGGGGACACAGAGACAGAGACGCAGTGACAGAGACACAGAGGCAGAGACACAGAGAAAGAGAAACAGAGACAGAGACAGAGACAGAAACACAGAGACGGAGACCCAGAGACAGAGACACAGATACAGAGACACAGAGACAGAGACACAGAGACAGAGAAACAGAGACAGAGTCACAGAGACAGAGACACAGAGGCAGAGGCACAGAGAGAGGGACACAGAGGCAGAGACACAGAGAAAGAGACAGAGACACAGAGACGGAGACACAGGGACAGAGACACAGAGACAGGGCACAGAGACGGAGACTCTGGGACAGAGACACAGAGGCAGAGATTCAGAGACAGGGACACAGAGACGGAGACACAGAGACAGAGACACAGAGGCAGAGGCACGGAGACAGAGACACAGAGACAGAGACACAGAGAAAGAGACACAGAGACAGAGACACAGAGACAGAGACGCAGAGACAGGGACACAGAGACAGAGACACAGAGACCGAGACCCAGAGACGGAGACACAGATACAGAGACACAGAGACAGAGACACAGAGACAGAGACACAGAGACAGAGACACAGAGACAGAGACACAGAGACAGAGAAACAGAGACAGAGTCACAGAGACAGAGTCACAGAGACAGAGACACAGAGGCAGAGGCACAGTGAGAGAGACACAGATGCAGAGACACAGAGACAGGGACACAGAGACAGAGACACAGAGACTGAGACGCAGAGACAGAGACACAGAGACAGAGACACAGAGACAGAGACACAGAGACAGAGACACAGAGGCAGAGGCACAGTGAGAGAGACACAGATGCAGAGACACAGAGACAGGGACACAGAGACAGAGACACAGAGACTGAGACGCAGAGACAGAGACACAGAGACAGAGACACAGAGACAGAGACACAGAGACAGAGACACAGAGACAGAGACACAGAGGCAGAGGCACAGAGCCAGAGACACAGAGACAGAGACAGAGACAGACACACAGAGACAGAGACACAGAGAGGGAGACACAGGGACAGAGACACAGAGACTGGGACACAGAGAGAGTGACTCAGAGACAGAGACACAGGGACAAAATCACAGAGACATAGACACAGAGACAGAGACACAGAGACACAGAGACAGAGACAGAGACACAGAGACAGAGACACAGAGACAGAGACACAGAGACAGAGTCACAGAGACAGAGACACAGAGGCAGAGGCACGGAGACAGAGACACAGAGACAGAGACACAGAGACCGAGACCCAGAGACAGAGACACAGATACAGAGACACAGATGCAGAGACACAATGACAGAGATTCGGAGACAGAGACACAGGGAGAGAGACACAGAAACGTAGACACAAGGACAGAGACACAGAGACAGGGACACAGAGACGGAGACACAGAGAGAGAGACACAGAGACAGGGACACAGGGGCAGAGGCACAGAGACAGCGACACAGAGACAGGGACACAGAGATAGTGACACAAAGACAGAGACACAGGGACAGAGGAACAGAGACATAGACACAGAGACAGAGACACAGAGACAGAGACACAGGGACGGAGACACAAGGAGAGAGACACAGAGACAGGGACACAGAGAGAGAGAGACAGAGACAGAGACACAGAGACAGAGACACAGAGACAGATACACAGAGACGGAGACTGTTGGACAGAGACACAGAGACAGAGACACAGTGAGACAGACAGAGACACAGAGACAGAGACACAGGGACAGAGACACAGAGACAGAGACACAGAGACAGATTCACAGAGACAGAGACACAGAGACAGAGACACAGAGACAGAGACGCAGAGACAGGGACACAGAGACAGAGACACAGAGACAGAGAAACAGAGACAGAGTCACAGAGACAGAGACACAGAGGCAGAGGCACAGAGAGAGAGACACAGCGGCAGAGACACAGAGAAAGAGACAGAGACACAGAGACGGAGACACAGGGACAGAGACACAGAGACAGAGACACAGAGACAGAGACACAGAGACAGAGACACAGAGACAGAGATACAGAGACAGAGACACAGGGACAGAGACACAGAGGCAGAGGCACAGAGAGAGAGACACAGCGGCAGAGACACAGAGAAAGAGACAGAGACACAGAGACGGAGACACAGGGACAGAGACACAGAGACAGGGCACAGAGACGGAGACTCTGGGACAGAGACACAGAGACAGAGATTCAGAGACAGGGACACAGAGACGGAGACAGAGAGACAGAGACACAGAGGCAGAGGCACAGAGACAGAGACACAGAGACAGAGACACAGAGACAGAGACACAAAGACAGGGGCACAGAGACGGAGACACAGAGAGAGAGACACAGAGACAGAGACACAGAGACAGAGACAAAGGTACAGAGACACAGAGACAGAGGCACAGCGACAGAGACACAGAGACAGAGACACAGAGACAGAGACACAGAGACAGAGACACAGAGACAGAGACACAGAGACAGAGACACAGAGACCGAGACACAGGGGCAGAGACACAGAGGCAGAGACACAGAGACAGAGACACAGAGACAGAGACACAGAGACAGAGACACAGAGATAGAGACACAGAGACAGAGAAACAGAGACAGAGTCACAGAGACAGAGACACAGAGGCAGAGGCACAGAGAGAGGGACACAGAGGCAGAGACACAGAGAAAGAGACAGAGACACAGAGACGGAGACACAGGGACAGAGACACAGAGACAGGGCACAGAGACGGAGACTCTGGGACAGAGACACAGAGACAGAGATTCAGAGACAGGGACACAGAGACGGCGACACAGAGACAGAGACACAGAGGCAGAGGCACGGAGACAGAGACACAGAGACAGAGACACAGAGAAAGAGACACAGAGACAGAGACACAGAGACAGAGACGCAGAGACAGGGACACAGAGACAGAGACACAGAGACCGAGACCCAGAGACGGAGACACAGATACAGAGACACAGAGACAGAGACACAGAGACAGAGACACAGAGACAGAGACACAGAGGCAGAGGCACAGTGAGAGAGACACAGATGCAGAGACACAGAGACAGGGACACAGAGACAGAGACACAGAGACAGAGACGCAGAGACAGAGACACAGAGACAGAGACACAGAGACAGAGACACAGAGACAGAGACACAATGATAGAGATTCAGAGAGAGAGACACAGGGAGAGAGACACAGAAACGGAGATACAGAGCCAGAGGCACAGAGACAGAGACACAGAGCCAGAGGCACAGAGCCAGAGGCACAGAGACAGAGACACAGAGACAGAGACACAGAGGCAGAGGCACAGAGACAGAGACACAGAGACAGAGACACTGAGACAGAGACACAGAGACAGAGACACAGAGACAGAGTCACAGAGTCAGAGACACAGAGACAGAGACGCAGAGACAGGGACACAGAGACAGAGACACAGAGGCAGAGGCACAGAGACAGAGACACAGAGACAGAGACACAGAGACAGAGACACAGAGACAGAGACACAGATACAGAGACACAGAGACACAGACACAGGGACAGAGACACAGAGACATGGACACAGAGAGAGTGACTCAGAGACAGAGACACAGAGACGGAGACAGAGGCACAGAGACATATACATAGAGACAGAGACACAGAGACGGAGACTGTGGGACAGAGACACAGAGACAGAGATTCAGATGCAGAGACACAGAAACGTAGACACAGGGACAGAGACACAGAGACAGGGACACAGAGACGGAGACATAGAGAGAGAGACAAAGAGTCAGTGACGCAGAGACAGAGACAGAGACACAGAGACGGAGACACATGGAGAGAGTCCCAGAGAAAGAGAAACGGAGACAGAGACAGAGACACAGAGACCGAGACCCAGAGACAGAGTCACAGAGACAGAGACACAGAGACAGAGACACAGAGACAGAGACACAGAGACAGAGACAAGGACACAGAGACACAGACACAGAGACGCAGAGAAAGGGACACAGAGACAGTGACGCAGAGACAGAGGCACAGAGACAGAGACACAGAGACAGGGACACAGAGACAGAGACACAGAGACAGAGACGCAGAGACAGAGACACAGAGACAGAGACACAGAGACAGAGACACAGAGACAGAGACGCAGAGACAGAGACACAGAGACGGAGACCCAGAGACAGAGACACAGATACAGAGATACAGAGACAGAGACACAGTGACAGAGACACAGAGACAGAGACACAGAGGCAGATACACAGAGACAGCGTCACAGAGACAGAGACACAGAGGCAGAGGAACAGAGACAGAGACACAGAGACAGAGACACAGAGACACAGAGACAGAGACAGAGACAGAGACAGAGACACACAGACAGAGACACAGAGACAGAGACGCAGAGACAGAGACACAGAGACAGAGACACAGAGACAGAGACGCAGAGACAGGGACACAGAGACAGAGAAACAGAGACACAGACACAGGGACAGAGACACAGAGACATGTACACAGAGAGAGTGACTCAGAGACAGAGACACAGAGACGGAGACAGAGGCACAGAGACATATACATAGAGACAGAGACACAGAGACGGAGACTGTGGGACAGAGACACAGAGACAGAGATTCAGATGCAGAGACACAGAGACGGAGACACAGGGACACAGACACAGAGACAGGGACACAGAGGCAGAGATTCAGATACAGAGACACAGAGACAGAGACACGGAGAGGGACCCACGGAGACAAAGACACAGAGACAGGGACACAAAGAGGGAGACACATGGACAGAGACACAGAGACCGTGACACAAGGAGAGAGACACAGAGACAGAGACACAGAGAAAGAGAAAAAGAGACAGAGACAGAGACAGAGACAGAGACAGAGACAGAGACACAGAGACAGAGACACAGAGACAGAGTCACAGAGACAGAGACACAGAGGCAGAGACACAGAGACAGAGTCACAGAGACAGAGACACAGAGGCAGAGGCACAGAGACAGAGACACAGAGACAGAGACACAGAGACAGAGACACAGATACAGAGACACAGAGACACAGACACAGGGACAGAGACACAGAGACATGGACACAGAGAGAGTGACTCAGAGACAGAGACACAGAGACGGAGACAGAGGCACAGAGACATATACATAGAGACAGAGACACAGAGACGGAGACTGTGGGACAGAGACACAGAGACAGAGATTCAGATGCAGAGACACAGAAACGTAGACACAGGGACAGAGACACAGAGACAGGGACACAGAGACGGAGACATAGAGAGAGAGACAAAGAGTCAGTGACGCAGAGACAGAGACAGAGACACAGAGACAGAGGCACAATGACAGAGATTCGGAGACAGAGACACAGGGAGAGGGACACAGAAACGGAGAAACAGGGACAGAGACACAGAGACAGGGACACAGAGACGGAGGCACAGAGAGAGAGACACAGAGACAGAGACACAGAGAAGGAGACGCAAGGACAGAGGCACAGAGACAGGGACACAGAGAGAGAGACTCAGAGACAGAGACGCAGAGACAGAGACACAGAGACGGAGACACAGAGACGGAGACCCAGAGACAGAGACACAGATACAGAGACACAGAGACAGAGACACAGTGACAGAGACACAGAGACAGAGACACAGAGACAGATACACAGAGACAGCGTCACAGAGACAGAGACACAGAGGCAGAGGCACAGAGACAGAGACACAGAGACAGAGACACAGATACAGAGACACAGAGACAGAGACACAGAGACAGAGACACAGGGACAGAGACACAGAGACAGAGACACAGAGACAGAGAAACAGAGACAGAGTCACAGAGACAGAGACACAGAGGCAGAGGCACAGAGAGAGAGACACAGCGGCAGAGACACAGAGAAAGAGACAGAGACACAGAGACGGAGACACAGGGACAGGGACACAGAGACAGGGCATAGAGACGGAGACTCTGGGACAGAGACACAGAGACAGAGATTCAGAGACAGGGACACAGAGACGGAGACAGAGAGACAGAGACACAGAGGCAGAGGCACAGAGACAGAGACACAGAGACAGAGACACAGAGACAGAGACACAGAGACAGGGGCACAGAGACGGAGACACACAGAGAGAGACACAGAGACAGAGACACAGAGACAGAGACAAAGGTACAGAGACACAGAGACAGAGGCACAGCGACAGAGACACAGAGACAGAGACACAGAGACAGAGACACAGAGACAGAGACACAGAGAAGGAGACGCAAGGACAGAGGCACAGAGACAGGGACACAGAGAGAGAGACTCAGATACAGAGACGCAGAGACAGAGACGCAGAGACGGAGACACATGGAGAGAGTCACAGAGAAAGAGAAACAGAGACAGAGACAGAGACACAGAGACCGAGACCCAGAGACAGAGTCACAGAGACAGAGACACAGAGACAGAGACACAGAGACAGAGACACAGAGACAGAGACAAGGACACAGAGACACAGACACAGAGACGCAGAGAAAGGGACACAGAGACAGTGACGCAGAGACAGAGGCACAGAGACAGAGACACAGAGACAGGGACACAGAGACAGAGACACAGAGACAGAGACGCAGAGACAGAGACACAGAGACAGAGACACAGAGACAGAGACACAGAGACAGAGACACAGAGACAGAGACGCAGAGACAGAGACACAGAGACGGAGACCCAGAGACAGAGACACAGATACAGAGACACAGAGACAGAGACACAGTGACAGAGACACAGAGACAGAGACACAGAGACAGATACACAGAGACAGCGTCACAGAGACAGAGACACAGAGGCAGAGGAACAGAGACAGAGACACAGAGACACAGAGACAGAGACAGAGACAGAGACAGAGACACACAGACAGAGACACAGAGACAGTGACGCAGAGACAGAGACACAGAGACAGGGACACAGAGACAGAGACGCAGAGACAGAGACACAGAGACGGAGACACAGAGACGGAGACCCAGAGACAGAGACACAGATACAGAGACGCAGAGACAGAGACACAGAGACAGAGACACAGAGACAGAGACACAGAGACAGAGACGCAGAGACAGAGACACAGAGACGGAGACCCAGAGACAGAGACACAGATACAGAGACACAGAGACAGAGACACAGTGACAGAGACACAGAGACAGAGACACAGAGACAGATACACAGAGACAGCGTCACAGAGACAGAGACACAGAGGCAGAGGAACAGAGACAGAGACACAGAGACAGAGACACAGAGACACAGAGACAGAGACAGAGACAGAGACAGAGACAGAGACACACAGACAGAGACACAGAGACAGAGACGCAGAGACAGAGACACAGAGACAGGGACACAGAGACAGAGACGCAGAGACAGAGACACAGAGACGGAGACACAGAGACGGAGACCCAGAGACAGAGACACAGATACAGAGACACAGAGACAGAGACACAGTGACAGAGACACAGAGACAGAGACACAGAGACAGATACACAGAGACAGCGTCACAGAGACAGAGACACAGAGGCAGAGGCACAGAGAAAGAGACACAGAGACAGAGACACAGATACAGAGACACAGAGACAGAGACACAGAGACAGAGACACAGGGACAGAGACACAGAGACAGAGACACAGAGACAGAGAAACAGAGACAGAGTCACAGAGACAGAGACACAGAGGCAGAGGCACAGAGAGAGAGACACAGCGGCAGAGACACAGAGAAAGAGACAGAGACACAGAGACGGAGACACAGGGACAGAGACACAGAGACAGGGCACAGAGACGGAGACTCTGGGACAGAGACACAGAGACAGAGATTCAGAGACAGGGACACAGAGACGGAGACAGAGAGACAGAGACACAGAGGCAGAGGCACAGAGACAGAGACACAGAGACAGAGACACAGAGACAGAGACACAGAGACAGGGGCACAGAGACGGAGACACAGAGAGAGAGACACAGAGACAGAGACACAGAGACAGAGACAAAGGTACAGAGACACAGAGACAGAGGCACAGCGACAGAGACACAGAGACAGAGACACAGAGACAGAGACACAGAGACAGAGACACAGAGACAGAGACACAGAGACAGAGACACAGGGGCAGAGACACAGAGGCAGACACTCAGAGACAGAGACACAGAGACAGAGACACAGAGACAGAGGCACAGAGACAGAGACAGAGGGGCAGAGACAACGAGACGGAGTCACAGTGACAGAGACACAGAGGCAGAGACACAGAGAAAGAGAAACAGAGACAGACACAGAGACAGAGACACAGAGACAGAGACACAGTGACGGAGACACAGGGACAGAGACACAGAGACAGGGACACAGAGAGAGTGACTCAGAGACAGAGACACAGGGACAGAATCACAGAGACATAGACACAGAGACAGAGACACAGAGACACAGAGACAGAGACCGAGACAGAGACAGAGACAGAGACAGAGACAGAGACACAGAGACAGATACACAGAGACAGAGACACAGAGACAGAGACACAGAGACAGAGACACAGAGATAGAGACAAAGAGACAGAGACACAGAGACAGTGTCACAGATACAGAGACACAGAGGCAGAGGCACAGAGACAGAGACACAGAGACAGAGACACAGAGACGGAGGCACAGAGACGGAGACACAGAGACAGAGACACAGAGACCGAGACCCAGAGACAGAGACACAGATACAGAGAGACAGATGCAGAGACACAATGACAGACATTCGGAGACAGAGATACAGGGAGAAGGACACAGAAACGGAGACACAGGGACAGAGACACAGAGACAGGGACACAGAGACAGAGACTCAGAGACGGAGACACAGGGACGGAAACACAAGGACAGAGACACAGAGACAGAGACACAGAGGCAGAGGCACAGAGACAGAGACACAGAGACAGAGACACAGAGACAGAGACGCAGTGACAGAGACACAGAGACAGAGACACAGAGAAAGAGCAACAGAGACAGAGACAGAGACAGAGACACAGAGACAGAGACACAGAGACAGAGACACAGAGACAGAGACACAGAGACAGAGACGCAGAGACAGAGACACAGAGGCCGAGACACAGAGACGGAGACACAGAGCCAGAGACACAGAGACAGAGACAGAGACAGACACACAGAGACAGAGACACAGAGACGGAGACACAGGGACAGAGACACAGAGACAGGGACACAGAGAGAGAGAGACAGAGACAGAGACACAGAGACAGAGACACAGAGACAGATACACAGAGACAGAGACAAAATGACAGAGATTCGGAGACAGAGACACAGGGAGAGAGACACAGAAACGTAGACACAAGGACAGAGACACAGAGACAGGGACACAGAGACGGAGACACAGAGAGAGAGACACAGAGACAGGGACACAGGGGCAGAGGCACAGAGACAGAGACACAGAGACAGGGACACAGAGATAGTGACACAAAGACAGAGACACAGGGACAGAGGAACAGAGACATAGACACAGAGACAGAGACACAGAGACAGAGACACAGGGACGGAGACACAAGGACAGAGACACAGAGACAGGGACACAGAGAGAGAGAGACAGAGACAGAGACACAGAGACAGAGACACAGAGACAGAGACACAGTGAGACAGACAGAGACACAGAGACAGAGACACAGGGACAGAGACACAGAGACAGAGACACAGAGACAGATTCACAGAGACAGAGACACAGAGACAGAGACACAGAGACAGAGACGCAGAGACAGGGACACAGAGACAGAGACACAGAGACAGAGAAACAGAGACAGAGTCACAGAGACAGAGACACAGAGGCAGAGGCACAGAGAGAGAGACACAGCGGCAGAGACACAGAGAAAGAGACAGAGACACAGAGACGGAGACACAGGGACAGAGACACAGAGACAGAGACACAGAGACAGAGACACAGAGACAGAGACACAGAGACAGAGATACAGAGACAGAGACACAGGGACAGAGACACAGAGGCAGAGGCACAGAGAGAGAGACACAGCGGCAGAGACACAGAGACAGAGACACAGAGACAGAGACACAGAGACAGAGACGCAGAGACAGAGACGCAGAGACACAGACACAGAGACAGAAACACAGAGACAGAGACACAGAGACAGAGACACAGAGACAGAGACACAGAGACAGAGACACAGAGACAGAGACACAGAGACAGAGACACAGAGACAGAGACACAGAGACAGAGACACAGAGACAGAGACACAGAGACAGAGACACAGAGACAGAGACACAGAGACAGAGTCACACAGACAGAGACACAAAGGGAGAGGCACAGAGCCAGAGACACAGAGACAGAGACAGAGACAGACACACAGAGACAGAGACACAGAGACGGAGACACAGGGACAGAGACACAGTGACAGAGACACAGAGGCAGAGACACAGAGAAAGAGAAACAGAGACAGAGACAGAGACAGAGACACAGAGACAGAGACACAGTGACGGAGACACAGGGACAGAGACACAGGGACAGAATCACAGAGACATAGACACAGAGAGAGTGACACAAAGACAGAGACACAGGGACAGAGGAACAGAGGCATAGACACAGAGACAGAGACACAGAGACAGTGACACAGGGACGGAGACACAAGGACAGAGACACAGAGACAGGGACTCAGAGACAGAGACACAGAGACGGAGACACAGAGACAGAGAGTCAGAGACAGAGACACAGAGACAGGGACTCAGAGACAGAGACACAGAGACAGAGACAGAGGGGCAGAGACAACGAGACGGAGTCACAGTGACAGAGACACAGAGGCAGAGACACAGAGAAAGAGAAACAGAGACAGACACAGAGACAGAGACACAGAGACAGAGACACAGTGACGGAGACACAGGGACAGAGACACAGAGACAGGGACACAGAGAGAGTGACTCAGAGACAGAGACACAGGGACAGAATCACAAAGACATAGACACAGAGACAGAGACACAGAGACACAGAGACAGAGACAGAGACAGAGACAGAGACAGAGACAGAGACAGAGACACAGAGACAGATACACAGAGACAGAGACACAGAGACAGAGACACAGAGACAGAGACACAGAGATAGAGACAAAGAGACAGAGACACAGAGACAGTGTCACAGATACAGAGACACAGAGGCAGAGGCACAGAGACAGAGACACAGAGACAGAGACACAGAGACGGAGGCAAAGAGACGGAGACACAGAGACAGAGACACAGAGACCGAGACCCAGAGACAGAGACACAGATACAGAGAGACAGATGCAGAGACACAATGACAGACATTCGGAGACAGAGATACAGGGAGAAGGACACAGAAACGGAGACACAGGGACAGAGACACAGAGACAGGGACACAGAGACAGAGACTCAGAGATGGAGACACAGGGACGGAAACACAAGGACAGAGACACAGAGACAGAGACACAGAGGCAGAGGCACAGAGACAGAGACACAGAGACAGGGACACAGAGACAGAGACGCAGTGACAGAGACACAGAGACAGAGACACAGAGAAAGAGCAACAGAGACAGAGACAGAGACAGAGACACAGAGACAGAGACACAGAGACAGAGACACAGAGACAGAGACACAGAGACAGAGACACAGAGACAGAGACGCAGAGACAGAGACACAGAGGCCGAGACACAGAGACGGAGACACAGAGCCAGAGACACAGAGACAGAGACAGAGACAGACACACAGAGACAGAGACACAGAGACGGAGACACAGGGACAGAGACACAGAGACAGGGACACAGAGAGAGTGACTCAGAGACAGAGACACAGGGACAGAATCACAGAGACATAGACACAGAGAGAGTGACACAAAGACAGAGACACAGGGACAGAGGAACAGAGACATAGACACAGAGACAGAGACACAGAGACAGTGACACAGGGACGGAGACACAAGGACAGAGACACAGAGACAGGGACTCAGAGACAGAGACACAGAGACGGAGACACAGAGACAGATACACAGAGACAGAGACACAGAGACAGAGACACAGAGACAGAGACACAGGGACAGAGGCACAGAGCTAGACACACAGAGACAGAGGCACAGAGACAGAGACACAGAGACAGAGATACAGAGACCGAGACCCAGAGGCAGAGGCACAGAGACAGAGACACAGAGACAGAGACACAGAGACAGAGACACAGAGAAAGAGAAACAGAGACAGAGACAGAGACAGAGACACAGAGACAGAGACACAGAGACAGAGACACAGAGACAGAGACGCAGAGACAGAGACACAGAGGCCGAGACACAGAGACGGGGACACAGGGACAGAGAGACAGAGACAGGGACACAGAGAGAGTGACTCAGAGACAGAGACACAGGGACAGAGGCACAGAGACGTAGACACATAGACAGAGACACAGACACAGAGACAGAGACACAGGGACAGGGACACAGAGACATAGCCACAGAGACAGAGACATAGAGACAGAGACACAGAGACAGAGACACAGAGACGGAGACACAGGGGCAGAGACACAGAGACAGGGACACAGAGAGAGTGACACAAAGACAGAGACACAGGGACAGAGGAACAGAGACATAGACACAGAGACATAGACACAGAGACAGAGACACAGAGACAGCGACACAGGGACGGAGACACAAGGACAGAGACACAGAGACAGGGACACAGAGAGAGTGACACAAAGACAGAGACACAGGGACAGAGGAACAGGGACATAGACACAGAGACAGAGACACAGAGACAGAGACACAGAGACAGAGACACAGAGACAGAGACACAGAGACAGAGACACAGAGACAGAGACACAGAGACAGAGGCACAGAGACAGAGACACAGAGACGGAGACACAGAGACGGAGACACAGATACAGAGACACAGAGACAGCGACACAGAGACGGAGGCACAGAGACGGAGACACAGGGACAGAGACACAGAGACAGAGACACAGGGACAGAGACACAGAGGCAGACACTCAGAGGCAGAGACACAGAGACAGAGACGAGTGATGCCCACTTGGACGTCGACCGTTTGGACACGTCCCGTTTGGACGCGTCCCGTTTGGACTAGTCCCAATTGGACGCGTCCCGATTGGACGCGTTCCAACTCAAAACGGTGCAGATAAGACCTAACCAGGCCAACAGAACAATAAAATAGCCTAACTCAACCTAACATAGCCTAACTCAGCTCAACATAGCCTATCATAAGCTAAATTAATGTTCAATCGGCACCGCTACGAATTAGAATACGTCCAATCGGAACGCGTCCAAACGGGACGCATCCAAACGGGACCGTCCAATCGGGACGCGTCCAATCGGTTGACGTCCAAGTGGGACACCCCCGACAGAGACACAGAGACAGAGACACAGAGACCGAGACCCAGAGACAGAGACACAGATACAGAGACACAAAGACAGAGACACAGAGACAGAGACACAGAGACAGAGACACAGAGACAGAGACACAGAGACAGAGTCATAGAGACAGAGACACAGAGGCAGAGGCACAGAGCCAGAGACACAGAGACAGAGACAGAGACAGACACACAGAGACAGAGACACAGAGACGGAGACACAGGGACAGAGACACAGAGACTGGGACACAGAGAGAGTGACTCAGAGACAGAGACACAGGGACAGAATCACAGAGACATAGACACAGAGACAGAGACACAGAGACACAGAGACAGAGATAGAGACAGAGACACAGTGACAGAGACACAGAGACAGATACACAGAGACAGCGTCGCAGAGACAGAGACACAGAGGCAGAGGCACAGAGACAGAGACACAGAGACAGAGACACAGAGACAGGGACGCAGAGACAGAGACACAGAGACAGAGACAAAATGACAGAGATTCGGAGACAGAGACACAGGGAGAGAGACACAGAAACGTAGACACAAGGACAGAGACACAGAGACAGGGACACAGAGACGGAGACACAGAGAGAGAGACACAGAGACAGGGACACAGGGGCAGAGGCACAGAGACAGAGACACAGAGACAGGGACACAGAGATAGTGACACAAAGACAGAGACACAGGGACAGAGGAACAGAGACATAGACACAGAGACAGAGACACAGAGACAGAGACACAGGGACGGAGACACAAGGACAGAGACACAGAGACAGGGACACAGAGAGAGAGAGACAGAGACAGAGACACAGAGACAGAGACACAGAGACAGATACACAGAGACGGAGACTGTTGGACAGAGACACAGAGACAGAGACACAGTGAGACAGACAGAGACACAGAGACAGAGACACAGGGACAGAGACACAGAGACAGAGACACAGAGACAGATTCACAGAGACAGAGACACAGAGACATAGACACAGAGACAGAGACGCAGAGACAGGGACACAGAGACAGAGACACAGAGACAGAGTCACAGAGACAGAGACACAGAGGCAGAGACACAGATACAGAGACACAAAGACAGAGACACAGAGACAGAGACACAGAGACAGAGACACAGAGACAGAGTCACAGAGACAGAGACACAGAGGCAGAGGCACGGAGCCAGAGACACAGAGACAGAGACAGAGACAGACACACAGAGACAGAGACACAGAGAGGGAGACACAGGGACAGAGACACAGAGACTGGGACACAGAGAGAGTGACTCAGAGACAGAGACACAGGGACAGAATCACAGAGACATAGACACAGAGACAGAGACACAGAGACACAGAGACAGAGACAGAGACAGAGACACAGAGACAGAGACACAGAGACAGAGGCACAGAGACAGAGTCACAGAGACAGAGACACAGAGGCAGAGGCACGGAGACAGAGACACAGAGACAGAGACACAGAGACCGAGACCCAGAGACAGAGACACAGATACAGAGACACAGATGCAGAGACACAATGACAGAGATTCGGAGACAGAGATACAGGGAGAGGGACACAGAAACGGAGATACAGGGACAGAGACACAGAGACGGGTACACAGAGACAGAGACGCAGTGACAGAGACACAGAGGCAGAGACACAGAGAAAGAGAAACAGAGACAGAGACAGAGACAGAGACACAGAGACGGAGACCCAGAGACAGAGACACAGATACAGAGACACAGAGACAGAGACACAGTGACAGAGACACAGAGACAGATACACAGAGACAGCGTCACAGAGACAGAGACACAGAGGCAGAGGCACAGAGACAGAGACACAGAGACAGAGACACAGAGACAGGGACGCAGAGACAGAGACACAGAGACAGAGACAAAATGACAGAGATTCGGAGACAGAGACACAGGGAGAGAGACACAGAAACGTAGACACAAGGACAGAGACACAGAGACAGGGACACAGAGACGGAGACACAGAGAGAGAGACACAGAGACAGGGACACAGGGGCAGAGGCACAGAGACAGAGACACAGAGACAGGGACACAGAGATAGTGACACAAAGACAGAGACACAGGGACAGAGGAACAGAGACATAGACACAGAGACAGAGACACAGAGACAGAGACACAGGGACGGAGACACAAGGACAGAGACACAGAGACAGGGACACAGAGAGAGAGAGACAGAGACAGAGACACAGAGACAGAGACACAGAGACAGATACACAGAGACGGAGACTGTTGGACAGAGACACAGAGACAGAGACACAGTGAGACAGACAGAGACACAGAGACAGAGACACAGGGACAGAGACACAGAGACAGAGACACAGAGACAGATTCACAGAGACAGAGACACAGAGACAGAGACACAGAGACAGAGACGCAGAGACAGGGACACAGAGACAGAGACACAGAGACAGAGAAACAGAGACAGAGTCACAGAGACAGAGACACAGAGGCAGAGGCACAGAGAGAGAGACACAGCGGCAGAGACACAGAGAAAGAGACAGAGACACAGAGACGGAGACACAGGGACAGAGACACAGAGACAGAGACACAGAGACAGAGACACAGAGACAGAGACACAGAGACAGAGATACAGAGACAGAGACACAGGGACAGAGACACAGAGGCAGAGGCACAGAGAGAGAGACACAGCGGCAGAGACACAGAGAAAGAGACAGAGACACAGAGACGGAGACACAGGGACAGAGACACAGAGACAGGGCACAGAGACGGAGACTCTGGGACAGAGACACAGAGACAGAGATTCAGAGACAGGGACACAGAGACGGAGACAGTGAGACAGAGACACAGAGGCAGAGGCACAGAGACAGAGACACAGAGACAGAGACACAGAGACAGAGACACAGAGACAGGGGCACAGAGACGGAGACACAGAGAGAGAGACACAGAGACAGAGACACAGAGACAGAGACAAAGGTACAGAGACACAGAGACAGAGGCACTGCGACAGAGACACAGAGACAGAGACACAGAGACAGAGACACAGAGACAGAGACACAGAGACAGAGACACAGAGACAGAGACACAGAGACCGAGACACAGGGGCAGAGACACAGAGGCAGAGACACAGAGACAGAGACACAGAGACAGAGACACAGAGACAGAGACACAGAGACAGAGACACAGAGATAGAGTCACAGAGACAGAGAAACAGAGACAGAGTCACAGAGACAGAGACACAGAGGCAGAGGCACAGAGAGAGGGACACAGAGGCAGAGACACAGAGAAAGAGACAGAGACACAGAGACGGAGACACAGGGACAGAGACACAGAGACAGGGCACAGAGACGGAGACTCTGGGACAGAGACACAGAGACAGAGATTCAGAGACAGGGACACACAGACGGAGACACAGAGACAGAGACACAGAGGCAGAGGCACGGAGACAGAGACACAGAGACAGAGACACAGAGAAAGAGACACAGAGACAGAGACACAGAGTCAGAGACGCAGAGACAGGGACACAGAGACAGAGACACAGAGACCGAGACCCAGAGACGGAGACACAGATACAGAGACACAGAGACAGAGACACAGAGACAGAGACACAGAGACAGAGACACAGAGACAGAGAAACAGAGACAGAGTCACAGAGACAGAGACACAGAGGCAGAGGCACAGAGACAGAGACACAGAGACAGAGACACAGAGACAGAGAAACAGAGACAGAGTCACAGAGACAGAGACACAGAGGCAGAGGCACAGTGAGAGAGACACAGATGCAGAGACACAGAGACAGGGACACAGAGACAGAGACACAGAGACAGAGACGCAGAGACAGAGACACAGAGACAGAGACACAGAGACAGAGACACAGAGACAGAGACACAGAGACAGAGACACAGAGGCAGAGGCACAGAGCCAGAGACACAGAGACAGAGACAGAGACAGACACACAGAGACAGAGACACAGAGAGGGAGACACAGGGACAGAGACACAGAGACTGGGACACAGAGAGAGTGACTCAGAGACGGAGACACAGGGACAGAATCACAGAGACATAGACACAGAGACAGAGACACAGAGGCACAGAGACAGAGACAGAGACAGAGACACAGAGACAGAGACACAGAGACAGAGTCACAGAGACAGAGACACAGAGGCAGAGGCACGGAGACAGAGACACAGAGACAGAGACACAGAGACCGAGACCCAGAGACAGAGACACAGATACAGAGACACAGATGCAGAGACACAATGACAGAGATTCGGAGACAGAGATACAGGGAGAGGGACACAGAAACGGAGATACAGGGACAGAGACACAGAGACGGGGACACAGAGACAGAGACGCAGTGACAGAGACACAGAGGCAGAGACACAGAGAAAGAGAAACAGAGACAGAGACAGAGACAGAGACACAGAGACGGAGACCCAGAGACAGAGACACAGATACAGAGACACAGAGACAGAGACACAGTGACAGAGACACAGAGACAGATACACAGAGACAGCGTCACAGAGACAGAGACACAGAGGCAGAGGCACAGAGCCAGAGACACAGAGACAGAGACACAGAGACAGGGACGCAGAGACAGAGACACAGAGACAGAGACAAAATGACAGAGATTCGGAGACAGAGACACAGGGAGAGAGACACAGAAACGTAGACACAAGGACAGAGACACAGAGACAGGGACACAGAGACGGAGACACAGAGAGAGAGACACAGAGACAGGGACACAGGGGCAGAGGCACAGAGACAGAGACACAGAGACAGGGACACAGAGATAGTGACACAAAGACAGAGACACAGGGACAGAGGAACAGAGACATAGACACAGAGACAGAGACACAGAGACAGAGACACAGGGACGGAGACACAAGGACAGAGACACAGAGACAGGGACACAGAGAGAGAGAGACAGAGACAGAGACACAGAGACAGAGACACAGAGACAGATACACAGAGACGGAGACTGTTGGACAGAGACACAGAGACAGAGACACAGTGAGACAGACAGAGACACAGAGACAGAGACACAGGGACAGAGACACAGAGACAGAGACACAGAGACAGATTCACAGAGACAGAGACACAGAGACAGAGACACAGAGACAGAGACGCAGAGACAGGGACACAGAGACAGAGACACAGAGACAGAGAAACAGAGACAGAGTCACAGAGACAGAGACACAGAGGCAGAGGCACAGAGAGAGAGACACAGCGGCAGAGACACAGAGAAAGAGACAGAGACACAGAGACGGAGACACAGGGACAGAGACACAGAGACAGAGACACAGAGACAGAGACACAGAGACAGAGACACAGAGACAGAGATACAGAGACAGAGACACAGGGACAGAGACACAGAGGCAGAGGCACAGAGAGAGAGACACAGCGGCAGAGACACAGAGAAAGAGACAGAGACACAGAGACGGAGACACAGGGACAGAGACACAGAGACAGGGCACAGAGACGGAGACTCTGGGACAGAGACACAGAGACAGAGATTCAGAGACAGGGACACAGAGACGGAGACAGAGAGACAGAGACACAGAGGCAGAGGCACAGAGACAGAGACACAGAGACAGAGACACAGAGACAGAGACACAGAGACAGGGGCACAGAGACGGAGACACAGAGAGAGAGACACAGAGACAGAGACACAGAGACAGAGACAAAGGTACAGAGACACAGAGACAGAGGCACAGCGACAGAGATACAGAGACAGAGACACAGAGACAGAGACACAGAGACAGAGACACAGAGACAGAGACACAGAGACAGAGACACAGAGATAGAGACACAGAGACAGAGAAACAGAGACAGAGTCACAGAGACAGAGACACAGAGGCAGAGGCACAGAGAGAGGGACACAGAGGCAGAGACACAGAGAAAGAGACAGAGACACAGAGACGGAGACACAGGGACAGAGACACAGAGACAGGGCACAGAGACGGAGACTCTGGGACAGAGACACAGAGACAGAGATTCAGAGACAGGGACACAGAGACGGAGACACAGAGACAGAGACACAGAGGCAGAGGCACGGAGACAGAGACACAGAGACAGAGACACAGAGAAAGAGACACAGAGACAGAGACACAGAGACAGAGACGCAGAGACAGGGACACAGAGACAGAGACACAGAGACCGAGACCCAGAGACGGAGACACAGATACAGAGACACAGAGACAGAGACACAGAGACAGAGACACAGAGACAGAGACACAGAGACAGAAAAACAGAGACAGAGTCACAGAGACAGAGACACAGAGGCAGAGGCACAGAGACAGAGACACAGAGACAGAGACACAGAGACAGAGAAACAGAGACAGAGTCACAGAGACAGAGACACAGAGGCAGAGGCACAGTGAGAGAGACACAGATGCAGAGACACAGAGACAGGGACACAGAGACAGAGACACAGAGACAGAGACGCAGAGACAGAGACACAGAGACAGAGACACAGAGACAGAGACACAGAGACAGAGACACAATGATAGAGATTCAGAGAGAGAGACACAGGGAGAGAGACACAGAAACGGAGATACAGAGCCAGAGGCACAGAGACAGAGACACAGAGCCAGAGGCACAGAGCCAGAGGCACAGAGACAGAGACACAGAGACAGAGACACAGAGGCAGAGGCACAGAGACAGAGACACAGAGACAGAGACACAGAGACAGAGACACAGAGACAGAGACACAGAGACAGAGTCACAGAGTCAGAGACACAGAGACAGAGACGCAGAGACAGGGACACAGAGACAGAGACACAGAGGCAGAGGCACAGAGACAGAGACACAGAGACAGAGACACAGAGACAGAGACACAGAGACAGAGACACAGATACAGAGACACAGAGACACAGACACAGGGACAGAGACACAGAGACATGGACACAGAGAGAGTGACTCAGAGACAGAGACACAGAGACGGAGACAGAGGCACAGAGACATATACATAGAGACAGAGACACAGAGACGGAGACTGTGGGACAGAGACACAGAGACAGAGATTCAGATGCAGAGACACAGAAACGTAGACACAGGGACAGAGACACAGAGACAGGGACACAGAGACGGAGACATAGAGAGAGAGACAAAGAGTCAGTGACGCAGAGACAGAGACAGAGACACAGAGACAGAGGCACAATGACAGAGATTCGGAGACAGAGACACAGGGAGAGGGACACAGAAACGGAGAAACAGGGACAGAGACACAGAGACAGGGACACAGAGACGGAGACACAGAGACGGAGACACAGATACAGAGACACAGAGACAGAGACACAGAGACAGAGACACAGAGACAGAGACACAGAGACAGAAAAACAGAGACAGAGTCACAGAGACAGAGACACAGAGGCAGAGGCACAGAGACAGAGACACAGAGACAGAGACACAGAGACAGAGAAACAGAGACAGAGTCACAGAGACAGAGACACAGAGGCAGAGGCACAGTGAGAGAGACACAGATGCAGAGACACAGAGACAGGGACACAGAGACAGAGACACAGAGACAGAGACGCAGAGACAGAGACACAGAGACAGAGACACAGAGACAGAGACACAGAGACAGAGACACAATGATAGAGATTCAGAGAGAGAGACACAGGGAGAGAGACACAGAAACGGAGATACAGAGCCAGAGGCACAGAGACAGAGACACAGAGCCAGAGGCACAGAGCCAGAGGCACAGAGACAGAGACACAGAGACAGAGACACAGAGGCAGAGGCACAGAGACAGAGACACAGAGACAGAGACACAGAGACAGAGACACAGAGACAGAGACACAGAGACAGAGTCACAGAGTCAGAGACACAGAGACAGAGACGCAGAGACAGGGACACAGAGACAGAGACACAGAGGCAGAGGCACAGAGACAGAGACACAGAGACAGAGACACAGAGACAGAGACAAGGACACAGAGACACAGACACAGAGACGCAGAGAAAGGGACACAGAGACAGTGACGCAGAGACAGAGGCACAGAGACAGAGACACAGAGACAGGGACACAGAGACAGAGACACAGAGACAGAGACGCAGAGACAGAGACACAGAGACAGAGACACAGAGACAGAGACACAGAGACAGAGACGCAGAGACAGAGACACAGAGACGGAGACCCAGAGACAGAGACACAGATACAGAGACACAGAGACAGAGACACAGTGACAGAGACACAGAGACAGAGACACAGAGACAGATACACAGAGACAGCGTCACAGAGACAGAGACACAGAGGCAGAGGAACAGAGACAGAGACACAGAGACAGAGACACAGAGACACAGAGACAGAGACAGAGACAGAGACAGAGACACACAGACAGAGACACAGAGACAGAGACGCAGAGACAGAGACACAGAGACAGAGACACAGAGACAGAGACGCAGAGACAGGGACACAGAGACAGAGACACAGAGAAACAGACACAGGGACAGAGACACAGAGACATGTACACAGAGAGAGTGACTCAGAGACAGAGACACAGAGACGGAGACAGAGGCACAGAGACATATACATAGAGACAGAGACACAGAGACGGAGACTGTGGGACAGAGACACAGAGACAGAGATTCAGATGCAGAGACACAGAGACGGAGACACAGGGACACAGACACAGAGACAGGGACACAGAGGCAGGGATTCAGATACAGAGACACAGAGACAGAGACACGGAGAGGGACCCACGGAGACAAAGACACAGAGACAGGGACACAAAGAGGGAGACACATGGACAGAGACACAGAGACCGTGACACAAGGAGAGAGACACAGAGACAGAGACACAGAGAAAGAGAAAAAGAGACAGAGACAGAGACAGAGACAGAGACAGAGACACAGAGACAGAGACACAGAGACAGAGTCACAGAGACAGAGACACAGAGGCAGAGACACAGAGACAGAGTCACAGAGACAGAGACACAGAGGCAGAGACACAGAGACAGAGACACAGATACAGAGACACAGAGACACAGACACAGGGACAGAGACACAGAGACATGGACACAGAGACAGAAAAACAGAGACAGAGTCACAGAGACAGAGACACAGAGACAGAGACACAGAGACAGAGACACAGAGACAGAGACACAGAGACAGAGATACAGAGACAGAGACACAGGGACAGAGACACCGAGGCAGAGGCACAGAGAGAGAGACACAGCGGCAGAGACACAGAGAAAGAGACAGAGACACAGAGACGGAGACACAGGGACAGAGACACAGAGACAGGGCACAGAGACGGAGACTCTGGGACAGAGACACAGAGACAGAGATTCAGAGACAGGGACACAGAGACGGAGACAGAGAGACAGAGACACAGAGGCAGAGGCACAGAGACAGAGACACAGAGACAGAGACACAGAGACAGAGACACAGAGACAGGGGCACAGAGACGGAGACACAGAGAGAGAGACACAGAGACAGAGACACAGAGACAGAGACAAAGGTACAGAGACACAGAGACAGAGGCACAGCGACAGAGATACAGAGACAGAGACACAGAGACAGAGACACAGAGACAGAGACACAGAGACAGAGACACAGAGACAGAGACACAGAGATAGAGACACAGAGACAGAGAAACAGAGACAGAGTCACAGAGACAGAGACACAGAGGCAGAGGCACAGAGAGAGGGACACAGAGGCAGAGACACAGAGAAAGAGACAGAGACACAGAGACGGAGACACAGGGACAGAGACACAGAGACAGGGCACAGAGACGGAGACTCTGGGACAGAGACACAGAGACAGAGATTCAGAGACAGGGACACAGAGACGGAGACACAGAGACAGAGACACAGAGGCAGAGGCACGGAGACAGAGACACAGAGACAGAGACACAGAGAAAGAGACACAGAGACAGAGACACAGAGACAGAGACGCAGAGACAGGGACACAGAGACAGAGACACAGAGACCGAGACCCAGAGACGGAGACACAGATACAGAGACACAGAGACAGAGACACAGAGACAGAGACACAGAGACAGAGACACAGAGACAGAAAAACAGAGACAGAGTCACAGAGACAGAGACACAGAGGCAGAGGCACAGAGACAGAGACACAGAGACAGAGACACAGAGACAGAGAAACAGAGACAGAGTCACAGAGACAGAGACACAGAGGCAGAGGCACAGTGAGAGAGACACAGATGCAGAGACACAGAGACAGGGACACAGAGACAGAGACACAGAGACAGAGACGCAGAGACAGAGACACAGAGACAGAGACACAGAGACAGAGACACAGAGACAGAGACACAATGATAGAGATTCAGAGAGAGAGACACAGGGAGAGAGACACAGAAACGGAGATACAGAGCCAGAGGCACAGAGACAGAGACACAGAGCCAGAGGCACAGAGCCAGAGGCACAGAGACAGAGACACAGAGACAGAGACACAGAGGCAGAGGCACAGAGACAGAGACACAGAGACAGAGACACAGAGACAGAGACACAGAGACAGAGTCACAGAGTCAGAGACACAGAGACAGAGACGCAGAGACAGGGACACAGAGACAGAGACACAGAGGCAGAGGCACAGAGACAGAGACACAGAGACAGAGACACAGAGACAGAGACACAGAGACAGAGACACAGATACAGAGACACAGAGACACAGACACAGGGACAGAGACACAGAGACATGGACACAGAGAGAGTGACTCAGAGACAGAGACACAGAGACGGAGACAGAGGCACAGAGACATATACATAGAGACAGAGACACAGAGACGGAGACTGTGGGACAGAGACACAGAGACAGAGATTCAGATGCAGAGACACAGAAACGTAGACACAGGGACAGAGACACAGAGACAGGGACACAGAGACGGAGACATAGAGAGAGAGACAAAGAGTCAGTGACGCAGAGACAGAGACAGAGACACAGAGACAGAGGCACAATGACAGAGATTCGGAGACAGAGACACAGGGAGAGGGACACAGAAACGGAGAAACAGGGACAGAGACACAGAGACAGGGACACAGAGACGGAGACACAGAGACGGAGACACAGATACAGAGACACAGAGACAGAGACACAGAGACAGAGACACAGAGACAGAGACACAGAGACAGAAAAACAGAGACAGAGTCACAGAGACAGAGACACAGAGGCAGAGGCACAGAGACAGAGACACAGAGACAGAGACACAGAGACAGAGAAACAGAGACAGAGTCACAGAGACAGAGACACAGAGGCAGAGGCACAGTGAGAGAGACACAGATGCAGAGACACAGAGACAGGGACACAGAGACAGAGACACAGAGACAGAGACGCAGAGACAGAGACACAGAGACAGAGACACAGAGACAGAGACACAGAGACAGAGACACAATGATAGAGATTCAGAGAGAGAGACACAGGGAGAGAGACACAGAAACGGAGATACAGAGCCAGAGGCACAGAGACAGAGACACAGAGCCAGAGGCACAGAGCCAGAGGCACAGAGACAGAGACACAGAGACAGAGACACAGAGGCAGAGGCACAGAGACAGAGACACAGAGACAGAGACACAGAGACAGAGACACAGAGACAGAGACACAGAGACAGAGTCACAGAGTCAGAGACACAGAGACAGAGACGCAGAGACAGGGACACAGAGACAGAGACACAGAGGCAGAGGCACAGAGACAGAGACACAGAGACAGAGACACAGAGACAGAGACACAGAGACAGAGACACAGATACAGAGACACAGAGACACAGACACAGGGACAGAGACACAGAGACATGGACACAGAGAGAGTGACTCAGAGACAGAGACACAGAGACGGAGACAGAGGCACAGAGACATATACATAGAGACAGAGACACAGAGACGGAGACTGTGGGACAGAGACACAGAGACAGAGATTCAGATGCAGAGACACAGAAACGTAGACACAGGGACAGAGACACAGAGACAGGGACACAGAGACGGAGACATAGAGAGAGAGACAAAGAGTCAGTGACGCAGAGACAGAGACAGAGACACAGAGACAGAGGCACAATGACAGAGATTCGGAGACAGAGACACAGGGAGAGGGACACAGAAACGGAGAAACAGGGACAGAGACACAGAGACAGGGACACAGAGACGGAGACACAGAGAGAGAGACACAGAGACAGAGACACAGAGAAGGAGACGCAAGGACAGAGGCACAGAGACAGGGACACAGAGAGAGAGACTCAGATACAGAGACGCAGAGACAGAGACGCAGAGACGGAGACACATGGAGAGAGTCACAGAGAAAGAGAAACAGAGACAGAGACAGAGACACAGAGACCGAGACCCAGAGACAGAGTCACAGAGACAGAGACACAGAGACAGAGACACAGAGACAGAGACACAGAGACAGAGACAAGGACACAGAGACACAGACACAGAGACGCAGAGAAAGGGACACAGAGACAGTGACGCAGAGACAGAGGCACAGAGACAGAGACACAGAGACAGGGACACAGAGACAGAGACACAGAGACAGAGACGCAGAGACAGAGACACAGAGACAGAGACACAGAGACAGAGACACAGAGACAGAGACGCAGAGACAGAGACACAGAGACGGAGACCCAGAGACAGAGACACAGATACAGAGACACAGAGACAGAGACACAGTGACAGAGACACAGAGACAGAGACACAGAGACAGATACACAGAGACAGCGTCACAGAGACAGAGACACAGAGGCAGAGGAACAGAGACAGAGACACAGAGACAGAGACACAGAGACACAGAGACAGAGACAGAGACAGAGACAGAGACAGAGACACACAGACAGAGACACAGAGACAGAGACGCAGAGACAGAGACACAGAGACAGAGACACAGAGACAGAGACGCAGAGACAGGGACACAGAGACAGAGACACAGAGACACAGACACAGGGACAGAGACACAGAGACATGTACACAGAGAGAGTGACTCAGAGACAGAGACACAGAGACGGAGACAGAGGCACAGAGACATATACATAGAGACAGAGACACAGAGACGGAGACTGTGGGACAGAGACACAGAGACAGAGATTCAGATGCAGAGACACAGAGACGGAGACACAGGGACACAGACACAGAGACAGGGACACAGAGGCAGGGATTCAGATACAGAGACACAGAGACAGAGACACGGAGAGGGACCCACGGAGACAAAGACACAGAGACAGGGACACAAAGAGGGAGACACATGGACAGAGACACAGAGACCGTGACACAAGGAGAGAGACACAGAGACAGAGACACAGAGAAAGAGAAAAAGAGACAGAGACAGAGACAGAGACAGAGACAGAGACACAGAGACAGAGACACAGAGACAGAGTCACAGAGACAGAGACACAGAGGCAGAGACACAGAGACAGAGTCACAGAGACAGAGACACAGAGGCAGAGACACAGAGACAGAGACACAGATACAGAGACACAGAGACACAGACACAGGGACAGAGACACAGAGACATGGACACAGAGACAGAAAAACAGAGACAGAGTCACAGAGACAGAGACACAGAGGCAGAGGCACAGAGACAGAGACACAGAGACAGAGACACAGAGACGGAGAAACAGAGACAGAGTCACAGAGACAGAGACACAGAGGCAGAGGCACAGTGAGAGAGACACAGATGCAGAGACACAGAGACAGGGACACAGAGACAGAGACACAGAGACAGAGACGCAAAGACAGAGACACAGAGACAGAGACACAGAGACAGAGACACAGAGACAGAGACACAATGATAGAGATTCAGAGAGAGAGACACAGGGAGAGAGACACAGAAACGGAGATACAGAGCCAGAGGCACAGAGACAGAGACACAGAGCCAGAGGCACAGAGCCAGAGGCACAGAGACAGAGACACAGAGACAGAGACACAGAGGCAGAGGCACAGAGACAGAGACACAGAGACAGAGACACAGAGACAGAGACACAGAGACAGAGACACAGAGACAGAGTCACAGAGTCAGAGACACAGAGACAGAGACGCAGAGACAGGGACACAGAGACAGAGACACAGAGGCAGAGGCACAGAGACAGAGACACAGAGACAGAGACACAGAGACAGAGACACAGAGACAGAGACACAGATACAGAGACACAGAGACACAGACACAGGGACAGAGACACAGAGACATGGACACAGAGAGAGTGACTCAGAGACAGAGACACAGAGACGGAGACAGAGGCACAGAGACATATACATAGAGACAGAGACACAGAGACGGAGACTGTGGGACAGAGACACAGAGACAGAGATTCAGATGCAGAGACACAGAAACGTAGACACAGGGACAGAGACACAGAGACAGGGACACAGAGACGGAGACATAGAGAGAGAGACAAAGAGTCAGTGACGCAGAGACAGAGACAGAGACACAGAGACAGAGGCACAATGACAGAGATTCGGAGACAGAGACACAGGGAGAGGGACACAGAAACGGAGAAACAGGGACAGAGACACAGAGACAGGGACACAGAGACGGAGACACAGAGACGGAGACACAGATACAGAGACACAGAGACAGAGACACAGAGACAGAGACACAGAGACAGAGACACAGAGACAGAAAAACAGAGACAGAGTCACAGAGACAGAGACACAGAGGCAGAGGCACAGAGACAGAGACACAGAGACAGAGACACAGAGACAGAGAAACAGAGACAGAGTCACAGAGACAGAGACACAGAGGCAGAGGCACAGTGAGAGAGACACAGATGCAGAGACACAGAGACAGGGACACAGAGACAGAGACACAGAGACAGAGACGCAGAGACAGAGACACAGAGACAGAGACACAGAGACAGAGACACAGAGACAGAGACACAATGATAGAGATTCAGAGAGAGAGACACAGGGAGAGAGACACAGAAACGGAGATACAGAGCCAGAGGCACAGAGACAGAGACACAGAGCCAGAGGCACAGAGCCAGAGGCACAGAGACAGAGACACAGAGACAGAGACACAGAGGCAGAGGCACAGAGACAGAGACACAGAGACAGAGACACAGAGACAGAGACACAGAGACAGAGACACAGAGACAGAGTCACAGAGTCAGAGACACAGAGACAGAGACGCAGAGACAGGGACACAGAGACAGAGACACAGAGGCAGAGGCACAGAGACAGAGACACAGAGACAGAGACACAGAGACAGAGACACAGAGACAGAGACACAGATACAGAGACACAGAGACACAGACACAGGGACAGAGACACAGAGACATGGACACAGAGAGAGTGACTCAGAGACAGAGACACAGAGACGGAGACAGAGGCACAGAGACATATACATAGAGACAGAGACACAGAGACGGAGACTGTGGGACAGAGACACAGAGACAGAGATTCAGATGCAGAGACACAGAAACGTAGACACAGGGACAGAGACACAGAGACAGGGACACAGAGACGGAGACATAGAGAGAGAGACAAAGAGTCAGTGACGCAGAGACAGAGACAGAGACACAGAGACAGAGGCACAATGACAGAGATTCGGAGACAGAGACACAGGGAGAGGGACACAGAAACTGAGAAACAGGGACAGAGACACAGAGACAGGGACACAGAGACGGAGACACAGAGAGAGAGACACAGAGACAGAGACACAGAGAAGGAGACGCAAGGACAGAGGCACAGAGACAGGGACACAGAGAGAGAGACTCAGATACAGAGACGCAGAGACAGAGACGCAGAGACGGAGACACATGGAGAGAGTCACAGAGAAAGAGAAACAGAGACAGAGACAGAGACACAGAGACCGAGACCCAGAGACAGAGTCACAGAGACAGAGACACAGAGACAGAGACACAGAGACAGAGACACAGAGACAGAGACAAGGACACAGAGACACAGACACAGAGACGCAGAGAAAGGGACACAGAGACAGTGACGCAGAGACAGAGGCACAGAGACAGAGACACAGAGACAGGGACACAGAGACAGAGACACAGAGACAGAGACGCAGAGACAGAGACACAGAGACAGAGACACAGAGACAGAGACACAGAGACAGAGACGCAGAGACAGAGACACAGAGACGGAGACCCAGAGACAGAGACACAGATACAGAGACACAGAGACAGAGACACAGTGACAGAGACACAGAGACAGAGACACAGAGACAGATACACAGAGACAGCGTCACAGAGACAGAGACACAGAGGCAGAGGAACAGAGACAGAGACACAGAGACAGAGACACAGAGACACAGAGACAGAGACAGAGACAGAGACAGAGACACACAGACAGAGACACAGAGACAGAGACGCAGAGACAGAGACACAGAGACAGAGACACAGAGACAGAGACGCAGAGACAGGGACACAGAGACAGAGACACAGAGACACAGACACAGGGACAGAGACACAGAGACATGTACACAGAGAGAGTGACTCAGAGACAGAGACACAGAGACGGAGACAGAGGCACAGAGACATATACATAGAGACAGAGACACAGAGACGGAGACTGTGGGACAGAGACACAGAGACAGAGATTCAGATGCAGAGACACAGAGACGGAGACACAGGGACACAGACACAGAGACAGGGACACAGAGGCAGGGATTCAGATACAGAGACACAGAGACAGAGACACGGAGAGGGACCCACGGAGACAAAGACACAGAGACAGGGACACAAAGAGGGAGACACATGGACAGAGACACAGAGACCGTGACACAAGGAGAGAGACACAGAGACAGAGACACAGAGAAAGAGAAAAAGAGACAGAGACAGAGACAGAGACAGAGACAGAGACACAGAGACAGAGACACAGAGACAGAGTCACAGAGACAGAGACACAGAGGCAGAGACACAGAGACAGAGTCACAGAGACAGAGACACAGAGGCAGAGGCACAGAGACAGAGACACAGAGACAGAGACACAGAGACAGAGACACAGAGACAGAGACACAGATACAGAGACACAGAGACACAGACACAGGGACAGAGACACAGAGACATGGACACAGAGAGAGTGACTCAGAGACAGAGACACAGAGACGGGGACAGAGGCACAGAGACATATACATAGAGACAGAGACACAGAGACGGAGACTGTGGGACAGAGACACAGAGACAGAGATTCAGATGCAGAGACACAGAAACGTAGACACAGGGACAGAGACACAGAGACAGGGACACAGAGACGGAGACATAGAGAGAGAGACAAAGAGTCAGTGACGCAGAGACAGAGACAGAGACACAGAGACAGAGGCACAATGACAGAGATTCGGAGACAGAGACACAGGGAGAGGGACACAGAAACGGAGAAACAGGGACAGAGACACAGAGACAGGGACACAGAGACGGAGGCACAGAGAGAGAGACACAGAGACAGAGACACAGAGAAGGAGACGCAAGGACAGAGGCACAGAGACAGGGACACAGAGAGAGAGACTCAGATACAGAGACGCAGAGACAGAGACGCAGAGACGGAGACACATGGAGAGAGTCACAGAGAAAGAGAAACAGAGACAGAGACAGAGACACAGAGACCGAGACCCAGAGACAGAGTCACAGAGACAGAGACACAGAGACAGAGACAGAGAGACAGAGACAGAGACAGAGACACACAGACAGAGACACAGAGACAGAGACGCAGAGACAGAGACACAGAGACAGAGACACAGAGACAGAGACGCAGAGACAGAGACACAGAGACGGAGACACAGAGACGGAGACCCAGAGACAGAGACACAGATACAGAGACACAGAGACAGAGACACAGTGACAGAGACACAGAGACAGAGACACAGAGACAGATACACAGAGACAGCGTCACAGAGACAGAGACACAGAGGCAGAGGCACAGAGACAGAGACACAGAGACAGAGACACAGATACAGAGACACAGAGACAGAGACACAGAGACAGAGACACAGGGACAGAGACACAGAGAGAGAGACACAGAGACAGAGAAACAGAGACAGAGTCACAGAGACAGAGACACAAAGGCAGAGGCACAGAGAGAGAGACACAGCGGCAGAGACACAGAGAAAGAGACAGAGACACAGAGACGGAGACACAGGGACAGAGACACAGAGACAGGGCATAGAGACGGAGACTCTGGGACAGAGACACAGAGACAGAGATTCAGAGACAGGGACACAGAGACGGAGACAGAGAGACAGAGACACAGAGGCAGAGGCACAGAGACAGAGACACAGAGACAGAGACACAGAGACAGAGACACAGAGACAGGGGCACAGAGACGGAGACACAGAGAGAGAGACACAGAGACAGAGACACAGAGACAGAGACAAAGGTACAGAGACACAGAGACAGAGGCACAGCGACAGAGACACAGAGACAGAGACACAGAGACAGAGACACAGAGACAGAGACAAGGACACAGAGACACAGACACAGAGACGCAGAGAAAGGGACACAGAGACAGTGACGCAGAGACAGAGGCACAGAGACAGAGACACAGAGACAGGGACACAGAGACAGAGACACAGAGACAGAGACGCAGAGACAGAGACACAGAGACAGAGACACAGAGACAGAGACACAGAGACAGAGACGCAGAGACAGAGACACAGAGACGGAGACCCAGAGACAGAGACACAGATACAGAGACACAGAGACAGAGACACAGTGACAGAGACACAGAGACAGAGACACAGAGACAGATACACAGAGACAGCGTCACAGAGACAGAGACACAGAGGCAGAGGAACAGAGACAGAGACACAGAGACACAGAGACAGAGACAGAGACAGAGACAGAGACAGAGACACACAGACAGAGACACAGAGACAGAGACGCAGAGACAGAGACACAGAGACAGGGACACAGAGACAGAGACGCAGAGACAGAGACACAGAGACGGAGACACAGAGACGGAGACCCAGAGACAGAGACACAGATACAGAGACGCAGAGACAGAGACACAGAGACAGAGACACAGAGACAGAGACACAGAGACAGAGACGCAGAGACAGAGACACAGAGACGGAGACCCAGAGACAGAGACACAGATACAGAGACACAGAGACAGAGACACAGTGACAGAGACACAGAGACAGAGACACAGAGACAGATACACAGAGACAGCGTCACAGAGACAGAGACACAGAGGCAGAGGAACAGAGACAGAGACACAGAGACAGAGACACAGAGACACAGAGACAGAGACAGAGACAGAGACAGAGACACACAGACAGAGACACAGAGACAGAGACGCAGAGACAGAGACACAGAGACAGGGACACAGAGACAGAGACGCAGAGACAGAGACACAGAGACGGAGACACAGAGACGGAGACCCAGAGACAGAGACACAGATACAGAGACACAGAGACAGAGACACAGTGACAGAGACACAGAGACAGAGACACAGAGACAGATACACAGAGACAGCGTCACAGAGACAGAGACACAGAGACAGAGAAACAGAGACAGAGTCACAGAGACAGAGACACAGAGGCAGAGGCACAGAGAGAGAGACACAGCGGCAGAGACACAGAGAAAGAGACAGAGACACAGAGACGGAGACACAGGGACAGAGACACAGAGACAGGGCACAGAGACGGAGACTCTGGGACAGAGACACAGAGACAGAGATTCAGAGACAGGGACACAGAGACGGAGACAGAGAGACAGAGACACAGAGGCAGAGGCACAGAGACAGAGACACAGAGACAGAGACACAGAGACAGAGACACAGAGACAGGGGCACAGAGACGGAGACACAGAGAGAGAGACACAGAGACAGAGACACAGAGACAGAGACAAAGGTACAGAGACACAGAGACAGAGGCACAGCGACAGAGGCACAGAGACAGAGACACAGAGACAGAGACACAGAGACAGAGACACAGAGACAGAGACACAGAGACAGAGACACAGAGACAGAGACACAGAGACAGAGACACAGAGGCAGAGGCACAGAGACAGAGACACAGAGACAGAGACACAGAGACAGAGACGCAGAGACAGAGACGTAGAGACAGAGACACAGAGACAGGGCACAGAGACAGAGACACAGAGACAGAGACGCAGAGACAGAGACACAGAGACAGAGACACAGAGACAGAGACACAATGATAGAGATTCAGAGAGAGAGACACAGGGAGAGAGACACAGAAACGGAGATACAGAGCCAGAGGCACAGAGACAGAGACACAGAGCCGGAGGCACAGAGCCAGAGGCACAGAGACAGAGACACAGAGAGAGACACAGAGGCAGAGGCACAGAGACAGAGACACAGAGACAGAGACACAGAGACAGAGACACAGAGACAGAGTCACAGAGTCAGAGACACAGAGACAGAGACGCAGAGACAGGGACACAGAGACAGAGACACAGAGACACAGACACAGGGACAGAGACACAGAGACATGTACACAGAGAGAGTGACTCAGAGACAGAGACACAGAGACGGAGACAGAGGCACAGAGACATATACATAGAGACAGAGACACAGAGACGGAGACTGTGGGACAGAGACACAGAGACAGAGATTCAGATGCAGAGACACAGAGACGGAGACACAGGGACACAGACACAGAGACAGGGACACAGAGGCAGAGATTCAGATACAGAGACACAGAGACAGAGACACGGAGAGAGACCCACGGAGACAAAGACACAGAGACAGGGACACAAAGAGGGAGACACAGAGACAGAGACACAGAGAAAGAGAAAAAGAGACAGAGACAGAGACACAGAGAAAGAGAAAAAGAGACAGAGACAGAGACAGAGACAGAGACAGAGACACAGAGACAGAGACACAGAGACAGAGTCACAGAGACAGAGACACAGAGGCAGAGACACAGAGACAGAGTCACAGAGACAGAGACACAGAGGCAGAGGCACAGAGACAGAGACACAGAGACAGAGACACAGAGACAGAGACACAGAGACAGAGACACAGATACAGAGACACAGAGACACAGACACAGGGACAGAGACACAGAGACATGGACACAGAGAGAGTGACTCAGAGACAGAGACACAGAGACGGAGACAGAGGCACAGAGACATATACATAGAGACCGAGACACAGAGACGGAGACTGTGGGACAGAGACACAGAGACAGAGATTCAGATGCAGAGACACAGAAACGTAGACACAGGGACAGAGACACAGAGACAGGGACACAGAGACGGAGACATAGAGAGAGAGACAAAGAGTCAGTGACGCAGAGACAGAGACAGAGACACAGAGACAGAGGCACAATGACAGAGATTCGGAGACAGAGACACAGGGAGAGGGACACAGAAACGGAGAAACAGGGACAGAGACACAGAGACAGGGACACAGAGACGGAGACACAGAGAGAGAGACACAGAGACAGAGACACAGAGAAGGAGACGCAAGGACAGAGGCACAGAGACAGGGACACAGAGAGAGAGACTCAGATACAGAGACGCAGAGACAGAGACGCAGAGACGGAGACACATGGAGAGAGTCACAGAGAAAGAGAAACAGAGACAGAGACAAGGACACAGAGACACAGACACAGAGACGCAGAGAAAGGGACACAGAGACAGTGACGCAGAGACAGAGGCACAGAGACAGAGACACAGAGACAGGGACACAGAGACAGAGACACAGAGACAGAGACGCAGAGACAGAGACACAGAGACAGAGACACAGAGACAGAGACACAGAGACAGAGACGCAGAGACAGAGACACAGAGACGGAGACCCAAAGACAGAGACACAGATACAGAGACACAGAGACAGAGACACAGTGACAGAGACACAGAGACAGAGACACAGAGACAGATACACAGAGACAGAGACACAGAGACAGAGACACAGAGACAGAGACACAGAGACAGAGACAAGGACACAGAGACACAGACACAGAGACGCAGAGAAAGGGACACAGAGACAGTGACGCAGAGACAGAGGCACAGAGACAGAGACACAGAGACAGGGACACAGAGACAGAGACACAGAGACAGAGACGCAGAGACAGAGACACAGAGACAGAGACACAGAGACAGAGACACAGAGACAGAGACGCAGAGACAGAGACACAGAGACGGAGACCCAAAGACAGAGACACAGATACAGAGACACAGAGACAGAGACACAGTGACAGAGACACAGAGACAGAGACACAGAGACAGATACACAGAGACGGAGACTGTTGGACAGAGACACAGAGACAGAGACACAGTGAGACAGACAGAGACACAGAGACAGAGACACAGGGACAGAGACACAGAGACAGAGACACAGAGACAGATTCACAGAGACAGAGACACAGAGACAGAGACACAGAGACAGAGACGCAGAGACAGGGACGCAGAGACAGGGACACAGAGACAGAGACACAGAGACAGAGTCACAGAGACAGAGACACAGAGACAGGGACACAGAGACAGAGACACAGAGACAGAGACACGGAGAGAGACCCACGGAGACAAAGACACAGAGACAGGGACACAAAGAGGGAGACACAGAGACAGAGACACAGAGAAAGAGAAAAAGAGACAGAGACAGAGACACAGAGAAAGAGAAAAAGAGACAGAGACAGAGACAGAGACAGAGACACAGAGACAGAGACACAGAGACAGAGTCACAGAGACAGAGACACAGAGGCAGAGACACAGAGACAGAGTCACAGAGACAGAGACACAGAGGCAGAGGCACAGAGACAGAGACACAGAGACAGAGACACAGAGACAGAGACACAGAGACAGAGACACAGAGACACAGACACAGGTACAGAGACACAGAGACATGGACACAGAGAGAGTGACTCAGAGACAGAGACACAGAGACGGAGACAGAGGCACAGAGACATATACATAGAGACCGAGACACAGAGACGGAGACTGTGGGACAGAGACACAGAGACAGAGATTCAGATGCAGAGACACAGAAACGTAGACACAGGGACAGAGACACAGAGACAGGGACACAGAGACGGAGACATAGAGAGAGAGACAAAGAGTCAGTGACGCAGAGACAGAGACAGAGACACAGAGACAGAGGCACAATGACAGAGATTCGGAGACAGAGACACAGGGAGAGGGACACAGAAACGGAGAAACAGGGACAGAGACACAGAGACAGGGACACAGAGACGGAGACACAGAGAGAGAGACACAGAGACAGAGACACAGAGAAGGAGACGCAAGGACAGAGGCACAGAGACAGGGACACAGAGAGAGAGACTCAGATACAGAGACGCAGAGACAGAGACGCAGAGACAGAGACACATGGAGAGAGTCACAGAGAAAGAGAAACAGAGACAGAGACAGAGACAGAGACACAGAGACCGAGACCCAGAGACAGAGTCACAGAGACAGGGACACAGAGACAGAGACACAGAGACAGAGACACAGAGACAGAGACAAGGACACAGAGACACAGACACAGAGACGCAGAGAAAGGGACACAGAGACAGTGACGCAGAGACAGAGGCACAGAGACAGAGACACAGAGACAGGGACACAGAGACAGAGACGCAGAGACAGAGACACAGAGACAGAGACACAGAGACAGAGACACAGAGACAGAGACGCAGAGACAGAGACACAGAGACGGAGACCCAGAGACAGAGACACAGATACAGAGACACAGAGACAGAGACACAGTGACAGAGACACAGAGACAGAGACACAGAGACAGAGACACAGAGACAGATACACAGAGACGGAGACTGTTGGACAGAGACACAGAGACAGAGACACAGTGAGACAGACAGAGACACAGAGACAGAGACACAGGGACAGAGACACAGAGACAGAGACACAGAGACAGATTCACAGAGACAGAGACACAGAGACAGAGACACAGGGACAGAGACGCAGAGACAGGGACACAGAGACAGAGACACAGAGACAGAGTCACAGAGACAGAGACACAGAGGCAGAGACACAGATACAGAGACACAAAGACAGAGACACAGAGACAGAGACACAGAGACAGAGACACAGAGACAGAGACACAGAGACAGAGACACAGAGACAGAGTCACAGAGACAGAGACACAGAGGCAGAGGCACAGAGCCAGAGACACAGAGACAGAGACAGAGACAGACACACAGAGACAGGGACACAGAGACGGAGACACAGGGACAGAGACACAGAGACTGGGACACAGAGAGAGTGACTCAGAGACAGAGACACAGGGACAGAATCACAGAGACATAGACACAGAGACAGAGACACAGAGACACAGAGACAGAGACAGAGACAGAGACACAGAGACAGAGACACAGAGACAGAGACACAGAGACAGAGTCACAGAGACAGAGACACAGAGGCAGAGGCACGGAGACAGAGACACAGAGACAGAGACACAGAGACCGAGACCCAGAGACAGAGACACAGATACAGAGACACAGATGCAGAGACACAATGACAGAGATTCGGAGACAGAGATACAGGGAGAGGGACACAGAAACGGAGATACAGGGACAGAGACACAGAGACGGGGACACAGAGACAGAGACGCAGTGACAGAGACACAGAGGCAGAGACACAGAGAAAGAGAAACAGAGACAGAGACAGAGACAGAGACACAGAGACGGAGACCCAGAGACAGAGACACAGATACAGAGACACAGAGACAGAGACACAGTGACAGAGACACAGAGACAGATACACAGAGACAGCGTCACAGAGACAGAGACACAGAGGCAGAGGCACAGAGACAGAGACACAGAGACAGAGACACAGAGACAGGGACGCAGAGACAGAGACACAGAGACAGAGACAAAATGACAGAGATTCGGAGACAGAGACACAGGGAGGGAGACACAGAAACGTAGACACAAGGACAGAGACACAGAGACAGGGACACAGAGACGGAGACACAGAGAGAGAGACACAGAGACAGGGACACAGGGGCAGAGGCACAGAGACAGAGACACAGAGACAGGGACACAGAGATAGTGACACAAAGACAGAGACACAGGGACAGAGGAACAGAGACATAGACACAGAGACAGAGACACAGAGACAGAGACACAGGGACGGAGACACAAGGACAGAGACACAGAGACAGGGACACAGAGAGAGAGAGACAGAGACAGAGACACAGAGACAGAGACACAGAGACAGATACACAGCGACAGAGACACAGAGACAGAGACACAGAGACAGAGACACAGAGACAGAGACACAGAGACAGAGACACAGAGACAGAGACACAGAGACAGACTCACAGAGACAGAGACACAGAGACAGAGACACAGAGACAGAGACGCAGAGACAGGGACACAGAGACAGAGACACAGAGACAGAGAAACAGAGACAGAGTCACAGAGACAGAGACACAGAGGCAGAGGCACAGAGAGAGAGACACAGCGGCAGAGACACAGAGAAAGAGACAGAGACACAGAGACGGAGACACAGGGACAGAGACACAGAGACAGAGACACAGAGACAGAGACACAGAGACAGAGACACAGAGACAGAGATACAGAGACAGAGACACAGGGACAGAGACACAGAGGCAGAGGCACAGAGAGAGAGACACAGCGGCAGAGACACAGAGAAAGAGACAGAGACACAGAGACGGAGACACAGGGACAGAGACACAGAGACAGGGCACAGAGACGGAGACTCTGGGACAGAGACACAGAGACAGAGATTCAGAGACAGGGACACAGAGACGGAGACAGAGAGACAGAGACACAGAGGCAGAGGCACAGAGACAGAGACACGGAGACAGAGACACAGAGACAGAGACACAGAGACAGAGACACAGAGACAGGGGCACAGAGACGGAGACAGAGAGACAGAGACACAGATGCAGAGGCACAGAGACAGAGACACGGAGACAGAGACACAGAGACAGAGACACAGAGACAGAGACACAGAGACAGGGGCACAGAGAGAGAGACACAGAGACAGGGACACAGGGGCAGAGGCACAGAGACAGAGACACAGAGACAGGGACACAGAGATAGTGACACAAGGACAGAGACACAGGGACAGAGGAACAGAGACATAGACACAGAGACAGAGACACAGAGACAGAGACACAGGGACGGAGACACAAGGACAGAGACACAGAGACAGGGACACAGAGAGAGAGAGACAGAGACAGAGACACAGAGACAGAGACACAGAGACAGATACACAGCGACAGAGACACAGAGACAGAGACACAGAGACAGAGACACAGAGACAGAGACACAGAGACAGAGACACAGAGACAGATTCACAGAGACAGAGACACAGAGACAGAGACACAGAGACAGGGGCACAGAGACGGAGACAGAGAGACAGAGACACAGATGCAGAGGCACAGAGACAGAGACACGGAGACAGAGACACAGAGACAGAGACACAGAGACAGAGACACAGAGACAGGGGCACAGAGAGAGAGACACAGAGACAGGGACACAGGGGCAGAGGCACAGAGACAGAGACACAGAGACAGGGACACAGAGATAGTGACACAAGGACAGAGACACAGGGACAGAGGAACAGAGACATAGACACAGAGACAGAGACACAGAGACAGAGACACAGGGACGGAGACACAAGGACAGAGACACAGAGACAGGGACACAGAGAGAGAGAGACAGAGACAGAGACACAGAGACAGAGACACAGAGACAGATACACAGCGACAGAGACACAGAGACAGAGACACAGAGACAGAGACACAGAGACAGAGACACAGAGACAGAGACACAGAGACAGATTCACAGAGACAGAGACACAGAGACAGAGACACAGAGACAGTGACGCAGAGACGGAGACTCTGGGACAGAGACACAGAGACAGAGATTCAGAGACAGGGACACAGAGACGGAGACAGAGAGACAGAGACACAGAGGCAGAGGCACAGAGACAGAGACACGGAGACAGAGACACAGAGACAGAGACACAGAGACAGAGACACAGAGACAGGGGCACAGAGACGGAGACACAGAGAGAGAGACACAGAGACAGAGACACAGAGACAGAGACAAAGGTACAGAGACACGGAGACAGAGGCACAGCGACAGAGACACAGAGACAGAGACACAGAGACAGAGACACAGAGACAGAGACACAGAGACAGAGACACAGAGACAGAGACACAGAGACAGAGACACAGGGACAGAGACACAGAGGCAGACACTCAGAGACAGAGACACAGAGACAGAGACACAGAGACAGAGACACAGAGACAGAGACACAGAGACAGAGACACAGAGACAGAGACACAGAGACCGAGACCCAGAGACAGAGACACAGATACAGAGACACAGAGACAGAGACACAGAGACAGAGACACAGAGACAGAGACACAGAGACAGAGACACAGAGACAGAGAAACAGAGACAGAGTCACAGAGACAGAGACACAGAGGCAGAGGCACAGAGAGAGGGACACAGAGGCAGAGACACAGAGAAAGAGACAGAGACACAGAGACGGAGACACAGGGACAGAGACACAGAGACAGGGCACAGAGACGGAGACTCTGGGACAGAGACACAGAGATAGAGATTCAGAGACAGGGACACAGAGACGGAGACACAGAGACAGAGACACAGAGGCAGAGGCACGGAGACAGAGACACAGAGACAGAGACACAGAGAAAGAGACACAGAGACAGAGACACAGAGACAGAGACGCAGAGACAGGGACACAGAGACAGAGACACAGAGACCGAGACCCAGAGACGGAGACACAGATACAGAGACACAGAGACAGAGACACAGAGACAGAGACACAGAGACAGAGACACAGAGACAGAGACACAGAGACAGAGAAACAGAGACAGAGTCACAGAGACAGAGACACAGAGGCAGAGGCACAGAGACAGAGACACAGAGACAGAGACACAGAGACAGAGAAACAGAGACAGAGTCACAGAGACAGAGACACAGAGGCAGAGGCACAGAGAGAGAGACACAGAGGCAGAGACACAGAGACAGGGACACAGAGACAGAGACACAGAGACAGAGACGCAGAGACAGAGACACAGAGACAGAGACACAGAGACAGAGACACAGAGACAGAGACACAGAGACAGAGACACAATGATAGAGATTCAGAGAGAGAGACACAGGGAGAGAGACACAGAAACGGAGATACAGAGCCAGAGGCACAGAGACAGAGACACAGAGCCAGAGGCACAGAGCCAGAGGCACAGAGACAGAGACACAGAGACAGAGACACAGAGGCAGAGACACAGAGACAGAGTCACAGAGTCAGAGACACAGAGACAGAGACGCAGAGACAGGGACACAGAGACAGAGACACAGAGGCAGAGGCACAGAGACAGAGACACAGAGACAGAGACACAGAGACAGAGACACAGAGACAGAGACACAGAGACAGAGACACAGAGACACAGACACAAGGACAGAGACACAGAGACAGGGACACAGTGAGACAGACAGAGACACAGAGACAGAGACACAGGGACAGAGACACAGAGACAGAGACACAGAGACAGAGACACAGAGGCAGAGACACAGAGACAGATTCACAGAGACAGAGACACAGAGACAGAGACACAGAGACAGAGACGCAGAGACAGGGACACAGAGACAGAGACACAGAGACAGAGAAACAGAGACAGAGTCACAGAGACAGAGACACAGAGGCAGAGGCACAGAGAGAGAGACACAGCGGCAGAGACACAGAGAAAGAGACAGAGACACAGAGACGGAGACACAGGGACAGAGACACAGAGACAGAGACACAGAGACAGAGACACAGAGACAGAGACACAGAGACAGAGATACAGAGACAGAGACACAGGGACAGAGACACAGAGGCAGAGGCACAGAGAGAGAGACACAGCGGCAGAGACACAGAGAAAGAGACAGAGACACAGAGACGGAGACACAGGGACAGAGACACAGAGACAGGGCACAGAGACGGAGACTCTGGGACAGAGACACAGAGACAGAGATTCAGAGACAGGGACACAGAGACGGAGACAGAGAGACAGAGACACAGAGGCAGAGGCACAGAGACAGAGACACAGAGACAGAGACACAGAGACAGAGGCACAGAGACAGGGGCACAGAGACGGAGACACAGAGAGAGAGACACAGAGACAGAGACACAGAGACAGAGACAAAGGTACAGAGACACAGAGACAGAGGCACAGCGACAGAGACACAGAGACAGAGACACAGAGACAGAGACACAGAGACAGAGACACAGAGACAGAGGCACAGAGACAGAGACACAGAGACCGAGACACAGGGGCAGAGACACAGAGGCAGAGACACAGAGACAGAGACACAGAGACAGAGACACAGAGACAGAGACACAGAGACAGAGACACAGAGACAGAGACACAGAGATAGAGACACAGAGGCAGAGGCACAGAGAGAGGGACACAGAGGCAGAGACACAGAGAAAGAGACAGAGACACAGAGACGGAGACACAGGGACAGAGACACAGAGACAGGGCACAGAGACGGAGACTCTGGGACAGAGACACAGAGACAGAGATTCAGAGACAGGGACACAGAGACGGAGACACAGAGACAGAGACACAGAGACAGAGACACAGATACAGAGACACAGAGACACAGACACAGGGACAGAGACACAGAGACATGGACACAGAGAGAGTGACTCAGAGACAGAGACACAGAGACGGAGACAGAGGCACAGAGACATATACATAGAGACAGAGACACAGAGACGGAGACTGTGGGACAGAGACACAGAGACAGAGATTCAGATGCAGAGACACAGAAACGTAGACACAGGGACAGAGACACAGAGACAGGGACACAGAGACGGAGACATAGAGAGAGAGACAAAGAGTCAGTGACGCAGAGACAGAGACAGAGACACAGAGACAGAGGCACAATGACAGAGATTCGGAGACAGAGACACAGGGAGAGGGACACAGAAACGGAGAAACAGGGACAGAGACACAGAGACAGGGACACAGAGACGGAGACACAGAGAGAGAGACACAGAGACAGAGACACAGAGAAGGAGACGCAAGGACAGAGGCACAGAGACAGGGACACAGAGAGAGAGACTCAGATACAGAGACGCAGAGACAGAGACGCAGAGACGGAGACACATGGAGAGAGTCACAGAGAAAGAGAAACAGAGACAGAGACAGAGACACAGAGACCGAGACCCAGAGACAGAGTCACAGAGACAGAGACACAGAGACAGAGACACAGAGACAGAGATACAGAGACAGAGACAAGGACACAGAGACACAGACACAGAGACGCAGAGAAAGGGACACAGAGACAGTGACGCAGAGACAGAGGCACAGAGACAGAGACACAGAGACAGGGACACAGAGACAGAGACACAGAGACAGAGACGCAGAGACAGAGACACAGAGACAGAGACACAGAGACAGAGACACAGAGACAGAGACGCAGAGACAGAGACACAGAGACGGAGACCCAGAGACAGAGACACAGATACAGAGACACAGAGACAGAGACACAGTGACAGAGACACAGAGACAGAGACACAGAGACAGATACACAGAGACAGCGTCACAGAGACAGAGACACAGAGGCAGAGGAACAGAGACAGAGACACAGAGACAGAGACACAGAGACACAGAGACAGAGACAGAGACAGAGACAGAGACACACAGACAGAGACACAGAGACAGAGACGCAGAGACAGAGACACAGAGACAGAGACGCAGAGACAGGGACACAGAGACAGAGACACAGAGACACAGACACAGGGACAGAGACACAGAGACATGTACACAGAGAGAGTGACTCAGAGACAGAGACACAGAGACGGAGACAGAGGCACAGAGACATATACATAGAGACAGAGACACAGAGACGGAGACTGTGGGACAGAGACACAGAGACAGAGATTCAGATGCAGAGACACAGAGACGGAGACACAGGGACACAGACACAGAGACAGGGACACAGAGGCAGAGATTCAGATACAGAGACACAGAGACAGAGACACGGAGAGGGACCCACGGAGACAAAGACACAGAGACAGGGACACAAAGAGGGAGACACATGGACAGAGACACAGAGACCGTGACACAAGAAGAGAGACACAGAGACAGAGACACAGAGAAAGAGAAAAAGAGACAGAGACAGAGACAGAGACAGAGACAGAGACACAGAGACAGAGACACAGAGACAGAGTCACAGAGACAGAGACACAGAGGCAGAGACACAGAGACAGAGTCACAGAGACAGAGACACAGAGGCAGAGGCACAGAGACAGAGACACAGAGACAGAGACACAGAGACAGAGACACAGAGACAGAGACACAGATACAGAGACACAGAGACACAGACACAGGGACAGAGACACAGAGACATGGACACAGAGAGAGTGACTCAGAGACAGAGACACAGAGACGGAGACAGAGGCACAGAGACATATACATAGAGACAGAGACACAGAGACGGAGACTGTGGGACAGAGACACAGAGACAGAGATTCAGATGCAGAGACACAGAAACGTAGACACAGGGACAGAGACACAGAGACAGGGACACAGAGACGGAGACATAGAGAGAGAGACAAAGAGTCAGTGACGCAGAGACAGAGACAGAGACACAGAGACAGAGGCACAATGACAGAGATTCGGAGACAGAGACACAGGGAGAGGGACACAGAAACGGAGAAACAGGGACAGAGACACAGAGACAGGGACACAGAGACGGAGGCACAGAGAGAGAGACACAGAGACAGAGACACAGAGAAGGAGACGCAAGGACAGAGGCACAGAGACAGGGACACAGAGAGAGAGACTCAGATACAGAGACGCAGAGACAGAGACGCAGAGACGGAGACACATGGAGAGAGTCACAGAGAAGGAGAAACAGAGACAGAGACAGAGACACAGAGACCGAGACCCAGAGACAGAGTCACAGAGACAGAGACACAGAGACAGAGGCAGAGAGACAGAGACAGAGACAGAGACACACAGACAGAGACACAGAGACAGAGACGCAGAGACAGAGACACAGAGACAGAGACACAGAGACAGAGACGCAGAGACAGAGACACAGAGACGGAGACACAGAGACGGAGACCCAGAGACAGAGACACAGATACAGAGACACAGAGAGAGAGACACAGTGACAGAGACACAGAGACAGAGACACAGAGACAGATACACAGAGACAGCGTCACAGAGACAGAGACACAGAGGCAGAGGCACAGAGACAGAGACACAGAGACAGAGACACAGATACAGAGACACAGAGACAGAGACACAGAGACAGAGACACAGGGACAGAGACACAGAGACAGAGACACAGAGACAGAGAAACAGAGACAGAGTCACAGAGACAGAGACACAGAGGCAGAGGCACAGAGAGAGAGACACAGCGGCAGAGACACAGAGAAAGAGACAGAGACACAGAGACGGAGACACAGGGACAGACACACAGAGACAGGGCATAGAGACGGAGACTCTGGGACAGAGACACAGAGACAGAGATTCAGAGACAGGGACACAGAGACGGAGACAGAGAGACAGAGACACAGAGGCAGAGGCACAGAGACAGAGACACAGAGACAGAGACACAGAGACAGAGACACAGAGACAGGGGCACAGAGACGGAGACACAGAGAGAGAGACACAGAGACAGAGACACAGAGACAGAGACAAAGGTACAGAGACACAGAGACAGAGGCACAGCGACAGAGACACAGAGACAGAGACACAGAGACAGAGGCACAGGGACAGAGACACAGAGACAGAGACACAGAGAAGGAGACGCAAGGACAGAGGCACAGAGACAGGGACACAGAGAGAGAGACTCAGATACAGAGACGCAGAGACAGAGACGCAGAGACGGAGACACATGGAGAGAGTCACAGAGAAAGAGAAACAGAGACAGAGACAGAGACAGAGACACAGAGACCGAGACCCAGAGACAGAGTCACAGAGACAGAGACACAGAGACAGAGACACAGAGACAGAGACACAGAGACAGAGACAAGGACACAGAGACACAGACACAGAGACGCAGAGAAAGGGACACAGAGACAGTGACGCAGAGACAGAGGCACAGAGACAGAGACACAGAGACAGGGACACAGAGACAGAGACACAGAGACAGAGACGCAGAGACAGAGACACAGAGACAGAGACACAGAGACAGAGACACAGAGACAGAGACGCAGAGACAGAGACACAGAGACGGAGACCCAGAGACAGAGACACAGATACAGAGACACAGAGACAGAGACACAGTGACAGAGACACAGAGACAGAGACACAGAGACAGATACACAGAGACAGCGTCACAGAGACAGAGACACAGAGGCAGAGGAACAGAGACAGAGACACAGAGACACAGAGACAGAGACAGAGACAGAGACAGAGACACACAGACAGAGACACAGAGACAGAGACGCAGAGACAGAGACACAGAGACAGGGACACAGAGACAGAGACGCAGAGACAGAGACACAGAGACGGAGACACAGAGACGGAGACCCAGAGACAGAGACACAGATACAGAGACGCAGAGACAGAGACACAGAGACAGAGACACAGAGACAGAGACACAGAGACAGAGACGCAGAGACAGAGACACAGAGACGGAGACCCAGAGACAGAGACACAGATACAGAGACACAGAGACAGAGACACAGTGACAGAGACACAGAGACAGAGACACAGAGACAGATACACAGAGACAGCGTCACAGAGACAGAGACACAGAGGCAGAGGAACAGAGACAGAGACACAGAGACAGAGACACAGAGACACAGAGACAGAGACAGAGACAGAGACAGAGACACACAGACAGAGACACAGAGACAGAGACGCAGAGACAGAGACACAGAGACAGGGACACAGAGACAGAGACGCAGAGACAGAGACACAGAGACGGAGACACAGAGACGGAGACCCAGAGACAGAGACACAGATACAGAGACACAGAGACAGAGACACAGTGTCAGAGACACAGAGACAGAGACACAGAGACAGATACACAGAGACAGCGTCACAGAGACAGAGACACAGAGGCAGAGGCACAGAGACAGAGACACAGAGACAGAGACACAGATACAGAGACACAGAGACAGAGACACAGAGACAGAGACACAGGGACAGAGACACAGAGACAGAGACACAGAGACAGAGAAACAGAGACAGAGTCACAGAGACAGAGACACAGAGGCAGAGGCACAGAGAGAGAGACACAGCGGCAGAGACACAGAGAAAGAGACAGAGACACAGAGACGGAGACACAGGGACAGAGACACAGAGACAGGGCACAGAGACGGAGACTCTGGGACAGAGACACAGAGACAGAGATTCAGAGACAGGGACACAGAGACGGAGACAGAGAGACAGAGACACAGAGGCAGAGGCACAGAGACAGAGACACAGAGACAGAGACACAGAGACAGAGACACAGAGACAGGGGCACAGAGACGGAGACACAGAGAGAGAGACACAGAGACAGAGACACAGAGACAGAGACAAAGGTACAGAGACACAGAGACAGAGGCACAGCGACAGAGACACAGAGACAGAGACACAGAGACAGAGACACAGAGACAGAGACACAGAGACAGAGACACAGAGACAGAGACACAGAGACAGAGACACAGAGACAGAGACACAGGGGCAGAGACACAGAGGCAGACACTCAGAGACAGAGACACAGAGACAGAGACACAGAGACAGAGACACAGAGACAGAGACACAGAGACAGAGACACAGAGACAGAGACACAGAGACAGAGACACAGAGACAGAGACACAGAGACAGAGACACAGAGACAGAGACACAGAGACAGAGACACAGAGACCGAGACCCAGAGACAGAGACACAGATACAGAGACACAGAGACAGAGACACAGAGACAGAGACACAGAGACAGAGACACAGAGACAGAGACACAGAGACAGAGAAACAGAGACAGAGTCACAGAGACAGAGACACAGAGGCAGAGGCACAGAGAGAGGGACACAGAGGCAGAGACACAGAGAAAGAGACAGAGACACAGAGACGGAGACACAGGGACAGAGACACAGAGACAGGGCACAGAGACGGAGACTCTGGGACACAGACACAGAGACAGAGATTCAGAGACAGGGACACAGAGACGGAGACACAGAGACAGAGACACAGAGGCAGAGGCACGGAGACAGAGACACAGAGACAGAGACACAGAGAAAGAGACACAGAGACAGAGACACAGAGACAGAGACGCAGAGACAGGGACACAGAGACAGAGACACAGAGACCGAGACCCAGAGACGGAGACACAGATACAGAGACACAGAGACAGAGACACAGAGACAGAGACACAGAGACAGAGACACAGAGACAGAGACACAGAGACAGAGAAACAGAGACAGAGTCACAGAGACAGAGACACAGAGGCAGAGGCACAGAGACAGAGACACAGAGACAGAGACACAGAGACAGAGAAACAGAGACAGAGTCACAGAGACAGAGACACAGAGGCAGAGGCACAGAGAGAGAGACACAGAGGCAGAGACACAGAGAAAGAGACAGAGACACAGAGACGGAGACACAGGGACAGAGACACAGAGACAGGGCACAGAGACGGAGACTCTGGGACAGAGACACAGAGACAGAGATTCAGAGACAGGGACACAGAGACGGAGACACAGAGACAGAGACACAGAGGCAGAGGCACAGAGACAGAGACACAGAGACAGAGACACAGATACAGAGACACAGAGACAGAGGCACAGAGACAGAGACACAGAGACAGAGTCACAGAGACAGAGGCAAGGAGGCAGGCAGAGGCACAGAGACAGAGACACAGAGACAGAGACACAGAGACAGAGACACAGAGACAGAGGCACAGAGACAGAGACACAGAGACAGAGACGCAGAGACAGAGACGTAGAGACAGAGACACAGAGACAGGGCACAGAGACAGAGACACAGAGACAGAGACGCAGAGACAGAGACACAGAGACAGAGACACAGAGACAGAGACACAGAGACAGAGACACAATGATAGAGATTCAGAGAGAGAGACACAGGAGAGAGACACAGAAACGGAGATACAGAGCCAGAGGCACAGAGACAGAGACACAGAGCCGGAGGCACAGAGCCAGAGGCACAGAGACAGAGACACAGAGACAGAGACACAGAGGCAGAGGCACAGAGACAGAGACACAGAGACAGAGACACAGAGACAGAGACACAGAGACAGAGTCACAGAGTCAGAGACACAGAGACAGAGACGCAGAGACAGGGACACAGAGACAGAGACACAGAGACACAGACACAGGGACAGAGACACAGAGACATGTACACAGAGAGAGTGACTCAGAGACAGAGACACAGAGACGGAGACAGAGGCACAGAGACATATACATAGAGACAGAGACACAGAGACGGAGACTGTGGGACAGAGACACAGAGACAGAGATTCAGATGCAGAGACACAGAGACGGAGACACAGGGACACAGACACAGAGACAGGGACACAGAGGCAGAGATTCAGATACAGAGACACAGAGACAGAGGACACGGAGAGAGACCCACGGAGACAAAGACACAGAGACAGGGACACAAAGAGGGAGACACAGAGACAGAGACACAGAGAAAGAGAAAAAGAGACAGAGACAGAGACACAGAGAAAGAGAAAAAGAGACAGAGACAGAGACAGAGACAGAGACAGAGACACAGAGACAGAGTCACAGAGACAGAGACACAGAGGCAGAGACACAGAGACAGAGTCACAGAGACAGAGACACAGAGGCAGAGGCACAGAGACAGAGACACAGAGACAGAGACACAGAGACAGAGACACAGAGACAGAGACACAGAGACAGAGACACAGATACAGAGACACAGAAACACAGACACAGGGACAGAGACACAGAGACATGGACACAGAGAGAGTGACTCAGAGACAGAGACACAGAGACGGAGACAGAGGCACAGAGACATATACATAGAGACCGAGACACAGAGACGGAGACTGTGGGACAGAGACACAGAGACAGAGATTCAGATGCAGAGACACAGAAACGTAGACACAGGGACAGAGACACAGAGACAGGGACACAGAGACGGAGACATAGAGAGAGAGACAAAGAGTCAGTGACGCAGAGACAGAGACAGAGACACAGAGACAGAGGCACAATGACAGAGATTCGGAGACAGAGACACAGGGAGAGGGACACAGAAACGGAGAAACAGGGACAGAGACACAGAGACAGGGACACAGAGACGGAGACACAGAGAGAGAGACACAGAGACAGAGACACAGAGAAGGAGACGCAAGGACAGAGGCACAGAGACAGGGACACAGAGAGAGAGACTCAGATACAGAGACGCAGAGACAGAGACGCAGAGACGGAGACACATGGAGAGAGTCACAGAGAAAGAGAAACAGAGACAGAGACAGAGACAGAGACACAGAGACCGAGACCCAGAGACAGAGTCACAGAGACAGAGACACAGAGACAGAGGACACAGAGACAGAGACACAGAGACAGAGACAAGGACACAGAGACACAGACACAGAGACGCAGAGAAAGGGGACACAGAGACAGTGACGCAGAGACAGAGGCACAGAGACAGAGACACAGAGACAGGGACACAGAGACAGAGACACAGAGACAGAGACGCAGAGACAGAGACACAGAGACAGAGACACAGAGACAGAGACACAGAGACAGAGACGCAGAGACAGAGACACAGAGACGGAGACCCAGAGACAGAGACACAGATACAGAGACACAGAGGACAGAGACACAGTGACAGAGACACAGAGACAGAGACACAGAGACAGATACACAGAGACGGAGACTGTTGGACAGAGACACAGAGACAGAGACACAGTGAGACAGACAGAGACACAGAGACAGAGACACAGGGACAGAGACACAGAGACAGAGACACAGAGACAGATTCACAGAGACAGAGACACAGAGACAGAGACACAGAGACAGAGACGCAGAGACAGGGACACAGAGACAGAGACACAGAGACAGAGTCACAGAGACAGAGACACAGAGACAGGGACACAGAGACAGAGACACAGAGACAGAGACACGGAGAGAGACCCACGGAGACAAAGACACAGAGACAGGGACACAAAGAGGGAGACACAGAGACAGAGACACAGAGAAAGAGAAAAAGAGACAGAGACAGAGACACAGAGAAAGAGAAAAAGAGACAGAGACAGAGACAGAGACAGAGACACAGAGACAGAGACACAGAGACAGAGTCACAGAGACAGAGACACAGAGGCAGAGACACAGAGACAGAGTCACAGAGACAGAGACACAGAGGCAGAGGCACAGAGACAGAGACACAGAGACAGAGACACAGAGACAGAGACACAGAGACAGAGACACAGATACAGAGACACAGAGGACACAGACACAGGGACAGAGACACAGAGACATGGACACAGAGAGAGTGACTCAGAGACAGAGACACAGAGACGGAGACAGAGGCACAGAGACATATACATAGAGACCGAGACACAGAGACGGAGACTGTGGGACAGAGACACAGAGACAGAGATTCAGATGCAGAGACACAGAAACGTAGACACAGGGACAGAGACACAGAGACAGGGACACAGAGACGGAGACATAGAGAGAGAGACAAAGAGTCAGTGACGCAGAGACAGAGACAGAGACACAGAGACAGAGGCACAATGACAGAGATTCGGAGACAGAGACACAGGGAGAGGGACACAGAAACGGAGAAACAGGGACAGAGACACAGAGACAGGGACACAGAGACGGAGACACAGAGAGAGAGACACAGAGGCAGAGACACAGAGAAAGAGAAACAGAGACAGAGACAGAGACAGAGACACAGAGACGGAGACCCAGAGACAGAGACACAGATACAGAGACACAGAGACAGAGACACAGTGACAGAGACACAGAGACAGATACACAGAGACAGCGTCACAGAGACAGAGACACAGAGGCAGAGACACAGAGACAGAGACACAGAGACAGAGACACAGAGACAGGGACGCAGAGACAGAGACACAGAGACAGAGACAAAATGACAGAGATTCGGAGACAGAGACACAGGGAGAGAGACACAGAAACGTAGACACAAGGACAGAGACACAGAGACAGGGACACAGAGACGGAGACACAGAGAGAGAGACACAGAGACAGGGACACAGGGGCAGAGGCACAGAGACAGAGACACAGAGACAGGGACACAGAGATAGTGACACAAAGACAGAGACACAGGGACAGAGGAACAGAGACATAGACACAGAGACAGAGACACAGAGACAGAGACACAGGGACGGAGACACAAGGACAGAGACACAGAGACAGGGACACAGAGAGAGAGAGACAGAGACAGAGACACAGAGACAGAGACACAGAGACAGAGACACAGAGACAGATACACAGAGACGGAGACTGTTGGACAGAGACACAGAGACAGAGACACAGTGAGACAGACAGAGACACAGAGACAGAGACACAGGGACAGAGACACAGAGACAGAGACACAGAGACAGATTCACAGAGACAGAGACACAGAGACAGAGACACAGAGACAGAGACGCAGAGACAGGGACACAGAGACAGAGACACAGAGACAGAGCAACAGAGACAGGGTCACAGAGACAGAGACACAGAGGCAGAGGCACAGAGAGAGAGACACAGCGGCAGAGACACAGAGAAAGAGACAGAGACACAGAGACGGAGACACAGGGACAGAGACACAGAGACAGAGACACAGAGACAGAGGCACAGCGACAGAGACACAGAGACAGAGACACAGAGACAGAGACACAGAGACAGAGACACAGAGACAGAGACACAGAGACAGAGACACAGAGACAGAGACACAGGGGCAGAGACACAGAGGCAGACACTCAGAGACAGAGACACAGAGACAGAGACACAGAGACATAGACACAGAGACAGAGACACAGAGACAGAGACACAGAGACAGAGACACAGAGACAGAGACACAGAGACAGAGACACAGAGACAGAGACACAGAGACAGAGACATAGAGACCGAGACACAGAGACAGAGACACAGATACAGAGACACAGAGACAGAGACACAGAGACAGAGACACAGAGACAGAGACACAGAGACGGAGACAGAGGCACAGAGACATATACACAGAGACAGAGTCACAGAGACAGAGACACAGAGACAGAGACACAGAGACGGAGACACAGGGACAGAGACACAGAGACAGGGCACAGAGACGGAGACTCTGGGACAGAGACACAGAGACAGAGATTCAGAGACAGGGACACAGAGACGGAGACACAGAGACAGAGACACAGAGGCAGAGGCACGGAGACAGAGACACAGGGACAGAGACACAGAGAAAGAGACACAGAGACAGAGACACAGAGACAGAGACGCAGAGACAGGGACACAGAGACAGAGACACAGAGACCGAGACCCAGAGACGGAGACACAGATACAGAGACACAGAGACAGAGACACAGAGACAGAGACACAGAGACAGAGACACAGAGACAGAGACACAGAGACAGAGACACAGAGACAGAGAAACAGAGACAGAGTCACAGAGACAGAGACACAGAGACAGAGGAACAGAGACAGAGTCACAGAGACAGAGACACAGAGGCAGAGGCACAGAGAGAGAGACACAGAGGCAGAGACACAGAGAAAGAGACAGAGACACAGAGACGGAGACACAGGGACAGAGACACAGAGACAGGGCACAGAGACGGAGACTCTGGGACAGAGACACAGAGACAGAGATTCGGAGACAGGGACAGAGAGACGGAGACACAGAGACTGAGACACAGAGGCAGAGGCACAGGGACAGAGACACAGAGACAGAGACGCAGAGACAGAGACGTAGAGACAGAGACACAGAGACAGGGACACAGAGACAGAGATTCAGAGACAGGGACACAGAGACGGAGACACAGAGACAGAGACACAGAGGCAGAGGCACGGAGACAGAGACACAGGGACAGAGACACAGAGACAGAGACACAGATACAGAGACACAGAGACAGAGACACAGAGACAGAGACACAGAGACAGAGTCACAGAGGCAGAGGCAAGGAGGCAGAGGCACAGAGACAGAGACACAGAGACAGAGACACAGAGACAGAGACACAGAGACAGAGGCACAGAGACAGAGACACAGAGACAGAGACGCAGAGACAGAGACGTAGAGACAGAGACACAGAGACAGGGACACAGAGACAGAGACACAGAGACAGAGACGCAGAGACAGAGACACAGAGACAGAGACACAGAGACAGAGACACAGAGACAGAGACACAATGATAGAGATTCAGAGAGAGAGACACAGGGAGAGAGACACAGAAACGGAGACACAGAGGCAGAGGCACAGAGACAGAGACACAGAGACAGAGACACAGAGACAGAGACACAGAGACAGAGTCACAGAGTCAGAGACACAGAGACAGAGACGCAGAGACAGGGACACAGAGACAGAGACACAGAGACACAGACACAGGGACAGAGACACAGAGACATGTACACAGAGAGAGTGACTCAGAGACAGAGACACAGAGACGGAGACAGAGGCACAGAGACATATACATAGAGACAGAGACACAGAGACGGAGACTGTGGGACAGAGACACAGAGACAGAGATTCAGATGCAGAGACACAGAGACGGAGACACAGGGACACAGACACAGAGACAGGGACACAGAGGCAGAGATTCAGATACAGAGACACAGAGACAGAGACACGGAGAGAGACCCACGGAGACAAAGACACAGAGACAGGGACACAAAGAGGGAGACACAGAGACAGAGACACAGAGAAAGAGAAAAAGAGACAGAGACAGAGAAACAGAGAAAGAGAAAAAGAGACAGAGACAGAGACAGAGACAGAGACACAGAGACAGAGACACAGAGACAGAATCACAGAGACAGAGACACAGAGGCAGAGACACAGAGACAGAGTCACAGAGACAGAGACACAGAGGCAGAGGCACAGAGACAGAGACACAGAGACAGAGACACAGAGACAGAGACACAGAGACAGAGACACAGATACAGAGACACAGAGACACAGACACAGGGACAGAGACACAGAGACATGGACACAGAGAGAGTGACTCAGAGACAGAGACACAGAGACGGAGACAGAGGCACAGAGACATATACATAGAGACAGAGACACAGAGACGGAGACTGTGGGACAGAGACACAGAGACAGAGATTCAGATGCAGAGACACAGAAACGTAGACACAGGGACAGAGACACAGAGACAGGGACACAGAGACGGAGACATAGAGAGAGAGACAAAGAGTCAGTGACGCAGAGACAGAGACAGAGACACAGAGACAGAGGCACAATGACAGAGATTCGGAGACAGAGACACAGGGAGAGGGACACAGAAACGGAGAAACAGGGACAGAGACACAGAGACAGGGACACAGAGACGGAGACACAGAGAGAGAGACACAGAGACAGAGACACAGAGAAGGAGACGCAAGGACAGAGGCACAGAGACAGGGACACAGAGAGAGAGACTCAGATACAGAGACGCAGAGGCAGAGACGCAGAGACGGAGACACATGGAGAGAGTCACAGAGAAAGAGAAACAGAGACAGAGACAGAGACAGAGACACAGAGACCGAGACCCAGAGACAGAGTCACAGAGACAGAGACACAGAGACAGAGACACAGAGACAGAGACAAGGACACAGAGACACAGACACAGAGACGCAGAGAAAGGGACACAGAGACAGTGACGCAGAGACAGAGGCACAGAGACAGAGACACAGAGACAGGGACACAGAGACAGAGACACAGAGACAGAGACGCAGAGACAGAGACACAGAGACAGAGACACAGAGACAGAGACACAGAGACAGAGACGCAGAGACAGAGACACAGAGACGGAGACCCAGAGACAGAGACACAGATACAGAGACACAGAGACAGAGACACAGTGACAGAGACACAGAGACAGAGACACAGAGACAGATACACAGAGACGGCGTCACAGAGACAGAGACACAGAGGCAGAGGAACAGAGACAGAGACACAGAGACAGAGACACAGAGACACAGAGACAGAGACAGAGACAGAGACAGAGACACACAGACAGAGACACAGAGACAGAGACGCAGAGACAGAGACACAGAGAAAGAGACAGAGACACAGAGACGGAGACACAGGGACAGAGACACAGAGACAGGGCACAGAGACGGAGACTCTGGGACAGAGACACAGAGACAGAGATTCAGAGACAGGGACACAGAGACGGAGACACAGAGACAGAGACACAGAGGCAGAGGCACGGAGACAGAGACACAGGGACAGAGACACAGAGAAAGAGACACAGAGACAGAGACACAGAGACAGAGACGCAGAGACAGGGACACAGAGACAGAGACACAGAGACCGAGACCCAGAGACGGAGACACAGATACAGAGACACAGAGACAGAGACACAGAGACAGAGACACAGAGACAGAGACACAGAGACAGAGACACAGAGACAGAGACACAGAGACAGAGAAACAGAGACAGAGTCACAGAGACAGAGACACAGAGACAGAGGAACAGAGACAGAGTCACAGAGACAGAGACACAGAGGCAGAGGCACAGAGAGAGAGACACAGAGGCAGAGACACAGAGAAAGAGACAGAGACACAGAGACGGAGACACAGGGACAGAGACACAGAGACAGGGCACAGAGACGGAGACTCTGGGACAGAGACACAGAGACAGAGATTCGGAGACAGGGACAGAGAGACGGAGACACAGAGACTGAGACACAGAGGCAGAGGCACAGGGACAGAGACACAGAGACAGAGACGCAGAGACAGAGACGTAGAGACAGAGACACAGAGACAGGGACACAGAGACAGAGATTCAGAGACAGGGACACAGAGACGGAGACACAGAGACAGAGACACAGAGGCAGAGGCACGGAGACAGAGACACAGGGACAGAGACACAGAGACAGAGACACAGATACAGAGACACAGAGACAGAGACACAGAGACAGAGACACAGAGACAGAGTCACAGAGGCAGAGGCAAGGAGGCAGAGGCACAGAGACAGAGACACAGAGACAGAGACACAGAGACAGAGACACAGAGACAGAGGCACAGAGACAGAGACACAGAGACAGAGACGCAGAGACAGAGACGTAGAGACAGAGACACAGAGACAGGGACACAGAGACAGAGACACAGAGACAGAGACGCAGAGACAGAGACACAGAGACAGAGACACAGAGACAGAGACACAGAGACAGAGACACAATGATAGAGATTCAGAGAGAGAGACACAGGGAGAGAGACACAGAAACGGAGACACAGAGGCAGAGGCACAGAGACAGAGACACAGAGACAGAGACACAGAGACAGAGACACAGAGACAGAGTCACAGAGTCAGAGACACAGAGACAGAGACGCAGAGACAGGGACACAGAGACAGAGACACAGAGACACAGACACAGGGACAGAGACACAGAGACATGTACACAGAGAGAGTGACTCAGAGACAGAGACACAGAGACGGAGACAGAGGCACAGAGACATATACATAGAGACAGAGACACAGAGACGGAGACTGTGGGACAGAGACACAGAGACAGAGATTCAGATGCAGAGACACAGAGACGGAGACACAGGGACACAGACACAGAGACAGGGACACAGAGGCAGAGATTCAGATACAGAGACACAGAGACAGAGACACGGAGAGAGACCCACGGAGACAAAGACACAGAGACAGGGACACAAAGAGGGAGACACAGAGACAGAGACACAGAGAAAGAGAAAAAGAGACAGAGACAGAGAAACAGAGAAAGAGAAAAAGAGACAGAGACAGAGACAGAGACAGAGACACAGAGACAGAGACACAGAGACAGAATCACAGAGACAGAGACACAGAGGCAGAGACACAGAGACAGAGTCACAGAGACAGAGACACAGAGGCAGAGGCACAGAGACAGAGACACAGAGACAGAGACACAGAGACAGAGACACAGAGACAGAGACACAGATACAGAGACACAGAGACACAGACACAGGGACAGAGACACAGAGACATGGACACAGAGAGAGTGACTCAGAGACAGAGACACAGAGACGGAGACAGAGGCACAGAGACATATACATAGAGACAGAGACACAGAGACGGAGACTGTGGGACAGAGACACAGAGACAGAGATTCAGATGCAGAGACACAGAAACGTAGACACAGGGACAGAGACACAGAGACAGGGACACAGAGACGGAGACATAGAGAGAGAGACAAAGAGTCAGTGACGCAGAGACAGAGACAGAGACACAGAGACAGAGGCACAATGACAGAGATTCGGAGACAGAGACACAGGGAGAGGGACACAGAAACGGAGAAACAGGGACAGAGACACAGAGACAGGGACACAGAGACGGAGACACAGAGAGAGAGACACAGAGACAGAGACACAGAGAAGGAGACGCAAGGACAGAGGCACAGAGACAGGGACACAGAGAGAGAGACTCAGATACAGAGACGCAGAGGCAGAGACGCAGAGACGGAGACACATGGAGAGAGTCACAGAGAAAGAGAAACAGAGACAGAGACAGAGACAGAGACACAGAGACCGAGACCCAGAGACAGAGTCACAGAGACAGAGACACAGAGACAGAGACACAGAGACAGAGACAAGGACACAGAGACACAGACACAGAGACGCAGAGAAAGGGACACAGAGACAGTGACGCAGAGACAGAGGCACAGAGACAGAGACACAGAGACAGGGACACAGAGACAGAGACACAGAGACAGAGACGCAGAGACAGAGACACAGAGACAGAGACACAGAGACAGAGACACAGAGACAGAGACGCAGAGACAGAGACACAGAGACGGAGACCCAGAGACAGAGACACAGATACAGAGACACAGAGACAGAGACACAGTGACAGAGACACAGAGACAGAGACACAGAGACAGATACACAGAGACGGCGTCACAGAGACAGAGACACAGAGGCAGAGGAACAGAGACAGAGACACAGAGACAGAGACACAGAGACACAGAGACAGAGACAGAGACAGAGACAGAGACACACAGACAGAGACACAGAGACAGAGACGCAGAGACAGAGACACAGAGAAAGAGACAGAGACACAGAGACGGAGACACAGGGACAGAGACACAGAGACAGGGCACAGAGACGGAGACTCTGGGACAGAGACACAGAGACAGAGATTCAGAGACAGGGACACAGAGACGGAGACACAGAGACAGAGACACAGAGGCAGAGGCACGGAGACAGAGACACAGGGACAGAGACACAGAGAAAGAGACACAGAGACAGAGACACAGAGACAGACACGCAGAGACAGGGACACAGAGACAGAGACACAGAGACCGAGACCCAGAGACGGAGACACAGATACAGAGACACAGAGACAGAGACACAGAGACAGAGACACAGAGACAGAGACACAGAGACAGAGACACAGAGACAGAGACACAGAGACAGAGACACAGAGACAGAGAAACAGAGACAGAGTCACAGAGACAGAGACACAGAGACAGAGAAACAGAGACAGAGTCACAGAGACAGAGACACAGAGGCAGAGGCACAGAGAGAGAGACACAGAGGCAGAGACACAGAGAAAGAGACAGAGACACAGAGACGGAGACACAGGGACAGAGACACAGAGACAGGGCACAGAGACGGAGACTCTGGGACAGAGACACAGAGACAGAGATTCAGAGACAGGGACACAGAGACGGAGACACAGAGACAGAGACACAGAGGCAGAGGCACAGGGACAGAGACACAGAGACAGAGACGCAGAGACAGAGACGTAGAGACAGAGACACAGAGACAGGGACACAGAGACAGAGATTCAGAGACAGGGACACAGAGACGGAGACACAGAGACAGAGATACAGAGGCAGGGGCACGGACACAGAGACACAGGGACAGAGACACAGAGACAGAGACACAGATACAGAGACACAGAGACAGAGACACAGAGACAGAGACACAGAGACAGAGTCACAGAGACAGAGGCAAGGAGGCAGAGGCACAGAGACAGAGACACAGAGACAGAGACACAGAGACAGAGACACAGAGACAGAGGCACAGAGACAGAGACACAGAGACAGAGACGCAGAGACAGAGACGTAGAGACAGAGACACAGAGACAGGGACACAGAGACAGAGACACAGAGACAGAGACGCAGAGACAGAGACACAGAGACAGAGACACAGAGACAGAGACACAGAGACAGAGACACAGAGACAGAGACACAATGATAGAGATTCAGAGAGAGAGACACAGGGAGAGAGACACAGAAACGGAGATACAGAGCCAGAGGCACAGAGACAGAGACACAGAGCCAGAGGCACAGAGCCAGAGGCACAGAGACAGAGACACAGAGACAGAGACACAGAGGCAGAGGCACAGAGACAGAGACACAGAGACAGAGACACAGAGACAGAGACAGAGACACAGAGACAGAGACACAGATACAGAGACACAGAGACACAGACACAGGGACAGAGACACAGAGACATGGACACAGAGAGAGTGACTCAGAGACAGAGACACAGAGACGGAGACAGAGGCACAGAAACATATACATAGAGACAGAGACACAGAGACGGAGACTGTGGGACAGAGACACAGAGACAGAGATTCAGATGCAGAGACACAGAAACGTAGACACAGGGACAGAGACACAGAGACAGGGACACAGAGACGGAGACATAGAGAGAGAGACAAAGAGTCAGTGACGCAGAGACAGAGACAGAGACACAGAGACAGAGGCACAATGACAGAGATTCGGAGACAGAGACACAGGGAGAGGGACACAGAAACGGAGAAACAGGGACAGAGACACAGAGACAGGGACACAGAGACGGAGACACAGAGAGAGAGACACAGAGACAGAGACACAGAGAAGGAGACGCAAGGACAGAGGCACAGAGACAGGGACACAGAGAGAGAGACTCAGATACAGAGACGCAGAGACAGAGACGCAGAGACGGAGACACATGGAGAGAGTCACAGAGAAAGAGAAACAGAGACAGAGACAGAGACAGAGACACAGAGACCGAGACCCAGAGACAGAGTCACAGAGACAGAGACACAGAGACAGAGACACAGAGACAGAGACACAGAGACAGAGACAAGGACACAGAGACACAGACACAGAGACGCAGAGAAAGGGACACAGAGACAGTGACGCAGAGACAGAGGCACAGAGACAGAGACACAGAGACAGGGACACAGAGACAGAGACACAGAGACAGAGACGCAGAGACAGAGACACAGAGACAGAGACACAGAGACAGAGACACAGAGACAGAGACACAGAGACAGAGACACAATGATAGAGATTCAGAGAGAGAGACACAGGGAGAGAGACACAGAAACGGAGATACAGAGCCAGAGGCACAGAGACAGAGACACAGAGCCAGAGGCACAGAGCCAGAGGCACAGAGACAGAGACACAGAGACAGAGACACAGAGGCAGAGGCACAGAGACAGAGACACAGAGACAGAGACACAGAGACAGAGACACAGAGACAGAGTCACAGAGTCAGAGACACAGAGACAGAGACGCAGAGACAGGGACACAGAGACAGAGACACAGAGACACAGACACAGGGACAGAGACACAGAGACATGTACACAGAGAGAGTGACTCAGAGACAGAGACACAGAGACGGAGACAGAGGCACAGAGACATATACATAGAGACAGAGACACAGAGACGGAGACTGTGGGACAGAGACACAGAGACAGAGATTCAGATGCAGAGACACAGAAACGTAGACACAGGGACAGAGACACAGAGACAGGGACACAGAGACGGAGACATAGAGAGAGAGACAAAGAGTCAGTGACGCAGAGACAGAGACAGAGACACAGAGACAGAGGCACAATGACAGAGATTCGGAGACAGAGACACAGGGAGAGGGACACAGAAACGGAGAAACAGGGACAGAGACACAGAGACAGGGACACAGAGACGGAGACACAGAGAGAGAGACACAGAGGCAGAGACACAGAGAAAGAGAAACAGAGACAGAGACAGAGACAGAGACACAGAGACGGAGACCCAGAGACAGAGACACAGATACAGAGACACAGAGACAGAGACACAGTGACAGAGACACAGAGACAGATACACAGAGACAGCGTCACAGAGACAGAGACACAGAGGCAGAGACACAGAGACAGAGACACAGAGACAGAGACACAGAGACAGGGACGCAGAGACAGAGACACAGAGACAGAGACAAAATGACAGAGATTCGGAGACAGAGACACAGGGAGAGAGACACAGAAACGTAGACACAAGGACAGAGGCACAGAGACCGGGACACAGAGACGGAGACACAGAGAGAGAGACACAGAGACAGGGACACAGGGGCAGAGGCACAGAGACAGAGACACAGAGACAGGGACACAGAGATAGTGACACAAAGACAGAGACACAGGGACAGAGGAACAGAGACATAGACACAGAGACAGAGACACAGAGACAGAGACACAGGGACGGAGACACAAGGACAGAGACACAGAGACAGGGACACAGAGAGAGAGAGACAGAGACAGAGACACAGAGACAGAGACACAGAGACAGAGACACAGAGACAGATACACAGAGACGGAGACTGTTGGACAGAGACACAGAGACAGAGACACAGTGAGACAGACAGAGACACAGAGACAGAGACACAGGGACAGAGACACAGAGACAGAGACACAGAGACAGATTCACAGAGACAGAGACACAGAGACAGAGACACAGAGACAGAGACGCAGAGACAGGGACACAGAGACAGAGACACAGAGACAGAGCAACAGAGACAGGGTCACAGAGACAGAGACACAGAGGCAGAGGCACAGAGAGAGAGACACAGCGGCAGAGACACAGAGAAAGAGACAGAGACACAGAGACGGAGACACAGGGACAGAGACACAGAGACAGAGACACAGAGACAGAGGCACAGCGACAGAGACACAGAGACAGAGACACAGAGACAGAGACACAGAGACAGAGACACAGAGACAGAGACACAGAGACAGAGACACAGAGACAGAGACACAGGGGCAGAGACACAGAGGCAGACACTCAGAGACAGAGACACAGAGACAGAGACACAGAGACAGAGACACAGAGACAGAGACACAGAGACAGAGACACAGAGACAGAGACACAGAGACAGAGACACAGAGACAGAGACATAGAGACCGAGACACAGAGACAGAGACACAGATACAGAGACACAGAGACAGAGACACAGAGACAGAGACACAGAGACAGAGACACAGAGACGGAGACAGAGGCACAGAGACATATACACAGAGACAGAGTCACAGAGACAGAGACACAGAGACAGAGACACAGAGACGGAGACACAGGGACAGAGACACAGAGACAGGGCACAGAGACGGAGACTCTGGGACAGAGACACAGAGACAGAGATTCAGAGACAGGGACACAGAGACGGAGACACAGAGACAGAGACACAGAGGCAGAGGCACGGAGACAGAGACACAGGGACAGAGACACAGAGAAAGAGACACAGAGACAGAGACACAGAGACAGAGACGCAGAGACAGGGACACAGAGACAGAGACACAGAGACCGAGACCCAGAGACGGAGACACAGATACAGAGACACAGAGACAGAGACACAGAGACAGAGACACAGAGACAGAGACACAGAGACAGAGACACAGAGACAGAGACACAGAGACAGAGACACAGAGACAGAGTCACAGAGACAGAGACACAGAGACAGAGGAACAGAGACAGAGTCACAGAGACAGAGACACAGAGGCAGAGGCACAGAGAGAGAGACACAGAGGCAGAGACACAGAGAAAGAGACAGAGACACAGAGACGGAGACACAGGGACAGAGACACAGAGACAGGGCACAGAGACGGAGACTCTGGGACAGAGACACAGAGACAGAGATTCGGAGACAGGGACAGAGAGACGGAGACACAGAGACTGAGACACAGAGGCAGAGGCACAGGGACAGAGACACAGAGACAGAGACGCAGAGACAGAGACGTAGAGACAGAGACACAGAGACAGGGACACAGAGACAGAGATTCAGAGACAGGGACACAGAGACGGAGACACAGAGACAGAGACTCAGAGGCAGAGGCACGGAGACAGAGACACAGGGACAGAGACACAGAGACAGAGACACAGATACAGAGACACAGAGACAGAGACACAGAGACAGAGACACAGAGACAGAGTCACAGAGGCAGAGGCAAGGAGGCAGAGGCACAGAGACAGAGACACAGAGACAGAGACACAGAGACAGAGACACAGAGACAGAGGCACAGAGACAGAGACACAGAGACAGAGACGCAGAGACAGAGACGTAGAGACAGAGACACAGAGACAGGGACACAGAGACAGAGACACAGAGACAGAGACGCAGAGACAGAGACACAGAGACAGAGACACAGAGACAGAGACACAGAGACAGAGACACAGAGACAGAGACACAATGATAGAGATTCAGAGAGAGAGACACAGGGAGAGAGACACAGAAACGGAGACACAGAGGCAGAGGCACAGAGACAGAGACACAGAGACAGAGACACAGAGACAGAGACACAGAGACAGAGTCACAGAGTCAGAGACACAGAGACAGAGACGCAGAGACAGGGACACAGAGACAGAGACACAGAGACACAGACACAGGGACAGAGACACAGAGACATGTACACAGAGAGAGTGACTCAGAGACAGAGACACAGAGACGGAGACAGAGGCACAGAGACATATACATAGAGACAGAGACACAGAGACGGAGACTGTGGGACAGAGACACAGAGACAGAGATTCAGATGCAGAGACACAGAGACGGAGACACAGGGACACAGACACAGAGACAGGGACACAGAGGCAGAGATTCAGATACAGAGACACAGAGACAGAGACACGGAGAGAGACCCACGGAGACAAAGACACAGAGACAGGGACACAAAGAGGGAGACACAGAGACAGAGACACAGAGAAAGAGAAAAAGAGACAGAGACAGAGAAACAGAGAAAGAGAAAAAGAGACAGAGACACAGAGACAGAGACACAATGATAGAGATTCAGAGAGAGAGACACAGGGAGAGAGACACAGAAACGGAGACACAGAGGCAGAGGCACAGAGACAGAGACACAGAGACAGAGACACAGAGACAGAGACACAGAGACAGAGTCACAGAGTCAGAGACACAGAGACAGAGACGCAGAGACAGGGACACAGAGACAGAGACACAGAGACACAGACACAGGGACAGAGACACAGAGACATGTACACAGAGAGAGTGACTCAGAGACAGAGACAGAGACACAGAGACAGAGACACAGAGACAGAATCACAGAGACAGAGACACAGAGGCAGAGACACAGAGACAGAGTCACAGAGACAGAGACACAGAGGCAGAGGCACAGAGACAGAGACACAGAGACAGAGACACAGAGACAGAGACACAGAGACAGAGACACAGATACAGAGACACAGAGACACAGACACAGGGACAGAGACACAGAGACATGGACACAGAGAGAGTGACTCAGAGACAGAGACACAGAGACGGAGACAGAGGCACAGAGACATATACATAGAGACAGAGACACAGAGACGGAGACTGTGGGACAGAGACACAGAGACAGAGATTCAGATGCAGAGACACAGAAACGTAGACACAGGGACAGAGACACAGAGACAGGGACACAGAGACGGAGACATAGAGAGAGAGACAAAGAGTCAGTGACGCAGAGACAGAGACAGAGACACAGAGACAGAGGCACAATGACAGAGATTCGGAGACAGAGACACAGGGAGAGGGACACAGAAACGGAGAAACAGGGACAGAGACACAGAGACAGGGACACAGAGACGGAGACACAGAGAGAGAGACACAGAGACAGAGACACAGAGAAGGAGACGCAAGGACAGAGGCACAGAGACAGGGACACAGAGAGAGAGACTCAGATACAGAGACGCAGAGGCAGAGACGCAGAGACGGAGACACATGGAGAGAGTCACAGAGAAAGAGAAACAGAGACAGAGACAGAGACAGAGACACAGAGACCGAGACCCAGAGACAGAGTCACAGAGACAGAGACACAGAGACAGAGACACAGAGACAGAGACACAGAGACAGAGACAAGGACACAGAGACACAGACACAGAGACGCAGAGAAAGGGACACAGAGACAGTGACGCAGAGACAGAGGCACAGAGACAGAGACACAGAGACAGGGACACAGAGACAGAGACACAGAGACAGAGACGCAGAGACAGAGACACAGAGACAGAGACACAGAGACAGAGACACAGAGACAGAGACGCAGAGACAGAGACACAGAGACGGAGACCCAGAGACAGAGACACAGATACAGAGACACAGAGGCAGAGACACAGTGACAGAGACACAGAGACAGAGACACAGAGACAGATACACAGAGACAGCGTCACAGAGACAGAGACACAGAGGCAGAGGAACAGAGACAGAGACACAGAGACAGAGACACAGAGACACAGAGACAGAGACAGAGACAGAGACAGAGACACACAGACAGAGACACAGAGACAGAGACGCAGAGACAGAGACACAGAGAAAGAGACAGAGACACAGAGACGGAGACACAGGGACAGAGACACAGAGACAGGGCACAGAGACGGAGACTCTGGGACAGAGACACAGAGACAGAGATTCAGAGACAGGGACACAGAGACGGAGACACAGAGACAGAGACACAGAGGCAGAGGCACGGAGACAGAGACACAGGGACAGAGACACAGAGAAAGAGACACAGAGACAGAGACACAGAGACAGACACGCAGAGACAGGGACACAGAGACAGAGACACAGAGACCGAGACCCAGAGACGGAGACACAGATACAGAGACACAGAGACAGAGACACAGAGACAGAGACACAGAGACAGAGACACAGAGACAGAGACACAGAGACAGAGACACAGAGACAGAGACACAGAGACAGAGAAACAGAGACAGAGTCACAGAGACAGAGACACAGAGACAGAGAAACAGAGACAGAGTCACAGAGACAGAGACACAGAGGCAGAGGCACAGAGAGAGAGACACAGAGGCAGAGACACAGAGAAAGAGACAGAGACACAGAGACGGAGACACAGGGACAGAGACACAGAGACAGGGCACAGAGACGGAGACTCTGGGACAGAGACACAGAGACAGAGATTCAGAGACAGGGACACAGAGACGGAGACACAGAGACAGAGACACAGAGGCAGAGGCACAGGGACAGAGACACAGAGACAGAGACGCAGAGACAGAGACGTAGAGACAGAGACACAGAGACAGGGACACAGAGACAGAGATTCAGAGACAGGGACACAGAGACGGAGACACAGAGACAGAGACACAGAGGCAGGGGCACGGAGACAGAGACACAGGGACAGAGACACAGAGACAGAGACACAGATACAGAGACACAGAGACAGAGACACAGAGACAGAGACACAGAGACAGAGTCACAGAGACAGAGGCAAGGAGGCAGAGGCACAGAGACAGAGACACAGAGACAGAGACACAGAGACAGAGACACAGAGACAGAGGCACAGAGACAGAGACACAGAGACAGAGACGCAGAGACAGAGACGTAGAGACAGAGACACAGAGACAGGGACACAGAGACAGAGACACAGAGACAGAGACGCAGAGACAGAGACACAGAGACAGAGACACAGAGACAGAGACACAGAGACAGAGACACAGAGACAGAGACACAATGATAGAGATTCAGAGAGAGAGACACAGGGAGAGAGACACAGAAACGGAGATACAGAGCCAGAGGCACAGAGACAGAGACACAGAGCCAGAGGCACAGAGCCTGAGGCACAGAGACAGAGACACAGAGACAGAGACACAGAGGCAGAGGCACAGAGACAGAGACACAGAGACAGAGACACAGAGACAGAGAGAGAGACACAGAGACAGAGACACAGATACAGAGACACAGAGACACAGACACAGGGACAGAGACACAGAGACATGGACACAGAGAGAGTGACTCAGAGACAGAGACACAGAGACGGAGACAGAGGCACAGAAACATATACATAGAGACAGAGACACAGAGACGGAGACTGTGGGACAGAGACACAGAGACAGAGATTCAGATGCAGAGACACAGAAACGTAGACACAGGGACAGAGACACAGAGACAGGGACACAGAGACGGAGACATAGAGAGGGAGACAAAGAGTCAGTGACGCAGAGACAGAGACAGAGACACAGAGACAGAGGCACAATGACAGAGATTCGGAGACAGAGACACAGGGAGAGGGACACAGAAACGGAGAAACAGGGACAGAGACACAGAGACAGGGACACAGAGACGGAGACACAGAGAGAGAGACACAGAGACAGAGACACAGAGAAGGAGACGCAAGGACAGAGGCACAGAGACAGGGACACAGAGAGAGAGACTCAGATACAGAGACGCAGAGACAGAGACGCAGAGACGGAGACACATGGAGAGAGTCACAGAGAAAGAGAAACAGAGACAGAGACAGAGACAGAGACACAGAGACCGAGACCCAGAGACAGAGTCACAGAGACAGAGACACAGAGACAGAGACACAGAGACAGAGACACAGAGACAGAGACAAGGACACAGAGACACAGACACAGAGACGCAGAGAAAGGGACACAGAGACAGTGACGCAGAGACAGAGGCACAGAGACAGAGACACAGAGACAGGGACACAGAGACAGAGACACAGAGACAGAGACGCAGAGACAGAGACACAGAGACAGAGACACAGAGACAGAGACACAGAGACAGAGACACAGAGACAGAGACACAGAGACAGAGACACAATGATAGAGATTCAGAGAGAGAGACACAGGGAGAGAGACACAGAAACGGAGATACAGAGCCAGAGGCACAGAGACAGAGACACAGAGCCAGAGGCACAGAGCCAGAGGCACAGAGACAGAGACACAGAGACAGAGACACAGAGGCAGAGGCACAGAGACAGAGACACAGAGACAGAGACACAGAGACAGAGACACAGAGACAGAGTCACAGAGTCAGAGACACAGAGACAGAGACGCAGAGACAGGGACACAGAGACAGAGACACAGAGACACAGACACAGGGACAGAGACACAGAGACATGTACACAGAGAGAGTGACTCAGAGACAGAGACACAGAGACGGAGACAGAGGCACAGAGACATATACATAGAGACAGAGACACAGAGACGGAGACTGTGGGACAGAGACACAGAGACAGAGATTCAGATGCAGAGACATAGAGACGGAGACACAGGGACACAGACACAGAGACAGGGACACAGAGGCAGAGATTCAGATACAGAGACACAGAGACAGAGACACGGAGAGAGACCCACGGAGACAAAGACACAGAGACAGGGACACAAAGAGGGAGACACAGAGACAGAGACACAGAGAAAGAGAAATAGAGACAGAGACAGAGAAACAGAGAAAGAGAAAAAGAGACAGAGACAGAGACAGAGACAGAGACAGAGACACAGAGACAGAGACACAGAGACAGAGTCACAGAGACAGAGACACAGAGGCAGAGACACAGAGACAGAGTCACAGAGACAGAGACACAGAGGCAGAGGCACAGAGACAGAGACACAGAGACAGAGACACAGAGACAGAGACACAGATACAGAGACACAGAGACACAGACACAGGGACAGAGACACAGAGACATGGACACAGAGAGAGTGACTCAGAGACAGAGACACAGAGACGGAGACAGAGGCACAGAAACATATACATAGAGACAGAGACAGAGAGACGGAGACTGTGGGACAGAGACACGGAGACAGAGATTCAGATGCAGAGACACAGAAACGTAGACACAGGGACAGAGACACAGAGACAGGGACACAGAGACGGAGACATAGAGAGAGAGACAAAGAGTCAGTGACGCAGAGACAGAGACAGAGACACAGAGACAGAGACACAATGATAGAGATTCAGAGAGAGAGACACAGGGAGAGAGACACAGAAACGGAGATACAGAGCCAGAGGCACAGAGACAGAGACACAGAGCCAGAGGCACAGAGGCAGAGGCACAGAGACAGAGACACAGGGACAGAGACACAGAGGCAGAGGCACAGAGACAGAGACACAGAGACAGAGACACAGAGACAGAGACACAGAGACAGAGTCACAGAGTCAGAGACACAGAGACAGAGACGCAGAGACGGGGACACAGAGACAGAGACACAGAGACACAGACACAGGGACAGAGACACAGAGACATGTACACAGAGAGAGTGACTCAGAGACAGAGACACAGAGACGGAGACAGAGGCACAGAGACATATACATAGAGACAGAGACACAGAGACGGAGACTGTGGGACAGAGACACAGAGACAGAGATTCAGATGCAGAGACACAGAGACGGAGACACAGGGACACAGACACAGAGACAGGGACACAGAGGCAGAGATTCAGATACAGAGACACAGAGACAGAGACACGGAGAGAGACCCACGGAGACAAAGACACAGAGACAGGGACACAAAGAGGGAGACACAGAGACAGAGACACAGAGAAAGAGAAAAAGAGACAGAGACAGAGAAACAGAGAAAGAGAAAAAGAGACAGAGACAGAGACAGAGACAGAGACACAGAGACAGAGACACAGAGACAGAGTCACAGAGACAGAGACACAGAGGCAGAGACACAGAGACAGAGTCACAGAGACAGAGACACAGAGGCAGAGGCACAGAGACAGAGACACAGAGACAGAGACACAGAGACAGAGACACAGATACAGAGACACAGAGACACAGACACAGGGACAGAGACACAGAGACATGGACACAGAGAGAGTGACTCAGAGACAGAGACACAGAGACGGAGACAGAGGCACAGAAACATATACATAGAGACAGAGACACAGAGACGGAGACTGTGGGACAGAGACACAGAGACAGAGATTCAGATGCAGAGACACAGAAACGTAGACACAGGGACAGAGACACAGAGACAGGGACACAGAGACGGAGACATAGAGAGAGAGACAAAGAGTCAGTGACGCAGAGACAGAGACAGAGACACAGAGACAGAGGCACAATGACAGAGATTCGGAGACAGAGACACAGGGAGAGGGACACAGAAACGGAGAAACAGGGACAGAGACACAGAGACAGGGACACAGAGACGGAGACACAGAGAGAGAGACACAGAGACAGAGACACAGAGAAGGAGACGCAAGGACAGAGGCACAGAGACAGGGACACAGAGAGAGAGACTCAGATACAGAGACGCAGAGACAGAGACGCAGAGACGGAGACACATGGAGAGAGTCACAGAGAAAGAGAAACAGAGACAGAGACAGAGACAGAGACACAGAGACCGAGACCCAGAGACAGAGTCACAGAGACAGAGACACAGAGACAGAGACACAGAGACAGAGACACAGAGACAGAGACAAGGACACAGAGACACAGACACAGAGACGCAGAGAAAGGGACACAGAGACAGTGACGCAGAGACAGAGGCACAGAGACAGAGACACAGAGACAGGGACACAGAGACAGAGACACAGAGACAGAGACAGAGACACAGAGACAGAGTCACAGAGACAGAGACGCAGAGACAGAGACACAGAGACAGAGACACAGGGACGGAGACACAAGGACAGAGACACAGAGACAGGGACACAGAGAGAGAGAGACAGAGACAGAGACACAGAGACAGAGACACAGAGACAGAGACACAGAGACAGAGACACAGAGACGGAGACTGTGGGACAGACGCAGAGACACAAAGACAGAGGCACATAGACAGATACGCAGAGAGAGAGACACAGAGGCAGAGACACAGAGAAAGAGACAGAGACACAGAGACAGAGACACAGAGACAGAGACACACGGACAGAGGCATAGACGCAAAGACAGAGGCACAGAGACAGACACACAGAGAGAGAGACACAGAGGCAGAGACACAGAGAAAGAGACAGAGACGCAGAGACGGAGACACAGGGACAGAGACACAGAGACAGGGCACAGAGACGGAGACTCTGGGACAGACACACAGAGACAGAGATTCAGAGACAGGGACACAGAGACAGCGTCACAGAGGCAGAGACACAGAGGCACAGGCACAGAGACAGAGACACAGAGACAGAGACACAGAGACAGGGACGCAGAGACAGAGACACAGAGACAGAGACACAGAGACGGAGACCCAGAGACAGAGACACAGATACAGAGACACAGAGACAGAGATACAGTGACAGATACACAGAGACAGAGTCACAGAGACAGAGACACAGAGACAGAGACACAGAGACAGAGACACAGAGACAGAGACACAGAGACGGAGACACAGATACAGAGACACAGAGACAGCGACACAGAGACAGAGACACAGAGACGGAGACACAGAGACAGATACACAGAGACAGGGACACAGAGAGAGTGACACAAAGACAGAGACACAGGGACAGAGGAACAGAGACAGAGATACAGTGACAGATACACAGAGACAGAGTCACAGAGACAGAGACACAGAGACAGAGACACAGAGACAGAGACACAGAGACAGAGACACAGAGACAGAGGCACAGAGACAGAGACACAGAGACAGTGACACAGGGACGGAGACACAAGGACAGAGACACAGAGACAGGGACTCAGAGACAGAGACACAGAGACGGAGACACAGAGACAGAGACACAGAGACAGAGACACAGAGACAGGGACTCAGAGACAGAGACACAGAGACAGAGACACAGGGGCAGAGACAACGAGACGGAGTCACAGAGACAGGGACACAGAGACAGAGACGCAGAGACAGAGACACAGAGACAGAGACATAGAGACAGAGACGCAGAGACGGAGACACAGAGACAGTGACACAGGGACGGAGACACAGAGACGTAGACACATAGACAGAGACACAGACACAGAGACAGAGACACAGGGACAGGGACACAGAGACATAGCCACAGAGACAGAGACATAGAGACAGAGACACAGAGACAGACACACAGAGACGGAGACACAGGGACAGAGACACAGAGACAGGGACACAGAGAGAGTGACACAAAGACAGAGACACAGGGACAGAGGAACAGGGTCATAGACACAGAGACAGAGACACAGAGACAGAGACACAGAGACAGAGACACAGAGACAGAGACACAGAGACAGAGACACAGAGACAGAGACACAGAGACAGAGACACAGAGACAGAGTCACAGAGACAGAGACGCAGAGACAGAGACACAGAGACAGAGACACAGGGACGGAGACACAAGGACAGAGACACAGAGACAGGGACACAGAGAGAGAGAGACAGAGACAGAGACACAGAGACAGAGACACAGAGACAGAGACACAGAGACAGAGACACAGAGACGGAGACTGTGGGACAGACGCATAGACACAAAGACAGAGGCACAGAGACAGATACACAGAGAGAGAGACACAGAGGCAGAGACACAGAGAAAGAGACAGAGACACAGAGACAGAGACACAGAGACAGAGACACACGGACAGAGGCATAGACGCAAAGACAGAGGCACAGAGACAGACACACAGAGAGAGAGACACAGAGGCAGAGACACAGAGAAAGAGACAGAGACGCAGAGACGGAGACACAGGGACAGAGACACAGAGACAGAGATTCAGAGACAGGGACACAGAGACAGCGTCACAGAGGCAGAGACACAGAGGCAGAGGCACAGAGACAGAGACACAGAGACAGAGACACAGAGACAGGGACGCAGAGACAGAGACACAGAGACAGAGACACAGAGACGGAGACCCAGAGACAGAGACACAGATACAGAGACACAGAGACAGAGATACAGTGACAGATACACAGAGACAGAGTCACAGAGACAGAGACACAGAGACAGAGACACAGAGACAGAGACACAGAGACAGAGACACAGAGACAGAGACACAGAGACGGAGACACAGATACAGAGACACAGAGACAGCGACACAGAGACAGAGACACAGAGACGGAGACACAGAGAGAGATACACAGAGACAGGGACACAGAGAGAGTGACACAAAGACAGAGACACAGGGACAGAGGAACAGAGACAGAGATACAGTGACAGATACACAGAGACAGAGTCACAGAGACAGAGACACAGAGACAGAGACACAGAGACAGAGACACAGAGACAGAGACACAGAGACAGAGACACAGAGACAGAGACACAGAGACAGTGACACAGGGACGGAGACACAAGGACAGAGACACAGAGACAGGGACTCAGAGACAGAGACACAGAGACGGAGACACAGAGACAGAGACACAGAGACAGAGACACAGAGACAGGGACTCAGAGACAGAGACACAGAGACAGAGACACAGGGGCAGAGACAACGAGACGGAGTCACAGAGACAGGGACACAGAGACAGAGACGCAGAGACAGAGACACAGAGACAGAGACATAGAGACAGAGACGCAGAGACGGAGACACAGAGACAGTGACACAGGGACGGAGACACAGAGACGTAGACACATAGACAGAGACACAGACACAGAGACAGAGACACAGGGACAGGGACACAGAGACATAGCCACAGAGACAGAGACATAGAGACAGAGACACAGAGACAGACACACAGAGACGGAGACACAGGGACAGAGACACAGAGACAGGGACACAGAGAGAGTGACACAAAGACAGAGACACAGGGACAGAGGAACAGGGTCATAGACACAGAGACAGAGACACAGAGACAGAGACACAGAGACAGAGACACAGAGACAGAGACACAGAGACAGAGACACAGAGACAGAGACACAGAGACAGAGACACAGAGACAGAGACACAGAGACAGAGACACAGAGACAGAGACACAGAGACAGAGACACAGAGACAGAGACACAGAGACAGAGACACAGAGACAGAGACACAGAGACAGAGACACAGAGACAGAGACACAGAGACAGAGACACAGAGACAGAGACACAGAGACAGAGACACAGAGACAGAGACACAGAGACAGAGACACAGAGACAGAGACACAGAGACAGAGACACAGAGACAGAGACACAGAGAAGGAGACGCAAGGACAGAGGCACAGAGACAGGGACACAGAGAGAGAGACTCAGATACAGAGACGCAGAGACAGAGACGCAGAGACGGAGACACATGGAGAGAGTCACAGAGAAAGAGAAACAGAGACAGAGACAGAGACAGAGACACAGAGACCGAGACCCAGAGACAGAGTCACAGAGACAGAGACACAGAGACAGAGACACAGAGACAGAGACACAGAGACAGAGACAAGGACACAGAGACACAGACACAGAGACGCAGAGAAAGGGACACAGAGACAGTGACGCAGAGACAGAGGCACAGAGACAGAGACACAGAGACAGGGACACAGAGACAGAGGCACAGAGACGGAGACACAGAGACGGAGACCCAGAGACAGAGACACAGATACAGAGACACAGAGACAGGGCACAGAGACGGAGACTCTGGGACAGAGACACAGAGACAGAGGCACAGAGACAGAGACACAGAGACAGAGACACAGAGACACAGAGACAGAGACAGAGACAGAGACAGAGACAGAGACAGAGACACACAGACAGAGACACAGAGACAGAGACGCAGAGACAGAGACACAGAGACAGAGACACAGAGACAGAGACGCAGAGACAGAGACACAGAGACGGAGACACAGAGACGGAGACCCAGAGACAGAGACACAGATACAGAGACACAGAGACAGAGACACAGTGTCAGAGACACAGAGACAGAGACACAGAGACAGATACACAGAGACAGCGTCACAGAGACAGAGACACAGAGGCAGAGGCACAGAGACAGAGACACAGAGACAGAGACACAGATACAGAGACACAGAGACAGAGACACAGAGACAGAGACACAGGGACAGAGACACAGAGACAGAGACACAGAGACAGAGAAACAGAGACAGAGTCACAGAGACAGAGACACAGAGGCAGAGGCACAGAGAGAGAGACACAGCGGCAGAGACACAGAGAAAGAGACAGAGACACAGAGACGGAGACACAGGGACAGAGACACAGAGACAGGGCACAGAGACGGAGACTCTGGGACAGAGACACAGCGACAGAGATTCAGAGAGAGGGACACAGAGACGGAGACAGAGAGACAGAGACACAGAGGCAGAGGCACAGAGACAGAGACACAGAGACAGAGACACAGAGACAGAGACACAGAGACAGGGGCACAGAGACGGGGACACAGAGAGAGAGACACAGAGACAGAGACACAGAGACAGAGACAAAGGTACAGAGACACAGAGACAGAGGCACAGCGACAGAGACACAGAGACAGAGACACAGAGACAGAGACACAGAGACAGAGACACAGAGACAGAGACACAGAGACAGAGACACAGAGACAGAGACACAGAGACAGAGACACAGGGGCAGAGACACAGAGGCAGACACTCAGAGACAGAGACACAGAGACAGAGACACAGAGACAGAGACACAGAGACAGAGACACAGGGACAGAGACACAGAGACAGGGCACAGAGACGGAGACACAGAGACCGAGACCCAGAGACAGAGACACAGATACAGAGACACAGAGACAGAGACACAGAGACAGAGACACAGAGACGGAGACTGTGGGACAGAGACACAGAGACAGAGATTCAGATGCAGAGACACAGAGACGGAGACACAGGGACACAGACACAGAGACAGGGACACAGAGGCAGAGATTCAGATACAGAGACACAGAGACAGAGACACGGACAGAGACCCACGGAGACAAAGACACAGAGACAGGGACACAAAGAGGGAGACACATGGACAGAGACACAGAGACCGTGACACAAGGAGAGAGACACAGAGACAGAGACACAGAGAAAGAGAAAAAGAGACAGAGACAGAGACAGAGACAGAGACAGAGACACAGAGACAGAGACACAGAGACAGAGTCACAGAGACAGAGACACAGAGGCAGAGACACAGAGACAGAGTCACAGAGACAGAGACACAGAGGCAGAGGCACAGAGACAGAGACACAGAGACAGAGACACAGAGACAGAGACACAGAGACAGAGACACAGATACAGAGACACAGAGACACAGACACAGGGACAGAGACACAGAGACATGGACACAGAGAGAGTGACTCAGAGACAGAGACACCGAGACGGAGACAGAGGCACAGAGACATATACATAGAGACAGAGACACAGAGACGGAGACTGTGGGACAGAGACACAGAGACAGAGATTCAGATGCAGAGACACAGAAACGTAGACACAGGGACAGAGACACAGAGACAGGGACACAGAGACGGAGACATAGAGAGAGAGACAAAGAGTCAGTGACGCAGAGACAGAGACAGAGACACAGAGACAGAGGCACAATGACAGAGACACAGAGACAGAGACACAGAGACAGAGACACAGAGACAGAGACAAGGACACAGAGACACAGACACAGAGACGCAGAGAAAGGGACAGAGAGACAGTGACGCAGAGACAGAGGCACAGAGACAGAGACACAGAGACAGGGACACAGAGACAGAGACACAGAGACAGAGACGCAGAGACAGAGACACAGAGACAGAGACGCAGAGACAGAGACACAGAGACAGAGACGCAGAGACAGAGACACAGAGACGGAGACCCAGAGACAGAGACACAGATACAGAGACACAGAGACAGAGACACAGTGACAGAGACACAGAGACAGAGACACAGAGACAGATACACAGAGACAGCGTCACAGAGACAGAGACACAGAGGCAGAGGAACAGAGACAGAGACACAGAGACAGAGACACAGAGACACAGAGACAGAGACAGAGACAGAGACAGAGACACACAGACAGAGACACAGAGAAAGAGACGCAGAGACAGAGACACAGAGACAGGGACACAGAGACAGAACGCAGAGACAGAGACACAGAGACGGAGACACAGAGACGGAGACCCAGAGACAGAGACACAGATACAGAGACACAGAGACAGAGACACAGTGACAGAAACACAGAGACAGAGACACAGAGACAGATACACAGAGACAGCGTCACAGAGACAGAGACACAGAGGCAGAGGCACAGAGACAGAGACACAGAGACAGAGACACAGATACAGAGACACAGAGACAGAGACACAGAGACAGAGACACAGGGACAGAGACACAGAGACAGAGACACAGAGACAGAGAAACAGAGACAGAGTCACAGAGACAGAGACACAGAGGCAGAGGCACAGAGAGAGAGACACAGCGGCAGAGACACAGAGAAAGAGACAGAGACACAGAGACGGAGACACAGGGACAGAGACACAGAGACAGGGCACAGAGACGGAGACTCTGGGACAGAGACACAGAGACAGAGATTCAGAGACAGGGACACAGAGACGGAGACAGAGAGACAGAGACACAGAGGCAGAGGCACAGAGACAGAGACACAGAGACAGAGACACAGAGACAGAGACACAGAGACAGGGGCACAGAGACGGAGACACAGAGAGAGAGACACAGAGACAGAGACACAGAGACAGAGACACAGAGACAGAGACACAGAGAAGGAGACGCAAGGACAGAGGCACAGAGACAGGGACACAGAGAGAGAGACTCAGATACAGAGACGCAGAGACAGAGACGCAGAGACGGAGACACATGGAGAGAGTCACAGAGAAAGAGAAACAGAGACAGAGACAGAGACAGAGACACAGAGACCGAGACCCAGAGACAGAGTCACAGAGACAGAGACACAGAGACAGAGACACAGAGACAGAGACACAGAGACAGAGACACAGAGACAGAGACAAGGACACAGAGACACAGACACAGAGACGCAGAGAAAGGGACACAGAGACAGTGACGCAGAGACAGAGGCACAGAGACAGAGACACAGAGACAGGGACACAGAGACAGAGACACAGAGACAGAGACGCAGAGACAGAGACACAGAGACAGAGACACAGAGACAGAGACACAGAGACAGAGACGCAGAGACAGAGACACAGAGACGGAGACCCAGAGACAGAGACACAGATACAGAGACACAGAGACAGAGACACAGTGACAGAGACACAGAGACAGAGACACAGAGACAGATACACAGAGACAGCGTCACAGAGACAGAGACACAGAGGCAGAGGAACAGAGACAGAGACACAGAGACAGAGACACAGAGACACAGAGACAGAGACAGAGACAGAGACACACAGACAGAGACACAGAGACAGAGACGCAGAGACAGAGACACAGAGACAGAGACACAGAGACAGAGACGCAGAGACAGAGACACAGAGACGGAGACACAGAGACGGAGACCCAGAGACAGAGACACAGATACAGAGACACAGAGACAGAGACACAGTGACAGAGACACAGAGACAGAGACACAGAGACAGAGACACAGGGACAGAGACACAGAGACAGAGACACAGAGACAGAGAAACAGAGACAGAGTCACAGAGACAGAGACACAGAGGCAGAGGCACAGAGAGAGAGACACAGCGGCAGAGACACAGAGAAAGAGACAGAGACACAGAGACGGAGACACAGGGACAGAGACACAGAGACAGGGCACAGAGACGGAGACTCTGGGACAGAGACACAGAGACAGAGATTCAGAGACAGGGACACAGAGACGGAGACAGAGAGACAGAGACACAGAGGCAGAGGCACAGAGACAGAGACACAGAGACAGAGACACAGAGACAGAGACACAGAGACAGGGGCACAGAGACGGAGACACAGAGAGAGAGACACAGAGACAGAGACACAGAGACAGAGACAAAGGTACAGAGACACAGAGACAGAGGCACAGCGACAGAGACACAGAGACAGAGACACAGAGACAGAGACACAGAGACAGAGACACAGAGACAGAGACACAGAGACAGAGACACAGAGACAGAGACACAGAGACAGAGACACAGAGACAGAGACACAGGGGCAGAGACACAGAGGCAGACACTCAGAGACAGAGACACAGAGACAGAGACACAGAGACAGAGACACAGAGACAGAGACACAGAGACAGAGACACAGAGACAGAGACACAGAGACAGAGACACAGAGACCGAGACCCAGAGACAGAGACACAGATACAGAGACACAGAGACAGAGACACAGAGACAGAGACACAGAGACAGAGACACAGAGACAGAGACACAGAGACAGAGACACAGAGACAGAGAAACAGAGACAGAGTCACAGAGACAGAGACACAGAGGCAGAGGCACAGAGAGAGGGACACAGAGGCAGAGACACAGAGAAAGAGACAGACACACAGAGACGGAGACACAGGGACAGAGACACAGAGACAGGGCACAGAGACGGAGACTCTGGGACAGAGACACAGAGACAGAGATTCAGAGACAGGGACACAGAGACGGAGACACAGAGACAGAGACACAGAGGCAGAGGCACGGAGACAGAGACACAGGGACAGAGACACAGAGAAAGAGACACAGAGACAGAGACACAGAGACAGAGACACAGAGACGGAGACACAGAGGCAGAGGCACAGAGACAGAGACACAGAGACAGAGACACAGAGACAGAGACACAGAGACAGAGACACAGATACAGAGACACAGACACAGACACAGGGACAGAGACACAGAGACATGGACACAGAGAGAGTGACTCAGAGACAGAGACACAGAGACGGAGACAGAGGCACAGAGACATATACATAGAGACAGAGACACAGAGACGGAGACTGTGGGACAGAGACACAGAGACAGAGATTCAGATGCAGAGACACAGAGACGGAGACACAGGGACACAGACACAGAGACAGGGACACAGAGGCAGAGATTCAGATACAGAGACACAGAGACAGAGACACGGAGAGAGACCCACGGAGACAAAGACACAGAGACAGGGACACAAAGAGGGAGACACATGGACAGAGACACAGAGACCGTGACACAAGGAGAGAGACACAGAGACAGAGACACAGAGAAAGAGAATAAGAGACAGAGACAGAGACAGAGACAGAGACAGAGACACAGAGACAGAGACACAGAGACAGAGTCACAGAGACAGAGACACAGAGGCAGAGACACAGAGACAGAGTCACAGAGACAGAGACACAGAGGCAGAGGCACAGAGACAGAGACACAGAGACAGAGACACAGAGACAGAGACACAGAGACAGAGACACAGATACAGAGACACAGAGACACAGACACAGGGACAGAGACACAGAGACATGGACACAGAGAGAGTGACTCAGAGACAGAGACACAGAGACGGAGACAGAGGCACAGAGACATATACATAGAGACAGAGACACAGAGACGGAGACTGTGGGACAGAGACACAGAGACAGAGATTCAGATGCAGAGACACAGAAACGTAGACACAGGGACAGAGACACAGAGACAGGGACACAGAGACGGAGACATAGAGAGAGAGACAAAGAGTCAGTGACGCAGAGACAGAGACAGAGACACAGAGACAGAGGCACAATGACAGAGACACAGAGACAGAGACACAGAGACAGAGACACAGAGACAGAGACGCAGAGACAGAGACACAGAGACAGAGACACAGAGACAGAGACACAGAGACAGAGACGCAGAGACAGAGGCACAGAGACAGAGACACAGAGACAGGGACACAGAGACAGAGACACAGAGACAGAGACGCAGAGACAGAGACACAGAGACAGAGACACAGAGACAGAGACACAGAGACAGAGACGCAGAGACAGAGACACAGAGACGGAGACCCAGAGACAGAGACACAGATACAGAGACACAGAGACAGAGACACAGTGACAGAGACACAGAGACAGAGACACAGAGACAGATACACAGAGACAGCGTCACAGAGACAGAGACACAGAGGCAGAGGAACAGAGACAGAGACTCAGAGACAGAGACACAGAGACACAGAGACAGAGACAGAGACAGAGACAGAGACAGAGACAGAGACACACAGACAGAGACACAGAGACAGAGACGCAGAGACAGAGACACAGAGACAGAGACACAGAGACAGAGACGCAGAGACAGAGACACAGAGACGGAGACACAGAGACGGAGACCCAGAGACAGAGACACAGATACAGAGACACAGAGACAGAGACACAGTGACAGAGACACAGAGACAGAGACACAGAGACAGATACACAGAGACAGCGTCACAGAGACAGAGACACAGAGGCAGAGGCACAGAGACAGAGACACAGAGACAGAGACACAGATACAGAGACACAGAGACAGAGACACAGAGACAGAGACACAGGGACAGAGACACAGAGACAGAGACACAGAGACAGAGAAACAGAGACAGAGTCACAGAGACAGAGACACAGAGGCAGAGGCACAGAGAGAGAGACACAGCGGCAGAGACACAGAGAAAGAGACAGAGACACAGAGACGGAGACACAGGGACAGAGACACAGAGACAGGGCACAGAGACGGAGACTCTGGGACAGAGACACAGAGACAGAGATTCAGAGACAGGGACACAGAGACGGAGACAGAGAGACAGAGACACAGAGGCAGAGGCACAGAGACAGAGACACAGAGACAGAGACACAGAGACAGAGACACAGAGACAGGGGCACAGAGACGGAGACACAGAGAGAGAGACACAGAGACAGAGACACAGAGACAGAGACAAAGGTACAGAGACACAGAGACAGAGGCACAGCGACAGAGACACAGAGACAGAGACACAGAGACAGAGACACAGAGACAGAGACACAGAGACAGAGACACAGAGACAGAGACACAGGGGCAGAGACACAGAGGCAGACACTCAGAGACAGAGACACAGAGACAGAGACACAGAGACAGAGACACAGAGACAGAGACACAGAGACAGAGACACAGAGACAGAGACACAGAGACAGAGACACAGAGACAGAGACACAGAGACAGAGACACAGAGACAGAGACACAGAGACAGAGACACAGAGACCGAGACCCAGAGACAGAGACACAGATACAGAGACACAGAGACAGAGACACAGAGACAGAGACACAGAGACAGAGACACAGAGACAGAGACACAGAGACAGAGACACAGAGACAGAGAAACAGAGACAGAGTCACAGAGACAGAGACACAGAGGCAGAGGCACAGAGAGAGGGACACAGAGGCAGAGACACAGAGAAGGAGACAGAGACACAGAGACGGAGACATAGGGACAGAGACACAGAGACAGGGCACAGAGACGGAGACTCTGGGACAGAGACACAAAGACAGAGATTCAGAGACAGGGACACAGAGACGGAGACACAGAGACAGAGACACAGAGGCAGAGGCACGCAGACAGAGACACAGGGACAGAGACACAGAGAAAGAGACACAGAGACAGAGACACAGAGACAGAGACGCAGAGACAGGGACACAGAGACAGAGACACAGAGACCGAGACCCAGAGACGGAGACACAGATACAGAGACACAGAGACAGAGACACAGAGACAGAGACACAGAGACAGAGACACAGAGACAGAGACACAGAGACAGAGACACAGAGACAGAGACACAGAGACAGAGAAACAGAGACAGAGTCACAGAGACAGAGACACAGAGGCAGAGGCACAGAGACAGAGACACAGAGACAGAGACACAGAGACAGAGAAACAGAGACAGAGTCACAGAGACAGAGACACAGAGGCAGAGGCACAGAGAGAGAGACACAGAGGCAGTGACACAGAGAAAGAGACAGAGACACAGAGACGGAGACACAGGGACAGAGACACAGAGACAGGGCACAGAGACGGAGACTCTGGGACAGAGACACAGAGACAGAGATTCAGAGACAGGGACACAGAGACGGAGACACAGAGACAGAGACACAGAGGCAGAGGCACAGGGACAGAGACACAGAGACAGAGACGCAGAGACAGAGACGTAGAGACAGAGACACAGAGACAGGGACACAGAGACAGAGATTCAGAGACAGGGACACAGAGACGGAGACACAGAGACAGAGACACAGAGGCAGAGGCACGGAGACAGAGACACAGGGACAGAGACACAGAGACAGAGACACAGATACAGAGACACAGAGACAGAGACACAGAGACAGAGACACAGAGACAGAGTCACAGAGACAGAGGCAAGGAGGCAGAGGCACAGAGACAGAGACACAGAGACAGAGACACAGAGACAGAGACACAGAGACAGAGGCACAGAGACAGAGACACAGAGACAGAGACGCAGAGACAGAGACGTAGAGACAGAGACACAGAGACAGGGACACAGAGACAGAGACACAGAGACAGAGACGCAGAGACAGAGACACAGAGACAGAGACACAGAGACAGAGACACAGAGACAGAGACACAATGATAGAGATTCAGAGAGAGAGACACAGGGAGAGAGACACAGAAACGGAGACACAGAGCCAGAGGCACAGAGCCAGAGGCACAGAGACAGAGACACAGAGACAGAGACACAGAGGCAGAGGCACAGAGACAGAGACACAGAGACAGAGACACAGAGACAGAGACACAGAGACAGAGTCACAGAGTCAGAGACACAGAGACAGGGACGCAGAGACAGGGACACAGAGACAGAGACACAGGGACAGAGACACAGAGACATGTACACAGAGAGAGTGACTCAGAGACAGAGACACAGAGACGGAGACAGAGGCACAGAGACATATACATAGAGACAGAGACACAGAGACGGAGACTGTGGGACAGAGACACAGAGACAGAGATTCAGATGCAGAGACACAGAGACGGAGACACAGGGACACAGACACAGAGACAGGGACACAGAGGCAGAGATTCAGATACAGAGACACAGAGACAGAGACACGGAGAGAGACCCACGGAGACAAAGACACAGAGACAGGGACACAAAGAGGGAGACACAGAGACAGAGACACAGAGAAAGAGAAAAAGAGACAGAGACAGAGACACAGAGAAAGAGAAAAAGAGACAGAGACAGAGACAGACACAGAGACACAGAGACAGAGACACAGAGACAGAGTCACAGAGACAGAGACACAGAGGCAGAGACACAGAGACAGAGTCACAGAGACAGAGACACAGAGGCAGAGGCACAGAGACAGAGACACAGAGACAGAGACACAGAGACAGAGACACAGAGACAGAGACACAGATACAGAGACACAGACACACAGACACAGGGACAGAGACACAGAGACATGGACACAGAGAGAGTGACTCAGAGACAGAGACACAGAGACGGAGACAGAGGCACAGAGACATATACATAGAGACAGAGACACAGAGACGGAGACTGTGGGACAGAGACACAGAGACAGAGATTCAGATGCAGAGACACAGAAACGTAGACACAGGGACAGAGACACAGAGATAGGGACACAGAGACGGAGACATAGAGAGAGAGACAAAGAGTCAGTGACGCAGAGACAGAGACAGAGACACAGAGACAGAGGCACAATGACAGAGATTCGGAGACAGAGACACAGGGAGAGGGACACAGAAACGGAGAAACAGGGACAGAGACACAGAGACAGGGACACAGAGACGGAGACACAGAGAGAGAGACACAGAGACAGAGACACAGAGAAGGAGACGCAAGGACAGAGGCACAGAGACAGGGACGCAGAGACAGAGACACAGAGACAGAGACACAGAGACAGAGACACAGAGACAGAGACGCAGAGACAGAGACACAGAGACGGAGACCCAGAGACAGAGACACAGATACAGAGACACAGAGACAGAGACACAGTGACAGAGACACAGAGACAGAGACACAGAGACAGATACACAGAGACAGCGTCACAGAGACAGAGACACAGAGGCAGAGGAACAGAGACAGAGACACAGAGACAGAGACACAGAGACACAGAGACAGAGACAGAGACAGAGACAGAGACACACAGACAGAGACACAGAGACAGAGACGCAGAGACAGAGACACAGAGACAGAGACACAGAGACAGAGACACAGAGACGGAGACACAGATACAGAGACACAGAGACAGCGACACAGAGACAGAGACACAGAGACGGAGACACAGAGACAGATACACAGAGACAGGGACACAGAGAGAGTGACACAAAGACAGAGACACAGGGACAGAGGAACAGGGTCATAGACACAGAGACAGAGACACAGAGACCGAGACACAGAGACAGAGACACAGAGACAGAGTCACAGAGACAGAGACGCAGAGACAGAGACACAGAGACAGAGACACAGGGACGGAGACACAAGGACAGAGACACACAGACAGGGACACAGAGAGAGAGAGACAGAGACAGAGACACAGAGACAGAGACACAGAGACAGAGACACAGAGACAGAGACACAGAGACAGAGACACAGAGACAGAGACACAGAGACAGAGACACAGAGACGGAGACTGTGGGACAGACGCATAGACACAAAGACAGAGGCACAGAGACAGATACACAGAGAGAGAGACACAGAGGCAGAGACACAGAGAAAGAGACAGAGACGCAGAGACGGAGACACAGGGACAGAGACACAGAGACAGGGCACAGAGACGGAGACTCTGGGACAGAGACACAGAGACAGAGATTCAGAGACAGGGACACAGAGACAGCGTCACAGAGGCAGAGACACAGAGGCAGAGGCACAGAGACAGAGACACAGAGACAGAGACACAGAGACAGGGACGCAGAGACAGAGACACAGAGACAGAGACACAGAGACGGAGACCCAGAGACAGAGACACAGATACAGAGACACAGAGACAGAGATACAGTGACAGATACACAGAGACAGAGTCACAGAGACAGAGACACAGAGACAGAGACACAGAGACAGAGACACAGAGACAGAGACACAGAGACAGAGACACAGAGACGGAGACACAGATACAGAGACACAGAGACAGCGACACAGAGACAGAGACACAGAGACGGAGACACAGAGACAGATACACAGAGACAGGGACACAGAGAGAGTGACACAAAGACAGAGACACAGGGACAGAGGAACAGAGACATAGACACAGAGACAGAGACACAGAGACAGTGACACAGGGACGGAGACACAAGGACAGAGACACAGAGACAGGGACTCAGAGACAGAGACACAGAGACGGAGACACAGAGACAGAGACACAGAGACAGAGACACAGAGACAGGGACTCAGAGACAGAGACAGAGAGACAGAGACACAGGGGCAGAGACAACGAGACGGAGTCACAGAGACAGAGACACAGAGACAGAGACGCAGAGACAGAGACACAGAGACAGAGACATAGAGACAGAGACGCAGAGACGGAGACACAGAGACAGTGACACAGGGACGGAGACACAGAGACGTAGACACATAGACAGAGACACAGACACAGAGACAGAGACACAGGGACAGGGACACAGAGACATAGCCACAGAGACAGAGACATAGAGACAGAGACACAGAGACAGACACACAGAGACGGAGACACAGGGACAGAGACACAGAGACAGGGACACAGAGAGAGTGACACAAAGACAGAGACACAGGGACAGAGGAACAGGGTCATAGACACAGAGACAGAGACACAGAGACAGAGACACAGAGACAGAGACACAGAGACAGAGACACAGAGACAGAGACAAGGACACAGAGACACAGACACAGAGACGCAGAGAAAGGGACACAGAGACAGTGACACAGAGGCAGAGGAACAGAGACAGAGACACAGAGACAGAGACACAGAGACACAGAGACAGAGACAGAGACAGAGACAGAGACAGAGACAGAGACACACAGACAGAGACACAGAGACAGAGACGCAGAGACAGACACAGAGACAGAGACACAGAGACAGAGACGCAGAGACAGAGACACAGAGACGGAGACACAGAGACGGAGACCCAGAGACAGAGACACAGATACAGAGACACAGAGACAGAGACAGAGTGACAGAGACACAGAGACAGAGACACAGAGACAGATACACAGAGACAGCGTCACAGAGACAGAGACACAGAGGCAGAGGCACAGAGACAGAGACACAGAGACAGAGACACAGATACAGAGACACAGAGACAGAGACACAGAGACAGAGACACAGGGACAGAGACACAGAGACAGAGACACAGAGACACAGAAACAGAGACAGAGTCACAGAGACAGAGACACAGAGGCAGAGGCACAGAGAGAGAGACACAGCGGCAGAGACACAGAGAAAGAGACAGAGACACAGAGACGGAGACACAGGGACAGAGACACAGAGACAGGGCACAGAGACGGAGACTCTGGGACAGAGACACAGAGACAGAGATTCAGAGAGAGGGACACAGAGACGGAGACAGAGAGACAGAGACACAGAGGCAGAGGCACAGAGACAGAGACACAGAGACAGAGACACAGAGACAGAGACACAGAGACAGGGGCACAGAGACGGAGACACAGAGAGAGAGACACAGAGACAGAGACACAGAGACAGAGACAAAGGTACAGAGACACAGAGACAGAGGCACAGCGACAGAGACACAGAGACAGAGACACAGAGACAGAGACACAGAGACAGAGACACAGAGACAGAGACACAGAGGCAGAGGCACAGAGACAGAGACACAGAGACAGAGACACAGAGACAGAGAAACAGAGACAGAGTCACAGAGACAGAGACACAGAGGCAGAGGCACAGAGAGAGAGACACAGAGGCAGAGACACAGAGAAAGAGACAGAGACACAGAGACGGAGACACAGGGACAGAGACACAGAGACAGGGCACAGAGACGGAGACTCTGGGACAGAGACACAGAGACAGAGATTCAGATGCAGAGACACAGAGACGGAGACACAGGGACACAGACACAGAGACAGGGACACAGAGGCAGAGATTCAGATACAGAGACACAGAGACAGAGACACGGAGAGAGACCCACGGGACAAAGACACAGAGACAGGGACACAAAGAGGGAGACACAGAGACAGAGACACAGAGAAAGAGAAAAAGAGACAGAGACAGAGACACAGAGAAAGAGAAAAAGAGACACAGACAGAGACAGAGACAGAGACACAGAGACAGAGACACAGAGACAGAGTCACAGAGACAGAGACACAGAGGCAGAGACACAGAGACAGAGTCACAGAGACAGAGACACAGAGGCAGAGGCACAGAGACAGAGACACAGAGACGGAGACACAGAGACAGAGACACAGAGACAGAGACACAGATACAGAGACACAGAGACACAGACACAGGGACAGAGACACAGAGACATGGACACAGAGAGGGTGACTCAGAGACAGAGACACAGAGACGGAGACAGAGGCACAGAGACATATACATAGAGACAGAGACACAGAGACGGAGACTGTGGGACAGAGACACAGAGACAGAGATTCAGATGCAGAGACACAGAAACGTAGACACAGGGACAGAGACACAGAGACAGGGACACAGAGACGGAGACATAGAGAGAGAGACAAAGAGTCAGTGACGCAGAGACAGAGACACAGAGACAGAGACACAGAGACAGAGACACAGAGACAGAGACACAGAGACAGAGTCACAGAGACAGAGGCAAGGAGGCAGAGGCACAGAGACAGAGACACAGAGACAGAGACACAGAGACAGAGACACAGAGACAGAGGCACAGAGACAGAGACACAGAGACAGAGACGCAGAGACAGAGACGTAGAGACAGAGACACAGAGACAGGGACACAGAGACAGAGACACAGAGACAGAGACGCAGAGACAGAGACACAGAGACAGAGACACAGAGACAGAGACGCAGAGACAGAGACACAATGATAGAGATTCAGAGAGAGAGACACAGGGAGAGAGACACAGAAACGAAGATACAGAGCCAGAGGCACAGAGACAGAGACACAGAGCCAGAGGCACAGAGCCAGAGGCACAGAGACAGAGACACAGAGACAGAGACACAGAGGCAGAGGCACAGAGACAGAGACACAGAGACAGAGACACAGAGACAGAGACACAGAGACAGAGTCACAGAGTCAGAGACACAGAGACAGAGACGCAGAGACAGGGACACAGAGACAGAGACACAGAGACACAGACACAGGGGCAGAGACACAGAGACATGTACACAGAGAGAGTGACTCAGAGACAGAGACACAGAGACGGAGACAGAGGCACAGAGACATATACATAGAGACAGAGACACAGAGACGGAGACTGTGGGACAGAGACACAGAGACAGAGATTCAGATGCAGAGACACAGAAACGTAGACACAGGGACAGAGACACAGAGACAGGGACACAGAGACGGAGACATAGAGAGAGAGACAAAGAGTCAGTGACGCAGAGACAGAGACAGAGACACAGAGACAGAGGCACAATGACAGAGATTCGGAGACAGAGACACAGGGAGAGGGACACAGAAACGGAGAAACAGGGACAGAGACACAGAGACAGGGACACAGAGACGGAGACACAGAGAGAGAGACACAGAGACAGAGACACAGAGAAGGAGACGCAAGGACAGAGGCACAGAGACAGGGACGCAGAGACAGAGACACAGAGACAGAGACACAGAGACAGAGACACAGAGACAGAGACGCAGAGACAGAGACACAGAGACGGAGACCCAGAGACAGAGACACAGATACAGAGACACAGAGACAGAGACACAGTGACAGAGACACAGAGACAGAGACACAGAGACAGATACACAGAGACAGCGTCACAGAGACAGAGACACAGAGGCAGAGGAACAGAGACAGAGACACAGAGACAGAGACACAGAGACACAGAGACACAGAGACAGAGACAGAGACAGAGACAGAGACACACAGACAGAGACACAGAGACAGAGACGCAGAGACAGAGACACAGAGACAGAGACACAGAGACAGAGACACAGAGACGGAGACACAGATACAGAGACACAGAGACAGCGACACAGAGACAGAGACACAGAGACGGAGACACAGAGACAGATACACAGAGACAGGGACACAGAGAGAGTGACACAAAGACAGAGACACAGGGACAGAGGAACAGGGTCATAGACACAGAGACAGAGACACAGAGACCGAGACACAGAGACAGAGACACAGAGACAGAGTCACAGAGACAGAGACGCAGAGACAGAGGCACAGAGACAGAGACACAGGGACGGAGACACAAGGACAGAGACACACAGACAGGGACACAGAGAGAGAGAGACAGAGACAGAGACACAGAGACAGAGACACAGAGACAGAGACACAGAGACAGAGACACAGAGACGGAGACTGTGGGACAGACGCATAGACACAAAGACAGAGGCACAGAGACAGATACACAGAGAGAGAGACACAGAGGCAGAGACACAGAGAAAGAGACAGAGACGCAGAGACGGAGACACAGGGACAGAGACACAGAGACAGGGCACAGAGACGGAGACTCTGGGACAGAGACACAGAGACAGAGATTCAGAGACAGGGACACAGAGACAGCGTCACAGAGGCAGAGACACAGAGGCAGAGGCACAGAGACAGAGACACAGAGACAGAGACACAGAGACAGGGACGCAGAGACAGAGACACAGAGACAGAGACACAGAGACGGAGACCCAGAGACAGAGACACAGATACAGAGACACAGAGACAGAGATACAGTGACAGAAACACAGAGACAGAGTCACAGAGACAGAGACACAGAGACAGAGACACAGAGACAGAGACACAGAGACAGAGACACAGAGACAGAGACACTGAGACGGAGACACAGATACAGAGACACAGAGACAGCGACACAGAGACAGAGACACAGAGACGGAGACACAGAGACAGATACACAGAGACAGGGACACAGAGAGAGTGACACAAAGACAGAGACACAGGGACAGAGGAACAGAGACATAGACACAGAGACAGAGACACAGAGACAGAGACACAGAGACAGGGACTCAGAGACAGAGACAGAGAGACAGAGACACAGGGGCAGAGACAACGAGACGGAGTCACAGAGACAGAGACACAGAGACAGAGACGCAGAGACAGAGACACAGAGACAGAGACATAGAGACAGAGACGCAGAGACGGAGACACAGAGACAGTGACACAGGGACGGAGACACAGAGACGTAGACACATAGACAGAGACACAGACACAGAGACAGAGACACAGGGACAGGGACACAGAGACATAGCCACAGAGACAGAGACATAGAGACAGAGACACAGAGACAGACACACAGAGACGGAGACACAGGGACAGAGACACAGAGACAGGGACACAGAGAGAGTGACACAAAGACAGAGACACAGGGACAGAGGAACAGGGTCATAGACACAGAGACAGAGACACAGAGACAGAGACACAGAGACAGAGACACAGAGACAGAGACACAGAGACACAGAGACAGAGACAGAGACAGAGACAGAGACAGAGACACACAGACAGAGACACAGAGACAGAGACGCAGAGACAGAGACACAGAGACAGAGACACAGAGACAGAGACGCAGAGACAGAGACACAGAGACGGAGACACAGAGACAGAGACACAGAGACAGAGACACAGATACAGAGACACAGAGACAGAGACACAGAGACAGAGACACAGGGACAGAGACACAGAGACAGAGACACAGAGACACAGAAACAGAGACAGAGTCACAGAGACAGAGACACAGAGGCAGAGGCACAGAGAGAGAGACACAGCGGCAGAGACACAGAGAAAGAGACAGAGACACAGAGACGGAGACACAGGGACAGAGACACAGAGACAGGGCACAGAGACGGAGACTCTGGGACAGAGACACAGAGACAGAGATTCAGAGAGAGGGACACAGAGACGGAGACAGAGAGACAGAGACACAGAGGCAGAGGCACAGAGACAGAGACACAGAGACAGAGACACAGAGACAGATACACAGAGACAGGGGCACAGAGACGGAGACACAGAGAGAGAGACACAGAGACAGAGGCACAGAGACAGAGACAAAGGTACAGAGACACAGAGACAGAGGCACAGCGACAGAGACACAGAGACAGAGACACAGAGACAGAGACACAGAGACAGAGACACAGAGACAGAGACACAGAGACAGAGACACAGAGACAGAGACACAGGGGCAGAGACACAGAGGCAGACACTCAGAGACAGAGACACAGAGACAGAGACACAGAGACAGAGACACAGAGACAGAGACACAGAGACAGAGACACAGAGACAGAGACACAGAGACAGAGACACAGAGGCAGAGGCACAGAGACAGAGACACAGAGACAGAGACACAGAGACAGAGAAACAGAGACAGAGTCACAGAGACAGAGACACAGAGGCAGAGGCACAGAGAGAGAGACACAGAGGCAGAGACACAGAGAAAGAGACAGAGACACAGAGACGGAGACACAGGGACAGAGACACAGAGACAGGGCACAGAGACGGAGACTCTGGGACAGAGACACAGAGACAGAGATTCAGAGACAGGGACACAGAGACGGAGACACAGAGACAGAGACACAGAGGCAGAGGCACAGGGACAGAGACACAGAGACAGAGACGCAGAGACAGAGACGTAGAGACAGAGACACAGAGACAGGGACACAGAGACAGAGATTCAGAGACAGGGACACAGAGACGGAGACACAGAGACAGAGACACAGAGGCAGAGGCACGGAGACAGAGACACAGGGACAGAGACACAGAGACAGAGACACAGATACAGAGACACAGAGACAGAGACACAGAGACAGAGACACAGAGACAGAGTCACAGAGACAGAGACGCAGAGACAGAGACACAGAGACAGAGACACAGGGACGGAGACACAAGGACAGAGACACAGAGACAGGGACACAGAGAGAGAGAGACAGAGACAGAGACACAGAGACAGAGACACAGAGACAGAGACACAGAGACAGAGACACAGAGACGGAGACTGTGGGACAGAGGCATAGACACAAAGACAGAGGCACAGAGACAGATACACAGAGAGAGAGACACAGAGGCAGAGACACAGAGAAAGAGACAGAGACGCAGAGACGGAGACACAGGGACAGAGACACAGAGACAGAGACACAGAGACAGGGACACAGAGAGAGTGACACAAAGACAGAGACACAGGGACAGAGGAACAGGGTCATAGACACAGAGACAGAGACACAGAGACAGAGACACAGAGACAGAGACACAGAGACAGAGACACAGAGACAGAGACAAGGACACAGAGACACAGACACAGAGACGCAGAGAAAGGGACACAGAGACAGAGACGCAGAGACAGAGGCACAGAGACAGAGACACAGAGACAGGGACACAGAGACAGAGACACAGAGACAGAGACGCAGAGACAGAGACACAGAGACAGAGACACAGAGACAGAGACACAGAGACAGAGACGCAGAGACAGAGACACAGAGACGGAGACCCAGAGACAGAGACACAGATACAGAGACACAGAGACAGAGACACAGTGACAGAGACACAGAGACGGAGACACAGGGACAGAGACACAGAGGCAGAGACACAGAGAAAGAGACAGAGACACAGAGACGGAGACACAGGGACAGAGACACAGAGACAGGGCACAGAGACGGAGACTCTGGGACAGAGACACAGAGACAGAGATTCAGAGACAGGGACACAGAGACGGAGACACAGAGACAGAGACACAGAGGCAGAGGCACGAAGACAGAGACACAGAGACAGAGACACAGAGAAAGAGACACAGAGACAGAGACACAGAGACAGAGACGCAGAGACAGGGACACAGAGACAGAGACACAGAGACCGAGACCCAGAGACGGAGACACAGATACAGAGACACAGGGACAGAGACACAGAGACAGAGACACAGAGACAGAGACACAGAGACAGAGACACAGAGACAGAGAAACAGAGACAGAGCCACAGAGACAGAGACACAGAGGCAGAGGCACAGAGACAGAGACACAGAGACAGAGACACAGAGACAGAGAAACAGAGACAGAGTCACAGAGACAGAGACACAGAGGCAGAGGCACAGAGACAGCGACACAGAGACAGAGACACAGAGACGGAGACACAGAGACAGATACACAGAGACAGGGACACAGAGAGAGTGACACAAAGACAGAGACACAGGGACAGAGGAACAGAGACATAGGCACAGAGACAGAGACACAGAGACAGTGACACAGGGACGGAGACACAAGGACAGAGACACAGAGACAGGGACTCAGAGACAGAGACACAGAGACGGAGACACAGAGACAGAGACACAGAGACAGAGACACAGAGACAGGGACTCAGAGACAGAGACACAGAGACAGAGACACAGGGGCAGAGACAACGAGACGGAGTCACAGAGACAGAGACACAGAGACAGAGACGCAGAGACAGAGACACAGAGACAGAGACATAGAGACAGAGACGCAGAGACGGAGACACAGAGACAGTGACACAGGGACGGAGACACAGAGACGTAGAAACATAGACAGAGACACAGACACAGAGACAGAGACACAGGGACAGAGACACAGAGACAGAGACACAGAGACGGAGACACAGAGACGGAGACACAGATACAGAGACACAGAGACAGCGACACAGAGACGGAGGCACAGAGACGGAGACACAGGGACAGAGACACAGAGACAGAGACACAGAGGCAGACACTCAGAGGCAGAGACACAGAGACAGAGACACAGAGACAGAGACACAGAGACCGAGACCCAGAGACAGAGACACAGATACAGAGACACAAAGTCAGAGACACAGAGACAGAGACACAGAGACAGAGACACAGAGACAGAGACACAGAGGCAGAGGCACAGAGCCAGAGACACAGAGACAGAGACAGAGACAGACACACAGAGACAGAGACACAGAGACGGAGACACAGGGACAGAGACACAGAGACAGGGACACAGAGAGAGTGACTCAGAGACAGAGACACAGGGACAGAATCACAGAGACATAGACACAGAGACAGAGACACAGAGACACAGAGACAGAGACAGAGACAGAGACACAGAGACAGAGACACAGAGACAGAGACACAGAGACAGAGTCACAGAGACAGAGACACAGAGGCAGAGACGCAGTGACAGAGACACAGAGGCAGAAACACAGAGAAAGAGAAACAGAGACAGAGACAGAGACAGAGACACAGAGGCAGAGACACAGAGACAGAGACACAGAGACAGAGACGCAGTGACAGAGACACAGATACAGAGACACAGATGCAGAGACACAATGACAGAGATTCGGAGACAGAGAGACAGGGAGAGGGACACAGAAACGGAGACACAGGGACAGAGACACAGAGACAGGGACACAGAGACAGAGACGCAGTGACAGAGACACAGAGGCAGAAACACAGAGAAAGAGAAACAGAGACAGAGACAGAGACAGAGACAGAGACACAGAGGCAGAGACACAGAGACAGAGACACAGAGACAGAGACGCAGTGACAGAGACACAGAGACAGAGACACAGAGAAAGAGAAACAGAGACAGAGACAGAGACAGAGACACAGAGGCAGAGACACAGAGACAGAGACACAGAGACAGAGACACAGAGACAGAGACGCAGAGACAGAGACACAGAGGCCGAGACACAGAGACGGAGACACAGAGCCAGAGACACAGAGACAGAGACAGAGACAGACACACAGAGACAGAGACACAGAGACGGAGACACAGAGACAGAGACACAGAGACAGAGACACAGAGACAGGGACTCAGAGACAGAGACACAGAGACAGAGACACAGGGGCAGAGACAACGAGACGGAGTCACGGAGACAGAGACACAGAGACAGAGACGCAGAGACAGAGACACAGAGACAGAGACATAGAGACAGAGACGCAGAGACGGAGACACAGAGACAGTGACACAGGGACGGAGACACAGAGACGTAGACACATAGACAGAGACACAGACACAGAGACAGAGACACAGGGACAGGGACACAGAGACATAGCCACAGAGACAGAGACATAGAGACAGAGACACAGAGACAGACACAGAGAGACGGAGACACAGGGACAGAGACACAGAGACAGGGACACAGAGAGAGTGACACAAAGACAGAGACACAGGGACAGAGGAACAGGGACATAGACACAGAGACAGAGACACAGAGACAGAGACACAGAGGCAGAAACACAGAGAAAGAGAAACAGAGACAGAGACAGAGACAGAGACACAGAGGCAGAGACACAGAGACAGAGACACAGAGACAGAGACGCAGTGACAGAGACACAGATACAGAGACACAGATGCAGAGACACAATGACAGAGATTCGGAGACAGAGAGACAGGGAGAGGGACACAGAAACGGAGACACAGGGACAGAGACACAGAGACAGGGACACAGAGACAGAGACGCAGTGACAGAGACACAGAGGCAGAAACACAGAGAAAGAGAAACAGAGACAGAGACAGAGACAGAGACACAGAGGCAGAGACACAGAGACAGAGACACAGAGACAGAGACGCAGTGACAGAGACACAGAGACAGAGACACAGAGAAAGAGAAACAGAGACAGAGACAGAGACAGAGACACAGAGGCAGAGACACAGAGACAGAGACACAGAGACAGAGACACAGAGACAGAGACGCAGAGACAGAGACACAGAGGCCGAGACACAGAGACGGAGACACAGAGCCAGAGACACAGAGACAGAGACAGAGACAGACACACAGAGACAGAGACACAGAGACGGAGACACAGAGACAGAGACACAGAGACAGAGACACAGAGACAGGGACTCAGAGACAGAGACACAGAGACAGAGACACAGGGGCAGAGACAACGAGACGGAGTCACGGAGACAGAGACACAGAGACAGAGACGCAGAGACAGAGACACAGAGACAGAGACATAGAGACAGAGACGCAGAGACGGAGACACAGAGACAGTGACACAGGGACGGAGACACAGAGACGTAGACACATAGACAGAGACACAGACACAGAGACAGAGACACAGGGACAGGGACACAGAGACATAGCCACAGAGACAGAGACATAGAGACAGAGACACAGAGACAGACACAGAGAGACGGAGACACAGGGACAGAGACACAGAGACAGGGACACAGAGAGAGTGACACAAAGACAGAGACACAGGGACAGAGGAACAGGGACATAGACACAGAGACAGAGACACAGAGACAGAGACACAGAGACAGAGACACAGAGACAGAGACACAGAGACAGAGACACAGAGACGGAGACACAGAGACGGAGACACAGATACAGAGACACAGAGACAGCGACACAGAGACGGAGGCACAGAGGCGGAGACACAGGGACAGAGACACAGAGACAGAGACACAGGGACAGAGACACAGAGGCAGACACTCAGAGGCAGAGACACAGAGACAGAGGCGAGTGATGCCCACTTGGACGTCGACCGTTTGGACACGTCCCGTTTGGACGCGTCCCGTTTGGACTAGTCCCGATAGGACGCGTCCCGATTGGACGCGTTCCAACTCAAAACGGTGCAGATAAGACCTAACCAGGCCCAACAGAACAATAAAATAGCCTAACTCAACCTAACATAGCCTAACTCAGCTCAACATAGCCTATCATAAGCTAAATTAATGTTCAATCGGCACCGCTACGAATTAGAATACGTCCAATCGGAACGCGTCCAAACGGGACGCATCCAAACGGGACCGTCCAATCGGGACGCGTCCAATCGGTTGACGTCCAAGTGGGACACCCCCGACAGAGACACAGAGACAGAGACACAGAGACCGAGACCCAGAGACAGAGACACAGATACAGAGACACAAAGACAGAGACACAGAGACAGAGACACAGAGACAGAGACACAGAGACAGAGACACAGAGACAGAGTCACAGAGACAGAGACACATAGGCAGAGGCACAGAGCCAGAGACACAGAGACAGAGACAGAAACAGACACACAGAGACAGAGACACAGAGACGGAGACACAGGGACAGAGACACAGAGACTGGGACACAGAGAGAGTGACTCAGAGACAGAGACACAGGGACAGAATCACAGAGACATAGACACAGAGACAGAGACACAGAGACACAGAGACAGAGACAGAGACAGAGACACAGAGACAGAGACACAGAGACAGAGACACAGAGACAGAGTCACAGAGACAGAGACACAGAGGCAGAGGCACGGAGACAGAGACACAGAGACAGAGACACAGAGACCGAGACCCAGAGACAGAGACACAGATACAGAGACACAGATGCAGAGACACAATGACAGAGATTCGGAGACAGAGATACAGGGAGAGGGACACAGAAACGGAGATACAGGGACAGAGACACAGAGACGGGGACACAGAGACAGAGACGCAGTGACAGAGACACAGAGGCAGAGACACAGAGAAAGAGAAACAGAGACGGAGACAGAGACAGAGACACAGAGACGGAGACCCACAGACAGAGACACAGATACAGAGACACAGAGACAGAGACACAGTGACAGAGACACAGAGACAGATACACAGAGACAGCGTCACAGAGACAGAGACACAGAGGCAGAGGCACAGAGACAGAGACACAGAGACAGAGACACAGAGACAGGGACGCAGAGACAGAGACACAGAGACAGAGACAAAATGACAGAGATTCGGAGACAGAGACACAGGGAGAGAGACACAGAAACGTAGACACAAGGACAGAGACACAGAGACAGGGACACAGAGACGGAGACACAGAGAGAGAGACACAGAGACGGGGACACAGGGGCAGAGGCACAGAGACAGTGACACAGAGACAGAGACACAGAGGCAGAGGAACAGAGACAGAGACACAGGGACAGAGGAACAGAGACATAGACACAGAGACAGAGACACAGAGACAGAGACACAGGGACGGAGACACAGAGACACAGACACAGAGACAGAGACACAGGTACAGAGACACAGAGACAGAGACACAGCGACAGAGACACAGAGACAGAGACACAGAGACAGAGACACAGGGACAGAGACACAGAGACAGAGACACAGAGACAGAGACACAGAGACAGAGACGCAGAGACAGGGACACAGAGACAGAGACAAAGAGACCGAGACCCAGAGACAGAGACACAGATACAGAGACACAGAGACAGAGACACAGAGACAGAGACACAGGGACAGAGACACAGAGACAGAGACACAGAGACAGAGAAACAGAGACAGAGTCACAGAGACAGAGACACAGAGGCAGAGGCACAGAGAGAGAGACACAGCGGCAGAGACACAGAGAAAGAGACAGAGACACAGAGACGGAGACACAGGGACAGAGACACAGAGACAGGGCACAGAGACGGAGACTCTGGGACAGATACACAGAGACAGAGATTCAGAGACAGGGACACAGAGACGGAGACAGAGAGACAGAGACACAGAGGCAGAGGCACAGAGACAGAGACACAGAGACAGAGACACAGAGACAGAGACACAGAGACAGGGGCACAGAGACGGAGACACAGAGAGAGAGACACAGAGACAGAGACACAGAGACAGAGACAAAGGTACAGAGACACAGAGGCAGAGGCACAGCGACAGAGACACAGAGACAGAGAGACAGAGACACAGAGACAGAGACAGAGACACAGAGACAGAGACACAGAGACAGAGACACAGAGACAGAGACACAGGGACAGAGACACAGAGGCAGACACTCAGAGACAGAGACACAGAGACAGAGACACAGAGACAGAGACACAGAGACAGAGACACAGAGACAGAGACACAGAGACAGAGACACAGAGACAGAGACACAGAGACAGAGACACAGAGACAGAGACACAGAGACAGAGACACAGAGACAGAGACACAGAGACCGAGACCCAGAGACAGAGACACAGATACAGAGACACAGAGACAGAGACACAGAGACAGAGACACAGAGACAGAGACACAGAGACAGAGACACAGAGACAGAGAAACAGAGACAGAGTCACAGAGACAGAGACACAGAGAGAGGGACACAGAGGCAGAGACACAGAGAAAGAGACAGAGACACAGAGACGGAGACACAGGGACAGAGACACAGAGACAGGGCACAGAGACGGAGACTCTGGGACAGAGACACAGAGACAGAGGTTCAGAGACAGGGACACAGAGACGGAGACACAGAGACAGAGACACAGAGGCAGAGGCACGGAGACAGAGACACAGAGACAGAGACACAGAGAAAGAGACACAGAGACAGAGACACAGAGACAGAGACGCAGAGACAGGGACACAGAGACAGAGACACAGAGACCGAGACCCAGAGACGGAGACACAGATACAGAGACACAGAGACAGAGACACAGAGACAGAGACACAGAGACAGAGACACAGAGACAGAGACACAGAGACAGAGAAACAGAGACAGAGTCACAGAGACAGAGACACAGAGGCAGAGAAACAGAGACAGAGTCACAGAGACAGAGACACAGAGGCAGAGGCACAGAGAGAGAGACACAGAGGCAGAGACACAGAGACAGAGACACAGAGACGGAGACACAGGGACAGAGACACAGAGACACAGAGAAAGAGACAGAGACACAGAGACGGAGACACAGGGACAGAGACACAGAGACAGGGCACAGAGACGGAGACTCTGGGACAGAGACACAGAGACAGAGATTCAGAGACAGGGACACAGAGACGGAGACACAGAGACAGAGACACAGAGGCAGAGGCACAGAGACAGAGACACAGAGACAGAGACACAGATACAGAGACACAGAGACAGAGACACAGAGACAGAGACACAGAGACAGAGTCACAGAGACAGAGGCAAGGAGGCAGAGGCACAGAGACAGAGACACAGAGACAGAGACACAGAGACAGAGACACAGAGACAGAGGCACAGAGACAGAGACACAGAGACAGAGACGCAGAGACAGAGACGTAGAGACAGAGACACAGAGACAGGGACACAGAGACAGAGACACAGAGACAGAGACGCAGAGACAGAGACACAGAGACAGAGACACAGAGACAGAGACACAGAGACAGAGACACAATGATAGAGATTCAGAGAGAGAGACACAGGGAGAGAGACACAGAAACGGAGATACAGAGCCAGAGGCACAGAGACAGAGACACAGAGCCAGAGGCACAGAGCCAGAGGCACAGAGACAGAGACACAGAGACAGAGACACAGAGGCAGAGGCACAGAGACAGAGACACAGAGACGGAGACACAGAGACAGAGACACAGAGACAGAGTCACAGAGTCAGAGACACAGAGACAGAGACGCAGAGACAGGGACACAGAGACAGAGACACAGAGACACAGACACAGGGACAGAGACACAGAGACATGGACACAGAGAGAGTGACTCAGAGACAGAGACACAGAGACGGAGACAGAGGCACAGAGACATATACATAGAGACAGAGACACAGAGACGGAGACTGTGGGACAGAGACACAGAGACAGAGATTCAGATGCAGAGACACAGAGACGGAGACACAGGGACACAGACACAGAGACAGGGACACAGAGGCAGAGATTCAGATACAGAGACACAGAGACAGAGAAACGGAGAGAGACCCACGGAGACAAAGACACAGAGACAGGGACACAAAGAGGGAGACACATGGACAGAGACACAGAGACCGTGACACAAGGAGAGAGACACAGAGACAGAGACACAGAGAAAGAGAAAAAGAGACAGAGACAGAGACAGAGACAGAGACAGAGACAGAGACAGAGACACAGAGACAGAGACACAGAGACAGAGTCACAGAGACAGAGACACAGAGGCAGAGACACAGAGACAGAGTCACAGAGACAGAGACACAGAGGCAGAGGCACAGAGACAGAGACACAGAGACAGAGACACAGAGACAGAGACACAGAGACAGAGACACAGATACAGAGACACAGAGACACAGACACAGGGACAGAGACACAGAGACAGGGACACAGAGACGGAGACATAGAGAGAGAGACAAAGAGTCAGTGACGCAGAGACAGAGACAGAGACACAGAGACAGAGGCACAATGACAGAGATTCGGGGACAGAGACACAGGGAGAGGGACACAGAAACGGAGAAACAGGGACAGGGACACAGAGACAGGGACACAGAGACGGAGACTCAGAGAGAGAGACACAGAGACAGAGACACAGAGAAGGAGACGCAAGGACAGAGGCACAGAGACAGGGACACAGAGAGAGAGACTCAGATACAGAGACGCAGAGACAGAGACGCAGAGACGGAGACACATGGAGAGAGTCACAGAGAAAGAGAAACAGAGACAGAGACAGAGACAGAGACACAGAGACCGATGCCCAGAGACAGAGTCACAGAGACAGAGACACAGAGACAGAGACACAGAGACAGAGACACAGAGACAGAGACAAGGACACAGAGACACAGGCACAGAGACGCAGAGAAAGGGACACAGAGACAGTGACGCAGAGACAGAGGCACAGAGACAGAGACACAGAGACAGGGACACAGAGACAGAGACACAGAGACAGAGACGCAGAGACAGAGACACAGAGACAGAGACACAGAGACAGAGACACAGAGACAGAGACGCAGAGACAGAGACACAGAGACGGAGACCCAGAGACAGAGACACAGATACAGAGACACAGAGACAGAGACACAGTGACAGAGACACAGAGACAGAGACACAGAGACAGATACACAGAGACAGCGTCACAGAGACAGAGACACAGAGGCAGAGGAACAGAGACAGAGACACAGAGACACAGAGACAGAGACAGAGACAGAGACAGAGACACACAGACAGGGACACAGAGACAGAGACGCAGAGACAGAGACACAGGGACAGAGACACAGAGACAGAGACGCAGAGACAGAGACACAGAGACGGAGACACAGAGACGGAGACCCAGAGACAGAGACACAGATACAGAGACACAGAGACAGAGACACAGTGACAGAGACACAGAGACAGAGACACAGAGACAGATACACAGAGACAGCGTCACAGAGACAGAGACACAGAGGCAGAGGCACAGAGACAGAGACACAGAGACAGAGACACAGAGACAGGGACGCAGAGACAGAGACACAGAGACAGAGACAAAATGACAGAGATTCGGAGACAGAGACACAGGGAGAGAGACACAGAAACGAAGACACAAGGACAGAGACACAGAGACAGGGACACAGAGACGGAGACACAGAGAGAGAGACACAGGGACAGAGACACAGGGGCAGAGGCACAGAGACAGAGACACAGAGACAGGGACACAGAGAGAGTGACACAAAGACAGAGACACAGGGACAGAGGAACAGAGACATAGACACAGAGACAGAGACACAGAGACAGAGACACAGGGACGGAGACACAAGGACAGAGACACAGAGACAGGGACACAGAGAGAGAGAGACAGAGACAGAGACACAGAGACAGAGACACAGAGACAGAGACACAGAGACAGAGACACAGAGACAGAGACACAGAGACAGAGACACAGAGACAGAGACACAGAGACGGAGACTGTGGGACAGACGCATAGACACAAAGACAGAGGCACAGAGACAGATACACAGAGAGAGAGACACAGAGGCAGAGACACAGAGAAAGAGACAGAGACACAGAGACAGAGACACAGAGACAGAGACACACGGACAGAGGCATAGACACAAAGACAGAGGCACAGAGACAGACACACAGAGAGAGAGACACAGAGGCAGAGACGCAGAGAAAGAGACAGAGACGCAGAGACGGAGACACAGGGACAGAGACACAGAGACAGGGCACAGAGACGGAGACTCTGGGACAGAGACACAGAGACAGAGATTCAGAGACAGGGACACAGATACAGCGTCACAGAGGCAGAGACACAGAGGCAGAGGCACAGCGACAGAGACACAGAGACAGAGACACAGAGACAGGGACGCAGAGACAGAGACACAGAGACAGAGACACAGAGACGGAGACCCAGAGACAGAGACACAGATACAGAGACACAGAGACAGAGACACAGTGACAGATACACAGAGACAGAGTCACAGAGACAGAGACACAGAGACAGAGACACAGAGACAGAGACACAGAGACAGAGACACAGAGACAGAGACACAGAGACGGAGACACAGATACAGAGACACAGAGACAGCGACACAGAGACAGAGACACAGAGACGGAGACACAGAGACAGATACACAGAGACAGGGACACAGAGAGAGTGACACAAAGACAGAGACACAGGGACAGAGGAACAGAGACATAGACACAGAGACAGAGACACAGGGGCAGAGACAACGAGACGGAGTCACAGAGACAGAGACACAGAGACAGAGACGCAGAGACAGAGACACAGAGACAGAGACATAGAGACAGAGACGCAGAGACGGAGACACAGAGACGGAGGCACAGAGACGGAGACACAGGGACAGAGACACAGAGACAGAGACACAGGGACAGAGACACAGAGGCAGACACTCAGAGGCAGAGACACAGAGACAGAGACACAGAGACAGAGACACAGAGACCGAGACCCAGAGACAGAGACACAGATACAGAGACACAAAGTCAGAGACACAGAGACAGAGACACAGAGGCAGAGGCACAGAGCCAGAGACACAGAGACAGAGACAGAGACAGACACACAGAGACAGAGACACAGAGACGGAGACACAGGGACAGAGACACAGAGACAGGGACACAGAGAGAGTGACTCAGAGACAGAGACACAGGGACAGAATCACAGAGACATAGACACAGAGACAGAGACACAGAGACACAGAGACAGAGACAGAGACAGAGACACAGAGACAGAGACACAGAGACAGAGACACAGAGACAGAGTCACAGAGACAGAGACACAGAGGCAGAGGCACGGAGACAGAGACACAGAGACAGAGACACAGAGACCGAGACCCAGAGACAGAGACACAGATACAGAGACACAGATGCAGAGACACAATGACAGAGATTCGGAGACAGAGATACAGGGAGAGGGACACAGAAACGGAGACACAGGGACAGAGACACAGAGACAGGGACACAGAGACAGAGACGCAGTGACAGAGACACAGAGGCAGAGACACAGAGAAAGAGAAACAGAGACAGAGACACAGAGACAGAGACACAGAGACAGAGACACAGAGACAGAGTCACAGAGACAGAGACACAGAGGCAGAGACGCAGTGACAGAGACACAGAGGCAGAAACACAGAGAAAGAGAAACAGAGACAGAGACAGAGACAGAGACACAGAGGCAGAGACACAGAGACAGATACGCAGTGACAGAGACACAGATACAGAGACACAGATGCAGAGACACAATGACAGAGATTCGGAGACAGAGAGACAGGGAGAGGGACACAGAAACGGAGACACAGGGACAGAGACACAGAGACAGGGACACAGAGACAGAGACGCAGTGACAGAGACACAGAGGCAGAAACACAGAGAAAGAGAAACAGAGACAGAGACAGAGACAGAGACACAGAGGCAGAGACACAGAGACAGAGACACAGAGACAGAGACGCAGTGACAGAGACACAGAGACAGAGACACAGAGAAAGAGAAACAGAGACAGAGACAGAGACAGAGACACAGAGACAGAGACATAGAGACAGAGACGCAGAGACGGAGACACAGAGACAGTGACACAGGGACGGAGACACAGAGACGTAGACACATAGACAGAGACACAGACACAGAGACAGAGACACAGGGACAGGGACACAGAGATATAGCCACAGAGACAGAGACATAGAGACAGAGACACAGAGACAGACACCGAGAGACGGAGACACAGGGACAGAGACACAGAGACAGGGACACAGAGAGAGTGACACAAAGACAGAGACACAGAGACAGAGTCACAGAGACAGAGACACAGAGGCAGAGGCACAGAGGCGGAGACACAGAGACCGAGACCCAGAGACAGCGTCACAGAGACAGAGACACAGAGGCAGAGGCACAGAGACAGAGACACAGAGACAGAGACACAGAGACAGGGACGCAGAGACAGAGACACAGAGACAGAGACAAAATGACAGAGATTCGGAGACAGAGACACAGGGAGAGAGACACAGAAACGAAGACACAAGGACAGAGACACAGAGACAGGGACACAGAGACGGAGACACAGAGAGAGAGACACAGGGACAGAGACACAGGGGCAGAGGCACAGAGACAGAGACACAGAGACAGGGACACAGAGAGAGTGACACAAAGACAGAGACACAGGGACAGAGGAACAGAGACATAGACACAGAGACAGAGACACAGAGACAGAGACACAGGGACGGAGACACAAGGACAGAGACACAGAGACAGGGACACAGAGAGAGAGAGACAGAGACAGAGACACAGAGACAGAGACACAGAGACAGAGACACAGAGACAGAGACACAGAGACAGAGACACAGAGACAGAGACACAGAGACAGAGACACAGAGACGGAGACTGTGGGACAGACGCATAGACACAAAGACAGAGGCACAGAGACAGATACACAGAGAGAGAGACACAGAGGCAGAGACACAGAGAAAGAGACAGAGACACAGAGACAGAGACACAGAGACAGAGACACACGGACAGAGGCATAGACACAAAGACAGAGGCACAGAGACAGACACACAGAGAGAGAGACACAGAGGCAGAGACGCAGAGAAAGAGACAGAGACGCAGAGACGGAGACACAGGGACAGAGACACAGAGACAGGGCACAGAGACGGAGACTCTGGGACAGAGACACAGAGACAGAGATTCAGAGACAGGGACACAGATACAGCGTCACAGAGGCAGAGACACAGAGGCAGAGGCACAGCGACAGAGACACAGAGACAGAGACACAGAGACAGGGACGCAGAGACAGAGACACAGAGACAGAGACACAGAGACGGAGACCCAGAGACAGAGACACAGATACAGAGACACAGAGACAGAGACACAGTGACAGATACACAGAGACAGAGTCACAGAGACAGAGACACAGAGACAGAGACACAGAGACAGAGACACAGAGACAGAGACACAGAGACAGAGACACAGAGACGGAGACACAGATACAGAGACACAGAGACAGCGACACAGAGACAGAGACACAGAGACGGAGACACAGAGACAGATACACAGAGACAGGGACACAGAGAGAGTGACACAAAGACAGAGACACAGGGACAGAGGAACAGAGACATAGACACAGAGACAGAGACACAGGGGCAGAGACAACGAGACGGAGTCACAGAGACAGAGACACAGAGACAGAGACGCAGAGACAGAGACACAGAGACAGAGACATAGAGACAGAGACGCAGAGACGGAGACACAGAGACGGAGGCACAGAGACGGAGACACAGGGACAGAGACACAGAGACAGAGACACAGGGACAGAGACACAGAGGCAGACACTCAGAGGCAGAGACACAGAGACAGAGACACAGAGACAGAGACACAGAGACCGAGACCCAGAGACAGAGACACAGATACAGAGACACAAAGTCAGAGACACAGAGACAGAGACACAGAGGCAGAGGCACAGAGCCAGAGACACAGAGACAGAGACAGAGACAGACACACAGAGACAGAGACACAGAGACGGAGACACAGGGACAGAGACACAGAGACAGGGACACAGAGAGAGTGACTCAGAGACAGAGACACAGGGACAGAATCACAGAGACATAGACACAGAGACAGAGACACAGAGACACAGAGACAGAGACAGAGACAGAGACACAGAGACAGAGACACAGAGACAGAGACACAGAGACAGAGTCACAGAGACAGAGACACAGAGGCAGAGGCACGGAGACAGAGACACAGAGACAGAGACACAGAGACCGAGACCCAGAGACAGAGACACAGATACAGAGACACAGATGCAGAGACACAATGACAGAGATTCGGAGACAGAGATACAGGGAGAGGGACACAGAAACGGAGACACAGGGACAGAGACACAGAGACAGGGACACAGAGACAGAGACGCAGTGACAGAGACACAGAGGCAGAGACACAGAGAAAGAGAAACAGAGACAGAGACACAGAGACAGAGACACAGAGACAGAGACACAGAGACAGAGTCACAGAGACAGAGACACAGAGGCAGAGACGCAGTGACAGAGACACAGAGGCAGAAACACAGAGAAAGAGAAACAGAGACAGAGACAGAGACAGAGACACAGAGGCAGAGACACAGAGACAGAGACACAGAGACAGATACGCAGTGACAGAGACACAGATACAGAGACACAGATGCAGATACACAGAGACAGAGATTCAGAGACAGGGACACAGAGACGGAGACAGAGAGACAGAGACACAGAGGCAGAGGCACAGGGACAGAGACACAGAGACAGGGACACAGAGACAGAGACGCAGTGACAGAGACACAGAGGCAGAAACACAGAGAAAGAGAAACAGAGACAGAGACAGAGACAGAGACACAGAGGCAGAGACACAGAGACAGAGACACAGAGACAGAGACGCAGTGACAGAGACACAGAGACAGAGACACAGAGAAAGAGAAACAGAGACAGAGACAGAGACAGAGACACAGAGACAGAGACATAGAGACAGAGACGCAGAGACGGAGACACAGAGACAGTGACACAGGGACGGAGACACAGAGACGTAGACACATAGACAGAGACACAGACACAGAGACAGAGACACAGGGACAGGGACACAGAGATATAGCCACAGAGACAGAGACATAGAGACAGAGACACAGAGACAGACACAGAGAGACGGAGACACAGGGACAGAGACACAGAGACAGGGACACAGAGAGAGTGACACAAAGACAGAGACACAGAGACAGAGTCACAGAGACAGAGACACAGAGGCAGAGGCACAGAGGCGGAGACACAGAGACCGAGACCCAGAGACAGAGACACAGATACAGAGACACAGATGCAGAGACACAATGACAGAGATTCGGAGACAGAGATACAGGGAGAGGGACACAGAAACGGAGATACAGGGACAGAGACACAGAGACGGGGACACAGAGACAGAGACGCAGTGACAGAGACACAGAGGCAGAGACACAGAGAAAGAGAAACAGAGACGGAGACAGAGACAGAGACACAGAGACGGAGACCCACAGACAGAGACACAGATACAGAGACACAGAGACAGAGACACAGTGACAGAGACACAGAGATAGATACACAGAGACAGCGTCACAGAGACAGAGACACAGAGGCAGAGGCACAGAGACAGAGACACAGAGACAGAGACACAGAGACAGGGACGCAGAGACAGAGACACAGAGACAGAGACAAAATGACAGAGATTCGGAGACAGAGACACAGGGAGAGAGACACAGAAACGTAGACACAAGGACAGAGACACAGAGACAGGGACACAGAGACGGAGACACAGAGAGAGAGACACAGAGACGGGGACACAGGGGCAGAGGCACAGAGACAGTGACACAGAGACAGGGACACAGAGATAGTGACACAAAGACAGAGACACAGGGACAGAGGAACAGAGACATAGACACAGAGACAGAGACACAGAGACAGAGACAAAGAGACCGAGACCCAGAGACAGAGACACAGATACAGAGACACAGAGACAGAGACACAGATACAGAGACACAAAGACAGAGACACAGAGACAGAGACACAGAGACAGAGACACAGAGACAGAGACACAGAGACAGAGACACAGAGACAGAGACACAGAGGCAGAGGAACAGAGACAGAGACACAGAGACAGAGACACAGAGACACAGAGACAGAGACAGAGACAGAGACAGAGACACACAGACAGAGACACAGAGACAGAGACGCAGAGACAGAGACACAGAGACAGAGACACAGAGACAGAGACACAGAGACGGAGACACAGATACAGAGACACAGAGACAGCGACACAGAGACAGAGACACAGAGACGGAGACACAGAGACAGATACACAGAGACAGGGACACAGAGACAGAGACACAGAGACAGAGACACAGAGGCAGAGGAACAGAGACAGAGACACAGAGACAGAGACACAGAGACACAGAGACAGAGACAGAGACAGAGACAGAGACACACAGACAGAGACACAGAGACAGAGACGCAGAGACAGAGACACAGAGACAGAGACACAGAGACAGAGACACAGAGACGGAGACACAGATACAGAGACACAGAGACAGCGACACAGAGACAGAGACACAGAGACGGAGACACAGAGACAGATACACAGAGACAGGGACACAGAGAGAGTGACACAAAGACAGAGACACAGGGACAGAGGAACAGGGTCATAGACACAGAGACAGGGACACAGAGACAGAGACACAGAGACAGAGACACAGAGACAGAGACACAGAGACAGAGTCACAGAGACAGAGACGCAGAGACAGAGACACAGAGACAGAGACACAGGGACGGAGACACAAGGACAGAGACACAGAGACAGGGACACAGAGAGAGAGAGACAGAGACAGAGACACAGAGACAGAGACACAGAGACAGAGACACAGAGACAGAGACACAGAGACAGAGACACAGAGACGGAGACTGTGGGACAGACGCATAGACACAAAGACAGAGGCACAGAGACAGATACACAGAGAGAGAGACACAGAGGCAGAGACACAGAGAAAGAGACAGAGACACAGAGACAGAGACACAGAGACAGAGACACACGGACAGAGGCATAGACACAAAGACAGAGGCACAGAGACAGACACACAGAGAGAGAGACACAGAGGCAGAGACACAGAGAAAGAGACAGAGACGCAGAGACGGAGACACAGGGACAGAGACACAGAGACAGGGCACAGAGACGGAGACTCTGGGACAGAGACACAGAGACAGAGATTCAGAGACAGGGACACAGAGACAGCGTCACAGAGGCAGAGACACAGAGGCAGAGGCACAGAGACAGAGACACAGAGACAGAGACACAGAGACAGGGACGCAGAGACAGAGACACAGAGACAGAGACACAGAGACGGAGATCCAGAGACAGAGACACAGATACAGAGACACAGAGACAGAGATACAGTGACAGATACACAGAGACAGAGTCACAGAGACAGAGACACAGAGACAGAGACACAGAGACAGAGACACAGAGACAGAGACACAGAGACAGAGACACAGAGACGGAGACACAGATACAGAGACACAGAGACAGCGACACAGAGACAGAGACACAGAGACGGAGACACAGAGACAGATACACAGAGACAGGGACACAGAGAGAGTGACACAAAGACAGAGACACAGGGACAGAGGAACAGAGACATAGACACAGAGACAGAGACACAGAGACAGTGACACAGGGACGGAGACACAAGGACAGAGACACAGAGACAGGGACTCAGAGACAGAGACACAGAGACGGAACAACAGAGACAGAGACACAGAGACAGAGACACAGAGACAGGGACTCAGAGACAGAGACACAGAGACAGAGACACAGGGGCAGAGACAACGAGACGGAGTCACAGAGACAGAGACACAGAGACAGAGACGCAGAGACAGAGACACAGAGACAGAGACATAGAGACAGAGACGCAGAGACGGAGACACAGAGACAGTGACACAGGGACGGAGACACAGAGACGTAGACACATAGACAGAGACACAGACACAGAGACAGAGACACAGGGACAGAGACACAGAGACAGAGACACAGAGACGGAGACACAGAGACGGAGACACAGATACAGAGACACAGAGACAGCGACACAGAGACGGAGGCACAGAGACGGAGACACAGGGACAGAGACACAGAGACAGAGACACAGAGGCAGACACTCAGAGGCAGAGACACAGAGACAGAGACACAGAGACAGAGACACAGAGACCGAGACCCAGAGACAGAGACACAGATACAGAGACACAAAGTCAGAGACACAGAGACAGAGACACAGAGACAGAGACACAGAGACAGAGACACAGAGACAGAGACACAGAGGCAGAGGCACAGAGCCAGAGACACAGAGACAGATACACAGAGACAGGGACACAGAGAGAGTGACACAAAGACAGAGACACAGGGACAGAGGAACAGGGTCATAGACACAGAGACAGGGACACAGAGACAGAGACACAGAGACAGAGACACAGAGACAGAGACACAGAGACAGAGTCACAGAGACAGAGACGCAGAGACAGAGACACAGAGACAGAGACACAGAGACAGGGACGCAGAGACAGAGACACGGAGACAGAGACACAGAGACGGAGACCCAGAGACAGAGACACAGATACAGAGACACAGAGACAGAGATACAGTGACAGATACACAGAGACAGAGTCACAGAGACAGAGACACAGAGACAGAGACACAGAGACAGAGACACAGAGACAGAGACACAGAGACAGAGACACAGAGACGGAGACACAGATACAGAGACACAGAGACAGCGACACAGAGACAGAGACACAGAGACGGAGACACAGAGACAGATACACAGAGACAGGGACACAGAGAGAGTGACACAAAGACAGAGACACAGGGACAGAGGAACAGAGACATAGACACAGAGACAGAGACACAGAGACAGTGACACAGGGACGGAGACACAAGGACAGAGACACAGAGACAGGGACTCAGAGACAGAGACACAGAGACGGAGACACAGAGACAGAGACACAGAGACAGAGACACAGAGACAGGGACTCAGAGACAGAGACACAGAGACAGAGACACAGGGGCAGAGACAACGAGACGGAGTCACAGAGACAGAGACACAGAGACAGAGACGCAGAGACAGAGACACAGAGACAGAGACATAGAGACGGAGACGCAGAGACGGAGACACAGAGACAGTGACACAGGGACGGAGACACAGAGACGTAGACACATAGACAGAGACACAGACACAGAGACAGAGACACAGGGACAGGGACACAGACACATAGCCACAGAGACAGAGACATAGAGACAGAGACACAGAGACAGACACACAGAGACGGAGACACAGGGACAGAGACACAGAGACAGGGACACAGAGAGAGTGACACAAAGACAGAGACACAGGGACAGAGGAACAGGGTCATAGACACAGAGACAGAGACACAGAGACAGAGACACAGAGACAGAGACACAGAGACAGAGACACAGAGACAGAGACAAGGACACAGAGACACAGACACAGAGACGCAGAGAAAGGGACACAGAGACAGTGACACAGAGGCAGAGGAACAGAGACAGAGACACAGAGACAGAGACACAGAGACACAGAGACAGAGACAGAGACAGAGACAGAGACAGAGACAGAGACACACAGACAGAGACACAGAGACAGAGACGCAGAGACAGACACAGAGACAGAGACACAGAGACAGAGACGCAGAGACAGAGACACAGAGACGGAGACACAGAGACGGAGACCCAGAGACAGAGACACAGATACAGAGACACAGAGACAGAGACAGAGTGACAGAGACACAGAGACAGAGACACAGAGACAGATACACAGAGACAGCGTCACAGAGACAGAGACACAGAGGCAGAGGCACAGAGACAGAGACACAGAGACAGAGACACAGATACAGAGACACAGAGACAGAGACACAGAGACAGAGACACAGGGACAGAGACACAGAGACAGAGACACAGAGACACAGAAACAGAGACAGAGTCACAGAGACAGAGACACAGAGGCAGAGGCACAGAGAGAGAGACACAGCGGCAGAGACACAGAGAAAGAGACAGAGACACAGAGACGGAGACACAGGGACAGAGACACAGAGACAGGGCACAGAGACGGAGACTCTGGGACAGAGACACAGAGACAGAGATTCAGAGAGAGGGACACAGAGACGGAGACAGAGAGACAGAGACACAGAGGCAGAGGCACAGAGACAGAGACACAGAGACAGAGACACAGAGACAGAGACACAGAGACAGGGGCACAGAGACGGAGACACAGAGAGAGAGACACAGAGACAGAGACACAGAGACAGAGACAAAGGTACAGAGACACAGAGACAGAGGCACAGCGACAGAGACACAGAGACAGAGACACAGAGACAGAGACACAGAGACAGAGACACAGAGACAGAGACACAGAGACAGAGACACAGGGGCAGAGACACAGAGGCAGACACTCAGAGACAGAGACACAGAGACAGAGACACAGAGACAGGGACACAGAGACAGAGACACAGAGACAGAGACACAGAGACAGAGACACAGAGACAGAGACACAGAGACAGAGACACAGAGGCAGAGGCACAGAGACAGAGACACAGAGACAGAGACACAGAGACAGAGAAACAGAGACAGAGTCACAGAGACAGAGACACAGAGGCAGAGGCACAGAGAGAGAGACACAGAGGCAGAGACACAGAGAAAGAGACAGAGACACAGAGACGGAGACACAGGGACAGAGACACAGAGACAGGGCACAGAGACGGAGACTCTGGGACAGAGACACAGAGACAGAGATTCAGATGCAGAGACACAGAGACGGAGACACAGGGACACAGACACAGAGACAGGGACACAGAGGCAGAGATTCAGATACAGAGACACAGAGACAGAGACACGGAGAGAGACCCACGGGACAAAGACACAGAGACAGGGACACAAAGAGGGAGACACAGAGACAGAGACACAGAGAAAGAGAAAAAGAGACAGAGACAGAGACACAGAGAAAGAGAAAAAGAGACACAGACAGAGACAGAGACAGAGACACAGAGACAGAGACACAGAGACAGAGTCACAGAGACAGAGACACAGAGGCAGAGACACAGAGACAGAGTCACAGAGACAGAGACACAGAGGCAGAGGCACAGAGACAGAGACACAGAGACGGAGACACAGAGACAGAGACACAGAGACAGAGACACAGATACAGAGACACAGAGACACAGACACAGGGACAGAGACACAGAGACATGGACACAGAGAGGGTGACTCAGAGACAGAGACACAGAGACGGAGACAGAGGCACAGAGACATATACATAGAGACAGAGACACAGAGACGGAGACTGTGGGACAGAGACACAGAGACAGAGATTCAGATGCAGAGACACAGAAACGTAGACACAGGGACAGAGACACAGAGACAGGGACACAGAGACGGAGACATAGAGAGAGAGACAAAGAGTCAGTGACGCAGAGACAGAGACACAGAGACAGAGACACAGAGACAGAGACACAGAGACAGAGACACAGAGACAGAGTCACAGAGACAGAGGCAAGGAGGCAGAGGCACAGAGACAGAGACACAGAGACAGAGACACAGAGACAGAGACACAGAGACAGAGGCACAGAGACAGAGACACAGAGACAGAGACGCAGAGACAGAGACGTAGAGACAGAGACACAGAGACAGGGACACAGAGACAGAGACACAGAGACAGAGACGCAGAGACAGAGACACAGAGACAGAGACACAGAGACAGAGACGCAGAGACAGAGACACAATGATAGAGATTCAGAGAGAGAGACACAGGGAGAGAGACACAGAAACGGAGATACAGAGCCAGAGGCACAGAGACAGAGACACAGAGCCAGAGGCACAGAGCCAGAGGCACAGAGACAGAGACACAGAGACAGAGACACAGAGGCAGAGGCACAGAGACAGAGACACAGAGACAGAGACACAGAGACAGAGACACAGAGACAGAGTCACAGAGTCAGAGACACAGAGACAGAGACGCAGAGACAGGGACACAGAGACAGAGACACAGAGACACAGACACAGGGGCAGAGACACAGAGACATGTACACAGAGAGAGTGACTCAGAGACAGAGACACAGAGACGGAGACAGAGGCACAGAGACATATACATAGAGACAGAGACACAGAGACGGAGACTGTGGGACAGAGACACAGAGACAGAGATTCAGATGCAGAGACACAGAAACGTAGACACAGGGACAGAGACACAGAGACAGGGACACAGAGACGGAGACATAGAGAGAGAGACAAAGAGTCAGTGACGCAGAGACAGAGACAGAGACACAGAGACAGAGGCACAATGACAGAGATTCGGAGACAGAGACACAGGGAGAGGGACACAGAAACGGAGAAACAGGGACAGAGACACAGAGACAGGGACACAGAGACGGAGACACAGAGAGAGAGACACAGAGACAGAGACACAGAGAAGGAGACGCAAGGACAGAGGCACAGAGACAGGGACGCAGAGACAGAGACACAGAGACAGAGACACAGAGACAGCGACACAGAGACAGAGACACAGAGACGGAGACACAGAGACAGATACACAGAGACAGGGACACAGAGAGAGTGACACAAAGACAGAGACACAGGGACAGAGGAACAGGGTCATAGACACAGAGACAGAGACACAGAGACCGAGACACAGAGACAGAGACACAGAGACAGAGTCACAGAGACAGAGACGCAGAGACAGAGGCACAGAGACAGAGACACAGGGACGGAGACACAAGGACAGAGACACACAGACAGGGACACAGAGAGAGAGAGACAGAGACAGAGACACAGAGACAGAGACACAGAGACAGAGACACAGAGACAGAGACACAGAGACGGAGACTGTGGGACAGACGCATAGACACAAAGACAGAGGCACAGAGACAGATACACAGAGAGAGAGACACAGAGGCAGAGACACAGAGAAAGAGACAGAGACGCAGAGACGGAGACACAGGGACAGAGACACAGAGACAGGGCACAGAGACGGAGACTCTGGGACAGAGACACAGAGACAGAGATTCAGAGACAGGGACACAGAGACAGCGTCACAGAGGCAGAGACACAGAGGCAGAGGCACAGAGACAGAGACACAGAGACAGAGACACAGAGACAGGGACGCAGAGACAGAGACACAGAGACAGAGACACAGAGACGGAGACCCAGAGACAGAGACACAGATACAGAGACACAGAGACAGAGATACAGTGACAGAAACACAGAGACAGAGTCACAGAGACAGAGACACAGAGACAGAGACACAGAGACAGAGACACAGAGACAGAGACACAGAGACAGAGACACTGAGACGGAGACACAGATACAGAGACACAGAGACAGCGACACAGAGACAGAGACACAGAGACGGAGACACAGAGACAGATACACAGAGACAGGGACACAGAGAGAGTGACACAAAGACAGAGACACAGGGACAGAGGAACAGAGACATAGACACAGAGACAGAGACACAGAGACAGAGACACAGAGACAGGGACTCAGAGACAGAGACAGAGAGACAGAGACACAGGGGCAGAGACAACGAGACGGAGTCACAGAGACAGAGACACAGAGACAGAGACGCAGAGACAGAGACACAGAGACAGAGACATAGAGACAGAGACGCAGAGACGGAGACACAGAGACAGTGACACAGGGACGGAGACACAGAGACGTAGACACATAGACAGAGACACAGACACAGAGACAGAGACACAGGGACAGGGACACAGAGACATAGCCACAGAGACAGAGACATAGAGACAGAGACACAGAGACAGACACACAGAGACGGAGACACAGGGACAGAGACACAGAGACAGGGACACAGAGAGAGTGACACAAAGACAGAGACACAGGGACAGAGGAACAGGGTCATAGACACAGAGACAGAGACACAGAGACAGAGACACAGAGACAGAGACACAGAGACAGAGACACAGAGACACAGAGACAGAGACAGAGACAGAGACAGAGACAGAGACACACAGACAGAGACACAGAGACAGAGACGCAGAGACAGAGACACAGAGACAGAGACACAGAGACAGAGACGCAGAGACAGAGACACAGAGACGGAGACACAGAGACAGAGACACAGAGACAGAGACACAGATACAGAGACACAGAGACAGAGACACAGAGACAGAGACACAGGGACAGAGACACAGAGACAGAGACACAGAGACACAGAAACAGAGACAGAGTCACAGAGACAGAGACACAGAGGCAGAGGCACAGAGAGAGAGACACAGCGGCAGAGACACAGAGAAAGAGACAGAGACACAGAGACGGAGACACAGGGACAGAGACACAGAGACAGGGCACAGAGACGGAGACTCTGGGACAGAGACACAGAGACAGAGATTCAGAGAGAGGGACACAGAGACGGAGACAGAGAGACAGAGACACAGAGGCAGAGGCACAGAGACAGAGACACAGAGACAGAGACACAGAGACAGATACACAGAGACAGGGGCACAGAGACGGAGACACAGAGAGAGAGACACAGAGACAGAGGCACAGAGACAGAGACAAAGGTACAGAGACACAGAGACAGAGGCACAGCGACAGAGACACAGAGACAGAGACACAGAGACAGAGACACAGAGACAGAGACACAGAGACAGAGACACAGAGACAGAGACACAGAGACAGAGACACAGGGGCAGAGACACAGAGGCAGACACTCAGAGACAGAGACACAGAGACAGAGACACAGAGACAGAGACACAGAGACAGAGACACAGAGACAGAGACACAGAGACAGAGACACAGAGACAGAGACACAGAGGCAGAGGCACAGAGACAGAGACACAGAGACAGAGACACAGAGACAGAGAAACAGAGACAGAGTCACAGAGACAGAGACACAGAGGCAGAGGCACAGAGAGAGAGACACAGAGGCAGAGACACAGAGAAAGAGACAGAGACACAGAGACGGAGACACAGGGACAGAGACACAGAGACAGGGCACAGAGACGGAGACTCTGGGACAGAGACACAGAGACAGAGATTCAGAGACAGGGACACAGAGACGGAGACACAGAGACAGAGACACAGAGGCAGAGGCACAGGGACAGAGACACAGAGACAGAGACGCAGAGACAGAGACGTAGAGACAGAGACACAGAGACAGGGACACAGAGACAGAGATTCAGAGACAGGGACACAGAGACGGAGACACAGAGACAGAGACACAGAGGCAGAGGCACGGAGACAGAGACACAGGGACAGAGACACAGAGACAGAGACACAGATACAGAGACACAGAGACAGAGACACAGAGACAGAGACACAGAGACAGAGTCACAGAGACAGAGACGCAGAGACAGGGACACAGAGAGAGTGACACAAAGACAGAGACACAGGGACAGAGGAACAGGGTCATAGACACAGAGACAGAGACACAGAGACAGAGACACAGAGACAGAGACACAGAGACAGAGACACAGAGACAGAGACAAGGACACAGAGACACAGACACAGAGACGCAGAGAAAGGGACACAGAGACAGAGACGCAGAGACAGAGGCACAGAGACAGAGACACAGAGACAGGGACACAGAGACAGAGACACAGAGACAGAGACGCAGAGACAGAGACACAGAGACAGAGACACAGAGACAGAGACACAGAGACAGAGACGCAGAGACAGAGACACAGAGACGGAGACCCAGAGACAGAGACACAGATACAGAGACACAGAGACAGAGACACAGTGACAGAGACACAGAGACAGAGACACAGAGACAGATACACAGAGACAGCGTCACAGAGACAGAGACACAGAGGCAGAGGAACAGAGACAGAGACACAGAGACAGAGACACAGAGACACAGAGACAGTGACAGAGACAGAGACAGAGACAGAGACACACAGACAGAGACACAGAGACAGAGACGCAGAGACAGAGACACAGAGACAGAGACACAGAGACAGAGACGCAGAGACAGAGACACAGAGACGGAGACACAGAGACGGAGACCCAGAGACAGAGACACAGATACAGAGACACAGAGACAGAGACACAGTGACAGAGACACAGAGACAGAGACACAGAGACAGATACACAGAGACAGCGTCACAGAGACAGAGACACAGAGGCAGAGGCACAGAGACAGAGACACAGAGACAGAGACACAGATACAGAGACACAGAGACAGAGACACAGAGACAGAGACACAGGGACAGAGACACAGAGACAGAGACACAGAGACAGAGAAACAGAGACAGAGTCACAGAGACAGAGACACAGAGGCAGAGGCACAGAGAGAGAGACACAGCGGCAGAGACACAGAGGCAGAGGCACAGAGACAGAGACACAGAGACAGAGACACAGAGACAGAGACACAGAGACAGGGGCACAGAGACGGAGACACAGAGAGAGAGACACAGAGACAGAGACACAGAGACAGAGACAAAGGTACAGAGACACAGAGACAGAGGCACAGCGACAGAGACACAGAGACAGAGACACAGAGACAGAGACACAGAGACAGAGACACAGAGACAGAGACACAGAGACAGAGACACAGGGGCAGAGACACAGAGGCAGACACTCAGAGACAGAGACACAGAGACAGAGACACAGAGACAGAGACACAGAGACAGAGACACAGAGACAGAGACACAGAGATAGAGACACAGAGACAGAGACACAGAGACAGAGACACAGAGACCGAGGCCCAGAGACAGAGACACAGATACAGAGACACAGAGACAGAGACACAGAGACAGAGAAACAGAGACAGAGTCACAGAGACAGAGACACAGAGGCAGAGGCACAGAGAGAGGGACACAGAGGCAGAGACACAGAGAAAGAGACAGAGACACAGAGACGGAGACACAGGGACAGAGACACAGAGACAGGGCACAGAGACGGAGACTCTGGGACAGAGACACAGAGACAGAGATTCAGAGACAGGGACACAGAGACGGAGACACAGAGACAGAGACACAGAGGCAGAGGCACGAAGACAGAGACACAGAGACAGAGACACAGAGAAAGAGACACAGAGACAGAGACACAGAGACAGAGACGCAGAGACAGGGACACAGAGACAGAGACACAGAGACCGAGACCCAGAGACGGAGACACAGATACAGAGACACAGGGACAGAGACACAGAGACAGAGACACAGAGACAGAGACACAGAGACAGAGACACAGAGACAGAGAAACAGAGACAGAGCCACAGAGACAGAGACACAGAGGCAGAGGCACAGAGACAGAGACACAGAGACAGAGACACAGAGACAGAGAAACAGAGACAGAGTCACAGAGACAGAGACACAGAGGCAGAGGCACAGAGACAGCGACACAGAGACAGAGACACAGAGACGGAGACACAGAGACAGATACACAGAGACAGGGACACAGAGAGAGTGACACAAAGACAGAGACACAGGGACAGAGGAACAGAGACATAGGCACAGAGACAGAGACACAGAGACAGTGACACAGGGACGGAGACACAAGGACAGAGACACAGAGACAGGGACTCAGAGACAGAGACACAGAGACGGAGACACAGAGACAGAGACACAGAGACAGAGACACAGAGACAGGGACTCAGAGACAGAGACACAGAGACAGAGACACAGGGGCAGAGACAACGAGACGGAGTCACAGAGACAGAGACACAGAGACAGAGACGCAGAGACAGAGACACAGAGACAGAGACATAGAGACAGAGACGCAGAGACGGAGACACAGAGACAGTGACACAGGGACGGAGACACAGAGACGTAGAAACATAGACAGAGACACAGACACAGAGACAGAGACACAGGGACAGAGACACAGAGACAGAGACACAGAGACGGAGACACAGAGACGGAGACACAGATACAGAGACACAGAGACAGCGACACAGAGACGGAGGCACAGAGACGGAGACACAGGGACAGAGACACAGAGACAGAGACACAGAGGCAGACACTCAGAGGCAGAGACACAGAGACAGAGACACAGAGACAGAGACACAGAGACCGAGACCCAGAGACAGAGACACAGATACAGAGACACAAAGTCAGAGACACAGAGACAGAGACACAGAGACAGAGACACAGAGACAGAGACACAGAGGCAGAGGCACAGAGCCAGAGACACAGAGACAGAGACAGAGACAGACACACAGAGACAGAGACACAGAGACGGAGACACAGGGACAGAGACACAGAGACAGGGACACAGAGAGAGTGACTCAGAGACAGAGACACAGGGACAGAATCACAGAGACATAGACACAGAGACAGAGACACAGAGACACAGAGACAGAGACAGAGACAGAGACACAGAGACAGAGACACAGAGACAGAGACACAGAGACAGAGTCACAGAGACAGAGACACAGAGGCAGAGACGCAGTGACAGAGACACAGAGGCAGAAACACAGAGAAAGAGAAACAGAGACAGAGACAGAGACAGAGACACAGAGGCAGAGACACAGAGACAGAGACACAGAGACAGAGACGCAGTGACAGAGACACAGATACAGAGACACAGATGCAGAGACACAATGACAGAGATTCGGAGACAGAGAGACAGGGAGAGGGACACAGAAACGGAGACACAGGGACAGAGACACAGAGACAGGGACACAGAGACAGAGACGCAGTGACAGAGACACAGAGGCAGAAACACAGAGAAAGAGAAACAGAGACAGAGACAGAGACAGAGACACAGAGGCAGAGACACAGAGACAGAGACACAGAGACAGAGACGCAGTGACAGAGACACAGAGACAGAGACACAGAGAAAGAGAAACAGAGACAGAGACAGAGACAGAGACACAGAGGCAGAGACACAGAGACAGAGACACAGAGACAGAGACACAGAGACAGAGACGCAGAGACAGAGACACAGAGGCCGAGACACAGAGACGGAGACACAGAGACAGAGACACAGAGACAGAGACACAGAGACAGGGACTCAGAGACAGAGACACAGAGACAGAGACACAGGGGCAGAGACAACGAGACGGAGTCACGGAGACAGAGACACAGAGACAGAGACGCAGAGACAGAGACACAGAGACAGAGACATAGAGACAGAGACGCAGAGACGGAGACACAGAGACAGTGACACAGGGACGGAGACACAGAGACGTAGACACATAGACAGAGACACAGACACAGAGACAGAGACACAGGGACAGGGACACAGAGACATAGCCACAGAGACAGAGACATAGAGACAGAGACACAGAGACAGACACAGAGAGACGGAGACACAGGGACAGAGACACAGAGACAGGGACACAGAGAGAGTGACACAAAGACAGAGACACAGGGACAGAGGAACAGGGACATAGACACAGAGACAGAGACACAGAGGCAGAAACACAGAGAAAGAGAAACAGAGACAGAGACAGAGACAGAGACACAGAGGCAGAGACACAGAGACAGAGACACAGAGACAGAGACGCAGTGACAGAGACACAGATACAGAGACACAGATGCAGAGACACAATGACAGAGATTCGGAGACAGAGAGACAGGGAGAGGGACACAGAAACGGAGACACAGGGACAGAGACACAGAGACAGGGACACAGAGACAGAGACGCAGTGACAGAGACACAGAGGCAGAAACACAGAGAAAGAGAAACAGAGACAGAGACAGAGACAGAGACACAGAGGCAGAGACACAGAGACAGAGACACAGAGACAGAGACGCAGTGACAGAGACACAGAGACAGAGACACAGAGAAAGAGAAACAGAGACAGAGACAGAGACAGAGACACAGAGGCAGAGACACAGAGACAGAGACACAGAGACAGAGACACAGAGACAGAGACGCAGAGACAGAGACACAGAGGCCGAGACACAGAGACGGAGACACAGAGCCAGAGACACAGAGACAGAGACAGAGACAGACACACAGAGACAGAGACACAGAGACGGAGACACAGAGACAGAGACACAGAGACAGAGACACAGAGACAGGGACTCAGAGACAGAGACACAGAGACAGAGACACAGGGGCAGAGACAACGAGACGGAGTCACGGAGACAGAGACACAGAGACAGAGACGCAGAGACAGAGACACAGAGACAGAGACATAGAGACAGAGACGCAGAGACGGAGACACAGAGACAGTGACACAGGGACGGAGACACAGAGACGTAGACACATAGACAGAGACACAGACACAGAGACAGAGACACAGGGACAGGGACACAGAGACATAGCCACAGAGACAGAGACATAGAGACAGAGACACAGAGACAGACACAGAGAGACGGAGACACAGGGACAGAGACACAGAGACAGGGACACAGAGAGAGTGACACAAAGACAGAGACACAGGGACAGAGGAACAGGGACATAGACACAGAGACAGAGACACAGAGACAGAGACACAGAGACAGAGACACAGAGACAGAGACACAGAGACAGAGACACAGAGACGGAGACACAGAGACGGAGACACAGATACAGAGACACAGAGACAGCGACACAGAGACGGAGGCACAGAGGCGGAGACACAGGGACAGAGACACAGAGACAGAGACACAGGGACAGAGACACAGAGGCAGACACTCAGAGGCAGAGACACAGAGACAGAGGCGAGTGATGCCCACTTGGACGTCGACCGTTTGGACACGTCCCGTTTGGACGCGTCCCGTTTGGACTAGTCCCGATAGGACGCGTCCCGATTGGACGCGTTCCAACTCAAAACGGTGCAGATAAGACCTAACCAGGCCCAACAGAACAATAAAATAGCCTAACTCAACCTAACATAGCCTAACTCAGCTCAACATAGCCTATCATAAGCTAAATTAATGTTCAATCGGCACCGCTACGAATTAGAATACGTCCAATCGGAACGCGTCCAAACGGGACGCATCCAAACGGGACCGTCCAATCGGGACGCGTCCAATCGGTTGACGTCCAAGTGGGACACCCCCGACAGAGACACAGAGACAGAGACACAGAGACCGAGACCCAGAGACAGAGACACAGATACAGAGACACAAAGACAGAGACACAGAGACAGAGACACAGAGACAGAGACACAGAGACAGAGACACAGAGACAGAGTCACAGAGACAGAGACACATAGGCAGAGGCACAGAGCCAGAGACACAGAGACAGAGACAGAAACAGACACACAGAGACAGAGACACAGAGACGGAGACACAGGGACAGAGACACAGAGACTGGGACACAGAGAGAGTGACTCAGAGACAGAGACACAGGGACAGAATCACAGAGACATAGACACAGAGACAGAGACACAGAGACACAGAGACAGAGACAGAGACAGAGACACAGAGACAGAGACACAGAGACAGAGACACAGAGACAGAGTCACAGAGACAGAGACACAGAGGCAGAGGCACGGAGACAGAGACACAGAGACAGAGACACAGAGACCGAGACCCAGAGACAGAGACACAGATACAGAGACACAGATGCAGAGACACAATGACAGAGATTCGGAGACAGAGATACAGGGAGAGGGACACAGAAACGGAGATACAGGGACAGAGACACAGAGACGGGGACACAGAGACAGAGACGCAGTGACAGAGACACAGAGGCAGAGACACAGAGAAAGAGAAACAGAGACGGAGACAGAGACAGAGACACAGAGACGGAGACCCACAGACAGAGACACAGATACAGAGACACAGAGACAGAGACACAGTGACAGAGACACAGAGACAGATACACAGAGACAGCGTCACAGAGACAGAGACACAGAGGCAGAGGCACAGAGACAGAGACACAGAGACAGAGACACAGAGACAGGGACGCAGAGACAGAGACACAGAGACAGAGACAAAATGACAGAGATTCGGAGACAGAGACACAGGGAGAGAGACACAGAAACGTAGACACAAGGACAGAGACACAGAGACAGGGACACAGAGACGGAGACACAGAGAGAGAGACACAGAGACGGGGACACAGGGGCAGAGGCACAGAGACAGTGACACAGAGACAGAGACACAGAGGCAGAGGAACAGAGACAGAGACACAGGGACAGAGGAACAGAGACATAGACACAGAGACAGAGACACAGAGACAGAGACACAGGGACGGAGACACAGAGACACAGACACAGAGACAGAGACACAGGTACAGAGACACAGAGACAGAGACACAGCGACAGAGACACAGAGACAGAGACACAGAGACAGAGACACAGGGACAGAGACACAGAGACAGAGACACAGAGACAGAGACACAGAGACAGAGACGCAGAGACAGGGACACAGAGACAGAGACAAAGAGACCGAGACCCAGAGACAGAGACACAGATACAGAGACACAGAGACAGAGACACAGAGACAGAGACACAGGGACAGAGACACAGAGACAGAGACACAGAGACAGAGAAACAGAGACAGAGTCACAGAGACAGAGACACAGAGGCAGAGGCACAGAGAGAGAGACACAGCGGCAGAGACACAGAGAAAGAGACAGAGACACAGAGACGGAGACACAGGGACAGAGACACAGAGACAGGGCACAGAGACGGAGACTCTGGGACAGATACACAGAGACAGAGATTCAGAGACAGGGACACAGAGACGGAGACAGAGAGACAGAGACACAGAGGCAGAGGCACAGAGACAGAGACACAGAGACAGAGACACAGAGACAGAGACACAGAGACAGGGGCACAGAGACGGAGACACAGAGAGAGAGACACAGAGACAGAGACACAGAGACAGAGACAAAGGTACAGAGACACAGAGGCAGAGGCACAGCGACAGAGACACAGAGACAGAGAGACAGAGACACAGAGACAGAGACAGAGACACAGAGACAGAGACACAGAGACAGAGACACAGAGACAGAGACACAGGGACAGAGACACAGAGGCAGACACTCAGAGACAGAGACACAGAGACAGAGACACAGAGACAGAGACACAGAGACAGAGACACAGAGACAGAGACACAGAGACAGAGACACAGAGACAGAGACACAGAGACAGAGACACAGAGACAGAGACACAGAGACAGAGACACAGAGACAGAGACACAGAGACCGAGACCCAGAGACAGAGACACAGATACAGAGACACAGAGACAGAGAAACAGAGACAGAGTCACAGAGACAGAGACACAGAGAGAGGGACACAGAGGCAGAGACACAGAGAAAGAGACAGAGACACAGAGACGGAGACACAGGGACAGAGACACAGAGACAGGGCACAGAGACGGAGACTCTGGGACAGAGACACAGAGACAGAGGTTCAGAGACAGGGACACAGAGACGGAGACACAGAGACAGAGACACAGAGGCAGAGGCACGGAGACAGAGACACAGAGACAGAGACACAGAGAAAGAGACACAGAGACAGAGACACAGAGACAGAGACGCAGAGACAGGGACACAGAGACAGAGACACAGAGACCGAGACCCAGAGACGGAGACACAGATACAGAGACACAGAGACAGAGACACAGAGACAGAGACACAGAGACAGAGACACAGAGACAGAGACACAGAGACAGAGAAACAGAGACAGAGTCACAGAGACAGAGACACAGAGGCAGAGAAACAGAGACAGAGTCACAGAGACAGAGACACAGAGGCAGAGGCACAGAGAGAGAGACACAGAGGCAGAGACACAGAGACAGAGACACAGAGACGGAGACACAGGGACAGAGACACAGAGACACAGAGAAAGAGACAGAGACACAGAGACGGAGACACAGGGACAGAGACACAGAGACAGGGCACAGAGACGGAGACTCTGGGACAGAGACACAGAGACAGAGATTCAGAGACAGGGACACAGAGACGGAGACACAGAGACAGAGACACAGAGGCAGAGGCACAGAGACAGAGACACAGAGACAGAGACACAGATACAGAGACACAGAGACAGAGACACAGAGACAGAGACACAGAGACAGAGTCACAGAGACAGAGGCAAGGAGGCAGAGGCACAGAGACAGAGACACAGAGACAGAGACACAGAGACAGAGACACAGAGACAGAGGCACAGAGACAGAGACACAGAGACAGAGACGCAGAGACAGAGACGTAGAGACAGAGACACAGAGACAGGGACACAGAGACAGAGACACAGAGACAGAGACGCAGAGACAGAGACACAGAGACAGAGACACAGAGACAGAGACACAGAGACAGAGACACAATGATAGAGATTCAGAGAGAGAGACACAGGGAGAGAGACACAGAAACGGAGATACAGAGCCAGAGGCACAGAGACAGAGACACAGAGCCAGAGGCACAGAGCCAGAGGCACAGAGACAGAGACACAGAGACAGAGACACAGAGGCAGAGGCACAGAGACAGAGACACAGAGACGGAGACACAGAGACAGAGTCACAGAGACAGAGGCAAGGAGGCAGAGGCACAGAGACAGAGACACAGAGACAGAGACACAGAGACAGAGACACAGAGACAGAGGCACAGAGACAGAGACACAGAGACAGAGACACAGAGGCAGAGGCACAGAGAGAGAGACACAGAGGCAGAGACACAGAGAAAGAGACAGAGACACAGAGACGGAGACACAGGGACAGAGACACAGAGACAGGGCACAGAGACGGAGACTCTGGGACAGAGACACAGAGACAGAGATTCAGATGCAGAGACACAGAGACGGAGACACAGGGACACAGACACAGAGACAGGGACACAGAGGCAGAGATTCAGATACAGAGACACAGAGACAGAGACACGGAGAGAGACCCACGGGACAAAGACACAGAGACAGGGACACAAAGAGGGAGACACAGAGACAGAGACACAGAGAAAGAGAAAAAGAGACAGAGACAGAGACACAGAGAAAGAGAAAAAGAGACACAGACAGAGACAGAGACAGAGACACAGAGACAGAGACACAGAGACAGAGTCACAGAGACAGAGACACAGAGGCAGAGACACAGAGACAGAGTCACAGAGACAGAGACACAGAGGCAGAGGCACAGAGACAGAGACACAGAGACGGAGACACAGAGACAGAGACACAGAGACAGAGACACAGATACAGAGACACAGAGACACAGACACAGGGACAGAGACACAGAGACATGGACACAGAGAGGGTGACTCAGAGACAGAGACACAGAGACGGAGACAGAGGCACAGAGACATATACATAGAGACAGAGACACAGAGACGGAGACTGTGGGACAGAGACACAGAGACAGAGATTCAGATGCAGAGACACAGAAACGTAGACACAGGGACAGAGACACAGAGACAGGGACACAGAGACGGAGACATAGAGAGAGAGACAAAGAGTCAGTGACGCAGAGACAGAGACACAGAGACAGAGACACAGAGACAGAGACACAGAGACAGAGACACAGAGACAGAGTCACAGAGACAGAGGCAAGGAGGCAGAGGCACAGAGACAGAGACACAGAGACAGAGACACAGAGACAGAGACACAGAGACAGAGGCACAGAGACAGAGACACAGAGACAGAGACGCAGAGACAGAGACGTAGAGACAGAGACACAGAGACAGGGACACAGAGACAGAGACACAGAGACAGAGACGCAGAGACAGAGACACAGAGACAGAGACACAGAGACAGAGACGCAGAGACAGAGACACAATGATAGAGATTCAGAGAGAGAGACACAGGGAGAGAGACACAGAAACGGAGATACAGAGCCAGAGGCACAGAGACAGAGACACAGAGCCAGAGGCACAGAGCCAGAGGCACAGAGACAGAGACACAGAGACAGAGACACAGAGGCAGAGGCACAGAGACAGAGACACAGAGACAGAGACACAGAGACAGAGACACAGAGACAGAGTCACAGAGTCAGAGACACAGAGACAGAGACGCAGAGACAGGGACACAGAGACAGAGACACAGAGACACAGACACAGGGGCAGAGACACAGAGACATGTACACAGAGAGAGTGACTCAGAGACAGAGACACAGAGACGGAGACAGAGGCACAGAGACATATACATAGAGACAGAGACACAGAGACGGAGACTGTGGGACAGAGACACAGAGACAGAGATTCAGATGCAGAGACACAGAAACGTAGACACAGGGACAGAGACACAGAGACAGGGACACAGAGACGGAGACATAGAGAGAGAGACAAAGAGTCAGTGACGCAGAGACAGAGACAGAGACACAGAGACAGAGGCACAATGACAGAGATTCGGAGACAGAGACACAGGGAGAGGGACACAGAAACGGAGAAACAGGGACAGAGACACAGAGACAGGGACACAGAGACGGAGACACAGAGAGAGAGACACAGAGACAGAGACACAGAGAAGGAGACGCAAGGACAGAGGCACAGAGACAGGGACGCAGAGACAGAGACACAGAGACAGAGACACAGAGACAGCGACACAGAGACAGAGACACAGAGACGGAGACACAGAGACAGATACACAGAGACAGGGACACAGAGAGAGTGACACAAAGACAGAGACACAGGGACAGAGGAACAGGGTCATAGACACAGAGACAGAGACACAGAGACCGAGACACAGAGACAGAGACACAGAGACAGAGTCACAGAGACAGAGACGCAGAGACAGAGGCACAGAGACAGAGACACAGGGACGGAGACACAAGGACAGAGACACACAGACAGGGACACAGAGAGAGAGAGACAGAGACAGAGACACAGAGACAGAGACACAGAGACAGAGACACAGAGACAGAGACACAGAGACGGAGACTGTGGGACAGACGCATAGACACAAAGACAGAGGCACAGAGACAGATACACAGAGAGAGAGACACAGAGGCAGAGACACAGAGAAAGAGACAGAGACGCAGAGACGGAGACACAGGGACAGAGACACAGAGACAGGGCACAGAGACGGAGACTCTGGGACAGAGACACAGAGACAGAGATTCAGAGACAGGGACACAGAGACAGCGTCACAGAGGCAGAGACACAGAGGCAGAGGCACAGAGACAGAGACACAGAGACAGAGACACAGAGACAGGGACGCAGAGACAGAGACACAGAGACAGAGACACAGAGACGGAGACCCAGAGACAGAGACACAGATACAGAGACACAGAGACAGAGATACAGTGACAGAAACACAGAGACAGAGTCACAGAGACAGAGACACAGAGACAGAGACACAGAGACAGAGACACAGAGACAGAGACACAGAGACAGAGACACTGAGACGGAGACACAGATACAGAGACACAGAGACAGCGACACAGAGACAGAGACACAGAGACGGAGACACAGAGACAGATACACAGAGACAGGGACACAGAGAGAGTGACACAAAGACAGAGACACAGGGACAGAGGAACAGAGACATAGACACAGAGACAGAGACACAGAGACAGAGACACAGAGACAGGGACTCAGAGACAGAGACAGAGAGACAGAGACACAGGGGCAGAGACAACGAGACGGAGTCACAGAGACAGAGACACAGAGACAGAGACGCAGAGACAGAGACACAGAGACAGAGACATAGAGACAGAGACGCAGAGACGGAGACACAGAGACAGTGACACAGGGACGGAGACACAGAGACGTAGACACATAGACAGAGACACAGACACAGAGACAGAGACACAGGGACAGGGACACAGAGACATAGCCACAGAGACAGAGACATAGAGACAGAGACACAGAGACAGACACACAGAGACGGAGACACAGGGACAGAGACACAGAGACAGGGACACAGAGAGAGTGACACAAAGACAGAGACACAGGGACAGAGGAACAGGGTCATAGACACAGAGACAGAGACACAGAGACAGAGACACAGAGACAGAGACACAGAGACAGAGACACAGAGACACAGAGACAGAGACAGAGACAGAGACAGAGACAGAGACACACAGACAGAGACACAGAGACAGAGACGCAGAGACAGAGACACAGAGACAGAGACACAGAGACAGAGACGCAGAGACAGAGACACAGAGACGGAGACACAGAGACAGAGACACAGAGACAGAGACACAGATACAGAGACACAGAGACAGAGACACAGAGACAGAGACACAGGGACAGAGACACAGAGACAGAGACACAGAGACACAGAAACAGAGACAGAGTCACAGAGACAGAGACACAGAGGCAGAGGCACAGAGAGAGAGACACAGCGGCAGAGACACAGAGAAAGAGACAGAGACACAGAGACGGAGACACAGGGACAGAGACACAGAGACAGGGCACAGAGACGGAGACTCTGGGACAGAGACACAGAGACAGAGATTCAGAGAGAGGGACACAGAGACGGAGACAGAGAGACAGAGACACAGAGGCAGAGGCACAGAGACAGAGACACAGAGACAGAGACACAGAGACAGATACACAGAGACAGGGGCACAGAGACGGAGACACAGAGAGAGAGACACAGAGACAGAGGCACAGAGACAGAGACAAAGGTACAGAGACACAGAGACAGAGGCACAGCGACAGAGACACAGAGACAGAGACACAGAGACAGAGACACAGAGACAGAGACACAGAGACAGAGACACAGAGACAGAGACACAGAGACAGAGACACAGGGGCAGAGACACAGAGGCAGACACTCAGAGACAGAGACACAGAGACAGAGACACAGAGACAGAGACACAGAGACAGAGACACAGAGACAGAGACACAGAGACAGAGACACAGAGACAGAGACACAGAGGCAGAGGCACAGAGACAGAGACACAGAGACAGAGACACAGAGACAGAGAAACAGAGACAGAGTCACAGAGACAGAGACACAGAGGCAGAGGCACAGAGAGAGAGACACAGAGGCAGAGACACAGAGAAAGAGACAGAGACACAGAGACGGAGACACAGGGACAGAGACACAGAGACAGGGCACAGAGACGGAGACTCTGGGACAGAGACACAGAGACAGAGATTCAGAGACAGGGACACAGAGACGGAGACACAGAGACAGAGACACAGAGGCAGAGGCACAGGGACAGAGACACAGAGACAGAGACGCAGAGACAGAGACGTAGAGACAGAGACACAGAGACAGGGACACAGAGACAGAGATTCAGAGACAGGGACACAGAGACGGAGACACAGAGACAGAGACACAGAGGCAGAGGCACGGAGACAGAGACACAGGGACAGAGACACAGAGACAGAGACACAGATACAGAGACACAGAGACAGAGACACAGAGACAGAGACACAGAGACAGAGTCACAGAGACAGAGACGCAGAGACAGGGACACAGAGAGAGTGACACAAAGACAGAGACACAGGGACAGAGGAACAGGGTCATAGACACAGAGACAGAGACACAGAGACAGAGACACAGAGACAGAGACACAGAGACAGAGACACAGAGACAGAGACAAGGACACAGAGACACAGACACAGAGACGCAGAGAAAGGGACACAGAGACAGAGACGCAGAGACAGAGGCACAGAGACAGAGACACAGAGACAGGGACACAGAGACAGAGACACAGAGACAGAGACGCAGAGACAGAGACACAGAGACAGAGACACAGAGACAGAGACACAGAGACAGAGACGCAGAGACAGAGACACAGAGACGGAGACCCAGAGACAGAGACACAGATACAGAGACACAGAGACAGAGACACAGTGACAGAGACACAGAGACAGAGACACAGAGACAGATACACAGAGACAGCGTCACAGAGACAGAGACACAGAGGCAGAGGAACAGAGACAGAGACACAGAGACAGAGACACAGAGACACAGAGACAGTGACAGAGACAGAGACAGAGACAGAGACACACAGACAGAGACACAGAGACAGAGACGCAGAGACAGAGACACAGAGACAGAGACACAGAGACAGAGACGCAGAGACAGAGACACAGAGACGGAGACACAGAGACGGAGACCCAGAGACAGAGACACAGATACAGAGACACAGAGACAGAGACACAGTGACAGAGACACAGAGACAGAGACACAGAGACAGATACACAGAGACAGCGTCACAGAGACAGAGACACAGAGGCAGAGGCACAGAGACAGAGACACAGAGACAGAGACACAGATACAGAGACACAGAGACAGAGACACAGAGACAGAGACACAGGGACAGAGACACAGAGACAGAGACACAGAGACAGAGAAACAGAGACAGAGTCACAGAGACAGAGACACAGAGGCAGAGGCACAGAGAGAGAGACACAGCGGCAGAGACACAGAGGCAGAGGCACAGAGACAGAGACACAGAGACAGAGACACAGAGACAGAGACACAGAGACAGGGGCACAGAGACGGAGACACAGAGAGAGAGACACAGAGACAGAGACACAGAGACAGAGACAAAGGTACAGAGACACAGAGACAGAGGCACAGCGACAGAGACACAGAGACAGAGACACAGAGACAGAGACACAGAGACAGAGACACAGAGACAGAGACACAGAGACAGAGACACAGGGGCAGAGACACAGAGGCAGACACTCAGAGACAGAGACACAGAGACAGAGACACAGAGACAGAGACACAGAGACAGAGACACAGAGACAGAGACACAGAGATAGAGACACAGAGACAGAGACACAGAGACAGAGACACAGAGACCGAGGCCCAGAGACAGAGACACAGATACAGAGACACAGAGACAGAGACACAGAGACAGAGAAACAGAGACAGAGTCACAGAGACAGAGACACAGAGGCAGAGGCACAGAGAGAGGGACACAGAGGCAGAGACACAGAGAAAGAGACAGAGACACAGAGACGGAGACACAGGGACAGAGACACAGAGACAGGGCACAGAGACGGAGACTCTGGGACAGAGACACAGAGACAGAGATTCAGAGACAGGGACACAGAGACGGAGACACAGAGACAGAGACACAGAGGCAGAGGCACGAAGACAGAGACACAGAGACAGAGACACAGAGAAAGAGACACAGAGACAGAGACACAGAGACAGAGACGCAGAGACAGGGACACAGAGACAGAGACACAGAGACCGAGACCCAGAGACGGAGACACAGATACAGAGACACAGGGACAGAGACACAGAGACAGAGACACAGAGACAGAGACACAGAGACAGAGACACAGAGACAGAGAAACAGAGACAGAGCCACAGAGACAGAGACACAGAGGCAGAGGCACAGAGACAGAGACACAGAGACAGAGACACAGAGACAGAGAAACAGGGACAGAGTCACAGAGACAGAGACACAGAGGCAGAGGCACAGAGACAGCGACACAGAGACAGAGACACAGAGACGGAGACACAGAGACAGATACACAGAGACAGGGACACAGAGAGAGTGACACAAAGACAGAGACACAGGGACAGAGGAACAGAGACATAGGCACAGAGACAGAGACACAGAGACAGTGACACAGGGACGGAGACACAAGGACAGAGACACAGAGACAGGGACTCAGAGACAGAGACACAGAGACGGAGACACAGAGACAGAGACACAGAGACAGAGACACAGAGACAGGGACTCAGAGACAGAGACACAGAGACAGAGACACAGGGGCAGAGACAACGAGACGGAGTCACAGAGACAGAGACACAGAGACAGAGACGCAGAGACAGAGACACAGAGACAGAGACATAGAGACAGAGACGCAGAGACGGAGACACAGAGACAGTGACACAGGGACGGAGACACAGAGACGTAGAAACATAGACAGAGACACAGACACAGAGACAGAGACACAGGGACAGAGACACAGAGACAGAGACACAGAGACGGAGACACAGAGACGGAGACACAGATACAGAGACACAGAGACAGCGACACAGAGACGGAGGCACAGAGACGGAGACACAGGGACAGAGACACAGAGACAGAGACACAGAGGCAGACACTCAGAGGCAGAGACACAGAGACAGAGACACAGAGACAGAGACACAGAGACCGAGACCCAGAGACAGAGACACAGATACAGAGACACAAAGTCAGAGACACAGAGACAGAGACACAGAGACAGAGACACAGAGACAGAGACACAGAGGCAGAGGCACAGAGCCAGAGACACAGAGACAGAGACAGAGACAGACACACAGAGACAGAGACACAGAGACGGAGACACAGGGACAGAGACACAGAGACAGGGACACAGAGAGAGTGACTCAGAGACAGAGACACAGGGACAGAATCACAGAGACATAGACACAGAGACAGAGACACAGAGACACAGAGACAGAGACAGAGACAGAGACACAGAGACAGAGACACAGAGACAGAGACACAGAGACAGAGTCACAGAGACAGAGACACAGAGGCAGAGACGCAGTGACAGAGACACAGAGGCAGAAACACAGAGAAAGAGAAACAGAGACAGAGACAGAGACAGAGACACAGAGGCAGAGACACAGAGACAGAGACACAGAGACAGAGACGCAGTGACAGAGACACAGATACAGAGACACAGATGCAGAGACACAATGACAGAGATTCGGAGACAGAGAGACAGGGAGAGGGACACAGAAACGGAGACACAGGGACAGAGACACAGAGACAGGGACACAGAGACAGAGACGCAGTGACAGAGACACAGAGGCAGAAACACAGAGAAAGAGAAACAGAGACAGAGACAGAGACAGAGACACAGAGGCAGAGACACAGAGACAGAGACACAGAGACAGAGACGCAGTGACAGAGACACAGAGACAGAGACACAGAGAAAGAGAAACAGAGACAGAGACAGAGACAGAGACACAGAGGCAGAGACACAGAGACAGAGACACAGAGACAGAGACACAGAGACAGAGACGCAGAGACAGAGACACAGAGGCCGAGACACAGAGACGGAGACACAGAGACAGAGACACAGAGACAGAGACACAGAGACAGGGACTCAGAGACAGAGACACAGAGACAGAGACACAGGGGCAGAGACAACGAGACGGAGTCACGGAGACAGAGACACAGAGACAGAGACGCAGAGACAGAGACACAGAGACAGAGACATAGAGACAGAGACGCAGAGACGGAGACACAGAGACAGTGACACAGGGACGGAGACACAGAGACGTAGACACATAGACAGAGACACAGACACAGAGACAGAGACACAGGGACAGGGACACAGAGACATAGCCACAGAGACAGAGACATAGAGACAGAGACACAGAGACAGACACAGAGAGACGGAGACACAGGGACAGAGACACAGAGACAGGGACACAGAGAGAGTGACACAAAGACAGAGACACAGGGACAGAGGAACAGGGACATAGACACAGAGACAGAGACACAGAGGCAGAAACACAGAGAAAGAGAAACAGAGACAGAGACAGAGACAGAGACACAGAGGCAGAGACACAGAGACAGAGACACAGAGACAGAGACGCAGTGACAGAGACACAGATACAGAGACACAGATGCAGAGACACAATGACAGAGATTCGGAGACAGAGAGACAGGGAGAGGGACACAGAAACGGAGACACAGGGACAGAGACACAGAGACAGGGACACAGAGACAGAGACGCAGTGACAGAGACACAGAGGCAGAAACACAGAGAAAGAGAAACAGAGACAGAGACAGAGACAGAGACACAGAGGCAGAGACACAGAGACAGAGACACAGAGACAGAGACGCAGTGACAGAGACACAGAGACAGAGACACAGAGAAAGAGAAACAGAGACAGAGACAGAGACAGAGACACAGAGGCAGAGACACAGAGACAGAGACACAGAGACAGAGACACAGAGACAGAGACGCAGAGACAGAGACACAGAGGCCGAGACACAGAGACGGAGACACAGAGCCAGAGACACAGAGACAGAGACAGAGACAGACACACAGAGACAGAGACACAGAGACGGAGACACAGAGACAGAGACACAGAGACAGAGACACAGAGACAGGGACTCAGAGACAGAGACACAGAGACAGAGACACAGGGGCAGAGACAACGAGACGGAGTCACGGAGACAGAGACACAGAGACAGAGACGCAGAGACAGAGACACAGAGACAGAGACATAGAGACAGAGACGCAGAGACGGAGACACAGAGACAGTGACACAGGGACGGAGACACAGAGACGTAGACACATAGACAGAGACACAGACACAGAGACAGAGACACAGGGACAGGGACACAGAGACATAGCCACAGAGACAGAGACATAGAGACAGAGACACAGAGACAGACACAGAGAGACGGAGACACAGGGACAGAGACACAGAGACAGGGACACAGAGAGAGTGACACAAAGACAGAGACACAGGGACAGAGGAACAGGGACATAGACACAGAGACAGAGACACAGAGACAGAGACACAGAGACAGAGACACAGAGACAGAGACACAGAGACAGAGACACAGAGACGGAGACACAGAGACGGAGACACAGATACAGAGACACAGAGACAGCGACACAGAGACGGAGGCACAGAGGCGGAGACACAGGGACAGAGACACAGAGACAGAGACACAGGGACAGAGACACAGAGGCAGACACTCAGAGGCAGAGACACAGAGACAGAGGCGAGTGATGCCCACTTGGACGTCGACCGTTTGGACACGTCCCGTTTGGACGCGTCCCGTTTGGACTAGTCCCGATAGGACGCGTCCCGATTGGACGCGTTCCAACTCAAAACGGTGCAGATAAGACCTAACCAGGCCCAACAGAACAATAAAATAGCCTAACTCAACCTAACATAGCCTAACTCAGCTCAACATAGCCTATCATAAGCTAAATTAATGTTCAATCGGCACCGCTACGAATTAGAATACGTCCAATCGGAACGCGTCCAAACGGGACGCATCCAAACGGGACCGTCCAATCGGGACGCGTCCAATCGGTTGACGTCCAAGTGGGACACCCCCGACAGAGACACAGAGACAGAGACACAGAGACCGAGACCCAGAGACAGAGACACAGATACAGAGACACAAAGACAGAGACACAGAGACAGAGACACAGAGACAGAGACACAGAGACAGAGACACAGAGACAGAGTCACAGAGACAGAGACACATAGGCAGAGGCACAGAGCCAGAGACACAGAGACAGAGACAGAAACAGACACACAGAGACAGAGACACAGAGACGGAGACACAGGGACAGAGACACAGAGACTGGGACACAGAGAGAGTGACTCAGAGACAGAGACACAGGGACAGAATCACAGAGACATAGACACAGAGACAGAGACACAGAGACACAGAGACAGAGACAGAGACAGAGACACAGAGACAGAGACACAGAGACAGAGACACAGAGACAGAGTCACAGAGACAGAGACACAGAGGCAGAGGCACGGAGACAGAGACACAGAGACAGAGACACAGAGACCGAGACCCAGAGACAGAGACACAGATACAGAGACACAGATGCAGAGACACAATGACAGAGATTCGGAGACAGAGATACAGGGAGAGGGACACAGAAACGGAGATACAGGGACAGAGACACAGAGACGGGGACACAGAGACAGAGACGCAGTGACAGAGACACAGAGGCAGAGACACAGAGAAAGAGAAACAGAGACGGAGACAGAGACAGAGACACAGAGACGGAGACCCACAGACAGAGACACAGATACAGAGACACAGAGACAGAGACACAGTGACAGAGACACAGAGACAGATACACAGAGACAGCGTCACAGAGACAGAGACACAGAGGCAGAGGCACAGAGACAGAGACACAGAGACAGAGACACAGAGACAGGGACGCAGAGACAGAGACACAGAGACAGAGACAAAATGACAGAGATTCGGAGACAGAGACACAGGGAGAGAGACACAGAAACGTAGACACAAGGACAGAGACACAGAGACAGGGACACAGAGACGGAGACACAGAGAGAGAGACACAGAGACGGGGACACAGGGGCAGAGGCACAGAGACAGTGACACAGAGACAGAGACACAGAGGCAGAGGAACAGAGACAGAGACACAGGGACAGAGGAACAGAGACATAGACACAGAGACAGAGACACAGAGACAGAGACACAGGGACGGAGACACAGAGACACAGACACAGAGACAGAGACACAGGTACAGAGACACAGAGACAGAGACACAGCGACAGAGACACAGAGACAGAGACACAGAGACAGAGACACAGGGACAGAGACACAGAGACAGAGACACAGAGACAGAGACACAGAGACAGAGACGCAGAGACAGGGACACAGAGACAGAGACAAAGAGACCGAGACCCAGAGACAGAGACACAGATACAGAGACACAGAGACAGAGACACAGAGACAGAGACACAGGGACAGAGACACAGAGACAGAGACACAGAGACAGAGAAACAGAGACAGAGTCACAGAGACAGAGACACAGAGGCAGAGGCACAGAGAGAGAGACACAGCGGCAGAGACACAGAGAAAGAGACAGAGACACAGAGACGGAGACACAGGGACAGAGACACAGAGACAGGGCACAGAGACGGAGACTCTGGGACAGATACACAGAGACAGAGATTCAGAGACAGGGACACAGAGACGGAGACAGAGAGACAGAGACACAGAGGCAGAGGCACAGAGACAGAGACACAGAGACAGAGACACAGAGACAGAGACACAGAGACAGGGGCACAGAGACGGAGACACAGAGAGAGAGACACAGAGACAGAGACACAGAGACAGAGACAAAGGTACAGAGACACAGAGGCAGAGGCACAGCGACAGAGACACAGAGACAGAGAGACAGAGACACAGAGACAGAGACAGAGACACAGAGACAGAGACACAGAGACAGAGACACAGAGACAGAGACACAGGGACAGAGACACAGAGGCAGACACTCAGAGACAGAGACACAGAGACAGAGACACAGAGACAGAGACACAGAGACAGAGACACAGAGACAGAGACACAGAGACAGAGACACAGAGACAGAGACACAGAGACAGAGACACAGAGACAGAGACACAGAGACAGAGACACAGAGACAGAGACACAGAGACCGAGACCCAGAGACAGAGACACAGATACAGAGACACAGAGACAGAGAAACAGAGACAGAGTCACAGAGACAGAGACACAGAGAGAGGGACACAGAGGCAGAGACACAGAGAAAGAGACAGAGACACAGAGACGGAGACACAGGGACAGAGACACAGAGACAGGGCACAGAGACGGAGACTCTGGGACAGAGACACAGAGACAGAGGTTCAGAGACAGGGACACAGAGACGGAGACACAGAGACAGAGACACAGAGGCAGAGGCACGGAGACAGAGACACAGAGACAGAGACACAGAGAAAGAGACACAGAGACAGAGACACAGAGACAGAGACGCAGAGACAGGGACACAGAGACAGAGACACAGAGACCGAGACCCAGAGACGGAGACACAGATACAGAGACACAGAGACAGAGACACAGAGACAGAGACACAGAGACAGAGACACAGAGACAGAGACACAGAGACAGAGAAACAGAGACAGAGTCACAGAGACAGAGACACAGAGGCAGAGAAACAGAGACAGAGTCACAGAGACAGAGACACAGAGGCAGAGGCACAGAGAGAGAGACACAGAGGCAGAGACACAGAGACAGAGACACAGAGACGGAGACACAGGGACAGAGACACAGAGACACAGAGAAAGAGACAGAGACACAGAGACGGAGACACAGGGACAGAGACACAGAGACAGGGCACAGAGACGGAGACTCTGGGACAGAGACACAGAGACAGAGATTCAGAGACAGGGACACAGAGACGGAGACACAGAGACAGAGACACAGAGGCAGAGGCACAGAGACAGAGACACAGAGACAGAGACACAGATACAGAGACACAGAGACAGAGACACAGAGACAGAGACACAGAGACAGAGTCACAGAGACAGAGGCAAGGAGGCAGAGGCACAGAGACAGAGACACAGAGACAGAGACACAGAGACAGAGACACAGAGACAGAGGCACAGAGACAGAGACACAGAGACAGAGACGCAGAGACAGAGACGTAGAGACAGAGACACAGAGACAGGGACACAGAGACAGAGACACAGAGACAGAGACGCAGAGACAGAGACACAGAGACAGAGACACAGAGACAGAGACACAGAGACAGAGACACAATGATAGAGATTCAGAGAGAGAGACACAGGGAGAGAGACACAGAAACGGAGATACAGAGCCAGAGGCACAGAGACAGAGACACAGAGCCAGAGGCACAGAGCCAGAGGCACAGAGACAGAGACACAGAGACAGAGACACAGAGGCAGAGGCACAGAGACAGAGACACAGAGACGGAGACACAGAGACAGAGACACAGAGACAGAGTCACAGAGTCAGAGACACAGAGACAGAGACGCAGAGACAGGGACACAGAGACAGAGACACAGAGACACAGACACAGGGACAGAGACACAGAGACATGGACACAGAGAGAGTGACTCAGAGACAGAGACACAGAGACGGAGACAGAGGCACAGAGACATATACATAGAGACAGAGACACAGAGACGGAGACTGTGGGACAGAGACACAGAGACAGAGATTCAGATGCAGAGACACAGAGACGGAGACACAGGGACACAGACACAGAGACAGGGACACAGAGGCAGAGATTCAGATACAGAGACACAGAGACAGAGAAACGGAGAGAGACCCACGGAGACAAAGACACAGAGACAGGGACACAAAGAGGGAGACACATGGACAGAGACACAGAGACCGTGACACAAGGAGAGAGACACAGAGACAGAGACACAGAGAAAGAGAAAAAGAGACAGAGACAGAGACAGAGACAGAGACAGAGACAGAGACACAGAGACAGAGACACAGAGACAGAGTCACAGAGACAGAGACACAGAGGCAGAGACACAGAGACAGAGTCACAGAGACAGAGACACAGAGGCAGAGGCACAGAGACAGAGACACAGAGACAGAGACACAGAGACAGAGACACAGAGACAGAGACACAGATACAGAGACACAGAGACACAGACACAGGGACAGAGACACAGAGACAGGGACACAGAGACGGAGACATAGAGAGAGAGACAAAGAGTCAGTGACGCAGAGACAGAGACAGAGACACAGAGACAGAGGCACAATGACAGAGATTCGGGGACAGAGACACAGGGAGAGGGACACAGAAACGGAGAAACAGGGACAGGGACACAGAGACAGGGACACAGAGACGGAGACTCAGAGAGAGAGACACAGAGACAGAGACACAGAGAAGGAGACGCAAGGACAGAGGCACAGAGACAGGGACACAGAGAGAGAGACTCAGATACAGAGACGCAGAGACAGAGACGCAGAGACGGAGACACATGGAGAGAGTCACAGAGAAAGAGAAACAGAGACAGAGACAGAGACAGAGACACAGAGACCGAGACCCAGAGACAGAGTCACAGAGACAGAGACACAGAGACAGAGACACAGAGACAGAGACACAGAGACAGAGACAAGGACACAGAGACACAGGCACAGAGACGCAGAGAAAGGGACACAGAGACAGTGACGCAGAGACAGAGGCACAGAGACAGAGACACAGAGACAGGGACACAGAGACAGAGACACAGAGACAGAGACGCAGAGACAGAGACACAGAGACAGAGACACAGAGACAGAGACACAGAGACAGAGACGCAGAGACAGAGACACAGAGACGGAGACCCAGAGACAGAGACACAGATACAGAGACACAGAGACAGAGACACAGTGACAGAGACACAGAGACAGAGACACAGAGACAGATACACAGAGACAGCGTCACAGAGACAGAGACACAGAGGCAGAGGAACAGAGACAGAGACACAGAGACACAGAGACAGAGACAGAGACAGAGACAGAGACACACAGACAGGGACACAGAGACAGAGACGCAGAGACAGAGACACAGGGACAGAGACACAGAGACAGAGACGCAGAGACAGAGACACAGAGACGGAGACACAGAGACGGAGACCCAGAGACAGAGACACAGATACAGAGACACAGAGACAGAGACACAGTGACAGAGACACAGAGACAGAGACACAGAGACAGATACACAGAGACAGCGTCACAGAGACAGAGACACAGAGGCAGAGGCACAGAGACAGAGACACAGAGACAGAGACACAGAGACAGGGACGCAGAGACAGAGACACAGAGACAGAGACAAAATGACAGAGATTCGGAGACAGAGACACAGGGAGAGAGACACAGAAACGAAGACACAAGGACAGAGACACAGAGACAGGGACACAGAGACGGAGACACAGAGACAGAGACACAGAGACAGAGACACAGAGACAGAGACACAGAGACAGAGACACAGAGACAGAGACACAGAGACAGAGACACAGAGACGGAGACTGTGGGACAGACGCATAGACACAAAGACAGAGGCACAGAGACAGATACACAGAGAGAGAGACACAGAGGCAGAGACACAGAGAAAGAGACAGAGACACAGAGACAGAGACACAGAGACAGAGACACACGGACAGAGGCATAGACACAAAGACAGAGGCACAGAGACAGACACACAGAGAGAGAGACACAGAGGCAGAGACGCAGAGAAAGAGACAGAGACGCAGAGACGGAGACACAGGGACAGAGACACAGAGACAGGGCACAGAGACGGAGACTCTGGGACAGAGACACAGAGACAGAGATTCAGAGACAGGGACACAGATACAGCGTCACAGAGGCAGAGACACAGAGGCAGAGGCACAGCGACAGAGACACAGAGACAGAGACACAGAGACAGGGACGCAGAGACAGAGACACAGAGACAGAGACACAGAGACGGAGACCCAGAGACAGAGACACAGATACAGAGACACAGAGACAGAGACACAGTGACAGATACACAGAGACAGAGTCACAGAGACAGAGACACAGAGACAGAGACACAGAGACAGAGACACAGAGACAGAGACACAGAGACAGAGACACAGAGACGGAGACACAGATACAGAGACACAGAGACAGCGACACAGAGACAGAGACACAGAGACGGAGACACAGAGACAGATACACAGAGACAGGGACACAGAGAGAGTGACACAAAGACAGAGACACAGGGACAGAGGAACAGAGACATAGACACAGAGACAGAGACACAGGGGCAGAGACAACGAGACGGAGTCACAGAGACAGAGACACAGAGACAGAGACGCAGAGACAGAGACACAGAGACAGAGACATAGAGACAGAGACGCAGAGACGGAGACACAGAGACGGAGGCACAGAGACGGAGACACAGGGACAGAGACACAGAGACAGAGACACAGGGACAGAGACACAGAGGCAGACACTCAGAGGCAGAGACACAGAGACAGAGACACAGAGACAGAGACACAGAGACCGAGACCCAGAGACAGAGACACAGATACAGAGACACAAAGTCAGAGACACAGAGACAGAGACACAGAGGCAGAGGCACAGAGCCAGAGACACAGAGACAGAGACAGAGACAGACACACAGAGACAGAGACACAGAGACGGAGACACAGGGACAGAGACACAGAGACAGGGACACAGAGAGAGTGACTCAGAGACAGAGACACAGGGACAGAATCACAGAGACATAGACACAGAGACAGAGACACAGAGACACAGAGACAGAGACAGAGACAGAGACACAGAGACAGAGACACAGAGACAGAGACACAGAGACAGAGTCACAGAGACAGAGACACAGAGGCAGAGGCACGGAGACAGAGACACAGAGACAGAGACACAGAGACCGAGACCCAGAGACAGAGACACAGATACAGAGACACAGATGCAGAGACACAATGACAGAGATTCGGAGACAGAGATACAGGGAGAGGGACACAGAAACGGAGACACAGGGACAGAGACACAGAGACAGGGACACAGAGACAGAGACGCAGTGACAGAGACACAGAGGCAGAGACACAGAGAAAGAGAAACAGAGACAGAGACACAGAGACAGAGACACAGAGACAGAGACACAGAGACAGAGTCACAGAGACAGAGACACAGAGGCAGAGACGCAGTGACAGAGACACAGAGGCAGAAACACAGAGAAAGAGAAACAGAGACAGAGACAGAGACAGAGACACAGAGGCAGAGACACAGAGACAGAGACACAGAGACAGATACGCAGTGACAGAGACACAGATACAGAGACACAGATGCAGAGACACAATGACAGAGATTCGGAGACAGAGAGACAGGGAGAGGGACACAGAAACGGAGACACAGGGACAGAGACACAGAGACAGGGACACAGAGACAGAGACGCAGTGACAGAGACACAGAGGCAGAAACACAGAGAAAGAGAAACAGAGACAGAGACAGAGACAGAGACACAGAGGCAGAGACACAGAGACAGAGACACAGAGACAGAGACGCAGTGACAGAGACACAGAGACAGAGACACAGAGAAAGAGAAACAGAGACAGAGACAGAGACAGAGACACAGAGACAGAGACATAGAGACAGAGACGCAGAGACGGAGACACAGAGACAGTGACACAGGGACGGAGACACAGAGACGTAGACACATAGACAGAGACACAGACACAGAGACAGAGACACAGGGACAGGGACACAGAGATATAGCCACAGAGACAGAGACATAGAGACAGAGACACAGAGACAGACACAGAGAGACGGAGACACAGGGACAGAGACACAGAGACAGGGACACAGAGAGAGTGACACAAAGACAGAGACACAGAGACAGAGTCACAGAGACAGAGACACAGAGGCAGAGGCACAGAGGCGGAGACACAGAGACCGAGACCCAGAGACAGCGTCACAGAGACAGAGACACAGAGGCAGAGGCACAGAGACAGAGACACAGAGACAGAGACACAGAGACAGGGACGCAGAGACAGAGACACAGAGACAGAGACAAAATGACAGAGATTCGGAGACAGAGACACAGGGAGAGAGACACAGAAACGAAGACACAAGGACAGAGACACAGAGACAGGGACACAGAGACGGAGACACAGAGAGCGAGACACAGGGACAGAGACACAGGGGCAGAGGCACAGAGACAGAGACACAGAGACAGGGACACAGAGAGAGTGACACAAAGACAGAGACACAGGGACAGAGGAACAGAGACATAGACACAGAGACAGAGACACAGAGACAGAGACACAGGGACGGAGACACAAGGACAGAGACACAGAGACAGGGACACAGAGAGAGAGAGACAGAGACAGAGACACAGAGACAGAGACACAGAGACAGAGACACAGAGACAGAGACACAGAGACAGAGACACAGAGACAGAGACACAGAGACAGAGACACAGAGACGGAGACTGTGGGACAGACGCATAGACACAAAGACAGAGGCACAGAGACAGATACACAGAGAGAGAGAAAAAGAGGCAGAGACACAGAGAAAGAGACAGAGACACAGAGACAGAGACACAGAGACAGAGACACACGGACAGAGGCATAGACACAAAGACAGAGGCACAGAGACAGACACACAGAGAGAGAGACACAGAGGCAGAGACGCAGAGAAAGAGACAGAGACGCAGAGACGGAGACACAGGGACAGAGACACAGAGACAGGGCACAGAGACGGAGACTCTGGGACAGAGACACAGAGACAGAGATTCAGAGACAGGGACACAGATACAGCGTCACAGAGGCAGAGACACAGAGGCAGAGGCACAGCGACAGAGACACAGAGACAGAGACACAGAGACAGGGACGCAGAGACAGAGACACAGAGACAGAGACACAGAGACGGAGACCCAGAGACAGAGACACAGATACAGAGACACAGAGACAGAGACACAGTGACAGATACACAGAGACAGAGTCACAGAGACAGAGACACAGAGACAGAGACACAGAGACAGAGACACAGAGACAGAGACACAGAGACAGAGACACAGAGACGGAGACACAGATACAGAGACACAGAGACAGCGACACAGAGACAGAGACACAGAGACGGAGACACAGAGACAGATACACAGAGACAGGGACACAGAGAGAGTGACACAAAGACAGAGACACAGGGACAGAGGAACAGAGACATAGACACAGAGACAGAGACACAGGGGCAGAGACAACGAGACGGAGTCACAGAGACAGAGACACAGAGACAGAGACGCAGAGACAGAGACACAGAGACAGAGACATAGAGACAGAGACGCAGAGACGGAGACACAGAGACGGAGGCACAGAGACGGAGACACAGGGACAGAGACACAGAGACAGAGACACAGGGACAGAGACACAGAGGCAGACACTCAGAGGCAGAGACACAGAGACAGAGACACAGAGACAGAGACACAGAGACCGAGACCCAGAGACAGAGACACAGATACAGAGACACAAAGTCAGAGACACAGAGACAGAGACACAGAGGCAGAGGCACAGAGCCAGAGACACAGAGACAGAGACAGAGACAGACACACAGAGACAGAGACACAGAGACGGAGACACAGGGACAGAGACACAGAGACAGGGACACAGAGAGAGTGACTCAGAGACAGAGACACAGGGACAGAATCACAGAGACATAGACACAGAGACAGAGACACAGAGACACAGAGACAGAGACAGAGACAGAGACACAGAGACAGAGACACAGAGACAGAGACACAGAGACAGAGTCACAGAGACAGAGACACAGAGGCAGAGGCACGGAGACAGAGACACAGAGACAGAGACACAGAGACCGAGACCCAGAGACAGAGACACAGATACAGAGACACAGATGCAGAGACACAATGACAGAGATTCGGAGACAGAGATACAGGGAGAGGGACACAGAAACGGAGACACAGGGACAGAGACACAGAGACAGGGACACAGAGACAGAGACGCAGTGACAGAGACACAGAGGCAGAGACACAGAGAAAGAGAAACAGAGACAGAGACACAGAGACAGAGACACAGAGACAGAGACACAGAGACAGAGTCACAGAGACAGAGACACAGAGGCAGAGACGCAGTGACAGAGACACAGAGGCAGAAACACAGAGAAAGAGAAACAGAGACAGAGACAGAGACAGAGACACAGAGGCAGAGACACAGAGACAGAGACACAGAGACAGATACGCAGTGACAGAGACACAGATACAGAGACACAGATGCAGAGACACAATGACAGAGATTCGGAGACAGAGAGACAGGGAGAGGGACACAGAAACGGAGACACAGGGACAGAGACACAGAGACAGGGACACAGAGACAGAGACGCAGTGACAGAGACACAGAGGCAGAAACACAGAGAAAGAGAAACAGAGACAGAGACAGAGACAGAGACACAGAGGCAGAGACACAGAGACAGAGACACAGAGACAGAGACGCAGTGACAGAGACACAGAGACAGAGACACAGAGAAAGAGAAACAGAGACAGAGACAGAGACAGAGACACAGAGACAGAGACATAGAGACAGAGACGCAGAGACGGAGACACAGAGACAGTGACACAGGGACGGAGACACAGAGACGTAGACACATAGACAGAGACACAGACACAGAGACAGAGACACAGGGACAGGGACACAGAGATATAGCCACAGAGACAGAGACATAGAGACAGAGACACAGAGACAGACACAGAGAGACGGAGACACAGGGACAGAGACACAGAGACAGGGACACAGAGAGAGTGACACAAAGACAGAGACACAGAGACAGAGTCACAGAGACAGAGACACAGAGGCAGAGGCACAGAGGCGGAGACACAGAGACCGAGACCCAGAGACAGCGTCACAGAGACAGAGACACAGAGGCAGAGGCACAGAGACAGAGACACAGAGACAGAGACACAGAGACAGGGACGCAGAGACAGAGACACAGAGACAGAGACAAAATGACAGAGATTCGGAGACAGAGACACAGGGAGAGAGACACAGAAACGAAGACACAAGGACAGAGACACAGAGACAGGGACACAGAGACGGAGACACAGAGAGAGAGACACAGGGACAGAGACACAGGGGCAGAGGCACAGAGACAGAGACACAGAGACAGGGACACAGAGAGAGTGACACAAAGACAGAGACACAGGGACAGAGGAACAGAGACATAGACACAGAGACAGAGACACAGAGACAGAGACACAGGGACGGAGACACAAGGACAGAGACACAGAGACAGGGACACAGAGAGAGAGAGACAGAGACAGAGACACAGAGACAGAGACACAGAGACAGAGACACAGAGACAGAGACACAGAGACAGAGACACAGAGACAGAGACACAGAGACGGAGACTGTGGGACAGACGCATAGACACAAAGACAGAGGCACAGAGACAGATACACAGAGAGAGAGACACAGAGGCAGAGACACAGAGAAAGAGACAGAGACACAGAGACAGAGACACAGAGACAGAGACACACGGACAGAGGCATAGACACAAAGACAGAGGCACAGAGACAGACACACAGAGAGAGAGACACAGAGGCAGAGACGCAGAGAAAGAGACAGAGACGCAGAGACGGAGACACAGGGACAGAGACACAGAGACAGGGCACAGAGACGGAGACTCTGGGACAGAGACACAGAGACAGAGATTCAGAGACAGGGACACAGATACAGCGTCACAGAGGCAGAGACACAGAGGCAGAGGCACAGCGACAGAGACACAGAGACAGAGACACAGAGACAGGGACGCAGAGACAGAGACACAGAGACAGAGACACAGAGACGGAGACCCAGAGACAGAGACACAGATACAGAGACACAGAGACAGAGACACAGTGACAGATACACAGAGACAGAGTCACAGAGACAGAGACACAGAGACAGAGACACAGAGACAGAGACACAGAGACAGAGACACAGAGACAGAGACACAGAGACGGAGACACAGATACAGAGACACAGAGACAGCGACACAGAGACAGAGACACAGAGACGGAGACACAGAGACAGATACACAGAGACAGGGACACAGAGAGAGTGACACAAAGACAGAGACACAGGGACAGAGGAACAGAGACATAGACACAGAGACAGAGACACAGGGGCAGAGACAACGAGACGGAGTCACAGAGACAGAGACACAGAGACAGAGACGCAGAGACAGAGACACAGAGACAGAGACATAGAGACAGAGACGCAGAGACGGAGACACAGAGACGGAGGCACAGAGACGGAGACACAGGGACAGAGACACAGAGACAGAGACACAGGGACAGAGACACAGAGGCAGACACTCAGAGGCAGAGACACAGAGACAGAGACACAGAGACAGAGACACAGAGACCGAGACCCAGAGACAGAGACACAGATACAGAGACACAAAGTCAGAGACACAGAGACAGAGACACAGAGGCAGAGGCACAGAGCCAGAGACACAGAGACAGAGACAGAGACAGACACACAGAGACAGAGACACAGAGACGGAGACACAGGGACAGAGACACAGAGACAGGGACACAGAGAGAGTGACTCAGAGACAGAGACACAGGGACAGAATCACAGAGACATAGACACAGAGACAGAGACACAGAGACACAGAGACAGAGACAGAGACAGAGACACAGAGACAGAGACACAGAGACAGAGACACAGAGACAGAGTCACAGAGACAGAGACACAGAGGCAGAGGCACGGAGACAGAGACACAGAGACAGAGACACAGAGACCGAGACCCAGAGACAGAGACACAGATACAGAGACACAGATGCAGAGACACAATGACAGAGATTCGGAGACAGAGATACAGGGAGAGGGACACAGAAACGGAGACACAGGGACAGAGACACAGAGACAGGGACACAGAGACAGAGACGCAGTGACAGAGACACAGAGGCAGAGACACAGAGAAAGAGAAACAGAGACAGAGACACAGAGACAGAGACACAGAGACAGAGACACAGAGACAGAGTCACAGAGACAGAGACACAGAGGCAGAGACGCAGTGACAGAGACACAGAGGCAGAAACACAGAGAAAGAGAAACAGAGACAGAGACAGAGACAGAGACACAGAGGCAGAGACACAGAGACAGAGACACAGAGACAGATACGCAGTGACAGAGACACAGATACAGAGACACAGATGCAGATACACAGAGACAGAGATTCAGAGACAGGGACACAGAGACGGAGACAGAGAGACAGAGACACAGAGGCAGAGGCACAGGGACAGAGACACAGAGACAGGGACACAGAGACAGAGACGCAGTGACAGAGACACAGAGGCAGAAACACAGAGAAAGAGAAACAGAGACAGAGACAGAGACAGAGACACAGAGGCAGAGACACAGAGACAGAGACACAGAGACAGAGACGCAGTGACAGAGACACAGAGACAGAGACACAGAGAAAGAGAAACAGAGACAGAGACAGAGACAGAGACACAGAGACAGAGACATAGAGACAGAGACGCAGAGACGGAGACACAGAGACAGTGACACAGGGACGGAGACACAGAGACGTAGACACATAGACAGAGACACAGACACAGAGACAGAGACACAGGGACAGGGACACAGAGATATAGCCACAGAGACAGAGACATAGAGACAGAGACACAGAGACAGACACAGAGAGACGGAGACACAGGGACAGAGACACAGAGACAGGGACACAGAGAGAGTGACACAAAGACAGAGACACAGAGACAGAGTCACAGAGACAGAGACACAGAGGCAGAGGCACAGAGGCGGAGACACAGAGACCGAGACCCAGAGACAGAGACACAGATACAGAGACACAGATGCAGAGACACAATGACAGAGATTCGGAGGCAGAGATACAGGGAGAGGGACACAGAAACGGAGATACAGGGACAGAGACACAGAGACGGGGACACAGAGACAGAGACGCAGTGACAGAGACACAGAGGCAGAGACACAGAGAAAGAGAAACAGAGACGGAGACAGAGACAGAGACACAGAGACGGAGACCCACAGACAGAGACACAGATACAGAGACACAGAGACAGAGACACAGTGACAGAGACACAGAGACAGATACACAGAGACAGCGTCACAGAGACAGAGACACAGAGGCAGAGGCACAGAGACAGAGACACAGAGACAGAGACACAGAGACAGGGACGCAGAGACAGAGACACAGAGACAGAGACAAAATGACAGAGATTCGGAGACAGAGACACAGGGAGAGAGACACAGAAACGTAGACACAAGGACAGAGACACAGAGACAGGGACACAGAGACGGAGACACAGAGAGAGAGACACAGAGACGGGGACACAGGGGCAGAGGCACAGAGACAGTGACACAGAGACAGGGACACAGAGATAGTGACACAAAGACAGAGACACAGGGACAGAGGAACAGAGACATAGACACAGAGACAGAGACACAGAGACAGAGACAAAGAGACCGAGACCCAGAGACAGAGACACAGATACAGAGACACAGAGACAGAGACACAGAGACAGAGACACAGGGACAGAGACACAGAGACAGAGACACAGAGACAGAGAAACAGAGACAGAATCACAGAGACAGAGACACAGAGGCAGAGGCACAGAGAGAGAGACACAGCGGCAGAGACACAGAGAAAGAGACAGAGACACAGAGACGGAGACACAGGGACAGAGACACAGAGACAGGGCACAGAGACGGAGACTCTGGGACAGATACACAGAGACAGAGATTCAGAGACAGGGACACAGAGACGGAGACAGAGAGACAGAGACACAGAGGCAGAGGCACAGAGACAGAGACACAGAGACAGAGACACAGAGACAGAGACACAGAGACAGGGGCACAGAGACGGAGACACAGAGAGAGAGACACAGAGACAGAGACACAGAGACAGAGACAAAGGTACAGAGACACAGAGGCAGAGGCACAGCGACAGAGACACAGAGACAGAGAGACAGAGACACAGAGACAGAGACAGAGACACAGAGACAGAGACACAGAGACAGAGACACAGAGACAGAGACACAGGGACAGAGACACAGAGGCAGACACTCAGAGACAGAGACACAGAGACAGAGACACAGAGACAGAGACACAGAGACAGAGACACAGAGACAGAGACACAGAGACAGAGACACAGAGACAGAGACACAGAGACAGAGACACAGAGACAGAGACACAGAGACAGAGACACAGAGACCGAGACCCAGAGACAGAGACACAGATACAGAGACACAGAGACAGAGACACAGAGACAGAGACACAGAGACAGAGACACAGAGACAGAGACACAGAGACAGAGAAACAGAGACAGAGTCACAGAGACAGAGACACAGAGGCAGAGGCACAGAGAGAGGGACACAGAGGCAGAGACACAGAGAAAGAGACAGAGACACAGAGACGGAGACACAGGGACAGAGACACAGAGACAGGGCACAGAGACGGAGACTCTGGGACAGAGACACAGAGACAGAGGTTCAGAGACAGGGACACAGAGACGGAGACACAGAGACAGAGACACAGAGGCAGAGGCACGGAGACAGAGACACAGAGACAGAGACACAGAGAAAGAGACACAGAGACAGAGACACAGAGACAGAGACGCAGAGACAGGGACACAGAGACAGAGACACAGAGACCGAGACCCAGAGACGGAGACACAGATACAGAGACACAGAGACAGAGACACAGAGACAGAGACACAGAGACAGAGACACAGAGACAGAGACACAGAGACAGAGAAACAGAGACAGAGTCACAGAGACAGAGACACAGAGGCAGAGGCACAGAGACAGAGACACAGAGACAGAGACACAGAGACAGAGAAACAGAGACAGAGTCACAGAGACAGAGACACAGAGGCAGAGGCACAGAGAGAGATACACAGAGGCAGAGACACAGAGAAAGAGACAGAGACACAGAGACGGAGACACAGGGACAGAGACACAGAGACAGGGCACAGAGACGGAGACTCTGGGACAGAGACACAGAGACAGAGATTCAGAGACAGGGACACAGAGACGGAGACACAGAGACAGAGACACAGAGGCAGAGGCACAGAGACAGAGACACAGAGACAGAGACACAGATACAGAGACACAGAGACAGAGACACAGAGACAGAGACACAGAGACAGAGTCACAGAGACAGAGGCAAGGAGGCAGAGGCACAGAGACAGAGACACAGAGACAGAGACACAGAGACAGAGACACAGAGACAGAGGCACAGAGACAGAGACACAGAGACAGAGACGCAGAGACAGAGACGTAGAGACAGAGACACAGAGACAGGGACACAGAGACAGAGACACAGAGACAGAGACGCAGAGACAGAGACACAGAGACAGAGACACAGAGACAGAGACACAGAGACAGAGACACAATGATAGAGATTCAGAGAGAGAGACACAGGGAGAGAGACACAGAAACGGAGATACAGAGCCAGAGGCACAGAGACAGAGACACAGAGCCAGAGGCACAGAGCCAGAGGCACAGAGACAGAGACACAGAGACAGAGACACAGAGGCAGAGGCACAGAGACAGAGACACAGAGACAGAGACACAGAGACAGAGACACAGAGACAGAGTCACAGAGTCAGAGACACAGAGACAGAGACGCAGAGACAGGGACACAGAGACAGAGACACAGAGACACAGACACAGGGACAGAGACACAGAGACATGGACACAGAGAGAGTGACTCAGAGACAGAGACACAGAGACGGAGACAGAGGCACAGAGACATATACATAGAGACAGAGACACAGAGACGGAGACTGTGGGACAGAGACACAGAGACAGAGATTCAGATGCAGAGACACAGAGACGGAGACACAGGGACACAGACACAGAGACAGGGACACAGAGGCAGAGATTCAGATACAGAGACACAGAGACAGAGAAACGGAGAGAGACCAACGGAGACAAAGACACAGAGACAGGGACACAAAGAGGGAGACACATGGACAGAGACACAGAGACCGTGACACAAGGAGAGAGACACAGAGACAGAGACACAGAGAAAGAGAAAAAGAGACAGAGACAGAGACAGAGACAGAGACAGAGACAGAGACACAGAGACAGAGACACAGAGACAGAGTCACAGAGACAGAGACACAGAGGCAGAGACACAGAGACAGAGTCACAGAGACAGAGACACAGAGGCAGAGGCACAGAGACAGAGACACAGAGACAGAGACACAGAGACAGAGACACAGAGACAGAGACACAGATACAGAGACACAGAGACACAGACACAGGGACAGAGACACAGAGACAGGGACACAGAGACGGAGACATAGAGAGAGAGACAAAGAGTCAGTGACGCAGAGACAGAGACAGAGACACAGAGACAGAGGCACAATGACAGAGATTCGGAGACAGAGACACAGGGAGAGGGACACAGAAACGGAGAAACAGGGACAGGGACACAGAGACAGGGACACAGAGACGGAGACTCAGAGAGAGAGACACAGAGACAGAGACACAGAGAAGGAGACGCAAGGACAGAGGCACAGAGACAGGGACACAGAGAGAGAGACTCAGATACAGAGACGCAGAGACAGAGACGCAGAGACGGAGACACATGGAGAGAGTCACAGAGAAAGAGAAACAGAGACAGAGACAGAGACAGAGACACAGAGACCGAGACCCAGAGACAGAGTCACAGAGACAGAGACACAGAGACAGAGACACAGAGACAGAGACACAGAGACAGAGACAAGGACACAGAGACACAGGCACAGAGACGCAGAGAAAGGGACACAGAGACAGTGACGCAGAGATAGAGGCACAGAGACAGAGACACAGAGACAGGGACACAGAGACAGAGACACAGAGACAGAGACGCAGAGACAGAGACACAGAGACAGAGACACAGAGACAGAGACACAGAGACAGAGACGCAGAGACAGAGACACAGAGACGGAGACCCAGAGACAGAGACACAGATACAGAGACACAGAGACAGAGACACAGTGACAGAGACACAGAGACAGAGACACAGAGACAGATACACAGAGACAGCGTCACAGAGACAGAGACACAGAGGCAGAGGAACAGAGACAGAGACACAGAGACACAGAGACAGAGACAGAGCCAGAGACAGAGACACACAGACAGGGACACAGAGACAGAGACGCAGAGACAGAGACACAGGGACAGAGACACAGAGACAGAGACGCAGAGACAGAGACACAGAGACGGAGACACAGAGACGGAGACCCAGAGACAGAGACACAGATACAGAGACACAGAGACAGAGACACAGTGACAGAGACACAGAGCCAGACACACAGAGACAGATACACAGAGACAGCGTCACAGAGACAGAGACACAGAGGCAGAGGCACAGAGACAGAGACACAGAGACAGAGACACAGAGACAGGGACGCAGAGACAGAGACACAGAGACAGAGACAAAATGACAGAGATTCGGAGACAGAGACACAGGGATAGAGACACAGAAACGAAGACACAAGGACAGAGACACAGAGACAGGGACACAGAGACGGAGACACAGAGAGAGAGACACAGGGACAGAGACACAGGGGCAGAGGCACAGAGACAGAGACACAGAGACAGGGACACAGAGAGAGTGACACAAAGACAGAGACACAGGGACAGAGGAACAGAGACATAGACACAGAGACAGAGACACAGAGACAGAGACACAGGGACGGAGACACAAGGACAGAGACACAGAGACAGGGACACAGAGAGAGAGAGACAGAGACAGAGACACAGAGACAGAGACACAGAGACAGAGACACAGAGACAGAGACACAGAGACAGAGACACAGAGACAGAGACACAGAGACGGAGACTGTGGGACAGACGCATAGACACAAAGACAGAGGCACAGAGACAGATACACAGAGAGAGAGACACAGAGGCAGAGACACAGAGAAAGAGACAGAGACACAGAGACAGAGACACAGAGACAGAGACACACGGACAGAGGCATAGACACAAAGACAGAGGCACAGAGAAGGACACACAGAGAGAGAGACACAGAGGCAGAGACGCAGAGAAAGAGACAGAGACGCAGAGACGGAGACACAGGGACAGAGACACAGAGACAGGGCACAGAGACGGAGACTCTGGGACAGAGACACAGAGACAGAGATTCAGAGACAGGGACACAGATACAGCGTCACAGAGGCAGAGACACAGAGGCAGAGGCACAGCGACAGAGACACAGAGACAGAGACACAGAGACAGGGACGCAGAGACAGAGACACAGAGACAGAGACACAGAGACGGAGACCCAGAGACAGAGACACAGATACAGAGACACAGAGACAGAGACACAGTGACAGATACACAGAGACAGAGTCACAGAGACAGAGACACAGAGACAGAGACACAGAGACAGAGACACAGAGACAGAGACACAGAGACAGAGACACAGAGACAGAGACACAGAGACGGAGACACAGATACAGAGACACAGAGACAGCGACACAGAGACAGAGACACAGAGACGGAGACACAGAGACAGATACACAGAGACAGGGACACAGAGAGAGTGACACAAAGACAGAGACACAGGGACAGAGGAACAGAGACATAGACACAGAGACAGAGACACAGGGGCAGAGACAACGAGACGGAGTCACAGAGACAGAGACACAGAGACAGAGACGCAGAGACAGAGACACAGAGACAGAGACATAGAGACAGAGACGCAGAGACGGAGACACAGAGACGGAGGCACAGAGACGGAGACACAGGGACAGAGACACAGAGACAGAGACACAGGGACAGAGACACAGAGGCAGACACTCAGAGGCAGAGACACAGAGACAGAGACACAGAGACAGAGACACAGAGACCGAGACCCAGAGACAGAGACACAGATACAGAGACACAAAGTCAGAGACACAGAGACAGAGACACAGAGGCAGAGGCACAGAGCCAGAGACACAGAGACAGAGACAGAGACAGACACACAGAGACAGAGACACAGAGACGGAGACACAGGGACAGAGACACAGAGACAGGGACACAGAGAGAGTGACTCAGAGACAGAGACACAGGGACAGAATCACAGAGACATAGACACAGAGACAGAGACACAGAGACACAGAGACAGAGACAGAGACAGAGACACAGAGACAGAGACACAGAGACAGATACACAGAGACAGCGTCACAGAGACAGAGACACAGAGGCAGAGGCACAGAGACAGAGACACAGAGACAGAGACACAGAGACAGGGACGCAGAGACAGAGACACAGAGACAGAGACAAAATGACAGAGATTCGGAGACAGAGACACAGGGAGAGAGACACAGAAACGTAGACACAAGGACAGAGACACAGAGACAGGGACATAGAGACGGAGACACAGAGAGAGAGACACGGAGACAGGGACACAGGGGCAGAGGCACAGAGACAGAGACACAGAGACAGGGACACAGAGAGAGTGACACAAAGACAGAGACACAGGGACAGAGGAACAGAGACATAGACACAGAGACAGAGACACAGAGACAGATTCACAGAGACAGAGACACAGAGACAGAGACACACGGACAGAGGCGTAGACACAAAGACAGAGGCACAGAGACAGATACACAGAGAGAGAGACACAGAGGCAGAGACACAGAGAAAGAGACAGAGACACAGAGACGGAGACACAGGGACAGAGACACAGAGACAGGGCACAGAGACGGAGACTCTGGGACAGAGACGCAGAGACAGAGATTCAGAGACAGGGACACAGAGACGGAGACACAGAGACAGAGACACAGAGGCAGAGGCACAGAGACAGAGACACAGAGACAGAGACACAGAGACAGAGACACAGAGACAGGGGCACAGAGACGGAGACACAGAGAGAGAGACACAGAGACAGAGACACAGAGACAGAGACAAAGGTACAGAGACACAGAGACAGAGGCACAGCGACAGAGACACAGAGACAGAGACACAGAGACAGAGACACAGAGACAGAGACACAGAGACAGAGACAGGGACACAGAGACAGAGACACAGGGACAGAGACACAGAGGCAGACACTCAGGGACAGAGACACAGAGACAGAGACACAGAGACAGAGACACAGGGACCGATACCCAGAGACAGAGACACAGATACAGAGACACAAAGACAGAGACACAGAGACAGAGACACAGAGACAGAGACACAGAGACAGAGACACAGAGACAGAGACACAGAGACAGAGACACAGAGGCAGAGGAACAGAGACAGAGACACAGAGACAGAGACACAGAGACACAGAGACAGAGACAGAGACAGAGACAGAGACACACAGACAGAGACACAGAGACAGAGACGCAGAGACAGAGACACAGAGACAGAGACACAGAGACAGAGACACAGAGACGGAGACACAGATACAGAGACACAGAGACAGCGACACAGAGACAGAGACACAGAGACGGAGACACAGAGACAGATACACAGAGACAGGGACACAGAGACAGAGACACAGAGACAGAGACACAGAGGCAGAGGAACAGAGACAGAGACACAGAGACAGAGACACAGAGACACAGAGACAGAGACAGAGACAGAGACAGAGACACACAGACAGAGACACAGAGACAGAGACGCAGAGACAGAGACACAGAGACAGAGACACAGAGACAGAGACACAGAGACGGAGACACAGATACAGAGACACAGAGACAGCGACACAGAGACAGAGACACAGAGACGGAGACACAGAGACAGATACACAGAGACAGGGACACAGAGAGAGTGACACAAAGACAGAGACACAGGGACAGAGGAACAGGGTCATAGACACAGAGACAGGGACACAGAGACAGAGACACAGAGACAGAGACACAGAGACAGAGACACAGAGACAGAGTCACAGAGACAGAGACGCAGAGACAGAGACACAGAGACAGAGACACAGGGACGGAGACACAAGGACAGAGACACAGAGACAGGGACACAGAGAGAGAGAGACAGAGACAGAGACACAGAGACAGAGACACAGAGACAGAGACACAGAGACAGAGACACAGAGACAGAGACACAGAGACGGAGACTGTGGGACAGACGCATAGACACAAAGACAGAGGCACAGAGACAGATACACAGAGAGAGAGACACAGAGGCAGAGACACAGAGAAAGAGACAGAGACACAGAGACAGAGACACAGAGACAGAGACACACGGACAGAGGCATAGACACAAAGACAGAGGCACAGAGACAGACACACAGAGAGAGAGACACAGAGGCAGAGACACAGAGAAAGAGACAGAGACGCAGAGACGGAGACACAGGGACAGAGACACAGAGACAGGGCACAGAGACGGAGACTCTGGGACAGAGACACAGAGACAGAGATTCAGAGACAGGGACACAGAGACAGCGTCACAGAGGCAGAGACACAGAGGCAGAGGCACAGAGACAGAGACACAGAGACAGAGACACAGAGACAGGGACGCAGAGACAGAGACACAGAGACAGAGACACAGAGACGGAGATCCAGAGACAGAGACACAGATACAGAGACACAGAGACAGAGATACAGTGACAGATACACAGAGACAGAGTCACAGAGACAGAGACACAGAGACAGAGACACAGAGACAGAGACACAGAGACAGAGACACAGAGACAGAGACACAGAGACGGAGACACAGATACAGAGACACAGAGACAGCGACACAGAGACAGAGACACAGAGACGGAGACACAGAGACAGATACACAGAGACAGGGACACAGAGAGAGTGACACAAAGACAGAGACACAGGGACAGAGGAACAGAGACATAGACACAGAGACAGAGACACAGAGACAGTGACACAGGGACGGAGACACAAGGACAGAGACACAGAGACAGGGACTCAGAGACAGAGACACAGAGACGGAGACACAGAGACAGAGACACAGAGACAGAGACACAGAGACAGGGACTCAGAGACAGAGACACAGAGACAGAGACACAGGGGCAGAGACAACGAGACGGAGTCACAGAGACAGAGACACAGAGACAGAGACGCAGAGACAGAGACACAGAGACAGAGACATAGAGACAGAGACGCAGAGACGGAGACACAGAGACAGTGACACAGGGACGGAGACACAGAGACGTAGACACATAGACAGAGACACAGACACAGAGACAGAGACACAGGGACAGAGACACAGAGACAGAGACACAGAGACGGAGACACAGAGACGGAGACACAGATACAGAGACACAGAGACAGCGACACAGAGACGGAGGCACAGAGACGGAGACACAGGGACAGAGACACAGAGACAGAGACACAGAGGCAGACACTCAGAGGCAGAGACACAGAGACAGAGACACAGAGACAGAGACACAGAGACCGAGACCCAGAGACAGAGACACAGATACAGAGACACAAAGTCAGAGACACAGAGACAGAGACACAGAGACAGAGACACAGAGACAGAGACACAGAGGCAGAGGCACAGAGCCAGAGACACAGAGACAGAGACAGAGACAGACACACAGAGACAGAGACACAGAGACGGAGACACAGGGACAGAGACACAGAGACAGGGACACAGAGAGAGTGACTCAGAGACAGAGACACAGGGACAGAATCACAGAGACATAGACACAGAGACAGAGACACAGAGACACAGAGACAGAGACAGAGACAGAGACAGAGACACAGAGACAGAGACACAGAGACAGAGACACAGAGACAGAGTCACAGAGACAGAGACACAGAGGCAGAGACGCAGTGACAGAGACACAGAGGCAGAAACACAGAGAAAGAGAAACAGAGACAGAGACAGAGACAGAGACACAGAGGCAGAGACACAGAGACAGAGACACAGAGACAGATACGCAGTGACAGAGACACAGATACAGAGACACAGATGCAGAGACACAATGACAGAGATTCGGAGACAGAGAGACAGGGAGAGGGACACAGAAACGGAGACACAGGGACAGAGACACAGAGACAGGGACACAGAGACAGAGACACAGAGACAGAGACACAGAGACAGAGTCACAGAGACAGAGACACAGAGGCAGAGGCACAGAGCCAGAGACACAGAGACAGAGACAGAAATAGACACACAGAGACAGAGACACAGAGACGGAGACACAGGGACAGAGACACAGAGACTGGGACACAGAGAGAGTGACTCAGAGACAGAGACACAGGGACAGAATCACAGAGACATAGACACAGAGACAGAGACACAGAGACACAGAGACAGAGACAGAGACAGAGACACAGAGACACAGAGACAGAGACACAGAGACAGAGACACAGAGACAGAGTCACAGAGACAGAGACACAGAGGCAGAGACACAGAGACAGAGACACAGAGACGGAGACGCAGATACAGAGACACAGAGACAGCGACACAGAGACAGAGACACAGAGACGGAGACACAGAGACAGATACACAGAGACAGGGACACAGAGAGAGTGACACAAAGACAGAGACACAGGGACAGAGGAACAGGGTCATAGACACAGAGACAGGGACACAGAGACAGAGACACAGAGACAGAGACACAGAGACAGAGACACAGAGACAGAGTCACAGAGACAGAGACGCAGAGACAGAGACACAGAGACAGAGACACAGGGACGGAGACACAAGGACAGAGACACAGAGACAGGGACACAGAGAGAGAGAGACAGAGACAGAGACACAGAGACAGAGACACAGAGACAGAGACACAGAGACAGAGACACAGAGACGGAGACTGTGGGACAGACGCATAGACACAAAGACAGAGGCACAGAGACAGATACACAGAGAGAGAGACACAGAGGCAGAGACACAGAGAAAGAGACAGAGACACAGAGACAGAGACACAGAGACAGAGACACACGGACAGAGGCATAGACACAAAGACAGAGGCACAAGAGACAGACACACAGAGAGAGAGACACAGAGGCAGAGACACAGAGAAAGAGACAGAGACGCAGAGACGGAGACACAGGGACAGAGACACAGAGACAGGGCACAGAGACGGAGACTCTGGGACAGAGACACAGAGACAGAGATTCAGAGACAGGGACACAGAGACAGCGTCACAGAGGCAGAGACACAGAGCAGAGGCACAGAGACAGAGACACAGAGACAGAGACACAGAGACAGGGACGCAGAGACAGAGACACAGAGACAGAGACACAGAGACGGAGACCCAGAGACAGAGACACAGATACAGAGACACAGAGACAGAGATACAGTGACAGATACACAGAGACAGAGTCACAGAGACAGAGACACAGAGACAGAGACACAGAGACAGAGACACAGAGACAGAGACACAGAGACAGAGACACAGAGACGGAGACACAGATACAGAGACACAGAGACAGCGACACAGAGACAGAGACACAGAGACGGAGACACAGAGACAGATACACAGAGACAGGGACACAGAGAGAGTGACACAAAGACAGAGACACAGGGACAGAGGAACAGAGACATAGACACAGAGACAGAGACACAGAGACAGTGACACAGGGACGGAGACACAAGGACAGAGACACAGAGACAGGGACTCAGAGACAGAGACACAGAGACGGAGACACAGAGACAGAGACACAGAGACAGAGACACAGAGACAGGGACTCAGAGACAGAGACACAGAGACAGAGACACAGGGGCAGAGACAACGAGACGGAGTCACAGAGACAGAGACACAGAGACAGAGACGCAGAGACAGAGACACAGAGACAGAGACATAGAGACGGAGACGCAGAGACGGAGACACAGAGACAGTGACACAGGGACGGAGACACAGAGACGTAGACACATAGACAGAGACACAGACACAGAGACAGAGACACAGGGACAGAGACACAGAGACAGAGACACAGAGACGGAGACACAGAGACGGAGACACAGATACAGAGACACAGAGACAGCGACACAGAGACGGAGGCACAGAGACGGAGACACAGGGACAGAGACACAGAGACAGAGACACAGAGGCAGACACTCAGAGGCAGAGACACAGAGACAGAGACACAGAGACAGAGACACAGAGACCGAGACCCAGAGACAGAGACACAGATACAGAGACACAAAGTCAGAGACACAGAGACAGAGACACAGAGACAGAGACACAGAGACAGAGACACAGAGACAGAGACACAGAGACAGAGACACAGAGACAGAGACACAGAGGCAGAGGCACAGAGCCAGAGACACAGAGACAGAGACAGAGACAGACACACAGAGACAGAGACACAGAGACGGAGACACAGGGACAGAGACACAGAGACAGGGACACAGAGAGAGTGACTCAGAGACAGAGACACAGGGACAGAATCACAGAGACATAGACACAGAGACAGAGACACAGAGACACAGAGACAGAGACAGAGACAGAGACACAGAGACAGAGACACAGAGACAGAGACACAGAGACAGAGTCACAGAGACAGAGACACAGAGGCAGAGACGCAGTGACAGAGACACAGAGGCAGAAACACAGAGAAAGAGAAACAGAGACAGAGACAGAGACACAGAGGCAGAGACACAGAGACAGAGACACAGAGACAGAGACGCAGTGACAGAGACACAGATACAGAGACACAGATGCAGAGACACAATGACAGAGATTCGGAGACAGAGAGACAGGGAGAGGGACACAGAAACGGAGACACAGGGACAGAGACACAGAGACAGGGACACAGAGACAGAGACGCAGTGACAGAGACACAGAGGCAGAAACACAGAGAAAGAGAAACAGAGACAGAGACAGAGACAGAGACACAGAGGCAGAGACACAGAGACAGAGACACAGAGACAGAGACGCAGTGACAGAGACACAGAGACAGAGACACACAGAAAGAGAAACAGAGACAGAGACAGAGACAGAGACACAGAGACAGAGACATAGAGACAGAGACGCAGAGACGGAGACACAGAGACAGTGACACAGGGACGGAGACACAGAGACGTAGACACATAGACAGAGACACAGACACAGAGACAGAGACACAGGGACAGGGACACAGAGACATAGCCACAGAGACAGAGACATAGAGACAGAGACACAGAGACAGCGACACAGAGACGGAGGCACAGAGACGGAGACACAGGGACAGAGACACAGAGACAGAGACACAGAGGCAGACACTCAGAGGCAGAGACACAGAGACAGAGACACAGAGACAGAGACACAGAGACCGAGACCCAGAGACAGAGACACAGATACAGAGACACAAAGTCAGAGACACAGAGACAGAGACACAGAGACAGAGACACAGAGACAGAGACACAGAGACAGAGACACAGAGGCAGAGGCACAGAGCCAGAGACACAGAGACAGAGACAGAGACAGACACACAGAGACAGAGACACAGAGACGGAGACACAGGGACAGAGACACAGAGACAGGGACACAGAGAGAGTGACTCAGAGACAGAGACACAGGGACAGAATCACAGAGACATAGACACAGAGACAGAGACACAGAGACACAGAGACAGAGACAGAGACAGAGACACAGAGACAGAGACACAGAGACAGAGACACAGAGACAGAGTCACAGAGACAGAGACACAGAGGCAGAGACGCAGTGACAGAGACACAGAGGCAGAAACACAGAGAAAGAGAAACAGAGACAGAGACAGAGACAGAGACACAGAGGCAGAGACACAGAGACAGAGACACAGAGACAGATACGCAGTGACAGAGACACAGATACAGAGACACAGATGCAGAGACACAATGACAGAGATTCGGAGACAGAGAGACAGGGAGAGGGACACAGAAACGGAGACACAGGGACAGAGACACAGAGACAGGGACACAGAGACAGAGACGCAGTGACAGAGACACAGAGGCAGAAACACAGAGAAAGAGAAACAGAGACAGAGACAGAGACAGAGACACAGAGGCAGAGACACAGAGACAGAGACACAGAGACAGAGACGCAGTGACAGAGACACAGAGACAGAGACACAGAGAAAGAGAAACAGAGACAGAGACAGAGACAGAGACACAGAGACAGAGACATAGAGACAGAGACGCAGAGACGGAGACACAGAGACAGTGACACAGGGACGGAGACACAGAGACGTAGACACATAGACAGAGACACAGACACAGAGACAGAGACACAGGGACAGGGACACAGAGATATAGCCACAGAGACAGAGACATAGAGACAGAGACACAGAGACAGACACAGAGAGACGGAGACACAGGGACAGAGACACAGAGACAGGGACACAGAGAGAGTGACACAAAGACAGAGACACAGAGACAGAGTCACAGAGACAGAGACACAGAGGCAGAGGCACAGAGGCGGAGACACAGGGACAGAGACACAGAGACAGAGACACAGGGACAGAGACACAGAGGCAGACACTCAGAGGCAGAGACACAGAGACAGAGACGAGTGATGCCCACTTGGACGTCGACCGTTTGGACACGTTCCGTTTGGACGCGTCCCGTTTGGACTAGTCCCGATTGGACGCGTCCCGATTGGACGCGTTCCAACTCAAAACGGTGCAGATAAGACCTAACCAGGCCCAACAGAACAATAAAATAGCCTAACTCAACCTAACATAGCCTAACTCAGCTCAACATAGCCTATCATAAGCTAAATTAATGTTCAATCGGCACCGCTACGAATTAGAATACGTCCAATCGGAACGCGTCCAAACGGGACGCATCCAAACGGGACCGTCCAATCGGGACGCGTCCAATCGGTTGACGTCCAAGTGGGACACCCCCGACAGAGACACAGAGACAGAGACACAGAGACCGAGACCCAGAGACAGAGACACAGATACAGAGACACAAAGACAGAGACACAGAGACAGAGACACAGAGACAGAGACACAGAGACAGAGACACAGAGACAGAGTCACAGAGACAGAGACACAGAGGCAGAGGCACAGAGCCAGAGACACAGAGACAGAGACAGAAATAGACACACAGAGACAGAGACACAGAGACGGAGACACAGGGACAGAGACACAGAGACTGGGACACAGAGAGAGTGACTCAGAGACAGAGACACAGGGACAGAATCACAGAGACATAGACACAGAGACAGAGACACAGAGACACAGAGACAGAGACAGAGACAGAGACACAGAGACACAGAGACAGAGACACAGAGACAGAGACACAGAGACAGAGTCACAGAGACAGAGACACAGAGGCAGAGACACAGAGACAGAGACACAGAGACGGAGACGCAGATACAGAGACACAGAGACAGCGACACAGAGACAGAGACACAGAGACGGAGACACAGAGACAGATACACAGAGACAGGGACACAGAGAGAGTGACACAAAGACAGAGACACAGGGACAGAGGAACAGGGTCATAGACACAGAGACAGGGACACAGAGACAGAGACACAGAGACAGAGACACAGAGGCAGAGACACAGAGACAGAGTCACAGAGACAGAGACGCAGAGACAGAGACACAGAGACAGAGACACAGGGACGGAGACACAAGGACAGAGACACAGAGACAGGGACACAGAGAGAGAGAGACAGAGACAGAGACACAGAGACAGAGACACAGAGACAGAGACACAGAGACAGAGACACAGAGACAGAGACACAGAGACGGAGACTGTGGGACAGACGCATAGACACAAAGACAGAGGCACAGAGACAGATACACAGAGAGAGAGACACAGAGGCAGAGACACAGAGAAAGAGACAGAGACACAGAGACAGAGACACAGAGACAGAGACACACGGACAGAGGCATAGACACAAAGACAGAGGCACAAGAGACAGACACACAGAGAGAGAGACACAGAGGCAGAGACACAGAGAAAGAGACAGAGACGCAGAGACGGAGACACAGGGACAGAGACACAGAGACAGGGCACAGAGACGGAGACTCTGGGACAGAGACACAGAGACAGAGATTCAGAGACAGGGACACAGAGACAGCGTCACAGAGGCAGAGACACAGAGGCAGAGGCACAGAGACAGAGACACAGAGACAGAGACACAGAGACAGGGACGCAGAGACAGAGACACAGAGACAGAGACACAGAGACGGAGACCCAGAGACAGAGACACAGATACAGAGACACAGAGACAGAGATACAGTGACAGATACACAGAGACAGAGTCACAGAGACAGAGACACAGAGACAGAGACACAGAGACAGAGACACAGAGACAGAGACACAGAGACAGAGACACAGAGACAGAGACACAGAGACGGAGACACAGATACAGAGACACAGAGACAGCGACACAGAGACAGAGACACAGAGACGGAGACACAGAGACAGATACACAGAGACAGGGACACAGAGAGAGTGACACAAAGACAGAGACACAGGGACAGAGGAACAGAGACATAGACACAGAGACAGAGACACAGAGACAGTGACACAGGGACGGAGACACAAGGACAGAGACACAGAGACAGGGACTCAGAGACAGAGACACAGAGACGGAGACACAGAGACAGAGACACAGAGACAGAGACACAGAGACAGGGACTCAGAGACAGAGACACAGAGACAGAGACACAGGGGCAGAGACAACGAGACGGAGTCACAGAGACAGAGACACAGAGACAGAGACGCAGAGACAGAGACACAGAGACAGAGACATAGAGACAGAGACGCAGAGACGGAGACACAGAGACAGTGACACAGGGACGGAGACACAGAGACGTAGACACATAGACAGAGACACAGACACAGAGACAGAGACACAGGGACAGAGACACAGCGACAGAGACACAGAGACGGAGACACAGAGACGGAGACACAGATACAGAGACACAGAGACAGCGACACAGAGACGGAGGCACAGAGACGGAGACACAGGGACAGAGACACAGAGACAGAGACACAGAGGCAGACACTCAGAGGCAGAGACACAGAGACAGAGACACAGAGACAGAGACACAGAGACCGAGACCCAGAGACAGAGACACAGATACAGAGACACAAAGTCAGAGACACAGAGACAGAGACACAGAGACAGAGACACAGAGACAGAGACACAGAGACAGAGACACAGAGACAGAGAAACAGAGACAGAGACACAGAGGCAGAGGCACAGAGCCAGAGACACAGAGACAGAGACAGAGACAGACACACAGAGACAGAGACACAGAGACGGAGACACAGGGACAGAGACACAGAGACAGGGACACAGAGAGAGTGACTCAGAGACAGAGACACAGGGACAGAATCACAGAGACATAGACACAGAGACAGAGACACAGAGACACAGAGACAGAGACAGAGACAGAGACACAGAGACAGAGACACAGAGACAGAGACACAGAGACAGAGTCACAGAGACAGAGACACAGAGGCAGAGACGCAGTGACAGAGACACAGAGGCAGAAACACAGAGAAAGAGAAACAGAGACAGAGACAGAGACACAGAGGCAGAGACACAGAGACAGAGACACAGAGACAGAGACGCAGTGACAGAGACACAGATACAGAGACACAGATGCAGAGACACAATGACAGAGATTCGGAGACAGAGAGACAGGGAGAGGGACACAGAAACGGAGACACAGGGACAGAGACACAGAGACAGGGACACAGAGACAGAGACGCAGTGACAGAGACACAGAGGCAGAAACACAGAGAAAGAGAAACAGAGACAGAGACAGAGACAGAGACACAGAGGCAGAGACACAGAGACAGAGACACAGAGACAGAGACGCAGTGACAGAGACACAGAGACAGAGACACAGAGAAAGAGAAACAGAGACAGAGACAGAGACAGAGACACAGAGACAGAGACATAGAGACAGAGACGCAGAGACGGAGACACAGAGACAGTGACACAGGGACGGAGACACAGAGACGTAGACACATAGACAGAGACACAGACACAGAGACAGAGACACAGGGACAGGGACACAGAGACATAGCCACAGAGACAGAGACATAGAGACAGAGACACAGAGACAGACACAGAGAGACGGAGACACAGGGACAGAGACACAGAGACAGGGACACAGAGAGAGTGACACAAAGACAGAGACACAGAGACAGAGTCACAGAGACAGAGACACAGAGGCAGAGGCACAGAGGCGGAGACACAGGGACAGAGACACAGAGACAGAGACACAGGGACAGAGACACAGAGGCAGACACTCAGAGGCAGAGACACAGAGACAGAGACGAGTGATGCCCACTTGGACGTCGACCGTTTGGACACGTCCCGTTTGGACGCGTCCCGTTTGGACTAGTCCCGATTGGACGCGTCCCGATTGGACGCGAACCAACTCAAAACGGTGCAGATAAGACCTAACCAGGCCCAACAGAACAATAAAATAGCCTAACTCAACCTAACATAGCCTAACTCAGCTCAACATAGCCTATCATAAGCTAAATTAATGTTCAATCGGCACCGCTACGAATTAGAATACGTCCAATAGGAACGCGTCCAAACGGGACGCATCCAAACGGGACCGTCCAATCGGGACGCGTCCAATCGGTTGACGTCCAAGTGGGACACCCCCGACAGAGACACAGAGACAGAGACACAGAGACCGAGACCCAGAGACAGAGACACAGATACAGAGACACAAAGACAGAGACACAGAGACAGAGACACAGAGACAGAGACACAGAGACAGAGTCACAGAGACAGAGACACAGAGGCAGAGGCACAGAGCCAGAGACACAGAGACAGAGACAGAAACAGACACACAGAGACAGAGACACAGAGACGGAGACACAGGGACAGAGACACAGAGACTGGGACACAGAGAGAGTGACTCAGAGACAGAGACACAGGGACAGAATCACAGAGACATAGACACAGAGACAGAGACACAGAGACACAGAGACAGAGACAGAGACAGAGACACAGAGACAGAGACACAGAGACAGAGACACAGAGACAGAGTCACAGAGACAGAGACACAGAGGCAGAGGCACGGAGACAGAGACACAGAGACAGAGACACAGAGACCGAGACCCAGAGACAGAGACACAGATACAGAGACACAGATGCAGAGACACAATGACAGAGATTCGGAGACAGAGATACAGGGAGAGGGACACAGAAACGGAGATACAGGGACAGAGACACAGAGACGGGGACACAGAGACAGAGATGCAGTGACAGAGACACAGAGGCAGAGACACAGAGAAAGAGAAACAGAGACGGAGACAGAGACAGAGACACAGAGACGGAGACCCAGAGACAGAGACACAGATACAGAGACACAGAGACAGAGACACAGTGACAGAGACACAGAGACAGATACACAGAGACAGCGTCACAGAGACAGAGACACAGAGGCAGAGGCACAGAGACAGAGACACAGAGACAGAGACACAGAGACAGGGACGCAGAGACAGAGACACAGAGACAGAGACAAAATGACAGAGATTCGGAGACAGAGACACAGGGAGAGAGACACAGAAACGTAGACACAAGGACAGAGACACAGAGACAGGGACACAGAGACGGAGACACAGAGAGAGAGACACAGAGACGGGGACACAGGGGCAGAGGCACAGAGACAGAGACACAGAGACAGGGACACAGAGATAGTGACACAAAGACAGAGACACAGGGACAGAGGAACAGAGACATAGACACGGAGACAGAGACACAGAGACAGAGACACAGGGACGGAGACACAGAGACACAGACACAGAGACAGAGACACAGGTACAGAGACACAGAGACAGAGACACAGCGACAGAGACACAGAGACAGAGACACAGAGACAGAGACACAGGGACAGAGACACAGAGACAGAGACACAGAGACAGAGACACAGAGACAGAGACGCAGAGACAGGGACACAGAGACAGAGACAAAGAGACCGAGACCCAGAGACAGAGACACAGATACAGAGACACAGAGACAGAGACACAGAGACAGAGACACAGGGACAGAGACACAGAGACAGAGACACAGAGACAGAGAAACAGAGACAGAGTCACAGAGACAGAGACACAGAGGCAGAGGCACAGAGAGAGAGACACTGCGGCAGAGACACAGAGAAAGAGACAGAGACACAGAGACGGAGACACAGGGACAGAGACACAGAGACAGGGCACAGAGACGGAGACTCTGGGACAGATACACAGAGACAGAGATTCAGAGACAGGGACACAGAGACGGAGACAGAGAGACAGAGACACAGAGGCAGAGGCACAGAGACAGAGACACAGAGACAGAGACACAGAGACAGAGACACAGAGACAGGGGCACAGAGACGGAGACACAGAGAGAGAGACACAGAGACAGAGACACAGAGACAGAGACAAAGGTACAGAGACACAGAGACAGAGGCACAGCGACAGAGACACAGAGACAGAGACACAGAGACAGAGACACAGAGACAGAGACACAGAGACAGAGACACAGAGACAGAGACACAGAGACAGAGACACAGGGACAGAGACACAGAGGCAGACACTCAGAGACAGAGACACAGAGACAGAGACACAGAGACAGAGACACAGAGACAGAGACACAGAGACAGAGACACAGAGACAGAGACACAGAGACAGAGACACAGAGACAGAGACACAGAGACAGAGACACAGAGACAGAGACACAGAGACAGAGACACAGAGACCGAGATCCAGAGACAGAGACACAGATACAGAGACGCAGAGACAGAGACACAGAGACAGAGACACAGAGACAGAGACACAGAGACAGAGACACAGAGACAGAGACACAGAGACAGAGAAACAGAGACAGAGTCACAGAGACAGAGACACAGAGGCAGAGGCACAGAGAGAGGGACACAGAGGCAGAGACACAGAGAAAGAGACAGAGACACAGAGACGGAGACACAGGGACAGAGACACAGAGACAGGGCACAGAGACGGAGACTCTGGGACAGAGACACAGAGACAGAGATTCAGAGACAGGGACACAGAGACGGAGACACAGAGACAGAGACACAGAGGCAGAGGCACGGAGACAGAGACACAGAGACAGAGACACAGAGAAAGAGACACAGAGACAGAGACACAGAGACAGAGACGCAGAGACAGGGACACAGAGACAGAGACACAGAGACCGAGACCCAGAGACGGAGACACAGATACAGAGACACAGAGACAGAGACACAGAGACAGAGACACAGAGACAGAGACACAGAGACAGAGACACAGAGGCAGAGGCACAGAGACAGAGACACAGAGACAGAGACACAGATACAGAGACACAGATACAGAGACACAGAGACACAGACACAGGGACAGAGACACAGAGACATGGACACAGAGAGAGTGACTCAGAGACAGAGACACAGAGACGGAGACAGAGGCACAGAGACATATACATAGAGACAGAGACACAGAGACGGAGACTGTGGGACAGAGACACAGAGACAGAGATTCAGATGCAGAGACACAGAAACGTAGACACAAGGACAGAGACACAGAGACAGGGACACAGAGACGGAGACATAGAGAGAGAGACAAAGAGTCAGTGACGCAGAGACAGAGACAGAGACACAGAGACAGAGGCACAATGACAGAGATTCGGAGACAGAGACACAGGGAGAGGGACACAGAAACGGAGAAACAGGGACAGGGACACAGAGACAGGGACACAGAGACGGAGACTCAGAGAGAGAGACACAGAGACAGAGACACAGAGAAGGAGACGCAAGGACAGAGGCACAGAGACAGGGACACAGAGAGAGAGACTCAGATACAGAGACGCAGAGACAGAGACGCAGAGACGGAGACACATGGAGAGAGTCACAGAGAAAGAGAAACAGAGACAGAGACAGAGACAGAGACACAGAGACCGAGACCCAGAGACAGAGTCACAGAGACAGAGACACAGAGACAGAGACACAGAGACAGAGACAAGGACACAGAGACACAGGCACAGAGACGCAGAGAAAGGGACACAGAGACAGTGACGCAGAGACAGAGGCACAGAGACAGAGACACAGAGACAGGGACACAGAGACAGAGACACAGAGACAGAGACGCAGAGACAGAGACACAGAGACAGAGACACAGAGACAGAGACACAGAGACAGAGACGCAGAGACAGAGACACAGAGACGGAGACCCAGAGACAGAGACACAGATACAGAGACACAGAGACAGAGACACAGTGACAGAGACACAGAGACAGAGACACAGAGACAGATACACAGAGACAGCGTCACAGAGACAGAGACACAGAGGCAGAGGAACAGAGACAGAGACACAGAGACAGAGACACAGAGACACAGAGACAGAGACAGAGACAGAGACACACAGACAGAGACACAGAGACAGAGACGCAGAGACAGAGACACAGAGACAGAGACACAGAGACGGAGACACAGGGACAGAGACACAGAGACAGGGCACAGAGACGGAGACTCTGGGACAGAGACGCAGAGACAGAGATTCAGAGACAGGGACACAGAGACGGAGACACAGAGACAGAGACACAGAGGCAGAGGCACAGAGACAGAGACGCAGAGACAGAGACACAGAGACAGAGACACAGTGACAGGGACACAGAGACGGAGACACAGAGAGAGAGACACAGAGACAGAGACACAGAGACAGAGACAAAGGTACAGAGACACAGAGACAGAGACAGAGCGACAGAGACACAGAGACAGAGACACAGAGACAGAGACACAGGGACAGAGACACAGAGACAGAGACACAGAGACAGAGACACAGAGACAGAGTCGCAGAGACAGGGACACAGAGACAGAGACACAGAGACCGAGACCCAGAGACAGAGACACAGATACAGAGACACAGAGACAGAGACACAGAGACAGAGACACAGGGACAGAGACACGGAGACAGAGACACAGAGACAGAGACACAGAGACAGAGACACAGAGACAGAGTCACAGAGACAGAGTCACAGAGGCAGAGGCACAGAGAGAGAGACACAGCGGCAGAGACACGGAGAAAGAGACAGAGACACAGAGACGGAGACACAGGGACAGAGACACAGAGACAGGGCACAGAGACGGAGACTCTGGGACAGAGACACAGAGACAGAGATTCAGAGACAGGGACACAGAGACGGAGACACAGAGACAGAGACACAGAGGCAGAGGCACAGAGACAGAGACACAGAGACAGAGACACAGAGACAGAGACACAGAGACAGGGGCACAGAGACGGAGACACAGAGAGAGAGACACAGAGACAGAGACACAGAGACAGAGACAAGGGTACAGAGACACAGAGACAGAGGCACAGCGACAGAGACACAGAGACAGAGACACAGAGACAGAGACACAGAGACAGAGACACAGAGACAGAGACAGGGACACAGAGACAGAGACACAGGGACAGAGACACAGAGGCAGACACTCAGGGACAGAGACACAGAGACAGAGACACAGAGACAGAGACACTGAGACCGAGACCCAGAGACAGAGACACAGATACAGAGACACAAAGACAGAGACACAGAGACAGAGACACAGAGACAGAGACACAGAGGCAGAGGCACAGAGCCAGAGACACAGAGACAGAGACAGAGACAGAGACAGACACACAGAGACAGACACATAGAGACGGAGACACAGGGACAGAGACACAGAGACAGGGACACAGAGAGAGTGACTCAGAGACAGACACACAGGGACAGAATCACAGAGACATAGACACAGAGACAGAGACACAGAGGCAGAGGCACAGAGCCATAGACACAGAGACTGAGACAGAGACAGACACACAGAGACAGAGACACAGAGACGGAGACACAGGGACAGAGACACAGAGACAGGGACACAGAGAGAGTGACTCAGAGACGGAGACACAGGGACAGAATCACAGAGACATAGACACAGAGACAGAGACACAGAGACACAGAGACAGAGACAGAGACAGAGACAGAGACACAGAGACAGAGACACAGAGACAGAGACACAGAGACAGAGTCACAGAGACAGAGACACAGAGGCAGAGGCACGGAGACAGAGACACAGAGACAGAGACACAGAGACCGAGACCCAGAGACAGAGACACAGATACAGAGACACAGATGCAGAGACACAATGACAGAGATTCGGAGACAGAGATACAGGGAGAGGGACACAGAAACGGGGACACAGGGACAGAGACACAGAGGCAGAGACACAGAGAAAGAGAAACAGAGACAGAGACAGAGACAGAGACACAGAGACAGAGGCACAGAGACAGAGACACAGAGACAGAGACACAGAGACAGAGACACAGAGACAGAGACACAGAGACAGAGACACAGAGACAGAGACACAGAGACAGAGACACAGAGACAGAGACACAGAGACAGAGACACAGAGACAGAGACGCAGAGACAGAGACACAGAGACGGAGACCCAGTGACAGAGACACAGATACAGAGACACAGAGACAGAGACACAGTGACAGAGACACAGAGACAGAGACACAGAGACAGAGACACAGAGACAGAGACACAGAGACAGAGACACAGAGACAGAGACACAGAGACAGAGACACAGAGACAGAGACACAGAGACAGAGACACAGAGACGGAGACACAGATACAGAGACACAGAGACAGCGACACAGAGACAGAGACACAGAGACGGAGACACAGAGACAGATACACAGAGACAGGGACACAGAGAGAGTGACACAAAGACAGAGACACAGGGACAGAGGAACAGAGACATAGACACAGAGACAGAGACACAGGGGCAGAGACAACGAGACGGAGTCACAGAGACAGAGACACAGAGACAGAGACGCAGAGACAGAGACACAGAGACAGAGACATAGAGACAGAGACGCAGAGACGGAGACACAGAGACAGTGACACAGGGACGGAGACACAGAGACGTAGACACATAGACAGAGACACAGACACAGAGACAGAGACACAGGGACAGGGACACAGAGACATAGCCACAGAGACAGAGACATAGAGACAGAGACACAGAGACAGACACACAGAGACGGAGACACAGGGACAGAGACACAGAGACAGGGACACAGAGAGAGTGACACAAAGACAGAGACACAGGGACAGAGGAACAGGGTCATAGACACAGAGACAGAGACACAGAGACAGAGACACAGAGACAGAGACACAGAGACAGAGACACAGAGACAGAGACACAGAGACAGAGACACAGAGACAGAAACACAGAGACAGAGACACAGAGACAGAGACACAGAGACAGAGACACAGAGACAGAGACACAGAGACAGAGACACAGAGACAGAGACACAGAGACGGAGACACAGAGACGGAGACACAGATACAGAGACACAGAGACAGCGACACAGAGACGGAGGCACAGAGACGGAGACACAGGGACAGAGACACAGAGACAGAGACACAGGGACAGAGACACAGAGGCAGACACTCAGAGGCAGAGACACAGAGACAGAGACACAGAGACAGAGACACAGAGACCGAGACCCAGAGACAGAGACACAGATACAGAGACACAAAGTCAGAGACACAGAGACAGAGACACAGAGACAGAGACACAGAGACAGAGACACAGAGACAGAGACACAGAGACAGAGACACAGAGACAGAGACACAGAGGCAGAGGCACAGAGCCAGAGACACAGAGACAGAGACAGAGACAGACACACAGAGACAGAGACACAGAGACGGAGACACAGGGACAGAGACACAGAGACAGGGACACAGAGAGAGTGACTCAGAGACAGAGACACAGGGACAGAATCACAGAGACATAGACACAGAGACAGAGACACAGAGACAGAGACACAGAGACAGAGACACAGAGACAGAGACACAGAGACAGAGACACAGAGACAGAGACACAGAGACAGAGACACAGAGGCAGAGGCACAGAGCCAGAGACACAGAGACAGAGACAGAGACAGACACACAGAGACAGAGACACAGAGACGGAGACACAGGGACAGAGACACAGAGACAGGGACACAGAGAGAGTGACTCAGAGACAGAGACACAGGGACAGAATCACAGAGACATAGACACAGAGACAGAGACACAGAGACACAGAGACAGAGACAGAGACAGAGACACAGAGACAGAGACACAGAGACAGAGACACAGAGACAGAGTCACAGAGACAGAGACACAGAGGCAGAGGCACGGAGACAGAGACACAGAGACAGAGACACAGAGACCGAGACCCAGAGACAGAGACACAGATACAGAGACACAGATGCAGAGACACAATGACAGAGATTCGGAGACAGAGATACAGGGAGAGGGACACAGAAACGGAGACACAGGGACAGAGACACAGAGACAGGGACACAGAGACAGAGACGCAGTGACAGAGACACAGAGGCAGAGACACAGAGGCGGAGACACAGGGACAGAGACACAGAGACAGAGACACAGGGACAGAGACACAGAGGCAGACACTCAGAGGCAGAGACACAGAGACAGAGACGAGTGATGCCCACTTGGACGTCGACCGTTTGGACACGTCCCGTTTGGACGCGTCCCGTTTGGACTAGTCCCGATTGGACGCGTCCCGATTGGACGCGAACCAACTCAAAACGGTGCAGATAAGACCTAACCAGGCCCAACAGAACAATAAAATAGCCTAACTCAACCTAACATAGCCTAACTCAGCTCAACATAGCCTATCATAAGCTAAATTAATGTTCAATCGGCACCGCTACGAATTAGAATACGTCCAATCGGAACGCGTCCAAACGGGACGCATCCAAACGGGACCGTCCAATCGGGACGCGTCCAATCGGTTGACGTCCAAGTGGGACACCCCCGACAGAGACACAGAGACAGAGACACAGAGACCGAGACCCAGAGACAGAGACACAGATACAGAGACACAAAGACAGAGACACAGAGACAGAGACACAGAGACAGAGACACAGAGACAGAGTCACAGAGACAGAGACACAGAGGCAGAGGCACAGAGCCAGAGACACAGAGACAGAGACAGAAACAGACACACAGAGACAGAGACACAGAGACGGAGACACAGGGACAGAGACACAGAGACTGGGACACAGAGAGAGTGACTCAGAGACAGAGACACAGGGACAGAATCACAGAGACATAGACACAGAGACAGAGACACAGAGACACAGAGACAGAGACAGAGACAGAGACACAGAGACAGAGACACAGAGACAGAGACACAGAGACAGAGTCACAGAGACAGAGACACAGAGGCAGAGGCACGGAGACAGAGACACAGAGACAGAGACACAGAGACCGAGACCCAGAGACAGAGACACAGATACAGAGACACAGATGCAGAGACACAATGACAGAGATTCGGAGACAGAGATACAGGGAGAGGGACACAGAAACGGAGATACAGGGACAGAGACACAGAGACGGGGACACAGAGACAGAGATGCAGTGACAGAGACACAGAGGCAGAGACACAGAGAAAGAGAAACAGAGACGGAGACAGAGACAGAGACACAGAGACGGAGACCCAGAGACAGAGACACAGATACAGAGACACAGAGACAGAGACACAGTGACAGAGACACAGAGACAGATACACAGAGACAGCGTCACAGAGACAGAGACACAGAGGCAGAGGCACAGAGACAGAGACACAGAGACAGAGACACAGAGACAGGGACGCAGAGACAGAGACACAGAGACAGAGACAAAATGACAGAGATTCGGAGACAGAGACACAGGGAGAGAGACACAGAAACGTAGACACAAGGACAGAGACACAGAGACAGGGACACAGAGACGGAGACACAGAGAGAGAGACACAGAGACGGGGACACAGGGGCAGAGGCACAGAGACAGAGACACAGAGACAGGGACACAGAGATAGTGACACAAAGACAGAGACACAGGGACAGAGGAACAGAGACATAGACACGGAGACAGAGACACAGAGACAGAGACACAGGGACGGAGACACAGAGACACAGACACAGAGACAGAGACACAGGTACAGAGACACAGAGACAGAGACACAGATACAGAGACACAGAGACAGAGACACAGAGACAGAGACACAGGGACAGAGACACAGAGACAGAGACACAGAGACAGAGAAACAGAGACAGAGTCACAGAGACAGAGACACAGAGGCAGAGGCACAGAGAGAGAGACACTGCGGCAGAGACACAGAGAAAGAGACAGAGACACAGAGACGGAGACACAGGGACAGAGACACAGAGACAGGGCACAGAGACGGAGACTCTGGGACAGATACACAGAGACAGAGATTCAGAGACAGGGACACAGAGACGGAGACAGAGAGACAGAGACACAGAGGCAGAGGCACAGAGACAGAGACACAGAGACAGAGACACAGAGACAGAGACACAGAGACAGGGGCACAGAGACGGAGACACAGAGAGAGAGACACAGAGACAGAGACACAGAGACAGAGACAAAGGTACAGAGACACAGAGACAGAGGCACAGCGACAGAGACACAGAGACAGAGACACAGAGACAGAGACACAGAGACAGAGACACAGAGACAGAGACACAGAGACAGAGACACAGAGACAGAGACACAGGGACAGAGACACAGAGGCAGACACTCAGAGACAGAGACACAGAGACAGAGACACAGAGACAGAGACACAGAGACAGAGACACAGAGACAGAGACACAGAGACAGAGACACAGAGACAGAGACACAGAGACAGAGACACAGAGACAGAGACACAGAGACAGAGACACAGAGACAGAGACACAGAGACCGAGATCCAGAGACAGAGACACAGATACAGAGACGCAGAGACAGAGACACAGAGACAGAGACACAGAGACAGAGACACAGAGACAGAGACACAGAGACAGAGAAACAGAGACAGAGTCACAGAGACAGAGACACAGAGGCAGAGGCACAGAGAGAGGGACACAGAGGCAGAGACACAGAGAAAGAGACAGAGACACAGAGACGGAGACACAGGGACAGAGACACAGAGACAGGGCACAGAGACGGAGACTCTGGGACAGAGACACAGAGACAGAGATTCAGAGACAGGGACACAGAGACGGAGACACAGAGACAGAGACACAGAGGCAGAGGCACGGAGACAGAGACACAGAGACAGAGACACAGAGAAAGAGACACAGAGACAGAGACACAGAGACAGAGACGCAGAGACAGGGACACAGAGACAGAGACACAGAGACCGAGACCCAGAGACGGAGACACAGATACAGAGACACAGAGACAGAGACACAGAGACAGAGACACAGAGACAGAGACACAGAGACAGAGACACAGAGGCAGAGGCACAGAGACAGAGACACAGAGACAGAGACACAGATACAGAGACACAGATACAGAGACACAGAGACACAGACACAGGGACAGAGACACAGAGACATGGACACAGAGAGAGTGACTCAGAGACAGAGACACAGAGACGGAGACAGAGGCACAGAGACATATACATAGAGACAGAGACACAGAGACGGAGACTGTGGGACAGAGACACAGAGACAGAGATTCAGATGCAGAGACACAGAAACGTAGACACAAGGACAGAGACACAGAGACAGGGACACAGAGACGGAGACATAGAGAGAGAGACAAAGAGTCAGTGACGCAGAGACAGAGACAGAGACACAGAGACAGAGGCACAATGACAGAGATTCGGAGACAGAGACACAGGGAGAGGGACACAGAAACGGAGAAACAGGGACAGGGACACAGAGACAGGGACACAGAGACGGAGACTCAGAGAGAGAGACACAGAGACAGAGACACAGAGAAGGAGACGCAAGGACAGAGGCACAGAGACAGGGACACAGAGAGAGAGACTCAGATACAGAGACGCAGAGACAGAGACGCAGAGACGGAGACACATGGAGAGAGTCACAGAGAAAGAGAAACAGAGACAGAGACAGAGACAGAGACACAGAGACCGAGACCCAGAGACAGAGTCACAGAGACAGAGACACAGAGACAGAGACACAGAGACAGAGACAAGGACACAGAGACACAGGCACAGAGACGCAGAGAAAGGGACACAGAGACAGTGACGCAGAGACAGAGGCACAGAGACAGAGACACAGAGACAGGGACACAGAGACAGAGACACAGAGACAGAGACGCAGAGACAGAGACACAGAGACAGAGACACAGAGACAGAGACACAGAGACAGAGACGCAGAGACAGAGACACAGAGACGGAGACCCAGAGACAGAGACACAGATACAGAGACACAGAGACAGAGACACAGTGACAGAGACACAGAGACAGAGACACAGAGACAGATACACAGAGACAGCGTCACAGAGACAGAGACACAGAGGCAGAGGAACAGAGACAGAGACACAGAGACAGAGACACAGAGACACAGAGACAGAGACAGAGACAGAGACACACAGACAGAGACACAGAGACAGAGACGCAGAGACAGAGACACAGAGACAGAGACACAGAGACGGAGACACAGGGACAGAGACACAGAGACAGGGCACAGAGACGGAGACTCTGGGACAGAGACGCAGAGACAGAGATTCAGAGACAGGGACACAGAGACGGAGACACAGAGACAGAGACACAGAGGCAGAGGCACAGAGACAGAGACGCAGAGACAGAGACACAGAGACAGAGACACAGTGACAGGGACACAGAGACGGAGACACAGAGAGAGAGACACAGAGACAGAGACACAGAGACAGAGACAAAGGTACAGAGACACAGAGACAGAGACAGAGCGACAGAGACACAGAGACAGAGACACAGAGACAGAGACACAGGGACAGAGACACAGAGACAGAGACACAGAGACAGAGACACAGAGACAGAGTCGCAGAGACAGGGACACAGAGACAGAGACACAGAGACCGAGACCCAGAGACAGAGACACAGATACAGAGACACAGAGACAGAGACACAGAGACAGAGACACAGGGACAGAGACACGGAGACAGAGACACAGAGACAGAGACACAGAGACAGAGACACAGAGACAGAGTCACAGAGACAGAGTCACAGAGGCAGAGGCACAGAGAGAGAGACACAGCGGCAGAGACACGGAGAAAGAGACAGAGACACAGAGACGGAGACACAGGGACAGAGACACAGAGACAGGGCACAGAGACGGAGACTCTGGGACAGAGACACAGAGACAGAGATTCAGAGACAGGGACACAGAGACGGAGACACAGAGACAGAGACACAGAGGCAGAGGCACAGAGACAGAGACACAGAGACAGAGACACAGAGACAGAGACACAGAGACAGGGGCACAGAGACGGAGACACAGAGAGAGAGACACAGAGACAGAGACACAGAGACAGAGACAAGGGTACAGAGACACAGAGACAGAGGCACAGCGACAGAGACACAGAGACAGAGACACAGAGACAGAGACACAGAGACAGAGACACAGAGACAGAGACAGGGACACAGAGACAGAGACACAGGGACAGAGACACAGAGGCAGACACTCAGGGACAGAGACACAGAGACAGAGACACAGAGACAGAGACACTGAGACCGAGACCCAGAGACAGAGACACAGATACAGAGACACAAAGACAGAGACACAGAGACAGAGACACAGAGACAGAGACACAGAGGCAGAGGCACAGAGCCAGAGACACAGAGACAGAGACAGAGACAGAGACAGACACACAGAGACAGACACATAGAGACGGAGACACAGGGACAGAGACACAGAGACAGGGACACAGAGAGAGTGACTCAGAGACAGACACACAGGGACAGAATCACAGAGACATAGACACAGAGACAGAGACACAGAGGCAGAGGCACAGAGCCATAGACACAGAGACTGAGACAGAGACAGACACACAGAGACAGAGACACAGAGACGGAGACACAGGGACAGAGACACAGAGACAGGGACACAGAGAGAGTGACTCAGAGACGGAGACACAGGGACAGAATCACAGAGACATAGACACAGAGACAGAGACACAGAGACACAGAGACAGAGACAGAGACAGAGACAGAGACACAGAGACAGAGACACAGAGACAGAGACACAGAGACAGAGTCACAGAGACAGAGACACAGAGGCAGAGGCACGGAGACAGAGACACAGAGACAGAGACACAGAGACCGAGACCCAGAGACAGAGACACAGATACAGAGACACAGATGCAGAGACACAATGACAGAGATTCGGAGACAGAGATACAGGGAGAGGGACACAGAAACGGGGACACAGGGACAGAGACACAGAGGCAGAGACACAGAGAAAGAGAAACAGAGACAGAGACAGAGACAGAGACACAGAGACAGAGGCACAGAGACAGAGACACAGAGACAGAGACACAGAGACAGAGACACAGAGACAGAGACACAGAGACAGAGACAGAGACACAGAGACAGAGACACAGAGACAGAGACACAGAGACAGAGACACAGAGACAGAGACGCAGAGACAGAGACACAGAGACGGAGACCCAGTGACAGAGACACAGATACAGAGACACAGAGACAGAGACACAGTGACAGAGACACAGAGACAGAGACACAGAGACAGAGACACAGAGACAGAGACACAGAGACAGAGACACAGAGACAGAGACACAGAGACAGAGACACAGAGACAGAGACACAGAGACAGAGACACAGAGACGGAGACACAGATACAGAGACACAGAGACAGCGACACAGAGACAGAGACACAGAGACGGAGACACAGAGACAGATACACAGAGACAGGGACACAGAGAGAGTGACACAAAGACAGAGACACAGGGACAGAGGAACAGAGACATAGACACAGAGACAGAGACACAGGGGCAGAGACAACGAGACGGAGTCACAGAGACAGAGACACAGAGACAGAGACGCAGAGACAGAGACACAGAGACAGAGACATAGAGACAGAGACGCAGAGACGGAGACACAGAGACAGTGACACAGGGACGGAGACACAGAGACGTAGACACATAGACAGAGACACAGACACAGAGACAGAGACACAGGGACAGGGACACAGAGACATAGCCACAGAGACAGAGACATAGAGACAGAGACACAGAGACAGACACACAGAGACGGAGACACAGGGACAGAGACACAGAGACAGGGACACAGAGAGAGTGACACAAAGACAGAGACACAGGGACAGAGGAACAGGGTCATAGACACAGAGACAGAGACACAGAGACAGAGACACAGAGACAGAGACACAGAGACAGAGACACAGAGACAGAGACACAGAGACAGAGACACAGAGACAGAAACACAGAGACAGAGACACAGAGACAGAGACACAGAGACAGAGACACAGAGACAGAGACACAGAGACAGAGACACAGAGACAGAGACACAGAGACGGAGACACAGAGACGGAGACACAGATACAGAGACACAGAGACAGCGACACAGAGACGGAGGCACAGAGACGGAGACACAGGGACAGAGACACAGAGACAGAGACACAGGGACAGAGACACAGAGGCAGACACTCAGAGGCAGAGACACAGAGACAGAGACACAGAGACAGAGACACAGAGACCGAGACCCAGAGACAGAGACACAGATACAGAGACACAAAGTCAGAGACACAGAGACAGAGACACAGAGACAGAGACACAGAGACAGAGACACAGAGACAGAGACACAGAGACAGAGACACAGAGACAGAGACACAGAGGCAGAGGCACAGAGCCAGAGACACAGAGACAGAGACAGAGACAGACACACAGAGACAGAGACACAGAGACGGAGACACAGGGACAGAGACACAGAGACAGGGACACAGAGAGAGTGACTCAGAGACAGAGACACAGGGACAGAATCACAGAGACATAGACACAGAGACAGAGACACAGAGACAGAGACACAGAGACAGAGACACAGAGACAGAGACACAGAGACAGAGACACAGAGACAGAGACACAGAGACAGAGACACAGAGGCAGAGGCACAGAGCCAGAGACACAGAGACAGAGACAGAGACAGACACACAGAGACAGAGACACAGAGACGGAGACACAGGGACAGAGACACAGAGACAGGGACACAGAGAGAGTGACTCAGAGACAGAGACACAGGGACAGAATCACAGAGACATAGACACAGAGACAGAGACACAGAGACACAGAGACAGAGACAGAGACAGAGACACAGAGACAGAGACACAGAGACAGAGACACAGAGACAGAGTCACAGAGACAGAGACACAGAGGCAGAGGCACGGAGACAGAGACACAGAGACAGAGACACAGAGACCGAGACCCAGAGACAGAGACACAGATACAGAGACACAGATGCAGAGACACAATGACAGAGATTCGGAGACAGAGATACAGGGAGAGGGACACAGAAACGGAGACACAGGGACAGAGACACAGAGACAGGGACACAGAGACAGAGACGCAGTGACAGAGACACAGAGGCAGAGACACAGAGAAAGAGAAACAGAGACAGAGACAGAGACAGAGACACAGAGACAGAGACACAGAGACAGAGACACAGAGACAGAGACACAGAGACAGAGACGCAGAGACAGAGACACAGAGACGGAGACCCAGAGACAGAGACACAGATACAGAGACACAGAGACAGAGACACAGTGACAGAGACACAGAGACAGATACACAGAGACAGCGTCACAGAGACAGAGACACAGAGGCAGAGGCACAGAGACAGAGACACAGAGACAGAGACACAGAGACAGAGACACAGAGACAGGGACGCAGAGACAGAGACACAGAGACAGAGACAAAATGACAGAGATTCGGAGACAGAGACACAGGGAGAGAGACACAGAAACGTAGACACAAGGACAGAGACACAGAGACAGGGACATAGAGACGGAGACACAGAGAGAGAGACACGGAGACAGGGACACAGGGGCAGAGGCACAGAGACAGAGACACAGAGACAGGGACACAGAGAGAGTGACACAAAGACAGAGACACAGGGACAGAGGAACAGAGACATAGACACAGAGACAGAGACACAGAGACAGATTCACAGAGACAGAGACACAGAGACAGAGACACACGGACAGAGGCGTAGACACAAAGACAGAGGCACAGAGACAGATACACAGAGAGAGAGACACAGAGGCAGAGACACAGAGAAAGAGACAGAGACACAGAGACGGAGACACAGGGACAGAGACACAGAGACAGGGCACAGAGACGGAGACTCTGGGACAGAGACGCAGAGACAGAGATTCAGAGACAGGGACACAGAGACGGAGACACAGAGACAGAGACACAGAGGCAGAGGCACAGAGACAGAGACGCAGAGACAGAGACACAGAGACAGAGACACAGTGACAGGGACACAGAGACGGAGACACAGAGAGAGAGACACAGAGACAGAGACACAGAGACAGAGACAAAGGTACAGAGACACAGAGACAGAGACAGAGCGACAGAGACACAGAGACAGAGACACAGAGACAGAGACACAGGGACAGAGACACAGAGACAGAGACACAGAGACAGAGACACAGAGACAGAGTCGCAGAGACAGGGACACAGAGACAGAGACACAGAGACCGAGACCCAGAGACAGAGACACAGATACAGAGACACAGAGACAGAGACACAGAGACAGAGACACAGGGACAGAGACACGGAGACAGAGACACAGAGACAGAGACACAGAGACAGAGACACAGAGACAGAGTCACAGAGACAGAGTCACAGAGGCAGAGGCACAGAGAGAGAGACACAGCGGCAGAGACACGGAGAAAGAGACAGAGACACAGAGACGGAGACACAGGGACAGAGACACAGAGACAGGGCACAGAGACGGAGACTCTGGGACAGAGACACAGAGACAGAGATTCAGAGACAGGGACACAGAGACGGAGACACAGAGACAGAGACACAGAGGCAGAGGCACAGAGACAGAGACACAGAGACAGAGACACAGAGACAGAGACACAGAGACAGGGGCACAGAGACGGAGACACAGAGAGAGAGACACAGAGACAGAGACACAGAGACAGAGACAAGGGTACAGAGACACAGAGACAGAGGCACAGCGACAGAGACACAGAGACAGAGACACAGAGACAGAGACACAGAGACAGAGACACAGAGACAGAGACACAGAGACAGAGACAGGGACACAGAGACAGAGACACAGGGACAGAGACACAGAGGCAGACACTCAGGGACAGAGACACAGAGACAGAGACACAGAGACAGAGACACAGAGACCGAGACCCAGAGACAGAGACACAGAGAGAGTGACTCAGAGACAGACACACAGGGACAGAATCACAGAGACATAGACACAGAGACAGAGACACAGAGGCAGAGGCACAGAGCCATAGACACAGAGACTGAGACAGAGACAGACACACAGAGACAGAGACACAGAGACGGAGACACAGGGACAGAGACACAGAGACAGGGACACAGAGAGAGTGACTCAGAGACGGAGACACAGGGACAGAATCACAGAGACATAGACACAGAGACAGAGACACAGAGACACAGAGACAGAGACAGAGACAGAGACAGAGACACAGAGACAGAGACACAGAGACAGAGACACAGAGACAGAGTCACAGAGACAGAGACACAGAGGCAGAGGCACGGAGACAGAGACACAGAGACAGAGACACAGAGACCGAGACCCAGAGACAGAGACACAGATACAGAGACACAGATGCAGAGACACAATGACAGAGATTCGGAGACAGAGATACAGGGAGAGGGACACAGAAACGGGGACACAGGGACAGAGACACAGAGGCAGAGACACAGAGAAAGAGAAACAGAGACAGAGACAGAGACACAGAGACAGAGGCACAGAGACAGAGACACAGAGACAGAGACACAGAGACAGAGACACAGAGACAGAGACACAGAGACAGAGACACAGAGACAGAGACGCAGAGACAGAGACACAGAGACGGAGACCCAGTGACAGAGACACAGATACAGAGACACAGAGACAGAGACACAGTGACAGAGACACAGAGACAGAGACACAGAGACAGAGACACAGAGACAGAGACACAGAGACAGATACACAGAGACAGCGTCACAGAGACAGAGACACAGAGGCAGAGGCACAGAGACAGAGACACAGAGACAGAGACACAGAGCCAGGGACGCAGAGACAGAGACACAGAGACAGAGGCAAAATGACAGAGATTCGGAGACAGAGACACAGGGAGAGAGACACAGAAACGTAGACACAAGGACAGAGACACAGAGACAGGGACACAGAGACGGAGACACAGAGAGAGAGACACAGAGACAGAGACACAGGGGCAGAGGCACAGAGACAGAGACACAGAGACAGGGACACAGAGAGAGTGACACAAAGACAGAGACACAGGGACAGAGGAACAGAGACGTAGACGCAGAGACAGAGACACAGAGACAGAGACACAGGGACGGAGACACAAGGACAGGGACACAGAGAGAGAGACACAGATACAGAGACACGGAGACAGAGACACAGGTACGCGGACACAGAGACAGAGACACAGCGACAGAGACACAGAGACAGATACACAGAGACAGAGACACAGGGACAGAGACACAGAGACAGAGACACAGAGACAGAGAAACAGAGACAGAGACGCAGAGACAGGGACACAGAGACAGAGACACAGAGACCGAGACCCAGAGACAGAGACACAGATACAGAGACACAGAGACAGAGACACAGAGACAGAGACACAGAGACAGAGACACAGAGACAGAGAAACAGAGACAGAGTCACAGAGACAGAGACACAGAGGCAGAGGCACAGAGAGAGAGACACAGAGGCAGAGACACAGAGAAAGAGACAGAGACACAGAGACGAAGACACAGGGACAGAGACACAGAGACAGGGCACAGAGACGGAGACTCTGGGCCAGAGACACAGAGACAGAGATTCAGAGACAGGGATACAGAGACGGAGACACAGAGACAGAGACACAGAGGCAGAGACACAGAGGCAGAGGCACAGAGACAGAGACACAGAGACAGAGACACAGAGACAGAGACGCAGAGACAGAGACACAGAGACAGAGACACAGGGAAAGAGAAACAGAGACTGAGACAGAGACAAAGACACAGAGACAGAGACACGGAGACAGAGACACAGAGACAGAGACACAGAGACAGAGACGCAGAGACAGCGACACAGAGACAGAGACACAGAGACAGAGACACAGACACGGAGACAGAGACACGGAGACAGAGACACAGAGACATAGACACAGAGACAGAGACACAGAGACGGAGACTGTGGGACAGAGACACAGAGACGGAGATTCAGAGACGGAGACACAGGGACAGAGACACAGAGACAGGGACACAGAGGCAGAGATTCAGATGCAGAGACACAGTGACAGATTCACAGAGACAGAGACAAGGGAGAGAGGCCCACGGAGACAGAGACACAGAGACAGGGACACAGAGGCAGAGATTCAGATGCTGAGACACAGGGACAGATTCACAGAGGCAGAGACACGGAGAGAGACCCACGGAGACAGAGACACAGAGACAGGGATACAGAGACGGAGACACAGGTACAGAGACACACGGACAGAGGCATAGACACAGAGACCGAGACACGGAGACGGAGACACAGGTCCAGAGACACACGGACAGAGGCATAGACACAAAGACAGAGGCATAGAGACAGATACACAGAGAGAGAGACACAGAGGCAGAGACACAGAGAAAGAGACAGAGACACAGAGACGGAGACACAGGGACAGAGACACAGAGACAGGGCACAGAGACGGAGACTGTGGGACAGAGACACAGAGACAGAGACACAGTGAGACAGACAGAGACACAGAGACGGAGACAGAGGGACAGACACACAGAGACAGAAACACAGATACAGATTCACAGAGACAGGGACACAGAGATACACGTTCAGAGGCATAGACACAGAGACAGAGACACAGAGACCGTGACACAAAGACGGAGACGCAGGGGCAGAGACACCGAGACAGAGACACAGAGACAGAGACACAGAGACAGAGACACAGAGACGGAGACACAGAGACAGAGACACAGAGGCAGAGACACAGAGACAGAGACACAGAGACTGAGACACAGAGACAGAGACACCGAGACAGAGACACAGAGACAGAGACACAGAGACAGAGATACAGAGTCAGAGACACAGAGACAGAGACACAGAGACAGAGACGCAGAGACAGAGACACAGAGACGGAGACCCAGAGACAGAGACAAAGATACAGAGACACAGAGACAGAGACACAGTGACAGAGACACAGAGACGGAGACACAGAGACAGATACACAGAGACAGCGTCACAGAGACAGAGACACAGAGGCAGAGGCACAGAGACAGAGACACAGAGACAGAGACACAGAGACTGGGACGCAGAGACAGAGACACAGAGACAGAGACAAAATGACAGAGATTCGGAGACAGAGACACAGGGAGAGAGACACAGAAACGTAGACACAAGGACAGAGACACAGAGACAGGGACACAGAGACGGAGACACAGAGAGAGAGACACAGAGACAGAGACACAGGGGCAGAGGCACAGAGACAGAGACACAGAGACAGGGACACAGAGAGAGTGACACAAAGACAGAGACACAGGGACAGAGGAACAGAGACATAGACACAGAGACAGAGACACAGAGACCGAGACCCAGAGACAGAGACACAGATACAGAGACACAGAGACAGAGACACAGAGACAGAGACGCAGAGACAGGGACACAGAGAAAGAGAAACAGAGACAGAGTCACAGAGGCAGAGGCACAGAGACAGAGACACAGAGACAGAGACACAGAGACAGAGACACAGAGACAGGGGCACAGAGACGGAGACACAGAGAGACAGACACAGAGACAGAGACACAGAGACAGAGACACAGGTACAGAGACACAGAGACAGAGGCACAGCGACAGAGACAAAGAGACAGAGACACAGAGACAGAGACACAGAGACAGAGACACAGAGGCAGAGGCACAGAGCCATAGACACAGAGACAGAGACACAGAGACAGGGACACAGAGAGAGTGACTCAGAGACAGAGACACAGGGACAGAATCACAGAGACATAGACACAGAGACAGAGACACAGAGACAGAGAGACAGAGACAGAGACACAGAGACAGAGACACAGAGACAGAGACGCAGAGACAGAGACACAGAGACGGAGACCCAGAGACAGAGACAAAGATACAGAGACACAGAGACAGAGACACAGTGACAGAGACACAGAGACGGAGACACAGAGACAGATACACAGAGACAGCGTCACAGAGACAGAGACACAGAGACAGGGACACAGAGAAAGAGAAACAGAGACAGAGTCACAGAGGCAGAGGCACAGAGACAGAGACACAGAGACAGAGACACAGAGACAGAGACACAGAGACAGGGGCACAGAGACGGAGACACAGAGAGACAGACACAGAGACAGAGACACAGAGACAGAGACACAGGTACAGAGACACAGAGACAGAGGCACAGCGACAGAGACAAAGAGACAGAGACACAGAGACAGAGACACAGAGACAGAGACACAGAGGCAGAGGCACAGAGCCATAGACACAGAGACAGAGACACAGAGACAGGGACACAGAGAGAGTGACTCAGAGACAGAGACACAGGGACAGAATCACAGAGACATAGACACAGAGACAGAGACACAGAGACAGAGAGACAGAGACAGAGACACAGAGACAGAGACACAGAGACAGATACACAGAGACAGCGTCACAGAGACAGAGACACAGATGCAGAGGCACAGAGACAGAGACACAGAGACAGAGTCACAGAGACAGGGACGCAGAGACAGAGACACAGAGACATGGACACAGAGAGAGTGACACAAAGACAGAGACACAGGGACAGAGGAACAGAGACATAGACACAGAGACAGAGACACAGGGACGGAGACACAAGGACAGAGACACAGAGACAGGGACACAGAGAGAGAGAGACCGAGACAGAGACACAGAGACAGAGACACAGAGGCAGAGGCACGGAGACAGAGACACAGAGACAGAGACACAGAGACCGAGACCCAGAGACAGAGACACAGATACAGAGACACAGATGCAGAGACACAATGACAGAGATTCGGAGACACAGATACAGGGAGAGCGACACAGAAACGGAGACACAGGGACAGAGACACAGAGACAGGGACACAGAGACAGAGACGCAGTGACAGAGACACAGAGGCAGAGACGCAGAGAAAGAGAAACAGAGACAGAGACAGAGACAGAGACACAGAGACAGAGACACAGAGACAGAGACACAGAGACAGAGACACAGATACAGAGACACAGAGACAGAGACGCAGAGACAGGGACACAGAGACAGAGACACAGAGACCGAGACCCAGAGACAGAGACACAGATACAGAGACACGGAGACAGAGACACAGGGACAGAGACACAGAGACAGAGACACAGAGACAGAGACACACAGACAGAGACACAGAGACAGAGAAACAGAGACAGAGTCACAGAGACAGAGACACAGAGGCAGAGGCACAGAGGTAGAGACACAGAGACAGAGACACAGAGACAGAGACGCAGTGGCAGAGACACAGGACGGAGACACAGAGACAGAGACACAGAGACAGCGACACAGAGACAGAGACGCAGAGACAGAGACGTAGAGACAGAGACACAGAGACAGGGACACAGAGACAGAGACACAGAGACAGAGACACAGAGACAGAGACGCAGAGACAGAGACACAGAGACAGAGACACAGAGACAGAGACACAGAGACAGAGACACAGAGACAGAGACACAGAGACAGAGACACAGAGACGGAGACCCAGAGACAGAGACACAGAGACAGAGACGCAGAGACAGAGACGCAGAGACAGAGACACAGAGACAGGGACACAGAGACAGAGACACAGAGACAGAGACACAGAGACAGAGACACAGAGACAGAGACGCAGAGACAGAGACACAGAGACAGAGACACAGAGACAGAGACACAGAGACAGAGACACAGAGACAGAGACACAGAGACGGAGACCCAGAGACAGAGACACAGATACAGAGACAAAGAGACAGAGACACAGTGACAGAGACACAGAGACGGAGACACAGAGACAGATACACAGAGACAGCGTCACAGAGACAGAGACACAGAGGCAGAGGCACAGAGACAGAGACACAGAGACAGAGACACAGAGACAGGGACGCAGAGACAGAGACACAGAGACTGAGACAAAATGACAGAGACACAGAGACAGGGACGCAGAGACAGAGACACAGAGACTGAGACAAAATGACAGAGATTCGGAGACAGAGACTCAGGGAGAGAGACACAGAAACGTAGACACAAGGACAGAGACACAGAGACAGGGACACAGAGACGGAGACACAGAGAGAGAGACACAGAGACAGAGACACAGGGGCAGAGGCGTAGAGACAGTGACACAGAGACAGGGACACAGAGAGAGTGACACAAAGACAGAGACACAGGGACAGAGGAACAGAGACATAGACACAGAGACAGAGACACAGAGACAGAGACACAGGGACGGAGACACAAGGACAGAGACACAGAGACAGGGACACAGAGAGAGAGAGACAGAGACAGAGACACAGAGACAGAGACACAGAGACAGAGACACAGAGACAGAGACACAGAGACAGAGACGCAGAGACAGGGACGCAGAGACAGAGACACAGAGACAGAGACAAAATGACAGAGATTCGGAGACAGAGACACAGGGAGAGAGACACAGAAACGTAGACACAAGGACAGAGACACAGAGACAGGGACACAGAGACAGAGACACAGAGGCAGAGGCACAGAGACAGAGACACAGAGACAGAGACACAGAGACAGGGATGCAGAGACAGAGACACAGAGACAGAGACAAAATGACAGAGATTCGGAGACAGAGACACAGGGAGAGAGACACAGAAACTTAGACACAAGGACAGAGACACAGAGACAGGGACACAGAGACGGAGACACAGAGAGAGAGACACAGAGACAGAGACACAGGGGCAGAGGCACAGAGACAGAGACACAGAGACAGGGACACAGAGAGAGTGACACAAAGACAGAGACACAGGGACAGAGGAGCAGAGACATAGACACAGAGACAGAGACACAGATACCGAGACCCGGAGACAGAGACACAGATACAGAGACACAGAGACAGAGACACAGAGACAGAGACACAGAGACAGAGACGCAGAGACAGAGACACAGAGACAGAGACAAAATGACAGAGATTCGGAGACAGAGACACAGGGAGAGAGACACAGAAACGTAGACACAAGGACAGAGACACAGAGGCAGGCACACAGAGACAGAGACACAGAGACGGAGACACAGGGACAGAGACACAGAGAAAGAGACACAGAGACAGAGACACAGAGACAGAGACGCAGAGACAGGGACACAGAGACAGAGAAACAGAGGCAGAGGCACAGAGACAGAGTCACAGATACAGAGACACAGAGGCAGAGGCACAGAGACAGAGACACAGAGACAGAGACACAGAGGCAGGCACACAGAGACAGAGACACAGAGACGGAGACACAGAGACAGATACACAGAGACAGAGACACAGAGACAGAGAAACAGAGACAGAGTCACAGAGACAGAGACACAGAGGCAGAGACACAGTGACAGAGACACAGAGACAGAGACACAGAGACAGATACACAGAGACAGCGTCACAGAGACAGAGACACAGAGGCAGAGGCACAGAGACAGAGACACAGAGACAGAGTCACAGAGACAGGGACGCAGAGACAGAGACACAGAGACATGGACACAGAGAGAGTGACACAAAGACAGAGACACAGGGACAGAGGAACAGAGACATAGACACAGAGACAGAGACACAGAGACAGAGACACAGGGACGGAGACACAAGGACAGAGACACAGAGACAGGGACACAGAGAGAGAGAGACCGAGACAGAGACACAGAGACAGAGACACAGAGGCAGAGGCACGGAGACAGAGACACAGAGACAGAGACACAGAGACCGAGACCCAGAGACAGAGACACAGATACAGAGACACAGATGCAGAGACACAATGACAGAGATTCGGAGACACAGATACAGGGAGAGGGACACAGAAACGGAGACACAGGGACAGAGACACAGAGACAGGGACACAGAGACAGAGACGCAGTGACAGAGACACAGAGGCAGAGACGCAGAGAAAGAGAAACAGAGACAGAGACAGAGACAGAGACACAGAGACAGAGACACAGAGACAGAGACACAGAGACAGAGACACAGAGACTGAGACACAGAGACAGAGACACAGAGACAGAGACACAGAGACAGAGACGCAGAGACAGAGACACAGAGACGGAGACCCAGAGACAGAGACACAGATACAGAGACGCAGAGACAGAGACACAGTGACAGAGACACAGAGACGGAGACACAGAGACAGATACACAGAGACAGCGTCACAGAGACAGAGACACAGAGGCAGAGGCACAGAGGCAGAGACACAGAGACAGAGACACAGAGACAGGGACGCAGAGACAGAGACACAGAGACAGAGACAAAATGACAGAGATTCGGAGACAGAGACACAGGGAGAGAGACACAGAAACGTAGACACAAGGACAGAGACACAGAGACAGGGACACACAGACGGAGACACAGAGAGAGAGACACAGAGACAGAGACACAGGGGCAGAGGCGCGGAGACAGAGACACAGAGACAGGGACACAGAGAGAGTGACACAAAGACAGAGACACAGGGACAGAGGAACAGAGACATAGACACAGAGACAGAGACACAGAGACAGAGACACAGGGACGGAGACACAAGGACAGAGACACAGAGACAGGGACACAGAGAGAGAGAGACAGAGACAGAGACACAGAGACAGAGACACAGAGACAGAGACACAGAGACGGAGACTGTGGGACAGAGACACAGAGACAGAAACACAGTGAGACAGACAGAGACACAGAGACAGAGACACAGGGACAGAGACACAGAGACAGAGACACAGAGACAGATTCACAGAGACAGAGACACAGAGACAGAGACACACGGACAGAGGCATAGACACAAAGACAGAGGCACAGAGACAGATACACAGAGAGAGAGACACAGAGGCAGAGACACAGAGAAAGAGACAGAGACACAGAGACGGAGACACAGGGACAGAGACACAGAGACAGAGACACAGGGACGGAGACACAAGGACAGAGACACAGAGACAGGGACACAGAGAGAGAGAGACCGAGACAGAGACACAGAGACAGAGACACAGAGGCAGAGGCACGGAGACAGAGACACAGAGACAGAGACACAGAGACCGAGACCCAGAGACAGAGACACAGATACAGAGACACAGATGCAGAGACACAATGACAGAGATTCGGAGACACAGATACAGGGAGAGGGACACAGAAACGGAGACACAGGGACAGAGACACAGAGACAGGGACACAGAGACAGAGACGCAGTGACAGAGACACAGAGGCAGAGACGCAGAGAAAGAGAAACAGAGACAGAGACAGAGACAGAGACACAGAGACAGAGACACAGAGACAGAGACACAGAGACAGAGACACAGAGACTGAGACACAGAGACAGAGACACAGAGACAGAGACACAGAGACAGAGACGCAGAGACAGAGACACAGAGACGGAGACCCAGAGACAGAGACACAGATACAGAGACGCAGAGACAGAGACACAGTGACAGAGACACAGAGACGGAGACACAGAGACAGATACACAGAGACAGTGTCACAGAGACAGAGACACAGAGGCAGAGGCACAGAGGCAGAGACACAGAGACAGAGACACAGAGACAGGGACGCAGAGACAGAGACACAGAGACAGAGACAAAATGACAGAGATTCGGAGACAGAGACACAGGGAGAGAGACACAGAAACGTAGACACAAGGACAGAGACACAGAGACAGGGACACACAGACGGAGACACAGAGAGAGAGACACAGAGACAGAGACACAGGGGCAGAGGCGCGGAGACAGAGACACAGAGACAGGGACACAGAGAGAGTGACACAAAGACAGAGACACAGGGACAGAGGAACAGAGACATAGACACAGAGACAGAGACACAGAGACAGAGACACAGGGACGGAGACACAAGGACAGAGACACAGAGACAGGGACACAGAGAGAGAGAGACAGAGACAGAGACACAGAGACAGAGACACAGAGACAGAGACACAGAGACGGAGACTGTGGGACAGAGACACAGAGACAGAAACACAGTGAGACAGACAGAGACACAGAGACAGAGACACAGGGACAGAGACACAGAGACAGAGACACAGAGACAGATTCACAGAGACAGAGACACAGAGACAGAGACACACGGACAGAGGCATAGACACAAAGACAGAGGCACAGAGACAGATACACAGAGAGAGAGACACAGAGGCAGAGACACAGAGAAAGAGACAGAGACACAGAGACGGAGACACAGGGACAGAGACACAGAGACAGGGCACAGAGACGGAGACTCTGGGACAGAGACACAGAGACAGAGATTCAGAGACAGGGACACAGAGACGGAGACACAGAGACAGAGACACAGAGGCAGAGGCACAGAGACAGAGACACAGAGACAGAGACGCAGAGACAGGGACACAGAGACAGAGACACAGAGACCGAGACCCAGAGACAGAGACACAGATACAGAGACACAGAGACAGAGACACAGAGACAGAGACCCAGAGACAGAGACACAGAGAAAGAGACACAGAGACAGAGACACAGATACAGAGACACAGAGACAGAGACCCAGAGACAGAGACACAGACACAGAGACAGAGACACAGAGACAGAGAAACAGAGACAGAGTCACAGAGACAGAGACACAGAGGCAGAGGCACAGAGAGAGAGACACAGAGGCAGAGACACAGAGAAAGAGACAGAGACACAGAGACGGAGACACAGGGACAGAGACACAGAGACAGAGATACAGAGACAGAGACGCAGAGGCAGAGACACAGAGAAAGAGACAGAGACGCAGAGACAGAGACGTAGAGACAGAGAAACAGAGACAGGGACACAGAGACAGAGACACAGAGACCGAGACACAGAGACAGAGACACAGGGACAGAGACACAGAGACAGAGACACAGAGACAGAGACACAATGATAGAGATTCAGAGACAGAGACACAGGGAGAGAGACACAGAAGCGGAGATACAGAGCCAGAGGCACAGAGACAGAGACACAGAGCCAGAGGCACAGAGCCAGAGGCACAGAGACAGAGACACAGAGACAGAGACGCAGTGACAGAGACACAGAGGCAGAGACGCAGAGAAAGAGAAACAGAGACAGAGACAGAGACAGAGACACAGAGACAGAGACACAGAGACAGAGACACAGAGACAGAGACACAGAGACTGAGACACAGAGACAGAGACACAGAGACAGAGACACAGAGACAGAGAAACAGAGACAGAGTCACAGAGACAGAGACACAGAGGCAGAGGCACAGAGGTAGAGACACAGAGACAGAGACACAGAGACAGAGACGCAGTGGCAGAGACACAGGACGGAGACACAGAGACAGAGACACAGAGACAGCGACACAGAGACAGAGACGCAGAGACAGAGACGTAGAGACAGAGACACAGAGACAGGGACACAGAGACAGAGACACAGAGACAGAGACACAGAGACAGAGACGCAGAGACAGAGACACAGAGACAGAGACACAGAGACAGAGACACAGAGACAGAGACACAGAGACAGAGACACAGAGACAGAGACACAGAGACGGAGACCCAGAGACAGAGACACAGAGACAGAGACGCAGAGACAGAGACGCAGAGACAGAGACACAGAGACAGGGACACAGAGACAGAGACACAGAGACAGAGACACAGAGACAGAGACACAGAGACAGAGACGCAGAGACAGAGACACAGAGACAGAGACACAGAGACAGAGACACAGAGACAGAGACACAGAGACAGAGACACAGAGACGGAGACCCAGAGACAGAGACACAGATACAGAGACAAAGAGACAGAGACACAGTGACAGAGACACAGAGACGGAGACACAGAGACAGATACACAGAGACAGCGTCACAGAGACAGAGACACAGAGGCAGAGGCACAGAGACAGAGACACAGAGACAGAGACACAGAGACAGGGACGCAGAGACAGAGACACAGAGACTGAGACAAAATGACAGAGACACAGAGACAGGGACGCAGAGACAGAGACACAGAGACTGAGACAAAATGACAGAGATTCGGAGACAGAGACTCAGGGAGAGAGACACAGAAACGTAGACACAAGGACAGAGACACAGAGACAGGGACACAGAGACGGAGACACAGAGAGAGAGACACAGAGACAGAGACACAGGGGCAGAGGCGTAGAGACAGTGACACAGAGACAGGGACTCAGAGAGAGTGACACAAAGACAGAGACACAGGGACAGAGGAACAGAGACATAGACACAGAGACAGAGACACAGAGACAGAGACACAGGGACGGAGACACAAGGACAGAGACACAGAGACAGGGACACAGAGAGAGAGAGACAGAGACAGAGACACAGAGACAGAGACACAGAGACAGAGACACAGAGACAGAGACACAGAGACAGAGACGCAGAGACAGGGACGCAGAGACAGAGACACAGAGACAGAGACAAAATGACAGAGATTCGGAGACAGAGACACAGGGAGAGAGACACAGAAACGTAGACACAAGGACAGAGACACAGAGACAGGGACACAGAGACAGAGACACAGAGGCAGAGGCACAGAGACAGAGACACAGAGACAGAGACACAGAGACAGGGATGCAGAGACAGAGACACAGAGACAGAGACAAAATGACAGAGATTCGGAGACAGAGACACAGGGAGAGAGACACAGAAACTTAGACACAAGGACAGAGACACAGAGACAGGGACACAGAGACGGAGACACAGAGAGAGAGACACAGAGACAGAGACACAGGGGCAGAGGCACAGAGACAGAGACACAGAGACAGGGACACAGAGAGAGTGACACAAAGACAGAGACACAGGGACAGAGGAGCAGAGACATAGACACAGAGACAGAGACACAGATACCGAGACCCGGAGACAGAGACACAGATACAGAGACACAGAGACAGAGACACAGAGACAGAGACACAGAGACAGAGACGCAGAGACAGAGACACAGAGACAGAGACAAAATGACAGAGATTCGGAGACAGAGACACAGGGAGAGAGACACAGAAACGTAGACACAAGGACAGAGACACAGAGGCAGGCACACAGAGACAGAGACACAGAGACGGAGACACAGGGACAGAGACACAGAGAAAGAGACACAGAGACAGAGACACAGAGACAGAGACGCAGAGACAGGGACACAGAGACAGAGAAACAGAGGCAGAGGCACAGAGACAGAGTCACAGATACAGAGACACAGAGGCAGAGGCACAGAGACAGAGACACAGAGACAGAGACACAGAGGCAGGCACACAGAGACAGAGACACAGAGACGGAGACACAGAGACAGATACACAGAGACAGAGACACAGAGACAGAGAAACAGAGACAGAGTCACAGAGACAGAGACACAGAGGCAGAGACACAGTGACAGAGACACAGAGACAGAGACACAGAGACAGATACACAGAGACAGCGTCACAGAGACAGAGACACAGAGGCAGAGGCACAGAGACAGAGACACAGAGACAGAGTCACAGAGACAGGGACGCAGAGACAGAGACACAGAGACATGGACACAGAGAGAGTGACACAAAGACAGAGACACAGGGACAGAGGAACAGAGACATAGACACAGAGACAGAGACACAGAGACAGAGACACAGGGACGGAGACACAAGGACAGAGACACAGAGACAGGGACACAGAGAGAGAGAGACCGAGACAGAGACACAGAGACAGAGACACAGAGGCAGAGGCACGGAGACAGAGACACAGAGACAGAGACACAGAGACCGAGACCCAGAGACAGAGACACAGATACAGAGACACAGATGCAGAGACACAATGACAGAGATTCGGAGACACAGATACAGGGAGAGGGACACAGAAACGGAGACACAGGGACAGAGACACAGAGACAGGGACACAGAGACAGAGACGCAGTGACAGAGACACAGAGGCAGAGACGCAGAGAAAGAGAAACAGAGACAGAGACAGAGACAGAGACACAGAGACAGAGACACAGAGACAGAGACACAGAGACAGAGACACAGAGACTGAGACACAGAGACAGAGACACAGAGACAGAGACACAGAGACAGAGACGCAGAGACAGAGACACAGAGACGGAGACCCAGAGACAGAGACACAGATACAGAGACGCAGAGACAGAGACACAGTGACAGAGACACAGAGACGGAGACACAGAGACAGATACACAGAGACAGCGTCACAGAGACAGAGACACAGAGGCAGAGGCACAGAGGCAGAGACACAGAGACAGAGACACAGAGACAGGGACGCAGAGACAGAGACACAGAGACAGAGACAAAATGACAGAGATTCGGAGACAGAGACACAGGGAGAGAGACACAGAAACGTAGACACAAGGACAGAGACACAGAGACAGGGACACACAGACGGAGACACAGAGAGAGAGACACAGAGACAGAGACACAGGGGCAGAGGCGCGGAGACAGAGACACAGAGACAGGGACACAGAGAGAGTGACACAAAGACAGAGACACAGGGACAGAGGAACAGAGACATAGACACAGAGACAGAGACACAGAGACAGAGACACAGGGACGGAGACACAAGGACAGAGACACAGAGACAGGGACACAGAGAGAGAGAGACAGAGACAGAGACACAGAGACAGAGACACAGAGACAGAGACACAGAGACGGAGACTGTGGGACAGAGACACAGAGACAGAAACACAGTGAGACAGACAGAGACACAGAGACAGAGACACAGGGACAGAGACACAGAGACAGAGACACAGAGACAGATTCACAGAGACAGAGACACAGAGACAGAGACACACGGACAGAGGCATAGACACAAAGACAGAGGCACAGAGACAGATACACAGAGAGAGAGACACAGAGGCAGAGACACAGAGAAAGAGACAGAGACACAGAGACGGAGACACAGGGACAGAGACACAGAGACAGAGACACAGGGACGGAGACACAAGGACAGAGACACAGAGACAGGGACACAGAGAGAGAGAGACCGAGACAGAGACACAGAGACAGAGACACAGAGGCAGAGGCACGGAGACAGAGACACAGAGACAGAGACACAGAGACCGAGACCCAGAGACAGAGACACAGATACAGAGACACAGATGCAGAGACACAATGACAGAGATTCGGAGACACAGATACAGGGAGAGGGACACAGAAACGGAGACACAGGGACAGAGACACAGAGACAGGGACACAGAGACAGAGACGCAGTGACAGAGACACAGAGGCAGAGACGCAGAGAAAGAGAAACAGAGACAGAGACAGAGACAGAGACACAGAGACAGAGACACAGAGACAGAGACACAGAGACAGAGACACAGAGACTGAGACACAGAGACAGAGACACAGAGACAGAGACACAGAGACAGAGACGCAGAGACAGAGACACAGAGACGGAGACCCAGAGACAGAGACACAGATACAGAGACGCAGAGACAGAGACACAGTGACAGAGACACAGAGACGGAGACACAGAGACAGATACACAGAGACAGCGTCACAGAGACAGAGACACAGAGGCAGAGGCACAGAGGCAGAGACACAGAGACAGAGACACAGAGACAGGGACGCAGAGACAGAGACACAGAGACAGAGACAAAATGACAGAGATTCGGAGACAGAGACACAGGGAGAGAGACACAGAAACGTAGACACAAGGACAGAGACACAGAGACAGGGACACACAGACGGAGACACAGAGAGAGAGACACAGAGACAGAGACACAGGGGCAGAGGCGCGGAGACAGAGACACAGAGACAGGGACACAGAGAGAGTGACACAAAGACAGAGACACAGGGACAGAGGAACAGAGACATAGACACAGAGACAGAGACACAGAGACAGAGACACAGGGACGGAGACACAAGGACAGAGACACAGAGACAGGGACACAGAGAGAGAGAGACAGAGACAGAGACACAGAGACAGAGACACAGAGACAGAGACACAGAGACGGAGACTGTGGGACAGAGACACAGAGACAGAAACACAGTGAGACAGACAGAGACACAGAGACAGAGACACAGGGACAGAGACACAGAGACAGAGACACAGAGACAGATTCACAGAGACAGAGACACAGAGACAGAGACACACGGACAGAGGCATAGACACAAAGACAGAGGCACAGAGACAGATACACAGAGAGAGAGACACAGAGGCAGAGACACAGAGAAAGAGACAGAGACACAGAGACGGAGACACAGGGACAGAGACACAGAGACAGGGCACAGAGACGGAGACTCTGGGACAGAGACACAGAGACAGAGATTCAGAGACAGGGACACAGAGACGGAGACACAGAGACAGAGACACAGAGGCAGAGGCACAGAGACAGAGACACAGAGACAGAGACGCAGAGACAGGGACACAGAGACAGAGACACAGAGACCGAGACCCAGAGACAGAGACACAGATACAGAGACACAGAGACAGAGACACAGAGACAGAGACCCAGAGACAGAGACACAGAGAAAGAGACACAGAGACAGAGACACAGATACAGAGACACAGAGACAGAGACCCAGAGACAGAGACACAGACACAGAGACAGAGACACAGAGACAGAGAAACAGAGACAGAGTCACAGAGACAGAGACACAGAGGCAGAGGCACAGAGAGAGAGACACAGAGGCAGAGACACAGAGAAAGAGACAGAGACACAGAGACGGAGACACAGGGACAGAGACACAGAGACAGAGATACAGAGACAGAGACGCAGAGGCAGAGACACAGAGAAAGAGACAGAGACGCAGAGACAGAGACGTAGAGACAGAGAAACAGAGACAGGGACACAGAGACAGAGACACAGAGACCGAGACACAGAGACAGAGACACAGGGACAGAGACACAGAGACAGAGACACAGAGACAGAGACACAATGATAGAGATTCAGAGACAGAGACACAGGGAGAGAGACACAGAAGCGGAGATACAGAGCCAGAGGCACAGAGACAGAGACACAGAGCCAGAGGCACAGAGCCAGAGGCACAGAGACAGAGACACAGAGACAGAGACGCAGTGACAGAGACACAGAGGCAGAGACGCAGAGAAAGAGAAACAGAGACAGAGACAGAGACAGAGACACAGAGACAGAGACACAGAGACAGAGACACAGAGACAGAGACACAGAGACTGAGACACAGAGACAGAGACACAGAGACAGAGACACAGAGACAGAGACGCAGAGACAGAGACACAGAGACGGAGACCCAGAGACAGAGACACAGATACAGAGACGCAGAGACAGAGACACAGTGACAGAGACACAGAGACGGAGACACAGAGACAGATACACAGAGACAGCGTCACAGAGACAGAGACACAGAGGCTGAGGCACAGAGGCAGAGACACAGAGACAGAGACACAGAGACAGGGACGCAGAGACAGAGACACAGAGACAGAGACAAAATGACAGAGATTCGGAGACAGAGACACAGGGAGAGAGACACAGAAACGTAGACACAAGGACAGAGACACAGAGACAGGGACACACAGACGGAGACACAGAGAGAGAGACACAGAGACAGAGACACAGAGCCAGAGGCACAGAGCCAGAGGCACAGAGACAGAGACACAGAGACAGAGACGCAGTGACAGAGACACAGAGGCAGAGACGCAGAGAAAGAGAAACAGAGACAGAGACAGAGACAGAGACACAGAGACAGAGACACAGAGACAGAGACACAGAGACAGAGACACAGAGACTGAGACACAGAGACATAGACACAGAGACAGAGACACAGAGACAGAGACACAGGGACGGAGACACAAGGACAGAGACACAGAGACAGGGTCACAGAGAGAGAGAGACAGAGACAGAGACACAGAGACAGAGACACAGAGACAGAGACACAGAGACGGAGACTGTGGGACAGAGACACAGAGACAGAAACACAGTGAGACAGACAGAGACACAGAGACAGAGACACAGGGACAGAGACACAGAGACAGAGACACAGAGACAGGTTCACAGAGACAGAGACACAGAGACAGAGACACACGGACAGAGGCATAGACACAAAGACAGAGGCACAGAGACAGATACACAGAGAGAGAGACACAGAGGCAGAGACACAGAGAAAGAGACAGAGACACAGAGACGGAGACACAGGGACAGAGACACAGAGACATGGACACAGAGAGAGTGACTCAGAGACAGAGACACAGAGACAGATACACAGAGACAGCGTCACAGAGACAGAGACACAGAGCCAGAGGCACAGAGACAGAGACACAGAGACAGAGACACAGAGACAGGGACGCAGAGACAGAGACACAGAGACAGAGACAAAATGACAGAGATTCGGAGACAGTGACACAGGGAGAGAGACACAGAAACGTAGACACAAGGACAGAGACACAGAGACAGGGACACAGAGACGGAGACACAGAGAGAGAGACACAGAGACAGAGACACAGGGGCAGAGGCACAGAGACAGAGACACAGAGACAGAGACACAGAGACACAGACACAGGGACAGAGACACAGAGACATGGACACAGAGAGAGTGACTCAGAGACAGAGACACAGAGACGGAGACAGAGGCACAGAGACATATACATAGAGACAGAGACACAGAGACAGAGACACAGAGACAGAGACACAGGGACAGAGACACAGAGACAGAGACACAGAGACAGAGACACAGAGACAGAGACGCAGAGACAGGGACACAGAGACAGAGACACAGAGACCGAGACCCAGAGACAGAGACACAGATACAGAGACACAGAGACAGAGACCCAGAGACAGAGACACAGAGACAGTGACACAGAGACAGAGACACAGGGACAGAGAAACAGAGACAGAGTCACAGAGACAGAGACACAGAGGCAGAGGCACAGAGAGAGAGACACAGAGGCAGAGACACAGAGAAATAGACAGAGACACAGAGACGGAGACACAGGGACAGAGACACATAGACAGGGACACAGAGACGGAGACACAGAGGCAGAGACACAGTGACAGAGACACAGAGACAGAGACACAGGGGCAGAGGCGCAGAGACAGAGACACAGAGACAGGGACACAGAGAGAGTGACACAGAGGCAGAGACACAGAGAAAGAGACAGAGACACAGAGACGGAGACACAGAGACAGAGACACAGAGACGGGGACACAGAGACGGAGACACAGAGGCAGAGACACAGTGACAGAGACACAGAGACAGAGACACAGAGACAGATACACAGAGACAGCGTCACAGAGACAGAGACACAGAGCCAGAGGCACAGAGACAGAGACACAGAGACAGAGACACAGAGACAGGGACGCAGAGACAGAGACACAGAGACAGAGACAAAATGACAGAGATTCGGAGACAGTGACACAGGGAGAGAGACACAGAAACGTAGACACAAGGACAGAGACACAGAGACAGGGACACAGAGACGGAGACACAAAGAGAGAGACACAGAGACAGAGACACAGGGGCAGAGGCACAGAGACAGAGACACAGAGACAGAGACACAGAGACACAGACACAGGGACAGAGACACAGAGACATGGACACAGAGAGAGTGATTCAGAGACAGAGACACAGAGACGGAGACAGAGGCACAGAGACATATACATAGAGACAGAGACACAGAGACAGAGACACAGAGACAGAGACACAGAGACAGAGACACAGGGACAGAGACACAGAGACAGAGACACAGAGACAGAGACACAGAGACAGAGACGCAGAGACAGGGACACAGAGACAGAGACACAGAGACCGAGACCCAGAGACAGAGACACAGATACAGAGACACAGAGACAGAGACCCAGAGACAGAGACACAGAGACAGTGACACAGAGACAGAGACACAGGGACAGAGAAACAGAGACAGAGTCACAGAGACAGAGACACAGAGGCAGAGGCACAGAGAGAGAGACACAGAGGCAGAGACACAGAGAAATAGACAGAGACACAGAGACGGAGACACAGGGACAGAGACACATAGACAGGGACACAGAGACGGAGACACAGAGGCAGAGACACAGTGACAGAGACACAGAGACAGAGACACAGGGGCAGAGGCGCAGAGACAGAGACACAGAGACAGGGACACAGAGAGAGTGACACAAAGACAGAGACACAGGGACAGAGGAACAGAGACATAGACACAGAGACAGAGACTCAGAGACAGAGACGCAGAGAGAGAGACACAGAGACAGAGACACAGAGACAGAGACACAGAGACAGAGACACAGAGACGGAGACTGTGGGACAGAGGCATAGACACAAAGACAGAGGCACAGAGACAGATACACAGAGAGAGAGACACAGAGGCAGAGACACAGAGAAAGAGACAGTGACACAGAGACGGAGACACAGGGACAGAGACACAGAGACAGGGCACAGAGACGGAGACTCTGGGACAGAGACACAGAGACAGAGATTCAGAGACAGGGACACAGAGACGGAGACACAGAGACAGAGACACAGAGGCAGAGGCACAGAGACAAAGACACAGAGACAGAGACGCAGAGACAGAGACACAGAGACAGAGACACAGAGACAGGGACACAGAGACGGAGACACAGAGAGAGAGACACAGAGACAGAGACACAGAGACAGAGACACAGAGACAGAGACACAGAGACAGAGAAACAGAGACAGAGTCACAGAGACAGAGACACAGAGGCAGAGGCACAGAGAGAGAGACACAGAGGCAGAGACACAGAGAAAGAGACAGAGACGCAGAGACAGAGACGTAGAGACAGAGACACAGAGACAGGGACACAGAGGCAGAGACACAGAGACAGAGACGCAGAGACAGAGACACAGAGACAGAGACACAGAGACAGAGACACAATGATAGAGATTCAGACACAGAGACACAGGGAGAGAGACACAGAAGCGGAGATACAGAGCCAGAGGCACAGAGACAGAGACACAGCGACACAGACACAGGGACAGAGACACGGAGACATGGACACAGAGAGAGTGACTCAGAGACAGAGACACAGAGACGGAGACAGAGGCACAGAGACATATACATAGAGACAGAGACACAGAGACAGAGACACAGAGACAGAGACACAGAGACAGAGACACAGAGACAGAGACACAGAGACAGAGACACAGAGACAGAGACACAGAGACAGAGAAACAGAGACAGAGTCACAGAGACAGAGACACAGAGGCAGAGGCACAGAGAGAGAGACACAGAGGCAGAGACACAGAGAAAGAGACAGAGACGCAGAGACAGAGACGTAGAGACAGAGACACAGAGACAGGGACACAGAGGCAGAGACACAGAGACAGAGACGCAGAGACAGAGACACAGAGACAGAGACACAGAGACAGAGACACAATGATAGAGATTCAGACACAGAGACACAGGGAGAGAGACACAGAAGCGGAGATACAGAGCCAGAGGCACAGAGACAGAGACACAGCGACACAGACACAGGGACAGAGACACGGAGACATGGACACAGAGAGAGTGACTCAGAGACAGAGACACAGAGACGGAGACAGAGGCACAGAGACATATACATAGAGACAGAGACACAGAGACAGAGACACAGAGACAGAGACACAGAGACAGAGACACAGGGACAGAGACACAGAGACAGAGACACAGAGACAGAGACACTGAGACAGAGACGCAGAGACAGGGACACAGAGACAGAGACACAGAGACCGAGACCCAGAGACAGAGACACAGATACAGAGACACAGAGACAGAGACCCAGAGACAGAGACACAGAGACAGAGACACAGAGACAGAGACACAGAGACAGAGAAACAGAGACAGAGTCACAGAGACAGAGACACAGAGGCAGAGGCACAGAGAGAGAGACACAGAGGCAGAGACACAGAGAAAGAGACACACAGACAGAGACACAGAGACAGAGGCACAGAGACAGAGACACAGAGACAGAGACACAGAGACAGAGACACAGAGACAGAGACACAGAGACAGAGACACAGGGACAGAGACACAGAGGCAGACACTCAGAGACAGAGACACAGAGACAGAGACACAGAGACAGAGACACAGAGACAGAGACACAGAGACCGAGACCCAGATACAGAGACACAGATACAGAGACACAAAGACAGAGACACAGAGACAGAGACACAGAGACAGAGACACAGAGACAGAGACACAGAGACAGAGACACAGAGACAGAGACACAGAGACAGAGACACAGAGACAGAGAAACAGAGACAGAGTCACAGAGACAGAGACACAGAGGCAGAGGCACAGAGAGAGAGACACAGAGGCAGAGACACAGAGAAAGAGACAGAGACACAGAGACAGAGACACAGAGACCGAGACCCAGAGACAGAGACACAGATACAGAGACACAGAGACAGAGACCCAGAGACAGAGACACAGAGACAGAGACACAGAGACAGAGACACAGAGACAGAGAAACAGAGACAGAGTCACAGAGACAGAGACACAGAGGCAGAGGCACAGAGAGAGAGACACAGAGGCAGAGACACAGAGAAAGAGACACACAGACAGAGACACAGAGACAGAGGCACAGAGACAGAGACACAGAGACAGAGACACAGAGACAGAGACACAGAGACAGAGACACAGGGACAGAGACACAGAGGCAGACACTCAGAGACAGAGACACAGAGACAGAGACACAGAGACAGAGACACAGAGACAGAGACACAGAGACAGAGACACAGAGACCGAGACCCAGATACAGAGACACAGATACAGAGACACAAAGACAGAGACACAGAGACAGAGACACAGAGACAGAGACACAGAGACAGGGACACAGAGACAGAGACACAGAGACAGAGACACAGAGACAGAGACACAGAGACAGAGACACAATGATAGAGATTCAGAGAGAGAGAAACAGGGAGAGAGACACAGAAACGGAGACACATAGACAGAGACACAGAGACAGAGACACAGAGACAGAGACACAGAGACAGAGACGCAGAGACAGGGACACAGAGACAGAGACACAGAGACAGAGACACAGACACGGAGACAGAGACACAGAGACATAGACACAGAGACAGAGACACAGAGTCGGAGACTGTGGGACAGAGACACAGAGACAGAGATTCAGAGACGGAGACACAGGGAGAGAGACACAGAAACGTAAACACAAGGACAGAGACACAGTGACAGGGACACAGAGACGGAGACACAGAGAGAGAGACACAGAGTCGGAGACGCAGAGACAGAGACAGAGACACAGAGACAGAGGCACAATGACAGAGATTCGGAGACAGAGACACAGGGAGAGGGACACAGAAACGGAGACACAGGGACAGAGACACAGAGACAGGGACACAGAGACGGAGACACAGAGAGAGAGACACAGAGACAGAGACACAGAGACGGAGACGCAAGGACAGAGGCACAGAGACAGGGGCACAGAGAGAGAGACACAGAGACAGAGACGCAGAGACAGGGACACAGAGACAGAGACACAGAGACCGAGACCCAGAGACAGAGACACAGATACAGAGACACAGAGACAGAGACCCAGAGACAGAGACACAGAGACAGTGACACAGAGACAGAGACACAGGGACAGAGAAACAGAGACAGAGTCACAGAGACAGAGACACAGAGGCAGAGGCACAGAGAGAGAGACACAGAGGCAGAGACACAGAGAAATAGACAGAGACACAGAGACGGAGACACAGGGACAGAGACACATAGACAGGGACACAGAGACGGAGACACAGAGGCAGAGACACAGTGACAGAGACACAGAGACAGAGACACAGGGGCAGAGGCGCAGAGACAGAGACACAGAGACAGGGACACAGAGAGAGTGACACAGAGGCAGAGACACAGAGAAAGAGACAGAGACACAGAGACGGAGACACAGAGACAGAGACACAGAGACGGGGACACAGAGACGGAGACACAGAGGCAGAGACACAGTGACAGAGACACAGAGACAGAGACACAGAGACAGATACACAGAGACAGCGTCACAGAGACAGAGACACAGAGCCAGAGGCACAGAGACAGAGACACAGAGACAGAGACACAGAGACAGGGACGCAGAGACAGAGACACAGAGACAGAGACAAAATGACAGAGATTCGGAGACAGTGACACAGGGAGAGAGACACAGAAACGTAGACACAAGGACAGAGACACAGAGACAGGGACACAGAGACGGAGACACAAAGAGAGAGACACAGAGACAGAGACACAGGGGCAGAGGCACAGAGACAGAGACACAGAGACAGAGACACAGAGACACAGACACAGGGACAGAGACACAGAGACATGGACACAGAGAGAGTGATTCAGAGACAGAGACACAGAGACGGAGACAGAGGCACAGAGACATATACATAGAGACAGAGACACAGAGACAGAGACACAGAGACAGAGACACAGAGACAGAGACACAGAGACAGAGACACAGGGACAGAGACACAGAGACAGAGACACAGAGACAGAGACACAGAGACAGAGACGCAGAGACAGGGACACAGAGACAGAGACACAGAGACCGAGACCCAGAGACAGAGACACAGATACAGAGACACAGAGACAGAGACCCAGAGACAGAGACACAGAGACAGTGACACAGAGACAGAGACACAGGGACAGAGAAACAGAGACAGAGTCACAGAGACAGAGACACAGAGGCAGAGGCACAGAGAGAGAGACACAGAGGCAGAGACACAGAGAAATAGACAGAGACACAGAGACGGAGACACAGGGACAGAGACACATAGACAGGGACACAGAGACGGAGACACAGAGGCAGAGACACAGTGACAGAGACACAGAGACAGAGACACAGGGGCAGAGGCGCAGAGACAGAGACACAGAGACAGGGACACAGAGAGAGTGACACAAAGACAGAGACACAGGGACAGAGGAACAGAGACATAGACACAGAGACAGAGACTCAGAGACAGAGACGCAGAGAGAGAGACACAGAGACAGAGACACAGAGACAGAGACACAGAGACAGAGACACAGAGACGGAGACTGTGGGACAGAGGCATAGACACAAAGACAGAGGCACAGAGACAGATACACAGAGAGAGAGACACAGAGGCAGAGACACAGAGAAAGAGACAGTGACACAGAGACGGAGACACAGGGACAGAGACACAGAGACAGGGCACAGAGACGGAGACTCTGGGACAGAGACACAGAGACAGAGATTCAGAGACAGGGACACAGAGACGGAGACACAGAGACAGAGACACAGAGGCAGAGGCACAGAGACAAAGACACAGAGACAGAGACGCAGAGACAGAGACACAGAGACAGAGACACAGAGACAGGGACACAGAGACGGAGACACAGAGAGAGAGACACAGAGACAGAGACACAGAGACAGAGACACAGAGACAGAGACACAGAGACAGAGAAACAGAGACAGAGTCACAGAGACAGAGACACAGAGGCAGAGGCACAGAGAGAGAGACACAGAGGCAGAGACACAGAGAAAGAGACAGAGACGCAGAGACAGAGACGTAGAGACAGAGACACAGAGACAGGGACACAGAGGCAGAGACACAGAGACAGAGACGCAGAGACAGAGACACAGAGACAGAGACACAGAGACAGAGACACAATGATAGAGATTCAGACACAGAGACACAGGGAGAGAGACACAGAAGCGGAGATACAGAGCCAGAGGCACAGAGACAGAGACACAGCGACACAGACACAGGGACAGAGACACGGAGACATGGACACAGAGAGAGTGACTCAGAGACAGAGACACAGAGACGGAGACAGAGGCACAGAGACATATACATAGAGACAGAGACACAGAGACAGAGACACAGAGACAGAGACACAGAGACAGAGACACAGAGACAGAGACACAGAGACAGAGACACAGAGACAGAGACACAGAGACAGAGAAACAGAGACAGAGTCACAGAGACAGAGACACAGAGGCAGAGGCACAGAGAGAGAGACACAGAGGCAGAGACACAGAGAAAGAGACAGAGACGCAGAGACAGAGACGTAGAGACAGAGACACAGAGACAGGGACACAGAGGCAGAGACACAGAGACAGAGACGCAGAGACAGAGACACAGAGACAGAGACACAGAGACAGAGACACAATGATAGAGATTCAGACACAGAGACACAGGGAGAGAGACACAGAAGCGGAGATACAGAGCCAGAGGCACAGAGACAGAGACACAGCGACACAGACACAGGGACAGAGACACGGAGACATGGACACAGAGAGAGTGACTCAGAGACAGAGACACAGAGACGGAGACAGAGGCACAGAGACATATACATAGAGACAGAGACACAGAGACAGAGACACAGAGACAGAGACACAGAGACAGAGACACAGGGACAGAGACACAGAGACAGAGACACAGAGACAGAGACACTGAGACAGAGACGCAGAGACAGGGACACAGAGACAGAGACACAGAGACCGAGACCCAGAGACAGAGACACAGATACAGAGACACAGAGACAGAGACCCAGAGACAGAGACACAGAGACAGAGACACAGAGACAGAGACACAGAGACAGAGAAACAGAGACAGAGTCACAGAGACAGAGACACAGAGGCAGAGGCACAGAGAGAGAGACACAGAGGCAGAGACACAGAGAAAGAGACACACAGACAGAGACACAGAGACAGAGGCACAGAGACAGAGACACAGAGACAGAGACACAGAGACAGAGACACAGAGACAGAGACACAGAGACAGAGACACAGGGACAGAGACACAGAGGCAGACACTCAGAGACAGAGACACAGAGACAGAGACACAGAGACAGAGACACAGAGACAGAGACACAGAGACCGAGACCCAGATACAGAGACACAGATACAGAGACACAAAGACAGAGACACAGAGACAGAGACACAGAGACAGAGACACAGAGACAGAGACACAGAGACAGAGACACAGAGACAGAGACACAGAGACAGAGACACAGAGACAGAGAAACAGAGACAGAGTCACAGAGACAGAGACACAGAGGCAGAGGCACAGAGAGAGAGACACAGAGGCAGAGACACAGAGAAAGAGACAGAGACACAGAGACAGAGACACAGAGACCGAGACCCAGAGACAGAGACACAGATACAGAGACACAGAGACAGAGACCCAGAGACAGAGACACAGAGACAGAGACACAGAGACAGAGACACAGAGACAGAGAAACAGAGACAGAGTCACAGAGACAGAGACACAGAGGCAGAGGCACAGAGAGAGAGACACAGAGGCAGAGACACAGAGAAAGAGACACACAGACAGAGACACAGAGACAGAGGCACAGAGACAGAGACACAGAGACAGAGACACAGAGACAGAGACACAGAGACAGAGACACAGGGACAGAGACACAGAGGCAGACACTCAGAGACAGAGACACAGAGACAGAGACACAGAGACAGAGACACAGAGACAGAGACACAGAGACAGAGACACAGAGACCGAGACCCAGATACAGAGACACAGATACAGAGACACAAAGACAGAGACACAGAGACAGAGACACAGAGACAGAGACACAGAGACAGGGACACAGAGACAGAGACACAGAGACAGAGACACAGAGACAGAGACACAGAGACAGAGACACAATGATAGAGATTCAGAGAGAGAGAAACAGGGAGAGAGACACAGAAACGGAGACACATAGACAGAGACACAGAGACAGAGACACAGAGACAGAGACACAGAGACAGAGACGCAGAGACAGGGACACAGAGACAGAGACACAGAGACAGAGACACAGACACGGAGACAGAGACACAGAGACATAGACACAGAGACAGAGACACAGAGTCGGAGACTGTGGGACAGAGACACAGAGACAGAGATTCAGAGACGGAGACACAGGGAGAGAGACACAGAAACGTAAACACAAGGACAGAGACACAGTGACAGGGACACAGAGACGGAGACACAGAGAGAGAGACACAGAGTCGGAGACGCAGAGACAGAGACAGAGACACAGAGACAGAGGCACAATGACAGAGATTCGGAGACAGAGACACAGGGAGAGGGACACAGAAACGGAGACACAGGGACAGAGACACAGAGACAGGGACACAGAGACGGAGACACAGAGAGAGAGACACAGAGACAGAGACACAGAGACGGAGACGCAAGGACAGAGGCACAGAGACAGGGGCACAGAGAGAGAGACTCAGAGACAGAGACGCAGAGACAAAGACGCAGAGACGGAGACACATGGAGAGAGTCACAGAGAAAGAGAAACAGAGACAGAGACAGAGACAGAGACACAGAGACCGAGACCCAGAGGCAGAGACACAGAGACAGAGACACAGAGACAGAGACACAGAGACAGAGACACAGAGACAGAGACACAGACACAGAGACGCAGAGAAAGGGACACAGAGACAGTGACGCAGAGACAGAGGCACAGAGACAGAGACACAGAGACAGGGACACAGAGACAGAGACACAGAGACAGAGACGCAGAGACAGAGACACAGAGACAGAGACACAGATACAGAGACGCAGAGACAGAGACACAGTGACAGAGACACAGAGACGGAGACACAGAGACAGATACACAGAGACAGCGTCACAGAGACAGAGACACAGAGGCAGAGGCACAGAGGCAGAGACACAGAGACAGAGACACAGAGACAGGGACGCAGAGACAGAGACACAGAGACAGAGACAAAATGACAGAGATTCGGAGACAGAGACACAGGGAGAGAGACACAGAAACGTAGACACAAGGACAGAGACACAGAGACAGGGACACACAGACGGAGACACAGAGAGAGAGACACAGAGACAGAGACACAGGGGCAGAGGCGCGGAGACAGAGACACAGAGACAGGGACACAGAGAGAGTGACACAAAGACAGAGACACAGGGACAGAGGAACAGAGACATAGACACAGAGACAGAGACACAGAGACAGAGACACAGGGACGGAGACACAAGGACAGAGACACAGAGACAGGGACACAGAGAGAGAGAGACAGAGACAGAGACACAGAGACAGAGACACAGAGACAGAGACACAGAGACGGAGACTGTGGGACAGAGACACAGAGACAGAAACACAGTGAGACAGACAGAGACACAGAGACAGAGACACAGGGACAGAGACACAGAGACAGAGACACAGAGACAGATTCACAGAGACAGAGACACAGAGACAGAGACACACGGACAGAGGCATAGACACAAAGACAGAGGCACAGAGACAGATACACAGAGAGAGAGACACAGAGGCAGAGACACAGAGAAAGAGACAGAGACACAGAGACGGAGACACAGGGACAGAGACACAGAGACAGGGCACAGAGACGGAGACTCTGGGACAGAGACACAGAGACAGAGATTCAGAGACAGGGACACAGAGACGGAGACACAGAGACAGAGACACAGAGGCAGAGGCACAGAGACAGAGACACAGAGACAGAGACGCAGAGACAGGGACACAGAGACAGAGACACAGAGACCGAGACCCAGAGACAGAGACACAGATACAGAGACACAGAGACAGAGACACAGAGACAGAGACCCAGAGACAGAGACACAGAGAAAGAGACACAGAGACAGAGACACAGATACAGAGACACAGAGACAGAGACCCAGAGACAGAGACACAGACACAGAGACAGAGACACAGAGACAGAGAAACAGAGACAGAGTCACAGAGACAGAGACACAGAGGCAGAGGCACAGAGAGAGAGACACAGAGGCAGAGACACAGAGAAAGAGACAGAGACACAGAGACGGAGACACAGGGACAGAGACACAGAGACAGAGATACAGAGACAGAGACGCAGAGGCAGAGACACAGAGAAAGAGACAGAGACGCAGAGACAGAGACGTAGAGACAGAGACACAGAGACAGGGACACAGAGACAGAGACACAGAGACCGAGACACAGAGACAGAGACACAGGGACAGAGACACAGAGACAGAGACACAGAGACAGAGACACAATGATAGAGATTCAGAGACAGAGACACAGGGAGAGAGACACAGAAGCGGAGATACAGAGCCAGAGGCACAGAGACAGAGACACAGAGCCAGAGGCACAGAGCCAGAGGCACAGAGACAGAGACACAGAGACAGAGACGCAGTGACAGAGACACAGAGGCAGAGACGCAGAGAAAGAGAAACAGAGACAGAGACAGAGACAGAGACACAGAGACAGAGACACAGAGACAGAGACACAGAGACAGAGACACAGAGACTGAGACACAGAGACAGAGACACAGAGACAGAGACACAGAGACAGAGACGCAGAGACAGAGACACAGAGACGGAGACCCAGAGACAGAGACACAGATACAGAGACGCAGAGACAGAGACACAGTGACAGAGACACAGAGACGGAGACACAGAGACAGATACACAGAGACAGCGTCACAGAGACAGAGACACAGAGGCTGAGGCACAGAGGCAGAGACACAGAGACAGAGACACAGAGACAGGGACGCAGAGACAGAGACACAGAGACAGAGACAAAATGACAGAGATTCGGAGACAGAGACACAGGGAGAGAGACACAGAAACGTAGACACAAGGACAGAGACACAGAGACAGGGACACACAGACGGAGACACAGAGAGAGAGACACAGAGACAGAGACACAGAGCCAGAGGCACAGAGCCAGAGGCACAGAGACAGAGACACAGAGACAGAGACGCAGTGACAGAGACACAGAGGCAGAGACGCAGAGAAAGAGAAACAGAGACAGAGACAGAGACAGAGACACAGAGACAGAGACACAGAGACAGAGACACAGAGACAGAGACACAGAGACTGAGACACAGAGACATAGACACAGAGACAGAGACACAGAGACAGAGACACAGGGACGGAGACACAAGGACAGAGACACAGAGACAGGGTCACAGAGAGAGAGAGACAGAGACAGAGACACAGAGACAGAGACACAGAGACAGAGACACAGAGACGGAGACTGTGGGACAGAGACACAGAGACAGAAACACAGTGAGACAGACAGAGACACAGAGACAGAGACACAGGGACAGAGACACAGAGACAGAGACACAGAGACAGGTTCACAGAGACAGAGACACAGAGACAGAGACACACGGACAGAGGCATAGACACAAAGACAGAGGCACAGAGACAGATACACAGAGAGAGAGACACAGAGGCAGAGACACAGAGAAAGAGACAGAGACACAGAGACGGAGACACAGGGACAGAGACACAGAGACAGGGCACAGAGACGGAGACTCTGGGACAGAGACACAGAGACAGAGATTCAGAGACAGGGACACAGAGACGGAGACACAGAGACAGAGACACAGAGGCAGAGGCACAGAGACAGAGACACAGAGACAGAGACACAGAGACAGGGACGCAGAGACAGAGACACAGAGACAGAGACAAAATGACAGAGATTCGGAGACAGAGACACAGAGACAGAGACACAGAGACAGAGACACAGAGACAGAGACACAGAGACAGAGACACAGAGACAGAGACACAGAGACAGAGACACAATGATAGAGATTCAGAGACAGAGACACAGGGAGAGAGACACAGAAGCGGAGATACAGAGCCAGAGGCACAGAGACAGAGACACAGAGACAAAGACGCAGAGACAGGGACACATTGACAGAGACACAGAGACACAGACACAGGGACAGAGACACAGAGACATGGACACAGAGAGAGTGACTCAGAGACAGAGACACAGAGACAGATACACAGAGACAGCGTCACAGAGACAGAGACACAGAGCCAGAGGCACAGAGACAGAGACACAGAGACAGAGACACAGAGACAGGGACGCAGAGACAGAGACACAGAGACAGAGACAAAATGACAGAGATTCGGAGACAGTGACACAGGGAGAGAGACACAGAAACGTAGACACAAGGACAGAGACACAGAGACAGGGACACAGAGACGGAGACACAGAGAGAGAGACACAGAGACAGAGACACAGGGGCAGAGGCACAGAGACAGAGACACAGAGACAGAGACACAGAGACACAGACACAGGGACAGAGACACAGAGACATGGACACAGAGAGAGTGACTCAGAGACAGAGACACAGAGACGGAGACAGAGGCACAGAGACATATACATAGAGACAGAGACACAGAGACAGAGACACAGAGACAGAGACACAGGGACAGAGACACAGAGACAGAGACACAGAGACAGAGACACAGAGACAGAGACGCAGAGACAGGGACACAGAGACAGAGACACAGAGACCGAGACCCAGAGACAGAGACACAGATACAGAGACACAGAGACAGAGACCCAGAGACAGAGACACAGAGACAGTGACACAGAGACAGAGACACAGGGACAGAGAAACAGAGACAGAGTCACAGAGACAGAGACACAGAGGCAGAGGCACAGAGAGAGAGACACAGAGGCAGAGACACAGAGAAATAGACAGAGACACAGAGACGGAGACACAGGGACAGAGACACATAGACAGGGACACAGAGACGGAGACACAGAGGCAGAGACACAGTGACAGAGACACAGAGACAGAGACACAGGGGCAGAGGCGCAGAGACAGAGACACAGAGACAGGGACACAGAGAGAGTGACACAAAGACAGAGACACAGGGACAGAGGAACAGAGACATAGACACAGAGACAGAGACTCAGAGACAGAGACGCAGAGAGAGAGACACAGAGACAGAGACACAGAGACAGAGACACAGAGACAGAGACACAGAGACGGAGACTGTGGGACAGAGGCATAGACACAAAGACAGAGGCACAGAGACAGATACACAGAGAGAGAGACACAGAGGCAGAGACACAGAGAAAGAGACAGTGACACAGAGACGGAGACACAGGGACAGAGACACAGAGACAGGGCACAGAGACGGAGACTCTGGGACAGAGACACAGAGACAGAGATTCAGAGACAGGGACACAGAGACGGAGACACAGAGACAGAGACACAGAGGCAGAGGCACAGAGACAAAGACACAGAGACAGAGACGCAGAGACAGAGACACAGAGACAGAGACACAGAGACAGGGACACAGAGACGGAGACACAGAGAGAGAGACACAGAGACAGAGACACAGAGACAGAGACACAGAGACAGAGACACAGAGACAGAGAAACAGAGACAGAGTCACAGAGACAGAGACACAGAGGCAGAGGCACAGAGAGAGAGACACAGAGGCAGAGACACAGAGAAAGAGACAGAGACGCAGAGACAGAGACGTAGAGACAGAGACACAGAGACAGGGACACAGAGGCAGAGACACAGAGACAGAGACGCAGAGACAGAGACACAGAGACAGAGACACAGAGACAGAGACACAATGATAGAGATTCAGACACAGAGACACAGGGAGAGAGACACAGAAGCGGAGATACAGAGCCAGAGGCACAGAGACAGAGACACAGCGACACAGACACAGGGACAGAGACACGGAGACATGGACACAGAGAGAGTGACTCAGAGACAGAGACACAGAGACGGAGACAGAGGCACAGAGACATATACATAGAGACAGAGACACAGAGACAGAGACACAGAGACAGAGACACAGAGACAGAGACACAGAGACAGAGACACAGAGACAGAGACACAGAGACAGAGAAACAGAGACAGAGTCACAGAGACAGAGACACAGAGGCAGAGGCACAGAGAGAGAGACACAGAGGCAGAGACACAGAGAAAGAGACAGAGACGCAGAGACAGAGACGTAGAGACAGAGACACAGAGACAGGGACACAGAGGCAGAGACACAGAGACAGAGACGCAGAGACAGAGACACAGAGACAGAGACACAGAGACAGAGACACAATGATAGAGATTCAGACACAGAGACACAGGGAGAGAGACACAGAAGCGGAGATACAGAGCCAGAGGCACAGAGACAGAGACACAGCGACACAGACACAGGGACAGAGACACGGAGACATGGACACAGAGAGAGTGACTCAGAGACAGAGACACAGAGACGGAGACAGAGGCACAGAGACATATACATAGAGACAGAGACACAGAGACAGAGACACAGAGACAGAGACACAGAGACAGAGACACAGGGACAGAGACACAGAGACAGAGACACAGAGGCAGAGGCACAGAGAGAGAGACACAGAGGCAGAGACACAGAGAAAGAGACACACAGACAGAGACACAGAGACAGAGGCACAGAGACAGAGACACAGAGACAGAGAAACAGAGACAGAGTCACAGAGACAGAGACACAGAGGCAGAGGCACAGAGAGAGAGACACAGAGGCAGAGACACAGAGAAAGAGACAGAGACACAGAGACAGAGACACAGAGACCGAGACCCAGAGACAGAGACACAGATACAGAGACACAGAGACAGAGACCCAGAGACAGAGACACAGAGACAGAGACACAGAGACAGAGACACAGAGACAGAGAAACAGAGACAGAGTCACAGAGACAGAGACACAGAGGCAGAGGCACAGAGAGAGAGACACAGAGGCAGAGACACAGAGAAAGAGACACACAGACAGAGACACAGAGACAGAGGCACAGAGACAGAGACACAGAGACAGAGACACAGAGACAGAGACACAGAGACAGAGACACAGAGACAGAGACACAGGGACAGAGACACAGAGGCAGACACTCAGAGACAGAGACACAGAGACAGAGACACAGAGACAGAGACACAGAGACAGAGACACAGAGACCGAGACCCAGATACAGAGACACAGATACAGAGACACAGAGACAGAGACCCAGAGACAGAGACACAGAGACAGAGACACAGAGACAGAGACACAGAGACAGAGAAACAGAGACAGAGTCACAGAGACAGAGACACAGAGGCAGAGGCACAGAGAGAGAGACACAGAGGCAGAGACACAGAGAAAGAGACACACAGACAGAGACACAGAGACAGAGGCACAGAGACAGAGACACAGAGACAGAGACACAGAGACAGAGACACAGAGACAGAGACACAGAGACAGAGACACAGGGACAGAGACACAGAGGCAGACACTCAGAGACAGAGACACAGAGACAGAGACACAGAGACAGAGACACAGAGACAGAGACACAGAGACCGAGACCCAGATACAGAGACACAGATACAGAGACACAAAGACAGAGACACAGAGACAGAGACACAGAGACAGAGACACAGAGACAGAGACACAGAGACAGAGACACAGAGACAGAGACACAGAGACAGAGACACAGAGACAGAGAAACAGAGACAGAGTCACAGAGACAGAGACACAGAGGCAGAGGCACAGAGAGAGAGACACAGAGGCAGAGACACAGAGAAAGAGACAGAGACACAGAGACAGAGACACAGAGACCGAGACCCAGAGACAGAGACACAGATACAGAGACACAGAGACAGAGACCCAGAGACAGAGACACAGAGACAGAGACACAGAGACAGAGACACAGAGACAGAGAAACAGAGACAGAGTCACAGAGACAGAGACACAGAGGCAGAGGCACAGAGAGAGAGACACAGAGGCAGAGACACAGAGAAAGAGACACACAGACAGAGACACAGAGACAGAGGCACAGAGACAGAGACACAGAGACAGAGACACAGAGACAGAGACACAGAGACAGAGACACAGAGACAGAGACACAGGGACAGAGACACAGAGGCAGACACTCAGAGACAGAGACACAGAGACAGAGACACAGAGACAGAGACACAGAGACAGAGACACAGAGACCGAGACCCAGATACAGAGACACAGATACAGAGACACAAAGACAGAGACACAGAGACAGAGACACAGAGACAGAGACACAGAGACAGAGACACAGAGACAGAGACACAGAGACAGAGACACAGAGACAGAGACACAGAGACAGAGACACAGAGACAGAGAAACAGAGACAGAGTCACAGAGACAGAGACACAGAGGCAGAGGCACAGAGAGAGAGACACAGAGGCAGAGACACAGAGAAAGAGACAGAGACACAGAGACGAAGACACAGGGACAGAGACACAGAGACAGGGCACAGAGACGGAGACTCTGGGCCAGAGACACAGGGACAGAGATTCAGAGACAGGGATACAGAGACGGAGACACAGAGACAGAGACACAGAGGCAGAGGCACAGAGACAGAGACACAGAGACAGAGACACAGAGACAGAGACACAGAGACAGGGACACAGAGACGGAGACACAGAGAGAGAGAGACACAGAGACAGAGGCACAGAGACAGAGACACAGAGACAGGGACACAGAGACAGAGACACAGAGACAGAGACGCAGAGACAGAGACACAGAGACAGAGACACAGGGACAGAGACACAATGATAGAGATTCAGAGAGAGAGAAACAGGGAGAGAGACACAGAAACGGAGACACATAGACAGAGACACAGAGACAGAGACACAGAGACAGAGACACAGAGACAGAGACGCAGAGACAGGGACACAGAGACAGAGACACAGAGACAGAGACACAGACACGGAGACAGAGACACAGAGACATAGACACAGAGACAGAGACACAGAGTCGGAGACTGTGGGACAGAGACACAGAGACAGAGATTCAGAGACGGAGACACAGGGAGAGAGACACAGAAACGTAAACACAAGGACAGAGACACAGTGACAGGGACACAGAGACGGAGACACAGAGAGAGAGACACAGAGTCGGAGACGCAGAGACAGAGACAGAGACACAGAGACAGAGGCACAATGACAGAGATTCGGAGACAGAGACACAGGGAGAGGGACACAGAAACGGAGACACAGGGACAGAGACACAGAGACAGGGACACAGAGACGGAGACACAGAGAGAGAGACACAGAGACAGAGACACAGAGACGGAGACGCAAGGACAGAGGCACAGAGACAGGGGCACAGAGAGAGAGACTCAGAGACAGAGACGCAGAGACAAAGACGCAGAGACGGAGACACATGGAGAGAGTCACAGAGAAAGAGAAACAGAGACAGAGACAGAGACAGAGACACAGAGACCGAGACCCAGAGGCAGAGACACAGAGACAGAGACACAGAGACAGAGACACAGAGACAGAGACACAGAGACAGAGACACAGACACAGAGACGCAGAGAAAGGGACACAGAGACAGTGACGCAGAGACAGAGGCACAGAGACAGAGACACAGAGACAGGGACACAGAGACAGAGACACAGAGACAGAGACGCAGAGACAGAGACACAGAGACAGAGACACAGAGACAGAGACACAGATACAGAGACAGAGACAGAGACACGGAGACAGAGACACAGAGACTGAGACAGAGACACAGAGACAAAGACACAGAGACAGAGACACAGAGACAGAGACACAGAGACAGAGACACAGAGACAGAGACACAGAGACAGAGACACAGAGACAGAGACACAGAGACAGAGACACAGAGGCAGAGGCACAGAGACAGAGACACAGAGACAGAGACACAGAGACAGAGACGCAGAGACAGAGACGCAGAGACAGGGACACAGAGACAGAGAAACAGAGGCAGAGGCACAGAGACAGAGACACAGAGACAGAGAAACAGAGACAGAGTCACAGAGACAGAGACACAGAGGCAGAGACACAGTGACAGAGACACAGAGACAGAGACACAGAGACAGATACACAGAGACAGCGTCACAGAGACAGAGACACAGATGCAGAGGCACAGAGACAGAGACACAGAGACAGAGTCACAGAGACAGGGACGCAGAGACAGAGACACAGAGACATGGACACAGAGAGAGTGACACAAAGACAGAGACACAGGGACAGAGGAACAGAGACATAGACACAGAGACAGAGACACAGGGACGGAGACACAAGGACAGAGACACAGAGACAGGGACACAGAGAGAGAGAGACCGAGACAGAGACACAGAGACAGAGACACAGAGGCAGAGGCACGGAGACAGAGACACAGAGACAGAGACACAGAGACCGAGACCCAGAGACAGAGACACAGATACAGAGACACAGATGCAGAGACACAATGACAGAGATTCGGAGACACAGATACAGGGAGAGGGACACAGAAACGGAGACACAGGGACAGAGACACAGAGACAGGGACACAGAGACAGAGACGCAGTGACAGAGACACAGAGGCAGAGACGCAGAGAAAGAGAAACAGAGACAGAGACAGAGACACAGAGACAGAGACACAGAGACAGAGACACAGAGACAGAGACACAGAGACAGAGACACAGATACAGAGACACAGAGACAGAGACGCAGAGACAGGGACACAGAGACAGAGACACAGAGACCGAGACCCAGAGACAGAGACACAGATACAGAGACACGGAGACAGAGACACAGAGACAGAGACACAGAGACAGAGACACACAGACAGAGACACAGAGACAGAGAAACAGAGACAGAGTCACAGAGACAGAGACACAGAGGCAGAGGCACAGAGACAGAGACACAGAGACAGAGACACAGAGACAGAGACGCAGTGGCAGAGACACAGGACGGAGACACAGAGACAGAGACACAGAGACAGCGACACAGAGACAGAGACGCAGAGACAGAGACGTAGAGACAGAGACACAGAGACAGGGACACAGAGACAGAGACACAGAGACAGAGACGCAGAGACAGAGACACAGAGACAGAGACACAGAGACAGAGACACAGAGACAGAGACACAGAGACAGAGACACAGAGACGGAGACACAGAGACGGAGACCCAGAGACAGAGACACAGAGACAGAGACGCAGAGACAGAGACGTAGAGACAGAGACACAGAGACAGGGACACAGAGACAGAGACACAGAGACAGAGACACAGAGACAGAGACACAGAGACAGAGACGCAGAGACAGAGACACAGAGACAGAGACACAGAGACAGAGACACAGAGACAGAGACACTGAGACAGAGACACAGAGACAGAGACACAGAGACGGAGACCCAGAGACAGAGACACAGATACAGAGACACAGAGACAGAGACACAGTGACAGAGACACAGAGACGGAGACACAGAGACAGATACACAGAGACAGCGTCACAGAGACAGAGACACAGAGGCAGAGGCACAGAGACAGAGACACAGAGACAGAGACACAGAGACAGGGACGCAGAGACAGAGACACAGAGACTGAGACAAAATGACAGAGACACAGAGACAGGGACGCAGAGACAGAGACACAGAGACTGAGACAAAATGACAGAGATTCGGAGACAGAGACTCAGGGAGAGAGACACAGAAACGTAGACACAAGGACAGAGACACAGAGACAGGGACACAGAGACGGAGACACAGAGAGAGAGACACAGAGACAGAGACACAGGGGCAGAGGCGCAGAGACAGTGACACAGAGACAGGGACACAGAGAGAGTGACACAAAGACAGAGACACAGGGACAGAGGAACAGAGACATAGACACAGAGACAGAGACACAGAGACAGAGACACAGGGACGGAGACACAAGGACAGAGACACAGAGACAGGGACACAGAGAGAGAGAGACAGAGACAGAGACACAGAGACAGAGACACAGAGACAGAGACACAGAGACAGAGACACAGAGACAGAGACGCAGAGACAGAGACACAGAGACGGAGACCCAGAGACAGAGACACAGATACAGAGACACAGAGACAGAGACACAGTGACAGAGACACAGAGACGGAGAAACAGAGACAGATACACGGAGACAGCGTCACAGAGACAGAGACACAGAGGCAGAGGCACAGAGACAGAGACACAGAGACAGAGACACAGAGACAGGGACGCAGAGACAGAGACACAGAGACAGAGACAAAATGACAGAGATTCGGAGACAGAGACACAGGGAGAGAGACACAGAAACGTAGACACAAGGACAGAGACACAGAGACAGGGACACAGAGACGGAGACACAGAGAGAGAGACACAGAGACAGAGACACAGGGGCAGAGGCACAGAGACAGAGACACAGAGACAGGGACACAGAGAGAGTGACACAAAGACAGAGACACGGGGACAGAGGAGCAGAGACATAGACACAGAGACAGAGACACAGAGACCGAGACCCAGAGACAGAGACACAGATACAGAGACACAGAGACAGAGACACAGAGACAGAGACACAGAGACAGAGACGCAGAGACAGAGACACAGAGACAGAGACAAAATGACAGAGATTCGGAGACAGAGACACAGGGAGAGAGACACAGAAACGTAGACACAAGGACAGAGACACAGAGGCAGAGACACAGAGGCAGGCACACAGAGACAGAGACACAGAGACGGAGACACAGGGACAGAGACACAGAGAAAGAGACACAGAGACAGAGACACAGAGACAGAGACGCAGAGACAGGGACACAGAGACAGAGAAACAGAGGCAGAGGCACAGAGACAGAGTCACAGATACAGAGACACAGAGGCAGAGGCACAGAGACAGAGACACAGAGACAGAGACACAGAGGCAGGCACACAGAGACAGAGACACAGAGACGGAGACACAGAGACAGATACACAGAGACAGAGACACAGAGACAGAGAAACAGAGACAGAGTCACAGAGACAGAGACACAGAGGCAGAGACACAGTGACAGAGACACAGAGACAGAGACACAGAGACAGATACACAGAGACAGAGACACAGAGACAGAGACACAGAGACAGAGACACAGGGACAGAGACACAGAGGCAGACACTCAGAGACAGAGACACAGAGACAGAGACACAGAGACAGAGACACAGAGACAGAGACACAGAGACAGAGACACAGAGACCGAGACCCAGATACAGAGACACAGATACAGAGACACAAAGACAGAGACACAGAGACAGAGACACAGAGACAGAGACACAGAGACAGAGACACAGAGACAGAGACACAGAGACAGAGACACAGAGACAGAGACACAGAGACAGAGACACAGAGACAGAGAAACAGAGACAGAGTCACAGAGACAGAGACACAGAGGCAGAGGCACAGAGAGAGAGACACAGAGGCAGAGACACAGAGAAAGAGACAGAGACACAGAGACGAAGACACAGGGACAGAGACACAGAGACAGGGCACAGAGACGGAGACTCTGGGCCAGAGACACAGGGACAGAGATTCAGAGACAGGGATACAGAGACGGAGACACAGAGACAGAGACACAGAGGCAGAGGCACAGAGACAGAGACACAGAGACAGAGACACAGAGACAGAGACACAGAGACATGACACAGAGACGGAGACACAGAGAGAGAGAGACACAGAGACAGAGGCACAGAGACAGAGACACAGAGACAGGGACACAGAGACAGAGACACAGAGACAGAGACGCAGAGACAGAGACACAGAGACAGAGACACAGAGACAGAGACACAATGATAGAGATTCAGAGAGAGAGAAACAGGGAGAGAGACACAGAAACGGAGACACATAGACAGAGGCACAGAGACAGAGACACAGAGACAGAGACACAGAGACAGAGACGCAGAGACAGGGACACAGAGACAGAGACACAGAGACAGAGACACAGACACGGAGACAGAGACACAGAGACATAGACACAGAGACAGAGACACAGAGTCGGAGACTGTGGGACAGAGACACAGAGACAGAGATTCAGAGACGGAGACACAGGGAGAGAGACACAGAAACGTAAACACAAGGACAGAGACACAGTGACAGGGACACAGAGACGGAGACACAGAGAGAGAGACACAGAGTCGGAGACGCAGAGACAGAGACAGAGACACAGAGACAGAGGCACAATGACAGAGATTCGGAGACAGAGACACAGGGAGAGGGACACAGAAACGGAGACACAGGGACAGAGACACAGAGACAGGGACACAGAGACGGAGACACAGAGAGAGAGACACAGAGACAGAGACACAGAGACGGAGACGCAAGGACAGAGGCAAAGAGACAGGGGCACAGAGAGAGAGACTCAGAGACAGAGACGCAGAGACAAAGACGCAGAGACGGAGACACATGGAGAGAGTCACAGAGAAAGAGAAACAGAGACAGAGACAGAGACAGAGACACAGAGACCGAGACCCAGAGGCAGAGACACAGAGACAGAGACACAGAGACAGAGACACAGAGACAGAGACACAGAGACAGAGACACAGACACAGAGACGCAGAGAAAGGGACACAGAGACAGTGACGCAGAGACAGAGGCACAGAGACAGAGACACAGAGACAGGGACACAGAGACAGAGACACAGAGACAGAGACGCAGAGACAGAGACACAGAGACAGAGACACAGAGACAGAGACACAGAGACAGAGACACAGATACAGAGACAGAGACAGAGACACGGAGACAGAGACACAGAGACTGAGACAGAGACACAGAGACAAAGACACAGAGACAGAGACACAGAGACAGAGACACAGAGACAGAGACACAGAGACAGAGACACAGAGACAGAGACACAGAGACAGAGACACAGAGACAGAGACACAGAGGCAGAGGCACAGAGACAGAGACACAGAGACAGAGACACAGAGACAGAGACGCAGAGACAGAGACGCAGAGACAGGGACACAGAGACAGAGAAACAGAGGCAGAGGCACAGAGACAGAGACACAGAGACAGAGAAACAGAGACAGAGTCACAGAGACAGAGACACAGAGGCAGAGACACAGTGACAGAGACACAGAGACAGAGACACAGAGACAGATACACAGAGACAGCGTCACAGAGACAGAGACACAGATGCAGAGGCACAGAGACAGAGACACAGAGACAGAGTCACAGAGACAGGGACGCAGAGACAGAGACACAGAGACATGGACACAGAGAGAGTGACACAAAGACAGAGACACAGGGACAGAGGAACAGAGACATAGACACAGAGACAGAGACACAGGGACGGAGACACAAGGACAGAGACACAGAGACAGGGACACAGAGAGAGAGAGACCGAGACAGAGACACAGAGACAGAGACACAGAGGCAGAGGCACGGAGACAGAGACACAGAGACAGAGACACAGAGACCGAGACCCAGAGACAGAGACACAGATACAGAGACACAGATGCAGAGACACAATGACAGAGATTCGGAGACACAGATAGAGGGAGAGGGACACAGAAACGGAGACACAGGGACAGAGACACAGAGACAGGGACACAGAGACAGAGACGCAGTGACAGAGACACAGAGGCAGAGACGCAGAGAAAGAGAAACAGAGACAGAGACAGAGACACAGAGACAGAGACACAGAGACAGAGACACAGAGACAGAGACACAGAGACAGAGACACAGATACAGAGACACAGAGACAGAGACGCAGAGACAGGGACACAGAGACAGAGACACAGAGACCGAGACCCAGAGACAGAGACACAGATACAGAGACACGGAGACAGAGACACAGAGACAGAGACACAGAGACAGAGACACACAGACAGAGACACAGAGACAGAGAAACAGAGACAGAGTCACAGAGACAGAGACACAGAGGCAGAGGCACAGAGACAGAGACACAGAGACAGAGACACAGAGACAGAGACGCAGTGGCAGAGACACAGGACGGAGACACAGAGACAGCGACACAGAGACAGAGACACAGAGACAGAGACGCAGAGACAGAGACACAGAGACAGAGACACAGAGACAGAGACACAGAGACAGAGACACAGAGACGGAGACACAGAGACGGAGACCCAGAGACAGAGACACAGAGACAGAGACGCAGAGACAGAGACGTAGAGACAGAGACACAGAGACAGGGACACAGAGACAGAGACACAGAGACAGAGACACAGAGACAGAGACACAGAGACAGAGACGCAGAGACAGAGACACAGAGACAGAGACACAGAGACAGAGACACAGAGACAGAGACACAGAGACAGAGACACAGAGACAGAGACACAGAGACGGAGACCCAGAGACAGAGACACAGATACAGAGACACAGAGACAGAGACACAGTGACAGAGACACAGAGACGGAGACACAGAGACAGATACACAGAGACAGCGTCACAGAGACAGAGACACAGAGGCAGAGGCACAGAGACAGAGACACAGAGACAGAGACACAGAGACAGGGACGCAGAGACAGAGACACAGAGACTGAGACAAAATGACAGAGACACAGAGACAGGGACGCAGAGACAGAGACACAGAGACTGAGACAAAATGACAGAGATTCGGAGACAGAGACTCAGGGAGAGAGACACAGAAACGTAGACACAAGGACAGAGACACAGAGACAGGGACACAGAGACGGAGACACAGAGAGAGAGACACAGAGACAGAGACACAGGGGCAGAGGCGCAGAGACAGTGACACAGAGACAGGGACACAGAGAGAGTGACACAAAGACAGAGACACAGGGACAGAGGAACAGAGACATAGACACAGAGACAGAGACACAGAGACAGAGGCACAGGGACGGAGACACAAGGACAGAGACACAGAGACAGGGACACAGAGAGAGAGAGACAGAGACAGAGACACAGAGACAGAGACACAGAGACAGAGACACAGAGACAGAGACACAGAGACAGAGACGCAGAGACAGAGACACAGAGACGGAGACCCAGAGACAGAGACACAGATACAGAGACACAGAGACAGAGACACAGTGACAGAGACACAGAGACGGAGACACAGAGACAGATACACAGAGACAGCGTCACAGAGACAGAGACACAGAGGCAGAGGCACAGAGACAGAGACACAGAGACAGAGACACAGAGACAGGGACGCAGAGACAGAGACACAGAGACAGAGACAAAATGACAGAGATTCGGAGACGGAGACACAGGGAGAGAGACACAGAAACGTAGACACAAGGACAGAGACACAGAGACAGGGACACAGAGACGGAGACACAGAGAGAGAGACACAGAGACAGAGACACAGGGGCAGAGGCACAGAGACAGAGACACAGAGACAGGGACACAGAGAGAGTGACACAAAGACAGAGACACGGGGACAGAGGAGCAGAGACATAGACACAGAGACAGAGACACAGAGACCGAGACCCAGAGACAGAGACACAGATACAGAGACACAGAGACAGAGACACAGAGACAGAGACACAGAGACAGAGACGCAGAGACAGAGACACAGAGACAGAGACAAAATGACAGAGATTCGGAGACAGAGACACAGGGAGAGAGACACAGAAACGTAGACACAAGGACAGAGACACAGAGGCAGAGACACAGAGGCAGGCACACAGAGACAGAGACACAGAGACGGAGACACAGGGACAGAGACACAGAGAAAGAGACACAGAGACAGAGACACAGAGACAGAGACGCAGAGACAGGGACACAGAGACAGAGAAACAGAGGCAGAGGCACAGAGACAGAGTCACAGATACAGAGACACAGAGGCAGAGGCACAGAGACAGAGACACAGAGACAGAGACACAGAGGCAGGCACACAGAGACAGAGACACAGAGACGGAGACACAGAGACAGATACACAGAGACAGAGACACAGAGACAGAGAAACAGAGACAGAGTCACAGAGACAGAGACACAGAGGCAGAGACACAGTGACAGAGACACAGAGACAGAGACACAGAGACAGATACACAGAGACAGCGTCACAGAGACAGAGACACAGAGGCAGAGACACAGAGACAGAGACACAGAGACAGAGTCACAGAGACAGGGACGCAGAGACAGAGACACAGAGACATGGACACAGAGAGAGTGACACAAAGACAGAGACACAGGGACAGAGGAACAGAGACATAGACACAGAGACAGAGACACAGAGACAGAGACACAGGGACGGAGACACAAGGACAGAGACACAGGGAGAGAGACACAGAAGCGGAGATACAGAGCCAGAGGCACAGAGACAGAGACACAGAGCCAGAGGCACAGAGCCAGAGGCACAGAGCCAGAGGCACAGAGACAGAGACATAGAGACAGAGTCACAGAGTCAGAGACACAGAGACAGAGACGCAGAGACAGGGACACATTGACAGAGACACAGAGACACAGACACAGGGACAGAGACACAGAGACATGGACACAGAGAGAGTGACTCAGAGACAGAGACACAGAGACGGAGACAGAGGCACAGAGACATATACATAGAGACAGAGACACAGAGACAGAGACACAGAGACAGAGACACAGCGACAGAGACACAGAGACAGAGACACAGAGACAGAGACACAGAGACAGAGACGCAGAGACAGGGACACAGAGACAGAGACACAGAGACCGAGACCCAGAGACAGAGACACAGATACAGAGACACAGAGTCAGAGACCCAGAGACAGAGACACAGAGACAGAGACACAGAGACAGAGACACAGAGACAGAGAAACAGAGACAGAGTCACAGAGACAGAGACACAGAGGCAGAGGCACAGAGAGAGAGACACAGAGGCAGAGACACAGAGAAAGAGACAGAGACACAGAGACGGAGACACAGGGACAGAGACACAGAGACGGGGACACAGAGACGGAGACACAGAGGCAGAGACACAGTGACAGAGACACAGAGACAGAGACACAGAGACAGATACACAGAGACAGCGTCACAGAGACAGAGACACAGAGCCAGAGGCACAGAGACAGAGACACAGAGACAGAGACACAGAGACAGGGACGCAGAGACAGAGACAAAATGACAGAGATTCGGAGACAGTGACACAGGGAGAGAGACACAGAAACGTAGACACAAGGACAGAGACACAGAGACAGGGACACAGAGACGGAGACACAGAGAGAGAGACACAGAGACAGAGACACAGGGGCAGAGGCACAGAGACAGAGACACAGAGACAGAGACACAGAGACACAGACACAGGGACAGAGACACAGAGACATGGACACAGAGAGAGTGACTCAGAGACAGAGACACAGAGACGGAGACAGAGGCACAGAGACATATACATAGAGACAGAGACACAGAGACAGAGACACAGAGACAGAGACACAGCGACAGAGACACAGAGACAGAGACACAGAGACAGAGACACAGAGACAGAGACGCAGAGACAGGGACACAGAGACAGAGACACAGAGACCGAGACCCAGAGACAGAGACACAGATACAGAGACACAGAGACAGAGACCCAGAGACAGAGACACAGAGACAGAGACACAGAGACAGAGACACAGAGACAGAGAAACAGAGACAGAGTCACAGAGACAGAGACACAGAGGCAGAGGCACAGAGAGAGAGACACAGAGGCAGAGACACAGAGAAAGAGACAGAGACACAGAGACGGAGACACAGGGACAGAGACACAGAGACGGGGACACAGAGACGGAGACACAGAGGCAGAGACACAGTGACAGAGACACAGAGACAGAGACACAGAGACAGATACACAGAGACAGCGTCACAGAGACAGAGACACAGAGCCAGAGGCACAGAGACAGAGACACAGAGACAGAGACACAGAGACAGGGACGCACAGACAGAGACACAGAGACAGAGACAAAATGACAGAGATTCGGAGACAGTGACACAGGGAGAGAGACACAGAAACGTAGACACAAGGACAGAGACACAGAGACAGGGACACAGAGACGGAGACACAGAGAGAGAGACACAGAGACAGAGACACAGGGGCAGAGGCACAGAGACAGAGACACAGAGACAGAGACACAGAGACACAGACACAGGGACAGAGACACAGAGACATGGACACAGAGAGAGTGACTCAGAGACAGAGACACAGAGACGGAGACAGAGGCACAGAGACATATACATAGAGACAGAGACACAGAGACAGAGACACAGAGACAGAGACACAGGGACAGAGACACAGAGACAGAGACACAGAGACAGAGACACAGAGACAGAGACGCAGAGACAGGGACACAGAGACAGAGACACAGAGACCGAGACCCAGAGACAGAGACACAGATACAGAGACACAGAGACAGAGACCCAGAGACAGAGACACAGAGACAGAGACACAGGGACAGAGAAACAGAGACAGAGTCACAGAGACAGAGACACAGAGGCAGAGGCACAGAGAGAGAGACACAGAGGCAGAGACACAGAGAAATAGACAGAGACACAGAGACGGAGACACAGGGACAGAGACACATAGACAGGGACACAGAGACAGAGACACAGAGACAGAGACACAGAGACAGAGACACAGAGACAGAGACACAGAGACGGAGACTGTGGGACAGAGACACAGAGACAGAGACACAGTGAGACAGACAGAGACGCAGAGACAGAGACACAGGGACAGAGACACAGAGACAGAGACACAGAGACAGATTCACAGAGACAGAGACACAGAGACAGAGACACACGGACAGAGGCATAGACACAAAGACAGAGGCACAGAGACAGATACACAGAGAGAGAGACACAGAGGCAGAGACACAGAGAAAGAGACAGAGACACAGAGACGGAGACACAGGGACAGAGACACAGAGACAGGGCACAGAGACGGAGACTCTGGGACAGAGACACAGAGACAGAGATTCAGAGACAGGGACACAGAGACGGAGACACAGAGACAGAGACACAGAGGCAGAGGCACAGAGACAAAGACACAGAGACAGAGACGCAGAGACAGAGACACAGAGACAGAGACACAGAGACAGGGACACAGAGACGGAGACACAGAGAGAGAGACACAGAGACAAAGACACAGGTACAGAGACACAGAGACAGAGACACAGCGACAGAGACACAGAGGCAGAGACACAGAGACAGAGACACAGAGACAGAGACACAGGGACAGAGACACAGAGACAGAGACACAGAGACAGAGACACAGAGACAGAGACGCAGAGGCAGGGACACAGAGACAGAGACACAGAGACCGAGACCCAGAGACAGAGACACAGATACAGAGACACAGAGACAGAGACACAGAGACAGAGACACAGAGACAGAGACACAGAGACAGAGACACAGAGACAGAGACACAGAGACAGAGAAACAGAGACAGAGTCACAGAGACAGAGACACAGAGGCAGAGGCACAGAGAGAGAGACACAGAGGCAGAGACACAGAGAAAGAGACAGAGACGCAGAGACAGAGACGTAGAGACAGAGACACAGAGACAGGGACACAGAGGCAGAGACACAGAGACAGAGACGCAGAGACAGAGACACAGAGACAGAGACACAGAGACAGAGACACAATGATAGAGATTCAGACACAGAGACACAGGGAGAGAGACACAGAAGCGGAGATACAGAGCCAGAGGCACAGAGACAGAGACACAGCGACACAGACACAGGGACAGAGACACGGAGACATGGACACAGAGAGAGTGACTCAGAGACAGAGACACAGAGACGGAGACAGAGGCACAGAGACACATACATAGAGACAGAGACACAGAGACAGAGACACAGAGACAGAGACACAGAGACAGAGACACAGGGACAGAGACACAGAGACAGAGACACAGAGACAGAGACACTGAGACAGAGACGCAGAGACAGGGACACAGAGACAGAGACACAGAGACCGAGACCCAGAGACAGAGACACAGAGACAGAGACACAGAGACAGAGACACAGAGACAGAGAAACAGAGACAGAGTCACAGAGACAGAGACACAGAGGCAGAGGCACAGAGAGAGAGACGCAGAGGCAGAGACACAGAGAAAGAGACACACAGACAGAGACACAGAGACAGAGACACAGAGACAGAGACACAGAGACAGAGACACAGAGACAGAGACACAGAGACAGAGACACAGAGACAGAGACACAGGGACAGAGACACAGAGGCAGACACTCAGAGACAGAGACACAGAGACAGAGACACAGAGACAGAGACACAGAGACAGAGACACAGAGACAGAGACACAGAGACCGAGACCCAGAGACAGAGACACAGATACAGAGACACAAAGACAGAGACACAGAGACAGAGACACAGAGACAGAGACACAGAGACAGAGACACAGAGACAGAGACACAGAGACAGAGACACAGAGACAGAGAAACAGAGACAGAGTCACAGAGACAGAGACACAGAGGCAGAGGCACGGAGAGAGAGACACAGAGGCAGAGACACAGAGAAAGAGACAGAGACACAGAGACGAAGACACAGGGACAGAGACACAGAGACAGGGCACAGAGACGGAGACTCTGGGCCAGAGACACAGAGACAGAGATTCAGAGACAGGGATACAGAGACGGAGACACAGAGACAGAGACACAGAGGCAGAGGCACAGAGACAGAGACACAGAGACAGAGACACAGAGACAGAGACACAGAGACAGAGACACAGAGACAGGGACACAGAGACGGAGACACAGAGAGAGAGAGACACAGAGACAGAGGCACAGAGACAGAGACACAGAGACAGGGACACAGAGACAGAGACACAGAGACAGAGACGCAGAGACAGAGACACAGAGACAGAGACACAGAGACAGAGACACAATGATAGAGATTCAGAGACAGAGAAACAGGGAGAGAGACACAGAAACGGAGATACAGCGACAGAGACACATAGACAGAGACACAGAGACAGAGACACAGAGACAGAGACACAGAGACAGAGACACAGAGACAGAGACGCAGAGACAGGGACACAGAGACAGAGACACAGAGACAGAGACACAGACACGGAGACAGAGACACAGAGACATAGACACAGAGACAGAGACACAGAGTCGGAGACTGTGGGACAGAGACACAGAGACAGAGATTCAGAGACGGAGACACAGGGAGAGAGACACAGAAACGTAGACACAAGGACAGAGACACAGTGACAGGGACACAGAGACGGAGACACAAGGAGAGAGACACAGAGTCGGAGACGCAGAGACAGAGACAGAGACACAGAGACAGAGGCACAATGACAGAGATTCGGAGACAGAGACACAGGGAGAGGGACACAGAAACGGAGACACAGGGACAGAGACACAGAGACAGGGACACAGAGACGGAGACACAGAGAGAGAGTCACAGAGACAGAGACACAGAGACGGAGACGCAAGGACAGAGGCACAGAGACAGGGGCACAGAGAGAGAGACTCAGAGACAGAGACGCAGAGACAGAGACGCAGAGACGGAGACACATGGAGAGAGTCACAGAGAAAGAGAAACAGAGACAGAGACAGAGACAGAGACACAGAGACCGAGACCCAGAGGCAGAGACACAGAGACAGAGACACAGAGACAGAGACACAGAGACAGAGACACAGAGACAGAGACACAGAGACAGAGACACAGAGACAGAGACACAGACACAGAGACGCAGAGAAAGGGACACAGAGACAGTGACGCAGAGACAGAGGCACAGAGACAGAGACACAGAGACAGGGACACAGAGACAGAGACACAGAGACAGAGACGCAGAGACAGAGACACAGAGACAGAGACACAGAGACAGAGACACAGAGACAGAGACACAGAGACAGAGACAGAGACGGAGACACGGAGACAGAGACACAGAGACTGAGACTGAGGCACAGAGACAAAGACACAGAGACAGAGACACAGAGACAGAGACACAGAGACAGAGACACAGAGACAGAGACACAGAGACAGAGATACAGAAACAGAGACACAGAGACAGAGACACAGAGGCAGAGGCACAGAGACAGAGACACAGAGACAGAGACACAGAGACAGAGACGCAGAGACAGAGACACAGAGACAGAGACACAGGGAAAGAGAAACAGAGACTGAGACAGAGACAAAGACACAGAGACAGAGACACAGAGACAGAGACACAGAGACAGAGACACAGAGACAGAGACACAGAGACAGAGACACAGAGACAGAGACACAGAGACAGAGACGCAGAGACAGCGACACAGAGACAGAGACACAGAGACAGAGACACAGACATGGAGACAGAGACACAGAGACATAGACACAGAGACAGAGACACAGAGACGGAGACTGTGGGACAGAGACACAGAGACAGATATTCAGAGACGGAGACACAGGGACAGAGACACAGAGACAGGGACACGGAGGCAGAGATTCAGATGCAGAGACACAGTGACAGATTCACAGAGACAGAGACAAGGGAGAGAGGCCCACGGAGACAGAGACACAGAGACAGGGACACAGAGGCAGAGATTCAGATGCAGAGACACAGGGACAGATTCACAGAGGCAGAGACACGGAGAGAGACCCACGGAGACAGAGACACAGAGACAGGGATACAGAGACGGAGACACAGGTACAGAGACACACGGACAGAGGCATAGACACAGAGACCGAGACACGGAGACGGAGACACAGGTCCAGAGACACACGGACAGAGGCATAGACACAAAGACAGAGGCATAGAGACAGATACACAGAGAGAGAGACACAGAGGCAGAGACACAGAGAAAGAGACAGAGACACAGAGACGGAGACACAGGGACAGAGACACAGAGACAGGGCACAGAGACGGAGACTCTGGGACAGAGACACAGAGACAGAGATTCAGAGGCAGAGACACAGAGACGGAGACTGTGGGACAAAGACACAGAGACAGAGACACAGTGAGACAGACAGAGACACAGAGACGGAGACAGACGGACAGACACACAGAGACAGAAACACAGATACAGATTCACAGAGACAGGGACACAGAGATACACGTTCAGAGGCATAGACACAGAGACAGAGACACAGAGACCGTGACACAAAGACGGAGACGCAGGGGCAGAGACACCGAGACAGAGACACAGAGACAGAGACGCAGAGGCAGGGACACAGAGACAGAGACACAGAGACCGAGACCCAGAGACAGAGACACAGATACAGAGACACAGAGACAGAGACACAGAGACAGAGACACAGAGACAGAGACACAGAGACAGAGACACAGAGACAGAGACACAGAGACAGAGAAACAGAGACAGAGTCACAGAGACAGAGACACAGAGGCAGAGGCACAGAGAGAGAGACACAGAGGCAGAGACACAGAGAAAGAGACAGAGACGCAGAGACAGAGACGTAGAGACAGAGACACAGAGACAGGGACACAGAGGCAGAGACACAGAGACAGAGACGCAGAGACAGAGACACAGAGACAGAGACACAGAGACAGAGACACAATGATAGAGATTCAGACACAGAGACACAGGGAGAGAGACACAGAAGCGGAGATGCAGAGCCAGAGGCACAGAGACAGAGACACAGAGCCAGAGGCACAGAGCCAGAGGCACAGAGACAGAGACACAGAGACAGAGTCACAGAGTCAGAGACACAGAGACAGAGACGCAGAAACAGGGACACAGAGACAGAGACACAGAGACACAGACACAGGGACAGAGACACAGAGACATGGACACAGAGAGAGTGACTCAGAGACAGAGACACAGAGACGGAGACAGAGGCACAGAGACATATACATAGAGACAGAGACACAGAGACAGAGACACAGAGACAGAGACACAGGGACAGAGACACAGAGACAGAGACACAGAGACAGAGACACAGAGACAGAGACGCAGAGACAGGGACACAGAGACAGAGACACAGAGACCGAGACCCAGAGACAGAGACACAGATACAGAGACACAGAGACAGAGACCCAGAGACAGAGACACAGAGACAGTGACACAGAGACAGAGACACAGGGACAGAGAAACAGAGACAGAGTCACAGAGACAGAGACACAGAGGCAGAGGCACAGAGAGAGAGACACAGAGGCAGAGACACAGAGAAATAGACAGAGACACAGAGACGGAGACACAGGGACAGAGACACATAGACAGGGACACAGAGACGGAGACACAGAGGCAGAGACACAGTGACAGAGACACAGAGACAGAGACACAGGGGCAGAGGCGCAGAGACAGAGACACAGAGACAGGGACACAGAGACAGTGACACAAAGACAGAGACACAGGGACAGAGGAACAGAGACATAGACACAGAGACAGAGACACAGAGACAGAGACACAGAGACGGAGTCACAGAGACAGAGACACAGAGGCAGAGGCACGGAGACAGAGACACAGAGACAGAGACACAGAGACCGAGACCCAGAGACAGAGACACAGATACAGAGACACAGATGCAGAGACACAATGACAGAGATTCGGAGACAGAGACACAGAAACGTAGACACAAGGACAGAGACACAGAGACAGGGACACAGAGACAGAGACACAGAGACAGAGACACAGGGACGGAGACACAAGGACAGAGACACAGAGACAGGGACACAGAGAGAGAGAGACAGAGACAGAGACAAAGAGACAGAGACACAGAGACAGAGACACAGAGACAGAGACACAGAGACAGAGACACAGAGACGGAGACTGTGGGACAGAGACACAGAGACAGAGACACAGTGAGACAGACAGAGGCACAGAGACAGAGACACAGGGACAGAGACACAGAGACAGAGACACAGAGACAGATTCACAGAGACAGAGACACAGAGACAGAGACACCCGGACAGAGGCATAGACACAAAGACAGAGGCACAGAGACTGATACACAGAAAGAGAGAGACACAGAGGCAGAGACACAGAGAAAGACACAGAGACACAGAGACGGAGACACAGGGACAGAGACACAGAGACAGGGCACAGAGACGGAAACTCTGGGACAGAAACACAGAGACAGAGATTCAGAGAGAGGGACACAGAGACGGAGACACAGAGACAGAGACACAGAGGCAGAGGCACAGAGACAGAGACACAGAGACAGAGACACAGAGACAGAGACACAGAGACAGGGACACAGAGACGGAGACACAGAGAGAGAGACACAGAGACAGAGACACAGAGACAGAGACACAGGTACAGACACACAGAGACAGAGACACAGCGACAGAGACACAGAGACAGAGACACAGAGACAGAGACACAGAGACAGAGACACAGCGACACAGACACAGGGACAGAGACACAGAGACAGAGACACAGAGACAGAGACACAGAGACAGAGAAACAGAGACAGAGTCACAGAGACAGAGACACAGAGGCAGAGGCACAGAGAGAGGGACACAGAGGCAGAGACACAGAGAAAGAGACAGAGACACAGAGACGGAGACACAGGGACAGAGACACAGAGACGGGGACACAGAGACGGAGACACAGAGGCAGAGACACAGTGACAGAGACACAGAGACAGAGACACAGAGACAGATACACAGAGACAGCGTCACAGAGACAGAGACACAGAGCCAGAGGCACAGAGACAGAGACACAGAGACAGAGACACAGAGACAGGGACGCACAGACAGAGACACAGAGACAGAGACAAAATGACAGAGATTCGGAGACAGTGACACAGGGAGAGAGACACAGAAACGTAGACACAAGGACAGAGACACAGAGACAGGGACACAGAGACGGAGACACAGAGAGAGAGACACAGAGACAGAGACACAGGGGCAGAGGCACAGAGACAGAGACACAGAGACAGAGACACAGAGACACAGACACAGGGACAGAGACACAGAGACATGGACACAGAGAGAGTGACTCAGAGACAGAGACACAGAGACGGAGACAGAGGCACAGAGACATATACATAGAGACAGAGACACAGAGACAGAGACACAGAGACAGAGACACAGGGACAGAGACACAGAGACAGAGACACAGAGACAGAGACACAGAGACAGAGACGCAGAGACAGGGACACAGAGACAGAGACACAGAGACCGAGACCCAGAGACAGAGACACAGATACAGAGACACAGAGACAGAGACCCAGAGACAGAGACACAGAGACAGAGACACAGGGACAGAGAAACAGAGACAGAGTCACAGAGACAGAGACACAGAGGCAGAGGCACAGAGAGAGAGACACAGAGGCAGAGACACAGAGAAATAGACAGAGACACAGAGACGGAGACACAGGGACAGAGACACATAGACAGGGACACAGAGACGGAGACACAGAGGCAGAGACACAGTGACAGAGACACAGAGACAGAGACACAGGGGCAGAGGCGCAGAGACAGAGACACAGAGACAGGGACACAGAGAGAGTGACACAGAGGCAGAGACACAGAGAAACAGACAGAGACACAGAGACGGAGACACAGGGACAGAGACACAGAGACGGGGACACAGAGACGGAGACACAGAGGCAGAGACACAGTGACAGAGACACAGAGACAGAGACACAGAGACAGATACACAGAGACAGCGTCACAGAGACAGAGACACAGAGCCAGAGGCACAGAGACAGAGACACAGAGACAGAGACACAGAGACAGGGACGCAGAGACAGAGACACAGAGACAGAGACAAAATGACAGAGATTCGGAGACAGTGGCACAGGGAGAGAGACACAGAAACGTAGACACAAGGACAGAGACACAGAGACAGGGACACAGAGACGGAGACACAGAGAGAGAGACACAGAGACATAGACACAGAGACAGAGACACAGAGACGGAGACTGTGGGACAGAGACACAGAGACAGAGATTCAGAGACGGAGACACAGGGACAGAGACACAGAGACAGGGACACGGAGGCAGAGATTCAGATGCAGAGACACAGTGACAGATTCACAGAGACAGAGACAAGGGAGAGAGGCCCACGGAGACAGAGACACAGAGACAGGGACACAGAGGCAGAGATTCAGATGCAGAGACACAGGGACAGATTCACAGAGGCAGAGACACGGAGAGAGACCCACGGAGACAGAGACACAGAGACAGGGATACAGAGACGGAGACACAGGTACAGAGACACACGGACAGAGGCATAGACACAGAGACCGAGACACGGAGACGGAGACACAGGTCCAGAGACACACGGACAGAGGCATAGACACAAAGACAGAGGCATAGAGACAGATACACAGAGAGAGAGACACAGAGGCAGAGACACAGAGAAAGAGACAGAGACACAGAGACGGAGACACAGGGACAGAGACACAGAGACAGGGCACAGAGACGGAGACTCTGGGACAGAGACACAGAGACAGAGATTCAGAGGCAGAGACACAGAGACGGAGACTGTGGGACAAAGACACAGAGACAGAGACACAGTGAGACAGACAGAGACACAGAGACGGAGACAGAGGGACAGACACACAGAGACAGAAACACAGATACAGATTCACAGAGACAGGGACACAGAGATACACGTTCAGAGGCATAGACACAGAGACAGAGACACAGAGACCGTGACACAAAGACGGAGACGCAGGGGCAGAGACACCGAGACAGAGACACAGAGACAGAGACGCAGAGGCAGGGACACAGAGACAGAGACACAGAGACCGAGACCCAGAGACAGAGACACAGATACAGAGACACAGAGACAGAGACACAGAGACAGAGACACAGAGACAGAGACACAGAGACAGAGACACAGAGACAGAGACACAGAGACAGAGAAACAGAGACAGAGTCACAGAGACAGAGACACAGAGGCAGAGGCACAGAGAGAGAGACACAGAGGCAGAGACACAGAGAAAGAGACAGAGACGCAGAGACAGAGACGTAGAGACAGAGACACAGAGACAGGGACACAGAGGCAGAGACACAGAGACAGAGACGCAGAGACAGAGACACAGAGACAGAGACACAGAGACAGAGACACAATGATAGAGATTCAGACACAGAGACACAGGGAGAGAGACACAGAAGCGGAGATGCAGAGCCAGAGGCACAGAGACAGAGACACAGAGCCAGAGGCACAGAGCCAGAGGCACAGAGACAGAGACACAGAGACAGAGTCACAGAGTCAGAGACACAGAGACAGAGACGCAGAAACAGGGACACAGAGACAGAGACACAGAGACACAGACACAGAGACAGTGACACAGAGACAGAGACACAGGGACAGAGAAACAGAGACAGAGTCACAGAGACAGAGACACAGAGGCAGAGGCACAGAGAGAGAGACACAGAGGCAGAGACACAGAGAAATAGACAGAGACACAGAGACGGAGACACAGGGACAGAGACACATAGACAGGGACACAGAGACGGAGACACAGAGGCAGAGACACAGTGACAGAGACACAGAGACAGAGACACAGGGGCAGAGGCGCAGAGACAGAGACACAGAGACAGGGACACAGAGACAGTGACACAAAGACAGAGACACAGGGACAGAGGAACAGAGACATAGACACAGAGACAGAGACACAGAGACAGAGACACAGAGACGGAGTCACAGAGACAGAGACACAGAGGCAGAGGCACGGAGACAGAGACACAGAGACAGAGACACAGAGACCGAGACCCAGAGACAGAGACACAGATACAGAGACACAGATGCAGAGACACAATGACAGAGATTCGGAGACAGAGACACAGAAACGTAGACACAAGGACAGAGACACAGAGACAGGGACACAGAGACAGAGACACAGAGACAGAGACACAGGGACGGAGACACAAGGACAGAGACACAGAGACAGGGACACAGAGAGAGAGAGACAGAGACAGAGACAAAGAGACAGAGACACAGAGACAGAGACACAGAGACAGAGACACAGAGACAGAGACACAGAGACGGAGACTGTGGGACAGAGACACAGAGACAGAGACACAGTGAGACAGACAGAGGCACAGAGACAGAGACACAGGGACAGAGACACAGAGACAGAGACACAGAGACAGATTCACAGAGACAGAGACACAGAGACAGAGACACCCGGACAGAGGCATAGACACAAAGACAGAGGCACAGAGACTGATACACAGAAAGAGAGAGACACAGAGGCAGAGACACAGAGAAAGACACAGAGACACAGAGACGGAGACACAGGGACAGAGACACAGAGACAGGGCACAGAGACGGAAACTCTGGGACAGAAACACAGAGACAGAGATTCAGAGAGAGGGACACAGAGACGGAGACACAGAGACAGAGACACAGAGGCAGAGGCACAGAGACAGAGACACAGAGACAGAGACACAGAGACAGAGACACAGAGACAGGGACACAGAGACGGAGACACAGAGAGAGAGACACAGAGACAGAGACACAGAGACAGAGACACAGGTACAGACACACAGAGACAGAGACACAGCGACAGAGACACAGAGACAGAGACACAGAGACAGAGACACAGAGACAGAGACACAGCGACACAGACACAGGGACAGAGACACAGAGACAGAGACACAGAGACAGAGACACAGAGACAGAGAAACAGAGACAGAGTCACAGAGACAGAGACACAGAGGCAGAGGCACAGAGAGAGAGACACAGAGGCAGAGACACAGAGAAAGAGACAGAGACACAGAGACGGAGACACAGGGACAGAGACACAGAGACGGGGACACAGAGACGGAGACACAGAGGCAGAGACACAGTGACAGAGACACAGAGACAGAGACACAGAGACAGATACACAGAGACAGCGTCACAGAGACAGAGACACAGAGCCAGAGGCACAGAGACAGAGACACAGAGACAGAGACACAGAGACAGGGACGCACAGACAGAGACACAGAGACAGAGACAAAATGACAGAGATTCGGAGACAGTGACACAGGGAGAGAGACACAGAAACGTAGACACAAGGACAGAGACACAGAGACAGGGACACAGAGACGGAGACACAGAGAGAGAGACACAGAGACAGAGACACAGGGGCAGAGGCACAGAGACAGAGACACAGAGACAGAGACACAGAGACACAGACACAGGGACAGAGACACAGAGACATGGACACAGAGAGAGTGACTCAGAGACAGAGACACAGAGACGGAGACAGAGGCACAGAGACATATACATAGAGACAGAGACACAGAGACAGAGACACAGAGACAGAGACACAGGGACAGAGACACAGAGACAGAGACACAGAGACAGAGACACAGAGACAGAGACGCAGAGACAGGCACACAGAGACAGAGACACAGAGACCGAGACCCAGAGACAGAGACACAGATACAGAGACACAGAGACAGAGACCCAGAGACAGAGACACAGAGACAGAGACACAGGGACAGAGAAACAGAGACAGAGTCACAGAGACAGAGACACAGAGGCAGAGGCACAGAGAGAGAGACACAGAGGCAGAGACACAGAGAAATAGACAGAGACACAGAGACGGAGACACAGGGACAGAGACACATAGACAGGGACACAGAGACGGAGACACAGAGGCAGAGACACAGTGACAGAGACACAGAGACAGAGACACAGGGGCAGAGGCGCAGAGACAGAGACACAGAGACAGGGACACAGAGAGAGTGACACAGAGGCAGAGACACAGAGAAACAGACAGAGACACAGAGACGGAGACACAGGGACAGAGACACAGAGACGGGGACACAGAGACGGAGACACAGAGGCAGAGACACAGTGACAGAGACACAGAGACAGAGACACAGAGACAGATACACAGAGACAGCGTCACAGAGACAGAGACACAGAGCCAGAGGCACAGAGACAGAGACACAGAGACAGAGACACAGAGACAGGGACGCAGAGACAGAGACACAGAGACAGAGACAAAATGACAGAGATTCGGAGACAGTGGCACAGGGAGAGAGACACAGAAACGTAGACACAAGGACAGAGACACAGAGACAGGGACACAGAGACGGAGACACAGAGAGAGAGACACAGAGACAGAGACACAGGGGCAGAGGCACAGAGACAGAGACACAGAGACAGAGCCACAGAGACACAGACACAGGGACAGAGACACAGAGACATGGACACAGAGAGAGTGACTCAGAGACAGAGACACAGAGACGGAGACAGAGGCACAGAGACATATACATAGAGACAGAGACACAGAGACAGAGACACAGAGACAGAGACACAGGGACAGAGACACAGAGACAGAGACACAGAGACAGAGACACAGAGACAGAGACGCAGAGACAGGGACACAGAGACAGAGACACAGAGACCGAGACCTAGAGACAGAGACACAGATACAGAGACACAGAGACAGAGACCCAGAGACAGAGACACAGAGACAGTGACACAGAGACAGAGACACAGGGACAGAGAAACAGAGACAGAGTCACAGAGCCAGAGACACAGAGGCAGAGGCACAGAGAGAGAGACACAGAGGCAGAGACACAGAGAAATAGACAGAGACACAGAGACGGAGACCCAGAGACAGAGACACAGAGACAGTGACACAGAGACAGAGACACAGGGACAGAGAAACAGAGACAGAGACACAGAGACAGAGACACAGAGACAGAGACACAGGGACAGAGACACAGAGACAGAGACACAGAGACAGAGACACAGAGACAGAGACGCAGAGACAGGGACACAGAGACAGAGACACAGAGACCGAGACCCAGAGACAGAGACACAGATACAGAGACACAGAGACAGAGACCCAGAGACAGAGACACAGAGACAGTGACACAGAGACAGAGACACAGGGACAGAGAAACAGAGACAGAGTCACAGAGACAGAGACACAGAGGCAGAGGCACAGAGAGAGAGACACAGAGGCAGAGACACAGAGAAATAGACAGAGACACAGAGACGGAGACACAGGGACAGAGACACATAGACAGGGACACAGAGACGGAGACACAGAGGCAGAGACACAGTGACAGAGACACAGAGACAGAGACACAGGGGCAGAGGCGCAGAGACAGAGACACAGAGACAGGGACACAGAGACAGTGACACAAGGACAGAGACACAGGGACAGAGGAACAGAGACATAGACACAGAGACAGAGACACAGAGACAGAGACACAGAGACGGAGTCACAGAGACAGAGACACAGAGGCAGAGGCACGGAGACAGAGACACAGAGACAGAGACACAGAGACCGAGACCCAGAGACAGAGACACAGATACAGAGACACAGATACAGAGACACAGATGCAGAGACACAATGACAGAGATTCGGAGACAGAGACACAAAAACGTAGACACAAGGACAGAGACACAGAGACAGGGACACAGAGACAGAGACACAGAGACAGAGACACAGGGACGGAGACACAAGGACAGAGACACAGAGACAGGGACACAGAGAGAGAGAGACAGAGACAGAGACAAAGAGACAGAGACACAGAGACAGAGACACAGAGACAGAGACACAGAGACGGAGACTGTGGGACAGAGACACAGAGACAGAGACACAGTGAGACAGACAGAGGCACAGAGACAGAGACACAGGGACAGAGACACAGAGACAGAGACACAGAGACAGATTCACAGAGACAGAGACACAGAGACAGAGACACCCGGACAGAGGCATAGACACAAAGACAGAGGCACAGAGACTGATACACAGAAAGAGAGAGACACAGAGGCAGAGACACAGAGAAAGACACAGAGTCACAGAGTCAGAGACACAGAGACAGAGACGCAGAAACAGGGACACAGAGACAGAGACACAGAGACACAGACACAGCGACAGAGACACAGAGGCAGAGACACAGAGACAGAGACACAGAGACAGAGACACAGAGACGGAGACACATGGAGAGAGTCACAGAGAAAGAGAAACAGAGACAGAGACAGAGACAGAGACACAGAGACCGAGACCCAGAGGCAGAGACACAGAGACAGAGACACAGAGACAGAGACACAGAGACAGAGACACAGAGACAGAGACACAGAGACAGAGACACAGATACAGAGACACAGAGACAGAGACCCAGAGACAGAGACACAGAGACAGAGACACAGGGACAGAGAAACAGAGACAGAGTCACAGAGACAGAGACACAGAGGCAGAGGCACAGAGAGAGAGACACAGAGGCAGAGACACAGAGAAATAGACAGAGACACAGAGACGGAGACACAGGGACAGAGACACATAGACAGGGACACAGAGACGGAGACACAGAGGCAGAGACACAGTGACAGAGACACAGAGACAGAGACACAGGGGCAGAGGCGCAGAGACAGAGACACAGAGACAGGGACACAGAGAGAGTGACACAGAGGCAGAGACACAGAGAAAGAGACAGAGACACAGAGACGGAGACACAGGGACAGAGACACAGAGACGGGGACACAGAGACGGAGACACAGAGGCAGAGACACAGTGACAGAGACACAGAGACAGAGACACAGAGACAGATACACAGAGACAGCGTCACAGAGACAGAGACACAGAGCCAGAGGCACAGAGACAGAGACACAGAGACAGAGACACAGAGACAGGGACGCAGAGACAGAGACACAGAGACAGAGACAAAATGACAGAGATTCGGAGACAGTGGCACAGGGAGAGAGACACAGAAACGTAGACACAAGGACAGAGACACAGAGACAGGGACACAGAGACGGAGACACAGAGAGAGAGACACAGAGACAGAGACACAGGGGCAGAGGCACAGAGACAGAGACACAGAGACAGAGCCACAGAGACACAGACACAGGGACAGAGACACAGAGACATGGACACAGAGAGAGTGACTCAGAGACAGAGACACAGAGACGGAGACAGAGGCACAGAGACATATACATAGAGACAGAGACACAGAGACAGAGACACAGAGACAGAGACACAGGGACAGAGACACAGAGACAGAGACACAGAGACAGAGACACAGAGACAGAGACGCAGAGACAGGGACACAGAGACAGAGACACAGAGACCGAGACCTAGAGACAGAGACACAGATACAGAGACACAGAGACAGAGACCCAGAGACAGAGACACAGAGACAGTGACACAGAGACAGAGACACAGGGACAGAGAAACAGAGACAGAGTCACAGAGCCAGAGACACAGAGGCAGAGGCACAGAGAGAGAGACACAGAGGCAGAGGCACAGAGAAATAGACAGAGACACAGAGACGGAGACCCAGAGACAGAGACACAGAGACAGTGACACAGAGACAGAGACACAGGGACAGAGAAACAGAGACAGAGACACAGAGACAGAGACACAGAGACAGAGACACAGGGACAGAGACACAGAGACAGAGACACAGAGACAGAGACACAGAGACAGAGACGCAGAGACAGGGACACAGAGACAGAGACACAGAGACCGAGACCCAGAGACAGAGACACAGATACAGAGACACAGAGACAGAGACCCAGAGACAGAGACACAGAGACAGTGACACAGAGACAGAGACACAGGGACAGAGAAACAGAGACAGAGTCACAGAGACAGAGACACAGAGGCAGAGGCACAGAGAGAGAGACACAGAGGCAGAGACACAGAGAAATAGACAGAGACACAGAGACGGAGACACAGGGACAGAGACACATAGACAGGGACACAGAGACGGAGACACAGAGGCAGAGACACAGTGACAGAGACACAGAGACAGAGACACAGGGGCAGAGGCGCAGAGACAGAGACACAGAGACAGGGACACAGAGACAGTGACACAAAGACAGAGACACAGGGACAGAGGAACAGAGACATAGACACAGAGACAGAGACACAGAGACGGAGACTGTGGGACAGAGACACAGAGACAGAGACACAGTGAGACAGACAGAGGCACAGAGACAGAGACACAGGGACAGAGACACAGAGACAGAGACACAGAGACAGATTCACAGAGACAGAGACACAGAGACAGAGACACCCGGACAGAGGCATAGACACAAAGACAGAGGCACAGAGACTGATACACAGAAAGAGAGAGACACAGAGGCAGAGACACAGAGAAAGACACAGAGTCACAGAGTCAGAGACACAGAGACAGAGACGCAGAAACAGGGACACAGAGACAGAGACACAGAGACACAGACACAGCGACAGAGACACAGAGGCAGAGACACAGAGACAGAGACACAGAGACAGAGACACAGGGACAGAGACACAGAGACAGAGACACAGAGACAGAGACACAGAGACAGAGACGCAGAGGCAGGGACACAGAGACAGAGACACAGAGACCGAGACCCAGAGACAGAGACACAGATACAGAGACACAGAGACAGAGACACAGAGACAGAGACACAGAGACAGAGACACAGAGACAGAGACACAGAGACAGAGACACAGAGACAGAGAAACAGAGACAGAGTCACAGAGACAGAGACACAGAGGCAGAGGCACAGAGAGAGAGACACAGAGGCAGAGACACAGAGAAAGAGACACAATGATAGAGATTCAGACACAGAGACACAGGGAGAGAGACACAGAAGCGGAGATACAGAGCCAGAGGCACAGAGACAGAGACACAGCGACACAGACACAGGGACAGAGACACGGAGACATGGACACAGAGAGAGTGACTCAGAGACAGAGACACAGAGACGGAGACAGAGGCACAGAGACACATACATAGAGACAGAGACACAGAGACAGAGACACAGAGACAGAGACACAGAGACAGAGACACAGGGACAGAGACACAGAGACAGAGACACAGAGACAGAGACACTGAGACAGAGACGCAGAGACAGGGACACAGAGACAGAGACACAGAGACCGAGACCCAGAGACAGAGACACAGATACAGAGACACAGAGACAGAGACCCAGAGACAGAGACACAGAGACAGAGACACAGAGACAGAGACACAGAGACAGAGAAACAGAGACAGAGTCACAGAGACAGAGACACAGAGGCAGAGGCACAGAGAGAGAGACGCAGAGGCAGAGACACAGAGAAAGAGACACACAGACAGAGACACAGAGACAGAGACACAGAGACAGAGACACAGAGACAGAGACACAGAGACAGAGACACAGAGACAGAGACACAGAGACAGAGACACAGGGACAGAGACACAGAGGCAGACACTCAGAGACAGAGACACAGAGACAGAGACACAGAGACAGAGACACAGAGACAGAGACACAGAGACCGAGACCCAGAGACAGAGACACAGATACAGAGACACAAAGACAGAGACACAGAGACAGAGACACAGAGACAGAGACACAGAGACAGAGACACAGAGACAGAGACACAGAGACAGAGACACAGAGACAGAGACACAGAGACAGAGAAACAGAGACAGAGTCACAGAGACAGAGACACAGAGGCAGAGGCACGGAGAGAGAGACACAGAGGCAGAGACACAGAGAAAGAGACAGAGACACAGAGACGAAGACACAGGGACAGAGACACAGAGACAGGGCACAGAGACGGAGACTCTGGGCCAGAGACACAGAGACAGAGATTCAGAGACAGGGATACAGAGACGGAGACACAGAGACAGAGACACAGAGGCAGAGGCACAGAGACAGAGACACAGAGACAGAGACACAGAGACAGAGACACAGAGACAGGGACACAGAGACGGAGACACAGAGAGAGAGAGACACAGAGACAGAGGCACAGAGACAGAGACACAGAGACAGGGACACAGAGACAGAGACACAGAGACAGAGACGCAGAGACAGAGACACAGAGACAGAGACACAGAGACAGAGACACAATGATAGAGATTCAGAGAGAGAGAAACAGGGAGAGAGACACAGAAACGGAGATACAGCGACAGAGACACATAGACAGAGACACAGAGACAGAGACACAGAGACAGAGACACAGAGACAGAGACGCAGAGACAGGGACACAGAGACAGAGACACAGAGACAGAGACACAGACACGGAGACAGAGACACAGAGACATAGACACAGAGACAGAGACACAGAGTCGGAGACTGTGGGACAGAGACACAGAGACAGAGATTCAGAGACGGAGACACAGGGAGAGAGACACAGAAACGTAGACACAAGGACAGAGACACAGTGACAGGGACACAGAGACGGAGACACAAGGAGAGAGACACAGAGTCGGAGACGCAGAGACAGAGACAGAGACACAGAGACAGAGGCACAATGACAGAGATTCGGAGACAGAGACACAGGGAGAGGGACACAGAAACGGAGACACAGGGACAGAGACACAGAGACAGGGACACAGAGACGGAGACACAGAGAGAGAGTCACAGAGACAGAGACACAGAGACGGAGACGCAAGGACAGAGGCACAGAGACAGGGGCACAGAGAGAGAGACTCAGAGACAGAGACGCAGAGACAGAGACGCAGAGACGGAGACACATGGAGAGAGTCACAGAGAAAGAGAAACAGAGACAGAGACAGAGACAGAGACACAGAGACCGAGACCCAGAGGCAGAGACACAGAGACAGAGACACAGAGACAGAGACACAGAGACAGAGACACAGAGACAGAGACACAGAGACAGAGACACAGAGACAGAGACACAGACACAGAGACGCAGAGAAAGGGACACAGAGACAGTGACGCAGAGACAGAGGCACAGAGACAGAGACACAGAGACAGGGACACAGAGACAGAGACACAGAGACAGAGACGCAGAGACAGAGACACAGAGACAGAGACACAGAGACAGAGACACAGAGACAGAGACACAGAGACAGAGACAGAGACGGAGACACGGAGACAGAGACACAGAGACTGAGACTGAGGCACAGAGACAAAGACACAGAGACAGAGACACAGAGACAGAGACACAGAGACAGAGACACAGAGACAGAGACACAGAGACAGAGATACAGAAACAGAGACACAGAGACAGAGACACAGAGGCAGAGGCACAGAGACAGAGACACAGAGACAGAGACACAGAGACAGAGACGCAGAGACAGAGACACAGAGACAGAGACACAGGGAAAGAGAAACAGAGACTGAGACAGAGACAAAGACACAGAGACAGAGACACAGAGACAGAGACACAGAGACAGAGACACAGAGACAGAGACACAGAGACAGAGACACAGAGACAGAGACACAGAGACAGAGACGCAGAGACAGCGACACAGAGACAGAGACACAGAGACAGAGACACAGACATGGAGACAGAGACACAGAGACATAGACACAGAGACAGAGACACAGAGACGGAGACTGTGGGACAGAGACACAGAGACAGAGATTCAGAGACGGAGACACAGGGACAGAGACACAGAGACAGGGACACGGAGGCAGAGATTCAGATGCAGAGACACAGTGACAGATTCACAGAGACAGAGACAAGGGAGAGAGGCCCACGGAGACAGAGACACAGAGACAGGGACACAGAGGCAGAGATTCAGATGCAGAGACACAGGGACAGATTCACAGAGGCAGAGACACGGAGAGAGACCCACGGAGACAGAGACACAGAGACAGGGATACAGAGACGGAGACACAGGTACAGAGACACACGGACAGAGGCATAGACACAGAGACCGAGACACGGAGACGGAGACACAGGTCCAGAGACACACGGACAGAGGCATAGACACAAAGACAGAGGCATAGAGACAGATACACAGAGAGAGAGACACGGAGGCAGAGACACAGAGAAAGAGACAGAGACACAGAGACGGAGACACAGGGACAGAGACACAGAGACAGGGCACAGAGACGGAGACTCTGGGGCAGAGACACAGAGACAGAGATTCAGAGGCAAAGACACAGAGACGGAGACTGTGGGACAAAGACACAGAGACAGAGACACAGTGAGACAGACAGAGACACAGAGACGGAGACAGAGGGACAGACACACAGAGACAGAAACACAGATACAGATTCACAGAGACAGGGACACAGAGATACACGTTCAGAGGCATAGACACAGAGACAGAGACACAGAGACCGTGACACAAAGACGGAGACGCAGGGGCAGAGACACCGAGACAGAGACACAGAGACAGAGACGCAGAGGCAGGGACACAGAGACAGAGACACAGAGACCGAGACCCAGAGACAGAGACACAGATACAGAGACACAGAGACAGAGACACAGAGACAGAGACACAGAGACAGAGACACAGAGACAGAGACACAGAGACAGAGACACAGAGACAGAGAAACAGAGACAGAGTCACAGAGACAGAGACACAGAGGCAGAGGCACAGAGAGAGAGACACAGAGGCAGAGACACAGAGAAAGAGACAGAGACGCAGAGACAGAGACGTAGAGACAGAGACACAGAGACAGGGACACAGAGGCAGAGACACAGAGACAGAGACGCAGAGACAGAGACACAGAGACAGAGACACAGAGACAGAGACACAATGATAGAGATTCAGACACAGAGACACAGGGAGAGAGACACAGAAGCGGAGATGCAGAGCCAGAGGCACAGAGACAGAGACACAGAGCCAGAGGCACAGAGCCAGAGGCACAGAGACAGAGACACAGAGACAGAGTCACAGAGTCAGAGACACAGAGACAGAGACGCAGAAACAGGGACACAGAGACAGAGACACAGAGACACAGACACAGGGACAGAGACACAGAGACATGGACACAGAGAGAGTGACTCAGAGACAGAGACACAGAGACGGAGACAGAGGCACAGAGACATATACATAGAGACAGAGACACAGAGACAGAGACACAGAGACAGAGACACAGGGACAGAGACACAGAGACAGAGACACAGAGACAGAGACACAGAGACAGAGACGCAGAGACAGGGACACAGAGACAGAGACACAGAGACCGAGACCCAGAGACAGAGACACAGATACAGAGACACAGAGACAGAGACCCAGAGACAGAGACACAGAGACAGTGACACAGAGACAGAGACACAGGGACAGAGAAACAGAGACAGAGTCACAGAGACAGAGACACAGAGGCAGAGGCACAGAGAGAGAGACACAGAGGCAGAGACACAGAGAAATAGACAGAGACACAGAGACGGAGACACAGGGACAGAGACACATAGACAGGGACACAGAGACGGAGACACAGAGGCAGAGACACAGTGACAGAGACACAGAGACAGAGACACAGGGGCAGAGGCGCAGAGACAGAGACACAGAGACAGGGACACAGAGACAGTGACACAAAGACAGAGACACAGGGACAGAGGAACAGAGACATAGACACAGAGACAGAGACACAGAGACAGAGACACAGAGACGGAGTCACAGAGACAGAGACACAGAGGCAGAGGCACGGAGACAGAGACACAGAGACAGAGACACAGAGACCGAGACCCAGAGACAGAGACACAGATACAGAGACACAGATGCAGAGACACAATGACAGAGATTCGGAGACAGAGACACAGAAACGTAGACACAAGGACAGAGACACAGAGACAGGGACACAGAGACAGAGACACAGAGACAGAGACACAGAGACAGAGACACAGAGACAGAGACACAGAGACAGAGACACAGAGACAGAGACACAGAGACAGAGACACAGAGACAGAGAAACAGAGACAGAGTCACAGAGACAGAGACACAGAGGCAGAGGCACGGAGAGAGAGACACAGAGGCAGAGACACAGAGAAAGAGACAGAGACACAGAGACGAAGACACAGGGACAGAGACACAGAGACAGGGCACAGAGACGGAGACTCTGGGCCAGAGACACAGAGACAGAGATTCAGAGACAGGGATACAGAGACGGAGACACAGAGACAGAGACACAGAGGCAGAGGCACAGAGACAGAGACACAGAGACAGAGACACAGAGACAGAGACACAGAGACAGGGACACAGAGACGGAGACACAGAGAGAGAGAGACACAGAGACAGAGGCACAGAGACAGAGACACAGAGACAGGGACACAGAGACAGAGACACAGAGACAGAGACGCAGAGACAGAGACACAGAGACAGAGACACAGAGACAGAGACACAATGATAGAGATTCAGAGAGAGAGAAACAGGGAGAGAGACACAGAAACGGAGATACAGCGACAGAGACACATAGACAGAGACACAGAGACAGAGACACAGAGACAGAGACACAGAGACAGAGACGCAGAGACAGGGACACAGAGACAGAGACACAGAGACAGAGACACAGACACGGAGACAGAGACACAGAGACATAGACACAGAGACAGAGACACAGAGTCGGAGACTGTGGGACAGAGACACAGAGACAGAGATTCAGAGACGGAGACACAGGGAGAGAGACACAGAAACGTAGACACAAGGACAGAGACACAGTGACAGGGACACAGAGACGGAGACACAAGGAGAGAGACACAGAGTCGGAGACGCAGAGACAGAGACAGAGACACAGAGACAGAGGCACAATGACAGAGATTCGGAGACAGAGACACAGGGAGAGGGACACAGAAACGGAGACACAGGGACAGAGACACAGAGACAGGGACACAGAGACGGAGACACAGAGAGAGAGTCACAGAGACAGAGACACAGAGACGGAGACGCAAGGACAGAGGCACAGAGACAGGGGCACAGAGAGAGAGACTCAGAGACAGAGACGCAGAGACAGAGACGCAGAGACGGAGACACATGGAGAGAGTCACAGAGAAAGAGAAACAGAGACAGAGACAGAGACAGAGACACAGAGACCGAGACCCAGAGGCAGAGACACAGAGACAGAGACACAGAGACAGAGACACAGAGACAGAGACACAGAGACAGAGACACAGAGACAGAGACACAGAGACAGAGACACAGACACAGAGACGCAGAGAAAGGGACACAGAGACAGTGACGCAGAGACAGAGGCACAGAGACAGAGACACAGAGACAGGGACACAGAGACAGAGACACAGAGACAGAGACGCAGAGACAGAGACACAGAGACAGAGACACAGAGACAGAGACACAGAGACAGAGACACAGAGACAGAGACAGAGACGGAGACACGGAGACAGAGACACAGAGACTGAGACTGAGGCACAGAGACAAAGACACAGAGACAGAGACACAGAGACAGAGACACAGAGACAGAGACACAGAGACAGAGACACAGAGACAGAGATACAGAAACAGAGACACAGAGACAGAGACACAGAGGCAGAGGCACAGAGACAGAGACACAGAGACAGAGACACAGAGACAGAGACGCAGAGACAGAGACACAGAGACAGAGACACAGGGAAAGAGAAACAGAGACTGAGACAGAGACAAAGACACAGAGACAGAGACACAGAGACAGAGACACAGAGACAGAGACACAGAGACAGAGACACAGAGACAGAGACACAGAGACAGAGACACAGAGACAGAGACGCAGAGACAGCGACACAGAGACAGAGACACAGAGACAGAGACACAGACATGGAGACAGAGACACAGAGACATAGACACAGAGACAGAGACACAGAGACGGAGACTGTGGGACAGAGACACAGAGACAGAGATTCAGAGACGGAGACACAGGGACAGAGACACAGAGACAGGGACACGGAGGCAGAGATTCAGATGCAGAGACACAGTGACAGATTCACAGAGACAGAGACAAGGGAGAGAGGCCCACGGAGACAGAGACACAGAGACAGGGACACAGAGGCAGAGATTCAGATGCAGAGACACAGGGACAGATTCACAGAGGCAGAGACACGGAGAGAGACCCACGGAGACAGAGACACAGAGACAGGGATACAGAGACGGAGACACAGGTACAGAGACACACGGACAGAGGCATAGACACAGAGACCGAGACACGGAGACGGAGACACAGGTCCAGAGACACACGGACAGAGGCATAGACACAAAGACAGAGGCATAGAGACAGATACACAGAGAGAGAGACACGGAGGCAGAGACACAGAGAAAGAGACAGAGACACAGAGACGGAGACACAGGGACAGAGACACAGAGACAGGGCACAGAGACGGAGACTCTGGGGCAGAGACACAGAGACAGAGATTCAGAGGCAAAGACACAGAGACGGAGACTGTGGGACAAAGACACAGAGACAGAGACACAGTGAGACAGACAGAGACACAGAGACGGAGACAGAGGGACAGACACACAGAGACAGAAACACAGATACAGATTCACAGAGACAGGGACACAGAGATACACGTTCAGAGGCATAGACACAGAGACAGAGACACAGAGACCGTGACACAAAGACGGAGACGCAGGGGCAGAGACACCGAGACAGAGACACAGAGACAGAGACGCAGAGGCAGGGACACAGAGACAGAGACACAGAGACCGAGACCCAGAGACAGAGACACAGATACAGAGACACAGAGACAGAGACACAGAGACAGAGACACAGAGACAGAGACACAGAGACAGAGACACAGAGACAGAGACACAGAGACAGAGAAACAGAGACAGAGTCACAGAGACAGAGACACAGAGGCAGAGGCACAGAGAGAGAGACACAGAGGCAGAGACACAGAGAAAGAGACAGAGACGCAGAGACAGAGACGTAGAGACAGAGACACAGAGACAGGGACACAGAGGCAGAGACACAGAGACAGAGACGCAGAGACAGAGACACAGAGACAGAGACACAGAGACAGAGACACAATGATAGAGATTCAGACACAGAGACACAGGGAGAGAGACACAGAAGCGGAGATGCAGAGCCAGAGGCACAGAGACAGAGACACAGAGCCAGAGGCACAGAGCCAGAGGCACAGAGACAGAGACACAGAGACAGAGTCACAGAGTCAGAGACACAGAGACAGAGACGCAGAAACAGGGACACAGAGACAGAGACACAGAGACACAGACACAGGGACAGAGACACAGAGACATGGACACAGAGAGAGTGACTCAGAGACAGAGACACAGAGACGGAGACAGAGGCACAGAGACATATACATAGAGACAGAGACACAGAGACAGAGACACAGAGACAGAGACACAGGGACAGAGACACAGAGACAGAGACACAGAGACAGAGACACAGAGACAGAGACGCAGAGACAGGGACACAGAGACAGAGACACAGAGACCGAGACCCAGAGACAGAGACACAGATACAGAGACACAGAGACAGAGACTCAGAGACAGAGACACAGAGACAGTGACACAGAGACAGAGACACAGGGACAGAGAAACAGAGACAGAGTCACAGAGACAGAGACACAGAGGCAGAGGCACAGAGAGAGAGACACAGAGGCAGAGACACAGAGAAATAGACAGAGACACAGAGACGGAGACACAGGGACAGAGGCATAGACACAAAGACAGAGGCACAGAGACAGATACACAGAGAGAGAGACACAGAGGCAGAGACACAGAGAAAGAGACAGAGACACAGAGACGGAGACACAGGGACAGAGACACAGAGACAGGGCACAGAGACGGAGACTCTGGGACAGAGACACAGAGACAGAGATTCAGAGACAGGGACACAGAGACGGAGACACAGAGACAGAGACACAGAGGCAGAGGCACAGAGACAAAGACACAGAGACAGAGACACAGAGACAGAGACACAGAGACAGGGACGCACAGACAGAGACACAGAGACAGAGACAAAATGACAGAGATTCGGAGACAGTGACACAGGGAGAGAGACACAGAAACGTAGACACAAGGACAGAGACACAGAGACAGGGACACAGAGACGGAGACACAGAGAGAGAGACACAGAGACAGAGACACAGGGGCAGAGGCACAGAGACAGAGACACAGAGACAGAGACACAGAGACACAGACACAGGGACAGAGACACAGAGACATGGACACAGAGAGAGTGACTCAGAGACAGAGACACAGGGGCAGAGGCACAGAGACAGAGACACAGAGACAGAGCCACAGAGACACAGACACAGGGACAGAGACACAGAGACATGGACACAGAGAGAGTGACTCAGAGACGGAGACACAGAGACGGAGACAGAGGCACAGAGACATATACATAGAGACAGAGACACAGAGACAGAGACACAGAGACAGAGACACAGGGACAGAGACACAGAGACAGAGACACAGAGACAGAGACACAGAGACAGAGACGCAGAGACAGGGACACAGAGACAGAGACACAGAGACCGAGACCTAGAGACAGAGACACAGGGACAGAGACACAGAGACAGAGACACAGAGACAGATTCACAGAGACAGAGACACAGAGACAGAGACACACGGACAGAGGCATAGACACAAAGACAGAGGCACAGAGACAGATACACAGAGAGAGAGACACAGAGGCAGAGACACAGAGAAAGAGACAGAGACACAGAGACGGAGACACAGGGACAGAGACACAGAGACAGGGCACAGAGACGGAGACTCTGGGACAGAGACACAGAGACAGAGATTCAGAGACAGGGACACAGAGACGGAGACACAGAGACAGAGACACAGAGGCAGAGGCACAGAGACAAAGACACAGAGACAGAGACGCAGAGACAGAGACACAGAGACAGAGACACAGAGACAGGGACACAGAGACGGAGACACAGAGAGAGAGACACAGAGACAAAGACACAGGTACAGAGACACAGAGACAGAGACACAGCGACAGAGACACAGAGGCAGAGACACAGAGACAGAGACACAGAGACAGAGACACAGGGACAGAGACACAGAGACAGAGACACAGAGACAGAGACACAGAGACAGAGACGCAGAGGCAGGGACACAGAGACAGAGACACAGAGACCGAGACCCAGAGACAGAGACACAGATACAGAGACACAGAGACAGAGACACAGAGACAGAGACACAGAGACAGAGACACAGAGACAGAGACACAATGATAGAGATTCAGACACAGAGACACAGGGAGAGAGACACAGAAGCGGAGATACAGAGCCAGAGGCACAGAGACAGAGACACAGCGACACAGACACAGGGACAGAGACACGGAGACATGGACACAGAGAGAGTGACTCAGAGACAGAGACACAGAGACGGAGACAGAGGCACAGAGACACATACATAGAGACAGAGACACAGAGACAGAGACACAGAGACAGTGACACAGAGACAGAGACACAGGGACAGAGAAACAGAGACAGAGTCACAGAGACAGAGACACAGAGGCAGAGGCACAGAGAGAGAGACACAGAGGCAGAGACACAGAGAAATAGACAGAGACACAGAGACGGAGACCCAGAGACAGAGACACAGAGACAGTGACACAGAGACAGAGACACAGGGACAGAGAAACAGAGACAGAGACACAGAGACAGAGACACAGAGACAGAGACACAGGGACAGAGACACAGAGACAGAGACACAGAGACAGAGACACAGAGACAGAGACGCAGAGACAGGGACACAGAGACAGAGACACAGAGACCGAGACCCAGAGACAGAGACACAGATACAGAGACACAGAGACAGAGACCCAGAGACAGAGACACAGAGACAGTGACACAGAGACAGAGACACAGGGACAGAGAAACAGAGACAGAGTCACAGAGACAGAGACACAGAGGCAGAGGCACAGAGAGAGAGACACAGAGGCAGAGACACAGAGAAATAGACAGAGACACAGAGACGGAGACACAGGGACAGAGACACATAGACAGGGACACAGAGACGGAGACACAGAGGCAGAGACACAGTGACAGAGACACAGAGACAGAGACACAGGGGCAGAGGCGCAGAGACAGAGACACAGAGACAGGGACACAGAGACAGTGACACAAAGACAGAGACACAGGGACAGAGGAACAGAGACATAGACACAGAGACAGAGACACAGAGACAGAGACACAGAGACGGAGTCACAGAGACAGAGACACAGAGGCAGAGGCACGGAGACAGAGACACAGAGACAGAGACACAGAGACCGAGACCCAGAGACAGAGACACAGATACAGAGACACAGATGCAGAGACACAATGACAGAGATTCGGAGACAGAGACACAAAAACGTAGACACAAGGACAGAGACACAGAGACAGGGACACAGAGACAGAGACACAGAGACAGAGACACAGGGACGGAGACACAAGGACAGAGACACAGAGACAGGGACACAGAGAGAGAGAGACAGAGACAGAGACAAAGAGACAGAGACACAGAGACAGAGACACAGAGACAGAGACACAGAGACGGAGACTGTGGGACAGAGACACAGAGACAGAGACACAGTGAGACAGACAGAGGCACAGAGACAGAGACACAGGGACAGAGACACAGAGACAGAGACACAGAGACAGATTCACAGAGACAGAGACACAGAGACAGAGACACCCGGACAGAGGCATAGACACAAAGACAGAGGCACAGAGACTGATACACAGAAAGAGAGAGACACAGAGGCAGAGACACAGAGAAAGACACAGAGTCACAGAGTCAGAGACACAGAGACAGAGACGCAGAAACAGGGACACAGAGACAGAGACACAGAGACACAGACACAGCGACAGAGACACAGAGGCAGAGACACAGAGACAGAGACACAGAGACAGAGACACAGGGACAGAGACACAGAGACAGAGACACAGAGACAGAGACACAGAGACAGAGACGCAGAGGCAGGGACACAGAGACAGAGACACAGAGACCGAGACCCAGAGACAGAGACACAGATACAGAGACACAGAGACAGAGACACAGAGACAGAGACACAGAGACAGAGACACAGAGACAGAGACACAGAGACAGAGACACAGAGACAGAGAAACAGAGACAGAGTCACAGAGACAGAGACACAGAGGCAGAGGCACAGAGAGAGAGACACAGAGGCAGAGACACAGAGAAAGAGACAGAGACGCAGAGACAGAGACGTAGAGACAGAGACACAGAGACAGGGACACAGAGGCAGAGACACAGAGACAGAGACGCAGAGACAGAGACACAGAGACAGAGACACAGAGACAGAGACACAATGATAGAGATTCAGACACAGAGACACAGGGAGAGAGACACAGAAGCGGAGATACAGAGCCAGAGGCACAGAGACAGAGACACAGCGACACAGACACAGGGACAGAGACACGGAGACATGGACACAGAGAGAGTGACTCAGAGACAGAGACACAGAGACGGAGACAGAGGCACAGAGACACATACATAGAGACAGAGACACAGAGACAGAGACACAGAGACAGAGACACAGAGACAGAGACACAGGGACAGAGACACAGAGACAGAGACACAGAGACAGAGACACTGAGACAGAGACGCAGAGACAGGGACACAGAGACAGAGACACAGAGACCGAGACCCAGAGACAGAGACACAGATACAGAGACACAGAGACAGAGACCCAGAGACAGAGACACAGAGACAGAGACACAGAGACAGAGACACAGAGACAGAGAAACAGAGACAGAGTCACAGAGACAGAGACACAGAGGCAGAGGCACAGAGAGAGAGACGCAGAGGCAGAGACACAGAGAAAGAGACACACAGACAGAGACACAGAGACAGAGACACAGAGACAGAGACACAGAGACAGAGACACAGAGACAGAGACACAGAGACAGAGACACAGAGACAGAGACACAGGGACAGAGACACAGAGGCAGACACTCAGAGACAGAGACACAGAGACAGAGACACAGAGACAGAGACACAGAGACAGAGACACAGAGACCGAGACCCAGAGACAGAGACACAGATACAGAGACACAAAGACAGAGACACAGAGACAGAGACACAGAGACAGAGACACAGAGACAGAGACACAGAGACAGAGACACAGAGACAGAGACACAGAGACAGAGACACAGAGACAGAGAAACAGAGACAGAGTCACAGAGACAGAGACACAGAGGCAGAGGCACGGAGAGAGAGACACAGAGGCAGAGACACAGAGAAAGAGACAGAGACACAGAGACGAAGACACAGGGACAGAGACACAGAGACAGGGCACAGAGACGGAGACTCTGGGCCAGAGACACAGAGACAGAGATTCAGAGACAGGGATACAGAGACGGAGACACAGAGACAGAGACACAGAGGCAGAGGCACAGAGACAGAGACACAGAGACAGAGACACAGAGACAGAGACACAGAGACAGGGACACAGAGACGGAGACACAGAGAGAGAGAGACACAGAGACAGAGGCACAGAGACAGAGACACAGAGACAGGGACACAGAGACAGAGACACAGAGACAGAGACGCAGAGACAGAGACACAGAGACAGAGACACAGAGACAGAGACACAATGATAGAGATTCAGAGAGAGAGAAACAGGGAGAGAGACACAGAAACGGAGATACAGCGACAGAGACACATAGACAGAGACACAGAGACAGAGACACAGAGACAGAGACACAGAGACAGAGACGCAGAGACAGGGACACAGAGACAGAGACACAGAGACAGAGACACAGACACGGAGACAGAGACACAGAGACATAGACACAGAGACAGAGACACAGAGTCGGAGACTGTGGGACAGAGACACAGAGACAGAGATTCAGAGACGGAGACACAGGGAGAGAGACACAGAAACGTAGACACAAGGACAGAGACACAGTGACAGGGACACAGAGACGGAGACACAAGGAGAGAGACACAGAGTCGGAGACGCAGAGACAGAGACAGAGACACAGAGACAGAGGCACAATGACAGAGATTCGGAGACAGAGACACAGGGAGAGGGACACAGAAACGGAGACACAGGGACAGAGACACAGAGACAGGGACACAGAGACGGAGACACAGAGAGAGAGTCACAGAGACAGAGACACAGAGACGGAGACGCAAGGACAGAGGCACAGAGACAGGGGCACAGAGAGAGAGACTCAGAGACAGAGACGCAGAGACAGAGACGCAGAGACGGAGACACATGGAGAGAGTCACAGAGAAAGAGAAACAGAGACAGAGACAGAGACAGAGACACAGAGACCGAGACCCAGAGGCAGAGACACAGAGACAGAGACACAGAGACAGAGACACAGAGACAGAGACACAGAGACAGAGACACAGAGACAGAGACACAGAGACAGAGACACAGACACAGAGACGCAGAGAAAGGGACACAGAGACAGTGACGCAGAGACAGAGGCACAGAGACAGAGACACAGAGACAGGGACACAGAGACAGAGACACAGAGACAGAGACGCAGAGACAGAGACACAGAGACAGAGACACAGAGACAGAGACACAGAGACAGAGACACAGAGACAGAGACAGAGACGGAGACACGGAGACAGAGACACAGAGACTGAGACTGAGGCACAGAGACAAAGACACAGAGACAGAGACACAGAGACAGAGACACAGAGACAGAGACACAGAGACAGAGACACAGAGACAGAGATACAGAAACAGAGACACAGAGACAGAGACACAGAGGCAGAGGCACAGAGACACAGACACAGAGACAGAGACACAGAGACAGAGACGCAGAGACAGAGACACAGAGACAGAGACACAGGGAAAGAGAAACAGAGACTGAGACAGAGACAAAGACACAGAGACAGAGACACAGAGACAGAGACACAGAGACAGAGACACAGAGACAGAGACACAGAGACAGAGACACAGAGACAGAGACACAGAGACAGAGACGCAGAGACAGCGACACAGAGACAGAGACACAGAGACAGAGACACAGACATGGAGACAGAGACACAGAGACATAGACACAGAGACAGAGACACAGAGACGGAGACTGTGGGACAGAGACACAGAGACAGAGATTCAGAGACGGAGACACAGGGACAGAGACACAGAGACAGGGACACGGAGGCAGAGATTCAGATGCAGAGACACAGTGACAGATTCACAGAGACAGAGACAAGGGAGAGAGGCCCACGGAGACAGAGACACAGAGACAGGGACACAGAGGCAGAGATTCAGATGCAGAGACACAGGGACAGATTCACAGAGGCAGAGACACGGAGAGAGACCCACGGAGACAGAGACACAGAGACAGGGATACAGAGACGGAGACACAGGTACAGAGACACACGGACAGAGGCATAGACACAGAGACCGAGACACGGAGACGGAGACACAGGTCCAGAGACACACGGACAGAGGCATAGACACAAAGACAGAGGCATAGAGACAGATACACAGAGAGAGAGACACGGAGGCAGAGACACAGAGAAAGAGACAGAGAAACAGAGACAGAGTCACAGAGACAGAGACACAGAGGCAGAGGCACAGAGAGAGAGACACAGAGGCAGAGACACAGAGAAAGAGACAGAGACACAGAGACGGAGACACAGGGACAGAGACACAGAGACGGGGACACAGAGACGGAGACACAGAGGCAGAGACACAGTGACAGAGACACAGAGACAGAGACACAGAGACAGATACACAGAGACAGCGTCACAGAGACAGAGACACAGAGCCAGAGGCACAGAGACAGAGACACAGAGACAGAGACACAGAGACAGGGACGCACAGACAGAGACACAGAGACAGAGACAAAATGACAGAGATTCGGAGACAGTGACACAGGGAGAGAGACACAGAAACGTAGACACAAGGACAGAGACACAGAGACAGGGACACAGAGACGGAGACACAGAGAGAGAGACACAGAGACAGAGACACAGGGGCAGAGGCACAGAGACAGAGACACAGAGACAGAGACACAGAGACACAGACACAGATACAGATTCACAGAGACAGGGACACAGAGATACACGTTCAGAGGCATAGACACAGAGACAGAGACACAGAGACCGTGACACAAAGACGGAGACGCAGGGGCAGAGACACCGAGACAGAGACACAGAGACAGAGACGCAGAGGCAGGGACACAGAGACAGAGACACAGAGACCGAGACCCAGAGACAGAGACACAGATACAGAGACACAGAGACAGAGACACAGAGACAGAGACACAGAGACAGAGACACAGAGACAGAGACACAGAGACAGAGACACAGAGACAGAGACACAGAGACAGAGAAACAGAGACAGAGTCACAGAGACAGAGACACAGAGGCAGAGGCACAGAGAGAGAGACACAGAGGCAGAGACACAGAGAAAGAGACAGAGACGCAGAGACAGAGACGTAGAGACAGAGACACAGAGACAGGGACACAGAGGCAGAGACACAGAGACAGAGACGCAGAGACAGAGACACAGAGACAGAGACACAGAGACAGAGACACAATGATAGAGATTCAGACACAGAGACACAGGGAGAGAGACACAGAAGCGGAGATGCAGAGCCAGAGGCACAGAGACAGAGACACAGAGCCAGAGGCACAGAGCCAGAGGCACAGAGACAGAGACACAGAGACAGAGTCACAGAGTCAGAGACACAGAGACAGAGACGCAGAAACAGGGACACAGAGACAGAGACACAGAGACACAGACACAGGGACAGAGACACAGAGACATGGACACAGAGAGAGTGACTCAGAGACAGAGACACAGAGACGGAGACAGAGGCACAGAGACATATACATAGAGACAGAGACACAGAGACAGAGACACAGAGACAGAGACACAGGGACAGAGACACAGAGACAGAGACACAGAGACAGAGACACAGAGACAGAGACGCAGAGACAGGGACACAGAGACAGAGACACAGAGACCGAGACCCAGAGACAGAGACACAGATACAGAGACACAGAGACAGAGACTCAGAGACAGAGACACAGAGACAGTGACACAGAGACAGAGACACAGGGACAGAGAAACAGAGACAGAGTCACAGAGACAGAGACACAGAGGCAGAGGCACAGAGAGAGAGACACAGAGGCAGAGACACAGAGAAATAGACAGAGACACAGAGACGGAGACACAGGGACAGAGACACATAGACAGGGACACAGAGACGGAGACACAGAGGCAGAGACACAGTGACAGAGACACAGAGACAGAGACACAGGGGCAGAGGCGCAGAGACAGAGACACAGAGACAGGGACACAGAGACAGTGACACAAAGACAGAGACACAGGGACAGAGGAACAGAGACATAGACACAGACACAGAGACACAGAGACAGAGACACAGAGACGGAGTCACAGAGACAGAGACACAGAGGCAGAGGCACGGAGACAGAGACACAGAGACAGAGACACAGAGACCGAGACCCAGAGACAGAGACACAGATACAGAGACACAGATGCAGAGACACAATGACAGAGATTCGGAGACAGAGACACAGAAACGTAGACACAAGGACAGAGACACAGAGACAGCGACACAGAGACAGAGACACAGAGACAGAGACACAGAGACAGAGACACAGAGACAGAGACACAGAGACAGAGACACAGAGACAGAGACACAGAGACAGAGAAACAGAGACAGAGTCACAGAGACAGAGACACAGAGGCAGAGGCACGGAGAGAGAGACACAGAGGCAGAGACACAGAGAAAGAGACAGAGACACAGAGACGAAGACACAGGGACAGAGACACAGAGACAGGGCACAGAGACGGAGACTCTGGGCCAGAGACACAGAGACAGAGATTCAGAGACAGGGATACAGAGACGGAGACACAGAGACAGAGACACAGAGGCAGAGGCACAGAGACAGAGACACAGAGACAGAGACACAGAGACAGAGACACAGAGACAGGGACACAGAGACGGAGACACAGAGAGAGAGAGACACAGAGACAGAGGCACAGAGACAGAGACACAGAGACAGGGACACAGAGACAGAGACACAGAGACAGAGACGCAGAGACAGAGACACAGAGACAGAGACACAGAGACGGAGACACAATGATAGAGATTCAGAGAGAGAGAAACAGGGAGAGAGACACAGAAACGGAGATACAGCGACAGAGACACATAGACAGAGACACAGAGACAGAGACACAGAGACAGAGACACAGAGACAGAGACGCAGAGACAGGGACACAGAGACAGAGACACAGAGACAGAGACACAGACACGGAGACAGAGACACAGAGACATAGACACAGAGACAGAGACACAGAGTCGGAGACTGTGGGACAGAGACACAGAGACAGAGATTCAGAGACGGAGACACAGGGAGAGAGACACAGAAACGTAGACACAAGGACAGAGACACAGTGACAGGGACACAGAGACGGAGACACAAGGAGAGGGACACAGAGTCGGAGACGCAGAGACAGAGACAGAGACACAGAGACAGAGACACAGAGACAGAGACACAGAGACAGAGACACAGAGACAGGGACACAGAGACGGAGACACAGAGAGAGAGAGACACAGAGACAGAGGCACAGAGACAGAGACACAGAGACAGGGACACAGAGACAGAGACACAGAGACAGAGACGCAGAGACAGAGACACAGAGACAGAGACACAGAGACGGAGACACAATGATAGAGATTCAGAGAGAGAGAAACAGGGAGAGAGACACAGAAACGGAGATACAGCGACAGAGACACATAGACAGAGACACAGAGACAGAGACACAGAGACAGAGACACAGAGACAGAGACGCAGAGACAGGGACACAGAGACAGAGACACAGAGACAGAGACACAGACACGGAGACAGAGACACAGAGACATAGACACAGAGACAGAGACACAGAGTCGGAGACTGTGGGACAGAGACACAGAGACAGAGATTCAGAGACGGAGACACAGGGAGAGAGACACAGAAACGTAGACACAAGGACAGAGACACAGTGACAGGGACACAGAGACGGAGACACAAGGAGAGGGACACAGAGTCGGAGACGCAGAGACAGAGACAGAGACACAGAGACAGAGGCACAATGACAGAGATTCGGAGACAGAGACACAGGGAGAGGGACACAGAAACGGAGACACAGGGACAGAGACACAGAGACAGGGACACAGAGACGGAGACACAGAGAGAGAGTCACAGAGACAGAGACACAGAGACGGAGACGCAAGGACAGAGGCACAGAGACAGGGGCACAGAGAGAGAGACTCAGAGACAGAGACGCAGAGACAGAGACGCAGAGACGGAGACACATGGAGAGAGTCACAGAGAAAGAGAAACAGAGACAGAGACAGAGACAGAGACACAGAGACCGAGACCCAGAGGCAGAGACACAGAGACAGAGACACAGAGACAGAGACACAGAGACAGAGACACAGAGACAGAGACACAGAGACAGAGACACAGAGACAGAGACACAGAGACAGAGACACAGAGACAGAGACACAGACACAGAGACGCAGAGAAAGGGACACAGAGACAGTGACGCAGAGACAGAGGCACAGAGACAGAGACACAGAGACAGGGACACAGAGACAGAGACACAGAGACAGAGACGCAGAGACAGAGACACAGAGACAGAGACACAGAGACAGAGACACAGAGACAGAGACACAGAGACAGAGACAGAGACGGAGACACGGAGACAGAGACACAGAGACTGAGACTGAGGCACAGAGACAAAGACACAGAGACAGAGACACAGAGACAGAGACACAGAGACAGAGACACAGAGACAGAGACACAGAGACAGAGATACAGAAACAGAGACACAGAGACAGAGACACAGAGGCAGAGGCACAGAGACAGAGACACAGAGACAGAGACACAGAGACAGAGACGCAGAGACAGAGACACAGAGACAGAGACACAGGGAAAGAGAAACAGAGACTGAGACAGAGACAAAGACACAGAGACAGAGACACAGAGACAGAGACACAGAGACAGAGACACAGAGACAGAGACACAGAGACAGAGACACAGAGACAGAGACACAGAGACAGAGACGCAGAGACAGCGACACAGAGACAGAGACACAGAGACAGAGACACAGACATGGAGACAGAGACACAGAGACATAGACACAGAGACAGAGACACAGAGACGGAGACTGTGGGACAGAGACACAGAGACAGAGATTCAGAGACGGAGACACAGGGACAGAGACACAGAGACAGGGACACGGAGGCAGAGATTCAGATGCAGAGACACAGTGACAGATTCACAGAGACAGAGACAAGGGAGAGAGGCCCACGGAGACAGAGACACAGAGACAGGGACACAGAGGCAGAGATTCAGATGCAGAGACACAGGGACAGATTCACAGAGGCAGAGACACGGAGAGAGACCCACGGAGACAGAGACACAGAGACAGGGATACAGAGACGGAGACACAGGTACAGAGACACACGGACAGAGGCATAGACACAGAGACCGAGACACGGAGACGGAGACACAGGTCCAGATACACACGGACAGAGGCATAGACACAAAGACAGAGGCATAGAGACAGATACACAGAGAGAGAGACACAGAGGCAGAGACACAGAGAAAGAGACAGAGACACAGAGACGGAGACACAGGGACAGAGACACAGAGACAGGGCACAGAGACGGAGACTCTGGGGCAGAGACACAGAGACAGAGATTCAGAGGCAGAGACACAGAGACGGAGACTGTGGGACAAAGACACAGAGACAGAGACACAGTGAGACAGACAGAGACACAGAGACGGAGACAGAGGGACAGACACACAGAGACAGAAACACAGATACAGATTCACAGAGACAGGGACACAGAGATACACGTTCAGAGGCATAGACACAGAGACAGAGACACAGAGACCGTGACACAAAGACGGAGACGCAGGGGCAGAGACACCGAGACAGAGACACAGAGACAGAGACGCAGAGGCAGGGACACAGAGACAGAGACACAGAGACCGAGACCCAGAGACAGAGACACAGATACAGAGACACAGAGACAGAGACACAGAGACAGAGACACAGAGACAGAGACACAGAGACAGAGACACAGAGACAGAGACACAGAGACAGAGAAACAGAGACAGAGTCACAGAGACAGAGACACAGAGGCAGAGGCACAGAGAGAGAGACACAGAGGCAGAGACACAGAGAAAGAGACAGAGACGCAGAGACAGAGACGTAGAGACAGAGACACAGAGACAGGGACACAGAGGCAGAGACACAGAGACAGAGACGCAGAGACAGAGACACAGAGACAGAGACACAGAGACAGAGACACAATGATAGAGATTCAGACACAGAGACACAGGGAGAGAGACACAGAAGCGGAGATGCAGAGCCAGAGGCACAGAGACAGAGACACAGAGCCAGAGGCACAGAGCCAGAGGCACAGAGACAGAGACACAGAGACAGAGTCACAGAGTCAGAGACACAGAGACAGAGACGCAGAAACAGGGACACAGAGACAGAGACACAGAGACACAGACACAGGGACAGAGACACAGAGACATGGACACAGAGAGAGTGACTCAGAGACAGAGACACAGAGACGGAGACAGAGGCACAGAGACATATACATAGAGACAGAGACACAGAGACAGAGACACAGAGACAGAGACACAGAGACAGAGACACAGGGCAGAGACACAGAGACAGAGACACAGAGACAGAGACACAGAGACAGAGACGCAGAGACAGGGACACAGAGACAGAGACACAGAGACCGAGACCCAGAGACAGAGACACAGATACAGAGACACAGAGACAGAGACCCAGAGACAGAGACACAGAGACAGTGACACAGAGACAGAGACACAGGGACAGAGAAACAGAGACAGAGTCACAGAGACAGAGACACAGAGGCAGAGGCACAGAGAGAGAGACACAGAGGCAGAGACACAGAGAAATAGACAGAGACACAGAGACGGAGACACAGGGACAGAGACACATAGACAGGGACACAGAGACGGAGACACAGAGGCAGAGACACAGTGACAGAGACACAGAGACAGAGACACAGGGGCAGAGGCGCAGAGACAGAGACACAGAGACAGGGACACAGAGACAGTGACACAAAGACAGAGACACAGGGACAGAGGAACAGAGACATAGACACAGAGACAGAGACACAGAGACAGAGACACAGAGACGGAGTCACAGAGACAGAGACACAGAGGCAGAGGCACGGAGACAGAGACACAGAGACAGAGACACAGAGGCAGAGGCACAGAGACAGAGACACAGAGACAGAGACACAGAGACAGAGACGCAGAGACAGAGACACAGAGACAGAGACACAGGGAAAGAGAAACAGAGACTGAGACAGAGACAAAGACACAGAGACAGAGACACAGAGACAGAGACACAGAGACAGAGACACAGAGACAGAGACACAGAGACAGAGACACAGAGACCGAGACCCAGAGACAGAGACACAGATACAGAGACACAGATGCAGAGACACAATGACAGAGATTCGGAGACAGAGACACAGAAACGTAGACACAAGGACAGAGACACAGAGACAGGGACACAGAGACAGAGACACAGAGACAGAGACACAGGGACGGAGACACAAGGACAGAGACACAGAGACAGGGACACAGAGAGAGAGAGACAGAGACAGAGACAAAGAGACAGAGACACAGAGACAGAGACACAGAGACAGAGACACAGAGACAGAGACACAGAGACAGAGACACAGAGACGGAGACTGTGGGACAGAGACACAGAGACAGAGACACAGTGAGACAGACAGAGGCACAGAGACAGAGACACAGGGACAGAGACACAGAGACAGAGACACAGAGACAGATTCACAGAGACAGAGACACAGAGACAGAGACTCCCGGACAGAGGCATAGACACAAAGACAGAGGCACAGAGACTGATACACAGAAAGAGAGAGACACAGAGGCAGAGACACAGAGAAAGACACAGAGACACAGAGACGGAGACACAGGGACAGAGACACAGAGACAGGGCACAGAGACGGAAACTCTGGGACAGAAACACAGAGACAGAGATTCAGAGAGAGGGACACAGAGACGGAGACACAGAGACAGAGACACAGAGGCAGAGGCACAGAGACAGAGACACAGAGACAGAGACACAGAGACAGAGACACAGAGACAGGGACACAGAGACGGAGACACAGAGAGAGAGATACAGAGACAGAGACACAGGTACAGACACACAGAGACAGAGACACAGCGACAGAGACACAGAGACAGAGACACAGAGACAGAGACACAGAGACAGAGACACAGCGACACAGACACAGGGACAGAGACACAGAGACAGAGACACAGAGACAGAGACACAGAGACAGAGAAACAGAGACAGAGTCACAGAGACAGAGACACAGAGGCAGAGGCACAGAGAGAGAGACACAGAGGCAGAGACACAGAGAAAGAGACAGAGACACAGAGACGGAGACACAGGGACAGAGACACAGAGACGGGGACACAGAGACGGAGACACAGAGGCAGAGACACAGTGACAGAGACACAGAGACAGAGACACAGAGACAGATACACAGAGACAGCGTCACAGAGACAGAGACACAGAGCCAGAGGCACAGAGACAGAGACACAGAGACAGAGACACAGAGACAGGGACGCACAGACAGAGACACAGAGACAGAGACAAAATGACAGAGATTCGGAGACAGTGACACAGGGAGAGAGACACAGAAACGTAGACACAAGGACAGAGACACAGAGACAGGGACACAGAGACGGAGACACAGAGAGAGAGACACAGAGACAGAGACACAGGGGCAGAGGCACAGAGACAGAGACACAGAGACAGAGACACAGAGACACAGACACAGGGACAGAGACACAGAGACATGGACACAGAGAGAGTGACTCAGAGACAGAGACACAGAGACGGAGACAGAGGCACAGAGACATATACATAGAGACAGAGACACAGAGACAGAGACACAGAGACAGAGACACAGGGACAGAGACGCAGAGACAGGGACACAGAGACAGAGACACAGAGACCGAGACCCAGAGACAGAGACACAGATACAGAGACACAGAGACAGAGACCCAGAGACAGAGACACAGAGACAGAGACACAGGGACAGAGAAACAGAGACAGAGTCACAGAGACAGAGACACAGAAGCAGAGGCACAGAGAGAGAGACACAGAGGCAGAGACACAGAGAAATAGACAGAGACACAGAGACGGAGACACAGGGACAGAGACACATAGACAGGGACACAGAGACGGAGACACAGAGGCAGAGACACAGTGACAGAGACACAGAGACAGAGACACAGGGGCAGATGCGCAGAGACAGAGACACAGAGACAGGGACACAGAGAGAGTGACACAGAGGCAGAGACACAGAGAAAGAGACAGAGACACAGAGACGGAGACACAGGGACAGAGACACAGAGACGGGGACACAGAGACGGAGACACAGAGGCAGAGACACAGTGACAGAGACACAGAGACAGAGACACAGAGACAGATACACAGAGACAGCGTCACAGAGACAGAGACACAGAGCCAGAGGCACAGAGACAGAGACACAGAGACAGAGACACAGAGACAGGGACGCAGAGACAGAGACACAGAGACAGAGACAAAATGACAGAGATTCGGAGACAGTGGCACAGGGAGAGAGACACAGAAACGTAGACACAAGGACAGAGACACAGAGACAGGGACACAGAGACGGAGACACAGAGAGAGAGACACAGAGACAGAGACACAGGGGCAGAGGCACAGAGACAGAGACACAGAGACAGAGCCACAGAGACACAGACACAGGGACAGAGACACAGAGACATGGACACAGAGAGAGTGACTCAGAGACGGAGACACAGAGACGGAGACAGAGGCACAGAGACATATACATAGAGACAGAGACACAGAGACAGAGACACAGAGACAGAGACACAGGGACAGAGACACAGAGACAGAGACACAGAGACAGAGACACAGAGACAGAGACGCAGAGACAGGGACACAGAGACAGAGACACAGAGACCGAGACCTAGAGACAGAGACACAGATACAGAGACACAGAGACAGAGACCCAGAGACAGAGACACAGAGACAGTGACACAGAGACAGAGACACAGGGACAGAGAAACAGAGACAGAGTCACAGAGACAGAGACACAGAGGCAGAGGCACAGAGAGAGAGACACAGAGGCAGAGACACAGAGAAATAGACAGAGACACAGAGACGGAGACACAGGGACAGAGACACATAGACAGGGACACAGAGACAGAGACACAGAGACAGAGACACAGAGACAGAGACACAGAGACGGAGACTGTGGGACAGAGACACAGAGACAGAGACACAGTGAGACAGACAGAGACACAGAGACAGAGACACAGGGACAGAGACACAGAGACAGAGACACAGAGACAGATTCACAGAGACAGAGACACAGAGACAGAGACACACGGACAGAGGCATAGACACAAAGACAGAGGCACAGAGACAGATACACAGAGAGAGAGACACAGAGGCAGAGACACAGAGAAAGAGACAGAGACACAGAGACGGAGACACAGGGACAGAGACACAGAGACAGGGCACAGAGACGGAGACTCTGGGACAGAGACACAGAGACAGAGATTCAGAGACAGGGACACAGAGACGGAGACACAGAGACAGAGACACAGAGGCAGAGGCACAGAGACAAAGACACAGAGACAGAGACGCAGAGACAGAGACACAGAGACAGAGACACAGAGACAGGGACACAGAGACGGAGACACAGAGAGAGAGACACAGAGACAAAGACACAGGTACAGAGACACAGAGACAGAGACACAGCGACAGAGACACAGAGGCAGAGACACAGAGACAGAGACACAGAGACAGAGACACAGGGACAGAGACACAGAGACAGAGACACAGAGACAGAGACACAGAGACAGAGACGCAGAGGCAGGGACACAGAGACAGAGACACAGAGACCGAGACCCAGAGACAGAGACACAGATACAGAGACACAGAGACAGAGACACAGAGACAGAGACACAGAGACAGAGACACAGAGACAGAGACACAATGATAGAGATTCAGACACAGAGACACAGGGAGAGAGACACAGAAGCGGAGATACAGAGCCAGAGGCACAGAGACAGAGACACAGCGACACAGACACAGGGACAGAGACACGGAGACATGGACACAGAGAGAGTGACTCAGAGACAGAGACACAGAGACGGAGACAGAGGCACAGAGACACATACATAGAGACAGAGACACAGAGACAGAGACACAGAGACAGTGACACAGAGACAGAGACACAGGGACAGAGAAACAGAGACAGAGTCACAGAGACAGAGACACAGAGGCAGAGGCACAGAGAGAGAGACACAGAGGCAGAGACACAGAGAAATAGACAGAGACACAGAGACGGAGACCCAGAGACAGAGACACAGAGACAGTGACACAGAGACAGAGACACAGGGACAGAGAAACAGAGACAGAGACACAGAGACAGAGACACAGAGACAGAGACACAGGGACAGAGACACAGAGACAGAGACACAGAGACAGAGACACAGAGACAGAGACGCAGAGACAGGGACACAGAGACAGAGACACAGAGACCGAGACCCAGAGACAGAGACACAGATACAGAGACACAGAGACAGAGACCCAGAGACAGAGACACAGAGACAGTGACACAGAGACAGAGACACAGGGACAGAGAAACAGAGACAGAGTCACAGAGACAGAGACACAGAGGCAGAGGCACAGAGAGAGAGACACAGAGGCAGAGACACAGAGAAATAGACAGAGACACAGAGACGGAGACACAGGGACAGAGACACATAGACAGGGACACAGAGACGGAGACACAGAGGCAGAGACACAGTGACAGAGACACAGAGACAGAGACACAGGGGCAGAGGCGCAGAGACAGAGACACAGAGACAGGGACACAGAGACAGTGACACAAAGACAGAGACACAGGGACAGAGGAACAGAGACATAGACACAGAGACAGAGACACAGAGACAGAGACACAGAGACGGAGTCACAGAGACAGAGACACAGAGGCAGAGGCACGGAGACAGAGACACAGAGACAGAGACACAGAGACCGAGACCCAGAGACAGAGACACAGATACAGAGACACAGATGCAGAGACACAATGACAGAGATTCGGAGACAGAGACACAGAAACGTAGACACAAGGACAGAGACACAGAGACAGGGACACAGAGACAGAGACACAGAGACAGAGACACAGGGACGGAGACACAAGGACAGAGACACCGAGACAGGGACACAGAGAGAGAGAGACAGAGACAGAGACAAAGAGACAGAGACACAGAGACAGAGACACAGAGACAGAGACACAGAGACAGAGACACAGAGACGGAGACTGTGGGACAGAGACACAGAGACAGAGACACAGTGAGACAGACAGAGGCACAGAGACAGAGACACAGGGACAGAGACACAGAGACAGAGACACAGAGACAGATTCACAGAGACAGAGACACAGAGACAGAGACACCCGGACAGAGGCATAGACACAAAGACAGAGGCACAGAGACTGATACACAGAAAGAGAGAGACACAGAGGCAGAGACACAGAGAAAGACACAGAGACACAGAGACGGAGACACAGGGACAGAGACACAGAGACAGGGCACAGAGACGGAAACTCTGGGACAGAAACACAGAGACAGAGATTCAGAGAGAGGGACACAGAGATGGAGACACAGAGACAGAGACACAGAGGCAGAGGCACAGAGACAGAGACACAGAGACAGAGACACAGAGACAGAGACACAGAGACAGAGACACAGAGACAGGGACACAGAGACGGAGACACAGAGAGAGAGACACAGAGACAGAGACACAGGTACAGACACACAGAGACAGAGACACAGCGACAGAGACACAGAGACAGAGACACAGAGACAGAGACACAGAGACAGAGACACAGCGACACAGACACAGGGACAGAGACACAGAGACAGAGACACAGAGACAGAGACACAGAGACAGAGAAACAGAGACAGAGTCACAGAGACAGAGACACAGAGGCAGAGGCACAGAGAGAGAGACACAGAGGCAGAGACACAGAGAAAGAGACAGAGACACAGAGACGGAGACACAGGGACAGAGACACAGAGACGGGGACACAGAGACGGAGACACAGAGGCAGAGACACAGTGACAGAGACACAGAGACAGAGACACAGAGACAGATACACAGAGACAGCGTCACAGAGACAGAGACACAGAGACACAGAGCCAGAGGCACAGAGACAGAGACACAGAGACAGAGACACAGAGACAGGGACGCACAGACAGAGACACAGAGACAGAGACAAAATGACAGAGATTCGGAGACAGTGACACAGGGAGAGAGACACAGAAACGTAGACACAAGGACAGAGACACAGAGACAGGGACACAGAGACGGAGACACAGAGAGAGAGACACAGAGACAGAGACACAGGGGCAGAGGCACAGAGACAGAGACACAGAGACAGAGACACAGAGACACAGACACAGGGACTGAGACACAGAGACATGGACACAGAGAGAGTGACTCAGAGACAGAGACACAGAGACGGAGACAGAGGCACAGAGACATATACATAGAGACAGAGACACAGAGACAGAGACACAGAGACAGAGACACAGGGACAGAGACGCAGAGACAGGGACACAGAGACAGAGACACAGAGACCGAGACCCAGAGACAGAGACACAGATACAGAGACACAGAGACAGAGACCCAGAGACAGAGACACAGAGACAGAGACACAGGGACAGAGAAACAGAGACAGAGTCACAGAGACAGAGACACAGAGGCAGAGGCACAGAGAGAGAGACACAGAGGCAGAGACACAGAGAAATAGACAGAGACACAGAGACGGAGACACAGGGACAGAGACACATAGACAGGGACACAGAGACGGAGACACAGAGGCAGAGACACAGTGACAGAGACACAGAGACAGAGACACAGGGGCAGATGCGCAGAGACAGAGACACAGAGACAGGGACACAGAGAGAGTGACACAGAGGCAGAGACACAGAGAAAGAGACAGAGACACAGAGACGGAGACACAGGGACAGAGACACAGAGACGGGGACACAGAGACGGAGACACAGAGGCAGAGACACAGTGACAGAGACACAGAGACAGAGACACAGAGACAGATACACAGAGACAGCGTCACAGAGACAGAGACACAGAGCCAGAGGCACAGAGACAGAGACACAGAGACAGAGACACAGAGACAGGGACGCAGAGACAGAGACACAGAGACAGAGACAAAATGACAGAGATTCGGAAACAGTGGCACAGGGAGAGAGACACAGAAACGTAGACACAAGGACAGAGACACAGAGACAGGGACACAGAGACGGAGACACAGAGAGAGAGACACAGAGACAGAGACACAGGGGCAGAGGCACAGAGACAGAGACACAGAGACAGAGCCACAGAGACACAGACACAGGGACAGAGACACAGAGACATGGACACAGAGAGAGTGACTCAGAGACGGAGACACAGAGACGGAGACAGAGGCACAGAGACATATACATAGAGACAGAGACACAGAGACAGAGACACAGAGACAGAGACACAGGGACAGAGACACAGAGACAGAGACACAGAGACAGAGACACAGAGACAGAGACGCAGAGACAGGGACACAGAGACAGAGACACAGAGACCGAGACCTAGAGACAGAGACACAGATACAGAGACACAGAGACAGAGACCCAGAGACAGAGACACAGAGACAGTGACACAGAGACAGAGACACAGGGACAGAGAAACAGAGACAGAGTCACAGAGACAGAGACACAGAGGCAGAGGCACAGAGAGAGAGACACAGAGGCAGAGACACAGAGAAATAGACAGAGACACAGAGACGGAGACACAGGGACAGAGACACATAGACAGGGACACAGAGACAGAGACACAGAGACGGAGACTGTGGGACAGAGACACAGAGACAGAGACACAGTGAGACAGACAGAGACACAGAGACAGAGACACAGGGACAGAGACACAGAGACAGAGACACAGAGACAGATTCACAGAGACAGAGACACAGAGACAGAGACACACGGACAGAGGCATAGACACAAAGACAGAGGCACAGAGACAGATACACAGAGAGAGAGACACAGAGGCAGAGACACAGAGAAAGAGACAGAGACACAGAGACGGAGACACAGGGACAGAGACACAGAGACAGGGCACAGAGACGGAGACTCTGGGACAGAGACACAGAGACAGAGATTCAGAGACAGGGACACAGAGACGGAGACACAGAGACAGAGACACAGAGGCAGAGGCACAGAGACAAAGACACAGAGACAGAGACGCAGAGACAGAGACACAGAGACAGAGACACAGAGACAGGGACACAGAGACGGAGACACAGAGAGAGAGACACAGAGACAAAGACACAGGTACAGAGACACAGAGACAGAGACACAGCGACAGAGACACAGAGGCAGAGACACAGAGACAGAGACACAGAGACAGAGACACAGGGACAGAGACACAGAGACAGAGACACAGAGACAGAGACACAGAGACAGAGACGCAGAGGCAGGGACACAGAGACAGAGACACAGAGACCGAGACCCAGAGACAGAGACACAGATACAGAGACACAGAGACAGAGACACAGAGACAGAGACACAGAGACAGAGACACAATGATAGAGATTCAGACACAGAGACACAGGGAGAGAGACACAGAAGCGGAGATACAGAGCCAGAGGCACAGAGACAGAGACACAGCGACACAGACACAGGGACAGAGACACGGAGACATGGACACAGAGAGAGTGACTCAGAGACAGAGACACAGAGACGGAGACAGAGGCACAGAGACACATACATAGAGACAGAGACACAGAGACAGAGACACAGAGACAGAGACACAGAGAAAGAGACACACAGACAGAGACACAGAGACAGAGACACAGAGACAGAGACACAGAGACAGAGACACAGAGACAGAGACACAGAGACAGAGACACAGAGACAGAGACACAGAGACAGAGACACAGGGACAGAGACACAGAGGCAGACACTCAGAGACAGAGACACAGAGACAGAGACACAGAGACAGAGACACAGAGACCGAGACCCAGAGACAGAGACACAGATACAGAGACACAAAGACAGAGACACAGAGACAGAGACACAGAGACAGAGACACAGAGACAGAGACACAGAGACAGAGACACAGAGACAGAGACACAGAGACAGAGACACAGAGACAGAGAAACAGAGACAGAGTCACAGAGACAGAGACACAGAGGCAGAGGCACGGAGAGAGAGACACAGAGGCAGAGACACAGAGAAAGAGACAGAGACACAGAGACGAAGACACAGGGACAGAGACACAGAGACAGGGCACAGAGACGGAGACTCTGGGCCAGAGACACAGAGACAGAGATTCAGAGACAGGGATACAGAGACGGAGACACAGAGACAGAGACACAGAGGCAGAGGCACAGAGACAGAGACACAGAGACAGAGACACAGAGACAGAGACACAGAGACAGAGACACAGAGACAGGGACACAGAGACGGAGACACAGAGAGAGAGAGACACAGAGACAGAGGCACAGAGACAGAGACACAGAGACAGGGACACAGAGACAGAGACACAGAGACAGAGACGCAGAGACAGAGACACAGAGACAGAGACACAGAGACAGAGACACAATGATAGAGATTCAGAGAGAGAGAAACAGGGAGAGAGACACAGAAACGGAGATACAGCGACAGAGACACATAGACAGAGACACAGAGACAGAGACACAGAGACAGAGACACAGAGACAGAGACACAGAGACAGAGACGCAGAGACAGAGACACAGAGACAGAGACACAGAGACAGAGACACAATGATAGAGATTCAGAGAGAGAGACACAGGGAGAGAGACACAGAAACGTAGACACAAGGACAGAGACACAGTGACAGGGACACAGAGACGGAGACACAAGGAGAGAGACACAGAGTCGGAGACGCAGAGACAGAGACAGAGACACAGAGACAGAGGCACAATGACAGAGATTCGGAGACAGAGACACAGGGAGAGGGACACAGAAACGGAGACACAGGGACAGAGACACAGAGACAGGGACACAGAGACGGAGACACAGAGAGAGAGTCACAGAGACAGAGACACAGAGACGGAGACGCAAGGACAGAGGCACAGAGACAGGGGCACAGAGAGAGAGACTCAGAGACAGAGACGCAGAGACAGAGACGCAGAGACGGAGACACATGGAGAGAGTCACAGAGAAAGAGAAACAGAGACAGAGACAGAGACAGAGACACAGAGACCGAGACCCAGAGGCAGAGACCCAGAGACAGAGACACAGAGACAGAGACACAGAGACAGAGACACAGAGACAGAGACACAGAGACAGAGACACAGAGACAGAGACACAGACACAGAGACGCAGAGAAAGGGACACAGAGACAGTGACGCAGAGACAGAGGCACAGAGGCAGAGACACAGAGACAGGGACACAGAGACAGAGACACAGAGACAGAGACGCAGAGACAGAGACACAGAGACAGAGACACAGAGACAGAGACACAGAGACAGAGACACAGAGACAGAGACAGAGACGGAGACACGGAGACAGAGACACAGAGACTGAGACTGAGGCACAGAGACAAAGACACAGAGACAGAGACACAGAGACAGAGACACAGAGACAGAGACACAGAGACAGAGACACAGAGACAGAGACACAGAGACAGAGACACAGAGACAGAGATACAGAAACAGAGACACAGAGACAGAGACACAGAGGCAGAGGCACAGAGACAGAGACACAGAGACAGAGACACAGAGACAGAGACGCAGAGACAGAGACACAGAGACAGAGACACAGGGAAAGAGAAACAGAGACTGAGACAGAGACAAAGACACAGAGACAGAGACACAGAGACAGAGACACAGAGACAGAGACACAGAGACAGAGACACAGAGACAGAGACACAGAGACAGAGACGCAGAGACAGCGACACAGAGACAGAGACACAGAGACAGAGACACAGACATGGAGACAGAGACACAGAGACATAGACACAGAGACAGAGACACAGAGACGGAGACTGTGGGACAGAGACACAGAGACAGAGATTCAGAGCCGGAGACACAGGGACAGAGACACAGAGACAGGGACACGGAGGCAGAGATTCAGATGCAGAGACACAGTGACAGATTCACAGAGACAGAGACAAGGGAGAGAGGCCCACGGAGACAGAGACACAGAGACAGGGACACAGAGGCAGATATTCAGATGCAGAGACACAGGGACAGATTCACAGAGGCAGAGACACGGAGAGAGACCCACGGAGACAGAGACACAGAGACAGGGATACAGAGACGGAGACACAGGTACAGAGACACACGGACAGAGGCATAGACACAGAGACCGAGACACGGAGACGGAGACACAGGTCCAGAGACACACGGACAGAGGCATAGACACAAAGACAGAGGCATAGAGACAGATACACAGAGAGAGAGACACAGAGGCAGAGACACAGAGAAAGAGACAGAGACACAGAGACGGAGACACAGGGACAGAGACACAGAGACAGGGCACAGAGACGGAGACTCTGGGACAGAGACACAGAGACAGAGATTCAGAGGCAGAGACACAGAGACGGAGACTGTGGGACAAAGACACAGAGACAGAGACACAGTGATACAGACAGAGACACAGAGACGGAGACAGAGGGACAGACACACAGAGACAGAAACACAGATACAGATTCACAGAGACAGGGACACAGAGATACACGTTCAGAGGCATAGACACAGAGACAGAGACACAGAGACCGTGACACAAAGACGGAGACGCAGGGGCAGAGACACCGAGACAGAGACACAGAGACAGAGACGCAGAGGCAGGGACACAGAGACAGAGACACAGAGACCGAGACCCAGAGACAGAGACACAGATACAGAGACACAGAGACAGAGACACAGAGACAGAGACACAGAGACAGAGACACAGAGACAGAGACACAGAGACAGAGACACAGAGACAGAGACACAGAGACAGAGAAACAGAGACAGAGTCACAGAGACAGAGACACAGAGGCAGAGGCACAGAGAGAGAGACACAGAGGCAGAGACACAGAGAAAGAGACAGAGACGCAGAGACAGAGACGTAGAGACAGAGACACAGAGACAGGGACACAGAGGCAGAGACACAGAGACAGAGACGCAGAGACAGAGACACAGAGACAGAGACACAGAGACAGAGACACAATGATAGAGATTCAGACACAGAGACACAGGGAGAGAGACACAGAAGCGGAGATGCAGAGCCAGAGGCACAGAGACAGAGACACAGAGCCAGAGGCACAGAGCCAGAGGCACAGAGACAGAGACACAGAGACAGAGTCACAGAGTCAGAGACACAGAGACAGAGACGCAGAAACAGGGACACAGAGACAGAGACACAGAGACACAGACACAGGGACAGAGACACAGAGACATGGACACAGAGAGAGTGACTCAGAGACAGAGACACAGAGACGGAGACAGAGGCACAGAGACATATACATAGAGACAGAGACACAGAGACAGAGACACAGAGACAGAGACACAGGGACAGAGACACAGAGACAGAGACACAGAGACAGAGACACAGAGACAGAGACGCAGAGACAGGGACACAGAGACAGAGACACAGAGACCGAGACCCAGAGACAGAGACACAGATACAGAGACACAGAGACAGAGACCCAGAGACAGAGACACAGAGACAGTGACACAGAGACAGAGACACAGGGACAGAGAAACAGAGACAGAGTCACAGAGACAGAGACACAGAGGCAGAGGCACAGAGAGAGAGACACAGAGGCAGAGACACAGAGAAATAGACAGAGACACAGAGACGGAGACACAGGGACAGAGACACATAGACAGGGACACAGAGACGGAGACACAGAGGCAGAGACACAGTGACAGAGACACAGAGACAGAGACACAGGGGCAGAGGCGCAGAGACAGAGACACAGAGACAGGGACACAGAGACAGTGACACAAAGACAGAGACACAGGGACAGAGGAACAGAGACATAGACACAGAGACAGAGACACAGAGACAGAGACACAGAGACGGAGTCACAGAGACAGAGACACAGAGGCAGAGGCACGGAGACAGAGACACAGAGACAGAGACACAGAGACCGAGACCCAGAGACAGAGACACAGATACAGAGACACAGATGCAGAGACACAATGACAGAGATTCGGAGACAGAGACACAGAAACGTAGACACAAGGACAGAGACACAGAGACAGGGACACAGAGACAGAGACACAGAGACAGAGACACAGGGACGGAGACACAAGGACAGAGACACAGAGACAGGGACACAGAGAGAGAGAGACACAGAGTCGGAGACGCAGAGACAGAGACAGAGACACAGAGACAGAGGCACAATGACAGAGATTCGGAGACAGAGACACAGGGAGAGGGACACAGAAACGGAGACACAGGGACAGAGACACAGAGACAGGGACACAGAGACGGAGACACAGAGAGAGAGTCACAGAGACAGAGACACAGAGACGGAGACGCAAGGACAGAGGCACAGAGACAGGGGCACAGAGAGAGAGACTCAGAGACAGAGACGCAGAGACAGAGACGCAGAGACGGAGACACATGGAGAGAGTCACAGAGAAAGAGAAACAGAGACAGAGACAGAGACAGAGACACAGAGACCGAGACCCAGAGGCAGAGACACAGAGACAGAGACACAGAGACAGAGACACAGAGACAGAGACACAGAGACAGAGACACAGAGACAGAGACACAGACACAGAGACGCAGAGAAAGGGACACAGAGACAGTGACGCAGAGACAGAGGCACAGAGGCAGAGACACAGAGACAGGGACACAGAGACAGAGACACAGAGACAGAGACGCAGAGACAGAGACACAGAGACAGAGACACAGAGACAGAGACACAGAGACAGAGACACAGAGACAGAGACAGAGACGGAGACACGGAGACAGAGACACAGAGACTGAGACTGAGGCACAGAGACAAAGACACAGAGACAGAGACACAGAGACAGAGACACAGAGACAGAGACACAGAGACAGAGACACAGAGACAGAGATACAGAAACAGAGACACAGAGACAGAGACACAGAGGCAGAGGCACAGAGACAGAGACACAGAGACAGAGACACAGAGACAGAGACGCAGAGACAGAGACACAGAGACAGAGACACAGGGAAAGAGAAACAGAGACTGAGACAGAGACAAAGACACAGAGACAGAGACACAGAGACAGAGACACAGAGACAGAGACACAGAGACAGAGACACAGAGACAGAGACACAGAGACAGAGACGCAGAGACAGCGACACAGAGACAGAGACACAGAGACAGAGACACAGACATGGAGACAGAGACACAGAGACATAGACACAGAGACAGAGACACAGAGACGGAGACTGTGGGACAGAGACACAGAGACAGAGATTCAGAGACGGAGACACAGGGACAGAGACACAGAGACAGGGACACGGAGGCAGAGATTCAGATGCAGAGACACAGTGACAGATTCACAGAGACAGAGACAAGGGAGAGAGGCCCACGGAGACAGAGACACAGAGACAGGGACACAGAGGCAGAGATTCAGATGCAGAGACACAGGGACAGATTCACAGAGGCAGAGACACGGAGAGAGACCCACGGAGACAGAGACACAGAGACAGGGATACAGAGACGGAGACACAGGTACAGAGACACACGGACAGAGGCATAGACACAGAGACCGAGACACGGAGACGGAGACACAGGTCCAGAGACACACGGACAGAGGCATAGACACAAAGACAGAGGCATAGAGACAGATACACAGAGAGAGAGACACAGAGGCAGAGACACAGAGAAAGAGACAGAGACACAGAGACGGAGACACAGGGACAGAGACACAGAGACAGGGCACAGAGACGGAGACTCTGGGACAGAGACACAGAGACAGAGATTCAGAGGCAGAGACACAGAGACGGAGACTGTGGGACAAAGACACAGAGACAGAGACACAGTGAGACAGACAGAGACACAGAGACGGAGACAGAGGGACAGACACACAGAGACAGAAACACAGATACAGATTCACAGAGACAGGGACACAGAGATACACGTTCAGAGGCATAGACACAGAGACAGAGACACAGAGACCGTGACACAAAGACGGAGACGCAGGGGCAGAGACACCGAGACAGAGACACAGAGACAGAGACGCAGAGGCAGGGACACAGAGACAGAGACACAGAGACCGAGACCCAGAGACAGAGACACAGATACAGAGACACAGAGACAGAGACACAGAGACAGAGACACAGAGACAGAGACACAGAGACAGAGACACAGAGACAGAGACACAGAGACAGAGAAACAGAGACAGAGTCACAGAGACAGAGACACAGAGGCAGAGGCACAGAGAGAGAGACACAGAGGCAGAGACACAGAGAAAGAGACAGAGACGCAGAGACAGAGACGTAGAGACAGAGACACAGAGACAGGGACACAGAGGCAGAGACACAGAGACAGAGACGCAGAGACAGAGACACAGAGACAGAGACACAGAGACAGAGACACAATGATAGAGATTCAGACACAGAGACACAGGGAGAGAGACACAGAAGCGGAGATGCAGAGCCAGAGGCACAGAGACAGAGACACAGAGCCAGAGGCACAGAGCCAGAGGCACAGAGACAGAGACACAGAGACAGAGTCACAGAGTCAGAGACACAGAGACAGAGACGCAGAAACAGGGACACAGAGACAGAGACACAGAGACACAGACACAGGGACAGAGACACAGAGACATGGACACAGAGAGAGTGACTCAGAGACAGAGACACAGAGACGGAGACAGAGGCACAGAGACATATACATAGAGACAGAGACACAGAGACAGAGACACAGAGACAGAGACACAGGGACAGAGACACAGAGACAGAGACACAGAGACAGAGACACAGAGACAGAGACGCAGAGACAGGGACACAGAGACAGAGACACAGAGACCGAGACCCAGAGACAGAGACACAGATACAGAGACACAGAGACAGAGACCCAGAGACAGAGACACAGAGACAGTGACACAGAGACAGAGACACAGGGACAGAGAAACAGAGACAGAGTCACAGAGACAGAGACACAGAGGCAGAGGCACAGAGAGAGAGACACAGAGGCAGAGACACAGAGAAATAGACAGAGACACAGAGACGGAGACACAGGGACAGAGACACATAGACAGGGACACAGAGACGGAGACACAGAGGCAGAGACACAGTGACAGAGACACAGAGACAGAGACACAGGGGCAGAGGCGCAGAGACAGAGACACAGAGACAGGGACACAGAGACAGTGACACAAAGACAGAGACACAGGGACAGAGGAACAGAGACATAGACACAGAGACAGAGACACAGAGACAGAGACACAGAGACGGAGTCACAGAGACAGAGACACAGAGACGGAGACTGTGGGGCAGAGACACAGAGACAGAGACACAGTGAGACAGACAGAGGCACAGAGACAGAGACACAGGGACAGAGACACAGAGACAGAGACACAGAGACAGATTCACAGAGACAGAGACACAGAGACAGAGACACCCGGACAGAGGCATAGACACAAAGACAGAGGCACAGAGACTGATACACAGAAAGAGAGAGACACAGAGGCAGAGACACAGAGAAAGACACAGAGACACAGAGACGGAGACACAGGGACAGAGACACAGAGACAGGGCACAGAGACGGAAACTCTGGGACAGAAACACAGAGACAGAGATTCAGAGAGAGGGACACAGAGACGGAGACACAGAGACAGAGACACAGAGGCAGAGGCACAGAGACAGAGACACAGAGACAGAGACACAGAGACAGAGACACAGAGACAGGGACACAGAGACGGAGACACAGAGAGAGAGACACAGAGACAGAGACACAGAGACAGAGACACAGGTACAGACACACAGAGACAGAGACACAGCGACAGAGACACAGAGACAGAGACACAGAGACAGAGACACAGAGACAGAGACACAGCGACACAGACACAGGGACAGAGACACAGAGACATGGACACAGAGAGAGTGACTCAGAGACAGAGACACAGAGACGGAGACAGAGGCACAGAGACATATACATAGAGACAGAGACACAGAGACAGAGACACAGAGACAGAGACACAGAGACAGAGACACAGAGACAGAGACACAGGGACAGAGACACAGAGACAGAGACACAGAGACAGAGACACTGAGACAGAGACGCAGAGACAGGGACACAGAGACAGAGACACAGAGACCGAGACCCAGAGACAGAGACACAGATACAGAGACACAGAGACAGAAACCCAGAGACAGAGACACAGAGACAGAGACACAGAGACAGAGACACAGAGACAGAGAAACAGAGACAGAGTCACAGAGACAGAGACACAGAGGCAGAGGCACAGAGAGAGAGACACAGAGGCAGAGACACAGAGAAAGAGACACACAGACAGAGACACAGAGACAGAGACACAGAGACAGAGACACAGAGACAGAGACACAGAGACAGAGACACAGAGACAGAGACACAGAGACAGAGACACAGAGACAGAGACACAGAGACAGAGACACAGAGACAGAGACACAGGGACAGAGACACAGAGGCAGACACTCAGAGACAGAGACACAGAGACAGAGACACAGAGACAGAGACACAGAGACAGAGACACAGAGACCGAGACCCAGAGACAGAGACACAGATACAGAGACACAAAGACAGAGACACAGAGACAGAGACACAGAGACAGAGACACAGAGACAGAGACACAGAGACAGAGACACAGAGACAGAGAAACAGAGACAGAGTCACAGAGACAGAGACACAGAGGCAGAGGCACAGAGAGAGAGACACAGAGGCAGAGACACAGAGAAAGAGACAGAGACACAGAGACGAAGACACAGGGACAGAGACACAGAGACAGGGCACAGAGACGGAGACTCTGGGCCAGAGACACAGAGACAGAGATTCAGAGACAGGGATACAGAGACGGAGACACAGAGACAGAGACACAGAGATAGAGGCACAGAGACAGAGACACAGAGACAGAGACACAGAGACAGGGACACAGAGACGGAGACACAGAGAGAGAGACACAGAGACAGAGGCACAGAGACAGAGACACAGGTACAGAGACACAGAGGCAGAGGCACAGAGACAGTGACACAGAGACAGAGACACAGAGACAGAGACACAGAGACAGAGACACAGAGGCAGAGACACAGAGACAGAGACACAGAGACAGAGACACAGAGACAGAGACACAGAGACAGAGACACAGAGACAGAGACACAGAGACAGAGACACAGAGACAGAGACACAGAGACAGAGACGCAGAGACAGAGACGTAGAGACAGAGACACAGAGACAGGGACACAGAGACAGAGACACAGAGACAGAGACGCAGAGACAGAGACACAGAGACAGGGACACAGAGACAGAGACACAATGATAGAGATTCAGAGAGAGAGACACAGGGAGAGAGACACAGAAACGGAGATACAGCGACAGAGACACATAGACAGAGACACAGAGACAGAGACACAGAGACAGAGACACAGAGACAGAGACGCAGAGACAGGGACACAGAGACAGAGACACAGAGACAGAGACACAGACACGGAGACAGAGACACAGAGACATAGACACAGAGACAGAGACACAGAGTCGGAGACTGTGGGACAGAGACACAGAGACAGAGATTCAGAGACGGAGACACAGGGAGAGAGACACAGAAACGTAGACACAAGGACAGAGACACAGTGACAGGGACACAGAGACGGAGACACAGAGAGAGAGACACAGAGTCGGAGACGCAGAGACAGAGACAGAGACACAGAGACAGAGGCACAATGACAGAGATTCGGAGACAGAGACACAGGGAGAGGGACACAGAAACGGAGACACAGGGACAGAGACACAGAGACAGAGACGCAGAGACAGAGACACAGAGACAGAGACACAGAGACAGAGACACAGAGACAGAGACACAGAGACAGAGACACAGACACAGAGACGCAGAGAAAGGGACACAGAGACAGTGACGCAGAGACAGAGGCACAGAGACAGAGACACAGAGACAGGGACACAGAGACAGAGACACAGAGACAGAGACGCAGAGACAGAGACACAGAGACAGAGACACAGAGACAGAGACACAGAGACAGAGACACAGAGACAGAGACAGAGACACGGAGACAGAGACACAGAGACTGAGACAGAGACACAGAGACAAAGACACAGAGACAGAGACACAGAGACAGAGACACAGAGACAGAGACACAGAGACAGAGACACAGAGACAGAGACACAGAGACAGAGACACAGAGACAGAGACACAGAGGCAGAGGCACAGAGACAGAGACACAGAGACAGAGACACAGAGACAGAGACGCAGAGACAGAGACACAGAGACAGAGACACAGGGAAAGAGAAACAGAGACTGAGACAGAGACAAAGACACAGAGACAGAGACACAGAGACAGAGACACAGAGACAGAGACACAGAGACAGAGACGCAGAGACAGCGACACAGAGACAGAGACACAGAGACAGAGGCACAGAGAGAGAGACACAGAGGCAGAGACACAGAGAAAGAGACAGAGACACAGAGACGAAGACACAGGGACAGAGACACAGAGACAGGGCACAGAGACGGAGACTCTGGGCCAGAGTCACAGAGACAGAGATTCAGAGACAGGGATACAGAGACGGAGACACAGAGACAGAGACACAGAGGCAGAGGCACAGAGACAGAGACACAGAGACAGAGACACAGAGACAGGGACACAGAGACGGAGACACAGAGAGAGAGACACAGAGACAGAGGCACAGAGACAGAGACACAGCTACAGAGACACAGAGACAGAGGCACAGCGACAGAGACACAGAGACAGTGACACAGAGACAGAGACACAGAGACAGAGACACAGAGACAGAGACACAGAGGCAGAGACACAGAGACAGAGACACAGAGACAGAGACACAGAGACAGAGACACAGAGACAGAGACACAGAGACAGAGACACAGAGACAGAGACACAGAGACAGAGACACAGAGACAGAGACGCAGAGACAGAGACGTAGAGACAGAGACACAGAGACAGGGACACAGAGACAAAGACACAGAGACAGAGACGCAGAGACAGAGACACAGAGACAGGGACACAGAGACAGAGACACAATGATAGAGATTCAGAGAGAGAGACACAGGGAGAGAGACACAGAAACGGAGATACAGCGACAGAGACACATAGACAGAGACACAGAGACAGAGACACAGAGACAGAGACACAGAGACAGAGACGCAGAGACAGGGACACAGAGACAGAGACACAGAGACAGAGACACAGACACGGAGACAGAGACACAGAGACATAGACACAGAGACAGAGACACAGAGTCGGAGACTGTGGGACAGAGACACAGAGACAGAGATTCAGAGACGGAGACACAGGGAGAGAGACACAGAAACGTAGACACAAGGACAGAGGCACAGTGACAGGGACACAGAGACGGAGACACAGAGAGAGAGACACAGAGTCGGAGACGCAGAGACAGAGACAGAGACACAGAGACAGAGGCACAATGACAGAGATTCGGAGACAGAGACACAGGGAGAGGGACACAGAAACGGAGACACAGGGACAGAGACACAGAGACAGGGACACAGAGACGGAGACACAGAGAGAGAGACACAGAGACAGAGACACAGAGACGGAGACGCAAGGACAGAGGCACAGAGACAGGGGCACAGAGAGAGAGACTCAGAGACAGAGACGCAGAGACAGAGACGCAGAGACGGAGACACATGGAGAGAGTCACAGAGAAAGAGAAACAGAGACAGAGACAGAGACAGAGACACAGAGACCGAGACCCAGAGGCAGAGACACAGAGACAGAGACACAGAGACAGAGACACAGAGACAGAGACACAGAGACAGAGACACAGAGACAGAGACACAGAGACAGAGACACAGAGACAGAGACACAGAGACAGAGACACAGAGACAGAGACACAGAGACAGAGACACAGAGACAGAGACACAGACACAGAGACGCAGAGAAAGGGACACAGAGACAGTGACGCAGAGACAGAGGCACAGAGACAGAGACACAGAGACAGGGACACAGAGACAGAGACACAGAGACAGAGACGCAGAGACAGAGACACAGAGACAGAGACACAGAGACAGAGACACAGAGACAGAGACACAGAGACAGAGACAGAGACACGGAGACAGAGACACAGAGACTGAGACAGAGACACAGAGACAAAGACACAGAGACAGAGACACAGAGACAGAGACACAGAGACAGAGACACAGAGACAGAGACACAGAGACAGAGACACAGAGACAGAGACACAGAGGCAGAGGCACAGAGACAGAGACACAGAGACAGAGACACAGAGACAGAGACGCAGAGACAGAGACACAGAGACAGAGACACAGGGAAAGAGAAACAGAGACTGAGACAGAGACAAAGACACAGAGACAGAGACACAGAGACAGAGACACAGAGACAGAGACACAGAGACAGAGACGCAGAGACAGCGACACAGAGACAGAGACACAGAGACAGAGGCACAGACATGGAGACAGAGACACAGAGACATAGACACAGAGACAGAGACACAGAGACGGAGACTGTGGGACAGAGACACAGAGACAGAGATTCAGAGACGGAGACACAGGGACAGAGACACAGAAACGTAGACACAAGGACAGAGACACAGTGACAGGGACACAGAGACGGAGACACAAGGAGAGAGACACAGAGTCGGAGACGCAGAGACAGAGACAGAGACACAGAGACAGAGGCACAATGACAGAGATTCGGAGACAGAGACACAGGGAGAGGTTCACAGAAACGGAGACACAGAGACAGAGACACAGAGACAGAGACACAGAGACAGAGACACAGGGACAGAGACACAGAGACAGAGACACAGAGACAGAGACACTGAGACAGAGACGCAGAGACAGGGACACAGAGACAGAGACACAGAGACCGAGACCCAGAGACAGAGACACAGATACAGAGACACAGAGACAGAGACCCAGAGACAGAGACACAGAGACAGAGACACAGAGACAGAGACACAGAGACAGAGTCACAGAGACAGAGACACAGAGGCAGAGGCACAGAGAGAGAGACACAGAGGCAGAGACACAGAGAAAGAGACACACAGACAGAGACACAGAGACAGAGACACAGAGACAGAGACACAGAGACAGAGACACAGAGACAGAGACACAGAGACAGAGACACAGGGACAGAGACACAGAGGCAGACACTCAGAGACAGAGACACAGAGACAGAGACACAGAGACAGAGACACAGAGACAGAGACACAGAGACAGAGACACAGAGACCGAGACCCAGAGACAGAGACACAGATACAGAGACACAAAGACAGAGACACAGAGACAGAGACACAGAGACAGAGACACAGAGACAGAGACACAGAGACAGAGACACAGAGACAGAGACACAGAGACAGAGACACAGAGACAGAGACACAGAGACAGAGACACAGAGACAGAGAAACAGAGACAGAGTCACAGAGACAGAGACACAGAGGCAGAGGCACGGAGAGAGAGACACAGAGGCAGAGACACAGAGAAAGAGACAGAGACACAGAGACGAAGACACAGGGACAGAGACACAGAGACAGGGCACAGAGACGGAGACTCTGGGCCAGAGACACAGAGACAGAGATTCAGAGACAGGGATACAGAGACGGAGACACAGAGACAGAGACACAGAGGCAGAGGCACAGAGACAGAGACACAGAGACAGAGACACAGAGACAGAGACACAGAGACAGGGACACAGAGACGGAGACACAGAGAGAGAGAGACACAGAGACAGAGGCACAGAGACAGAGACACAGAGACAGGGACACAGAGACAGAGACACAGAGACAGAGACGCAGAGACAGAGACACAGAGACAGAGACACAGAGACAGAGACACAATGATAGAGATTCAGAGAGAGAGAAACAGGGAGAGAGACACAGAAACGGAGATACAGCGACAGAGACACATAGACAGAGACACAGAGACAGAGACACAGAGACAGAGACACAGAGACAGAGACGCAGAGACAGGGACACAGAGACAGAGACACAGAGACATAGACACAGAGACAGAGACACAGAGTCGGAGACTATGGGACAGAGACACAGAGACAGAGATTCAGAGACGGAGACACCGGGAGAGAGACACAGAAACGTAGACACAAGGACAGAGACACAGTGACAGGGACACAGAGACGGAGACACAAGGAGAGAGACACAGAGTCGGAGACGCAGAGACAGAGACAGAGACACAGAGACAGAGGCACAATGACAGAGATTCGGAGACAGAGACACAGGGAGAGGGACACAGAAACGGAGACACAGGGACAGAGACACAGAGACAGGGACACAGAGACGGAGACACAGAGAGAGAGACACAGAGACAGAGACACAGAGACGGAGACGCAAGGACAGAGGCACAGAGACAGGGGCACAGAGAGAGAGACTCAGAGACAGAGACGCAGAGACAGAGACGCAGAGACGGAGACACATGGAGAGAGTCACAGAGAAAGAGAAACAGAGACAGAGACAGAGACAGAGACACAGAGACCGAGACCCAGAGGCAGAGACACAGAGACAGAGACACAGAGACAGAGACACAGAGACAGAGACACAGAGACAGAGACACAGACACAGAGACGCAGAGAAAGGGACACAGAGACAGTGACGCAGAGACAGAGGCACAGAGACAGAGACACAGAGACAGGGACACAGAGACAGAGACACAGAGACAGAGACGCAGAGACAGAGACACAGAGACAGAGACACAGAGACAGAGACACAGAGACAGAGACACAGAGACAGAGACAGAGACGGAGACACGGAGACAGAGACACAGAGACTGAGACTGAGGCACAGAGACAAAGACACAGAGACAGAGACACAGAGACAGAGACACAGAGACAGAGACACAGGGAAAGAGAAACAGAGACTGAGACAGAGACAAAGACACAGAGACAGAGACACAGAGACAGAGACACAGAGACAGAGACACAGAGACAGAGACACAGAGACAGAGACACAGAGACAGAGACACAGAGACAGAGACGCAGAGACAGCGACACAGAGACAGAGACACAGAGACAGAGACACAGACATGGAGACAGAGACACAGAGACATAGACACAGAGACAGAGACACAGAGACGGAGACTGTGGGACAGAGACACAGAGACAGAGATTCAGAGACGGAGACACAGGGACAGAGACACAGAGACAGGGACACGGAGGCAGAGATTCAGATGCAGAGACACAGTGACAGATTCACAGAGACAGAGACAAGGGAGAGAGGCCCACGGAGACAGAGACACAGAGACAGGGACACAGAGGCAGAGGTTCAGATGCAGAGACACAGGGACAGATTCACAGAGGCAGAGACACGGAGAGAGACCCACGGAGACAGAGACACAGAGACAGGGATACAGAGACGGAGACACAGGTACAGAGACACACGGACAGAGGCATAGACACAGAGACCGAGACACGGAGACGGAGACACAGGTCCAGAGACACACGGACAGAGGCATAGACACAAAGACAGAGGCATAGAGACAGATACACAGAGAGAGAGACACAGAGGCAGAGACACAGAGAAAGAGACAGAGACACAGAGACGGAGACACAGGGACAGAGACACAGAGACAGGGCACAGAGACGGAGACTCTGGGACAGAGACACAGAGACAGAGATTCAGAGGCAGAGACACAGAGACGGAGACTGTGGGACAAAGACACAGAGACAGAGACACAGTGAGACAGACAGAGACACAGAGACGGAGACAGAGGGACAGACACACAGAGACAGAAACACAGATACAGATTCACAGAGACAGGGACACAGAGATACACGTTCAGAGGCATAGACACAGAGACAGAGACACAGAGACCGTGACACAAAGACGGAGACGCAGGGGCAGAGACACCGAGACAGAGACACAGAGACAGAGACGCAGAGGCAGGGACACAGAGACAGAGACACAGAGACCGAGACCCAGAGACAGAGACACAGATACAGAGACACAGAGACAGAGACACAGAGACAGAGACACAGAGACAGAGACACAGAGACAGAGACACAGAGACAGAGACACAGAGACAGAGACACAGAGACAGAGAAACAGAGACAGAGTCACAGAGACAGAGACACAGAGGCAGAGGCACAGAGAGAGAGACACAGAGGCAGAGACACAGAGAAAGAGACAGAGACGCAGAGACCGAGACGTAGAGACAGAGACACAGAGACAGGGACACAGAGGCAGAGACACAGAGACAGAGACGCAGAGACAGAGACACAGAGACAGAGACACAGAGACAGAGACACAATGATAGAGATTCAGACACAGAGACACAGGGAGAGAGACACAGAAGCGGAGATGCAGAGCCAGAGGCACAGAGACAGAGACACAGAGCCAGAGGCACAGAGCCAGAGGCACAGAGACAGAGACACAGAGACAGAGTCACAGAGTCAGAGACACAGAGACAGAGACGCAGAAACAGGGACACAGAGACAGAGACACAGAGACACAGACACAGGGACAGAGACACAGAGACATGGACACAGAGAGAGTGACTCAGAGACAGAGACACAGAGACGGAGACAGAGGCACAGAGACATATACATAGAGACAGAGACACAGAGACAGAGACACAGAGACAGAGACACAGAGACAGAGACACAGGGACAGAGACACAGAGACAGAGACACAGAGACAGAGACACAGAGACAGAGACGCAGAGACAGGGACACAGAGACAGAGACACAGAGACCGAGACCCAGAGACAGATACACAGATACAGAGACACAGAGACAGAGACCCAGAGACAGAGACACAGAGACAGTGACACAGAGACAGAGACACAGGGACAGAGAAACAGAGACAGAGTCACAGAGACAGAGACGCAGAGGCAGAGGCACAGAGAGAGAGACACAGAGGCAGAGACACAGAGAAATAGACAGAGACACAGAGACGGAGACACAGGGACAGAGACACATAGACAGGGACACAGAGACGGAGACACAGAGGCAGAGACACAGTGACAGAGACACAGAGACAGAGACACAGGGGCAGAGGCGCAGAGACAGAGACACAGAGACAGGGACACAGAGAGAGTGACACAAAGACAGAGACACAGGGACAGAGGAACAGAGACATAGACACAGAGACAGAGACACAGAGACAGAGACACAGAGACGGAGTCACAGAGACAGAGACACAGAGGCAGAGGCACGGAGACAGAGACACAGAGACAGAGACACAGAGACCGAGACCCAGAGACAGAGACACAGATACAGAGACACAGATGCAGAGACACAATGACAGAGATTCGGAGACAGAGACACAGAAACGTAGACACAAGGACAGAGACACAGAGACAGGGACACAGAGACAGAGACACAGAGACAGAGACACAGGGACGGATACACAAGGACAGAGACACAGAGACAGGGACACAGAGAGAGAGAGACAGAGACAGAGACAAAGAGACAGAGACACAGAGACAGAGACACAGAGACAGAGACACAGAGACAGAGACACAGAGACGGAGACTGTGGGACAGAGACACAGAGACAGAGACACAGTGAGACAGACAGAGGCACAGAGACAGAGACACATGGACAGAGACACAGAGACAGAGACACAGAGACAGATTCACAGAGACAGAGACACAGAGACAGAGACACCCGGACAGAGGCATAGACACAAAGACAGAGGCACAGAGACTGATACACAGAAAGAGAGAGACACAGAGGCAGAGACACAGAGAAAGACACAGAGACACAGAGACGGAGACACAGGGACAGAGACACAGAGACAGGGCACAGAGACGGAAACTCTGGGACAGAAACACAGAGACAGAGATTCAGAGAGAGGGACACAGAGACGGAGACACAGAGACAGAGACACAGAGGCAGAGGCACAGAGACAGAGACACAGAGACAGAGACACAGAGACAGAGACACAGAGACAGGGACACAGAGACGGAGACACAGAGAGAGAGACACAGAGACAGAGACACAGAGACAGAGACACAGGTACAGACACACAGAGACAGAGACACAGCGACAGAGACACAGAGACAGAGACACAGAGACAGAGACACAGAGACAGAGACACAGCGACACAGACACAGGGACAGAGACACAGAGACATGGACACAGAGAGAGTGACTCAGAGACAGAGACACAGAGACGGAGACAGAGGCACAGAGACATATACATAGAGACAGAGACACAGAGACAGAGACACAGAGACAGAGACACAGAGACAGAGACACAGGGACAAAGACACAGAGACAGAGACACAGAGACAGAGACACAGAGACAGAGACACAGAGACAGAGACGCAGAGACAGCGACACAGAGACAGAGACACAGAGACAGAGGCACAGAGAGAGAGACACAGAGGCAGAGACACAGAGAAAGAGACAGAGACACAGAGACGAAGACACAGGGACAGAGACACAGAGACAGGGCACAGAGACGGAGACTCTGGGCCAGAGTCACAGAGACAGAGATTCAGAGACAGGGATACAGAGACGGAGACACAGAGACAGAGACACAGAGGCAGAGGCACAGAGACAGAGACACAGAGACAGAGACACAGAGACAGGGACACAGAGACGGAGACACAGAGAGAGAGACACAGAGACAGAGGCACAGAGACAGAGACACAGGTACAGAGACACAGAGACAGAGGCACAGCGACAGAGACACAGAGACAGTGACACAGAGACAGAGACACAGAGACAGAGACACAGAGACAGAGACACAGAGGCAGAGACACAGAGACAGAGACACAGAGACAGAGACACAGAGACAGAGACACAGAGACAGAGACACAGAGACAGAGACACAGAGACAGAGACACAGAGACAGAGACACAGAGACAGAGACGCAGAGACAGAGACGTAGAGACAGAGACACAGAGACAGGGACACAGAGACAAAGACACAGAGACAGAGACGCAGAGACAGAGACACAGAGACAGGGACACAGAGACAGAGACACAATGATAGAGATTCAGAGAGAGAGACACAGGGAGAGAGACACAGAAACGGAGATACAGCGACAGAGACACATAGACAGAGACACAGAGACAGAGACACAGAGACAGAGACACAGAGACAGAGACGCAGAGACAGGGACACAGAGACAGAGACACAGAGACAGAGACACAGACACGGAGACAGAGACACAGAGACATAGACACAGAGACAGAGACACAGAGTCGGAGACTGTGGGACAGAGACACAGAGACAGAGATTCAGAGACGGAGACACAGGGAGAGAGACACAGAAACGTAGACACAAGGACAGAGGCACAGTGACAGGGACACAGAGACGGAGACACAGAGAGAGAGACACAGAGTCGGAGACGCAGAGACAGAGACAGAGACACAGAGACAGAGGCACAATGACAGAGATTCGGAGACAGAGACACAGGGAGAGGGACACAGAAACGGAGACACAGGGACAGAGACACAGAGACAGGGACACAGAGACGGAGACACAGAGAGAGAGACACAGAGACAGAGACACAGAGACGGAGACGCAAGGACAGAGGCACAGAGACAGGGGCACAGAGAGAGAGACTCAGAGACAGAGACGCAGAGACAGAGACGCAGAGACGGAGACACATGGAGAGAGTCACAGAGAAAGAGAAACAGAGACAGAGACAGAGACAGAGACACAGAGACCGAGACCCAGAGGCAGAGACACAGAGACAGAGACACAGAGACAGAGACACAGAGACAGAGACACAGAGACAGAGACACAGAGACAGAGACACAGAGACAGAGACACAGAGACAGAGACACAGAGACAGAGACACAGAGACAGAGACACAGACACAGAGACGCAGAGAAAGGGACACAGAGACAGTGACGCAGAGACAGAGGCACAGAGACAGAGACACAGAGACAGGGACACAGAGACAGAGACACAGAGACAGAGACGCAGAGACAGAGACACAGAGACAGAGACACAGAGACAGAGACACAGAGACAGAGACACAGAGACAGAGACACAGAGACAGAGACAGAGACACGGAGACAGAGACACAGAGACTGAGACAGAGACACAGAGACAAAGACACAGAGACAGAGACACAGAGACAGAGACACAGAGACAGAGACACAGAGACAGAGACACAGAGACAGAGACACAGAGACAGAGACACAGAGGCAGAGGCACAGAGACAGAGACACAGAGACAGAGACACAGAGACAGAGACGCAGAGACAGAGACACAGAGACAGAGACACAGGGAAAGAGAAACAGAGACTGAGACAGAGACAAAGACACAGAGACAGAGACACAGAGACAGAGACACAGAGACAGAGACACAGAGACAGAGACGCAGAGACAGCGACACAGAGACAGAGACACAGAGACAGAGGCACAGACATGGAGACAGAGACACAGAGACATAGACACAGAGACAGAGACACAGAGACGGAGACTGTGGGACAGAGACACAGAGACAGAGATTCAGAGACGGAGACACAGGGACAGAGACACAGAAACGTAGACACAAGGACAGAGACACAGTGACAGGGACACAGAGACGGAGACACAAGGAGAGAGACACAGAGTCGGAGACGCAGAGACAGAGACAGAGACACAGAGACAGAGGCACAATGACAGAGATTCGGAGACAGAGACACAGGGAGAGGTTCACAGAAACGGAGACACAGAGACAGAGACACAGAGACAGAGACACAGAGACAGAGACACAGGGACAGAGACACAGAGACAGAGACACAGAGACAGAGACACTGAGACAGAGACGCAGAGACAGGGACACAGAGACAGAGACACAGAGACCGAGACCCAGAGACAGAGACACAGATACAGAGACACAGAGACAGAGACCCAGAGACAGAGACACAGAGACAGAGACACAGAGACAGAGACACAGAGACAGAGAAACAGAGACAGAGTCACAGAGACAGAGACACAGAGGCAGAGGCACAGAGAGAGAGACACAGAGGCAGAGACACAGAGAAAGAGACACACAGACAGAGACACAGAGACAGAGACACAGAGACAGAGACACAGAGACAGAGACACAGAGACAGAGACACAGAGACAGAGACACAGGGACAGAGACACAGAGGCAGACACTCAGAGACAGAGACACAGAGACAGAGACACAGAGACAGAGACACAGAGACAGAGACACAGAGACAGAGACACAGAGACCGAGACCCAGAGACAGAGACACAGATACAGAGACACAAAGACAGAGACACAGAGACAGAGACACAGAGACAGAGACACAGAGACAGAGACACAGAGACAGAGACACAGAGACAGAGACACAGAGACAGAGACACAGAGACAGAGACACAGAGACAGAGAAACAGAGACAGAGTCACAGAGACAGAGACACAGAGGCAGAGGCACGGAGAGAGAGACACAGAGGCAGAGACACAGAGAAAGAGACAGAGACACAGAGACGAAGACACAGGGACAGAGACACAGAGACAGGGCACAGAGACGGAGACTCTGGGCCAGAGACACAGAGACAGAGATTCAGAGACAGGGATACAGAGACGGAGACACAGAGACAGAGACACAGAGGCAGAGGCACAGAGACAGAGACACAGAGACAGAGACACAGAGACAGAGACACAGAGACAGGGACACAGAGACGGAGACACAGAGAGAGAGAGACACAGAGACAGAGGCACAGAGACAGAGACACAGAGACAGGGACACAGAGACAGAGACACAGAGACAGAGACGCAGAGACAGAGACACAGAGACAGAGACACAGAGACAGAGACACAATGATAGAGATTCAGAGAGAGAGAAACAGGGAGAGAGACACAGAAACGGAGATACAGCGACAGAGACACATAGACAGAGACACAGAGACAGAGACACAGAGACAGAGACACAGAGACAGAGACGCAGAGACAGGGACACAGAGACAGAGACACAGAGACATAGACACAGAGACAGAGACACAGAGTCGGAGACTATGGGACAGAGACACAGAGACAGAGATTCAGAGACGGAGACACAGGGAGAGAGACACAGAAACGTAGACACAAGGACAGAGACACAGTGACAGGGACACAGAGACGGAGACACAAGGAGAGAGACACAGAGTCGGAGACGCAGAGACAGAGACAGAGACACAGAGACAGAGGCACAATGACAGAGATTCGGAGACAGAGACACAGGGAGAGGGACACAGAAACGGAGACACAGGGACAGAGACACAGAGGCAGGGACACAGAGACGGAGACACAGAGAGAGAGACACAGAGACAGAGACACAGAGACGGAGACGCAAGGACAGAGGCACAGAGACAGGGGCACAGAGAGAGAGACTCAGAGACAGAGACGCAGAGACAGAGACGCAGAGACGGAGACACATGGAGAGAGTCACAGAGAAAGAGAAACAGAGACAGAGACAGAGACAGAGACACAGAGACCGAGACCCAGAGGCAGAGACACAGAGACAGAGACACAGAGACAGAGACACAGAGACAGAGACACAGAGACAGAGACACAGACACAGAGACGCAGAGAAAGGGACACAGAGACAGTGACGCAGAGACAGAGGCACAGAGACAGAGACACAGAGACAGGGACACAGAGACAGAGACACAGAGACAGAGACGCAGAGACAGAGACACAGAGACAGAGACACAGAGACAGAGACACAGAGACAGAGACACAGAGACAGAGACAGAGACGGAGACACGGAGACAGAGACACAGAGACTGAGACTGAGGCACAGAGACAAAGACACAGAGACAGAGACACAGAGACAGAGACACAGAGACAGAGACACAGGGAAAGAGAAACAGAGACTGAGACAGAGACAAAGACACAGAGACAGAGACACAGAGACAGAGACACAGAGACAGAGACACAGAGACAGAGACACAGAGACAGAGACACAGAGACAGAGACACAGAGACAGAGACGCAGAGACAGCGACACAGAGACAGAGACACAGAGACAGAGACACAGACATGGAGACAGAGACACAGAGACATAGACACAGAGACAGAGACACAGAGACGGAGACTGTGGGACAGAGACACAGAGACAGAGATTCAGAGACGGAGACACAGGGACAGAGACACAGAGACAGGGACACGGAGGCAGAGATTCAGATGCAGAGACACAGTGACAGATTCACAGAGACAGAGACAAGGGAGAGAGGCCCACGGAGACAGAGACACAGAGACAGGGACACAGAGGCAGAGGTTCAGATGCAGAGACACAGGGACAGATTCACAGAGGCAGAGACACGGAGAGAGACCCACGGAGACAGAGACACAGAGACAGGGATACAGAGACGGAGACACAGGTACAGAGACACACGGACAGAGGCATAGACACAGAGACCGAGACACGGAGACGGAGACACAGGTCCAGAGACACACGGACAGAGGCATAGACACAAAGACAGAGGCATAGAGACAGATACACAGAGAGAGAGACACAGAGGCAGAGACACAGAGAAAGAGACAGAGACACAGAGACGGAGACACAGGGACAGAGACACAGAGACAGGGCACAGAGACGGAGACTCTGGGACAGAGACACAGAGACAGAGATTCAGAGGCAGAGACACAGAGACGGAGACTGTGGGACAAAGACACAGAGACAGAGACACAGTGAGACAGACAGAGACACAGAGACGGAGACAGAGGGACAGACACACAGAGACAGAAACACAGATACAGATTCACAGAGACAGGGACACAGAGATACACGTTCAGAGGCATAGACACAGAGACAGAGACACAGAGACCGTGACACAAAGACGGAGACGCAGGGGCAGAGACACCGAGACAGAGACACAGAGACAGAGACGCAGAGGCAGGGACACAGAGACAGAGACACAGAGACCGAGACCCAGAGACAGAGACACAGATACAGAGACACAGAGACAGAGACACAGAGACAGAGACACAGAGACAGAGACACAGAGACAGAGACACAGAGACAGAGACACAGAGACAGAGACACAGAGACAGAGAAACAGAGACAGAGTCACAGAGACAGAGACACAGAGGCAGAGGCACAGAGAGAGAGACACAGAGGCAGAGACACAGAGAAAGAGACAGAGACGCAGAGACCGAGACGTAGAGACAGAGACACAGAGACAGGGACACAGAGGCAGAGACACAGAGACAGAGACGCAGAGACAGAGACACAGAGACAGAGACACAGAGACAGAGACACAATGATAGAGATTCAGACACAGAGACACAGGGAGAGAGACACAGAAGCGGAGATGCAGAGCCAGAGGCACAGAGACAGAGACACAGAGCCAGAGGCACAGAGCCAGAGGCACAGAGACAGAGACACAGAGACAGAGTCACAGAGTCAGAGACACAGAGACAGAGACGCAGAAACAGGGACACAGAGACAGAGACACAGAGACACAGACACAGGGACAGAGACACAGAGACATGGACACAGAGAGAGTGACTCAGAGACAGAGACACAGAGACGGAGACAGAGGCACAGAGACATATACATAGAGACAGAGACACAGAGACAGAGACACAGAGACAGAGACACAGAGACAGAGACACAGGGACAGAGACACAGAGACAGAGACACAGAGACAGAGACACAGAGACAGAGACGCAGAGACAGGGACACAGAGACAGAGACACAGAGACCGAGACCCAGAGACAGATACACAGATACAGAGACACAGAGACAGAGACCCAGAGACAGAGACACAGAGACAGTGACACAGAGACAGAGACACAGGGACAGAGAAACAGAGACAGAGTCACAGAGACAGAGACGCAGAGGCAGAGGCACAGAGAGAGAGACACAGAGGCAGAGACACAGAGAAATAGACAGAGACACAGAGACGGAGACACAGGGACAGAGACACATAGACAGGGACACAGAGACGGAGACACAGAGGCAGAGACACAGTGACAGAGACACAGAGACAGAGACACAGGGGCAGAGGCGCAGAGACAGAGACACAGAGACAGGGACACAGAGAGAGTGACACAAAGACAGAGACACAGGGACAGAGGAACAGAGACATAGACACAGAGACAGAGACACAGAGACAGAGACACAGAGACGGAGTCACAGAGACAGAGACACAGAGGCAGAGGCACGGAGACAGAGACACAGAGACAGAGACACAGAGACCGAGACCCAGAGACAGAGACACAGATACAGAGACACAGATGCAGAGACACAATGACAGAGATTCGGAGACAGAGACACAGAAACGTAGACACAAGGACAGAGACACAGAGACAGGGACACAGAGACAGAGACACAGAGACAGAGACACAGGGACGGATACACAAGGACAGAGACACAGAGACAGGGACACAGAGAGAGAGAGACAGAGACAGAGACAAAGAGACAGAGACACAGAGACAGAGACACAGAGACAGAGACACAGAGACAGAGACACAGAGACGGAGACTGTGGGACAGAGACACAGAGACAGAGACACAGTGAGACAGACAGAGGCACAGAGACAGAGACACATGGACAGAGACACAGAGACAGAGACACAGAGACAGATTCACAGAGACAGAGACACAGAGACAGAGACACCCGGACAGAGGCATAGACACAAAGACAGAGGCACAGAGACTGATACACAGAAAGAGAGAGACACAGAGGCAGAGACACAGAGAAAGACACAGAGACACAGAGACGGAGACACAGGGACAGAGACACAGAGACAGGGCACAGAGACGGAAACTCTGGGACAGAAACACAGAGACAGAGATTCAGAGAGAGGGACACAGAGACGGAGACACAGAGACAGAGACACAGAGGCAGAGGCACAGAGACAGAGACACAGAGACAGAGACACAGAGACAGAGACACAGAGACAGGGACACAGAGACGGAGACACAGAGAGAGAGACACAGAGACAGAGACACAGAGACAGAGACACAGGTACAGACACACAGAGACAGAGACACAGCGACAGAGACACAGAGACAGAGACACAGAGACAGAGACACAGAGACAGAGACACAGCGACACAGACACAGGGACAGAGACACAGAGACATGGACACAGAGAGAGTGACTCAGAGACAGAGACACAGAGACGGAGACAGAGGCACAGAGACATATACATAGAGACAGAGACACAGAGACAGAGACACAGAGACAGAGACACAGAGACAGAGACACAGGGACAGAGACACAGAGACAGAGACACAGAGACAGAGACACTGAGACAGAGACGCAGAGACAGGGACACAGAGACAGAGACACATAGACCGAGACCCAGAGACAGAGACACAGATACAGAGACACAGAGACAGAGACCCAGAGACAGAGACACAGAGACAGAGACACAGAGACAGAGACACAGAGACAGAGAAACAGAGACAGAGTCACAGAGACAGAGACACAGAGGCAGAGGCACAGAGAGAGAGACACAGAGGCAGAGACACAGAGAAAGAGACAGAGACACAGAGACGAAGACACAGGGACAGAGACACAGAGACAGGGCACAGAGACGGAGACTCTGGGCCAGAGACACAGAGACAGAGATTCAGAGACAGGGATACAGAGACGGAGACACAGAGACAGAGACACAGAGGCAGAGGCACAGAGACAGAGACACAGAGACAGAGACACAGAGACAGGGACACAGAGACGGAGACACAGAGAGAGAGACACAGAGAGAGAGACACAGAGACAGAGGCACAGAGACAGAGACACAGGTACAGAGACACAGAGGCAGAGGCACAGCGACAGAGACACAGAGACAGTGACACAGAGACAGAGACACAGAGACAGAGACACAGAGACAGAGACACAGAGGCAGAGACACAGAGACAGAGACACAGAGACAGAGACACAGAGACAGAGACACAGAGACAGAGACACAGAGACAGAGACACAGAGACAGAGACACAGAGACAGAGACACAGAGACAGAGACGCAGAGACAGAGACGTAGAGACAGAGACACAGAGACAGGGACACAGAGACAGAGACACAGAGACAGAGACGCAGAGACAGAGACACAGAGACAGGGACACAGAGACAGAGACACAATGATAGAGATTCAGAGAGAGAGACACAGGGAGAGAGACACAGAAACGGAGATACAGCGACAGAGACACATAGACAGAGACACAGAGGCAGAGACACAGAGACAGAGACACAGAGACAGAGACGCAGAGACAGGGACACAGAGACAGAGACACAGAGACAGAGACACAGACACGGAGACAGAGACACAGAGACATAGACACAGAGACAGAGACACAGAGTCGGAGACTGTGGGACAGAGACACAGAGACAGAGATTCAGAGACGGAGACACAGGGAGAGAGACACAGAAACGTAGACACAAGGACAGAGACACAGTGACAGGGACACAGAGACGGAGACACAGAGAGAGAGACACAGAGTCGGAGACGCAGAGACAGAGACAGAGACACAGAGACAGAGGCACAATGACAGAGATTCGGAGACAGAGACACAGGGAGAGGGACACAGAAACGGAGACACAGGGACAGAGACACAGAGACAGCGACACAGAGACAGAGACACAGAGACAGAGACACAGAGACAGAGACACAGAGACAGAGACACAGAGACAGAGACACAGAGACAGAGACACAGAGACAGAGACACAGAGACAGAGACACAGAGGCAGAGGCACAGAGACAGAGACACAGAGACAGAGACACAGAGACAGAGACGCAGAGACAGAGACACAGAGACAGAGACACAGGGAAAGAGAAACAGAGACTGAGACAGAGACAAAGACACAGAGACAGAGACGCAGAGACAGGGACACAGAGACAGCGACACAGAGACAGAGACACAGAGACAGAGACACAGAGACAGAGACACAGAGACAGAGACACAGAGACAGAGACACAGCGACGGAGACGCAAGGACAGAGGCACAGAGACAGGGGCACAGAGAGAGAGACTCAGAGACAGAGACGCAGAGACAGAGACGCAGAGACGGAGACACATGGAGAGAGTCACAGAGAAAGAGAAACAGAGACAGAGACAGAGACAGAGACACAGAGACCGAGACCCAGAGGCAGAGACACAGAGACAGAGACACAGAGACAGAGACACAGAGACAGAGACACAGAGACAGAGACACAGAGACAGAGACACAGAGACAGAGACACAGAGACAGAGACACAGACACAGAGACGCAGAGAAAGGGACACAGAGACAGTGACGCAGAGACAGAGGCACAGAGACAGAGACACAGAGACAGGGACACAGAGACAGAGACACAGAGACAGAGACGCAGAGACAGAGACACAGAGACAGAGACACAGAGACAGAGACACAGAGACAGAGACACAGAGACAGAGACAGAGACACGGAGACAGAGACACAGAGACTGAGACAGAGACACAGAGACAAAGACACAGAGACAGAGACACAGAGACAGAGACACAGAGACAGAGACACAGAGACAGAGACACAGAGACAGAGACACAGAGACAGAGACACAGAGACAGAGACACAGAGACAGAGACACAGAGGCAGAGGCACAGAGACAGAGACACAGAGACAGAGACACAGAGACAGAGACGCAGAGACAGAGACACAGAGACAGAGACACAGGGAAAGAGAAACAGAGACTGAGACAGAGACAAAGACACAGAGACAGAGACACAGAGACAGAGACACAGAGACAGAGACACAGAGACAGAGACGCAGAGACAGCGACACAGAGACAGAGACACAGAGACAGAGGCACAGAGAGAGAGACACAGAGGCAGAGACACAGAGAAAGAGACAGAGACACAGAGACGAAGACACAGGGACAGAGACACAGAGACAGGGCACAGAGACGGAGACTCTGGGCCAGAGACACAGAGACAGAGATTCAGAGACAGGGATACAGAGACGGAGACACAGAGACAGAGACACAGAGGCAGAGGCACAGAGACAGAGACACAGAGACAGAGACACAGAGACAGGGACACAGAGACGGAGACACAGAGAGAGAGACACAGAGACAGAGGCACAGAGACAGAGACACAGGTACAGAGACACAGAGACAGAGGCACAGCGACAGAGACACAGAGACAGTGACACAGAGACAGAGACGCAGAGACAGAGACACAGAGACAGAGACACAGAGGCAGAGACACAGAGACAGAGACACAGAGACAGAGACACAGAGACAGAGACACAGAGACAGAGACACAGAGACAGAGACACAGAGACAGAGACACAGAGACAGAGACACAGAGACAGAGACGCAGAGACAGAGACGTAGAGACAGAGACACAGAGACAGGGACACAGAGACAGAGACACAGAGACAGAGACGCAGAGACAGAGACACAGAGACAGGGACACAGAGACAGAGACACAATGATAGAGATTCAGAGAGAGAGACACAGGGAGAGAGACACAGAAACGGAGATACAGCGACAGAGACACATAGACAGAGACGCAGAGACAGAGACACAGAGACAGAGACACAGAGACAGAGACGCAGAGACAGGGACACAGAGACAGGGACACAGAGACAGAGACACAGACACGGAGACAGAGACACAGAGACATAGACACAGAGACAGAGACACAGAGTCGGAGACTGTGGGACAGAGACACAGAGACAGAGATTCAGAGACGGAGACACAGGGAGAGAGACACAGAAACGTAGACACAAGGACAGAGACACAGTGACAGGGACACAGAGACGGAGACACAGAGAGAGAGACACAGAGTCGGAGACGCAGAGACAGAGACAGAGACACAGAGACAGAGGCACAATGACAGAGATTCGGAGACAGAGACACAGGGAGAGGGACACAGAAACGGAGACACAGGGACAGAGACACAGAGACAGGGACACAGAGACGGAGACACAGAGAGAGAGACACAGAGACAGAGACACAGAGACGGAGACGCAAGGACAGAGGCACAGAGACAGGGGCACAGAGAGAGAGACTCAGAGACAGAGACGCAGAGACAGAGACGCAGAGACGGAGACACATGGAGAGAGTCACAGAGAAAGAGAAACAGAGACAGAGACAGAGACAGAGACACAGAGACCGAGACCCAGAGGCAGAGACACAGAGACAGAGACACAGAGACAGAGACACAGAGACAGAGACACAGAGACAGAGACACAGAGACAGAGACACAGAGACAGAGACACAGACACAGAGACGCAGAGAAAGGGACACAGAGACAGTGACGCAGAGACAGAGGCACAGAGACAGAGACACAGAGACAGGGACACAGAGACAGAGACACAGAGACAGAGACGCAGAGACAGAGACACAGAGACAGAGACACAGAGACAGAGACACAGAGACAGAGACAGAGACACAGAGACAGAGACACAGAGACTGAGACAGAGACAGAGACACAGAGACAGAGACACAGAGACAGAGACACAGAGGCAGAGGCACAGAGACAGAGACACAGAGACAGAGACACAGAGACAGAGACGCAGAGACAGAGACACAGAGACAGAGACACAGGGAAAGAGAAACAGAGACTGAGACAGAGACAAAGACACAGAGACAGAGACACAGAGACAGAGACACAGAGACAGAGACACAGAGACAGAGACACAGAGACAGAGACACAGAGACAGAGACACAGAGACAGAGACACAGAGACAGAGACACAGAGACAGAGACACAGAGACAGAGACACAGAGACAGAGACACAGAGACAGAGACACAGAGACAGAGACGCAGAGACAGCGACACAGAGACAGAGACACAGAGACAGAGGCACAGACATGGAGACAGAGACACAGAGACATAGACACAGAGACAGAGACACAGAGACGGAGACTGTGGGACAGAGACACAGAGACAGAGATTCAGAGACGGAGACACAGGGACAGAGACACAGAGACAGGGACACAGAGGCAGAGATTCAGATGCAGAGACACAGTGACAGATTCACAGAGACAGAGACAAGGGAGAGAGGCCCACGGAGACAGAGACACAGAGACAGGGACACAGAGGCAGAGATTCAGATGCAGAGACACAGGGACAGATTCACAGAGGCAGAGACACGGAGAGAGACCCACGGAGACAGAGACACAGAGACAGGGATACAGAGACGGAGACACAGGTACAGAGACACACGGACAGAGGCATAGACACAGAGACCGAGACACGGAGACGGAGACACAGGTCCAGAGACACACGGACAGAGGCATAGACACAAAGACAGAGGCATAGAGACAGATACACAGAGAGAGAGACACAGAGGCAGAGACACAGAGAAAGAGACAGAGACACAGAGACGGAGACACAGGGACAGAGACACAGAGACAGGGCACAGAGACGGAGACTCTGGGACAGAGACACAGAGACAGAGATTCAGAGACAGGGATACAGAGACGGAGACACAGAGACAGAGACACAGAGATAGAGGCACAGAGACAGAGACACAGAGACAGAGACACAGAGACAGGGACACAGAGACGGAGACACAGAGAGAGAGACACAGAGACAGAGGCACAGAGACAGAGACACAGGTACAGAGACACAGAGGCAGAGGCACAGAGACAGTGACACAGAGACAGAGACACAGAGACAGAGACACAGAGACAGAGACACAGAGGCAGAGACACAGAGACAGAGACACAGAGACAGAGACACAGAGACAGAGACACAGAGACAGAGACACAGAGACAGAGACACAGAGACAGAGACACAGAGACAGAGACACAGAGACAGAGACACAGAGACAGAGACACAGAGACAGAGACGCAGAGACAGAGACGTAGAGACAGAGACACAGAGACAGGGACACAGAGACAGAGACACAGAGACAGAGACGCAGAGACAGAGACACAGAGACAGGGACACAGAGACAGAGACACAATGATAGAGATTCAGAGAGAGAGACACAGGGAGAGAGACACAGAAACGGAGATACAGCGACAGAGACACATAGACAGAGACACAGAGACAGAGACACAGAGACAGAGACACAGAGACAGAGACGCAGAGACAGGGACACAGAGACAGAGACACAGAGACAGAGACACAGACACGGAGACAGAGACACAGAGACATAGACACAGAGACAGAGACACAGAGTCGGAGACTGTGGGACAGAGACACAGAGACAGAGATTCAGAGACGGAGACACAGGGAGAGAGACACAGAAACGTAGACACAAGGACAGAGACACAGTGACAGGGACACAGAGACGGAGACACAGAGAGAGAGACACAGAGTCGGAGACGCAGAGACAGAGACAGAGACACAGAGACAGAGGCACAATGACAGAGATTCGGAGACAGAGACACAGGGAGAGGGACACAGAAACGGAGACACAGGGGCAGAGACACAGAGACAGAGACGCAGAGACAGAGACACAGAGACAGAGACACAGAGACAGAGACACAGAGACAGAGACACAGAGACAGAGACACAGACACAGAGACGCAGAGAAAGGGACACAGAGACAGAGACACAGAGACAGTGACGCAGAGACAGAGGCACAGAGACAGAGACACAGAGACAGGGACACAGAGACAGAGACACAGAGACAGAGACGCAGAGACAGAGACACAGAGACAGAGACACAGAGACAGAGACACAGAGACAGAGACACAGAGACAGAGACAGAGACACGGAGACAGAGACACAGAGACTGAGACAGAGACACAGAGACAAAGACACAGAGACAGAGACACAGAGACAGAGACACAGAGACAGAGACACAGAGACAGAGACACAGAGACAGAGACACAGAGACAGAGACACAGAGACAGAGACACAGAGGCAGAGGCACAGAGACAGAGACACAGAGACAGAGACACAGAGACAGAGACGCAGAGACAGAGACACAGAGACAGAGACACAGGGAAAGAGAAACAGAGACTGAGACAGAGACAAAGACACAGAGACAGAGACACAGAGACAGAGACACAGAGACAGAGACACAGAGACAGAGACACAGAGACAGAGACACAGAGACAGAGACGCAGAGACAGCGACACAGAGACAGAGACACAGAGACAGAGGCACAGACATGGAGACAGAGACACAGAGACATAGACACAGAGACAGAGACACAGAGACGGAGACTGTGGGACAGAGACACAGAGACAGAGATTCAGAGACGGAGACACAGGGACAGAGACACAGAGACAGGGACACAGAGGCAGAGATTCAGATGCAGAGACACAGTGACAGATTCACAGAGACAGAGACAAGGGAGAGAGGCCCACGGAGACAGAGACACAGAGACAGGGACACAGAGGCAGAGATTCAGATGCAGAGACACAGGGACAGATTCACAGAGGCAGAGACACGGAGAGAGACCCACGGAGACAGAGACACAGAGACAGGGATACAGAGACGGAGACACAGGTACAGAGACACACGGACAGAGGCATAGACACAGAGACCGAGACACGGAGACGGAGACACAGGTCCAGAGACACACGGACAGAGGCATAGACACAAAGACAGAGGCATAGAGACAGATACACAGAGAGAGAGACACAGAGGCAGAGACACAGAGAAAGAGACAGAGACACAGAGACGGAGACACAGGGACAGAGACACAGAGACAGGGCACAGAGACGGAGACTCTGGGACAGAGACACAGAGACAGAGATTCAGAGACAGGGATACAGAGACGGAGACACAGAGACAGAGACACAGAGATAGAGGCACAGAGACAGAGACACAGAGACAGAGACACAGAGACAGGGACACAGAGACGGAGACACAGAGAGAGAGACACAGAGACAGAGGCACAGAGACAGAGACACAGGTACAGAGACACAGAGGCAGAGGCACAGAGACAGTGACACAGAGACAGAGACACAGAGACAGAGACACAGAGACAGAGACACAGAGGCAGAGACACAGAGACAGAGACACAGAGACAGAGACACAGAGACAGAGACACAGAGACAGAGACACAGAGACAGAGACACAGAGACAGAGACACAGAGACAGAGACACAGAGACAGAGACACAGAGACAGAGAAGCAGAGACAGAGACGTAGAGACAGAGACACAGAGACAGGGACACAGAGACAGAGACACAGAGACAGAGACGCAGAGACAGAGACACAGAGACAGGGACACAGAGACAGAGACACAATGATAGAGATTCAGAGAGAGAGACACAGGGAGAGAGACACAGAAACGGAGATACAGCGACAGAGACACATAGACAGAGACACAGAGACAGAGACACAGAGACAGAGACACAGAGACAGAGACGCAGAGACAGGGACACAGAGACAGAGACACAGAGACAGAGACACAGACACGGAGACAGAGACACAGAGACATAGACACAGAGACAGAGACACAGAGTCGGAGACTGTGGGACAGAGACACAGAGACAGAGATTCAGAGACGGAGACACAGGGAGAGAGACACAGAAACGTAGACACAAGGACAGAGACACAGTGACAGGGACACAGAGACGGAGACACAGAGAGAGAGACACAGAGTCGGAGACGCAGAGACAGAGACAGAGACACAGAGACAGAGGCACAATGACAGAGATTCGGAGACAGAGACACAGGGAGAGGGACACAGAAACGGAGACACAGGGACAGAGACACAGAGACAGAGACGCAGAGACAGAGACACAGAGACAGAGACACAGAGACAGAGACACAGAGACAGAGACACAGAGACAGAGACACAGACACAGAGACGCAGAGAAAGGGACACAGAGACAGTGACGCAGAGACAGAGGCACAGAGACAGAGACACAGAGACAGGGACACAGAGACAGAGACACAGAGACAGAGACGCAGAGACAGAGACACAGAGACAGAGACACAGAGACAGAGACACAGAGACAGAGACACAGAGACAGAGACAGAGACAGAGACACGGAGACAGAGACACAGAGACTGAGACAGAGACACAGAGACAAAGACACAGAGACAGAGACACAGAGACAGAGACACAGAGACAGAGACACAGAGACAGAGACACAGAGACAGAGACACAGAGACAGAGACACAGAGACAGAGACACAGAGGCAGAGGCACAGAGACAGAGACACAGAGACAGAGACACAGAGACAGAGACGCAGAGACAGAGACACAGAGACAGAGACACAGGGAAAGAGAAACAGAGACTGAGACAGAGACAAAGACACAGAGACAGAGACACAGAGACAGAGACACAGAGACAGAGACACAGAGACAGAGACGCAGAGACAGCGACACAGAGACAGAGACACAGAGACAGAGGCACAGAGAGAGAGACACAGAGGCAGAGACACAGAGAAAGAGACAGAGACACAGAGACGAAGACACAGGGACAGAGACACAGAGACAGGGCACAGAGACGGAGACTCTGGGCCAGAGTCACAGAGACAGAGATTCAGAGACAGGGATACAGAGACGGAGACACAGAGACAGAGACACAGAGGCAGAGGCACAGAGACAGAGACACAGAGACAGAGACACAGAGACAGGGACACAGAGACGGAGACACAGAGAGAGAGACACAGAGACAGAGGCACAGAGACAGAGACACAGGTACAGAGACACAGAGACAGAGGCACAGCGACAGAGACACAGAGACAGTGACACAGAGACAGAGACACAGAGACAGAGACACAGAGACAGAGACACAGAGGCAGAGACACAGAGACAGAGACACAGAGACAGAGACACAGAGACAGAGACACAGAGACAGAGACACAGAGACAGAGACACAGAGACAGAGACACAGAGACAGAGACACAGAGACAGAGACGCAGAGACAGAGACGTAGAGACAGAGACACAGAGACAGGGACACAGAGACAGAGACACAGAGACAGAGACGCAGAGACAGAGACACAGAGACAGGGACACAGAGACAGAGACACAATGATAGAGATTCAGAGAGAGAGACACAGGGAGAGAGACACAGAAACGGAGATACAGCGACAGAGACACATAGACAGAGACACAGAGACAGAGACACAGAGACAGAGACACAGAGACAGAGACGCAGAGACAGGGACACAGAGACAGAGACACAGAGACAGAGACACAGACACGGAGACAGAGACACAGAGACATAGACACAGAGACAGAGACACAGAGTCGGAGACTGTGGGACAGAGACACAGAGACAGAGATTCAGAGACGGAGACACAGGGAGAGAGACACAGAAACGTAGACACAAGGACAGAGGCACAGTGACAGGGACACAGAGACGGAGACACAGAGAGAGAGACACAGAGTCGGAGACGCAGAGACAGAGACAGAGACACAGAGACAGAGGCACAATGACAGAGATTCGGAGACAGAGACACAGGGAGAGGGACACAGAAACGGAGACACAGGGACAGAGACACAGAGACAGGGACACAGAGACGGAGACACAGAGAGAGAGACACAGAGACAGAGACACAGAGACGGAGACGCAAGGACAGAGGCACAGAGACAGGGGCACAGAGAGAGAGACTCAGAGACAGAGACGCAGAGACAGAGACGCAGAGACGGAGACACATGGAGAGAGTCACAGAGAAAGAGAAACAGAGACAGAGACAGAGACAGAGACACAGAGACCGAGACCCAGAGGCAGAGACACAGAGACAGAGACACAGAGACAGAGACACAGAGACAGAGACACAGAGACAGAGACACAGACACAGAGACGCAGAGAAAGGGACACAGAGACAGTGACGCAGAGACAGAGGCACAGAGACAGAGACACAGAGACAGGGACACAGAGACAGAGACACAGAGACAGAGACGCAGAGACAGAGACACAGAGACAGAGACACAGAGACAGAGACACAGAGACAGAGACACAGAGACAGAGACAGAGACGGAGACACGGAGACAGAGACACAGAGACTGAGACTGAGGCACAGAGACAAAGACACAGAGACAGAGACACAGAGACAGAGACACAGAGACAGAGACACAGGGAAAGAGAAACAGAGACTGAGACAGAGACAAAGACACAGAGACAGAGACACAGAGACAGAGACACAGAGACAGAGACACAGAGACAGAGACACAGAGACAGAGACACAGAGACAGAGACGCAGAGACAGCGACACAGAGACAGAGACACAGAGACAGAGACACAGACATGGAGACAGAGACACAGAGACATAGACACAGAGACAGAGACACAGAGACGGAGACTGTGGGACAGAGACACAGAGACAGAGATTCAGAGACGGAGACACAGGGACAGAGACACAGAGACAGGGACACGGAGGCAGAGATTCAGATGCAGAGACACAGTGACAGATTCACAGAGACAGAGACAAGGGAGAGAGGCCCACGGAGACAGAGACACAGAGACAGGGACACAGAGGCAGAGGTTCAGATGCAGAGACACAGGGACAGATTCACAGAGGCAGAGACACGGAGAGAGACCCACGGAGACAGAGACACAGAGACAGGGATACAGAGACGGAGACACAGGTACAGAGACACACGGACAGAGGCATAGACACAGAGACCGAGACACGGAGACGGAGACACAGGTCCAGAGACACACGGACAGAGGCATAGACACAAAGACAGAGGCATAGAGACAGATACACAGAGAGAGAGACACAGAGGCAGAGACACAGAGAAAGAGACAGAGACACAGAGACGGAGACACAGGGACAGAGACACAGAGACAGGGCACAGAGACGGAGACTCTGGGACAGAGACACAGAGACAGAGATTCAGAGGCAGAGACACAGAGACGGAGACTGTGGGACAAAGACACAGAGACAGAGACACAGTGAGACAGACAGAGACACAGAGACGGAGACAGAGGGACAGACACACAGAGACAGAAACACAGATACAGATTCACAGAGACAGGGACACAGAGATACACGTTCAGAGGCATAGACACAGAGACAGAGACACAGAGACAGAGACACAGCGACGGAGACGCAAGGACAGAGGCACAGAGACAGGGGCACAGAGAGAGAGACTCAGAGACAGAGACGCAGAGACAGAGACGCAGAGACGGAGACACATGGAGAGAGTCACAGAGAAAGAGAAACAGAGACAGAGACAGAGACAGAGACACAGAGACCGAGACCCAGAGGCAGAGACACAGAGACAGAGACACAGAGACAGAGACACAGAGACAGAGACACAGAGACAGAGACACAGAGACAGAGACACAGAGACAGAGACACAGAGACAGAGACACAGACACAGAGACGCAGAGAAAGGGACACAGAGACAGTGACGCAGAGACAGAGGCACAGAGACAGAGACACAGAGACAGGGACACAGAGACAGAGACACAGAGACAGAGACGCAGAGACAGAGACACAGAGACAGAGACACAGAGACAGAGACACAGAGACAGAGACACAGAGACAGAGACAGAGACACGGAGACAGAGACACAGAGACTGAGACAGAGACACAGAGACAAAGACACAGAGACAGAGACACAGAGACAGAGACACAGAGACAGAGACACAGAGACAGAGACACAGAGACAGAGACACAGAGACAGAGACACAGAGACAGAGACACAGAGACAGAGACACAGAGGCAGAGGCACAGAGACAGAGACACAGAGACAGAGACACAGAGACAGAGACGCAGAGACAGAGACACAGAGACAGAGACACAGGGAAAGAGAAACAGAGACTGAGACAGAGACAAAGACACAGAGACAGAGACACAGAGACAGAGACACAGAGACAGAGACACAGAGACAGAGACGCAGAGACAGCGACACAGAGACAGAGACACAGAGACAGAGGCACAGAGAGAGAGACACAGAGGCAGAGACACAGAGAAAGAGACAGAGACACAGAGACGAAGACACAGGGACAGAGACACAGAGACAGGGCACAGAGACGGAGACTCTGGGCCAGAGACACAGAGACAGAGATTCAGAGACAGGGATACAGAGACGGAGACACAGAGACAGAGACACAGAGGCAGAGGCACAGAGACAGAGACACAGAGACAGAGACACAGAGACAGGGACACAGAGACGGAGACACAGAGAGAGAGACACAGAGACAGAGGCACAGAGACAGAGACACAGGTACAGAGACACAGAGACAGAGGCACAGCGACAGAGACACAGAGACAGTGACACAGAGACAGAGACGCAGAGACAGAGACACAGAGACAGAGACACAGAGGCAGAGACACAGAGACAGAGACACAGAGACAGAGACACAGAGACAGAGACACAGAGACAGAGACACAGAGACAGAGACACAGAGACAGAGACACAGAGACAGAGACACAGAGACAGAGACGCAGAGACAGAGACGTAGAGACAGAGACACAGAGACAGGGACACAGAGACAGAGACACAGAGACAGAGACGCAGAGACAGAGACACAGAGACAGGGACACAGAGACAGAGACACAATGATAGAGATTCAGAGAGAGAGACACAGGGAGAGAGACACAGAAACGGAGATACAGCGACAGAGACACATAGACAGAGACGCAGAGACAGAGACACAGAGACAGAGACACAGAGACAGAGACGCAGAGACAGGGACACAGAGACAGGGACACAGAGACAGAGACACAGACACGGAGACAGAGACACAGAGACATAGACACAGAGACAGAGACACAGAGTCGGAGACTGTGGGACAGAGACACAGAGACAGAGATTCAGAGACGGAGACACAGGGAGAGAGACACAGAAACGTAGACACAAGGACAGAGACACAGTGACAGGGACACAGAGACGGAGACACAGAGAGAGAGACACAGAGTCGGAGACGCAGAGACAGAGACAGAGACACAGAGACAGAGGCACAATGACAGAGATTCGGAGACAGAGACACAGGGAGAGGGACACAGAAACGGAGACACAGGGACAGAGACACAGAGACAGGGACACAGAGACGGAGACACAGAGAGAGAGACACAGAGACAGAGACACAGAGACGGAGACGCAAGGACAGAGGCACAGAGACAGGGGCACAGAGAGAGAGACTCAGAGACAGAGACGCAGAGACAGAGACGCAGAGACGGAGACACATGGAGAGAGTCACAGAGAAAGAGAAACAGAGACAGAGACAGAGACAGAGACACAGAGACCGAGACCCAGAGGCAGAGACACAGAGACAGAGACACAGAGACAGAGACACAGAGACAGAGACACAGAGACAGAGACACAGAGACAGAGACACAGAGACAGAGACACAGACACAGAGACGCAGAGAAAGGGACACAGAGACAGTGACGCAGAGACAGAGGCACAGAGACAGAGACACAGAGACAGGGACACAGAGACAGAGACACAGAGACAGAGACGCAGAGACAGAGACACAGAGACAGAGACACAGAGACAGAGACACAGAGACAGAGACAGAGACACAGAGACAGAGACACAGAGACTGAGACAGAGACAGAGACACAGAGACAGAGACACAGAGACAGAGACACAGAGGCAGAGGCACAGAGACAGAGACACAGAGACAGAGACACAGAGACAGAGACGCAGAGACAGAGACACAGAGACAGAGACACAGGGAAAGAGAAACAGAGACTGAGACAGAGACAAAGACACAGAGACAGAGACACAGAGACAGAGACACAGAGACAGAGACACAGAGACAGAGACACAGAGACAGAGACACAGAGACAGAGACACAGAGACAGAGACACAGAGACAGAGACACAGAGACAGAGACACAGAGACAGAGACACAGAGACAGAGACACAGAGACAGAGACACAGAGACAGAGACGCAGAGACAGCGACACAGAGACAGAGACACAGAGACAGAGGCACAGACATGGAGACAGAGACACAGAGACATAGACACAGAGACAGAGACACAGAGACGGAGACTGTGGGACAGAGACACAGAGACAGAGATTCAGAGACGGAGACACAGGGACAGAGACACAGAGACAGGGACACAGAGGCAGAGATTCAGATGCAGAGACACAGTGACAGATTCACAGAGACAGAGACAAGGGAGAGAGGCCCACGGAGACAGAGACACAGAGACAGGGACACAGAGGCAGAGATTCAGATGCAGAGACACAGGGACAGATTCACAGAGGCAGAGACACGGAGAGAGACCCACGGAGACAGAGACACAGAGACAGGGATACAGAGACGGAGACACAGGTACAGAGACACACGGACAGAGGCATAGACACAGAGACCGAGACACGGAGACGGAGACACAGGTCCAGAGACACACGGACAGAGGCATAGACACAAAGACAGAGGCATAGAGACAGATACACAGAGAGAGAGACACAGAGGCAGAGACACAGAGAAAGAGACAGAGACACAGAGACGGAGACACAGGGACAGAGACACAGAGACAGGGCACAGAGACGGAGACTCTGGGACAGAGACACAGAGACAGAGATTCAGAGACAGGGATACAGAGACGGAGACACAGAGACAGAGACACAGAGATAGAGGCACAGAGACAGAGACACAGAGACAGAGACACAGAGACAGGGACACAGAGACGGAGACACAGAGAGAGAGACACAGAGACAGAGGCACAGAGACAGAGACACAGGTACAGAGACACAGAGGCAGAGGCACAGAGACAGTGACACAGAGACAGAGACACAGAGACAGAGACACAGAGACAGAGACACAGAGGCAGAGACACAGAGACAGAGACACAGAGACAGAGACACAGAGACAGAGACACAGAGACAGAGACACAGAGACAGAGACACAGAGACAGAGACACAGAGACAGAGACACAGAGACAGAGACACAGAGACAGAGACACAGAGACAGAGACGCAGAGACAGAGACGTAGAGACAGAGACACAGAGACAGGGACACAGAGACAGAGACACAGAGACAGAGACGCAGAGACAGAGACACAGAGACAGGGACACAGAGACAGAGACACAATGATAGAGATTCAGAGAGAGAGACACAGGGAGAGAGACACAGAAACGGAGATACAGCGACAGAGACACATAGACAGAGACACAGAGACAGAGACACAGAGACAGAGACACAGAGACAGAGACGCAGAGACAGGGACACAGAGACAGAGACACAGAGACAGAGACACAGACACGGAGACAGAGACACAGAGACATAGACACAGAGACAGAGACACAGAGTCGGAGACTGTGGGACAGAGACACAGAGACAGAGATTCAGAGACGGAGACACAGGGAGAGAGACACAGAAACGTAGACACAAGGACAGAGACACAGTGACAGGGACACAGAGACGGAGACACAGAGAGAGAGACACAGAGTCGGAGACGCAGAGACAGAGACAGAGACACAGAGACAGAGGCACAATGACAGAGATTCGGAGACAGAGACACAGGGAGAGGGACACAGAAACGGAGACACAGGGGCAGAGACACAGAGACAGAGACGCAGAGACAGAGACACAGAGACAGAGACACAGAGACAGAGACACAGAGACAGAGACACAGAGACAGAGACACAGACACAGAGACGCAGAGAAAGGGACACAGAGACAGAGACACAGAGACAGTGACGCAGAGACAGAGGCACAGAGACAGAGACACAGAGACAGGGACACAGAGACAGAGACACAGAGACAGAGACGCAGAGACAGAGACACAGAGACAGAGACACAGAGACAGAGACACAGAGACAGAGACACAGAGACAGAGACAGAGACACGGAGACAGAGACACAGAGACTGAGACAGAGACACAGAGACAAAGACACAGAGACAGAGACACAGAGACAGAGACACAGAGACAGAGACACAGAGACAGAGACACAGAGACAGAGACACAGAGACAGAGACACAGAGACAGAGACACAGAGGCAGAGGCACAGAGACAGAGACACAGAGACAGAGACACAGAGACAGAGACGCAGAGACAGAGACACAGAGACAGAGACACAGGGAAAGAGAAACAGAGACTGAGACAGAGACAAAGACACAGAGACAGAGACACAGAGACAGAGACACAGAGACAGAGACACAGAGACAGAGACACAGAGACAGAGACACAGAGACAGAGACGCAGAGACAGCGACACAGAGACAGAGACACAGAGACAGAGGCACAGACATGGAGACAGAGACACAGAGACATAGACACAGAGACAGAGACACAGAGACGGAGACTGTGGGACAGAGACACAGAGACAGAGATTCAGAGACGGAGACACAGGGACAGAGACACAGAGACAGGGACACAGAGGCAGAGATTCAGATGCAGAGACACAGTGACAGATTCACAGAGACAGAGACAAGGGAGAGAGGCCCACGGAGACAGAGACACAGAGACAGGGACACAGAGGCAGAGATTCAGATGCAGAGACACAGGGACAGATTCACAGAGGCAGAGACACGGAGAGAGACCCACGGAGACAGAGACACAGAGACAGGGATACAGAGACGGAGACACAGGTACAGAGACACACGGACAGAGGCATAGACACAGAGACCGAGACACGGAGACGGAGACACAGGTCCAGAGACACACGGACAGAGGCATAGACACAAAGACAGAGGCATAGAGACAGATACACAGAGAGAGAGACACAGAGGCAGAGACACAGAGAAAGAGACAGAGACACAGAGACGGAGACACAGGGACAGAGACACAGAGACAGGGCACAGAGACGGAGACTCTGGGACAGAGACACAGAGACAGAGATTCAGAGACAGGGATACAGAGACGGAGACACAGAGACAGAGACACAGAGATAGAGGCACAGAGACAGAGACACAGAGACAGAGACACAGAGACAGGGACACAGAGACGGAGACACAGAGAGAGAGACACAGAGACAGAGGCACAGAGACAGAGACACAGGTACAGAGACACAGAGGCAGAGGCACAGAGACAGTGACACAGAGACAGAGACACAGAGACAGAGACACAGAGACAGAGACACAGAGGCAGAGACACAGAGACAGAGACACAGAGACAGAGACACAGAGACAGAGACACAGAGACAGAGACACAGAGACAGAGACACAGAGACAGAGACACAGAGACAGAGACACAGAGACAGAGACACAGAGACAGAGAAGCAGAGACAGAGACGTAGAGACAGAGACACAGAGACAGGGACACAGAGACAGAGACACAGAGACAGAGACGCAGAGACAGAGACACAGAGACAGGGACACAGAGACAGAGACACAATGATAGAGATTCAGAGAGAGAGACACAGGGAGAGAGACACAGAAACGGAGATACAGCGACAGAGACACATAGACAGAGACACAGAGACAGAGACACAGAGACAGAGACACAGAGACAGAGACGCAGAGACAGGGACACAGAGACAGAGACACAGAGACAGAGACACAGACACGGAGACAGAGACACAGAGACATAGACACAGAGACAGAGACACAGAGTCGGAGACTGTGGGACAGAGACACAGAGACAGAGATTCAGAGACGGAGACACAGGGAGAGAGACACAGAAACGTAGACACAAGGACAGAGACACAGTGACAGGGACACAGAGACGGAGACACAGAGAGAGAGACACAGAGTCGGAGACGCAGAGACAGAGACAGAGACACAGAGACAGAGGCACAATGACAGAGATTCGGAGACAGAGACACAGGGAGAGGGACACAGAAACGGAGACACAGGGACAGAGACACAGAGACAGAGACGCAGAGACAGAGACACAGAGACAGAGACACAGAGACAGAGACACAGAGACAGAGACACAGAGACAGAGACACAGACACAGAGACGCAGAGAAAGGGACACAGAGACAGTGACGCAGAGACAGAGGCACAGAGACAGAGACACAGAGACAGGGACACAGAGACAGAGACACAGAGACAGAGACGCAGAGACAGAGACACAGAGACAGAGACACAGAGACAGAGACACAGAGACAGAGACACAGAGACAGAGACAGAGACAGAGACACGGAGACAGAGACACAGAGACTGAGACAGAGACACAGAGACAAAGACACAGAGACAGAGACACAGAGACAGAGACACAGAGACAGAGACACAGAGACAGAGACACAGAGACAGAGACACAGAGACAGAGACACAGAGACAGAGACACAGAGGCAGAGGCACAGAGACAGAGACACAGAGACAGAGACACAGAGACAGAGACGCAGAGACAGAGACACAGAGACAGAGACACAGGGAAAGAGAAACAGAGACTGAGACAGAGACAAAGACACAGAGACAGAGACACAGAGACAGAGACACAGAGACAGAGACACAGAGACAGAGACGCAGAGACAGCGACACAGAGACAGAGACACAGAGACAGAGGCACAGAGAGAGAGACACAGAGGCAGAGACACAGAGAAAGAGACAGAGACACAGAGACGAAGACACAGGGACAGAGACACAGAGACAGGGCACAGAGACGGAGACTCTGGGCCAGAGTCACAGAGACAGAGATTCAGAGACAGGGATACAGAGACGGAGACACAGAGACAGAGACACAGAGGCAGAGGCACAGAGACAGAGACACAGAGACAGAGACACAGAGACAGGGACACAGAGACGGAGACACAGAGAGAGAGACACAGAGACAGAGGCACAGAGACAGAGACACAGGTACAGAGACACAGAGACAGAGGCACAGCGACAGAGACACAGAGACAGTGACACAGAGACAGAGACACAGAGACAGAGACACAGAGACAGAGACACAGAGGCAGAGACACAGAGACAGAGACACAGAGACAGAGACACAGAGACAGAGACACAGAGACAGAGACACAGAGACAGAGACACAGAGACAGAGACACAGAGACAGAGACACAGAGACAGAGACGCAGAGACAGAGACGTAGAGACAGAGACACAGAGACAGGGACACAGAGACAGAGACACAGAGACAGAGACGCAGAGACAGAGACACAGAGACAGGGACACAGAGACAGAGACACAATGATAGAGATTCAGAGAGAGAGACACAGGGAGAGAGACACAGAAACGGAGATACAGCGACAGAGACACATAGACAGAGACACAGAGACAGAGACACAGAGACAGAGACACAGAGACAGAGACGCAGAGACAGGGACACAGAGACAGAGACACAGAGACAGAGACACAGACACGGAGACAGAGACACAGAGACATAGACACAGAGACAGAGACACAGAGTCGGAGACTGTGGGACAGAGACACAGAGACAGAGATTCAGAGACGGAGACACAGGGAGAGAGACACAGAAACGTAGACACAAGGACAGAGGCACAGTGACAGGGACACAGAGACGGAGACACAGAGAGAGAGACACAGAGTCGGAGACGCAGAGACAGAGACAGAGACACAGAGACAGAGGCACAATGACAGAGATTCGGAGACAGAGACACAGGGAGAGGGACACAGAAACGGAGACACAGGGACAGAGACACAGAGACAGGGACACAGAGACGGAGACACAGAGTGAGAGACACAGAGACAGAGACACAGAGACGGAGACGCAAGGACAGAGGCACAGAGACAGGGGCACAGAGAGAGAGACTCAGAGACAGAGACGCAGAGACAGAGACGCAGAGACGGAGACACATGGAGAGAGTCACAGAGAAAGAGAAACAGAGACAGAGACAGAGACAGAGACACAGAGACCGAGACCCAGAGGCAGAGACACAGAGACAGAGACACAGAGACAGAGACACAGAGACAGAGACACAGAGACAGAGACACAGACACAGAGACGCAGAGAAAGGGACACAGAGACAGTGACGCAGAGACAGAGGCACAGAGACAGAGACACAGAGACAGGGACACAGAGACAGAGACACAGAGACAGAGACGCAGAGACAGAGACACAGAGACAGAGACACAGAGACAGAGACACAGAGACAGAGACACAGAGACAGAGACAGAGACGGAGACACGGAGACAGAGACACAGAGACTGAGACTGAGGCACAGAGACAAAGACACAGAGACAGAGACACAGAGACAGAGACACAGAGACAGAGACACAGGGAAAGAGAAACAGAGACTGAGACAGAGACAAAGACACAGAGACAGAGACACAGAGACAGAGACACAGAGACAGAGACACAGAGACAGAGACACAGAGACAGAGACGCAGAGACAGCGACACAGAGACAGAGACACAGAGACAGAGACACAGACATGGAGACAGAGACACAGAGACATAGACACAGAGACAGAGACACAGAGACGGAGACTGTGGGACAGAGACACAGAGACAGAGATTCAGAGACGGAGACACAGGGACAGAGACACAGAGACAGGGACACGGAGGCAGAGATTCAGATGCAGAGACACAGTGACAGATTCACAGAGACAGAGACAAGGGAGAGAGGCCCACGGAGACAGAGACACAGAGACAGGGACACAGAGGCAGAGGTTCAGATGCAGAGACACAGGGACAGATTCACAGAGGCAGAGACACGGAGAGAGACCCACGGAGACAGAGACACAGAGACAGGGATACAGAGACGGAGACACAGGTACAGAGACACACGGACAGAGGCATAGACACAGAGACCGAGACACGGAGACGGAGACACAGGTCCAGAGACACACGGACAGAGGCATAGACACAAAGACAGAGGCATAGAGACAGATACACAGAGAGAGAGACACAGAGGCAGAGACACAGAGAAAGAGACAGAGACACAGAGACGGAGACACAGGGACAGAGACACAGAGACAGGGCACAGAGACGGAGACTCTGGGACAGAGACACAGAGACAGAGATTCAGAGGCAGAGACACAGAGACGGAGACTGTGGGACAAAGACACAGAGACAGAGACACAGTGAGACAGACAGAGACACAGAGACGGAGACAGAGGGACAGACACACAGAGACAGAAACACAGATACAGATTCACAGAGACAGGGACACAGAGATACACGTTCAGAGGCATAGACACAGAGACAGAGACACAGAGACCGTGACACAAAGACGGAGACGCAGGGGCAGAGACACCGAGACAGAGACACAGAGACAGAGACGCAGAGGCAGGGACACAGAGACAGAGACACAGAGACCGAGACCCAGAGACAGAGACACAGATACAGAGACACAGAGACAGAGACACAGAGACAGAGACACAGAGACAGAGACACAGAGACAGAGACACAGAGACAGAGACACAGAGACAGAGACACAGAGACAGAGAAACAGAGACAGAGTCACAGAGACAGAGACACAGAGGCAGAGGCACAGAGAGAGAGACACAGAGGCAGAGACACAGAGAAAGAGACAGAGACGCAGAGACCGAGACGTAGAGACAGAGACACAGAGACAGGGACACAGAGGCAGAGACACAGAGACAGAGACGCAGAGACAGAGACACAGAGACAGAGACACAGAGACAGAGACACAATGATAGAGATTCAGACACAGAGACACAGGGAGAGAGACACAGAAGCGGAGATGCAGAGCCAGAGGCACAGAGACAGAGACACAGAGCCAGAGGCACAGAGCCAGAGGCACAGAGACAGAGACACAGAGACAGAGTCACAGAGTCAGAGACACAGAGACAGAGACGCAGAAACAGGGACACAGAGACAGAGACACAGAGACACAGACACAGGGACAGAGACACAGAGACATGGACACAGAGAGAGTGACTCAGAGACAGAGACACAGAGACGGAGACAGAGGCACAGAGACATATACATAGAGACAGAGACACAGAGACAGAGACACAGAGACAGAGACACAGAGACAGAGACACAGGGACAGAGACACAGAGACAGAGACACAGAGACAGAGACACAGAGACAGAGACGCAGAGACAGGGACACAGAGACAGAGACACAGAGACAGATACACAGATACAGAGACACAGAGACAGAGACCCAGAGACAGAGACACAGAGACAGTGACACAGAGACAGAGACACAGGGACAGAGAAACAGAGACAGAGTCACAGAGACAGAGACACAGAGGCAGAGGCACAGAGAGAGAGACACAGAGGCAGAGACACAGAGAAATAGACAGAGACACAGAGACGGAGACACAGGGACAGAGACACATAGACAGGGACACAGAGACGGAGACACAGAGGCAGAGACACAGTGACAGAGACACAGAGACAGAGACACAGGGGCAGAGGCGCAGAGACAGAGACACAGAGACAGGGACACAGAGAGAGTGACACAAAGACAGAGACACAGGGACAGAGGAACAGAGACATAGACACAGAGACAGAGACACAGAGACAGAGACACAGAGACGGAGTCACAGAGACAGAGACACAGAGGCAGAGGCACGGAGACAGAGACACAGAGACAGAGACACAGAGACCGAGACCCAGAGACAGAGACACAGATACAGAGACACAGATGCAGAGACACAATGACAGAGATTCGGAGACAGAGACACAGAAACGTAGACACAAGGACAGAGACACAGAGACAGGGACACAGAGACAGAGACACAGAGACAGAGACACAGGGACGGAGACACAAGGACAGAGACACAGAGACAGGGACACAGAGAGAGAGAGACAGAGACAGAGACAAAGAGACAGAGACACAGAGACAGAGACACAGAGACAGAGACACAGAGACAGAGACACAGAGACGGAGACTGTGGGACAGAGACACAGAGACAGAGACACAGTGAGACAGACAGAGGCACAGAGACAGAGACACATGGACAGAGACACAGAGACAGAGACACAGAGACAGATTCACAGAGACAGAGACACAGAGACAGAGACACCCGGACAGAGGCATAGACACAAAGACAGAGGCACAGAGACTGATAGACAGAAAGAGAGAGACACAGAGGCAGAGACACAGAGAAAGACACAGAGACACAGAGACGGAGACACAGGGACAGAGACACAGAGACAGGGCACAGAGACGGAAACTCTGGGACAGAAACACAGAGACAGAGATTCAGAGAGAGGGACACAGAGACGGAGACACAGAGACAGAGACACAGAGGCAGAGGCACAGAGACAGAGACACAGAGACAGAGACACAGAGACAGAGACACACAGACAGAGACACAGAGACAGAGACACAGAGACAGAGACACAGAGACAGGGACACAGAGACAGAGACACAGAGACAGAGACACAGGGACGGAGACACAAGGACAGAGACACAGAGACAGGGACACAGCGACAGAGACACAGAGACAGAGACACAGAGACAGAGACACAGAGACAGAGACACAGCGACACAGACACAGGGACAGAGACACAGAGACATGGACACAGAGAGAGTGACTCAGAGACAGAGACACAGAGACGGAGACAGAGGCACAGAGACATATACATAGAGACAGAGACACAGAGACAGAGACACAGAGACAGAGACACAGAGACAGAGACACAGGGACAGAGACACAGAGACAGAGACACAGAGACAGAGACACTGAGACAGAGACGCAGAGACAGGGACACAGAGACAGAGACACATAGACCGAGACCCAGAGACAGAGACACAGATACAGAGACACAGAGACAGAGACCCAGAGACAGAGACACAGAGACAGAGACACAGAGACAGAGACACAGAGACAGAGAAACAGAGACAGAGTCACAGAGACAGAGACACAGAGGCAGAGGCACAGAGAGAGAGACACAGAGGCAGAGACACAGAGAAAGAGACACACAGACAGAGACACAGAGACAGAGACACAGAGACAGAGACACAGAGACAGAGACACAGAGACAGAGACACAGAGACAGTGACACAGGGACAGAGACACAGAGGCAGACACTCAGAGACAGAGACACAGAGACAGAGACACAGAGACAGAGACACAGAGACAGAGACACAGAGACCGAGACCCAGAGACAGAGACACAGATACAGAGACACAAAGACAGAGACACAGAGACAGAGACACAGAGACAGAGACACAGAGACAGAGACACAGAGACAGAGACACAGAGACAGAGAAACAGAGACAGAGTCACAGAGACAGAGACACAGAGGCAGAGGCACAGAGAGAGAGACACAGAGGCAGAGACACAGAGAAAGAGACAGAGACACAGAGACGAAGACACAGGGACAGAGACACAGAGACAGGGCACAGAGACGGAGACTCTGGGCCAGAGACACAGAGACAGAGATTCAGAGACAGGGATACAGAGACGGAGACACAGAGACAGAGACACAGAGGCAGAGGCACAGAGACAGAGACACAGAGACAGAGACACAGAGACAGGGACACAGAGACGGAGACACAGAGAGAGAGACACAGAGAGAGAGACACAGAGACAGAGGCACAGAGACAGAGACACAGGTACAGAGACACAGAGGCAGAGGCACAGCGACAGAGACACAGAGACAGTGACACAGAGACAGAGACACAGAGACAGAGACACAGAGACAGAGACACAGAGGCAGAGACACAGAGACAGAGACACAGAGACAGAGACACAGAGACAGAGACACAGAGACAGAGACACAGAGACAGAGACACAGAGACAGAGACACAGAGACAGAGACACAGAGACAGAGACGCAGAGACAGAGACGTAGAGACAGAGACACAGAGACAGGGACACAGAGACAGAGACACAGAGACAGAGACGCAGAGACAGAGACACAGAGACAGGGACACAGAGACAGAGACACAATGATAGAGATTCAGAGAGAGAGACACAGGGAGAGAGACACAGAAACGGAGATACAGCGACAGAGACACATAGACAGAGACACAGAGGCAGAGACACAGAGACAGAGACACAGAGACAGAGACGCAGAGACAGGGACACAGAGACAGAGACACAGAGACAGAGACACAGACACGGAGACAGAGACACAGAGACATAGACACAGAGACAGAGACACAGAGTCGGAGACTGTGGGACAGAGACACAGAGACAGAGATTCAGAGACGGAGACACAGGGAGAGAGACACAGAAACGTAGACACAAGGACAGAGACACAGTGACAGGGACACAGAGACGGAGACACAGAGAGAGAGACACAGAGTCGGAGACGCAGAGACAGAGACAGAGACACAGAGACAGAGGCACAATGACAGAGATTCGGAGACAGAGACACAGGGAGAGGGACACAGAAACGGAGACACAGGGACAGAGACACAGAGACAGGGACACAGAGACGGAGACACAGAGAGAGAGACACAGAGACAGAGACACAGCGACGGAGACGCAAGGACAGAGGCACAGAGACAGGGGCACAGAGAGAGAGACTCAGAGACAGAGACGCAGAGACAGAGACGCAGAGACGGAGACACATGGAGAGAGTCACAGAGAAAGAGAAACAGAGACAGAGACAGAGACAGAGACACAGAGACCGAGACCCAGAGGCAGAGACACAGAGACAGAGACACAGAGACAGAGACACAGAGACAGAGACACAGAGACAGAGACACAGAGACAGAGACACAGAGACAGAGACACAGAGACAGAGACACAGACACAGAGACGCAGAGAAAGGGACACAGAGACAGTGACGCAGAGACAGAGGCACAGAGACAGAGACACAGAGACAGGGACACAGAGACAGAGACACAGAGACAGAGACGCAGAGACAGAGACACAGAGACAGAGACACAGAGACAGAGACACAGAGACAGAGACAGAGACACGGAGACAGAGACACAGAGACTGAGACAGAGACACAGAGACAAAGACACAGAGACAGAGACACAGAGACAGAGACACAGAGACAGAGACACAGAGACAGAGACACAGAGACAGAGACACAGAGACAGAGACACAGAGACAGAGACACAGAGACAGAGACACAGAGACAGAGACACAGAGGCAGAGGCACAGAGACAGAGACACAGAGACAGAGACACAGAGACAGAGACGCAGAGACAGAGACACAGAGACAGAGACACAGGGAAAGAGAAACAGAGACTGAGACAGAGACAAAGACACAGAGACAGAGACACAGAGACAGAGACACAGAGACAGAGACACAGAGACAGAGACGCAGAGACAGCGACACAGAGACAGAGACACAGAGACAGAGGCACAGAGAGAGAGACACAGAGGCAGAGACACAGAGAAAGAGACAGAGACACAGAGACGAAGACACAGGGACAGAGACACAGAGACAGGGCACAGAGACGGAGACTCTGGGCCAGAGACACAGAGACAGAGATTCAGAGACAGGGATACAGAGACGGAGACACAGAGACAGAGACACAGAGGCAGAGGCACAGAGACAGAGACACAGAGACAGAGACACAGAGACAGGGACACAGAGACGGAGACACAGAGAGAGAGACACAGAGACAGAGGCACAGAGACAGAGACACAGGTACAGAGACACAGAGACAGAGGCACAGCGACAGAGACACAGAGACAGTGACACAGAGACAGAGACACAGAGACAGAGACACAGAGACAGAGACACAGAGGCAGAGACACAGAGACAGAGACACAGAGACAGAGACACAGAGACAGAGACACAGAGACAGAGACACAGAGACAGAGACACAGAGACAGAGACACAGAGACAGAGACACAGAGACAGAGACACAGAGACAGAGACGCAGAGACAGAGACGTAGAGACAGAGACACAGAGACAGGGACACAGAGACAGAGACACAGAGACAGAGACGCAGAGACAGAGACACAGAGACAGGGACACAGAGACAGAGACACAATGATAGAGATTCAGAGAGAGAGACACAGGGAGAGAGACACAGAAACGGAGATACAGCGACAGAGACACATAGACAGAGACGCAGAGACAGAGACACAGAGACAGAGACACAGAGACAGAGACGCAGAGACAGGGACACAGAGACAGGGACGCAGAGACAGAGACACAGACACGGAGACAGAGACACAGAGACATAGACACAGAGACAGAGACACAGAGTCGGAGACTGTGGGACAGAGACACAGAGGCAGAGATTCAGAGACGGAGACACAGGGAGAGAGACACAGAAACGTAGACACAAGGACAGAGACACAGTGACAGGGACACAGAGACGGAGACACAGAGAGAGAGACACAGAGTCGGAGACGCAGAGACAGAGACAGAGACACAGAGACAGAGGCACAATGACAGAGATTCGGAGACAGAGACACAGGGAGAGGGACACAGAAACGGAGACACAGGGACAGAGACACAGAGACAGGGACACAGAGACGGAGACACAGAGAGAGAGACACAGAGACAGAGACACAGAGACGGAGACGCAAGGACAGAGGCACAGAGACAGGGGCACAGAGAGAGGGACTCAGAGACAGAGACGCAGAGACAGAGACGCAGAGACGGAGACACATGGAGAGAGTCACAGAGAAAGAGAAACAGAGACAGAGACAGAGACAGAGACACAGAGACCGAGACCCAGAGGCAGAGACACAGAGACAGAGACACAGAGACAGAGACACAGAGACAGAGACACAGAGACAGAGACACAGAGACAGAGACACAGAGACAGAGACACAGAGACAGAGACACAGAGACAGAGACACAGACACAGAGACGCAGAGAAAGGGACACAGAGACAGTGACGCAGAGACAGAGGCACAGAGACAGAGACACAGAGACAGGGACACAGAGACAGAGACACAGAGACAGAGACGCAGAGACAGAGACACAGAGACAGAGACACAGAGACAGAGACACAGAGACAGAGACACAGAGACAGAGACAGAGACACGGAGACAGAGACACAGAGACTGAGACAGAGACACAGAGACAAAGACACAGAGACAGAGACACAGAGACAGAGACACAGAGACAGAGACACAGAGACAGAGACACAGAGACAGAGACACAGAGACAGAGACACAGAGACAGAGACACAGAGGCAGAGGCACAGAGACAGAGACACAGAGACAGAGACACAGAGACAGAGAAGCAGAGACAGAGACACAGAGACAGAGACACAGGGAAAGAGAAACAGAGACAGAGACAGAGACAGAGACACAGAGACCGAGACCCAGAGGCAGAGACACAGAGACAGAGACACAGAGACAGAGACACAGAGACAGAGACACAGAGACAGAGACACAGAGGCAGAGGCACAGAGACAGAGACACAGAGACAGAGACACAGAGACAGAGAAGCAGAGACAGAGACACAGAGACAGAGACACAGGGAAAGAGAAACAGAGACAGAGACAGAGACAGAGACACAGAGACCGAGACCCAGAGGCAGAGACACAGAGACAGAGACACAGAGACAGAGACACAGAGACAGAGACACAGAGACAGAGACACAGAGACAGAGACACAGAGACATAGACACAGAGACAGAGACACAGAGACGGAGACTGTGGGACAGAGACACAGAGACAGAGATTCAGAGACGGAGACACAGGGACAGAGACACAGAGACAGGGACACAGAGGCAGAGATTCAGATGCAGAGACACAGTGACAGATTCACAGAGACAGAGACAAGGGAGAGAGGCCCACGGAGACAGAGACACAGAGACAGGGACACAGAGGCAGAGATTCAGATGCAGAGACACAGGGACAGATTCACAGAGGCAGAGACACGGAGAGAGACCCACGGAGACAGAGACACAGAGACAGGGATACAGAGACGGAGACACAGGTACAGAGACACACGGACAGAGGCATAGACACAGAGACCGAGACACGGAGACGGAGACACAGGTCCAGAGACACACGGACAGAGGCATAGACACAAAGACAGAGGCATAGAGACAGATACACAGAGAGAGAGACACAGAGGCAGAGACACAGAGAAAGAGACAGAGACACAGAGACGGAGACACAGGGACAGAGACACAGAGACAGGGCACAGAGACGGAGACTCTGGGACAGAGACACAGAGACAGAGATTCAGAGGCAGAGACACAGAGACGGAGACTGTGGGACAAAGACACAGAGACAGAGACACAGTGAGACAGACAGAGACACAGAGACGGAGACAGAGGGACAGACACACAGAGACAGAAACACAGATACAGATTCACAGAGACAGGGACACAGAGATACACGTTCAGAGGCATAGACACAGAGACAGAGACACAGAGACCGTGACACAAAGACGGAGACGCAGGGGCAGAGACACCGAGACAGAGACACAGAGACAGAGACACAGAGACAGAGACACAGAGACAGAGACACAGAGACGGAGACACAGAGACAGAGACACAGAGGCAGAGACACAGAGACAGAGACACAGAGACTGAGACACAGAGACAGAGACACCGAGACAGAGACGAGAGACAGAGACACAGAGACAGAGACACAGAGACAGGGACACAGAGGCAGAGATTCAGATGCAGAGACACAGTGACAGATTCACAGAGACAGAGACAAGGGAGAGAGGCCCACGGAGACAGAGACACAGAGACAGGGACACAGAGGCAGAGATTCAGATGCAGAGACACAGGGACAGATTCACAGAGGCAGAGACACGGAGAGAGACCCACGGAGACAGAGACACAGAGACAGGGATACAGAGACGGAGACACAGGTACAGAGACACACGGACAGAGGCATAGACACAGAGACCGAGACACGGAGACAGAGACACACAGACAGAGACACAGAGACGGAGAAACAGAGACGGAGACTGTGGGACAGAGACACAGAGACAGAGACACATTGAAACAGACAGAGACACAGAGACAGAGACACAGGGACAGAGACACAGAGACAGAGACACACGGACAGATTCACAGAGACAGAGACACAGAGACAGAGACACACGGACAGAGGCATAGACACAAATACAGAGGCACAGAGACAGATACACAGAGAGAGAGACACAGAGGCAGAGACACAGAGAAAGAGACAGAGACGCAGAGACGGAGACACAGGGACAGAGACACAGAGACAGGGCACAGAGACGGAGACTCAGGGACAGAGACACAGAGACAGAGATTCAGAGACGGGGACACAGAGACGGAGACACAGAGACAGAGACACAGGGACAGAGGCGCAGAGACAGAGACACAGAGACAGAGACACAGAGACAGAGACACAGAGACAGGGACACAGAGACGGAGACACAGAGAGAGAGGCACAGAGACAGAGACACAGAGACAGAGACACAGGTACAGAGACACAGAGACAGAGACACAGCGACAGAGACACAGAGACAGAGACACAGAGACAGAGACACAGGGACAGAGACACAGAGACAGAGACACAGAGACAGAGACACAGAGACAGAGACGCAGAGACAGGGACACAGAGACAGAGACACAGAGACCGAGACCCAGAGACAGAGACACAGAGACAGAGACGCAGAGACAGGGACACAGAGACCGAGACCCAGAGACAGAGACACAGATACAGAGACACAGAGACAGAGACCCAGAGACAGAGACACAGAGACAGAGACACAGAGACAGAGACACAGAGACAGAGAAACAGAGACAGAGTCACAGAGACAGAGACACAGAGGCAGAGGCACAGAGAGAGAGACACAGAGGCAGAGACACAGAGAAAGAGACACACAGACAGAGACACAGAGACAGAGACACAGAGACAGAGACACAGAGACAGAGACACAGAGACAGAGACACAGAGACAGAGACACAGGGACAGAGACACAGAGGCAGACACTCAGAGACAGAGACACAGAGACAGAGACACAGAGACAGAGACACAGAGACAGAGACACAGAGACCGAGACCCAGAGACAGAGACACAGATACAGAGACACAAAGACAGAGACACAGAGTCAGAGACACAGAGACAGAGACACAGAGACAGAGACACAGAGACAGAGACACAGAGACAGAGACACAGAGACAGAGACACAGAGACAGAGAAACATAGACAGAGTCACAGAGACAGAGACACAGAGGCAGAGGCACAGAGAGAGAGACACAGAGGCAGAGACACAGAGAAAGAGACAGAGACACAGAGACGAAGACACAGGGACAGAGACACAGAGACAGGGCACAGAGACGGAGACTCTGGGCCAGAGACACAGAGACAGAGATTCAGAGACAGGGATACAGAGACGGAGACACAGAGACAGAGACACAGAGGCAGAGGCACAGAGACAGAGGCACAGAGACAGAGACACAGAGACAGGGACACAGAGACAGAGACTCAGAGACAGAGACGCAGAGACAGAGACACAGAGACAGAGACACAGAGACAGAGACACAGAGACAGAGACACAGAGACAGAGACAGAGACACGGAGACAGAGACACAGAGACTGAGACAGAGACACAGAGACAAAGACACAGAGACAGAGACACAGAGACAGAGACACAGAGACAGAGACACAGAGACAGAGACACAGAGACAGAGACACAGAGACAGAGACACAGAGACAGAGACACAGAGGCAGAGGCACAGAGACAGAGACACAGAGACAGAGACACAGAGACAGAGACGCAGAAACAGAGACACAGAGACAGAGACACAGGGAAAGAGAAACAGAGACTGAGACAGAGACAAAGACACAGAGACAGAGACACAGAGACAGAGACACAGAGACAGAGACACAGAGACAGAGACACAGAGACAGAGACGCAGAGACAGAGACACAGAGACAGAGACACAGAGACAGAGACACAATGATAGAGATTCAGAGAGAGAGACACAGGGAGAGAGACACAGAAACGGAGATACAGCGACAGAGACACATAGACAGAGACACAGAGACAGAGACACAGAGACAGAGACACAGAGACAGAGACGCAGAGACAGGGACACAGAGACAGAGACACAGAGACAGAGACACAGACACGGAGACAGAGACACAGACACGGAGACAGAGACACAGAGACATAGACACAGAGACAGAGACACAGAGTCGGAGACTGTGGGACAGAGACACAGAGACAGAGATTCAGAGACGGAGACACAGGGAGAGAGACACAGAAACGTAGACACAAGGACAGAGACACAGAGACAGAGACACAGAGACAGAGACGCAAAGACAGAGACACAGAGACAGAGACACAGAGACAGAGACACAGAGACAGAGACACAGAGACAGAGACACAGAGACAGAGACACAGAGACGGAGACCCAGAGACAGAGACACAGAGACAGAGACGCAGAGACAGGGACACAGAGACAGAGACACAGAGACAGAGACCCAGAGACAGAGACACAGATACAGAGACACAGAGACAGAGACCCAGAGACAGAGACACAGAGACAGAGACACAGAGACAGAGACACAGAGACAGAGAAACAGAGACAGAGTCACAGAGACAGAGACACAGAGGCAGAGGCACAGAGAGAGAGACACAGAGGCAGAGACACTGAGAAAGAGACACACAGACAGAGACACAGAGACAGAGACACAGAGACAGAGACACAGAGACAGAGACACAGAGACAGAGACACAGAGACAGAGACACAGAGACAGAGACACAGGGACAGAGACACAGAGGCAGACACTCAGAGACAGAGACACAGAGACAGAGACACAGAGACAGAGACACAGAGACAGAGACACAGAGACAGAGACACAGAGACCGAGACCCAGAGACAGAGACACAGATACAGAGACACAAAGACAGAGACACAGAGACAGAGACACAGAGACAGAGACACAGAGACAGAGACACAGAGACAGAGACACAGAGACAGAGACACAGAGACAGAGACACAGAGACAGAGAAACATAGACAGAGTCACAGAGACAGAGACACAGAGGCAGAGGCACAGAGAGAGAGACACAGAGGCAGAGACACAGAGAAAGAGACAGAGACACAGAGACGAAGACACAGGGACAGAGACACAGAGACAGGGCACAGAGACGGAGACTCTGGGCCAGAGACACAGAGACAGAGATTCAGAGACAGGGATACAGAGACGGAGACACAGAGACAGAGACACAGAGGCAGAGGCACAGAGACAGAGACACAGAGACAGAGACACAGAGACAGAGACACAGAGACAGGGACACAGAGACGGAGACACAGAGACGGAGACACAGAGAGAGAGACACAGAGACAGAGGCACAGAGACAGAGACACAGGTACAGAGACACAGAGACAGAGGCACAGCGACAGAGACACAGAGACAGTGACACAGAGACAGAGACACAGAGACAGAGACACAGAGACAGAGACAGAGAGGCAGAGACACAGAGACAGAGACACAGAGACAGAGACACAGAGACAGAGACACAGAGACAGAGACACAGAGACAGAGACACAGAGACAGAGACACAGAGACAGAGACACAGAGACAGAGACACAGAGACAGAGACGCAGAGACAGAGACGTAGAGACAGAGACACAGAGACAGGGACACAGAGACAGAGACACAGAGACAGAGACGCAGAGACAGAGACACAGAGACAGAGACACAGAGACAGAGACACAATGATAGAGATTCAGAGAGAGAGACACAGGGAGAGAGACACAGAAACGGAGATACAGCGACAGAGACACATAGACAGAGACACAGAGACAGAGACACAGAGACAGAGACACAGAGACAGAGACGCAGAGACAGGGACACAGAGACAGAGACACAGACACGGAGACAGAGACACAGACACGGAGACAGAGACACAGAGACATAGACACAGAGACAGAGACACAGAGTCGGAGACTGTGGGACAGAGACACAGAGACAGAGATTCAGAGACGGAGACACAGGGAGAGAGACACAGAAACGTAGACACAAGGACAGAGACACAGTGACAGGGACACAGAGACGGAGACACAGAGAGAGAGACACAGAGTCGGAGACGCAGAGACAGAGACAGAGACACAGAGACAGAGGCACAATGACAGAGATTCGGAGACAGAGACACAGGGAGAGGGACACAGAAACGGAGACACAGGGACAGAGACACAGAGACAGGGACACAGAGACGGAGACACAGAGAGAGAGACACAGAGACAGAGACACAGAGACGGAGACGCAAGGACAGAGGCACAGAGACAGGGGCACAGAGAGAGAGACTCAGAGACAGAGACGCAGAGACAGAGACGCAGAGACGGAGACACATGGAGAGAGTCACAGAGAAAGAGTAACATAGACAGAGACAAAGACAGAGACACAGAGACCGAGACCCAGAGGCAGAGACACAGAGACAGAGACACAGAGACAGAGACACAGAGACAGAGACACAGAGACAGAGACACAGAGACAGAGACACAGAGACAGAGACACAGAGACAGAGACACAGACACAGAGACGCAGAGAAAGGGACACAGAGACAGTGACGCAGAGACAGAGGCACAGAGACAGAGACACAGAGACAGGGACACAGAGACAGAGACACAGAGACAGAGACGCAGAGACAGAGACACAGAGACAGAGACACAGAGACAGAGACACAGAGACAGAGACACAGAGACAGAGACAGAGACAGAGACACGGAGACAGAGACACAGAGACTGAGACAGAGGCACAGAGACAAAGACACAGAGGCAGAGACACAGAGACAGAGACACAGAGACAGAGACACAGAGACAGAGACACAGAGACAGAGACACAGAGACAGAGACACAGAGGCAGAGGCACAGAGACAGAGACACAGAGACAGAGACACAGAGACAGAGACGCAGAGACAGAGACACAGAGACAGAGACACAGGGAAAGAGAAACAGAGACTGAGACAGAGACAAAGAAACAGGGACAGAGACACAGAGACAGAGACACAGAGACAGAGACACAGAGACAGAGACGCAGAGACAGCGACACAGAGACAGAGACACAGAGACAGAGACACAGACATGGAGACAGAGACACAGAGACATAGACACAGAGACAGAGACACAGAGACGGAGACTGTGGGACAGAGACACAGAGACAGAGATTCAGAGACGGAGACACAGGGACAGAGACACAGAGACAGGGACACACAGGCAGAGATTCAGATGCAGAGACACAGTGACAGATTCACAGAGACAGAGACAAGGGAGAGAGGCCCACGGAGACAGAGACACAGAGACAGGGACACAGAGGCAGAGATTCAGATGCAGAGACACAGGGACAGATTCACAGAGGCAGAGACACGGAGAGAGACCCACGGAGACAGAGACACAGAGACAGGGATACAGAGACGGAGACACAGGTACAGAGACACACGGACAGAGGCATAGACACAGAGACCGAGACACGGAGACGGAGACACAGGTCCAGAGACACACGGACAAAGGCATAGACACAAAGACAGAGGCATAGAGACAGATACACAGAGAGAGAGACACAGAGGCAGAGACACAGAGAAAGAGACAGAGACACAGAGACGGAGACACAGGGACAGAGACACAGAGACAGGGCACAGAGACGGAGACTCTGGGACAGAGACACAGAGACAGAGATTCAGAGGCAGAGACACAGAGACGGAGACTGTGGGACAAAGACACAGAGACAGAGACACAGTGAGACAGACAGAGACACAGAGACGGAGACAGAGGGACAGACACACAGAGACAGAAACACAGATACAGATTCACAGAGACAGGGACACAGAGATACACGTTCAGAGGCATAGACACAGAGACAGGGACACAGAGACCGTGACACAAAGACGGAGACGCAGGGGCAGAGACACCGAGACAGAGACACAGAGACAGAGACACAGAGACAGAGACACAGAGACAGAGACACAGAGACGGAGACACAGAGACAGAGACACAGAGGCAGAGACACAGAGACAGAGACACAGAGACTGAGACACAGAGACAGAGACACCGAGACAGAGACACCGAGACAGAGACACAGAGACAGAGACACAGAGACAGGGACACAGATGCAGAGATTCAGATGCAGAGACACAGTGACAGAGACACAGAGACAGAGACACAGAGACAGGGACACAGAGACGGAGACACAGAGAGAGAGACACAGAGACAGAGACACAGAGACAGAGACACAGGTACAGAGACACAGAGACAGAGACACAGCGACAGAGACACAGAGACAGAGACACAGAGACTGAGACACAGAGACAGAGACACCGAGACAGAGACACAGGGACAGAGACACAGAGACAGGGCACAGAGACGGAGACTCTGGGCCAGAGACACAGAGACAGAGATTCAGAGACAGGGATACAGAGACGGAGACACAGAGACAGAGACACAGAGGCAGAGGCACAGAGACAGAGACACAGAGACAGAGACACAGAGACAGAGACACAGAGACAGGGACACAGAGACGGAGACACAGAGAGAGAGACACAGAGACAGAGGCACAGAGACAGAGACACAGGTACAGAGACACAGAGACAGAGGCACAGCGACAGAGACACAGAGACAGTGACACAGAGACAGAGACACAGAGACAGAGACACAGAGACAGAGACAGAGAGGCAGAGACACAGAGACAGAGACACAGAGACAGAGACACAGAGACAGAGACACAGAGACAGAGACACAGAGACAGAGACACAGAGACAGAGACACAGAGACAGAGACACAGAGACAGAGACACAGAGACAGAGACGCAGAGACAGAGACGTAGAGACAGAGACACAGAGACAGGGACACAGAGACAGAGACACAGAGACAGAGACGCAGAGACAGAGACACAGAGACAGAGACACAGAGACAGAGACACAGAGACAGAGACGCAGAGACAGGGACACAGAGACAGAGACACAGAGACAGAGACACAGACACGGAGACAGAGACACAGACACGGAGACAGAGACACAGAGACATAGACACAGAGACAGAGACACAGAGTCGGAGACTGTGGGACAGAGACACAGAGACAGAGATTCAGAGACGGAGACACAGGGAGAGAGACACAGAAACGTAGACACAAGGACAGAGACACAGTGACAGGGACACAGAGACGGAGACACAGAGAGAGAGACACAGAGTCGGAGACGCAGAGACAGAGACAGAGACACAGAGACAGAGGCACAATGACAGAGATTCGGAGACAGAGACACAGGGAGAGGGACACAGAAACGGAGACACAGGGACAGAGACACAGAGACAGGGACACAGAGACGGAGACACAGAGAGAGAGACACAGAGACAGAGACACAGAGACGGAGACGCAAGGACAGAGGCACAGAGACAGGGGCACAGAGAGAGAGACTCAGAGACAGAGACGCAGAGACAGAGACGCAGAGACGGAGACACATGGAGAGAGTCACAGAGAAAGAGAAACATAGACAGAGACAAAGACAGAGACACAGAGACCGAGACCCAGAGGCAGAGACACAGAGACAGAGACACAGAGACAGAGACACAGAGACAGAGACACAGAGACAGAGACACAGAGACAGAGACACAGAGACAGAGACACAGAGACAGAGACACAGAGACAGAGACACAGAGACAGAGACACAGAGACAGGGACACAGAGACGGAGACACAGAGACGGAGACACAGAGAGAGAGACACAGAGACAGAGGCACAGAGACAGAGACACAGGTACAGAGACACAGAGACAGAGACACAGAGACAGAGACACAGAGACAGAGACACAGAGTCAGAGACAGAGACAGAGACACGGAGACAGAGACACATGGACTGAGACAGAGACACAGAGACAAAGACACAGAGGCGGAGACACAGAGACAGAGACACAGAGACAGAGACACAGAGACAGAGACACAGAGACAGAGACACAGAGACAGAGACACAGAGGCAGAGGCACAGAGACAGAGACACAGAGACAGAGACACAGAGACAGAGACGCCGAGACAGAGACACAGAGACAGAGACACAGGGAAAGAGAAACAGAGACTGAGACAGAGACAAAGAAACAGGGACAGAGACACAGAGACAGAGACACAGAGACAGAGACACAGAGACAGAGACGCAGAGACAGCGACACAGAGACAGAGACACAGAGACAGAGACACAGACATGGAGACAGAGACACAGAGACATAGACACAGAGACAGAGACACAGAGACGGAGACTGTGGGACAGAGACACAGAGACAGAGATTCAGAGACGGAGACACAGGGACAGAGACACAGAGACAGGGACACACAGGCAGAGATTCAGATGCAGAGACACAGTGACAGATTCACAGAGACAGAGACAAGGGAGAGAGGCCCACGGAGACAGAGACACAGAGACAGGGACACAGAGGCTGAGATTCAGATGCAGAGACACAGGGACAGATTCACAGAGGCAGAGACACGGAGAGAGACCCACGGAGACAGAGACACAGAGACAGGGATACAGAGACGGAGACACAGGTACAGAGACACACGGACAGAGGCATAGACACAGAGACCGAGACACGGAGACGGAGACACAGGTCCAGAGACACACGGACAGAGGCATAGACACAAAGACAGAGGCATAGAGACAGATACACAGAGAGAGAGACACAGAGGCAGAGACACAGAGAAAGAGACAGAGACACAGAGACGGAGACACAGGGACAGAGACACAGAGACAGGGCACAGAGACGGAGACTCTGGGACAGAGACACAGAGACAGAGATTCAGAGGCAGAGACACAGAGACGGAGACTGTGGGACAAAGACACAGAGACAGAGACACAGATACAGATTCACAGAGACAGGGACACAGAGATACACGTTCAGAGGCATAGACACAGAGACAGGGACACAGAGACCGTGACACAAAGACGGAGACGCAGGGGCAGAGACACCGAGACAGAGACACAGAGACAGAGACACAGAGACAGAGACACAGAGACGGAGACACAGAGACAGAGACACAGAGGCAGAGACACAGAGACAGAGACACAGAGACTGAGACACAGAGACAGAGACACCGAGACAGAGACACCGAGACAGAGACACAGAGACAGAGACACAGAGACAGGGACACAGAGGCAGAGATTCAGACGCAGAGACACAGTGACAGATTCACAGAGACAGAGACAAGGGAGAGAGGCCCACGGAGACAGAGACACAGAGACAGGGACACAGAGGCAGAGATTCAGATGCAGAGACACAGGGACAGATTCACAGAGGCAGAGACACGGAGAGAGACCCACGGAGACAGAGACACAGAGACAGGGATACAGAGACGGAGACACAGGTACAGAGACACACGGACAGAGGCATAGACACAGAGACCGAGACACGGAGACAGAGACACACAGACAGAGGCACAGAGACGGAGAAACAGAGACGGAGACAGTGGGACAGAGACACAGAGACAGAGACACATTGAAACAGACAGAGACACAGAGACAGAGACACAGGGACAGAGACACAGAGACAGAGACACACAGACAGATTCACAGAGACAGAGACACAGAGACAGAGACACACGGACAGAGGCATAGACACAAATACAGAGGCACAGAGACAGATACACAGAGAGAGAGACACAGAGGCAGAGACACAGAGAAAGAGACAGAGACGCAGAGACTGAGACACAGGGACACAGACACAGAGACAGGGCACAGAGACGGAGACTCAGGGACAGAGACACAGAGACAGAGACACAGAGACAGGGACACAGAGACGGAGACACAGAGAGAGAGACACAGAGGCAGAGACACAGAGACAGAGACACAGAGACAGAGACACAGAGACAGAGACACAGAGACAGAGACACAGAGACAGAGACACAGAGACAGAGACACAGAGACAGAGACACAGATACAGAGACACAGAGACAGAGACACAGAGACAGAGACACAGTGACAGAGACACAGAGACGGAGACACAGAGACAGATACACAGAGACAGCGTCGCAGAGACAGAGACACAGAGGCAGAGGCACAGAGACAGAGACACAGAGACAGAGACACAGAAACAGGGACGCAGAGACAGAGACACAGAGATTGAGACAAAATGACAGAGATTCGGAGACAGAGACACAGAGACAGAGACACAGAGACAGAGAGACAGAGACAGAGACACAGAGACAGAGACACAGAGACAGAGACGCAGAGACAGGGACACAGAGACAGAGACACAGAGACCGAGACCCAGAGACAGAGACACAGATACAGAGACACAGAGACAGAGACACAGAGACAGAGATACAGAGACAGAGACACAGAGACAGAGAAACAGAGACAGAGTCACAGAGACAGAGACACAGAGGCAGAGGCACAGAGACAGAGACACAGAGACAGAGACGCAGTGGCAGAGACACAGAGACGGAGACACAGAGACAGAGACACAGAGACAGCGACACAGAGACAGAGACGCAGAGACAGAGACACAGAGACAGGGACACAGAGACAGGGACACAGAGACAGAGACACAGAGACAGAGACACAGAGACAGAGACGCAGAGACAGAGACACAGAGACAGAGACACAGAGACAGAGACACAGAGACAGAGACACAGAGACAGAGACACAGAGACAGAGACACAGAGACGGAGACCCAGAGACAGAGACACAGAGACAGAGACGTAGAGACAGAGACACAGAGACAGGGACACAGAGACAGAGACACAGAGACAGAGACACAGAGACAGAGACGCAGAGACGGAGACACAGAGACAGAGACACAGAGACAGAGACACAGAGACAGAGACACAGAGACAGAGACACAGAGACGGAGACCCAGAGACAGAGACACAGATACAGAGACACAGAGACAGAGACACAGAGACAGAGACACAGTGACAGAGACACAGAGACGGAGGCACAGAGACAGAGACACAGAGACAGAGACACAGTGACAGAGACACAGAGACGGAGACACAGAGACAGATACACAGAGACAGCGTCACAGAGACAGAGACACAGAGGCAGAGGCACAGAGACAGAGACACAGAGACAGAGACACAGAAACAGGGACGCAGAGACAGAGACACAGAGATTGAGACAAAATGACAGAGATTCGGAGACAGAGACACAGGGAGAGAGACACAGAAACGTAGACACAAGGACAGAGACACAGAGACAGAGACACAGAGACAGAGACACAGATACAGAGACACAGAGACAGAGACACAGAGACAGAGACACAGTGACAGAGACACAGAGATGGAGACACAGAGACAGATACACAGAGACAGCGTCGCAGAGACAGAGACACAGAGGCAGAGGCACAGAGACAGAGACACAGAGACAGAGACACAGAAACAGGGACGCAGAGACAGAGACACAGAGATTGAGACAAAATGACAGAGATTCGGAGACAGAGACACAGAGACAGAGACACAGAGACAGAGACACAGAGACAGAGACACAGAGACAGAGACACAGAGACAGAGACGCAGAGACAGGGACACAGAGACAGAGACACAGAGACCGAGACCCAGAGACAGAGACACAGATACAGAGACACAGAGACAGAGATACAGAGACAGAGACACAGAGACAGAGAAACAGAGACAGAGTCACAGAGACAGAGACACAGAGGCAGAGGCACAGAGACAGAGACACAGAGACAGAGACGCAGTGACAGAGACACAGAGACGGAGACACAGAGACAGAGACACAGAGACAGCGACACAGAGACAGAGACGCAGAGACAGAGACACAGAGACAGGGACACAGAGACAGGGACACAGAGACAGAGACACAGAGACAGAGACACAGAGACAGAGACGCAGAGACAGAGACACAGAGACAGAGACACAGAGACAGAGACACAGAGACAGAGACACAGAGACAGAGACACAGAGACGGAGACCCAGAGACAGAGACACAGAGACAGAGACGTAGAGACAGAGACACAGAGACAGGGACACAGAGACAGAGACACAGAGACAGAGACACAGAGACAGAGACGCAGAGACAGAGACACAGAGACAGAGACACAGAGACAGAGACACAGAGACAGAGACACAGAGACAGAGACACAGAGACGGAGACCCAGAGACAGAGACACAGATACAGAGACACAGAGACAGAGACACAGAGACAGAGACACAGTGACAGAGACACAGAGACGGTGGCACAGAGACAGAGACACAGAGACAGAGACACAGTGACAGAGACACAGAGACGGAGACACAGAGACAGATACACAGAGACAGCGTCACAGAGACAGAGACACAGAGGCAGAGGCACAGAGACAGAGACACAGAGACAGAGACACAGAAACAGGGACGCAGAGACAGAGACACAGAGATTGAGACAAAATGACAGAGATTCGGAGACAGAGACACAGGGAGAGAGACACAGAAACGTAGACACAAGGACAGAGACACAGAGACAGGGACACAGAGACGGAGACACAGAGAGAGAGAGACACAGAGACAGAGACACAGGGGCAGAGGCGCAGAGACAGAGACACAGAGACAGGGACACAGAGAGAGTGACACAAAGACAGAGACACAGGGACAGAGGAACAGAGACATAGACACAGAGACAGAGACACAGAGACAGAGACACAGGGACGGAGACACAAGGACAGAGACACAGAGACAGGGACACAGAGAGAGAGAGACAGAGACGGAGACACAGAGACAGAGACACAGAGACAGAGACACAGAGACAGAGACACAGAGACAGAGACGCAGAGACAGAGACACAGACGCGGAGACCCAGAGACAGAGACACAGATACAGAGACACAGAGACAGAGACACAGTGACAGAGACACAGAGACGGAGACACAGAGACAGATACACAGAGACAGCGTCACAGAGACAGAGACACAGAGGCAGAGGCACAGAGACAGAGACACAGAGACAGAGACACAGAGACAGAGACACAGAGACAGAGACACAGAGACAGAGACACAGAGACAGATACACAGAGACAGAGACACAGAGACAGAGACACAGAGACAGAGTCACAGATACAGAGACACAGAGGCAGAGGCACAGAGACAGAGACACAGAGACAGAGACACAGAGGCAGAGTCACAGAGACAGAGACACAGAGGCAGAGACACAGTGACAGAGACACAGAGACAGAGACACAGAGGCAGAGGCACAGAGACAGACACACAGAGACAGAGACACAGAGACAGGGACGCAGAGACAGAGACACAGAGACAGAGACAAAATGACAGAGATTCGGAGACAGAGACACAGGGAGAGAGACACAGAAACGTAGACACAAGGACAGAGACACAGAGACAGGGACACAGTGACGGAGACACAGACAGAGAGACACAGAGGCAGAGACACAGAGACAGAGACACAGAGATAGAGACACAGAGACAGAGACACAGAGACGGAGACACAGGGACAGAGACACAGAGACAGGGACACAGAGAGAGTGACACAAAGACAGAGACACAGGGACAGAGGAACAGAGACATAGACACAGAGTCAGAGACACAGAGACAGAGACACAGGGACGGAGACGCAAGGACGGAGACACAGAGGCAGGGACACAGAGAGAGAGACACAGAGACAGAGACACAGAGACAGAGACAGAGACAGAGACAGAGACACGGAGACAGAGACACAGAGACTGAGGCAGAGACACAGAGACAAAGACACAGAGACAGAAACACAGAGACAGAGACACAGAGACAGAGACACGGAGACAGATACACAGAGACAGAGACACAGAGACAGAGACACAGAGACAGAGATACAGAGACAGAGACACAGGGACAGAGACACAGAGACAGAGACACAGAGACAGAGACGCAGAGACAGAGACGCAGAGACAGGGACACAGAGACAGAGACACAGAGACAGAGACACAGAGACAGAGACACAGAGAGAGAGACACAGAGACAGAGACACAGGGGCAGAGGCACAGAGACAGAGACAAAGAGACAGGGACACAGAGAGAGTGACACAAAGACAGAGACACAGGGACAGAGGAACAGAGACGTAGACACAGAAACAGAGACACAGAGACAGAGACACAGGGACGGAGACACAAGGACAGGGACACAGAGAGAGGGACACAGATACAGAGACACGGAGACAGAGACACAGGTACGGGGACACAGAGACAGAGACACAGCGACAGAGACACAGAGACAGATACACAGAGACAGAGACACAGGGACAGAGACACAGAGACTGAGACACAGAGACAGAGACACCGAGACAGAGACACAGAGACAGAGACACAGAGACAGAGATACAGAGTCAGAGACACAGAGACAGAGACACAGAGACAGAGACACAGAGACAGAGACATAGAGACAGAGACACAGAGAAATGGACACAGAGAGAGTGACTCAGAGACAGAGACATAGAGACGGAGACAGAGACACAGAGACATAGACACAGAGACAGAGACACAGAGACGGAGACTGTGGGACCGAGACACAGAGACAGAGATTCAGAGACGGAGACACACGGACAGAGGCATAGACACAGAGACCGAGACACGGAGACAGAGACACACAGACAGAGACACAGAGACAGAGAAACAGAGACGGAGACTGTGGGACAGAGACACAGAGACAGAGACACACAGACAGAGACACAGAGACAGAGACACAGGGACAGAGACACAGAGACAGAGACACACGGACAGATTCACAGAGACAGAGACACAGAGACAGAGACACACGGACAGAGGCATAGACACAAATACAGAGGCACAGAGACAGATACACAGAGAGAGAGACACAGAGGCAGAGACACAGAGAAAGAGACAGAGACGCAGAGACGGAGACACAGGGACAGAGATACAGAGACAGGGCACAGAGACGGAGACTCAGGGACAGAGACACAGAGACAGAGATTCAGAGACGGGGACACAGAGACGGAGACACAGAGACAGAGACACAGGGACAGAGGCGCAGAGACAGAGACACAGAGACAGAGACACAGAGACAGAGACACAGAGACAGGGACACAGAGACGGAGACACAGAGAGAGAGACACAGAGACAGAGACACAGAGACAGAGACACAGAGACAGAGACACAGAGACAGAGACGCAGAGACAGAGACACAGAGACAGAGACGCAGAGACAGGGACACAGAGACAGAGACACAGAGACCGAGACCCAGAGACAGAGACACAGAGACAGAGACACAGAGACAGAGACGCAGAGACAGGGACACAGAGACAGAGACACAGAGACCGAGACCCAGAGACAGAGACACAGATACAGAGACACAGAGACAGAGACAGAGAAACAGAGACAGAGTCACAGAGACAGAGACACAGAGGCAGAGGCACAGAGAGAGAGACACAGAGGCAGAGACACAGAGAAAGAGACAGAGACACAGAGACGGAGACACAGGGACAGAGACACAGGGACAGAGACACAGAGACAGGGACACAGAGACGGAGACACAGAGAGAGAGACACAGAGACAGAGACACAGAGACAGAGACACGGGTACAGAGACACAGAGACAGAGACACAGCGACAGAGACACAGAGACAGAGACACAGAGACAGAGACACAGAGACAGAGACACAGAGACAGAGACACAGAGACAGAGACACAGAGACAGAGACGCAGAGGCAGAGACACAGAGACAGAGACACAGAGACAGAGACACAGAGACAGAGACACAGAGACAGAGACACAGAGACAGAGACACAGAGACGGAGACCCAGAGACAGAGACACAGATACAGAGACACAGAGACAGAGACACAGTGACAGAGACAGAGAGACGGAGACACAGAGACAGATACACAGAGACAGCGTCACAGAGACAGAGACACAGAGGCAGAGGCACAGAGACAGAGACACAGAGACAGAGACACAGAGACAGGGACGCAGAGACAGAGACACGGAGACTGAGACAAAATGACAGAGACACAGAGACAGGGACGCAGAGACAGAGACACAGAGACAGAGACAAAATGACAGAGATTCGGAGACAGAGACACAGGGAGAGAGACACAGGAACGTAGACACAAGGACAGAGACACAGAGACAGGGACACAGAGACGGAGACACAGAGAGAGAGACACAGAGACAGAGACACAGGGGCAGAGGCGCAGAGACAGAGACACAGAGACAGGGACACAGAGAGAGTGACACAAAGACAGAGACACAGGGACAGAGACACAGGGACAGAGACGCAGAGACAGAGACACAGAGACAGAGACACAGAGACAGAGACACAGAGAGAGAGACACAGAGACAGAGACACAGAGACAGAGACACAGGTACAGAGACACAGAGACAGAGACACAGCGACAGAGGCACAGAGACAGAGACACAGAGACAGAGACACAGGGACAGAGACACAGAGACAGAGACACAGAGACAGAGACACAGAGACAGAGACGCAGAGACAGGGACACAGAGACAGAGACACAGAGACCGAGACCCAGAGACAGAGACACAGATACAGAGACACAGAGACAGAGACAGAGAAACAGAGACAGAGTCACAGAGACAGAGACACAGAGGCAGGGGCACAGAGAGAGAGACACAGAGGCAGAGACACAGAGAAAGAGACAGAGACACAGAGACGGAGACACAGGGACAGAGACACAGAGACAGAGACACAGAGACAGGGACACAGAGACGGAGACACAGAGAGAGAGACACAGAGACAGAGACACAGAGACAGAGACACAGGTACAGAGACACAGAGACAGAGACACAGCGACAGAGACACAGAGACAGAGACACAGAGACAGAGACACAGAGACAGGGACACAGAGACAGAGACACAGAGACAGAGACACAGAGACAGAGACACAGAGACAGAGACGCAGAGACAGGGACACAGAGACAGGGACACAGAGACAGAGACACAGAGACCGAGACCCAGAGACAGAGACACAGATACAGAGACACAGAGACAGAGACACAGAGACAGAGACACAGAGACAGAGACACACAGACAGAGAAACAGAGACAGAGTCACAGAGACAGAGACACAGAGGCAGAGGCACAGAGACAGAGACACAGAGACAGAGACACAGAGACAGAGACACAGAGACAGAGTCGCAGTGGCAGAGACACAGAGACGGAGACACAGAGACAGAGACACAGAGACAGCGACACAGAGACAGAGACGCAGAGACAGAGACGTAGAGACAGAGACACAGAGACAGGGACACAGAGACAGAGACAGAGAGACAGAGACACAGAGACAGAGACGCAGAGACAGAGACACAGAGACAGAGACAGAGACACAGAGACAGAGACACAGAGACAGAGACACAGAGACAGAGACACAGAGACAGAGACACAGAGACAGAGACACAGAGACAGAGACACAGAGACAGAGACACAGAGACAGAGACACAGAGACAGAGACACAGAGACGGAGACCCAGAGACAGAGACACAGAGACAGAGACGCAGAGACAGAGACGTAGAGACAGAAACACAGAGACAGGGATACAGAGACAGAGACACAGAGACAGAGACACAGAGACAGAGACGCAGAGACAGAGACACAGAGACAGAGACACAGAGACAGAGACACAGAGACAGAGACACAGAGACAGAGACACAGAGACAGAGACACAGAGACGGAGACCCAGAGACAGAGACACAGATACAGAGACACAGAGACAGAGACACAGTGACAGAGACACAGAGACGGAGACACAGAGACAGATACACAGAGACAGCGTCACAGAGACAGAGACACAGAGGCAGAGGCACAGAGACAGAGACACAGAGACAGAGACACAGAGACAGGGACGCAGAGACAGAGACACAGAGACTGAGACAAAATGACAGAGACACAGAGACAGGGACGCAGAGACAGAGACACAGAGACTGAGACAAAATGACAGAGATTCGGAGACAGAGACACAGGGAGAGAGACACAGAAACGTAGACACAAGGACAGAGACACAGAGACAGGGACACAGAGACGGAGACACAGAGAGAGAGACACAGAGACAGAGACACAGGGGCAGAGGCGCAGAGACAGAGACACAGAGACAGGGACACAGAGAGAGTGACACAAAGACAGAGACACAGGGACAGAGGAACAGAGACATAGACACAGAGACAGAGACACAGACACAGAGACAGAGACACAGAGACAGAGACACAGAGACAGAGACACAGAGACAGAGACGCAGAGACAGAGACACAGAGACGGAGACCCAGAGACAGAGACAGAGACACAGAGACAGAGACACAGAGACAGAGACACAGAGACAGAGACACAGAGACAGAGACGCAGAGACAGAGACACAGAGACGGAGACCCAGAGACAGAGACACAGATACAGAGACACAGAGACAGAGACACAGTGACAGAGACACAGAGACGGAGACACAGAGACAGATACACAGAGACAGCGTCACAGAGACAGAGACACACAGGCAGAGGCACAGAGACAGAGACACAGAGACAGAGACACAGAGACAGAGACACAGAGACAGAGACACAGAGACAGATACACAGAGACAGAGACACAGAGACAGAGACACAGAGACAGAGTCACAGATACAGAGACACAGATGCAGAGGCACAGAGACAGAGACACAGAGACAGAGACACAGAGGCAGAGTCACAGAGACACAGTGACAGAGACACAGAGACAGAGACACAGAGGCAGAGGCACAGAGACAGACACACAGAGACAGAGACACAGAGACAGGGACGCAGAGACAGAGACACAGAGACAGAGACAAAATGACAGAGATTCGGAGACAGAGACACAGGGAGAGAGACACAGAAACGTAGACACAAGGACAGAGACACAGAGACAGGGACACAGTGACGGAGACACAGACAGAGAGACACAGAGACAGAGACACAGAGACAGAGACACAGAGATAGAGACACAGAGACAGAGACACAGAGACGGAGACACAGGGACAGAGACACAGAGACAGGGACACAGAGAGAGTGACACAAAGACAGAGACACAGGGACAGAGGAACAGAGACATAGACACAGAGTCAGAGACACAGAGACAGAGACACAGTGACGGAGACGCAAGGACGGAGACACAGAGGCAGGGACACAGAGAGAGAGACACAGAGACAGAGACACAGAGACAGAGACACAGAGACAGAGACAGAGACAGAGACACGGAGACAGAGACACAGAGACAGAGACGCAGAGACAGAGACGCAGAGACAGGGACACAGAGACAGAGACACAGAGACAGAGACAGAGACACAGAGACAGAGACACAGAGACAGAGACAGAGACACAGAGACAGAGACACAGAGACAGAGACAGAGACACAGAGACAGAGACACAGAGACAGAGACACAGAGACAGAGACACAGAGACAGAGACACAGAGACGGAGACACAGATACAGAGACACAGAGACAGCGACACAGAGACAGAGACACAGAGACAGAGACACAGAGACAGATACACAGAGACAGAGACACAGAGACAGAGACACAGAGACAGAGACACAGAGACAGAGACACAGAGACAGAGTCACAGATACAGAGACACAGAGGCAGAGGCACAGAGACAGAGACACAGAGACAGAGACACCGAGGCAGGCACACAGAGACAGAGACACAGAGACGGAGACAGAGAGACAGATACACAGAGACAGAGACACAGAGACAGAGACACAGAGACAGAGAAACAGAGACAGAGTCACAGAGACAGAGACACAGAGACAGAGACACAGTGACAGAGACACAGAGACAGAGACACAGAGACAGATACACACAGACAGAGACACAATGATAGAGATTCAGAGACAGAGACACAGGGAGAGAGACACAGAAGCGGAGATACAGAGCCAGAGGCACAGAGACAGAGACACAGAGCCATAGACACAGAGACAGAGACAGAGACAGACACACAGAGACAGAGACACAGAGACTGAGACACAGGGACAGAGACACAGAGACAGGGACACAGAGAGAGTGACTCAGAGACAGAGACACAGGGACAGAATCACAGAGACATAGACACAGAGACAGAGACACAGAGACGCAGAGACAGAGACAGAGACAGAGACACAGAGACAGGGACACAGAGACGGAGACACAGAGAGAGAGACACAGAGACAGAGACACAGGGGCAGAGGCACAGAGACAGAGACACAGAGACAGGGACACAGAGAGAGTGACACAAAGACAGAGACACAGGGGCAGAGGAACAGAGACATAGACACAGAGACAGAGACACAGAGACAGAGACACAGAGACAGAGACACAGGGACGGAGACACAAGGACAGAGACACAGAGACAGGGACACAGAGAGAGAGAGACAGAGACAGAGACACAGAGACGGAGACTGTGGGACAGAGACACAGAGACAGAGACACAGTGAGACAGACAGAGGCACAGAGACAGAGACACAGGGACAGAGACACAGAGACAGAGACACAGAGACAGAGACACAGAGACAGATTCACAGAGACAGAGACACAGAGACAGAGACACCCGGACAGAGGCATAGACACAAAGACAGAGGCACAGAGACAGATACACAGAAAGAGAGAGACACAGAGGCAGAGACACAGAGAAAGAGACAGAGACACAGAGACGGAGACACAGGGACAGAGACACAGAGACAGGGCACAGAGACGGAAACTCTGGGACAGAAACACAGGGACAGAGATTCAGAGAGAGGGACACAGAGACGGAGACACAGAGACAGAGACACAGAGGCAGAGGCACAGAGACAGAGACACAGAGACAGAGACACAGAGACAGAGACACAGAGACAGAGACACAGAGACAGAGACAGAGACACAGAGACAGAGACACAGAGACAGAGACACAGAGACAGAGACACAGAGACGGAGACACAGATACAGAGACACGGAGACAGCGACACAGAGACAGAGACACAGAGACAGAGACACAGAGACAGATACACAGAGACAGAGACACAGAGACAGAGACACAGAGACAGAGACACAGAGACAGAGACACAGAGACAGAGTCACAGATACAGAGACAGAGACACAGAGACAGAGACACAGAGGCAGGCACACAGAGACAGAGACAGAGACACAGAGACAGAGACACAGAGACAGAGACACAGAGACAGAGACACAGAGACAGAGACACAGAGACAGAGACACAGAGACAGAGACACAGAGACAGAGACACAGAGACACAGAGACAGAGACACAGAGACAGAGACACAGAGACAGAGACACAGAGACGGAGACACAGATACAGAGACACAGAGACAGCGACACAGAGACAGAGACACAGAGACAGAGACACAGAGACAGATACACAGCGACAGAGACACAGAGACAGAGACACAGAGACAGAGACACAGAGACAGAGACACAGAGACAGAGTCACAGATACAGAGACACAGAGGCAGAGGCACAGAGACAGAGACACAGAGTCAGAGACACAGAGGCAGGCACACAGAGACAGAGACACAGAGACGGAGACAGAGAGACAGATACACAGAGACAGAGACACAGAGACAGAGACACAGAGACGGAGACACAGAGGCAGAGACACAGTGATAGAGACACAGAGACAGAGACACAGAGGCAGAGGCACAGAGACAGAGACACAGAGACAGAGGCACAGAGACAGAGACACAGAGCCAGAGGCACAGAGCCAGAGACACAGAGACAGAGACGCAGAGACAGGGACACAGAGACAGAGACACAGAGACACAGACACAGGGACAGAGACACAGAGACATGGACACAGAGAGAGTGACTCAGAGACAGAGACACAGAGACGGAGACAGAGGCACAGAGACATATACATAGAGACAGAGACACAGAGACAGAGACACAGAGGCAGAGACACAGGGACAGAGACACAGAGACAGAGACACAGAGACAGAGACACAGAGACAGAGACGCAGAGACAGGGACACAGAGACAGAGACACAGAGACCGAGACCCAGAGACAGAGACACAGATACAGAGACGCAGAGACAGAGACCCAGAGACAGAGACACAGAGACAGAGACACAGAGACAGAGACACAGAGACAGAGAAACAGAGACAGAGTCACAGAGACAGAGACACAGAGGCAGAGGCACAGAGAGAGAGACACAGAGGCAGAGACACAGAGATAGAGACAGAGACACAGAGACGGAGACACAGGGACAGAGACACAGAGACCGAGATTCAGAGACAGGGACACAGAGACGGAGACACAGAGACAGAGACACAGAGGCAGAGGCACAGAGACAAAGACACAGAGACAGAGACGCAGAGACAGAGACACAGAGACAGGGACACAGAGACGGAGACACAGAGAGAGAGACACAGAGACAGAGACACAGGTACAGAGACACAGAGACAGAGACACAGCGACAGAGACACAGAGACAGAGACACAGAGACAGAGACACAGGGACAGAGACACAGAGACAGAGACACAGAGACAGAGACACAGAGACAGAGGCACAGAGACAGAGACACAGGGACAGAGACACAGAGACAGAGACACAGATACAGAGACACAGAGACAGAGACACAGAGACAGAGACACAGAGACAGAGACACAGAGACAGAGACACAGAGACAGAGACACAGAGACAGAGACACAGAGACAGAGACACAGAGACAGAGACACAGAGACAGAGACACAGAGACGGAGACACAGAGACAGAGACACAGAGACACAGACAGAGACAGAGACAGAGACAGAGACAGAGACAGAGACAGAGACACGGAGACAGGTACACAGAGACAGAGACACAGAGACAGAGACAGAGACACAGAGACAGAGACACAGAGACAGAGACACAGAGACAGAGACACAGAGACAGAGACACAGAGACAGAGACACAGAGACGGAGACTGTGGGACAGAGACACAGAGACAGAGACACAGTGAGACAGACAGAGGCACAGAGACAGAGACACAGGGACAGAGACACAGAGGCAGAGACACAGAGACAGATTCACAGAGACAGAGACACAGAGACAGAGACACCCGGACAGAGGCATAGACACAAAGACAGAGGCACAGAGACAGATACACAGAAAGAGAGAGACACAGAGGCAGAGACACAGAGAAAGAGACAGAGACACAGAGACGGAGACACAGGGACAGAGACACAGAGACAGGGCACAGAGACGGAAACTCTGGGACAGAAACACAGAGACAGAGATTCAGAGACAGGGACACAGAGACGGAGACACAGAGACAGAGACACAGAGGCAGAGGCACAGAGACAGAGACACAGAGACAGAGACACAGAGACAGAGACAGAGACACAGAGACAGAGACACAGAGACAGAGACACAGAGACAGAGACACAGAGACAGAGACACAGAGACAGAGACGCAGAGACAGAGACGCAGAGACAGGGACACAGAGACAGAGACACAGAGACAGAGACAGAGACACAGAGACAGAGACACAGAGACAGAGACACAGAGACAGAGACACAGAGACAGAGACAGAGACACAGAGACAGAGACACAGAGACAGAGACACAGAGACAGAGACACAGAGACGGAGACACAGATACAGAGACACAAAGACAGAGACACAGGGACAGAGGAACAGAGACATAGACACAGAGTCAGAGACACAGAGACAGAGACACAGGGACGGAGACGCAAGGACGGAGACACAGAGGCAGGGACACAGAGAGAGAGACACAGAGACAGAGACACAGAGACAAAGACACAGAGACAGTGACAGAGACAGAGACACGGAGACAGAGACACAGAGACTGAGACAGAGACACAGAGACAAAGACACAGAGACAGAAACACAGAGAAAGAGACACAGAGACAGAGACACGGAGACAGATACACAGAGACAGAGGCACAGAGACAGAGACACAGAGACAGAGACACAGAGACAGAGACACAGAGACAGAGACACAGAGACAGAGATACAGAGACAGAGACACAGGGACAGAGACACAGAGACAGAGACACAGAGACAGAGACGCAGAGACAGAGACGCAGAGACAGGGACACAGAGACAGAGACACAGAGACAGAGACAGAGACACAGAGACAGAGAGACAGAGACAGAGACACAGAGACAGAGACACAGACACAGAGACACAGAGGCAGGCACACAGAGACAGAGACACAGAGACGGAGACAGAGTGACAGATACACAGAGACAGAGACACAGAGACAGAGACACAGAGACAGAGAAACAGAGACAGAGTCACAGAGACAGAGACACAGAGGCAGAGACACAGTGATAGAGACACAGAGACAGAGACACAGAGGCAGAGGCACAGAGACAGAGACACAGAGACAGAGACACAGAGACAGGGACGCAGAGACAGAGACACAGAGACAGAGACAAAATGACAGAGATTCGGAGACAGAGACACAGGGAGAGAGACACAGAAACGTAAACACAAGGACAGAGACACAGAGACACGGACACAGTGACGGAGACACAGAGAGAGAGACACAGAGACAGAGACACAGAGACAGAGACACAGAGATAGAGACACAGAGACAGAGACACAGAGACGGAGACACAGGGACAGAGACACAGAGACAGGGACACAGAGAGAGTGACACAAAGACAGAGACACAGGGACAGAGGAACAGAGACATAGACACAGAGTCAGAGACACAGAGGCAGAGACACAGAGAAAGAGGTAGAGACACAGAGACGGAGACACAGGGACAGAGACACAGAGACATAGACACAGAGACACAGATACAGAGACAGAGACACAGAGACAGAGACGCAGAGACAGATACACAGAGACAGCGTCACAGAGACAGAGACACAGAGGCAGAGGCACAGAGACAGAGACACAGAGACAGAGACACAGAGACAGGGACGCAGAGACAGAGACACAGAGACAGAGACAAAATGACAGAGATTCGGAGACAGAGACACAGGGAGAGAGACACAGAAACGTAGACACAAGGACAGAGACACAAAGACAGGGACACAGAGACGGAGACACAGAGAGAGAGACACAGAGACAGAGACACAGGGGCAGAGGCACAGAGACAGAGACACAGAGACAGGGACACAGAGAGAGTGACACAAAGACTGAGACACAAGGACAGAGGAACAGAGACATAGACACAGAGACAGAGACACAGAGACCGAGACCCAGAGACAGAGACACAGATACAGAGACACAGAGACAGAGACACAGAGACAGAGACACAGAGACAGAGACACAGAGACAGAGATACAGAGACAGAGTCACAGAGACAGAGACACAGAGGCAGAGGCACAGAGAGAGAGACACAGAGGCAGAGACACAGAGAAAGAGACAGAGACACAGAGACGGAGACACAGGGACAGAGACACAGAGACAGGGCACAGAGACGGAGACTCCGGGACAGAGACACAGAGACAGAGATTCAGAGACAGGGACACAGAGACGGAGACACAGAGACAGAGACACAGAGACAGGGACGCAGAGACAGAGACACAGAGACAGAGAAAAATGACAGAGATTCGGAGACAGAGTCACAGGGAGAGAGACACATAAACGTAGACACAAGGACAGAGACACAGAGACAGGGACACAGAGACGGAGACACAGAGAGAGAGACACAGAGACCGAGACCCAGAGACAGAGTCACAGAGACAGAGACACAGAGACAGAGACACAGAGACAGAGACACAGGCACAGAGACGCAGAGAAAGGGACACAGAGACAGTGACGCAGAGACAGAGGCACAGAGACAGAGACACAGAGACAGGGACACAGAGACAGAGACACAGAGACAGAGACACAGAGACAGAGACAGAGACAGAGACACGGAGACAGAGACACAGAGACTGAGACAGAGACACAGAGACAAAGACACAGAGACAGAAACACAGAGAAAGAGACACAGAGACAGAGACACGGAGACAGATACACAGGGACAGAGACACAGAGACAGAGACACAGAGACAGAGACACAGAGACAGAGACACAGAGACAGAGACACAGAGACAGAGTCACAGATACAGAGACACAGAGGCAGAGGCACAGAGACAGAGACACAGAGACAGAGACACAGAGGCAGGCACACAGAGACAGAGACACAGAGACGGAGACAGAGAGACAGATACACAGAGACAGAGACACAGAGACAGAGACACAGAGACAGAGAAACAGAGACAGAGTCACAGAGACAGAGACACAGAGGCAGAGACACAGTGATAGAGACACAGAGACAGAGACACAGAGGCAGAGGCAGAGGCACAGAGACAGAGACACAGAGACAGAGACACAGAGACAGGGACGCAGAGACAGAGACACAGAGACAGAGACAAAATGACAGAGATTCGGAGACAGAGACACAGGGAGAGAGACACAGAAACGTAGACACAAGGACAGAGACACAGAGACAGGGACACAGTGACGGAGACACAGAGAGAGAGACACAGAGACAGAGACACAGAGACAGAGACACAGAGATAGAGACACGGAGACAGAGACACAGAGACGGAGACACAGGGACAGAGACACAGAGACAGGGACACAGAGAGAGTGACACAAAGACAGAGACACAGGGACAGAGGAACAGAGACATAGACACAGAGTCAGAGACACAGAGACAGAGACACAGGGACGGAGACGCAAGGACGGAGACACAGAGGCAGGGACACAGAGAGAGAGACACAGAGACAGAGACACAGAGACAGAGACACAGAGACAGAGACACAGAGACAGAGACAGAGACAGAGACAGAGACACGGAGACAGAGACACAGAGACTGAGACAGAGACACAGAGACAAAGACACAGAGACAGAAAGACAGAGACAGAGACACAGAGACAGAGACACGGAGACAGATACACAGAGACAGAGACACAGAGACAGAGACACAGAGACAGAGATACAGAGACAGAGACACAGGGACAGAGACACAGAGACAGAGACTCAGAGACAGAGACGCAGAGACAGAGACGCAGAGACAGGGACACAGAGACAGAGACACAGATACAGAGACAGAGACACAGAGACAGAGACACAGAGACAGAGACACAGAGACAGAGACACAGAGACAGAGACAGAGACAGAGACACAGAGACAGAGACACAGAGACAGAGACACAGAGACAGAGACACAGAGACGGAGACACAGATACAGAGACACAGAGACAGAGACACAGAGACAGAGAAACAGAGACAGAGTCACAGAGACAGAGACACAGAGGCAGAGACACAGTGATAGAGACACAGAGACAGAGACACAGAGGCAGAGGCAGAGGCACAGAGACAGAGACACAGAGACAGAGACACAGAGACAGGGACGCAGAGACAGAGACACAGAGACAGAGACTAAATGACAGAGATTCGGAGACAGAGACACAGGGAGAGAGACACAGAAACGTAGACACAAGGACAGAGACACAGGGACAGGGACACAGTGACGGAGACACAGAGAGAGAGACACAGAGACAGAGACACAGAGACAGAGACACAGAGATAGAGACACGGAGACAGAGACACAGAGACGGAGACACAGGGACAGAGACACAGAGACAGGGACACAAAGACAGAGACACAGGGACAGAGGAACAGAGACATAGACACAGAGTCAGAGACACAGAGACAGAGACACAGGGACGGAGACGCAAGGACGGAGACACAGAGGCAGGGACACAGAGAGAGAGACACAGAGACAGAGACACAGAGACAGAGACACAGAGACAGAGACACAGAGACAGAGACAGAGACAGAGACACGGAGACAGAGACACAGAGACTGAGACAGAGACACAGAGACAAAGACACAGAGACAGAAACACAGAGACAGAGACACAGAGACAGAGACACGGAGACAGATACACAGAGACAGAGACACAGAGACAGAGACACAGAGACAGAGATACAGAGACAGAGACACAGGGACAGAGACACAGAGACAGAGACACAGAGACAGAGACGCAGAGACAGAGACACAGAGGCAGAGACACAGAGACAGAGACACAGAGACAGAGACGCAGAGACAGGGACACAGAGACAGAGACACAGAGACAGAGACAGAGACACAGATACAGAGACACAGAGACAGAGACACAGAGACAGAGACACAGAGACAGAGACACAGAGACAGAGACGCAGAGACAGGGACACAGAGACAGAGACACAGAGACAGAGACAGAGACACAGAGACAGAGACACAGAGACAGAGACACAGAGACAGAGACACAGAGACAGAGACAGAGACAGAGACACAGAGACAGAGACACAGAGACAGAGACACAGATGCAGAGACACAGAGACAGCGACACAGAGACAGAGACACAGAGACAGAGACACAGAGACCGAGACACAGAGACGGAGACACAGATACAGAGACACAGAGACAGCGACACAGAGACAGAGACACAGAGACAGAGACACAGAGACAGATACACAGAGACAGAGACACAGAGACAGAGGCACAGAGACGGTGACACAGAGACATGGACACAGAGAGAGTGACACAAAGACAGAGACACAGGGACAGAGGAACAGAGACATAGACACAGAGACAGAGACACAGAGACAGAGACACAGGGACGGAGACACAAGGACAGAGACACAGAGACGGGGACACAGAGAGAGAGGGACCGTGACAGAGACACAGAGACAGAGACACAGAGGCAGATTCACGGAGACAGAGACACAGAGACAGAGACACAGAGACCGAGACCCAGAGACAGAGACACAGATACAGAGACACAGATGCAGAGACACATTGACAGAGATTCGGAGACAGAGATACAGGGAGAGGGACACAGAAACGGAGACACAGGGACAGAGACACAGAGACAGAGACACAGACACAGAGACGCAGAGAAAGGGACACAGAGACAGTGACGCAGAGACAGAGGCACAGAGACAGAGACACAGAGACAGGGACACAGAGACAGAGACACAGAGACAGAGACGCAGAGACAGAGACACAGAGACAGAGACACAGATACAGAGACACAGAGACAGAGACACAGAGATAGAGACACAGAGACAGAGACACAGAGACGGAGACACAGGGACAGAGACACAGAGACAGGGACACAGAGAGAGTGACACAAAGACAGAGACACAGGGACAGAGGAACAGAGACATAGACACAGAGTCAGAGACACAGAGACAGAGACACAGGGACGGAGACGCAAGGACGGGGACACAGAGGCAGGGACACAGAGAGAGAGACACAGAGACAGAGACACAGAGACAGAGACACAGAGACAGAGACAGAGACAGAGACACGGAGACAGAGACACAGAGACTGAGACAGAGACACAGAGACAAAGACACAGAGACAGAAACACAGAGAAAGAGACACAGAGACAGAGACACGGAGACAGATACACAGAGACAGAGACACAGAGACAGAGACACAGAGACAGAGACACAGAGACAGAGACACAGAGACAGAGACGCAGAGACAGAGACACAGAGACGGAGACCCAGAGACAGAGACACAGATACAGAGACACAGAGACAGAGACACAGTGACAGAGACACAGGGACGGAGACACAGAGACAGATACACAGAGACAGCGTCACAGAGACAGAGACACAGAGGCAGAGGCACAGAGACAGAGACACAGAGACAGAGACACAGAGACAGGGACGCAGAGACAGAGACACAGAGACTGAGACAAAATGACAGAGATCCGGAGACAGAGACACAGGGAGAGAGACACAGAAACGTAGACACAAGGACAGAGACACAGAGACGGGGACACAGAGACGGAGACACAGAGAGAGAGACACAGAGACAGAGACACAGAGACGGAGACACAGGGACAGAGACACAGAGACAGGGCACAGAGACGGAGACTCTGGGACAGAGACACAGAGACAGAGATTCAGAGACAGGGACACAGAGACGGAGACACAGAGACAGAGACACAGAGGCAGAGGCACAGAGACAAAGACACAGAGACAGAGACGCAGAGACAGAGACACAGAGACAGGGACACAGAGACGGAGACACAGAGAGAGAGACACAGAGACAGAGACACAGGTACAGAGACACAGAGACAGAGACACAGCGACAGAGACACAGAGACAGAGACACAGGGACAGAGACACAGAGACAGAGACACAGAGACAGAGACACAGAGACAGAGACGCAGAGGCAGGGACACAGAGACAGAGACACAGAGACCGAGACCCAGAGACAGAGACACAGATACAGAGACACAGAGACAGAGACACAGAGACAGAGACACAGAGACAGAGACACAGAGACAGAGAAACAGAGACAGAGTCACAGAGACAGAGACACAGAGGCAGAGGCACAGAGAGAGAGACACAGAGGCAGAGACACAGAGAAAGAGACAGAGACGCAGAGACAGAGACGTAGAGACAGAGACACAGAGACAGGGACACAGAGGCAGAGACACAGAGACAGAGACGCGGAGACAGAGACACAGAGACAGAGACACAGAGACAGAGACACAATGATAGAGATTCAGAGACAGAGACACAGGGAGAGAGACACAGAAGCGGAGATACAGAGCCAGAGGCACAGAGACAGAGACACAGAGCCAGAGGCACAGAGCCAGAGGCACAGAGACAGAGACACAGAGCCAGAGGCACAGAGCCAGAGGCACAGAGACAGAGACACAGAGACAGAGTCACAGAGTCAGAGACACAGAGACAGAGACGCAGAAACAGGGACACAGAGACAGAGACACAGAGACACAGACACAGGGACAGAGACACAGAGACATGGACACAGAGAGAGTGACTCAGATACAAAGACACAGAGACGGAGACAGAGGCACAGAGACATATACATAGAGACAGAGATACAGAGACAGAGACACAGAGACAGAGACACAGGGACAGAGACACAGAGACAGAGACACAGAGACAGAGACACAGAGACAGAGACGCAGAGACAGGGACACAGAGACAGAGACACAGAGACCGAGACCCAGAGACAGAGACACAGATACAGAGACACAGAGACAGAGACCCAGAGACAGAGACACAGAGACAGAGACACAGAGACAGAGAAACAGAGACAGAATCACAGAGACAGAGACACAGAGGCAGAGGCACAGAGAGAGAGACAAAGAGGCAGAGACACAGAGAAAGAGACAGAGACACAGAGACGGGGACACAGGGACAGAGACACAGAGACAGGGCACAGAGACGGAGACTCTGGGACAGAGACACAGAGACAGAGACACAGAGACAGGGGCACAGAGACGGAGACACAGAGAGACAGACACAGAGACAGAGACACAGAGACGGAGACACAGAGACAGAGACACAGGTACAGAGACACAGAGACAGAGACACAGAGACAGAGAAACAGAGACAGAATCACAGAGACAGAGACACAGAGGCAGAGGCACAGCGACAGAGACAAAGAGACAGAGACACAGAGACAGAGACACAGAGACACAGAGACAGAGACGGAGACAGAGACACAGAGACAGATACACAGAGACAGAGTCACAGAGACAGAGACACAGAGGCAGAGGCACGGAGACAGAGACACAGAGACAGAGACACAGAGACCGAGACCCAGAGGCAGAGACACAGATACAGAGACACAGATGCAGAGACACAATGACAGAGATTCGGAGACAGAGACACAGAAACGTAGACACAAGGACAGAGACACAGAGACAGGGACACAGAGACGGAGACACAGAGAGAGAGACACAGAGACAGAGACACAGGGGCAGAGGCACAGAGACAGAGACACAGACACAGAGACAGAGACAGAGACACAGAGACAGAGACACAGAGACAGAGACGCAGAGACAGGGACACAGAGACAGAGACACAGAGACCGAGACCCAGAGACAGAGACACAGATACAGAGACACAGAGACAGAGACACAGAGACAGAGACACAGAGACAGAGACACAGAGACAGAGACACAGAGACAGAGAAACAGAGACAGAGACACAGAGGCAGAGGCACAAAGAGAGAGACACAGAGGCAGAGACACAGAGAAAGAGACAGAGACACAGAGACGGAGACACAGGGACAGAGACACAGAGACAGGGCACAGGGACGGAGACTCTGGGACAGAGACACAGAGACAGAGGTTCAGAGACAGGGACACAGAGACGGAGACACAGAGGCAGAGACACAGAGACAGAGACACAGAGACGGAGACTGTGGGACAGTGACACAGAGACAGAGATTCAGATGCAGAGACACAGAGACGGAGACACAGGGGCAGAGCCACAGAGACAGGGACACAGAGGCAGAGATTCAGATGCAGAGACACAGGGACAGATTCACAGCGACAGAGACACGGAGAGAGACCCACGGAGACAGAGACACAGAGACAGGGACACAGAGACGGAGACAGATGGACAGAGACACAGAGACCGTGACACAAGGAGAGAGACACAGAGACATAGACACAGAGACAGAGATACAGAGACAGAGACACAGAGACAGAGACACAGAGACAGAGACACAGAGACAGTGACGCAAAGACGGAGACACAGGGGCAGAGACACCGAGACAGAGAGACAGAGACAGAGACACAGAGACAGAGACACAGAGACAGAGACACAGAGACAGAGACACAGAGACAGAGACACAGAGACAGAGACACAGAGACAGAGACACAGAGACAGAGACACAGCGACAGAGACACAGAGACAGAGACACAGAGACAGAGACACAGAGACAGAGACACAGAGACAGAGACAGAGACAGAGACAGAGACAGAGACACGGTGACAGATACACAGAGACAGAGACACAGAGACAGAGACAGAGACACCGGGACAGAGACACAGAGACAGAGACACAGAGACAGAGACACAGAGACAGTGACGCAAAGACGGAGACACAGGGGCAGAGACACCGAGACAGAGAGACAGAGTCAGAGAGACAGAGACAGAGACACAGAGACAGAGACACAGAGACAGAGACACAGAGACAGAGACACAGAGACAGAGACACAGAGACAGAGACACAGAGACAGAGACACAGAGACAGAGACAGAGACAGAGACAGAGACAGAGACAGAGACAGAGACAGAGACAGAGACACGGAGACAGATACACAGAGACAGAGACACAGAGACAGAGACACAGAGACAGAGATACAGAGACAGAGACACAGGGACAGAGACACAGAGACAGAGACACAGAGACAGAGACGCAGAGACAGAGACGCAGAGACAGGGACACAGAGACAGAGACAGAGACACAGAGACAGAGACACAGAGACAGAGACACAGAGACAGAGACACAGAGAAAGAGACACAGAGACAGAGACACAGAGACAGAGACACAGAGACAGAGACACAGAGACGGAGACACAGAGACAGAGACACAGAGACAGAGACACAGAGACGGAGACACAGATACAGAGACACAGAGACAGCGACACAGAGACAGAGACACAGAGACAGAGACACAGAGACAGATACACAGAGACAGAGACACAGAGACAGAGACACAGAGACAGAGACACAGAGACAGAGACACAGAGACAGAGACACAGAGACAGAGTCACAGATACAGAGACACAGAGGCAGAGGCACCCGGACAGAGGTATAGACACAAAGACAGAGGCACAGAGACAGATACACAGAAAGAGAGAGACACAGAGGCAGAGACACAGAGAAAGAGACAGAGACACAGAGACGGAGACACAGGGACAGAGACACAGAGACAGGGCACAGAGACGGAAACTCTGGGACAGAAACACAGAGACAGAGATTCAGAGACAGGGACACAGAGACGGAGACACAGAGACAGAGACTCAGAGACAGAGACACAGAGACCGAGACCCAGAGACAGAGACACAGATACAGAGACACAGAGACAGAGACACAGAGACAGAGACACAGAGACAGAGACACAGAGACAGAGAAACAGAGACAGAGACACAGGGGCAGAGGCACAGAGACGGAGACACAGAGACATGGACACAGAGAGAGTGACACAAAGACAGAGACACAGGGACAGAGGAACAGTGACATAGACACAGAGACAGAGACACAGAGACAGAGACACAGGGACGGAGACACAAGGACAGAGACACAGAGACAGGGACACAGAGAGAGAGAGACCGAGACAGAGACACAGAGACAGAGACACAGAGGCAGAGGCACGGAGACAGAGACACAGAGACAGAGACACATAGACCGAGACCCAGAGACAGAGACACAGATACAGAGACACAGATGCAGAGACACAATGACAGAGATTCGGAGACAGAGATACAGGGAGAGGGACACAGAAACGGAGACACAGGGACAGAGACACAGAGACAGGGACACAGAGACGGAGACACAGAGAGAGAGAGACACAGAGACAGAGACACAGGTACAGAGACACAGAGACAGAGACACAGCGACAGAGACACAGAGACAGAGACACAGAGACAGAGACACAGGGTCGGAGACACAAGGACAGAGACACAGAGACAGGGACACAGAGAGAGAGAGACAGAGACAGAGACACAGAGACAGAGACACAGAGAGAGTGACACAAAGACAGAGACACAGGGACAGAGGAACAGAGACATAGACACAGAGACAGAGACACAGAGACAGAGACACAGGGACGGAGACACAAGGACAGAGACACAGAGACAGGGACACAGAGAGAGAGAGACCGAGACAGAGACACAGAGACAGAGACACAGAGGCAGAGGCACGGAGACAGAGACACAGAGACAGAGACACAGAGACCGAGACCCAGAGACAGAGACACAGATACAGAGACACAGATGCAGAGACACAATGACAGAGATTCGGAGACAGAGATACAGGGAGAGGGACACAGAAACGGAGACACAGGGACAGAGACACAGAGACAGGGACACAGAGACGGAGACACAGAGAGAGAGACACAGAGACAGAGACACAGGTACAGAGACACAGAGACAGAGACACAGCGACAGAGACACAGAGACAGAGACACAGAGACAGAGACACAGGGACAGAGACACAGAGACAGAGACACAGAGACAGAGACACAGAGACAGAGACGCAGAGGCAGGGACACAGAGACAGAGATACAGATACAAAGACACAAAGACAGAGACACAGAGACAGAGACACAGAGACAGAGACACAGAGACAGAGACACAGAGACAGAGACACAGAGACAGAGACACAGAGACAGAGTCACAGAGACAGAGACACAGAGGCAGAGGCACAGAGCCATAGACACAGAGACGGAGACAGAGACAGACACACAGAGACAGAGACACAGAGACGGAGACACAGGGACAGAGACACAGAGACAGGGACACAGAGAGAGTGACTCAGAGACAGAGACACAGGGACAGAATCACAGAGACATAGACACAGAGACAGAGACACAGAGACACAGAGACAGAGACAGAGACAGAGACACAGAGACAGAGACACAGAGACAGAGACACAGAGACAGAGTCACAGAGACAGAGACACAGAGGCAGAGGCACGGAGACAGAGACACAGAGACAGAGACACAGAGACCGAGACCCAGAGACAGAGACACAGATACAGAGACACAGATGCAGAGACACAATGACAGAGATTCGGAGACAGAGACACAGAAACGTAGACACAAGGACAGAGACACAGAGACAGGGACACAGAGACGGAGACACAGAGAGAGAGACACAGAGACAGAGACACAGGGGCAGAGGCACAGAGACAGAGACACAGAGACAGGGACACAGAGAGAGTGACACAAAGACAGAGACACAGGGGCAGAGGAACAGAGACATAGACACAGAGACAGAGACACAGAGACAGAGACACAGGGACGGAGACACAAGGACAGAGACACAGAGACAGGGACACAGAGAGAGAGAGACAGAGACAGAGACACAGAGACAGAGACACAGAGACAGAGACACAGAGACAGAGACACAGAGACAGAGACACAGAGACAGAGACACAGAGACAGAGACACAGAGACGGAGACTGTGGGACAGAGACACAGAGACAGAGACACAGTGAGACAGACAGAGGCACAGAGACAGAGACACAGGGACAGAGACACAGAGACAGAGACACAGAGACAGATTCACAGAGACAGAGACACAGAGACAGAGACACCCGGACAGAGGCATAGACACAAAGAGAGAGGCACAGAAACAGATACACAGGAAGAGAGAGACACAGAGGCAGAGACACAGAGAAAGAGACAGAGACACAGAGACGGAGACACGGGGACAGAGACACAGAGACAGGGCACAGAGACGGAAACTCTGGGACAGAAACACAGAGACAGAGATTCAGAGACAGGGACACAGAGACGGAGACACAGAGACAGAGACACAGAGGCAGAGGCACAGAGACAGAGACACAGAGACAGAGACACAGAGACAGAGACACAGAGACAGGGACACAGAGACGGAGACACAGAGAGAGAGACACAGAGACAGAGACACAGAGACAGAGACACAGGTACAGACACACAGAGACAGAGACACAGCGACAGAGACACAGAGACAGAGACACAGAGACAGAGACACAGGGACAGAGACACAGAGACAGAGACAGAGACACAGAGACAGAGACACAGAGACAGAGACGCAGAGACAGGGACACAGAGACAGAGACACAGAGACCGAGACCCAGAGACAGAGACACAGATACAGAGACACAGAGACAGAGACACAGAGACAGAGACACAGAGACAGAGACACAGAGACAGAGACACAGAGACAGAGACACAGAGACAGAGAAACAGAGACAGAGACACAGGGGCAGAGGCACAGAGACGGAGACACAGAGACATGGACACAGAGAGAGTGACACAAAGACAGAGACACAGGGACAGAGGAACAGAGACATAGACACAGAGACAGAGACACAGAGACAGAGACACAGGGACGGAGACACAAGGACAGAGACACAGAGACAGGGACACAGAGAGAGAGAGACCGAGACAGAGACACAGAGACAGAGACACAGAGGCAGAGGCACGGAGACAGAGACACAGAGACAGAGACACAGAGACCGAGACCCAGAGACAGAGACACAGATACAGAGACACAGATGCAGAGACACAATGACAGAGATTCGGAGACAGAGATACAGGGAGAGGGACACAGAAACGGAGACACAGGGACAGAGACACAGAGACAGGGACACAGAGACGGAGACACAGAGAGAGAGACACAGAGACAGAGACACAGGTACAGAGACACAGAGACAGAGACACAGCGACAGAGACACAGAGACAGAGACACAGAGACAGAGACACAGGGTCGGAGACACAAGGACAGAGACACAGAGACAGGGACACAGAGAGAGAGAGACAGAGACAGAGACACAGAGACAGAGACACAGAGACAGAGACACAGAGACAGAGACACAGAGACAGAGACACAGAGACAGAGACACAGAGACGGAGACTGTGGGACGGAGACACAGAGACAGAGACACAGTGAGACAGACAGAGGCACAGAGACAGAGACACAGGGACAGAGACACAGAGACAGAGACACAGGTACAGAGACACAGAGACAGAGACACAGCGACAGAGACACAGAGACAGAGACACAGAGACAGAGACACAGGGACAGAGACACAGAGACAGAGACACAGAGACAGAGACACAGAGACAGAGACGTAGAGGCAGGGACACAGAGACAGAGACACAGATACAAAGACACAAAGACAGAGACACAGAGACAGAGACACAGAGACAGAGACACAGAGACAGAGACACAGGGACAGAGACACAGAGACAGAGACAGAGACACAGAGACAGAGACACAGAGACAGAGACGCAGAGACAGGGACACAGAGACAGAGACACGGAGACCGAGACCCAGAGACAGAGACACAGATACAGAGACACAGAGACAGAGACACAGAGACAGAGACACAGAGACAGAGACACAGAGACAGAGACACAGAGACAGAGAAACAGAGACAGAGACACAGAGGCAGAGGTACAGAGAGAGAGACACAGAGGCAGAGACACAGAGAAAGAGACAGAGACACAGAGACGGAGACACAGGGACAGAGACACAGAGACAGGGCACAGGGACGGAGACTCTGGGACAGAGACACAGGGACAGAGATTCAGAGACAGGGACACAGAGACGGAGACACAGAGGCAGAGACACAGAGACAGAGACACAGAGACGGAGACTGTGGGACAGAGACACAGAGACAGAGATTCAGATGCAGAGACACAGAGACGGAGACACAGGGGCAGAGCCACAGAGACAGGGACACAGAGGCAGAGATTCAGATGCAGAGACACAGGGACAGATTCACAGCGACAGAGACACGGAGAGAGACCCACGGAGACAGAGACACAGAGACAGGGACACAGAGACGGAGACAGATGGACAGAGACACAGAGACCGTGACACAAGGAGAGAGACACAGAGACATAGACACAGAGACAGAGATACAGAGACAGAGACACAGAGACAGAGACACAGAGACAGAGACAGAGACACCGGGACAGAGACACAGAGACAGAGACACAGAGACAGAGACACAGAGACAGTGACGCAAAGGCGGAGACACAGGGGCAGAGACACCGAGACAGAGAGACAGAGACAGAGACACAGAGACAGAGACACAGAGACAGAGACACAGAGACGGAGACACAGATACAGAGACACAGAGACAGCGACACAGAGACAGAGACAGAGACAGAGACAGAGACAGAGACACGGAGACAGATACACAGAGACAGAGACACAGAGACAGAGACACAGAGACAGAGATACAGAGACAGAGACACAGGGACAGAGACACAGAGACAGAGACACAGAGACAGAAACACAGAGACAGAGACACAGAGACAGAGACTCAGAGACAGAGACACAGAGACAGAGACACAGAGACAGAGACACAGAGGCAGGCACACAGAGACAGAGACACAGAGACGGAGACTGAGAGAGAGATACACAGAGACAGAGACACAGAGACAGAGACACAGAGACAGAGAAACAGAGACAGAGACACAGAGACAGAGACACAGAGACAGAGACACAGAGACGGAGACACAGAGCCAGAGGCACAGAGACAGAGACACAGAGACAGAGACACAGAGACAGGGACGCAGAGACAGAGACACAGAGACAGAGACAAAATGACAGAGATTCGGAGACAGAGACACAGGGAGAGAGACACAGAAACGTAGACACAAGGACAGAGACACAGAAACAGGGACACAGAGACGGAGACACAGAGAGAGAGACACAGAGACAGAGACACAGGGGCAGAGGCACAGAGACGGAGACACAGAGACATGGACACAGAGAGAGTGACACAAAGACAGAGACACAGGGACAGAGGAACCGAGACATAGACACAGAGACAGAGACACAGAGACAGAGACACAGGGACGGAGACACAAGGACAGAGACACAGAGACAGGGACACAGAGAGAGAGAGACCGAGACAGAGACACAGAGACAGAGACACAGAGGCAGAGGCACGGAGACAGAGACACAGAGACAGAGACACAGAGACCGAGACCCAGAGACAGAGAGACAGATACAGAGACACAGATGCAGAGACACAGAGGAAGAGACACAGAGACAGAGACGCAGAGGCAGGGACACAGAGACAGAGACACAGATACAAAGACACAAAGACAGAGACACAGAGACAGAGACACAGAGACAGAGACACAGAGACAGAGACACAGAGACAGAGACACAGAGACAGAGACACAGAGACAGAGACACAGAGACAGAGTCACAGAGACAGAGACACAGAGGCAGAGGCACAGAGCCATAGACACAGAGACAGAGACAGAGACAGACACACAGAGACAGAGACACAGAGACGGAGACACAGGGACAGAGACACAGAGACAGGGACACAGAGAGAGTGACTCAGAGACAGAGACACAGGGACAGAATCACAGAGACATAGACACAGAGACAGAGACACAGAGACACAGAGACAGAGACAGAGACAGAGACAGAGACACAGAGACAGAGACACAGAGACAGAGTCACAGAGACAGAGACACAGAGGCAGAGGCACGGAGACAGAGACACAGAGACAGAGACACAGAGACCGAGACCCAGAGACAGAGACACAGATACAGAGACACAGATGCAGAGACACAATGACAGAGATTCGGAGACAGAGACACAGAAACGTAGACACAAGGACAGAGACACAGAGACAGGGACACAGAGACGGAGACACAGAGAGAGAGACACAGAGACAGAGACACAGGGGCAGAGGCACAGAGACAGAGACACAGAGACAGGGACACAGAGAGAGTGACACAAAGACAGAGACACAGGGGCAGAGGAACAGAGACATAGACACAGAGACAGAGACACAGAGACAGAGACACAGGGACGGAGACACAAGGACAGAGACACAGAGACAGGGACACAGAGAGAGAGAGACAGAGACAGAGACACAGAGACAGAGACACAGAGACAGAGACACAGGGACAGAGGAACAGAGACATAGACACAGAGTCAGAGACACAGAGACAGAGACACAGGGACGGAGACGCAAGGACGGAGACACAGAGGCAGGGACACAGAGAGAGAGACACAGAGACAGAGACACAGAGACAGAGACACAGAGACAGAGACACAGAGACAGAGACAGAGACAGAGACACGGAGACAGAGACACAGAGACTGAGACAGAGACACAGAGACAAAGACACAGAGACAGAAACACAGAGACAGAGACACAGAGACAGAGACACGGAGACAGATACACAGAGACAGAGACACAGAGACAGAGACACAGAGACAGAGATACAGAGACAGAGACACAGGGACAGAGACACAGAGACAGAGACACAGAGACAGAGACGCAGAGACAGAGACGCAGAGACAGGGACACAGAGACAGAGACACAGAGACAGAGACAGAGACACAGAGACAGAGACACAGAGACAGAGACACAGAGACAGAGACGCAGAGACAGAGACACAGAGACAGAGACAGAGACAGAGACACAGAGACAGAGACACAGAGACAGAGACACAGAGACAGAGACACAGAGACGGAGACACAGATACAGAGACACAGAGACAGCGACACAGAGACAGAGACACAGAGACAGAGACACAGAGACAGATACACAGAGACAGAGACACAGAGACAGAGGCACAGAGACGGAGACACAGAGACATGGACACAGAGAGAGTGACACAAAGACAGAGACACAGGGACAGAGGAACAGAGACATAGACACAGAGACAGAGACACAGAGACAGAGACACAGGGACGGAGACACAAGGACAGAGACACAGAGACGGGGACACAGAGAGAGAGAGACCGAGACAGAGACACAGAGACAGAGACACAGAGGCAGATTCACGGAGACAGAGACACAGAGACAGAGACACAGAGACCGAGACCCAGAGACAGAGACACAGATACAGAGACACAGATGCAGAGACACAATGACAGAGATTCGGAGACAGAGATACAGGGAGAGGGACACAGAAACGGAGACACAGGGACAGAGACACAGAGACAGAGACACAGACACAGAGACGCAGAGAAAGGGACACAGAGACAGTGACGCAGAGACAGAGGCACAGAGACAGAGACACAGAGACAGGGACACAGAGACAGAGACACAGAGACAGAGACGCAGAGACAGAGACACAGAGACAGAGACACAGATACAGAGACACAGAGACAGAGACACAGAGATAGAGACACAGAGACAGAGACACAGAGACGGAGACACAGGGACAGAGACACAGAGACAGGGACACAGAGAGAGTGACACAAAGACAGAGACACAGGGACAGAGGAACAGAGACATAGACACAGAGTCAGAGACACAGAGACAGAGACACAGGGACGGAGACGCAAGGACGGGGACACAGAGGCAGGGACACAGAGAGAGAGACACAGAGACAGAGACACAGAGACAGAGACACAGAGACAGAGACACAGAGACAGAGACAGAGACAGAGACACGGAGACAGAGACACAGAGACTGAGACAGAGACACAGAGACAAAGACACAGAGACAGAAACACAGAGAAAGAGACACAGAGACAGAGACACGGAGACAGATACACAGAGACAGAGACACAGAGACAGAGACACAGAGACAGAGACACAGAGACAGAGACACAGAGACAGATTCACAGAGACAGAGACACAGAGACAGAGACACAGGTACAGAGACACAGAGACAGAGACACAGCGACAGAGACACAGGGACAGAGACACAGAGACAGAGACACAGAGACAGAGACACAGAGACAGAGACGCAGAGGCAGGGACACAGAGACAGAGACACAGAGACCGAGACCCAGAGACAGAGACACAGACACAGAGACACAGAGACAGAGACACAGAGACAGAGACACAGAGACAGAGACACAGAGACAGAGAAACAGAGACAGAGTCACAGAGACAGAGACACAGAGGCAGAGGCACAGAGAGAGAGACACAGAGGCAGAGACACAGAGAAAGAGACAGAGACGCAGAGACAGAGACGTAGAGACAGAGACACAGAGACAGGGACACAGAGGCAGAGACACAGAGACAGAGACGCGGAGACAGAGACACAGAGACAGAGACACAGAGACAGAGACACAATGATAGAGATTCAGAGACAGAGACACAGGGAGAGAGACACAGAAGCGGAGATACAGAGCCAGAGGCACAGAGACAGAGACACAGAGCCAGAGGCACAGAGCCAGAGGCACAGAGACAGAGACACAGAGCCAGAGGCACAGAGCCAGAGGCACAGAGACAGAGACACAGAGACAGAGTCACAGAGTCAGAGACACAGAGACAGAGACGCAGAAACAGGGACACAGAGACAGAGACACAGAGACACAGACACAGGGACAGAGACACAGAGACATGGACACAGAGAGAGTGACTCAGAGACAGAGACACAGAGACGGAGACAGAGGCACAGAGACATATACATAGAGACAGAGATACAGAGACAGAGACACAGAGACAGAGACACAGGGACAGAGACACAGAGACAGAGACACAGAGACAGAGACACAGAGACAGAGACGCAGAGACAGGGACACAGAGACAGAGACACAGAGACCGAGACCCAGAGACAGAGACACAGATACAGAGACACAGAGACAGAGACCCAGAGACAGAGACACAGAGACAGAGACACAGAGACAGAGACACAGAGACAGAGAAACAGAGACAGAATCACAGAGACAGAGACACAGAGGCAGAGGCACAGAGAGAGAGACAAAGAGGCAGAGACACAGAGAAAGAGACAGAGACACAGAGACGGGGACACAGGGACAGAGACACAGAGACAGGGCACAGAGACGGAGACTCTGGGACAGAGACACAGAGACAGAGACACAGAGACAGGGGCACAGAGACGGAGACACAGAGAGACAGACACAGAGACAGAGACACAGAGACAGAGACACAGGTACAGAGACACAGAGACAGAGGCACAGCGACAGAGACAAAGAGACTGAGACACAGAGACAGAGACACAGAGACACAGAGACAGAGACGGAGACAGAGACACAGAGACAGAGACACAGAGACAGAGTCACAGAGACAGAGACACAGAGGCAGAGGCACGGAGACAGAGACACAGAGACAGAGACACAGAGACCGAGACCCAGAGGCAGAGACACAGATACAGAGACACAGATGCAGAGACACAATGACAGAGATTCGGAGACAGAGACACAGAAACGTAGACACAAGGACAGAGACACAGAGACAGGGACACAGAGACGGAGACACAGAGAGAGAGACACAGAGACAGAGACACAGGGGCAGAGGCACAGAGACAGAGACACAGAGAGAGTGACTCAGAGACAGAGACACAGAGACGGAGACAGAGGCACAGAGACATATACATAGAGACAGAGATACAGAGACAGAGACACAGAGACAGAGACACAGAGACAGAGACACAGGGACAGAGACACAGAGACAGAGACACAGAGACAGAGACACAGAGACAGATACGCAGAGACAGGGACACAGAGACAGAGACACAGAGACCGAGACCCAGAGACAGAGACACAGATACAGAGACACAGAGACAGAGACCCAGAGACAGAGACACAGAGACAGAGACACAGAGACAGAGACACAGAGACAGAGAAACAGAGACAGAATCACAGAGACAGAGACACAGAGGCAGAGGCACAGAGAGAGAGACAAAGAGGCAGAGACACAGAGAAAGAGACAGAGACACAGAGACGGGGACACAGGGACAGAGACACAGATACAGGGCACAGAGACGGAGACTCTGGGACAGAGACACAGAGACAGAGACACAGAGACAGGGGCACAGAGACGGAGACACAGAGAGACAGACACAGAGACAGAGACACAGAGACAGAGACACAGGTACAGAGACACAGAGACAGAGGCACAGCGACAGAGACAAAGAGACAGAGACACAGAGACAGAGACACAGAGACACAGAGACAGAGACGGAGACAGAGACACAGAGACAGAGACACAGAGACAGAGTCACAGAGACAGAGACACAGAGGCAGAGGCACGGAGACAGAGACACAGAGACAGAGACACAGAGACCGAGACCCAGAGGCAGAGACACAGATACAGAGACACAGATGCAGAGACACAATGACAGAGATTCGGAGACAGAGACACAGAAACGTAGACACAAGGACAGAGACACAGAGACAGGGACACAGAGACAGAGAAACAGAGACAGAGACACAGAGGCAGAGGCACAGAGAGAGAGACACAGAGCCAGAGACACAGACAAAGAGACAGAGACACAGAGACGGAGACACAGGGACAGAGACACAGAGACAGGGCACAGGGACGGAGACTCTGGGACGGAGACACAGAGACAGAGGTTCAGAGACAGGGACACAGAGACGGAGACACAGAGGCAGAGACACAGAGACAGAGACACAGAGACGGAGACTGTGGGACAGTGACACAGAGACAGAGATTCAGATGCAGAGACACAGAGACGGAGACACAGGGGCAGAGCCACAGAGACAGGGACACAGAGGCAGAGATTCAGATGCAGAGACACAGGGACAGATTCACAGCGACAGAGACACGGAGAGAGACCCACGGAGACAGAGACACAGAGACAGGGACACAGATACAGAGACACAGATGCAGAGACACAATGACAGAGATTCGGAGACAGAGATACAGGGAGAGGGACACAGAAACGGAGACACAGGGACAGAGACACAGAGACAGGGACACAGAGACGGAGACACAGAGAGAGAGACACAGAGACAGAGACACAGGTACAGAGACACAGAGACAGAGACACAGCGACAGAGACACAGAGACAGAGACACAGAGACAGAGACACAGGGACAGAGACACAGAGACAGAGACACAGAGACAGAGACACAGAGACAGAGACGCAGAGGCAGGGCCACAGAGACAGAGATACAGATACAAAGACACAAAGACAGAGACACAGAGACAGAGACACAGAGACAGAGACACAGAGACAGAGACACAGAGACAGAGACACAGAGACAGAGACACAGAGACAGAGACACCCGGACAGAGGTATAGACACAAAGACAGAGGCACAGAGACAGATACACAGAAAGAGAGAGACACAGAGGCAGAGACACAGAGAAAGAGACAGAGACACAGAGACGGAGACACAGGGACAGAGACACAGAGACAGGGCACAGAGACGGAAACTCTGGGACAGAAACACAGAGACAGAGATTCAGAGACAGGGACACAGAGACGGAGACACAGAGACAGAGACACAGAGACAGAGACACAGAGACCGAGACCCAGAGACAGAGACACAGATACAGAGACACAGAGACAGAGACACAGAGACAGAGACACAGAGACAGAGAAACAGAGACAGAGACACAGGGGCAGAGGCACAGAGACGGAGACACAGAGACATGGACACAGAGAGAGTGACACAAAGACAGAGACACAGGGACAGAGGAACAGAGACATAGACACAGAGACAGAGACACAGAGACAGAGACACAGGGACGGAGACACAAGGACAGAGACACAGAGACAGGGACACAGAGAGAGAGAGACCGAGACAGAGACACAGAGACAGAGACACAGAGGCAGAGGCACGGAGACAGAGACACAGAGACAGAGACACAGAGACCGAGACCCAGAGACAGAGACACAGATACAGAGACACAGATGCAGAGACACAATGACAGAGATTCGGAGACAGAGATACAGGGAGAGGGACACAGAAACGGAGACACAGGGACAGAGACACAGGGACAGGGACACAGAGACGGAGACACAGAGAGAGAGACACAGAGACAGAGACACAGGTACAGAGACACAGAGACAGAGACACAGCGACAGAGACACAGAGACAGAGACACAGAGACAGAGACACAGGGTCGGAGACACAAGGACAGAGACACAGAGACAGGGACACAGAGAGAGAGAGACAGAGACAGAGACACAGAGACAGAGACACAGAGAGAGTGACACAAAGACAGAGACACAGGGACAGAGGAACAGAGACATAGACACAGAGACAGAGACACAGAGACAGAGACACAGGGACGGAGACACAAGGACAGAGACACAGAGACAGGGACACAGAGAGAGAGAGACCGAGACAGAGACACAGAGACAGAGACACAGAGGCAGAGGCACGGAGACAGAGACACAGAGACAGAGACACAGAGACCGAGACCCAGAGACAGAGAGACAGATACAGAGACACAGATGCAGAGACACAGAGGCAGAGACACAGAGACAGAGACGCAGAGGCAGGGACACAGAGACAGAGACACAGATACAAAGACACAAAGACAGAGACACAGAGACAGAGACACAGAGACAGAGACACATAGACAGAGACACAGAGACAGAGACACAGAGACAGAGACACAGAGACGGAGACACAGGGACAGAGACACAGAGACAGGGACACAGAGAGAGTGACTCAGAGACAGAGACACAGGGACAGAATCACAGAGACATAGACACAGAGACAGAGACACAGAGACACAGAGACAGAGACAGAGACAGAGACAGAGACACAGAGACAGAGACACAGAGACAGAGTCACAGAGACAGAGACACAGAGGCAGAGGCACGGAGACAGAGACACAGAGACAGAGACACAGAGACCGAGACCCAGAGACAGAGACACAGATACAGAGACACAGATGCAGAGACACAATGACAGAGATTCGGAGACAGAGACACAGAAACGTAGACACAAGGACAGAGACACAGAGACAGGGACACAGAGACGGAGACACAGAGAGAGAGACACAGAGACAGAGACACAGGGGCAGAGGCACAGAGACAGAGACACAGAGACAGGGACACAGAGAGAGTGACACAAAGACAGAGACACAGGGGCAGAGGAACAGAGACATAGACACAGAGACAGAGACACAGAGACAGAGACACAGGGACGGAGACACAAGGACAGAGACACAGAGACAGGGACACAGAGAGAGAGAGACAGAGACAGAGACACAGAGACAGAGACACAGAGACAGAGACACAGGGACAGAGGAACAGAGACATAGACACCGAGACAGAGACACACAGACCGAGACCCAGAGACAGAGACACAGATACAGAGACACAGAGACAGAGACACAGAGACAGAGACACAGAGACAGAGACACAGAGACAGAGACACAGAGACAGAGAAACAGAGACAGAGTCACAGAGACAGAGACACAGGGACAGAGGAACAGAGACATAGACACAGAGACAGAGACACACAGACCGAGACCCAGAGACAGAGACACAGATACAGAGACACAGAGACAGAGACACAGAGACAGAGACACAGAGACAGAGACACAGAGACAGAGACACAGAGACAGAGAAACAGAGACAGAGTCACAGAGACAGAGACACAGAGGCAGAGGCACAGAGAGAGAGACACAGAGGCAGAGACACAGAGAAAGAGACAGAGACACAGAGACGGAGACACAGGGACAGAGACACAGAGACAGGGCACAGAGACGGAGACTCTGGGACAGAGACACAGAGACAGAGATTCAGAGACAGGGACACAGAGACGGAGACACAGGGACAGAGACACAGAGACAGGGACGCAGAGACAGAGACACAGAGACAGAGACAAAATGACAGAGATTCGGAGACAGAGACACAGGGAGAGAGACACAGAAACGTAGACACAAGGACAGAGACACAGAGACAGGGACACAGAGACGGAGACACAGAGACAGAGACGCAGAGACAGAGACACAGAGGCAGAGGCACGGAGACAGAGACACAGAGAGAGAGACACAGAGACCGAGACCCAGAGACAGAGTCACAGAGACAGAGACACAGAGACAGAGACACAGAGACAGAGACACAGAGACAGAGACACAGAGACAGAGACACAGGGACAGAGACGCAGAGAAAGGGACACAGAGACAGTGACGCAGAGACAGAGGCACAGAGACAGAGACACAGAGACAGGGACACAGAGACAGAGACACAGAGACAGAGACGCAGAGACAGAGACACAGAGACGGAGACACAGGTACAGACACACAGAGACATAGACACAGCGACAGAGACACAGAGACAGAGACACAGAGACAGAGACACAGGGACAGAGACACAGAGACAGAGACAGAGACACAGAGACAGAGACACAGAGACAGAGACGCAGAGACAGGGACACAGAGACAGAGACACAGAGACCGAGACCCAGAGACAGAGACACAGATACAGAGACACAGAGACAGAGACACAGAGACAGAGACACAGGGACAGAGACACAGAGACAGAGAAACAGAGACAGAGACACAGAGGCAGAGGCACAGAGAGAGAGACACAGAGGCAGAGACACAGAGAAAGAGACAGAGACACAGAGACGGAGACACAGGGACAGAGACACAGAGACAGGGCACAGGGACGGAGACTCTGGGACAGAGACACAGAGACAGAGATTCAGAGACAGGGACACAGAGACGGAGACACAGAGGCAGAGACACAGAGACAGAGACACAGAGACGGAGACTGTGGGACAGAGACACAGAGACAGAGATTCAGATGCAGAGACACAGAGACGGAGACACAGGGGCAGAGCCACAGAGACAGGGACACAGAGGCAGAGATTCAGATGCAGAGACACAGGGACAGATTCACAGCGACAGGGACACGGAGAGAGACCCACGGAGACAGAGACACAGAGACAGGGACACAGAGACGGAGACAAATGGACAGAGACACAGAGACCGTGACACAAGGAGAGAGACACAGAGACAGAGACACAGAGACAGAGACACAGAGACAGAGACACAGAGACAGAGACACAGAGACAGAGACACAGAGACAGAGACACAGAGACAGAGACACAGAGACAGAGACACAGAGACAGAGACACAGAGACAGAGACACAGAGACAGAGACAGAGACAGAGACAGAGACAGAGACAGAGACACGGAGACAGATACACGGAGACAGATACACAGAGACAGAGACACAGAGACAGAGACACAGAGACAGAGATACAGAGACAGAGACACAGGGACAGAGACACAGAGACAGAGACACAGAGACAGAGACGCAGAGACAGAGACGCAGAGACAGGGACACAGAGGCAGAGACAGAGACCCAGAGACAGAGACACAGAGACAGAGACACAGAGACAGAGACACAGAGACAGAGACACAGAGACAGAGACTCAGAGACAGAGACACAGAGACAGAGACACAGAGACAGAGACACAGAGACGGAGACATAGATACAGAGACACAGAGACAGCGACACAGAGACAGAGACACAGAGACAGAGACACAGAGACAGATACACAGAGACAGAGACACAGAGACAGAGACACAGAGACAGAGACACAGAGACAGAGACACAGAGACAGAGTCACAGATACAGAGACACAGAGGCAGAGGCACAGAGACAGAGACACAGAGACAGAGACACAGAGGCAGAGACACAGAGACGGAGACAGAGAGACAGATACACAGAGACAGAGACACAGAGACAGAGACACAGAGACAGAGACACAGAGACAGAGAAACAGAGACAGAGACACAGAGACAGAGACACAGAGACAGAGACACAGAGACGGAGACACAGAGCCAGAGGCACAGAGACAGAGACACAGAGACAGAGACACAGAGACAGGGACGCAGAGACAGAGACACAGAGACAGAGACAAAATGACAGAGATTCGGAGACAGAGACACAGGGAGAGAGACACAGAAACGTAGACACAAGGACAGAGACACAGAAACAGGGACACAGAGACGGAGACACAGAGAGAGAGACACAGAGACAGAGACACAGGGGCAGAGGCACAGAGACGGAGACACAGAGACATGGACACAGAGAGAGTGACACAAAGACAGAGACACAGGGACAGAGGAACCGAGACATAGACACAGAGACAGAGACACAGAGACAGAGACACAGGGACGGAGACACAAGGACAGAGACACAGAGACAGGGACACAGAGAGAGAGAGACCGAGACAGAGACACAGAGACAGAGACACAGAGGCAGAGGCACGGAGACAGAGACACAGAGACAGAGACACAGAGACCGAGACCCAGAGACAGAGAGACAGATACAGAGACACAGATGCAGAGACACAGAGGCAGAGACACAGAGACAGAGACGCAGAGGCAGGGACACAGAGACAGAGACACAGATACAAAGACACAAAGACAGAGACACAGAGACAGAGACACAGAGGCAGAGGCACAGAGAGAGAGACACAGAGGCAGAGACACAGAGAAAGAGACAGAGACACAGAGACGGAGACACAGGGACAGAGACACAGAGACAGGGCACAGGGACGGAGACTCTGGGACAGAGACACAGAGACAGAGATTCAGAGACAGGGACACAGAGACGGAGACACAGAGGCAGAGACACAGAGACAGAGACACAGAGACGGAGACTGTGGGACAGAGACACAGAGACAGAGATTCAGATGCAGAGACACAGAGACGGAGACACAGGGGCAGAGCCACAGAGACAGGGACACAGAGGCAGAGATTCAGATGCAGAGACACAGGGACAGATTCACAGCGACAGGGACACGGAGAGAGACCCACGGAGACAGAGACACAGAGACAGGGACACAGAGACGGAGACAAATGGACAGAGACACAGAGACCGTGACACAAGGAGAGAGACACAGAGACAGAGACACAGAGACAGAGACACAGAGACAGAGACACAGAGACAGAGACACAGAGACAGAGACACAGAGACAGAGACACAGAGACAGAGACACAGAGACAGAGACACAGAGACAGAGACACAGAGACAGAGACACAGAGACAGAGACACAGAGACAGAGACAGAGACAGAGACAGAGACAGAGACAGAGACACGGAGACAGATACACGGAGACAGATACACAGAGACAGAGACACAGAGACAGAGACACAGAGACAGAGATACAGAGACAGAGACACAGGGACAGAGACACAGAGACAGAGACACAGAGACAGAGACGCAGAGACAGAGACGCAGAGACAGGGACACAGAGGCAGAGACAGAGACCCAGAGACAGAGACACAGAGACAGAGACACAGAGACAGAGACACAGAGACAGAGACACAGAGACAGAGACTCAGAGACAGAGACACAGAGACAGAGACACAGAGACAGAGACACAGAGACGGAGACATAGATACAGAGACACAGAGACAGCGACACAGAGACAGAGACACAGAGACAGAGACACAGAGACAGATACACAGAGACAGAGACACAGAGACAGAGACACAGAGACAGAGACACAGAGACAGAGACACAGAGACAGAGTCACAGATACAGAGACACAGAGGCAGAGGCACAGAGACAGAGACACAGAGACAGAGACACAGAGGCAGAGACACAGAGACGGAGACAGAGAGACAGATACACAGAGACAGAGACACAGAGACAGAGACACAGAGACAGAGACACAGAGACAGAGAAACAGAGACAGAGACACAGAGACAGAGACACAGAGACAGAGACACAGAGACGGAGACACAGAGCCAGAGGCACAGAGACAGAGACACAGAGACAGAGACACAGAGACAGGGACGCAGAGACAGAGACACAGAGACAGAGACAAAATGACAGAGATTCGGAGACAGAGACACAGGGAGAGAGACACAGAAACGTAGACACAAGGACAGAGACACAGAAACAGGGACACAGAGACGGAGACACAGAGAGAGAGACACAGAGACAGAGACACAGGGGCAGAGGCACAGAGACGGAGACACAGAGACATGGACACAGAGAGAGTGACACAAAGACAGAGACACAGGGACAGAGGAACCGAGACATAGACACAGAGACAGAGACACAGAGACAGAGACACAGGGACGGAGACACAAGGACAGAGACACAGAGACAGGGACACAGAGAGAGAGAGACCGAGACAGAGACACAGAGACAGAGACACAGAGGCAGAGGCACGGAGACAGAGACACAGAGACAGAGACACAGAGACCGAGACCCAGAGACAGAGAGACAGATACAGAGACACAGATGCAGAGACACAGAGGCAGAGACACAGAGACAGAGACGCAGAGGCAGGGACACAGAGACAGAGACACAGATACAAAGACACAAAGACAGAGACACAGAGACAGAGACACAGAGACAGAGACACATAGACAGAGACACAGAGACAGAGACACAGAGACAGAGACACAGAGACAGAGACACAGAGACAGATACACAGAGACAGAGACACAGAGACAGAGACACAGAGACAGAGACACAGAGACAGAGACACAGAGACAGAGTCACAGATACAGAGACACAGAGGCAGAGGCACAGAGACAGAGACACAGAGACAGAGACACAGAGGCAGAGACACAGAGACGGAGACAGAGAGACAGATACACAGAGACAGAGACACAGAGACAGAGACACAGAGACAGAGACACAGAGACAGAGACACAGAGACAGAGAAACAGAGACAGAGACACAGAGACAGAGACACAGAGACGGAGACACAGAGCCAGAGGCACAGAGACAGAGACACAGAGACAGAGACACAGAGACAGGGACGCAGAGACAGAGACACAGAGACAGAGACAAAATGACAGAGATTCGGAGACAGAGACACAGGGAGAGAGACACAGAAACGTAGACACAAGGACAGAGACACAGAAACAGGGACACAGAGACGGAGACACAGAGAGAGAGACACAGAGACAGAGACACAGGGGCAGAGGCACAGAGACGGAGACACAGAGACATGGACACAGAGAGAGTGACACAAAGACAGAGACACAGGGACAGAGGAACCGAGACATAGACACAGAGACAGAGACACAGAGACAGAGACACAGGGACGGAGACACAAGGACAGAGACACAGAGACAGGGACACAGAGAGAGAGAGACCGAGACAGAGACACAGAGACAGAGACACAGAGGCAGAGGCACGGAGACAGAGACACAGAGACAGAGACACAGAGACCGAGACCCAGAGACAGAGAGACAGATACAGAGACACAGATGCAGAGACACAGAGGCAGAGACACAGAGACAGAGACGCAGAGGCAGGGACACAGAGACAGAGACACAGATACAAAGACACAAAGACAGAGACACAGAGACAGAGACACAGAGACAGAGACACATAGACAGAGACACAGAGACAGAGACACAGAGACAGAGACACAGAGACGGAGACACAGGGACAGAGACACAGAGACAGGGACACAGAGAGAGTGACTCAGAGACAGAGACACAGGGACAGAATCACAGAGACATAGACACAGAGACAGAGACACAGAGACACAGAGACAGAGACAGAGACAGAGACAGAGACACAGAGACAGAGACACAGAGACAGAGACACAGAGACAGAGTCACAGAGACAGAGACACAGAGGCAGAGGCACGGAGACAGAGACACAGAGACAGAGACACAGAGACCGAGACCCAGAGACAGAGACACAGATACAGAGACACAGATGCAGAGACACAATGACAGAGATTCGGAGACAGAGACACAGAAACGTAGACACAAGGACAGAGACACAGAGACAGGGACACAGAGACGGAGACACAGAGAGAGAGACACAGAGACAGAGACACAGGGGCAGAGGCACAGAGACAGAGACACAGAGACAGGGACACAGAGAGAGTGACACAAAGACAGAGACACAGGGGCAGAGGAACAGAGACATAGACACAGAGACAGAGACACAGAGACAGAGACACAGGGACGGAGACACAAGGACAGAGACACAGAGACAGGGACACAGAGAGAGAGAGACAGAGACAGAGACACAGAGACAGAGACACAGAGACAGAGACACAGGGACAGAGGAACAGAGACATAGACACAGAGACAGAGACACACAGACCGAGACCCAGAGACAGAGACACAGATACAGAGACACAGAGACAGAGACACAGAGACAGAGACACAGAGACAGAGACACAGAGACAGAGACACAGAGACAGAGACACAGAGACAGAGAAACAGAGACAGAGTCACAGAGACAGAGACACAGAGGCAGAGGCACAGAGAGAGAGACACAGAGGCAGAGACACAGAGAAAGAGACAGAGACACAGAGACGGAGACACAGGGACAGAGACACAGAGACAGGGCACAGAGACGGAGACTCTGGGACAGAGACACAGAGACAGAGATTCAGAGACAGGGACACAGAGACGGAGACACAGGGACAGAGACACAGAGACAGGGACGCAGAGACAGAGACACAGAGACGGAGACAAAATGACAGAGATTCGGAGACAGAGACACAGGGAGAGAGACACAGAAACGTAGACACAAGGACAGAGACACAGAGACAGGGACACAGAGACGGAGACACAGAGACAGAGACGCAGAGACAGAGACACAGAGGCAGAGGCACGGAGACAGAGACACAGAGACAGAGACACAGAGACCGAGACCCAGAGACAGAGTCACAGAGACAGAGACACAGAGACAGAGACACAGAGACAGAGACACAGAGACAGAGACACAGAGACAGAGACACAGGGACAGAGACGCAGAGAAAGGGACACAGAGACAGTGACGCAGAGACAGAGGCACAGAGACAGAGACACAGAGACAGGGACACAGAGACAGAGACACAGAGACAGAGACGCAGAGACAGAGACACAGAGACAGAGACACAGGTACAGACACACAGAGACATAGACACAGCGACAGAGACACAGAGACAGAGACACAGAGACAGAGACACAGGGACAGAGACACAGAGACAGAGACAGAGACACAGAGACAGAGACACAGAGACAGAGACGCAGAGACAGGGACACAGAGACAGAGACACAGAGACCGAGACCCAGAGACAGAGACACAGATACAGAGACACAGAGACAGAGACACAGAGACAGAGACACAGAGACAGAGACACAGAGACAGAGAAACAGAGACAGAGACACAGAGGCAGAGGCACAGAGAGAGAGACACAGAGGCAGAGACACAGAGAAAGAGACAGAGACACAGAGACGGAGACACAGGGACAGAGACACAGAGACAGGGCACAGGGACGGAGACTCTGGGACAGAGACACAGAGACAGAGATTCAGAGACAGGGACACAGAGACGGAGACACAGAGGCAGAGACACAGAGACAGAGACACAGAGACGGAGACTGTGGGACAGAGACACAGAGACAGAGATTCAGATGCAGAGACACAGAGACGGAGACACAGGGGCAGAGCCACAGAGACAGGGACACAGATGCAGAGATTCAGATGCAGAGACACAGGGACAGATTCACAGCGACAGAGACACGGAGAGAGACCCACGGAGACAGAGACACAGAGACAGGGACACAGAGACGGAGACAAATGGACAGAGACACAGAGACCGTGACACAAGGAGAGAGACACAGAGACAGAGACACAGAGACAGAGACACAGAGACAGAGACACAGAGACAGAGACACAGAGACAGAGACACAGAGACAGAGACACAGAGACAGAGACACAGAGACAGAGACACAGAGACAGAGACACAGAGACAGAGACACAGAGACGGAGACAGAGAGACAGATACACAGAGACAGAGACACAGAGACAGAGACACAGAGACAGAGAAACAGAGACAGAGACACAGAGACAGAGACACAGAGACAGAGACACAGAGACAGAGACACAGAGACGGAGACACAGATACAGAGACACAGAGACAGCGACACAGAGACAGAGACACAGAGACAGAGACACAGAGACAGAGACACAGGGGCAGAGGCACAGAGACAGAGACACAGAGACAGGGACACAGAGAGAGTGACACAAAGACAGAGACACAGGGGCAGAGGAACAGAGACATAGACACAGAGACAGAGACACAGAGACAGAGACACAGGGACGGAGACACAAGGACAGAGACACAGAGACAGGGACACAGAGAGAGAGAGACAGAGACAGAGACACAGAGACAGAGACACAGAGACAGAGACACAGGGACAGAGGAACAGAGACATAGACACAGAGACAGAGACACACAGACCGAGACCCAGAGACAGAGACACAGATACAGAGACACAGAGACAGAGACACAGAGACAGAGACACAGAGACAGAGACACAGAGACAGAGACACAGAGACAGAGACACAGAGACAGAGAAACAGAGTCAGAGTCACAGAGACAGAGACACAGAGGCAGAGGCACAGAGAGAGAGACACAGAGGCAGAGACACAGAGAAAGAGACAGAGACACAGAGACGGAGACACAGGGACAGAGACACAGAGACAGGGCACAGAGACGGAGACTCTGGGACAGAGACACAGAGACAGAGATTCAGAGACAGGGACACAAAGACGTAGACACAGGGACAGAGACACAGAGACAGGGACGCAGAGACAGAGACACAGAGACAGAGACAAAATGACAGAGATTCGGAGACAGAGACACAGGGAGAGAGACACAGAAACGTAGACACAAGGACAGAGACACAGAGACAGGGGCACAGAGACGGAGACACAGAGACAGAGACGCAGAGACAGAGACACAGAGGCAGAGGCACGGAGACAGAGACACAGAGACAGAGACACAGAGACCGAGACCCAGAGACAGAGTCACAGAGACAGAGACACAGAGACAGAGACACAGAGACAGAGACACAGAGACAGAGACACAGAGACAGAGACACAGGGACAGAGACGCAGAGAAAGGGACACAGAGACAGTGACGCAGAGACAGAGGCACAGAGACAGAGACACAGAGACAGGGACACAGAGACAGAGACACAGAGACAGAGACGCAGAGACAGAGACACAGAGACAGAGACACAGGTACAGACACACAGAGACATAGACACAGCGACAGAGACACAGAGACAGAGACACAGAGACAGAGACACAGGGACAGAGACACAGAGACAGAGACAGAGACACAGAGACAGAGACACAGAGACACAGAGACAGAGACGCAGAGACAGGGACACAGAGACAGAGACACAGAGACCGAGACCCAGAGACAGAGACACAGATACAGAGACACAGATGCAGAGACACAATGACAGAGATTCGGAGACAGAGACACAGAAACGTAGACACAAGGACAGAGACACAGAGACAGGGACACAGAGACGGAGACACAGAGAGAGAGACACAGAGACAGAGACACAGGGGCAGAGGCACAGAGACAGAGACACAGAGACAGGGACACAGAGAGAGTGACACAAAGACAGAGACACAGGGGCAGAGGAACAGAGACATAGACACAGAGACAGAGACACAGAGACAGAGACACAGGGACGGAGACACAAGGACAGAGACACAGAGACAGGGACACAGAGAGAGAGAGACAGAGACAGAGACACAGAGACAGAGACACAGAGACAGAGACACAGGGACAGAGGAACAGAGACATAGACACAGAGACAGAGACACACAGACCGAGACCCAGAGACAGAGACACAGATACAGAGACACAGAGACAGAGACACAGAGACAGAGACACAGAGACAGAGACACAGAGACAGAGACACAGAGACAGAGACACAGAGACAGAGAAACAGAGACAGAGTCACAGAGACAGAGACACAGAGGCAGAGGCACAGAGAGAGAGACACAGAGGCAGAGACACAGAGAAAGAGACAGAGACACAGAGACGGAGACACAGGGACAGAGACACAGAGACAGGGCACAGAGACGGAGACTCTGGGACAGAGACACAGAGACAGAGATTCAGAGACAGGGACACAGAGACGGAGACACAGGGACAGAGACACAGAGACAGGGACGCAGAGACAGAGACACAGAGACGGAGACAAAATGACAGAGATTCGGAGACAGAGACACAGGGAGAGAGACACAGAAACGTAGACACAAGGACAGAGACACAGAGACAGGGACACAGAGACGGAGACACAGAGACAGAGACGCAGAGACAGAGACACAGAGGCAGAGGCACGGAGACAGAGACACAGAGACAGAGACACAGAGACCGAGATCCAGAGACAGAGTCACAGAGACAGAGACACAGAGACAGAGACACAGAGACAGAGACACAGAGACAGAGACACAGAGACAGAGACACAGGGACAGAGACGCAGAGAAAGGGACACAGAGACAGTGACGCAGAGACAGAGGCACAGAGACAGAGACACAGAGACAGGGACACAGAGACAGAGACACAGAGACAGAGACGCAGAGACAGAGACACAGAGACAGAGACACAGGTACAGACACACAGAGACATAGACACAGCGACAGAGACACAGAGACAGAGACACAGAGACAGAGACACAGGGACAGAGACACAGAGACAGAGACAGAGACACAGAGACAGAGACACAGAGACAGAGACGCAGAGACAGGGACACAGAGACAGAGACACAGAGACCGAGACCCAGAGACAGAGACACAGATACAGAGACACAGAGACAGAGACACAGAGACAGAGACACAGAGACAGAGACACAGAGACAGAGAAACAGAGACAGAGACACAGAGGCAGAGGCACAGAGAGAGAGACACAGAGGCAGAGACACAGAGAAAGAGACAGAGACACAGAGACGGAGACACAGGGACAGAGACACAGAGACAGGGCACAGGGACGGAGACTCTGGGACAGAGACACAGAGACAGAGATTCAGAGACAGGGACACAGAGACGGAGACACAGAGGCAGAGACACAGAGACAGAGACACAGAGACGGAGACTGTGGGACAGAGACACAGAGACAGAGATTCAGATGCAGAGACACAGAGACGGAGACACAGGGGCAGAGCCACAGAGACAGGGACACAGATGCAGAGATTCAGATGCAGAGACACAGGGACAGATTCACAGCGACAGAGACACGGAGAGAGACCCACGGAGACAGAGACACAGAGACAGGGACACAGAGACGGAGACAAATGGACAGAGACACAGAGACCGTGACACAAGGAGAGAGACACAGAGACAGAGACACAGAGACAGAGACACAGAGACAGAGACACAGAGACAGAGACACAGAGACAGAGACACAGAGACAGAGACACAGAGACAGAGACACAGAGACAGAGACACAGAGACAGAGACACAGAGACAGAGACACAGAGACAGAGACACAGAGACAGAGACAGAGACAGAGACAGAGACAGAGACAGAGACACGGAGACAGATACACAGAGACAGAGACACAGAGACAGAGACACAGAGACAGAGATACAGAGACAGAGACACAGGGACAGAGACACAGAGACAGAGACACAGAGACAGAGACGCAGAGACAGAGACGCAGAGACAGGGACACAGAGGCAGAGACAGAGACCCAGAGACAGAGACACAGAGACAGAGACACAGAGACAGAGACACAGAGACAGAGACACAGAGACAGAGACTCAGAGACAGAGACACAGAGACAGAGACACAGAGACAGAGACACAGAGACGGAGACACAGATACAGAGACACAGAGACAGCGACACAGAGACAGAGACACAGAGACAGAGACACAGAGACAGATACACAGAGACAGAGACACAGAGACAGAGACACAGAGACAGAGACACAGAGACAGAGACACAGAGACAGTGTCACAGATACAGAGACACAGAGGCAGAGGCACAGAGACAGAGACACAGAGACAGAGACACAGAGGCAGGCACACAGAGACAGAGACACAGAGACGGAGACAGAGAGACAGATACACAGAGACAGAGACACAGAGACAGAGACACAGAGACAGAGAAACAGAGACAGAGACACAGAGACAGAGACACAGAGACAGAGACACAGAGACGGAGACACAGAGCCAGAGGCACAGAGACAGAGACACAGAGACAGAGACACAGAGACAGGGACGCAGAGACAGAGACACAGAGACAGAGACAAAATGACAGAGATTCGGAGACAGAGACACAGGGAGAGAGACACAGAAACGTAGACACAAGGACAGAGACACAGAAACAGGGACACAGAGACGGAGACACAGAGAGAGAGACACAGAGACAGAGACACAGGGGCAGAGGCACAGAGACGGAGACACAGAGACATGGACACAGAGAGAGTGACACAAAGACAGAGACACAGGGACAGAGGAACCGAGACATAGACACAGAGACAGAGACACAGAGACAGAGACACAGGGACGGAGACACAAGGACAGAGACACAGAGACAGGGACACAGAGAGAGAGAGACCGAGACAGAGACACAGAGACAGAGACACAGAGGCAGAGGCACGGAGACAGAGACACAGAGACAGAGACACAGAGACCGAGACCCAGAGACAGAGAGACAGATACAGAGACACAGATGCAGAGACACAGAGGCAGAGACACAGAGACAGAGACGCAGAGGCAGGGACACAGAGACAGAGACACAGATACAAAGACACAAAGACAGAGACACAGAGACAGAGACACAGAGACAGAGACACATAGACAGAGACACAGAGACAGAGACACAGAGACAGAGACACAGAGACGGAGACACAGGGACAGAGACACAGAGACAGGGACACAGAGAGAGTGACTCAGAGACAGAGACACAGGGACAGAATCACAGAGACATAGACACAGAGACAGAGACACAGAGACACAGAGACAGAGACAGAGACAGAGACAGAGACACAGAGACAGAGACACAGAGACAGAGTCACAGAGACAGAGACACAGAGGCAGAGGCACGGAGACAGAGACACAGAGACAGAGACACAGAGACCGAGACCCAGAGACAGAGACACAGATACAGAGACACAGATGCAGAGACACAATGACAGAGATTCGGAGACAGAGACACAGAAACGTAGACACAAGGACAGAGACACAGAGACAGGGACACAGAGACGGAGACACAGAGAGAGAGACACAGAGACAGAGACACAGGGGCAGAGGCACAGAGACAGAGACACAGAGACAGGGACACAGAGAGAGTGACACAAAGACAGAGACACAGGGGCAGAGGAACAGAGACATAGACACAGAGACAGAGACACAGAGACAGAGACACAGGGACGGAGACACAAGGACAGAGACACAGAGACAGGGACACAGAGAGAGAGAGACAGAGACAGAGACACAGAGACAGAGACACAGAGACAGAGACACAGGGACAGAGGAACAGAGACATAGACACAGAGACAGAGACACACAGACCGAGACCCAGAGACAGAGACACAGATACAGAGACACAGAGACAGAGACACAGAGACAGAGACACAGAGACAGAGACACAGAGACAGAGACACAGAGACAGAGACACAGAGACAGAGAAACAGAGTCAGAGTCACAGAGACAGAGACACAGAGGCAGAGGCACAGAGAGAGAGACACAGAGGCAGAGACACAGAGAAAGAGACAGAGACACAGAGACGGAGACACAGGGACAGAGACACAGAGACAGGGCACAGAGACGGAGACTCTGGGACAGAGACACAGAGACAGAGATTCAGAGACAGGGACACAAAGACGTAGACACAGGGACAGAGACACAGAGACAGGGACGCAGAGACAGAGACACAGAGACAGAGACAAAATGACAGAGATTCGGAGACAGAGACACAGGGAGAGAGACACAGAAACGTAGACACAAGGACAGAGACACAGAGACAGGGGCACAGAGACGGAGACACAGAGACAGAGACGCAGAGACAGAGACACAGAGGCAGAGGCACGGAGACAGAGACACAGAGACAGAGACACAGAGACCGAGACCCAGAGACAGAGTCACAGAGACAGAGACACAGAGACAGAGACACAGAGACAGAGACACAGAGACAGAGACACAGAGACAGAGACACAGGGACAGAGACGCAGAGAAAGGGACACAGAGACAGTGACGCAGAGACAGAGGCACAGAGACAGAGACACAGAGACAGGGACACAGAGACAGAGACACAGAGACAGAGACGCAGAGACAGAGACACAGAGACAGAGACACAGGTACAGACACACAGAGACATAGACACAGCGACAGAGACACAGAGACAGAGACACAGAGACAGAGACACAGGGACAGAGACACAGAGACAGAGACAGAGACACAGAGACAGAGACACAGAGACACAGAGACAGAGACGCAGAGACAGGGACACAGAGACAGAGACACAGAGACCGAGACCCAGAGACAGAGACACAGATACAGAGACACAGAGACAGAGACACAGAGACAGAGACACAGAGACAGAGACGCAGAGACAGAGAAACAGAGACAGAGACACAGAGGCAGAGGCACAGAGAGAGAGACACAGAGGCAGAGACACAGAGAAAGAGACAGAGACACAGAGACGGAGACACAGGGACAGAGACACAGAGACAGGGCACAGGGACGGAGACTCTGGGACAGAGACACAGAGACAGAGATTCAGAGACAGGGACACAGAGACGGAGACACAGAGGCAGAGACACAGAGACAGAGACACAGGGACAGAGACACAGAGACAGAGACACAGAGACAGAGACGCAGAGACAGAGACGCAGAGACAGGGACACAGAGACGGAGACACAGAGAGAGAGACACAGAGACAGAGACACAGGGGCAGAGGCACAGAGACAGAGACACAGAGACAGGGACACAGAGAGAGTGACACAAAGACAGAGACACAGGGGCAGAGGAACAGAGACATAGACACAGAGACAGAGACACAGAGACAGAGACACAGAGACAGAGACACAGGGACGGAGACACAAGGACAGAGACACAGAGACAGGGACACAGAGAGAGAGAGACAGAGACAGAGACACAGAGACAGAGACACAGAGACAGAGACACAGGGACAGTGGAACAGAGACATAGACACAGAGACAGAGACACACAGACCGAGACCCAGAGACAGAGACACAGATACAGAGACACAGAGACAGAGACACAGAGACAGAGACATAGAGACAGAGACACAGAGACAGAGAAACAGAGACAGAGTCACAGAGACAGAGACACAGAGGCAGAGGCACAGAGAGAGAGACACAGAGGCAGAGACACAGAGAAAGAGACAGAGACACAGAGACGGAGACACAGGGACAGAGACACAGAGACAGAGACACAGAGACAGAGACACAGAGACAGAGACACAGAGACAGAGACACAGAGACAGAGACACAGAGACAGAGTCACAGATACAGAGACACAGAGGCAGAGGCACAGAGACAGAGACACAGAGACAGAGACAGAGACAGAGACACGGAGACAGATACACAGAGACAGAGACACAGAGACAGAGACAGAGACACCGGGACAGAGACACAGAGACAGAGACACAGAGACAGAGACACAGAGACAGAGACACAGAGACAGAGACAGAGAGAGAGACAGAGACAGAGACACGGAGACAGATACACAGAGACAGAGACACAGAGACAGAGACACAGAGACAGAGATACAGAGACAGAGACACAGGGACAGAGACACAGAGACAGAGACACAGAGACAGAGACGCAGAGACAGAGACGCAGAGACAGGGACACAGAGACGGAGACACAGAGAGAGAGACACAGAGACAGAGACACAGGGGCAGAGGCACAGAGACAGAGACACAGAGACAGGGACACAGAGAGAGTGACACAAAGACAGAGACACAGGGGCAGAGGAACAGAGACATAGACACAGAGACAGAGACACAGAGACAGAGACACAGAGACAGAGACACAGGGACGGAGACACAAGGACAGAGACACAGAGACAGGGACACAGAGAGAGAGAGACAGAGACAGAGACACAGAGACAGAGACACAGAGACAGAGACACAGGGACAGTGGAACAGAGACATAGACACAGAGACAGAGACACACAGACCGAGACCCAGAGACAGAGACACAGATACAGAGACACAGGGACAGAGACACAGAGACAGAGACACAGAGACAGAGACACAGAGACAGAGAAACAGAGACAGAGTCACAGAGACAGAGACACAGAGGCAGAGGCACAGAGAGAGAGACACAGAGGCAGAGACACAGAGAAAGAGACAGAGACACAGAGACGGAGACACAGGGACAGAGACACAGAGACAGGGCACAGAGACGGAGACTCTGGGACAGAGACACAGAGACAGAGATTCAGAGACTGGGACACAGAGACGGAGACACAGGGACAGAGACACAGAGACAGGGACGCAGAGACAGAGACACAGAGACAAAATGACAGAGATTCGGAGACAGAGACACAGGGAGAGAGACACAGAAACGTAGACACAAGGACAGAGACACATAGACAGGGACACAGAGACGGAGACACAGGGAGAGAGACACAGAGACCGAGACCCAGAGACAGAGTCACAGAGACAGAGACACAGAGACAGAGGCACAGAGACAGAGACACAGAGACAGGGACACAGAGACAGAGACACAGAGACAGAGACGCAGAGACAGAGACACAGAGACAGAGACACAGGTACAGACACACAGAGACATAGACACAGCGACAGAGACACAGAGACAGAGACACAGAGACAGAGACACAGAGACAGAGATTCAGAGACAGGGACACAGAGACGGAGACACAGAGGCAGAGACACAGAGACAGAGACACAGAGACGGAGACTGTGGGACAGAGACACAGAGACAGAGATTCAGATGCAGAGACACAGAGACGGAGACACAGGGGCAGAGCCACAGAGACAGGGACACAGAGGCAGAGATTCAGATGCAGAGACACAGGGACAGATTCACAGCGACAGAGACACGGAGAGAGACCCACGGAGACAGAGACACAGAGACAGGGACACAGAGACGGAGACAGATGGACAGAGACACAGAGACCGTGACACAAGGAGAGAGACACAGAGACATAGACACAGAGACAGAGATACAGAGACAGAGACACAGAGACAGAGACACAGAGACAGAGACAGAGACACCGGGACAGAGACACAGAGACAGAGACACAGAGACAGAGACACAGAGACAGTGACGCAAAGACGGAGACACAGGGGCAGAGATACCGAGACAGAGAGACAGAGACAGAGACACAGAGACAGAGACACAGAGACAGAGACACAGAGACAGAGACACAGAGACAGAGACACAGAGACAGAGACACAGAGACAGAGACACAGAGACAGAGACACAGAGACAGAGACAGAGACAGAGACAGAGACAGAGACACGGAGACAGATACACAGAGACAGAGACACAGAGACAGAGACAGAGACACCGGGACGGAGACACAGAGACAGAGACACAGAGACAGAGACACAGAGACAGAGACACAGAGACAGTGACGCAAAGACGGAGACACAGGGGCAGAGACACCGAGAGAGAGAGACGGAGACAGAGACACAGAGACATAGACACAGAGACAGAGACACAGAGACAGAGACACAGAGACAGAGACACAGAGACAGAGACACAGAGACAGAGACACAGAGACAGAGACACAGAGACAGAGACACAGAGACAGAGACAGAGACAGAGACAGAGACAGAGACAGAGACAGAGACACGGAGACAGATACACAGAGACAGAGACACAGAGACAGAGACACAGAGACAGAGATACATAGACAGAGACACAGGGACAGAGACACAGAGACAGAGACACAGAGACAGAGACGCAGAGACAGAGACGCAGAGACAGGGACACAGAGACAGAGACAGAGACACAGAGACAGAGACACAGAGACAGAGACACAGAGACAGAGACACAGAGACAGAGACACAGAGACAGAGACACAGAGACAGAGACACAGAGACAGAGACACAGAGACGGAGACACAGATACAGAGACACAGAGACAGCGACACAGAGACAGAGACACAGAGACAGAGACACAGAGACAGATACACAGAGACAGAGACACAGAGACAGAGACACAGAGACAGAGACACAGAGACAGAGTCACAGATACAGAGACACAGAGGCAGAGGCACAGAGACAGAGACACAGAGACAGAGACACAGAGGCAGGCACACAGAGACGGAGACACAGAGACGGAGACAGAGAGACAGATACACAGAGACAGAGACACAGAGACAGAGACACAGAGACAGAGAAACAGAGACAGAGACACAGAGACAGAGACACGGAGACAGAGACACAGAGACAGAGACACAGAGACGGAGACACAGAGCCAGAGGCACAGAGACAGAGACACAGAGACAGAGACACAGAGAAAGGGACGCAGAGACAGAGACACAGAGACAGAGACAAAATGACAGAGATTCGGAGACAGAGACACAGGGAGAGAGACACAGAAACGTAGACACAAGGACAGAGACACAGAAACAGGGACACAGAGACGGAGACACAGAGAGAGAGACACAGAGACAGAGACACAGGGGCAGAGGCACAGAGACGGAGACACAGAGACATGGACACAGAGAGAGTGACACAAAGACAGAGACACAGGGACAGAGACACAGAGACAGGGACACAGAGAGAGTGACTCAGAGACAGAGACACAGGGACAGAATCACAGAGACATAGACACAGAGACAGAGACACAGAGACACAGAGACAGAGACAGAGACAGAGGCAGAGACACAGAGACAGAGACACAGAGACAGAGACACAGAGACAGAGTCACAGAGACAGAGACACAGAGGCAGAGGCACGGAGACAGAGACACAGATGCAGAGACACAATGACAGAGATTCGGAGACAGAGACACAGAAACGTAGACACAAGGACAGAGACACAGAGACAGGGACACAGAGACGGAGACACAGAGAGAGAGACACAGAGACAGAGACACAGGGGCAGAGGCACAGAGACAGAGACACAGAGGCAGAGGCACAGAGAGAGAGACACAGAGGCAGAGACACAGAGAAAGAGACAGAGACACAGAGACGGAGACACAGGGACAGAGACACAGAGACAGAGACACAGAGACAGAGACACAGAGACAGAGACACAGAGACAGAGACACAGAGACAGAGTCACAGATACAGAGACACAGAGGCAGAGGCACAGAGACAGAGACACAGAGACAGAGACAGAGACAGAGACACGGAGACAGATACACAGAGACAGAGACACAGAGACAGAGACAGAGACACCGGGACAGAGACACAGAGACAGAGACACAGAGACAGAGACACAGAGACAGAGACACAGAGACAGAGACAGAGAGAGAGACAGAGACAGAGACACGGAGACAGATACACAGAGACAGAGACACAGAGACAGAGACACAGAGACAGAGATACAGAGACAGAGACACAGGGACAGAGACACAGAGACAGAGACACAGAGACAGAGACGCAGAGACAGAGACGCAGAGACAGGGACACAGAGACGGAGACACAGAGAGAGAGACACAGAGACAGAGACACAGGGGCAGAGGCACAGAGACAGAGACACAGAGACAGGGACACAGAGAGAGTGACACAAAGACAGAGACACAGGGGCAAAGGAACAGAGACATAGACACAGAGACAGAGACACAGAGACAGAGACACAGAGACAGAGACACAGGGACGGAGACACAAGGACAGAGACACAGAGACAGGGACACAGAGAGAGAGAGACAGAGACAGAGACACAGAGACAGAGACACAGAGACAGAGACACAGGGACAGTGGAACAGAGACATAGACACAGAGACAGAGACACACAGACCGAGACCCAGAGACAGAGACACAGATACAGAGACACAGGGACAGAGACACAGAGACAGAGACACAGAGACAGAGACACAGAGACAGAGAAACAGAGACAGAGTCACAGAGACAGAGACACAGAGGCAGAGGCACAGAGAGAGAGACACAGAGGCAGAGACACAGAGAAAGAGACAGAGACACAGAGACGGAGACACAGGGACAGAGACACAGAGACAGGGCACAGAGACGGAGACTCTGGGACAGAGACACAGAGACAGAGATTCAGAGACTGGGACACAGAGACGGAGACACAGGGACAGAGACACAGAGACAGGGACGCAGAGACAGAGACACAGAGACAAAATGACAGAGATTCGGAGACAGAGAGACAGGGAGAGAGACACAGAAACGTAGACACAAGGACAGAGACACATAGACAGGGACACAGAGACGGAGACACAGGGAGAGAGACACAGAGACCGAGACCCAGAGACAGAGTCACAGAGACAGAGACACAGAGACAGAGGCACAGAGACAGAGACACAGAGACAGGGACACAGAGACAGAGACACAGAGACAGGGACGCAGAGACAGAGACACAGAGACAGAGACACAGGTACAGACACACAGAGACATAGACACAGCGACAGAGACACAGAGACAGAGACACAGAGACAGAGACACAGAGACAGAGATTCAGAGACAGGGACACAGAGACGGAGACACAGAGGCAGAGACACAGAGACAGAGACACAGAGACGGAGACTGTGGGACAGAGACACAGAGACAGAGATTCAGATGCAGAGACACAGAGACGGAGACACAGGGGCAGAGCCACAGAGACAGGGACACAGAGGCAGAGATTCAGATGCAGAGACACAGGGACAGATTCACAGCGACAGAGACACGGAGAGAGACCCACGGAGACAGAGACACAGAGACAGGGACACAGAGACGGAGACAGATGGACAGAGACACAGAGACCGTGACACAAGGAGAGAGACACAGAGACATAGACACAGAGACAGAGATACAGAGACAGAGACACAGAGACAGAGACACAGAGACAGAGACAGAGACACCGGGACAGAGACACAGAGACAGAGACACAGAGACAGAGACACAGAGACAGTGACGCAAAGACGGAGACACAGGGGCAGAGATACCGAGACAGAGAGACAGAGACAGAGACACAGAGACAGAGACACAGAGACAGAGACACAGAGACAGAGACACAGAGACAGAGACACAGAGACAGAGACACAGAGACAGAGACACAGAGACAGAGACACAGAGACAGAGACAGAGACAGAGACAGAGACAGAGACACGGAGACAGATACACAGAGACAGAGACACAGAGACAGAGACAGAGACACCGGGACAGAGACACAGAGACAGAGACACAGAGACAGAGACACAGAGACAGTGACGCAAAGACGGAGACACAGGGGCAGAGACACCGAGAGAGAGAGACGGAGACAGAGACACAGAGACAGAGACACAGAGACAGAGACACAGAGACAGAGACACAGAGACAGAGACACAGAGACAGAGACACAGAGACAGGGACACAGAGACAGAGACAGAGACAGAGACAGAGACAGAGACAGAGACAGAGACACGGAGACAGATACACAGAGACAGAGACACAGAGACAGAGACACAGAGACAGAGATACATAGACAGAGACACAGGGACAGAGACACAGAGACAGAGACACAGAGACAGAGACGCAGAGACAGAGACGCAGAGACAGGGACACAGAGACAGAGACAGAGACACAGAGACAGAGACACAGAGACAGAGACACAGAGACAGAGACACAGAGACAGAGACACAGAGACAGAGACACAGAGACAGAGACACAGAGACAGAGACACAGAGACAGAGACACAGAGACAGAGACACAGAGACGGAGACACAGATACAGAGACACAGAGACAGCGACACAGAGACAGAGACACAGAGACAGAGACACAGAGACAGATACACAGAGACAGAGACACAGAGACAGAGACACAGAGACAGAGACACAGAGACAGAGTCACAGATACAGAGACACAGAGGCAGAGGCACAGAGACAGAGACACAGAGACAGAGACACAGAGGCAGGCACACAGAGACGGAGACACAGAGACGGAGACAGAGAGACAGATACACAGAGACAGAGACACAGAGACAGAGACACAGAGACAGAGACACAGAGACAGAGAAACAGAGACAGAGACACAGAGACAGAGACACGGAGACAGAGACACAGAGACAGAGACACAGAGACGGAGACACAGAGCCAGAGGCACAGAGACAGAGACACAGAGACAGAGACACAGAGAAAGGGACGCAGAGACAGAGACACAGAGACAGAGACAAAATGACAGAGATTCGGAGACAGAGACACAGGGAGAGAGACACAGAAACGTAGACACAAGGACAGAGACACAGAAACAGGGACACAGAGACGGAGACACAGCGAGAGAGACACAGAGACAGAGACACAGGGGCAGAGGCACAGAGACGGAGACACAGAGACATGGACACAGAGAGAGTGACACAAAGACAGAGACACAGGGACAGAGACACAGAGACAGGGACACAGAGAGAGTGACTCAGAGACAGAGACACAGGGACAGAATCACAGAGACATAGACACAGAGACAGAGACACAGAGACACAGAGACAGAGACAGAGACAGAGGCAGAGACACAGAGACAGAGACACAGAGACAGAGACACAGAGACAGAGTCACAGAGACAGAGACACAGAGGCAGAGGCACGGAGACAGAGACACAGATGCAGAGACACAATGACAGAGATTCGGAGACAGAGACACAGAAACGTAGACACAAGGACAGAGACACAGAGACAGGGACACAGAGACGGAGACACAGAGAGAGAGACACAGAGACAGAGACACAGGGGCAGAGGCACAGAGACAGAGACACAGAGACAGGGACACAGAGAGAGTGACACAAAGACAGAGACACAGGGGCAGAGGAACAGAGACATAGACACAGAGTAAGAGACACAGAGGCAGAGACACAGAGAAAGAGACAGAGACACAGAGACGGAGACACCGGGACAGAGACACAGAGACAGGGCACAGAGACGGAGACTCTGGGACAGAGACACAGAGACAGAGATTCAGAGACAGGGACACAGAGACGGAGACACAGGGACAGAGACACAGAGACAGGGACGCAGAGACAGAGACACAGAGACAGAGACAAAATGACAGAGATTCGGAGACAGAGACACAGGGAGAGAGACACAGAAACGTAGACACAAGGACAGAGACACAGAGACAGGGACACAGAGGCGGAGACACAGGGAGAGAGACACAGAGACCGAGACCCAGAGACAGAGTCACAGAGACAGAGACACAGAGACAGAGACACAGAGACAGAGACACAGAGACAGAGACACAGAGACAGAGACACAGAGACAGAGACACAGACACAGAGACGCAGAGAAAGGGACACAGAGACAGTGACGCAGAGACAGAGGCACAGAGACAGAGACACAGAGACAGGGACACAGAGACAGAGACACAGAGACAGAGACGCAGAGACAGAGACACAGAGACAGAGACACAGGTACAGACACACAGAGACATAGACACAGCGACAGAGACACAGAGACAGAGACACAGAGACAGAGACACAGAGACAGAGACACAGGGACAGAGACACAGAGACAGAGACAGAGACACAGAGACAGAGACACAGAGACAGAGACACAGAGACAGAGACACAGAGACAGAGAAACAGAGACAGAGACACAGAGGCAGAGGCACAGAGAGAGAGACACAGAGGCAGAGACACAGAGAAAGAGACAGAGACACAGAGACGGAGACACAGGGACAGAGACACAGAGACAGGGCACAGGGACGGAGACTCTGGGACAGAGACACAGAGACAGAGATTCAGAGACAGGGACACAGAGACGGAGACACAGAGGCAGAGACACAGAGACAGAGACACAGAGACGGAGACTGTGGGACAGAGACACAGAGACAGAGATTCAGATGCAGAGACACAGAGACGGAGACACAGGGGCAGAGCCACAGAGACAGGGACACAGAGGCAGAGATTCAGATGCAGAGACACAGGGACAGATTCACAGCGACAGAGACACGGAGAGAGACCCACGGAGACAGAGACACAGAGACAGGGACACAGAGACGGAGACAGATGGACAGAGACACAGAGACCGTGACACAAGGAGAGAGACACAGAGACATAGACACAGAGACAGAGATACAGAGACAGAGACACAGAGACAGAGACACAGAGACAGAGACACAGAGACAGTGACGCAAAGACGGAGACACAGGGGCAGAGACACGGAGACAGAGAGACAGAGACAGAGACACAGAGACAGAGACACAGAGACAGAGACACAGAGACAGAGACACAGAGACAGAGACACAGAGACAGAGACACAGAGACAGAGACACAGAGACAGAGACACAGAGACAGAGACACAGAGACAGAGACAGAGACAGAGACAGAGACAGAGACAGAGACAGAGACAGAGACACGGAGACAGATACACAGAGACAGAGACAGAGAGACAGAGACACAGAGACAGAGACACAGAGACAGAGACACAGAGACAGAGACACAGAGACAGCGACACAGAGACAGAGAAACAGAGACAGGGACACAGAGACGGAGACACAGAGGCAGAGACACAGAGACAGAGACACAGAGACGGAGACTGTGGGACAGAGACACAGAGACAGAGATTCAGATGCAGAGACACAGAGACGGAGACACAGGGGCAGAGCCACAGAGACAGGGACACAGAGGCAGAGATTCAGATGCAGAGACACAGGGACAGATTCACAGCGACAGAGACACGGAGAGAGACCCACGGAGACAGAGACACAGAGACAGGGACACAGAGACGGAGACAGATGGACAGAGACACAGAGACCGTGACACAAGGAGAAAGACACAGAGACATAGACACAGAGACAGAGATACAGAGACAGAGACACAGAGACAGAGACACAGAGACAGAGACAGAGACACCGGGACAGAGACACAGAGACAGAGACACAGAGACAGAGACACAGAGACAGTGACGCAAAGACGGAGACACAGGGGCAGAGACACCGAGACAGAGAGACAGAGACAGAGACACAGAGACAGAGACACAGAGACAGAGACACAGAGACAGAGACACAGAGACAGAGACAGAGACACAGAGACAGAGACTCAGAGACAGAGACACAGAGACAGAGACAGAGACAGAGACAGAGACAGAGACAGAGACACGGAGACAGATACACAGAGACAGAGACACAGAGACAGAGACAGAGACACCGGGACAGAGACACAGAGACAGAGACACAGAGACAGTGACGCAAAGACGGAGACACAGGGGCAGAGACACCGAGACAGAGAGACAGAGACAGAGACACAGAGACAGAGACACAGAGACAGAGACACAGAGACAGAGACACAGAGACAGAGACACAGAGACAGAGACACAGAGACAGAGACACAGAGACAGAGACAAAATGACAGAGATTCGGAGACAGAGACACAGGGAGAGAGACACAGAAACGTAGACACAAGGACAGAGACACAGAGACAGGGACACAGAGACGGAGACACAGGGAGAGAGACACAGAGACCGAGACCCAGAGACAGAGTCACAGAGACAGAGACACAGAGACAGAGACACAGAGACAGAGACACAGAGACAGAGACACAGAGACAGAGACACAGCGACAGAGACACAGACACAGAGACGCAGAGAAAGGGACACAGAGACAGTGACGCAGAGACAGAGGCACAGAGACAGAGACACAGAGACAGGGACACAGAGACAGAGACACAGAGACAGAGACGCAGAGACAGAGACACAGAGACAGAGACACAGGTACAGACACACAGAGACATAGACACAGCGACAGAGACACAGAGACAGAGACACAGAGACAGAGACACAGGGACAGAGACAGAGACGCAGAGACAGGGACACAGAGACAGAGACACAGAGACCGAGACCCAGAGACAGAGACACAGATACAGAGACACAGAGACAGAGACACAGAGACAGAGACACAGAGACAGAGACACAGAGACAGAGACACAGAGACAGAGACACAGAGACAGAGACACAGGGGCAGAGGCACAGAGACAGAGACACAGAGACAGGGACACAGAGAGAGTGACACAAAGACAGAGACACAGGGGCAGAGGAACAGAGACATAGACACAGAGACAGAGACACAGAGACAGAGACACAGGGACGGAGACACAAGGACAGAGACACAGAGACAGGGACACAGAGAGAGAGAGACAGAGACAGAGACACAGAGACAGAGACACAGAGACAGAGACACAGAGACAGAGACACAGAGACGGAGACTGTGGGACAGAGACACAGAGACAGAGACACAGTGAGACAGACAGAGGCACAGAGACAGAGACACAGGGACAGAGACACAGAGACAGAGACACAGAGACAGATTCACAGAGACAGAGACACAGAGACAGAGACACCCGGACAGAGGCATAGACACAAAGAGAGAGGCACAGAAACAGATACACAGGAAGAGAGAGACACAGAGGCAGAGACACAGAGAAAGAGACAGAGACACAGAGACGGAGACACGGGGACAGAGACACAGAGACAGGGCACAGAGACGGAAACTCTGGGACAGAAACACAGAGACAGAGATTCAGAGACAGGGACACAGAGACGGAGACACAGAGACAGAGACGCAGAGACAGAGACACAGAGACAGAGACACAGGTACAGACACACAGAGACATAGACACAGCGACAGAGACACAGAGACAGAGACACAGAGACAGGGACACAGAGACAGAGACACAGAGACAGAGACGCAGAGACAGAGACACAGAGACAGAGACACAGGTACAGACACACAGAGACATAGACACAGCGACAGAGACACAGAGACAGAGACACAGAGACAGAGACACAGAGACAGAGATTCAGAGACAGGGACACAGAGACGGAGACACAGAGGCAGAGACACAGAGACAGAGACACAGAGACGGAGACTGTGGGACAGAGACACAGAGACAGAGATTCAGATGCAGAGACACAGAGACGGAGACACAGGGGCAGAGCCACAGAGACAGGGACACAGAGGCAGAGATTCAGATGCAGAGACACAGGGACAGATTCACAGCGACAGAGACACGGAGAGAGACCCACGGAGACAGAGACACAGAGACAGGGACACAGAGACGGAGACAGATGGACAGAGACACAGAGACCGTGACACAAGGAGAGAGACACAGAGACATAGACACAGAGACAGAGACAGAGACAGAGACAGAGACAGAGACAGAGACAGAGACACGGAGACAGATACACAGAGACAGAGACACAGAGACAGAGACACAGAGACAGAGATACATAGACAGAGACACAGGGACAGAGACACAGAGACAGAGACACAGAGACAGAGACGCAGAGACAGAGACGCAGAGACAGGGACACAGAGACAGAGACAGAGACACAGAGACAGAGACACAGAGACAGAGACACAGAGACACAGAGACAGAGACACAGAGACAGAGACACAGAGACAGAGACACAGAGACAGAGACACAGAGACAGAGACACAGAGACAGAGACACAGAGACGGAGACACAGATACAGAGACACAGAGACAGCGACACAGAGACAGAGACACAGAGACAGAGACACAGAGACAGATACACAGAGACAGAGACACAGAGACAGAGACACAGAGACAGAGACACAGAGACAGAGTCACAGATACAGAGACACAGAGGCAGAGGCACAGAGACAGAGACACAGAGACAGAGACACAGAGGCAGGCACACAGAGACGGAGACACAGAGACGGAGACAGAGAGACAGATACACAGAGACAGAGACACAGAGACAGAGACACAGAGACAGAGAAACAGAGACAGAGACACAGAGACAGAGACACGGAGACAGAGACACAGAGACAGAGACACAGAGACGGAGACACAGAGCCAGAGGCACAGAGACAGAGACACAGAGACAGAGACACAGAGAAAGGGACGCAGAGACAGAGACACAGAGACAGAGACAAAATGACAGAGATTCGGAGACAGAGACACAGGGAGAGAGACACAGAAACGTAGACACAAGGACAGAGACACAGAAACAGGGACACAGAGACGGAGACACAGAGAGAGAGACACAGAGTCAGAGACACAGGGGCAGAGGCACAGAGACGGAGACACAGAGACATGGACACAGAGAGAGTGACACAAAGACAGAGACACAGGGACAGAGACACAGAGACAGGGACACAGAGAGAGTGACTCAGAGACAGAGACACAGGGACAGAATCACAGAGACATAGACACAGAGACAGAGACACAGAGACACAGAGACAGAGACAGAGACAGAGGCAGAGACACAGAGACAGAGACACAGAGACAGAGACACAGAGACAGAGTCACAGAGACAGAGACACAGAGGCAGAGGCACGGAGACAGAGACACAGATGCAGAGACACAATGACAGAGATTCGGAGACAGAGACACAGAAACGTAGACACAAGGACAGAGACACAGAGACAGGGACACAGAGACGGAGACACAGAGACAGAGTCACAGAGACAGAGACACAGAGGCAGAGGCACGGAGACAGAGACACAGATGCAGAGACACAATGACAGAGAAAGAGACAGAGACACAGAGACGGAGACACAGGGACAGAGACACAGAGACAGGGCACAGAGACGGAGACTCTGGGACAGAGACACAGAGACAGAGATTCAGAGACTGGGACACAGAGACGGAGACACAGGGACAGAGACACAGAGACAGGGACGCAGAGACAGAGACACAGAGACAAAATGACAGAGATTCGGAGACAGAGACACAGGGAGAGAGACACAGAAACGTAGACACAAGGACAGAGACACATAGACAGGGACACAGAGACGGAGACACAGGGAGAGAGACACAGAGACCGAGACCCAGAGACAGAGTCACAGAGACAGAGACACAGAGACAGAGGCACAGAGACAGAGACACAGAGACAGGGACACAGAGACAGAGACACAGAGACAGAGACGCAGAGACAGAGACACAGAGACAGAGACACAGGTACAGACACACAGAGACATAGACACAGCGACAGAGACACAGAGACAGAGACACAGAGACAGAGACACAGAGACAGAGATTCAGAGACAGGGACACAGAGACGGAGACACAGAGGCAGAGACACAGAGACAGAGACACAGAGACGGAGACTGTGGGACAGAGACACAGAGACAGAGATTCAGATGCAGAGACACAGAGACGGAGACACAGGGGCAGAGCCACAGAGACAGGGACACAGAGGCAGAGATTCAGATGCAGAGACACAGGGACAGATTCACAGCGACAGAGACACGGAGAGAGACCCACGGAGACAGAGACACAGAGACAGGGACACAGAGACGGAGACAGATGGACAGAGACACAGAGACCGTGACACAAGGAGAGAGACACAGAGACATAGACACAGAGACAGAGATACAGAGACAGAGACACAGAGACAGAGACACAGAGACAGAGACAGAGACACCGGGACAGAGACACAGAGACAGAGACACAGAGACAGAGACACAGAGACAGTGACGCAAAGACGGAGACACAGGGGCAGAGAGACAGAGACAGAGAGACAGAGACAGAGACACAGAGACAGAGACACAGAGACAGAGACACAGAGACAGAGACACAGAGACAGAGACACAGAGACAGAGACACAGAGACAGAGACACAGAGACAGAGACACAGAGACAGAGACACAGAGACAGAGACAGAGACAGAGACAGAGACAGAGACACGGAGACAGATACACAGAGACAGAGACACAGAGACAGAGACAGAGACACCGGGACAGAGACACAGAGACAGAGACACAGAGACAGAGACACAGAGACAGAGACACAGAGACAGTGACGCAAAGACGGAGACACAGGGGCAGAGACACCGAGAGAGAGAGACGGAGACAGAGACACAGAGACAGAGACACAGAGACAGAGACGCAGAGACAGAGACACAGAGACAGAGACACAGAGACAGAGACACAGAGACAGAGACACAGAGACAGAGACACAGAGACAGAGACAGAGACAGAGACAGAGACAGAGACAGAGACAGAGACACGGAGACAGATACACAGAGACAGAGACACAGAGACAGAGACACAGAGACAGAGATACATAGACAGAGACACAGGGACAGAGACACAGAGACAGAGACACAGAGACAGAGACGCAGAGACAGAGACGCAGAGACAGGGACACAGAGACAGAGACAGAGACACAGAGACAGAGACACAGAGACAGAGACACAGAGACAGAGACACAGAGACAGAGACACAGAGACAGAGACACAGAGACAGAGACACAGAGACAGAGACACAGAGACAGAGACACAGAGACGGAGACACAGATACAGAGACACAGAGACAGCGACACAGAGACAGAGACACAGAGACAGAGACACAGAGACAGATACACAGAGACAGAGACACAGAGACAGAGACACAGAGACAGAGACACAGAGACAGAGTCACAGATACAGAGACACAGAGGCAGAGGCACAGAGACAGAGACACAGAGACAGAGACACAGAGGCAGGCACACAGAGACGGAGACACAGAGACGGAGACAGAGAGACAGATACACAGAGACAGAGACACAGAGACAGAGACACAGAGACAGAGAAACAGAGACAGAGACACAGAGACAGAGACACGGAGACAGAGACACAGAGACAGAGACACAGAGACGGAGACACAGAGCCAGAGGCACAGAGACAGAGACACAGAGACAGAGACACAGAGAAAGGGACGCAGAGACAGAGACACAGAGACAGAGACAAAATGACAGAGATTCGGAGACAGAGACACAGGGAGAGAGACACAGAAACGTAGACACAAGGACAGAGACACAGAAACAGGGACACAGAGACGGAGACACAGAGAGAGAGACACAGAGACAGAGACACAGGGGCAGAGGCACAGAGACGGAGACACAGAGACATGGACACAGAGAGAGTGACACAAAGACAGAGACACAGGGACAGAGACACAGAGACAGGGACACAGAGAGAGTGACTCAGAGACAGAGACACAGGGACAGAATCACAGAGACATAGACACAGAGACAGAGACACAGAGACACAGAGACAGAGACAGAGACAGAGGCAGAGACACAGAGACAGAGACACAGAGACAGAGACACAGAGACAGAGTCACAGAGACAGAGACACAGAGGCAGAGGCACGGAGACAGAGACACAGATGCAGAGACACAATGACAGAGATTCGGAGACAGAGACACAGAAACGTAGACACAAGGACAGAGACACAGAGACAGGGACACAGAGACAGGGACACAGAGACGGAGACACAGAGACAGAGTCACAGAGACAGAGACACAGAGGCAGAGGCACGGAGACAGAGACACAGATGCAGAGACACAATGACAGAGAAAGAGACAGAGACACAGAGACGGAGACACAGGGACAGAGACACAGAGACAGGGCACAGAGACGGAGACTCTGGGACAGAGACACAGAGACAGAGATTCAGAGACTGGGACACAGAGACGGAGACACAGGGACAGAGACACAGAGACAGGGACGCAGAGACAGAGACACAGAGACAAAATGACAGAGATTCGGAGACAGAGACACAGGGAGAGAGACACAGAAACGTAGACACAAGGACAGAGACACATAGACAGGGACACAGAGACGGAGACACAGGGAGAGAGACACAGAGACCGAGACCCAGAGACAGAGTCACAGAGACAGAGACACAGAGACAGAGGCACAGAGACAGAGACACAGAGACAGGGACACAGAGACAGAGACACAGAGACAGAGACGCAGAGACAGAGACACAGAGACAGAGACACAGGTACAGACACACAGAGACATAGACACAGCGACAGAGACACAGAGACAGAGACACAGAGACAGAGACACAGAGACAGAGATTCAGAGACAGGGACACAGAGACGGAGACACAGAGGCAGAGACACAGAGACAGAGACACAGAGACGGAGACTGTGGGACAGAGACACAGAGACAGAGATTCAGATGCAGAGACACAGAGACGGAGACACAGGGGCAGAGCCACAGAGACAGGGACACAGAGGCAGAGATTCAGATGCAGAGACACAGGGACAGATTCACAGCGACAGAGACACGGAGAGAGACCCACGGAGACAGAGACACAGAGACAGGGACACAGAGACGGAGACAGATGGACAGAGACACAGAGACCGTGACACAAGGAGAGAGACACAGAGACATAGACACAGAGACAGAGATACAGAGACAGAGACACAGAGACAGAGACACAGAGACAGAGACAGAGACACCGGGACAGAGACACAGAGACAGAGACACAGAGACAGAGACACAGAGACAGTGACGCAAAGACGGAGACACAGGGGCAGAGAGACAGAGACAGAGAGACAGAGACAGAGACACAGAGACAGAGACACAGAGACAGAGACACAGAGACAGAGACACAGAGACAGAGACACAGAGACAGAGACACAGAGACAGAGACACAGAGACAGAGACAGAGACAGAGACAGAGACAGAGACACGGAGACAGATACACAGAGACAGAGACACAGAGACAGAGACAGAGACACCGGGACAGAGACACAGAGACAGAGACACAGAGACAGAGACACAGAGACAGAGACACAGAGACAGTGACGCAAAGACGGAGACACAGGGGCAGAGACACCGAGAGAGAGAGACGGAGACAGAGACACAGAGACAGAGACACAGAGACAGAGACACAGAGACAGAGACACAGAGACAGAGACACAGAGACAGAGACACAGAGACAGAGACACAGAGACAGAGACACAGAGACAGAGACAGAGACAGAGACAGAGACAGAGACAGAGACAGAGACACGGAGACAGATACACAGAGACAGAGACACAGAGACAGAGACACAGAGACAGAGATACATAGACAGAGACACAGGGACAGAGACACAGAGACAGAGACACAGAGACAGAGACGCAGAGACAGAGACGCAGAGACAGGGACACAGAGACAGAGACAGAGACACAGAGACAGAGACACAGAGACAGAGACACAGAGACAGAGACACAGAGACAGAGACACAGAGACAGAGACACAGAGACAGAGACACAGAGACAGAGACACAGAGACAGAGACACAGAGACGGAGACACAGATACAGAGACACAGAGACAGCGACACAGAGACAGAGACACAGAGACAGAGACACAGAGACAGATACACAGAGACAGAGACACAGAGACAGAGACACAGAGACAGAGACACAGAGACAGAGACACAGAGACAGAGTCACAGATACAGAGACACAGAGGCAGAGGCACAGAGACAGAGACACAGAGACAGAGACACAGAGGCAGGCACACAGAGACGGAGACACAGAGACGGAGACAGAGAGACAGATACACAGAGACAGAGACACAGAGACAGAGACACAGAGACAGAGAAACAGAGACAGAGACACAGAGACAGAGACACGGAGACAGAGACACAGAGACAGAGACACAGGGACGGAGACACAAGGACAGAGACACAGAGACAGGGACACAGAGAGAGAGAGACAGAGACAGAGACACAGAGACAGAGACACAGAGACAGAGACACAGAGACAGAGACACAGAGACAGAGACACAGAGACGGAGACTGTGGGACAGAGACACAGAGACAGAGACACAGTGAGACAGACAGAGGCACAGAGACAGAGACACAGGGACAGAGACACAGAGACAGAGACACAGAGACAGATTCACAGAGACAGAGACACAGAGACAGAGACACCCGGACAGAGGCATAGACACAAAGAGAGAGGCACAGAAACAGATACACAGGAAGAGAGAGACACAGAGGCAGAGACACAGAGAAAGAGACAGAGACACAGAGACGGAGACACGGGGACAGAGACACAGAGACAGGGCACAGAGACGGAAACTCTGGGACAGAAACACAGAGACAGAGATTCAGAGACAGGGACACAGAGACGGAGACACAGAGACAGAGACGCAGAGACAGAGACACAGAGACAGAGACACAGGTACAGACACACAGAGACATAGACACAGCGACAGAGACACAGAGACAGAGACACAGAGACAGGGACACAGAGACAGAGACACAGAGACAGAGACGCAGAGACAGAGACACAGAGACAGAGACACAGGTACAGACACACAGAGACATAGACACAGCGACAGAGACACAGAGACAGAGACACAGAGACAGAGACACAGAGACAGAGATTCAGAGACAGGGACACAGAGACGGAGACACAGAGGCAGAGACACAGAGACAGAGACACAGAGACGGAGACTGTGGGACAGAGACACAGAGACAGAGATTCAGATGCAGAGACACAGAGACGGAGACACAGGGGCAGAGCCACAGAGACAGGGACACAGAGGCAGAGATTCAGATGCAGAGACACAGGGACAGATTCACAGCGACAGAGACACGGAGAGAGACCCACGGAGACAGAGACACAGAGACAGGGACACAGAGACGGAGACAGATGGACAGAGACACAGAGACCGTGACACAAGGAGAGAGACACAGAGACATAGACACAGAGACAGAGATACAGAGACAGAGACACAGAGACAGAGACACAGAGACAGAGACAGAGACACCGGGACAGAGACACAGAGACAGAGACACAGAGACAGAGACACAGAGACAGTGACGCAAAGACGGAGACACAGGGGCAGAGAGACAGAGACAGAGAGACAGAGACAGAGACACAGAGACAGAGACACAGAGACAGAGACACAGAGACAGAGACACAGAGACAGAGACACAGAGACAGAGACACAGAGACAGAGACACGGAGACAGAGACACAGAGACAGAGACACAGAGACAGAGACAGAGACAGAGACAGAGACAGAGACACGGAGACAGATACACAGAGACAGAGACACAGAGACAGAGACAGAGACACCGGGACAGAGACACAGAGACAGAGACACAGAGACAGAGACACAGAGACAGAGACACAGAGACAGTGACGCAAAGACGGAGACACAGGGGCAGAGACACCGAGAGAGAGAGACGGAGACAGAGACACAGAGACAGAGACACAGAGACAGAGACACAGAGACAGAGACACAGAGACAGAGACACAGAGACAGAGACACAGAGACAGAGACACAGAGACAGAGACACAGAGACAGAGACAGAGACAGAGACAGAGACAGAGACAGAGACAGAGACAGAGACACGGAGACAGATACACAGAGACAGAGACACAGAGACAGAGACACAGAGACAGAGATACATAGACAGAGACACAGGGACAGAGACACAGAGACAGAGACACAGAGACAGAGACGCAGAGACAGAGACGCAGAGACAGGGACACAGAGACAGAGACAGAGACACAGAGACAGAGACACAGAGACAGAGACACAGAGACACAGAGACAGAGACACAGAGACAGAGACACAGAGACAGAGACACAGAGACAGAGACACAGAGACAGAGACACAGAGACAGAGACACAGAGACGGAGACACAGATACAGAGACACAGAGACAGCGACACAGAGACAGAGACACAGAGACAGAGACACAGAGACAGATACACAGAGACAGAGACACAGAGACAGAGACACAGAGACAGAGACACAGAGACAGAGTCACAGATACAGAGACACAGAGGCAGAGGCACAGAGACAGAGACACAGAGACAGAGACACAGAGGCAGGCACACAGAGACGGAGACACAGAGACGGAGACAGAGAGACAGATACACAGAGACAGAGACACAGAGACAGAGACACAGAGACAGAGAAACAGAGACAGAGACACAGAGACAGAGACACGGAGACAGAGACACAGAGACAGAGACACAGAGACGGAGACACAGAGCCAGAGGCACAGAGACAGAGACACAGAGACAGAGACACAGAGAAAGGGACGCAGAGACAGAGACACAGAGACAGAGACAAAATGACAGAGATTCGGAGACAGAGACACAGGGAGAGAGACACAGAAACGTAGACACAAGGACAGAGACACAGAAACAGGGACACAGAGACGGAGACACAGAGAGAGAGACACAGAGTCAGAGACACAGGGGCAGAGGCACAGAGACGGAGACACAGAGACATGGACACAGAGAGAGTGACACAAAGACAGAGACACAGGGACAGAGACACAGAGACAGGGACACAGAGAGAGTGACTCAGAGACAGAGACACAGGGACAGAATCACAGAGACATAGACACAGAGACAGAGACACAGAGACACAGAGACAGAGACAGAGACAGAGGCAGAGACACAGAGACAGAGACACAGAGACAGAGACACAGAGACAGAGTCACAGAGACAGAGACACAGAGGCAGAGGCACGGAGACAGAGACACAGATGCAGAGACACAATGACAGAGATTCGGAGACAGAGACACAGAAACGTAGACACAAGGACAGAGACACAGAGACAGGGACACAGAGACGGAGACACAGAGACAGAGTCACAGAGACAGAGACACAGAGGCAGAGGCACGGAGACAGAGACACAGATGCAGAGACACAATGACAGAGAAAGAGACAGAGACACAGAGACGGAGACACAGCGACAGAGACACAGAGACAGGGCACAGAGACGGAGACTCTGGGACAGAGACACAGAGACAGAGATTCAGAGACTGGGACACAGAGACGGAGACACAGGGACAGAGACACAGAGACAGGGACGCAGAGACAGAGACACAGAGACAAAATGACAGAGATTCGGAGACAGAGACACAGGGAGAGAGACACAGAAACGTAGACACAAGGACAGAGACACATAGACAGGGACACAGAGACGGAGACACAGGGAGAGAGACACAGAGACCGAGACCCAGAGACAGAGTCACAGAGACAGAGACACAGAGACAGAGGCACAGAGACAGAGACACAGAGACAGGGACACAGAGACAGAGACACAGAGACAGAGACGCAGAGACAGAGACACAGAGACAGAGACACAGGTACAGACACACAGAGACATAGACACAGCGACAGAGACACAGAGACAGAGACACAGAGACAGAGACACAGAGACAGAGATTCAGAGACAGGGACACAGAGACGGAGACACAGAGGCAGAGACACAGAGACAGAGACACAGAGACGGAGACACAGAGACAGAGACAGAGACACCGGGACAGAGACACAGAGACAGAGACACAGAGACAGAGACACAGAGACAGAGACACAGAGACAGTGACGCAAAGACGGAGACACAGGGGCAGAGACACCGAGAGAGAGAGACGGAGACAGAGACACAGAGACAGAGACACAGAGACAGAGACACAGAGACAGAGACACAGAGACAGAGACACAGAGACAGAGACACAGAGACAGAGACACAGAGACAGAGACACAGAGACAGAGACAGAGACAGAGACAGAGACAGAGACAGAGACAGAGACACGGAGACAGATACACAGAGACAGAGACACAGAGACAGAGACACAGAGACAGAGATACATAGACAGAGACACAGGGACAGAGACACAGAGACAGAGACACAGAGACAGAGACGCAGAGACAGAGACGCAGAGACAGGGACACAGAGACAGAGACAGAGACACAGAGACAGAGACACAGAGACAGAGACACAGAGACAGAGACACAGAGACAGAGACACAGAGACAGAGACACAGAGACAGAGACACAGAGACAGAGACACAGAGACAGAGACACAGAGACGGAGACACAGATACAGAGACACAGAGACAGCGACACAGAGACAGAGACACAGAGACAGAGACACAGAGACAGATACACAGAGACAGAGACACAGAGACAGAGACACAGAGACAGAGACACAGAGACAGAGTCACAGATACAGAGACACAGAGGCAGAGGCACAGAGACAGAGACACAGAGACAGAGACACAGAGGCAGGCACACAGAGACGGAGACACAGAGACGGAGACAGAGAGACAGATACACAGAGACAGAGACACAGAGACAGAGACACAGAGACAGAGAAACAGAGACAGAGACACAGAGACAGAGACACGGAGACAGAGACACAGAGACAGAGACACAGAGACGGAGACACAGAGCCAGAGGCACAGAGACAGAGACACAGAGACAGAGACACAGAGAAAGGGACGCAGAGACAGAGACACAGAGACAGAGACAAAATGACAGAGATTCGGAGACAGAGACACAGGGAGAGAGACACAGAAACGTAGACACAAGGACAGAGACACAGAAACAGGGACACAGAGACGGAGACACAGAGAGAGAGACACAGAGACAGAGACACAGGGGCAGAGGCACAGAGACGGAGACACAGAGACATGGACACAGAGAGAGTGACACAAAGACAGAGACACAGGGACAGAGACACAGAGACAGGGACACAGAGAGAGTGACTCAGAGACAGAGACACAGGGACAGAATCACAGAGACATAGACACAGAGACAGAGACACAGAGACACAGAGACAGAGACAGAGACAGAGGCAGAGACACAGAGACAGAGACACAGAGACAGAGACACAGAGACAGAGTCACAGAGACAGAGACACAGAGGCAGAGGCACGGAGACAGAGACACAGATGCAGAGACACAATGACAGAGATTCGGAGACAGAGACACAGAAACGTAGACACAAGGACAGAGACACAGAGACAGGGACACAGAGACAGGGACACAGAGACGGAGACACAGAGACAGAGTCACAGAGACAGAGACACAGAGGCAGAGGCACGGAGACAGAGACACAGATGCAGAGACACAATGACAGAGAAAGAGACAGAGACACAGAGACGGAGACACAGGGACAGAGACACAGAGACAGGGCACAGAGACGGAGACTCTGGGACAGAGACACAGAGACAGAGATTCAGAGACTGGGACACAGAGACGGAGACACAGGGACAGAGACACAGAGACAGGGACGCAGAGACAGAGACACAGAGACAAAATGACAGAGATTCGGAGACAGAGACACAGGGTGAGAGACACAGAAACGTAGACACAAGGACAGAGACACATAGACAGGGACACAGAGACGGAGACACAGGGAGAGAGACACAGAGACCGAGACCCAGAGACAGAGTCACAGAGACAGAGACACAGAGACAGAGGCACAGAGACAGAGACACAGAGACAGGGACACAGAGACAGAGACACAGAGACAGAGACGCAGAGACAGAGACACAGAGACAGAGACACAGGTACAGACACACAGAGACATAGACACAGCGACAGAGACACAGAGACAGAGACACAGAGACAGAGACACAGAGACAGAGATTCAGAGACAGGGACACAGAGACGGAGACACAGAGGCAGAGACACAGAGACAGAGACACAGAGACGGAGACTGTGGGACAGAGACACAGAGACAGAGATTCAGATGCAGAGACACAGAGACGGAGACACAGGGGCAGAGCCACAGAGACAGGGACACAGAGGCAGAGATTCAGATGCAGAGACACAGGGACAGATTCACAGCGACAGAGACACGGAGAGAGACCCACGGAGACAGAGACACAGAGACAGGGACACAGAGACGGAGACAGATGGACAGAGACACAGAGACCGTGACACAAGGAGAGAGACACAGAGACATAGACACAGAGACAGAGATACAGAGACAGAGACACAGAGACAGAGACACAGAGACAGAGACAGAGACACCGGGACAGAGACACAGAGACAGAGACACAGAGACAGAGACACAGAGACAGTGACGCAAAGACGGAGACACAGGGGCAGAGAGACAGAGACAGAGAGACAGAGACAGAGACACAGAGACAGAGACACAGAGACAGAGACACAGAGACAGAGACACAGAGACAGAGCCACAGAGACAGAGACACAGAGACAGAGACACAGAGACAGAGACACAGAGACAGAGACACAGAGACAGAGACAGAGACAGAGACAGAGACAGAGACACGGAGACAGATACACAGAGACAGAGACACAGAGACAGAGACAGAGACACCGGGACAGAGACACAGAGACAGAGACACAGAGACAGAGACACAGAGACAGAGACACAGAGACAGTGACGCAAAGACGGAGACACAGGGGCAGAGACACCGAGAGAGAGAGACGGAGACAGAGACACAGAGACAGAGACACAGAGACAGAGACACAGAGACAGAGACACAGAGACAGAGACACAGAGACAGAGACACAGAGACAGAGACACAGAGACAGAGACACAGAGACAGAGACAGAGACAGAGACAGAGACAGAGACAGAGACAGAGACACGGAGACAGATACACAGAGACAGAGACACAGAGACAGAGACACAGAGACAGAGATACATAGACAGAGACACAGGGACAGAGACACAGAGACAGAGACACAGAGACAGAGACGCAGAGACAGAGACGCAGAGACAGGGACACAGAGACAGAGACAGAGACACAGAGACAGAGACACAGAGACAGAGACACAGAGACAGAGACACAGGGACAGAGACACAGAGACAGAGACACAGAGACAGAGACACAGAGACAGAGACACAGAGACAGAGACACAGAGACGGAGACACAGATACAGAGACACAGAGACAGCGACACAGAGACAGAGACACAGAGACAGAGACACAGAGACAGATACACAGAGACAGAGACACAGAGACAGAGACACAGAGACAGAGACACAGAGACAGAGTCACAGATACAGAGACACAGAGGCAGAGGCACAGAGACAGAGACACAGAGACAGAGACACAGAGGCAGGCACACAGAGACGGAGACACAGAGACGGAGACAGAGAGACAGATACACAGAGACAGAGACACAGAGACAGAGACACAGAGACAGAGAAACAGAGACAGAGACACAGAGACAGAGACACGGAGACAGAGACACAGAGACAGAGACACAGAGACGGAGACACAGAGCCAGAGGCACAGAGACAGAGACACAGAGACAGAGACACAGAGAAAGGGACACAGAGACAGAGACACAGGGGCAGAGGCACAGAGACGGAGACACAGAGACATGGACACAGAGAGAGTGACACAAAGACAGAGACACAGGGACAGAGACACAGAGACAGGGACACAGAGAGAGTGACTCAGAGACAGAGACACAGGGACAGAATCACAGAGACATAGACACAGAGACAGAGACACAGAGACACAGAGACAGAGACAGAGACAGAGGCAGAGACACAGAGACAGAGACACAGAGACAGAGACACAGAGACAGAGTCACAGAGACAGAGACACAGAGGCAGAGGCACGGAGACAGAGACACAGATGCAGAGACACAATGACAGAGACACAGAGGCAGAGGCACGGAGACAGAGACACAGATGCAGAGACACAATGACAGAGATTCGGAGACAGAGACACAGAAACGTAGACACAAGGACAGAGACACAGAGACAGGGACACAGAGACGGAGACACAGAGAGAGAGACACAGAGACAGAGACACAGGGGCAGAGGCACAGAGACAGAGACACAGAGACAGGGACACAGAGAGAGTGACACAAAGACAGAGACACAGGGGCAGAGGAACAGAGACATAGACACAGAGTAAGAGACACAGAGGCAGAGACACAGAGAAAGAGACAGAGACACAGAGACGGAGACACCGGGACAGAGACACAGAGACAGGGCACAGAGACGGAGACTCTGGGACAGAGACACAGAGACAGAGATTCAGAGACAGGGACACAGAGACGGAGACACAGGGACAGAGACACAGAGACAGGGACGCAGAGACAGAGACACAGAGACAGAGACAAAATGACAGAGATTCGGAGACAGAGACACAGGGAGAGAGACACAGAAACGTAGACACAAGGACAGAGACACAGAGACAGGGACACAGAGGCGGAGACACAGGGAGAGAGACACAGAGACCGAGACCCAGAGACAGAGTCACAGAGACAGAGACACAGAGACAGAGACACAGAGACAGAGACACAGAGACAGAGACACAGAGACAGAGACACAGAGACAGAGACACAGACACAGAGACGCAGAGAAAGGGACACAGAGACAGTGACGCAGAGACAGAGGCACAGAGACAGAGACACAGAGACAGGGACACAGAGACAGAGACACAGAGACAGAGACGCAGAGACAGAGACACAGAGACAGAGACACAGGTACAGACACACAGAGACATAGACACAGCGACAGAGACACAGAGACAGAGACACAGAGACAGAGACACAGAGACAGAGACACAGGGACAGAGACACAGAGACAGAGACAGAGACACAGAGACAGAGACACAGAGACAGAGACACAGAGACAGAGACACAGAGACAGAGAAACAGAGACAGAGACACAGAGGCAGAGGCACAGAGAGAGAGACACAGAGGCAGAGACACAGAGAAAGAGACAGAGACACAGAGACGGAGACACAGGGACAGAGGCACAGAGACAGGGCACAGGGACGGAGACTCTGGGACAGAGACACAGAGACAGAGATTCAGAGACAGGGACACAGAGACGGAGACACAGAGGCAGAGACACAGAGACAGAGACACAGAGACGGAGACTGTGGGACAGAGACACAGAGACAGAGATTCAGATGCAGAGACACAGAGACGGAGACACAGGGGCAGAGCCACAGAGACAGGGACACAGAGGCAGAGATTCAGATGCAGAGACACAGGGACAGATTCACAGCGACAGAGACACGGAGAGAGACCCACGGAGACAGAGACACAGAGACAGGGACACAGAGACGGAGACAGATGGACAGAGACACAGAGACCGTGACACAAGGAGAGAGACACAGAGACATAGACACAGAGACAGAGATACAGAGACAGAGACACAGAGACAGAGACACAGAGACAGAGACAGAGACACCGGGACAGAGACACAGAGACAGAGACACAGAGACAGAGACACAGAGACAGTGACGCAAAGACGGAGACACAGGGGCAGAGACACCGAGACAGAGAGACAGAGACAGAGACACAGAGACAGAGACACAGAGACAGAGACACAGAGACAGCGACACAGAGACAGAGACACAGAGACAGAGACACAGAGACAGATACACAGAGACAGAGACACAGAGACAGAGACACAGAGACAGAGACACAGAGACAGAGACACAGAGACAGAGTCACAGATACAGAGACACAGAGGCAGAGGCACAGAGACAGAGACACAGAGACAGAGACAGAGACAGAGGCACGGAGACAGATACACAGAGACAGAGACACAGAGACAGAGACAGAGACACCAGGACAGAGACACAGAGACAGAGACACAGAGACAGAGACACAGAGACAGTGACGCAAAGACGGAGACACAGGGGCAGAGACACGGAGACAGAGAGACAGAGACAGAGACACAGAGACAGAGACACAGAGACAGAGACACAGACACAGAGACAGAGACACAGAGACAGAGACACAGAGACAGAGACACAGAGACAGAGACACAGAGACAGAGACACAGAGACAGAGACAGAGACAGAGACAGAGACAGAGACAGAGACAGAGACAGAGACACGGAGACAGATACACAGAGACAGAGACACAGAGACAGAGACACAGAGACAGAGACACAGAGACAGAGACACAGAGACAGAGACACAGAGACAGCGACACAGAGACAGAGAAACAGAGACAGAGACACAGAGGCAGAGGCACAGAGAGAGAGACACAGAGGCAGAGACACAGAGAAAGAGACAGAGACACAGAGACGGAGACACAGGGACAGAGACACAGAGACAGGGCACAGGGACGGAGACTCTGGGACAGAGACACAGAGACAGAGATTCAGAGACAGGGACACAGAGACGGAGACACAGAGGCAGAGACACAGAGACAGAGACACAGAGACGGAGACTGTGGGACAGAGACACAGAGACAGAGATTCAGATGCAGAGACACAGAGACGGAGACACAGGGGCAGAGCCACAGAGACAGGGACACAGAGGCAGAGATTCAGATGCAGAGACACAGGGACAGATTCACAGCGACAGAGACACGGAGAGAGACCCACGGAGACAGAGACACAGAGACAGGGACACAGAGACGGAGACAGATGGACAGAGACACAGAGACCGTGACACAAGGAGAAAGACACAGAGACATAGACACAGAGACAGAGATACAGAGACAGAGACACAGAGACAGAGACACAGAGACAGAGACAGAGACACCGGGACAGAGACACAGAGACAGAGACACAGAGACAGAGACACAGAGACAGTGACGCAAAGACGGAGACACAGGGGCAGAGACACCGAGACAGAGAGACAGAGACAGAGACACAGAGACAGAGACACAGAGACAGAGACACAGAGACAGAGACAGAGACACAGAGACAGAGACTCAGAGACAGAGACACAGAGACAGAGACAGAGACAGAGACAGAGACAGAGACAGAGACACGGAGACAGATACACAGAGACAGAGACACAGAGACAGAGACAGAGACACCGGGACAGAGACACAGAGACAGAGACACAGAGACAGTGACGCAAAGACGGAGACACAGGGGCAGAGACACCGAGACAGAGAGACAGAGACAGAGACACAGAGACAGAGACACAGAGACAGAGACACAGAGACAGAGACACAGAGACAGAGACACAGAGACAGAGACACAGAGACAGAGACACAGAGACAGAGACAAAATGACAGAGATTCGGAGACAGAGACACAGGGAGAGAGACACAGAAACGTAGACACAAGGACAGAGACACAGAGACAGGGACACAGAGACGGAGACACAGGGAGAGAGACACAGAGACCGAGACCCAGAGACAGAGTCACAGAGACAGAGACACAGAGACAGAGACACAGAGACAGAGACACAGAGACAGAGACACAGAGACAGAGACACAGCGACAGAGACACAGACACAGAGACGCAGAGAAAGGGACACAGAGACAGTGACGCAGAGACAGAGGCACAGAGACAGAGACACAGAGACAGGGACACAGAGACAGAGACACAGAGACAGAGACGCAGAGACAGAGACACAGAGACAGAGACACAGGTACAGACACACAGAGACATAGACACAGCGACAGAGACACAGAGACAGAGACACAGAGACAGAGACACAGGGACAGAGACAGAGACGCAGAGACAGGGACACAGAGACAGAGACACAGAGACCGAGACCCAGAGACAGAGACACAGATACAGAGACACAGAGACAGAGACACAGAGACAGAGACACAGAGACAGAGACACAGAGACAGAGACACAGAGACAGAGACACAGGGGCAGAGGCACAGAGACAGAGACACAGAGACAGGGACACAGAGAGAGTGACACAAAGACAGAGACACAGGGGCAGAGGAACAGAGACATAGACACAGAGACAGAGACACAGAGACAGAGACACAGGGACGGAGACACAAGGACAGAGACACAGAGACAGGGACACAGAGAGAGAGAGACAGAGACAGAGACACAGAGACAGAGACACAGAGACAGAGACACAGAGACAGAGACACAGAGACAGAGACACAGAGACAGAGACACAGAGACGGAGACTGTGGGACAGAGACACAGAGACAGAGACACAGTGAGACAGACAGAGGCACAGAGACAGAGACACAGGGACAGAGACACAGAGACAGAGACACAGAGACAGATTCACAGAGACAGAGACACAGAGACAGAGACACCCGGACAGAGGCATAGACACAAAGAGAGAGGCACAGAAACAGATACACAGGAAGAGAGAGACACAGAGGCAGAGACACAGAGAAAGAGACAGAGACACAGAGACGGAGACACGGGGACAGAGACACAGAGACAGGGCACAGAGACGGAAACTCTGGGACAGAAACACAGAGACAGAGATTCAGAGACAGGGACACAGAGACGGAGACACAGAGACAGAGACACAGAGGCAGAGGCACAGAGACAGAGACACAGAGACAGAGACACAGAGACAGAGACACAGAGACAGGGACACAGAGACGGAGACACAGAGACAGTGACGCAGAGACAGAGGCACAGAGACAGAGACACAGAGACAGGGACACAGAGACAGAGACACAGAGACAGAGACGCAGAGACAGAGACACAGAGACAGAGACACAGGTACAGACACACAGAGACATAGACACAGCGACAGAGACACAGAGACAGAGACACAGAGACAGAGACACAGAGACAGAGACACAGGGACAGAGACACAGAGACAGAGACAGAGACACAGAGACAGAGACACAGAGACAGAGACACAGAGACAGAGACACAGAGACAGAGAAACAGAGACAGAGACACAGAGGCAGAGGCACAGAGAGAGAGACACAGAGGCAGAGACACAGAGAAAGAGACAGAGACACAGAGACGGAGACACAGGGACAGAGGCACAGAGACAGGGCACAGGGACGGAGACTCTGGGACAGAGACACAGAGACAGAGATTCAGAGACAGGGACACAGAGACGGAGACACAGAGGCAGAGACACAGAGACAGAGACACAGAGACGGAGACTGTGGGACAGAGACACAGAGACAGAGATTCAGATGCAGAGACACAGAGACGGAGACACAGGGGCAGAGCCACAGAGACAGGGACACAGAGGCAGAGATTCAGATGCAGAGACACAGGGACAGATTCACAGCGACAGAGACACGGAGAGAGACCCACGGAGACAGAGACACAGAGACAGGGACACAGAGACGGAGACAGATGGACAGAGACACAGAGACCGTGACACAAGGAGAGAGACACAGAGACATAGACACAGAGACAGAGATACAGAGACAGAGACACAGAGACAGAGACACAGAGACAGAGACAGAGACACCGGGACAGAGACACAGAGACAGAGACACAGAGACAGAGACACAGAGACAGTGACGCAAAGACGGAGACACAGGGGCAGAGACACCGAGACAGAGAGACAGAGACAGAGACACAGAGACAGAGACACAGAGACAGAGACACAGAGACAGCGACACAGAGACAGAGACACAGAGACAGAGACACAGAGACAGATACACAGAGACAGAGACACAGAGACAGAGACACAGAGACAGAGACACAGAGACAGAGACACAGAGACAGAGTCACAGATACAGAGACACAGAGGCAGAGGCACAGAGACAGAGACACAGAGACAGAGACAGAGACAGAGGCACGGAGACAGATACACAGAGACAGAGACACAGAGACAGAGACAGAGACACCAGGACAGAGACACAGAGACAGAGACACAGAGACAGAGACACAGAGACAGTGACGCAAAGACGGAGACACAGGGGCAGAGACACGGAGACAGAGAGACAGAGACAGAGACACAGAGACAGAGACACAGAGACAGAGACACAGACACAGAGACAGAGACACAGAGACAGAGACACAGAGACAGAGACACAGAGACAGAGACACAGAGACAGAGACACAGAGACAGAGACAGAGACAGAGACAGAGACAGAGACAGAGACAGAGACAGAGACACGGAGACAGATACACAGAGACAGAGACACAGAGACAGAGACACAGAGACAGAGACACAGAGACAGAGACACAGAGACAGAGACACAGAGACAGCGACACAGAGACAGAGAAACAGAGACAGAGACACAGAGGCAGAGGCACAGAGAGAGAGACACAGAGGCAGAGACACAGAGAAAGAGACAGAGACACAGAGACGGAGACACAGGGACAGAGACACAGAGACAGGGCACAGGGACGGAGACTCTGGGACAGAGACACAGAGACAGAGATTCAGAGACAGGGACACAGAGACGGAGACACAGAGGCAGAGACACAGAGACAGAGACACAGAGACGGAGACTGTGGGACAGAGACACAGAGACAGAGATTCAGATGCAGAGACACAGAGACGGAGACACAGGGGCAGAGCCACAGAGACAGGGACACAGAGGCAGAGATTCAGATGCAGAGACACAGGGACAGATTCACAGCGACAGAGACACGGAGAGAGACCCACGGAGACAGAGACACAGAGACAGGGACACAGAGACGGAGACAGATGGACAGAGACACAGAGACCGTGACACAAGGAGAAAGACACAGAGACATAGACACAGAGACAGAGATACAGAGACAGAGACACAGAGACAGAGACACAGAGACAGAGACAGAGACACCGGGACAGAGACACAGAGACAGAGACACAGAGACAGAGACACAGAGACAGTGACGCAAAGACGGAGACACAGGGGCAGAGACACCGAGACAGAGAGACAGAGACAGAGACACAGAGACAGAGACACAGAGACAGAGACACAGAGACAGAGACAGAGACACAGAGACAGAGACTCAGAGACAGAGACACAGAGACAGAGACAGAGACAGAGACAGAGACAGAGACAGAGACACGGAGACAGATACACAGAGACAGAGACACAGAGACAGAGACAGAGACACCGGGACAGAGACACAGAGACAGAGACACAGAGACAGTGACGCAAAGACGGAGACACAGGGGCAGAGACACCGAGACAGAGAGACAGAGACAGAGACACAGAGACAGAGACACAGAGACAGAGACACAGAGACAGAGACACAGAGACAGAGACACAGAGACAGAGACACAGAGACAGAGACACAGAGACAGAGACAAAATGACAGAGATTCGGAGACAGAGACACAGGGAGAGAGACACAGAAACGTAGACACAAGGACAGAGACACAGAGACAGGGACACAGAGACGGAGACACAGGGAGAGAGACACAGAGACCGAGACCCAGAGACAGAGTCACAGAGACAGAGACACAGAGACAGAGACACAGAGACAGAGACACAGAGACAGAGACACAGAGACAGAGACACAGCGACAGAGACACAGACACAGAGACGCAGAGAAAGGGACACAGAGACAGTGACGCAGAGACAGAGGCACAGAGACAGAGACACAGAGACAGGGACACAGAGACAGAGACACAGAGACAGAGACGCAGAGACAGAGACACAGAGACAGAGACACAGGTACAGACACACAGAGACATAGACACAGCGACAGAGACACAGAGACAGAGACACAGAGACAGAGACACAGGGACAGAGACAGAGACGCAGAGACAGGGACACAGAGACAGAGACACAGAGACCGAGACCCAGAGACAGAGACACAGATACAGAGACACAGAGACAGAGACACAGAGACAGAGACACAGAGACAGAGACACAGAGACAGAGACACAGAGACAGAGACACAGGGGCAGAGGCACAGAGACAGAGACACAGAGACAGGGACACAGAGAGAGTGACACAAAGACAGAGACACAGGGGCAGAGGAACAGAGACATAGACACAGAGACAGAGACACAGAGACAGAGACACAGGGACGGAGACACAAGGACAGAGACACAGAGACAGGGACACAGAGAGAGAGAGACAGAGACAGAGACACAGAGACAGAGACACAGAGACAGAGACACAGAGACAGAGACACAGAGACAGAGACACAGAGACAGAGACACAGAGACGGAGACTGTGGGACAGAGACACAGAGACAGAGACACAGTGAGACAGACAGAGGCACAGAGACAGAGACACAGGGACAGAGACACAGAGACAGAGACACAGAGACAGATTCACAGAGACAGAGACACCCGGACAGAGGCATAGACACAAAGAGAGAGGCACAGAAACAGATACACAGGAAGAGAGAGACACAGAGGCAGAGACACAGAGAAAGAGACAGAGACACAGAGACGGAGACACGGGGACAGAGACACAGAGACAGGGCACAGAGACGGAAACTCTGGGACAGAAACACAGAGACAGAGATTCAGAGACAGGGACACAGAGACGGAGACACAGAGACAGAGACACAGAGGCAGAGGCACAGAGACAGAGACACAGAGACAGAGACACAGAGACAGAGACACAGAGACAGGGACACAGAGACGGAGACACAGAGAGAGAGACACAGAGACAGAGACACAGAGACAGAGACACAGGTACAGACACACAGAGACAGAGACACAGCGACAGAGACACAGAGACAGAGACACAGAGACAGAGACACAGGGACAGAGACACAGAGACAGAGACAGAGACACAGAGACAGAGACACAGAGACAGAGACGCAGAGACAGGGACACAGAGACAGAGACACAGAGACCGAGACCCAGAGACAGAGACACAGATACAGAGACACAGAGACAGAGACACAGAGACAGAGACAGAGACACAGAGACAGAGACACAGAGACAGAGACACAGAGACAGAGAAACAGAGACAGAGACACAGGGGCAGAGGCACAGAGACGGAGACACAGAGACATGGACACAGAGAGAGTGACACAAAGACAGAGACACAGGGACAGAGGAACAGAGACATAGACACAGAGACAGAGACACAGAGACAGAGACACAGGGACGGAGACACAAGGACAGAGACACAGAGACAGGGACACAGAGAGAGAGAGACCGAGACAGAGACACAGAGACAGAGACACAGAGGCAGGGACACAGAGACAGAGACACAGATACAAAGACACAAAGACAGAGACACAGAGACAGAGACACAGAGACAGAGACACAGAGACAGAGACACAGGGACAGAGACACAGAGACAGAGACAGAGACACAGAGACAGAGAGACAGAGACAGAGACGCAGAGACAGGGACACAGAGACAGAGACACGGAGACCGAGACCCAGAGACAGAGACACAGATACAGAGACACAGAGACAGAGACACAGAGACAGAGACACAGAGACAGAGACACAGAGACAGAGAAACAGAGACAGAGACACAGAGGCAGAGGCACAGAGAGAGAGACACAGAGGCAGAGACACAGAGAAAGAGACAGAGACACAGAGACGGAGACACAGGGACAGAGACACAGAGACAGGGCACAGGGACGGAGACTCTGGGACAGAGACACAGGGACAGAGATTCAGAGACAGGGACACAGAGACGGAGACACAGAGGCAGAGACACAGAGACAGAGACACAGAGACGGAGACTGTGGGACAGAGACACAGAGACAGAGATTCAGATGCAGAGACACAGAGACGGAGACACAGGGGCAGAGCCACAGAGACAGGGACACAGAGGCAGAGATTCAGATGCAGAGACACAGGGACAGATTCACAGCGACAGAGACACGGAGAGAGACCCACGGAGACAGAGACGCAGAGACAGGGACACAGAGACGGAGACAGATGGACAGAGACACAGAGACCGTGACACAAGGAGAGAGACACAGAGACATAGACACAGAGACAGAGATACAGAGACAGAGACACAGAGACAGAGACAGAGACACAGAGACAGAGACAGAGACACCGGGACAGAGACACAGAGACAGAGACACAGAGACAGAGACACAGAGACAGTGACGCAAAGGCGGAGACACAGGGGCAGAGACACCGAGACAGAGAGACAGAGACAGAGACACAGAGACAGAGACACAGAGACAGAGACACAGAGACGGAGACACAGATACAGAGACACAGAGACAGCGACACAGAGACAGAGACAGAGACAGAGACAGAGACAGAGACACGGAGACAGATACACAGAGACAGAGACACAGAGACAGAGACACAGAGACAGAGATACAGAGACAGAGACACAGGGACAGAGACACAGAGACAGAGACACAGAGACAGAGACACAGAGACAGAGACACAGAGACAGAGACTCAGAGACAGAGACACAGAGACAGAGACACAGAGACAGAGACACAGAGGCAGGCACACAGAGACAGAGACACAGAGACGGAGACTGAGAGACAGATACACAGAGACAGAGACACAGAGACAGAGACACAGAGACAGAGAAACAGAGACAGAGACACAGAGACAGAGACACAGAGACAGAGACACAGAGACGGAGACACAGAGCCAGAGGCACAGAGACAGAGACACAGAGACAGAGACACAGAGACAGGGACGCAGAGACAGAGACACAGAGACAGAGACAAAATGACAGAGATTCGGAGACAGAGACACAGGGAGAGAGACACAGAAACGTAGACACAAGGACAGAGACACAGAAACAGGGACACAGAGACGGAGACACAGAGAGAGAGACACAGAGACAGAGACACAGGGGCAGAGGCACAGAGACGGAGACACAGAGACATGGACACAGAGAGAGTGACACAAGGACAGAGACACAGGGACAGAGGAACCGAGACATAGACACAGAGACAGAGACACAGGGACGGAGACACAAGGACAGAGACACAGAGACAGGGACACAGAGAGAGAGAGACCGAGACAGAGACACAGAGACAGAGACACAGAGGCAGAGGCACGGAGACAGAGACACAGAGACAGAGACACAGAGACCGAGACCCAGAGACAGAGAGACAGATACAGAGACACAGATGCAGAGACACAGAGGAAGAGACACAGAGACAGAGACGCAGAGGCAGGGACACAGAGACAGAGACACAGATACAAAGACACAAAGACAGAGACACAGAGACAGAGACACAGAGACAGAGACACAGAGACAGAGACACAGAGACAGAGACACAGAGACAGAGACACAGAGACAGAGACACAGAGACAGAGTCACAGAGACAGAGACACAGAGGCAGAGGCACAGAGCCATAGACACAGAGACAGAGACAGAGACAGACACACAGAGACAGAGACACAGAGACGGAGACACAGGGACAGAGACACGGAGACAGGGACACAGAGAGAGTGACTCAGAGACAGAGACACAGGGACAGAATCACAGAGACATAGACACAGAGACAGAGACACAGAGACACAGAGACAGAGACAGAGACAGAGACAGAGACACAGAGACAGAGACACAGAGACAGAGACACAGAGACAGAGACACAGAGACAGAGACACAGAGACGGAGACACAGATACAGAGACACAGAGACAGCGACACAGAGACAGAGACACAGAGACAGAGACACAGAGACAGAGACACAGGGGCAGAGGAACAGAGACATAGACACAGAGACAGAGACACAGAGACAGAGACACAGAGACAGAGACACAGGGACGGAGACACAGAGAGAGAGACACAGAGACAGAGACACAGGGGCAGAGGCACAGAGACAGAGACACAGAGGCAGAGACACAGAGAAAGAGACAGAGACGCAGAGACAGAGACGTAGAGACAGAGACACAGAGACAGGGACACAGAGGCAGAGACACAGAGACAGAGACGCGGAGACAGAGACACAGAGACAGAGACACAGAGACAGAGACACAATGATAGAGATTCAGAGACAGAGACACAGGGGGAGAGACACAGAAGCGGAGATACAGAGCCAGAGGCACAGAGACAGAGACACAGAGCCAGAGGCACAGAGCCAGAGGCACAGAGACAGAGACACAGAGCCAGAGGCACAGAGCCAGAGGCACAGAGACAGAGACACAGAGACAGAGTCACAGAGTCAGAGACACAGAGACAGAGACGCAGAAACAGGGACACAGAGACAGAGACACAGAGACACAGACACAGGGACAGAGACACAGAGACATGGACACAGAGAGAGTGACTCAGAGACAGAGACACAGAGACGGAGACAGAGGCACAGAGACATATACATAGAGACAGAGATACAGAGACAGAGACACAGAGACAGAGACACAGGGACAGATACACAGAGACAGAGACACAGAGACAGAGACACAGAGACAGAGAAACAGAGACAGAGACACAGAGACAGAGACACAGAGACAGAGACACAGAGACGGAGACACAGAGCCAGAGGCACAGAGACAGAGACACAGAGACAGAGACACAGAGACAGGGACGCAGAGACAGAGACACAGAGACAGAGACAAAATGACAGAGATTCGGAGACAGAGACACAGGGAGAGAGACACAGAAACGTAGACACAAGGACAGAGACACAGAAACAGGGACACAGAGACGGAGACACAGAGAGAGAGACACAGAGACAGAGACACAGGGGCAGAGGCACAGAGACGGAGACACAGAGACATGGACACAGAGAGAGTGACACAAAGACAGAGACACAGGGACAGAGGAACCGAGACATAGACACAGAGACAGAGACACAGAGACAGAGACACAGGGACGGAGACACAAGGACAGAGACACAGAGACAGGGACACAGAGAGAGAGAGACCGAGACAGAGACACAGAGACAGAGACACAGAGGCAGAGGCACGGAGACAGAGACACAGAGACAGAGACACAGAGACCGAGACCCAGAGACAGAGAGACAGATACAGAGACACAGATGCAGAGACACAGAGGAAGAGACACAGAGACAGAGACGCAGAGGCAGGGACACAGAGACAGAGACACAGATACAAAGACACAAAGACAGAGACACAGAGACAGAGACACAGAGACAGAGACACAGAGACAGAGACACAGAGACAGAGACACAGAGACAGAGACACAGAGACAGAGACACAGAGACAGAGACACAGAGACAGAGTCACAGAGACAGAGACACAGAGGCAGAGGCACAGAGCCATAGACACAGAGACAGAGACAGAGACAGACACACAGAGACAGAGACACAGAGACGGAGACACAGGGACAGAGACACGGAGACAGGGACACAGAGAGAGTGACTCAGAGACAGAGACACAGGGACAGAATCACAGAGACATAGACACAGAGACAGAGACACAGAGACACAGAGACAGAGACAGAGACAGAGACAGAGACACAGAGACAGAGACACAGAGACAGAGACACAGAGACAGAGACACAGAGACAGAGACACAGAGACGGAGACACAGATACAGAGACACAGAGACAGCGACACAGAGACAGAGACACAGAGACAGAGACACAGAGACAGAGACACAGGGGCAGAGGAACAGAGACATAGACACAGAGACAGAGACACAGAGACAGAGACACAGGGACGGAGACACAGAGAGAGAGACACAGAGACAGAGACACAGGGGCAGAGGCACAGAGACAGAGACACAGAGGCAGAGACACAGAGAAAGAGACAGAGACGCAGAGACAGAGACGTAGAGACAGAGACACAGAGACAGGGACACAGAGGCAGAGACACAGAGACAGAGACGCGGAGACAGAGACACAGAGACAGAGACACAGAGACAGAGACACAATGATAGAGATTCAGAGACAGAGACACAGGGGGAGAGACACAGAAGCGGAGATACAGAGCCAGAGGCACAGAGACAGAGACACAGAGCCAGAGGCACAGAGCCAGAGGCACAGAGACAGAGACACAGAGCCAGAGGCACAGAGCCAGAGGCACAGAGACAGAGACACAGAGACAGAGTCACAGAGTCAGAGACACAGAGACAGAGACGCAGAAACAGGGACACAGAGACAGAGACACAGAGACACAGACACAGGGACAGAGACACAGAGACATGGACACAGAGAGAGTGACTCAGAGACAGAGACACAGAGACGGAGACAGAGGCACAGAGACATATACATAGAGACAGAGATACAGAGACAGAGACACAGAGACAGAGACACAGGGACAGAGACACAGAGACAGAGACACAGAGACAGAGACACAGAGACAGAGACGCAGAGACAGGGACACAGAGACAGAGACACAGAGACCGAGACCCAGAGACAGAGACACAGATACAGAGACACAGAGACAGAGACCCAGAGACAGAGACACAGAGACAGAGACACAGAGACAGAGACACAGAGACAGAGAAACAGAGACAGAATCACAGAGACAGAGACACAGAGGCAGAGGCACAGAGAGAGAGACAAAGAGGCAGAGACACAGAGAAAGAGACAGAGACACAGAGACGGGGACACAGGGACAGAGACACAGAGACAGGGCACAGAGACGGAGACTCTGGGACAGAGACACAGAGACAGAGACACAGAGACAGGGGCACAGAGACGGAGACACAGAGAGACAGACACACAGACAGAGACACAGAGACAGAGACACAGGTACAGAGACACAGAGACAGAGGCACAGCGACAGAGGCAAAGAGACAGAGACACAGAGACACAGAGACAGAGACGGAGACAGAGACACAGAGACAGAGACACAGAGACAGAGTCACAGAGACAGAGACACAGAGGCAGAGGCACGGAGACAGAGACACAGAGACAGAGACACAGAGACCGAGACCCAGAGGCAGAGACACAGATACAGAGACACAGATGCAGAGACACAATGACAGAGATTCGGAGACAGAGACACAGAAACGTAGACACAAGGACAGAGACACAGAGACAGGGACACAGAGACGGAGACACAGAGAGAGAGACACAGAGACAGAGACACAGGGGCAGAGGCACAGAGACAGAGACACAGAGGCAGAGACACAGAGAAAGAGACAGAGACGCAGAGACAGAGACGTAGAGACAGAGGCACAGAGACAGAGACACAGAGACAGGGACACAGAGACAGAGACACAGAGACAGAGACGCAGAGACAGAGACACAGAGACAGAGACACAGGTACAGACACACAGAGACATAGACACAGCGACAGAGACACAGAGACAGAGACACAGAGACAGAGACACAGAGACAGAGACACAGGGACAGAGACACAGAGACAGAGACAGAGACACAGAGACAGAGACACAGAGACAGAGACACAGAGACAGAGACACAGAGACAGAGAAACAGAGACAGAGACACAGAGGCAGAGGCACAGAGAGAGAGACACAGAGGCAGAGACACAGAGAAAGAGACAGAGACACAGAGACGGAGACACAGGGACAGAGACACAGAGACAGGGCACAGGGACGGAGACTCTGGGACAGAGACACAGAGACAGAGATTCAGAGACAGGGACACAGAGACGGAGACACAGAGGCAGAGACACAGAGACAGAGACACAGAGACGGAGACTGTGGGACAGAGACACAGAGACAGAGATTCAGATGCAGAGACACAGAGACGGAGACACAGGGGCAGAGCCACAGAGACAGGGACACAGAGGCAGAGATTCAGATGCAGAGACACAGGGACAGATTCACAGCGACAGAGACACGGAGAGAGACCCACGGAGACAGAGACACAGAGACAGGGACACAGAGACGGAGACAGATGGACAGAGACACAGAGACCGTGACACAAGGAGAGAGACACAGAGACATAGACACAGAGACAGAGATACAGAGACAGAGACACAGAGACAGAGACACAGAGACAGAGACAGAGACACCGGGACAGAGACACAGAGACAGAGACACAGAGACAGAGACACAGAGACAGTGACGCAAAGACGGAGACACAGGGGCAGAGACACCGAGACAGAGAGACAGAGACAGAGACACAGAGACAGAGACACAGAGACAGAGACACAGAGACAGCGACACAGAGACAGAGACACAGAGACAGAGACACAGAGACAGATACACAGAGACAGAGACACAGAGACAGAGACACAGAGACAGAGACACAGAGACAGAGACACAGAGACAGAGACACAGAGACAGAGTCACAGATACAGAGACACAGAGGCAGAGGCACAGAGACAGAGACACAGAGACAGAGACAGAGACAGAGGCACGGAGACAGATACACAGAGACAGAGACACAGAGACAGAGACAGAGACACCAGGACAGAGACACAGAGACAGAGACACAGAGACAGAGACACAGAGACAGTGACGCAAAGACGGAGACACAGGGGCAGAGACACGGAGACAGAGAGACAGAGACAGAGACACAGAGACAGAGACACAGAGACAGAGACACAGACACAGAGACAGAGACACAGAGACAGAGACACAGAGACAGAGACACAGAGACAGAGACACAGAGACAGAGACACAGAGACAGAGACAGAGACAGAGACAGAGACAGAGACAGAGACAGAGACAGAGACACGGAGACAGATACACAGAGACAGAGACACAGAGACAGAGACACAGAGACAGAGACACAGAGACAGAGACACAGAGACAGAGACACAGAGACAGCGACACAGAGACAGAGAAACAGAGACAGAGACACAGAGGCAGAGGCACAGAGAGAGAGACACAGAGGCAGAGACACAGAGAAAGAGACAGAGACACAGAGACGGAGACACAGGGACAGAGACACAGAGACAGGGCACAGGGACGGAGACTCTGGGACAGAGACACAGAGACAGAGATTCAGAGACAGGGACACAGAGACGGAGACACAGAGGCAGAGACACAGAGACAGAGACACAGAGACGGAGACTGTGGGACAGAGACACAGAGACAGAGATTCAGATGCAGAGACACAGAGACGGAGACACAGGGGCAGAGCCACAGAGACAGGGACACAGAGGCAGAGATTCAGATGCAGAGACACAGGGACAGATTCACAGCGACAGAGACACGGAGAGAGACCCACGGAGACAGAGACACAGAGACAGGGACACAGAGACGGAGACAGATGGACAGAGACACAGAGACCGTGACACAAGGAGAAAGACACAGAGACATAGACACAGAGACAGAGATACAGAGACAGAGACACAGAGACAGAGACACAGAGACAGAGACAGAGACACCGGGACAGAGACACAGAGACAGAGACACAGAGACAGAGACACAGAGACAGTGACGCAAAGACGGAGACACAGGGGCAGAGACACCGAGACAGAGAGACAGAGACAGAGACACAGAGACAGAGACACAGAGACAGAGACACAGAGACAGAGACTCAGAGACAGAGACACAGAGACAGAGACAGAGACAGAGACAGAGACAGAGACAGAGACACGGAGACAGATACACAGAGACAGAGACACAGAGACAGAGACAGAGACACCGGGACAGAGACACAGAGACAGAGACACAGAGACAGTGACGCAAAGACGGAGACACAGGGGCAGAGACACCGAGACAGAGAGACAGAGACAGAGACACAGAGACAGAGACACAGAGACAGAGACACAGAGACAGAGACACAGAGACAGAGACACAGAGACAGAGACACAGAGACAGAGACACAGAGACAGAGACACAGAGACAGAGACAAAATGACAGAGATTCGGAGACAGAGACACAGGGAGAGAGACACAGAAACGTAGACACAAGGACAGAGACACAGAGACAGGGACACAGAGACGGAGACACAGGGAGAGAGACACAGAGACCGAGACCCAGAGACAGAGTCACAGAGACAGAGACACAGAGACAGAGACACAGAGACAGAGACACAGAGACAGAGACACAGAGACAGAGACACAGCGACAGAGACACAGACACAGAGACGCAGAGAAAGGGACACAGAGACAGTGACGCAGAGACAGAGGCACAGAGACAGAGACACAGAGACAGGGACACAGAGACAGAGACACAGAGACAGAGACGCAGAGACAGAGACACAGAGACAGAGACACAGGTACAGACACACAGAGACATAGACACAGCGACAGAGACACAGAGACAGAGACACAGAGACAGAGACACAGGGACAGAGACAGAGACGCAGAGACAGGGACACAGAGACAGAGACACAGAGACCGAGACCCAGAGACAGAGACACAGATACAGAGACACAGAGACAGAGACACAGAGACAGAGACACAGAGACAGAGACACAGAGACAGAGACACAGAGACAGAGACACAGAGACAGAGACACAGGGGCAGAGGCACAGAGACAGAGACACAGAGACAGGGACACAGAGAGAGTGACACAAAGACAGAGACACAGGGGCAGAGGAACAGAGACATAGACACAGAGACAGAGACACAGAGACAGAGACACAGGGACGGAGACACAAGGACAGAGACACAGAGACAGGGACACAGAGAGAGAGAGACAGAGACAGAGACACAGAGACAGAGACACAGAGACAGAGACACAGAGACAGAGACACAGAGACAGAGACACAGAGACAGAGACACAGAGACGGAGACTGTGGGACAGAGACACAGAGACAGAGACACAGTGAGACAGACAGAGGCACAGAGACAGAGACACAGGGACAGAGACACAGAGACAGAGACACAGAGACAGATTCACAGAGACAGAGACACAGAGACAGAGACACCCGGACAGAGGCATAGACACAAAGAGAGAGGCACAGAAACAGATACACAGGAAGAGAGAGACACAGAGGCAGAGACACAGAGAAAGAGACAGAGACACAGAGACGGAGACACGGGGACAGAGACACAGAGACAGGGCACAGAGACGGAAACTCTGGGACAGAAACACAGAGACAGAGATTCAGAGACAGGGACACAGAGACGGAGACACAGAGACAGAGACACAGAGGCAGAGGCACAGAGACAGAGACACAGAGACAGAGACACAGAGACAGAGACACAGAGACAGGGACACAGAGACGGAGACACAGAGAGAGAGACACAGAGACAGAGACACAGAGACAGAGACACAGGTACAGACACACAGAGACAGAGACACAGCGACAGAGACACAGAGACAGAGACACAGAGACAGAGACACAGGGACAGAGACACAGAGACAGAGACAGAGACACAGAGACAGAGACACAGAGACAGAGACGCAGAGACAGGGACACAGAGACAGAGACACAGAGACCGAGACCCAGAGACAGAGACACAGATACAGAGACACAGAGACAGAGACACAGAGACAGAGACACAGAGACAGAGACACAGAGACAGAGACACAGAGACAGAGACACAGAGACAGAGAAACAGAGACAGAGACACAGGGGCAGAGGCACAGAGACGGAGACACAGAGACATGGACACAGAGAGAGTGACACAAAGACAGAGACACAGGGACAGAGGAACAGAGACATAGACACAGAGACAGAGACACAGAGACAGAGACACAGGGACGGAGACACAAGGACAGAGACACAGAGACAGGGACACAGAGAGAGAGAGACCGAGACAGAGACACAGAGACAGAGACACAGAGGCAGGGACACAGAGACAGAGACACAGATACAAAGACACAAAGACAGAGACACAGAGACAGAGACACAGAGACAGAGACACAGAGACAGAGACACAGGGACAGAGACACAGAGACAGAGACAGAGACACAGAGACAGAGAGACAGAGACAGAGACGCAGAGACAGGGACACAGAGACAGAGACACGGAGACCGAGACCCAGAGACAGAGACACAGATACAGAGACACAGAGACAGAGACACAGAGACAGAGACACAGAGACAGAGACACAGAGACAGAGAAACAGAGACAGAGACACAGAGGCAGAGGCACAGAGAGAGAGACACAGAGGCAGAGACACAGAGAAAGAGACAGAGACACAGAGACGGAGACACAGGGACAGAGACACAGAGACAGGGCACAGGGACGGAGACTCTGGGACAGAGACACAGGGACAGAGATTCAGAGACAGGGACACAGAGACGGAGACACAGAGGCAGAGACACAGAGACAGAGACACAGAGACGGAGACTGTGGGACAGAGACACAGAGACAGAGATTCAGATGCAGAGACACAGAGACGGAGACACAGGGGCAGAGCCACAGAGACAGGGACACAGAGGCAGAGATTCAGATGCAGAGACACAGGGACAGATTCACAGCGACAGAGACACGGAGAGAGACCCACGGAGACAGAGACGCAGAGACAGGGACACAGAGACGGAGACAGATGGACAGAGACACAGAGACCGTGACACAAGGAGAGAGACACAGAGACATAGACACAGAGACAGAGATACAGAGACAGAGACACAGAGACAGAGACAGAGACACAGAGACAGAGACAGAGACACCGGGACAGAGACACAGAGACAGAGACACAGAGACAGAGACACAGAGACAGTGACGCAAAGGCGGAGACACAGGGGCAGAGACACCGAGACAGAGAGACAGAGACAGAGACACAGAGACAGAGACACAGAGACAGAGACACAGAGACGGAGACACAGATACAGAGACACAGAGACAGCGACACAGAGACAGAGACAGAGACAGAGACAGAGACAGAGACACGGAGACAGATACACAGAGACAGAGACACAGAGACAGAGACACAGAGACAGAGATACAGAGACAGAGACACAGGGACAGAGACACAGAGACAGAGACACAGAGACAGAGACACAGAGACAGAGACACAGAGACAGAGACTCAGAGACAGAGACACAGAGACAGAGACACAGAGACAGAGACACAGAGGCAGGCACACAGAGACAGAGACACAGAGACGGAGACTGAGAGACAGATACACAGAGACAGAGACACAGAGACAGAGACACAGAGACAGAGAAACAGAGACAGAGACACAGAGACAGAGACACAGAGACAGAGACACAGAGACGGAGACACAGAGCCAGAGGCACAGAGACAGAGACACAGAGACAGAGACACAGAGACAGGGACGCAGAGACAGAGACACAGAGACAGAGACAAAATGACAGAGATTCGGAGACAGAGACACAGGGAGAGAGACACAGAAACGTAGACACAAGGACAGAGACACAGAAACAGGGACACAGAGACGGAGACACAGAGAGAGAGACACAGAGACAGAGACACAGGGGCAGAGGCACAGAGACGGAGACACAGAGACATGGACACAGAGAGAGTGACACAAAGACAGAGACACAGGGACAGAGGAACCGAGACATAGACACAGAGACAGAGACACAGAGACAGAGACACAGGGACGGAGACACAAGGACAGAGACACAGAGACAGGGACACAGAGAGAGAGAGACCGAGACAGAGACACAGAGACAGAGACACAGAGGCAGAGGCACGGAGACAGAGACACAGAGACAGAGACACAGAGACCGAGACCCAGAGACAGAGAGACAGATACAGAGACACAGATGCAGAGACACAGAGGAAGAGACACAGAGACAGAGACGCAGAGGCAGGGACACAGAGACAGAGACACAGATACAAAGACACAAAGACAGAGACACAGAGACAGAGACACAGAGACAGAGACACAGAGACAGAGACACAGAGACAGAGACACAGAGACAGAGACACAGAGACAGAGACACAGAGACAGAGTCACAGAGACAGAGACACAGAGGCAGAGGCACAGAGCCATAGACACAGAGACAGAGACAGAGACAGACACACAGAGACAGAGACACAGAGACGGAGACACAGGGACAGAGACACGGAGACAGGGACACAGAGAGAGTGACTCAGAGACAGAGACACAGGGACAGAATCACAGAGACATAGACACAGAGACAGAGACACAGAGACACAGAGACAGAGACAGAGACAGAGACAGAGACAGAGACACAGAGACAGAGACACAGAGACAGAGACACAGAGACAGAGACACAGAGACAGAGACACAGAGACGGAGACACAGATACAGAGACACAGAGACAGCGACACAGAGACAGAGACACAGAGACAGAGACACAGAGACAGAGACACAGGGGCAGAGGAACAGAGACATAGACACAGAGACAGAGACACAGAGACAGAGACACAGGGACGGAGACACAGAGAGAGAGACACAGAGACAGAGACACAGGGGCAGAGGCACAGAGACAGAGACACAGAGGCAGAGACACAGAGAAAGAGACAGAGACGCAGAGACAGAGACGTAGAGACAGAGACACAGAGACAGGGACACAGAGGCAGAGACACAGAGACAGAGACGCGGAGACAGAGACACAGAGACAGAGACACAGAGACAGAGACACAATGATAGAGATTCAGAGACAGAGACACAGGGGGAGAGACACAGAAGCGGAGATACAGAGCCAGAGGCACAGAGACAGAGACACAGAGCCAGAGGCACAGAGCCAGAGGCACAGAGACAGAGACACAGAGCCAGAGGCACAGAGCCAGAGGCACAGAGACAGAGACACAGAGACAGAGTCACAGAGTCAGAGACACAGAGACAGAGACGCAGAAACAGGGACACAGAGACAGAGACACAGAGACACAGACACAGGGACAGAGACACAGAGACATGGACACAGAGAGAGTGACTCAGAGACAGAGACACAGAGACGGAGACAGAGGCACAGAGACATATACATAGAGACAGAGATACAGAGACAGAGACACAGAGACAGAGACACAGGGACAGATACACAGAGACAGAGACACAGAGACAGAGACACAGAGACAGAGAAACAGAGACAGAGACACAGAGACAGAGACACAGAGACAGAGACACAGAGACGGAGACACAGAGCCAGAGGCACAGAGACAGAGACACAGAGACAGAGACACAGAGACAGGGACGCAGAGACAGAGACACAGAGACAGAGACAAAATGACAGAGATTCGGAGACAGAGACACAGGGAGAGAGACACAGAAACGTAGACACAAGGACAGAGACACAGAAACAGGGACACAGAGACGGAGACACAGAGAGAGAGACACAGAGACAGAGACACAGGGGCAGAGGCACAGAGACGGAGACACAGAGACATGGACACAGAGAGAGTGACACAAAGACAGAGACACAGGGACAGAGGAACCGAGACATAGACACAGAGACAGAGACACAGAGACAGAGACACAGGGACGGAGACACAAGGACAGAGACACAGAGACAGGGACACAGAGAGAGAGAGACCGAGACAGAGACACAGAGACAGAGACACAGAGGCAGAGGCACGGAGACAGAGACACAGAGACAGAGACACAGAGACCGAGACCCAGAGACAGAGAGACAGATACAGAGACACAGATGCAGAGACACAGAGGAAGAGACACAGAGACAGAGACGCAGAGGCAGGGACACAGAGACAGAGACACAGATACAAAGACACAAAGACAGAGACACAGAGACAGAGACACAGAGACAGAGACACAGAGACAGAGACACAGAGACAGAGACACAGAGACAGAGACACAGAGACAGAGACACAGAGACAGAGTCACAGAGACAGAGACACAGAGGCAGAGGCACAGAGCCATAGACACAGAGACAGAGACAGAGACAGACACACAGAGACAGAGACACAGAGACGGAGACACAGGGACAGAGACACGGAGACAGGGACACAGAGAGAGTGACTCAGAGACAGAGACACAGGGACAGAATCACAGAGACATAGACACAGAGACAGAGACACAGAGACACAGAGACAGAGACAGAGACAGAGACAGAGACACAGAGACAGAGACACAGAGACAGAGACACAGAGACAGAGACACAGAGACAGAGACACAGAGACGGAGACACAGATACAGAGACACAGAGACAGCGACACAGAGACAGAGACACAGAGACAGAGACACAGAGACAGAGACACAGGGGCAGAGGAACAGAGACATAGACACAGAGACAGAGACACAGAGACAGAGACACAGGGACGGAGACACAGAGAGAGAGACACAGAGACAGAGACACAGGGGCAGAGGCACAGAGACAGAGACACAGAGGCAGAGACACAGAGAAAGAGACAGAGACGCAGAGACAGAGACGTAGAGACAGAGACACAGAGACAGGGACACAGAGGCAGAGACACAGAGACAGAGACGCGGAGACAGAGACACAGAGACAGAGACACAGAGACAGAGACACAATGATAGAGATTCAGAGACAGAGACACAGGGGGAGAGACACAGAAGCGGAGATACAGAGCCAGAGGCACAGAGACAGAGACACAGAGCCAGAGGCACAGAGCCAGAGGCACAGAGACAGAGACACAGAGCCAGAGGCACAGAGCCAGAGGCACAGAGACAGAGACACAGAGACAGAGTCACAGAGTCAGAGACACAGAGACAGAGACGCAGAAACAGGGACACAGAGACAGAGACACAGAGACACAGACACAGGGACAGAGACACAGAGACATGGACACAGAGAGAGTGACTCAGAGACAGAGACACAGAGACGGAGACAGAGGCACAGAGACATATACATAGAGACAGAGATACAGAGACAGAGACACAGAGACAGAGACACAGGGACAGAGACACAGAGACAGAGACACAGAGACAGAGACACAGAGACAGAGACGCAGAGACAGGGACACAGAGACAGAGACACAGAGACCGAGACCCAGAGACAGAGACACAGATACAGAGACACAGAGACAGAGACCCAGAGACAGAGACACAGAGACAGAGACACAGAGACAGAGACACAGAGACAGAGAAACAGAGACAGAATCACAGAGACAGAGACACAGAGGCAGAGGCACAGAGAGAGAGACAAAGAGGCAGAGACACAGAGAAAGAGACAGAGACACAGAGACGGGGACACAGGGACAGAGACACAGAGACAGGGCACAGAGACGGAGACTCTGGGACAGAGACACAGAGACAGAGACACAGAGACAGGGGCACAGAGACGGAGACACAGAGAGACAGACACAGAGACAGAGACACAGAGACAGAGACACAGGTACAGAGACACAGAGACAGAGGCACAGCGACAGAGGCAAAGAGACAGAGACACAGAGACACAGAGACAGAGACGGAGACAGAGACACAGAGACAGAGACACAGAGACAGAGTCACAGAGACAGAGACACAGAGGCAGAGGCACGGAGACAGAGACACAGAGACAGAGACACAGAGACCGAGACCCAGAGGCAGAGACACAGATACAGAGACACAGATGCAGAGACACAATGACAGAGATTCGGAGACAGAGACACAGAAACGTAGACACAAGGACAGAGACACAGAGACAGGGACACAGAGACGGAGACACAGAGAGAGAGACACAGAGACAGAGACACAGGGGCAGAGGCACAGAGACAGAGACACAGAGAGAGTGACTCAGAGACAGAGACACAGAGACGGAGACAGAGGCACAGAGACATATACATAGAGACAGAGATACAGAGACAGAGACACAGAGACAGAGACACAGGGACAGAGACACAGAGACAGAGACACAGAGACAGAGACACAGAGACAGATACGCAGAGACAGGGACACAGAGACAGAGACACAGAGACCGAGACCCAGAGACAGAGACACAGATACAGAGACACAGAGACAGAGACCCAGAGACAGAGACACAGAGACAGAGACACAGAGACAGAGACACAGAGACAGAGAAACAGAGACAGAATCACAGAGACAGAGACACAGAGGCAGAGGCACAGAGAGAGAGACAAAGAGGCAGAGACACAGAGATAGAGACAGAGACACAGAGACGGGGACACAGGGACAGAGACACAGAGACAGGGCACAGAGACGGAGACTCTGGGACAGAGACACAGAGACAGAGACACAGAGACAGGGGCACAGAGACGGAGACACAGAGAGACAGACACAGAGACAGAGACACAGAGACAGAGACACAGGTACAGAGACACAGAGACAGAGGCACAGCGACAGAGACAAAGAGACAGAGACACAGAGACAGAGACACAGAGACACAGAGACAGAGACGGAGACAGAGACACAGAGACAGAGACACAGAGACGGAGTCACAGAGACAGAGACACAGAGGCAGAGGCACGGAGACAGAGACACAGAGACAGAGACACAGAGACCGAGACCCAGAGGCAGAGACACAGATACAGAGACACAGATGCAGAGACACAATGACAGAGATTCGGAGACAGAGACACAGAAACGTAGACACAAGGACAGAGACACAGAGACAGGGACACAGAGACGGAGACACAGAGAGAGAGACACAGAGACAGAGACACAGGGGCAGAGGCACAGAGACAGAGACACAGACACAGAGACAGAGACAGGGACACAGAGACAGAGACACAGAGACAGAGACGCAGAGACAGGGACACAGAGACAGAGACATAGAGACCGAGGCCCAGAGACACAGATACAGAGACACAGAGACAGAGACACAGAGACAGAGACACAGAGACAGAGACACAGAGACAGAGACACAGAGACAGAGAAACAGAGACAGAGACACAGAGGCAGAGGCACAGAGAGAGAGACACAGAGCCAGAGACACAGACAAAGAGACAGAGACACAGAGACGGAGACACAGGGACAGAGACACAGAGACAGGGCACAGGGACGGAGACTCTGGGACAGAGACACAGAGACAGAGGTTCAGAGACAGGGACACAGAGACGGAGACACAGAGGCAGAGACACAGAGACAGAGACACAGAGACGGAGACTGTGGGACAGTGACACAGAGACAGAGATTCAGATGCAGAGACACAGAGACGGAGACACAGGGGCAGAGCCACAGAGACAGGGACACAGAGGCAGAGATTCAGATGCAGAGACACAGGGACAGATTCACAGCGACAGAGACACGGAGAGAGACCCACGGAGACAGAGACACAGAGACAGGGACACAGAGACGGAGACAGATGGACAGAGACACAGAGACCGTGACACAAGGAGAGAGACACAGAGACATAGACACAGAGACAGAGATACAGAGACAGAGACACAGAGACAGAGACACAGAGACAGAGACAGAGACACCGGGACAGAGTCACAGAGTCAGAGACACAGAGACAGAGACGCAGAAACAGGGACACAGAGACAGAGACACAGAGACACAGACACAGGGACAGAGACACAGAGACATGGACACAGAGAGAGTGACTCAGAGACAGAGACACAGAGACGGAGACAGAGGCACAGAGACATATACATAGAGACAGAGATACAGAGACAGAGACACAGAGACAGAGACACAGGGACAGAGACACAGAGACAGAGACACAGAGACAGAGACACAGAGACAGAGACGCAGAGACAGGGACACAGAGACAGAGACACAGAGACCGAGACCCAGAGACAGAGACACAGATACAGAGACACAGAGACAGAGACCCAGAGACAGAGACACAGAGACAGAGACACAGAGACAGAGACACAGAGACAGAGAAACAGAGACAGAATCACAGAGACAGAGACACAGAGGCAGAGGCACAGAGAGAGAGACAAAGAGGCAGAGACACAGAGAAAGAGACAGAGACACAGAGACGGGGACACAGGGACAGAGACACAGAGACAGGGCACAGAGACGGAGACTCTGGGACAGAGACACAGAGACAGAGACACAGAGACAGGGGCACAGAGACGGAGACACAGAGAGACAGACACAGAGACAGAGACACAGAGACAGAGACACAGGTACAGAGACACAGAGACAGAGGCACAGCGACAGAGACAAAGAGACAGAGACACAGAGACAGAGACACAGAGACACAGAGATAGAGACGGAGACAGAGACACAGAGACAGAGACACAGAGACAGAGTCACAGAGACAGAGACACAGAGACAGAGACACAGAGACACAGAGACAGAGACGGAGACAGAGACACAGAGACAGAGACACAGAGACGGAGTCACAGAGACAGAGACACAGAGGCAGAGGCACGGAGACAGAGACACAGAGACAGAGACACAGAGACCGAGACCCAGAGGCAGAGACACAGATACAGAGACACAGATGCAGAGACACAATGACAGAGATTCGGAGACAGAGACACAGAAACGTAGACACAAGGACAGAGACACAGAGACAGGGACACAGAGACGGAGACACAGAGAGAGAGACACAGAGACAGAGACACAGGGGCAGAGGCACAGAGACAGAGACACAGACACAGAGACAGAGACAGGGACACAGAGACAGAGACACAGAGACAGAGACGCAGAGACAGGGACACAGAGACAGAGACACAGAGACCGAGGCCCAGAGACACAGATACAGAGACACAGAGACAGAGACACAGAGACAGAGACACAGAGACAGAGACACAGAGACAGAGACACAGAGACAGAGAAACAGAGACAGAGACACAGAGGCAGAGGCACAGAGAGAGAGACACAGAGCCAGAGACACAGACAAAGAGACAGAGACACAGAGACGGAGACACAGGGACAGAGACACAGAGACAGGGCACAGGGACGGAGACTCTGGGACAGAGACACAGAGACAGAGGTTCAGAGACAGGGACACAGAGACGGAGACACAGAGGCAGAGACACAGAGACAGAGACACAGAGACGGAGACTGTGGGACAGTGACACAGAGACAGAGATTCAGATGCAGAGACACAGAGACGGAGACACAGGGGCAGAGCCACAGAGACAGGGACACAGAGGCAGAGATTCAGATGCAGAGACACAGGGACAGATTCACAGCGACAGAGACACGGAGAGAGACCCACGGAGACAGAGACACAGAGACAGGGACACAGAGACGGAGACAGATGGACAGAGACACAGAGACCGTGACACAAGGAGAGAGACACAGAGACATAGACACAGAGACAGAGATACAGAGACAGAGACACAGAGACAGAGACACAGAGACAGAGACAGAGACACCGGGACAGAGTCACAGAGTCAGAGACACAGAGACAGAGACGCAGAAACAGGGACACAGAGACAGAGACACAGAGACACAGACACAGGGACAGAGACACAGAGACATGGACACAGAGAGAGTGACTCAGAGACAGAGACACAGAGACGGAGACAGAGGCACAGAGACATATACATAGAGACAGAGATACAGAGACAGAGACACAGAGACAGAGACACAGGGACAGAGACACAGAGACAGAGACACAGAGACAGAGACACAGAGACAGAGACGCAGAGACAGGGACACAGAGACAGAGACACAGAGACCGAGACCCAGAGACAGAGACACAGATACAGAGACACAGAGACAGAGACCCAGAGACAGAGACACAGAGACAGAGACACAGAGACAGAGACACAGAGACAGAGAAACAGAGACAGAATCACAGAGACAGAGACACAGAGGCAGAGGCACAGAGAGAGAGACAAAGAGGCAGAGACACAGAGAAAGAGACAGAGACACAGAGACGGGGACACAGGGACAGAGACACAGAGACAGGGCACAGAGACGGAGACTCTGGGACAGAGACACAGAGACAGAGACACAGAGACAGGGGCACAGAGACGGAGACACAGAGAGACAGACACAGAGACAGAGACACAGAGACAGAGACACAGGTACAGAGACACAGAGACAGAGGCACAGCGACAGAGACAAAGAGACAGAGACACAGAGACAGAGACACAGAGACACAGAGATAGAGACGGAGACAGAGACACAGAGACAGAGACACAGAGACAGAGTCACAGAGACAGAGACACAGAGGCAGAGGCACGGAGACAGAGACACAGAGACAGAGACACAGAGACCGAGACCCAGAGGCAGAGACACAGATACAGAGACACAGATGCAGAGACACAATGACAGAGATTCGGAGACAGAGACACAGAAACGTAGACACAAGGACAGAGACACAGAGACAGGGACACAGAGACGGAGACACAGAGAGAGAGACACAGAGACAGAGACACAGGGGCAGAGGCACAGAGACAGAGACACAGAGAGAGTGACTCAGAGACAGAGACACAGAGACGGAGACAGAGGCACAGAGACATATACATAGAGACAGAGATACAGAGACAGAGACACAGGGACAGAGACACAGAGACATATACATAGAGACAGAGATACAGAGACAGAGACACAGGGACAGAGACACAGAGACAGAGACACAGAGACAGAGACACAGAGACAGATACGCAGAGACAGGGACACAGAGACAGAGACACAGAGACCGAGACCCAGAGACAGAGACACAGATACAGAGACACAGAGACAGAGACCCAGAGACAGAGACACAGAGACAGAGACACAGAGACAGAGACACAGAGACAGAGAAACAGAGACAGAATCACAGAGACAGAGACACAGAGGCAGAGGCACAGAGAGAGAGACAAAGAGGCAGAGACACAGAGAAAGAGACAGAGACACAGAGACGGGGACACAGGGACAGAGACACAGAGACAGGGCACAGAGACGGAGACTCTGGGACAGAGACACAGAGACAGAGACACAGAGACAGGGGCACAGAGACGGAGACACAGAGAGACAGACACAGAGACAGAGACACAGAGACAGAGACACAGGTACAGAGACACAGAGACAGAGGCACAGCGACAGAGACAAAGAGACAGAGACACAGAGACAGAGACACAGAGACACAGAGACAGAGACGGAGACAGAGACACAGAGACAGAGACACAGAGACAGAGTCACAGAGACAGAGACACAGAGGCAGAGGCACGGAGACAGAGACACAGAGACAGAGACACAGAGACCGAGACCCAGAGGCCGAGACACAGATACAGAGACACAGATGCAGAGACACAATGACAGAGATTCGGAGACAGAGACACAGAAACGTAGACACAAGGACAGAGACACAGAGACAGGGACACAGAGACGGAGACACAGAGAGAGAGACACAGAGACAGAGACACAGGGGCAGAGGCACAGAGACAGAGACACAGACACAGAGAGAGAGACAGGGACACAGAGACAGAGACAGAGACAGAGACAGAGACAGAGACAGAGACAGAGACACGGAGACAGATACACAGAGACAGAGACACAGAGACAGAGACAGAGACACCGGGACAGAGACACAGAGACAGAGACACAGAGACAGAGACACAGAGACAGAGACGCAAAGACGGAGACACAGGGGCAGAGACACCGAGACAGAGAGACAGAGACAGAGACACAGAGACAGAGACACAGAGACAGAGACACAGAGACAGAGACACAGAGACAGAGACACAGAGACAGAGACACAGAGACAGAGACACAGAGACAGAGACAGAGACAGAGACAGAGACAGAGACAGAGACAGAGACAGAGACACGGAGACAGATACACAGAGACAGAGACACAGAGACAGAGACACAGAGACAGAGATACAGAGACAGAGACACAGGGACAGAGACACAGAGACAGAGACACAGAGACAGAGACGCAGAGACAGAGACGCAGAGACAGGGACACAGAGACAGAGACAGAGACACAGAGACAGAGACACAGAGACAGAGACACAGAGACAGAGAAACAGAGACAGAATCACAGAGACAGAGACACAGAGGCAGAGGCACAGAGAGAGAGACAAAGAGGCAGAGACACAGAGAAAGAGACAGAGACACAGAGACGGGGACACAGGGACAGAGACACAGAGACAGGGCACAGAGACGGAGACTCTGGGACAGAGACACAGAGACAGAGACACAGAGACAGGGGCACAGAGACGGAGACACAGAGAGACAGACACAGAGACAGAGACACAGAGACAGAGACACAGGTACAGAGACACAGAGACAGAGGCACAGCGACAGAGACAAAGAGACAGAGACACAGAGACAGAGACACAGAGACACAGAGACAGAGACGGAGACAGAGACACAGAGACAGAGACACAGAGACAGAGTCACAGAGACAGAGACACAGAGGCAGAGGCACGGAGACAGAGACACAGAGACAGAGACACAGAGACCGAGACCCAGAGGCAGAGACACAGATACAGAGACACAGATGCAGAGACACAATGACAGAGATTCGGAGACAGAGACACAGAAACGTAGACACAAGGACAGAGACACAGAGACAGGGACACAGAGACGGAGACACAGAGAGAGAGACACAGAGACAGAGACACAGGGGCAGAGGCACAGAGACAGAGACACAGAGAGAGTGACTCAGAGACAGAGACACAGAGACGGAGACAGAGGCACAGAGACATATACATAGAGACAGAGATACAGAGACAGAGACACAGGGACAGAGACACAGAGACAGAGACACAGAGACAGAGACACAGAGACAGATACGCAGAGACAGGGACACAGAGACAGAGACACAGAGACCGAGACCCAGAGACAGAGACACAGATACAGAGACACAGAGACAGAGACCCAGAGACAGAGACACAGAGACAGAGACACAGAGACAGAGACACAGAGACAGAGAAACAGAGACAGAATCACAGAGACAGAGACACAGAGGCAGAGGCACAGAGAGAGAGACAAAGAGGCAGAGACACAGAGAAAGAGACAGAGACACAGAGACGGGGACACAGGGACAGAGACACAGAGACAGGGCACAGAGACGGAGACTCTGGGACAGAGACACAGAGACAGAGACACAGAGACAGGGGCACAGAGACGGAGACACAGAGAGACAGACACAGAGACAGAGACACAGAGACAGAGACACAGGTACAGAGACACAGAGACAGAGGCACAGCGACAGAGACAAAGAGACAGAGACACAGAGACAGAGACACAGAGACACAGAGACAGAGACGGAGACAGAGACACAGAGACAGAGACACAGAGACAGAGTCACAGAGACAGAGACACAGAGGCAGAGGCACGGAGACAGAGACACAGAGACAGAGACACAGAGACCGAGACCCAGAGGCCGAGACACAGATACAGAGACACAGATGCAGAGACACAATGACAGAGATTCGGAGACAGAGACACAGAAACGTAGACACAAGGACAGAGACACAGAGACAGGGACACAGAGACGGAGACACAGAGAGAGAGACACAGAGACAGAGACACAGGGGCAGAGGCACAGAGACAGAGACACAGACACAGAGACAGAGACAGGGACACAGAGACAGAGACACAGAGACAGAGACGCAGAGACAGGGACACAGAGACAGAGACACAGAGACCGAGGCCCAGAGACACAGATACAGAGACACAGAGACAGAGACACAGAGACAGAGACACAGAGACAGAGACACAGAGACAGAGACACAGAGACAGAGAAACAGAGACAGAGACACAGAGGCAGAGGCACAGAGAGAGAGACACAGAGCCAGAGACACAGACAAAGAGACAGAGACACAGAGACGGAGACACAGAGACAGGGCACAGGGACGGAGACTCTGGGACAGAGACACAGAGACAGAGGTTCAGAGACAGGGACACAGAGACGGAGACACAGAGGCAGAGACACAGAGACAGAGACACAGAGACGGAGACTGTGGGACAGTGACACAGAGACAGAGATTCAGATGCAGAGACACAGAGACGGAGACACAGGGGCAGAGCCACAGAGACAGGGACACAGAGGCAGAGATTCAGATGCAGAGACACAGGGACAGATTCACAGCGACAGAGACACGGAGAGAGACCCACGGAGACAGAGACACAGAGACAGGGACACAGAGACGGAGACAGATGGACAGAGACACAGAGACCGTGACACAAGGAGAGAGACACAGAGACATAGACACAGAGACAGAGATACAGAGACAGAGACACAGAGACAGAGACACAGAGACAGAGACAGAGACACCGGGACAGAGACACAGAGACAGAGACACAGAGACAGAGACACAGAGACAGTGACGCAAAGACGGAGACACAGGGGCAGGGACACCGAGACAGAGAGACAGAGACAGAGACACAGAGACAGAGACACAGAGACAGAGACACAGAGACAGAGACACAGAGACAGAGACACAGAGACAGAGACACAGAGACAGAGACACAGAGACAGAGACACAGAGACAGAGACACAGAGACAGAGACACAGAGACAGAGACACAGAGACAGAGACACAGAGACAGAGACACAGAGACAGAGACACAGAGACAGAGACACAGAGACAGAGACAGAGACAGAGACAGAGACAGAGACAGAGACAGAGACAGAGACACGGAGACAGATACACAGAGACAGAGACACAGAGACAGAGACAGAGACACCGGGACAGAGACACAGAGACAGAGACACAGAGACAGAGACACAGAGACAGAGACGCAAAGACGGAGACACAGGGGCAGAGACACCGAGACAGAGAGACAGAGACAGAGACACAGAGACAGAGACACAGAGACAGAGACACAGAGACAGAGACACAGAGACAGAGACACAGAGACAGAGACACAGAGACAGAGACACAGAGACAGAGACACAGAGACAGAGACAGAGACAGAGACAGAGACAGAGACAGAGACAGAGACAGAGACAGAGACACGGAGACAGATACACAGAGACAGAGACACAGAGACAGAGACACAGAGACAGAGATACAGAGACAGAGACACAGGGACAGAGACACAGAGACAGAGACACAGAGACAGAGACGCAGAGACAGAGACGCAGAGACAGGGACACAGAGACAGAGACAGAGACACAGAGACAGAGACACAGAGACAGAGACACAGAGACAGAGACACAGAGACAGAGACACAGAGACAGAGACACAGAGACAGAGACACAGAGACAGAGACACAGAGACAGAGACACAGAGACAGAGACACAGAGACAGAGACACAGAGACAGAGACACAGAGACAGAGACACAGAGACAGAGACACAGAGACGGAGACACAGATACAGAGACAGAGAGACAGCGACACAGAGACAGAGACACAGAGACAGAGACACAGAGACAGATACACAGAGACAGAGACACAGAGACAGAGACACAGAGACAGAGCCACAGAGACAGAGTCACAGATACAGAGACACAGAGGCAGAGGCACAGAGACAGAGACACAGAGACAGAGACACAGAGGAAGGCACACAGAGACAGAGACACAGAGACGGAGACAGAGAGACAGATACACAGAGACAGAGACACAGAGACAGAGACACACAGACAGAGAAACAGAGACAGAGACACAGAGACAGAGACACAGAGACAGAGACACAGAGACGGAGACACAGAGCCAGAGGCACAGAGACAGAGACACAGAGACAGAGACACAGAGACAGGGACGCAGAGACAGAGACACAGAGACAGAGACAAAATGACAGAGATTCGGAGACAGAGACACAGGGAGAGAGACACAGAAACGTAGACACAAGGACAGAGACACAGAGACAGGTACACAGAGACATGGACACAGAGAGAGTGACACAAAGACAGAGACACAGGGACAGAGGAACAGAGACATAGACACAGAGACAGAGACACAGAGACAGAGACACAGGGACGGAGACACAAGGACAGAGACACAGAGACAGGGACACAGAGAGAGAGAGACCGAGACAGAGACACAGAGACAGAGACACAGAGGCAGAGGCACGGAGACAGAGACACAGAGACAGAGACACAGAGACCGAGACCCAGAGACAGAGACACAGATACAGAGACACAGATGCAGAGACACAATGACAGAGATTCGGAGACAGAGATACAGGGAGAGGGACACAGAAACGGAGACACAGGGACAGAGACACAGAGACAGGGACACAGAGACGGAGACACAGAGAGAGAGACACAGAGACAGAGACACAGGTACAGAGACACAGAGACAGAGACACAGCGACAGAGACACAGAGACAGAGACACAGAGACAGAGACACAGGGACAGAGACACAGAGACAGAGACACAGAGACAGAGACACAGAGACAGAGACGCAGAGGCAGGGCCACAGAGACAGAGATACAGATACAAAGACACAAAGACAGAGACACAGAGACAGAGACACAGAGACAGAGACACAGAGACAGAGACACAGAGACAGAGACACAGAGACAGAGACACAGAGACAGAGACACAGAGACAGAGACACAGAGACAGAGACACCCGGACAGAGGTATAGACACAAAGACAGAGGCACAGAGACAGATACACAGAAAGAGAGAGACACAGAGGCAGAGACACAGAGAAAGAGACAGAGACACAGAGACGGAGACACAGGGACAGAGACACAGAGACAGGGCACAGAGACGGAAACTCTGGGACAGAAACACAGAGACAGAGATTCAGAGACAGGGACACAGAGACGGAGACACAGAGACAGAGACTCAGAGACAGAGACACAGAGACCGAGACCCAGAGACAGAGACACAGATACAGAGACACAGAGACAGAGACACGGAGACAGAGACACAGAGACAGAGAAACAGAGACAGAGACACAGGGGCAGAGGCACAGAGACGGAGACACAGAGACATGGACACAGAGAGAGTGACACAAAGACAGAGACACAGGGACAGAGGAACAGAGACATAGACACAGAGACAGAGACACAGAGACAGAGACACAGGGACGGAGACACAAGGACAGAGACACAGAGACAGGGACACAGAGAGAGAGAGACCGAGACAGAGACACAGAGACAGAGACACAGAGGCAGAGGCACGGAGACAGAGACACAGAGACAGAGACACAGAGACCGAGACCCAGAGACAGAGACACAGATACAGAGACACAGATGCAGAGACACAATGACAGAGATTCGGAGACAGAGATACAGGGAGAGGGACACAGAAACGGAGACACAGGGACAGAGACACAGGGACAGGGACACAGAGACGGAGACACAGAGAGAGAGACACAGAGACAGAGACACAGGTACAGAGACACAGAGACAGAGACACAGCGACAGAGACACAGAGACAGAGACACAGAGACAGAGACACAGGGTCGGAGACACAAGGACAGAGACACAGAGACAGGGACACAGAGAGAGAGAGACAGAGACAGAGACACAGAGACAGAGACACAGAGAGAGTGACACAAAGACAGAGACACAGGGACAGAGGAACAGAGACATAGACACAGAGACAGAGACACAGAGACAGAGACACAGGGACGGAGACACAAGGACAGAGACACAGAGACAGGGACACAGAGAGAGAGAGACCGAGACAGAGACACAGAGACAGAGACACAGAGGCAGAGGCACGGAGACAGAGACACAGAGACAGAGACACAGAGACCGAGACCCAGAGACAGAGAGACAGATACAGAGACACAGATGCAGAGACACAGAGGCAGAGACACAGAGACAGAGACGCAGAGGCAGGGACACAGAGACAGAGACACAGATACAAAGACACAAAGACAGAGACACAGAGACAGAGACACAGAGACAGAGACACATAGACAGAGACACAAAGACAGAGACACAGAGACAGAGACACAGAGACGGAGACACAGGGACAGAGACACAGAGACAGGGACACAGAGAGAGTGACTCAGAGACAGAGACACAGGGACAGAATCACAGAGACATAGACACAGAGACAGAGACACAGAGACACAGAGACAGAGACAGAGACAGAGACAGAGACACAGAGACAGAGACACAGAGACAGAGTCACAGAGACAGAGACACAGAGGCAGAGGCACGGAGACAGAGACACAGAGACAGAGACACAGAGACCGAGACCCAGAGACAGAGACACAGATACAGAGACACAGATGCAGAGACACAATGACAGAGATTCGGAGACAGAGACACAGAAACGTAGACACAAGGACAGAGACACAGAGACAGGGACACAGAGACGGAGACACAGAGAGAGAGACACAGAGACAGAGACACAGGGGCAGAGGCACAGAGACAGAGACACAGAGACAGGGACACAGAGAGAGTGACACAAAGACAGAGACACAGGGGCAGAGGAACAGAGACATAGACACAGAGACACAGACACAGAGACAGAGACACAGGGACGGAGACACAAGGACAGAGACACAGAGACAGGGACACAGAGAGAGAGAGACAGAGACAGAGACACAGAGACAGAGACACAGAGACAGAGACACAGGGACAGAGGAACAGAGACATAGACACAGAGACAGAGACACACAGACCGAGACCCAGAGACAGAGACACAGATACAGAGACACAGAGACAGAGACACAGAGACAGAGACACAGAGACAGAGACACAGAGACAGAGACACAGAGACAGAGACACAGAGACAGAGAAACAGAGACAGAGTCACAGAGACAGAGACACAGGGACAGAGGAACAGAGACATAGACACAGAGACAGAGACACACAGACCGAGACCCAGAGACAGAGACACAGATACAGAGACACAGAGACAGAGACACAGAGACAGAGACACAGAGACAGAGACACAGAGACAGAGACACAGAGACAGAGAAACAGAGACAGAGTCACAGAGACAGAGACACAGAGGCAGAGGCACAGAGAGAGAGACACAGAGGCAGAGACACAGAGAAAGAGACAGAGACACAGAGACGGAGACACAGGGACAGAGACACAGAGACAGGGCACAGAGACGGAGACTCTGGGACAGAGACACAGAGACAGAGATTCAGAGACAGGGACACAGAGACGGAGACACAGGGACAGAGACACAGAGACAGGGACGCAGAGACAGAGATTCAGATGCAGAGACACAGGGACAGATTCACAGCGACAGGGACACGGAGAGAGACCCACGGAGACAGAGACACAGAGACAGGGACACAGAGACGGAGACAAATGGACAGAGACACAGAGACCGTGACACAAGGAGAGAGACACAGAGACAGAGACACAGAGACAGAGACACAGAGACAGAGACACAGAGACAGAGACACAGAGACAGAGACACAGAGACAGAGACACAGAGACAGAGACACAGAGACAGAGACACAGAGACAGAGACACAGAGACAGAGACACAGAGACAGAGACAGAGACAGAGACAGAGACAGAGACAGAGACACGGAGACAGATACACGGAGACAGATACACAGAGACAGAGACACAGAGACAGAGACACAGAGACAGAGATACAGAGACAGAGACACAGGGACAGAGACACAGAGACAGAGACACAGAGACAGAGACGCAGAGACAGAGACGCAGAGACAGGGACACAGAGGCAGAGACAGAGACCCAGAGACAGAGACACAGAGACAGAGACACAGAGACAGAGACACAGAGACAGAGACACAGAGACAGAGACTCAGAGACAGAGACACAGAGACAGAGACACAGAGACAGAGACACAGAGACGGAGACATAGATACAGAGACACAGAGACAGCGACACAGAGACAGAGACACAGAGACAGAGACACAGAGACAGATACACAGAGACAGAGACACAGAGACAGAGACACAGAGACAGAGACACAGAGACAGAGACACAGAGACAGAGTCACAGATACAGAGACACAGAGGCAGAGGCACAGAGACAGAGACACAGAGACAGAGACACAGAGGCAGGCACACAGAGACAGAGACACAGAGACGGAGACAGAGAGACAGATACACAGAGACAGAGACACAGAGACAGAGACACAGAGACAGAGAAACAGAGACAGAGACACAGAGACAGAGACACAGAGACAGAGACACAGAGACGGAGACACAGAGCCAGAGGCACAGAGACAGAGACACAGAGACAGAGACACAGAGACAGGGACGCAGAGACAGAGACACAGAGACAGAGACAAAATGACAGAGATTCGGAGACAGAGACACAGGGAGAGAGACACAGAAACGTAGACACAAGGACAGAGACACAGAAACAGGGACACAGAGACGGAGACACAGAGAGAGAGACACAGAGACAGAGACACAGGGGCAGAGGCACAGAGACGGAGACACAGAGACATGGACACAGAGAGAGTGACACAAAGACAGAGACACAGGGACAGAGGAACCGAGACATAGACACAGAGACAGAGACACAGAGACAGAGACACAGGGACGGAGACACAAGGACAGAGACACAGAGACAGGGACACAGAGAGAGAGAGACCGAGACAGAGACACAGAGACAGAGACACAGAGGCAGAGGCACGGAGACAGAGACACAGAGACAGAGACACAGAGACCGAGACCCAGAGACAGAGAGACAGATACAGAGACACAGATGCAGAGACACAGAGGCAGAGACACAGAGACAGAGACGCAGAGGCAGGGACACAGAGACAGAGACACAGATACAAAGACACAAAGACAGAGACACAGAGACAGAGACACAGAGACAGAGACACATAGACAGAGACACAGAGACAGAGACACAGAGACAGAGACACAGAGACGGAGACACAGGGACAGAGACACAGAGACAGGGACACAGAGAGAGTGACTCAGAGACAGAGACACAGGGACAGAATCACAGAGACATAGACACAGAGACAGAGACACAGAGACACAGAGACAGAGACAGAGACAGAGACAGAGACACAGAGACAGAGACACAGAGACAGAGACACAGAGACAGAGTCACAGAGACAGAGACACAGAGGCAGAGGCACGGAGACAGAGACACAGAGACAGAGACACAGAGACCGAGACCCAGAGACAGAGACACAGATACAGAGACACAGATGCAGAGACACAATGACAGAGATTCGGAGACAGAGACACAGAAACGTAGACACAAGGACAGAGACACAGAGACAGGGACACAGAGACGGAGACACAGAGAGAGAGACACAGAGACAGAGACACAGGGGCAGAGGCACAGAGACAGAGACACAGAGACAGGGACACAGAGAGAGTGACACAAAGACAGAGACACAGGGGCAGAGGAACAGAGACATAGACACAGAGACAGAGACACAGAGACAGAGACACAGGGACGGAGACACAAGGACAGAGACACAGAGACAGGGACACAGAGAGAGAGAGACAGAGACAGAGACACAGAGACAGAGACACAGAGACAGAGACACAGGGACAGAGGAACAGAGACATAGACACAGAGACAGAGACACACAGACCGAGACCCAGAGACAGAGACACAGATACAGAGACACAGAGACAGAGACACAGAGACGGAGACACAGAGACAGAGACACAGAGACAGAGACACAGAGACAGAGACACAGAGACAGAGAAACAGAGACAGAGTCACAGAGACAGAGACACAGAGGCAGAGGCACAGAGAGAGAGACACAGAGGCAGAGACACAGAGAAAGAGACAGAGACACAGAGACGGAGACACAGGGACAGAGACACAGAGACAGGGCACAGAGACGGAGACTCTGGGACCGAGACACAGAGACAGAGATTCAGAGACAGGGACACAGAGACGGAGACACAGGGACAGAGACACAGAGACAGGGACGCAGAGACAGAGACACAGAGACAGAGACAAAATGACAGAGATTCGGAGACAGAGACACAGGGAGAGAGACACAGAAACGTAGACACAAGGACAGAGACACAGAGACAGGGACACAGAGACGGAGACACAGAGACAGAGACGCAGAGACAGAGACACAGAGGCAGAGGCACGGAGACAGAGACACAGAGACAGAGACACAGAGACCGAGACCCAGAGACAGAGTCACAGAGACAGAGACACAGAGACAGAGACACAGAGACAGAGACACAGAGACAGAGACACAGAGACAGAGACACAGGGACAGAGACGCAGAGAAAGGGACACAGAGACAGTGACGCAGAGACAGAGGCACAGAGACAGAGACACAGAGACAGGGACACAGAGACAGAGACACAGAGACAGAGACGCAGAGACAGAGACACAGAGACAGAGACACAGGTACAGACACACAGAGACATAGACACAGCGACAGAGACACAGAGACAGAGACACAGAGACAGAGACACAGGGACAGAGACACAGAGACAGAGACAGAGACACAGAGACAGAGACACAGAGACAGAGACGCAGAGACAGGGACACAGAGACAGAGACACAGAGACCGAGACCCAGAGACAGAGACACAGATACAGAGACACAGAGACAGAGACACAGAGACAGAGACACAGAGACAGAGACACAGAGACAGAGAAACAGAGACAGAGACACAGAGGCAGAGGCACAGAGAGAGAGACACAGAGGCAGAGACACAGAGAAAGAGACAGAGACACAGAGACGGAGACACAGGGACAGAGACACAGAGACAGGGCACAGGGACGGAGACTCTGGGACAGAGACACAGAGACAGAGATTCAGAGACAGGGACACAGAGACGGAGACACAGAGGCAGAGACACAGAGACAGAGACACAGAGACGGAGACTGTGGGACAGAGACACAGAGACAGAGATTCAGATGCAGAGACACAGAGACGGAGACACAGGGGCAGAGCCACAGAGACAGGGACACAGATGCAGAGATTCAGATGCAGAGACACAGGGACAGATTCACAGCGACAGAGACACGGAGAGAGACCCACGGAGACAGAGACACAGAGACAGGGACACAGAGACGGAGACAAATGGACAGAGACACAGAGACCGTGACACAAGGAGAGAGACACAGAGACAGAGACACAGAGACAGAGACACAGAGACAGAGACACAGAGACAGAGACACAGAGACAGAGACACAGAGACAGAGACACAGAGACAGAGACACAGAGACAGAGACACAGAGACAGAGACACAGAGACAGAGACAGAGACAGAGACAGAGACAGAGACAGAGACACGGAGACAGATACACAGAGACAGAGACACAGAGACAGAGACACAGAGACAGAGATACAGAGACAGAGACACAGGGACAGAGACACAGAGACAGAGACACAGAGACAGAGACGCAGAGACAGAGACGCAGAGACAGGGACACAGAGGCAGAGACAGAGACCCAGAGACAGAGACACAGAGACAGAGACACAGAGACAGAGTCACAGAGACAGAGACACAGAGACAGAGACTCAGAGACAGAGACACAGAGACAGAGACACAGAGACAGAGACACAGAGACGGAGACACAGATACAGAGACACAGAGACAGCGACACAGAGACAGAGACACAGAGACAGAGACACAGAGACAGATACACAGAGACAGAGACACAGAGACAGAGACACAGAGACAGAGACACAGAGACAGAGACACAGAGACAGAGTCACAGATACAGAGACACAGAGGCAGAGGCACAGAGACAGAGACACAGAGACAGAGACACAGAGGCAGGCACACAGAGACAGAGACACAGAGACGGAGACAGAGAGACAGATACACAGAGACAGAGACACAGAGACAGAGACACAGAGACAGAGAAACAGAGACAGAGACACAGAGACAGAGACACAGAGACAGAGACACAGAGACGGAGACACAGAGCCAGAGGCACAGAGACAGAGACACAGAGACAGAGACACAGAGACAGGGACGCAGAGACAGAGACACAGAGACAGAGACAAAATGACAGAGATTCGGAGACAGAGACACAGGGAGAGAGACACAGAAACGTAGACACAAGGACAGAGACACAGAAACAGGGACACAGAGACGGAGACACAGAGAGAGAGACACAGAGACAGAGACACAGGGGCAGAGGCACAGAGACGGAGACACAGAGACATGGACACAGAGAGAGTGACACAAAGACAGAGACACAGGGACAGAGGAACCGAGACATAGACACAGAGACAGAGACACAGAGACAGAGACACAGGGACGGAGACACAAGGACAGAGACACAGAGACAGGGACACAGAGAGAGAGAGACCGAGACAGAGACACAGAGACAGAGACACAGAGGCAGAGGCACGGAGACAGAGACACAGAGACAGAGACACAGAGACCGAGACCCAGAGACAGAGAGACAGATACAGAGACACAGATGCAGAGACACAGAGGCAGAGACACAGAGACAGAGACGCAGAGGCAGGGACACAGAGACAGAGACACAGATACAAAGACACAAAGACAGAGACACAGAGACAGAGACACAGAGACAGAGACACATAGACAGAGACACAGAGACAGAGACACAGAGACAGAGACACAGAGACGGAGACACAGGGACAGAGACACAGAGACAGGGACACAGAGAGAGTGACTCAGAGACAGAGACACAGGGACAGAATCACAGAGACATAGACACAGAGACAGAGACACAGAGACACAGAGACAGAGACAGAGACAGAGACAGAGACACAGAGACAGAGACACAGAGACAGAGTCACAGAGACAGAGACACAGAGGCAGAGGCACGGAGACAGAGACACAGAGACAGAGACACAGAGACCGAGACCCAGAGACAGAGACACAGATACAGAGACACAGATGCAGAGACACAATGACAGAGATTCGGAGACAGAGACACAGAAACGTAGACACAAGGACAGAGACACAGAGACAGGGACACAGAGACGGAGACACAGAGAGAGAGACACAGAGACAGAGACACAGGGGCAGAGGCACAGAGACAGAGACACAGAGACAGGGACACAGAGAGAGTGACACAAAGACAGAGACACAGGGGCAGAGGAACAGAGACATAGACACAGAGACAGAGACACAGAGACAGAGACACAGGGACGGAGACACAAGGACAGAGACACAGAGACAGGGACACAGAGAGAGAGAGACAGAGACAGAGACACAGAGACAGAGACACAGAGACAGAGACAAAATGACAGAGATTCGGAGACAGAGACACAGGGAGAGAGACACAGAAACGTAGACACAAGGACAGAGACACAGAAACAGGGACACAGAGACGGAGACACAGAGAGAGAGACACAGAGACAGAGACACAGGGGCAGAGGCACAGAGACGGAGACACAGAGACATGGACACAGAGAGAGTGACACAAAGACAGAGACACAGGGACAGAGACACAGAGACAGGGACACAGAGAGAGTGACTCAGAGACAGAGACACAGGGACAGAATCACAGAGACATAGACACAGAGACAGAGACACAGAGACAGAGACACAGGGACAGAATCACAGAGACATAGACACAGAGACAGAGACACAGAGACACAGAGACAGAGACAGAGACAGAGGCAGAGACACAGAGACAGAGACACAGAGACAGAGACACAGAGACAGAGTCACAGAGACAGAGACACAGAGGCAGAGGCACGGAGACAGAGACACAGATGCAGAGACACAATGACAGAGATTCGGAGACAGAGACACAGAAACGTAGACACAAGGACAGAGACACAGAGACAGGGACACAGAGACGGAGACACAGAGAGAGAGACACAGAGACAGAGACACAGGGGCAGAGGCACAGAGACAGAGACACAGAGACAGGGACACAGAGAGAGTGACACAAAGACAGAGACACAGGGGCAGAGGAACAGAGACATAGACACAGAGTAAGAGACACAGAGGCAGAGACACAGAGAAAGAGACAGAGACACAGAGACGGAGACACCGGGACAGAGACACAGAGACAGGGCACAGAGACGGAGACTCTGGGACAGAGACACAGAGACAGAGATTCAGAGACAGGGACACAGAGACGGAGACACAGGGACAGAGACACAGAGACAGGGACGCAGGGACAGAGACACAGAGACAGAGACAAAATGACAGAGATTCGGAGACAGAGACACAGGGAGAGAGACACAGAAACGTAGACACAAGGACAGAGACACAGAGACAGGGACACAGAGGCGGAGACACAGGGAGAGAGACACAGAGACCGAGACCCAGAGACAGAGTCACAGAGACAGAGACACAGAGACAGAGACACAGAGACAGAGACACAGAGACAGAGACACAGAGACAGAGACACAGAGACAGAGACACAGACACAGAGACGCAGAGAAAGGGACACAGAGACAGTGACGCAGAGACAGAGGCACAGAGACAGAGACACAGAGACAGGGACACAGAGACAGAGACACAGAGACAGAGACGCAGAGACAGAGACACAGAGACAGAGACACAGGTACAGACACACAGAGACATAGACACAGCGACAGAGACACAGAGACAGAGACACAGAGACAGAGACACAGAGACAGAGACACAGGGACAGAGACACAGAGACAGAGACAGAGACACAGAGACAGAGACACAGAGACAGAGACACAGAGACAGAGACACAGATGCAGAGACACAATGACAGAGATTCGGAGACAGAGACACAGAAACGTAGACACAAGGACAGAGACACAGGGACAGGGACACAGAGACGGAGACACAGAGAGAGAGACACAGAGACAGAGACACAGGGGCAGAGGCACAGAGACAGAGACACAGAGACAGGGACACAGAGAGAGTGACACAAAGACAGAGACACAGGGGCAGAGGAACAGAGACATAGACACAGAGTAAGAGACACAGAGGCAGAGACACAGAGAAAGAGACAGAGACACAGAGACGGAGACACCGGGACAGAGACACAGAGACAGGGCACAGAGACGGAGACTCTGGGACAGAGACACAGAGACAGAGATTCAGAGACAGGGACACAGAGACGGAGACACAGGGACAGAGACACAGAGACAGGGACGCAGGGACAGAGACACAGAGACAGAGACAAAATGACAGAGATTCGGAGACAGAGACACAGGGAGAGAGACACAGAAACGTAGACACAAGGACAGAGACACAGAGACAGGGACACAGAGGCGGAGACACAGGGAGAGAGACACAGAGACCGAGACCCAGAGACAGAGTCACAGAGACAGAGACACAGAGACAGAGACACAGAGACAGAGACACAGAGACAGAGACACAGAGACAGAGACACAGACACAGAGACGCAGAGAAAGGGACACAGAGACAGTGACGCAGAGACAGAGGCACAGAGACAGAGACACAGAGACAGGGACACAGAGACAGAGACACAGAGACAGAGACGCAGAGACAGAGACACAGAGACAGAGACACAGAGACAGAGACACAGAGACAGAGACACAGAGACAGAGACACAGGGACAGAGACACAGAGACAGAGACAGAGACACAGAGACAGAGACACAGAGACAGAGACACAGAGACAGAGACACAGAGACAGAGAAACAGAGACAGAGACACAGAGGCAGAGGCACAGAGAGAGAGACACAGAGGCAGAGACACAGAGAAAGAGACAGAGACACAGAGACGGAGACACAGGGACAGAGACACAGAGACAGGGCACAGGGACGGAGACTCTGGGACAGAGACACAGAGACAGAGATTCAGAGACAGGGACACAGAGACGGAGACGCAGAGGCAGAGACACAGAGACCGAGACACAGAGACGGAGACTGTGGGACAGAGACACAGAGACAGAGATTCAGATGCAGAGACACAGAGACGGAGACACAGGGGCAGAGCCACAGAGACAGGGACACAGAGGCAGAGATTCAGATGCAGAGACACAGGGACAGATTCACAGCGACAGAGACACGGAGAGAGACCCACGGAGACAGAGACACAGAGACAGGGACACAGAGACGGAGACAGATGGACAGAGACACAGAGACCGTGACACAAGGAGAGAGACACAGAGACATAGACACAGAGACAGAGATACAGAGACAGAGATTCAGATGCAGAGACACAGGGACAGATTCACAGCGACAGAGACAAGGAGAGAGACCCACGGAGACAGAGACACAGAGACAGGGACACAGAGACGGAGACAGATGGACAGAGACACAGAGACCGTGACACAAGGAGAAAGACAAAGAGACATAGACACAGAGACAGAGATACAGAGACAGAGACACAGAGACAGAGACACAGAGACAGAGACAGAGACACCGGGACAGAGACACAGAGACAGAGACACAGAGACAGAGACACAGAGACAGTGACGCAAAGACGGAGACACAGGGGCGGAGACACCGAGACAGAGAGACAGAGACAGAGACACAGAGACAGAGACACAGAGACAGAGACACAGAGACAGAGACACAGAGACAGAGACAGAGACACAGAGACAGAGACTCAGAGACAGAGACACAGAGACAGAGACAGAGACAGAGACAGAGACAGAGACAGAGACACGGAGACAGATACACAGAGACAGAGACACAGAGACAGAGACAGAGACACCGGGACAGAGACACAGAGACAGAGACACAGAGACAGTGACGCAAAGACGGAGACACAGGGGCAGAGACACCGAGACAGAGAGACAGAGACAGAGACACAGAGACAGAGACACAGAGACAGAGACACAGAGACAGAGACACAGAGACAGAGACACAGAGACAGAGACACAGAGACAGAGACAAAATGACAGAGATTCGGAGACAGAGACACAGGGAGAGAGACACAGAAACGTAGACACAAGGACAGAGACACAGAGACAGGGACACAGAGACGGAGACACAGGGAGAGAGACACAGAGACCGAGACCCAGAGACAGAGTCACAGAGACAGAGACACAGAGACAGAGACACAGAGACAGAGACACAGAGACAGAGACACAGCGACAGAGACACAGACACAGAGACGCAGAGAAAGGGACACAGAGACAGTGACGCAGAGACAGAGGCACAGAGACAGAGACACAGAGACAGGGACACAGAGACAGAGACACAGAGACAGAGACGCAGAGACAGAGACACAGAGACAGAGACACAGGTACAGACACACAGAGACATAGACACAGCGACAGAGACACAGAGACAGAGACACAGAGACAGAGACACAGGGACAGAGACAGAGACGCAGAGACAGGGACACAGAGACAGAGACACAGAGACCGAGACCCAGAGACAGAGACACAGATACAGAGACACAGAGACAGAGACACAGAGACAGAGACACAGAGACAGAGACACAGAGACAGAGACACAGAGACAGAGACACAGAGACAGAGACACAGAGACAGAGACACAGAGACAGAGACACAGAGACAGAGAAACAGAGGCAGAGACACAGAGGCAGAGGCACAGAGAGAGAGACACAGAGGCAGAGACACAGAGAAAGAGACAGAGACACAGAGACGGAGACACAGGGACAGAGACACAGAGACAGGGCACAGGGACGGAGACTCTGGGACAGAGACACAGAGACAGAGATTCAGAGACAGGGACACAGAGACGGAGACACAGAGGCAGAGACACAGAGACAGAGACACAGAGACGGAGACTGTGGGACAGAGACACAGAGACAGAGATTCAGATGCAGAGACACAGAGACGGAGACACAGGGGCAGAGCCACAGAGACAGGGACACAGAGGCAGAGATTCAGATGCAGAGACACAGGGACAGATTCACAGCGACAGAGACACGGAGAGAGACCCACGGAGACAGAGACACAGAGACAGGGACACAGAGACGGAGACAGTTGGACAGAGACACAGAGACCGTGACACAAGGAGAGAGACAGAGACAGAGACACAGAGACAGAGACACAGAGACAGAGACACAGAGACAGAGACACAGAGACAGAGACACAGAGACAGAGACACAGAGACAGAGACACAGAGACAGAGACACAGAGACAGAGACACAGAGACAGAGACACAGAGACAGAGACAGAGACAGAGACAGAGACAGAGACAGAGACACGGAGACAGATACACAGAGACAGAGACACAGAGACAGAGACACAGAGACAGAGATACAGAGACAGACACACAGGGACAGAGACACAGAGACAGAGACACAGAGACAGAGACGCAGAGACAGAGACGCAGAGACAGGGACACAGAGACAGAGACAGGGACACAGAGACAGAGACACAGAGACAGAGACACAGAGACAGAGACACAGAGACAGAGACACAGAGACAGAGACACAGAGACAGAGACACAGAGACAGAGACACAGAGGCAGAGACACAGAGACAGAGACACTGAGACGGAGACACAGATACAGAGACACAGAGACAGCGACACAGAGACAGAGACACAGAGACAGATACACAGAGACAGAGACACAGAGACAGAGACACAGAGACAGAGACACAGAGACAGAGTCACAGATACAGAGACACAGAGGCAGAGGCACAGAGACAGAGACACGGAGACAGAGACACAGAGGCAGGCACACAGAGACAGAGACACAGAGACGGAGACACAGAGACGGAGACACAGAGACAGAGACACAGAGACAGAGACACAGAGACAGAGACACAGAGACAGAGACACAGAGACAGAGACACAGAGACAGAGACACAGAGACAGAGACACAGAGACAGAGACACAGAGACAGAGACACAGAGACGGAGACACAGATACAGAGACACAGAGACAGCGACACAGAGACAGAGACACAGAGACAGAGACACAGAGACAGATACACAGAGACAGAGACACAGAGACAGAGACACAGGGACAGAGACACAGAGACAGAGTCACAGATACAGAGACACAGAGGCAGAGGCACAGAGACAGAGACACAGAGGCAGGCACACAGAGACAGAGACACAGAGACGGAGACAGAGAGACAGATGCACAGAGACAGAGACACAGAGACAGAGACACAGAGACAGAGAAACAGAGACAGAGACACAGAGACAGAGACACAGAGACAGAGACACAGAGACGGAGACACAGATATAGAGACACAGAGACAGCGACACAGAGACAGAGACACAGAGACAGGGACGCAGAGACAGAGACACAGAGACAGAGACAAAATGACAGAGATTCGGAGACAGAGACACAGGGTGAGAGACACAGAAACGTAGACACAAGGACAGAGACACAGAGACAGGGACACAGAGACAGAGACACAGAGAGAGAGACACAGAGACAGAGACACAGAGACAGAGACACAGAGACAGAGTCACAGATACAGAGACACAGAGGCAGAGGCACAGAGACAGAGACACAGAGACAGAGACACAGAGGCAGGCACACAGAGACAGAGACACAGAGACGGAGACAGAGAGACAGATACACAGAGACAGAGACACAGAGACAGAGACACAGAGACAGAGAAACAGAGACAGAGTCACAGAGACAGAGACACAGAGACCGAGACCCAGAGACAGAGACGCAGATACAGAGACACAGATGCAGAGACACAATGACAGAGATTCGGAGACAGAGACACAGGGAGAGGGACACAGAAACGGAGACACAGGGACAGAGACACAGAGACAGGGACACAGAGACAGAGACGCAGTGACAGAGACACAGAGGCAGAGACACAGAGAAAGAGAAACAGAGACAGAGACAGAGACAGAGACAGAGACACAGAGACAGAGACACAGAGATAGAGACACAGAGACAGAGACACAGAGACAGAGACGCAGAGACAGAGACGCAGAGACAGAGACACAGTGACGGAGACCCAGAGACAGAGACACAGATACAGAGACACAGAGACAGAGACACAGTGACAGAGACACAGAGACGGAGACACAGAGACAGATACACAGAGAGAGCGTCACAGAGACAGAGACACAGAGGCAGAGGCACAGAGACAGAGACACAGAGACAGAGACACAGAGACAGAGACACAGAGACAGGGACGCAGAGACAGAGACACAGAGACAGAGACAAAATGACAGAGATTCGGAGACAGAGACACAGGGAGAGAGACACAGAAACGTAGACACAAGGACAGAGACACAGAGACAGGGACACAGAGACAGAGACACAGAGAGAGAGACACAGAGACAGAGACACAGGGGCAGAGGCACAGAGACAGAGACACAGAGACATGGACACAGAGAGAGTGACACAAAGACAGAGACACAGGGACAGAGGAACAGAGACATAGACACAGAGACAGAGACACAGAGACAGAGACACAGGGACGGAGACACAAGGACAGAGACACAGAGACAGGGACACAGAGAGAGAGAGACCGAGACAGAGACACAGAGACAGAGACACAGAGGCAGAGGCACGGAGACAGAGACACAGAGACAGAGACACAGAGACCGAGACCCAGAGACAGAGACACAGATACAGAGACACAGATGCAGAGACACAATGAGAGAGATTCGGAGACAGAGACACAGGGAGAGGGACACAGAAACGGAGACACAGGGACAGAGCCACAGAGACAGGGACACAGAGACAGAGACGCAGTGACAGAGACACAGAGCCAGAGACAGAGACACAGAGATGGAGACACAGGGACAGAGACACAGAGACAGGGACCCAGCGACAGAGTCACAGAGATAGAGACACTGAGACAGAGTCACAGAGACAGAGACACAGAGGCAGAGGCACAGAGAGAGAGACACAGAGGCAGAGACACAGAGAAAGAGACAGAGACACAGAGACGGAGACTGTGGGACAGAGACACAGAGACAGAGATTCAGATGCAGAGACACAGAGACGGAGACACAGGGGCAGAGCCACCGAGACAGGGACACAGAGGCAGAGATTCAGATGCAGAGACACAGGGACAGATTCACAGCGACAGAGACACGGAGAGAGACCCACGGAGACAGAGACACAGAGACAGGGACACAGAGACGGAGACAGATGGACAGAGACACAGAGACCGTGACACAAGGAGAGAGACACAGAGACATAGACAGAGAGACAGAGATACAGAGACAGAGACGCAGAGACAGATACACAGAGGCAGAGACACAGAGACAGAGACAGAGACACAGAGACGGAGACACAGGGACAGAGACACAGAGACAGGGACCCAGCGACAGAGTCACAGAGATAGAGACACTGAGACAGAGACACAGAGACAGAGACACAGAGACAGAGTCACAGATACAGAGACACAGAGGCAGAGGCACAGAGACAGAGACACGGAGACAGAGACACAGAGGCAGGCACACAGAGACAGAGACACAGAGACGGAGACACAGAGACGGAGACACAGAGACAGAGACACAGAGACAGAGACACAGAGACAGAGACACAGAGACAGAGACACAGAGACAGAGACACAGAGACAGAGACACAGAGACAGAGACACAGAGACAGAGACACAGAGACAGAGACACAGAGACGGAGACACAGATACAGAGACACAGAGACAGCGACACAGAGACAGAGACACAGAGACAGAGACACAGAGACAGATACACAGAGACAGAGACACAGAGACAGAGACACAGGGACAGAGACACAGAGACAGAGTCACAGATACAGAGACACAGAGGCAGAGGCACAGAGACAGAGACACAGAGGCAGGCACACAGAGACAGAGACACAGAGACGGAGACAGAGAGACAGATGCACAGAGACAGAGACACAGAGACAGAGACACAGAGACAGAGAAACAGAGACAGAGACACAGAGACAGAGACACAGAGACAGAGACACAGAGACGGAGACACAGATATAGAGACACAGAGACAGCGACACAGAGACAGAGACACAGAGACAGGGACGCAGAGACAGAGACACAGAGACAGAGACAAAATGACAGAGATTCGGAGACAGAGACACAGGGTGAGAGACACAGAAACGTAGACACAAGGACAGAGACACAGAGACAGGGACACAGAGACAGAGACACAGAGAGAGAGACACAGAGACAGAGACACAGAGACAGAGACACAGAGACAGAGTCACAGATACAGAGACACAGAGGCAGAGGCACAGAGACAGAGACACAGAGACAGAGACACAGAGGCAGGCACACAGAGACAGAGACACAGAGACGGAGACAGAGAGACAGATACACAGAGACAGAGACACAGAGACAGAGACACAGAGACAGAGAAACAGAGACAGAGTCACAGAGACAGAGACACAGAGACCGAGACCCAGAGACAGAGACGCAGATACAGAGACACAGATGCAGAGACACAATGACAGAGATTCGGAGACAGAGACACAGGGAGAGGGACACAGAAACGGAGACACAGGGACAGAGACACAGAGACAGGGACACAGAGACAGAGACGCAGTGACAGAGACACAGAGGCAGAGACACAGAGAAAGAGAAACAGAGACAGAGACAGAGACAGAGACAGAGACACAGAGACAGAGACACAGAGATAGAGACACAGAGACAGAGACACAGAGACAGAGACGCAGAGACAGAGACGCAGAGACAGAGACACAGTGACGGAGACCCAGAGACAGAGACACAGATACAGAGACACAGAGACAGAGACACAGTGACAGAGACACAGAGACGGAGACACAGAGACAGATACACAGAGAGAGCGTCACAGAGACAGAGACACAGAGGCAGAGGCACAGAGACAGAGACACAGAGACAGAGACACAGAGACAGAGACACAGAGACAGGGACGCAGAGACAGAGACACAGAGACAGAGACAAAATGACAGAGATTCGGAGACAGAGACACAGGGAGAGAGACACAGAAACGTAGACACAAGGACAGAGACACAGAGACAGGGACACAGAGACAGAGACACAGAGAGAGAGACACAGAGACAGAGACACAGGGGCAGAGGCACAGAGACAGAGACACAGAGACATGGACACAGAGAGAGTGACACAAAGACAGAGACACAGGGACAGAGGAACAGAGACATAGACACAGAGACAGAGACACAGAGACAGAGACACAGGGACGGAGACACAAGGACAGAGACACAGAGACAGGGACACAGAGAGAGAGAGACCGAGACAGAGACACAGAGACAGAGACACAGAGGCAGAGGCACGGAGACAGAGACACAGAGACAGAGACACAGAGACCGAGACCCAGAGACAGAGACACAGATACAGAGACACAGATGCAGAGACACAATGAGAGAGATTCGGAGACAGAGACACAGGGAGAGGGACACAGAAACGGAGACACAGGGACAGAGCCACAGAGACAGGGACACAGAGACAGAGACGCAGTGACAGAGACACAGAGCCAGAGACAGAGACACAGAGATGGAGACACAGGGACAGAGACACAGAGACAGGGACCCAGCGACAGAGTCACAGAGATAGAGACACTGAGACAGAGTCACAGAGACAGAGACACAGAGGCAGAGGCACAGAGAGAGAGACACAGAGGCAGAGACACAGAGAAAGAGACAGAGACACAGAGACGGAGACTGTGGGACAGAGACACAGAGACAGAGATTCAGATGCAGAGACACAGAGACGGAGACACAGGGGCAGAGCCACCGAGACAGGGACACAGAGGCAGAGATTCAGATGCAGAGACACAGGGACAGATTCACAGCGACAGAGACACGGAGAGAGACCCACGGAGACAGAGACACAGAGACAGGGACACAGAGACGGAGACAGATGGACAGAGACACAGAGACCGTGACACAAGGAGAGAGACACAGAGACATAGACAGAGAGACAGAGATACAGAGACAGAGACGCAGAGACAGATACACAGAGGCAGAGACACAGAGACAGAGACAGAGACACAGAGACGGAGACACAGGGACAGAGACACAGAGACAGGGACCCAGCGACAGAGTCACAGAGATAGAGACACTGAGACAGAGACAGAGACACCGGGACAGAGACACAGAGACAGAGACACAGAGACAGAGACACAGAGACAGTGACGCAAAGACGGAGACACAGGGGCAGAGACACCGAGACAGAGAGACAGAGACAGAGACACAGAGACAGAGACACAGAGACAGAGACACAGAGACAGAGACACAGAGACACAGACAGAGACAGAGACAGAGACAGAGACAGAGACAGAGACAGAGACAGAGACAGAGACAGAGACACGGAGACAGAGACACAGAGACGGAGACACAGATACAGAGACACAGAGACAGCGACACAGAGACAGAGACACAGAGACAGAGACACAGAGACAGATACACAGAGACAGAGACACAGAGACAGAGACACAGAGACAGAGACACAGAGACAGAGTCACAGATACAGAGACACAGAGGCAGAGGCACAGAGACAGAGACACAGAGGCAGGCACACAGAGACAGAGACACAGAGACGGAGACAGAGAGACAGATGCACAGAGACAGAGACACAGAGACAGAGACACAGAGGCAGAGGCACAGAGACAGAGACACAGAGAAAGAGACAGAGACACAGAGACGGAGACACAGGGACAGAGACACAGAGACAGGGCACAGGGACGGAGACTCTGGGACAGAGACACAGAGACAGAGATTCAGAGACAGGGACACAGAGACGGAGACACAGAGGCAGAGACACAGAGACAGAGACACAGAGGCGGAGACTGTGGGACAGAGACACAGAGACAGAGATTCAGATGCAGAGACACAGAGACGGAGACACAGGGGCAGAGCCACAGAGACAGGGACACAGAGGCAGAGATTCAGATGCAGAGACACAGGGACAGATTCACAGCGACAGAGACACGGAGAGAGACCCACGGAGACAGAGACACAGAGACAGGGACACAGAGACGGAGACAGTTGGACAGAGACACAGAGACCGTGACACAAGGAGAGAGACAGAGACAGAGACACAGAGACAGAGACACAGAGACAGAGACACAGAGACAGAGACACAGAGACAGAGACACAGAGACAGAGACACAGAGACAGAGACACAGAGACAGAGACACAGAGACAGAGACAGAGACAGAGACAGAGACAGAGACAGAGACAGAGACAGAGACACGGAGACAGATACACAGAGACAGAGACACAGAGACAGAGACACAGAGACAGAGATACAGAGACAGACACACAGGGACAGAGACACAGAGACAGAGACACAGAGACAGAGACGCAGAGACAGAGACGCAGAGACAGGGACACAGAGACAGAGACAGGGACACAGAGACAGAGACACAGAGACAGAGACACAGAGACAGAGACACAGAGACAGAGACACAGAGACAGAGACACAGAGACAGAGACACAGAGACAGAGACACAGAGGCAGAGACACAGAGACAGAGACACTGAGACGGAGACACAGATACAGAGACACAGAGACAGCGACACAGAGACAGAGACACAGAGACAGATACACAGAGACAGAGACACAGAGACAGAGACACAGAGACAGAGACACAGAGACAGAGACACAGAGACAGAGTCGCAGATACAGAGACACAGAGGCAGAGGCACAGAGACAGAGACACAGAGACAGAGACACAGAGACAGAGACACAGAGACAGAGACACAGAGACAGAGACACAGAGACGGAGACACAGATACAGAGACACAGAGACAGCGACACAGAGACAGAGACACAGAGACAGAGACACAGAGACAGATACACAGAGACAGAGACACAGAGACAGAGACACAGGGACAGAGACACAGAGACAGAGTCACAGATACAGAGACACAGAGGCAGAGGCACAGAGACAGAGACACAGAGGCAGGCACACAGAGACAGAGACACAGAGACGGAGACAGAGAGACAGATGCACAGAGACAGAGACACAGAGACAGAGACACAGAGACAGAGAAACAGAGACAGAGACAAAGAGACAGAGACACAGAGACAGAGACACAGAGACGGAGACACAGATACAGAGACACAGAGACAGCGACACAGAGACAGAGACACAGAGACAGAGAAACAGAGACAGAGACACAGAGACAGAGACACAGAGACAGAGACACAGAGACGGAGACACAGATACAGAGACACAGAGACAGCGACACAGAGACAGAGACACAGAGACAGGGACGCAGAGACAGAGACACAGAGACAGAGACAAAATGACAGAGATTCGGAGACAGAGACACAGGGAGAGAGACACAGAAACGTAGACACAAGGACAGAGACACAGAGACAGGGACACAGAGACAGAGACACAGAGAGAGAGACACAGAGACAGAGACACAGAGACAGAGACACAGAGACAGAGTCACAGATACAGAGACACAGAGGCAGAGGCACAGAGACAGAGACACAGAGACAGAGACACAGAGGCAGGCACACAGAGACAGAGACACAGAGACGGAGACAGAGAGACAGATACACAGAGACAGAGACACAGAGACAGAGACACAGAGACAGAGAAACAGAGACAGAGTCACAGAGACAGAGACACAGAGACCGAGACCCAGAGACAGAGACGCAGATACAGAGACACAGATGCAGAGACACAATGACAGAGATTCGGAGACAGAGACACAGGGAGAGGGACACAGAAACGGAGACACAGGGACAGAGACACAGAGACAGGGACACAGAGACAGAGACGCAGTGACAGAGACACAGAGGCAGAGACACAGAGAAAGAGAAACAGAGACAGAGACAGAGACAGAGACACAGAGACAGAGACACAGAGATAGAGACACAGAGACAGAGACACAGAGACAGAGACGCAGAGACAGATACACAGAGACAGAGACACAGAGACAGAGACAGAGACACAGAGACGGAGACACAGGGACAGAGACACAGAGACAGGGACCCAGCGACAGAGTCACAGAGATAGAGACACTGAGACAGAGACAGAGACACCGGGACAGAGACACAGAGACAGAGACACAGAGACAGAGACACAGAGACAGAGACACAGTGACAGAGACACAGAGACGGAGACACAGAGACAGATACACAGAGACAGCGTCACAGAGACAGAGACACAGAGGCAGAGGCACAGAGACAGAGACACAGAGACAGAGACACAGAGACAGAGACACAGAGACAGGGACGCAGAGACAGAGACACAGAGACAGAGACAAAATGACAGAGATTCGGAGACAGAGACACAGGGAGAGAGACACAGAAACGTAGACACAAGGACAGAGACACAGAGACAGGGACACAGAGACAGAGACACAGAGAGAGAGACACAGAGACAGAGACACAGGGGCAGAGGCACAGAGACAGAGACACAGAGACATGGACACAGAGAGAGTGACACAAAGACAGAGACACAGGGACAGAGGAACAGAGGCATAGACACAGAGACAGAGACACAGAGACAGAGACACAGGGACGGAGACACAAGGACAGAGACACAGAGACAGGGACACAGAGAGAGAGAGACCGAGACAGAGACACAGAGACAGAGACACAGAGGCAGAGGCACGGAGACAGAGACACAGAGACAGAGACACAGAGACCGAGACCCAGAGACAGAGACACAGATACAGAGACACAGATGCAGAGACACAATGAGAGAGATTCGGAGACAGAGACACAGGGAGAGGGACACAGAAACGGAGACACAGGGACAGAGCCACAGAGACAGGGACACAGAGACAGAGACGCAGTGACAGAGACACAGAGCCAGAGACAGAGACACAGAGATGGAGACACAGGGACAGAGACACAGAGACAGGGACCCAGCGACAGAGTCACAGAGATAGAGACACTGAGACAGAGTCACAGAGACAGAGACACAGAGGCAGAGGCACAGAGAGAGAGACACAGAGGCAGAGACACAGAGAAAGAGACAGAGACACAGAGACGGAGACTGTGGGACAGAGACACAGAGACAGAGATTCAGATGCAGAGACACAGAGACGGAGACACAGGGGCAGAGCCACCGAGACAGGGACACAGAGGCAGAGATTCAGATGCAGAGACACAGGGACAGATTCACAGCGACAGAGACACGGAGAGAGACCCACGGAGACAGAGACACAGAGACAGGGACACAGAGACGGAGACAGATGGACAGAGACACAGAGACCGTGACACAAGGAGAGAGACACAGAGACATAGACAGAGAGACAGAGATACAGAGACAGAGACGCAGAGACAGATACACAGAGACAGAGACACAGAGACAGAGACAGAGACACAGAGACGGAGACACAGGGACAGAGACACAGAGACAGGGACCCAGCGACAGAGTCACAGAGATAGAGACACTGAGACAGAGACAGAGACACCGGGACAGAGACACAGAGACAGAGACACAGAGACAGAGACACAGAGACAGTGACGCAAAGACGGAGACACAGGGGCAGAGACACCGAGACAGAGAGACAGAGACAGAGACACAGAGACAGAGACACAGAGACAGAGACACAGAGACAGAGACACAGAGACACAGACAGAGACAGAGACAGAGACAGAGACAGAGACAGAGACAGAGACAGAGACAGAGACACGGAGACAGAGACACAGAGACGAAGACACAGATACAGAGACACAGAGACAGCGACACAGAGACAGAGACACAGAGACAGAGACACAGAGACAGATACACAGAGACAGAGACACAGAGACAGAGACACAGAGACAGAGACACAGAGACAGAGTCACAGATACAGAGACACAGAGGCAGAGGCACAGAGACAGAGACACAGAGACAGAGACACAGGGGCAGGCACACAGAGACAGAGACACAGAGACGGAGACAGAGAGACAGATGCACAGAGACAGAGACACAGAGACAGAGACACAGAGGCAGAGGCACAGAGACAGAGACACAGAGACAGAGACACAGAGACAGAGACACAGAGACAGGGGCACAGAGACGGAGACACAGAGAGACAGACACAGAGGCAGAGACACAGAGACAGAGACACAGGTACAGAGACACAGAGACAGAGGCACAGCGACAGAGACAAAGAGACAGAGACACAGAGACAGAGACACAGAGACAGAGACACAGAGACAGAGACACAGAGACAGAGACACAGGGACAGAGGCACAGGGACAGAGAAACAGAGGCAGACACTCAGAGACAGAGACACAGAGACAGAGACCCAGAGACAGAGACACAGATACAGAGACACAGAGACAGAGAAACAGAGACAGAGTCACAGAGACAGAGACACAGAGGCAGAGGCACAGAGAGGGAGACACAGAGACAGAGACACAGGGGCAGAGGCACAGAGACAGAGACACAGAGACAGGGACACAGAGAGAGTGACACAAAGACAGAGACACAGGGGCAGAGGAACAGAGACATAGACACAGAGTAAGAGACACAGAGGCAGAGACACAGAGAAAGAGACAGAGACACAGAGACGGAGACACCGGGACAGAGACACAGAGACAGGGCACAGAGACGGAGACTCTGGGACAGAGACACAGAGACAGAGATTCAGAGACAGGGACACAGAGACGGAGACACAGGGACAGAGACACAGAGACAGGGACGCAGAGACAGAGACACAGAGACAGAGACAAAATGACAGAGATTCGGAGACAGAGACACAGGGAGAGAGACACAGAAACGTAGACACAAGGACAGAGACACAGAGACAGGGACACAGAGACGGAGACACAGGGAGAGAGACATAGAGACCGAGACCCAGAGACAGAGTCACAGAGACAGAGACACAGAGACAGAGACACAGAGACAGAGACACAGAGACAGAGACACAGAGACAGAGACACAGAGACAGAGACACAGACACAGAGACGCAGAGAAAGGGACACAGAGACAGTGACGCAGAGACAGAGGCACAGAGACAGAGACACAGAGACAGGGACACAGAGACAGAGACACAGAGACAGAGACGCAGAGACAGAGACACAGAGACAGAGACACAGGTACAGACACACAGAGACATAGACACAGCGACAGAGACACAGAGACAGAGACACAGAGACAGAGACACAGAGACAGAGACACAGAGACAGAGACACAGGGACAGAGACACAGAGACAGAGACAGAGACACAGAGACAGAGACACAGAGACAGAGACACAGAGACAGAGACACAGAGACAGAGAAACAGAGACAGAGACACAGAGGCAGAGGCACAGAGAGAGAGACACAGAGGCAGAGACACAGAGAAAGAGACAGAGACACAGAGACGGAGACACAGGGACAGAGACACAGAGACAGGGCACAGGGACGGAGACTCTGGGACAGAGACACAGAGACAGAGATTCAGAGACAGGGACACAGAGACGGAGACACAGAGGCAGAGACACAGAGACAGAGACACAGAGACGGAGACTGTGGGACAGAGACACAGAGACAGAGATTCAGATGCAGAGACACAGAGACGGAGACACAGGGGCAGAGCCACAGAGACAGGGACACAGAGGCAGAGATTCAGATGCAGAGACACAGGGACAGATTCACAGCGACAGAGACACGGAGAGAGACCCACGGAGACAGAGACACAGAGACAGGGACACAGAGACGGAGACAGATGGACAGAGACACAGAGACCGTGACACAAGGAGAGAGACACAGAGACATAGACACAGAGACAGAGATACAGAGACAGAGACACAGAGACAGAGACACAGAGACAGAGACAGAGACACCGGGACAGAGACACAGAGACAGAGACACAGAGACAGAGACACAGAGACAGTGACGCAAAGACGGAGACACAGGGGCAGAGACACCGAGACAGAGAGACAGAGACAGAGACACAGAGACAGAGACACAGAGACAGAGACACAGAGACAGCGACACAGAGACAGAGACACAGAGACAGAGACACAGAGACAGATACACAGAGACAGAGACACAGAGACAGAGACACAGAGACAGAGACACAGAGACAGAGACACAGAGACAGAGTCACAGATACAGAGACACAGAGGCAGAGGCACAGAGACAGAGACACAGAGACAGAGACAGAGACAGAGGCACGGAGACAGATACACAGAGACAGAGACACAGAGACAGAGACAGAGACACCAGGACAGAGACACAGAGACAGAGACACAGAGACAGAGACACAGAGACAGTGACACAAAGACGGAGACACAGGGGCAGAGACACGGAGACAGAGAGACAGAGACAGAGACACAGAGACAGAGAAACAGAGACAGAGACACAGAGACAGAGACACAGAGACAGAGACACAGAGACAGAGACACAGAGACAGAGACACAGAGACAGAGACAGAGACAGAGACAGAGACAGAGACAGAGACAGAGACAGAGACACGGAGACAGATACACAGAGACAGAGACACAGAGACAGAGACACAGAGACAGAGACACAGAGACAGAGACACAGAGACAGAGACACAGAGACAGCGACACAGAGACAGAGAAACAGAGACAGAGACACAGAGGCAGAGGCACAGAGAGAGAGACACAGAGGCAGAGACACAGAGAAAGAGACAGAGACACAGAGACGGAGACACAGGGACAGAGACACAGAGACAGGGCACAGGGACGGAGACTCTGGGACAGAGACACAGAGACAGAGATTCAGAGACAGGGACACAGAGACGGAGACACAGAGGCAGAGACACAGAGACAGAGACACAGAGACGGAGACTGTGGGACAGAGACACAGAGACAGAGATTCAGATGCAGAGACACAGAGACGGAGACACAGGGGCAGAGCCACAGAGACAGGGACACAGAGGCAGAGATTCAGATGCAGAGACACAGGGACAGATTCACAGCGACAGAGACACGGAGAGAGACCCACGGAGACAGAGACACAGAGACAGGGACACAGAGACGGAGACAGATGGACAGAGACACAGAGACCGTGACACAAGGAGAAAGACACAGAGACATAGACACAGAGACAGAGATACAGAGACAGAGACACAGAGACAGAGACACAGAGACAGAGACAGAGACACCGGGACAGAGACACAGAGACAGAGACACAGAGACAGAGACACAGAGACAGTGACGCAAAGACGGAGACACAGGGGCAGAGACACCGAGACAGAGAGACAGAGACAGAGACACAGAGACAGAGACACAGAGACAGAGACACAGAGACAGAGACACAGAGACAGAGACAGAGACACAGAGACAGAGACTCAGAGACAGAGACACAGAGACAGAGACAGAGACAGAGACAGAGACAGAGACAGAGACACGGAGACAGATACACAGAGACAGAGACACAGAGACAGAGACAGAGACACCGGGACAGAGACACAGAGACAGAGACACAGAGACAGTGACGCAAAGACGGAGACACAGGGGCAGAGACACCGAGACAGAGAGACAGAGACAGAGACACAGAGACAGAGACACAGAGACAGAGACACAGAGACAGAGACACAGAGACAGAGACACAGAGACAGAGACACAGAGACAGAGACACAGAGACAGAGACAAAATGACAGAGATTCGGAGACAGAGACACAGGGAGAGAGACACAGAAACGTAGACACAAGGACAGAGACACAGAGACAGGGACACAGAGACGGAGACACAGGGAGAGAGACACAGAGACCGAGACCCAGAGACAGAGTCACAGAGACAGAGACACAGAGACAGAGACACAGAGACAGAGACACAGAGACAGAGACACAGAGACAGAGACACAGCGACAGAGACACAGACACAGAGACGCAGAGAAAGGGACACAGAGACAGTGACGCAGAGACAGAGGCACAGAGACAGAGACACAGAGACAGGGACACAGAGACAGAGACACAGAGACAGAGACGCAGAGACAGAGACACAGAGACAGAGACACAGGTTCAGACACACAGAGACATAGACACAGCGACAGAGACACAGAGACAGAGACACAGAGACAGAGACACAGGGACAGAGACAGAGACGCAGAGACAGGGACACAGAGACAGAGACACAGAGACCGAGACCCAGAGACAGAGACACAGATACAGAGACACAGAGACAGAGACACAGAGACAGAGACACAGAGACAGAGACACAGAGACAGAGACACAGAGACAGAGACACAGAGACAGAGACACAGAGACAGAGACACAGAGACAGAGACACAGAGACAGAGACACAGGGACAGAGAAACAGAGGCAGAGACACAGAGGCAGAGGCACAGAGAGAGAGACACAGAGGCAGAGACACAGAGAAAGAGACAGAGACACAGAGACGGAGACACAGGGACAGAGACACAGAGACAGGGCACAGGGACGGAGACTCTGGGACAGAGACACAGAGACAGAGATTCAGAGACAGGGACACAGAGACGGAGACACAGAGGCAGAGACACAGAGACAGAGACACAGAGACGGAGACTGTGGGACAGAGACACAGAGACAGAGATTCAGATGCAGAGACACAGAGACGGAGACACAGGGGCAGAGCCACAGAGACAGGGACACAGAGGCAGAGATTCAGATGCAGAGACACAGGGACAGATTCACAGCGACAGAGACACGGAGAGAGACCCACGGAGACAGAGACACAGAGACAGGGACACAGAGACGGAGACAGTTGGACAGAGACACAGAGACCGTGACACAAGGAGAGAGACAGAGACAGAGACACAGAGACAGAGACACAGAGACAGAGACACAGAGACAGAGACACAGAGACAGAGACACAGAGACAGAGACACAGAGACAGAGACACAGAGACAGAGACACAGAGACAGAGACACAGAGACAGAGACAGAGACAGAGACAGAGACAGAGACAGAGACACGGAGACAGATACACAGAGACAGAGACACAGAGACAGAGACACAGAGACAGAGATACAGAGACAGACACACAGGGACAGAGACACAGAGACAGAGACACAGAGACAGAGACGCAGAGACAGAGACGCAGAGACAGGGACACAGAGACAGAGACAGGGACACAGAGACAGAGACACAGAGACAGAGACACAGAGACAGAGACACAGAGACAGAGACACAGAGACAGAGACACAGAGACAGAGACACAGAGACAGAGACACAGAGGCAGAGACACAGAGACAGAGACACTGAGACGGAGACACAGATACAGAGACACAGAGACAGCGACACAGAGACAGAGACACAGAGACAGATACACAGAGACAGAGACACAGAGACAGAGACACAGAGACAGAGACACAGAGACAGAGACACAGAGACAGAGTCACAGATACAGAGACACAGAGGCAGAGGCACAGAGACAGAGACACAGAGACAGAGACACAGAGGCAGGCACACAGAGACAGAGACACAGAGACGGAGACACAGAGACAGAGACACAGAGACAGAGACACAGAGACAGAGACACAGAGACAGAGACACAGAGACAGAGACACAGAGACAGAGACACAGAGACAGAGACACAGAGACAGAGACACAGAGACAGAGACACAGAGACAGAGACACAGAGACAGAGACACAGAGACAGAGACACAGAGACGGAGACACAGATACAGAGACACAGAGACAGCGACACAGAGACAGAGACACAGAGACAGAGACACAGAGACAGATACACAGAGACAGAGACACAGAGACAGAGACACAGGGACAGAGACACAGAGACAGAGTCACAGATACAGAGACACAGAGGCAGAGGCACAGAGACAGAGACACAGAGGCAGGCACACAGAGACAGAGACACAGAGACGGAGACAGAGAGACAGATACACAGAGACAGAGACACAGAGACAGAGACACAGAGACAGAGAAACAGAGACAGAGTCACAGAGACAGAGACACAGAGACCGAGACCCAGAGACAGAGACGCAGATACAGAGACACAGATGCAGAGACACAATGACAGAGATTCGGAGACAGAGACACAGGGAGAGGGACACAGAAACGGAGACACAGGGACAGAGACACAGAGACAGGGACACAGAGACAGAGACGCAGTGACAGAGACACAGAGGCAGAGACACAGAGAAAGAGAAACAGAGACAGAGACAGAGACAGAGACACAGAGACAGAGACACAGAGATAGAGACACAGAGACAGAGACACAGAGACAGAGACGCAGAGACAGAGACGCAGAGACAGAGACACAGTGACGGAGACCCAGAGACAGAGACACAGATACAGAGACACAGAGACAGAGACACAGTGACAGAGACACAGAGACGGAGACACAGAGACAGATACACAGAGAGAGCGTCACAGAGACAGAGACACAGAGGCAGAGGCACAGAGACAGAGACACAGAGACAGAGACACAGAGACAGAGACACAGAGACAGGGACGCAGAGACAGAGACACAGAGACAGAGACAAAATGACAGAGATTCGGAGACAGAGACACAGGGAGAGAGACACAGAAACGTAGACACAAGGACAGAGACACAGAGACAGGGACACAGAGACAGAGACACAGAGAGAGAGACACAGAGACAGAGACACAGGGGCAGAGGCACAGAGACAGAGACACAGAGACATGGACACAGAGAGAGTGACACAAAGACAGAGACACAGGGACAGAGGAACAGAGACATAGACACAGAGACAGAGACACAGAGACAGAGACACAGGGACGGAGACACAAGGACAGAGACACAGAGACAGGGACACAGAGAGAGAGAGACCGAGACAGAGACACAGAGACAGAGACACAGAGGCAGAGGCACGGAGACAGAGACACAGAGACAGAGACACAGAGACCGAGACCCAGAGACAGAGACACAGATACAGAGACACAGATGCAGAGACACAATGAGAGAGATTCGGAGACAGAGACACAGGGAGAGGGACACAGAAACGGAGACACAGGGACAGAGCCACAGAGACAGGGACACAGAGACAGAGACGCAGTGACAGAGACACAGAGCCAGAGACAGAGACACAGAGATGGAGACACAGGGACAGAGACACAGAGACAGGGACCCAGCGACAGAGTCACAGAGATAGACACACTGAGACAGAGTCACAGAGACAGAGACACAGAGGCAGAGGCACAGAGAGAGAGACACAGAGGCAGAGACACAGAGAAAGAGACAGAGACACAGAGACGGAGACTGTGGGACTGAGACACAGAGACAGAGATTCAGATGCAGAGACACAGAGACGGAGACACAGGGGCAGAGCCACCGAGACAGGGACACAGAGGCAGAGATTCAGATGCAGAGACACAGGGACAGATTCACAGCGACAGAGACACGGAGAGAGACCCACGGAGACAGAGACACAGAGACAGGGACACAGAGACGGAGACAGATGGACAGAGACACAGAGACCGTGACACAAGGAGAGAGACACAGAGACATAGACAGAGAGACAGAGATACAGAGACAGAGACGCAGAGACAGATACACAGAGGCAGAGACACAGAGACAGAGACAGAGACACAGAGACGGAGACACAGGGACAGAGACACAGAGACAGGGACCCAGCGACAGAGTCACAGAGATAGAGACACTGAGACAGAGACAGAGACACCGGGACAGAGGCACAGAGACAGAGACACAGAGACAGAGACACAGAGACAGTGACGCAAAGACGGAGACACAGGGGCAGAGACACCGAGACAGAGAGACAGAGACAGAGACACAGAGACAGAGACACAGAGACAGAGACACAGAGACAGAGACACAGAGACACAGACAGAGACAGAGACAGAGACAGAGACAGAGACAGAGACAGAGACAGAGACAGAGACACGGAGACAGAGACACAGAGACGGAGACACAGATACAGAGACACAGAGACAGCGACACAGAGACAGAGACACAGAGACAGAGACACAGAGACAGATACACAGAGACAGAGACACAGAGACAGAGACACAGAGACAGAGACACAGAGACAGAGTCACAGATACAGAGACACAGAGGCAGAGGCACAGAGACAGAGACACAGAGACAGAGACACAGAGGCAGGCACACAGAGACAGAGACACAGAGACGGAGACAGAGAGACAGATGCACAGAGACAGAGACACAGAGACAGAGACACAGAGGCAGAGGCACAGAGACAGAGACACAGAGACAGAGACACAGAGACAGAGACACAGAGACAGGGGCACAGAGACGGAGACACAGAGAGACAGACACAGAGACAGAGACACAGAGACAGAGACACAGGTACAGAGACACAGAGACAGAGGCACAGCGACAGAGACAAAGAGACAGAGACACAGAGACAGAGACACAGAGACAGAGACACAGAGACAGAGACACAGAGACAGAGACACAGAGACAGAGGCACAGGGACAGAGACACAGAGGCAGACACTCAGAGACAGAGACACAGAGACAGAGACCCAGAGACAGAGACACAGATACAGAGACACAGAGACAGAGACACAGAGACAGAGAAACAGAGGCAGAGACACAGAGGCAGAGGCACAGAGAGAGAGACACAGAGGCAGAGACACAGAGAAAGAGACAGAGACACAGAGACGGAGACACAGGGACAGAGACACAGAGACAGGGCACAGGGACGGAGACTCTGGGACAGAGACACAGAGACAGAGATTCAGAGACAGGGACACAGAGACGGAGACACAGAGGCAGAGACACAGAGACAGAGACACAGAGACGGAGACTGTGGGACAGAGACACAGAGACAGAGATTCAGATGCAGAGACACAGAGACGGAGACACAGGGGCAGAGCCACAGAGACAGGGACACAGAGGCAGAGATTCAGATGCAGAGACACAGGGACAGATTCACAGCGACAGAGACACGGAGAGAGACCCACGGAGACAGAGACACAGAGACAGGGACACAGAGACGGAGACAGTTGGACAGAGACACAGAGACCGTGACACAAGGAGAGAGACAGAGACAGAGACACAGAGACAGAGACACAGAGACAGAGACACAGAGACAGAGACACAGAGACAGAGACACAGAGACAGAGACACAGAGACAGAGACACAGAGACAGAGACAGAGACAGAGACAGAGACAGAGACAGAGACAGAGACAGAGACACGGAGACAGATACACAGAGACAGAGACACAGAGACAGAGACACAGAGACAGAGATACAGAGACAGACACACAGGGACAGAGACACAGAGACAGAGACGCAGAGACAGAGACGCAGAGACAGGGACACAGAGACAGAGACAGGGACACAGAGACAGAGACACAGAGACAGAGACACAGAGACAGAGACACAGAGACAGAGACACAGAGACAGAGACACAGAGACAGAGACACAGAGACAGAGACACAGAGACAGAGACACAGAGGCAGAGACACAGAGACAGAGACACTGAGACGGAGACACAGATACAGAGACACAGAGACAGCGACACAGAGACAGAGACACAGAGACAGATACACAGAGACAGAGACACAGAGACAGAGACACAGAGACAGAGACACAGAGACAGAGACACAGAGACAGAGTCACAGATACAGAGACACAGAGGCAGAGGCACAGAGACAGAGACACAGAGACAGAGACACAGAGACAGAGACACAGAGACAGAGACACAGAGACAGAGACACAGAGACAGAGACACAGAGACGGAGACACAGATACAGAGACACAGAGACAGCGACACAGAGACAGAGACACAGAGACAGAGACACAGAGACAGATACACAGAGACAGAGACACAGAGACAGAGACACAGGGACAGAGACACAGAGACAGAGTCACAGATACAGAGACACAGAGGCAGAGGCACAGAGACAGAGACACAGAGGCAGGCACACAGAGACAGAGACACAGAGACGGAGACAGAGAGACAGATGCACAGAGACAGAGACACAGAGACAGAGACACAGAGACAGAGAAACAGAGACAGAGACACAGAGACAGAGACACAGAGACAGAGACACAGAGACGGAGACACAGATACAGAGACACAGAGACAGCGACACAGAGACAGAGACACAGAGACAGAGAAACAGAGACAGAGACACAGAGACAGAGACACAGAGACAGAGACACAGAGACGGAGACACAGATACAGAGACACAGAGACAGCGACACAGAGACAGAGACACAGAGACAGGGACGCAGAGACAGAGACACAGAGACAGAGACAAAATGACAGAGATTCGGAGACAGAGACACAGGGAGAGAGACACAGAAACGTAGACACAAGGACAGAGACACAGAGACAGGGACACAGAGACAGAGACACAGAGAGAGAGACACAGAGACAGAGACACAGAGACAGAGACACAGAGACAGAGTCACAGATACAGAGACACAGAGGCAGAGGCACAGAGACAGAGACACAGAGACAGAGACACAGAGGCAGGCACACAGAGACAGAGACACAGAGACGGAGACAGAGAGACAGATACACAGAGACAGAGACACAGAGACAGAGACACAGAGACAGAGAAACAGAGACAGAGTCACAGAGACAGAGACACAGAGACCGAGACCCAGAGACAGAGACGCAGATACAGAGACACAGATGCAGAGACACAATGACAGAGATTCGGAGACAGAGACACAGGGAGAGGGACACAGAAACGGAGACACAGGGACAGAGACACAGAGACAGGGACACAGAGACAGAGACGCAGTGACAGAGACACAGAGGCAGAGACACAGAGAAAGAGAAACAGAGACAGAGACAGCGACAGAGACACAGAGACAGAGACACAGAGATAGAGACACAGAGACAGAGACACAGAGACAGAGACGCAGAGACAGAGACGCAGAGACAGAGACACAGTGACGGAGACCCAGAGACAGAGACACAGATACAGAGACACAGAGACAGAGACACAGTGACAGAGACACAGAGACGGAGACACAGAGACAGATACACAGAGACAGCGTCACAGAGACAGAGACACAGAGGCAGAGGCACAGAGACAGAGACACAGAGACAGAGACACAGAGACAGAGACAGAGACACAGAGACAGGGACGCAGAGACAGAGACACAGAGACAGAGACAAAATGACAGAGATTCGGAGACAGAGACACAGGGAGAGAGACACAGAAACGTAGACACAAGGACAGAGACACAGAGACAGGGACACAGAGACAGAGACACAGAGAGAGAGACACAGAGACAGAGACACAGGGGCAGAGGCACAGAGACAGAGACACAGAGACATGGACACAGAGAGAGTGACACAAAGACAGAGACACAGGGACAGAGGAACAGAGACATAGACACAGAGACAGAGACACAGAGACAGAGACACAGGGACGGAGACACAAGGACAGAGACACAGAGACAGGGACACAGAGAGAGAGAGACCGAGACAGAGACACAGAGACAGAGACACAGAGGCAGAGGCACGGAGACAGAGACACAGAGACAGAGACACAGAGACCGAGACCCAGAGACAGAGACACAGATACAGAGACACAGATGCAGAGACACAATGAGAGAGATTCGGAGACAGAGACACAGGGAGAGGGACACAGAAACGGAGACACAGGGACAGAGCCACAGAGACAGGGACACAGAGACAGAGACGCAGTGACAGAGACACAGAGCCAGAGACAGAGACACAGAGATGGAGACACAGGGACAGAGACACAGAGACAGGGACCCAGCGACAGAGTCACAGAGATAGAGACACTGAGACAGAGTCACAGAGACAGAGACACAGAGGCAGAGGCACAGAGAGAGAGACACAGAGGCAGAGACACAGAGAAAGAGACAGAGACACAGAGACGGAGACTGTGGGACAGAGACACAGAGACAGAGATTCAGATGCAGAGACACAGAGACGGAGACACAGGGGCAGAGCCACCGAGACAGGGACACAGAGGCAGAGATTCAGATGCAGAGACACAGGGACAGATTCACAGCGACAGAGACACGGAGAGAGACCCACGGAGACAGAGACACAGAGACAGGGACACAGAGACGGAGACAGATGGACAGAGACACAGAGACCGTGACACAAGGAGAGAGACACAGAGACATAGACAGAGAGACAGAGATACAGAGACAGAGACGCAGAGACAGATACACAGAGACAGAGACACAGAGACAGAGACAGAGACACAGAGACGGAGACACAGGGACAGAGACACAGAGACAGGGACCCAGCGACAGAGTCACAGAGATAGAGACACTGAGACAGAGACAGAGACACCGGGACAGAGACACAGAGACAGAGACACAGAGACAGAGACACAGAGACAGTGACGCAAAGACGGAGACACAGGGGCAGAGACACCGAGACAGAGAGACAGAGACAGAGACACAGAGACAGAGACACAGAGACAGAGACACAGAGACAGAGACACAGAGACACAGACAGAGACAGAGACAGAGACAGAGACAGAGACAGAAACAGAGACAGAGACACGGAGACAGAGACACAGAGACGGAGACACAGATACAGAGACACAGAGACAGCGACACAGAGACAGAGACACAGAGACAGAGACACAGAGACAGATACACAGAGACAGAGACACAGAGACAGAGACACAGAGACAGAGACACAGAGACAGAGTCACAGATACAGAGACACAGAGGCAGAGGCACAGAGACAGAGACACAGAGACAGAGACACAGAGGCAGGCACACAGAGACAGAGACACAGAGACGGAGACAGAGAGACAGATGCACAGAGACAGAGACACAGAGACAGAGACACAGAGGCAGAGGCACAGAGACAGAGACACAGAGACAGAGACACAGAGACAGAGACACAGAGACAGGGGCACAGAGACGGAGACACAGAGAGACAGACACAGAGGCAGAGACACAGAGACAGAGACACAGGTACAGAGACACAGAGACAGAGGCACAGCGACAGAGACAAAGAGACAGAGACACAGAGACAGAGACACAGAGACAGAGACACAGAGACAGAGACACAGAGACAGAGACACAGAGACAGAGACACAGAGACAGAGGCACAGGGACAGAGACACAGAGACAGAGATTCAGAGACAGGGACACAGAGACGTAGACACAGGGACAGAGACACAGAGACAGGGACGCAGAGACAGAGACACAGAGACAGAGACAAAATGACAGAGATTCGGAGACAGAGACACAGGGAGAGAGACACAGAAACGTAGACACAAGGACAGAGACACAGAGACAGGGACACAGAGACGGAGACACAGAGACAGAGACGCAGAGACAGAGACACAGAGGCAGAGGCACGGAGACAGAGACACAGAGACAGAGACACAGAGACCGAGACCCAGAGACAGAGTCACAGAGACAGAGACACAGAGACAGAGACACAGAGACAGAGACACAGAGACAGAGACACAGAGACAGAGACACAGAGACAGAGACACAGGGACAGAGACGCAGAGAAAGGGACACAGAGACAGTGACGCAGAGACAGAGGCACAGAGAGACAGACACAGAGACAGAGACACAGAGACAGAGACACAGAGACAGAGACACAGGTACAGAGACACAGAGACAGAGGCACAGCGACAGAGACAAAGAGACAGAGACACAGAGACAGAGACACAGAGACAGAGACACAGGTACAGAGACACAGAGACAGAGGCACAGCGACAGAGACAAAGAGACAGAGACACAGAGACAGAGACACAGAGACAGAGACACAGAGACAGAGACACAGAGACAGAGACACAGAGACAGAGGCACAGGGACAGAGACACAGAGGCAGACACTCAGAGACAGAGACACAGAGACAGAGACCCAGAGACAGAGACACAGATACAGAGTCACAGAGACAGAGAGACAGAGACAGAGACACAGAGACAGAGACACAGAGACAGAGACACAGAGACAGAGACACAGAGACAGAGAAACAGAGACAGAGTCACAGAGACAGAGACACAGAGGCAGAGGCACAGAGAGAGAGACACAGAGGCAGAGACACAGAGAAAGAGACAGAGACACAGAGACGGAGACACAGGGACAGAGACACAGAGACAGGGCACAGAGACGGAGACTCTAGGACAGAGACACAGAGACAGAGATTCAGAGACAGGGACACAGAGACGGAGACACAGAGACAGAGACACAGAGGCAGAGGCACAGAGACAGAGACACAGAGACAGAGACACAGAGACAGAGACACAGAGACAGGGGCACAGAGACGGAGACACAGAGAGAGAGACACAGAGACAGAGACACAGAGACAGAGACACAGGTACAGAGACACAGAGACAGAGACACAGCGACAGAGACACAGAGACAGAGACACAGAGACAGAGACACAGAGACAGAGACACAGAGACAGAGACGCAGAGACAGAGACACAGAGACAGGGGCACAGAGGCAGAGTCACAGAGACAGAGACACAGAGGCAGAGGCACAGAGACAGAGACACAGAGACAGAGACACAGAGACGGAGACACAGGGACAGAGACACAGAGACAGGGCACAGAGACGGAGACTCTGCGACAGAGACACAGAGACAGAGATTCAGAGACAGGGACACAGAGACGGAGACACAGAGACAGAGACACAGAGGCAGAGGCACAGAGACAGAGACACAGAGACAGAGACACAGAGACAGAGACACAGAGACACAGACACAGAGACAGAGACACAGAGACAGAGGCACAGGGACAGAGACACAGAGGCAGACACTCAGAGACAGAGACACAGAGACAGAGACCCAGAGACAGAGACACAGATACAGAGACACAGAGACAGAGAGACAGAGACAGAGACACAGAGACAGAGACACAGAGACAGAGACACAGAGACAGAGACACAGAGACAGAGAAACAGAGACAGAGTCACAGAGACAGAGACACAGAGGCAGAGGCACAGAGAGAGAGACACAGAGGCAGAGACACACAGAAAGAGACAGAGACACAGAGACGGAGACACAGGGACAGAGACACAGAGACAGGGCACAGAGACGGAGACTCTGCGACAGAGACACAGAGACAGAGATTCAGAGACAGGGACACAGAGACGGAGACACAGAGACAGAGACACAGAGGCAGAGGCACAGAGACAGAGACACAGAGACAGAGACACAGAGACAGAGACACAGAGACAGGGGCACAGAGACGGAGACACAGAGAGAGAGACACAGAGACAGAGACACAGAGACAGAGACACAGGTACAGAGACACAGAGACAGAGACACAGCGACAGAGACACAGAGACAGAGACACAGAGACAGAGACACAGAGACAGAGACACAGAGACAGAGACACAGAGAAAGAGACACAGAGACAGAGACACAGAGACAGAGACGCAGAGACAGGGACACAGAGACAGAGAAACAGAGGCAGAGGCACAGAGACAGAGACACAGAGACAGAGACACAGAGACAGAGACACAGAGACAGAGACGCAGAGACAGAGACACAGAGACAGGGGCACAGAGGCAGAGTCACAGAGACAGAGACACAGAGGCAGAGGCACAGAGACAGAGACACAGAGACAGAGACACAGAGACAGAGACCCAGAGACAGAGACACAGATACAGAGACACAGAGACAGAGAGACAGAGACAGAGACACAGAGACAGGGACACAGAGACAGAGACACAGAGACAGAGACACAGAGACAGAGAAACAGAGACAGAGTCACAGAGACAGAGACACAGAGGCAGAGGCACAGAGAGAGAGACACAGAGGCAGAGACACAGAGAAAGAGACAGAGACACAGAGACGGAGACACAGGGACAGAGACACAGAGACAGGGCACAGAGACGGAGACTCTGCGACAGAGACACAGAGACAGAGATTCAGAGACAGGGACACAGAGACGGAGACACAGAGACAGAGACACAGAGGCAGAGGCACAGAGACAGAGACACAGAGACAGAGACACAGAGACAGAGACACAGAGACAGAGACACAGAGACAGAGGCACAGGGACAGAGACACAGAGGCAGACACTCAGAGACAGAGACACAGAGACAGAGACCCAGAGACAGAGACACAGATACAGAGACACAGAGACAGAGAGACAGAGACAGAGACACAGAGACAGAGACACAGAGACAGAGACACAGAGACAGAGACACAGAGACAGAGAAACAGAGACAGAGTCACAGAGACAGAGACACAGAGGCAGAGGCACAGAGAGAGAGACACAGAGGCAGAGACACAGAGAAAGAGACAGAGACACAGAGACGGAGACACAGGGACAGAGACACAGAGACAGGGCACAGAGACGGAGACTCTGCGACAGAGACACAGAGACAGAGATTCAGAGACAGGGACACAGAGACGGAGACACAGAGACAGGGGCACAGAGACGGAGACACAGAGAGAGAGACACAGAGACAGAGACACAGAGACAGAGACACAGGTACAGAGACACAGAGACAGAGACACAGCGACAGAGACACAGAGACAGAGACACAGAGACAGAGACACAGAGACAGAGACACAGAGACAGAGACACAGAGAAAGAGACACAGAGACAGAGACACAGAGACAGAGACGCAGAGACAGGGACACAGAGACAGAGAAACAGAGGCAGAGGCACAGAGACAGAGACACAGAGACAGAGACACAGAGACAGAGACGCAGAGACAGAGACACAGAGACAGGGGCACAGAGGCAGAGTCACAGAGACAGAGACACAGAGGCAGAGGCACAGAGACAGAGACATAGAGACAGAGACACAGAGACAGAGACGCAGTGACAGAGACACAGAGACAGAGACACAGAGACAGAGACGCAGAGACAGAGACACAGAGACAGAGACACAGAGATCGAGACCCAGAGACAGAGACACAGATACAGAGACACAGAGACAGAGACACAGAGACAGAGACACGGAGACAGTGACACAGAGACAGAGACACAGAGACAGAGACACAGAGACAGGGGCACAGAGACGGAGACACAGAGAGAGAGACACAGAGACAGAGACACAGAGACAGAGACACAGGTACAGAGTCACAGATACAGAGACACAGAGGCAGAGGCACAGAGACAGAGACACAGAGACAGAGACAGAGACAGAAACACGGAGACAGATACACAGAGACAGAGACACAGAGACAGAGACAGAGACACCGGGACAGAGACACAGAGACAGAGACACAGAGACAGAGACACAGAGACAGTGACGCAAAGACGGAGACACAGGGGCAGAGACACCGAGACAGAGAGACAGAGACAGAGACACAGAGACAGAGACACAGAGACAGAGACACAGAGACAGAGACACAGAGACAGAGACACAGAGACAGAGACACAGAGACAGGGCACAGGGACGGAGACTCTGGGACAGAGACACAGAGACAGAGATTCAGAGACAGGGACACAGAGACGGAGACACAGAGGCAGAGACACAGAGACAGAGACACAGAGACAGAGACACAGAGACAGAGACACAGAGACAGAGACACAGAGACAGAGACACAGAGACAGAGACGCAGAGACAGAGACACAGAGACAGGGGCACAGAGGCAGAGTCACAGAGACAGAGACACAGAGGCAGAGGCACAGAGACAGAGACACAGAGACAGAGACACAGAGACGGAGACACAGGGACAGAGACACAGAGACAGGGCACAGAGACGGAGACTCTGCGACAGAGACACAGAGACAGAGATTCAGAGACAGGGACACAGAGACGGAGACACAGAGACAGAGACACAGAGGCAGAGGCACAGAGACAGAGACACAGAGACAGAGACACAGAGACAGAGACACAGAGACACAGACACAGAGACAGAGACACAGAGACAGAGGCACAGGGACAGAGACACAGAGGCAGACACTCAGAGACAGAGACACAGAGACAGAGACCCAGAGACAGAGACACAGATACAGAGACACAGAGACAGAGAGACAGAGACAGAGACACAGAGACAGAGACACAGAGACAGAGACACAGAGACAGAGACACAGAGACAGAGAAACAGAGACAGAGTCACAGAGACAGAGACACAGAGGCAGAGGCACAGAGAGAGAGACACAGAGGCAGAGACACACAGAAAGAGACAGAGACACAGAGACGGAGACACAGGGACAGAGACACAGAGACAGGGCACAGAGACGGAGACTCTGCGACAGAGACACAGAGACAGAGATTCAGAGACAGGGACACAGAGACGGAGACACAGAGACAGAGACACAGAGGCAGAGGCACAGAGACAGAGACACAGAGACAGAGACACAGAGACAGAGACACAGAGACAGGGGCACAGAGACGGAGACACAGAGAGAGAGACACAGAGACAGAGACACAGAGACAGAGACACAGGTACAGAGACACAGAGACAGAGACACAGCGACAGAGACACAGAGACAGAGACACAGAGACAGAGACACAGAGACAGAGACACAGAGACAGAGACACAGAGAAAGAGACACAGAGACAGAGACACAGAGACAGAGACGCAGAGACAGGGACACAGAGACAGAGAAACAGAGGCAGAGGCACAGAGACAGAGACACAGAGACAGAGACACAGAGACAGAGACACAGAGACAGAGACGCAGAGACAGAGACACAGAGACAGGGGCACAGAGGCAGAGTCACAGAGACAGAGACACAGAGGCAGAGGCACAGAGACAGAGACACAGAGACAGAGACACAGAGACAGAGACCCAGAGACAGAGACACAGATACAGAGACACAGAGACAGAGAGACAGAGACAGAGACACAGAGACAGAGACACAGAGACAGAGACACAGAGACAGAGACACAGAGACAGAGAAACAGAGACAGAGTCACAGAGACAGAGACACAGAGGCAGAGGCACAGAGAGAGAGACACAGAGGCAGAGACACAGAGAAAGAGACAGAGACACAGAGACGGAGACACAGGGACAGAGACACAGAGACAGGGCACAGAGACGGAGACTCTGCGACAGAGACACAGAGACAGAGATTCAGAGACAGGGACACAGAGACGGAGACACAGAGACAGAGACACAGAGGCAGAGGCACAGAGACAGAGACACAGAGACAGAGACACAGAGACAGAGACACAGAGACAGAGACACAGAGACAGAGGCACAGGGACAGAGACACAGAGGCAGACACTCAGAGACAGAGACACAGAGACAGAGACCCAGAGACAGAGACACAGATACAGAGACACAGAGACAGAGAGACAGAGACAGAGACACAGAGACAGAGACACAGAGACAGAGACACAGAGACAGAGACACAGAGACAGAGAAACAGAGACAGAGTCACAGAGACAGAGACACAGAGGCAGAGGCACAGAGAGAGAGACACAGAGGCAGAGACACAGAGAAAGAGACAGAGACACAGAGACGGAGACACAGGGACAGAGACACAGAGACAGGGCACAGAGACGGAGACTCTGCGACAGAGACACAGAGACAGAGATTCAGAGACAGGGACACAGAGACGGAGACACAGAGACAGGGGCACAGAGACGGAGACACAGAGAGAGAGACACAGAGACAGAGACACAGAGACAGAGACACAGGTACAGAGACACAGAGACAGAGACACAGCGACAGAGACACAGAGACAGAGACACAGAGACAGAGACACAGAGACAGAGACACAGAGACAGAGACACAGAGAAAGAGGCACAGAGACAGAGACACAGAGACAGAGACACAGAGACAGAGACGCAGTGACAGAGTCACAGAGACAGAGACACAGAGACAGAGACGCAGAGACAGAGACACAGAGACAGAGACACAGAGATCGAGACCCAGAGACAGAGACACAGATACAGAGACACAGAGACAGAGACACAGAGACAGAGACACGGAGACAGTGACACAGAGACAGAGACACAGAGACAGAGACACAGAGACAGGGGCACAGAGACGGAGACACAGAGAGAGAGACACAGAGACAGAGACACAGAGACAGAGACACAGGTACAGAGTCACAGATACAGAGACACAGAGGCAGAGGCACAGAGACAGAGACACAGAGACAGAGACAGAGACAGAAACACGGAGACAGATACACAGAGACAGAGACACAGAGACAGAGACAGAGACACCGGGACAGAGACACAGAGACAGAGACACAGAGACAGAGACACAGAGACAGTGACGCAAAGACGGAGACACAGGGGCAGAGACACCGAGACAGAGAGACAGAGACAGAGACACAGAGACAGAGACACAGAGACAGAGACACAGAGACAGAGACACAGAGACAGAGACACAGAGACAGAGACACAGAGACAGAGACACAGAGACAGGGCACAGGGACGGAGACTCTGGGACAGAGACACAGAGACAGAGATTCAGAGACAGGGACACAGAGACGGAGACACAGAGGCAGAGACACAGAGACAGAGACACAGAGACGGAGACTGTGGGACAGAGACACAGAGACAGAGATTCAGATGCAGAGACACAGAGACGGAGACACAGGGGCAGAGCCACAGAGACAGGGACACAGAGGCAGAGATTCAGATGCAGAGACACAGGGACAGATTCACAGCGACAGAGACACGGAGAGAGACCCACGGAGACAGAGACACAGAGACAGGGACACAGAGACGGAGACAGATGGACAGAGACACAGAGACCGTGACACAAGGAGAGAGACACAGAGACATAGACACAGAGACAGAGATACAGAGACGGAGACACAGGGGCAGAGACACCGAGACAGAGAGACAGAGACAGAGACACAGAGACAGAGACACAGAGACAGAGACACAGAGACAGAGACACAGAGACAGAGACACAGAGACAGAGACACAGAGACAGAGACACAGAGACAGAGACACAGAGACAGAGACACAGAGACAGAGACAGAGACAGAGACAGAGACAGAGACACGGAGACAGATACACAGAGACAGAGACACAGAGACAGAGACAGAGACACCGGGACAGAGACACAGAGACAGAGACACAGAGACAGAGACACAGAGACAGAGACACAGAGACAGTGACGCAAAGACGGAGACACAGGGGCAGAGACACCGAGAGAGAGAGACAGAGACAGAGACACAGAGACAGAGACACAGAGACAGAGACACAGAGACAGAGACACAGAGACAGAGACACAGAGACAGAGACACAGAGACAGAGACACAGAGACAGAGACACAGAGACAGAGACACAGAGACAGAGACACAGAGACAGAGACACAGAGACAGAGACACAGAGACAGAGACACAGAGACAGAGACACAGAGACAGAGACACAGAGACAGAGACACAGAGACAGAGACAGAGACAGAGACAGAGACAGAGACAGAGACAGAGACACGGAGACAGATACACAGAGACAGAGACACAGAGACAGAGACACAGAGACAGAGATACATAGACCGAGACACAGGGACAGAGACACAGAGACAGAGACACAGAGACAGAGACGCAGAGACAGAGACGCAGAGACAGGGACACAGAGACAGAGACAGAGACACAGAGACAGAGACACAGAGACAGAGACACAGAGACAGAGACACAGAGACAGAGACACAGAGACAGAGACACAGAGACAGAGACACAGAGACAGAGACACAGAGACAGAGACACAGAGACAGAGACACAGAGACAGAGACACAGAGACAGAGACACAGAGACGGAGACACAGATACAGAGACACAGAGACAGCGACACAGAGACAGAGACACAGAGACAGAGACACAGAGACAGATACACAGAGACAGAGACACAGAGACAGAGACACAGAGACAGAGACACAGAGACAGAGTCACAGATACAGAGACACAGAGGCAGAGGCACAGAGACAGAGACACAGAGACAGAGACACAGAGGCAGGCACACAGAGACAGAGACACAGAGACGGAGACAGAGAGACAGATACACAGAGACAGAGACACAGAGACAGAGACACAGAGACAGAGAAACAGAGACAGAGACACAGAGACAGAGACACAGAGACAGAGACACAGAGACAGAGACACAGAGACGGAGACACAGAGCCAGAGGCACAGAGACAGAGACACAGAGACAGAGACACAGAGACAGGGACGCAGAGACAGAGACACAGAGACAGAGACAAAATGACAGAGATTCGGAGACAGAGACACAGGGAGAGAGACACAGAAACGTAGACACAAGGACAGAGACACAGAAACAGGGACACAGAGACGGAGACACAGAGAGAGAGACACAGAGACAGAGACACAGGGGCAGAGGCACAGAGACGGAGACACAGAGACATGGACACAGAGAGAGTGACACAAAGACAGAGACACAGGGACAGAGGAACAGAGACATAGACACAGAGACAGAGACACAGAGACAGAGACACAGAGACAGAGACGCAGAGGCAGGGACACAGATACAAAGACACAAAGACAGAGACACAGAGACAGAGACACAGAGACAGAGACACAGAGACAGAGACACAGAGACAGAGACACAGAGACAGAGACACAGAGACAGAGACACAGAGACAGAGACACAGAGGCAGAGGCACGGAGACAGAGACACAGATGCAGAGACACAATGACAGAGATTCGGAGACAGAGACACAGAAACGTAGACACAAGGACAGAGACACAGAGACAGGGACACAGAGACGGAGACACAGAGAGAGAGACACAGAGACAGAGACACAGGGGCAGAGGCACAGAGACAGAGACACAGAGACAGGGACACAGAGAGAGTGACACAAAGACAGAGACACAGGGGCAGAGGAACAGAGACATAGACACAGAGTAAGAGACGCAGAGGCAGAGACACAGAGAAAGAGACAGAGACACAGAGACGGAGACACAGGGACAGAGACACAGAGACAGGGCACAGAGACGGAGACTCTGGGACAGAGACACAGAGACAGAGATTCAGAGACAGGGACACAGAGACGGAGACACAGGGACAGAGACACAGAGACAGGGACGCAGAGACAGAGACACAGAGACAGAGACAAAATGACAGAGATTCGGAGACAGAGACACAGGGAGAGAGACACAGAAACGTAGACACAAGGACAGAGACACAGAGACAGGGACACAGAGACGGAGACACAGGGAGAGAGACACAGAGACCGAGACCCAGAGACAGAGTCACAGAGACAGAGACACAGAGACAGAGACACAGAGACAGAGACACAGAGACAGAGACACAGAGACAGAGACACAGAGACAGAGACACAGACACAGAGACGCAGAGAAAGGGACACAGAGACAGTGACGCAGAGACAGAGGCACAGAGACAGAGACACAGAGACAGGGACACAGAGACAGAGACACAGAGACAGAGACGCAGAGACAGAGACACAGAGACAGAGACACAGAGACAGAGACACAGGTACAGACACACAGAGACATAGACACAGCGACAGAGACACAGAGACAGAGACACAGAGACAGAGACACAGGGACAGAGACACAGAGACAGAGACAGAGACACAGAGACAGAGACACAGAGACAGAGACGCAGAGACAGGGACACAGAGACAGAGACACAGAGACCGAGACACAGAGACAGAGACACAGGGACAGAGACACAGAGACAGAGACAGAGACACAGAGACAGAGACACAGAGACAGAGACGCAGAGACAGGGACACAGAGACAGAGACACAGAGACCGAGACCCAGAGACAGAGACACAGATACAGAGACACAGAGACAGAGACACAGAGACAGAGACACAGAGACAGAGACACAGAGACAGAGACACAGAGACAGAGAAACAGAGACAGAGACACAGAGGCAGAGGCACAGAGAGAGAGACACAGAGGCAGAGACACAGAGAAAGAGACAGAGACACAGAGACGGAGACACAGGGACAGAGACACAGAGACAGGGCACAGGGACGGAGACTCTGGGACAGAGACACACAGACAGAGATTCAGAGACAGGGACACAGAGACGGAGACACAGAGGCAGAGACACAGAGACAGAGACACAGAGACGGAGACTGTGGGACAGAGACACAGAGACAGAGATTCAGATGCAGAGACACAGAGACGGAGACACAGGGGCAGAGCCACAGAGACAGGGACACAGAGGCAGAGATTCAGATGCAGAGACACAGGGACAGATTCACAGCGACAGAGACACGGAGAGAGACCCACGGAGACAGAGACACAGAGACAGGGACACAGAGACGGAGACAGATGGACAGAGACACAGAGACCGTGACACAAGGAGAGAGACAGAGACAGAGACACAGAGACAGAGACACAGAGACAGAGACACAGAGACAGAGACACAGAGACAGAGACACAGAGACAGAGACACAGAGACAGAGACACAGAGACAGAGACACAGAGACAGAGACACAGAGACAGAGACACAGAGACAGAGACAGAGACAGAGACAGAGACAGAGACAGAGACAGAGACACGGAGACAGATACACAGAGACAGAGACACAGAGACAGAGACACAGAGACAGAGATACAGAGACAGACACACAGGGACAGAGACACAGAGACAGAGACACAGAGACAGAGACGCAGAGACAGAGACGCAGAGACAGGGACACAGAGACAGAGACACAGAGACAGAGACACAGAGGCAGAGACGCAGAGACAGAGACACTGAGACGGAGACACAGATACAGAGACACAGAGACAGCGACACAGAGACAGAGACACAGAGACAGATACACAGAGACAGAGACACAGAGACAGAGACACAGAGACAGAGACACAGAGACAGAGACACAGAGACAGAGTCACAGATACAGAGACACAGAGGCAGAGGCACAGAGACAGAGACACAGAGACAGAGACACAGAGGCAGGCACACAGAGACAGAGACACAGAGACGGAGACAGAGAGACAGATACACAGAGACAGAGACACAGAGACAGAGACACAGAGACAGAGAAACAGAGACAGAGACACAGAGACAGAGACACAGAGACAGAGACACAGAGACGGAGACACAGAGCCAGAGGCACAGAGACAGAGACACAGAGACAGAGACACAGAGACAGAGACACAGAGACAGGGACGCGGAGACAGAGACACAGAGACAGAGACAAAATGACAGAGATTCGGAGACAGAGACACAGGGAGAGAGACACAGAAACGTAGACACAAGGGCAGAGACACAGAGACAGGGACACAGAGACGGAGACACAGAGAGAGAGACACAGAGACAGAGACACAGGGGCAGAGGAACAGAGACATAGACACAGAGACAGAGACACAGAGACAGAGACACAGAGACAGAGACACAGAGACAGAGACACAGGGACGGAGACACAAGGACAGAGACACAGAGACAGGGACACAGAGAGAGAGAGACCGAGACAGAGACACAGAGACAGAGACACAGAGGCAGAGGCACGGAGACAGAGACACAGAGACAGAGACACAGAGACCGAGACCCAGAGACAGAGACACAGATACAGAGACACAGATGCAGAGACACAATGACAGAGATTCGGAGACAGAGATACAGGGAGAGGGACACAGAAACGGAGACACAGGGACAGAGACACAGAGACAGGGACACAGAGACGGAGACACAGAGAGAGAGACACAGAGACAGAGACACAGGTACAGAGACACAGAGACAGAGACACAGCGACAGAGACACAGAGACAGAGACACAGAGACAGAGACACAGGGACAGAGACACAGAGACAGAGACACAGAGACAGAGACACAGAGACAGAGACGCAGGGACAGAGACACAGAGACAGAGACAGAGACACAGAGACAGAGACACAGAGACAGAGACACAGAGACAGAGACACAGAGACAGAGACACAGACACAGAGACGCAGAGAAAGGGACACAGAGACAGTGACGCAGAGACAGAGGCACAGAGACAGAGACACAGAGACAGGGACACAGAGACAGAGACACAGAGACAGAGACGCAGAGACAGAGACACAGAGACAGAGACACAGGTACAGACACACAGAGACATAGACACAGCGACAGAGACACAGAGACAGAGACACAGAGACAGAGACACAGGGACAGAGACACAGAGACAGAGACAGAGACACAGAGACAGAGACACAGAGACAGTGACGCAGAGACAGGGACACAGAGACAGAGACACAGAGACCGAGACCCAGAGACAGAGACACAGATACAGAGACACAGAGACAGAGACACAGAGACAGAGACACAGAGACAGAGACACAGAGACAGAAACACAGAGACAGAGAAACAGAGACAGAGACACAGAGGCAGAGGCACAGAGAGAGAGACACAGAGGCAGAGACACAGAGAAAGAGACAGAGACACAGAGACGGAGACACAGGGACAGAGACACAGAGACAGGGCACAGGGACGGAGACTCTGGGACAGAGACACAGAGACAGAGATTCAGAGACAGGGACACAGAGACGGAGACACAGAGGCAGAGACACAGAGACAGAGACACAGAGACGGAGACTGTGGGACAGAGACACAGAGACAGAGATTCAGATGCAGAGACACAGAGACGGAGACACAGGGGCAGAGCCACAGAGACAGGGACACAGAGGCAGAGATTCAGATGCAGAGACACAGGGACAGATTCACAGCGACAGAGACACGGAGAGAGACCCACGGAGACAGAGACACAGAGACAGGGACACAGAGACGGAGACAGATGGACAGAGACACAGAGACCGTGACACAAGGAGAGAGACAGAGACAGAGACACAGAGACAGAGACACAGAGACAGAGACACAGAGACAGAGACACAGAGACAGAGACACAGAGACAGAGACACAGAGACAGAGACACAGAGACAGAGACACAGAGACAGAGACACAGAGACAGAGACACAGAGACAGAGACAGAGACAGAGACAGAGACAGAGACAGAGACAGAGACAGAGACACGGAGACAGATACACAGAGACAGAGACACAGAGACAGAGACACAGAGACAGAGATACAGAGACAGACACACAGGGACAGAGACACAGAGACAGAGACACAGAGACAGAGACGCAGAGACAGAGACGCAGAGACAGGGACACAGAGACAGAGACACAGAGACAGAGACACAGAGGCAGAGACGCAGAGACAGAGACACTGAGACGGAGACACAGATACAGAGACACAGAGACAGCGACACAGAGACAGAGACACAGAGACAGATACACAGAGACAGAGACACAGAGACAGAGACACAGAGACAGAGACACAGAGACAGAGACACAGAGACAGAGTCACAGATACAGAGACACAGAGGCAGAGGCACAGAGACAGAGACACAGAGACAGAGACACAGAGGCAGGCACACAGAGACAGAGACACAGAGACGGAGACAGAGAGACAGATACACAGAGACAGAGACACAGAGACAGAGACACAGAGACAGAGAAACAGAGACAGAGACACAGAGACAGAGACACAGAGACAGAGACACAGAGACGGAGACACAGAGCCAGAGGCACAGAGACAGAGACACAGAGACAGAGACACAGAGACAGAGACACAGAGACAGGGACGCGGAGACAGAGACACAGAGACAGAGACAAAATGACAGAGATTCGGAGACAGAGACACAGGGAGAGAGACACAGAAACGTAGACACAAGGGCAGAGACACAGAGACAGGGACACAGAGACGGAGACACAGAGAGAGAGACACAGAGACAGAGACACAGGGGCAGAGGAACAGAGACATAGACACAGAGACAGAGACACAGAGACAGAGACACAGAGACAGAGACACAGAGACAGAGACACAGGGACGGAGACACAAGGACAGAGACACAGAGACAGGGACACAGAGAGAGAGAGACCGAGACAGAGACACAGAGACAGAGACACAGAGGCAGAGGCACGGAGACAGAGACACAGAGACAGAGACACAGAGACCGAGACCCAGAGACAGAGACACAGATACAGAGACACAGATGCAGAGACACAATGACAGAGATTCGGAGACAGAGATACAGGGAGAGGGACACAGAAACGGAGACACAGGGACAGAGACACAGAGACAGGGACACAGAGACGGAGACACAGAGAGAGAGACACAGAGACAGAGACACAGGTACAGAGACACAGAGACAGAGACACAGCGACAGAGACACAGAGACAGAGACACAGAGACAGAGACACAGGGACAGAGACACAGAGACAGAGACACAGAGACAGAGACACAGAGACAGAGACGCAGGGACAGAGACACAGAGACAGAGACAGAGACACAGAGACAGAGACACAGAGACAGAGACACAGAGACAGAGACACAGAGACAGAGACACAGACACAGAGACGCAGAGAAAGGGACACAGAGACAGTGACGCAGAGACAGAGGCACAGAGACAGAGACACAGAGACAGGGACACAGAGACAGAGACACAGAGACAGAGACGCAGAGACAGAGACACAGAGACAGAGACACAGGTACAGACACACAGAGACATAGACACAGCGACAGAGACACAGAGACAGAGACACAGAGACAGAGACACAGGGACAGAGACACAGAGACAGAGACAGAGACACAGAGACAGAGACACAGAGACAGTGACGCAGAGACAGGGACACAGAGACAGAGACACAGAGACCGAGACCCAGAGACAGAGACACAGATACAGAGACACAGAGACAGAGACACAGAGACAGAGACACAGAGACAGAGACACAGAGACAGAAACACAGAGACAGAGAAACAGAGACAGAGACACAGAGGCAGAGGCACAGAGAGAGAGACACAGAGGCAGAGACACAGAGAAAGAGACAGAGACACAGAGACGGAGACACAGGGACAGAGACACAGAGACAGGGCACAGGGACGGAGACTCTGGGACAGAGACACAGAGACAGAGATTCAGAGACAGGGACACAGAGACGGAGACACAGAGGCAGAGACACAGAGACAGAGACACAGAGACGGAGACTGTGGGACAGAGACACAGAGACAGAGATTCAGATGCAGAGACACAGAGACGGAGACACAGGGGCAGAGCCACAGAGACAGGGACACAGAGGCAGAGATTCAGATGCAGAGACACAGGGACAGATTCACAGCGACAGAGACACGGAGAGAGACCCACGGAGACAGAGACACAGAGACAGGGACACAGAGACGGAGACAGATGGACAGAGACACAGAGACCGTGACACAAGGAGAGAGACAGAGACAGAGACACAGAGACAGAGACACAGAGACAGAGACACAGAGACAGAGACACAGAGACAGAGACACAGAGACAGAGACACAGAGACAGAGACACAGAGACAGAGACACAGAGACAGAGACAGAGACAGAGACAGAGACAGAGACAGAGACAGAGACAGAGACAGAGACAGAGACAGAGACACGGAGACAGATACACAGAGACAGAGACACAGAGACAGAGACACAGAGACAGAGATACAGAGACAGACACACAGGGACAGAGACACAGAGACAGAGACACAGAGACAGAGACGCAGAGACAGAGACGCAGAGACAGGGACACAGAGACAGAGACAGGGACACAGAGACAGAGACACAGAGACAGAGACACAGAGACAGAGACACAGAGACAGAGACACAGAGGCAGAGACACAGAGACAGAGACACTGAGACGGAGACACAGATACAGAGACACAGAGACAGCGACACAGAGACAGAGACACAGAGACAGATACACAGAGACAGAGACACAGAGACAGAGACACAGAGACAGAGACACAGAGACAGAGACACAGAGACAGAGTCACAGATACAGAGACACAGAGGCAGAGGCACAGAGACAGAGACACAGAGACAGAGACACAGAGGCAGGCACACAGAGACAGAGACACAGAGACGGAGACAGAGAGACAGATACACAGAGACAGAGACACAGAGACAGAGACACAGAGACAGAGAAACAGAGACAGAGACACAAAGACAGAGACACAGAGACAGAGACACAGAGACGGAGTCACAGAGACAGAGACACAGAGGCAGAGGCACAGAGCCATAGACACAGAGACAGAGACAGAGACAGACACACAGAGACAGAGACACAGAGACGGAGACACAGGGACAGGGACACAGAGACAGGGACACAGAGAGAGTGACTCAGAGACAGAGACACAGGGACAGAATCACAGAGACATAGACACAGAGACAGAGACACAGAGACAGAGACGCAGAGACAGAGACACAGAGACAGAGACACAGGTACAGACACACAGAGACATAGACACAGCGACAGAGACACAGAGACAGAGACACAGAGACAGAGACACAGGGACAGAGACACAGAGACAGAGACAGAGACACAGAGACAGAGACACAGAGACAGAGACGCAGAGACAGGGACACAGAGACAGAGACACAGAGACAGAGACCCAGAGACAGAGACACAGAGACAGAGACACAGAGACAGAGACACAGAGACAGAGACACAGAGACAGAGACACAGAGACAGCGACACAGAGACAGAGAAACAGAGACAGAGACACAGAGGCAGAGGCACAGAGAGAGAGACACAGAGGCAGACACACAGAGAAAGAGACAGAGACACAGAGACGGAGACACAGGGACAGAGACACAGAGACAGGGCACAGGGACGGAGACCCTGGGACAGAGACACAGAGACAGAGATTCAGAGACAGGGACACAGAGACGGAGACACAGAGGCAGAGACACAGAGACAGAGACACAGAGACGGAGACTGTGGGACAGAGACACAGAGACAGAGATTCAGATGCAGAGACACAGAGACGGAGACACAGGGGCAGAGCCACAGAGACAGGGACACAGAGGCAGAGATTCAGATGCAGAGACACAGGGACAGATTCACAGCGACAGAGACACGGAGAGAGACCCACGGAGATAGAGACACAGAGACAGGGACACAGAGACGGAGACAGATGGACAGAGACACAGAGACCGTGACACAAGGAGAAAGACACAGAGACATAGACACAGAGACAGAGATACAGAGACAGAGACACAGAGACAGAGACACAGAGACAGACACAGAGACACCGGGACAGAGACACAGAGACAGAGACACAGAGACAGAGACACAGAGACAGTGACGCAAAGACGGAGACACAGGGGCAGAGACACCGAGACAGAGAGACAGAGACAGAGACACAGAGACAGAGACACAGAGACAGAGACACAGAGACAGAGACACAGAGACAGAGACACAGAGACAGAGACTCAGAGACAGAGACACAGAGACAGAGACAGAGACAAAGACAGAGACAGGGACAGAGACACGGAGACAGATACACAGAGACAGAGACACAGAGACAGAGACAGAGACACCGGGACAGAGACACAGAGACAGAGACACAGAGACAGTGACGCAAAGACGGAGACACAGGGGCAGAGACACCGAGACAGAGAGACAGAGACAGAGACACAGAGACAGAGACACAGAGACAGAGACACAGAGACAGAGACACAGAGACAGAGACACAGAGACAGAGACACAGAGACAGAGACACAGAGACAGAGACACAGAGACAGAGACACAGAGACAGAGACACAGAGACAGAGACACAGAGACAGAGGCAGAGACAGAGACAGAGACAGAGACAGAGACAGAGACACGGAGACAGATACACAGAGACAGAGACACAGAGACAGAGACACAGAGACAGAGATACAGAGACAGAGACACAGGGACAGAGACGCAGAGACAGAGACACAGAGACAGAGACGCAGAGACAGAGACACAGGGACAGAGACACAGAGACAGAGACACAGAGACAGAGACACAGAGACAGAGACGCAGAGGCAGGGACACAGAGACAGAGACACAGATACAAAGACACAAAGACAGAGACACAGAGACAGAGACACAGAGACAGATACACAGAGACAGAGACACAGAGACAGAGTCACAGAGACAGAGACACAGAGGCAGAGGCACAGAGCCATAGACACAGAGACAGAGACAGAGACAGACACACAGAGACAGAGACACAGAGACGGAGACACAGGGACAGAGACACAGAGACAGGGACACAGAGAGAGTGACTCAGAGACAGAGACACAGGGACAGAATCACAGAGACATAGACACAGAGACAGAGACACAGAGACACAGAGACAGAGACAGAGACAGAGACACAGAGACAGAGACACAGAGACAGAGACACAGAGACAGAGTCACAGAGACAGAGACACAGAGGCAGAGGCACGGAGACAGAGACACAGAGACAGAGACACAGAGACCGAGACCCAGAGACAGAGACACAGATACAGAGACACAGATGCAGAGACACAATGACAGAGATTCGGAGACAGAGACACAGAAACGTAGACACAAGGACAGAGACACAGAGACAGGGACACAGAGACGGAGACACAGAGAGAGAGACACAGAGACAGAGACACAGGGGCAGAGGCACAGAGACAGAGACACAGAGGCAGGGACACAGAGAGAGTGACACAAAGACAGAGACACAGGGGCAGAGGAACAGAGACATAGACACAGAGACAGAGACACAGATACAGAGACACAGGGACGGAGACACAAGGACAGAGACACAGAGACAGGGACACAGAGAGAGAGAGACAGAGACAGAGACACAGAGACAGAGACACAGATACAGAGACACAGAGACAGAGACACAGAGACGGAGACTGTGGGACAGAGACACAGAGACAGAGACACAGTGAGACAGACAGAGGCACAGAGACAGAGACACAGGGACAGAGACACAGAGACAGAGACACAGAGACAGATTCACAGAGACAGAGACACAGAGACAGAGACACCCGGACAGAGGCATAGACACAAAGACAGAGGCACAGAGACAGATACACAGAAAGAGAGAGACACAGAGGCAGAGACACAGAGAAAGAGACAGAGACACAGAGACGGAGACACAGGGACAGAGACACAGAGACAGGGCACAGAGACGGAAACTCTGGGACAGAAACACAGAGACAGAGATTCAGAGACAGGGACACAGAGACGGAGACACAGAGACAGAGACACAGAGGCAGAGGCACAGAGACAGAGACACAGAGACAGATACACAGAGACAGAGACACAGAGACAGGGACACAGAGACGGAGACACAGAGAGAGAGACACAGAGACAGAGACACAGAGACAGAGACACAGGTACAGACACACAGAGACAGAGACACAGCGACAGAGACACAGAGACAGAGACACAGAGACAGAGAGACAGGGACAGAGACACAGGGACAGAGACAGAGACACAGAGACAGAGACACAGAGACAGAGACGCAGAGACAGGGACACAGAGACAGAGACACAGAGACCGAGACCCAGAGACAGAGACACAGATACAGAGACACAGATACAGAGACACAGATACAGAGACACAGAGACAGAGACACAGAGACAGAGACACAGAGACAGAGACACAGAGACAGAGACACAGAGACAGAGACAGAGACAGAGACAGAGACAGAGACAGAGACAGAGACAGAGACAGAGACACGGAGACAGATACACAGAGACAGAGACACAGAGACAGAGACACAGAGACAGAGATACAGAGACAAAGACACAGGGACAGAGACACAGAGACAGAGACACAGAGACAGAGACGCGGAGACAGAGACGCAGAGACAGGGACACAGAGACAGAGACAGAGACACAGAGACAGAGACACAGAGACAGAGACACAGAGACAGAGACACAGAGACAGAGACACAGAGACAGAGACACAGAGACAGAGACACAGAGACAGAGACACAGAGATAGAGACACTGAGACGGAGACACAGATACAGAGACACAGAGACAGCGACACAGAGACAGAGACACAGAGACAGAGACACAGAGACAGATACACAGAGACAGAGACACAGAGACAGAGACACAGGGACAGAGACACAGAGACAGAGTCACAGATACAGAGACACAGAGGCAGAGGCACAGAGACAGAGACACAGAGACAGAGACACAGAGGCAGGCACACAGAGACAGAGACACAGAGACGGAGACAGAGAGACAGATGCACAGAGACAGAGACACAGAGACAGAGACACAGAGACAGAGAAACAGAGACAGAGACACAGAGACAGAGACACAGAGACAGAGACACAGAGACGGAGACACAGATACAGAGACACAGAGACAGCGACACAGAGACAGAGACACAGAGACAGGGACGCAGAGACAGAGACACAGAGACAGAGACAAAATGACAGAGATTCGGAGACAGAGACACAGGGAGAGAGACACAGAAACGTAGACACAAGGACAGAGACACAGAGACAGGGACACAGAGACAGAGACACAGAGAGAGAGACACAGAGACAGAGACACAGAGACAGAGACACACAGACAGAGTCACAGATACAGAGACACAGAGGCAGAGGCACAGAGACAGAGACACAGAGACAGAGACACAGAGGCAGGCACACAGAGACAGAGACACAGAGACGGAGACAGAGAGACAGATACACAGAGACAGAGACACAGAGACAGAGACACAGAGACAGAGAAACAGAGACAGAGTCACAGAGACAGAGACACAGAGACCGAGACCCAGAGACAGAGACGCAGATACAGAGACACAGATGCAGAGACACAATGACAGAGATTCGGAGACAGAGACACAGGGAGAGGGACACAGAAACGGAGACACAGGGACAGAGACACAGAGACAGAGACACAGAGACAGATTCACAGAGACAGAGACACAGAGACAGAGACACAGAGACAGAGACACAGGGACGGAGACACAAGGACAGAGACACAGAGACAGGGACACAGAGAGAGAGAGACAGAGACAGAGACACAGAGACAGAGACACAGATACAGAGACACAGAGACAGAGACACAGAGACGGAGACTGTGGGACAGAGACACAGAGACAGAGACACAGTGAGACAGACAGAGGCACAGAGACAGAGACACAGGGACAGAGACACAGAGACAGAGACACAGAGACAGATTCACAGAGACAGAGACACAGAGACAGAGACACCCGGACAGAGGCATAGACACAAAGACAGAGGCACAGAGACAGATACACAGAAAGAGAGAGACACAGAGGCAGAGACACAGAGAAAGAGACAGAGACACAGAGACGGAGACACAGGGACAGAGACACAGAGACAGGGCACAGAGACGGAAACTCTGGGACAGAAACACAGAGACAGAGATTCAGAGACAGGGACACAGAGACGGAGACACAGAGACAGAGACACAGAGGCAGAGGCACAGAGACAGAGACACAGAGACAGATACACAGAGACAGAGACACAGAGACAGGGACACAGAGACGGAGACACAGAGAGAGAGACACAGAGACAGAGACACAGAGACAGAGACACAGGTACAGACACACAGAGACAGAGACACAGCGACAGAGACACAGAGACAGAGACACAGAGACAGAGAGACAGGGACAGAGACACAGGGACAGAGACAGAGACACAGAGACAGAGACACAGAGACAGAGACACAGAGACAGAGACGCAGAGACAGGGACACAGAGACAGAGACACAGAGACCGAGACCCAGAGACAGAGACACAGATACAGAGACACAGAGACAGAGACACAGAGACAGAGACACAGAGACAGAGACACAGAGACAGAGACACAGAGACAGAGACAGAGACAGAGACAGAGACAGAGACAGAGACAGAGACACGGAGACAGATACACAGAGACAGAGACACAGAGACAGAGACACAGAGACAGAGATACAGAGACAAAGACACAGGGACAGAGACACAGAGACAGAGACACAGAGACAGAGACGCGGAGACAGAGACGCAGAGACAGGGACACAGAGACAGAGACAGAGACACAGAGACAGAGACACAGAGACAGAGACACAGAGACAGAGACACAGAGACAGAGACACAGAGACAGAGACACAGAGACAGAGACACAGAGACAGAGACACAGAGATAGAGACACTGAGACGGAGACACAGATACAGAGACACAGAGACAGCGACACAGAGACAGAGACACAGAGACAGAGACACAGAGACAGATACACAGAGACAGAGACACAGAGACAGAGACACAGGGACAGAGACACAGAGACAGAGTCACAGATACAGAGACACAGAGGCAGAGGCACAGAGACAGAGACACAGAGACAGAGACACAGAGGCAGGCACACAGAGACAGAGACACAGAGACGGAGACAGAGAGACAGATGCACAGAGACAGAGACACAGAGACAGAGACACAGAGACAGAGAAACAGAGACAGAGACACAGAGACAGAGACACAGAGACAGAGACACAGAGACGGAGACACAGATACAGAGACACAGAGACAGCGACACAGAGACAGAGACACAGAGACAGGGACGCAGAGACAGAGACACAGAGACAGAGACAAAATGACAGAGATTCGGAGACAGAGACACAGGGAGAGAGACACAGAAACGTAGACACAAGGACAGAGACACAGAGACAGGGACACAGAGACAGAGACACAGAGAGAGAGACACAGAGACAGAGACACAGAGACAGAGACACACAGACAGAGTCACAGATACAGAGACACAGAGGCAGAGGCACAGAGACAGAGACACAGAGACAGAGACACAGAGGCAGGCACACAGAGACAGAGACACAGAGACGGAGACAGAGAGACAGATACACAGAGACAGAGACACAGAGACAGAGACACAGAGACAGAGAAACAGAGACAGAGTCACAGAGACAGAGACACAGAGACCGAGACCCAGAGACAGAGACGCAGATACAGAGACACAGATGCAGAGACACAATGACAGAGATTCGGAGACAGAGACACAGGGAGAGGGACACAGAAACGGAGACACAGGGACAGAGACACAGAGACAGGGACACAGAGCCAGAGACGCAGTGACAGAGACACAGAGGCAGGGACACAGAGAAAGAGAAACAGAGACAGAGACAGAGACAGAGACACAGAGACAGAGACACAGAGATAGAGACACAGAGACAGAGACACAGAGACAGAGACGCAGAGACAGAGACGCAGAGACAGAGACACAGTGACGGAGACCCAGAGACAGAGACACAGATACAGAGACACAGAGACAGAGACACGGTGACAGAGACACAGAGACGGAGACACAGAGACAGATACACAGAGACAGCGTCACAGAGACAGAGACACAGAGGCAGAGGCACAGAGACAGAGACACAGAGACAGAGACACAGAGACAGAGACACAGAGACAGGGACGCAGAGACAGAGACACAGAGACAGAGACAAAATGACAGAGATTCGGAGACAGAGACACAGGGAGAGAGACACAGAAACGTAGACACAAGGACAGAGACACAGAGACAGGGACACAGAGACAGAGACACAGAGAGAGAGACACAGAGACAGAGACACAGGGGCAGAGGCACAGAGACAGAGACACAGAGACATGGACACAGAGAGAGTGACACAAAGACAGAGACACAGGGACAGAGGAACAGAGACATAGACACAGAGACAGAGACACAGAGACAGAGACACAGGGACGGAGACACAAGGACAGAGACACAGAGACAGGGACACAGAGAGAGAGAGACCGAGACAGAGACACAGAGACAGAGACACAGAGGCAGAGGCACGGAGACAGAGACACAGAGACAGAGACACAGAGACCGAGACCCAGCGACAGAGACACAGATACAGAGACACAGATGCAGAGACACAATGAGAGAGATTCGGAGACAGAGACACAGGGAGAGGGACACAGAAACGGAGACACAGGGACAGAGCCACAGAGACAGGGACACAGAGACAGAGACGCAGTGACAGAGACACAGAGCCAGAGACAGAGACACAGAGATGGAGACACAGGGACAGAGACACAGAGACAGGGACCCAGCGACAGAGTCACAGAGATAGAGACACTGAGACAGAGACAGAGACACCGGGACAGAGACACAGAGACAGAGACACAGAGACAGAGACACAGAGACAGTGACGCAAAGACGGAGACACAGGGGCAGAGACACCGAGACAGAGAGACAGAGACAGAGACACAGAGACAGAGACACAGAGACAGAGACACAGAGACAGAGACACAGAGACAGAGACACAGAGACACAGACAGAGACAGAGACAGAGACAGAGACAGAGACAGAGACAGAGACACGGAGACAGATACACAGAGACAGAGACACAGAGACAGAGACACAGAGACAGAGATACAGAGACCGAGACAGAGACAGAGACACAGAGACAGAGACACAGAGACAGAGACACAGAGACAGAGACACAGAGACAGAGACACAGAGACAGAGACACAGAGACAGAGACACAGAGACAGAGACACAGAGACAGAGACGCAGAGACAGAGACACAGAGACGGAGACCCAGAGACAGAGACACAGATACAGAGACACAGAGACAGAGACACAGTGACAGAGACACAGAGACGGAGACACAGAGACAGATACACAGAGACAGCGTCACAGAGACAGAGACACAGAGGCAGAGGCACAGAGACAGAGACACAGAGACAGAGACACAGAGACAGGGACGCAGAGACAGAGACACAGAGACAGAGACAAAATGACAGAGATTCGGAGACAGAGACACAGAGACGGAGACACAGAGAGAGAGACACAGAGACAGAGACACAGGGGCACAGGCACAGAGACAGAGACACAGAGACAGGGACACAGAGAGAGTGACACAAAGACAGAGACACAGAGACAGAGTCACAGATACAGAGACACAGAGGCAGAGGCACAGAGACAGAGACACAGAGACAGAGACACAGAGGCAGGCACACAGAGACAGAGACACAGAGACGGAGACAGAGAGACAGATGCACAGAGACAGAGACACAGAGACAGAGACACAGAGACAGAGAAACAGAGACAGAGACACAGAGACAGAGACACAGAGACAGAGACACAGAGACGGAGACACAGATACAGAGACACAGAGACAGCGACACAGAGACAGAGACACAGAGACAGGGACGCAGAGACAGAGACACAGAGACAGAGACAAAATGACAGAGATTCGGAGACAGAGACACAGGGAGAGAGACACAGAAACGTAGACACAAGGACAGAGACACAGAGACAGGGACACAGAGACAGAGACACAGAGAGAGAGACACAGAGACAGAGACACAGAGACAGAGACACACAGACAGAGTCACAGATACAGAGACACAGAGGCAGAGGCACAGAGACAGAGACACAGAGACAGAGACACAGAGGCAGGCACACAGAGACAGAGACACAGAGACGGAGACAGAGAGACAGATACACAGAGACAGAGACACAGAGACAGAGACACAGAGACAGAGAAACAGAGACAGAGTCACAGAGACAGAGACACAGAGACCGAGACCCAGAGACAGAGACGCAGATACAGAGACACAGATGCAGAGACACAATGACAGAGATTCGGAGACAGAGACACAGGGAGAGGGACACAGAAACGGAGACACAGGGACAGAGACACAGAGACAGGGACACAGAGCCAGAGACGCAGTGACAGAGACACAGAGGCAGGGACACAGAGAAAGAGAAACAGAGACAGAGACAGAGACAGAGACACAGAGACAGAGACACAGAGATAGAGACACAGAGACAGAGACACAGAGACAGAGACGCAGAGACAGAGACGCAGAGACAGAGACACAGTGACGGAGACCCAGAGACAGAGACACAGATACAGAGACACAGAGACAGAGACACGGTGACAGAGACACAGAGACGGAGACACAGAGACAGATACACAGAGACAGCGTCACAGAGACAGAGACACAGAGGCAGAGGCACAGAGACAGAGACACAGAGACAGAGACACAGAGACAGAGACACAGAGACAGGGACGCAGAGACAGAGACACAGAGACAGAGACAAAATGACAGAGATTCGGAGACAGAGACACAGGGAGAGAGACACAGAAACGTAGACACAAGGACAGAGACACAGAGACAGGGACACAGAGACAGAGACACAGAGAGAGAGACACAGAGACAGAGACACAGGGGCAGAGGCACAGAGACAGAGACACAGAGACATGGACACAGAGAGAGTGACACAAAGACAGAGACACAGGGACAGAGGAACAGAGACATAGACACAGAGACAGAGACACAGAGACAGAGACACAGGGACGGAGACACAAGGACAGAGACACAGAGACAGGGACACAGAGAGAGAGAGACCGAGACAGAGACACAGAGACAGAGACACAGAGGCAGAGGCACGGAGACAGAGACACAGAGACAGAGACACAGAGACCGAGACCCAGCGACAGAGACACAGATACAGAGACACAGATGCAGAGACACAATGAGAGAGATTCGGAGACAGAGACACAGGGAGAGGGACACAGAAACGGAGACACAGGGACAGAGCCACAGAGACAGGGACACAGAGACAGAGACGCAGTGACAGAGACACAGAGCCAGAGACAGAGACACAGAGATGGAGACACAGGGACAGAGACACAGAGACAGGGACCCAGCGACAGAGTCACAGAGATAGAGACACTGAGACAGAGACAGAGACACCGGGACAGAGACACAGAGACAGAGACACAGAGACAGAGACACAGAGACAGTGACGCAAAGACGGAGACACAGGGGCAGAGACACCGAGACAGAGAGACAGAGACAGAGACACAGAGACAGAGACACAGAGACAGAGACACAGAGACAGAGACACAGAGACAGAGACACAGAGACACAGACAGAGACAGAGACAGAGACAGAGACAGAGACAGAGACAGAGACACGGAGACAGATACACAGAGACAGAGACACAGAGACAGAGACACAGAGACAGAGATAGAGAGACCGAGACAGAGACAGAGACACAGAGACAGAGACACAGAGACAGAGACACAGAGACAGAGACACAGAGACAGAGACACAGAGACAGAGACACAGAGACAGAGACACAGAGACAGAGACACAGAGACAGAGACGCAGAGACAGAGACACAGAGACGGAGACCCAGAGACAGAGACACAGATACAGAGACACAGAGACAGAGACACAGTGACAGAGACACAGAGACGGAGACACAGAGACAGATACACAGAGACAGCGTCACAGAGACAGAGACACAGAGGCAGAGGCACAGAGACAGAGACACAGAGACAGAGACACAGAGACAGGGACGCAGAGACAGAGACACAGAGACAGAGACAAAATGACAGAGATTCGGAGACAGAGACACAGAGACGGAGACACAGAGAGAGAGACACAGAGACAGAGACACAGGGGCACAGGCACAGAGACAGAGACACAGAGACAGGGACACAGAGAGAGTGACACAAAGACAGAGACACAGGGACAGAGGAACAGAGACATAGACACAGAGACAGAGACACACAGACCGAGACCCAGAGACAGAGACACAGATACAGAGACACAGAGACAGAGACACAGAGACAGAGACACAGAGACAGAGACACAGAGACAGAGAAACAGAGACAGAGTCACAGAGACAGAGACACAGAGGCAGAGGCACAGAGAGAGAGACACAGAGGCAGAGACACAGAGAAAGAGACAGAGACACAGAGACGGAGACACAGGGACAGAGACACAGAGACAGGGCACAGAGACGGAGACTCTGGGACAGAGACACAGAGACAGAGATTCAGAGACAGGGACACAGAGACGGAGACACAGGGACAGAGACACAGAGACAGGGACGCAGAGACAGAGACACAGAGACAGAGACAAAATGACAGAGATTCGGAGACAGAGACACAGGGAGAGAGACACAGAAACGTAGACACAAGGACAGAGACACAGAGACAGGGACACAGAGACGGAGACACAGGGAGAGGGACACAGAGACCGAGACCCAGAGACAGAGTCACAGAGACAGAGACACAGAGACAGAGACACAGAGACAGAGACACAGAGACAGAGACACAGAGACAGAGACACAGAGACAGAGACACAGAGACAGAGACACAGAGACAGAGACACAGACACAGAGACGCAGAGAAAGGGACACAGAGACAGTGACGCAGAGACAGAGGCACAGAGACAGAGACACAGAGACAGGGACACAGAGACAGAGACACAGAGACAGAGACACAGAGACAGAGACACAGAGACAGAGACACAATGATAGAGATTCAGAGACAGAGACACAGGGAGAGAGACACAGAAGCGGAGATACAGAGCCAGAGGCACAGAGACAGAGACACAGAGCCAGAGGCACAGAGAGAGAGACACAGAGGCAGAGACACAGAGAAAGAGACAGAGACACAGAGACGGAGACACAGGGACAGAGACACAGAGACAGGGCACAGAGACGGAGACTCTGGGACAGAGACACAGAGACAGAGATTCAGAGACAGGGACACAGAGACGGAGACACAGAGACAGAGACACAGAGGCAGAGACACAGAGACAGAGAAACAGAGACAGAGTCACAGAGACAGAGACTCAGAGGCAGAGGCACAGAGAGAGAGACACAGAGAAAGAGACAGAGACACAGAGACGGAGACACAGGGACAGAGACACAGAGACAGGGCACAGAGACGGAGACTCTGCGACAGAGACACAGAGACAGGGACACAGAGAGAGTGACTCAGAGACAGAGACACAGGGACAGAATCACAGAGACATAGACACAGAGACAGAGACACAGAGACACAGAGACAGAGACAGAGACAGAGACACAGAGACAGAGACACAGAGACAGAGACACAGAGACAGAGAAACAGAGACAGAGTTACAGAGACAGAGACACAGAGGCAGAGGCACAGAGAGAGAGACACAGAGGCAGAGACACAGAGAAAGAGACAGAGACACAGAGACGGAGACACAGAGACAGAGACACAGAGACAGGGACACAGAGACAGAGACACAGAGACAGAGACACAGAGACAGAGACACAGGTACAGAGACACAGAGACAGAGGCACAGCGACAGAGACAAAGAGACAGAGACACAGAGACAGAGACACAGAGACAGAGACACAGAGACAGAGACACAGAGACAGAGGCACAGGGACAGAGACACAGAGGCAGACACTCAGAGACAGAGACACAGAGACAGAGACCCAGAGACAGAGACACAGATACAGAGACACAGAGACAGAGAGACAGAGACAGAGACACAGAGACAGAGACACAGAGACAGAGACACAGAGACAGAGACACAGAGACAGAGAAACAGAGACAGAGTCACAGAGACAGAGACACAGAGGCAGAGGCACAGAGAGAGAGACACAGAGAAAGAGACAGAGACACAGAGACGGAGACACAGGGACAGAGACACAGAGACAGGGCACAGAGACGGAGACTCTGCGACAGAGACACAGAGACAGAGATTCAGAGACAGGGACACAGAGACGGAGACACAGAGACAGAGACACAGAGGCAGAGGCACAGAGACAGAGACACAGAGACAGAGACACAGAGACAGAGACACAGAGACAGGGGCACAGAGACGGAGACACAGAGAGAGAGACACAGAGACAGAGACACAGAGACAGAGACACAGGTACAGAGACACAGAGACAGAGACACAGCGACAGAGACACAGAGACAGAGACACAGAGACAGAGACACAGAGACAGAGACACAGAGACAGAGACACAGAGAAAGAGACACAGAGACAGAGACGCAGAGACAGGGACACAGAGACAGAGAAATAGAGGCAGAGGCACAGAGACAGAGACACAGAGACAGAGACACAGAGACAGAGACGCAGAGACAGAGACACAGAGACAGGGGCACAGAGGCAGAGTCACAGAGACAGAGACACAGAGGCAGAGGCACAGAGAGAGAGACACAGAGACAGAGACACAGAGACAGAGACACAGGTACAGAGACACAGAGACAGAGACACAGCGACAGAGACACAGAGACAGAGACACAGAGACAGAGACACCGAGACAGAGACACAGAGAAAGAGACGCAGAGACAGAGACACAGAGACAGAGACGCAGAGACAGGGACACAGAGACAGAGAAACAGAGGCAGAGGCACAGAGACAGAGACACAGAGACAGAGACACAGAGACAGAGACGCAGAGACAGAGACACAGAGACAGGGGCACAGAGGCAGAGTCACAGAGACAGAGACACAGAGGCAGAGGCACAGAGAGAGAGACACAGAGGCAGAGACACAGAGAAGGAGACAGAGACACAGAGACGGAGACACAGGGACAGAGACACAGAGACAGGGCACAGAGACGGAGACTCTGCGACAGAGACACAGAGACAGAGATTCAGAGACAGGGACACAGAGACGGAGACACAGAGACAGAGACACAGAGGCAGAGGCACAGAGACAGAGACACAGAGACAGAGACACAGAGACAGAGACACAGAGACAGGGGCACAGAGACGGAGACACAGAGAGAGAGACACAGAGACAGAGACACAGAGACAGAGACACAGGTACAAGGACACAGAGACAGAGACACAGCGACAGAGACACAGAGACAGAGACACAGAGACAGAGACCCAGAGAAAGAGACACAGAGACAGAGACACAGAGACAGTGACGCAGAGACAGGGACACAGAGACAGAGAAACAGAGGCAGAGGCACAGAGACAGAGACACAGAGACAGAGACACAGAGACAGAGACGCAGAGACAGAGACACAGAGACAGGGGCACAGAGGCAGAGTCACAGAGACAGAGACACAGAGGCAGAGGCACAGAGACAGAGACACAGAGACAGAGACACAGAGACAGAGACGCAGTGATAGAGACACAGAGACAGAGACACAGAGACAGAGACACAGAGACAGAGACGCAGAGACAGAGACACAGAGACAGAGACACAGAGATCGAGACACAGAGGCAGAGGCACAGAGCCATAGACACAGAGACAGAGACAGAGACAGACACACAGAGACAGAGATACAGAGACGGAGACACAGGGACAGAGACACAGAGACAGGGACACAGAGAGAGTGACTCAGAGACAGAGACACAGGGACAGAATCACAGAGACATAGACACAGAGACAGAGACACAGAGACACAGAGACAGAGACAGAGACAGAGACAGAGACACAGAGACAGAGACACAGAGACAGAGACACAGAGACAGAGCCACAGAGACAGAGACACAGAGGCAGAGGCACGGAGACAGAGACACAGAGACAGAGACACAGAGACAGGGCACAGAGACGGAAACTGTGGGACAGAAACACAGAGACAGAGATTCAGAGACAGGGACACAGAGACGGAGACACAGAGACAGAGACACAGAGGCAGAGGCACAGAGACAGAGACACAGGGACAGAGACACAGAGGCAGAGACACAGAGAAAGAGACAGAGACACAGAGACGGAGACACAGGTACAGAGACACAGAGACAGGGCACAGAGACGGAGACTCTGGGACAGAGATACAGAGACAGAGATTCAGAGACAGGGACACAGAGACGGAGACACAGAGACAGAGACACAGAGGCAGAGGCACAGAGACAGAGACACAGAGACAGAGACACAGAGACAGAGACACAGAGACAGGGGCACAGAGACGGAGACACAGAGAGACAGACACAGAGACAGAGACACAGAGACAGAGACACAGGTACAGAGACACAGAGACAGAGGCACAGCGACAGAGACAAAGAGACAGAGACACAGAGACAGAGACACAGAGACAGAGACACAGAGGCAGAGGCACAGAGCCATAGACACAGAGACAGAGACAGAGACAGACACACAGAGACAGAGACACAGAGACGGAGACACAGGGACAGAGACACAGAGACAGGGACACAGAGAGAGTGACTCAGAGACAGAGACACAGGGACAGAATCACAGAGACATAGACACAGAGACAGAGACACAGAGACACAGAGACAGAGACAGAGACAGAGACACAGAGACAGAGACACAGAGACAGAGACACAGAGACAGAGCCACAGAGACAGAGACACAGAGGCAGAGGCACGGAGACAGAGACACAGAGACAGAGACACAGAGACCGAGACCCAGAGACAGAGACACAGAGACAGAGACACAGGTACAGAGACACAGAGACAGAGACACAGCGACAGAGACACAGAGACAGAGACACAGAGACAGAGACACAGAGACAGAGACACTGAGAAAGAGACACAGAGACAGAGACACAGAGACAGAGACGCCGAGACATGGACACCGAGACAGAGAAACAGAGGCAGAGGCACAGAGACAGAGTCACAGATACAGAGACACAGAGGCAGAGGCACAGACACAGAGACACAGAGACAGAGACACAGAGGCAGGCACACAGGGACAGAGACACAGAGACGGAGACACAGAGACAGATACACAGAGACAGAGACACAGAGACAGAGACACAGAGACAGAGAAACAGAGACAGAGTCACAGAGACAGAGACACAGAGGCAGAGACACAGTGACAGAGACACAGAGACAGCGTCACAGAGACAGAGACACAGAGGCAGAGGCACAGAGACAGAGACACAGAGACAGAGACACAGAGACAGGGACGCAGAGACAGAGACACAGAGACAGAGACAAAATGACAGAGATTCGGAGACAGAGACACAGGGAGAGAGACACAGAAACGTAGACACAAGGACAGAGACACAGAGACAGAGACACAGAGACGGAGACACAGAGAGAGAGACACAGAGACAGAGACACAGGGGCAGAGGCACAGAGACAGAGACACAGAGACATGGACACAGACAGAGTGACACAAAGACAGAGACACAGGGACAGAGGAACGGAGACATAGACACAGAGACAGAGACACAGAGACACAGACACAGGGACGGAGACACAAGGACAGAGACACAGAGACAGGGACACAGAGAGAGAGAGACCGAGACAGAGACACAGAGACAGAGACACAGAGGCAGAGGCACGGAGACAGAGACACAGAGACAGAGACACAGAGACCGAGACCCAGAGACAGAGACAGAGATACAGAGACACAGATGCAGAGACACAATGACAGAGATTCGTAGACAGAGATACAGGGAGAGGGACACAAAAACGGAGACACAGGGACAGAGACACAGAGACAGGGACACAGAGACAGAGACGCAGTGACAGAGACACAGAGGCAGAGACACAGAGAAAGAGAAACAGAGACAGAGACAGAGACACAGAGACAGAGACACAGAGACAGAGACACAGAGAAAGAGACACAGAGACAGAGACACAGAGACAGAGACACAGAGACAGAGACGCAGAGACAGAGACACAGAGACGGAGACCCAGAGACAGAGACACAGATACAGAGACACAGAGACAGAGACACAGTGACAGAGACACAGAGACGGAGACACAGAGACAGATACACAGAGACAGAGACAAAATGACAGAGATTCGGAGACAGAGACACAGGGAGAGAGACACAGAAACGTAGACACAAGGACAGAGACACAGAGACAGGGACACAGAGACAGGGACACAGAGACGGAGACACAGAGAGAGAGACACAGAGACAGAGACACAGGGGCAGAGGCGCAGAGACAGAGACACAGAGACAGGGACACAGAGAGAGTGACACAAAGACAGAGACACAGGGACAGAGGAACAGAGACATAGACACAGAGACAGAGACACAGAGACAGAGACACAGGGACGGAGACACAAGGACGGAGACACAGAGACAGGGACACAAAGACAGAGGCACAGAGACAGATACACAGAGAAAGAGACACAGAGGCAGAGACACAGAGAAAGAGACAGAGACACCGAGACGAAGACACAGGGACAGAGACACAGAGACAGGGCACAGAGACAGAGACACAGAGGCAGAGGCACAGAGAGAGAGACACAGAGGCAGAGACAGAGAGAAAGAGACAGAGACACAGAGACGGAGACACAGGGACAGTGACACAGAGACAGGGCACAGAGACGGAGACTCTGGGACAGAGACACAGAGACAGAGATTCAGAGACAGGGACACAGAGACAGAGACACAGGTACAGAGACACAGAGACAGAGACACAGCGACAGAGACACAGAGACAGAGACACAGAGACAGAGACACAGAGACAGAGACACAGAGACAGAGACACAGAGAAAGAGACACAGAGACAGAGACACAGAGACAGAGACGCAGAGACAGGGACACAGAGACAGAGAAATAGAGGCAGAGGCACAGAGACAGAGACACAGAGACAGAGACACAGAGACAGAGACGCAGAGACAGAGACACAGAGACAGGGGCACAGAGGCAGAGTCACAGAGACAGAGACACAGAGGCAGAGGCACAGAGAGAGAGACACAGAGACAGAGACACAGAGACAGAGACACAGGTACAGAGACACAGAGACAGAGACACAGCGACAGAGACACAGAGACAGAGACACAGAGACAGAGACACCGAGACAGAGACACAGAGAAAGAGACACAGAGACAGAGACACAGAGACAGAGACGCAGAGACAGGGACACAGAGACAGAGAAACAGAGGCAGAGGCACAGAGACAGAGACACAGAGACAGAGACACAGAGACAGAGACGCAGAGACAGAGACACAGAGACAGGGGCACAGAGGCAGAGTCACAGAGACAGAGACACAGAGGCAGAGGCACAGAGAGAGAGACACAGAGGCAGAGACACAGAGAAGGAGACAGAGACACAGAGACGGAGACACAGGGACAGAGACACAGAGACAGGGCACAGAGACGGAGACTCTGCGACAGAGACACAGAGACAGAGATTCAGAGACAGGGACACAGAGACGGAGACACAGAGACAGAGACACAGAGGCAGAGGCACAGAGACAGAGACACAGAGACAGAGACACAGAGACAGAGACACAGAGACAGGGGCACAGAGACGGAGACACAGAGAGAGAGACACAGAGACAGAGACACAGAGACAGAGACACAGGTACAAGGACACAGAGACAGAGACACAGCGACAGAGACACAGAGACAGAGACACAGAGACAGAGACCCAGAGAAAGAGACACAGAGACAGAGACACAGAGACAGTGACGCAGAGACAGGGACACAGAGACAGAGAAACAGAGGCAGAGGCACAGAGACAGAGACACAGAGACAGAGACACAGAGACAGAGACGCAGAGACAGAGACACAGAGACAGGGGCACAGAGGCAGAGTCACAGAGACAGAGACACAGAGGCAGAGGCACAGAGACAGAGACACAGAGACAGAGCCACAGAGACAGAGACGCAGTGATAGAGACACAGAGACAGAGACACAGAGACAGAGACACAGAGACAGAGACGCAGAGACAGAGACACAGAGACAGAGACACAGAGATCGAGACACAGAGGCAGAGGCACAGAGCCATAGACACAGAGACAGAGACAGAGACAGACACACAGAGACAGAGATACAGAGACGGAGACACAGGGACAGAGACACAGAGACAGGGACACAGAGAGAGTGACTCAGAGACAGAGACACAGGGACAGAATCACAGAGACATAGACACAGAGACAGAGACACAGAGACACAGAGACAGAGACAGAGACAGAGACAGAGACACAGAGACAGAGACACAGAGACAGAGACACAGAGACAGAGCCACAGAGACAGAGACACAGAGGCAGAGGCACGGAGACAGAGACACAGAGACAGAGACACAGAGACAGGGCACAGAGACGGAAACTGTGGGACAGAAACACAGAGACAGAGATTCAGAGACAGGGACACAGAGACGGAGACACAGAGACAGAGACACAGAGGCAGAGGCACAGAGACAGAGACACAGGGACAGAGACACAGAGGCAGAGACACAGAGAAAGAGACAGAGACACAGAGACGGAGACACAGGTACAGAGACACAGAGACAGGGCACAGAGACGGAGACTCTGGGACAGAGATACAGAGACAGAGATTCAGAGACAGGGACACAGAGACGGAGACACAGAGACAGAGACACAGAGGCAGAGGCACAGAGACAGAGACACAGAGACAGAGACACAGAGACAGAGACACAGAGACAGGGGCACAGAGACGGAGACACAGAGAGACAGACACAGAGACAGAGACACAGAGACAGAGACACAGGTACAGAGACACAGAGACAGAGGCACAGCGACAGAGACAAAGAGACAGAGACACAGAGACAGAGACACAGAGACAGAGACACAGAGGCAGAGGCACAGAGCCATAGACACAGAGACAGAGACAGAGACAGACACACAGAGACAGAGACACAGAGACGGAGACACAGGGACAGAGACACAGAGACAGGGACACAGAGAGAGTGACTCAGAGACAGAGACACAGGGACAGAATCACAGAGACATAGACACAGAGACAGAGACACAGAGACACAGAGACAGAGACAGAGACAGAGACACAGAGACAGAGACACAGAGACAGAGACACAGAGACAGAGCCACAGAGACAGAGACACAGAGGCAGAGGCACGGAGACAGAGACACAGAGACAGAGACACAGAGACCGAGACCCAGAGACAGAGACACAGAGACAGAGACACAGGTACAGAGACACAGAGACAGAGACACAGCGACAGAGACACAGAGACAGAGACACAGAGACAGAGACACAGAGACAGAGACACTGAGAAAGAGACACAGAGACAGAGACACAGAGACAGAGACGCCGAGACATGGACACCGAGACAGAGAAACAGAGGCAGAGGCACAGAGACAGAGTCACAGATACAGAGACACAGAGGCAGAGGCACAGACACAGAGACACAGAGACAGAGACACAGAGGCAGGCACACAGGGACAGAGACACAGAGACGGAGACACAGAGACAGATACACAGAGACAGAGACACAGAGACAGAGACACAGAGACAGAGAAACAGAGACAGAGTCACAGAGACAGAGACACAGAGGCAGAGACACAGTGACAGAGACACAGAGACAGCGTCACAGAGACAGAGACACAGAGGCAGAGGCACAGAGACAGAGACACAGAGACAGAGACACAGAGACAGGGACGCAGAGACAGAGACACAGAGACAGAGACAAAATGACAGAGATTCGGAGACAGAGACACAGGGAGAGAGACACAGAAACGTAGACACAAGGACAGAGACACAGAGACAGAGACACAGAGACGGAGACACAGAGAGAGAGACACAGAGACAGAGACACAGGGGCAGAGGCACAGAGACAGAGACACAGAGACATGGACACAGACAGAGTGACACAAAGACAGAGACACAGGGACAGAGGAACGGAGACATAGACACAGAGACAGAGACACAGAGACACAGACACAGGGACGGAGACACAAGGACAGAGACACAGAGACAGGGACACAGAGAGAGAGAGACCGAGACAGAGACACAGAGACAGAGACACAGAGGCAGAGGCACGGAGACAGAGACACAGAGACAGAGACACAGAGACCGAGACCCAGAGACAGAGACAGAGATACAGAGACACAGATGCAGAGACACAATGACAGAGATTCGTAGACAGAGATACAGGGAGAGGGACACAAAAACGGAGACACAGGGACAGAGACACAGAGACAGGGACACAGAGACAGAGACGCAGTGACAGAGACACAGAGGCAGAGACACAGAGAAAGAGACACAGAGACAGAGACAGAGACACAGAGACAGAGACACAGAGACAGAGACACAGAGAAAGAGACACAGAGACAGAGACACAGAGACAGAGACACAGAGACAGAGACGCAGAGACAGAGACACAGAGACGGAGACCCAGAGACAGAGACACAGATACAGAGACACAGAGACAGAGACACAGTGACAGAGACACAGAGACGGAGACACAGAGACAGATACACAGAGACAGAGACAAAATGACAGAGATTCGGAGACAGAGACACAGGGAGAGAGACACAGAAACGTAGACACAAGGACAGAGACACAGAGACAGGGACACAGAGACAGGGACACAGAGACGGAGACACAGAGAGAGAGACACAGAGACAGAGACACAGGGGCAGAGGCGCAGAGACAGAGACACAGAGACAGGGACACAGAGAGAGTGACACAAAGACAGAGACACAGGGACAGAGGAACAGAGACATAGACACAGAGACAGAGACACAGAGACAGAGACACAGGGACGGAGACACAAGGACAGAGACACAGAGACAGGGACACAAAGACAGAGGCACAGAGACAGATACACAGAGAAAGAGACACAGAGGCAGAGACACAGAGAAAGAGACAGAGACACCGAGACGAAGACACAGGGACAGAGACACAGAGACAGGGCACAGAGACAGAGACACAGAGGCAGAGGCACAGAGAGAGAGACACAGAGGCAGAGACAGAGAGAAAGAGACAGAGACACAGAGACGGAGACACAGGGACAGTGACACAGAGACAGGGCACAGAGACGGAGACTCTGGGACAGAGACACAGAGACAGAGATTCAGAGACAGGGACACAGAGACGGAGACACAGAGACGGAGGCACGGAGGCAGAGGCACAGAGACAGAGACACAGAGACAGAGACACAGAGACAGAGACACAGAGACAGGGGCACAGAGGCGGAGACACAGAGAGACAGACACAGAGACAGAGACACAGAGACAGAGACACAGGTACAGAGACACAGAGACAGAGGCACAGCGACAGAGACAAAGAGACAGAGACACAGAGCCAGAGACACAGAGACAGAGACACAGAGACAGGGACACAGAGACAGAGACACAGAGACAGAGACACAGAGACAGAGACACAGAGACAGAGACACAGAGACAGAGACGCAGAGACAGGGACACAGAGACAGAGAAACAGAGGCAGAGGCACAGAGACAGAGACACAGAGACAGAGACACAGAGACAGAGACGCAGAGACAGAGACACAGAGACAGGGGCACAGAGGCAGAGTCACAGAGACAGAGACACAGAGGCAGAGACACAGAGACAGAGAAACAGAGACAGAGTCACAGAGACAGAGAAACAGAGACAGAGTCACAGAGACAGAGACAGAGACACAGAGGCAGGGGCACAGAGAGAGAGACACAGAGGCAGAGACACAGAGAAAGAGACAGAGACGCAGAGACAGAGACGTAGAGACAGAGACACAGAGACAGGGACACAGAGACAGAGACACAGAGACAGATACACAGAGACAGCGTCACAGAGACAGAGACACAGAGGCAGAGGCACAGAGACAGAGACACAGATACAGAGACACAGAGGCAGGGACGCAGAGACAGAGACACAGAGACAGAGACAAAATGACAGAGATTCGGAGACAGAGACACAGGGAGAGAGACACAGAAACGTAGACACAAGGACAGAGACACAGAGACAGGGACACAGAGACGGAGACACAGAGAGAGAGACACAGAGACAGAGACACAGGGGCAGAGGCACAGAGACAGAGACACAGAGACAGGGACACAGAGAGAGTGACACAAAGACAGAGACACAGGGACAGAGGAACAGAGACATAGACACAGAGACAGAGACACAGGGACGGAGACACAAGGACAGAGACACAGAGACAGAGACACAGTGAGACAGACAGAGACACAGAGACAGAGACACAGGGACAGAGACACAGAGACAGAGACACAGAGACAGATTCACAGAGACAGAGACACAGAGACAGAGACACCCGGACAGAGGCATAGACACAAAGACAGAGGTACAGAGACAGATACACAGAGAGAGAGACACAGAGGCAGAGACACAGAGAAAGAGACAGAGACACAGAGACGGAGACACAGGGACAGAGACACAGAGACAGGGCACAGAGACGGAAACTCTGGGACAGAAACACAGAGACAGAGATTCAGAGACAGGGACACAGAGACGGAGACACAGAGACAGAGACACAGAGGCAGAGGCACAGAGACAGAGACACAGGTACAGAGACACAGAGACAGAGACACAGCGACAGAGACACAGAGACCGAGACCCAGAGACAGAGACACAGATACAGAGACACAGAGACAGAGACACAGAGACAGAGACACAGAGACAGAGACACAGAGACAGAGACACAGAGACAGAGACACAGAGACAGAGAAACAGAGACAGAGTCACAGAGACAGAGACAGAGACACAGAGGCAGGGGCACAGAGAGAGAGACACAGAGGCAGAGACACAGAGAAAGAGACAGAGACGCAGAGACAGAGACGTAGAGACAGAGACACAGAGACAGGGACACAGAGACAGAGACACAGAGACAGGGACACAGAGACGGAGACACAGAGAGAGAGACACAGAGACAGAGACACAGGGGCAGAGGCACAGAGACAGAGACACAGAGACAGAGACACAGAGACACAGACACAGGGACAGAGACACAGAGACATGGATACAGAGAGAGTGACTCAGAGACAGAGACACAGAGACGGAGACAGAGGCACAGAGACATATACATAGAGACAGAGACAGAGAGACAGAGACACAGAGACAGAGACACAGGGACAGAGACACAGAGACAGAGACACAGAGACAGAGACACAGAGACAGAGACGCAGAGACAGGGACACAGAGACAGAGACACAGAGACCGAGACCCAGAGACAGAGACACAGATACAGAGACACAGAGACAGAGACACAGGGACAGAGACACAGAGACAGAGACACAGAGACAGAGACACAGAGACAGAGAAACAGAGACAGAGTCACAGAGACAGAGACACAGAGGCAGAGGCGCAGAGAGAGAGACACAGAGGCAGAGACACAGAGAAAGAGACAGAGACACAGAGACGGAGACACAGGGACAGAGACACAGAGACAGGGACACAGAGACGGAGACACAGAGGCAGAGACACAGTGACAGAGACACAGAGACAGATACACAGAGACAGCGTCACAGAGACAGAGACACAGAGCCAGAGGCACAGAGACAGAGACACAGAGACAGAGACACAGAGACAGGGACGCAGAGACAGAGACACAGAGACAGAGACAAAATGACAGAGATTCGGAGACAGTGACACAGAGAGAGAGACACAGAAACGTAGACACAAGGACAGAGACACAGAGACAGGGACACAGAGACGGAGACACAGAGAGAGAGACACAGAGACAGAGACACAGGGGCAGAGGCACAGAGACAGAGACACAGAGACATGGACACAGAGAGAGTGACACAAAGACAGAGACACGGGGACAGAGGAACAGAGACATAGACACAGAGACAGAGACACAGAGACAGAGACACAGGGACGGAGACACAAGGACAGAGACACAGAGACAGGGACACAGAGAGCGAGAGACCGAGACAGAGACACAGAGACAGAGACACAGAGGCAGATGCACGGAGACAGAGACACAGAGACAGATACACAGAGACAGCGTCACAGAGACAGAGACACAGAGGCAGAGGCACAGAGACAGAGACACAGAGGCAGAGGCACAGAGACAGAGACACAGATACAGAGACACAGATACAGAGACACAGAGACAGGGACGCAGAGACAGAGACACAGAGACAGAGACACAGAGACAGCGTCACAGAGACAGAGACACAGAGGCAGAGGCACAGAGACAGAGACACAGATACAGAGACACAGATACAGAGACACAGAGACAGGGACGCAGAGACAGAGACACAGAGACAGAGACACAGAGACAGAGAAACAGAGACAGAGACACAGATACAGAGACACAGATACAGAGACACAGAGACAGGGACGCAGAGACAGAGACACAGAGACAGAGACACAGAGACAGAGACACAGAGACCGAGACCCAGAGACAGAGACACAGATACAGAGACACAGATGCAGAGACACAATGACAGAGATTCGGAGACAGAGATACAGGTAGAGGGACACAGAAACGGAGACACAGGGACAGAGACACAGAGACAGAGACAGAGACAGAGACACAGAGACAGAGACACAGAGACAGAGACACAGAGACAGAGACACAGAGACAGAGACACAGAGACAGAGACACAGAGACAGAGACACAGAGACAGAGACACAGAGACAGAGACACAGAGACAGAGACACAGAGACAGAGACACAGAGACAGAGACACAGAGACAGAGACACAGTGAGACAGACAGAGACACAGAGACAGAGACACAGGGACAGAGACACAGAGACAGAGACACAGAGACAGATTCACAGAGACAGAGACACAGAGACAGAGACACCCGGACAGAGGCATAGACACAAAGACAGAGGCACAGAGACAGATACACAGAGAGAGAGACACAGGGACAGAGACACAGAGACAGAGACGCAGTGACAGAGACACAGAGACAGAGACACAGAGACAGATACACAGAGACAGCGTCACAGAGACAGAGACACAGAGGCAGAGGCACAGAGACAGAGACACAGAGGCAGAGGCACAGAGACAGAGACACAGATACAGAGACACAGATACAGAGACACAGAGACAGGGACGCAGAGACAGAGACACAGAGACAGAGACACAGAGACAGCGTCACAGAGACAGAGACACAGAGGCAGAGGCACAGAGACAGAGACACAGATACAGAGACACAGATACAGAGACACAGAGACAGGGACGCAGAGACAGAGACACAGAGACAGAGACACAGAGACAGAGAAACAGAGACAGAGACACAGATACAGAGACACAGATACAGAGACACAGAGACAGGGACGCAGAGACAGAGACACAGAGACAGAGACACAGAGACAGAGAAACAGAGACAGAGTCACAGAGACAGAGACACAGAGGCAGAGGCACAGAGAGAGAGACACAGAGGCAGAGACACAGAGAAAGAGACAGAGACACAGAGACGGAGACACAGGGACAGAGACACAGAGACTGGGACACAGAGACGGAGACACAGAGGCAGAGACACAGTGACAGAGACACAGAGACAGAGACACAGAGACAGATACACAGAGACAGCGTCACAGAGACAGAGACACAGAGCCAGAGGCACAGAGACAGAGACACAGAGACAGAGACACAGAGACAGGGACGCAGAGACAGAGACACAGAGACAGAGACAAAATGACAGAGATTCGGAGACAGAGACACAGGGAGAGAGACACAGAAACGTAGACACAAGGACAGAGACACAGAGACAGGGACACAGAGACGGAGACACAGAGAGAGAGACACAGAGACAGAGACACAGGGGCAGAGGCACAGAGACAGAGACACAGAGACAGAGACACAGAGACACAGACACAGGGACAGAGACACAGAGACATGGATACAGAGAGAGTGACTCAGAGCGAGAGACACAGAGACGGAGACACAGGCACAGAGACATATACATAGAGACAGAGACAGAGAGACAGAGACACAGGGACAGGGACACAGAGACGGAGACACAGAGGCAGAGACACAGTGACAGAGACACAGAGACAGAGACACAGAGACAGATACACAGAGACAGCGTCACAGAGACAGAGACACAGAGCCAGAGGCACAGAGACAGAGACACAGAGACAGAGACCCAGAGACAGGGACGCAGAGACAGAGACACAGAGACAGAGACGCAGAGACAGGGACACAGAGACAGAGACACAGAGACCGAGACCCAGAGACAGAGACACAGAGACAGAGACACAGAGACAGAGACGCAGAGACAGGGACACAGAGACAGAGACACAGAGGCCGAGACCCAGAGACAGAGACACAGATACAGAGACACAGAGACAGAGACGCAGAGACAGGGACACAGAGACAGAGACACAGAGACCGAGACCCAGAGACAGAGAAACAGAGACAGAGTCACAGAGACAGAGACACAGAGGCAGAGGCACAGAGAGAGAGACACAGAGGCAGAGACACAGAGAAAGAGACAGAGACACAGAGACGGAGACACAGGGACAGAGACACAGAGACAGGGACACAGAGACGGAGACACAGAGGCAGAGACACAGTGACAGAGACACAGAGACAGAGACACAGAGACAGATACACAGAGACAGCGTCACAGAGACAGAGACACAGAGACACAGAGACGGAGACAGAGGCACAGAGACATATACATAGAGACAGAGACACAGAGACAGAGACACAGAGACAGAGACACAGAGACAGAGACACAGAGACAGAGACACAGAGACAGAGACGCAGAGACAGGGACACAGAGACAGAGACACAGAGACCGAGACCCAGAGACAGAGACACAGAGACAGAGACACAGAGACAGAGACGCAGAGACAGGGACACAGAGACAGAGACACAGAGACCGAGACCCAGAGACAGAGACACAGATACAGAGACACAGAGACAGAGACCCAGAGACAGAGACACAGAGACAGAGACACAGAGACAGAGACACAGAGACAGAGAAACAGAGACAGAGTCACAGAGACAGAGACACAGAGGCAGAGGCACAGAGAGAGAGACACAGAGGCAGAGACACAGAGAAAGAGACAGAGACACAGAGACGGAGACACAGGGACAGAGACACAGAGACAGGGACACAGAGACGGAGATACAGAGGCAGAGACACAGTGACAGAGACACAGAGACAGAGACACAGAGACAGATACACAGAGACAGCGTCACAGAGACAGAGACACAGAGCCAGAGGCACAGAGACAGAGACACAGAGACAGAGACACAGAGACAGGGACGCAGAGACAGAGACACAGAGACAGAGACAAAATGACAGAGATTCGGAGACAGAGACACAGGGAGAGAGACACAGAAACGTAGACACAAGGACAGAGACACAGAGACAGGGACACAGAGACGGAGACACAGAGAGAGAGACACAGAGACAGAGACACAGGGGCAGAGGCACAGAGACAGAGACTCAGAGACATGGACACAGAGAGAGTGACACAAAGACAGCGACACAGGGACAGAAGAACAGAGACATAGACACAGAGACAGAGACCCAGCAACAGAGACACAGATACAGAGACACAGAGACAGAGACACAGTGACAGAGACACAGAGACAGAGACACAGAGACAGATACACAGAGACAGCGTCACAGAGACAGAGACACAGAGCCAGAGGCACAGAGACAGAGACACAGAGACAGAGACACAGAGACAGGGACGCAGAGACAGAGACACAGAGACAGAGACACAGAGGCAGAGGCACAGAGCCATAGACACAGAGACAGAGACAGAGACAGACACACAGAGACAGAGACACAGAGACGGAGACACAGGGACAGAATCACAGAGACATAGACACAGAGACAGAGACACAGAGACACAGAGACAGAGACAGAGACAGAGACAGAGACACAGAGACAGAGACACAGAGACAGAGATACAGAGACAGAGCCACAGAGACAGAGACACAGAGGCAGAGGCACGGAGACAGAGACACAGAGACAGAGACACAGAGACAGGGCACAGAGACGGAAACTGTGGGACAGAAACACAGAGACAGAGATTCAGAGACAGGGACACAGAGACGGAGACACAGAGACAGAGACACAGAGGCAGAGGCACAGAGACAGAGACACAGGGACAGAGACACAGAGGCAGAGACACAGAGAAAGAGACAGAGACACAGAGACGGAGACACAGGGACAGAGACACAGAGACAGGGCACAGAGACGGAGACTCTGGGACAGAGATACAGAGACAGAGATTCAGAGACAGGGACACAGAGACGGAGACACAGAGACAGAGACACAGAGGCAGAGGCACAGAGACAGAGACACAGAGACAGAGACACAGAGACAGAGACACAGAGACAGGGGCACAGAGACGGAGACACAGAGGCAGGGACGCAGAGACAGAGACACAGAGACAGAGACAAAATGACAGAGATTCGGAGACAGAGACACAGGGAGAGAGACACAGAAACGTAGACACAAGGACAGAGACACAGAGACAGGGACACAGAGACGGAGACACAGAGAGAGAGACACAGAGACAGAGACACAGGGGCAGAGGCACAGAGACAGAGACACAGAGACAGGGACACAGAGAGAGTGACACAAAGACAGAGACACAGGGACAGAGGAACAGAGACATAGACACAGAGCCAGAGACACAGAGACAGAGACACAGGGACGGAGACACAAGGACAGAGACACAGAGACAGAGACACAGTGAGACAGACAGAGACACAGAGACAGAGACACAGGGACAGAGACACAGAGACAGAGACACAGAGACAGATTCACAGAGACAGAGACACAGAGACAGAGACACCCGGACAGAGGCATAGACACAAAGACAGAGGCACAGAGACAGATACACAGAGAGAGAGACACAGAGGCAGAGACACAGAGAAAGAGACAGAGACACAGAGACGGAGACACAGGGACAGAGACACAGAGACAGGGCACAGAGACGGAGACTCTGGGACAGAGACACAGAGACAGAGATTCAGAGACAGGGACACAGAGACGGAGACACAGAGACAGAGACACAGAGGCAGAGGCACAGAGACAGAGACACAGAGACAGAGACAGAGACACAGAGACAGAGACACAGAGACAGAGACACAGAGACAGGGGCACAGAGACGGAGACACAGAGAGCGAGACGCAGAGACAGAGACACAGAGACAGGGGCACAGAGGCAGAGTCACAGAGACAGAGACACAGAGGCAGAGGCACAGAGACAGAGACACAGAGACACAGACACAGAGACAGAGACGCAGTGACAGAGACACAGAGACAGAGACACAGAGACAGAGACACAGAGACAGGGACGCAGAGACAGAGACACAGAGACAGAGACAAAATGACAGAGATTCGGAGACAGTGACACAGAGAGAGAGACACAGAAACGTAGACACAAGGACAGAGACACAGAGACAGGGACACAGAGACGGAGACACAGAGAGAGAGACACAGAGACAGAGACACAGGGGCAGAGGCACAGAGACAGAGACACAGAGACATGGACACAGAGAGAGTGACACAAAGACAGAGACACGGGGACAGAGGAACAGAGACATAGACACAGAGACAGAGACACAGAGACAGAGACACAGGGACGGAGACACAAGGACAGAGACACAGAGACAGGGACACAGAGATCGAGAGACCGAGACAGAGACACAGAGACAGAGACACAGAGGCAGATGCACGGAGACAGAGACACAGAGACAGATACACAGAGACAGCGTCACAGAGACAGAGACACAGAGGCAGAGGCACAGAGACAGAGACACAGAGGCAGAGGCACAGAGACAGAGACACAGATACAGAGACACAGATACAGAGACACAGAGACAGGGACGCAGAGACAGAGACACAGAGACAGAGACACAGAGACAGCGTCACAGAGACAGAGACACAGAGGCAGAGGCACAGAGACAGAGACACAGATACAGAGACACAGATACAGAGACACAGAGACAGGGACGCAGAGACAGAGACACAGAGACAGAGACACAGAGACAGAGAAACAGAGACAGAGACACAGATACAGAGACACAGATACAGAGACACAGAGACAGGGACGCAGAGACAGAGACACAGAGACAGAGACACAGAGACAGAGACACAGAGACCGAGACCCAGAGACAGAGACACAGATACAGAGACACAGATGCAGAGACACAATGACAGAGATTCGGAGACAGAGATACAGGTAGAGGGACACAGAAACGGAGACACAGGGACAGAGACACAGAGACAGGGACATAGATACAGAGACGCAGTGACAGAGACACAGAGGCAGAGACACAGAGAAAGAGAAACAGAGACAGAGACAGAGACAGAGACACAGAGACAGAGACACAGAGACAGAGACACAGAGACAGAGACACAGAGACAGAGACACAGAGACAGAGACACAGAGACAGAGACACAGAGACAGAGACACAGAGACAGAGACACAGAGACAGAGACACAGTGAGACAGACAGAGACACAGAGACAGAGACACAGGGACAGAGACACAGAGACAGAGACACAGAGACAGATTCACAGAGACAGAGACACAGAGACAGAGACACCCGGACAGAGGCATAGACACAAAGACAGAGGCACAGAGACAGATACACAGAGAGAGAGACACAGGGACAGAGACACAGAGACAGAGACGCAGTGACAGAGACACAGAGACAGAGACACAGAGACAGATACACAGAGACAGCGTCACAGAGACAGAGACACAGAGGCAGAGGCACAGAGACAGAGACACAGAGGCAGAGGCACAGAGACAGAGACACAGATACAGAGACACAGATACAGAGACACAGAGACAGGGACGCAGAGACAGAGACACAGAGACAGAGACACAGAGACAGCGTCACAGAGACAGAGACACAGAGGCAGAGGCACAGAGACAGAGACACAGATACAGAGACACAGATACAGAGACACAGAGACAGGGACGCAGAGACAGAGACACAGAGACAGAGACACAGAGACAGAGAAACAGAGACAGAGACACAGAGACAGATACACAGAGACAGCGTCACAGAGGCAGAGACACAGAGCCAGAGACACAGAGACAGAGACACAGAGACAGAGAAACAGAGACAGAGTCACAGAGACAGAGACACAGAGGCAGAGGCACAGAGAGAGAGACACAGAGGCAGAGACACAGAGAAAGAGACAGAGACACAGAGACGGAGAGACAGGGACAGAGACACAGAGACTGGGACACAGAGACGGAGACACAGAGGCAGAGACACAGTGACAGAGACACAGAGACAGAGACACAGAGACAGATACACAGAGACAGCGTCACAGAGACAGAGACACAGAGCCAGAGGCACAGAGACAGAGACACAGAGACAGAGACACAGAGACAGGGACGCAGAGACAGAGACACAGAGACAGAGACAAAATGACAGAGATTCGGAGACAGAGACACAGGGAGAGAGACACAGAAACGTAGACACAAGGACAGAGACACAGAGACAGGGACACAGAGACGGAGACACAGAGAGAGAGACACAGAGACAGAGACACAGGGGCAGAGGCACAGAGACAGAGACACAGAGACAGAGACACAGAGACACAGACACAGGGACAGAGACACAGAGACATGGATACAGAGAGAGTGACTCAGAGCGAGAGACACAGAGACGGAGACACAGGCACAGAGACATATACATAGAGACAGAGACAGAGAGACAGAGACACAGGGACAGGGACACAGAGACGGAGACACAGAGGCAGAGACACAGTGACAGAGACACAGAGACAGAGACACAGAGACAGATACACAGAGACAGCGTCACAGAGACAGAGACACAGAGCCAGAGGCACAGAGACAGAGACACAGAGACAGAGACCCAGAGACAGGGACGCAGAGACAGAGACACAGAGACAGAGACGCAGAGACAGGGACACAGAGACAGAGACACAGAGACCGAGACCCAGAGACAGAGACACAGAGACAGAGACACAGAGACAGAGACGCAGAGACAGGGACACAGAGACAGAGACACAGAGGCCGAGACCCAGAGACAGAGACACAGATACAGAGACACAGAGACACAGACACAGGGACAGAGACACAGAGACATGGATACAGAGAGAGTGACTCAGAGCGAGAGACACAGAGACGGAGACACAGGCACAGAGACATATACATAGAGACAGAGACAGAGAGACAGAGACACAGGGACAGGGACACAGAGACGGAGACACAGAGGCAGAGACACAGTGACAGAGACACAGAGACAGAGACACAGAGACAGATACACAGAGACAGCGTCACAGAGACAGAGACACAGAGCCAGAGGCACAGAGACAGAGACACAGAGACAGAGACCCAGAGACAGGGACGCAGAGACAGAGACACAGAGACAGAGACGCAGAGACAGGGACACAGAGACAGAGACACAGAGACCGAGACCCAGAGACAGAGACACAGAGACAGAGACACAGAGACAGAGACGCAGAGACAGGGACACAGAGACAGAGACACAGAGGCCGAGACCCAGAGACAGAGACACAGATACAGAGACACAGAGACAGAGACGCAGAGACAGGGACACAGAGACAGAGACACAGAGACCGAGACCCAGAGACAGAGAAACAGAGACAGAGTCACAGAGACAGAGACACAGAGGCAAAGGCACAGAGAGAGAGACACAGAGGCAGAGACACAGAGAAAGAGACAGAGACACAGAGACGGAGACACAGGGACAGAGACACAGAGACAGGGACACAGAGACGGAGACACAGAGGCAGAGACACAGTGACAGAGACACAGAGACAGAGACACAGAGACAGATACACAGAGACAGCGTCACAGAGACAGAGACACAGAGACACAGAGACGGAGACAGAGGCACAGAGACATATACATAGAGACAGAGACACAGAGACAGAGACACAGAGACAGAGACACAGAGACAGAGACACAGAGACAGAGACGCAGAGACAGGGACACAGAGACAGAGACACAGAGACCGAGACCCAGAGACAGAGACACAGAGACAGAGACACAGAGACAGAGACGCAGAGACAGGGACACAGAGACAGAGACACAGAGACCGAGACCCAGAGACAGAGACACAGATACAGAGACACAGAGACAGAGACCCAGAGACAGAGACACAGAGACAGAGACACAGAGACAGAGACACAGAGACAGAGAAACAGAGACAGAGTCACAGAGACAGAGACACAGAGGCAGAGGCACAGAGAGAGAGACACAGAGGCAGGGACACAGAGAAAGAGACAGAGACACAGAGACGGAGACACAGGGACAGAGACACAGAGACAGGGACACAGAGACGGAGATACAGAGGCAGAGACACAGTGACAGAGATTCGGAGACAGAGACACAGGGAGAGAGACACGGAAACGTAGACACAAGGACAGAGACACAGAGACAGGGACACAGAGACGGAGACACAGAGAGAGAGACACAGAGACAGAGACACAGGGGCAGAGGCACAGAGACAGAGACACAGAGACATGGACACAGAGAGAGTGACACAAAGACAGAGACACAGGGACAGAAGAACAGAGACATAGACACAGAGACAGAGACCCAGCAACAGAGACACAGATACAGAGACACAGAGACAGAGACACAGTGACAGAGACACAGAGACAGAGACACAGAGACAGATACACAGAGACAGCGTCACAGAGACAGAGACACAGAGGCAGAGGCACAGAGACAGAGACACAGATACAGAGACACAGAGACAGGGACGCAGAGACAGAGACACAGAGACAGAGACAAAATGACAGAGATTCGGAGACAGAGACACAGGGAGAGAGACACAGAAACGTAGACACAAGGACAGAGACACAGAGACAGGGACACAGAGACGGAGACACAGAGAGAGAGACACAGAGACAGAGACACAGGGGCAGAGGCACAGAGACAGAGACACAGAGACAGGGACACAGATAGAGTGACACAAAGACAGAGACACAGGGACAGAGGAAAAGAGACATAGACACAGAGACAGAGACACAGAGACAGAGACACAGGGACGGAGACACAAGGACAGAGACACAGAGACAGAGACACAGTGAGACAGACAGAGACACAGAGACAGAGACACAGGGACAGAGACACAGAGACAGAGACACAGAGACAGATTCACAGAGACAGAGACACAGAGACAGAGACACCCGGACAGAGGCATAGACACAAAGACAGAGGCACAGAGACAGATACACAGAGAGAGAGACACAGAGGCAGAGACACAGAGAAAGAGACAGAGACACAGAGACGGAGACACAGGGACAGAGACACAGAGACAGAGTAACAGAGTCAGAGACACAGAGACAGAGACGCAGAGACAGGGACACAGAGACAGAGACACAGAGACACAGACACAGGGACAGAGACACAGAGACATGGACACAGAGAGAGTGACTCAGAGACAGAGACACAGAGACGGAGACAGAGGCACAGAGACATATACATAGAGACAGAGACACAGAGACAGAGACACAGAGACAGAGACACAGGGACAGAGACACAGAGACAGAGACACAGAGACAGAGACACAGAGACAGAGACGCAGAGACATGGACACTGAGACAGAGACACAGAGACCGAGACCCAGAGACAGAGACACAGATACAGAGACACAGAGACAGAGACCCAGAGACAGAGACCCAGAGACAGAGACACAGAGACAGAGACACAGAGACAGAGAAACAGAGACAGAGTCACAGAGACAGAGACACAGAGGCAGAGGCACAGAGAGAGAGACACAGAGGCAGAGACACAGAGAAAGAGACAGAGACACAGAGACGGAGACACAGGGACAGAGACACAGAGACAGGGACACAGAGACGGAGACACAGAGGCAGAGACACAGTGACAGAGACACAGAGACAGAGACACAGAGACAGATACACAGAGACAGTGTCACAGAGACAGAGACACAGAGCCAGAGGCACAGAGACAGAGACACAGAGACAGAGACACAGAGACAGAGACACAGGGACAGAGACACAGAGACAGAGACACAGAGACAGATTCACAGAGACAGAGACACAGAGACAGAGACACCCGGACAGAGGCATAGACACAAAGACAGAGGCACAGAGACAGATACACAGAGAGAGAGACACAGGGACAGAGACACAGAGACAGAGACGCAGTGACAGAGACACAGAGACAGAGACACAGAGACAGATACACAGAGACAGCGTCACAGAGACAGAGACACAGAGGCAGAGGCACAGAGACAGAGACACAGATACAGAGACACAGATACAGAGACACAGAGACAGGGACGCAGAGACAGAGACACAGAGACAGAGACACAGAGACAGCGTCACAGAGGCAGAGACACAGAGGCAGAGGCACAGAGGCAGAGGCACAGAGAGAGAGACACAGAGGCAGAGACACAGAGAAAGAGACAGAGACACAGAGACTGGGACACAGAGACGGAGACACAGAGGCAGAGACACAGTGACAGAGACACAGAGACAGAGACACAGAGACAGATACACAGAGACAGCGTCACAGAGACAGAGACACAGAGCCAGAGGCACAGAGACAGAGACACAGAGACAGAGACACAGAGACAGGGACGCAGAGACAGAGACACAGAGACAGAGACAAAATGACAGAGATTCGGAGACAGAGACACAGGGAGAGAGACACAGAAACGTAGACACAAGGACAGAGACACAGAGACAGGGACACAGAGACGGAGACACAGAGAGGGAGACACAGAGACAGAGACACAGGGGCAGAGGCACAGAGACAGAGACACAGAGACAGAGACACAGAGACACAGACACAGGGACAGAGACACAGAGACATGGATACAGAGAGAGTGACTCAGAGCGAGAGACACAGAGACGGAGACAGAGGCACAGAGACATATACATAGAGACAGAGACAGAGAGACAGAGACACAGAGACAGAGACACAGGGACAGAGACACAGAGACAGAGACACAGAGACAGAGACACAGAGACAGAGACGCAGAGACAGGGACACAGAGACAGAGCCACAGAGACCGAGACCCAGAGACAGAGACACAGATACAGAGACACAGAGACAGAGACCCAGAGACAGAGACACAGAGACAGAGACACAGAGACAGAGACACAGAGACAGAGAAACAGAGACAAAGTCACAGAGACAGAGACACAGAGGCAGAGGCACAGAGAGAGAGACACAGAGGCAGAGACACAGAGAAAGAGACAGAGACACAGAGACGGAGACACAGGGACAGAGACACAGGGACAGGGACACAGAGACGGAGACACAGAGGCAGAGACACAGTGACAGAGACACAGAGACAGAGACACAGAGACAGATACACAGAGACAGCGTCACAGAGACAGAGACACAGAGCCAGAGGCACAGAGACAGAGACACAGAGACAGAGACCCAGAGACAGGGACGCAGAGACAGAGACACAGAGACAGAGACGCAGAGACAGGGACACAGAGACAGAGACACAGAGACCGAGACCCAGAGACAGAGACACAGAGACAGAGACACAGAGACAGAGACGCAGAGACAGGGACACAGAGACAGAGACACAGAGACCGAGACCCAGAGACAGAGACACAGATACAGAGACACAGAGACAGAGACGCAGAGACAGGGACACAGAGACAGAGACACAGAGACCGAGACCCAGAGACAGAGAAACAGAGACAGAGTCACAGAGACAGAGACACAGAGGCAGAGGCACAGAGAGAGAGACACAGAGGCAGAGACACAGAGAAAGAGACAGAGACACAGAGACGGAGACACAGGGACAGAGACACAGAGACAGGGACACAGAGACGGAGACACAGAGGCAGAGACACAGTGACAGAGACACAGAGACAGAGACACAGAGACAGATACACAGAGACAGCGTCACAGAGACAGAGACACAGAGACACAGAGACGGAGACAGAGGCACAGAGACATATACATAGAGACAGAGACACAGAGACAGAGACACAGAGACAGAGACACAGGGACAGAGACACAGAGACAGAGACACAGAGACAGAGACACAGAGACAGAGACGCAGAGACAGGGACACAGAGACAGAGACACAGAGACCGAGACCCAGAGACAGAGACACAGAGACAGAGACACAGAGACAGAGACGCAGAGACAGGGACACAGAGACAGAGACACAGAGACCGAGACCCAGAGACAGAGACACAGATACAGAGACACAGAGACAGAGACCCAGAGACAGAGACACAGAGACAGAGACACAGAGACAGAGAAACAGAGACAGAGTCACAGAGACAGAGACACAGAGGCAGAGGCACAGAGAGAGAGACACAGAGGCAGAGACACAGAGAAAGAGACAGAGACACAGAGACGGAGACACAGGGACAGAGACACAGAGACAGGGACACAGAGACGGAGACACAGAGGCAGAGACACAGTGACAGAGACACAGAGACAGAGACACAGAGACAGATACACAGAGACAGCGTCACAGAGACAGAGACACAGAGCCAGAGGCACAGAGACAGAGACACAGAGACAGAGACACAGAGACAGGGACGCAGAGACAGAGACACAGAGACAGAGACAAAATGACAGAGATTCGGAGACAGAGACACAGGGAGAGAGACACAGAAACGTAGACACAAGGACAGAGACACAGAGACAGGGACACAGAGACGGAGACACAGAGAGAGAGACACAGAGACAGAGACACAGGGGCAGAGGCACAGAGACAGAGACACAGAGACATGGACACAAAGAGAGTGACACAAAGACAGAGACACAGGGACAGAGGAACAGAGACATAGACACAGAGACAGAGACCCAGAAACAGAGACACAGATACAGAGACACAGAGACAGAGACACAGTGACAGAGACACAGAGAGAGTGACTCAGAGACAGAGACACAGAGACGGAGACAGAGGCACAGAGACATATACATAGAGACAGAGACACAGAGACGGAGACACAGAGACAGACACACAGGTACAGAGACACAGAGACAGAGACACAGAGACAGAGACACTGAGAAAGAGACGCAGAGACAGGGACACAGAGACAGAGACACAGAGACCGAGACCCAGAGACAGAGACACAGATACAGAGACACAGAGACAGAGACCCAGAGACAGAGACACAGAGACAGAGACACAGAGACAGAGACACAGAGACAGAGAAACAGAGACAGAGTCACAGAGACAGAGACACAGAGGCAGAGGCACAGAGAGAGAGACACAGAGGCAGAGACACAGAGAAAGAGACAGAGACACAGAGACGGAGACACAGGGACAGAGACACAGAGACAGGGACACAGAGACGGAGACACAGAGGCAGAGACACAGTGACAGAGACACAGAGACAGAGACACAGAGACAGATACACAGAGACAGCGTCACAGAGGCAGAGACACAGAGCCAGAGACACAGAGACAGAGACACAGAGACAGAGAAACAGAGACAGAGTCACAGAGACAGAGACACAGAGGCAGAGGCGCAGAGAGAGAGACACAGAGGCAGAGACACAGAGAAAGAGACAGAGACACAGAGACGGAGACACAGGGACAGAGACACAGAGACAGGGACACAGAGACGGAGACACAGAGGCAGAGACACAGTGACAGAGACACAGAGACAGATACACAGAGACAGCGTCACAGAGACAGAGACACAGAGCCAGAGGCACAGAGACAGAGACACAGAGACAGAGACACAGAGACAGGGACGCAGAGACAGAGACACAGAGACAGAGACAAAATGACAGAGATTCGGAGACAGTGACACAGAGAGAGAGACACAGAAACGTAGACACAAGGACAGAGACACAGAGACAGGGACACAGAGACGGAGACACAGAGAGAGAGACACAGAGACAGAGACACAGGGGCAGAGGCACAGAGACAGAGACACAGAGACATGGACACAGAGAGAGTGACACAAAGACAGAGACACGGGGACAGAGGAACAGAGACATAGACACAGAGACAGAGACACAGAGACAGAGACACAGGGACGGAGACACAAGGACAGAGACACAGAGACAGGGACACAGAGAGCGAGAGACCGAGACAGAGACACAGAGACAGAGACACAGAGGCAGATGCACGGAGACAGAGACACAGAGACAGATACACAGAGACAGCGTCACAGAGACAGAGACACAGAGGCAGAGGCACAGAGACAGAGACACAGAGGCAGAGGCACAGAGACAGAGACACAGATACAGAGACACAGATACAGAGACACAGAGACAGGGACGCAGAGACAGAGACACAGAGACAGAGACACAGAGACAGCGTCACAGAGACAGAGACACAGAGGCAGAGGCACAGAGACAGAGACACAGATACAGAGACACAGATACAGAGACACAGAGACAGGGACGCAGAGACAGAGACACAGAGACAGAGACACAGAGACAGAGAAACAGAGACAGAGACACAGATACAGAGACACAGATACAGAGACACAGAGACAGGGACGCAGAGACAGAGACACAGAGACAGAGACACAGAGACAGAGACACAGAGACCGAGACCCAGAGACAGAGACACAGATACAGAGACACAGATGCAGAGACACAATGACAGAGATTCGGAGACAGAGATACACGTAGAGGGACACAGAAACGGAGACACAGGGACAGAGACACAGAGACAGGGACATAGATACAGAGACGCAGTGACAGAGACACAGAGGCAGAGACACAGAGAAAGAGAAACAGAGACAGAGACAGAGACAGAGACACAGAGACAGAGACACAGAGACAGAGACACAGAGACAGAGACACAGAGACAGAGACACAGAGACAGAGACACAGAGACAGAGACACAGAGACAGAGACACAGAGACAGAGACACAGAGACAGAGACACAGAGACAGAGACACAGAGACAGAGACACAGAGACAGAGACACAGAGACAGAGACACAGAGACAGAGACACAGAGACAGAGACACAGATACAGAGACACAGAGACAGGGACGCAGAGACAGAGACACAGAGACAGAGACACAGAGACAGCGTCACAGAGACAGAGACACAGAGGCAGAGGCACAGAGACAGAGACACAGATACAGAGACACAGATACAGAGACACAGAGACAGGGACGCAGAGACAGAGACACAGAGACAGAGACACAGCGACAGAGAAACAGAGACAGAGACACAGATACAGAGACACAGATACAGAGACACAGAGACAGGGACGCAGAGACAGAGACACAGAGACAGAGACACAGAGACAGAGAAACAGAGACAGAGTCACAGAGACAGAGACACAGAGGCAGAGGCACAGAGAGAGAGACACAGAGGCAGAGACACAGAGAAAGAGACAGAGACACAGAGACGGAGACACAGGGACAGAGACACAGAGACTGGGACACAGAGACGGAGACACAGAGGCAGAGACACAGTGACAGAGACACAGAGACAGAGACACAGAGACAGATACACAGAGACAGCGTCACAGAGACAGAGACACAGAGCCAGAGGCACAGAGACAGAGACACAGAGACAGAGACACAGAGACAGGGACGCAGAGACAGAGACACAGAGACAGAGACAAAATGACAGAGATTCGGAGACAGAGACACAGGGAGAGAGACACAGAAACGTAGACACAAGGACAGAGACACAGAGACAGGGACACAGAGACGGAGACACAGAGAGAGAGACACAGAGACAGAGACACAGGGGCAGAGGCACAGAGACAGAGACACAGAGACAGAGACACAGAGACACAGACACAGGGACAGAGACACAGAGACATGGATACAGAGAGAGTGACTCAGAGCGAGAGACACAGAGACGGAGACACAGGCACAGAGACATATACATAGAGACAGAGACAGAGAGACAGAGACACAGGGACAGGGACACAGAGACGGAGACACAGAGGCAGAGACACAGTGACAGAGACACAGAGACAGAGACACAGAGACAGATACACAGAGACAGCGTCACAGAGACAGAGACACAGAGCCAGAGGCACAGAGACAGAGACACAGAGACAGAGACCCAGAGACAGGGACGCAGAGACAGAGACACAGAGACAGAGACGCAGAGACAGGGACACAGAGACAGAGACACAGAGACCGAGACCCAGAGACAGAGACACAGAGACAGAGACACAGAGACAGAGACGCAGAGACAGGGACACAGAGACAGAGACACAGAGGCCGAGACCCAGAGACAGAGACACAGATACAGAGACACAGAGACAGAGACGCAGAGACAGGGACACAGAGACAGAGACACAGAGACCGAGACCCAGAGACAGAGAAACAGAGACAGAGTCACAGAGACAGAGACACAGAGGCAGAGGCACAGAGAGAGAGACACAGAGGCAGAGACACAGAGAAAGAGACAGAGACACAGAGACGGAGACACAGGGACAGAGACACAGAGACAGGGACACAGAGACGGAGACACAGAGGCAGAGACACAGTGACAGAGACACAGAGACAGAGACACAGAGACAGATACACAGAGACAGCGTCACAGAGACAGAGACACAGAGACACAGAGACGGAGACAGAGGCACAGAGACATATACATAGAGACAGAGACACAGAGACAGAGACACAGAGACAGAGACACAGAGACAGAGACACAGAGACAGAGACGCAGAGACAGGGACACAGAGACAGAGACACAGAGACCGAGACCCAGAGACAGAGACACAGAGACAGAGACACAGAGACAGAGACGCAGAGACAGGGACACAGAGACAGAGACACAGAGACCGAGACCCAGAGACAGAGACACAGATACAGAGACACAGAGACAGAGACCCAGAGACAGAGACACAGAGACAGAGACACAGAGACAGAGACACAGAGACAGAGAAACAGAGACAGAGTCACAGAGACAGAGACACAGAGGCAGAGGCACAGAGAGAGAGACACAGAGGCAGAGACACAGAGAAAGAGACAGAGACACAGAGACGGAGACACAGGGACAGAGACACAGAGACAGGGACACAGAGACGGAGATACAGAGGCAGAGACACAGTGACAGAGACACAGAGACAGAGACACAGAGACAGATACACAGAGACAGCGTCACAGAGACAGAGACACAGAGCCAGAGGCACAGAGACAGAGACACAGAGACAGAGACACAGAGACAGGGACGCAGAGACAGAGACACAGAGACAGAGACAAAATGACAGAGATTCGGAGACAGAGACACAGGGAGAGAGACACAGAAACGTAGACACAAGGACAGAGACACAGAGACAGGGACACAGAGACGGAGACACAGAGAGAGAGACACAGAGACAGAGACACAGGGGCAGAGGCACAGAGACAGAGACTCAGAGACATGGACACAGAGAGAGTGACACAAAGACAGCGACACAGGGACAGAAGAACAGAGACATAGACACAGAGACAGAGACCCAGCAACAGAGACACAGATACAGAGACACAGAGACAGAGACACAGTGACAGAGACACAGAGACAGAGACACAGAGACAGATACACAGAGACAGCGTCACAGAGACAGAGACACAGAGCCAGAGGCACAGAGACAGAGACACAGAGACAGAGACACAGAGACAGGGACGCAGAGACAGAGACACAGAGACAGAGACACAGAGGCAGAGGCACAGAGCCATAGACACAGAGACAGAGACAGAGACAGACACACAGAGACAGAGACACAGAGACGGAGACACAGGGACAGAATCACAGAGACATAGACACAGAGACAGAGACACAGAGACACAGAGACAGAGACAGAGACAGAGACAGAGACACAGAGACAGAGACACAGAGACAGAGACACAGAGACAGAGCCACAGAGACAGAGACACAGAGGCAGAGGCACGGAGACAGAGACACAGAGACAGAGACACAGAGACAGGGCACAGAGACGGAAACTGTGGGACAGAAACACAGAGACAGAGATTCAGAGACAGGGACACAGAGACGGAGACACAGAGACAGAGACACAGAGGCAGAGGCACAGAGACAGAGACACAGGGACAGAGACACAGAGGCAGAGACACAGAGAAAGAGACAGAGACACAGAGACGGAGACACAGGGACAGAGACACAGAGACAGGGCACAGAGACGGAGACTCTGGGACAGAGATACAGAGACAGAGATTCAGAGACAGGGACACAGAGACGGAGACACAGAGACAGAGACACAGAGGCAGAGGCACAGAGACAGAGACACAGAGACAGAGACACAGAGACAGAGACACAGAGACAGGGGCACAGAGACGGAGACACAGAGAGACAGACACAGAGACAGAGACACAGAGACAGAGACACAGGTACAGAGACACAGAGACAGAGGCACAGCGACAGAGACAAAGAGACAGAGACACAGAGACAGAGACACAGAGACAGAGACACAGAGGCAGAGGCACAGAGCCATAGACACAGAGACAGAGACAGAGACAGACACACAGAGACAGAGACACAGAGACGGAGACACAGGGACAGAGACACAGAGACAGGGACACAGAGAGAGTGACTCAGAGACAGAGACACAGGGACAGAATCACAGAGACATAGACACAGAGACAGAGACACAGAGACACAGAGACAGAGACAGAGACAGAGACACAGAGACAGAGACACAGAGACAGAGACACAGAGACAGAGCCACAGAGACAGAGACACAGAGGCAGAGGCACGGAGACAGAGACACAGAGACAGAGACACAGAGACCGAGACCCAGAGACAGAGACACAGAGACAGAGACACAGGTACAGAGACACAGAGACAGAGACACAGCGACAGAGACACAGAGACAGAGACACAGAGACAGAGACACAGAGACAGAGACACTGAGAAAGAGACACAGAGACAGAGACACAGAGACAGAGACGCCGAGACATGGACACCGAGACAGAGAAACAGAGGCAGAGGCACAGAGACAGAGTCACAGATACAGAGACACAGAGGCAGAGGCACAGACACAGAGACACAGAGACAGAGACACAGAGGCAGGCACACAGGGACAGAGACACAGAGACGGAGACACAGAGACAGATACACAGAGACAGAGACACAGAGACAGAGACACAGAGACAGAGAAACAGAGACAGAGTCACAGAGACAGAGACACAGAGGCAGAGACACAGTGACAGAGACACAGAGACAGCGTCACAGAGACAGAGACACAGAGGCAGAGGCACAGAGACAGAGACACAGAGACAGAGACACAGAGACAGGGACGCAGAGACAGAGACACAGAGACAGAGACAAAATGACAGAGATTCGGAGACAGAGACACAGGGAGAGAGACACAGAAACGTAGACACAAGGACAGAGACACAGAGACAGAGACACAGAGACGGAGACACAGAGAGAGAGACACAGAGACAGAGACACAGGGGCAGAGGCACAGAGACAGAGACACAGAGACATGGACACAGACAGAGTGACACAAAGACAGAGACACAGGGACAGAGGAACGGAGACATAGACACAGAGACAGAGACACAGAGACACAGACACAGGGACGGAGACACAAGGACAGAGACACAGAGACAGGGACACAGAGAGAGAGAGACCGAGACAGAGACACAGAGACAGAGACACAGAGGCAGAGGCACGGAGACAGAGACACAGAGACAGAGACACAGAGACCGAGACCCAGAGACAGAGACAGAGATACAGAGACACAGATGCAGAGACACAATGACAGAGGTTCGTAGACAGAGATACAGGGAGAGGGACACAAAAACGGAGACACAGGGACAGAGACACAGAGACAGGGACACAGAGACAGAGACGCAGTGACAGAGACACAGAGGCAGAGACACAGAGAAAGAGAAACAGAGACAGAGACAGAGACACAGAGACAGAGACACAGAGACAGAGACACAGAGAAAGAGACACAGAGACAGAGACACAGAGACAGAGACACAGAGACAGAGACGCAGAGACAGAGACACAGAGACGGAGACCCAGAGACAGAGACACAGATACAGAGACACAGAGACAGAGACACAGTGACAGAGACACAGAGACGGAGACACAGAGACAGATACACAGAGACAGAGACAAAATGACAGAGATTCGGAGACAGAGACACAGGGAGAGAGACACAGAAACGTAGACACAAGGACAGAGACACAGAGACAGGGACACAGAGACAGGGACACAGAGACGGAGACACAGAGAGAGAGACACAGAGACAGAGACACAGGGGCAGAGGCGCAGAGACAGAGACACAGAGACAGGGACACAGAGAGAGTGACACAAAGACAGAGACACAGGGACAGAGGAACAGAGACATAGACACAGAGACAGAGACACAGAGACAGAGACACAGGGACGGAGACACAAGGACAGAGACACAGAGACAGGGACACAAAGACAGAGGCACAGAGACAGATACACAGAGAGAGAGACACAGAGGCAGAGACAGAGAGAAAGAGACAGAGACACCGAGACGAAGACACAGGGACAGAGACACAGAGACAGGGCACAGAGACGGAGACTCTGGGACAGAGACACAGAGACAGAGATTCAGAGACAGGGACACAGAGACGGAGACACAGAGACAGAGGCACGGAGGCAGAGGCACAGAGACAGAGACACAGAGACAGAGACACAGAGACAGAGACACAGAGACAGGGGCACAGAGACGGAGACACAGAGAGACAGACACAGAGACAGAGACACAGAGACAGAGACACAGGTACAGAGACACAGAGACAGAGGCACAGCGACAGAGACAAAGAGACAGAGACACAGAGCCAGAGACACAGAGACAGAGACACAGAGACAGGGACACAGAGACAGAGACACAGAGACAGAGACACAGAGACAGAGACACAGAGACAGAGACACAGAGACAGAGACGCAGAGACAGGGACACAGAGACAGAGAAACAGAGGCAGAGGCACAGAGACAGAGACACAGAGACAGAGACACAGAGACAGAGACGCAGAGACAGAGACACAGAGACAGGGGCACAGAGGCAGAGAAACAGAGACAGAGTCACAGAGACAGAGACACAGAGGCAGAGGCACACAGAGAGAGACACAGAGGCAGAGACACAGAGAAAGAGACAGAGACACAGAGACGGAGACACAGGGACAGAGACACAGAGACAGGGCACAGAGACGGAGACTCTGGGACAGAGACACAGAGACAGAGATTCAGAGACAGGGACACAGAGACGGAGACACAGAGACAGAGACACAGAGGCAGAGGCACAGAGACAGAGACACAGAGACAGAGACAGAGACACAGAGACAGAGACACAGAGACAGGGGCACAGAGACGGAGACACAGAGAGCGAGACGCAGAGACAGAGACACAGAGACAGGGGCACAGAGGCAGAGTCACAGAGACAGAGACACAGAGGCAGAGGCACAGAGACAGAGACACAGAGACACAGACACAGAGACAGAGACGCAGTGACAGAGACACAGAGACAGAGACACAGAGACAGAGACACAGAGACAGAGACGCAGAGACAGAGACACAGAGACAGAGACACAGAGATCGAGACCCAGAGACAGAGACACAGATACAGAGACACAGAGACAGAGACACAGAGACAGAGACACAGAGACACAGTCACAGAGACAGAGACACGGAGGCAGAGGCACAGAGACAGAGACACAGAGACAGAGACACAGAGACAGAGACACAGAGACAGAGACGCAGAGACAGAGACACAGAGACAGGGACACAGAGACAGAGACACTGAGACAGAGACGCAGAGGCAGAGGCACAGAGAGAGAGAAACAGAGACAGAGACAGAGACAGAGACACAGAGACAGAGACACAGAGACAGAGACACAGAGACAGAGACACAGAGACAGAGACACAGAGACACAGACACAGAGACAGAGACGCAGAGACAGAGACACAGAGACGGAGACCCAGAAGCAGTGACACAGATACAGAGACACAGAGACAGAGACACAGTGACAGAGACACAGAGACAGAGACACAGAGACAGATACACAGAGACAGCGTCACAGAGACAGAGACACAGAGGCAGAGGCACAGAGACAGAGACACAGATACAGAGACACAGAGGCAGGGACGCAGAGACAGAGACACAGAGACAGAGACAAAATGACAGAGATTCGGAGACAGAGACACAGGGAGAGAGACACAGAAACGTAGACACAAGGACAGAGACACAGAGACAGGGACACAGAGACGGAGACACAGAGAGAGAGACACAGAGACAGAGACACAGGGGCAGAGGCTCAGAGACAGAGACACAGAGACAGGGACACAGAGAGAGTGACACAAAGACAGAGACACAGGGACAGAGGAACAGAGACATAGACACAGGGCCAGAGACACAGAGACAGAGACACAGGGACGGAGACACAAGGACAGAGACACAGAGACAGAGACACAGTGAGACAGACAGAGACACAGAGACAGAGACACAGGGACAGAGACACAGAGACAGAGACACAGAGACAGATTCACAGAGACAGAGACACAGAGACAGAGACACCCGGACAGAGGCATAGACACAAAGACAGAGGCACAGAGACAGATACACAGAGAGAGAGACACAGAGGCAGAGACACAGAGAAAGAGACAGAGACACAGAGACGGAGACACAGGGACAGAGACACAGAGACTGGGACACAGAGACGGAGACACAGAGGCAGAGACACAGAGACAGAGACACAGGGGCAGAGGCACAGAGACAGAGACACAGAGACGGAGACACAGAGGCAGAGACACAGTGACAGAGACACAGAGACAGAGACACAGAGACAGAGACACAGAGACAGGGACGCAGAGACACAGACACAGAGACAGAGACGCAGAGACAGAGACACAGAGACGGAGACCCAGAAGCAGTGACACAGATACAGAGACACAGAGACAGAGACACAGTGACAGAGACACAGATACAGAGACACAGATACAGAGACACAGAGACAGGGACGCAGAGACAGAGACACAGAGACAGAGACACAGAGACAGAGAAACAGAGACAGAGTCACAGAGACAGAGACACAGAGGCAGAGGCACAGAGAGAGAGACACAGAGGCAGAGACACAGAGAAAGAGACAGAGACACAGAGACGGAGACACAGGGACAGAGACACAGAGACTGGGACACAGAGACGGAGACACAGAGGCAGAGACACAGTGACAGAGACACAGAGACAGAGACACAGAGACAGATACACAGAGACAGCGTCACAGAGACAGAGACACAGAGCCAGAGGCACAGAGACAGAGACACAGAGACAGAGACACAGAGACAGGGACGCAGAGACAGAGACACAGAGACAGAGACAAAATGACAGAGATTCGGAGACAGAGACACAGGGAGAGAGACACAGAAACGTAGACACAAGGACAGAGACACAGAGACAGGGACACAGAGACGGAGACACAGAGAGAGAGACACAGAGACAGAGACACAGGGGCAGAGGCACAGAGACAGAGACACAGAGACAGAGACACAGAGACACAGACACAGGGACAGAGACACAGAGACATGGATACAGAGAGAGTGACTCAGAGCGAGAGACACAGAGACGGAGACACAGGCACAGAGACATATACATAGAGACAGAGACAGAGAGACAGAGACACAGGGACAGGGACACAGAGACGGAGACACAGAGGCAGAGACACAGTGACAGAGACACAGAGACAGAGACACAGAGACAGATACACAGAGACAGCGTCACAGAGACAGAGACACAGAGCCAGAGGCACAGAGACAGAGACACAGAGACAGAGACCCAGAGACAGGGACGCAGAGACAGAGACACAGAGACAGAGACGCAGAGACAGGGACACAGAGACAGAGACACAGAGACCGAGACCCAGAGACAGAGACACAGAGACAGAGACACAGAGACAGAGACGCAGAGACAGGGACACAGAGACAGAGACACAGAGGCCGAGACCCAGAGACAGAGACACAGATACAGAGACACAGAGACAGAGACGCAGAGACAGGGACACAGAGACAGAGACACAGAGACCGAGACCCAGAGACAGAGAAACAGAGACAGAGTCACAGAGACAGAGACACAGAGGCAGAGGCACAGAGAGAGAGACACAGAGGCAGAGACACAGAGAAAGAGACAGAGACACAGAGACGGAGACACAGGGACAGAGACACAGAGACAGGGACACAGAGACGGAGACACAGAGGCAGAGACACAGTGACAGAGACACAGAGACAGAGACACAGAGACAGATACACAGAGACAGCGTCACAGAGACAGAGACACAGAGACACAGAGACGGAGACAGTGGCACAGAGACATATACATAGAGACAGAGACACAGAGACAGAGACACAGAGACAGAGACACAGAGACAGAGACACAGAGACAGAGACGCAGAGACAGGGACACAGAGACAGAGACACAGAGACCGAGACCCAGAGACAGAGACACAGAGACAGAGACACAGAGACAGAGACGCAGAGACAGGGACACAGAGACAGAGACACAGAGACCGAGACCCAGAGACAGAGACACAGATACAGAGACACAGAGACAGAGACCCAGAGACAGAGACACAGAGACAGAGACACAGAGACAGAGACACAGAGACAGAGAAACAGAGACAGAGTCACAGAGACAGAGACACAGAGGCAGAGGCACAGAGAGAGAGACACAGAGGCAGAGACACAGAGAAAGAGACAGAGACACAGAGACGGAGACACAGGGACAGAGACACAGAGACAGGGACACAGAGACGGAGATACAGAGGCAGAGACACAGTGACAGAGACACAGAGACAGAGACACAGAGACAGATACACAGAGACAGCGTCACAGAGACAGAGACACAGAGCCAGAGGCACAGAGACAGAGACACAGAGACAGAGACACAGAGACAGGGACGCAGAGACAGAGACGCAGAGACAGAGACAAAATGACAGAGATTCGGAGACAGAGACACAGGGAGAGAGACACAGAAACGTAGACACAAGGACAGAGACACAGAGACAGGGACACAGAGACGGAGACACAGAGAGAGAGACACAGAGACAGAGACACAGGGGCAGAGGCACAGAGACAGAGACTCAGAGACATGGACACAGGGAGAGTGACAAAAAGACAGCGACACAGGGACAGAAGAACAGAGACATAGACACAGAGACAGAGACCCAGCAACAGAGACACAGATACAGAGACACAGAGACAGAGACACAGTGACAGAGACACAGAGACAGAGACACAGAGACAGATACACAGAGACAGCGTCACAGAGACAGAGACACAGAGCCAGAGGCACAGAGACAGAGACACAGAGACAGAGACACAGAGACAGGGACGCAGAGACAGAGACACAGAGACAGAGACACAGAGGCAGAGGCACAGAGCCATAGACACAGAGACAGAGACAGAGACAGACACACAGAGACAGAGACACAGAGACGGAGACACAGGGACAGAATCACAGAGACATAGACACAGAGACAGAGACACAGAGACACAGAGACAGAGACAGAGACAGAGACAGAGACACAGAGACAGAGACACAGAGACAGAGACACAGAGACAGAGCCACAGAGACAGAGACACAGAGGCAGAGGCACGGAGACAGAGACACAGAGACAGAGACACAGAGACAGGGCACAGAGACGGAAACTGTGGGACAGAAACACAGAGACAGAGATTCAGAGACAGGGACACAGAGACGGAGACACAGAGACAGAGACACAGAGGCAGAGGCACAGAGACAGAGACACAGGGACAGAGACACAGAGGCAGAGACACAGAGAAAGAGACAGAGACACAGAGACGGAGACACAGGGACAGAGACACAGAGACAGGGCACAGAGACGGAGACTCTGGGACAGAGATACAGAGACAGAGATTCAGAGACAGGGACACAGAGACGGAGACACAGAGACAGAGACACAGAGGCAGAGGCACAGAGACAGAGACACAGAGACAGAGACACAGAGACAGAGACACAGAGACAGGGGCACAGAGACGGAGACACAGAGAGACAGACACAGAGACAGAGACACAGAGACAGAGACACAGGTACAGAGACACAGAGACAGAGGCACAGCGACAGAGACAAAGAGACAGAGACACAGAGACAGAGACACAGAGACAGAGACACAGAGGCAGAGGCACAGAGCCATAGACACAGAGACAGAGACAGAGACAGACACACAGAGACAGAGACACAGAGACGGAGACACAGGGACAGAGACACAGAGACAGGGACACAGAGAGAGTGACTCAGAGACAGAGACACAGGGACAGAATCACAGAGACATAGACACAGAGACAGAGACACAGAGACACAGAGACAGAGACAGAGACAGAGACACAGAGACAGAGACACAGAGACAGAGACACAGAGACAGAGCCACAGAGACAGAGACACAGAGGCAGAGGCACGGAGACAGAGACACAGAGACAGAGACACAGAGACCGAGACCCAGAGACAGAGACACAGAGACAGAGACACAGGTACAGAGACACAGAGACAGAGACACAGCGACAGAGACACAGAGACAGAGACACAGAGACAGAGACACAGAGACAGAGACACTGAGAAAGAGACACAGAGACAGAGACACAGAGACAGAGACGCCGAGACATGGACACCGAGACAGAGAAACAGAGGCAGAGGCACAGAGACAGAGTCACAGATACAGAGACACAGAGGCAGAGGCACAGACACAGAGACACAGAGACAGAGACACAGAGGCAGGCACACAGGGACAGAGACACAGAGACGGAGACACAGAGACAGATACACAGAGACAGAGACACAGAGACAGAGACACAGAGACAGAGAAACAGAGACAGAGTCACAGAGACAGAGACACAGAGGCAGAGACACAGTGACAGAGACACAGAGACAGCGTCACAGAGACAGAGACACAGAGGCAGAGGCACAGAGACAGAGACACAGAGACAGAGACACAGAGACAGGGACGCAGAGACAGAGACACAGAGACAGAGACAAAATGACAGAGATTCGGAGACAGAGACACAGGGAGAGAGACACAGAAACGTAGACACAAGGACAGAGACACAGAGACAGAGACACAGAGACGGAGACACAGAGAGAGAGACACAGAGACAGAGACACAGGGGCAGAGGCACAGAGACAGAGACACAGAGACATGGACACAGACAGAGTGACACAAAGACAGAGACACAGGGACAGAGGAACGGAGACATAGACACAGAGACAGAGACACAGAGACACAGACACAGGGACGGAGACACAAGGACAGAGACACAGAGACAGGGACACAGAGAGAGAGAGACCGAGACAGAGACACAGAGACAGAGACACAGAGGCAGAGGCACGGAGACAGAGACACAGAGACAGAGACACAGAGACCGAGACCCAGAGACAGAGACAGAGATACAGAGACACAGATGCAGAGACACAATGACAGAGGTTCGTAGACAGAGATACAGGGAGAGGGACACAAAAACGGAGACACAGGGACAGAGACACAGAGACAGGGACACAGAGACAGAGACGCAGTGACAGAGACACAGAGGCAGAGACACAGAGAAAGAGAAACAGAGACAGAGACAGAGACACAGAGACAGAGACACAGAGACAGAGACACAGAGAAAGAGACACAGAGACAGAGACACAGAGACAGAGACACAGAGACAGAGACGCAGAGACAGAGACACAGAGACGGAGACCCAGAGACAGAGACACAGATACAGAGACACAGAGACAGAGACACAGTGACAGAGACACAGAGACGGAGACACAGAGACAGATACACAGAGACAGAGACAAAATGACAGAGATTCGGAGACAGAGACACAGGGAGAGAGACACAGAAACGTAGACACAAGGACAGAGACACAGAGACAGGGACACAGAGACAGGGACACAGAGACGGAGACACAGAGAGAGAGACACAGAGACAGAGACACAGGGGCAGAGGCGCAGAGACAGAGACACAGAGACAGGGACACAGAGAGAGTGACACAAAGACAGAGACACAGGTACAGAGGAACAGAGACATAGACACAGAGACAGAGACACAGAGACAGAGACACAGGGACGGAGATACAAGGACAGAGACACAGAGACAGGGACACAAAGACAGAGGCACAGAGACAGATACACAGAGAGAGAGACACAGAGGCAGAGACAGAGAGAAAGAGACAGAGACACCGAGACGAAGACACAGGGACAGAGACACAGAGACAGGGCACAGAGACGGAGACTCTGGGACAGAGACACAGAGACAGAGATTCAGAGACAGGGACACAGAGACGGAGACACAGAGACAGAGGCACGGAGGCAGAGGCACAGAGACAGAGACACAGAGACAGAGACACAGAGACAGAGACACAGAGACAGGGGCACAGAGACGGAGACACAGAGAGACAGACACAGAGACAGAGACACAGAGACAGAGACACAGGTACAGAGACACAGAGACAGAGGCACAGCGACAGAGACAAAGAGACAGAGACACAGAGCCAGAGACACAGAGACAGAGACACAGAGACAGGGACACAGAGACAGAGACACAGAGACAGAGACACAGAGACAGAGACACAGAGACAGAGACACAGAGACAGAGATGCAGAGACAGGGACACAGAGACAGAGAAACAGAGGCAGAGGCACAGAGACAGAGACACAGAGACAGAGACACAGAGACAGAGACGCAGAGACAGAGACACAGAGACAGGGGCACAGAGGCAGAGTCACAGAGACAGAGACGCAGAGGCAGAGACACAGAGACAGAGAAACAGAGACAGAGTCACAGAGACAGAGACACAGAGGCAGAGGCACACAGAGAGAGACACAGAGGCAGAGACACAGAGAAAGAGACAGAGACACAGAGACGGAGACACAGGGACAGAGACACAGAGACAGGGCACAGAGACGGAGACTCTGGGACAGAGACACAGAGACAGAGATTCAGAGACAGGGACACAGAGACGGAGACACAGAGACAGAGACACAGAGGCAGAGGCACAGAGACAGAGACACAGAGACAGAGACAGAGACACAGAGACAGAGACACAGAGACAGGGGCACAGAGACGGAGACACAGAGAGCGAGACGCAGAGACAGAGACACAGAGACAGGGGCACAGAGGCAGAGTCACAGAGACAGAGACACAGAGGCAGAGGCACAGAGACAGAGACACAGAGACACAGACACAGAGACAGAGACGCAGTGACAGAGACACAGAGACAGAGACACAGAGACAGAGACACAGAGACAGAGACGCAGAGACAGAGACACAGAGACACAGACACAGAGATCGAGACCCAGAGACAGAGACACAGATACAGAGACACAGAGACAGAGACACAGAGACAGAGACACAGAGACACAGTCACAGAGACAGAGACACGGAGGCAGAGGCACAGAGACAGAGACACAGAGACAGAGACACAGAGACAGAGACACAGAGACAGAGACGCAGAGACAGAGACACAGAGACAGGGACACAGAGACAGAGACACTGAGACAGAGACGCAGAGGCAGAGGCACAGAGAGAGAGAAACAGAGACAGAGACAGAGACAGAGACACAGAGACAGAGACACAGAGACAGAGACACAGAGACAGAGACACAGAGACAGAGACACAGAGACACAGACACAGAGACAGAGACGCAGAGACAGAGACACAGAGACGGAGACCCAGAAGCAGTGACACAGATACAGAGACACAGAGACAGAGACACAGTGACAGAGACACAGAGACAGAGACACAGAGACAGATACACAGAGACAGCGTCACAGAGACAGAGACACAGAGGCAGAGGCACAGAGACAGAGACACAGATACAGAGACACAGAGGCAGGGACGCAGAGACAGAGACACAGAGACAGAGACAAAATGACAGAGATTCGGAGACAGAGACACAGGGAGAGAGACACAGAAACGTAGACACAAGGACAGAGACACAGAGACAGGGACACAGAGACGGAGACACAGAGAGAGAGACACAGAGACAGAGACACAGGGGCAGAGGCACAGAGACAGAGACACAGAGACAGGGACACAGAGAGAGTGACACAAAGACAGAGACACAGGGACAGAGGAACAGAGACATAGACACAGAGCCAGAGACACAGAGACAGAGACACAGGGACGGAGACACAAGGACAGAGACACAGAGACAGAGACACAGTGAGACAGACAGAGACACAGAGACAGAGACACAGGGACAGAGACACAGAGACAGAGACACAGAGACAGATTCACAGAGACAGAGACACAGAGACAGAGACACCCGGACAGAGGCATAGACACAAAGACAGAGGCACAGAGACAGATACACAGAGAGAGAGACACAGAGGCAGAGACACAGAGAAAGAGACAGAGACACAGAGACGGAGACACAGGGACAGAGACACAGAGACAGGGCACAGAGACGGAAACTCTGGGACAGAAACACAGAGACAGAGATTCAGAGACAGGGACACAGAGACGGAGACACAGAGACAGAGACACAGAGGCAGAGGCACAGAGACAGAGACACAGGTACAGAGACACAGAGACAGAGACACAGCGACAGAGACAAAGAGACCGAGACCCAGAGACAGAGACACAGATACAGAGACACAGAGACAGAGACACAGAGACAGAGACACAGAGACAGAGACACAGAGACAGAGACACAGAGACAGAGACACAGAGACAGAGAAACAGAGACAGAGTCACAGAGACAGAGACAGAGACACAGAGGCAGGGGCACAGAGAGAGAGACACAGAGGCAGAGACACAGAGAAAGAGACAGAGACGCAGAGACAGAGACGTAGAGACAGAGACACAGAGACAGGGACACAGAGACAGAGACACAGAGACAGGGACACAGAGACGGAGACACAGAGAGAGAGACACAGAGACAGAGACACAGGGGCAGAGGCACAGAGACAGAGACACAGAGACAGAGACACAGAGACACAGACACAGGGACAGAGACACAGAGACATGGATACAGAGAGAGTGACTCAGAGACAGAGACACAGAGACGGAGACAGAGGCACAGAGACATAGACATAGAGACAGAGACAGAGAGACAGAGACACAGAGACAGAGACACAGGGACAGAGACACAGAGACAGAGACACAGAGACAGAGACACAGAGACAGAGACGCAGAGACAGGGACACAGAGACAGAGACACAGAGACCGAGACCCAGAGACAGAGACATAGATACAGAGACACAGAGACAGAGACACAGGGACAGAGACACAGAGACAGAGACACAGAGACAGAGACACAGAGACAGAGAAACAGAGACAGAGTCACAGAGACAGAGACACAGAGGCAGAGGCGCAGAGAGAGAGACACAGAGGCAGAGACACAGAGAAAGAGACAGAGACACAGAGACGGAGACACAGGGACAGAGACACAGAGACAGGGACACAGAGACGGAGACACAGAGGCAGAGACACAGTGACAGAGACACAGAGACAGATACACAGAGACAGCGTCACAGAGACAGAGACACAGAGCCAGAGGCACAGAGACAGAGACACAGAGACAGAGACACAGAGACAGGGACGCAGAGACAGAGACACAGAGACAGAGACAAAATGACAGAGATTCGGAGACAGTGACACAGAGAGAGAGACACAGAAACGTAGACACAAGGACAGAGACACAGAGACAGGGACACAGAGACGGAGACACAGAGAGAGAGACACAGAGACAGAGACACAGGGGCAGAGGCACAGAGACAGAGACACAGAGACATGGACACAGAGAGAGTGACACAAAGACAGAGACACGGGGACAGAGGAACAGAGACATAGACACAGAGACAGAGACACAGAGACAGAGACACAGGGACGGAGACACAAGGACAGAGACACAGAGACAGGGACACAGAGAGCGAGAGACCGAGACAGAGACACAGAGACAGAGACACAGAGGCAGATGCACGGAGACAGAGACACAGAGACAGATACACAGAGACAGCGTCACAGAGACAGAGACACAGAGGCAGAGGCACAGAGACAGAGACACAGAGGCAGAGGCACAGAGACAGAGACACAGATACAGAGACACAGATACAGAGACACAGAGACAGGGACGCAGAGACAGAGACACAGAGACAGAGACACAGAGACAGCGTCACAGAGACAGAGACACAGAGGCAGAGGCACAGAGACAGAGACACAGATACAGAGACACAGATACAGAGACACAGAGACAGGGACGCAGAGACAGAGACACAGAGACAGAGACACAGAGACAGAGAAACAGAGACAGAGACACAGATACAGAGACACAGATACAGAGACACAGAGACAGGGACGCAGAGACAGAGACACAGAGACAGAGACACAGAGACAGAGACACAGAGACCGAGACCCAGAGACAGAGACACAGATACAGAGACACAGATGCAGAGACACAATGACAGAGATTCGGAGACAGAGATACAGGTAGAGGGACACAGAAACGGAGACACAGGGACAGAGACACAGAGACAGGGACATAGATACAGAGACGCAGTGACAGAGACACAGAGGCAGAGACACAGAGAAAGAGAAACAGAGACAGAGACAGAGACAGAGACACAGAGACAGAGACACAGAGACAGAGACACAGAGACAGAGACACAGAGACAGAGACACAGAGACAGAGACACAGAGACAGAGACACAGAGACAGAGACACAGAGACAGAGACACAGAGACAGAGACACAGTGAGACAGACAGAGACACAGAGACAGAGACACAGGGACAGAGACACAGAGACAGAGACACAGAGACAGATTCACAGAGACAGAGACACAGAGACAGAGACACCCGGACAGAGGCATAGACACAAAGACAGAGGCACAGAGACAGATACACAGAGAGAGAGACACAGGGACAGAGACACAGAGACAGAGACGCAGTGACAGAGACACAGAGACAGAGACACAGAGACAGATACACAGAGACAGCGTCACAGAGACAGAGACACAGAGGCAGAGGCACAGAGACAGAGACACAGAGGCAGAGGCACAGAGACAGAGACACAGATACAGAGACACAGATACAGAGACACAGAGACAGGGACGCAGAGACAGAGACACAGAGACAGAGACACAGAGACAGCGTCACAGAGACAGAGACACAGAGGCAGAGGCACAGAGACAGAGACACAGATACAGAGACACAGATACAGAGACACAGAGACAGGGACGCAGAGACAGAGACACAGAGACAGAGACACAGAGACAGAGAAACAGAGACAGTGACACAGATACAGAGACACAGATACAGAGACACAGAGACAGGGACGCAGAGACAGAGACACAGAGACAGAGACACAGAGACAGAGAAACAGAGACAGAGTCACAGAGACAGAGACACAGAGGCAGAGGCACAGAGAGAGAGACACAGAGGCAGAGACACAGAGAAAGAGACAGAGACACAGAGACGGAGACACAGGGACAGAGACACAGAGACTGGGACACAGAGACGGAGACACAGAGGCAGAGACACAGTGACAGAGACACAGAGACAGAGACACAGAGACAGATACACAGAGACAGCGTCACAGAGACAGAGACACAGAGCCAGAGGCACAGAGACAGAGACACAGAGACAGAGACACAGAGACAGGGACGCAGAGACAGAGACACAGAGACAGAGACAAAATGACAGAGATTCGGAGACAGAGACACAGGGAGAGAGACACAGAAACGTAGACACAAGGACAGAGACACAGAGACAGGGACACAGAGACGGAGACACAGAGAGAGAGACACAGAGACAGAGACACAGGGGCAGAGGCACAGAGACAGAGACACAGAGACAGAGACACAGAGACACAGACACAGGGACAGAGACACAGAGACATGGATACAGAGAGAGTGACTCAGAGCGAGAGACACAGAGACGGAGACACAGGCACAGAGACATATACATAGAGACAGAGACAGAGAGACAGAGACACAGGGACAGGGACACAGAGACGGAGACACAGAGGCAGAGACACAGTGACAGAGACACAGAGACAGAGACACAGAGACAGATACACAGAGACAGCGTCACAGAGACAGAGACACAGAGCCAGAGGCACAGAGACAGAGACACAGAGACAGAGACCCAGAGACAGGGACGCAGAGACAGAGACACAGAGACAGAGACGCAGAGACAGGGACACAGAGACAGAGACACAGAGACCGAGACCCAGAGACAGAGACACAGAGACAGAGACACAGAGACAGAGACGCAGAGACAGGGACACAGAGACAGAGACACAGAGGCCGAGACCCAGAGACAGAGACACAGATACAGAGACACAGAGACAGAGACGCAGAGACAGGGACACAGAGACAGAGACACAGAGACCGAGACCCAGAGACAGAGAAACAGAGACAGAGTCACAGAGACAGAGACACAGAGGCAGAGGCACAGAGAGAGAGACACAGAGGCAGAGACACAGAGAAAGAGACAGAGACACAGAGACGGAGACACAGGGACAGAGACACAGAGACAGGGACACAGAGACGGAGACACAGAGGCAGAGACACAGTGACAGAGACACAGAGACAGAGACACAGAGACAGATACACAGAGACAGCGTCACAGAGACAGAGACACAGAGACACAGAGACGGAGACAGAGGCACAGAGACATATACATAGAGACAGAGACACAGAGACAGAGACACAGAGACAGAGACACAGGGACAGAGACACAGAGACAGAGACACAGAGACAGAGACGCAGAGACAGGGACACAGAGACAGAGACACAGAGACCGAGACCCAGAGACAGAGACACAGAGACAGAGACACAGAGACAGAGACGCAGAGACAGGGACACAGAGACAGAGACACAGAGACCGAGACCCAGAGACAGAGACACAGATACAGAGACACAGAGACAGAGACCCAGAGACAGAGACACAGAGACAGAGACACAGAGACAGAGACACAGAGACAGAGAAACAGAGACAGAGTCACAGAGACAGAGACACAGAGGCAGAGGCACAGAGAGAGAGACACAGAGGCAGAGACACAGAGAAAGAGACAGAGACACAGAGACGGAGACACAGGGACAGAGACACAGAGACAGGGACACAGAGACGGAGATACAGAGGCAGAGACACAGTGACAGAGATTCGGAGACAGAGACACAGGGAGAGAGACACGGAAACGTAGACACAAGGACAGAGACACAGAGACAGGGACACAGAGACGGAGACACAGAGAGAGAGACACAGAGACAGAGACACAGGGGCAGAGGCACAGAGACAGAGACACAGAGACATGGACACAGAGAGAGTGACACAAAGACAGAGACACAGGGACAGAAGAACAGAGACATAGACACAGAGACAGAGACCCAGCAACAGAGACACAGATACAGAGACACAGAGACAGAGACACAGTGACAGAGACACAGAGACAGAGACACAGAGACAGATACACAGAGACAGCGTCACAGAGACAGAGACACAGAGGCAGAGGCACAGAGACAGAGACACAGATACAGAGACACAGAGACAGGGACGCAGAGACAGAGACACAGAGACAGAGACAAAATGACAGAGATTCGGAGACAGAGACACAGGGAGAGAGACACAGAAACGTAGACACAAGGACAGAGACACAGAGACAGGGACACAGAGACGGAGACACAGAGAGAGAGACACAGAGACAGAGACACAGGGGCAGAGGCACAGAGACAGAGACACAGAGACAGGGACACAGATAGAGTGACACAAAGACAGAGACACAGGGACAGAGGAAAAGAGACATAGACACAGAGACAGAGACACAGAGACAGAGACACAGGGACGGAGACACAAGGACAGAGACACAGAGACAGAGACACAGTGAGACAGACAGAGACACAGAGACAGAGACACAGGGACAGAGACACAGAGACAGAGACACAGAGACAGATTCACAGAGACAGAGACACAGAGACAGAGACACCCGGACAGAGGCATAGACACAAAGACAGAGGCACAGAGACAGATACACAGAGAGAGAGACACAGAGGCAGAGACACAGAGAAAGAGACAGAGACACAGAGACGGAGACACAGGGACAGAGACACAGAGACAGAGTAACAGAGTCAGAGACACAGAGACAGAGACGCAGAGACAGGGACACAGAGACAGAGACACAGAGACACAGACACAGGGACAGAGACACAGAGACATGGACACAGAGAGAGTGACTCAGAGACAGAGACACAGAGACGGAGACAGAGGCACAGAGACATATACATAGAGACAGAGACACAGAGACAGAGACACAGAGACAGAGACACAGGGACAGAGACACAGAGACACAGAGACAGAGACACAGAGACAGAGACGCAGAGACATGGACACTGAGACAGAGACACAGAGACCGAGACCCAGAGACAGAGACACAGATACAGAGACACAGAGACAGAGACCCAGAGACAGAGACCCAGAGACAGAGACACAGAGACAGAGACACAGAGACAGAGAAACAGAGACAGAGTCACAGAGACAGAGACACAGAGGCAGAGGCACAGAGAGAGAGACACAGAGGCAGAGACACAGAGAAAGAGACAGAGACACAGAGACGGAGACACAGGGACAGAGACACAGAGACAGGGACACAGAGACGGAGACACAGAGGCAGAGACACAGTGACAGAGACACAGAGACAGAGACACAGAGACAGATACACAGAGACAGTGTCACAGAGACAGAGACACAGAGCCAGAGGCACAGAGACAGAGACACAGAGACAGAGACACAGAGACAGAGACACAGGGACAGAGACACAGAGACAGAGACACAGAGACAGATTCACAGAGACAGAGACACAGAGACAGAGACACCCGGACAGAGGCATAGACACAAAGACAGAGGCACAGAGACAGATACACAGAGAGAGAGACACAGGGACAGAGACACAGAGACAGAGACGCAGTGACAGAGACACAGAGACAGAGACACAGAGACAGATACACAGAGACAGCGTCACAGAGACAGAGACACAGAGGCAGAGGCACAGAGACAGAGACACAGATACAGAGACACAGATACAGAGACACAGAGACAGGGACGCAGAGACAGAGACACAGAGACAGAGACACAGAGACAGCGTCACAGAGACAGAGACACAGAGGCAGAGGCACAGAGGCAGAGGCACAGAGAGAGAGACACAGAGGCAGAGACACAGAGAAAGAGACAGAGACACAGAGACTGGGACACAGAGACGGAGACACAGAGGCAGAGACACAGTGACAGAGACACAGAGACAGAGACACAGAGACAGATACACAGAGACAGCGTCACAGAGACAGAGACACAGAGCCAGAGGCACAGAGACAGAGACACAGAGACAGAGACACAGAGACAGGGACGCAGAGACAGAGACACAGAGACAGAGACAAAATGACAGAGATTCGGAGACAGAGACACAGGGAGAGAGACACAGAAACGTAGACACAAGGACAGAGACACAGAGACAGGGACACAGAGACGGAGACACAGAGAGGGAGACACAGAGACAGAGACACAGGGGCAGAGGCACAGAGACAGAGACACAGAGACAGAGACACAGAGACACAGACACAGGGACAGAGACACAGAGACATGGATACAGAGAGAGTGACTCAGAGCGAGAGACACAGAGACGGAGACAGAGGCACAGAGACATATACATAGAGACAGAGACAGAGAGACAGAGACACAGAGACAGAGACACAGGGACAGAGACACAGAGACAGAGACACAGAGACAGAGACACAGAGACAGAGACGCAGAGACAGGGACACAGAGACAGAGCCACAGAGACCGAGACCCAGAGACAGAGACACAGATACAGAGACACAGAGACAGAGACCCAGAGACAGAGACACAGAGACAGAGACACAGAGACAGAGACACAGAGACAGAGAAACAGAGACAAAGTCACAGAGACAGAGACACAGAGGCAGAGGCACAGAGAGAGAGACACAGAGGCAGAGACACAGAGAAAGAGACAGAGACACAGAGACGGAGACACAGGGACAGAGACACAGGGACAGGGACACAGAGACGGAGACACAGAGGCAGAGACACAGTGACAGAGACACAGAGACAGAGACACAGAGACAGATACACAGAGACAGCGTCACAGAGACAGAGACACAGAGCCAGAGGCACAGAGACAGAGACACAGAGACAGAGACCCAGAGACAGGGACGCAGAGACAGAGACACAGAGACAGAGACGCAGAGACAGGGACACAGAGACAGAGACACAGAGACCGAGACCCAGAGACAGAGACACAGAGACAGAGACACAGAGACAGAGACGCAGAGACAGGGACACAGAGACAGAGACACAGAGACCGAGACCCAGAGACAGAGACACAGATACAGAGACACAGAGACAGAGACGCAGAGACAGGGACACAGAGACAGAGACACAGAGACCGAGACCCAGAGACAGAGAAACAGAGACAGAGTCACAGAGACAGAGACACAGAGGCAGAGGCACAGAGAGAGAGACACAGAGGCAGAGACACAGAGAAAGAGACAGAGACACAGAGACGGAGACACAGGGACAGAGACACAGAGACAGGGACACAGAGACGGAGACACAGAGGCAGAGACACAGTGACAGAGACACAGAGACAGAGACACAGAGACAGATACACAGAGACAGCGTCACAGAGACAGAGACACAGAGACACAGAGACGGAGACAGAGGCACAGAGACATATACATAGAGACAGAGACACAGAGACAGAGACACAGAGACAGAGACACAGGGACAGAGACACAGAGACAGAGACACAGAGACAGAGACACAGAGACAGAGACGCAGAGACAGGGACACAGAGACAGAGACACAGAGACCGAGACCCAGAGACAGAGACACAGAGACAGAGACACAGAGACAGAGACGCAGAGACAGGGACACAGAGACAGAGACACAGAGACCGAGACCCAGAGACAGAGACACAGATACAGAGACACAGAGACAGAGACCCAGAGACAGAGACACAGAGACAGAGACACAGAGACAGAGAAACAGAGACAGAGTCACAGAGACAGAGACACAGAGGCAGAGGCACAGAGAGAGAGACACAGAGGCAGAGACACAGAGAAAGAGACAGAGACACAGAGACGGAGACACAGGGACAGAGACACAGAGACAGGGACACAGAGACGGAGACACAGAGGCAGAGACACAGTGACAGAGACACAGAGACAGAGACACAGAGACAGATACACAGAGACAGCGTCACAGAGACAGAGACACAGAGCCAGAGGCACAGAGACAGAGACACAGAGACAGAGACACAGAGACAGGGACGCAGAGACAGAGACACAGAGACAGAGACAAAATGACAGAGATTCGGAGACAGAGACACAGGGAGAGAGACACAGAAACGTAGACACAAGGACAGAGACACAGAGACAGGGACACAGAGACGGAGACACAGAGAGAGAGACACAGAGACAGAGACACAGGGGCAGAGGCACAGAGACAGAGACACAGAGACATGGACACAAAGAGAGTGACACAAAGACAGAGACACAGGGACAGAGGAACAGAGACATAGACACAGAGACAGAGACCCAGAAACAGAGACACAGATACAGAGACACAGAGACAGAGACACAGTGACAGAGACACAGAGAGAGTGACTCAGAGACAGAGACACAGAGACGGAGACAGAGGCACAGAGACATATACATAGAGACAGAGACACAGAGACGGAGACACAGAGACAGACACACAGGTACAGAGACACAGAGACAGAGACACAGAGACAGAGACACTGAGACAGAGACGCAGAGACAGGGACACAGAGACAGAGACACAGAGACCGAGACCCAGAGACAGAGACACAGATACAGAGACACAGAGACAGAGACCCAGAGACAGAGACACAGAGACAGAGACACAGAGACAGAGACACAGAGACAGAGAAACAGAGACAGAGTCACAGAGACAGAGACACAGAGGCAGAGGCACAGAGAGAGAGACACAGAGGCAGAGACACAGAGAAAGAGACAGAGACACAGAGACGGAGACACAGGGACAGAGACACAGAGACAGGGACACAGAGACGGAGACACAGAGGCAGAGACACAGTGACAGAGACACAGAGACAGAGACACAGAGACAGATACACAGAGACAGCGTCACAGAGGCAGAGACACAGAGCCAGAGGCACAGAGACAGAGACACAGAGACAGAGACACAGAGACAGGGACGCAGAGACAGAGACACAGAGACAGAGACAAAATGACAGAGATTCGGAGACAGAGACACAGGGAGAGAGACACAGAAACGTAGACACAAGGACAGAGACACAGAGACAGAGACACAGAGACGGAGACACAGAGAGAGAGACACAGAGACAGAGACACAGGGGCAGAGGCACAGAGACAGAGACACAGAGACAGAGACACAGATACAGAGACACAGAGACAGAGACACAGTGACAGAGACACAGAGAGAGTGACTCAGAGACAGAGACACGGAGACGGAGACAGAGGCACAGAGACATATACATAGAGACAGAGACACAGAGACGGAGACACAGAGACAGAGACACAGGTACAGAGACACAGAGACAGAGACACAGAGACAGAGACACTGAGACAGAGACGCAGAGACAGGGACACAGAGACAGAGACACAGAGACCGAGACCCAGAGACGGAGACACAGATACAGAGACACAGAGACAGAGACCCAGAGACAGAGACACAGAGACAGAGACACAGAGACAGAGACACAGAGACAGAGAAACAGAGACAGAGTCACAGAGACAGAGACACAGAGGCAGAGGCACAGAGAGAGAGACACAGAGGCACAGACACAGAGAAAGAGACAGAGACACAGAGACGGAGACACAGGGACAGAAACACAGAGACAGGGACACAGAGACGGAGACACAGAGGCAGAGACACAGTGACAGAGACACAGAGACAGAGACACAGAGACAGAGACACAGAGACAGATACACAGAGACAGCGTCACAGAGGCAGAGACACAGAGCCAGAGGCACAGAGACAGAGACACAGAGACAGAGACACAGAGACAGGGACGCAGAGACAGAGACACAGAGACAGAGACAAAATGACAGAGATTCGGAGACAGAGACACAGGGAGAGAGACACAGAAACGTAGACACAAGGACAGAGACACAGAGACAGAGACACAGAGACGGAGACACAGAGAGAGAGACACAGAGACAGAGACACAGGGGCAGAGGCACAGAGACAGAGACACAGAGACAGAGACACAGAGACACAGACACAGGGACAGAGACACAGAGACATGGACACAGAGAGAGTGACTCAGAGACAGAGACACAGAGACGGAGACAGAGGCACAGAGACATATACATAGAGACAGAGACACAGAGACAGAGACACAGAGACAGAGACACAGGGACAGAGACACAGAGACAGAGACACAGAGACAGAGACACAGAGACAGAGACGCAGAGACAGGGACACAGAGACAGAGACACAGAGACCGAGACCCAGAGACAGAGACACAGAGACAGAGACACAGAGACAGAGACACAGGGACAGAGACACAGAGACAGAGACACAGAGACAGAGACACAGAGACAGAGACACAGAGACAGAGAAACAGAGACAGAGTCACAGAGACTGAGACACAGAGGCAGAGGCACAGAGAGAGAGACACAGAGGCAGAGACACAGAGAAAGAGACAGAGACACAGAGACGGAGACACAGGGACAGAGACACAGAGACAGGGACACAGAGACGGAGACACAGAGGCAGAGACACAGTGACAGAGACACAGAGACAGAGACACAGAGACAGATACACAGAGACAGCGTCACAGAGACAGAGACACAGAGCCAGAGGCACAGAGACAGAGACACAGAGACAGAGACACATAGACAGGGACGCAGAGACAGAGACACAGAGACAGAGACAAAATGACAGAGATTCGGAGACAGAGACACAGGGAGAGAGACACAGAAACGTAGACACAAGGACAGAGACACAGATACAGAGACACAGAGACAGGGACGCAGAGACAGAGACACAGAGACAGAGACAAAATGACAGAGATTCGGAGACAGAGACACAGGGAGAGAGACACGGAAACGTAGACACAAGGACAGAGACACAGAGACAGGGACACAGAGACGGAGACACAGAGAGAGAGACACAGAGACAGAGACACAGGGGCAGAGGCACAGAGACAGAGACACAGAGACATGGACACAGAGAGAGTGACACAAAGACAGAGACACAGGGACAGAAGAACAGAGACATAGACACAGAGACAGAGACCCAGAAACAGAGACACAGATACAGAGACACAGAGACAGAGACACAGTGACAGAGACACAGAGACAGAGACACAGAGACAGATACACAGAGACAGCGTCACAGAGACAGAGACACAGAGGCAGAGGCACAGAGACAGAGACACAGATACAGAGACACAGAGACAGGGACGCAGAGACAGAGACACAGAGACAGAGACAAAATGACAGAGATTCGGAGACAGAGACACAGGGAGAGAGACACAGAAACGTAGACACAAGGACAGAGACACAGAGACAGGGACACAGAGACGGAGACACAGAGAGAGAGACACAGAGACAGAGACACAGGGGCAGAGGCACAGAGACAGAGACACAGAGACAGGGACACAGATAGAGTGACACAAAGACAGAGACACAGGGACAGAGGAAAAGAGACATAGACACAGAGACAGAGACACAGAGACAGAGACACAGGGACGGAGACACAAGGACAGAGACACAGAGACAGAGACACAGTGAGACAGACAGAGACACAGAGACAGAGACACAGGGACAGAGACACGGAGACAGAGACACAGAGACAGATTCACAGAGACAGAGACACAGAGACAGAGACACCCGGACAGAGGCATAGACACAAAGACAGAGGCACAGAGACAGATACATAGAGAGAGAGACACAGAGGCAGAGACACAGAGAAAGAGACAGAGACACAGAGACGGAGACACAGGGACAGAGACACAGAGACAGAGTCACAGAGTCAGAGACACAGAGACAGAGACGCAGAGACAGGGACACAGAGACAGAGACACAGAGACACAGACACAGGGACAGAGACACAGAGACATGGACACAGAGAGAGTGACTCAGAGACAGAGACACAGAGACGGAGACAGAGGCACAGAGACATATACATAGAGACAGAGACACAGAGACAGAGACACAGGGACAGAGACACAGGGACAGAGACACAGAGACAGAGACACAGAGACAGAGACACAGAGACAGAGACGCAGAGACAGGGACACAGAGACAGAGACACAGAGACCGAGACCCAGAGACAGAGACACAGATACAGAGACACAGAGACAGAGACCCAGAGACCCAGAGACAGAGACACAGAGACAGAGACACAGAGACAGAGACACAGAGACAGAGAAACAGAGACAGAGTCACAGAGACAGAGACACAGAGGCAGAGGCACAGAGAGAGAGACACAGAGGCAGACACACAGAGAAAGAGACAGAGACACAGAGACGGAGACACAGGGACAGAGACACAGAGACAGGGACACAGAGACGGAGACACAGAGGCAGAGACACAGTGACAGAGACACAGAGACAGAGACACAGAGACAGATACACAGAGACAGCGTCACAGAGACAGAGACACAGAGACAGAGGCACAGAGACAGAGACACAGAGACAGAGACACAGAGACAGGGACGCAGAGACAGAGACACTGAGACAGAGACAAAATGACAGAGATTCGGAGACAGAGACACAGGGAGAGAGACACAGAAACGTAGACACAAGGACAGAGACACAGAGACAGGGACACAGAGACGGTGACACAGAGAGAGAGACACAGAGACAGAGACACAGGGGCAGAGGCACAGAGACAGAGACACAGAGACATGGACACAGAGAGAGTGACACAGATACAGAGACACAGATGCAGAGACACAATGACAGAGATTCGGAGACAGAGATACATGGAGAGGGACACAGAAACGGAGACACAGGGACAGAGACACAGAGACAGGGACACAGATACAGAGACGCAGTGACAGAGACACAGAGGCAGAGACACAGAGAAAGAAAAACAGAGACAGAGACAGAGACAGAGGCACAGAGACAGAGACACAGAGAGAGAGACACAGATGCAGAGACACAGAGAAAGAGACAGAGACACAGAGACGGAGACACAGGGACAGAGACACAGAGACATAGTCACAGAGTCAGAGACACAGAGACAGAGACGCAGAGACAGGGACACAGAGACAGAGACACAGAGACACAGACACAGGGACAGAGACACAGAGACAGAGACGCAGTGACAGAGACACAGAGACAGAGACACAGAGACAGATACACAGAGACAGCGTCACAGAGACAGAGACACAGAGGCAGAGGCACAGAGACAGAGACACAGATACAGAGACACAGAGACAGGGACGCAGAGACAGAGACAAAATGACAGAGATTCGGAGACAGAGACACAGGGAGAGAGACACAGAAACGTAGACACAAGGACAGAGACACAGAGACAGGGACACAGAGACGGAGACACAGAGAGAGAGACACAGAGACAGAGACACAGGGGCAGAGGCACAGAGACAGAGACACAGAGACAGAGACACAGAGACACAGACACAGGGACAGAGACACAGAGACATGGACACAGAGAGAGTGACTCAGAGACAGAGACACAGAGACGGAGACAGAGGCACAGAGACATATACATAGACACAGAGACACAGAGACAGAGACACAGAGACAGAGACACAGGGACAGAGGCACAGAGACAGAGACACAGAGACAGAGACACAGAGACAGAGACGCAGAGACAGAGACAAAATGACAGAGATTCGGAGACAGAGACACAGAGACAGGGACACAGAGACGGAGACACAGAGAGAGAGACACAGAGACAGAGACACAGGGGCAGAGGCACAGAGACAGAGACACAGAGACAGAGACACAGAGACACAGACACAGGGACAGAGACACAGAGACATGGACACAGAGAGAGTGACTCAGAGACAGAGACACAGAGACGGAGACAGAGGCACAGAGACATATACATAGAGACAGAGACACAGAGACAGAGACACAGAGACAGAGACACAGGGACAGAGACACAGAGACAGAGACACAGAGACAGAGACACAGAGACAGAGACGCAGAGACAGGGACACAGAGACAGAGACACAGAGACCGAGACCCAGAGACAGAGACACAGATACAGAGACACAGAGACAGAGACCCAGAGACAGAGACACAGAGACAGGGACGCAGAGACAGAGACACAGAGACAGGGACAAAATGACAGAGATTCGGAGACAGAGACACAGGGAGAGAGACACAGAAACGTAGACACAAGGACAGAGACACAGAGACAGGGACACAGAGACGGAGACACAGAGAGAGAGACACAGAGACAGAGACACAGGGGCAGAGGCACAGAGACAGAGACACAGAGACATGGACACAGAGAGAGTGACACAAAGACAGAGACACAGGGGCAGAGGAACAGAGACATAGACACAGAGACAGAGACACAGAGACAGAGACACAGGGACGGAGACACAAGGACAGAGACACAGAGACAGGGACACAGAGAGAGAGAGACCGAGACAGAGACACAGAGACAGAGACACAGAGGCAGAGGCACGGAGACAGAGACACAGAGACCGAGACCCAGAGACAGAGACACAGATACAGAGACACAGATGCAGAGACACAATGACAGAGATTCGGAGACAGAGATACAGGGAGAGGGACACAGAAACGGAGACACAGGGACAGAGACACAGAGACAGGGACATAGATACAGAGACGCAGTGACAGAGACACAGAGGCAGAGACACAGAGAAAGAGACACAGAGACAGAGACACAGAGACAGAGACACAGAGACAGAGACACAGAGAGAGAGACACAGAGGCAGAGACACAGAGAAAGAGACAGAGACACAGAGACGGAGACACAGGGACAGAGACACAGAGACAGGGACACAGAGACGGAGACACAGAGGCAGATACACAGTGACAGAGACACAGAGACAGAGACACAGAGACAGATACACAGAGACAGCGTCACAGAGACAGAGACACAGAGCCAGAGGCACAGAGACAGAGACACAGAGACAGAGACACAGAGACAGGGACTCAGAGACAGAGACACAGAGACAGAGACAAAATGACAGAGATTCGGAGACAGAGACACAGGGAGAGAGACACAGAAACGTAGACACAAGGACAGAGACACAGAGACAGGGACACAGAGACGGAGACACAGAGAGAGAGACACAGAGACAGAGACACAGGGGCAGAGGCACAGAGACAGAGACACAGAGACATGGACACAGAGAGAGTGACACAAAGACAGAGACACAGGGACAGAAGAACAGAGACATAGACACAGAGACAGAGACCCAGCAACAGAGACACAGATACAGAGACACAGAGACAGAGACACAGTGACAGAGACACAGAGACAGAGACACAGAGACAGATACACAGAGACAGCGTCACAGAGACAGAGACACAGAGCCAGAGGCACAGAGACAGAGACACAGAGACAGAGACACAGAGACAGGGACGCAGAGACAGAGACACAGAGACAGAGACAAAATGGCAGAGATTCGGAGACAGAGACACAGGGAGAGAGACACAGAAACGTAGACACAAGGACAGAGACACAGATACAGAGACACAGAGACAGGGACGCAGAGACAGAGACACAGAGACAGAGACAAAATGACAGAGATTCGGAGACAGAGACACAGGGAGAGAGACACGGAAACGTAGACACAAGGACAGAGACACAGAGACAGGGACACAGAGACGGAGACACGGAGAGAGAGACACAGAGACAGAGACACAGGGGCAGAGGCACAGAGACAGAGACACAGAGACATGGACACAGAGAGAGCGACACAAAGACAGAGACACAGGGACAGAAGAACAGAGACATAGACACAGAGACAGAGACCCAGCAACAGAGACACAGATACAGAGACACAGAGACAGAGACACAGTGACAGAGACACAGAGACAGAGACACAGAGACAGATACACAGAGACAGCGTCACAGAGACAGAGACACAGAGGCAGAGGCACAGAGACAGAGACACAGATACAGAGACACAGAGACAGGGACGCAGAGACAGAGACACAGAGACAGAGACAAAATGACAGAGATTCGGAGACAGAGACACAGGGAGAGAGACACAGAAACGTAGACACAAGGACAGAGACACAGAGACAGGGACACAGAGACGGAGACACAGAGAGAGAGACACAGAGACAGAGACACAGGGGCAGAGGCACAGAGACAGAGACACAGAGACAGGGACACAGATAGAGTGACACAAAGACAGAGACACAGGGACAGAGGAAAAGAGACATAGACACAGAGACAGAGACACAGAGACAGAGACACAGGGACGGAGACACAAGGACAGAGACACAGAGACAGAGACACAGAGACAGAGACACAGAGACAGAGACGCAGAGACATGGACACTGAGACAGAGACACAGAGACCGAGACCCAGAGACAGAGACACAGATACAGAGACACAGAGACAGAGACCCAGAGACAGAGACCCAGAGACAGAGACACAGAGACAGAGACACAGAGACAGAGATACAGAGACAGAGTCACAGAGACAGAGACACAGAGGCAGAGGCACAGAGAGAGAGACACAGAGGCAGAGACACAGAGAAAGAGACAGAGACACAGAGACGGAGACACAGGGACAGAGACACAGAGACAGGGACACAGAGACGGAGACACAGAGGCAGAGACACAGTGACAGAGACACAGAGACAGAGACACAGAGACAGATACACAGAGACAGTGTCACAGAGACAGAGACACAGAGCCAGAGGCACAGAGACAGAGACACAGAGACAGAGACACAGAGACAGAGACACAGGGACAGAGACACAGAGACAGAGACACAGAGACAGATTCACAGAGACAGAGACACAGAGACAGAGACACCCGGACAGAGGCATAGACACAAAGACAGAGGCACAGAGACAGATACACAGAGAGAAAGACACAGGGACAGAGACACAGAGACAGAGACGCAGTGACAGAGACACAGAGACAGAGACACAGAGACAGATACACAGAGACAGCGTCACAGAGACAGAGACACAGAGGCAGAGGCACAGAGACAGAGACACAGATACAGAGACACAGATACAGAGACACAGAGACAGGGACGCAGAGACAGAGACACAGAGACAGAGACACAGAGACAGCGTCACAGAGACAGAGACACAGAGGCAGAGGCACAGAGGCAGAGGCACAGAGAGAGAGACACAGAGGCAGAGACACAGAGAAAGAGACAGAGACACAGAGACGGAGACACAGGGACAGAGACACAGAGACTGGGACACAGAGACGGAGACACAGAGGCAGAGACACAGTGACAGAGACACAGAGACAGAGACACAGAGACAGATACACAGAGACAGCGTCACAGAGACAGAGACACAGAGCCAGAGGCACAGAGACAGAGACACAGAGACAGAGACACAGAGACAGGGACGCAGAGACAGAGACACAGAGACAGAGACAAAATGACAGAGATTCGGAGACAGAGACACAGGGAGAGAGACACAGAAACGTAGACACAAGGACAGAGACACAGAGACAGGGACACAGAGACGGAGACACAGAGAGAGAGACACAGAGACAGAGACACAGGGGCAGAGGCACAGAGACAGAGACACAGAGACAGAGACACAGAGACACAGACACAGGGACAGAGACACAGAGACATGGATACAGAGAGAGTGACTCAGAGCGAGAGACACAGAGACGGAGACAGAGGCACAGAGACATATACATAGAGACAGAGACAGAGCGACAGAGACACAGAGACAGAGACACAGGGACAGAGACACAGAGACAGAGACACAGAGACAGAGACACAGAGACAGAGACGCAGAGACAGGGACACAGAGACAGAGACACAGAGCCAGAGGCACAGAGACAGAGACACAGAGACAGAGACCCAGAGACAGGGACGCAGAGACAGAGACACAGAGACAGAGACGCAGAGACAGGGACACAGAGACAGAGACACAGAGACCGAGACCCAGAGACAGAGACACAGAGACAGAGACACAGAGACAGAGACGCAGAGACAGGGACACAGAGACAGAGACACAGAGACCGAGACCCAGAGACAGAGACACAGATACAGAGACACAGAGACAGAGACGCAGAGACAGGGACACAGAGACAGAGACACAGAGACCGAGACCCAGAGACAGAGAAACAGAGACAGAGTCACAGAGACAGAGACACAGAGGCAGAGGCACAGAGAGAGAGACACAGAGGCAGAGACACAGAGAAAGAGACAGAGACACAGAGACGGAGACACAGGGACAGAGACACAGAGACAGGGACACAGAGACGGAGACACAGAGGCAGAGACACAGTGACAGAGACACAGAGACAGAGACACAGAGACAGATACACAGAGACAGCGTCACAGAGACAGAGACACAGAGACACAGAGACGGAGACAGAGGCACAGAGACATATACATAGAGACAGAGACACAGAGACAGAGACACAGCGACAGAGACACAGGGACAGAGACACAGAGACAGAGACACAGAGACAGAGACACAGAGACAGAGACGCAGAGACAGGGACACAGAGACAGAGACACAGAGACCGAGACCCAGAGACAGAGACACAGAGACAGAGACACAGAGACAGAGACGCAGAGACAGGGACACAGAGACAGAGACACAGAGACCGAGACCCAGAGACAGAGACACAGATACAGAGACACAGAGACAGAGACCCAGAGACAGAGACACAGAGACAGAGACACAGAGACAGAGAAACAGAGACAGAGTCACAGAGACAGAGACACAGAGGCAGAGGCACAGAGAGAGAGACACAGAGGCAGAGACACAGAGAAAGAGACAGAGACACAGAGACGGAGACACAGGGACAGAGACACAGAGACAGGGACACAGAGACGGAGACACAGAGGCAGAGACACAGTGACAGAGACACAGAGACAGAGACACAGAGACAGATACACAGAGACAGCGTCACAGAGACAGAGACACAGAGCCAGAGGCACAGAGACAGAGACACAGAGACAGAGACACAGAGACAGGGACGCAGAGACAGAGACACAGAGACAGAGACAAAATGACAGAGATTCGGAGACAGAGACACAGGGAGAGAGACACAGAAACGTAGACACAAGGACAGAGACACAGAGACAGGGACACAGAGACGGAGACACAGAGAGAGAGACACAGAGACAGAGACACAGGGGCAGAGGCACAGAGACAGAGACACAGAGACATGGACACAGAGAGAGTGACACAAAGACAGAGACACAGGGACAGAGGAACAGAGACATAGACACAGAGACAGAGACCCAGAAACAGAGACACAGATACAGAGACACAGAGACAGAGACACAGTGACAGAGACACAGAGAGAGTGACTCAGAGACAGAGACACAGAGACGGAGACAGAGGCACAGAGACATATACATAGAGACAGAGACACAGAGACGGAGACACAGAGACAGACACACAGGTACAGAGACACAGAGACAGAGACACAGAGACAGAGACACTGAGACAGAGACGCAGAGACAGGGACACAGAGACAGAGACACAGAGACAGAGACAAAATGACAGAGATTCGGAGACAGAGACACAGGGAGAGAGACACGGAAACGTAGACACAAGGACAGAGACACAGGGACAGGGACACAGAGACGGAGACACAGAGAGAGAGACACAGAGACAGAGACGCAGAGACAGGGACACAGAGACAGAGACACAGTGAGACAGACAGAGACACAGAGACAGAGACACAGGGACAGAGACACAGAGACAGAGACACAGAGACAGATTCACAGAGACAGAGACACAGAGACAGAGACACCCGGACAGAGGCATAGACACAAAGACAGAGGCACAGAGACAGATACATAGAGAGAGAGACACAGAGGCAGAGACACAGAGAAAGAGACAGAGACACAGAGACGGAGACACAGGGACAGAGACACAGAGACAGAGTCACAGAGTCAGAGACACAGAGACAGAGACGCAGTGACAGAGACACAGAGACAGAGACACAGAGACAGATACACAGAGACAGCGTCACAGAGACAGAGACACAGAGACACAGAGACGGAGACAGAGGCACAGAGACATATACATAGAGACAGAGACACAGAGACAGAGACACAGCGACAGAGACACAGGGACAGAGACACAGAGACAGAGACACAGAGACAGAGACACAGAGACAGAGACGCAGAGACAGGGACACAGAGACAGAGACACAGAGACCGAGACCCAGAGACAGAGACACAGAGACAGAGACACAGAGACAGAGACGCAGAGACAGGGACACAGAGACAGAGACACAGAGACCGAGACCCAGAGACAGAGACACAGATACAGAGACACAGAGACAGAGACCCAGAGACAGAGACACAGAGACAGAGACACAGAGACAGAGACACAGAGACAGATACACAGAGACAGCGTCACAGAGACAGAGACACAGAGACACAGAGACGGAGACAGAGGCACAGAGACATATACATAGAGACAGAGACACAGAGACAGAGACACAGCGACAGAGACACAGGGACAGAGACACAGAGACAGAGACACAGAGACAGAGACACAGAGACAGAGACGCAGAGACAGGGACACAGAGACAGAGACACAGAGACCGAGACCCAGAGACAGAGACACAGAGACAGAGACACAGAGACAGAGACGCAGAGACAGGGACACAGAGACAGAGACACAGAGACCGAGACCCAGAGACAGAGACACAGATACAGAGACACAGAGACAGAGACCCAGAGACAGAGACACAGAGACAGAGACACAGAGACAGAGAAACAGAGACAGAGTCACAGAGACAGAGACACAGAGGCAGAGGCACAGAGAGAGAGACACAGAGGCAGAGACACAGAGAAAGAGACAGAGACACAGAGACGGAGACACAGGGACAGAGACACAGAGACAGGGACACAGAGACGGAGACACAGAGGCAGAGACACAGTGACAGAGACACAGAGACAGAGACACAGAGACAGATACACAGAGACAGCGTCACAGAGACAGAGACACAGAGCCAGAGGCACAGAGACAGAGACACAGAGACAGAGACACAGAGACAGGGACGCAGAGACAGAGACACAGAGACAGAGACAAAATGACAGAGATTCGGAGACAGAGACACAGGGAGAGAGACACAGAAACGTAGACACAAGGACAGAGACACAGAGACAGGGACACAGAGACGGAGACACAGAGAGAGAGACACAGAGACAGAGACACAGGGGCAGAGGCACAGAGACAGAGACACAGAGACATGGACACAGAGAGAGTGACACAAAGACAGAGACACAGGGACAGAGGAACAGAGACATAGACACAGAGACAGAGACCCAGAAACAGAGACACAGATACAGAGACACAGAGACAGAGACACAGTGACAGAGACACAGAGAGAGTGACTCAGAGACAGAGACACAGAGACGGAGACAGAGGCACAGAGACATATACATAGAGACAGAGACACAGAGACGGAGACACAGAGACAGACACACAGGTACAGAGACACAGAGACAGAGACACAGAGACAGAGACACTGAGACAGAGACGCAGAGACAGGGACACAGAGACAGAGACACAGAGACCGAGACCCAGAGACAGAGACACAGATACAGAGACACAGAGACAGAGACCCAGAGACAGAGACACAGAGACAGAGACACAGAGACAGAGACACAGAGACAGAGAAACAGAGACAGAGTCACAGAGACAGAGACACAGAGGCAGAGGCACAGAGAGAGAGACACAGAGGCAGAGACACAGAGAAAGAGACAGAGACACAGAGACGGAGACACAGGGACAGAGACACAGAGACAGGGACACAGAGACGGAGACACAGAGGCAGAGACACAGTGACAGAGACACAGAGACAGAGACACAGAGACAGATACACAGAGACAGCGTCACAGAGGCAGAGACACAGAGCCAGAGGCACAGAGACAGAGACACAGAGACAGAGACACAGAGACAGGGACGCAGAGACAGAGGCACAGAGACAGAGACAAAATGACAGAGATTCGGAGACAGAGACACAGGGAGAGAGACACAGAAACGTAGACACAAGGACAGAGACACAGAGACAGAGACACAGAGACGGAGACACAGAGAGAGAGACACAGAGACAGAGACACAGGGGCAGAGGCACAGAGACAGAGACACAGAGACAGAGACACAGAGACACAGACACAGGGACAGAGACACAGAGACATGGACACAGAGAGAGTGACTCAGAGACAGAGACACAGAGACGGAGACAGAGGCACAGAGACATATACATAGAGACAGAGACACAGAGACAGAGACACAGAGACAGAGACACAGGGACAGAGACACAGAGACAGAGACACAGAGACAGAGACACAGAGACAGAGACGCAGAGACAGGGACACAGAGACAGAGACACAGAGACCGAGACCCAGAGACAGAGACACAGAGACAGAGACACAGAGACAGAGACACAGGGACAGAGACACAGAGACAGAGACACAGAGACAGAGACACAGAGACAGAGAAACAGAGACAGAGTCACAGAGACTGAGACACAGAGGCAGAGGCACAGAGAGAGAGACACAGAGGCAGAGACACAGAGAAAGAGACAGAGACACAGAGACGGAGACACAGGGACAGAGACATAGAGACAGGGACACAGAGACGGAGACACAGAGGCAGAGACACAGTGACAGAGACACAGAGACAGAGACACAGAGACAGATACACAGAGACAGCGTCACAGAGACAGAGACACAGAGCCAGAGGCACAGAGACAGAGACACAGAGACAGAGACACAGAGACAGGGACGCAGAGACAGAGACACAGAGACAGAGACAAAATGACAGAGATTCGGAGACAGAGACACAGGGAGAGAGACACAGAAACGTAGACACAAGGACAGAGACACAGATACAGAGACACAGAGACAGGGACGCAGAGACAGAGACACAGAGACAGAGACAAAATGACAGAGATTCGGAGACAGAGACACAGGGAGAGAGACACGGAAACGTAGACACAAGGACAGAGACACAGGGACAGGGACACAGAGACGGAGACACAGAGAGAGAGACACAGAGACAGAGACGCAGAGACAGGGACACAGAGACAGAGACACAGTGAGACAGACAGAGACACAGAGACAGAGACACAGGGACAGAGACACAGAGACAGAGACACAGAGACAGATTCACAGAGACAGAGACACAGAGACAGAGACACCCGGACAGAGGCATAGACACAAAGACAGAGGCACAGAGACAGATACATAGAGAGAGAGACACAGAGGCAGAGACACAGAGAAAGAGACAGAGACACAGAGACGGAGACACAGGGACAGAGACACAGAGACAGAGTCACAGAGTCAGAGACACAGAGACAGAGACGCAGAGACAGGGACACAGAGACAGAGACACAGAGACACAGACACAGGGACAGAGACACAGAGACATGGACACAGAGAGAGTGACTCAGAGACAGAGACACAGAGACGGAGACAGAGGCACAGAGACATATACATAGAGACAGAGACACAGAGACAGAGACACAGGGACAGAGACACAGGGACAGAGACACAGAGACAGAGACACAGAGACAGAGACACAGAGACAGAGACGCAGAGACAGGGACACAGAGACAGAGACACAGAGACCGAGACCCAGAGACAGAGACACAGATACAGAGACACAGAGACAGAGACCCAGAGACCCAGAGACAGAGACACAGAGACAGAGACACAGAGACAGAGACACAGAGACAGAGAAACAGAGACAGAGTCACAGAGACAGAGACACAGAGGCAGAGGCACAGAGAGAGAGGCACAGAGGCAGAGACACAGAGAAAGAGACAGAGACACAGAGACGGAGACACAGGGACAGAGACACAGAGACAGGGACACAGAGACGGAGACACAGAGGCAGAGACACAGTGACAGAGACACAGAGACAGATACACAGAGACAGCGTCACAGAGACAGAGACACAGAGACAGAGGCACAGAGACAGAGACACAGAGACAGAGACACAGAGACAGGGACGCAGAGACAGAGACACAGAGACAGAGACAAAATGACAGAGATTCGGAGACAGAGACACAGGGAGAGAGACACAGAAACGTAGACACAAGGACAGAGACACAGAGACAGGGACACAGAGACGGAGACACAGAGAGAGAGACACAGAGACAGAGACACAGGGGCAGAGGCACAGAGACAGAGACACAGAGACATGGACACAGAGAGAGTGACACAGATACAGAGACACAGATGCAGAGACACAATGACAGAGATTCGGAGACAGAGATACAGGGAGAGGGACACAGAAACGGAGACACAGGGACAGAGACACAGAGACAGGGACACAGATACAGAGACGCAGTGACAGAGACACAGAGGCAGAGACACAGAGAAAGAAAAACAGAGACAGAGACAGAGACAGAGGCACAGAGACAGAGACACAGAGACAGAGACACAGTGAGACAGACAGAGACACAGAGACAGAGACACAGAGACAGATTCACAGAGACAGAGACACAGAGACAGAGACACCCGGACAGAGGCATAGACACAAAGACAGAGGCACAGAGACAGATACACAGAGAGAGAGACACAGATGCAGAGACACAGAGAAAGAGACAGAGACACAGAGACGGAGACACAGGGACAGAGACACAGAGACAGAGTCACAGAGTCAGAGACACAGAGACAGAGACGCAGAGACAGGGACACAGAGACAGAGACACAGAGACACAGACACAGGGACAGAGACACAGAGACAGAGACGCAGTGACAGAGACACAGAGACAGAGACACAGAGACAGATACACAGAGACAGCGTCACAGAGACAGAGACACAGAGGCAGAGGCACAGAGACAGAGACACAGATACAGAGACACAGAGACAGGGACGCAGAGACAGAGACAAAATGACAGAGATTCGGAGACAGAGACACAGGGAGAGAGACACAGAAACGTAGACACAAGGACAGAGACACAGAGACAGGGACACAGAGACGGAGACACAGAGAGAGAGACACAGAGACAGAGACACAGGGGCAGAGGCACAGAGACAGAGACACAGAGACAGAGACACAGTGACAGAGACACAGAGACGGAGACACAGAGACAGATACACAGAGACAGCGTCACAGAGACAGAGACACAGAGGCAGAGGCACAGAGACAGAGACACAGAGACACAGACACAGGGACAGAGACACAGAGACATGGACACAGAGAGAGTGACTCAGAGACAGAGACACAGAGACGGAGACAGAGGCACAGAGACATATACATAGAGACAGAGACACAGAGACAGAGACACAGAGACAGAGACACAGAGACAGAGACACAGAGACGGAGACTGTGGGACAGAGACACAGAGACAGAGACACAGTGAGACAGACAGAGACACAGAGACAGAGACACAGGGACAGAGACACAGAGACAGAGACACAGAGACAGATTCACAGAGACAGAGACACAGAGACAGAGGCACAGAGACAGATACACAGAGACGGAGACTGTGGGACAGAGACACAGAGACAGAGACACAGTGAGACAGACAGAGACACAGAGACACAGACACAGGGACAGAGACACAGAGACATGGACACAGAGAGAGTGACTCAGAGACAGAGACACAGAGACGGAGACAGAGGCACAGAGACATATACATAGACACAGAGACACAGAGACAGAGACACAGAGACAGAGACACAGGGACAGAGGCACAGAGACAGAGACACAGAGACAGAGACACAGAGACAGAGACGCAGAGACAGAGACAAAATGACAGAGATTCGGAGACAGAGACACAGGGAGAGAGACACAGAAACGTAGACACAAGGACAGAGACACAGAGACAGGGACACAGAGACGGAGACACAGAGAGAGAGACACAGAGACAGATACACAGGGGCAGAGGCACAGAGACAGAGACACAGAGACAGAGACACAGAGACACAGACACAGGGACAGAGACACAGAGACATGGACACAGAGAGAGTGACTCAGAGACAGAGACACAGAGACGGAGACAGAGGCACAGAGACATATACATAGAGACAGAGACACAGAGACAGAGACACAGAGACAGAGACACAGTGACAGAGACACAGAGACGGAGACACAGAGACAGATACACAGAGACAGCGTCACAGAGACAGAGACACAGAGGCAGAGGCACAGAGACAGAGATACAGAGACAGAGACACAGAGACATGGACGCAGAGACAGAGACACAGAGACTGAGACAAAATGACAGAGATTCGGAGACAGAGACACAGGGAGAGAGACACAGAAACGTAGACACAAGGACAGAGACACAGAGACAGGGACACAGAGACGGAGACACAGAGAGAGAGACACAGAGACAGAGACACAGGGGCAGAGGCGCAGAGACAGAGACACAGAGACAGGGACACAGAGAGAGTGACACAAAGACAGAGACACAGGGACAGAGGAACAGAGACATAGACACAGAGACAGAGACACAGAGACAGAGACACAGGGACGGAGACACAAGGACAGAGACACAGAGACAGGGACACAGAGAGAGAGAGACAGAGACAGAGACACAGAGACAGAGACACAGAGACAGAGACACAGAGACAGAGACACAGAGACAGAGACACAGAGACAGACACAGAGACAGAGACACAGAGACAGAGACACAGAGACAGAGACACAGAGACAGAGACACAGAGACGGAGACTGTGGGACAGAGACACAGAGACAGAGACACAGTGAGACAGACATGACACAGAGACAGAGACACAGGGACAGAGACACAGAGACAGAGACACAGAGACAGATTCACAGAGACAGAGACACAGAGACAGAGGCACAGAGACAGATACACAGAGAGAGAGACACAGAGGCAGAGACACAGAGAAAGAGACAGAGACACAGAGACGGAGACACAGGGACAGAGACACAGAGACAGGGCACAGAGACAGAGACTCTGGGACAGAGACACAGAGACAGAGATTCAGAGACAGGGACACAGAGACGGAGACACAGAGACAGAGACACAGAGGCAGAGGCACAGAGACAAAGACACAGAGACAGAGACGCAGAGACAGAGACACAGAGACAGGGACACAGAGACGGAGACACAGAGAGAGAGACACAGAGACAGAGACACAGGTACAGAGACACAGAGACAGAGACACAGCGACAGAGACACAGAGACAGAGACACAGAGACAGAGACACAGGGACAGAGACACAGAGGCAGAGGCACAGAGACAGAGACACAGATACAGAGACACAGAGACAGGGACGCAGAGACAGAGACACAGAGACAGAGACAAAATGACAGAGATTCGGAGACAGAGACACAGGGAGAGAGACACGGAAACGTAGACACAAGGACAGAGACACAGAGACAGGGACACAGAGACGGAGACACAGAGAGAGAGACACAGAGACAGAGACACAGGGGCAGAGGCACAGAGACAGAGACACAGAGACATGGACACAGAGAGAGTGACACAAAGACAGAGACACAGGGACAGAGGAACAGAGACATAGACACAGAGACAGAGACCCAGAAACAGAGACACAGATACAGAGACACAGAGACAGAGACACAGTGACAGAGACACAGAGACAGAGACACAGAGACAGATACACAGAGACAGCGTCACAGAGACAGAGACACAGAGGCAGAGGCACGGAGACAGAGACACAGATACAGAGACACAGAGACAGGGACGCAGAGACAGAGACACAGAGACAGAGACAAAATGACAGAGATTCGGAGACAGAGACACAGGGAGAGAGACACAGAAACGTAGACACAAGGACAGAGACACAGAGACAGGGACACAGAGACGGAGACACAGAGAGAGAGACACAGAGACAGAGACACAGGGGCAGAGGCACAGAGACAGAGACACAGAGACAGGGACACAGAGAGAGTGACACAAAGACAGAGACACAGGGACAGAGGAAAAGAGACATAGACACAGAGACAGAGACACAGAGACAGAGACACAGGGACGGAGACACAAGGACAGAGACACAGAGACAGAGACCCAGAGACAGAGACCCAGAGACAGAGACACAGAGACAGAGACACCCGGACAGAGGCATAGACACAAAGACAGAGGCACAGAGACAGATACACAGAGAGAGAGACACAGAGGCAGAGACACAGAGAAAGAGACAGAGACACAGAGACGGAGACACAGGGACAGAGACACAGAGACAGAGTCACAGAGTCAGAGACACAGAGACAGAGACGCAGAGACAGGGACACAGAGACAGAGACACAGAGACACAGACACAGGGACAGAGACACAGAGACATGGACACAGAGAGAGTGACTCAGAGACAGAGACACAGAGACGGAGACAGAGGCACAGAGACATATACATAGAGACAGAGACACAGAGACAGAGACACAGGGACAGAGACACAGAGACAGAGACACAGAGACAGAGACACAGAGACAGAGACGCAGAGACATGGACACAGAGACAGAGACACAGAGACCGAGACCCAGAGACAGAGACACAGATACAGAGACACAGAGACAGAGACCCAGAGACAGAGACCCAGAGACAGAGACACAGAGACAGAGACACAGAGACAGAGAAACAGAGACAGAGTCACAGAGACAGAGACACAGAGGCAGAGGCACAGAGAGAGAGACACAGAGGCAGAGACACAGAGAAAGAGACAGAGACACAGAGACGGAGACACAGGGACAGAGACACAGAGACAGGGACACAGAGACGGAGACACAGAGGCAGATACACAGTGACAGAGACACAGAGACAGAGACACAGAGACAGATACACAGAGACAGCGTCACAGAGACAGAGACACAGAGCCAGAGGCACAGAGACAGAGACACAGAGACAGAGCCACAGAGACAGGGACGCAGAGACAGAGACACAGAGACAGAGACAAAATGACAGAGATTCGGAGACAGAGACACAGGGAGAGAGACACAGAAACGTAGACACAAGGACAGAGACACAGAGACAGGGACACAGAGACGGAGACACGGAGAGAGAGACACAGAGACAGAGACACAGAGACAGAGACACAGAGACAGAGACACAGAGACAGAGACACAGAGACGGAGACTGTGGGACAGAGACACAGAGACAGAGACACAGTGAGACAGACAGAGACACAGAGACAGAGACACAGGGACAGAGACACAGAGACAGAGACACAGAGACAGATTCACAGAGACAGAGACACAGAGACAGAGGCACAGAGACAGATACACAGAGAGAGAGACACAGAGGCAGAGACACAGAGAAAGAGACAGAGACACAGAGACGGAGACACAGGGACAGAGACACAGAGACATGGACACAGAGAGAGTGACACAGAGACAGAAACCCAGGGACAGAGACAGAGACAGAGACACAGAGACAGAGACACAGAGACAGAGACACAGAGACAGAGAAACAGAGACAGAGTCACAGAGACAGAGACACAGAGGCAGAGGCACAGAGAGAGAGACACAGAGGCAGAGACACAGAGAAAGAGACAGAGACACAGAGACGGAGACACAGGGACAGAGACACAGAGACAGGGACACAGAGACGGAGACACAGAGGCAGAGACACAGTGACAGAGACACAGAGACAGAGACACAGAGGCAGAGGCACGGAGACAGAGACACAGAGACAGAGACACGGAGACCGAGACCCAGAGACAGAGACACAGATACAGAGACACAGATGCAGAGACACAATGACAGAGATTCGGAGACAGAGATACAGGGAGAGGGACACAGAAACGGAGACACAGGGACAGAGACACAGAGACAGGGACACAGAGACAGAGACGCAGTGACAGAGACACAGAGGCAGAGACACAGAGAAAGAGAAACAGAGACAGAGACAGAGACAGAGACACAGAGACAGAGACACAGAGACAGAGACACAGAGACAGAGACACAGAGACAGAGACACAGAGACAGAGACACAGAGACAGAGACACAGAGACAGAGACGCAGAGACAGAGACACAGAGACGGAGACCCAGAGACAGAGACACAGATACAGAGACACAGAGACAGAGACACAGTGACAGAGACACAGAGACGGAGACACAGAGACAGATACACAGAGACAGCGTCACAGAGACAGAGACACAGAGGCAGAGGCACAGAGACAGAGATACAGAGACAGAGACACAGAGACAGGGACGCAGAGACAGAGACGCAGAGACAGAGACACAGAGGCAGAGGCACAGAGAGAGAGACACAGAGGCAGAGACACAGAGAAAGAGACAGAGACACAGAGACGGAGACACAGGGACAGAGACACAGAGACAGGGACACAGAGACGGAGACACAGAGGCAGAGACACAGTGACAGAGACACAGAGACAGAGACACAGAGGCAGAGGCACGGAGACAGAGACACAGAGACAGAGACACGGAGACCGAGACCCAGAGACAGAGACACAGATACAGAGACACAATGACAGAGATTCGGAGACAGAGATACAGGGAGAGGGACACAGAAACGGAGAAACAGGGACAGAGACACAGAGACAGGGACGCAGAGACAGAGACGCAGTGACAGAGACACAGAGGCAGAGACACAGAGAAAGAGAAACAGAGACAGAGACAGAGACAGAGACACAGAGACAGAGACACAGAGACAGAGACACAGAGACAGAGACACAGAGACAGAGACACAGAGACAGAGACACAGAGACAGAGACACAGAGACAGAGACACAGAGACAGAGACGCAGAGACAGAGACACAGAGACGGAGACCCAGAGACAGAGACACAGATACAGAGACACAGAGACAGAGACACAGTGACAGAGACACAGAGACAGAGACACAGAGACAGATACACAGAGACAGCGTCACAGAGACAGAGACACAGAGGCAGAGGCACAGAGACAGAGATACAGAGACAGAGACACAGAGACAGGGACGCAGAGACAGAGACGCAGAGACAGAGACACAGAGACAGAGACACAGAGGCAGAGGCACGGAGACAGAGACACAGAGACAGAGACACAGAGACCGAGACCCAGAGACAGAGACACAGATACAGAGACACAGATGCAGAGACACAATGACAGAGATTCGGAGACAGAGATACAGGGAGAGGGACACAGAAACGGAGACACAGGGACAGAGACACAGAGACAGGGACACAGAGACAGAGACGCAGTGACAGATACACAGAGGCAGAGACACAGAGAAAGAGAAACAGAGACAGAGACAGAGACACAGAGACAGAGACACAGAGACAGAGACACAGAGACAGAGACACAGAGACAGAGACACAGAGACAGAGACACAGAGACAGAGACGCAGAGACAGAGACACAGAGACGGAGACCCAGAGACAGAGACACAGATACAGAGACACAGAGACAGAGACACAGTGACAGAGACACAGAGACGGAGACACAGAGACAGATACACAGAGACAGCGTCACAGAGACAGAGACACAGAGGCAGAGGCACAGAGACAGAGATACAGAGACAGAGACACAGAGACATGGACGCAGAGACAGAGACACAGAGACTGAGACAAAATGACAGAGATTCGGAGACAGAGACACAGGGAGAGAGACACAGAAACGTAGACACAAGGACAGAGACACAGAGACAGGGACACAGAGACGGAGACACAGAGAGAGAGACACAGAGACACAGACACAGGGGCAGAGGCGCAGAGACAGAGACACAGAGACAGGGACACAGAGAGAGTGACACAAAGACAGAGACACAGGGACAGAGGAACAGAGACATAGACACAGAGACAGAGACACAGAGACAGAGACACAGGGACGGAGAAACAAGGACAGAGACACAGAGACAGGGACACAGAGAGAGAGAGACAGAGACAGAGACACAGAGACAGAGACACAGAGACAGAGACACAGAGACAGAGACACAGAGACAGAGACACAGAGACAGAGACACAGAGACAGAGAATCAGAGACAGAGTCACAGAGACAGAGACACAGAGACAGAGACACAGAGACAGAGAATCAGAGACAGAGTCACAGAGACAGGGACACAGAGGCAGAGGCACAGAGAGAGAGACACAGAGGCAGAGACACAGAGAAAGAGACAGAGACGCAGAGACAGAGACGTAGAGACAGAGACACAGAGACAGGGACACAGAGACAGAGACACAGAGACAGAGACGCAGAGACAGAGACACAGAGACAGAGACACAGAGACAGAGACACAATGATAGAGATTCAGAGACAGAGACACAGGGAGAGAGACACAGAAGCGGAGATACAGAGCCAGAGGCACAGAGACAGAGACACAGAGCCAGAGGCACAGAGACAGAGACACAGAGACAGAGTCACAGGGTCAGAGACACAGAGACAGAGACGCAGAAACAGGGACACAGAGACAGAGACACAGAGAGAGAGACGCAGAGACAGGGCCACAGAGACAGAGACACAGAGACCGAGACCCAGAGACAGAGACACAGATACAGAGACACAGAGACAGAGACACAGAGACAGAGACACAGAGGCAGAGACACAGAGACAGAGACACAGAGACAGAGAAACAGAGACAGAGTCACAGAGAGAGAGACACAGAGGCAGAGGCACAGAGAGAGAGACACAGAGGCAGAGACACAGAGAAAGAGACAGAGACACAGAGACACAGAGACAGAGACACAGAGACAGAGACACAATGACAGAGATTCGTAGACAGAGACACAGGGAGAGAGACACAGAAACGTAGACACAAGGACAGAGACACAGAGACAGGGACACAGAGACGGAGACATAGAGAGAGAGACACAGAGTCAGAGACGCAGAGACAGAGACAGAGACACAGAGACAGAGGCACAATGACAGAGATTCGGAGACAGAGACACAGGGAGAGGGACACAGAAACGGAGAAACAGGGACAGAGACACAGAGACAGGGACACAGAGACGGAGACACAGAGAGAGAGACACAGAGACAGAGACACAGAGACGGAGACACAGAGACAGAGACACAGAGACTGAGACGTAGAGACAGAGACACAGAGACAGAGACACAGAGACAGAGACAAAGTGACAGAGATTCGGAGACAGAGACACAGGGAGAGAGACACAGAAACGTAGACACAAGGACAGAGACACAGAGACAGGGACACAGAGGCGGAGACACAGAGAGAGAGACACAGAGACAGAGACACAGGGGCAGAGGCACAGAGACAGAGACACAGAGACAGGGACACAGAGAGAGTGACACAAAGACAGAGACACAGGGACAGAGGAACAGAGACATAGACGCAGAGACAGAGACACAGAGACAGAGACAAAATGACAGAGATACGGAGACAGAGACACAGGGAGAGAGGCACAGAAACGTAGACACAAGGACAGAGACAGAGAGACAGGGACACAGAGACGGAGACGCAGAGAGAGAGACACAGAGACGGAGACACAGGGGCAGAGGCACAGAGACAGAGACACAGAGACAGGGACACAGAGAGAGTGACACAAAGACAGAGACACAGGGACAGAGGAACAGAGACAGACACAGAGACAGAGACTCAGAGACAGAGACACAGGCACGGAGACACAAGGACAGAGACACAGAGACAGAGACACAGTGAGACAGACAGAGACACAGAGACAGAGACACAGGGACAGAGACACAGAGACAGAGACACAGAGACAGATTCACAGAGACAGAGACACAGAGACAGAGACACCCGGACAGAGGCATAGACACAAAGACAGAGGCACAGAGACAGATACACAGAGAGAGAGAAACAGAGGCAGAGACACAGAGAAAGAGACAGAGACACAGAGACGGAGACACAGGGACAGAGACACAGAGACAGGGCACAGAGACGGAAACTCTGGGACAGAAACACAGAGACAGAGATTCAGAGACAGGGACACAGAGACGGAGACACAGAGACAGAGACACAGAGGCAGAGGCACAGAGACAGAGACACAGAGACAGAGACACAGAGACAGAGACACAGAGACAGAGACACAGAGACAGGGACACAGAGACGGAGACACAGAGAGAGAGACACAGAGACAGAGACACAGACACAGAGACACAGGTACAGAGACACAGAGACAGAGACACAGCGACAGAGACACAGAGACAGAGACACAGAGACAGAGACACAGGGACAGAGACACAGAGACAGAGACACAGAGACAGAGACACAGAGACAGAGACGCGGAGACAGGGACACAGAGACAGAGACACAGAGACCGAGACCCAGAGACAGAGACACAGATACAGAGACACAGAGACAGAGACACAGAGACAGAGACACAGAGACAGAGACACAGAGACAGAGAAACAGAGACAGAGTCACAGAGACAGAGACACAGAGGCAGAGGCACAGAGAGAGAGACACAGAGGCAGAGACACAGAGAAAGGGACAGAGACACAGAGACGGAGACACAGGGACAGAGACACAGAGACAGGGCACAGAGACGGAGACTCTGGGACAGAGACACAGAGACAGAGATTCAGAGACAGGGACACAGAGACGGAGACACAGAGACAGAGACACAGAGGCAGAGGCACAGTGACAGAGACACAGAGACAGAGACACAGAGACAGAGACACAGAGACAGGGGCACAGAGACGGAGACACAGAGAGAGAGACACAGAGACAGAGACACAGAGACAGAGACACAGGTACAGAGACACAGAGACAGAGACACAGCGACAGAGACACAGAGACAGAGACACACAGACAGAGACACAGAGACAGAGACACAGAGAAAGAGACACAGAGACAGAGACACAGAGACAGAGACGCAGAGACAGGGGCACAGAGGCAGAGTCACAGAGACAGAGACACAGAGACAGAGACACAGAGACACAGTCACAGAGACAGAGACACGGAGGCAGAGGCACAGAGACAGAGACACAGAGACAGAGACACAGAGACAGAGACACAGGGACAGAGACACAGAGACAGAGACGCAGAGACAGAGACGTAGAGACAGAGACACAGAGACAGGGACACAGAGACAGAGACACAGAAACAGAGACGCAGAGGCAGAGGCACAGAGAGAGAGAAACAGAGACAGAGACAGAGACAGAGACACAGAGACAGAGACACAGAGACAGAGACACAGAGACAGAGACACAGAGACAGAGACACAGAGACAGAGACACAGAGACAGAGACGCAGAGACAGAGACACAGAGACATGGACACAGAGACATGGACACAAAGACAGAGACACAGGGACAGAGGAACAGAGACATAGACACAGAGACAGAGACACAGAGACAGAGACACAGGGACGGAGACACAAGGACAGAGACACAGAGACAGGGACACAGAGAGAGAGGGACACCGAGACAGAGACACAGAGACAGAGACACAGAGGCAGAGGCACAGAGACAGAGACACAGAGACAGGGACGCAGAGACAGAGACACAGAGACAGAGACAAGATGACAGAGATACGGAGACAGAGACACAGGGAGAGAGGCACAGAAACGTAGACGCAAGGACAGAGACACAGAGACGGGGACACAGAGACGGAGACACAGAGAGAGAGACACAGAGACAGAGACACAGGGGCAGAGGCACAGAGACAGAGACACAGAGACAGGGACACAGAGAGAGTGACACAAAGACAGAGACACAGGGACAGAGGAACAGAGACAGACACAGAGACAGAGACACAGAGACAGAGACACAGGGACGGAGACACAAGGACAGAGACACAGAGACAGAGACACAGTGAGACAGACAGAGACACAGAGACAGAGACACAGGGACAGAGACACAGAGACAGAGAAACAGAGACAGAGTCACAGAGACAGAGACACAGAGGCAGAGGCACAGAGAGAGAGACACAGAGGCAGAGACACAGAGAAAGGGACAGAGACACACAGACGGAGACACAGGGACAGAGACACAGGGACAGAGACACAGAGACAGAGACTCAGAGACAGATTCACAGAGACAGAGACACAGAGACAGAGACACCCGGACAGAGGCATAGACACAAAGACAGAGGCACAGAGACAGATACACAGAGAGAGAGACACAGAGGCAGAGACACAGAGAAAGAGACAGAGACACAGAGACGGAGACACAGGGACAGAGACACAGAGACAGGGCACAGAGACGGAAACTCTGGGACAGAGACACAGAGGCAGAGGCACAGAGACAGAGACACAGATACAGAGACACCGAGACAGGGACGCAGAGACAGAGACACAGAGACAGAGACAAAATGACAGAGATTCGGAGACAGAGACACAGGGAGAGAGACACAGAAACGTAGACACAAGGACAGAGACACAGAGACAGGGACACAGAGACGGAGACACAGAGAGAGAGACACAGAGACAGAGACACAGGGGCAGAGGCACAGAGACAGAGACACAGAGACAGGGACACAGAGAGAGTGACACAAAGACAGAGACATAGGGACAGAGGAACAGAGACATAGACACAGAGACAGAGACACAGAGTCAGAGACACAGGGACGGAGACACAAGGACAGAAACACAGAGACAGGGACACAGAGAGAGAGAGTCAGAGACAGAGACACAGAGACAGAGACACAGAGACAGAGACTGTGGGACAGAGACACAGAGACAGAGACACAGTGAGACAGACAGAGACACAGAGACAGAGACACAGGGAAAGAGACACGCAGACAGAGACACCCGGACAGAGGCATAGACACAAAGACAGAGGCACAGAGACAGATACACAGAGAGAGAGACACAGAGGCAGACACACAGAGAAAGAGACAGAGACACAGAGACGGAGACAGAGGGACAGAGACACAGAGACAGGGCACAGAGACGGAAACTCTGGGACAGAAACACAGAGACAGAGATTCAGAGACAGGGACACAGAGACGGAGACACAGAGACAGAGACACAGAGGCAGAGGCACAGAGACAGAGACACAGAGACAGAGACACAGAGACAGAGACACAGAGACAGGGACACAGAGACGGAGACACAGAGAGAGAGACACAGAGACAGAGACACAGAGACAGAGACACAGGTACAGAGACACAGAGACAGAGACACAGCGACAGAGACACAGAGATAGAGACACAGAGACAGAGACACAGGGACAGAGACACAGAGACAGAGACACAGAGACAGAGACACAGAGAGAGAGACGCAGAGACAGGGCCACAGAGACAGAGACACAGAGACCGAGACCCAGAGACAGAGACACAGATACAGAGACACAGAGACAGAGACACAGAGACAGAGACACAGAGGCAGAGACACAGAGACAGAGACACAGAGACAGAGAAACAGAGACAGAGTCACAGAGAGAGAGACACAGAGGCAGAGGCACAGAGAGAGAGACACAGAGGCAGAGACACAGAGAAAGAGACAGAGACACAGAGACACAGAGACAGAGACACAGAGACAGAGACACAATGACAGAGATTCGTAGACAGAGACACAGGGAGAGAGACACAGAAACGTAGACACAAGGACAGAGACACAGAGACAGGGACACAGAGACGGAGACATAGAGAGAGAGACACAGAGTCAGAGACGCAGAGACAGAGACAGAGACACAGAGACAGAGGCACAATGACAGAGATTCGGAGACAGAGACACAGGGAGAGGGACACAGAAACGGAGAAACAGGGACAGAGACACAGAGACAGGGACACAGAGACGGAGACACAGAGAGAGAGACACAGAGACAGAGACACAGAGACGGAGACACAGAGACAGAGACACAGAGACTGAGACGTAGAGACAGAGACACAGAGACAGAGACACAGAGACAGAGACAAAGTGACAGAGATTCGGAGACAGAGACACAGGGAGAGAGACACAGAAACGTAGACACAAGGACAGAGACACAGAGACAGGGACACAGAGGCGGAGACACAGAGAGAGAGACACAGAGACAGAGACACAGGGGCAGAGGCACAGAGACAGAGACACAGAGACAGGGACACAGAGAGAGTGACACAAAGACAGAGACACAGGGACAGAGGAACAGAGACATAGACGCAGAGACAGAGACACAGAGACAGAGACAAAATGACAGAGATACGGAGACAGAGACACAGGGAGAGAGGCACAGAAACGTAGACACAAGGACAGAGACAGAGAGACAGGGACACAGAGACGGAGACGCAGAGAGAGAGACACAGAGACGGAGACACAGGGGCAGAGGCACAGAGACAGAGACACAGAGACAGGGACACAGAGAGAGTGACACAAAGACAGAGACACAGGGACAGAGGAACAGAGACAGACACAGAGACAGAGACTCAGAGACAGAGACACAGGCACGGAGACACAAGGACAGAGACACAGAGACAGAGACACAGTGAGACAGACAGAGACACAGAGACAGAGACACAGGGACAGAGACACAGAGACAGAGACACAGAGACAGATTCACAGAGACAGAGACACAGAGACAGAGACACCCGGACAGAGGCATAGACACAAAGACAGAGGCACAGAGACAGATACACAGAGAGAGAGAAACAGAGGCAGAGACACAGAGAAAGAGACAGAGACACAGAGACGGAGACACAGGGACAGAGACACAGAGACAGGGCACAGAGACGGAAACTCTGGGACAGAAACACAGAGACAGAGATTCAGAGACAGGGACACAGAGACGGAGACACAGAGACAGAGACACAGAGGCAGAGGCACAGAGACAGAGACACAGAGACAGAGACACAGAGACAGAGACACAGAGACAGAGACACAGAGACAGGGACACAGAGACGGAGACACAGAGAGAGAGACACAGAGACAGAGACACAGACACAGAGACACAGGTACAGAGACACAGAGACAGAGACACAGCGACAGAGACACAGAGACAGAGACACAGAGACAGAGACACAGGGACAGAGACACAGAGACAGAGACACAGAGACAGAGACACAGAGACAGAGACGCGGAGACAGGGACACAGAGACAGAGACACAGAGACCGAGACCCAGAGACAGAGACACAGATACAGAGACACAGAGACAGAGACACAGAGACAGAGACACAGAGACAGAGACACAGAGACAGAGAAACAGAGACAGAGTCACAGAGACAGAGACACAGAGGCAGAGGCACAGAGAGAGAGACACAGAGGCAGAGACACAGAGAAAGGGACAGAGACACAGAGACGGAGACACAGGGACAGAGACACAGAGACAGGGCACAGAGACGGAGACTCTGGGACAGAGACACAGAGACAGAGATTCAGAGACAGGGACACAGAGACGGAGACACAGAGACAGAGACACAGAGGCAGAGGCACAGTGACAGAGACACAGAGACAGAGACACAGAGACAGAGACACAGAGACAGGGGCACAGAGACGGAGACACAGAGAGAGAGACACAGAGACAGAGACACAGAGACAGAGACACAGGTACAGAGACACAGAGACAGAGACACAGCGACAGAGACACAGAGACAGAGACACACAGACAGAGACACAGAGACAGAGACACAGAGAAAGAGACACAGAGACAGAGACACAGAGACAGAGACGCAGAGACAGGGGCACAGAGGCAGAGTCACAGAGACAGAGACACAGAGACAGAGACACAGAGACACAGTCACAGAGACAGAGACACGGAGGCAGAGGCACAGAGACAGAGACACAGAGACAGAGACACAGAGACAGAGACACAGGGACAGAGACACAGAGACAGAGACGCAGAGACAGAGACGTAGAGACAGAGACACAGAGACAGGGACACAGAGACAGAGACACAGAAACAGAGACGCAGAGGCAGAGGCACAGAGAGAGAGAAACAGAGACAGAGACAGAGACAGAGACACAGAGACAGAGACACAGAGACAGAGACACAGAGACAGAGACACAGAGACAGAGACACAGAGACAGAGACACAGAGACAGAGACGCAGAGACAGAGACACAGAGACATGGACACAGAGACATGGACACAAAGACAGAGACACAGGGACAGAGGAACAGAGACATAGACACAGAGACAGAGACACAGAGACAGAGACACAGGGACGGAGACACAAGGACAGAGACACAGAGACAGGGACACAGAGAGAGAGGGACACCGAGACAGAGACACAGAGACAGAGACACAGAGGCAGAGGCACAGAGACAGAGACACAGAGACAGGGACGCAGAGACAGAGACACAGAGACAGAGACAAGATGACAGAGATACGGAGACAGAGACACAGGGAGAGAGGCACAGAAACGTAGACGCAAGGACAGAGACACAGAGACGGGGACACAGAGACGGAGACACAGAGAGAGAGACACAGAGACAGAGACACAGGGGCAGAGGCACAGAGACAGAGACACAGAGACAGGGACACAGAGAGAGTGACACAAAGACAGAGACACAGGGACAGAGGAACAGAGACAGACACAGAGACAGAGACACAGAGACAGAGACACAGGGACGGAGACACAAGGACAGAGACACAGAGACAGAGACACAGTGAGACAGACAGAGACACAGAGACAGAGACACAGGGACAGAGACACAGAGACAGAGAAACAGAGACAGAGTCACAGAGACAGAGACACAGAGGCAGAGGCACAGAGAGAGAGACACAGAGGCAGAGACACAGAGAAAGGGACAGAGACACACAGACGGAGACACAGGGACAGAGACACAGGGACAGAGACACAGAGACAGAGACTCAGAGACAGATTCACAGAGACAGAGACACAGAGACAGAGACACCCGGACAGAGGCATAGACACAAAGACAGAGGCACAGAGACAGATACACAGAGAGAGAGACACAGAGGCAGAGACACAGAGAAAGAGACAGAGACACAGAGACGGAGACACAGGGACAGAGACACAGAGACAGGGCACAGAGACGGAAACTCTGGGACAGAGACACAGAGGCAGAGGCACAGAGACAGAGACACAGATACAGAGACACCGAGACAGGGACGCAGAGACAGAGACACAGAGACAGAGACAAAATGACAGAGATTCGGAGACAGAGACACAGGGAGAGAGACACAGAAACGTAGACACAAGGACAGAGACACAGAGACAGGGACACAGAGACGGAGACACAGAGAGAGAGACACAGAGACAGAGACACAGGGGCAGAGGCACAGAGACAGAGACACAGAGACAGGGACACAGAGAGAGTGACACAAAGACAGAGACATAGGGACAGAGGAACAGAGACATAGACACAGAGACAGAGACACAGAGTCAGAGACACAGGGACGGAGACACAAGGACAGAAACACAGAGACAGGGACACAGAGAGAGAGAGTCAGAGACAGAGACACAGAGACAGAGACACAGAGACAGAGACTGTGGGACAGAGACACAGAGACAGAGACACAGTGAGACAGACAGAGACACAGAGACAGAGACACAGGGAAAGAGACACGCAGACAGAGACACCCGGACAGAGGCATAGACACAAAGACAGAGGCACAGAGACAGATACACAGAGAGAGAGACACAGAGGCAGACACACAGAGAAAGAGACAGAGACACAGAGACGGAGACAGAGGGACAGAGACACAGAGACAGGGCACAGAGACGGAAACTCTGGGACAGAAACACAGAGACAGAGATTCAGAGACAGGGACACAGAGACGGAGACACAGAGACAGAGACACAGAGGCAGAGGCACAGAGACAGAGACACAGAGACAGAGACACAGAGACAGAGACACAGAGACAGGGACACAGAGACGGAGACACAGAGAGAGAGACACAGAGACAGAGACACAGAGACAGAGACACAGGTACAGAGACACAGAGACAGAGACACAGCGACAGAGACACAGAGATAGAGACACAGAGACAGAGACACAGGGACAGAGACACAGAGACAGAGACACAGAGACAGAGACACAGAGAGAGAGACGCAGAGACAGGGCCACAGAGACAGAGACACAGAGACCGAGACCCAGAGACAGAGACACAGATACAGAGACACAGAGACAGAGACACAGAGACAGAGACACAGAGGCAGAGACACAGAGACAGAGACACAGAGACAGAGAAACAGAGACAGAGACACAGGTACAGAGACACAGAGACAGAGACACAGCGACAGAGACACAGAGATAGAGACACAGAGACAGAGACACAGGGACAGAGACACAGAGACAGAGACACAGAGACAGGGACACAGAGAGAGTGACACAAAGACAGAGACACAGGGACAGAGGAACAGAGACAGACACAGAGACAGAGACTCAGAGACAGAGACACAGGGACGGAGACACAAGGACAGAGACACAGAGACAGAGACACAGTGAGACAGACAGAGACACAGAGACAGAGACACAGGGACAGAGACACAGAGACAGAGACACAGAGACAGATTCACAGAGACAGAGACACAGAGACAGAGACACCCGGACAGAGGCATAGACACAAAGACAGAGGCACAGAGACAGATACACAGAGAGAGAGAAACAGAGGCAGAGACACAGAGAAAGAGACAGAGACACAGAGACGGAGACACAGGGACAGAGACACAGAGACAGGGCACAGAGACGGAAACTCTGGGACAGAAACACAGAGACAGAGATTCAGAGACAGGGACACAGAGACGGAGACACAGAGACAGAGACACAGAGGCAGAGGCACAGAGACAGAGACACAGAGACAGAGACACAGAGACAGAGACACAGAGACAGAGACACAGAGACAGGGACACAGAGACGGAGACACAGAGAGAGAGACACAGAGACAGAGACACAGACACAGAGACACAGGTACAGAGACACAGAGACAGAGACACAGCGACAGAGACACAGAGACAGAGACACAGAGACAGAGACACAGGGACAGAGACACAGAGACAGAGACACAGAGACAGAGACACAGAGACAGAGACGCGGAGACAGGGACACAGAGACAGAGACACAGAGACCGAGACCCAGAGACAGAGACACAGATACAGAGACACAGAGACAGAGACACAGAGACAGAGACACAGAGACAGAGACACAGAGACAGAGAAACAGAGACAGAGTCACAGAGACAGAGACACAGAGGCAGAGGCACAGAGAGAGAGACACAGAGGCAGAGACACAGAGAAAGGGACAGAGACACAGAGACGGAGACACAGGGACAGAGACACAGAGACAGGGCACAGAGACGGAGACTCTGGGACAGAGACACAGAGACAGAGATTCAGAGACAGGGACACAGAGACGGAGACACAGAGACAGAGACACAGAGGCAGAGGCACAGTGACAGAGACACAGAGACAGAGACACAGAGACAGAGACACAGAGACAGGGGCACAGAGACGGAGACACAGAGAGAGAGACACAGAGACAGAGACACAGAGACAGAGACACAGGTACAGAGACACAGAGACAGAGACACAGCGACAGAGACACAGAGACAGAGACACACAGACAGAGACACAGAGACAGAGACACAGAGAAAGAGACACAGAGACAGAGACACAGAGACAGAGACGCAGAGACAGGGGCACAGAGGCAGAGTCACAGAGACAGAGACACAGAAACAGAGACACAGAGACACAGTCACAGAGACAGAGACACGGAGGCAGAGGCACAGAGACAGAGACACAGAGACAGAGACACAGGGACAGAGACACAGAGACAGGGCACAGAGACGGAGACTCTGGGACAGAGACACAGAGACAGAGATTCAGAGACAGGGACACAGAGACGGAGACACAGAGACAGAGACACAGAGGCAGAGGCACAGTGACAGAGACACAGAGACAGAGACACAGAGACAGAGACACAGAGACAGGGGCACAGAGACGGAGACACAGAGAGAGAGACACAGAGACAGAGACACAGAGACAGAGACACAGGTACAGAGACACAGAGACAGAGACACAGCGACAGAGACACAGAGACAGAGACACACAGACAGAGACACAGAGACAGAGACACAGAGAAAGAGACACAGAGACAGAGACACAGAGACAGAGACGCAGAGACAGGGGCACAGAGGCAGAGTCACAGAGACAGAGACACAGAGACAGAGACACAGAGACACAGTCACAGAGACAGAGACACGGAGGCAGAGGCACAGAGACAGAGACACAGAGACAGAGACACAGAGACAGAGACACAGGGACAGAGACACAGAGACAGAGACGCAGAGACAGAGACGTAGAGACAGAGACACAGAGACAGGGACACAGAGACAGAGACACAGAAACAGAGACGCAGAGGCAGAGGCACAGAGAGAGAGAAACAGAGACAGAGACAGAGACAGAGACACAGAGACAGAGACACAGAGACAGAGACACAGAGACAGAGACACAGAGACAGAGACACAGAGACAGAGACACAGAGACAGAGACGCAGAGACAGAGACACAGAGACATGGACACAGAGACATGGACACAAAGACAGAGACACAGGGACAGAGGAACAGAGACATAGACACAGAGACAGAGACACAGAGACAGAGACACAGGGACGGAGACACAAGGACAGAGACACAGAGACAGGGACACAGAGAGAGAGGGACACCGAGACAGAGACACAGAGACAGAGACACAGAGGCAGAGGCACAGAGACAGAGACACAGAGACAGGGACGCAGAGACAGAGACACAGAGACAGAGACAAGATGACAGAGATACGGAGACAGAGACACAGGGAGAGAGGCACAGAAACGTAGACGCAAGGACAGAGACACAGAGACGGGGACACAGAGACGGAGACACAGAGAGAGAGACACAGAGACAGAGACACAGGGGCAGAGGCACAGAGACAGAGACACAGAGACAGGGACACAGAGAGAGTGACACAAAGACAGAGACACAGGGACAGAGGAACAGAGACAGACACAGAGACAGAGACACAGAGACAGAGACACAGGGACGGAGACACAAGGACAGAGACACAGAGACAGAGACACAGTGAGACAGACAGAGACACAGAGACAGAGACACAGGGACAGAGACACAGAGACAGAGAAACAGAGACAGAGTCACAGAGACAGAGACACAGAGGCAGAGGCACAGAGAGAGAGACACAGAGGCAGAGACACAGAGAAAGGGACAGAGACACACAGACGGAGACACAGGGACAGAGACACAGGGACAGAGACACAGAGACAGAGACTCAGAGACAGATTCACAGAGACAGAGACACAGAGACAGAGACACCCGGACAGAGGCATAGACACAAAGACAGAGGCACAGAGACAGATACACAGAGAGAGAGACACAGAGGCAGAGACACAGAGAAAGAGACAGAGACACAGAGACGGAGACACAGGGACAGAGACACAGAGACAGGGCACAGAGACGGAAACTCTGGGACAGAGACACAGAGGCAGAGGCACAGAGACAGAGACACAGATACAGAGACACCGAGACAGGGACGCAGAGACAGAGACACAGAGACAGAGACAAAATGACAGAGATTCGGAGACAGAGACACAGGGAGAGAGACACAGAAACGTAGACACAAGGACAGAGACACAGAGACAGGGACACAGAGACGGAGACACAGAGAGAGAGACACAGAGACAGAGACACAGGGGCAGAGGCACAGAGACAGAGACACAGAGACAGGGACACAGAGAGAGTGACACAAAGACAGAGACATAGGGACAGAGGAACAGAGACATAGACACAGAGACAGAGACACAGAGTCAGAGACACAGGGAAGGAGACACAAGGACAGAAACACAGAGACAGGGACACAGAGAGAGAGAGTCAGAGACAGAGACACAGAGACAGAGACACAGAGACAGAGACTGTGGGACAGAGACACAGAGACAGAGACACAGTGAGACAGACAGAGACACAGAGACAGAGACACAGGGAAAGAGACACGCAGACAGAGACACCCGGACAGAGGCATAGACACAAAGACAGAGGCACAGAGACAGATACACAGAGAGAGAGACACAGAGGCAGACACACAGAGAAAGAGACAGAGACACAGAGACGGAGACAGAGGGACAGAGACACAGAGACAGGGCACAGAGACGGAAACTCTGGGACAGAAACACAGAGACAGAGATTCAGAGACAGGGACACAGAGACGGAGACACAGAGACAGAGACACAGAGGCAGAGGCACAGAGACAGAGACACAGAGACAGAGACACAGAGACAGAGACACAGAGACAGGGACACAGAGACGGAGACACAGAGAGAGAGACACAGAGACAGAGACACAGAGACAGAGACACAGGTACAGAGACACAGAGACAGAGACACAGCGACAGAGACACAGAGATAGAGACACAGAGACAGAGACACAGGGACAGAGACACAGAGACAGAGACACAGAGACAGAGACACAGAGAGAGAGACGCAGAGACAGGGCCACAGAGACAGAGACACAGAGACCGAGACCCAGAGACAGAGACACAGATACAGAGACACAGAGACAGAGACACAGAGACAGAGACACAGAGGCAGAGACACAGAGACAGAGACACAGAGACAGAGAAACAGAGACAGAGTCACAGAGACAGAGACACAGAGGCAGAGGCACAGAGAGAGAGACACAGAGGCAGAGACACAGAGAAAGAGACAGAGACACAGAGACGGAGACACAGGGACAGAGACACAGAGACAGGGCACAGAGACGGAGACACTGGGACAGAGACACAGAGACAGAGATTCAGAGACAGGGACACAGAGACGGAGACAAAGAGACAGAGACACAGAGGCAGAGGCACAGAGACAGAGACACAGAGACAGAGACACAGAGACAGAGACACAGAGACAGGGGCACAGAGACGGAGACACAGAGAGAGAGGCACAGAGACAGAGACACAGAGACAGAGACACAGGTACAGAGACACAGAGACAGAGACACAGCGACAGAGACACAGAGACAGAGACACAGAGACAGAGACACAGAGAAAGAGACACAGAGACAGAGACACAGAGACAGAGACGCAGAGACCGGGACACAGAGACAGAGACACAGAGACCGAGACCCAGAGACGGAGACACAGAGACAGAGACACAGAGACAGAGACACAGAGACAGAGACACAGAGACAGAGACACAGAGACAGAGACACAGAGACAGAGTCACAGAGACAGAGACACAGAGGCAGAGGCACAGAGACAGAGACACAGAGACAGAGACAGAGAGACAGAGACACAGAGACAGAGACACAGAGACAGAGACACAATGACAGAGATTCGTAGACAGAGACACAGGGAGAGAGACACAGAAACGTAGACACAAGGACAGAGACACAGAGACAGGGACACAGAGACGGAGACATAGAGAGAGAGACACAGAGTCAGAGACGCAGAGACAGAGACAGAGACACAGAGACAGAGGCACAATGACAGAGATTCGGAGACAGAGACACAGGGAGAGGGACACAGAAACGGAGAAACAGGGACAGAGACACAGAGACAGGGACACAGAGACGGAGACACAGAGAGAGAGACACAGAGACAGAGACACAGAGACGGAGACACAGAGACAGAGACACAGAGACTGAGACGTAGAGACAGAGACACAGAGACAGAGACACAGAGACAGAGACAAAGTGACAGAGATTCGGAGACAGAGACACAGGGAGAGAGACACAGAAACGTAGACACAAGGACAGAGACACAGAGACAGGGACACAGAGACGGAGACACAAGGACAGAGACACAGAGACAGGGACACAGAGAGAGAGAGACAGAGACAGAGACACAGAGACAGAGACACAGAGACAGAGACACAGAGACGGAGACTGTGGGACAGAGACACAGAGACACAGACACAGTGAGACAGACAGAGACACAGAGACAGAGACACAGGGACAGAGACACAGAGACAGAGACTCAGAGACAGATTCACAGAGACAGAGACACAGAGACAGAGACACCCGGACAGAGGCATAGACACAAAGACAGAGGCACAGAGACAGATACACAGAGAGAGAGACACAGAGGCAGAGACACAGAGAAAGAGACAGAGACACAGAGACGGAGACACAGGGACAGAGACACAGAGACAGGGCACAGAGACGGAAACTCTGGGACAGAAACACAGAGACAGAGATTCAGAGACAGGGACACAGAGACGGAGACACAGAGACAGAGACACAGAAGCAGAGGCACAGAGACAGAGACACAGAGACAGAGACACAGAGACAGAGACACTGAGGCAGAGGCACAGAGACAGAGACACAGAGACAGAGACACAGAGACAGAGACACAGAGACAGGGGCACAGAGACGGAGACACAGAGAGAGAGACACAGAGACAGAGACACAGCGACAGAGACACAGAGACAGAGACACAGAGACAGAGACGCAGAGACCGGGACACAGAGACAGAGACAGAGAGACCGAGACCCAGAGACGGAGACACAGAGAAAGAGACACAGAGACAGAGACACAGAGACAGAGACACAGAGACAGAGACACAGAGACAGAGACACAGAGACAGAGTCACAGAGACAGAGCCACAGAGGCAGAGACACTGACAGAGATTCGTAGACAGAGACACAGGGAGAGAGACACAGAAACGTAGACACAAGGACAGAGACACTGAGACAGGGACACGGAGACGGAGACAAAGAGACAGAGACACAGAGGCAGAGGCACAGAGACAGAGACACAGAGACAGAGACACAGAGACAGAGACACAGAGACAGAGACACAGAGACAGGGGCACAGAGACGGAGACACAGAGAGAGAGACACAGAGACAGAGACACAGAGACTGAGACACAGGTACAGAGACACAGAGACAGAGACACAGCGACAGAGACACAGAGACAGAGACACAGAGACAGAGACACAGAGAAAGAGACACAGAGACAGAGACACAGAGACAGAGACGCAGAGACCGGGACACAGAGACAGAGACACAGAGACCGAGACCCAGAGACGGAGACACAGAGACAGAGACACAGAGACAGAGACACAGAGACAGAGACACAGAGACAGAGACACAGAGACAGAGACACAGAGACAGAGACACAGAGACAGAGTCACAGAGACAGAGACACAGAGGCAGAGACACAGAGACAGAGACACAGAGACAGAGACACAGAGACAGGGGCACAGAGACGGAGACACAGAGAGAGAGACACAGAGACAGAGACACAGAGACAGAGACACAGGTACAGAGACACAGAGACAGAGACACAGCGACAGAGACACAGAGACAGAGACAGAGAGACAGAGACACAGAGACAGAGACACAGAGACAGAGACACAATGACAGAGACACAGAGACAGAGTCACAGAGACAGAGACACAGAGGCAGAGGCACAGAGAGAGAGACACAGAGGCAGAGACACAGAGAAAGGGACAGAGACACAGAGACGGAGACACAGGGACAGAGACACAGAGACAGGGCACGGAGACGGAGACTCTGGGACAGAGACACAGAGACAGAGATTCAGAGACAGGGACACAGAGACGGAGACACAGAGACAGAGACACAGAGGCAGAGGCACAGAGACAGAGACACAGAGACAGAGACACAGAGACAGAGACACAGAGACGGGGGCACAGAGACGGAGACACAGAGAGAGAGACACAGAGACAGAGACACAGAGACAGAGACACAGGTACAGAGACACAGAGACAGAGACACAGCGACAGAGACACAGAGACAGAGACACACAGACAGAGACACAGAGACAGAGACACAGAGAAAGAGACACAGAGACAGAGACGCAGAGACAGAGACGCAGAGACAGGGGCACAGAGGCAGAGTCACAGAGACAGAGACACAGAGACAGAGACACAGAGACACAGTCACAGAGACAGAGACACGGAGGCAGAGGCACAGAGACAGAGACACAGAGACAGAGACACAGAGACAGAGACACAGGGACAGAGACACAGAGACAGAGACGCAGAGACAGAGACGTAGAGACAGAGACACAGAGACAGGGACACAGAGACAGAGACACAGAAACAGAGACGCAGAGGCAGAGGCACAGAGAGAGAGAAACAGAGACAGAGACAGAGACAGAGACACAGAGACAGAGACACAGAGACAGAGACACAGAGACAGAGACACAGAGACAGAGACACAGAGACAGAGACACAGAGACAGAGACGCAGAGACAGAGACACAGAGACGGAGACCCAGAGACAGAGACACAGATACAGAGACACAGAGACAGAGACACAGTGACAGAGACACAGAGACAGAGACACAGAGACAGATACACAGAGACAGCGTCACAGAGACAGAGACACAGAGGCAGAGGCACAGAGACAGAGACACAGATACAGAGACACAGAGACAGGCACGCAGAGACAGAGACACAGAGACAGAGACAAAGTGACAGAGATTCGGAGACAGAGACACAGGGAGAGAGACACAGAAACGTAGACACAAGGACAGAGACACAGAGACAGAGACACAGAGACAGAGACTGTGGGACAGAGACACAGAGACAGAGACACAGTGAGACAGACAGAGACACAGAGACAGAGACACAGGGAAAGAGACACGCAGACAGAGACACCCGGACAGAGGCATAGACACAAAGACAGAGGCACAGAGACAGATACACAGAGAGAGAGAGACACAGAGGCAGACACACAGAGAAAGAGACAGAGACACAGAGACGGAGACACAGGGACAGAGACACAGAGACAGGGCACAGAGACGGAAACTCTGGGACAGAAACACAGAGACAGAGATTCAGAGACAGGGACACAGAGACGGAGACACAGAGACAGAGACACAGAGGCAGAGGCACAGAGACAGAGACACAGAGACAGAGACACAGAGACAGAGACACAGAGACAGGGACACAGAGACGGAGACACAGAGAGAGAGACACAGAGACAGTGACACAGAGACAGAGACACAGGTACAGAGACACAGAGACAGAGACACAGCGACAGAGACACAGAGATAGAGACACAGAGACAGAGACACAGGGACAGAGACACAGAGACAGAGACACAGAGACAGAGACACAGAGAGAGAGACGCAGAGACAGGGCCACAGAGACAGAGACACAGAGACCGAGACCCAGAGACAGAGACACAGATACAGAGACACAGAGACAGAGACACAGAGACAGAGACACAGAGGCAGAGACACAGAGACAGAGACACAGAGACAGAGAAACAGAGACAGAGTCACAGAGACAGAGACACAGAGGCAGAGGCACAGAGAGAGAGACACAGAGGCAGAGACACAGAGAAAGAGACAGAGACACAGAGACGGAGACACAGGGACAGAGACACAGAGACAGGGCACAGAGACGGAGACTCTGGGACAGAGACACAGAGACAGAGATTCAGAGACAGGGACACAGAGACGGAGACAAAGAGACAGAGACACAGAGGCAGAGGCACAGAGACAGAGACACAGAGACAGAGACACAGAGACAGAGACACAGAGACAGGGGCACAGAGACGGAGACACAGAGAGAGAGACACAGAGACAGAGACACAGAGACAGAGACACAGGTACAGAGACACAGAGACAGAGACACAGCGACAGAGACACAGAGACAGAGACACACAGACAGAGACACAGAGACAGAGACACAGAGAAAGAGACACAGAGACAGAGACGCAGAGACAGGGGCACAGAGGCAGAGTCACAGAGACAGAGACACAGAGACAGAGACACAGAGACACAGTCACAGAGACAGAGACACGGAGGCAGAGGCACAGAGACAGAGACACAGAGACAGAGACACAGAGACAGAGACACAGGGACAGAGACACAGAGACAGAGACGCGGAGACAGAGACGTAGAGACAGAGACACAGTCACAGAGACAGAGACACGGAGGCAGAGGCACAGAGACAGAGACACAGAGACAGAGACACAGAGACAGAGACACAGGGACAGAGACACAGAGACAGAGACGCGGAGACAGAGACGTAGAGACAGAGACACAGAGACAGGGACACAGAGACAGAGACACAGAAACAGAGACGCAGAGGCAGAGGCACAGAGAGAGAGAAACAGAGACAGAGACAGAGACAGAGACACAGAGACAGAGACACAGAGACAGAGACACAGAGACAGAGACACAGAGACAGAGACACAGAGACAGAGACACAGAGACAGAGACGCAGAGACAGAGACACAGAGACATGGACACAGAGACATGGACACAAAGACAGAGACACAGGGACACAGGAACAGAGACATAGACACAGAGACAGAGACACAGAGACAGAGACACAGGGACGGAGACACAAGGACAGAGACACAGAGACAGGGACACAGAGAGAGAGGGACACCGAGACAGAGACACAGAGACAGAGACACAGAGGCAGAGGCACAGAGACAGAGACACAGAGACAGGGACGCAGAGACAGAGACACAGAGACAGAGACAAAATGACAGAGATACGGAGACAGAGACAAAATGACAGAGATACGGAGACAGAGACACAGGGAGAGAGGCACAGAAACGTAGACACAAGGACAGAGACACAGAGACAGGGACACAGAGACGGAGACACAGAGAGAGAGACACAGAGACAGAGACACAGGGGCAGAGGCACAGAGACAGAGACACAGAGACAGGGACACAGAGAGAGTGACACAAAGACAGAGACACAGGGACAGAGGAACAGAGACAGACACAGAGACAGAGACACAGAGACAGAGACACAGGGACGGAGACACAAGGACAGAGACACAGAGACAGAGACACAGTGAGACAGACAGAGACACAGAGACAGAGACACAGAGGCAGAGACACAGAGACAGAGACACAGAGACAGAGAAACAGAGACAGAGTCACAGAGACAGAGACACAGAGGCAGAGGCACAGAGAGAGAGACACAGAGGCAGAGACACAGAGAAAGAGACAGAGACACAGAGACGGAGACACAGGGACAGAGACACAGAGACAGGGCACAGAGACGGAGACTCTGGGACAGAGACACAGAGACAGAGATTCAGAGACAGGGACACAGAGACGGAGACAAAGAGACAGAGACACAGAGGCAGAGGCACAGAGACAGAGACACAGAGACAGAGACACAGAGACAGAGACACAGAGACAGGGGCACAGAGACGGAGACACAGAGAGAGAGACACAGAGACAGAGACACAGAGACAGAGACACAGGTACAGAGACACAGAGACAGAGACACAGCGACAGAGACACAGAGACAGAGACACAGAGACAGAGACACAGAGAAAGAAACACAGAGACAGAGACACAGAGACAGAGACGCAGAGACCGAGACACAGAGACAGAGACACAGAGACCGAGACCCAGAGACGGAGACACAGAGACAGAGACACAGAGACAGAGACACAGAGACAGAGACACAGAGACAGAGACACAGAGACAGAGACACAGAGACAGAGTCACAGAGACAGAGACACAGAGGCAGAGGCACAGAGACAGAGACACAGAGACAGAGACAGAGAGACAGAGACACAGAGACAGAGACACAGAGACAGAGACACAATGACAGAGATTCGTAGACAGAGACACAGGGAGAGAGACACAGAAACGTAGACACAAGGACAGAGACACAGAGACAGGGACACAGAGACGGAGACATAGAGAGAGAGACACAGAGTCAGAGACGCAGAGACAGAGACAGAGACACAGAGACAGAGGCACAATGACAGAGATTCGGAGACAGAGACACAGGGAGAGGGACACAGAAACGGAGAAACAGGGACAGAGACACAGAGACAGGGACACAGAGACGGAGACACAGAGAGAGAGACACAGAGACAGAGACACAGAGACGGAGACACAGAGACAGAGACACAGAGACTGAGACGTAGAGACAGAGACACAGAGACAGAGACACAGAGACAGAGACAAAGTGACAGAGATTCGGAGACAGAGACACAGGGAGAGAGACACAGAAACGTAGACACAAGGACAGAGACACAGAGACAGGGACACAGAGACGGAGACACAGAGAGAGAGACACAGAGACAGAGACACAGGGTCAGAGGCACAGAGACAGAGACACAGAGACAGGGACACAGGGAGAGTGACACAAAGACAGAGACACAGGGACAGAGGAACAGAGACATAGACGCAGAGACAGAGACACAGAGACAGAGACAAAATGACAGAGATACGGAGACAGAGACACAGGGAGAGAGGCACAGAAACGTAGACACAAGGACAGAGACACAGAGACAGGGACACAGAGACGGAGACACAGAGAGAGAGACACAGAGACAGAGACACAGGGGCAGAGGCACAAAGACAGAGACACAGAGACAGGGACACAGAGAGAGTGACACAAGGACAGAGACACAGGGACAGAGGAACAGAGACAGACACAGAGACAGAGACTCAGAGACAGAGACACAGGGACGGAGACACAAGGACAGGGACACAGAGACAGAGACACAGTGAGACAGACAGAGACACAGAGACAGAGACACAGGGACAGAGACACAGAGACAGAGACACAGAGACAGATTCACAGAGACAGAGACACAGAGACAGAGACACCCGGACAGAGGCATAGACACAAAGACAGAGGCACAGAGACAGATACACAGAGAGAGAGAAACAGAGGCAGAGACACAGAGAAAGAGACAGAGACACAGAGACGGAGACACAGGGACAGAGACACAGAAACAGGGCACAGAGACGGAAACTCTGGGACAGAAACACAGAGACAGAGATTCAGAGACAGGGACACAGAGACGGAGACACAGAGACAGAGACACAGAGGCAGAGGCACAGAGACAGAGACACAGAGACAGAGACACAGAGACAGAGACACAGAGACAGGGACACAGAGACGGAGACACAGAGAGAGAGACACAGAGACAGAGACACAGACACAGAGACACAGGTACAGAGACACAGAGACAGAGACACAGCGACAGAGACACAGAGACAGAGACACAGAGACAGAGGCACAGGGACAGAGACACAGAGACAGAGACACAGAGACAGAGACACAGAGACAGAGACGCGGAGACAGGGACACAGAGACAGAGACACAGAGACCGAGACCCAGAGACAGAGACACAGATACAGAGACACAGAGACAGAGACACAGAGACAGAGACACAGAGACAGAGACACAGAGACAGAGAAACAGAGACAGAGTCACAGAGACAGAGACACAGAGACAGAGAAACAGAGACAGAGTCACAGAGACAGAGACACAGAGGCAGAGGCACAGAGAGAGAGACACAGAGGCAGAGACACAGAGAAAGGGACAGAGACACAGAGACGGAGACACAGGGACAGAGACACAGAGACAGGGCACAGAGACGGAGACTCTGGGACAGAGACACAGAGACAGAGATTCAGAGACAGGGACACAGAGACGGAGACACAGAGACAGAGACACATAGGCAGAGGCACAGAGACAGAGACACAGAGACAGAGACACAGAGACAGAGACACAGAGACAGGGGCACAGAGACGGAGACACAGAGAGAGAGACACAGAGACAGAGACACAGAGACAGAGACACAGGTACAGAGACACAGAGACAGAGACACAGCGACAGAGACACAGAGACAGAGACACACAGACAGAGACACAGAGACAGAGACACAGAGAAAGAGACACAGAGACAGAGACGCAGAGACAGGGGCACAGAGGCAGAGTCACAGAGACAGAGACACAGAGACAGAGACACAGAGACACAGTCACAGAGACAGAGACACGGAGGCAGAGGCACAGAGACAGAGACACAGAGACAGAGACACAGAGACAGAGACACAGGGACAGAGACACAGAGACAGAGACGCAGAGACAGAGACGTAGAGACAGAGACACAGAGACAGGGACACAGAGACAGAGACACAGAAACAGAGACGCAGAGGCAGAGGCACAGAGAGAGAGAAACAGAGACAGAGACAGAGACAGAGACACAGAGACAGAGACACAGAGACAGAGACACAGAGACAGAGACACAGAGACAGAGACACAGAGACAGAGACACAGAGACAGAGACGCAGAGACAGAGACACAGAGACATGGACACAGAGACATGGACACAAAGACAGAGACACAGGGACACAGGAACAGAGACATAGACACAGAGACAGAGACACAGAGACAGAGACACAGGGACGGAGACACAAGGACAGAGACACAGAGACAGGGACACAGAGAGAGAGGGACACCGAGACAGAGACACAGAGACAGAGACACAGAGGCAGAGGCACAGAGACAGAGACACAGAGACAGGGACGCAGAGACAGAGACACAGAGACAGAGACAAAATGACAGAGATACGGAGACAGAGACACAGGGAGAGAGGCACAGAAACGTAGACACAAGGACAGAGACACAGAGACAGGGACACAGAGACGGAGACACAGAGAGAGAGACACAGAGACAGAGACACAGGGGCAGAGGCACAGAGACAGAGACACAGAGACAGGGACACAGAGAGAGTGACACAAAGACAGAGACACAGGGACAGAGGAACAGAGACAGACACAGAGACAGAGACACAGAGACAGAGACACAGGGACGGAGACACAAGGACAGAGACACAGAGACAGAGACACAGTGAGACAGACAGAGACACAGAGACAGAGACACAGGGACAGAGACACAGAGACAGAGACACAGAGACAGATTCACAGAGACAGAGACACAGAGACAGAGACACCCGGACAGAGGCATAGACACAAAGACAGAGGCACAGAGACAGATACACAGAGAGAGAGAAACAGAGGCAGAGACACAGAGAAAGAGACAGAGACACAGAGACGGAGACACAGGGACAGAGACACAGAGACAGGGCACAGAGACGGAAACTCTGGGACAGAAACACAGAGACAGAGATTCAGAGACAGGGACACAGAGACGGAGACACAGAGACAGAGACACAGAGGCAGAGGCACAGAGACAGAGACACAGAGACAGAGACACAGAGACAGAGACACAGAGACAGGGACACAGAGACGGAGACACAGAGAGAGAGACACAGAGACAGAGACACAGACACAGAAACACAGGTACAGAGACACAGAGACAGAGACACAGCGACAGAGACACAGAGACAGAGACACAGAGACAGAGACACAGGGACAGAGACACAGAGACAGAGACACAGAGACAGAGACACAGAGACAGAGACGCGGAGACAGGGACACAGAGACAGAGACACAGAGACCGAGACCCAGAGACAGAGACACAGATACAGAGACACAGAGACAGAGACACAGAGACAGAGACACAGAGACAGAGACACAGAGACAGAGAAACAGAGACAGAGTCACAGAGACAGAGACACAGAGGCAGAGGCACAGAGAGAGAGACACAGAGGCAGAGACACAGAGAAAGGGACAGAGACACAGAGACGGAGACACAGGGACAGAAACACAGAGACAGGGCACAGAGACGGAGACTCTGGGACAGAGACACAGAAACAGAGACGCAGAGGCAGAGGCACAGAGAGAGAGAAACAGAGACAGAGACAGAGACAGAGACACAGAGACAGAGACACAGAGACAGAGACACAGAGACAGAGACACAGAGACAGAGACACAGAGACAGAGACACAGAGACAGAGACGCAGAGACAGAGACACAGAGACATGGACACAGAGACATGGACACAAAGACAGAGACACAGGGACACAGGAACAGAGACATAGACACAGAGACAGAGACACAGAGACAGAGACACAGGGACGGAGACACAAGGACAGAGACACAGAGACAGGGACACAGAGAGAGAGGGACACCGAGACAGAGACACAGAGACAGAGACACAGAGGCAGAGGCACAGAGACAGAGACACAGAGACAGGGACGCAGAGACAGAGACACAGAGACAGAGACAAAATGACAGAGATACGGAGACAGAGACACAGGGAGAGAGGCACAGAAACGTAGACACAAGGACAGAGACACAGAGACAGGGACACAGAGACGGAGACACAGAGAGAGAGACACAGAGACAGAGACACAGGGGCAGAGGCACAGAGACAGAGACACAGAGACAGGGACACAGAGAGAGTGACACAAAGACAGAGACACAGGGACAGAGGAACAGAGACAGACACAGAGACAGAGACACAGAGACAGAGACACAGGGACGGAGACACAAGGACAGAGACACAGAGACAGAGACACAGTGAGACAGACAGAGACACAGAGACAGAGACACAGGGACAGAGACACAGAGACAGAGACACAGAGACAGATTCACAGAGACAGAGACACAGAGACAGAGACACCCGGACAGAGGCATAGACACAAAGACAGAGGCACAGAGACAGATACACAGAGAGAGAGAAACAGAGGCAGAGACACAGAGAAAGAGACAGAGACACAGAGACGGAGACACAGGGACAGAGACACAGAGACAGGGCACAGAGACGGAAACTCTGGGACAGAAACACAGAGACAGAGATTCAGAGACAGGGACACAGAGACGGAGACACAGAGACAGAGACACAGAGGCAGAGGCACAGAGACAGAGACACAGAGACAGAGACACAGAGACAGAGACACAGAGACAGGGACACAGAGACGGAGACACAGAGAGAGAGACACAGAGACAGAGACACAGACACAGAGACACAGGTACAGAGACACAGAGACAGAGACACAGCGACAGAGACACAGAGACAGAGACACAGAGACAGAGACACAGGGACAGAGACACAGAGACAGAGACACAGAGACAGAGACACAGAGACAGAGACGCGGAGACAGGGACACAGAGACAGAGACACAGAGACCGAGACCCAGAGACAGAGACACAGATACAGAGACACAGAGACAGAGACACAGAGACAGAGACACAGAGACAGAGACACAGAGACAGAGAAACAGAGACAGAGTCACAGAGACAGAGACACAGAGGCAGAGGCACAGAGAGAGAGACACAGAGGCAGAGACACAGAGAAAGGGACAGAGACACAGAGACGGAGACACAGGGACAGAAACACAGAGACAGGGCACAGAGACGGAGACTCTGGGACAGAGACACAGAGACAGAGATTCAGAGACAGGGACACAGAGACGGAGACACAGAGACAGAGACACAGAGGCAGAGGCACAGAGACAGAGACACAGAGACAGAGACACAGAGACAGAGACACAGAGACAGGGGCACAGAGACGGAGACACAGAGAGAGAGACACAGAGACAGAGACACAGAGACAGAGACACAGGTACAGAGACACAGAGACAGAGACACAGCGACAGAGACACAGAGACAGAGACACACAGACAGAGACACAGAGACAGAGACACAGAGAAAGAGACACAGAGACAGAGACACAGAGACAGAGACGCAGAGACAGGGGCACAGAGGCAGAGTCACAGAGACAGAGACACAGAGACAGAGACACAGAGACACAGTCACAGAGACAGAGACACGGAGGCAGAGGCACAGAGACAGAGACACAGAGACAGAGACACAGAGACAGAGACACAGGGACAGAGACACAGAGACAGAGACGCAGAGACAGAGACGTAGAGACAGAGACACAGAGACAGGGACACAGAGACAGAGACACAGAAACAGAGACGCAGAGGCAGAGGCACAGAGAGAGAGAAACAGAGACAGAGACAGAGACAGAGACACAGAGACAGAGACACAGAGACAGAGACACAGAGACAGAGACACAGAGACAGAGACACAGAGACAGAGACACAGAGACAGAGACGCAGAGACAGAGACACAGAGACGGAGACCCAGAGACAGAGACACAGATACAGAGACACAGAGACAGAGACACAGTGACAGAGACACAGAGACAGAGACACAGAGACAGATACACAGAGACAGCGTCACAGAGACAGAGACACAGAGGCAGAGGCACAGAGACAGAGACACAGATACAGAGACACAGAGACAGGCACGCAGAGACAGAGACACAGAGACAGAGACAAAGTGACAGAGATTCGGAGACAGAGACACAGGGAGAGAGACACAGAAACGTAGACACAAGGACAGAGACACAGAGACAGGGACACAGAGACGGAGACACAGAGAGAGAGACACAGAGACAGAGACACAGGGGCAGAGGCACAGAGACAGAGACACAGAGACAGGGACACAGAGAGAGTGACACAAAGACAGAGACACAGGGACAGAGGAACAGAGACATAGACATAGAGACAGAGACACAGAGACAGAGACACAGGGACGGAGACACAAGGACAGAGACACAGAGACAGGGACACAGAGAGAGAGAGACAGAGACAGAGACACAGAGACAGAGACACAGAGACAGAGACACAGAGACGGAGACTGTGGGACAGAGACACAGAGACAGAGACACAGTGAGACAGACAGAGACACAGAGACAGAGACACAGGGACAGAGACACAGAGACAGAGACTCAGAGACAGATTCACAGAGACAGAGACACAGAGACAGAGACACCCGGACAGAGGCATAGACACAAAGACAGAGGCACAGAGACAGATACACAGAGAGAGAGACACAGAGGCAGAGACACAGAGAAAGAGACAGAGACACAGAGACGGAGACACAGGGACAGAGACACAGAGACAGGGCACAGAGACGGAAACTCTGGGGCAGAGACACAGAGGCAGAGGCACAGAGACAGAGACACAGATACAGAGACACAGAGACAGGGACGCAGAGACAGAGACACAGAGACAGAGACAAAATGACAGAGATTCGGAGACAGAGACACAGAGACAGGGACACAGAGACGGAGACACAGAGAGAGAGACACAGAGACAGAGACACAGACACAGAGACACAGGTACAGAGACACAGAGACAGAGACACAGCGACAGAGACACAGAGACAGAGACACAGAGACAGAGACACAGGGACAGAGACACAGAGACAGAGACACAGAGACAGAGACACAGAGACAGAGACGCGGAGACAGGGACACAGAGACAGAGACACAGAGACCGAGACCCAGAGACAGAGACACAGATACAGAGACACAGAGACAGAGACACAGAGACAGAGACACAGAGACAGAGAAACAGAGACAGAGTCACAGAGACAGAGACACAGAGGCAGAGGCACAGAGAGAGAGACACAGAGGCAGAGACACAGAGAAAGGGACAGAGACACAGAGACGGAGACACAGGGACAGAGACACAGAGACAGGGCACAGAGACGGAGACTCTGGGACAGAGACACAGAGACAGAGATTCAGAGACAGGGACACAGAGACGGAGACACAGAGACAGAGACACAGAGGCAGAGGCACAGAGACAGAGACACAGAGACAGAGACACAGAGACAGAGACACAGAGACAGGGGCACAGAGACGGAGACACAGAGAGAGAGACACAGAGACAGAGACACAGAGACAGAGACACAGGTACAGAGACACAGAGACAGAGACACAGCGACAGAGACACAGAGACAGAGACACACAGACAGAGACACACAGACAGAGACACAGAGAAAGAGACACAGAGACAGAGACACAGAGACAGAGACGCAGAGACAGGGGCACAGAGGCAGAGTCACAGAGACAGAGACACAGAGACAGAGACACAGAGACACAGTCACAGAGACAGAGACACGGAGGCAGAGGCACAGAGAGAGAGACACAGAGGCAGAGACACAGAGAAAGAGACAGAGACACAGAGACGGAGACACAGGGACAGAGACACAGAGACAGGGCACAGAGACGGAGACTCTGGGACAGAGACACAGAGACAGAGATTCAGAGACAGGGACACAGAGACGGAGACAAAGAGACAGAGACACAGAGGCAGAGGCACAGAGACAGAGACACAGAGACAGAGACACAGAGACAGAGACACAGAGACAGGGGCACAGAGACGGAGACACAGAGAGAGAGACACAGAGACAGAGACACAGAGACAGAGACACAGGTACAGAGACACAGAGACAGAGACACAGCGACAGAGACACAGAGACAGAGACACAGAGACAGAGACACAGAGAAAGAGACACAGAGACAGAGACACAGAGACAGAGACGCAGAGACCGGGACACAGAGACAGAGACACAGAGACCGAGACCCAGAGACGGAGACACAGAGACAGAGACACAGAGACAGAGACACAGAGACAGAGACACAGAGACAGAGACACAGAGACAGAGACACAGAGACAGAGACACAGAGACAGAGTCACAGAGACAGAGACACAGAGGCAGAGGCACAGAGACAGAGACACAGAGACAGAGACAGAGAGACAGAGACACAGAGACAGAGACACAGAGACAGAGACACAATGACAGAGATTCGTAGACAGAGACACAGGGAGAGAGACACAGAAACGTAGACACAAGGACAGAGACACAGAGACAGGGACACAGAGACGGAGACATAGAGAGAGAGACACAGAGTCAGAGACGCAGAGACAGAGACAGAGACACAGAGACAGAGGCACAATGACAGAGATTCGGAGACAGAGACACAGGGAGAGGGACACAGAAACGGAGAAACAGGGACAGAGACACAGAGACAGGGACACAGAGACGGAGACACAGAGAGAGAGACACAGAGACAGAGACACAGAGACGGAGACACAGAGACAGAGACACAGAGACTGAGACGTAGAGACAGAGACACAGAGACAGAGACACAGAGACAGAGACACAGAGACAGAGACAAAGTGACAGAGATTCGGAGACAGAGACACAGGGAGAGAGACACAGAAACGTAGACACAGAAACGTAGACACAAGGACAGAGACACAGAGACAGGGACACAGAGACGGAGACACAAGGACAGAGACACAGAGACAGGGACACAGAGAGAGAGAGACAGAGACAGAGACACAGAGACAGAGACACAGAGACAGAGACACAGAGACGGAGACTGTGGGACAGAGACACAGAGACACAGACACAGTGAGACAGACAGAGACACAGAGACAGAGACACAGGGACAGAGACACAGAGACAGAGACTCAGAGACAGATTCACAGAGACAGAGACACAGAGACAGAGACACCCGGACAGAGGCATAGACACAAAGACAGAGGCACAGAGACAGATACACAGAGAGAGAGACACAGAGGCAGAGACACAGAGAAAGAGACAGAGACACAGAGACGGAGACACAGGGACAGAGACACAGAGACAGGGCACAGAGACGGAAACTCTGGGACAGAAACACAGAGACAGAGATTCAGAGACAGGGACACAGAGACGGAGACACAGAGACAGAGACACAGAGGCAGAGGCACAGAGACAGAGACACAGAGACAGAGACACAGAGACAGAGACACTGAGGCAGAGGCACAGAGACAGAGACACAGAGACAGAGACACAGAGACAGAGACACAGAGACAGGGGCACAGAGACGGAGACACAGAGAGAGAGACACAGAGACAGAGACACAGAGACAGAGAAACAGGTACAGAGACACAGAGACAGAGACACAGCGACAGAGACACAGAGACAGAGACACAGAGACAGAGACACAGAGAAAGAGACACAGAGACAGAGACACAGAGACAGAGACGCAGAGACCGGGACACAGAGACAGAGACACAGAGACCGAGACCCAGAGACGGAGACACAGAGAAAGAGACACAGAGACAGAGACACAGAGACAGAGACACAGAGACAGAGACACAGAGACAGAGACACAGAGACAGAGACACAGAGACAGAGTCACAGAGACAGAGACACAGAGGCAGAGACACAATGACAGAGATTCGTAGACAGAGACACAGGGAGAGAGACACAGAAACGTAGACACAAGGACAGAGACACTGAGACAGGGACACAGAGACGGAGACAAAGAGACAGAGACACAGAGGCAGAGGCACAGAGACAGAGACACAGAGACAGAGACACAGAGACAGAGACACAGAGACAGGGGCACAGAGACGGAGACACAGAGAGAGAGACACAGAGACAGAGACACAGAGACAGAGACACAGGTACAGAGACACAGAGACAGAGACACAGCGACAGAGACACAGAGACAGAGACACAGAGACAGAGACACAGAGAAAGAGACACAGAGACAGAGACACAGAGACAGAGACGCAGAGACCGGGACACAGAGACAGAGACACAGAGACCGAGACCCAGAGACGGAGACACAGAGACAGAGACTCAGAGACAGAGACACAGAGACAGAGACACAGAGACAGAGACACAGAGACAGAGACACAGAGACAGAGTCACAGAGACAGAGACACAGAGGCAGAGGCACAGAGACAGAGACACAGAGACAGAGACAGAGACAGAGAGACAGAGACACAGAGACAGAGACACAGAGACAGAGACACAATGACAGAGATTCGTAGACAGAGACACAGGGAGAGAGACACAGAAACGTAGACACAAGGACAGAGACACAGAGACAGGGACACAGAGACGGAGACATAGAGAGAGAGACACAGAGTCAGAGACGCAGAGACAGAGACAGAGACACAGAGACAGAGGCACAATGACAGAGATTCGGAGACAGAGACACAGGGAGAGGGACACAGAAACGGAGAAACAGGGACAGAGACACAGAGACAGGGACAGAGAGACGGAGACACAGAGAGAGAGACACAGAGACAGAGACACAGAGACGGAGACACAGAGACAGAGACACAGAGACGGAGACATAGAGAGAGAGACACAGAGTCAGAGACGCAGAGACAGAGACAGAGACACAGAGACAGAGGCACAATGACAGAGATTCGGAGACAGAGACACAGGGAGAGGGACACAGAAACGGAGAAACAGGGACAGAGACACAGAGACAGGGACACAGAGACGGAGACACTGAGAGAGAGACACAGAGACAGAGACACAGAGACGGAGACACAGGGACAGAGACACAGAGACAGGGCACAGAGACGGAGACTCTGGGACAGAGACACAGAGACAGAGATTCAGAGACAGGGACACAGAGACGGAGACACAGAGACAGAGACACAGAGGCAGAGGCACAGAGACAGAGACACAGAGACAGAGACGCAGAGACAGAGACACAGATACAGAGACACAGAGACAGAGACACAGAGACACAGTCACAGAGACAGAGACACGGAGGCAGAGGCACAGAGACAGAGACACAGAGACAGAGACACAGAGACAGAGACACAGAGACAGAGACGTAGAGACAGAGACACAGAGACAGGGACACAGAGACAGAGACACAGAGACAGGGACACAGAGACGGGGACACAGAGAGAGAGACACAGAGACAGAGACACAGAGACAGAGACACAGGTACAGACACACAGAGACAGAGACACAGCGACAGAGACACAGAGACAGAGACACAGAGACAGAGACACAGGGACAGAGACACAGAGACAGAGACACAGAGACAGAGACACAGAGACAGGGACGCAGAGGCAGGGACACAGAGACAGAGACACAGAGACCGAGACCCAGAGACAGAGACACAGATACAGAGACACAGAGACAGAGACACAGAGACAGAGACACAGAGACAGAGACACAGAGACAGAGACGCAGAGACAGAGACACAGAGACAGAGACACAGAGATCGAGACCCAGAGACAGAGACACAGATACAGAGACACAGAGACAGAGACACAGAGACACAGTCACAGAGACAGAGACACGGAGGCAGAGGCACAGAGACAGAGACACAGAGACTGAGACGTAGAGACAGAGACACAGAGACAGGGACACAGAGACAGAGACACAGAGACAGAGACGCAGAGGCAGAGGCACAGAGAGAGAGAAACAGAGACAGAGACAGAGACAGAGACACAGAGACCGAGACACAGAGACAGAGACACAGAGACAGAGACACAGAGACAGAGACACAGAGACAGAGACACAGAGACAGAGACGCAGAGACAGAGACACAGAGACAGAGACACAGAGACAGAGACACAGGGACAGAGACACAGAGACAGAGACACAGAGACAGAGACACAGAGACAGAGACGCGGAGACAGGGACACAGAGACAGAGACACAGAGACCGAGACCCAGAGACAGAGACACAGATACAGAGACACAGAGACAGAGACACAGAGACAGAGACACAGAGACAGAGAAACAGAGACAGAGTCACAGAGACAGAGACACAGAGGCAGAGGCACAGAGAGAGAGACACAGAGGCAGAGACACAGAGAAAGGGACAGAGACACAGAGACGGAGACACAGGGACAGAGACACAGAGACAGGGCACAGAGACGGAGACTCTGGGACAGAGACACAGAGACAGAGATTCAGAGACAGGGACACAGAGACGGAGACACAGAGACAGAGACACAGAGGCAGAGGCACAGAGACAGAGACACAGAGACAGAGACACAGAGACAGAGACACAGAGACAGGGGCACAGAGACGGAGACACAGAGAGAGAGACACAGAGACAGAGACACAGAGACAGAGACACAGGTACAGAGACACAGAGACAGAGACACAGCGACAGAGACACAGAGACAGAGACACACAGACAGAGACACACAGACAGAGACACAGAGAAAGAGACACAGAGACAGAGACACAGAGACAGAGACGCAGAGACAGGGGCACAGAGGCAGAGTCACAGAGACAGAGACACAGAGACAGAGACACAGAGACACAGTCACAGAGACAGAGACACGGAGGCAGAGGCACAGAGAGAGAGACACAGAGGCAGAGACACAGAGAAAGAGACAGAGACACAGAGACGGAGACACAGGGACAGAGACACAGAGACAGGGCACAGAGACGGAGACTCTGGGACAGAGACACAGAGACAGAGATTCAGAGACAGGGACACAGAGACGGAGACAAAGAGACAGAGACACAGAGGCAGAGGCACAGAGACAGAGACACAGAGACAGAGACACAGAGACAGAGACACAGAGACAGGGGCACAGAGACGGAGACACAGAGAGAGAGACACAGAGACAGAGACACAGAGACAGAGACACAGGTACAGAGACACAGAGACAGAGACACAGCGACAGAGACACAGAGACAGAGACACAGAGACAGAGACACAGAGAAAGAGACACAGAGACAGAGACACAGAGACAGAGACGCAGAGACCGGGACACAGAGACAGAGACACAGAGACCGAGACCCAGAGACGGAGACACAGAGACAGAGACACAGAGACAGAGACACAGAGACAGAGACACAGAGACAGAGACACAGAGACAGAGACACAGAGACAGAGACACAGAGACAGAGTCACAGAGACAGAGACACAGAGGCAGAGGCACAGAGACAGAGACACAGAGACAGAGACAGAGAGACAGAGACACAGAGACAGAGACACAGAGACAGAGACACAATGACAGAGATTCGTAGACAGAGACACAGGGAGAGAGACACAGAAACGTAGACACAAGGACAGAGACACAGAGACAGGGACACAGAGACGGAGACATAGAGAGAGAGACACAGAGTCAGAGACGCAGAGACAGAGACAGAGACACAGAGACAGAGGCACAATGACAGAGATTCGGAGACAGAGACACAGGGAGAGGGACACAGAAACGGAGAAACAGGGACAGAGACACAGAGACAGGGACACAGAGACGGAGACACAGAGAGAGAGACACAGAGACAGAGACACAGAGACGGAGACACAGAGACAGAGACACAGAGACTGAGACGTAGAGACAGAGACACAGAGACAGAGACACAGAGACAGAGACAAAGTGACAGAGATTCGGAGACAGAGACACAGGGAGAGAGACACAGAAACGTAGACACAAGGACAGAGACACAGAGACAGGGACACAGAGACGGAGACACAAGGACAGAGACACAGAGACAGGGACACAGAGAGAGAGAGACAGAGACAGAGACACAGAGACAGAGACACAGAGACAGAGACACAGAGACGGAGACTGTGGGACAGAGACACAGAGACACAGACACAGTGAGACAGACAGAGACACAGAGACAGAGACACAGGGACAGAGACACAGAGACAGAGACTCAGAGACAGATTCACAGAGACAGAGACACAGAGACAGAGACACCCGGACAGAGGCATAGACACAAAGACAGAGGCACAGAGACAGATACACAGAGAGAGAGACACAGAGGCAGAGACACAGAGAAAGAGACAGAGACACAGAGACGGAGACACAGGGACAGAGACACAGAGACAGGGCACAGAGACGGAAACTCTGGGACAGAAACACAGAGACAGAGATTCAGAGACAGGGACACAGAGACGGAGACACAGAGACAGAGACACAGAGGCAGAGGCACAGAGACAGAGACACAGAGACAGAGACACAGAGACAGAGACACTGAGGCAGAGGCACAGAGACAGAGACACAGAGACAGAGACACAGAGACAGAGACACAGAGACAGGGGCACAGAGACGGAGACACAGAGAGAGAGACACAGAGACAGAGACACAGAGACAGAGAAACAGGTACAGAGACACAGAGACAGAGACACAGCGACAGAGACACAGAGACAGAGACACAGAGACAGAGACACAGAGAAAGAGACACAGAGACAGAGACACAGAGACAGAGACGCAGAGACCGGGACACAGAGACAGAGACACAGAGACCGAGACCCAGAGACGGAGACACAGAGAAAGAGACACAGAGACAGAGACACAGAGACAGAGACACAGAGACAGAGACACAGAGACAGAGACACAGAGACAGAGACACAGAGACAGAGTCACAGAGACAGAGACACAGAGGCAGAGACACAATGACAGAGATTCGTAGACAGAGACACAGGGAGAGAGACACAGAAACGTAGACACAAGGACAGAGACACTGAGACAGGGACACAGAGACGGAGACAAAGAGACAGAGACACAGAGGCAGAGGCACAGAGACAGAGACACAGAGACAGAGACACAGAGACAGAGACACAGAGACAGGGGCACAGAGACGGAGACACAGAGAGAGAGACACAGAGACAGAGACACAGAGACAGAGACACAGGTACAGAGACACAGAGACAGAGACACAGCGACAGAGACACAGAGACAGAGACACAGAGACAGAGACACAGAGAAAGAGACACAGAGACAGAGACACAGAGACAGAGACGCAGAGACCGGGACACAGAGACAGAGACACAGAGACCGAGACCCAGAGACGGAGACACAGAGACAGAGACTCAGAGACAGAGACACAGAGACAGAGACACAGAGACAGAGACACAGAGACAGAGACACAGAGACAGAGTCACAGAGACAGAGACACAGAGGCAGAGGCACAGAGACAGAGACACAGAGACAGAGACAGAGACAGAGAGACAGAGACACAGAGACAGAGACACAGAGACAGAGACACAATGACAGAGATTCGTAGACAGAGACACAGGGAGAGAGACACAGAAACGTAGACACAAGGACAGAGACACAGAGACAGGGACACAGAGACGGAGACATAGAGAGAGAGACACAGAGTCAGAGACGCAGAGACAGAGACAGAGACACAGAGACAGAGGCACAATGACAGAGATTCGGAGACAGAGACACAGGGAGAGGGACACAGAAACGGAGAAACAGGGACAGAGACACAGAGACAGGGACAGAGAGACGGAGACACAGAGAGAGAGACACAGAGACAGAGACACAGAGACGGAGACACAGAGACAGAGACACAGAGACGGAGACATAGAGAGAGAGACACAGAGTCAGAGACGCAGAGACAGAGACAGAGACACAGAGACAGAGGCACAATGACAGAGATTCGGAGACAGAGACACAGGGAGAGGGACACAGAAACGGAGAAACAGGGACAGAGACACAGAGACAGGGACACAGAGACGGAGACACTGAGAGAGAGACACAGAGACAGAGACACAGAGACGGAGACACAGGGACAGAGACACAGAGACAGGGCACAGAGACGGAGACTCTGGGACAGAGACACAGAGACAGAGATTCAGAGACAGGGACACAGAGACGGAGACACAGAGACAGAGACACAGAGGCAGAGGCACAGAGACAGAGACACAGAGACAGAGACGCAGAGACAGAGACACAGATACAGAGACACAGAGACAGAGACACAGAGACACAGTCACAGAGACAGAGACACGGAGGCAGAGGCACAGAGACAGAGACACAGAGACAGAGACACAGAGACAGAGACACAGAGACAGAGACGTAGAGACAGAGACACAGAGACAGGGACACAGAGACAGAGACACAGAGACAGGGACACAGAGACGGGGACACAGAGAGAGAGACACAGAGACAGAGACACAGAGACAGAGACACAGGTACAGACACACAGAGACAGAGACACAGCGACAGAGACACAGAGACAGAGACACAGAGACAGAGACACAGGGACAGAGACACAGAGACAGAGACACAGAGACAGAGACACAGAGACAGGGACGCAGAGGCAGGGACACAGAGACAGAGACACAGAGACCGAGACCCAGAGACAGAGACACAGATACAGAGACACAGAGACAGAGACACAGAGACAGAGACACAGAGACAGAGACACAGAGACAGAGACGCAGAGACAGAGACACAGAGACAGAGACACAGAGATCGAGACCCAGAGACAGAGACACAGATACAGAGACACAGAGACAGAGACACAGAGACACAGTCACAGAGACAGAGACACGGAGGCAGAGGCACAGAGACAGAGACACAGAGACATGGACACAGAGAGAGTGACACAAAGACAGAGACACAGGGACAGAGGAACAGAGACATAGACACAGAGACAGAGACACAGAGACAGAGACACAGAGACAGAGACACAGGGACGGAGACACAAGGACAGAGACACAGAGACAGGGACACAGAGAGAGAGAGACCGAGACAGAGACACAGAGACAGAGACACAGAGGCAGAGGCACGGAGACCGAGACACAGAGACAGAGACAGAGAGACCGAGACCCAGAGACAGAGACACAGATACAGAGACACAGATGCAGAGACACAATGACAGAGATTCGGAGACAGAGATACAGGGAGAGGGACACAGAAACGGAGACACAGGGACAGAGACACAGAGACAGGGACACAGAGACAGAGACGCAGTGACAGAGACACAGAGGCAGGGACACAGAGAAAGAGAAACAGAGACAGAGACAGAGACAGAGACAGAGACACAGAGACAGAGACACAGAGACAGAGACACAGAGACAGAGACACAGAGACAGAGACACAGAGACAGAGACACAGAGACAGAGACGCAGAGACAGAGACACAGAGACGGAGACCCAGAGACAGAGACACAGATACAGAGACACAGAGACAGAGACACAGTGACAGAGACACAGAGACGGAGACACAGAGACAGATACACAGAGACAGCGTCACAGAGACAGAGACACAGAGGCAGAGGCACAGAGATAGAGACACAGAGACAGAGACACAGAGACAGGGACGCAGAGACAGAGACACAGAGACTGAGACAAAATGACAGAGATTCGGAGACAGAGACACAGGGAGAGAGACACAGAAACGTAGACACAAGGACAGAGACACAGAGACAGGGACACAGAGACGGAGACACAGAGAGAGAGACACAGAGACAGAGACACAGGGGCAGAGGCGCAGAGACAGAGACACAGAGACAGGGACACAGAGAGAGTGACACAAAGACAGAGACACAGGGACAGAGGAACAGAGACATAGACACAGAGACAGAGACACACGGACAGAGGCATAGACACAAAGACAGGGGCACAGAGACAGATACACAGAGAGAGAGACACAGAGGCAGAGACACAGAGAAAGAGACAGAGACACAGAGACGGAGACACAGGGACAGAGACACAGAGACAGGGCACAGAGACGGAGACTCTGGGACAGAGACACAGAGACAGAGATTCAGAGACAGGGACACAGAGACGGAGACACAGAGACAGAGACACAGAGGCAGAGGCACAGAGACAAAGACACAGAGACAGAGACGCAGAGACAGAGACACAGAGACAGGGACACAGAGACGGAGACACAGAGAGAGAGACACAGAGACAGAGACACAGGTACAGAGACACAGAGACAGAGACACAGCGACAGAGACACAGAGACAGAGACACAGAGACAGAGACACAGGGACAGAGACACAGATACAGAGACACAGAGACAGAGACACAGAGACAGAGACGCAGAGGCAGGGACACAGAGACAGAGACACAGAGACCGAGACCCAGAGTCAGAGACACAGATACAGAGACACAGAGACAGAGACACAGAGTCAGAGACACAGGGACAGAGACACAGAGACAGAGACACAGAGACAGAGAAACAGAGACAGAGTCACAGAGACAGAGACACAGAGGCAGAGGCACAGAGAGAGAGACACAGATGCAGAGACACAGAGAAAGAGACAGAGACGCAGAGACAGAGACGTAGAGACAGAGACACAGAGACAGGGACACAGAGACAGAGACACAGAGACAGAGACGCAGAGACAGAGACACAGAGACAGAGACACAGAGACAGAGACACAATGATAGAGATTCAGAGACAGAGACACAAGGAGAGAGACACAGAAGCGGAGATACAGAGCCAGAGGCACAGAGACAGAGACACAGAGCCAGAGGCACAGAGCCAGAGGCACAGAGACAGAGACACAGAGACAGAGTCACAGAGTCAGAGACACAGAGACAGAGACGCAGAAACAGGGACACAGAGATAGACTCACAGAGACACAGACACAGGGACAGAGACACAGAGACATGGACACAGAGGGAGTGACTCAGAGACAGAGACACAGAGACGGAGACAGAGGCACAGAGACATATACATAGAGACAGAGATACAGAGACAGAGACACAGAGACAGAGACACAGGGACAGAGACACAGAGACAGAGACACAGAGACAGAGACACAGAGACAGAGACGCAGAGACAGGGACACAGAGACAGAGACACAGAGACCGAGACTCAGAGACAGAGACACAGATACAGAGACACAGAGACAGAGACCCAGAGACAGAGACACAGAGACAGAGACACAGAGACAGAGAAACAGAGACAGAATCACAGAGACAGAGACACAGAGGCAGAGGCACAGAGAGAGACACAGAGGCAGAGACACAGAGAAAGAGACAGGGACACAGAGACGGAGACACAGGGACAGAGACACAGAGACAGGGCACAGAGACGGAGACTCTGGGACAGAGACACAGAGACAGAGATTCAGAGACAGGGACACAGAGACGGAGACACAGAGACAGAGACACAGAGGCAGGGGCACAGAGACAGAGACACAGAGACAGAGACACAGAGACAGAGACACAGAGACAGGGGCACAGAGACGGAGACACAGAGAGACAGACACAGAGACAGAGACACAGAGACAGAGACACAGAGACAGAGACACAGAGAGAGAGACACAGGTACAGAGACACAGAGACAGAGGCACAGCGACAGAGACAAAGAGACAGAGACACAGAGACAGAGACACAGAGACAGAGACACAGAGACAGAGACACAGAGACGGAGACACAGAGACAGAGAAACAGAGACAGAGACACAGAGACAGAGACACAGGGACAGAGACACAGAGGCAGACACTCAGAGACAGAGACACAGAGACAGAGACACAGAGACAGAGACACAGAGACCGAGACCCAGAGACAGAGACACAGATACAAAGACACAAAGACAGAGACACAGAGACAGAGACACAGAGACAGAGACACAGAGACAGAGACACAGAGACAGAGACACAGAGACAGAGTCACAGAGACAGAGACACAGAGGCAGAGGCACAGAGCCATAGACACAGAGACAGAGACAGAGACAGACACACAGAGACAGAGACACAGAGACGGAGACACAGGGACAGAGACACAGAGACAGGGACACAGAGAGAGTGACTCAGAGACAGAGACACAGGGACAGAATCACAGAGACATAGACACAGAGACACAGAGACAGAGACAGAGACAGAGACAGAGACACAGAGACAGAGACACAGAGACAGAGACACAGAGACAGAGTCACAGAGACAGAGACACAGAGGCAGAGGCACGGAGACAGAGACACAGAGACAGAGACACAGAGACCGAGACCCAGAGACAGAGACACAGATACAGAGACACAGATGCAGAGACACAATGACAGAGATTCGGAGACAGAGACACAGGGAGAGAGACACAGAAACGTAGACACAAGGACAGAGACACAGAGACAGGGACACAGAGACGGAGACACAGAGAGAGAGACACAGAGACAGAGACACAGGGGCAGAGGCACAGAGACAGAGACACAGAGACAGGGACACAGAGAGAGTGACACAAAGACAGAGACACAGGGACAGAGGAACAGAGACATAGACACAGAGACAGAGACACAGAGACAGAGACACAGGGACGGAGACACAAGGACAGAGACACAGAGACAGGGACACAGAGAGAGGGAGACAGAGACAGAGACACAGAGACAGAGACACAGAGGCAGAGACACAGAGACGGAGACTGTGGGACAGAGACACAGAGACAGAGACACAGTGAGACAGACAGAGGCACAGAGACAGAGACACAGGGACAGAGACACAGAGACAGAGACACAGAGACAGATTCACAGAGACAGAGACACAGAGGCAGAGGCACAGAGAGAGAGACACAGAGGCAGAGACACAGAGAAAGAGACAGAGACACAGAGACGGAGACACAGGGACAGAGACACAGAGACAGGGCACAGAGACGGAGACTCTGGGACAGAGACACAGAGACAGAGATTCAGAGACAGGGACACCGAGACGGAGACACAGAGACAGAGACACAGAGACAGAGACACAGAGACAGAGACACAGAGACAGAGACACAGAGACAGAGACACAGAGACAGAGACACAGAGACAGAGACACAGAGACAGAGACAGAGACACGGAGACAGATACACAGAGACAGAGACACAGAGACAGAGACACAGAGACAGAGACACAGAGACAGAGACACAGAGACAGAGACACAGGGACAGAGACACAGAGACAGAGACACAGAGACAGAGACGCAGAGAAAGAGACGCAGAGACAGGGACGCAGAGACAGAGACACAGAGACAGAGACAGAGACACAGAGACAGAGACACAGAGACAGAGACACAGAGACAGAGACACAGAGACAGAGACACAGAGACAGAGACACAGAGACGGAGACACAGATACAGAGACACAGAGACAGCGACACAGAGACAGAGACACAGAGACAGAGACACAGAGACAGAGAAACAGAGACAGAGTCACAGAGACAGAGACACAGAGGCAGAGACACAGTGACAGAGACACAGAGACAGAGACACAGAGACAGATACACAGAGACAGCGTCACAGAGGCAGAGACACAGAGGCAGATGCACAGAGACAGAGACACAGAGACAGGGACGCAGACACAGAGACACAGAGACAGAGACAAAATGACAGAGATTCGGAGACAGAGACACAGGGAGAGAGACACAGAAACGTAGACACAAGGACGGAGACACAGAGACAGGGACACAGAGACGGAGACACAGAGAGAGAGACACAGAGACAGAGACACAGGGGCAGAGGCACAGAGACAGAGACACAGAGACATGGACACAGAGAGAGTGACACAAAGACAGAGACACAGGGACAGAGGAACAGAGACATAGACACAGAGACAGAGACACAGAGACAGAGACACAGAGACGGAGACAGAGGCACAGAGGCATATACATAGAGACAGAGACACAGAGACAGAGACACAGAGACAGAGACACAGGGACAGAGACACAGAGACTGAGACACAGAGACAGAGACACAGAGACAGAGACGCAGAGACAGGGACACAGAGACAGAGACACAGAGACCGAGACCCAGAGACAGAGACACAGATACAGAGACACAGAGACAGAGACCCAGAGACAGAGACACAGAGACAGAGACACAGAGACAGAGACAGAGACACAGAGACAGAGAAACAGAGACAGAGTCACAGAGACAGAGACACAGAGGCAGAGGCACAGAGAGAGAGACACAGAGGCAGAGACACAGAGAAAGAGACAGAGACACAGAGACGGAGACACAGGGACAGAGACACAGAGACAGGGACACAGAGACGGAGACACAGAGGCAGAGACACAGTGACAGAGACACAGAGACAGAGACACAGAGACAGATACACAGAGACAGCGTCACAGAGACAGAGACACAGAGCCAGAGGCACAGAGACAGAGACACAGAGACAGAGACACAGAGACAGGGACGCAGAGACAGAGACACAGAGACAGAGACAAAATGACAGAGATTCGGAGACAGAGACACAGGGAGAGAGACACAGAAACGTAGACACAAGGACAGAGACACATAGACAGGGACACAGAGACGGAGACACAGAGAGAGAGACACAGAGACAGAGACACAGGGGCAGAGGCGCAGAGACAGAGACACAGAGACAGGGACACAGAGAGAGTGACACAAAGACAGAGACACAGGGACAGAGGAACAGAGACATAGACACAGAGACAGAGACACAGAGACAGAGACACAGGGACAGAGACACAGAGACAGAGACACAGAGACAGATTCACAGAGACAGAGACACAGAGACAGAGACACACGGACAGAGGCATAGACACAAAGACAGGGGCACAGAGACAGATACACAGAGAGAGAGACACAGAGGCAGAGACACAGAGACAGAGACACAGAGACAGAGACACAGAGACAGAGACACAGAGACAGAGACAGAGATACAGAGACAGAGACACAGAGACAGAGACACAGGGACAGAGACACAGAGACAGAGACACAGAGACAGAGACACAGAGACAGAGACGCAGAGACAGGGACACAGAGACAGAGACACAGAGACCGAGACTCAGAGACAGAGACACAGATACAGAGACACAGAGACAGAGACCCAGAGACAGAGACACAGAGACAGAGACACAGAGACAGAGAAACAGAGACAGAATCACAGAGACAGAGACACAGAGGCAGAGGCACAGAGAGAGAGACACAGAGGCAGAGACACAGAGAAAGAGACAGAGACACAGAGACGGAGACACAGGGACAGAGACACAGAGACAGGGACACAGAGACGGAGACACAGAGGCAGAGACACAGTGACAGAGACACAGAGACAGAGACACAGAGACAGATACACAGAGACAGCGTCACAGAGACAGAGACACAGAGCCAGAGGCACAGAGACAGAGACACAGAGACAGAGACACAGAGACAGGGACGCAGAGACAGAGACACAGAGACAGAGACAAAATGACAGAGATTCGGAGACAGAGACACAGGGAGAGAGACACAGAAACGTAGACACAAGGACAGAGACACATAGACAGGGACACAGAGACGGAGACACAGAGAGAGAGACACAGAGACAGAGACACAGGGGCAGAGGCGCAGAGACAGAGACACAGAGACAGGGACACAGAGAGAGTGACACAAAGACAGAGACACAGGGACAGAGGAACAGAGACATAGACACAGAGACAGAGACACAGAGACAGAGACACAGGGACAGAGACACAGAGACAGAGACACAGAGACAGATTCACAGAGACAGAGACACAGAGACAGAGACACACGGACAGAGGCATAGACACAAAGACAGGGGCACAGAGACAGATACACAGAGAGAGAGACACAGAGGCAGAGACACAGAGACAGAGACACAGAGACAGAGACACAGAGACAGAGACACAGAGACAGAGACAGAGATACAGAGACAGAGACACAGAGACAGAGACACAGGGACAGAGACACAGAGACAGAGACACAGAGACAGAGACACAGAGACAGAGACGCAGAGACAGGGACACAGAGACAGAGACACAGAGACCGAGACTCAGAGACAGAGACACAGATACAGAGACACAGAGACAGAGACCCAGAGACAGAGACACAGAGACAGAGACACAGAGACAGAGAAACAGAGACAGAATCACAGAGACAGAGACACAGAGGCAGAGGCACAGAGAGAGACACAGAGGCAGAGACACAGAGAAAGAGACAGGGACACAGAGACGGAGACACAGGGACAGAGACACAGAGACAGGGCACAGAGACGGAGACTCTGGGACAGAGACACAGAGACAGAGATTCAGAGACAGGGACACAGAGACGGAGACACAGAGACAGAGACACAGAGGCAGGGGCACAGAGACAGAGACACAGAGACAGAGACACAGAGACAGAGACACAGAGACAGGGGCACAGAGACGGAGACACAGAGAGACAGACACAGAGACAGAGACACAGAGACAGAGACACAGAGACAGAGACACAGAGACAGAGACACAGGTACAGAGACACAGAGACAGAGGCACAGCGACAGAGACAAAGAGACAGAGACACAGAGACAGAGACACAGAGACAGAGACACAGAGACAGAGACACAGAGACGGAGACACAGAGACAGAGAAACAGAGACAGAGACACAGAGACAGAGACACAGGGACAGAGACACAGAGGCAGACACTCAGAGACAGAGACACAGAGACAGAGACACAGAGACAGAGACACAGAGACCGAGACCCAGAGACAGAGACACAGATACAAAGACACAAAGACAGAGACACAGAGACAGAGACACAGAGACAGAGACACAGAGACAGAGACACAGAGACAGAGACACAGAGACAGAGACACAGAGACAGAGACACAGAGACAGAGTCACAGAGACAGAGACACAGAGGCAGAGGCACAGAGCCATAGACACAGAGACAGAGACAGAGACAGACACACAGAGACAGAGACACAGAGACGGAGACACAGGGACAGAGACACAGAGACAGGGACACAGAGAGAGTGACTCAGAGACAGAGACACAGGGACAGAATCACAGAGACATAGACACAGAGACACAGAGACAGAGACAGAGACAGAGACAGAGACACAGAGACAGAGACACAGAGACAGAGACACAGAGACAGAGTCACAGAGACAGAGACACAGAGGCAGAGGCACGGAGACAGAGACACAGAGACAGAGACACAGAGACCGAGACCCAGAGACAGAGACACAGATACAGAGACACAGATGCAGAGACACAATGACAGAGATTCGGAGACAGAGACACAGGGAGAGAGACACAGAATCGTAGACACAAGGACAGAGACACAGAGACAGGGACACAGAGACGGAGACACAGAGAGAGAGACACAGAGACAGAGACACAGGGGCAGAGGCACAGAGACAGAGACACAGAGACAGGGACACAGAGAGAGTGACACAAAGACAGAGACACAGGGACAGAGGAACAGAGACATAGACACAGAGACAGAGACACAGAGACAGAGACACAGGGACGGAGACACAAGGACAGAGACACAGAGACAGGGACACAGAGAGAGGGAGACAGAGACAGAGACACAGAGACAGAGACACAGAGACAGAGACACAGAGACGGAGACTGTGGGACAGAGACACAGAGACAGAGACACAGTGAGACAGACAGAGGCACAGAGACAGAGACACAGGGACAGAGACACAGAGACAGAGACACAGAGACAGATTCACAGAGACAGAGACACAGAGGCAGAGGCACAGAGAGAGAGACACAGAGGCAGAGACACAGAGAAAGAGACAGAGACACAGAGACGGAGACACAGGGACAGAGACACAGAGACAGGGCACAGAGACGGAGACTCTGGGACAGAGACACAGAGACAGAGATTCAGAGACAGGGACACCGAGACGGAGACACAGAGACAGAGACACAGAGACAGAGACACAGAGACAGAGACACAGAGACAGAGACACAGAGACAGAGACACAGAGACAGAGACACAGAGACAGAGACACAGAGACAGAGACACAGAGACAGAGACAGAGACAGAGACAGAGACAGAGACAGAGACAGAGACACGGAGACAGATACACAGAGACAGAGACACAGAGACAGAGACACAGAGACAGAGACACAGAGACAGAGACACAGGGACAGAGACACAGAGACAGAGACACAGAGACAGAGACGCAGAGAAAGAGACGCAGAGACAGGGACACAGAGACAGAGACACAGAGACAGAGACAGAGACACAGAGACAGAGACACAGAGACAGAGACACAGAGACAGAGACACAGAGACAGAGACACAGAGACAGAGACACAGAGACAGAGACACAGAGACAGAGACACAGAGACGGAGACACAGATACAGAGACACAGAGACAGCGACACAGAGACAGAGACACAGAGACAGAGACACAGAGACAGAGAAACAGAGACAGAGTCACAGAGACAGAGACACAGAGGCAGAGACACAGTGACAGAGACACAGAGACAGAGACACAGAGACAGATACACAGAGACAGCGTCACAGAGGCAGAGACACAGAGGCAGATGCACAGAGACAGAGACACAGAGACAGGGACGCAGACACAGAGACACAGAGACAGAGACAAAATGACAGAGATTCGGAGACAGAGACACAGGGAGAGAGACACAGAAACGTAGACACAAGGACGGAGACACAGAGACAGGGACACAGAGACGGAGACACAGAGAGAGAGACACAGAGACAGAGACACAGGGGCAGAGGCACAGAGACAGAGACACAGAGACATGGACACAGAGAGAGTGACACAAAGACAGAGACACAGGGACAGAGGAACAGAGACATAGACACAGAGACAGAGACACAAAGACAGAGACACAGGGACGGAGACACAAGGACAGAGACACAGAGACAGGGACACAGAGAGAGAGAGACCGAGACAGAGACACAGAGACAGAGACACAGAGGCAGAGACACAGAGACAGATACACAGAGACAGAGACACAGAGACAGAGACACAGAGACACAGAGACAGAGACACAGTGACAGAGACACAGAGACGGAGACACAGAGAGAGAGACACAGAGACAGAGACACAGGGGCAGAGGCACAGAGACAGAGACACAGAGACATGGACACAGAGAGAGTGACACAAAGACAGAGACACAGGGACAGAGGAACAGAGACATAGACACAGAGACATAGACACAGAGACAGAGACACAGAGACAGAGACACAGAGACAGAGACACAGAGACAGAGACACAGAGACAGAGACACAGAGACAGAGACACAGAGACAGAGTCACAGATACAGAGACACAGAGGCAGAGGCACAGAGACAGAGACACAGAGACAGAGACACAGAGGCAGGCACACAGAGACAGAGACACAGAGACGGAGACAGAGAGACAGATACACAGAGACAGAGACACAGAGACAGAGACACAGAGACAGAGAAACAGAGACAGAGTCACAGAGACAGAGACACAGAGGCAGAGACACAGTGACAGAGACACAGAGACAGAGACACAGAGACAGATACACAGAGACAGCGTCACAGAGGCAGAGACACAGAGGCAGATGCACAGAGACAGAGACACAGAGACAGGGACGCAGACACAGAGACACAGAGACAGAGACAAAATGACAGAGATTCGGAGACAGAGACACAGGGAGAGAGACACAGAAACGTAGACACAAGGACAGAGACACAGAGACAGGGACACAGAGACGGAGACACAGAGAGAGAGACACAGAGACAGAGACACAGGGGCAGAGGCACAGAGACAGAGACACAGAGACATGGACACAGAGAGAGTGACACAAAGACAGAGACACAGGGACAGAGGAACAGAGACATAGACACAGAGACGGAGACACAGAGACAGAGACACAGGGACGGAGACACAAGGACAGAGACACAGAGACAGGGACACAGAGAGAGAGAGACCGAGACAGAGACACAGAGACAGAGACACAGAGGCAGAGGCACAGAGACCGAGACCCAGAGACAGAGACGCAGATACAGAGACACAGATGCAGAGACACAATGACAGAGATTCGGAGACAGAGACACAGGGAGAGGGACACAGAAACGGAGACACAGGGACACAGAGACAGAGACACAGAGACAGGGACACAGAGACAGAGACGCAGTGACAGAGACACAGAGGCAGAGACACAGAGAAAGAGAAACGGAGACAGAGACAGAGACAGAGACACAGAGACAGAGACACAGAGACAGAGACACAGAGACAGAGACACAGAGACAGAGACACAGAGACAGAGACACAGAGACAGAGACACAGAGACAGAGACACAGAGACACAGAGACAGAGACACAGTGACAGAGACACAGAGACGGAGACACAGAGAGAGAGACACAGAGACAGAGACACAGGGGCAGAGGCACAGAGACAGAGACACAGAGTCAGAGACACAGAGACAGAGACACAGGGACGGAGACACAAGGACAGAGACACAGAGACAGGGACACAGAGACAGGGACACAGAGAGAGAGAGACCGAGACAGAGACACAGAGACAGAGACACAGAGGCAGAGGCACAGAGACCGAGACCCAGAGACAGAGACGCAGATACAGAGACACAGATGCAGAGACACAATGACAGAGATTCGGAGACAGAGACACAGGGAGAGAGACACAGAAACGGAGACACAGGGACAGAGACACAGAGACAGGGACACAGAGACGGAGACACAGAGAGAGAGACACAGAGACAGAGACACAGGGGCAGAGGCACAGAGACAGAGACACAGAGACATGGACACAGAGAGAGTGACACAAAGACAGAGACACAGGGACAGAGGAACAGAGACAGAGACACAGAGACAGAGACACAGAGACAGAGACACAGGGACGGAGACACAAGGACAGAGACACAGAGACAGGGACACAGAGAGAGAGAGACCGAGACAGAGACACAGAGACAGAGACACAGAGGCAGAGGCACGGAGACAGAGACACAGAGACAGAGACACAGAGACCGAGACCCAGAGACAGAGACGCAGATACAGAGACACAGATGCAGAGACACAATGACAGAGATTCGGAGACAGAGACACAGGGAGAGGGACACAGAAACGGAGACACAGGGACAGAGACACAGAGACAGGGACACAGAGACGGAGACACAGAGAGAGAGGCACAGAGACAGAGACACAGGGGCAGAGGCACAGAGACAGAGACACAGAGACAGGGACACAGAGAGAGTGACACAAAGACAGAGACACAGGGACAGAGGAACAGAGACATAGACACAGAGACAGAGACACAGAGACCGAGACCCAGAGACAGAGACACAGATACAGAGACACAGAGACAGAGACACAGAGACAGAGACACAGAGACAGAGACACAGAGACAGAGACACAGAGACAGGGACACAGAGACGGAGACACAGAGAGAGAGACAGAGACACAGAGACGGAGACACAGGGACAGAGACACAGAGACAGGGCACAGAGACGGAAAATCTGGGACAGAAACACAGAGACAGAGATTCAGAGACAGGGACACAGAGACGGAGACACAGAGACAGAGACACAGAGGCATAGGCACAGAGACAGAGACACAGAGACAGAGACACAGAGACAGAGACACAGAGACAGAGACACAGAGACAGAGACACAGAGACAGGGACACAGAGACGGAGACACAGAGAGAGAGACACAGAGACAGGGACACAGAGACAGAGACACAGGTACAGAGACACAGAGACAGAGACACAGCGACAGAGACACAGAGACCGAGACCCAGAGACAGAGACACAGATACAGAGACACAGAGACAGAAACACAGAGACAGAGACACAGAGACAGAGACAGAGACACAGAGACCGAGACCCAGAGACAGAGACACAGATACAGAGACGCAGAGGCAGAGGCACAGAGAGAGAGAAACAGAGACAGAGACAGAGACAGAGACACAGAGACAGAGACACAGGGACAGAGGAACAGAGACATAGACACAGAGACAGAGACACAGAGACCGAGACCCAGATACAGAGACACAGATACAGAGACACAGAGACAGAGACACAGAGACAGAGACACAGAGACAGAGACACAGAGACAGAGACACAGAGACAGAGAAACAGAGACAGAGACACAGAGATAGAGACACAGAGACAGAGACACAGAGACGGAGACACAGGGACAGAGACACAGAGACAGGGACACAGAGAGAGTGACACAAAGACAGAGACACAGGGACAGAGGAACAGTAACATAGATACAGAGTCAGAGACACAGAGACAGAGACACAGGGACGGAGACGCAAGGACGGAGACACAGAGGCAGGGACACAGAGAGAGAGACACAGAGAGAGAGACGCAGAGACAGGGACACAGAGACAGAGACACAGAGACAGAGACAGAGACACAGAGACAGAGACACAGAGACAGAGACATAGAGACAGAGACACAGAGACAGAGACACAGAGACAGAGACACAGAGACAGAGACACAGAGGCAGACACTCAGAGACAGAGACACAGAGACAGAGACACAGAGACAGAGACACAGAGACAGAGACACAGAGACAGATACACAGAGACAGAGACACAGAGACAGAGACACAGAGACAGAGACACAGAGACAGAGACACAGAGACAGAGACACAGAGACAGAGTCACAGATACAGAGACACAGAGGCAGAGGCACAGAGACAGAGACACAGAGACAGAGACACAGACACAGAGACACAGAGACAGAGACAAAATGACAGAGATTCGGAGACAGAGACACAGGGAGAGAGACACAGAAACGTAGACACAAGGACGGAGACACAGAGACAGGGACACAGAGACGGAGACACAGAGAGAGAGACACAGAGACAGAGACACAGGGGCAGAGGCACAGAGACAGAGACACAGAGACATGGACACAGAGAGAGTGACACAAAGACAGAGACACAGGGACAGAGGAACAGAGACATAGACACAGAGACAGAGACACAGAGACAGAGACACAGGGACGGAGACACAAGGACAGAGACACAGAGACAGGGACACAGAGAGAGAGAGACCGAGACAGAGACACAGAGACAGAGACACAGAGGCAGAGGCACAGAGACCGAGACCCAGAGACAGAGACGCAGATACAGAGACACAGATGCAGAGACACAATGACAGAGATTCGGAGACAGAGACACAGGGAGAGGGACACAGAAACGGAGACACAGGGACAGAGACACAGAGACAGGGACACAGAGACAGAGACGCAGAGAGAGAGACACAGAGACAGAGACACAGGGGCAGAGGCACAGAGACAGAGACACAGAGACATGGACACAGAGAGAGTGACACAAAGACAGAGACACAGGGACAGAGGAACAGAGACATAGACACAGAGACGGAGACACAGAGACAGAGACACAGGGACGGAGACACAAGGACAGAGACACAGAGACAGGGACACAGAGAGAGAGAGACCGAGACAGAGACACAGAGACAGAGACACAGAGGCAGAGGCACAGAGACCGAGACCCAGAGACAGAGACGCAGATACAGAGACACAGATGCAGAGACACAATGACAGAGATTCGGAGACAGAGACACAGGGAGAGGGACACAGAAACGGAGACACAGGGACAGAGACACAGAGACAGGGACACAGAGACAGAGACGCAGTGACAGAGACACAGAGGCAGAGACACAGAGAAAGAGAAACGGAGACAGAGACAGAGACAGAGACACAGAGACAGAGACACAGAGACAGAGACATAGAGACAGAGACACAGAGACAGAGACACAGAGACAGAGACACAGAGACAGAGACACAGAGACACAGAGACAGAGACACAGTGACAGAGACACAGAGACGGAGACACAGAGAGAGAGACACAGAGACAGAGACACAGGGGCAGAGGCACAGAGACAGAGACACAGAGACAGAGACACAGAGACAGAGACACAGGGACGGAGACACAAGGACAGAGACACAGAGACAGGGACACAGAGAGAGAGAGACCGAGACAGAGACACAGAGACAGAGACACAGAGGCAGAGGCACAGAGACCGAGACCCAGAGACAGAGACGCAGATACAGAGACACAGATGCAGAGACACAATGACAGAGTTTCGGAGACAGAGACACAGGGAGAGAGACACAGAAACGGAGACACAGGGACAGAGACACAGAGACAGGGACACAGAGACGGAGACACAGAGAGAGAGACACAGAGACAGAGACACAGGGGCAGAGGCACAGAGACAGAGACACAGAGACATGGACACAGAGAGAGTGACACAAAGACAGAGACACAGGGACAGAGGAACAGAGACAGAGACACAGAGACAGAGACACAGAGACAGAGACACAGGGACGGAGACACAAGGACAGAGACACAGAGACAGGGACACAGAGAGAGAGAGACCGAGACAGAGACACAGAGACAGAGACACAGAGGCAGAGGCACGGAGACAGAGACACAGAGACAGAGACACAGAGACCGAGACCCAGAGACAGAGACGCAGATACAGAGACACAGATGCAGAGACACAATGACAGAGATTCGGAGACAGAGACACAGGGAGAGGGACACAGAAACGGAGACACAGGGACAGAGACACAGAGACAGGGACACAGAGACGGAGACACAGAGAGAGAGGCACAGAGACAGAGACACAGGGGCAGAGGCACAGAGACAGAGACACAGAGACAGGGACACAGAGAGAGTGACACAAAGACAGAGACACAGGGACAGAGGAACAGAGACATAGACACAGAGACAGAGACACAGAGACCGAGACCCAGAGACAGAGACACAGATACAGAGACACAGAGACAGAGACACAGAGACAGAGACACAGAGACAGAGACACAGAGACAGAGACACAGAGACAGAGACACAGAGACAGGGACACAGAGACGGAGACACAGAGAGAGAGACAGAGACACAGAGACGGAGACACAGGGACAGAGACACAGAGACAGGGCACAGAGACGGAAACTCTGGGACAGAAACACAGAGACAGAGATTCAGAGACAGGGACACAGAGACGGAGACACAGAGACAGAGACACAGAGGCAGAGGCACAGAGACAGAGACACAGAGACAGAGACACAGAGACAGAGACACAGAGACAGAGACACAGAGACAGGGACACAGAGACGGAGACACAGAGAGAGAGACACAGAGACAGGGACACAGAGACAGAGACACAGGTACAGAGACACAGAGACAGAGACACAGCGACAGAGACACAGAGACCGAGACCCAGAGACAGAGACACAGATACAGAGACACAGAGACAGAAACACAGAGACAGAGACACAGAGACAGAGACACAGAGACAGAGACACAGAGACCGAGACCCAGAGACAGAGACACAGATACAGAGACGCAGAGGCAGAGGCACAGAGAGAGAGAAACAGAGACAGAGACAGAGACAGAGACACAGAGACAGAGACACAGGGACAGAGGAACAGAGACATAGACACAGAGACAGAGACACAGAGACCGAGACCCAGATACAGAGACACAGATACAGAGACACAGAGACAGAGACACAGAGACAGAGACACAGAGACAGAGACACAGAGACAGAGAAACAGAGACAGGGACACAGAGATAGAGACACAGAGACAGAGACACAGAGACGGAGACACAGGGACAGAGACACAGAGACAGGGACACAGAGAGAGTGACACAAAGACAGAGACACAGGGACAGAGGAACAGTAACATAGATACAGAGTCAGAGACACAGAGACAGAGACACAGGGACGGAGACGCAAGGACGGAGACACAGAGGCAGGGACACAGAGAGAGAGACACAGAGACAGAGACGCAGAGACAGGGACACAGAGACAGAGACACAGAGACAGAGACAGAGACACAGAGACAGAGACACAGAGACAGAGACACAGAGACAGAGACACAGAGACAGAGACACAGAGACAGAGACACAGAGACAGAGACACAGAGGCAGACACTCAGAGACAGAGACACAGAGACAGAGACACAGAGACAGAGACACAGAGACAGAGACACAGAGACAGAGACACAGAGACAGATACACAGAGACAGAGACACAGAGACAGAGACACAGAGACAGAGACACAGAGACAGAGACACAGAGACAGAGACACAGAGACAGAGTCACAGATACAGAGACACAGAGGCAGAGGCACAGAGACAGAGACACAGAGACAGAGACACAGAGGCAGGCACACAGAGACAGAGACACAGAGACGGAGACAGAGAGACAGATACACAGAGACAGAGACACAGAGACAGAGACACAGAGACGGAGAAACAGAGACAGAGTCACAGAGACAGAGACACAGAGGCAGAGACACAGTGACAGAGACACAGAGACAGAGACACAGAGACAGATACACAGAGACAGCGTCACAGAGGCAGAGACACAGAGGCAGATGCACAGAGACAGAGACACAGAGACAGGGACGCAGACACAGAGACACAGAGACAGAGACAAAATGACAGAGATTCGGAGACAGAGACACAGGGAGAGAGACACAGAAACGTAGACACAAGGACAGAGACACAGAGACAGGGACACAGAGACGGAGACACAGAGAGAGAGACACAGAGACAGAGACACAGGGGCAGAGGCACAGAGACAGAGACACAGAGACATGGACACAGAGAGAGTGACACAAAGACAGAGACACAGGGACAGAGGAACAGAGACATAGACACAGAGACAGAGACACAGAGACAGAGACATAGGGACGGAGACACAAGGACAGAGACACAGAGACAGGGACACAGAGAGAGAGAGACCGAGACAGAGACACAGAGACAGAGACACAGAGGCAGAGGCACAGAGACCGAGACCCAGAGACAGAGACGCAGATACAGAGACACAGATGCAGAGACACAATGACAGAGATTCGGTAACAGAGACACAGGGAGAGGGACACAGAAACGGAGACACAGGGACAGAGACACAGAGACAGGGACACAGAGACAGAGACGCAGTGACAGAGACACAGAGGCAGAGACACAGAGAAAGAGAAACGGAGACAGAGACAGAGACAGAGACACAGAGACAGAGACACAGAGACAGAGACACAGAGACAGAGACACATAGACAGAGACACAGAGACACAGAGACAGAGACACAGTGACAGAGACACAGAGACGGAGACACAGAGAGAGAGACACAGAGACATAGACACAGGGGCAGAGGCACAGAGACAGAGACACAGAGACATGGACACAGAGAGAGTGACACAAAGACAGAGACACAGGGACAGAGGAACAGAGACATAGACACAGAGACATAGACACAGAGACAGAGACACAGAGACAGAGACACAGGGACGGAGACACAAGGACAGAGACACAGAGACAGGGACACAGAGAGAGAGAGACCGAGACAGAGACACAGAGACAGAGACACAGAGGCAGAGGCACAGAGACCGAGACCCAGAGACAGAGACGCAGATACAGAGACACAGATGCAGAGACACAATGACAGAGATTCGGAGACAGAGACACAGGGAGAGAGACACAGAAACGGAGACACAGGGACAGAGACACAGAGACAGGGACACAGAGACGGAGACACAGAGAGAGAGACACAGCGACAGAGACACAGGGGCAGAGGCACAGAGACAGAGACACAGAGACATGGACACAGAGAGAGTGACACAAAGACAGAGACACAGGGACAGAGGAACAGAGACATAGACACAGAGACAGAGACACAGAGACAGAGACGCAGGGACGGAGACACAAGGACAGAGACACAGAGACAGGGACACAGAGAGAGAGAGACCGAGACAGAGACACAGAGACAGAGACACAGAGGCAGAGGCACGGAGACAGAGACACAGAGACAGAGACACAGAGACCGAGACCCAGAGACAGAGACGCAGAGACAGAGACACAGATACAGAGACACAGAGACAGAGAGACAGAGACAGAGACACAGAGACAGAGACACAGGGACAGAGGAACAGAGACATAGACACAGAGACAGAGACACAGAGACCGAGACCCAGATACAGAGACACAGATACAGAGACACAGAGACAGAGACACAGAGACAGAGACACAGAGACAGAGACACAGAGACAGAGACACAGAGACAGAGAAACAGAGACAGAGACACAGAGATAGAGACACAGAGACAGAGACACAGAGACGGAGACACAGGGACAGAGACACAGAGACAGGGACACAGAGAGAGTGACACAAAGACAGAGACACAGGGACAGAGGAACAGTAACATAGATACAGAGTCAGAGACACAGAGACAGAGACACAGGGACGGAGACGCAAGGACGGAGACACAGAGGCAGGGACACAGAGAGAGAGACACAGAGACAGAGACACAGAGACAGAGACACAGAGACAGAGACACAATGATAGAGATTGAGAGACAGAGACACAGGGAGAGAGACACAGAAGCGGAGATACAGAGCCAGAGGCACAGAGACAGAGACACAGAGCCAGAGGCACAGAGCCAGAGGCACAGAGACAGAGACACAGAGACAGAGTCACAGAGTCAGAGACACAGAGACAGAGACGCAGAGACAGGGACACAGAGACAGAGACACAGAGACACAGACACAGGGACAGAGACACAGAGACAGAGAAACAGAGACAGAGTCACAGAGACAGAGACACAGAGGCAGAGGCACAGAGAGAGAGACACAGAGGCAGAGACACAGAGAAAGAGACAGAGACGCAGAGACAGAGACGTAGAGACAGAGACACAGAGACAGGGACACAGAGACAGAGACACAGAGACAGAGACGCAGAGACAGAGACACAGAGACAGAGACACAGAGACAGAGACACAATGATAGAGATTCAGAGACAGAGACACAGGGAGAGAGACACAGAAGCGGAGATACAGAGCCAGAGGCACAGAGACAGAGACACAGAGCCAGAGGCACAGAGACAGAGACAGAGACACAGAGACAGAGTCACAGAGTCAGAGACACAGAGACAGAGACGCAGAGACAGGGACACAGAGACAGAGACACAGAGACACAGACACAGGGACAGAGACACAGAGACATGGACACAGAGAGAGTGACTCAGAGACAGAGACACAGAGACGGAGACAGAGGCACAGAGACATATACATAGAGACAGAGACACAGAGACACAGAGACAGAGACACAGAGACAGAGACACAGGGACAGAGACACAGAGACAGAGACACAGAGACAGAGACGCAGAGACAGGGACACAGAGACGGAGACACAGAGACAGAGACACAGAGGCAGAGGCACAGAGACAGAGACACAGAGACAGAGACACAGAGACAGAGACACAGAGACAGGGACACAGAGACGGAGACACATAGAGAGAGGCACAGAGACAGGGACACAGAGACAGAGACACAGGTACAGAGACACAGAGACAGAGACACAGCGACAGAGACACAGAGACCGAGAACCAGAGACAGAGACACAGATACAGAGACACAGAGACAGAAACACAGAGACAGAGACACAGAGACAGAGACACAGAGACAGAGAAACAGAGACAGAGTCACAGAGACAGAGACACAGAGACAGAGTCACAGAGACAGAGACACAGAGGCAGAGGCACAGAGAGAGAGACACAGAGGCAGAGACACAGAGAAAGAGACAGAGACGCAGAGACAGAGACGTAGAGACAGAGAGACAGAGACAGGGACACAGAGACAGAGACACAGAGACAGAGACGCAGAGACAGAGACACAGAGGCGGGGACACAGGGACAGAGACACGGAGACAGAGACACAGAGACAGAGACACAGAGACCGAGACCCAGAGACAGAGACACAGATACAGAGACACAGAGACAGAGACCCAGAGACAGAGACACAGAGACAGAGACACAGAGACAGAGACACAGAGACAGAGAAACAGAGACAGAGTCACAGAGAGAGAGACACAGAGGCAGAGGCACAGGGAGAGAGACGCAGAGGCAGAGACACAGAGAAAGAGACAGAGACACAGAGACGGAGACACAGGGACAGAGACACAGAGACAGGGACACAGAGACGGAGACACAGAGGCAGAGACACAGAGACAGAGACACAGAGACAGATACACAGAGACAGCGTCACAGAGACAGAGACACAGAGCCAGAGGCACAGAGACAGAGACACAGAGACAGAGACACAGAGACGGAGACACAGGGACAGAGACACAGAGACAGAGACACAGGTACAGAGACACAGAGACAGAGGCACAGCGACAGAGACAAAGAGACAGAGACACAGAGACAGAGACACAGAGACAGAGACACAGAGACAGAGACACAGAGACAGAGACACAGAGACAGAGACACAGAGACAGAGACACAGAGACAGAGACACAGAGACAGAGACACAGAGACAGAGACACAGAGACAGAGACACAGGGACAGAGACACAGAGGCAGACACTCAGAGACAGAGACACAGAGACAGAGACACAGAGACAGAGACACAGAGACCGAGACCCAGAGACAGAGACACAGATACAAAGACACAAAGACAGAGACACAGAGACAGAGACACAGAGACAGAGACACAGAGACAGAGACACAGAGACAGAGACACAGAGACAGAGACACAGAGACAGAGTCACAGAGACAGAGACACAGAGGCAGAGGCACAGAGCCATAGACACAGAGACAGAGACAGAGACAGACACACAGAGACAGAGACACAGAGACGGAGACACAGGGACAGAGACACAGAGACAGGGACACAGAGAGAGTGACTCAGAGACAGAGACACAGGGACAGAATCACAGAGACATAGACACAGAGACAGAGACACAGAGACACAGAGACAGAGACAGAGACAGAGACAGAGACACAGAGACAGAGACACAGAGACAGATACACAGAGACAGAGTCACAGAGACAGAGACACAGAGGCAGAGGCACAGAGACAGAGACACAGAGACAGAGACACAGAGACCGAGACCCAGAGACAGAGACACAGAGACAGAGACACAGGTACAGAGACACAGAGACAGAGGCACAGCGACAGAGACAAAGAGACAGAGACACAGAGACAGAGACACAGAGACAGAGACACAGAGACAGAGACACAGAGACAGAGACACAGAGACAGAGACACAGAGACAGAGACACAGAGACAGAGACACAGAGACAGAGACACAGAGACAGAGACACAGAGACAGAGACACAGAGACAGAGACACAGGGACAGAGACACAGAGGCAGACACTCAGAGACAGAGACACAGAGACAGAGACACAGAGACAGAGACACAGAGACCGAGACCCAGAGACAGAGACACAGATACAAAGACACAAAGACAGAGACACAGAGACAGAGACACAGAGACAGAGACACAGAGACAGAGACACAGAGACAGAGACACAGAGACAGAGACACAGAGACAGAGTCACAGAGACAGAGACACAGAGGCAGAGGCACAGAGCCATAGACACAGAGACAGAGACAGAGACAGACACACAGAGACAGAGACACAGAGACGGAGACACAGGGACAGAGACACAGAGACAGGGACACAGAGAGAGTGACTCAGAGACAGAGACACAGGGACAGAATCACAGAGACATAGACACAGAGACAGAGACACAGAGACACAGAGACAGAGACAGAGACAGAGACAGAGACACAGAGACAGAGACACAGAGACAGATACACAGAGACAGAGTCACAGAGACAGAGACACAGAGGCAGAGGCACGGAGACAGAGACACAGAGACAGAGACACAGAGACCGAGACCCAGAGACAGAGACACAGATACAGAGACACAGATGCAGAGACACAATGACAGAGATTCGGAGACAGAGACACAGGGAGAGAGACACAGAAACATAGACACAAGGACAGAGACACAGAGACAGGGACACAGAGACAGAGACACAGAGACGGAGACTGTGGGACAGAGACACAGAGGCAGAGATTCAGATGCAGAGACACAGAGACGGAGACACAGGGGCAGAGCCACAGAGATAGGGACACAGAGGCAGAGATTAAGATGCAGAGACACAGGGTCAGATTCACAGCGACAGAGACACGGAGAGAGACCCACGTAGACAGAGACACGGAGACAGGGACACAGAGACGGAGACAGATGGACAGAGACACAGAGACAGAGACACAGCGAAAGAGACACAGAGACAGAGACACAGAGACAGAGACACAGAGAAAGAGACACAGAGACAGAGACACAGAAACAGAGACGCAGAGACAGGGACACAGAGATAGAGACACAGAGACCGAGACCCAGAGACGGAGACACAGAGACAGAGACACAGAGACAGAGACACAGAGACAGAGACAGAGACACAGAGACAGAAACACAGAGACTGAGACACAGAGACAGAGACACAGAGACAGAGACACAGAGACAAAGACACAGAGACAGAGACACAGAGACTGTGACGCAAAGACGGAGACACAGGGGCAGAGACACCGAGTCAGAGAGACAGAGACAGAGACACAGAGACAGAGACACAGAGACAGAGACACAGAGACAGAGACACAGAGACAGAGACACAGAGACAGAGACACAGAGACAGAGACACAGAGACAGAGACACAGAGACAGAGACACAGAGACAGAGACACAGAGACAGAGACACAGAGACCGAGACCCAGAGACGGAGACACAGAGACAGAGACACAGAGACAGAGACACAGAGACAGAGACACAGAGACAGAAACACAGAGACTGAGACACAGAGACAGAGACACAGAGACAGAGACACAGAGACAAAGACACAGAGACAGAGACACAGAGACTGTGACGCAAAGACGGAGACACAGGGGCAGAGACACCGAGTCAGAGAGACAGAGACAGAGACACAGAGACAGAGACACAGAGACAGAGACACAGAGACAGAGACACAGAGACAGAGACACAGAGACAGAGACACAGAGACAGAGACACAGAGACAGAGACACAGAGACAGAGACACAGAGACAGAGACACAGAGACAGAGACACAGAGACAGAGACACAGAGACAGAGACACAGAGACAGAGACACAGAGACAGAGACACAGAGACAGAGACACAGAGACAGAGACACAGAGACAGAGACAGAGACAGAGACAGAGACAGAGACAGAGACAGAGACAGAGACACGGAGACAGATACACAGAGACAGAGACACAGAGACAGAGACACAGAGACAGAGATACAGAGACAGAGACACAGGGACAGAGACACAGAGACAGAGACACAGAGACAGAGACGCAGAGAAAGAGACGCAGAGACAGGGACACAGAGACAGAGACACAGAGACAGAGACAGAGACACAGAGACAGAGACACAGAGACAGAGACACAGAGACAGAGACACAGAGACAGAGACACAGAGACAGAGACACAGAGACGGAGACACAGATACAGAGACACAGAGACAGCGACACAGAGACAGAGACACAGAGACAGAGACACAGAGACAGATACACAGAGACAGAGACACAGAGACAGAGACACAGAGACAGAGACACAGAGACAGAGACACAGAGACAGAGACACAGAGACAGAGACACAGAGACAGAGTCACAGATACAGAGACACAGAGGCAGAGGCACAGAGACAGAGACACAGAGACAGAGACACAGAGGCAGGCACACAGAGACAGAGACACAGAGACGGAGACAGAGAGACAGATACACAGAGACAGAGACACAGAGACCGAGACACAGAGACAGAGAAACAGAGACAGAGTCACAGAGACAGAGACACAGAGGCAGAGACACAGTGACAGAGACACAGAGACAGAGACACAGAGACAGATACACAGAGACAGCGTCACAGAGGCAGAGACACAGAGGCAGAGGCACAGAGACAGAGACACAGAGACAGGGACGCAGACACAGAGACACAGAGACAGAGACAAAATGACAGAGATTCGGAGACAGAGACACAGGGAGAGAGACACAGAAACGTAGACACAAGGACAGAGACACAGAGACAGGGACACAGAGACGGAGACACAGAGAGAGAGACACAGAGACAGAGACACAGAGACAGAGACACAGAGACAGAGACACAGAGACAGAGACACAGAGACAGAGACACAGAGACGGAGACACAGATACAGAGACACAGAGACAGCGACACAGAGACAGAGACACAGAGACAGAGACACAGAGACAGATACACAGAGACAGAGACACAGAGACAGAGACACAGAGACAGAGACACAGAGACAGAGACACAGAGACAGAGACACAGAGACAGAGACACAGAGACAGAGTCACAGATACAGAGACACAGAGGCAGAGGCACAGAGACAGAGACACAGAGACAGAGACACAGAGGCAGGCACACAGAGACAGAGACACAGAGACGGAGACAGAGAGACAGATACACAGAGACAGAGACACAGAGACCGAGACACAGAGACAGAGAAACAGAGACAGAGTCACAGAGACAGAGACACAGAGGCAGAGACACAGTGACAGAGACACAGAGACAGAGACACAGAGACAGATACACAGAGACAGCGTCACAGAGGCAGAGACACAGAGGCAGAGGCACAGAGACAGAGACACAGAGACAGGGACGCAGACACAGAGACACAGAGACAGAGACAAAATGACAGAGATTCGGAGACAGAGACACAGGGAGAGAGACACAGAAACGTAGACACAAGGACAGAGACACAGAGACAGGGACACAGAGACGGAGACACAGAGAGAGAGACACAGAGACAGAGACACAGAGACAGAGACACAGAGACAGAGACACAGAGACAGAGACACAGAGACAGAGACACAGAGACGGAGACACAGATACAGAGACACAGAGACAGCGACACAGAGACAGAGACACAGAGACAGAGACACAGAGACAGATACACAGAGACAGAGACACAGAGACAGAGACACAGAGACAGAGACACAGAGACAGAGACACAGAGACAGAGACACAGAGACAGAGTCACATATACAGAGACACAGAGACAGCGTCACAGAGGCAGAGACACAGAGACAGAGACACAGAGACAGAGACACAGAGACAGAGACACAGAGACAGAGACACAGAGACAGAGACACAGAGACAGAGACACAGAGACAGAGACACAGAGACAGAGACACAGAGACAGAGACAGAGACAGAGACAGAGACAGAGACAGAGACAGAGACACGGAGACAGATACACAGAGACAGAGACACAGAGACAGAGACACAGAGACAGAGATACAGAGACAGAGACACAGGGACAGAGACACAGAGACAGAGACACAGAGACAGAGACGCAGAGAAAGAGACGCAGAGACAGGGACACAGAGACAGAGACACAGAGACAGAGACAGAGACACAGAGACAGAGACACAGAGACAGAGACACAGAGACAGAGACACAGAGACAGAGACACAGAGACAGAGACACAGAGACAGAGACACAGAGACAGAGACACAGAGACGGAGACACAGAGACAGAGACACAGAGACAGAGACACAGAGACAGATACACAGAGACAGAGACACAGAGACAGAGACACAGAGACAGAGACACAGAGACAGAGACACAGAGACAGAGACACAGAGACAGAGACACAGAGACAGAGACACAGAGACAGAGTCACAGATACAGAGACACAGAGGCAGAGGCACAGAGACAGAGACACAGAGACAGAGACACAGAGGCAGGCACACAGAGACAGAGACACAGAGACGGAGACAGAGAGACAGATACACAGAGACAGAGACACAGAGACCGAGACACAGAGACAGAGAAACAGAGACAGAGTCACAGAGACAGAGACACAGAGGCAGAGACACAGTGACAGAGACACAGAGACAGAGACACAGAGACAGATACACAGAGACAGCGTCACAGAGGCAGAGACACAGAGGCAGAGGCACAGAGACAGAGACACAGAGACAGGGACGCAGACACAGAGACACAGAGACAGAGACAAAATGACAGAGATTCGGAGACAGAGACACAGGGAGAGAGACACAGAAACGTAGACACAAGGACAGAGACACAGAGACAGGGACACAGAGACGGAGACACAGAGAGAGAGACACAGAGACAGAGACACAGGGGCAGAATCACAGAGACATAGACACAGAGACAGAGACACAGAGACACAGAGACAGAGACAGAGACAGAGACAGAGACACAGAGACAGAGACACAGAGAGAGAGACACAGAGACAGAGACACAGGGGCAGAGGCACAGAGACAGAGACACAGAGACAGGGACACAGAGAGAGTGACACAAAGACAGAGACACAGGGACAGAGGAACAGAGACATAGACACAGAGACAGAGACACAGAGACAGAGACACAGGGACGGAGACACAAGGACAGAGACACAGAGACAGGGACACAGAGAGAGGGAGACAGAGACAGAGACACAGAGACAGAGACACAGAGACAGAGACACAGAGGCGGAGACTGTGGGACAGAGACACAGAGACAGAGACACAGTGAGACAGACAGAGGCACAGAGACAGAGACACAGGGACAGAGACACAGAGACAGAGACACAGAGACAGATTCACAGAGACAGAGACACAGAGGCAGAGGCACAGAGAGAGAGACACAGAGGCAGAGACACAGAGAAAGAGACAGAGACACAGAGACGGAGACACAGGGACAGAGACACAGAGACAGGGCACAGAGACGGAGACTCTGGGACAGAGACACAGAGACAGAGATTCAGAGACAGGGACACCGAGACGGAGACACAGAGACAGAGACACAGAGACAGAGACACAGAGACAGAGACACAGAGACAGAGACACAGAGACAGAGACACAGAGACAGAGACACAGAGACAGAGACACAGAGACAGAGACACAGAGACAGAGACAGAGACAGAGACAGAGACAGAGACAGAGACACGGAGACAGATACACAGAGACAGAGACACAGAGACAGAGACACAGAGACAGAGACACAGAGACAGAGACACAGAGACACAGGGACAGAGACACAGAGACAGAGACACAGAGACAGAGACGCAGAGAAAGAGACGCAGAGACAGGGACACAGAGACAGAGACACAGAGACAGAGACAGAGACACAGAGACAGAGACACAGAGACAGAGACACAGAGACAGAGACACAGAGACAGAGACACAGAGACAGAGACACAGAGACAGAGACACAGAGACAGAGACACAGAGACAGAGACACAGAGACAGAGACACAGAGACGGAGACACAGATACAGAGACACAGAGACAGCGACACAGAGACAGAGACACAGAGACAGAGACACAGAGACAGATACACAGAGACAGAGACACAGAGACAGAGACACAGAGACAGAGACACAGAGACAGAGACACAGAGACAGAGACACAGAGACAGAGTCACAGATACAGAGACACAGAGGCAGAGGCACAGAGACAGAGACACAGAGACAGAGACACAGAGGCAGGCACACAGAGACAGAGACACAGAGACGGAGACAGAGAGACAGATACACAGAGACAGAGACACAGAGACAGAGACACAGAGACAGAGAAACAGAGACAGAGTCACAGAGACAGAGACACAGAGGCAGAGACACAGTGACAGAGACACAGAGACAGAGACAAAGAGACAGATACACAGAGACAGAGACACAGAGACACAGGGACAGAGACACAGAGACAGAGACACAGAGACAGAGACGCAGAGAAAGAGACGCAGAGACAGGGACACAGAGACAGAGACACAGAGACAGAGACAGAGACACAGAGACAGAGACACAGAGACAGAGACACAGAGACAGAGACACAGAGACAGAGACACAGAGACAGAGACACAGAGACAGAGACACAGAGACAGAGACACAGAGACGGAGACACAGATACAGAGACACAGAGACAGCGACACAGAGACAGAGACACAGAGACAGAGACACAGAGACAGATACACAGAGACAGAGACACAGAGACAGAGACACAGAGACAGAGACACAGAGACAGAGACACAGAGACAGAGTCACATATACAGAGACACAGAGGCAGAGGCACAGAGACAGAGACACAGAGACAGAGACACAGAGGCAGGCACACAGAGACAGAGACACAGAGACGGAGACAGAGAGACAGATACACAGAGACAGAGACACAGAGACAGAGACACAGAGACAGAGAAACAGAGACAGAGTCACAGAGACAGAGACACAGAGGCAGAGACACAGTGACAGAGACACAGAGACAGAGACACAGAGACAGATACACAGAGACAGCGTCACAGAGGCAGAGACACAGAGGCAGATGCACAGAGACAGAGACACAGAGACAGGGACGCAGACACAGAGACACAGAGACAGAGACAAAATGACAGAGATTCGGAGACAGAGACACAGGGAGAGAGACACAGAAACGTAGACACAAGGACGGAGACACAGAGACAGGGACACAGAGACGGAGACACAGAGAGAGAGACACAGAGACAGAGACACAGGGGCAGAGGCACAGAGACAGAGACACAGAGACATGGACACAGAGAGAGTGACACAAAGACAGAGACACAGGGACAGAGGAACAGAGACATAGACACAGAGACAGAGACACAGAGACAGAGACACAGGGACGGAGACACAAGGACAGAGACACAGAGACAGGGACACAGAGAGAGAGAGACCGAGACAGAGACACAGAGACAGAGACACAGAGGCAGAGGCACAGAGACCGAGACCCAGAGACAGAGACGCAGATACAGAGACACAGATGCAGAGACACAATGACAGAGATTCGGAGACAGAGACACAGGGAGAGGGACACAGAAACGGAGACACAGGGACAGAGACACAGAGACAGGGACACAGAGACAGAGACGCAGTGACAGAGACACAGAGGCAGAGACACAGAGAAAGAGAAACGGAGACAGAGACAGAGACAGAGACACAGAGACAGAGACACAGAGACAGAGACACAGAGACAGAGACACAGAGACAGAGACACAGAGACAGAGACACAGAGACACAGAGACAGAGACACAGTGACAGAGACACAGAGACGGAGACACAGAGAGAGAGACACAGAGACAGAGACTCAGGGGCAGAGGCACAGAGACAGAGACACAGAGACAGAGTCACAGAGACAGAGACACAGAGGCAGAGGCACAGAGAGAGAGACACAGAGGCAGAGACACAGAGAAAGAGACAGAGACGCAGAGACAGAGACGTAGAGACAGAGAGACAGAGACAGGGACACAGAGACAGAGACACAGAGACAGAGACGCAGAGACAGAGACACAGAGGCAGGGACACAGGGACAGAGACACGGAGACAGAGACACAGAGACAGAGACACAGAGACAGAGACGCAGAGACAGGGACACAGAGACAGAGACACAGAGACCGAGACCCAGAGACAGAGACACAGATACAGAGACACAGAGACAGAGACCCAGAGACAGAGACACAGAGACAGAGACACAGAGACAGAGACACAGAGACAGAGAAACAGAGACAGAGTCACAGAGACAGAGACACAGAGGCAGAGGCACAGAGAGAGAGACGCAGAGGCAGAGACACAGAGAAAGAGACAGAGACACAGAGACGGAGACACAGGGACAGAGACACAGAGACAGGGACACAGAGACGGAGACACAGAGGCAGAGACACAGAGACAGAGACACAGAGACAGATACACAGAGACAGCGTCACAGAGACAGAGACACAGAGCCAGAGGCACAGAGACAGAGACACAGAGACAGAGACACAGAGACGGAGACACAGGGACAGAGACACAGAGACAGAGACAAAATGACAGAGATTCGGAGACAGAGACACAGGGAGAGAGACACAGAAACGTAGACACAAGGACAGAGACACAGAGACAGGGACACAGAGACGGAGACACAGAGAGAGAGACACAGAGACAGAGACACAGGGGCAGAGGCACAGAGACAGAGACACAGAGACAGAGACACAGAGACACAGACACCGGGACAGAGACACAGAGAGAGTGACTCAGAGACAGAGACACAGAGACGGAGACAGAGGCACAGAGACATATACATAGAGACAGAGACGCAGAGACAGAGACACAGAGACAGAGACACAGAGACAGAGACACAGAGACAGAGACACAGAGACAGAGACACAGAGACAGAGACACAGGGACAGAGACACAGAGACAGAGACACAGAGAAAGAGACACAGAGACAGAGACGCAGAGACAGGGACACAGAGACAGAGACACAGAGACCGAGACCCAGAGACAGAGACACAGATACAGAGACACAGAGACAGAGACCCAGAGACAGAGACACAGAGACAGAGACACAGAGACAGAGACACAGAGACAGAGACACAGAGACAGAGAAACAGAGACAGAGTCACAGAGACAGAGACACAGAGGCAGAGGCACAGAGAGAGAGACACAGAGGCAGAGACACAGAGAAAGAGACAGAGACACAGAGACGAAGACACAGGGACAGAGACACAGAGACAGGGATACAGAGACGGAGACGCAGAGGCAGAGACACAGTGACAGAGACACAGAGACAGAGACACAGAGACAGGTACACAGGGACAGCGTCACAGAGACAGAGGCACAGAGCCAGAGGCACAGAGACAGAGACACAGAGACAGAGACACAGAGACAGGGACGCAGAGACAGAGACACAGAGACAGAGACAAAATGACAGAGATTCGGAGACAGAGACACAGGGAGAGAGACACAGGAACGTAGACACAAGGACAGAGACACAGAGACAGGGACACAGAGACGGAGACACAGAGAGAGAGACACAGAGACAGAGACACAGGGGCAGAGGCACAGAGACAGAGACACAGAGACAGAGACACAGAGACAGAGACACAGAGACAGAGACACAGGGACGGAGACACAAGGACAGAGACACAGAGACAGAGACACAGTGAGACAGACAGAGACACAGAGACAGGGACACAGAGACGGAGACACAGAGGCAGAGACACAGTGACAGAGACACAGAGACAGAGACACAGAGACAGATACACAGAGACAGATACACAGAGACAGCGTCACAGAGACAGAGACACAGAGCCAGAGGCACAGAGACAGAGACACAGAGACAGAGACACAGAGACGGAGACACAGGGACAGAGACACAGAGACAGAGACAAAATGACAGAGATTCGGAGACAGAGACACAGAGACAGAGACACAGTGACAGAGACACAGAGACAGAGACACAGAGACAGATACACAGAGACAGCGTCACAGAGACAGGGACGCAGAGACAGAGGCACAGAGACAGAGACAAAATGACAGAGATTCGGAGACAGAGACACAGGGAGAGAGACACAGAAACGTAGACACAAGGACAGAGACACAGAGACAGGGACACAGAGACAGAGACACAGGGACAGAGACACAGAGACAGAGACACAGAGACAGATTCACAGAGACAGAGACACAGAGACAGAGACACCCGGACAGAGGCATAGACACAAAGACAGAGGCACAGAGACAGATACACAGAGAGAGAGACACAGAGGCAGAGACACAGAGAAAGAGACAGAGACACAGAGACGGAGACACAGGGACAGAGACACAGAGACAGGGCACAGAGACGGAAACTCTGGGACAGAAACACAGAGACAGAGATTCAGAGACAGGGACACAGAGACGGAGACACAGAGACAGAGACACAGAGGCAGAGGCACAGAGACAGAGACACAGAGACAGAGACACAGAGACAGAGACACAGAGACAGGGACACAGAGACGGAGACACAGAGAGAGAGACACAGAGACAGGGACACAGAGACAGAGACACAGGTACAGAGACACAGAGACAGAGACACAGCGACAGAGACACAGAGACCGAGACCCAGAGACAGAGACACAGATACAGAGACACAGAGACAGAAACACAGAGACCGAGACACAGAGACAGAGACACAGAGACAGAGACACAGAGACAGAGAAACAGAGACAGAGTCACAGAGACAGAGACACAGAGGCAGAGGCACAGAGAGAGAGACACAGAGGCAGAGACACAGAGAAAGAGACAGAGACGCAGAGACAGAGACGTAGAGACAGAGACACAGAGACAGGGACACAGAGACAGAGACACAGAGACAGAGACGCAGAGACAGAGACACAGAGACAGGGACAGAGGGACAGAGACACGGAGACAGAGACACAGAGACAGAGACACAGAGACAGGGACGCAGAGACAGGGACACAGAGACAGAGACACAGAGACCGAGACCCAGAGACAGAGACATAGATACAGAGACACAGAGACAGAGACCCAGAGACAGAGACACAGAGACAGAGACACAGAGACAGAGACACAGAGACAGAGAAACAGAGACAGAGTCACAGAGACAGAGACACAGAGGCAGAGGCACAGAGAGAGAGACGCAGAGGCAGAGACACAGAGAAAGAGACAGAGACACAGAGACGGAGACACAGGGACAGAGACACAGAGACAGGGACACAGAGACGGAGACACAGAGGCAGAGACACAGTGACAGAGACACAGAGACAGAGACAAAGAGACAGATACACAGAGACAGCGTCACAGAGACAGAGACACAGAGCCAGAGGCACAGAGACAGAGACACAGAGACAGAGACACAGAGACGGAGACACAGGGACAGAGACACAGAGACAGAGACAAAATGACAGAGATTCGGAGACGGAGACACAGGGACAGCGTCACAGAGACAGAGACACAGAGCCAGAGGCACAGAGACAGAGACACAGAGACAGAGACACAGAGACGGAGACACAGGGACAGAGACACAGAGACAGAGACAAAATGACAGAGATTCGGAGACAGAGACACAGGGAGAGAGACACAGAAACGTAGACACAAGGACAGAGACACAGAGACAGGGACACAGAGACGGAGACACAGAGAGAGAGACACAGAGACAGAGACACAGGGGCAGAGGCACAGAGACAGAGACACAGAGACAGAGACACAGAGACACAGACACAGGGACAGAGACACAGAGAGAGTGACTCAGAGACAGAGACACAGAGACGGAGACAGAGGCACAGAGACATATACATAGAGACAGAGACACAGAGACAGAGACACAGAGACAGAGACACAGAGACAGAGACACAGAGACAGAGACACAGGGACAGAGACACAGAGACAGAGACACAGAGTCAGAGACACAGAGACAGAGACGCAGAGACAGGGACACAGAGACAGAGACACAGAGACCGAGACCCAGAGACAGAGACACAGATACAGAGACACAGTGACAGAGACCCAGAGACAGAGACACAGAGACAGAGACACAGAGACAGAGACACAGAGACAGAGAAACAGAGACAAAGTCACAGAGACAGAGACACAGAGGCAGAGGCACAGAGAGAGAGACACAGAGGCAGAGACAGAGAGAAAGAGACAGAGACACAGAGACGGAGACACAGGGACAGAGACACAGAGACAGGGACACAGAGACGGAGACACAGAGGCAGAGACACAGTGACAGAGACACAGAGACAGAGACACAGAGACAGGTACACAGAGACATCGTCACAGAGACAGAGGCACAGAGCCAGAGGCACAGAGACAGAGACACAGAGACAGAGACACAGAGACAGGGACGCAGAGACAGAGACACAGAGACAGAGACAAAATGACAGAGATTCGGAGACAGAGACACAGGGAGAGAGACACAGGAACGTAGACACAAGGACAGGGACACAGAGACAGGGACACAGAGACGGAGACACAGAGAGAGAGACACAGAGACAGAGACACAGGGGCAGAGGCACAGAGACAGAGACACAGAGACAGAGACACAGAGACACAGAGACACAGACACAGGGACAGAGACACAGAGACATGGACACAGAGAGAGTGACTCAGAGACAGAGACGCAGAGACGGAGACAGAGGCACAGAGACATATACATAGAGACAGAGACACAGAGACAGAGACACAGAGACAGAGACACAGGGACAGAGACACAGAGACAGAGACACAGAGACAGAGACACAGAGACAGAGACGCAGAGACAGGGACACAGAGACAGAGACACAGAGACCGAGACCCAGAGACAGAGACACAGATACAGAGACACAGAGACAGAGACCCAGAGACAGAGACACAGAGACAGAGACACAGAGACAGAGACACAGAGACAGAGAAACAGAGACAGAGTCACAGAGACAGAGACACAGAGGCAGAGGCACAGAGAGAGAGACACAGAGGCAGAGACACAGAGAAAGAGACAGAGACACAGAGACGGAGACACAGGGACAGAGACACAGAGACAGGGACACAGAGACGGAGACACAGAGGCAGAGACACAGTGACAGAGACACAGAGACAGAGACACAGAGACAGATACACAGAGACAGCGTCACAGAGACAGAGACACAGAGCCAGAGGCACAGAGACAGAGACACAGAGGCAGAGGCACAGAGACAGAGACACAGAGACAGAGACACAGAGACAGGGACGCAGAGACAGAGACACAGAGACTGAGACAAAATGACAGAGATTCGGAGACAGAGACACAGGGAGAGAGACACAGAAACGTAGACACAAGGACAGAGACACAGAGACAGGGACACAGAGAGAGAGAGACCGAGACAGAGACACAGAGACATGGACACAGAGAGAGTGACACAAAGACAGAGACACAGGGACAGAGGAACAGAGACATAGACACAGAGACAGAGACACAGAGACAGAGACACAGGGACGGAGACACAAGGACAGAGACACAGAGACAGGGACACAGAGAGAGAGAGACCGAGACAGAGACACAGAGACAGAGACACAGAGGCAGAGGCACGGAGACAGAGACACAGAGACAGAGACACAGAGACCGAGACCCAGAGACAGAGACACAGAGACAGAGAAACAGAGACAGAGTCACAGAGACAGAGACACAGGGGCAGAGGCACAGAGAGAGAGACATAGAGTCAGAGACACAGAGACAGAGACGCAGAGACAGGGACACAGAGACAGAGACACAGAGACCGAGACCCAGAGACAGAGACACAGATACAGAGACACAGAGACAGAGACCCAGAGACAGAGACACAGAGACAGAGACACAGAGACAGAGACACAGAGACAGAGACACAGAGACACAGACACAGGGACAGAGACACAGAGAGAGTGACTCAGAGACAGAGACACAGAGACAGAGACACAGAGACAGAGACACAGAGACAGAGACACAGGGACAGAGACACAGAGACAGGGGCACAGAGACGGAGACACAGAGGCAGAGACACAGTGACAGAGACACAGAGACAGAGACACAGAGACAGGTACACAGAGACAGCGTCACAGAGACAGAGGCACAGAGCCAGAGGCACAGAGACAGAGACACAGAGACAGAGACACAGAGACAGGGACGCAGAGACAGAGACACAGAGACAGAGACAAAATTACAGAGATTCGGAGACAGAGACACAGGGAGAGAGACACAGGAACGTAGACACTAGGACAGAGACACAGAGACAGGGACACAGAGACGGAGACACAGAGAGAGAGACACAGAGACAGAGACACAGGGGCAGAGGCACAGAGACAGAGACACAGAGACAGAGACACAGCGACACAGAGACACAGACACAGGGACAGAGACACAGAGACATGGACACAGAGAGAGTGACTCAGAGACAGAGACGCAGAGACGGAGACAGAGGCACAGAGACATATACATAGAGACAGAGACACAGAGACAGAGACACAGAGACAGAGACACAGGGACAGAGACACAGAGACAGAGACACAGAGACAGAGACACAGAGACAGAGACGCAGAGACAGGGACACAGAGACAGAGACACAGAGACCGAGACCCAGAGACAGAGACACAGATACAGAGACACAGAGACAGAGACCCAGAGACAGAGACACAGAGACAGAGACACAGAGACAGAGACACAGAGACAGAGAAACAGAGACAGAGTCACAGAGACGGAGACACAGAGGCAGAGGCACAGAGAGAGAGACACAGAGGCAGAGACACAGAGAAAGAGACAGAGACACAGAGACGGAGACACAGGGACAGAGACACAGAGACAGGGACACAGAGACGGAGACATAGAGGCAGAGACACAGTGACAGAGACACAGAGACAGAGACACAGAGACAGATACACAGAGACAGCGTCACAGAGACAGAGACACAGAGCCAGAGGCACAGAGACAGAGACACAGAGACAGAGACACAGAGACAGGGACGCAGAGACAGAGACACAGAGACAGAGAAAAATGACAGAGATTCGGAGACAGAGACACAGGGAGAGAGACACAGAAACGTACACACAAGGACAGAGACACAGAGACAGGGACACAGAGACGGAGACACAGAGAGAGAGACACAGAGACAGAGACACAGGGGCAGAGGCACAGAGACAGAGACACAGAGACATGGACACAGAGAGAGTGACACAAAGACAGAGACACAGGGACAGAGGAACAGAGACATAGACACAGAGACAGAGACACAGAGACAGAGACACAGGGACGGAGACACAAGGACAGAGACACAGAGACAGGGACACAGAGAGAGAGAGACCGAGACAGAGACACAGAGACAGAGACACAGAGGCAGAGGCACGGAGACAGAGACACAGAGACAGAGACACAGAGACCGAGACCCAGAGACAGAGACACAGATACAGAGACACAGATGCAGAGACACAATGACAGAGATTCGGAGACAGAGATACAGGGAGAGGGACACAGAAACGGAGACACAGGGACAGAGACACAGAGACAGGGACACAGAGACAGAGACGCAGTGACAGAGACACAGAGGCAGAGACACAGAGAAAGAGAAACAGAGACAGAGACAGAGACAGAGACAGAGACACAGAGACAGAGACACAGAGACAGAGACACAGAGACAGAGACACAGAGACAGAGACGCAGAGACAGAGACACAGAGACGGAGACCCAGAGACAGAGACACAGATACAGAGACACAGAGACAGAGACACAGAGACAGAGACAGAGACAGAGACAGAGACAGAGACAGAGACAAAGACAGAGACACGGAGACAGATACACAGAGACAGAGACACAGGGACAGAGACACAGAGACGGAGACAGATGGACAGAGACACAGAGACCGTGACACAAGGAGAGAGACACAGAGACATAGACACAGAGACAGAGATACAGAGACAGAGACGCAGAGACAGATACACAGAGGCAGAGACACAGAGACAGAGACAGAGACACAGAGACGGAGACACAGGGACAGAGACACAGAGACAGGGACCCAGCGACAGAGTCACAGAGATAGAGACACTGAGACAGAGACAGAGACACCGGGACAGAGACACAGAGACAGAGACACAGAGACAGAGACACAGAGACTGTGACGCAAAGACGGAGACACAGGGGCAGAGACACCGAGACAGAGAGACAGAGACAGAGACACAGAGACAGAGACACAGAGACAGAGACACAGAGACAGAGACACAGAGACAGAGACACAGAGACAGAGACACAGAGACAGAGACACAGAGACAGAGACACAGAGACAGAGACACAGAGACAGAGACACAGGGACAGAGACACAGAGACAGAGACACAGAGTCAGAGACACAGAGACAGAGACGCAGAGACAGGGACACAGAGACAGAGACACAGAGACCGAGACCCAGAGACAGAGACACAGATACAGAGACACAGTGACAGAGACCCAGAGACAGAGACACAGAGACAGAGACACAGAGACAGAGAAACAGAGACAAAGTCACAGAGACAGAGACACAGAGGCAGAGGCACAGAGAGAGAGACACAGAGGCAGAGGCACAGAGACAGAGACACAGAGACAGAGACACAGAGACAGGGACGCAGAGACAGAGACACAGAGACTGAGACCCAGAGACAGAGACACAGATACAGAGACACAGAGACAGAGACACAGTGACAGAGACACAGAGACGGAGACACAGAGACAGATACACAGAGACAGCGTCACAGAGACAGAGACACAGAGGCAGAGGCACAGAGACAGAGACACAGAGACAGAGACACAGAGACAGGGACGCAGAGACAGAGACACAGAGACTGAGACAAAATGACAGAGATTCGGAGACAGAGACACAGGGAGAGAGACACAGAAACGTAGACACAAGGACAGAGACACAGAGACAGGGACACAGAGACGGAGATACAGAGAGAGAGACACAGAAACAGAGACACAGGGGCAGAGGCGAAGAGACAGAGACACAGAGACAGGGACACAGAGAGAGTGACACAAAGACAGAGACACAGGGACAGAGGAACAGAGACATAGACACAGAGACAGAGACACAGAGACAGAGACACAGGGACGGAGACACAAGGACAGAGACACAGAGACAGGGACACAGAGAGAGAGAGACAGAGACAGAGACACAGAGACAGAGACACAGAGACAGAGACACAAAGACAGAGACACAGAGACGGAGACTGTGGGACGGAGACTGTGGGACAGAGACACAGAGACAGAGACACAGGGACAGAGACACAGAGACAGAGACACAGAGACAGATTCACAGAGACAGAGACACAGAGACAGAGACACACGGACAGAGGCATAGACAAAAAGACAGAGGCACAGAGACAGAGACACAGAGACGGAGACACAAGGACAGAGACACAGAGACAGGGACACAGAGAGAGAGAGACAGAGACAGAGACACAGAGACGGAGACACAGAGGCAGATGCACGGAGACAGAGACACAGAGACAGGGACACAGAGAGAGTGACACAAAGACAGAGACACAGGGACAGAGGAACAGAGACATAGACACAGAGACAGAGACACAGAGACAGAGACACAGGGACGGAGACACAAGGACAGAGACACAGAGACAGGGACACAGAGAGAGAGAGACAGAGACAGAGACACAGAGACGGAGACACAGAGGCAGATGCACGGAGACAGAGACACAGAGACAGAGACACAGAGACCGAGACCCAGAGACAGAGACACAGATACAGAGACACAGATGCAGAGACACAATGACAGAGATTCGGAGACAGAGACACAGGGAGAGGGACACAGAAACGGAGACACAGGGACAGAGACACAGAGACAGGGACACAGAGACGGAGACGCAGTGACAGAGACACAGAGGCAGAGACACAGACAAAGAGAAACAGAGACAGAGACAGAGACAGAGACACAGAGACAGAGACACAGAGACAGAGACACAGAGACAGAGACACAGAGACAGAGACACAGAGACAGAGACACAGAGACAGAGACACAGAGAAAGAGACGCAGAGACAGAGACACAGAGACGGAGACCCAGAGACAGAGACACAGAGACAGAGATTCAGAGACAGGGACACAGAGACGGAGACACAGAGGCAGAGACACAGAGGCAGAGGCACAGAGACAGAGACACAGAGACAGAGACGCAGAGACAGAGACACAGAGACGGAGACCCAGAGACAGAGACACAGATACAGAGACACAGAGACAGAGACACAGAGACAGAGACACAAAGGCAGGCACACAGAGACAGAGACACAGAGACGGAGACAGAGAGGCAGATACACAGAGACAGAGACACAGAGACAGAGACACAGAGACAGAGACACAGAGACAGAGAAACAGAGACAGAGTCACAGAGACAGAGTCACAGAGACAGAGACACAGAGGCAGAGACACAGTGACAGAGACACAGAGACAGAGACACAGAGACAGATACACAGAGACAGCGTCACAGAGGCAGAGACACGGAGGCAGAGGCACAGAGACAGAGACACAGAGACAGAGACACAGAGACAGGGACGCAGAGACAGAGACACAGAGACAGAGACAAAATGACAGAGATTCGGAGACAGAGACACAGGGAGAGAGACACAGAGACAGAGACACAGAGGCAGAGACACAGTGACAGAGACACAGAGACAGAGACACAGAGACAGATACACAGAGACAGCGTCACAGAGGCAGAGACACGGAGGCAGAGGCACAGAGACAGAGACACAGAGACAGAGACACAGAGACAGGGACGCAGAGACAGAGACACAGAGACAGAGACAAAATGACAGAGATTCGGAGACAGAGACACAGGGAGAGAGACACAGAAACGTAGACACAAGGACAGAGACACAGAGACAGGGACACAGAGACGGAGACACAGAGAGAGAGACACAGAGACAGAGACACAGGGGCAGAGGCACGGAGACAGAGACACAGAGACATGGACACAGAGAGAGTGACACAAAGACAGAAACACAGGGACAGAGGAACAGAGACATAGACACAGAGACAGAGACACAGAGACAGAGACACAGGGACGGAGACACAAGGACAGAGACACAGAGACAGGGACACAGAGAGAGAGAGACCGAGACAGAGACACAGAGACAGAGACACAGAGGCAGAGGCACGGAGACAGAGACACAGAGACAGAGACACAGAGACCGAGACCCAGAGACAGAGACGCAGATACAGAGACACAGATGCAGAGACACAATGACAGAGATTCGGAGACAGAGACACAGGGAGAGGGACACAGAAACGGAGACACAGGGACAGAGACACAGAGACAGGGACACAGAGACAGAGACGCAGTGACAGAGACACAGGGGCAGAGACACACAGAAAGAGAAACAGAGACAGAGACAGAGACAGAGACAGAGACAGAGACAGAGACACAGAGACAGAGACACAGACACAGAGTCACAGATACAGAGACACAGAGGCAGAGGCACAGAGACAGAGACACAGAGACAGAGACACAAAGGCAGGCACACAGAGACAGAGACACAGAGACGGAGACAGAGAGGCAGATACACAGAGACAGAGACACAGAGACAGAGACACAGAGACAGAGACACAGAGACAGAGACACAGAGACAGAGAAACAGAGACAGAGTCACAGAGACAGAGACACAGAGGCAGAGACACAGTGACAGAGACAGAGAGACAGAGACACAGAGACAGATACACAGAGACAGCGTCACAGAGGCAGAGACACAGAGGCAGAGGCACAGAGACAGAGACACAGAGACAGAGACACAGAGACAGGGACGCAGAGACAGAGACACAGAGACAGAGACAAAATGACAGAGATTCGGAGACAGAGACACAGGGAGAGAGACACAGAAACGTAGACACAAGGACAGAGACACAGAGACAGGGACACAGAGACGGAGACACAGAGAGAGAGACACAGAGACAGAGACACAGGGGCAGAGGCACGGAGACAGAGACACAGAGACATGGACACAGAGAGAGTGACACAAAGACAGAGACACAGGGACAGAGGAACAGAGACATAGACACAGAGACAGAGACACAGAGACAGAGACACAGGGACGGAGGCACAAGGACAGAGACACAGAGACAGGGACACAGAGAGAGAGAGACCGAGACAGAGACACAGAGACAGAGACACAGAGGCAGAGGCACGGAGACAGAGACACAGAGACAGAGACACAGAGACCGAGACCCAGAGACAGAGACGCAGATACAGAGACACAGATGCAGAGACACAATGACAGAGATTCGGAGACAGAGACACAGGGAGAGGGACACAGAAACGGAGACACAGGGACAGAGACACAGAGACAGGGACACAGAGACAGAGACGCAGTGACAGAGACACAGGGGCAGAGACACAGAGAAAGAGAAACAGAGACAGAGACAGAGACAGAGACACAGAGACAGAGACACAGAGACAGAGACACAGAGACAGAGACACAGAGACAGAGACACAGAGACAGAGACACAGAGACACAGAGACAGAGACACAGAGACGGAGACACAGAGACAGATACACAGAGACAGCGTCACAGAGACAGAGACACAGAGGCAGAGGCACAGAGACAGAGACACAGAGACAGGGACGCAGAGACAGAGACACAGAGACAGAGACAAAATGACAGAGATTCGGAGACAGAGACACAGGGAGAGAGACACAGAAACGTAGACACAAGGACAGAGACACAGAGACAGGGACACAGAGACGGAGACACAGAGAGAGAGACACAGAGACAGAGACACAGGGGCAGAGGCACAGAGACAGAGACACAGACACAGGGACACAGAGAGAGTGACACAAAGACAGAGACACAGGGACAGAGGAACAGAGACATAGACACAGAAACAGAGACACAGAGACCGAGACCCAGAGACAGAGACACAGATACAGAGACTCAGAGACAGAGACACAGAGACAGAGACACAGAGAGAGAGACATAGAGACAGAGACACAGAGACAGAGAAACAGAGACAGAGTCACAGAGACAGAGACACAGAGGCAGAGGCACAGAGAGAGAGACACAGAGGCAGAGACACAGAGAAAGAGACAGAGACACAGAGACAGAGACACAGGGACAGAGACACAGAGACAGGGACACAGAGACGGAGACACAGAGGCAGAGACACAGTGACAGAGACACAGAGACAGAGACACAGAGACAGAGACAAAATGACAGAGATTCGGAGACAGAGACACAGGGAGAGAGACACAGAAACGTAGACACAAGGACAGAGACACAGAGACAGGGACACAGAGACGGAGACACAGAGAGAGAGACACAGAGACAGAGACACAGAGGCAGAGGCACAGAGACAGAGACACAGAGACAGAGACACAGAGACACAGACACAGGGACAGAGACACAGAGAGAGTGACTCAGAGACAGAGACACAGAGACGGAGACAGAGGCACAGAGACATATACATAGAGACAGAGACACAGAGACAGAGACACAGAGACAGAGACACAGAGACAGAGACACAGAGACAGAGACACAGGGACAGAGACACAGAGACAGAGACACAGAGTCAGAGACACAGAGACAGAGACGCAGAGACAGGGACACAGAGACAGAGACACAGAGACCGAGACCCAGAGACAGAGACACAGATACAGAGACACAGAGACGGAGACACAGAGACAGATACACAGAGACAGCGTCACAGAGACAGAGACACAGAGGCAGAGGCACAGAGACAGAGACACAGAGACAGGGACGCAGAGACAGAGACACAGAGACAGAGACAAAATGACAGAGATTCGGAGACAGAGACACAGGGAGAGAGACACAGAAACGTAGACACAAGGACAGAGACACAGAGACAGGGACACAGAGACGGAGACACAGAGAGAGAGACACAGAGACAGAGACACAGGGGCAGAGGCACAGAGACAGAGACACAGACACAGGGACACAGAGAGAGTGACACAAAGACAGAGACACAGGGACAGAGGAACAGAGACATAGACACAGAAACAGAGACACAGAGACCGAGACCCAGAGACAGAGACACAGATACAGAGACTCAGAGACAGAGACACAGAGACAGAGACACAGAGAGAGAGACACAGAGACAGAGACACAGAGACAGAGAAACAGAGACAGAGTCACAGAGACAGAGACACAGAGGCAGAGGCACAGAGAGAGAGACACCGAGGCAGAGACACAGAGAAAGAGACAGAGACACAGAGACAGAGACACAGGGACAGAGACACAGAGACAGGGACACAGAGACGGAGACACAGAGGCAGAGACACAGTGACAGAGACACAGAGACAGAGACACAGAGACAGAGACAAAATGACAGAGATTCGGAGACAGAGACACAGGGAGAGAGACACAGAAACGTAGACACAAGGACAGAGACACAGAGACAGAGACACAGAGACGGAGACAGAGAGGCAGATACACAGAGACAGAGACACAGAGACAGAGACACAGAGACAGAGACACAGAGACAGAGAAACAGAGACAGAGTCACAGAGACAGAGTCACAGAGACAGAGACACAGAGGCAGAGACACAGTGACAGAGACACAGAGACAGAGACACAGAGACAGATACACAGAGACAGCGTCACAGAGGCAGAGACACGGAGGCAGAGGCACAGAGACAGAGACACAGAGACAGAGACACAGAGACAGGGACGCAGAGACAGAGACACAGAGACAGAGACAAAATGACAGAGATTCGGAGACAGAGACACAGGGAGAGAGACACAGAAACGTAGACACAAGGACAGAGACACAGAGACAGGGACACAGAGACGGAGACACAGAGAGAGAGACACAGAGACAGAGACACAGGGGCAGAGGCACGGTGACAGAGACACAGAGACATGGACACAGAGAGAGTGACACAAAGACAGAAACGCAGGGACAGAGGAACAGAGACATAGACACAGAGACAGAGACACAGAGACAGAGACACAGGGACGGAGACACAAGGACAGAGACACAGAGACAGGGACACAGAGAGAGAGAGACCGAGACAGAGACACAGAGACAGAGACACAGAGGCAGAGGCACGGAGACAGAGACACAGAGACAGAGACACAGAGACCGAGACCCAGAGACAGAGACGCAGATACAGAGACACAGATGCAGAGACACAATGACAGAGATTCGGAGACAGAGACACAGGGAGAGGGACACAGAAACGGAGACACAGGGACAGAGACACAGAGACAGGGACACAGAGACAGAGACGCAGTGACAGAGACACAGGGGCAGAGACACACAGAAAGAGAAACAGAGACAGAGACAGAGACAGAGACAGAGACAGAGACACAGAGACAGAGACACAGACACAGAGTCACAGATACAGAGACACAGAGGCAGAGGCACAGAGACAGAGACACAGAGACAGAGACACAAAGGCAGGCACACAGTGACAGAGACACAGAGACGGAGACAGAGAGGCAGATACACAGAGACAGAGACACAGAGACAGAGACACAGAGACAGAGACACAGAGACAGAGACACAGAGACAGAGACACAGAGACAGAGACACAGAGACAGAGAAACAGAGACAGAGTCACAGAGACAGAGACACAGAGGCAGAGACACAGTGACAGAGACACAGAGACAGAGACACAGAGACAGATACACAGAGACAGCGTCACAGAGGCAGAGACACAGAGGCAGAGGCACAGAGACAGAGACACAGAGACAGAGACACAGAGACAGGGACGCAGAGACAGAGACACAGAGACAGAGACAAAATGACAGAGATTCGGAGACAGAGACACAGGGAGAGAGACACAGAAACGTAGACACAAGGACAGAGACACAGAGACAGGGACACAGAGACGGAGACACAGAGAGAGAGACACAGAGACAGAGACACAGGGGCAGAGGCACGGAGACAGAGACACAGAGACATGGACGCAGAGAGAGTGACACAAAGACAGAGACACAGGGACAGAGGAACAGAGACATAGACACAGAGACAGAGACACAGAGACAGAGACACAGGGACGGAGGCACAAGGACAGAGACACAGAGACAGGGACACAGAGAGAGAGAGACCGAGACAGAGACACAGAGACAGAGACACAGAGGCAGAGGCACGGAGACAGAGACACAGAGACAGAGACACAGAGACCGAGACCCAGAGACAGAGACGCAGATACAGAGACACAGATGCAGAGACACAATGACAGAGATTCGGAGACAGAGACACAGGGAGAGGGACACAGAAACGGAGACACAGGGACAGAGACACAGAGACAGGGACACAGAAACAGAGACGCAGTGACAGAGACACAGGGGCAGAGACACAGAGAAAGAGAAACAGAGACAGAGACAGAGACAGAGACACAGAGACAGAGACACAGAGACAGAGACACAGAGACAGAGACACAGAGACAGAGACACAGAGACAGAGACACAGAGACACAGAGACAGAGACACAGAGACGGAGACACAGAGACAGATACACAGAGACAGCGTCACAGAGACAGAGACACAGAGGCAGAGGCACAGAGACAGAGACACAGAGACAGGGACGCAGAGACAGAGACACAGAGACAGAGACAAAATGACAGAGATTCGGAGACAGAGACACAGGGAGAGAGACACAGAAACGTAGACACAAGGACAGAGACACAGAGACAGGGACACAGAGACGGAGACACAGAGAGAGAGACACAGAGACAGAGACACAGGGGCAGAGGCACAGAGACAGAGACACAGACACAGGGACACAGAGAGAGTGACACAAAGACAGAGACACAGGGACAGAGGAACAGAGACATAGACACAGAAACAGAGACACAGAGACCGAGACCCAGAGACAGAGACACAGATACAGAGACTCAGAGACAGAGACACAGAGACAGAGACACAGAGAGAGAGACACAGAGACAGAGACACAGAGACAGAGAAACAGAGACAGAGTCACAGAGACAGAGACACAGAGGCAGAGGCACAGAGAGAGAGACACAGAGGCAGAGACACAGAGAAAGAGACAGAGACACAGAGACAGAGACACAGGGACAGAGACACAGAGACAGGGACACAGAGACGGAGACACAGAGGCAGAGACACAGTGACAGAGACACAGAGACAGAGACACAGAGACAGAGACAAAATGACAGAGATTCGGAGACAGAGACACAGGGAGAGAGACACAGAAACGTAGACACAAGGACAGAGACACAGAGACAGGGACACAGAGACGGAGACACAGAGAGAGAGACACAGAGACAGAGACACAGAGGCAGAGGCACAGAGACAGAGACACAGAGACAGAGACACAGAGACACAGACACAGGGACAGAGACACAGAGAGAGTGACTCAGAGACAGAGACACAGAGACGGAGACAGAGGCACAGAGACATATACATAGAGACAGAGACACAGAGACAGAGACACAGAGACAGAGACACAGAGACAGAGACACAGAGACAGAGACACAGGGACAGAGACACAGAGACAGAGACACAGAGTCAGAGACACAGAGACAGAGACGCAGAGACAGGGACACAGAGACAGAGACACAGAGACCGAGACCCAGAGACAGAGACACAGATACAGAGACACAGAGACGGAGACACAGAGACAGATACACAGAGACAGCGTCACAGAGACAGAGACACAGAGGCAGAGGCACAGAGACAGAGACACAGAGACAGGGACGCAGAGACAGAGACACAGAGACAGAGACAAAATGACAGAGATTCGGAGACAGAGACACAGGGAGAGAGACACAGAAACGTAGACACAAGGACAGAGACACAGAGACAGGGACACAGAGACGGAGACACAGAGAGAGAGACACAGAGACAGAGACACAGGGGCAGAGGCACAGAGACAGAGACACAGACACAGGGACACAGAGAGAGTGACACAAAGACAGAGACACAGGGACAGAGGAACAGAGACATAGACACAGAAACAGAGACACAGAGACCGAGACCCAGAGACAGAGACACAGATACAGAGACTCAGAGACAGAGACACAGAGACAGAGACACAGAGAGAGAGACACAGAGACAGAGACACAGAGACAGAGAAACAGAGACAGAGTCACAGAGACAGAGACACAGAGGCAGAGGCACAGAGAGAGAGACACCGAGGCAGAGACACAGAGAAAGAGACAGAGACACAGAGACAGAGACACAGGGACAGAGACACAGAGACAGGGACACAGAGACGGAGACACAGAGGCAGAGACACAGTGACAGAGACACAGAGACAGAGACACAGAGACAGAGACAAAATGACAGAGATTCGGAGACAGAGACACAGGGAGAGAGACACAGAAACGTAGACACAAGGACAGAGACACAGAGACAGGGACACAGAGACGGAGACACAGAGAGAGAGACACAGAGACAGAGACACAGAGGCAGAGGCACAGAGACAGAGACACAGAGACAGAGACACAGAGACACAGACACAGGGACAGAGACACAGAGAGAGTGACTCAGAGACAGAGACACAGAGACGGAGACAGAGGCACAGAGACATATACATAGAGACAGAGACACAGAGACAGAGACACAGAGACAGAGACACAGAGACAGAGACACAGAGACAGAGACACAGGGACAGAGACACAGAGACAGAGTCACAGAGACAGAGACACAGAGGCAGAGACACAGAGACCGAGACCCAGAGACAGAGACACAGATACAGAGACACAGAGACAGAGACACAGAGACAGAGGCACAGAGACAGAGTCACAGAGATAGAGACACAGAGGCAGAGGCACAGAGACAGGGACACAGAGAAAGAGAAACAGAGACAGAGACAGAGACACAGATACAGAGACACAGAGACAGAGACACAGAGACAGAGACACAGAGACAGAGACACAGAGACAGAGACACAGAGACAGAGATACAGAGACAGAGACACAGAGACAGAGACACAGAGACAGAGTCACAGAGACAGAGACACAGAGACTGTTACCGCGTGGGCAAAATGATTAATTTTAATTTGAAAGAAACATTCGTCGTATGCCCACTTCACACGCTGACTTAACGGCGAGTGAATTATTGGAAAAAAAATGGATAGTGACACTGATATTAAATGTAAACACTTAAAATATTTAATTAACAAATTACAAATAAGTTTAAAGTAGTTTGTTTTATAAATGTATCGGACGGCGACTTAGAATTGATAAAAGATGTTTCTTGTATGTTAGTTTGTTTGAATCTCACTATTTCGCACAATATTTCTTTCGAAGTAAACTTTGTTTTGTAGTGGGGTATTTTGTAACAACGCTTCTAATTGGTTAATGCACATTTTAAATTTTTGGGGGATGAAGTCTACTCCGTGGGGACTACCGTTAGACCCAGGTAAGGTCTCTAACAGTTCAAATGGTCGAAGGCAGTAAGAATTGTAAATGATTAGGTTTTCCCAAACGTGTAAATCGTTTGACCTTTTTATGGCTACTTTCAATTGCAGGTAATTACGATATTTAGTTTTACTATTTCTTAAAAGTTTTGCCTTTACTGCCTTGAGACATGTTTTATTTGAAATATGATTTAAATTGCTTTAGTTGAATATTAAATTTTTCCCAAATATTTTGAAAGGTCACAAGTTACCAAACGAACTGTGAATTTTTGTTCTGTTCTTTTGTTACGCAGTAACATGCCGCCCGCCTTGAACGAGTGCGTTCAATTAAATTTGATTAACATAGAATTCTATAAACTCAATACAAATTTGAATTATTCATACAATATGTCTATTTGCATAACAAAACAAACCTATGATAAACGCTAAAATGCTAAAAGATTGATTTAAGTTCTACAATCTATTAAATGGACTATATATGTGCATACATTGTATATATATATCTTACCACGTGCTACACTATTTTGCGGATTACAATATTAATTTAATTCTACAGTTAACTTCTGATACATGTTGAACTTATACTATAACACTTTTAATACCACCCGCGCATTGTTTATCGTTGTGTCTATTGATAATGGTGCAAATTTATTTACACAACGCTTGTACACTCCGCACGGTGTCTTTGTAGCTGCTACACACACTACACTATATTATCCTGGCTGGATCACGATGATGCAACCAATGATCCAATGCATCGGCGGAAGATTTTCCTCATGTATAGGTACCAGCTTTTCACCTGTAATTCCTGTGCCATTCCCTTGATGCCATCGTTGCCAAAATTGTTGCATTATTTTATATGTGTGTTGCCACATTGACAGCTTATTTGTAATTACGTTTCGAAGATCGTTTTCCGATATGTTTGCAAAAGATCTTCCAATTAAAAAATATACTGGAGTCAAGGATGTGAGGTCATTAGGATAACAGGAGAGTGGGATTAAACATCTGGAGTTTAACATCAATTCTATCTCAATAATTTTTCTTGCATTCAATGACAGATGTACTATGTATTTTCCATCCGAACGACAATTTTTAGACTCGTTGTATATCCTTTCACAAACTAATTCTTCGTTCGATAAATGTTTTTTATTTGATATTTTTTCAACCTCCCAAGAATTTGTTAATTGTTTATCTAAATTAGTTACTATATGACACGACTTGGATATCACATTTTCAGATTTGCCTACCTCACCAACGACTATCCAACCTAACAATGTTTTCTGTAGCACTGCATCCGTGCTATTAGATAATTTTATTTGTCCTATACTAAGTAATTTGTAGAATAGCGTGGTTCCAATCAACGCATCGATTTCTGCCGGTTTGTTGAATTCCGGGTCTGCTAATTGTACATTATGAGGGATTGCAAGAGCCCCCTTATTTACCTGCCGCGAAGGAAGTATGTCAGTAATTGCGGGAAGCGCCACAAATTCTACCTGAGACTCAAAATTATTTATTCGTGACTTTATTGTTGTCTTTACTTTATATTCTGCCCGCGTAATTAATTGTCCAAGTCCCGCGAACGGTAAATTAATTTTTTGTTTTATCAATTTAAGATCATCTGCTAATTTTTCAGAAATGAAATTGCATTGGGAACACCCATCTAATAATACACGACATTCACGTGCCCTATTATACCGATCTAATATGTGAATGCGTGCTGTCCCTAACAAAACCTCTGAATCATATGTTATCGCATAACTCTTTTTTATCGATTCCGTAGAAGAAGACGCAGTCGTTTGATCATTAAAACACTGTTCCTCTACATTATTACTTTGTGTATTACTGTCTTCAAAATGTAACAAGATATTGTGTCGTCGATTGCATTTTTTGCAACCAGGCGCAAAACATTTACTTGTATGATGATTATCTCGTAAACAATTTATACATAATTTCTTGTTTCTAACCACATTACTTCTTTCGCGTGGACTTAACTGCATGAATTCTTGACATGCATAAATACTGTGATCTGCCTGACAAAGGGCACACTCATATCGCGGTTGTGCACTTACATATGCTTGCCTATGAGCTCCTAATGTTCCTACTCGATTTATGCTTCGATTATGAACTACTGGATTGTTATATTTATTTTTTACGTTATTACATTCCTCGATATCATCTCCCCGTTCTTGTTTATTTAAAAATGCAATAAGTTCGGTAAATTTTGGCATTTGAGAATTTTCTAAAGTACGTTCCCAAGTTCGTCGCGTTGTTTTATCAAGTTTTTGAATGATTACGTATACTAACATTGCATCCCAACTATCTACCGGTACTTGAAGGGCCTTCAATGCATTAACATGCATCAAAGCGTTTTCCTTTAGTGTTCGCAAACTAAGAGGTGAATCTTTATTAATCTCTGTCAATTCTAACAACATTTTGATGTGTGTTTGTACTATTTGCCGCGGTTTATCGCATCGTTGTTTCAACAATTCCCAAGCTACCAGATAGTTTTCTTCAGACGCGTTTAATGGATCGATTATTGTGGCTACACTACCACGAAGTGAATTTTTTAATAAATAAAATTTCTGTACCGCGGGAATCTGATCATCATTGTGAACTAGTGACTGAAAGGTGTCATGGAAACTGTGCCACTCAATAGGGTTACCGTCAAATGGACGAATTTCAATTTTTGGTAATAATGTATTTTGTTGGACAATAACTTTAGAATTATTCGCGGTCGCGATCGGCTGAGTGCTCGTAGTCGCTGATATACTACCATTAGGATCTAGTTCCCTAACCCGTTGACTTATTAGATCAGAACATTCAAAATATAATTCATCAAACTGTTCTCGTTCAACATCCTGATCTGCCTCAAGCTGAGCTTCTTCAGCAAGCTCTTCAATTTCAAATTGTATATTACTAAACGCTTGATAATATTGTTCTAATTTTTGTTTACGCGTTTCTAATGCATCGCTACTTATTAATGCATGTTCATTGATATGTTTAATTAAACGTGTTATATTTGCTTTATTAACACCACGAGCTTTAATTAATGATTTGATTTTTAACGCAGCCATTGTAAATTGAGTAATGATAATTTGTAATTGAGATAGAATCAATTGAAATGTTTATTAAGGAAGTTTAAGCAAGGAAATGGAAGATTCTTTTACTTACATACGACCTTGTTGATATTCTTTGAGTAGCTGTCTCCTTATTCGATGATCTTGAAAAGGCTGTTCTCCAAACGGGAGTCCAGTGTTGTTAGTCCCTCGATGATTGACACCGAGATGTTTGATGATTTGTTTCCTTGCGTGGATGTTGTCCAAATGGGATGTTATCCACCAATATGTTGTCCAAATGGGATGTCTCCAAACGGGATGACTCCAAAACGAGATGTCTCCAAACGGGATGACTCCAAACAGATGATTCCAAACAGGATGACTCCAAACGGGATGTCTCCAAACGAAATGTTTCAAAATGGGATGACTCCAAACGGGATGTCTCCAAATGGGATGTCTCCAAACGGGATGACACCAAACGAAATGTTTAAAAATGGGAAGACTCCAAACGGGATGTCTCCAAATGGGATGTCTCCAAACGGGATGACACCAAACGAAATGTTTCAAAATGGGATGACTCCAAACGGGATGTCTCCAAATGGGATGTCTCCAAACGGGATGACACCAAACGAAATGTTTCAAAATCGGATGACTCCAAACAGGATGTCTCCAAATGGGATGTCTCCAAACGGGATGACACCAAATTGTATTATGATTAATTGGCACGTCCGATGATTCCACACAATGGGATGTTTTTGCTCTTGACTTGATGTTTAATGTTATACTTTGTTACACAGTTCACTATCCGGCTCGAAGGACCATATGTTACCGCGTGGGCAAAATGATTAATTTTAATTTGAAAGAAACTTTCGTCGTATGCCCACTTCACACGCTGACTTAACGGCGAGTGAATTATTGGAAAAAAAATGGATAGTGACACTGATATTAAATGTAAACACTTAAAATATTTAATTAACAAATTACAAATAAGTTTAAAGTAGTTTGTTTTATAAATGTATCGGACGGCGACTTAGAATTGATAAAAGATGTTTCTTGTATGTTAGTTTGTTTGAATCTCACTATTTCGCACAATATTTCTTTCGAAGTAAACTTTGTTTTGTAGTGGGGTATTTTGTAACAACGCTTCTAATTGGTTAATGCACATTTTAAATTTTTGGGGGATGAAGTCTACTCCGTGGGGACTACCGTTAGACCCAGGTAAGGTCTCTAACAGTTCAAATGGTCGAAGGCAGTAAGAATTGTAAATGATTAGGTTTTCCCAAACGTGTAAATCGTTTGACCTTTTTATGGCTACTTTCAATTGCAGGTAATTACGATATTTAGTTTTACTATTTCTTAAAAGTTTTGCCTTTACTGCCTTGAGACATGTTTTATTTGAAATATGATTTAAATTGCTTTAGTTGAATATTAAATTTTTCCCAAATATTTTGAAAGGTCACAAGTTACCAAACGAACTGTGAATTTTTGTTCTGTTCTTTTGTTACGCAGTAACATGCCGCCCGCCTTGAACGAGTGCGTTCAATTAAATTTGATTAACATAGAATTCTATAAACTCAATACAAATTTGAATTATTCATACAATATGTCTATTTGCATAACAAAACAAACCTATGATAAACGCTAAAATGCTAAAAGATTGATTTAAGTTCTACAATCTATTAAATGGACTATATATGTGCATACATTGTATATATATATCTTACCACGTGCTACACTATTTTGCGGATTACAATATTAATTTAATTCTACAGTTAACTTCTGATACATGTTGAACTTATACTATAACACTTTTAATACCACCCGCGCATTGTTTATCGTTGTGTCTATTGATAATGGTGCAAATTTATTTACACAACGCTTGTACACTCCGCACGGTGTCTTTGTAGCTGCTACACACACTACACTATATTATCCTGGCTGGATCACGATGATGCAACCAATGATCCAATGCATCGGCGGAAGATTTTCCTCATGTATAGGTACCAGCTTTTCACCTGTAATTCCTGTGCCATTCCCTTGATGCCATCGTTGCCAAAATTGTTGCATTATTTTATATGTGTGTTGCCACATTGACAGCTTATTTGTAATTACGTTTCGAAGATCGTTTTCCGATATGTTTGCAAAAGATCTTCCAATTAAAAAATATACTGGAGTCAAGGATGTGAGGTCATTAGGATAACAGGAGAGTGGGATTAAACATCTGGAGTTTAACATCAATTCTATCTCAATAATTTTTCTTGCATTCAATGACAGATGTACTATGTATTTTCCATCCGAACGACAATTTTTAGACTCGTTGTATATCCTTTCACAAACTAATTCTTCGTTCGATAAATGTTTTTTATTTGATATTTTTTCAACCTCCCAAGAATTTGTTAATTGTTTATCTAAATTAGTTACTATATGACACGACTTGGATATCACATTTTCAGATTTGCCTACCTCACCAACGACTATCCAACCTAACAATGTTTTCTGTAGCACTGCATCCGTGCTATTAGATAATTTTATTTGTCCTATACTAAGTAATTTGTAGAATAGCGTGGTTCCAATCAACGCATCGATTTCTGCCGGTTTGTTGAATTCCGGGTCTGCTAATTGTACATTATGAGGGATTGCAAGAGCCCCCTTATTTACCTGCCGCGAAGGAAGTATGTCAGTAATTGCGGGAAGCGCCACAAATTCTACCTGAGACTCAAAATTATTTATTCGTGACTTTATTGTTGTCTTTACTTTATATTCTGCCCGCGTAATTAATTGTCCAAGTCCCGCGAACGGTAAATTAATTTTTTGTTTTATCAATTTAAGATCATCTGCTAATTTTTCAGAAATGAAATTGCATTGGGAACACCCATCTAATAATACACGACATTCACGTGCCCTATTATACCGATCTAATATGTGAATGCGTGCTGTCCCTAACAAAACCTCTGAATCATATGTTATCGCATAACTCTTTTTTATCGATTCCGTAGAAGAAGACGCAGTCGTTTGATCATTAAAACACTGTTCCTCTACATTATTACTTTGTGTATTACTGTCTTCAAAATGTAACAAGATATTGTGTCGTCGATTGCATTTTTTGCAACCAGGCGCAAAACATTTACTTGTATGATGATTATCTCGTAAACAATTTATACATAATTTCTTGTTTCTAACCACATTACTTCTTTCGCGTGGACTTAACTGCATGAATTCTTGACATGCATAAATACTGTGATCTGCCTGACAAAGGGCACACTCATATCGCGGTTGTGCACTTACATATGCTTGCCTATGAGCTCCTAATGTTCCTACTCGATTTATGCTTCGATTATGAACTACTGGATTGTTATATTTATTTTTTACGTTATTACATTCCTCGATATCATCTCCCCGTTCTTGTTTATTTAAAAATGCAATAAGTTCGGTAAATTTTGGCATTTGAGAATTTTCTAAAGTACGTTCCCAAGTTCGTCGCGTTGTTTTATCAAGTTTTTGAATGATTACGTATACTAACATTGCATCCCAACTATCTACCGGTACTTGAAGGGCCTTCAATGCATTAACATGCATCAAAGCGTTTTCCTTTAGTGTTCGCAAACTAAGAGGTGAATCTTTATTAATCTCTGTCAATTCTAACAACATTTTGATGTGTGTTTGTACTATTTGCCGCGGTTTATCGCATCGTTGTTTCAACAATTCCCAAGCTACCAGATAGTTTTCTTCAGACGCGTTTAATGGATCGATTATTGTGGCTACACTACCACGAAGTGAATTTTTTAATAAATAAAATTTCTGTACCGCGGGAATCTGATCATCATTGTGAACTAGTGACTGAAAGGTGTCATGGAAACTGTGCCACTCAATAGGGTTACCGTCAAATGGACGAATTTCAATTTTTGGTAATAATGTATTTTGTTGGACAATAACTTTAGAATTATTCGCGGTCGCGATCGGCTGAGTGCTCGTAGTCGCTGATATACTACCATTAGGATCTAGTTCCCTAACCCGTTGACTTATTAGATCAGAACATTCAAAATATAATTCATCAAACTGTTCTCGTTCAACATCCTGATCTGCCTCAAGCTGAGCTTCTTCAGCAAGCTCTTCAATTTCAAATTGTATATTACTAAACGCTTGATAATATTGTTCTAATTTTTGTTTACGCGTTTCTAATGCATCGCTACTTATTAATGCATGTTCATTGATATGTTTAATTAAACGTGTTATATTTGCTTTATTAACACCACGAGCTTTAATTAATGATTTGATTTTTAACGCAGCCATTGTAAATTGAGTAATGATAATTTGTAATTGAGATAGAATCAATTGAAATGTTTATTAAGGAAGTTTAAGCAAGGAAATGGAAGATTCTTTTACTTACATACGACCTTGTTGATATTCTTTGAGTAGCTGTCTCCTTATTCGATGATCTTGAAAAGGCTGTTCTCCAAACGGGAGTCCAGTGTTGTTAGTCCCTCGATGATTGACACCGAGATGTTTGATGATTTGTTTCCTTGCGTGGATGTTGTCCAAATGGGATGTTATCCACCAATATGTTGTCCAAATGGGATGTCTCCAAACGGGATGACTCCAAAACGAGATGTCTCCAAACGGGATGACTCCAAACAGATGATTCCAAACAGGATGACTCCAAACGGGATGTCTCCAAACGAAATGTTTCAAAATGGGATGACTCCAAACGGGATGTCTCCAAATGGGATGTCTCCAAACGGGATGACACCAAACGAAATGTTTAAAAATGGGAAGACTCCAAACGGGATGTCTCCAAATGGGATGTCTCCAAACGGGATGACACCAAACGAAATGTTTCAAAATGGGATGACTCCAAACGGGATGTCTCCAAATGGGATGTCTCCAAACGGGATGACACCAAACGAAATGTTTCAAAATCGGATGACTCCAAACAGGATGTCTCCAAATGGGATGTCTCCAAACGGGATGACACCAAATTGTATTATGATTAATTGGCACGTCCGATGATTCCACACAATGGGATGTTTTTGCTCTTGACTTGATGTTTAATGTTATACTTTGTTACACAGTTCACTATCCGGCTCGAAGGACCATATGTTACCGCGTGGGCAAAATGATTAATTTTAATTTGAAAGAAACTTTCGTCGTATGCCCACTTCACACGCTGACTTAACGGCGAGTGAATTATTGGAAAAAAAATGGATAGTGACACTGATATTAAATGTAAACACTTAAAATATTTAATTAACAAATTACAAATAAGTTTAAAGTAGTTTGTTTTATAAATGTATCGGACGGCGACTTAGAATTGATAAAAGATGTTTCTTGTATGTTAGTTTGTTTGAATCTCACTATTTCGCACAATATTTCTTTCGAAGTAAACTTTGTTTTGTAGTGGGGTATTTTGTAACAACGCTTCTAATTGGTTAATGCACATTTTAAATTTTTGGGGGATGAAGTCTACTCCGTGGGGACTACCGTTAGACCCAGGTAAGGTCTCTAACAGTTCAAATGGTCGAAGGCAGTAAGAATTGTAAATGATTAGGTTTTCCCAAACGTGTAAATCGTTTGACCTTTTTATGGCTACTTTCAATTGCAGGTAATTACGATATTTAGTTTTACTATTTCTTAAAAGTTTTGCCTTTACTGCCTTGAGACATGTTTTATTTGAAATATGATTTAAATTGCTTTAGTTGAATATTAAATTTTTCCCAAATATTTTGAAAGGTCACAAGTTACCAAACGAACTGTGAATTTTTGTTCTGTTCTTTTGTTACGCAGTAACAGAGACGGAGACGCAGAGACAGAGACACAGAGACAGAGACACAGAGACCGAGACCCAGAGACAGAGACACAGATACAGAGACACAGAGACAGACACACAGAGACAGAGACACAGAGACAGAGACACAGAGACAGAGACACAGAGACAGAGACACAGAGACATAGTCACAGAGACAGAGACACAGAGACAGAGACACAGAGACAGAGACACAGAGACAGAGACACAGAGACAGAGACACAGAGACAGAGACACAGAGACAGAGACACAGAGACAGAGACACAGAGAAAGAGAAACAGAGACAGAGACAGAGACAGAGACACATATACAGAGACACAGAGGCCGAGACCCAGAGACAGAGACACAGATTCAGAGACACAGAGACAGACACACAGAGGCAGAAACACAGAGACAGAGACACAGAGACAGAGACACAGAGACAGAGACACAGAGACAGAGACACAGAGACAGAGACACAGAGACAGGGACACAGAGACAGAGACACAGAGACAGAGACACAGAGACAGAGACACAGAGACAGAGACACAGAGACAGAGGCACAGAGACAGAGACACAGGGACAGAGACACAGAGACAGAGTCACAGAGACAGAGACACAGAGGCACAGACACAGAGACCGAGACCCAGAGACAGAGACACAGATACAGAGACACAGAGACAGAGACACAGAGACAGAGTCACAGAGATAGAGACACAGAGGCAGAGGCACAGAGACAGGGACACAGAGAAAGAGAAACAGAGACAGAGACAGAGACACAGATACAGAGACACAGAGACAGAGACACAGAGACAGAGACACAGAGACAGAGACACAGAGACAGAGACACAGAGACAGAGATACAGAGACAGAGACACAGAGACAGAGTCACAGAGACAGAGACACAGAGGCAGAGGCACAGAGACCGTGACACAGGGAGTGAGACACCGAGACAGAGACACAGAGACAGAGACACAGAGACAGAGACGCAGAGACAGAGACACAGAGACAGAGACACAGAGACGGAGACTGTGGGACAGAGACACAGAGACAGAGATACAGATGCAGAGACACAGAGACGGAGACACAGGGACAGAGACACAGAGACAGAGACACAGAGACAGAGACACAGAGACAGAGACACAGAGACCGAGACACAGAGGCAGAGGCACAGAGGCAGAAGCACAGAGACAGAGACACAGAGACGATGACACAGAGACGGAGACTGTCGGACAGAGAAACAGAGACAGAGACACAGTGAGACAGACAGAGACACAGAGACAGAGACACGGAGACAGAGATACAGAGACAGAGACACAGAGACAGAGCCACAGAGACAGAGACACAGAGGCAGAGGCACAGAGACCGTGACACAGGGAGTGAGACACCGAGACAGAGACTCAGAGACAGAGACACAGAGACAGAGACACAGAGACAGAGACACAGAGACAGAGACACAGAGACAGAGGCACAGAGACAGAGACACAGGGACAGAGACACAGAGACAGAGTCACAGAGACAGAGACACAGAGGCACAGACACAGAGACCGAGACCCAGAGACAGAGACACAGATACAGAGACACAGAGACAGAGACACAGAGACAGAGTCACAGAGATAGAGACACAGAGGCAGAGGCACAGAGACAGGGACACAGAGAAAGAGAAACAGAGACAGAGACAGAGACACAGATACAGAGACACAGAGACAGAGACACAGAGACAGAGACACAGAGACAGAGACACAGAGACAGAGACACAGAGACAGAGATACAGAGACAGAGACACAGAGACAGAGTCACAGAGACAGAGACACAGAGGCAGAGGCACAGAGACCGTGACACAGGGAGTGAGACACCGAGACAGAGACACAGAGACAGAGACACAGAGACAGAGACACAGAGGCACAGACACAGAGACCGAGACCCAGAGACAGAGACACAGATACAGAGACACAGAGACAGAGACACAGAGACAGAGACACAGAGACAGAGACACAGAGACAGAGACACAGAGACAGAGATACAGAGACAGAGACACAGAGACAGAGTCACAGAGACAGAGACACAGAGGCAGAGGCACAGAGACCGTGACACAGGGAGTGAGACACCGAGACAGAGACACAGAGACAGAGACACAGAGACAGAGACGCAGAGACAGAGACACAGAGACAGAGACACAGAGACGGAGACTGTGGGACAGAGACACAGAGACAGAGATACAGATGCAGAGACACAGAGACGGAGACACAGGGACAGAGACACAGAGACAGAGACACAGAGACAGAGACACAGAGACAGAGACACAGAGACCGAGACACAGAGGCAGAGGCACAGAGGCAGAAGCACAGAGACAGAGACACAGAGACGATGACACAGAGACGGAGACTGTCGGACAGAGAAACAGAGACAGAGACACAGTGAGACAGACAGAGACACAGAGACAGAGACACGGAGACAGAGATACAGAGACAGAGACACAGAGACAGAGCCACAGAGACAGAGACACAGAGGCAGAGGCACAGAGACCGTGACACAGGGAGTGAGACACCGAGACAGAGACTCAGAGACAGAGACACAGAGACAGAGACACAGAGACAGAGACACAGAGGCAGAGACACAGAGACAGAGACACAGAGACAGAGACACAGAGACAGAGTCACAGAGACAGAGACACAGAGGCAGAGGCACAGAGACAGAGACACAGTGACAGAGACACAGAGACAGAGACGCAGAGACAGAGACACAGAGACAGAGACACAGAGAAAGAGAAAGAGAAACAGAGACAGAGACAGAGACACAGAGACAGAGACACAGAGACAGAGGCACAGAGACAGAGACACAGAGAGAGAGACACAGAGACAGAGACGCAGAGACAGAGACACAGAGACAGAGACACAGAGGCAGAGACATGAAGACAGAGACATAGAGACCGAGACACGGAGACGGAGACACAGGTCCAGAGACACACGGACAGAGGCATAGACACAAAGACAGAGGCACAGAGACAGATACGCAGAGACAGAGACACAGAGAAGGAGAAAGAGAGACAGGGACAGAGACAGAGACAGAGACACAGATACAGAGACACAGAGACAGAGACACAGAGACAGAGACACAGAGACAGAGAGGCAGAGACAGAGACACAGAGACAGAGACACAGAGACAGAGACGCAGAGGCAGAGACATAAAGACAGAGACATAGAGACCGAGACACGGAGACGGAGACACAGGTGCAGAGACACACGGACAGAGGCATAGACACAAAGACAGAGGCACAGAGACAGAGACACAGAGACAGAGACACAGAGACAGAGACACAGAGACAGAGACACAGAGACAGAGACACAGAGACAGAGACACAGAGACAGAGACACAGAGACAGAGACACAGAGACAGAGACACAGAGACAGAGACACAGAGACAGAGACACAGAGACAGAGACACAGAGACAGAGACACAGAGACAGAGACACAGAGACAGAGACACAGAGACAGAGACACAGAGACAGAGACACAGAGACAGAGACACAGAGACAGAGACACAGAGACAGAGACACAGAGACAGAGACACAGAGACAGAGACACAGAGACAGAGACACAGAGACAGAGACACAGAGACAGAGACACAGAGACAGAGACACAGAGACAGAGACACAGAGACAGAGACACAGAGACAGAGACACAGAGACAGAGACACAGAGACAGGGACACAGAGACAGAGACACAGAGACAGAGACACAGAGACAGAGACACAGAGACAGAGACACAGAGACAGAGGCACAGAGACAGAGACACAGGGACAGAGACACAGAGACAGAGACACAGAGACGGAGACACAGGGACAGGGACACAGAGAGAGTGACACAAAGACAGAGACACAGGGACAGAGGAACAGAGACATAGACACAGAGACAGAGACACAGGGACGGAGACACAAGGACAGAGACACAGAGGCAGGGACACAGAGAGAGAGACACAGAGACAGAGACACAGAGACAGAGAAACAGAGACGGAGACTGTGGGACAGAGACACAGAGACAGAGACACAGTGAGACAGACAGAGACACAGAGACGGAGACACAGGGACAGAGACACAGAGACAGAAACACAGAGACAGATTCACAGAGACAGAGACACAGAGGCAGAGACATAAAGACAGAGACATAGAGACCGAGACACGGAGACGGTGACACAGGTCCAGAGACACACGGACAGAGGCATAGACACAAAGACAGAGGCACAGAGACAGATACGCAGAGACAGAGACACAGAGACAGAGACACAGAGAAAGAGAAACAGAGACAGAGACACAGAGAAAGAGAAACAGAGATAGAGACAGAGACAGGGACAGAGACACAGAGACAGAGACACAGAGACAGAGACACAGAGACAGAGACACAGAGACAGAGACACAGAGACAGAGTCACAGAGACAGAGACACAGAGGCAGAGGCACAGAGACAGAGACACCGTGACAGAGACACAGAGACAGAGACGCAGAGACAGAGACGCAGAGACAGAGACACAGAGAAAGAGAAAGAGAAACAGAGACAGAGACAGAGACACAGACACAGAGACACAGAGACAGAGACACAGAGACAGAGACACAGAGACAGATTCACAGAGACAGAAACACGGAGACCGAAGCACAGGGACATAGACACAGAGACAGAGACACAGAGACAGGGACACAGAGACGGAGACGCAAGGACTGAGACACAGAGACAGAGACACAGAGGCAGAGGCACAGAGACAGAGACACAGTGACAGAGACACAGAGACAGAGACGCAGAGACAGAGAAACAGAGACAGAGACACAGAGAAAGAGAAAGAGAAACAGAGACAGAGACAGAGACACAGAGACAGAGACACAGAGACAGAGACACAGAGACAGAGACACAGAGACAGCGTCACAGAGACTGAGAGACAGAGGCAGAGGCACAGAGACCGTGACACAGGGAGTGAGACACAGAGACATAGACACAGACACAGAGGCACAGAGACAGAGACACAGAGACCGAGACACAGAGACGGAGACACAGGGGCAGAGACACCGAGACAGAGACACAGAGACGGAGACTGTGGGACAGAGACACAGAGACAGAGATACAGATGCAGAGACACAGAGACGGAGACACAGGGACAGAGACACAGAGACGGAGACACAGGGACAGAGACACAGAGACAGAGACACAGAGACAGAGACACAGAGACAGAGACACAGAGACAGAGACACAGAGACAGAGACACAGAGACAGAGACACAGAGACAGAGACACAGAGACAGAGACACAGAGACAGGGACACAGAGACAGAGACACAGAGACAGAGACACAGAGACAGAGACACAGAGACAGAGACACAGAGACAGAGGCACAGAGACAGAGACACAGGGACAGAGACACAGAGACAGAGACACAGAGACGGAGACACAGGGACAGGGACACAGAGAGAGTGACACAAAGACAGAGACACAGGGACAGAGGAACAGAGACATAGACACAGAGACAGAGACACAGGGACGGAGACACAAGGACAGAGACACAGAGGCAGGGACACAGAGAGAGAGACACAGAGACAGAGACACAGAGACAGAGAAACAGAGACGGAGACTGTGGGACAGAGACACAGAGACAGAGACACAGTGAGACAGACAGAGACACAGAGACGGAGACACAGGGACAGAGACACAGAGACAGAAACACAGAGACAGATTCACAGAGACAGAGACACAGAGGCAGAGACATAAAGACAGAGACATAGAGACCGAGACACGGAGACGGTGACACAGGTCCAGAGACACACGGACAGAGGCATAGACACAAAGACAGAGGCACAGAGACAGATACGCAGAGACAGAGACACAGAGACAGAGACACAGAGAAAGAGAAACAGAGACAGAGACACAGAGAAAGAGAAACAGAGATAGAGACAGAGACAGGGACAGAGACACAGAGACAGAGACACAGAGACAGAGACACAGAGACAGAGACACAGAGACAGAGACACAGAGACAGAGACACAGAGACAGAGTCACAGAGACAGAGACACAGAGGCAGAGGCACAGAGACAGAGACACCGTGACAGAGACACAGAGACAGAGACGCAGAGACAGAGACGCAGAGACAGAGACACAGAGAAAGAGAAAGAGAAACAGAGACAGAGACAGAGACACAGACACAGAGACACAGAGACAGAGACACAGAGACAGAGACACAGAGACAGATTCACAGAGACAGAAACACGGAGACCGAAGCACAGGGACATAGACACAGAGACAGAGACACAGAGACAGGGACACAGAGACGGAGACGCAAGGACTGAGACACAGAGACAGAGACACAGAGGCAGAGGCACAGAGACAGAGACACAGTGACAGAGACACAGAGACAGAGACGCAGAGACAGAGAAACAGAGACAGAGACACAGAGAAAGAGAAAGAGAAACAGAGACAGAGACAGAGACACAGAGACAGAGACACAGAGACAGAGACACAGAGACAGAGACACAGAGACAGCGTCACAGAGACTGAGAGACAGAGGCAGAGGCACAGAGACCGTGACACAGGGAGTGAGACACAGAGACATAGACACAGACACAGAGGCACAGAGACAGAGACACAGAGACCGAGACACGGAGACGGAGACACAGGGGCAGAGACACCGAGACAGAGACACAGAGACGGAGACTGTGGGACAGAGACACAGAGACAGAGATACAGATGCAGAGACACAGAGACGGAGACACAGGGACAGAGACACAGAGACGGAGACACAGGGACAGAGACACAGAGACAGAGACACAGAGACAGAGACACAGAGACAGAGACACAGAGACAGAGACACAGAGACAGAGACACAGAGACCGAGACACAGAGGCAGAGGCACAGAGGCAGAGGCACAGAGACAGAGACACAGAGACGATGACACAGAGACGGAGACTGTCGGACAGAGAAACAGAGACAGAGACACAGTGTGACAGACAGAGACACAGGGATAGAGACACGGAGACAGAGACACAGAGACAGAGACACAGAGACAGAGACACAGAGACAGATTCACAGACACAGAGACACAGAGGCAGAGGCACAGAGACATAGACACAGAGGCAGAGACACAGAGACCGAGACCCAGAGACAGAGACACAGAGACAGAGACACAGAGACAGAGACACAGAGACAGATTCACAGAGACAGAAACACGTAGACCGAAGCACAGGGACATAGGCACAGAGACAGAGACACAGAGACAGGGACACAGAGACGGAGACGCAAGGACTGAGACACAGAGACAGGGACACAGGGAGAGTGACTCAGAGACAGAGACACAGGGACAGAGGCACAGAGACGTAGACACATAGACAGAGACACAGACACAGAGACAGGGACACAGGGACAGGGACACAGAGACATAGCCACAGAGACAGGGACATAGAGACAGAGACACAGAGACAGAGACACAGAGACAGAGACACAGAGACAGAGACACAGAGACAGAGACACAGTGACAGAGACACAGAGACAGAGAACCAGAGACAGAGTCACAGAGACAGAGACACAGAGGCAGAGACACAGAGACCGAGACCCAGAGACAGAGACACAGATACAGAGACACAGAGACAGAGACACAGAGACAGAGGCACAGAGACAGAGTCACAGAGATAGAGACACAGAGGCAGAGGCACAGAGACAGGTACACAGAGAAAGAGAAACAGAGACAGAGACAGAGACACAGATACAGAGACACAGAGACAGAGACACAGAGTCAGAGACACAGAGACAGAGACACAGAGACAGAGACACAGAGACAGAGACACAGAGACAGAGATACAGAGACAGAGACACAGAGACAGAGACACAGAGACAGAGTCACAGAGACAGAGACACAGAGACAGAGACACAGAGACGGAGACGCAGAGACAGAGACACAGAGACAGAGACACAGAGACCGAGACCCAGAGACAGAGACACAGATACAGAGACACAGAGACAGACACACAGAGACAGAGACACAGAGACAGAGACACAGAGACAGAGACACAGAGACAGAGACACAGAGACAGAGACACAGAGACAGAGACACAGAGACAGAGACACAGAGACATAGTCACAGAGACACAGAGACAGAGACACAGAGACAGAGACACAGAGACAGAGACACAGAGACAGAGACACAGAGACAGAGACACAGAGACAGAGACACAGAGACAGAGACACAGAGACAGAGACACAGAGACAGAGACACAGAGACAGAGACACAGAGACAGAGACACAGAGACAGAGACACAGAGACAGAGACACAGAGACAGAGACACAGAGACAGAGACACAGAGACAGAGACACAGAGACAGAGACACAGAGACAGATTCACAGAGACAGAAACACGGAGACCGAAGCACAGGGACATAGACACAGAGACAGAGACACAGAGACAGGAACACAGAGACGGAGGCACAGAGACAGGGACACAGAGAAAGAGAAACAGAGACAGAGACAGAGACACAGATACAGAGACACAGAGACAGAGACACAGAGACAGGGACACAGAGACAGAGACACAGAGACAGAGACACAGAGACAGAGATACAGAGACAGAGACACAGAGACAGAGACACAGAGACAGAGTCACAGAGACAGAGACACAGAGACAGAGACACAGAGACAGAGACACAGAGACAGAGACACAGAGACAGAGACACAGAGACAGAGACACAGAGACAGAGACACAGAGACAGAGACACAGAGACAGAGACACAGAGACAGAGACACAGAGACAGAGACACAGAGACAGAGACACAGAGACAGAGACACAGAGACAGAGACACAGAGACAGAGACACAGAGACAGAGACACAGAGACAGAGACACAGAGACACAGAGACAGAGACACAGAGACCGAGACACAGAGGCAGATGCACAGAGGCAGAAGCACAGAGACAGAGACACAGAGACGATGACACAGAGACGATGACACAGAGACGGAGACTGTCGGACAGAGAAACAGAGACAGAGACACAGTGTGACAGACAGAGACACAGGGACAGAGACACGGAGACAGAGACACAGAGACAGAGACACAGAGACAGAGACACAGAGACAGAGACACAGAGACAGATTCACAGACACAGAGACCCAGAGGCAGAGGCACAGAGACATAGACACAGAGACAGAGACACAGAGACAGAGACACAGAGACAGAGACACAGAGACAGAGACACAGAGACAGAGACACAGAGACAGAGACACAGAGACAGAGACACAGAGACAGATTCACAGAGACAGAAACACGGAGACCGAAGCACAGGGACATAGACACAGAGACAGAGACACAGAGACAGGAACACAGAGACGGAGGCACAGAGACAGGGACACAGAGAAAGAGAAACAGAGACAGAGACAGAGACACAGATACAGAGACACAGAGACAGAGACACAGAGACAGAGACACAGAGACAGAGACACAGAGACAGAGACACAGAGACAGAGATACAGAGACAGAGACACAGAGACAGAGACACAGAGACAGAGTCACAGAGACAGAGACACAGAGACAGAGACACAGAGACGGAGACGCAGAGACAGAGACACAGAGACAGAGACACAGAGACCGAGACCCAGAGACAGAGACACAGATACAGAGACACAGAGACAGACACACAGAGACAGAGACACAGAGACAGAGACACAGAGACAGAGACACAGAGACAGAGACACAGAGACAGAGACACAGAGACAGAGACACAGAGACATAGTCACAGAGACACAGAGACAGATTCACAGACACAGAGACACAGAGGCAGAGGCACAGAGACATAGACACAGAGACAGAGACACAGAGACAGAGACACAGAGACAGAGACACAGAGACAGAGACACAGAGACAGATTCACAGAGACAGAAACACGGAGACCGAAGCACAGGGACATAGACACAGAGACAGGGACACAGAGACAGGGACACAGAGACGGAGACGCAAGGACTGAGACACATAGACAGGGACACAGAGAGAGTGACTCAGAGACAGAGACACAGGGACAGAGGCACAGAGACGTAGACACATAGACAGAGACACAGACACAGAGACACGGACACAGGGACAGGGACACAGAGACATAGCCACAGAGACAGGGACATAGAGACAGAGACACAGAGACAGAGACACAGAGACAGAGACACAGAGACAGAGACACAGAGACAGAGACACAGAGGCAGAGACACAGAGACAGAGACACAGAGACAGAGTCACAGAGACAGAGACACAGAGGCAGAGACACAGAGACCGAGACCCAGAGACAGAGACACAGAGACAGAGACACAGAGACAGAGATACAGAGACAGAGACACAGAGACAGAGACACAGAGACAGAGTCACAGAGACAGAGACACAGAGACAGAGACACAGAGACCGAGACGCAGAGACAGAGACACAGAGACAGAGACACAGAGACCGAGACCCAGAGACAGAGACACAGATACAGAGACACAGAGACAGACACACAGAGACAGAGACACAGAGACAGAGACACAGAGACAGAGACACAGAGACAGAGACACAGAGACAGAGACACAGAGACAGAGACACAGAGACAGAGACACAGAGACATAGTCACAGAGACAGAGACACAGAGACAGAGACACAGAGACAGAGACACAGAGACAGAGACACAGAGACAGAGACACAGAGACAGAGACACAGAGACAGAGACACAGAGACAGAGACACAGAGACAGAGACACAGAGACAGAGACACAGAGACAGAGTCACAGAGACAGAGACACAGAGGCAGAGGCACAGAGACAGAGACACAGTGACAGAGACACAGAGACAGAGACGCAGAGACAGAGACACAGAGAAAGAGAAAGAGAAACAGAGACAGAGACAGAGACACAGAGACAGAGACACAGAGACAGAGACACAGAGACAGAGACACAGAGACAGAGACACAGAGACAGAGACACAGAGAGAGAGACACAGAGACAGAGACGCAGAGACAGAGACACAGAGACAGAGACACAGAGGCCGAGACCCAGAGACAGAGACACAGATTCAGAGACACAGAGACAGACACACAGAGGCAGAAACACAGAGACAGAGACACATAGGCAGAGACACAGAGACAGAGTCACAGATACAGAGACACAGAGGCAGAGGCACAGAGACAGAGACACAGAGACAGAGACACAGACACAGAGACACAGAGACAGAGACACAGAGACAGAGTCACAGAGACTGGGACACAGAGGCAGAGGCACAGAGACCGTGACACAGGGAGTGAGACACAGAGACATAGACACAGACACAGAGGCACAGAGACAGAGACACAGAGACCGAGACACAGAGACGGAGACACAGGGGCAGAGACACCGAGACAGAGACACAGAGACAGAGACACAGAGACAGAGACGCAGAGATAGAGACACAGAGACAGAGACACAGAGACGGAGACTGTGGGACAGAGACACAGAGACAGAGATACAGATGCAGAGACACAGAGACGGAGACACAGGGACAGAGACACAGAGACAGAGACACAGAGACAGAGACACAGAGACAGAGACACAGAGACAGAGACACAGAGGCAGAGGCACAGAGGCAGAAGCACAGAGACAGAGACACAGAGACGATGACACAGAGACGGAGACTGTCGGACAGAGAAACAGAGACAGAGACACAGTGAGACAGACAGAGACACAGAGACAGAGACACGGAGACAGAGACTCAGAGACAGAGACACAGAGACAGAGACACAGAGCCAGATTCACAGACACAGAGACACAGAGGCAGAGGCACAGAGACATAGACACAGAGACAGAGACACAGAGACAGAGACACAGAGACAGAGACACAGAGACAGAGACACAGAGACAGAGACACAGAGACAGGGACACAGAGACAGATTCACAGAGACAGAAACACGGAGACCGAAGCACAGGGACATAGACACAGAGACAGAGACACAGAGACAGGGACACAGAGACGGAGACGCAAGGACTGAGACACAGAGACAGGGACACAGAGAGAGTGACTCAGAGACAGAGACACAGGGACAGAGGCACAGAGACGTAGACACATAGACAGAGACACAGACACAGAGACAGGGACACAGGGACAGGGACACAGAGACATAGCCACAGAAACAGGGACATAGAGACAGAGACACAGAGACAGAGACACAGAGACAGAGACACAGAGACAGAGACACAGAGACAGAGACACAGAGACAGAGTCACAGAGACAGAGACACAGAGGCAGAGACACAGAGACCGAGACCCAGAGACAGAGACACAGATACAGAGACACAGAGACAGAGACACAGAGACAGAGGCACAGAGACAGAGTCACAGAGATAGAGACACAGAGGCAGAGGCACAGAGACAGAGACACAGAGAAAGAGAAACAGAGACAGAGACAGAGACAGAGACACAGATACAGAGACACAGAGACAGGGACACAGAGACAGAGACACAGAGACGGAGATACAGAGACAGAGACACAGAGACAGAGACACAGAGACAGAGACACAGAGACAGAGACACAGAGACAGAGACACAGAGACAGAGACACAGAGACAGAGACACAGAGACAGAGACACAGAGACAGAGACACAGAGACAGAGACACAGAGACAGAGACACAGAGACAGAGACACAGAGACAGAGACACAGAGACAGAGACACAGAGACAGAGACACAGAGACAGAGACACAGAGACAGAGACACAGAGACAGAGTCACAGAGACAGGGACACAGAGGCAGAGGCACAGAGACAGAGACACAGTGACAGAGACACAGAGACAGAGACGCAGAGACAGAGACACAGAGACAGAGACACAGAGAAAGAGAAAGAGAAACAGAGACAGAGACAGAGACACAGAGACAGAGACACAGAGAGAGAGACACAGAGACAGAGACGCAGAGACAGAGACGCAGAGACAGAGACACAGAGACAGAGACACAGAGACAGAGACACAGAGACAGAGACACAGAGACAGAGACACAGAGACAGAGACACAGAGACAGAGACACAGAGGCAGAGACACAGAGACAGAGACACAGAGACAGAGACACAGAGACAGAGACACAGAGACAGAGACACAGAGACAGAGACACAGAGACAGGGACACAGAGACAGAGACACAGAGACAGAGACACAGAGACAGAGACACAGAGACAGAGACACAGAGACAGAGGCACAGAGACAGAGACACAGGGACAGAGACACAGAGACAGAGACACAGAGACGGAGACACAGGGACAGGGACACAGAGAGAGTGACACAAAGACAGAGACACAGGGACAGAGGAACAGAGACATAGACACAGAGACAGAGACACAGGGACGGAGACACAAGGACAGAGACACAGAGGCACGGACACAGAGAGAGAGACACAGAGACAGAGACACAGAGACAGAGACACAGAGACGGAGACTGTGGGACAGAGACACAGAGACAGAGACACAGTGAGACAGACAGAGCCACAGAGACGGACACACAGGGACAGAGACACAGAGACAGAAACACAGAGACAGATTCACAGAGACAGAGACACAGAGGCAGAGACATAAAGACAGAGACATAGAGACCGAGACACGGAGACGGAGACACAGGTCCAGAGACACACGGACAGAGGCATAGACACAAAGACAGAGGCACAGAGACAGATACGCAGAGACAGAGACACAGAGACAGAGACACAGAGAAAGAGAAACAGAGACAGAGACAGAGACAGAGACAGGGACAGAGACACAGATACAGAGACACAGAGACAGAGACACAGAGACAGAGACACAGAGACAGAGACACAGAGACAGAGACACAGAGACAGAGTCACAGAGACAGAGACACAGAGGCAGAGGCACAGAGACAGAGACACCGTGACAGAGACACAGAGACAGAGACGCAGAGACAGAGACGCAGAGACAGAGACACAGAGAAAGAGAAAGAGAAACAGAGACAGAGACAGAGACACAGAGACAGAGACACAGAGACAGAGACACAGAGACAGAGACACAGAGACAGATTCACAGAGACAGAAACACGGAGACCGAAGCACAGGGACATAGACACAGAGACAGAGACACAGAGACAGGGACACAGAGACGGAGACGCAAGGACTGAGACACAGAGACAGAGACACAGAGGCAGAGGCACAGAGACAGAGACACAGTGACAGAGACACAGAGACAGAGACGCAGAGACAGAGAAACAGAGACAGAGACACAGAGAAAGAGAAAGATAAACAGAGACAGAGACAGAGACACAGAGACAGAGACACAGAGACAGAGACACAGAGACAGAGACACAGAGACAGAGTCACAGAGACTGAGACACAGAGGCAGAGGCACAGAGACCGTGACACAGGGAGTGAGACACAGAGACATAGACACAGACACAGAGGCACAGAGACAGAGACACAGAGACCGAGACACAGAGACGGAGACACAGGGGCAGAGACACCGAGACAGAGACACAGAGACAGAGACACAGAGACAGAGACGCAGAGACAGAGACACAGAGACAGAGACACAGAGGCCGAGACCCAGAGACAGAGACACAGATTCAGAGACACAGAGACAGACACACAGAGGCAGAAACACAGAGACAGAGACACAAAAACAGAGACACAGAGACAGAGTCACAGAGACAGAGACACAGAGGCAGAGGCACAGAGACAGAGACACAGAGAGAGAGACACGGAGACAGAGACGCAGAGACAGAGACACAGAGACAGAGACAAAATGACAGAGACTCGGAGACAGACACATAGGGAGAGAGACACAGAATCGTAGACACAAGAAAAGAGACACAGAGACAGGGACACAGAGACGGAGACACAGAGAGAGAGACACAGAGACAGAGACACAGAGACAGAGACACAGAGACAGAGACATAAAGACAGAGACATAGAGACCGAGACACGGAGACGGAGACACAGGTCCAGAGACACACGGACAGAGGCATAGACACAAAGACAGAGGCACAGAGACAGATACGCAGAGACAGAGACACAGAGAAGGAGAAAGAGAGACAGGGACAGAGACAGAGACAGAGACACAGATACAGAGACACAGAGACAGAGACACAGAGACAGAGACACAGAGACAGAGAGGCAGAGACAGAGACACAGAGACAGAGACACAGAGACAGAGACACAGAGACAGAGACGCAGAGGCAGAGACATAAAGACAGAGACACAGAGACAGAGACACAGAGACAGAGACACAGAGACAGAGACACAGAGACAGAGACACAGAGACAGAGACACAGAGACAGAGACACAGAGACAGAGACACAGAGACAGAGACACAGAGACAGAGACACAGAGACAGAGACACAGAGACAGAGACACAGAGACACAGAGACAGAGACACAGAGACCGAGACACAGAGGCAGATGCACAGAGGCAGAAGCACAGAGACAGAGACACAGAGACGATGACACAGAGACGATGACACAGAGACGGAGACTGTCGGACAGAGAAACAGAGACAGAGACACAGTGTGACAGACAGAGACACAGGGACAGAGACACGGAGACAGAGACACAGAGACAGAGACACAGAGACAGAGACACAGAGACAGATTCACAGACACAGAGACCCAGAGGCAGAGGCACAGAGACATAGACACAGAGACAGAGACACAGAGACAGAGACACAGAGACAGAGACACAGAGACAGAGACACAGAGACAGAGACACAGAGACAGAGACACAGAGACAGAGACACAGAGACAGAGACACAGAGACAGATTCACAGAGACAGAAACACGGAGACCGAAGCACAGGGACATAGACACAGAGACAGAGACACAGAGACAGGAACACAGAGACGGAGGCACAGAGACAGGGACACAGAGAAAGAGAAACAGAGACAGAGACAGAGACACAGATACAGAGACACAGAGACAGAGACACAGAGACAGAGACACAGAGACAGAGACACAGAGACAGAGACACAGAGACAGAGATACAGAGACAGAGACACAGAGACAGAGACACAGAGACAGAGTCACAGAGACAGAGACACAGAGACAGAGACACAGAGACGGAGACGCAGAGACAGAGACACAGAGACAGAGACACAGAGACCGAGACCCAGAGACAGAGACACAGATACAGAGACACAGAGACAGACACACAGAGACAGAGACACAGAGACAGAGACACAGAGACAGAGACACAGAGACAGAGACACAGAGACAGAGACACAGAGACAGAGACACAGAGACATAGTCACAGAGACACAGAGACAGATTCACAGACACAGAGACACAGAGGCAGAGGCACAGAGACATAGACACAGAGACAGAGACACAGAGACAGAGACACAGAGACAGAGACACAGAGACAGAGACACAGAGACAGATTCACAGAGACAGAAACACGGAGACCGAAGCACAGGGACATAGACACAGAGACAGAGACACAGAGACAGGGACACAGAGACGGAGACGCAAGGACTGAGACACATAGACAGGGACACAGAGAGAGTGACTCAGAGACAGAGACACAGGGACAGAGGCACAGAGACGTAGACACATAGACAGAGACACAGACACAGAGACACGGACACAGGGACAGGGACACAGAGACATAGCCACAGAGACAGGGACATAGAGACAGAGACACAGAGACAGAGACACAGAGACAGAGACACAGAGACAGAGTCACAGAGACAGAGACACAGAGGCAGAGACACAGAGACCGAGACCCAGAGACAGAGACACAGATACAGAGACACAGAGACAGAGACACAGAGACAGAGGCACAGAGATAGAGACACAGAGGCAGAGGCACAGAGACAGAGACACAGAGAAAGAGAAACAGAGACAGAGACAGAGACACAGATACAGAGACACAGAGACAGAGACACAGAGACAGAGACACAGAGACAGAGACACAGAGACAGAGATACAGAGACAGAGACACAGAGACAGAGACACAGAGACAGAGTCACAGAGACAGAGACACAGAGACAGAGACACAGAGACCGAGACGCAGAGACAGAGACACAGAGACAGAGACACAGAGACCGAGACCCAGAGACAGAGACACAGATACAGAGACACAGAGACAGACACACAGAGACAGAGACACAGAGACAGAGACACAGAGACAGAGACACAGAGACAGAGACACAGAGACAGAGACACAGAGACAGAGACACAGAGACATAGTCACAGAGACAGAGACACAGAGACAGAGACACAGAGACAGAGACACAGAGACAGAGACACAGAGACAGAGACACAGAGACAGAGACACAGAGACAGAGACACAGAGACAGAGACACAGAGACAGAGACACAGAGACAGAGTCACAGAGACAGAGACACAGAGGCAGAGGCACAGAGACAGAGACACAGTGACAGAGACACAGAGACAGAGACGCAGAGACAGAGACACAGAGAAAGAGAAAGAGAAACAGAGACAGAGACAGAGACACAGAGACAGAGACACAGAGACAGAGACACAGAGACAGAGACACAGAGACAGAGACACAGAGACAGAGACACAGAGAGAGAGACACAGAGACAGAGACGCAGAGACAGAGACACAGAGACAGAGACACAGAGGCCGAGACCCAGAGACAGAGACACAGATTCAGAGACACAGAGACAGACACACAGAGGCAGAAACACAGAGACAGAGACACATAGGCAGAGACACAGAGACAGAGTCACAGATACAGAGACACAGAGGCAGAGGCACAGAGACAGAGACACAGAGACAGAGACACAGAGACAGAGACACAGAGACAGAGACACAGAGACAGAGTCACAGAGACTGGGACACAGAGGCAGAGGCACAGAGACCGTGACACAGGGAGTGAGACACAGAGACATAGACACAGACACAGAGGCACAGAGACAGAGACACAGAGACCGAGACACAGAGACGGAGACACAGGGGCAGAGACACCGAGACAGAGACACAGAGACAGAGACACAGAGACAGAGACGCAGAGATAGAGACACAGAGACAGAGACACAGAGACGGAGACTGTGGGACAGAGACACAGAGACAGAGATACAGATGCAGAGACACAGAGACGGAGACACAGGGACAGAGACACAGAGACAGAGACACAGAGACAGAGACACAGAGACAGAGACACAGAGACAGAGACACAGAGGCAGAGGCACAGAGGCAGAAGCACAGAGACAGAGACACAGAGACGATGACACAGAGACGGAGACTGTCGGACAGAGAAACAGAGACAGAGACACAGTGAGACAGACAGAGACACAGAGACAGAGACACGGAGACAGAGACTCAGAGACAGAGACACAGAGACAGAGACACAGAGCCAGATTCACAGACACAGAGACACAGAGGCAGAGGCACAGAGACATAGACACAGAGACAGAGACACAGAGACAGAGACACAGAGACAGAGACACAGAGACAGAGACACAGAGACAGAGACACAGAGACAGAGACACAGAGACAGGGACACAGAGACAGATTCACAGAGACAGAAACACGGAGACCGAAGCACAGGGACATAGACACAGAGACAGAGACACAGAGACAGGGACACAGAGACGGAGACGCAAGGACTGAGACACAGAGACAGGGACACAGAGAGAGTGACTCAGAGACAGAGACACAGGGACAGAGGCACAGAGACGTAGACACATAGACAGAGACACAGACACAGAGACAGGGACACAGGGACAGGGACACAGAGACATAGCCACAGAAACAGGGACATAGAGACAGAGACACAGAGACAGAGACACAGAGACAGAGACACAGAGACAGAGACACAGAGACAGAGACACAGAGACAGAGTCACAGAGACAGAGACACAGAGGCAGAGACACAGAGACCGAGACCCAGAGACAGAGACACAGATACAGAGACACAGAGACAGAGACACAGAGACAGAGGCACAGAGACAGAGTCACAGAGATAGAGACACAGAGGCAGAGGCACAGAGACAGAGACACAGAGAAAGAGAAACAGAGACAGAGACAGAGACAGAGACACAGATACAGAGACACAGAGACAGGGACACAGAGACAGAGACACAGAGACGGAGATACAGAGACAGAGACACAGAGACAGAGACACAGAGACAGAGACACAGAGACAGAGACACAGAGACAGAGACACAGAGACAGAGACACAGAGACAGAGACACAGAGACAGAGACACAGAGACAGAGACACAGAGACAGAGACACAGAGACAGAGACACAGAGACAGAGACACAGAGACAGAGACACAGAGACAGAGACACAGAGACAGAGACACAGAGACAGAGTCACAGAGACAGGGACACAGAGGCAGAGGCACAGAGACAGAGACACAGTGACAGAGACACAGAGACAGAGACGCAGAGACAGAGACACAGAGACAGAGACACAGAGAAAGAGAAAGAGAAACAGAGACAGAGACAGAGACACAGAGACAGAGACACAGAGACAGAGACACAGAGAGAGAGACACAGAGACAGAGACGCAGAGACAGAGACACAGAGACAGAGACACAGAGACAGAGACACAGAGACAGAGACACAGAGACAGAGACACAGAGACAGAGTCACAGAGACAGAGACACAGAGACAGAGACACAGAGACAGAGACACAGAGACAGAGACACAGAGACAGAGACACAGAGACAGAGACACAGAGACAGAGACACAGAGACAGAGACACAGAGACCGAGACACAGAGACAGAGACACAGAGACAGGGACACAGAGACAGAGACACAGAGACAGAGACACAGAGACAGAGACACAGAGACAGAGACACAGAGACAGAGGCACAGAGACAGAGACACAGGGACAGAGACACAGAGACAGAGACACGGAGACGGAGACACAGGGACAGGGACACAGAGAGAGTGACACAAAGACAGAGACACAGGGACAGAGGAACAGAGACATAGACACAGAGACAGAGACACAGGGACGGAGACACAAGGACAGAGACACAGAGGCACGGACACAGAGAGAGAGACACAGAGACAGAGACACAGAGACAGAGACACAGAGACGGAGACTGTGGGACAGAGACACAGAGACAGAGACACAGTGAGACAGACAGAGCCACAGAGACGGAGACACAGGGACAGAGACACAGAGACAGAAACACAGAGACAGATTCACAGAGACAGAGACACAGAGGCAGAGACATAAAGACAGAGACATAGAGACCGAGACACGGAGACGGAGACACAGGTACAGAGACACACGGACAGAGGCATAGACACAAAGACAGAGGCACAGAGACAGATACGCAGAGACAGAGACACAGAGACAGAGACACAGAGAAAGAGAAACAGAGACAGAGACAGGGACAGAGACACAGATACAGAGACACAGAGACAGAGACACAGAGACAGAGACACAGAGACAGAGACACAGAGACAGAGACACAGAGACAGAGTCACAGAGACAGAGACACAGAGGCAGAGGCACAGAGACAGAGACACCGTGACAGAGACACAGAGACAGAGACGCAGAGACAGAGACGCAGAGACAGAGACACAGAGAAAGAGAAAGAGAAACAGAGACAGAGACAGAGACACAGAGACAGAGACACAGAGACAGAGACACAGAGACAGAGACACAGAGACAGATTCACAGAGACAGAAACACGGAGACCGAAGCACAGGGACATAGACACAGAGACAGAGACACAGAGACAGGGACACAGAGACGGAGACGCAAGGACTGAGACACAGAGACAGAGACACAGAGGCAGAGGCACAGAGACAGAGACACAGTGACAGAGACACAGAGACAGAGACGCAGAGACAGAGAAACAGAGACAGAGACACAGAGAAAGAGAAAGAGAAACAGAGACAGAGACAGAGACACAGAGACAGAGACACAGAGACAGAGACACAGAGACAGAGACACAGAGACAGAGTCACAGAGACTGAGACACAGAGGCAGAGGCACAGAGACCGTGACACAGGGAGTGAGACACAGAGACATAGACACAGACACAGAGGCACAGAGACAGAGACACAGAGACCGAGACACAGAGACGGAGACACAGGGGCAGAGACACCGAGACAGAGACACAGAGACAGAGACACAGAGACAGAGACGCAGAGATAGAGACACAGAGACAGAGACACAGAGACGGAGACTGTGGGACAGAGACACAGAGACAGAGATACAGATGCAGAGACACAGAGACGGAGACACAGGGACAGAGACACAGAGACAGAGACACAGAGACAGAGACACAGAGACAGAGACACAGAGACAGAGACACAGAGACAGAGACACAGAGACCGAGACACAGAGGCAGAGGCACAGAGGCAGAAGCACAGAGACAGAGACACAGAGACGATGACACAGAGACGGAGACTGTCGGACAGAGAAACAGAGACAGAGACACAGTGTGACAGACAGAGACACAGGGACAGAGACACGGAGACAGAGACACAGAGACAGAGACACAGAGACAGAGACACAGAGACAGATTCACAGACACAGAGACACAGAGGCAGAGGCACAGAGACATAGACACAGAGACAGAGACACAGAGACAGAGACACAGAAACAGAGACACAGAGACAGAGACACAGAGACAGATTCACAGAGACAGAAACACGGAGACCGAAGCACAGGGACATAGACACAGAGACAGAGACACAGAGACAGGGACACAGAGACGGAGACGCAAGGACTGAGACACAGAGACAGGGACACAGAGAGAGTGACTCAGAGACAGAGACACAGGGACAGAGGCACAGAGACGTAGACACATAGACAGAGACACAGACACAGAGACAGGGACACACGGACAGGGACACAGAGACATAGCCACAGAGACAGGGACATAGAGACAGAGACACAGAGACAGAGACACAGAGACAGAGACACAGAGACAGAGACACAGAGACAGAGACACAGAGACAGAGACACAGTGACAGAGACACAGAGACAGAGACACAGAGACAGAGTCACAGAGGCAGAGACACAGAGACCGAGACCCAGAGACAGAGACACAGATACAGAGACACAGAGACAGAGACACAGAGACAGAGGCACAGAGACAGAGTCACAGAGATAGAGACACAGAGGCAGAGGCACAGAGACAGGGAAACAGAGAAAGAGAAACAGAGACAGAGACAGAGACACATATACAGAGACACAGAGACAGAGACACAGAGACAGAGACACAGAGACAGAGACACAGAGACAGAGACACAGAGACAGAGACACAGAGACAGAGACACAGAGACAGAGACACAGAGACAGAGACACAGAGACAGAGACACAGAGACAGAGACACAGAGACAGGGACACAGAGACAGAGACACAGAGACAGAGACACAGAGACAGAGACACAGAGACAGAGACACAGAGACAGAGGCACAGAGACAGAGACACAGGGACAGAGACACAGAGACAGAGACACAGAGACAGAGACACAGAGACAGAGACACAGAGACAGGGACACAGAGACAGAGACACAGAGACGGAGACACAGAGACAGAGACACAGAGACAGAGACACAGAGACAGAGACACAGAGACAGAGACACAGAGACAGAGACACAGAGGCAGAGACATAAAGACAGAGACATAGAGACCGAGACACGGAGACGGAGACACAGGTCCAGGGACACACGGACAGAGGCATAGACACAAAGACAGAGGCACAGAGACAGATACGCAGAGACAGAGACACAGAGAAGGAGAAAGAGAGACAGGGACAGAGACAGAGACAGAGACACAGATACAGAGACACAGAGACAGAGACACAGAGACAGAGACACAGAGACAGAGAGGCAGAGACAGAGACACAGAGACAGAGACACAGAGACAGAGACACAGAGACAGAGACGCAGAGGCAGAGACATAAAGACAGAGACATAGAGACCGAGACACGGAGACGGAGACACAAGTGCAGAGACACACGGACAGAGGCATAGACACAAAGACAGAGGCACAGAGACAGAGACACAGAGACAGAGACACAGAGACAGAGACACAGAGACAGAGACACAGAGACAGGGACACAGACACAGAGACACAGAGACAGAGACACAGAGACAGAGACACAGAGACAGAGACACAGAGACAGAGACACAGAGACAGAGACACAGAGACAGAGACACAGAGACAGAGACACAGAGACAGAGACACAGAGACAGAGACACAGAGACAGAGACACAGAGACAGAGACACAGAGACAGAGACACAGAGACAGAGACACAGAGACAGAGACACAGAGACAGAGAGACAGAGACAGAGACACAGAGACAGAGACACAGAGACAGAGACACAGAGACAGAGACACAGAGACAGAGACACAGAGACAGAGACACAGAGACAGAGACACAGAGACAGAGACACAGAGACAGAGACACAGAGACAGAGACACAGAGACAGAGACACAGAGACAGAGACACAGAGACAGAGACACAGAGACAGAGACACAGAGACAGAGACACAGAGACAGAGACACAGAGACAGAGACACAGAGACAGAGACACAGAGACAGAGACACAGAGACAGAGACACAGAGACAGAGACACAGAGACAGAGACACAGAGACAGAGACACAGAGACAGAGACACAGAGACAGAGACACAGAGACAGAGACACAGAGACAGAGACACAGAGACAGAGACACAGAGACAGAGACACAGAGACAGAGACACAGAGACAGAGACACAGAGACAGAGACACAGAGACAGAGACACAGAGACAGAGACACAGAGACAGAGACACAGAGACAGAGACACAGAGACAGAGACACAGAGACAGAGACACAGAGACAGGGACACAGAGACAGAGACACAGAGACAGAGACACAGAGACAGAGACACAGAGACAGAGACACAGAGACAGAGACACAGAGACCGAGACACAGAGGCAGAGGCACAGAGGCAGAAGCACAGAGACAGAGACACAGAGACGATGACACAGAGACGGAGACTGTCCGACAGAGAAACAGAGACAGAGACACAGTGTGAAAGACAGAGACACAGGGACAGAGACCCGGAGACAGAGACACAGAGACAGAGACACAGAGACAGAGACACAGAGACAGATTCACAGACACAGAGACACAGAGGCAGAGGCACAGAGACATAGACACAGAGACAGAGACACAGAGACAGAGACACAGAGACAGAGACACAGAAACAGAGACACAGAGACAGAGACACAGAGACAGATTCACAGAGACAGAAACACGGAGACCGTAGCACAGGGACATAGACACAGAGACAGAGACACAGAGACAGGGACACAGAGACGGAGACGCAAGGACTGAGACACAGAGACAGGGACACAGAGAGAGTGACTCAGAGACAGAGACACATGGACAGAGGCACAGAGACGTAGACACTTAGACAGAGACACAGACACAGAGACAGGGACACACGGACAGGGACACAGAGACATAGCCACAGAGACAGGGACATAGAGACAGAGACACAGAGACAGAGACACAGAGACAGAGACACAGAGACAGAGACACAGAGACAGAGACACAGTGACAGAGACACAGAGACAGAGACACAGAGACAGAGTCACAGAGACAGAGACACAGAGGCGGAGACACAGAGACCGAGACCCAGAGACAGAGACACAGATACAGAGACACAGAGACAGAGACACAGAGACAGAGGCACAGAGACAGAGTCACAGAGATAGAGACACAGAGGCAGAGGCACAGAGACAGGGAAACAGAGAAAGAGAAACAGAGACAGAGACAGAGACACAGATACAGAGACACAGAGACAGAGACACAGAGACAGAGACACAGAGACAGAGACACAGAGACAGAGATACAGAGACAGAGACACAGAGACAGAGACACAGAGACAGAGTCACAGAGACAGAGACACAGAGACAGAGACACAGAGACGGAGACGCAGAGACAGAGACACAGAGACAGAGACACAGAGACCGAGACCCAGAGACAGAGACACAGATACAGAGACACAGAGACAGAGACACAGAGACCGAGACCCAGAGACAGAGACACAGATACAGAGACACAGAGACAGACACACAGAGACAGAGACACAGAGACAGAGACACAGAGACAGAGACACAGAGACAGAGACACAGAGACAGAGACACAGAGACATAGTCACAGAGACAGAGACACAGAGACAGAGTCACAGAGACGGAGACACAGAGGCAGAGACACAGAGACCGAGACCCAGAGACAGAGACACAGATACAGAGACACAGAGACAGAGACACAGAGACAGAGGCACAGAGACAGAGTCACAGAGATAGAGACACAGAGGCAGAGGAACAGAGACAGGGAAACAGAGAAAGAGAAACAGAGACAGAGACAGAGACACAGATACAGAGACACAGAGACAGAGACACAGAGACAGAGACACAGAGACAGAGACACAGAGACAGAGACACAGAGACAGAGATACAGAGACAGAGACACAGAGACAGAGACACAGAGACAGAGTCACAGAGACAGAGACACAGAGACAGAGACACAGAGACGGAGACGCAGAGACAGAGACACAGAGACAGAGACACAGAGACCGAGACCCAGATACAGGGACACAGATACAGAGACACAGAGACAGACACACAGAGACAGAGACACAGAGACAGAGACACAGAGACAGAGACACAGAGACAGAGACACAGAGACAGAGACACAGAGACAGAGACACAGAGACATAGTCACAGAGACAGAGACACAGAGACAGAGACACAGAGACAGAGACACAGAGACAGAGACACAGAGACAGAGACACAGAGACAGAGACACAGAGACAGAGACACAGAGACAGAGACACAGAGACAGAGACACAGAGACAGAGACACAGAGACAGAGACACAGAGACAGAGACACAGAGACAGAGACACAGAGACAGAGACACAGAGACACAGAGACAGAGACACAGAGACAGAGACACAGAGACCGAGACACAGAGGCAGAGGCACAGAGGCAGAAGCACAGAGACAGAGACACAGAGACGATGACACAGAGACGGAGACTGTCGGACAGAGAAACAGAGACAGAGACACAGTGTGACAGACAGAGACACAGGGACAGAGACACGGAGACAGAGACACAGAGACAGAGACACAGAGACAGAGACACAGAGACAGATTCACAGACACAGAGACACAGAGGCAGAGGCACAGAGACATAGACACAGAGACAGAGACACAGAGACGGAGACACAGGGGCAGAGACACCGAGACAGAGACACAGAGACAGAGACACAGAGACAGAGACGCAGAGATAGAGACACAGAGACAGAGACACAGAGACGGAGACTGTGGGACAGAGACACAGAGACAGAGATACAGATGCAGAGACACAGAGACGGAGACACAGGGACAGAGACACAGAGACAGAGACACAGAGACAGAGACACAGAGACAGAGACACAGAGACAGAGACACAGAGACAGAGACACAGAGACCGAGACACAGAGGCAGAGGCACAGAGGCAGAAGCACAGAGACAGAGACACAGAGACGATGACACAGAGACGGAGACTGTCGGACAGAGAAACAGAGACAGAGACACAGTGTGACAGACAGAGACACAGGGACAGAGACACGGAGACAGAGACACAGAGACAGAGACACAGAAACAGAGACACAGAGACAGATTCACAGAGACAGAGGCACAGAGACAGAGACACAGGGACAGAGACACAGAGACAGAGACACGGAGACGGAGACACAGGGACAGGGACACAGAGAGAGTGACACAAAGACAGAGACACAGGGACAGAGGAACAGAGACATAGACACAGAGACAGAGACACAGGGACGGAGACACAAGGACAGAGACACAGAGGCACGGACACAGAGAGAGAGACACAGAGACAGAGACACAGAGACAGAGACACAGAGACGGAGACTGTGGGACAGAGACACAGAGACAGAGACACAGTGAGACAGACAGAGCCACAGAGACGGAGACACAGGGACAGAGACACAGAGACAGAAACACAGAGACAGATTCACAGAGACAGAGACACAGAGGCAGAGACATAAAGACAGAGACATAGAGACCGAGACACGGAGACGGAGACACAGGTACAGAGACACACGGACAGAGGCATAGACACAAAGACAGAGGCACAGAGACAGATACGCAGAGACAGAGACACAGAGACAGAGACACAGAGAAAGAGAAACAGAGACAGAGACAGGGACAGAGACACAGATACAGAGACACAGAGACAGAGACACAGAGACAGAGACACAGAGACAGAGACACAGAGACAGAGACACAGAGACAGAGTCACAGAGACAGAGACACAGAGGCAGAGGCACAGAGACAGAGACACCGTGACAGAGACACAGAGACAGAGACGCAGAGACAGAGACGCAGAGACAGAGACACAGAGAAAGAGAAAGAGAAACAGAGACAGAGACAGAGACACAGAGACAGAGACACAGAGACAGAGACACAGAGACAGAGACACAGAGACAGATTCACAGAGACAGAAACACGGAGACCGAAGCACAGGGACATAGACACAGAGACAGAGACACAGAGACAGGGACACAGAGACGGAGACGCAAGGACTGAGACACAGAGACAGAGACACAGAGGCAGAGGCACAGAGACAGAGACACAGTGACAGAGACACAGAGACAGAGACGCAGAGACAGAGAAACAGAGACAGAGACACAGAGAAAGAGAAAGAGAAACAGAGACAGAGACAGAGACACAGAGACAGAGACACAGAGACAGAGACACAGAGACAGAGACACAGAGACAGAGTCACAGAGACTGAGACACAGAGGCAGAGGCACAGAGACCGTGACACAGGGAGTGAGACACAGAGACATAGACACAGACACAGAGGCACAGAGACAGAGACACAGAGACCGAGACACAGAGACGGAGACACAGGGGCAGAGACACCGAGACAGAGACACAGAGACAGAGACACAGAGACAGAGACGCAGAGATAGAGACACAGAGACAGAGACACAGAGACGGAGACTGTGGGACAGAGACACAGAGACAGAGATACAGATGCAGAGACACAGAGACGGAGACACAGGGACAGAGACACAGAGACAGAGACACAGAGACAGAGACACAGAGACAGAGACACAGAGACAGAGACACAGAGACAGAGACACAGAGACCGAGACACAGAGGCAGAGGCACAGAGGCAGAAGCACAGAGACAGAGACACAGAGACGATGACACAGAGACGGAGACTGTCGGACAGAGAAACAGAGACAGAGACACAGTGTGACAGACAGAGACACAGGGACAGAGACACGGAGACAGAGACACAGAGACAGAGACACAGAGACAGAGACACAGAGACAGATTCACAGACACAGAGACACAGAGGCAGAGGCACAGAGACATAGACACAGAGACAGAGACACAGAGACAGAGACACAGAAACAGAGACACAGAGACAGAGACACAGAGACAGATTCACAGAGACAGAAACACGGAGACCGAAGCACAGGGACATAGACACAGAGACAGAGACACAGAGACAGGGACACAGAGACGGAGACGCAAGGACTGAGACACAGAGACAGGGACACAGAGAGAGTGACTCAGAGACAGAGACACAGGGACAGAGGCACAGAGACGTAGACACATAGACAGAGACACAGACACAGAGACAGGGACACACGGACAGGGACACAGAGACATAGCCACAGAGACAGGGACATAGAGACAGAGACACAGAGACAGAGACACAGAGACAGAGACACAGAGACAGAGACACAGAGACAGAGACACAGAGACAGAGACACAGTGACAGAGACACAGAGACAGAGACACAGAGACAGAGTCACAGAGACAGAGACACAGAGGCAGAGACACAGAGACCGAGACCCAGAGACAGAGACACAGATACAGAGACACAGAGACAGAGACACAGAGACAGAGGCACAGAGACAGAGTCACAGAGATAGAGACACAGAGGCAGAGGCACAGAGACAGGGAAACAGAGAAAGAGAAACAGAGACAGAGACAGAGACACATATACAGAGACACAGAGACAGAGACACAGAGACAGAGACACAGAGACAGAGACACAGAGACAGAGACACAGAGACAGAGACACAGAGACAGAGACACAGAGACAGAGACACAGAGACAGAGACACAGAGACAGAGACACAGAGACAGAGACACAGAGACAGGGACACAGAGACAGAGACACAGAGACAGAGACACAGAGACAGAGACACAGAGACAGAGACACAGAGACAGAGGCACAGAGACAGAGACACAGGGACAGAGACACAGAGACAGAGACACAGAGACAGAGACACAGAGACAGAGACACAGAGACAGGGACACAGAGACAGAGACACAGAGACGGAGACACAGAGACAGAGACACAGAGACAGAGACACAGAGACAGAGACACAGAGACAGAGACACAGAGACAGAGACACAGAGGCAGAGACATAAAGACAGAGACATAGAGACCGAGACACGGAGACGGAGACACAGGTCCAGGGACACACGGACAGAGGCATAGACACAAAGACAGAGGCACAGAGACAGATACGCAGAGACAGAGACACAGAGAAGGAGAAAGAGAGACAGGGACAGAGACAGAGACAGAGACACAGATACAGAGACACAGAGACAGAGACACAGAGACAGAGACACAGAGACAGAGAGGCAGAGACAGAGACACAGAGACAGAGACACAGGGACAGAGACACAGAGACAGAGACGCAGAGGCAGAGACATAAAGACAGAGACATAGAGACCGAGACACGGAGACGGAGACACAAGTGCAGAGACACACGGACAGAGGCATAGACACAAAGACAGAGGCACAGAGACAGAGACACAGAGACAGAGACACAGAGACAGAGACACAGAGACAGAGACACAGAGACAGGGACACAGACACAGAGACACAGAGACAGAGACACAGAGACAGAGACACAGAGACAGAGACACAGAGACAGAGACACAGAGACAGAGACACAGAGACAGAGACACAGAGACAGAGACACAGAGACAGAGACACAGAGACAGAGACACAGAGACAGAGACACAGAGACAGAGACACAGAGACAGAGACACAGAGACAGAGACACAGAGACAGAGACACAGAGACAGAGACACAGAGACAGAGACACAGAGACAGAGACACAGAGACAGAGACACAGAGACAGAGACACAGAGACAGAGACACAGAGACAGAGACACAGAGACAGAGACACAGAGACAGAGACACAGAGACAGAGACACAGAGACAGAGACACAGAGACAGAGACACAGAGACAGAGACACAGAGACAGAGACACAGAGACAGAGACACAGAGACAGAGACACAGAGACAGAGACACAGAGACAGAGACACAGAGACAGAGACACAGAGACAGAGACACAGAGACAGAGACACAGAGACAGAGACACAGAGACAGAGACACAGAGACAGAGACACAGAGACAGAGACACAGAGACAGAGACACAGAGACAGAGACACAGAGACAGAGACACAGAGACAGGGACACAGAGACAGAGACACAGAGACAGAGACACAGAGACAGAGACACAGAGACAGAGACACAGAGACAGAGACACAGAGACCGAGACACAGAGGCAGAGGCACAGAGGCAGAAGCACAGAGACAGAGACACAGAGACGATGACACAGAGACGGAGACTGTCGGACAGAGAAACAGAGACAGAGACACAGTGTGAAAGACAGAGACACAGGGACAGAGACACGGAGACAGAGACACAGAGACAGAGACACAGAGACAGAGACACAGAGACAGATTCACAGACACAGAGACACAGAGGCAGAGGCACAGAGACATAGACACAGAGACAGAGACACAGAGACAGAGACACAGAGACAGAGACACAGAAACAGAGACACAGAGACAGAGACACAGAGACAGATTCACAGAGACAGAAACACGGAGACCGTAGCACAGGGACATAGACACAGAGACAGAGACACAGAGACAGGGACACAGAGACGGAGACGCAAGGACTGAGACACAGAGACAGGGACACAGAGAGAGTGACTCAGAGACAGAGACACATGGACAGAGGCACAGAGACGTAGACACTTAGACAGAGACACAGACACAGAGACAGGGACACACGGACAGGGACACAGAGACATAGCCACAGAGACAGGGACATAGAGACAGAGACACAGAGACAGAGACACAGAGACAGAGACACAGAGACAGAGACACAGAGACAGAGACACAGTGACAGAGACACAGAGACAGAGACACAGAGACAGAGTCACAGAGACAGAGACACAGAGGCAGAGACACAGAGACCGAGACCCAGAGACAGAGACACAGATACAGAGACACAGAGACAGAGACACAGAGACAGAGGCACAGAGACAGAGTCACAGAGATAGAGACACAGAGGCAGAGGCACAGAGACAGGGAAACAGAGAAAGAGAAACAGAGACAGAGACAGAGACACAGATACAGAGACACAGAGACAGAGACACAGAGACAGAGACACAGAGACAGAGACACAGAGACAGAGATACAGAGACAGAGACACAGAGACAGAGACACAGAGACAGAGTCACAGAGACAGAGACACAGAGACAGAGACACAGAGACGGAGACGCAGAGACAGAGACACAGAGACAGAGACACAGAGACCGAGACCCAGAGACAGAGACACAGATACAGAGACACAGAGACAGAGACACAGAGACCGAGACCCAGAGACAGAGACACAGATACAGAGACACAGAGACAGACACACAGAGACAGAGACACAGAGACAGAGACACAGAGACAGAGACACAGAGACAGAGACACAGAGACAGAGACACAGAGACATAGTCACAGAGACAGAGACACAGAGACAGAGTCACAGAGACGGAGACACAGAGGCAGAGACACAGAGACCGAGACCCAGAGACAGAGACACAGATACAGAGACACAGAGACAGAGACACAGAGACAGAGGCACAGAGACAGAGTCACAGAGATAGAGACACAGAGGCAGAGGAACAGAGACAGGGAAACAGAGAAAGAGAAACAGAGACAGAGACAGAGACACAGATACAGAGACACAGAGACAGAGACACAGAGACAGAGACACAGAGACAGAGACACAGAGACAGAGACACAGAGACAGAGATACAGAGACAGAGACACAGAGACAGAGACACAGAGACAGAGTCACAGAGACAGAGACACAGAGACAGAGACACAGAGACGGAGACGCAGAGACAGAGACACAGAGACAGAGACACAGAGACCGAGACCCAGAGACAGGGACACAGATACAGAGACACAGAGACAGACACACAGAGACAGAGACACAGAGACAGAGACACAGAGACAGAGACACAGAGACAGAGACACAGAGACAGAGACACAGAGACAGAGACACAGAGACATAGTCACAGAGACAGAGACACAGAGACAGAGACACAGAGACAGAGACACAGAGACAGAGACACAGAGACAGAGACACAGAGACAGAGACACAGAGACAGAGACACAGAGACAGAGACACAGAGACAGAGACACAGAGACAGAGACACAGAGACAGAGACACAGAGACAGAGACACAGAGACAGAGACACAGAGACAGAGACACAGAGACAGAGACACAGAGACACAGAGACAGAGACACAGAGACAGAGACACAGAGACCGAGACACAGAGGCAGAGGCACAGAGGCAGAAGCACAGAGACAGAGACACAGAGACGATGACACAGAGACGGAGACTGTCGGACAGAGAAACAGAGACAGAGACACAGTGTGACAGACAGAGACACAGGGACAGAGACACGGAGACAGAGACACAGAGACAGAGACACAGAGACAGAGACACAGAGACAGATTCACAGACACAGAGACACAGAGGCAGAGGCACAGAGACATAGACACAGAGACAGAGACACAGAGACGGAGACACAGGGGCAGAGACACCGAGACAGAGACACAGAGACAGAGACACAGAGACAGAGACGCAGAGATAGAGACACAGAGACAGAGACACAGAGACGGAGACTGTGGGACAGAGACACAGAGACAGAGATACAGATGCAGAGACACAGAGACGGAGACACAGGGACAGAGACACAGAGACAGAGACACAGAGACAGAGACACAGAGACAGAGACACAGAGACAGAGACACAGAGACCGAGACACAGAGGCAGAGGCACAGAGGCAGAAGCACAGAGACAGAGACACAGAGACGATGACACAGAGACGGAGACTGTCGGACAGAGAAACAGAGACAGAGACACAGTGTGACAGACAGAGACACAGGGACAGAGACACGGAGACAGAGACACAGAGACAGAGACACAGAGACAGAGACACAGAGACAGATTCACAGACACAGAGACACAGAGGCAGAGGCACAGAGACATAGACACAGAGACAGAGACACAGAGACGGAGACACAGGGGCAGAGACACCGAGACAGAGACACAGAGACCGAGACCCAGAGACAGAGACACAGATACAGAGACACAGAGACAGAGACACAGAGACCGAGACCCAGAGACAGAGACACAGATACAGAGACACAGAGACAGACACACAGAGACAGAGACACAGAGACAGAGACACAGAGACAGAGACACAGAGACAGAGACACAGAGACAGAGACACAGAGACATAGTCACAGAGACAGAGACACAGAGACAGAGTCACAGAGACGGAGACACAGAGGCAGAGACACAGAGACCGAGACCCAGAGACAGAGACACAGATACAGAGACACAGAGACAGAGACACAGAGACAGAGGCACAGAGACAGAGTCACAGAGATAGAGACACAGAGGCAGAGGAACAGAGACAGGGAAACAGAGAAAGAGAAACAGAGACAGAGACAGAGACACAGTGTGACAGACAGAGACACAGGGACAGAGACACGGAGACAGAGACACAGAGACAGAGACACAGAGACAGAGACACAGAGACAGATTCACAGACACAGAGACACAGAGGCAGAGGCACAGAGACATAGACACAGAGACAGGGACACAGAGACGGAGACACAGGGGCAGAGACACCGAGACAGAGACACAGAGACAGAGACACAGAGACAGAGACGCAGAGATAGAGACACAGAGACAGAGACACAGAGACGGAGACTGTGGGACAGAGACACAGAGACAGAGATACAGATGCAGAGACACAGAGACGGAGACACAGGGACAGAGACACAGAGACAGAGACACAGAGACAGAGACACAGAGACAGAGACACAGAGACAGAGACACAGAGACCGAGACACAGAGGCAGAGGCACAGAGGCAGAAGCACAGAGACAGAGACACAGAGACGATGACACAGAGACGGAGACTGTCGGACAGAGAAACAGAGACAGAGACACAGTGTGACAGACAGAGACACAGGGACAGAGACACGGAGACAGAGACACAGAGACAGAGACACAGAGACAGAGACACAGAGACAGATTCACAGACACAGAGACACAGAGGCAGAGGCACAGAGACATAGACACAGAGACAGAGACACAGAGACAGAGACACAGAGACAGAGACACAGAGACCGAGACACAGAGGCAGAGGCACAGAGGCAGAGGCACAGAGGCAGAAGCACAGAGACAGAGACACAGAGACGATGACACAGAGACGGAGACTGTCGGACAGAGAAACAGAGACAGAGACACAGTGAGACAGACAGAGACACAGAGACAGAGACACGGAGACAGAGACTCAGAGACAGAGACACAGAGACAGAGACACAGAGACAGATTCACAGACACAGAGACACAGAGACAGAGACACGGAGACAGAGACTCAGAGACAGAGACACAGAGACAGAGACACAGAGACAGATTCACAGACACAGAGACACAGAGGCAGAGGCACAGAGACAGAGACACAGAGACAGAGACACAGAGACAGAGACACAGAGACAGAGACACAGAGACAGAGACACAGAGACAGATTCACAGACACAGAGACACAGAGGCAGAGGCACAGAGACAGAGACACAGAGACGGAGACTGTGGGACAGAGACACAGAGACAGAGATACAGATGCAGAGAAACAGAGACAGAGACAGAGACACAGAGACAGAGACACAGAGACAGAGACACAGAGACAGAGATACAGAGAGAGAGACACAGAGACAGAGACGCAGAGACAGAGACACAGAGACAGAGACACAGAGGCAGAGACCCAGAGACAGAGACACAGATTCAGAGACACAGAGACAGACACACAGAGGCAGAAACACAGAGACAGAGACACAAAGACAGAGACACAGAGACAGAGTCACAGAGACAGAGACACAGAGGCAGAGGCACAGAGACAGAGACACAGAGAGAGAGACACGGAGACAGAGACGCAGAGACAGAGACACAGAGACAGAGACACAGAGACAGAGACACAGAGACAGAGACACAGAGACAGAGACACAGTGACAGAGACACAGAGACCGAGACCCAGAGACAGGGACACGGAGACCGAGACACAGAGACACAGACACAGATACAGAGATACAGAGACGGAGACGCAGAGACAGATACAGAGGCAGAGACACAGAGACAGAGACAGAGACACAGAGACAGAGACACCGAGACAGAGACAGAGAGACAGAGACATAAAGACAGAGACATAGAGACCGAGACACGGCGACGGAGACCCATGTCCAGAGACACACGGACAGAGGCATATACACAGAGACAGAGGCACAGAGACAGAGAAACAGAGACCGAGACACAGAGACGGAGACACAGGGGCAGAGACACCGAGACAGAGACACAGAGACAGAGACACAGAGACAGAGACGCAGAGGCAGAGACACAGAGACAGAGACACAGAGACGGAGACTGTGGGACAGAGACACAGAGACAGAGATACAGATGCAGAGACACAGAGACGGAGACACAGGGACAGAGACACAGAGACAGAGACACAGAGACAGAGACACAGAGACAGAGACACAGAGACAGAGACACAGAGACCGAGACACAGAGGCAGAGGCACAGAGGCAGAAGCACAGAGACAGAGACACAGAGACGATGACACAGAGACGGAGACTGTCGGACAGAGAAACAGAGACAGAGACACAGTGAGACAGACAGAGACACAGAGACAGAGACACGGAGACAGAGACTCAGAGACAGAGACACAGAGACAGAGACACAGAGACAGATTCACAGACACAGAGACACAGAGACAGAGACACGGAGACAGAGACTCAGAGACAGAGACACAGAGACAGAGACACAGAGACAGATTCACAGACACAGAGACACAGAGGCAGAGGCACAGAGACAGAGACACAGAGACAGAGACACAGAGACAGAGACACAGAGACAGAGACACAGAGACAGAGACACAGAGACCGAGACACAGAGACAGAGACACAGAGACAGAGGCACAGAGACAGAGTCACAGAGATAGAGACACAGAGGCAGAGGCACGGAGACAGAGACACAGAGAAAGAGAAACAGAGACAGAGACAGAGACAGAGACACAGATACAGAGACACAGAGACAGGGACACAGAGACAGGGACACAGAGACAGAGACACAGAGACGGAGATACAGAGACAGAGACACAGAGACAGAGACACAGAGACAGAGTCACAGAGACAGAGACACAGAGACAGAGACGCAGAGGCCGAGACGCAGAGACAGAGACACAGAGACAGAGACACAGCGACCGAGACCCAGAGACGCAGAGGCCGAGACGCAGAGACAGAGACACAGAGACAGAGACACAGAGACAGAGACACAGAGACAGAGACACAGAGACAGAGACACAGAGACATAGTCACAGAGACAGAGACACAGAGACAGAGACACAGAGACAGAGACACAGAGACAGAGACACAGAGACAGAGACATAGAGACAGAGACACAGGGACAGAGACACAGAGACAGAGACACAGAGAGAGAGACACAGAGACAGAGACACAGGGACAGAGACACAGAGACAGAGACACAGAGACAGAGACACAGAGACAGAGACACAGAGACAGAGACACAGAGACAGAGTCACAGAGACAGAGACACAGAGGCAGAGGCACAGAGACAGAGACACAGTGACAGAGACACAGAGACAGAGACGCAGAGACAGAGACACAGAGACAGAGACACAGAGAAAGAGAAAGAGAAACAGAGACAGAGACAGAGACACAGAGACAGAGACACAGAGACAGAGACACAGAGACAGAGATACAGAGAGAGAGACACAGAGACAGAGACGCAGAGACAGAGACACAGAGGCAGAAACACAGAGACAGAGACACAGAGACAGAGACACAGAGACAGAGACACAGAGACAGAGACACAGAGACAGAGATACAGAGAGAGAGAGACACAGAGACAGAGACGCAGAGACAGAGACACAGAGACAGAGACACAGAGGCCGAGACCCAGAGACAGAGACACAGATTCAGAGACACAGAGACAGACACACAGAGGCAGAAACACAGAGACAGAGACACAAAGACAGAGACACAGAGACAGAGTCACAGAGACAGAGACACAGAGGCAGAGGCACAGAGACAGAGACACAGAGAGAGAGACACGGAGACAGAGATGCAGAGACAGAGACACAGAGACAGAGACAAAATGACAGAGACTCGGAGACAGAGACATAGGGAGAGAGACACAGCATCGTAGACACAAGAAAAGAGACACAGAGACAGGGACACAGAGACGGAGACACAGAGAGAGAGACACAGAGACAGAGACACAGAGACAGAGACACAGAGACAGAGACACAGAGGCAGAGACATAAAGACAGAGACATAGAGACAGAGACACAGAGACAGAGACACAGAGACAGAGACACAGAGACAGAGACACAGAGACAGAGACACAGAGACAGAGACACAGAGACAGAGACACAGAGACAGAGACACAGAGACAGAGACACAGAGACAGAGACACAGAGACAGAGACACAGAGACAGAGACACAGAGACAGAGACACAGAAACAGAGACACAGAGACAGAGACACAGAGACAGAGACACAGAGACAGAGATACAGAGACAGAGACACAGAGACAGAGACACAGAGACAGAGTCACAGAGACAGAGACACAGAGACAGAGACACAGAGACCGAGACGCAGAGACAGAGACACAGAGACAGTGACACAGAGACCGAGACCCAGAGACAGAGACACAGATACAGAGACACAGAGACAGACACACAGAGACAGAGACACAGAGACAGAGACACAGAGACAGAGACACAGAGACAGAGACACAGAGACAGAGACACAGAGACAGAGACACAGAGACATAGTCACAGAGACAGAGATACAGAAGCAGAGGCACAGAGACAGAGACACAGAGACAGAGACACGGAGACAGAGACGCAGAGACAGAGACACAGAGACAGAGACAAAATGACAGAGATTCCGAGACAGAGACACAGGGAGAGAGATACAGAAACGTAGACACAAGGACAGAGACACAGAGACAGGGACAGAGAGACGGAGACACAGAGAGAGAGACACAGAGACAGAGACACAGAGACAGAGACACAGAGACAGAGACACAGAGACAGAGACACAGAGGCAGAGGCACAGAGACCGTGACAGAGGGAGTGAGACACAGAGACATAGACACAGACACAGAGACACAGAAACAGAGACACAGAGACCGAGACACAGAGACAGAGACACAGGGACAGAGACACCGCGACAGAGACACAGAGACAGAGACACAGAGACAGAGACGCAGAGACAGAGACAGAGACAGAGACACAGAACCAGAGACACGGAGAGAGACCACGGAGACAGAGACACAGAGGCGGAGACACAGAGACAGAGATACAGAGACGGATACACAGGGACAGAGACACAGAGGCCGAGGCACAGAGACAGAGACACAGAGACAGAGACACAGAGACAGAGACACAGACACACAGACACAGAGACAGAGACACAGAGACAGAGTCACAGAGACAGAGACACGGAGGCAGAGACACAGAGACCGAGACCCAGAGACAGAGACGCAGAGACAGAGACATAGAGACAGAGACCCAGAGACAGGGACACAGAGGCAGAGATTCAGATGCAGAGATACAGGGACAGATTCACAGAGACAGAGACACGGAGAGGGACACAGAGACGGAGACATATGGACAGAGACACAGAGACCGTGACACAAGGAGAGAGACACAGAGACATAGACACAGTGACAGAGACACAGAGACAGAAACACAGAGACCGAAGCACAGGGACATAGACACAGAGGCAGAGACACAGAGACAGGGACACAGAGACGGAGACGCAAGGGCAGAGACACAGAGACAGAGACACAGAGACAGAGACACAGAGACAGAGACACAGAGACAGAGACACAGAGACAGAGACACAGAGACAGAGACACAGAGACAGAGGCACAGTGACAGAGACACAGAGACCGAGACCCAGAGACAGGGACACGGAGACCGAGACACAGAGACACAGACACAGATACAGAGATACAGAGACGGAGACGCAGAGACAGATACAGAGGCAGAGACACAGAGACAGAGACAGAGACACAGAGACAGAGACACAGAGACAGAGACACCGAGACAGAGACAGAGAGACAGAGACATAAAGACAGAGACATAGAGACCGAGACACGGAGACGGAGACCCATGTCCAGAGACACACGGACAGAGGCATAGACACAGAGACAGAGGCACAGAGACAGAGAAACAGAGACCGAGACACAGAGACGGAGACACAGGGGCAGAGACACCGAGACAGAGACACAGAGACAGAGACACAGAGACAGAGACGCAGAGGCAGAGACACAGAGACAGAGACACAGAGACGGAGACTGTGGGACAGAGACACAGAGACAGAGATACAGATGCAGAGACACAGAGACGGAGACACAGGGACAGAGACACAGAGACAGAGACACAGAGACAGAGACACAGAGACAGAGACACAGAGACCGAGACACAGAGGCAGAGGCACAGAGGCAGAAGCACAGAGACAGAGACACAGAGACGATGACACAGAGACGGAGACTGTCGGACAGAGAAACAGAGACAGAGACACAGTGAGACAGACAGAGACACAGAGACAGAGACACGGAGACAGAGACTCAGAGACAGAGACACAGAGACAGAGACACAGAGACAGATTCACAGACACAGAGACACAGAGACAGAGACACGGAGACAGAGACTCAGAGACAGAGACACAGAGACAGAGACACAGAGACAGATTCACAGACACAGAGACACAGAGGCAGAGGCACAGAGACAGAGACACAGAGACAGAGACACAGAGACAGAGACACAGAGACAGAGACACAGAGACAGATTCACAGACACAGAGACACAGAGGCAGAGGCACAGAGACAGAGACACAGAGGCAGAGACACAGAGACAGAGACACAGAGACAGAGACACAGAGACAGAGACACAGAGACAGAGACACAGAGACCGAGACACAGAGACAGAGACACAGAGACAGAGGCACAGAGACAGAGTCACAGAGATAGAGACACAGAGGCAGAGGCACGGAGACAGAGACACAGAGAAAGAGAAACAGAGACAGAGACAGAGACAGAGACACAGATACAGAGACACAGAGACAGGGACACAGAGACAGGGACACAGAGACAGAGACACAGAGACGGAGATACAGAGACAGAGACACAGAGACAGAGACACAGAGACAGAGTCACAGAGACAGAGACACAGAGACAGAGACGCAGAGGCCGAGACGCAGAGACAGAGACACAGAGACAGAGACACAGCGACCGAGACCCAGAGACGCAGAGGCCGAGACGCAGAGACAGAGACACAGAGACAGAGACACAGAGACAGAGACACAGAGACAGAGACACAGAGACAGAGACACAGAGACAGAGACACAGAGACAGAGACACAGAGACAGAGGCACAGTGACAGAGACACAGAGACCGAGACCCAGAGACAGGGACACGGAGACCGAGACACAGAGACACAGACACAGATACAGAGATACAGAGACGGAGACGCAGAGACAGATACAGAGGCAGAGACACAGAGACAGAGACAGAGACACAGAGACAGAGACACAGAGACAGAGACACCGAGACAGAGACAGAGAGACAGAGACATAAAGACAGAGACATAGAGACCGAGACACGGAGACGGAGACCCATGTCCAGAGACACACGGACAGAGGCATAGACACAGAGACAGAGGCACAGAGACAGAGAAACAGAGACCGAGACACAGAGACGGAGACACAGGGGCAGAGACACCGAGACAGAGACACAGAGACAGAGACACAGAGACAGAGACGCAGAGGCAGAGACACAGAGACAGAGACACAGAGACGGAGACTGTGGGACAGAGACACAGAGACAGAGATACAGATGCAGAGACACAGAGACGGAGACACAGGGACAGAGACACAGAGACAGAGACACAGAGACAGAGACACAGAGACAGAGACACAGAGACCGAGACACAGAGGCAGAGGCACAGAGGCAGAAGCACAGAGACAGAGACACAGAGACGATGACACAGAGACGGAGACTGTCGGACAGAGAAACAGAGACAGAGACACAGTGAGACAGACAGAGACACAGAGACAGAGACACGGAGACAGAGACTCAGAGACAGAGACACAGAGACAGAGACACAGAGACAGATGCACAGACACAGAGACACAGAGACAGAGACACGGAGACAGAGACTCAGAGACAGAGACACAGAGATAGAGACACAGAGACAGATTCACAGACACAGAGACACAGCGGCAGAGGCACAGAGACAGAGACACAGAGACAGAGACACAGAGACAGAGACACAGAGACAGAGACACAGAGACAGATTCACAGACACAGAGACACAGAGGCAGAGGCACAGAGACAGAGACACAGAGGCAGAGACACAGAGACAGAGACACAGAGACAGAGACACAGAGACAGAGACACAGAGACAGAGACACAGAGACCGAGACACAGAGACAGAGACACAGAGACAGAGGCACAGAGACAGAGTCACAGAGATAGAGACACAGAGGCAGAGGCACGGAGACAGAGACACAGAGAAAGAGAAACAGAGACAGAGACAGAGACAGAGACAGAGACACAGATACAGAGACACAGAGACAGGGACACAGAGACAGGGACACAGAGACAGAGACACAGAGACGGAGATACAGAGACAGAGACACAGAGACAGAGACACAGAGACAGAGTCACAGAGACAGAGACACAGAGACAGAGACGCAGAGGCCGAGACGCAGAGACAGAGACACAGAGACAGAGACACAGCGACCGAGACCCAGAGACGCAGAGGCCGAGACGCAGAGACAGAGACACAGAGACAGAGACACAGAGACAGAGACGCAGAGACAGAGACACAGAGACAGAGACACGGAGACATAGTCACAGAGACAGAGACACAGAGACAGAGACACAGAGACAGAGACACAGAGACAGAGACATAGAGACAGAGACACAGAGACAGAGACACAGAGACAGAGACACAGAGACAGAGACACAGAGACAGAGACACAGAGACAGAGACACAGAGACAGAGACACAGAGACAGAGACACAGAGACAGAGACACAGAGACAGAGACACAGAGACAGAGTCACAGAGACAGAGACACAGAGGCAGAGGCACAGAGACAGAGACACAGTGACAGAGACACAGAGACAGAGACGCAGAGACAGAGACACAGAGACAGAGACACAGAGAAAGAGAAAGAGAAACAGAGACAGAGACACAGAGACAGAGACACAGAGGCAGAGACACAGAGACAGAGATACAGAGAGAGAGACACAGAGACAGAGACGCAGAGACAGAGACACAGAGACAGAGACACAGAGGCAGAGACCCAGAGACAGAGACACAGATTCAGAGACACAGAGACAGACACACAGAGACAGAAACACAGAGACAGAGACACAAAGACAGAGACACAGAGACAGAGTCACAGAGACAGAGACACAGAGGCAGAGGCACAGAGACAGAGACACAGAGAGAGAGACACGGAGACAGAGACGCAGAGACAGAGACACAGAGACAGAGACACAGAGACAGAGACACAGAGACAGAGACACAGAGACAGAGACACAGTGACAGAGACACAGAGACCGAGACCCAGAGACAGGGACACGGAGACCGAGACACAGAGACACAGACACAGATACAGAGATACAGAGACGGAGACGCAGAGACAGATACAGAGGCAGAGACACAGAGACAGAGACAGAGACACAGAGACAGAGACACAGAGACAGAGACACCGAGACAGAGACAGAGAGACAGAGACATAAAGACAGAGACATAGAGACCGAGACACGGAGACGGAGACCCATGTCCAGAGACACACGGACAGAGGCATATACACAGAGACAGAGGCACAGAGACAGAGAAACAGAGACCGAGACACAGAGACGGAGACACAGGGGCAGAGACACCGAGACAGAGACACAGAGACAGAGACACAGAGACAGAGACGCAGAGGCAGAGACACAGAGACAGAGACACAGAGACGGAGACTGTGGGACAGAGACACAGAGACAGAGATACAGATGCAGAGACACAGAGACGGAGACACAGGGACAGAGACACAGAGACAGAGACACAGAGACAGAGACACAGAGACAGAGACACAGAGACAGAGACACAGAGACCGAGACACAGAGGCAGAGGCACAGAGGCAGAAGCACAGAGACAGAGACACAGAGACGATGACACAGAGACGGAGACTGTCGGACAGAGAAACAGAGACAGAGACACAGTGAGACAGACAGAGACACAGAGACAGAGACACGGAGACAGAGACTCAGAGACAGAGACACAGAGACAGAGACACAGAGACAGATTCACAGACACAGAGACACAGAGACAGAGACACGGAGACAGAGACTCAGAGACAGAGACACAGAGACAGAGACACAGAGACAGATTCACAGACACAGAGACACAGAGGCAGAGGCACAGAGACAGAGACACAGAGACAGAGACACAGAGACAGAGACACAGAGACAGAGACACAGAGACAGATTCACAGACACAGAGACACAGAGGCAGAGGCACAGAGACAGAGACACAGAGGCAGAGACACAGAGACAGAGACACAGAGACAGAGACACAGAGACAGAGGCACAGAGACAGAGACACAGAGACCGAGACACAGAGACAGAGGACACAGAGACAGAGGCACAGAGACAGAGTCACAGAGATAGAGACACAGAGGCAGAGGCACGGAGACAGAGACACAGAGAAAGAGAAACAGAGGCAGAGACAGAGACAGAGACACAGATACAGAGACACAGAGACAGGGGACACAGAGACAGGGACACAGAGACAGAGACACAGAGACGGAGATACAGAGACAGAGACACAGAGACAGAGACACAGAGACAGAGTCACAGAGACAGAGACACAGAGACAGAGACGCAGAGGCCGAGACGCAGAGACAGAGACACAGAGACAGAGACACAGCGACCGAGACCCAGAGACGCAGAGGCCGAGACGCAGAGACAGAGACACAGAGACAGAGACACAGAGACAGAGACACAGAGACAGAGACACAGAGACAGAGACACAGAGACATAGTCACAGAGACAGAGACACAGAGACAGAGACACAGAGACAGAGACACAGAGACAGAGACATAGAGACAGAGACACAGGGACAGAGACACCGCGACAGAGACACAGAGACAGAGACACAGAGACAGAGACGCAGAGACAGAGACAGAGACAGAGACACAGAACCAGAGACACGGAGAGAGACCACGGAGACAGAGACACAGAGGCGGAGACACAGAGACAGAGATACAGAGACGGATACACAGGGACAGAGACACAGAGGCCGAGGCACAGAGACAGAGACACAGAGACAGAGACACAGAGACAGAGACACAGAGAAAGAGAAAGAGAAACAGAGACAGAGACAGAGACACAGAGACAGAGACACAGAGACAGAGACACAGAGACAGAGATACAGAGAGAGAGACACAGAGACAGAGACGCAGAGACAGAGACACAGAGACAGAGACACAGAGGCCGAGACCCAGAGACAGAGACACAGATTCAGAGACACAGAGACAGACACACAGAGGCAGAAACACAGAGACAGAGACACAAAGACAGAGACACAGAGACAGAGTCACAGAGACAGAGACACAGAGGCAGAGGCACAGAGACAGAGACACAGAGACATAGTCACAGAGACAGAGATACAGAGGCAGAGGCACAGAGACAGAGACACAGAGACAGAGACACGGAGACAGAGACGCAGAGACAGAGACACAGAGACAGAGACAAAATGACAGAGATTCCGAGACAGAGACACAGGGAGAGAGATACAGAAACGTAGACACAAGGACAGAGACACAGAGACAGGGACAGAGAGACGGAGACACAGAGAGAGAGACACAGAGACAGAGACACAGATACAGAGACACAGAGACAGGGACACAGAGACAGGGACACAGAGACAGAGACACAGAGACGGAGATACAGAGACAGAGACACAGAGACAGAGACACAGAGACAGAGTCACAGAGACAGAGACACAGAGACAGAGACGCAGAGGCCGAGACGCAGAGACAGAGACACAGAGACAGAGACACAGCGACCGAGACCCAGAGACGCAGAGGCCGAGACGCAGAGACAGAGACACAGAGACAGAGACACAGAGACAGAGACACAGAGACAGAGACACAGAGACAGAGACACAGAGACATAGTCACAGAGACAGAGACACAGAGACAGAGACACAGAGACAGACACACAGAGACAGAGACAGAGACACAGAGACAGAGACACAGAGACAGAGACACAGAGACAGAGACACAGAGACAGAGACACAGAGACAGAGACACAGAGACAGAGACACAGAGACAGAGACACAGAGACAGAGACACAGAGACAGAGACACAGAGACAGAGACACAGAGACAGAGACACAGAGACAGAGACACAGAGACAGAGACACAGAGACAGAGACACAGAGACAGAGACACAGAGACAGAGTCACAGAGACAGAGACACAGAGGCAGAGGCACAGAGACAGAGACACAGTGACAGAGACACAGAGACAGAGACGCAGAGACAGAGACACAGAGACAGAGACACAGAGAAAGAGAAAGAGAAACAGAGACAGAGACAGAGACACAGAGACAGAGACACAGAGACAGAGACACAGAGACAGAGACACAGAGACAGAGATACAGAGAGAGAGACACAGAGACAGAGACGCAGAGACAGAGACACAGAGACAGAGACACAGAGGCCGAGACCCAGAGACAGAGACACAGATTCAGAGACACAGAGACAGACACACCGAGGCAGAAACACAGAGACAGAGACACAAAGACAGAGACACAGAGACAGAGTCACAGAGACAGAGACACAGAGGCAGAGGCACAGAGACAGAGACACAGAGAGAGAGACACGGAGACAGAGACGCAGAGACAGAGACACAGAGACAGAGACAAAATGACAGAGACTCGGAGACAGAGACATAGGGAGAGAGACACAGCATCGTAGACACAAGAAAAGAGACACAGAGACAGGGACACAGAGACGGAGACACAGAGAGAGAGACACAGAGACAGAGACACAGAGACAGAGACACAGAGACAGAGACACAGAGGCAGAGACATAAAGACAGAGACATAGAGACAGAGACACAGAGACAGAGACACAGAGACAGAGACACAGAGACAGAGACACAGAGACAGAGACACAGAGACAGAGACACAGAGACAGAGACACAGAGACAGAGACACACAGACAGAGACACAGAGACAGAGACACAGAGACAGAGACACAGAAACAGAGACACAGAGACAGAGACACAGAGACAGAGATACAGAGACAGAGACACAGAGACAGAGACACAGAGACAGAGTCACAGAGACAGAGACACAGAGACAGAGACACAGAGACAGAGACACAGAGACCGAGACGCAGAGACAGAGACACAGAGACAGAGACACAGAGACCGAGACCCAGAGACAGAGACACAGATACAGAGACACAGAGACAGACACACAGAGACAGAGACACAGAGACAGAGACACAGACACAGAGACACAGAGACAGAGACACGGAGACAGAGACTCAGAGACAGAGACACAGAGACAGAGACACAGAGACAGATTCACAGACACAGAGACACAGAGGCAGAGGCACAGAGACAGAGACACAGAGACAGAGACACAGAGACAGAGACACAGAGACAGAGACACAGAGACAGAGACACAGAGACAGATTCACAGACACAGAGACACAGAGGCAGAGGCACAGAGACAGAGACACAGAGGCAGAGACACAGAGACAGAGACACAGAGACAGAGACACAGAGACAGGGACACAGAGACAGAGACACAGAGACCGAGACACAGAGACAGAGACACAGAGACAGAGGCACAGAGACAGAGTCACAGAGATAGAGACACAGAGGCAGAGGCACGGAGACAGAGACACCGAGAAAGAGAAACAGAGACAGAGACAGAGACAGAGACACAGATACAGAGACACAGAGACAGGGACACAGAGACAGGGACACAGAGACAGAGACACAGAGACGGAGATACAGAGACAGAGACACAGAGACAGAGACACAGAGACAGAGTCACAGAGACAGAGACACAGAGACAGAGACGCAGAGGCCGAGACGCAGAGACAGAGACACAGAGACAGAGACACAGCGACCGAGACCCAGAGACGCAGAGGCCGAGACGCAGAGACAGAGACACAGAGACAGAGACACAGAGACAGAGACACAGAGACAGAGACACAGAGACAGAGACACAGAGACATAGTCACAGAGACAGAGACACAGAGACAGAGACACAGAGACAGACACACAGAGACAGAGACAGAGACACAGAGACAGAGACACAGAGACAGAGACACAGAGACAGAGACACAGAGACAGAGACACAGAGACAGAGACACAGAGACAGAGACACAGAGACAGAGACACAGAGACAGAGACACAGAGACAGAGACACAGAGACAGAGACACAGAGACAGAGACACAGAGACAGAGACACAGAGACAGAGACACAGAGACAGAGACACAGAGACAGAGACACAGAGACAGAGACACAGAGACAGAGTCACAGAGACAGAGACACAGAGGCAGAGGCACAGAGACAGAGACACAGTGACAGAGACACAGAGACAGAGACGCAGAGACAGAGACACAGAGACAGAGACACAGAGAAAGAGAAAGAGAAACAGAGACAGAGACAGAGACACAGAGACAGAGACACAGAGACAGAGACACAGAGACAGAGACACAGAGACAGAGATACAGAGAGAGAGACACAGAGACAGAGACGCAGAGACAGAGACACAGAGACAGAGACACAGAGGCCGAGACCCAGAGACAGAGACACAGATTCAGAGACACAGAGACAGACACACAGAGGCAGAAACACAGAGACAGAGACACAAAGACAGAGACACAGAGACAGAGTCACAGAGACAGAGACACAGAGGCAGAGGCACAGAGACAGAGACACAGAGAGAGAGACACGGAGACAGAGACGCAGAGACAGAGACACAGAGACAGAGACAAAATGACAGAGACTCGGAGACAGAGACATAGGGAGAGAGACACAGCATCGTAGACACAAGAAAAGAGACACAGAGACAGGGACACAGAGACGGAGACACAGAGAGAGAGACACAGAGACAGAGACACAGAGACAGAGACACAGAGACAGAGACACAGAGACAGAGACACAGAGACAGAGACACAGAGACAGAGACACAGAGACAGAGTCACAGAGACAGAGACACAGAGGCAGAGGCACAGAGACAGAGACACAGTGACAGAGACACAGAGACAGAGACGCAGAGACAGAGACACAGAGACAGAGACACAGAGAAAGAGAAAGAGAAACAGAGACAGAGACAGAGACACAGAGACAGAGACACAGAGACAGAGACACAGAGACAGAGACACAGAGACAGAGATACAGAGAGAGAGACACAGAGACAGAGACGCAGAGACAGAGACACAGAGACAGAGACACAGAGGCCGAGACCCAGAGACAGAGACACAGATTCAGAGACACAGAGACAGACACACCGAGGCAGAAACACAGAGACAGAGACACAAAGACAGAGACACAGAGACAGAGTCACAGAGACAGAGACACAGAGGCAGAGGCACAGAGACAGAGACACAGAGAGAGAGACACGGAGACAGAGACGCAGAGACAGAGACACAGAGACAGAGACAAAATGACAGAGACTCGGAGACAGAGACATAGGGAGAGAGACACAGCATCGTAGACACAAGAAAAGAGACACAGAGACAGGGACACAGAGACGGAGACACAGAGAGAGAGACACAGAGACAGAGACACAGAGACAGAGACACAGAGACAGAGACACAGAGGCAGAGACATAAAGACAGAGACATAGAGACAGAGACACAGAGACAGAGACACAGAGACAGAGACACAGAGACAGAGACACAGAGACAGAGACACAGAGACAGAGACACAGAGACAGAGACACAGAGACAGAGACACACAGACAGAGACACAGAGACAGAGACACAGAGACAGAGACACAGAAACAGAGACACAGAGACAGAGACACAGAGACAGAGACACAGAGACAGAGATACAGAGACAGAGACACAGAGACAGAGACACAGAGACAGAGTCACAGAGACAGAGACACAGAGACAGAGACACAGAGACAGAGACACAGAGACCGAGACGCAGAGACAGAGACACAGAGACAGAGACACAGAGACCGAGACCCAGAGACAGAGACACAGATACAGAGACACAGAGACAGACACACAGAGACAGAGACACAGAGACAGAGACACAGACACAGAGACACAGAGACAGAGACACGGAGACAGAGACTCAGAGACAGAGACACAGAGACAGAGACACAGAGACAGATTCACAGACACAGAGACACAGAGGCAGAGGCACAGAGACAGAGACACAGAGACAGAGACACAGAGACAGAGACACAGAGACAGAGACACAGAGACAGAGACACAGAGACAGATTCACAGACACAGAGACACAGAGGCAGAGGCACAGAGACAGAGACACAGAGGCAGAGACACAGAGACAGAGACACAGAGACAGAGACACAGAGACAGGGACACAGAGACAGAGACACAGAGACCGAGACACAGAGACAGAGACACAGAGACAGAGGCACAGAGACAGAGTCACAGAGATAGAGACACAGAGGCAGAGGCACGGAGACAGAGACACAGAGAAAGAGAAACAGAGACAGAGACAGAGACAGAGACACAGATACAGAGACACAGAGACAGGGACACAGAGACAGGGACACAGAGACAGAGACACAGAGACGGAGATACAGAGACAGAGACACAGAGACAGAGACACAGAGACAGAGTCACAGAGACAGAGACACAGAGACAGAGACGCAGAGGCCGAGACGCAGAGACAGAGACACAGAGACAGAGACACAGCGACCGAGACCCAGAGACGCAGAGGCCGAGACGCAGAGACAGAGACACAGAGACAGAGACACAGAGACAGAGACACAGAGACAGAGACACAGAGACAGAGACACAGAGACATAGTCACAGAGACAGAGACACAGAGACAGAGACACAGAGACAGACACACAGAGACAGAGACAGAGACACAGAGACAGAGACACAGAGACAGAGACACAGAGACAGAGACACAGAGACAGAGACACAGAGACAGAGACACAGAGACAGAGACACAGAGACAGAGACACAGAGACAGAGACACAGAGACAGAGACACAGAGACAGAGACACAGAGACAGAGACACAGAGACAGAGACACAGAGACAGAGACACAGAGACAGAGACACAGAGACAGAGACACAGAGACAGAGACACAGAGACAGAGACACAGAGACAGAGTCACAGAGACAGAGACACAGAGGCAGAGGCACAGAGACAGAGACACAGTGACAGAGACACAGAGACAGAGACGCAGAGACAGAGACACAGAGACAGAGACACAGAGAAAGAGAAAGAGAAACAGAGACAGAGACAGAGACACAGAGACAGAGACACAGAGACAGAGACACAGAGACAGAGACACAGAGACAGAGATACAGAGAGAGAGACACAGAGACAGAGACGCAGAGACAGAGACACAGAGACAGAGACACAGAGGCCGAGACCCAGAGACAGAGACACAGATTCAGAGACACAGAGACAGACACACAGAGGCAGAAACACAGAGACAGAGACACAAAGACAGAGACACAGAGACAGAGTCACAGAGACAGAGACACAGAGGCAGAGGCACAGAGACAGAGACACAGAGAGAGAGACACGGAGACAGAGACGCAGAGACAGAGACACAGAGACAGAGACAAAATGACAGAGACTCGGAGACAGAGACATAGGGAGAGAGACACAGCATCGTAGACACAAGAAAAGAGACACAGAGACAGGGACACAGAGACGGAGACACAGAGAGAGAGACACAGAGACAGAGACACAGAGACAGAGACACAGAGACAGAGACACAGAGGCAGAGACATAAAGACAGAGACATAGAGACAGAGACACAGAGACAGAGACACAGAGACAGAGACGCAGAGACAGAGACAGAGACAGAGACACAGAACCAGAGACACGGAGAGAGACCACGGAGACAGAGACACAGAGGCGGAGACACAGAGACAGAGATACAGAGACGGATACACAGGGACAGAGACACAGAGGCCGAGGCACAGAGACAGAGACACAGAGACAGAGACACAGAGACAGAGACACAGACACACAGACACAGAGACAGAGACACAGAGACAGAGTCACAGAGACAGAGACACGGAGGCAGAGACACAGAGACCGAGACCCAGAGACAGAGACGCAGAGACAGAGACATAGAGACCGAGACCCAGAGACAGGGACACAGAGGCAGAGATTCAGATGCAGAGATACAGGGACAGATTCACAGAGACAGAGACACGGAGAGGGACACAGAGACGGAGACGTATGGACAGAGACACAGAGACCGTGACACAAGGAGAGAGACACAGAGACATAGACACAGAGACAGAGACACAGAGACAGATTCACAGAGACAGAAACACAGAGACCGAAGCACAGGGACATAGACACAGAGGCAGAGACACAGAGACAGGGACACAGAGACGGAGACGCAAGGGCAGAGACACAGAGACAGGGACACAGAGAGAGTGACTCAGAGGCAGAGACACAGGGACAGAGGCACAGAGACAGAGACACAGAGACAGAGACATAGAGACAGAGACACAGTGACCGAGACACAGAGACGTAGACACAGGGACAGAGACACAGAGACAGGGACACAGAGACAGAGACACAGAGACGGAGACACAGGGACAGAGACACAGAGACTGGGACACAGAGAGAGTGCCACAAAGACAGAGACACAGGGACAGAGGAACAGAGACATAGACACAGACACAGAGACACAGAGACAGAGACACAGGGACGGAGACACAAGGACAGAGACACAGAGACAGAGACACAGAGACAGAGACACAGAGACAGAGACACAGAGACAGAGACACAGAGACGGAGACTGTGGGACAGAGACACAGAGACAGAGACACAGTGAGACAGACAGAGACACAGAGACGGAGACACAGGGACAGAGACACAGAGACAGAAACACAGAGACAGATTCACAGAGACAGAGACACAGAGACAGAGACGCAGAGGCAGAGACATAAAGACAGAGACATAGAGACCGAGACACGGAGACGGAGACACAGGTGCAGAGACACACGGACAGAGGCATAGACACAAAGACAGAGGCACAGGGACAGATACGCGGAGACAGAGACACAGAGACAGAGACACAGACACAGAGACACAGAGCCAGAGACACAGAGACAGAGACACAGAGACAGAGACACAGAGACAGAGACACAGAGACAGAGACACAGAGACAGAGACACAGAGACAGAGACACAGAAGCAGAGGCACAGAGGCAGAGACTCGGGGACAGAGACACAGAGACAGAGACACAGCGACCCAGACACAGAGACAGAGATTCGGAGACAGAGACACAGGGGCAGAGACACCGAGACAGAGACACAGAGACGGAGACACAGGGACAGGGACACAGAGACAGGGACACAGAGACGGAGACTCTGGGACAGAGACACAGAGACAGAGATTCAGAGACAGGGACACAGAGGCAGAGATTCAGATGCAGAGACACAGGGACAGATTCACAGAGACAGAGACACGGAGAGAGGCCCACGGAGACAGAGACACAGAGACAGGGACACAGAGACGGAGACACATGGACAGAGACACAGAGACCGTGACACAAGGAGAGAGACACAGAGACATAGACACAGAGACGGAGACACAGAGACAGAGACACAGAGACAGAGACACAGAGACAGAGACACAGAGACAGAGGCACAGAGACAGAGACACAGTGACAGAGACACAGAGACAGAGACGCAGAGACGGAGACACAGAGACAGAGACACAGAGAAAGAGAAAGAGAAACAGAGACAGAGACAGAGACACAGAGACAGAGACACAGAGACAGAGACACAGAGACAGAGACAGAGACACAGAGACAGAGACACAGAGACAGAGACACAGAGACCGAGACACAGAGGCAGAGGCACAGTGGCAGAAGCACAGAGACAGAGACACAGAGACGATGACACAGAGACGGAGACTGTCGGACAGAGAAACAGAGACAGAGACACAGTGTGACAGACAGAGACACAGGGACAGAGACACGGAGACAGAGACACAGAGACAGAGACACAGAGACAGAGACACAGAGACAGATTCACAGACACAGAGACACAGAGGCAGAGGCACAGAGACATAGACACAGAGACAGAGACACAGAGACAGAGACACAGAGACAGAGACACAGAGACAGAGACACAGAGACAGAGACACAGTGACAGAGACACAGAGACCGAGACCCAGAGACAGGGACACGGAGACCGAGACACAGAGACACAGACACAGATACAGAGATACAGAGACGGAGACGCAGAGACAGATACAGAGGCAGAGACACAGAGACAGAGACAGAGACACAGAGACAGAGACACAGAGACAGAGACACAGAGACAGAGACACCGAGACAGAGACAGAGAGACAGAGACATAAAGACAGAGACAGAGAGACAGAGACACGGAGACGGAGACCCATGTCCAGAGACACACGGACAGAGGCATAGACACAGAGACAGAGGCACAGAGACAGAGACACAGAGACCGAGACACAGAGACGGAGACACAGGGGCAGAGACACCGAGACAGAGACACAGAGACAGAGACACAGAGACAGAGACGCAGAGACAGAGACACAGAGACAGAGACACAGAGACGGAGACTGTGGGACAGAGACACAGAGACAGAGATACAGATGCAGAGACACAGAGACGGAGACACAGGGACAGAGACACAGAGACAGAGACACAGAGACAGAGACACAGAGACAGAGACACAGAGACAGAGACACAGAGACCGAGACACAGAGGCAGAGGCACAGAGGCAGAAGCACAGAGACAGAGACACAGTGAGACAGACAGAGACACAGAGACAGAGACACGGAGACAGAGACAGAGACACAGTGAGACAGGCAGAGACACAGAGACAGAGACACGGAGACAGAGACTCAGAGACAGAGACACAGAGACAGAGACACAGAGACAGAGACACAGAGACAGATTCACAGACACAGAGACACAGAGACAGAGACACGGAGACAGAGACTCAGAGACAGAGACACAGAGACAGAGACACAGAGACAGATTCACAGACACAGAGACACAGAGGCAGAGGCACAGAGACAGAGACACAGAGACAGAGACACAGAGACAGAGACACAGAGACAGATTCACAGACACAGAGACACAGAGGCAGAGGCACAGATACAGAGACACAGAGGCAGAGACACAGAGACAGAGACACAGAGACAGAGACACAGAGACAGAGACACAGAGACAGAGACACAGAGACCGAGACACAGAGACAGAGACACAGAGACAGAGGCACAGAGACAGAGTCACAGAGATAGAGACACAGAGGCAGAGGCACGGAGACAGAGACACAGAGAAAGAGAAACAGAGACAGAGACAGAGACACAGATACAGAGACACAGAGACAGGGACACAGAGACAGGGACACAGAGACAGAGACACAGAGACGGAGATACAGAGACAGAGACACAGAGACAGAGACACAGAGACAGAGTCACAGAGACAGAGACACAGAGACAGAGACGCAGAGGCCGAGACGCAGAGACAGAGACACAGAGACAGAGACACAGCGACCGGGACCCAGAGACGCAGAGGCCGAGACGCAGAGACAGAGACACAGAGACAGAGACACAGAGAAAGAGAAAGAGAAACAGAGACAGAGACACAGATACAGAGACACAGAGACAGGGACACAGAGACGGAGATACAGAGACAGAGACACAGAGACAGAGACACAGAGACAGAGACACAGAGACAGAGACACAGAGACAGAGATACAGAGAGAGAGACACAGAGACAGAGACGCAGAGACAGAGACACAGAGACAGAGACACAGAGGCCGAGACCCAGAGACAGAGACACAGATTCAGAGACACAGAGACAGACACACAGAGGCAGAAACACAGAGACAGAGACACAAAGACAGAGACACAGAGACGGAGACACAGGGACAGGGACACAGAGACAGGGACACAGAGACGGAGACTCTGGGACAGAGACACAGAGACAGAGATTCAGAGACGGGGACACAGAGGCAGAGATTCAGATGCAGAGACACAGGGACAGATTCACAGAGACAGAGACACGGAGAGAGGCCCACGGAGACAGAGACACAGAGACAGGGACACAGAGACGGAGACACATGGACAGAGACACAGAGACCGTGACACAAGGAGAGAGACACAGAGACATAGACACAGAGACGGAGACACAGAGACAGAGACACAGAGACAGAGACACAGAGACAGAGACACAGAGACAGAGGCACAGAGACAGAGACACAGTGACAGAGACACAGAGACAGAGACGCAGAGACGGAGACACAGAGACAGAGACACAGAGAAAGAGAAAGAGAAACAGAGACAGAGACAGAGACACAGAGACAGAGACACAGAGACAGAGACACAGAGACAGAGACACAGAGACAGAGACAGAGACACAGAGACAGAGACACAGAGACAGAGACACAGAGACCGAGACACAGAGGCAGAGGCACAGTGGCAGAAGCACAGAGACAGAGACACTGAGACGATGACACAGAGACGGAGACTGTCGGACAGAGAAACAGAGACAGAGACACAGTGTGACAGACAGAGACACAGGGACAGAGACACGGAGACAGAGACACAGAGACAGAGACACAGAGACAGAGACACAGAGACAGATTCACAGACACAGAGACACAGAGGCAGAGGCACAGAGACATAGACACAGAGACAGAGACACAGAGACAGAGACACAGAGACAGAGACACAGAGACAGAGACACAGAGACAGAGACACAGTGACAGAGACACAGAGACCGAGACCCAGAGACAGGGACACGGAGACCGAGACACAGAGACACAGACACAGATACAGAGATACAGAGACGGAGACGCAGAGACAGATACAGAGGCAGAGACACAGAGACAGAGACAGAGACACAGAGACAGAGACACAGAGACAGAGACACCGAGACAGAGACAGAGAGACAGAGACATAAAGACAGAGACATAGAGACCGAGACACGGAGACGGAGACCCATGTCCAGAGACACACGGACAGAGGCATAGACACAGAGACAGAGGCACAGAGACAGAGACACAGAGACCGAGACACAGAGACGGAGACACAGGGGCAGAGACACCGAGACAGAGACACAGAGACAGAGACACAGAGACAGAGACGCAGAGACAGAGACACAGAGACAGAGACACAGAGACGGAGACTGTGGGACAGAGACACAGAGACAGAGATACAGATGCAGAGGCACAGAGACGGAGACACAGGGACAGAGACACAGAGACAGAGACACAGAGACAGAGACACAGAGACAGAGACACAGAGACAGAGACACAGAGACCGAGACACAGAGGCAGAGGCACAGAGGCAGAAGCACAGAGACAGAGACACAGTGAGACAGACAGAGACACAGAGACAGAGACACGGAGACAGAGACAGAGACACAGTGAGACAGGCAGAGACACAGAGACAGAGACACGGAGACAGAGACTCAGAGACAGAGACACAGAGACAGAGACACAGAGACAGAGACACAGAGACAGATTCACAGACACAGAGACACAGAGACAGAGACACGGAGACAGAGACTCAGAGACAGAGACACAGAGACAGAGACACAGAGACAGATTCACAGACACAGAGACACAGAGGCAGAGGCACAGAGACAGAGACACAGAGACAGAGACACAGAGACAGAGACACAGAGACAGATTCACAGAGACAGAGACACAGAGACAGAGACGCAGAGGCCGAGACGCAGAGACAGAGACACAGAGACAGAGACACAGCGACCGGGACCCAGAGACGCAGAGGCCGAGACGCAGAGACAGAGACACAGAGACAGAGACACAGAGAAAGAGAAAGAGAAACAGAGACAGAGACAGAGACACAGAGACAGAGACACAGAGACAGAGACACAGAGACAGAGATACAGAGAGAGAGACACAGAGACAGAGACGCAGAGACAGAGACACAGAGGCCGAGACCCAGAGACAGAGACACAGATTCAGAGACACAGAGACAGACACACAGAGGCAGAAACACAGAGACAGAGACACAAAGACAGAGACACAGAGACAGAGTCACAGAGACAGAGACACAGAGGCAGAGGCACAGAGACAGAGACACAGAGAGAGAGACACGGAGACAGAGACGCAGAGACAGAGACACAGAGACAGAGACAAAATGACAGAGACTCGGAGACAGAGACATAGGGAGAGAGACACAGCATCGTAGACACAAGAAAAGAGACACAGAGACAGGGACACAGAGACGGAGACACAGAGAGAGAGACACAGAGACAGAGACACAGAGACAGAGACACAGAGACAGAGACACAGAGGCAGAGACATAAAGACAGAGACATAGAGACAGAGGCACAGAGACAGAGACACAGAGACAGAGACACAGAGACAGAGACACAGAGACAGAGACACAGAGACAGAGACACAGAGACAGAGACACAGAGACAGAGACACAGAGACAGAGACACAGAGACAGAGACACAGAGACAGAGACACAGAGACAGAGACACAGAGACAGGGACACAGAGACAGAGACACAGAGACAGAGACACAGAGACAGAGACACAGAGACGGAGACTGTGGGACAGAGACACAGAGACAGAGACACAGTGAGACAGACAGAGACACAGAGACGGAGACACAGGTACAGAGACACAGAGACAGAAACACAGAGACAGATTCACAGAGACAGAGACACAGAGGCAGAGACATAAAGACAGAGACATAGAGACCGAGACACGGAGACGGAGACACAGGTCCAGAGACACACGGACAGAGGCATAGACACAAAGACAGAGGCACAGAGACAGATACGCAGAGACAGAGACACAGAGACAGAGACACAGAGAAAGAGAAACAGAGACAGAGACAGAGACACAGACAGAGACACAGATACAGAGACACAGAGACAGAGACACAGAGACAGAGACACAGAGACAGAGACACAGAGACAGAGACACAGAGACAGAGACACAGAGACAGAGACACAGAGACAGAGACACAGAGACAGAGACACAGAGACAGAGACACAGAGACAGAGACACAGAGGCAGAGGCACAGAGACAGAGACACAGAGAGAGAGACACGGAGACAGAGACGCAGAGACAGAGACAAAATGACAGAGACTCGGAGACAGAGACATAGGGAGAGAGACACAGAATCGTAGACACAAGAAAAGAGACACAGAGACAGGGACACAGAGACGGAGACACAGAGAGAGAGACACAGAGACAGAGACACAGAGACAGAGATACAGAGACAGAGTCACAGAGACAGAGACACAGAGGCAGAGGCACAGAGACCGTGACACAGGGAGTGAGACACAGAGACATAGACACAGACACAGAGGCACAGAGACAGAGACACAGAGACCGAGAAACAGAGACGGAGACACAGGGGCAGAGACACCGAGACAGAGACACAGAGGCAGAGACACAGAGACAGAGACGCAGAGACAGAGACACAGAGACAGAGACACAGAGACAGAGACACAGAGACAGAGACACAGAGACGGAGACTGTGGGACAGAGACACAGAGACAGAGATACAGATGCAGAGACACAGAGACGGAGACACAGGGACAGAGACACAGAGACAGAGACACAGAGACAGAGACACAGAGACAGAGACACAGAGACAGAGACACAGAGACAGAGACACAGAGACAGAGACACAGAGACCGAGACACAGAGGCAGAGGCACAGAGGCAGAAGCACAGAGACAGAGACACAGAGACGATGACACAGAGACGGAGACTGTCGGACAGAGAAACAGAGACAGAGACACAGTGAGACAGACAGAGACACAGAGACAGAGACACGGAGACAGAGACTCAGAGACAGAGACACAGAGACAGAGACACAGAGACAGATTCACAGGCACAGAGACACAGAGGCAGAGGCACAGAGACAGAGACACAGAGACAGAGACACAGAGATAGAGACACAGAGACAGAGACACAGAGACAGAGACACACAGACAGATTCACAGAGACAGAAACACGGAGACCGAAGCACAGGGACATAGACACAGAGACAGACACACAGAGACAGGGACACAGAGACGGAGACGCAAGGACTGAGACACAGAGACAGGGACACAGAGAGAGTGACTCAGAGACAGAGATACAGAGACAGAGACACAGAGACAGAGACACAGAGACAGAGACACAGAGACAGAGACACAGAGACAGAGACACAGAGACAGAGAGGCAGAGACAGAAACACAGAGACAGAAACACAGAGACAGAAACACAGAGACCGAGACCCAGAGACAGAGACACGGATACAGAGACACAGATACAGAGACACAGAGACAGAGACACAGAAACAGAGCCACAGAGACAGAGTCACAGAGACAGAGACACAGAGGCAGAGGCGCAGAGACAGAGACACAGAGACACAGACACAGATACAGAGATACAGAGACGGAGACGCAGAGACAGATACAGAGGCAGAGACACAGAGACAGAGACAGAGACACAGAGACAGAGACACAGAGACAGAGACACCGAGACAGAGACAGAGAGACAGAGACACAGAGACAGAGACACAGAGACAGAGACAGAGACAGAGACACAGATACAGAGACACAGAGACAGAGACACAGAGACAGAGACACAGAGACAGAGACACAGAGACAGAGACACAGAGACAGAGACACAGAGACAGAGACACAGAGACAGAGACACAGAGACAGAGACACAGAGGCAGAGGCACAGAGACAGAGACACAGAGAGAGAGACACGGAGACAGAGACGCAGAGACAGAGACAAAATGACAGAGACTCGGAGACAGAGACATAGGGAGAGAGACACAGAATCGTAGACACAAGAAAAGAGACACAGAGACAGGGACACAGAGACGGAGACACAGAGAGAGAGACACAGAGACAGAGACACAGAGACAGAGATACAGAGACAGAGTCACAGAGACAGAGACACAGAGGCAGAGGCACAGAGACCGTGACACAGGGAGTGAGACACAGAGACATAGACACAGACACAGAGGCACAGAGACAGAGACACAGAGACCAAGAAACAGAGACGGAGACACAGGGGCAGAGACACCGAGACAGAGACACAGAGGCAGAGACACAGAGACAGAGACGCAGAGACAGAGACACAGAGACAGAGACACAGAGACAGAGACACAGAGACAGAGACACAGAGACAGAGACACAGAGACAGAGACACAGAGACGGAGACTGTGGGACAGAGACACAGAGACAGAGATACAGATGCAGAGACACAGAGACGGAGACACAGGGACAGAGACACAGAGACAGAGACACAGAGACAGAGACACAGAGACAGAGACACAGAGACAGAGACACAGAGACCGAGACACAGAGGCAGAGGCACAGAGGCAGAAGCACAGAGACAGAGACACAGAGACGATGACACAGAGACGGAGACTGTCGGACAGAGAAACAGAGACAGAGACACAGTGAGACAGACAGAGACACAGAGACAGAGACACGGAGACAGAGACTCAGAGACAGAGACACAGAGACAGAGACACAGAGACAGATTCACAGGCACAGAGACACAGAGGCAGAGGCACAGAGACAGGGACACAGAGACAGAGACACAGAGATAGAGACACAGAGACAGAGACACAGAGACAGAGACACACAGACAGATTCACAGAGACAGAAACACGGAGACCGAAGCACAGGGACATAGACACAGAGACAGACACACAGAGACAGGGACACAGAGACGGAGACGCAAGGACTGAGACACAGAGACAGGGACACAGAGAGAGTGACTCAGAGACAGAGATACAGAGACAGAGACACAGAGACAGAGACACAGAGACAGAGACAAAGAGACAGAGACACAGAGACAGAGAGGCAGAGACAGAAACACAGAGACAGAAACACAGAGACAGAAACACAGAGACCGAGACCCAGAGACAGAGACACGGATACAGAGACACAGATACAGAGACACAGAGACAGAGACACAGAAACAGAGCCACAGAGACAGAGTCACAGAGACAGAGACACAGAGGCAGAGGCGCAGAGACAGAGACACAGAGACACAGACACAGATACAGAGATACAGAGACGGAGACGCAGAGACAGATACAGAGGCAGAGACACAGAGACAGAGACAGAGACACAGAGACAGAGACACAGAGACAGAGACACCGAGACAGAGACAGAGAGACAGAGACACAGAGACAGAGACACAGAGACAGAGACACAGAGACAGAGACACAGAGACAGAGACACAGAGACAGAGACACGGAGACAGAGACACAGAGACAGAGACACAGAGACAGAGACACAGAGACAGAGACACAGAGAGAGACACAGAGACAGAGACACAGAGACAGAGACACAGAGACAGAGACACAGAGACAGAGACACAGAGACAGAGACACAGAGACAGAGACACAGAGACAGAGACACAGAGACAGAGACACAGTGACAGAGACACAGAGACCGAGACCCAGAGACAGGGACACGGAGACCGAGACACAGAGACACAGACACAGATACAGAGATACAGAGACGGAGACGCAGAGACAGATACAGAGGCAGAGACACAGAGACAGAGACAGAGACACAGAGACAGAGACACAGAGACAGAGACACCGAGGCAGAGACAGAGAGACAGAGACATAAAGACAGAGACATAGAGACCGAGACACGGAGACGGAGACCCATGTCCAGAGACACACGGACAGAGGCATAGACACAGAGACAGAGGCACAGAGACAGAGACACAGAGACCGAGACACAGAGACGGAGACACAGGGGCAGAGACACCGAGACAGAGACACAGAGACAGAGACACAGAGACAGAGACGCAGAGACAGAGACACAGAGACAGAGACACAGAGACGGAGACTGTGGGACAGAGACACAGAGACAGAGATACAGATGCAGAGACACAGAGACGGAGACACAGGGACAGAGACACAGAGACAGAGACACAGAGACAGAGACACAGAGACAGAGACACGGATACAGAGACACAGATACAGAGACACAGAGACAGAGACACAGAGACAGAGTCACAGAGACAGAGACACAGAGACAGAGACGCAGAGGCCGAGACGCAGAGACAGAGACACAGAGACAGAGACACAGCGACCGGGACCCAGAGACGCAGAGGCCGAGACGCAGAGACAGAGACACAGAGACAGAGACACAGAGAAAGAGAAAGAGAAACAGAGACAGAGACAGAGACACAGAGACAGAGACACAGAGACAGAGACACAGAGACAGAGATACAGAGAGAGAGACACAGAGACAGAGACGCAGAGACAGAGACACAGAGACAGAGACACAGAGGCCGAGACCCAGAGACAGAGACACAGATTCAGAGACACAGAGACAGACACACAGAGGCAGAAACACAGAGACAGAGACACAAAGACAGAGACACAGAGACAGAGTCACAGAGACAGAGACACAGAGGCAGAGGCACAGAGACAGAGACACAGAGAGAGAGACACGGAGACAGAGACGCAGAGACAGAGACACAGAGACAGAGACAAAATGACAGAGACTCGGAGACAGAGACATAGGGAGAGAGACACAGCATCGTAGACACAAGAAAAGAGACACAGAGACAGGGACACAGAGACGGAGACACAGAGAGAGAGACACAGAGACAGAGACACAGAGACAGAGACACAGAGACAGAGACACAGAGGCAGAGACATAAAGACAGAGACATAGAGACAGAGACACAGAGACAGAGACACAGAGACAGAGACACAGAGACAGAGACACAGAGACAGAGACACAGAGACAGAGACACAGAGACAGAGACACAGAGACAGAGACACAGAGACAGAGACACAGAGACAGAGACACAGAGACAGAGACACAGAAACAGAGACACAGAGACAGAGACACAGAGACAGAGACACAGAGACAGAGACACAGAGACAGGGACACAGAGACAGAGACACAGAGACAGAGACACAGAGACAGAGACACAGAGACAGAGACACAGAGACAGAGACACAGAGACAGAGGCACAGAGACAGAGACACAGAGACAGAGACACAGAGACAGAGACACAGAGACGGAGACACAGGGACAGGGACACAGAGAGAGTGACACAAAGACAGAGACACAGGGACAGAGGAACAGAGACATAGACACAGAGACAGAGACACAGGGACGGAGACACAAGGACAGAGACACAGAGGCAGGGACACAGAGAGAGAGACACAGAGACAGAGACACAGAGACAGAGACACAGAGACGGAGACTGTGGGACAGAGACACAGAGACAGAGACACAGTGAGACAGACAGAGACACAGAGACGGAGACACAGGTACAGAGACACAGAGACAGAAACACAGAGACAGATTCACGGAGACAGAGACACAGAGGCAGAGACATAAAGACAGAGACATAGAGACCGAGACACGGAGACGGAGACACAGGTCCAGAGACACACGGACAGAGGCATAGACACAAAGACAGAGGCACAGAGACAGATACGCAGAGACAGAGACACAGAGACAGAGACACAGAGAAAGAGAAACAGAGACAGAGACAGAGACAGAGACAGAGACACAGATACAGAGACACAGAGACAGAGACACAGAGACAGAGACACAGAGACAGAGACACAGAGACAGAGACACAGAGACAGAGACACAGAGACAGAGACACAGAGACAGAGACACAGAGACAGAGACACAGAGGCAGAGGCACAGAGACAGAGACACAGAGAGAGAGACACGGAGACAGAGACGCAGAGACAGAGACAAAATGACAGAGACTCGGAGACAGAGACATAGGGAGAGAGACACAGAATCGTAGACACAAGAAAAGAGACACAGAGACAGGGACACAGAGACGGAGACACAGAGAGAGAGACACAGAGACAGAGACACAGAGACAGAGATACAGAGACAGAGTCACAGAGACAGAGACACAGAGGCAGAGGCACTGAGACCGTGACACAGGGAGTGAGACACAGAGACATAGACACAGACACAGAGGCACAGAGACAGAGACACAGAGACCGAGAAACAGAGACGGAGACACAGGGGCAGAGACACCGAGACAGAGACACAGAGGCAGAGACACAGAGACAGAGACGCAGAGACAGAGACACAGAGACAGAGACACAGAGACAGAGACACAGAGACAGAGACACAGAGACGGAGACTGTGGGACAGAGACACAGAGACAGAGATACAGATGCAGAGACACAGAGACGGAGACACAGGGACAGAGACACAGAGACAGAGACACAGAGACAGAGACACAGAGACAGAGACACAGAGACCGAGACACAGAGGCAGAGGCACAGAGGCAGAAGCACAGAGACAGAGACACAGAGACGATGACACAGAGACGGAGACTGTCGGACAGAGAAACAGAGACAGAGACACAGTGAGACAGACAGAGACACAGAGACAGAGACACGGAGACAGAGACTCAGAGACAGAGACACAGAGACAGAGACACAGAGACAGATTCACAGGCACAGAGACACAGAGGCAGAGGCACAGAGACAGAGACACAGAGACAGAGACACAGAGATAGAGACACAGAGACAGAGACACAGAGACAGAGACACACAGACAGATTCACAGAGACAGAAACACGGAGACCGAAGCACAGGGACATAGACACAGAGACAGACACACAGAGACAGGGACACAGAGACGGAGACGCAAGGACTGAGACACAGAGACAGGGACACAGAGAGAGTGACTCAGAGACAGAGATACAGAGACAGAGACACAGAGACAGAGACACAGAGACAGAGACACAGAGACAGAGACACAGAGACAGAGACACAGAGACAGAGAGGCAGAGACAGAAACACAGAGACAGAAACACAGAGACAGAAACACAGAGACCGAGACCCAGAGACAGAGACACGGATACAGAGACACAGATACAGAGACACAGAGACAGAGACACAGAAACAGAGCCACAGAGACAGAGTCACAGAGACAGAGACACAGAGGCAGAGGCGCAGAGACAGAGACACAGAGACACAGACACAGATACAGAGATACAGAGATACAGAGGCAGAGGCACAGAGACAGAGACACAGAGAGAGAGACACGGAGACAGAGACGCAGAGACCGAGACACAGAGACGGAGACACAGGGGCAGAGACACCGAGACAGAGACACAGAGACAGAGACACAGAGACAGAGACGCAGAGACAGAGACACAGAGACAGAGACACAGAGACGGAGACTGTGGGACAGAGACACAGAGACAGAGATACAGATGCAGAGACACAGAGACGGAGACACAGGGACAGAGACACAGAGACAGAGACACAGAGACAGAGACACAGAGACAGAGACACGGATACAGAGACACAGATACAGAGACACAGAGACAGAGACACAGAGACAGAGTCACAGAGACAGAGACACAGAGACAGAGACGCAGAGGCCGAGACGCAGAGACAGAGACACAGAGACAGAGACACAGCGACCGGGACCCAGAGACGCAGAGGCCGAGACGCAGAGACAGAGACACAGAGACAGAGACACAGAGAAAGAGAAAGAGAAACAGAGACAGAGACAGAGACACAGAGACAGAGACACAGAGACAGAGACACAGAGACAGAGATACAGAGAGAGAGACACAGAGACAGAGACGCAGAGACAGAGACACAGAGACAGAGACACAGAGGCCGAGACCCAGAGACAGAGACACAGATTCAGAGACACAGAGACAGACACACAGAGGCAGAAACACAGAGACAGAGACACAAAGACAGAGACACAGAGACAGAGTCACAGAGACAGAGACACAGAGGCAGAGGCACAGAGACAGAGACACAGAGAGAGAGACACGGAGACAGAGACGCAGAGACAGAGACACAGAGACAGAGACAAAATGACAGAGACTCGGAGACAGAGACATAGGGAGAGAGACACAGCATCGTAGACACAAGAAAAGAGACACAGAGACAGGGACACAGAGACGGAGACACAGAGAGAGAGACACAGAGACAGAGACACAGAGACAGAGACACAGAGACAGAGACACAGAGGCAGAGACATAAAGACAGAGACATAGAGACAGAGACACAGAGACAGAGACACAGAGACAGAGACACAGAGACAGAGACACAGAGACAGAGACACAGAGACAGAGACACAGAGACAGAGACACAGAGACAGAGACACAGAGACAGAGACATAGAGACAGAGACACAGAAACAGAGACACAGAGACAGAGACACAGAGACAGAGACACAGAGACAGAGACACAGAGACAGGGACACAGAGACAGAGACACAGAGACAGAGACACAGAGACAGAGACACAGAGACAGAGACACAGAGACAGAGACACAGAGACAGAGGCACAGAGACAGAGACACAGAGACAGAGACACAGAGACAGAGACACAGAGACGGAGACACAGGGACAGGGACACAGAGAGAGTGACACAAAGACAGAGACACAGGGACAGAGGAACAGAGACATAGACACAGAGACAGAGACACAGGGACGGAGACACAAGGACAGAGACACAGAGGCAGGGACACAGAGAGAGAGACACAGAGACAGAGACACAGAGACAGAGACACAGAGACGGAGACTGTGGGACAGAGACACAGAGACAGAGACACAGTGAGACAGACAGAGACACAGAGACGGAGACACAGGTACAGAGACACAGAGACAGAAACACAGAGACAGATTCACGGAGACAGAGACACAGAGGCAGAGACATAAAGACAGAGACATAGAGACCGAGACACGGAGACGGAGACACAGGTCCAGAGACACACGGACAGAGGCATAGACACAAAGACAGAGGCACAGAGACAGATACGCAGAGACAGAGACACAGAGACAGAGACACAGAGAAAGAGAAACAGAGACAGAGACAGAGACAGAGACAGAGACACAGATACAGAGACACAGAGACAGAGACACAGAGACAGAGACACAGAGACAGAGACACAGAGACAGAGACACAGAGACAGAGACACAGAGACAGAGACACAGAGACAGAGACACAGAGGCAGAGGCACAGAGACAGAGACACAGAGAGAGAGACACGGAGACAGAGACGCAGAGACAGAGACAAAATGACAGAGACTCGGAGACAGAGACATAGGGAGAGAGACACAGAATCGTAGACACAAGAAAAGAGACACAGAGACAGGGACACAGAGACGGAGACACAGAGAGAGAGACACAGAGACAGAGACACAGAGACAGAGATACAGAGACAGAGTCACAGAGACAGAGACACAGAGGCAGAGGCACAGAGACCGTGACACAGGGAGTGAGACACAGAGACATAGACACAGACACAGAGGCACAGAGACAGAGACACAGAGACCGAGAAACAGAGACGGAGACACAGGGGCAGAGACACCGAGACAGAGACACAGAGGCAGAGACACAGAGACAGAGACGCAGAGACAGAGACACAGAGACAGAGACACAGAGACAGAGACACAGAGACAGAGACACAGAGACGGAGACTGTGGGACAGAGACACAGAGACAGAGATACAGATGCAGAGACACAGAGACGGAGACACAGGGACAGAGACACAGAGACAGAGACACAGAGACAGAGACACAGAGACAGAGACACAGAGACCGAGACACAGAGGCAGAGGCACAGAGGCAGAAGCACAGAGACAGAGACACAGAGACGATGACACAGAGACGGAGACTGTCGGACAGAGAAACAGAGACAGAGACACAGTGAGACAGACAGAGACACAGAGACAGAGACACGGAGACAGAGACTCAGAGACAGAGACACAGAGACAGAGACACAGAGACAGATTCACAGGCACAGAGACACAGAGGCAGAGGCACAGAGACAGAGACACAGAGACAGAGACACAGAGATAGAGACACAGAGACAGAGACACAGAGACAGAGACACACAGACAGATTCACAGAGACAGAAACACGGAGACCGAAGCACAGGGACATAGACACAGAGACAGACACACAGAGACAGGGACACAGAGACGGAGACGCATGGACTGAGACACAGAGACAGGGACACAGAGAGAGTGACTCAGAGACAGAGATACAGAGACAGAGACACAGAGACAGAGACACAGAGACAGAGACACAGAGACAGAGACACAGAGACGGAGACACAGGGGCAGAGACACAGAGACAGAGACACAGAGAGAGACACAGAGACAGAGACACAGAGACAGAGACACAGAGACAGAGACACAGAGACGGAGACTGTGGGACAGAGACACAGAGACAGAGATACAGATGCAGAGACACAGAGACGGAGACACAGGGACAGAGACACAGAGACAGAGACACAGAGACAGAGACACAGAGACAGAGACACAGAGACAGAGACACAGTGAGACAGACAGAGACACAGAGACAGAGACACGGAGACAGAGACTCAGAGACAGAGACACAGAGACAGAGACACAGAGACAGAGACACAGAGACAGATTCACAGACACAGAGACACAGAGGCAGAGGCACAGAGACAGAGACACAGAGACAGAGACACAGAGACAGAGACACAGAGACAGATTCACAGACACAGAGACACAGAGGCAGAGGCACAGAGACAGAGACACAGAGGCAGAGACACAGGGACAGAGACACCGAGACAGAGACACAGAGACAGAGACACAGAGACAGAGACACAGAGACCGAGACACAGAGACAGAGACACAGAGACAGAGGCACAGAGACAGAGTCACAGAGATAGAGACACAGAGGCAGAGGCACGGAGACAGAGACACAGAGAAAGAGAAACAGAGACAGAGACAGAGACAGAGACAGAGACACAGATACAGAGACACAGAGACAGGGACACAGAGACAGAGACACAGAGACGGAGATACAGAGACAGAGACACAGAGACAGAGACACAGAGACAGAGTCACAGAGACAGAGACACAGAGACAGAGACACAGAGGCCGAGACGCAGAGACAGAGACACAGAGACAGAGACACAGCGACCGAGACCCAGAGACAGAGACACAGATACAGAGACACAGAGACAGACACACAGAGACAGAGACACAGAGACAGAGACACAGAGACAGAGACACAGAGACATAGTCACAGAGACAGAGACACAGAGACAGAGACACAGAGACAGAGACACAGAGACAGAGACACAGAGACAGAGACACAGAGACAGAGACACAGAGACAGAGACACAGAGACAGAGACACAGAGACAGAGACACATAGACAGAGACACAGAGACAGAGACACAGAGACAGAGACACAGAGACAGAGACACAGAGACAGAGACACAGAGACAGAGACACAGAGACAGAGTCACAGAGACAGAGACACAGAGGCAGAGGCACAGAGACAGAGACACAGTGACAGAGACACAGAGACAGAGACGCAGAGACAGAGACACAGAGACAGAGACACAGAGAAAGAGAAAGAGAAACAGAGACAGAGACAGAGACACAGAGACAGAGACACAGAGACAGAGACACAGAGACAGAGATACAGAGAGAGAGACACAGAGACAGAGACGCAGAGACAGAGACACAGAGACAGAGACACAGAGGCCGAGACCCAGAGACAGAGACACAGATTCAGAGACACAGAGACAGACACACAGAGGCAGAAACACAGAGACAGAGACACAAAGACAGAGACACAGAGACAGAGTCACAGAGACAGAGACACAGAGGCAGAGGCACAGAGACAGAGACACAGAGAGAGAGACACGGAGACAGAGACGCAGAGACAGAGACACAGAGACAGAGACAAAATGACAGAGACTCGGAGACAGAGACATAGGGAGAGAGACACAGAATCGTAGACACAAGAAAAGAGACACAGAGACAGGGACACAGAGACGGAGACACAGACAGAGAGACACAGAGACAGAGACACAGAGACAGAGACACAGAGACAGAGACACAGAGACAGAGACACAGAGACAGAGACACAGAGACAGAGACACAGAGACAGAGACACAGAGACAGAGACACAGAGACAGAGACACAGAGACAGAGACACAGAGACAGAGACACAGAGACAGAGACACAGAGACAGAGACGCAGAGACAGAGACACGGAGACAGAGACACAGAGGCCGAGACCCAGAGACAGAGACACAGATTCAGAGACACAGAGACAGACACACAGAGGCAGAAACACAGAGACAGAGACACAAAGACAGAGACACAGAGACAGAGTCACAGAGACAGAGACACAGAGGCAGAGGCACAGAGACAGAGACACAGAGAGAGAGACACGGAGACAGAGTCACAGAGACAGAGACACAGAGACAGAGACAAAGAGACGGAGACGCAGAGACAGAGACACAGAGACAGAGACACAGAGACCGAGACCCAGAGACAGAGACACAGATACAGAGACACAGAGACAGACACACAGAGACAGAGACACAGAGACAGAGACACAGAGACAGAGAGCACAGAGACAGAGACACAGAGGACATAGTCACAGAGACAGAGGGACACAGAGACAGAGACACAGAGACAGAGACACAGAGACAGAGACACAGAGACAGAGACACAGAGACAGAGACACCAGAGACAGAGACACAGAGACAGAGACACAGAGACAGAGACACAGAGACAGATTCACAGAGACAGAAACACGGAGACCGAGCACAGGGACATAGCCACAGAGACAGAGACACAGAGACAGGACACAGCGACGGAGACGCAAGGACTGAGACACAGAGACAGGGACACAGAGAGAGTGACTCAGAGACAGAGGACACAGGGACAAGAGCACAGAGACGTAGACACATAGACAGAGACACAGACACAGGGACACGGACACAGGGACAGGGACACAGAGACATAGCCACAGAGACAGGGACATAGAGACAGAGACACAGAGACAGAGACACAGAGACAGAGACACAGAGAACAGAGACACAGAGACATAGTCACAGAGACAGAGACACAGAGACAGAGACACAGAGACATCAGAGACAGAGACACAGAGACAGAGACACAGAGACAGAGGCACACAGAGACAGAGACACAGAGACAGAGACACAGAGACAGAGACACAGAGACAGAGACACAGAGACAGAGACACAGAGACAGAGACACAGAGACAGAGTCACAGAGACAGAGACACAGAGACAGATTCACAGACACAGAGACACAGAGGCAGAGGCACAGAGACATAGACACAGAGACAGAGACACAGAGACAGAGACACAGAGACAGAGACACAGAGACAGAGACACAGAGACAGAGACACAGAGACAGAGACACAGAGACAGAGACACAGAGACAGAGACACAGAGACAGAGACACAGAGACAGAGACACAGAGACAGAGACACAGAGACAGATTCACAGAGACAGAAACACGGAGACCGAAGCACAGGGACATAGACACAGAGACAGAGACACAGAGACAGGGACACAGAGACGGAGAAGCAAGGACTGAGACACAGAGACAGGGACACAGAGAGAGTGACTCAGAGACAGAGACACAGGGACAGAGGCACAGAGACGTAGACACATAGACAGAGACACAGACACAGGGACAGGGACACAGGGACAGGGACACAGAGACATAGCCACAGAGACAGGGACATAGAGACAGAGACACAGAGACAGAGACACAGAGACAGAGACACAGAGACAGAGACACAGAGACAGAGACACAGAGACAGAGACACAGAGACAGAGTCACAGAGACAGGGACACAGAGGCAGAGACACAGAGACCGAGACCCAGAGACAGAGACACAGATACAGAGACACAGAGACAGAGACACAGAGACAGAGGCACAGAGACAGAGTCACAGAGATAGAGACACAGAGGCAGAGGCACAGAGACAGAGACACAGAGAAAGAGAAACAGAGACAGAGACAGAGACACAGATACAGAGACACAGAGACAGAGACACAGAGACAGAGACACAGAGACAGAGACACAGAGACAGAGATACAGAGACAGAGACACAGAGACAGAGACACAGAGACAGAGTCACAGAGACAGAGACACAGAGACTGAGACACAGAGACGGAGACGCAGAGACAGAGACACAGAGACAGAGACACAGAGACCGAGACCCAGAGACAGAGACACAGATACAGAGACACAGAGACAGACACACAGAGACAGAGACACAGAGACAGAGACACAGAGACAGAGACACAGAGACATAGTCACAGAGACATAGTCACAGAGACAGAGACACAGAGACAGAGACACAGAGACAGAGACACAGAGACAGAGACACAGAGACAGAGACACAGAGACAGTGACACAGAGACAGAGACACAGAGACAGAGACACAGAGACAGAGACACAGAGACAGAGACACAGAGACAGAGACACAGAGACAGAGACACAGAGACAGAGACACAGAGACAGAGACACAGAGACAGAGACACAGAGACAGAGACACAGAGACCGAGACACAGAGGCAGAGGCACAGAGGCAGAAGCACAGAGACAGAGACACAGAGACGATGACACAGAGACGGAGACTGTCGGACAGAGAAACAGAGACAGAGACACAGTGTGACAGACAGAGACACAGGGACAGAGACACGGAGACAGAGACACAGAGACAGAGACACAGAGACAGAGACACAGAGACAGATTCACAGACACAGAGACACAGAGGCAGAGGCACAGAGACAGAGACACAGAGAAAGATAAACAGAGACAGAGACAGAGACACAGATACAGAGACACAGAGACAGAGACACAGAGACAGAGACACAGAGACAGAGACACAGAGACAGAGATACAGAGACAGAGACACAGAGACAGAGACACAGAGACAGAGTCACAGAGACAGAGACACAGAGACAGAGACACAGAGACGGAGACGCAGAGACAGAGACACAGAGACAGAGACACAGAGACCGAGACCCAGAGACAGAGACACAGATACAGAGACACAGAGACAGACACACAGAGACAGAGACACAGAGACAGAGACACAGAGACAGAGACACAGAGACATAGTCACAGAGACAGAGACACAGAGACAGAGACACAGAGACAGAGACACAGAGACAGAGACACAGAGACAGAGACACAGAGACAGAGACACAGAGACAGAGACACAGAGACAGAGACACAGAGACAGAGACACAGAGACAGAGACACAGAGACAGAGACACAGAGACAGAGACACAGAGACAGAGACACAGAGACCGAGACACAGAGGCAGAGGCACAGAGGCAGAAGCACAGAGACAGAGACACAGAGACGATGACACAGAGACGGAGACTGTCGGACAGAGAAACAGAGACAGAGACACAGTGTGACAGACAGAGACACAGGGACAGAGACACGGAGACAGAGACACAGAGACCGAGACACAGAGACAGAGACACAGAGACAGATTCACAGACACAGAGACACAGAGGCAGAGGCACAGAGACATAGACACAGAGACAGAGACACAGAGACAGAGACACAGAGACAGAGACACAGAGACAGAGACACAGAGACAGAGACACAGAGACAGATTCACAGAGACAGAAACACGGAGACCGAAGCACAGGGACATAGACACAGAGACAGAGACACAGAGACAGGGACACAGAGACGGAGACGCAAGGACTGAGACACAGAGACAGGTACACAGAAAGAGTGACTCAGAGACAGAGACACAGGGACAGAGGCACAGAGACGTAGACACATAGACAGAGACACAGACACAGAGACACGGACACAGGGACAGGGGCACAGAGACATAGCCACAGAGACAGGGACATAGAGACAGAGACACAGAGACAGAGACACAGAGACAGAGACACAGAGACAGAGACACAGAGACAGAGACACAGAGACAGAGTCACAGAGACAGAGACACAGAGGCAGAGACACAGAGACCGAGACCCAGAGACAGAGACACAGATACAGAGACACAGAGACAGAGACACAGAGACAGAGGCACAGAGACAGAGTTACAGAGATAGAGACACAGAGGCAGAGGCACAGAGACAGAGGCACAGAGACAGAGACACAGACACAGAGACACAGAGACAGAGATACAGAGGCAGAGACACAGAGACAGAGACACAGAGACAGAGACAGAGACGGAGACACAGAACCAGAGACACGGAGAGAGACCACGGAGACAGAGACACAGAGGCGGAGACACAGAGACAGAGATACAGAGACGGATACACAGGGACAGAGACACAGAGGCAGAGGCACAGAGACAGAGACACAGAGACAGAGGCACAGAGACAGAGACACAGACACACAGACACAGAGACAGAGACACAGAGACAGAGACACAGAGACAGAGTCACAGAGACAGAGACACAGAGGCAGAGACACAGAGACCGAGACCCAGAGACAGAGACGCAGAGACAGAGACACAGAGACAGAGACACAGAGACAGAGACACAGAGACAGAGACACAGAGACAGAGACACAGAGACAGAGACACAGAGACAGAGACACAGATACAGAGACACAGAGACAGACACACAGAGACAGAGACACAGAGACAGAGACACAGAGACAGAGACACAGAGACAGAGACACAGAGACAGAGACACAGAGACAGAGACACAGAGACAGAGACACAGAGACATAGTCACAGAGACAGAGATACAGAGGCAGAGGCACAGAGACAGAGACACAGAGACAGAGACACGGAGACAGAGACGCAGAGACAGAGACACAGAGACAGAGACAAAATGACAGAGATTCCGAGACAGAGACACAGGGAGAGAGATACAGAAACGTAGACACAAGGACAGAGACACAGAGACAGGGACACAGAGACGGAGACACAGAGAGAGATACACAGAGACAGAGACACAGAGACAGAGACACAGAGGCAGAGGCACAGAGACCGTGACACAGGGAGTGAGACACAGAGACAGAGACACAGAGACAGAGACACAGAGACCGAGACGCAGAGACAGAGACACAGAGACCGAGACCCAGAGACAGAGACACAGATACAGAGACACAGAGACAGACACACAGAGACAGAGACACAGAGACAGAGACACAGAGACAGAGACACAGAGACAGAGACACAGAGACGATGACACAGAGACGGAGACTGTCGGACAGAGAAACAGAGACAGAGACACAGTGTGACAGACAGAGACACAGGGACAGAGACACGGAGACAGAGACACAGAGACAGAGACACAGAGACAGAGACACAGAGACAGATTCACAGACACAGAGACACAGAGGCAGAGGCACAGAGACATAGACACAGAGACAGAGACACAGAGACAGAGACACAGAGACAGAGACACAGAGACAGAGACACAGAGACAGATTCACAGAGACAGAAACACGGAGACCGAAGCACAGGGACATAGACACAGAGACAGAGACACAGAGACAGGGACACAGAGACGGAGACGCAAGGACTGAGACACAGAGACAGGGACACAGAGAGAGTGACTCAGAGACAGAGACACAGGGACAGAGGCACAGAGACGTAGACACATAGACAGAGACACAGACACAGAGACACGGACACAGGGACAGGGACACAGAGACATAGCCACAGAGACAGGGACATAGAGACAGAGACACAGAGACAGAGACACAGAGACAGAGACACAGAGACAGAGACACAGAGACAGAGACACAGAGACAGAGACACAGAGACAGAGTCACAGAGACAGAGACACAGAGGCAGAGACACAGAGACCGAGACCCAGAGACAGAGACACAGATACAGAGACACAGAGACAGAGACACAGAGACAGAGGCACAGAGACAGAGTCACAGAGATAGAGACACAGAGGCAGAGGCACAGAGACAGAGGCACAGAGACAGAGACACAGACACAGAGACACAGAGACAGAGATACAGAGACAGAGACACAGAGACAGAGACACAGAGACAGAGACAGAGACGGAGACACAGAACCAGAGACACGGAGAGAGACCACGGAGACAGAGACACAGAGGCGGAGACACAGAGACAGAGATACAGAGACGGATACACAGGGACAGAGACACAGAGGCAGAAGCACAGAGACAGAGACACAGAGACAGAGACACAGAGACAGAGACACAGACACACAGACACAGAGACAGAGACACAGAGACAGAGACACAGAGACAGAGTCACAGAGACAGAGACACAGAGGCAGAGACACAGAGACCGAGACCCAGAGACAGAGACGCAGAGACAGAGACATAGAGACCGAGACCCAGAGACAGGGACACAGAGGCAGAGATTCAGATGCAGAGATACAGGGACAGATTCACAGAGACAGAGACACGGAGAGGGACACAGAGACGGAGACATATGGACAGAGACACAGAGACCGTGACACAAGGAGAGAGACACAGAGACATAGACACAGAGACAGAGACACAGAGACAGATTCACAGAGACAGAAACACGGAGACCGAAGCACAGGGACATAGACACAGAGACAGAGACACAGAGACAGGGACACAGAGACGGAGACGCAAGGACTGAGACACAGAGACAGGGACACAGAGAGAGTGACTCAGAGACAGAGACACAGGGACAGAGGCACAGAGACGTAGACACATAGACAGAGACACAGACACAGAGACACGGACACAGGGACAGGGACACAGAGACATAGCCACAGAGACAGGGACATAGAGACAGAGACACAGAGACAGAGACACAGAGACAGAGACACAGAGACAGAGACACAGAGACAGAGACACAGAGACAGAGACACAGAGACAGAGTCACAGAGACAGAGACACAGAGGCAGAGACACAGAGACCGAGACCCAGAGACAGAGACACAGATACAGAGACACAGAGACAGAGACACAGAGACAGAGGCACAGAGACAGAGTCACAGAGATAGAGACACAGAGGCAGAGGCACAGAGACAGAGGCACAGAGACAGAGACACAGACACAGAGACACAGAGACAGAGATACAGAGACAGAGACACAGAGACAGAGACACAGAGACAGAGACAGAGACGGAGACACAGAACCAGAGACACGGAGAGAGACCACGGAGACAGAGACACAGAGGCGGAGACACAGAGACAGAGATACAGAGACGGATACACAGGGACAGAGACACAGAGGCAGAGGCACAGAGACAGAGACACAGAGACAGAGACACAGAGACAGAGACACAGACACACAGACACAGAGACAGAGACACAGAGACAGAGACACAGAGACAGAGTCACAGAGACAGAGACACAGAGGCAGAGACACAGAGACCGAGACCCAGAGACAGAGACGCAGAGACAGAGACATAGAGACCGAGACCCAGAGACAGGGACACAGAGGCAGAGATTCAGATGCAGAGATACAGGGACAGATTCACAGAGACAGAGACACGGAGAGGGACACAGAGACGGAGACATATGGACAGAGACACAGAGACCGTGACACAAGGAGAGAGACACAGAGACATAGACACAGAGACAGAGACACAGAGACAGATTCACAGAGACAGAAACACAGAGACCGAAGCACAGGGACATAGACACAGAGGCAGAGACACAGAGACAGGGACACAGAGACGGAGACGCAAGGGCAGAGACACAGAGACAGGGACACGGAGAGAGTGACTCAGAGACAGAGACACAGGGACAGAGGAACAGAGACGTAGACACATAGACAGAGACACAGACACAGAGACAGGGACACAGTGACAGGGACACAGAGACATAGCCACAGAGACAGGGACATAGAGACAGAGACACAGAGACAGAGACACAGAGACAGAGACACAGAGACAGAGACACAGAGACAGAGACACAGAGACAGAGACACAGAGACAGAGACACAGAGACAGAGACACAGATACAGAGACACAGAGACAGACACACAGAGACAGAGACACAGAGACAGAGACACAGAGACAGAGACACAGAGACAGAGACACAGAGACAGAGAGACAGAGACATAGTCACAGAGACAGAGATACAGAGGCAGAGGCACAGAGACAGAGACACAGAGACAGAGACACGGAGACAGAGACGCAGAGACAGAGACACAGAGACAGAGACAAAGTGACAGAGATTCCGAGACAGAGACACAGGGAGAGAGATACAGAAACGTAGACACAAGGACAGAGACACAGAGACAGGGACACAGAGACGGAGACACAGAGAGAGAGACACAGAGACAGAGACACAGAGACAGAGACACAGAGATGGAGACACAGAGGCAGAGGCACAGAGACCGTGACACAGGGAGTGAGACACAGAGACAGAGACACAGAGACAGAGACACAGAGACCGAGACGCAGAGACAGAGACACAGAGACAGAGACACAGAGACCGAGACCCAGAGACAGAGACACAGATACAGAGACATAGAGACAGACACACAGAGACAGAGACACAGAGACAGAGACACAGAGACAGAGACACAGAGACAGAGACACAGAGACAGAGACACAGAGACAGAGACACAGAGACAGAGACACAGAGACAGAGACACAGAGACATAGTCACAGAGACAGAGATACAGAGGCAGAGGCACAGAGACAGAGACACAGAGACAGAGACACGGAGACAGAGACGCAGAGACAGAGACACAGAGACAGAGACAAAATGACAGAGATTCCGAGACAGAGACACAGGGAGAGAGATACAGAAACGTAGACACAAGGACAGAGACACAGAGACAGGGACACAGAGACGGAGACACAGAGAGAGAGACACAGAGACAGAGACACAGAGACAGAGACACAGAGACAGAGACACAGAGGCAGAGGCACAGAGACCGTGACACAGGGAGTGAGACACAGAGACATAGACACAGACACAGAGACACAGAAACAGAGACACAGAGACAGAGACACAGAGACAGAGACGCAGAGACAGAGACAGAGACGGAGACACAGAACCAGAGACACGGAGAGAGACCACGGAGACAGAGACACAGAGGCGGAGACACAGAGACAGAGATACAGAGACGGATACACAGGGACAGCGACACAGAGGCAGAGGCACAGAGACAGAGACACAGAGACAGAGACACAGAGACAGAGACACAGACACACAGACACAGAGACAGAGACACAGAGACAGAGACACAGAGACAGAGTCACAGAGACAGAGACACAGAGGCAGAGACACAGAGACCGAGACCCAGAGACAGAGACGCAGAGACAGAGACATAGAGACCGAGACCCAGAGACAGGGACACAGAGGCAGAGATTCAGATGCAGAGATACAGGGACAGATTCACAGAGACAGAGACACGGAGAGGGACACAGAGACGGAGACATATGGACAGAGACACAGAGACCGTGACACAAGGAGAGAGACACAGAGACAGAGACACAGAGACAGAGACACAGAGACAGAGTCACAGAGACAGAGACACAGAGGCAGAGACACAGAGACCGAGACCCAGAGACAGAGACGCAGAGACAGAGACATAGAGACCGAGACCCAGAGACAGGGACACAGAGGCAGAGATTCAGATGCAGAGATACAGGGACAGATTCACAGAGACAGAGACACGGAGAGGGACACAGAGACGGAGACATATGGACAGAGACACAGAGACCGTGACACAAGGAGAGAGACACAGAGACATAGACACAGAGACAGAGACACAGAGACAGATTCACAGAGACAGAAACACAGAGACCGAAGCACAGGGACATAGACACAGAGGCAGAGACACAGAGACAGGGACACAGAGACGGAGACGCAAGGGCAGAGACACAGAGACAGGGACACGGAGAGAGTGACTCAGAGACAGAGACACAGGGACAGAGGAACAGAGACGTAGACACATAGACAGAGACACAGACACAGAGACAGGGACACAGGGACAGGGACACAGAGACATAGCCACAGAGACAGGGACATAGAGACAGAGACACAGAGACAGAGACACAGAGACAGAGACACAGAGACAGAGACACAGAGACAGAGACACAGAGACAGAGACACAGAGACAGAGACACAGAGACAGAGACACAGAGACAGAGACATAGAGACAGAGACACAGTGACCGAGACACAGAGACGTAGACACAGGGACAGAGACACAGAGACAGGGACGCAGAGACAGAGACACAGAGACGGAGACACAGGGACAGAGACACAGAGACTGGGACACAGAGAGAGTGCCACAAAGACAGAGACACAGGGACAGAGGAGCAGAGACATAGACACAGACACAGAGACACAGAGACAGAGACACAGGGACGGAGACACAAGGACAGAGACACAGAGACAGAGACACAGAGACAGAGACACAGAGACAGAGACACAGAGACAGAGACACAGAGACAGAGACACAGAGACAGAGACACAGAGACAGAGACACAGAGACAGAGACACAGAGACAGAGACACAGAGACAGAGACACAGAGACAGAGACACAGAGACAGAGACACAGAGACGGAGACTGTGGGACAGAGACACAGAGACAGAGACACAGTGAGACAGACAGAGACACAGAGACGGAGACACAGGGACAGAGACACAGAGACAGAAACACAGAGACAGATTCACAGAGACAGAGACACAGAGACAGAGATGCAGAGGCAGAGACATAAAGACAGAGACATAGAGACCGAGACACGGAGACGGAGACACAGGTGCAGAGACACACGGACAGAGGCATAGACACAAAGACAGAGGCACAGAGACAGATACGCAGAGACAGAGACACAGAGACAGAGACACAGACACAGAGACACAGAGACAGAGACACAGAGACAGAGACACAGAGACAGAGACACAGAGATAGAGACACAGAGACAGAGACACAGAGACAGAGACACAGAGACAGAGACACAGAGACAGAGACAGAGACACAGAGACAGAGACACAGAGACAGAGACACAGAGACACAGAGACAGAGACACAGAGACAGAGACACAGAGACGGAGACTGTGGGACAGAGACACAGAGACAGAGACACAGTGAGACAGACAGAGACACAGAGACGGAGACACAGGGACAGAGACACAGAGACAGAAACACAGAGACAGATTCACAGAGACAGAGACACAGAGACAGAGATGCAGAGGCAGAGACATAAAGACAGAGACATAGAGACCGAGACACGGAGACGGAGACACAGGTGCAGAGACACACGGACAGAGGCATAGACACAAAGACAGAGGCACAGAGACAGATACGCAGAGACAGAGACACAGAGACAGAGACACAGACACAGAGACACAGAGACAGAGACACAGAGACAGAGACACAGAGACAGAGACACAGAGATAGAGACACAGAGACAGAGACACAGAGACAGAGACACAGAGACAGAGACACAGAGACAGAGACAGAGACACAGAGACAGAGACACAGAGACAGAGACACAGAGACAGAGACACAGAAACAGAGACACAGAGACAGAGACACAGAGACAGAGACACAGAGACAGAGACACAGAGACAGAGGCACAGAGACAGAGGCACAGAGACAGAGACACAGAGACAGAGACACAGAGACAGAGACACAGAGACAGAGACACAGAGACAGAGACACAGAGACAGAGGCACAGAGACAGAGACACAGAGACAGAGACACAGAGACAGAGACACAGAGACAGAGACACAGAGACAGAGAGGCAGAGACAGAAACACAGAGACAGAAACACAGAGACAGAAACACAGAGACCGAGACCCAGAGACAGAGACACAGATACAGAGACACAGAGACAGAGACACAGAAACAGAGACACAGAGACAGAGTCACAGAGACAGAGACACAGAGGCAGAGGCGCAGAGACAGAGACACAGAGACAGAGACACGGAGACAGAGACACAGAGACCGAGACGCAGAGAAAGAGAAACAGAGACAGAGACAGAGACACAGGCACAGAGACAGAGACACAGAGACAGAGACACAGAGACAGAGACACAGAGACGGAGACACAGAGACAGAGACACAGAAGCAGAGGCACAGAGGCAGAGACTCGGGGACAGAGACACAGAGAGAGACACAGCGACCCAGACACAGAGACAGAGATTCGGAGACAGAGACACAGGGGCTGAGACACCGAGACAGAGACACAGAGACGGAGACACAGGGACAGGGACACAGAGACAGGGACACAGAGACGGAGACTCTGGGACAGAGACACAGAGACAGAGATTCAGAGACAGGGACACAGAGGCAGAGATTCAGATGCAGAGACACAGGGACAGATTCACAGAGACAGAGACATGGAGAGAGGCCCACGGAGACAGAGACACAGAGACAGGGACACAGAGACGGAGACACATGGACAGAGACACAGAGACCGTGACACAAGGAGAGAGACAAAGAGACATAGGCACAGAGACAGAGACACAGAGACAGAGACACAGAGACAGAGACACAGAGACAGAGACACAGAGACAGAGACACAGAGACAGAGACACAGAGACAGAGACACAGAGACAGAGACACAGAGACAGAGACACAGAGACAGAGACACAGTGACAGAGACACAGAGACCGAGACCCAGAGACCGGGACACAGAGACCGAGACACAGAGACACAGACACAGATACAGAGACGGAGACGCAGAGACAGATACAGAGGCAGAGACGCAGAGACAGAGACAGAGACACAGAGACAGAGACACAGAGACAGAGACACCGAGACAGAGACAGAGAGACAGAGACATAAAGACAGAGACATAGAGACCGAGACACGGAGACGGAGACCCATGTCCAGAGACACACGGACAGAGGCATAGACACAGAGACAGAGGCACAGAGACAGAGACACAGAGACAGAGACACAGAGGCAGAGGCACAGAGACCGTGACACAGGGAGTGAGACACAGAGACATAGACACAGACACAGAGACACAGAAACAGAGACACAGAGACAGAGACACAGAGACAGAGACGCAGAGACAGAGACAGAGACGGAGACACAGAACCAGAGACACGGAGAGAGACCACGGAGACAGAGACACAGAGGCGGAGACACAGAGACAGAGATACAGAGACGGATACACAGGGACAGCGACACAGAGGCAGAGGCACAGAGACAGAGACACAGAGACAGAGACACAGAGACAGAGACACAGACACACAGACACAGAGACAGAGACACAGAGACAGAGACACAGAGACAGAGTCACAGAGACAGAGACACAGAGGCAGAGACACAGAGACCGAGACCCAGAGACAGAGACGCAGAGACAGAGACATAGAGACCGAGACCCAGAGACAGGGACACAGAGGCAGAGATTCAGATGCAGAGATACAGGGACAGATTCACAGAGACAGAGACACGGAGAGGGACACAGAGACGGAGACATATGGACAGAGACACAGAGACCGTGACACAAGGAGAGAGACACAGAGACAGAGACACAGAGACAGAGACACAGAGACAGAGTCACAGAGACAGAGACACAGAGGCAGAGACACAGAGACCGAGACCCAGAGACAGAGACGCAGAGACAGAGACATAGAGACCGAGACCCAGAGACAGGGACACAGAGGCAGAGATTCAGATGCAGAGATACAGGGACAGATTCACAGAGACAGAGACACGGAGAGGGACACAGAGACGGAGACATATGGACAGAGACACAGAGACCGTGACACAAGGAGAGAGACACAGAGACATAGACACAGAGACAGAGACACAGAGACAGATTCACAGAGACAGAAACACAGAGACCGAAGCACAGGGACATAGACACAGAGGCAGAGACACAGAGACAGGGACACAGAGACGGAGACGCAAGGGCAGAGACACAGAGACAGGGACACGGAGAGAGTGACTCAGAGACAGAGACACAGGGACAGAGGAACAGAGACGTAGACACATAGACAGAGACACAGACACAGAGACAGGGACACAGGGACAGGGACACAGAGACATAGCCACAGAGACAGGGACATAGAGACAGAGACACAGAGACAGAGACACAGAGACAGAGACACAGAGACAGAGACACAGAGACAGAGACACAGAGACAGAGACACAGAGACAGAGACACAGAGACAGAGACACAGAGACAGAGACATAGAGACAGAGACACAGTGACCGAGACACAGAGACGTAGACACAGGGACAGAGACACAGAGACAGGGACGCAGAGACAGAGACACAGAGACGGAGACACAGGGACAGAGACACAGAGACTGGGACACAGAGAGAGTGCCACAAAGACAGAGACACAGGGACAGAGGAGCAGAGACATAGACACAGACACAGAGACACAGAGACAGAGACACAGGGACGGAGACACAAGGACAGAGACACAGAGACAGAGACACAGAGACAGAGACACAGAGACAGAGACACAGAGACAGAGACACAGAGACAGAGACACAGAGACAGAGACACAGAGACAGAGACACAGAGACAGAGACACAGAGACAGAGACACAGAGACAGAGACACAGAGACAGAGACACAGAGACAGAGACACAGAGACGGAGACTGTGGGACAGAGACACAGAGACAGAGACACAGTGAGACAGACAGAGACACAGAGACGGAGACACAGGGACAGAGACACAGAGACAGAAACACAGAGACAGATTCACAGAGACAGAGACACAGAGACAGAGATGCAGAGGCAGAGACATAAAGACAGAGACATAGAGACCGAGACACGGAGACGGAGACACAGGTGCAGAGACACACGGACAGAGGCATAGACACAAAGACAGAGGCACAGAGACAGATACGCAGAGACAGAGACACAGAGACAGAGACACAGACACAGAGACACAGAGACAGAGACACAGAGACAGAGACACAGAGACAGAGACACAGAGATAGAGACACAGAGACAGAGACACAGAGACAGAGACACAGAGACAGAGACACAGAGACAGAGACAGAGACACAGAGACAGAGACACAGAGACAGAGACACAGAGACAGAGACACAGAAACAGAGACACAGAGACAGAGACACAGAGACAGAGACACAGAGACAGAGACACAGAGACAGAGGCACAGAGACAGAGGCACAGAGACAGAGACACAGAGACAGAGACACAGAGACAGAGACACAGAGACAGAGACACAGAGACAGAGACACAGAGACAGAGGCACAGAGACAGAGACACAGAGACAGAGACACAGAGACAGAGACACAGAGACAGAGACACAGAGACAGAGAGGCAGAGACAGAAACACAGAGACAGAAACACAGAGACAGAAACACAGAGACCGAGACCCAGAGACAGAGACACAGATACAGAGACACAGAGACAGAGACACAGAAACAGAGACACAGAGACAGAGTCACAGAGACAGAGACACAGAGGCAGAGGCGCAGAGACAGAGACACAGAGACAGAGACACGGAGACAGAGACACAGAGACCGAGACGCAGAGAAAGAGAAACAGAGACAGAGACAGAGACACAGGCACAGAGACAGAGACACAGAGACAGAGACACAGAGACAGAGACACAGAGACGGAGACACAGAGACAGAGACACAGAAGCAGAGGCACAGAGGCAGAGACTCGGGGACAGAGACACAGAGAGAGACACAGCGACCCAGACACAGAGACAGAGATTCGGAGACAGAGACACAGGGGCTGAGACACCGAGACAGAGACACAGAGACGGAGACACAGGGACAGGGACACAGAGACAGGGACACAGAGACGGAGACTCTGGGACAGAGACACAGAGACAGAGATTCAGAGACAGGGACACAGAGGCAGAGATTCAGATGCAGAGACACAGGGACAGATTCACAGAGACAGAGACATGGAGAGAGGCCCACGGAGACAGAGACACAGAGACAGGGACACAGAGACGGAGACACATGGACAGAGACACAGAGACCGTGACACAAGGAGAGAGACAAAGAGACATAGGCACAGAGACAGAGACACAGAGACAGAGACACAGAGACAGAGACACAGAGACAGAGACACAGAGACAGAGACACAGAGACAGAGACACAGAGACAGAGACACAGAGACAGAGACACAGAGACAGAGACACAGTGACAGAGACACAGAGACCGAGACCCAGAGACCGGGACACAGAGACCGAGACACAGAGACACAGACACAGATACAGAGACGGAGACGCAGAGACAGATACAGAGGCAGAGACGCAGAGACAGAGACAGAGACACAGAGACAGAGACACAGAGACAGAGACACCGAGACAGAGACAGAGAGACAGAGACATAAAGACAGAGACATAGAGACCGAGACACGGAGACGGAGACCCATGTCCAGAGACACACGGACAGAGGCATAGACACAGAGACAGAGGCACAGAGACAGAGACACAGAGAGAGAGACACAGAGGCAGAGACACAGAGACAAAGACAGAGACACAGAGACGGAGACACAGGGACAGAGACAAAGAGACAGGGACACAGAGACGGAGACTCTGGGACAGAGACACAGAGACAGGGACACCGAGAGAGAGAGACAGAGACACAGAGAAGGAGACAGAGGGACAGACACAGAGACAGAGACAGAGAGAAAGAGAAACAGAGTCAGAGACAGAGACAGAGGCAGAGGCAGAGACAGAGACAGAGGCAGAGACAGAGACAGAGACAGAGACAGAGACAGAGACAGAGACAGAGACAGAGACAGAGACAGAGAGACTCAGAGACGGAGACTGTGGGACAGAGACACAGAGACAGAGATTCAGATGCAGAGACACAGAGACGGAGACACACGGACAGAGACACAGAGACAGAGACACAGAGACAGAGACACAGAGACAGAGACACAGAGACAGAGACACAGAGACCGAGACACAGAGACAGAGACACAGAGACAGAGACACAGAGACAGAGACACAGAGCCAGAGACACAGAGACAGAGACACAGAGACAGAGACACAGAGACAGAGACACGGAGACAGAGACACAGAGACAGATGCACAGAGACCGAGACACAGAGGCAGAGGCACAGAGGCAGAAGCACAGAGACAGAGACACAGAGACGATGACACAGAGACGGAGACTGTCGGACAGAGAAACAGAGACAGAGACACAGTGAGACAGACAGAGACACAGAGACAGAGACATGGAGACAGAGACACAGAGACAGATTCACAGACACAGAGACACAGAGGCAGAGGCACAGAGACAGAGACACAGACACAGACACACAGAGACAGAGACACAGAGACAGAGACACAGAGACAGAGACACAGAGACAGAGACACAGAGACATAGTCACAGAGACAGAGATACAGAGGCAGAGGCACAGAGACAGAGACACAGAGACAGAGACACGGAGACAGAGACGCAGAGACAGAGACACAGAGACAGAGACAAAATGACAGAGATTCCGAGACAGAGACACAGGGAGAGAGATACAGAAACGTAGACACAAGGACAGAGACACAGAGACAGGGACACAGAGACGGAGACACAGAGAGAGAGACACAGAGACAGAGACACAGAGACAGAGACACAGAGACAGAGACACAGAGGCAGAGGCACAGAGACCGTGACACAGGGAGTGAGACACAGAGACATAGACACAGACACAGAGACACAGAAACAGAGACACAGAGACAGAGATACAGAGACAGAGACGCAGAGACAGAGACAGAGACGGAGACACAGAACCAGAGACACGGAGAGAGACCACGGAGACAGAGACACAGAGGCGGAGACACAGAGACAGAGATACAGAGACGGATACACAGGGACAGCGACACAGAGGCAGAGGCACAGAGACAGAGACACAGAGACAGAGACACAGAGACAGAGACACAGACACACAGACACAGAGACAGAGACACAGAGACAGAGACACAGAGACAGAGTCACAGAGACAGAGACACAGAGGCAGAGACACAGAGACCGAGACCCAGAGACAGAGACGCAGAGACAGAGACATAGAGACCGAGACCCAGAGACAGGGACACAGAGGCAGAGATTCAGATGCAGAGATACAGGGACAGATTCACAGAGACAGAGACACGGAGAGGGACACAGAGACGGAGACATATGGACAGAGACACAGAGACCGTGACACAAGGAGAGAGACACAGAGACATAGACACAGAGACAGAGACACAGAGACAGATTCACAGAGACAGAAACACAGAGACCGAAGCACAGGGACATAGACACAGAGGCAGAGACACAGAGACAGGGACACAGAGACGGAGACGCAAGGGCAGAGACACAGAGACAGGGACACGGAGAGAGTGACTCAGAGACAGAGACACAGGGACAGAGGAACAGAGACGTAGACACATAGACAGAGACACAGACACAGAGACAGGGACACAGGGACAGGGACACAGGGACAGGGACACAGAGACATAGCCACAGAGACAGGGACATAGAGACAGAGACACAGAGACAGAGACACAGAGACAGAGACACAGAGACAGAGACACAGAGACAGAGACACAGAGACAGAGACACAGAGACAGAGACACAGAGACAGAGACACAGAGACAGACACACAGAGACAGAGACACAGAGACAGAGACACAGAGACAGAGACACAGAGACAGAGACACAGAGACAGAGACACAGAGACAGAGACACAGAGACAGAGACACAGAGACAGAGACACAGAGACAGAGACACAGAGACATAGTCACAGAGACAGAGATACAGAGGCAGAGGCACAGAGACAGAGACACAGAGACAGAGACACGGAGACAGAGACGCAGAGACAGAGACACAGAGACAGAGACAAAATGACAGAGATTCCGAGACAGAGACACAGGGAGAGAGATACAGAAACGTAGACACAAGGACAGAGACACAGAGACAGGGACACAGAGACGGAGACACAGAGAGAGAGACACAGAGACAGAGACACAGAGACAGAGACACAGAGACAGAGACACAGAGGCAGAGATTCAGATGCAGAGACACAGGGACAGATTCACAGAGACAGAGACATGGAGAGAGGCCCACGGAGACAGAGACACAGAGACAGGGACACAGAGACGGAGACACATGGACAGAGACACAGAGACCGTGACACAAGGAGAGAGACAAAGAGACATAGACACAGAGACAGAGACACAGAGACAGAGACACAGAGACAGAGACACAGAGACAGAGACACAGAGACAGAGACACAGAGACAGAGACACAGAGACAGAGACACAGAGACAGAGACACAGAGACAGGGACACAGGGACAGGGACACAGGGACAGGGACACAGAGACATAGCCACAGAGACAGGGACATAGAGACAGAGACACAGAGACAGAGACACAGAGACAGAGACACAGAGACAGAGACACAGAGACAGAGACACAGAGACAGAGACACAGAGACAGAGACACAGAGACAGACACACAGAGACAGAGACACAGAGACAGAGACACAGAGACAGAGACACAGAGACAGAGACGCAGAGACAGAGACACAGAGACAGAGACACAGAGACAGAGACACAGAGACAGAGACACAGTGACAGAGACACAGAGACCGAGACCCAGAGACCGGGACACAGAGACCGAGACACAGAGACACAGACACAGACACAGAGATACAGAGACGGAGACGCAGAGACAGATACAGAGGCAGAGACGCAGAGACAGAGACAGAGACACAGAGACAGAGACACAGAGACAGAGACACCGAGACAGAGACAGAGAGACAGAGACATAAAGACAGAGACATAGAGACCGAGACACGGAGACGGAGACCCATGTCCAGAGACACACGGACAGAGGCATAGACACAGGGACAGAGGCACAGAGACAGACACACAGAGACAGAGACACAGAGACAGAGACACAGAGACAGAGACACAGAGACAGAGACGCAGAGACAGAGACACAGAGACAGAGACACAGAGACAGAGACACAGAGACAGAGACACAGTGACAGAGACACAGAGACCGAGACCCAGAGACCGGGACACAGAGACCGAGACACAGAGACACAGACACAGATACAGAGATACAGAGACGGAGACGCAGAGACAGATACAGAGGCAGAGACGCAGAGACAGAGACAGAGACACAGAGACAGAGACACAGAGACAGAGACACCGAGACAGAGACAGAGAGACAGAGACATAAAGACAGAGACATAGAGACCGAGACACGGAGACGGAGACCCATGTCCAGAGACACACGGACAGAGGCATAGACACAGGGACAGAGGCACAGAGACAGACACACAGAGACAGAGACACAGAGACAGAGACACAGAGACAGAGACACAGAGACAGAGACGCAGAGACAGAGACACAGAGACAGAGACACAGAGACAGAGACACAGAGACAGAGACACAGTGACAGAGACACAGAGACCGAGACCCAGAGACCGGGACACAGAGACCGAGACACAGAGACACAGACACAGATACAGAGATACAGAGACGGAGACGCAGAGACAGATACAGAGGCAGAGACGCAGAGACAGAGACAGAGACACAGAGACAGAGACACAGAGACAGAGACACCGAGACAGAGACAGAGAGACAGAGACATAAAGACAGAGACATAGAGACCGAGACACGGAGACAGAGACGCAGAGACAGAGACACAGAGACAGAGACAAAATGACAGAGATTCCGAGACAGAGACACAGGGAGAGAGATACAGAAACGTAGACACAAGGACAGAGACACAGAGACAGGGACACAGAGACGGAGACACAGAGAGAGAGACACAGAGACAGAGACACAGAGACAGAGACACAGAGACAGAGACACAGAGGCAGAGATTCAGATGCAGAGACACAGGGACAGATTCACAGAGACAGAGACATGGAGAGAGGCCCACGGAGACAGAGACACAGAGACAGGGACACAGAGACGGAGACACATGGACAGAGACACAGAGACCGTGACACAAGGAGAGAGACAAAGAGACATAGACACAGAGACAGAGACACAGAGACAGAGACACAGAGACAGAGACACAGAGACAGAGACACAGAGACAGAGACACAGAGACAGAGACACAGAGACAGAGACACAGAGACAGAGACACAGAGACAGAGACACAGTGACAGAGACACAGAGACCGAGACCCAGAGACCGGGACACAGAGACCGAGACACAGAGACACAGACACAGATACAGAGATACAGAGACGGAGACGCAGAGACAGATACAGAGGCAGAGACGCAGAGACAGAGACAGAGACACAGAGACAGAGACACAGAGACAGAGACACCGAGACAGAGACAGAGAGACAGAGACATAAAGACAGAGACATAGAGACCGAGACACGGAGACGGAGACCCATGTCCAGAGACACACGGACAGAGGCATAGACACAGAGACAGAGGCACAGAGACAGAGACACAGAGAGAGAGACACAGAGGCAGAGACACAGAGACAGAGACAGAGACACAGAGACGGAGACACAGGGACAGAGACAAAGAGACAGGGACACAGAGACGGAGACTCTGGGACAGAGACACAGAGACAGGGACACCGAGAGAGAGAGACAGAGACACAGAGAAGGAGACAGAGGGACAGACACAGAGACAGAGACAGAGAGAAAGAGAAACAGAGTCAGAGACAGAGACAGAGGCAGAGGCAGAGACAGAGACAGAGGCAGAGACAGAGACAGAGACAGAGACAGAGACAGAGACAGAGACAGAGACAGAGACAGAGACAGAGAGACTCAGAGACGGAGACTGTGGGACAGAGACACAGAGACAGAGATTCAGATGCAGAGACACAGAGACGGAGACACACGGACAGAGACACAGAGACAGAGACACAGAGACAGAGACACAGAGACAGAGACACAGAGACAGAGACACAGAGACAGATGCACAGAGACCGAGACACAGAGGCAGAGGCACAGAGGCAGAAGCACAGAGACAGAGACACAGAGACGATGACACAGAGACGGAGACTGTCGGACAGAGAAACAGAGACAGAGACACAGTGAGACAGACAGAGACACAGAGACAGAGACATGGAGACAGAGACACAGAGACAGATTCACAGACACAGAGACACAGAGGCAGAGGCACAGAGACAGAGACACAGACACAGACACACAGAGACAGAGACACAGAGACAGAGACACAGGGACAGAGACACAGAGACAGAGACACAGAGACAGAGGCACAGAGACAGAGACACAGAGACAGAGACACAGAGACAGAGACACAGAGACAGAGACACAGAGGCCGAGACACAGAGGCAGAGGCACAGAGGCAGAAGCACAGAGACAGAGACACAGAGACGGAGACACAGACACAGAGACTCAGAGACGGAGACTGTGGGACAGAGACACAGAGACAGAGATTCAGATGCAGAGACACAGAGACGGAGACACACGGACAGAGACACAGAGACAGAGACACAGAGACAGAGACACAGAGACAGAGACACAGAGACAGAGACACAGAGACAGAGACACAGAGACAGAGACACAGAAACAGAGACACAGAGACAGAGACACAGAGACACAGAGACAGAGACACAGAGACAGAGACACAGAGACAGAGACACAGAGACAGAGACACAGAGACAGAGACACAGAGACAGAGACACAGAGATAGAGACACAGAGACAGAGACACAGAGACAGAGACACAGAGACAGAGACACAGAGACAGAGACACAGAGACAGATGCACAGAGACCGAGACACAGAGGCAGAGGCACAGAGGCAGAAGCACAGAGACAGAGACACAGAGACGATGACACAGAGACGGAGACTGTCGGACAGAGAAACAGAGACAGAGACACAGTGAGACAGACAGAGACACAGAGACAGAGACATGGAGACAGAGACACAGAGACAGAGACACAGAGACAGAGACACAGAGACAGAGACACAGAGACAGAGACACAGAGACAGAGACACAGAGACAGATTCACAGACACAGAGACACAGAGGCAGAGGCACAGAGACAGAGACACAGACACAGAGACACAGAGACAGAGACACAGAGACAGAGACACAGGGACAGAGACACAGAGACAGAGACACAGAGACAGAGACACAGAGACAGAGACACAGAGACAGAGACACAGAGACCGAGACACAGAGGCAGAGGCACAGAGGCAGAAGCACAGAGACAGAGACACAGAGACAGAGACACAGAGACAGAGACACAGAGACAGAGACACAGAGACAGAGACACAGAGACAGAGACACAGAGACAGAGACACAGAGACAGAGACACAGAGACAGATACACAGAGACAGATTCACAGGCACAGAGACACAGAGGCAGAGGCACAGAGACATAGACACAGAGACAGAGACACAGAGACAGAGACACAGAGACAGAGACACAGAGACAGAGACACAGAGACAGAGACACAGAGACAGAGACACAGAGACAGAGACACAGAGACAGAGACACAGAGACAGAGACACAGAGACAGAGACACAGAGACAGAGACACAGAGACAGAGACACAGAGACATAGACACAGAGACAGAGACACAGAGACAGAGACACAGAGACAGAGACACAGAGACAGGGACACAGGGAGAGTGACTCAGAGACAGAGACACATGGACAGAGGCACAGAGACATAGGCACAGAGACAGAGACACAGAGAAAGAGACACAGGGACGAGACACATGGACAGAGACACAGAGACAGGGACTCAGAGAGAGAGACTCAGAGACAGAGACACAGAGACGGAGACGCAGAGACAGGTACAGAGGCAGAGACAGACAGACAGAGACAGAGACACAGAGACGGAGACGCAGGGACAGGGGCATAGAGACAAAGACTCAGAGACAGAGACACAGGTACAGACACAGAGACAGAGACACAGAGACAGAGACACAGAGACAGAGACACAGAGACAGAGACGCAGAGACAGAGACACAGAGACAGAGACACAGGGGAAGAGAAACAGAGACCGAGACACAGAGACAGAGACGCAGAGACAGGGACACAGAGACAGAGACACAGAGACAGAGACACAGAGACGGAGATTCAGATGCAGAGACACAGAGACGGAGACACAGGGACAAAGACACAGAGACAGGGACACAGAGGCAGAGATTCAGATGCAGAGACACAGTGACAGATTCACAGAGACAGAGACAAGGGAGAGAGGCCCACGGAGACAGAGACACAGAGACAGGGATACAGAGACGGAGACACAGGTACAGAGACACACGGACAGAGGCATAGACACAGAGACAGAGACACAGAGACACAGACAGAGAGACGGAGACACAGAGACAGAGACACAGAGACAGAGACACAGAGACAGAGACACAGAGACAGAGACATAGAGTCAGAGACACAGAGACAGAGACACAGAGACGGAGACACAGGGACAGAGACACAGAGACAGGGACGCAGAGGCAGAGATTCAGATGCAGAGACACAGGGAGAGAGACACAGAAACGTAGACACAAGGACAGAGACACAGAGACAGGGACACAGAGACGGAGACACAGAGAGAGAGACACAGAGTCAGAGACGCAGAGACAGAGACAGAGAAACAGAGACAGAGGCACAATGACAGAGATTCGGAGACAGAGACACAGGGAGAGGGACACAGAGACAGGGACTCAGAGACAGAGACACAGAGACAGAGACACAGGGGCAGAGACACTGAGACGGAGACACAGAGACAGAGACACAGGGCCCGAGGCACAGAGACGTAGACACATAGATACAGACACAGACACAGAGACAGAGACACAGGGACAGGGACACAGAGACATAGCCACAGAGACAGAGACATAGAGACAGAGACACAGAGACAGAGACACAGAGGCGGAGACACAGGGACAGAGACACAGAGACAGGGACACAGAGAGAGTGACACAAAGACAGAGACACAGGGACAGAGGAACAGAGACATAGACACAGAGACAGAGACGCAGAGACAGAGACACAGGGACGGAGACACAAGGACAGAGACACAGAGACAGGGACACAGAGACAGAGACACAGAGACAGAGACACAGAGACGGTGACTGTGGGACAGAGACACAGGGACAGAGACACAGTGAGACAGACAGAGACACAGAGACGGAGACACAGGGACAGAGACACAGAGACAGAGATTCAGATGCAGAGACACAGAGACGGAGACGCAGGGACAGAGACACAGAGACAGGGACACAGAGGCAGAGATTCAGATGCAGAGACACAGGGACAGATACACAGCGACAGAGACACGGAGAGAGACCCACGGATACAGAGACACAGAGACAGGGACACAGAGACGGAGACAGATGGACAGAGACACAGAGACCGTGACACAAGGAGAGAGACACAGAGACATAGACACAGAGACAGAGATACAGAGACAGAGACGCAGAGACAGATACACAGAGGCAGAGACACAGAGACAGAGACAGAGACACAGAGACGGAGACACAGGGGCAGAGACACAGAGACAGGGACCCAGCGACAGAGTCACAGAGATAGAGACACTGAGACAGAGACAGAGACACCGAGACAGAGACACAGAGACAGAGACACAGAGACAGAGACACAGAGACAGTGACACAAAGACGGAGACACAGGGGCAGAGACACCGAGACAGAGACACAGAGACAGAGACACAGAGACAGAGACACAGAGACAGAGACACAGAGACAGAGACACAGAGTCAGAGACAGAGACAGAGACAGAGACAGAGACAGAGACAGAGACAAGGAGACAGATACACAGAGACAGAGACACAGAGACAGAGACACAGAGACAGAGATACAGAGACAGAGACACAGAGACAGAGACACAGAGACAGAGACACAGAGACAGAGACGCAGAGACAGAGACGCACAGACAGGGACACAGAGACAGAGACACAGAGACAGAGACACAGACACAGAGACAGAGACACAGAGACAGAGAAACAGAGACGGAGACACAGAGACAGATACACAGAGACAGAGACACACAGACAGAGACACAGAGACAGAGACATAGAGACAGAGACACAGAGACAGAGACACAGAGACGGAGACACAGGTACAGAGACACACGGACAGAGGCATAGACACAGAGACAGAGACACAGAGACACAGACACAGAGACAGAGACACAGAGACAGAGACACAGAGACAGAGACACAGAGACAGAGACACAGAGACAGAGACACAGAGACAGAGACACAGAGACAGAGACACAGAGACAGAGACACAGAGACAGAGACACAGAGACAGAGACACAGAGACAGAGACATAGAGACAGAGACACAGAGACAGAGACACAGAGACGGAGACACAGGGACAGAGACACAGAGACAGGGACTCACAGACAGAGACACAGAGACAGAGACACAGGGGCAGAGACACTGAGACGGAGACACAGAGACAGAGACACAGGGACAGAGGCACAGAGACGTAGACACATAGATACAGACACAGACACAGAGACAGAGACACAGGGAAAGGGACACAGAGACATAGCCACAGAGACAGAGACATAGAGTCAGAGACACAGAGACAGAGACACAGAGACGGAGACACAGAGACGGAGACACAGAGACAGAGACACAGAGGCAGAGACACAGAGACAGAGACACAGAGACAGAGACACAGAGACAGAGACACAGAGACAGAGACACAGAGACAGAGACACAATGACAGAGATTCGTAGACAGAGACACAGGGAAAGAGACACAGAAACGTAGACACAAGGACAGAGACACAGAGACAGGGACACAGAGACGGAGACACAGAGAGAGAGACACAGAGTCAGAGGCGCAGAGACAGAGACAGAGAAACAGAGACAGAGGCACAATGACAGAGATTCGGAGACAGAGACACAGGGAGAGGGACACAGAGACAGGGACTCAGAGACAGAGACACAGAGACAGAGACACAGGGGCAGAGACACTGAGACGGAGACACAGAGACAGAGACACAGGGCCAGAGGCACAGAGACGTAGACACATAGATACAGACACAGACACAGAGACAGAGACACAGGGACAGGGACACAGAGACATAGCCACAGAGACAGAGACATAGAGACAGAGACACAGAGACAGAGACACAGAGGCGGAGACACAGGGACAGAGACACAGAGACAGGGACACAGAGAGAGTGACACAAAGACAGAGACACAGGGACAGAGGAACAGAGACATAGACACAGAGACAGAGACGCAGAGACAGAGACACAGGGACGGAGACACAAGGACAGAGACACAGAGACAGGGACACAGAGAGAGAGACACAGAGACAGAGACACAGAGACAGAGACACAGAGACAGAGACACAGAGACAGAGACACAGAGACAGAGACACAGAGACGGTGACTGTGGGACAGAGACACAGGGACAGAGACACAGTGAGACAGACAGAGACACAGAGACGGAGACACAGGGACAGAGACACAGAGACAGAGATTCAGATGCAGAGACACAGAGACGGAGACACAGGGACAGAGACACAGAGACAGGGACACAGAGGCAGAGATTCAGATGCAGAGACACAGGGACAGATACACAGCGACAGAGACACGGAGAGAGACCCACGGAGACAGAGACACAGAGACAGGGACACAGAGACGGAGACAGATGGACAGAGACACAGAGAGCGTGACACAAGGAGAGAGACACAGAGACATAGACACAGAGACAGAGATACAGAGACAGAGACGCAGAGACAGATACACAGAGGCAGAGACACAGAGACAGAGACAGAGACACAGAGACGGAGACACAGGGGCAGAGACACAGAGACAGGGACCCAGCGACAGAGTCACAGAGATAGAGACACTGAGACAGAGACAGAGACACCGAGACAGAGACACAGAGACAGAGACACAGAGACAGAGACACAGAGACAGTGACACAAAGACGGAGACACAGGGGCAGAGACACCGAGACAGAGACACAGAGACAGAGACACAGAGACAGAGACACAGAGACAGAGACACAGAGACAGAGACACAGAGTCAGAGACAGAGACACAGAGACAGAGACACAGAGACAGAGACACAGAGACGGAGACAGATGGACAGAGACTCAGAGACCGTGACACAAGGAGAGAGACACAGAGACATAGACACAGAGACAGAGATACAGAGACAGAGACGCAGAGACAGAGACACAGAGACAGAGACGCAGAGACAGAGACACAGAGACGGAGACCCAGAGACAGAGACACAGATACAGAGACACAGAGACAGAGACACAGTGACAGAGACACAGAGACAGAGACACAGGGACAGGGACACAGAGACATAGCCACAGAGACAGAGACATATAGACAGAGACACAGAGACAGAGACACAGAGGCGGAGACACAGGGACAGAGACACAGAGACAGGGACACAGAGAGAGTGACACAAAGACAGAGACACAGGGACAGAGGAACAGAGACATAGACACAGAGACAGAGACGCAGAGACAGAGACACAGGGACGGAGACACAAGGACAGAGACACAGAGACAGGGACACAGAGAGAGAGACACAGAGACAGAGACACAGAGACAGAGACACAGAGACAGAGACACAGAGACAGAGACACAGAGACAGAGACACAGAGACAGAGACACAGAGACAGAGACACAGAGACGGAGACTGTGGGACAGGGACACAGGGACAGAGACACAGTGAGACAGACAGAGACACAGAGACGGAGACACAGGGACAGAGACACAGAGACAGAGATTCAGATGCAGAGACACAGAGACGGAGACACAGGGACAGAGACACAGAGACAGGGACACAGAGGCAGAGATTCAGATGCAGAGACACAGGGACAGATACACAGCGACAGAGACACGGAGAGAGACCCACGGAGACAGAGACACAGAGACAGGGACACAGAGACGGAGACAGATGGACAGAGACTCAGAGACCGTGACACAAGGAGAGAGACACAGAGACATAGACACAGAGACAGAGATACAGAGACAGAGACGCAGAGACAGATACACAGAGGCAGAGACACAGAGACAGAGACAGAGACACAGAGACGGAGACACAGGGGCAGAGACACAGAGACAGGGACCCAGCGACAGAGTCACAGAGATAGAGACACTGAGACAGAGACAGAGACACCGAGACAGAGACACAGAGACAGAGACACAGAGACAGAGACACAGAGACAGTGACACAAAGACGGAGACACAGGGGCAGAGACACCGAGACAGAGACACAGAGACGGAGACACAGAGACAGAGACACAGAGACAGAGACACAGAGACAGAGACACAGAGTCAGAGACAGAGACAGAGACAGAGACAGAGACAGAGACAGAGACAGAGACACGGAGACAGATACACAGAGACAGAGACACAGAGACAGAGACACAGAGACAGAGATACAGAGACAGAGACACAGAGACAGAGACACAGCGACAGAGACACAGAGACAGAGACACAGAGACAGAGACACAGAGACGGATACTGTGGGACAGAGACACAGAGACAGAGACACAGTGAGACAGACAGAGACACAGAGACAGAGACACAGGGACAGAGACACAGAGACAGAGACACAGAGACAGATTCACAGAGACAGAGACACAGAGACAGAGACACAGAGACAGAGACACAGAGACAGAGACACAGAGACAGAGACACAGAGACGGAGACGCAGAGACAGAGATACAGGGAGAGGGGCACAGAAACGGAGACACAGGGACAGAGACACAGAGACAGGGACACAGAGACAGAGACGCAGTGACAGAGACACAGAGACAGAGACACAGAGAAAGAGAAACAGAGACAGAGACAGAGACAGAGAAACAGAGACAGAGACACAGAGACAGAGACACAGAGACAGAGACACAGACACAGAGACACAGAGACAGAGACACAGAGACAGAGACACAGAGACAGATACGCAGAGACAGAGACACAGAGACGGAGACCCAGAGACAGAGACACAGATACAGAGACACAGAGACAGAGACACAGAGACAGAGACACAGCGACAGAGACACAGAGACAGAGACACAGAGACAGAGACACAGGGACAGAGACACAGAGACAGAGACACAGAGACAGAGACACAGAGACAGAGACACAGAGACAGAGACGCAGAGACAGGGACACAGAGACAGAGACACAGAGACCGAGACCCAGAGACAGAGACACAGATACAGAGACACAGAGACAGAGACACAGAGACAGAGACACAGAGACAGAGACACAGAGACAGAGACACAGAGACAGAGTCACAGAGACAGAGACACAGAGGCAGAGGCACAGAGACAGAGACACAGTGACAGAGACACAGAGACAGAGACGCAGAGACAGAGACACAGAGACAGAGACACAGATAAAGAGAAAGAGAAACAGAGACAGAGACAGAGACACAGAGACAGAGACACAGAGACAGAGACACAGAGACAGATATACAGAGAGAGAGACACAGAGACAGAGACGCAGAGACAGAGACACAGAGACAGATTCACAGACACAGAGACACAGAGGCAGAGGCACAGAGACATAGACACAGAGACAGAGACACAGAGACAGAGACACAGAGACAGAGACACAGAGACAGAGACACAGAGACAGAGACACAGAGACAGAGACACAGAGACAGAGACACAGAGACAGAGACACAGAGACAGAGACACAGAGACAGAGACACAGAGACAGAGACACAGAGAGAGACACAGAGACAGAGACACAGAGACAGAGACACAGAGACAGAGACACAGAGACAGAGACACAGAGACAGAGACACAGAGACAGAGACACAGAGACAGAGACACAGAGACAGAGACACAGTGACAGAGACACAGAGACCGAGACCCAGAGACAGGGACACGGAGACCGAGACACAGAGACACAGACACAGATACAGAGATACAGAGACGGAGACGCAGAGACAGATACAGAGGCAGAGACACAGAGACAGAGACAGAGACACAGAGACAGAGACACAGAGACAGAGACACCGAGACAGAGACAGAGAGACAGAGACATAAAGACAGAGACATAGAGACCGAGACACGGAGACGGAGACCCATGTCCAGAGACACACGGACAGAGGCATAGACACAGAGACAGAGGCACAGAGACAGAGACACAGAGACCGAGACACAGAGACGGAGACACAGGGGCAGAGACACCGAGACAGAGACACAGAGACAGAGACACAGAGACAGAGACGCAGAGACAGAGACACAGAGACAGAGACACAGAGACGGAGACTGTGGGACAGAGACACAGAGACAGAGATACAGATGCAGAGACACAGAGACGGAGACACAGGGACAGAGACACAGAGACAGAGACACAGAGACAGAGACACAGAGACAGAGACACAGAGACAGAGACACAGAGACCGAGACACAGAGGCAGAGGCACAGAGGCAGAGACTCGGGGACAGAGACACAGAGACAGAGACACAGCGACCCAGACACAGAGACAGAGATTCGGAGACAGAGACACAGGGGCTGAGACACCGAGACAGAGACACAGAGACGGAGACACAGGGACAGGGACACAGAGACAGGGACACAGAGACGGAGACTCTGGGACAGAGACACAGAGACAGAGATTCAGAGACAGGGACACAGAGGCAGAGATTCAGATGCAGAGACACAGGGACAGATTCACAGAGACAGAGACATGGAGAGAGGCCCACGGAGACAGAGACACAGAGACAGAGACACAGCGACCCAGACACAGAGACAGAGATTCGGAGACAGAGACACAGGGGCTGAGACACCGAGACAGAGACACAGAGACGGAGACACAGGGACAGGGACACAGAGACAGGGACACAGAGACGGAGACTCTGGGACAGAGACACAGAGACAGAGATTCAGAGACAGGGACACAGAGGCAGAGATTCAGATGCAGAGACACAGGGACAGATTCACAGAGACAGAGATATGGAGAGGGGCCCACGGAGACAGAGACACAGAGACAGGGACACAGAGACGGAGACACATGGACAGAGACACAGAGACCGTGACACAAGGAGAGAGACAAAGAGACATAGACACAGAGACAGAGACACAGAGACAGAGACACAGAGACAGAGACACAGAGACAGAGACACAGAGACAGAGACACAGAGACAGAGACACAGAGACAGAGACACAGAGACAGAGACACAGAGACAGAGACACAGTGACAGAGACACAGAGACCGAGACCCAGAGACCGGGACACAGAGACCGAGACACAGAGACACAGACACAGATACAGAGATACAGAGACGGAGACGCAGAGACAGATACAGAGGCAGAGACGCAGAGACAGAGACAGAGACACAGAGACAGAGACACAGAGACAGAGACACCGAGACAGAGACAGAGAGACAGAGACATAAAGACAGAGACATAGAGACCGAGACACGGAGACGGAGACCCATGTCCAGAGACACACGGACAGAGGCATAGACACAGAGACAGAGGCACAGAGACAGAGACACAGAGAGAGAGACACAGAGGCAGAGACACAGAGACAGAGACAGAGACACAGAGACGGAGACACAGGGACAGAGACAAAGAGACAGGGACACAGAGACGGAGACTCTGGGACAGAGACACAGAGACAGGGACACCGAGAGAGAGAGACAGAGACACAGAGAAGGAGACAGAGGGACAGACACAGAGACAGAGACAGAGAGAAAGAGAAACAGAGTCAGAGACAGACACAGAGGCAGAGGCAGAGACAGAGACAGAGGCAGAGACAGAGACAGAGACAGAGACAGAGACAGAGACAGAGACAGAGACAGAGAGACTCAGAGACGGAGACTGTGGGACAGAGACACAGAGACAGAGATTCAGATGCAGAGACACAGAGACGGAGACACACGGACAGAGACACAGAGACAGAGACACAGAGACAGAGACTCAGAGACAGAGACACAGAGACAGAGACACAGAGACCGAGACACAGAGACAGAGACACAGAGACAGAGACACAGAGACAGAGACACAGAGCCAGAGACACAGAGACAGAGACACAGAGACAGAGACACAGAGACAGAGACACAGAGACAGAGACACAGAGACAGATGCACAGAGACCGAGACACAGAGGCAGAGACACAGAGACAGAGACACAGAGACCGAGACACAGAGGCAGAGGCACAGAGGCAGAAGCACAGAGACAGAGACACAGAGACAGAGACACAGAGACAGAGACACAGAGACAGAGACACAGAGACAGAGACACAGAGACAGAGACACAGAGACAGATACACAGAGACAGATTCACAGGCACAGAGACACAGAGGCAGAGGCACAGAGACATAGACACAGAGACAGAGACACAGAGACAGAGACACAGAGACAGAGACACAGAGACAGAGACACAGAGACAGAGACACAGAGACAGAGACACAGAGACAGAGAAACAGAGACAGAGACACAGAGACAGAGACACAGAGACAGAGACACAGAGACAGAGACACAGAGACAGAGACACAGAGACACAGAGCCAGAGACACAGAGACATAGACACAGAGACAGAGACACAGAGACAGAGACACAGAGACAGAGACACAGAGACAGGGACACAGGGAGAGTGACTCAGAGACAGAGACACATGGACAGAGGCACAGAGACATAGGCACAGAGACAGAGACACAGAGAAAGAGACACAGGGACGAGACACATGGACAGAGACACAGAGACAGGGACTCAGAGAGAGAGACTCAGAGACAGAGACACAGAGACGGAGACGCAGAGACAGATACAGAGGCAGAGACAGACAGACAGAGACAGAGACACAGAGACGGAGACGCAGGGACAGGGGCATAGAGACAAAGACTCAGAGACAGAGACACAGGTACAGACACAGAGACAGAGACACAGAGACAGAGACACAGAGACAGAGACACAGAGACACAGACAGAGAGACGGAGACACAGAGACAGAGTCACAGAGATAGAGACACTGAGACAGAGACAGAGACACCGAGACAGAGACACAGAGACAGAGACACAGAGACAGAGACACAGAGACAGTGACACAAAGACGGAGACACAGGGGCAGAGACACCGAGACAGAGACACAGAGACAGAGACACAGAGACAGAGACACAGAGACAGAGACACAGAGACAGAGACACAGAGACAGAGACACAGAGTCAGAGACAGAGACAGAGACAGAGACAGAGACAGAGACAGAGACAGAGACAAGGAGACAGATACACAGAGACAGAGACACAGAGACAGAGACACAGAGACAGAGATACAGAGACAGAGACACAGAGACAGAGACACAGAGACAGAGACGCAGAGACAGAGACGCACAGACAGGGACACAGAGACAGAGACACAGAGACAGAGACAGAGACACAGAGACAGAGACACAGAGACAGAGAAACAGAGACGGAGACACAGAGACAGATACACAGAGACAGAGACACACAGACAGAGACACAGAGACAGAGACATAGAGACAGAGACACAGAGACAGAGACACAGAGACGGAGACACAGGTACAGAGACACACGGACAGAGGCATAGACACAGAGACAGAGACACAGAGACACAGACACAGAGACAGAGACACAGAGACAGAGACACAGAGACAGAGACACAGAGACAGAGACACAGAGACAGAGACACAGAGACAGAGACACAGAGACAGAGACACAGAGACAGAGACACAATGACAGAGATTCGTAGACAGAGACACAGGGAAAGAGACACAGAAACGTAGACACAAGGACAGAGACACAGAGACAGGGACACAGAGACGGAGACACAGAGAGAGAGACACAGAGTCAGAGGCGCAGAGACAGAGACAGAGAAACAGAGACAGAGGCACAATGACAGAGATTCGGAGACAGAGACACAGGGAGAGGGACACAGAGACAGGGACTCAGAGACAGAGACACAGAGACAGAGACACAGGGGCAGAGACACTGAGACGGAGACACAGAGACAGAGACACAGGGCCAGAGGCACAGAGACGTAGACACATAGATACAGACACAGACACAGAGACAGAGACACAGGGACAGGGACACAGAGACATAGCCACAGAGACAGAGACATAGAGACAGAGACACAGAGACAGAGACACAGAGGCGGAGACACAGGGACAGAGACACAGAGACAGGGACACAGAGAGAGTGACACAAAGACAGAGACACAGGGACAGAGGAACAGAGACATAGACACAGAGACAGAGACGCAGAGACAGAGACACAGGGACGGAGACACAAGGACAGAGACACAGAGACAGGGACACAGAGAGAGAGACACAGAGACAGAGACACAGAGACAGAGACACAGAGACAGAGACACAGAGACAGAGACACAGAGACAGAGACACAGAGACGGTGACTGTGGGACAGAGACACAGGGACAGAGACACAGTGAGACAGACAGAGACACAGAGACGGAGACACAGGGACAGAGACACAGAGACAGAGATTCAGATGCAGAGACACAGAGACGGAGACACAGGGACAGAGACACAGAGACAGGGACACAGAGGCAGAGATTCAGATGCAGAGACACAGGGACAGATACACAGCGACAGAGACACGGAGAGAGACCCACGGAGACAGAGACACAGAGACAGGGACACAGAGACGGAGACAGATGGACAGAGACACAGAGACCGTGACACAAGGAGAGAGACACAGAGACATAGACACAGAGACAGAGATACAGAGACAGAGACGCAGAGACAGATACACAGAGGCAGAGACACAGAGACAGAGACAGAGACACAGAGACGGAGACACAGGGGCAGAGACACAGAGACAGGGACCCAGCGACAGAGTCACAGAGATAGAGACACTGAGACAGAGACAGAGACACCGAGACAGAGACACAGAGACAGAGACACAGAGACAGAGACACAGAGACAGAGACACAGAGACAGAGACACAGAGTCAGAGACAGAGACACAGAGACAGAGACACAGAGACGGAGACAGATGGACAGAGACTCAGAGACCGTGACACAAGGAGAGAGACACAGAGACATAGACACAGAGACAGAGATACAGTGACAGAGACGCAGAGACAGAGACACAGAGACAGAGACGCAGAGACAGAGACACAGAGACGGAGACCCAGAGACAGAGACACAGATACAGAGACACAGAGACAGAGACACAGTGACAGAGACACAGAGACAGAGACACAGGGACAGGGACACAGAGACATAGCCACAGAGACAGAGACATATAGACAGAGACACAGAGACAGAGACACAGAGGCGGAGACACAGGGACAGAGACACAGAGACAGGGACACAGAGAGAGTGACACAAAGACAGAGACACAGGGACAGAGGAACAGAGACATAGACACAGAGACAGAGACGCAGAGACAGAGACACAGGGACGGAGACACAAGGACAGAGACACAGAGACAGGGACACAGAGAGAGAGACACAGAGACAGAGACACAGAGACAGAGACACAGAGACAGAGACACAGAGACAGAGACACAGAGACAGAGACACAGAGACAGAGACACAGAGACAGAGACACAGAGACGGAGACTGTGGGACAGGGACACAGGGACAGAGACACAGTGAGACAGACAGAGACACAGAGACGGAGACACAGGGACAGAGACACAGAGACAGAGATTCAGATGCAGAGACACAGAGACGGAGACACAGGGACAGAGACACAGAGACAGGGACACAGAGGCAGAGATTCAGATGCAGAGACACAGGGACAGATACACAGCGACAGAGACACGGAGAGAGACCCACGGAGACAGAGACACAGAGACAGGGACACAGAGACGGAGACAGATGGACAGAGACTCAGAGACCGTGACACAAGGAGAGAGACACAGAGACATAGACACAGAGACAGAGATACAGAGACAGAGACGCAGAGACAGATACACAGAGGCAGAGACACAGAGACAGAGACAGAGACACAGTGACGGAGACACAGGGGCAGAGACACAGAGACAGGGACCCAGCGACAGAGTCACAGAGATAGAGACACTGAGACAGAGACAGAGACACCGAGACAGAGACACAGAGACAGAGACACAGAGACAGAGACACAGAGACAGTGACACAAAGACGGAGACACAGGGGCAGAGACACCGAGACAGAGACACAGAGACGGAGACACAGAGACAGAGACACAGAGACAGAGACACAGAGACAGAGACACAGAGTCAGAGACAGAGACAGAGACAGAGACAGAGACAGAGACAGAGACAGAGACAGAGACACGGAGACAGATACACAGAGACAGAGACACAGAGACAGAGACACAGAGACAGAGATACAGAGACAGAGACACAGAGACAGAGACACAGCGACAGAGACACAGAGACAGAGACACAGAGACAGAGACACAGAGACGGATACTGTGGGACAGAGACACAGAGACAGAGACACAGTGAGACAGACAGAGACACAGAGACAGAGACACAGGGACAGAGACACAGAGACAGAGACACAGAGACAGATTCACAGAGACAGAGACACAGAGACAGAGACACAGAGACAGAGACACAGAGACAGAGACACAGAGACGGAGACGCAGAGACAGAGATACAGGGAGAGGGGCACAGAAACGGAGACACAGGGACAGAGACACAGAGACAGGGACACAGAGACAGAGACGCAGTGACAGAGACACAGAGACAGAGACACAGAGAAAGAGAAACAGAGACAGAGACAGAGACAGAGACACAGAGACAGAGACACAGAGACAGAGACACAGAGACAGAGACACAGAGACAGAGACACAGAGACAGAGACACAGAGACAGAGACACAGAGACAGAGACACAGAGACAGATACGCAGAGACAGAGACACAGAGACGGAGACCCAGAGACAGAGACACAGATACAGAGACACAGAGACAGAGACACAGAGACAGAGACACAGCGACAGAGACACAGAGACAGAGACACAGAGACAGAGACACAGGGACAGAGACACAGAGACAGAGACACAGAGACAGAGACACAGAGACAGAGACACAGAGACAGAGACGCAGAGACAGGGACACAGAGACAGAGACACAGAGACCGAGACCCAGAGACAGAGACACAGAGACAGAGACACAGAGACAGAGACACAGAGACCGAGACACAGAGACAGAGACACAGAGACAGAGGCACAGAGACAGAGTCACAGAGATAGAGAGACAGAGGCAGAGGCACGGAGACAGAGACACAGAGAAAGAGAAACAGAGACAGAGACAGAGACAGAGACACAGATACAGAGACACAGAGACAGGGACACAGAGACAGAGACACAGAGACGGAGATACAGAGACAGAGACACAGAGACAGAGACACAGAGACAGAGTCACAGAGACAGAGACACAGAGACAGAGACACAGAGGCCGAGACGCAGAGACAGAGACACAGAGACAGAGACACAGAGACAGAGACACAGAGACAGAGACACAGAGACAGAGACACAGAGACAGAGACACAGAGACAGAGACACAGAGACAGAGACACAGAGACAGAGACACAGAGACAGAGACACAGAGACAGAGACACAGAGACAGAGTCACAGAGACAGAGACACAGAGGCAGAGGCACAGAGACAGAGACACAGTGACAGAGACACAGAGACAGAGACGCAGAGACAGAGACACAGAGACAGAGACACAGAGAAAGAGAAAGAGAAACAGAGACAGAGACAGAGACACAGAGACAGAGACACAGAGACAGAGACACAGAGACAGAGATACAGAGAGAGAGACACAGAGAAAGAGACGCAGAGACAGAGACACAGAGACAGAGACACAGAGGCCGAGACCCAGAGACAGAGACACAGATTCAGAGACACAGAGACAGACACACAGAGGCAGAAACACAGAGACAGAGACACAAAGACAGAGACACAGAGACAGAGTCACAGAGACAGAGACACAGAGGCAGAGGCACAGAGACAGAGACACAGAGAGAGAGACACGGAGACAGAGACGCAGAGACAGAGAAACAGAGACAGAGACACAGTGAGACAGACAGAGACACAGAGACAGAGACACGGAGACAGAGACTCAGAGACAGAGACACAGAGACAGAGACACAGAGACAGATTCACAGACACAGAGACACAGAGGCAGAGGCACAGAGACAGAGACACAGAGACAGAGACACAGAGACAGAGACACAGAGACAGAGACACAGAGACAGATTCACAGACACAGAGACACAGAGGCAGAGGCACAGAGACAGAGACACAGAGGCAGAGACACAGGGACAGAGACACAGAGACAGAGACACAGAGACAGAGACACAGAGACAGAGACACAGAGACCGAGACACAGAGACAGAGACACAGAGACAGAGGCACAGAGGCAGAGTCACAGAGATAGAGAGACAGAGGCAGAGGCACGGAGACAGAGACACAGAGAAAGAGAAACAGAGACAGAGACAGAGACAGAGACACAGATACAGAGACACAGAGACAGGGACACAGAGACAGAGACACAGAGACGGAGATACAGAGACAGAGACACAGAGACAGAGACACAGAGACAGAGTCACAGAGACAGAGACACAGAGACAGAGACACAGAGGCCGAGACGCAGAGACAGAGACACAGAGACAGAGACACAGCGACCGAGACCCAGAGACAGAGACACAGATACAGAGACACAGAGACAGACACACAGAGACAGAGACACAGAGACAGAGACACAGAGACAGAGACACAGAGACATAGTCACAGAGACAGAGACACAGAGACAGAGACACAGAGACAGAGACACAGAGACAGAGACACAGAGACAGAGACACAGAGACAGAGACACAGAGACAGAGACACAGAGACAGAGACACAGAGACAGAGACACAGAGACAGAGACACAGAGACAGAGACACAGAGACAGAGACACAGAGACAGAGACACAGAGACAGAGACACAGAGACAGAGACACAGAGACAGAGACACAGAGACAGAGTCACAGAGACAGAGACACAGAGGCAGAGGCACAGAGACAGAGACACAGTGACAGAGACACAGAGACAGAGACGCAGAGACAGAGACACAGAGACAGAGACACAGAGAAAGAGAAAGAGAAACAGAGACAGAGACAGAGACACAGAGACAGAGACACAGAGACAGAGACACAGAGACAGAGATACAGAGAGAGAGACACAGAGAAAGAGACGCAGAGACAGAGACACAGAGACAGAGACACAGAGGCCGAGACCCAGAGACAGAGACACAGATTCAGAGACACAGAGACAGACACACAGAGGCAGAAACACAGAGACAGAGACACAAAGACAGAGACACAGAGACAGAGTCACAGAGACAGAGACACAGAGGCAGAGGCACAGAGACAGAGACACAGAGAGAGAGACACGGAGACAGAGACGCAGAGACAGAGACAAAATGACAGAGACTCGGAGACAGAGACATAGGGAGAGAGACACAGAATCGTAGACACAAGAAAAGAGACACAGAGACAGGGACACAGAGACGGAGACACAGAGAGAGAGACACAGAGACAGAGACACAGAGACAGAGATACAGAGACAGAGTCACAGAGACAGAGACACAGAGGCAGAGGCACAGAGACCGTGACACAGGGAGTGAGACACAGAGACATAGACACAGACACAGAGGCACAGAGACAGAGACACAGAGACCGAGACACAGAGACGGAGACACAGGGGCAGAGACACCGAGACAGAGACACAGAGGCAGAGACACAGAGACAGAGACGCAGAGACAGAGACACAGAGACAGAGACACAGAGACAGAGACACAGAGACAGAGACACAGAGACGGAGACTGTGGGACAGAGACACAGAGACAGAGATACAGAGACGGAGACACAGGGACAGAGACACAGAGACAGAGACACAGAGACAGAGACACAGAGACAGAGACACAGAGACAGAGACACAGAGACCGAGACACAGAAGCAGAGGCACAGAGGCAGAAGCACAGAGACAGAGACACAGAGACGATGACACAGAGACGGAGACTGTCGGACAGAGAAACAGAGACAGAGACACAGTGAGACAGACAGAGACACAGAGACAGAGACACGGAGACAGAGACTCAGAGACAGAGACACAGAGACAGAGACACAGAGACAGATTCACAGACACAGAGACACAGAGGCAGAGGCACAGAGACAGAGACACAGAGACAGAGATACAGAGATAGAGACACAGAGACAGAGACACAGAGACAGAGACACAGAGACAGATTCACAGAGACAGAAACACGGAGACCGAAGCACAGGGACATAGACACAGAGACAGAGACACAGAGACAGGGACACAGAGACGGAGACGCAAGGACTGAGACACAGAGACAGGGACACAGAGAGAGTGACTCAGAGACAGAGACACAGGGACAGAGGCACAGAGACGTAGACACATAGACAGAGACACAGACACAGAGACAGGGACACAGGGACAGGGACACAGAGGCATAGCCACAGAGACAGGGACATAGAGACAGAGACACAGAGACAGAGACACAGAGACAGAGACACAGAGACAGAGTCACAGAGACAGAGACACAGAGGCAGAGACACAGAGACCGAGACCCAGAGACAGAGACACAGATACAGAGACACAGAGACAGAGACACAGAGACAGAGGCACAGAGACAGAGTCACAGAGATAGAGACACAGAGGCAGAGGCACAGAGACAGAGACACAGAGAAAGAGAAACAGAGACAGTGACAGAGACACAGATACAGAGACACAGAGACAGAGACACAGAGACAGAGACACAGAGACAGAGACACAGAGACAGAGACACAGAGGCAGAGATACAGAGACAGAGACACAGAGACAGAGACACAGAGACAGAGTCACAGAGACAGAGACACAGAGACAGAGACACAGAGACGGAGACGCAGAGACAGAGACACAGAGACAGAGACACAGAGACCGAGACCCAGAGACAGAGACACAGATACAGAGACACAGAGACAGACACACAGAGACAGAGACACAGAGACAGAGACACAGAGACAGAGACACAGAGACAGAGACACAGAGACATAGTCACAGAGACAGAGACACAGAGACAGAGACACAGAGACAGAGACACAGAGACAGAGACACAGAGACAGGGACACAGAGACAGAGACACAGAGACAGAGACACAGAGACAGAGACACAGAGACAGATTCACAGAGACAGAAACACGGAGACCGAAGCACAGGGACATAGCCACAGAGGCAGAGACACAGAGACAGAGACAGAGACACAGAGACAGAGACACAGAGACAGAGACACCGAGACAGAGACAGAGAGACAGAGACATAAAGACAGAGACATAGAGACCGAGACACGGAGACGGAGACCCATGTCCAGAGACACACGGACAGAGGCATAGACACAGAGACAGAGGCACAGAGACAGAGACACAGAGACCGAGACACAGAGACGGAGACACAGGGGCAGAGACACCGAGACAGAGACACAGAGACAGAGACACAGAGACAGAGACGCAGAGACAGAGACACAGAGACAGAGAGACAGAGACGGAGACTGTGGGACAGAGACACAGAGACAGAGATACAGATGCAGAGACACAGAGACGGAGACACAGGGACAGAGACACAGAGACAGAGACACAGAGACAGAGACACAGAGACAGAGACACAGAGACAGAGACACAGAGACCGAGACACAGAGGCAGAGGCACAGAGGCAGAAGCACAGAGACAGAGACACAGAGACGATGACACAGAGACGGAGACTGTCGGACAGAGAAACAGAGACAGAGACACAGTGAGACAGACAGAGACACAGAGACAGAGACACGGAGACAGAGACTCAGAGACAGAGACACAGAGACAGAGACACAGAGACAGATTCACAGACACAGAGACACAGAGGCAGAGGCACAGAGACAGAGACACAGAGACAGAGACACAGAGACAGAGACACAGAGACAGAGACACAGAGACAGATTCACAGACACAGAGACACAGAGGCAGAGGCACAGAGACAGAGACACAGAGGCAGAGACACAGGGACAGAGACACAGAGACAGAGACACAGAGACAGAGACACAGAGACAGAGACACAGAGACCGAGACACAGAGACAGAGACACAGAGACAGAGGCACAGAGACAGAGTCACAGAGATAGAGACACAGAGGCAGAGGCACGGAGACAGAGACACAGAGAAAGAGAAACAGAGACAGAGACAGAGACAGAGACACAGATACAGAGACACAGAGACAGGGACACAGAGACAGAGACACAGAGACGGAGATACAGAGACAGAGACACAGAGACAGAGACACAGAGACAGAGTCACAGAGACAGAGACACAGAGACAGAGACACAGAGGCCGAGACGCAGAGACAGAGACACAGAGACAGAGACACAGCGACCGAGACCCAGAGACAGAGACACAGATACAGAGACACAGAGACAGACACACAGAGACAGAGACACAGAGACAGAGACACAGAGACAGAGACACATAGACATAGTCACAGAGACAGAGACACAGAGACAGAGACACAGAGACAGAGACACAGAGACAGAGACACAGAGACAGAGACACAGAGACAGAGACACAGAGACAGAGACACAGAGACCGAGACACAGAGGCAGAGGCACAGAGGCAGAAGCACAGAGACAGAGACACAGAGACGATGACACAGAGACGGAGACTGTCGGACAGAGAAACAGAGACAGAGACACAGTGTGACAGACAGAGACACAGGGACAGAGACACGGAGACAGAGACACAGAGACAGAGACACAGAGACAGAGACACAGAGACAGATTCACAGACACAGAGACACAGAGGCAGAGGCACAGAGACAGAGACACAGAGAAAGAGAAACAGAGACAGAGACAGAGACACAGATACAGAGACACAGAGACAGAGACACAGAGACAGAGACACAGAGACAGAGACACAGAGACAGAGATACAGAGACAGAGACACAGAGACAGAGACACAGAGACAGAGTCACAGAGACAGAGACACAGAGACAGAGACACAGAGACGGAGACGCAGAGACAGAGACACAGAGACAGAGACACAGAGACCGAGACCCAGAGACAGAGACACAGATACAGAGACACAGAGACAGACACACAGAGACAGAGACACAGAGACAGAGACACAGAGACAGAGACACAGAGACAGAGACACAGAGACAGAGACACAGAGACATAGTCACAGAGACAGAGACACAGAGACAGAGACACAGAGACAGAGACACAGAGACAGAGACACAGAGACAGAGACACAGAGACAGAGACACAGAGACAGAGACACAGAGACAGAGACACAGAGACAGAGACACAGAGACAGAGACACAGAGACAGAGACACAGAGACAGAGACACAGACACCGAGACACAGAGGCAGAGGCACAGAGGCAGAAGCACAGAGACAGAGACACAGAGACGATGACACAGAGACGGAGACTGTCGGACAGAGAAACAGAGACAGAGACACAGTGTGACAGACAGAGACACAGGGACAGAGACACGGAGACAGAGACACAGAGACAGAGACACAGAGACAGAGACACAGAGACAGAGACACAGAGACAGATTCACAGACACGGAGACACAGAGGCAGAGGCACAGAGACATAGACACAGAGACAGAGACACAGAGACAGAGACACAGAGACAGAGACACAGAGACAGATTCACAGAGACAGAAACACGGAGACCGAAGCACAGGGACATAGACACAGAGACAGAGACACAGAGACAGGGACACAGAGACGGAGACACAGAGACAGAGACACAGAGACAGAGACACAGAGACAGAGACACAGAGACAGAGACACAGAGACAGAGACACAGAGACAGAGACATAGAGACAGAGACACAGTGACCGAGACACAGAGACGTAGACACAGGGACAGAGACACAGAGACAGGGACACAGAGACAGAGACACAGAGACGGAGACACAGGGACAGAGACACAGAGACTGGGACACAGAGAGAGTGCCACAAAGACAGAGACACAGGGACAGAGGAACAGAGACATAGACACAGAGACAGAGACGCAGAGACAGAGACACAGGGACGGAGACACAAGGACAGAGACACAGAGACAGGGACACAGAGAGAGAGACACAGAGACAGAGACACAGAGACAGAGACACAGAGACAGAGACACAGAGACAGAGACACAGAGACGGTGACTGTGGGACAGAGACACAGGGACAGAGACACAGTGAGACAGACAGAGACACAGAGACGGAGACACAGGGACAGAGACACAGAGACAGAGATTCAGATGCAGAGACACAGAGACGGAGACACAGGGACAGAGACACAGAGACAGGGACACAGAGGCAGAGATTCAGATGCAGAGACACAGGGACAGATACACAGCGACAGAGACACGGAGAGAGACCCACGGAGACAGAGACACAGAGACAGGGACACAGAGACGGAGACAGATGGACAGAGACACAGAGACCGTGACACAAGGAGAGAGACACAGAGACATAGACACAGAGACAGAGATACAGAGACAGAGACGCAGAGACAGATACACAGAGGCAGAGACACAGAGACAGAGACAGAGACACAGAGACGGAGACACAGGGGCAGAGACACAGAGACAGGGACCCAGCGACAGAGTCACAGAGATAGAGACACTGAGACAGAGACAGAGACACCGAGACAGAGACACAGAGACAGAGACACAGAGACAGAGACACAGAGACAGAGACACAGAGACAGAGACACAGAGTCAGAGACAGAGACACAGAGACAGAGACACAGAGACAGAGACACAGAGACGGAGACAGATGGACAGAGACTCAGAGACCGTGACACAAGGAGAGAGACACAGAGACATAGACACAGAGACAGAGATACAGAGACAGAGACGCAGAGACAGAGACACAGAGACAGAGACGCAGAGACAGAGACACAGAGACGGAGACCCAGAGACAGAGACACAGATACAGAGACACAGAGACAGAGACACAGTGACAGAGACACAGAGACAGAGACACAGGGACAGGGACACAGAGACATAGCCACAGAGACAGAGACATATAGACAGAGACACAGAGACAGAGACACAGAGGCGGAGACACAGGGACAGAGACACAGAGACAGGGACACAGAGAGAGTGACACAAAGACAGAGACACAGGGACAGAGGAACAGAGACATAGACACAGAGACAGAGACGCAGAGACAGAGACACAGGGACGGAGACACAAGGACAGAGACACAGAGACAGGGACACAGAGAGAGAGACACAGAGACAGAGACACAGAGACAGAGACACAGAGACAGAGACACAGAGACAGAGACACAGAGACAGAGACACAGAGACAGAGACACAGAGACAGAGACACAGAGACGGAGACTGTGGGACAGGGACACAGGGACAGAGACACAGTGAGACAGACAGAGACACAGAGACGGAGACACAGGGACAGAGACACAGAGACAGAGATTCAGATGCAGAGACACAGAGACGGAGACACAGGGACAGAGACACAGAGACAGGGACACAGAGGCAGAGATTCAGATGCAGAGACACAGGGACAGATACACAGCGACAGAGACACGGAGAGAGACCCACGGAGACAGAGACACAGAGACAGGGACACAGAGACGGAGACAGATGGACAGAGACTCAGAGACCGTGACACAAGGAGAGAGACACAGAGACATAGACACAGAGACAGAGATACAGAGACAGAGACGCAGAGACAGATACCCAGAGGCAGAGACACAGAGACAGAGACAGAGACACAGTGACGGAGACACAGGGGCAGAGACACAGAGACAGGGACCCAGCGACAGAGTCACAGAGATAGAGACACTGAGACAGAGACAGAGACACCGAGACAGAGACACAGAGACAGAGACACAGAGACAGAGACACAGAGACAGAGACACAGAGACAGTGACACAAAGACGGAGACACAGGGGCAGAGACACCGAGACAGAGACACAGAGACGGAGACACAGAGACAGAGACACAGAGACAGAGACACAGAGACAGAGACACAGAGTCAGAGACAGAGACAGAGACAGAGACAGAGACAGAGACAGAGACAGAGACAGAGACACGGAGACAGATACACAGAGACAGAGACACAGAGACAGAGACACAGAGACAGAGATACAGAGACAGAGACACAGAGACAGAGACACAGCGACAGAGACACAGAGACAGAGACACAGAGACAGAGACACAGAGACGGATACTGTGGGACAGAGACACAGAGACAGAGACACAGTGAGACAGACAGAGACACAGAGACAGAGACACAGGGACAGAGACACAGAGACAGAGACACAGAGACAGATTCACAGAGACAGAGACACAGAGACAGAGACACAGAGACAGAGACACAGAGACAGAGACACAGAGACGGAGACGCAGAGACAGAGATACAGGGAGAGGGGCACAGAAACGGAGACACAGGGACAGAGACACAGAGACAGGGACACAGAGACAGAGACGCAGTGACAGAGACACAGAGACAGAGACACAGAGAAAGAGAAACAGAGACAGAGACAGAGACAGAGACACAGAGACAGAGACACAGAGACAGAGACACAGAGACAGAGACACAGAGACAGAGACACAGAGACAGAGACACAGAGACAGAGACACAGAGACAGAGACACAGAGACAGATACGCAGAGACAGAGACACAGAGACGGAGACCCAGAGACAGAGACACAGAGACAGAGACACAGAGACAGAGACACAGGGACAGAGACACAGAGACAGAGACACAGAGACAGAGACACAGAGACAGAGACACAGAGACAGAGACGCAGAGACAGGGACACAGAGACAGAGACACAGAGACCGAGACCCAGAGACAGAGACACAGAGACAGAGACACAGAGACAGAGACACAGAGACCGAGACACAGAGACAGAGACACAGAGACAGAGGCACAGAGACAGAGTCACAGAGATAGAGAGACAGAGGCAGAGGCACGGAGACAGAGACACAGAGAAAGAGAAACAGAGACAGAGACAGAGACAGAGACACAGATACAGAGACACAGAGACAGGGACACAGAGACAGAGACACAGAGACGGAGATACAGAGACAGAGACACAGAGACAGAGACACAGAGACAGAGTCACAGAGACAGAGACACAGAGACAGAGACACAGAGGCCGAGACGCAGAGACAGAGACACAGAGACAGAGACACAGAGACAGAGACACAGAGACAGAGACACAGAGACAGAGACACAGAGACAGAGACACAGAGACAGAGACACAGAGACAGAGACACAGAGACAGAGACACAGAGACAGAGACACAGAGACAGAGACACAGAGACAGAGACACAGAGACAGAGTCACAGAGACAGAGACACAGAGGCAGAGGCACAGAGACAGAGACACAGTGACAGAGACACAGAGACAGAGACGCAGAGACAGAGACACAGAGACAGAGACACAGAGAAAGAGAAAGAGAAACAGAGACAGAGACAGAGACACAGAGACAGAGACACAGAGACAGAGACACAGAGACAGAGATACAGAGAGAGAGACACAGAGAAAGAGACGCAGAGACAGAGACACAGAGACAGAGACACAGAGGCCGAGACCCAGAGACAGAGACACAGATTCAGAGACACAGAGACAGACACACAGAGGCAGAAACACAGAGACAGAGACACAAAGACAGAGACACAGAGACAGAGTCACAGAGACAGAGACACAGAGGCAGAGGCACAGAGACAGAGACACAGAGAGAGAGACACGGAGACAGAGACGCAGAGACAGAGAAACAGAGACAGAGACACAGTGAGACAGACAGAGACACAGAGACAGAGACACGGAGACAGAGACTCAGAGACAGAGACACAGAGACAGAGACACAGAGACAGATTCACAGACACAGAGACACAGAGGCAGAGGCACAGAGACAGAGACACAGAGACAGAGACACAGAGACAGAGACACAGAGACAGAGACACAGAGACAGATTCACAGACACAGAGACACAGAGGCAGAGGCACAGAGACAGAGACACAGAGGCAGAGACACAGGGACAGAGACACAGAGACAGAGACACAGAGACAGAGACACAGAGACAGAGACACAGAGACCGAGACACAGAGACAGAGACACAGAGACAGAGGCACAGAGGCAGAGTCACAGAGATAGAGAGACAGAGGCAGAGGCACGGAGACAGAGACACAGAGAAAGAGAAACAGAGACAGAGACACAGAGACAGAGACACAGAGACAGAGACACAGAGACAGAGACACAGAGACAGAGACACAGAGACAGAGACACAGAGACAGAGACACAGAGACAGAGACACAGAGACAGAGACACAGAGACAGAGACACAGAGACAGAGACACAGAGACAGAGACACAGAGACAGAGACACAGAGACAGAGACACAGAGACAGAGACACAGAGACAGAGTCACAGAGACAGAGACACAGAGGCAGAGGCACAGAGACAGAGACACAGTGACAGAGACACAGAGACAGAGACGCAGAGACAGAGACACAGAGACAGAGACACAGAGAAAGAGAAAGAGAAACAGAGACAGAGACAGAGACACAGAGACAGAGACACAGAGACAGAGACACAGAGACAGAGATACAGAGAGAGAGACACAGAGAAAGAGACGCAGAGACAGAGACACAGAGACAGAGACACAGAGGCCGAGACCCAGAGACAGAGACACAGATTCAGAGACACAGAGACAGACACACAGAGGCAGAAACACAGAGACAGAGACACAAAGACAGAGACACAGAGACAGAGTCACAGAGACAGAGACACAGAGGCAGAGGCACAGAGACAGAGACACAGAGAGAGAGACACGGAGACAGAGACGCAGAGACAGAGACAAAATGACAGAGACTCGGAGACAGAGACATAGGGAGAGAGACACAGAATCGTAGACACAAGAAAAGAGACACAGAGACAGGGACACAGAGACGGAGACACAGAGAGAGAGACACAGAGACAGAGACACAGAGACAGAGATACAGAGACAGAGTCACAGAGACAGAGACACAGAGGCAGAGGCACAGAGACCGTGACACAGGGAGTGAGACACAGAGACATAGACACAGACACAGAGGCACAGAGACAGAGACACAGAGACCGAGACACAGAGACGGAGACACAGGGGCAGAGACACCGAGACAGAGACACAGAGACAGAGACACAGAGACAGGGACACAGAGACGGAGACGCAAGGACTGAGACACAGAGACAGGGACACAGAGAGAGTGACTCAGAGACAGAGACACAGGGACAGAGGCACAGAGACGTAGACACATAGACAGAGACACAGACACAGAGACAGGGACACAGGGACAGGGACACAGAGGCATAGCCACAGAGACAGGGACATAGAGACAGAGACACAGAGACAGAGACACAGAGACAGAGACACAGAGACAGAGTCACAGAGACAGAGACACAGAGGCAGAGACACAGAGACCGAGACCCAGAGACAGAGACACAGATACAGAGACACAGAGACAGAGACACAGAGACAGAGGCACAGAGACAGAGTCACAGAGATAGAGACACAGAGGCAGAGGCACAGAGACAGAGACACAGAGAAAGAGAAACAGAGACAGTGACAGAGACACAGATACAGAGACACAGAGACAGAGACACAGAGACAGAGACACAGAGACAGAGACACAGAGACAGAGACACAGAGGCAGAGATACAGAGACAGAGACACAGAGACAGAGACACAGAGACAGAGTCACAGAGACAGAGACACAGAGACAGAGACACAGAGACGGAGACGCAGAGACAGAGACACAGAGACAGAGACACAGAGACCGAGACCCAGAGACAGAGACACAGATACAGAGACACAGAGACAGACACACAGAGACAGAGACACAGAGACAGAGACACAGAGACAGAGACACAGAGACAGAGACACAGAGACATAGTCACAGAGACAGAGACACAGAGACAGAGACACAGAGACAGAGACACAGAGACAGAGACACAGAGACAGGGACACAGAGACAGAGACACAGAGACAGAGACACAGAGACAGAGACACAGAGACAGAGACAGAGACACAGAGACAGAGACACAGAGACAGAGACACCGAGACAGAGACAGAGAGACAGAGACATAAAGACAGAGACATAGAGACCGAGACACGGAGACGGAGACCCATGTCCAGAGACACACGGACAGAGGCATAGACACAGAGACAGAGGCACAGAGACAGAGACACAGAGACCGAGACACAGAGACGGAGACACAGGGGCAGAGACACCGAGACAGAGACACAGAGACAGAGACACAGAGACAGAGACGCAGAGACAGAGACACAGAGACAGAGAGACAGAGACGGAGACTGTGGGACAGAGACACAGAGACAGAGATACAGATGCAGAGACACAGAGACGGAGACACAGGGACAGAGACACAGAGACAGAGACACAGAGACAGAGACACAGAGACAGAGACACAGAGACAGAGACACAGAGACCGAGACACAGAGGCAGAGGCACAGAGGCAGAAGCACAGAGACAGAGACACAGAGACGATGACACAGAGACGGAGACTGTCGGACAGAGAAACAGAGACAGAGACACAGTGAGACAGACAGAGACACAGAGACAGAGACACGGAGACAGAGACTCAGAGACAGAGACACAGAGACAGAGACACAGAGACAGATTCACAGACACAGAGACACAGAGGCAGAGGCACAGAGACAGAGACACAGAGACAGAGACACAGAGACAGAGACACAGAGACAGAGACACAGAGACAGATTCACAGACACAGAGACACAGAGGCAGAGGCACAGAGACAGAGACACAGAGGCAGAGACACAGGGACAGAGACACAGAGACAGAGACACAGAGACAGAGACACAGAGACAGAGACACAGAGACCGAGACACAGAGACAGAGACACAGAGACAGAGGCACAGAGACAGAGTCACAGAGATAGAGACACAGAGGCAGAGGCACGGAGACAGAGACACAGAGAAAGAGAAACAGAGACAGAGACAGAGACAGAGACACAGATACAGAGACACAGAGACAGGGACACAGAGACAGAGACACAGAGACGGAGATACAGAGACAGAGACACAGAGACAGAGACACAGAGACAGAGTCACAGAGACAGAGACACAGAGACAGAGACACAGAGGCCGAGACGCAGAGACAGAGACACAGAGACAGAGACACAGCGACCGAGACCCAGAGACAGAGACACAGATACAGAGACACAGAGACAGACACACAGAGACAGAGACACAGAGACAGAGACACAGAGACAGAGACACATAGACATAGTCACAGAGACAGAGACACAGAGACAGAGACACAGAGACAGAGACGCAGAGACAGAGACACAGAGACAGAGACACAGAGACAGAGACACAGAGACAGAGACACAGAGACCGAGACACAGAGGCAGAGGCACAGAGGCAGAAGCACAGAGACAGAGACACAGAGACGATGACACAGAGACGGAGACTGTCGGACAGAGAAACAGAGACAGAGACACAGTGTGACAGACAGAGACACAGGGACAGAGACACGGAGACAGAGACACAGAGACAGAGACACAGAGACAGAGACACAGAGACAGATTCACAGACACAGAGACACAGAGGCAGAGGCACAGAGACAGAGACACAGAGAAAGAGAAACAGAGACAGAGACAGAGACACAGATACAGAGACACAGAGACAGAGACACAGAGACAGAGACACAGAGACAGAGACACAGAGACAGAGATACAGAGACAGAGACACAGAGACAGAGACACAGAGACAGAGTCACAGAGACAGAGACACAGAGACAGAGACACAGAGACGGAGACGCAGAGACAGAGACACAGAGACAGAGACACAGAGACCGAGACCCAGAGACAGAGACACAGATACAGAGACACAGAGACAGACACACAGAGACAGAGACACAGAGACAGAGACACAGAGACAGAGACACAGAGACAGAGACACAGAGACAGAGACACAGAGACATAGTCACAGAGACAGAGACACAGAGACAGAGACACAGAGACAGAGACACAGAGACAGAGACACAGAGACAGAGACAGAGACACAGAGACAGAGACACAGAGACAGAGACACAGAGACAGAGACACAGAGACAGAGACACAGAGACAGAGACACAGAGACAGAGACACAGAGACAGAGACACAGACACCGAGACACAGAGGCAGAGGCACAGAGGCAGAAGCACAGAGACAGAGACACAGAGACGATGACACAGAGACGGAGACTGTCGGACAGAGAAACAGAGACAGAGACACAGTGTGACAGACAGAGACACAGGGACAGAGACACGGAGACAGAGACACAGAGACAGAGACACAGAGACAGAGACACAGAGACAGAGACACAGAGACAGATTCACAGACACGGAGACACAGAGGCAGAGGCACAGAGACATAGACACAGAGACAGAGACACGGAGACAGAGACGCAGAGACAGAGACACAGAGACAGAGACAAAATGACAGAGATTCCGAGACAGAGACACAGGGAGAGAGATACAGAAACGTAGACACAAGGACAGAGACACAGAGACAGGGACACAGAGACGGAGACACAGAGAGAGAGACACAGAGACAGAGACACAGAGACAGAGACACAGAGACAGAGACACAGAGGCAGAGGCACAGAGACCGTGACACAGGGAGTGAGACACAGAGACATAGACACAGACACAGAGACACAGAAACAGAGACACAGAGACCGAGACACAGAGACAGAGACACAGGGACAGAGACACCGCGACAGAGACACAGAGACAGAGACACAGAGACAGAGACGCAGAGACAGAGACAGAGACGGAGACACAGAACCAGAGACACGGAGAGAGACCACGGAGACAGAGACACAGAGGCGGAGACACAGAGACAGAGATACAGAGACGGATACACAGGGACAGAGACACAGAGGCAGAGGCACAGAGACAGAGACACAGAGACAGAGACACAGAGACAGAGACACAGACACACAGACACAGAGACAGAGACACAGAGACAGAGACACAGAGACAGAGTCACAGAGACAGAGACACAGAGGCAGAGACACAGAGACCGAGACCCAGAGACAGAGACGCAGAGACAGAGACATAGAGACCGAGACCCAGAGACAGGGACACAGAGGCAGAGATTCAGATGCAGAGATACAGGGACAGATTCACAGAGACAGAGACACGGAGAGGGACACAGAGACGGAGACATATGGACAGAGACACAGAGACCGTGACACAAGGAGAGAGACACAGAGACATAGACACAGAGACAGAGACACAGAGACAGATTCACAGAGACAGAAACACAGAGACCGAAGCACAGGGACAGAGACACAGAGACAGAGACACAGAGACAGAGACACAGAGACAGAGACACAGAGACAGAGACACAGAGACAGACACACAGAGACAGAGACACAGAGACAGAGACACAGAGACAGAGACACAGAGACAGAGACACAGAGACAGAGACACAGAGACAGAGACACAGAGACAGAGACACAGAGACATAGTCACAGAGACAGAGATACAGAGGCAGAGGCACAGACACAGAGACACAGAGACAGAGACACGGAGACAGAGACGCAGAGACAGAGACACAGAGACAGAGACAAAATGACAGAGATTCCGAGACAGAGACACAGGGAGAGAGATACAGAAACGTAGACACAAGGACAGAGACACAGAGACAGGGACACAGAGACGGAGACACAGAGAGAGAGACACAGAGACAGAGACACAGAGACAGAGACACAGAGACAGAGACACAGAGGCAGAGGCACAGAGACCGTGACACAGGGAGTGAGACACAGAGACATAGACACAGACACAGAGACACAGAAACAGAGACACAGAGACCGAGACACAGAGACAGAGACACAGGGACAGAGACACCGCGACAGAGACACAGAGACAGAGACACAGAGACAGAGACGCAGAGACAGAGACAGAGACGGAGACACAGAACCAGAGACACGGAGAGAGACCACGGAGACAGAGACACAGAGGCGGAGACACAGAGACAGAGATACAGAGACGGATACACAGGGACAGAGACACAGAGGCAGAGGCACAGAGACAGAGACACAGAGACAGAGACACAGAGACAGAGACACAGACACACAGACACAGAGACAGAGACACAGAGACAGAGACACAGAGACAGAGTCACAGAGACAGAGACACAGAGGCAGAGACACAGAGACCGAGACCCAGAGACAGAGACGCAGAGACAGAGACACAGAGACAGAGACATAGAGACAGAGACACAGAGACAGAAACACAGAGACCGAGACCCAGAGACAGAGACACACATACAGAGACACAGAGACAGAGACACAGAAACAGAGACACAGAGACAGAGTCACAGAGACAGAGACACAGAGGCAGAGGCGCAGAGACAGAGACACAGAGACAGAGACACGGAGACAGAGACACAGAGACCGAGACGCAGAGAAAGAGAAACAGAGACAGAGACAGAGACACAGGCACAGAGACAGAGACACAGAGACAGAGACACAGAGGCAGAGACACAGAGACAGAGACACAGAGACAGAGACACAGAAGCAGAGGCACAGAGGCAGAGACTCGGGGACAGAGACACAGAGACAGAGACACAGCGACCCAGACACAGAGACAGAGATTCGGAGACAGAGACACAGGGGCTGAGACACCGAGACAGAGACACAGAGACGGAGACACAGGGACAGGGACACAGAGACAGGGACACAGAGACGGAGACTCTGGGACAGAGACACAGAGACAGAGATTCAGAGACAGGGACACAGAGGCAGAGATTCAGATGCAGAGACACAGGGACAGATTCACAGAGACAGAGACACGGAGAGAGGCCCACGGAGACAGAGACACAGAGACAGGGACACAGAGACGGAGACACATGGACAGAGACACAGAGACCGTGACACAAGGAGAGAGACAAAGAGACATAGACACAGAGACAGAGACACAGAGACAGAGACACAGAGACAGAGACACAGAGACAGAGACACAGAGACAGAGACACAGAGACAGAGACACAGAGACAGAGACACAGAGACAGAGACACAGAGACAGAGACACAGAGACAGAGACACAGAGACAGAGACACAGAGACAGAGACACAGAGACAGAGACACAGAGACAGAGACACAGAGACAGAGACACAGTGACAGAGACACAGAGACCGAGACCCAGAGACCGGGACACAGAGACCGAGACACAGAGACACAGACACAGATACAGAGATACAGAGACGGAGACGCAGAGACAGATACAGAGGCAGAGACGCAGAGACAGAGACAGAGACACAGAGACAGAGACACAGAGACAGAGACACCGAGACAGAGACAGAGAGACAGAGACATAAAGACAGAGACATAGAGACACACGGACAGAGGCATAGACACAGAGACAGAGGCACAGAGACAGAGACACAGAGAGAGAGACACAGAGGCAGAGACACAGAGACAGAGACAGAGACACAGAGACGGAGACACAGGGACAGAGACAAAGAGACAGGGACACAGAGACGGAGACTCTGGGACAGAGACACAGAGACAGGGACACCGAGAGGGAGAGACAGAGACACAGAGAAGGAGACAGAGGGACAGACACAGAGACAGAGACAGAGAGAAAGAGAAACAGAGTCAGAGACAGAGACAGAGGCAGAGGCAGAGACAGAGACAGAGGCAGAGACAGAGACAGAGACAGAGACAGAGACAGAGACAGAGACAGAGACAGAGACAGAGACAGAGACAGAGAGACTCAGAGACGGAGACTGTGGGACAGAGACACAGAGACAGAGATTCAGATGCAGAGACACAGAGACGGAGACACACGGACAGAGACACAGAGACAGAGACACAGAGACAGAGACACAGAGTCAGAGACACAGAGACAGAGACACAGAGACCGAGACACAGAGACAGAGACACAGAGACAGAGACACAGAGACAGATTCACAGACACAGAGACACAGAGGCAGAGGCACAGAGACAGAGACACAGACACAGACACACAGAGACAGAGACACAGAGACGGAGACACAGGGACAGAGACACAGAGACAGAGACACAGAGACAGAGACACAGAGACAGAGACACAGAGACAGAGACACAGAGACAGAGACACAGAGACAGAGACACAGAGACAGAGACACAGAGGCCGAGACACAGAGGCAGAGGCACAGAGGCAGAAGCACAGAGACAGAGACACAGAGACTGAGACACAGACACAGAGACTCAGAGACGGAGACTGTGGGACAGAGACACAGAGACAGAGATTCAGATGCAGAGACACAGAGACGGAGACACACGGACAGAGACACAGAGACAGAGACACAGAGACAGAGACACAGAGACAGAGACACAGAGACAGAGACACAGAAACAGAGACACAGAGACAGAGACACAGAGACACAGAGACAGAGACACAGAGACAGAGACACAGAGACAGAGACACAGAGACAGAGACACAGAGACAGAGACACAGAGATAGAGACACAGAGACAGAGACACAGAGACAGAGACACAGAGACAGAGACACAGAGACAGAGACACAGAGACAGATGCACAGAGACCGAGACACAGAGGCAGAGGCACAGAGGCAGAAGCACAGAGACAGAGACACAGAGACGATGACACAGAGACGGAGACTGTCGGACAGAGAAACAGAGACAGAGACACAGTGAGACAGACAGAGACACAGAGACAGAGACATGGAGACAGAGACACAGAGACAGAGACACAGAGACAGAGACACAGAGACAGAGACACAGAGACAGATTCACAGACACAGAGACACAGAGGCAGAGGCACAGAGACAGAGACACAGACACAGAGACACAGAGACAGAGACACAGAGACAGAGACACAGGGACAGAGACACAGAGACAGAGACACAGAGACAGAGACACAGAGACAGAGACACAGAGACAGAGACACAGAGACAGAGACACAGAGACCGAGACAAAGAGGCAGAGGCACAGAGGCAGAAGCACAGAGACAGAGACACAGAGACAGAGACACAGAGACAGAGACACAGAGACAGAGACACAGAGACAGAGACACAGAGACAGAGACACAGAGACAGAGACACAGAGACAGATACACAGAGACAGATTCACAGGCACAGAGACACAGAGGCAGAGGCACAGAGACATAGACACAGAGACAGAGACACAGAGAGAGAGACACAGAGACAGAGAAACAGAGACAGAGACACAGAGACAGAGACACAGAGACAGAGACACAGAGACAGAGACACAGAGACAGAGACACAGAGACAGAGACACAGAGACAGAGACACAGAGACAGAGACACAGAGACAGAGACACAGAGACATAGACACAGAGACAGAGACACAGAGACAGAGACACAGAGACAGAGACACAGAGACAGGGACACAGGGAGAGTGACTCAGAGACAGAGACACATGGACAGAGGCACAGAGACATAGGCACAGAGACAGAGACACAGAGAAAGAGACACAGGGACGAGACACATGGACAGAGACACAGAGACAGGGACTCAGAGAGAGAGACTCAGAGACAGAGACACAGAGACGGAGACGCAGAGACAGATACAGAGGCAGAGACAAACAGACAGAGACAGAGACACAGAGACGGAGACGCAGGGACAGGGGCATAGAGACAAAGACTCAGAGACAGAGACACAGGTACAGACACAGAGACAGAGACACAGAGACAGAGACACAGAGACAGAGACACAGAGACAGAGACGCAGAGACAGAGACACAGAGACAGAGACACAGGGGAAGAGAAACAGAGACCGAGACACAGAGACAGAGACGCAGAGACAGGGACACAGAGACAGAGACACAGAGACAGAGACACAGAGACGGAGATTCAGATGCAGAGACACAGAGACGGAGACACAGGGACAAAGACACAGAGACAGGGACACAGAGGCAGAGATTCAGATGCAGAGACACAGTGACAGATTCACAGAGACAGAGACAAGGGAGAGAGGCCCACGGAGACAGAGGCACAGAGACAGGGATACAGAGACGGAGACACAGGTACAGAGACACACGGACAGAGGCATAGACACAGAGACAGAGACACAGAGACACAGACAAAGAGACGGAGACACAGAGACAGAGACACAGAGACAGAGACACAGAGACAGAGACAGAGAGACAGAGACACAGAGACAGAGACACAGAGACAGAGACACAGAGACATAGTCACAGAGACAGAGACACAGAGACAGAGACACAGAGACAGAGACACAGAGACAGAGACACAGAGACAGAGACACAGAGACAGAGACACAGAGACAGAGACACAGAGACAGAGACACAGAGACACAGAGACAGAGTCACAGAGACAGAGACACAGAGGCAGAGGCACAGAGACAGAGACACAGTGACAGAGACACAGAGACAGAGACGCAGAGACAGAGACACAGAGAAAGAGAAAGAGAAACAGAGACAGAGACAGAGACACAGAGACAGAGACACAGAGACAGAGACACAGAGACAGAGACACAGAGACAGAGACACAGAGAGAGAGACACAGAGACAGAGACGCAGAGACAGAGACACAGAGACAGAGACACAGAGGCCGAGACCCAGAGACAGAGACACAGATTCAGAGACACAGAGACAGACACACAGAGGCAGAAACACAGAGACAGAGACACATAGACAGAGACACAGAGACAGAGTCACAGAGACAGAGACACAGAGGCAGAGGCACAGAGACAGAGACACAGAGAGAGAGACACGGAGACAGAGACGCAGAGACAGAGACACAGAGACAGAGACAAAATGACAGAGAGTCGGAGACAGAGACATAGGGAGAGAGACACAGAATCGTAGACACAAGAAAAGAGACACAGAGACAGGGACACAGAGACGGAGACACAGAGAGAGAGACACAGAGACAGAGACACAGAGACAGAGACACAGAGACAGAGACACAGAGACAGAGTCACAGAGACTGAGACACAGAGGCAGAGGCACAGAGACCGTGACACAGGGAGTGAGACACAGAGACATAGACACAGACACAGAGGCACAGAGACAGAGACACAGAGACCGAGACACAGAGACGGAGACACAGGGGCAGAGACACCGAGACAGAGACACAGAGACAGAGACACAGAGACGGAGACGCAGAGATAGAGACACAGAGACAGAGACACAGAGACGGAGACTGTGGGACAGAGACACAGAGACAGAGATACAGATGCAGAGACACAGAGACGGAGACACAGGGACAGAGACACAGAGACAGAGACACAGAGACAGAGACACAGAGACAGAGACACAGAGACAGAGACACAGAGACCGAGACACAGAGGCAGAGGCACAGAGGCAGAAGCACAGAGACAGAGACACAGAGACGATGACACAGAGACGGAGACTGTCGGACAGAGAAACAGAGACAGAGACACAGTGTGACAGACAGAGACACAGGGACAGAGACACGGAGACAGAGACACAGAGACAGAGACACAGAGACAGAGACACAGAGACAGATTCACAGACACAGAGACACAGAGGCAGAGGCACAGAGACATAGACACAGAGACAGAGACACAGAGACAGAGACACAGAGACAGAGACACAGAGACAGAGACACAGAGACAGATTCACAGAGACAGAAACACGGAGACCGAAGCACAGGGACATAGACACAGAGACAGAGACACAGAGACAGGGACACAGAGACGGAGACGCAAGGACTGAGACACAGAGACAGGGACACAGAGAGAGTGACTCAGAGACAGAGACACAGGGACAGAGGCACAGAGACGTAGACACATAGACAGAGACACAGACACAGAGACAGGGACACAGGGACAGGGACACAGAGACATAGCCACAGAGACAGGGACATAGAGACAGAGACACAGAGACAGAGACACAGAGACAGAGACACAGAGACAGAGACACAGAGACAGTGACACAGAGACAGAGACACAGAGACAGAGACACAGAGACAGAGTCACTGAGACAGAGACACAGAGGCAGAGACACAGAGACCGAGAGCCAGAGACAGAGACACAGATACAGAGACACAGAGACAGAGACACAGAGACAGAGACACAGAGACAGAGGCACAGAGACAGAGTCACAGAGATAGAGACACAGAGGCAGAGGCACAGAGACAGAGACACAGAGACAGAGACACAGAGACAGAGACACAGAGACAGAGATACAGAGACAGAGACACAGAGACAGAGACACAGAGACAGAGACAGAGACGGAGACACAGAACCAGAGACACGGAGAGAGACCACGGAGACAGAGACACAGAGGCGGAGACACAGAGACAGAGATACAGAGACGGATACACAGGGACAGAGACACAGAGGCAGAGGCACAGAGACAGAGACACAGAGACAGAGACACAGAGACAGAGACACAGACACACAGACACAGAGACAGAGACACAGAGACAGAGACACAGAGACAGAGTCACAGAGACAGAGACACAGAGGCAGAGACACAGAGACCGAGACCCAGAGACAGAGACGCAGAGACAGAGACATAGAGACCGAGACCCAGAGACAGGGACACAGAGGCAGAGATTCAGATGCAGAGATACAGGGACAGATTCACAGAGACAGAGACACGGAGAGGGACACAGAGACGGAGACATATGGACAGAGACACAGAGACCGTGACACAAGGAGAGAGACACAGAGACATAGACACAGAGACAGAGACACAGAGACAGATTCACAGAGACAGAAACACAGAGACCGAAGCACAGGGACATAGACACAGAGGCAGAGACACAGAGACAGGGACACAGAGACGGAGACGCAAGGGCAGAGACACAGAGACAGGGACACGGAGAGAGTGACTCAGAGACAGAGACACAGGGACAGAGGAACAGAGACGTAGACACATAGACAGAGACACAGACACAGAGACAGGGACACAGGGACAGGGACACAGAGACATAGCCACAGAGACAGGGACATAGAGACAGAGACACAGAGACAGAGACACAGAGACAGAGACACAGAGACAGAGACACAGAGACAGAGACACAGAGACAGAGACACAGAGACAGAGACACAGATACAGAGACACAGAGACAGACACACAGAGACAGAGACACAGAGACAGAGACACAGAGACAGAGACACAGAGACAGAGACACAGAGACAGAGACACAGAGAGAGAGACACAGAGACATAGTCACAGAGACAGAGATACAGAGGCAGAGGCACAGAGACAGAGACACAGAGACAGAGACACGGAGACAGAGACGCAGAGACAGAGACACAGAGACAGAGACACAGATACAGAGACACAGATACAGACACACAGAGACAGAGACACAGAGACAGAGACACAGAGACAGAGACACAGAGACAGAGACACAGAGACAGAGACACAGAGACAGAGACACAGAGACATAGTCACAGAGACAGAGATACAGAGGCAGAGGCACAGAGACAGAGACACAGAGACAGAGACACGGAGACAGAGACGCAGAGACAGAGACACAGAGACAGAGACAAAATGACAGAGATTCCGAGACAGAGACACAGGGAGAGAGATACAGAAACGTAGACACAAGGACAGAGACACAGAGACAGGGACACAGAGACGGAGACACAGAGAGAGAGACACAGAGACAGAGACACAGAGACAGAGACACAGAGACAGAGACACAGAGGCAGAGGCACAGAGACCGTGACACAGGGAGTGAGACACAGAGACATAGACACAGACACAGAGACACAGAAACAGAGACACAGAGACCGAGACACAGAGACAGAGACACAGGGACAGAGACACCGCGACAGAGACACAGAGACAGAGACACAGAGACAGAGACGCAGAGACAGAGACAGAGACGGAGACACAGAACCAGAGACACGGAGAGAGACCACGGAGACAGAGACACAGAGGCGGAGACACAGAGACAGAGATACAGAGACGGATACACAGGGACAGAGACACAGAGGCAGAGGCACAGAGACAGAGACACAGAGACAGAGACACAGAGACAGAGACACAGACACACAGACACAGAGACAGAGACACAGAGACAGAGACACAGAGACAGAGTCACAGAGACAGAGACACAGAGGCAGAGACACAGAGACCGAGACCCAGAGACAGAGACGCAGAGACAGAGACATAGAGACCGAGACCCAGAGACAGGGACACAGAGGCAGAGATTCAGATGCAGAGATACAGGGACAGATTCACAGAGACAGAGACACGGAGAGGGACACAGAGACGGAGACATATGGACAGAGACACAGAGACCGTGACACAAGGAGAGAGACACAGAGACATAGACACAGAGACAGAGACACAGAGACAGATTCACAGAGACAGAAACACAGAGACCGAAGCACAGGGACATAGACACAGAGGCAGAGACACAGAGACAGGGACACAGAGACAGAGACACAGGGACAGAGGAACAGAGACGTAGACACATAGACAGAGACACAGACACAGAGACAGGGACACAGGGACAGGGACACAGAGACATAGCCACAGAGACAGGGACATAGAGACAGAGACACAGAGACAGAGACACAGAGACAGAGACACAGAGACAGAGATACAGAGACAGAGACACAGAGACAGAGACACAGAGACAGAGACACAGAGACAGACACACAGAGACAGAGACACAGAGACAGAGACACAGAGACAGAGACACAGAGACAGAGACACAGAGACAGAGACACAGAGACAGAGACACAGAGACAGAGACACAGAGACATAGTCACAGAGACAGAGATACAGAGGCAGAGGCACAGACACAGAGACACAGAGACAGAGACACGGAGACAGAGACGCAGAGACAGAGACACAGAGACAGAGACAAAATGACAGAGATTCCGAGACAGAGACACAGGGAGAGAGATACAGAAACGTAGACACAAGGACAGAGACACAGAGACAGGGACACAGAGACGGAGACACAGAGAGAGAGACACAGAGACAGAGACACAGAGACAGAGACACAGAGACAGAGACACAGAGGCAGAGGCACAGAGACCGTGACACAGGGAGTGAGACACAGAGACATAGACACAGACACAGAGACACAGAAACAGAGACACAGAGACCGAGACACAGAGACAGAGACACAGGGACAGAGACACCGCGACAGAGACACAGAGACAGAGACACAGAGACAGAGACGCAGAGACAGAGACAGAGACGGAGACACAGAACCAGAGACACGGAGAGAGACCACGGAGACAGAGACACAGAGGCGGAGACACAGAGACAGAGATACAGAGACGGATACACAGGGACAGAGACACAGAGGCAGAGGCACAGAGACAGAGACACAGAGACAGAGACACAGAGACAGAGACACAGACACACAGACACAGAGACAGAGACACAGAGACAGAGACACAGAGACAGAGACACAGAGACAGAGACACAGAGACAGAGACACAGAGACAGAGACACAGAGACAGAGACACAGAGACAGAGACATAGAGACAGAGACACAGTGACCGAGACACAGAGACGTAGACACAGGGACAGAGACACAGAGACAGGGACACAGAGACAGAGACACAGAGACGGAGACACAGGGACAGAGACACAGAGACTGGGACACAGAGAGAGTGCCACAAAGACAGAGACACAGGGACAGAGGAACAGAGACATAGACACAGACACAGAGACACAGGGACGGAGACACAAGGACAGAGACACAGAGACAGAGACACAGAGACAGAGACACAGAGACAGAGACACAGAGACAGAGACACAGAGACAGAGACACAGAGACAGAGACACAGAGACAGAGACACAGAGACAGAGACACAGAGACAGAGACACAGAGACAGAGACACAGAGACAGAGACACAGAGACAGAGACACAGAGACAGAGACACAGAGACGGAGACTGTGGGACAGAGACACAGAGACAGAGACACAGTGAGACAGACAGAGACACAGAGACGGAGACACAGGGACAGAGACACAGAGACAGAAACACAGAGACAGATTCACAGAGACAGAGACACAGAGACAGAGACGCAGAGGCAGAGACATAAAGACAGAGACATAGAGACCGAGACACGGAGACGGAGACACAGGTGCAGAGACACACGGACAGAGGCATAGACACAAAGACAGAGGCACAGAGACAGATACGCAGAGACAGAGACACAGAGACAGAGACACAGACACAGAGACACAGAGACAGAGACACAGAGACAGAGACACAGAGACAGAGACACAGAGACAGAGACACAGAGATAGAGACACAGAGACAGAGACACAGAGACAGAGACACAGAGACAGAGACACAGAGACAGAGACACAGAGACAGAGACACAGAGACAGAGACACAGAGACAGAGACACAGAGACAGAGAGACAGAGACACAGAGACAGAGACACAGAGACAGAGACACAGAAACAGAGACACAGAGACAGAGACACAGAGACAGAGACACAGAGACAGAGACACAGAGACAGAGACACAGAGACAGAGACACAGAGACAGAGACACAGAGACAGAGGCACAGAGACAGAGGCACAGAGACAGAGACACAGAGACAGAGACACAGAGACAGAGACACAGAGACAGAGACACAGAGACAGAGACACAGAGACAGAGACACAGAGACAGAGACACAGAGACAGAGACACAGAGACAGAGACACAGAGACAGAGAGGCAGAGACAGAAACACAGAGACAGAAACACAGAGACAGAAACACAGAGACCGAGACCCAGAGACAGAGACACAGATACAGAGACACAGAGACAGAGACACAGAAACAGAGACACAGAGACAGAGTCACAGAGACAGAGACACAGAGGCAGAGGCGCAGAGACAGAGACACAGAGACAGAGACACGGAGACAGAGACACAGAGACCGAGACGCAGAGAAAGAGAAACAGAGACAGAGACAGAGACACAGGCACAGAGACAGAGACACAGAGACAGAGACACAGAGGCAGAGACACAGAGACAGAGACACAGCGACCCAGACACAGAGACAGAGATTCGGAGACAGAGACACAGGGGCTGAGACACCGAGACAGAGACACAGAGACGGAGACACAGGGACAGGGACACAGAGACAGGGACACAGAGACGGAGACTCTGGGACAGAGACACAGAGACAGAGATTCAGAGACAGGGACACAGAGGCAGAGATTCAGATGCAGAGACACAGGGACAGATTCACAGAGACAGAGACACGGAGAGAGGCCCACGGAGAAGAGACACAGAGACAGGGACACAGAGACGGAGACACATGGACAGAGACACAGAGACCGTGACACAAGGAGAGAGACAAAGAGACATAGACACAGAGACAGAGACACAGAGACAGAGACACAGAGACAGAGACACAGAGACAGAGACACAGAGACAGAGACACAGAGACAGAGACACAGAGACAGAGACACAGAGACAGAGACACAGTGACAGAGACACAGAGACCGAGACCCAGAGACCGGGACACAGAGACCGAGACACAGAGACACAGACACAGATACAGAGATACAGAGACGGAGACGCAGAGACAGATACAGAGGCAGAGACGCAGAGACAGAGACAGAGACACAGAGACAGAGACACAGAGACAGAGACACCGAGACAGAGACAGAGAGACAGAGACATAAAGACAGAGACATAGAGACACACGGACAGAGGCATAGACACAGAGACAGAGGCACAGAGACAGAGACACAGAGAGAGAGACACAGAGGCAGAGACACAGAGACAGAGACAGAGACACAGAGACGGAGACACAGGGACAGAGTCAAAGAGACAGGGACACAGAGACGGAGACTCTGGGACAGAGACACAGAGACAGGGACACCGAGAGGGAGAGACAGAGACACAGAGAAGGAGACAGAGGGACAGACACAGAGACAGAGACAGAGAGAAAGAGAAACAGAGTCAGAGACAGAGACAGAGGCAGAGGCAGAGACAGAGACAGACGCAGAGACAGAGACAGAGACAGAGACAGAGACAGAGACAGAGACAGAGACAGAGACAGAGACAGAGAGACTCAGAGACGGAGACTGTGGGACAGAGACACAGAGACAGAGATTCAGATGCAGAGACACAGAGACGGAGACACACGGACAGAGACACAGAGACAGAGACACAGAGACAGAGACACAGAGTCAGAGACACAGAGACAGAGACACAGAGACCGAGACACAGAGACAGAGACACAGAGACAGAGACACAGAGACAGATTCACAGACACAGAGACACAGAGGCAGAGGCACAGAGACAGAGACACAGACACAGACACACAGAGACAGAGACACAGAGACAGAGACACAGGGACAGAGACACAGAGACAGAGACACAGAGACTGAGACACAGAGACAGAGACACAGAGACAGAGACACAGAGACAGAGACACAGAGACAGAGACACGGAGGCCGAGACACAGAGGCAGAGGCACAGAGGCAGAAGCACAGAGACAGAGACACAGAGACTGAGACACAGACACAGAGACTCAGAGACGGAGACTGTGGGACAGAGACACAGAGACAGAGATTCAGATGCAGAGACACAGAGACGGAGACACACGGACAGAGACACAGAGACAGAGACACAGAGACAGAGACACAGAGAAAGAGACACAGAGACAGAGACACAGAAACAGAGACACAGAGACAGAGACACAGAGACACAGAGACAGAGACACAGAGACAGAGACACAGAGACAGAGACACAGAGACAGAGACACAGAGACAGAGACACAGAGATAGAGACACAGAGACAGAGACACAGAGACAGAGACACAGAGACAGAGACACAGAGACAGAGACACAGAGACAGATGCACAGAGACCGAGACACAGAGGCAGAGGCACAGAGGCAGAAGCACAGAGACAGAGACACAGAGACGATGACACAGAGACGGAGACTGTCGGACAGAGAAACAGAGACAGAGACACAGTGAGACAGACAGAGACACAGAGACAGAGACATGGAGACAGAGACACAGAGACAGAGACACAGAGACAGAGACACAGAGACAGAGACACAGAGACAGAGACACAGAGACAGATTCACAGACACAGAGACACAGAGGCAGAGGCACAGAGACAGAGACACAGAGACAGAGACACAGAGACAGAGACACAGGGACAGAGACACAGAGACAGAGACACAGAGACAGAGACACAGAGACAGAGACACAGAGACAGAGACACAGAGACAGAGACACAGAGACCGAGACACAGAGGCAGAAGCACAGAGACAGAGACACAGAGACAGAGACACAGAGACAGAGACACAGAGACAGAGACACAGAGACAGAGACACAGAGACAGAGACACAGAGACAGAGACACAGAGACAGAGACACAGAGACAGATACACAGAGACAGATTCACAGGCACAGAGACACAGAGGCAGAGGCACAGAGACATAGACACAGAGACAGAGACACAGAGACAGAGACACAGAGACAGAGAAACAGAGACAGAGACACAGAGACAGAGACACAGAGACAGAGACACAGAGACAGAGACACAGAGACAGAGACACAGAGACAGAGACACAGAGACAGAGACACAGAGACAGAGACACAGAGACAGAGACACAGAGACAGAGACACAGAGACAGGGACACAGGGACAGGGACACAGGGACAGGGACACAGAGACATAGCCACAGAGACAGGGACATAGAGACAGAGACACAGAGACAGAGACACAGAGACAGAGACACAGAGACAGAGACACAGAGACAGAGACACAGAGACAGAGACACAGAGACAGAGACACAGAGACAGAGACACAGAGACAGACACACAGAGACAGAGACACAGAGACAGAGACACAGAGACAGAGACACAGAGACAGAGACGCAGAGACAGAGACACAGAGACAGAGACACAGAGGCAGAAGCACAGAGACAGAGACACAGAGACAGAGACACAGAGACAGAGACACAGAGACAGAGACACAGAGACAGAGACACAGAGACAGAGACACAGAGACAGAGACACAGAGACAGATACACAGAGACAGATTCACAGGCACAGAGACACAGAGGCAGAGGCACAGAGACATAGACACAGAGACAGAGACACAGAGACAGAGACACAGAGACAGAGACACAGAGACAGAGACACAGAGACAGAGACACAGAGACAGAGACACAGAGACAGAGACACAGAGACAGAGACACAGAGACAGAGACACAGAGACAGAGACACAGAGACAGAGACACAGAGACAGAGACACAGAGACATAGACACAGAGACAGAGACACAGAGACAGAGACACAGAGACAGAGACACAGAGACAGGGACACAGGGAGAGTGACTCAGAGACACAGACACATGGACAGAGGCACAGAGACATAGGCACAGAGACAGAGACACAGAGAAAGAGACACAGGGACGAGACACATGGACAGAGACACAGAGACAGGGACTCAGAGAGAGAGACTCAGAGACAGAGACACAGAGACGGAGACGCAGAGACAGATACAGAGGCAGAGACAGACAGACAGAGACAGAGACACAGAGACGGAGACGCAGGGACAGGGGCATAGAGACAAAGACTCAGAGACAGAGACACAGGTACAGACACAGAGACAGAGACACAGAGACAGAGACACAGAGACAGAGACACAGAGACAGAGACGCAGAGACAGAGACACAGAGACAGAGACACAGGGGAAGAGAAACAGAGACCGAGACACAGAGACAGAGACGCAGAGACAGGGACACAGAGACAGAGACACAGAGACAGAGACACAGAGACGGAGATTCAGATGCAGAGACACAGAGACGGAGACACAGGGACAAAGACACAGAGACAGGGACACAGAGGCAGAGATTCAGATGCAGAGACACAGTGACAGATTCACAGAGACAGAGACAAGGGAGAGAGGCCCACGGAGACAGAGACACAGAGACAGGGATACAGAGACGGAGACACAGGTACAGAGACACACGGACAGAGGCATAGACACAGAGACAGAGACACAGAGACACAGACAGAGAGACGGAGACACAGAGACAGAGACACAGAGACAGAGACACAGAGACAGAGACACAGAGACAGAGACATAGAGTCAGAGACACAGAGACAGAGACACAGAGACGGAGACACAGGGACAGAGACACAGAGACAGGGACGCAGAGGCAGAGATTCAGATGCAGAGACACAGGGAGAGAGACACAGAAACGTAGACACAAGGACAGAGACACAGAGACAGGGACACAGAGACGGAGACACAGAGAGAGAGACACAGAGTCAGAGACGCAGAGACAGAGACAGAGAAACAGAGACAGAGGCACAATGACAGAGATTCGGAGACAGAGACACAGGGAGAGGGACACAGAGACAGGGACTCAGAGACAGAGACACAGAGACAGAGACACAGGGGCAGAGACACTGAGACGGAGACACAGAGACAGAGACACAGGGCCCGAGGCACAGAGACGTAGACACATAGATACAGACACAGACACAGAGACAGAGACACAGGGACAGGGACACAGAGACATAGCCACAGAGACAGAGACATAGAGACAGAGACACAGAGACAGAGACACAGAGGCGGAGACACAGGGACAGAGACACAGAGACAGGGACACAGAGAGAGTGACACAAAGACAGAGACACAGGGACAGAGGAACAGAGACATAGACACAGAGACAGAGACGCAGAGACAGAGACACAGGGACGGAGACACAAGGACAGAGACACAGAGACAGGGACACAGAGACAGAGACACAGAGACAGAGACACAGAGACGGTGACTGTGGGACAGAGACACAGGGACAGAGACACAGTGAGACAGACAGAGACACAGAGACGGAGACACAGGGACAGAGACACAGAGACAGAGATTCAGATGCAGAGACACAGAGACGGAGACGCAGGGACAGAGACACAGAGACAGGGACACAGAGGCAGAGATTCAGATGCAGAGACACAGGGACAGATACACAGCGACAGAGACACGGAGAGAGACCCACGGATACAGAGACACAGAGACAGGGACACAGAGACGGAGACAGATGGACAGAGACACAGAGACCGTGACACAAGGAGAGAGACACAGAGACATAGACACAGAGACAGAGATACAGAGACAGAGACGCAGAGACAGATACACAGAGGCAGAGACACAGAGACAGAGACAGAGACACAGAGACGGAGACACAGGGGCAGAGACACAGAGACAGGGACCCAGCGACAGAGTCACAGAGATAGAGACACTGAGACAGAGACAGAGACACCGAGACAGAGACACAGAGACAGAGACACAGAGACAGAGACACAGAGACAGTGACACAAAGACGGAGACACAGGGGCAGAGACACCGAGACAGAGACACAGAGACAGAGACACAGAGACAGAGACACAGAGACAGAGACACAGAGACAGAGACACAGAGTCAGAGACAGAGACAGAGACAGAGACAGAGACAGAGACAGAGACAAGGAGACAGATACACAGAGACAGAGACACAGAGACAGAGACACAGAGACAGAGATACAGAGACAGAGACACAGAGACAGAGACACAGAGACAGAGACACAGAGACAGAGACGCAGAGACAGAGACGCACAGACAGGGACACAGAGACAGAGACACAGAGACAGAGACACAGACACAGAGACAGAGACACAGAGACAGAGAAACAGAGACGGAGACACAGAGACAGATACACAGAGACAGAGACACACAGACAGAGACACAGAGACAGAGACATAGAGACAGAGACACAGAGACAGAGACACAGAGACGGAGACACAGGTACAGAGACACACGGACAGAGGCATAGACACAGAGACAGAGACACAGAGACACAGACACAGAGACAGAGACACAGAGACAGAGACACAGAGACAGAGACACAGAGACAGAGACACAGAGACAGAGACACAGAGACAGAGACACAGAGACAGAGACACAGAGACAGAGACACAGAGACAGAGACACAGAGACAGAGACATAGAGACAGAGACACAGAGACAGAGACACAGAGACGGAGACACAGGGACAGAGACACAGAGACAGGGACTCACAGACAGAGACACAGAGACAGAGACACAGGGGCAGAGACACTGAGACGGAGACACAGAGACAGAGACACAGGGACAGAGGCACAGAGACGTAGACACATAGATACAGACACAGACACAGAGACAGAGACACAGGGAAAGGGACACAGAGACATAGCCACAGAGACAGAGACATAGAGTCAGAGACACAGAGACAGAGACACAGAGACGGAGACACAGGGACAGAGACACAGAGACAGGGACACAGAGGCAGAGATTCAGATGCAGAGACACAGGGACAGATTCACAGCGACAGAGACACGGAGAGAGACCCACGGAGACAGAGACACAGAGACAGGGACACAGAGACGGAGACAGATGGACAGAGACACAGAGACCGTGACACAAGGAGAGAGACACAGAGACATAGACACAGAGACAGAGATACAGAGACAGAGACGCAGAGACAGATACACAGAGGCAGAGACACAGAGATAGAGACAGAGACACAGAGACGGAGACACAGGGGCAGAGACACAGAGACAGAGACACAGAGACAGAGACACAGAGGCGGAGACACAGAGACGGAGACACAGATACAGAGACACAGAGACAGAGACACAGAGACAGAGACGCAGAGACAGAGACGCAGAGACAGGGACACAGAGACAGAGACACAGGTACAGAGACACACGGACAGAGGCATAGACACAGAGACAGAGACACAGAGACACAGACACAGAGACGGAGACACAGAGACAGAGACACAGAGGCAGAGACACAGAGACAGAGACACAGAGACAGAGACACAGAGACAGAGACACAGAGACAGAGACACAGAGACAGAGACACAATGACAGAGATTCGTAGACAGAGACACAGGGAAAGAGACACAGAAACGTAGACACAAGGACAGAGACACAGAGACAGGGACACAGAGACGGAGACACAGAGAGAGAGACACAGAGTCAGAGGCGCAGAGACAGAGACAGAGAAACAGAGACAGAGGCACAATGACAGAGATTCGGAGACAGAGACACAGGGAGAGGGACACAGAGACAGGGACTCAGAGACAGAGACACAGAGACAGAGACACAGGGGCAGAGACACTGAGACGGAGACACAGAGACAGAGACACAGGGCCAGAGGCACAGAGACGTAGACACATAGATACAGACACAGACACAGAGACAGAGACACAGGGACAGGGACACAGAGACATAGCCACAGAGACAGAGACATAGAGACAGAGACACAGAGACAGAGACACAGAGGCGGAGACACAGGGACAGAGACACAGAGACAGGGACACAGAGAGAGTGACACAAAGACAGAGACACAGGGACAGAGGAACAGAGACATAGACACAGAGACAGAGACGCAGAGACAGAGACACAGGGACGGAGACACAAGGACAGAGACACAGAGACAGGGACACAGAGACAGAGACACAGAGACAGAGACACAGAGACGGTGACTGTGGGACAGAGACACAGGGACAGAGACACAGTGAGACAGACAGAGACACAGAGACGGAGACACAGGGACAGAGACACAGAGACAGAGATTCAGATGCAGAGACACAGAGACGGAGACGCAGGGACAGAGACACAGAGACAGGGACACAGAGGCAGAGATTCAGATGCAGAGACACAGGGACAGATACACAGCGACAGAGACACGGAGAGAGACCCACGGATACAGAGACACAGAGACAGGGACACAGAGACGGAGACAGATGGACAGAGACACAGAGACCGTGACACAAGGAGAGAGACACAGAGACATAGACACAGAGACAGAGATACAGAGACAGAGACGCAGAGACAGATACACAGAGGCAGAGACACAGAGACAGAGACAGAGACACAGAGACGGAGACACAGGGGCAGAGACACAGAGACAGGGACCCAGCGACAGAGTCACAGAGATAGAGACACTGAGACAGAGACAGAGACACCGAGACAGAGACACAGAGACAGAGACACAGAGACAGAGACACAGAGACAGTGACACAAAGACGGAGACACAGGGGCAGAGACACCGAGACAGAGACACAGAGACAGAGACACAGAGACAGAGACACAGAGACAGAGACACAGAGACAGAGACACAGAGTCAGAGACAGAGACAGAGACAGAGACAGAGACAGAGACAGAGACAAGGAGACAGATACACAGAGACAGAGACACAGAGACAGAGACACAGAGACAGAGATACAGAGACAGAGACACAGAGACAGAGACACAGAGACAGAGACACAGAGACAGAGACGCAGAGACAGAGACGCACAGACAGGGACACAGAGACAGAGACACAGAGACAGAGACACAGACACAGAGACAGAGACACAGAGACAGAGAAACAGAGACGGAGACACAGAGACAGATACACAGAGACAGAGACACACAGACAGAGACACAGAGACAGAGACATAGAGACAGAGACACAGAGACAGAGACACAGAGACGGAGACACAGGTACAGAGACACACGGACAGAGGCATAGACACAGAGACAGAGACACAGAGACACAGACACAGAGACAGAGACACAGAGACAGAGACACAGAGACAGAGACACAGAGACAGAGACACAGAGACAGAGACACAGAGACAGAGACACAGAGACAGAGACACAGAGACAGAGACACAGAGACAGAGACACAGAGACAGAGACACAGAGACAGAGACATAGAGACAGAGACACAGAGACAGAGACACAGAGACGGAGACACAGGGACAGAGACACAGAGACAGGGACTCACAGACAGAGACACAGAGACAGAGACACAGGGGCAGAGACACTGAGACGGAGACACAGAGACAGAGACACAGGGACAGAGGCACAGAGACGTAGACACATAGATACAGACACAGACACAGAGACAGAGACACAGGGAAAGGGACACAGAGACATAGCCACAGAGACAGAGACATAGAGTCAGAGACACAGAGACAGAGACACAGAGACGGAGACACAGGGACAGAGACACAGAGACAGGGACACAGAGGCAGAGATTCAGATGCAGAGACACAGGGACAGATTCACAGCGACAGAGACACGGAGAGAGACCCACGGAGACAGAGACACAGAGACAGGGACACAGAGACGGAGACAGATGGACAGAGACACAGAGACCGTGACACAAGGAGAGAGACACAGAGACATAGACACAGAGACAGAGATACAGAGACAGAGACGCAGAGACAGATACACAGAGGCAGAGACACAGAGATAGAGACAGAGACACAGAGACGGAGACACAGGGGCAGAGACACAGAGACAGAGACACAGAGACAGAGACACAGAGGCGGAGACACAGAGACGGAGACACAGATACAGAGACACAGAGACAGAGACACAGAGACAGAGACGCAGAGACAGAGACGCAGAGACAGGGACACAGAGACAGAGACACAGGTACAGAGACACACGGACAGAGGCATAGACACAGAGACAGAGACACAGAGACACAGACACAGAGACGGAGACACAGAGACAGAGACACAGAGGCAGAGACACAGAGACAGAGACACAGAGACAGAGACACAGAGACAGAGACACAGAGACAGAGACACAGAGACAGAGACACAGAGACAGAGACACAATGACAGAGATTCGTAGACAGAGACACAGGGAAAGAGACACAGAAACGTAGACACAAGGACAGAGACACAGAGACAGGGACACAGAGACGGAGACACAGAGAGAGAGACACAGAGTCAGAGGCGCAGAGACAGAGACAGAGAAACAGAGACAGAGGCACAATGACAGAGATTCGGAGACAGAGACACAGGGAGAGGGACACAGAGACAGGGACTCAGAGACAGAGACACAGAGACAGAGACACAGGGGCAGAGACACTGAGACGGAGACACAGAGACAGAGACACAGGGCCAGAGGCACAGAGACGTAGACACATAGATACAGACACAGACACAGAGACAGAGACACAGGGACAGGGACACAGAGACATAGCCACAGAGACAGAGACATAGAGACAGAGACACAGAGACAGAGACACAGAGGCGGAGACACAGGGACAGAGACACAGAGACAGGGACACAGAGAGAGTGACACAAAGACAGAGACACAGGGACAGAGGAACAGAGACATAGACACAGAGACAGAGACGCAGAGACAGAGACACAGGGACGGAGACACAAGGACAGAGACACAGAGACAGGGACACAGAGAGAGAGACACAGAGACAGAGACACAGAGACAGAGACACAGAGACAGAGACACAGAGACAGAGACACAGAGACAGAGACACAGAGACAGAGACACAGAGACGGTGACTGTGGGACAGAGACACAGGGACAGAGACACAGTGAGACAGACAGAGACACAGAGACGGAGACACAGGGACAGAGACACAGAGACAGAGATTCAGATGCAGAGACACAGAGACGGAGACACAGGGACAGAGACACAGAGACAGGGACACAGAGGCAGAGATTCAGATGCAGAGACACAGGGACAGATACACAGCGACAGAGACACGGAGAGAGACCCACGGAGACAGAGACACAGAGACAGGGACACAGAGACGGAGACAGATGGACAGAGACACAGAGAGCGTGACACAAGGAGAGAGACACAGAGACATAGACACAGAGACAGAGATACAGAGACAGAGACGCAGAGACAGATACACAGAGGCAGAGACACAGAGACAGAGACAGAGACACAGAGACGGAGACACAGGGGCAGAGACACAGAGACAGGGACCCAGCGACAGAGTCACAGAGATAGAGACACTGAGACAGAGACAGAGACACCGAGACAGAGACACAGAGACAGAGACACAGAGACAGAGACACAGAGACAGTGACACAAAGACGGAGACACAGGGGCAGAGACACCGAGACAGAGACACAGAGACAGAGACACAGAGACAGAGACACAGAGACAGAGACACAGAGACAGAGACACAGAGTCAGAGACAGAGACACAGAGACAGAGACACAGAGACAGAGACACAGAGACGGAGACAGATGGACAGAGACTCAGAGACCGTGACACAAGGAGAGAGACACAGAGACATAGACACAGAGACAGAGATACAGAGACAGAGACGCAGAGACAGAGACACAGAGACAGAGACGCAGAGACAGAGACACAGAGACGGAGACCCAGAGACAGAGACACAGATACAGAGACACAGAGACAGAGACACAGTGACAGAGACACAGAGACAGAGACACAGGGACAGGGACACAGAGACATAGCCACAGAGACAGAGACATATAGACAGAGACACAGAGACAGAGACACAGAGGCGGAGACACAGGGACAGAGACACAGAGACAGGGACACAGAGAGAGTGACACAAAGACAGAGACACAGGGACAGAGGAACAGAGACATAGACACAGAGACAGAGACGCAGAGACAGAGACACAGGGACGGAGACACAAGGACAGAGACACAGAGACAGGGACACAGAGAGAGAGACACAGAGACAGAGACACAGAGACAGAGACACAGAGACAGAGACACAGAGACAGAGACACAGAGACAGAGACACAGAGACAGAGACACAGAGACAGAGACACAGAGACGGAGACTGTGGGACAGGGACACAGGGACAGAGACACAGTGAGACAGACAGAGACACAGAGACGGAGACACAGGGACAGAGACACAGAGACAGAGATTCAGATGCAGAGACACAGAGACGGAGACACAGGGACAGAGACACAGAGACAGGGACACAGAGGCAGAGATTCAGATGCAGAGACACAGGGACAGATACACAGCGACAGAGACACGGAGAGAGACCCACGGAGACAGAGACACAGAGACAGGGACACAGAGACGGAGACAGATGGACAGAGACTCAGAGACCGTGACACAAGGAGAGAGACACAGAGACATAGACACAGAGACAGAGATACAGAGACAGAGACGCAGAGACAGATACACAGAGGCAGAGACACAGAGACAGAGACAGAGACACAGAGACGGAGACACAGGGGCAGAGACACAGAGACAGGGACCCAGCGACAGAGTCACAGAGATAGAGACACTGAGACAGAGACAGAGACACCGAGACAGAGACACAGAGACAGAGACACAGAGACAGAGACACAGAGACAGTGACACAAAGACGGAGACACAGGGGCAGAGACACCGAGACAGAGACACAGAGACGGAGACACAGAGACAGAGACACAGAGACAGAGACACAGAGACAGAGACACAGAGTCAGAGACAGAGACAGAGACAGAGACAGAGACAGAGACAGAGACAGAGACACGGAGACAGATACACAGAGACAGAGACACAGAGACAGAGACACAGAGACAGAGATACAGAGACAGAGACACAGAGACAGAGACACAGCGACAGAGACACAGAGACAGAGACACAGAGACAGAGACACAGAGACGGATACTGTGGGACAGAGACACAGAGACAGAGACACAGTGAGACAGACAGAGACACAGAGACAGAGACACAGGGACAGAGACACAGAGACAGAGACACAGAGACAGATTCACAGAGACAGAGACACAGAGACAGAGACACAGAGACAGAGACACAGAGACAGAGACACAGAGACAGAGACACAGAGACGGAGACGCAGAGACAGAGATACAGGGAGAGGGGCACAGAAACGGAGACACAGGGACAGAGACACAGAGACAGGGACACAGAGACAGAGACGCAGTGACAGAGACACAGAGACAGAGACACAGAGAAAGAGAAACAGAGACAGAGACAGAGACAGAGAAACAGAGACAGAGACACAGAGACAGAGACACAGAGACAGAGACACAGACACAGAGACACAGAGACAGAGACACAGAGACAGAGACACAGAGACAGATACGCAGAGACAGAGACACAGAGACGGAGACCCAGAGACAGAGACACAGATACAGAGACACAGAGACAGAGACACAGAGACAGAGACACAGCGACAGAGACACAGAGACAGAGACACAGAGACAGAGACACAGGGACAGAGACACAGAGACAGAGACACAGAGACAGAGACACAGAGACAGAGACACAGAGACAGAGACGCAGAGACAGGGACACAGAGACAGAGACACAGAGACCGAGACCCAGAGACAGAGACACAGATACAGAGACACAGAGACAGAGACACAGAGACAGAGACACAGAGACAGAGACACAGAGACAGAGACACAGAGACAGAGTCACAGAGACAGAGACACAGAGGCAGAGGCACAGAGACAGAGACACAGTGACAGAGACACAGAGACAGAGACGCAGAGACAGAGACACAGAGACAGAGACACAGAGAAAGAGAAAGAGAAACAGAGACAGAGACAGAGACACAGAGACAGAGACACAGAGACAGAGACACAGAGACAGAGACACAGAGACAGATATACAGAGAGAGAGACACAGAGACAGAGACGCAGAGACAGAGACACAGAGACAGATTCACAGACACAGAGACACAGAGGCAGAGGCACAGAGACATAGACACAGAGACAGAGACACAGAGACAGAGACACAGAGACAGAGACACAGAGACAGAGACACAGAGACAGAGACACAGAGACAGAGACACAGAGACAGAGACACAGAGACAGAGACACAGAGACAGAGACACAGAGACAGAGACACAGAGACAGAGACACAGAGACAGAGACACAGAGAGAGACACAGAGACAGAGACACAGAGACAGAGACACAGAGACAGAGACACAGAGACAGAGACACAGAGACAGAGACACAGAGACAGAGACACAGAGACAGAGACACAGAGACAGAGACACAGTGACAGAGACACAGAGACCGAGACCCAGAGACAGGGACACGGAGACCGAGACACAGAGACACAGACACAGATACAGAGATACAGAGACGGAGACGCAGAGACAGATACAGAGGCAGAGACACAGAGACAGAGACAGAGACACAGAGACAGAGACACAGAGACAGAGACACCGAGACAGAGACAGAGAGACAGAGACATAAAGACAGAGACATAGAGACCGAGACACGGAGACGGAGACCCATGTCCAGAGACACACGGACAGAGGCATAGACACAGAGACAGAGGCACAGAGACAGAGACACAGAGACCGAGACACAGAGACGGAGACACAGGGGCAGAGACACCGAGACAGAGACACAGAGACAGAGACACAGAGACAGAGACGCAGAGACAGAGACACAGAGACAGAGACACAGAGACGGAGACTGTGGGACAGAGACACAGAGACAGAGATACAGATGCAGAGACACAGAGACGGAGACACAGGGACAGAGACACAGAGACAGAGACACAGAGACAGAGACACAGAGACAGAGACACAGAGACAGAGACACAGAGACCGAGACACAGAGGCAGAGGCACAGAGGCAGAGACTCGGGGACAGAGACACAGAGACAGAGACACAGCGACCCAGACACAGAGACAGAGATTCGGAGACAGAGACACAGGGGCTGAGACACCGAGACAGAGACACAGAGACGGAGACACAGGGACAGGGACACAGAGACAGGGACACAGAGACGGAGACTCTGGGACAGAGACACAGAGACAGAGATTCAGAGACAGGGACACAGAGGCAGAGATTCAGATGCAGAGACACAGGGACAGATTCACAGAGACAGAGACATGGAGAGAGGCCCACGGAGACAGAGACACAGAGACAGAGACACAGCGACCCAGACACAGAGACAGAGATTCGGAGACAGAGACACAGGGGCTGAGACACCGAGACAGAGACACAGAGACGGAGACACAGGGACAGGGACACAGAGACAGGGACACAGAGACGGAGACTCTGGGACAGAGACACAGAGACAGAGATTCAGAGACAGGGACACAGAGGCAGAGATTCAGATGCAGAGACACAGGGACAGATTCACAGAGACAGAGACATGGAGAGGGGCCCACGGAGACAGAGACACAGAGACAGGGACACAGAGACGGAGACACATGGACAGAGACACAGAGACCGTGACACAAGGAGAGAGACAAAGAGACATAGACACAGAGACAGAGACACAGAGACAGAGACACAGAGACAGAGACACAGAGACAGAGACACAGAGACAGAGACACAGAGACAGAGACACAGAGACAGAGACACAGAGACAGAGACACAGAGACAGAGACACAGTGACAGAGACACAGAGACCGAGACCCAGAGACCGGGACACAGAGACCGAGACACAGAGACACAGACACAGATACAGAGATACAGAGACGGAGACGCAGAGACAGATACAGAGGCAGAGACGCAGAGACAGAGACAGAGACACAGAGACAGAGACACAGAGACAGAGACACCGAGACAGAGACAGAGAGACAGAGACATAAAGACAGAGACATAGAGACCGAGACACGGAGACGGAGACCCATGTCCAGAGACACACGGACAGAGGCATAGACACAGAGACAGAGGCACAGAGACAGAGACACAGAGAGAGAGACACAGAGGCAGAGACACAGAGACAGAGACAGAGACACAGAGACGGAGACACAGGGACAGAGACAAAGAGACAGGGACACAGAGACGGAGACTCTGGGACAGAGACACAGAGACAGGGACACCGAGAGAGAGAGACAGAGACACAGAGAAGGAGACAGAGGGACAGACACAGAGACAGAGACAGAGAGAAAGAGAAACAGAGTCAGAGACAGAGACAGAGGCAGAGGCAGAGACAGAGACAGAGGCAGAGACAGAGACAGAGACAGAGACAGAGACAGAGACAGAGACAGAGACAGAGAGACTCAGAGACGGAGACTGTGGGACAGAGACACAGAGACAGAGATTCAGATGCAGAGACACAGAGACGGAGACACACGGACAGAGACACAGAGACAGAGACACAGAGACAGAGACTCAGAGACAGAGACACAGAGACAGAGACACAGAGACCGAGACACAGAGACAGAGACACAGAGACAGAGACACAGAGACAGAGACACAGAGCCAGAGACACAGAGACAGAGACACAGAGACAGAGACACAGAGACAGAGACACAGAGACAGAGACACAGAGACAGATGCACAGAGACCGAGACACAGAGGCAGAGACACAGAGACAGAGACACAGAGACCGAGACACAGAGGCAGAGGCACAGAGGCAGAAGCACAGAGACAGAGACACAGAGACAGAGACACAGAGACAGAGACACAGAGACAGAGACACAGAGACAGAGACACAGAGACAGAGACACAGAGACAGAGACACAGAGACAGAGACACAGAGACAGAGACACAGAGACAGATACACAGAGACAGATTCACAGGCACAGAGACACAGAGGCAGAGGCACAGAGACATAGACACAGAGACAGAGACACAGAGACAGAGACACAGAGACAGAGACACAGAGACAGAGACACAGAGACAGAGACACAGAGACAGAGACACAGAGACAGAGAAACAGAGACAGAGACACAGAGACAGAGACACAGAGACAGAGACACAGAGACAGAGACACAGAGACAGAGACACAGAGACACAGAGCCAGAGACACAGAGACATAGACACAGAGACAGAGACACAGAGACAGAGACACAGAGACAGAGACACAGAGACAGGGACACAGGGAGAGTGACTCAGAGACAGAGACACATGGACAGAGGCACAGAGACATAGGCACAGAGACAGAGACACAGAGAAAGAGACACAGGGACGAGACACATGGACAGAGACACAGAGACAGGGACTCAGAGAGAGAGACTCAGAGACAGAGACACAGAGACGGAGACGCAGAGACAGATACAGAGGCAGAGACAGACAGACAGAGACAGAGACACAGAGACGGAGACGCAGGGACAGGGGCATAGAGACAAAGACTCAGAGACAGAGACACAGGTACAGACACAGAGACAGAGACACAGAGACAGAGACACAGAGACAGAGACACAGAGACACAGACAGAGAGACGGAGACACAGAGACAGAGTCACAGAGATAGAGACACTGAGACAGAGACAGAGACACCGAGACAGAGACACAGAGACAGAGACACAGAGACAGAGACACAGAGACAGTGACACAAAGACGGAGACACAGGGGCAGAGACACCGAGACAGAGACACAGAGACAGAGACACAGAGACAGAGACACAGAGACAGAGACACAGAGACAGAGACACAGAGACAGAGACACAGAGTCAGAGACAGAGACAGAGACAGAGACAGAGACAGAGACAGAGACAGAGACAAGGAGACAGATACATAGAGACAGAGACACAGAGACAGAGACACAGAGACAGAGATACAGAGACAGAGACACAGAGACAGAGACACAGAGACAGAGACGCAGAGACAGAGACGCACAGACAGGGACACAGAGACAGAGACACAGAGACAGAGACAGAGACACAGAGACAGAGACACAGAGACAGAGAAACAGAGACGGAGACACAGAGACAGATACACAGAGACAGAGACACACAGACAGAGACACAGAGACAGAGACATAGAGACAGAGACACAGAGACAGAGACACAGAGACGGAGACACAGGTACAGAGACACACGGACAGAGGCATAGACACAGAGACAGAGACACAGAGACACAGACACAGAGACAGAGACACAGAGACAGAGACACAGAGACAGAGACACAGAGACAGAGACACAGAGACAGAGACACAGAGACAGAGACACAGAGACAGAGACACAATGACAGAGATTCGTAGACAGAGACACAGGGAAAGAGACACAGAAACGTAGACACAAGGACAGAGACACAGAGACAGGGACACAGAGACGGAGACACAGAGAGAGAGACACAGAGTCAGAGGCGCAGAGACAGAGACAGAGAAACAGAGACAGAGGCACAATGACAGAGATTCGGAGACAGAGACACAGGGAGAGGGACACAGAGACAGGGACTCAGAGACAGAGACACAGAGACAGAGACACAGGGGCAGAGACACTGAGACGGAGACACAGAGACAGAGACACAGGGCCAGAGGCACAGAGACGTAGACACATAGATACAGACACAGACACAGAGACAGAGACACAGGGACAGGGACACAGAGACATAGCCACAGAGACAGAGACATAGAGACAGAGACACAGAGACAGAGACACAGAGGCGGAGACACAGGGACAGAGACACAGAGACAGGGACACAGAGAGAGTGACACAAAGACAGAGACACAGGGACAGAGGAACAGAGACATAGACACAGAGACAGAGACGCAGAGACAGAGACACAGGGACGGAGACACAAGGACAGAGACACAGAGACAGGGACACAGAGAGAGAGACACAGAGACAGAGACACAGAGACAGAGACACAGAGACAGAGACACAGAGACAGAGACACAGAGACAGAGACACAGAGACGGTGACTGTGGGACAGAGACACAGGGACAGAGACACAGTGAGACAGACAGAGACACAGAGACGGAGACACAGGGACAGAGACACAGAGACAGAGATTCAGATGCAGAGACACAGAGACGGAGACACAGGGACAGAGACACAGAGACAGGGACACAGAGGCAGAGATTCAGATGCAGAGACACAGGGACAGATACACAGCGACAGAGACACGGAGAGAGACCCACGGAGACAGAGACACAGAGACAGGGACACAGAGACGGAGACAGATGGACAGAGACACAGAGACCGTGACACAAGGAGAGAGACACAGAGACATAGACACAGAGACAGAGATACAGAGACAGAGACGCAGAGACAGATACACAGAGGCAGAGACACAGAGACAGAGACAGAGACACAGAGACGGAGACACAGGGGCAGAGACACAGAGACAGGGACCCAGCGACAGAGTCACAGAGATAGAGACACTGAGACAGAGACAGAGACACCGAGACAGAGACACAGAGACAGAGACACAGAGACAGAGACACAGAGACAGAGACACAGAGACAGAGACACAGAGTCAGAGACAGAGACACAGAGACAGAGACACAGAGACGGAGACAGATGGACAGAGACTCAGAGACCGTGACACAAGGAGAGAGACACAGAGACATAGACACAGAGACAGAGATACAGAGACAGAGACGCAGAGACAGAGACACAGAGACAGAGACGCAGAGACAGAGACACAGAGACGGAGACCCAGAGACAGAGACACAGATACAGAGACACAGAGACAGAGACACAGTGACAGAGACACAGAGACAGAGACACAGGGACAGGGACACAGAGACATAGCCACAGAGACAGAGACATATAGACAGAGACACAGAGACAGAGACACAGAGGCGGAGACACAGGGACAGAGACACAGAGACAGGGACACAGAGAGAGTGACACAAAGACAGAGACACAGGGACAGAGGAACAGAGACATAGACACAGAGACAGAGACGCAGAGACAGAGACACAGGGACGGAGACACAAGGACAGAGACACAGAGACAGGGACACAGAGAGAGAGACACAGAGACAGAGACACAGAGACAGAGACACAGAGACAGAGACACAGAGACAGAGACACAGAGACAGAGACACAGAGACAGAGACACAGAGACGGAGACTGTGGGACAGGGACACAGGGACAGAGACACAGTGAGACAGACAGAGACACAGAGACGGAGACACAGGGACAGAGACACAGAGACAGAGATTCAGATGCAGAGACACAGAGACGGAGACACAGGGACAGAGACACAGAGACAGGGACACAGAGGCAGAGATTCAGATGCAGAGACACAGGGACAGATACACAGCGACAGAGACACGGAGAGAGACCCACGGAGACAGAGACACAGAGACAGGGACACAGAGACGGAGACAGATGGACAGAGACTCAGAGACCGTGACACAAGGAGAGAGACACAGAGACATAGACACAGAGACAGAGATACAGAGACAGAGACGCAGAGACAGATACACAGAGGCAGAGACACAGAGACAGAGACAGAGACACAGTGACGGAGACACAGGGGCAGAGACACAGAGACAGGGACCCAGCGACAGAGTCACAGAGATAGAGACACTGAGACAGAGACAGAGACACCGAGACAGAGACACAGAGACAGAGACACAGAGACAGAGACACAGAGACAGTGACACAAAGACGGAGACACAGGGGCAGAGACACCGAGACAGAGACACAGAGACGGAGACACAGAGACAGAGACACAGAGACAGAGACACAGAGACAGAGACACAGAGTCAGAGACAGAGACAGAGACAGAGACAGAGACAGAGACAGAGACAGAGACAGAGACACGGAGACAGATACACAGAGACAGAGACACAGAGACAGAGACACAGAGACAGAGATACAGAGACAGAGACACAGAGACAGAGACACAGCGACAGAGACACAGAGACAGAGACACAGAGACAGAGACACAGAGACGGATACTGTGGGACAGAGACACAGAGACAGAGACACAGTGAGACAGACAGAGACACAGAGACAGAGACACAGGGACAGAGACACAGAGACAGAGACACAGAGACAGATTCACAGAGACAGAGACACAGAGACAGAGACACAGAGACAGAGACACAGAGACAGAGACACAGAGACGGAGACGCAGAGACAGAGATACAGGGAGAGGGGCACAGAAACGGAGACACAGGGACAGAGACACAGAGACAGGGACACAGAGACAGAGACGCAGTGACAGAGACACAGAGACAGAGACACAGAGAAAGAGAAACAGAGACAGAGACAGAGACAGAGACACAGAGACAGAGACACAGAGACAGAGACACAGAGACAGAGACACAGAGACAGAGACACAGAGACAGAGACACAGAGACAGAGACACAGAGACAGATACGCAGAGACAGAGACACAGAGACGGAGACCCAGAGACAGAGACACAGATACAGAGACACAGAGACAGAGACACAGAGACAGAGACACAGCGACAGAGACACAGAGACAGAGACACAGAGACAGAGACACAGGGACAGAGACACAGAGACAGAGACACAGAGACAGAGACACAGAGACAGAGACACAGAGACAGAGACGCAGAGACAGGGACACAGAGACAGAGACACAGAGACCGAGACCCAGAGACAGAGACACAGAGACAGAGACACAGAGACAGAGACACAGAGACCGAGACACAGAGACAGAGACACAGAGACAGAGGCACAGAGACAGAGTCACAGAGATAGAGAGACAGAGGCAGAGGCACGGAGACAGAGACACAGAGAAAGAGAAACAGAGACAGAGACAGAGACAGAGACACAGATACAGAGACACAGAGACAGGGACACAGAGACAGAGACACAGAGACGGAGATACAGAGACAGAGACACAGAGACAGAGACACAGAGACAGAGTCACAGAGACAGAGACACAGAGACAGAGACACAGAGGCCGAGACGCAGAGACAGAGACACAGAGACAGAGACACAGAGACAGAGACACAGAGACAGAGACACAGAGACAGAGACACAGAGACAGAGACACAGAGACAGAGACACAGAGACAGAGACACAGAGACAGAGACACAGAGACAGAGACACAGAGACAGAGTCACAGAGACAGAGACACAGAGGCAGAGGCACAGAGACAGAGACACAGTGACAGAGACACAGAGACAGAGACGCAGAGACAGAGACACAGAGACAGAGACACAGAGAAAGAGAAAGAGAAACAGAGACAGAGACAGAGACACAGAGACAGAGACACAGAGACAGAGACACAGAGACAGAGATACAGAGAGAGAGACACAGAGAAAGAGACGCAGAGACAGAGACACAGAGACAGAGACACAGAGGCCGAGACCCAGAGACAGAGACACAGATTCAGAGACACAGAGACAGACACACAGAGGCAGAAACACAGAGACAGAGACACAAAGACAGAGACACAGAGACAGAGTCACAGAGACAGAGACACAGAGGCAGAGGCACAGAGACAGAGACACAGAGAGAGAGACACGGAGACAGAGACGCAGAGACAGAGAAACAGAGACAGAGACACAGTGAGACAGACAGAGACACAGAGACAGAGACACGGAGACAGAGACTCAGAGACAGAGACACAGAGACAGAGACACAGAGACAGATTCACAGACACAGAGACACAGAGGCAGAGGCACAGAGACAGAGACACAGAGACAGAGACACAGAGACAGAGACACAGAGACAGAGACACAGAGACAGATTCACAGACACAGAGACACAGAGGCAGAGGCACAGAGACAGAGACACAGAGGCAGAGACACAGGGACAGAGACACAGAGACAGAGACACAGAGACAGAGACACAGAGACAGAGACACAGAGACCGAGACACAGAGACAGAGACACAGAGACAGAGGCACAGAGGCAGAGTCACAGAGATAGAGAGACAGAGGCAGAGGCACGGAGACAGAGACACAGAGAAAGAGAAACAGAGACAGAGACAGAGACAGAGACACAGATACAGAGACACAGAGACAGGGACACAGAGACAGAGACACAGAGACGGAGATACAGAGACAGAGACACAGAGACAGAGACACAGAGACAGAGTCACAGAGACAGAGACACAGAGACAGAGACACAGAGGCCGAGACGCAGAGACAGAGACACAGAGACAGAGACACAGCGACCGAGACCCAGAGACAGAGACACAGATACAGAGACACAGAGACAGACACACAGAGACAGAGACACAGAGACAGAGACACAGAGACAGAGACACAGAGACATAGTCACAGAGACAGAGACACAGAGACAGAGACACAGAGACAGAGACACAGAGACAGAGACACAGAGACAGAGACACAGAGACAGAGACACAGAGACAGAGACACAGAGACAGAGACACAGAGACAGAGACACAGAGACAGAGACACAGAGACAGAGACACAGAGACAGAGACACAGAGACAGAGACACAGAGACAGAGACACAGAGACAGAGACACAGAGACAGAGACACAGAGACAGAGTCACAGAGACAGAGACACAGAGGCAGAGGCACAGAGACAGAGACACAGTGACAGAGACACAGAGACAGAGACGCAGAGACAGAGACACAGAGACAGAGACACAGAGAAAGAGAAAGAGAAACAGAGACAGAGACAGAGACACAGAGACAGAGACACAGAGACAGAGACACAGAGACAGAGATACAGAGAGAGAGACACAGAGAAAGAGACGCAGAGACAGAGACACAGAGACAGAGACACAGAGGCCGAGACCCAGAGACAGAGACACAGATTCAGAGACACAGAGACAGACACACAGAGGCAGAAACACAGAGACAGAGACACAAAGACAGAGACACAGAGACAGAGTCACAGAGACAGAGACACAGAGGCAGAGGCACAGAGACAGAGACACAGAGAGAGAGACACGGAGACAGAGACGCAGAGACAGAGACAAAATGACAGAGACTCGGAGACAGAGACATAGGGAGAGAGACACAGAATCGTAGACACAAGAAAAGAGACACAGAGACAGGGACACAGAGACGGAGACACAGAGAGAGAGACACAGAGACAGAGACACAGAGACAGAGATACAGAGACAGAGTCACAGAGACAGAGACACAGAGGCAGAGGCACAGAGACCGTGACACAGGGAGTGAGACACAGAGACATAGACACAGACACAGAGGCACAGAGACAGAGACACAGAGACCGAGACACAGAGACGGAGACACAGGGGCAGAGACACCGAGACAGAGACACAGAGGCAGAGACACAGAGACAGAGACGCAGAGACAGAGACACAGAGACAGAGACACAGAGACAGAGACACAGAGACAGAGACACAGAGACGGAGACTGTGGGACAGAGACACAGAGACAGAGATACAGAGACGGAGACACAGGGACAGAGACACAGAGACAGAGACACAGAGACAGAGACACAGAGACAGAGACACAGAGACAGAGACACAGAGACAGAGACACAGAGACAGAGACACAGAGACCGAGACACAGAAGCAGAGGCACAGAGGCAGAAGCACAGAGACAGAGACACAGAGACGATGACACAGAGACGGAGACTGTCGGACAGAGAAACAGAGACAGAGACACAGTGAGACAGACAGAGACACAGAGACAGAGACACGGAGACAGAGACTCAGAGACAGAGACACAGAGACAGAGACACAGAGACAGATTCACAGACACAGAGACACAGAGGCAGAGGCACAGAGACAGAGACACAGAGACAGAGATACAGAGATAGAGACACAGAGACAGAGACACAGAGACAGAGACACAGAGACAGATTCACAGAGACAGAAACACGGAGACCGAAGCACAGGGACATAGACACAGAGACAGAGACACAGAGACAGGGACACAGAGACGGAGACGCAAGGACTGAGACACAGAGACAGGGACACAGAGAGAGTGACTCAGAGACAGAGACACAGGGACAGAGGCACAGAGACGTAGACACATAGACAGAGACACAGACACAGAGACAGGGACACAGGGACAGGGACACAGAGGCATAGCCACAGAGACAGGGACATAGAGACAGAGACACAGAGACAGAGACACAGAGACAGAGACACAGAGACAGAGTCACAGAGACGGAGACACAGAGGCAGAGACACAGAGACCGAGACCCAGAGACAGAGACACAGATACAGAGACACAGAGACAGAGACACAGAGACAGAGGCACAGAGACAGAGTCACAGAGATAGAGACACAGAGGCAGAGGCACAGAGACAGAGACACAGAGAAAGAGAAACAGAGACAGTGACAGAGACACAGATACAGAGACACAGAGACAGAGACACAGAGACAGAGACACAGAGACAGAGACACAGAGACAGAGACACAGAGGCAGAGATACAGAGACAGAGACACAGAGACAGAGACACAGAGACAGAGTCACAGAGACAGAGACACAGAGACAGAGACACAGAGACGGAGACGCAGAGACAGAGACACAGAGACAGAGACACAGAGACCGAGACCCAGAGACAGAGACACAGATACAGAGACACAGAGACAGACACACAGAGACAGAGACACAGAGACAGAGACACAGAGACAGAGACACAGAGACAGAGACACAGAGACATAGTCACAGAGACAGAGACACAGAGACAGAGACACAGAGACAGAGACACAGAGACAGAGACACAGAGACAGGGACACAGAGACAGAGACACAGAGACAGAGACACAGAGACAGAGACACAGAGACAGATTCACAGAGACAGAAACACGGAGACCGAAGCACAGGGACATAGCCACAGAGGCAGAGACACAGAGACAGAGACAGAGACACAGAGACAGAGACACAGAGACAGAGACACCGAGACAGAGACAGAGAGACAGAGACATAAAGACAGAGACATAGAGACCGAGACACGGAGACGGAGACCCATGTCCAGAGACACACGGACAGAGGCATAGACACAGAGACAGAGGCACAGAGACAGAGACACAGAGACCGAGACACAGAGACGGAGACACAGGGGCAGAGACACCGAGACAGAGACACAGAGACAGAGACACAGAGACAGAGACGCAGAGACAGAGACACAGAGACAGAGAGACAGAGACGGAGACTGTGGGACAGAGACACAGAGACAGAGATACAGATGCAGAGACACAGAGACGGAGACACAGGGACAGAGACACAGAGACAGAGACACAGAGACAGAGACACAGAGACAGAGACACAGAGACAGAGACACAGAGACCGAGACACAGAGGCAGAGGCACAGAGGCAGAGGCACAGAGACAGAGACACAGAGACAGAGACAGAGACAGAGACACAGATACAGAGACACAGAGACAGAGACACAGAGACAGAGACACAGAGACAGAGACACAGAGACAGAGATACAGAGACAGAGACACAGAGACAGAGACACAGAGACAGAGTCACAGAGACAGAGACACAGAGACAGAGACACAGAGACGGAGACGCAGAGACAGAGACACAGAGACAGAGACACAGAGACCGAGACCCAGAGACAGAGACACAGATACAGAGACACAGAGACAGACACACAGAGACAGAGACACAGAGACAGAGACACAGAGACAGAGACACAGAGACAGAGACACAGAGACAGAGACACAGAGACATAGTCACAGAGACAGAGACACAGAGACAGAGACACAGAGACAGAGACACAGAGACAGAGACACAGAGACAGAGACACAGAGACAGAGACACAGAGACAGAGACACAGAGACAGAGACACAGAGACAGAGACACAGAGACAGAGACACAGAGACAGAGACACAGAGACAGAGACACAGACACCGAGACACAGAGGCAGAGGCACAGAGGCAGAAGCACAGAGACAGAGACACAGAGACGATGACACAGAGACGGAGACTGTCGGACAGAGAAACAGAGACAGAGACACAGTGTGACAGACAGAGACACAGGGACAGAGACACGGAGACAGAGACACAGAGACAGAGACACAGAGACAGAGACACAGAGACAGAGACACAGAGACAGATTCACAGACACGGAGACACAGAGGCAGAGGCACAGAGACATAGACACAGAGACAGAGACACAGAGACAGAGACACAGAGACAGAGACACAGAGACAGAGACACAGAGACAGATTCACAGAGACAGAAACACGGAGACCGAAGCACAGGGACATAGACACAGAGACAGAGACACAGAGACAGGGACACAGAGACGGAGACACAGAGACAGAGACACAGAGACAGAGACACAGAGACAGAGACACAGAGACAGAGACACAGAGACAGAGACACAGAGACAGAGACATAGAGACAGAGACACAGTGACCGAGACACAGAGACGTAGACACAGGGACAGAGACACAGAGACAGGGACACAGAGACAGAGACACAGAGACGGAGACACAGGGACAGAGACACAGAGACTGGGACACAGAGAGAGTGCCACAAAGACAGAGACACAGGGACAGAGGAACAGAGACATAGACACAGAGACAGAGACGCAGAGACAGAGACACAGGGACGGAGACACAAGGACAGAGACACAGAGACAGGGACACAGAGAGAGAGACACAGAGACAGAGACACAGAGACAGAGACACAGAGACAGAGACACAGAGACAGAGACACAGAGACGGTGACTGTGGGACAGAGACACAGGGACAGAGACACAGTGAGACAGACAGAGACACAGAGACGGAGACACAGGGACAGAGACACAGAGACAGAGATTCAGATGCAGAGACACAGAGACGGAGACACAGGGACAGAGACACAGAGACAGGGACACAGAGGCAGAGATTCAGATGCAGAGACACAGGGACAGATACACAGCGACAGAGACACGGAGAGAGACCCACGGAGACAGAGACACAGAGACAGGGACACAGAGACGGAGACAGATGGACAGAGACACAGAGACCGTGACACAAGGAGAGAGACACAGAGACATAGACACAGAGACAGAGATACAGAGACAGAGACGCAGAGACAGATACACAGAGGCAGAGACACAGAGACAGAGACAGAGACACAGAGACGGAGACACAGGGGCAGAGACACAGAGACAGGGACCCAGCGACAGAGTCACAGAGATAGAGACACTGAGACAGAGACAGAGACACCGAGACAGAGACACAGAGACAGAGACACAGAGACAGAGACACAGAGACAGAGACACAGAGACAGAGACACAGAGTCAGAGACAGAGACACAGAGACAGAGACACAGAGACAGAGACACAGAGACGGAGACAGATGGACAGAGACTCAGAGACCGTGACACAAGGAGAGAGACACAGAGACATAGACACAGAGACAGAGATACAGAGACAGAGACGCAGAGACAGAGACACAGAGACAGAGACGCAGAGACAGAGACACAGAGACGGAGACCCAGAGACAGAGACACACATACAGAGACACAGAGACAGAGACACAGTGACAGAGACACAGAGACAGAGACACAGGGACAGGGACACAGAGACATAGCCACAGAGACAGAGACATATAGACAGAGACACAGAGACAGAGACACAGAGGCGGAGACACAGGGACAGAGACACAGAGACAGGGACACAGAGAGAGTGACACAAAGACAGAGACACAGGGACAGAGGAACAGAGACATAGACACAGAGACAGAGACGCAGAGACAGAGACACAGGGACGGAGACACAAGGACAGAGACACAGAGACAGGGACACAGAGAGAGAGACACAGAGACAGAGACACAGAGACAGAGACACAGAGACAGAGACACAGAGACAGAGACACAGAGACAGAGACACAGAGACAGAGACACAGAGACGGAGACTGTGGGACAGGGACACAGGGACAGAGACACAGTGAGACAGACAGAGACACAGAGACGGAGACACAGGGACAGAGACACAGAGACAGAGATTCAGATGCAGAGACACAGAGACGGAGACACAGGGACAGAGACACAGAGACAGGGACACAGAGGCAGAGATTCAGATGCAGAGACACAGGGACAGATACACAGCGACAGAGACACGGAGAGAGACCCACGGAGACAGAGACACAGAGACAGGGACACAGAGACGGAGACAGATGGACAGAGACTCAGAGACCGTGACACAAGGAGAGAGACACAGAGACATAGACACAGAGACAGAGATACAGAGACAGAGACGCAGAGACAGATACCCAGAGGCAGAGACACAGAGACAGAGACAGAGACACAGTGACGGAGACACAGGGGCAGAGACACAGAGACAGGGACCCAGCGACAGAGTCACAGAGATAGAGACACTGAGACAGAGACAGAGACACCGAGACAGAGACACAGAGACAGAGACACAGAGACAGAGACACAGAGACAGTGGCACAAAGACGGAGACACAGGGGCAGAGACACCGAGACAGAGACACAGAGACGGAGACACAGAGACAGAGACACAGAGACAGAGACACAGAGACAGAGACACAGAGTCAGAGACAGAGACAGAGACAGAGACAGAGACAGAGACAGAGACAGAGACAGAGACACGGAGACAGATACACAGAGACAGAGACACAGAGACAGAGACACAGAGACAGAGATACAGAGACAGAGACACAGAGACAGAGACACAGCGACAGAGACACAGAGACAGAGACACAGAGACAGAGACACAGAGACGGATACTGTGGGACAGAGACACAGAGACAGAGACACAGTGAGACAGACAGAGACACAGAGACAGAGACACAGGGACAGAGACACAGAGACAGAGACACAGAGACAGATTCACAGAGACAGAGACACAGAGACAGAGACACAGAGACAGAGACACAGAGACAGAGACACAGAGACGGAGACGCAGAGACAGAGATACAGGGAGAGGGGCACAGAAACGGAGACACAGGGACAGAGACACAGAGACAGGGACACAGAGACAGAGACGCAGTGACAGAGACACAGAGACAGAGACACAGAGAAAGAGAAACAGAGACAGAGACAGAGACAGAGACACAGAGACAGAGACACAGAGACAGAGACACAGAGACAGAGACACAGAGACAGAGACACAGAGACAGAGACACAGAGACAGAGACACAGAGACAGAGACACAGAGACAGAGACACAGAGACAGATACGCAGAGACAGAGACACAGAGACGGAGACCCAGAGACAGAGACACAGAGACAGAGACACAGAGACAGAGACACAGGGACAGAGACACAGAGACAGAGACACAGAGACAGAGACACAGAGACAGAGACACAGAGACAGAGACGCAGAGACAGGGACACAGAGACAGAGACACAGAGACCGAGACCCAGAGACAGAGACACAGAGACAGAGACACAGAGACAGAGACACAGAGACCGAGACACAGAGACAGAGACACAGAGACAGAGGCACAGAGACAGAGTCACAGAGATAGAGAGACAGAGGCAGAGGCACGGAGACAGAGACACAGAGAAAGAGAAACAGAGACAGAGACAGAGACAGAGACACAGATACAGAGACACAGAGACAGGGACACAGAGACAGAGACACAGAGACGGAGATACAGAGACAGAGACACAGAGACAGAGACACAGAGACAGAGTCACAGAGACAGAGACACAGAGACAGAGACACAGAGGCCGAGACGCAGAGACAGAGACACAGAGACAGAGACACAGAGACAGAGACACAGAGACAGAGACACAGAGACAGAGACACAGAGACAGAGACACAGAGACAGAGACACAGAGACAGAGACACAGAGACAGAGACACAGAGACAGAGACACAGAGACAGAGACACAGAGACAGAGACACAGAGACAGAGTCACAGAGACAGAGACACAGAGGCAGAGGCACAGAGACAGAGACACAGTGACAGAGACACAGAGACAGAGACGCAGAGACAGAGACACAGAGACAGAGACACAGAGAAAGAGAAAGAGAAACAGAGACAGAGACAGAGACACAGAGACAGAGACACAGAGACAGAGACACAGAGACAGAGATACAGAGAGAGAGACACAGAGAAAGAGACGCAGAGACAGAGACACAGAGACAGAGACACAGAGGCCGAGACCCAGAGACAGAGACACAGATTCAGAGACACAGAGACAGACACACAGAGGCAGAAACACAGAGACAGAGACACAAAGACAGAGACACAGAGACAGAGTCACAGAGACAGAGACACAGAGGCAGAGGCACAGAGACAGAGACACAGAGAGAGAGACACGGAGACAGAGACGCAGAGACAGAGAAACAGAGACAGAGACACAGTGAGACAGACAGAGACACAGAGACAGAGACACGGAGACAGAGACTCAGAGACAGAGACACAGAGACAGAGACACAGAGACAGATTCACAGACACAGAGACACAGAGGCAGAGGCACAGAGACAGAGACACAGAGACAGAGACACAGAGACAGAGACACAGAGACAGAGACACAGAGACAGATTCACAGACACAGAGACACAGAGGCAGAGGCACAGAGACAGAGACACAGAGGCAGAGACACAGGGACAGAGACACAGAGACAGAGACACAGAGACAGAGACACAGAGACAGAGACACAGAGACCGAGACACAGAGACAGAGACACAGAGACAGAGGCACAGAGGCAGAGTCACAGAGATAGAGAGACAGAGGCAGAGGCACGGAGACAGAGACACAGAGAAAGAGAAACAGAGACAGAGACACAGAGACAGAGACACAGAGACAGAGACACAGAGACAGAGACTCAGAGACAGAGACACAGAGACAGAGACACAGAGACAGAGACACAGAGACAGAGACACAGAGACAGAGACACAGAGACAGAGACACAGAGACAGAGACACAGAGACAGAGACACAGAGACAGAGACACAGAGACAGAGACACAGAGACAGAGTCACAGAGACAGAGACACAGAGGCAGAGGCACAGAGACAGAGACACAGTGACAGAGACACAGAGACAGAGACGCAGAGACAGAGACACAGAGACAGAGACACAGAGAAAGATAAAGAGAAACAGAGACAGAGACAGAGACACAGAGACAGAGACACAGAGACAGAGACACAGAGACAGAGATACAGAGAGAGAGACACAGAGAAAGAGACGCAGAGACAGAGACACAGAGACAGAGACACAGAGGCCGAGACCCAGAGACAGAGACACAGATTCAGAGACACAGAGACAGACACACAGAGGCAGAAACACAGAGACAGAGACACAAAGACAGAGACACAGAGACAGAGTCACAGAGACAGAGACACAGAGGCAGAGGCACAGAGACAGAGACACAGAGAGAGAGACACGGAGACAGAGACGCAGAGACAGAGACAAAATGACAGAGACTCGGAGACAGAGACATAGGGAGAGAGACACAGAATCGTAGACACAAGAAAAGAGACACAGAGACAGGGACACAGAGACGGAGACACAGAGAGAGAGACACAGAGACAGAGACACAGAGACAGAGATACAGAGACAGAGTCACAGAGACAGAGACACAGAGGCAGAGGCACAGAGACCGTGACACAGGGAGTGAGACACAGAGACATAGACACAGACACAGAGGCACAGAGACAGAGACACAGAGACCGAGACACAGAGACGGAGACACAGGGGCAGAGACACCGAGACAGAGACACAGAGACAGAGACACAGAGACAGGGACACAGAGACGGAGACGCAAGGACTGAGACACAGAGACAGGGACACAGAGAGAGTGACTCAGAGACAGAGACACAGGGACAGAGGCACAGAGACGTAGACACATAGACAGAGACACAGACACAGAGACAGGGACACAGGGACAGGGACACAGAGGCATAGCCACAGAGACAGGGACATAGAGACAGAGACACAGAGACAGAGACACAGAGACAGAGACACAGAGACAGAGTCACAGAGACAGAGACACAGAGGCAGAGACACAGAGACCGAGACCCAGAGACAGAGACACAGATACAGAGACACAGAGACAGAGACACAGAGACAGAGGCACAGAGACAGAGTCACAGAGATAGAGACACAGAGGCAGAGGCACAGAGACAGAGACACAGAGAAAGAGAAACAGAGACAGTGACAGAGACACAGATACAGAGACACAGAGACAGAGACACAGAGACAGAGACACAGAGACAGAGACACAGAGACAGAGACACAGAGGCAGAGATACAGAGACAGAGACACAGAGACAGAGACACAGAGACAGAGTCACAGAGACAGAGACACAGAGACAGAGACACAGAGACGGAGACGCAGAGACAGAGACACAGAGACAGAGACACAGAGACCGAGACCCAGAGACAGAGACACAGATACAGAGACACAGAGACAGACACACAGAGACAGAGACACAGAGACAGAGACACAGAGACAGAGACACAGAGACAGAGACACAGAGACATAGTCACAGAGACAGAGACACAGAGACAGAGACACAGAGACAGAGACACAGAGACAGAGACACAGAGACAGAGACACAGAGACAGAGACACAGAGACAGAGACACAGAGACAGATTCACAGAGACAGAAACACGGAGACCGAAGCACAGGGACATAGCCACAGAGGCAGAGACACAGAGACAGAGACAGAGACACAGAGACAGAGACACAGAGACAGAGACACCGAGACAGAGACAGAGAGACAGAGACATAAAGACAGAGACATAGAGACCGAGACACGGAGACGGAGACCCATGTCCAGAGACACACGGACAGAGGCATAGACACAGAGACAGAGGCACAGAGACAGAGACACAGAGACCGAGACACAGAGACGGAGACACAGGGGCAGAGACACCGAGACAGAGACACAGAGACAGAGACACAGAGACAGAGACGCAGAGACAGAGACACAGAGACAGAGAGACAGAGACGGAGACTGTGGGACAGAGACACAGAGACAGAGATACAGATGCAGAGACACAGAGACGGAGACACAGGGACAGAGACACAGAGACAGAGACACAGAGACAGAGACACAGAGACAGAGACACAGAGACAGAGACACAGAGACCGAGACACAGAGGCAGAGGCACAGAGGCAGAAGCACAGAGACAGAGACACAGAGACGATGACACAGAGACGGAGACTGTCGGACAGAGAAACAGAGACAGAGACACAGTGAGACAGACAGAGACACAGAGACAGAGACACGGAGACAGAGACTCAGAGACAGAGACACAGAGACAGAGACACAGAGACAGATTCACAGACACAGAGACACAGAGGCAGAGGCACAGAGACAGAGACACAGAGACAGAGACACAGAGACAGAGACACAGAGACAGAGACACAGAGACAGATTCACAGACACAGAGACACAGAGGCAGAGGCACAGAGACAGAGACACAGAGGCAGAGACACAGGGACAGAGACACAGAGACAGAGACACAGAGACAGAGACACAGAGACAGAGACACAGAGACCGAGACACAGAGACAGAGACACAGACACCGAGACACAGAGGCAGAGGCACAGAGGCAGAAGCACAGAGACAGAGACACAGAGACGATGACACAGAGACGGAGACTGTCGGACAGAGAAACAGAGACAGAGACACAGTGTGACAGACAGAGACACAGGGACAGAGACACGGAGACAGAGACACAGAGACAGAGACACAGAGACAGAGACACAGAGACAGAGACACAGAGACAGATTCACAGACACGGAGACACAGAGGCAGAGGCACAGAGACATAGACACAGAGACAGAGACACAGAGACAGAGACACAGAGACAGAGACACAGAGACAGAGACACAGAGACAGATTCACAGAGACAGAAACACGGAGACCGAAGCACAGGGACATAGACACAGAGACAGAGACACAGAGACAGGGACACAGAGACGGAGACACAGAGACAGAGACACAGAGACAGAGACACAGAGACAGAGACACAGAGACAGAGACACAGAGACAGAGACACAGAGACAGAGACATAGAGACAGAGACACAGTGACCGAGACACAGAGACGTAGACACAGGGACAGAGACACAGAGACAGGGACACAGAGACAGAGACACAGAGACGGAGACACAGGGACAGAGACACAGAGACTGGGACACAGAGAGAGTGCCACAAAGACAGAGACACAGGGACAGAGGAACAGAGACATAGACACAGACACAGAGACACAGAGACAGAGACACAGGGACGGAGACACAAGGACAGAGACACAGAGACAGAGACACAGAGACAGAGACACAGAGACAGAGACACAGAGACAGAGACACAGAGACAGAGACACAGAGACAGAGACACAGAGACAGAGACACAGAGACAGAGACACAGAGACGGAGACTGTGGGACAGAGACACAGAGACAGAGACACAGTGAGACAGACAGAGACACAGAGACAGAGACACAGAGACAGAGACACAGAGACAGAGACACAGAGACAGAGACACAGAGACAGAGACACAGAGACAGAGACACAGAGACAGAGACACAGAGACAGACACACAGAGACAGAGACACAGAGACAGAGACACAGAGACAGAGACACAGAGACAGAGACACAGAGACAGAGACACAGAGACAGAGACACAGAGACAGAGACACAGAGACATAGTCACAGAGACAGAGATACAGAGGCAGAGGCACAGACACAGAGACACAGAGACAGAGACACGGAGACAGAGACGCAGAGACAGAGACACAGAGACAGAGACAAAATGACAGAGATTCCGAGACAGAGACACAGGGAGAGAGATACAGAAACGTAGACACAAGGACAGAGACACAGAGACAGGGACACAGAGACGGAGACACAGAGAGAGAGACACAGAGACAGAGACACAGAGACAGAGACACAGAGACAGAGACACAGAGGCAGAGGCACAGAGACCGTGACACAGGGAGTGAGACACAGAGACATAGACACAGACACAGAGACACAGAAACAGAGACACAGAGACCGAGACACAGAGACAGAGACACAGGGACAGAGACACCGCGACAGAGACACAGAGACAGAGACACAGAGACAGAGACGCAGAGACAGAGACAGAGACGGAGACACAGAACCAGAGACACGGAGAGAGACCACGGAGACAGAGACACAGAGGCGGAGACACAGAGACAGAGATACAGAGACGGATACACAGGGACAGAGACACAGAGGCAGAGGCACAGAGACAGAGACACAGAGACAGAGACACAGAGACAGAGACACAGACACACAGACACAGAGACAGAGACACAGAGACAGAGACACAGAGACAGAGTCACAGAGACAGAGACACAGAGGCAGAGACACAGAGACCGAGACCCAGAGACAGAGACGCAGAGACAGAGACATAGAGACCGAGACCCAGAGACAGGGACACAGAGGCAGAGATTCAGATGCAGAGATACAGGGACAGATTCACAGAGACAGAGACACGGAGAGGGACACAGAGACGGAGACATATGGACAGAGACACAGAGACCGTGACACAAGGAGAGAGACACAGAGACATAGACACAGAGACAGAGACACAGAGACAGATTCACAGAGACAGAAACACAGAGACCGAAGCACAGGGACAGAGACACAGAGACAGAGACACAGAGACAGAGACACAGAGACAGAGACACAGAGACAGAGACACAGAGACAGACACACAGAGACAGAGACACAGAGACAGAGACACAGAGACAGAGACACAGAGACAGAGACACAGAGACAGAGACACAGAGACAGAGACACAGAGACAGAGACACAGAGACAGAGACACAGAGACATAGTCACAGAGACAGAGATACAGAGGCAGAGGCACAGACACAGAGACACAGAGACAGAGACACGGAGACAGAGACGCAGAGACAGAGACACAGAGACAGAGACAAAATGACAGAGATTCCGAGACAGAGACACAGGGAGAGAGATACAGAAACGTAGACACAAGGACAGAGACACAGAGACAGGGACACAGAGACGGAGACACAGAGAGAGAGACACAGAGACAGAGACACAGAGACAGAGACACAGAGACAGAGACACAGAGGCAGAGGCACAGAGACCGTGACACAGGGAGTGAGACACAGAGACATAGACACAGACACAGAGACACAGAAACAGAGACACAGAGACCGAGACACAGAGACAGAGACACAGGGACAGAGACACCGCGACAGAGACACAGAGACAGAGACACAGAGACAGAGACGCAGAGACAGAGACAGAGACGGAGACACAGAACCAGAGACACGGAGAGAGACCACGGAGACAGAGACACAGAGGCGGAGACACAGAGACAGAGATACAGAGACGGATACACAGGGACAGAGACACAGAGGCAGAGGCACAGAGACAGAGACACAGAGACAGAGACACAGAGACAGAGACACAGACACACAGACACAGAGACAGAGACACAGAGACAGAGACACAGAGACAGAGTCACAGAGACAGAGACACAGAGGCAGAGACACAGAGACCGAGACCCAGAGACAGAGACGCAGAGACAGAGACACAGAGACAGAGACATAGAGACAGAGACACAGAGACAGAAACACAGAGACCGAGACCCAGAGACAGAGACACACATACAGAGACACAGAGACAGAGACACAGAAACAGAGACACAGAGACAGAGTCACAGAGACAGAGACACAGAGGCAGAGGCGCAGAGACAGAGACACAGAGACAGAGACACGGAGACAGAGACACAGAGACCGAGACGCAGAGAAAGAGAAACAGAGACAGAGACAGAGACACAGGCACAGAGACAGAGACACAGAGACAGAGACACAGAGGCAGAGACACAGAGACAGAGACACAGAGACAGAGACACAGAAGCAGAGGCACAGAGGCAGAGACTCGGGGACAGAGACACAGAGACAGAGACACAGCGACCCAGACACAGAGACAGAGATTCGGAGACAGAGACACAGGGGCTGAGACACCGAGACAGAGACACAGAGACGGAGACACAGGGACAGGGACACAGAGACAGGGACACAGAGACGGAGACTCTGGGACAGAGACACAGAGACAGAGATTCAGAGACAGGGACACAGAGGCAGAGATTCAGATGCAGAGACACAGGGACAGATTCACAGAGACAGAGACACGGAGAGAGGCCCACGGAGACAGAGACACAGAGACAGGGACACAGAGACGGAGACACATGGACAGAGACACAGAGACCGTGACACAAGGAGAGAGACAAAGAGACATAGACACAGAGACAGAGACACAGAGACAGAGACACAGAGACAGAGACACAGAGACAGAGACACAGAGACAGAGACACAGAGACAGAGACACAGAGACAGAGACACAGAGACAGAGACACAGAGACAGAGACACAGAGACAGAGACACAGAGACAGAGACACAGTGACAGAGACACAGAGACCGAGACCCAGAGACCGGGACACAGAGACCGAGACACAGAGACACAGACACAGATACAGAGATACAGAGACGGAGACGCAGAGACAGATACAGAGGCAGAGACGCAGAGACAGAGACAGAGACACAGAGACAGAGACACAGAGACAGAGACACCGAGACAGAGACAGAGAGACAGAGACATAAAGACAGAGACATAGAGACACACGGACAGAGGCATAGACACAGAGACAGAGGCACAGAGACAGAGACACAGAGAGAGAGACACAGAGGCAGAGACACAGAGACAGAGACAGAGACACAGAGACGGAGACACAGGGACAGAGACAAAGAGACAGGGACACAGAGACGGAGACTCTGGGACAGAGACACAGAGACAGGGACACCGAGAGGGAGAGACAGAGACACAGAGAAGGAGACAGAGGGACAGACACAGAGACAGAGACAGAGAGAAAGAGAAACAGAGTCAGAGACAGAGACAGAGGCAGAGGCAGAGACAGAGACAGAGGCAGAGACAGAGACAGAGACAGAGACAGAGACAGAGACAGAGACAGAGACAGAGACAGAGACAGAGACAGAGAGACTCAGAGACGGAGACTGTGGGACAGAGACACAGAGACAGAGATTCAGATGCAGAGACACAGAGACGGAGACACACGGACAGAGACACAGAGACAGAGACACAGAGACAGAGACACAGAGTCAGAGACACAGAGACAGAGACACAGAGACCGAGACACAGAGACAGAGACACAGAGACAGAGACACAGAGACAGATTCACAGACACAGAGACACAGAGGCAGAGGCACAGAGACAGAGACACAGACACAGACACACAGAGACAGAGACACAGAGACGGAGACACAGGGACAGAGACACAGAGACAGAGACACAGAGACAGAGACACAGAGACAGAGACACAGAGACAGAGACACAGAGACAGAGACACAGAGACAGAGACACAGAGACAGAGACACAGAGGCCGAGACACAGAGGCAGAGGCACAGAGGCAGAAGCACAGAGACAGAGACACAGAGACTGAGACACAGACACAGAGACTCAGAGACGGAGACTGTGGGACAGAGACACAGAGACAGAGATTCAGATGCAGAGACACAGAGACGGAGACACACGGACAGAGACACAGAGACAGAGACACAGAGACAGAGACACAGAGACAGAGACACAGAGACAGAGACACAGAAACAGAGACACAGAGACAGAGACACAGAGACACAGAGACAGAGACACAGAGACAGAGACACAGAGACAGAGACACAGAGACAGAGACACAGAGACAGAGACACAGAGATAGAGACACAGAGACAGAGACACAGAGACAGAGACACAGAGACAGAGACACAGAGACAGAGACACAGAGACAGATGCACAGAGACCGAGACACAGAGGCAGAGGCACAGAGGCAGAAGCACAGAGACAGAGACACAGAGACGATGACACAGAGACGGAGACTGTCGGACAGAGAAACAGAGACAGAGACACAGTGAGACAGACAGAGACACAGAGACAGAGACATGGAGACAGAGACACAGAGACAGAGACACAGAGACAGAGACACAGAGACAGAGACACAGAGACAGATTCACAGACACAGAGACACAGAGGCAGAGGCACAGAGACAGAGACACAGACACAGAGACACAGAGACAGAGACACAGAGACAGAGACACAGGGACAGAGACACAGAGACAGAGACACAGAGACAGAGACACAGAGACAGAGACACAGAGACAGAGACACAGAGACAGAGACACAGAGACCGAGACAAAGAGGCAGAGGCACAGAGGCAGAAGCACAGAGACAGAGACACAGAGACAGAGACACAGAGACAGAGACACAGAGACAGAGACACAGAGACAGAGACACAGAGACAGAGACACAGAGACAGAGACACAGAGACAGAGACACAGAGACAGATACACAGAGACAGATTCACAGGCACAGAGACACAGAGGCAGAGGCACAGAGACATAGACACAGAGACAGAGACACAGAGACAGAGACACAGAGACAGAGAAACAGAGACAGAGACACAGAGACAGAGACACAGAGACAGAGACACAGAGACAGAGACACAGAGACAGAGACACAGAGACAGAGACACAGAGACAGAGACACAGAGACAGAGACACAGAGACAGAGACACAGAGACATAGACACAGAGACAGAGACACAGAGACAGAGACACAGAGACAGAGACACAGAGACAGGGACACAGGGAGAGTGACTCAGAGACAGAGACACATGGACAGAGGCACAGAGACATAGGCACAGAGACAGAGACACAGAGAAAGAGACACAGGGACGAGACACATGGACAGAGACACAGAGACAGGGACTCAGAGAGAGAGACTCAGAGACAGAGACACAGAGACGGAGACGCAGAGACAGATACAGAGGCAGAGACAAACAGACAGAGACAGAGACACAGAGACGGAGACGCAGGGACAGGGGCATAGAGACAAAGACTCAGAGACAGAGACACAGGTACAGACACAGAGACAGAGACACAGAGACAGAGACACAGAGACAGAGACACAGAGACAGAGACGCAGAGACAGAGACACAGAGACAGAGACACAGGGGAAGAGAAACAGAGACCGAGACACAGAGACAGAGACGCAGAGACAGGGACACAGAGACAGAGACACAGAGACAGAGACACAGAGACGGAGATTCAGATGCAGAGACACAGAGACGGAGACACAGGGACAAAGACACAGAGACAGGGACACAGAGGCAGAGATTCAGATGCAGAGACACAGTGACAGATTCACAGAGACAGAGACAAGGGAGAGAGGCCCACGGAGACAGAGGCACAGAGACAGGGATACAGAGACGGAGACACAGGTACAGAGACACACGGACAGAGGCATAGACACAGAGACAGAGACACAGAGACACAGACAGAGAGACGGAGACACAGAGACAGAGACACAGAGACAGAGACACAGAGACAGAGACAGAGAGACAGAGACACAGAGACAGAGACACAGAGACAGAGACACAGAGACATAGTCACAGAGACAGAGACACAGAGACAGAGACACAGAGACAGAGACACAGAGACAGAGACACAGAGACAGAGACACAGAGACAGAGACACAGAGACAGAGACACAGAGACAGAGACACAGAGACACAGAGACAGAGTCACAGAGACAGAGACACAGAGGCAGAGGCACAGAGACAGAGACACAGTGACAGAGACACAGAGACAGAGACGCAGAGACAGAGACACAGAGAAAGAGAAAGAGAAACAGAGACAGAGACAGAGACACAGAGACAGAGACACAGAGACAGAGACACAGAGACAGAGACACAGAGACAGAGACACAGAGAGAGAGACACAGAGACAGAGACGCAGAGACAGAGACACAGAGACAGAGACACAGAGGCCGAGACCCAGAGACAGAGACACAGATTCAGAGACACAGAGACAGACACACAGAGGCAGAAACACAGAGACAGAGACACATAGACAGAGACACAGAGACAGAGTCACAGAGACAGAGACACAGAGGCAGAGGCACAGAGACAGAGACACAGAGAGAGAGACACGGAGACAGAGACGCAGAGACAGAGACACAGAGACAGAGACAAAATGACAGAGAGTCGGAGACAGAGACATAGGGAGAGAGACACAGAATCGTAGACACAAGAAAAGAGACACAGAGACAGGGACACAGAGACGGAGACACAGAGAGAGAGACACAGAGACAGAGACACAGAGACAGAGACACAGAGACAGAGACACAGAGACAGAGTCACAGAGACTGAGACACAGAGGCAGAGGCACAGAGACCGTGACACAGGGAGTGAGACACAGAGACATAGACACAGACACAGAGGCACAGAGACAGAGACACAGAGACCGAGACACAGAGACGGAGACACAGGGGCAGAGACACCGAGACAGAGACACAGAGACAGAGACACAGAGACGGAGACGCAGAGATAGAGACACAGAGACAGAGACACAGAGACGGAGACTGTGGGACAGAGACACAGAGACAGAGATACAGATGCAGAGACACAGAGACGGAGACACAGGGACAGAGACACAGAGACAGAGACACAGAGACAGAGACACAGAGACAGAGACACAGAGACAGAGACACAGAGACCGAGACACAGAGGCAGAGGCACAGAGGCAGAAGCACAGAGACAGAGACACAGAGACGATGACACAGAGACGGAGACTGTCGGACAGAGAAACAGAGACAGAGACACAGTGTGACAGACAGAGACACAGGGACAGAGACACGGAGACAGAGACACAGAGACAGAGACACAGAGACAGAGACACAGAGACAGATTCACAGACACAGAGACACAGAGGCAGAGGCACAGAGACATAGACACAGAGACAGAGACACAGAGACAGAGACACAGAGACAGATTCACAGAGACAGAAACACGGAGACCGAAGCACAGGGACATAGACACAGAGACAGAGACACAGAGACAGGGACACAGAGACGGAGACGCAAGGACTGAGACACAGAGACAGGGACACAGAGAGAGTGACTCAGAGACAGAGACACAGGGACAGAGGCACAGAGACGTAGACACATAGACAGAGACACAGACACAGAGACAGGGACACAGGGACAGGGACACAGAGACATAGCCACAGAGACAGGGACATAGAGACAGAGACACAGAGACAGAGACACAGAGACAGAGACACAGAGACAGAGACACAGAGACAGTGACACAGAGACAGAGACACAGAGACAGAGACACAGAGACAGAGTCACTGAGACAGAGACACAGAGGCAGAGACACAGAGACCGAGAGCCAGAGACAGAGACACAGATACAGAGACACAGAGACAGAGACACAGAGACAGAGGCACAGAGACAGAGTCACAGAGATAGAGACACAGAGGCAGAGGCACAGAGACAGAGACACAGAGACAGAGACACAGAGACAGAGACACAGAGACAGAGATACAGAGACAGAGACACAGAGACAGAGACACAGAGACAGAGACAGAGACGGAGACACAGAACCAGAGACACGGAGAGAGACCACGGAGACAGAGACACAGAGGCGGAGACACAGAGACAGAGATACAGAGACGGATACACAGGGACAGAGACACAGAGGCAGAGGCACAGAGACAGAGACACAGAGACAGAGACACAGAGACAGAGACACAGACACACAGACACAGAGACAGAGACACAGAGACAGAGACACAGAGACAGAGTCACAGAGACAGAGACACAGAGGCAGAGACACAGAGACCGAGACCCAGAGACAGAGACGCAGAGACAGAGACATAGAGACCGAGACCCAGAGACAGGGACACAGAGGCAGAGATTCAGATGCAGAGATACAGGGACAGATTCACAGAGACAGAGACACGGAGAGGGACACAGAGACGGAGACATATGGACAGAGACACAGAGACCGTGACACAAGGAGAGAGACACAGAGACATAGACACAGAGACAGAGACACAGAGACAGATTCACAGAGACAGAAACACAGAGACCGAAGCACAGGGACATAGACACAGAGGCAGAGACACAGAGACAGGGACACAGAGACGGAGACGCAAGGGCAGAGACACAGAGACAGGGACACGGAGAGAGTGACTCAGAGACAGAGACACAGGGACAGAGGAACAGAGACGTAGACACATAGACAGAGACACAGACACAGAGACAGGGACACAGGGACAGGGACACAGAGACATAGCCACAGAGACAGGGACATAGAGACAGAGACACAGAGACAGAGACACAGAGACAGAGACACAGAGACAGAGACACAGAGACAGAGACACAGAGACAGAGACACAGAGACAGAGACACAGATACAGAGACACAGAGACAGACACACAGAGACAGAGACACAGAGACAGAGACACAGAGACAGAGACACAGAGACAGAGACACAGAGACAGAGACACAGAGAGAGAGACACAGAGACATAGTCACAGAGACAGAGATACAGAGGCAGAGGCACAGAGACAGAGACACAGAGACAGAGACACGGAGACAGAGACGCAGAGACAGAGACACAGAGACAGAGACACAGATACAGAGACACAGATACAGACACACAGAGACAGAGACACAGAGACAGAGACACAGAGACAGAGACACAGAGACAGAGACACAGAGACAGAGACACAGAGACAGAGACACAGAGACAGAGACACAGAGACATAGTCACAGAGACAGAGATACAGAGGCAGAGGCACAGAGACAGAGACACAGAGACAGAGACACGGAGACAGAGACGCAGAGACAGAGACACAGAGACAGAGACAAAATGACAGAGATTCCGAGACAGAGACACAGGGAGAGAGATACAGAAACGTAGACACAAGGACAGAGACACAGAGACAGGGACACAGAGACGGAGACACAGAGAGAGAGACACAGAGACAGAGACACAGAGACAGAGACACAGAGACAGAGACACAGAGGCAGAGGCACAGAGACCGTGACACAGGGAGTGAGACACAGAGACATAGACACAGACACAGAGACACAGAAACAGAGACACAGAGACCGAGACACAGAGACAGAGACACAGGGACAGAGACACCGCGACAGAGACACAGAGACAGAGACACAGAGACAGAGACGCAGAGACAGAGACAGAGACGGAGACACAGAACCAGAGACACGGAGAGAGACCACGGAGACAGAGACACAGAGGCGGAGACACAGAGACAGAGATACAGAGACGGATACACAGGGACAGAGACACAGAGGCAGAGGCACAGAGACAGAGACACAGAGACAGAGACACAGAGACAGAGACACAGACACACAGACACAGAGACAGAGACACAGAGACAGAGACACAGAGACAGAGTCACAGAGACAGAGACACAGAGGCAGAGACACAGAGACCGAGACCCAGAGACAGAGACGCAGAGACAGAGACATAGAGACCGAGACCCAGAGACAGGGACACAGAGGCAGAGATTCAGATGCAGAGATACAGGGACAGATTCACAGAGACAGAGACACGGAGAGGGACACAGAGACGGAGACATATGGACAGAGACACAGAGACCGTGACACAAGGAGAGAGACACAGAGACATAGACACAGAGACAGAGACACAGAGACAGATTCACAGAGACAGAAACACAGAGACCGAAGCACAGGGACATAGACACAGAGGCAGAGACACAGAGACAGGGACACAGAGACAGAGACACAGGGACAGAGGAACAGAGACGTAGACACATAGACAGAGACACAGACACAGAGACAGGGACACAGGGACAGGGACACAGAGACATAGCCACAGAGACAGGGACATAGAGACAGAGACACAGAGACAGAGACACAGAGACAGAGACACAGAGACAGAGACACAGAGACAGAGACACAGAGACAGAGACACAGAGACAGAGACACAGAGACAGACACACAGAGACAGAGACACAGAGACAGAGACACAGAGACAGAGACACAGAGACAGAGACACAGAGACAGAGACACAGAGACAGAGACACAGAGACAGAGACACAGAGACATAGTCACAGAGACAGAGATACAGAGGCAGAGGCACAGACACAGAGACACAGAGACAGAGACACGGAGACAGAGACGCAGAGACAGAGACACAGAGACAGAGACAAAATGACAGAGATTCCGAGACAGAGACACAGGGAGAGAGATACAGAAACGTAGACACAAGGACAGAGACACAGAGACAGGGACACAGAGACGGAGACACAGAGAGAGAGACACAGAGACAGAGACACAGAGACAGAGACACAGAGACAGAGACACAGAGGCAGAGGCACAGAGACCGTGACACAGGGAGTGAGACACAGAGACATAGACACAGACACAGAGACACAGAAACAGAGACACAGAGACCGAGACACAGAGACAGAGACACAGGGACAGAGACACCGCGACAGAGACACAGAGACAGAGACACAGAGACAGAGACGCAGAGACAGAGACAGAGACGGAGACACAGAACCAGAGACACGGAGAGAGACCACGGAGACAGAGACACAGAGGCGGAGACACAGAGACAGAGATACAGAGACGGATACACAGGGACAGAGACACAGAGGCAGAGGCACAGAGACAGAGACACAGAGACAGAGACACAGAGACAGAGACACAGACACACAGACACAGAGACAGAGACACAGAGACAGAGACACAGAGACAGAGTCACAGAGACAGAGACACAGAGGCAGAGACACAGAGACCGAGACCCAGAGACAGAGACGCAGAGACAGAGACATAGAGACCGAGACCCAGAGACAGGGACACAGAGGCAGAGATTCAGATGCAGAGATACAGGGACAGATTCACAGAGACAGAGACACGGAGAGGGACACAGAGACGGAGACATATGGACAGAGACACAGAGACCGTGACACAAGGAGAGAGACACAGAGACATAGACACAGAGACAGAGACACAGAGACAGATTCACAGAGACAGAAACACAGAGACCGAAGCACAGGGACATAGACACAGAGGCAGAGACACAGAGACAGGGACACAGAGACGGAGACGCAAGGGCAGAGACACAGAGACAGGGACACGGAGAGAGTGACTCAGAGACAGAGACACAGGGACAGAGGAACAGAGACGTAGACACATAGACAGAGACACAGACACAGAGACAGGGACACAGGGACAGGGACACAGAGACATAGCCACAGAGACAGGGACATAGAGACAGAGACACAGAGACAGAGACACAGAGACAGAGACACAGAGACAGAGACACAGAGACAGAGACACAGAGACAGAGACACAGAGACAGAGACATAGAGACAGAGACACAGTGACCGAGACACAGAGACGTAGACACAGGGACAGAGACACAGAGACAGGGACACAGAGACAGAGACACAGAGACGGAGACACAGGGACAGAGACACAGAGACTGGGACACAGAGAGAGTGCCACAAAGACAGAGACACAGGGACAGAGGAACAGAGACATAGACACAGACACAGAGACACAGGGACGGAGACACAAGGACAGAGACACAGAGACAGAGACACAGAGACAGAGACACAGAGACAGAGACACAGAGACAGAGACACAGAGACAGAGACACAGAGACAGAGACACAGAGACAGAGACACAGAGACAGAGACACAGAGACAGAGACACAGAGACAGAGACACAGAGACGGAGACTGTGGGACAGAGACACAGAGACAGAGACACAGTGAGACAGACAGAGACACAGAGACGGAGACACAGGGACAGAGACACAGAGACAGAAACACAGAGACAGATTCACAGAGACAGAGACACAGAGACAGAGACGCAGAGGCAGAGACATAAAGACAGAGACATAGAGACCGAGACACGGAGACGGAGACACAGGTGCAGAGACACACGGACAGAGGCATAGACACAAAGACAGAGGCACAGAGACAGATACGCAGAGACAGAGACACAGAGACAGAGACACAGACACAGAGACACAGAGACAGAGACACAGAGACAGAGACACAGAGACAGAGACACAGAGACAGAGACACAGAGATAGAGACACAGAGACAGAGACACAGAGACAGAGACACAGAGACAGAGACACAGAGACAGAGACACAGAGACAGAGACACAGAGACAGAGACACAGAGACAGAGACACAGAGACAGAGAGACAGAGACACAGAGACAGAGACACAGAGACAGAGACACAGAAACAGAGACACAGAGACAGAGACACAGAGACAGAGACACAGAGACAGAGACACAGAGACAGAGACACAGAGACAGAGACACAGAGACAGAGACACAGAGACAGAGGCACAGAGACAGAGGCACAGAGACAGAGACACAGAGACAGAGACACAGAGACAGAGACACAGAGACAGAGACACAGAGACAGAGACACAGAGACAGAGACACAGAGACAGAGACACAGAGACAGAGACACAGAGACAGAGACACAGAGACAGAGAGGCAGAGACAGAAACACAGAGACAGAAACACAGAGACAGAAACACAGAGACCGAGACCCAGAGACAGAGACACAGATACAGAGACACAGAGACAGAGACACAGAAACAGAGACACAGAGACAGAGTCACAGAGACAGAGACACAGAGGCAGAGGCGCAGAGACAGAGACACAGAGACAGAGACACGGAGACAGAGACACAGAGACCGAGACGCAGAGAAAGAGAAACAGAGACAGAGACAGAGACACAGGCACAGAGACAGAGACACAGAGACAGAGACACAGAGGCAGAGACACAGAGACAGAGACACAGCGACCCAGACACAGAGACAGAGATTCGGAGACAGAGACACAGGGGCTGAGACACCGAGACAGAGACACAGAGACGGAGACACAGGGACAGGGACACAGAGACAGGGACACAGAGACGGAGACTCTGGGACAGAGACACAGAGACAGAGATTCAGAGACAGGGACACAGAGGCAGAGATTCAGATGCAGAGACACAGGGACAGATTCACAGAGACAGAGACACGGAGAGAGGCCCACGGAGAAGAGACACAGAGACAGGGACACAGAGACGGAGACACATGGACAGAGACACAGAGACCGTGACACAAGGAGAGAGACAAAGAGACATAGACACAGAGACAGAGACACAGAGACAGAGACACAGAGACAGAGACACAGAGACAGAGACACAGAGACAGAGACACAGAGACAGAGACACAGAGACAGAGACACAGTGACAGAGACACAGAGACCGAGACCCAGAGACCGGGACACAGAGACCGAGACACAGAGACACAGACACAGATACAGAGATACAGAGACGGAGACGCAGAGACAGATACAGAGGCAGAGACGCAGAGACAGAGACAGAGACACAGAGACAGAGACACAGTGACAGAGACACCGAGACAGAGACAGAGAGACAGAGACATAAAGACAGAGACATAGAGACACACGGACAGAGGCATAGACACAGAGACAGAGGCACAGAGACAGAGACACAGAGAGAGAGACACAGAGGCAGAGACACAGAGACAGAGACAGAGACACAGAGACGGAGACACAGGGACAGAGTCAAAGAGACAGGGACACAGAGACGGAGACTCTGGGACAGAGACACAGAGACAGGGACACCGAGAGGGAGAGACAGAGACACAGAGAAGGAGACAGAGGGACAGACACAGAGACAGAGACAGAGAGAAAGAGAAACAGAGTCAGAGACAGAGACAGAGGCAGAGGCAGAGACAGAGACAGACGCAGAGACAGAGACAGAGACAGAGACAGAGACAGAGACAGAGACAGAGACAGAGACAGAGACAGAGAGACTCAGAGACGGAGACTGTGGGACAGAGACACAGAGACAGAGATTCAGATGCAGAGACACAGAGACGGAGACACACGGACAGAGACACAGAGACAGAGACACAGAGACAGAGACACAGAGTCAGAGACACAGAGACAGAGACACAGAGACCGAGACACAGAGACAGAGACACAGAGACAGAGACACAGAGACAGATTCACAGACACAGAGACACAGAGGCAGAGGCACAGAGACAGAGACACAGACACAGACACACAGAGACAGAGACACAGAGACAGAGACACAGGGACAGAGACACAGAGACAGAGACACAGAGACAGAGACACAGAGACAGAGACACAGAGACAGAGACACAGAGACAGAGACACAGAGACAGAGACACGGAGGCCGAGACACAGAGGCAGAGGCACAGAGGCAGAAGCACAGAGACAGAGACACAGAGACTGAGACACAGACACAGAGACTCAGAGACGGAGACTATGGGACAGAGACACAGAGACAGAGATTCAGATGCAGAGACACAGAGACGGAGACACACGGACAGAGACACAGAGACAGAGACACAGAGACAGAGACACAGAGAAAGAGACACAGAGACAGAGACACAGAAACAGAGACACAGAGACAGAGACACAGAGACACAGAGACAGAGACACAGAGACAGAGACACAGAGACAGAGACACAGAGACAGAGACACAGAGACAGAGACACAGAGATAGAGACACAGAGACAGAGACACAGAGACAGAGACACAGAGACAGAGACACAGAGACAGAGACACAGAGACAGATGCACAGAGACCGAGACACAGAGGCAGAGGCACAGAGGCAGAAGCACAGAGACAGAGACACAGAGACGATGACACAGAGACGGAGACTGTCGGACAGAGAAACAGAGACAGAGACACAGTGAGACAGACAGAGACACAGAGACAGAGACATGGAGACAGAGACACAGAGACAGAGACACAGAGACAGAGACACAGAGACAGAGACACAGAGACAGAGACACAGAGACAGATTCACAGACACAGAGACACAGAGGCAGAGGCACAGAGACAGAGACACAGAGACAGAGACACAGAGACAGAGACACAGGGACAGAGACACAGAGACAGAGACACAGAGACAGAGACACAGAGACAGAGACACAGAGACAGAGACACAGAGACAGAGACACAGAGACCGAGACACAGAGGCAGAGGCACAGAGGCAGAAGCACAGAGACAGAGACACAGAGACAGAGACACAGAGACAGAGACACAGAGACAGAGACACAGAGACAGAGACACAGAGACAGAGACACAGAGACAGAGACACAGAGACAGATACACAGAGACAGATTCACAGGCACAGAGACACAGAGGCAGAGGCACAGAGACATAGACACAGAGACAGAGACACAGAGACAGAGACACAGAGACAGAGAAACAGAGACAGAGACACAGAGACAGAGACACAGAGACAGAGACACAGAGACAGAGACACAGAGACAGAGACACAGAGACAGAGACACAGAGACAGAGACACAGAGACAGAGACACAGAGACAGAGACACAGAGACAGAGACACAGAGACGGTGACTGTGGGACAGAGACACAGGGACAGAGACACAGTGAGACAGACAGAGACACAGAGACGGAGACACAGGGACAGAGACACAGAGACAGAGATTCAGATGCAGAGACACAGAGACGGAGACACAGGGACAGAGACACAGAGACAGGGACACAGAGGCAGAGATTCAGATGCAGAGACACAGGGACAGATACACAGCGACAGAGACACAGAGAGAGACCCACGGAGACAGAGACACAGAGACAGGGACACAGAGACGGAGACAGATGGACAGAGACACAGAGACCGTGACACAAGGAGAGAGACACAGAGACATAGACACAGAGACAGAGATACAGAGACAGAGACGCAGAGACAGATACACAGAGGCAGAGACACAGAGACAGAGACAGAGACACAGAGACGGAGACACAGGGGCAGAGACACAGAGACAGGGACCCAGCGACAGAGTCACAGAGATAGAGACACTGAGACAGAGACAGAGACACCGAGACAGAGACACAGAGACAGAGACACAGAGACAGAGACACAGAGACAGTGACACAAAGACGGAGACACAGGGGCAGAGACACCGAGACAGAGACACAGAGACAGAGACACAGAGACAGAGACACAGAGACAGAGATACAGAGACAGAGACACAGAGACAGAGACACAGAGTCAGAGACAGAGACAGAGACAGAGACAGAGACAGAGACAAGGAGACAGATACACAGAGACAGAGACACAGAGACAGAGACACAGAGACAGAGATACAGAGACAGAGACACAGAGACAGAGACACAGAGACAGAGACACAGAGACAGAGACGCAGAGACAGAGACGCACAGACAGGGACACAGAGACAGAGACACAGAGACAGAGACAGAGACACTGAGACAGAGACACAGAGACAGAGAAACAGAGACGGAGACACAGAGACAGATACACAGAGACAGAGACACACAGACAGAGACACAGAGACAGAGACATAGAGACAGAGACACAGAGACAGAGACACAGAGACGGAGACACAGGTACAGAGACACACGGACAGAGGCATAGACACAGAGACAGAGACACAGAGACAGAGACACAGAGACAGAGACACAGAGACAGAGACACAGAGACAGAGACACAGGGGCAGAGACACTGAGACGGAGACACAGAGATAGAGACACAGGGCCAGAGGCACAGAGACGTAGACACATAGATACAGACACAGACACAGAGACAGAGACACAGGGACAGGGACACAGAGACATAGCCACAGAGACAGAGACATAGAGACAGAGACACAGAGACAGAGACACAGAGGCGGAGACACAGGGACAGAGACACAGAGACAGGGACACAGAGAGAGTGACACAAAGACAGAGACACAGGGACAGAGGAACAGAGACATAGACACAGAGACAGAGACGCAGAGACAGAGACACAGGGACGGAGACACAAGGACAGAGACACAGAGACAGGGACACAGAGACAGAGACACAGAGACAGAGACACAGAGACGGTGACTGTGGGACAGAGACACAGGGACAGAGACACAGTGAGACAGACAGAGACACAGAGACGGAGACACAGGGACAGAGACACAGAGACAGAGATTCAGATGCAGAGACACAGAGACGGAGACACAGGGACAGAGACACAGAGACAGGGACACAGAGGCAGAGATTCAGATGCAGAGACACAGGGACAGATACACAGCGACAGAGACACAGAGAGAGACCCACGGAGACAGAGACACAGAGACAGGGACACAGAGACGGAGACAGATGGACAGAGACACAGAGACCGTGACACAAGGAGAGAGACACAGAGACATAGACACAGAGACAGAGATACAGAGACAGAGACGCAGAGACAGATACACAGAGGCAGAGACACAGAGACAGAGACAGAGACACAGAGACGGAGACACAGGGGCAGAGACACAGAGACAGGGACCCAGCGACAGAGTCACAGAGATAGAGACACTGAGACAGAGACAGAGACACCGAGACAGAGACACAGAGACAGAGACACAGAGACAGAGACACAGAGACAGTGACACAAAGACGGAGACACAGGGGCAGAGACACCGAGACAGAGACACAGAGACAGAGACACAGAGACAGAGACACAGAGACAGAGACACAGAGACAGAGACACAGAGTCAGAGACAGAGACAGAGACAGAGACAGAGACAGAGACAGAGACAAGGAGACAGATACACAGAGACAGAGACACAGAGACAGAGACACAGAGACAGAGATACAGAGACAGAGACACAGAGACAGAGACACAGAGACAGAGACACAGAGACAGAGACGCAGAGACAGAGACGCACAGACAGGGACACAGAGACAGAGACACAGAGACAGAGACAGAGACACTGAGACAGAGACACAGAGACAGAGAAACAGAGACGGAGACACAGAGACAGATACACAGAGACAGAGACACACAGACAGAGACACAGAGACAGAGACAAAATGACAGAGATTCCGAGACAGAGACACAGGGAGAGAGATACAGAAACGTAGACACAAGGACAGAGACACAGAGACAGGGACACAGAGACGGAGACACAGAGAGAGAGACACAGAGACAGAGACACAGAGACAGAGACACAGAGACAGAGACACAGAGGCAGAGGCACAGAGACCGTGACACAGGGAGTGAGACACAGAGACATAGACACAGACACAGAGACACAGAAACAGAGACACAGAGACCGAGACACAGAGACAGAGACACAGGGACAGAGACACCGCGACAGAGACACAGAGACAGAGACACAGAGACAGAGACGCAGAGACAGAGACAGAGAGGGAGACACAGAACCAGAGACACGGAGAGAGACCACGGAGACAGAGACACAGAGGCGGAGACACAGAGACAGAGATACAGAGACGGATACACAGGGACAGAGACACAGAGACAGAGACACAGAGACAGAGACACAGAGACAGAGACACAGAGACAGAGACACAGAGACAGACACACAGAGACAGAGACACAGAGACAGAGACACAGAGACAGAGACACAGAGACAGAGACACAGAGACAGAGACACAGAGACAGAGACACAGAGACAGAGACACAGAGACATAGTCACAGAGACAGAGATACAGAGGCAGAGGCACAGACACAGAGACACAGAGACAGAGACACGGAGACAGAGACGCAGAGACAGAGACACAGAGACAGAGACAAAATGACAGAGATTCCGAGACAGAGACACAGGGAGAGAGATACAGAAACGTAGACACAAGGACAGAGACACAGAGACAGGGACACAGAGACGGAGACACAGAGAGAGAGACACAGAGACAGAGACACAGAGACAGAGACACAGAGACAGAGACACAGAGGCAGAGGCACAGAGACCGTGACACAGGGAGTGAGACACAGAGACATAGACACAGACACAGAGACACAGAAACAGAGACACAGAGACCGAGACACAGAGACAGAGACACAGGGACAGAGACACCGCGACAGAGACACAGAGACAGAGACACAGAGACAGAGACGCAGAGACAGAGACAGAGACGGAGACACAGAACCAGAGACACGGAGAGAGACCACGGAGACAGAGACACAGAGGCGGAGACACAGAGACAGAGATACAGAGACGGATACACAGGGACAGAGACACAGAGGCAGAGGCACAGAGACAGAGACACAGAGAGAGAGACACAGAGACAGAGACACAGACACACAGACACAGAGACAGAGACACAGAGACAGAGACACAGAGACAGAGTCACAGAGACAGAGACACGGAGAGGGACACAGAGACGGAGACATATGGACAGAGACACAGAGACCGTGACACAAGGAGAGAGACACAGAGACATAGACACAGAGACAGAGACACAGAGACAGATTCACAGAGACAGAAACACAGAGACCGAAGCACAGGGACATAGACACAGAGGCAGAGACACAGAGACAGGGACACAGAGACGGAGACGCAAGGGCAGAGACACAGAGACAGGGACACGGAGACAGAGACACAGAGACAGAGACACAGAGACAGAGACACAGAGACAGAGACACAATGACAGAGATTCGTAGACAGAGACACAGGGAGAGAGACACAGAAACGTAGACACAAGGACAGAGACACAGAGACAGGGTCACAGAGACGGAGACACAGAGAGAGAGACACAGAGTCAGAGGCGCAGAGACAGAGACAGAGAAACAGAGACAGAGGCACAATGACAGAGATTCGGAGACAGAGACACAGGGAGAGGGACACAGAGACAGGGACTCAGAGACAGAGACACAGAGACAGAGACACAGGGGCAGAGACCCTGAGACGGAGACACAGAGACAGAGACACAGGGCCAGAGGCACAGAGACGTAGACACATAGATACAGACACAGACACAGAGACAGAGACACAGGGACAGGGACACAGAGACATAGCCACAGAGACAGAGACATAGAGACAGAGACACAGAGACAGAGACACAGAGGCGGAGACACAGGGACAGAGACACAGAGACAGGGACACAGAGAGAGTGACACAAAGACAGAGACACAGGGACAGAGGAACAGAGACATAGACACAGAGACAGAGACGCAGAGACAGAGACACAGGGACGGAGACACAAGGACAGAGACACAGAGACAGGGACACAGAGAGAGAGACACAGAGACAGAGACACAGAGACAGAGACACAGAGACAGAGACACAGAGACAGAGACACAGAGACGGTGACTGTGGGACAGAGACACAGGGACAGAGACACAGTGAGACAGACAGAGACACAGAGACGGAGACACAGGGACAGATACACAGAGACAGAGATTCAGATGCAGAGACACAGAGACGGAGACACAGGGACAGAGACACAGAGACAGGGACACAGAGGCAGAGATTCAGATGCAGAGACACAGGGACAGATACACAGCGACAGAGACACGGAGAGAGACCCACGGAGACAGAGACACAGAGACAGGGACACAGAGACGGAGACAGATGGACAGAGACACAGAGACCGTGACACAAGGAGAGAGACACAGAGACATAGACACAGAGACAGAGATACAGAGACAGAGACGCAGAGACAGATACACAGAGGCAGAGACACAGAGACAGAGACAGAGACACAGAGACGGAGACACAGGGGCAGAGACACAGAGACAGGGACCCAGCGACAGAGTCACAGAGATAGAGACACTGAGACAGAGACAGAGACACCGAGACAGAGACACAGAGACAGAGACACAGAGACAGAGACACAGAGACAGTGACACAAAGACGGAGACACAGGGGCAGAGACACCGAGACAGAGACACAGAGACAGAGACACAGAGACAGAGACACAGAGACAGAGACACAGAGACAGAGACACAGAGACAGAGACACAGAGACAGAGATACAGAGACAGAGACACAGAAACAGAGACACAGAGACAGAGACACAGAGACAGAGACGCAGATACAGAGACACAGAGACAGAGATTCAGATGCAGAGACACAGAGACGGAGAGACAGAGACACAGAGACAGTGACACAGAGACAGAGACACAGAGACAGAGACACAGAGACAGAGACGCAGAGACAGAGACACAGGGACAGAGACACAGAGACAGAGACACAATGATAGAGATTCAGAGACAGAGACACAGGGAGAGAGACACAGGAACGGAGATACAGAGCCAGAGGCACAGAGACAGAGACACAGGGCCAGAGGCACAGAGCCAGAGGCACAGAGACAAAGACACAGAGACAGAGACACAGAGGCAGAGGCACAGAGACAGAGACACAGAGACAGAGACACAGAGACAGAGTCACAGAGTCAGAGACACAGAGACAGAGACGCAGAGACAGGGACACAGAGACAGAGACACAGAGACAGAGACACAGGGACAGAGACACAGAGACATGGACACAGAGAGAGTGACTCAGAGACAGAGACACAGAGACGGAGACAGAGGCACAGAGACATATACGTAGAGACAGAGACACAGAGACGGAGACTGTGGGACAGAGACACAGAGACAGAGATTCAGATGCAGAGACACAGAGACGGAGACACAGGGACAGAGACACAGAGACAGGGACACAGAGGCAGAGATTCAGATACAGAGACACAGGGACAGATTCACAGAGACAGAGACACGGAGAGGGACCCACGGAGACAAAGACACAGAGACAGGGACACAAAGAGGGAGACACATGGACAGAGACACAGAGTCCGTAACACGAGGAGAGAGACACAGAGACAGAGACACAGAGAAAGAGAAAAACAGACAGAGACAGAGACAGAGACAGAGACAGAGACAGAGACACCGAGACAGAGACACAGAGACAGAGACACAGAGACAGAGTCACAGAGACAGAGACACAGAGACAGAGACGCAGAGACAGAGACTCAGAGACAGAGACACAGAGACCGAGACCCAGAGACAGAGACACAGATACAGAGACACAGATACAGAGACACAGAGACAGAGACACAGAGACAGAGACACAGAGACAGAGACACAGCGACAGAGACACAGAGACAGAGACACAGAGACAGAGTCACAGAGACAGAGACACAGAGGCAGAGGCACAGAGACAGAGACACAGAGACGGAGACACAGAGACAGAGACACAGAGACAGAGACACAGAGACAGAGACACAGAGACAGAGACACAATGACAGAGATTCGTAGACAGAGACACAGGGAGAGAGACACAGAAACGTAGACACAAGGACAGAGACACAGAGACAGGGACACAGAGACGGAGACACAGAGAGAGAGACACAGAGTCAGAGACGCAGAGACAGAGACAGAGACACAGAGACAGAGGCACAATGACACAGATTCGGAGACAGAGACACAGGGAGAGGGACACAGAAACGGAGACACAGGGAGAGAGACACAGAGACAGAGACGCAGAGACGGAGACGCAAGGACAGAGGCACAGAGACAGGGACACAGAGAGAGAGACTCAGAGACAGAGAAGCAGAGACAGAGACGCACAGACGGAGACACATGGAGAGAGTCACAGAGAAAGAGAAACAGAGACAGAGACAGAGACAGAGACACAGAGACCGAGACCCAGAGACAGAGTCACAGAGACAGAGACACAGAGACAGAGACACAGAGACAGAGACACAGAGACAGAGACGCAGAGACAGAGACACAGAGACAGAGACACAGAGACAGAGACACAGAGACAGAGACGCAGAGACAGAGACACAGAGACAGAGACACAGGGGAAGAGAAACAGAGACCGAGACACAGAGACAGAGACGCAGAGACAGGGACACAGAGACAGAGACACAGAGACAGAGACACAGAGACGGAGATTCAGATGCAGAGACACAGAGACGGAGACACAGGGACAAAGACACAGAGACAGGGACACAGAGGCAGAGATTCAGATGCAGAGACACAGTGACAGATTCACAGAGACAGAGACAAGGGAGAGAGGCCCACGGAGACAGAGACACAGAGACAGGGATACAGAGACGGAGACACAGGTACAGAGACACACGGACAGAGGCATAGACACAGAGTGAGAGACACAGAGACACAGACAGAGAGACGGAGACACAGAGACAGAGACACAGAGACAGAGACACAGAGACAGAGACACAGGGACAGAGACACAGAGACAGGGACACAGAGGCAGAGATTCAGATGCAGAGACACAGGGACAGATTCACAGCGACAGAGACACGGAGAGAGACCCACGGAGACAGAGACACAGAGACAGGGACACAGAGACGGAGACAGATGGACAGAGACACAGAGACCGTGACACAAGGAGAGAGACACAGAGACATAGACACAGAGACAGAGATACAGAGACAGAGACGCAGAGACAGATACACAGAGGCAGAGACACAGAGATAGAGACAGAGACACAGAGACGGAGACACAGGGGCAGAGACACAGAGACAGAGACACAGAGACAGAGACACAGAGACGGAGACACAGAGACGGAGACACAGATACAGAGACACAGAGACAGAGACACAGAGACAGAGACGCAGAGACAGAGACGCAGAGACAGGGACACAGAGACAGAGACACAGGTACAGAGACACACGGACAGAGGCATAGACACAGAGACAGAGACACAGACACACAGACACAGAGACGGAGACACAGAGACAGAGACACAGAGACAGAGACACAGAGACAGAGACACAGAGACAGAGACACAGAGACAGAGACACAGGGACAGGGACACAGAGACATAGCCACAGAGACAGAGACATAGAGACAGAGACACAGTGACAGAGACACAGAGGCGGAGACACAGGGACAGAGACACAGAGACAGGGACACAGAGAGAGTGACACAAAGACAGAGACACAGGGACAGAGGAACAGAGACATAGACACAGAGACAGAGACGCAGAGACAGAGACACAGGGACGGAGACACAAGGACAGAGACACAGAGACAGGGACACAGAGAGAGAGACACAGAGACAGAGACACAGAGACAGAGACACAGAGACAGAGACACAGAGACAGAGACAGAGACACAGAGACAGAGACACAGAGACAGAGACGCAGAGACAGAGACGCACAGACAGGGACACAGAGACAGAGACACAGAGACAGAGACAGAGACACAGAGACAGAGACACAGAGACAGAGACACAGAGACGGAGACACAGAGACAGATACACAGAGACAGAGACACACAGACAGAGACACAGAGACAGAGACATAGAGACAGAGACACAGAGACAGAGACACAGAGACGGAGACACAGGTACAGAGACACACGGACAGAGGCATAGACACAGAGACAGAGACACAGAGACACAGACACAGAGACAGAGACACAGAGACAGAGACACAGAGACAGAGACACAGAGACAGAGACACAGAGACAGAGACACAGAGACAGAGACACAGAGACAGAGACACAGAGACAGAGACACAGAGACAGAGACACAGAGACAGAGACACAGAGACAGAGACACAGAGACAGAGACATAGAGACAGAGACACAGAGACAGAGACACAGAGACAGAGACACAGAGACGGAGACACAGGGACAGAGACACAGAGACAGGGACTCACAGACAGAGACACAGAGACAGAGACACAGGGGCAGAGACACTGAGACGGAGACACAGAGACAGAGACACAGGGACAGAGGCACAGAGACGTAGACACATAGATACAGACACAGACACAGAGACAGAGACACAGGGAAAGGGACACAGAGACATAGCCACAGAGACAGAGACATAGAGTCAGAGACACAGAGACAGAGACACAGAGACGGAGACACAGGGACAGAGACACAGAGACAGGGACACAGAGGCAGAGATTCAGATGCAGAGACACAGGGACAGATTCACAGCGACAGAGACACGGAGAGAGACCCACGGAGACAGAGACACAGAGACAGGGACACAGAGACGGAGACAGATGGACAGAGACACAGAGACCGTGACACAAGGAGAGAGACACAGAGACATAGACACAGAGACAGAGATACAGAGACAGAGACGCAGAGACAGATACACAGAGGCAGAGACACAGAGATAGAGACAGAGACACAGAGACGGAGACACAGGGGCAGAGACACAGAGACAGAGACACAGAGACAGAGACACAGAGACAGAGACACAGAAACGGAGACACAGAGACGGAGACACAGATACAGAGACACAGAGACAGAGACACAGAGACAGAGACGCAGAGACAGAGACGCAGACACAGGGACACAGAGACAGAGACACAGGTACAGAGACACACGGACAGAGGCATAGACACAGAGACAGAGACACAGAGACACAGACACAGAGACGGAGACACAGAGACAGAGACACAGAGACAGAGACACAGAGACAGAGACACAGAGACAGAGACACAGAGACAGAGACACAGAGACAGAGACACAATGACAGAGATTCGTAGACAGAGACACAGGGAGAGAGACACAGAAACGTAGACACAAGGACAGAGACACAGAGACAGGGACACAGAGACGGAGACACAGAGAGAGAGACACAGAGTCAGAGACGCAGAGACAGAGACAGAGAAACAGAGACAGAGGCACAATGACAGAGATTCGGAGACAGAGACACAGGGAGAGGGACACAGAGACAGGGACTCAGAGACAGAGACACAGAGACAGAGACACAGGGGCAGAGACACTGAGACGGAGACACAGAGACAGAGACACAGGGCCAGAGGCACAGAGACGTAGACACATAGATACAGACACAGACACAGAGACAGAGACACAGGGACAGGGACACAGAGACATAGCCACAGAGACAGAGACATAGAGACAGAGACACAGAGACAGAGACACAGAGGCGGAGACACAGGGACAGAGACACAGAGACAGGGAAACAGAGAGAGTGACACAAAGACAGAGACACAGGGACAGAGGAACAGAGACATAGACACAGAGACAGAGACGCAGAGACAGAGACACAGGGACGGACACACAAGGACAGAGACACAGGGGCAGAGACACTGAGACGGAGACACAGAGACAGAGACACAGAGACAGAGACACAGAGACAGAGACACAGAGACGGTGACTGTGGGACAGAGACACAGGGACAGAGACACAGTGAGACAGACAGAGACACAGAGACGGAGACACAGGGACAGAGACACAGAGACAGAGATTCAGATGCAGAGACACAGAGACGGAGACACAGGGACAGAGACACAGAGACAGGGACACAGAGGCAGAGATTCAGATGCAGAGACACAGGGACAGATACACAGCCACAGAGACACGGAGAGAGACCCACGGAGACAGAGACACAGAGACAGGGACACAGAGACGGAGACAGATGGACAGAGACACAGAGACCGTGACACAAGGAGAGAGACACAGAGACATAGACACAGAGACAGAGATACAGAGACAGAGACGCAGAGACAGATACACAGAGGCAGAGACACAGAGACAGAGACAGAGACACAGAGACGGAGACACAGGGGCAGAGACACAGAGACAGGGACCCAGCGACAGAGTCACAGAGATAGAGACACTGAGACAGAGACAGAGACACCGAGACAGAGACACAGAGACAGAGACACAGAGACAGAGACACAGAGACAGTGACACAAAGACGGAGACACAGGGGCAGAGACACCGAGACAGGGACACAGAGACAGAGACACAGAGACAGAGACACAGAGACAGAGACACAGAGACAGAGACACAGAGACAGAGACACAGAGACAGAGACACAGAGTCAGAGACAGAGACAGAGACAGAGACAGAGACAGAGACAGAGACACGGAGACAGATACACAGAGACAGAGACACAGAGACAGAGACACAGAGACAGAGACACAGAGACAGAGATACAGAGACAGAGACACAGAGACAGAGACACAGAGACAGAGACACAGAGACGGAGACTGTGGGACAGAGACACAGAGACAGAGATTCAGATGCAGAGACACAGAGACGGAGACACAGGGACAGAGACACAGAGACAGGGACACAGAGGCAGAGATTCAGATACAGAGACACAGGGACAGATTCACAGAGACAGAGACACAATGACAGAGATTCGTAGACAGAGACACAGGGAGAGAGACACAGAAACGTAGACACAAGGACAGAGACACAGAGACAGGGACACAGAGACGGAGACACAGAGAGAGAGACACAGAGTCAGAGACGCAGAGACAGAGACAGAGACACAGAGACAGAGGCACAATGACACAGATTCGGAGACAGAGACACAGAGACAGAGACACAGAGACAGAGACACAGAGACAGAGACACAGAGTCAGAGACAGAGACAGAGACAGAGACAGAGACAGAGACAGAGACAGAGACACGGAGACAGATACACAGAGACAGAGACACAGAGACAGAGACACAGAGACAGAGACACAGAGACAGAGACACAGAGACCGAGACACAGAGACAGAGACACAGGGACAGAGACACCGCGACAGAGACACAGAGACAGAGACACAGAGACAGAGACGCAGAGACAGAGACAGAGACGGAGACACAGAACCAGAGACACGGAGAGAGACCACGGAGACAGAGACACAGAGGCGGAGACACAGAGACAGAGATACAGAGACGGATACACAGGGACAGAGACACAGAGGCAGAGGCACAGAGACAGAGACACAGAGACAGAGACACAGAGACAGAGACACAGACACACAGACACAGAGACAGAGACACAGAGACAGAGACACAGAGACAGAGTCACAGAGACAGAGACACAGAGGCAGAGACACAGAGACCGAGACCCAGAGACAGAGACGCAGAGACAGAGACATAGAGACCGAGACCCAGAGACAGGGACACAGAGGCAGAGATTCAGATGCAGAGATACAGGGACAGATTCACAGAGACAGAGACACGGAGAGGGACACAGAGACGGAGACATATGGACAGAGACACAGAGACCGTGACACAAGGAGAGAGACACAGAGACATAGACACAGAGACAGAGACACAGAGACAGATTCACAGAGACAGAAACACAGAGACCGAAGCACAGGGACATAGACACAGAGGCAGAGACACAGAGACAGGGACACAGAGACGGAGACGCAAGGGCAGAGACACAGAGACAGGGACACGGAGAGAGTGACTCAGAGACAGAGACACAGGGACAGAGGAACAGAGACGTAGACACATAGACAGAGACACAGACACAGAGACAGGGACACAGGGACAGGGACACAGAGACATAGCCACAGAGACAGGGACATAGAGACAGAGACACAGAGACAGAGACACAGAGACAGAGACACAGAGACAGAGACACAGAGACAGAGACACAGAGACAGAGACACAGAGACAGAGACACAGAGACAGAGACATAGAGACAGAGACACAGTGACCGAGACACAGAGACGTAGACACAGGGACAGAGACACAGAGACAGGGACACAGAGACAGAGACACAGAGACGGAGACACAGGGACAGAGACACAGAGACTGGGACACAGAGAGAGTGCCACAAAGACAGAGACACAGGGACAGAGGAACAGAGACATAGACACAGACACAGAGACACAGAGACAGAGACACAGGGACGGAGACACAAGGACAGAGACATAGAGACAGAGACACAGAGACAGAGACACAGAGACAGAGACACAGAGACAGAGACACAGAGACAGAGACACAGAGACAGAGACACAGAGACAGAGACACAGAGACAGAGACACAGAGACAGAGACACAGAGACAGAGACACAGAGACAGAGACACAGAGACGGAGACTGTGGGACAGAGACACAGAGACAGAGACACAGTGAGACAGACAGAGACACAGAGACGGAGACACAGGGACAGAGACACAGAGACAGAAACACAGAGACAGATTCACAGAGACAGAGACACAGAGACAGAGACGCAGAGGCAGAGACATAAAGACAGAGACATAGAGACCGAGACACGGAGACGGAGACACAGGTGCAGAGACACACGGACAGAGGCATAGACACAAAGACAGAGGCACAGAGACAGATACGCAGAGACAGAGACACAGAGACAGAGACACAGACACAGAGACACAGAGACAGAGACACAGAGACAGAGACACAGAGACAGAGACACAGAGACAGAGACACAGAGATAGAGACACAGAGACAGAGACACAGAGACAGATACACAGAGACAGAGACACAGAGACAGAGACACAGAGACAGAGACACAGAGACAGAGAGACAGAGACACAGAGACAGAGACACAGAGACAGAGACACAGAAACAGAGACACAGAGACAGAGACACAGAGACAGAGACACAGAGACAGAGACACAGAGACAGAGACACAGAGACAGAGACACAGAGACAGAGGCACAGAGACAGAGGCACAGAGACAGAGACACAGAGACAGAGACACAGAGACAGAGACACAGAGACAGAGACACAGAGACAGAGACACAGAGACAGAGACACAGAGACAGAGACACAGAGACAGAGACACAGAGACAGAGACACAGAGACAGAGACACAGAGACAGAGAGGCAGAGACAGAAACACAGAGACAGAAACACAGAGACAGAAACACAGAGACAGAAACACAGAGACCGAGACCCAGAGACAGAGACACAGATACAGAGACACAGAGACAGAGACACAGAAACAGAGACACAGAGACAGAGTCACAGAGACAGAGACACAGAGGCAGAGGCGCAGAGACAGAGACACAGAGACAGAGACACGGAGACAGAGACACAGAGACCGAGACGCAGAGAAAGAGAAACAGAGACAGAGACAGAGACACAGGCACAGAAACAGAGACACAGAGACAGAGACACAGAGGCAGAGACACAGAGACAGAGACACAGAGACAGAGACACAGAAGCAGAGGCACAGAGGCAGAGACTCGGGGACAGAGACACAGAGACAGAGACACAGCGACCCAGACACAGAGACAGAGATTCGGAGACAGAGACACAGGGGCTGAGACACCGAGACAGAGACACAGAGACGGAGACACAGGGACAGGGACACAGAGACAGGGACACAGAGACGGAGACTCTGGGACAGAGACACAGAGACAGAGATTCAGAGACAGGGACACAGAGGCAGAGATTCAGATGCAGAGACACAGGGACAGATTCACAGAGACAGAGACACGGAGAGAGGCCCACGGAGACAGAGACACAGAGACAGGGACACAGAGACGGAGACACATGGACAGAGACACAGAGACCGTGACACAAGGAGAGAGACAAAGAGACATAGACACAGAGACAGAGACACAGAGACAGAGACACAGAGACAGAGACACAGAGACAGAGACACAGAGACAGAGACACAGAGACAGAGACACAGAGACAGAGACACAGAGACAGAGACACAGAGACAGAGACACAGAGACAGAGACACAGAGACAGAGACACAGTGACAGAGACACAGAGACCGAGACCCAGAGACCGGGACACAGAGACCGAGACACAGAGACACAGACACAGATACAGAGATACAGAGACGGAGACGCAGAGACAGATACAGAGGCAGAGACGCAGAGACAGAGACAGAGACACAGAGACAGAGACACAGAGACAGAGACACCGAGACAGAGACAGAGAGACAGAGACATAAAGACAGAGACATAGAGACACACGGACAGAGGCATAGACACAGAGACAGAGGCACAGAGACAGAGACACAGAGAGAGAGACACAGAGGCAGAGACACAGAGACAGAGACAGAGACACAGAGACGGAGACACAGGGACAGAGACAAAGAGACAGGGACACAGAGACGGAGACTCTGGGACAGAGACACAGAGACAGGGACACCGAGAGGGAGAGACAGAGACACAGAGAAGGAGACAGAGGGACAGACACAGAGACAGAGACAGAGAGAAAGAGAAACAGAGTCAGAGACAGAGACAGAGGCAGAGGCAGGGACAGAGACAGACGCAGAGACAGAGACAGAGACAGAGACAGAGACAGAGACAGAGACAGAGACAGAGACAGAGACAGAGAGACTCAGAGACGGAGACTGTGGGACAGAGACACAGAGACAGTGATTCAGATGCAGAGACACAGAGACGGAGACACACGGACAGAGACACAGAGACAGAGACACAGAGACAGAGACACAGAGTCAGAGACACAGAGACAGAGACACAGAGACCGAGACACAGAGACAGAGACACAGAGACAGAGACACAGAGACAGATTCACAGACACAGAGACACAGAGGCAGAGGCACAGAGACAGAGACACAGACACAGACACACAGAGACAGAGACACAGAGACAGAGACACAGGGACAGAGACACAGAGACAGAGACACAGAGACAGAGACACAGAGACAGAGACACAGAGACAGAGACACAGAGACAGAGACACGGAGGCCGAGACACAGAGGCAGAGGCACAGAGGCAGAAGCACAGAGACAGAGACACAGAGACTGAGACACAGACACAGAGACTCAGAGACGGAGACTGTGGGACAGAGACACAGAGACAGAGATTCAGATGCAGAGACACAGAGACGGAGACACACGGACAGAGACACAGAGACAGAGACACAGAGACAGAGACACAGAGACAGAGACACAGAGACAGAGACACAGAAACAGAGACACAGAGACAGAGACACAGAGACACAGAGACAGAGACACAGAGACAGAGACACAGAGACAGAGACACAGAGACAGAGACACAGAGACAGAGACACAGAGATAGAGACACAGAGACAGAGACACAGAGACAGAGACACAGAGACAGAGACACAGAGACAGAGACACAGAGACAGAGACGCAGAGACAGAGACGCACAGACAGGGACACAGAGACAGAGACACAGAGACAGAGACAGAGACACTGAGACAGAGACACAGAGACAGAGAAACAGAGACGGAGACACAGAGACAGATACACAGAGACAGAGACACACAGACAGAGACACAGAGACAGAGACAAAATGACAGAGATTCCGAGACAGAGACACAGGGAGAGAGATACAGAAACGTAGACACAAGGACAGAGACACAGAGACAGGGACACAGAGACGGAGACACAGAGAGAGAGACACAGAGACAGAGACACAGAGACAGAGACACAGAGACAGGGACACAGAGACGGAGACAGATGGACAGAGACACAGAAACCGTGACACAAGGAGAGAGACACAGAGACATAGACACAGAGACAGAGATACAGAGACAGAGACGCAGAGACAGATACACAGAGGCAGAGACACAGAGATAGAGACAGAGACACAGAGACGGAGACACAGGGGCAGAGACACAGAGACAGAGACACAGAGACAGAGACACAGAGACAGAGACACAGAAACGGAGACACAGAGACGGAGACACAGATACAGAGACACAGAGACAGAGACACAGAGACAGAGACGCAGAGACAGAGACGCAGACACAGGGACACAGAGACAGAGACACAGGTACAGAGACACACGGACAGAGGCATAGACACAGAGACAGAGACACAGAGACACAGACACAGAGACGGAGACACAGAGACAGAGACACAGAGACAGAGACACAGAGACAGAGACACAGAGACAGAGACACAGAGACAGAGACACAGAGACAGAGACACAATGACAGAGATTCGTAGACAGAGACACAGGGAGAGAGACACAGAAACGTAGACACAAGGACAGAGACACAGAGACAGGGACACAGAGACGGAGACACAGAGAGAGAGACACAGAGTCAGAGACGCAGAGACAGAGACAGAGAAACAGAGACAGAGGCACAATGACAGAGATTCGGAGACAGAGACACAGGGAGAGGGACACAGAGACAGGGACTCAGAGACAGAGACACAGAGACAGAGACACAGGGGCAGAGACACTGAGACGGAGACACAGAGACAGAGACACAGGGCCAGAGGCACAGAGACGTAGACACATAGATACAGACACAGACACAGAGACAGAGACACAGGGACAGGGACACAGAGACATAGCCACAGAGACAGAGACATAGAGACAGAGACACAGAGACAGAGACACAGAGGCGGAGACACAGGGACAGAGACACAGAGACAGGGAAACAGAGAGAGTGACACAAAGACAGAGACACAGGGACAGAGGAACAGAGACATAGACACAGAGACAGAGACGCAGAGACAGAGACACAGGGACGGAGACACAAGGACAGAGACACAGGGGCAGAGACACTGAGACGGAGACACAGAGACAGAGACACAGAGACAGAGACACAGAGACAGAGACACAGAGACAGAGACACAGAGACGGTGACTGTGGGACAGAGACACAGGGACAGAGACACAGTGAGACAGACAGAGACACAGAGACGGAGACACAGGGACAGAGACACAGAGACAGAGATTCAGATGCAGAGACACAGAAACGGAGACACAGGGACAGAGACACAGAGACAGGGACACAGAGGCAGAGATTCAGATGCAGAGACACAGGGACAGATACACAGCCACAGAGACACGGAGAGAGACCCACGGAGACAGAGACACAGAGACAGGGACACAGAGACGGAGACAGATGGACAGAGACACAGAGACCGTGACACAAGGAGAGAGACACAGAGAGATAGACACAGAGACAGAGATACAGAGACAGAGACGCAGAGACAGATACACAGAGGCAGAGACACAGAGACAGAGACAGAGACACAGAGACGGAGACACAGGGGCAGAGACACAGAGACAGGGACCCAGCGACAGAGTCACAGAGATAGAGACACTGAGACAGAGACAGAGACACCGAGACAGAGACACAGAGACAGAGACACAGAGACAGAGACACAGAGACAGTGACACAAAGACGGAGACACAGGGGCAGAGACACCGAGACAGGGACACAGAGACAGAGACACAGAGACAGAGACACAGAGACAGAGACACAGAGACAGAGACACAGAGACAGAGACACAGAGACAGAGACACAGAGTCAGAGACAGAGACAGAGACAGAGACAGAGACAGAGACAGAGACACGGAGACAGATACACAGAGACAGAGACACAGAGACAGAGACACAGAGACAGAGACACAGAGACAGAGATACAGAGACAGAGACACAGAGACAGAGACACAGAGACAGAGACACAGAGACGGAGACTGTGGGACAGAGACACAGAGACAGAGATTCAGATGCAGAGACACAGAGACGGAGACACAGGGACAGAGACACAGAGACAGGGACACAGAGGCAGAGATTCAGATACAGAGACACAGGGACAGATTCACAGAGACAGAGACACAATGACAGAGATTCGTAGACAGAGACACAGGGAGAGAGACACAGAAACGTAGACACAAGGACAGAGACACAGAGACAGGGACACAGAGACGGAGACACAGAGAGAGAGACACAGAGTCAGAGACGCAGAGACAGAGACAGAGACACAGAGACAGAGGCACAATGACACAGATTCGGAGACAGAGACACAGAGACAGAGACACAGAGACAGAGACACAGAGACAGAGACACAGAGTCAGAGACAGAGACAGAGACAGAGACAGAGACAGAGACAGAGACACGGAGACAGATACACAGAGACAGAGACACAGAGACAGAGACACAGAGACAGAGACACAGAGACAGAGACACAGAGACAGAGACACAGAGACCGAGACACAGAGACAGAGACACAGGGACAGAGACACCGCGACAGAGACACAGAGACAGAGACACAGAGACAGAGACGCAGAGACAGAGACAGAGACGGAGACACAGAACCAGAGACACGGAGAGAGACCACGGAGACAGAGACACAGAGGCGGAGACACAGAGACAGAGATACAGAGACGGATACACAGGGACAGAGACACAGAGGCAGAGGCACAGAGACAGAGACACAGAGACAGAGACACAGAGACAGAGACACAGACACACAGACACAGAGACAGAGACACAGAGACAGAGACACAGAGACAGAGTCACAGAGACAGAGACACAGAGGCAGAGACACAGAGACCGAGACCCAGAGACAGAGACGCAGAGACAGAGACATAGAGACCGAGACCCAGAGACAGGGACACAGAGGCAGAGATTCAGATGCAGAGATACAGGGACAGATTCACAGAGACAGAGACACGGAGAGGGACACAGAGACGGAGACATATGGACAGAGACACAGAGACCGTGACACAAGGAGAGAGACACAGAGACATAGACACAGAGACAGAGACACAGAGACAGATTCACAGAGACAGAAACACAGAGACCGAAGCACAGGGACATAGACACAGAGGCAGAGACACAGAGACAGGGACACAGAGACGGAGACGCAAGGGCAGAGACACAGAGACAGGGACACGGAGAGAGTGACTCAGAGACAGAGACACAAGGACAGAGACACAGAGACAGGGACACAGAGACAGAGACACAGAGACAGAGACACAGAGACGGTGACTGTGGGACAGAGACACAGGGACAGAGACACAGTGAGACAGACAGAGACACAGAGACGGAGACACAGGGACAGAGACACAGAGACAGAGATTCAGATGCAGAGACACAGAGACGGAGACACAGGGACAGAGACACAGAGACAGGGACACAGAGGCAGAGATTCAGATGCAGAGACACAGGGACAGATACACAGCGACAGAGACACAGAGAGAGACCCACGGAGACAGAGACACAGAGACAGGGACACAGAGACGGAGACAGATGGACAGAGACACAGAGACCGTGACACAAGGAGAGAGACACAGAGACATAGACACAGAGACAGAGATACAGAGACAGAGACGCAGAGACAGATACACAGAGGCAGAGACACAGAGACAGAGACAGAGACACAGAGACGGAGACACAGGGGCAGAGACACAGAGACAGGGACCCAGCGACAGAGTCACAGAGATAGAGACACTGAGACAGAGACAGAGACACCGAGACAGAGACACAGAGACAGAGACACAGAGACAGAGACACAGAGACAGTGACACAAAGACGGAGACACAGGGGCAGAGACACCGAGACAGAGACACAGAGACAGAGACACAGAGACAGAGACACAGAGACAGAGACACAGAGACAGAGACACAGAGTCAGAGACAGAGACAGAGACAGAGACAGAGACAGAGACAGAGACAAGGAGACAGATACACAGAGACAGAGACACAGAGACAGAGACACAGAGACAGAGATACAGAGACAGAGACACAGAGACAGAGACACAGAGACAGAGACACAGAGACAGAGACGCAGAGACAGAGACGCACAGACAGAGACACAGAGACAGAGACACAGAGACAGAGACACAGAGACAGAGACATAGAGACAGAGACACAGAGACAGAGACACAGAGACGGAGACACAGGGACAGAGACACAGAGACAGGGACTCACAGACAGAGACACAGAGACAGAGACACAGGGGCAGAGACACTGAGACGGAGACACAGAGACAGAGACACAGGGACAGAGGCACAGAGACGTAGACACATAGATACAGACACAGACACAGAGACAGAGACACAGGGAAAGGGACACAGAGACATAGCCACAGAGACAGAGACATAGAGTCAGAGACACAGAGACAGAGACACAGAGACGGAGACACAGGGACAGAGACACAGAGACAGGGACACAGAGGCAGAGATTCAGATGCAGAGACACAGAGACAGAGACACAGGGGCAGAGACACTGAGACGGAGACACAGAGACAGAGACACAGGGCCAGAGGCACAGAGACGTAGACACATAGATACAGACACAGACACAGAGACAGAGACACAGGGACAGGGACACAGAGACATAGCCACAGAGACAGAGACATAGAGACAGAGACACAGAGACAGAGACACAGAGGCGGAGACACAGGGACAGAGACACAGAGACAGGGACACAGAGAGAGTGACACAAAGACAGAGACACAGGGACAGAGGAACAGAGACATAGACACAGAGACAGAGACGCAGAGACAGAGACACAGGGACGGAGACACAAGGACAGAGACACAGAGACAGGGACACAGAGAGAGAGACACAGAGACAGAGACACAGAGACAGAGACACAGAGACAGAGACACAGAGACAGAGACACAGAGACAGAGACACAGAGACGGTGACTGTGGGACAGAGACACAGGGACAGAGACACAGTGAGACAGACAGAGACACAGAGACGGAGACACAGGGACAGATACACAGAGACAGAGATTCAGATGCAGAGACACAGAGACGGAGACACAGGGACAGAGACACAGAGACAGGGACACAGAGGCAGAGATTCAGATGCAGAGACACAGGGACAGATACACAGCGACAGAGACACGGAGAGAGACCCACGGAGACAGAGACACAGAGACAGGGACACAGAGACGGAGACAGATGGACAGAGACACAGAGACCGTGACACAAGGAGAGAGACACAGAGACATAGACACAGAGACAGAGATACAGAGACAGAGACGCAGAGACAGATACACAGAGGCAGAGACACAGAGACAGAGACAGAGACACAGAGACGGAGACACAGGGGCAGAGACACAGAGACAGGGACCCAGCGACAGAGTCACAGAGATAGAGACACTGAGACAGAGACAGAGACACCGAGACAGAGACACAGAGACAGAGACACAGAGACAGAGACACAGAGACAGTGACACAAAGACGGAGACACAGGGGCAGAGACACCGAGACAGAGACACAGAGACAGAGACACAGAGACAGAGACACAGAGACAGAGACACAGAGACAGAGACACAGAGACAGAGACACAGAGACAGAGACACAGAGACAGAGACACAGAGACAGAGACACAGAGACAGAGACACAGAGTCAGAGACAGAGACAGAGACAGAGACAGAGACACGGAGACAGATGCACAGAGACAGAGACACAGAGACAGAGACACAGAGACAGAGACACAGAGACAGAGATACAGAGACAGAGACAAAGAAACAGAGACACAGAGACAGAGACACAGAGACAGAGACGCAGAGACAGAGACACAGAGACAGAGATTCAGATGCAGAGACACAGAGACGGAGAGACAGAGACGCAGAGACAGTGACACAGAGACAGAGACACAGAGACAGAGACACAGAGACAGAGACGCAGAGACAGAGACACAGGGACAGAGACACAGAGACAGAGACACAATGATAGAGATTCAGAGACAGAGACACAGAGACAGAGACACAGAGTCAGAGACAGAGACAGAGACAGAGACAGAGACAGAGACAGAGACACGGAGACAGATACACAGAGACAGAGACACAGAGACAGAGACACAGAGACAGAGACACAGAGACAGAGATACAGAGACAGAGACACAGAGACAGAGACACAGAGACAGAGACACAGAGACAGAGACGCAGAGACAGAGACGCAGAGACAGAGACACAGAGACAGAGACGCAGAGACAGAGACACAGAGACGGAGACCCAGAGACAGAGACACAGATACAGAGACACAGAGACAGAGACACAGTGACAGAGACACAGAGACAGAGACACAGGGACAGGGACACAGAGACAGAGACACAGAGACAGAGACACAGAGACAGAGACACAGAGACGGAGACACAGAGACAGAGATACAGGGAGAGGGGCACAGAAACGGAGACACAGGGACAGAGACACAGTGACAGGGACAGAGAGACAGAGACACAGAGAAAGAGAAACAGAGACAGAGACAGAGACAGAGACACAGAGACAGAGACACAGAGACAGAGACACAGAGACAGAGACACAGAGACAGAGACACAGAGACAGAGACGCAGAGACAGAGACACAGAGACGGAGACCCAGAGACAGAGACACAGATACAGAGACACAGAGACAGAGACACAGTGACAGAGACACAGAGACAGAGACACAGGGACAGGGACACAGAGACATAGCCACAGAGACAGAGACATATAGACAGAGACACAGAGACAGAGACACAGAGGCGGAGACACAGGGACAGAGACACAGAGACAGAGATACAGAGACAGAGACACAGAGACAGAGACACAGCGACAGAGACACAGAGACAGAGACACAGAGACAGAGACACAGAGACAGAGACACAGAGACAGAGACACAGAGACGGATACTGTGGGACAGAGACACAGAGACAGAGACACAGAGACAGACACACAGAGACGGAGACACAGAGACAGAGATACAGGGAGAGGGGCACAGAAACGGAGACACAGGGACAGAGACACAGTGACAGGGACAGAGAGACAGAGACACAGAGAAAGAGAAACAGAGACAGAGACAGAGACAGAGACACAGAGACAGAGACACAGAGACAGAGACACAGAGACAGAGACACAGAGACAGAGACACAGAGACAGAGACGCAGAGACAGAGACACAGAGACGGAGACCCAGAGACAGAGACACAGATACAGAGACACAGAGACAGAGACACAGTGACAGAGACACAGAGACAGAGACACAGGGACAGGGACACAGAGACATAGCCACAGAGACAGAGACATATAGACAGAGACACAGAGACAGAGACACAGAGGCGGAGACACAGGGACAGAGACACAGAGACAGAGATACAGAGACAGAGACACAGAGACAGAGACACAGCGACAGAGACACAGAGACAGAGACACAGAGACAGAGACACAGAGACAGAGACACAGAGACGGATACTGTGGGACAGAGACACAGAGACAGAGACACAGTGAGACAGACAGAGATACAGAGACAGAGACACAGGGACAGAGACACAGAGACAGAGACACAGAGACAGATTCACAGAGACAGAGACACAGAGACAGAGACACAGAGACAGAGACACAGAGACAGATACACAGAGACGGAGACGCAGAGGCAGAGATACAGGGAGAGGGGCACAGAAACGGAGACACAGGGACAGAGACACAGAGACAGGGACACAGAAACAGAGACGCAGTGACAGAGACACAGAGACAGAGACACAGAGAAAGAGAAACAGAGACAGAGACAGAGACAGAGACACAGAGAAAGAGACACAGAGACAGAGACACAGAGACAGAGACACAGAGACAGAGACACAGAGACAGAGACACAGAGACAGAGACACAGAGACAGAGACACAGAGACAGAGACGCAGAGACAGAGACACAGAGACGGAGACCCAGAGACAGAGACACAGATACAGAGACACAGAGACAGAGACACAGAGACAGAGACACAGCGACAGAGACACAGAGACAGAGACACAGAGACAGAGACACAGGGACAGAGACACAGAGACAGAGACACAGAGACAGAGACACAGAGACAGAGACACAGAGACAGAGACACAGAGACAGAGACGCAGAGACAGGGACACAGAGACAGAGACACAGAGACCGAGACCCAGAGACAGAGACACAGATACAGAGACACAGAGACAGAGACACAGAGACAGAGACACAGAGACAGAGAAACAGAGACAGAGTCACAGAGACAGAGACACAGAGGCAGAGGCACAGAGAGAGAGACACAGAGGCAGAGACACAGAGAAAGAGACAGAGACACAGAGACGGAGACACAGGGACAGAGACACAGAGACAGGGCACAGAGACGGAGACTCTGGGACAACGACACAGAGACAGAGATTCAGATACAGGGACACAGAGACGGAGACACAGAGACAGAGACACAGAGGCAGAGGCACAGAGACAGAGACACAGAGACAGAGACACACAGACAGAGACACAGAGACAGGGACACAGAGACGGAGACACAGAGAGAGAGACACAGAGACAGAGACACAGAGACAGAGACACAGGTACAGAGACACAGAGACAGAGACACAGCGACAGAGACACAGAGACAGAGACACAGAGACAGAGGCACAGAGACGGATACTGTGGGACAGAGACACAGAGACAGCGACACAGTGAGACAGACAGAGACACAGAGACAGAGACACAGGGACAGAGACACAGAGACAGAGACACAGAGACAGAGACACAGAGACAGAGACACAGAGACAGAGTCACAGAGACAGAGACACGGAGGCAGAGGCACAGAGACAGAGACACAGAGACAGAGACACAGAGACAGAGACACAGAGACAGAGACACAGAGACAGAGACACAGAGACAGAGACGCAGAGAGAGAGACGTAGAGACAGAGACACAGAGACAGGGACACAGAGACAGAGACACAGAGACAGAGACGCAGAGACAGAGACACAGAGACAGAGACACAGAGACACAGACACAATGATAGAGATTCAGAGACAGAGACACAGGGAGAGAGACACAGAAACGGAAATACAGAGCCAGAGGCACAGAGACAGAGACACAGAGCCAGAGGCACAGAGCCAGAGGCACAGAGACAGAGACACAGAGACAGAGACACAGAGGCAGAGGCACAGAGACAGAGTCACAGAGACAGAGACACGGAGGCAGAGGCACAGAGACAGAGACACAGAGACAGAGACACAGAGACAGAGACACAGAGACAGAGACACAGAGACAGAGACGCAGAGAGAGAGACGTAGAGACAGAGACACAGAGACAGGGACACAGAGACAGAGACACAGAGACAGAGACGCAGAGACAGAGACACAGAGACAGAGACACAGAGACACAGACACAATGATAGAGATTCAGAGACAGAGACACAGGGAGAGAGACACAGAAACGGAAATACAGAGCCAGAGGCACAGAGACAGAGACACAGAGCCAGAGGCACAGAGTCAGAGGCACAGAGACAGAGACACAGAGACAGAGACACAGAGGCAGAGGCACAGAGACAGAGACACAGAGACAGAGACACAGAGACAGAGTCACAGAGTCAGAGACACAGAGACAGAGATTCAGATACAGGGACACAGAGACGGAGACACAGAGACAGAGACACAGAGGCAGAGGCACAGAGACAGAGACACAGAGACAGAGACACAGAGACAGAGACACAGAGACAGAGACACAGAGACGGATACTGTGGGACAGAGACACAGAGACAGAGACACAGTGAGACAGACAGAGACACAGAGACAGAGACACAGAGACAGAGACACAGAGACAGAGACACAGAGACAGAGACACAGAGACAGAGACGCAGAGACAGGGACACAGAGACATAGACACAGAGACAGATACACAGAGACAGAGACGCAGAGACAGGGACACAGAGACAGAGACACAGAGACCGAGACCCAGAGATAGAGACACAGATACAGAGACACAGAGACAGAGACACAGAGACAGAGACACAGAGACAGAGACACAGAGACAGAGAAACAGAGACAGAGTCACAGAGACAGAGACACGGAGGCAGAGGCACAGAGACAGAGACACAGAGACAGAGACACAGAGACAGAGACACAGAAACAGAGACACAGAGACAGAGACACAGAGACAGAGACGCAGAGACAGAGACACAGAGACGGAGACACAGGGACAGAGACACAGAGACAGGGACTCACAGACAGAGACACAGAGACAGAGACACAGGGGCAGAGACACTGAGACGGAGACACAGAGACAGAGACACAGGGACAGAGGCACAGAGACGTAGACACATAGATACAGACACAGACACAGAGACAGAGACACAGGGAAAGGGACACAGAGACATAGCCACAGAGACAGAGACATAGAGTCAGAGACACAGAGACAGAGACACAGAGACGGAGACACAGGGACAGAGACACAGAGACAGGGACACAGAGGCAGAGATTCAGATGCAGAGACACAGAGACAGAGACACAGGGGCAGAGACACTGAGACGGAGACACAGAGACAGAGACACAGGGCCAGAGGCACAGAGACGTAGACACATAGATACAGACACAGACACAGAGACAGAGACACAGGGACAGGGACACAGAGACATAGCCACAGAGACAGAGACATAGAGACAGAGACACAGAGACAGAGACACAGAGTCAGAGACAGAGACAGAGACAGAGACAGAGACACGGAGACAGATGCACAGAGACAGAGACACAGAGACAGAGACACAGAGACAGAGACACAGAGACAGAGATACAGAGACAGAGACAAAGAAACAGAGACACAGAGACAGAGACACAGAGACAGAGACGCAGAGACAGAGACACAGAGACAGAGATTCAGATGCAGAGACACAGAGACGGAGAGACAGAGACACAGAGACAGTGACACAGAGACAGAGACACAGAGACAGAGACACAGAGACAGAGACGCAGAGACAGAGACACAGGGACAGAGACACAGAGACAGAGACACAATGATAGAGATTCAGAGACAGAGACACAGGGAGAGAGACACAGGAACGGAGATACAGAGCCAGAGGCACAGAGACAGAGACACAGAGCCAGAGGCACAGAGCCAGAGGCACAGAGACAAAGACACAGAGACAGAGACACAGAGGCAGAGGCACAGAGACAGAGACACAGAGACAGAGACACAGAGACAGAGTCACAGAGTCAGAGACACAGAGACAGAGACGCAGAGACAGGGACACAGAGACAGAGACACAGAGACAGAGACACAGGGACAGAGACACAGAGACATGGACACAGAGAGAGTGACTCAGAGACAGAGACACAGAGACGGAGACGGAGGCACAGAGACATATACGTAGAGACAGAGACACAGAGACGGAGACTGTGGGACAGAGACACAGAGACAGAGATTCAGATGCAGAGACACAGAGACGGAGACACAGGGACAGAGACACAGAGACAGGGACACAGAGGCAGAGATTCAGATACAGAGACACAGGGACAGATTCACAGAGACAGAGACACGGAGAGGGACCCACGGAGACAAAGACACAGAGACAGGGACACAAAGAGGGAGACACATGGACAGAGACACAGAGTCCGTAACACGAGGAGAGAGACACAGAGACAGAGACACAGAGAAAGAGAAAAACAGACAGAGACAGAGACAGAGACAGAGACAGAGACAGAGACACCGAGACAGAGACACAGAGACAGAGACACAGAGACAGAGTCACAGAGACAGAGACACAGAGACAGAGACGCAGAGACAGAGACTCAGAGACAGAGACACAGAGACCGAGACCCAGAGACAGAGACACAGATACAGAGACATATAGACAGAGACACAGAGACAGAGACACAGAGGCGGAGACACAGGGACAGAGACACAGAGACAGAGATACAGAGACAGAGACACAGAGACAGAGACACAGCGACAGAGACACAGAGACAGAGACACAGAGACAGAGACACAGAGACAGAGACACAGAGACAGAGACACAGAGACGGATACTGTGGGACAGAGACACAGAGACAGAGACACAGTGAGACAGACAGAGACACAGAGACAGAGACACAGGGACAGAGACACAGAGACAGAGACACAGAGACAGATTCACAGAGACAGAGACACAGAGACAGAGACACAGAGACAGAGACACAGAGACAGATACACAGAGACGGAGACGCAGAGGCAGAGATACAGGGAGAGGGGCACAGAAACGGAGACACAGGGACAGAGACACAGAGACAGGGACACAGAAACAGAGACGCAGTGACAGAGACACAGAGACAGAGACACAGAGAAAGAGAAACAGAGACAGAGACAGAGACAGAGACACAGAGAAAGAGACACAGAGACAGAGACACAGAGACAGAGACACAGAGACAGAGACACAGAGACAGAGACACAGAGACAGAGACACAGAGACAGAGACACAGAGACAGAGACGCAGAGACAGAGACACAGAGACGGAGACCCAGAGACAGAGACACAGATACAGAGACACAGAGACAGAGACACAGAGACAGAGACACAGCGACAGAGACACAGAGACAGAGACACAGAGACAGAGACACAGGGACAGAGACACAGAGACAGAGACACAGAGACAGAGACACAGAGACAGAGACACAGAGACAGAGACACAGAGACAGAGACGCAGAGACAGGGACACAGAGACAGAGACACAGAGACCGAGACCCAGAGACAGAGACACAGATACAGAGACACAGAGACAGAGACACAGAGACAGAGACACAGAGACAGAGAAACAGAGACAGAGTCACAGAGACAGAGACACAGAGGCAGAGGCACAGAGAGAGAGACACAGAGGCAGAGACACAGAGAAAGAGACAGAGACACAGAGACGGAGACACAGGGACAGAGACACAGAGACAGGGCACAGAGACGGAGACTCTGGGACAACGACACAGAGACAGAGATTCAGATACAGGGACACAGAGACGGAGACACAGAGACAGAGACACAGAGGCAGAGGCACAGAGACAGAGACACAGAGACAGAGACACACAGACAGAGACACAGAGACAGGGACACAGAGACGGAGACACAGAGAGAGAGACACAGAGACAGAGACACAGAGACAGAGACACAGGTACAGAGACACAGAGACAGAGACACAGCGACAGAGACACAGAGACAGAGACACAGAGACAGAGGCACAGAGACGGATACTGTGGGACAGAGACACAGAGACAGCGACACAGTGAGACAGACAGAGACACAGAGACAGAGACACAGGGACAGAGACACAGAGACAGAGACACAGAGACAGAGACACAGAGACAGAGACACAGAGACAGAGTCACAGAGACAGAGACACGGAGGCAGAGGCACAGAGACAGAGACACAGAGACAGAGACGCAGAGAGAGAGACACAGAGACAGAGACACAGGGACAGAGACACAGAGACAGAGACACAGAGACAGAGACACAGAGACAGAGACACAGAGACAGAGACACAGAGACAGAGACGCAGAGACAGGGACACAGAGACATAGACACAGAGACAGATACACAGAGACAGAGACGCAGAGACAGGGACACAGAGACAGAGACACAGAGACCGAGACCCAGAGATAGAGACACAGATACAGAGACACAGAGACAGAGACACAGAGACAGAGACACAGAGACAGAGACACAGAGACAGAGACACAGAGACAGAGAAACAGAGACAGAGTCACAGAGACAGAGACACGGAGGCAGAGGCACAGAGACAGAGACACAGAGACAGAGACACAGAGACAGAGACACAGAGACAGAGACACAGAGACAGAGACGCAGAGAGAGAGACGTAGAGACAGAGACACAGAGACAGGGACACAGAGACAGAGACACAGAGACAGAGACGCAGAGACAGAGACACAGAGACAGAGACACAGAGACACAGACACAATGATAGAGATTCAGAGACAGAGACACAGGGAGAGAGACACAGAAACGGAAATACAGAGCCAGAGGCACAGAGACAGAGACACAGAGCCAGAGGCACAGAGCCAGAGGCACAGAGACAGAGACACAGAGACAGAGACACAGAGGCAGAGGCACAGAGACAGAGACACAGAGACAGAGACACAGAGACAGAGTCACAGAGTCAGAGACACAGAGACAGAGATTCAGATACAGGGACACAGAGACGGAGACACAGAGACAGAGACACAGAGGCAGAGGCACAGAGACAGAGACACAGAGACAGAGACACAGAGACAGAGACACAGAGACAGAGACACAGAGACGGATACTGTGGGACAGAGACACAGAGACAGAGACACAGTGAGACAGACAGAGACACAGAGACAGAGACACAGAGACAGAGACAAAATGACAGAGATTCGGAGACAGAGACACAGGGAGAGAGACACAGAAACGTAGACACAAGGACAGAGACACAGAGACAGGGACACAGAGACGGAGACACAGAGAGAGAGAGACACAGAGACAGAGACACAGGGGCAGAGGCACAGTGACAGAGACACAGAGACAGGGACACAGAGAGAGTGACACAAAGACAGAGACACAGGGACACAGGAACAGAGACATAGACACAGAGACAGAGACACAGAGACAGAGACACAGGGACGGAGACACAAGGACAGAGACACAGAGACAGGGACACAGAGAGAGGGAGACAGAGACAGAGACACAGAGACAGAGACACAGAGCCAGAGACACAGAGACAGAGACACAGAGACAGATTCACAGAGACAGAGACACAGAGACAGAGACACACGGACAGAGGCATAGACACAAAGACAGAGGCACAGAGACAGATACACAGAGAGAGAGACACAGAGGCAGAGACACAGAGAAAGAGACAGAGACACACAGACGGAGACACAGGGACAGAGACACAGAGACAGGGCACAGAGACGGAGACTCTGGGACAACGACACAGAGACAGAGATTCAGATACAGGGACACAGAGACGGAGACACAGAGACAGAGACACAGAGGCAGAGGCACAGAGACAGAGACACAGAGACAGAGACACACAGACAGAGACACAGAGACAGGGACACAGAGACGGAGACACAGAGAGAGAGACACAGAGACAGAGACACAGAGACAGAGACACAGGTACAGAGACACAGAGACAGAGACACAGCGACAGAGACACAGAGACAGAGACACAGAGACAGAGACACAGAGACGGATACTGTGGGACAGAGACACAGAGACAGAGACACAGTGAGACAGACAGAGACACAGAGACAGAGACACAGGGACAGAGACACAGAGACAGAGACACAGAGACAGATTCACAGAGACAGAGACACAGAGACGGAGACAGAGGCACAGAGGCATAGACACAAAGACAGAGGCACAGAGACAGATACACAGAGAGAGAGACACAGAGGCAGAGACACAGAGAAAGAGACAGAGACACAGAGACGGAGACACAGGGACAGAGACACAGAGACAGGGCACAGAGACGGAGACTCTGGGACAACGACACAGAGACAGAGATTCAGATACAGGGACACAGAGACGGAGACACAGAGACAGAGACACAGAGGCAGAGGCACAGAGACAGAGACACAGAGACAGAGACACACAGACAGAGACACAGAGACAGGGACACAGAGACGGAGACACAGAGAGAGAGACACAGAGACAGAGACACAGAGACAGAGACACAGGTACAGAGACACAGAGACAGAGACACAGCGACAGAGACACAGAGACAGAGACACAGAGACAGAGACACAGGGACAGAGACACAGAGACAGAGACACAGAGACAGAGACACAGAGACAGAGACACAGAGACAGAGACACAGAGACAGAGACACAGAGACAGAGAAACAGAGACAGAGTCACAGAGACCGAGACCCAGAGACAGAGACACAGATACACAGACACAGAGACAGAGACACAGAGACAGAGACACAGAGACAGAGACACAGAGACAGAGAAACAGAGACAGAGTCACAGAGACAGAGACACAGAGGCAGAGGCACAGAGAGAGAGACACAGAGGCAGAGACACAGAGAAAGAGGCAGAGACACAGAGACGGAGACACAGGGACAGAGACACAGAGACAGGGCACAGAGACGGAGACTCTGGGACAGAGACACAGAGACAGAGATTCAGAGACAGGGACACAGAGACGGAGACACAGAGACAGAGACACAGAGGCAGAGGCACAGAGACAGAGACACAGAGACAGAGACACAGAGACAGGGACACAGAGACAGGGACACAGAGACGGAGACACAGAGACAGAGACACAGAGACAGAGACACAGAGACAGAGACACAGAGACAGAGACACAGAGACAGAGACGCAGAGACAGGGACACAGAGACATAGACACAGAGACAGATACACAGAGACAGAGACGCAGAGACAGGGACACAGAGACAGAGACACAGAGACCGAGACCCAGAGATAGAGACACAGATACAGAGACACAGAGACAGAGACACAGAGACAGAGACACAGAGACAGAGACACAGAGACAGAGAAACAGAGACAGAGTCACAGAGACAGAGACACGGAGGCAGAGGCACAGAGACAGAGACACAGAGACAGAGACACAGAGACAGAGACACAGAAACAGAGACACAGAGACAGAGACACAGAGACAGAGACGCAGAGAGAGAGACGTAGAGACAGAGACACAGAGACAGGGACACAGAGACAGAGACACAGAGACAGAGACGCAGAGACAGAGACACAGAGACAGAGACACAGAGACACAGACACAATGATAGAGATTCAGAGACAGAGACACAGGGAGAGAGACACAGAAACGGAAATACAGAGCCAGAGGCACAGAGACAGAGACACAGAGCCAGAGGCACAGAGCCAGAGGCACAGAGACAGAGACACAGAGACAGAGACACAGATACACAGACACAGAGACAGAGACACAGAGACAGAGACACAGAGACAGAGAAACAGAGACAGAGTCACAGAGACAGAGACACAGAGGCAGAGGCACAGAGAGAGAGACACAGAGGCAGAGACACAGAGAAAGAGGCAGAGACACAGAGACGGAGACACAGGGACAGAGACACAGAGACAGGGCACAGAGACGGAGACTCTGGGACAGAGACACAGAGACAGAGATTCAGAGACAGGGACACAGAGACGGAGACACAGAGACAGAGACACAGAGGCAGAGGCACAGAGACAGAGACACAGAGACAGAGACACAGAGACAGGGACACAGAGACAGGGACACAGAGACGGAGACACAGAGAGAGAGACGCAGAGACAGAGACACAGAGACAGAGACACAGGTACAGAGACACAGAGACAGAGACACAGCGACAGAGACACAGAGACAGAGACACAGAGACAGAGACACAGAGACAGAGACACAGAGACAGAGACACAGAGACAGAGTCACAGAGACAGAGACACGGAGGCAGAGGCACAGAGACAGAGACACAGAGACAGAGACACAGAGACAGAGACGCAGAGAGAGAGACACAGAGACAGAGACACAGGGACAGAGACACAGAGACAGAGACACAGAGACAGAGACACAGAGACAGAGACACAGAGACAGAGACACAGAGACAGAGACACAGAGACAGAGACACAGAGACAGAGACACAGAGACGGAGACACAGAGACGGAGACACAGATACAGAGACACAGAGACAGCGACACAGAGACAGAGACACAGAGACAGAGACACAGAGACAGAGACACAGAGAAAGAGAAACAGAGACAGAGACAGAGACAGAGACACACGGACAGAGGCATAGACACAAAGACAGAGGCACAGAGACAGATACACAGAGAGAGAGACACAGAGGCAGAGACACAGAGACAGAGACACAGAGACAGAGACACAGAGACAGAGACACAGAGACAGAGAAACAGAGACAGAGTCACAGAGACAGAGACACGGAGGCAGAGGCACAGAGACAGAGACACAGAGACAGAGACACAGAGACAGAGACACAGAGACAGAGACACAGAGACAGAGACACAGAGACAGAGACACAGAGACAGAGAAACAGAGACACAGACACAATGATAGAGATTCAGAGACAGAGACACAGGGAGAGAGACACAGAAACGGAAATACAGAGCCAGAGGCACAGAGACAGAGACACAGAGCCAGAGGCACAGAGCCAGAGGCACAGAGACAGAGACACAGAGACAGAGACACAGAGGCAGAGACACAGAGACGGAGACTGTGGGACAGAGACACAGAGACAGAGACACAGTGAGACAGACAGAGACACAGAGACGGAGACACAGGGGCAGAGACACAGAGACAGAAACACAGATACAGATTCACAGAGACAGGGACACAGAGATACACCTTCAGAGGCATAGACACAGAGACAGAGACACAGAGACCGTGACACAAAGACGGAGACGCAGGGGCAGAGACACCGAGACAGAGACACAGAGACAGAGGCACAGAGACAGAGACACAGAGACAGAGACACAGAGACAGAGACACAGAGACGGAGACACAGAGACAGAGACACACAGACAGAAACACAGAGACAGAGACACAGAGACAGAGACACAGAGACAGAGACACAGAGAGAGAGACACAGAGACAGAGACACAGAGACAGAAACACAGAGACAGAGACACAGAGACAGAGACACAGAGACAGAGACACAGAGAGAGAGACACAGAGACAGAGACACAGAGGCAGAGATACAGAGTCAGAGACACAGAGACAGAGACACAGAGACAGAGACACAGAGACAGAGACAGAGAGACAGAGACACAGAGACATGGACACAGAGAGAGTGACTCAGAGACAGAGACACAGAGACGGAGACAGAGACACAGAGACATAGACACAGAGACAGAGACACAGAGACAGAGATACAGAGACAGAGACACATAGACAGAGACACAGAGACAGAGACGCAGAGACAGAGACGCAGAGACAGGGACACAGAGACAGAGACACAGTGACAGAGACAGAGACACAGAGACAGAGACACAGAGACAGAGACACAGAGACAGAGACACAGAGACAGAGACACAGAGAGAGAGACACAGAGACAGAGACACAGAGACAGAGACACAGAGACAGAGACACAGAGACAGAGACACAGAGACAGAGACACAGAGACGGAGACACAGAGACGGAGACACAGATACAGAGACACAGAGACAGCGACACAGAGACAGAGACACAGAGACAGAGACACAGAGACAGAGACACAGAGAAAGAGAAACAGAGACAGAGACAGAGACAGAGACACACGGACAGAGGCATAGACACAAAGACAGAGGCACAGAGACAGATACACAGAGAGAGAGACACAGAGGCAGAGACACAGAGAAAGAGACAGAGACACAGAGACGGAGACACAGGGACAGAGACACAGAGACAGAGACACAGAGACAGAGACACAGGGACGGAGACACAAGGACAGAGACACAGAGACAGGGAGACAGAGACAGAGACACAGAGACAGAGACACAGAGACAGAGACACAGAGACAGAGACACAGAGACAGAGACACAGAGACGGATACTGTGGGACAGAGACACAGAGACAGAGACACAGTGAGACAGACAGAGACACAGAGACAGAGACACAGGGACAGAGACACAGAGACAGAGACACAGAGACAGATTCACAGAGACAGAGACACAGAGACAGAGACACACGGACAGAGGCATAGACACAAAGACAGAGGCACAGAGACAGATACACAGAGAGAGAGACACAGAGGCAGAGACACAGAGAAAGAGACAGAGACACAGAGACGGAGACACAGGGACAGAGACACAGAGACAGAGACACAGAGACAGAGACACAGAGACAGAGACACAGAGACAGAGACAGAGAGACAGAGACACAGAGACATGGACACAGAGAGAGTGACTCAGAGACAGAGACACAGAGACGGAGACAGAGACACAGAGACATAGACACAGAGACAGAGACACAGAGACAGAGATACAGAGACAGAGACACATAGACAGAGACACAGAGACAGAGACACAGAGACAGAGACGCAGAGACAGAGACGCAGAGACAGGGACACAGAGACAGAGACACAGAGACAGAGACAGAGACACAGAGACAGAGACACAGAGACAGAGGCACAGAGACAGAGACACAGAGACAGAGACACAGAGACAGAGACACAGAGAGAGAGACACAGAGACAGAGACACAGAGACAGAGACACAGAGACAGAGACACAGAGACAGAGACACAGAGACGGAGACACAGAGACGGAGACACAGATACAGAGACACAGAGACAGCGACACAGAGACAGAGACACAGAGACAGAGACACAGAGACAGAGACGCAGAGACAGAGACGCAGAGACAGGGACACAGAGACAGAGACACAGAGACAGAGACTGAGACACAGAGACAGAGACACAGAGACAGAGGCACAGAGACAGAGACACAGAGACAGAGACACAGAGGCAGAGACACAGAGACGGAGACTGTGGGACAGAGACACAGAGACAGAGACACAGTGAGACAGACAGAGACACAGAGACGGAGACACAGGGGCAGAGACACAGAGACAGAAACACAGATACAGATTCACAGAGACAGGGACACAGAGATACACCTTCAGAGGCATAGACACAGAGACAGAGACACAGAGACCGTGACACAAAGACGGAGACGCAGGGGCAGAGACACCGAGACAGAGACACAGAGACAGAGACACAGAGACAGAGACACAGAGACAGAGACACAGAGACAGAGACACAGAGACGGAGACACAGAGACAGAGACACACAGACAGAAACACAGAGACAGAGACACAGAGACAGAGACACAGAGACAGAGACACAGAGAGAGAGACACAGAGACAGAGACACAGAGACAGAAACACAGAGACAGAGACACAGAGACAGAGACACAGAGACAGAGACACAGAGAGAGAGACACAGAGACAGAGACACAGAGGCAGAGATACAGAGTCAGAGACACAGAGACAGAGACACAGAGACAGAGACACAGAGACAGAGACAGAGAGACAGAGACACAGAGACATGGACACAGAGAGAGTGACTCAGAGACAGAGACACAGAGACGGAGACAGAGACACAGAGACATAGACACAGAGACAGAGACACAGAGACAGAGATACAGAGACAGAGACACATAGACAGAGACACAGAGACAGAGACGCAGAGACAGAGACGCAGAGACAGGGACACAGAGACAGAGACACAGTGACAGAGACAGAGACACAGAGACAGAGACACAGAGACAGAGACACAGAGACAGAGACACAGAGACAGAGACACAGAGAGAGAGACACAGAGACAGAGACACAGAGACAGAGACACAGAGACAGAGACACAGAGACAGAGACACAGAGACAGAGACACAGAGACGGAGACACAGAGACGGAGACACAGATACAGAGACACAGAGACAGCGACACAGAGACAGAGACACAGAGACAGAGACACAGAGACAGAGACACAGAGAAAGAGAAACAGAGACAGAGACAGAGACAGAGACACACGGACAGAGGCATAGACACAAAGACAGAGGCACAGAGACAGATACACAGAGAGAGAGACACAGAGGCAGAGACACAGAGAAAGAGACAGAGACACAGAGACGGAGACACAGGGACAGAGACACAGAGACAGAGACACAGAGACAGAGACACAGGGACGGAGACACAAGGACAGAGACACAGAGACAGGGACACAGAGAGAGGGAGACAGAGACAGAGACACAGAGACAGAGACACAGAGACAGAGACACAGAGACAGAGACACAGAGACAGAGACACAGAGACGGATACTGTGGGACAGAGACACAGAGACAGAGACACAGTGAGACAGACAGAGACACAGAGACAGAGACACAGGGACAGAGACACAGAGACAGAGACACAGAGACAGATTCACAGAGACAGAGACACAGAGACAGAGACACACGGACAGAGGCATAGACACAAAGACAGAGGCACAGAGACAGATACACAGAGAGAGAGACACAGAGGCAGAGACACAGAGAAAGAGACAGAGACACAGAGACGGAGACACAGGGACAGAGACACAGAGACAGAGACACAGAGACAGAGACACAGAGACAGAGACACAGAGACAGAGACAGAGAGACAGAGACACAGAGACATGGACACAGAGAGAGTGACTCAGAGACAGAGACACAGAGACGGAGACAGAGACACAGAGACATAGACACAGAGACAGAGACACAGAGACAGAGATACAGAGACAGAGACACATAGACAGAGACACAGAGACAGAGACACAGAGACAGAGACGCAGAGACAGAGACGCAGAGACAGGGACACAGAGACAGAGACACAGAGACAGAGACAGAGACACAGAGACAGAGACACAGAGACAGAGGCACAGAGACAGAGACACAGAGACAGAGACACAGAGACAGAGACACAGAGAGAGAGACACAGAGACAGAGACACAGAGACAGAGACACAGAGACAGAGACACAGAGACAGAGACACAGAGACGGAGACACAGAGACGGAGACACAGATACAGAGACACAGAGACAGCGACACAGAGACAGAGACACAGAGACAGAGACACAGAGACAGAGACACAGAGAAAGAGAAACAGAGACAGAGACAGAGACAGAGACACAGAGACAGAGACACAGAGACAGAGACACAGAGACAGAGACACAGAGACAGAGACACAGAGACAGAGACACAGAGACAGAGACACAGAGACAGAGACACAGAGACAGAGACACAGAGACAGAGACACAGAGACAGAGACACAGAGACAGAGACACAGAGACAGAGACACAGAGACAGAGACACACAGACAGAGACACAGAGACAGGGACACAGAGACGGAGACACAGAGAGAGAGACACAGAGACAGAGTCACAGAGACAGAGACACAGAGGCAGAGGCACAGAGACGGAGACACAGAGACAGAGACACAGAGACAGGGACGCAGAGACAGAGACACAGAGACAGAGACAAAATGACAGAGATTCGGAGACAGAGACACAGGGAGAGAGACACAGAAACGTAGACACAACGACAGAGACACAGAGACAGGGACGCAGAGACGGAGACACAGAGAGAGACACACAGAGACAGAGACACAGGGGCAGAGGCACAGTGACAGAGACACAGAGACAGGGACACAGAGAGAGTGACACAAAGACAGGGAAGCAGAGACAGAGACACAGAGACAGAGACAAAATGACAGAGATTCGGAGACAGAGACACAGGGAGAGAGACACAGAAACGTAGACACAAGGACAGAGACACAGAGACAGGGAAACAGAGACGGAGACACAGAGAGAGAGACACAGAGACAGAGACACAGGGGCAGAGGCACAGTGACAGAGACACAGAGACAGGGACACAGAGAGAGTGACACAAAGACAGAGACACAGGGACAGAGGAACAGAGACATATACACAGAGACACAGGGACAGAGGAACAGAGACATATACACAGAGACAGAGACACAGAGACAGAGACACAGGGACGGAGACACAAGGACAGAGACACAGAGACAGGGACACAGGGAGAGGGAGACAGAGACAGAGACACAGAGACAGAGACACAGAGACAGTGACACAGAGACGGATACTGTGGGACAGAGACACAGAGACAGAGACACAGTGAGACAGACAGAGACACAGAGACAGAGACACAGGGACAGAGACACAGAGACAGAGACACAGAGACAGATTCACAGAGACAGAGACACAGAGACAGAGACACAGAGACAGAGACACAGAGACAGAGACGCAGAGACAGGGACACAGAGACAGAGACACCGAGACCGAGACCCAGAGACAGAGACACAGATACAGAGACACAGAGACAGAGACACAGAGACAGAGACACAGAGACAGAGACACAGAGACAGAGACACAGAGACAGAGACACAGAGACAGAGACACAGAGACAGAGACACAGAGACAGAGACACAGAGACAGAGACACACAGACAGAGACACAGAGACAGGGACACAGAGACGGAGACACAGAGAGAGAGACACAGAGACAGAGTCACAGAGACAGAGACACAGAGGCAGAGGCACAGAGACGGAGACACAGAGACAGAGACACAGAGACAGGGACGCAGAGACAGAGACACAGAGACAGAGACAAAATGACAGAGATTCGGAGACAGAGACACAGGGAGAGAGACACAGAAACGTAGACACAACGACAGAGACACAGAGACAGGGACGCAGAGACGGAGACACAGAGAGAGACACACAGAGACAGAGACACAGGGGCAGAGGCACAGTGACAGAGACACAGAGACAGGGACACAGAGAGAGTGACACAAAGACAGGGAAGCAGAGACAGAGACACAGAGACAGAGACAAAATGACAGAGATTCGGAGACAGAGACACAGGGAGAGAGACACAGAAACGTAGACACAAGGACAGAGACACAGAGACAGGGAAACAGAGACGGAGACACAGAGAGAGAGACACAGAGACAGAGACACAGGGGCAGAGGCACAGTGACAGAGACACAGAGACAGGGACACAGAGAGAGTGACACAAAGACAGAGACACAGGGACAGAGGAACAGAGACATATACACAGAGACACAGGGACAGAGGAACAGAGACATATACACAGAGACAGAGACACAGAGACAGAGACACAGGGACGGAGACACAAGGACAGAGACACAGAGACAGGGACACAGGGAGAGGGAGACAGAGACAGAGACACAGAGACAGAGACACAGAGACAGTGACACAGAGACGGATACTGTGGGACAGAGACACAGAGACAGAGACACAGTGAGACAGACAGAGACACAGAGACAGAGACACAGGGACAGAGACACAGAGACAGAGACACAGAGACAGATTCACAGAGACAGAGACACAGAGACAGAGACACAGAGACAGAGACACAGAGACAGAGACGCAGAGACAGGGACACAGAGACAGAGACACCGAGACCGAGACCCAGAGACAGAGACACAGATACAGAGACACAGAGACAGAGACACAGAGACAGAGACACAGAGACAGAGAAACAGAGACAGAGTCACAGAGACAGAGACACAGAGGCAGAGGCACAGAGAGAGAGACACAGAGGCAGAGACACAGAGAAAGAGACAGAGACACAGAGACGGAGACACAGGGACAGAGACACAGAGACAGGGCACAGAGACGGAGACTCTGGGACAGAGACACAGAGACAGAGATTCAGAGACAGGGACACAGAGACGGAGACACAGAGACAGAGACACAGAGGCAGAGGCACAGAGACAGAGACACAGAGACAGAGACACAGAGACAGGGACACAGAGACAGGGACACAGAGACGGAGACACAGAGAGAGAGACGCAGAGACAGAGACACAGAGACAGAGACACAGGTACAGAGACACAGAGACATGGACACAGAGAGAGTGACTCAGAGACAGAGACACAGAGACGGAGGCAGAGGCACAGAGACATATACATAGAGACAGAGACACAGAGACGGAGACTGTGGGACAGAGACACAGAGACAGGGACACAGAGAGAGTGACACAAAGACAGAGACACAGGGACAGAGGAACAGAGACATAGACACAGAGACAGAGACACAGAGACAGATACACAGAGACAGAGACACAGAGACAGAGACACAGAGACAGAGACACAGAGACCGAGACACAGAGACGTAGACACATAGATACAGACACAGACACAGGGACAGAGACACAGGGACAGGGACACAGAGACATAGCCACAGAGTTAGAGACATAAAGACAGAGACACGGAGACAGAGACACAGAGACGGAGACACAGGGACAGAGACACGGAGACAGGGACACAGAGAGAGTGACACAAAGACAGAGACACAGGGACAGAGGAACAGAGACATAGACACAGAGACAGAGACACAGACACAGAGACAGAGACACAGAGACAGAGACACAGGGACGGAGACACAAGGACAGAGACACAGAGACATTGGGCACGGAGAGAGAGACACAGAGACAGAGACACAGAGACAGAGACACAGAGGCAGAGACACAGAGACGGAGACTGTGGGACAGAGACACAGAGACAGAGACACAGTGAGACAGACAGAGACACAGAGACGGAGACACAGGGGCAGAGACACAGAGACAGAAACACAGATACAGATTCACAGAGACAGGGACACAGAGATACACCTTCAGAGGCATAGACACAGAGACAGAGGCACAGAGACCGCGACACAAAGACGGAGACGCAGGGGCAGAGACACCGAGACAGAGACACAGAGACAGAGACACAGAGACAAAGACACAGAGACAGGGACACAGAGACAGAGACACAGAGACAGAGACACAGGGACAGAGACACAGAGACATGGACACAGAGAGAGTGACTCAGAGACAGAGACACAGAGACGGAGACAGAGGCACAGAGACATATACATAGAGACAGAGACACAGAGACGGAGACTGTGGGACAGAGACACAGAGACAGGGACACACAGAGAGTGACACAAAGACAGAGACACAGGGACAGAGGAACAGAGACATAGACACAGAGACAGAGACACAGAGACAGATACACAGAGACAGAGACACAGAGACAGAGACACAGAGACAGAGACACAGAGACCGAGACACAGAGACGTAGACACATAGATACAGACACAGACACAGGGACAGAGACACAGGGACAGGGACACAGAGACATAGCCACAGAGACAGAGACATAGAGACAGAGACACGGAGACAGAGACACAGAGACGGAGACACAGGGACAGAGACACAGAGACAGGGACACAGAGAGAGTGACACAAAGACAGAGACACAGGGGCAGAGGAACAGAGACATAGACACAGAGACAGAGACACAGAGACAGAGACACAGAGACAGAGACACAGAGACAGAGACACAGGGACGGAGACACAAGGACAGAGGCACAGAGACATTGGACACGGAGAGAGAGACACAGAGACAGAGACACAGAGACAGAGACACAGAGACAGAGACACAGAGACAGAGACACAGAGACGGAGACTGTGGGACAGAGACACAGAGACAGAGACACAGTGAGACAGACAGAGACACAGAGACGGAGACACAGGGACAGAGACACAGAGACAGAAACACAGAGACAGATTCACAGAGACAGAGACAGAGACAGAGACACAGAGGCAGAGACATAAAGACAGAGACAGAGAGACCGAGACACGGAGACGGAGACACAGGTCCAGAGACACACGGACAGAGGCATAGACACAAAGACAGAGGCACAGAGACAGATACACAGAGAGAGAGACACAGAGGCAGAAACACAGAGACGGAGACTGTGGGACAGAGACACAGAGACAGAGACACAGTGAGACAGACAGAGACACAGAGACGGAGACACAGGGGCAGAGACACAGAGACAGAAACACAGATACAGATTCACAGAGACAGGGACACAGAGATACACCTTCAGAGGCATAGACACAGAGACAGAGACACAGAGACCGTGACACAAAGACGGAGACGCAGGGGCAGAGACACCGAGACAGAGACACAGAGACAGAGACACAGAGACAGAGACACAGAGACAGAGACACAGAGACGGAGACACAGAGACAGAGACACAGAGACAGAAACACAGAGACAGAGACACAGAGACAGAGACACAGAGACAGAGACACAGAGAGAGAGACACAGAGACAGAGACACAGAGACAGAAACACAGAGACAGAGACACAGAGACAGAGACACAGAGACAGAGACACAGAGAGAGAGACACAGAGACAGAGACACAGAGGCAGAGATACAGAGTCAGAGACACAGAGACAGAGACACAGAGACAGAGACACAGAGACAGAGACACAGAGACAGAGACAGAGAGACAGAGACACAGAGACATGGACACAGAGAGAGTGACTCAGAGACAGAGACACAGAGACGGAGACAGAGACACAGAGACATAGACACGGAGACAGAGACACAGAGACAGAGATACAGAGACAGAGACACAGAGACAGAGACAGAGACACAGAGACAGAGACACAGAGACAGAGACACAGAGACAGAGACACAGAGACAGAGACACAGAGACAGAGACACAGAGAGAGAGACACAGAGACAGAGACACAGAGACAGAGACACAGAGACAGAGACACAGAGACAGAGACACAGAGACGGAGACACAGAGACGGAGACACAGATACAGAGACACAGAGACAGCGACACAGAGACAGAGACACAGAGAAAGAGAAACAGAGACAGAGACAGAGACAGAGACACAGAGACAGAGACACAGAGACAGAGACACAGAGACAGAGACACAGAGACAGAGACACAGAGACAGAGACACAGAGACAGAGACACAGAGACAGAGACACAGAGACAGAGACACAGAGACAGAGACACAGAGACAGAGACACAGAGACAGAGACACAGAGACAGAGACACAGAGACAGAGACACAGAGACAGAGACACAGAGACGGATACTGTGGGGCAGAGACACAGAGACAGAGACACAGTGAGACAGACAGAGACACAGAGACAGAGACACAGGGACAGAGACACAGAGACAGAGACACAGAGACAGATTCATAGAGACAGAGACACAGAGACAGAGACACACGGACAGAGGCATAGACACATGGACAGAGGCACAGAGACAGATACACAGAGAGAGAGACACAGAGGCAGAGACACAGAGAAAGAGACAGAGACACAGAGACGGAGACACAGGGACAGAGACACAGAGACAGGGCACAGAGACGGAGACTCTGGGACAACGACACAGAGACAGAGATTCAGAGACAGGGACACAGAGACGGAGACACAGAGACAGAGACACAGAGGCGGAGGCACAGAGACAGAGACACAGAGACAGAGACACACAGACAGAGACACAGAGACAGGGACACAGAGACGGAGACACAGAGAGAGAGACACAGAGACAGAGACACAGAGACAGAGACACAGGTACAGAGACACAGAGACAGAGACACAGCGACAGAGACACAGAGACAGAGACACAGAGACAGAGACACAGGGACAGAGACACAGAGACAGAGACACAGAGACAGAGACACAGAGACAGAGACACAGAGACAGAGACGCAGATACAGGGACACAGAGACAGAGACACAGCGACCGAGACCCAGAGACAGAGACACAGATACAGAGACACAGAGACAGAGAAACAGAGACAGAGTCACAGAGACAGAGACACAGAGACAGAGGCACAGAGAGAGAGACACAGAGGCAGAGACACAGAGAAAGAGACAGAGACACAGAGACGGAGACACAGGGACAGAGACACAGAGACAGGGCACAGAGACGGAGACTCTGGGACAGAGACACAGAGACAGAGATTCAGAGACAGGGACACAGAGACGGAGACACAGAGACAGAGACACAGAGGCAGAGGCACAGAGACAGAGACACAGAGACAGGGACACAGAGACGGAGACACAGAGAGAGAGACACAGAGACAGAGACACAGGGGCAGAGGCACAGTGACAGAGACACAGAGACAGGCACACAGAGAGAGTGACACAAAGACAGAGACACAGGGACAGAGGAACAGAGACATAGACACAGAGACAGAGACACACGGACAGAGGCATAGACACAAAGACAGAGGCACAGAGACAGATACACAGAGAGAGAGACACAGAGGCAGAGACACAGAGAAAGAGACAGAGACACAGAGACGGAGACACAGGGACAGAGACACAGAGACAGGGCACAGAGACGGAGACTCTGGGACAACGACACAGAGACAGAGATTCAGAGACAGGGACACAGAGACGGAGACACAGAGACAGAGACACAGAGACAGAGACACACAGACAGAGACACAGAGACAGGGACACAGAGACGGAGACACGGAGAGAGAGACACAGAGACAGAGACACAGAGACAGAGACACAGGTACAGAGACACAGAGACAGAGACACAGCGACAGAGACACAGATACAGAGACACAGAGACAGAGACACAGAGACAGCGACACAGAGACAGAGACACAGAGAAAGAGACACAGAGACAGAGACACAGAGACGGAGACTGTGGGACAGAGACACAGAGACAGAGACACAGTGAGACAGACAGAGACACAGAGACGGAGACACAGGGACAGAGACACAGAGACAGAAACACAGAGACAGATTCACAGAGACAGAGACACAGAGACAGAGACACAGAGGCAGAGACATAAAGACAGAGACATAGAGACCGAGACACGGAGACGGAGACTCAGGTCCAGAGACACACGGACAGAGGCATAGACACAAAGACAGAGGCACAGAGACAGATACACAGAGAGAGAGACACAGAGGCAGAGACACAGAGACGGAGACTGTGGGACACAGACACAGAGACAGAGACACAGTGAGACAGACAGAGACACAGAGACGGAGACACAGGGACAGAGACACAGAGACAGAAACACAGATACAGATTCACAGAGAGAGGGACACAGAGATACACGTTCAGAGGCATAGACACAGAGACAGAGGCACAGAGACCGTGACACAAAGACGGAGACGCAGGGGCAGAGACACCGAGACAGAGACACAGAGACAGAGACACAGAGACAGAGACACAGAGACAGAGACACAGAGACAGAGACACAGAGACAGAGATACAGAGTCAGAGACACAGAGACAGAGACACAGAGACAGAGACACAGAGACAGAGACACAGAGACAGAGACACAGAGACAGAGACATAGAGACAGAGACACAGAGACAGAGACACAGAGACAGAGACGCAGAGACAGGGACACAGAGACAGAGACACAGAGACCGAGACCCAGAGACAGAGACACAGATACAGAGACACAGAGGCAGAGGCACAGAGACAGAGACACAGAGGCAGAGGCACAGAGACAGAGACACAGAGGCAGAGGCACAGAGACAGAGACACAGAGACAGAGACACAGAGACAGAGGCACAGAGACAAGGACACAGAGACAGAGACACAGAGACAGTGACACAGGGGCAGGGACACAGAGACATAGCCACAGAGACAGAGACATAGAGACAGAGACATAGAGACCGAGACACAGAGACGGAGACAAGGGACAGAGACACAGAGACAGGGACACAGAGACAGAGACACAGAGACAGAGACGCAGAGACAGGGACACAGAGACAGGGACACAGAGACGGAGACACAAAGAGAGAGACACAGAGACAGAGACACAGAGACGGAGTCGCAAGGACAGAGGCACAGAGACAGGGACACAGAGAGAGAGACTCAGAGACAGAGACGCAGAGACCGAGACGAAGAGACGGAGACACAGGGACAGAGACACAGAGAAAGAGAAACAGAGACAGAGATAGAGACAGAGACACTGCGACAGAGACACAGAGACAGAGACACGGAGACAGAGACACAGAGACAGAGACACAGAGACAGAGACACAGAGACAGAGACGCAGAGACAGGGACACAGAGACAGAGACACAGAGACCGAGACCCAGAGACAGAGACACAGATACAGAGACACAGAGGCAGAGGCAGAGAAACAGAGACACAGAGATAGGGACAGAGAGACGGAGACACAGGGACAGAGACACAGAGAAAGAGAAACAGAGACAGAGACAGAGACAGAGACAGAGACAGAGACACAGAGACAGAGACACAGAGACAGAGACACAGAGGCAGAGACAGAGACAGAGACACAGAGACAGAGACACAGAGACAGAGACACAGAGACAGAGACACAGAGACAGAGACACAGAGACAGAGACACAGAGACAGATACACAGAGACAGAGTCACAGAGACAGAGACACAGAGGCAGAGGCACAGAGACAGAGACACAGAGACAGAGACACAGAGACAGAGACACAGAGACAGGGACGCAGAGACAGAGACACAGAGACAGAGACACAATGACATATTCGGAGACAGAGACACAGGGAGAGAGACACAGAAACGTAGACACAAGGACAGAGACACAGAGACAGGGACACAGAGACGGAGACACAGAGACAGAGACACAGAGGCAGAGGCACAGAGACAGAAACACAGAGACAGAGACACAGAGACAGAGGCACAGAGACACAGAGACAGAGACACAGAGACAGTGACACAGGGACAGGGACACAGATACATAGCCACAGAGACAGAGACATAGAGACAGAGACACAGAGACCGAGACACAGAGACGGAGACACAGGGACAGAGACACAGAGACAGGGACACAGAGACAGAGACACAGAGACAGAGACGCAGAGACAGGGACACAGAGACAGGGACACAGAGACGGAGACACAAAGAGAGAGACACAGAGACCGAGACACAGAGACGGAGACGCAAGGACAGAGGCACAGAGACAGAGACACAGAGACAGAGACGCAGTGACAGAGACACACAGACAGAGACACAGAGACAGATTCACAGAGACAGAGACACAGAGACAGAGACACACGGACAGAGGCATAGACACAAAGACAGAGGCACAGAGACAGATACACAGAGAGAGAGACACAGAGGCAGAGACACAGAGAAAGAGACAGAGACACAGAGACGGAGACACAGGGACAGAGTCACAGAGACAGGGCACAGAGACGGAGACTCTGGGACAACGACACAGAGACAGAGATTCAGAGACAGGGACACAGAGACGGAGACACAGAGACAGAGACACAGAGGCAGAGGCACAGAGACAGAGACACACAGACAGAGACACAGAGACGGAGACACAGAGAGAGAGACACAGAGACAGAGACACAGAGACAGAGACACAGGTACAGAGACACAGAGACAGAGACACAGCGACAGAGACACAGAGACAGAGGCACAGAGACAGAGACACAGAGACAGAGACACAGAGACAGAGACACAGAGACAGAGACACAGAGACAGAGACGCAGAGACAGGGACACAGAGACAGAGACACAGAGACCGAGACCCAGAGACAGAGACACAGATACAGAGACACAGAGACAGAGACACAGAGACTGAGACACAGAGACAGAGACACAGAGACAGAGACACAGAGACAGAGACGCAGAGACAGAGACACAGAGACAGAGAAACAGAGACAGAGTCACAGAGACAGAGACACGGAGGCAGAGGCACAGAGACAGAGACACAGAGACAGAGACACAGAGACAGAGACACAGAGACAGAGACGCAGAGACAGAGACGTAGAGACAGAGACACAGAGACAGGGACACAGAGACAGAGACACAGAGACAGAGACGCAGAGACAGAGACACAGGGACAGAGACACAGGGACAGAGACACAGAGACATGGACACAGAGAGAGTGACTCAGAGACAGAGACACAGAGACGGAGACAGAGGCACAGAGACACAGAGACAGAGACACAGAGACAGAGACACAGAGACAGAGACACAGAGACAGAGACACAGAGACAGAGACACAGAGACAGAGACACAGAGACAGAGACACAGAGACAGAGACACAGAGACAGAGACGCAGAGACAGGGACACAGAGACAGAGACACAGAGACCGAGACCCAGAGACAGAGACACAGATACAGAGACACAGAGACAGAGACACAGAGACAGAGACACAGAGACAGAGAAACAGAGACAGAGTCACAGAGACAGAGACACAGAGGCAGAGGCACAGAGAGAGAGACACAGAGGCAGAGACACAGAGAAAGAGACAGAGACACAGAGACGGAGACACAGGGACAGAGACACAGAGACAGGGACACAGAGACGGATACTGTGGGACAGAGACACAGAGACAGAGACACAGTGAGACAGACAGAGACACAGAGACAGAGACACAGGGACAGAGACACAGAGACAGAGACACAGAGACAGATTCACAGAGACAGAGACACAGAGACAGAGACACAGAGACAGAGACGCAGAGACAGGGACACAGAGACAGAGACACCGAGACCGAGACGCAGAGACAGAGACACAGATACAGAGACACAGAGACAGAGACACAGAGACAGAGACACAGACACAGAGAAACAGAGACAGAGTCACAGAGACAGAGACACAGAGGCAGAGGCACAGAGAGAGAGACACAGAGGCAGAGACACAGAGAAAGAGACAGAGACACAGAGACGGAGACACAGGGACAGAGACACAGAGACAGGGCACAGAGACGGAGACTCTGGGACAGAGACACAGAGACAGAGATTCAGAGACAGGGACACAGAGACGGAGACACAGAGACAGAGACACAGAGGCAGAGGCACAGAGACAGAGACACAGAGACAGAGACACAGAGACAGGGACACAGAGACAGGGACACAGAGACGGAGACACAGAGAGAGAGACGCAGAGACAGAGACACAGAGACAGAGACACAGGTACAGAGACACAGAGACATGGACACAGAGAGAGTGACTCAGAGACAGAGACACAGAGACGGAGACAGAGGCACAGAGACATATACATAGAGACAGAGACACAGAGACGGAGACTGTGGGACAGAGACACAGAGACAGAGACACAGTGAGACAGACAGAGACACAGAGACGGAGACACAGGGGCAGAGACACAGAGACAGAAACACAGATACAGATTCACAGAGACAGGGACACAGAGATACACCTTCAGAGGCATAGACACAGAGACAGAGACACAGAGACCGTGACACAAAGACGGAGACGCAGGGGCAGAGACACCGAGACAGAGACACAGAGACAGAGACACAGAGACAGAGACACAGAGACAGAGACACAGAGACAGAGACACAGAGACAGAGACACAGAGACAGAGACACAGAGAGAGAGACACAGAGACAGAGACACAGAGACAGAAACACAGAGACAGGGACACAGAGACAGAGACACAGAGACAGAGACACAGAGAGAGAGACACAGAGACAGAGACACAGAGGCAGAGATACAGAGTCAGAGACACAGAGACAGAGACACAGAGACAGAGACACAGAGACGGAGACACAGAGACAGAGACAGAGAGACAGAGACACAGAGACATGGACACAGAGAGAGTGACTCAGAGACAGAGACACAGAGACGGAGACAGAGACACAGAGACATAGACACAGAGACAGAGACACAGAGACAGAGATACAGAGACAGAGACACATAGACAGAGACACAGAGACAGAGACACAGAGCCAGAGACGCAGAGACAGAGACGCAGAGACAGGGACACAGAGACAGAGACACAGAGACAGAGACGCAGAGACAGAGACACAGGGACAGAGACACAGGGACAGAGACACAGAGACATGGACACAGAGAGAGTGACTCAGAGACAGAGACACAGAGACGGAGACAGAGGCACAGAGACACAGAGACAGAGACACAGAGACAGAGACACAGAGACAGAGACACAGAGACAGAGACACAGAGACAGAGACACAGAGACAGAGACACAGAGACAGAGACGCAGAGACAGGGACACAGAGATAGAGACACAGAGACCGAGACCCAGAGACAGAGACACAGATACAGAGACACAGAGACAGAGACACAGAGACAGAGACACAGAGACAGAGAAACAGAGACAGAGTCACAGAGACAGAGACACAGAGGCAGAGGCACAGAGAGAGAGACACAGAGGCAGAGACACAGAGAAAGAGACAGAGACACAGAGACGGAGACACAGGGACAGAGACACAGAGACAGGGCACAGAGACGGAGACTCTGGGACAGAGACACAGAGACAGAGATTCAGAGACAGGGACACAGAGACGGAGACACAGAGACAGAGACACAGAGGCAGAGGCACAGAGACGGAGACTGTGGGACAGAGACACAGAGACAGAGACACAGTGAGACAGACAGAGACACAGAGACGGAGACACAGGGGCAGAGACACAGAGACAGAAACACAGATACAGATTCACAGAGACAGGGACACAGAGATACACCTTCAGAGGCATAGACACAGAGACAGAGACACAGAGACCGTGAGACAAAGACGGAGACGCAGGGGCAGAGACACCGAGACAGAGACACAGAGACAGAGACACAGAGACAGAGACACAGAGACAGAGACACAGAGACGGAGACACAGAGACAGAGACACAGAGACAGAAACACAGAGACAGAGACACAGAGACAGAGACACAGAGACAGAGACACAGAGAGAGAGACACAGAGACAGAGACACAGAGACAGAAACACAGAGACAGGGACACAGAGACAGAGACACAGAGACAGAGACACAGAGAGAGAGACACAGAGACAGAGACACAGAGGCAGAGATACAGAGTCAGAGACACAGAGACAGAGACACAGAGACAGAGACACAGAGACAGAGACACAGAGACAGAGACAGAGAGACAGAGACACAGAGACATGGACACAGAGAGAGTGACTCAGAGACAGAGACACAGAGACGGAGACAGAGACACAGAGACATAGACACAGAGACAGAGACACAGAGACAGAGATACAGAGACAGAGACACATAGACAGAGACACAGAGACAGAGACACAGAGCCAGAGACGCAGAGACAGAGACGCAGAGACAGGGACACAGAGACAGAGACACAGAGACAGAGACAGAGACACAGAGACAGAGACACAGAGACAGAGACACAGAGACAGAGACACAGAGACAGAGACACAGAGACAGAGACACAGAGACAGAGACACAGAGAGAGAGACACAGAGACAGAGACACAGAGACAGAGACACAGAGACAGAGACACAGAGACAGAGACACAGAGACAGAGACACAGAGACGGAGACACAGAGACGGAGACACAGATACAGAGACACAGAGACAGCGACACAGAGACAGAGACACATAGACAGAGACACAGAGACAGAGACACAGAGAAAGAGACACAGAGACAGGGACACAGAGACGGAGACACAAAGAGAGAGACACAGAGACAGAGACACAGAGACAGAGACACAGGTACAGAGACACAGAGACAGAGACACAGCGACAGAGACACAGAGACAGAGACACAGAGACAGAGACACAGGGACAGAGACACAGAGACAGAGACACAGAGACAGAGTCACAGAGACAGAGACACAGAGACAGAGACGCAGAGACAGGGACACAGAGACAGAGACACAGAGACCGAGACCCAGAGACAGAGACACAGATACAGAGACACAGAGACAGAGACACAGAGACAGAGACACAGAGACAGAGAAACAGAGACAGAGTCACAGAGGCAGAGACACAGAGGCAGAGTCACAGAGACAGAGACACAGAGGCAGAGGCACAGAGACGGAGACACAGAGACAGAGACGCAGTGACAGGGACGCAGAGACAGAGACACAGAGACAGAGACAAAATGACAGAGATTCGGAGACAGAGACACAGGGAGAGAGACACAGAAACGTAGACACAAGGACAGAGACACAGAGACAGGGACACAGAGACGGAGACACAGAGAGAGAGACACAGAGACAGAGACACAGGGGCAGAGGCACAGTGACAGAGACACAGAGACAGGGACACAGAGAGAGTGACACAAAGACAGAGACACAGGGACAGAGGAACAGAGACATAGACACAGAGACAGAGACACAGAGACAGAGACACAGGGACGGAGACACAAGGACAGAGACACAGAGACAGGGACACAGAGAGAGGGAGACAGAGACAGAGACACAGAGACAGAGACACAGAGACAGTGACACAGAGACGGATACTGTGGGACAGAGACACAGAGACAGAGACACAGTGAGACAGACAGAGACACAGAGACAGAGACACAGGGACAGAGACACAGAGACAGAGACACAGAGACAGATTCACAGAGACAGAGACACAGAGACAGAGACACAGAGACAGAGACGCAGAGACAGGGACACAGAGACAGAGACACCGAGACCGAGACGCAGAGACAGAGACACAGATACAGAGACACAGAGACAGAGACACAGAGACAGAGACACAGAGACAGAGAAACAGAGACAGAGTCACAGAGACAGAGACACAGAGGCAGAGGCACAGAGAGAGAGACACAGAGGCAGAGACACAGAGAAAGAGACAGAGACACAGAGACGGAGACACAGGGACAGAGACACAGAGACAGGGCACAGAGACGGAGACTCTGGGACAGAGACACAGAGACAGAGATTCAGAGACAGGGACACAGAGACAGCGACACAGAGACAGAGACACAGAGAAAGAGAAACAGAGACAGAGACAGAGACAGAGACACAGAGACAGAGACACAGAGACAGAGACACAGAGACAGAGACACAGAGACAGAGACACAGAGACAGAGACACAGAGACAGAGACACAGAGACAGAGACACAGAGACGGAGACACAGAGACAGAGACACAGAGACAGAGACACAGAGACAGAGACACAGAGACGGATACTGTGGGGCAGAGACACAGAGACAGAGACACAGTGAGACAGACAGAGACACAGAGACAGAGACACAGGGACAGAGACACAGAGACAGAGACACAGAGACAGATTCATAGAGACAGAGACACAGAGACAGAGACTCACGGACAGAGGCATAGACACATGGACAGAGGCACAGAGACAGATACACAGAGAGAGAGACACAGAGGCAGAGACACAGAGAAAGAGACAGAGACACAGAGACGGAGACACAGGGACAGAGACACAGAGACAGGGCACAGAGACGGAGACTCTGGGACAACGACACAGAGACAGAGATTCAGAGACAGGGACACAGAGACGGAGACACAGAGACAGAGACACAGAGGCGGAGGCACAGAGACAGAGACACAGAGACAGAGACACACAGACAGAGACACAGAGACAGGGACACAGAGACGGAGACACAGAGAGAGAGACACAGAGACAGAGACACAGAGACAGAGACACAGGTACAGAGACACAGAGACAGAGACACAGCGACAGAGACACAGAGACAGAGACACAGAGACAGAGACACAGGGACAGAGACACAGAGACAGAGACACAGAGACAGAGACACAGAGACAGAGACACAGAGACAGAGACGCAGATACAGGGACACAGAGACAGAGACACAGCGACCGAGACCCAGAGACAGAGACACAGATACAGAGACACAGAGACAGAGAAACAGAGACAGAGTCACAGAGACAGAGACACAGAGGCAGAGGCACAGAGAGAGAGACACAGAGGCAGAGACACAGAGAAAGAGACAGAGACACAGAGACGGAGACACAGGGACAGAGACACAGAGACAGGGCACAGAGACGGAGACTCTGGGACAGAGACACAGAGACAGAGATTCAGAGACAGGGACACAGAGACGGAGACACAGAGACAGAGACACAGAGGCAGAGGCACAGAGACAGAGACACAGAGACAGGGACACAGAGACGGAGACACAGAGAGAGAGACACAGAGACAGAGACACAGGGGCAGAGGCACAGTGACAGAGACACAGAGACAGGCACACAGAGAGAGTGACACAAAGACAGAGACACAGGGACAGAGGAACAGAGACATAGACACAGAGACAGAGACACACGGACAGAGGCATAGACACAAAGACAGAGGCACAGAGACAGATACACAGAGAGAGAGACACAGAGGCAGAGACACAGAGAAAGAGACAGAGACACAGAGACGGAGACACAGGGACAGAGACACAGAGACAGGGCACAGAGACGGAGACTCTGGGACAACGACACAGAGACAGAGATTCAGAGACAGGGACACAGAGACGGAGACACAGAGACAGAGACACAGAGACAGAGACACACAGACAGAGACACAGAGACAGGGACACAGAGACGGAGACACGGAGAGAGAGACACAGAGACAGAGACACAGAGACAGAGACACAGGTACAGAGACACAGAGACAGAGACACAGCGACAGAGACACAGAGACAGAGACACAGAGACAGAGACACAGAGACAGCGACACAGGGACAGAGACACAGAGAAAGAGACACAGAGACAGAGACACAGAGACGGAGACTGTGGGACAGAGACACAGAGACAGAGACACAGTGAGACAGACAGAGACACAGAGACGGAGACACAGGGACAGAGACACAGAGACAGAAACACAGAGACAGATTCACAGAGACAGAGACACAGAGACAGAGACACAGAGGCAGAGACATAAAGACAGAGACATAGAGACCGAGACACGGAGACGGAGACTCAGGTCCAGAGACACACGGACAGAGGCATAGACACAAAGACAGAGACACAGAGACAGAGACACAGAGACAGAGACACAGAGACAGAGACACACGGACAGAGGCACAGACACAAAGACAGAGGCACAGAGACAGATACACAGAGAGAGAGACACAGAGGCAGAGACACAGAGAAAGAGACAGAGACACAGAGACGGAGACACAGGGACAGAGACACAGAGACAGGGCACAGAGACGGAGACTCTGGGACAACGACACAGAGACAGAGATTCAGAGACAGGGACACAGAGACGGAGACACAGAGACAGAGACACAGAGGCAGAGGCACAGAGACAGAGACACAGAGACAGAGACACACAGACAGAGACACAGAGACAGGGACACAGAGACGGAGACACGGAGAGAGAGACACAGAGACAGAGACACAGAGACAGAGACACAGGTACAGAGACACAGAGACAGAGACACAGCGACAGAGACACAGATACAGAGACACAGAGACAGAGACACAGAGACAGCGACACAGAGACAGAGACACAGAGAAAGAGACACAGAGACAGAGACACAGAGACGGAGACTGTGGGACAGAGACACAGAGACAGAGACACAGTGAGACAGACAGAGACACAGAGACGGAGACACAGGGACAGAGACACAGAGACAGAAACACAGAGACAGATTCACAGAGACAGAGACACAGAGACAGAGACACAGAGGCAGAGACATAAAGACAGAGACATAGAGACCGAGACACGGAGACGGAGACTCAGGTCCAGAGACACACGGACAGAGGCATAGACACAAAGACAGAGGCACAGAGACAGATACACAGAGAGAGAGACACAGAGGCAGAGACACAGAGACGGAGACTGTGGGACACAGACACAGAGACAGAGACACAGTGAGACAGACAGAGACACAGAGACGGAGACACAGGGACAGAGACACAGAGACAGAAACACAGATACAGATTCACAGAGAGAGGGACACAGAGATACACGTTCAGAGGCATAGACACAGAGACAGAGGCACAGAGACCGTGACACAAAGACGGAGACGCAGGGGCAGAGACACCGAGACAGAGACACAGAGACAGAGACACAGAGACAGAGACACAGAGACAGAGACACAGAGACAGAGACACAGAGACAGAGATACAGAGTCAGAGACACAGAGACAGAGACACAGAGACAGAGACACAGAGACAGAGACACAGAGACAGAGACACAGAGACAGAGACATAGAGACAGAGACACAGAGACAGAGACACAGAGACAGAGACGCAGAGACAGGGACACAGAGACAGAGACACAGAGACCGAGACCCAGAGACAGAGACACAGATACAGAGACACAGAGGCAGAGGCACAGAGACAGAGACACAGAGGCAGAGGCACAGAGACAGAGACACAGAGGCAGAGGCACAGAGACAGAGACACAGAGACAGAGACACAGAGACAGAGGCACAGAGACAAGGACACAGAGACAGAGACACAGAGACAGTGACACAGGGGCAGGGACACAGAGACATAGCCACAGAGACAGAGACATAGAGACAGAGACATAGAGACCGAGACACAGAGACGGAGACAAGGGACAGAGACACAGAGACAGGGACACAGAGACAGAGACACAGAGACAGAGACGCAGAGACAGGGACACAGAGACAGGGACACAGAGACGGAGACACAAAGAGAGAGACACAGAGACAGAGACACAGAGACGGAGTCGCAAGGACAGAGGCACAGAGACAGGGACACAGAGAGAGAGACTCAGAGACAGAGACGCAGAGACCGAGACGCAGAGACGGAGACACAGGGACAGAGACACAGAGAAAGAGAAACAGAGACAGAGATAGAGACAGAGACACTGCGACAGAGACACAGAGACAGAGACACGGAGACAGAGACACAGAGACAGAGACACAGAGACAGAGACACAGAGACAGAGACGCAGAGACAGGGACACAGAGACAGAGACACAGAGACCGAGACCCAGAGACAGAGACACAGATACAGAGACACAGAGGCAGAGGCAGAGAAACAGAGACACAGAGATAGGGACAGAGAGACGGAGACACAGGGACAGAGACACAGAGAAAGAGAAACAGAGACAGAGACAGAGACAGAGACAGAGACAGAGACACAGAGACAGAGACACAGAGACAGAGACACAGAGGCAGAGACAGAGACAGAGACACAGAGACAGAGACACAGAGACAGAGACACAGAGACAGAGACACAGAGACAGAGACACAGAGACAGAGACACAGAGACAGATACACAGAGACAGAGTCACAGAGACAGAGACACAGAGGCAGAGGCACAGAGACAGAGACACAGAGACAGAGACACAGAGACAGAGACACAGAGACAGGGACGCAGAGACAGAGACACAGAGACAGAGACACAATGACATATTCGGAGACAGAGACACAGGGAGAGAGACACAGAAACGTAGACACAAGGACAGAGACACAGAGACAGGGACACAGAGACGGAGACACAGAGACAGAGACACAGAGGCAGAGGCACAGAGACAGAAACACAGAGACAGAGACACAGAGACAGAGGCACAGAGACAGAGACACAGAGACAGAGACACAGAGACAGTGACACAGGGACAGGGACACAGATACATAGCCACAGAGACAGAGACATAGAGACAGAGACACAGAGACCGAGACACAGAGACGGAGACGCAAGGACAGAGGCACAGAGACAGAGACACAGAGACAGAGACGCAGTGACAGAGACACACAGACAGAGACACAGAGACAGATTCACAGAGACAGAGACACAGAGACAGAGACGCAGAGACAGGGACACAGAGACAGGGACACAGAGACGGAGACACAAAGAGAGAGACACAGAGACAGAGACACAGAGACGGAGACGCAAGGACAGAGGCACAGAGACAGAGACACAGAGACAGAGACGCAGTGACAGAGACACACAGACAGAGACACAGAGACAGATTCACAGAGACAGAGACACAGAGACAGAGACACACGGACAGAGGCATAGACACAAAGACAGAGGCACAGAGACAGATACACAGAGAGAGAGACACAGAGGCAGAGACACAGAGAAAGAGACAGAGACACAGAGACGGAGACACAGGGACAGAGTCACAGAGACAGGGCACAGAGACGGAGACTCTGGGACAACGACACAGAGACAGAGATTCAGAGACAGGGACACAGAGACGGAGACACAGAGACAGAGACACAGAGGCAGAGGCACAGAGACAGAGACACACAGACAGAGACACAGAGACGGAGACACAGAGAGAGAGACACAGAGACAGAGACACAGAGACAGAGACACAGGTACAGAGACACAGAGACAGAGACACAGCGACAGAGACACAGAGACAGAGGCACAGAGACAGAGACACAGAGACAGAGACACAGAGACAGAGACACAGAGACAGAGACACAGAGACAGAGACACAGAGACAGAGACGTAGAGACAGAGACACAGAGACAGGGACACAGAGACAGAGACACAGAGACAGAGACGCAGAGACAGAGACACAGGGACAGAGACACAGGGACAGAGACACAGAGACATGGACACAGAGAGAGTGACTCAGAGACAGAGACACAGAGACGGAGACAGAGGCACAGAGACACAGAGACAGAGACACAGAGACAGAGACACAGAGACAGAGACACAGAGACAGAGACACAGAGACAGAGACACAGAGACAGAGACACAGAGACAGAGACACAGAGACAGAGACGCAGAGACAGGGACACAGAGACAGAGACACAGAGACCGAGACCCAGAGACAGAGACACAGATACAGAGACACAGAGACAGAGACACAGAGACAGAGACACAGAGACAGAGAAACAGAGACAGAGTCACAGAGACAGAGACACAGAGGCAGAGGCACAGAGAGAGAGACACAGAGGCAGAGACACAGAGAAAGAGACAGAGACACAGAGACGGAGACACAGGGACAGAGACACAGAGACAGGGACACAGAGACGGATACTGTGGGACAGAGACACAGAGACAGAGACACAGTGAGACAGACAGAGACACAGAGACAGAGACACAGGGACAGAGACACAGAGACAGAGACACAGAGACAGATTCACAGAGACAGAGACACAGAGACAGAGACACAGAGACAGAGACGCAGAGACAGGGACACAGAGACAGAGACACCGAGACCGAGACGCAGAGACAGAGACACAGATACAGAGACACAGAGACAGAGACACAGAGACAGAGACACAGAGACAGAGAAACAGAGACAGAGTCACAGAGACAGAGACACAGAGGCAGAGGCACAGAGAGAGAGACACAGAGGCAGAGACACAGAGAAAGAGACAGAGACACAGAGACGGAGACACAGGGACAGAGACACAGAGACAGGGCACAGAGACGGAGACTCTGGGACAGAGACACAGAGACAGAGATTCAGAGACAGGGACACAGAGACGGAGACACAGAGACAGAGACACAGAGGCAGAGGCACAGAGACAGAGACACAGAGACAGAGACACAGAGACAGGGACACAGAGACAGGGACACAGAGACGGAGACACAGAGAGAGAGACGCAGAGACAGAGACACAGAGACAGAGACACAGGTACAGAGACACAGAGACATGGACACAGAGAGAGTGACTCAGAGACAGAGACACAGAGACGGAGACAGAGGCACAGAGACATATACATAGAGACAGAGACACAGAGACGGAGACTGTGGGACAGAGACACAGAGACAGAGACACAGTGAGACAGACAGAGACACAGAGACGGAGACACAGGGGCAGAGACACAGAGACAGAAACACAGATACAGATTCACAGAGACAGGGACACAGAGATACACCTTCAGAGGCATAGACACAGAGACAGAGACACAGAGACCGTGACACAAAGACGGAGACGCAGGGGCAGAGACACCGAGACAGAGACACAGAGACAGAGACACAGAGACAGAGACACAGAGACAGAGACACAGAGACAGAGACACAGAGACAGAGACACAGAGAGAGAGACACAGAGACAGAGACACAGAGACAGAAACACAGAGACAGGGACACAGAGACAGAGACACAGAGACAGAGACACAGAGAGAGAGACACAGAGACAGAGACACAGAGGCAGAGATACAGAGTCAGAGACACAGAGGCAGAGACACAGAGACAGAGACACAGAGACGGAGACACAGAGACAGAGACAGAGAGACAGAGACACAGAGACATGGACACAGAGAGAGTGACTCAGAGACAGAGACACAGAGACGGAGACAGAGACACAGAGACATAGACACAGAGACAGAGACACAGAGACAGAGATACAGAGACAGAGACACATAGACAGAGACACAGAGACAGAGACACAGAGCCAGAGACGCAGAGACAGAGACGCAGAGACAGGGACACAGAGACAGAGACACAGAGACAGAGACGCAGAGACAGAGACACAGGGACAGAGACACAGGGACAGAGACACAGAGACATGGACACAGAGAGAGTGACTCAGAGACAGAGACACAGAGACGGAGACAGAGGCACAGAGACACAGAGACAGAGACACAGAGACAGAGACACAGAGACAGAGACACAGAGACAGAGACACAGAGACAGAGACACAGAGACAGAGACACAGAGACAGAGACGCAGAGACAGGGACACAGAGACAGAGACACAGAGACCGAGACCCAGAGACAGAGACACAGATACAGAGACACAGAGACAGAGACACAGAGACAGAGACACAGAGACAGAGAAACAGAGACAGAGTCACAGAGACAGAGACACAGAGGCAGAGGCACAGAGAGAGAGACACAGAGGCAGAGACACAGAGAAAGAGACAGAGACACAGAGACGGAGACACAGGGACAGAGACACAGAGACAGGGCACAGAGACGGAGACTCTGGGACAGAGACACAGAGACAGAGATTCAGAGACAGGGACACAGAGACGGAGACACAGAGACAGAGACACAGAGGCAGAGGCACAGAGACGGAGACTGTGGGACAGAGACACAGAGACAGAGACACAGTGAGACAGACAGAGACACAGAGACGGAGACACAGGGGCAGAGACACAGAGACAGAAACACAGATACAGATTCACAGAGACAGGGACACAGAGATACACCTTCAGAGGCATAGACACAGAGACAGAGACACAGAGACCGTGAGACAAAGACGGAGACGCAGGGGCAGAGACACCGAGACAGAGACACAGAGACAGAGACACAGAGACAGAGACACAGAGACAGAGACACAGAGACGGAGACACAGAGACAGAGACACAGAGACAGAAACACAGAGACAGAGACACAGAGACAGAGACACAGAGACAGAGACACAGAGAGAGAGACACAGAGACAGAGACACAGAGACAGAAACACAGAGACAGGGACACAGAGACAGAGACACAGAGACAGAGACACAGAGAGAGAGACACAGAGACAGAGACACAGAGGCAGAGATACAGAGTCAGAGACACAGAGACAGAGACACAGAGACAGAGACACAGAGACAGAGACACAGAGACAGAGACAGAGAGACAGAGACACAGAGACATGGACACAGAGAGAGTGACTCAGAGACAGAGACACAGAGACGGAGACAGAGACACAGAGACATAGACACAGAGACAGAGACACAGAGACAGAGATACAGAGACAGAGACACATAGACAGAGACACAGAGACAGAGACACAGAGCCAGAGACGCAGAGACAGAGACGCAGAGACAGGGACACAGAGACAGAGACACAGAGACAGAGACGCAGGGGCAGAGACACCGAGACAGAGACACAGAGACAGAGACACAGAGACAGAGACACAGAGACAGAGACACAGAGACAGAGACACAGAGACAGAGATACAGAGTCAGAGACACAGAGACAGAGACACAGAGACAGAGACACAGAGACAGAGACACAGAGACAGAGACACAGAGACAGAGACATAGAGACAGAGACACAGAGACAGAGACACAGAGACAGAGACGCAGAGACAGGGACACAGAGACAGAGACACAGAGACCGAGACCCAGAGACAGAGACACAGATACAGAGACACAGAGGCAGAGGCACAGAGACAGAGACACAGAGGCAGAGGCACAGAGACAGAGACACAGAGGCAGAGGCACAGAGACAGAGACACAGAGACAGAGACACAGAGACAGAGGCACAGAGACAAGGACACAGAGACAGAGACACAGAGACAGTGACACAGGGGCAGGGACACAGAGACATAGCCACAGAGACAGAGACATAGAGACAGAGACATAGAGACCGAGACACAGAGACGGAGACAAGGGACAGAGACACAGAGACAGGGACACAGAGACAGAGACACAGAGACAGAGACGCAGAGACAGGGACACAGAGACAGGGACACAGAGACGGAGACACAAAGAGAGAGACACAGAGACAGAGACACAGAGACGGAGTCGCAAGGACAGAGGCACAGAGACAGGGACACAGAGAGAGAGACTCAGAGACAGAGACGCAGAGACCGAGACGCAGAGACGGAGACACAGGGACAGAGACACAGAGAAAGAGAAACAGAGACAGAGATAGAGACAGAGACACTGCGACAGAGACACAGAGACAGAGACACGGAGACAGAGACACAGAGACAGAGACACAGAGACAGAGACACAGAGACAGAGACGCAGAGACAGGGACACAGAGACAGAGACACAGAGACCGAGACCCAGAGACAGAGACACAGATACAGAGACACAGAGGCAGAGGCAGAGAAACAGAGACACAGAGATAGGGACAGAGAGACGGAGACACAGGGACAGAGACACAGAGAAAGAGAAACAGAGACAGAGACAGAGACAGAGACAGAGACAGAGACACAGAGACAGAGATACAGAGACAGAGACACAGAGGCAGAGACAGAGACAGAGACACAGAGACAGAGACACAGAGACAGAGACACAGAGACAGAGACACAGAGACAGAGACACAGAGACAGAGACACAGAGACAGATACACAGAGACAGAGTCACAGAGACAGAGACACAGAGGCAGAGGCACAGAGACAGAGACACAGAGACAGAGACACAGAGACAGAGACACAGAGACAGGGACGCAGAGACAGAGACACAGAGACAGAGACACAATGACATATTCGGAGACAGAGACACAGGGAGAGAGACACAGAAACGTAGACACAAGGACAGAGACACAGAGACAGGGACACAGAGACGGAGACACAGAGACAGAGACACAGAGGCAGAGGCACAGAGACAGAAACACAGAGACAGAGACACAGAGACAGAGGCACAGAGACAGAGACACAGAGACAGAGACACAGAGACAGTGACACAGGGACAGGGACACAGATACATAGCCACAGAGACAGAGACATAGAGACAGAGACACAGAGACCGAGACACAGAGACGGAGACGCAAGGACAGAGGCACAGAGACAGAGACACAGAGACAGAGACGCAGTGACAGAGACACACAGACAGAGACACAGAGACAGATTCACAGAGACAGAGACACAGAGACAGAGACGCAGAGACAGGGACACAGAGACAGGGACACAGAGACGGAGACACAAAGAGAGAGACACAGAGACAGAGACACAGAGACGGAGACGCAAGGACAGAGGCACAGAGACAGAGACACAGAGACAGAGACGCAGTGACAGAGACACACAGACAGAGACACAGAGACAGATTCACAGAGACAGAGACACAGAGACAGAGACACACGGACAGAGGCATAGACACAAAGACAGAGGCACAGAGACAGATACACAGAGAGAGAGACACAGAGGCAGAGACACAGAGAAAGAGACAGAGACACAGAGACGGAGACACAGGGACAGAGTCACAGAGACAGGGCACAGAGACGGAGACTCTGGGACAACGACACAGAGACAGAGATTCAGAGACAGGGACACAGAGACGGAGACACAGAGACAGAGACACAGAGGCAGAGGCACAGAGACAGAGACACACAGACAGAGACACAGAGACGGAGACACAGAGAGAGAGACACAGAGACAGAGACACAGAGACAGAGACACAGGTACAGAGACACAGAGACAGAGACACAGCGACAGAGACACAGAGACAGAGGCACAGAGACAGAGACACAGAGACAGAGACACAGAGACAGAGACACAGAGACAGAGACACAGAGACAGAGACACAGAGACAGAGACGTAGAGACAGAGACACAGAGACAGGGACACAGAGACAGAGACACAGAGACAGAGACGCAGAGACAGAGACACAGGGACAGAGACACAGGGACAGAGACACAGAGACATGGACACAGAGAGAGTGACTCAGAGACAGAGACACAGAGACGGAGACAGAGGCACAGAGACACAGAGACAGAGACACAGAGACAGAGACACAGAGACAGAGACACAGAGACAGAGACACAGAGACAGAGACACAGAGACAGAGACACAGAGACAGAGACACAGAGACAGAGACGCAGAGACAGGGACACAGAGACAGAGACACAGAGACCGAGACCCAGAGACAGAGACACAGATACAGAGACACAGAGACAGAGACACAGAGACAGAGACACAGAGACAGAGAAACAGAGACAGAGTCACAGAGACAGAGACACAGAGGCAGAGGCACAGAGAGAGAGACACAGAGGCAGAGACACAGAGAAAGAGACAGAGACACAGAGACGGAGACACAGGGACAGAGACACAGAGACAGGGACACAGAGACGGATACTGTGGGACAGAGACACAGAGACAGAGACACAGTGAGACAGACAGAGACACAGAGACAGAGACACAGGGACAGAGACACAGAGACAGAGACACAGAGACAGATTCACAGAGACAGAGACACAGAGACAGAGACACAGAGACAGAGACGCAGAGACAGGGACACAGAGACAGAGACACCGAGACCGAGACGCAGAGACAGAGACACAGATACAGAGACACAGAGACAGAGACACAGAGACAGAGACACAGAGACAGAGAAACAGAGACAGAGTCACAGAGACAGAGACACAGAGGCAGAGGCACAGAGAGAGAGACACAGAGGCAGAGACACAGAGAAAGAGACAGAGACACAGAGACGGAGACACAGGGACAGAGACACAGAGACAGGGCACAGAGACGGAGACTCTGGGACAGAGACACAGAGACAGAGATTCAGAGACAGGGACACAGAGACGGAGACACAGAGACAGAGACACAGAGGCAGAGGCACAGAGACAGAGACACAGAGACAGAGACACAGAGACAGGGACACAGAGACAGGGACACAGAGACGGAGACACAGAGAGAGAGACGCAGAGACAGAGACACAGAGACAGAGACACAGGTACAGAGACACAGAGACATGGACACAGAGAGAGTGACTCAGAGACAGAGACACAGAGACGGAGACAGAGGCACAGAGACATATACATAGAGACAGAGACACAGAGACGGAGACTGTGGGACAGAGACACAGAGACAGAGACACAGTGAGACAGACAGAGACACAGAGACGGAGACACAGGGGCAGAGACACAGAGACAGAAACACAGATACAGATTCACAGAGACAGGGACACAGAGATACACCTTCAGAGGCATAGACACAGAGACAGAGACACAGAGACCGTGACACAAAGACGGAGACGCAGGGGCAGAGACACCGAGACAGAGACACAGAGACAGAGACACAGAGACAGAGACACAGAGACAGAGACACAGAGACAGAGACACAGAGACAGAGACACAGAGAGAGAGACACAGAGACAGAGACACAGAGACAGAAACACAGAGACAGGGACACAGAGACAGAGACACAGAGACAGAGACACAGAGAGAGAGACACAGAGACAGAGACACAGAGGCAGAGATACAGAGTCAGAGACACAGAGGCAGAGACACAGAGACAGAGACACAGAGACGGAGACACAGAGACAGAGACAGAGAGACAGAGACACAGAGACATGGACACAGAGAGAGTGACTCAGAGACAGAGACACAGAGACGGAGACAGAGACACAGAGACATAGACACAGAGACAGAGACACAGAGACAGAGATACAGAGACAGAGACACATAGACAGAGACACAGAGACAGAGACACAGAGCCAGAGACGCAGAGACAGAGACGCAGAGACAGGGACACAGAGACAGAGACACAGAGACAGAGACGCAGAGACAGAGACACAGGGACAGAGACACAGGGACAGAGACACAGAGACATGGACACAGAGAGAGTGACTCAGAGACAGAGACACAGAGACGGAGACAGAGGCACAGAGACACAGAGACAGAGACACAGAGACAGAGACACAGAGACAGAGACACAGAGACAGAGACACAGAGACAGAGACACAGAGACAGAGACACAGAGACAGAGACGCAGAGACAGGGACACAGAGACAGAGACACAGAGACCGAGACCCAGAGACAGAGACACAGATACAGAGACACAGAGACAGAGACACAGAGACAGAGACACAGAGACAGAGAAACAGAGACAGAGTCACAGAGACAGAGACACAGAGGCAGAGGCACAGAGAGAGAGACACAGAGGCAGAGACACAGAGAAAGAGACAGAGACACAGAGACGGAGACACAGGGACAGAGACACAGAGACAGGGCACAGAGACGGAGACTCTGGGACAGAGACACAGAGACAGAGATTCAGAGACAGGGACACAGAGACGGAGACACAGAGACAGAGACACAGAGGCAGAGGCACAGAGACGGAGACTGTGGGACAGAGACACAGAGACAGAGACACAGTGAGACAGACAGAGACACAGAGACGGAGACACAGGGGCAGAGACACAGAGACAGAAACACAGATACAGATTCACAGAGACAGGGACACAGAGATACACCTTCAGAGGCATAGACACAGAGACAGAGACACAGAGACCGTGAGACAAAGACGGAGACGCAGGGGCAGAGACACCGAGACAGAGACACAGAGACAGAGACACAGAGACAGAGACACAGAGACAGAGACACAGAGACGGAGACACAGAGACAGAGACACAGAGACAGAAACACAGAGACAGAGACACAGAGACAGAGACACAGAGACAGAGACACAGAGAGAGAGACACAGAGACAGAGACACAGAGACAGAAACACAGAGACAGGGACACAGAGACAGAGACACAGAGACAGAGACACAGAGAGAGAGACACAGAGACAGAGACACAGAGGCAGAGATACAGAGTCAGAGACACAGAGACAGAGACACAGAGACAGAGACACAGAGACAGAGACACAGAGACAGAGACAGAGAGACAGAGACACAGAGACATGGACACAGAGAGAGTGACTCAGAGACAGAGACACAGAGACGGAGACAGAGACACAGAGACATAGACACAGAGACAGAGACACAGAGACAGAGATACAGAGACAGAGACACATAGACAGAGACACAGAGACAGAGACACAGAGCCAGAGACGCAGAGACAGAGACGCAGAGACAGGGACACAGAGACAGAGACACAGAGACAGAGACAGAGACACAGAGACAGAGACACAGAGACAGAGACACAGAGACAGAGACACAGAGACAGAGACACAGAGACAGAGACACAGAGAGAGAGACACAGAGACAGAGACACAGAGACAGAGACACAGAGACAGAGACACAGAGACAGAGACACAGAGACAGAGACACAGAGACGGAGACACAGAGACGGAGACACAGATACAGAGACACAGAGACAGCGACACAGAGACAGAGACACATAGACAGAGACACAGAGACAGAGACACAGAGAAAGAGACACAGAGACAGGGACACAGAGACGGAGACACAAAGAGAGAGACACAGAGACAGAGACACAGAGACAGAGACACAGGTACAGAGACACAGAGACAGAGACACAGCGACAGAGACACAGAGACAGAGACACAGAGACAGAGACACAGGGACAGAGACACAGAGACAGAGACACAGAGACAGAGTCACAGAGACAGAGACACAGAGACAGAGACGCAGAGACAGGGACACAGAGACAGAGACACAGAGACCGAGACCCAGAGACAGAGACACAGATACAGAGACACAGAGACAGAGACACAGAGACAGAGACACAGAGACAGAGAAACAGAGACAGAGTCACAGAGGCAGAGACACAGAGGCAGAGTCACAGAGACAGAGACACAGAGGCAGAGGCACAGAGACGGAGACACAGAGACAGAGACGCAGTGACAGGGACGCAGAGACAGAGACACAGAGACAGAGACAAAATGACAGAGATTCGGAGACAGAGACACAGGGAGAGAGACACAGAAACGTAGACACAAGGACAGAGACACAGAGACAGGGACACAGAGACGGAGACACAGAGAGAGAGACACAGAGACAGAGACACAGGGGCAGAGGCACAGTGACAGAGACACAGAGACAGGGACACAGAGAGAGTGACACAAAGACAGAGACACAGGGACAGAGGAACAGAGACATAGACACAGAGACAGAGACACAGAGACAGAGACACAGGGACGGAGACACAAGGACAGAGACACAGAGACAGGGACACAGAGAGAGGGAGACAGAGACAGAGACACAGAGACAGAGACACAGAGACAGTGACACAGAGACGGATACTGTGGGACAGAGACACAGAGACAGAGACACAGTGAGACAGACAGAGACACAGAGACAGAGACACAGGGACAGAGACACAGAGACAGAGACACAGAGACAGATTCACAGAGACAGAGACACAGAGACAGAGACACAGAGACAGAGACGCAGAGACAGGGACACAGAGACAGAGACACCGAGACCGAGACGCAGAGACAGAGACACAGATACAGAGACACAGAGACAGAGACACAGAGACAGAGACACAGAGACAGAGAAACAGAGACAGAGTCACAGAGACAGAGACACAGAGGCAGAGGCACAGAGAGAGAGACACAGAGGCAGAGACACAGAGAAAGAGACAGAGACACAGAGACGGAGACACAGGGACAGAGACACAGAGACAGGGCACAGAGACGGAGACTCTGGGACAGAGACACAGAGACAGAGATTCAGAGACAGGGACACAGAGACGGAGACACAGAGACAGAGACACAGAGGCAGAGGCACAGAGACAGAGACACAGAGACAGAGACACAGAGACAGGGACACAGAGACAGGGACACAGAGACGGAGACACAGAGAGAGAGACGCAGAGACAGAGACACAGAGACAGAGACACAGGTACAGAGACACAGAGACATGGACACAGAGAGAGTGACTCAGAGACAGAGACACAGAGACGGAGACAGAGGCACAGAGACATATACATAGAGACAGAGACACAGAGACGGAGACTGTGGGACAGAGACACAGAGACAGAGACACAGTGAGACAGACAGAGACACAGAGACGGAGACACAGGGGCAGAGACACAGAGACAGAAACACAGATACAGATTCACAGAGACAGGGACACAGAGATACACCTTCAGAGGCATAGACACAGAGACAGAGACACAGAGACCGTGACACAAAGACGGAGACGCAGGGGCAGAGACCCCGAGACAGAGACACAGAGACAGAGACACAGAGACAGAGACACAGAGACAGAGACACAGAGACAGGGACACAGAGACAGAGACACAGAGACAGAGACACAGGGACAGAGACACAGAGACATGGACACAGAGAGAGTGACTCAGAGACAGAGACACAGAGACGGAGACAGAGGCACAGAGACATATACATAGAGACAGAGACACAGAGACGGAGACTGTGGGACAGAGACACAGAGACAGGGACACACAGAGAGTGACACAAAGGCAGAGACACAGGGACAGAGGAACAGAGACATAGACACAGAGACAGAGACACAGAGACAGATACACAGAGACAGAGACACAGAGACAGAGACACAGAGACAGAGACACAGAGACCGAGACACAGAGACGTAGACACATAGATACAGACACAGACACAGGGACAGAGACACAGGGACAGGGACACAGAGACATAGCCACAGAGACAGAGACATAGAGACAGAGACACGGAGACAGAGACACAGAGACGGAGACACAGGGACAGAGACACAGAGACAGGGACACAGAGAGAGTGACACAAAGACAGAGACACAGGGGCAGAGGAACAGAGACATAGACACAGAGACAGAGACACAGAGACAGAGACACAGAGACAGAGACACAGGGACGGAGACACAAGGACAGAGACACAGAGACATTGGACACGGAGAGAGAGACACAGAGACAGAGACACAGAGACAGAGACACAGAGACAGAGACACAGAGACAGAGACACAGAGACAGAGACACAGAGACAGAGACACAGAGACGGAGACTGTGGGACAGAGACACAGAGACAGAGACACAGTGAGACAGACAGAGACACAGAGACGGAGACACAGGGACAGAGACACAGAGACAGAAACACAGAGACAGATTCACAGAGACAGAGACAGAGACAGAGACACAGAGGCAGAGACATAAAGACAGAGACAGAGAGACCGAGACACGGAGACGGAGACACAGGTCCAGAGACACACGGACAGAGGCATAGACACAAAGACAGAGGCACAGAGACAGATACACAGAGAGAGAGACACAGAGGCAGAGACACAGAGACGGAGACTGTGGGGCAGAGACACAGAGACAGAAACACAGATACAGATTCACAGAGACAGGGACACAGAGATACACCTTCAGAGGCATAGACACAGAGACAGAGACACAGAGACCGTGACACAAAGACGGAGACGCAGGGGCAGAGACACCGAGACAGAGACACAGAGACAGAGACACAGAGACAGAGACACAGAGACAGAGACACAGAGACGGAGACACAGAGACAGAGACACAGAGACAGAAACACAGAGACAGAGACACAGAGACAGAGACACAGAGACAGAGACACAGAGAGAGAGACACAGAGACAGAGACACAGAGACAGAAACACAGAGACAGGGACACAGAGACAGAGACACAGAGACAGAGACACAGAGAGAGAGACACAGAGACAGAGACACAGAGGCAGAGATACAGAGTCAGAGACACAGAGACAGAGACACAGAGACAGAGACACAGAGACAGAGACACAGAGACAGAGACAGAGAGACAGAGACACAGAGACATGGACACAGAGAGAGTGACTCAGAGACAGAGACACAGAGACGGAGACAGAGACACAGAGACATAGACACAGAGACAGAGACACAGAGACAGAGATACAGAGACAGAGACACATAGACAGAGACACAGAGACAGAGACACAGAGACAGAGACGCAGAGACAGAGACGCAGAGACAGGGACACAGAGACAGAGACACAGAGACAGAGACAGAGACACAGAGACAGAGACACAGAGACAGAGACACAGAGACAGAGACACAGAGACAGAGACACAGAGAGAGAGACACAGAGACAGAGACACAGAGACAGAGACACAGAGACAGAGACACAGAGACAGAGACACACAGACAGAGACACAGAGACAGGGACACAGAGACGGAGACACAGAGAGAGAGACACAGAGACAGAGACACAGAGACAGAGACACAGGTACAGAGACACAGAGACAGAGACACAGCGACAGAGACACAGAGACAGAGACACAGAGACAGAGACACAGGGACAGAGACACAGAGACAGAGACACAGAGACAGAGACACAGAGACAGAGACACAGAGACAGAGACGCAGATACAGGGACACAGAGACAGAGACACAGAGACGGATACTGTGGGGCAGAGACACAGAGACAGAGACACAGTGAGACAGACAGAGACACAGAGACAGAGACACAGAGGCAGAGATACAGAGTCAGAGACACAGAGACAGAGACACAGAGACAGAGACACAGAGACAGAGACACAGAGACAGAGACAGAGAGACAGAGACACAGAGACATGGACACAGAGAGAGTGACTCAGAGACAGAGACACAGAGACGGAGACAGAGACACAGAGACATAGACACGGAGACAGAGACACAGAGACAGAGATACAGAGACAGAGACACATAGACAGAGACACAGAGACAGAGACACAGAGACAGAGACGCAGAGACAGAGACGCAGAGACAGGGACACAGAGACAGAGACACAGAGACAGAGACAGAGACACAGAGACAGAGACACAGAGACAGAGACACAGAGACAGAGACACAGAGACAGAGACACAGAGACAGAGACACAGAGAGAGAGACACAGAGACAGAGACACAGAGACAGAGACACAGAGACAGAGACACAGAGACAGAGACACAGAGACGGAGACACAGAGACGGAGACACAGATACAGAGACACAGAGACAGCGACACAGAGACAGAGACACAGAGAAAGAGAAACAGAGACAGAGACAGAGACAGAGACACAGAGACAGAGACACAGAGACAGAGACACAGAGACAGAGACACAGAGACAGAGACACAGAGACAGAGACACAGAGACAGAGACACAGAGACAGAGACACAGAGACGGAGACACAGAGACAGAGACACAGAGACAGAGACACAGAGACAGAGACACAGAGACGGATACTGTGGGGCAGAGACACAGAGACAGAGACACAGTGAGACAGACAGAGACACAGAGACAGAGACACAGGGACAGAGACACAGAGACAGAGACACAGAGACAGATTCATAGAGACAGAGACACAGAGACAGAGACACACGGACAGAGGCATAGACACATGGACAGAGGCACAGAGACAGATACACAGAGAGAGAGACACAGAGGCAGAGACACAGAGAAAGAGACAGAGACACAGAGACGGAGACACAGGGACAGAGACACAGAGACAGGGCACAGAGACGGAGACTCTGGGACAACGACACAGAGACAGAGATTCAGAGACAGGGACACAGAGACGGAGACACAGAGACAGAGACACAGAGGCGGAGGCACAGAGACAGAGACACAGAGACAGAGACACACAGACAGAGACACAGAGACAGGGACACAGAGACGGAGACACAGAGAGAGAGACACAGAGACAGAGACACAGAGACAGAGACACAGGTACAGAGACACAGAGACAGAGACACAGCGACAGAGACACAGAGACAGAGACACAGAGACAGAGACACAGGGACAGAGACACAGAGACAGAGACACAGAGACAGAGACACAGAGACAGAGACACAGAGACAGAGACGCAGATACAGGGACACAGAGACAGAGACACAGCGACCGAGACCCAGAGACAGAGACACAGATACAGAGACACAGAGACAGAGAAACAGAGACAGAGTCACAGAGACAGAGACACAGAGGCAGAGGCACAGAGAGAGAGACACAGAGGCAGAGACACAGAGAAAGAGACAGAGACACAGAGACGGAGACACAGGGACAGAGACACAGAGACAGGGCACAGAGACGGAGACTCTGGGACAGAGACACAGAGACAGAGATTCAGAGACAGGGACACAGAGACGGAGACACAGAGACAGAGACACAGAGGCAGAGGCACAGAGACAGAGACACAGAGACAGGGACACAGAGACGGAGACACAGAGAGAGAGACACAGAGACAGAGACACAGGGGCAGAGGCACAGTGACAGAGACACAGAGACAGGCACACAGAGAGAGTGACACAAAGACAGAGACACAGGGACAGAGGAACAGAGACATAGACACAGAGACAGAGACACACGGACAGAGGCATAGACACAAAGACAGAGGCACAGAGACAGATACACAGAGAGAGAGACACAGAGGCAGAGACACAGAGAAAGAGACAGAGACACAGAGACGGAGACACAGGGACAGAGACACAGAGACAGGGCACAGAGACGGAGACTCTGGGACAACGACACAGAGACAGAGATTCAGAGACAGGGACACAGAGACGGAGACACAGAGACAGAGACACAGAGACAGAGACACACAGACAGAGACACAGAGACAGGGACACAGAGACGGAGACACGGAGAGAGAGACACAGAGACAGAGACACAGAGACAGAGACACAGGTACAGAGACACAGAGACAGAGACACAGCGACAGAGACACAGAGACAGAGACACAGAGACAGAGACACAGAGACAGCGACACAGGGACAGAGACACAGAGAAAGAGACACAGAGACAGAGACACAGAGACGGAGACTGTGGGACAGAGACACAGAGACAGAGACACAGTGAGACAGACAGAGACACAGAGACGGAGACACAGGGACAGAGACACAGAGACAGAAACACAGAGACAGATTCACAGAGACAGAGACACAGAGACAGAGACACAGAGGCAGAGACATAAAGACAGAGACATAGAGACCGAGACACGGAGACGGAGACTCAGGTCCAGAGACACACGGACAGAGGCATAGACACAAAGACAGAGACACAGAGACAGAGACACAGAGACAGAGACACAGAGACAGAGACACACGGACAGAGGCACAGACACAAAGACAGAGGCACAGAGACAGATACACAGAGAGAGAGACACAGAGGCAGAGACACAGAGAAAGAGACAGAGACACAGAGACGGAGACACAGGGACAGAGACACAGAGACAGGGCACAGAGACGGAGACTCTGGGACAACGACACAGAGACAGAGATTCAGAGACAGGGACACAGAGACGGAGACACAGAGACAGAGACACAGAGGCAGAGGCACAGAGACAGAGACACAGAGACAGAGACACACAGACAGAGACACAGAGACAGGGACACAGAGACGGAGACACGGAGAGAGAGACACAGAGACAGAGACACAGAGACAGAGACACAGGTACAGAGACACAGAGACAGAGACACAGCGACAGAGACACAGATACAGAGACACAGAGACAGAGACACAGAGACAGCGACACAGAGACAGAGACACAGAGAAAGAGACACAGAGACAGAGACACAGAGACGGAGACTGTGGGACAGAGACACAGAGACAGAGACACAGTGAGACAGACAGAGACACAGAGACGGAGACACAGGGACAGAGACACAGAGACAGAAACACAGAGACAGATTCACAGAGACAGAGACACAGAGACAGAGACACAGAGGCAGAGACATAAAGACAGAGACATAGAGACCGAGACACGGAGACGGAGACTCAGGTCCAGAGACACACGGACAGAGGCATAGACACAAAGACAGAGGCACAGAGACAGATACACAGAGAGAGAGACACAGAGGCAGAGACACAGAGACGGAGACTGTGGGACACAGACACAGAGACAGAGACACAGTGAGACAGACAGAGACACAGAGACGGAGACACAGGGACAGAGACACAGAGACAGAAACACAGATACAGATTCACAGAGAGAGGGACACAGAGATACACGTTCAGAGGCATAGACACAGAGACAGAGGCACAGAGACCGTGACACAAAGACGGAGACGCAGGGGCAGAGACACCGAGACAGAGACACAGAGACAGAGACACAGAGACAGAGACACAGAGACAGAGACGCAGAGACAGGGACACAGAGACAGAGACACAGAGACCGAGACCCAGAGACAGAGACACAGATACAGAGACACAGAGGCAGAGGCACAGAGACAGAGACACAGAGGCAGAGGCACAGAGACAGAGACACAGAGGCAGAGGCACAGAGACAGAGACACAGAGACAGAGACACAGAGACAGAGGCACAGAGACAAGGACACAGAGACAGAGACACAGAGACAGTGACACAGGGGCAGGGACACAGAGACATAGCCACAGAGACAGAGACATAGAGACAGAGACATAGAGACCGAGACACAGAGACGGAGACAAGGGACAGAGACACAGAGACAGGGACACAGAGACAGAGACACAGAGACAGAGACGCAGAGACAGGGACACAGAGACAGGGACACAGAGACGGAGACACAAAGAGAGAGACACAGAGACAGAGACACAGAGACGGAGTCGCAAGGACAGAGGCACAGAGACAGGGACACAGAGAGAGAGACTCAGAGACAGAGACGCAGAGACCGAGACGCAGAGACGGAGACACAGGGACAGAGACACAGAGAAAGAGAAACAGAGACAGAGATAGAGACAGAGACACTGCGACAGAGACACAGAGACAGAGACACGGAGACAGAGACACAGAGACAGAGACACAGAGACAGAGACACAGAGACAGAGACGCAGAGACAGGGACACAGAGACAGAGACACAGAGACCGAGACCCAGAGACAGAGACACAGATACAGAGACACAGAGGCAGAGGCAGAGAAACAGAGACACAGAGATAGGGACAGAGAGACGGAGACACAGGGACAGAGACACAGAGAAAGAGAAACAGAGACAGAGACAGAGACAGAGACAGAGACAGAGACACAGAGACAGAGACACAGAGACAGAGACACAGAGGCAGAGACAGAGACAGAGACACAGAGACAGAGACACAGAGACAGAGACACAGAGACAGAGACACAGAGACAGAGACACAGAGACAGAGACACAGAGACAGATACACAGAGACAGAGTCACAGAGACAGAGACACAGAGGCAGAGGCACAGAGACAGAGACACAGAGACAGAGACACAGAGACAGAGACACAGAGACAGGGACGCAGAGACAGAGACACAGAGACAGAGACACAATGACATATTCGGAGACAGAGACACAGGGAGAGAGACACAGAAACGTAGACACAAGGACAGAGACACAGAGACAGGGACACAGAGACGGAGACACAGAGACAGAGACACAGAGGCAGAGGCACAGAGACAGAAACACAGAGACAGAGACACAGAGACAGAGGCACAGAGACAGAGACACAGAGACAGAGACACAGAGACAGTGACACAGGGACAGGGACACAGATACATAGCCACAGAGACAGAGACATAGAGACAGAGACACAGAGACCGAGACACAGAGACGGAGACACAGGGACAGAGGCACAGAGACAGAGACACAGAGACAGAGACGCAGTGACAGAGACACACAGACAGAGACACAGAGACAGATTCACAGAGACAGAGACACAGAGACAGAGACGCAGAGACAGGGACACAGAGACAGGGACACAGAGACGGAGACACAAAGAGAGAGACACAGAGACAGAGACACAGAGACGGAGACGCAAGGACAGAGGCACAGAGACAGAGACACAGAGACAGAGACGCAGTGACAGAGACACACAGACAGAGACACAGAGACAGATTCACAGAGACAGAGACACAGAGACAGAGACACACGGACAGAGGCATAGACACAAAGACAGAGGCACAGAGACAGATACACAGAGAGAGAGACACAGAGGCAGAGACACAGAGAAAGAGACAGAGACACAGAGACGGAGACACAGGGACAGAGTCACAGAGACAGGGCACAGAGACGGAGACTCTGGGACAACGACACAGAGACAGAGATTCAGAGACAGGGACACAGAGACGGAGACACAGAGACAGAGACACAGAGGCAGAGGCACAGAGACAGAGACACACAGACAGAGACACAGAGACGGAGACACAGAGAGAGAGACACAGAGACAGAGACACAGAGACAGAGACACAGGTACAGAGACACAGAGACAGAGACACAGCGACAGAGACACAGAGACAGAGGCACAGAGACAGAGACACAGAGACAGAGACACAGAGACAGAGACACAGAGACAGAGACACAGAGACAGAGACACAGAGACAGAGACGTAGAGACAGAGACACAGAGACAGGGACACAGAGACAGAGACACAGAGACAGAGACGCAGAGACAGAGACACAGGGACAGAGACACAGGGACAGAGACACAGAGACATGGACACAGAGAGAGTGACTCAGAGACAGAGACACAGAGACGGAGACAGAGGCACAGAGACACAGAGACAGAGACACAGAGACAGAGACACAGAGACAGAGACACAGAGACAGAGACACAGAGACAGAGACACAGAGACAGAGACACAGAGACAGAGACACAGAGACAGAGACGCAGAGACAGGGACACAGAGACAGAGACACAGAGACCGAGACCCAGAGACAGAGACACAGATACAGAGACACAGAGACAGAGACACAGAGACAGAGACACAGAGACAGAGAAACAGAGACAGAGTCACAGAGACAGAGACACAGAGGCAGAGGCACAGAGAGAGAGACACAGAGGCAGAGACACAGAGAAAGAGACAGAGACACAGAGACGGAGACACAGGGACAGAGACACAGAGACAGGGACACAGAGACGGATACTGTGGGACAGAGACACAGAGACAGAGACACAGTGAGACAGACAGAGACACAGAGACAGAGACACAGGGACAGAGACACAGAGACAGAGACACAGAGACAGATTCACAGAGACAGAGACACAGAGACAGAGACACAGAGACAGAGACGCAGAGACAGGGACACAGAGACAGAGACACCGAGACCGAGACGCAGAGACAGAGACACAGATACAGAGACACAGAGACAGAGACACAGAGACAGAGACACAGAGACAGAGAAACAGAGACAGAGTCACAGAGACAGAGACACAGAGGCAGAGGCACAGAGAGAGAGACACAGAGGCAGAGACACAGAGAAAGAGACAGAGACACAGAGACGGAGACACAGGGACAGAGACACAGAGACAGGGCACAGAGACGGAGACTCTGGGACAGAGACACAGAGACAGAGATTCAGAGACAGGGACACAGAGACGGAGACACAGAGACAGAGACACAGAGGCAGAGGCACAGAGACAGAGACACAGAGACAGAGACACAGAGACAGGGACACAGAGACAGGGACACAGAGACGGAGACACAGAGAGAGAGACGCAGAGACAGAGACACAGAGACAGAGACACAGGTACAGAGACACAGAGACATGGACACAGAGAGAGTGACTCAGAGACAGAGACACAGAGACGGAGACAGAGGCACAGAGACATATACATAGAGACAGAGACACAGAGACGGAGACTGTGGGACAGAGACACAGAGACAGAGACACAGTGAGACAGACAGAGACACAGAGACGGAGACACAGGGGCAGAGACACAGAGACAGAAACACAGATACAGATTCACAGAGACAGGGACACAGAGATACACCTTCAGAGGCATAGACACAGAGACAGAGACACAGAGACCGTGACACAAAGACGGAGACGCAGGGGCAGAGACACCGAGACAGAGACACAGAGACAGAGACACAGAGACAGAGACACAGAGACAGAGACACAGAGACAGAGACACAGAGACAGAGACACAGAGAGAGAGACACAGAGACAGAGACACAGAGACAGAAACACAGAGACAGGGACACAGAGACAGAGACACAGAGACAGAGACACAGAGAGAGAGACACAGAGACAGAGACACAGAGGCAGAGATACAGAGTCAGAGACACAGAGGCAGAGACACAGAGACAGAGACACAGAGACGGAGACACAGAGACAGAGACAGAGAGACAGAGACACAGAGACATGGACACAGAGAGAGTGACTCAGAGACAGAGACACAGAGACGGAGACAGAGACACAGAGACATAGACACAGAGACAGAGACACAGAGACAGAGATACAGAGACAGAGACACATAGACAGAGACACAGAGACAGAGACACAGAGCCAGAGACGCAGAGACAGAGACGCAGAGACAGGGACACAGAGACAGAGACACAGAGACAGAGACGCAGAGACAGAGACACAGGGACAGAGACACAGGGACAGAGACACAGAGACATGGACACAGAGAGAGTGACTCAGAGACAGAGACACAGAGACGGAGACAGAGGCACAGAGACACAGAGACAGAGACACAGAGACAGAGACACAGAGACAGAGACACAGAGACAGAGACACAGAGACAGAGACACAGAGACAGAGACACAGAGACAGAGACGCAGAGACAGGGACACAGAGACAGAGACACAGAGACCGAGACCCAGAGACAGAGACACAGATACAGAGACACAGAGACAGAGACACAGAGACAGAGACACAGAGACAGAGAAACAGAGACAGAGTCACAGAGACAGAGACACAGAGGCAGAGGCACAGAGAGAGAGACACAGAGGCAGAGACACAGAGAAAGAGACAGAGACACAGAGACGGAGACACAGGGACAGAGACACAGAGACAGGGCACAGAGACGGAGACTCTGGGACAGAGACACAGAGACAGAGATTCAGAGACAGGGACACAGAGACGGAGACACAGAGACAGAGACACAGAGGCAGAGGCACAGAGACGGAGACTGTGGGACAGAGACACAGAGACAGAGACACAGTGAGACAGACAGAGACACAGAGACGGAGACACAGGGGCAGAGACACAGAGACAGAAACACAGATACAGATTCACAGAGACAGGGACACAGAGATACACCTTCAGAGGCATAGACACAGAGACAGAGACACAGAGACCGTGAGACAAAGACGGAGACGCAGGGGCAGAGACACCGAGACAGAGACACAGAGACAGAGACACAGAGACAGAGACACAGAGACAGAGACACAGAGACGGAGACACAGAGACAGAGACACAGAGACAGAAACACAGAGACAGAGACACAGAGACAGAGACACAGAGACAGAGACACAGAGAGAGAGACACAGAGACAGAGACACAGAGACAGAAACACAGAGACAGGGACACAGAGACAGAGACACAGAGACAGAGACACAGAGAGAGAGACACAGAGACAGAGACACAGAGGCAGAGATACAGAGTCAGAGACACAGAGACAGAGACACAGAGACAGAGACACAGAGACAGAGACACAGAGACAGAGACAGAGAGACAGAGACACAGAGACATGGACACAGAGAGAGTGACTCAGAGACAGAGACACAGAGACGGAGACAGAGACACAGAGACATAGACACAGAGACAGAGACACAGAGACAGAGATACAGAGACAGAGACACATAGACAGAGACACAGAGACAGAGACACAGAGCCAGAGACGCAGAGACAGAGACGCAGAGACAGGGACACAGAGACAGAGACACAGAGACAGAGACAGAGACACAGAGACAGAGACACAGAGACAGAGACACAGAGACAGAGACACAGAGACAGAGACACAGAGACAGAGACACAGAGAGAGAGACACAGAGACAGAGACACAGAGACAGAGACACAGAGACAGAGACACAGAGACAGAGACACAGAGACAGAGACACAGAGACGGAGACACAGAGACGGAGACACAGATACAGAGACACAGAGACAGCGACACAGAGACAGAGACACATAGACAGAGACACAGAGACAGAGACACAGAGAAAGAGACACAGAGACAGGGACACAGAGACGGAGACACAAAGAGAGAGACACAGAGACAGAGACACAGAGACAGAGACACAGGTACAGAGACACAGAGACAGAGACACAGCGACAGAGACACAGAGACAGAGACACAGAGACAGAGACACAGGGACAGAGACACAGAGACAGAGACACAGAGACAGAGTCACAGAGACAGAGACACAGAGACAGAGACGCAGAGACAGGGACACAGAGACAGAGACACAGAGACCGAGACCCAGAGACAGAGACACAGATACAGAGACACAGAGACAGAGACACAGAGACAGAGACACAGAGACAGAGAAACAGAGACAGAGTCACAGAGGCAGAGACACAGAGGCAGAGTCACAGAGACAGAGACACAGAGGCAGAGGCACAGAGACGGAGACACAGAGACAGAGACGCAGTGACAGGGACGCAGAGACAGAGACACAGAGACAGAGACAAAATGACAGAGATTCGGAGACAGAGACACAGGGAGAGAGACACAGAAACGTAGACACAAGGACAGAGACACAGAGACAGGGACACAGAGACGGAGACACAGAGAGAGAGACACAGAGACAGAGACACAGGGGCAGAGGCACAGTGACAGAGACACAGAGACAGGGACACAGAGAGAGTGACACAAAGACAGAGACACAGGGACAGAGGAACAGAGACATAGACACAGAGACAGAGACACAGAGACAGAGACACAGGGACGGAGACACAAGGACAGAGACACAGAGACAGGGACACAGAGAGAGGGAGACAGAGACAGAGACACAGAGACAGAGACACAGAGACAGTGACACAGAGACGGATACTGTGGGACAGAGACACAGAGACAGAGACACAGTGAGACAGACAGAGACACAGAGACAGAGACACAGGGACAGAGACACAGAGACAGAGACACAGAGACAGATTCACAGAGACAGAGACACAGAGACAGAGACACAGAGACAGAGACGCAGAGACAGGGACACAGAGACAGAGACACCGAGACCGAGACGCAGAGACAGAGACACAGATACAGAGACACAGAGACAGAGACACAGAGACAGAGACACAGAGACAGAGAAACAGAGACAGAGTCACAGAGACAGAGACACAGAGGCAGAGGCACAGAGAGAGAGACACAGAGGCAGAGACACAGAGAAAGAGACAGAGACACAGAGACGGAGACACAGGGACAGAGACACAGAGACAGGGCACAGAGACGGAGACTCTGGGACAGAGACACAGAGACAGAGATTCAGAGACAGGGACACAGAGACGGAGACACAGAGACAGAGACACAGAGGCAGAGGCACAGAGACAGAGACACAGAGACAGAGACACAGAGACAGGGACACAGAGACAGGGACACAGAGACGGAGACACAGAGAGAGAGACGCAGAGACAGAGACACAGAGACAGAGACACAGGTACAGAGACACAGAGACATGGACACAGAGAAAGTGACTCAGAGACAGAGACACAGAGACGGAGACAGAGGCACAGAGACATATACATAGAGACAGAGACACAGAGACGGAGACTGTGGGACAGAGACACAGAGACAGAGACACAGTGAGACAGACAGAGACACAGAGACGGAGACACAGGGGCAGAGACACAGAGACAGAAACACAGATACAGATTCACAGAGACAGGGACACAGAGATACACCTTCAGAGGCATAGACACAGAGACAGAGACACAGAGACCGTGACACAAAGACGGAGACGCAGGGGCAGAGACCCCGAGACAGAGACACAGAGACAGAGACACAGAGACAGAGACACAGAGACAGAGACACAGAGACAGGGACACAGAGACAGAGACACAGAGACAGAGACACAGGGACAGAGACACAGAGACATGGACACAGAGAGAGTGACTCAGAGACAGAGACACAGAGACGGAGACAGAGGCACAGAGACATATACATAGAGACAGAGACACAGAGACGGAGACTGTGGGACAGAGACACAGAGACAGGGACACACAGAGAGTGACACAAAGGCAGAGACACAGGGACAGAGGAACAGAGACATAGACACAGAGACAGAGACACAGAGACAGATACACAGAGACAGAGACACAGAGACAGAGACACAGAGACAGAGACACAGAGACCGAGACACAGAGACGTAGACACATAGATACAGACACAGACACAGGGACAGAGACACAGGGACAGGGACACAGAGACATAGCCACAGAGACAGAGACATAGAGACAGAGACACGGAGACAGAGACACAGAGACGGAGACACAGGGACAGAGACACAGAGACAGGGACACAGAGAGAGTGACACAAAGACAGAGACACAGGGGCAGAGGAACAGAGACATAGACACAGAGACAGAGACACAGAGACAGAGACACAGAGACAGAGACACAGGGACGGAGACACAAGGACAGAGACACAGAGACATTGGACACGGAGAGAGAGACACAGAGACAGAGACACAGAGAGAGAGACACAGAGACAGAGACACAGAGACAGAAACACAGAGACAGGGACACAGAGACAGAGACACAGAGACAGAGACACAGAGAGAGAGACACAGAGACAGAGACACAGAGGCAGAGATACAGAGTCAGAGACACAGAGACAGAGACACAGAGACAGAGACACAGAGACAGAGACACAGAGACAGAGACAGAGAGACAGAGACACAGAGACATGGACACAGAGAGAGTGACTCAGAGACAGAGACACAGAGACGGAGACAGAGACACAGAGACATAGACACAGAGACAGAGACACAGAGACAGAGATACAGAGACAGAGACACATAGACAGAGACACAGAGACAGAGACACAGAGACAGAGACGCAGAGACAGAGACGCAGAGACAGGGACACAGAGACAGAGACACAGAGAGAGAGACAGAGACACAGAGACAGAGACACAGAGACAGAGACACAGAGACAGAGACACAGAGACAGAGACACAGAGAGAGAGACACAGAGACAGAGACACAGAGACAGAGACACAGAGACAGAGACACAGAGACAGAGACACAGAGACAGAGACACAGAGACGGAGACACAGAGACGGAGACACAGATACAGAGACACAGAGACAGCGACACAGAGACAGAGACACAGAGACAGAGACACAGAGACAGAGACACAGAGACAGAGACACAGAGAAAGAGAAACAGAGACAGAGACAGAGACAGAGACACAGAGACAGAGACACAGAGACAGAGACACAGAGACAGAGACACAGAGACAGAGACACAGAGACAGAGACACAGAGACAGAGACACAGAGACAGAGACACAGGGACAGAGACGCAGAGACAGAGACACAGAGACGGAGACCCAGAGACAGAGACACAGATACAGAGACACAGAGACAGAGACACAGTGACAGAGACACAGAGACAGAGACACAGAGACAGAGACACAGAGACAGATACACAGAGACAGAGACACAGAGGCAGAGGCACAGAGACGGAGACACAGAGACAGAGACACAGAGACAGGGACGCAGAGACAGAGACACAGAGACAGAGACAAAATGACAGAGATTCGGAGACAGAGACACAGGGAGAGAGACACAGAAACGTAGACACAAGGACAGAGACACAGAGACAGGGACGCAGAGACGGAGACACAGAGAGAGAGACACAGAGACAGAGACACAGGGGCAGAGGCACAGTGACAGAGACACAGAGACAGGGACACAGAGAGAGTGACACAAAGACAGAGACACAGGGACAGAGGAACAGAGACATAGACACAGAGACAGAGACACAGAGACAGAGACACAGGGACGGAGACACAAGGACAGAAACACAGAGACAGGGACACAGAGAGAGGGAGACAGAGACAGAGACACAGAGACAGAGACACAGAGACAGAGACACAGAGACGGATACTGTGGGACAGAGACACAGAGACAGAGACACAGTGAGACAGACAGAGACACAGAGACAGAGACACAGGGACAGAGACACAGAGACAGAGACACAGAGACAGATTCACAGAGACAGAGACACAGAGACAGAGACACAGAGACAGAGACACAGAGACAGAGACGCAGAGACAGGGACACAGAGACAGAGACACAGAGACCGAGACCCAGAGACAGAGACACAGATACAGAGACACAGAGACAGAGACACAGAGACAGAGACACAGAGACAGAGAAACAGAGACAGAGTCACAGAGGCAGAGACACAGAGGCAGAGTCACAGAGACAGAGACACAGAGGCAGAGGCACAGAGACGGAGACACAGAGACAGAGACGCAGTGACAGGGACGCAGAGACAGAGACACAGAGACAGAGACAAAATGACAGAGATTCGGAGACAGAGACACAGGGAGAGAGACACAGAAACGTAGACACAAGGACAGAGACACAGAGACAGGGACACAGAGACGGAGACACAGAGAGAGAGACACAGAGACAGAGACACAGGGGCAGAGGCACAGTGACAGAGACACAGAGACAGGGACACAGAGAGAGTGACACAAAGACAGAGACACAGGGACAGAGGAACAGAGACATAGACACAGAGACAGAGACACAGAGACAGAGACACAGGGACGGAGACACAAGGACAGAGACACAGAGACAGGGACACAGAGAGAGGGAGACAGAGACTGAGACACAGAGACAGAGACACAGAGACAGTGACACAGAGACGGATACTGTGGGACAGAGACACAGAGACAGAGACACAGTGAGACAGACAGAGACACAGAGACAGAGACACAGGGACAGAGACACAGAGACAGGGAAACAGAGACAGATTCACAGAGACAGAGACACAGAGACAGAGACACAGAGACAGAGACACAGAGACAGAGACGCAGAGACAGGGACACAGAGACAGAGACACCGAGACCGAGACGCAGAGACAGAGACACAGATACAGAGACACAGAGACAGAGACACAGAGACAGAGACACAGAGACAGAGAAACAGAGACAGAGTCACAGAGACAGAGACACAGAGGCAGAGGCACAGAGAGAGAGACACAGAGGCAGAGACACAGAGAAAGAGACAGAGACACAGAGACGGAGACACAGGGACAGAGACACAGAGACAGGGCACAGAGACGGAGACTCTGGGACAGAGACACAGAGACAGAGATTCAGAGACAGGGACACAGAGACGGAGACACAGAGACAGAGACACAGAGGCAGAGGCACAGAGACAGAGACACAGAGACAGAGACACAGAGACAGGGACACAGAGACAGGGACACAGAGACGGAGACACAGAGAGAGAGACGCAGAGACAGAGACACAGAGACAGAGACACAGGTACAGAGACACAGAGACATGGACACAGAGAGAGTGACTCAGAGACAGAGACACAGAGACGGAGACAGAGGCACAGAGACATATACATAGAGACAGAGACACAGAGACGGAGACTGTGGGACAGAGACACAGAGACAGGGACACAGAGAGAGTGACACAAAGACAGAGACACAGGGACAGAGGAACAGAGACATAGACACAGAGACAGAGACACAGAGACAGATACACAGAGACAGAGACACAGAGACAGAGACACAGAGACAGAGACACAGAGACCGAGACACAGAGACGTAGACACATAGATACAGACACAGACACAGGGACAGAGACACAGGGACAGGGACACAGAGACATAGCCACAGAGACAGAGACATAGAGACAGAGACACGGAGACAGAGACACAGAGACGGAGACACAGGGACAGAGACACAGAGACAGGGACACAGAGAGAGTGACACAAAGACAGAGACACAGGGGCAGAGGAACAGAGACATAGACACAGAGACAGAGACACAGAGACAGAGACACAGAGACAGAGACACAGGGACGGAGACACAAGGACAGAGACACAGAGACATTGGACACGGAGAGAGAGACACAGAGACAGAGACACAGAGACAGAGACACAGAGACAGAGACACAGAGACGGAGACTGTGGGACAGAGACACAGAGACAGAGACACAGTGAGACAGACAGAGACACAGAGACGGAGACACAGGGACAGAGACACAGAGACAGAAACACAGAGACAGATTCACAGAGACAGAGACAGAGACAGAGACACAGAGGCAGAGACATAAAGACAGAGACAGAGAGACCGAGACACGGAGACGGAGACACAGGTCCAGAGACACACGGACAGAGGCATAGACACAAAGACAGAGGCACAGAGACAGATACACAGAGAGAGAGACACAGAGGCAGAGACACAGAGACGGAGACTGTGGGACAGAGACACAGAGACAGAGACACAGTGAGACAGACAGAGACACAGAGACGGAGACACAGGGGCAGAGACACAGAGACAGAAACACAGATACAGATTCACAGAGACAGGGACACAGAGATACACCTTCAGAGGCATAGACACAGAGACAGAGACACAGAGACCGTGACACAAAGACGGAGACGCAGGGGCAGAGACACCGAGACAGAGACACAGAGACAGAGACACAGAGACAGAGACACAGAGACAGAGACACAGAGACGGAGACACAGAGGCAGAGACACAGAGACGGAGACTGTGGGACAGAGACACAGAGACAGAGACACAGTGAGACAGACAGAGACACAGAGACGGAGACACAGGGGCAGAGACACAGGGACAGAAACACAGATACAGATTCACAGAGACAGGGACACAGAGATACACCTTCAGAGGCATAGACACAGAGACAGAGACACAGAGACCGTGACACAAAGACGGAGACGCAGGGGCAGAGACACCGAGACAGAGACACAGAGACAGAAACACAGAGACAGAGACACAGAGACAGAGACACAGAGACAGAGACACAGAGAGAGAGACACAGAGACAGAGACACAGAGGCAGAGATACAGAGTAAGAGACACAGAGGCAGAGACACAGAGACAGAGACACAGAGACGGAGACACAGAGACGGAGACACAGATACAGAGACACAGAGACAGCGACACAGAGACAGAGACACAGAGACAGAGACACAGAGAAAGAGAAACAGAGACAGAGACACAGAGACAGAGACACAGAGACAGAGACACAGAGACAGAGACACAGAGACAGAGACACAGAGACAGAGACACAGAGACAGAGATACAGAGACAGAGACACATAGACAGAGACACAGAGACAGAGACACAGAGACAGAGACGCAGAGACAGAGACGCAGAGACAGGGACACAGAGACAGAGACACAGAGACAGAGACAGAGACACAGAGACAGAGACACAGAGACAGAGACACAGAGACAGAGACACAGAGACAGAGACACAGAGACAGAGACACAGAGAGAGAGACACAGAGACAGAGACACAGAGACAGAGACACAGAGACAGAGACACAGAGACAGAGACACAGAGACAGAGACACAGAGACAGAGACACAGAGACAGAGACACAGAGACAGAGACAGAGACAGAGAGACAGAGACACAGAGACATGGACACAGAGAGAGTGACTCAGAGACAGAGACACAGAGACGGAGACAGAGACACAGAGACATAGACACAGAGACAGAGACACAGAGACAGAGATACAGAGACAGAGACACATAGACAGAGACACAGAGACAGAGACACAGAGACAGAGACGCAGAGACAGAGACGCAGAGACAGGGACACAGAGACAGAGACACAGAGACAGAGACAGAGACACAGAGACAGAGACACAGAGACAGAGACACAGAGACAGAGACACAGAGACAGAGACACAGAGACAGAGACACAGAGAGAGAGACACAGAGACAGAGACACAGAGACAGAGACACAGAGACAGAGACACAGAGACAGAGACACAGAGACAGAGACACAGAGACGGAGACACAGAGACGGAGACACAGATACAGAGACACAGAGACAGCGACACAGAGACAGAGACACAGAGACAGAGACACAGAGAAAGAGAAACAGAGACAGAGACACAGAGACAGAGACACAGAGACAGAGACACAGAGACAGAGACACAGAGACAGAGACACAGAGACAGAGACACAGAGACAGAGACACAGAGACAGAGACACAGAGACAGAGACACAGAGACAGAGACACAGAGACAGAGACACAGAGACAGAGACACAGAGACAGAGACACAGAGACAGAGACACAGAGACAGAGACACAGAGACAGAGACGCAGAGACAGAGACACAGAGACGGAGACCCAGAGACAGAGACACAGATACAGAGACACAGAGACAGAGACACAGTGACAGAGACACAGAGACAGAGACACAGAGACAGAGACACAGAGACAGATACACAGAGACAGAGACACAGAGGCAGAGGCACAGAGACGGAGACACAGAGACAGAGACACAGAGACAGGGACGCAGAGACAGAGACACAGAGACAGAGACAAAATGACAGAGATTCGGAGACAGAGACACAGGGAGAGAGACACAGAAACGTAGACACAAGGACAGAGACACAGAGACAGGGACGCAGAGACGGAGACACAGAGAGAGAGACACAGAGACAGAGACACAGGGGCAGAGGCACAGTGACAGAGACACAGAGACAGGGACACAGAGAGAGTGACACAAAGACAGAGACACAGGGACAGAGGAACAGAGACATAGACACAGAGACAGAGACACAGAGACAGAGACACAGAGACAGAGACACAGTGACGGAGACACAGAGACAGAGACACAGAGAAAGAGAAACAGAGACAGAGACAGAGACACAGAGACAGAGACACAGAGACAGAGACACAGCGACAGAGACACAGAGACAGAGACACAGAGACAGAGACACAGAGACAGAGACACAGAGACAGAGACACAGAGACAGAGTCACAGAGACAGAGACACAGAGGCAGAGGCACAGAGACGGAGACACAGAGACAGAGACACAGAGACAGGGACGCAGAGACTGAGACACAGAGACAGAGACAAAATGACAGAGATTCGGAGACAGAGACACAGGGAGAGAGACACAGAAACGTAGACACAAGGACAGATACACAGAGACAGGGACACAGAGACGGAGACACAGAGAGAGAGACACAGAGACAGAGACACAGGGGCAGAGGCACAGTGACAGAGACACAGAGACAGGGACACAGAGAGAGTGACACAAAGACAGAGACACAGGGACAGAGGAACAGAGACATAGACACAGAGACAGAGACACAGAGACAGAGACACAGGGACGGAGACACAAGGACAGAGACACAGAGACAGGGACACAGAGAGAGGGAGACAGAGACAGGGACACAGAGACAGAGACACAGAGACAGAGGCACAGAGACAGAGACACAGAGACAGAGACACAGAGACAGAGACGCAGAGACAGAGACACAGAGACGGAGACCCAGAGACAGAGACACAGATACAGAGACACAGAGACAGAGACACAGTGACGGAGACACAGAGACAGAGACACAGAGAAAGAGAAACAGAGACAGAGACAGAGACACAGAGACAGAGACACAGAGACAGAGACACAGAGACAGAGACACAGAGACAGAGACACAGAGACAGAGACACAGAGACAGAGACACAGAGACAGAGACACAGAGACAGAGACACAGAGACAGAGTCACAGAGACAGAGACACAGAGGCAGAGGCACAGAGACGGAGACACAGAGACAGAGACACAGAGACAGGGACGCAGAGACTGAGACACAGAGACAGAGACAAAATGACAGAGATTCGGAGACAGAGACACAGGGAGAGAGACACAGAAACGTAGACACAAGGACAGATACACAGAGACAGGGACACAGAGACGGAGACACAGAGAGAGAGACACAGAGACAGAGACACAGGGGCAGAGGCACAGTGACAGAGACACAGAGACAGGGACACAGAGAGAGTGACACAAAGACAGAGACACAGGGACAGAGGAACAGAGACATAGACACAGAGACAGAGACACAGAGACAGAGACACAGGGACGGAGACACAAGAACAGAGACACAGAGACAGGGACACAGAGAGAGGGAGACAGAGACAGGGACACAGAGACAGAGACACAGAGACAGAGACACAGAGACGGATACTGTGGGACAGAGACACAGAGACAGAGACACAGAGACAGAGACGCAGAGACAGGGACACAGAGACAGGGACACAGAGACGGAGACACAAAGAGAGAGACACAGAGACAGAGACACAGAGACGGAGACGCAAGGACAGAGGCACAGAGACAGGGACACAGAGAGAGAGACTCAGAGACAGAGACGCAGAGACCGAGACGCAGAGACGGAGACACAGGGACAGAGACACAGAGAAAGAGAAACAGAGACAGAGATAGAGACAGAGACACTGCGACAGAGACACAGAGACAGAGACACGGAGACAGAGACACAGAGACAGAGACACAGAGACAGAGACACAGAGACAGAGACGCAGAGACAGGGACACAGAGACAGAGACACAGAGACCGAGACCCAGAGACAGAGACACAGATACAGAGACACAGAGGCAGAGGCACAGAAACAGAGACACAGAGATAGGGACAGAGAGACGGAGACACAGGGACAGAGACACAGAGAAAGAGAAACAGAGACAGAGACAGAGACAGAGACAGAGACAGAGACACAGAGACAGAGACACAGAGACAGAGACACAGAGGCAGAGACAGAGACAGAGACACAGAGACAGAGACACAGAGAAAGAGAAACAGAGACAGAGACAGAGACAGAGACACAGAGACAGAGACACAGAGACAGAGACACAGAGACAGAGACACAGAGACAGAGACACAGAGACAGAGGCACAGAGACAGAGACACAGAGACAGAGACACAGAGACAGAGACGCAGAGACAGAGACACAGAGACGGAGACCCAGAGACAGAGACACAGATACAGAGACACAGAGACAGAGACACAGTGACGGAGACACAGAGACAGAGACACAGAGAAAGAGAAACAGAGACAGAGACACAGAGACAGAGACACAGAGACAGAGACGCAGAGACAGAGACACAGAGACGGAGACCCAGAGACAGAGACACAGAGACAGCGACACAGAGACAGAGACACAGAGAAAGAGACACAGTGACAGAGACACAGAGACGGAGACTGTGGGACAGAGACACAGAGACAGAGACACAGTGAGACAGACAGAGACACAGAGACGGAGACACAGGGACAGAGACACAGACACAGAAACACAGAGACAGATTCACAGAGACAGAGACACAGAGACAGAGACACAGAGACAGAGACACAGAGACAGGGACGCAGAGACTGAGACACAGAGACAGAGACAAAATGACAGAGATTCGGAGACAGAGACACAGGGAGACAGACACAGAAACGTAGACACAAGGACAGATACACAGAGACAGGGACACAGAGACGGAGACACAGAGAGAGAGACACAGAGACAGAGACACAGGGGCAGAGGCACAGTGACAGAGACACAGAGACAGGGACACAGAGAGAGTGACACAAAGACAGAGACACAGGGACAGAGGAACAGAGACATAGACACAGAGACAGAGACACAGAGACAGAGACACAGGGACGGAGACACAAGGACAGAGACACAGAGACAGGGACACAGAGAGAGGGAGACAGAGACAGGGACACAGAGACAGAGACACAGAGACAGAGACACAGAGACGGATACTGTGGGACAGAGACACAGAGACAGAGACACAGTGAAACAGACAGAGACACAGAGACAGAGACACAGGGACAGAGACACAGAGACAGAGACACAGAGACAGAGACACACGGACAGAGGCACAGACACAAAGACAGAGGCACAGAGACAGATACACAGAGAGAGAGACACAGAGGCAGAGACACAGAGAAAGAGACAGAGACACAGAGACGGAGACACAGGGACAGAGACACAGAGACAGGGCACAGAGACGGAGACTCTGGGACAACGACACAGAGACAGAGATTCAGAGACAGGGACACAGAGACGGAGACACAGAGACAGAGACACAGAGGCAGAGGCACAGAGACAGAGACACAGAGACAGAGACACACAGACAGAGACACAGAGACAGGGACACAGAGACGGAGACACGGAGAGAGAGACACAGAGACAGAGACACAGAGACAGAGACACAGGTACAGAGACACAGAGACAGAGACACAGCGACAGAGACACAGAGACAGAGGCACAGAGACAGAGACACAGAGACAGCGACACAGAGACAGAGACACAGAGAAAGAGACACAGAGACAGAGACACAGAGACGGAGACTGTGGGACAGAGACACAGAGACAGAGACACAGTGAGACAGACAGAGACACAGAGACGGAGACTCAGGGACAGAGACACAGAGACAGAAACACAGAGACAGATTCACAGAGACAGAGACACAGAGACAGAGACACAGAGGCAGAGACATAAAGACAGAGACATAGAGACCGAGACACGGAGACGGAGACTCAGGTCCAGAGACACACGGACAGAGGCATAGACACAAAGACAGAGGCACAGAGACAGATACACAGAGAGAGAGACACAGAGGCAGAGACACAGAGACGGAGACTGTGGGACACAGACACAGAGACAGAGACACAGTGAGACAGACAGAGACACAGAGACGGAGACACAGGGACAGAGACACAGAGACAGAAACACAGATACAGATTCACAGAGACAGGGACACAGAGATACACGTTCAGAGGCATAGACACAGAGACAGAGGCACAGAGACCGTGACACAAAGACGGAGACGCAGGGGCAGAGACACCGAGACAGAGACACAGAGACAGAGACACAGAGACAGAGACACAGAGACAGAGACACAGAGACAGAGACACAGAGACAGAGACACAGAGACAGAGACACAGAGACAGAGATACAGAGTCAGAGACACAGAGACAGAGACACAGAGACAGAGACACAGAGACAGAGACACAGAGACAGAGACACAGAGACAGAGACATAGAGACAGAGACACAGAGACAGAGACACAGAGACAGAGACGCAGAGACAGGGACACAGAGACAGAGACACAGAGACCGAGACCCAGAGACAGAGACACAGATACAGAGACACAGAGGCAGAGGCACAGAGACAGAGACACAGAGGCAGAGGCACAGAGACAGAGACACAGAGGCAGAGGCACAGAGACAGAGACACAGAGACAGAGGCACAGAGACAAGGACACAGAGACAGAGACACAGAGACAGTGACACAGGGGCAGGGACACAGAGACATAGCCACAGAGACAGAGACATAGAGACAGAGACATAGAGACCGAGACACAGAGACGGAGACAAGGGACAGAGACACAGAGACAGGGACACAGAGACAGAGACACAGAGACAGAGACGCAGAGACAGGGACACAGAGACAGGGACACAGAGACGGAGACACAAAGAGAGAGACACAGAGACAGAGACACAGAGACGGAGACGCAAGGACAGAGGCACAGAGACAGGGACACAGAGAGAGAGACTCAGAGACAGAGACGCAGAGACCGAGACGCAGAGACGGAGACACAGGGACAGAGACACAGAGAAAGAGAAACAGAGACAGAGATAGAGACAGAGACACTGCGACAGAGACACAGAGACAGAGACACGGAGACAGAGACAGAGACACAGAGACAGAGACACAGAGACAGAGACACAGAGACAGAAACGCAGAGACAGGGACACAGAGACAGAGACACAGTGAGACAGACAGAGACACAGAGACGGAGACACAGGGACAGAGACACAGAGACAGAAACACAGATACAGATTCACAGAGACAGGGACACAGAGATACACGTTCAGAGGCATAGACACAGAGACAGAGGCACAGAGACCGTGACACAAAGACGGAGACGCAGGGGCAGAGACACCGAGACAGAGACACAGAGACAGAGACACAGAGACAGAGACACAGAGACAGAGACACAGAGACAGAGACACAGAGACAGAGACACAGAGACAGAGACACAGAGACAGAGATACAGAGTCAGAGACACAGAGACAGAGACACAGAGACAGAGACACAGAGACAGAGACACAGAGACAGAGACACAGAGACAGAGACATAGAGACAGAGACACAGAGACAGAGACACAGAGACAGAGACGCAGAGACAGGGACTCAGAGACAGAGACACAGAGACCGAGACCCAGAGACAGAGACACAGATACAGAGACACAGAGGCAGAGGCACAGAGACAGAGACACAGAGGCAGAGGCACAGAGACAGAGACACAGAGGCAGAGGCACAGAGACAGAGACACAGAGACAGAGGCACAGAGACAAGGACACAGAGACAGAGACACAGAGACAGTGACACAGGGGCAGGGACACAGAGACATAGCCACAGAGACAGAGACATAGAGACAGAGACATAGAGACCGAGACACAGAGACGGAGACAAGGGACAGAGACACAGAGACAGGGACACAGAGACAGAGACACAGAGACAGAGACGCAGAGACAGGGACACAGAGACAGGGACACAGAGACGGAGACACAAAGAGAGAGACACAGAGACAGAGACACAGAGACGGAGACGCAAGGACAGAGGCACAGAGACAGGGACACAGAGAGAGAGACTCAGAGACAGAGACGCAGAGACCGAGACGCAGAGACGGAGACACAGGGACAGAGACACAGAGAAAGAGAAACAGAGACAGAGATAGAGACAGAGACACTGCGACAGAGACACAGAGACAGAGACACGGAGACAGAGACAGAGACACAGAGACAGAGACACAGAGACAGAGACACAGAGACAGAAACGCAGAGACAGGGACACAGAGACAGAGACACAGAGACAGAGACACAGAGACAGAGACACAGAGACAGAGACACAGAGACGGAGACACAGAGACGGAGACACAGATACAGAGACACAGAGACAGAGACACAGAGACAGCGACACAGAGACAGAGACACAGAGACAGAGACACAGAGACAGAGACACAGAGAAAGAGAAACAGAGACAGAGACACAGAGACAGAGACACAGAGACTGAGACACAGAGACAGAGACACAGAGACAGAGACACAGAGACAGAGACACAGAGACAGAGACACAGAGACAGAGACACAGAGACAGAGACACAGAGACAGAGACACAGAGACAGAGACGCAGAGACAGAGACACAGAGACGGAGACCCAGAGACAGAGACACAGATACAGAGACACAGAGATAGAGACACAGTGACAGAGACACAGAGACAGAGACACAGAGACAGAGACACAGAGACAGATACACAGAGACAGAGACACAGAGGCAGAGGCACAGAGACGGAGACACAGAGACAGAGACACAGAGACAGGGACGCAGAGACAGAGACACAGAGACAGAGACAAAATGACAGAGATTCGGAGACAGAGACACAGGGAGAGAGACACAGAAACGTAGACACAAGGACAGAGACACAGAGACAGGGACGCAGAGACGGAGACACAGAGAGAGAGACACAGAGACGGATACTGTGGGACAGAGACACAGAGACAGAGACACAGAGACAGAGACGCAGAGACAGGGACACAGAGACAGGGACACAGAGACGGAGACACAAAGAGAGAGACACAGAGACAGAGACACAGAGACGGAGACGCAAGGACAGAGGCACAGAGACAGGGACACAGAGACAGAGACACAGAGACAGGGACGCAGAGACTGAGACACAGAGACAGAGACAAAATGACAGAGATTCGGAGACAGAGACACAGGGAGAGAGACACAGAAACGTAGACACAAGGACAGATACACAGAGACAGGGACACAGAGACGGAGACACAGAGAGAGAGACACAGAGACAGAGACACAGGGGCAGAGGCACAGTGACAGAGACACAGAGACAGGGACACAGAGAGAGTGACACAAAGACAGAGACACAGGGACAGAGGAACAGAGACATAGACACAGAGACAGAGACACAGAGACAGAGACACAGGGACGGAGACACAAGAACAGAGACACAGAGACAGGGACACAGAGAGAGGGAGACAGAGACAGGGACACAGAGACAGAGACACAGAGACAGAGACACAGAGACGGATACTGTGGGACAGAGACACAGAGACAGAGACACAGAGACAGAGACGCAGAGACAGGGACACAGAGACAGGGACACAGAGACGGAGACACAAAGAGAGAGACACAGAGACAGAGACACAGAGACGGAGACGCAAGGACAGAGGCACAGAGACAGGGACACAGAGAGAGAGACTCAGAGACAGAGACGCAGAGACCGAGACGCAGAGACGGAGACACAGGGACAGAGACACAGAGAAAGAGAAACAGAGACAGAGATAGAGACAGAGACACTGCGACAGAGACACAGAGACAGAGACACGGAGACACAGACACAGAGACAGAGACACAGAGACAGAGACACAGAGACAGAGACGCAGAGACAGGGACACAGAGACAGAGACACAGAGACCGAGACCCAGAGACAGAGACACAGATACAGAGACACAGAGGCAGAGGCACAGAAACAGAGACACAGAGATAGGGACAGAGAGACGGAGACACAGGGACAGAGACACAGAGAAAGAGAAACAGAGACAGAGACAGAGACAGAGACAGAGACAGAGACACAGAGACAGAGACACAGAGACAGAGACACAGAGGCAGAGACAGAGACAGAGACACAGAGACAGAGACACAGAGAAAGAGAAACAGAGACAGAGACAGAGACAGAGACACAGAGTCAGAGACACAGAGACAGAGACACAGAGACAGAGACACAGAGACAGAGACACAGAGACAGAGGCACAGAGACAGAGACACAGAGACAGAGACACAGAGACAGAGACGCAGAGACAGAGACACAGAGACGGAGACCCAGAGACAGAGACACAGATACAGAGACACAGAGACAGAGACACAGTGACGGAGACACAGAGACAGAGACACAGAGAAAGAGAAACAGAGACAGAGACACAGAGACAGAGACACAGAGACAGAGACGCAGAGACAGAGACACAGAGACGGAGACCCAGAGACAGAGACACAGAGACAGCGACACAGAGACAGAGACACAGAGAAAGAGACACAGTGACAGAGACACAGAGACGGAGACTGTGGGACAGAGACACAGAGACAGAGACACAGTGAGACAGACAGAGACACAGAGACGGAGACACAGGGACAGAGACACAGACACAGAAACACAGAGACAGATTCACAGAGACAGAGACACAGAGACAGAGACACAGAGACAGAGACACAGAGACAGGGACGCAGAGACTGAGACACAGAGACAGAGACAAAATGACAGAGATTCGGAGACAGAGACACAGGGAGACAGACACAGAAACGTAGACACAAGGACAGATACACAGAGACAGGGACACAGAGACGGAGACACAGAGAGAGAGACACAGAGACAGAGACACAGGGGCAGAGGCACAGTGACAGAGACACAGAGACAGGGACACAGAGAGAGTGACACAAAGACAGAGACACAGGGACAGAGGAACAGAGACATAGACACAGAGACAGAGACACAGAGACAGAGACACAGGGACGGAGACACAAGGACAGAGACACAGAGACAGGGACACAGAGAGAGGGAGACAGAGACAGGGACACAGAGACAGAGACACAGAGACAGAGACACAGAGACGGATACTGTGGGACAGAGACACAGAGACAGAGACACAGTGAAACAGACAGAGACACAGAGACAGAGACACAGGGACAGAGACACAGAGACAGAGACACAGAGACAGAGACACACGGACAGAGGCACAGACACAAAGACAGAGGCACAGAGACAGATACACAGAGAGAGAGACACAGAGGCAGAGACACAGAGAAAGAGACAGAGACACAGAGACGGAGACACAGGGACAGAGACACAGAGACAGGGCACAGAGACGGAGACTCTGGGACAACGACACAGAGACAGAGATTCAGAGACAGGGACACAGAGACGGAGACACAGAGACAGAGACACAGAGGCAGAGGCACAGAGACAGAGACACAGAGACAGAGACACACAGACAGAGACACAGAGACAGGGACACAGAGACGGAGACACGGAGAGAGAGACACAGAGACAGAGACACAGAGACAGAGACACAGGTACAGAGACACAGAGACAGAGACACAGCGACAGAGACACAGAGACAGAGGCACAGAGACAGAGACACAGAGACAGCGACACAGAGACAGAGACACAGAGAAAGAGACACAGAGACAGAGACACAGAGACGGAGACTGTGGGACAGAGACACAGAGACAGAGACACAGTGAGACAGACAGAGACACAGAGACGGAGACTCAGGGACAGAGACACAGAGACAGAAACACAGAGACAGATTCACAGAGACAGAGACACAGAGACAGAGACACAGAGGCAGAGACATAAAGACAGAGACATAGAGACCGAGACACGGAGACGGAGACTCAGGTCCAGAGACACACGGACAGAGGCATAGACACAAAGACAGAGGCACAGAGACAGATACACAGAGAGAGAGACACAGAGGCAGAGACACAGAGACGGAGACTGTGGGACACAGACACAGAGACAGAGACACAGTGAGACAGACAGAGACACAGAGACGGAGACACAGGGACAGAGACACAGAGACAGAAACACAGATACAGATTCACAGAGACAGGGACACAGAGATACACGTTCAGAGGCATAGACACAGAGACAGAGGCACAGAGACCGTGACACAAAGACGGAGACGCAGGGGCAGAGACACCGAGACAGAGACACAGAGACAGAGACACAGAGACAGAGACACAGAGACAGAGACACAGAGACAGAGACACAGAGACAGAGACACAGAGACAGAGACACAGAGACAGAGATACAGAGTCAGAGACACAGAGACAGAGACACAGAGACAGAGACACAGAGACAGAGACACAGAGACAGAGACACAGAGACAGAGACATAGAGACAGAGACACAGAGACAGAGACACAGAGACAGAGACGCAGAGACAGGGACACAGAGACAGAGACACAGAGACCGAGACCCAGAGACAGAGACACAGATACAGAGACACAGAGGCAGAGGCACAGAGACAGAGACACAGAGGCAGAGGCACAGAGACAGAGACACAGAGGCAGAGGCACAGAGACAGAGACACAGAGACAGAGGCACAGAGACAAGGACACAGAGACAGAGACACAGAGACAGTGACACAGGGGCAGGGACACAGAGACATAGCCACAGAGACAGAGACATAGAGACAGAGACATAGAGACCGAGACACAGAGACGGAGACAAGGGACAGAGACACAGAGACAGGGACACAGAGACAGAGACACAGAGACAGAGACGCAGAGACAGGGACACAGAGACAGGGACACAGAGACGGAGACACAAAGAGAGAGACACAGAGACAGAGACACAGAGACGGAGACGCAAGGACAGAGGCACAGAGACAGGGACACAGAGAGAGAGACTCAGAGACAGAGACGCAGAGACCGAGACGCAGAGACGGAGACACAGGGACAGAGACACAGAGAAAGAGAAACAGAGACAGAGATAGAGACAGAGACACTGCGACAGAGACACAGAGACAGAGACACGGAGACAGAGACAGAGACACAGAGACAGAGACACAGAGACAGAGACACAGAGACAGAAACGCAGAGACAGGGACACAGAGACAGAGACACAGTGAGACAGACAGAGACACAGAGACGGAGACACAGGGACAGAGACACAGAGACAGAAACACAGATACAGATTCACAGAGACAGGGACACAGAGATACACGTTCAGAGGCATAGACACAGAGACAGAGGCACAGAGACCGTGACACAAAGACGGAGACGCAGGGGCAGAGACACCGAGACAGAGACACAGAGACAGAGACACAGAGACAGAGACACAGAGACAGAGACACAGAGACAGAGACACAGAGACAGAGACACAGAGACAGAGACACAGAGACAGAGACACAGAGACAGAGATACAGAGTCAGAGACACAGAGACAGAGACACAGAGACAGAGACACAGAGACAGAGACACAGAGACAGAGACACAGAGACAGAGACATAGAGACAGAGACACAGAGACAGAGACACAGAGACAGAGACGCAGAGACAGGGACACAGAGACAGAGACACAGAGACCGAGACCCAGAGACAGAGACACAGATACAGAGACACAGAGGCAGAGGCACAGAGACAGAGACACAGAGGCAGAGGCACAGAGACAGAGACACAGAGGCAGAGGCACAGAGACAGAGACACAGAGACAGAGGCACAGAGACAAGGACACAGAGACAGAGACACAGAGACAGTGACACAGGGGCAGGGACACAGAGACATAGCCACAGAGACAGAGACATAGAGACAGAGACATAGAGACCGAGACACAGAGACGGAGACAAGGGACAGAGACACAGAGACAGGGACACAGAGACAGAGACACAGAGACAGAGACGCAGAGACAGGGACACAGAGACAGGGACACAGAGACGGAGACACAAAGAGAGAGACACAGAGACAGAGACACAGAGACGGAGACGCAAGGACAGAGGCACAGAGACAGGGACACAGAGAGAGAGACTCAGAGACAGAGACGCAGAGACCGAGACGCAGAGACGGAGACACAGGGACAGAGACACAGAGAAAGAGAAACAGAGACAGAGATAGAGACAGAGACACTGCGACAGAGACACAGAGACAGAGACACGGAGACAGAGACAGAGACACAGAGACAGAGACACAGAGACAGAGACACAGAGACAGAAACGCAGAGACAGGGACACAGAGACAGAGACACAGAGACAGAGACACAGAGACAGAGACACAGAGACAGAGACACAGAGACGGAGACACAGAGACGGAGACACAGATACAGAGACACAGAGACAGAGACACAGAGACAGCGACACAGAGACAGAGACACAGAGACAGAGACACAGAGACAGAGACACAGAGAAAGAGAAACAGAGACAGAGACACAGAGACAGAGACACAGAGACTGAGACACAGAGACAGAGACACAGAGACAGAGACACAGAGACAGAGACACAGAGACAGAGACACAGAGACAGAGACACAGAGACAGAGACACAGAGACAGAGACACAGAGACAGAGACACAGAGACAGAGACGCAGAGACAGAGACACAGAGACGGAGACCCAGAGACAGAGACACAGATACAGAGACACAGAGATAGAGACACAGTGACAGAGACACAGAGACAGAGACACAGAGACAGAGACACAGAGACAGATACACAGAGACAGAGACACAGAGGCAGAGGCACAGAGACGGAGACACAGAGACAGAGACACAGAGACAGGGACGCAGAGACAGAGACACAGAGACAGAGACAAAATGACAGAGATTCGGAGAGAGAGACACAGGGAGAGAGACACAGAAACGTAGACACAAGGACAGAGACACAGAGACAGGGACGCAGAGACGGAGACACAGAGAGAGAGACACAGAGACAGAGACACAGGGGCAGAGGCACAGTGACAGAGACACAGAGACAGGGACACAGAGAGAGTGACACAAAGACAGAGACACAGGGACAGAGGAACAGAGACATAGACACAGAGACAGAGACACAGAGACAGAGACACAGGGACGGAGACACAAGGACAGAGACACAGAGACAGGGACACAGAGAGAGGGAGACAGAGACAGAGACACAGAGACAGAGACACAGAGACAGAGACACAGAGACGGATACTGTGGGACAGAGACACAGAGACAGAGACACAGTGAGACAGACAGAGACACAGAGACAGAGACACAGGGACAGAGACACAGAGACAGAGACACAGAGACAGATTCCCAGAGACAGAGACACAGAGACAGAGACACACGGACAGAGGCATAGACACAAAGACAGAGGCACAGAGACAGATACACAGAGAGAGAGACACAGAGGCAGAGACACAGAGAAAGAGACAGAGACACAGAGACGGAGACACAGGGACAGAGACACAGAGACAGGGCACAGAGACGGAGACTCTGGGACAACGACACAGAGACAGAGATTCAGAGACAGGGACACAGAGACGGAGACACAGAGACAGAGACACAGAGGCAGAGGCACAGAGACAGAGACACAGAGACAGAGACACACAGACCGAGACACAGAGACAGGGACACAGAGACGGAGACACAGAGAGAGAGACACAGAGACAGAGACGCAGAGACAGAGACACAGGTACAGACACACAGAGACAGAGACACAGCGACAGAGACACAGAGACAGAGACACAGAGACAGAGACACAGGGACAGAGACACAGAGACAGAGACACAGAGACAGAGACACAGAGACAGAGACACAGAGACAGGGACACAGAGAGAGTGACACAAAGACAGAGACACAGGGACAGAGGAACAGAGACATAGACACAGAGACAGAGACACAGAGACAGAGACACAGGGACGGAGACACAAGGACAGAGACACAGAGACAGGGACACAGAGAGAGGGAGACAGAGACAGAGACACAGAGTCAGAGACACAGAGACAGAGACACAGAGACAGAGACACAGAGACAGAGACACAGAGACAGAGGCACAGAGACAGAGACACAGAGACAGAGACACAGAGACAGAGACGCAGAGACAGAGACACAGAGACGGAGACCCAGAGACAGAGACACAGATACAGAGACACAGAGACAGAGACACAGTGACGGAGACACAGAGACAGAGACACAGAGAAAGAGAAACAGAGACAGAGACACAGAGACAGAGACACAGAGACAGAGACGCAGAGACAGAGACACAGAGACGGAGACCCAGAGACAGAGACACAGAGACAGCGACACAGAGACAGAGACACAGAGAAAGAGACACAGTGACAGAGACACAGAGACGGAGACTGTGGGACAGAGACACAGAGACAGAGACACAGTGAGACAGACAGAGACACAGAGACGGAGACACAGGGACAGAGACACAGACACAGAAACACAGAGACAGATTCACAGAGACAGAGACACAGAGACAGAGACACAGAGACAGAGACACAGAGACAGGGACGCAGAGACTGAGACACAGAGACAGAGACAAAATGACAGAGATTCGGAGACAGAGACACAGGGAGACAGACACAGAAACGTAGACACAAGGACAGATACACAGAGACAGGGACACAGAGACGGAGACACAGAGAGAGAGACACAGAGACAGAGACACAGGGGCAGAGGCACAGTGACAGAGACACAGAGACAGGGACACAGAGAGAGTGACACAAAGACAGAGACACAGGGACAGAGGAACAGAGACATAGACACAGAGACAGAGACACAGAGACAGAGACACAGGGACGGAGACACAAGGACAGAGACACAGAGACAGGGACACAGAGAGAGGGAGACAGAGACAGGGACACAGAGACAGAGACACAGAGACAGAGACACAGAGACGGATACTGTGGGACAGAGACACAGAGACAGAGACACAGTGAAACAGACAGAGACACAGAGACAGAGACACAGGGACAGAGACACAGAGACAGAGACACAGAGACAGAGACACACGGACAGAGGCACAGACACAAAGACAGAGGCACAGAGACAGATACACAGAGAGAGAGACACAGAGGCAGAGACACAGAGAAAGAGACAGAGACACAGAGACGGAGACACAGGGACAGAGACACAGAGACAGGGCACAGAGACGGAGACTCTGGGACAACGACACAGAGACAGAGATTCAGAGACAGGGACACAGAGACGGAGACACAGAGACAGAGACACAGAGGCAGAGGCACAGAGACAGAGACACAGAGACAGAGACACACAGACAGAGACACAGAGACAGGGACACAGAGACGGAGACACGGAGAGAGAGACACAGAGACAGAGACACAGAGACAGAGACACAGGTACAGAGACACAGAGACAGAGACACAGCGACAGAGACACAGAGACAGAGGCACAGAGACAGAGACACAGAGACAGCGACACAGAGACAGAGACACAGAGAAAGAGACACAGAGACAGAGACACAGAGACGGAGACTGTGGGACAGAGACACAGAGACAGAGACACAGTGAGACAGACAGAGACACAGAGACGGAGACTCAGGGACAGAGACACAGAGACAGAAACACAGAGACAGATTCACAGAGACAGAGACACAGAGACAGAGACACAGAGGCAGAGACATAAAGACAGAGACATAGAGACCGAGACACGGAGACGGAGACTCAGGTCCAGAGACACACGGACAGAGGCATAGACACAAAGACAGAGGCACAGAGACAGATACACAGAGAGAGAGACACAGAGGCAGAGACACAGAGACGGAGACTGTGGGACACAGACACAGAGACAGAGACACAGTGAGACAGACAGAGACACAGAGACGGAGACACAGGGACAGAGACACAGAGACAGAAACACAGATACAGATTCACAGAGACAGGGACACAGAGATACACGTTCAGAGGCATAGACACAGAGACAGAGGCACAGAGACCGTGACACAAAGACGGAGACGCAGGGGCAGAGACACCGAGACAGAGACACAGAGACAGAGACACAGAGACAGAGACACAGAGACAGAGACACAGAGACAGAGACACAGAGACAGAGACACAGAGACAGAGACACAGAGACAGAGACACAGAGACAGAGATACAGAGTCAGAGACACAGAGACAGAGACACAGAGACAGAGACACAGAGACAGAGACACAGAGACAGAGACACAGAGACAGAGACATAGAGACAGAGACACAGAGACAGAGACACAGAGACAGAGACGCAGAGACAGGGACACAGAGACAGAGACACAGAGACCGAGACCCAGAGACAGAGACACAGATACAGAGACACAGAGGCAGAGGCACAGAGACAGAGACACAGAGGCAGAGGCACAGAGACAGAGACACAGAGGCAGAGGCACAGAGACAGAGACACAGAGACAGAGGCACAGAGACAAGGACACAGAGACAGAGACACAGAGACAGTGACACAGGGGCAGGGACACAGAGACATAGCCACAGAGACAGAGACATAGAGACAGAGACATAGAGACCGAGACACAGAGACGGAGACAAGGGACAGAGACACAGAGACAGGGACACAGAGACAGAGACACAGAGACAGAGACGCAGAGACAGGGACACAGAGACAGGGACACAGAGACGGAGACACAAAGAGAGAGACACAGAGACAGAGACACAGAGACGGAGACGCAAGGACAGAGGCACAGAGACAGGGACACAGAGAGAGAGACTCAGAGACAGAGACGCAGAGACCGAGACGCAGAGACGGAGACACAGGGACAGAGACACAGAGAAAGAGAAACAGAGACAGAGATAGAGACAGAGACACTGCGACAGAGACACAGAGACAGAGACACGGAGACAGAGACAGAGACACAGAGACAGAGACACAGAGACAGAGACACAGAGACAGAGACACAGAGACAGAAACGCAGAGACAGGGACACAGAGACAGAGACACAGTGAGACAGACAGAGCCACAGAGACGGAGACACAGGGACAGAGACACAGAGACAGAAACACAGATACAGATTCACAGAGACAGGGACACAGAGATACACGTTCAGAGGCATAGACACAGAGACAGAGGCACAGAGACCGTGACACAAAGACGGAGACGCAGGGGCAGAGACACCGAGACAGAGACACAGAGACAGAGACACAGAGACAGAGACACAGAGACAGAGACACAGAGACAGAGACACAGAGACAGAGACACAGAGACAGAGACACAGAGACAGAGATACAGAGTCAGAGACACAGAGACAGAGACACAGAGACAGAGACACAGAGACAGAGACACAGAGACAGAGACACAGAGACAGAGACATAGAGACAGAGACACAGAGACAGAGACACAGAGACAGAGACGCAGAGACAGGGACACAGAGACAGAGACACAGAGACCGAGACCCAGAGACAGAGACACAGATACAGAGACACAGAGGCAGAGGCACAGAGACAGAGACACAGAGGCAGAGGCACAGAGACAGAGACACAGAGGCAGAGGCACAGAGACAGAGACACAGAGACAGAGGCACAGAGACAAGGACACAGAGACAGAGACACAGAGACAGTGACACAGGGGCAGGGACACAGAGACATAGCCACAGAGACAGAGACATAGAGACAGAGACATAGAGACCGAGACACAGAGACGGAGACAAGGGACAGAGACACAGAGACAGGGACACAGAGACAGAGACACAGAGACAGAGACGCAGAGACAGGGACACAGAGACAGGGACACAGAGACGGAGACACAAAGAGAGAGACACAGAGACAGAGACACAGAGACGGAGACGCAAGGACAGAGGCACAGAGACAGGGACACAGAGAGAGAGACTCAGAGACAGAGACGCAGAGACCGAGACGCAGAGACGGAGACACAGGGACAGAGACACAGAGAAAGAGAAACAGAGACAGAGATAGAGACAGAGACACTGCGACAGAGACACAGAGACAGAGACACGGAGACAGAGACAGAGACACAGAGACAGAGACACAGAGACAGAGACACAGAGACAGAAACGCAGAGACAGGGACACAGAGACAGAGACACAGAGACAGAGACACAGAGACAGAGACACAGAGACAGAGACACAGAGACGGAGACACAGAGACGGAGACACAGATACAGAGACACAGAGACAGAGACACAGAGACAGCGACACAGAGACAGAGACACAGAGACAGAGACACAGAGACAGAGACACAGAGAAAGAGAAACAGAGACAGAGACACAGAGACAGAGACACAGAGACTGAGACACAGAGACAGAGACACAGAGACAGAGACACAGAGACAGAGACACAGAGACAGAGACACAGAGACAGAGACACAGAGACAGAGACACAGAGACAGAGACACAGAGACAGAGACACAGAGACAGAGACGCAGAGACAGAGACACAGAGACGGAGACCCAGAGACAGAGACACAGATACAGAGACACAGAGATAGAGACACAGTGACAGAGACACAGAGACAGAGACACAGAGACAGAGACACAGAGACAGATACACAGAGACAGAGACACAGAGGCAGAGGCACAGAGACGGAGACACAGAGACAGAGACACAGAGACAGGGACGCAGAGACAGAGACACAGAGACAGAGACAAAATGACAGAGATTCGGAGAGAGAGACACAGGGAGAGAGACACAGAAACGTAGACACAAGGACAGAGACACAGAGACAGGGACGCAGAGACGGAGACACAGAGAGAGAGACACAGAGACAGAGACACAGGGGCAGAGGCACAGTGACAGAGACACAGAGACAGGGACACAGAGAGAGTGACACAAAGACAGAGACACAGGGACAGAGGAACAGAGACATAGACACAGAGACAGAGACACAGAGACAGAGACACAGGGACGGAGACACAAGGACAGAGACACAGAGACAGGGACACAGAGAGAGGGAGACAGAGACAGAGACACAGAGACAGAGACACAGAGACAGAGACACAGAGACGGATACTGTGGGACAGAGACACAGAGACAGAGACACAGTGAGACAGACAGAGACACAGAGACAGAGACACAGGGACAGAGACACAGAGACAGAGACACAGAGACAGATTCCCAGAGACAGAGACACAGAGACAGAGACACACGGACAGAGGCATAGACACAAAGACAGAGGCACAGAGACAGATACACAGAGAGAGAGACACAGAGGCAGAGACACAGAGAAAGAGACAGAGACACAGAGACGGAGACACAGGGACAGAGACACAGAGACAGGGCACAGAGACGGAGACTCTGGGACAACGACACAGAGACAGAGATTCAGAGACAGGGACACAGAGACGGAGACACAGAGACAGAGACACAGAGGCAGAGGCACAGAGACAGAGACACAGAGACAGAGACACACAGACCGAGACACAGAGACAGGGACACAGAGACGGAGACACAGAGAGAGAGACACAGAGACAGAGACGCAGAGACAGAGACACAGGTACAGACACACAGAGACAGAGACACAGCGACAGAGACACAGAGACAGAGACACAGAGACAGAGACACAGGGACAGAGACGCAGAGACAGAGACACAGAGACAGAGACACAGAGACAGAGACACAGAGACAGAGACGCAGATACAGGGACACAGAGACAGAGACACAGCGACCGAGACCCAGAGACAGAGACACAGATACAGAGACACAGAGACAGAGAAACAGAGACAGAGTCACAGAGACAGAGACACAGAGGCAGAGGCACAGAGAGAGAGACACGGAGGCAGAGACACAGAGAAAGAGACAGAGACACAGAGACGGAGACACAGGGACAGAGACACAGAGACAGGGCACAGAGACGGAGACTCTGGGACAGAGACACAGAGACAGAGATTCAGAGACAGGGATACAGAGACGGAGACACAGAGACAGAGACACAGAGGCAGAGGCACAGAGACAGAGACACAGAGACAGAGACACAGAGACAGAGACACAGAGACAGAGACACAGAGACAGGGACACAGAGACGGAGACACAGAGAGAGAGACACAGAGACAGAGACACAGAGACAGAGACACAGAGACAGAGACACAGAGACAGAGACGCAGAGACAGGGACACAGAGACAGAGACACAGAGACCGAGACACAGAGACAGAGACACAGAGAAAGAGAAACAGAGACAGAGACAGAGACAGACACACAGAGACAGAGACACAGAGATAGAGACACAGATAGAGAGACACAGAGACAGAGACACAGAGACAGAGACACAGAGACAGAGACACAGAGAAAGAGAAACAGAGACAGAGACAGAGACAGAGACACAGAGACAGAGACACAGAGACAGAGACACAGAGACAGAGACACAGAGACAGAGGCACAGAGACAGAGACACAGAGACAGAGACACAGAGACAGAGACGCAGAGACAGAGACACAGAGACGGAGACCCAGAGACAGAGACACAGATACAGAGACACAGAGACAGAGACACAGTGACGGAGACACAGAGACAGAGACACAGAGAAAGAGAAACAGAGACAGAGACAGAGACAGAGACACAGAGACAGAGACACAGAGACAGAGACACAGAGACAGAGACACAGAGACAGAGACGCAGAGACAGGGACACAGAGACAGAGACACAGAGACAGAGACACAGAGACAGAGACACAGAGACAGAGACACAGAGACGGAGACACAGAGACGGAGACACAGATACAGAGACACAGAGACAGCGACACAGAGACAGAGACACAGAGACAGAGACACAGAGACAGAGACACAGAGAAAGAGAAACAGAGACAGAGACACAGAGACAGAGACACAGAGACAGAGACACAGAGACAGAGACACAGAGACAGAGACACAGAGACAGAGACACAGAGACAGAGACACAGAGACAGAGACACAGAGACAGAGACACAGAGACAGAGACACAGAGACAGAGACACAGAGACAGAGACACAGAGACAGAGACACAGAGACAGAGACGCAGAGACAGAGACACAGAGACGGAGACCCAGAGACAGAGACACAGATACAGAGACACAGAGACAGAGACACAGTGACAGAGACACAGAGACAGAGACACAGAGACAGAGACACAGAGACAGATACACAGAGACAGAGACACAGAGGCAGAGGCACAGAGACGGAGACACAGAGACAGAGACACAGAGACAGGGACGCAGAGACAGAGACACAGAGACAGAGACAAAATGACAGAGATTCGGAGACAGAGACACAGGGAGAGAGACACAGAAACGTAGACACAAGGACAGAGACACAGAGACAGGGACGCAGAGACGGAGACACAGAGAGAGAGACACAGAGACAGAGACACAGGGGCAGAGGCACAGTGACAGAGACACAGAGACAGGGACACAGAGAGTGTGACACAAAGACAGAGACACAGGGACAGAGGAACAGAGACATAGACACAGAGACAGAGACACAGAGACAGAGACACAGGGACGGAGACACAAGGACAGAGACACAGAGACAGGGACACAGAGAGAGGGAGACAGAGACAGAGACACAGAGACAGAGACACAGAGACGGATACTGTGGGACAGAGACACAGAGACAGAGACACAGTGAGACAGACAGAGACACAGAGACAGAGACACAGGGACAGAGACACAGAGACAGAGACACAGAGACAGATTCCCAGAGACAGAGACACAGAGACAGAGACACACGGACAGAGGCATAGACACAAAGACAGAGGCACAGAGACAGATACACAGAGAGAGAGACACAGAGGCAGAGACACAGAGAAAGAGACAGAGACACAGAGACGGAGACACAGGGACAGAGACACAGAGACAGGGCACAGAGACGGAGACTCTGGGACAACGACACAGAGACAGAGATTCAGAGACAGGGACACAGAGACGGAGACACAGAGACAGAGACACAGAGGCAGAGGCACAGAGACAGAGACACAGAGACAGAGACACACAGACCGAGACACAGAGACAGGGACACAGAGACGGAGACACAGAGAGAGAGACACAGAGACAGAGACACAGGTACAGACACACAGAGACAGAGACACAGCGACAGAGACACAGAGACAGAGACACAGAGACAGAGACACAGGGACAGAGACACAGAGACAGAGACACAGAGACAGAGACACAGAGACAGAGACACAGAGACAGAGACGCAGATACAGGGACACAGAGACAGAGACACAGCGACCGAGACCCAGAGACAGAGACACAGATACAGAGACACAGAGGCAGAGAAACAGAGACAGAGTCACAGAGACAGAGACACAGAGGCAGAGGCACAGAGAGAGAGACACAGAGGCAGAGACACAGAGAAAGAGACAGAGACACTGAGACGGAGACACAGGGACAGAGACACAGAGACAGGGCACAGAGACGGAGACTCTGGGACAGAGACACAGAGACAGAGATTCAGAGACAGGGACACAGAGACGGAGACACAGAGACAGAGACACAGAGGCAGAGGCACAGAGACAGAGACACAGAGACAGAGACACAGAGACAGAGACACAGAGACAGGGACACAGAGACGGAGACACAGAGAGAGAGACACAGAGACAGAGACACAGAGACAGAGACACAGAGACAGAGACACAGAGACAGAGACACAGAGACAGAGACGCAGAGACAGGGACACAGAGACAGAGACACAGAGACCGAGACACAGAGACAGAGACACAGAGAAAGAGAAACAGAGACAGAGACAGAGACAGACACACAGAGACAGAGACACAGAGAAAGAGACACAGAGACAGAGACACAGAGACGGAGACTGTGGGACAGAGACACAGAGACAGAGACACAGTGAGACAGACAGAGACACAGAGACGGAGACACAGGGACAGAGACACAGACACAGAAACACAGAGACAGATTCACAGAGACAGCGACACAGAGACAGAGACACAGAGAAAGAGACACAGAGACAGAGACACAGAGACGGAGACTGTGGGACAGAGACACAGAGACAGAGACACAGTGAGACAGACAGAGACACAGAGACGGAGACACAGGGACAGAGACACAGAGACAGAAACACAGAGACAGATTCACAGAGACAGAGACACAGAGACAGAGACACAGAGGCAGAGACATAAAGACAGACATAGAGACCGAGACACGGAGACGGAGACTCAGGTCCAGAGACACACGGACAGAGGCATAGACACAAAGACAGAGGCACAGAGACAGATACACAGAGAGAGAGACACAGAGGCAGAGACACAGAGACGGAGACTGTGGGACACAGACACAGAGACAGAGACACAGTGAGACAGACAGAGACACAGAGACGGAGACACAGGGACAGAGACACAGATACAGAAACACAGATACAGATTCACAGAGACAGGGACACAGAGATACACGTTCAGAGGCATAGACACAGAGACAGAGGCACAGAGACCGTGACACAAAGACGGAGACGCAGGGGCAGAGGCACCGAGACAGAGACACAGAGACAGAGACACAGAGACAGAGACACAGAGACAGAGACACAGAGACAGAGACACAGAGACAGAGATACAGAGTCAGAGACACAGAGACAGAGACACAGAGACAGAGACACAGAGACAGAGACACAGAGACAGAGACACAGAGACAGAGACATAGAGACAGAGACACAGAGACAGAGACACAGAGACAGAGACGCAGAGACAGGGACACAGAGTCAGAGACACAGAGACCGAGACCCAGAGACAGAGACACAGATACAGAGACACAGAGGCAGAGGCACAGAGACAGAGACACAGAGGCAGAGGCACAGAGACAGAGACACAGAGGCAGAGGCACAGAGACAGAGACACAGAGACAGAGGCACAGAGACAAGGACACAGAGACAGAGACACAGAGACAGTGACACAGGGGCAGGGACACAGAGACATAGCCACAGAGACAGAGACATAGAGACAGAGACATAGAGACCGAGACACAGAGACGGAGACAAGGGACAGAGACACAGAGACAGGGACACAGAGACAGAGACACAGAGACAGAGACGCAGAGACAGGGACACAGAGACAGGGACACAGAGACGGAGACACAAAGAGAGAGACACAGAGACAGAGACACAGAGACGGAGACGCAAGGACAGAGGCACAGAGACAGGGACACAGAGAGAGAGACTCAGAGACAGAGACGCAGAGACCGAGACGCAGAGACGGAGACACAGGGACAGAGACACAGAGAAAGAGAAACAGAGACAGAGATAGAGACAGAGACACTGCGACAGAGACACAGAGACAGAGACACGGAGACAGAGACACAGAGACAGAGACACAGAGACAGAGACACAGAGACAGAGACGCAGAGACAGGGACACAGAGACAGAGACACAGAGACCGAGTCCCAGAGACAGAGACACAGATACAGAGACACAGAGGCAGAGGCACAGAAACAGAGACACAGAGATAGGGACAGAGAGACGGAGACACAGGGACAGAGACACAGAGAAAGAGAAACAGAGACAGAGACAGAGACAGAGACAGAGACAGAGACACAGAGACAGAGACACAGAGACAGAGACACAGAGGCAGAGACAGAGACAGAGACACAGAGACAGAGACACAGAGACAGAGACACAGAGACAGAGACGCAGAGACAGAGACACAGAGACGGAGACCCAGAGACAGAGACACAGATACAGAGACACAGAGACAGAGACACAGTGACGGAGACACAGAGACAGAGACACAGAGAAAGAGAAACAGAGACAGAGACAGAGACACAGAGACAGAGACACAGAGACAGAGACACAGAGACAGAGACACAGAGACAGAGACACAGAGACAGAGACACAGAGACAGAGACACAGAGACAGAGACACAGAGACAGAGACACAGAGACAGAGACACAGAGACAGAGACACAGAGACAGAGACACAGAGACAGAGACACAGAGACAGAGACACAGGGACAGAGACACAGAGACAGAGACACAGAGACAGAGACACAGAGACAGAGACACACGGACAGAGGCACAGACACAAAGACAGAGGCACAGAGACAGATACACAGAGAGAGAGACACAGAGGCAGAGACACAGAGAAAGAGACAGAGACACAGAGACGGAGACACAGGGACAGAGACACAGAGACAGGGCACAGAGACGGAGACTCTGGGACAACGACACAGAGACAGAGATTCAGAGACAGGGACACAGAGACGGAGACACAGAGACAGAGACACAGAGGCAGAGGCACAGAGACAGAGACACAGAGACAGAGACACACAGACAGAGACACAGAGACAGGGACACAGAGACGGAGACACGGAGAGAGAGGCACAGAGACAGAGACACAGAGACAGAGACACAGGTACAGAGACACAGAGACAGAGACACAGCGACAGAGACACAGAGACAGAGACACAGAGACAGAGACACAGAGACAGCGACACAGAGACAGAGACACAGAGAAAGAGACACAGAGACAGAGACACAGAGACGGAGACTGTGGGACAGAGACACAGAGACAGAGACACAGTGAGACAGACAGAGACACAGAGACGGAGACACAGGGACAGAGACACAGACACAGAAACACAGAGACAGATTCACAGAGACAGAGACACAGAGACAGAGACACAGAGACAGAGACACAGAGACAGGGACGCAGAGACTGAGACACAGAGACAGAGACAAAATGACAGAGATTCGGAGACAGAGACACAGGGAGAGAGACACAGAAACGTAGACACAAGGACAGATACACAGAGACAGGGACACAGAGACGGAGACACAGAGAGAGAGACACAGAGACAGAGACACAGGGGCAGAGGCACAGTGACAGAGACACAGAGACCGGGACACAGAGAGAGTGACACAAAGACAGAGACACAGGGACAGAGGAACAGAGACATAGACACAGAGACAGAGACACAGAGACAGAGACACAGGGACGGAGACACAAGGACAGAGACACAGAGACAGGGACACAGAGAGAGGGAGACAGAGACAGGGACACAGAGACAGAGACACAGAGACAGAGACACAGAGACGGATACTGTGGGACAGAGACACAGAGACAGAGACACAGTGAGACAGACAGAGACACAGAGACAGAGACACAGGGACAGAGACACAGGGACAGAGACACAGAGACAGAGACACAGAGACAGAGACACACGGACAGAGGCACAGACACAAAGACAGAGGCACAGAGACAGATACACAGAGAGAGAGACACAGAGGCAGAGACACAGAGAAAGAGACAGAGACACAGAGACGGAGACACAGGGACAGAGACACAGAGACAGGGCACAGAGACGGAGACTCTGGGACAACGACACAGAGACAGAGATTCAGAGACAGGGACACAGAGACGGAGACACAGAGACAGAGACACAGAGGCAGAGGCACAGAGACAGAGACACAGAGACAGAGACACACAGACAGAGACACAGAGACAGGGACACAGAGACGGAGACACGGAGAGAGAGACACAGAGACAGAGACACAGAGACAGAGACACAGGTACAGAGACACAGAGAGAGAGACACAGCGACAGAGACACAGAGACAGAGACACAGAGACAGAGTCACAGAGACAGAGACACAGAGGCAGAGGCACAGAGAGAGAGACACAGAGGCAGAGACACAGAGAAAGAGACAGAGACACAGAGACGGAGACACAGGGACAGAGACACAGAGACAGGGCACAGAGACGGAGACTCTGGTACAGAGACACAGAGACAGAGATTCAGAGACAGGGACACAGAGACGGAGACACAGAGACAGAGACACAGAGGCAGAGGCACAGAGACAGAGACACAGAGACAGAGACACAGAGACAGAGACACAGAGACAGGGACACAGAGACGGAGACACAGAGAGAGAGACACAGAGACAGAGACACAGAGACAGAGACACAGGTACAGAGACACAGAGACAGAGACACAGCGACAGAGACACAGAGACAGAGGCACAGAGACAGAGACACAGAGACAGAGACACAGAGACAGAGACACAGAGACAGAGACACAGAGACAGAGACGCAGAGACAGGGACACAGAGACAGAGACACAGAGACCGAGACCCAGAGACAGAGACACAGATACAGAGACACAGAGACAGAGACACAGAGACTGAGACACAGTGACAGAGACACAGAGACAGAGACACAGAGACAGAGAAACAGAGACAGAGTCACAGAGACAGAGACACGGAGGCAGAGGCACAGAGACAGAGACACAGAGACAGAGACACAGAGACAGAGACACAGAGACAGAGACGCAGAGACAGAGACGTAGAGACAGAGACACAGAGACAGGGACACAGAGACAGAGACACAGAGACAGAGACGCAGAGACAGAGACACAGGGACAGAGACACAGGGACAGAGACACAGGGACATGGACACAGAGAGAGTGACTCAGAGACAGAGACACAGAGACGGAGACAGAGGCACAGAGACACAGAGACAGAGACACAGAGACAGAGACACAGAGACAGAGACACAGAGACAGAGACACAGAGACAGAGACACAGAGACAGAGACACAGAGACAGAGACGCAGAGACAGGGACACAGAGACAGAGACACAGAGACCGAGACACAGAGACAGAGACACAGAGAAAGAGAAACAGAGACAGAGACAGAGACAGAGACACAGAGACAGAGACACAAAGACAGAGACACAGAGACAGAGACACAGAGACAGAGACACAGATACAGAGACACAGAGACAGAGACACAGAGACAGAGACACAGATACAGAGACACAGAGACAGAGACACAGAGACAGAGACACAGAGACAGAGACACAGAGAAAGAGAAACAGAGACAGAGACAGAGACAGAGACAGAGACACAGAGACAGAGGCACAGAGAGAGAGAGACACAGAGACAGAGACACAGAGACAGAGACACAGAGACAGAGACACAGAGACAGAGACACAGAGACAGAGTCACAGAGACAGAGACACAGAGGCAGAGGCACAGAGACGGAGACACAGAGACAGAGACACAGAGACAGGGACGCAGAGACTGAGACACAGAGACAGAGACAAAATGACAGAGATTCGGAGACAGAGACACAGGGAGAGAGACACAGAAACGTAGACACAAGGACAGAGACACAGAGACAGGGACACAGAGACGGAGACACAGAGAGAGAGACACAGAGACAGAGACACAGGGGCAGAGGCACAGTGACAGAGACACAGAGACAGGGACACAGAGAGAGTGACACAAAGACAGAGACACAGAGAAAGAGACAGAGACACAGAGACGGAGACACAGGGACAGAGACACAGAGACAGGGCACAGAGACGGAGACTCTGGGACAACGACACAGAGACAGAGATTCAGAGACAGGGACACAGAGACGGAGACACAGAGACAGAGACACAGAGGCAGAGGCACAGAGACAGAGACACACAGACAGAGACACAGAGACGGAGACACAGAGAGAGAGACACAGAGACAGAGACACAGAGACAGAGACACAGGTACAGAGACACAGAGACAGAGACACAGCGACAAAGACACAGAGACAGAGACACAGAGACAGAGACACAGGGACAGAGACACAGAGACAGAGACACAGAGACAGAGACACAGAGACAGAGACACAGAGACAGAGACGCAGAGACAGGGACACAGAGACAGAGACACAGAGACCGAGACCCAGAGACAGAGACACAGATACAGAGACACAGAGACAGAGACACAGAGACAGAGACACAGAGACAGAGACACAGAGACAGAGAGACAGAGACAGAGTCACAGAGACAGAGACACAGAGGCAGAGGCACAGAGAGAGAGACACAGAGGCAGAGACACAGAGAAAGAGACAAAGACACGGAGGCAGAGGCACAGAGACAGAGACACAGAGACAGAGACACAGAGACAGAGACACAGAGACAGAGACGCAGAGACAGAGACGTAGAGACAGAGACACAGAGACAGGGACACAGAGACAGAGACACAGAGACAGAGACGCAGAGACAGAGACACAGGGACAGAGACACAGGGACAGAGACACAGAGACATGGACACAGAGAGAGTGACTCAGAGACAGAGACACAGAGACGGAGACAGAGGCACAGAGACACAGAGACAGAGACACAGAGACAGAGACACAGAGACAGAGACACAGAGACAGAGACACAGAGACAGAGACACAGAGACAGAGACACAGAGACAGAGACACAGAGACAGACACGCAGAGACAGGGACACAGAGACAGAGACACAGAGACCGAGACCCAGAGACAGAGACACAGATACAGAGACACAGAGACAGAGACGCAGAGACAGAGACACAGAGACAGAGAAACAGAGACCGAGTCACAGAGACAGAGACACAGAGGCAGAGGCACAGAGAGAGAGACACAGAGGCAGAGACACAGAGAAAGAGACAGAGACACAGAGACGGAGACACAGGGACAGAGACACAGAGACAGGGCACAGAGACGGAGACTCTGGGACAGAGACACAGAGACAGAGATTCAGAGACAGGGACACAGAGACGGAGACACAGAGACAGAGACACAGAGGCAGAGGCACAGAGACAGAGACACAGAGACAGAGACACAGAGACAGAGACACAGAGACAGGGACACAGAGACGGAGACACAGAGAGAGAGACACAGAGACAGAGACACAGAGACAGAGACACAGGTACAGAGACACAGAGACAGAGACACAGCGACAGAGACACAGAGACAGAGGCACAGAGACAGAGACACAGAGACAGAGACACAGAGACAGAGACACAGAGACACAGAGACAGAGACGCAGAGACAGGGACACAGAGACAGAGACACAGAGACCGAGACCCAGAGACAGAGACACAGATACAGAGACACAGAGACAGAGACACAGAGACTGAGACACAGAGACAGAGACACAGAGACAGAGACACAGAGACAGAGACACAGAGACAGAGAAACAGAGACAGAGTCACAGAGACAGAGACACGGAGGCAGAGGCACAGAGACAGAGACACAGAGACAGAGACACAGAGACAGAGACACAGAGACAGAGACGCAGAGACAGAGACGTAGAGACAGAGACACAGAGACAGGGACACAGAGACAGAGACACAGAGACAGAGACGCAGAGACAGAGACACAGGGACAGAGACACAGGGACAGAGACACAGGGACATGGACACAGAGAGAGTGACTCAGAGACAGAGACACAGAGACGGAGACAGAGGCACAGAGACACAGAGACAGAGACACAGAGACAGAGACACAGAGACAGAGACACAGAGACAGAGACACAGAGACAGAGACACAGAGACAGAGACACAGAGACAGAGACGCAGAGACAGGGACACAGAGACAGAGACACAGAGACCGAGACACAGAGACAGAGACACAGAGAAAGAGAAACAGAGACAGAGACAGAGACAGAGACACAGAGACAGAGACACAAAGACAGAGACACAGAGACAGAGACACAGAGACAGAGACACAGATACAGAGACACAGAGACAGAGACACAGAGACAGAGACACAGATACAGAGACACAGAGACAGAGACACAGAGACAGAGACACAGAGACAGAGACACAGAGAAAGAGAAACAGAGACAGAGACAGAGACAGAGACAGAGACACAGAGACAGAGGCACAGAGAGAGAGAGACACAGAGACAGAGACACAGAGACAGAGACACAGAGACAGAGACACAGAGACAGAGACACAGAGACAGAGTCACAGAGACAGAGACACAGAGGCAGAGGCACAGAGACGGAGACACAGAGACAGAGACACAGAGACAGGGACGCAGAGACTGAGACACAGAGACAGAGACAAAATGACAGAGATTCGGAGACAGAGACACAGGGAGAGAGACACAGAAACGTAGACACAAGGACAGAGACACAGAGACAGGGACACAGAGACGGAGACACAGAGAGAGAGACACAGAGACAGAGACACAGGGGCAGAGGCACAGTGACAGAGACACAGAGACAGGGACACAGAGAGAGTGACACAAAGACAGAGACACAGAGAAAGAGACAGAGACACAGAGACGGAGACACAGGGACAGAGACACAGAGACAGGGCACAGAGACGGAGACTCTGGGACAACGACACAGAGACAGAGATTCAGAGACAGGGACACAGAGACGGAGACACAGAGACAGAGACACAGAGGCAGAGGCACAGAGACAGAGACACACAGACAGAGACACAGAGACGGAGACACAGAGAGAGAGACACAGAGACAGAGACACAGAGACAGAGACACAGGTACAGAGACACAGAGACAGAGACACAGCGACAAAGACACAGAGACAGAGACACAGAGACAGAGACACAGGGACAGAGACACAGAGACAGAGACACAGAGACAGAGACACAGAGACAGAGACACAGAGACAGAGACGCAGAGACAGGGACACAGAGACAGAGACACAGAGACCGAGACCCAGAGACAGAGACACAGATACAGAGACACAGAGACAGAGACACAGAGACAGAGACACAGAGACAGAGACACAGAGACAGAGAAACAGAGACAGAGTCACAGAGACAGAGACACAGAGGCAGAGGCACAGAGAGAGAGACACAGAGGCAGAGACACAGAGAAAGAGACAAAGACACGGAGGCAGAGGCACAGAGACAGAGACACAGAGACAGAGACACAGAGACAGAGACACAGAGACAGAGACGCAGAGACAGAGACGTAGAGACAGAGACACAGAGACAGGGACACAGAGACAGAGACACAGAGACAGAGACGCAGAGACAGAGACACAGGGACAGAGACACAGGGACAGAGACACAGAGACATGGACACAGAGAGAGTGACTCAGAGACAGAGACACAGAGACGGAGACAGAGGCACAGAGACACAGAGACAGAGACACAGAGACAGAGACACAGAGACAGAGACACAGAGACAGAGACACAGAGACAGAGACACAGAGACAGAGACACAGAGACAGACACGCAGAGACAGGGACACAGAGACAGAGACACAGAGACCGAGACCCAGAGACAGAGACACAGATACAGAGACACAGAGACAGAGACGCAGAGACAGAGACACAGAGACAGAGAAACAGAGACCGAGTCACAGAGACAGAGACACAGAGGCAGAGGCACAGAGAGAGAGACACAGAGGCAGAGACACAGAGAAAGAGACAGAGACACAGAGACGGAGACACAGGGACAGAGACACAGAGACAGGGCACAGAGACGGAGACTCTGGGACAGAGACACAGAGACAGAGATTCAGAGACAGGGACACAGAGACGGAGACACAGAGACAGAGACACAGAGGCAGAGGCACAGAGACAGAGACACAGAGACAGAGACACAGAGACAGAGACACAGAGACAGGGACACAGAGACGGAGACACAGAGAGAGAGACACAGAGACAGAGACACAGAGACAGAGACACAGGTACAGAGACACAGAGACAGAGACACAGCGACAGAGACACAGAGACAGAGGCACAGAGACAGAGACACAGAGACAGAGACACAGAGACAGAGACACAGAGACAGAGACACAGAGACACAGAGACAGAGACGCAGAGACAGGGACACAGAGACAGAGACACAGAGACCGAGACCCAGAGACAGAGACACAGATACAGAGACACAGAGACAGAGACACAGAGACTGAGACACAGAGACAGAGACACAGAGACAGAGACACAGAGACAGAGACACAGAGACAGAGAAACAGAGACAGAGTCACAGAGACAGAGACACGGAGGCAGAGGCACAGAGACAGAGACACAGAGACAGAGACACAGAGACAGAGACACAGAGACAGAGACGCAGAGACAGAGACGTAGAGACAGAGACACAGAGACAGGGACACAGAGACAGAGACACAGAGACAGAGACGCAGAGACAGAGACACAGGGACAGAGACACAGGGACAGAGACACAGAGACATGGACACAGAGAGAGTGACTCAGAGACAGAGACACAGAGACGGAGACAGAGGCACAGAGACACAGAGACAGAGACACAGAGACAGAGACACAGAGACAGAGACACAGAGACAGAGACACAGAGACAGAGACACAGAGACAGAGACACAGAGACAGAGACACAGAGACAGAGACACAGAGACGGAGACACAGGGACAGAGACACAGAGACAGGGCACAGAGACGGAGACTCTGGGTCAACGACACAGAGACAGAGATTCAGAGACAGGGACACAGAGACGGAGACACAGAGACAGAGACACAGAGGCAGAGGCACAGAGACAGAGACACAGAGACAGAGACACACAGACAGAGACACAGAGACAGGGACACAGAGACGGAGACACGGAGAGAGAGACACAGAGACAGAGACACAGAGACAGAGACACAGGTACAGAGACACAGAGACAGAGACACAGCGACAGAGACACAGAGACAGAGACACAGAGACAGAGACACAGAGACAGCGACACAGAGACAGAGACACAGAGAAAGAGACACAGAGACAGAGACACAGAGACGGAGACTGTGGGACAGAGACACAGAGACAGAGACACAGTGAGACAGACAGAGACACAGAGACGGAGACACAGGGACAGAGACACAGAGACAGAAACACAGAGACAGATTCACAGAGACAGAGACACAGAGACAGAGACACAGAGGCAGAGACATAAAGACAGAGACATAGAGACCGAGACACGGAGACGGAGACTCAGGTCCAGAGACACACGGACAGAGGCATAGACACAAAGACAGAGGCACAGAGACAGATACACAGAGAGAGAGACACAGAGGCAGAGACACAGAGACGGAGACTGTGGGACACAGACACAGAGACAGAGACACAGTGAGACAGACAGAGACACAGAGACGGAGACACAGGGACAGAGACACAGAGACAGAAACACAGATACAGATTCACAGAGACAGGGACACAGAGATACACGTTCAGAGGCATAGACACAGAGACAGAGGCACAGAGACCGTGACACAAAGACGGAGACGCAGGGGCAGAGACACCGAGACAGAGACACAGAGACAGAGACACAGAGACAGAGACACAGAGACAGAGACACAGAGACAGAGACACAGAGACAGAGACACAGAGACAGAGACACAGAGACAGAGACACAGAGACAGAGACACAGAGACAGAGACACAGAGACAGAGACACAGAGACAGAGACACAGAGACAGAGACACAGAGACAGAGACACAGAGACAGAGACACAGAGACAGAGACACAGAGACAGAGACACAGAGACAGAGATACAGAGTCAGAGACACAGAGACAGAGACACAGAGACAGAGACACAGAGACAGAGACACAGAGACAGAGACACAGAGACAGAGACATAGAGACAGAGACACAGAGACAGAGACACAGAGACAGAGACGCAGAGACAGGGACACAGAGACAGAGACACAGAGACCGAGACCCAGAGACAGAGACACAGATACAGAGACACAGAGGCAGAGGCACAGAGACAGAGACACAGAGGCAGAGGCACAGAGACAGAGACACGGAGGCAGAGGCACAGAGACAGAGACACAGAGACAGAGGCACAGAGACAAGGACACAGAGACAGAGACACAGAGACAGTGACACAGGGGCAGGGACACAGAGACATAGCCACAGAGACAGAGACATAGAGACAGAGACATAGAGACCGAGACACAGAGACGGAGACAAGGGACAGAGACACAGAGACAGGGACACAGAGACATAGACACAGAGACAGAGACGCAGAGACAGGGACACAGAGACAGGGACACAGAGACGGAGACACAAAGAGAGAGACACAGAGACAGAGACACAGAGACGGAGACGCAAGGACAGAGGCACAGAGACAGGGACACAGAGAGAGAGACTCAGAGACAGAGACGCAGAGACCGAGACGCAGAGACGGAGACACAGGGACAGAGACACAGAGAAAGAGAAACAGAGACAGAGATAGAGACAGAGACACTGCGACAGAGACACAGAGACAGAGACACGGAGACAGAGACACAGAGACAGAGACACAGAGACAGAGACACAGAGACAGAGACGCAGAGACAGGGACACAGAGACAGAGACACAGAGACCGAGACCCAGAGACAGAGACACAGATACAGAGACACAGAGGCAGAGGCACAGAAACAGAGACACAGAGATAGGGACAGAGAGACGGAGACACAGGGACAGAGACACAGAGAAAGAGAAACAGAGACAGAGACAGAGACAGAGACAGAGACAGAGACACAGAGACAGAGACACAGAGACAGAGACACAGAGGCAGAGACAGAGACAGAGACACAGAGACAGAGACACAGAGAAAGAGAAACAGAGACAGAGACAGAGACAGAGACACAGAGACAGAGACACAGAGACAGAGACACAGAGACAGAGACACAGAGACAGAGGCACAGAGACAGAGACACAGAGACAGAGACACAGAGACAGAGACGCAGAGACAGAGACACAGAGACGGAGACCCAGAGACAGAGACACAGATGCAGAGACACAGAGACAGAGACACAGTGACGGAGACACAGAGACAGAGACACAGAGAAAGAGAAACAGAGACAGAGACAGAGACACAGAGACAGAGACACAGAGACAGAGACACAGAGACAGAGACACAGAGACAGAGACACAGAGACAGAGACACAGAGACAGAGACACAGAGACAGAGACACAGAGACAGAGACACAGGGACAGAGACACAGAGACAGAGACACAGAGACAGAGACACAGAGACAGAGACACACGGACAGAGGCACAGACACAAAGACAGAGGCACAGAGACAGATACACAGAGAGAGAGACACAGAGGCAGAGACACAGAGAAAGAGACAGAGACACAGAGACGGAGACACAGGGACAGAGACACAGAGACAGGGCACAGAGACGGAGACTCTGGGACAACGACACAGAGACAGAGATTCAGAGACAGGGACACAGAGACGGAGACACAGAGACAGAGACACAGAGGCAGAGGCACAGAGACAGAGACACAGAGACAGAGACACACAGACAGAGACACAGAGACAGGGACACAGAGACGGAGACACGGAGAGAGAGACACAGAGACAGAGACACAGAGACAGAGACACAGGTACAGAGACACAGAGACAGAGACACAGCGACAGAGACACAGAGACAGAGACACAGAGACAGAGACACAGAGACAGCGACACAGAGACAGAGACACAGAGAAAGAGACACAGAGACAGAGACACAGAGACGGAGACTGTGGGACAGAGACACAGAGACAGAGACACAGTGAGACAGACAGAGACACAGAGACGGAGACACAGGGACAGAGACACAGACACAGAAACACAGAGACAGATTCACAGAGACAGAGACACAGAGACAGAGACACAGAGGCAGAGACATAAAGACAGAGACATAGAGACCGAGACACGGAGACGGAGACTCAGGTCCAGAGACACACGGACAGAGGCATAGACACAAAGACAGAGGCACAGAGACAGATACACAGAGAGAGAGACACAGAGGCAGAGACACAGAGACGGAGACTGTGGGACACAGACACAGAGACAGAGACACAGTGAGACAGACAGAGACACAGAGACGGAGACACAGGGACAGAGACACAGAGACAGAAACACAGATACAGATTCACAGAGACAGGGACACAGAGATACACGTTCAGAGGCATAGACACAGAGACAGAGGCACAGAGACCGTGACACAAAGACGGAGACGCAGGGGCAGAGACACCGAGACAGAGACACAGAGACAGAGACACAGAGACAGAGACACAGAGACAGAGACACAGAGACAGCGACACAGAGACAGAGACACAGAGAAAGAGACACAGAGACAGAGACACAGAGACAGAGACACAGAGACAGAGATACAGAGTCAGAGACACAGAGACAGAGACACAGAGACAGAGACACAGAGACAGAGACACAGAGACAGAGACACAGAGACAGAGACACAGAGACAGAGACACAGAGACAGGGACGCAGAGACAGAGACACAGAGACAGAGACACAATGACATATTCGGAGACAGAGACACAGGGAGAGAGACACAGAAACGTAGACACAAGGACAGAGACACAGAGACAGGGACACAGAGACGGAGACACAGAGACAGAGACACAGAGGCAGAGGCACAGAGACAGAGACACAGAGACAGAGACACAGAGACAGAGGCACAGAGACAGAGACACAGAGACAGAGACACAGAGACAGTGACACAGGGACAGGGACACAGGTACATAGCCACAGAGACAGAGACATAGAGACAGAGACACAGAGACCGAGACACAGAGACGGAGACACAGGGACAGAGACACAGAGACAGGGACACAGAGACAGAGACACAGAGACAGAGACGCAGAGACAGGGACACAGAGACAGGGACACAGAGACGGAGACACAAAGAGAGAGTCACAGAGACAGAGACACAGAGACGGAGACGCAAGGACAGAGGCACAGAGACAGGGACACAGAGAGAGAGACTCAGAGACAGAGACGCAGAGACCGAGACGCAGAGACGGAGACACAGGGACAGAGACACAGAGAAAGAGAAACAGAGACAGAGATAGAGACGGAGACACAGCGAAAGAGACACAGAGACAGAGACACGGAGACAGAGACACAGAGACAGAGACACAGAGACAGAGACACAGAGACAGAGCCACAGAGACAGAGACGCAGAGACAGGGACACAGAGACAGAGACACAGAGACCGAGACCCAGAGACAGAGACACAGATACAGAGACACAGAGGCAGAGGCACAGAGACAGAGACACAGAGACAGAGACACAGAGACAGAGACGCAGTGACAGAGACACACAGACAGAGACACAGAGACAGATTCACAGAGACAGAGACACAGAGACAGAGACACACGGACAGAGGCATAGACACAAAGACAGAGGCACAGAGACAGATACACAGAGAGAGAGACACAGAGGCAGAGACACAGAGAAAGAGACAGAGACACAGAGACGGAGACACAGGGACAGAGACACAGAGACAGGGCACAGAGACGGAGACTCTGGGACAACGACACAGAGACAGAGATTCAGAGACAGGGACACAGAGACGGAGACACAGAGACAGAGACACAGAGGCAGAGGCACAGAGACAGAGACACACAGACAGAGACACAGAGACGGAGACACAGAGAGAGAGACACAGAGACAGAGACACAGAGACAGAGACACAGGTACAGAGACACAGAGACAGAGACACAGCGACAAAGACACAGAGACAGAGACACAGAGACAGAGACACAGGGACAGAGACACAGAGACAGAGACACAGAGACAGAGACACAGAGGCAGAGACACAGACACAGAGACAGAGACGCAGAGACAGGGACACAGAGACAGAGACACAGAGACCGAGACCCAGAGACAGAGACACAGATACAGAGACACAGAGACAGAGACACAGAGACAGAGACACAGAGACAGAGACACAGAGACAGAGAAACAGAGACAGAGTCACAGAGACAGAGACACAGAGGCAGAGGCACAGAGAGAGAGACACAGAGGCAGAGACACAGAGAAAGAGACAGAGACACGGAGGCAGAGGCACAGAGACAGAGACACAGAGACAGAGACACAGAGACAGAGACACAGAGACAGAGACACAGAGACAGAGACGCAGAGACAGAGACGTAGAGACAGAGACACAGAGACAGGGACACAGAGACAGAGACACAGAGACAGAGACGCAGAGACAGAGACACAGGGACAGAGACACAGGGACAGAGACACAGAGACATGGACACAGAGAGAGTGACTCAGAGACAGAGACACAGAGACGGAGACAGAGGCACAGAGACACAGAGACAGAGACACATAGACAGAGACACAGAGACAGAGACACAGAGACAGAGACACAGAGACAGAGACACAGAGACAGAGACACAGAGACAGAGACACAGAGACAGAGACACAGAGACAGACACGCAGAGACAGGGACACAGAGACAGAGACACAGAGACCGAGACCCAGAGACAGAGACACAGATACAGAGACACAGAGACAGAGACACAGAGACAGAGACACAGAGACAGAGAAACAGAGACAGAGTCACAGAGACAGAGACACAGAGGCAGAGGCACAGAGAGAGAGACACAGAGGCAGAGACACAGAGAAAGAGACAGAGACACAGAGACGGAGACACAGGGACAGAGACACAGAGACAGGGCACAGAGACGGAGACTCTGGGACAGAGACACAGAGACAGAGATTCAGAGACAGGGACACAGAGACGGAGACACAGAGACAGAGACACAGAGGCAGAGGCACAGAGACAGAGACACAGAGACAGAGACACAGAGACAGAGACACAGAGACAGGGACACAGAGACGGAGACACAGAGAGAGAGACACAGAGACAGAGACACAGAGACAGAGACACAGGTACAGAGACACAGAGACAGAGACACAGCGACAGAGACACAGAGACAGAGGCACAGAGACAGAGACACAGAGACAGAGACACAGAGACAGAGACACAGAGACAGAGACACAGAGACAGAGACGCAGAGACAGGGACACAGAGACAGAGACACAGAGACCGAGACCCAGAGACAGAGACACAGATACAGAGACACAGAGACAGAGACACAGAGACTGAGACACAGAGACAGAGACACAGAGACAGAGACACAGAGACAGAGACACAGAGACAGAGAAACAGAGACAGAGTCACAGAGACAGAGACACGGAGGCAGAGGCACAGAGACAGAGACACAGAGACAGAGACACAGAGACAGAGACACAGAGACAGAGACGCAGAGACAGAGACGTAGAGACAGAGACACAGAGACAGGGACACAGAGACAGAGACACAGAGACAGAGACGCAGAGACAGAGACACAGGGACAGAGACACAGGGACAGAGACACAGGGACATGGACACAGAGAGAGTGACTCAGAGACAGAGACACAGAGACGGAGACAGAGGCACAGAGACACAGAGACAGAGACACAGAGACAGAGACACAGAGACAGAGACACAGAGACAGAGACACAGAGACAGAGACACAGAGACAGAGACACAGAGACAGAGACACAGAGACAGAGACGCAGAGACAGGGACACAGAGACAGAGACACAGAGACCGAGACACAGAGACAGAGACACAGAGAAAGAGAAACAGAGACAGAGACAGAGACAGAGACACAGAGACAGAGACACAAAGACAGAGACACAGAGACAGAGACACAGAGACAGAGACACAGATACAGAGACACAGAGACAGAGACACAGAGACAGAGACACAGATACAGAGACACAGAGACAGAGACACAGAGACAGAGACACAGAGACAGAGACACAGAGAAAGAGAAACAGAGACAGAGACAGAGACAGAGACACAGAGACAGAGGCACAGAGAGAGAGAGAGACACAGAGACAGAGACACAGAGACAGAGACACAGAGACAGAGACACAGAGACAGAGACACAGAGACAGAGTCACAGAGACAGAGACACAGAGGCAGAGGCACAGAGACGGAGACACAGAGACAGAGACACAGAGACAGGGACGCAGAGACTGAGACACAGAGACAGAGACAAAATGACAGAGATTCGGAGACAGAGACACAGGGAGAGAGACACAGAAACGTAGACACAAGGACAGAGACACAGAGACAGGGACACAGAGACGGAGACACAGAGAGAGAGACACAGAGACAGAGACACAGGGGCAGAGGCACAGTGACAGAGACACAGAGACAGGGACACAGAGAGAGTGACACAAAGACAGAGACACAGGGACAGAGGAACAGAGACATAGACACAGAGACAGAGACACAGAGACAGAGACACAGGGACGGAGACACAAGGACAGAGACACAGAAACAGGGACACAGAGAGAGGGAGACAGGGACAGGGACACAGAGACAGAGACACAGAGACAGAGACACAGAGACAGAGACACAGAGACGGATACTGTGGGACAGAGACACAGAGACAGAGACACAGTGAGACAGACAGAGACACAGAGACAGAGACACAGGGACAGAGACACAGAGACAGAGACACAGAGACAGATTCACAGATACAGAGACACAGAGACAGAGACACACGGACAGAGGCATAGACACAAAGACAGAGGCACAGAGACAGATACACAGAGAGAGAGACACAGAGGCAGAGACACAGAGAAAGAGACAGAGACACAGAGGCGGAGACACAGGGACAGAGACACAGAGACAGGGCACAGAGACGGAGACTCTGGGACAACGACACAGAGACAGAGATTTAGAGACAGGGACACAGAGACGGAGACACAGAGACAGAGACACAGAGGCAGAGGCACAGAGACAGAGACACAGAGACAGAGACACACAGACAGAGACACAGAGACAGGGACACAGAGACGGAGACACGGAGAGAGAGACACAGAGACAGAGACACAGAGACAGAGACACAGGTACAGAGACACAGAGACAGAGACACAGCGACAGAGACACAGAGACAGAGACACAGAGACAGAGACACAGAGACAGAGACACAGAGACAGAGACACAGAGAAGGAGACACAGAGACAGAGACATAGAGACAGAGACACAGAGACAGAGACACAGAGACAGAGACGCAGAGACCGAGACGCAGAGACGGAGACACAGGGACAGAGACACGGAGAAAGAGAAACAGAGACAGAGACAGAGACAGAGACAGAGACACAGAGACAGAGACACAGAGACAGAGACACAGAGGCAGAGACAGAGACAGAGACACAGAGATAGGGACACAGAGGCAGAGACACAGAGACCGAGACCCAGAGACAGAGACACAGATACAGAGGCACAGAGGCAGAGACACACAGACAGAGACACAGAGACAGGGACACAGGGACAGAGACACAGAGACAGAGACACAGAGACAGAGACACAGAGACAGAGACACAGAGACAGAGACGCAGATACAGGGACACAGAGACAGAGACACAGCGACCGAGACCCAGAGACAGAGACACAGATACAGAGACACAGAGACAGAGAAACAGAGACAGAGTCACAGAGACAGAGACACAGAGGCAGAGGCACAGAGAGAGAGACACAGAGGCAGAGACACAGAGAAAGAGACAGAGACACAGAGACGGAGACACAGGGACAGAGACACAGAGACAGGGCACAGAGACGGAGACTCTGGGACAGAGACACAGAGACAGAGATTCAGAGACAGGGACACAGAGACGGAGACACAGAGACAGAGACACAGAGGCAGAGGCACAGAGACAGAGACACAGAGACAGGGACACAGAGACGGAGACACAGAGAGAGAGACACAGAGACAGAGACACAGGGGCAGAGGCACAGTGACAGAGACACAGAGACAGGCACACAGAGAGAGTGACACAAAGACAGAGACACAGGGACAGAGGAACAGAGACATAGACACAGAGACAGAGACACACGGACAGAGGCATTGACACAAAGACAGAGGCACAGAGACAGATACACAGAGAGAGAGACACAGAGGCAGAGACACAGAGAAAGAGACAGAGACACAGAGACGGAGACACAGGGACAGAGACACAGAGACAGTGCACAGAGACGGAGACTCTGGGACAACGACACAGAGACAGAGATTCAGAGACAGGGACACAGAGACGGAGACACAGAGACAGAGACACAGAGGCAGAGGCACAGAGACAGAGACACAGAGACAGAGACACACAGACAGAGACACAGAGACAGGGACACAGAGACGGAGACACAGAGAGAGAGACACAGAGACAGAGACGCAGAGACAGAGACACAGGTACAGACACACAGAGACAGAGACACAGCGACAGAGACACAGAGACAGAGACACAGAGACAGAGACACAGGGACAGAGACACAGAGACAGAGACACATAGACAGAGACACAGAGACAGAGACACAGAGACAGAGACGCAGATACAGGGACACAGAGACAGAGACACAGCGACCGAGACCCAGAGACAGAGACACAGATACAGAGACACAGAGACAGAGAAACAGAGACAGAGTCACAGAGACAGAGACACAGAGGCAGAGGCACAGAGAGAGAGACACAGAGGCAGAGACACAGAGAAAGAGACAGAGACACAGAGACGGAGACACAGGGACAGAGACACAGAGACAGGGCACAGAGACGGAGACTCTGGGACAGAGACACAGAGACAGAGATTCAGAGACAGGGACACAGAGACGGAGACACAGAGACAGAGACACAGAGGCAGAGGCACAGAGACAGAGACACAGAGACAGAGACACAGAGACAGAGACACGGAGACAGGGACACAGAGACGGAGACACAGAGAGAGAGACACAGAGACAGAGACACAGAGACAGAGACACAGGTACAGAGACACAGAGACAGAGACACAGCGACAGAGACACAGAGACAGAGACACAGAGACAGAGACACAGAGACAGAGACACAGAGACAGAGACACAGAGACAGAGACACAGAGAAAGAGAAACAGAGACAGAGACAGAGACAGATACACAGAGACAGAGACACAGAGATAGAGACACAGATACAGAGACACAGAGACAGAGACACAGAGACAGAGACACAGAGAAAGAGAAACAGAGACAGAGACAGAGACAGAGACACAGAGACAGAGACACAGAGACAGAGACACAGAGACAGAGACACAGAGACAGAGGCACAGAGACAGAGACACAGAGACAGAGACACAGAGACAGAGACGCAGAGACAGAGACACAGAGACGGAGACCCAGAGACAGAGACATAGATACAGAGACACAGAGACAGAGACACAGTGACGGAGACACAGAGACAGAGACAGAGAGAAAGAGAAACAGAGACAGAGACAGAGACACAGAGACAGAGACACAGAGACAGAGACACAGAGACAGAGACACGGAGACAGAGACACAGAGACAGAGACACAGAGACAGAGACACAGAGACAGAGACACAGAGACAGAGACACAGAGACAGAGTCACAGAGACAGAGACACAGAGGCAGAGGCACAGAGGCGGAGACACAGAGACAGAGACACAGAGACAGGGACGCAGAGACTGAGACACAGAGACAGAGACAAAATGACAGAGATTCGGAGACAGAGACACAGGGAGAGAGACACAGAAACGTAGACACAAGGACAGATACACAGAGACAGGGACACAGAGACGGAGACACAGAGAGAGAGACACAGAGACAGAGACACAGGGGCAGAAGCACAGTGACAGAAACACAGAGACAGGGACACAGAGAGAGTGACACAAAGACAGAGACACAGGGACAGAGGAACAGAGACATAGACACAGAGACAGAGACACAGAGACAGAGACACAGGGACGGAGACACAAGGACAGAGACACAGAGACAGGGACACAGAGAGAGGGAGACAGAGACAGGGACACAGAGACAGAGACACGGAGACAGAGACACAGAGACGGATACTGTGGGACAGAGACACAGAGACAGAGACACAGTGAGACAGACAGAGACACAGAGACAGAGTCACAGGGACAGAGACACAGAGACAGAGACACAGAGACGGAGACACAGAGACAGAGACACACGGACAGAGGCACAGACACAAAGACAGAGGCACAGAGACAGATACACAGAGAGAGAGACACAGAGGCAGAGACACAGAGAAAGAGACAGAGACACAGAGACGGAGACACAGGGACAGAGACACAGAGACAGGGCACAGAGACGGAGACTCTGGGACAACGACACAGAGACAGAGATTCAGAGACAGGGACACAGAGACGGAGACACAGAGACAGAGACACAGAGGCTGAGGCACAGAGACAGAGACACAGAGACAGAGACACACAGACAGAGACACAGAGACAGGGACACAGAGACGGAGACACGGAGAGAGAGACACAGAGACAGAGACACAGAGACAGAGACACAGGTACAGAGACACAGAGACAGAGACACAGCGACAGAGACACAGAGACAGAGACACAGAGACAGAGACACAGAGACAGCGACACAGAGACAGAGACACAGAGAAAGAGACACAGAGACAGAGACACAGAGACAGAGACACAGAGACGGAGACTGTGGGACAGAGACACAGAGACAGAGACACAGTGAGACAGACAGAGACACAGAGACGGAGACACAGGGACAGAGACACAGAGACAGAAACACAGAGACAGATTCACAGAGACAGAGACACAGAGACAGAGACACAGAGGCAGAGACATAAAGACAGAGACATAGAGACCGAGACACGGAGACGGAGACTCAGGTCCAGAGACACACGGACAGAGGCATAGACACAAAGACAGAGACACAGAGACAGAGACACAGAGACAGAGACACAGAGACAGAGACACACGGACAGAGGCACAGACACAAAGACAGAGGCACAGAGACAGATACACAGAGAGAGAGACACAGAGGCAGAGACACAGAGAAAGAGACAGAGACACAGAGACGGAGACACAGGGACAGAGACACAGAGACAGGGCACAGAGACGGAGACTCTGGGACAACGACACAGAGACAGAGATTCAGAGACAGGGACACAGAGACGGAGACACAGAGACAGAGACACAGAGGCAGAGGCACAGAGACAGAGACACAGAGACAGAGACACACAGACAGAGACACAGAGACAGGGACACAGAGACGGAGACACGGAGAGAGAGACACAGAGACAGAGACACAGAGACAGAGACACAGGTACAGAGACACAGAGACAGAGACACAGCGACAGAGACACAGAGACAGAGACACAGAGACAGAGACACAGAGACAGCGACACAGAGACAGAGACACAGAGAAAGAGACACAGAGACAGAGACACAGAGACGGAGACTGTGGGACAGAGACACAGAGACAGAGACACAGTGAGACAGACAGAGACACAGAGACGGAGACACAGGGACAGAGACACAGAGACAGAAACACAGAGACAGATTCACAGAGACAGAGACACAGAGACAGAGACACAGAGGCAGAGACATAAAGACAGAGACATAGAGACCGAGACACGGAGACGGAGACTCAGGTCCAGAGACACACGGACAGAGGCATAGACACAAAGACAGAGGCACAGAGACAGATACACAGAGAGAGAGACACAGAGGCAGAGACACAGAGACGGAGACTGTGGGACACAGACACAGAGACAGAGACACAGTGAGACAGACAGAGACACAGAGACGGAGACACAGGGACAGAGACACAGAGACAGAAACACAGATACAGATTCACAGAGACAGGGACACAGAGATACACGTTCAGAGGCATAGACACAGAGACAGAGGCACAGAGACCGTGACACAAAGACGGAGACGCAGGGGCAGAGACACCGAGACAGAGACACAGAGACAGAGACACAGAGACAGAGACACAGAGACAGAGACACAGAGACAGAGACACAGAGACAGAGATACAGAGTCAGAGACACAGAGACAGAGACACAGAGACAGAGACACAGAGACAGAGACACAGAGACAGAGACACAGAGTCAGAGACATAGAGACAGAGACACAGAGACAGAGACACAGAGACAGAGACGCAGAGACAGGGACACAGAGACAGAGACACAGAGACCGAGACCCAGAGACAGAGACACAGATACAGAGACACAGAGGCAGAGGCACAGAGACAGAGACACAGAGGCAGAGGCACAGAGACAGAGACACAGAGGCAGAGGCACAGAGACAGAGACACAGAGACAGAGACACAGAGACAGAGGCACAGAGACAAGGACACAGAGACAGAGACACAGAGACAGTGACACAGGGGCAGGGACACAGAGACATAGCCACAGAGACAGAGACATAGAGACAGAGACATAGAGACCGAGACACGGAGACGGAGACAAGGGACAGAGACACAGAGACAGGGACACAGAGACAGAGACACAGAGACAGAGACGCAGAGACAGGGACACAGAGACAGGGACACAGAGACGGAGACACAAAGAGAGAGACACAGAGACAGAGACACAGAGACGGAGACGCAAGGACAGAGGCACAGAGACAGGGACACAGAGAGAGAGACTCAGAGACAGAGACGCAGAGACCGAGACGCAGAGACGGAGACACAGGGACAGAGACACAGAGAAAGAGAAACAGAGACAGAGATAGAGACAGAGACACTGCGACAGAGACACAGAGACAGAGACACGGAGACAGAGACACAGAGACAGAGACACAGAGACAGAGACACAGAGACAGAGACGCAGAGACAGGGACACAGAGACAGAGACACAGAGACCGAGACCCAGAGACAGAGACACAGATACAGAGTCACAGAGGCAGAGGCACAGAAACAGAGACACAGAGATAGGGACAGAGAGACGGAGACACAGGGACAGAGACACAGAGAAAGAGAAACAGAGACAGAGACAGAGACAGAGACAGAGACAGAGACACAGAGACAGAGACACAGAGACAGAGACACAGAGACAGAGACACAGAGGCAGAGACAGAGACAGAGACACAGAGACAGAGACACAGAGACAGAGACACAGAGACAGAGACACAGAGACAGAGACACAGAGACAGAGACACAGAGATAGAGACACAGAGACAGAGACACAGAGACAGAGACACAGAGACAGAGACACAGAGACAGAGACACAGAGACAGAGACACAGAGACAGAGACACAGAGACAGAGACACAGAGACAGAGAGACAGAGACACAGAGACAGAGACACAGAGACAGAGACACAGAAACAGAGACACAGAGACAGAGACACAGAGACAGAGACACAGAGACAGAGACACAGAGACAGAGACACAGAGACAGAGACACAGAGACAGAGGCACAGAGACAGAGGCACAGAGACAGAGACACAGAGACAGAGACACAGAGACAGAGACACAGAGACAGAGACACAGAGACAGAGACACAGAGACAGAGACACAGAGACAGAGACACAGAGACAGAGACACAGAGACAGAGACACAGAGACAGAGAGGCAGAGACAGAAACACAGAGACAGAAACACAGAGACAGAAACACAGAGACCGAGACCCAGAGACAGAGACACAGATACAGAGACACAGAGACAGAGACACAGAAACAGAGACACAGAGACAGAGTCACAGAGACAGAGACACAGAGGCAGAGGCGCAGAGACAGAGACACAGAGACAGAGACACGGAGACAGAGACACAGAGACCGAGACGCAGAGAAAGAGAAACAGAGACAGAGACAGAGACACAGGCACAGAGACAGAGACACAGAGACAGAGACACAGAGGCAGAGACACAGAGACAGAGACACAGCGACCCAGACACAGAGACAGAGATTCGGAGACAGAGACACAGGGGCTGAGACACCGAGACAGAGACACAGAGACGGAGACACAGGGACAGGGACACAGAGACAGGGACACAGAGACGGAGACTCTGGGACAGAGACACAGAGACAGAGATTCAGAGACAGGGACACAGAGGCAGAGATTCAGATGCAGAGACACAGGGACAGATTCACAGAGACAGAGACACGGAGAGAGGCCCACGGAGAAGAGACACAGAGACAGGGACACAGAGACGGAGACACATGGACAGAGACACAGAGACCGTGACACAAGGAGAGAGACAAAGAGACATAGACACAGAGACAGAGACACAGAGACAGAGACACAGAGACAGAGACACAGAGACAGAGACACAGAGACAGAGACACAGAGACAGAGACACAGAGACAGAGACACAGTGACAGAGACACAGAGACCGAGACCCAGAGACCGGGACACAGAGACCGAGACACAGAGACACAGACACAGATACAGAGATACAGAGACGGAGACGCAGAGACAGATACAGAGGCAGAGACGCAGAGACAGAGACAGAGACACAGAGACAGAGACACAGAGACAGAGACACCGAGACAGAGACAGAGAGACAGAGACATAAAGACAGAGACATAGAGACACACGGACAGAGGCATAGACACAGAGACAGAGGCACAGAGACAGAGACACAGAGAGAGAGACACAGAGGCAGAGACACAGAGACAGAGACAGAGACACAGAGACGGAGACACAGGGACAGAGTCCAAGAGACAGGGACACAGAGACGGAGACTCTGGGACAGAGACACAGAGACAGGGACACCGAGAGGGAGAGACAGAGACACAGAGAAGGAGACAGAGGGACAGACACAGAGACAGAGACAGAGAGAAAGAGAAACAGAGTCAGAGACAGAGACAGAGGCAGAGGCAGAGACAGAGACAGACGCAGAGACAGAGACAGAGACAGAGACAGAGACAGAGACAGAGACAGAGACAGAGACAGAGACAGAGAGACTCAGAGACGGAGACTGTGGGACAGAGACACAGAGACAGAGATTCAGATGCAGAGACACAGAGACGGAGACACACGGACAGAGACACAGAGACAGAGACACAGAGACAGAGACACAGAGTCAGAGACACAGAGACAGAGACACAGAGACCGAGACACAGAGACAGAGACACAGAGACAGAGACACAGAGACAGATTCACAGACACAGAGACACAGAGGCAGAGGCACAGAGACAGAGACACAGACACAGACACACAGAGACAGAGACACAGAGACAGAGACACAGGGACAGAGACACAGAGACAGAGACACAGAGACAGAGACACAGAGACAGAGACACAGAGACAGAGACACAGAGACAGAGACACAGAGACAGAGACACGGAGGCCGAGACACAGAGGCAGAGGCACAGAGGCAGAAGCACAGAGACAGAGACACAGAGACTGAGACACAGACACAGAGACTCAGAGACGGAGACTGTGGGACAGAGACACAGAGACAGAGATTCAGATGCAGAGACACAGAGACGGAGACACACGGACAGAGACACAGAGACAGAGACACAGAGACAGAGACACAGAGAAAGAGACACAGAGACAGAGACACAGAAACAGAGACACAGAGACAGAGACACAGAGACACAGAGACAGAGACACAGAGACAGAGACACAGAGACAGAGACACAGAGACAGAGACACAGAGACAGAGACACAGAGATAGAGACACAGAGACAGAGACACAGAGACAGAGACACAGAGACAGAGACACAGAGACAGAGACACAGAGACAGATGCACAGAGACCGAGACACAGAGGCAGAGGCACAGAGGCAGAAGCACAGAGACAGAGACACAGAGACGATGACACAGAGACGGAGACTGTCGGACAGAGAAACAGAGACAGAGACACAGTGAGACAGACAGAGACACAGAGACAGAGACATGGAGACAGAGACACAGAGACAGAGACACAGAGACAGAGACACAGAGACAGAGACACAGAGACAGAGACACAGAGACAGATTCACAGACACAGAGACACAGAGGCAGAGGCACAGAGACAGAGACACAGAGACAGAGACACAGAGACAGAGACACAGGGACAGAGACACAGAGACAGAGACACAGAGACAGAGACACAGAGACAGAGACACAGAGACAGAGACACAGAGACAGAGACACAGAGACCGAGACACAGAGGCAGAGGCACAGAGGCAGAAGCACAGAGACAGAGACACAGAGACAGAGACACAGAGACAGAGACACAGAGACAGAGACACAGAGACAGAGACACAGAGACAGAGACACAGAGACAGAGACACAGAGACAGAGACACAGAGACAGATACACAGAGACAGATTCACAGGCACAGAGACACAGAGGCAGAGGCACAGAGACATAGACACAGAGACAGAGACACAGAGACAGAGACACAGAGACAGAGAAACAGAGACAGAGACACAGAGACAGAGACACAGAGACAGAGACACAGAGACAGAGACACAGAGACAGAGACACAGAGACAGAGACACAGAGACAGAGACACAGAGACAGAGACACAGAGACAGAGACACAGAGACAGAGACACAGAGACGGTGACTGTGGGACAGAGACACAGGGACAGAGACACAGTGAGACAGACAGAGACACAGAGACGGAGACACAGGGACAGAGACACAGAGACAGAGATTCAGATGCAGAGACACAGAGACGGAGACACAGGGACAGAGACACAGAGACAGGGACACAGAGGCAGAGATTCAGATGCAGAGACACAGGGACAGATACACAGCGACAGAGACACAGAGAGAGACCCACGGAGACAGAGACACAGAGACAGGGACACAGAGACGGAGACAGATGGACAGAGACACAGAGACCGTGACACAAGGAGAGAGACACAGAGACATAGACACAGAGACAGAGATACAGAGACAGAGACGCAGAGACAGATACACAGAGGCAGAGACACAGAGACAGAGACAGAGACACAGAGACGGAGACACAGGGGCAGAGACACAGAGACAGGGACCCAGCGACAGAGTCACAGAGATAGAGACACTGAGACAGAGACAGAGACACCGAGACAGAGACACAGAGACAGAGACACAGAGACAGAGACACAGAGACAGTGACACAAAGACGGAGACACAGGGGCAGAGACACCGAGACAGAGACACAGAGACAGAGACACAGAGACAGAGACACAGAGACAGAGATACAGAGACAGAGACACAGAGACAGAGACACAGAGTCAGAGACAGAGACAGAGACAGAGACAGAGACAGAGACAGAGACAAGGAGACAGATACACAGAGACAGAGACACAGAGACAGAGACACAGAGACAGAGATACAGAGACAGAGACACAGAGACAGAGACACAGAGACAGAGACACAGAGACAGAGACGCAGAGACAGAGACGCACAGACAGGGACACAGAGACAGAGACACAGAGACAGAGACAGAGACACTGAGACAGAGACACAGAGACAGAGAAACAGAGACGGAGACACAGAGACAGATACACAGAGACAGAGACACACAGACAGAGACACAGAGACAGAGACATAGAGACAGAGACACAGAGACAGAGACACAGAGACGGAGACACAGGTACAGAGACACACGGACAGAGGCATAGACACAGAGACAGAGACACAGAGACAGAGACACAGAGACAGAGACACAGAGACAGAGACACAGAGACAGAGACACAGGGGCAGAGACACTGAGACGGAGACACAGAGATAGAGACACAGGGCCAGAGGCACAGAGACGTAGACACATAGATACAGACACAGACACAGAGACAGAGACACAGGGACAGGGACACAGAGACATAGCCACAGAGACAGAGACATAGAGACAGAGACACAGAGACAGAGACACAGAGGCGGAGACACAGGGACAGAGACACAGAGACAGGGACACAGAGAGAGTGACACAAAGACAGAGACACAGGGACAGAGGAACAGAGACATAGACACAGAGACAGAGACGCAGAGACAGAGACACAGGGACGGAGACACAAGGACAGAGACACAGAGACAGGGACACAGAGACAGAGACACAGAGACAGAGACACAGAGACGGTGACTGTGGGACAGAGACACAGGGACAGAGACACAGTGAGACAGACAGAGACACAGAGACGGAGACACAGGGACAGAGACACAGAGACAGAGATTCAGATGCAGAGACACAGAGACGGAGACACAGGGACAGAGACACAGAGACAGGGACACAGAGGCAGAGATTCAGATGCAGAGACACAGGGACAGATACACAGCGACAGAGACACAGAGAGAGACCCACGGAGACAGAGACACAGAGACAGGGACACAGAGACGGAGACAGATGGACAGAGACACAGAGACCGTGACACAAGGAGAGAGACACAGAGACATAGACACAGAGACAGAGATACAGAGACAGAGACGCAGAGACAGATACACAGAGGCAGAGACACAGAGACAGAGACAGAGACACAGAGACGGAGACACAGGGGCAGAGACACAGAGACAGGGACCCAGCGACAGAGTCACAGAGATAGAGACACTGAGACAGAGACAGAGACACCGAGACAGAGACACAGAGACAGAGACACAGAGACAGAGACACAGAGACAGTGACACAAAGACGGAGACACAGGGGCAGAGACACCGAGACAGAGACACAGAGACAGAGACACAGAGACAGAGACACAGAGACAGAGACACAGAGACAGAGACACAGAGACAGAGACACAGAGTCAGAGACAGAGACAGAGACAGAGACAGAGACAGAGACAGAGACAAGGAGACAGATACACAGAGACAGAGACACAGAGACAGAGACACAGAGACAGAGATACAGAGACAGAGACACAGAGACAGAGACACAGAGACAGAGACACAGAGACAGAGACGCAGAGACAGAGACGCACAGACAGGGACACAGAGACAGAGACACAGAGACAGAGACAGAGACACTGAGACAGAGACACAGAGACAGAGAAACAGAGACGGAGACACAGAGACAGATACACAGAGACAGAGACACACAGACAGAGACACAGAGACAGAGACAAAATGACAGAGATTCCGAGACAGAGACACAGGGAGAGAGATACAGAAACGTAGACACAAGGACAGAGACACAGAGACAGGGACACAGAGACGGAGACACAGAGAGAGAGACACAGAGACAGAGACACAGAGACAGAGACACAGAGACAGAGACACAGAGGCAGAGGCACAGAGACCGTGACACAGGGAGTGAGACACAGAGACATAGACACAGACACAGAGACACAGAAACAGAGACACAGAGACCGAGACACAGAGACAGAGACACAGGGACAGAGACACCGCGACAGAGACACAGAGACAGAGACACAGAGACAGAGACGCAGAGACAGAGACAGAGAGGGAGACACAGAACCAGAGACACGGAGAGAGACCACGGAGACAGAGACACAGAGGCGGAGACACAGAGACAGAGATACAGAGACGGATACACAGGGACAGAGACACAGAGACAGAGACACAGAGACAGAGACACAGAGACAGAGACACAGAGACAGAGACACAGAGACAGACACACAGAGACAGAGACACAGAGACAGAGACACAGAGACAGAGACACAGAGACAGAGACACAGAGACAGAGACACAGAGACAGAGACACAGAGACAGAGACACAGAGACAGAGACACAGAGACATAGTCACAGAGACAGAGATACAGAGGCAGAGGCACAGACACAGAGACACAGAGACAGAGACACGGAGACAGAGACGCAGAGACAGAGACACAGAGACAGAGACAAAATGACAGAGATTCCGAGACAGAGACACAGGGAGAGAGATACAGAAACGTAGACACAAGGACAGAGACACAGAGACAGGGACACAGAGACGGAGACACAGAGAGAGAGACACAGAGACAGAGACACAGAGACAGAGACACAGAGACAGAGACACAGAGGCAGAGGCACAGAGACCGTGACACAGGGAGTGAGACACAGAGACATAGACACAGACACAGAGACACAGAAACAGAGACACAGAGACCGAGACACAGAGACAGAGACACAGGGACAGAGACACCGCGACAGAGACACAGAGACAGAGACACAGAGACAGAGACGCAGAGACAGAGACAGAGACGGAGACACAGAACCAGAGACACGGAGAGAGACCACGGAGACAGAGACACAGAGGCGGAGACACAGAGACAGAGATACAGAGACGGATACACAGGGACAGAGACACAGAGGCAGAGGCACAGAGACAGAGACACAGAGAGAGAGACACAGAGACAGAGACACAGACACACAGACACAGAGACAGAGACACAGAGACAGAGACACAGAGACAGAGTCACAGAGACAGAGACACGGAGAGGGACACAGAGACGGAGACATATGGACAGAGACACAGAGACCGTGACACAAGGAGAGAGACACAGAGACATAGACACAGAGACAGAGACACAGAGACAGATTCACAGAGACAGAAACACAGAGACCGAAGCACAGGGACATAGACACAGAGGCAGAGACACAGAGACAGGGACACAGAGACGGAGACGCAAGGGCAGAGACACAGAGACAGGGACACGGAGACAGAGACACAGAGACAGAGACACAGAGACAGAGACACAGAGACAGAGACACAATGACAGAGATTCGTAGACAGAGACACAGGGAGAGAGACACAGAAACGTAGACACAAGGACAGAGACACAGAGACAGGGTCACAGAGACGGAGACACAGAGAGAGAGACACAGAGTCAGAGGCGCAGAGACAGAGACAGAGAAACAGAGACAGAGGCACAATGACAGAGATTCGGAGACAGAGACACAGGGAGAGGGACACAGAGACAGGGACTCAGAGACAGAGACACAGAGACAGAGACACAGGGGCAGAGACCCTGAGACGGAGACACAGAGACAGAGACACAGGGCCAGAGGCACAGAGACGTAGACACATAGATACAGACACAGACACAGAGACAGAGACACAGGGACAGGGACACAGAGACATAGCCACAGAGACAGAGACATAGAGACAGAGACACAGAGACAGAGACACAGAGGCGGAGACACAGGGACAGAGACACAGAGACAGGGACACAGAGAGAGTGACACAAAGACAGAGACACAGGGACAGAGGAACAGAGACATAGACACAGAGACAGAGACGCAGAGACAGAGACACAGGGACGGAGACACAAGGACAGAGACACAGAGACAGGGACACAGAGAGAGAGACACAGAGACAGAGACACAGAGACAGAGACACAGAGACAGAGACACAGAGACAGAGACACAGAGACGGTGACTGTGGGACAGAGACACAGGGACAGAGACACAGTGAGACAGACAGAGACACAGAGACGGAGACACAGGGACAGATACACAGAGACAGAGATTCAGATGCAGAGACACAGAGACGGAGACACAGGGACAGAGACACAGAGACAGGGACACAGAGGCAGAGATTCAGATGCAGAGACACAGGGACAGATACACAGCGACAGAGACACGGAGAGAGACCCACGGAGACAGAGACACAGAGACAGGGACACAGAGACGGAGACAGATGGACAGAGACACAGAGACCGTGACACAAGGAGAGAGACACAGAGACATAGACACAGAGACAGAGATACAGAGACAGAGACGCAGAGACAGATACACAGAGGCAGAGACACAGAGACAGAGACAGAGACACAGAGACGGAGACACAGGGGCAGAGACACAGAGACAGGGACCCAGCGACAGAGTCACAGAGATAGAGACACTGAGACAGAGACAGAGACACCGAGACAGAGACACAGAGACAGAGACACAGAGACAGAGACACAGAGACAGTGACACAAAGACGGAGACACAGGGGCAGAGACACCGAGACAGAGACACAGAGACAGAGACACAGAGACAGAGACACAGAGACAGAGACACAGAGACAGAGACACAGAGACAGAGACACAGAGACAGAGATACAGAGACAGAGACACAGAAACAGAGACACAGAGACAGAGACACAGAGACAGAGACGCAGATACAGAGACACAGAGACAGAGATTCAGATGCAGAGACACAGAGACGGAGAGACAGAGACACAGAGACAGTGACACAGAGACAGAGACACAGAGACAGAGACACAGAGACAGAGACGCAGAGACAGAGACACAGGGACAGAGACACAGAGACAGAGACACAATGATAGAGATTCAGAGACAGAGACACAGGGAGAGAGACACAGGAACGGAGATACAGAGCCAGAGGCACAGAGACAGAGACACAGGGCCAGAGGCACAGAGCCAGAGGCACAGAGACAAAGACACAGAGACAGAGACACAGAGGCAGAGGCACAGAGACAGAGACACAGAGACAGAGACACAGAGACAGAGTCACAGAGTCAGAGACACAGAGACAGAGACGCAGAGACAGGGACACAGAGACAGAGACACAGAGACAGAGACACAGGGACAGAGACACAGAGACATGGACACAGAGAGAGTGACTCAGAGACAGAGACACAGAGACGGAGACAGAGGCACAGAGACATATACGTAGAGACAGAGACACAGAGACGGAGACTGTGGGACAGAGACACAGAGACAGAGATTCAGATACAGAGACACAGAGACGGAGACACAGGGACAGAGACACAGAGACAGGGACACAGAGGCAGAGATTCAGATACAGAGACACAGGGACAGATTCACAGAGACAGAGACACGGAGAGGGACCCACGGAGACAAAGACACAGAGACAGGGACACAAAGAGGGAGACACATGGACAGAGACACAGAGTCCGTAACACGAGGAGAGAGACACAGAGACAGAGACACAGAGAAAGAGAAAAACAGACAGAGACAGAGACAGAGACAGAGACAGAGACAGAGACACCGAGACAGAGACACAGAGACAGAGACACAGAGACAGAGTCACAGAGACAGAGACACAGAGACAGAGACGCAGAGACAGAGACTCAGAGACAGAGACACAGAGACCGAGACCCAGAGACAGAGACACAGATACAGAGACACAGATACAGAGACACAGAGACAGAGACACAGAGACAGAGACACAGAGACAGAGACACAGCGACAGAGACACAGAGACAGAGACACAGAGACAGAGTCACAGAGACAGAGACACAGAGGCAGAGGCACAGAGACAGAGACACAGAGACGGAGACACAGAGACAGAGACACAGAGGCAGAGACACAGAGACAGAGACACAGAGACAGAGACACAATGACAGAGATTCGTAGACAGAGACACAGGGAGAGAGACACAGAAACGTAGACACAAGGACAGAGACACAGAGACAGGGACACAGAGACGGAGACACAGAGAGAGAGACACAGAGTCAGAGACGCAGAGACAGAGACAGAGACACAGAGACAGAGGCACAATGACACAGATTCGGAGACAGAGACACAGGGAGAGGGACACAGAAACGGAGACACAGGGAGAGAGACACAGAGACAGAGACGCAGAGACGGAGACGCAAGGACAGAGGCACAGAGACAGGGACACAGAGAGAGAGACTCAGAGACAGAGAAGCAGAGACAGAGACGCACAGACGGAGACACATGGAGAGAGTCACAGAGAAAGAGAAACAGAGACAGAGACAGAGACAGAGACACAGAGACCGAGACCCAGAGACAGAGTCACAGAGACAGAGACACAGAGACAGAGACACAGAGACAGAGACACAGAGACAGAGACGCAGAGACAGAGACACAGAGACAGAGACACAGAGACAGAGACACAGAGACAGAGACGCAGAGACAGAGACACAGAGACAGAGACACAGGGGAAGAGAAACAGAGACCGAGACACAGAGACAGAGACGCAGAGACAGGGACACAGAGACAGAGACACAGAGACAGAGACACAGAGACGGAGATTCAGATGCAGAGACACAGAGACGGAGACACAGGGACAAAGACACAGAGACAGGGACACAGAGGCAGAGATTCAGATGCAGAGACACAGTGACAGATTCACAGAGACAGAGACAAGGGAGAGAGGCCCACGGAGACAGAGACACAGAGACAGGGATACAGAGACGGAGACACAGGTACAGAGACACACGGACAGAGGCATAGACACAGAGTGAGAGACACAGAGACACAGACAGAGAGACGGAGACACAGAGACAGAGACACAGAGACAGAGACACAGAGACAGAGACACAGGGACAGAGACACAGAGACAGGGACACAGAGGCAGAGATTCAGATGCAGAGACACAGGGACAGATTCACAGCGACAGAGACACGGAGAGAGACCCACGGAGACAGAGACACAGAGACAGGGACACAGAGACGGAGACAGATGGACAGAGACACAGAGACCGTGACACAAGGAGAGAGACACAGAGACATAGACACAGAGACAGAGATACAGAGACAGAGACGCAGAGACAGATACACAGAGGCAGAGACACAGAGATAGAGACAGAGACACAGAGACGGAGACACAGGGGCAGAGACACAGAGACAGAGACACAGAGACAGAGACACAGAGACGGAGACACAGAGACGGAGACACAGATACAGAGACACAGAGACAGAGACACAGAGACAGAGACGCAGAGACAGAGACGCAGAGACAGGGACACAGAGACAGAGACACAGGTACAGAGACACACGGACAGAGGCATAGACACAGAGACAGAGACACAGACACACAGACACAGAGACGGAGACACAGAGACAGAGACACAGAGACAGAGACACAGAGACAGAGACACAGAGACAGAGACACAGGGACAGGGACACAGAGACATAGCCACAGAGACAGAGACATAGAGACAGAGACACAGTGACAGAGACACAGAGGCGGAGACACAGGGACAGAGACACAGAGACAGGGACACAGAGAGAGTGACACAAAGACAGAGACACAGGGACAGAGGAACAGAGACATAGACACAGAGACAGAGACGCAGAGACAGAGACACAGGGACGGAGACACAAGGACAGAGACACAGAGACAGGGACACAGAGAGAGAGACACAGAGACAGAGACACAGAGACAGAGACACAGAGACAGAGACACAGAGACAGAGACAGAGACACAGAGACAGAGACACAGAGACAGAGACGCAGAGACAGAGACGCACAGACAGGGACACAGAGACAGAGACACAGAGACAGAGACAGAGACACAGAGACAGAGACACAGAGACAGAGACACAGAGACGGAGACACAGAGACAGATACACAGAGACAGAGACACACAGACAGAGACACAGAGACAGAGACATAGAGACAGAGACACAGAGACAGAGACACAGAGACGGAGACACAGGTACAGAGACACACGGACAGAGGCATAGACACAGAGACAGAGACACAGAGACACAGACACAGAGACAGAGACACAGAGACAGAGACACAGAGACAGAGACACAGAGACAGAGACACAGAGACAGAGACACAGAGACAGAGACACAGAGACAGAGACACAGAGACAGAGACACAGAGACAGAGACACAGAGACAGAGACACAGAGACAGAGACATAGAGACAGAGACACAGAGACAGAGACACAGAGACAGAGACACAGAGACGGAGACACAGGGACAGAGACACAGAGACAGGGACTCACAGACAGAGACACAGAGACAGAGACACAGGGGCAGAGACACTGAGACGGAGACACAGAGACAGAGACACAGGGACAGAGGCACAGAGACGTAGACACATAGATACAGACACAGACACAGAGACAGAGACACAGGGAAAGGGACACAGAGACATAGCCACAGAGACAGAGACATAGAGTCAGAGACACAGAGACAGAGACACAGAGACGGAGACACAGGGACAGAGACACAGAGACAGGGACACAGAGGCAGAGATTCAGATGCAGAGACACAGGGACAGATTCACAGCGACAGAGACACGGAGAGAGACCCACGGAGACAGAGACACAGAGACAGGGACACAGAGACGGAGACAGATGGACAGAGACACAGAGACCGTGACACAAGGAGAGAGACACAGAGACATAGACACAGAGACAGAGATACAGAGACAGAGACGCAGAGACAGATACACAGAGGCAGAGACACAGAGATAGAGACAGAGACACAGAGACGGAGACACAGGGGCAGAGACACAGAGACAGAGACACAGAGACAGAGACACAGAGACAGAGACACAGAAACGGAGACACAGAGACGGAGACACAGATACAGAGACACAGAGACAGAGACACAGAGACAGAGACGCAGAGACAGAGACGCAGACACAGGGACACAGAGACAGAGACACAGGTACAGAGACACACGGACAGAGGCATAGACACAGAGACAGAGACACAGAGACACAGACACAGAGACGGAGACACAGAGACAGAGACACAGAGACAGAGACACAGAGACAGAGACACAGAGACAGAGTCACAGAGACAGAGACACAGAGACAGAGACACAATGACAGAGATTCGTAGACAGAGACACAGGGAGAGAGACACAGAAACGTAGACACAAGGACAGAGACACAGAGACAGGGACACAGAGACGGAGACACAGAGAGAGAGACACAGAGTCAGAGACGCAGAGACAGAGACAGAGAAACAGAGACAGAGGCACAATGACAGAGATTCGGAGACAGAGACACAGGGAGAGGGACACAGAGACAGGGACTCAGAGACAGAGACACAGAGACAGAGACACAGGGGCAGAGACACTGAGACGGAGACACAGAGACAGAGACACAGGGCCAGAGGCACAGAGACGTAGACACATAGATACAGACACAGACACAGAGACAGAGACACAGGGACAGGGACACAGAGACATAGCCACAGAGACAGAGACATAGAGACAGAGACACAGAGACAGAGACACAGAGGCGGAGACACAGGGACAGAGACACAGAGACAGGGAAACAGAGAGAGTGACACAAAGACAGAGACACAGGGACAGAGGAACAGAGACATAGACACAGAGACAGAGACGCAGAGACAGAGACACAGGGACGGACACACAAGGACAGAGACACAGGGGTAGAGACACTGAGACGGAGACACAGAGACAGAGACACAGAGACAGAGACACAGAGACAGAGACACAGAGACGGTGACTGTGGGACAGAGACACAGGGACAGAGACACAGTGAGACAGACAGAGACACAGAGACGGAGACACAGGGACAGAGACACAGAGACAGAGATTCAGATGCAGAGACACAGAGACGGAGACACAGGGACAGAGACACAGAGACAGGGACACAGAGGCAGAGATTCAGATGCAGAGACACAGGGACAGATACACAGCCACAGAGACACGGAGAGAGACCCACGGAGACAGAGACACAGAGACAGGGACACAGAGACGGAGACAGATGGACAGAGACACAGAGACCGTGACACAAGGAGAGAGACACAGAGACATAGACACAGAGACAGAGATACAGAGACAGAGACGCAGAGACAGATACACAGAGGCAGAGACACAGAGACAGAGACAGAGACACAGAGACGGAGACACAGGGGCAGAGACACAGAGACAGGGACCCAGCGACAGAGTCACAGAGATAGAGACACTGAGACAGAGACAGAGACACCGAGACAGAGACACAGAGACAGAGACACAGAGACAGAGACACAGAGACAGTGACACAAAGACGGAGACACAGGGGCAGAGACACCGAGACAGGGACACAGAGACAGAGACACAGAGACAGAGACACAGAGACAGAGACACAGAGACAGAGACACAGAGACAGAGACACAGAGACAGAGACACAGAGTCAGAGACAGAGACAGAGACAGAGACAGAGACAGAGACAGAGACACGGAGACAGATACACAGAGACAGAGACACAGAGACAGAGACACAGAGACAGAGACACAGAGACAGAGATACAGAGACAGAGACACAGAGACAGAGACACAGAGACAGAGACACAGAGACGGAGACTGTGGGACAGAGACACAGAGACAGAGATTCAGATGCAGAGACACAGAGACGGAGACACAGGGACAGAGACACAGAGACAGGGACACAGAGGCAGAGATTCAGATACAGAGACACAGGGACAGATTCACAGAGACAGAGACACAATGACAGAGATTCGTAGACAGAGACACAGGGAGAGAGACACAGAAACGTAGACACAAGGACAGAGACACAGAGACAGGGACACAGAGACGGAGACACAGAGAGAGAGACACAGAGTCAGAGACGCAGAGACAGAGACAGAGACACAGAGACAGAGGCACAATGACACAGATTCGGAGACAGAGACACAGAGACAGAGACACAGAGACAGAGACACAGAGACAGAGACACAGAGTCAGAGACAGAGACAGAGACAGAGACAGAGACAGAGACAGAGACAGAGACACGGAGACAGATACACAGAGACAGAGACACAGAGACAGAGACACAGAGACAGAGACACAGAGACAGAGACACAGAGACCGAGACACAGAGACAGAGACACAGGGACAGAGACACCGCGACAGAGACACAGAGACAGAGACACAGAGACAGAGACGCAGAGACAGAGACAGAGACGGAGACACAGAACCAGAGACACGGAGAGAGACCACGGAGACAGAGACACAGAGGCGGAGACACAGAGACAGAGATACAGAGACGGATACACAGGGACAGAGACACAGAGGCAGAGGCACAGAGACAGAGACACAGAGACAGAGACACAGAGACAGAGACACAGACACACAGACACAGAGACAGAGACACAGAGACAGAGACACAGAGACAGAGTCACAGAGACAGAGACACAGAGGCAGAGACACAGAGACCGAGACCCAGAGACAGAGACGCAGAGACAGAGACATAGAGACCGAGACCCAGAGACAGGGACACAGAGGCAGAGATTCAGATGCAGAGATACAGGGACAGATTCACAGAGACAGAGACACGGAGAGGGACACAGAGACGGAGACATATGGACAGAGACACAGAGACCGTGACACAAGGAGAGAGACACAGAGACATAGACACAGAGACAGAGACACAGAGACAGATTCACAGAGACAGAAACACAGAGACCGAAGCACAGGGACATAGACACAGAGGCAGAGACACAGAGACAGGGACACAGAGACGGAGACGCAAGGGCAGAGACACAGAGACAGGGACACGGAGAGAGTGACTCAGAGACAGAGACACAGGGACAGAGGAACAGAGACGTAGACACATAGACAGAGACACAGACACAGAGACAGGGACACAGGGACAGGGACACAGAGACATAGCCACAGAGACAGGGACATAGAGACAGAGACACAGAGACAGAGACACAGAGACAGAGACACAGAGACAGAGACACAGAGACAGAGACACAGAGACAGAGACACAGAGACAGAGACACAGAGACAGAGACATAGAGACAGAGACACAGTGACCGAGACACAGAGACGTAGACACAGGGACAGAGACACAGAGACAGGGACACAGAGACAGAGACACAGAGACGGAGACACAGGGACAGAGACACAGAGACTGGGACACAGAGAGAGTGCCACAAAGACAGAGACACAGGGACAGAGGAACAGAGACATAGACACAGACACAGAGACACAGAGACAGAGACACAGGGACGGAGACACAAGGACAGAGACATAGAGACAGAGACACAGAGACAGAGACACAGAGACAGAGACACAGAGACAGAGACACAGAGACAGAGACACAGAGACAGAGACACAGAGACAGAGACACAGAGACAGAGACACAGAGACAGAGACACAGAGACAGAGACACAGAGACGGAGACTGTGGGACAGAGACACAGAGACAGAGACACAGTGAGACAGACAGAGACACAGAGACGGAGACACAGGGACAGAGACACAGAGACAGAAACACAGAGACAGATTCACAGAGACAGAGACACAGAGACAGAGACGCAGAGGCAGAGACATAAAGACAGAGACATAGAGACCGAGACACGGAGACGGAGACACAGGTGCAGAGACACACGGACAGAGGCATAGACACAAAGACAGAGGCACAGAGACAGATACGCAGAGACAGAGACACAGAGACAGAGACACAGACACAGAGACACAGAGACAGAGACACAGAGACAGAGACACAGAGACAGAGACACAGAGACAGAGACACAGAGATAGAGACACAGAGACAGAGACACAGAGACAGATACACAGAGACAGAGACACAGAGACAGAGACACAGAGACAGAGACACAGAGACAGAGAGACAGAGACACAGAGACAGAGACACAGAGACAGAGACACAGAAACAGAGACACAGAGACAGAGACACAGAGACAGAGACACAGAGACAGAGACACAGAGACAGAGACACAGAGACAGAGACACAGAGACAGAGGCACAGAGACAGAGGCACAGAGACAGAGACACAGAGACAGAGACACAGAGACAGAGACACAGAGACAGAGACACAGAGACAGAGACACAGAGACAGAGACACAGAGACAGAGACACAGAGACAGAGACACAGAGACAGAGACACAGAGACAGAGACACAGAGACAGAGAGGCAGAGACAGAAACACAGAGACAGAAACACAGAGACAGAAACACAGAGACAGAAACACAGAGACCGAGACCCAGAGACAGAGACACAGATACAGAGACACAGAGACAGAGACACAGAAACAGAGACACAGAGACAGAGTCACAGAGACAGAGACACAGAGGCAGAGGCGCAGAGACAGAGACACAGAGACAGAGACACGGAGACAGAGACACAGAGACCGAGACGCAGAGAAAGAGAAACAGAGACAGAGACAGAGACACAGGCACAGAAACAGAGACACAGAGACAGAGACACAGAGGCAGAGACACAGAGACAGAGACACAGAGACAGAGACACAGAAGCAGAGGCACAGAGGCAGAGACTCGGGGACAGAGACACAGAGACAGAGACACAGCGACCCAGACACAGAGACAGAGATTCGGAGACAGAGACACAGGGGCTGAGACACCGAGACAGAGACACAGAGACGGAGACACAGGGACAGGGACACAGAGACAGGGACACAGAGACGGAGACTCTGGGACAGAGACACAGAGACAGAGATTCAGAGACAGGGACACAGAGGCAGAGATTCAGATGCAGAGACACAGGGACAGATTCACAGAGACAGAGACACGGAGAGAGGCCCACGGAGACAGAGACACAGAGACAGGGACACAGAGACGGAGACACATGGACAGAGACACAGAGACCGTGACACAAGGAGAGAGACAAAGAGACATAGACACAGAGACAGAGACACAGAGACAGAGACACAGAGACAGAGACACAGAGACAGAGACACAGAGACAGAGACACAGAGACAGAGACACAGAGACAGAGACACAGAGACAGAGACACAGAGACAGAGACACAGAGACAGAGACACAGTGACAGAGACACAGAGACCGAGACCCAGAGACCGGGACACAGAGACCGAGACACAGAGACACAGACACAGATACAGAGATACAGAGACGGAGACGCAGAGACAGATACAGAGGCAGAGACGCAGAGACAGAGACAGAGACACAGAGACAGAGACACAGAGACAGAGACACCGAGACAGAGACAGAGAGACAGAGACATAAAGACAGAGACATAGAGACACACGGACAGAGGCATAGACACAGAGACAGAGGCACAGAGACAGAGACACAGAGAGAGAGACACAGAGGCAGAGACACAGAGACAGAGACAGAGACACAGAGACGGAGACACAGGGACAGAGACAAAGAGACAGGGACACAGAGACGGAGACTCTGGGACAGAGACACAGAGACAGGGACACCGAGAGGGAGAGACAGAGACACAGAGAAGGAGACAGAGGGACAGACACAGAGACAGAGACAGAGAGAAAGAGAAACAGAGTCAGAGACAGAGACAGAGGCAGAGGCAGGGACAGAGACAGACGCAGAGACAGAGACAGAGACAGAGACAGAGACAGAGACAGAGACAGAGACAGAGACAGAGACAGAGAGACTCAGAGACGGAGACTGTGGGACAGAGACACAGAGACAGTGATTCAGATGCAGAGACACAGAGACGGAGACACACGGACAGAGACACAGAGACAGAGACACAGAGACAGAGACACAGAGTCAGAGACACAGAGACAGAGACACAGAGACCGAGACACAGAGACAGAGACACAGAGACAGAGACACAGAGACAGATTCACAGACACAGAGACACAGAGGCAGAGGCACAGAGACAGAGACACAGACACAGACACACAGAGACAGAGACACAGAGACAGAGACACAGGGACAGAGACACAGAGACAGAGACACAGAGACAGAGACACAGAGACAGAGACACAGAGACAGAGACACAGAGACAGAGACACGGAGGCCGAGACACAGAGGCAGAGGCACAGAGGCAGAAGCACAGAGACAGAGACACAGAGACTGAGACACAGACACAGAGACTCAGAGACGGAGACTGTGGGACAGAGACACAGAGACAGAGATTCAGATGCAGAGACACAGAGACGGAGACACACGGACAGAGACACAGAGACAGAGACACAGAGACAGAGACACAGAGACAGAGACACAGAGACAGAGACACAGAAACAGAGACACAGAGACAGAGACACAGAGACACAGAGACAGAGACACAGAGACAGAGACACAGAGACAGAGACACAGAGACAGAGACACAGAGACAGAGACACAGAGATAGAGACACAGAGACAGAGACACAGAGACAGAGACACAGAGACAGAGACACAGAGACAGAGACACAGAGACAGAGACGCAGAGACAGAGACGCACAGACAGGGACACAGAGACAGAGACACAGAGACAGAGACAGAGACACTGAGACAGAGACACAGAGACAGAGAAACAGAGACGGAGACACAGAGACAGATACACAGAGACAGAGACACACAGACAGAGACACAGAGACAGAGACAAAATGACAGAGATTCCGAGACAGAGACACAGGGAGAGAGATACAGAAACGTAGACACAAGGACAGAGACACAGAGACAGGGACACAGAGACGGAGACACAGAGAGAGAGACACAGAGACAGAGACACAGAGACAGAGACACAGAGACAGGGACACAGAGACGGAGACAGATGGACAGAGACACAGAAACCGTGACACAAGGAGAGAGACACAGAGACATAGACACAGAGACAGAGATACAGAGACAGAGACGCAGAGACAGATACACAGAGGCAGAGACACAGAGATAGAGACAGAGACACAGAGACGGAGACACAGGGGCAGAGACACAGAGACAGAGACACAGAGACAGAGACACAGAGACAGAGACACAGAAACGGAGACACAGAGACGGAGACACAGATACAGAGACACAGAGACAGAGACACAGAGACAGAGACGCAGAGACAGAGACGCAGACACAGGGACACAGAGACAGAGACACAGGTACAGAGACACACGGACAGAGGCATAGACACAGAGACAGAGACACAGAGACACAGACACAGAGACGGAGACACAGAGACAGAGACACAGAGACAGAGACACAGAGACAGAGACACAGAGACAGAGACACAGAGACAGAGACACAGAGACAGAGACACAATGACAGAGATTCGTAGACAGAGACACAGGGAGAGAGACACAGAAACGTAGACACAAGGACAGAGACACAGAGACAGGGACACAGAGACGGAGACACAGAGAGAGAGACACAGAGTCAGAGACGCAGAGACAGAGACAGAGAAACAGAGACAGAGGCACAATGACAGAGATTCGGAGACAGAGACACAGGGAGAGGGACACAGAGACAGGGACTCAGAGACAGAGACACAGAGACAGAGACACAGGGGCAGAGACACTGAGACGGAGACACAGAGACAGAGACACAGGGCCAGAGGCACAGAGACGTAGACACATAGATACAGACACAGACACAGAGACAGAGACACAGGGACAGGGACACAGAGACATAGCCACAGAGACAGAGACATAGAGACAGAGACACAGAGACAGAGACACAGAGGCGGAGACACAGGGACAGAGACACAGAGACAGGGAAACAGAGAGAGTGACACAAAGACAGAGACACAGGGACAGAGGAACAGAGACATAGACACAGAGACAGAGACGCAGAGACAGAGACACAGGGACGGAGACACAAGGACAGAGACACAGGGGCAGAGACACTGAGACGGAGACACAGAGACAGAGACACAGAGACAGAGACACAGAGACAGAGACACAGAGACAGAGACACAGAGACGGTGACTGTGGGACAGAGACACAGGGACAGAGACACAGTGAGACAGACAGAGACACAGAGACGGAGACACAGGGACAGAGACACAGAGACAGAGATTCAGATGCAGAGACACAGAAACGGAGACACAGGGACAGAGACACAGAGACAGGGACACAGAGGCAGAGATTCAGATGCAGAGACACAGGGACAGATACACAGCCACAGAGACACGGAGAGAGACCCACGGAGACAGAGACACAGAGACAGGGACACAGAGACGGAGACAGATGGACAGAGACACAGAGACCGTGACACAAGGAGAGAGACACAGAGAGATAGACACAGAGACAGAGATACAGAGACAGAGACGCAGAGACAGATACACAGAGGCAGAGACACAGAGACAGAGACAGAGACACAGAGACGGAGACACAGGGGCAGAGACACAGAGACAGGGACCCAGCGACAGAGTCACAGAGATAGAGACACTGAGACAGAGACAGAGACACCGAGACAGAGACACAGAGACAGAGACACAGAGACAGAGACACAGAGACAGTGACACAAAGACGGAGACACAGGGGCAGAGACACCGAGACAGGGACACAGAGACAGAGACACAGAGACAGAGACACAGAGTCAGAGACAGAGACAGAGACAGAGACAGAGACAGAGACAGAGACACGGAGACAGATACACAGAGACAGAGACACAGAGACAGAGACACAGAGACAGAGACACAGAGACAGAGATACAGAGACAGAGACACAGAGACAGAGACACAGAGACAGAGACACAGAGACGGAGACTGTGGGACAGAGACACAGAGACAGAGATTCAGATGCAGAGACACAGAGACGGAGACACAGGGACAGAGACACAGAGACAGGGACACAGAGGCAGAGATTCAGATACAGAGACACAGGGACAGATTCACAGAGACAGAGACACAATGACAGAGATTCGTAGACAGAGACACAGGGAGAGAGACACAGAAACGTAGACACAAGGACAGAGACACAGAGACAGGGACACAGAGACGGAGACACAGAGAGAGAGACACAGAGTCAGAGACGCAGAGACAGAGACAGAGACACAGAGACAGAGGCACAATGACACAGATTCGGAGACAGAGACACAGAGACAGAGACACAGAGACAGAGACACAGAGACAGAGACACAGAGTCAGAGACAGAGACAGAGACAGAGACAGAGACAGAGACAGAGACACGGAGACAGATACACAGAGACAGAGACACAGAGACAGAGACACAGAGACAGAGACACAGAGACAGAGACACAGAGACCGAGACACAGAGACAGAGACACAGGGACAGAGACACCGCGACAGAGACACAGAGACAGAGACACAGAGACAGAGACGCAGAGACAGAGACAGAGACGGAGACACAGAACCAGAGACACGGAGAGAGACCACGGAGACAGAGACACAGAGGCGGAGACACAGAGACAGAGATACAGAGACGGATACACAGGGACAGAGACACAGAGGCAGAGGCACAGAGACAGAGACACAGAGACAGAGACACAGAGACAGAGACACAGACACACAGACACAGAGACAGAGACACAGAGACAGAGACACAGAGACAGAGTCACAGAGACAGAGACACAGAGGCAGAGACACAGAGACCGAGACCCAGAGACAGAGACGCAGAGACAGAGACATAGAGACCGAGACCCAGAGACAGGGACACAGAGGCAGAGATTCAGATGCAGAGATACAGGGACAGATTCACAGAGACAGAGACACGGAGAGGGACACAGAGACGGAGACATATGGACAGAGACACAGAGACCGTGACACAAGGAGAGAGACACAGAGACATAGACACAGAGACAGAGACACAGAGACAGATTCACAGAGACAGAAACACAGAGACCGAAGCACAGGGACATAGACACAGAGGCAGAGACACAGAGACAGGGACACAGAGACGGAGACGCAAGGGCAGAGACACAGAGACAGGGACACGGAGAGAGTGACTCAGAGACAGAGACACAGGGACAGAGGAACAGAGACGTAGACACATAGACAGAGACACAGACACAGAGACAGGGACACAGGGACAGGGACACAGAGACATAGCCACAGAGACAGGGACATAGAGACAGAGACACAGAGACAGAGACACAGAGACAGAGACACAGAGACAGAGACACAGAGACAGAGACACAGAGACAGAGACACAGAGACAGAGACACAGAGACAGAGACATAGAGACAGAGACACAGTGACCGAGACACAGAGACGTAGACACAGGGACAGAGACACAGAGACAGGGACACAGAGACAGAGACACAGAGACGGAGACACAGGGACAGAGACACAGAGACTGGGACACAGAGAGAGTGCCACAAAGACAGAGACACAGGGACAGAGGAACAGAGACATAGACACAGACACAGAGACACAGAGACAGAGACACAGGGACGGAGACACAAGGACAGAGACACAGAGACAGAGACACAGAGACAGAGACACAGAGACAGAGACACAGAGACAGAGACACAGAGACAGAGACACAGAGACAGAGACACAGAGACAGAGACACAGAGACAGAGACACAGAGACAGAGACACAGAGACGGAGACTGTGGGACAGAGACACAGAGACAGAGACACAGTGAGACAGACAGAGACACAGAGACGGAGACACAGGGACAGAGACACAGAGACAGAAACACAGAGACAGATTCACAGAGACAGAGACACAGAGACAGAGACGCAGAGGCAGAGACATAAAGACAGAGACATAGAGACCGAGACACGGAGACGGAGACACAGGTGCAGAGACACACGGACAGAGGCATAGACACAAAGACAGAGGCACAGAGACAGATACGCAGAGACAGAGACACAGAGACAGAGACACAGACACAGAGACACAGAGACAGAGACACAGAGACAGAGACACAGAGACAGAGACACAGAGACAGAGACACAGAGACAGAGACACAGAGACAGAGACACAGAGACAGAGACACAGAGACAGAGACACAGAGACAGAGACACAGAGACAGAGACACAGAGACAGAGAGACAGAGACACAGAGACAGAGACACAGAGACAGAGACACAGAGACAGAGACACAGAGACAGAGACACAGAGACAGAGACACAGAGACAGAGAGGCAGAGACAGAAACACAGAGACAGAAACACAGAGACAGAAACACAGAGACAGAAACACAGAGACCGAGACCCAGAGACAGAGACACAGATACAGAGACACAGAGACAGAGACACAGAAACAGAGATACAGAGACAGAGTCACAGAGACAGAGACACAGAGGCAGAGGCGCAGAGACAGAGACACAGAGACAGAGACACGGAGACAGAGACACAGAGACCGAGACGCAGAGAAAGAGAAACAGAGACAGAGACAGAGACACAGGCACAGAGACAGAGACACAGAGACAGAGACACAGAGGCAGAGACACAGAGACAGAGACACAGAGACAGAGACACAGAAGCAGAGGCACAGAGGCAGAGACTCGGGGACAGAGACACAGAGACAGAGACACAGCGACCCAGACACAGAGACAGAGATTCGGAGACAGAGACACAGGGGCTGAGACACCGAGACAGAGACACAGAGACGGAGACACAGGGACAGGGACACAGAGACAGGGACACAGAGACGGAGACTCTGGGACAGAGACACAGAGACAGAGATTCAGAGACAGGGACACAGAGGCAGAGATTCAGATGCAGAGACACAGGGACAGATTCACAGAGACAGAGACACGGAGAGAGGCCCACGGAGACAGAGACACAGAGACAGGGACACAGAGACGGAGACACATGGACAGAGACACAGAGACCGTGACACAAGGAGAGAGACAAAGAGACATAGACACAGAGACAGAGACACAGAGACAGAGACACAGAGACAGAGACACAGAGACAGAGACACAGAGACAGAGACACAGAGACAGAGACACAGAGACAGAGACACAGAGACAGAGACACAGAGACAGAGACACAGAGACAGAGACACAGTGACAGAGACACAGAGACCGAGACCCAGAGACCGGGACACAGAGACCGAGACACAGAGACACAGACACAGATACAGAGATACAGAGACGGAGACGCAGAGACAGATACAGAGGCAGAGACGCAGAGACAGAGACAGAGACACAGAGACAGAGACACAGAGACAGAGACACCGAGACAGAGACAGAGAGACAGAGACATAAAGACAGAGACATAGAGACACACGGACAGAGGCATAGACACAGAGACAGAGGCACAGAGACAGAGACACAGAGAGAGAGACACAGAGGCAGAGACACAGAGACAGAGACAGAGACACAGAGACGGAGACACAGGGACAGAGACAAAGAGACAGGGACACAGAGACGGAGACTCTGGGACAGAGACACAGAGACAGGGACACCGAGAGGGAGAGACAGAGACACAGAGAAGGAGACAGAGGGACAGACACAGAGACAGAGACAGAGAGAAAGAGAAACAGAGTCAGAGACAGAGACAGAGGCAGAGGCAGAGACAGAGACAGACGCAGAGACAGAGACAGAGACAGAGACAGAGACAGAGACAGAGACAGAGACAGAGACAGAGACAGAGAGACTCAGAGACGGAGACTGTGGGACAGAGACACAGAGACAGTGATTCAGATGCAGAGACACAGAGACGGAGACACACGGACAGAGACACAGAGACAGAGACACAGAGACAGAGACACAGAGTCAGAGACACAGAGACAGAGACACAGAGACCGAGACACAGAGACAGAGACACAGAGACAGAGACACAGAGACAGATTCACAGACACAGAGACACAGAGGCAGAGGCACAGAGACAGAGACACAGACACAGACACACAGAGACAGAGACACAGAGACAGAGACACAGGGACAGAGACACAGAGACAGAGACACAGAGACAGAGACACAGAGACAGAGACACAGAGACAGAGACACAGAGACAGAGACACGGAGGCCGAGACACAGAGGCAGAGGCACAGAGGCAGAAGCACAGAGACAGAGACACAGAGACTGAGACACAGACACAGAGACTCAGAGACGGAGACTGTGGGACAGAGACACAGAGACAGAGATTCAGATGCAGAGACACAGAGACGGAGACACACGGACAGAGACACAGAGACAGAGACACAGAGACAGAGACACAGAGACAGAGACACAGAGACAGAGACACAGAGACAGAGACACAGAAACAGAGACACAGAGACAGAGACACAGAGACACAGAGACAGAGACACAGAGACAGAGACACAGAGACAGAGACACAGAGACAGAGACACAGAGACAGAGACACAGAGACAGAGACACAGAGACAGAGACACAGAGACAGAGACACAGAGACAGAGACACAGAGACAGAGACACAGAGACACAGAGACAGAGTCACAGAGACAGAGACACAGAGGCAGAGGCACAGAGACAGAGACACAGTGACAGAGACACAGAGACAGAGACGCAGAGACAGAGACACAGAGAAAGAGAAAGAGAAACAGAGACAGAGACAGAGACACAGAGACAGAGACACAGAGACAGAGACACAGAGACAGAGACACAGAGACAGAGACACAGAGACAGAGACACAGAGAGAGAGACACAGAGACAGAGACGCAGAGACAGAGACACAGAGACAGAGACACAGAGGCCGAGACCCAGAGACAGCGACACAGATTCAGAGACACAGAGACAGACACACAGAGGCAGAAACACAGAGACAGAGACACATAGACAGAGACACAGAGACAGAGTCACAGAGACAGAGACACAGAGGCAGAGGCACAGAGACAGAGACACAGAGAGAGAGACACGGAGACAGAGACGCAGAGACAGAGACACAGAGACAGAGACACAGAGACAGAGACACAGAGACGGAGACGCAGAGATAGAGACACAGAGACAGAGACACAGAGACGGAGACTGTGGGACAGAGACACAGAGACAGAGATACAGATGCAGAGACACAGAGACGGAGACACAGGGACAGAGACACAGAGACAGAGACACAGAGACAGAGACACAGAGACAGAGACACAGAGACAGAGACACAGAGACCGAGACACAGAGGCAGAGGCACAGAGGCAGAAGCACAGAGACAGAGACACAGAGACGATGACACAGAGACGGAGACTGTCGGACAGAGAAACAGAGACAGAGACACAGTGTGACAGACAGAGACACAGGGACAGAGACACGGAGACAGAGACACAGAGACAGAGACACAGAGACAGAGACACAGAGCCAGATTCACAGACACAGAGACACAGAGGCAGAGGCACAGAGACATAGACACAGAGACAGAGACACAGAGACAGAGACACAGAGACAGAGACACAGAGACAGAGACACAGAGACAGATTCACAGAGACAGAAACACGGAGACCGAAGCACAGGGACATAGACACAGAGACAGAGACACAGAGACAGGGACACAGAGACGGAGACGGAAGGACTGAGACACAGAGACAGGGACACAGAGAGAGTGACTCAGAGACAGAGACACAGGGACAGAGGCACAGAGACGTAGACACATAGACAGAGACACAGACACAGAGACAGGGACACAGGGACAGGGACACAGAGACATAGCCACAGAGACAGGGACATAGAGACAGAGACGCAGAGACAGTGACACAGAGACAGAGACACAGAGACAGAGACACAGAGACAGAGACACAGAGACAGAGACACAGAGACAGAGACACAGAGACAGAGTCACTGAGACAGAGACACAGAGGCAGAGACACAGAGACCGAGACCCAGAGACAGAGACACAGATACAGAGACACAGAGACAGAGACACAGAGACAGAGGCACAGAGACAGAGTCACAGAGATAGAGACACAGAGGCAGAGGCACAGAGACAGAGACACAGAGACAGAGACACAGAGACAGAGACACAGAGACAGAGATACAGAGACAGAGACACAGAGACAGAGACACAGAGACAGAGACAGAGACGGAGACACAGAACCAGAGACACGGAGAGAGACCACGGAGACAGAGACACAGAGGCGGAGACACAGAGACAGAGATACAGAGACGGATACACAGGGACAGAGACACAGAGGCAGAGGCACAGAGACAGAGACACAGAGACAGAGACACAGAGACAGAGACACAGACACACAGACACAGAGACAGAGACACAGAGACAGAGACACAGAGACAGAGTCACAGAGACAGAGACACAGAGGCAGAGACACAGAGACCGAGACCCAGAGACAGAGACGCAGAGACAGAGACATAGAGACCGAGACCCAGAGACAGGGACACAGAGGCAGAGATTCAGATGCAGAGATACAGGGACAGATTCACAGAGACAGAGACACGGAGAGGGACACGGAGACGGAGACATATGGACAGAGACACAGAGACCGTGACACAAGGAGAGAGACACAGAGACATAGACACAGAGACAGAGACACAGAGACAGATTCACAGAGACAGAAACACAGAGACCGAAGCACAGGGACATAGACACAGAGGCAGAGACACAGAGACAGGGACACAGAGACGGAGACGCAAGGGCAGAGACACAGAGACAGGGACACGGAGAGAGTGACTCAGAGACAGAGACACAGGGACAGAGGAACAGAGACGTAGACACATAGACAGAGACACAGACACAGAGACAGGGACACAGGGACAGGGACACAGAGACATAGCCACAGAGACAGGGACATAGAGACAGAGACACAGAGACAGAGACACAGAGACAGAGACACAGAGACAGAGACACAGAGACAGAGACACAGAGACAGAGACACAGATACAGAGACACAGAGACAGACACACAGAGACAGAGACACAGAGACAGAGACACAGAGACAGAGACACAGAGACAGAGACACAGAGACAGAGACACAGAGACAGAGATACAGAGGCAGAGGCACAGAGACAGAGACACAGAGACAGAGACACAGAGACAGAGACACGGAGACAGAGACGCAGAGACAGAGACACAGAGACAGAGACACAGATACAGACACACAGAGACAGACACACAGAGACAGAGACACAGAGACAGAGACACAGAGACAGAGACACAGAGACAGAGACACAGAGACAGAGACACAGAGACAGAGACACAGAGACATAGTCACAGAGACAGAGATACAGAGGCAGAGGCACAGAGACAGAGACACAGAGACAGAGACACGGAGACAGAGACGCAGAGACAGAGACACAGAGACAGAGACAAAATGACAGAGATTCCGAGACAGAGACACAGGGAGAGAGATACAGAAACGTAGACACAAGGACAGAGACACAGAGACAGGGACACAGAGACGGAGACACAGAGAGAGAGACACAGAGACAGAGACACAGAGACAGAGACACAGAGACAGAGACACAGAGGCAGAGGCACAGAGACCGTGACACAGGGAGTGAGACACAGAGACATAGACACAGACACAGAGACACAGAAACAGAGACACAGAGACCGAGACACAGAGACAGAGACACAGGGACAGAGACACCGCGACAGAGACACAGAGACAGAGACACAGAGACAGAGACGCAGAGACAGAGACAGAGAGGGAGACACAGAACCAGAGACACGGAGAGAGACCACGGAGACAGAGACACAGAGGCGGAGACACAGAGACAGAGATACAGAGACGGATACACAGGGACAGAGACACAGAGACAGAGACACAGAGACAGAGACACAGAGACAGAGACACAGAGACAGAGACACAGAGACAGAGACACAGAGACAGAGACACAGAGACAGACACACAGAGACAGAGACACAGAGACAGAGACACAGAGACAGAGACACAGAGACAGAGACACAGAGACAGAGACACAGAGACAGAGACACAGAGACAGAGACACAGAGACATAGTCACAGAGACAGAGATACAGAGGCAGAGGCACAGACACAGAGACACAGAGACTGAGACACGGAGACAGAGACGCAGGGACAGAGACACAGAGACAGAGACAAAATGACAGAGATTCCGAGACAGAGACACAGGGAGAGAGATACAGAAACGTAGACACAAGGACAGAGACACAGAGACAGGGACACAGAGACGGAGACACAGAGAGAGAGACACAGAGACAGAGACACAGAGACAGAGACACAGAGACAGAGACACAGAGGCAGAGGCACAGAGACCGTGACACAGGGAGTGAGACACAGAGACATAGACACAGACACAGAGACACAGAAACAGAGACACAGAGACCGAGACACAGAGACAGAGACACAGGGACAGAGACACCGCGACAGAGACACAGAGACAGAGACACAGAGACAGAGACGCAGAGACAGAGACAGAGACGGAGACACAGAACCAGAGACACGGAGAGAGACCACGGAGACAGAGACACAGAGGCGGAGACACAGAGACAGAGATACAGAGACGGATACACAGGGACAGAGACACAGAGGCAGAGGCACAGAGACAGAGACACAGAGACAGAGACACAGAGACAGAGACACAGACACACAGACACAGAGACAGAGACACAGAGACAGAGACACAGAGACAGAGTCACAGAGACAGAGACACAGAGGCAGAGACACAGAGACCGAGACCCAGAGACAGAGACGCAGAGACAGAGACATAGAGACCGAGACCCAGAGACAGGGACACAGAGGCAGAGATTCAGATGCAGAGATACAGGGACAGATTCACAGAGACAGAGACACGGAGAGGGACACAGAGACGGAGACATATGGACAGAGACACAGAGACCGTGACACAAGGAGAGAGACACAGAGACATAGACACAGAGACAGAGACACAGAGACAGATTCACAGAGACAGAAACACAGAGACCGAAGCACAGGGACATAGACACAGAGGCAGAGACACAGAGACAGGGACACAGAGACGGAGACGCAAGGGCAGAGACACAGAGACAGGGACACGGAGAGAGTGACTCAGAGACAGAGACACAGGGACAGAGGAACAGAGACGTAGACACATAGACAGAGACACAGACACAGAGACAGGGACACAGGGACAGGGACACAGAGACATAGCCACAGAGACAGGGACATAGAGACAGAGACACAGAGACAGAGACACAGAGACAGAGACACAGAGACAGAGACACAGAGACAGAGACACAGAGACAGAGACACAGAGACAGAGACACGGAGACAGAGACGCAGAGACAGAGACACAGAGACAGAGACACAATGACAGAGATTCGTAGACAGAGACACAGGGAGAGAGACACAGAAACGTAGACACAAGGACAGAGACACAGAGACAGGGACACAGAGACGGAGACACAGAGAGAGAGACACAGAGTCAGAGACGCAGAGACAGAGACAGAGAAACAGAGACAGAGGCACAATGACAGAGATTCGGAGACAGAGACACAGGGAGAGGGACACAGAGACAGGGACTCAGAGACAGAGACACAGAGACAGAGACACAGGGGCAGAGACACTGAGACGGAGACACAGAGATAGAGACACAGGGCCAGAGGCACAGAGACGTAGACACATAGATACAGACACAGACACAGAGACAGAGACACAGGGACAGGGACACAGAGACATAGCCACAGAGACAGAGACATAGAGACAGAGACACAGAGACAGAGACACAGAGGCGGAGACACAGGGACAGAGACACAGAGACAGGGACACAGAGAGAGTGACACAAAGACAGAGACACAGGGACAGAGGAACAGAGACATAGACACAGAGACAGAGACGCAGAGACAGAGACACAGGAACGGAGACACAAGGACAGAGACACAGAGACAGGGACACAGAGACAGAGACACAGAGACAGAGACACAGAGACGGTGACTGTGGGACAGAGACACAGGGACAGAGACACAGTGAGACAGACAGAGACACAGAGACGGAGACACAGGGACAGAGACACAGAGACAGAGATTCAGATGCAGAGACACAGAGACGGAGACACAGGGACAGAGACACAGAGACAGGGACACAGAGGCAGAGATTCAGATGCAGAGACACAGGGACAGATACACAGCGACAGAGACACAGAGAGAGACCCACGGAGACAGAGACACAGAGACAGGGACACAGAGACGGAGACAGATGGACAGAGACACAGAGACCGTGACACAAGGAGAGAGACACAGAGACATAGACACAGAGACAGAGATACAGAGACAGAGACGCAGAGACGGAGACACAGGGGCAGAGACACAGAGACAGGGACCCAGCGACAGAGTCACAGAGATAGAGACACTGAGACAGAGACAGAGACACCGAGACAGAGACACAGAGACAGAGACACAGAGACAGAGACACAGAGACAGTGACACAAAGACGGAGACACAGGGGCAGAGACACCGAGACAGAGACACAGAGACAGAGACACAGAGACAGAGACACAGAGACAGAGACACAGAGACAGAGACACAGAGTCAGAGACAGAGACAGAGACAGAGACAGAGACAGAGACAGAGACAAGGAGACAGATACACAGAGACAGAGACACAGAGACAGAGACACAGAGACAGAGACACAGAGACAGAGATACAGAGACAGAGACACAGAGACAGAGACACAGAGACAGAGACACAGAGACAGAGACGCAGAGACAGAGACGCACAGACAGAGACACAGAGACAGAGACACAGAGACAGAGACACAGAGACAGAGACATAGAGACAGAGACACAGAGACAGAGACACAGAGACGGAGACACAGGGACAGAGACACAGAGACAGGGACTCACAGACAGAGACACAGAGACAGAGACACAGGGGCAGAGACACTGAGACGGAGACACAGAGACAGAGACACAGGGACAGAGGCACAGAGACGTAGACACATAGATACAGACACAGACACAGAGACAGAGACACAGGGAAAGGGACACAGAGACATAGCCACAGAGACAGAGACATAGAGTCAGAGACACAGAGACAGAGACACAGAGACGGAGACACAGGGACAGAGACACAGAGACAGGGACACAGAGGCAGAGATTCAGATGCAGAGACACAGAGACAGAGACACAGGGGCAGAGACACTGAGACGGAGACACAGAGACAGAGACACAGGGCCAGAGGCACAGAGACGTAGACACATAGATACAGACACAGACACAGAGACAGAGACACAGGGACAGGGACACAGAGACATAGCCACAGAGACAGAGACATAGAGACAGAGACACAGAGACAGAGACACAGAGGCGGAGACACAGGGACAGAGACACAGAGACAGGGACACAGAGAGAGTGACACAAAGACAGAGACACAGGGACAGAGGAACAGAGACATAGACACAGAGACAGAGACGCAGAGACAGAGACACAGGGACGGAGACACAAGGACAGAGACACAGAGACAGGGACACAGAGAGAGAGACACAGAGACAGAGACACAGAGACAGAGACACAGAGACAGAGACACAGAGACAGAGACACAGAGACAGAGACACAGAGACGGTGACTGTGGGACAGAGACACAGGGACAGAGACACAGTGAGACAGACAGAGACACAGAGACGGAGACACAGGGACAGATACACAGAGACAGAGATTCAGATGCAGAGACACAGAGACGGAGACACAGGGACAGAGACACAGAGACAGGGACACAGAGGCAGAGATTCAGATGCAGAGACACAGGGACAGATACACAGCGACAGAGACACGGAGAGAGACCCACGGAGACAGAGACACAGAGACAGGGACACAGAGACGGAGACAGATGGACAGAGACACAGAGACCGTGACACAAGGAGAGAGACACAGAGACATAGACACAGAGACAGAGATACAGAGACAGAGACGCAGAGACAGATACACAGAGGCAGAGACACAGAGACAGAGACAGAGACACAGAGACGGAGACACAGGGGCAGAGACACAGAGACAGGGACCCAGCGACAGAGTCACAGAGATAGAGACACTGAGACAGAGACAGAGACACCGAGACAGAGACACAGAGACAGAGACACAGAGACAGAGACACAGAGACAGTGACACAAAGACGGAGACACAGGGGCAGAGACACCGAGACAGAGACACAGAGACAGAGACACAGAGACAGAGACACAGAGACAGAGACACAGAGACAGAGACACAGAGACAGAGACACAGAGACAGAGACACAGAGACAGAGACACAGAGACAGAGACACAGAGTCAGAGACAGAGACAGAGACAGAGACAGAGACACGGAGACAGATGCACAGAGACAGAGACACAGAGACAGAGACACAGAGACAGAGACACAGAGACAGAGATACAGAGACAGAGACAAAGAAACAGAGACACAGAGACAGAGACACAGAGACAGAGACGCAGAGACAGAGACACAGAGACAGAGATTCAGATGCAGAGACACAGAGACGGAGAGACAGAGACGCAGAGACAGTGACACAGAGACAGAGACACAGAGACAGAGACACAGAGACAGAGACGCAGAGACAGAGACACAGGGACAGAGACACAGAGACAGAGACACAATGATAGAGATTCAGAGACAGAGACACAGAGACAGAGACACAGAGTCAGAGACAGAGACAGAGACAGAGACAGAGACAGAGACAGAGACACGGAGACAGATACACAGAGACAGAGACACAGAGACAGAGACACAGAGACAGAGACACAGAGACAGAGATACAGAGACAGAGACACAGAGACAGAGACACAGAGACAGAGACACAGAGACAGAGACGCAGAGACAGAGACGCAGAGACAGAGACACAGAGACAGAGACGCAGAGACAGAGACACAGAGACGGAGACCCAGAGACAGAGACACAGATACAGAGACACAGAGACAGAGACACAGTGACAGAGACACAGAGACAGAGACACAGGGACAGGGACACAGAGACAGAGACACAGAGACAGAGACACAGAGACAGAGACACAGAGACGGAGACACAGAGACAGAGATACAGGGAGAGGGGCACAGAAACGGAGACACAGGGACAGAGACACAGTGACAGGGACAGAGAGACAGAGACACAGAGAAAGAGAAACAGAGACAGAGACAGAGACAGAGACACAGAGACAGAGACACAGAGACAGAGACACAGAGACAGAGACACAGAGACAGAGACACAGAGACAGAGACGCAGAGACAGAGACACAGAGACGGAGACCCAGAGACAGAGACACAGATACAGAGACACAGAGACAGAGACACAGTGACAGAGACACAGAGACAGAGACACAGGGACAGGGACACAGAGACATAGCCACAGAGACAGAGACATATAGACAGAGACACAGAGACAGAGACACAGAGGCGGAGACACAGGGACAGAGACACAGAGACAGAGATACAGAGACAGAGACACAGAGACAGAGACACAGCGACAGAGACACAGAGACAGAGACACAGAGACAGAGACACAGAGACAGAGACACAGAGACAGAGACACAGACACGGATACTGTGGGACAGAGACACAGAGACAGAGACACAGAGACAGACACACAGAGACGGAGACACAGAGACAGAGATACAGGGAGAGGGGCACAGAAACGGAGACACAGGGACAGAGACACAGTGACAGGGACAGAGAGACAGAGACACAGAGAAAGAGAAACAGAGACAGAGACAGAGACAGAGACACAGAGACAGAGACACAGAGACAGAGACACAGAGACAGAGACACAGAGACAGAGACACAGAGACAGAGACACAGAGACAGAGACGCAGAGACAGAGACACAGAGACGGAGACCCAGAGACAGAGACACAGATACAGAGACACAGAGACAGAGACACAGTGACAGAGACACAGAGACAGAGACACAGGGACAGGGACACAGAGACATAGCCACAGAGACAGAGACATATAGACAGAGACACAGAGACAGAGACACAGAGGCGGAGACACAGGGACAGAGACACAGAGACAGAGATACAGAGACAGAGACACAGAGACAGAGACACAGCGACAGAGACACAGAGACAGAGACACAGAGACAGAGACACAGAGACAGAGACACAGAGACGGATACTGTGGGACAGAGACACAGAGACAGAGACACAGTGAGACAGACAGAGATACAGAGACAGAGACACAGGGACAGAGACACAGAGACAGAGACACAGAGACAGATTCACAGAGACAGAGACACAGAGACAGAGACACAGAGACAGAGACACAGAGACAGATACACAGAGACGGAGACGCAGAGGCAGAGATACAGGGAGAGGGGCACAGAAACGGAGACACAGGGACAGAGACACAGAGACAGGGACACAGAAACAGAGACGCAGTGACAGAGACACAGAGACAGAGACACAGAGAAAGAGAAACAGAGACAGAGACAGAGACAGAGACACAGAGAAAGAGACACAGAGACAGAGACACAGAGACAGAGACACAGAGACAGAGACACAGAGACAGAGACACAGAGACAGAGACACAGAGACAGAGACACAGAGACAGAGACGCAGAGACAGAGACACAGAGACGGAGACCCAGAGACAGAGACACAGATACAGAGACACAGAGACAGAGACACAGAGACAGAGACACAGCGACAGAGACACAGAGACAGAGACACAGAGACAGAGACACAGGGACAGAGACACAGAGACAGAGACACAGAGACAGAGACACAGAGACAGAGACACAGAGACAGAGACACAGAGACAGAGACGCAGAGACAGGGACACAGAGACAGAGACACAGAGACCGAGACCCAGAGACAGAGACACAGATACAGAGACACAGAGACAGAGACACAGAGACAGAGACACAGAGACAGAGAAACAGAGACAGAGTCACAGAGACAGAGACACAGAGGCAGAGGCACAGAGAGAGAGACACAGAGGCAGAGACACAGAGAAAGAGACAGAGACACAGAGACGGAGACACAGGGACAGAGACACAGAGACAGGGCACAGAGACGGAGACTCTGGGACAACGACACAGAGACAGAGATTCAGATACAGGGACACAGAGACGGAGACACAGAGACAGAGACACAGAGGCAGAGGCACAGAGACAGAGACACAGAGACAGAGACACACAGACAGAGACACAGAGACAGGGACACAGAGACGGAGACACAGAGAGAGAGACACAGAGACAGAGACACAGAGACAGAGACACAGGTACAGAGACACAGAGACAGAGACACAGCGACAGAGACACAGAGACAGAGACACAGAGACAGAGGCACAGAGACGGATACTGTGGGACAGAGACACAGAGACAGCGACACAGTGAGACAGACAGAGACACAGAGACAGAGACACAGGGACAGAGACACAGAGACAGAGACACAGAGACAGAGACACAGAGACAGAGACACAGAGACAGAGTCACAGAGACAGAGACACGGAGGCAGAGGCACAGAGACAGAGACACAGAGACAGAGACGCAGAGAGAGAGAGACACAGAGACAGAGACACAGGGACAGAGACACAGAGACAGAGACACAGAGACAGAGACACAGAGACAGAGACACAGAGACAGAGACACAGAGACAGAGACGCAGAGACAGGGACACAGAGACATAGACACAGAGACAGATACACAGAGACAGAGACGCAGAGACAGGGACACAGAGACAGAGACACAGAGACCGAGACCCAGAGATAGAGACACAGATACAGAGACACAGAGACAGAGACACAGAGACAGAGACACAGAGACAGAGACACAGAGACAGAGACACAGAGACAGAGACACAGAGACAGAGACACAGAGACAGAGAAACAGAGACAGAGTCACAGAGACAGAGACACGGAGGCAGAGGCACAGAGACAGAGACACAGAGACAGAGACACAGAGACAGAGACACAGAGACAGAGACACAGAGACAGAGACGCAGAGAGAGAGACGTAGAGACAGAGACACAGAGACAGGGACACAGAGACAGAGACACAGAGACAGAGACGCAGAGACAGAGACACAGAGACAGAGACACAGAGACACAGACACAATGATAGAGATTCAGAGACAGAGACACAGGGAGAGAGACACAGAAACGGAAATACAGAGCCAGAGGCACAGAGACAGAGACACAGAGCCAGAGGCACAGAGCCAGAGGCACAGAGACAGAGACACAGAGACAGAGACACAGAGGCAGAGGCACAGAGACAGAGACACAGAGACAGAGACACAGAGACAGAGTCACAGAGTCAGAGACACAGAGACAGAGATTCAGATACAGGGACACAGAGACGGAGACACAGAGACAGAGACACAGAGGCAGAGGCACAGAGACAGAGACACAGAGACAGAGACACAGAGACAGAGACACAGAGACAGAGACACAGAGACGGATACTGTGGGACAGAGACACAGAGACAGAGACACAGTGAGACAGACAGAGACACAGAGACAGAGACACAGAGACAGAGACACAGAGACAGAGACACAGAGACAGAGACACAGAGACAGAGACGCAGAGACAGGGACACAGAGACATAGACACAGAGACAGATACACAGAGACAGAGACGCAGAGACAGGGACACAGAGACAGAGACACAGAGACCGAGACCCAGAGATAGAGACACAGATACAGAGACACAGAGACAGAGACACAGAGACAGAGACACAGAGACAGAGACACAGAGACAGAGAAACAGAGACAGAGTCACAGAGACAGAGACACGGAGGCAGAGGCACAGAGACAGAGACACAGAGACAGAGACACAGAGACAGAGACACAGAAACAGAGACACAGAGACAGAGACACAGAGACAGAGACGCAGAGACAGAGACACAGAGACGGAGACACAGGGACAGAGACACAGAGACAGGGACTCACAGACAGAGACACAGAGACAGAGACACAGGGGCAGAGACACTGAGACGGAGACACAGAGACAGAGACACAGGGACAGAGGCACAGAGACGTAGACACATAGATACAGACACAGACACAGAGACAGAGACACAGGGAAAGGGACACAGAGACATAGCCACAGAGACAGAGACATAGAGTCAGAGACACAGAGACAGAGACACAGAGACGGAGACACAGGGACAGAGACACAGAGACAGGGACACAGAGGCAGAGATTCAGATGCAGAGACACAGAGACAGAGACACAGGGGCAGAGACACTGAGACGGAGACACAGAGACAGAGACACAGGGCCAGAGGCACAGAGACGTAGACACATAGATACAGACACAGACACAGAGACAGAGACACAGGGACAGGGACACAGAGACATAGCCACAGAGACAGAGACATAGAGACAGAGACACAGAGACAGAGACACAGAGTCAGAGACAGAGACAGAGACAGAGACAGAGACACGGAGACAGATGCACAGAGACAGAGACACAGAGACAGAGACACAGAGACAGAGACACAGAGACAGAGATACAGAGACAGAGACAAAGAAACAGAGACACAGAGACAGAGACACAGAGACAGAGACGCAGAGACAGAGACACAGAGACAGAGATTCAGATGCAGAGACACAGAGACGGAGAGACAGAGACACAGAGACAGTGACACAGAGACAGAGACACAGAGACAGAGACACAGAGACAGAGACGCAGAGACAGAGACACAGGGACAGAGACACAGAGACAGAGACACAATGATAGAGATTCAGAGACAGAGACACAGGGAGAGAGACACAGGAACGGAGATACAGAGCCAGAGGCACAGAGACAGAGACACAGAGCCAGAGGCACAGAGCCAGAGGCACAGAGACAAAGACACAGAGACAGAGACACAGAGGCAGAGGCACAGAGACAGAGACACAGAGACAGAGACACAGAGACAGAGTCACAGAGTCAGAGACACAGAGACAGAGACGCAGAGACAGGGACACAGAGACAGAGACACAGAGACAGAGACACAGGGACAGAGACACAGAGACATGGACACAGAGAGAGTGACTCAGAGACAGAGACACAGAGACGGAGACGGAGGCACAGAGACATATACGTAGAGACAGAGACACAGAGACGGAGACTGTGGGACAGAGACACAGAGACAGAGATTCAGATGCAGAGACACAGAGACGGAGACACAGGGACAGAGACACAGAGACAGGGACACAGAGGCAGAGATTCAGATACAGAGACACAGGGACAGATTCACAGAGACAGAGACACGGAGAGGGACCCACGGAGACAAAGACACAGAGACAGGGACACAAAGAGGGAGACACATGGACAGAGACACAGAGTCCGTAACACGAGGAGAGAGACACAGAGACAGAGACACAGAGAAAGAGAAAAACAGACAGAGACAGAGACAGAGACAGAGACAGAGACAGAGACACCGAGACAGAGACACAGAGACAGAGGCACAGAGACAGAGTCACAGAGACAGAGACACAGAGACAGAGACGCAGAGACAGAGACTCAGAGACAGAGACACAGAGACCGAGACCCAGAGACAGAGACACAGATACAGAGACATATAGACAGAGACACAGAGACAGAGACACAGAGGCGGAGACACAGGGACAGAGACACAGAGACAGAGATACAGAGACAGAGACACAGAGACAGAGACACAGAGACAGAGACACAGAGACAGAGACACAGAGACAGAGACACAGAGACAGAGACACAGAGACAGAGAAGCAGAGACAGAGTCACAGAGACAGAGACACGGAGGCAGAGGCACAGAGACAGAGACACAGAGACAGAGACACAGAGACAGAGACACAGAGACGGATACTGTGGGACAGAGACACAGAGACAGAGACACAGTGAGACAGACAGAGACACAGAGACAGAGACACAGGGACAGAGACACAGAGACAGAGACACAGAGACAGATTCACAGAGACAGAGACACAGAGACAGAGACACAGAGACAGAGACACAGAGACAGATACACAGAGACGGAGACGCAGAGGCAGAGATACAGGGAGAGGGGCACAGAAACGGAGACACAGGGACAGAGACACAGAGACAGGGACACAGAAACAGAGACGCAGTGACAGAGACACAGAGACAGAGACACAGAGAAAGAGAAACAGAGACAGAGACAGAGACAGAGACACAGAGAAAGAGACACAGAGACAGAGACACAGAGACAGAGACACAGAGACAGAGACACAGAGACAGAGACACAGAGACAGAGACACAGAGACAGAGACACAGAGACAGAGACGCAGAGACAGAGACACAGAGACGGAGACCCAGAGACAGAGACACAGATACAGAGACACAGAGACAGAGACACAGAGACAGAGACACAGCGACAGAGACACAGAGACAGAGACACAGAGACAGAGACACAGGGACAGAGACACAGAGACAGAGACACAGAGACAGAGACACAGAGACAGAGACACAGAGACAGAGACACAGAGACAGAGACGCAGAGACAGGGACACAGAGACAGAGACACAGAGACCGAGACCCAGAGACAGAGACACAGATACAGAGACACAGAGACAGAGACACAGAGACAGAGACACAGAGACAGAGAAACAGAGACAGAGTCACAGAGGCAGAGACACAGAGGCAGAGGCACAGAGAGAGAGACACAGAGGCAGAGACACAGAGAAAGAGACAGAGACACAGAGACGGAGACACAGGGACAGAGACACAGAGACAGGGCACAGAGACGGAGACTCTGGGACAACGACACAGAGACAGAGATTCAGATACAGGGACACAGAGACGGAGACACAGAGACAGAGACACAGAGGCAGAGGCACAGAGACAGAGACACAGAGACAGAGACACACAGACAGAGACACAGAGACAGGGACACAGAGACGGAGACACAGAGAGAGAGACACAGAGACAGAGACACAGAGACAGAGACACAGGTACAGAGACACAGAGACAGAGACACAGCGACAGAGACACAGAGACAGAGACACAGAGACAGAGGCACAGAGACGGATACTGTGGGACAGAGACACAGAGACAGCGACACAGTGAGACAGACAGAGACACAGAGACAGAGACACAGGGACAGAGACACAGAGACAGAGACACAGAGACAGAGACACAGAGACAGAGACACAGAGACAGAGTCACAGAGACAGAGACACGGAGGCAGAGGCACAGAGACAGAGACACAGAGACAGAGACGCAGAGAGAGAGACACAGAGACAGAGACACAGGGACAGAGACACAGAGACAGAGACACAGAGACAGAGACACAGAGACAGAGACACAGAGACAGAGACACAGAGACAGAGACGCAGAGACAGGGACACAGAGACATAGACACAGAGACAGATACACAGAGACAGAGACGCAGAGACAGGGACACAGAGACAGAGACACAGAGACCGAGACCCAGAGATAGAGACACAGATACAGAGACACAGAGACAGAGACACAGAGACAGAGACACAGAGACAGAGACACAGAGACAGAGACACAGAGACAGAGAAGCAGAGACAGAGTCACAGAGACAGAGACACGGAGGCAGAGGCACAGAGACAGAGACACAGAGACAGAGACACAGAGACAGAGACACAGAGACAGAGACACAGAGACAGAGACGCAGAGAGAGAGACGTAGAGACAGAGACACAGAGACAGGGACACAGAGACAGAGACACAGAGACAGAGACGCAGAGACAGAGACACAGAGACAGAGACACAGAGACACAGACACAATGATAGAGATTCAGAGACAGAGACACAGGGAGAGAGACACAGAAACGGAAATACAGAGCCAGAGGCACAGAGACAGAGACACAGAGCCAGAGGCACAGAGCCAGAGGCACAGAGACAGAGACACAGAGACAGAGACACAGAGGCAGAGGCACAGAGACAGAGACACAGAGACAGAGACACAGAGACAGAGTCACAGAGTCAGAGACACAGAGACAGAGATTCAGATACAGGGACACAGAGACGGAGACACAGAGACAGAGACACAGAGGCAGAGGCACAGAGACAGAGACACAGAGACAGAGACACAGAGACAGAGACACAGAGACAGAGACACAGAGACGGATACTGTGGGACAGAGACACAGAGACAGAGACACAGTGAGACAGACAGAGACACAGAGACAGAGACACAGAGACAGAGACAAAATGACAGAGATTCGGAAACAGAGACACAGGGAGAGAGACACAGAAACGTAGACACAAGGACAGAGACACAGAGCCAGAGGCACAGAGACAAAGACACAGAGACAGAGACACAGAGGCAGAGGCACAGAGACAGAGACACAGAGACAGAGACACAGAGACAGAGTCACAGAGTCAGAGACACAGAGACAGAGACGCAGAGACAGGGACACAGAGACAGAGACACAGAGACAGAGACACAGGGACAGAGACACAGAGACATGGACACAGAGAGAGTGACTCAGAGACAGAGACACAGAGACGGAGACGGAGGCACAGAGACATATACGTAGAGACAGAGACACAGAGACGGAGACTGTGGGACAGAGACACAGAGACAGAGATTCAGATGCAGAGACACAGAGACGGAGACACAGGGACAGAGACACAGAGACAGGGACACAGAGGCAGAGATTCAGATACAGAGACACAGGGACAGATTCACAGAGACAGAGACACGGAGAGGGACCCACGGAGACAAAGACACAGAGACAGGGACACAAAGAGGGAGACACATGGACAGAGACACAGAGTCCGTAACACGAGGAGAGAGACACAGAGACAGAGACACAGAGAAAGAGAAAAACAGACAGAGAAAGAGACAGAGACAGAGACAGAGACAGAGACACCGAGACAGAGACACAGAGACAGAGACACAGAGACAGAGTCACAGAGACAGAGACACAGAGACAGAGACGCAGAGACAGAGACTCAGAGACAGAGACACAGAGACCGAGACCCAGAGACAGAGACACAGATACAGAGACATATAGACAGAGACACAGAGACAGAGACACAGAGGCGGAGACACAGGGACAGAGACACAGAGACAGAGATACAGAGACAGAGACACAGAGACAGAGACACAGCGACAGAGACACAGAGACAGAGACACAGAGACAGAGACACAGAGACAGAGACACAGAGACAGAGACACAGAGACGGATACTGTGGGACAGAGACACAGAGACAGAGACACAGTGAGACAGACAGAGACACAGAGACAGAGACACAGGGACAGAGACACAGAGACAGAGACACAGAGACAGATTCACAGAGACAGAGACACAGAGACAGAGACACAGAGACAGAGACACAGAGACAGATACACAGAGACGGAGACGCAGAGGCAGAGATACAGGGAGAGGGGCACAGAAACGGAGACACAGGGACAGAGACACAGAGACAGGGACACAGAAACAGAGACGCAGTGACAGAGACACAGAGACAGAGACACAGAGAAAGAGAAACAGAGACAGAGACAGAGACAGAGACACAGAGAAAGAGACACAGAGACAGAGACACAGAGACAGAGACACAGAGACAGAGACACAGAGACAGAGACACAGAGACAGAGACACAGAGACAGAGACACAGAGACAGAGACGCAGAGACAGAGACACAGAGACGGAGACCCAGAGACAGAGACACAGATACAGAGACACAGAGACAGAGACACAGAGACAGAGACACAGCGACAGAGACACAGAGACAGAGACACAGAGACAGAGACACAGGGACAGAGACACAGAGACAGAGACACAGAGACAGAGACACAGAGACAGAGACACAGAGACAGAGACACAGAGACAGAGACGCAGAGACAGGGACACAGAGACAGAGACACAGAGACCGAGACCCAGAGACAGAGACACAGATACAGAGACACAGAGACAGAGACACAGAGACAGAGACACAGAGACAGAGAAACAGAGACAGAGTCACAGAGGCAGAGACACAGAGGCAGAGGCACAGAGAGAGAGACACAGAGGCAGAGACACAGAGAAAGAGACAGAGACACAGAGACGGAGACACAGGGACAGAGACACAGAGACAGGGCACAGAGACGGAGACTCTGGGACAACGACACAGAGACAGAGATTCAGATACAGGGACACAGAGACGGAGACACAGAGACAGAGACACAGAGGCAGAGGCACAGAGACAGAGACACAGAGACAGAGACACACAGACAGAGACACAGAGACAGGGACACAGAGACGGAGACACAGAGAGAGAGACACAGAGACAGAGACACAGAGACAGAGACACAGGTACAGAGACACAGAGACAGAGACACAGCGACAGAGACACAGAGACAGAGACACAGAGACAGAGGCACAGAGACGGATACTGTGGGACAGAGACACAGAGACAGCGACACAGTGAGACAGACAGAGACACAGAGACAGAGACACAGGGACAGAGACACAGAGACAGAGACACAGAGACAGAGACACAGAGACAGAGACACAGAGACAGAGTCACAGAGACAGAGACACGGAGGCAGAGGCACAGAGACAGAGACACAGAGACAGAGACGCAGAGAGAGAGACACAGAGACAGAGACACAGGGACAGAGACACAGAGACAGAGACACAGAGACAGAGACACAGAGACAGAGACACAGAGACAGAGACACAGAGACAGAGACGCAGAGACAGGGACACAGAGACATAGACACAGAGACAGATACACAGAGACAGAGACGCAGAGACAGGGACACAGAGACAGAGACACAGAGACCGAGACCCAGAGATAGAGACACAGATACAGAGACACAGAGACAGAGACACAGAGACAGAGACACAGAGACAGAGACACAGAGACAGAGACACAGAGACAGAGAAGCAGAGACAGAGTCACAGAGACAGAGACACGGAGGCAGAGGCACAGAGACAGAGACACAGAGACAGAGACACAGAGACAGAGACACAGAGACAGAGACACAGAGACAGAGACGCAGAGAGAGAGACGTAGAGACAGAGACACAGAGACAGGGACACAGAGACAGAGACACAGAGACAGAGACGCAGAGACAGAGACACAGAGACAGAGACACAGAGACACAGACACAATGATAGAGATTCAGAGACAGAGACACAGGGAGAGAGACACAGAAACGGAAATACAGAGCCAGAGGCACAGAGACAGAGACACAGAGCCAGAGGCACAGAGCCAGAGGCACAGAGACAGAGACACAGAGACAGAGACACAGAGGCAGAGGCACAGAGACAGAGACACAGAGACAGAGACACAGAGACAGAGTCACAGAGTCAGAGACACAGAGACAGAGATTCAGATACAGGGACACAGAGACGGAGACACAGAGACAGAGACACAGAGGCAGAGGCACAGAGACAGAGACACAGAGACAGAGACACAGAGACAGAGACACAGAGACAGAGACACAGAGACGGATACTGTGGGACAGAGACACAGAGACAGAGACACAGTGAGACAGACAGAGACACAGAGACAGAGACACAGAGACAGAGACAAAATGACAGAGATTCGGAAACAGAGACACAGGGAGAGAGACACAGAAACGTAGACACAAGGACAGAGACACAGAGACAGGGACACAGAGACGGAGACACAGAGAGAGAGAGACACAGAGACAGAGACACAGGGGCAGAGGCACAGTGACAGAGACACAGAGACAGGGACACAGAGAGAGTGACACAAAGACAGAGACACAGGGACACAGGAACAGAGACATAGACACAGAGACAGAGACACAGAGACAGAGACACAGGGACGGAGACACAAGGACAGAGACACAGAGACAGGGACACAGAGAGAGGGAGACAGAGACAGAGACACAGAGACAGAGACACAGAGCCAGAGACACAGAGACAGAGACACAGAGACAGATTCACAGAGACAGAGACACAGAGACAGAGACACACGGACAGAGGCATAGACACAAAGACAGAGGCACAGAGACAGATACACAGAGAGAGAGACACAGAGGCAGAGACACAGAGAAAGAGACAGAGACACACAGACGGAGACACAGGGACAGAGACACAGAGACAGGGCACAGAGACGGAGACTCTGGGACAACGACACAGAGACAGAGATTCAGATACAGGGACACAGAGACGGAGACACAGAGACAGAGACACAGAGGCAGAGGCACAGAGACAGAGACACAGAGACAGAGACACACAGACAGAGACACAGAGACAGGGACACAGAGACGGAGACACAGAGAGAGAGACACAGAGACAGAGACACAGAGACAGAGACACAGGTACAGAGACACAGAGACAGAGACACAGCGACAGAGACACAGAGACAGAGACACAGAGACAGAGACACAGAGACAGAGACACAGAGACGGATACTGTGGGACAGAGACACAGAGACAGAGACACAGTGAGACAGACAGAGACACAGAGACAGAGACACAGGGACAGAGACACAGAGACAGAGACACAGAGACAGATTCACAGAGACAGAGACACAGAGACGGAGACAGAGGCACAGAGGCATAGACACAAAGACAGAGGCACAGAGACAGATACACAGAGAGAGAGACACAGAGGCAGAGACACAGAGAAAGAGACAGAGACACAGAGACGGAGACACAGGGACAGAGACACAGAGACAGGGCACAGAGACGGAGACTCTGGGACAACGACACAGAGACAGAGATTCAGATACAGGGACACAGAGACGGAGACACAGAGACAGAGACACAGAGGCAGAGGCACAGAGACAGAGACACAGAGACAGAGACACACAGACAGAGACACAGAGACAGGGACACAGAGACGGAGACACAGAGAGAGAGACACAGAGACAGAGACACAGAGACAGAGACACAGGTACAGAGACACAGAGACAGAGACACAGCGACAGAGACACAGAGACAGAGACACAGAGACAGAGACACAGGGACAGAGACACAGAGACAGAGACACAGAGACAGAGACACAGAGACAGAGACACAGAGACAGAGACACAGAGACAGAGACACAGAGACAGAGAAACAGAGACAGAGTCACAGAGACCGAGACCCAGAGACAGAGACACAGATACACAGACACAGAGACAGAGACACAGAGACAGAGACACAGAGACAGAGACACAGAGACAGAGAAACAGAGACAGAGTCACAGAGACAGAGACACAGAGGCAGAGGCACAGAGAGAGAGACACAGAGGCAGAGACACAGAGAAAGAGGCAGAGACACAGAGACGGAGACACAGGGACAGAGACACAGAGACAGGGCACAGAGACGGAGACTCTGGGACAGAGACACAGAGACAGAGATTCAGAGACAGGGACACAGAGACGGAGACACAGAGACAGAGACACAGAGGCAGAGGCACAGAGACAGAGACACAGAGACAGAGACACAGAGACAGGGACACAGAGACAGGGACACAGAGACGGAGACACAGAGACAGAGACACAGAGACAGAGACACAGAGACAGAGACACAGAGACAGAGACACAGAGACAGAGACGCAGAGACAGGGACACAGAGACATAGACACAGAGACAGATACACAGAGACAGAGACGCAGAGACAGGGACACAGAGACAGAGACACAGAGACCGAGACCCAGAGATAGAGACACAGATACAGAGACACAGAGACAGAGACACAGAGACAGAGACACAGAGACAGAGACACAGAGACAGAGAAACAGAGACAGAGTCACAGAGACAGAGACACGGAGGCAGAGGCACAGAGACAGAGACACAGAGACAGAGACACAGAGACAGAGACACAGAAACAGAGACACAGAGACAGAGACACAGAGACAGAGACGCAGAGAGAGAGACGTAGAGACAGAGACACAGAGACAGGGACACAGAGACAGAGACACAGAGACAGAGACGCAGAGACAGAGACACAGAGACAGAGACACAGAGACACAGACACAATGATAGAGATTCAGAGACAGAGACACAGGGAGAGAGACACAGAAACGGAAATACAGAGCCAGAGGCACAGAGACAGAGACACAGAGCCAGAGGCACAGAGCCAGAGGCACAGAGACAGAGACACAGAGACAGAGACACAGATACACAGACACAGAGACAGAGACACAGAGACAGAGACACAGAGACAGAGAAACAGAGACAGAGTCACAGAGACAGAGACACAGAGGCAGAGGCACAGAGAGAGAGACACAGAGGCAGAGACACAGAGAAAGAGGCAGAGACACAGAGACGGAGACACAGGGACAGAGACACAGAGACAGGGCACAGAGACGGAGACTCTGGGACAGAGACACAGAGACAGAGATTCAGAGACAGGGACACAGAGACGGAGACACAGAGACAGAGACACCGAGGCAGAGGCACAGAGACAGAGACACAGAGACAGAGACACAGAGACAGGGACACAGAGACAGGGACACAGAGACGGAGACACAGAGAGAGAGACGCAGAGACAGAGACACAGAGACAGAGACACAGGTACAGAGACACAGAGACAGAGACACAGCGACAGAGACACAGAGACAGAGACACAGAGACAGAGACACAGAGACAGAGACACAGAGACAGAGACACAGAGACAGAGTCACAGAGACAGAGACACGGAGGCAGAGGCACAGAGACAGAGACACAGAGACAGAGACACAGAGACAGAGACGCAGAGAGAGAGACACAGAGACAGAGACACAGGGACAGAGACACAGAGACAGAGACACAGAGACAGAGACACAGAGACAGAGACACAGAGACAGAGACACAGAGACAGAGACGCAGAGACAGGGACACAGAGACATAGACACAGAGACAGATACACAGAGACAGAGACGCAGAGACAGGGACACAGAGACAGAGACACAGAGACCGAGACCCAGAGATAGAGACACAGATACAGAGACACAGAGACAGAGACACAGAGACAGAGACACAGAGACAGAGACACAGAGACAGAGAAACAGAGACAGAGTCACAGAGACAGAGACACGGAGGCAGAGGCACAGAGACAGAGACACAGAGACAGAGACACAGAGACAGAGACACAGAGACAGAGACACAGAGACAGAGACACAGAGACAGAGACGCAGAGAGAGAGACGTAGGGACAGAGACACAGAGACAGGGACACAGAGACAGAGACACAGAGACAGAGACGCAGAGACAGAGACACAGAGACAGAGACACAGAGACACAGACACAATGATAGAGATTCAGAGACAGAGACACAGGGAGAGAGACACAGAAACGGAAATACAGAGCCAGAGGCACAGAGACAGAGACACAGAGCCAGAGGCACAGAGCCAGAGGCACAGAGACAGAGACACAGAGACAGAGACACAGAGGCAGAGGCACAGAGACAGAGACACAGAGACAGAGACACAGAGACAGAGTCACAGAGTCAGAGACACAGAGACAGAGACGCATAGACAGGGACACAGAGACAGAGACACAGAGACAGAGACACAGGGACAGAGACACAGAGACATGGACACAGAGAGAGTGACTCAGAGACAGAGACACAGAGACGGAGACAGAGGCACAGAGACATATACATAGAGACAGAGACACAGAGACGGAGACTGTGGGACAGAGACACAGAGACAGAGACACAGTGAGACAGACAGAGACACAGAGACAGAGACACAGGGACAGAGACACAGAGACAGAGACACAGAGACAGATTCACAGAGACAGAGACACAGAGACAGAGACACACGGACAGAGGCATAGACACAAAGACAGAGGCACAGAGACAGATACACAGAGAGAGAGACACAGAGGCAGAGACACAGAGAAAGAGACAGAGACACAGAGACGGAGACACAGGGACAGAGACACAGAGACAGGGCACAGAGACGGAGACTCTGGGACAACGACACAGAGACAGAGATTCAGATACAGGGACACAGAGACGGAGACACAGAGACAGAGACACAGAGGCAGAGGCACAGAGACAGAGACACAGAGACAGAGACACACAGACAGAGACACAGAGACAGGGACACAGAGACGGAGACACAGAGAGAGAGACACAGAGACAGAGACACAGAGACAGAGACACAGGTACAGAGACACAGAGACAGAGACACAGCGACAGAGACACAGAGACAGAGACACAGAGACAGAGACACAGAGACAGAGACACAGAGACAGAGACGCAGAGACAGGGACACAGAGACATAGACACAGAGACAGATACACAGAGACAGAGACGCAGAGACAGGGACACAGAGACAGAGACACAGAGACCGAGACCCAGAGATAGAGACACAGATACAGAGACACAGAGACAGAGACACAGAGACAGAGACACAGAGACAGAGACACAGAGACAGAGACACAGAGACAGAGAAACAGAGACAGAGTCACAGAGACAGAGACACGGAGGCAGAGGCACAGAGACAGAGACACAGAGACAGAGACACAGAGACAGAGACACAGAGACAGAGACGCAGAGAGAGAGACGTAGAGACAGAGACACAGAGACAGGGACACAGAGACAGAGACACAGAGACAGAGACGCAGAGACAGAGACACAGAGACAGAGACACAGAGACACAGACACAATGATAGAGATTCAGAGACAGAGACACAGGGAGAGAGACACAGAAACGGAAATACAGAGCCAGAGGCACAGAGACAGAGACACAGAGCCAGAGGCACAGAGCCAGAGGCACAGAGACAGAGACACAGAGACAGAGACACAGAGGCAGAGACACAGAGACGGAGACTGTGGGACAGAGACACAGAGACAGAGACACAGTGAGACAGACAGAGACACAGAGACGGAGACACAGGGGCAGAGACACAGAGACAGAAACACAGATACAGATTCACAGAGACAGGGACACAGAGATACACCTTCAGAGGCATAGACACAGAGACAGAGACACAGAGACCGTGACACAAAGACGGAGACGCAGGGGCAGAGACACCGAGACAGAGACACAGAGACAGAGACACAGAGACAGAGACACAGAGACAGAGACACAGAGACAGAGACACAGAGACGGAGACACAGAGACAGAGACACACAGACAGAAACACAGAGACAGAGACACAGAGACAGAGACACAGAGACAGAGACACAGAGAGAGAGACACAGAGACAGAGACACAGAGACAGAAACACAGAGACAGAGACACAGAGACAGAGACACAGAGACAGAGACACAGAGAGAGAGACACAGAGACAGAGACACAGAGGCAGAGATACAGAGTCAGAGACACAGAGACAGAGACACAGAGACAGAGACACAGAGACAGAGACAGAGAGACAGAGACACAGAGACATGGACACAGAGAGAGTGACTCAGAGACAGAGACACAGAGACGGAGACAGAGACACAGAGACATAGACACAGAGACAGAGACACAGAGACAGAGATACAGAGACAGAGACACATAGACAGAGACACAGAGACAGAGACGCAGAGACAGAGACGCAGAGACAGGGACACAGAGACAGAGACACAGTGACAGAGACAGAGACACAGAGACAGAGACACAGAGACAGAGACACAGAGACAGAGACACAGAGACAGAGACACAGAGAGAGAGACACAGAGACAGAGACACAGAGACAGAGACACAGAGACAGAGACACAGAGACAGAGACACAGAGACAGAGACACAGAGACGGAGACACAGAGACGGAGACACAGATACAGAGACACAGAGACAGCGACACAGAGACAGAGACACAGAGACAGAGACACAGAGACAGAGACACAGAGAAAGAGAAACAGAGACAGAGACAGAGACAGAGACACACGGACAGAGGCATAGACACAAAGACAGAGGCACAGAGACAGATACACAGAGAGAGAGACACAGAGGCAGAGACACAGAGAAAGAGACAGAGACACAGAGACGGAGACACAGGGACAGAGACACAGAGACAGAGACACAGAGACAGAGACACAGGGACGGAGACACAAGGACAGAGACACAGAGACAGGGACACAGAGAGAGGGAGACAGAGACAGAGACACAGAGACAGAGACACAGAGACAGAGACACAGAGACAGAGACACAGAGACAGAGACACAGAGACAGAGACACAGAGACGGATACTGTGGGACAGAGACACAGAGACAGAGACACAGTGAGACAGACAGAGACACAGAGACAGAGACACAGGGACAGAGACACAGAGACAGAGACACAGAGACAGATTCACAGAGACAGAGACACAGAGACAGAGACACACGGACAGAGGCATAGACACAAAGACAGAGGCACAGAGACAGATACACAGAGAGAGAGACACAGAGGCAGAGACACAGAGAAAGAGACAGAGACACAGAGACGGAGACACAGGGACAGAGACACAGAGACAGAGACACAGAGACAGAGACACAGAGACAGAGACACAGAGACAGAGACAGAGAGACAGAGACACAGAGACATGGACACAGAGAGAGTGACTCAGAGACAGAGACACAGAGACGGAGACAGAGACACAGAGACATAGACACAGAGACAGAGACACAGAGACAGAGATACAGAGACAGAGACACATAGACAGAGACACAGAGACAGAGACACAGAGACAGAGACGCAGAGACAGAGACGCAGAGACAGGGACACAGAGACAGAGACACAGAGACAGAGACAGAGACACAGAGACAGAGACACAGAGACAGAGGCACAGAGACAGAGACACAGAGACAGAGACACAGAGACAGAGACACAGAGAGAGAGACACAGAGACAGAGACACAGAGACAGAGACACAGAGACAGAGACACAGAGACAGAGACACAGAGACGGAGACACAGAGACGGAGACACAGATACAGAGACACAGAGACAGCGACACAGAGACAGAGACACAGAGACAGAGACACAGAGACAGAGACACAGAGAAAGAGAAACAGAGACAGAGACAGAGACAGAGACACAGAGACAGAGACACAGAGACAGAGACACAGAGACAGAGACACAGAGACAGAGACACAGAGACAGAGACACAGAGACAGAGACACAGAGACAGAGACACAGAGACAGAGACACAGAGACAGAGACACAGAGACAGAGACACAGAGACAGAGACACAGAGACAGAGACACACAGACAGAGACACAGAGACAGGGACACAGAGACGGAGACACAGAGAGAGAGACACAGAGACAGAGTCACAGAGACAGAGACACAGAGGCAGAGGCACAGAGACGGAGACACAGAGACAGAGACACAGAGACAGGGACGCAGAGACAGAGACACAGAGACAGAGACAAAATGACAGAGATTCGGAGACAGAGACACAGGGAGAGAGACACAGAAACGTAGACACAACGACAGAGACACAGAGACAGGGACGCAGAGACGGAGACACAGAGAGAGACACACAGAGACAGAGACACAGGGGCAGAGGCACAGTGACAGAGACACAGAGACAGGGACACAGAGAGAGTGACACAAAGACAGAGACACAGAGACAGAGACACAGGGACGGAGACACAAGGACAGAGACACAGAGACAGGGACACAGAGAGAGGGAGACAGAGACAGAGACACAGAGACAGAGACACAGAGACAGAGACACAGAGACAGAGACACAGAGACGGATACTGTGGGACAGAGACACAGAGACAGAGACACAGTGAGACAGACAGAGCCACAGAGACAGAGACACAGGGACAGAGACACAGAGACAGAGACACAGAGACAGATTCACAGAGACAGAGACACAGAGACAGAGACACACGGACAGAGGCATAGACACAAAGACAGAGGCACAGAGACAGATACACAGAGAGAGAGACACAGAGGCAGAGACACAGAGAAAGAGACAGAGACACAGAGACGGAGACACAGGGACAGAGACACAGAGACAGGGCACAGAGACGGAGACTCTGGGACAACGACACAGAGACAGAGATTCAGAGACAGGGACACAGAGACGGAAACACAGAGACAGAGACACAGAGGCAGAGGCACAGAGACAGAGACACAGAGACAGAGACACACAGACAGAGACACAGAGACAGGGACACAGAGACGGAGACACAGAGAGAGAGACACAGAGACAGAGACACAGAGACAGAGACACAGTGAGACAGACAGAGACACAGAGACAGAGACACAGCGACAGAGACACAGAGACAGAGACACAGAGACAGAGACACAGGGACAGAGACACAGAGACAGAGACACAGAGACAGAGACACAGAGACAGGACACAGAGACAGAGACGCAGAGACAGGGACACAGAGACAGAGACACAGAGACCGAGACCCAGAGACAGAGACACAGATACAGAGACACAGAGACAGAGACACAGAGACAGAGACACAGAGACAGAGAAACAGAGACAGAGTCACAGAGGCAGAGACACAGAGGCAGAGTCACAGAGACAGAGACACAGAGGCAGAGGCACAGAGACGGAGACACAGAGACAGAGACGCAGTGACAGGGAAGCAGAGACAGAGACACAGAGACAGAGACAAAATGACAGAGATTCGGAGACAGAGACACAGGGAGAGAGACACAGAAACGTAGACACAAGGACAGAGACACAGAGACAGGGAAACAGAGACGGAGACACAGAGAGAGAGACACAGAGACAGAGACACAGGGGCAGAGGCACAGTGACAGAGACACAGAGACAGGGACACAGAGAGAGTGACACAAAGACAGAGACACAGGGACAGAGGAACAGAGACATATACACAGAGACAGAGACACAGAGACAGAGACACAGGGACGGAGACACAAGGACAGAGACACAGAGACAGGGACACAGGGAGAGGGAGACAGAGACAGAGACACAGAGACAGAGACACAGAGACAGTGACACAGAGACGGATACTGTGGGACAGAGACACAGAGACAGAGACACAGTGAGACAGACAGAGACACAGAGACAGAGACACAGGGACAGAGACACAGAGACAGAGACACAGAGACAGATTCACAGAGACAGATTCACAGAGACAGAGACACAGAGACAGAGACACAGAGACAGAGACACAGAGACAGAGACGCAGAGACAGGGACACAGAGACAGAGACACCGAGACCGAGACCCAGAGACAGAGACACAGATACAGAGACACAGAGACAGAGACACAGAGACAGAGACACAGAGACAGAGAAACAGAGACAGAGTCACAGAGACAGAGACACAGAGGCAGAGGCACAGAGAGAGAGACACAGAGGCAGAGACACAGAGAAAGAGACAGAGACACAGAGACGGAGACACAGGGACAGAGACACAGAGACAGGGCACAGAGACGGAGACTCTGGGACAGAGACACAGAGACAGAGATTCAGAGACAGGGACACAGAGACGGAGACACAGAGACAGAGACACAGAGGCAGAGGCACAGAGACAGAGACACAGAGACAGAGACACAGAGACAGGGACACAGAGACAGGGACACAGAGACGGAGACACAGAGAGAGAGACGCAGAGACAGAGACACAGAGAAAGAGACAGAGACACAGAGACGGAGACACAGGGACAGAGACACAGAGACAGGGCACAGAGACGGAGACTCTGGGACAGAGACACAGAGACAGAGATTCAGAGACAGGGACACAGAGACGGAGACACAGAGACAGAGACACAGAGGCAGAGGCACAGAGACAGAGACACAGAGACAGAGACACAGAGACAGGGACACAGAGACAGGGACACAGAGACGGAGACACAGAGAGAGAGACGCAGAGACAGAGACACAGAGACAGAGACACAGGTACAGAGACACAGAGACATGGACACAGAGAGAGTGACTCAGAGACAGAGACACAGAGACGGAGACAGAGGCACAGAGACATATACATAGAGACAGAGACACAGAGACGGAGACTGTGGGACAGAGACACAGAGACAGGGACACAGAGACCGAGACACAGAGACGTAGACACATAGATACAGACACAGACACAGGGACAGAGACACAGGGACAGGGACACAGAGACATAGCCACAGAGTTAGAGACATAAAGACAGAGACACGGAGACAGAGACACAGAGACGGAGACACAGGGACAGAGACACGGAGACAGGGACACAGAGACAGAGACACAGAGACAGAGACACAGAGACCGAGACACAGAGACGTAGACACATAGATACAGACACAGACACAGGGACAGAGACACAGGGACAGGGACACAGAGACATAGCCACAGAGTTAGAGACATAAAGACAGAGACACGGAGACAGAGACACAGAGACGGAGACACAGGGACAGAGACACGGAGACAGGGACACAGAGAGAGTGACACAAAGACAGAGACACAGGGACAGAGGAACAGAGACATAGACACAGAGACAGAGACACAGACACAGAGACAGAGACACAGAGACAGAGACACAGGGACGGAGACACAAGGACAGAGACACAGAGACATTGGGCACGGAGAGAGAGACACAGAGACAGAGACACAGAGACAGAGACACAGAGGCAGAGACACAGAGACGGAGACTGTGGGACAGAGACACAGAGACAGAGACACAGTGAGACAGACAGAGACACAGAGACGGAGACACAGGGGCAGAGACACAGAGACAGAAACACAGATACAGATTCACAGAGACAGGGACACAGAGATACACCTTCAGAGGCATAGACACAGAGACAGAGGCACAGAGACCGCGACACAAAGACGGAGACGCAGGGGCAGAGACACCGAGACAGAGACACAGAGACAGAGACACAGAGACAAAGACACAGAGACAGGGACACAGAGACAGAGACACAGAGACAGAGACACAGGGACAGAGACACAGAGACATGGACACAGAGAGAGTGACTCAGAGACAGAGACACAGAGACGGAGACAGAGGCACAGAGACATATACATAGAGACAGAGACACAGAGACGGAGACTGTGGGACAGAGACACAGAGACAGGGACACACAGAGAGTGACACAAAGACAGAGACACAGGGACAGAGGAACAGAGACATAGACACAGAGACAGAGACACAGAGACAGATACACAGAGACAGAGACACAGAGACAGAGACACAGAGACAGAGACACAGAGACCGAGACACAGAGACGTAGACACATAGATACAGACACAGACACAGGGACAGAGACACAGGGACAGGGACACAGAGACATAGCCACAGAGACAGAGACATAGAGACAGAGACACGGAGACAGAGACACAGAGACGGAGACACAGGGACAGAGACACAGAGACAGGGACACAGAGAGAGTGACACAAAGACAGAGACACAGGGGCAGAGGAACAGAGACATAGACACAGAGACAGAGACACAGAGACAGAGACACAGAGACAGAGACACAGAGACAGAGACACAGGGACGGAGACACAAGGACAGAGGCACAGAGACATTGGACACGGAGAGAGAGACACAGAGACAGAGACACAGAGACAGAGACACAGAGACAGAGACACAGAGACAGAGACACAGAGACGGAGACTGTGGGACAGAGACACAGAGACAGAGACACAGTGAGACAGACAGAGACACAGAGACGGAGACACAGGGACAGAGACACAGAGACAGAAACACAGAGACAGATTCACAGAGACAGAGACAGAGACAGAGACACAGAGGCAGAGACATAAAGACAGAGACAGAGAGACCGAGACACGGAGACGGAGACACAGGTCCAGAGACACACGGACAGAGGCATAGACACAAAGACAGAGGCACAGAGACAGATACACAGAGAGAGAGACACAGAGGCAGAAACACAGAGACGGAGACTGTGGGACAGAGACACAGAGACAGAGACACAGTGAGACAGACAGAGACACAGAGACGGAGACACAGGGGCAGAGACACAGAGACAGAAACACAGATACAGATTCACAGAGACAGGGACACAGAGATACACCTTCAGAGGCATAGACACAGAGACAGAGACACAGAGACCGTGACACAAAGACGGAGACGCAGGGGCAGAGACACCGAGACAGAGACACAGAGACAGAGACACAGAGACAGAGACACAGAGACAGAGACACAGAGACGGAGACACAGAGACAGAGACACAGAGACAGAAACACAGAGACAGAGACACAGAGACAGAGACACAGAGACAGAGACACAGAGAGAGAGACACAGAGACAGAGACACAGAGACAGAAACACAGAGACAGAGACACAGAGACAGAGACACAGAGACAGAGACACAGAGAGAGAGACACAGAGACAGAGACACAGAGGCAGAGATACAGAGTCAGAGACACAGAGACAGAGACACAGAGACAGAGACACAGAGACAGAGACACAGAGACAGAGACAGAGAGACAGAGACACAGAGACATGGACACAGAGAGAGTGACTCAGAGACAGAGACACAGAGACGGAGACAGAGACACAGAGACATAGACACGGAGACAGAGACACAGAGACAGAGATACAGAGACAGAGACACATAGACAGAGACACAGAGACAGAGACACAGAGACAGAGACGCAGAGACAGAGACGCAGAGACAGGGACACAGAGACAGAGACACAGAGACAGAGACAGAGACACAGAGACAGAGACACAGAGACAGAGACACAGAGACAGAGACACAGAGACAGAGACACAGAGACAGAGACACAGAGAGAGAGACACAGAGACAGAGACACAGAGACAGAGACACAGAGACAGAGACACAGAGACAGAGACACAGAGACGGAGACACAGAGACGGAGACACAGATACAGAGACACAGAGACAGCGACACAGAGACAGAGACACAGAGAAAGAGAAACAGAGACAGAGACAGAGACAGAGACACAGAGACAGAGACACAGAGACAGAGACACAGAGACAGAGACACAGAGACAGAGACACAGAGACAGAGACACAGAGACAGAGACACAGAGACAGAGACACAGAGACAGAGACACAGAGACAGAGACACAGAGACAGAGACACAGAGACAGAGACACAGAGACAGAGACACAGAGACAGAGACACAGAGACAGAGACACAGAGACAGAGACACAGAGACGGATACTGTGGGGCAGAGACACAGAGACAGAGACACAGTGAGACAGACAGAGACACAGAGACAGAGACACAGGGACAGAGACACAGAGACAGAGACACAGAGACAGATTCATAGAGACAGAGACACAGAGACAGAGACACACGGACAGAGGCATAGACACATGGACAGAGGCACAGAGACAGATACACAGAGAGAGAGACACAGAGGCAGAGACACAGAGAAAGAGACAGAGACACAGAGACGGAGACACAGGGACAGAGACACAGAGACAGGGCACAGAGACGGAGACTCTGGGACAACGACACAGAGACAGAGATTCAGAGACAGGGACACAGAGACGGAGACACAGAGACAGAGACACAGAGGCGGAGGCACAGAGACAGAGACACAGAGACAGAGACACACAGACAGAGACACAGAGACAGGGACACAGAGACGGAGACACAGAGAGAGAGACACAGAGACAGAGACACAGAGACAGAGACACAGGTACAGAGACACAGAGACAGAGACACAGCGACAGAGACACAGAGACAGAGACACAGAGACAGAGACACAGGGACAGAGACACAGAGACAGAGACACAGAGACAGAGACACAGAGACAGAGACACAGAGACAGAGACGCAGATACAGGGACACAGAGACAGAGACACAGCGACCGAGACCCAGAGACAGAGACACAGATACAGAGACACAGAGACAGAGAAACAGAGACAGAGTCACAGAGACAGAGACACAGAGACAGAGGCACAGAGAGAGAGACACAGAGGCAGAGACACAGAGAAAGAGACAGAGACACAGAGACGGAGACACAGGGACAGAGACACAGAGACAGGGCACAGAGACGGAGACTCTGGGACAGAGACACAGAGACAGAGATTCAGAGACAGGGACACAGAGACGGAGACACAGAGACAGAGACACAGAGGCAGAGGCACAGAGACAGAGACACAGAGACAGGGACACAGAGACGGAGACACAGAGAGAGAGACACAGAGACAGAGACACAGGGGCAGAGGCACAGTGACAGAGACACAGAGACAGGCACACAGAGAGAGTGACACAAAGACAGAGACACAGGGACAGAGGAACAGAGACATAGACACAGAGACAGAGACACACGGACAGAGGCATAGACACAAAGACAGAGGCACAGAGACAGATACACAGAGAGAGAGACACAGAGGCAGAGACACAGAGAAAGAGACAGAGACACAGAGACGGAGACACAGGGACAGAGACACAGAGACAGGGCACAGAGACGGAGACTCTGGGACAACGACACAGAGACAGAGATTCAGAGACAGGGACACAGAGACGGAGACACAGAGACAGAGACACAGAGACAGAGACACACAGACAGAGACACAGAGACAGGGACACAGAGACGGAGACACGGAGAGAGAGACACAGAGACAGAGACACAGAGACAGAGACACAGGTACAGAGACACAGAGACAGAGACACAGCGACAGAGACACAGAGACAGAGACACAGAGACAGAGACACAGAGACAGCGACACAGGGACAGAGACACAGAGAAAGAGACACAGAGACAGAGACACAGAGACGGAGACTGTGGGACAGAGACACAGAGACAGAGACACAGTGAGACAGACAGAGACACAGAGACGGAGACACAGGGACAGAGACACAGAGACAGAAACACAGAGACAGATTCACAGAGACAGAGACACAGAGACAGAGACACAGAGGCAGAGACATAAAGACAGAGACATAGAGACCGAGACACGGAGACGGAGACTCAGGTCCAGAGACACACGGACAGAGGCATAGACACAAAGACAGAGACACAGAGACAGAGACACAGAGACAGAGACACAGAGACAGAGACACACGGACAGAGGCACAGACACAAAGACAGAGGCACAGAGACAGATACACAGAGAGAGAGACACAGAGGCAGAGACACAGAGAAAGAGACAGAGACACAGAGACGGAGACACAGGGACAGAGACACAGAGACAGGGCACAGAGACGGAGACTCTGGGACAACGACACAGAGACAGAGATTCAGAGACAGGGACACAGAGACGGAGACACAGAGACAGAGACACAGAGGCAGAGGCACAGAGACAGAGACACAGAGACAGAGACACACAGACAGAGACACAGAGACAGGGACACAGAGACGGAGACACGGAGAGAGAGACACAGAGACAGAGACACAGAGACAGAGACACAGGTACAGAGACACAGAGACAGAGACACAGCGACAGAGACACAGATACAGAGACACAGAGACAGAGACACAGAGACAGCGACACAGAGACAGAGACACAGAGAAAGAGACACAGAGACAGAGACACAGAGACGGAGACTGTGGGACAGAGACACAGAGACAGAGACACAGTGAGACAGACAGAGACACAGAGACGGAGACACAGGGACAGAGACACAGAGACAGAAACACAGAGACAGATTCACAGAGACAGAGACACAGAGACAGAGACACAGAGGCAGAGACATAAAGACAGAGACATAGAGACCGAGACACGGAGACGGAGACTCAGGTCCAGAGACACACGGACAGAGGCATAGACACAAAGACAGAGGCACAGAGACAGATACACAGAGAGAGAGACACAGAGGCAGAGACACAGAGACGGAGACTGTGGGACACAGACACAGAGACAGAGACACAGTGAGACAGACAGAGACACAGAGACGGAGACACAGGGACAGAGACACAGAGACAGAAACACAGATACAGATTCACAGAGAGAGGGACACAGAGATACACGTTCAGAGGCATAGACACAGAGACAGAGGCACAGAGACCGTGACACAAAGACGGAGACGCAGGGGCAGAGACACCGAGACAGAGACACAGAGACAGAGACACAGAGACAGAGACACAGAGACAGAGACACAGAGACAGAGACACAGAGACAGAGATACAGAGTCAGAGACACAGAGACAGAGACACAGAGACAGAGACACAGAGACAGAGACACAGAGACAGAGACACAGAGACAGAGACATAGAGACAGAGACACAGAGACAGAGACACAGAGACAGAGACGCAGAGACAGGGACACAGAGACAGAGACACAGAGACCGAGACCCAGAGACAGAGACACAGATACAGAGACACAGAGGCAGAGGCACAGAGACAGAGACACAGAGGCAGAGGCACAGAGACAGAGACACAGAGGCAGAGGCACAGAGACAGAGACACAGAGACAGAGACACAGAGACAGAGGCACAGAGACAAGGACACAGAGACAGAGACACAGAGACAGTGACACAGGGGCAGGGACACAGAGACATAGCCACAGAGACAGAGACATAGAGACAGAGACATAGAGACCGAGACACAGAGACGGAGACAAGGGACAGAGACACAGAGACAGGGACACAGAGACAGAGACACAGAGACAGAGACGCAGAGACAGGGACACAGAGACAGGGACACAGAGACGGAGACACAAAGAGAGAGACACAGAGACAGAGACACAGAGACGGAGTCGCAAGGACAGAGGCACAGAGACAGGGACACAGAGAGAGAGACTCAGAGACAGAGACGCAGAGACCGAGACGCAGAGACGGAGACACAGGGACAGAGACACAGAGAAAGAGAAACAGAGACAGAGATAGAGACAGAGACACTGCGACAGAGACACAGAGACAGAGACACGGAGACAGAGACACAGAGACAGAGACACAGAGACAGAGACACAGAGACAGAGACGCAGAGACAGGGACACAGAGACAGAGACACAGAGACCGAGACCCAGAGACAGAGACACAGATACAGAGACACAGAGGCAGAGGCAGAGAAACAGAGACACAGAGATAGGGACAGAGAGACGGAGACACAGGGACAGAGACACAGAGAAAGAGAAACAGAGACAGAGACAGAGACAGAGACAGAGACAGAGACACAGAGACAGAGACACAGAGACAGAGACACAGAGGCAGAGACAGAGACAGAGACACAGAGACAGAGACACAGAGACAGAGACACAGAGACAGAGACACAGAGACAGAGACACAGAGACAGAGACACAGAGACAGATACACAGAGACAGAGTCACAGAGACAGAGACACAGAGGCAGAGGCACAGAGACAGAGACACAGAGACAGAGACACAGAGACAGAGACACAGAGACAGGGACGCAGAGACAGAGACACAGAGACAGAGACACAATGACATATTCGGAGACAGAGACACAGGGAGAGAGACACAGAAACGTAGACACAAGGACAGAGACACAGAGACAGGGACACAGAGACGGAGACACAGAGACAGAGACACAGAGGCAGAGGCACAGAGACAGAAACACAGAGACAGAGACACAGAGACAGAGGCACAGAGACACAGAGACAGAGACACAGAGACAGTGACACAGGGACAGGGACACAGATACATAGCCACAGAGACAGAGACATAGAGACAGAGACACAGAGACCGAGACACAGAGACGGAGACACAGGGACAGAGACACAGAGACAGGGACACAGAGACAGAGACACAGAGACAGAGACGCAGAGACAGGGACACAGAGACAGGGACACAGAGACGGAGACACAAAGAGAGAGACACAGAGACAGAGACACAGAGACGGAGACGCAAGGACAGAGGCACAGAGACAGAGACACAGAGACAGAGACGCAGTGACAGAGACACACAGACAGAGACACAGAGACAGATTCACAGAGACAGAGACACAGAGACAGAGACACACGGACAGAGGCATAGACACAAAGACAGAGGCACAGAGACAGATACACAGAGAGAGAGACACAGAGGCAGAGACACAGAGAAAGAGACAGAGACACAGAGACGGAGACACAGGGACAGAGTCACAGAGACAGGGCACAGAGACGGAGACTCTGGGACAACGACACAGAGACAGAGATTCAGAGACAGGGACACAGAGACGGAGACACAGAGACAGAGACACAGAGGCAGAGGCACAGAGACAGAGACACACAGACAGAGACACAGAGACGGAGACACAGAGAGAGAGACACAGAGACAGAGACACAGAGACAGAGACACAGGTACAGAGACACAGAGGCAGAGGCACAGAGAGAGAGACACAGAGGCAGAGACACAGAGAAAGAGACAGAGACACAGAGACGGAGACACAGGGACAGAGACACAGAGACAGGGCACAGAGACGGAGACTCTGGGACAGAGACACAGAGACAGAGATTCAGAGACAGGGACACAGAGACGGAGACACAGAGACAGAGACACAGAGGCAGAGGCACAGAGACAGAGACACAGAGACAGAGACACAGAGACAGGGACACAGAGACAGGGACACAGAGACGGAGACACAGAGAGAGAGACGCAGAGACAGAGACACAGAGACAGAGACACAGGTACAGAGACACAGAGACATGGACACAGAGAGAGTGACTCAGAGACAGAGACACAGAGACGGAGACAGAGGCACAGAGACATATACATAGAGACAGAGACACAGAGACGGAGACTGTGGGACAGAGACACAGAGACAGAGACACAGTGAGACAGACAGAGACACAGAGACGGAGACACAGGGGCAGAGACACAGAGACAGAAACACAGATACAGATTCACAGAGACAGGGACACAGAGATACACCTTCAGAGGCATAGACACAGAGACAGAGACACAGAGACCGTGACACAAAGACGGAGACGCAGGGGCAGAGACACCGAGACAGAGACACAGAGACAGAGACACAGAGACAGAGACACAGAGACAGAGACACAGAGACAGAGACACAGAGACAGAGACACAGAGACAGAGACACAGAGAGAGAGACACAGAGACAGAGACACAGAGACAGAAACACAGAGACAGGGACACAGAGACAGAGACACAGAGACAGAGACACAGAGAGAGAGACACAGAGACAGAGACACAGAGGCAGAGATACAGAGTCAGAGACACAGAGACAGAGACACAGAGACAGAGACACAGAGACGGAGACACAGAGACAGAGACAGAGAGACAGAGACACAGAGACATGGACACAGAGAGAGTGACTCAGAGACAGAGACACAGAGACGGAGACAGAGACACAGAGACATAGACACAGAGACAGAGACACAGAGACAGAGATACAGAGACAGAGACACATAGACAGAGACACAGAGACAGAGACACAGAGCCAGAGACGCAGAGACAGAGACGCAGAGACAGGGACACAGAGACAGAGACACAGAGACAGAGACGCAGAGACAGAGACACAGGGACAGAGACACAGGGACAGAGACACAGAGACATGGACACAGAGAGAGTGACTCAGAGACAGAGACACAGAGACGGAGACAGAGGCACAGAGACACAGAGACAGAGACACAGAGACAGAGACACAGAGACAGAGACACAGAGACAGAGACACAGAGACAGAGACACAGAGACAGAGACACAGAGACAGAGACGCAGAGACAGGGACACAGAGACAGAGACACAGAGACCGAGACCCAGAGACAGAGACACAGATACAGAGACACAGAGACAGAGACACAGAGACAGAGACACAGAGACAGAGAAACAGAGACAGAGTCACAGAGACAGAGACACAGAGGCAGAGGCACAGAGAGAGAGACACAGAGGCAGAGACACAGAGAAAGAGACAGAGACACAGAGACGGAGACACAGGGACAGAGACACAGAGACAGGGCACAGAGACGGAGACTCTGGGACAGAGACACAGAGACAGAGATTCAGAGACAGGGACACAGAGACGGAGACACAGAGACAGAGACACAGAGGCAGAGGCACAGAGACGGAGACTGTGGGACAGAGACACAGAGACAGAGACACAGTGAGACAGACAGAGACACAGAGACGGAGACACAGGGGCAGAGACACAGAGACAGAAACACAGATACAGATTCACAGAGACAGGGACACAGAGATACACCTTCAGAGGCATAGACACAGAGACAGAGACACAGAGACCGTGAGACAAAGACGGAGACGCAGGGGCAGAGACACCGAGACAGAGACACAGAGACAGAGACACAGAGACAGAGACACAGAGACAGAGACACAGAGACGGAGACACAGAGACAGAGACACAGAGACAGAAACACAGAGACAGAGACACAGAGACAGAGACACAGAGACAGAGACACAGAGAGAGAGACACAGAGACAGAGACACAGAGACAGAAACACAGAGACAGGGACACAGAGACAGAGACACAGAGACACAGAGAGAGAGACACAGAGACAGAGACACAGAGGCAGAGATACAGAGTCAGAGACACAGAGACAGAGACACAGAGACAGAGACACAGAGACAGAGACACAGAGACAGAGACAGAGAGACAGAGACACAGAGACATGGACACAGAGAGAGTGACTCAGAGACAGAGACACAGAGACGGAGACAGAGACACAGAGACATAGACACAGAGACAGAGACACAGAGACAGAGATACAGAGACAGAGACACATAGACAGAGACACAGAGACAGAGACACAGAGCCAGAGACGCAGAGACAGAGACGCAGAGACAGGGACACAGAGACAGAGACACAGAGACAGAGACAGAGACACAGAGACAGAGACACAGAGACAGAGACACAGAGACAGAGACACAGAGACAGAGACACAGAGACAGAGACACAGAGACAGAGACACAGAGAGAGAGACACAGAGACAGAGACACAGAGACAGAGACACAGAGACAGAGACACAGAGACAGAGACACAGAGACAGAGACACAGAGACGGAGACACAGAGACGGAGACACAGATACAGAGACACAGAGACAGCGACACAGAGACAGAGACACATAGACAGAGACACAGAGACAGAGACACAGAGAAAGAGACACAGAGACAGGGACACAGAGACGGAGACACAAAGAGAGAGACACAGAGACAGAGACACAGAGACAGAGACACAGGTACAGAGACACAGAGACAGAGACACAGCGACAGAGACACAGAGACAGAGACACAGAGACAGAGACACAGGGACAGAGACACAGAGACAGAGACACAGAGACAGAGTCACAGAGACAGAGACACAGAGACAGAGACGCAGAGACAGGGACACAGAGACAGAGACACAGAGACCGAGACCCAGAGACAGAGACACAGATACAGAGACACAGAGACAGAGACACAGAGACAGAGACACAGAGACAGAGAAACAGAGACAGAGTCACAGAGGCAGAGACACAGAGGCAGAGTCACAGAGACAGAGACACAGAGGCAGAGGCACAGAGACGGAGACACAGAGACAGAGACGCAGTGACAGGGACGCAGAGACAGAGACACAGAGACAGAGACAAAATGACAGAGATTCGGAGACAGAGACACAGGGAGAGAGACACAGAAACGTAGACACAAGGACAGAGACACAGAGACAGGGACACAGAGACGGAGACACAGAGAGAGAGACACAGAGACAGAGACACAGGGGCAGAGGCACAGTGACAGAGACACAGAGACAGGGACACAGAGAGAGTGACACAAAGACAGAGACACAGGGACAGAGGAACAGAGACATAGACACAGAGACAGAGACACAGAGACAGAGACACAGGGACGGAGACACAAGGACAGAGACACAGAGACAGGGACACAGAGAGAGGGAGACAGAGACAGAGACACAGAGACAGAGACACAGAGACAGTGACACAGAGACGGATACTGTGGGACAGAGACACAGAGACAGAGACACAGTGAGACAGACAGAGACACAGAGACAGAGACACAGGGACAGAGACACAGAGACAGAGACACAGAGACAGATTCACAGAGACAGAGACACAGAGACAGAGACACAGAGACAGAGACGCAGAGACAGGGACACAGAGACAGAGACACCGAGACCGAGACGCAGAGACAGAGACACAGATACAGAGACACAGAGACAGAGACACAGAGACAGAGACACAGAGACAGAGAAACAGAGACAGAGTCACAGAGACAGAGACACAGAGGCAGAGGCACAGAGAGAGAGACACAGAGGCAGAGACACAGAGAAAGAGACAGAGACACAGAGACGGAGACACAGGGACAGAGACACAGAGACAGGGCACAGAGACGGAGACTCTGGGACAGAGACACAGAGACAGAGATTCAGAGACAGGGACACAGAGACGGAGACACAGAGACAGAGACACAGAGGCAGAGGCACAGAGACAGAGACACAGAGACAGAGACACAGAGACAGGGACACAGAGACAGGGACACAGAGACGGAGACACAGAGAGAGAGACGCAGAGACAGAGACACAGAGACAGAGACACAGGTACAGAGACACAGAGACATGGACACAGAGAGAGTGACTCAGAGACAGAGACACAGAGACGGAGACAGAGGCACAGAGACATATACATAGAGACAGAGACACAGAGACGGAGACTGTGGGACAGAGACACAGAGACAGAGACACAGTGAGACAGACAGAGACACAGAGACGGAGACACAGGGGCAGAGACACAGAGACAGAAACACAGATACAGATTCACAGAGACAGGGACACAGAGATACACCTTCAGAGGCATAGACACAGAGACAGAGACACAGAGACCGTGACACAAAGACGGAGACGCAGGGGCAGAGACCCCGAGACAGAGACACAGAGACAGAGACACAGAGACAGAGACACAGAGACAGAGACACAGAGACAGGGACACAGAGACAGAGACACAGAGACAGAGACACAGGGACAGAGACACAGAGACATGGACACAGAGAGAGTGACTCAGAGACAGAGACACAGAGACGGAGACAGAGGCACAGAGACATATACATAGAGACAGAGACACAGAGACGGAGACTGTGGGACAGAGACACAGAGACAGGGACACACAGAGAGTGACACAAAGGCAGAGACACAGGGACAGAGGAACAGAGACATAGACACAGAGACAGAGACACAGAGACAGATACACAGAGACAGAGACACAGAGACAGAGACACAGAGACAGAGACACAGAGACCGAGACACAGAGACGTAGACACATAGATACAGACACAGACACAGGGACAGAGACACAGGGACAGGGACACAGAGACATAGCCACAGAGACAGAGACATAGAGACAGAGACACGGAGACAGAGACACAGAGACGGAGACACAGGGACAGAGACACAGAGACAGGGACACAGAGAGAGTGACACAAAGACAGAGACACAGGGGCAGAGGAACAGAGACATAGACACAGAGACAGAGACACAGAGACAGAGACACAGAGACAGAGACACAGGGACGGAGACACAAGGACAGAGACACAGAGACATTGGACACGGAGAGAGAGACACAGAGACAGAGACACAGAGACAGAGACACAGAGACAGAGACACAGAGACAGAGACACAGAGACAGAGACACAGAGACAGAGACGCAGATACAGGGACACAGAGACAGAGACACAGCGACCGAGACCCAGAGACAGAGACACAGATACAGAGACACAGAGACAGAGAAACAGAGACAGAGTCACAGAGACAGAGACACAGAGGCAGAGGCACAGAGAGAGAGACACAGAGGCAGAGACACAGAGAAAGAGACAGAGACACAGAGACGGAGACACAGGGACAGAGACACAGAGACAGGGCACAGAGACGGAGACTCTGGGACAGAGACACAGAGACAGAGATTCAGAGACAGGGACACAGAGACGGAGACACAGAGACAGAGACACAGAGGCAGAGGCACAGAGACAGAGACACAGAGACAGGGACACAGAGACGGAGACACAGAGAGAGAGACACAGAGACAGAGACACAGGGGCAGAGGCACAGTGACAGAGACACAGAGACAGGCACACAGAGAGAGTGACACAAAGACAGAGACACAGGGACAGAGGAACAGAGACATAGACACAGAGACAGAGACACACGGACAGAGGCATAGACACAAAGACAGAGGCACAGAGACAGATACACAGAGAGAGAGACACAGAGGCAGAGACACAGAGAAAGAGACAGAGACACAGAGACGGAGACACAGGGACAGAGACACAGAGACAGGGCACAGAGACGGAGACTCTGGGACAACGACACAGAGACAGAGATTCAGAGACAGGGACACAGAGACGGAGACACAGAGACAGAGACACAGAGACAGAGACACACAGACAGAGACACAGAGACAGGGACACAGAGACGGAGACACGGAGAGAGAGACACAGAGACAGAGACACAGAGACAGAGACACAGGTACAGAGACACAGAGACAGAGACACAGCGACAGAGACACAGAGACAGAGACACAGAGACAGAGACACAGAGACAGCGACACAGGGACAGAGACACAGAGAAAGAGACACAGAGACAGAGACACAGAGACGGAGACTGTGGGACAGAGACACAGAGACAGAGACACAGTGAGACAGACAGAGACACAGAGACGGAGACACAGGGACAGAGACACAGAGACAGAAACACAGAGACAGATTCACAGAGACAGAGACACAGAGACAGAGACACAGAGGCAGAGACATAAAGACAGAGACATAGAGACCGAGACACGGAGACGGAGACTCAGGTCCAGAGACACACGGACAGAGGCATAGACACAAAGACAGAGACACAGAGACAGAGACACAGAGACAGAGACACAGAGACAGAGACACACGGACAGAGGCACAGACACAAAGACAGAGGCACAGAGACAGATACACAGAGAGAGAGACACAGAGGCAGAGACACAGAGAAAGAGACAGAGACACAGAGACGGAGACACAGGGACAGAGACACAGAGACAGGGCACAGAGACGGAGACTCTGGGACAACGACACAGAGACAGAGATTCAGAGACAGGGACACAGAGACGGAGACACAGAGACAGAGACACAGAGGCAGAGGCACAGAGACAGAGACACAGAGACAGAGACACACAGACAGAGACACAGAGACAGGGACACAGAGACGGAGACACGGAGAGAGAGACACAGAGACAGAGACACAGAGACAGAGACACAGGTACAGAGACACAGAGACAGAGACACAGCGACAGAGACACAGATACAGAGACACAGAGACAGAGACACAGAGACAGCGACACAGAGACAGAGACACAGAGAAAGAGACACAGAGACAGAGACACAGAGACGGAGACTGTGGGACAGAGACACAGAGACAGAGACACAGTGAGACAGACAGAGACACAGAGACGGAGACACAGGGACAGAGACACAGAGACAGAAACACAGAGACAGATTCACAGAGACAGAGACACAGAGACAGAGACACAGAGGCAGAGACATAAAGACAGAGACATAGAGACCGAGACACGGAGACGGAGACTCAGGTCCAGAGACACACGGACAGAGGCATAGACACAAAGACAGAGGCACAGAGACAGATACACAGAGAGAGAGACACAGAGGCAGAGACACAGAGACGGAGACTGTGGGACACAGACACAGAGACAGAGACACAGTGAGACAGACAGAGACACAGAGACGGAGACACAGGGACAGAGACACAGAGACAGAAACACAGATACAGATTCACAGAGAGAGGGACACAGAGATACACGTTCAGAGGCATAGACACAGAGACAGAGGCACAGAGACCGTGACACAAAGACGGAGACGCAGGGGCAGAGACACCGAGACAGAGACACAGAGACAGAGACACAGAGACAGAGACACAGAGACAGAGACACAGAGACAGAGACACAGAGACAGAGATACAGAGTCAGAGACACAGAGACAGAGACACAGAGACAGAGACACAGAGACAGAGACACAGAGACAGAGACACAGAGACAGAGACATAGAGACAGAGACACAGAGACAGAGACACAGAGACAGAGACGCAGAGACAGGGACACAGAGACAGAGACACAGAGACCGAGACCCAGAGACAGAGACACAGATACAGAGACACAGAGGCAGAGGCACAGAGACAGAGACACAGAGGCAGAGGCACAGAGACAGAGACACAGAGGCAGAGGCACAGAGACAGAGACACAGAGACAGAGACACAGAGACAGAGGCACAGAGACAAGGACACAGAGACAGAGACACAGAGACAGTGACACAGGGGCAGGGACACAGAGACATAGCCACAGAGACAGAGACATAGAGACAGAGACATAGAGACCGAGACACAGAGACGGAGACAAGGGACAGAGACACAGAGACAGGGACACAGAGACAGAGACACAGAGACAGAGACGCAGAGACAGGGACACAGAGACAGGGACACAGAGACGGAGACACAAAGAGAGAGACACAGAGACAGAGACACAGAGACGGAGTCGCAAGGACAGAGGCACAGAGACAGGGACACAGAGAGAGAGACTCAGAGACAGAGACGCAGAGACCGAGACGCAGAGACGGAGACACAGGGACAGAGACACAGAGAAAGAGAAACAGAGACAGAGATAGAGACAGAGACACTGCGACAGAGACACAGAGACAGAGACACGGAGACAGAGACACAGAGACAGAGACACAGAGACAGAGACACAGAGACAGAGACGCAGAGACAGGGACACAGAGACAGAGACACAGAGACCGAGACCCAGAGACAGAGACACAGATACAGAGACACAGAGGCAGAGGCAGAGAAACAGAGACACAGAGATAGGGACAGAGAGACGGAGACACAGGGACAGAGACACAGAGAAAGAGAAACAGAGACAGAGACAGAGACAGAGACAGAGACAGAGACACAGAGACAGAGACACAGAGACAGAGACACAGAGGCAGAGACAGAGACAGAGACACAGAGACAGAGACACAGAGACAGAGACACAGAGACAGAGACACAGAGACAGAGACACAGAGACAGAGACACAGAGACAGATACACAGAGACAGAGTCACAGAGACAGAGACACAGAGGCAGAGGCACAGAGACAGAGACACAGAGACAGAGACACAGAGACAGAGACACAGAGACAGGGACGCAGAGACAGAGACACAGAGACAGAGACACAATGACATATTCGGAGACAGAGACACAGGGAGAGAGACACAGAAACGTAGACACAAGGACAGAGACACAGAGACAGAGACACAGAGACGGAGACACACGGACAGAGGCATAGACACAAAGACAGAGGCACAGAGACAGATACACAGAGAGAGAGACACAGAGGCAGAGACACAGAGAAAGAGACAGAGACACAGAGACGGAGACACAGGGACAGAGTCACAGAGACAGGGCACAGAGACGGAGACTCTGGGACAACGACACAGAGACAGAGATTCAGAGACAGGGACACAGAGACGGAGACACAGAGACAGAGACACAGAGGCAGAGGCACAGAGACAGAGACACACAGACAGAGACACAGAGACGGAGACACAGAGAGAGAGACACAGAGACAGAGACACAGAGACAGAGACACAGGTACAGAGACACAGAGACAGAGACACAGCGACAGAGACACAGAGACAGAGGCACAGAGACAGAGACACAGAGACAGAGACACAGAGACAGAGACACAGAGACAGAGACACAGAGACAGAGACGCAGAGACAGGGACACAGAGACAGAGACACAGAGACCGAGACCCAGAGACAGAGACACAGATACAGAGACACAGAGACAGAGACACAGAGACTGAGACACAGAGACAGAGACACAGAGACAGAGACACAGAGACAGAGACGCAGAGACAGAGACACAGAGACAGAGAAACAGAGACAGAGTCACAGAGACAGAGACACGGAGGCAGAGGCACAGAGACAGAGACACAGAGACAGAGACACAGAGACAGAGACACAGAGACAGAGACGCAGAGACAGAGACGTAGAGACAGAGACACAGAGACAGGGACACAGAGACAGAGACACAGAGACAGAGACGCAGAGACAGAGACACAGGGACAGAGACACAGGGACAGAGACACAGAGACATGGACACAGAGAGAGTGACTCAGAGACAGAGACACAGAGACGGAGACAGAGGCACAGAGACACAGAGACAGAGACACAGAGACAGAGACACAGAGACAGAGACACAGAGACAGAGACACAGAGACAGAGACACAGAGACAGAGACACAGAGACAGAGACACAGAGACAGAGACGCAGAGACAGGGACACAGAGACAGAGACACAGAGACCGAGACCCAGAGACAGAGACACAGATACAGAGACACAGAGACAGAGACACAGAGACAGAGACACAGAGACAGAGAAACAGAGACAGAGTCACAGAGACAGAGACACAGAGGCAGAGGCACAGAGAGAGAGACACAGAGGCAGAGACACAGAGAAAGAGACAGAGACACAGAGACGGAGACACAGGGACAGAGACACAGAGACAGGGACACAGAGACGGATACTGTGGGACAGTGACACAGAGACAGAGACACAGTGAGACAGACAGAGACACAGAGACAGAGACACAGGGACAGAGACACAGAGACAGAGACACAGAGACAGATTCACAGAGACAGAGACACAGAGACAGAGACACAGAGACAGAGACGCAGAGACAGGGACACAGAGACAGAGACACCGAGACCGAGACGCAGAGACAGAGACACAGATACAGAGACACAGAGACAGAGACACAGAGACAGAGACACAGAGACAGAGAAACAGAGACAGAGTCACAGAGACAGAGACACAGAGGCAGAGGCACAGAGAGAGAGACACAGAGGCAGAGACACAGAGAAAGAGACAGAGACACAGAGACGGAGACACAGGGACAGAGACACAGAGACAGGGCACAGAGACGGAGACTCTGGGACAGAGACACAGAGACAGAGATTCAGAGACAGGGACACAGAGACGGAGACACAGAGACAGAGACACAGAGGCAGAGGCACAGAGACAGAGACACAGAGACAGAGACACAGAGACAGGGACACAGAGACAGGGACACAGAGACGGAGACACAGAGAGAGAGACGCAGAGACAGAGACACAGAGACAGAGACACAGGTACAGAGACACAGAGACATGGACACAGAGAGAGTGACTCAGAGACAGAGACACAGAGACGGAGACAGAGGCACAGAGACATATACATAGAGACAGAGACACAGAGACGGAGACTGTGGGACAGAGACACAGAGACAGAGACACAGTGAGACAGACAGAGACACAGAGACGGAGACACAGGGGCAGAGACACAGAGACAGAAACACAGATACAGATTCACAGAGACAGGGACACAGAGATACACCTTCAGAGGCATAGACACAGAGACAGAGACACAGAGACCGTGACACAAAGACGGAGACGCAGGGGCAGAGACACCGAGACAGAGACACAGAGACAGAGACACAGAGACAGAGACACAGAGACAGAGACACAGAGACAGAGACACAGAGACAGAGACACAGAGAGAGAGACACAGAGACAGAGACACAGAGACAGAAACACAGAGACAGGGACACAGAGACAGAGACACAGAGACAGAGACACAGAGAGAGAGACACAGAGACAGAGACACAGAGGCAGAGATACAGAGTCAGAGACACAGAGGCAGAGACACAGAGACAGAGACACAGAGACGGAGACACAGAGACAGAGACAGAGAGACAGAGACACAGAGACATGGACACAGAGAGAGTGACTCAGAGACAGAGACACAGAGACGGAGACAGAGACACAGAGACATAGACACAGAGACAGAGACACAGAGACAGAGATACAGAGACAGAGACACATAGACAGAGACACAGAGACAGAGACACAGAGCCAGAGACGCAGAGACAGAGACGCAGAGACAGGGACACAGAGACAGAGACACAGAGACAGAGACGCAGAGACAGAGACACAGGGACAGAGACACAGGGACAGAGACACAGAGACATGGACACAGAGAGAGTGACTCAGAGACAGAGACACAGAGACGGAGACAGAGGCACAGAGACACAGAGACAGAGACACAGAGACAGAGACACAGAGACAGAGACACAGAGACAGAGACACAGAGACAGAGACACAGAGACAGAGACACAGAGACAGAGACACAGAGACAGAGACGCAGAGACAGGGACACAGAGACAGAGACACAGAGACCGAGACCCAGAGACAGAGACACAGATACAGAGACACAGAGACAGAGACACAGAGACAGAGACACAGAGACAGAGAAACAGAGACAGAGTCACAGAGACAGAGACACAGAGGCAGAGGCACAGAGAGAGAGACACAGAGGCAGAGACACAGAGAAAGAGACAGAGACACAGAGACGGAGACACAGGGACAGAGACACAGAGACAGGGCACAGAGACGGAGACTCTGGGACAGAGACACAGAGACAGAGATTCAGAGACAGGGACACAGAGACGGAGACACAGAGACAGAGACACAGAGGCAGAGGCACAGAGACGGAGACTGTGGGACAGAGACACAGAGACAGAGACACAGTGAGACAGACAGAGACACAGAGACGGAGACACAGGGGCAGAGACACAGAGACAGAAACACAGATACAGATTCACAGAGACAGGGACACAGAGATACACCTTCAGAGGCATAGACACAGAGACAGAGACACAGAGACCGTGAGACAAAGACGGAGACGCAGGGGCAGAGACACCGAGACAGAGACACAGAGACAGAGACACAGAGACAGAGACACAGAGACAGAGACACAGAGACGGAGACACAGAGACAGAGACACAGAGACAGAAACACAGAGACAGAGACACAGAGACAGAGACACAGAGACAGAGACACAGAGAGAGAGACACAGAGACAGAGACACAGAGACAGAAACACAGAGACAGGGACACAGAGACAGAGACACAGAGACAGAGACACAGAGAGAGAGACACAGAGACAGAGACACAGAGGCAGAGATACAGAGTCAGAGACACAGAGACAGAGACACAGAGACAGAGACACAGAGACAGAGACACAGAGACAGAGACAGAGAGACAGAGACACAGAGACATGGACACAGAGAGAGTGACTCAGAGACAGAGACACAGAGACGGAGACAGAGACACAGAGACATAGACACAGAGACAGAGACACAGAGACAGAGATACAGAGACAGAGACACATAGACAGAGACACAGAGACAGAGACACAGAGCCAGAGACGCAGAGACAGAGACGCAGAGACAGGGACACAGAGACAGAGACACAGAGACAGAGACAGAGACACAGAGACAGAGACACAGAGACAGAGACACAGAGACAGAGACACAGAGACAGAGACACAGAGACAGAGACACAGAGAGAGAGACACAGAGACAGAGACACAGAGACAGAGACACAGAGACAGAGACACAGAGACAGAGACACAGAGACAGAGACACAGAGACGGAGACACAGAGACGGAGACACAGATACAGAGACACAGAGACAGCGACACAGAGACAGAGACACATAGACAGAGACACAGAGACAGAGACACAGAGAAAGAGACACAGAGACAGGGACACAGAGACGGAGACACAAAGAGAGAGACACAGAGACAGAGACACAGAGACAGAGACACAGGTACAGAGACACAGAGACAGAGACACAGCGACAGAGACACAGAGACAGAGACACAGAGACAGAGACACAGGGACAGAGACACAGAGACAGAGACACAGAGACAGAGTCACAGAGACAGAGACACAGAGACAGAGACGCAGAGACAGGGACACAGAGACAGAGACACAGAGACCGAGACCCAGAGACAGAGACACAGATACAGAGACACAGAGACAGAGACACAGAGACAGAGACACAGAGACAGAGAAACAGAGACAGAGTCACAGAGGCAGAGACACAGAGGCAGAGTCACAGAGACAGAGACACAGAGGCAGAGGCACAGAGACGGAGACACAGAGACAGAGACGCAGTGACAGGGACGCAGAGACAGAGACACAGAGACAGAGACAAAATGACAGAGATTCGGAGACAGAGACACAGGGAGAGAGACACAGAAACGTAGACACAAGGACAGAGACACAGAGACAGGGACACAGAGACGGAGACACAGAGAGAGAGACACAGAGACAGAGACACAGGGGCAGAGGCACAGTGACAGAGACACAGAGACAGGGACACAGAGAGAGTGACACAAAGACAGAGACACAGGGACAGAGGAACAGAGACATAGACACAGAGACAGAGACACAGAGACAGAGACACAGGGACGGAGACACAAGGACAGAGACACAGAGACAGGGACACAGAGAGAGGGAGACAGAGACAGAGACACAGAGACAGAGACACAGAGACAGTGACACAGAGACGGATACTGTGGGACAGAGACACAGAGACAGAGACACAGTGAGACAGACAGAGACACAGAGACAGAGACACAGGGACAGAGACACAGAGACAGAGACACAGAGACAGATTCACAGAGACAGAGACACAGAGACAGAGACACAGAGACAGAGACGCAGAGACAGGGACACAGAGACAGAGACACCGAGACCGAGACGCAGAGACAGAGACACAGATACAGAGACACAGAGACAGAGACACAGAGACAGAGACACAGAGACAGAGAAACAGAGACAGAGTCACAGAGACAGAGACACAGAGGCAGAGGCACAGAGAGAGAGACACAGAGGCAGAGACACAGAGAAAGAGACAGAGACACAGAGACGGAGACACAGGGACAGAGACACAGAGACAGGGCACAGAGACGGAGACTCTGGGACAGAGACACAGAGACAGAGATTCAGAGACAGGGACACAGAGACGGAGACACAGAGACAGAGACACAGAGGCAGAGGCACAGAGACAGAGACACAGAGACAGAGACACAGAGACAGGGACACAGAGACAGGGACACAGAGACGGAGACACAGAGAGAGAGACGCAGAGACAGAGACACAGAGACAGAGACACAGGTACAGAGACACAGAGACATGGACACAGAGAGAGTGACTCAGAGACAGAGACACAGAGACGGAGACAGAGGCACAGAGACATATACATAGAGACAGAGACACAGAGACGGAGACTGTGGGACAGAGACACAGAGACAGAGACACAGTGAGACAGACAGAGACACAGAGACGGAGACACAGGGGCAGAGACACAGAGACAGAAACACAGATACAGATTCACAGAGACAGGGACACAGAGATACACCTTCAGAGGCATAGACACAGAGACAGAGACACAGAGACCGTGACACAAAGACGGAGACGCAGGGGCAGAGACCCCGAGACAGAGACACAGAGACAGAGACACAGAGACAGAGACACAGAGACAGAGACACAGAGACAGGGACACAGAGACAGAGACACAGAGACAGAGACACAGGGACAGAGACACAGAGACATGGACACAGAGAGAGTGACTCAGAGACAGAGACACAGAGACGGAGACAGAGGCACAGAGACATATACATAGAGACAGAGACACAGAGACGGAGACTGTGGGACAGAGACACAGAGACAGGGACACACAGAGAGTGACACAAAGGCAGAGACACAGGGACAGAGGAACAGAGACATAGACACAGAGACAGAGACACAGAGACAGATACACAGAGACAGAGACACAGAGACAGAGACACAGAGACAGAGACACAGAGACCGAGACACAGAGACGTAGACACATAGATACAGACACAGACACAGGGACAGAGACACAGGGACAGGGACACAGAGACATAGCCACAGAGACAGAGACATAGAGACAGAGACACGGAGACAGAGACACAGAGACGGAGACACAGGGACAGAGACACAGAGACAGGGACACAGAGAGAGTGACACAAAGACAGAGACACAGGGGCAGAGGAACAGAGACATAGACACAGAGACAGAGACACAGAGACAGAGACACAGAGACAGAGACACAGGGACGGAGACACAAGGACAGAGACACAGAGACATTGGACACGGAGAGAGAGACACAGAGACAGAGACACAGAGAGAGAGACACAGAGACAGAGACACAGAGACAGAAACACAGAGACAGGGACACAGAGACAGAGACACAGAGACAGAGACACAGAGAGAGAGACACAGAGACAGAGACACAGAGGCAGAGATACAGAGTCAGAGACACAGAGACAGAGACACAGAGACAGAGACACAGAGACAGAGACACAGAGACAGAGACAGAGAGACAGAGACACAGAGACATGGACACAGAGAGAGTGACTCAGAGACAGAGACACAGAGACGGAGACAGAGACACAGAGACATAGACACAGAGACAGAGACACAGAGACAGAGATACAGAGACAGAGACACATAGACAGAGACACAGAGACAGAGACACAGAGACAGAGACGCAGAGACAGAGACGCAGAGACAGGGACACAGAGACAGAGACACAGAGAGAGAGACAGAGACACAGAGACAGAGACACAGAGACAGAGACACAGAGACAGAGACACAGAGACAGAGACACAGAGAGAGAGACACAGAGACAGAGACACAGAGACAGAGACACAGAGACAGAGACACAGAGACAGAGACACAGAGACAGAGACACAGAGACGGAGACACAGAGACGGAGACACAGATACAGAGACACAGAGACAGCGACACAGAGACAGAGACACAGAGACAGAGACACAGAGACAGAGACACAGAGAAAGAGAAACAGAGACAGAGACAGAGACAGAGACACAGAGACAGAGACACAGAGACAGAGACACAGAGACAGAGACACAGAGACAGAGACACAGAGACAGAGACACAGAGACAGAGACACAGAGACAGAGACACAGGGACAGAGACGCAGAGACAGAGACACAGAGACGGAGACCCAGAGACAGAGACACAGATACAGAGACACAGAGACAGAGACACAGTGACAGAGACACAGAGACAGAGACACAGAGACAGAGACACAGAGACAGATACACAGAGACAGAGACACAGAGGCAGAGGCACAGAGACGGAGACACAGAGACAGAGACACAGAGACAGGGACGCAGAGACAGAGACACAGAGACAGAGACAAAATGACAGAGATTCGGAGACAGAGACACAGGGAGAGAGACACAGAAACGTAGACACAAGGACAGAGACACAGAGACAGGGACGCAGAGACGGAGACACAGAGAGAGAGACACAGAGACAGAGACACAGGGGCAGAGGCACAGTGACAGAGACACAGAGACAGGGACACAGAGAGAGTGACACAAAGACAGAGACACAGGGACAGAGGAACAGAGACATAGACACAGAGACAGAGACACAGAGACAGAGACACAGGGACGGAGACACAAGGACAGAAACACAGAGACAGGGACACAGAGAGAGGGAGACAGAGACAGAGACACAGAGACAGAGACACAGAGACAGAGACACAGAGACGGATACTGTGGGACAGAGACACAGAGACAGAGACACAGTGAGACAGACAGAGACACAGAGACAGAGACACAGGGACAGAGACACAGAGACAGAGACACAGAGACAGATTCACAGAGACAGAGACACAGAGACAGAGACACACGGACAGAGGCATAGACACAAAGACAGAGGCACAGAGACAGATACACAGAGAGAGAGACACAGAGGCAGAGACACAGAGAAAGAGACAGAGACACAGAGACGGAGACACAGGGACAGAGACACAGAGACAGGGCACAGAGACGGAGACTCTGGGACAACGACACAGAGACAGAGATTCAGAGACAGGGACACAGAGACGGAGACACAGAGACAGAGACACAGAGGCAGAGGCACAGAGACAGAGACACAGAGACAGAGACACACAGACAGAGACACAGAGACAGGGACACAGAGACGGAGACACAGAGAGAGAGACACAGAGACAGAGACACAGAGACAGAGACACAGGTACAGAGACACAGAGACAGAGACACAGCGACAGAGACACAGAGACAGAGACACAGAGACAGAGACACAGGGACAGAGACACGGAGACAGAGACACAGAGACAGAGACACAGAGACAGAGACACAGCGACAGAGACGCAGAGACAGGGACACAGAAACAGAGACACAGAGACCGAGACCCAGAGACAGAGACACAGATACAGAGACACAGAGACAGAGACACAGAGACAGAGACACAGAGACAGAGAAACAGAGACAGAGTCACAGAGGCAGAGACACAGAGGCAGAGTCACAGAGACAGAGACACAGAGGCAGAGGCACAGAGACGGAGACACAGAGACAGAGACGCAGTGACAGGGACGCAGAGACAGAGACACAGAGACAGAGACAAAATGACAGAGATTCGGAGACAGAGACACAGGGAGAGAGACACAGAAACGTAGACACAAGGACAGAGACACAGAGACAGGGACACAGAGACGGAGACACAGAGAGAGAGACACAGAGACAGAGACACAGGGGCAGAGGCACAGTGACAGAGACACAGAGACAGGGACACAGAGAGAGTGACACAAAGACAGAGACACAGGGACAGAGGAACAGAGACATAGACACAGAGACAGAGACACACGGACAGAGGCATAGACACAAAGACAGAGGCACAGAGACAGATACACAGAGAGAGAGACACAGAGGCAGAGACACAGAGAAAGAGACAGAGACACAGAGACGGAGACACAGGGACAGAGACACAGAGACAGGGCACAGAGACGCAGACTCTGGGACAACGACACAGAGACAGAGATTCAGAGACAGGGAAACAGAGACGGAGACACAGAGACAGAGACACAGAGGCAGAGGCACAGAGACAGAGACACAGAGACAGAGACACACAGACAGAGACACAGAGACAGGGACACAGAGACGGAGACACAGAGAGAGAGACACAGAGACAGAGACGCAGAGACAGAGACACAGGTACAGACACACAGAGACAGAGGCACAGCGACAGAGACACAGAGACAGAGACACAGAGACAGAGACACAGGGACAGAGACACAGAGACAGAGACACAGAGACAGAGACACAGAGACAGAGACACAGAGACAGAGACGCAGAGACAGGGACACAGAGACAGAGACACAGAGACCGAGACCCAGAGACAGAGACACAGATACAGAGACACAGAGACAGAGACACAGAGACAGAGACACAGAGACAGAGAAACAGAGACAGAGTCACAGAGGCAGAGACACAGAGGCAGAGTCACAGAGACAGAGACACAGAGGCAGAGGCACAGAGACGGAGACACAGAGACAGAGACGCAGTGACAGGGACGCAGAGACAGAGACACAGAGACAGAGACAAAATGACAGAGATTCGGAGACAGAGACACAGGGAGAGAGACACAGAAACGTAGACACAAGGACAGAGACACAGAGACAGGGACACAGAGACGGAGACACAGAGAGAGAGACACAGAGACAGAGACACAGGGGCAGAGGCACAGTGACAGAGACACAGAGACAGGGACACAGAGAGAGTGACACAAAGACAGAGACACAGGGACAGAGGAACAGAGACATAGACACAGAGACAGAGACACAGAGACAGAGACACAGGGACGGAGACACAAGGACAGAGACACAGAGACAGGGACACAGAGAGAGGGAGACAGAGACAGAGACACAGAGACAGAGACACAGAGACAGTGACACAGAGACGGATACTGTGGGACAGAGACACAGAGACAGAGACACAGTGAGACAGACAGAGACACAGAGACAGAGACACAGGGACAGAGACACAGAGACAGGGAAACAGAGACAGATTCACAGAGACAGAGACACAGAGACAGAGACACAGAGACAGAGACACAGAGACAGAGACGCAGAGACAGGGACACAGAGACAGAGACACCGAGACCGAGACGCAGAGACAGAGACACAGATACAGAGACACAGAGACAGAGACACAGAGACAGAGACACAGAGACAGAGAAACAGAGACAGAGTCACAGAGACAGAGACACAGAGGCAGAGGCACAGAGAGAGAGACACAGAGGCAGAGACACAGAGAAAGAGACAGAGACACAGAGACGGAGACACAGGGACAGAGACACAGAGACAGGGCACAGAGACGGAGACTCTGGGACAGAGACACAGAGACAGAGATTCAGAGACAGGGACACAGAGACGGAGACACAGAGACAGAGACACAGAGGCAGAGGCACAGAGACAGAGACACAGAGACAGAGACACAGAGACAGGGACACAGAGACAGGGACACAGAGACGGAGACACAGAGAGAGAGACGCAGAGACAGAGACACAGAGACAGAGACACAGGTACAGAGACACAGAGACATGGACACAGAGAGAGTGACTCAGAGACAGAGACACAGAGACGGAGACAGAGGCACAGAGACATATACATAGAGACAGAGACACAGAGACGGAGACTGTGGGACAGAGACACAGAGACAGGGACACAGAGAGAGTGACACAAAGACAGAGACACAGGGACAGAGGAACAGAGACATAGACACAGAGACAGAGACACAGAGACAGATACACAGAGACAGAGACACAGAGACAGAGACACAGAGACAGAGACACAGAGACCGAGACACAGAGACGTAGACACATAGATACAGACACAGACACAGGGACAGAGACACAGGGACAGGGACACAGAGACATAGCCACAGAGACAGAGACATAGAGACAGAGACACGGAGACAGAGACACAGAGACGGAGACACAGGGACAGAGACACAGAGACAGGGACACAGAGAGAGTGACACACGGACAGAGGCATAGACACAAAGACAGAGGCACAGAGACAGATACACAGAGAGAGAGACACAGAGGCAGAGACACAGAGACGGAGACTGTGGGACAGAGACACAGAGACAGAGACACAGTGAGACAGACAGAGACACAGAGACGGAGACACAGGGGCAGAGACACAGAGACAGAAACACAGATACAGATTCACAGAGACAGGGACACAGAGATACACCTTCAGAGGCATAGACACAGAGACAGAGACACAGAGACCGTGACACAAAGACGGAGACGCAGGGGCAGAGACACCGAGACAGAGACACAGAGACAGAGACACAGAGACAGAGACACAGAGACAGAGACACAGAGACGGAGACACAGAGGCAGAGACACAGAGACGGAGACTGTGGGACAGAGACACAGAGACAGAGACACAGTGAGACAGACAGAGACACAGAGACGGAGACACAGGGGCAGAGACACAGGGACAGAAACACAGATACAGATTCACAGAGACAGGGACACAGAGATACACCTTCAGAGGCATAGACACAGAGACAGAGACACAGAGACCGTGACACAAAGACGGAGACGCAGGGGCAGAGACACCGAGACAGAGACACAGAGACAGAAACACAGAGACAGAGACACAGAGACAGAGACACAGAGACAGAGACACAGAGAGAGAGACACAGAGACAGAGACACAGAGGCAGAGATACAGAGTAAGAGACACAGAGACAGAGACACAGAGACAGAGACACAGAGACAGAGACACAGAGACAGAGACAGAGACAGAGAGACAGAGACACAGAGACATGGACACAGAGAGAGTGACTCAGAGACAGAGACACAGAGACGGAGACAGAGACACAGAGACATAGACACAGAGACAGAGACACAGAGACAGAGATACAGAGACAGAGACACATAGACAGAGACACAGAGACAGAGACACAGAGACAGAGACGCAGAGACAGAGACGCAGAGACAGGGACACAGAGACAGAGACACAGAGACAGAGACAGAGACACAGAGACAGAGACACAGAGACAGAGACACAGAGACAGAGACACAGAGACAGAGACACAGAGACAGAGACACAGAGAGAGAGACACAGAGACAGAGACACAGAGACAGAGACACAGAGACAGAGACACAGAGACAGAGACACAGAGACAGAGACACAGAGACGGAGACACAGAGACGGAGACACAGATACAGAGACACAGAGACAGCGACACAGAGACAGAGACACAGAGACAGAGACACAGAGAAAGAGAAACAGAGACAGAGACACAGAGACAGAGACACAGAGACAGAGACACAGAGACAGAGACACAGAGACAGAGACACAGAGACAGAGACACAGAGACAGAGACACAGAGACAGAGACACAGAGACAGAGACACAGAGACAGAGACACAGAGACAGAGACACAGAGACAGAGACACAGAGACAGAGACACAGAGACAGAGACACAGAGACAGAGACGCAGAGACAGAGACACAGAGACGGAGACCCAGAGACAGAGACACAGATACAGAGACACAGAGACAGAGACACAGTGACAGAGACACAGAGACAGAGACACAGAGACAGAGACACAGAGACAGATACACAGAGACAGAGACACAGAGGCAGAGGCACAGAGACGGAGACACAGAGACAGAGACACAGAGACAGGGACGCAGAGACAGAGACACAGAGACAGAGACAAAATGACAGAGATTCGGAGACAGAGACACAGGGAGAGAGACACAGAAACGTAGACACAAGGACAGAGACACAGAGACAGGGACGCAGAGACGGAGACACAGAGAGAGAGACACAGAGACAGAGACACAGGGGCAGAGGCACAGTGACAGAGACACAGAGACAGGGACACAGAGAGAGTGACACAAAGACAGAGACACAGGGACAGAGGAACAGAGACATAGACACAGAGACAGAGACACAGAGACAGAGACACAGAGACAGAGACACAGTGACGGAGACACAGAGACAGAGACACAGAGAAAGAGAAACAGAGACAGAGACAGAGACACAGAGACAGAGACACAGAGACAGAGACACAGCGACAGAGACACAGAGACAGAGACACAGAGACAGAGACACAGAGACAGAGACACAGAGACAGAGACACAGAGACAGAGTCACAGAGACAGAGACACAGAGGCAGAGGCACAGAGACGGAGACACAGAGACAGAGACACAGAGACAGGGACGCAGAGACTGAGACACAGAGACAGAGACAAAATGACAGAGATTCGGAGACAGAGACACAGGGAGAGAGACACAGAAACGTAGACACAAGGACAGATACACAGAGACAGGGACACAGAGACGGAGACACAGAGAGAGAGACACAGAGACAGAGACACAGGGGCAGAGGCACAGTGACAGAGACACAGAGACAGGGACACAGAGAGAGTGACACAAAGACAGAGACACAGGGACAGAGGAACAGAGACATAGACACAGAGACAGAGACACAGAGACAGAGACACAGGGACGGAGACACAAGGACAGAGACACAGAGACAGGGACACAGAGAGAGGGAGACAGAGACAGGGACACAGAGACAGAGACACAGAGACAGAGGCACAGAGACAGAGACACAGAGACAGAGACACAGAGACAGAGACGCAGAGACAGAGACACAGAGACGGAGACCCAGAGACAGAGACACAGATACAGAGACACAGAGACAGAGACACAGTGACGGAGACACAGAGACAGAGACACAGAGAAAGAGAAACAGAGACAGAGACAGAGACACAGAGACAGAGACACAGAGACAGAGACACAGAGACAGAGACACAGAGACAGAGACACAGAGACAGAGACACAGAGACAGAGACACAGAGACAGAGACACAGAGACAGAGACACAGAGACAGAGTCACAGAGACAGAGACACAGAGGCAGAGGCACAGAGACGGAGACACAGAGACAGAGACACAGAGACAGGGACGCAGAGACTGAGACACAGAGACAGAGACAAAATGACAGAGATTCGGAGACAGAGACACAGGGAGAGAGACACAGAAACGTAGACACAAGGACAGATACACAGAGACAGGGACACAGAGACGGAGACACAGAGAGAGAGACACAGAGACAGAGACACAGGGGCAGAGGCACAGTGACAGAGACACAGAGACAGGGACACAGAGAGAGTGACACAAAGACAGAGACACAGGGACAGAGGAACAGAGACATAGACACAGAGACAGAGACACAGAGACAGAGACACAGGGACGGAGACACAAGAACAGAGACACAGAGACAGGGACACAGAGAGAGGGAGACAGAGACAGGGACACAGAGACAGAGACACAGAGACAGAGACACAGAGACGGATACTGTGGGACAGAGACACAGAGACAGAGACACAGAGACAGAGACGCAGAGACAGGGACACAGAGACAGGGACACAGAGACGGAGACACAAAGAGAGAGACACAGAGACAGAGACACAGAGACGGAGACGCAAGGACAGAGGCACAGAGACAGGGACACAGAGAGAGAGACTCAGAGACAGAGACGCAGAGACCGAGACGCAGAGACGGAGACACAGGGACAGAGACACAGAGAAAGAGAAACAGAGACAGAGATAGAGACAGAGACACTGCGACAGAGACACAGAGACAGAGACACGGAGACAGAGACACAGAGACAGAGACACAGAGACAGAGACACAGAGACAGAGACGCAGAGACAGGGACACAGAGACAGAGACACAGAGACCGAGACCCAGAGACAGAGACACAGATACAGAGACACAGAGGCAGAGGCACAGAAACAGAGACACAGAGATAGGGACAGAGAGACGGAGACACAGGGACAGAGACACAGAGAAAGAGAAACAGAGACAGAGACAGAGACAGAGACAGAGACAGAGACACAGAGACAGAGACACAGAGACAGAGACACAGAGGCAGAGACAGAGACAGAGACACAGAGACAGAGACACAGAGAAAGAGAAACAGAGACAGAGACAGAGACAGAGACACAGAGACAGAGACACAGAGACAGAGACACAGAGACAGAGACACAGAGACAGAGACACAGAGACAGAGGCACAGAGACAGAGACACAGAGACAGAGACACAGAGACAGAGACGCAGAGACAGAGACACAGAGACGGAGACCCAGAGACAGAGACACAGATACAGAGACACAGAGACAGAGACACAGTGACGGAGACACAGAGACAGAGACACAGAGAAAGAGAAACAGAGACAGAGACACAGAGACAGAGACACAGAGACAGAGACGCAGAGACAGAGACACAGAGACGGAGACCCAGAGACAGAGACACAGAGACAGCGACACAGAGACAGAGACACAGAGAAAGAGACACAGTGACAGAGACACAGAGACGGAGACTGTGGGACAGAGACACAGAGACAGAGACACAGTGAGACAGACAGAGACACAGAGACGGAGACACAGGGACAGAGACACAGACACAGAAACACAGAGACAGATTCACAGAGACAGAGACACAGAGACAGAGACACAGAGACAGAGACACAGAGACAGGGACGCAGAGACTGAGACACAGAGACAGAGACAAAATGACAGAGATTCGGAGACAGAGACACAGGGAGACAGACACAGAAACGTAGACACAAGGACAGATACACAGAGACAGGGACACAGAGACGGAGACACAGAGAGAGAGACACAGAGACAGAGACACAGGGGCAGAGGCACAGTGACAGAGACACAGAGACAGGGACACAGAGAGAGTGACACAAAGACAGAGACACAGGGACAGAGGAACAGAGACATAGACACAGAGACAGAGACACAGAGACAGAGACACAGGGACGGAGACACAAGGACAGAGACACAGAGACAGGGACACAGAGAGAGGGAGACAGAGACAGGGACACAGAGACAGAGACACAGAGACAGAGACACAGAGACGGATACTGTGGGACAGAGACACAGAGACAGAGACACAGTGAAACAGACAGAGACACAGAGACAGAGACACAGGGACAGAGACACAGAGACAGAGACACAGAGACAGAGACACACGGACAGAGGCACAGACACAAAGACAGAGGCACAGAGACAGATACACAGAGAGAGAGACACAGAGGCAGAGACACAGAGAAAGAGACAGAGACACAGAGACGGAGACACAGGGACAGAGACACAGAGACAGGGCACAGAGACGGAGACTCTGGGACAACGACACAGAGACAGAGATTCAGAGACAGGGACACAGAGACGGAGACACAGAGACAGAGACACAGAGGCAGAGGCACAGAGACAGAGACACAGAGACAGAGACACACAGACAGAGACACAGAGACAGGGACACAGAGACGGAGACACGGAGAGAGAGACACAGAGACAGAGACACAGAGACAGAGACACAGGTACAGAGACACAGAGACAGAGACACAGCGACAGAGACACAGAGACAGAGGCACAGAGACAGAGACACAGAGACAGCGACACAGAGACAGAGACACAGAGAAAGAGACACAGAGACAGAGACACAGAGACGGAGACTGTGGGACAGAGACACAGAGACAGAGACACAGTGAGACAGACAGAGACACAGAGACGGAGACTCAGGGACAGAGACACAGAGACAGAAACACAGAGACAGATTCACAGAGACAGAGACACAGAGACAGAGACACAGAGGCAGAGACATAAAGACAGAGACATAGAGACCGAGACACGGAGACGGAGACTCAGGTCCAGAGACACACGGACAGAGGCATAGACACAAAGACAGAGGCACAGAGACAGATACACAGAGAGAGAGACACAGAGGCAGAGACACAGAGACGGAGACTGTGGGACACAGACACAGAGACAGAGACACAGTGAGACAGACAGAGACACAGAGACGGAGACACAGGGACAGAGACACAGAGACAGAAACACAGATACAGATTCACAGAGACAGGGACACAGAGATACACGTTCAGAGGCATAGACACAGAGACAGAGGCACAGAGACCGTGACACAAAGACGGAGACGCAGGGGCAGAGACACCGAGACAGAGACACAGAGACAGAGACACAGAGACAGAGACACAGAGACAGAGACACAGAGACAGAGACACAGAGACAGAGACACAGAGACAGAGACACAGAGACAGAGATACAGAGTCAGAGACACAGAGACAGAGACACAGAGACAGAGACACAGAGACAGAGACACAGAGACAGAGACACAGAGACAGAGACATAGAGACAGAGACACAGAGACAGAGACACAGAGACAGAGACGCAGAGACAGGGACACAGAGACAGAGACACAGAGACCGAGACCCAGAGACAGAGACACAGATACAGAGACACAGAGGCAGAGGCACAGAGACAGAGACACAGAGGCAGAGGCACAGAGACAGAGACACAGAGGCAGAGGCACAGAGACAGAGACACAGAGACAGAGGCACAGAGACAAGGACACAGAGACAGAGACACAGAGACAGTGACACAGGGGCAGGGACACAGAGACATAGCCACAGAGACAGAGACATAGAGACAGAGCCATAGAGACCGAGACACAGAGACGGAGACAAGGGACAGAGACACAGAGACAGGGACACAGAGACAGAGACACAGAGACAGAGACGCAGAGACAGGGACACAGAGACAGGGACACAGAGACGGAGACACAAAGAGAGAGACACAGAGACAGAGACACAGAGACGGAGACGCAAGGACAGAGGCACAGAGACAGGGACACAGAGAGAGAGACTCAGAGACAGAGACGCAGAGACCGAGACGCAGAGACGGAGACACAGGGACAGAGACACAGAGAAAGAGAAACAGAGACAGAGATAGAGACAGAGACACTGCGACAGAGACACAGAGACAGAGACACGGAGACAGAGACAGAGACACAGAGACAGAGACACAGAGACAGAGACACAGAGACAGAAACGCAGAGACAGGGACACAGAGACAGAGACACAGTGAGACAGACAGAGACACAGAGACGGAGACACAGGGACAGAGACACAGAGACAGAAACACAGATACAGATTCACAGAGACAGGGACACAGAGATACACGTTCAGAGGCATAGACACAGAGACAGAGGCACAGAGACCGTGACACAAAGACGGAGACGCAGGGGCAGAGACACCGAGACAGAGACACAGAGACAGAGACACAGAGACAGAGACACAGAGACAGAGACACAGAGACAGAGACACAGAGACAGAGACACAGAGACAGAGACACAGAGACAGAGATACAGAGTCAGAGACACAGAGACAGAGACACAGAGACAGAGACACAGAGACAGAGACACAGAGACAGAGACACAGAGACAGAGACATAGAGACAGAGACACAGAGACAGAGACACAGAGACAGAGACGCAGAGACAGGGACACAGAGACAGAGACACAGAGACCGAGACCCAGAGACAGAGACACAGATACAGAGACACAGAGGCAGAGGCACAGAGACAGAGACACAGAGGCAGAGGCACAGAGACAGAGACACAGAGGCAGAGGCACAGAGACAGAGACACAGAGACAGAGGCACAGAGACAAGGACACAGAGACAGAGACACAGAGACAGTGACACAGGGGCAGGGACACAGAGACATAGCCACAGAGACAGAGACATAGAGACAGAGACATAGAGACCGAGACACAGAGACGGAGACAAGGGACAGAGACACAGAGACAGGGACACAGAGACAGAGACACAGAGACAGAGACGCAGAGACAGGGACACAGAGACAGGGACACAGAGACGGAGACACAAAGAGAGAGACACAGAGACAGAGACACAGAGACGGAGACGCAAGGACAGAGGCACAGAGACAGGGACACAGAGAGAGAGACTCAGAGACAGAGACGCAGAGACCGAGACGCAGAGACGGAGACACAGGGACAGAGACACAGAGAAAGAGAAACAGAGACAGAGATAGAGACAGAGACACTGCGACAGAGACACAGAGACAGAGACACGGAGACAGAGACAGAGACACAGAGACAGAGACACAGAGACAGAGACACAGAGACAGAAACGCAGAGACAGGGACACAGAGACAGAGACACAGAGACAGAGACACAGAGACAGAGACACAGAGACAGAGACACAGAGACGGAGACACAGAGACGGAGACACAGATACAGAGACACAGAGACAGAGACACAGAGACAGCGACACAGAGACAGAGACACAGAGACAGAGACACAGAGACAGAGACACAGAGAAAGAGAAACAGAGACAGAGACACAGAGACAGAGACACAGAGACTGAGACACAGAGACAGAGACACAGAGACAGAGACACAGAGACAGAGACACAGAGACAGAGACACAGAGACAGAGACACAGAGACAGAGACACAGAGACAGAGACACAGAGACAGAGACACAGAGACAGAGACACAGAGACAGAGACGCAGAGACAGAGACACAGAGACGGAGACCCAGAGACAGAGACACAGATACAGAGACACAGAGATAGAGACACAGTGACAGAGACACAGAGACAGAGACACAGAGACAGAGACACAGAGACAGATACACAGAGACAGAGACACAGAGGCAGAGGCACAGAGACGGAGACACAGAGACAGAGACACAGAGACAGGGACGCAGAGACAGAGACACAGAGACAGAGACAAAATGACAGAGATTCGGAGACAGAGACACAGGGAGAGAGACACAGAAACGTAGACACAAGGACAGAGACACAGAGACAGGGACGCAGAGACGGAGACACAGAGAGAGAGACACAGAGACAGAGACACAGGGGCAGAGGCACAGTGACAGAGACACAGAGACAGGGACACAGAGAGAGTGACACAAAGACAGAGACACAGGGACAGAGGAACAGAGACATAGACACAGAGACAGAGACACAGAGACAGAGACACAGGGACGGAGACACAAGGACAGAGACACAGAGACAGGGACACAGAGAGAGGGAGACAGAGACAGAGACACAGAGACAGAGACACAGAGACAGAGACACAGAGACGGATACTGTGGGACAGAGACACAGAGACAGAGACACAGTGAGACAGACAGAGACACAGAGACAGAGACACAGGGACAGAGACACAGAGACAGAGACACAGAGACAGATTCCCAGAGACAGAGACACAGAGACAGAGACACACGGACAGAGGCATAGACACAAAGACAGAGGCACAGAGACAGATACACAGAGAGAGAGACACAGAGGCAGAGACACAGAGAAAGAGACAGAGACACAGAGACGGAGACACAGGGACAGAGACACAGAGACAGGGCACAGAGACGGAGACTCTGGGACAACGACACAGAGACAGAGATTCAGAGACAGGGACACAGAGACGGAGACACAGAGACAGAGACACAGAGGCAGAGGCACAGAGACAGAGACACAGAGACAGAGACACACAGACCGAGACACAGAGACAGGGACACAGAGACGGAGACACAGAGAGAGAGACACAGAGACAGAGACGCAGAGACAGAGACACAGGTACAGACACACAGAGACAGAGACACAGCGACAGAGACACAGAGACAGAGACACAGAGACAGAGACACAGGGACAGAGACACAGAGACAGAGACACAGAGACAGAGACACAGAGACAGAGACACAGAGACAGAGACGCAGATACAGGGACACAGAGACAGAGACACAGCGACCGAGACCCAGAGACAGAGACACAGATACAGAGACACAGAGACAGAGAAACAGAGACAGAGTCACAGAGACAGAGACACAGAGGCAGAGGCACAGAGAGAGAGACACGGAGGCAGAGACACAGAGAAAGAGACAGAGACACAGAGACGGAGACACAGGGACAGAGACACAGAGACAGGGCACAGAGACGGAGACTCTGGGACAGAGACACAGAGACAGAGATTCAGAGACAGGGACACAGAGACGGAGACACAGAGACAGAGACACAGAGGCAGAGGCACAGAGACAGAGACACAGAGACAGAGACACAGAGACAGAGACACAGAGACAGAGACACAGAGACAGGGACACAGAGACGGAGACACAGAGAGAGAGACACAGAGACAGAGACACAGAGACAGAGACACAGAGACAGAGACACAGAGACAGAGACGCAGAGACAGGGACACAGAGACAGAGACACAGAGACCGAGACACAGAGACAGAGACACAGAGAAAGAGAAACAGAGACAGAGACAGAGACAGACACACAGAGACAGAGACACAGAGATAGAGACACAGATACAGAGACACAGAGACAGAGACACAGAGACAGAGACACAGAGACAGAGACACAGAGAAAGAGAAACAGAGACAGAGACAGAGACAGAGACACAGAGACAGAGACACAGAGACAGAGACACAGAGACAGAGACACAGAGACAGAGGCACAGAGACAGAGACACAGAGACAGAGACACAGAGACAGAGACGCAGAGACAGAGACACAGAGACGGAGACCCAGAGACAGAGACACAGATACAGAGACACAGAGACAGAGACACAGTGACGGAGACACAGAGACAGAGACACAGAGAAAGAGAAACAGAGACAGAGACAGAGACAGAGACACAGAGACAGAGACACAGAGACAGAGACACAGAGACAGAGACACAGAGACAGAGACGCAGAGACAGGGACACAGAGACAGAGACACAGAGACAGAGACACAGAGACAGAGACACAGAGACAGAGACACAGAGACGGAGACACAGAGACGGAGACACAGATACAGAGACACAGAGACAGCGACACAGAGACAGAGACACAGAGACAGAGACACAGAGACAGAGACACAGAGAAAGAGAAACAGAGACAGAGACACAGAGACAGAGACACAGAGACAGAGACACAGAGACAGAGACACAGAGACAGAGACACAGAGACAGAGACACAGAGACAGAGACACAGAGACAGAGACACAGAGACAGAGACACAGAGACAGAGACACAGAGACAGAGACACAGAGACAGAGACACAGAGACAGAGACACAGAGACAGAGACGCAGAGACAGAGACACAGAGACGGAGACCCAGAGACAGAGACACAGATACAGAGACACAGAGACAGAGACACAGTGACAGAGACACAGAGACAGAGACACAGAGACAGAGACACAGAGACAGATACACAGAGACAGAGACACAGAGGCAGAGGCACAGAGACGGAGACACAGAGACAGAGACACAGAGACAGGGACGCAGAGACAGAGACACAGAGACAGAGACAAAATGACAGAGATTCGGAGACAGAGACACAGGGAGAGAGACACAGAAACGTAGACACAAGGACAGAGACACAGAGACAGGGACGCAGAGACGGAGACACAGAGAGAGAGACACAGAGACAGAGACACAGGGGCAGAGGCACAGTGACAGAGACACAGAGACAGGGACACAGAGAGTGTGACACAAAGACAGAGACACAGGGACAGAGGAACAGAGACATAGACACAGAGACAGAGACACAGAGACAGAGACACAGGGACGGAGACACAAGGACAGAGACACAGAGACAGGGACACAGAGAGAGGGAGACAGAGACAGAGACACAGAGACAGAGACACAGAGACGGATACTGTGGGACAGAGACACAGAGACAGAGACACAGTGAGACAGACAGAGACACAGAGACAGAGACACAGGGACAGAGACACAGAGACAGAGACACAGAGACAGATTCCCAGAGACAGAGACACAGAGACAGAGACACACGGACAGAGGCATAGACACAAAGACAGAGGCACAGAGACAGATACACAGAGAGAGAGACACAGAGGCAGAGACACAGAGAAAGAGACAGAGACACAGAGACGGAGACACAGGGACAGAGACACAGAGACAGGGCACAGAGACGGAGACTCTGGGACAACGACACAGAGACAGAGATTCAGAGACAGGGACACAGAGACGGAGACACAGAGACAGAGACACAGAGGCAGAGGCACAGAGACAGAGACACAGAGACAGAGACACACAGACCGAGACACAGAGACAGGGACACAGAGACGGAGACACAGAGAGAGAGACACAGAGACAGAGACACAGGTACAGACACACAGAGACAGAGACACAGCGACAGAGACACAGAGACAGAGACACAGAGACAGAGACACAGGGACAGAGACACAGAGACAGAGACACAGAGACAGAGACACAGAGACAGAGACACAGAGACAGAGACGCAGATACAGGGACACAGAGACAGAGACACAGCGACCGAGACCCAGAGACAGAGACACAGATACAGAGACACAGAGACAGAGAAACAGAGACAGAGTCACAGAGACAGAGACACAGAGGCAGAGGCACAGAGAGAGAGACACAGAGGCAGAGACACAGAGAAAGAGACAGAGACACTGAGACGGAGACACAGGGACAGAGACACAGAGACAGGGCACAGAGACGGAGACTCTGGGACAGAGACACAGAGACAGAGATTCAGAGACAGGGACACAGAGACGGAGACACAGAGACAGAGACACAGAGGCAGAGGCACAGAGACAGAGACACAGAGACAGAGACACAGAGACAGAGACACAGAGACAGGGACACAGAGACGGAGACACAGAGAGAGAGACACAGAGACAGAGACACAGAGACAGAGACACAGAGACAGAGACACAGAGACAGAGACACAGAGACAGAGACGCAGAGACAGGGACACAGAGACAGAGACACAGAGACCGAGACACAGAGACAGAGACACAGAGAAAGAGAAACAGAGACAGAGACAGAGACAGACACACAGAGACAGAGACACAGAGAAAGAGACACAGAGACAGAGACACAGAGACGGAGACTGTGGGACAGAGACACAGAGACAGAGACACAGTGAGACAGACAGAGACACAGAGACGGAGACACAGGGACAGAGACACAGACACAGAAACACAGAGACAGATTCACAGAGACAGCGACACAGAGACAGAGACACAGAGAAAGAGACACAGAGACAGAGACACAGAGACGGAGACTGTGGGACAGAGACACAGAGACAGAGACACAGTGAGACAGACAGAGACACAGAGACGGAGACACAGGGACAGAGACACAGAGACAGAAACACAGAGACAGATTCACAGAGACAGAGACACAGAGACAGAGACACAGAGGCAGAGACATAAAGACAGACATAGAGACCGAGACACGGAGACGGAGACTCAGGTCCAGAGACACACGGACAGAGGCATAGACACAAAGACAGAGGCACAGAGACAGATACACAGAGAGAGAGACACAGAGGCAGAGACACAGAGACGGAGACTGTGGGACACAGACACAGAGACAGAGACACAGTGAGACAGACAGAGACACAGAGACGGAGACACAGGGACAGAGACACAGATACAGAAACACAGATACAGATTCACAGAGACAGGGACACAGAGATACACGTTCAGAGGCATAGACACAGAGACAGAGGCACAGAGACCGTGACACAAAGACGGAGACGCAGGGGCAGAGGCACCGAGACAGAGACACAGAGACAGAGACACAGAGACAGAGACACAGAGACAGAGACACAGAGACAGAGACACAGAGACAGAGACACAGAGACAGAGATACAGAGTCAGAGACACAGAGACAGAGACACAGAGACAGAGACACAGAGACAGAGACACAGAGACAGAGACACAGAGACAGAGACATAGAGACAGAGACACAGAGACAGAGACACAGAGACAGAGACGCAGAGACAGGGACACAGAGACAGAGACACAGAGACCGAGACCCAGAGACAGAGACACAGATACAGAGACACAGAGGCAGAGGCACAGAGACAGAGACACAGAGGCAGAGGCACAGAGACAGAGACACAGAGGCAGAGGCACAGAGACAGAGACACAGAGACAGAGGCACAGAGACAAGGACACAGAGACAGAGACACAGAGACAGTGACACAGGGGCAGGGACACAGAGACATAGCCACAGAGACAGAGACATAGAGACAGAGACATAGAGACCGAGACACAGAGACGGAGACAAGGGACAGAGACACAGAGACAGGGACACAGAGACAGAGACACAGAGACAGAGACGCAGAGACAGGGACACAGAGACAGGGACACAGAGACGGAGACACAAAGAGAGAGACACAGAGACAGAGACACAGAGACGGAGACGCAAGGACAGAGGCACAGAGACAGGGACACAGAGAGAGAGACTCAGAGACAGAGACGCAGAGACCGAGACGCAGAGACGGAGACACAGGGACAGAGACACAGAGAAAGAGAAACAGAGACAGAGATAGAGACAGAGACACTGCGACAGAGACACAGAGACAGAGACACGGAGACAGAGACACAGAGACAGAGACACAGAGACAGAGACACAGAGACAGAGACGCAGAGACAGGGACACAGAGACAGAGACACAGAGACCGAGTCCCAGAGACAGAGACACAGATACAGAGACACAGAGGCAGAGGCACAGAAACAGAGACACAGAGATAGGGACAGAGAGACGGAGACACAGGGACAGAGACACAGAGAAAGAGAAACAGAGACAGAGACAGAGACAGAGACAGAGACAGAGACACAGAGACAGAGACACAGAGACAGAGACACAGAGACAGAGACACAGAGGCAGAGACAGAGACAGAGACACAGAGACAGAGACACAGAGACAGAGACACAGAGACAGAGACGCAGAGACAGAGACACAGAGACGGAGACCCAGAGACAGAGACACAGATACAGAGACACAGAGACAGAGACACAGTGACGGAGACACAGAGACAGAGACACAGAGAAAGAGAAACAGAGACAGAGACAGAGACACAGAGACAGAGACACAGAGACAGAGACACAGAGACAGAGACACAGAGACAGAGACACAGAGACAGAGACACAGAGACAGAGACACAGAGACAGAGACACAGAGACAGAGACACAGAGACAGAGACACAGAGACAGAGACACAGAGACAGAGACACAGAGACAGAGACACAGAGACAGAGACACAGAGACAGAGACACAGGGACAGAGACACAGAGACAGAGACACAGAGACAGAGACACAGAGACAGAGACACACGGACAGAGGCACAGACACAAAGACAGAGGCACAGAGACAGATACACAGAGAGAGAGACACAGAGGCAGAGACACAGAGAAAGAGACAGAGACACAGAGACGGAGACACAGGGACAGAGACACAGAGACAGGGCACAGAGACGGAGACTCTGGGACAACGACACAGAGACAGAGATTCAGAGACAGGGACACAGAGACGGAGACACAGAGACAGAGACACAGAGGCAGAGGCACAGAGACAGAGACACAGAGACAGAGACACACAGACAGAGACACAGAGACAGGGACACAGAGACGAAGACACGGAGAGAGAGGCACAGAGACAGAGACACAGAGACAGAGACACAGGTACAGAGACACAGAGACAGAGACACAGCGACAGAGACACAGAGACAGAGACACAGAGACAGAGACACAGAGACAGCGACACAGAGACAGAGACACAGAGAAAGAGACACAGAGACAGAGACACAGAGACGGAGACTGTGGGACAGAGACACAGAGACAGAGACACAGTGAGACAGACAGAGACACAGAGACGGAGACACAGGGACAGAGACACAGACACAGAAACACAGAGACAGATTCACAGAGACAGAGACACAGAGACAGAGACACAGAGACAGAGACACAGAGACAGGGACGCAGAGACTGAGACACAGAGACAGAGACAAAATGACAGAGATTCGGAGACAGAGACACAGGGAGAGAGACACAGAAACGTAGACACAAGGACAGATACACAGAGACAGGGACACAGAGACGGAGACACAGAGAGAGAGACACAGAGACAGAGACACAGGGGCAGAGGCACAGTGACAGAGACACAGAGACCGGGACACAGAGAGAGTGACACAAAGACAGAGACACAGGGACAGAGGAACAGAGACATAGACACAGAGACAGAGACACAGAGACAGAGACACAGGGACGGAGACACAAGGACAGAGACACAGAGACAGGGACACAGAGAGAGGGAGACAGAGACAGGGACACAGAGACAGAGACACAGAGACAGAGACACAGAGACGGATACTGTGGGACAGAGACACAGAGACAGAGACACAGTGAGACAGACAGAGACACAGAGACAGAGACACAGGGACAGAGACACAGGGACAGAGACACAGAGACAGAGACACAGAGACAGAGACACACGGACAGAGGCACAGACACAAAGACAGAGGCACAGAGACAGATACACAGAGAGAGAGACACAGAGGCAGAGACACAGAGAAAGAGACAGAGACACAGAGACGGAGACACAGGGACAGAGACACAGAGACAGGGCACAGAGACGGAGACTCTGGGACAACGACACAGAGACAGAGATTCAGAGACAGGGACACAGAGACGGAGACACAGAGACAGAGACACAGAGGCAGAGGCACAGAGACAGAGACACAGAGACAGAGACACACAGACAGAGACACAGAGACAGGGACACAGAGACGGAGACACGGAGAGAGAGACACAGAGACAGAGACACAGAGACAGAGACACAGGTACAGAGACACAGAGAGAGAGACACAGCGACAGAGACACAGAGACAGAGACACAGAGACAGAGTCACAGAGACAGAGACACAGAGGCAGAGGCACAGAGAGAGAGACACAGAGACAGGGACACAGAGACGGAGACACAGAGAGAGAGACACAGAGACAGAGACACAGAGACAGAGACACAGGTACAGAGACACAGAGACAGAGACACAGCGACAGAGACACAGAGACAGAGGCACAGAGACAGAGACACAGAGACAGAGACACAGAGACACAGAGACAGAGACACAGAGACAGAGACGCAGAGACAGGGACACAGAGACAGAGACACAGAGACCGAGACACAGAGACAGAGACACAGAGAAAGAGAAACAGAGACAGAGACAGAGACAGAGACACAGAGACAGAGACACAAAGACAGAGACACAGAGACAGAGACACAGAGACAGAGACACAGATACAGAGACACAGAGACAGAGACACAGAGACAGAGACACAGATACAGAGACACAGAGACAGAGACACAGAGACAGAGACACAGAGACAGAGACACAGAGAAAGAGAAACAGAGACAGAAACAGAGACAGAGACAGAGACAGAGACAGAGACACAGAGACAGAGGCACAGAGAGAGAGAGACACAGAGACAGAGACACAGAGACAGAGACACAGAGACAGAGACACAGAGACAGAGACACAGAGACAGAGTCACAGAGACAGAGACACAGAGGCAGAGGCACAGAGACGGAGACACAGAGACAGAGACACAGAGACAGGGACGCAGAGACTGAGACACAGAGACAGAGACAAAATGACAGAGATTCGGAGACAGAGACACAGGGAGAGAGACACAGAAACGTAGACACAAGGACAGAGACACAGAGACAGGGACACAGAGACGGAGACACAGAGAGAGAGACACAGAGACAGAGACACAGGGGCAGAGGCACAGTGACAGAGACACAGAGACAGGGACACAGAGAGAGTGACACAAAGACAGAGACACAGAGAAAGAGACAGAGACACAGAGACGGAGACACAGGGACAGAGACACAGAGACAGGGCACAGAGACGGAGACTCTGGGACAACGACACAGAGACAGAGATTCAGAGACAGGGACACAGAGACGGAGACACAGAGACAGAGACACAGAGGCAGAGGCACAGAGACAGAGACACACAGACAGAGACACAGAGACGGAGACACAGAGAGAGAGACACAGAGACAGAGACACAGAGACAGAGACACAGGTACAGAGACACAGAGACAGAGACACAGCGACAAAGACACAGAGACAGAGACACAGAGACAGAGACACAGGGACAGAGACACAGAGACAGAGACACAGAGACAGAGACACAGAGACAGAGACACAGAGACAGAGACGCAGAGACAGGGACACAGAGACAGAGACACAGAGACCGAGACCCAGAGACAGAGACACAGATACAGAGACACAGAGACAGAGACACAGAGACAGAGACACAGAGACAGAGACACAGAGACAGAGACACAGAGACAGAGAAACAGAGACAGAGTCACAGAGACAGAGACACAGAGGCAGAGGCACAGAGAGAGAGACACAGAGGCAGAGACACAGAGAAAGAGACAAAGACACGGAGGCAGAGGCACAGAGACAGAGACACAGAGACAGAGACACAGAGACAGAGACACAGAGACAGAGACGCAGAGACAGAGACGTAGAGACAGAGACACAGAGACAGGGACACAGAGACAGAGACACAGAGACAGAGACGCAGAGACAGAGACACAGGGACAGAGACACAGGGACAGAGACACAGAGACATGGACACAGAGAGAGTGACTCAGAGACAGAGACACAGAGACGGAGACAGAGGCACAGAGACACAGAGACAGAGACACAGAGACAGAGACACAGAGACAGAGACACAGAGACAGAGACACAGAGACAGAGACACAGAGACAGAGACACAGAGACAGACACGCAGAGACAGGGACACAGAGACAGAGACACAGAGACCGAGACCCAGAGACAGAGACACAGATACAGAGACACAGAGACAGAGACGCAGAGACAGAGACACAGAGACAGAGAAACAGAGACCGAGTCACAGAGACAGAGACACAGAGGCAGAGGCACAGAGAGAGAGACACAGAGGCAGAGACACAGAGAAAGAGACAGAGACACAGAGACGGAGACACAGGGACAGAGACACAGAGACAGGGCACAGAGACGGAGACTCTGGGACAGAGACACAGAGACAGAGATTCAGAGACAGGGACACAGAGACGGAGACACAGAGACAGAGACACAGAGGCAGAGGCACAGAGACAGAGACACAGAGACAGAGACACAGAGACAGAGACACAGAGACAGGGACACAGAGACGGAGACACAGAGAGAGAGACACAGAGACAGAGACACAGAGACAGAGACACAGGTACAGAGACACAGAGACAGAGACACAGCGACAGAGACACAGAGACAGAGGCACAGAGACAGAGACACAGAGACAGAGACACAGAGACAGAGACACAGAGACAGAGACACAGAGACACAGAGACAGAGACGCAGAGACAGGGACACAGAGACAGAGACACAGAGACCGAGACCCAGAGACAGAGACACAGATACAGAGACACAGAGACAGAGACACAGAGACTGAGACACAGAGACAGAGACACAGAGACAGAGACACAGAGACAGAGACACAGAGACAGAGAAACAGAGACAGAGTCACAGAGACAGAGACACGGAGGCAGAGGCACAGAGACAGAGACACAGAGACAGAGACACAGAGACAGAGACACAGAGACAGAGACGCAGAGACAGAGACGTAGAGACAGAGACACAGAGACAGGGACACAGAGACAGAGACACAGAGACAGAGACGCAGAGACAGAGACACAGGGACAGAGACACAGGGACAGAGACACAGGGACATGGACACAGAGAGAGTGACTCAGAGACAGAGACACAGAGACGGAGACAGAGGCACAGAGACACAGAGACAGAGACACAGAGACAGAGACACAGAGACAGAGACACAGAGACAGAGACACAGAGACAGAGACACAGAGACAGAGACACAGAGACAGAGACACAGAGACAGAGACGCAGAGACAGGGACACAGAGACAGAGACACAGAGACCGAGACACAGAGACAGAGACACAGAGAAAGAGAAACAGAGACAGAGACAGAGACAGAGACACAGAGACAGAGACACAAAGACAGAGACACAGAGACAGAGACACAGAGACAGAGACACAGATACAGAGACACAGAGACAGAGACACAGAGACAGAGACACAGATACAGAGACACAGAGACAGAGACACAGAGACAGAGACACAGAGACAGAGACACAGAGAAAGAGAAACAGAGACAGAGACAGAGACAGAGACAGAGACACAGAGACAGAGGCACAGAGAGAGAGAGACACAGAGACAGAGACACAGAGACAGAGACACAGAGACAGAGACACAGAGACAGAGACACAGAGACAGAGTCACAGAGACAGAGACACAGAGGCAGAGGCACAGAGACGGAGACACAGAGACAGAGACACAGAGACAGGGACGCAGAGACTGAGACACAGAGACAGAGACAAAATGACAGAGATTCGGAGACAGAGACACAGGGAGAGAGACACAGAAACGTAGACACAAGGACAGAGACACAGAGACAGGGACACAGAGACGGAGACACAGAGAGAGAGACACAGAGACAGAGACACAGGGGCAGAGGCACAGTGACAGAGACACAGAGACAGGGACACAGAGAGAGTGACACAAAGACAGAGACACAGAGAAAGAGACAGAGACACAGAGACGGAGACACAGGGACAGAGACACAGAGACAGGGCACAGAGACGGAGACTCTGGGACAACGACACAGAGACAGAGATTCAGAGACAGGGACACAGAGACGGAGACACAGAGACAGAGACACAGAGGCAGAGGCACAGAGACAGAGACACACAGACAGAGACACAGAGACGGAGACACAGAGAGAGAGACACAGAGACAGAGACACAGAGACAGAGACACAGGTACAGAGACACAGAGACAGAGACACAGCGACAAAGACACAGAGACAGAGACACAGAGACAGAGACACAGGGACAGAGACACAGAGACAGAGACACAGAGACAGAGACACAGAGACAGAGACACAGAGACAGAGACGCAGAGACAGGGACACAGAGACAGAGACACAGAGACCGAGACCCAGAGACAGAGACACAGATACAGAGACACAGAGACAGAGACACAGAGACAGAGACACAGAGACAGAGACACAGAGACAGAGACACAGAGACAGAGAAACAGAGACAGAGTCACAGAGACAGAGACACAGAGGCAGAGGCACAGAGAGAGAGACACAGAGGCAGAGACACAGAGAAAGAGACAAAGACACGGAGGCAGAGGCACAGAGACAGAGACACAGAGACAGAGACACAGAGACAGAGACACAGAGACAGAGACGCAGAGACAGAGACGTAGAGACAGAGACACAGAGACAGGGACACAGAGACAGAGACACAGAGACAGAGACGCAGAGACAGAGACACAGGGACAGAGACACAGGGACAGAGACACAGAGACATGGACACAGAGAGAGTGACTCAGAGACAGAGACACAGAGACGGAGACAGAGGCACAGAGACACAGAGACAGAGACACAGAGACAGAGACACAGAGACAGAGACACAGAGACAGAGACACAGAGACAGAGACACAGAGACAGAGACACAGAGACAGACACGCAGAGACAGGGACACAGAGACAGAGACACAGAGACCGAGACCCAGAGACAGAGACACAGATACAGAGACACAGAGACAGAGACGCAGAGACAGAGACACAGAGACAGAGAAACAGAGACCGAGTCACAGAGACAGAGACACAGAGGCAGAGGCACAGAGAGAGAGACACAGAGGCAGAGACACAGAGAAAGAGACAGAGACACAGAGACGGAGACACAGGGACAGAGACACAGAGACAGGGCACAGAGACGGAGACTCTGGGACAGAGACACAGAGACAGAGATTCAGAGACAGGGACACAGAGACGGAGACACAGAGACAGAGACACAGAGGCAGAGGCACAGAGACAGAGACACAGAGACAGAGACACAGAGACAGAGACACAGAGACAGGGACACAGAGACGGAGACACAGAGAGAGAGACACAGAGACAGAGACACAGAGACAGAGACACAGGTACAGAGACACAGAGACAGAGACACAGCGACAGAGACACAGAGACAGAGGCACAGAGACAGAGACACAGAGACAGAGACACAGAGACAGAGACACAGAGACAGAGACACAGAGACACAGAGACAGAGACGCAGAGACAGGGACACAGAGACAGAGACACAGAGACCGAGACCCAGAGACAGAGACACAGATACAGAGACACAGAGACAGAGACACAGAGACTGAGACACAGAGACAGAGACACAGAGACAGAGACACAGAGACAGAGACACAGAGACAGAGAAACAGAGACAGAGTCACAGAGACAGAGACACGGAGGCAGAGGCACAGAGACAGAGACACAGAGACAGAGACACAGAGACAGAGACACAGAGACAGAGACGCAGAGACAGAGACGTAGAGACAGAGACACAGAGACAGGGACACAGAGACAGAGACACAGAGACAGAGACGCAGAGACAGAGACACAGGGACAGAGACACAGGGACAGAGACACAGAGACATGGACACAGAGAGAGTGACTCAGAGACAGAGACACAGAGACGGAGACAGAGGCACAGAGACACAGAGACAGAGACACAGAGACAGAGACACAGAGACAGAGACACAGAGACAGAGACACAGAGACAGAGACACAGAGACAGAGACACAGAGACAGAGACACAGAGACAGAGACACAGAGACGGAGACACAGGGACAGAGACACAGAGACAGGGCACAGAGACGGAGACTCTGGGTCAACGACACAGAGACAGAGATTCAGAGACAGGGACACAGAGACGGAGACACAGAGACAGAGACACAGAGGCAGAGGCACAGAGACAGAGACACAGAGACAGAGACACACAGACAGAGACACAGAGACAGGGACACAGAGACGGAGACACGGAGAGAGAGACACAGAGACAGAGACACAGAGACAGAGACACAGGTACAGAGACACAGAGACAGAGACACAGCGACAGAGACACAGAGACAGAGACACAGAGACAGAGACACAGAGACAGCGACACAGAGACAGAGACACAGAGAAAGAGACACAGAGACAGAGACACAGAGACGGAGACTGTGGGACAGAGACACAGAGACAGAGACACAGTGAGACAGACAGAGACACAGAGACGGAGACACAGGGACAGAGACACAGAGACAGAAACACAGAGACAGATTCACAGAGACAGAGACACAGAGACAGAGACACAGAGGCAGAGACATAAAGACAGAGACATAGAGACCGAGACACGGAGACGGAGACTCAGGTCCAGAGACACACGGACAGAGGCATAGACACAAAGACAGAGGCACAGAGACAGATACACAGAGAGAGAGACACAGAGGCAGAGACACAGAGACGGAGACTGTGGGACACAGACACAGAGACAGAGACACAGTGAGACAGACAGAGACACAGAGACGGAGACACAGGGACAGAGACACAGAGACAGAAACACAGATACAGATTCACAGAGACAGGGACACAGAGATACACGTTCAGAGGCATAGACACAGAGACAGAGGCACAGAGACCGTGACACAAAGACGGAGACGCAGGGGCAGAGACACCGAGACAGAGACACAGAGACAGAGACACAGAGACAGAGACACAGAGACAGAGACACAGAGACAGAGACACAGAGACAGAGACACAGAGACAGAGACACAGAGACAGAGACACAGAGACAGAGACACAGAGACAGAGACACAGAGACAGAGACACAGAGACAGAGACACAGAGACAGAGACACAGAGACAGAGATACAGAGTCAGAGACACAGAGACAGAGACACAGAGACAGAGACACAGAGACAGAGACACAGAGACAGAGACACAGAGACAGAGACATAGAGACAGAGACACAGAGACAGAGACACAGAGACAGAGACGCAGAGACAGGGACACAGAGACAGAGACACAGAGACCGAGACCCAGAGACAGAGACACAGATACAGAGACACAGAGGCAGAGGCACAGAGACAGAGACACAGAGGCAGAGGCACAGAGACAGAGACACGGAGGCAGAGGCACAGAGACAGAGACACAGAGACAGAGGCACAGAGACAAGGACACAGAGACAGAGACACAGAGACAGTGACACAGGGGCAGGGACACAGAGACATAGCCACAGAGACAGAGACATAGAGACAGAGACATAGAGACCGAGACACAGAGACGGAGACAAGGGACAGAGACACAGAGACAGGGACACAGAGACATAGACACAGAGACAGAGACGCAGAGACAGGGACACAGAGACAGGGACACAGAGACGGAGACACAAAGAGAGAGACACAGAGACAGAGACACAGAGACGGAGACGCAAGGACAGAGGCACAGAGACAGGGACACAGAGAGAGAGACTCAGAGACAGAGACGCAGAGACCGAGACGCAGAGACGGAGACACAGGGACAGAGACACAGAGAAAGAGAAACAGAGACAGAGATAGAGACAGAGACACTGCGACAGAGACACAGAGACAGAGACACGGAGACAGAGACACAGAGACAGAGACACAGAGACAGAGACACAGAGACAGAGACGCAGAGACAGGGACACAGAGACAGAGACACAGAGACCGAGACCCAGAGACAGAGACACAGATACAGAGACACAGAGGCAGAGGCACAGAAACAGAGACACAGAGATAGGGACAGAGAGACGGAGACACAGGGACAGAGACACAGAGAAAGAGAAACAGAGACAGAGACAGAGACAGAGACAGAGACAGAGACACAGAGACAGAGACACAGAGACAGAGACACAGAGGCAGAGACAGAGACAGAGACACAGAGACAGAGACACAGAGAAAGAGAAACAGAGACAGAGACAGAGACAGAGACACAGAGACAGAGACACAGAGACAGAGACACAGAGACAGAGACACAGAGACAGAGGCACAGAGACAGAGACACAGAGACAGAGACACAGAGACAGAGACGCAGAGACAGAGACACAGAGACGGAGACCCAGAGACAGAGACACAGATGCAGAGACACAGAGACAGAGACACAGTGACGGAGACACAGAGACAGAGACACAGAGAAAGAGAAACAGAGACAGAGACAGAGACACAGAGACAGAGACACAGAGACAGAGACACAGAGACAGAGACACAGAGACAGAGACACAGAGACAGAGACACAGAGACAGAGACACAGAGACAGAGACACAGAGACAGAGACACAGGGACAGAGACACAGAGACAGAGACACAGAGACAGAGACACAGAGACAGAGACACACGGACAGAGGCACAGGCACAAAGACAGAGGCACAGAGACAGATACACAGAGAGAGAGACACAGAGGCAGAGACACAGAGAAAGAGACAGAGACACAGAGACGGAGACACAGGGACAGAGACACAGAGACAGGGCACAGAGACGGAGACTCTGGGACAACGACACAGAGACAGAGATTCAGAGACAGGGACACAGAGACGGAGACACAGAGACAGAGACACAGAGGCAGAGGCACAGAGACAGAGACACAGAGACAGAGACACACAGACAGAGACACAGAGACAGGGACACAGAGACGGAGACACGGAGAGAGAGACACAGAGACAGAGACACAGAGACAGAGACACAGGTACAGAGACACAGAGACAGAGACACAGCGACAGAGACACAGAGACAGAGACACAGAGACAGAGACACAGAGACAGCGACACAGAGACAGAGACACAGAGAAAGAGACACAGAGACAGAGACACAGAGACGGAGACTGTGGGACAGAGACACAGAGACAGAGACACAGTGAGACAGACAGAGACACAGAGACGGAGACACAGGGACAGAGACACAGACACAGAAACACAGAGACAGATTCACAGAGACAGAGACACAGAGACAGAGACACAGAGGCAGAGACATAAAGACAGAGACATAGAGACCGAGACACGGAGACGGAGACTCAGGTCCAGAGACACACGGACAGAGGCATAGACACAAAGACAGAGGCACAGAGACAGATACACAGAGAGAGAGACACAGAGGCAGAGACACAGAGACGGAGACTGTGGGACACAGACACAGAGACAGAGACACAGTGAGACAGACAGAGACACAGAGACGGAGACACAGGGACAGAGACACAGAGACAGAAACACAGATACAGATTCACAGAGACAGGGACACAGAGATACACGTTCAGAGGCATAGACACAGAGACAGAGGCACAGAGACCGTGACACAAAGACGGAGACGCAGGGGCAGAGACACCGAGACAGAGACACAGAGACAGAGACACAGAGACAGAGACACAGAGACAGAGACACAGAGACAGCGACACAGAGACAGAGACACAGAGAAAGAGACACAGAGACAGAGACACAGAGACAGAGACACAGAGACAGAGATACAGAGTCAGAGACACAGAGACAGAGACACAGAGACAGAGACACAGAGACAGAGACACAGAGACAGAGACACAGAGACAGAGACACAGAGACAGAGACACAGAGACAGGGACGCAGAGACAGAGACACAGAGACAGAGACACAATGACATATTCGGAGACAGAGACACAGGGAGAGAGACACAGAAACGTAGACACAAGGACAGAGACACAGAGACAGGGACACAGAGACGGAGACACAGAGACAGAGACACAGAGGCAGAGGCACAGAGACAGAGACACAGAGACAGAGACACAGAGACAGAGGCACAGAGACAGAGACACAGAGACAGAGACACAGAGACAGTGACACAGGGACAGGGACACAGGTACATAGCCACAGAGACAGAGACATAGAGACAGAGACACAGAGACCGAGACACAGAGACGGAGACACAGGGACAGAGACACAGAGACAGGGACACAGAGACAGAGACACAGAGACAGAGACGCAGAGACAGGGACACAGAGACAGGGACACAGAGACGGAGACACAAAGAGAGAGTCACAGAGACAGAGACACAGAGACGGAGACGCAAGGACAGAGGCACAGAGACAGGGACACAGAGAGAGAGACTCAGAGACAGAGACGCAGAGACCGAGACGCAGAGACGGAGACACAGGGACAGAGACACAGAGAAAGAGAAACAGAGACAGAGATAGAGACGGAGACACAGCGAAAGAGACACAGAGACAGAGACACGGAGACAGAGACACAGAGACAGAGACACAGAGACAGAGACACAGAGACAGAGCCACAGAGACAGAGACGCAGAGACAGGGACACAGAGACAGAGACACAGAGACCGAGACCCAGAGACAGAGACACAGATACAGAGACACAGAGGCAGAGGCACAGAGACAGAGACACAGAGACAGAGACACAGAGACAGAGACGCAGTGACAGAGACACACAGACAGAGACACAGAGACAGATTCACAGAGACAGAGACACAGAGACAGAGACACACGGACAGAGGCATAGACACAAAGACAGAGGCACAGAGACAGATACACAGAGAGAGAGACACAGAGGCAGAGACACAGAGAAAGAGACAGAGACACAGAGACGGAGACACAGGGACAGAGACACAGAGACAGGGCACAGAGACGGAGACTCTGGGACAACGACACAGAGACAGAGATTCAGAGACAGGGACACAGAGACGGAGACACAGAGACAGAGACACAGAGGCAGAGGCACAGAGACAGAGACACACAGACAGAGACACAGAGACGGAGACACAGAGAGAGAGACACAGAGACAGAGACACAGAGACAGAGACACAGGTACAGAGACACAGAGACAGAGACACAGCGACAAAGACACAGAGACAGAGACACAGAGACAGAGACACAGGGACAGAGACACAGAGACAGAGACACAGAGACAGAGACACAGAGGCAGAGACACAGACACAGAGACAGAGACGCAGAGACAGGGACACAGAGACAGAGACACAGAGACCGAGACCCAGAGACAGAGACACAGATACAGAGACACAGAGACAGAGACACAGAGACAGAGACACAGAGACAGAGACACAGAGACAGAGAAACAGAGACAGAGTCACAGAGACAGAGACACAGAGGCAGAGGCACAGAGAGAGAGACACAGAGGCAGAGACACAGAGAAAGAGACAGAGACACGGAGGCAGAGGCACAGAGACAGAGACACAGAGACAGAGACACAGAGACAGAGACACAGAGACAGAGACACAGAGACAGAGACGCAGAGACAGAGACGTAGAGACAGAGACACAGAGACAGGGACACAGAGACAGAGACACAGAGACAGAGACGCAGAGACAGAGACACAGGGACAGAGACACAGGGACAGAGACACAGAGACATGGACACAGAGAGAGTGACTCAGAGACAGAGACACAGAGACGGAGACAGAGGCACAGAGACACAGAGACAGAGACACATAGACAGAGACACAGAGACAGAGACACAGAGACAGAGACACAGAGACAGAGACACAGAGACAGAGACACAGAGACAGAGACACAGAGACAGAGACACAGAGACAGACACGCAGAGACAGGGACACAGAGACAGAGACACAGAGACCGAGACCCAGAGACAGAGACACAGATACAGAGACACAGAGACAGAGACACAGAGACAGAGACACAGAGACAGAGAAACAGAGACAGAGTCACAGAGACAGAGACACAGAGGCAGAGGCACAGAGAGAGAGACACAGAGGCAGAGACACAGAGAAAGAGACAGAGACACAGAGACGGAGACACAGGGACAGAGACACAGAGACAGGGCACAGAGACGGAGACTCTGGGACAGAGACACAGAGACAGAGATTCAGAGACAGGGACACAGAGACGGAGACACAGAGACAGTGACACAGAGGCAGAGGCACAGAGACAGAGACACAGAGACAGAGACACAGAGACAGAGACACAGAGACAGGGACACAGAGACGGAGACACAGAGAGAGAGACACAGAGACAGAGACACAGAGACAGAGACACAGGTACAGAGACACAGAGACAGAGACACAGCGACAGAGACACAGAGACAGAGGCACAGAGACAGAGACACAGAGACAGAGACACAGAGACAGAGACACAGAGACAGAGACACAGAGACAGAGACGCAGAGACAGGGACACAGAGACAGAGACACAGAGACCGAGACCCAGAGACAGAGACACAGATACAGAGACACAGAGACAGAGACACAGAGACTGAGACACAGAGACAGAGACACAGAGACAGAGACACAGAGACAGAGACGCAGAGACAGAGACACAGGGACAGAGACACAGGGACAGAGACACAGAGACATGGACACAGAGAGAGTGACTCAGAGACAGAGACACAGAGACGGAGACAGAGGCACAGAGACACAGAGACAGAGACACATAGACAGAGACACAGAGACAGAGACACAGAGACAGAGACACAGAGACAGAGACACAGAGACAGAGACACAGAGACAGAGACACAGAGACAGAGACACAGAGACAGACACGCAGAGACAGGGACACAGAGACAGAGACACAGAGACCGAGACCCAGAGACAGAGACACAGATACAGAGACACAGAGACAGAGACACAGAGACAGAGACACAGAGACAGAGAAACAGAGACAGAGACACAGAGACAGAGACACAGAGACAGAGACACAGAGACAGAGACGCAGAGACAGGGACACAGAGACAGAGACACAGAGACCGAGACACAGAGACAGAGACACAGAGAAAGAGAAACAGAGACAGAGACAGAGACAGAGACACAGAGACAGAGACACAAAGACAGAGACACAGAGACAGAGACACAGAGACAGAGACACAGATACAGAGACACAGAGACAGAGACACAGAGACAGAGACACAGATACAGAGACACAGAGACAGAGACACAGAGACAGAGACACAGAGACAGAGACACAGAGAAAGAGAAACAGAGACAGAGACAGAGACAGAGACACAGAGACAGAGGCACAGAGAGAGAGAGAGACACAGAGACAGAGACACAGAGACAGAGACACAGAGACAGAGACACAGAGACAGAGACACAGAGACAGAGTCACAGAGACAGAGACACAGAGGCAGAGGCACAGAGACGGAGACACAGAGACAGAGACACAGAGACAGGGACGCAGAGACTGAGACACAGAGACAGAGACAAAATGACAGAGATTCGGAGACAGAGACACAGGGAGAGAGACACAGAAACGTAGACACAAGGACAGAGACACAGAGACAGGGACACAGAGACGGAGACACAGAGAGAGAGACACAGAGACAGAGACACAGGGGCAGAGGCACAGTGACAGAGACACAGAGACAGGGACACAGAGAGAGTGACACAAAGACAGAGACACAGGGACAGAGGAACAGAGACATAGACACAGAGACAGAGACACAGAGACAGAGACACAGGGACGGAGACACAAGGACAGAGACACAGAAACAGGGACACAGAGAGAGGGAGACAGGGACAGGGACACAGAGACAGAGACACAGAGACAGAGACACAGAGACAGAGACACAGAGACGGATACTGTGGGACAGAGACACAGAGACAGAGACACAGTGAGACAGACAGAGACACAGAGACAGAGACACAGGGACAGAGACACAGAGACAGAGACACAGAGACAGATTCACAGATACAGAGACACAGAGACAGAGACACACGGACAGAGGCATAGACACAAAGACAGAGGCACAGAGACAGATACACAGAGAGAGAGACACAGAGGCAGAGACACAGAGAAAGAGACAGAGACACAGAGGCGGAGACACAGGGACAGAGACACGGAGAAAGAGAAACAGAGACAGAGACAGAGACAGAGACAGAGACACAGAGACAGAGACACAGAGACAGAGACACAGAGGCAGAGACAGAGACAGAGACACAGAGATAGGGACACAGAGGCAGAGACACAGAGACCGAGACCCAGAGACAGAGACACAGATACAGAGGCACAGAGGCAGAGACACACAGACAGAGACACAGAGACAGGGACACAGGGACAGAGACACAGAGACAGAGACACAGAGACAGAGACACAGAGACAGAGACACAGAGACAGAGACGCAGATACAGGGACACAGAGACAGAGACACAGCGACCGAGACCCAGAGACAGAGACACAGATACAGAGACACAGAGACAGAGAAACAGAGACAGAGTCACAGAGACAGAGACACAGAGGCAGAGGCACAGAGAGAGAGACACAGAGGCAGAGACACAGAGAAAGAGACAGAGACACAGAGACGGAGACACAGGGACAGAGACACAGAGACAGGGCACAGAGACGGAGACTCTGGGACAGAGACACAGAGACAGAGATTCAGAGACAGGGACACAGAGACGGAGACACAGAGACAGAGACACAGAGGCAGAGGCACAGAGACAGAGACACAGAGACAGGGACACAGAGACGGAGACACAGAGAGAGAGACACAGAGACAGAGACACAGGGGCAGAGGCACAGTGACAGAGACACAGAGACAGGCACACAGAGAGAGTGACACAAAGACAGAGACACAGGGACAGAGGAACAGAGACATAGACACAGAGACAGAGACACACGGACAGAGGCATTGACACAAAGACAGAGGCACAGAGACAGATACACAGAGAGAGAGACACAGAGGCAGAGACACAGAGAAAGAGACAGAGACACAGAGACGGAGACACAGGGACAGAGACACAGAGACAGGGCACAGAGACGGAGACTCTGGGACAACGACACAGAGACAGAGATTCAGAGACAGGGACACAGAGACGGAGACACAGAGACAGAGACACAGAGGCAGAGGCACAGAGACAGAGACACAGAGACAGAGACACACAGACAGAGACACAGAGACAGGGACACAGAGACGGAGACACAGAGAGAGAGACACAGAGACAGAGACGCAGAGACAGAGACACAGGTACAGACACACAGAGACAGAGACACAGCGACAGAGACACAGAGACAGAGACACAGAGACAGAGACACAGGGACAGAGACACAGAGACAGAGACACATAGACAGAGACACAGAGACAGAGACACAGAGACAGAGACGCAGATACAGGGACACAGAGACAGAGACACAGCGACCGAGACCCAGAGACAGAGACACAGATACAGAGACACAGAGACAGAGAAACAGAGACAGAGTCACAGAGACAGAGACACAGAGGCAGAGGCACAGAGAGAGAGACACAGAGGCAGAGACACAGAGAAAGAGACAGAGACACAGAGACGGAGACACAGGGACAGAGACACAGAGACAGGGCACAGAGACGGAGACTCTGGGACAGAGACACAGAGACAGAGATTCAGAGACAGGGACACAGAGACGGAGACACAGAGACAGAGACACAGAGGCAGAGGCACAGAGACAGAGACACAGAGACAGAGACACAGAGACAGAGACACGGAGACAGGGACACAGAGACGGAGACACAGAGAGAGAGACACAGAGACAGAGACACAGAGACAGAGACACAGGTACAGAGACACAGAGACAGAGACACAGCGACAGAGACACAGAGACAGAGACACAGAGACAGAGACACAGAGACAGAGACACAGAGACAGAGACACAGAGACAGAGACACAGAGAAAGAGAAACAGAGACAGAGACAGAGACAGACACACAGAGACAGAGACACAGAGATAGAGACACAGATACAGAGACACAGAGACAGAGACACAGAGACAGAGACACAGAGAAAGAGAAACAGAGACAGAGACAGAGACAGAGACACAGAGACAGAGACACAGAGACAGAGACACAGAGACAGAGACACAGAGACAGAGGCACAGAGACAGAGACACAGAGACAGAGACACAGAGACAGAGACGCAGAGACAGAGACACAGAGACGGAGACCCAGAGACAGAGACATAGATACAGAGACACAGAGACAGAGACACAGTGACGGAGACACAGAGACAGAGACAGAGAGAAAGAGAAACAGAGACAGAGACAGAGACACAGAGACAGAGACACAGAGACAGAGACACAGAGACAGAGACACGGAGACAGAGACACAGAGACAGAGACACAGAGACAGAGACACAGAGACAGAGACACAGAGACAGAGACACAGAGACAGAGTCACAGAGACAGAGACACAGAGGCAGAGGCACAGAGGCGGAGACACAGAGACAGAGACACAGAGACAGGGACGCAGAGACTGAGACACAGAGACAGAGACAAAATGACAGAGATTCGGAGACAGAGACACAGGGAGAGAGACACAGAAACGTAGACACAAGGACAGATACACAGAGACAGGGACACAGAGACGGAGACACAGAGAGAGAGACACAGAGACAGAGACACAGGGGCAGAAGCACAGTGACAGAAACACAGAGACAGGGACACAGAGAGAGTGACACAAAGACAGAGACACAGGGACAGAGGAACAGAGACATAGACACAGAGACAGAGACACAGAGACAGAGACACAGGGACGGAGACACAAGGACAGAGACACAGAGACAGGGACACAGAGAGAGGGAGACAGAGACAGGGACACAGAGACAGAGACACGGAGACAGAGACACAGAGACGGATACTGTGGGACAGAGACACAGAGACAGAGACACAGTGAGACAGACAGAGACACAGAGACAGAGTCACAGGGACAGAGACACAGAGACAGAGACACAGAGACGGAGACACAGAGACAGAGACACACGGACAGAGGCACAGACACAAAGACAGAGGCACAGAGACAGATACACAGAGAGAGAGACACAGAGGCAGAGACACAGAGAAAGAGACAGAGACACAGAGACGGAGACACAGGGACAGAGACACAGAGACAGGGCACAGAGACGGAGACTCTGGGACAACGACACAGAGACAGAGATTCAGAGACAGGGACACAGAGACGGAGACACAGAGACAGAGACACAGAGGCTGAGGCACAGAGACAGAGACACAGAGACAGAGACACACAGACAGAGACACAGAGACAGGGACACAGAGACGGAGACACGGAGAGAGAGACACAGAGACAGAGACACAGAGACAGAGACACAGATACAGAGACACAGAGACAGAGACACAGCGACAGAGACACAGAGACAGAGACACAGAGACAGAGACACAGAGACAGCGACACAGAGACAGAGACACAGAGAAAGAGACACAGAGACAGAGACACAGAGACAGAGACACAGAGACAGAGACACAGAGACGGAGACTGTGGGACAGAGACACAGAGACAGAGACACAGTGAGACAGACAGAGACACAGAGACGGAGACACAGGGACAGAGACACAGAGACAGAAACACAGAGACAGATTCACAGAGACAGAGACACAGAGACAGAGACACAGAGGCAGAGACATAAAGACAGAGACATAGAGACCGAGACACGGAGACGGAGACTCAGGTCCAGAGACACACGGACAGAGGCATAGACACAAAGACAGAGGCACAGAGACAGATACACAGAGAGAGAGACACAGAGGCAGAGACACAGAGACGGAGACTGTGGGACACAGACACAGAGACAGAGACACAGTGAGACAGACAGAGACACAGAGACGGAGACACAGGGACAGAGACACAGAGACAGAAACACAGATACAGATTCACAGAGACAGGGACACAGAGATACACGTTCAGAGGCATAGACACAGAGACAGAGGCACAGAGACCGTGACACAAAGACGGAGACGCAGGGGCAGAGACACCGAGACAGAGACACAGAGACAGAGACACAGAGACAGAGACACAGAGACAGAGACACAGAGACAGAGACACAGAGACAGAGATACAGAGTCAGAGACACAGAGACAGAGACACAGAGACAGAGACACAGAGACAGAGACACAGAGACAGAGACACAGAGTCAGAGACATAGAGACAGAGACACAGAGACAGAGACACAGAGACAGAGACGCAGAGACAGGGACACAGAGACAGAGACACAGAGACCGAGACCCAGAGACAGAGACACAGATACAGAGACACAGAGGCAGAGGCACAGAGACAGAGACACAGAGGCAGAGGCACAGAGACAGAGACACAGAGGCAGAGGCACAGAGACAGAGACACAGAGACAGAGACACAGAGACAGAGGCACAGAGACAAGGACACAGAGACAGAGACACAGAGACAGTGACACAGGGGCAGGGACACAGAGACATAGCCACAGAGACAGAGACATAGAGACAGAGACATAGAGACCGAGACACGGAGACGGAGACAAGGGACAGAGACACAGAGACAGGGACACAGAGACAGAGACACAGAGACAGAGACGCAGAGACAGGGACACAGAGACAGGGACACAGAGACGGAGACACAAAGAGAGAGACACAGAGACAGAGACACAGAGACGGAGACGCAAGGACAGAGGCACAGAGACAGGGACACAGAGAGAGAGACTCAGAGACAGAGACGCAGAGACCGAGACGCAGAGACGGAGACACAGGGACAGAGACACAGAGAAAGAGAAACAGAGACAGAGATAGAGACAGAGACACTGCGACAGAGACACAGAGACAGAGACACGGAGACAGAGACACAGAGACAGAGACACAGAGACAGAGACACAGAGACAGAGACGCAGAGACAGGGACACAGAGACAGAGACACAGAGACCGAGACCCAGAGACAGAGACACAGATACAGAGTCACAGAGGCAGAGGCACAGAAACAGAGACACAGAGATAGGGACAGAGAGACGGAGACACAGGGACAGAGACACAGAGAAAGAGAAACAGAGACAGAGACAGAGACAGAGACAGAGACAGAGACAGAGACACAGAGACAGAGACACAGAGACAGAGACACAGAGACAGAGACACAGAGGCAGAGACAGAGACAGAGACACAGAGACAGAGACACAGAGACAGAGACACAGAGACAGAGACACAGAGACAGAGACACAGAGACAGAGACACAGAGACAGAGACACAGAGACAGATACACAGAGACAGAGTCACAGAGACAGAGACACAGAGGCAGAGGCACAGAGACAGAGACACAGAGACAGAGACACAGAGACAGAGACACAGGGACAGGGACGCAGAGACAGAGACACAGAGACAGAGACACAATGACATATTCGGAGACAGAGACACAGGGAGAGAGACACAGAAACGTAGACACAAGGACAGAGACACAGAGACAGGGACACAGAGACGGAGACACAGAGACAGAGACACAGAGGCAGAGGCACAGAGACAGAGACACAGAGACAGAGACACAGAGACAGAGGCACAGAGACAGAGACACAGAGACAGAGACACAGAGACAGTGACACAGGGACAGGGACACAGATACATAGCCACAGAGACAGAGACATAGAGACAGAGACACAGAGACCGAGACACAGAGACGGAGACACAGGGACAGAGACACAGAGACAGGGACACAGAGACAGAGACACAGAGACAGAGACGCAGAGACAGGGACACAGAGACAGGGACACAGAGACGGAGACACAAAGAGAGAGACACAGAGACAGAGACACAGAGACGGAGACGCAAGGACAGAGGCACAGAGACAGGGACACAGGGAGAGAGACTCAGAGACAGAGACGCAGAGACCGAGACGCAGAGACGGAGACACAGGGACAGAGACACAGAGAAAGAGAAACAGAGACAGAGATAGAGACAGAGACACAGCGAAAGAGACACAGAGACAGAGACACGGAGACAGAGACACAGAGACAGAGACACAGAGACAGGGACACAGAGACAGAGACACAGAGACAGAGACGCAGAGACAGGGACACAGAGACAGGGACACAGAGACGGAGACACAAAGAGAGAGACACAGAGACAGAGACACAGAGACGGAGACGCAAGGACAGAGGCACAGAGACAGGGACACAGAGAGAGAGACTCAGAGACAGAGACGCAGAGACCGAGACGCAGAGACGGAGACACAGGGACAGAGACACAGAGAAAGAGAAACAGAGACAGAGATAGAGACAGAGACACTGCGACAGAGACACAGAGACAGAGACACGGAGACAGAGACACAGAGACAGAGACACAGAGACAGAGACACAGAGACAGAGACGCAGAGACAGGGACACAGAGACAGAGACACAGAGACCGAGACCCAGAGACAGAGACACAGATACAGAGTCACAGAGGCAGAGGCACAGAAACAGAGACACAGAGATAGGGACAGAGAGACGGAGACACAGGGACAGAGACACAGAGAAAGAGAAACAGAGACAGAGACAGAGACAGAGACAGAGACAGAGACACAGAGACAGAGACACAGAGACAGAGACACAGAGACAGAGACACAGAGGCAGAGACAGAGACAGAGACACAGAGACAGAGACACAGAGACAGAGACACAGAGACAGAGACACAGAGACAGAGACACAGAGACAGAGACACAGAGACAGAGACACAGAGACAGATACACAGAGACAGAGTCACAGAGACAGAGACACAGAGGCAGAGGCACAGAGACAGAGGCACAGAGACAGAGACACAGAGACAGAGACACAGGGACAGGGACGCAGAGACAGAGACACAGAGACAGAGACACAATGACATATTCGGAGACAGAGACACAGGGAGAGAGACACAGAAACGTAGACACAAGGACAGAGACACAGAGACAGGGACACAGAGACGGAGACACAGAGACAGAGACACAGAGGCAGAGGCACAGAGACAGAGACACAGAGACAGAGACACAGAGACAGAGGCACAGAGACAGAGACACAGAGACAGAGACACAGAGACAGTGACACAGGGACAGGGACACAGATACATAGCCACAGAGACAGAGACATAGAGACAGAGACACAGAGACCGAGACACAGAGACGGAGACACAGGGACAGAGACACAGAGACAGGGACACAGAGACAGAGACACAGAGACAGAGACGCAGAGACAGGGACACAGAGACAGGGACACAGAGACGGAGACACAAAGAGAGAGACACAGAGACAGAGACACAGAGACGGAGACGCAAGGACAGAGGCACAGAGACAGGGACACAGGGAGAGAGACTCAGAGACAGAGACGCAGAGACCGAGACGCAGAGACGGAGACACAGGGACAGAGACACAGAGAAAGAGAAACAGAGACAGAGATAGAGACAGAGACACAGCGAAAGAGACACAGAGACAGAGACACGGAGACAGAGACACAGAGACAGAGACACAGAGACAGAGACACAGAGACAGAGACACAGAGACAGAGACGCAGAGACAGGGACACAGAGACAGGGACACAGAGACGGAGACACAAAGAGAGAGACACAGAGACAGAGACACAGAGACGGAGACGCAAGGACAGAGGCACAGAGACAGGGACACAGAGAGAGAGACTCAGAGACAGAGACGCAGAGACCGAGACGCAGAGACGGAGACACAGGGACAGAGACACAGAGAAAGAGAAACAGAGACAGAGATAGAGACAGAGACACTGCGACAGAGACACAGAGACAGAGACACGGAGACAGAGACACAGAGACAGAGACACAGAGACAGAGACACAGAGACAGAGACGCAGAGACAGGGACACAGAGACAGAGACACAGAGACCGAGACCCAGAGACAGAGACACAGATACAGAGTCACAGAGGCAGAGGCACAGAAACAGAGACACAGAGATAGGGACAGAGAGACGGAGACACAGGGACAGAGACACAGAGAAAGAGAAACAGAGACAGAGACAGAGACAGAGACAGAGACAGAGACACAGAGACAGAGACACAGAGACAGAGACACAGAGACAGAGACACAGAGGCAGAGACAGAGACAGAGACACAGAGACAGAGACACAGAGACAGAGACACAGAGACAGAGACACAGAGACAGAGACACAGAGACAGAGACACAGAGACAGAGACACAGAGACAGATACACAGAGACAGAGTCACAGAGACAGAGACACAGAGGCAGAGGCACAGAGACAGAGACACAGAGACAGAGACACAGAGACAGAGACACAGGGACAGGGACGCAGAGACAGAGACACAGAGACAGAGACACAATGACATATTCGGAGACAGAGACACAGGGAGAGAGACACAGAAACGTAGACACAAGGACAGAGACACAGAGACAGGGACACAGAGACGGAGACACAGAGACAGAGACACAGAGGCAGAGGCACAGAGACAGAGACACAGAGACAGAGACACAGAGACAGAGGCACAGAGACAGAGACACAGAGACAGAGACACAGAGACAGTGACACAGGGACAGGGACACAGATACATAGCCACAGAGACAGAGACATAGAGACAGAGACACAGAGACCGAGACACAGAGACGGAGACACAGGGACAGAGACACAGAGACAGGGACACAGAGACAGAGACACAGAGACAGAGACGCAGAGACAGGGACACAGAGACAGGGACACAGAGACGGAGACACAAAGAGAGAGACACAGAGACAGAGACACAGAGACGGAGACGCAAGGACAGAGGCACAGAGACAGGGACACAGGGAGAGAGACTCAGAGACAGAGACGCAGAGACCGAGACGCAGAGACGGAGACACAGGGACAGAGACACAGAGAAAGAGAAACAGAGACAGAGATAGAGACAGAGACACAGCGAAAGAGACACAGAGACAGAGACACGGAGACAGAGACACAGAGACAGAGACACAGAGACAGAGACACAGAGACAGAGACACAGAGACAGAGACGCAGAGACAGGGACACAGAGACAGAGACACAGAGACCGAGACCCAGAGACAGAGACACAGATACAGAGACACAGAGGCAGAGGCACAGAGACAGAGACACAGAGACAGAGACACAGAGACAGAGACGCAGTGACAGAGACACACAGACAGAGACACAGAGACAGATTCACAGAGACAGAGACACAGAGACAGAGACACACGGACAGAGGCATAGACACAAAGACAGAGGCACAGAGACAGATACACAGAGAGAGAGACACAGAGGCAGAGACACAGAGAAAGAGACAGAGACACAGAGACGGAGACACAGGGACAGAGACACAGAGACAGGGCACAGAGACGGAGACTCTGGGACAACGACACAGAGACAGAGACACAGAGACAGAGACACAGAGACAGATACACAGAGACAGAGACACAGAGGCAGAGGCACAGAGACGGAGACACAGAGACAGAGACACAGAGACAGGGACGCAGAGACAGAGACACAGAGACAGAGACAAAATGACAGAGATTCGGAGACAGAGACACAGGGAGAGAGACACAGAAACGTAGACACAAGGACAGAGACACAGAGACAGGGACGCAGAGACGGAGACACAGAGAGAGAGACACAGAGACAGAGACACAGGGGCAGAGGCACAGTGACAGAGACACAGAGACAGGGACACAGAGAGAGTGACACAAAGACAGAGACACAGGGACAGAGGAACAGAGACATAGACACAGAGACAGAGACACAGAGACAGAGACACAGGGACGGAGACACAGAGGCAGAGGCACAGAGAGAGAGACACAGAGGCAGAGACACAGAGAGAGAGACACAGAGGCAGAGACACAGAGAAAGAGACAGAGACACAGAGACGGAGACACAGGGACAGAGACACAGAGACAGGGCACAGAGACGGAGACTCTGGGACAGAGACACAGAGACAGAGATTCAGAGACAGCGACACAGAGACGGAGACACAGAGTCAGAGACACAGAGGCAGAGGCACAGAGACAGAGACACAGAGACAGAGACACAGAGACAGAGACACAGAGACAGGGACACAGAGACGGAGACACAGAGAGAGAGACACAGAGACAGAGACACAGAGACAGAGACACAGGTACAGAGACACAGAGACAGAGACACAGCGGCAGAGACACAGAGACAGAGACACAGAGACAGAGACACAGGGACAGAGACACAGAGACAGAGACACAGAGACAGAGACACAGAGACAGAGACACAGAGACAGAGACGCAGAGACAGGGACACAGAGACAGAGACACAGAGACCGAGACCCAGAGACAGAGACACAGATACAGAGACACAGAGACAGAGACACAGAGACAGAGACACAGAGACAGAGAAACAGAGACAGAGTCACAGAGGCAGAGACACAGAGGCAGAGTCACAGAGACAGAGACACAGAGGCAGAGGCACAGAGACGGAGACACAGAGACAGAGACGCAGTGACAGGGACGCAGAGACAGAGACACAGAGACAGAGACAAAATGACAGAGATTCGGAGACAGAGACACAGGGAGAGAGACACAGAAACGTAGACACAAGGACAGAGACACAGAGACAGGGACACAGAGACGGAGACACAGAGAGAGAGACACAGAGACAGAGACACAGGGGCAGAGGCACAGTGACAGAGACACAGAGACAGGGACACAGAGAGAGTGACACAAAGACAGAGACACAGGGACAGAGGAACAGAGACATAGACACAGAGACAGAGACACAGAGACAGAGACACAGGGACGGAGACACAAGGACAGAGACACAGAGACAGGGACACAGAGAGAGGGAGACAGAGACAGAGACACAGAGACAGAGACACAGAGACAGTGACACAGAGACGGATACTGTGGGACAGAGACACAGAGACAGAGACACAGTGAGGCAGACAGAGACACAGAGAAAGAGACACAGGGACAGAGACACAGAGACAGAGACACAGAGACAGATTCACAGAGACAGAGACACAGAGACAGAGACACAGAGACAGAGACACAGAGACAGAGACGCAGAGACAGGGACACAGAGACAGAGACACCGAGACCGAGACGCAGAGACAGAGACACAGATACAGAGACACAGAGACAGAGACACAGAGACAGAGACACAGAGACAGAGAAACAGAGACAGAGTCACAGAGACAGAGACACAGGGGCAGAGGCACACAGAGAGAGACACAGAGGCAGAGACACAGAGAAAGAGACAGAGACACAGAGACGGAGACACAGGGACAGAGACACAGAGACAGGGCACAGAGACGGAGACTCTGGGACAGAGACACAGAGACAGAGATTCAGAGACAGGGACACAGAGACGGAGACACAGAGACAGAGACACAGAGGCAGAGGCACAGAGACAGAGACACAGAGACAGAGACACAGAGACAGGGACACAGAGACAGGGACACAGAGACGGAGACACAGAGAGAGAGACGCAGAGACAGAGACACAGAGACAGAGACACAGGTACAGAGACACAGAGACATGGACACAGAGAGAGTGACTCAGAGACAGAGACACAGAGACGGAGACAGAGGCACAGAGACATATACATAGAGACAGAGACACAGAGACGGAGACTGTGGGACAGAGACACAGAGACAGGGACACAGAGAGAGTGACACAAAGACAGAGACACAGGGACAGAGACACAGAGACAGAGACACAGATACAGAGACACAGATACAGAGACTCAGAGACAGAGACACAGAGACAGAGACACAGAGACAGAGACACAGAGACAGAGACACAGAGAAGAAGACACAGGGACACAGACAAAGATACAGAGACACAGAGACATAGACACAGAGACAGAGACACAGAGACAGGGACACAGAGACAGAGACACAGAGACAGAGACACAGATATAGAGACACAGAGACAGAGACAAAGAGACAGAGGCACAGATATAGAGACACAGAGACAGAGACAAAGAGACAGAGGCAGAGAGACATAGACACAGAGACAAAGACACAGAGACAGAGACACAGAGGCAGAGACACTGAGACAGAGACACAGAGACGGAGACACAGAGACGGAGACTGTGGGACAGAGAAACAGAGATAGAGACACAGTGAGACAGACAGAGACACAGAGACGGAGACACAGAGAAAGAGACTCAGCGACAGAAACACAGAGACAGATTCACAGAGACAGAGACACAGAGACAGAGGCACAGAGACATAGACACAGAGACAGAGACACATAGACAGAGACTCAGAGACAGAGACACAGAGACAGAGACACAGAGACAGAGACACAGAGACAGAGACACAGAGACAGAGACACAGAGACGGAGACGCAAGGACAGAGACACAGAGACAGGGACACATAGACAGAGACACAGAGAAAGGGAAACAGGGACAGAGACAGAGACAGAGACAGAGTCACAGAGACAGATTCTCAAAGACAGAGACACGCACACAGAGACAGAGACACAGAAGCGGAGACACAGGGACAGAGACACAGAGACAGGGACACAGGGACAGAGACACATGGGCGGATTCACAGAGACAGAGGCAGGGAGAGAGACCCACGGAGACAGAGACACAGTGACAGAGATTCAGATGCAGAGACACAGAGACGGAGACACAGGGACAGAGACACAGAGACAGGGACACAGAGGCAGAGACACAGGGACAGATTCACCGAGACACAGACACGGAGAGAGACCCACGGAGACAGAGACACAGAGACAGTGACACAGAGACAGGGACACAGAGAGAGTGACTCAGAGACAGAGACACAGGGACAGAGGCACATAGACATAGACACAGAGACAGAGACACAGAGACAGAGACACAGAGACAGAGACACAGAGACAGAGACACAGAGACAGAGACACAGAGACAGAGACACAGAGACAGAGACACAGAGACAGAGACACAGAGACAGAGACACAGAGACCCAGACACCGAGACAGAGATTCGGAGACAGAGACACGGACAGAGAGACACAGAAACGGAGATACAGAGACGGAGACAGAGACACAGAGACAGAGACAAAGAGACAGAGGCACAGAGACATAGACACAGAGACAAAGACACAGAGACAGAGACACAGAGACAGAGACGCAGAGACAGAGACACAGAGACAGAGACACAGAGACAGAGACACAGAGACGGAGACACAGAGACGGAGACTGTGGGACAGAGAAACAGAGATAGAGACACAGTGAGACAGACAGAGACACAGAGACGGAGACACAGAGACAGAGACTCAGCGACAGAAACACAGAGACAGATTCACAGAGACAGAGGCACAGAGACATAGACACAGAGACAGAGACACATAGACAGAGACTCAGAGACAGAGACACAGAGACAGAGACACAGAGACAGAGACACAGAGACAGAGACACAGAGACAGAGACACAGAGACGGAGACGCAAGGACAGAGACACAGAGACAGGGACACAGAGAGAGAGACTCAGAGACAGAGACACAGAGACAGAGACACAGAGACAGAGACACAGAAACAGAGACACAGAGACAGAGACACAGAGACAGAGACACAGAGACAGAGACACAGAGACAGAGACACAGAGACAGAGACACAGAGACAGAGGCACAGAGACAGAGGCACAGAGACAGAGGCACAGAGACAGAGACACAGAGACAGAGACACAGAGACAGAGACACAGAGACAGAGACACAGAGACGGAGACTGTGGGACAGAGACACAGAGACAGAGATTCAGATGCAGAGACACAGAGACGGAGACACAGGGACAGAGACACAGAGACAGAGATTCAGATGCAGAGACACAGAGACGGAGACACAGGGACAGAGACACAAAGACATGGACACAATGGCAGAGACACAGAGACAGAGACACAGTGAGACAGACAGAGACACAGAGACGAAGACACAGGGACAGAGACGCAGAGACAGAAACACAGAGACAGATTCACAGAGACAGAGACACATAGACAGAGGCACAGAGACGGAGACACAAGGACAGAGACACAGAGACAGGGACACAGAGAGAGAGAGACTCAGAGACAGAGACACAGACACAGAGATACAGAGACCGAGACGCAGAGACAGATACAGAGGCAGAGACACAGAGACAGAGACAGAGACGGAGACAGAGACACAGAGACAGGGACACAGAGAGAGAAACTCAGAGACAGAGACACAGAGACACAGAGACATAGACACAGAGACAGAGACACAGAGACAGAGACACAGAGACAGAGACACAGAGACAGAGACACAGAGACAGAGACACAGAGACGGAGACTGTGGGACAGAGACACAGAGGCAGAGACACAGTGAGACAGACAGAGATACAGAGACGAAGACACAGGGGCAGAGACAGAGGGACAGACACAGAGAAAGGGAAACAGAGACAGAGACAGAGACAGAGACAGAGACAGAGACAGAGACAGAGACGAAGACAGAGACACAGAGACAGGGACACAGAGAAAGAGAAACAGTGACAGAGATAGAGACAGAGACAGAGTCACAGAGACAGAGACTCAGAGACAGAGACACAGGGACAGAGACACAGAGACGGAGACTGTGGGACAGAGACAGAGACAGAGATTCAGATGCAGAGACACAGAGACGGAGACACAGGGACAGAGACACAGAGACAGAGATTCAGATGCAGAGACACAGAGACGGAGACACAGGGACAGAGACACAGAGACATGGACACAGAGGCAGAGACACAGAGACAGAGACACAGTGAGACAGACAGAGACACAGAGACGAAGACACAGGGACAGAGACACAGAGACAGGGACACAGGGACAGAGACACATGGGCGGATTCACAGAGTCAGAGGCAGGGAGAGAGACCCACGGAGACAGAGACACAGTGACAGAGATTCAGATGCAGAGACACAGAGACGGAGACACAGGGACAGAGACACAGAGACAGGGACACAGAGGCAGAGACACAGGGACAGATTCACCGAGACACAGACACGGAGACAGAGACACAAAGACAGAGACACAGAGACAGAGACACAGAGACAGAGACACAGAGACAGAGACACAGAGACAGAGACACAGGGACAGAGACACAGAGACGGAGACTGTGGGACAGAGACACAGAGACAGAGATTCAGATGCAGAGACACAGAGACGGAGACACAGGGACAGAGACACAGAGACAGAGACACAGAGACAGAGACACAGAGACAGAGACACAGAGACAGAGACACAGAGACAGAGACACAGAGACAGAGACACAGAGAGAGTGACTCAGAGACAGAGACACATTGACAGGGGCACAGAGACATAGACACAGAGACAGAGACACAGACACAGAGACACAGAGACAGAGACACAGAGACAGAGACACAGAGACAGAGACACAGAGACAGAAACACAGAGACAGAGACACAGAGACAGAGACACAGATACAGAGACTCAGAGACAGAGACACAGAGACAGAGACACAGAGACAGAGACACAGAGACAGAGACACAGAGACAGAGACACAGAGACAGAGACACAGAGACAGAGACACAGGGACAGAAACACAGAGACCGAGACACAGAGACAGAGACACAGATGCAGAGACACAGAGACAGAGACACAGAGACAGAGACACAGAGACAGAGACACAGATATAGAGACACAGAGACAGAGACACAGAGACAGAGACACAGAGACAGAGACACAGAGACAGAGACACAGAGACGGAGACGCAAGGACAGAGACACAGAGACAGGGACACAGAGACAGGGACACATAGACAGAGACACAGAGAAAGGGAAACATGGACAGAGACAGAGACAGAGACAGAGTCACAGAGACAGATTCTCAAAGACAGAGACACGCACACAGAGACAGAGACACAGAAGCGGAGACACAGGGACAGAGACACAGAGACAGGGACACAGGGACAGAGACACATGGGCGGATTCACAGAGACAGAGGCAGGGAGAGAGACCCACGGAGACAGAGACACAGTGACAGAGATTCAGATGCAGAGACACAGAGACGGAGACACAGGGACAGAGACACAGAGACAGGGACACAGAGGCAGAGACACAGAGAAAGGGAAACAGGGACAGAGACAGAGACAGAGACAGAGTCACAGAGACAGATTCTCAAAGACAGAGACACGCACACAGAGACAGAGACACAGAAGCGGAGACACAGGGACAGAGACACAGAGACAGGGACACAGGGACAGAGACACAGAGACAGAGACACAGAGACAGAGACACAGATACAGAGACACAGATACAGAGACTCAGAGACAGAGACACAGAGACAGAGACACAGAGACAGAGACACAGAGACAGAGACACAGAGAAGAAGACACAGGGACACAGACAAAGATACAGAGACACAGAGACATAGACACAGAGACAGAGACACAGAGACAGGGACACAGAGACAGAGACACAGAGACAGAGACACAGATATAGAGACACAGAGACAGAGACAAAGAGACAGAGGCACAGATATAGAGACACAGAGACAGAGACAAAGAGACAGAGGCAGAGAGACATAGACACAGAGACAAAGACACAGAGACAGAGACACAGAGGCAGAGACACTGAGACAGAGACACAGAGACGGAGACACAGAGACGGAGACTGTGGGACAGAGGAACAGAGATAGAGACACAGTGAGACAGACAGAGACACAGAGACGGAGACACAGAGAAAGAGACTCAGCGACAGAAACACAGAGACAGATTCACAGAGACAGAGACACAGAGACAGAGGCACAGAGACATAGACACAGAGACAGAGACACATAGACAGAGACTCAGAGACAGAGACACAGAGACAGAGACACAGAGACAGAGACACAGAGACAGAGACACAGAGACAGAGACACAGAGACGGAGACGCAAGGACAGAGACACAGAGACAGGGACACATAGACAGAGACACAGAGAAAGGGAAACAGGGACAGAGACAGAGACAGAGACAGAGTCACAGAGACAGATTCTCAAAGACAGAGACACGCACACAGAGACAGAGACACAGAAGCGGAGACACAGGGACAGAGACACAGAGACAGGGACACAGGGACAGAGACACATGGGCGGATTCACAGAGACAGAGGCAGGGAGAGAGACCCACGGAGACAGAGACACAGTGACAGAGATTCAGATGCAGAGACACAGAGACGGAGACACAGGGACAGAGACACAGAGACAGGGACACAGAGGCAGAGACACAGGGACAGATTCACCGAGACACAGACACGGAGAGAGACCCACGGAGACAGAGACACAGAGACAGTGACACAGAGACAGGGACACAGAGAGAGTGACTCAGAGACAGAGACACAGGGACAGAGGCACATAGACATAGACACAGAGACAGAGACACAGAGACAGAGACACAGAGACAGAGACACAGAGACAGAGACACAGAGACAGAGACACAGAGACAGAGACACAGAGACAGAGACACAGAGACAGAGACACAGAGACAGAGACACAGAGACCCAGACACCGAGACAGAGATTCGGAGACAGAGACACGGACAGAGAGACACAGAAACGGAGATACAGAGACGGAGACAGAGACACAGAGACAGAGACAAAGAGACAGAGGCACAGAGACATAGACACAGAGACAAAGACACAGAGACAGAGACACAGAGACAGAGACGCAGAGACAGAGACACAGAGACAGAGACACAGAGACAGAGACACAGAGACGGAGACACAGAGACGGAGACTGTGGGACAGAGAAACAGAGATAGAGACACAGTGAGACAGACAGAGACACAGAGACGGAGACACAGAGACAGAGACTCAGCGACAGAAACACAGAGACAGATTCACAGAGACAGAGGCACAGAGACATAGACACAGAGACAGAGACACATAGACAGAGACTCAGAGACAGAGACACAGAGACAGAGACACAGAGACAGAGACACAGAGACAGAGACACAGAGACAGAGACACAGAGACGGAGACGCAAGGACAGAGACACAGAGACAGGGACACAGAGAGAGAGACTCAGAGACAGAGACACAGAGACAGAGACACAGAGACAGAGACACAGAGACAGAGACACAGAGACAGAGACACAGAGACAGAGACACAGAGACAGAGACACAGAGACAGAGACACAGAGACAGAGGCACAGAGACAGAGGCACAGAGACAGAGGCACAGAGACAGAGACACAGAGACAGAGACACAGAGACAGAGACACAGAGACGGAGACTGTGGGACAGAGACACAGAGACAGAGATTCAGATGCAGAGACACAGAGACGGAGACACAGGGACAGAGACACAGAGACAGAGATTCAGATGCAGAGACACAGAGACGGAGACACAGGGACAGAGACACAAAGACATGGACACAATGGCAGAGACACAGAGACAGAGACACAGTGAGACAGACAGAGACACAGAGACGAAGACACAGGGACAGAGACGCAGAGACAGAAACACAGAGACAGATTCACAGAGACAGAGACACATAGACAGAGGCACAGAGACGGAGACACAAGGACAGAGACACAGAGACAGGGACACAGAGAGAGAGAGACTCAGAGACAGAGACACAGACACAGAGATACAGAGACCGAGACGCACAGACAGATACAGAGGCAGAGACACAGAGACAGAGACAGAGACGGAGACAGAGACACAGAGACAGGGACACAGAGAGAGAAACTCAGAGACAGAGACACAGAGACACAGAGACATAGACACAGAGACAGAGACACAGAGACAGAGACACAGAGACAGAGACACAGAGACGGAGACTGTGGGACAGAGACACAGAGGCAGAGACACAGTGAGACAGACAGAGATACAGAGACGAAGACACAGGGGCAGAGACAGAGGGACAGACACAGAGAAAGGGAAACAGAGACAGAGACAGAGACAGAGACAGAGACAGAGACAGAGACAGAGACAGAGACAGAGACAGAGACGAAGACAGAGACACAGAGACAGGGACACAGAGAAAGAGAAACAGTGACAGAGATAGAGACAGAGACAGAGTCACAGAGACAGAGACTCAGAGACAGAGACACAGGGACAGAGACACAGAGACGGAGACTGTGGGACAGAGACAGAGACAGAGATTCAGATGCAGAGACACAGAGACGGAGACACAGGGACAGAGACACAGAGACAGAGATTCAGATGCAGAGACACAGAGACGGAGACACAGGGACAGAGACACAGAGACATGGACACAGAGGCAGAGACACAGAGACAGAGACACAGTGAGACAGACAGAGACACAGAGACGAAGACACAGGGACAGAGACACAGAGACAGGGACACAGGGACAGAGACACATGGGCGGATTCACAGAGTCAGAGGCAGGGAGAGAGACCCACGGAGACAGAGACACAGTGACAGAGATTCAGATGCAGAGACACAGAGACGGAGACACAGGGACAGAGACACAGAGACAGGGACACAGAGGCAGAGACACAGGGACAGATTCACCGAGACACAGACACGGAGACAGAGACACAAAGACAGAGACACAGAGACAGAGACACAGAGACAGAGACACAGAGACAGAGACACAGAGACAGAGACACAGAGACAGAGACACAGGGACAGAGACACAGAGACGGAGACTGTGGGACAGAGACACAGAGACAGAGATTCAGATGCAGAGACACAGAGACGGAGACACAGGGACAGAGACACAGAGACAGAGATTCAGATGCAGAGACACAGAGACGGAGACACAGGGACAGAGACACAGAGACATGGACGCAGAGGCAGATACACAGGGACAGATTCACAGAGACAGCGACACGGAGAGAGACCCACGGAGACAGAGACACAGAGACAGAGACACAGAGACGGAGACACAGGGACAGAGACACAGAGACAGGGACACAGAGAGAGTGACTCAGAGACAGAGACACATTGACAGGGGCACAGAGACATAGACACAGAGACAGAGACACAGAGACCCAGACACACAGACAGAGATTCGGAGACAGATACACAGGGAGAGAGACACAGAAACGGAGATACAGAGACAGAGACACAGAGACAGAGACACAGAGACAGAGACACAGAGACAGAGACACAGAGACAGAGACACAGAGACAGAGACACAGAGACAGAGACACAGAGACAGAGACACAGAGACAGAGACACAGAGACAGAGACACAGAGACAGAGACACAGAGACAGAGACACAGAGACAGAGACACAGAGACAGAGACACAGAGACAGAGACACAGAGACAGGGACACAGAGACAGGGAGACAGAGACAGAGACACAGAGACAGAGACACAGAGACAGAGACACAGAGACAGGGACACAGAGACAGAGACACAGAGACAGAGACACAGACACAGAGACACAGAGACAGAGACACAGAGACAGAGACACAGAGACAGAGACACAGAGACAGAGACACAGAGACAGAAACACAGAGACAGAGACACAGAGACAGAGACACAGATACAGAGACTCAGAGACAGAGACACAGAGAGAGTGACTCAGAGACAGAGACACAGGGACAGAGGCACATAGACATAGACACAGAGACAGAGACACAGAGACAGAGACACAGAGACAGAGACACAGAGACAGAGACACAGAGACAGAGACACAGAGACAGAGACACAGAGACAGAGACACAGAGACAGAAACACAGAGACAGAGACACAGAGACAGAGACACAGATACAGAGACACAGATACAGAGACTCAGAGACAGAGACACAGAGACAGAGACACAGAGACAGAGACACAGAGACAGAGACACAGAGACAGAGACACAGAGACAGAGACACAGAGACAGAGACACAGAGACGGAGACTGTGGGACAGAGACACAGATGCAGAGACACAGTGAGACAGACAGAGACACAGAGACGAAGACACAGGGGCAGAGACAGAGGGACAGACACAGAGAAAGGGAAACAGAGACAGAGACAGAGACAGAGACAGAGACAGAGACAGAGACAGAGACAGAGACGAAGACAGAGACACAGAGACAGGGACACAGAGAAAGAGAAACAGTGACAGAGATAGAGACAGAGACAGAGTCACAGAGACAGAGACTCAGAGACAGAGACACAGGGACAGAGACACAGAGACGGAGACTGTGGGACAGAGACAGAGACAGAGATTCAGATGCAGAGACACAGAGACGGAGACACAGGGACAGAGACACAGAGACAGAGATTCAGATGCAGAGACACAGAGACGGAGACACAGGGACAGAGACACAGAGACATGGACACAGAGGCAGAGACACAGAGACAGAGACACAGTGAGACAGACAGAGACACAGAGACGAAGACACAGGGACAGAGACACAGAGACAGGGACACAGGGACAGAGACACATGGGCGGATTCACAGAGTCAGAGGCAGGGAGAGAGACCCACGGAGACAGAGACACAGTGACAGAGATTCAGATGCAGAGACACAGAGACGGAGACACAGGGACAGAGACACAGAGACAGAGACACAGAGACGGAGACTGTGGGACAGAGACACAGAGGCAGAGACACAGTGAGACAGACAGAGATACAGAGACGAAGACACAGGGGCAGAGACAGAGGGACAGACACAGAGAAAGGGAAACAGAGACAGAGACAGAGACAGAGACAGAGACAGAGACAGAGACAGAGACAGAGACAGAGACAGAGACGAAGACAGAGATTCAGATGCAGAGACACAGAGACGGAGACACAGGGACAGAGACACAGAGACAGGGACACAGAGGCAGAGACACAGGGACAGATTCACCGAGACACAGACACGGAGAGAGACCCACGGAGACAGAGACACAGAGACAGAGACACAGAGACAGTGACACAGAGACAGGGACACAGAGAGAGTGACTCAGAGACAGAGACACAGGGACAGAGGCACATAGACATAGACACAGAGACAGAGACACAGAGACAGAGACACAGAGACAGAGACACAGAGACAGAGACACAGAGACAGAGACACAGAGACAGAAACACGGAGACAGAGACACAGAGACACAGATACAGAGACACAGATACAGAGACTCAGAGACAGAGACACAGAGACAGAGACACAGAGACAGAGACACAGAGAAGAAGACACAGGGACAGAGACAAAGATACAGAGACACAGAGACATAGACACAGAGACAGAGACACAGAGACAGGGACACAGAGACAGAGACACAGAGACAGAGACACAGATATAGAGACACAGAGACAGAGACAAAGAGACAGAGACACAGATATAGAGACACAGAGACAGAGACAAAGAGACAGAGGCAGAGAGACATAGACACAGAGACAAAGACACAGAGACAGAGACACAGAGGCAGAGACACTGAGACAGAGACACAGAGACGGAGACACAGAGACGGAGACTGTGGGACAGAGAAACAGAGATAGAGACACAGTGAGACAGACAGAGACACAGAGACGGAGACACAGAGAAAGAGACTCAGCGACAGAAACACAGAGACAGATTCACAGAGACAGAGACACAGAGACAGAGGCACAGAGACATAGACACAGAGACAGAGACACATAGACAGAGACTCAGAGACAGAGACACAGAGACAGAGACACAGAGACGGAGACGCAAGGACAGAGACACAGAGACAGGGACACAGAGAGAGAGAGACTCAGAGACAGAGACACAGACACAGAGATACAGAGACCGAGACGCAGAGACAGATACAGAGGCAGAGACACAGAGACGGAGACTGTGGGACAGAGAAACAGAGATAGAGACACAGTGAGACAGACAGAGACACAGAGACGGAGACACAGAGACAGAGACTCAGCGACAGAAACACAGAGACAGATTCACAGAGACAGAGGCACAGAGACATAGACACAGAGACAGAGACACATAGACAGAGACTCAGAGACAGAGACACAGAGACAGAGACACAGAGACAGAGACACAGAGACGGAGACGCAAGGACAGAGACACAGAGACAGGGACACAGAGAGAGAGAGACTCAGAGACAGAGACACAGACACAGAGATACAGAGACCGAGACGCAGAGACAGATACAGAGGCAGAGACACAGAGACAGTGACAGAGACGGAGACAGAGACACAGAGACAGAGACACAGAGAGAGAAACTCAGAGACAGAGACACAGAGACACAGAGACATAGACACAGAGACAGAGACACAGAGACAGAGACACAGAGACAGAGACACAGAGACAGAGACACAGAGACAGAGACACAGAGACAGAGACACAGAGAGAGACACAGAGACAGAGACACAGAGACGGAGACTGTGGGACAGAGACACAGAGGCAGAGACACAGTGAGACAGACAGAGACACAGTGAGACAGACAGAGACACAGAGACAGAGACACAGAGACAGAGACACAGAGACAGAGACACAGAGACAGAGACACAGATATAGAGACACAGAGACAGAGACACAGAGACAGAGACACAGAGACAGAGACACAGAGACATAGACACAGAGACAGGGACACAGAGACAGAGACAGAGACAGAGTCACAGAGACAGATTCTCAAAGACAGAGACACGCACACACAGACAGAGACACAGAGACGGAGACACAGGGACAGAGACACAGAGACAGGGACACAGGGACAGAGACACATGGGCGGATTCACAGAGACAGAGGCAGGGAGAGAGACCCACGGAGACAGAGACACAGTGACAGAGATTCAGATGCAGAGACACAGAGACGGAGACACAGGGACAGAGACACAGAGACAGGGACACAGAGGCAGAGACACAGGGACAGATTCACCGAGACACAGACACGGAGAGAGACCCACGGAGACAGAGACACAGAGACAGAGACACAGAGACAGTGACACAGAGACAGGGACACAGAGAGAGTGACTCAGAGACAGAGACACAGGGACAGAGGCACATAGACATAGACACAGACACAGAGACACAGAGACAGAGACACAGAGACAGAGACACAGAGACAGAGACACAGAGACAGAGACACAGAGACAGAGGCACAGAGACAGAGGCACAGAGACAGAGGCACAGAGACAGAGGCACAGAGACAGAGACACAAAGACAGAGACACAGAGACAGAGACACAGAGACGGAGACTGTGGGACAGAGACACAGAGACAGAGATTCAGATGCAGAGACACAGAGACGGAGACACAGGGACAGAGACACAGAGACAGAGATTCAGATGCAGAGACACAGAGACGGAGACACAGGGACAGAGACACAGAGACATGGACACAATGGCAGAGACACAGAGACAGAGACACAGTGAGACAGACAGAGACACAGAGACGAAGACACAGGGACAGAGACACAGAGACAGAAACACAGAGACAGATTCACAGAGACAGAGACACATAGACAGAGGCACAGAGACGGAGACACAAGGACAGAGACACAGAGACAGGGACACAGAGAGAGAGAGACTCAGAGACAGAGACACAGACACAGAGATACAGAGACCGAGACGCAGAGACAGATACAGAGGCAGAGACACAGAGACAGTGACAGAGACGGAGACAGAGACACAGAGACAGGGACACAGAGAGAGAAACTCAGAGACAGAGACACAGAGACACAGAGACATAGACACAGAGACAGAGACACAGAGACAGAGACACAGAGACAGAGACACAGAGACAGAGACACAGAGACAGAGACACAGAGAGAGAGACACAGAGACAGAGACACAGAGACGGAGACTGTGGGACAGAGACACAGAGGCAGAGACACAGTGAGACAGACAGAGACACAGTGAGACAGACAGAGACACAGAGACAGAGACACAGAGACAGAGCCACAGAGACAGAGACAGAGACACAGAGACAGAGACCCAAGGATAGAGGCACAGAGACATAGACATAGAGACAGGGATACAGAGACAGAGACACAGAGAAAGAGAAACAGGGACAGAGACAGAGACAGAGACAGAGTCACAGAGACAGATTCTCAAAGACAGAGACACGCACACACAGACAGAGACACAGAGACGGAGACACAGGGACAGAGACACAGAGACAGGGACACAGGGACAGAGACACAGAGACAGAAACACAGAGACAGATTCACAGAGACAGAGACACATAGACAGAGGCACAGAGACGGAGACACAAGGACAGAGACACAGAGACAGGGACACAGAGAGAGAGAGACTCAGAGACAGAGACACAGACACAGAGATACAGAGACCGAGACGCAGAGACAGATACAGAGGCAGAGACACAGAGACAGTGACAGAGACGGAGACAGAGACACAGAGACAGGGACACAGAGAGAGAAACTCAGAGACAGAGACACAGAGACACAGAGACATAGACACAGAGACAGAGACACAGAGACAGAGACACAGAGACAGAGACACAGAGACAGAGACACAGAGACAGAGACACAGAGACAGAGACACAGAGAGAGAGACACAGAGACAGAGACACAGAGACGGAGACACAGGGACAGAGACACAGAGATAGGGACACAGGGACAGAGACACATGGGCGGATTCACAGAGACAGAGGCAGGGAGAGAGACCCACGGAGACAGAGACACAGTGACAGAGATTCAGATGCAGAGACACAGAGACGGAGACACAGGGACAGAGACACAGAGACAGGGACACAGAGGCAGAGACACAGGGACAGATTCACCGAGACACAGACACGGAGAGAGACCCACGGAGACAGAGACACAGAGACAGAGACACAGAGACAGTGACACAGAGACAGGGACACAGAGAGAGTGACTCAGAGACAGAGACACAGGGACAGAGGCACATAGACAGAGACTCAGAGACAGAGACACAGGGACAGGGACACAGAGACAGGGACACATAGACAGAGACACAGAGAAAGGGAAACAGGGACAGAGACAGAGACAGAGACAGAGTCACAGAGACAGATTCTCAAAGACAGAGACACGCACACAGAGACAGAGACACAGAAGCGGAGACACAGGGACAGAGACACAGAGACAGGGACACAGGGACAGAGACACATGGGCGGATTCACAGAGACAGAGGCAGGCAGAGAGACCCACGGAGACAGAGACACAGTGACAGAGATTCAGATGCAGAGACACAGAGACGGAGACACAGGGACAGAGACACAGAGACAGGGACACAGTGGCAGAGACACAGGGACAGATTCACCGAGACACAGACACGGAGAGAGACCCACGGAGACAGAGACACAGAGACAGAGACACAGAGACAGTGACACAGAGACAGAGACGCAGAGAGAGTGACTCAGAGACAGAGACACAGGGACAGAGGCACATAGACATAGACACAGAGACAGAGACACAGAGACAGAGACACAGAGACAGAGACACAGAGACAGAGACACAGAGACAGAGACACAGAGAGAGAGACACAGAGACAGAGACACAGAGACAGAGACACAGAGACAGAGATTCGGAGACAGAGACACGGGCAGAGAGACACAGAAACGGAGATACAGAGACGGAGACAGAGACACAGAGACAGAGACAAAGAGACAGAGGCACAGAGACAGAGGCACAGAGACAGAGGCACAGAGACAGAGGCACAGAGACAGAGACACAGAGACAGAGACACAGAGACAGAGACACAGAGACAGAGACACAGAGACGGAGACTGTGGGACAGAGACACAGAGACAGAGATTCAGATGCAGAGACGCAGAGACGGAGACGCAGGGACAGAGACACAGAGACAGAGATTCAGATGCAGAGACACAGAGACGGAGGCACAGAGACAGAGACACAGAGACAGGGACACAGTGAGACAGACAGAGACACAGAGACGAAGACACAGGGACAGAGACACAGAGACAGAAACACAGAGACAGATTCACAGAGACAGAGACACATAGACAGAGGCACACAGAAGGAGACACAAGGACAGAGACACAGAGACAGGGACACAGAGAGAGAGAGACTCAGAGACAGAGACACAGACACAGAGATACAGAGACCGAGACGCAGAGACAGATACAGAGGCAGAGACACAGAGACAGAGACAGAGACGGAGACAGAGACACAGAGACAGGGACACAGAGAGAGAAACTCAGAGACAGAGACACAGAGACACAGAGACATAGACACAGAGACAGAGACACAGAGACAGAGACACAGAGACAGAGACACAGAGACAGAGACACAGAGACAGAGACACAGAGACAGAGACACAGAGACACAGACACAGAGACGGAGACTGTGGGACAGAGACACAGAGGCAGAGACACAGTGAGACAGACAGAGACACAGAGACGAAGACACAGGGACAGAGACAGAGGGACAGACACAGAGAAAGAGAAACAGAGACAGAGACAGAGACAGAGACAGAGACAGAGACAGAGACAGAGACAGAGACAGAGACAGAGACAGAGACAGAGACAGAGACAGAGACACAGAGACGGAGACACAGGGACAGAGACACAGAGACAGGGACACAGAGAGAGTGACTCAGAGACAGAGACACATTGACAGGGGCACAGAGACATAGACACAGAGACAGAGACACAGAGACCCAGACACACAGACAGAGATTCGGAGACAGATACACAGGGAGAGAGACACAGAAACGGAGACACAGAGACAGAGACACAGAGACAGAGACACAGAGACAGAGACACAGAGACAGAGACACAGAGACAGAGACACAGAGACAGAGACACAGAGACAGAGACACAGAGACAGAGACACAGAGACAGAGACACAGAGACAGAGACACAGAGACAGAGACACAGAGACACAGAGACAGAGACACAGAGACAGAGACACAGAGACAGAGACACAGAGACAGGGACACAGAGACAGAGACACAGACACAGAGACACAGAGACAGAGACACAGAGACAGAGACACAGAGACAGAGACACAGAGACAGAAACACAGAGACAGAGACACAGAGACAGAGACTCAGAGACAGAGACACAGAGACAGAGACACAGAGACAGAGACACAGAGACAGAGACACAGAGACAGAGACACAGAGACAGAAACACAGAGACAGAGACGCAGAGACAGAGACACAGATGCAGAGACACAGAGACAGAGACACAGAGACAGAGACTCAGAGACAGAGACACAGAGACAGGGACACAGAGACAGGGACACATAGACAGAGACACAGAGAAAGGGAAACAGGGACAGAGACAGAGACAGAGACAGAGTCACAGAGACAGATTCTCAAAGACAGAGACACGCACACAGAGACAGAGACACAGAAGCGGAGACACAGGGACAGAGACACAGAGACAGGGACACAGGGACAGAGACACGTGGGCGGATTCACAGAGACAGAGGCAGGGAGAGAGACCCACGGAGACAGAGACACAGTGACAGAGATTCAGATGCAGAGACACAGAGACGGAGACACAGGGACAGAGACACAGAGACAGGGACACAGTGGCAGAGACACAGGGACAGATTCACCGAGACACAGACACGGAGAGAGACCCACGGAGACAGAGACACAGAGACAGAGACACAGAGACAGTGACACAGAGACAGGGACACAGAGAGAGTGACACAGAGACAGAGACACAGGGACAGAGGCACATAGACAGAGACACAGAGACAGAGACACAGAGACAGAGACACAGAGACAGAGACACAGAGACAGAGACACAGAGACAGAGACACAGAGACAGAGACACAGAGACAGAGACACAGAGACAGAGACACAGAGACAGAGACACAGAGACCCAGACACCGAGACAGAGATTCGGAGACAGAGACACGGGCAGAGAGACACAGAAACGGAGATACAGAGACGGAGACAGAGACACAGAGACAGAGACAAAGAGACAGAGGCACAGAGACAGAGGCACAGAGACAGAGGCACAGAGACAGAGACACAGAGACAGAGACACAGAGACAGAGACACAGAGACAGAGACACAGAGACAGAGACACAGAGACGGAGACTGTGGGACAGAGACACAGAGACAGAGATTCAGATGCAGAGACACAGAGACGGAGACACAGGGACAGAGACACAGAGACAGAGATTCAGATGCAGAGACACAGAGACGGAGACACAGGGACAGAGACACAGAGACATGGACACAGTGGCAGAGACACAGAGACAGAGACACAGTGAGACAGACAGAGACACAGAGACAGAGACACAGAGACAGAGACACAGAGACAGAGACACTTAGACAGAGACGCAGAGACGGAGACTGTGGGACAGAGACACAGAGGCAGAGACACAGTGAGACAGACAGAGACACAGAGACGAAGACACAGGGACAGAGACAGAGGGACAGACACAGAGAAAGAGAAACAGAGACAGAGACAGAGACGGAGACAGAGACAGAGACAGAGACAGAGACAGAGACAGAGACAGAGACAGAGACAGAGACACAGAGACGGAGACACAGGGACAGAGACACAGAGACAGAGACACAGAGACAGAGACACAGAGACGGAGACTGTGGGACAGAGACACAGAGACAGAGATTCAGATGCAGAGACACAGAGACGGAGACACAGGGACAGAGACACAGAGACAGAGATTCAGATGCAGAGACACAGAGACGGAGACACAGGGACAGAGACACAGAGACATGGACACAGTGGCAGAGACACAGAGACAGAGACACAGTGAGACAGACAGAGACACAGAGACAGAGACACAGAGACAGAGACACAGAGACAGAGACACTTAGACAGAGACGCAGAGACGGAGACTGTGGGACAGAGACACAGAGGCAGAGACACAGTGAGACAGACAGAGACACAGAGACGAAGACACAGGGACAGAGACAGAGGGACAGACACAGAGAAAGAGAAACAGAGACAGAGACAGAGACGGAGACAGAGACAGAGACAGAGACAGAGACAGAGACAGAGACAGAGACAGAGACAGAGACACAGAGACGGAGACACAGGGACAGAGACACAGAGACAGGGACACAGAGAGAGTGACTCAGAGACAGAGACACATTGACAGGGGCACAGAGACATAGACACAGAGACAGAGACACAGAGACCCAGACACACAGACAGAGATTCGGAGACAGATACACAGGGAGAGAGACACAGAAACGGAGACACAGAGACAGAGACACAGAGACAGAGACACAGAGACAGAGACACAGAGACAGAGACACAGAGACAGAGACACAGAGACAGAGACACAGAGACAGAGACACAGAGACAGAGACACAGAGACAGAGACACAGAGACAGAGACACAGAGACAGAGACACAGAGACAGAGACACAGAGACAGAGACACAGAGACAGAGACACAGAGACAGAGACACAGAGACAGAGACACAGAGACAGAGACACAGAGACAGGGACACAGAGACAGAGACACAGAGACAGAGACACAGACACAGAGACACAGACACAGAGACACAGAGACAGAGACACAGAGACAGAGACACAGAGACAGAGACACAGAGACAGAGACACAGAGACAGAGACACAGAGACAGAGACACAGAGACAGAGACACAGAGACAGGGACACAGAGACAGAGACACAGAGACAGAGACACAGAGACAGAAACACAGAGACAGAGACGCAGAGACAGAGACACAGATGCAGAGACACAGAGACAGAGACACAGAGACAGAGACACAGAGACAGAGACACAGAGACAGAGACACAGAGACAGAGACACAGAGACAGAGACACAGAGACAGAGACACAGAGACAGAGACACAGAGACAGAGACACAGAGACAGAGACACAGAGACAGAGACACAGATATAGAGACACAGAGACAGAGACACAGAGACAGAGACACAGAGACAGAGACACAGAGACGGAGACTGTGGGACTGAGATACAGGGACGGAGACTGTGGGACAGAAACACAGAGACAGAGACACAGTGAGACAGACAGAGACACAGAGACGGAGACACAGGGACAGAGACACAGAAACAGGGACACAGAGAGAGACTCAGAGACAGAGACACAGAGAAGAAGACACAGGGACAGAGACAAAGATACAGAGACACAGAGACATAGACACAGAGACAGAGACACAGAGACAGGGACACAGAGACAGAGACACAGGGACAGAGACACAGATATAGAGACACAGAGACAGAGACAAAGAGACAGAGACACAGATATAGAGACACAGAGACAGAGACAAAGAGATAGAGACACAGAGACATAGACACAGAGACAGAGACACAGAGACAGAGACACAGAGACAGAGACACAGAGACGGAGACTGTGGGACAGAGACACAGAGACGGAGACTGTGGGACAGAGACACAGATACAGAGACACAGTGAGACAGACAGAGACACAGAGACGAAGACACAGGGACAGAGACACAGAGACAGAAACACAGAGACAGATTCACAGAGACAGAGGCACAGAGACAGAGGCACAGAGACGGAGACAGAAGGACAGAGATACAGAGACAGGGACACAGTGACAGAGACACAGAGACGGGACACCGAGAGAGAGAGACAGAGACACAGAGACGGAGACACAGGGACAGAGACACAGAGGCAGAAACACAGAGACAGATTCACAGAGACAGAGACCCAGAGACAGAGGCACAGAGCGAGAGACACAGAGACAGAGACACGGAGGCAGAGACATAGAGACATAGACACAGAGACAGAGACACAGAGACAGAGATACAGAGACAGAGACACAGAGACAGAGACACAGAGACAGAGACACAGACAGAGACACAGAGACAGGGCACCGAGAGAGAGAGACAGAGACACAGAGACGGAGACAGAGGTACAGACACAGAAAAAGTGAAACAGAGACAGAGACAGAGACAGAGACAGAGACAGAGACAGAGACAGAGACAGAGACAGAGACAGAGACAGAGACAGAGACAGAGACAGAGACAGAGACAGAGACAGAGACAGAGACAGAGACAGAGACAGAGACAGAGACAGAGACAGAGACAGAGACAGAGACAGAGACAGAGACAAAGACAGAGACACAGAGACAGAGACAGGGACACAGAGAAAGAGAAACAGAGACAGAGACAGAGACAGAGTCACAGAGACAGAGTCTCAGAGACAGAGACACAGGGACAGAGGCACAGAGACGGAGACTGTGGGACAGAGACACAGAGACGGAGACTGTGGGACAGAGACACAGAGACAGAGATTCAGATGCAGAGACACAGAGACGGAGACACAGGGACAGAGACACAGAGACAGAGATTCAGATGCAGAGACACAGAGACGGAGACACAGGGACAGAGACACAGAGACATGGACACAGAGGCAAATAAACAGGGACAGATTCACAGAGACAGCGACACGGAGAGAGACCCACGGAGACAGAGACACAGAGACAGAGACACAGAGACAGAGACACAGAGACAGAGACACAGAGACAGAGATTCAGAGACAGAGACACAGGGAGAGAGGCACAGAAACGGAGACACAGAGACAGAGGCATAGACACAGAGACAGAGACACAGAGACAGAGACACAGAGACAGAAACACAGAGACAGGGACACAGAGACGGAGACTGTGGGACAGAGACACAGAGACCGAGATTCAGATGCAGAGATACAGAGTCGGAGACACAGGGACAGATACACAGAGACAGGGACACAGAGGCAGAGATACAGGGACAGATTCACAGACAGAGACACGAAGAGAGACCCACAGAGACAGAGACACAGAGACGGAGACACAGGGACAGAGACACAGAGACAGGGACACAGTGAGAGTGACTCAGAGACAGAGACACAGGGACAGAGGCACAGAGACATAGGCACAGAGACAAAGACACAGAGACAGAGACACAGAGACAGAGACACAGAGACAGAGCCACAGAGACAGAGACACAGAGACAGAGACACAGAGACAGAGACACAGAGACAGAGACACAGAGACGGAGACACAGGGACAGAGACACAGAGACAGGGACACAGAGAGAGTGACTTAGAGACAAAGACACAGAGACGGAGACAGAGACACAGAGACAGAGACAAAGAGACAGAGACACAGAGACATAGGCACAGAGACAGAGACACAGAGATAGAGACACAGAAACGGAGATTATGGGACAGAGACACAGGGACAGAGACACAGAGACGGAGACACAGGGACAGAGACACAGAGGCAGAAACACAGAGACAGATTCACAGAGACAGAGACGCAGAGACAGAGGCACAGAGCGAGAGACACAGAGACAGAGACACAGAGACGGAGACTGTGGGACTGAGACACAGGGACGGAGACTGTGGGACAGAAACACAGAGACAGAGACACAGTGAGACAGACAGAGACACAGAGACGGAGACACAGGGACAGAGACACAGAAACAGGGACACAGAGAGAGACTCAGAGACAGAGACACAGAGAAGCAGACACAGGGACAGAGACAAAGATACAGAGACACAGAGACATAGACACAGAGACAGAGACACAGAGACAGGGACACAGAGACAGAGACACAGGGACAGAGACACAGATATAGAGACACAGAGACAGAGACAAAGAGACAGAGACACAGATATAGAGACACAGAGACAGAGACAAAGAGACAGAGACACAGAGACATAGACACAGAGACAGAGACACAGAGACAGAGACACAGAGACAGAGACACAGAGACGGAGACTGTGGGACAGAGACACAGAGACGGAGACTGTGGGACAGAGACACAGATACAGAGACACAGTGAGACAGACAGAGACACAGAGACGAAGACACAGGGACAGAGACACAGAGACAGAAACACAGAGACAGATTCACAGAGACAGAGGCACAGAGACAGAGGCACAGAGACGGAGACAGAAGGACAGAGATACAGAGACAGGGACACAGTGACAGAGACACAGAGACGGGACACCGAGAGAGAGAGACAGAGACACAGAGACGGAGACACAGGGACAGAGACACAGAGGCAGAAACACAGAGACAGATTCACAGAGACAGAGACCCAGAGACAGAGGCACAGAGCGAGAGACACAGAGACAGAGACACGGAGGCAGAGACATAGAGACATAGACACAGAGACAGAGACACAGAGACAGAGATACAGAGACAGAGACACAGAGACAGAGACACAGAGACAGAGACACAGACAGAGACACAGAGACAGGGCACCGAGAGAGAGAGACAGAGACACAGAGACGGAGACAGAGGTACAGACACAGAAAAAGTGAAACAGAGACAGAGACAGAGACAGAGACAGAGACAGAGACAGAGACAGAGACAGAGACAGAGACAGAGACAGAGACAGAGACAGAGACAGAGACAGAGACAGAGACAGAGACAGAGACAGAGACAGAGACAGAGACAGAGACAGAGACAGAGACAGAGACAGAGACAGAGACAGAGACAGAGACAGAGACAGAGACAGAGACAAAGACAGAGACACAGAGACAGGGACAGGGACACAGAGAAAGAGAAACAGAGACAGAGACACAGAGACAGAGATTCAGAGACAGAGACACAGGGATAGAGGCACAGAAACGGAGACACAGAGACAGAGGCATAGACACAGAGACAGAGACACAGAGACAGAGACACAGAGACAGAGACACAGAGACAGAGACACAGAGACAGAGACAAAGAGACAGAGACACAGAGACATGGACACAGAGGCAAATAAACAGGGACAGATTCACAGAGACAGCGACACGGAGAGAGACCCACGGAGACAGAGACACAGAGACAGAGACACAGAGACAGGGACACAGAGACAGAGATTCAGAGACAGAGACACAGGGAGAGAGGCACAGAAACGGAGACACAGAGACAGAGGCATAGACACAGAGACAGAGACACAGAGACAGAGACACAGAGACAGAAACACAGAGACAGGGACACAGAGACAGAGACACAGAGACAGAGATTCAGAGGCAGAGACACAGGGAGAGAGGCACAGAAACGGAGACACGGAGACAGAGGCATAGACACAGAGACAGAGACACAGAGACAGAGACACAGAGACAGAGACACAGAGACAGAGACACAGAGACAGAGACACAGAGACAGAGACACAGAGACACAGAGACAGAGACCCAAGGATAGAGGCACAGAGACATAGACATAGAGACAGGGATACAGAGACAGAGACACAGAGAAAGAGAAACAGGGACAGAGACAGAGACAGAGACAGAGTCACAGAGACAGATTCTCAAAGACAGAGACACGCACACACAGACAGAGACACAGAGACGGAGACACAGGGACAGAGACACAGAGACAGGGACACAGGGACAGAGACACAGAGACAGAAACACAGAGACAGATTCACAGAGACAGAGACACATAGACAGAGGCACAGAGACGGAGACACAAGGACAGAGACACAGAGACAGGGACACAGAGAGAGAGAGACTCAGAGACAGAGACACAGACACAGAGATACAGAGACCGAGACGCAGAGACAGATACAGAGGCAGAGACACAGAGACAGTGACAGAGACGGAGACAGAGACACAGAGACAGGGACACAGAGAGAGAAACTCAGAGACAGAGACACAGAGACACAGAGACATAGACACAGAGACAGAGACACAGAGACAGAGACACAGAGACAGAGACACAGAGACAGAGACACAGAGACAGAGACACAGAGACAGAGACACAGAGAGAGAGACACAGAGACAGAGACACAGAGACGGAGACACAGGGACAGAGACACAGAGATAGGGACACAGGGACAGAGACACATGGGCGGATTCACAGAGACAGAGGCAGGGAGAGAGACCCACGGAGACAGAGACACAGTGACAGAGATTCAGATGCAGAGACACAGAGACGGAGACACAGGGACAGAGACACAGAGACAGGGACACAGAGGCAGAGACACAGGGACAGATTCACCGAGACACAGACACGGAGAGAGACCCACGGAGACAGAGACACAGAGACAGAGACACAGAGACAGTGACACAGAGACAGGGACACAGAGAGAGTGACTCAGAGACAGAGACACAGGGACAGAGGCACATAGACAGAGACTCAGAGACAGAGACACAGGGACAGGGACACAGAGACAGGGACACATAGACAGAGACACAGAGAAAGGGAAACAGGGACAGAGACAGAGACAGAGACAGAGTCACAGAGACAGATTCTCAAAGACAGAGACACGCACACAGAGACAGAGACACAGAAGCGGAGACACAGGGACAGAGACACAGAGACAGGGACACAGGGACAGAGACACATGGGCGGATTCACAGAGACAGAGGCAGGCAGAGAGACCCACGGAGACAGAGACACAGTGACAGAGATTCAGATGCAGAGACACAGAGACGGAGACACAGGGACAGAGACACAGAGACAGGGACACAGTGGCAGAGACACAGGGACAGATTCACCGAGACACAGACACGGAGAGAGACCCACGGAGACAGAGACACAGAGACAGAGACACAGAGACAGTGACACAGAGACAGAGACGCAGAGAGAGTGACTCAGAGACAGAGACACAGGGACAGAGGCACATAGACATAGACACAGAGACAGAGACACAGAGACAGAGACACAGAGACAGAGACACAGAGACAGAGACACAGAGACAGAGACACAGAGAGAGAGACACAGAGACAGAGACACAGAGACAGAGACACAGAGACAGAGATTCGGAGACAGAGACACGGGCAGAGAGACACAGAAACGGAGATACAGAGACGGAGACAGAGACACAGAGACAGAGACAAAGAGACAGAGGCACAGAGACAGAGGCACAGAGACAGAGGCACAGAGACAGAGGCACAGAGACAGAGACACAGAGACAGAGACACAGAGACAGAGACACAGAGACAGAGACACAGAGACGGAGACTGTGGGACAGAGACACAGAGACAGAGATTCAGATGCAGAGACACAGAGACGGAGACGCAGGGACAGAGACACAGAGACAGAGATTCAGATGCAGAGACACAGAGACGGAGGCACAGGGACCGAGACACAGAGACAGAGACACAGAGACAGAGACACAGAGACAGAGACACAGAGACAGAGACACAGAGACAGAGACACAGAGACAGGGACACAGTGAGACAGACAGAGACACAAAGACGAAGACACAGGGACAGAGACACAGAGACAGAAACACAGAGACAGATTCACAGAGACAGAGACACATAGACAGAGGCACACAGAAGGAGACACAAGGACAGAGACACAGAGACAGGGACACAGAGAGAGAGAGACTCAGAGACAGAGACACAGACACAGAGATACAGAGACCGAGACGCAGAGACAGATACAGAGGCAGAGACACAGAGACAGAGACAGAGACGGAGACAGAGACACAGAGACAGGGACACAGAGAGAGAAACTCAGAGACAGAGACACAGAGACACAGAGACATAGACACAGAGACAGAGACACAGAGACAGAGACACAGAGACAGAGACACAGAGACAGAGACACAGAGACAGAGACACAGAGACAGAGACACAGAGACAGAGACACAGAGACGGAGACTGTGGGACAGAGACACAGAGGCAGAGACACAGTGAGACAGACAGAGACACAGAGACGAAAACACAGGGACAGAGACAGAGGGACAGACACAGAGAAAGAGAAACAGAGACAGAGACAGAGACAGAGACAGAGACAGAGACAGAGACAGAGACAGAGACAGAGACAGAGACAGAGACAGAGACAGAGACACAGAGACGGAGACACAGGGACAGAGACACAGAGACAGGGACACAGAGAGAGTGACTCAGAGACAGAGACACATTGACAGGGGCACAGAGACATAGACACAGAGACAGAGACACAGAGACCCAGACACACAGACAGAGATTCGGAGACAGATACACAGGGAGAGAGACACAGAAACGGAGACACAGAGACAGAGACACAGAGACAGAGACACAGAGACAGAGACACAGAGACAGAGACACAGAGACAGAGACACAGAGACAGAGACACAGAGACAGAGACACAGAGACAGAGACACAGAGACAGAGACACAGAGACAGAGACACAGAGACAGAGACACAGAGACACAGAGACAGAGACACAGAGACAGAGACACAGAGACAGAGACACAGAGACAGGGACACAGAGACAGAGACACAGACACAGAGACACAGAGACAGAGACACAGAGACAGAGACACAGAGACAGAGACACAGAGACAGAAACACAGAGACAGAGACACAGAGACAGAGACTCAGAGACAGAGACACAGAGACAGAGACACAGAGACAGAGACACAGAGACAGAGACACAGAGACAGAGACACAGAGACAGAAACACAGAGACAGAGACGCAGAGACAGAGACACAGATGCAGAGACACAGAGACAGAGACACAGAGACAGAGACTCAGAGACAGAGACACAGAGACAGGGACACAGAGACAGGGACACATAGACAGAGACACAGAGAAAGGGAAACAGGGACAGAGACAGAGACAGAGACAGAGTCACAGAGACAGATTCTCAAAGACAGAGACACGCACACAGAGACAGAGACACAGAAGCGGAGACACAGGGACAGAGACACAGAGACAGGGACACAGGGACAGAGACACGTGGGCGGATTCACAGAGACAGAGGCAGGGAGAGAGACCCACGGAGACAGAGACACAGTGACAGAGATTCAGATGCAGAGACACAGAGACGGAGACACAGGGACAGAGACACAGAGACAGGGACACAGTGGCAGAGACACAGGGACAGATTCACCGAGACACAGACACGGAGAGAGACCCACGGAGACAGAGACACAGAGACAGAGACACAGAGACAGTGACACAGAGACAGGGACACAGAGAGAGTGACACAGAGACAGAGACACAGGGACAGAGGCACATAGACAGAGACACAGAGACAGAGACACAGAGACAGAGACACAGAGACAGAGACACAGAGACAGAGACACAGAGACAGAGACACAGAGACAGAGACACAGAGACAGAGACACAGAGACAGAGACACAGAGACAGAGACACAGAGACCCAGACACCGAGACAGAGATTCGGAGACAGAGACACGGGCAGAGAGACACAGAAACGGAGATACAGAGACGGAGACAGAGACACAGAGACAGAGACAAAGAGACAGAGGCACAGAGACAGAGGCACAGAGACAGAGGCACAGAGACAGAGACACAGAGACAGAGACACAGAGACAGAGACACAGAGACAGAGACACAGAGACAGAGACACAGAGACGGAGACTGTGGGACAGAGACACAGAGACAGAGATTCAGATGCAGAGACACAGAGACGGAGACACAGGGACAGAGACACAGAGACAGAGATTCAGATGCAGAGACACAGAGACGGAGACACAGGGACAGAGACACAGAGACATGGACACAGTGGCAGAGACACAGAGACAGAGACACAGTGAGACAGACAGAGACACAGAGACAGAGACACAGAGACAGAGACACAGAGACAGAGACACTTAGACAGAGACGCAGAGACGGAGACTGTGGGACAGAGACACAGAGGCAGAGACACAGTGAGACAGACAGAGACACAGAGACGAAGACACAGGGACAGAGACAGAGGGACAGACACAGAGAAAGAGAAACAGAGACAGAGACAGAGACGGAGACAGAGACAGAGACAGAGACAGAGACAGAGACAGAGACAGAGACAGAGACAGAGACACAGAGACGGAGACACAGGGACAGAGACACAGAGACAGAGACACAGAGACAGAGACACAGAGACGGAGACTGTGGGACAGAGACACAGAGACAGAGATTCAGATGCAGAGACACAGAGACGGAGACACAGGGACAGAGACACAGAGACAGAGATTCAGATGCAGAGACACAGAGACGGAGACACAGGGACAGAGACACAGAGACATGGACACAGTGGCAGAGACACAGAGACAGAGACACAGTGAGACAGACAGAGACACAGAGACAGAGACACAGAGACAGAGACACAGAGACAGAGACACAGAGACAGAGACACTTAGACAGAGACGCAGAGACGGAGACTGTGGGACAGAGACACAGAGGCAGAGACACAGTGAGACAGACAGAGACACAGAGACGAAGACACAGGGACAGAGACAGAGGGACAGACACAGAGAAAGAGAAACAGAGACAGAGACAGAGACGGAGACAGAGACAGAGACAGAGACAGAGACAGAGACAGAGACAGAGACAGAGACAGAGACACAGAGACGGAGACACAGGGACAGAGACACAGAGACAGGGACACAGAGAGAGTGACTCAGAGACAGAGACACATTGACAGGGGCACAGAGACATAGACACAGAGACAGAGACACAGAGACCCAGACACACAGACAGAGATTCGGAGACAGATACACAGGGAGAGAGACACAGAAACGGAGACACAGAGACAGAGACACAGAGACAGAGACACAGAGACAGAGACACAGAGACAGAGACACAGAGACAGAGACACAGAGACAGAGACACAGAGACAGAGACACAGAGACAGAGACACAGAGACAGAGACACAGAGACAGAGACACAGAGACAGAGACACAGAGACAGAGACACAGAGACAGAGACACAGAGACAGAGACACAGAGACAGAGACACAGAGACAGAGACACAGAGACAGAGACACAGAGACAGGGACACAGAGACAGAGACACAGAGACAGAGACACAGACACAGAGACACAGAGACAGAGACACAGAGACAGAGACACAGAGACAGAGACACAGAGACAGAGACACAGAGACAGAGACACAGAGACAGAGACACAGAGACAGAGACACAGAGACAGAGACACAGAGACAGGGACACAGAGACAGAGACACAGAGACAGAGACACAGAGACAGAAACACAGAGACAGAGACACAGATGCAGAGACACAGAGACAGAGACACAGAGACAGAGACACAGAGACAGAGACACAGAGACAGAGACACAGAGACAGAGACACAGAGACAGAGACACAGAGACAGAGACACAGAGACAGAGACACAGAGACAGAGACACAGAGACAGAGACACAGAGACAGAGACACAGAGACAGAGACACAGATATAGAGACACAGAGACAGAGACACAGAGACAGAGACACAGAGACAGAGACACAGAGACGGAGACTGTGGGACTGAGATACAGGGACGGAGACTGTGGGACAGAAACACAGAGACAGAGACACAGTGAGACAGACAGAGACACAGAGACGGAGACACAGGGACAGAGACACAGAAACAGGGACACAGAGAGAGACTCAGAGACAGAGACACAGAGAAGAAGACACAGGGACAGAGACAAAGATACAGAGACACAGAGACATAGACACAGAGACAGAGACACAGAGACAGGGACACAGAGACAGAGACACAGGGACAGAGACACAGATATAGAGACACAGAGACAGAGACAAAGAGACAGAGACACAGATATAGAGACACAGGGACAGAGACAAAGAGATAGAGACACAGAGACATAGACACAGAGACAGAGACACAGAGACAGAGACACAGAGACAGAGACACAGAGACGGAGACTGTGGGACAGAGACACAGAGACGGAGACTGTGGGACAGAGACACAGATACAGAGACACAGTGAGACAGACAGAGACACAGAGACGAAGACACAGGGACAGAGACACAGAGACAGAAACACAGAGACAGATTCACAGAGACAGAGGCACAGAGACAGAGGCACAGAGACGGAGACAGAAGGACAGAGATACAGAGACAGGGACACAGTGACAGAGACACAGAGACGGGACACCGAGAGAGAGAGACAGAGACACAGAGACGGAGACACAGGGACAGAGACACAGAGGCAGAAACACAGAGACAGATTCACAGAGACAGAGACCCAGAGACAGAGGCACAGAGCGAGAGACACAGAGACAGAGACACGGAGGCAGAGACATAGAGACATAGACACAGAGACAGAGACACAGAGACAGAGATACAGAGACAGAGACACAGAGACAGAGACACAGAGACAGAGACACAGACAGAGACACAGAGACAGGGCACCGAGAGAGAGAGACAGAGACACAGAGACGGAGACAGAGGTACAGACACAGAAAAAGTGAAACAGAGACAGAGACAGAGACAGAGACAGAGACAGAGACAGAGACAGAGACAGAGACAGAGACAGAGACAGAGACAGAGACAGAGACAGAGACAGAGACAGAGACAGAGACAGAGACAGAGACAGAGACAGAGACAGAGACAGAGACAGAGACAGAGACAGAGACAGAGACAGAGACAAAGACAGAGACACAGAGACAGAGACAGGGACACAGAGAAAGAGAAACAGAGACAGAGACAGAGACAGAGTCACAGAGACAGAGTCTCAGAGACAGAGACACAGGGACAGAGGCACAGAGACGGAGACTGTGGGACAGAGACACAGAGACGGAGACTGTGGGACAGAGACACAGAGACAGAGATTCAGATGCAGAGACACAGAGACGGAGACACAGGGACAGAGACACAGAGACAGAGATTCAGATGCAGAGACACAGAGACGGAGACACAGGGACAGAGACACAGAGACATGGACACAGAGGCAAATAAACAGGGACAGATTCACAGAGACAGCGACACGGAGAGAGACCCACGGAGACAGAGACACAGAGACAGAGACACAGAGACAGAGACACAGAGACAGAGACACAGAGACAGAGACACAGAGACAGAGATTCAGAGACAGAGACACAGGGAGAGAGGCACAGAAACGGAGACACAGAGACAGAGGCATAGACACAGAGACAGAGACACAGAGACAGAGACACAGAGACAGAAACACAGAGACAGGGACACAGAGACGGAGACTGTGGGACAGAGACACAGAGACCGAGATTCAGATGCAGAGATACAGAGTCGGAGACACAGGGACAGATACACAGAGACAGGGACACAGAGGCAGAGATACAGGGACAGATTCACAGACAGAGACACGAAGAGAGACCCACAGAGACAGAGACACAGAGACGGAGACACAGGGACAGAGACACAGAGACAGGGACACAGTGAGAGTGACTCAGAGACAGAGACACAGGGACAGAGGCACAGAGACATAGGCACAGAGACAAAGACACAGAGACAGAGACACAGAGACAGAGACACAGAGACAGAGCCACAGAGACAGAGACACAGAGACAGAGACACAGAGACAGAGACACAGAGACAGAGAAACAGAGACGGAGACACAGGGACAGAGACACAGAGACAGGGACACAGAGAGAGTGACTTAGAGACAAAGACACAGAGACGGAGACAGAGACACAGAGACAGAGACAAAGAGACAGAGACACAGAGACATAGGCACAGAGACAGAGACACAGAGATAGAGACACAGAAACGGAGATTATGGGACAGAGACACAGGGACAGAGACACAGAGACGGAGACACAGGGACAGAGACACAGAGGCAGAAACACAGAGACAGATTCACAGAGACAGAGACGCAGAGACAGAGGCACAGAGCGAGAGACACAGAGACAGAGACACAGAGACGGAGACTGTGGGACTGAGACACAGGGACGGAGACTGTGGGACAGAAACACAGAGACAGAGACACAGTGAGACAGACAGAGACACAGAGACGGAGACACAGGGACAGAGACACAGAAACAGGGACACAGAGAGAGACTCAGAGACAGAGACACAGAGAAGCAGACACAGGGACAGAGACAAAGATACAGAGACACAGAGACATAGACACAGAGACAGAGACACAGAGACAGGGACACAGAGACAGAGACACAGGGACAGAGACACAGATATAGAGACACAGAGACAGAGACAAAGAGACAGAGACACAGATATAGAGACACAGAGACAGAGACAAAGAGACAGAGACACAGAGACATAGACACAGAGACAGAGACACAGAGACAGAGACACAGAGACAGAGACACAGAGACGGAGACTGTGGGACAGAGACACAGAGACGGAGACTGTGGGACAGAGACACAGATACAGAGACACAGTGAGACAGACAGAGACACAGAGACGAAGACACAGGGACAGAGACACAGAGACAGAAACACAGAGACAGATTCACAGAGACAGAGGCACAGAGACAGAGGCACAGAGACGGAGACAGAAGGACAGAGATACAGAGACAGGGACACAGTGACAGAGACACAGAGACGGGACACCGAGAGAGAGAGACAGAGACACAGAGACGGAGACACAGGGACAGAGACACAGAGGCAGAAACACAGAGACAGATTCACAGAGACAGAGACCCAGAGACAGAGGCACAGAGCGAGAGACACAGAGACAGAGACACGGAGGCAGAGACATAGAGACATAGACACAGAGACAGAGACACAGAGACAGAGATACAGAGACAGAGACACAGAGACAGAGACACAGAGACAGAGACACAGAGACAGGGCACCGAGAGAGAGAGACAGAGACACAGAGACGGAGACAGAGGTACAGACACAGAAAAAGTGAAACAGAGACAGAGACAGAGACAGAGACAGAGACAGAGACAGAGACAGAGACAGAGACAGAGACAGAGACAGAGACAGAGACAGAGACAGAGACAGAGACAGAGACAGAGACAGAGACAGAGACAGAGACAGAGACAGAGACAGAGACAGAGACAGAGACAGAGACAGAGACAGAGACAGAGACAGAGACAGAGACAGAGACAGAGACAGAGACAGAGACAAAGACAGAGACACAGAGACAGGGACAGGGACACAGAGAAAGAGAAACAGAGACAGAGACACAGAGACAGAGATTCAGAGACAGAGACACAGGGAGAGAGGCACAGAAACGGAGACACAGAGACAGAGGCATAGACACAGAGACAGAGACACAGAGACAGAGACACAGAGACAGAGACACAGAGACAGAGACACAGAGACAGAGACAAAGAGACAGAGACACAGAGACATGGACACAGAGGCAAATAAACAGGGACAGATTCACAGAGACAGCGACACGGAGAGAGACCCACGGAGACAGAGACACAGAGACAGAGACACAGAGACAGAGACACAGAGACAGAGATTCAGAGACAGAGACACAGGGAGAGAGGCACAGAAACGGAGACACAGAGACAGAGGCATAGACACAGAGACAGAGACACAGAGACAGAGACACAGAGACAGAAACACAGAGACAGGGACACAGAGACGGAGACTGTGGGACAGAGACACAGAGACCGAGATTCAGATGCAGAGATACAGAGTCGGAGACACAGGGACAGATACACAGAGACAGGGAAACAGAGGCAGAGACACAGGGACAGATTCACAGACAGAGACACGGAGAGAGACCCACAGAGACAGAGACACAGAGACGGAGACACAGGGACAGAGACACAGAGACAGGGACACAGAGAGAGTGACTCAGAGACAGAGACACAGGGACAGAGGCACAGAGACATAGACACAGAGACAAAGTCACAGAGACAGAGACACAGAGACAGAGACACAGAGACAGAGACACAGAGACAGAGACACAGAGACAGAGATTCAGAGGCAGTGACACAGGGAGAGAGGCACAGAAACGGAGACACAGAGACAGAGGCATAGACACAGAGACAGAGACACAGAGACAGAGACACAGAGACAGAGACACAGAGACAGAGACACAGAGACAGAGACACAGAGACAGAGACACAGAGACAGAGACACAGAGACAGAGACACAGAGACAGAGACAAAGAGACAGAGACACAGAGACATGGGCACAGAGACAGAGACACAGAGACGGAGATTGTGGGACAGAGACACAGAGACGGAGACACAGGGACAGAGACACAGAGGCAGAAACACAGAGACAGATTCACAGAGACAGAGACACAGAGACAGTGGCACAGAGCGAGAGACACAGAGACAGAGACACGGAGGCAGAGACATAGAGACATAGACACAGAGACAGAGACACAGAGACAGAGACACAGAGACGGAGGCACAGAGACAGAAGCACAGAGACAGAGACACAGAGACAGAGACACAGAGACAGGGACACAGAGACAGAGACACGGAGACGAAGACTGTGGGACAGAGACACAGAGACAGAGACACAGTGAGACAGACAGAGACACAGAGACAGAGACACAGAGACGAAGACACAGGGACAGAGACACAGAGACAGAGATTCAGATGCAGAGACACAGAGACGGAGACACAGGGACAGAGACACAGAGACATGGACACAGAGGCAGATACACAGGGACAGATTCACAGAGACAGCGACACGGAGAGAGACCCACGGAGACAGAGACACAGAGACAGAGACACAGAGGCAGAGACACAGAGACAGAGACACAGAGACGGAGACACAGGGACAGAGACACAGAGACAGGGACACAGAGACAGAGGCACAGAGACGGAGACACAAGGACAGAGACACAGAGACAGGGACACAGAGAGAGAGACTCAGAGACAGGGACACAGAGACAGAGATACAGAGACCGAGACGCAGAGACAGACGCAGAGGCAGAGACACAGAGACAGAGACAGAGACACAGAGACGGAGACGCAGGGACGGAGACACAGAGACCCAGACACAGAGACAGAGATTCGGAGACAGAGGCACAGAGACGGAGACACAAGGACAGAGACACAGAGACAGGGACACAGAGAGAGAGACTCAGAGACAGAGACACAGAGACAGAGTCACAGAGACAGAGACACAGAGACAGAGGCACAGAGACAGAGACATAGAGACAGAGACACAGAGACGGCGACACAGGTACAGAGACACACGGACAGAGGCATAGACACAGAGACAGATTCACAGAGACAGAGACACAGAGACAGAGGCACAGAGCGAGAGACACAGAGACAGAGACACGGAGGCAGAGACATAGAGACATAGACACAGAGACAGAGACACAGAGACAGAGACACAGAGACGGAGGCACAGAGACAGAAGCACAGAGACAGAGACACAGAGACAGAGACACAGAGACAGAGACACAGAGACGGAGATTGTGGGACAGAGACACAGAGACGGAGACACAGGGACAGAGACACAGAGGCAGAAACACAGAGACAGATTCACAGAGACAGAGACACAGAGACAGAGGCACAGAGCGAGAGACACAGAGACAGAGACACGGAGGCAGAGACATAGAGACATAGGCACAGAGACAGAGACACAGAGACAGAGACACAGAGACGGAGGCACAGAGACAGAAGCACAGAGACAGAGACACAGAGACAGAGACACAGAGACAGGGACACAGAGACAGAGACACAGATACGAAGACTGTGGGACAGAGACACAGAGACAGAGACACAGTGAGACAGACAGAGACACAGAGACAGAGACACAGAGACGAAGACACAGGGACAGAGACACAGAGACAGAAACACAGAGACAGATTCACAGAGACAGAGACACAGAGACGGAGACTGTGGGACAGAGACACAGAGACCGAGATTCAGATGCAGAGATACAGAGTCGGAGACACAGGGACAGATACACAGAGACAGGGACACAGAGGCAGAGACACAGGGACAGATTCACAGACAGAGACACGGAGAGAGACCCACAGAGACGGAGACACAGAGACGGAGACACAGGGACAGAGACACAGAGACAGGGACACAGTGAGAGTGACTCAGAGACAGAGACACAGGGACAGAGGCACAGAGACATAGACACAGAGACAAAGACACAGAGACAGAGACACAGAGACAGGGACACAGAGACAGAGCCACAGAGACAGAGACACAGAGACAGAGACACAGAGACGGAGACACAGGGACAGAGACACAGAGACAGGGACACAGAGAGAGTGACTTAGAGACAGAGACACAGAGACGGAGACAGAGACACAGAGACAGAGACAAAGAGACAGAGACACAGAGACATAGGCACAGAGACAGAGACACAGAGACAGAGACACAGAAACGGAGATTATGGGACAGAGACACAGGGACAGAGACACAGAGACGGAGACACAGGGACAGAGACACAGAGGCAGAAACACAGAGACAGATTCACAGAGACAGAGACACAGAGACAGAGGCACAGAGCGAGAGACACAGAGACAGAGACACGGAGGCAGAGACATAGAGACATAGACACAGAGACGGAGACACAGAGACAGAGACACAGAGACAGAGACACAGAGACAGAGACACAGAGACAGAGACACAGAGACAGAGACACAGAGACAGAGACACAGACAGAGACACAGAGACGGAGACACAGGGACAGAGACACAGAGAAACAGAAACAGAGACAGAGACACAGAGACGGAGACGCAAGGACAGAGACACAGAGACAGGGACACAGAGAGAGAGACTCAGAGACACAGACACAGAGACAGAGATACAGAGACGGAGACGCAGAGACAGATACACAGGCAGGACACAGAGACAGAGACAGAGACGCAGAGACGGAGACGCAGGGACAGTGACACAGAGACAAAGACACAGAGACAGAGACAGAGACAGAGTCACAGAGACAGAGGCTCAGAGACAGAGACACAGGGACAGAGACACAGAGACGGAGACTGTGGGACAGAGACACAGAGACGGAGACTGTGGGACAGAGACACAGAGACAGAGATTCAGATGCAGAGACACAGAGACGGAGACACACGGACAGAGACACAGAGACAGAGATTCAGATGCAGAGACACAGAGACGGAGACACAGGGACAGAGACACAGAGACATGGACACAGAGGCAGATACACAGGGACAGATTCACAGAGACAGCGACACGGAGAGAGACCCACGGAGACAGAGACACAGAGACAGAGCCACAGAGGCAGAGACACAGAGACAGAGACACAGAGACGGAGACACAGGGACAGAGACACAGAGACAGGGACACAGAGAGAGTGACTCAGAGACAGAGACACATTGACAGGGGCACAGAGACATAGACACTGAGACAGAGACACAGAGACCCAGACACACAGACAGAGATTCGGAGACAGATACACAGGGAGAGAGACACAGAAACGGAGATACAGAGACAGAGACACAGAGACAGAGACACAGAGACAGGGACACAGAGAGAGAAACTCAGAGACAGAGACACAGAGACGGAGACGCAGAGACAGATACAGAGGCAGAGACAAAGACTCAGAGACAGAGACACAGGGACAGAGACAGAGACAGAGACACAGAGACGGAGACACGGAGACCGAGACTGTGAAACAGAGACACAGAGACAGAGATTCAGATGCAGAGGCACAGAGACGGCGACACAGGGACAGAGACACAGAGACATGGACACGGAGACGGAGACACAGGGACAGATTCACAGAGACAGCGACACGGAGACAGAGACACAGAGACGAAGACACAGAGACAGAGACACAGAGACAGAGGCACAGAGACGGAGACACAAGGACAGAGACACAGAGACAGGGACACAGAGAGAGAGACTCAGAGACAGGGACACAGAGACAGAGATACAGAGACCGAGACGCAGAGACAGACACAGAGGCAGAGACACAGAGACAGAGACAGAGACACAGAGACGGAGACGCAGGGACGGAGACACAGAGACCCAGACACAGAGACCGAGATTCGGAGACAGAGGCACAGAGACGGAGACACAAGGACAGAGACACAGAGACAGGGACACAGAGAGAGAGACTCAGAGACAGAGACACAGAGACAGAGTCACAGAGACAGAGACACAGAGACAGAGGCACAGAGACAGAGACATAGAGACAGAGACACAGAGACGGCGACACAGGTACAGAGACACACGGACAGAGGCATAGACACAGAGACAGAGTCACAGAGACAGTGACACAGGGACAGGGACACAGAGACATAGCCACAGAGACAGAGACATAGAGACAGAGACACAGAGACAGAGACACAGCGACAGAGACACAGAGACGGAGACACAGGGACAGAGACACAGAGACAGGGACCCAGAGAGAGTGACTCAGAGACAGAAACACAGAGACAGATTCACAGAGACAAAGACTCAGAGATAGAGACTGTGGGACAGAGACACAGAGACAGAGACACAGAGACAGAGTCACGGAGACAGTGACACAGGGACAGGGACACAGAGACATAGCCACAGAGACAGAGATATAGAGACAGAGAGACAGAGACAGAGACACAGAGACGGAGACTGTGGGACAGAGACACAGAGACGGAGACACAGGGACAGAGACACAGAGACAGGGACACAGAGGCATAGACAAAGGGATAGATTCACAGACAGAGACACGGAGAGAGACCCACGGAGACAGAGACACAGAGACAGAGTCACAGAGACAGAGGCACAGAGACGGAGACACAGGGACAGAGACACAGAGACAGTGACACAGGGACAGGGACACAGAGACAGAGACACAGTGAGACAGACAGAGACACAGAGACGAAGACACAGGGACAGAGACACAGAGACGGAAACACAGAGACAGATTCACAGAGACAGAGACACAGAGACAGAGCCACAGAGACGGAGACACAAGGACAGAGACACAGAGACAGGGACACAGGGAGAGAGACTCAGAGACAGAGACACAGGCAGAGAGATACAGAGACCGAGACGCAGAGACAGATACAGAGGCATAGACACAGAGACAGAGACACAGAGACAGAGACACAGAGACGGAGACACAGGGACAGAGACACAGAGACAGAGACATAGAGACAGAGACACAGAGACAGAGACACAGAGGCGGAGACCGTGGGACAGAGACACAGAGAAAGAGAAACAGAGACAGAGACAGAGACACAGAGACAGAGACTCAGAGACAGAGACACACGCACAGAGACAGAGACGGAGACACAGAGACGGAGACACAGGGACAGAGACACGGAAACAGGGACACAGAGACAGAGTCACAGAGACAGGGACACAGAGGCAGAGACACAGGGACAGATTCACAGACAGAGACACGGAGAGAGACCCACAGAGACAGAGACACAGAGACGGAGACACAGGGACAGAGACACAGAGACAGGGACACAGAGAGAGTGACTCAGAGACAGAGACACAGGGACAGAGGCACAGAGACATAGACACAGAGACAAAGACACAGAGACAGAGACACAGAGACAGAGACACAGAGACAGAGACACAGAGAAAGAGAAACAGAGACAGAGACAGAGACAGAGTCACAGAGACAGAGACTCAGAGACAGAGACACACGCACAGAGACAGAGACAGAGACACAGAGACGGAGACACAGGGACAGAGACACGGAAACAGGGACACAGAGACAGAGTCACAGAGACAGAGGCACAGAGACGGAGACACAGGGTCAGAGACACAGAGACAGTGACACAGGGACAGGGACACAGAGACAGAGACACAGTGAGACAGACAGAGACACAGAGACGAAGACACAGGGACAGAGACACAGAGACGGAAACACAGAGACAGATTCACAGAGACAGAGACACAGAGACAGAGCCACAGAGACGGAGACACAAGGACAGAGACACAGAGACAGGGACACAGGGAGAGAGACTCAGAGACAGAGACACAGGCAGAGAGATACAGAGACCGAGACGCAGAGACAGATACAGAGGCATAGACACAGAGACAGAGACACAGAGACAGAGACACAGAGACGGAGACACAGGGACAGAGACACAGAGACAGAGACATAGAGACAGAGACACAGAGACAGAGACACAGAGGCGGAGAACGTGGGACAGAGGCACAGAGAAAGAGAAACAGAGACAGAGACAGAGACAGAGACACAGAGACAGAGACTCAGAGACAGAGACACACGCACAGAGACAGAGACAGAGACACAGAGACGGAGACACAGGGACAGAGACACGGAAACAGGGACACAGAGACAGAGTCACAGAGACCGGGACACAGAGGCAGAGACACAGGGACAGATTCACAGACAGAGACACGGAGAGAGACCCACAGAGACAGAGACACAGAGACGGAGACACAGGGACAGAGACACAGAGACAGGGACACAGAGAGAGTGACTCAGAGACAGAGACACAGGGACAGAGGCACAGAGACATAGACACAGAGACAAAGACACAGAGACAGAGACACAGAGACAGAGACACAGAGACAGAGACACAGAGACAGAGACACAGAGACAGAGACACAGAGACAGAGACACAGAGACAGAGACAAAGAGACAGAGACACAGAGACATAGGCACAGAGACAGAGACACAGAGACAGAGACACAGAGACGGAGATTGTGGGACAGAGACACAGAGACGGAGACACAGGGACAGAGACACAGAGGCAGAAACACAGAGACAGATTCACAGAGACAGAGACACAGAGACAGAGGCACAGAGCGAGAGACACAGAGACAGAGACACGGAGGCAGAGACATAGAGACATAGACACAGAGACAGAGACACAGAGACAGAGACACAGAGACAGAGACACAGAGACAGAGACACAGAGACAGAGACACAGAGACAGAGACACAGAGACAGAGACACAGAGACAGAGACACAGAGACAGAGACACAGAGACAGAGACACAGAGACAGAGACACAGACAGAGACACAGAGACGGAGACACAGGGACAGAGACACAGAGAAAGAGAAACAGAGACAGAGACACAGAGACGGAGACGCAAGGACAGAGACACAGAGACAGGGACACAGAGAGAGAGACTCAGAGACACAGACACAGAGACAGAGATACAGAGACGGAGACGCAGAGACAGATACAGAGGCAGAGACACAGAGACAGAGACAGAGACGCAGAGACGGAGACGCAGGGACAGTAACACAGAGACAAAGACACAGAGACAGAGACTCAGAGACAGAGACGCAGAGACGGAGAATCTGGGACAGAGACACAGAGACAGAGATTCAGAGGCAGAGACAGAGAGAGAGAGACGCAGAGACAGATACACGGACGCAGAGACACAGAGGAATAGACACAGAGACACGGAGGCAGAGACACTGAGACAGGTACACAGAGACAGCGACACGGAGAGAGACCCACGGAGACAGAGACACAGAGACAGAGACACAGAGACAGAGACACAGATACAGAGACACAGAGAAAGAGACACAGAGACAGAGACACAGAGACAGAGACACAGAGACAGAGACACAGAGACAGAGACAGAGATATAGAGACACAGAGACAGAGACACAGAGACAGAGACACAGAGACAGAGGCACAGAGACAGAAGCACAGAGACAGAGACACAGAGACAGAGACACAGAGACAGGGACACAGAGACAGAGACACAGAGACGAAGACTGTGGGACAGAGACACAGAGACAGAGACACAGTGAGACAGACAGAGACACAGAGACAGAGACACAGAGACGAAGACACAGGGACAGAGACACAGAGACAGAAACACAGAGACAGATTCACAGAGACAGAGACACAGAGACAGAGGCACAGAGACGGAGACACAAGGACAGAGACACAGAGACAGTGACACAGGGACAGGGACACAGAGACAGAGACACAGAGACAGAGACACAGAGACAGAGACACAGAGACAGAGACACAGAGAGAGAGACATAGAGACGGAGACTGTGGGACAGAGACACAGAGACGGAGACTGTGGGACAGAGACACCGAGACAGAGACACAGTGAGACAGACAGAGACACAGAGACGAAGACACAGGGACAGAGACACAGAGACAGAAACACAGAGCCAGATTCACAGAGACAGAGACACAGAGACAGAGAAACAGAGACGGAGACACAAGGACAGAGACACAGAGACAGGGACACAGAGACAGAGACACAGAGACAGGGACACCGAGAGAGAGAGACAGAGACGCAGAGACGGAGACAGAGGGACAGACGCAGAGTCAGAGACACAGAGAAAGAGAAACAGAGACAGAGACAGAGAGAGAGACAGAGACAGAGACAGAGACAGAGACAGAGACAGAGACAGAGACAGAGACAGAGACAGAGACAGAGACAGAGACAGAGACAGAGACAGAGACAGAGACAGAGACAGAGACAGAGACAGAGACAGAGACAGAGACAGAGACAGAGACAGAGACAGAGACAGAGACAGAGACAGAGACAGAGACAGAGACAGAGACAGAGACAGAGACAGAGACAGAGACAGAGACAGAGACAGAGACACAGAGACAGGGACACAGAGAAAGAGAAACAGAGACAGAGACAGGGTCACAGAGACAGGGACTCAGAGACAGATACACGCACACAGAGACACAGAGACAGAGACACAGAGACAGAGACACAGAGACGGAGGCACAGAGACAGAAGCACAGAGACAGAGACACAGAGACAGAGACACAGAGACAGGGACACAGAGACAGAGACACAGAGACGAAGACTGTGGGACAGAGACACAGAGACAGAGACACAGTGAGACAGACAGAGACACAGAGACAGAGACACAGAGACGAAGACACAGGGACAGAGACACAGAGACAGAAACACAGAGACAGATTCACAGAGACAGAGACACAGAGACAGAGGCACAGAGACGGAGACACAAGGACAGAGACACAGAGACAGTGACACAGCGACAGGGACACAGAGACATAGCCACAGAGACAGAGACACAGAGACAGAGACACAGGGACAGAGACACAGAGACAGAGACACAGAGACAGAGACACAGAGACAGAGACACAGAGACAGAAACACAGAGACAGGGACACAGAGACGGAGACTGTGGGACAGAGACACAGAGACCGAGATTCAGATGCAGAGATACAGAGTCGGAGACACAGGGACAGATACACAGAGACAGGGACACAGAGGCAGAGACACAGGGACAGATTCACAGACAGAGACACGGAGAGAGACCCACAGAGACAGAGACACAGAGACGGAGACACAGGGACAGAGACACAGAGACAGGGACACAGAGAGAGTGACTCAGAGACAGAGACACAGGGACGGAGGCACAGAGACATAGACACAGAGACAAAGTCACAGAGACAGAGACACAGAGACAGAGACACAGAGACAGAGACACAGAGACAGAGACACAGAGACAGAGACACAGAGACAGAGACACAGAGGCATAGACACAGAGACAGGGACACAGAGACAGAGACACAGAGACAGAAACACAGAGACAGGGACACAGAGACGGAGACTGTGGGACAGAGACACAGAGACCGAGATTCAGATGCAGAGATACAGAGTCGGAGACACAGGGACAGATACACAGAGACAGGGACACAGAGGCAGAGACACAGGGACAGATTCACAGACAGAGACACGGAGAGAGACCCACAGAGACAGAGACACAGAGACGGAGACACAGGGACAGAGACACAGAGACAGGGACACAGTGAGAGTGACTCAGAGACAGAGACACAGGGACAGAGGCACAGAGACATAGACACAGAGACAAAGACACAGAGACAGAGACACAGAGACAGAGACACAGAGACAGAGACACAGAGACAGAGACACAGAGACAGAGACACAGAGACAGAGACACAGAGACGGAGACACAGGGACAGAGACACAGAGACAGGGACACAGAGAGAGTGACTCAGAGACAGAGACACAGAGACGGAGACAGAGACACAGAGACAGAGACAAAGAGACAGAGACACAGAGACATAGGCACAGAGACAGAGACACAGAGACAGAGACACAGAGACGGAGATTATGGGACAGAGACACAGGGACAGAGACACAGAGACGGAGACACAGGGACAGAGACACAGAGGCAGAAACACAGTGACAGATTCAGAGAGACAGAGACACAGAGACAGAGGCACAGAGCGAGAGACACAGAGACAGAGACACGGAGGCAGAGACATAGAGACATAGACACAGAGACAGAGACACAGAGACAGAGACACAGAGACAGAGACACAGAGACAGAGACACAGAGACAGAGACACAGAGACAGAGACACAGACAGAGACACAGAGACGGAGACACAGGGACAGAGACACAGAGAAAGAGAAACGGAGACAGAGACACAGAGACGGAGACTGTGGGACAGAGACACAGAGACAGAGATTCAGATGCAGAGACACAGAGACGGAGACACAGGGACAGAGACACAGAGACATGGACACAGAGGCAGATACACAGGGACAGATTCACAGAGACAGCGACACGGAGAGAGACCCACGGAGACAGAGACACAGAGACAGAGACACAGAGGCAGAGACACAGAGACAGAGACACAGAGACGGAGACACAGGGACAGAGACACAGAGACTGGGACACAGAGAGAGTGACTCAGAGACAGAGACACATTGACAGGGGCACAGAGACATAGACACAGAGACAGAGACACAGAGACCCAGACACACAGACAGAGATTCGGAGACAGATACACAGGGAGAGAGACACAGAAACGGAGATACAGAGACAGAGACACAGAGACAGAGACACAGAGACAGAGACACAGAGACAGAGACACAGAGACAGAGACACAGAGACCGAAACGCACGCACAGAGACAGAGACAAAGACTCAGAGACGGAGACACAGGGACAGAGACAGAGACAGAGACACAGAGACGGAGACACGGAGACCGAGACTGTGAAACAGAGACACAGAGACAGAGATTCAGATGCAGAGGCACAGAGACGGCGACACAGGGACAGAGACACAGAGACATGGACACGGAGACGGAGACACAGGGACAGATTCACAGAGACAGCGACACGGAGACAGAGACACAGAGACGAAGACACAGAGACAGAGACACAGAGACAGAGGCACAGAGACGGAGACACAAGGACAGAGACACAGAGACAGGGACACAGAGAGAGAGACTCAGAGACAGGGACACAGAGACAGAGATACAGAGACCGAGACGCAGAGACAGACACAGAGGCAGAGACACAGAGACACAGAGACAGAGACAGAGACACAGAGACGGAGACGCAGGGACGGAGACACAGAGACCCAGACACAGAGACAGAGATTCGGAGACAGAGGCACAGAGACGGAGACACAAGGACAGAGACACAGAGACAGGGACACAGAGAGAGAGACTCAGAGACAGAGACACAGAGACAGAGTCACAGAGACAGAGACACAGAGACAGAGGCACAGAGACAGAGACATAGAGACAGAGACACAGAGACGGCGACACAGGTACAGAGACACACGGACAGAGGCATAGACACAGAGACAGAGTCACAGAGACAGTGACACAGGGACAGGGACACAGAGACATAGCCACAGAGACAGAGACATAGAGACAGAGACACAGAGACAGAGACACAGCGACAGAGACACAGAGACGGAGACACAGGGACAGAGACACAGAGACAGGGACCCAGAGAGAGTGACTCAGAGACAGAAACACAGAGACAGATTCACAGAGACAAAGACTCAGAGATAGAGACTGTGGGGCAGAGACACAGAGACAGAGACACAGAGACAGAGTCACGGAGACAGTGACACAGGGACAGGGACACAGAGACATAGCCACAGAGACAGAGATATAGAGACAGAGAGACAGAGACAGAGACACAGAGACGGAGACTGTGGGACAGAGACACAGAGACGGAGACACAGGGACAGAGACACAGAGACAGGGACACAGAGGCATAGACAAAGGGACAGATTCACAGACAGAGACACGGAGAGAGACCCACGGAGACAGAGACACAGAGACAGAGACACAGAGACAGAGACACAGAGACGGAGACACAGGGACAGAGACACAGAGACAGGGACACAGAGACAGTGACACAGGGACAGAGACACAGAGACATAGACACAGAGACATAGACACAGAGACAGAGGCACAGAGACAGAGACACAGAGACAGAGACACAGAGGCGGAGACCGTGGGACAGAGACACAGAGAAAGAGAAACAGAGACAGAGACAGAGACAGAGACACAGAGACAGAGACTCAGAGACAGAGACACACGCACAGAGACAGAGACAGAGACACAGGGACGGAGACACAGGGACAGAGACACGGAAACAGGGACACAGAGACAGAGTCACAGAGACAGAGGCACAGAGACGGAGACACAGGGACAGAGACACAGAGACAGTGACACAGGGACAGGGACACAGAGACAGAGACACAGTGAGACAGACAGAGACACAGAGACGAAGACACAGGGACAGAGACACAGAGACGGAAACACAGCGACAGATTCACAGAGACAGAGACACAGAGACAGAGCCACAGAGACGGAGACACAAGGACAGAGACACAGAGACAGGGACACAGGGAGAGAGACTCAGAGACAGAGACACAGGCAGAGAGATACAGAGACCGAGACGCAGAGACAGATACAGAGGCATAGACACAGAGACAGAGACACAGAGACAGAGACACAGAGACGGAGACACAGGGACAGAGACACAGAGACAGAGACATAGAGACAGAGACACAGAGACAGAGACACAGAGGCGGGGACCGTGGGACAGAGACACAGAGAAAGAGAAACAGAGACAGAGACAGAGACAGAGACAGAGACACAGAGACAGAGACTCAGAGACAGAGACACACGCACAGAGACAGAGACGGAGACACAGAGACGGAGACACAGGGACAGAGACACGGAAACAGGGACACAGAGACAGAGTCACAGAGACAGGGACACAGAGGCAGAGACACAGGGACAGATTCACAGACAGAGACACGGAGAGAGACCCACAGAAACAGAGACACAGAGACGGAGACACAGGGACAGAGACACAGAGACAGGGACACAGAGAGAGTGACTCAGAGACAGAGACACAGGGACAGAGGCACAGAGACATAGACACAGAGACAAAGACACAGAGACAGAGACACAGAGACAGAGACACAGAGACAGAGACACAGAGAAAGAGAAACAGAGACAGAGACAGAGACAGAGACACAGAGACAGAGACTCAGAGACAGAGACACACGCACAGAGACAGAGACAGAGACACAGAGACGGAGACACAGGGACAGAGACACGGAAACAGGGACACAGAGACAGAGTCACAGAGACAGAGGCACAGAGACGGAGACACAGGGACAGAGACACAGAGACAGTGACACAGGGACAGGGACACAGAGACAGAGACACAGTGAGACAGACAGAGACACAGAGACGAAGACACAGGGACAGAGACACAGAGACGGAAACACAGAGACAGATTCACAGAGACAGAGACACAGAGACAGAGCCACAGAGACGGAGACACAAGGACAGAGACACAGAGACAGGGACACAGGGAGAGAGACTCAGAGACAGAGACACAGGCAGAGAGATACAGAGACCGAGACGCAGAGACAGATACAGAGGCATAGACACAGAGACAGAGACACAGAGACAGAGACACAGAGACGGAGACACAGGGACAGAGACGCAGAGACAGAGACATAGAGACAGAGACACAGAGACAGAGACACAGAGGCGGAGACCGTGGGACAGAGACACAGAGAAAGAGAAACAGAGACAGAGACAGAGACAGAGACACAGAGACAGAGACTCAGAGACAGAGACGCACGCACAGAGACAGAGACAGAGACACAGAGACGGAGACACAGGGACAGAGACACGGAAACAGGGACACAGAGACAGAGTCACAGAGACAGGGACACAGAGGCAGAGACACAGGGACAGATTCACAGACAGAGACACGGAGAGAGACCCACAGAGACAGAGACACAGAGACGGAGACACAGGGACAGAGATACAGAGACAGGGACACAGAGAGAGTGACTCAGAGACAGAGACACAGGGACAGAGGCACAGAGACATAGACACAGAGACAAAGACACAGAGACAGAGACACAGAGACAGAGACACAGAGACAGAGACACAGAGACAGAGACACAGAGACAGAGACACAGAGACAGAGACACAGAGACAGAGACAAAGAGACAGAGACACAGAGACATAGGCACAGAGACAGAGACACAGAGACAGAGACACAGAGACGGAGATTGTGGGACAGAGACACAGAGACGGCGACACAGGGACAGAGACACAGAGGCAGAAACACAGAGACAGATTCACAGAGACAGAGACACAGAGACAGAGGCACAGAGCGAGAGACACAGAGACAGAGACACGGAGGCAGAGACATAGAGACATAGACACAGAGACAGAGACACAGAGACAGAGACACAGAGACAGAGACACAGAGACAGAGACACAGAGACAGAGACACAGAGACAGAGACACAGAGACAGAGACACAGAGACAGAGACACAGAGACAGAGACACAGAGACAGAGACACAGAGACAGAGACACAGAGACAGAGACACAGAGACAGAGACACAGACAGAGACACAGAGACGGAGGCACAGGGACAGAGACACAGAGAAAGAGAAACAGAGACAGAGACACAGAGACGGAGACGCAAGGACAGAGACACAGAGACAGGGACACAGAGAGAGAGACTCAGAGACACAGACACAGAGACAGAGATACAGAGACGGAGACGCAGAGACAGATACAGAGGCAGAGACACAGAGACAGAGACAGAGACGCAGAGACGGAGACGCAGGGACAGTGACACAGAGACAAAGACACAGAGACAGAGACTCAGAGACAGAGACGCAGAGACGGAGAATCTGGGACAGAGACACAGAGACAGAGATTCAGAGGCAGAGACAGAGAGAGAGAGACGCAGAGACAGATACACGGACGCAGAGACACAGAGGAATAGACACAGAGACACGGAGGCAGAGACACTGAGACAGGAACACAGAGACAGCGACACGGAGAGAGACCCACGGAGACAGAGACACAGAGACAGAGACACAGAGACAGAGACACAGATACAGAGACACAGAGAAAGAGACACAGAGACAGAGACACAGAGACAGAGACACAGAGACAGAGACACAGAGACAGAGACAGATATATAGAGACACAGAGACAGAGACACAGAGACAGAGACACAGAGACAGAGACACAGAGACAGAGGCAAAGAGACAGAAGCACAGAGACAGAGACACAGAGACAGAGACACAGAGACAGGGACACAGAGACAGGGACACAGAGACGAAGACTGTGGGACAGAGACACAGAGACAGAGACACAGTGAGACAGACAGAGACACAGAGACAGAGACACAGAGACGAAGACACAGGGACAGAGACACAGAGACAGAAACACAGAGACAGATTCACAGAGACAGAGACACAGAGACAGAGGCACAGAGACGGAGACACAAGGACAGAGACACAGAGACAGTGACACAGGGACAGGGACACAGAGACAGAGACACAGAGACAGGGACACAGAGACAGAGACACAGAGAGAGAGACATAGAGACGGAGACTGTGGGACAGAGACACAGAGACGGAGACTGTGGGACAGAGACACCGAGACAGAGACACAGTGAGACAGACAGAGATACAGAGACGAAGACACAGGGACAGAGACACAGAGACAGAAACACAGAGCCAGATTCACAGAGACAGAGACACAGAGACAGAGGCACAGAGACGGAGACACAAGGACAGAGACACAGAGACAGGGACACAGAGACAGAGACACAGAGACAGGGACACCGAGAGAGAGAGACAGAGACGCAGAGACGGAGACAGAGGGACAGACGCAGAGTCAGAGACACAGAGAAAGAGAAACAGAGACAGAGACAGAGAGAGAGACAGAGACAGAGACAGAGACAGAGACAGAGGCAGAGACAGAGACAGAGACAGAGACAGAGACAGTGACAGAGACAGAGACAGAGACAGAGACAGAGACAGAGACAGAGACAGAGACAGAGACAGAGACAGAGACAGAGACAGAGACAGAGACAGAGACAGAGACAGAGACAGAGACAGAGACACAGAGACAGGGACACAGAGAAAGAGAAACAGAGACAGAGACAGGGTCACAGAGACAGGGACTCAGAGACAGATACACGCACACAGAGACACAGAGACAGAGACACAGAGACAGAGACACAGAGACGGAGGCACAGAGACAGAAGCACAGAGACAGAGACACAGAGACAGAGACACAGAGACAGGGACACAGAGACAGAGACACAGAGACGAAGACTGTGGGACAGAGACACAGAGACAGAGACACAGTGAGACAGACAGAGACACAGAGACAGAGACACAGAGACGAAGACACAGCGACAGAGACACAGAGACAGAAACACAGAGACAGATTCACAGAGACAGAGACACAGAGACAGAGGCACAGAGACGGAGACACAAGGACAGAGACACAGAGACAGTGACACAGCGACAGGGACACAGAGACACAGCCGCAGAGACAGAGACACAGAGACAGAGACACAGGGACAGAGACACAGAGACAGAGAGACAGAGACAGAGACACAGAGACAGAGACACAGAGACAGAAACACAGAGACAGGGACACAGAGACGGAGACTGTGGGACAGAGACACAGAGACCGAGATTCAGATGCAGAGATACAGAGTCGGAGACACAGGGACAGATACACAGAGACAGGGACACAGAGGCAGAGACACAGGGACAGATTCACAGACAGAGACACGGAGAGAGACCCACAGAGACAGAGACACAGAGACGGAGACACAGGGACAGAGACACAGAGACAGGGACACAGAGAGAGTGACTCAGAGACAGAGACACAGGGACGGAGGCACAGAGACATAAACACAGAGACAAAGTCACAGAGACAGAGACACAGAGACAGAGACACAGAGACAGAGACACAGAGACAGAGACACAGAGACAGAGACACAGAGACAGAGACACAGAGACAGAGACACAGAGGCATAGACACAGAGACAGGGACACAGAGACAGAGACACAGAGACAGAAACACAGAGACAGGGACAGAGAGACGGAGACTGTGGGACAGAGACACAGAGACCGAGATTCAGATGCAGAGATAGAGTCGGAGACACAGGGACAGATACACAGAGACAGGGACACAGAGGCAGAGACACAGGGACAGATTCACAGACAGAGACACGGAGAGAGACCCACAGAGACAGAGACACAGAGACGGAGACACAGGGACAGAGACACAGAGACAGGGACACAGTGAGAGTGACTCAGAGACAGAGACACAGGGACAGAGGCACAGAGACATAGACACAGAGACAAAGACACAGAGACAGAGACACAGAGACAGAGACACAGAGACAGAGACACAGAGACAGAGACACAGAGACAGAGACACAGAGACAGAGACACAGAGACAGAGACACAGAGACAGAGACACAGAGACAGAGACACAGAGACGGAGACACAGGGACAGAGACACAGAGACAGGGACACAGAGAGAGTGACTCAGAGACAGAGACACAGAGACGGAGACAGAGACACAGAGACAGAGACAAAGAGACAGAGACACAGAGACATAGGCACAGAGACAGAGACACAGAGACAGAGACACAGAGACGGAGATTATGGGACAGAGACACAGGGACAGAGACACAGAGACGGAGACACAGGGACAGAGACACAGAGGCAGAAACACAGTGACAGATTCACAGAGACAGAGACACAGACACAGAGGCACAGAGCGAGAGACACAGAGACAGAGACACGGAGGCAGAGACATAGAGACATAGACACAGAGACAGAGACACAGAGACAGAGACACAGAGACAGAGACACAGACAGAGACACAGAGACGGAGACACAGGGACAGAGACACAGAGAAAGAGAAACGGAGACAGAGACACAGAGACGGAGACTGTGGGACAGAGACACAGAGACAGAGATTCAGATGCAGAGACACAGAGACGGAGACACAGGGACAGAGACACAGAGACATGGACACAGAGGCAGATACACAGGGACAGATTCACAGAGACAGCGACACGGAGAGAGACCCACGGAGACAGAGACACAGAGACAGAGACACAGAGGCAGAGACACAGAGACAGAGACACAGAGACGGAGACACAGGGACAAAGACACACAGACAGATACACAGAGACCGAGACAAAGAGACAGAGACACAATGACAGAGATTCAGAGACAGAGACACAGAGACAGAGACACAGAGACAGAGACACAGAGACAGAGTCACGGAGACAGTGACACAGGGACAGGGACACAGAGACATAGCCACAGAGACAGAGATATAGAGACAGAGACACAGAGACAGAGACACAGAGACGGAGACTGTGGGACAGAGACACAGAGAAAGAGAAACAGAGACAGAGACAGAGACAGAGACACAGATACAGAGACACAGAGAAAGAGACACAGAGACAGAGACACAGAGACAGAGACACAGAGACAGAGACAGAGATATAGAGACACAGAGACAGAGACACAGAGACAGAGACACAGAGACAGAGACACAGAGACAGAGGCACAGAGACAGAAGCACAGAGACAGAGACACAGAGACAGAGACACAGAGACAGGGACACAGAGACAGAGACACAGAGACGAAGACTGTGGGACAGAGACACAGAGACAGAGACACAGTGAGACAGACAGAGACACAGAGACAGAGACACAGAGACGAAGACACAGGGACAGAGACACAGAGGCAGAAACACAGAGACAGATTCACAGAGACAGAGACACAGAGACAGAGGCACAGAGACGGAGACACAAGGACAGAGACACAGAGACAGTGACACAGGGACAGGGACACAGAGACAGAGACACAGAGACAGAGACACAGAGACAGAGACACAGAGACAGAGACACAGAGACAGAGACACAGAGAGAGAGACATAGAGACGGAGACTGTGGGACAGAGACACAGAGACGGAGACTGTGGGACAGAGACACCGAGACAGAGACACAGTGAGACAGACAGAGACACAGAGACAGAAACACAGAGCCAGATTCACAGAGACAGAGACACAGAGACAGAGGCACAGAGACGGAGACACAAGGACAGAGACACAGAGACAGGGACACAGAGACAGAGACACAGAGACAGGGACACCGAGAGAGAGAGACAGAGACGCAGAGACGGAGACAGAGGGACAGACGCAGAGTCAGAGACACAGAGAAAGAGAAACAGAGACAGAGACAGAGAGAGAGACAGAGACAGAGACAGAGACAGAGACAGGGACAGAGACAGAGACAGAGACAGAGACAGAGACAGAGACAGAGACAGAGACAGAGACAGAGACAGAGACAGACACAGAGACAGAGACAGAGACAGAGACAGAGACAGAGACAGAGACACAGAGACAGGGACACAGAGAAAGAGAAACAGAGACAGAGACAGGGTCACAGAGACAGGGACTCAGAGACAGATACACGCACACAGAGACACAGAGACAGAGACACAGTGACAGAGACACAGAGACGGAGGCACAGAGACAGAAGCACAGAGACAGAGACACAGAGACAGAGACACAGAGACAGGGACACAGAGACAGAGACACAGAGACGAAGACTGTGGGACAGAGACACAGAGACAGAGACACAGTGAGACAGACAGAGACACAGAGACAGAGACACAGAGACGAAGACACAGCGACAGAGACACAGAGACAGAAACACAGAGACAGATTCACAGAGACAGAGACACAGAGACAGAGGCACAGAGACGGAGACACAAGGACAGAGACACAGAGACAGTGACACAGCGACAGGGACACAGAGACATAGCCACAGAGACAGAGACACAGAGACAGAGACACAGGGACAGAGACACAGAGACAGAGAGACAGAGACAGAGACACAGAGACAGAGACACAGAGACAGAAACACAGAGACAGGGACACAGAGACGGAGACTGTGGGACAGAGACACAGAAACCGAGATTCAGATGCAGAGATACAGAGTCGGAGACACAGGGACAGATACACAGAGACAGGGACACAGAGGCAGAGACACAGGGACAGATTCACAGACAGAGACACGGAGAGAGACCCGCAGAGACAGAGACACAGAGACGGAGACACAGGGACAGAGACACAGAGACAGGGACACAGAGAGAGTGACTCAGAGACAGAGACACAGGGACGGAGGCACAGAGACATAGACACAGAGACAAAGTCACAGAGACAGAGACACAGAGACAGAGACACAGAGACAGAGACACAGAGACAGAGACACAGAGACAGAGACACAGAGACAGAGACACAGAGGCATAGACACAGAGACAGGGACACAGAGACAGAGACACAGAGACAGAAACACAGAGACAGGGACAGAGAGACGGAGACTGTGGGACAGAGACACAGAGACCGAGATTCAGATGCAGAGATACAGAGTCGGAGACACAGGGACAGATACACAGAGACAGGGACACAGAGGCAGAGACACAGGGACAGATTCACAGACAGAGACACGGAGAGAGACCCACAGAGACAGAGACACAGAGACGGAGACACAGGGACAGAGACACAGAGACAGGGACACAGTGAGAGTGACTCAGAGACAGAGACACAGGGACAGAGGCACAGAGACATAGACACAGAGACAAAGACACAGAGACAGAGACACAGAGACAGAGACACAGAGACAGAGACACAGAGACAGAGACACAGAGACAGAGACACAGAGACAGAGACACACAGACAGAGACACAGAGACAGAGACACAGAGACGGAGACACAGGGACAGAGACACAGAGACAGGGACACAGAGAGAGTGACTCAGAGACAGAGACACAGAGACGGAGGCAGAGACACAGAGACAGAGACAAAGAGACAGAGACACAGAGACATAGGCACAGAGACAGAGACACAGAGACAGAGACACAGAGACGGAGATTATGGGACAGAGACACAGGGACAGAGACACAGAGACGGAGACACAGGGACAGAGACACAGAGGCAGAAACACAGTGACAGATTCACAGAGACAGAGACACAGAGACAGAGGCACAGAGCGAGAGACACAGAGACAGAGACACGGAGGCAGAGACATAGAGACATAGACACAGAGACAGAGACACAGAGACAGAGACACAGAGACAGAGACACAGACAGAGACACAGAGACGGAGACACAGGGGCAGAGACACAGAGAAAGAGAAACGGAGACAGAGACACAGAGACGGAGACTGTGGGACAGAGACACAGAGACAGAGATTCAGATGCAGAGACACAGAGACGGAGACACAGGGACAGAGACACAGAGACATGGACACAGAGGCAGATACACAGGGACAGATTCACAGAGACAGCGACACGGAGAGAGACCCACGGAGACAGAGACACAGAGACAGAGACACAGAGGCAGAGACACAGAGACAGAGGCACAGAGACGGAGACACAGGGACAAAGACACACAGACAGAGACACAGAGACCGAGACAAAGAGACAGAGACACAATGACAGAGATTCAGAGACAGAGACACAGAGACAGAGACACAGAGACAGAGACACAGAGACAGAGTCACGGAGACAGTGACACAGGGACAGGGACACAGAGACATAGCCACAGAGACAGAGATATAGAGACAGAGACACAGAGACAGAGACACAGAGACGGAGACTGTGGGACAGAGACACAGAGAAAGAGAAACAGAGACAGAGACAGAGACAGAGACAGAGACACAGAGACAGAGACTCAGAGACAGAGACACACGCACAGAGACAGAGACGGAGACACAGAGACGGAGACACAGGGACAGAGACACAGAAACAGGGACACAGAGACAGAGTCACGGAGACAGTGACACAGGGACAGGGACACAGAGACATAGCCACAGAGACAGAGATATAGAGACAGAGTCACAGAGACAGAGGCACAGAGACGGAGACACAGAGACAGAGACACAGAGACAGAGACAGAGACAGAGACACAGAGACAGGGACACAGAGAGAGAAACTCAGAGACAGAGACACAGAGACGGAGACGCAGAGACAGATACAGAGGCAGAGACAAAGACTCAGAGACAGAGACACAGGGACAGAGACAGAGACAGAGACACAGAGACGGAGACACTGAGACCGAGACTGTGAGACAGAGACACAGAGACAGAGATTCAGATGCAGAGGCACAGAGACGGCGACACAGGGACAGAGACACAGAGACATGGACACGGAGACGGAGACACAGGGACAGATTCACAGAGACAGCGACACGGAGACGGAGACACAGAGACGAAGACACAGAGACAGAGACACAGAGACAGAGGCACAGAGACGGAGACACAAGGACAGAGACACAGAGACAGGGACACAGAGAGAGAGACTCAGAGACAGGGACACAGAGACAGAGATACAGAGACCGAGACGCAGAGACAGACACAGAGGCAGAGACACAGAGACAGAGACAGAGACACAGAGACGGAGACGCAGGGACGGAGACACAGAGACCCAGACACAGAGACAGAGATTCGGAGACAGAGGCACAGAGACGGAGACACAAGGACAGAGACACAGAGACAGGGACACAGAGAGAGAGACTCAGAGACAGAGACACAGAGACAGAGTCACAGAGACAGAGACACAGAGACAGAGGCACAGAGACAGAGACATAGAGACAGAGACACAGAGACGGCGACACAGGTACAGAGACACACGGACAGAGGCATAGACACAGAGACAGAGTCACAGAGACAGAGACACAGAGACAGAGGCACAGAGACGGAGACACAAGGACAGAGACACAGAGACAGGGACACAGAGACAGAGACACAGAGACAGGGACACCGAGAGAGAGAGACAGAGACGCAGAGACGGAGACAGAGGGACAGACGCAGAGTCAGAGACACAGAGAAAGAGAAACAGAGACAGAGACAGAGAGAGAGACAGAGACAGAGACAGAGACAGAGACAGAGACAGAGACAGAGACAGAGACAGAGACAGAGACAGAGACAGAGACAGAGACAGAGACAGAGACAGAGACAGAGACAGAGACAGAGACAGAGACAGAGACAGAGACAGAGACAGAGACAGAGACAGAGACAGAGACAGAGACACAGAGACAGGGACACAGAGAAAGAGAAACAGAGACAGAGACAGGGTCACAGAGACAGGGACTCAGAGACAGATACACGCACACAGAGACACAGAGACAGAGACACAGAGACAGAGACACAGAGACGGAGGCACAGAGACAGAAGCACAGAGACAGAGACACAGAGACAGAGACACAGAGACAGGGACACAGAGACAGAGACACAGAGACGAAGACTGTGGGACAGAGACACAGAGACAGAGACACAGTGAGACAGACAGAGACACAGAGACAGAGACACAGAGACGAAGACACAGCGACAGAGACACAGAGACAGAAACACAGAGACAGATTCACAGAGACAGAGACACAGAGACAGAGGCACAGAGACGGAGACACAAGGACAGAGACACAGAGACAGTGACACAGCGACAGGGACACAGAGACATAGCCACAGAGACAGAGACACAGAGACAGAGACACAGGGACAGAGACACAGAGACAGAGACACAGAGACAGAGACACAGAGACAGAGACACAGAGACAGAAACACAGAGACAGGGACACAGAGACGGAGACTGTGGGACAGAGACACAGAGACCGAGATTCAGATGCAGAGATACAGAGTCGGAGACACAGGGACAGATACACAGAGACAGGGACACAGAGGCAGAGACACAGGGACAGATTCACAGACAGAGACACGGAGAGAGACCCACAGAGACAGAGACACAGAGACGGAGACACAGGGACAGAGACACAGAGACAGGGACACAGAGAGAGTGACTCAGAGACAGAGACACAGGGACGGAGGCACAGAGACATAGACACAGAGACAAAGTCACAGAGACAGAGACACAGAGACAGAGACACAGAGACAGAGACACAGAGACAGAGACACAGAGACAGAGACACAGAGACAGAGACACAGAGGCATAGACACAGAGACAGGGACACAGAGACAGAGACACAGAGACAGAAACACAGAGACAGGGACAGAGAGACGGAGACTGTGGGACAGAGACACAGAGACCGAGATTCAGATGCAGAGATACAGAGTCGGAGACACAGGGACAGATACACAGAGACAGGGACACAGAGGCAGAGACACAGGGACAGATTCACAGACAGAGACACGGAGAGAGACCCACAGAGACAGAGACACAGAGACGGAGACACAGGGACAGAGACACAGAGACAGGGACACAGTGAGAGTGACTCAGAGACAGAGACACAGGGACAGAGGCACAGAGACATAGACACAGAGACAAAGACACAGAGACAGAGACACAGAGACAGAGACACAGAGACAGAGACACAGAGACAGAGACACAGAGACAGAGACACAGAGACAGAGACACAGAGACAGAGACACAGAGACAGAGACACAGAGACGGAGACACAGGGACAGAGACACAGAGACAGGGACACAGAGAGAGTGACTCAGAGACAGAGACACAGAGACGGAGACAGAGACACAGAGACAGAGACAAAGAGACAGAGACACAGAGACATAGGCACAGAGACAGAGACACAGAGACAGAGACACAGAGACGGAGATTATGGGACAGAGACACAGGGACAGAGACACAGAGACGGAGACACAGGGACAGAGACACAGAGGCAGAAACACAGTGACAGATTCACAGAGACAGAGACACAGAGACAGAGGCACAGAGCGAGAGACACAGAGACAGAGACACGGAGGCAGAGACATAGAGACATAGACACAGAGACAGAGACACAGAGACAGAGACACAGAGACAGAGACACAGAGACAGAGACACAGACAGAGACACAGAGACGGAGACACAGGGACAGAGACACAGAGAAAGAGAAACGGAGACAGAGACACAGAGACGGAGACTGTGGGACAGAGACACAGAGACAGAGATTCAGATGCAGAGACACAGAGACGGAGACACAGGGACAGAGACACAGAGACATGGACACAGAGGCAGATACACAGGGACAGATTCACAGAGACAGCGACACGGAGAGAGACCCACGGAGACAGAGACACAGAGACAGAGACACAGAGGCAGAGACACAGAGACAGAGACAGAGACACAGAGACGGAGACACAGGGACAAAGACACACAGACAGAGACACAGAGACCGAGACAAAGAGACAGAGACACAATGACAGAGATTCAGAGACAGAGACACAGAGACAGAGACACAGAGACAGAGACACAGAGACAGAGTCACGGAGACAGTGACACAGGGACAGGGACACAGAGACATAGCCACAGAGACAGAGATACAGAGACAGAGACACAGAGACAGAGACACAGAGACGGAGACTGTGGGACAGAGACACAGAGAAAGAGAAACAGAGACAGAGACAGAGACAGAGACACAGAGACAGAGACTCAGAGACAGAGACACACGCACAGAGACAGAGACGGAGACACAGAGACGGAGACACAGGGACAGAGACACAGAAACAGGGACACAGAGACAGAGTCACGGAGACAGTGACACAGGGACAGGGACACAGAGACATAGCCACAGAGACAGAGATATAGAGACAGAGTCACAGAGACAGAGGCACAGAGACGGAGACACAGAGACAGAGACACAGAGACAGAGACAGAGACAGAGACACAGAGACAGGGACACAGAGAGAGAATCTCAGAGACAGAGACACAGAGACGGAGACGCAGAGACAGATACAGAGGCAGAGACAAAGACTCAGAGACAGAGACACAGGGACAGAGACAGAGACAGAGACACAGAGACGGAGACACTGAGACCGAGACTGTGAGACAGAGACACAGAGACAGAGATTCAGATGCAGAGGCACAGAGACGGCGACACAGGGACAGAGACACAGAGACATGGACACGGAGACGGAGACACAGGGACAGATTCACAGAGACAGCGACACGGAGACAGAGACACAGAGACGAAGACACAGAGACAGAGACACAGAGACAGAGGCACAGAGACGGAGACACAAGGACAGAGACACAGAGACAGGGACACAGAGAGAGAGACTCAGAGACAGGGACACAGAGACAGAGATACAGAGACCGAGACGCAGAGACAGACACAGAGGCAGAGACACAGAGACAGAGACAGAGACACAGAGACGGAGACGCAGGGACGGAGACACAGAGACCCAGACACAGAGACAGAGATTCGGAGACAGAGGCACAGAGACGGAGACACAAGGACAGAGACACAGAGACAGGGACACAGAGAGAGAGACTCAGAGACAGAGACACAGAGACAGAGTCACAGAGACAGAGACACAGAGACAGAGGCACAGAGACAGAGACATAGAGACAGAGACACAGAGACGGCGACACAGGTACAGAGACACACGGACAGAGGCATAGACACAGAGACAGAGTCACAGAGACAGTGACACAGGGACAGGGACACAGAGACATAGCCACAGAGACAGAGACATAGAGACAGAGACACAGAGACAGAGACACAGCGACAGAGACACAGAGACGGAGACACAGGGACAGAGACACAGAGACAGGGACCCAGAGAGAGTGACTCAGAGACAGAAACACAGAGACAGATTCACAGAGACAAAGACTCAGAGATAGAGACTGTGGGACAGAGACACAGAGACAGAGACACAGAGACAGAGTCACGGAGACAGTGACACAGGGACAGGGACACAGAGACATAGCCACAGAGACAGAGATATAGAGACAGAGAGACAGAGACAGAGACACAGAGACGGAGACTGTGGGACAGAGACACAGAGACGGAGACACAGGGACAGAGACACAGAGACAGGGACACAGAGGCATAGACAAAGGGACAGATTCACAGACAGAGACACGTAGAGAGACCCACGGAGACAGAGACACAGAGGCAGAGACACAGAGACAGAGACACAGAGACGGAGACACAGGGACAGAGACACAGAGACAGGGACACAGAGACAGTGACACAGGGACAGAGACACAGAGACATAGACACAGAGACATAGACACAGAGACAGAGGCACAGAGACAGAGACACAGAGACAGAGACACAGAGGCGGAGACCGTGGGACAGAGACACAGAGAAAGAGAAACAGAGACAGAGACAGAGACACAGAGACAGAGACTCAGAGACAGAGACACACGCACAGAGACAGAGACAGAGACACAGAGACGGAGACACAGGGACAGAGACACGGAAACAGGGACACAGAGACAGAGTCACAGAGACAGAGGCACAGAGACGGAGACACAGGGACAGAGACACAGAGACAGTGACACAGGGAGAGAGACTCAGAGACAGAGACACAGGCAGAGAGATACAGAGACCGAGACGCAGAGACAGATACAGAGGCATAGACACAGAGACAGAGACACAGAGGCAGAGACACAGAGACAGAGACACAGAGACAGAGACACAGAGACAGAGACACAGAGACAGAGACACAGAGACAGAGACACAGAGTCAGAGACACAGAGACAGAGACACAGACAGAGACACAGAGACGGAGACACAGGGACAGAGACACAGAGGCAGAAACACAGAGACAGATTCACAGAGACAGAGACACAGAGACAGAGGCACAGAGCGAGAGACACAGAGACAGAGACACAGAGAAAGAGAAACAGAGACAGAGACACAGAGACGGAGACGCAAGGACAGAGACACAGAGACAGGGACACAGAGAGAGAGACTCAGAGACACAGACACAGAGACAGAGATACAGAGACGGAGACGCAGAGACAGATACAGAGGCAGAGACACAGAGACAGAGACAGAGACGCAGAGACGGAGACGCAGGGACAGTGACACAGAGACAAAGACACAGAGACAGAGACTCAGAGACAGAGACGCAGAGACGGAGAATCTGGGACAGAGACACAGAGACAGAGATTCAGAGGCAGAGACAGAGAGAGAGAGACGCAGAGACAGATACACGGACGCAGAGACACAGAGGAATAGACACAGAGACACGGAGGCAGAGACACTGAGACAGGAACACAGAGACAGCGACGCGGAGAGAGACCCACGGAGACAGAGACACAGAGACAGAGACACAGAGACAGAGACACAGATACAGAGACACAGAGAAAGAGACACAGAGACAGAGACACAGAGACAGAGACACAGAGACAGAGACACAGAGACAGAGACACAGAGACAGAGACAGAGATATAGAGACACAGAGACAGAGACACAGAGACAGAGACACAGAGACAGAGACACAGAGACAGAGGCACAGAGACAGAAGCACAGAGACAGAGACACAGAGACAGAGACACAGAGACAGGGACACAGAGACAGGGACACAGAGACGAAGACTGTGGGACAGAGACACAGAGACAGAGACACAGTGAGACAGACAGAGACACAGAGACAGAGACACAGAGACGAAGACACAGGGACAGAGACACAGAGACAGAAACACAGAGACAGATTCACAGAGACAGAGACACAGAGACAGAGGCACAGAGACGGAGACACAAGGACAGAGACACAGAGACAGGGACACAGAGACAGAGACTCAGAGACAGAGACACACGCACAGAGACAGAGACAGAGACACAGGGACGGAGACACAGGGACAGAGACACGGAAACAGGGACACAGAGACAGAGTCACAGAGACAGAGGCACAGAGACGGAGACACAGGGACAGAGACACAGAGACAGTGACACAGGGACAGGGACACAGAGACAGAGACACAGTGAGACAGACAGAGACACAGAGACGAAGACACAGGGACAGAGACACAGAGACGGAAACACAGCGACAGATTCACAGAGACAGAGACACAGAGACAGAGCCACAGAGACGGAGACACAAGGACAGAGACACAGAGACAGGGACACAGGGAGAGAGACTCAGAGACAGAGACACAGGCAGAGAGATACAGAGACCGAGACGCAGAGACAGATACAGAGGCATAGACACAGAGACAGAGACACAGAGACAGAGACACAGAGACGGAGACACAGGGACAGAGACACAGAGACAGAGACATAGAGACAGAGACACAGAGACAGAGACACAGAGGCGGGGACCGTGGGACAGAGACACAGAGAAAGAGAAACAGAGACAGAGACAGAGACAGAGACAGAGACACAGAGACAGAGACTCAGAGACAGAGACACACGCACAGAGACAGAGACGGAGACACAGAGACGGAGACACAGGGACAGAGACACGGAAACAGGGACACAGAGACAGAGTCACAGAGACAGGGACACAGAGGCAGAGACACAGGGACAGATTCACAGACAGAGACACGGAGAGAGACCCACAGAGACAGAGACACAGAGACGGAGACACAGGGACAGAGACACAGAGACAGGGACACAGAGAGAGTGACTCAGAGACAGAGACACAGGGACAGAGGCACAGAGACATAGACACAGAGACAAAGACACAGAGACAGAGACACAGAGACAGAGACACAGAGACAGAGACACAGAGAAAGAGAAACAGAGACAGAGACAGAGACAGAGACACAGAGACAGAGACTCAGAGACAGAGACACACGCACAGAGACAGAGACAGAGACACAGAGACGGAGACACAGGGACAGAGACACGGAAACAGGGACACAGAGACAGAGTCACAGAGACAGAGGCACAGAGACGGAGACACAGGGACAGAGACACAGAGACAGTGACACAGGGACAGGGACACAGAGACAGAGACACAGTGAGACAGACAGAGACACAGAGACGAAGACACAGGGACAGAGACACAGAGACGGAAACACAGAGACAGATTCACAGAGACAGAGACACAGAGACAGAGCCACAGAGACGGAGACACAAGGACAGAGACACAGAGACAGGGACACAGGGAGAGAGACTCAGAGACAGAGACACAGGCAGAGAGATACAGAGACCGAGACGCAGAGACAGATACAGAGGCATAGACACAGAGACAGAGACACAGAGACAGAGACACAGAGACGGAGACACAGGGACAGAGACACAGAGACAGAGACATAGAGACAGAGACACAGAGACAGAGACACAGAGGCGGAGACCGTGGGACAGAGACACAGAGAAAGAGAAACAGAGACAGAGACAGAGACAGAGACACAGAGACAGAGACTCAGAGACAGAGACGCACGCACAGAGACAGAGACAGAGACACAGAGACGGAGACACAGGGACAGAGACACGGAAACAGGGACACAGAGACAGAGTCACAGAGACAGGGACACAGAGGCAGAGACACAGGGACAGATTCACAGACAGAGACACGGAGAGAGACCCACAGAGACAGAGACACAGAGACGGAGACACAGGGACAGAGATACAGAGACAGGGACACAGAGAGAGTGACTCAGAGACAGAGACACAGGGACAGAGGCACAGAGACATAGACACAGAGACAAAGACACAGAGACAGAGACACAGAGACAGAGACACAGAGACAGAGACACAGAGACAGAGACACAGAGACAGAGACACAGAGACAGAGACACAGAGACAGAGACAAAGAGACAGAGACACAGAGACATAGGCACAGAGACAGAGACACAGAGACAGAGACACAGAGACGGAGATTGTGGGACAGAGACACAGAGACGGCGACACAGGGACAGAGACACAGAGGCAGAAACACAGAGACAGATTCACAGAGACAGAGACACAGAGACAGAGGCACAGAGCGAGAGACACAGAGACAGAGACACGGAGGCAGAGACATAGAGACATAGACACAGAGACAGAGACACAGAGACAGAGACACAGAGACAGAGACACAGAGACAGAGACACAGAGACAGAGACACAGAGACAGAGACACAGAGACAGAGACACAGAGACAGAGACACAGAGACAGAGACACAGAGACAGAGACACAGACAGAGACACAGAGACGGAGGCACAGGGACAGAGACACAGAGAAAGAGAAACAGAGACAGAGACACAGAGACGGAGACGCAAGGACAGAGACACAGAGACAGGGACACAGAGAGAGAGACTCAGAGACACAGACACAGAGACAGAGATACAGAGACGAAGACGCAGAGACAGATACAGAGGCAGAGACACAGAGACAGAGACAGAGACGCAGAGACGGAGACGCAGGGACAGTGACACAGAGACAAAGACACAGAGACAGAGACTCAGAGACAGAGACGCAGAGACGGAGAATCTGGGACAGAGACACAGAGACAGAGATTCAGAGGCAGAGACAGAGAGAGAGAGACGCAGAGACAGATACACGGACGCAGAGACACAGAGGAATAGACACAGAGACACGGAGGCAGAGACACTGAGACAGGAACACAGAGACAGCGACACGGAGAGAGACCCACGGAGACAGAGACACAGAGACAGAGACACAGAGACAGAGACACAGATACAGAGACACAGAGAAAGAGACACAGAGACAGAGACACAGAGACAGAGACACAGAGACAGAGACACAGAGACAGAGACAGAGATATAGAGACACAGAGACAGAGACACAGAGACAGAGACACAGAGACAGAGACACAGAGACAGAGGCACAGAGACAGAAGCACAGAGACAGAGACACAGAGACAGAGACACAGAGACAGGGACACAGAGACAGGGACACAGAGACGAAGACTGTGGGACAGAGACACAGAGACAGAGACACAGTGAGACAGACAGAGACACAGAGACAGAGACACAGAGACGAAGACACAGGGACAGAGACACAGAGACAGAAACACAGAGACAGATTCACAGAGACAGAGACACAGAGACAGAGACACAGAGACAGAGGCACAGAGACGGAGACACAAGGACAGAGACACAGAGACAGTGACACAGGGACAGGGACACAGAGACAGAGACACAGAGACAGGGACACAGAGACAGAGACACAGAGAGAGAGACATAGAGACGGAGACTGTGGGACAGAGACACAGAGACGGAGACTGTGGGACAGAGACACCGAGACAGAGACACAGTGAGACAGACAGAGACACAGAGACGAAGACACAGGGACAGAGACACAGAGACAGAAACACAGAGCCAGATTCACAGAGACAGAGACACAGAGACAGAGGCACAGAGATGGAGACACAAGGACAGAGACACAGAGACAGGGACACAGAGACAGAGACACAGAGACAGGGACACCGAGAGAGAGAGACAGAGACGCAGAGACGGAGACAGAGGGACAGACGCAGAGTCAGAGACACAGAGAAAGAGAAACAGAGACAGAGACAGAGAGAGAGACAGAGACAGACACAGAGACAGAGACACAGAGACAGAGACACAGAGACAGAGACACAGAGACAGAGACACAGAGACAGTGACACAGAGACAGAGACACAGAGACAGAGACACAGAGACAGAGACACAGAGACAGAGACACAGACAGAGACACAGAGACGGAGGCACAGGGACAGAGACACAGAGAAAGAGAAACAGAGACAGAGACACAGAGACGGAGACGCAAGGACAGAGACACAGAGACAGGGACACAGAGAGAGAGACTCAGAGACACAGACACAGAGACAGAGATACAGAGACGGAGACGCAGAGACAGATACAGAGGCAGAGACACAGAGACAGAGACAGAGACGCAGAGACGGAGACGCAGGGACAGTGACACAGAGACAAAGACACAGAGACAGAGACTCAGAGACAGAGACGCAGAGACGGAGAATCTGGGACAGAGACACAGAGACAGAGATTCAGAGGCAGAGACAGAGAGAGAGAGACGCAGAGACAGATACACGGACGCAGAGACACAGAGGAATAGACACAGAGACACGGAGGCAGAGACACTGAGACAGGAACACAGAGACAGCGACACGGAGAGAGACCCACGGAGACAGAGACACAGAGACAGAGACACAGAGACAGAGACACAGATACAGAGACACAGAGAAAGAGACACAGAGACAGAGACACAGAGACAGAGACACAGAGACAGAGACACAGAGACAGAGACAGAGACACAGAGACAGAGACAGAGATATAGAGACACAGAGACAGAGACACAGAGACAGAGACACAGAGACAGAGACACAGAGACAGAGGCACAGAGACAGAAGCACAGAGACAGAGACACAGAGACAGAGACACAGAGACAGGGACACAGAGACAGGGACACAGAGACGAAGACTGTGGGACAGAGACACAGAGACAGAGACACAGTGAGACAGACAGAGACACAGAGACAGAGACACAGAGACGAAGACACAGGGACAGAGACACAGAGACAGAAACACAGAGACAGATTCACAGAGACAGAGACACAGAGACAGAGGCACAGAGACGGAGACACAAGGACAGAGACACAGAGACAGTGACACAGGGACAGGGACACAGAGACAGAGACACAGAGACAGGGACACAGAGACAGAGACACAGAGAGAGAGACATAGAGACGGAGACTGTGGGACAGAGACACAGAGACGGAGACTGTGGGACAGAGACACCGAGACAGAGACACAGTGAGACAGACAGAGACACAGAGACGAAGACACAGGGACAGAGACACAGAGACAGAAACACAGAGCCAGATTCACAGAGACAGAGACACAGAGACAGAGGCACAGAGATGGAGACACAAGGACAGAGACACAGAGACAGGGACACAGAGACAGAGACACAGAGACAGGGACACCGAGAGAGAGAGACAGAGACGCAGAGACGGAGACAGAGGGACAGACGCAGAGTCAGAGACACAGAGAAAGAGAAACAGAGACAGAGACAGAGAGAGAGACAGAGACAGAGACAGAGACAGAGACAGAGACAGAGACAGAGACAGAGACAGAGACAGAGACAGAGACAGAGACAGAGACAGAGACAGAGACAGAGACAGAGACAGAGACAGAGACAGAGACAGAGACAGAGACAGAGACAGAGACAGAGACAGAGACAGAGACACAGAGACAGGGACACAGAGAAAGAGAAACAGAGACAGAGACAGGGTCACAGAGACAGGGACTCAGAGACAGATACACGCACACAGAGACACAGAGACAGAGACACAGAGACAGAGACACAGAGACAGAGACACAGAGACGGAGGCACAGAGACAGAAGCACAGAGACAGAGACACAGAGACAGAGACACAGAGACAGGGACACAGAGACAGAGACACAGAGACGAAGACTGTGGGACAGAGACACAGAGACAGAGACACAGTGAGACAGACAGAGACACAGAGACAGAGACACAGAGACGAAGACACAGCGACAGAGACACAGAGACAGAAACACAGAGACAGATTCACAGAGACAGAGACACAGAGACAGAGGCACAGAGACGGAGACACAAGGACAGAGACACAGAGACAGTGACACAGCGACAGGGACACAGAGACACAGCCGCAAAGACAGAGACACAGAGACAGAGACACAGGGACAGAGACACAGAGACAGAGAGACAGAGACAGAGACACAGAGACAGAGACACAGAGACAGAAACACAGAGACAGGGACACAGAGACGGAGACTGTGGGACAGAGACACAGAGACCGAGATTCAGATGCAGAGATACAGAGTCGGAGACACAGGGACAGATACACAGAGACAGGGACACAGAGGCAGAGACACAGGGACAGATTCACAGACAGAGACACGGAGAGAGACCCACAGAGACAGAGACACAGAGACGGAGACACAGGGACAGAGACACAGAGACAGAGACACAGAGACAGAGACACAGAGACAGAGACACAGAGACAGAGACACAGAGACAGAGACACAGAGACAGAGACACAGAGGCATAGACACAGAGACAGGGACACAGAGACAGAGACACAGAGACAGAAACACAGAGACAGGGACAGAGAGACGGAGACTGTGGGACAGAGACACAGAGACCGAGATTCAGATGCAGAGATAGAGTCGGAGACACAGGGACAGATACACAGAGACAGGGACACAGAGGCAGAGACACAGGGACAGATTCACAGACAGAGACACGGAGAGAGACCCACAGAGACAGAGACACAGAGACGGAGACACAGGGACAGAGACACAGAGACGGAGACACAGGGACAGAGACACAGAGACAGGGACACAGTGAGAGTGACTCAGAGACAGAGACACAGGGACAGAGGCACAGAGACATAGACACAGAGACAAAGACACAGAGACAGAGACACAGAGACAGAGACACAGAGACAGAGACACAGAGACAGAGACACAGAGACAGAGACACAGAGACAGAGACACAGAGACAGAGACACAGAGACGGAGACACAGGGACAGAGACACAGAGACAGGGACACAGAGAGAGTGACTCAGAGACAGAGACACAGAGACGGAGACAGAGACACAGAGACAGAGACAAAGAGACAGAGACACAGAGACATAGGCACAGAGACAGAGACACAGAGACAGAGACACAGAGACGGAGATTATGGGACAGAGACACAGGGACAGAGACACAGAGACGGAGACACAGGGACAGAGACACAGAGGCAGAAACACAGTGACAGATTCACAGAGACAGAGACACAGAGACAGAGGCACAGAGCGAGAGACACAGAGACAGAGACACGGAGGCAGAGACATAGAGACATAGACACAGAGACAGAGACACAGAGACAGAGACACAGAGACAGAGACACAGACAGAGACACAGAGACGGAGACACAGGGACAGAGACACAGAGAAAGAGAAACGGAGACAGAGACACAGAGACGGAGACTGTGGGACAGAGACACAGAGACAGAGATTCAGATGCAGAGACACAGAGACGGAGACACAGGGACAGAGACACAGAGACATGGACACAGAGGCAGATACACAGGGACAGATTCACAGAGACAGCGACACGGAGAGAGACCCACGGAGACAGAGACACAGAGACAGAGACACAGAGGCAGAGACACAGAGACAGAGACACAGAGACGGAGACACAGGGACAAAGACACACAGACAGAGACACAGAGACCGAGACAAAGAGACAGAGACACAATGACAGAGATTCAGAGACAGAGACACAGAGACAGAGACACAGAGACAGAGACACAGAGACAGAGTCACGGAGACAGTGACACAGGGACAGGGACACAGAGACATAGCCACAGAGACAGAGATATAGAGACAGAGACACAGAGACAGAGACACAGAGACGGAGACTGTGGGACAGAGACACAGAGAAAGAGAAACAGAGACAGAGACAGAGACAGAGACACAGATACAGAGACACAGAGAAAGAGACACCGAGACAGAGACACAGTGAGACAGACAGAGACACAGAGACGAAGACACAGGGACAGAGACACAGAGACAGAAACACAGAGCCAGATTCACAGAGACAGAGACACAGAGACAGAGGCACAGAGACGGAGACACAAGGACAGAGACACAGAGACAGGGACACAGAGACAGAGACACAGAGACAGGGACACCGAGAGAGAGAGACAGAGACGCAGAGACGGAGACAGAGGGACAGACGCAGAGTCAGAGACACAGAGAAAGAGAAACAGAGACAGAGACAGAGAGAGAGACAGAGACAGAGACAGAGACAGAGACAGGGACAGAGACAGAGACAGAGACAGAGACAGAGACAGAGACAGAGACAGAGACAGAGACAGAGACAGAGACAGAGACAGAGACAGAGACAGAGACAGAGACAGAGACACAGAGACAGGGACACAGAGAAAGAGAAACAGAGACAGAGACAGGGTCACAGAGACAGGGACTCAGAGACAGATACACGCACACAGAGACACAGAGACAGAGACACAGAGACAGAGACACAGAGACGGAGGCACAGAGACAGAAGCACAGAGACAGAGACACAGAGACAGAGACACAGAGACAGGGACACAGAGACAGAGACACAGAGACGAAGACTGTGGGACAGAGACACAGAGACAGAGACACAGTGAGACAGACAGAGACACAGAGACAGAGACACAGAGACGAAGACACAGCGACAGAGACACAGAGACAGAAACACAGAGACAGATTCACAGAGACAGAGACACAGAGACAGAGGCACAGAGACGGAGACACAAGGACAGAGACACAGAGACAGTGACACAGCGACAGGGACACAGAGACATAGCCACAGAGACAGAGACACAGAGACAGAGACACAGGGACAGAGACACAGAGACAGAGAGACAGAGACAGAGACACAGAGACAGAGACACAGAGACAGAAACACAGAGACAGAGACACAGAGACAGAGACACAGAGACAGAGACACAGAGGCATAGACACAGAGACAGGGACACAGAGACAGAGACACAGAGACAGAAACACAGAGACAGGGACAGAGAGACGGAGACTGTGGGACAGAGACACAGAGACCGAGATTCAGATGCAGAGATACAGAGTCGGAGACACAGGGATAGATACACAGAGACAGGGACACAGAGGCAGAGACACAGGGACAGATTCACAGACAGAGACACGGAGAGAGACCCACAGAGACAGAGACACAGAGACGGAGACACAGGGACAGAGACACAGAGACAGGGACACAGTGAGAGTGACTCAGAGACAGAGACACAGGGACAGAGGCACAGAGACATAGACACAGAGACAAAGACACAGAGACAGAGACACAGAGACAGAGACACAGAGACAGAGACACAGAGACAGAGACACAGAGACAGAGACACAGAGACAGAGACACACAGACAGAGACACAGAGACAGAGACACAGAGACGGAGACACAGGGACAGAGACACAGAGACAGGGACACAGAGAGAGTGACTCAGAGACAGAGACACAGAGACGGAGACAGAGACACAGAGACAGAGACAAAGAGACAGAGACACAGAGACATAGGCACAGAGACAGAGACACAGAGACAGAGACACAGAGACGGAGATTATGGGACAGAGACACAGGGACAGAGACACAGAGACGGAGACACAGGGACAGAGACACAGAGGCAGAAACACAGTGACAGATTCACAGAGACAGAGACACAGAGACAGAGGCACAGAGCGAGAGACACAGAGACAGAGACACGGAGGCAGAGACATAGAGACATAGACACAGAGACAGAGACACAGAGACAGAGACACAGAGACAGAGACACAGAGACAGAGACACAGAGACGGAGACACAGGGGCAGAGACACAGAGAAAGAGAAACGGAGACAGAGACACAGAGACGGAGACTGTGGGACAGAGACACAGAGACAGAGATTCAGATGCAGAGACACAGAGACGGAGACACAGGGACAGAGACACAGAGACATGGACACAGAGGCAGATACACAGGGACAGATTCACAGAGACAGCGACACGGAGAGAGACCCACGGAGACAGAGACACAGAGACAGAGACACAGAGGCAGAGACACAGAGACAGAGGCACAGAGACGGAGACACAGGGACAAAGACACACAGACAGAGACACAGAGACCGAGACAAAGAGACAGAGACACAATGACAGAGATTCAGAGACAGAGACACAGAGACAGAGACACAGAGACAGAGACACAGAGACAGAGTCACGGAGACAGTGACACAGGGACAGGGACACAGAGACATAGCCACAGAGACAGAGATATAGAGACAGAGACACAGAGACAGAGACACAGAGACGGAGACTGTGGGACAGAGACACAGAGAAAGAGAAACAGAGACAGAGACAGAGACAGAGACACAGAGACAGAGACTCAGAGACAGAGACACACGCACAGAGACAGAGACGGAGACACAGAGACGGAGACACAGGGACAGAGACACAGAAACAGGGACACAGAGACAGAGTCACGGAGACAGTGACACAGGGACAGGGACACAGAGACATAGCCACAGAGACAGAGATATAGAGACAGAGTCACAGAGACAGAGGCACAGAGACGGAGACACAGAGACAGAGACACAGAGACAGAGACAGAGACAGAGACACAGAGACAGGGACACAGAGAGAGAAACTCAGAGACAGAGACACAGAGACGGAGACGCAGAGACAGATACAGAGGCAGAGACAAAGACTCAGAGACAGAGACACAGGGACAGAGACAGAGACAGAGACACAGAGACGGAGACACTGAGACCGAGACTGTGAGACAGAGACACAGAGACAGAGATTCAGATGCAGAGGCACAGAGACGGCGACACAGGGACAGAGACACAGAGACATGGACACGGAGACGGAGACACAGGGACAGATTCACAGAGACAGCGACACGGAGACGGAGACACAGAGACGAAGACACAGAGACAGAGACACAGAGACAGAGGCACAGAGACGGAGACACAAGGACAGAGACACAGAGACAGGGACACAGAGAGAGAGACTCAGAGACAGGGACACAGAGACAGAGATACAGAGACCGAGACGCAGAGACAGACACAGAGGCAGAGACACAGAGACAGAGACAGAGACACAGAGACGGAGACGCAGGGACGGAGACACAGAGACCCAGACACAGAGACAGAGATTCGGAGACAGAGGCACAGAGACGGAGACACAAGGACAGAGACACAGAGACAGGGACACAGAGAGAGAGACTCAGAGACAGAGACACAGAGACAGAGTCACAGAGACAGAGACACAGAGACAGAGGCACAGAGACAGAGACATAGAGACAGAGACACAGAGACGGCGACACAGGTACAGAGACACACGGACAGAGGCATAGACACAGAGACAGAGTCACAGAGACAGAGACACAGAGACAGAGGCACAGAGACGGAGACACAAGGACAGAGACACAGAGACAGGGACACAGAGACAGAGACACAGAGACAGGGACACCGAGAGAGAGAGACAGAGACGCAGAGACGGAGACAGAGGGACAGACGCAGAGTCAGAGACACAGAGAAAGAGAAACAGAGACAGAGACAGAGAGAGAGACAGAGACAGAGACAGAGACAGAGACAGAGACAGAGACAGAGACAGAGACAGAGACAGAGACAGAGACAGAGACAGAGACAGAGACAGAGACAGAGACAGAGACAGAGACAGAGACAGAGACAGAGACAGAGACAGAGACAGAGACAGAGACAGAGACAGAGACACAGAGACAGGGACACAGAGAAAGAGAAACAGAGACAGAGACAGGGTCACAGAGACAGGGACTCAGAGACAGATACACGCACACAGAGACACAGAGACAGAGACACAGAGACAGAGACACAGAGACGGAGGCACAGAGACAGAAGCACAGAGACAGAGACACAGAGACAGAGACACAGAGACAGGGACACAGAGACAGAGACACAGAGACGAAGACTGTGGGACAGAGACACAGAGACAGAGACACAGTGAGACAGACAGAGACACAGAGACAGAGACACAGAGACGAAGACACAGCGACAGAGACACAGAGACAGAAACACAGAGACAGATTCACAGAGACAGAGACACAGAGACAGAGGCACAGAGACGGAGACACAAGGACAGAGACACAGAGACAGTGACACAGCGACAGGGACACAGAGACATAGCCACAGAGACAGAGACACAGAGACAGAGACACAGGGACAGAGACACAGAGACAGAGACACAGAGACAGAGACACAGAGACAGAGACACAGAGACAGAAACACAGAGACAGGGACACAGAGACGGAGACTGTGGGACAGAGACACAGAGACCGAGATTCAGATGCAGAGATACAGAGTCGGAGACACAGGGACAGATACACAGAGACAGGGACACAGAGGCAGAGACACAGGGACAGATTCACAGACAGAGACACGGAGAGAGACCCACAGAGACAGAGACACAGAGACGGAGACACAGGGACAGAGACACAGAGACAGGGACACAGAGAGAGTGACTCAGAGACAGAGACACAGGGACGGAGGCACAGAGACATAGACACAGAGACAAAGTCACAGAGACAGAGACACAGAGACAGAGACACAGAGACAGAGACACAGAGACAGAGACACAGAGACAGAGACACAGAGACAGAGACACAGAGGCATAGACACAGAGACAGGGACACAGAGACAGAGACACAGAGACAGAAACACAGAGACAGGGACAGAGAGACGGAGACTGTGGGACAGAGACACAGAGACCGAGATTCAGATGCAGAGATACAGAGTCGGAGACACAGGGACAGATACACAGAGACAGGGACACAGAGGCAGAGACACAGGGACAGATTCACAGACAGAGACACGGAGAGAGACCCACAGAGACAGAGACACAGAGACGGAGACACAGGGACAGAGACACAGAGACAGGGACACAGTGAGAGTGACTCAGAGACAGAGACACAGGGACAGAGGCACAGAGACATAGACACAGAGACAAAGACACAGAGACAGAGACACAGAGACAGAGACACAGAGACAGAGACACAGAGACAGAGACACAGAGACAGAGACACAGAGACAGAGACACAGAGACAGAGACACAGAGACAGAGACACAGAGACGGAGACACAGGGACAGAGACACAGAGACAGGGACACAGAGAGAGTGACTCAGAGACAGAGACACAGAGACGGAGACAGAGACACAGAGACAGAGACAAAGAGACAGAGACACAGAGACATAGGCACAGAGACAGAGACACAGAGACAGAGACACAGAGACGGAGATTATGGGACAGAGACACAGGGACAGAGACACAGAGACGGAGACACAGGGACAGAGACACAGAGGCAGAAACACAGTGACAGATTCACAGAGACAGAGACACAGAGACAGAGGCACAGAGCGAGAGACACAGAGACAGAGACACGGAGGCAGAGACATAGAGACATAGACACAGAGACAGAGACACAGAGACAGAGACACAGAGACAGAGACACAGACAGAGACACAGAGACGGAGACACAGGGACAGAGACACAGAGAAAGAGAAACGGAGACAGAGACACAGAGACGGAGACTGTGGGACAGAGACACAGAGACAGAGATTCAGATGCAGAGACACAGAGACGGAGACACAGGGACAGAGACACAGAGACATGGACACAGAGGCAGATACACAGGGACAGATTCACAGAGACAGCGACACGGAGAGAGACCCACGGAGACAGAGACACAGAGACAGAGACACAGAGGCAGAGACACAGAGACAGAGACAGAGACACAGAGACGGAGACACAGGGACAAAGACACACAGACAGAGACACAGAGACCGAGACAAAGAGACAGAGACACAATGACAGAGATTCAGAGACAGAGACACAGAGACAGAGACACAGAGACAGAGACACAGAGACAGAGTCACGGAGACAGTGACACAGGGACAGGGACACAGAGACATAGCCACAGAGACAGAGATATAGAGACAGAGACACAGAGACAGAGACACAGAGACGGAGACTGTGGGACAGAGACACAGAGAAAGAGAAACAGAGACAGAGACAGAGACAGAGACACAGAGACAGAGACTCAGAGACAGAGACACACGCACAGAGACAGAGACGGAGACACAGAGACGGAGACACAGGGACAGAGACACAGAAACAGGGACACAGAGACAGAGTCACGGAGACAGTGACACAGGGACAGGGACACAGAGACATAGCCACAGAGACAGAGATATAGAGACAGAGTCACAGAGACAGAGGCACAGAGACGGAGACACAGAGACAGAGACACAGAGACAGAGACAGAGACAGAGACAGAGACACAGAGACAGGGACACAGAGAGAGAATCTCAGAGACAGAGACACAGAGACGGAGACGCAGAGACAGATACAGAGGCAGAGACAAAGACTCAGAGACAGAGACACAGGGACAGAGACAGAGACAGAGACACAGAGACGGAGACACTGAGACCGAGACTGTGAGACAGAGACACAGAGACAGAGATTCAGATGCAGAGGCACAGAGACGGCGACACAGGGACAGAGACACAGAGACATGGACACGGAGACGGAGACACAGGGACAGATTCACAGAGACAGCGACACGGAGACAGAGACACAGAGACGAAGACACAGAGACAGAGACACAGAGACAGAGGCACAGAGACGGAGACACAAGGACAGAGACACAGAGACAGGGACACAGAGAGAGAGACTCAGAGACAGGGACACAGAGACAGAGATACAGAGACCGAGACGCAGAGACAGACACAGAGGCAGAGACACAGAGACAGAGACAGAGACACAGAGACGGAGACGCAGGGACGGAGACACAGAGACCCAGACACAGAGACAGAGATTCGGAGACAGAGGCACAGAGACGGAGACACAAGGACAGAGACACAGAGACAGGGACACAGAGAGAGAGACTCAGAGACAGAGACACAGAGACAGAGTCACAGAGACAGAGACACAGAGACAGAGGCACAGAGACAGAGACATAGAGACAGAGACACAGAGACGGCGACACAGGTACAGAGACACACGGACAGAGGCATAGACACAGAGACAGAGTCACAGAGACAGTGACACAGGGACAGGGACACAGAGACATAGCCACAGAGACAGAGACATAGAGACAGAGACACAGAGACAGAGACACAGCGACAGAGACACAGAGACGGAGACACAGGGACAGAGACACAGAGACAGGGACCCAGAGAGAGTGACTCAGAGACAGAAACACAGAGACAGATTCACAGAGACAAAGACTCAGAGATAGAGACTGTGGGACAGAGACACAGAGACAGAGACACAGAGACAGAGTCACGGAGACAGTGACACAGGGACAGGGACACAGAGACATAGCCACAGAGACAGAGATATAGAGACAGAGAGACAGAGACAGAGACACAGAGACGGAGACTGTGGGACAGAGACACAGAGACGGAGACACAGGGACAGAGACACAGAGACAGGGACACAGAGGCATAGACAAAGGGACAGATTCACAGACAGAGACACGGAGAGAGACCCACGGAGACAGAGACACAGAGGCAGAGACACAGAGACAGAGACACAGAGACGGAGACACAGGGACAGAGACACAGAGACAGGGACACAGAGACAGTGACACAGGGACAGAGACACAGAGACATAGACACAGAGACATAGACACAGAGACAGAGGCACAGAGACAGAGACACAGAGACAGAGACACAGAGGCGGAGACCGTGGGACAGAGACACAGAGAAAGAGAAGCAGAGACAGAGACAGAGACAGAGACACAGAGACAGAGACTCAGAGACAGAGACACACGCACAGAGACAGAGACAGAGACACAGAGACGGAGACACAGGGACAGAGACACGGAAACAGGGACACAGAGACAGAGTCACAGAGACAGAGGCACAGAGACGGAGACACAGGGACAGAGACACAGAGACAGTGACACAGGGAGAGAGACTCAGAGACAGAGACACAGGCAGAGAGATACAGAGACCGAGACGCAGAGACAGATACAGAGGCATAGACACAGAGACAGAGACACAGAGACAGAGACACAGAGACAGAGACACAGAGACAGAGACACAGAGACAGAGACACAGAGACAGAGACACAGAGTCAGAGACACAGAGACAGAGACACAGACAGAGACACAGAGACGGAGACACAGGGACAGAGACACAGAGGCAGAAACACAGAGACAGATTCACAGAGACAGAGACACAGAGACAGAGGCACAGAGCGAGAGACACAGAGACAGAGACACAGAGAAAGAGAAACAGAGACAGAGACACAGAGACGGAGACGCAAGGACAGACACACAGAGACAGGGACACAGAGAGAGAGACTCAGAGACACAGACACAGAGACAGAGACACAGAGACAGAGACACAGAGACAGAGACACAGAGACAGAGACACAGAGACAGAGACATAGAGACGGAGACTGAGGGACAGAGACACAGAGACGGAGACTGTCGGACAGAGACACCGAGACAGATACACAGTGAGACAGACAGAGACACAGAGACGAAGACACAGGGACAGAGACACAGAGACAGAAACACAGAGCCAGATTCACAGAGACAGAGACACAGAGACAGAGGCACAGAGACGGAGACACAAGGACAGAGACACAGAGACAGGGACACCGAGAGAGAGAGACAGAGACGCAGAGACGGAGACAGAGGGACAGACGCAGAGTCAGAGACACAGAGTAAGAGAAACAGAGACAGAGACAGAGAGAGAGACAGAGACAGAGACAGAGACAGAGAGAGAGACAGAGACAGAGACAGAGACAGAGACACAGAGACAGGGACACAGAGAGAGAAACTCAGAGACAGAGACACAGAGACGGAGACGGAGAGACAGATACAGAGGCAGAGACAAAGACTCAGAGACAGAGACACAGGGACAGAGACAGAGACAGAGGCACAGAGACAGAGACACGGAGACCGAGACTGTGAGACAGAGACACAGAGACAGAGATTCAGATGCAGAGGCACAGAGACGGCGACACAGGGACAGAGACACAGAGACATGGACACGGAGACAGACACACAGGGACAGATTCACAGAGACAGCGACACGGAGACAGAGACACAGGGACGAAGACACAGAGACAGAGACACAGAGACAGAGGCACAGAGACGGAGACAAAAGGACAGAGACACAGAGACAGGGACACAGAGAGAGAGACTCAGAGCGAGAGACACAGAGACAGAGATACAGAGACCGAGACGCAGAGACAGAGACAGATACAGAGGCAGAGACACAGAGACAGAGACAGAGACACAGAGACGGGGACGCAGGGACGGAGACACAGAGACCCAGACACAGAGACAGAGATTCGGAGACAGAGGCACAGAGACGGCGACACAGAGAAGGAGACTGTGGGACAGAGACACAGAGACGGAGTCACAGGGAGCGAGACACAGAGACAGGGACACAGAGGCAGAGACACAGGGACAGATTCACAGACAGAGACACGGAGAGAGGCCCCTCGGAGACAGAGACACAGAGACAGAGACACAGAGACGGAGACACAGGGACAGAGACACAGAGACAGGGACACAGAGACAGTGACACAGACACAGAGACACTAAGACAGAGACACAGAGACATAGACACAGAGACAGAGACACAGAGACAGAGACACAGAGACAGAGACACAGAGACAGAGACACAGAGACTGAGACTGTGGGACAGAGACACAGAGAAAGAGAAACAGAGACAGAGACAGAGACACAGAGACAGAGACACACGCACAGAGACAGAGACAGAGACACAGAGACGGAGGCACAGGGACAGAGACACAGAAACAGGGACACAGAGACAGAGTCACAGAGACAGAGGCACAGAGACGGAGACACAAGGACAGAGACACAGAGACAGTGACACAGGGACAGGGACACAGAGACATAGCCACAGAGACAGAGACACAGAGACAGAGACACAGGGACAGAGACAGAGACAGAGACACAGAAACGGAGACTGTGGGACAGAGACACAGAGACAGAGATACAGATGCAGAGACACAGAGACGGAGACAGAGGGACAGAGACACAGAGACATTGACAAAGAGGCAGAGAAACAGGGACAGATTCACAGGGACAGCGACACGGAGAGAGACCCACGGAGACAGAGACACAGAGACAGAGCCACAGAGACAAAGACACACAGACAGAAACACAGAGACCGAGACAAAGAGACAGAGACACAATGACAGAGATTCAGAGACAGAGACGCAGGGAGAGAGGCACAGAAGCGGAGACACAGAGACAGAGGCATAGACACAGAGACAGAGACACAGAGAGTGACACAGAGACAGAGACACAGAGACAGAGACACAGAGACAGAGACACAGAGACAGAGACACAGAGACAGAGACACAGAGACAGAGACACAGAGACAGAGACACAGAGACAGAGACACAGAGGCAGAAACACAGAGACAGGGACATAGAGACAGAGACACAGAGACAGAGACACAGAGCCGGAGATACAGGGACAGAGACAAAGAGACAGAGACACAGAGACATAGGCACAGAGACAGAGACACAGAGCAGGGACACAGAGACGGAGATTGTGGGACAGAGACAGAGACACAGAGACTGGGACACAGACACAGAGACAATGAGACAGAGCCACAGAGACAAAGACACACAGACAGAAACACAGAGACAGAGACAAAGAGACAGAGACACAATGACCGAGATTCAGAGACAGAGACACAGGGAGAGAGGCACAGAAGCGGAGACACAGAGACAGAGGCATAGACACAGAGACAGAGACACAGAGAGAGTGACACAGAGACAGAGACACAGAGACAGAGACACAGAGACAGAGACACAGAGACAGAGACACAGAGACAGAAACACAGAGAGGGACATAGAGACAGAGACACAGAGACAGAAACACAGAGACGGAGACACAGAGACAGAGACACAGAGACAGAGTCACGGAGACAGTGACACAGGGACAGGGACACAGAGACAGGGACACAGGGAGAGAGATTCAGAGACAGAGACACAGTCACAGAGATACAGAGACCGAGACGCAGAGACAGATACAGAGGCAGAGACACAGAGACAGAGACAGAGACAGAGACAGAGACAGAGACACAGAGACAGAGACACAGAGACGGAGACTGTGGGACAGAGACACAGAGACGGAGATTGTGGGACAGAGACACAGAGACAGAGACACAGTGAGACAGACAGAGACACAGAGACGAAGACACAGGGACAGAGACACAGAGACAGAAACACAGAGACAGATTCACAGAGACAGAGACACAGAGACAGAGGCACAGAGACGGAAACACAAGGACAGAGACACAGAAACAGGGTCACAGAGAGAGAGACTCAGAGACAGAGACACAGAGACAGAGACACAGAGACAGAGACACAGTGAGACAGACAGAGACACAGAGACGAAGACACAGGGACAGAGACACAGAGACAGAAACACAGAGACAGATTCACAGAGACAGAGACACAGAGACAGAGACACAGAGACAGAGACACACAGACAGAGACACAGAGACAGAGACACAGAGACAGAGACACAGAGACGAAGACTGTGGGACAGAGACACAGAAACAGAGACACAGTGAGACAGACAGAGACACAGAGACGAAGACACAGGGACAGAGACACAGAGACAGAAACACAGAGACAGATTCACAGAGACAGAGACACAGAGACAGAGGCACAGAGACGGAGACACAAACAGAGACACAGAGACAGGGACACAGGGAGAGTGACTCAGAGACAGAGACACAGTCACAGAGATACAGAGACCGAGACGCAGAGACAGATACAGAGGCAGAGACACAGAGACAGAGACAGAGACAGAGACAGAGACAGAGACAGAGACACAGAGACAGAGACACAGAGACGGAGACTGTGGGACAGAGACACAGAGACGGAGATTGTGGTACCGAGACACGGAGACAGAGACGCAGTGAGACAGACAGAGACACAGAGACGAAGACACAGGGACAGAGACACAGAGACAGAAACACAGAGACAGATTCACAGAGACAGAGACACAGAGACAGAGGCACAGAGACGGAGACACAAGGACAGAGACACAGAAACAGGGTCACAGAGAGAGAGACTCAGAGACAGAGACACAGAGACGAAGACACAGAGACAGAGACACAGAGACAGAGGCACAGAGACGGAGACACAAGGACAGAGACACAGAGACAGGGACACAGAGAGAGAGACTCAGAGACAGAGACACAGAGACAGAGATACAGAGACCGAGACGCAGGGACAGATACAGAGGCAGAGACACAGAGACAGAGACAGAGACACAGAGACGGAGACGCAGGGACGGAGACACAGAGACCCAGACACAGAGACAGACATTTGGAGACAGAGACACAGAGACGGCGACACAGGTACAGAGACACACGGACAGAGGCATAGGCACAGAGACAGAGTCACGGAGACAGTGACACAGGGACATGGACACAGAGACATAGCCACAGAGACAGAGATATAGAGACAGAGACACAGAGACAGAGACACAGAGACGGAGACTGTGGGACAGAGACACAGGGACGGAGACACAGAGACAGAGACACAGAGACAGAGACACAGAGACGGGGACACAGGGACAGAGACACAGAGACTGGGACACAGAGACAGTGACACAGGGACAGAGACACAGAGACATAGATACAGATGCAGAGACACAGAGACAGAGACGCAGAGACAGATACAGAGGCAGAGACACAGAGACAGAGACAGAGACAGAGACAGAGACACAGAGACAGAGACACAGAGACGGAGACTGTGGGACAGAGACACAGAGAAAGAGAAACAGAGACAGAGACAGAGACAGAGACACAGAGACAGAGACTCAGAGACAGAGACACACGCACAGAGACAGGGACAGAGACACAGAGACGGAGACACAGGGACAGAGACACAGAGACAGAGACACAGAGACAGAGACACAGAGACAGAGACACAGAGACAGAGACGCAGACACAGACACAGAGGCAGAGACACAGAGACAGAGACACAGAGACAGAGACACAGAGACAGAGACACAGAGACAGAGACACAGAGACAGAGACACAGAGACAGAGACACAGAGACAGAGACACAGAGACAGAGACGCAGAGACAGATACAGAGGCAGAGACACAGAGACAGAGACAGAGACAGAGACAGAGACAGAGACACAGAGACAGAGACACAGAGACGGAGACTGTTTGACAGAGACACAGAGAAAGAGAAACAGAGACAGAGACAGAGACAGAGACACAGAGACAGAGACTCAGAGACAGAGACACACGCACAGAGACAGAGACAGAGACACAGAGACGGAGACACAGGGACAGAGACACAGAAACAGGGACACAGAGACAGAGTCACAGAGACAGAGGCACAGAGACGGAGACACAAGGACAGAGACACAGAGACAGTGACACATGGACAGGGACACAGAGACATAGCCACAGAGACAGAGACACAGAGACAGAGACACAGGGACAGAGACAGAGACAGAAACACAGAGACAGAGACACAGAGGCGGAGACTGTGGGACAGAGACACAGAGACAGAGATACAGATGCAGAGACACAGAGACGGAGACACAGGGACAGAGACACAGAGACATTGACAAAGAGGCAGAGAAACAGGGACAGATGCACAGGGACAGCGACACGGAGAGAGACCCACGGAGACAGAGACACAGAGACAGAGACACAGAGACAGAGACACAGAGACAGAGACACAGAGACAGAGACACAGAGACAGAGACACAGAGACAGAGACACAGAGACAGAGACACAGAGACAGAGACACAGAGACAGAGACACAGAGACAGAGACACAGAGACAGAGACACAGAGACAGAGACACAGAGACAGAGACACAGAGACAGAGACACAGAGACAGAGACACAGAGACAGAGACACAGAGACAGAGACACAGAGACAGAGACACAGAGACAGAGACACAGAGACAGAGACACAGAGACAGAGACACAGAGACAGAGACACAGAGACAGAGACGCAGAGACAGATACAGAGGCAGAGACACAGAGACAGAGACACAGAGACAGAGACACAGAGACAGAGACACAGAGACAGAGACACAGAGACAGAGACACAGAGACAGAGACACAGAGACAGAGACACAGAGACAGAGACACAGAGACAGAGACACAGAGACAGAGACACAGAGACAGAGACACAGAGACAGAGACACAGAGACAGAGACGCAGAGACAGATACAGAGGCAGAGACACAGAGACAGGGACAGAGACAGAGACAGAGACAGAGACACAGAGACAGAGACACAGAGACGGAGACTGTGGGACAGAGACACAGAGAAAGAGAAACAGAGACAGAGACAGAGACAGTGACACAGAGACAGAGACTCAGAGACAGAGACACACGCACAGAGACAGAGACAGAGACACAGAGACGGAGACACAGGGACAGAGACACAGAGACGGAGACTGTGGGACAGAGACACAGAGAAAGAGAAACAGAGACAGAGACAGAGACAGAGACACAGAGACAGAGACTCAGAGACAGAGACACACGCACAGAGACAGAGACGGAGACACAGAGACGGAGACACAGGGACAGAGACACAGAAACAGGGACACAGAGACAGAGTCACGGAGACAGTGACACAGGGACAGGGACACAGAGACATAGCCACAGAGACAGAGATATAGAGACAGAGTCACAGAGACAGAGGCACAGAGACGGAGACACAGAGACAGAGACACAGAGACAGAGACAGAGACAGAGACACAGAGACAGGGACACAGAGAGAGAAACTCAGAGACAGAGACACAGAGACGGAGACGCAGAGACAGATACAGAGGCAGAGACAAAGACTCAGAGACAGAGACACAGGGACAGAGACAGAGACAGAGACACAGAGACGGAGACACTGAGACCGAGACTGTGAGACAGAGACACAGAGACAGAGATTCAGATGCAGAGGCACAGAGACGGCGACACAGGGACAGAGACACAGAGACATGGACACGGAGACGGAGACACAGGGACAGATTCACAGAGACAGCGACACGGAGACGGAGACACAGAGACGAAGACACAGAGACAGAGACACAGAGACAGAGGCACAGAGACGGAGACACAAGGACAGAGACACAGAGACAGGGACACAGAGAGAGAGACTCAGAGACAGGGACACAGAGACAGAGATACAGAGACCGAGACGCAGAGACAGACACAGAGGCAGAGACACAGAGACAGAGACAGAGACACAGAGACGGAGACGCAGGGACGGAGACACAGAGACCCAGACACAGAGACAGAGATTCGGAGACAGAGGCACAGAGACGGAGACACAAGGACAGAGACACAGAGACAGGGACACAGAGAGAGAGACTCAGAGACAGAGACACAGAGACAGAGTCACAGAGACAGAGACACAGAGACAGAGGCACAGAGACAGAGACATAGAGACAGAGACACAGAGACGGCGACACAGGTACAGAGACACACGGACAGAGGCATAGACACAGAGACAGAGTCACAGAGACAGAGACACAGAGACAGAGGCACAGAGACGGAGACACAAGGACAGAGACACAGAGACAGGGACACAGAGACAGAGACACAGAGACAGGGACACCGAGAGAGAGAGACAGAGACGCAGAGACGGAGACAGAGGGACAGACGCAGAGTCAGAGACACAGAGAAAGAGAAACAGAGACAGAGACAGAGAGAGAGACAGAGACAGAGACAGAGACAGAGACAGAGACAGAGACAGAGACAGAGACAGAGACAGAGACAGAGACAGAGACAGAGACAGAGACAGAGACAGAGACAGAGACAGAGACAGAGACAGAGACAGAGACAGAGACAGAGACAGAGACAGAGACAGAGACAGAGACAGAGACACAGAGACAGGGACACAGAGAAAGAGAAACAGAGACAGAGACAGGGTCACAGAGACAGGGACTCAGAGACAGATACACGCACACAGAGACACAGAGACAGAGACACAGAGACAGAGACACAGAGACGGAGGCACAGAGACAGAAGCACAGAGACAGAGACACAGAGACAGAGACACAGAGACAGGGACACAGAGACAGAGACACAGAGACGAAGACTGTGGGACAGAGACACAGAGACAGAGACACAGTGAGACAGACAGAGACACAGAGACAGAGACACAGAGACGAAGACACAGCGACAGAGACACAGAGACAGAAACACAGAGACAGATTCACAGAGACAGAGACACAGAGACAGAGGCACAGAGACGGAGACACAAGGACAGAGACACAGAGACAGTGACACAGCGACAGGGACACAGAGACATAGCCACAGAGACGGAGACACAGAGACAGAGACACAGGGACAGAGACACAGAGACAGAGACACAGAGACAGAGACACAGAGACAGAGACACAGAGACAGAAACACAGAGACAGGGACACAGAGACGGAGACTGTGGGACAGAGACACAGAGACCGAGATTCAGATGCAGAGATACAGAGTCGGAGACACAGGGACAGATACACAGAGACAGGGACACAGAGGCAGAGACACAGGGACAGATTCACAGACAGAGACACGGAGAGAGACCCACAGAGACAGAGACACAGAGACGGAGACACAGGGACAGAGACACAGAGACAGGGACACAGAGAGAGTGACTCAGAGACAGAGACACAGGGACGGAGGCACAGAGACATAGACACAGAGACAAAGTCACAGAGACAGAGACACAGAGACAGAGACACAGAGACAGAGACACAGAGACAGAGACACAGAGACAGAGACACAGAGACAGAGACACAGAGGCATAGACACAGAGACAGGGACACAGAGACAGAGACACAGAGACAGAAACACAGAGACAGGGACAGAGAGACGGAGACTGTGGGACAGAGACACAGAGACCGAGATTCAGATGCAGAGATACAGAGTCGGAGACACAGGGACAGATACACAGAGACAGGGACACAGAGGCAGAGACACAGGGACAGATTCACAGACAGAGACACGGAGAGAGACCCACAGAGACAGAGACACAGAGACGGAGACACAGGGACAGAGACACAGAGACAGGGACACAGTGAGAGTGACTCAGAGACAGAGACACAGGGACAGAGGCACAGAGACATAGACACAGAGACAAAGACACAGAGACAGAGACACAGAGACAGAGACACAGAGACAGAGACACAGAGACAGAGACACAGAGACAGAGACACAGAGACAGAGACACAGAGACAGAGACACAGAGACAGAGACACAGAGACGGAGACACAGGGACAGAGACACAGAGACAGGGACACAGAGAGAGTGACTCAGAGACAGAGACACAGAGACGGAGACAGAGACACAGAGACAGAGACAAAGAGACAGAGACACAGAGACATAGGCACAGAGACAGAGACACAGAGACAGAGACACAGAGACGGAGATTATGGGACAGAGACACAGGGACAGAGACACAGAGACGGAGACACAGGGACAGAGACACAGAGGCAGAAACACAGTGACAGATTCACAGAGACAGAGACACAGAGACAGAGGCACAGAGCGAGAGACACAGAGACAGAGACACGGAGGCAGAGACATAGAGACATAGACACAGAGACAGAGACACAGAGACAGAGACACAGAGACAGAGACACAGACAGAGACACAGAGACGGAGACACAGGGACAGAGACACAGAGAAAGAGAAACGGAGACAGAGACACAGAGACGGAGACTGTGGGACAGAGACACAGAGACAGAGATTCAGATGCAGAGACACAGAGACGGAGACACAGGGACAGAGACACAGAGACATGGACACAGAGGCAGATACACAGGGACAGATTCACAGAGACAGCGACACGGAGAGAGACCCACGGAGACAGAGACACAGAGACAGAGACACAGAGGCAGAGACACAGAGACAGAGACAGAGACACAGAGACGGAGACACAGGGACAAAGACACACAGACAGAGACACAGAGACCGAGACAAAGAGACAGAGACACAATGACAGAGATTCAGAGACAGAGACACAGAGACAGAGACACAGAGACAGAGACACAGAGACAGAGACACAGAGACAGAGTCACGGAGACAGTGACACAGGGACAGGGACACAGAGACATAGCCACAGAGACAGAGATATAGAGACAGAGACACAGAGACAGAGACACAGAGACGGAGACTGTGGGACAGAGACACAGAGAAAGAGAAACAGAGACAGAGACAGAGACAGAGACACAGAGACAGAGACTCAGAGACAGAGACACACGCACAGAGACAGAGACGGAGACACAGAGACGGAGACACAGGGACAGAGACACAGAAACAGGGACACAGAGACAGAGTCACGGAGACAGTGACACAGGGACAGGGACACAGAGACATAGCCACAGAGACAGAGATATAGAGACAGAGTCACAGAGACAGAGGCACAGAGACGGAGACACAGAGACAGAGACACAGAGACAGAGACAGAGACAGAGACACAGAGACAGGGACACAGAGAGAGAATCTCAGAGACAGAGACACAGAGACGGAGACGCAGAGACAGATACAGAGGCAGAGACAAAGACTCAGAGACAGAGACACAGGGACAGAGACAGAGACAGAGACACAGAGACGGAGACACTGAGACCGAGACTGTGAGACAGAGACACAGAGACAGAGATTCAGATGCAGAGGCACAGAGACGGCGACACAGGGACAGAGACACAGAGACATGGACACGGAGACGGAGACACAGGGACAGATTCACAGAGACAGCGACACGGAGACAGAGACACAGAGACGAAGACACAGAGACAGAGACACAGAGACAGAGGCACAGAGACGGAGACACAAGGACAGAGATACAGAGACAGGGACACAGAGAGAGAGACTCAGAGACAGGGACACAGAGACAGAGATACAGAGACCGAGACGCAGAGACAGACACAGAGGCAGAGACACAGAGACAGAGTCACAGAGACAGTGACACAGGGACAGGGACACAGAGACATAGCCACAGAGACAGAGACATAGAGACAGAGACACAGAGACAGAGACACAGCGACAGAGACACAGAGACGGAGACACAGGGACAGAGACACAGAGACAGGGACCCAGAGAGAGTGACTCAGAGACAGAAACACAGAGACAGATTCACAGAGACAAAGACTCAGAGATAGAGACTGTGGGACAGAGACACAGAGACAGAGACACAGAGACAGAGTCACGGAGACAGTGACACAGGGACAGGGACACAGAGACATAGCCACAGAGACAGAGATATAGAGACAGAGAGACAGAGACAGAGACACAGAGACGGAGACTGTGGGACAGAGACACAGAGACGGAGACACAGGGACAGAGACACAGAGACAGGGACACAGAGGCATAGACAAAGGGACAGATTCACAGACAGAGACACGGAGAGAGACCCACGGAGACAGAGACACAGAGGCAGAGACACAGAGACAGAGACACAGAGACGGAGACACAGGGACAGAGACACAGAGACAGGGACACAGAGACAGTGACACAGGGACAGAGACACAGAGACATAGGCACAGAGACATAGACACAGAGACAGAGGCACAGAGACAGAGACACAGAGACAGAGACACAGAGGTGGAGACCGTGGGACAGAGACACAGAGAAAGAGAAACAGAGACAGAGACAGAGACAGAGACACAGAGACAGAGACTCAGAGACAGAGACACACGCACAGAGACAGAGTCAGAGACACAGAGACGGAGACACAGGGACAGAGACACGGAAACAGGGACACAGAGACAGAGTCACAGAGACAGAGGCACAGAGACGGAGACACAGGGACAGAGACACAGAGACAGTGACACAGAGACAGAGACACAGAGACGGAGACACAGGGACAGAGACACAGAGACAGGGACACAGTGAGAGTGACTCAGAGACAGAGACACAGGGACAGAGGCACAGAGACATAGACACAGAGACAAAGACACAGAGACAGAGACACAGAGACAGAGACACAGAGACAGAGACACAGAGACAGAGACACAGAGACAGAGACACAGAGACAGAGACACAGAGACAGAGACACAGAGACAGAGACACAGAGACGGAGACACAGGGACAGAGACACAGAGACAGGGACACAGAGAGAGTGACTCAGAGACAGAGACACAGAGACGGAGACAGAGACACAGAGACAGAGACAAAGAGACAGAGACACAGAGACATAGGCACAGAGACAGAGACACAGAGACAGAGACACAGAGACGGAGATTATGGGACAGAGACACAGGGACAGAGACACAGAGACGGAGACACAGGGACAGAGACACAGAGGCAGAAACACAGTGACAGATTCACAGAGACAGAGACACAGAGACAGAGGCACAGAGCGAGAGACACAGAGACAGAGACACGGAGGCAGAGACATAGAGACATAGACACAGAGACAGAGACACAGAGACAGAGACACAGAGACAGAGACACAGACAGAGACACAGAGACGGAGACACAGGGACAGAGACACAGAGAAAGAGAAACGGAGACAGAGACACAGAGACGGAGACTGTGGGACAGAGACACAGAGACAGAGATTCAGATGCAGAGACACAGAGACGGAGACACAGGGACAGAGACACAGAGACATGGACACAGAGGCAGATACACAGGGACAGATTCACAGAGACAGCGACACGGAGAGAGACCCACGGAGACAGAGACACAGAGACAGAGACACAGAGGCAGAGACACAGAGACAGAGACAGAGACACAGAGACGGAGACACAGGGACAAAGACACACAGACAGAGACACAGAGACCGAGACAAAGAGACAGAGACACAATGACAGAGATTCAGAGACAGAGACACAGAGACAGAGACACAGAGACAGAGACACAGAGACAGAGACACAGAGACAGAGTCACGGAGACAGTGACACAGGGACAGGGACACAGAGACATAGCCACAGAGACAGAGATATAGAGACAGAGACACAGAGACAGAGACACAGAGACGGAGACTGTGGGACAGAGACACAGAGAAAGAGAAACAGAGACAGAGACAGAGACAGAGACACAGAGACAGAGACTCAGAGACAGAGACACACGCACAGAGACAGAGACGGAGACACAGAGACGGAGACACAGGGACAGAGACACAGAAACAGGGACACAGAGACAGAGTCACGGAGACAGTGACACAGGGACAGGGACACAGAGACATAGCCACAGAGACAGAGATATAGAGACAGAGTCACAGAGACAGAGGCACAGAGACGGAGACACAGAGACAGAGACACAGAGACAGAGACAGGGACAGAGACACAGAGACAGGGACACAGAGAGAGAATCTCAGAGACAGAGACACAGAGACGGAGACGCAGAGACAGATACAGAGGCAGAGACAAAGACTCAGAGACAGAGACACAGGGACAGAGACAGAGACAGAGACACAGAGACGGAGACACTGAGACCGAGACTGTGAGACAGAGACACAGAGACAGAGATTCAGATGCAGAGGCACAGAGACGGCGACACAGGGACAGAGACACAGAGACATGGACACGGAGACGGAGACACAGGGACAGATTCACAGAGACAGCGACACGGAGACAGAGACACAGAGACGAAGACACAGAGACAGAGACACAGAGACAGAGGCACAGAGACGGAGACACAAGGACAGAGACACAGAGACAGGGACACAGAGAGAGAGACTCAGAGACAGGGACACAGAGACAGAGATACAGAGACCGAGACGCAGAGACAGACACAGAGGCAGAGACACAGAGACAGAGACAGAGACACAGAGACGGAGACGCAGGGACGGAGACACAGAGACCCAGACACAGAGACAGAGATTCGGAGACAGAGGCACAGAGACGGAGACACAAGGACAGAGACACAGAGACAGGGACACAGAGAGAGAGACTCAGAGACAGAGACACAGAGACAGAGTCACAGAGACAGAGACACAGAGACAGAGGCACAGAGACAGAGACATAGAGACAGAGACACAGAGACGGCGACACAGGTACAGAGACACACGGACAGAGGCATAGACACAGAGACAGAGTCACAGAGACAGTGACACAGGGACAGGGACACAGAGACATAGCCACAGAGACAGAGACATAGAGACAGAGACACAGAGACAGAGACACAGCGACAGAGACACAGAGACGGAGACACAGGGACAGAGACACAGAGACAGGGACCCAGAGAGAGTGACTCAGAGACAGAAACACAGAGACAGATTCACAGAGACAAAGACTCAGAGATAGAGACTGTGGGACAGAGACACAGAGACAGAGACACAGAGACAGAGTCACGGAGACAGTGACACAGGGACAGGGACACAGAGACATAGCCACAGAGACAGAGATATAGAGACAGAGAGACAGAGACAGAGACACAGAGACGGAGACTGTGGGACAGAGACACAGAGACGGAGACACAGGGACAGAGACACAGAGACAGGGACACAGAGGCATAGACAAAGGGACAGATTCACAGACAGAGACACGGAGAGAGACCCACGGAGACAGAGACACAGAGGCAGAGACACAGAGACAGAGACACAGAGACGGAGACACAGGGACAGAGACACAGAGACAGGGACACAGAGACAGTGACACAGGGACAGAGACACAGAGACATAGGCACAGAGACATAGACACAGAGACAGAGGCACAGAGACAGAGACACAGAGACAGAGACACAGAGGTGGAGACCGTGGGACAGAGACACAGAGAAAGAGAAACAGAGACAGAGACAGAGACAGAGACACAGAGACAGAGACTCAGAGACAGAGACACACGCACAGAGACAGAGACAGAGACACAGAGACGGAGACACAGGGACAGAGACACGGAAACAGGGACACAGAGACAGAGTCACAGAGACAGAGGCACAGAGACGGAGACACAGGGACAGAGACACAGAGACAGTGACACAGGGAGAGAGACTCAGAGACAGAGACACAGGCAGAGAGATACAGAGACCGAGACGCAGAGACAGATACAGAGGCATAGACACAGAGACAGAGACACAGAGACAGAGACACAGAGACAGAGACACAGAGACAGAGACACAGAGACAGAGACACAGAGACAGAGACACAGAGACAGAGACACAGAGTCAGAGACACAGAGACAGAGACACAGACAGAGACACAGAGACGGAGACACAGGGACAGAGACACAGAGGCAGAAACACAGAGACAGATTCACAGAGACAGAGACACAGAGACAGAGGCACAGAGCGAGAGACACAGAGACAGAGACACAGAGAAAGAGAAACAGAGACAGAGACACAGAGACGGAGACGCAAGGACAGAGACACAGAGACAGGGACACAGAGAGAGAGACTCAGAGACACAGACACAGAGACAGAGATACAGAGACGGAGACGCAGAGACAGATACAGAGGCAGAGACACAGAGACAGAGACAGAGACGCAGAGACGGAGACGCAGGGACAGTGACACAGAGACAAAGACACAGAGACAGAGACTCAGAGACAGAGACGCAGAGACGGAGAATCTGGGACAGAGACGCAGAGACAGAGATTCAGAGGCAGAGACAGAGAGAGAGAGACGCAGAGACAGATACACGGACGCAGAGACACAGAGGAATAGACACAGAGACACGGAGGCAGAGACACAGAGACAGGTACACAGAGACAGCGACACGGAGAGAGACCCACGGAGACAGAGACACAGAGACAGAGACACAGAGACAGAGACACAGATACAGAGACACAGAGAAAGAGACACAGAGACAGAGACACAGAGACAGAGACACAGAGACAGAGACACAGAGACAGAGACAGAGATATAGAGACACAGAGACAGAGACACAGAGACAGAGACACAGAGACAGAGACACAGAGACAGAGGCACAGAGACAGAAGCACAGAGACAGAGACACAGAGACAGAGACACAGAGACAGGGACACAGAGACAGAGACACAGAGACGAAGACTGTGGGACAGAGACACAGAGACAGAGACACAGTGAGACAGACAGAAACACAGAGACAGAGACACAGAGACGAAGACACAGGGACAGAGACACAGAGACAGAAACACAGAGGCAGATTCACAGAGACAGAGACACAGAGACAGAGGCACAGAGACGGAGACACAAGGACAGAGACACAGAGACAGTGACACAGGGACAGGGACACAGAGACAGAGACACAGAGACAGAGACACAGAGACAGAGACACAGAGACAGAGACACAGAGACAGAGACACAGAGACAGAGACATAGAGACGGAGACTGAGGGACAGAGACACAGAGACGGAGACAGAGACAGAGACAGAGACAGAGACACAGAGACAGGGACACAGAGAAAGAGAAACAGAGACAGAGACAGGGTCACAGGGACAGGGACTCAGAGACAGATACACGCACACAGAGACACAGAGACAGAGACACAGAGACAGAGACACAGAGACGGAGGCACAGAGACAGAAGCACAGAGACAGAGACACAGAGACAGAGACACAGAGACAGGGACACAGAGACAGAGACACAGAGACGAAGACTGTGGGACAGAGACACAGAGACAGAGACACAGTGAGACAGACAGAGACACAGAGACAGAGACACATAGACAGAGGCACAGAGACAGAGACATAGAGACAGAGACACAGAGACGGCGACACAGGTACAGAGACACACGGACAGAGGCATAGACACAGAGACAGAGTCACAGAGACAGTGACACAGGGACAGGGACACAGAGACATAGCCACAGAGACAGAGACATAGAGACAGAGACACAGAGACAGAGACACAGAGACAGAGACACAGAGACGGAGACACAGGGACAGAGACACAGAGACAGGGACACAGAGAGAGTGACTCAGAGACAGAAACACAGAGACAGATTCACAGAGACAAAGATTCAGAGATAGAGACACAGGGACAGAGACAGAGACACAGGGACAGAGACAGAGACAGAGACACAGAGACAGAGACACAGAGATAGGGACACAGAGACAGAGACACAGAGACAGAGACACAGAGACAGAGACACAGAGACAGAGACACAGAGGCAGAGACACAGAGACAGAGACACAGAGACAGAGACTCAGAGACAGAGACACAGAGACAGAGACACAGGGGAGAGACACCGAGACAGAGACACAGAGACAGAAACACAGAGACAGAGACACAGAGACAGAGACACAGAGACAGAGACACAGAGACAGAGACACAGAGACGAAGACTGTGGGACAGAGACACAGAGACGGAGACTGTGGGACAGATACACAGAGACAGAGACACAGTGAGACAGACAGAGACACAGAGACGAAGACACAGGGACAGAGACACAGAGACGGAAACACAGAGACAGATTCACAGAGACAGAGACACAGAGACAGAGGCACAGAGACGGAGACACAAGGACAGAGACACAGAGACAGGGACACAGGGAGAGAGACTCAGAGACAGAGACGCAGACACAGAGATACAGAGACCGAGACGCAGAGACAGATACAGAGGCAGAGACACAGAGAGAGAGACAGAGACAGAGACAGAGACAGAGACACAGAGACAGGGACACAGAGAGAGAAACTCAGAGACAGAGACACAGAGACGGAGACGGAGAGACAGATACAGAGGCAGAGACAAAGACTCAGAGACAGAGACACAGGGACAGAGACAGAGACAGAGGCACAGAGACAGAGACACGGAGACCGAGACTGTGAGACAGAGACACAGAGACAGAGATTCAGATGCAGAGGCACAGAGACGGCGACACAGGGACAGAGACACAGAGACATGGACACGGAGACAGACACACAGGGACAGATTCACAGAGACAGCGACACGGAGACAGAGACACAGGGACGAAGACACAGAGACAGAGACACAGAGACAGAGGCACAGAGACGGAGACAAAAGGACAGAGACACAGAGACAGGGACACAGAGAGAGAGACTCAGAGCGAGAGACACAGAGACAGAGATACAGAGACCGAGACGCAGAGACAGATACAGAGGCAGAGACACAGAGACAGAGACAGAGACACAGAGACGGGGACGCAGGGACGGAGACACAGAGACCCAGACACAGAGACAGAGATTCGGAGACAGAGGCACAGAGACGGCGACACAGAGAAGGAGACTGTGGGACAGAGACACAGAGACGGAGTCACAGGGAGCGAGACACAGAGACAGGGACACAGAGGCAGAGACACAGGGACAGATTCACAGACAGAGACACGGAGAGAGGCCCCTCGGAGACAGAGACACAGAGACAGAGACACAGAGACGGAGACACAGGGACAGAGACACAGAGACAGGGACACAGAGACAGTGACACAGACACAGAGACACTAAGACAGAGACACAGAGACATAGACACAGAGACAGAGACACAGAGACAGAGACACAGAGACAGAGACACAGAGACTGAGACTGTGGGACAGAGACACAGAGAAAGAGAAACAGAGACAGAGACAGAGACACAGAGACAGAGACACACGCACAGAGACAGAGACAGAGACACAGAGACGGAGGCACAGGGACAGAGACACAGAAACAGGGACACAGAGACAGAGTCACAGAGACAGAGGCACAGAGACGGAGACACAAGGACAGAGACACAGAGACAGTGACACAGGGACAGGGACACAGAGACATAGCCACAGAGACAGAGACACAGAGACAGAGACACAGGGACAGAGACAGAGACAGAGACACAGAAACGGAGACTGTGGGACAGAGACACAGAGACAGAGATACAGATGCAGAGACACAGAGACGGAGACACAGGGACAGAGACACAGAGACATTGACAAAGAGGCAGAGAAACAGGGACAGATTCACAGGGACAGCGACACGGAGAGAGACCCACGGAGACAGAGACACAGAGACAGAGCCACAGAGACAAAGACACACAGACAGAAACACAGAGACCGAGACAAAGAGACAGAGACACAATGACAGAGATTCAGAGACAGAGACGCAGGGAGAGAGGCACAGAAGCGGAGACACAGAGACAGAGGCATAGACACAGAGACAGAGACACAGAGAGTGACACAGAGACAGAGACACAGAGACAGAGACACAGAGACAGAGACACAGAGACAGAGACACAGAGACAGAGACACAGAGACAGAGACACAGAGACAGAGACACAGAGACAGAGACACAGAGGCAGAAACACAGAGACAGGGACATAGAGACAGAGACACAGAGACAGAGACACAGAGCCGGAGATACAGGGACAGAGACAAAGAGACAGAGACACAGAGACATAGGCACAGAGACAGAGACACAGAGCAGGGACACAGAGACGGAGATTGTGGGACAGAGACAGAGACACAGAGACTGGGACACAGACACAGAGACAATGAGACAGAGCCACAGAGACAAAGACACACAGACAGAAACACAGAGACCGAGACAAAGAGACAGAGACACAATGACCGAGATTCAGAGACAGAGACACAGGGAGAGAGGCACAGAAGCGGAGACACAGAGACAGAGGCATAGACACAGAGACAGAGACACAGAGAGAGTGACACAGAGACAGAGACGCAGAGACAGAGACACAGAGACAGAGACACAGAGACAGAGACACAGAGACAGAGACACAGAGACAGAAACACAGAGAGGGACATAGAGACAGAGACACAGAGACAGAAACACAGAGACGGAGACACAGAGACAGAGACACAGAGACAGAGTCACGGAGACAGTGACACAGGGACAGGGACACAGAGACATAGCCACAGAGACAGAGATATAGAGACAGAGACACAGAGACAGAGACACAGAGACGGAGACTGTGGGACAGAGACACAGAGAAAGAGAAACAGAGACAGAGACAGAGACAGAGACACAGAGACAGAGACTCAGAGACAGAGACACACGCACAGAGACAGAGACAGAGACACACAGACGGAGACACAGGGACAGAGACACAGAAACAGGGACACAGAGACAGAGTCACAGAGACAGAGTCACAGAGACAGAGTCACAGAGACAGAGACACAGAGACAGGGACACAGACACAGAGACACAGAGACAGAGACACAGAGACAGAGACACAGAGACAGAGACACAGAGACAGAGACACAGAGACAGAGACACAGAGACCGAAACACACGCACAGAGACGGAGACAGAGACACAGAGACGGAGACACAGGGACAGAGACACAGAAACAGGGACACAGAGACAGAGTCACAGAGACAGAGACACAGAGACAGGGACACAGAGACAGAGACAATGAGACAGAGCCACAGAGACAAAGACACACAGACAGAGACACAGAGACAGAGGCACAGAGACGGAGACACAAGGACAGAGACACAGAGACAGGGACACAGGGAGAGAGATTCAGAGACAGAGACACAGTCACAGAGATACAGAGACCGAGACGCAGAGACAGATACAGAGGCAGAGACACAGAGACAGAGACAGAGACAGAGACAGAGACAGAGACACAGAGACAGAGACACAGAGACGGAGACTGTGGGACAGAGACACAGAGACGGAGATTGTGGGACAGAGACACAGAGACAGAGACACAGTGAGACAGACAGAGACACAGTGAGACAGACAGAGACACAGAGACGAAGACACAGGGACAGAGACACAGAGACAGAAACACAGAGACAGATTCACAGAGACAGAGACACAGAGACAGAGGCACAGAGACGGAAACACAAGGACAGTGACACAGAAACAGGGTCACAGAGAGAGAGACTCAGAGACAGAGACACAGAGACAGAGACACAGAGACAGAGACACAGTGAGACAGACAGAGACACAGAGACGAAGACACAGGGACAGAGACACAGAGACAGAAACACAGAGACAGATTCACAGAGACAGAGACACAGAGACAGAGACACAGAGACAGAGACACACAGACAGAGACACAGAGACAGAGACACAGAGACAGAGACACAGAGACGAAGACTGTGGGACAGAGACACAGAAACAGAGACACAGTGAGACAGACAGAGACACAGAGACGAAGACACAGGGACAGAGACACAGAGACAGAAACACAGAGACAGATTCACAGAGACAGAGACACAGAGACAGAGGCACAGAGACGGAGACACAAACAGAGACACAGAGACAGGGACACAGGGAGAGAGACTCAGAGACAGAGACACAGTCACAGAGATACAGAGACCGAGACGCAGAGACAGATACAGAGGCAGAGACACAGAGACAGAGACAGAGACAGAGACAGAGACAGAGACAGAGACACAGAGACAGAGACACAGAGACGGAGACTGTGGGACAGAGACACAGAGACGGAGATTGTGGTACCGAGACACGGAGACAGAGACGCAGTGAGACAGACAGAGACACAGAGACGAAGACACAGGGACAGAGACACAGAGACAGAAACACAGAGACAGATTCACAGAGATAGAGACACAGAGACAGAGGCACAGAGACGGAGACACAAGGACAGAGACACAGAAACAGGGTCACAGAGAGAGAGACTCAGAGACAGAGACACAGAGACGAAGACACAGAGACAGAGACACAGAGACAGAGGCACAGAGACGGAGACACAAGGACAGAGACACAGAGACAGGGACACAGAGAGAGAGACTCAGAGACAGAGACACAGAGACAGAGATACAGAGACCGAGACGCAGGGACAGATACAGAGGCAGAGACACAGAGACAGAGACAGAGACACAGAGACGGAGACGCAGGGACGGAGACACAGAGACCCAGACACAGAGACAGACATTTGGAGACAGAGACACAGAGACGGCGACACAGGTACAGAGACACACGGACAGAGGCATAGGCACAGAGACAGAGTCACGGAGACAGTGACACAGGGACATGGACACAGAGACATAGCCACAGAGACAGAGATATAGAGACAGAGACACAGAGACAGAGACACAGAGACGGAGACTGTGGGACAGAGACACAGGGACGGAGACACAGAGACAGAGACACAGAGACAGAGACACAGAGACGGGGACACAGGGACAGAGACACAGAGACTGGGACACAGAGACAGTGACACAGGGACAGAGACACAGAGACATAGATACAGATGCAGAGACACAGAGACAGAGACGCAGAGACAGATACAGAGGCAGAGACACAGAGACAGAGACAGAGACAGAGACAGAGACACAGAGACAGAGACACAGAGACGGAGACTGTGGGACAGAGACACAGAGAAAGAGAAACAGAGACAGAGACAGAGACAGAGACACAGAGACAGAGACTCAGAGACAGAGACACACGCACAGAGACAGGGACAGAGACACAGAGACGGAGACACAGGGACAGAGACACAGAGACAGAGACACAGAGACAGAGACACAGAGACAGAGACACAGAGACAGAGACGCAGACACAGACACAGAGGCAGAGACACAGAGACAGAGACACAGAGACAGAGACACAGAGACAGAGACACAGAGACAGAGACACAGAGACAGAGACACAGAGACAGAGACACAGAGACAGAGACACAGAGACAGAGACACAGAGACAGAGACGCAGAGACAGATACAGAGGCAGAGACACAGAGACAGAGACAGAGACAGAGACAGAGACAGAGACACAGAGACAGAGACACAGAGACGGAGACTGTTTGACAGAGACACAGAGAAAGAGAAACAGAGACAGAGACAGAGACAGAGACACAGAGACAGAGACTCAGAGACAGAGACACACGCACAGAGACAGAGACAAAGACACAGAGACGGAGACACAGGGACAGAGACACAGAAACAGGGACACAGAGACAGAGTCACAGAGACAGAGGCACAGAGACGGAGACACAAGGACAGAGACACAGAGACAGTGACACATGGACAGGGACACAGAGACATAGCCACAGAGACAGAGACACAGAGACAGAGACACAGGGACAGAGACAGAGACAGAAACACAGAGACAGAGACACAGAGGCGGAGACTGTGGGACAGAGACACAGAGACAGAGATACAGATGCAGAGACACAGAGACGGAGACACAGGGACAGAGACACAGAGACAGAGACGCAGAGACAGATACAGAGGCAGAGACACAGAGACAGAGACACAGAGACAGAGACACAGAGACAGAGACACAGAGACAGAGACACAGAGACAGAGACACAGAGACAGAGACACAGAGACAGAGACACAGAGACAGAGACACAGAGACAGAGACACAGAGACAGAGACACAGAGACAGAGACACAGAGACAGAGACGCAGAGACAGATACAGAGGCAGAGACACAGAGACAGGGACAGAGACAGAGACAGAGACAGAGACACAGAGACAGAGACACAGAGACGGAGACTGTGGGACAGAGACACAGAGAAAGAGAAACAGAGACAGAGACAGAGACAGTGACACAGAGACAGAGACTCAGAGACAGAGACACACGCACAGAGACAGAGACAGAGACACAGAGACGGAGACACAGGGACAGAGACACAGAAACAGGGACACAGAGACAGAGTCACAGAGACAGAGGCACAGAGACGGAGACACAAGGACAGAGACACAGAGACAGTGTCACATGGACAGGGACACAGAGACATAGCCACAGAGACAGAGACACAGAGACAGAGACACAGGGACAGAGACATAGACAGAAACACAGAGACAGAGACACAGAGACGGAGACTGTGGGACAGAGACACAGAGACAGAGATACAGATGCAGAGACACAGAGACGGAGACACAGGGACAGAGACACAGAGACATTGACAAAGAGGCAGAGACACAGAGACATTGACAAAGAGGCAGAGAAACAGGGACAGATTCACAGGGACAGCGACACGGAGAGAGACCCACGGAGACAGAGACACAGAGACAGAGGCACAGAGACGGAGACACAAACAGAGACACAGAGACAGGGACACAGGGAGAGAGACTCAGAGACAGAGACACAGTCACAGAGATACAGAGACCGAGACGCAGAGACAGATACAGAGGCAGAGACACAGAGACAGAGACAGAGACAGAGACAGAGACAGAGACAGAGACACAGAGACAGAGACACAGAGACGGAGACTGTGGGACAGAGACACAGAGACGGAGATTGTGGTACCGAGACACGGAGACAGAGACGCAGTGAGACAGACAGAGACACAGAGACGAAGACACAGGGACAGAGACACAGAGACAGAAACACAGAGACAGATTCACAGAGACAGAGACACAGAGACAGAGGCACAGAGACGGAGACACAAGGACAGAGACACAGAAACAGGGTCACAGAGAGAGAGACTCAGAGACAGAGACACAGAGACGAAGACACAGAGACAGAGACACAGAGACAGAGGCACAGAGACGGAGACACAAGGACAGAGACACAGAGACAGGGACACAGAGAGAGAGACTCAGAGACAGAGACACAGAGACAGAGATACAGAGACCGAGACGCAGGGACAGATACAGAGGCAGAGACACAGAGACAGAGACAGAGACACAGAGACGGAGACGCAGGGACGGAGACACAGAGACCCAGACACAGAGACAGACATTTGGAGACAGAGACACAGAGACGGCGACACAGGTACAGAGACACACGGACAGAGGCATAGGCACAGAGACAGAGTCACGGAGACAGTGACACAGGGACATGGACACAGAGACATAGCCACAGAGACAGAGATATAGAGACAGAGACACAGAGACAGAGACACAGAGACGGAGACTGTGGGACAGAGACACAGGGACGGAGACACAGAGACAGAGACACAGAGACAGAGACACAGAGACGGGGACACAGGGACAGAGACACAGAGACTGGGACACAGAGACAGTGACACAGGGACAGAGACACAGAGACATAGATACAGATGCAGAGACACAGAGACAGAGACGCAGAGACAGATACAGAGGCAGAGACACAGAGACAGAGACAGAGACAGAGACAGAGACAGAGACACAGAGACAGAGACACAGAGACGGAGACTGTGGGACAGAGACACAGAGAAAGAGAAACAGAGACAGAGACAGAGACAGAGACACAGAGACAGAAACTCAGAGACAGAGACACACGCACAGAGACAGGGACAGAGACACAGAGACGGAGACACAGGGACAGAGACACAGAGACAGAGACACAGAGACAGAGACACAGAGACAGAGACACAGAGACAGAGACACAGAGACAGAGACGCAGACACAGACACAGAGGCAGAGACACAGAGACAGAGACACAGAGACAGAGACACAGAGACAGAGACACAGAGACAGAGACACAGAGACAGAGGCACAGAGACAGAGACACAGAGACAGAGACACAGAGACAGAGACACAGAGACAGAGACGCAGAGACAGATACAGAGGCAGAGACACAGAGACAGAGACAGAGACAGAGACAGAGACAGAGACACAGAGACAGAGACACAGAGACGGAGACTGTTTGACAGAGACACAGAGAAAGAGAAACAGAGACAGAGACAGAGACAGAGACACAGAGACAGAGACTCAGAGACAGAGACACACGCACAGAGACAGAGACAGAGACACAGAGACGGAGACACAGGGACAGAGACACAGAAACAGGGACACAGAGACAGAGTCACAGAGACAGAGGCACAGAGACGGAGACACAAGGACAGAGACACAGAGACAGTGACACATGGACAGGGACACAGAGACATAGCCACAGAGACAGAGACACAGAGACAGAGACACAGGGACAGAGACAGAGACAGAAACACAGAGACAGAGACACAGAGGCGGAGACTGTGGGACAGAGACACAGAGACAGAGATACAGATGCAGAGACACAGAGACGGAGACACAGGGACAGAGACACAGAGACATTGACAAAGAGGCAGAGAAACAGGGACAGATGCACAGGGACAGCGACACGGAGAGAGACCCACGGAGACAGAGACACAGAGACAGAGACACAGAGACAGAGACACAGAGACAGAGACACAGAGACAGAGACACAGAGACAGAGACACAGAGACAGAGACACAGAGACAGAGACACAGAGACAGAGACACAGAGACAGAGACACAGAGACAGAGACACAGAGACAGAGTCACAGAGACAGAGGCACAGAGACGGAGACACAAGGACAGAGACACAGAGACAGTGACACATGGACAGGGACACAGAGACATAGCCACAGAGACAGAGACACAGAGACAGAGACACAGGGACAGAGACAGAGACAGAAACACAGAGACAGAGACACAGAGGCGGAGACTGTGGGACAGAGACACAGAGACAGAGATACAGATGCAGAGACACAGAGACGGAGACACAGGGACAGAGACACAGAGACATTGACAAAGAGGCAGAGAAACAGGGACAGATGCACAGGGACAGCGACACGGAGAGAGACCCACGGAGACAGAGACACAGAGACAGAGACACAGAGACAGAGACACAGAGACAGAGACACAGAGACAGAGACACAGAGACAGAGACACAGAGACAGAGACACAGAGACAGAGACACAGAGACAGAGACACAGAGACAGAGACACAGAGACAGAGACACAGAGACAGAGACACAGAGACAGAGACACAGAGACAGAGACACAGAGACAGAGACACAGAGACAGAGACACAGAGACAGAGACACAGAGACAGAGACACAGAGACAGAGACACAGAGACAGAGACACAGAGACAGAGACACAGAGACAGAGACGCAGAGACAGATACAGAGGCAGAGACACAGAGACAGAGACACAGAGACAGAGACACAGAGACAGAGACACAGAGACAGAGACACAGAGACAGAGACACAGAGACAGAGACACAGAGACAGAGACACAGAGACAGAGACACAGAGACAGAGACACAGAGACAGAGACACAGAGACAGAGACACAGAGACAGAGACGCAGAGACAGATACAGAGGCAGAGACACAGAGACAGGGACAGAGACAGAGACAGAGACAGAGACACAGAGACAGAGACACAGAGACGGAGACTGTGGGACAGAGACACAGAGAAAGAGAAACAGAGACAGAGACAGAGACAGTGACACAGAGACAGAGACTCAGAGACAGAGACACACGCACAGAGACAGAGACAGAGACACAGAGACGGAGACACAAACAGAGACACAGAGACAGGGACACAGGGAGAGAGACTCAGAGACAGAGACACAGTCACAGAGATACAGAGACCGAGACGCAGAGACAGATACAGAGGCAGAGACACAGAGACAGAGACAGAGACAGAGACAGAGACAGAGACAGAGACACAGAGACAGAGACACAGAGACGGAGACTGTGGGACAGAGACACAGAGACGGAGATTGTGGTACCGAGACACGGAGACAGAGACGCAGTGAGACAGACAGAGACACAGAGACGAAGACACAGGGACAGAGACACAGAGACAGAAACACAGAGACAGATTCACAGAGACAGAGACACAGAGACAGAGGCACAGAGACGGAGACACAAGGACAGAGACACAGAAACAGGGTCACAGAGAGAGAGACTCAGAGACAGAGACACAGAGACGAAGACACAGAGACAGAGACACAGAGACAGAGGCACAGAGACGGAGACACAAGGACAGAGACACAGAGACAGGGACACAGAGAGAGAGACTCAGAGACAGAGACACAGAGACAGAGATACAGAGACCGAGACGCAGGGACAGATACAGAGGCAGAGACACAGAGACAGAGACAGAGACACAGAGACGGAGACGCAGGGACGGAGACACAGAGACCCAGACACAGAGACAGACATTTGGAGACAGAGACACAGAGACGGCGACACAGGTACAGAGACACACGGACAGAGGCATAGGCACAGAGACAGAGTCACGGAGACAGTGACACAGGGACATGGACACAGAGACATAGCCACAGAGACAGAGATATAGAGACAGAGACACAGAGACAGAGACACAGAGACGGAGACTGTGGGACAGAGACACAGGGACGGAGACACAGAGACAGAGACACAGAGACAGAGACACAGAGACGGGGACACAGGGACAGAGACACAGAGACTGGGACACAGAGACAGTGACACAGGGACAGAGACACAGAGACATAGATACAGATGCAGAGACACAGAGACAGAGACGCAGAGACAGATACAGAGGCAGAGACACAGAGACAGAGACAGAGACAGAGACAGAGACAGAGACACAGAGACAGAGACACAGAGACGGAGACTGTGGGACAGAGACACAGAGAAAGAGAAACAGAGACAGAGACAGAGACAGAGACACAGAGACAGAAACTCAGAGACAGAGACACACGCACAGAGACAGGGACAGAGACACAGAGACGGAGACACAGGGACAGAGACACAGAGACAGAGACACAGAGACAGAGACACAGAGACAGAGACACAGAGACAGAGACACAGAGACAGAGACGCAGACACAGACACAGAGGCAGAGACACAGAGACAGAGACACAGAGACAGAGACACAGAGACAGAGACACAGAGACAGAGACACAGAGACAGAGGCACAGAGACAGAGACACAGAGACAGAGACACAGAGACAGAGACACAGAGACAGAGACGCAGAGACAGATACAGAGGCAGAGACACAGAGACAGAGACAGAGACAGAGACAGAGACAGAGACACAGAGACAGAGACACAGAGACGGAGACTGTTTGACAGAGACACAGAGAAAGAGAAACAGAGACAGAGACAGAGACAGAGACACAGAGACAGAGACTCAGAGACAGAGACACACGCACAGAGACAGAGACAGAGACACAGAGACGGAGACACAGGGACAGAGACACAGAAACAGGGACACAGAGACAGAGTCACAGAGACAGAGGCACAGAGACGGAGACACAAGGACAGAGACACAGAGACAGTGACACATGGACAGGGACACAGAGACATAGCCACAGAGACAGAGACACAGAGACAGAGACACAGGGACAGAGACAGAGACAGAAACACAGAGACAGAGACACAGAGGCGGAGACTGTGGGACAGAGACACAGAGACAGAGATACAGATGCAGAGACACAGAGACGGAGACACAGGGACAGAGACACAGAGACATTGACAAAGAGGCAGAGAAACAGGGACAGATGCACAGGGACAGCGACACGGAGAGAGACCCACGGAGACAGAGACACAGAGACAGAGACACAGAGACAGAGACACAGAGACAGAGACACAGAGACAGAGACACAGAGACAGAGACACAGAGACAGAGACACAGAGACAGAGACACAGAGACAGAGACACAGAGACAGAGACACAGAGACAGAGACACAGAGACAGAGTCACAGAGACAGAGGCACAGAGACGGAGACACAAGGACAGAGACACAGAGACAGTGACACATGGACAGGGACACAGAGACATAGCCACAGAGACAGAGACACAGAGACAGAGACACAGGGACAGAGACAGAGACAGAAACACAGAGACAGAGACACAGAGGCGGAGACTGTGGGACAGAGACACAGAGACAGAGATACAGATGCAGAGACACAGAGACGGAGACACAGGGACAGAGACACAGAGACATTGACAAAGAGGCAGAGAAACAGGGACAGATGCACAGGGACAGCGACACGGAGAGAGACCCACGGAGACAGAGACACAGAGACAGAGACACAGAGACAGAGACACAGAGACAGAGACACAGAGACAGAGACACAGAGACAGAGACACAGAGACAGAGACACAGAGACAGAGACACAGAGACAGAGACACAGAGACAGAGACACAGAGACAGAGACACAGAGACAGAGACACAGAGACAGAGACACAGAGACAGAGACACAGAGACAGAGACACAGAGACAGAGACACAGAGACAGAGACACAGAGACAGAGACACAGAGACAGAGACACAGAGACAGAGACACAGAGACAGAGACACAGAGACAGAGACACAGAGACAGAGACACAGAGACAGAGACACAGAGACAGAGACGCAGAGACAGATACAGAGGCAGAGACACAGAGACAGAGACACAGAGACAGAGACACAGAGACAGAGACACAGAGACAGAGACACAGAGACAGAGACACAGAGACAGAGACACAGAGACAGAGACACAGAGACAGAGACACAGAGACAGAGACACAGAGACAGAGACACAGAGACAGAGACACAGAGACAGAGACGCAGAGACAGATACAGAGGCAGAGACACAGAGACAGGGACAGAGACAGAGACAGAGACAGAGACACAGAGACAGAGACACAGAGACGGAGACTGTGGGACAGAGACACAGAGAAAGAGAAACAGAGACAGAGACAGAGACAGTGACACAGAGACAGAGACTCAGAGACAGAGACACACGCACAGAGACAGAGACAGAGACACAGAGACGGAGACACAGGGACAGAGACACAGAAACAGGGACACAGAGACAGAGTCACAGAGACAGAGGCACAGAGACGGAGACACAAGGACAGAGACACAGAGACAGTGTCACATGGACAGGGACACAGAGACATAGCCACAGAGACAGAGACACAGAGACAGAGACACAGGGACAGAGACATAGACAGAAACACAGAGACAGAGACACAGAGACGGAGACTGTGGGACAGAGACACAGAGACAGAGATACAGATGCAGAGACACAGAGACGGAGACACAGGGACAGAGACACAGAGACATTGACAAAGAGGCAGAGAAACAGGGACAGATTCACAGGGACAGCGACACGGAGAGAGACCCACGGAGACAGAGACACAGAGACAGAGGCACAGAGACGGAGACACAAACAGAGACACAGAGACAGGGACACAGGGAGAGAGACTCAGAGACAGAGACACAGTCACAGAGATACAGAGACCGAGACGCAGAGACAGATACAGAGGCAGAGACACAGAGACAGAGACAGAGACAGAGACAGAGACAGAGACAGAGACACAGAGACAGAGACACAGAGACGGAGACTGTGGGACAGAGACACAGAGACGGAGATTGTGGTACCGAGACACGGAGACAGAGACGCAGTGAGACAGACAGAGACACAGAGACGAAGACACAGGGACAGAGACACAGAGACAGAAACACAGAGACAGATTCACAGAGACAGAGACACAGAGACAGAGGCACAGAGACGGAGACACAAGGACAGAGACACAGAAACAGGGTCACAGAGAGAGAGACTCAGAGACAGAGACACAGAGACGAAGACACAGAGACAGAGACACAGAGACAGAGGCACAGAGACGGAGACACAAGGACAGAGACACAGAGACAGGGACACAGAGAGAGAGACTCAGAGACAGAGACACAGAGACAGAGATACAGAGACCGAGACGCAGGGACAGATACAGAGGCAGAGACACAGAGACAGAGACAGAGACACAGAGACGGAGACGCAGGGACGGAGACACAGAGACCCAGACACAGAGACAGACATTTGGAGACAGAGACACAGAGACGGCGACACAGGTACAGAGACACACGGACAGAGGCATAGGCACAGAGACAGAGTCACGGAGACAGTGACACAGGGACATGGACACAGAGACATAGCCACAGAGACAGAGATATAGAGACAGAGACACAGAGACAGAGACACAGAGACGGAGACTGTGGGACAGAGACACAGGGACGGAGACACAGAGACAGAGACACAGAGACAGAGACACAGAGACGGGGACACAGGGACAGAGACACAGAGACTGGGACACAGAGACAGTGACACAGGGACAGAGACACAGAGACATAGATACAGATGCAGAGACACAGAGACAGAGACGCAGAGACAGATACAGAGGCAGAGACACAGAGACAGAGACAGAGACAGAGACAGAGACACAGAGACAGAGACACAGAGACGGAGACTGTGGGACAGAGACACAGAGAAAGAGAAACAGAGACAGAGACAGAGACAGAGACACAGAGACAGAGACTCAGAGACAGAGACACACGCACAGAGACAGGGACAGAGACACAGAGACGGAGACACAGGGACAGAGACACAGAGACAGAGACACAGAGACAGAGACACAGAGACAGAGACACAGAGACAGAGACGCAGACACAGACACAGAGGCAGAGACACAGAGACAGAGACACAGAGACAGAGACACAGAGACAGAGACACAGAGACAGAGGCACAGAGACAGAGACACAGAGACAGAGACACAGAGACAGAGACACAGAGACAGAGACGCAGAGACAGATACAGAGGCAGAGACACAGAGACAGAGACAGAGACAGAGACAGAGACAGAGACAGAGACACAGAGACAGAGACACAGAGACGGAGACTGTTTGACAGAGACACAGAGAAAGAGAAACAGAGACAGAGACAGATACAGAGACACAGAGACAGAGACTCAGAGACAGAGACACACGCACAGAGACAGAGACAGAGACACAGAGACGGAGACACAGGGACAGAGACACAGAAACAGGGACACAGAGACAGAGTCACAGAGACAGAGGCACAGAGACGGAGACACAAGGACAGAGACACAGAGACAGTGACACATGGACAGGGACACAGAGACATAGCCACAGAGACAGAGACACAGAGACAGAGACACAGGGACAGAAACAGAGACAGAAACACAGAGACAGAGACACAGAGGCGGAGACTGTGGGACAGAGACACAGAGACAGAGATACAGATGCAGAGACACAGAGACGGAGACACAGGGACAGAGACACAGAGACATTGACAAAGAGGCAGAGAAACAGGGACAGATGCACAGGGACAGCGACACGGAGAGAGACCCACGGAGACAGAGACACAGAGACAGAGACACAGAGACAGAGACACAGAGACAGAGACACAGAGACAGAGACACAGAGACAGAGACACAGAGACAGAGACACAGAGACAGAGACACAGAGACAGAGACACAGAGACAGAGACACAGAGACAGAGACACAGAGACAGAGACACAGAGACAGAGACACAGAGACAGAGACACAGAGACAGAGACACAGAGACAGAGACACAGAGACAGAGACACAGAGACAGAGACACAGAGACAGAGACACAGAGACAGAGACACAGAGACAGAGACACAGAGACAGAGACGCAGAGACAGATACAGAGGCAGAGACACAGAGACAGAGACACAGAGACAGAGACACAGAGACAGAGACACAGAGACAGAGACACAGAGACAGAGACACAGAGACAGAGACACAGAGACAGAGACACAGAGACAGAGACACAGAGACAGAGACGCAGAGACAGATACAGAGGCAGAGACACAGAGACAGGGACAGAGACAGAGACAGAGACAGAGACACAGAGACAGAGACACAGAGACGGAGACTGTGGGACAGAGACACAGAGAAAGAGAAACAGAGACAGAGACAGAGACAGTGACACAGAGACAGAGACTCAGAGACAGAGACACACGCACAGAGACAGAGACAGAGACACAGAGACGGAGACACAGGGACAGAGACACAGAAACAGGGACACAGAGACAGAGTCACAGAGACAGAGGCACAGAGACGGAGACACAAGGACAGAGACACAGAGACAGTGTCACATGGACAGGGACACAGAGACATAGCCACAGAGACAGAGACACAGAGACAGAGACACAGGGACAGAGACAGAGACAGAAACACAGAGACAGAGACACAGAGACGGAGACTGTGGGACAGAGACACAGAGACAGAGATACAGATGCAGAGACACAGAGACGGAGACACAGGGACAGAGACACAGAGACATTGACAAAGAGGCAGAGAAACAGGGACAGATTCACAGGGACAGCGACACGGAGAGAGACCCACGGAGACAGAGACACAGAGACAGAGACACAGAGACAGAGACACAGAGACAGAGACACAGAGACAGAGACACAGAGACAGAGACACAGAGACAGAGACACAGAGACAGAGACACAGAGACAGAGACACAGAGACAGAGACACAGAGACAGAGACACAGAGACAGAGACACAGAGACAGAGACACAGAGACAGAGACACAGAGACAGAGACACAGAGACAGAGACACAGAGACAGGGACACAGACACAGAGACAATGAGACAGAGCCACAGAGACAAAGACACACAGACAGAGACACAGAGACCGAGACACAGAGACAGAGACACAGAGAAAGAGACACAACGACAGAGATTCAGAGCCAGGGACACAGGGAGAGAGGCACAGAAGCGGAGACACAGAGACAGAGGCATAGACACAGAGACAGTGACACAGAGAGAGTGACACAGAGACAGAGACACAGAGACAGAGACACAGAGACAGAGACACAGAGACAGAGACACAGAGACAGAAACACAGAGACAGGGACATAGAGACAGAGACACAGAGACGGCGACACAGAGACAGAGACACAGGGACAGAGACACAGAGACGGAGACTGTGGGACAGAGACACAGAGACGGAGACTGTGGGACAGAGACACAGAGACGGAGACTGTGGGACAGAGACACAGAGACAGAGATTCAGATGCAGAGACACAGAGACGGAGAAACAGAGACAGAGACACAGTGAGAGAGACAGAGACACAGAGAGAGAGACACAGAGAGAGAGGCACAGAGACAGAAACACAGAGACATAGACACAGAGACAGAGACACAGAGACAGAGACACAGAGACAGAGACACAGAGACAGAGACACAGAGACCCAGACACAGAGACAGAGGCACAGAGACATAGACACAGAGACAGAGACACAGGGACAGAGACACAGAGACGGAGATACAGGGACAGAGACAGAGAGACAGGGACACAGAGAGAGTGACTCAGTGACAGAGACACAGGGACAGAGGCACAGAGACATAGACACAGAGACAGAGACACAGAGACAGAGACACAGAGACAGAGACACAGAGACAGAGAAACAGAGACAGAGACACAGAGACAGAGACACAGAGACAGAGACACAGAGACAGAGACACAGAGACAGAGACACAGAGACAGAAACACAGAGACAGAGACACAGAGACAGAGACACAGATACAGAGACACAGAGACAGAGACACAGATATAGAGACACAGAGACAGAGACACAGAGACAGAGGCACAGAGACAGAAGCACAGAGACAGAGACACAGAGACACAGAGACAGAGACACAGAGACAGAGACTCAGAGACAGAGACACACGCACAGAGACAGGGACAGAGACACAGAGACGGAGACACAGGGACAGAGACACAGAGACAGAGACACAGAGACAGAGACACAGAGACAGAGACACAGAGACAGAGACGCAGACACAGACACAGAGGCAGAGACACAGAGACAGAGACACAGAGACAGAGACACAGAGACAGAGACACAGAGACAGAGACACAGAGACAGAGACACAGAGACAGAGACACAGAGACAGAGACACAGAGACAGAGACGCAGAGACAGATACAGAGGCAGAGACACAGAGACAGAGACAGAGACAGAGACAGAGACAGAGACACAGAGACAGAGACACAGAGACGGAGACTGTGGGACAGAGACACAGAGAAAGAGAAACAGAGACAGAGACAGAGACAGAGACACAGAGACAGAGACTCAGAGACAGAGACACACGCACAGAGACAGAGACAGAGACACAGAGACGGAGACACAGGGACAGAGACACAGAAACAGGGACACAGAGACAGAGTCACAGAGACAGAGGCACAGAGACGGAGACACAAGGACAGAGACACAGAGACAGTGACACATGGACAGGGACACAGAGACATAGCCACAGAGACAGAGACACAGAGACAGAGACACAGGGACAGAGACAGAGACAGAAACACAGAGACAGAGACACAGAGGCGGAGACTGTGGGACAGAGACACAGAGACAGAGATACAGATGCAGAGACACAGAGACGGAGACACAGGGACAGAGACACAGAGACATTGACAAAGAGGCAGAGAAACAGGGACAGATGCACAGGGACAGCGACACGGAGAGAGACCCACGGAGACAGAGACACAGAGACAGAGACACAGAGACAGAGACACAGAGACAGAGACACAGAGACAGAGACACAGAGACAGAGACACAGAGACAGAGACACAGAGACAGAGACACAGAGACAGAGACACAGAGACAGAGACACAGAGACAGAGACACAGAGACAGAGACACAGAGACAGAGACACAGAGACAGAGACACAGAGACAGAGACACAGAGACAGAGACACAGAGACAGAGACACAGAGACAGAGACACAGAGACAGAGACACAGAGACAGAGACACAGGGACAGAGACACAGAGACAGAGACGCAGAGACAGATACAGAGGCAGAGACACAGAGACAGAGACACAGAGACAGAGACACAGAGACAGAGACACAGAGACAGAGACACAGAGACAGAGACACAGAGACAGAGACACAGAGACAGAGACACAGAGACAGAGACACAGAGACAGAGACGCAGAGACAGATACAGAGGCAGAGACACAGAGACAGGGACAGAGACAGAGACAGAGACAGAGACACAGAGACAGAGACACAGAGACGGAGACTGTGTGACAGAGACACAGAGAAAGAGAAACAGAGACAGAGACAGAGACAGTGACACAGAGACAGAGACTCAGAGACAGAGACACACGCACAGAGACAGAGACAGAGACACAGAGACGGAGACACAGGGACAGAGACACAGAAACAGGGACACAGAGACAGAGTCACAGAGACAGAGGCACAGAGACGGAGACACAAGGACAGAGACACAGAGACAGTGTCACATGGACAGGGACACAGAGACATAGCCACAGAGACAGAGACACAGAGACAGAGACACAGGGACAGAGACAGAGACAGAAACACAGAGACAGAGACACAGAGACGGAGATTGTGGGACAGAGACACAGAGACAGAGATACAGATGCAGAGACACAGAGACGGAGACACAGGGACAGAGACACAGAGACATTGACAAAGAGGCAGAGAAACAGGGACAGATTCACAGGGACAGCGACACGGAGAGAGACCCACGGAGACAGAGACACAGAGACAGAGACACAGAGACAGAGACACAGAGACAGAGACACAGAGACAGAGACACAGAGACAGAGACACAGAGACAGAGACACAGAGACAGAGACACAGAGACAGAGACACAGAGACAGAGACACAGAGACAGAGACACAGAGACAGAGACACAGAGACAGAGACACAGAGACAGTGACACAGAGACAGGGACACAGATACAGAGACAATGAGACAGAGCCACAGAGACAAAGACACACAGACAGAGACACAGAGACCGAGACACAGAGACAGAGACACAGAGAAAGAGACACAACGACAGAGATTCAGAGCCAGGGACACAGGGAGAGAGGCACAGAAGCGGAGACACAGAGACAGAGGCATAGACACAGAGACAGTGACACAGAGAGAGTGACACAGAGACAGAGACACAGAGACAGAGACACAGAGACAGAGACACAGAGACAGAGACACAGAGACAGAGACACAGAGACAGAGACACAGAGACAGAAACACAGAGACAGGGACATAGAGACAGAGACACAGAGACGGCGACACAGAGACAGAGACACAGGGACAGAGACACAGAGACGGAGACTGTGGGACAGAGACACAGAGACGGAGACTGTGGGACAGAGACACAGAGACGGAGACTGTGGGACAGAGACACAGAGACAGAGATTCAGATGCAGAGACACAGAGACGGAGAAACAGAGACAGAGACACAGTGAGAGAGACAGAGACACAGAGAGAGAGACACAGAGAGAGAGGCACAGAGACAGGAACACAGAGACATAGACACAGAGACAGAGACACAGAGACAGAGACACAGAGACAGAGACAAAGAGACAGAGACACAGAGACCCAGACACAGAGACAGAGGCACAGAGACATAGACACAGAGACAGAGACACAGAGACAGAAACACAGAGACAGAGACACAGAGACAGAGACACAGATACAGAGACACAGAGACAGAGACGCAGATATAGAGACACAGAGACAGAGACACAGAGACAGGGGCACAGAGACAGAAGCACAGAGACGGAGACACAGAGACACAGAGACAGAGACACAGAGACAGAGACACAGAGACGAAGACTGTGGGACAGAGACACAGAGACGGAGACTGTGGGACAGAGACACAGAGACAGAGACACAGTGAGACAGACAGAGACACAGAGACGAAGACACAGGGACAGAGACACAGAGACAGAAACACAGAGACAGATTCACAGAGACAGAGACACAGAGACAGAGGCACAGAGACGGAGACACAAGGACAGAGACACAGAGACAGGGACACAGAGACAGAGACACAGAGACAGGGACACCGAGAGAGAGAGACAGAGACACAGAGACGGACGCAGAGGGACAGACACACAGCCAGAGACACAGAGAAAGAGAAACAGAGACAGAGACAGAGAGAGAGACAGAAACAGAGACAGAGACAGAGACAGAGACAGAGACAGAGACAGAGACAGAGACAGAGACAGAGACAAAGACAGAGACACAGAGACAGGGACAGGGACACAGAGAAAGAGAAACAGAGACAGAGACAGAGACACAGAGACGGAGACGCAGGGACGGAGACACAGAGACCCAGACACAGAGACAGACATTTGGAGACAGAGACACAGAGACGGCGACACAGGTACAGAGACACACGGACAGAGGCATAGGCACAGAGACAGAGTCACGGAGACAGTGACACAGGGACATGGACACAGAGACATAGCCACAGAGACAGAGATATAGAGACAGAGACACAGAGACAGAGACACAGAGACGGAGACTGTGGGACAGAGACACAGGGACGGAGACACAGAGACAGAGACACAGAGACAGAGACACAGAGACGGGGACACAGGGACAGAGACACAGAGACTGGGACACAGAGACAGTGACACAGGGACAGAGACACAGAGACAGGGACATAGAGACAGAGACACAGAGACGGCGACACAGAGACAGAGACACAGGGACAGAGACACAGAGACGGAGACTGTGGGACAGAGACACAGAGACGGAGACTGTGGGACAGAGACACAGAGACGGAGACTGTGGGACAGAGACACAGAGACAGAGATTCAGATGCAGAGACACAGAGACGGAGAAACAGAGACAGAGACACAGTGAGAGAGACAGAGACACAGAGAGAGAGACACAGAGAGAGAGGCACAGAGACAGAGAAACAGGGACAGATTCACAGGGACAGCGACACGGAGAGAGACCCACGGAGACAGAGACACAGAGACAGAGACACAGAGACAGAGACACAGAGACAGAGACACAGAGACAGAGACACAGAGACAGAGACACAGAGACAGAGACACAGAGACAGAGACACAGAGACAGAGACACAGAGACAGAGACACAGAGACAGAGACACAGAGACAGAGACGCAGAGACAGATACAGAGGCAGAGACACAGAGACAGAGACACAGAGACAGAGACACAGAGACAGAGACACAGAGACAGAGACACAGAGACAGAGACACAGAGACAGAGACACAGAGACCGAGACACAGAGACAGAGACACAGAGAAAGAGACACAACGACAGAGATTCAGAGCCAGGGACACAGGGAGAGAGGCACAGAAGCGGAGACACAGAGACAGAGGCATAGACACAGAGACAGTGACACAGAGAGAGTGACACAGAGACAGAGACACAGAGACAGAGACACAGAGACAGAGACACAGAGACAGAGACACAGAGACAGAAACACAGAGACAGGGACATAGAGACAGAGACACAGAGACGGCGACACAGACACAGAGACGGAGACTGTGGGACAGAGACACAGAGACAGAGACACAGTGAGACAGACAGAGACACAGAGACGAAGACACAGGGACAGAGACACAGAGACAGAAACACAGAGACAGATTCACAGAGACAGAGACACAGAGACAGAGGCACAGAGACGGAGACACAAGGACAGAGACACAGAGACAGGGACACAGAGACAGAGACACAGAGACAGGGACACCGAGAGAGAGAGACAGAGACACAGAGACGGACGCAGAGGGACAGACACACAGCCAGAGACACAGAGAAAGAGAAACAGAGACAGAGACAGAGAGAGAGACAGAAACAGAGACAGAGACAGAGACAGAGACAGAGACAGAGACAGAGACAGAGACAGAGACAGAGACAAAGACAGAGACACAGAGACAGGGACAGGGACACAGAGAAAGAGAAACAGAGACAGAGACAGAGACACAGAGACGGAGACGCAGGGACGGAGACACAGAGACCCAGACACAGAGACAGACATTTGGAGACAGAGACACAGAGACGGCGACACAGGTACAGAGACACACGGACAGAGGCATAGGCACAGAGACAGAGTCACGGAGACAGTGACACAGGGACATGGACATAGAGACATAGCCACAGAGACAGAGATATAGAGACAGAGACACAGAGACAGAGACACAGAGACGGAGACTGTGGGACAGAGACACAGGGACGGAGACACAGAGACAGAGACACAGAGACAGAGACACAGAGACGGGGACACAGAGACGGGGACACAGGGACAGAGACACAGAGACTGGGACACAGAGACAGTGACACAGGGACAGAGACACAGAGACAGGGACATAGAGACAGAGACACAGAGACGGCGACACAGAGACAGAGACACAGGGACAGAGACACAGAGACGGAGACTGTGGGACAGAGACACAGAGACGGAGACTGTGGGACAGAGACACAGAGACGGAGACTGTGGGACAGAGACACAGAGACAGAGATTCAGATGCAGAGACACAGAGACGGAGAAACAGAGACAGAGACACAGTGAGAGAGACAGAGACACAGAGAGAGAGACACAGAGACAGAGACACAGAGACAGAGACACAGAGACAGAGACACAGAGACAGAGACACAGAGACAGAGACACAGAGACAGAGACACAGAGACCGAGACACAGAGACAGAGACACAGAGAAAGAGACACAGAGACAGAGACACAGAGACAGAGACACAGAGACAGAGACACAGAGACAGAGACACAGAGACAGAGACACAGAGACAGAGACGCAGAGACAGATACAGAGGCAGAGACACAGAGACAGGGACAGAGACAGAGACAGAGACAGAGACACAGAGACAGAGACACAGAGACGGAGACTGTGTGACAGAGACACAGAGAAAGAGAAACAGAGACAGAGACAGAGACAGTGACACAGAGACAGAGACTCAGAGACAGAGACACACGCACAGAGACAGAGACAGAGACACAGAGACGGAGACACAGGGACAGAGACACAGAAACAGGGACACAGAGACAGAGTCACAGAGACAGAGGCACAGAGACGGAGACACAAGGACAGAGACACAGAGACAGTGTCACATGGACAGGGACACAGAGACATAGCCACAGAGACAGAGACACAGAGACAGAGACACAGGGACAGAGACAGAGACAGAAACACAGAGACAGAGACACAGAGACGGAGACTGTGGGACAGAGACACAGAGACAGAGATACAGATGCAGAGACACAGAGACGGAGACACAGGGACAGAGACACAGAGACATTGACAAAGAGGCAGAGAAACAGGGACAGATTCACAGGGACAGCGACACGGAGAGAGACCCACGGAGACAGAGACACAGAGACAGAGACACAGAGACAGAGACACAGAGACAGAGACACAGAGACAGAGACACAGAGACAGAGACACAGAGACAGAGACACAGAGACAGAGACACAGAGACAGAGACACAGAGACAGAGACACAGAGACAGAGGCACAGAGACGGAGACACAAGGACAGAGACACAGAGACAGGGACACAGAGACAGAGACACAGAGACAGGGACACCGAGAGAGAGAGACAGAGACACAGAGACGGACGCAGAGGGACAGACACACAGCCAGAGACACAGAGAAAGAGAAACAGAGACAGAGACAGAGAGAGAGACAGAAACAGAGACAGAGACAGAGACAGAGACAGAGACAGAGACAGAGACAGAGACAGAGACAGAGACAAAGACAGAGACACAGAGACAGGGACAGGGACACAGAGAAAGAGAAACAGAGACAGAGACAGAGACACAGAGACGGAGACGCAGGGACGGAGACACAGAGACCCAGACACAGAGACAGACATTTGGAGACAGAGACACAGAGACGGCGACACAGGTACAGAGACACACGGACAGAGGCATAGGCACAGAGACAGAGTCACGGAGACAGTGACACAGGGACATGGACACAGAGACATAGCCACAGAGACAGAGATATAGAGACAGAGACACAGAGACAGAGACACAGAGACGGAGACTGTGGGACAGAGACACAGGGACGGAGACACAGAGACAGAGACACAGAGACAGAGACACAGAGACGGGGACACAGGGACAGAGACACAGAGACTGGGACACAGAGACAGTGACACAGGGACAGAGACACAGAGACAGGGACATAGAGACAGAGACACAGAGACGGCGACACAGAGACAGAGACACAGGGACAGAGACACAGAGACGGAGACTGTGGGACAGAGACACAGAGACGGAGACTGTGGGACAGAGACACAGAGACGGAGACTGTGGGACAGAGACACAGAGACAGAGATTCAGATGCAGAGACACAGAGACGGAGAAACAGAGACAGAGACACAGTGAGAGAGACAGAGACACAGAGAGAGAGACACAGAGAGAGAGGCACAGAGACAGAGAAACAGGGACAGATTCACAGGGACAGCGACACGGAGAGAGACCCACGGAGACAGAGACACAGAGACAGAGACACAGAGACAGAGACACAGAGACAGAGACACAGAGACAGAGACACAGAGACAGAGACACAGAGACAGAGACACAGAGACAGAGACACAGAGACAGAGACACAGAGACAGAGACACAGAGACAGAGACACAGAGACAGAGACGCAGAGACAGATACAGAGGCAGAGACACAGAGACAGAGACACAGAGACAGAGACACAGAGACAGAGACACAGAGACAGAGACACAGAGACAGAGACACAGAGACAGAGACACAGAGACCGAGACACAGAGACAGAGACACAGAGAAAGAGACACAACGACAGAGATTCAGAGCCAGGGACACAGGGAGAGAGGCACAGAAGCGGAGACACAGAGACAGAGGCATAGACACAGAGACAGTGACACAGAGAGAGTGACACAGAGACAGAGACACAGAGACAGAGACACAGAGACAGAGACACAGAGACAGAGACACAGAGACAGAAACACAGAGACAGGGACATAGAGACAGAGACACAGAGACGGCGACACAGACACAGAGACGGAGACTGTGGGACAGAGACACAGAGACAGAGACACAGTGAGACAGACAGAGACACAGAGACGAAGACACAGGGACAGAGACACAGAGACAGAAACACAGAGACAGATTCACAGAGACAGAGACACAGAGACAGAGGCACAGAGACGGAGACACAAGGACAGAGACACAGAGACAGGGACACAGAGACAGAGACACAGAGACAGGGACACCGAGAGAGAGAGACAGAGACACAGAGACGGACGCAGAGGGACAGACACACAGCCAGAGACACAGAGAAAGAGAAACAGAGACAGAGACAGAGAGAGAGACAGAAACAGAGACAGAGACAGAGACAGAGACAGAGACAGAGACAGAGACAGAGACAGAGACAGAGACAAAGACAGAGACACAGAGACAGGGACAGGGACACAGAGAAAGAGAAACAGAGACAGAGACAGAGACACAGAGACGGAGACGCAGGGACGGAGACACAGAGACCCAGACACAGAGACAGACATTTGGAGACAGAGACACAGAGACGGCGACACAGGTACAGAGACACACGGACAGAGGCATAGGCACAGAGACAGAGTCACGGAGACAGTGACACAGGGACATGGACATAGAGACATAGCCACAGAGACAGAGATATAGAGACAGAGACACAGAGACAGAGACACAGAGACGGAGACTGTGGGACAGAGACACAGGGACGGAGACACAGAGACAGAGACACAGAGACAGAGACACAGAGACGGGGACACAGAGACGGGGACACAGGGACAGAGACACAGAGACTGGGACACAGAGACAGTGACACAGGGACAGAGACACAGAGACAGGGACATAGAGACAGAGACACAGAGACGGCGACACAGAGACAGAGACACAGGGACAGAGACACAGAGACGGAGACTGTGGGACAGAGACACAGAGACGGAGACTGTGGGACAGAGACACAGAGACGGAGACTGTGGGACAGAGACACAGAGACAGAGATTCAGATGCAGAGACACAGAGACGGAGAAACAGAGACAGAGACACAGTGAGAGAGACAGAGACACAGAGAGAGAGACACAGAGAGAGAGGCACAGAGACAGAGACACAGAGACAGAGACACAGAGACAGAGACACAGAGACAGAGACACAGAGACAGAGACACAGAGACAGAGACACAGAGACAGAGACACAGAGACAGAGACACAGAGACAGAGACACAGAGACAGAGACACAGAGACAGAGACACAGAGACAGAGACACAGAGACAGAGACACAGAGACAGAGACACAGAGACAGAGACACAGAGACAGAGACACAGAGACAGAGACACAGAGACAGAGACGCAGAGACAGATACAGAGGCAGAGACACAGAGACAGAGACACAGAGACAGAGACACAGAGACAGAGACACAGAGACAGAGACACAGAGACAGAGACACAGAGACAGAGACACAGAGACAGAGACACAGAGACAGAGACACAGAGACAGAGACACAGAGACAGAGACGCAGAGACAGATACAGAGGCAGAGACACAGAGACAGGGACAGAGACAGAGACAGAGACAGAGACACAGAGACAGAGACACAGAGACGGAGACTGTGTGACAGAGACACAGAGAAAGAGAAACAGAGACAGAGACAGAGACAGTGACACAGAGACAGAGACTCAGAGACAGAGACACACGCACAGAGACAGAGACAGAGACACAGAGACGGAGACACAGGGACAGAGACACAGAAACAGGGACACAGAGACAGAGTCACAGAGACAGAGGCACAGAGACGGAGACACAAGGACAGAGACACAGAGACAGTGTCACATGGACAGGGACACAGAGACATAGCCACAGAGACAGAGACACAGAGACAGAGACACAGGGACAGAGACAGAGACAGAAACACAGAGACAGAGACACAGAGACGGAGACTGTGGGACAGAGACACAGAGACAGAGATACAGATGCAGAGACACAGAGACGGAGACACAGGGACAGAGACACAGAGACATTGACAAAGAGGCAGAGAAACAGGGACAGATTCACAGGGACAGCGACACGGAGAGAGACCCACGGAGACAGAGACACAGAGACAGAGACACAGAGACAGAGACACAGAGACAGAGACACAGAGACAGAGACACAGAGACAGAGACACAGAGACAGAGACACAGAGACAGAGACACAGAGACAGAGACACAGAGACAGAGACACAGAGACAGAGACACAGAGACAGAGACACAGAGACAGAGACACAGAGACAGAGACACAGAGACAGTGACACAGAGACAGGGACACAGATACAGAGACAATGAGACAGAGCCACAGAGACAAAGACACACAGACAGAGACACAGAGACCGAGACACAGAGACAGAGACACAGAGAAAGAGACACAACGACAGAGATTCAGAGCCAGGGACACAGGGAGAGAGGCACAGAAGCGGAGACACAGAGACAGAGGCATAGACACAGAGACAGTGACACAGAGAGAGTGACACAGAGACAGAGACACAGAGACAGAGACACAGAGACAGAGACACAGAGACAGAGACACAGAGACAGAAACACAGAGACAGGGACATAGAGACAGAGACACAGAGACGGCGACACAGAGACAGAGACACAGGGACAGAGACACAGAGACGGAGACTGTGGGACAGAGACACAGAGACGGAGACTGTGGGACAGAGACACAGAGACGGAGACTGTGGGACAGAGACACAGAGACAGAGATTCAGATGCAGAGACACAGAGACGGAGAAACAGAGACAGAGACACAGTGAGAGAGACAGAGACACAGAGAGAGAGACACAGAGAGAGAGGCACAGAGACAGGAACACAGAGACATAGACACAGAGACAGAGACACAGAGACAGAGACACAGAGACAGAGACACAGAGACAGAGACACAGAGACCCAGACACAGAGACAGAGGCACAGAGACATAGACACAGAGACAGAGACACAGAGACAGAAACACAGAGACAGAGACACAGAGACAGAGACACAGATACAGAGACACAGAGACAGAGACGCAGATATAGAGACACAGAGACAGAGACACAGAGACAGAGGCACAGAGACAGAAGCACAGAGACGGAGACACAGAGACACAGAGACAGAGACACAGAGACAGAGACACAGAGACGAAGACTGTGGGACAGAGACACAGAGACGGAGACTGTGGGACAGAGACACAGAGACAGAGACACAGTGAGACAGACAGAGACACAGAGACGAAGACACAGGGACAGAGACACAGAGACAGAAACACAGAGACAGATTCACAGAGACAGAGACACAGAGACAGAGGCACAATGACGGAGACACAAGGACAGAGACACAGAGACAGGGACACAGAGACAGAGACACAGAGACAGGGACACCGAGAGAGAGAGACAGAGACACAGAGACGGACGCAGAGGGACAGACACACAGCCAGAGACACAGAGAAAGAGAAACAGAGACAGAGACAGAGAGAGAGACAGAAACAGAGACAGAGACAGAGACAGAGACAGAGACAGAGACAGAGACAGAGACAGAGACAGAGACAGAGACAAAGACAGAGACACAGAGACAGGGACAGGGACACAGAGAAAGAGAAACAGAGACAGAGACAGAGACACAGAGACGGAGACGCAGGGACGGAGACACAGAGACCCAGACACAGAGACAGACATTTGGAGACAGAGACACAGAGACGGCGACACAGGTACAGAGACACACGGACAGAGGCATAGGCACAGAGACAGAGTCACGGAGACAGTGACACAGGGACATGGACACAGAGACATAGCCACAGAGACAGAGATATAGAGACAGAGACACAGAGACAGAGACACAGAGACGGAGACTGTGGGACAGAGACACAGGGACGGAGACACAGAGACAGAGACACAGAGACAGAGACACAGAGACGGGGACACAGGGACAGAGACACAGAGACTGGGACACAGAGACAGTGACACAGGGACAGAGACACAGAGACATAGATACAGATGCAGAGACACAGAGACAGAGACGCAGAGACAGATACAGAGGCAGAGACACAGAGACAGAGACAGAGACAGAGACAGAGACACAGAGACAGAGACACAGAGACGGAGACTGTGGGACAGAGACACAGAGAAAGAGAAACAGAGACAGAGACAGAGACAGAGACACAGAGACAGAGACTCAGAGACAGAGACACACGCACAGAGACAGGGACAGAGACACAGAGACGGAGACACAGGGACAGAGACACAGAGACAGAGACACAGAGACAGAGACACAGAGACAGAGACACAGAGACAGAGACGCAGACACAGACACAGAGGCAGAGACACAGAGACAGAGACACAGAGACAGAGACACAGAGACAGAGACACAGAGACAGAGACACAGAGACAGAGACACAGAGACAGAGACACAGAGACAGAGACACAGAGACAGAGACACAGAGACAGAGACACAGAGACAGAGACACAGAGACAGAGACGCAGAGACAGATACAGAGGCAGAGACACAGAGACAGAGACAGAGACAGAGACAAAGACAGAGACACAGAGACAGAGACACAGAGACGGAGACTGTGGGACAGAGACACAGAGAAAGAGAAACAGAGACAGAGACAGAGACAGAGACACAGAGACAGAGACTCAGAGACAGAGACACACGCACAGAGACAGAGACAGAGACACAGAGACGGAGACACAGGGACAGAGACACAGAAACAGGGACACAGAGACAGAGTCACAGAGACAGAGGCACAGAGACGGAGACACAAGGACAGAGACACAGAGACAGTGACACATGGACAGGGACACAGAGACATAGCCACAGAGACAGAGACACAGAGACAGAGACACAGGGACAGAGACAGAGACAGAAACACAGAGACAGAGACACAGAGGCGGAGACTGTGGGACAGAGACACAGAGACAGAGATACAGATGCAGAGACACAGAGACGGAGACACAGGGACAGAGACACAGAGACATTGACAAAGAGGCAGAGAAACAGGGACAGATGCACAGGGACAGCGACACGGAGAGAGACCCACGGAGACAGAGACACAGAGACAGAGACACAGAGACAGAGACACAGAGACAGAGACACAGAGACAGAGACACAGAGACAGAGACACAGAGACAGAGACACAGAGACAGAGACACAGAGACAGAGACACAGAGACAGAGACGCAGAGACAGATACAGAGGCAGAGACACAGAGACAGAGACACAGAGACAGAGACACAGAGACAGAGACACAGAGACAGAGACACAGAGACAGAGACACAGAGACAGAGACACAGAGACAGAGACACAGAGACAGAGACACAGAGACAGAGACACAGAGACAGAGACACAGAGACAGAGACACAGAGACAGAGACACAGAGACAGAGACACAGAGACAGAGACGCAGAGACAGATACAGAGGCAGAGACACAGAGACAGGGACAGAGACAGAGACAGAGACAGAGACACAGAGACAGAGACACAGAGACGGAGACTGTGGGACAGAGACACAGAGAAAGAGAAACAGAGACAGAGACAGAGACAGAGACAGTGACACAGAGACAGAGACTCAGAGACAGAGACACACGCACAGAGACAGAGACAGAGACACAGAGACGGAGACACAGGGACAGAGACACAGAAACAGGGACACAGAGACAGAGTCACAGAGACAGAGGCACAGAGACGGAGACACAAGGACAGAGACACAGAGACAGTGACACATGGACAGGGACACAGAGACATAGCCACAGAGACAGAGACACAGAGACAGAGACACAGGGACAGAGACAGAGACAGAAACACAGAGACAGAGACACAGAGACGGAGACTGTCGGACAGAGACACAGAGACAGAGATACAGATGCAGAGACACAGAGACGGAGACACAGGGACAGAGACACAGAGACATTGACAAAGAGGCAGAGAAACAGGGACAGATTCACAGGGACAGCGACACGGAGAGAGACCCACGGAGACAGAGACACAGAGACAGAGACACAGAGACAGAGACACAGAGACAGAGACACAGAGACAGAGACACAGAGACAGAGACACAGAGACAGAGACTGTGGGACAGAGACACAGAGAAAGAGAAACAGAGACAGAGACAGAGACACAGACACAGAGACAGAGACTCAGAGACAGAGACACACGCACAGAGACAGAGACAGAGACACAGAGACGGAGACACAGGGACAGAGACACAGAAACAGGGACACAGAGACTGAGTCACAGAGACAGAGGCAACAGAGACGGAGACACAAGGACAGAGACACAGAGACAGAGACACAGAGACAGAGACACAGAGACAGAGACACAGAGACTGAGACACAGAGACAGAGACACAGAGACAGAGACACAGAGACAGGGACACAGACACAGAGACAATGAGACAGAGCCACAGAGACAAAGACACACAGACAGAGACACAGAGACGAGACACAGAGACAGAGACACAGAGAAAGAGACACAACGACAGAGATTCAGAGCCAGGGACACAGGGAGAGAGGCACAGAAGCGGAGACACAGAGACAGAGGCATAGACACAGAGACAGTGACACAGAGAGAGTGACACAGAGACAGAGACACAGAGACAGAGACACAGAGACAGAGACACAGAGACAGAAACACAGAGACAGGGACATAGAGACAGAGACACAGAGACGGCGACACAGAGACAGAGACACAGGGACAGAGACACAGAGACGGAGACTGTGGGACAGAGACACAGAGACGGAGACTGTGGGACAGAGACACAGAGACGGAGACTGTGGGACAGAGACACAGAGACAGAGATTCAGATGCAGAGACACAGAGACGGAGAAACAGAGACAGAGACACAGTGAGAGAGACAGAGACGCAGAGAGAGAGACACAGAGAGAGAGGCACAGAGACAGAAACACAGAGACATAGACACAGAGACAGAGACACAGAGACAGAGACACAGAGACAGAGACACAGAGACAGAGACACAGAGACCCAGACACAGAGACAGAGGCACAGAGACATAGACACAGAGACAGAGACACAGGGACAGAGACACAGAGACGGAGATACAGGGACAGAGACAGAGAGACAGGGACACAGAGAGAGTGACTCAGTGACAGAGACACAGGGACAGAGGCACAGAGACATAGACACAGAGACAGAGACACAGAGACAGAGACACAGAGACAGAGACACAGAGACAGAGAAACAGAGACAGAGACACAGAGACAGAGACACAGAGACAGAGACACAGAGACAGAGACACAGAGACAGAAACACAGAGACAGAGACACAGAGACAGAGACACAGATACAGAGACACAGAGACAGAGACACAGATATAGAGACACAGAGACAGAGACACAGAGACGGAGGCACAGAGACAGAAGCACAGAGACAGAGACACAGAGACACAGAGACAGAGACACAGAGACAGAGACACAGAGACGAAGACTGTGGGACAGAGACACAGAGACGGAGACTGTGGGACAGAGACACAGAAACAGAGACACAGTGAGACAGACAGAGACACAGAGACGAAGACACAGGGACAGAGACACAGAGACAGAAACACAGAGACAGATTCACAGAGACAGAGACACAGAGACAGAGGCACAGAGACGGGGACACAAGGACAGAGACACAGAGACAGGGACACAGAGACAGAGACACAGAGACAGGGACACCGAGAGAGAGAGACAGAGACACAGAGACGGACGCAGAGGGACAGACACACAGCCAGAGACACAGAGAAAGAGACACAGAGACAGAGACAGAGAGAGAGACAGAGACAGAGACAGAGACAGAGACAGAGACAGAGACAGAGGCACAGAGACATAGCCACAGAGACAGAGACACAGAGACAGAGACACAGGGACAGAGACAGAGACAGAAACACAGAGACAGAGACACAGAGACAGAGACTGTGGGGCAGAGACACAGAGACAGAGATACAGATGCAGAGACACAGAGACGGAGACACAGGGACAGAGACACAGAGACATTGACAAAGAGGCAGAGAAACAGGGACAGATTCACAGGGACAGCGACACGGAGAGAGACCCACGGAGACAGAGACACAGAGACAGAGACACAGAGACAGAGACACAGAGACAGAGACACAGAGACAGAGACACAGAGACAGAGACACAGAGACAGAGGCACAGAGACAGAGACACAGAGACAGAGACACAGAGACATAGCCACAGAGACAGAGACACAGAGACAGAGACACAGGGACAGAGACAGAGACAGAAACACAGAGACAGAGACACAGAGACGGAGACTGTGGGACAGAGACACAGAGACAGAGATACAGATGCAGAGACACAGAGACGGAGACACAGGGACAGAGACACAGAGACATTGACAAAGAGGCAGAGAAACAGGGACAGATTCACAGGGACAGCGACACGGAGAGAGACCCACGGAGACAGAGACACAGAGACAGAGACACAGAGACAGAGACACAGAGACAGAGACACAGAGACAGAGACACAGAGACAGAGACACAGAGACAGAGACACAGAGACAGAGACACAGAGACAGAGACACAGAGACAGAGACACAGAGACAGAGACACAGAGACAGAGACACAGAGACAGAGACACAGAGACAGAGACACAGAGACAGAGACACAGAGACAGAGACACAGAGACAGAGACACAGAGACAGAGACACAGAGACGGAGACACAGGGACAGAGACACAGAAACAGGGACACAGAGACAGAGTCACAGAGACAGAGGCACAGAGACGGAGACACAAGGACAGAGACACAGAGACAGTGACACAGGGACAGGGACACAGAGACATAGCCACAGAGACAGAGACACAGAGACAGAGACACAGGGACAGAGACAGAGACAGAAACACAGAGACAGAGACACAGAGACGGAGACTGTGGGGCAGAGACACAGAGACAGAGATACAGATGCAGAGACACAGAGACGGAGACACAGGGACAGAGACACAGAGACATTGACAAAGAGGCAGAGAAACAGGGACAGATTCACAGGGACAGCGACACGGAGAGAGACCCACGGAGACAGAGACACAGAGACAGAGACACAGAGACAGAGACACAGAGACAGAGACACAGAGACAGAGACACAGAGACAGAGACACAGAGACAGAGACACAGAGACAGAGACACAGAGACAGAGACACAGAGACAGAGGCACAGAGACAGAGACACAGAGACAGAGACACAGAGACAGAGACACAGAGACAGAGACACAGAGACAGAGACACAGAGACAGAGACACAGAGACCGAAACACACGCACAGAGACACTGAAATAGGGACACAGAGACAGAGTCACAGAGACGGAGTCACAGAGACAGAGACACAGAGACAGGGACACAGACACAGAGACAATGAGACAGAGCCACAGAGACAAAGACACACAGACAGAGACACAGAGACAGAGACACAGAGACAGAGATTCAGAGACAGAGACACACGCACAGAGACAGAGACAGAGACACAGAGACGGAGACACAGGGACAGAGACACAGAAACAGGGACACAGAGACAGAGTCACAGAGACAGAGTCACAGAGACAGAGTCACAGAGACAGAGAAACCGAGACAGGGACACAGACACAGAGACAAAGAGACAGAGACACAGAGACAGAGACTCAGAGACAGAGACACACGCACAGAGACAGAGACGGAGACACAGGGACAGAGACACAGAGACAGAGACACAGAGACAGAGACACAGAGACAGAGACACAGAGACAGAGACACAGAGACAGAGACACAGAGACAGAGACACAGAGACAGAGACACAGAGACAGAGACACAGAGACAGAGACACAGAGACAGAGACACAGAGACGGAGACTGTGGGACAGAGACACAGAGACGGAGACTGTGGGACAGAGACACAGAGACGGAGACTGTGGGACAGAGACACAGAGACAGAGACACAGTGAGACAGACAGAGACACAGAGACGAAGACACAGGGACAGAGACACAGAGACAGAAACACAGAGACAGATTCACAGAGACAGAGACACAGAGACAGAGGCACAGAGACGGAGACACAAGGACAGAGACAGAGAGACGGAGACGCAGGGACGGAGACACAGAGACCCAGACACAGAGACAGAGACACAGAGACAGAGACACAGAGACAGAGACACAGAGACAGAGGCACAGAGACAGAGACATAGAGACAGAGACACAGAGACGGCGACACAGGTACAGAGACACACGGACAGAGGCATAGGCACAGAGACAGAGTCACAGAGACAGTGACACAGGGACAGGGACACAGAGACATAGCCACAGAGACAGAGACATAGAGACAGAGACACAGAGACAGAGACACAGAGACAGAGACACAGAGACGGAGACACAGGGACAGAGACACAGAGACAGGGACACAGAGAGAGTGACTGAGAGACAGAAACACAGAGACAGATTCGCAGAGACAGAGACTCAGAAATAGAGACACAGGGACAGAGACAGAGACAGAGACACAGAGACAGAGACACAGGGGAGAGACACCGAGACAGAGACACAGAGACAGAAACACAGAGACAGAGACACAGAGACAGAGACACAGAGACAGAGACACAGAGACAGAGACACAGAGACAGAGACACAGAGACGAAGACTGTGGGACAGAGACACAGAGACGGAGACTGTGGGACAGATACACAGAGACAGAGACACAGTGAGACAGACAGAGACACAGAGACGAAGACACAGGGACAGAGACACAGAGACGGAAACACAGAGACAGATTCACAGAGACAGAGACACAGAGACAGAGGCACAGAGACGGAGACACAAGGACAGAGACACAGAGACAGGGACACAGGGAGAGAGACTCAGAGACAGAGACGCAGACACAGAGATACAGAGACCGAGACGCAGAGACAGATACAGAGGCAGAGACACAGAGAGAGAGACAGAGACAGAGACAGAGACAGAGACACAGAGACAGGGACACAGAGAGAGAAACTCAGAGACGGAGACACAGAGACGGAGACGCAGAGACAGATACAGAGGCAGAGACAAAGACTCAGAGACAGAGACACAGGGACAGAGACAGAGACAGAGGCACAGAGACAGAGACACGGAGACCGAGACTGTGAGACAGAGACACAGAGACAGAGATTCAGATGCAGAGGCACAGAGACGGCGACACAGGGACAGAGACACAGAGACATGGACACGGAGACGGAGACACAGGGACAGATTCACAGAGACAGCGACACGGAGACAGAGACACAGAGACGAAGACACAGAGACAGAGACACAGAGACAGAGGCACAGAGACGGAGACACAAGGACAGAGACACAGAGACAGGGACACAGAGAGAGAGACTCAGAGAGAGAGACACAGAGACAGAGATACAGAGACCGAGACGCAGAGACAGATACAGAGGCAGAGACACAGAGACAGAGACAGAGACACAGAGACGGGGACGCAGGGACGGAGACACAGAGACCCAGACACAGAGACAGAGATTCGGAGACAGAGGCACAGAGACGGCGACACAGAGAAGGAGACTGTGGGACAGAGACACAGAGACGGAGTCACAGGGAGCGAGACACAGAGACAGGGACGCAGAGGCAGAGACATAGGGACAGATTCACAGACAGAGACACGGAGAGAGACCCACGGAGACAGAGACACAGAGACAGAGACACAGAGACGGAGACACAGGGACAGAGACACAGAGACAGAGACACAGAGACAGAGGCACAGAGACAGAGACACAGAGACAGAGACACAGAGACAGAAACACAGAGACAGAGACACAGAGACAGAGACACAGATACAGAGACACAGAGACAGAGACAGAGACACAGAGACAGAGACACAGTGACAGAGACACAGAGACAGAGACACAGAGACAGAGACACAGATATAGGGACACAGAGACAGAGACACAGAGACAGAGACACAGAGACAGAGACACAGAGACAGAAGCACAGAGACAGAGACACAGAGACAGAGACACAGAGACAGAGACACAGAGACGAAGACTGTGGGACAGAGACACAGAGACGGAGACTGTGGGACAGAGACACAGAGACAGAGACACAGTGAGACAGAGAGAGACACAGAGACGAAGACACAGGGACAGAGACACAGAGACAGAAACACAGAGACAGAGACACAGAGACAGAGGCACAGAGACGGAGACACAAGGACAGAGACACAGAGACAGGGACACAGAGACAGAGACACAGAGACAGGGACACAGAGAGAGAGAGACAGAGACACAGAGACGGACGCAGAGGGACAGACACACAGCCAGAGACACAGAGAAAGAGAAACAGAGACAGAGACAGAGAGAGAGACAGAGACAGAGACAGAGACAGAGACAGAGACAGAGACAGAGACAGAGACAGAGACACAGAGACAGGGACACAGAGAAAGAGAAACAGAGACAGAGACAGGGTCACAGAGACAGAGACTCAGAGACAGATACACGCACACAGAGACACAGACAGAGACACAGAGACGGAGACACAGGGACAGAGACACAGAGAAAGAGAAACGGAGACAGAGACGGAGACAGAGACACAGAGACAGAGATTCAGAGACAGAGACACACGCACAGAGACAGAGACAGAGACACAGAGACGGAGACACAGAGACGGAGACACAGTGACAGAGACACAGAAACAGGGACACAGAGACAGAGTCACAGAGACAGAGTCACAGAGACAGAGACACAGAGACAGGGACACAGACACAGAGACAAAGAGACAGAGACACAGAGACAGAGACTCAGAGACAGAGACACACGCACTGAGACAGAGACAGAGACACAGAGACGGAGACACAGGGACAGAGACACAGAGACAGAGACACAGAGACAGAGACACAGAGACAGAGACACAGAGACAGAGACACAGAGACAGAGACACAGAGACAGAGACACAGAGACAGAGACACAGAGACGGAGACTGTGGGACAGAGACACAGAGACGGAGACTGTGGGACAGAGACACAGAGACAGAGACACAGTGAGACAGACAGAGACACAGAGACGAAGACACAGGGACAGAGACACAGAGACAGAAACACAGAGACAGATTCACAGAGACAGAGACACAGAGACAGAGGCACAGAGACGGAGACACAAGGACAGAGGCACAGAGACAGAGACATAGAGACAGAGACACAGAGACGGCGACAGAGGTACAGAGACACACGGACAGAGGCATAGACACAGAGACAGAGTCACAGAGACAGTGACACAGGGACAGGGACACAGAGACATAGCCACAGAGACAGAGACCTAGAGACAGACACACAGAGACAGAGACACAGAGACAGAGACACAGAGACGGAGACACAGGGACAGAGACACAGAGACAGGGACACAGAGAGAGTGACTCAGAGACAGAAACACAGAGACAGATTCGCAGAGACAGAGACTCAGAGATAGAGACACAGGGACAGAGACAGAGACAGAGACACAGAGACAGAGACACAGAGACAGAGACACAGAGACAGAGACACAGAGACGGAGTCTGTGGGACAGAGACACAGAGACGCAGACTGTGGGACAGAGACACAGATACAGAGACACAGTGAGACAGACAGAGACACAGAGACGGAGACACAGGGACAGAGACACAGAGGCAGAAACACAGAGACAGATTCACAGAGACAGAGACCCAGAGACAGTGGCACAGAGCGAGAGACACAGAGACAGAGACACGGGGACAGAGACAGAGACAGAAACACAGAGACAGAGACACAGAGACGGAGACTGTGGGACAGAGACACAGAGACAGAGATACAGATGCAGAGACACAGAGACGGAGACACAGAGACAGAGACACAGAGACAGAGACACAGAGACAGAGACACAGAGACAGAGACACAGAGACACAGAGACAGAGACACAGAGACAGAGACACAGAGACAGAGACACAGAGACAGAGACACAGAGACAGAGACACAGAGACAGAGACACAGAGACAGAGACACAGGGACAGAGACACAGAGACAGAGACACAGAGACGGAGACACAGGGACAGAGACACAGAAACAGGGACACAGAGACAGAGTCACAGAGACAGAGGCACAGAGACGGAGACACAAGGACAGAGACACAGAGACAGTGACACAGGGACAGGGACACAGAGACATAGCCACAGAGACAGAGACACAGAGACAGAGACACAGAGACAGAGACACAGAGACAGAGACACAGAGACAGAGACACAGAGACAGAGACAGAAACACAGAGACAGAGACACAGAGACGGAGACTGTGGGGCAGAGACACAGAGACAGAGATACAGATGCAGAGACACAGAGACGGAGACACAGGGACAGAGACACAGAGACATTGACAAAGAGGCAGAGAAACAGGGACAGATTCACAGGGACAGCGACACGGAGAGAGACCCACGGAGACAGAGACACAGAGACAGAGACACAGAGACAGAGACACAGAGACAGAGACACAGAGACAGAGACACAGAGACGGAGACACAGAGACAGAGACACAGAGACAGAAACACAGAGACAGGGACATAGGGACAGAGACACAGAGACGGCGACACAGAGACAGAGACACAGGGACAGAGACACAGAGACGGAGACTGTGGGACAGAGACACAGAGACGGAGACTGTGGGACAGAGACACAGAGACGGAGACTGTGGGACAGAGACACAGAGACAGAGATTCAGATGCAGAGACACAGAGACGGAGAAACAGAGACAGAGACACAGTGAGAGAGACAGAGACACAGAGAGAGAGACACAGAGAGAGAGGCACAGAGACAGAAACACAGAGACATAGACACAGAGACAGAGACACAGAGACAGAGACACAGAGACAGAGACACAGAGACCCAGACACAGAGACAGAGGCACAGAGACATAGACACAGAGACAGAGACACAGGGACAGAAACACAGAGACGGAGACTGTGGGACAGAGACACAGAGACGGAGACTGTGGGACAGAGACACAGAGACGGAGACTGTGGGACAGAGACACAGAGACAGAGATTCAGATGCAGAGACACAGAGACGGAGAAACAGAGAAGAAGACACAGTGAGAGAGACAGAGACACAGGGACGGAGACAGATTCATAGAGACAGAGACACAGAGACAGACGCACAGAGACAGAGGCACAGAGACCGAGACACAGAGACAGAGACACAGAGACAGAGACAGAGAGACAGAGACACAGAGACAGAGACACAGAGACAGAGACACAGAGACAGAGACACAGAGACAGAGACACAGAGACAGAGACACAGAGACAGAGACACAGAGACATGGACATAGAGGCAGAGACACAGACACAGAGGCACAGAGACAGGGAGACAGAGAGAGTGACTCATAGACAGAGACACAGGGACAGAGACACAGAGACAGAAACACAGAGACAGATTCACAGGCACAGAGACACAGAGACAGAGGCACAGAGACATAGACACAGAGACAGAGACACAGACACGGAGACGCAAGGACAGAGACACAGAGACTGGGACACAGAGAGAGAGACTCAGAGACAGAGACACAGAGACAGAGGCACAGAGACAGTGACACAGGGACAGGGACACAGAGACATAGCCACAGAGACAGAGACACAGAGACAGAGACACAGAGACAGAGATACAGAGACAGAGACACAGAGACGGAGATACAGGGACAGAGACACAGAGACAGGGACACAGAGAGAGTGACTCAGTGACAGAGACACAGGTACAGAGACACACGGACAGAGGCATAGACACAGAGACAGAGACACAGAGACAGTGACACAGGGACAGGGACACAGAGACATAGCCACAGAGACAGAGACATAGATACAGAGACACAGAGACAGAGACACAGAGACGGAGACACAGTGAGACAGACAGAGACACAGAGACGAAGACACAGGGACAGAGACACAGAGACAGAAACACAGAGACAGATTCACAGAGACAGAGACACAGAGACAGAGGCACAGAGACGGAGACACAAGGACAGAGACACAGAGACAGAGACATAGAGACAGAGACACAGAGACAGAGACACAGAGACAGAGACACAGAGACGGAGACACAGTGACAGAGACACAGAAACAGAGACACAGAGACAGAGTCACAGAGACAGGGACACAGACACAGAGACAAAGAGACAGAGACACAGAGACAGAGACTCAGAGACGGAGACACAGGGACAGAGACACAGAGACAGAGACACAGAGACAGAGACACAGAGACAGAGACACAGAGACAGAGACACAGAGACAGAGACACAGAGACAGAGACACAGAGACGGAGACTGTGGGACAGAGACACAGAGACGGAGACTGTGGGACAGAGACACAGAGACAGAGACACAGTGAGACAGACAGAGAAACAGAGACGAAGACACAGGGACAGAGACACAGAGACAGAAACACAGAGACAGATTCACAGAGACAGAGACACAGAGACAGAGGCACAGAGACGGAGACACAAGGACAGAGACACAGAGACAGAGATTCAGATGCAGAGACACAGAGACGGAGAAACAGAGACAGAGACACAGTGAGAGAGACAGAGACACAGAGAGAGAGACACAGAGAGAGAGGCACAGAGACAGAAACACAGAGACATAGCCACAGAGACAGAGACACAGAGACAGAGACACAGAGACAGAGACACAGAGACAGAGACACAGAGACAGAGACACAGAGACCCAGACACACAAACAGAGGCACAGAGACATAGACACAGAGACAGAGACACAGGGACAGAAACACAGAGACGGAGACTGTGGGACAGAGACACAGAGACGGAGACTGTGGGACAGAGACACAGAGACAGAGATTCAGATGCAGAGACACAGAGACGGAGAAACAGAGAAGAAGACACAGTGAGAGAGACAGAGACACAGGGACGGAGACAGATTCATAGAGACAGAGACACAGAGACAGACGCACAGAGACAGAGGCACAGAGACCGAGACACAGAGACAGAGACACAGAGACAGAGACAGAGAGACAGAGACACAGAGACAGAGACACAGAGACAGAGACACAGAGACAGAGACACAGAGACAGAGACACAGAGACAGGGATATAGAGGCAGAGACACAGACACAGAGACACAGAGACAGGGACATAGAGGCAGAGACACAGACACAGAGGCACAGAGACAGGGAGACAGAGAGAGTGACTCATAGACAGAGACACAGGGACAGAGACACAGAGACAGAAACACAGAGACAGATTCACAGGCACAGAGACACAGAGACAGAGGCACAGAGACATAGACACAGAGACAGAGACACAGACACGGAGACGCAAGGACAGAGACACAGAGACTGAGACACAGAGAGAGAGACTCAGAGACAGAGACACAGAGACAGAGGCACAGAGACAGTGACACAGGGACAGGGACACAGAGACATAGCCACAGAGACAGAGACACAGAGACAGAGACACAGAGACAGAGATACAGAGACAGAGACACAGAGACGGAGATACAGGGACAGAGACACAGAGACAGGGACACAGAGAGAGTGACTCAGTGACAGAGACACAGGTACAGAGACACACGGACAGAGGCATAGACACAGAGACAGAGACACAGAGACAGTGACACAGGGACAGGGACACAGAGACAGAGACACAGAGACAGAGACATAGAGACAGAGACACAGAGACAGAGACACAGAGACAGAGACACAGAGACGGAAACACAGAGACAGGGACACAGAGAGAGTGACTCAGAGACAGAAACACAGAGACAGATTCGCAGAGACAGAGACTCAGAGATAGAGACACAGGGACAGAGACAGAGACAGAGACACAGAGACAGAGACACAGAGACAGAGACACAGAGACGGAGTCTGTGGGACAGAGACACAGAGACGGAGACTGTGGGACAGAGACACAGATACAGAGACACAGTGAGACAGACAGAGACACAGAGACGAAGACACAGGGACAGAGACACAGAGACAGAAACACAGAGACAGATTCACAGAGACAGAGACACAGAGACAGAGGCACAGAGACGGAGACACAAGGACAGAGACACAGAGACAGGGACACAGAGACAGAGACACAGAGACAGGGACACCGAGAGAGAGAGACAGAGACGCAGAGTCGGAGACACAGGGACAGAGACACAGAGAAAGAGAAGCAGAGACAGAGACAGAGACAGACACAGAGACAGAGACTCAGAGACAGAGACACACGCACAGAGACAGAGACAGAGACACAGAGACGGAGACACAGGGTCAGAGACACAGAAACAGGGACACAGAGACAGAGTCACAGAGACAGAGTCACAGAGACAGAGACACAGAGACAGGGACACAGACACAGAGACAATGAGACAGAGCCACAGAGACAAAGACACACAGACAGATACACAGAGACAGAGACGCAATGACAGAGATTCAGAGACAGAGACACAGGGAGAGAGGCACAGAAACGGAGACACAGAGACAGAGGCATAGACACAGAGACAGAGATACAGAGACAGAGGCACAGAGACAGAGACATAGAGACAGAGACACAGAGACGGCGACACAGGTACAGAGACACACGGACAGAGGCATAGACACAGAGACAGAGTCACAGAGACAGTGACACAGGGACAGGGACACAGAGACATAGCCACAGAGACAGAGACATAGAGACAGAGACACAGAGACAGAGACACAGAGACGGAGACACAGGGACAGAGACACAGAGACAGGGACACAGAGAGAGTGACTCAGAGACAGAAACACAGAGACAGATTCACAGAGACAAAGACTCAGAGATAGAGACACAGGGACAGAGACAGGGGCAGAGACACCGAGACAGAGACACAGAGACAGAGACTGTGGGACAGAGACACAGAGACAGAGACACAGAGACAGAGTCACGGAGACAGTGACACGGGGACAGGGACACAGAGACATAGCCGCAGAGACAGAGATATAGAGACAGAGAGACAGAGACAGAGACACAGAGACGGAGACTGTGGGACAGAGACACAGAGACGGAGACACAGGGACAGAGACACAGAGACAGGGACACAGAGGCAGAGACACAGGGACAGATTCACAGACAGAGACACGGAGAGAGACCCACGGAGACATAGACACAGAGACAGAGACACAGAGACAGAGACACAGAGACCCAGACACACAGACAGAGATTCGGAGACAGAGACACAGGGAGAGAGACACAGAAACGGAGATGCAGAGACAGAGACACAGAGACAGAGACACAGAGACAGAGACACAGAGACAGAGACACAGAGACAGAGACACAGAGACAGAGACACAGAGACAGAGACACAGAGACAGAGACACAGAGACAGAGACACAGAGACAGAGAAACAGAGACAGAGACACAGAGACAGAGACACAGAGACAGAGACACAGAGACAGAAACACAGAGACAGAGACACAGAGACAGAGACACAGATACAGAGACACAGAGACAGAGACACAGTGACAAAGACACAGAGACAGAGACAAAGAGACAGAGACACAGATATAGGGACACAGAGACAGAGACACAGAGACAGAGACACAGAGACAAAGACACAGAGACAGAAGCACAGAGACAGAGACACAGAGACAGAGACACAGAGACAGAGACACAGAGACGAAGACTGTGGGACAGAGACACAGAGACGGAGACTGTGGGACAGAGACACAGAGACAGAGACACAGTGAGACAGAGAGAGACACAGAGACGAAGACACAGGGACAGAGACACAGAGACAGAAACACAGAGACAGAGACACAGATACAGAGGCACAGAGACGGAGACACAAGGACAGAGACACAGAGACAGGGACACAGAGACAGAGACACAGAGACAGGGACACAGAGAGAGAGAGACAGAGACACAGAGACGGACGCAGAGGGACAGACACACAGCCAGAGACACAGAGAAAGAGAAACAGAGACAGAGACAGAGAGAGAGACAGAGACAGAGACAGAGACAGAGACAGAGACAGAGACAGAGACAGAGACAGAGACAGAGACACAGAGACAGGGACACAGAGAAAGAGAAACAGAGACAGAGACAGGGTCACAGAGACAGAGACTCAGAGACAGATACACGCACACAGAGACACAGACAGAGACACAGAGACGGAGACACAGGGACAGAGACACAGAGAAAGAGAAACGGAGACAGAGACGGAGACAGAGACACAGAGACAGAGATTCAGAGACAGAGACACACGCACAGAGACAGGGACAGAGACACAGAGACAGAAACACAGAGACAGAGACACAGATACAGAGGCACAGAGACGGAGACACAAGGACAGAGACACAGAGACAGGGACACAGAGACAGAGACACAGAGACAGGGACACAGAGAGAGAGAGACAGAGACACAGAGACGGACGCAGAGGGACAGACACACAGCCAGAGACACAGAGAAAGAGAAACAGAGACAGAGACAGAGAGAGAGACAGAGACAGAGACAGAGACAGAGACAGAGACAGAGACAGAGACAGAGACAGAGACAGAGACAGAGACACAGAGACAGGGACACAGAGAAAGAGAAACAGAGACAGAGACAGGGTCACAGAGACAGAGACTCAGAGACAGATACACGCACACAGAGACACAGACAGAGACACAGAGACGGAGACACAGGGACAGAGACACAGAGAAAGAGAAACGGAGACAGAGACGGAGACAGAGACACAGAGACAGAGATTCAGAGACAGAGACACACGCACAGAGACAGAGACAGAGACACAGAGACGGAGACACAGAGACGGAGACACAGTGACAGAGACACAGAAACAGGGACACAGAGACAGAGTCACAGAGACAGAGTCACAGAGACAGAGTCACAGAGACAGAGACACAGAGACAGGGACACAGACACAGAGACAAAGAGACAGAGACACAGAGACAGAGACTCAGAGACAGAGACACACGCACAGAGACAGAGACAGAGACACAGAGACGGAGACACAGGGACAGAGACACAGAGACAGAGACACAGAGACAGAGACACAGAGACAGAGACACAGAGACAGAGACACAGAGACAGAGACACAGAGACAGAGACACAGAGACGGAGACTGTGGGACAGAGACACAGAGACGGAGACTGTGGGACAGAGACACAGAGACAGAGACACAGTGAGACAGACAGAGACACAGAGACGAAGACACAGGGACAGAGACACAGAGACAGAAACACAGAGACAGATTCACAGAGACAGAGACACAGAGACAGAGGCACAGAGACGGAGACACAAGGACAGAGACACAGAGACAGAGATTCAGATGCAGAGACACAGAGACGGAGAAACAGAGACAGAGACACAGTGAGAGAGACAGAGACACAGAGAGAGAGACACAGAGAGAGAGGCACAGAGACAGAAACACAGAGACATAGCCACAGAGACAGAGACACAGAGACAGAGACACAGAGACAGAGACACAGAGACCCAGACACACAAACAGAGGCACAGAGACATAGACACAGAGACAGAGACACAGGGACAGAAACACAGAGACGGAGACTGTGGGACAGAGACACAGAGACGGAGACTGTGGGACAGAGACACAGAGACAGAGATTCAGATGCAGAGACACAGAGACGGAGAAACAGAGAAGAAGACACAGTGAGAGAGACAGAGACACAGGGACGGAGACAGATTCATAGAGACAGAGACACAGAGACAGACGCACAGAGACAGAGGCACAGAGACCGAGACACAGAGACAGAGACACAGAGACAGAGACAGAGAGACAGAGACACAGAGACAGAGACACAGAGACAGAGACACAGAGACAGAGACACAGAGACAGAGACACAGAGACAGAGACACAGAGACAGGGATATAGAGGCAGAGACACAGACACAGAGACACAGAGACAGGGACATAGAGGCAGAGACACAGACACAGAGGCACAGAGACAGGGAGACAGAGAGAGTGACTCATAGACAGAGACACAGGGACAGAGACACAGAGACAGAAACACAGAGACAGATTCACAGGCACAGAGACACAGAGACAGAGGCACAGAGACATAGACACAGAGACAGAGACACAGACACGGAGACGCAAGGACAGAGACACAGAGACTGAGACACAGAGAGAGAGACTCAGAGACAGAGACACAGAGACAGAGGCACAGAGACAGTGACACAGGGACAGGGACACAGAGACATAGCCACAGAGACAGAGACACAGAGACAGAGACACAGAGACAGAGATACAGAGACAGAGACACAGAGACGGAGATACAGGGACAGAGACACAGAGACAGGGACACAGAGAGAGTGACTCAGTGACAGAGACACAGGTACAGAGACACACGGACAGAGGCATAGACACAGAGACAGAGACACAGAGACAGTGACACAGGGACAGGGACACAGAGACATAGCCACAGAGACAGAGACATAGATACAGAGACACAGAGACAGAGACACAGAGACGGAGATACAGGGACAGAGACACAGAGACAGGGACACAGAGAGAGTGACTCAGTGACAGAGACACAGGGACAGAAACACAGAGACAGAGACACAGAGACAGAGACACAGATACAGAGACACAGAGACAGAGACACAGAGACAGAGACACAGTGACAGAGACACAGAGACAGAGACACAGATATAGGGACACAGAGACAGAGACACAGAGACAGAGACACAGAGACAGAGACACAGAGACAGAAGCACAGAGACAGAGACACAGAGACAGAGACACAGAGACAGAGACACAGAGACGAAGACTGTGGGACAGAGACACAGAGACGGAGACTGTGGGACAGAGACACAGAGACAGAGACACAGTGAGACAGAGAGAGACACAGAGACGAAGACACAGGGACAGAGACACAGAGACAGAAACACAGAGACAGAGACACAGAGACAGAGGCACAGAGACGGAGACACAAGGACAGAGACACAGAGACAGGGACACAGAGACAGAGACACAGAGACAGGGACACAGAGAGAGAGAGACAGAGACACAGAGACGGACGCAGAGGGACAGACACACAGCCAGAGACACAGAGAAAGAGAAACAGAGACAGAGACAGAGAGAGAGACAGAGACAGAGACAGAGACAGAGACAGAGACAGAGACAGAGACAGAGACAGAGACAGAGACACAGAGACAGGGACACAGAGAAAGAGAAACAGAGACAGAGACAGGGTCACAGAGACAGAGACTCAGAGACAGATACACGCACACAGAGACACAGACAGAGACACAGAGACGGAGACACAGGGACAGAGACACAGAGAAAGAGAAACGGAGACAGAGACAGAGACAGAGACACAGAGACAGAGATTCAGAGACAGAGACACACGCACAGAGACAGAGACAGAGACACAGAGACGGAGACACAGTGACAGAGACACAGAAACAGGGACACAGAGACAGAGTCACAGAGACAGAGTCACAGAGACAGAGTCACAGAGACAGAGACACAGAGACAGGGACACAGACACAGAGACAAAGAGACAGAGACACAGAGACAGAGACTCAGAGACAGAGACACACGCACAGAGACAGAGACAGAGACACAGAGACGGAGACACAGGGACAGAGCCACAGAGACAGAGACACAGAGACAGAGACACAGAGACAGAGACACAGAGACAGAGACACAGAGACAGAGACACAGAGACAGAGACACAGAGACGGAGACTGTGGGACAGAGACACAGAGACGGAGACTGTGGGACAGAGACACAGAGACAGAGACACAGTGAGACAGACAGAGACACAGAGACGAAGACACAGGGACAGAGACACAGAGACAGAAACACAGAGACAGATTCACAGAGACAGAGACACAGAGACAGAGGCACAGAGACGGAGACACAAGGACAGAGACACAGAGACGGAGACGCAGGGACGGAGACACAGAGACCCAGACACAGAGACAGAGACACAGAGACAGAGACACAGAGACAGAGACACAGAGACAGAGACACAGAGACAGAGACACAGAGACAGAGACACAGAGACAGAGGCACAGAGACAGAGACATAGAGACAGAGACACAGAGACGGCGACACAGATACAGAGACACACGGACAGAGGCATAGACACAGAGACAGAGTCACAGAGACAGTGACACAGGGACAGGGACAAAGAGACATAGCCACAGAGACAGAGACATAGAGACAGAGACACAGAGACAGAGACACAGAGACAGAGACACAGAGACGGAGACACAGAGACAGGGACACAGAGAGAGTGACTCAGAGACAGAAACACAGAGACAGATTCGCAGAGACAGAGACTCAGAGATAGAGACACAGGGACAGACACACAGCCAGAGACACAGAGAAAGAGAAACAGAGACAGAGACAGAGAGAGAGACAGAGACAGAGACAGAGACAGAGACAGAGACAGAGACAGAGACAGAGACAGAGACAGAGACAGAGACACAGAGACAGGGACACAGAGAAAGAGAAACAGAGACAGAGACAGGGTCACAGAGACAGAGACTCAGAGACAGATACACGCACACAGAGACACAGACAGAGACACAGAGACGGAGACACAGGGACAGAGACACAGAGAAAGAGAAACGGAGACAGAGACGGAGACAGAGACACAGAGACAGAGATTCAGAGACAGAGACACACGCACAGAGACAGAGACAGAGACACAGAGACGGAGACACAGAGACGGAGACACAGTGACAGAGACACAGAAACAGGGACACAGAGACAGAGTCACAGAGACAGAGTCACAGAGACAGAGTCACAGAGACAGAGACACAGAGACAGGGACACAGACACAGAGACAAAGAGACAGAGACACAGAGACAGAGACTCAGAGACAGAGACACACGCACAGAGACAGAGACAGAGACACAGAGACGGAGACACAGGGACAGAGACACAGAGACAGAGACACAGAGACAGAGACACAGAGACAGAGACACAGAGACAGAGACACAGAGACAGAGACACAGAGACAGAGACACAGAGACGGAGACTGTGGGACAGAGACACAGAGACGGAGACTGTGGGACAGAGACACAGAGACAGAGACACAGTGAGACAGACAGAGACACAGAGACGAAGACACAGGGACAGAGACACAGAGACAGAAACACAGAGACAGATTCACAGAGACAGAGACACAGAGACAGAGGCACAGAGACGGAGACACAAGGACAGAGACACAGAGACGGAGACGCAGGGACGGAGACACAGAGACCCAGACACAGAGACAGAGACACAGAGACAGAGACACAGAGACAGAGACACAGAGACAGAGACACAGAGACAGAGGCACAGAGACAGAGACATAGAGACAGAGACACAGAGACGGCGACACAGGTACAGAGACACACGGACAGAGGCATAGACACAGAGACAGAGTCACAGAGACAGTGACACAGGGACAGGGACACAGAGACATAGCCACAGAGACAGAGACCTAGAGACAGAGACACAGAGACAGAGACACAGAGACAGAGACACAGAGACGGAGACACAGGGACAGAGACACAGAGACAGGGACACAGAGAGAGTGACTCAGAGACAGAAACACAGAGACAGATTCGCAGAGACAGAGACTCAGAGATAGAGACACAGGGACAGAGACAGAGACAGAGACACAGAGACAGAGACACAGAGACAGAGACACAGAGACAGAGACACAGAGACAGAGACACAGAGACAGAGACACAGAGACGGAGTCTGTGGGACAGAGACACAGAGACGCAGACTGTGGGACAGAGACACAGATACAGAGACACAGTGAGACAGACAGAGACACAGAGACGGAGACACAGGGACAGAGACACAGAGGCAGAAACACAGAGACAGATTCACAGAGACAGAGACCCAGAGACAGTGGCACAGAGCGAGAGACACAGAGACAGAGACACGGGGGCAGAGACATAGAGACATGGACACAGAGACAGAGACACAGAGACAGAGACACAGGGACAGAGACAGAGACAGAAACACAGAGACAGAGACACAGAGACGGAGACTGTGGGACAGAGACACAGAGACAGAGATACAGATGCAGAGACACAGAGACGGAGACACAGAGACAGAGACACAGAGACAGAGACACAGAGACAGAGACACAGAGACACAGAGACAGAGACACAGAGACAGAGACACAGAGACAGAGACACAGAGACAGAGACACAGAGACAGAGACACAGAGACAGAGACACAGGGACAGAGACACAGAGACAGAGACACAGAGACGGAGACACAGGGACAGAGACACAGAAACAGGGACACAGAGACAGAGTCACAGAGACAGAGGCACAGAGACGGAGACACAAGGACAGAGACACAGAGACAGTGACACAGGGACAGGGACACAGAGACATAGCCACAGAGACAGAGACACAGAGACAGAGACACAGAGACAGAGACACAGAGACAGAGACAGAAACACAGAGACAGAGACACAGAGACGGAGACTGTGGGGCAGAGACACAGAGACAGAGATACAGATGCAGAGACACAGAGACGGAGACACAGGGACAGAGACACAGAGACATTGACAAAGAGGCAGAGAAACAGGGACAGATTCACAGGGACAGCGACACGGAGAGAGACCCACGGAGACAGAGACACAGAGACAGAGACACAGAGACAGAGACACAGAGACAGAGACACAGAGACGGAGACACAGAGACAGAGACACAGAGACAGAAACACAGAGACAGGGACATAGAGACAGAGACACAGAGACGGCGACACAGAGACAGAGACACAGGGACAGAGACACAGAGACGGAGACTGTGGGACAGAGACACAGAGACGGAGACTGTGGGACAGAGACACAGAGACAGAGATTCAGATGCAGAGACACAGAGACGGAGAAACAGAGAAGAAGACACAGTGAGAGAGACAGAGACACAGGGACGGAGACAGATTCATAGAGACAGAGACACAGAGACAGACGCACAGAGACAGAGGCACAGAGACCGAGACACAGAGACAGAGACACAGAGACAGAGACAGAGAGACAGAGACACAGAGACAGAGACACAGAGACAGAGACACAGAGACAGAGACACAGAGACAGGGATATAGAGGCAGAGACACAGACACAGAGACACAGAGACAGGGACATAGAGGCAGAGACACAGACACAGAGGCACAGAGACAGGGAGACAGAGAGAGTGACTCATAGACAGAGACACAGGGACAGAGACACAGAGACAGAAACACAGAGACAGATTCACAGGCACAGAGACACAGAGACAGAGGCACAGAGACAGAGGCACAGAGACAGTGACACAGGGACAGGGACACAGAGACATAGCCACAGAGACAGAGACACAGAGACAGAGACACAGAGACAGAGATACAGAGACAGAGACACAGAGACGGAGATACAGGGACAGAGACACAGAGACAGGGACACAGAGAGAGTGACTCAGTGACAGAGACACAGGTACAGAGACACACGGACAGAGGCATAGACACAGAGACAGAGACACAGAGACAGTGACACAGGGACAGGGACACAGAGACATAGCCACAGAGACAGAGACATAGATACAGAGACACAGAGACAGAGACACAGAGACAGAGACACAGAGACAGAGACACAGAGACAGGGATATAGAGGCAGAGACACAGACACAGAGACACAGAGACAGGGACATAGAGGCAGAGACACAGACACAGAGGCACAGAGACAGGGAGACAGAGAGAGTGACTCATAGACAGAGACACAGGGACAGAGACACAGAGACAGAAACACAGAGACAGATTCACAGGCACAGAGACACAGAGACAGAGGCACAGAGACAGAGGCACAGAGACAGTGACACAGGGACAGGGACACAGAGACATAGCCACAGAGACAGAGACACAGAGACAGAGACACAGAGACAGAGATACAGAGACAGAGACACAGAGACGGAGATACAGGGACAGAGACACAGAGACAGGGACACAGAGAGAGTGACTCAGTGACAGAGACACAGGGACAGAAACACAGAGACAGAGACACAGAGACAGAGACACAGATACAGAGACACAGAGACAGAGACACAGAGACAGAGACACAGTGACAGAGACACAGAGACAGAGACACAGAGACAGAGACACAGATATAGGGACACAGAGACAGAGACACAGAGACAGAGACACAGTGAGACAGAGAGAGACACAGAGACGAAGACACAGGGACAGAGACACAGAGACAGAAACACAGAGACAGAGACACAGAGACAGAGGCACAGAGACGGAGACACAAGGACAGAGACACAGAGACAGGGACACAGAGACAGAGACACAGAGACAGGGACACAGAGAGAGAGAGACAGAGACACAGAGACGGACGCAGAGGGACAGACACACAGCCAGAGACACAGAGAAAGAGAAACAGAGACAGAGACAGAGAGAGAGACAGAGACAGAGACAGAGACAGAGACAGAGACAGAGACAGAGACAGAGACAGAGACAGAGACACAGAGACAGGGACACAGAGAAAGAGAAACAGAGACAGAGACAGGGTCACAGAGACAGAGACTCAGAGACAGATACACGCACACAGAGACACAGACAGAGACACAGAGACGGAGACACAGCGACAGAGACACAGAGAAAGAGAAACGGAGACAGAGACAGAGACAGAGACACAGAGACAGAGATTCAGAGACAGAGACACACGCACAGAGACAGAGACAGAGACACAGAGACGGAGACACAGTGACAGAGACACAGAAACAGGGACACAGAGACAGAGTCACAGAGACAGAGTCACAGAGACAGAGTCACAGAGACAGAGACACAGAGACAGGGACACAGACACAGAGACAAAGAGACAGAGACACAGAGACAGAGACTCAGAGACAGAGACACACGCACAGAGACAGAGACAGAGACACAGAGACGGAGACACAGGGACAGAGACACAGAGACAGAGACACAGAGACAGAGACACAGAGACAGAGACACAGAGACAGAGACACAGAGACAGAGACACAGAGACAGAGACACAGAGACAGAGACACAGAGACGGAGACTGTGGGACAGAGACACAGAGACGGAGACTGTGGGACAGAGACACAGAGACAGAGACACAGTGAGACAGACAGAGACACAGAGACGAAGACACAGGGACAGAGACACAGAGACAGATTCACAGAGACAGAGACACAGAGACAGAGGCACAGAGACGGAGACACAAGGACAGAGACACAGAGACGGAGACGCAGGGACGGAGACACAGAGACCCAGACACAGAGACAGAGACACAGAGACAGAGACACAGAGACAGAGACACAGAGACAGAGGCACAGAGACAGAGACATAGAGACAGAGACACAGAGACGGCGACACAGGTACAGAGACACACGGACAGAGGCATAGACACAGAGACAGAGTCACAGAGACAGTGACACAGGGACAGGGACACAGAGACATAGCCACAGATACAGAGACATAGAGACAGAGACACAGAGACAGAGACACAGAGACAGAGACACAGAGACGGAGACACAGGGACAGAGACACAGAGACAGGGACACAGAGAGAGTGACTCAGAGACAGAAACACAGAGACAGATTCGCAGAGACAGAGACTCAGAGATAGAGACACAGGGACAGAGACAGAGACAGAGACACAGAGACAGAGACACAGAGACAGAGACACAGAGACAGAGACACAGAGACAGAGACACAGAGACAGAGACACAGAGACAGAGACACAGAGACGGAGACACAGAGACAGAGACACAGAGACAGAAACACAGAGACAGGGACATAGAGACAGAGACACAGAGACGGCGACACAGAGACAGAGACACAGGGACAGAGACACAGAGACGGAGACTGTGGGACAGAGACGCAGAGACGGAGACTGTGGGACAGAGACACAGAGACAGAGATTCAGATGCAGAGACACAGAGACGGAGAAACAGAGACAGAGACACAGTGAGAGAGACAGAGACACAGAGAGAGAGACACAGAGAGAGAGGCACAGAGACAGAAACACAGACACATAGCCACAGAGACAGAGACACAGAGACAGAGACACACAGACAGAGACACAGAGACCCAGACACAGAGACAGAGGCACAGAGACATAGACACAGAGACAGAGACACAGGGACAGAAACACAGAGACGGAGACTGTGGGACAGAGACACAGAGACGGAGACTGTGGGACAGAGACACAGAGACAGAGATTCAGATGCAGAGACACAGAGACGGAGAAACAGAGAAGAAGACACAGTGAGAGAGACAGAGACACAGGGACGGAGACAGATTCATAGAGACAGAGACACAGAGACAGACGCACAGAGACAGAGGCACAGAGACCGAGACACAGAGACAGAGACACAGAGACAGAGACAGAGAGACAGAGACACAGAGACAGAGACACAGAGACAGAGACACAGAGACAGAGACACAGAGACAGAGACACAGAGACAGGGATATAGAGGCAGAGACACAGACACAGAGACACAGAGACAGGGACATAGAGGCAGAGACACAGACACAGAGGCACAGAGACAGGGAGACAGAGAGAGTGACTCATAGACAGAGACACAGGGACAGAGACACAGAGACAGAAACACAGAGACAGATTCACAGGCACAGAGACACAGAGACAGAGGCACAGAGACATAGACACAGAGACAGAGACACAGACACGGAGACGCAAGGACAGAGACACAGAGACTGGGACACAGAGAGAGAGACTCAGAGACAGAGACACAGAGACAGAGGCACAGAGACAGTGACACAGGGACAGGGACACAGAGACATAGCCACAGAGACAGAGACACAGAGACAGAGACACAGAGACAGAGATACAGAGACAGAGACACAGAGACGGAGATACAGGGACAGAGACACAGAGACAGGGACACAGAGAGAGTGACTCAGTGACAGAGACACAGGTACAGAGACACACGGACAGAGGCATAGACACAGAGACAGAGACACAGAGACAGTGACACAGGGACAGGGACACAGAGACATAGCCACAGAGACAGAGACATAGATACAGAGACACAGAGACAGAGACACAGAGACGGAGATACAGGGACAGAGACACAGAGACAGGGACACAGAGAGAGTGACTCAGTGACAGAGACACAGGGACAGAAACACAGAGACAGAGACACAGAGACAGAGACACAGATACAGAGACACAGAGACAGAGACACAGAGACAGAGACACAGTGACAGAGACACAGAGACAGAGACACAGAGACAGAGACACAGATATAGGGACACAGAGACAGAGACACAAAGACAGAGACACAGTGAGACAGAGAGAGACACAGAGACGAAGACACAGGGACAGAGACACAGAGACAGAAACACAGAGACAGAGACACAGAGACAGAGGCACAGAGACGGAGACACAAGGACAGAGACACAGAGACAGGGACACAGAGACAGAGACACAGAGACAGGGACACAGAGAGAGAGAGACAGAGACACAGAGACGGACGCAGAGGGACAGACACACAGCCAGAGACACAGAGAAAGAGAAACAGAGACAGAGACAGAGAGAGAGACAGAGACAGAGACAGAGACAGAGACAGAGACAGAGACAGAGACAGAGACAGAGACAGAGACACAGAGACAGGGACACAGAGAAAGAGAAACAGAGACAGAGACAGGGTCACAGAGACAGAGACTCAGAGACAGATACACGCACACAGAGACACAGACAGAGACACAGAGACGGAGACACAGCGACAGAGACACAGAGAAAGAGAAACGGAGACAGAGACAGAGACAGAGACACAGAGACAGAGATTCAGAGACAGAGACACACGCACAGAGACAGAGACAGAGACACAGAGACGGAGACACAGTGACAGAGACACAGAAACGGGGACACAGAGACAGAGTCACAGAGACAGAGTCACAGAGACAGAGTCACAGAGACAGAGACACAGAGACAGGGACACAGACACAGAGACAAAGAGACAGAGACACAGAGACAGAGACTCAGAGACAGAGACACACGCACAGAGACAGAGACAGAGACACAGAGACGGAGACACAGGGACAGAGACACAGAGACAGAGACACAGAGACAGAGACACAGAGACAGAGACACAGAGACACAGAGACAGAGACACAGAGACAGAGACACAGAGACGGAGACTGTGGGACAGAGACACAGAGACGGAGACTGTGGGACAGAGACACAGAGACAGAGACACAGTGAGACAGACAGAGACACAGAGACGAAGACACAGGGACAGAGACACAGAGACAGAAACACAGAGACAGATTCACAGAGACAGAGACACAGAGACAGAGGCACAGAGACGGAGACACAAGGACAGAGACACAGAGACGGAGACGCAGGGACGGAGACACAGAGACCCAGACACAGAGACAGAGACACAGAGACAGAGACACAGAGACAGAGACACAGAGACAGAGACACAGAGACAGAGGCACAGAGACAGAGACATAGAGACAGAGACACAGAGACGGCGACACAGGTACAGAGACACACGGACAGAGGCATAGACACAGAGACAGAGTCACAGAGACAGTGACACAGGGACAGGGACACAGAGACATAGCCACAGAGACAGAGACATAGAGACAGAGACACAGAGACAGAGACACAGAGACAGAGACACAGAGACGGAGACACAGGGACAGAGACACAGAGACAGGGACACAGAGAGAGTGACTCAGAGACAGAAACACAGAGACAGATTCGCAGAGACAGAGACTCAGAGATAGAGACACAGGGACAGAGACAGAGACAGAGACACAGAGACAGAGACACAGAGACAGAGACACAGAGACAGAGACACAGAGACAGAGACACAGAGACGGAGTCTGTGGGACAGAGACACAGAGACGCAGACTGTGGGACAGAGACACAGATAGAGAGACACAGTGAGACAGACAGAGACACAGAGACGGAGACACAGGGACAGAGACACAGAGGCAGAAACACAGAGACAGATTCACAGAGACAGAGACCCAGAGACAGTGGCACAGAGCGAGAGACACAGAGACAGAGACACGGGGGCAGAGACATAGAGACATGGACACAGAGACAGAGACACAGAGACAGAGACACAGGGACAGAGACAGAGACAGAAACACAGAGACAGAGACACAGAGACGGAGACTGTGGGACAGAGACACAGAGACAGAGATACAGATGCAGAGACACAGAGACGGAGACACAGAGACAGAGACACAGAGACAGAGACACAGAGACAGAGACACAGAGACAGAGACACAGAGACACAGAGACAGAGACACAGAGACAGAGACACAGAGACAGAGACACAGAGACAGAGACGCAGAGACAGAGACACAGAGACAGAGACACAGAGACAGAGACACAGGGACAGAGACACAGAGACAGAGACACAGAGACGGAGACACAGGGACAGAGACACAGAAACAGGGACACAGAGACAGAGTCACAGAGACAGAGGCACAGAGACGGAGACACAAGGACAGAGACACAGAGACAGTGACACAGGGACAGGGACACAGAGACATAGCCACAGAGACAGAGACACAGAGACAGAGACACAGAGACAGAGACACAGAGACAGAGACACAGAGACAGAGACACAGAGACGGAGACACAGAGACAGAGACACAGAGACAGAAACACAGAGACAGGGACATAGAGACAGAGACACAGAGACGGCGACACAGAGACAGAGACACAGGGACAGAGACACAGAGACGGAGACTGTGGGACAGAGACACAGAGACGGAGACTGTGGGACAGAGACACAGAGACAGAGATTCAGATGCAGAGACACAGAGACGGAGAAACAGAGACAGAGACACAGTGAGAGAGACAGAGACACACAGAGAGAGACACAGAGAGAGAGGCACAGAGACAGAAACACAGAGACATAGACACAGAGACAGACACACAGAGACAGAGACACAGAGACAGAGACACAGAGACCCAGACACAGAGACAGAGGCACAGAGACATAGACACAGAGACAGAGACACAGGGACAGAAACACAGAGACGGAGACTGTGGGACAGAGACACAGAGACGGAGACTGTGGGACAGAGACACAGAGACAGAGATTCAGATGCAGAGACACAGAGACGGAGAAACAGAGAAGAAGACACAGTGAGAGAGACAGAGACACAGGGACGGAGACAGATTCATAGAGACAGAGACACAGAGACAGACGCACAGAGACAGAGGCACAGAGACCGAGACACAGAGACAGAGACACAGAGACAGAGACAGAGAGACAGAGACACAGAGACAGAGACACAGAGACAGAGACACAGAGACAGAGACACAGAGACAGAGACACAGAGACAGGGATATAGAGGCAGAGACACAGACACAGAGACACAGAGACAGGGACATAGAGGCAGAGACACAGACACAGAGGCACAGAGACAGGGAGACAGAGAGAGTGACTCATAGACAGAGACACAGGGACAGAGACACAGAGACAGAAACACAGAGACAGATTCACAGGCACAGAGACACAGAGACAGAGGCACAGAGACATAGACACAGAGACAGAGACACAGACACGGAGACGCAAGGACAGAGACACAGAGACTGGGACACAGAGAGAGAGACTCAGAGACAGAGACACAGAGACAGAGGCACAGAGACAGTGACACAGGGACAGGGACACAGAGACATAGCCACAGAGACAGAGACACAGAGACAGAGACACAGAGACAGAGATACAGAGACAGAGACACAGAGACGGAGATACAGGGACAGAGACACAGAGACAGGGACACAGAGAGAGTGACTCAGTGACAGAGACACAGGTACAGAGACACACGGACAGAGGCATAGACACAGAGACAGAGACACAGAGACAGTGACACAGGGACAGGGACACAGAGACATAGCCACAGAGACAGAGACATAGATACAGAGACACAGAGACAGAGACACAGAGACGGAGATACAGGGACAGAGACACAGAGACAGGGACACAGAGAGAGTGACTCAGTGACAGAGACACAGGGACAGAAACACAGAGACAGAGACACAGAGACAGAGACACAGATACAGAGACACAGAGACAGAGACACAGAGACAGAGACACAGTGACAGAGACACAGAGACAGAGACACAGAGACAGAGACACAGATATAGGGACACAGAGACAGAGACACAGAGACAGAGACACAGTGAGACAGAGAGAGACACAGAGACGAAGACACAGGGACAGAGACACAGAGACAGAAACACAGAGACAGAGACACAGAGACAGAGGCACAGAGACGGAGACACAAGGACAGAGACACAGAGACAGGGACACAGAGACAGAGACACAGAGACAGGGACACAGAGAGAGAGAGACAGAGACACAGAGACGGACGCAGAGGGACAGACACAAAGCCAGAGACACAGAGAAAGAGAAACAGAGACAGAGACAGAGAGAGAGACAGAGACAGAGACAGAGACAGAGACAGAGACAGAGACAGAGACAGAGACAGAGACAGAGACAGAGACACAGAGACAGGGACACAGAGAAAGAGAAACAGAGACAGAGACAGGGTCACAGAGACAGAGACTCAGAGACAGATACACGCACACAGAGACACAGACAGAGACACAGAGACGGAGACACTGCGACAGAGACACAGAGAAAGAGAAACGGAGACAGAGACAGAGACAGATACACAGAGACAGAGATTCAGAGACAGAGACACACGCACAGAGACAGAGACAGAGACACAGAGACGGAGACACAGTGACAGAGACACAGAAACAGGGACACAGAGACAGAGTCACAGAGACAGAGTCACAGAGACAGAGTCACAGAGACAGAGACACAGAGACAGGGACACAGACACAGAGACAAAGAGACAGAGACACAGAGACAGAGACTCAGAGACAGAGACACACGCACAGAGACAGAGACAGAGACACAGAGACGGAGACACAGGGACAGAGACACAGAGACAGAGACACAGAGACAGAGACACAGAGACAGAGACACAGAGACAGAGACACAGAGACAGAGACACAGAGACAGAGACACAGAGACGGAGACTGTGGGACAGAGACACAGAGACGGAGACTGTGGGACAGAGACACAGAGACAGAGACACAGTGAGACAGACAGAGACACAGAGACGAAGACACAGGGACAGAGACACAGAGACAGAAACACAGAGACAGATTCACAGAGACAGAGACACAGAGACAGAGGCACAGAGACGGAGACACAAGGACAGAGACACAGAGACGGAGACGCAGGGACGGAGACACAGAGACCCAGACACAGAGACAGAGACACAGAGACAGAGACACAGAGACAGAGGCACAGAGACAGAGGCACAGAGACAGAGACATAGAGACAGAGACACAGAGACGGCGACACATGTACAGAGACACACGGACAGAGGCATAGACACAGAGACAGAGTCACAGAGACAGTGACACAGGGACAGGGACACAGAGACATAGCCACAGAGACAGAGACATAGAGACAGAGACACAGAGACAGAGACACAGAGACAGAGACACAGAGACGGAGACACAGGGACAGAGACACAGAGACAGGGACACAGAGAGAGTGACTCAGAGACAGAAACACAGAGACAGATTCGCAGAGACATAGACTCAGAGATAGAGACACAGGGACAGAGACAGAGACAGAGACACAGAGACAGAGACACAGAGACAGAGACACAGAGACAGAGAAACAGAGACGGAGTCTGTGGGACAGAGACACAGAGACGCAGACTGTGGGACAGAGACACAGATACAGAGACACAGTGAGACAGACAGAGACACAGAGACGAAGACACAGGGACAGAGACACAGAGATTGAAACACAGAGACAGATTCACAGAGACAGAGACACAGAGACAGAGGCACAGAGACGGAGACACAAGGACAGAGACACAGAGACAGGGACACAGAGACAGAGACACAGAGACAGGGACACCGAGAGAGAGAGACAGAGACACAGAGACGGAGACACAGGGACAGAGACACAGAGAAAGAGAAACAGAGACAGAGACAGAGACAGACACAGAGACAGAGACTCAGAGACAGAGACACACGCACAGAGAGAGAGACAGAGACACAGAGACGGAGACACAGGGACAGAGACACAGAAACAGGGACACAGAGACAGAGTCACAGAGACAGAGTCACAGAGACAGAGACACAGAGACAGGGACACAGACACAGAGACAATGAGACAGAGCCACAGAGACAAAGACACACAGACAGATACACAGAGACAGAGACACAATGACAGAGATTCAGAGACAGAGACACAGGGAGAGAGGCACAGAAACGGAGACACAGAGACAGAGGCATAGACACAGAGACAGAGACACAGAGACAGAGACACAGAGACGGAGACACAGGGACAGAGACACAGAGACAGGGACACAGAGAGAGTGACTCAGAGACAGGGACACAGAGACGGAGACAGAGACACAGAGACAGAGACAAAGAGACAGAGACACAGAGACATAGGCACAGAGACAGAGACACAGAGACGGAGAATGTGGGACAGAGACACAGGGACAGAGACACAGTGAGACAGACAGAGACACAGAGACGGAGACACAGGGACAGAGACACAGAGGCAGAAACACAGAGACAGATTCACAGAGACAGAGACCCAGAGACAGTGGCACAGAGCGAGAGACACAGAGACAGAGACACGGGGGCAGAGACATAGAGACATGGACACAGAGACAGAGACACAGAGACAGAGACACAGCGACAGAGACAGAGACAGAAACACAGAGACAGAGACACAGAGACGGAGACTGTGGGACAGAGACACAGAGACAGAGATACAGATGCAGAGACACAGAGACGGAGACACAGAGACAGAGACACAGAGACAGAGACACAGAGACAGAGACACAGAGACAGAGACACAGAGACACAGAGACAGAGACACAGAGGCAGAGACACAGAGACAGAGACACAGAGACAGAGACACAGAGACAGAGACACAGAGACAGAGACACAGAGACAGAGACACAGGGACAGAGACACAGAGACAGAGACATAGAGACGGAGACACAGGGACAGAGACACAGAAACAGGGACACAGAGACAGAGTCACAGAGACAGAGGCACAGAGACGGAGACACAAGGACAGAGACACAGAGACAGTGACACAGGGACAGGGACACAGAGACATAGCCACAGAGACAGAGACACAGAGACAGAGACACAGAGACAGAGACACAGAGACAGAGACAGAAACACAGAGACAGAGACACAGAGACGGAGACTGTGGGGCAGAGACACAGAGACAGAGATACAGATGCAGAGACACAGAGACGGAGACACAGGGACAGAGACACAGAGACATTGACAAAGAGGCAGAGAAACAGGGACAGATTCACAGGGACAGCGACACGGAGAGAGACCCACGGAGACAGAGACACAGAGACAGAGACACAGAGACAGAGACACAGAGACAGAGACACAGAGACAGAGACACAGAGACAGAGACACAGAGACAGAGACACAGAGACAGAGACACAGAGACAGAGACACAGAGACAGAGACACAGAGACAGAAACACAGAGACAGGGACATAGAGACAGAGACACAGAGACGGCGACACAGAGACAGAGACACAGGGACAGAGACACAGAGACGGAGACTGTGGGACAGAGACACAGAGACGGAGACTGTGGGACAGAGACACAGAGACAGAGATTCAGATGCAGAGACACAGAGACGGAGAAACAGAGACAGAGACACAGTGAGAGAGACAGAGACACAGAGAGAGAGACACAGAGAGAGAGGCACAGAGACAGAAACACAGAGACATAGACACAGAGACAGAGACACAGAGACAGAGACACAGAGACAGAGACACAGAGACCCAGACACAGAGACAGAGGCACAGAGACATAGACACAGAGACAGAGACACAGGGACAGAGACACAGAGACGGAGACTGTGGGACAGAGACACAGAGACGGAGACTGTGGGACAGAGACACAGAGACAGAGATTCAGATGCAGAGACACAGAGACGGAGAAACAGAGAAGAAGACACAGTGGGAGAGACAGAGACACAGGGACGGAGACACTGAGACAGAAACACGGAGACAGATTCATAGAGACAGAGACACAGAGACAGACGCACAGAGACAGAGGCACAGAGACCGAGACACAGAGACGGAGACACAGGGACAGAGACACAGAAACAGGGACACAGAGACAGAGTCACAGAGACAGAGACACAGAGACAGGGACACAGACACAGAGACAATGAGACAGAGCCACAGAGACAAAGACACACAGACAGATACACAGAGACAGAGACACAATGACAGAGATTCAGAGACAGAGACACAGGGAGAGAGGCACAGAAACGGAGACACAGAGACAGAGGCATAGACACAGAGACAGAGACACAGAGACAGAGACACAGAGACGGAGACACAGGGACAGAGACACAGAGACAGGGACACAGAGAGGGTGACTCAGAGACAGAGACACAGAGACGGAGACAGAGACACAGAGACAGAGACAAAGAGACAGAGACACAGAGACATAGGCACAGAGACAGAGACACAGAGACAGAGACACAGAGACGGAGAATGTGGGACAGAGACACAGGGACAGAGACACAGTGAGACAGACAGAGACACAGAGACGGAGACACAGGGACAGAGACACAGAGGCAGAAACACAGAGACAGATTCACAGAGACAGAGACCCAGAGACAGTGGCACAGAGCGAGAGACACAGAGACAGAGACACGGGGGCAGAGATATAGAGACATGGACACAGAGACAGAGACACAGAGAGAGAGACAGAGAGACAGAGACACAGAGACAGAGACACAGAGACAGAGACACAGAGACAGAGACACAGAAACAGAGACACAGAGACAGAGACACAGACAGAGACACAGAGACGGAGACACAGGGACAGAGACACAGAGAAAGAGAAACAGAGACAGAGACACAGAGACGGAGACGCAAGGACAGAGACACAGAGACAGGGACACAGAGAGAGAGAGACTCAGAGACAGAGACACAGAGACAGAGATACAGAGACAGAGGCACAGAGACAGAGACATAGAGACAGAGACACAGAGACGGCGACACAGGTACAGAGACACACGGACAGAGGCATAGACACAGAGACAGAGTCACAGAGACAGTGACACAGGGACAGGGACACAGAGACATAGCCACAGAGACAGAGACATAGAGACAGAGACACAGAGACAGAGACACAGAGACGGAGATACAGGGACAGAGACAAAGAGACAGAGACACAGAGACATAGGCACAGAGACAGAGACACAGAGCAGAGACACAGAGACGGCGATTGTGGGACAGAGACACAGAGACAGAGACACAGTGAAACAGAGAGAGACACAGAGACGGAGACACAGAGACAGAGACACAGGGACAGAGACACATTGACGGAGACTGTGGGACAGAGACACAGAGACGGAGACTGTGGGACAGAGACACAGAGACAGAGATTCAGATGCAGAGACACAGAGACGGAGAAACAGAGGCAGAGACACAGTGAGAGAGACAGAGACACAGGGATGGAGACACTGAGACAGAAACACGGAGACAGATTCACAGAGACAGAGACACAGAGACAGAAACACAGAGACAGATTCACAGGCACAGAGACACAGAGACAGAGGCACAGAGACAGTGACACAGGGACATGGACACAGAGACATAGCCACAGAGACACAAATACAGAGACAGAGACACAGAGACAGAGACACAGAGACAGAGACACAGAGACGGAGATACAGGGACAGAGACACAGAGACAGGGAGACAGAGAGAGTGACTCAGTGACACAGACACAGGTACACAGACATACGGACAGAGGCATAGACACAGAGACAGAGACACAGAGACAGTGACACAGGGACAGGGACAAAGAGACAGAAGCACAGAGACAGAGACACAGAGACAGAGACACAGAGACAGAGACGCAGAGACGAAGACTGTGGGACAGAGACACAGAGACGGAGACTGTGGGACAGAGACACAGAGACAGAGACACAGTGAGACAGAGAGAGACACAGAGACGAAGACACAGGGACAGAGACACAGAGACAGAAACACAGAGACAGATTCACAGAGACAGAGACACAGAGACAGAGGCACAGAGACGGAGACACAAGGACAGAGACACAGAGACAGGGACACAGAGACAGAGACACAGAGACAGGGACACCGAGAGAGAGAGACAGAGACACAGAGACGGACGCAGAGGGACAGACACACAGCCAGAGACACAGAGAAAGAGAAACAGAGACAGAGCCAGAGAGAGAGAGACAGACACAGAGACAGAGACAGAGACAGAGACAGAGACAGAGACACAGAGACAGGGACACAGAGAAAGAGAAACAGAGACAGAGACAGGGTCACAGAGACAGAGACTCAGAGACAGATACACGCACACAGAGACACAGACAGAGACACAGAGACGGAGACACAGAGAAAGAGAAACGGAGACAGAGACAGAGACAGAGACACAGAGACAGAGATTCAGAGACAGAGACACACGCACAGAGACAGAGACAGAGACACAGAGACGGAGACACAGGGACAGAGACACAGAACCAGGGACACAGAGACAGAGTCACAGAGACAGAGTCACAGAGACAGAGTCACAGAGACAGAGACACAGAGACAGGGACACAGACACAGAGACAAAGAGACAGAGACACAGAGACAGAGACTCAGAGACAGAGACACACGCACAGAGACAGAGACAGAGACACAGAGACGGAGCCACAGGGACAGAGACACAGAGACAGAGACACGGAGACAGAGACACAGAGACAGAGACACAGAGACAGAGACACAGAGACAGAGACACAGAGACAGAGACACAGAGACAGAGACACAGAGACAGAGACACAGGGACAGAGACACAGAGACAGGGACACAGAGGCAGAGACACAGGGACAGATTCACAGACAGAGACACGGAGAGAGACCCACGGAGACAGAGACACAGAGACAGAGACACAGAGACAGAGACACAGAGACGGAGACACAGGGACAGAGACACAGAGACAGGGACACAGAGAGAGTGACTCAGAGACAGAGACACAGGGACAGAGGCACAGAGACATAGACACAGAGACAGAGACACAGAGACAGAGACACAGAGACAGAGAAACAGAGACAGAGACACAGAGACAGAGACACAGAGACGGAGACACAGGGACAGAGACACAGAGACAGGGACACAGAGAGAGTGACTCAGAGACAGAAACACAGAGACAGATTCACAGAGACAAAGACTCAGAGATAGAGACACAGGGACAGAGACAGGGACAGAGACACAGAGACAGAGACACAGAGACAGAGACACAGAGACAGAGACAGAGAGACAGAGACACAGAGACAGAGACACAGAGACAGAGACACAGAGACAGAGACACAGAGACAGATACACAGGGGCAGAGACACCGAGACAGAGACACAGAGACAGAGACTGTGGGACAGTGACACAGAGACAGAGACACAGAGACAGAGTCACGGAGACAGTGACACAGGGACAGGGACACAGAGACATAGCCGCAGAGACAGAGATATAGAGACAGAGAGACAGAGACAGAGACACAGAGACGGAGACTGTGGGACAGAGACACAGAGACGGAGACACAGGGACAGAGACACAGAGACAGGGACACAGAGGCAGAGACACAGGGACAGATTCACAGACAGAGACACGGAGAGAGACCCACGGAGACAGAGACACAGAGACAGAGACACAGAGACGGAGACACAGGGACAGAGACACAGAGGCAGGGACACAGAGACAGTGACACAGGGACAGAGACACAGAGACATAGACACAGAGACATAGACACAGAGACAGAGACACAGAGACAGAGACACAGAGACGGAGTCTGTGGGACAGAGACACAGAGACGGAGACTGTGGGACAGAGACACAGATACAGAGACACAGTGAGACAGACAGAGACACAGAGACGAAGACACAGGGACAGAGACACAGAGACAGAAACACAGAGACAGATTCACAGAGACAGAGACACAGAGACAGAGGCACAGAGACGGAGACACAACGACAGAGACACAGAGACAGGGACACAGATACAGAGACACAGAGACAGGGACACCGAGAGAGAGAGACACAGACACAGAGACGGAGACACAGGGACAGAGACACAGAGAAAGAGAAACAGAGACAGAGACAGAGACAGACACAGAGACAGAGACTCAGAGACAGAGACACACGCACAGAGACAGAGACAGAGACACACGCACAGAGACAGAGACAGAGACACAGAGACGGAGACACAGGGACAGAGACACAGAAACACGGACACAGAGACAGAGTCACAGAGACAGAGTCACAGAGACAGAGACACAGAGACAGGGACACAGACACAGAGACAATGAGACAGAGCCACAGAGACAAAGACACACAGACAGATACACAGAGACAGAGACACAATGACAGAGATTCAGAGACAGAGACACAGGGAGAGAGGCACAGAAACGGAGACACAGAGACAGAGGCATAGACACAGAGACAGAGACACAGAGACAGAGACACAGAGACGGAGACACAGGGACAGAGACACAGAGAAAGAGAAACAGAGACAGAGACACAGAGACGGAGACGCAAGGACAGAGACACAGAGACAGGGACACAGAGAGAGAGACTCAGAGACAGAGACACAGAGACGGAGACAGAGACACAGAGACAGAGACAAAGAGACAGAGACACAGAGACATAGGCACAGAGACAGAGACACAGAGACAGAGACACAGAGACGGAGACACAGAGACAGGGACACAGACACAGAGACAATGAGACAGAGCCACAGAGACAAAGACACACAGACAGAGACACAGGGACAGAGACACAGAGACAGGGACACAGAGGCAGAGACACAGGGACAGATTCACAGACAGAGACACGGAGAGAGACCCACGGAGACAGAGACACAGAGACAGAGACACAGAGACAGAGACACAGAGACGGAGACACAGGGACAGAGACACAGAGACAGGGACACAGAGAGAGTGACTCAGAGACAGAGACACAGGGACAGAGGCACAGAGACATAGACACAGAGACAGAGACACAGAGACAGAGACACAGAGACGGAGACACAGGGACAGAGACACAGAGACAGGGACACAGAGAGAGTGACTCAGAGACAGAGACACAGAGACGGAGACAGAGACACAGAGACAGAGACAAAGAGACAGAGACACAAAGACATAGGCACAGAGACAGAGACACAGAGACAGAGACACAGAGACGGAGAATGTGGGACAGAGACACAGGGACAGAGACACAGTGAGGCAGACAGAGACACAGAGACGGAGACACAGCCACAGAGACACAGAGGCAGAAACACAGAGACAGATTCACAGAGACAGAGACCCAGAGACAGTGGCACAGAGCGAGAGACACAGAGACAGAGACACGGAGGCAGAGACATAGAGACATAGACACAGAGACAGAGACACAGAGACAGAGACTCAGAGACAGAGACACAGAGACAGAGATACAGAGACAGAGGCACAGAGACAGAGACATAGAGACAGAGACACAGAGACGGCGACACAGGTACAGAGACACACGGACAGAGGCATAGACGCAGAGACAGTGATACAGGGACAGGGACACAGAGACATAGCCACAGAGACAGAGACATAGAGACAGAGACACAGAGACAGAGAAACAGAGACGGAGATACAGGGACAGAGACAAAGAGACAGAGACACAGAGACATAGGCACAGAGACAGAGACACAGAGCAGAGACACAGAGACGGCGATTGTGGGACAGAGACACAGAGACAGAGACACAGTGAAACAGAGAGAGACACAGAGAGGGAGACACAGGGACAGAGACACAGCGGCAGAGGCATAGACACAGAGAGAGGGACACAGAGAGAGAGACACAGAGACAGAGACACAGAGACGGAGATACAGGGACAGAGACACAGAGACAGGGACACAGAGAGAGCGACTCAGTGACAGAGACACAGGGACAGAGGCACAGAGACATAGACACAGAGACAGAGACACAGGGACAGAGACACAGAGACGGAGACTGTGGGACAGAGACACAGAGACGGAGACTGTGGGACAGAGACACAGAGACAGAGATTCAGATGCAGAGACACAGAGACGGAGACACAGGGACAGAGACACAGAGACAGAGATTCAGATGCAGAGACACAGAGACGGAGACACAGGGACAGAGACACAGAGACAGAGACACAGAGACAGAGACACAGAGACAGAGACACAGAGACAGAGACACAGAGACAGAGACATAGAGACAGAGACACAGAGACAGAGACACAGAGACCGAAACACACGCACAGAGACAGAGACAGAGACACAGAGACGGAGACACAGGGAAAGAGACACAGAAACAGGGACACAGAGACAGAGTCACAGAGGCAGAGTCACAGAGACAGTGACACAGGGACAGGGACACAGAGACATAGCCGCAGAGACAGAGACATAGAGACAGAGACACAGAGACAGAGACACAGAGACAGAGACACAGAGACAGAGACACAGAGACAGAGACACAGACACAGAGACACAGAGACAGGGACACAGAGAGAGTGACTCAGAGACAGAAACACAGAGACAGAGACACAGAGACGGAGACACAGGGACAGAGACACAGAAACAGGGACACAGACACAGAGACAATGAGACAGAGCCACAGAGACAAAGACACACAGACAGAGACACAGAGACCGAGACAAAGAGACAGAGACACAATGACAGAGATTCAGAGACAGAGACACAGAGACCGAGACAAAGAGACAGAGACACAATGACAGAGATTCAGAGACAGAGACACAGAGACAGAGACACAGAGACAGAGACACAGGGACAGAGTCACGGAGACAGTGACACAGGGAGAGGGACACAGAGACATAGCCACAGAGATAGAGATATAGAGACAGGGACACAGAGACAGAGACACAGAGACGGAGACTGTGGGATAGAGACACAGAGAAAGAGAAACAGAGACAGAGACAGAGACAGAGACAGAGACACAGAGACAGAGACTCAGAGACAGAGACACACGCACAGAGACAGAGACGGAGACACAGAGACGGAGACACAGGGACAGAGACACAGAAACAGGGACACAGGGACAGAGTCACAGAGACAGAGGCACAGAGACGGAGACACAGGGACAGAGACACAGAGACAGTGACACAGGGACAGAGACACAGAGACATTGACAAAGAGGCAGAGAAACAGGGACAGATTCACAGGGACAGCGACACGGAGAGAGACCCACGGAGGCAGAGACACAGAGACAGAGACACAGAGACAGAGACACAGAGACAGAGACACAGAGACAGAGACACAGAGACAGAGACACACGGACGGAGGCATAGACGCAGAGACAGTGACACAGGGACAGGGACACAGAGACATAGCCACAGAGACAGTGACATAGAGACAGAGACACAGAGACAGAGACACAGAGACGGAGATACAGGGACAGAGACAAAGAGACAGAGACACAGAGACATAGGCACAGAGACAGAGACACAGAGCAGAGACACAGAGACGGCGATTGTGGGACAGAGACACAGAGACAGAGACACAGTGAAACAGAGAGAGACACATAGACGGAGACACAGGGACAGAGACACAGCGGCAGAGGCATAGACACAGAGAGAGAGACACAGAGAGAGACACACAGAGACAGAGACACAGAGACAGAGGCACAGAGACATAGACACAGAGACAGAGACACAGAGACGGAGACTGTGGGACAGAGACACAGAGGCGGAGACACAGGGACAGAGACACAGAGACGGAGATACAGGGACAGAGACACAGAGACAGAGACACAGAGACGGAGATACAGGGACAGAGACACAGAGACAGGGACACAGAGAGAGTGACTCAGTGACAGAGACACAGGTACAGAGACACACGGACAGAGGCATAGACACAGAGACAGAGACACAGAGACAGTGACACAGGGACAGGGACACAGAGACATAGCCACAGAGACAGAGACATAGAGACAGAGACACAGAGACAGAGACACAGAGACGGAGATACAGGGACAGAGACACAGAGACAGGGACACAGAGAGAGTGACTCAGTGACAGAGACACAGGGACAGAGGCACAGAGACATAGACACAGAGACAGAGACACAGAGACGGAGACTGTGGGACAGAGACACAGAGACGGAGACACAGGGACAGAGACACAGAGACAGGGACACAGAGGCAGAGACAGAGACACAGAGACAGAGACTCAGAGACAGAGACACGCGCACAGAGACAGAGACAGAGACACAGAGACGGAGACACAGGGACAGAGACACAGAAACAGGGACACAGAGACAGAGTCACAGAGACAGAGGCACAGAGACGGAGACACAAGGACAGAGACACAGAGACAGTGACACAGGGACAGGGACACAGAGACATAGCCACAGAGACAAAGACACAGAGACAGACACACAGGGACAGAGACAGAGACAGAAACACAGAGACAGAGACACAGAGACGGAGACTGTGGGACAGAGACACAGAGACAGAGATACAGATGCAGCGACACAGAGACGGAAACACAGGGACAGAGACACAGAGACATTGACAAAGAGGCAGAGAAACAGGGACAGATTCACAGGGACAGCGGCACGGAGAGAGACCCACGGAGGCAGAGACACAGAGACAGAGACACAGAGACAGAGACACAGAGACAGAGACACAGAGACAGAGACACAGAGACAGAGACACAGAGACAGAGACACAGAGACAGAGACACAGAGACAGAGACACAAAGACAGAGACACAGAGACTGAGACACAGAGACAGAGACACAGAGACAGAGACACCGAGACAGAGACACAGAGACAGAGACACAGATACAGAGACACAGAGACAGAGACACAGAGACAGAGACACAGAGACAGAGACACAGAGACAGAGACACAGTGACAGAGACACAGAGACAGAGACACAGAGACAGAGACACAGAGACAGAGACACAGAGACAGAGACACAGAGACAGAGACACAGAGACAGAGACATAGAGACAGAGACACAGAGACAGAGACACAGAGACCGAAACACACGCACAGAGACAGAGACAGAGACACAGAGACGGAGACACAGGGACAGAGACACAGAAACAGGGACACAGAGACAGAGTCACGGAGACAGAGTCACATAGACAGAGACACAGAGACAGAGGCACAGAGACAGAGACATAGAGACAGAGACACAGAGACGGCGACACAGGTACAGAGACACACGGACAGAGGCATAGACACAGAGACAGAGTCACAGAGACAGTGACACAGGGACAGGGACACAGAGACATAGCCACAGAGACAGAGACATAGAGACAGAGACACAGAGACAGAGACACAGAGACAGAGACACAGAGACGGAGACACAGGGACAGAGACACAGAGACAGGGACACAGAGAGAGTGACTCAGAGACAGAAACACAGAGACAGATTCACAGAGACAAAGACTCAGAGATAGAGACACAGGGACAGAGACAGGGACAGAGACACAGAGACAGAGACACAGAGACAGAGACACAGAGACAGAGACAGAGAGACAGAGACACAGAGACAGAGACACAGAGACAGAGACACAGAGACAGAGACACAGGGACAGAGACACCGAGACAGAGACACAGAGACAGAGACTGTGGGACAGAGACACAGAGACAGAGACACAGAGACAGAGACACAGAGACAGAGAAACAGAGACAGAGACACAGAGACAGAGACACAGAGACAGAGACACAGAGACGGAGACACAGGGACAGAGACACAGAGACAGGGACACAGAGAGAGTGACTCAGAGACAGAGACACAGAGACGGAGACAGAGACACAGAGACAGAGACAAAGAGACAGAGACACAAAGACATAGGCACAGAGACAGAGACACAGAGACAGAGACACAGAGACGGAGAATGTGGGACAGAGACACAGGGACAGAGACACAGTGAGACAGACAGAGACACAGAGACGGAGACACAGGCACAGAGACACAGAGGCAGAAACACAGAGACAGATTCACAGAGACAGAGACCCAGAGACAGTGGCACAGAGCGAGAGACACAGAGACAGAGACACGGAGGCAGAGACATAGAGACATAGACACAGAGACAGAGACACAGAGACAGAGACTCAGAGACAGAGACACAGAGACAGAGATACAGAGACAGAGGCACAGAGACAGAGATATAGAGACAGAGACACAGAGACGGCGACACAGGTACAGAGACACACGGACAGAGGCATAGACACAGAGACAGAGTCACAGAGACAGTGACACAGGGACAGGGACACAGAGACATAGCCACAGAGTCAGAGACATAGAGACAGAGACACAGAGACAGAGACACAGAGACGGAGACACAGGGACAGAGACACAGAGACAGGGACACAGAGAGAGTGACTCAGAGACAGAAACACAGAGACAGATTCACAGAGACAAAGACTCAGAGATAGAGACACAGGGACAGAGACAGGGACAGAGACACAGAGACAGAGACACAGATACAGAGACACAGAGACAGAGACACAGGGGCAGAGACACCGAGACAGAGACACAGAGACAGAGACTGTGGGACAGTGACACAGAGACAGAGACACAGAGACAGAGTCACGGAGACAGTGACACAGGGACAGGGACACAGAGACATAGCCGCAGAGACAGAGATATAGAGACAGAGAGACAGAGACAGAGACACAGAGACGGAGACTGTGGGACAAAGACACAGAGACGGAGACACAGGGACAGAGACACAGAGACAGGGACACAGAGGCAGAGACACAGGGACAGATTCACAGACAGAGACACGGAGAGAGACCCACGGAGACAGAGACACAGAGACAGAGACACAGAGACGGAGACACAGGGACAGAGACACAGAGACAGGGACACAGAGACAGTGACACAGGGACAGAGACACAGAGACATAGACACAGAGACATAGACACAGAGACAGAGACACAGAGACAGAGACACTGGGACAGAGACAGAGACAGAAACACAGAGACAGAGACACAGAGACGGAGACTGTGGGACAGAGACACAGAGACAGAGATATAGATGCAGAGACACATAGACGGAGACGCAGGGACAGAGACACAGAGACATTGACAAAGAGGCAGAGAAACAGGGACAGATTCACAGGGACAGCGACACGGAGAGAGACCCACGGAGACAGAGACACAGAGACAGAGACACAGAGACAGAGACACAGAGACAGAGACACAGAGACAGATACACAGAGACAGAGACACAGAGACAGAGGCACAGAGACAGAGACACAGATACAGAGACACAGAGACAGAGACACAGAGACAGAGACACAGAGACAGGGACACAGACACAGAGACAAAGAGACAGAGACACAGAGACAGAGACTCAGAGACAGAGACACACGCACAGAGACAGAGACAGAGACACAGAGACGGAGACACAGGGACAGAGACACAGAGACAGAGTCACGGAGACAGTGACACAGGGACAGGGACACAGAGACATAGCCGCAAAGACAGAGATATAGAGACAGAGAGACAGAGACAGAGACACAGAGACAGAGACACAGAGACAGAGACACAGACACATAGACACAGAGACAGAGACACAGGGACAGAGACACATTGACGGAGACTGTGGGACAGAGACACAGAGACGGAGACTGTGGGACAGAGACACAGAGACAGAGATTCAGATGCAGAGACACAGAGACGGAGAAACAGAGACAGAGACACAGTGAGAGAGACAGAGACACAGGGAAGTAGACACTGAGACAGAAACACGGAGACAGATTCACAGAGACAGAGACACAGAGACAGAAACACAGAGACAGATTCACAGGCACAGAGACACAGAGACAGAGACACAGAGACAGTGACACAGGGACAGGGACACAGAGCCATAGCCACAGAGACACAAATACAGAGACAGAGACACAGAGACGGAGAGACAGAGACAGAGACACAGAGACGGAGATACAGGGACAGAGACACAGAGACAGGGACACAGAGAGAGTGACTCAGTGACACAGACACAGGTACACAGACATACGGACAGAGGCATTGACACAGAGACAGAGACACAGAGACAGTGACACAGGGACAGGGACAAAGAGACAGAAGCACAGAGACAGGGACACAGAGACAGAGACACAGAGACAGAGACACAGAGACAGAGACACAGAGACGGAGACTGTGGGACAGAGACACAGAGACAGAGACACAGTGAGACAGAGAGAGACACAGAGACGAAGACTCAGGGACAGAGACACAGAGACAGAAACACAGAGACAGATTCACAGAGACAGAGACACAGAGACAGAGGCACAGAGACGGAGACACAAGGACAGAGACACAGAGACAGGGACACAGAGACAGAGACACAGAGACAGGGACACCGAGAGAGCGAGACAGAGACACAGAGACGGACGCAGAGGGACAGACACACAGCCAGAGACACAGAGAAAGAGAAACAGAGACAGAGACAGGGTCACAGAGACAGAGACTCAGAGACAGATACACGCACACAGAGACACAGACAGAGACACAGAGACGGAGACACAAGGACAGAGACACAGAGACGGAGACGCAGGGACGGAGACACAGAGACCCAGACACAGAGACAGAGACACAGAGACAGAGACACAGAGACAGAGACACAGAGACAGAGGCACAGAGACAGAGACATAGAGACAGAGACACAGAGACGGCGACACAGGTACAGAGACACACGGACAGAGGCATAGACACAGAGACAGAGTCACAGAGACAGTGACACAGGGACAGGGACACAGAGACATAGCCACAGAGACAGAGACATAGAGACAGAGACACAGAGACAGGGACACAGAGACAGAGACACAGAGACGGAGACACAGGGACAGAGACACAGAGACAGGGACACAGAGAGAGTGACTCAGAGACAGAAACACAGAGACAGATTCGCAGAGACAGAGACTCAGAGATAGAGACACAGGGACAGAGACAGAGACAGAGACACAGAGACAGAGACACAGAGACAGAGACACAGAGACGGAGTCTGTGGGACAGAGACACAGAGACGGAGACTGTGGGACAGAGACACAGATACAGAGACACAGTGAGACAGACAGAGACACAGAGACGGAGACACAGGGACAGAGACACAGAGACAGAGACACAGAGACAGATTCACAGAGACAGAGACAGAGAGACAGAGACACAGAGACAGAGACACAGAGACAGAGACACAGAGACAGAGACACAGGGACAGAGACACCGAGACAGAGACACAGAGACAGAGACTGTGGGACAGAGACACAGAGACAGAGACACAGAGACAGAGACACAGAGACAGAGAAACAGAGACAGAGACACAGAGACAGAGACACAGAGACAGAGACACAGAGACGGAGACACAGGGACAGAGACACAGAGACAGGGACACAGAGAGAGTGACTCAGAGACAGAGACACAGAGACGGAGACAGAGACACAGAGACAGAGACAAAGAGACAGAGACACAAAGACATAGGCACAGAGACAGAGACACAGAGACAGAGACACAGAGACGGAGAATGTGGGACAGAGACACAGGGACAGAGACACAGTGAGACAGACAGAGACACAGAGACGGAGACACAGGCACAGAGACACAGAGGCAGAAACACAGAGACAGATTCACAGAGACAGAGACCCAGAGACAGTGGCACAGAGCGAGAGACACAGAGACAGAGACACGGAGGCAGAGACATAGAGACATAGACACAGAGACAGAGACACAGAGACAGAGACTCAGAGACAGAGACACAGAGACAGAGATACAGAGACAGAGGCACAGAGACAGAGATATAGAGACAGAGACACAGAGACGGCGACACAGGTACAGAGACACACGGACAGAGGCATAGACACAGAGACAGAGTCACAGAGACAGTGACACAGGGACAGGGACACAGAGACATAGCCACAGAGTCAGAGACATAGAGACAGAGACACAGAGACAGAGACACAGAGACGGAGACACAGGGACAGAGACACAGAGACAGGGACACAGAGAGAGTGACTCAGAGACAGAAACACAGAGACAGATTCACAGAGACAAAGACTCAGAGATAGAGACACAGGGACAGAGACAGGGACAGAGACACAGAGACAGAGACACAGATACAGAGACACAGAGACAGAGACACAGGGGCAGAGACACCGAGACAGAGACACAGAGACAGAGACTGTGGGACAGTGACACAGAGACAGAGACACAGAGACAGAGTCACGGAGACAGTGACACAGGGACAGGGACACAGAGACATAGCCGCAGAGACAGAGATATAGAGACAGAGAGACAGAGACAGAGACACAGAGACGGAGACTGTGGGACAAAGACACAGAGACGGAGACACAGGGACAGAGACACAGAGACAGGGACACAGAGGCAGAGACACAGGGACAGATTCACAGACAGAGACACGGAGAGAGACCCACGGAGACAGAGACACAGAGACAGAGACACAGAGACGGAGACACAGGGACAGAGACACAGAGACAGGGACACAGAGACAGTGACACAGGGACAGAGACACAGAGACATAGACACAGAGACATAGACACAGAGACAGAGACACAGAGACAGAGACACTGGGACAGAGACAGAGACAGAAACACAGAGACAGAGACACAGAGACGGAGACTGTGGGACAGAGACACAGAGACAGAGATATAGATGCAGAGACACATAGACGGAGACGCAGGGACAGAGACACAGAGACATTGACAAAGAGGCAGAGAAACAGGGACAGATTCACAGGGACAGCGACACGGAGAGAGACCCACGGAGACAGAGACACAGAGACGGAGACACAGGGACAGAGACACAGAGACAGAGACACGGAGACAGAGACACAGAGACAGAGACACAGAGACAGAGACACAGAGACAGAGACACAGAGACAGAAACACAGAGACAGAGACACAGAGACGGAGACTGTGGGACAGAGACACAGAGACGGAGACTATGGGACAGAGACACAGAGACAGAGACACAGTGAGACAGACAGAGACACAGAGACGAAGACACAGGGACAGAGACACAGAGACAGAAACACAGAGGCAGATTCACAGAGACAGAGACACAGAGACAGAGGCACAGAGACGGAGACACAAGGACAGAGACACAGAGACGGAGACGCAGGGACGGAGACACAGAGACCCAGACACAGAGACAGAGACACAGAGACAGAGACACAGAGACAGAGACACAGAGACAGAGGCACAGAGACAGAGACATAGAGACAGAGACACAGAGACGGCGACACAGGTACAGAGACACACGGACAGAGGCATAGACACAGAGACAGAGTCACAGAGACAGTGACACAGGGACAGGGACACAGAGACATAGCCACAGAGACAGAGACATAGAGACAGAGACACAGAGACAGAGACACAGAGACAGAGACACAGAGACGGAGACACAGAGACAGAGACTGTGGGACAGAGACACAGAGACAGAGTCACGGAGACAGTGACACAGGGACAGGGACACAGAGACATAGCCGCAGAGACAGAGATATAGAGACAGAGAGACAGAGACAGAGACACAGAGACAGAGACACAGAGACAGAGACACAGACACATAGACACAGAGACAGAGACACAGGGACAGAGACACATTGACGGAGACTGTGGGACAGAGACTGTGGGACAGAGACACAGAGACAGAGTCACGGAGACAGTGACACAGGGACAGGGACACAGAGACATAGCCGCAGAGACAGAGATATAGAGACAGAGAGACAGAGACAGAGACACAGAGACAGAGACACAGAGACAGAGACACAGACACATAGACACAGAGACAGAGACACAGGGACAGAGACACATTGACGGAGACTGTGGGACAGAGACACAGAGACGGAGACTGTGGGACAGAGACACAGAGACAGAGATTCAGATGCAGAGACACAGAGACGGAGAAACAGAGACAGAGACACAGTGAGAGAGACAGAGACACAGGGAAGTAGACACTGAGACAGAAACACGGAGACAGATTCACAGAGACAGAGACACAGAGACAGAAACACAGAGACAGATTCACAGGCACAGAGACACAGAGACAGAGACACAGAGACAGTGACACAGGGACAGGGACACAGAGCCATAGCCACAGAGACACAAATACAGAGACAGAGACACAGAGACAGAGAGACAGAGACAGAGACACAGAGACGGAGATACAGGGACAGAGACACAGAGACAGGGACACAGAGAGAGTGACTCAGTGACACAGACACAGGTACACAGACATACGGACAGAGGCATTGACACAGAGACAGAGACACAGAGACAGTGACACAGGGACAGGGACAAAGAGACAGAAGCACAGAGACAGGGACACAGAGACAGAGACACAGAGACAGAGACACAGAGACAGAGACACAGAGACAGAGACACAGAGACGGAGACTGTGGGACAGAGACACAGAGACAGAGACACAGTGAGACAGAGAGAGACACAGAGACGAAGACTCAGGGACAGAGACACAGAGACAGAAACACAGAGACAGATTCACAGAGACAGAGACACAGAGACAGAGGCACAGAGACGGAGACACAAGGACAGAGACACAGAGACAGGGACACAGAGACAGAGACACAGAGACAGGGACACCGAGAGAGCGAGACAGAGACACAGAGACGGACGCAGAGGGACAGACACACAGCCAGAGACACAGAGAAAGAGAAACAGAGACAGAGACAGGGTCACAGAGACAGAGACTCAGAGACAGATACACGCACACAGAGACACAGACAGAGACACAGAGACGGAGACACAAGGACAGAGACACAGAGACGGAGACGCAGGGACGGAGACACAGAGACCCAGACACAGAGACAGAGACACAGAGACAGAGACACAGAGACAGAGACACAGAGACAGAGGCACAGAGACAGAGACATAGAGACAGAGACACAGAGACGGCGACACAGGTACAGAGACACACGGACAGAGGCATAGACACAGAGACAGAGTCACAGAGACAGTTACACAGGGACAGGGACACAGAGACATAGCCACAGAGACAGAGACATAGAGACAGAGACACAGAGACAGGGACACAGAGACAGAGACACAGAGACGGAGACACAGGGACAGAGACACAGAGACAGGGGCACAGAGAGAGTGACTCAGAGACAGAAACACAGAGACAGATTCGCAGAGACAGAGACTCAGAGATAGAGACACAGGGACAGAGACAGAGACAGAGACACAGAGACAGAGACACAGAGACAGAGACACAGAGACGGAGTCTGTGGGACAGAGACACAGAGACGGAGACTGTGGGACAGAGACACAGATACAGAGACACAGTGAGACAGACAGAGACACAGAGACGGAGACACAGGGACAGAGACACAGAGACAGAAACACAGAGACAGATTCACAGAGACAGAGACACAGAGACAGAGGCACAGAGACGGAGACACAAGGACAGAGACACAGAGACAGGGACACAGAGACAGAGACACAGAGACAGGGACACCGAGAGAGAGAGACAGAGACACAGAGACGGAGACACAGGGACAGAGACACAGAGAAAGAGAAACAGAGACAGAGACAGAGACAGACACAGAGACAGAGACTCAGAGACAGAGACACACGCACAGAGACAGAGACAGAGACACAGAGACGGAGACACAGGGACAGAGACACAGAAACAGGGACACGGAGACAGAGTCACAGAGACAGAGTCACAGAGACAGAGACACAGAGACGGAGACACAGAGACAGGGACACAGACACAGAGACAATGAGACAGAGCCACAGAGACAAAGACACACAGACAGAGGCACAGGGACAGAGACACAGAGACAGGGACACAGAGGCAGAGACACAGGGACAGATTCACAGACAGAGACACGGAGAGAGACCCACGGAGACAGAGACACAGAGACAGAGACACAGAGACAGAGACACAGAGACGGAGACACAGGGACAGAGACACAGAGACAGGGACACAGAGAGAGTGACTCAGAGACAGAGACACAGGGACAGAGGCACAGAGACATAGACACAGAGACAGAGACACAGAGACAGAGACACAGAGACAGAGAAACAGAGACAGAGACACAGAGACAGAGACACAGAGACGGAGACACAGGGACAGAGACACAGAGACAGGGACACAGAGAGAGTGACTCAGAGACAGAGACACAGAGACGGAGACAGAGACACAGAGACAGAGAAAAAGAGACAGAGACACAAAGACATAGGCACAGAGACAGAGACACAGAGACAGAGACACAGAGACGGAGAATGTGGGACAGAGACACAGGGACAGAGACACAGTGAGACAGACAGAGACACAGAGACGGAGACACAGGCACAGAGACACAGAGGCAGAAACACAGAGACAGATTCACAGAGACAGAGACCCAGAGACAGTGGCACAGAGCGAGAGACACAGAGACAGAGACACGGAGGCAGAGACATAGAGACATAGACACAGAGACAGAGACACAGAGACAGAGACTCAGAGACAGAGACACAGAGACGGAGATACAGAGACAGAGGCACAGAGACAGAGACATAGAGACAGAGACACAGAGACGGCGACACAGGTACAGAGACACACGGACAGAGGCATAGACACAGAGACAGAGTCACAGGGACAGGGACACAGAGACATAGCCACAGAGACAGAGACATAGAGACAGAGACACAGAGACAGAGACACAGAGACGGAGACACAGGGACAGAGACACAGAGACAGGGACACAGAGAGAGTGACTCAGAGACAGAGACACAGAGACAGAGATACAGAGACAGAGGCACAGAGACAGAGACATAGAGACAGAGACACAGAGACGGCGACACAGGTACAGAGACACACGGACAGAGGCATAGACACAGAGACAGAGTCACAGAGACAGTGACACAGGGACAGGGACACAGAGACATAGCCACAGAGTCAGAGACATAGAGACAGAGACACAGAGACAGAGACACAGAGACGGAGACACAGGGACAGAGACACAGAGACAGGGACACAGAGAGAGTGACTCAGAGACAGAAACACAGAGACAGATTCACAGAGACAAAGACTCAGAGATAGAGACACAGGGACAGAGACAGGGACAGAGACACAGAGACAGAGACACAGAGACAGAGACACAGAGACAGAGACAGAGAGACAGAGACACAGAGACAGAGACACAGAGACAGAGACACAGAGACAGAGACACAGGGGCAGAGACACCGAGACAGAGACACAGAGACAGAGACTGTGGGACAGTGACACAGAGACAGAGACACAGAGACAGAGTCACGGAGACAGTGACACAGGGACAGGGACACAGAGACATAGCCGCAGAGACAGAGATATAGAGACAGAGAGACAGAGACAGAGACACAGAGACGGAGACTGTGGGACAGAGACACAGAGACGGAGACACAGGGACAGAGACACAGAGACAGGGACACAGAGACATAGCCACAGAGACAGAGACATAGAGACAGAGACACAGAGACAGGGACACAGAGACAGAGACACAGAGACGGAGATACAGGGACAGAGACACAGAGACAGGGACACAGAGAGAGTGACTCAGAGACAGAAACACAGAGACAGATTCGCAGAGACAGAGACTCAGAGATAGAGACACAGGGACAGAGACAGAGACAGAGACACAGAGACAGAGACACAGAGACAGAGACACAGAGACAGAGACACAGAGACAGATTCACAGAGACAAAGACTCAGAGATAGAGACACAGGGACAGAGACAGGGACAGAGACACAGAGACAGAGACACAGAGACAGAGACACAGAGACAGAGACAGAGAGACAGAGACACAGAGACAGAGACACAGAGACAGAGACACAGAGACAGAGACACAGAGACAGAGACACAGAGACAGAGACACAGGGGCAGAGACACCGAGACAGAGACACAGAGACAGAGACTGTGGGACAGTGACACAGAGACAGAGACACAGAGACAGAGTCACGGAGACAGTGACACAGGGACAGGGACACAGAGACATAGCCGCAGAGACAGAGATATAGAGACAGAGAGACAGAGACAGAGACACAGAGACGGAGACTGTGGGACAGAGACACAGAGACGGAGACACAGGGACAGAGACACAGAGACAGGGACACAGAGACATAGCCACAGAGACAGAGACATAGAGACAGAGACACAGAGACAGGGACACAGAGACAGAGACACAGAGACGGAGATACAGGGACAGAGACACAGAGACAGGGACACAGAGAGAGTGACTCAGAGACAGAAACACAGAGACAGATTCGCAGAGACAGAGACTCAGAGATAGAGACACAGGGACAGAGACAGAGACAGAGACACAGAGACAGAGACACAGAGACAGAGACACAGAGACAGAGACACAGAGACAGAGACACAGAGACGGAGTCTGTGGGACAGAGACACAGAGACGGAGACTGTGGGACAGAGACACAGATACAGAGACACAGTGAGACAGACAGAGACACAGAGACGAAGACACAGGGACAGAGACACAGAGACAGAAACACAGAGACAGATTCACAGAGACAGAGACACAGAGACAGAGGCACAGAGACGGAGACACAAGGACAGAGACACAGAGACAGGGACACAGAGACAGAGACACAGAGACAGGGACACCGAGAGAGAGAGACAGAGACACAGAGACGGAGACACAGGGACAGAGACACAGAGAAAGAGAAACAGAGACAGAGACAGAGACAGACACAGAGACAGAGACTCAGAGACAGAGACACACGCACAGAGACAGAGACAGAGACACAGAGACGGAGACACAGGGACAGAGACACAGAAACAGGGACACAGAGACAGAGTCACAGAGACAGAGTCACAGAGACAGAGACACAGAGACAGGGACACAGACACAGAGACAATGAGACAGAGCCACAGAGACAAAGACACACAGACAGATACACAGAGACAGAGACACAATGACAGAGATTTAGAGACAGAGACACAGGTAGAGAGGCACAGAAACGGAGACACAGAGACAGAGGCATAGACACAGAGACAGAGACACAGAGACAGAGACACAGAGACGGAAACACAGGGACAGAGACACAGAGAAAGAGAAACAGAGACAGAGACACAGAGACGGAGACGCAAGGACAGAGACACAGAGACAGGGACATAGAGAGAGAGACTAAGAGACAGAGAAACAGAGACGGAGACAGAGACACAGAGACAGAGACAAAGAGACAGAGACACAGAGACATAGGCACAGAGACAGAGACACAGAGACAGAGACACAGAGACGGAGACACAGAGACAGGGACACAGACACAGAGACAATGAGACAGAGCCACAGAGACAAAGACACACAGACAGAGACACAGGGACAGAGACACAGAGACAGGGACACAGAGGCAGAGACACAGGGACAGATTCACAGACAGAGACACGGAGAGAGACCCACGGAGACAGAGACGCAGAGACAGAGACACAGAGACAGAGACACAGAGACGGAGACACAGGGACAGAGACACAGAGACAGGGACACAGAGAGAGTGACTCAGAGACAGAGACACAGAGACGGAGACAGAGACACAGAGACAGAGACAAAGAGACAGAGACACAAAGACATAGGCACAGAGACAGAGACACAGAGACAGAGACACAGAGACGGAGAATGTGGGACAGAGACACAGGGACAGAGACACAGTGAGACAGACAGAGACACAGAGACGGAGACACAGGCACAGAGACACAGAGGCAGAAACACAGAGACAGATTCACAGAGACAGAGACCCAGAGACAGTGGCACAGAGCGAGAGACACAGAGAAAGAGACACGGAGGCAGAGACATAGAGACATAGACACAGAGACAGAGACACAGAGACAGAGACTCAGAGACAGAGAGACAGAGACAGAGATACAGAGACAGAGGCACAGAGACAGAGACATAGAGACAGAGACACAGAGACGGCGACACAGGTACAGAGACACACGGACAGAGGCATAGACACAGAGACAGAGTCACAGAGACAGTGACACAGGGACAGGGACACAGAGACATAGCCACAGAGACAGAGACATAGAGACAGAGACACAGAGACAGAGACACAGAGACGGAGACACAGGGACAGAGACACAGAGACAGAGGCACAGAGACGGAGACACAAGGACAGAGACACAGAGACAGGGACACAGAGACAGAGACACAGAGACAGGGACACCGAGAGAGAGAGACAGAGACACAGAGACGGAGACACAGGGACAGAGACACAGAGAAAGAGAAACAGAGACAGAGACAGAGACAGACACAGAGACAGAGACTCAGAGACAGAGACACACGCACAGAGACAGAGACAGAGACACAGAGACGGAGACACAGGGACAGAGACACAGAAACAGGGACACAGAGACAGAGTCACAGAGACAGAGTCACAGAGACAGAGACACAGAGACAGGGACACAGACACAGAGACAATGAGACCGAGCCACAGAGACAAAGACACACAGACAGATACACAGAGACAGAGACACAATGACAGAGATTTAGAGACAGAGACACAGGTAGAGAGGCACAGAAACGGAGACACAGAGACAGAGGCATAGACACAGAGACAGAGACACAGAGACAGAGACACAGAGACGGAAACACAGGGACAGAGACACAGAGAAAGAGAAACAGAGACAGAGACACAGAGACGGAGACGCAAGGACAGAGACACAGAGACAGGGACATAGAGAGAGAGACTAAGAGACAGAGAAACAGAGACGGAGACAGAGACACAGAGACAGAGACAAAGAGACAGAGACACAGAGACATAGGCACAGAGACAGAGACACAGAGACAGAGACACAGAGGCGGAGACACAGAGACAGGGACACAGACACAGAGACAATGAGACAGAGCCACAGAGACAAAGACACACAGACAGAGACACAGGGACAGAGACACAGAGACAGGGACACAGAGGCAGAGACACAGGGACAGATTCACAGACAGAGACACGGAGAGAGACCCACGGAGACAGAGACGCAGAGACAGAGACACAGAGACAGAGACACAGAGACGGAGACACAGGGACAGAGACACAGAGACAGGGACACAGAGAGAGTGACTCAGAGACAGAGACACAGGGACAGAGGCACAGAGACATAGACACAGAGACAGAGACACAGAGACAGAGACACAGAGACAGAGAAACAGAGACAGAGACACAGAGACAGAGACACAGAGACAGAGACACAGAGACGGAGACACAGGGACAGAGACACAGAGACAGGGACACAGAGAGAGTGACTCAGAGACAGAGACACAGAGACGGAGACAGAGACACAGAGACAGAGACAAAGAGACAGAGACACAAAGACATAGGCACAGAGACAGAGACACAGAGACAGAGACACAGAGACGGAGAATGTGGGACAGAGACACAGGGACAGAGACACAGTGAGACAGACAGAGACACAGAGACGGAGACACAGGCACAGAGACACAGAGGCAGAAACACAGAGACAGATTCACAGAGACAGAGACCCAGAGACAGTGGCACAGAGCGAGAGACACAGAGACAGAGACACGGAGGCAGAGACATAGAGACATAGACACAGAGACAGAGACACAGAGACAGAGACTCAGAGACAGAGAGACAGAGACAGAGATACAGAGACAGAGGCACAGAGACAGAGACATAGAGACAGAGACACAGAGACGGCGACACAGGTACAGAGACACACGGACAGAGGCATAGACACAGAGACAGAGTCACAGAGACAGTGACACAGGGACAGGGACACAGAGACATAGCCACAGAGACAGAGACATAGAGACAGAGACACAGAGACAGAGACACAGAGACGGAGACACAGGGACAGAGACACAGAGACAGGGACACAGAGAGAGTGACTCAGAGACAGAAACACAGAGACAGATTCACAGAGACAAAGACTCAGAGATAGAGACACAGGGACAGAGACAGGGACAGAGACACAGAGACAGAGACACAGAGACAGAGACACAGAGACAGAGACAGAGAGACAGAGACACAGAGACAGAGACACAGAGACAGAGACACAGAGACAGAGACACAGAGACAGAGACACAGGGGCAGAGACACCGAGACAGAGACACAGAGACAGAGACTGTGGGACAGTGACACAGAGACAGAGACACAGAGACAGAGTCACGGAGACAGTGACACAGGGACAGGGACACAGAGACATAGCCGCAGAGACAGAGATATAGAGACAGAGAGACAGAGACAGAGACACAGAGACGGAGACTGTGGGACAGAGACACAGAGACGGAGACACAGGGACAGAGACACAGAGACAGGGACACAGAGGCAGAGACACAGGGACAGATTCACAGACAGAGACACGGAGAGAGACCCACGGAGACAGAGACACAGAGACAGAGACACAGAGACGGAGACACAGGGACAGAGACACAGAGACAGGGACACAGAGACAGTGACACAGGGACAGAGACACAGAGACATAGACACAGAGACATAGACACAGAGACAGAGACACAGAGACAGAGACACTGGGACAGAGACAGAGACAGAAACACAGAGACAGAGACACAGAGACGGAGACTGTGGGACAGAGACACAGAGACAGAGATATAGATGCAGAGACACATAGACGGAGACGCAGGGACAGAGACACAGAGACATTGACAAAGAGGCAGAGAAACAGGGACAGATTCACAGGGACAGCGACACGGAGAGAGACCCAAGGAGACAGAGACACAGAGACAGAGACACAGAGACAGAGACACAGAGACAGATACACAGAGACAGAGACACAGAGACAGAGGCACAGAGACAGAGACACAGAGACAGAGACACAGAGACAGAGACACAGAGACAGAGACACAGAGACGAAGACTGTGGGACAGAGACACAGAGACGGAGACTGTGGGACAGAGACACAGAGACAGAGACACAGTGAGACAGACAGAGACAGAGACACAGAGACAGAAACACAGAGACAGGGACATAGAGACAGAGACACAGAGACGGCGACACAGGTACAGAGACACACGGACAGAGGCATAGACGCAGAGACAGTGATACAGGGACAGGGACACAGAGACATAGCCACAGAGACAGAGACATAGAGACAGAGACACAGAGACAGAGACACAGAGACGGAGATACAGGGACAGAGACAAAGAGACAGAGACACAGAGACATAGGCACAGAGACAGAGACACAGAGCAGAGACACAGAGACGGCGATTGTGGGACAGAGACACAGAGACAGAGACACAGTGAAACAGAGAGAGACACAGAGACGGAGACACAGGGACAGAGACACAGCGGCAGAGGCATAGACACAGAGAGAGGGACACAGAGAGAGAGACACAGAGACAGAGACACAGAGACGGAGATACAGGGACAGAGACACAGAGACAGGGACACAGAGAGAGCGACTCAGTGACAGAGACACAGGGACAGAGGCACAGAGACATAGACACAGAGACAGAGACACAGGGACAGAGACACAGAGACGGAGACTGTGGGACAGAGACACAGAGACGGAGACTGTGGGACAGAGGCACAGAGACAGAGATTCAGATGCAGAGACACAGAGACGGAGACACAGGGACAGAGACACAGAGACAGAGATTCAGATGCAGAGACACAGAGACGGAGACACAGGGACAGAGACACAGAGACAGGGACACAGAGGCAGAGACACAGGGACAGATTCACAGACAGAGACACGGAGAGAGACCCACGGAGACAGAGACACAGAGACAGAGACACAGAGACGGAGACACAGGGACAGAGACACAGAGACAGGGACACAGAGACAGTGACACAGGGACAGAGACACAGAGACATAGACACAGAGACATAGACACAGAGACAGAGACACAGAGACAGAGACACTGGGACAGAGACAGAGACAGAAACACAGAGACAGAGACACAGAGACGGAGACTGTGGGACAGAGACACAGAGACAGAGATATAGATGCAGAGACACATAGACGGAGACGCAGGGACAGAGACACAGAGACATTGACAAAGAGGCAGAGAAACAGGGACAGATTCACAGGGACAGCGACACGGAGAGAGACCCACGGAGACAGAGACACAGAGACAGAGACACAGAGACAGAGACACAGAGACAGATACACAGAGACAGAGACACAGAGACAGAGGCACAGAGACAGAGACACAGAGACAGAGACACAGAGACAGAGACACAGAGACAGAGACACAGAGACAGAGACAGAGAGACAGAGACACAGAGACAGAGACACAGAGACAGAGACACAGAGACAGAGACACAAAGACAGAGACACAGAGACAGAGACACAGAGACAGAGACACAGAGACAGAGACACAGAGACGAAGACTGTGGGACAGAGACACAGAGACGGAGACTGTGGGACAGAGACACAGAGACAGAGACACAGTGAGACAGACAGAGACAGAGACACAGAGACAGAAACACAGAGACAGGGACATAGAGACAGAGACACAGAGACGGCGACACAGGTACAGAGACACACGGACAGAGGCATAGACGCAGAGACAGTGATACAGGGACAGGGACACAGAGACATAGCCACAGAGACAGAGACATAGAGACAGAGACACAGACACAGAGACACAGAGACGGAGATACAGGGACAGAGACAAAGAGACAGAGACACAGAGACATAGGCACAGAGACAGAGACACAGAGCAGAGACACAGAGACGGCGATTGTGGGACAGAGACACAGAGACAGAGACACAGTGAAACAGAGAGAGACACAGAGACGGAGACATAGGGACAGAGACACAGCGGCAGAGGCATAGACACAGAGAGAGGGACACAGAGAGAGAGACACAGAGACAGAGACACAGAGACGGAGATACAGGGACAGAGACACAGAGACAGGGACACAGAGAGAGCGACTCAGTGACAGAGACACAGGGACAGAGGCACAGAGACATAGACACAGAGACAGAGACACAGGGACAGAGACACAGAGACGGAGACTGTGGGACAGAGACACAGAGACGGAGACTGTGGGACAGAGACACAGAGACAGAGATTCAGATGCAGAGACACAGAGACGGAGACACAGGGACAGAGACACAGAGACAGAGATTCAGATGCAGAGACACAGAGACGGAGACACTGGGACAGAGACACAGAGACAGAGTTTCAGATGCAGAGACACAGAGACGGAGACACAGGGACAGAGACACAGAGACATGGACACAGAGGCAGATACACAGGGACAGATTCACAGAGACAGCGACACGGAGAGAGACCCACGGAGACAGAGACACAGAGACAGAGACACAGAGACGGAGACACAGGGACAGAGACACAGAAACAGGGACACAGGGACAGAGACACAGAGACAGAGACACAGAGACAGAGACACAGGGACAGAGACACAGAGACATAGACACAGAGACATAGACACAGAGACAGAGACACAGAGACAGAGACACTGGGACAGAGACAGAGACAGAAACACAGAGACAGAGACACAGAGACGGAGACTGTGGGACAGAGACACAGAGACAGAGATATAGATGCAGAGACACATAGACGGAGACGCAGGGACAGAGACACAGAGACATTGACAAAGAGGCAGAGAAACAGGGACAGATTCACAGGGACAGCGACACGGAGAGAGACCCAAGGAGACAGAGACACAGAGACAGAGACACAGAGACAGAGACACAGAGACAGATACACAGAGACAGAGACACAGAGACAGAGGCACAGAGACAGAGACACAGAGACAGAGACACAGAGACAGAGACACAGAGACAGAGACACAGAGACGAAGACTGTGGGACAGAGACACAGAGACGGAGACTGTGGGACAGAGACACAGAGACAGAGACACAGTGAGACAGACAGAGACAGAGACACAGAGACAGAAACACAGAGACAGGGACATAGAGACAGAGACACAGAGACGGCGACACAGGTACAGAGACACACGGACAGAGGCATAGACGCAGAGACAGTGATACAGGGACAGGGACACAGAGACATAGCCACAGAGACAGAGACATAGAGACAGAGACACAGAGACAGAGACACAGAGACGGAGATACAGGGACAGAGACAAAGAGACAGAGACACAGAGACATAGGCACAGAGACAGAGACACAGAGCAGAGACACAGAGACGGCGATTGTGGGACAGAGACACAGAGACAGAGACACAGTGAAACAGAGAGAGACACAGAGACGGAGACACAGGGACAGAGACACAGCGGCAGAGGCATAGACACAGAGAGAGGGACACAGAGAGAGAGACACAGAGACAGAGACACAGAGACGGAGATACAGGGACAGAGACACAGAGACAGGGACACAGAGAGAGCGACTCAGTGACAGAGACACAGGGACAGAGGCACAGAGACATAGACACAGAGACAGAGACACAGGGACAGAGACACAGAGACGGAGACTGTGGGACAGAGACACAGAGACGGAGACTGTGGGACAGAGGCACAGAGACAGAGATTCAGATGCAGAGACACAGAGACGGAGACACAGGGACAGAGACACAGAGACAGAGATTCAGATGCAGAGACACAGAGACGGAGACACAGGGACAGAGACACAGAGACAGGGACACAGAGGCAGAGACACAGGGACAGATTCACAGACAGAGACACGGAGAGAGACCCACGGAGACAGAGACACAGAGACAGAGACACAGAGACGGAGACACAGGGACAGAGACACAGAGACAGGGACACAGAGACAGTGACACAGGGACAGAGACACAGAGACATAGACACAGAGACATAGACACAGAGACAGAGACACAGAGACAGAGACACTGGGACAGAGACAGAGACAGAAACACAGAGACAGAGACACAGAGACGGAGACTGTGGGACAGAGACACAGAGACAGAGATATAGATGCAGAGACACATAGACGGAGACGCAGGGACAGAGACACAGAGACATTGACAAAGAGGCAGAGAAACAGGGACAGATTCACAGGGACAGCGACACGGAGAGAGACCCACGGAGACAGAGACACAGAGACAGAGACACAGAGACAGAGACACAGAGACAGATACACAGAGACAGAGACACAGAGACAGAGGCACAGAGACAGAGACACAGAGACAGAGACACAGAGACAGAGACACAGAGACAGAGACACAGAGACAGAGACAGAGAGACAGAGACACAGAGACAGAGACACAGAGACAGAGACACAGAGACAGAGACACAAAGACAGAGACACAGAGACAGAGACACAGAGACAGAGACACAGAGACAGAGACACAGAGACGAAGACTGTGGGACAGAGACACAGAGACGGAGACTGTGGGACAGAGACACAGAGACAGAGACACAGTGAGACAGACAGAGACAGAGACACAGAGACAGAAACACAGAGACAGGGACATAGAGACAGAGACACAGAGACGGCGACACAGGTACAGAGACACACGGACAGAGGCATAGACGCAGAGACAGTGATACAGGGACAGGGACACAGAGACATAGCCACAGAGACAGAGACATAGAGACAGAGACACAGACACAGAGACACAGAGACGGAGATACAGGGACAGAGACAAAGAGACAGAGACACAGAGACATAGGCACAGAGACAGAGACACAGAGCAGAGACACAGAGACGGCGATTGTGGGACAGAGACACAGAGACAGAGACACAGTGAAACAGAGAGAGACACAGAGACGGAGACACAGGGACAGAGACACAGCGGCAGAGGCATAGACACAGAGAGAGGGACACAGAGAGAGAGACACAGAGACAGAGACACAGAGACGGAGATACAGGGACAGAGACACAGAGACAGGGACACAGAGAGAGCGACTCAGTGACAGAGACACAGGGACAGAGGCACAGAGACATAGACACAGAGACAGAGACACAGGGACAGAGACACAGAGACGGAGACTGTGGGACAGAGACACAGAGACGGAGACTGTGGGACAGAGACACAGAGACAGAGATTCAGATGCAGAGACACAGAGACGGAGACACAGGGACAGAGACACAGAGACAGAGATTCAGATGCAGAGACACAGAGACGGAGACACTGGGACAGAGACACAGAGACAGAGTTTCAGATGCAGAGACACAGAGACGGAGACACAGGGACAGAGACACAGAGACATGGACACAGAGGCAGATACACAGGGACAGATTCACAGAGACAGCGACACGGAGAGAGACCCACGGAGACAGAGACACAGAGACAGAGACACAGAGACGGAGACACAGGGACAGAGACACAGAAACAGGGACACAGGGACAGAGACACAGAGACAGAGACACAGAGACAGAGACACAGAGACAGAGACACAGAGACAGAGACACAGAGACAGAGACACAGAGACAGAGACACAGAGACATAGACACAGAGACAGAGACACAGGGACAGAGACACATTGACGGAGACTGTGGGACAGAGACACAGAGACGGAGACTGTGGGACAGAGACACAGAGAGAGAGATTCAGATGCAGAGACACAGAGACGGAGAAACAGAGACAGAGACACAGTGAGAGAGACAGAGACACAGGGATGTAGACACTGAGACAGAAACACGGAGACAGATTCACAGAGACAGAGACACAGAGACAGAAACACAGAGACAGATTCACAGGCACAGAGACACAGAGACAGAGGCACAGAGACAGAGACACAGGGACAGGGACACAGAGCCATAGCCACAGAGACACAAATACAGAGACAGAGACACAGAGACAGAGACACAGAGACAGAGACACAGAGACGGAGATACAGGGACAGAGACACAGAGACAGGGACACAGAGAGAGTGACTCAGTGACACAGACACAGGTACACAGACATACGGACAGAGGCATTGACACAGAGACAGAGACACAGAGACAGTGACACAGGGACAGGGACAAAGAGACAGAAGCACAGAGACAGGGACACAGAGACAGAGACACAGAGACAGAGACGCAGAGACGAAGACTGTGGGACAGAGACACAGAGACGGAGACTGTGGGACAGAGACACAGAGACAGAGACACAGTGAGACAGAGAGAGACACAGAGACGAAGACACAGGGACAGAGACACAGAGACAGAAACACAGAGACAGATTCACAGAGACAGAGACACAGAGACAGAGGCACAGAGACGGAGACACAAGGACAGAGACACAGAGACAGGGACACAGAGACAGAGACACAGAGACAGGGACACCGAGAGAGCGAGACAGAGACACAGAGACGGACGCAGAGGGACAGACACACAGCCAGAGACACAGAGAAAGAGAAACAGAGACAGAGACAGAGAGAGAGACAGAGACAGAGACAGAGACAGAGAAAGAGACAGAGACAGAGACAGAGACACAGAGACAGGGACACAGAGAAAGAGAAACAGAGACAGAGACAGGGTCACAGAGACAGAGACTCAGAGACAGATACACGCACACAGAGACACAGACAGAGACACAGAGACGGAGACACAGGGACAGAGACACAGAGAAAGAGAAACGGAGACAGAGACAGAGACAGAGACACAGAGACAGAGATTCAGAGACAGAGACACACGCACAGCGACAGAGACAGAGACACAGAGACGGAGACACAGGGACAGAGACACAGAAACAGGGACACAGAGACAGAGTCACAGAGACAGAGTCACAGAGACAGAGTCACAGAGACAGAGACACAGAGACAGGGACACAGACACAGAGACAAAGAGACAGAGACACAGAGACAGAGACTCAGAGACAGAGACACACGCACGGAGACAGAGACAGAGACACAGAGACGGAGACACAGGGACAGAGACACAGAGACAGAGACACAGAGACAGAGACACAGAGACAGAGACACAGAGACAGAGACACAGAGACAGAGACACAGAAACAGAGACACAGAGACGGAGACTGTGGGACAGAGACACAGAGACGGAGACTGTGGGACAGAGACACAGAGACAGAGGCACAGTGAGACAGACAGAGACACAGAGACGAAGACACAGGGACAGAGACACAGAGACAGAAACACAGAGACAGATTCACAGAGACAGAGACACAGAGACAGAGGCACAGAGACGGAGACACAAGGACAGAGACACAGAGACGGAGACGCAGGGACGGAGACACAGAGACCCAGACACAGAGACAGAGACACAGAGACAGAGACACAGAGACAGAGACACAGAGACAGAGGCACAGAGACAGAGACATAGAGACAGAGACACAGAGACGGCGACACAGGTACAGAGACACACGGACAGAGGCATAGACACAGAGACAGAGTCACAGAGACAGTGACACAGGGACAGGGACACAGAGACATAGCCACAGAGACAGAGACATAGAGACAGAGACACAGAGACAGGGACACAGAGACAGAGACACAGAGACGGAGACACAGGGACAGAGACACAGAGACAGGGACACAGAGAGAGTGACTCAGAGACAGAAACACAGAGACAGATTCGCAGAGACAGAGACTCAGAGATAGAGACACAGGGACAGAGACAGAGACAGAGACACAGAGACAGAGACACAGAGACAGAGACACAGAGACGGAGTCTGTGGGACAGAGACACAGAGACGGAGACTGTGGGACAGAGACACAGATACAGAGACACAGTGAGACAGACAGAGACACAGAGACGAAGACACAGGGACAGAGACACAGAGACAGAAACACAGAGACAGATTCACAGAGACAGAGACACAGAGACAGAGGCACAGAGACGGAGACACAAGGACAGAGACACAGAGACAGGGACACAGAGACAGAGACACAGAGACAGGGACACCGAGAGAGAGAGACAGAGACACAGAGACGGAGACACAGGGACAGAGACACAGAGAAAGAGAAACAGAGACAGAGACAGAGATAGACACAGAGACAGAGACTCAGAGACAGAGACACACGCACAGAGACAGAGACAGAGACACAGAGACGGAGACACAGGGACAGAGACACAGAAACAGGGACACGGAGACAGAGTCACAGAGACAGAGTCACAGAGACAGAGACACAGAGACAGGGACACAGACACAGAGACAATGAGACGGAGATACAGGGACAGAGACACAGAGACAGGGACACAGAGAGAGTGACTCAGAGACAGAAACACAGAGACAGATTCGCAGAGACAGAGAATCAGAGATAGAGACACAGGGACAGAGACAGAGACAGAGACACAGAGACAGAGACACAGAGACAGAGACACAGAGACAGAGACACAGAGACAGAGACACAGAGACGGAGTCTGTGGGACAGAGACACAGAGACGGAGACTGTGGGACAGAGACACAGATACAGAGACACAGTGAGACAGACAGAGACACAGAGACGAAGACACAGGGACAGAGACACAGAGACAGAAACACAGAGACAGATTCACAGAGACAGAGACACAGAGACAGAGGCACAGAGACGGAGACACAAGGACAGAGACACAGAGACAGGGACACAGAGACAGAGACACAGAGACAGGGACACCGAGAGAGAGAGACAGAGACACAGAGACGGAGACACAGGGACAGAGACACAGAGAAAGAGAAACAGAGACAGAGACAGAGACAGACACAGAGACAGAGACTCAGAGACAGAGACACACGCACAGAGACAGAGACAGAGACACAGAGACGGAGACACAGGGACAGAGACACAGAAACCGGGACACAGAGACAGAGTCACAGAGACAGAGTCACAGAGACAGAGACACAGAGACAGGGACACAGACACAGAGACAATGAGACAGAGCCACAGAGACAAAGACACACAGACAGATACACAGAGACAGAGACACAATGACAGAGATTTAGAGACAGAGACACAGGTAGAGAGGCACAGAAACGGAGACACAGAGACAGAGGCATAGACACAGAGACAGAGACACAGAGACAGAGACACAGAGACAGAGACACAGAGACGGAGACACAGGGACAGAGACACAGAGAAAGAGAAACAGAGACAGAGACACAGAGACGGAGACGCAAGGACAGAGACACAAAGACAGGGACATAGAGAGAGAGACTCAGAGACAGAGACACAAAGACAGGGACATAGAGAGAGAGACTCAGAGACAGAGACACAGAGACGGAGACAGAGACACAGAGACAGAGACAAAGAGACAGAGACACAGAGACATAGGCACAGAGACAGAGACACAGAGACAGAGACACAGAGACGGAGACACAGAGACAGGGACACAGACACAGAGACAATGAGACAGAGCCACAGAGACAAAGACACACAGACAGAGACACAGGGACAGAGACACAGAGACAGGGACACAGAGGCAGAGACACAGGGACAGATTCACAGACAGAGACACGGAGAGAGACCCACGGAGACAGAGACGCAGAGACAGAGACACAGAGACAGAGACACAGAGACGGAGACATAGGGACAGAGACACAGAGACAGGGACACAGAGAGAGTGACTCAGAGACAGAGACACAGGGACAGAGGCACAGAGACATAGACACAGAGACAGAGACACAGAGACAGAGACACAGAGACAGAGAAACAGAGACAGAGACACAGAGACAGAGACACAGAGACAGAGACACAGAGACGGAGACACAGGGACAGAGACACAGAGACAGGGACACAGAGAGAGTGACTCAGAGACAGAGACACAGAGACGGAGACAGAGACACAGAGACAGAGACAAAGAGACAGAGACACAAAGACATAGGCACAGAGACAGAGACACAGAGACAGAGACACAGAGACGGAGAATGTGGGACAGAGACACAGGGACAGAGACACAGTGAGACAGACAGAGACACAGAGACGGAGACACAGGCACAGAGACACAGAGGCAGAAACACAGAGACAGATTCACAGAGACAGAGACCCAGAGACAGTGGCACAGGACGAGAGACACAGAGACAGAGACACGGAGGCAGAGACATAGAGACATAGACACAGAGACAGAGACACAGAGACAGAGACTCAGAGACAGAGACACAGAGACAGAGATACAGAGACAGAGGCACAGAGACAGAGACATAGAGACAGAGACACAGAGACGGCGACACAGGTACAGAGACACACGGACAGAGGCATAGACACAGAGACAGAGTCACAGAGATAGTGACACAGGGACAGGGACACAGAGACATAGCCACAGAGACAGAGACATAGAGACAGAGACACAGAGACAGAGACACAGAGACGGAGACACAGGGACAGAGACACAGAGACAGGGACACAGAGAGAGTGACTCAGAGACAGAAACACAGAGACAGATTCACAGAGACAAAGACTCAGAGATAGAGACACAGGGACAGAGACAGGGACAGAGACACAGAGACAGAGACACAGAGACAGAGACACAGAGACAGAGACAGAGAGACAGAGACACAGAGACAGAGACACAGAGACAGAGACACAGAGACAGAGACACAGAGACAGAGACACAGGGGCAGAGACACCGAGACAGAGACACAGAGACAGAGACTGTGGGACAGTGACACAGAGACAGAGACACAGAGACAGAGTCACGGAGACAGTGACACAGGGACAGGGACACAGAGACATAGCCGCAGAGAAAGAGATATAGAGACAGAGAGACAGAGACAGAGACACAGAGACGGAGACTGTGGGACAGAGACACAGAGACGGAGACACAGGGACAGAGACACAGAGACAGGGACACAGAGGCAGAGACACAGGGACAGATTCACAGACAGAGACACGGAGAGAGACCCACGGAGACAGAGACACAGAGACAGAGACACAGAGACGGAGACACAGGGACAGAGACACAGAGACAGGGACACAGAGACAGTGACACAGGGACAGAGACACAGAGACATAGACACAGAGACATAGACACAGAGACAGAGACACAGAGACAGTGACACTGGGACAGAGACAGAGACAGAAACACAGAGACAGAGACACAGAGACGGAGACTGTGGGACAGAGACACAGAGACAGAGATATAGATGCAGAGACACATAGACGGAGACGCAGGGACAGAGACACAGAGACATTGACAAAGAGGCAGAGAAACAGGGACAGATTCACAGGGACAGCGACACGGAGAGAGACCCACGGAGACAGAGACACAGAGACAGAGACACAGAGACAGAGACACAGAGACAGATACACAGAGACAGAGACACAGAGACAGAGGCACAGAGACAGAGACACAGAGACAGAGACACAGAGACAGAGACACAGAGACAGAGACACAGAGACAGAGACACAGAGACAGAGACAGAGAGACAGAGACACAGAGACAGAGACACAGAGACAGAGACACAGAGACAGAGACACAAAGACAGAGACACAGAGACAGAGACACAGAGACAGAGACACAGAGACGAAGACTGTGGGACAGAGACACAGAGACGGAGACTGTGGGACAGAGACACATTGACAGAGACACAGTGAGACAGACAGAGACAGAGACACAGAGACAGAAACACAGAGACAGGGACATAGAGACAGAGACACAGAGACAGAGACACAGAGACGGAGATACAGGGACAGAGACAAAGAGACAGAGACACAGAGACATAGGCACAGAGACAGGGACACAGAGCAGAGACACAGAGACGGCGATTGTGGGACAGAGACACAGAGACAGAGACACAGTGAAACAGAGAGAGACACAGAGACGGAGACACAGGGACAGAGACACAGCGGCAGAGGCATAGACACAGAGAGAGGGACACAGAGAGAGAGACACAGAGACAGAGACACAGAGACGGAGATACAGGTACAGAGACACAGAGACAGGGACACAGAGAGAGCGACTCAGTGACAGAGACACAGGGACAGAGGCACAGAGACATAGACACAGAGACAGAGACACAGGGACAGAGACACAGAGACGGAGACTGTGGGACAGAGACACAGAGACGGAGACTGTGGGACAGAGACACAGAGACAGAGATTCAGATGCAGAGACACAGAGACGGAGACACAGGGACAGAGACACAGAGACAGAGATTCAGATGCAGAGACACAGAGACGGAGACACAGGGACAGAGACACAGAGACAGAGCTTCAGATGCAGAGACACAGAGACGGAGACACAGGGACAGAGACACAGAGACATGGACACAGAGGCAGATACACAGGGACAGATTCACAGAGACAGCGACACGGAGAGAGACCCACGGAGACAGAGACACAGAGACAGAGACACAGAGACGGAGACACAGGGACAGAGACACAGAAACAGGGACACAGGGACAGAGACACAGAGACAGAGATTCAGATGCAGAGACACAGAGACCGAAACACACGCACAGAGACAGAGACAGAGACACAGAGACGGAGACACAGGGAAAGAGACACAGAAACAGGGACACAGAGACAGAGTCACAGAGACAGAGTCACAGAGACAGTGACACAGGGACAGGGACACGGAGACATAGCCGCAGAGACAGAGACATAGAGACAGAGACACAGAGACAGAGACACAGAGACAGAGACACAGAGACAGAGACACAGACACAGAGACACAGAGACAGGGACACAGAGAGAGTGACTCAGAGACAGAAACACAGAGACAGAGACACAGAGACGGAGACACAGGGACAGAGACACAGAAACAGGGACACAGACACAGAGACAATGAGACAGAGCTACAGAGACAAAGACACACAGACAGAGACACAGAGACCGAGACAAAGAGACAGAGACACAATGACAGAGATTCAGAGACAGAGACACAGAGACCGAGACAAAGAGACAGAGACACAATGACAGAGATTCAGAGACAGAGACACAGAGACAGAGACACAGAGACAGAGACACAGGGACAGAGTCACGGAGACAGTGACACAGGGAGAGGGACACAGAGACATAGCCACAGATATAGAGATATAGAGACAGAGACACAGAGACAGAGACACAGAGACGGAGACTGTGGGATAGAGACACAGAGAAAGAGAAACAGAGACAGAGACAGAGACAGAGACACAGAGACAGAGACTCAGAGACAGAGACACACGCACAGAGACAGAGACGGAGACACAGAGACGGAGACACAGGGACAGAGACACAGAAACAGGGACACAGAGACAGAGTCACAGAGACAGAGGCACAGAGACGGAGACACAGGGACAGAGACACAGAGACAGTGACACAGGGACAGAGACACAGAGACATTGACAAAGAGGCAGAGAAACAGGGACAGATTCACAGGGACAGCGACACGGAGAGAGACCCACGGAGGCAGAGACACAGAGACAGAGACACAGCGACAGAGACACAGAGACAGAGAAACAGAGACAGAGACACACGGACGGAGGCATAGACGCAGAGACAGTGACACAGGGACAGGGACACAGAGACATAGCCACAGAGACAGTGACATAGAGACAGAGACACAGAGACAGAGACACAGAGACAGATTCACAGGCACAGAGACACAGAGACAGAGGCACAGAGACAGTGACACAGGGACAGGGACACAGAGCCATAGCCACAGAGACACAAATACAGAGACAGAGACACAGAGACAGAGACACAGAGACAGAGACACAGAGACAGAGACACAGAGACAGAGACACAGAGACAGAGACACAGAGACAGAGACACAGAGACAGAGACACAGAGACAGAGACACAGAGACAGAGACACAGAGACAGAGACACAGAGACATAGACACAGAGACAGAGACACAGGGACAGAGACACATTGACGGAGACTGTGGGACAGAGACACAGAGACGGAGACTGTGGGACAGAGACACAGAGACAGAGATTCAGATGCAGAGACACAGAGACGGAGAAACAGAGACAGAGACACAGTGAGAGAGACAGAGACACAGGGATGTAGACACTGAGACAGAAACACGGAGACAGATTCACAGAGACAGAGACACAGAGACAGAAACACAGAGACAGATTCACAGGCACAGAGACACAGAGACAGAGGCACAGAGACAGTGACACAGGGACAGGGACACAGAGCCATAGCCACAGAGACACAAATACAGAGACAGAGACACAGAGACAGAGACACAGAGACAGAGACACAGAGACGGAGATACAGGGACAGAGACACAGAGACAGGGACACAGAGACAGAGACACAGAGACAGGGACACCGAGAGAGCGAGACAGAGACACAGAGACGGACGCAGAGGGACAGACACACAGCCAGAGACACAGAGAAAGAGAAACAGAGACAGAGACAGAGAGAGAGACAGAGACAGAGACAGAGACAGAGAAAGAGACAGAGACAGAGACAGAGACACAGAGACAGGGACACAGAGAAAGAGAAACAGAGACAGAGACAGGGTCACAGAGACAGAGACTCAGAGACAGATACACGCACACAGAGACACAGACAGAGACACAGAGACGGAGACACAGGGACAGAGACACAGAGAAAGAGAAACGGAGACAGAGACAGAGACAGAGACACAGAGACAGAGATTCAGAGACAGAGACACACGCACAGCGACAGAGACAGAGACACAGAGACGGAGACACAGGGACAGAGACACAGAAACAGGGACACAGAGACAGAGTCACAGAGACAGAGTCACAGAGACAGAGTCACAGAGACAGAGACACAGAGACAGGGACACAGACACAGAGACAAAGAGACAGAGACACAGAGACAGAGACTCAGAGACAGAGACACACGCACGGAGACAGAGACAGAGACACAGAGACGGAGACACAGGGACAGAGACACAGAGACAGAGACACAGAGACAGAGACACAGAGACAGAGACACAGAGACAGAGACACAGAGACAGAGACACAGAAACAGAGACACAGAGACGGAGACTGTGGGACAGAGACACAGAGACGGAGACTGTGGGACAGAGACACAGAGACAGAGGCACAGTGAGACAGACAGAGACACAGAGACGAAGACACAGGGACAGAGACACAGAGACAGAAACACAGAGACAGATTCACAGAGACAGAGACACAGAGACAGAGGCACAGAGACGGAGACACAAGGACAGAGACACAGAGACGGAGACGCAGGGACGGAGACACAGAGACCCAGACACAGAGACAGAGACACAGAGACAGAGACACAGAGACAGAGACACAGAGACAGAGACACAGAGACAGAGGCACAGAGACAGAGACATAGAGACAGAGACACAGAGACGGCGACACAGGTACAGAGACACACGGACAGAGGCATAGACACAGAGACAGAGTCACAGAGACAGTGACACAGGGACAGGGACACAGAGACATAGCCACAGAGACAGAGACATAGAGACAGAGACACAGAGACAGGGACACAGAGACAGAGACACAGAGACGGAGACACAGGGACAGAGACACAGAGACAGGGACACAGAGAGAGTGACTCAGAGACAGAAACACAGAGACAGATTCGCAGAGACAGAGACTCAGAGATAGAGACACAGGGACAGAGACAGAGACAGAGACACAGAGACAGAGACACAGAGACAGAGACACAGAGACGGAGTCTGTGGGACAGAGACACAGAGACGGAGACTGTGGGACAGAGACACAGATACAGAGACACAGTGAGACAGACAGAGACACAGAGACGAAGACACAGGGACAGAGACACAGAGACAGAAACACAGAGACAGATTCACAGAGACAGAGACACAGAGACAGAGGCACAGAGACGGAGACACAAGGACAGAGACACAGAGACAGGGACACAGAGACAGAGACACAGAGACAGGGACACCGAGAGAGAGAGACAGAGACACAGAGACGGAGACACAGGGACAGAGACACAGAGAAAGAGAAACAGAGACAGAGACAGAGATAGACACAGAGACAGAGACTCAGAGACAGAGACACACGCACAGAGACAGAGACAGAGACACAGAGACGGAGACACAGGGACAGAGACACAGAAACAGGGACACGGAGACAGAGTCACAGAGACAGAGTCACAGAGACAGAGACACAGAGACAGGGACACAGACACAGAGACAATGAGACGGAGATACAGGGACAGAGACACAGAGACAGGGACACAGAGAGAGTGACTCAGAGACAGAAACACAGAGACAGATTCGCAGAGACAGAGAATCAGAGATAGAGACACAGGGACAGAGACAGAGACAGAGACACAGAGACAGAGACACAGAGACAGAGACACAGAGACAGAGACACAGAGACAGAGACACAGAGACGGAGTCTGTGGGACAGAGACACAGAGACGGAGACTGTGGGACAGAGACACAGATACAGAGACACAGTGAGACAGACAGAGACACAGAGACGAAGACACAGGGACAGAGACACAGAGACAGAAACACAGAGACAGATTCACAGAGACAGAGACACAGAGACAGAGGCACAGAGACGGAGACACAAGGACAGAGACACAGAGACAGGGACACAGAGACAGAGACACAGAGACAGGGACACCGAGAGAGAGAGACAGAGACACAGAGACGGAGACACAGGGACAGAGACACAGAGAAAGAGAAACAGAGACAGAGACAGAGACAGACACAGAGACAGAGACTCAGAGACAGAGACACACGCACAGAGACAGAGACAGAGACACAGAGACGGAGACACAGGGACAGAGACACAGAAACCGGGACACAGAGACAGAGTCACAGAGACAGAGTCACAGAGACAGAGACACAGAGACAGGGACACAGACACAGAGACAATGAGACAGAGCCACAGAGACAAAGACACACAGACAGATACACAGAGACAGAGACACAATGACAGAGATTTAGAGACAGAGACACAGGTAGAGAGGCACAGAAACGGAGACACAGAGACAGAGGCATAGACACAGAGACAGAGACACAGAGACAGAGACACAGAGACAGAGACACAGAGACGGAGACACAGGGACAGAGACACAGAGAAAGAGAAACAGAGACAGAGACACAGAGACGGAGACGCAAGGACAGAGACACAAAGACAGGGACATAGAGAGAGAGACTCAGAGACAGAGACACAAAGACAGGGACATAGAGAGAGAGACTCAGAGACAGAGACACAGAGACGGAGACAGAGACACAGAGACAGAGACAAAGAGACAGAGACACAGAGACATAGGCACAGAGACAGAGACACAGAGACAGAGACACAGAGACGGAGACACAGAGACAGGGACACAGACACAGAGACAATGAGACAGAGCCACAGAGACAAAGACACACAGACAGAGACACAGGGACAGAGACACAGAGACAGGGACACAGAGGCAGAGACACAGGGACAGATTCACAGACAGAGACACGGAGAGAGACCCACGGAGACAGAGACGCAGAGACAGAGACACAGAGACAGAGACACAGAGACGGAGACATAGGGACAGAGACACAGAGACAGGGACACAGAGAGAGTGACTCAGAGACAGAGACACAGGGACAGAGGCACAGAGACATAGACACAGAGACAGAGACACAGAGACAGAGACACAGAGACAGAGAAACAGAGACAGAGACACAGAGACAGAGACACAGAGACAGAGACACAGAGACGGAGACACAGGGACAGAGACACAGAGACAGGGACACAGAGAGAGTGACTCAGAGACAGAGACACAGAGACGGAGACAGAGACACAGAGACAGAGACAAAGAGACAGAGACACAAAGACATAGGCACAGAGACAGAGACACAGAGACAGAGACACAGAGACGGAGAATGTGGGACAGAGACACAGGGACAGAGACACAGTGAGACAGACAGAGACACAGAGACGGAGACACAGGCACAGAGACACAGAGGCAGAAACACAGAGACAGATTCACAGAGACAGAGACCCAGAGACAGTGGCACAGGACGAGAGACACAGAGACAGAGACACGGAGGCAGAGACATAGAGACATAGACACAGAGACAGAGACACAGAGACAGAGACTCAGAGACAGAGACACAGAGACAGAGATACAGAGACAGAGGCACAGAGACAGAGACATAGAGACAGAGACACAGAGACGGCGACACAGGTACAGAGACACACGGACAGAGGCATAGACACAGAGACAGAGTCACAGAGATAGTGACACAGGGACAGGGACACAGAGACATAGCCACAGAGACAGAGACATAGAGACAGAGACACAGAGACAGAGACACAGAGACGGAGACACAGGGACAGAGACACAGAGACAGGGACACAGAGAGAGTGACTCAGAGACAGAAACACAGAGACAGATTCACAGAGACAAAGACTCAGAGATAGAGACACAGGGACAGAGACAGGGACAGAGACACAGAGACAGAGACACAGAGACAGAGACACAGAGACAGAGACAGAGAGACAGAGACACAGAGACAGAGACACAGAGACAGAGACACAGAGACAGAGACACAGAGACAGAGACACAGGGGCAGAGACACCGAGACAGAGACACAGAGACAGAGACTGTGGGACAGTGACACAGAGACAGAGACACAGAGACAGAGTCACGGAGACAGTGACACAGGGACAGGGACACAGAGACATAGCCGCAGAGAAAGAGATATAGAGACAGAGAGACAGAGACAGAGACACAGAGACGGAGACTGTGGGACAGAGACACAGAGACGGAGACACAGGGACAGAGACACAGAGACAGGGACACAGAGGCAGAGACACAGGGACAGATTCACAGACAGAGACACGGAGAGAGACCCACGGAGACAGAGACACAGAGACAGAGACACAGAGACGGAGACACAGGGACAGAGACACAGAGACAGGGACACAGAGACAGTGACACAGGGACAGAGACACAGAGACATAGACACAGAGACATAGACTCAGAGACAGAGACACAGAGACAGTGACACTGGGACAGAGACAGAGACAGAAACACAGAGACAGAGACACAGAGACGGAGACTGTGGGACAGAGACACAGAGACAGAGATATAGATGCAGAGACACATAGACGGAGACGCAGGGACAGAGACACAGAGACATTGACAAAGAGGCAGAGAAACAGGGACAGATTCACAGGGACAGCGACACGGAGAGAGACCCACGGAGACAGAGACACAGAGACAGAGACACAGAGACAGAGACACAGAGACAGATACACAGAGACAGAGACACAGAGACAGAGGCACAGAGACAGAGACACAGAGACAGAGACACAGAGACAGAGACACAGAGACAGAGACACAGAGACAGAGACACAGAGACAGAGACAGAGAGACAGAGACACAGAGACAGAGACACAGAGACAGAGACACAGAGACAGAGACACAAAGACAGAGACACAGAGACAGAGACACAGAGACAGAGACACAGAGACGAAGACTGTGGGACAGAGACACAGAGACGGAGACTGTGGGACAGAGACACATTGACAGAGACACAGTGAGACAGACAGAGACAGAGACACAGAGACAGAAACACAGAGACAGGGACATAGAGACAGAGACACAGAGACAGAGACACAGAGACGGAGATACAGGGACAGAGACAAAGAGACAGAGACACAGAGACATAGGCACAGAGACAGGGACACAGAGCAGAGACACAGAGACGGCGATTGTGGGACAGAGACACAGAGACAGAGACACAGTGAAACAGAGAGAGACACAGAGACGGAGACACAGGGACAGAGACACAGCGGCAGAGGCATAGACACAGAGAGAGGGACACAGAGAGAGAGACACAGAGACAGAGACACAGAGACGGAGATACAGGTACAGAGACACAGAGACAGGGACACAGAGAGAGCGACTCAGTGACAGAGACACAGGGACAGAGGCACAGAGACATAGACACAGAGACAGAGACACAGGGACAGAGACACAGAGACGGAGACTGTGGGACAGAGACACAGAGACGGAGACTGTGGGACAGAGACACAGAGACAGAGATTCAGATGCAGAGACACAGAGACGGAGACACAGGGACAGAGACACAGAGACAGAGATTCAGATGCAGAGACACAGAGACGGAGACACAGGGACAGAGACACAGAGACAGAGCTTCAGATGCAGAGACACAGAGACGGAGACACAGGGACAGAGACACAGAGACATGGACACAGAGGCAGATACACAGGGACAGATTCACAGAGACAGCGACACGGAGAGAGACCCACGGAGACAGAGACACAGAGACAGAGACACAGAGACGGAGACACAGGGACAGAGACACAGAAACAGGGACACAGGGACAGAGACACAGAGACAGAGATTCAGATGCAGAGACACAGAGACCGAAACACACGCACAGAGACAGAGACAGAGACACAGAGACGGAGACACAGGGAAAGAGACACAGAAACAGGGACACAGAGACAGAGTCACAGAGACAGAGTCACAGAGACAGTGACACAGGGACAGGGACACGGAGACATAGCCGCAGAGACAGAGACATAGAGACAGAGACACAGAGACAGAGACACAGAGACAGAGACACAGAGACAGAGACACAGACACAGAGACACAGAGACAGGGACACAGAGAGAGTGACTCAGAGACAGAAACACAGAGACAGAGACACAGAGACGGAGACACAGGGACAGAGACACAGAAACAGGGACACAGACACAGAGACAATGAGACAGAGCTACAGAGACAAAGACACACAGACAGAGACACAGAGACCGAGACAAAGAGACAGAGACACAATGACAGAGATTCAGAGACAGAGACACAGAGACCGAGACAAAGAGACAGAGACACAATGACAGAGATTCAGAGACAGAGACACAGAGACAGAGACACAGAGACAGAGACACAGGGACAGAGTCACGGAGACAGTGACACAGGGAGAGGGACACAGAGACATAGCCACAGATATAGAGATATAGAGACAGAGACACAGAGACAGAGACACAGAGACGGAGACTGTGGGATAGAGACACAGAGAAAGAGAAACAGAGACAGAGACAGAGACAGAGACACAGAGACAGAGACTCAGAGACAGAGACACACGCACAGAGACAGAGACGGAGACACAGAGACGGAGACACAGGGACAGAGACACAGAAACAGGGACACAGAGACAGAGTCACAGAGACAGAGGCACAGAGACGGAGACACAGGGACAGAGACACAGAGACAGTGACACAGGGACAGAGACACAGAGACATTGACAAAGAGGCAGAGAAACAGGGACAGATTCACAGGGACAGCGACACGGAGAGAGACCCACGGAGGCAGAGACACAGAGACAGAGACACAGCGACAGAGACACAGAGACAGAGAAACAGAGACAGAGACACACGGACGGAGGCATAGACGCAGAGACAGTGACACAGGGACAGGGACACAGAGACATAGCCACAGAGACAGTGACATAGAGACAGAGACACAGAGACAGAGACACAGAGACAGATTCACAGGCACAGAGACACAGAGACAGAGGCACAGAGACAGTGACACAGGGACAGGGACACAGAGCCATAGCCACAGAGACACAAATACAGAGACAGAGACACAGAGACAGAGACACAGAGACAGAGACACAGAGACAGAGACACAGAGACAGAGACACAGAGACAGAGACACAGAGACAGAGACACAGAGACAGAGACACAGAGACAGAGACACAGAGACAGAGACACAGAGACAGAGACACAGAGACATAGACACAGAGACAGAGACACAGGGACAGAGACACATTGACGGAGACTGTGGGACAGAGACACAGAGACGGAGACTGTGGGACAGAGACACAGAGACAGAGATTCAGATGCAGAGACACAGAGACGGAGAAACAGAGACAGAGACACAGTGAGAGAGACAGAGACACAGGGATGTAGACACTGAGACAGAAACACGGAGACAGATTCACAGAGACAGAGACACAGAGACAGAAACACAGAGACAGATTCACAGGCACAGAGACACAGAGACAGAGGCACAGAGACAGTGACACAGGGACAGGGACACAGAGCCATAGCCACAGAGACACAAATACAGAGACAGAGACACAGAGACAGAGACACAGAGACAGAGACACAGAGACGGAGATACAGGGACAGAGACACAGAGACAGGGACACAGAGAGAGTGACTCAGTGACACAGACACAGGTACACAGACATACGGACAGAGGCATTGACACAGAGACAGAGACACAGAGACAGTGACACAGGGACAGGGACAAAGAGACAGAAGCACAGAGACAGGGACACAGAGACAGAGACACAGAGACAGAGACGCAGAGACGAAGACTGTGGGACAGAGACACAGAGACGGAGACTGTGGGACAGAGACACAGAGACAGAGACACAGTGAGACAGAGAGAGACACAGAGACGAAGACACAGGGACAGAGACACAGAGACAGAAACACAGAGACAGATTCACAGAGACAGAGACACAGAGACAGAGGCACAGAGACGGAGACACAAGGACAGAGACACAGAGACAGGGACACAGAGACAGAGACACAGAGACAGGGACACCGAGAGAGCGAGACAGAGACACAGAGACGGACGCAGATGGACAGACACACAGCCAGAGACACAGAGAAAGAGAAACAGAGACAGAGACAGAGAGAGAGACAGAGACAGAGACAGAGACAGAGAAAGAGACAGAGACAGAGACAGAGACACAGAGACAGGGACACAGAGAAAGAGAAACAGAGACAGAGACAGGGTCACAGAGACAGAGACTCAGAGACAGATACACGCACACAGAGACACAGACAGAGACACAGGGACGGAGACACATGGACAGAGACACAGAGAAAGAGAAACGGAGACAGAGACAGAGACAGAGACACAGAGACAGAGATTCAGAGACAGAGACACACGCACAGAGACAGAGACAGAGACACAGAGACGGAGACACAGGGACAGAGACACAGAAACAGGGACACAGAGACAGAGTCACAGAGACAGAGTCACAGAGACAGAGTCACAGAGACAGAGACACAGAGACAGGGACACAGACACAGAGACAAAGAGACAGAGACACAGAGACAGAGACTCAGAGACAGAGACACACGCACGGAGACAGAGACAGAGACACAGAGACGGAGACACAGGGACAGAGACACAGAGACAGAGACACAGAGACAGAGACACAGAGACAGAGACACAGAGACAGAGACACAGAGACAGAGACACAGAGACAGAGACACAGAGACAGAGACACAGAGACGGAGACTGTGGGACAGACACACAGAGACGGAGACTGTGGGACAGAGACACAGAGACAGAGGCACAGTGAGACAGACAGAGACACAGAGACGAAGACACAGGGACAGAGACACAGAGACAGAAACACAGAGACAGATTCACAGAGACAGAGACACAGAGACAGAGGCACAGAGACAGAGACACAGAGACAGAGGCACAGAGACAGAGACATAGAGACAGAGACACAGAGACGGCGACACAGGTACAGAGACACACGGACAGAGGCATAGACACAGAGACAGAGTCACAGAGACAGTGACACAGGGACAGGGACACAGAGACATAGCCACAGAGACAGAGACATAGAGACAGAGACACAGAGACAGGGACACAGAGACAGAGACGCAGAGACGAAGACTGTGGGACAGAGACACAGAGACGGAGACTGTGGGACAGAGACACAGAGACAGAGACACAGTGAGACAGAGAGAGACACAGAGACGAAGACACAGGGACAGAGACACAGAGACAGAAACACAGAGACAGATTCACAGAGACAGAGACACAGAGACAGAGGCACAGAGACGGAGACACAAGGACAGAGACACAGAGAAAGGGACACAGAGACAGAGACACAGAGACAGGGACACCGAGAGAGCGAGACAGAGACACAGAGACGGACGCAGAGGGACAGACACACAGCCAGAGACACAGAGAAAGAGAAACAGAGACAGAGACAGAGAGAGAGACAGAGACAGAGACAGAGACAGAGAAAGAGACAGAGACAGAGACAGAGACACAGAGACAGGGACACAGAGAAAGAGAAACAGAGACAGAGACAGGGTCACAGAGACAGAGACTCAGAGACAGATACACGCACACAGAGACACAGACAGAGACACAGGGACGGAGACACATGGACAGAGACACAGAGAAAGAAGAACGGAGACAGAGACAGAGACAGAAACACAGAGACAGATTCGCAGAGACAGAGACTCAGAGATAGAGACACAGGGACAGAGACGGAGACAGAGACACAGAGACAGAGACACAGAGACAGAGACACAGAGACGGAGTCTGTGGGACAGAGACACAGAGACGGAGACTGTGGGACAGAGACACAGATACAGAGACACAGTGAGACAGACAGAGACACAGAGACGAAGACACAGGGACAGAGACACAGAGACAGAAACACAGAGACAGATTCACAGAGACAGAGACACAGAGACAGAGGCACAGAGACGGAGACACAAGGACAGAGACACAGAGACAGGGACACAAAGACAGAGACACAGAGACAGGGACACCGAGAGAGAGAGACAGAGACACAGAGACGGAGACACAGGGACAGAGACACAGAGAAAGAGAAACAGAGACAGAGACAGAGACAGACACAGAGACAGAGACTCAGAGACAGAGACACACGCACAGAGACAGAGACAGAGACACAGAGACGGAGACACAGGGACAGAGACACAGAAACAGGGACACAGAGACAGAGTCACAGAGACAGAGTCACAGAGACAGAGACACAGAGACAGGGACACAGACACAGAGACAATGAGACAGAGCCACAGAGACAAAGACACACAGACAGATACACAGAGACAGAGACACAATGACAGAGATTCAGAGACAGAGACACAGGTAGAGAGGCACAGAAACGGAGACACAGAGACAGAGGCATAGACACAGAGACAGAGACACAGAGACAGAGACACAGAGACGGAGACACAGGGACAGAGACACAGAGAAAGAGAAACAGAGACAGAGACAGAGACACAGAGACGGAGACGCAAGGACAGAGACACAGAGACAGGGACACAGAGAGAGAGACTCAGAGACAGAGACACAGAGACGGAGACAGAGACACAGAGACAGAGACAAAGAGACAGAGACACAGAGACATAGGCACAGAGACAGAGACACAGAGACAGAGACACAGAGACGGAGACACAGAGACAGGGACACAGACACAGAGACAATGAGACAGAGCCACAGAGACAAAGACACACAGACAGAGGCACAGGGACAGAGACACAGAGACAGGGACACAGAGGCAGAGACACAGGGACAGATTCACAGACAGAGACACGGAGAGAGACCCACGGAGACAGAGACACAGAGACAGAGACACAGAGACGGAGACACAGGGACAGAGACACAGAGACAGGGACACAGAGAGAGTGACTCAGAGACAGAGACACAGGGACAGAGGCACAGAGACATAGACACAGAGACAGAGACACAGAGACAGAGACACAGAGACAGAGAAACAGAGACAGAGACACAGAGACAGAGACACAGAGACGGAGACACAGGGACAGAGACACAGAGACAGGGACACAGAGAGAGTGACTCAGAGACAGAGACACAGAGACGGAGACAGAGACACAGAGACAGAGAAAAAGAGACAGAGACACAAAGACATAGGCACAGAGACAGAGACACAGAGACAGAGACACAGAGACGGAGAATGTGGGACAGAGACACAGGGACAGAGACACAGTGAGACAGACAGAGACACAGAGACGGATACACAGGCACAGAGACACAGAGGCAGAAACACAGAGACAGATTCACAGAGACAGAGACCCAGAGACAGTGGCACAGAGCGAGAGACACAGAGACAGAGACACGGAGGCAGAGACATAGAGACATAGACACAGAGACAGAGACACAGAGACAGAGACTCAGAGACAGAGACACAGAGACGGAGATACAGAGACAGAGGCACAGAGACAGAGACATAGAGACAGAGACACAGAGACGGCGACACAGGTACAGAGACACACGGACAGAGGCATAGACACAGAGACAGAGTCACAGGGACAGGGACACAGAGACATAGCCACAGAGACAGAGACATAGAGACAGAGACACAGAGACAGAGACACAGAGACGGAGACACAGGGACAGAGACACAGAGACAGGGACACAGAGAGAGTGACTCAGAGACAGAGACACAGAGACAGAGATACAGAGACAGAGGCACAGAGACAGAGACATAGAGACAGAGACACAGAGACGGCGACACAGGTACAGAGACACACGGACAGAGGCATAGACACAGAGACAGAGTCACAGAGACAGTGACACAGGGACAGGGACACAGAGACATAGCCACAGAGTCAGAGACATATAGACAGAGACACAGAGACAGAGACACAGAGACGGAGACACAGGGACAGAGACACAGAGACAGGGACACAGAGAGAGTGACTCAGAGACAGAAACACAGAGACAGATTCACAGAGACAAAGACTCAGAGATAGAGACACAGGGACAGAGACAGGGACAGAGACACAGAGACAGAGACACAGAGACAGAGACACAGAGACAGAGACAGAGAGACAGAGACACAGAGACAGAGACACAGAGACAGAGACACAGAGACAGAGACACAGAGACAGAGACACAGGGGCAGAGACACCGAGACAGAGACACAGAGACAGAGACTGTGGGACAGTGACACAGAGACAGAGACACAGAGACAGAGTCACGGAGACAGTGACACAGGGACAGGGACACAGAGACATAGCCGCAGAGACAGAGATATAGAGACAGAGAGACAGAGACAGAGACACAGAGACGGAGACTGTGGGACAGAGACACAGAGACGGAGACACAGGGACAGAGACACAGAGACAGGGACACAGAGACATAGCCACAGAGACAGAGACATAGAGACAGAGACACAGAGACAGGGACACAGAGACAGAGACACAGAGACGGAGATACAGGGACAGAGACACAGAGACAGGGACACAGAGAGAGTGACTCAGAGACAGAAACACAGAGACAGATTCGCAGAGACAGAGACTCAGAGATAGAGACACAGGGACAGAGACAGAGACAGAGACACAGAGACAGAGACACAGAGACAGAGACACAGAGACAGAGACACAGAGACAGAGACACAGAGACAGAGACACAGAGACGGAGTCTGTGGGACAGAGACACAGAGACGGAGACTGTGGGACAGAGACACAGATACAGAGACACAGTGAGACAGACAGAGACACAGAGACGAAGACACAGGGACAGAGACACAGAGACAGAAACACAGAGACAGATTCACAGAGACAGAGACACAGAGACAGAGGCACAGAGACGGAGACACAAGGACAGAGACACAGAGACAGGGACACAGAGACAGAGACACAGAGACAGGGACACCGAGAGAGAGAGACAGAGACACAGAGACGGAGACACAGGGACAGAGACACAGAGAAAGAGAAACAGAGACAGAGACAGAGACAGACACAGAGACAGAGACTCAGAGACAGAGACACACGCACAGAGACAGAGACAGAGACACAGAGACGGAGACACAGGGACAGAGACACAGAAACAGGGACACAGAGACAGAGTCACAGAGACAGAGTCACAGAGACAGAGACACAGAGACAGGGACACAGACACCGAGACAATGAGACAGAGCCACAGAGACAAAGACACACAGACAGATACACAGAGACAGAGACACAATGACAGAGATTTAGAGACAGGGACACAGGTAGAGAGGCACAGAAACGGAGACACAGAGACAGAGGCATAGACACAGAGACAGAGCCACAGAGACAGAGACACAGAGACGGAGACACAGGGACAGAGACACAGAGAAAGAGAAACAGAGACAGAGACACAGAGACGGAGACGCAAGGACAGAGACACAGAGACAGGGACATAGAGAGAGAGACTCAGAGACAGAGACACAGAGACGGAGACAGAGACACAGAGACAGAGACAAAGAGACAGACACACAGAGACATAGGCACAGAGACAGAGACACAGTGACAGAGACACAGAGACGGAGACACAGAGACAGGGACACAGACACAGAGGCAATGAGACAGAGCCACAGAGACAAAGACACACAGACAGAGACACAGGGACAGAGACACAGAGACAGGGACACAGAGGCAGAGACACAGGGACAGATTCACAGACAGAGACACGGAGAGAGACCCACGGAGACAGAGACGCAGAGACAGAGACACAGAGACAGAGACACAGAGACGGAGACACAGGGACAGAGACACAGAGACAGGGACACAGAGAGAGTGACTCAGAGACAGAGACACAGGGACAGAGGCACAGAGACATAGACACAGAGACAGAGACACAGAGACAGAGACACAGAGACAGAGAAACAGAGACAGAGACACAGAGACAGAGACACAGAGACAGAGACACAGAGACGGAGACACAGGGACAGAGACACAGAGACAGGGACACAGAGAGAGTGACTCAGAGACAGAGACACAGAGACGGAGACAGAGACACAGAGACAGAGACAAAGAGACAGAGACACAAAGACATAGCCACAGAGACAGAGACACAGAGACAGAGACACAGAGACGGAGAATGTGGGACAGAGACACAGGGACAGAGACACAGTGAGACAGACAGAGACACAGAGACGGAGACACAGGCACAGAGACGCAGAGGCAGAAACACAGAGACAGATTCACAGAGACAGAGACCCAGAGACAGTGGCACAGAGCGAGAGACACAGAGACAGAGACACGGAGGCAGAGACATAGAGACATAGACACAGAGACAGAGACACAGAGACAGAGACTCAGAGACAGAGGCACAGAGACAGAGATACAGAGACAGAGGCACAGAGACAGAGACATAGAGACAGAGACACAGAGACGGCGACACAGGTACAGAGACACACGGACAGAGGCATAGACACAGAGACAGAGTCACAGAGACAGTGACACAGGGACAGGGACACAGAGACATAGCCACAGAGACAGAGACATAGAGACAGAGACACAGAGACAGAGACACAGAGACGGAGACACAGGGACAGAGACACAGAGACAGGGACACAGAGACAGAGACACAGAGACAGGGACACCGAGAGAGAGAGACAGAGACACAGAGACGGAGACACAGGGACAGAGACACAGAGAAAGAGAAACAGAGACAGAGACAGAGACAGACACAGAGACAGAGACTCAGAGACAGAGACACACGCACAGAGACAGAGACAGAGACACAGAGACGGAGACACAGGGACAGAGACACAGAAACAGGGACACAGAGACAGAGTCACAGAGACAGAGTCACAGAGACAGAGACACAGAGACAGAGACACAGAGACAGAGACACAGAGACAGAGACACAGAGACAGAGACACAGAGACAGAGACACAGAGACAGAGACACAGAGACGGAGTCTGTGGGACAGAGACACAGAGACGGAGACTGTGGGACAGAGACACAGATACAGAGACACAGTGAGACAGACAGAGACACAGAGACGAAGACACAGGGACAGAGACACAGAGACAGAAACACAGAGACAGATTCACAGAGACAGAGACACAGAGACAGAGGCACAGAGACGGAGACACAAGGACAGAGACACAGAGACAGGGACACAGAGACAGAGACACAGAGACAGGGACACCGAGAGAGAGAGACAGAGACACAGAGACGGAGACACAGGGACAGAGACACAGAGAAAGAGAAACAGAGACAGAGACAGAGACAGACACAGAGACAGAGACTCAGAGACAGAGACACACGCACAGAGACAGAGACAGAGACACAGAGACGGAGACACAGGGACAGAGACACAGAAACAGGGACACAGAGACAGAGTCACAGAGACAGAGTCACAGAGACAGAGACACAGAGACAGGGACACAGACACAGAGACAATGAGACAGAGCCACAGAGACAAAGACACACAGACAGATACACAGAGACAGAGACACAATGACAGAGATTTAGAGACAGAGACACAGGTAGAGAGGCACAGAAACGGAGACACAGAGACAGAGGCATAGACACAGAGACAGAGACACAGAGACAGAGACACAGAGACGGAGACACAGGGACAGAGACACAGAGAAAGAGAAACAGAGACAGAGACACAGAGACGGAGACGCAAGGACAGAGACACAGAGACAGGGACATAGAGAGAGAGACTCAGAGACAGAGACACAGAGACGGAGACAGAGACACAGAGACAGAGACAAAGAGACAGAGACACAGAGACATAGGCACAGAGACAGAGACACAGAGACAGAGACACAGAGACGGAGACACAGAGACAGGGACACAGACACAGAGACAATGAGACAGAGCCACAGAGACAAAGACACACAGACAGAGACACAGGGACAGAGACACAGAGACAGGGACACAGAGGCAGAGACACAGGGACAGATTCACAGACAGAGACACGGAGAGAGACCCACGGAGACAGAGACGCAGAGACAGAGACACAGAGACAGAGACACAGAGACGGAGACACAGGGACAGAGACACAGAGACAGGGACACAGAGAGAGTGACTCAGAGACAGAGACACAGGCACAGTGGCACAGAGACATAGACACAGAGACAGAGACACAGAGACAGAGACACAGAGACAGAGAAACAGAGACAGAGACACAGAGACAGAGACACAGAGACAGAGACACAGAGACGGAGACACAGGGACAGAGACACAGAGACAGGGACACAGAGAGAGTGACTCAGAGACAGAGACACAGAGACGGAGACAGAGACACAGAGACAGAGACAAAGAGACAGAGACACAAAGAGATAGGCACAGAGACAGAGACACAGAGACAGAGACACAGAGACGGAGAATGTGGGACAGAGACACAGGGACAGAGACACAGTGAGACAGACAGAGACACAGAGACGGAGACACAGGCACAGAGACACAGAGGCAGAAACACAGAGACAGATTCACAGAGACAGAGACCCAGAGACAGTGGCACAGAGCGAGAGACACAGAGACAGAGACACGGAGGCAGAGACATAGAGACATAGACACAGAGACAGAGACACAGAGACAGAGACTCAGAGACAGAGACACAGAGACAGAGATACAGAGACAGAGGCACAGAGACAGAGACATAGAGACAGAGACACAGAGACGGCGACACAGGTACAGAGACACACGGACAGAGGCATAGACACAGAGACAGAGTCACAGAGACAGTGACACAGGGACAGGGACACAGAGACATAGCCACAGAGACAGAGACATAGAGACAGAGACACAGAGACAGAGACACAGAGACGGAGACACAGGGACAGAGACACAGAGACAGGGACACAGAGAGAGTGACTCAGAGACAGAAACACAGAGACAGATTCACAGAGACAAAGACTCAGAGATAGAGACACAGGGACAGAGACAGGGACAGAGACACAGAGACAGAGACACAGAGACAGAGACACAGAGACAGAGACACAGAGACAGAGACAGAGAGACAGAGACACAGAGACAGAGACACAGAGACAGAGACAAAGAGACAGAGACACAGAGACAGAGACACAGAGACAGAGACACAGGGGCAGAGACACCGAGACAGAGACACAGAGACAGAGACTGTGGGACAGTGACACAGAGACAGAGACACAGAGACAGAGTCACGGAGACAGTGACACAGGGACAGGGACACAGAGACATAGCCGCAGAGACAGAGATATAGAGACAGAGAGACAGAGACAGAGACACAGAGACGGAGACTGTGGGACAGAGACACAGAGACGGAGACACAGGGACAGAGACACAGAGACAGGGACACAGAGGCAGAGACACAGGGACAGATTCACAGACAGAGACACGGAGAGAGACCCACGGAGACAGAGACACAGAGACAGAGACACAGAGACGGAGACACAGGGACAGAGACACAGAGACAGGGACACAGAGACAGTGACACAGGGACAGAGACACAGAGACATAGACACAGAGACATAGACACAGAGACAGAGACACAGAGACAGAGACACTGGGACAGAGACAGAGACAGAAACACAGAGACAGAGACACAGAGACGGAGACTGTGGGACAGAGACACAGATACAGAGACACAGTGAGACAGACAGAGACACAGAGACGAAGACACAGGGACAGAGACACAGAGACAGAAACACAGAGACAGATTCACAGAGACAGAGACACAGAGACAGAGGCACAGAGACGGAGACACAAGGACAGAGACACAGAGACAGGGACACAGAGACAGAGACACAGAGACAGGGACACCGAGAGAGAGAGACAGAGACACAGAGACGGAGACACAGGGACAGAGACACAGAGAAAGAGAAACAGAGACAGAGACAGAGACAGACACAGAGACAGAGACTCAGAGACAGAGACACACGCACAGAGACAGAGACAGAGACACAGAGACGGAGACACAGGGACAGAGACACAGAAACAGGGACACAGAGACAGAGTCACAGAGACAGAGTCACAGAGACAGAGACACAGAGACAGGGACACAGACACAGAGACAATGAGACAGAGCCACAGAGACAAAGACACACAGACAGATACACAGAGACAGAGACACAATGACAGAGATTTAGAGACAGAGACACAGGTAGAGAGGCACAGAAACGGAGACACAGAGACAGAGGCATAGACACAGAGACAGAGACACAGAGACAGAGACACAGAGACGGAGACACAGGGACAGAGACACAGAGAAAGAGAAACAGAGACAGAGACACAGAGACGGAGACGCAAGGACAGAGACACAGAGACAGGGACATAGAGAGAGAGACTCAGAGACAGAGACACAGAGACGGAGACAGAGACACAGAGACAGAGACAAAGAGACAGAGACACAGAGACATAGGCACAGAGACAGAGACACAGAGACAGAGACACAGAGACGGAGACACAGAGACAGGGACACAGACACAGAGACAATGAGACAGAGCCACAGAGACAAAGACACACAGACAGAGACACAGGGACAGAGACACAGAGACAGGGACACAGAGGCAGAGACACAGGGACAGATTCACAGACAGAGACACGGAGAGAGACCCACGGAGACAGAGACGCAGAGACAGAGACACAGAGACAGAGACACAGAGACGGAGACAGGGACAGAGACACAGAGACAGGGACACAGAGAGAGTGACTCAGAGACAGAGACACAGGGACAGTGGCACAGAGACATAGACACAGAGACAGAGACACAGAGACAGAGACACAGAGACAGAGAAACAGAGACAGAGACACAGAGACAGAGACACAGAGACAGAGACACAGAGACGGAGACACAGGGACAGAGACACAGAGACAGGGACACAGAGAGAGTGACTCAGAGACAGAGACACAGAGACGGAGACAGAGACACAGAGACAGAGACAAAGAGACAGAGACACAAAGAGATAGGCACAGAGACAGAGACACAGAGACAGAGACACAGAGACGGAGAATGTGGGACAGAGACACAGGGACAGAGACACAGTGAGACAGACAGAGACACAGAGACGGAGACACAGGCACAGAGACACAGAGGCAGAAACACAGAGACAGATTCACAGAGACAGAGACCCAGAGACAGTGGCACAGAGCGAGAGACACAGAGACAGAGACACGGAGGCAGAGACATAGAGACATAGACACAGAGACAGAGACACAGAGACAGAGACTCAGAGACAGAGACACAGAGACAGAGATACAGAGACAGAGGCACAGAGACAGAGACATAGAGACAGAGACACAGAGACGGCGACACAGGTACAGAGACACACGGACAGAGGCATAGACACAGAGACAGAGTCACAGAGACAGTGACACAGGGACAGGGACACAGAGACATAGCCACAGAGACAGAGACATAGAGACAGAGACACAGAGACAGAGACACAGAGACGGAGACACAGGGACAGAGACACAGAGACAGGGACACAGAGAGAGTGACTCAGAGACAGAAACACAGAGACAGATTCACAGAGACAAAGACTCAGAGATAGAGACACAGGGACAGAGACAGGGACAGAGACACAGAGACAGAGACACAGAGACAGAGACACAGAGACAGAGACACAGAGACAGAGACAGAGAGACAGAGACACAGAGACAGAGACACAGAGACAGAGACACAGAGACAGAGACACAGAGACAGAGACACAGAGACAGAGACACAGGGGCAGAGACACCGAGACAGAGACACAGAGACAGAGACTGTGGGACAGTGACACAGAGACAGAGACACAGAGACAGAGTCACGGAGACAGTGACACAGGGACAGGGACACAGAGACATAGCCGCAGAGACAGAGATATAGAGACAGAGAGACAGAGACAGAGACACAGAGACGGAGACTGTGGGACAGAGACACAGAGACGGAGACACAGGGACAGAGACACAGAGACAGGGACACAGAGGCAGAGACACAGGGACAGATTCACAGACAGAGACACGGAGAGAGACCCACGGAGACAGAGACACAGAGACAGAGACACAGAGACGGAGACACAGGGACAGAGACACAGAGACAGGGACACAGAGACAGTGACACAGGGACAGAGACACAGAGACATAGACACAGAGACATAGACACAGAGACAGAGACACAGAGACAGAGACACTGGGACAGAGACAGAGACAGAAACACAGAGACAGAGACACAGAGACGGAGACTGTGGGACAGAGACACAGATACAGAGACACAGTGAGACAGACAGAGACACAGAGACGAAGACACAGGGACAGAGACACAGAGACAGAAACACAGAGACAGATTCACAGAGACAGAGACACAGAGACAGAGGCACAGAGACGGAGACACAAGGACAGAGACACAGAGACAGGGACACAGAGACAGAGACACAGAGACAGGGACACCGAGAGAGAGAGACAGAGACACAGAGACGGAGACACAGGGACAGAGACACAGAGAAAGAGAAACAGAGACAGAGACAGAGACAGACACAGAGACAGAGACTCAGAGACAGAGACACACGCACAGAGACAGAGACAGAGACACAGAGACGGAGACACAGGGACAGAGACACAGAAACAGGGACACAGAGACAGAGTCACAGAGACAGAGTCACAGAGACAGAGACACAGAGACAGGGACACAGACACAGAGACAATGAGACAGAGCCACAGAGACAAAGACACACAGACAGATACACAGAGACAGAGACACAATGACAGAGATTTAGAGACAGAGACACAGGTAGAGAGGCACAGAAACGGAGACACAGAGACAGAGGCATAGACACAGAGACAGAGACACAGAGACAGAGACACAGAGACGGAGACACAGGGACAGAGACACAGAGAAAGAGAAACAGAGACAGAGACACAGAGACGGAGACGCAAGGACAGAGACACAGAGACAGGGACATAGAGAGAGAGACTCAGAGACAGAGACACAGAGACGGAGACAGAGACACAGAGACAGAGACAAAGAGACAGAGACACAGAGACATAGGCACAGAGACAGAGACACAGAGACAGAGACACAGAGACGGAGACACAGAGACAGGGACACAAACACAGAGACAATGAGACAGAGCCACAGAGACAAAGACACACAGACAGAGACACAGGGACAGAGACACAGAGACAGGGACACAGAGGCAGAGACACAGGGACAGATTCACAGACAGAGACACGGAGAGAGACCCACGGAGACAGAGACGCAGAGACAGAGACACAGAGACAGAGACACAGAGACGGAGACACAGGGACAGAGACACAGAGACAGGGACACAGAGAGAGTGACTCAGAGACAGAGACACAGGGACAGTGGCACAGAGACATAGACACAGAGACAGAGACACAGAGACAGAGACACAGAGACAGAGAAACAGAGACAGAGACACAGAGACAGAGACACAGAGACAGAGACACAGAGACGGAGACACAGGGACAGAGACACAGAGACAGGGACACAGAGAGAGTGACTCAGAGACAGAGACACAGAGACGGAGACAGAGACACAGAGACAGAGACAAAGAGACAGAGACACAAAGAGATAGGCACAGAGACAGAGACACAGAGACAGAGACACAGAGACGGAGAATGTGGGACAGAGACACAGGGACAGAGACACAGTGAGACAGACAGAGACACAGAGACGGAGACACAGGCACAGAGACACAGAGGCAGAAACACAGAGACAGATTCACAGAGACAGAGACCCAGAGACAGTGGCACAGAGCGAGAGACACAGAGACAGAGACACGGAGGCAGAGACATAGAGACATAGACACAGAGACAGAGACACAGAGACAGAGACTCAGAGACAGAGACACAGAGACAGAGATACAGAGACAGAGGCACAGAGACAGAGACATAGAGACAGAGACACAGAGACGGCGACACAGGTACAGAGACACACGGACAGAGGCATAGACACAGAGACAGAGTCACAGAGACAGTGACACAGGGACAGGGACACAGAGACATAGCCACAGAGACAGAGACATAGAGACAGAGACACAGAGACAGAGACACAGAGACGGAGACACAGGGACAGAGACACAGAGACAGGGACACAGAGAGAGTGACTCAGAGACAGAAACACAGAGACAGATTCACAGAGACAAAGACTCAGAGATAGAGACACAGGGACAGAGACAGGGACAGAGACACAGAGACAGAGACACAGAGACAGAGACACAGAGACAGAGACACAGAGACAGAGACAGAGAGACAGAGACACAGAGACAGAGACACAGAGACAGAGACACAGAGACAGAGACACAGAGACAGAGACACAGAGACAGAGACACAGGGGCAGAGACACCGAGACAGAGACACAGAGACAGAGACTGTGGGACAGTGACACAGAGACAGAGACACAGAGACAGAGTCACGGAGACAGTGACACAGGGACAGGGACACAGAGACATAGCCGCAGAGACAGAGATATAGAGACAGAGAGACAGAGACAGAGACACAGAGACGGAGACTGTGGGACAGAGACACAGAGACGGAGACACAGGGACAGAGACACAGAGACAGGGACACAGAGGCAGAGACACAGGGACAGATTCACAGACAGAGACACGGAGAGAGACCCACGGAGACAGAGACACAGAGACAGAGACACAGAGACGGAGACACAGGGACAGAGACACAGAGACAGGGACACAGAGACAGAGACACTGGGACAGAGACAGAGACAGAAACACAGAGACAGAGACACAGAGACGGAGACTGTGGGACAGAGACACAGAGACAGAGATATAGATGCAGAGACACATAGACGGAGACGCAGGGACAGAGACACAGAGACATTGACAAAGAGGCAGAGAAACAGGGACAGATTCACAGGGACAGCGACACGGAGAGAGACCCACGGAGACAGAGACACAGAGACAGAGACACAGAGACAGAGACACAGAGACAGAGACACAGAGACAGATACACAGAGACAGAGACACAGAGACAGAGGCACAGAGACAGAGACACAGAGACAGAGACACAGAGACAGAGACACAGAGACAGAGACACAGAGACAGAGACAGAGAGACAGAGACACAGAGACAGAGACACAGAGACAGAGACACAGAGACAGAGACACAAAGACAGAGACACAGAGACAGAGACACAGAGACAGAGACACAGAGACGAAGACTGTGGGACAGAGACACAGAGACGGAGACTGTGGGACAGAGACACAGAGACAGAGACACAGTGAGACAGACAGAGACAGAGACACAGAGACAGAAACACAGAGACAGGGACATAGAGACAGAGACACAGAGACGGCGACACAGGTACAGAGACACACGGACAGAGGCATAGACGCAGAGACAGTGATACAGGGACAGGGACACAGAGACATAGCCACAGAGACAGAGACATAGAGACAGAGACACAGAGACAGAGACACAGAGACGGAGATACAGGGACAGAGACAAAGAGACAGAGACACAGAGACATAGGCACAGAGAGAGAGACACAGAGCAGAGACACAGAGACGGCGATTGTGGGACAGAGACACAGAGACAGAGACACAGTGAAACAGAGAGAGACACAGAGACGGAGACACAGGGACAGAGACACAGCGGCATAGGCATAGACACAGAGAGAGGGACACAGAGAGAGAGACACAGAGACAGAGACACAGAGACGGAGATACAGAGACAGTGACACAGGGACAGAGACACAGAGACATAGACACAGAGACAGAGACACAGGGACAGAGACACAGAGACAGAAACACAGAGACAGATTCACAGAGACAGAGACACAGAGACAGAGGCACAGAGACGGAGACACAAGGACAGAGACACAGAGACAGTGACACAGGGACAGGGACACAGAGACAGAGACACAGAGACAGGGACACAGAGACAGAGACACAGAGAGAGAGACATAGAGACGGAGACTGTGGGACAGAGACACAGAGACGGAGACTGTGGGACAGAGACACCGAGACAGAGACACAGTGAGACAGACAGAGACACAGAGACGAAGACACAGGGACAGAGACACAGAGACAGAAACACAGAGCCAGATTCACAGAGACAGAGACACAGAGACAGAGGCACAGAGATGGAGACACAAGGACAGAGACACAGAGACAGGGACACAGAGACAGAGACACAGAGACAGGGACACCGAGAGAGAGAGACAGAGACGCAGAGACGGAGACAGAGGGACAGACGCAGAGTCAGAGACACAGAGAAAGAGAAGCAGAGACAGAGACAGAGAGAGAGACAGAGACAGACACAGAGACAGAGACACAGAGACAGAGACACAGAGACAGAGACACAGAGACAGAGACACAGACACAGTGACACAGAGACAGAGACACAGAGACAGAGACACAGAGACAGAGACACAGAGACAGAGACACAGACAGAGACACAGAGACGGAGGCACAGGGACAGAGACACAGAGAAAGAGAAACAGAGACAGAGACACAGAGACGGAGACGCAAGGACAGAGACACAGAGACAGGGACACAGAGAGAGAGACTCAGAGACACAGACACAGAGACAGAGATACAGAGACGGAGACGCAGAGACAGATACAGAGGCAGAGACACAGAGACAGAGACAGAGACGCAGAGACGGAGACGCAGGGACAGTGACACAGAGACAAAGACACAGAGACAGAGACTCAGAGACAGAGACGCAGAGACGGAGAATCTGGGACAGAGACACAGAGACAGAGATTCAGAGGCAGAGACAGAGAGAGAGAGACGCAGAGACAGATACACGGACGCAGAGACACAGAGGAATAGACACAGAGACACGGAGGCAGAGACACTGAGACAGGAACACAGAGACAGCGACACGGAGAGAGACCCACGGAGACAGAGACACAGAGACAGAGACACAGAGACAGAGACACAGATACAGAGACACAGAGAAAGAGACACAGAGACAGAGACACAGAGACAGAGACACAGAGACAGAGACACAGAGACAGAGACACAGAGACAGAGACACAGAGACAGAGACAGAGATATAGAGACACAGAGACAGAGACACAGAGACAGAGACACAGAGACAGAGACACAGAGACAGAGGCACAGAGACAGAAGCACAGAGACAGAGACACAGAGACAGAGACACAGAGACAGGGACACAGAGACAGGGACACAGAGACGAAGACTGTGGGACAGAGACACAGAGACAGAGACACAGTGAGACAGACAGAGACACAGAGACAGAGACACAGAGACGAAGACACAGGGACAGAGACACAGAGACAGAAACACAGAGACAGATTCACAGAGACAGAGACACAGAGACAGAGGCACAGAGACGGAGACACAAGGACAGAGACACAGAGACAGTGACACAGGGACAGGGACACAGAGACAGAGACACAGAGACAGGGACACAGAGACAGAGACACAGAGAGAGAGACATAGAGACGGAGACTGTGGGACAGAGACACAGAGACGGAGACTGTGGGACAGAGACACCGAGACAGAGACACAGTGAGACAGACAGAGACACAGAGACGAAGACACAGGGACAGAGACACAGAGACAGAAACACAGAGCCAGATTCACAGAGACAGAGACACAGAGACAGAGGCACAGAGATGGAGACACAAGGACAGAGACACAGAGACAGGGACACAGAGACAGAGACACAGAGACAGGGACACCGAGAGAGAGAGACAGAGACGCAGAGACGGAGACAGAGGGACAGACGCAGAGTCAGAGACACAGAGAAAGAGAAACAGAGACAGAGACAGAGAGAGAGACAGAGACAGAGACAGAGACAGAGACAGAGACAGAGACAGAGACAGAGACAGAGACAGAGACAGAGACAGAGACAGAGACAGAGACAGAGACAGAGACAGAGACAGAGACAGAGACAGAGACAGAGACAGAGACAGAGACAGAGACAGAGACAGAGACAGAGACAGAGACAGAGACAGAGACAGAGACAGAGACAGAGACAGAGACAGAGACAGAGACACAGAGACAGGGACACAGAGAAAGAGAAACAGAGACAGAGACAGGGTCACAGAGACAGGGACTCAGAGACAGATACACGCACACAGAGACACAGAGACAGAGACACAGAGACAGAGACACAGAGACAGAGACACAGAGACGGAGGCACAGAGACAGAAGCACAGAGACAGAGACACAGAGACAGAGACACAGAGACAGGGACACAGAGACAGAGACACAGAGACGAAGACTGTGGGACAGAGACACAGAGACAGAGACACAGTGAGACAGACAGAGACACAGAGACAGAGACACAGAGACGAAGACACAGCGACAGAGACACAGAGACAGAAACACAGAGACAGATTCACAGAGACAGAGACACAGAGACAGAGGCACAGAGACGGAGACACAAGGACAGAGACACAGAGACAGTGACACAGCGACAGGGACACAGAGACACAGCCGCAAAGACAGAGACACAGAGACAGAGACACAGGGACAGAGACACAGAGACAGAGAGACAGAGACAGAGACACAGAGACAGAGACACAGAGACAGAAACACAGAGACAGGGACACAGAGACGGAGACTGTGGGACAGAGACACAGAGACCGAGATTCAGATGCAGAGATACAGAGTCGGAGACACAGGGACAGATACACAGAGACAGGGACACAGAGGCAGAGACACAGGGACAGATTCACAGACAGAGACACGGAGAGAGACCCACAGAGACAGAGACACAGAGACGGAGACACAGGGACAGAGACACAGAGACAGGGACACAGAGAGAGTGACTCAGAGACAGAGACACAGGGACGGAGGCACAGAGACATAGACACAGAGACAAAGTCACAGAGACAGAGACACAGAGACAGAGACACAGAGACAGAGACACAGAGACAGAGACACAGAGACAGAGACACAGAGACAGAGACACAGAGGCATAGACACAGAGACAGGGACACAGAGACAGAGACACAGAGACAGAAACACAGAGACAGGGACAGAGAGACGGAGACTGTGGGACAGAGACACAGAGACCGAGATTCAGATGCAGAGATAGAGTCGGAGACACAGGGACAGATACACAGAGACAGGGACACAGAGGCAGAGACACAGGGACAGATTCACAGACAGAGACACGGAGAGAGACCCACAGCGACAGAGACACAGAGACGGAGACACAGGGACAGAGACACAGAGACAGGGACACAGTGAGAGTGACTCAGAGACAGAGACACAGGGACAGAGGCACAGAGACATAGACACAGAGACAAAGACACAGAGACAGAGACACAGAGACAGAGACACAGAGACAGAGACACAGAGACAGAGACACAGAGACAGAGACACAGAGACAGAGACACAGAGACAGAGACACAGAGACGGAGACACAGGGACAGAGACACAGAGACAGGGACACAGAGAGAGTGACTCAGAGACAGAGACACAGAGACGGAGACAGAGACACAGAGACAGAGACAAAGAGACAGAGACACAGAGACATAGGCACAGAGACAGAGACACAGAGACAGAGACACAGAGACGGAGATTATGGGACAGAGACACAGGGACAGAGACACAGAGACGGAGACACAGGGACAGAGACACAGAGGCAGAAACACAGTGACAGATTCACAGAGACAGAGACACAGAGACAGAGGCACAGAGCGAGAGACACAGAGACAGAGACACGGAGGCAGAGACATAGAGACATAGACACAGAGACAGAGACACAGAGACAGAGACACAGAGACAGAGACACAGACAGAGACACAGAGACGGAGACACAGGGACAGAGACACAGAGAAAGAGAAACGGAGACAGAGACACAGAGACGGAGACTGTGGGACAGAGACACAGAGACAGAGATTCAGATGCAGAGACACAGAGACGGAGACACAGGGACAGAGACACAGAGACATGGACACAGAGGCAGATACACAGGGACAGATTCACAGAGACAGCGACACGGAGAGAGACCCACGGAGACAGAGACACAGAGACAGAGACACAGAGGCAGAGACACAGAGACAGAGACACAGAGACGGAGACACAGGGACAAAGACACACAGACAGAGACACAGAGACCGAGACAAAGAGACAGAGACACAATGACAGAGATTCAGAGACAGAGACACAGAGACAGAGACACAGAGACAGAGACACAGAGACAGAGTCACGGAGACAGTGACACAGGGACAGGGACACAGAGACATAGCCACAGAGACAGAGATATAGAGACAGAGACACAGAGACAGAGACACAGAGACGGAGACTGTGGGACAGAGACACAGAGAAAGAGAAACAGAGACAGAGACAGAGACAGAGACACAGATACAGAGACACAGAGAAAGAGACACAGAGACAGAGACACAGAGACAGAGACACAGAGACAGAGACAGAGATATAGAGACACAGAGACAGAGACACAGAGACAGAGACACAGAGACAGAGACACAGAGACAGAGACACAGAGACAGAGGCACAGAGACAGAAGCACAGAGACAGAGACACAGAGACAGAGACACAGAGACAGGGACACAGAGACAGAGACACAGAGACGAAGACTGTGGGACAGAGACACAGAGACAGAGACACAGTGAGACAGACAGAGACACAGAGACAGAGACACAGAGACGAAGACACAGGGACAGAGACACAGAGGCAGAAACACAGAGACAGATTCACAGAGACAGAGACACAGAGACAGAGGCACAGAGACGGAGACACAAGGACAGAGACACAGAGACAGTGACACAGGGACAGGGACACAGAGACAGAGACACAGAGACAGAGACACAGAGACAGAGACACAGAGACAGAGACACAGAGAGAGAGACATAGAGACGGAGACTGTGGGACAGAGACACAGAGACGGAGACTGTGGGACAGAGACACCGAGACAGAGACACAGTGAGACAGACAGAGACACAGAGACGAAGACACAGGGACAGAGACACAGAGACAGAAACACAGAGCCAGATTCACAGAGACAGAGACACAGAGACAGAGGCACAGAGACGGAGACACAAGGACAGAGACACAGAGACAGGGACACAGAGACAGAGACACAGAGACAGGGACACCGAGAGAGAGAGACAGAGACGCAGAGACGGAGACAGAGGGACAGACGCAGAGTCAGAGACACAGAGAAAGAGAAACAGAGACAGAGACAGAGAGAGAGACAGAGACAGAGACAGAGACAGAGACAGGGACAGAGACAGAGACAGAGACAGAGACAGAGACAGAGACAGAGACAGAGACAGAGACAGAGACAGAGACAGAGACAGAGACAGAGACAGAGACAGAGACAGAGACAGAGACAGAGACAGAGACAGAGACAGAGACACAGAGACAGGGACACAGAGAAAGAGAAACAGAGACAGAGACAGGGTCACAGAGACAGGGACTCAGAGACAGATACACGCACACAGAGACACAGAGACAGAGACACAGAGACAGAGACACAGAGACGGAGGCACAGAGACAGAAGCACAGAGACAGAGACACAGAGACAGAGACACAGAGACAGGGACACAGAGACAGAGACACAGAGACGAAGACTGTGGGACAGAGACACAGAGACAGAGACACAGTGAGACAGACAGAGACACAGAGACAGAGACACAGAGACGAAGACACAGCGACAGAGACACAGAGACAGAAACACAGAGACAGATTCACAGAGACAGAGACACAGAGACAGAGGCACAGAGACGGAGACACAAGGACAGAGACACAGAGACAGTGACACAGCGACAGGGACACAGAGACATAGCCACAGAGACAGAGACACAGAGACAGAGACACAGGGACAGAGACACAGAGACAGAGAGACAGAGACAGAGACACAGAGACAGAGACACAGAGACAGAAACACAGAGACAGAGACACAGAGACAGAGACACAGAGACAGAGACACAGAGGCATAGACACAGAGACAGGGACACAGAGACAGAGACACAGAGACAGAAACACAGAGACAGGGACAGAGAGACGGAGACTGTGGGACAGAGACACAGAGACCGAGATTCAGATGCAGAGATACAGAGTCGGAGACACAGGGATAGATACACAGAGACAGGGACACAGAGGCAGAGACACAGGGACAGATTCACAGACAGAGACACGGAGAGAGACCCACAGAGACAGAGACACAGAGACGGAGACACAGGGACAGAGACACAGAGACAGGGACACAGTGAGAGTGACTCAGAGACAGAGACACAGGGACAGAGGCACAGAGACATAGACACAGAGACAAAGACACAGAGACAGAGACACAGAGACAGAGACACAGAGACAGAGACACAGAGACAGAGACACAGAGACAGAGACACAGAGACAGAGACACAGAGACAGAGACACACAGACAGAGACACAGAGACAGAGACACAGAGACGGAGACACAGGGACAGAGACACAGAGACAGGGACACAGAGAGAGTGACTCAGAGACAGAGACACAGAGACGGAGACAGAGACACAGAGACAGAGACAAAGAGACAGAGACACAGAGACATAGGCACAGAGACAGAGACACAGAGACAGAGACACAGAGACGGAGATTATGGGACAGAGACACAGGGACAGAGACACAGAGACGGAGACACAGGGACAGAGACACAGAGGCAGAAACACAGTGACAGATTCACAGAGACAGAGACACAGAGACAGAGGCACAGAGCGAGAGACACAGAGACAGAGACACGGAGGCAGAGACATAGAGACATAGACACAGAGACAGAGACACAGAGACAGAGACACAGAGACAGAGACACAGACAGAGACACAGAGACGGAGACACAGGGGCAGAGACACAGAGAAAAAGAAACGGAGACAGAGACACAGAGACGGAGACTGTGGGACAGAGACACAGAGACAGAGATTCAGATGCAGAGACACAGAGACGGAGACACAGGGACAGAGACACAGAGACATGGACACAGAGGCAGATACACAGGGACAGATTCACAGAGACAGCGACACGGAGAGAGACCCACGGAGACAGAGACACAGAGACAGAGACACAGAGGCAGAGACACAGAGACAGAGGCACAGAGACGGAGACACAGGGACAAAGACACACAGACAGAGACACAGAGACCGAGACAAAGAGACAGAGACACAATGACAGAGATTCAGAGACAGAGACACAGAGACAGAGACACAGAGACAGAGACACAGAGACAGAGTCACGGAGACAGTGACACAGGGACAGGGACACAGAGACATAGCCACAGAGACAGAGATATAGAGACAGAGACACAGAGACAGAGACACAGAGACGGAGACTGTGGGACAGAGACACAGAGAAAGAGAAACAGAGACAGAGACAGAGACAGAGACACAGAGACAGAGACTCAGAGACAGAGACACACGCACAGAGACAGAGACGGAGACACAGAGACGGAGACACAGGGACAGAGACACAGAAACAGGGACACAGAGACAGAGTCACGGAGACAGTGACACAGGGACAGGGACACAGAGACATAGCCACAGAGACAGAGATATAGAGACAGAGTCACAGAGACAGAGGCACAGAGACGGAGACACAGAGACAGAGACACAGAGACAGAGACAGAGACAGAGACACAGAGACAGGGACACAGAGAGAGAAACTCAGAGACAGAGACACAGAGACGGAGACGCAGAGACAGATACAGAGGCAGAGACAAAGACTCAGAGACAGAGACACAGGGACAGAGACAGAGACAGAGACACAGAGACGGAGACACTGAGACCGAGACTGTGAGACAGAGACACAGAGACAGAGATTCAGATGCAGAGGCACAGAGACGGCGACACAGGGACAGAGACACAGAGACATGGACACGGAGACGGAGACACAGGGACAGATTCACAGAGACAGCGACACGGAGACGGAGACACAGAGACGAAGACACAGAGACAGAGACACAGAGACAGAGGCACAGAGACGGAGACACAAGGACAGAGACACAGAGACAGGGACACAGAGAGAGAGACTCAGAGACAGGGACACAGAGACAGAGATACAGAGACCGAGACGCAGAGACAGACACAGAGGCAGAGACACAGAGACAGAGACAGAGACACAGAGACGGAGACGCAGGGACGGAGACACAGAGACCCAGACACAGAGACAGAGATTCGGAGACAGAGGCACAGAGACGGAGACACAAGGACAGAGACACAGAGACAGGGACACAGAGAGAGAGACTCAGAGACAGAGACACAGAGACAGAGTCACAGAGACAGAGACACAGAGACAGAGGCACAGAGACAGAGACATAGAGACAGAGACACAGAGACGGCGACACAGGTACAGAGACACACGGACAGAGGCATAGACACAGAGACAGAGTCACAGAGACAGAGACACAGAGACAGAGGCACAGAGACGGAGACACAAGGACAGAGACACAGAGACAGGGACACAGAGACAGAGACACAGAGACAGGGACACCGAGAGAGAGAGACAGAGACGCAGAGACGGAGACAGAGGGACAGACGCAGAGTCAGAGACACAGAGAAAGAGAAACAGAGACAGAGACAGAGAGAGAGACAGAGACAGAGACAGAGACAGAGACAGAGACAGAGACAGAGACAGAGACAGAGACAGAGACAGAGACAGAGACAGAGACAGAGACAGAGACAGAGACAGAGACAGAGACAGAGACAGAGACAGAGACAGAGACAGAGACCGAGACAGAGACAGAGACAGAGACAGAGACAGAGACAGAGACACAGAGACAGGGACACAGAGAAAGAGAAACAGAGACAGAGACAGGGTCACAGAGACAGGGACTCAGAGACAGATACACGCACACAGAGACACAGAGACAGAGACACAGAGACACAGACACAGAGACGGAGGCACAGAGACAGAAGCACAGAGACAGAGACACAGAGACAGAGACACAGAGACAGGGACACAGAGACAGAGACACAGAGACGAAGACTGTGGGACAGAGACACAGAGACAGAGACACAGTGAGACAGACAGAGACACAGAGACAGAGACACAGAGACGAAGACACAGCGACAGAGACACAGAGACAGAAACACAGAGACAGATTCACAGAGACAGAGACACAGAGACAGAGGCACAGAGACGGAGACACAAGGACAGAGACACAGAGACAGTGACACAGCGACAGGGACACAGAGACATAGCCACAGAGACAGAGACACAGAGACAGAGACACAGGGACAGAGACACAGAGACAGAGACACAGAGACAGAGACACAGAGACAGAGACACAGAGACAGAAACACAGAGACAGGGACACAGAGACGGAGACTGTGGGACAGAGACACAGAGACCGAGATTCAGATGCAGAGATACAGAGTCGGAGACACAGGGACAGATACACAGAGACAGGGACACAGAGGCAGAGACACAGGGACAGATTCACAGACAGAGACACGGAGAGAGACCCACAGAGACAGAGACACAGAGACGGAGACACAGGGACAGAGACACAGAGACAGGGACACAGAGAGAGTGACTCAGAGACAGAGACACAGGGACGGAGGCACAGAGACATAGACACAGAGACAAAGTCACAGAGACAGAGACACAGAGACAGAGACACAGAGACAGAGACACAGAGACAGAGACACAGAGACAGAGACACAGAGACAGAGACACAGAGGCATAGACACAGAGACAGGGACACAGAGACAGAGACACAGAGACAGAAACACAGAGACAGGGACAGAGAGACGGAGACTGTGGGACAGAGACACAGAGACCGAGATTCAGATGCAGAGATACAGAGTCGGAGACACAGGGACAGATACACAGAGACAGGGACACAGAGGCAGAGACACAGGGACAGATTCACAGACAGAGACACGGAGAGAGACCCACAGAGACAGAGACACAGAGACGGAGACACAGAGACAGAGACACAGAGACGGAGACACAGGGACAGAGACACACAGACAGAGACACAGAGACAGAGACACAGAGACAGAGACACAGAGACAGAGACACAGAGACAGAGACACAGAGACGGAGACACAGGGACAGAGACACAGAGACAGGGACACAGAGAGAGTGACTCAGAGACAGAGACACAGAGACGGAGACAGAGACACAGAGACAGAGACAAAGAGACAGAGACACAGAGACATAGGCACAGAGACAGAGACACAGAGACAGAGACACAGAGACGGAGATTATGGGACAGAGACACAGGGACAGAGACACAGAGACGGAGACACAGGGACAGAGACACAGAGGCAGAAACACAGTGACAGATTCACAGAGACAGAGACACAGAGACAGAGGCACAGAGCGAGAGACACAGAGACAGAGACACGGAGGCAGAGACATAGAGACATAGACACAGAGACAGAGACACAGAGACAGAGACACAGAGACAGAGACACAGACAGAGACACAGAGACGGAGACACAGGGACAGAGACACAGAGAAAGAGAAACGGAGACAGAGACACAGAGACGGAGACTGTGGGACAGAGACACAGAGACAGAGATTCAGATGCAGAGACACAGAGACGGAGACACAGGGACAGAGACACAGAGACATGGACACAGAGGCAGATACACAGGGACAGATTCACAGAGACAGCGACACGGAGAGAGACCCACGGAGACAGAGACACAGAGACAGAGACACAGAGGCAGAGACACAGAGACAGAGACAGAGACACAGAGACGGAGACACAGGGACAAAGACACACAGACAGAGACACAGAGACCGAGACAAAGAGACAGAGACACAATGACAGAGATTCAGAGACAGAGACACAGAGACAGAGACACAGAGACAGAGACACAGAGACAGAGTCACGGAGACAGTGACACAGGGACAGGGACACAGAGACATAGCCACAGAGACAGAGATATAGAGACAGAGACACAGAGACAGAGACACAGAGACGGAGACTGTGGGACAGAGACACAGAGAAAGAGAAACAGAGACAGAGACAGAGACAGAGACACAGAGACAGAGACTCAGAGACGAAGACTGTGGGACAGAGACACAGAGACAGAAACACAGAGACAGGGACACAGAGACGGAGACTGTGGGACAGAGACACAGAGACCGAGATTCAGATGCAGAGATACAGAGTCGGAGACACAGGGACAGATACACAGAGACAGGGACACAGAGGCAGAGACACAGGGACAGATTCACAGACAGAGACACGGAGAGAGACCCACAGAGACAGAGACACAGAGACGGAGACACAGGGACAGAGACACAGAGACAGGGACACAGAGAGAGTGACTCAGAGACAGAGACACAGGGACGGAGGCACAGAGACATAGACACAGAGACAAAGTCACAGAGACAGAGACACAGAGACAGAGACACAGAGACAGAGACACAGAGACAGAGACACAGAGACAGAGACACAGAGACAGAGACACAGAGACAGAGACACAGAGGCATAGACACAGAGACAGGGACACAGAGACAGAGACACAGAGACAGAAACACAGAGACAGGGACAGAGAGACGGAGACTGTGGGACAGAGACACAGAGACCGAGATTCAGATGCAGAGATACAGAGTCGGAGACACAGGGACAGATACACAGAGACAGGGACACAGAGGCAGAGACACAGGGACAGATTCACAGACAGAGACACGGAGAGAGACCCACAGAGACAGAGACACAGAGACGGAGACACAGGGACAGAGACACAGAGACAGGGACACAGTGAGAGTGACTCAGAGACAGAGACACAGGGACAGAGGCACAGAGACATAGACACAGAGACAAAGACACAGAGACAGAGACACAGAGACAGAGACACAGAGACAGAGACACACAGACAGAGACACAGAGACAGAGACACAGAGACAGAGACACAGAGACAGAGACACAGAGACAGAGACACAGAGACGGAGACACAGGGACAGAGACACAGAGACAGGGACACAGAGAGAGTGACTCAGAGACAGAGACACAGAGACGGAGACAGAGACACAGAGACAGAGACAAAGAGACAGAGACACAGAGACATAGGCACAGAGACAGAGACACAGAGACAGAGACACAGAGACGGAGATTATGGGACAGAGACACAGGGACAGAGACACAGAGACGGAGACACAGGGACAGAGACACAGAGGCAGAAACACAGTGACAGATTCACAGAGACAGAGACACAGAGACAGAGGCACAGAGCGAGAGACACAGAGACAGAGACACGGAGGCAGAGACATAGAGACATAGACACAGAGACAGAGACACAGAGACAGAGACACAGAGACAGAGACACAGACAGAGACACAGAGACGGAGACACAGGGACAGAGACACAGAGAAAGAGAAACGGAGACAGAGACACAGAGACGGAGACTGTGGGACAGAGACACAGAGACAGAGATTCAGATGCAGAGACACAGAGACGGAGACACAGGGACAGAGACACAGAGACATGGACACAGAGGCAGATACACAGGGACAGATTCACAGAGACAGCGACACGGAGAGAGACCCACGGAGACAGAGACACAGAGACAGAGACACAGAGGCAGAGACACAGAGACAGAGACAGAGACACAGAGACGGAGACACAGGGACAAAGACACACAGACAGAGACACAGAGACCGAGACAAAGAGACAGAGACACAATGACAGAGATTCAGAGACAGAGACACAGAGACAGAGACACAGAGACAGAGACACAGAGACAGAGTCACGGAGACAGTGACACAGGGACAGGGACACAGAGACATAGCCACAGAGACAGAGATATAGAGACAGAGACACAGAGACAGAGACACAGAGACGGAGACTGTGGGACAGAGACACAGAGAAAGAGAAACAGAGACAGAGACAGAGACAGAGACACAGAGACAGAGACTCAGAGACAGAGACACACGCACAGAGACAGAGACGGAGACACAGAGACGGAGACACAGGGACAGAGACACAGAAACAGGGACACAGAGACAGAGTCACGGAGACAGTGACACAGGGACAGGGACACAGAGACATAGCCACAGAGACAGAGATATAGAGACAGAGTCACAGAGACAGAGGCACAGAGACGGAGACACAGAGACAGAGACACAGAGACAGAGACAGAGACAGAGACACAGAGACAGGGACACAGAGAGAGAATCTCAGAGACAGAGACACAGAGACGGAGACGCAGAGACAGATACAGAGGCAGAGACAAAGACTCAGAGACAGAGACACAGGGACAGAGACAGAGACAGAGACACAGAGACGGAGACACTGAGACCGAGACTGTGAGACAGAGACACAGAGACAGAGATTCAGATGCAGAGGCACAGAGACGGCGACACAGGGACAGAGACACAGAGACATGGACACGGAGACGGAGACACAGGGACAGATTCACAGAGACAGCGACACGGAGACAGAGACACAGAGACGAAGACACAGAGACAGAGACACAGAGACAGAGGCACAGAGACGGAGACACAAGGACAGAGACACAGAGACAGGGACACAGAGAGAGAGACTCAGAGACAGGGACACAGAGACAGAGATACAGAGACCGAGACGCAGAGACAGACACAGAGGCAGAGACACAGAGACAGAGACAGAGACACAGAGACGGAGACGCAGGGACGGAGACACAGAGACCCAGACACAGAGACAGAGATTCGGAGACAGAGGCACAGAGACGGAGACACAAGGACAGAGACACAGAGACAGGGACACAGAGAGAGAGACTCAGAGACAGAGACACAGAGACAGAGTCACAGAGACAGAGACACAGAGACAGAGGCACAGAGACAGAGACATAGAGACAGAGACACAGAGACGGCGACACAGGTACAGAGACACACGGACAGAGGCATAGACACAGAGACAGAGTCACAGAGACAGTGACACAGGGACAGGGACACAGAGACATAGCCACAGAGACAGAGACATAGAGACAGGGACACAGAGACAGAGACACAGCGACAGAGACACAGAGACGGAGACACAGGGACAGAGACACAGAGACAGGGACCCAGAGAGAGTGACTCAGAGACAGAAACACAGAGACAGATTCACAGAGACAAAGACTCAGAGATAGAGACTGTGGGACAGAGACACAGAGACAGAGACACAGAGACAGAGTCACGGAGACAGTGACACAGGGACAGGGACACAGAGACATAGCCACAGAGACAGAGATATAGAGACAGAGAGACAGAGACAGAGACACAGAGACGGAGACTGTGGGACAGAGACACAGAGACGGAGACACAGGGACAGAGACACAGAGACAGGGACACAGAGGCATAGACAAAGGGACAGATTCACAGACAGAGACACGGAGAGAGACCCACGGAGACAGAGACACAGAGGCAGAGACACAGAGACAGAGACACAGAGACGGAGACACAGGGACAGAGACACAGAGACAGGGACACAGAGACAGTGACACAGGGACAGAGACACAGAGACATAGACACAGAGACATAGACACAGAGACAGAGGCACAGAGACAGAGACACAGAGACAGAGACACAGAGGCGGAGACCGTGGGACAGAGACACAGAGAAAGAGAAACAGAGACAGAGACAGAGACAGAGACACAGAGACAGAGACTCAGAGACAGAGACACACGCACAGAGACAGAGACAGAGACACAGAGACGGAGACACAGGGACAGAGACACGGAAACAGGGACACAGAGACAGAGTCACAGAGACAGAGGCACAGAGACGGAGACACAGGGACAGAGACACAGAGACAGTGACACAGGGAGAGAGACTCAGAGACAGAGACACAGGCAGAGAGATACAGAGACCGAGACGCAGAGACAGATACAGAGGCATAGACACAGAGACAGAGACACAGAGACAGAGACACAGAGACAGAGACACAGAGACAGAGACACAGAGACAGAGACACAGAGACAGAGACACAGAGACAGAGACACAGAGTCAGAGACACAGAGACAGAGACACAGACAGAGACACAGAGACGGAGACACAGGGACAGAGACACAGAGGCAGAAACACAGAGACAGATTCACAGAGACAGAGACACAGAGACAGAGGCACAGAGCGAGAGACACAGAGACAGAGACACAGAGAAAGAGAAACAGAGACAGAGACACAGAGACGGAGACGCAAGGACAGACACACAGAGACAGGGACACAGAGAGAGAGACTCAGAGACACAGACACAGAGACAGAGATACAGAGACGGAGACGCAGAGACGGAGAATCTGGGACAGAGACACAGAGACAGAGATTCAGAGGCAGAGACAGAGAGAGAGAGACGCAGAGACAGATACACGGACGCAGAGACACAGAGGAATAGACACAGAGACACGGAGGCAGAGACACAGAGACAGGTACACAGAGACAGCGACACGGAGAGAGACCCACGGAGACAGAGACACAGAGACAGAGACACAGAGACAGAGACACAGATACAGAGACACAGAGAAAGAGACACAGAGACAGAGACACAGAGACAGAGACACAGAGACAGAGACAGAGATATAGAGACACAGAGACAGAGACACAGAGACAGAGACACAGAGACAGAGACACAGAGACAGAGACACAGAGACAGAGGCACAGAGACAGAAGCACAGAGACAGAGACACAGAGACAGAGACACAGAGACAGGGACACAGAGACAGAGACACAGAGACGAAGACTGTGGGACAGAGACACAGAGACAGAGACACAGTGAGACAGACAGAAACACAGAGACAGAGACACAGAGACGAAGACACAGGGACAGAGACACAGAGACAGAAACACAGAGACAGATTCACAGAGACAGAGACACAGAGACAGAGGCACAGAGACGGAGACACAAGGACAGAGACACAGAGACAGTGACACAGGGACAGGGACACAGAGACAGAGACACAGAGACAGAGACACAGAGACAGAGACACAGAGACAGAGACACAGAGACAGAGACATAGAGACGGAGACTGAGGGACAGAGACACAGAGACGGAGACTGTCGGACAGAGACACCGAGACAGATACACAGTGAGACAGACAGAGACACAGAGACGAAGACACAGGGACAGAGACACAGAGACAGAAACACAGAGCCAGATTCACAGAGACAGAGACACAGAGACAGAGGCACAGAGACGGAGACACAAGGACAGAGACACAGAGACAGGGACACCGAGAGAGAGAGACAGAGACGCAGAGACGGAGACAGAGGGACAGACGCAGAGTCAGAGACACAGAGAAAGAGAAACAGAGACAGAGACAGAGAGAGAGACAGAGACAGAGACAGAGACAGAGAGAGAGACAGAGACAGAGACAGAGACAGAGACACAGAGACAGGGACACAGAGAGAGAAACTCAGAGACAGAGACACAGAGACGGAGACGGAGAGACAGATACAGAGGCAGAGACAAAGACTCAGAGACAGAGACACAGGGACAGAGACAGAGACAGAGGCACAGAGACAGAGACACGGAGACCGAGACTGTGAGACAGAGACACAGAGACAGAGATTCAGATGCAGAGGCACAGAGACGGCGACACAGGGACAGAGACACAGAGACATGGACACGGAGACAGACACACAGGGACAGATTCACAGAGACAGCGACACGGAGACAGAGACACAGGGACGAAGACACAGAGACAGAGACACAGAGACAGAGGCACAGAGACGGAGACAAAAGGACAGAGACACAGAGACAGGGACACAGAGAGAGAGACTCAGAGCGAGAGACACAGAGACAGAGATACAGAGACCGAGACGCAGAGACAGATACAGAGGCAGAGACACAGAGACAGAGACAGAGACACAGAGACGGGGACGCAGGGACGGAGACACAGAGACCCAGACACAGAGACAGAGATTCGGAGACAGAGGCACAGAGACGGCGACACAGAGAAGGAGACTGTGGGACAGAGACACAGAGACGGAGTCACAGGGAGCGAGACACAGAGACAGGGACACAGAGGCAGAGACACAGGGACAGATTCACAGACAGAGACACGGAGAGAGGCCCCTCGGAGACAGAGACACAGAGACAGAGACACAGAGACGGAGACACAGGGACAGAGACACAGAGACAGGGACACAGAGACAGTGACACAGACACAGAGACACTAAGACAGAGACACAGAGACATAGACACAGAGACAGAGACACAGAGACAGAGACACAGAGACAGAGACACAGAGACTGAGACTGTGGGACAGAGACACAGAGAAAGAGAAACAGAGACAGAGACAGAGACACAGAGACAGAGACACACGCACAGAGACAGAGACAGAGACACAGAGACGGAGGCACAGGGACAGAGACACAGAAACAGGGACACAGAGACAGAGTCACAGAGACAGAGGCACAGAGACGGAGACACAAGGACAGAGACACAGAGACAGTGACACAGGGACAGGGACACAGAGACATAGCCACAGAGACAGAGACACAGAGACAGAGACACAGGGACAGAGACAGAGACAGAGACACAGAAACGGAGACTGTGGGACAGAGACACAGAGACAGAGATACAGATGCAGAGACACAGAGACGGAGACAGAGGGACAGAGACACAGAGACATTGACAAAGAGGCAGAGAAACAGGGACAGATTCACAGGGACAGCGACACGGAGAGAGACCCACGGAGACAGAGACACAGAGACAGAGCCACAGAGACAAAGACACACAGACAGAAACACAGAGACCGAGACAAAGAGACAGAGACACAATGACAGAGATTCAGAGACAGAGACGCAGGGAGAGAGGCACAGAAGCGGAGACACAGAGACAGAGGCATAGACACAGAGACAGAGACACAGAGAGTGACACAGAGACAGAGACACAGAGACAGAGACACAGAGACAGAGACACAGAGACAGAGACACAGAGACAGAGACACAGAGACAGAGACACAGAGACAGAGACACAGAGGCAGAAACACAGAGACAGGGACATAGAGACAGAGACACAGAGACAGAGACACAGAGCCGGAGATACAGGGACAGAGACAAAGAGACAGAGACACAGAGACATAGGCACAGAGACAGAGACACAGAGCAGGGACACAGAGACGGAGATTGTGGGACAGAGACAGAGACACAGAGACTGGGACACAGACACAGAGACAATGAGACAGAGCCACAGAGACAAAGACACACAGACAGAAACACAGAGACAGAGACAAAGAGACAGAGACACAATGACCGAGATTCAGAGACAGAGACACAGGGAGAGAGGCACAGAAGCGGAGACACAGAGACAGAGGCATAGACACAGAGACAGAGACACAGAGAGAGTGACACAGAGACAGAGACACAGAGACAGAGACACAGAGACAGAGACACAGAGACAGAGACACAGAGACAGAAACACAGAGAGGGACATAGAGACAGAGACACAGAGACAGAAACACAGAGACGGAGACACAGAGACAGAGACACAGAGACAGAGTCACGGAGACAGTGACACAGGGACAGGGACACAGAGACATAGCCACAGAGACAGAGATATAGAGACAGAGACACAGAGACAGAGACACAGAGACGGAGACTGTGGGACAGAGACACAGAGAAAGAGAAACAGAGACAGAGACAGAGACAGAGACACAGAGACAGAGACTCAGAGACAGAGACACACGCACAGAGACAGAGACAGAGACACACAGACGGAGACACAGGGACAGAGACACAGAAACAGGGACACAGAGACAGAGTCACAGAGACAGAGTCACAGAGACAGAGTCACAGAGACAGAGACACAGAGACAGGGACACAGACACAGAGACACAGAGACAGAGACACAGAGACAGAGACACAGAGACAGAGACACAGAGACAGAGACACAGAGACAGAGACACAGAGACAGAGACACAGAGACCGAAACACACGCACAGAGACGGAGACAGAGACACAGAGACGGAGACACAGGGACAGAGACACAGAAACAGGGACACAGAGACAGAGTCACAGAGACAGAGACACAGAGACAGGGACACAGAGACAGAGACAATGAGACAGAGCCACAGAGACAAAGACACACAGACAGAGACACAGAGACAGAGGCACAGAGACGGAGACACAAGGACAGAGACACAGAGACAGGGACACAGGGAGAGAGATTCAGAGACAGAGACACAGTCACAGAGATACAGAGACCGAGACGCAGAGACAGATACAGAGGCAGAGACACAGAGACAGAGACAGAGACAGAGACAGAGACAGAGACACAGAGACAGAGACACAGAGACGGAGACTGTGGGACAGAGACACAGAGACGGAGATTGTGGGACAGAGACACAGAGACAGAGACACAGTGAGACAGACAGAGACACAGAGACGAAGACACAGGGACAGAGACACAGAGACAGAAACACAGAGACAGATTCACAGAGACAGAGACACAGAGACAGAGGCACAGAGACGGAAACACAAGGACAGAGACACAGAAACAGGGTCACAGAGAGAGAGACTCAGAGACAGAGACACAGAGACAGAGACACAGAGACAGAGACACAGTGAGACAGACAGAGACACAGAGACGAAGACACAGGGACAGAGACACAGAGACAGAAACACAGAGACAGATTCACAGAGACAGAGACACAGAGACAGAGACACAGAGACAGAGACACACAGACAGAGACACAGAGACAGAGACACAGAGACAGAGACACAGAGACGAAGACTGTGGGACAGAGACACAGAAACAGAGACACAGTGAGACAGACAGAGACACAGAGACGAAGACACAGGGACAGAGACACAGAGACAGAAACACAGAGACAGATTCACAGAGACAGAGACACAGAGACAGAGGCACAGAGACGGAGACACAAACAGAGACACAGAGACAGGGACACAGGGAGAGAGACTCAGAGACAGAGACACAGTCACAGAGATACAGAGACCGAGACGCAGAGACAGATACAGAGGCAGAGACACAGAGACAGAGACAGAGACAGAGACAGAGACAGAGACACAGAGACAGAGACACAGAGACGGAGACTGTGGGACAGAGACACAGAGACGGAGATTGTGGTACCGAGACACGGAGACAGAGACGCAGTGAGACAGACAGAGACACAGAGACGAAGACACAGGGACAGAGACACAGAGACAGAAACACAGAGACAGATTCACAGAGACAGAGACACAGAGACAGAGGCACAGAGACGGAGACACAAGGACAGAGACACAGAAACAGGGTCACAGAGAGAGAGACTCAGAGACAGAGACACAGAGACGAAGACACAGAGACAGAGACACAGAGACAGAGGCACAGAGACGGAGACACAAGGACAGAGACACAGAGACAGGGACACAGAGAGAGAGACTCAGAGACAGAGACACAGAGACAGAGATACAGAGACCGAGACGCAGGGACAGATACAGAGGCAGAGACACAGAGACAGAGACAGAGACACAGAGACGGAGACGCAGGGACGGAGACACAGAGACCCAGACACAGAGACAGACATTTGGAGACAGAGACACAGAGACGGCGACACAGGTACAGAGACACACGGACAGAGGCATAGGCACAGAGACAGAGTCACGGAGACAGTGACACAGGGACATGGACACAGAGACATAGCCACAGAGACAGAGATATAGAGACAGAGACACAGAGACAGAGACACAGAGACGGAGACTGTGGGACAGAGACACAGGGACGGAGACACAGAGACAGAGACACAGAGACAGAGACACAGAGACGGGGACACAGGGACAGAGACACAGAGACTGGGACACAGAGACAGTGACACAGGGACAGAGACACAGAGACATAGATACAGATGCAGAGACACAGAGACAGAGACGCAGAGACAGATACAGAGGCAGAGACACAGAGACAGAGACAGAGACAGAGACAGAGACACAGAGACAGAGACACAGAGACGGAGACTGTGGGACAGAGACACAGAGAAAGAGAAACAGAGACAGAGACAGAGACAGAGACACAGAGACAGAGACTCAGAGACAGAGACACACGCACAGAGACAGGGACAGAGACACAGAGACGGAGACACAGGGACAGAGACACAGAGACAGAGACACAGAGACAGAGACACAGAGACAGAGACACAGAGACAGAGACGCAGACACAGACACAGAGGCAGAGACACAGAGACAGAGACACAGAGACAGAGACACAGAGACAGAGACACAGAGACAGAGACACAGAGACAGAGACACAGAGACAGAGACACAGAGACAGAGACACAGAGACAGAGACGCAGAGACAGATACAGAGGCAGAGACACAGAGACAGAGACAGAGACAGAGACAGAGACAGAGACACAGAGACAGAGACACAGAGACGGAGACTGTTTGACAGAGACACAGAGAAAGAGAAACAGAGACAGAGACAGAGACAGAGACACAGAGACAGAGACTCAGAGACAGAGACACACGCACAGAGACAGAGACAGAGACACAGAGACGGAGACACAGGGACAGAGACACAGAAACAGGGACACAGAGACAGAGTCACAGAGACAGAGGCACAGAGACGGAGACACAAGGACAGAGACACAGAGACAGTGACACATGGACAGGGACACAGAGACATAGCCACAGAGACAGAGACACAGAGACAGAGACACAGGGACAGAGACAGAGACAGAAACACAGAGACAGAGACACAGAGGCGGAGACTGTGGGACAGAGACACAGAGACAGAGATACAGATGCAGAGACACAGAGACGGAGACACAGGGACAGAGACACAGAGACATTGACAAAGAGGCAGAGAAACAGGGACAGATGCACAGGGACAGCGACACGGAGAGAGACCCACGGAGACAGAGACACAGAGACAGAGACACAGAGACAGAGACACAGAGACAGAGACACAGAGACAGAGACACAGAGACAGAGACACAGAGACAGAGACACAGAGACAGAGACACAGAGACAGAGACACAGAGACAGAGACACAGAGACAGAGACACAGAGACAGAGACACAGAGACAGAGACACAGAGACAGAGACACAGAGACAGAGACACAGAGACAGAGACACAGAGACAGAGACACAGAGACAGAGACACAGAGACAGAGACACAGAGACAGAGACACAGAGACAGAGACACAGAGACAGAGACACAGAGACAGAGACACAGAGACAGAGACACAGAGACAGAGACACAGAGACAGAGACACAGAGACAGAGACGCAGAGACAGATACAGAGGCAGAGACACAGAGACAGAGACACAGAGACAGAGACACAGAGACAGAGACACAGAGACAGAGACACAGAGACAGAGACACAGAGACAGAGACACAGAGACAGAGACACAGAGACAGAGACACAGAGACAGAGACACAGAGACAGAGACACAGAGACAGAGACACAGAGACAGAGACACAGAGACAGAGACGCAGAGACAGATACAGAGGCAGAGACACAGAGACAGGGACAGAGACAGAGACAGAGACAGAGACACAGAGACAGAGACACAGAGACGGAGACTGTGGGACAGAGACACAGAGAAAGAGAAACAGAGACAGAGACAGAGACAGTGACACAGAGACAGAGACTCAGAGACAGAGACACACGCACAGAGACAGAGACAGAGACACAGAGACGGAGACACAGGGACAGAGACACAGAGACGGAGACTGTGGGACAGAGACACAGAGAAAGAGAAACAGAGACAGAGACAGAGACAGAGACACAGAGACAGAGACTCAGAGACAGAGACACACGCACAGAGACAGAGACGGAGACACAGAGACGGAGACACAGGGACAGAGACACAGAAACAGGGACACAGAGACAGAGTCACGGAGACAGTGACACAGGGACAGGGACACAGAGACATAGCCACAGAGACAGAGATATAGAGACAGAGTCACAGAGACAGAGGCACAGAGACGGAGACACAGAGACAGAGACACAGAGACAGAGACAGAGACAGAGACACAGAGACAGGGACACAGAGAGAGAAACTCAGAGACAGAGACACAGAGACGGAGACGCAGAGACAGATACAGAGGCAGAGACAAAGACTCAGAGACAGAGACACAGGGACAGAGACAGAGACAGAGACACAGAGACGGAGACACTGAGACCGAGACTGTGAGACAGAGACACAGAGACAGAGATTCAGATGCAGAGGCACAGAGACGGCGACACAGGGACAGAGACACAGAGACATGGACACGGAGACGGAGACACAGGGACAGATTCACAGAGACAGCGACACGGAGACGGAGACACAGAGACGAAGACACAGAGACAGAGACACAGAGACAGAGGCACAGAGACGGAGACACAAGGACAGAGACACAGAGACAGGGACACAGAGAGAGAGACTCAGAGACAGGGACACAGAGACAGAGATACAGAGACCGAGACGCAGAGACAGACACAGAGGCAGAGACACAGAGACAGAGACAGAGACACAGAGACGGAGACGCAGGGACGGAGACACAGAGACCCAGACACAGAGACAGAGATTCGGAGACAGAGGCACAGAGACGGAGACACAAGGACAGAGACACAGAGACAGGGACACAGAGAGAGAGACTCAGAGACAGAGACACAGAGACAGAGTCACAGAGACAGAGACACAGAGACAGAGGCACAGAGACAGAGACATAGAGACAGAGACACAGAGACGGCGACACAGGTACAGAGACACACGGACAGAGGCATAGACACAGAGACAGAGTCACAGAGACAGAGACACAGAGACAGAGGCACAGAGACGGAGACACAAGGACAGAGACACAGAGACAGGGACACAGAGACAGAGACACAGAGACAGGGACACCGAGAGAGAGAGACAGAGACGCAGAGACGGAGACAGAGGGACAGACGCAGAGTCAGAGACACAGAGAAAGAGAAACAGAGACAGAGACAGAGAGAGAGACAGAGACAGAGACAGAGACAGAGACAGAGACAGAGACAGAGACAGAGACAGAGACAGAGACAGAGACAGAGACAGAGACAGAGACAGAGACAGAGACAGAGACAGAGACAGAGACAGAGACAGAGACAGAGACAGAGACAGAGACAGAGACAAAGACAGAGACAGAGACACAGAGACAGGGACACAGAGAAAGAGAAACAGAGACAGAGACAGGGTCACAGAGACAGGGACTCAGAGACAGATACACGCACACAGAGACACAGAGACAGAGACACAGAGACAGAGACACAGAGACGGAGGCACAGAGACAGAAGCACAGAGACAGAGACACAGAGACAGAGACACAGAGACAGGGACACAGAGACAGAGACACAGAGACGAAGACTGTGGGACAGAGACACAGAGACAGAGACACAGTGAGACAGACAGAGACACAGAGACAGAGACACAGAGACGAAGACACAGCGACAGAGACACAGAGACAGAAACACAGAGACAGATTCACAGAGACAGAGACACAGAGACAGAGGCACAGAGACGGAGACACAAGGACAGAGACACAGAGACAGTGACACAGCGACAGGGACACAGAGACATAGCCACAGAGACAGAGACACAGAGACAGAGACACAGGGACAGAGACACAGAGACAGAGACACAGAGACAGAGACACAGAGACAGAGACACAGAGACAGAAACACAGAGACAGGGACACAGAGACGGAGACTGTGGGACAGAGACACAGAGACCGAGATTCAGATGCAGAGATACAGAGTCGGAGACACAGGGACAGATACACAGAGACAGGGACACAGAGGCAGAGACACAGGGACAGATTCACAGACAGAGACACGGAGAGAGACCCACAGAGACAGAGACACAGAGACGGAGACACAGGGACAGAGACACAGAGACAGGGACACAGAGAGAGTGACTCAGAGACAGAGACACAGGGACGGAGGCACAGAGACATAGACACAGAGACAAAGTCACAGAGACAGAGACACAGAGACAGAGACACAGAGACAGAGACACAGAGACAGAGACACAGAGGCATAGACACAGAGACAGGGACACAGAGACAGAGACACAGAGACAGAAACACAGAGACAGGGACAGAGAGACGGAGACTGTGGGACAGAGACACAGAGACCGAGATTCAGATGCAGAGATACAGAGTCGGAGACACAGGGACAGATACACAGAGACAGGGACACAGAGGCAGAGACACAGGGACAGATTCACAGACAGAGACACGGAGAGAGACCCACAGAGACAGAGACACAGAGACGGAGACACAGGGACAGAGACACAGAGACAGGGACACAGTGAGAGTGACTCAGAGACAGAGACACAGGGACAGAGGCACAGAGACATAGACACAGAGACAAAGACACAGAGACAGAGACACAGAGACAGAGACACAGAGACAGAGACACAGAGACAGAGACACAGAGACAGAGACACAGAGACAGAGACACAGAGACAGAGACACAGAGACAGAGACACAGAGACGGAGACACAGGGACAGAGACACAGAGACAGGGACACAGAGAGAGTGACTCAGAGACAGAGACACAGAGACGGAGACAGAGACACAGAGACAGAGACAAAGAGACAGAGACACAGAGACATAGGCACAGAGACAGAGACACAGAGACAGAGACACAGAGACGGAGATTATGGGACAGAGACACAGGGACAGAGACACAGAGACGGAGACACAGGGACAGAGACACAGAGGCAGAAACACAGTGACAGATTCACAGAGACAGAGACACAGAGACAGAGGCACAGAGCGAGAGACACAGAGACAGAGACACGGAGGCAGAGACATAGAGACATAGACACAGAGACAGAGACACAGAGACAGAGACACAGAGACAGAGACACAGACAGAGACACAGAGACGGAGACACAGGGACAGAGACACAGAGAAAGAGAAACGGAGACAGAGACACAGAGACGGAGACTGTGGGACAGAGACACAGAGACAGAGATTCAGATGCAGAGACACAGAGACGGAGACACAGGGACAGAGACACAGAGACATGGACACAGAGGCAGATACACAGGGACAGATTCACAGAGACAGCGACACGGAGAGAGACCCACGGAGACAGAGACACAGAGACAGAGACACAGAGGCAGAGACACAGAGACAGAGACAGAGACACAGAGACGGAGACACAGGGACAAAGACACACAGACAGAGACACAGAGACCGAGACAAAGAGACAGAGACACAATGACAGAGATTCAGAGACAGAGACACAGAGACAGAGACACAGAGACAGAGACACAGAGACAGAGTCACGGAGACAGTGACACAGGGACAGGGACACAGAGACATAGCCACAGAGACAGAGATATAGAGACAGAGACACAGAGGCAGAGACACAGAGACGGAGACTGTGGGACAGAGACACAGAGAAAGAGAAACAGAGACAGAGACAGAGACAGAGACACAGAGACAGAGACTCAGAGACAGAGACACACGCACAGAGACAGAGACGGAGACACAGAGACGGAGACACAGGGACAGAGACACAGAAACAGGGACACAGAGACAGAGTCACGGAGACAGTGACACAGGGACAGGGACACAGAGACATAGCCACAGAGACAGAGATATAGAGACAGAGTCACAGAGACAGAGGCACAGAGACGGAGACACAGAGACAGAGACACAGAGACAGAGACAGAGACAGAGACAGAGACACAGAGACAGGGACACAGAGAGAGAATCTCAGAGACAGAGACACAGAGACGGAGACGCAGAGACAGATACAGAGGCAGAGACAAAGACTCAGAGACAGAGACACAGGGACAGAGACAGAGACAGAGACACAGAGACGGAGACACTGAGACCGAGACTGTGAGACAGAGACACAGAGACAGAGATTCAGATGCAGAGGCACAGAGACGGCGACACAGGGACAGAGACACAGAGACATGGACACGGAGACGGAGACACAGGGACAGATTCACAGAGACAGCGACACGGAGACAGAGACACAGAGACGAAGACACAGAGACAGAGACACAGAGACAGAGGCACAGAGACGGAGACACAAGGACAGAGACACAGAGACAGGGACACAGAGAGAGAGACTCAGAGACAGGGACACAGAGACAGAGATACAGAGACCGAGACGCAGAGACAGACACAGAGGCAGAGACACAGAGACAGAGACAGAGACACAGAGACGGAGACGCAGGGACGGAGACACAGAGACCCAGACACAGAGACAGAGATTCGGAGACAGAGGCACAGAGACGGAGACACAAGGACAGAGACACAGAGACAGGGACACAGAGAGAGAGACTCAGAGACAGAGACACAGAGACAGAGTCACAGAGACAGAGACACAGAGACAGAGGCACAGAGACAGAGACATAGAGACAGAGACACAGAGACGGCGACACAGGTACAGAGACACACGGACAGAGGCATAGACACAGAGACAGAGTCACAGAGACAGTGACACAGGGACAGGGACACAGAGACATAGCCACAGAGACAGAGACATAGCGACAGAGACACAGAGACAGAGACACAGCGACAGAGACACAGAGACGGAGACACAGGGACAGAGACACAGAGACAGGGACCCAGAGAGAGTGACTCAGAGACAGAAACACAGAGACAGATTCACAGAGACAAAGACTCAGAGATAGAGACTGTGGGACAGAGACACAGAGACAGAGACACAGAGACAGAGTCACGGAGACAGTGACACAGGGACAGGGACACAGAGACATAGCCACAGAGACAGAGATATAGAGACAGAGAGACAGAGACAGAGACACAGAGACGGAGACTGTGGGACAGAGACACAGAGACGGAGACACAGGGACAGAGACACAGAGACAGGGACACAGAGGCATAGACAAAGGGACAGATTCACAGACAGAGACACGGAGAGAGACCCACGGAGACAGAGACACAGAGGCAGAGACACAGAGACAGAGACACAGAGACGGAGACACAGGGACAGAGACACAGAGACAGGGACACAGAGACAGTGACACAGGGACAGAGACACAGAGACATAGGCACAGAGACATAGACACAGAGACAGAGGCACAGAGACAGAGACAGAGAGACAGAGACACAGAGGTGGAGACCGTGGGACAGAGACACAGAGAAAGAGAAACAGAGACAGAGACAGAGACAGAGACACAGAGACAGAGACTCAGAGACAGAGACACACGCACAGAGACAGAGACAGAGACACAGAGACGGAGACACAGGGACAGAGACACGGAAACAGGGACACAGAGACAGAGTCACAGAGACAGAGGCACAGAGACGGAGACACAGGGACAGAGACACAGAGACAGTGACACAGGGAGAGAGACTCAGAGACAGAGACACAGGCAGAGAGATACAGAGACCGAGACGCAGAGACAGATACAGAGGCATAGACACAGAGACAGAGACACAGAGACAGAGACACAGAGACAGAGACACAGAGACAGAGACACAGAGACAGAGACACAGAGACAGAGACACAGAGTCAGAGACACAGAGACAGAGACACAGACAGAGACACAGAGACGGAGACACAGGGACAGAGACACAGAGGCAGAAACACAGAGACAGATTCACAGAGACAGAGACACAGAGACAGAGGCACAGAGCGAGAGACACAGAGACAGAGACACAGAGAAAGAGAAACAGAGACAGAGACACAGAGACGGAGACGCAAGGACAGAGACACAGAGACAGGGACACAGAGAGAGAGACTCAGAGACACAGACACAGAGACAGAGATACAGAGACGGAGACGCAGAGACAGATACAGAGGCAGAGACACAGAGACAGAGACAGAGACGCAGAGACGGAGACGCAGGGACAGTGACACAGAGACAAAGACACAGAGACAGAGACTCAGAGACAGAGACGCAGAGACGGAGAATCTGGGACAGAGACGCAGAGACAGAGATTCAGAGGCAGAGACAGAGAGAGAGAGACGCAGAGACAGATACACGGACGCAGAGACACAGAGGAATAGACACAGAGACACGGAGGCAGAGACACAGAGACAGGTACACAGAGACAGCGACACGGAGAGAGACCCACGGAGACAGAGACACAGAGACAGAGACACAGAGACAGAGACACAGATACAGAGACACAGAGAAAGAGACACAGAGACAGAGACACAGAGACAGAGACACAGAGACAGAGACACAGAGACAGAGACAGAGATATAGAGACACAGAGACAGAGACACAGAGACAGAGACACAGAGACAGAGACACAGAGACAGAGGCACAGAGACAGAAGCACAGAGACAGAGACACAGAGACAGAGACACAGAGACAGGGACACAGAGACAGAGACACAGAGACGAAGACTGTGGGACAGAGACACAGAGACAGAGACACAGTGAGACAGACAGAAACACAGAGACAGAGACACAGAGACGAAGACACAGGGACAGAGACACAGAGACAGAAACACAGAGACAGATTCACAGAGACAGAGACACAGAGACAGAGGCACAGAGACGGAGACACAAGGACAGAGACACAGAGACAGTGACACAGGGACAGGGACACAGAGACAGAGACACAGAGACAGAGACACAGAGACAGAGACACAGAGACAGAGACACAGAGACAGAGACATAGAGACGGAGACTGAGGGACAGAGACACAGAGACGGAGACAGAGACAGAGACAGAGACAGAGACACAGAGACAGGGACACAGAGAAAGAGAAACAGAGACAGAGACAGGGTCACAGGGACAGGGACTCAGAGACAGATACACGCACACAGAGACACAGAGACAGAGACACAGAGACAGAGACACAGAGACGGAGGCACAGAGACAGAAGCACAGAGACAGAGACACAGAGACAGAGACACAGAGACAGGGACACAGAGACAGAGACACAGAGACGAAGACTGTGGGACAGAGACACAGAGACAGAGACACAGTGAGACAGACAGAGACACAGAGACAGAGACACATAGACAGAGGCACAGAGACAGAGACATAGAGACAGAGACACAGAGACGGCGACACAGGTACAGAGACACACGGACAGAGGCATAGACACAGAGACAGAGTCACAGAGACAGTGACACAGGGACAGGGACACAGAGACATAGCCACAGAGACAGAGACATAGAGACAGAGACACAGAGACAGAGACACAGAGACAGAGACACAGAGACGGAGACACAGGGACAGAGACACAGAGACAGGGACACAGAGAGAGTGACTCAGAGACAGAAACACAGAGACAGATTCACAGAGACAAAGATTCAGAGATAGAGACACAGGGACAGAGACAGAGACACAGGGACAGAGACAGAGACAGAGACACAGAGACAGAGACACAGAGATAGGGACACAGAGACAGAGACACAGAGACAGAGACACAGAGACAGAGACACAGAGACAGAGACACAGAGGCAGAGACACAGAGACAGAGACACAGAGACAGAGACTCAGAGACAGAGACACAGAGACAGAGACACAGGGGAGAGACACCGAGACAGAGACACAGAGACAGAAACACAGAGACAGAGACACAGAGACAGAGACACAGAGACAGAGACACAGAGACAGAGACACAGAGACGAAGACTGTGGGACAGAGACACAGAGACGGAGACTGTGGGACAGATACACAGAGACAGAGACACAGTGAGACAGACAGAGACACAGAGACGAAGACACAGGGACAGAGACACAGAGACGGAAACACAGAGACAGATTCACAGAGACAGAGACACAGAGACAGAGGCACAGAGACGGAGACACAAGGACAGAGACACAGAGACAGGGACACAGGGAGAGAGACTCAGAGACAGAGACGCAGACACAGAGATACAGAGACCGAGACGCAGAGACAGATACAGAGGCAGAGACACAGAGAGAGAGACAGAGACAGAGACAGAGACAGAGACACAGAGACAGGGACACAGAGAGAGAAACTCAGAGACAGAGACACAGAGACGGAGACGGAGAGACAGATACAGAGGCAGAGACAAAGACTCAGAGACAGAGACACAGGGACAGAGACAGAGACAGAGGCACAGAGACAGAGACACGGAGACCGAGACTGTGAGACAGAGACACAGAGACAGAGATTCAGATGCAGAGGCACAGAGACGGCGACACAGGGACAGAGACACAGAGACATGGACACGGAGACAGACACACAGGGACAGATTCACAGAGACAGCGACACGGAGACAGAGACACAGGGACGAAGACACAGAGACAGAGACACAGAGACAGAGGCACAGAGACGGAGACAAAAGGACAGAGACACAGAGACAGGGACACAGAGAGAGAGACTCAGAGCGAGAGACACAGAGACAGAGATACAGAGACCGAGACGCAGAGACAGATACAGAGGCAGAGACACAGAGACAGAGACAGAGACAGAGACACAGAGACGGGGACGCAGGGACGGAGACACAGAGACCCAGACACAGAGACAGAGATTCGGAGACAGAGGCACAGAGACGGCGACACAGAGAAGGAGACTGTGGGACAGAGACACAGAGACGGAGTCACAGGGAGCGAGACACAGAGACAGGGACACAGAGGCAGAGACACAGGGACAGATTCACAGACAGAGACACGGAGAGAGGCCCCTCGGAGACAGAGACACAGAGACAGAGACACAGAGACGGAGACACAGGGACAGAGACACAGAGACAGGGACACAGAGACAGTGACACAGACACAGAGACACTAAGACAGAGACACAGAGACATAGACACAGAGACAGAGACACAGAGACAGAGACACAGAGACAGAGACACAGAGACAGAGACACAGAGACTGAGACTGTGGGACAGAGACACAGAGAAAGAGAAACAGAGACAGAGACAGAGACACAGAGACAGAGACACACGCACAGAGACAGAGACAGAGACACAGAGACGGAGGCACAGGGACAGAGACACAGAAACAGGGACACAGAGACAGAGTCACAGAGACAGAGGCACAGAGACGGAGACACAAGGACAGAGACACAGAGACAGTGACACAGGGACAGGGACACAGAGACATAGCCACAGAGACAGAGACACAGAGACAGAGACACAGGGACAGAGACAGAGACAGAGACACAGAAACGGAGACTGTGGGACAGAGACACAGAGACAGAGATACAGATGCAGAGACACAGAGACGGAGACACAGGGACAGAGACACAGAGACATTGACAAAGAGGCAGAGAAACAGGGACAGATTCACAGGGACAGCGACACGGAGAGAGACCCACGGAGACAGAGACACAGAGACAGAGCCACAGAGACAAAGACACACAGACAGAAACACAGAGACCGAGACAAAGAGACAGAGACACAATGACAGAGATTCAGAGACAGAGACGCAGGGAGAGAGGCACAGAAGCGGAGACACAGAGACAGAGGCATAGACACAGAGACAGAGACACAGAGAGTGACACAGAGACAGAGACACAGAGACAGAGACACAGAGACAGAGACACAGAGACAGAGACACAGAGACAGAGACACAGAGACAGAGACACAGAGACAGAGACACAGAGGCAGAAACACAGAGACAGGGACATAGAGACAGAGACACAGAGACAGAGACACAGAGCCGGAGATACAGGGACAGAGACAAAGAGACAGAGACACAGAGACATAGGCACAGAGACAGAGACACAGAGCAGGGACACAGAGACGGAGATTGTGGGACAGAGACAGAGACACAGAGACTGGGACACAGACACAGAGACAATGAGACAGAGCCACAGAGACAAAGACACACAGACAGAAACACAGAGACCGAGACAAAGAGACAGAGACACAATGACCGAGATTCAGAGACAGAGACACAGGGAGAGAGGCACAGAAGCGGAGACACAGAGACAGAGGCATAGACACAGAGACAGAGACACAGAGAGAGTGACACAGAGACAGAGACGCAGAGACAGAGACACAGAGACAGAGACACAGAGACAGAGACACAGAGACAGAGACACAGAGACAGAAACACAGAGAGGGACATAGAGACAGAGACACAGAGACAGAAACACAGAGACGGAGACACAGAGACAGAGACACAGAGACAGAGTCACGGAGACAGTGACACAGGGACAGGGACACAGAGACATAGCCACAGAGACAGAGATATAGAGACAGAGACACAGAGACAGAGACACAGAGACGGAGACTGTGGGACAGAGACACAGAGAAAGAGAAACAGAGACAGAGACAGAGACAGAGACACAGAGACAGAGACTCAGAGACAGAGACACACGCACAGAGACAGAGACAGAGACACACAGACGGAGACACAGGGACAGAGACACAGAAACAGGGACACAGAGACAGAGTCACAGAGACAGAGTCACAGAGACAGAGTCACAGAGACAGAGACACAGAGACAGGGACACAGACACAGAGACACAGAGACAGAGACACAGAGACAGAGACACAGAGACAGAGACACAGAGACAGAGACACAGAGACAGAGACACAGAGACTGAAACACACGCACAGAGACGGAGACAGAGACACAGAGACGGAGACACAGGGACAGAGACACAGAAACAGGGACACAGAGACAGAGTCACAGAGACAGAGACACAGAGACAGGGACACAGAGACAGAGACAATGAGACAGAGCCACAGAGACAAATACACACAGACAGAGACACAGAGACAGAGGCACAGAGACGGAGACACAAGGACAGAGACACAGAGACAGGGACACAGGGAGAGAGATTCAGAGACAGAGACACAGTCACAGAGATACAGAGACCGAGACGCAGAGACAGATACAGAGGCAGAGACACAGAGACAGAGACAGAGACAGAGACAGAGACAGAGACACAGAGACAGAGACACAGAGACGGAGACTGTGGGACAGAGACACAGAGACGGAGATTGTGGGACAGAGACACAGAGACAGAGACACAGTGAGACAGACAGAGACACAGAGACGAAGACACAGGGACAGAGACACAGAGACAGAAACACAGAGACAGATTCACAGAGACAGAGACACAGAGACAGAGGCACAGAGACGGAAACACAAGGACAGTGACACAGAAACAGGGTCACAGAGAGAGAGACTCAGAGACAGAGACACAGAGACAGAGACACAGAGACAGAGACACAGAGACAGAGACACAGTGAGACAGACAGAGACACAGAGACGAAGACACAGGGACAGAGACACAGAGACAGAAACACAGAGACAGATTCACAGAGACAGAGACACAGAGACAGAGACACAGAGACAGAGACACACAGACAGAGACACAGAGACAGAGACACAGAGACAGAGACACAGAGACGAAGACTGTGGGACAGAGACACAGAAACAGAGACACAGTGAGACAGACAGAGACACAGAGACGAAGACACAGGGACAGAGACACAGAGACAGAAACACAGAGACAGATTCACAGAGACAGAGACACAGAGACAGAGGCACAGAGACGGAGACACAAACAGAGACACAGAGACAGGGACACAGGGAGAGAGACTCAGAGACAGAGACACAGTCACAGAGATACAGAGACCGAGACGCAGAGACAGATACAGAGGCAGAGACACAGAGACAGAGACAGAGACAGAGACAGAGACAGAGACAGAGACACAGAGACAGAGACACAGAGACGGAGACTGTGGGACAGAGACACAGAGACGGAGATTGTGGTACCGAGACACGGAGACAGAGACGCAGTGAGACAGACAGAGACACAGAGACGAAGACACAGGGACAGAGACACAGAGACAGAAACACAGTGACAGATTCACAGAGACAGAGACACAGAGACAGAGGCACAGAGACGGAGACACAAGGACAGAGACACAGAAACAGGGTCACAGAGAGAGAGACTCAGAGACAGAGACACAGAGACGAAGACACAGAGACAGAGACACAGAGACAGAGGCACAGAGACGGAGACACAAGGACAGAGACACAGAGACAGGGACACAGAGAGAGAGACTCAGAGACAGAGACACAGAGACAGAGATACAGAGACCGAGACGCAGGGACAGATACAGAGGCAGAGACACAGAGACAGAGACAGAGACACAGAGACGGAGACGCAGGGACGGAGACACAGAGACCCAGACACAGAGACAGACATTTGGAGACAGAGACACAGAGACGGCGACACAGGTACAGAGACACACGGACAGAGGCATAGGCACAGAGACAGACTCACGGAGACAGTGACACAGGGACATGGACACAGAGACATAGCCACAGAGACAGAGATATAGAGACAGAGACACAGAGACAGAGACACAGAGACGGAGACTGTGGGACAGAGACACAGGGACGGAGACACAGAGACAGAGACACAGAGACAGAGACACAGAGACGGGGACACAGGGACAGAGACACAGAGACTGGGACACAGAGACAGTGACACAGGGACAGAGACACAGAGACATAGATACAGATGCAGAGACACAGAGACAGAGACGCAGAGACAGATACAGAGGCAGAGACACAGAGACAGAGACAGAGACAGAGACAGAGACACAGAGACAGAGACACAGAGACGGAGACTGTGGGACAGAGACACAGAGAAAGAGAAACAGAGACAGAGACAGAGACAGAGACACAGAGACAGAGACTCAGAGACAGAGACACACGCACAGAGACAGGGACAGAGACACAGAGACGGAGACACAGGGACAGAGACACAGAGACAGAGACACAGAGACAGAGACACAGAGACAGAGACACAGAGACAGAGACGCAGACACAGACACAGAGGCAGAGACACAGAGACAGAGACACAGAGACAGAGACACAGAGACAGAGACACAGAGACAGAGACACAGAGACAGAGACACAGAGACAGAGACACAGAGACAGAGACACAGAGACAGAGACGCAGAGACAGATACAGAGGCAGAGACACAGAGACAGAGACAGAGACAGAGACAGAGACAGAGACACAGAGACAGAGACACAGAGACAGAGACACAGAGACAGAGACACAGAGACAGAGACACAGAGACAGAGACACAGAGACAGAGACGCAGAGACAGATACAGAGGCAGAGACAGAGACAGAGACAGAGACACAGAGACAGAGACACAGAGACGGAGACTGTGGGACAGAGACACAGAGACGGAGATTGTGGTACCGAGACACGGAGACAGAGACGCAGTGAGACAGACAGAGACACAGAGACGATGACACAGGGACAGAGACACAGAGACAGAAACACAGAGACAGATTCACAGAGACAGAGACACAGAGACAGAGGCACAGAGACGGAGACACAAGGACAGAGACACAGAAACAGGGTCACAGAGAGAGAGACTCAGAGACAGAGACACAGAGACGAAGACACAGAGACAGAGACACAGAGACAGAGGCACAGAGACGGAGACACAAGGACAGAGACACAGAGACAGGGACACAGAGAGAGAGACTCAGAGACAGAGACACAGAGACAGAGACACAGGGACAGAGACATAGACAGAAACACAGAGACAGAGACACAGAGACGGAGACTGTGGGACAGAGACACAGAGACAGAGATACAGATGCAGAGACACAGAGACGGAGACACAGGGACAGAGACACAGAGACATTGACAAAGAGGCAGAGAAACAGGGACAGATTCACAGGGACAGCGACACGGAGAGAGACCCACGGAGACAGAGACACAGAGACAGAGGCACAGAGACGGAGACACAAACAGAGACACAGAGACAGGGACACAGGGAGAGAGACTCAGAGACAGAGACACAGTCACAGAGATACAGAGACCGAGACGCAGAGACAGATACAGAGGCAGAGACACAGAGACAGAGACAGAGACAGAGACAGAGACAGAGACAGAGACACAGAGACAGAGACACAGAGACGGAGACTGTGGGACAGAGACACAGAGACGGAGATTGTGGTACCGAGACACGGAGACAGAGACGCAGTGAGACAGACAGAGACACAGAGACGAAGACACAGGGACAGAGACACAGAGACAGAAACACAGAGACAGATTCACAGAGACAGAGACACAGAGACAGAGGCACAGAGACGGAGACACAAGGACAGAGACACAGAAACAGGGTCACAGAGAGAGAGACTCAGAGACAGAGACACAGAGACGAAGACACAGAGACAGAGACACAGAGACAGAGGCACAGAGACGGAGACACAAGGACAGAGACACAGAGACAGGGACACAGAGAGAGAGACTCAGAGACAGAGACACAGAGACAGAGATACAGAGACCGAGACGCAGGGACAGATACAGAGGCAGAGACACAGAGACAGAGACAGAGACACAGAGACGGAGACGCAGGGACGGAGACACAGAGACCCAGACACAGAGACAGACATTTGGAGACAGAGACACAGAGACGGCGACACAGGTACAGAGACACACGGACAGAGGCATAGGCACAGAGACAGAGTCACGGAGACAGTGACACAGGGACATGGACACAGAGACATAGCCACAGAGACAGAGATATAGAGACAGAGACACAGAGACAGAGACACAGAGACGGAGACTGTGGGACAGAGACACAGGGACGGAGACACAGAGACAGAGACACAGAGACAGAGACACAGAGACGGGGACACAGGGACAGAGACACAGAGACTGGGACACAGAGACAGTGACACAGGGACAGAGACACAGAGACATAGATACAGATGCAGAGACACAGAGACAGAGACGCAGAGACAGATACAGAGGCAGAGACACAGAGACAGAGACAGAGACAGAGACAGAGACACAGAGACAGAGACACAGAGACGGAGACTGTGGGACAGAGACACAGAGAAAGAGAAACAGAGACAGAGACAGAGACAGAGACACAGAGACAGAGACTCAGAGACAGAGACACACGCACAGAGACAGGGACAGAGACACAGAGACGGAGACACAGGGACAGAGACACAGAGACAGAGACACAGAGACAGAGACACAGAGACAGAGACACAGAGACAGAGACACAGAGACAGAGACGCAGACACAGACACAGAGGCAGAGACACAGAGACAGAGACACAGAGACAGAGACACAGAGACAGAGACACAGAGACAGAGACACAGAGACAGAGGCACAGAGACAGAGACACAGAGACAGAGACACAGAGACAGAGACACAGAGACAGAGACGCAGAGACAGATACAGAGGCAGAGACACAGAGACAGAGACAGAGACAGAGACAGAGACAGAGACACAGAGACAGAGACACAGAGACGGAGACTGTTTGACAGAGACACAGAGAAAGAGAAACAGAGACAGAGACAGAGACAGAGACACAGAGACAGAGACTCAGAGACAGAGACACACGCACAGAGACAGAGACAGAGACACAGAGACGGAGACACAGGGACAGAGACACAGAAACAGGGACACAGAGACAGAGTCACAGAGACAGAGGCACAGAGACGGAGACACAAGGACAGAGACACAGAGACAGTGACACATGGACAGGGACACAGAGACATAGCCACAGAGACAGAGACACAGAGACAGAGACACAGGGACAGAGACAGAGACAGAAACACAGAGACAGAGACACAGAGGCGGAGACTGTGGGACAGAGACACAGAGACAGAGATACAGATGCAGAGACACAGAGACGGAGACACAGGGACAGAGACACAGAGACATTGACAAAGAGGCAGAGAAACAGGGACAGATGCACAGGGACAGCGACACGGAGAGAGACCCACGGAGACAGAGACACAGAGACAGAGACACAGAGACAGAGACACAGAGACAGAGACACAGAGACAGAGACACAGAGACAGAGACACAGAGACAGAGACACAGAGACAGAGACACAGAGACAGAGACACAGAGACAGAGACACAGAGACAGAGACACAGAGACAGAGTCACAGAGACAGAGGCACAGAGACGGAGACACAAGGACAGAGACACAGAGACAGTGACACATGGACAGGGACACAGAGACATAGCCACAGAGACAGAGACACAGAGACAGAGACACAGGGACAGAGACAGAGACAGAAACACAGAGACAGAGACACAGAGGCGGAGACTGTGGGACAGAGACACAGAGACAGAGATACAGATGCAGAGACACAGAGACGGAGACACAGGGACAGAGACACAGAGACATTGACAAAGAGGCAGAGAAACAGGGACAGATGCACAGGGACAGCGACACGGAGAGAGACCCACGGAGACAGAGACACAGAGACAGAGACACAGAGACAGAGACACAGAGACAGAGACACAGAGACAGAGACACAGAGACAGAGACACAGAGACAGAGACACAGAGACAGAGACACAGAGACAGAGACACAGAGACAGAGACACAGAGACAGAGACACAGAGACAGAGACACAGAGACAGAGACACAGAGACAGAGACACAGAGACAGAGACACAGAGACAGAGACACAGAGACAGAGACACAGAGACAGAGACACAGAGACAGAGACACAGAGACAGAGACACAGAGACAGAGACACAGAGACAGAGACACAGAGACAGAGACACAGAGACAGAGACGCAGAGACAGATACAGAGGCAGAGACACAGAGACAGAGACACAGAGACAGAGACACAGAGACAGAGACACAGAGACAGAGACACAGAGACAGAGACACAGAGACAGAGACACAGAGACAGAGACACAGAGACAGAGACACAGAGACAGAGACACAGAGACAGAGACACAGAGACAGAGACACAGAGACAGAGACACAGAGACAGAGACGCAGAGACAGATACAGAGGCAGAGACACAGAGACAGGGACAGAGACAGAGACAGAGACAGAGACACAGAGACAGAGACACAGAGACGGAGACTGTGGGACAGAGACACAGAGAAAGAGAAACAGAGACAGAGACAGAGACAGTGACACAGAGACAGAGACTCAGAGACAGAGACACACGCACAGAGACAGAGACAGAGACACAGAGACGGAGACACAGGGACAGAGACACAGAAACAGGGACACAGAGACAGAGGCACAGAGACGGAGACACAAGGACAGAGACACAGAGACAGTGTCACATGGACAGGGACACAGAGACATAGCCACAGAGACAGAGACACAGAGACAGAGACACAGGGACAGAGACATAGACAGAAACACAGAGACAGAGACACAGAGACGGAGACTGTGGGACAGAGACACAGAGACAGAGATACAGATGCAGAGACACAGAGACGGAGACACAGGGACAGAGACACAGAGACATTGACAAAGAGGCAGAGAAACAGGGACAGATTCACAGGGACAGCGACACGGAGAGAGACCCACGGAGACAGAGACACAGAGACAGAGGCACAGAGACGGAGACACAAACAGAGACACAGAGACAGGGACACAGGGAGAGAGACTCAGAGACAGAGACACAGTCACAGAGATACAGAGACCGAGACGCAGAGACAGATACAGAGGCAGAGACACAGAGACAGAGACAGAGACAGAGACAGAGACAGAGACAGAGACACAGAGACAGAGACACAGAGACGGAGACTGTGGGACAGAGACACAGAGACGGAGATTGTGGTACCGAGACACGGAGACAGAGACGCAGTGAGACAGACAGAGACACAGAGACGAAGACACAGGGACAGAGACACAGAGACAGAAACACAGAGACAGATTCACAGAGACAGAGACACAGAGACAGAGGCACAGAGACGGAGACACAAGGACAGAGACACAGAAACAGGGTCACAGAGAGAGAGACTCAGAGACAGAGACACAGAGACGAAGACACAGAGACAGAGACACAGAGACAGAGGCACAGAGACGGAGACACAAGGACAGAGACACAGAGACAGGGACACAGAGAGAGAGACTCAGAGACAGAGACACAGAGACAGAGATACAGAGACCGAGACGCAGGGACAGATACAGAGGCAGAGACACAGAGACAGAGACAGAGACACAGAGACGGAGACGCAGGGACGGAGACACAGAGACCCAGACACAGAGACAGACATTTGGAGACAGAGACACAGAGACGGCGACACAGGTACAGAGACACACGGACAGAGGCATAGGCACAGAGACAGAGTCACGGAGACAGTGACACAGGGACATGGACACAGAGACATAGCCACAGAGACAGAGATATAGAGACAGAGACACAGAGACAGAGACACAGAGACGGAGACTGTGGGACAGAGACACAGGGACGGAGACACAGAGACAGAGACACAGAGACAGAGACACAGAGACGGGGACACAGGGACAGAGACACAGAGACTGGGACACAGAGACAGTGACACAGGGACAGAGACACAGAGACATAGATACAGATGCAGAGACACAGAGACAGAGACGCAGAGACAGATACAGAGGCAGAGACACAGAGACAGAGACAGAGACAGAGACAGAGACACAGAGACAGAGACACAGAGACGGAGACTGTGGGACAGAGACACAGAGAAAGAGAAACAGAGACAGAGACAGAGACAGAGACACAGAGACAGAGACTCAGAGACAGAGACACACGCACAGAGACAGGGACAGAGACACAGAGACGGAGACACAGGGACAGAGACACAGAGACAGAGACACAGAGACAGAGACACAGAGACAGAGACACAGAGACAGAGACGCAGACACAGACACAGAGGCAGAGACACAGAGACAGAGACACAGAGACAGAGACACAGAGACAGAGACACAGAGACAGAGGCACAGAGACAGAGACACAGAGACAGAGACACAGAGACAGAGACACAGAGACAGAGACGCAGAGACAGATACAGAGGCAGAGACACAGAGACAGAGACAGAGACAGAGACAGAGACAGAGACACAGAGACAGAGACACAGAGACGGAGACTGTTTGACAGAGACACAGAGAAAGAGAAACAGAGACAGAGACAGAGACAGAGACACAGAGACAGAGACTCAGAGACAGAGACACACGCACAGAGACAGAGACAGAGACACAGAGACGGAGACACAGGGACAGAGACACAGAAACAGGGACACAGAGACAGAGTCACAGAGACAGAGGCACAGAGACGGAGACACAAGGACAGAGACACAGAGACAGTGACACATGGACAGGGACACAGAGACATAGCCACAGAGACAGAGACACAGAGACAGAGACACAGGGACAGAAACAGAGACAGAAACACAGAGACAGAGACACAGAGGCGGAGACTGTGGGACAGAGACACAGAGACAGAGATACAGATGCAGAGACACAGAGACGGAGACACAGGGACAGAGACACAGAGACATTGACAAAGAGGCAGAGAAACAGGGACAGATGCACAGGGACAGCGACACGGAGAGAGACCCACGGAGACAGAGACACAGAGACAGAGACACAGAGACAGAGACACAGAGACAGAGACACAGAGACAGAGACACAGAGACAGAGACACAGAGACAGAGACACAGAGACAGAGACACAGAGACACAGAGACAGAGACACAGAGACAGAGACACAGAGACAGAGACACAGAGACAGAGACACAGAGACAGAGACACAGAGACAGAGACACAGAGACAGAGACACAGAGACAGAGACACAGAGACAGAGACACAGAGACAGAGACACAGAGACAGAGACACAGAGACAGAGACGCAGAGACAGATACAGAGGCAGAGACACAGAGACAGAGACACAGAGACAGAGACACAGAGACAGAGACACAGAGACAGAGACACAGAGACAGAGACACAGAGACAGAGACACAGAGACAGAGACACAGAGACAGAGACACAGAGACAGAGACACAGAGACAGAGACGCAGAGACAGATACAGAGGCAGAGACACAGAGACAGGGACAGAGACAGAGACAGAGACAGAGACACAGAGACAGAGACACAGAGACGGAGACTGTGGGACAGAGACACAGAGAAAGAGAAACAGAGACAGAGACAGAGACAGTGACACAGAGACAGAGACTCAGAGACAGAGACACACGCACAGAGACAGAGACAGAGACACAGAGACGGAGACACAGGGACAGAGACACAGAAACAGGGACACAGAGACAGAGTCACAGAGACAGAGGCACAGAGACGGAGACACAAGGACAGAGACACAGAGACAGTGTCACATGGACAGGGACACAGAGACATAGCCACAGAGACAGAGACACAGAGACAGAGACACAGGGACAGAGACAGAGACAGAAACACAGAGACAGAGACACAGAGACGGAGACTGTGGGACAGAGACACAGAGACAGAGATACAGATGCAGAGACACAGAGACGGAGACACAGGGACAGAGACACAGAGACATTGACAAAGAGGCAGAGAAACAGGGACAGATTCACAGGGACAGCGACACGGAGAGAGACCCACGGAGACAGAGACACAGAGACAGAGACACAGAGACAGAGACACAGAGACAGAGACACAGAGACAGAGACACAGAGACAGAGACACAGAGACAGAGACACAGAGACAGAGACACAGAGACAGAGACACAGAGACAGAGACACAGAGACAGAGACACAGAGACAGAGACACAGAGACAGAGACACAGAGACAGAGACACAGAGACAGAGACACAGAGACAGGGACACAGACACAGAGACAATGAGACAGAGCCACAGAGACAAAGACACACAGACAGAGACACAGAGACCGAGACACAGAGACAGAGACACAGAGAAAGAGACACAACGACAGAGATTCAGAGCCAGGGACACAGGGAGAGAGGCACAGAAGCGGAGACACAGAGACAGAGGCATAGACACAGAGACAGTGACACAGAGAGAGTGACACAGAGACAGAGACACAGAGACAGAGACACAGAGACAGAGACACAGAGACAGAGACACAGAGACAGAAACACAGAGACAGGGACATAGAGACAGAGACACAGAGACGGCGACACAGAGACAGAGACACAGGGACAGAGACACAGAGACGGAGACTGTGGGACAGAGACACAGAGACGGAGACTGTGGGACAGAGACACAGAGACGGAGACTGTGGGACAGAGACACAGAGACAGAGATTCAGATGCAGAGACACAGAGACGGAGAAACAGAGACAGAGACACAGTGAGAGAGACAGAGACACAGAGAGAGAGACACAGAGAGAGAGGCACAGAGACAGAAACACAGAGACATAGACACAGAGACAGAGACACAGAGACAGAGACACAGAGACAGAGACACAGAGACAGAGACACAGAGACCCAGACACAGAGACAGAGGCACAGAGACATAGACACAGAGACAGAGACACAGGGACAGAGACACAGAGACGGAGATACAGGGACAGAGACAGAGAGACAGGGACACAGAGAGAGTGACTCAGTGACAGAGACACAGGGACAGAGGCACAGAGACATAGACACAGAGACAGAGACACAGAGACAGAGACACAGAGACAGAGACACAGAGACAGAGAAACAGAGACAGAGACACAGAGACAGAGACACAGAGACAGAGACACAGAGACAGAGACACAGAGACAGAGACACAGAGACAGAAACACAGAGACAGAGACACAGAGACAGAGACACAGAGACAGAGACACAGAGACAGAGACACAGAGACAGAGACACAGAGACAGAGACACAGAGACAGAGACACAGAGACAGAGACACAGAGACAGAGACACAGAGACAGAGACACAGAGACAGAGACACAGAGACAGAGACACAGGGACAGAGACACAGAGACAGAGACGCAGAGACAGATACAGAGGCAGAGACACAGAGACAGAGACACAGAGACAGAGACACAGAGACAGAGACACAGAGACAGAGACACAGAGACAGAGACACAGAGACAGAGACACAGAGACAGAGACACAGAGACAGAGACACAGAGACAGAGACGCAGAGACAGATACAGAGGCAGAGACACAGAGACAGGGACAGAGACAGAGACAGAGACAGAGACACAGAGACAGAGACACAGAGACGGAGACTGTGTGACAGAGACACAGAGAAAGAGAAACAGAGACAGAGACAGAGACAGTGACACAGAGACAGAGACTCAGAGACAGAGACACACGCACAGAGACAGAGACAGAGACACAGAGACGGAGACACAGGGACAGAGACACAGAAACAGGGACACAGAGACAGAGTCACAGAGACAGAGGCACAGAGACGGAGACACAAGGACAGAGACACAGAGACAGTGTCACATGGACAGGGACACAGAGACATAGCCACAGAGACAGAGACACAGAGACAGAGACACAGGGACAGAGACAGAGACAGAAACACAGAGACAGAGACACAGAGACGGAGACTGTGGGACAGAGACACAGAGACAGAGATACAGATGCAGAGACACAGAGACGGAGACACAGGGACAGAGACACAGAGACATTGACAAAGAGGCAGAGAAACAGGGACAGATTCACAGGGACAGCGACACGGAGAGAGACCCACGGAGACAGAGACACAGAGACAGAGACACAGAGACAGAGACACAGAGACAGAGACACAGAGACAGAGACACAGAGACAGAGACACAGAGACAGAGACACAGAGACAGAGACACAGAGACAGAGACACAGAGACAGAGACACAGAGACAGAGACACAGAGACAGAGACACAGAGACAGTGACACAGAGACAGGGACACAGATACAGAGACAATGAGACAGAGCCACAGAGACAAAGACACACAGACAGAGACACAGAGACCGAGACACAGAGACAGAGACACAGAGAAAGAGACACAACGACAGAGATTCAGAGCCAGGGACACAGGGAGAGAGGCACAGAAGCGGAGACACAGAGACAGAGGCATAGACACAGAGACAGTGACACAGAGAGAGTGACACAGAGACAGAGACACAGAGACAGAGACACAGAGACAGAGACACAGAGACAGAGACACAGAGACAGAAACACAGAGACAGGGACATAGAGACAGAGACACAGAGACGGCGACACAGAGACAGAGACACAGGGACAGAGACACAGAGACGGAGACTGTGGGACAGAGACACAGAGACGGAGACTGTGGGACAGAGACACAGAGACGGAGACTGTGGGACAGAGACACAGAGACAGAGATTCAGATGCAGAGACACAGAGACGGAGAAACAGAGACAGAGACACAGTGAGAGAGACAGAGACACAGAGAGAGAGACACAGAGAGAGAGGCACAGAGACAGGAACACAGAGACATAGACACAGAGACAGAGACACAGAGACAGAGACACAGAGACAGAGACACAGAGACAGAGACACAGAGACCCAGACACAGAGACAGAGGCACAGAGACATAGACACAGAGACAGAGACACAGAGACAGAAACACAGAGACAGAGACACAGAGACAGAGACACAGATACAGAGACACAGAGACAGAGACGCAGATATAGAGACACAGAGACAGAGACACAGAGACAGAGGCACAGAGACAGAAGCACAGAGACGGAGACACAGAGACACAGAGACAGAGACACAGAGACAGAGACACAGAGACGAAGACTGTGGGACAGAGACACAGAGACGGAGACTGTGGGACAGAGACACAGAGACAGAGACACAGTGAGACAGACAGAGACACAGAGACGAAGACACAGGGACAGAGACACAGAGACAGAAACACAGAGACAGATTCACAGAGACAGAGACACAGAGACAGAGGCACAGAGACGGAGACACAAGGACAGAGACACAGAGACAGGGACACAGAGACAGAGACACAGAGACAGGGACACCGAGAGAGAGAGACAGAGACACAGAGACGGACGCAGAGGGACAGACACACAGCCAGAGACACAGAGAAAGAGAAACAGAGACAGAGACAGAGAGAGAGACAGAAACAGAGACAGAGACAGAGACAGAGACAGAGACAGAGACAGAGACAGAGACAGAGACAGAGACAGAGACAAAGACAGAGACACAGAGACAGGGACAGGGACACAGAGAAAGAGAAACAGAGACAGAGACAGAGACACAGAGACGGAGACGCAGGGACGGAGACACAGAGACCCAGACACAGAGACAGACATTTGGAGACAGAGACACAGAGACGGCGACACAGGTACAGAGACACACGGACAGAGGCATAGGCACAGAGACAGAGTCACGGAGACAGTGACACAGGGACATGGACACAGAGACATAGCCACAGAGACAGAGATATAGAGACAGAGACACAGAGACAGAGACACAGAGACGGAGACTGTGGGACAGAGACACAGGGACGGAGACACAGAGACAGAGACACAGAGACAGAGACACAGAGACGGGGACACAGGGACAGAGACACAGAGACTGGGACACAGAGACAGTGACACAGGGACAGAGACACAGAGACAGGGACATAGAGACAGAGACACAGAGACGGCGACACAGAGACAGAGACACAGGGACAGAGACACAGAGACGGAGACTGTGGGACAGAGACACAGAGACGGAGACTGTGGGACAGAGACACAGAGACGGAGACTGTGGGACAGAGACACAGAGACAGAGATTCAGATGCAGAGACACAGAGACGGAGAAACAGAGACAGAGACACAGTGAGAGAGACAGAGACACAGAGAGAGAGACACAGAGAGAGAGGCACAGAGACAGGAACACAGAGACATAGACACAGAGACAGAGACACAGAGACAGAGACACAGAGACAGAGACACAGAGACAGAGACACAGAGACCCAGACACAGAGACAGAGGCACAGAGACATAGACACAGAGACAGAGACACAGAGACAGAAACACAGAGACAGAGACACAGAGACAGAGACACAGATACAGAGACACAGAGACAGAGACGCAGATATAGAGACACAGAGACAGAGACACAGAGACAGAGGCACAGAGACAGAAGCACAGAGACGGAGACACAGAGACACAGAGACAGAGACACAGAGACAGAGACACAGAGACGAAGACTGTGGGACAGAGACACAGAGACGGAGACTGTGGGACAGAGACACAGAGACAGAGACACAGTGAGACAGACAGAGACACAGAGACGAAGACACAGGGACAGAGACACAGAGACAGAAACACAGAGACAGATTCACAGAGACAGAGACACAGAGACAGAGGCACAGAGACGGAGACACAAGGACAGAGACACAGAGACAGGGACACAGAGACAGAGACACAGAGACAGGGACACCGAGAGAGAGAGACAGAGACACAGAGACGGACGCAGAGGGACAGACACACAGCCAGAGACACAGAGAAAGAGAAACAGAGACAGAGACAGAGAGAGAGACAGAAACAGAGACAGAGACAGAGACAGAGACAGAGACAGAGACAGAGACAGAGACAGAGACAGAGACAAAGACAGAGACACAGAGACAGGGACAGGGACACAGAGAAAGAGAAACAGAGACAGAGACAGAGACACAGAGACGGAGACGCAGGGACGGAGACACAGAGACCCAGACACAGAGACAGACATTTGGAGACAGAGACACAGAGACGGCGACACAGGTACAGAGACACACGGACAGAGGCATAGGCACAGAGACAGAGTCACGGAGACAGTGACACAGGGACATGGACACAGAGACATAGCCACAGAGACAGAGATATAGAGACAGAGACACAGAGACAGAGACACAGAGACGGAGACTGTGGGACAGAGACACAGGGACGGAGACACAGAGACAGAGACACAGAGACAGAGACACAGAGACGGGGACACAGGGACAGAGACACAGAGACTGGGACACAGAGACAGTGACACAGGGACAGAGACACAGAGACAGGGACATAGAGACAGAGACACAGAGACGGCGACACAGAGACAGAGACACAGGGACAGAGACACAGAGACGGAGACTGTGGGACAGAGACACAGAGACGGAGACTGTGGGACAGAGACACAGAGACGGAGACTGTGGGACAGAGACACAGAGACAGAGATTCAGATGCAGAGACACAGAGACGGAGAAACAGAGACAGAGACACAGTGAGAGAGACAGAGACACAGAGAGAGAGACACAGAGAGAGAGGCACAGAGACAGAGACACAGAGACAGAGACACAGAGACAGAGACACAGAGACAGAGACACAGAGACAGAGACACAGAGACAGAGACACAGAGACAGAGACACAGAGACAGAGACACAGAGACAGAGACACAGAGACAGAGACACAGAGACAGAGACACAGAGACAGAGACACAGAGACAGAGACACAGAGACAGAGACACAGAGACAGAGACACAGAGACAGAGACACAGAGACAGAGACGCAGAGACAGATACAGAGGCAGAGACACAGAGACAGAGACACAGAGACAGAGACACAGAGACAGAGACACAGAGACAGAGACACAGAGACAGAGACACAGAGACAGAGACACAGAGACAGAGACACAGAGACAGAGACACAGAGACAGAGACACAGAGACAGAGACGCAGAGACAGATACAGAGGCAGAGACACAGAGACAGGGACAGAGACAGAGACAGAGACAGAGACACAGAGACAGAGACACAGAGACGGAGACTGTGTGACAGAGACACAGAGAAAGAGAAACAGAGACAGAGACAGAGACAGTGACACAGAGACAGAGACTCAGAGACAGAGACACACGCACAGAGACAGAGACAGAGACACAGAGACGGAGACACAGGGACAGAGACACAGAAACAGGGACACAGAGACAGAGTCACAGAGACAGAGGCACAGAGACGGAGACACAAGGACAGAGACACAGAGACAGTGTCACATGGACAGGGACACAGAGACATAGCCACAGAGACAGAGACACAGAGACAGAGACACAGGGACAGAGACAGAGACAGAAACACAGAGACAGAGACACAGAGACGGAGACTGTGGGACAGAGACACAGAGACAGAGATACAGATGCAGAGACACAGAGACGGAGACACAGGGACAGAGACACAGAGACATTGACAAAGAGGCAGAGAAACAGGGACAGATTCACAGGGACAGCGACACGGAGAGAGACCCACGGAGACAGAGACACAGAGACAGAGACACAGAGACAGAGACACAGAGACAGAGACACAGAGACAGAGACACAGAGACAGAGACACAGAGACAGAGACACAGAGACAGAGACACAGAGACAGAGACACAGAGACAGAGACACAGAGACAGAGACACAGAGACAGAGACACAGAGACAGAGACACAGAGACAGAGACACAGAGACAGAGACACAGAGACAGTGACACAGAGACAGGGACACAGATACAGAGACAATGAGACAGAGCCACAGAGACAAAGACACACAGACAGAGACACAGAGACCGAGACACAGAGACAGAGACACAGAGAAAGAGACACAACGACAGAGATTCAGAGCCAGGGACACAGGGAGAGAGGCACAGAAGCGGAGACACAGAGACAGAGGCATAGACACAGAGACAGTGACACAGAGAGAGTGACACAGAGACAGAGACACAGAGACAGAGACACAGAGACAGAGACACAGAGACAGAGACACAGAGACAGAGACACAGAGACAGAAACACAGAGACAGGGACATAGAGACAGAGACACAGAGACGGCGACACAGAGACAGAGACACAGGGACAGAGACACAGAGACGAAGACTGTGGGACAGAGACACAGAGACGGAGACTGTGGGACAGAGACACAGAGACAGAGACACAGTGAGACAGACAGAGACACAGAGACGAAGACACAGGGACAGAGACACAGAGACAGAAACACAGAGACAGATTCACAGAGACAGAGACACAGAGACAGAGGCACAGAGACGGAGACACAAGGACAGAGACACAGAGACAGGGACACAGAGACAGAGACACAGAGACAGGGACACCGAGAGAGAGAGACAGAGACACAGAGACGGACGCAGAGGGACAGACACACAGCCAGAGACACAGAGAAAGAGAAACAGAGACAGAGACAGAGAGAGAGACAGAAACAGAGACAGAGACAGAGACAGAGACAGAGACAGAGACAGAGACAGAGACAGAGACAGAGACAAAGACAGAGACACAGAGACAGGGACAGGGACACAGAGAAAGAGAAACAGAGACAGAGACAGAGACACAGAGACGGAGACGCAGGGACGGAGACACAGAGACCCAGACACAGAGACAGACATTTGGAGACAGAGACACAGAGACGGCGACACAGGTACAGAGACACACGGACAGAGGCATAGGCACAGAGACAGAGTCACGGAGACAGTGACACAGGGACATGGACACAGAGACATAGCCACAGAGACAGAGATATAGAGACAGAGACACAGAGACAGAGACACAGAGACGGAGACTGTGGGACAGAGACACAGGGACGGAGACACAGAGACAGAGACACAGAGACAGAGACACAGAGACGGGGACACAGGGACAGAGACACAGAGACTGGGACACAGAGACAGTGACACAGGGACAGAGACACAGAGACAGGGACATAGAGACAGAGACACAGAGACGGCGACACAGAGACAGAGACACAGGGACAGAGACACAGAGACGGAGACTGTGGGACAGAGACACAGAGACGGAGACTGTGGGACAGAGACACAGAGACGGAGACTGTGGGACAGAGACACAGAGACAGAGATTCAGATGCAGAGACACAGAGACGGAGAAACAGAGACAGAGACACAGTGAGAGAGACAGAGACACAGAGAGAGAGACACAGAGAGAGAGGCACAGAGACAGAGACACAGAGACAGAGACACAGAGACAGAGACACAGAGACAGAGACACAGAGACAGAGACACAGAGACAGAGACACAGAGACAGAGACACAGAGACAGAGACACAGAGACAGAGACACAGAGACAGAGACACAGAGACAGAGACACAGAGACAGAGACACAGAGACAGAGACACAGAGACAGAGACACAGAGACAGAGACACAGAGACAGAGACACAGAGACAGAGACGCAGAGACAGATACAGAGGCAGAGACACAGAGACAGAGACACAGAGACAGAGACACAGAGACAGAGACACAGAGACAGAGACACAGAGACAGAGACACAGAGACAGAGACACAGAGACAGAGACACAGAGACAGAGACACAGAGACAGAGACGCAGAGACAGATACAGAGGCAGAGACACAGAGACAGGGACAGAGACAGAGACAGAGACAGAGACACAGAGACAGAGACACAGAGACGGAGACTGTGTGACAGAGACACAGAGAAAGAGAAACAGAGACAGAGACAGAGACAGTGACACAGAGACAGAGACTCAGAGACAGAGACACACGCACAGAGACAGAGACAGAGACACAGAGACGGAGACACAGGGACAGAGACACAGAAACAGGGACACAGAGACAGAGTCACAGAGACAGAGGCACAGAGACGGAGACACAAGGACAGAGACACAGAGACAGTGTCACATGGACAGGGACACAGAGACATAGCCACAGAGACAGAGACACAGAGACAGAGACACAGGGACAGAGACAGAGACAGAAACACAGAGACAGAGACACAGAGACGGAGACTGTGGGACAGAGACACAGAGACAGAGATACAGATGCAGAGACACAGAGACGGAGACACAGGGACAGAGACACAGAGACATTGACAAAGAGGCAGAGAAACAGGGACAGATTCACAGGGACAGCGACACGGAGAGAGACCCACGGAGACAGAGACACAGAGACAGAGACACAGAGACAGAGACACAGAGACAGAGACACAGAGACAGAGACACAGAGACAGAGACACAGAGACAGAGACACAGAGACAGAGACACAGAGACAGAGACACAGAGACAGAGACACAGAGACAGAGACACAGAGACAGAGACACAGAGACAGTGACACAGAGACAGGGACACAGATACAGAGACAATGAGACAGAGCCACAGAGACAAAGACACACAGACAGAGACACAGAGACCGAGACACAGAGACAGAGACACAGAGAAAGAGACACAACGACAGAGATTCAGAGCCAGGGACACAGGGAGAGAGGCACAGAAGCGGAGACACAGAGACAGAGGCATAGACACAGAGACAGTGACACAGAGAGAGTGACACAGAGACAGAGACACAGAGACAGAGACACAGAGACAGAGACACAGAGACAGAGACACAGAGACAGAAACACAGAGACAGGGACATAGAGACAGAGACACAGAGACGGCGACACAGAGACAGAGACACAGGGACAGAGACACAGAGACGGAGACTGTGGGACAGAGACACAGAGACGGAGACTGTGGGACAGAGACACAGAGACGGAGACTGTGGGACAGAGACACAGAGACAGAGATTCAGATGCAGAGACACAGAGACGGAGAAACAGAGACAGAGACACAGTGAGAGAGACAGAGACACAGAGAGAGAGACACAGAGAGAGAGGCACAGAGACAGGAACACAGAGACATAGACACAGAGACAGAGACACAGAGACAGAGACACAGAGACAGAGACACAGAGACAGAGACACAGAGACCCAGACACAGAGACAGAGGCACAGAGACATAGACACAGAGACAGAGACACAGAGACAGAAACACAGAGACAGAGACACAGAGACAGAGACACAGATACAGAGACACAGAGACAGAGACGCAGATATAGAGACACAGAGACAGAGACACAGAGACAGAGGCACAGAGACAGAAGCACAGAGACGGAGACACAGAGACACAGAGACAGAGACACAGAGACAGAGACACAGAGACGAAGACTGTGGGACAGAGACACAGAGACGGAGACTGTGGGACAGAGACACAGAGACAGAGACACAGTGAGACAGACAGAGACACAGAGACGAAGACACAGGGACAGAGACACAGAGACAGAAACACAGAGACAGATTCACAGAGACAGAGACACAGAGACAGAGGCACAGAGACGGAGACACAAGGACAGAGACACAGAGACAGGGACACAGAGACAGAGACACAGAGACAGGGACACCGAGAGAGAGAGACAGAGACACAGAGACGGACGCAGAGGGACAGACACACAGCCAGAGACACAGAGAAAGAGAAACAGAGACAGAGACAGAGAGAGAGACAGAAACAGAGACAGAGACAGAGACAGAGACAGAGACAGAGACAGAGACAGAGACAGAGACAGAGACAAAGACAGAGACACAGAGACAGGGACAGGGACACAGAGAAAGAGAAACAGAGACAGAGACAGAGACACAGAGACGGAGACGCAGGGACGGAGACACAGAGACCCAGACACAGAGACAGACATTTGGAGACAGAGACACAGAGACGGCGACACAGGTACAGAGACACACGGACAGAGGCATAGGCACAGAGACAGAGTCACGGAGACAGTGACACAGGGACATGGACACAGAGACATAGCCACAGAGACAGAGATATAGAGACAGAGACACAGAGACAGAGACACAGAGACGGAGACTGTGGGACAGAGACACAGGGACGGAGACACAGAGACAGAGACACAGAGACAGAGACACAGAGACGGGGACACAGGGACAGAGACACAGAGACTGGGACACAGAGACAGTGACACAGGGACAGAGACACAGAGACATAGATACAGATGCAGAGACACAGAGACAGAGACGCAGAGACAGATACAGAGGCAGAGACACAGAGACAGAGACAGAGACAGAGACAGAGACACAGAGACAGAGACACAGAGACGGAGACTGTGGGACAGAGACACAGAGAAAGAGAAACAGAGACAGAGACAGAGACAGAGACACAGAGACAGAGACTCAGAGACAGAGACACACGCACAGAGACAGGGACAGAGACACAGAGACGGAGACACAGGGACAGAGACACAGAGACAGAGACACAGAGACAGAGACACAGAGACAGAGACACAGAGACAGAGACGCAGACACAGACACAGAGGCAGAGACACAGAGACAGAGACACAGAGACAGAGACACAGAGACAGAGACACAGAGACAGAGACACAGAGACAGAGACACAGAGACAGAGACACAGAGACAGAGACACAGAGACAGAGACACAGAGACAGAGACACAGAGACAGAGACGCAGAGACAGATACAGAGGCAGAGACACAGAGACAGAGACAGAGACAGAGACAAAGACAGAGACACAGAGACAGAGACACAGAGACGGAGACTGTGGGACAGAGACACAGAGAAAGAGAAACAGAGACAGAGACAGAGACAGAGACACAGAGACAGAGACTCAGAGACAGAGACACACGCACAGAGACAGAGACAGAGACACAGAGACGGAGACACAGGGACAGAGACACAGAAACAGGGACACAGAGACAGAGTCACAGAGACAGAGGCACAGAGACGGAGACACAAGGACAGAGACACAGAGACAGTGACACATGGACAGGGACACAGAGACATAGCCACAGAGACAGAGACACAGAGACAGAGACACAGGGACAGAGACAGAGACAGAAACACAGAGACAGAGACACAGAGGCGGAGACTGTGGGACAGAGACACAGAGACAGAGATACAGATGCAGAGACACAGAGACGGAGACACAGGGACAGAGACACAGAGACATTGACAAAGAGGCAGAGAAACAGGGACAGATGCACAGGGACAGCGACACGGAGAGAGACCCACGGAGACAGAGACACAGAGACAGAGACACAGAGACAGAGACACAGAGACAGAGACACAGAGACAGAGACACAGAGACAGAGACACAGAGACAGAGACACAGAGACAGAGACACAGAGACAGAGACGCAGAGACAGATACAGAGGCAGAGACACAGAGACAGAGACACAGAGACAGAGACACAGAGACAGAGACACAGAGACAGAGACACAGAGACAGAGACACAGAGACAGAGACACAGAGACAGAGACACAGAGACAGAGACACAGAGACAGAGACACAGAGACAGAGACACAGAGACAGAGACACAGAGACAGAGACGCAGAGACAGATACAGAGGCAGAGACACAGAGACAGGGACAGAGACAGAGACAGAGACAGAGACACAGAGACAGAGACACAGAGACGGAGACTGTGGGACAGAGACACAGAGAAAGAGAAACAGAGACAGAGACAGAGACAGAGACAGTGACACAGAGACAGAGACTCAGAGACAGAGACACACGCACAGAGACAGAGACAGAGACACAGAGACGGAGACACAGGGACAGAGACACAGAAACAGGGACACAGAGACAGAGTCACAGAGACAGAGGCACAGAGACGGAGACACAAGGACAGAGACACAGAGACAGTGACACATGGACAGGGACACAGAGACATAGCCACAGAGACAGAGACACAGAGACAGAGACACAGGGACAGAGACAGAGACAGAAACACAGAGACAGAGACACAGAGACGGAGACTGTGGGACAGAGACACAGAGACAGAGATACAGATGCAGAGACACAGAGACGGAGACACAGGGACAGAGACACAGAGACATTGACAAAGAGGCAGAGAAACAGGGACAGATTCACAGGGACAGCGACACGGAGAGAGACCCACGGAGACAGAGACACAGAGACAGAGACACAGAGACAGAGACACAGAGACAGAGACACAGAGACAGAGACACAGAGACAGAGACTGTGGGACAGAGACACAGAGAAAGAGAAACAGAGACAGAGACAGAGACACAGACACAGAGACAGAGACTCAGAGACAGAGACACACGCACAGAGACAGAGACAGAGACACAGAGACGGAGACACAGGGACAGAGACACAGAAACAGGGACACAGAGACTGAGTCACAGAGACAGAGGCACAGAGACGGAGACACAAGGACAGAGACACAGAGACAGAGACACAGAGACAGAGACACAGAGACAGAGACACAGAGACAGAGACACAGAGACAGAGACACAGAGACAGAGACACAGAGACAGGGACACAGACACAGAGACAATGAGACAGAGCCACAGAGACAAAGACACACAGACAGAGACACAGAGACCGAGACACAGAGACAGAGACACAGAGAAAGAGACACAACGACAGAGATTCAGAGCCAGGGACACAGGGAGAGAGGCACAGAAGCGGAGACACAGAGACAGAGGCATAGACACAGAGACAGTGACACAGAGAGAGTGACACAGAGACAGAGACACAGAGACAGAGACACAGAGACAGAGACACAGAGACAGAAACACAGAGACAGGGACATAGAGACAGAGACACAGAGACGGCGACACAGAGACAGAGACACAGGGACAGAGACACAGAGACGGAGACTGTGGGACAGAGACACAGAGACGGAGACTGTGGGACAGAGACACAGAGACGGAGACTGTGGGACAGAGACACAGAGACAGAGATTCAGATGCAGAGACACAGAGACGGAGAAACAGAGACAGAGACACAGTGAGAGAGACAGAGACGCAGAGAGAGAGACACAGAGAGAGAGGCACAGAGACAGAAACACAGAGACATAGACACAGAGACAGAGACACAGAGACAGAGACACAGAGACAGAGACACAGAGACAGAGACACAGAGACCCAGACACAGAGACAGAGGCACAGAGACATAGACACAGAGACAGAGACACAGGGACAGAGACACAGAGACGGAGATACAGGGACAGAGACAGAGAGACAGGGACACAGAGAGAGTGACTCAGTGACAGAGACACAGGGACAGAGGCACAGAGACATAGACACAGAGACAGAGACACAGAGACAGAGACACAGAGACAGAGACACAGAGACAGAGAAACAGAGACAGAGACACAGAGACAGAGACACAGAGACAGAGACACAGAGACAGAGACACAGAGACAGAGACACAGAGACAGAAACACAGAGACAGAGACACAGAGACAGAGACACAGATACAGAGACACAGAGACAGAGACACAGATATAGAGACACAGAGACAGAGACACAGAGACGGAGGCACAGAGACAGAAGCACAGAGACAGAGACACAGAGACACAGAGACAGAGACACAGAGACAGAGACACAGAGACGAAGACTGTGGGACAGAGACACAGAGACGGAGACTGTGGGACAGAGACACAGAAACAGAGACACAGTGAGACAGACAGAGACACAGAGACGAAGACACAGGGACAGAGACACAGAGACAGAAACACAGAGACAGATTCACAGAGACAGAGACACAGAGACAGAGGCACAGAGACGGGGACACAAGGACAGAGACACAGAGACAGGGACACAGAGACAGAGACACAGAGACAGGGACACCGAGAGAGAGAGACAGAGACACAGAGACGGACGCAGAGGGACAGACACACAGCCAGAGACACAGAGAAAGAGACACAGAGACAGAGACAGAGAGAGAGACAGAGACAGAGACAGAGACAGAGACAGAGACAGAGACAGAGGCACAGAGACATAGCCACAGAGACAGAGACACAGAGACAGAGACACAGGGACAGAGACAGAGACAGAAACACAGAGACATAGCCACAGAGACAGAGACACAGAGACAGAGACACAGGGACAGAGACAGAGACAGAAACACAGAGACAGAGACACAGAGACGGAGACTGTGGGACAGAGACACAGAGACAGAGATACAGATGCAGAGACACAGAGACGGAGACACAGGGACAGAGACACAGAGACATTGACAAAGAGGCAGAGAAACAGGGACAGATTCACAGGGACAGCGACACGGAGAGAGACCCACGGAGACAGAGACACAGAGACAGAGACACAGAGACAGAGACACAGAGACAGAGACACAGAGACAGAGACACAGAGACAGAGACACAGAGACAGAGACACAGAGACAGAGACACAGAGACAGAGACACAGAGACAGAGACACAGAGACAGAGACACAGAGACAGAGACACAGAGACAGAGACACAGAGACAGAGACACAGAGACAGAGACACAGAGACAGAGACACAGAGACAGAGACACAGAGACAGAGACACAGAGACGGAGACACAGGGACAGAGACACAGAAACAGGGACACAGAGACAGAGTCACAGAGACAGAGGCACAGAGACGGAGACACAAGGACAGAGACACAGAGACAGTGACACAGGGACAGGGACACAGAGACATAGCCACAGAGACAGAGACACAGAGACAGAGACACAGGGACAGAGACAGAGACAGAAACACAGAGACAGAGACACAGAGACGGAGACTGTGGGGCAGAGACACAGAGACAGAGATACAGATGCAGAGACACAGAGACGGAGACACAGGGACAGAGACACAGAGACATTGACAAAGAGGCAGAGAAACTGGGACAGATTCACAGGGACAGCGACACGGAGAGAGACCCACGGAGACAGAGACACAGAGACAGAGACACAGAGACAGAGACACAGAGACAGAGACACAGAGACAGAGACACAGAGACAGAGACACAGAGACAGAGACACAGAGACAGAGACACAGAGACAGAGGCACAGAGACAGAGACACAGAGACAGAGACACAGAGACAGAGACACAGAGACAGAGACACAGAGACAGAGACACAGAGACAGAGACACAGAGACCGAAACACACGCACAGAGACACTGAAATAGGGACACAGAGACAGAGTCACAGAGACGGAGTCACAGAGACAGAGACACAGAGACAGGGACACAGACACAGAGACAATGAGACAGAGCCACAGAGACAAAGACACACAGACAGAGACACAGAGACAGAGACACAGAGACAGAGATTCAGAGACAGAGACACACGCACAGAGACAGAGACAGAGACACAGAGACGGAGACACAGGGACAGAGACACAGAAACAGGGACACAGAGACAGAGTCACAGAGACAGAGTCACAGAGACAGAGTCACAGAGACAGAGACACCGAGACAGGGACACAGACACAGAGACAAAGAGACAGAGACACAGAGACAGAGACTCAGAGACAGAGACACACGCACAGAGACAGAGACGGAGACACAGGGACAGAGACACAGAGACAGAGACACAGAGACAGAGACACAGAGACAGAGACACAGAGACAGAGACACAGAGACAGAGACACAGAGACGGAGACTGTGGGACAGAGACACAGAGACGGAGACTGTGGGACAGAGACACAGAGACGGAGACTGTGGGACAGAGACACAGAGACAGAGACACAGTGAGACAGACAGAGACACAGAGACGAAGACACAGGGACAGAGACACAGAGACAGAAACACAGAGACAGATTCACAGAGACAGAGACACAGAGACAGAGGCACAGAGACGGAGACACAAGGACAGAGACAGAGAGACGGAGACGCAGGGACGGAGACACAGAGACCCAGACACAGAGACAGAGACACAGAGACAGAGACACAGAGACAGAGACACAGAGACAGAGGCACAGAGACAGAGACATAGAGACAGAGACACAGAGACGGCGACACAGGTACAGAGACACACGGACAGAGGCATAGACACAGAGACAGAGTCACAGAGACAGTGACACAGGGACAGGGACACAGAGACATAGCCACAGAGACAGAGACATAGAGACAGAGACACAGAGACAGAGACACAGAGACAGAGACACAGAGACGGAGACACAGGGACAGAGACACAGAGACAGGGACACAGAGAGAGTGACTGAGAGACAGAAACACAGAGACAGATTCGCAGAGACAGAGACTCAGAAATAGAGACACAGGGACAGAGACAGAGACAGAGACACAGAGACAGAGACACAGGGGAGAGACACCGAGACAGAGACACAGAGACAGAAACACAGAGACAGAGACACAGAGACAGAGACACAGAGACAGAGACACAGAGACAGAGACACAGAGACGAAGACTGTGGGACAGAGACACAGAGACGGAGACTGTGGGACAGATACACAGAGACAGAGACACAGTGAGACAGACAGAGACACAGAGACGAAGACACAGGGACAGAGACACAGAGACGGAAACACAGAGACAGATTCACAGAGACAGAGACACAGAGACAGAGGCACAGAGACGGAGACACAAGGACAGAGACACAGAGACAGGGACACAGGGAGAGAGACTCAGAGACAGAGACGCAGACACAGAGATACAGAGACCGAGACGCAGAGACAGATACAGAGGCAGAGACACAGAGAGAGAGACAGAGACAGAGACAGAGACAGAGACACAGAGACAGGGACACAGAGAGAGAAACTCAGAGACGGAGACACAGAGACGGAGACGCAGAGACAGATACAGAGGCAGAGACAAAGACTCAGAGACAGAGACACAGGGACAGAGACAGAGACAGAGGCACAGAGACAGAGACACGGAGACCGAGACTGTGAGACAGAGACACAGAGACAGAGATTCAGATGCAGAGGCACAGAGACGGCGACACAGGGACAGAGACACAGAGACATGGACACGGAGACGGAGACACAGGGACAGATTCACAGAGACAGCGACACGGAGACAGAGACACAGAGACGAAGACACAGAGACAGAGACACAGAGACAGAGGCACAGAGACGGAGACACAAGGACAGAGACACAGAGACAGGGACACAGAGAGAGAGACTCAGAGAGAGAGACACAGAGACAGAGATACAGAGACCGAGACGCAGAGACAGATACAGAGGCAGAGACACAGAGACAGAGACAGAGACACAGAGACGGGGACGCAGGGACGGAGACACAGAGACCCAGACACAGAGACAGAGATTCGGAGACAGAGGCACAGAGACGGCGACACAGAGAAGGAGACTGTGGGACAGAGACACAGAGACGGAGTCACAGGGAGCGAGACACAGAGACAGGGACGCAGAGGCAGAGACATAGGGACAGATTCACAGACAGAGACACGGAGAGAGACCCACGGAGACAGAGACACAGAGACAGAGACACAGAGACGGAGACACAGGGACAGAGACACAGAGACAGGGACACAGAGACAGTGACACAGACACAGAGACACTGAGACAGAGACACAGAGACATAGACACAGAGACAGAGACACAGAGACAGAGACACAGAGACAGAGACACAATGACAGAGATTCAGAGACAGAGACACAGGGAGAGAGGCACAGAAGCGGAGACACAGAGACAGAGGCATAGACACAGCGACAGAGACACAGAGAGAGTGACACAGAGACAGAGACACAGAGACAGAGACACAGAGACAGAGACACAGAGACAGAGACACAGAGACAGAGACACAGAGACAGAGACACAGAGACAGAGACACAGAGACAGAGACACAGAGACAGAAACACAGAGACAGAGACACAGAGACAGAGACACAGATACAGAGACACAGAGACAGAGACAGAGACACAGAGACAGAGACACAGTGACAGAGACACAGAGACAGAGACACAGAGACAGAGACACAGATATAGGGACACAGAGACAGAGACACAGAGACAGAGACACAGAGACAGAGACACAGAGACAGAAGCACAGAGACAGAGACACAGAGACAGAGACACAGAGACGAAGACTGTGGGACAGAGACACAGAGACGGAGACTGTGGGACAGAGACACAGAGACAGAGACACAGTGAGACAGAGAGAGACACAGAGACGAAGACACAGGGACAGAGACACAGAGACAGAAACACAGAGACAGAGACACAGAGACAGAGGCACAGAGACGGAGACACAAGGACAGAGACACAGAGACAGGGACACAGAGACAGAGACACAGAGACAGGGACACAGAGAGAGAGAGACAGAGACACAGAGACGGACGCAGAGGGACAGACACACAGCCAGAGACACAGAGAAAGAGAAACAGAGACAGAGACAGAGAGAGAGACAGAGACAGAGACAGAGACAGAGACAGAGACAGAGACAGAGACAGAGACAGAGACAGAGACAGAGACAGAGACACAGAGACAGGGACACAGAGAAAGAGAAACAGAGACAGAGACAGGGTCACAGAGACAGAGACTCAGAGACAGATACACGCACACAGAGACACAGACAGAGACACAGAGACGGAGACACAGGGACAGAGACACAGAGAAAGAGAAACGGAGACAGAGACAGAGACAGAGACACAGAGACAGAGATTCAGAGACAGAGACACACGCACAGAGACAGAGACAGAGACACAGAGACGGAGACACAGTGACAGAGACACAGAAACAGGGACACAGAGACAGAGTCACAGAGACAGAGTCACAGAGACAGAGTCACAGAGACAGAGACACAGAGACAGGGACACAGACACAGAGACAAAGAGACAGAGACACAGAGACAGAGACTCAGAGACAGAGACACACGCACAGAGACAGAGACAGAGACACAGAGACGGAGACACAGGGACAGAGACACAGAGACAGAGACACAGAGACAGAGACACAGAGACAGAGACACAGAGACAGAGACACAGAGACAGAGACACAGAGACAGAGACACAGAGACGGAGACTGTGGGACAGAGACACAGAGACGGAGACTGTGGGACAGAGACACAGAGACAGAGACACAGTGAGACAGACAGAGACACAGAGACGAAGACACAGGGACAGAGACACAGAGACAGAAACACAGAGACAGATTCACAGAGACAGAGACACAGAGACAGAGGCACAGAGACAGAGACACAGAGACGGAGACTGTGGGACAGAGACACAGAGACGGAGACTGTGGGACAGAGACACAGAGACAGAGACACAGTGAGACAGACAGAGACACAGAGACGAAGACACAGGGACAGAGACACAGAGACACAAACACAGAGACAGATTCACAGAGACAGAGACACAGAGACAGAGGCACAGAGACGGAGACACAAGGACAGAGACACAGAGACGGAGACGCAGGGACGGAGACACAGAGACCCAGACACAGAGACAGAGACACAGAGACAGAGACACAGAGACAGAGGCACAGAGACAGAGACATAGAGACAGAGACACAGAGACGGCGACACAGATACAGAGACACACGGACAGAGGCATAGACACAGAGACAGAGTCACAGAGACAGTGACACAGGGACAGGGACACAGAGACATAGCCACAGAGACAGAGACATAGAGACAGAGACACAGAGACAGAGACACAGAGACAGAGACACAGAGACGGAGACACAGAGACAGGGACACAGAGAGAGTGACTCAGAGACAGAAACACAGAGACAGATTCGCAGAGACAGAGACTCAGAGATAGAGACACAGGGACAGAGACAGAGACAGAGACACAGAGACAGAGACACAGAGACAGAGACACAGAGACGGAGTCTGTGGGACAGAGACACAGAGACGGAGACTGTGGGACAGAGACACAGATACAGAGACACAGTGAGACAGACAGAGACACAGAGACGAAGACACAGGGACAGAGACACAGAGACAGAAACACAGAGACAGATTCACAGAGACAGAGACACAGAGACAGAGGCACAGAGACGGAGACACAAGGACAGAGACACAGAGACAGGGACACAGAGACAGAGACACAGAGACAGGGACACCGAGAGAGAGAGACAGAGACGCAGAGACGGAGACACAGGGACAGAGACACAGAGAAAGAGAAACAGAGACAGAGACAGAGACAGACACAGAGACAGAGACTCAGAGACAGAGACACACGCACAGAGACAGAGACAGAGACACAGAGACGGAGACACAGGGACAGAGACACAGAAACAGGGACACAGAGACAGAGTCACAGAGACAGAGTCACAGAGACAGAGACACAGAGACAGGGACACAGACACAGAGACAATGAGACAGAGCCACAGAGACAAAGACACACAGACAGATACACAGAGACAGAGACACAATGACAGAGATTCAGAGACAGAGACACAGAGACAGAGTCACGGAGACAGTGACACAGGGACAGGGACACAGAGACATAGCCGCAGAGACAGAGATATAGAGACAGAGAGACAGAGACAGAGACACAGAGACGGAGACTGTGGGACAGAGACACAGAGACGGAGACACAGGGACAGAGACACAGAGACAGGGACACAGAGGCAGAGACACAGGGACAGATTCACAGACAGAGACACGGAGAGAGACCCACGGAGACATAGACACAGAGACAGAGACACAGAGACAGAGACACAGAGACCCAGACACACAGACAGAGATTCGGAGACAGAGACACAGGGAGAGAGACACAGAAACGGAGATGCAGAGACAGAGACACAGAGACAGAGACACAGAGACAGAGACACAGAGACAGAGACACAGAGACAGAGACACAGAGACAGAGACACAGAGACAGAGACACAGAGACAGAGACACAGAGACAGAGACACAGAGACAGAGACACAGAGACAGAGAAACAGAGACAGAGACACAGAGACAGAGACACAGAGACAGAGACACAGAGACAGAAACACAGAGACAGAGACACAGAGACAGAGACACAGATACAGAGACACAGAGACAGAGACACAGAGACAGAGACACAGTGACAAAGACACAGAGACAGAGACAAAGAGACAGAGACACAGATATAGGGACACAGAGACAGAGACACAGAGACAGAGACACAGAGACAGAAGCACAGAGACAGAGACACAGAGACAGAGACACAGAGACAGAGACACAGAGACGAAGACTGTGGGACAGAGACACAGAGACGGAGACTGTGGGACAGAGACACAGAGACAGAGACACAGTGAGACAGAGAGAGACACAGAGACGAAGACACAGGGACAGAGACACAGAGACAGAAACACAGAGACAGAGACACAGATACAGAGGCACAGAGACGGAGACACAAGGACAGAGACACAGAGACAGGGACACAGAGACAGAGACACAGAGACAGGGACACAGAGAGAGAGAGACAGAGACACAGAGACGGACGCAGAGGGACAGACACACAGCCAGAGACACAGAGAAAGAGAAACAGAGACAGAGACAGAGAGAGAGACAGAGACAGAGACAGAGACAGAGACAGAGACAGAGACAGAGACAGAGACAGAGACACAGAGACAGGGACACAGAGAAAGAGAAACAGAGACAGAGACAGGGTCACAGAGACAGAGACTCAGAGACAGATACACGCACACAGAGACACAGACAGAGACACAGAGACGGAGACACAGGGACAGAGACACAGAGAAAGAGAAACGGAGACAGAGACGGAGACAGAGACATCGAGACAGAGATTCAGAGACAGAGACACACGCACAGAGACAGAGACAGAGACACAGAGACGGAGACACAGAGACGGAGACACAGTGACAGAGACACAGAAACAGGGACACAGAGACAGAGTCACAGAGACAGAGTCACAGAGACAGAGACACAGAGACAGGGACACAGACACAGAGACAAAGAGACAGAGACACAGAGACAGAGACTCAGAGACAGAAACACACGCACTGAGACAGAGACAGAGACACAGAGACGGAGACACAGGGACAGAGACACAGAGACAGAGACACAGAGACAGAGACACAGAGACAGAGACACAGAGACAGAGACACAGAGACAGAGACACAGAGACAGAGACACAGAGACGGAGACTGTGGGACAGAGACACAGAGACGGAGACTGTGGGACAGAGACACAGAGACAGAGACACAGTGAGACAGACAGAGACACAGAGACGAAGACACAGGGACAGAGACACAGAGACAGAAACACAGAGACAGATTCACAGAGACAGAGACACAGAGACAGAGGCACAGAGACGGAGACACAAGGACAGAGGCACAGAGACAGAGACATAGAGACAGAGACACAGAGACGGCGACAGAGGTACAGAGACACACGGACAGAGGCATAGACACAGAGACAGAGTCACAGAGACAGTGACACAGGGACAGGGACACAGAGACATAGCCACAGAGACAGAGACCTAGAGACAGACACACAGAGACAGAGACACAGAGACAGAGACACAGAGACGGAGACACAGGGACAGAGACACAGAGACAGGGACACAGAGAGAGTGACTCAGAGACAGAAACACAGAGACAGATTCGCAGAGACAGAGACTCAGAGATAGAGACACAGGGACAGAGACAGAGACAGAGACACAGAGACAGAGACACAGAGACAGAGACACAGAGACAGAGACACAGAGACAGAGACACAGAGACGGAGTCTGTGGGACAGAGACACAGAGACGCAGACTGTGGGACAGAGACACAGATACAGAGACACAGTGAGACAGACAGAGACACAGAGACGGAGACACAGGGACAGAGACACAGAGGCAGAAACACAGAGACAGATTCACAGAGACAGAGACCCAGAGACAGTGGCACAGAGCGAGAGACACAGAGACAGAGACACGGGGACAGAGACAGAGACAGAAACACAGAGACAGAGACACAGAGACGGAGACTGTGGGACAGAGACACAGAGACAGAGATACAGATGCAGAGACACAGAGACGGAGACACAGAGACAGAGACACAGAGACAGAGACACAGAGACAGAGACACAGAGACAGAGACACAGAGACACAGAGACAGAGACACAGAGACAGAGACACAGAGACAGAGACACAGAGACAGAGACACAGAGACAGAGACACAGAGACAGAGACACAGAGACAGAGACACAGGGACAGAGACACAGAGACAGAGACACAGAGACGGAGACACAGGGACAGAGACACAGAAACAGGGACACAGAGACAGAGTCACAGAGACAGAGGCACAGAGACGGAGACACAAGGACAGAGACACAGAGACAGTGACACAGGGACAGGGACACAGAGACATAGCCACAGAGACAGAGACACAGAGACAGAGACACAGAGACAGAGACACAGAGACAGAGACAGAAACACAGAGACAGAGACACAGAGACGGAGACTGTGGGGCAGAGACACAGAGACAGAGATACAGATGCAGAGACACAGAGACGGAGACACAGGGACGGAGACACAGAGACAGAGACACAGAGACAGAAACACAGAGACAGGGACATAGGGACAGAGACACAGAGACGGCGACACAGAGACGAAGACTGTGGGACAGAGACACAGAGACGGAGACTGTGGGACAGAGACACAGAGACAGAGACACAGTGAGACAGAGAGAGACACAGAGACGAAGACACAGGGACAGAGACACAGAGACAGAAACACAGAGACAGAGACACAGAGACAGAGGCACAGAGACGGAGACACAAGGACAGAGACACAGAGACAGGGACACAGAGACAGAGACACAGAGACAGGGACACAGAGAGAGAGAGACAGAGACACAGAGACGGACGCAGAGGGACAGACGCACAGCCAGAGACACAGAGAAAGAGAAACAGAGACAGAGACAGAGAGAGAGACAGAGACAGAGACAGAGACAGAGACAGAGACAGAGACAGAGACAGAGACAGAGACAGAGACAGAGACACAGAGACAGGGACACAGAGAAAGAGAAACAGAGACAGAGACAGGGTCACAGAGACAGAGACTCAGAGACAGATACACGCACACAGAGACACAGACAGAGACACAGAGACGGAGACACAGGGACAGAGACACAGAGAAAGAGAAACGGAGACAGAGACAGAGACAGAGACACAGAGACAGAGATTCAGAGACAGAGACACACGCACAGAGACAGAGACAGAGACACAGAGACGGAGACACAGTGACAGAGACACAGAAACAGGGACACAGAGACAGAGTCACAGAGACAGAGTCACAGAGACAGAGTCACAGAGACAGAGACACAGAGACAGGGACACAGACACAGAGACAAAGAGACAGAGACACAGAGACAGAGACTCAGAGACAGAGACACACGCACAGAGACAGAGACAGAGACACAGAGACGGAGACACAGGGACAGAGACACAGAGACAGAGACACAGAGACAGAGACACAGAGACAGAGACACAGAGACAGAGACACAGAGACGGAGACTGTGGGACAGAGACACAGAGACGGAGACTGTGGGACAGAGACACAGAGACAGAGACACAGTGAGACAGACAGAGACACAGAGACGAAGACACAGGGACAGAGACACAGAGACAGAAACACAGAGACAGATTCACAGAGACAGAGACACAGAGACAGAGGCACAGAGACGGAGACACAAGGACAGAGACACAGAGACGGAGACGCAGGGACGGAGACACAGAGACCCAGACACAGAGACAGAGACACAGAGACAGAGACACAGAGACAGAGACACAGAGACAGAGACACAGAGACAGAGACACAGAGACAGAGGCACAGAGACAGAGACATAGAGACAGAGACACAGAGACGGCGACACAGATACAGAGACACACGGACAGAGGCATAGACACAGAGACAGAGTCACAGAGACAGTGACACAGGGACAGGGACACAGAGACATAGCCACAGAGACAGAGACATAGAGACAGAGACACAGAGACAGAGACACAGAGACAGAGACACAGAGACGGAGACACAGAGACAGGGACACAGAGAGAGTGACTCAGAGACAGAAACACAGAGACAGATTCGCAGAGACAGAGACTCAGAGATAGAGACACAGGGACAGAGACAGAGACAGAGACACAGAGACAGAGACACAGAGACAGAGACACAGAGACGGAGTCTGTGGGACAGAGACACAGAGACGGAGACTGTGGGACAGAGACACAGATACAGAGACACAGTGAGACAGACAGAGACACAGAGACGAAGACACAGGGACAGAGACACAGAGACAGAAACACAGAGACAGATTCACAGAGACAGAGACACAGAGACAGAGGCACAGAGACGGAGACACAAGGACAGAGACACAGAGACAGGGACACAGAGACAGAGACACAGAGACAGGGACACCGAGAGAGAGAGACAGAGACGCAGAGTCGGAGACACAGGGACAGAGACACAGAGAAAGAGAAACAGAGACAGAGACAGAGACAGACACAGAGACAGAGACTCAGAGACAGAGACACACGCACAGAGACAGAGACAGAGACACAGAGACGGAGACACAGGGTCAGAGACACAGAAACAGGGACACAGAGACAGAGTCACAGAGACAGAGTCACAGAGACAGAGACACAGAGACAGGGACACAGACACAGAGACAATGAGACAGAGCCACAGAGACAAAGACACACAGACAGATACACAGAGACAGAGACGCAATGACAGAGATTCAGAGACAGAGACACAGGGAGAGAGGCACAGAAACGGAGACACAGAGACAGAGGCATAGACACAGAGACAGAGATACAGAGACAGAGGCACAGAGACAGAGACATAGAGACAGAGACACAGAGACGGCGACACAGGTACAGAGACACACGGACAGAGGCATAGACACAGAGACAGAGTCACAGAGACAGTGACACAGGGACAGGGACACAGAGACATAGCCACAGAGACAGAGACATAGAGACAGAGACACAGAGACAGAGACACAGAGACGGAGACACAGGGACAGAGACACAGAGACAGGGACACAGAGAGAGTGACTCAGAGACAGAAACACAGAGACAGATTCACAGAGACAAAGACTCAGAGATAGAGACACAGGGACAGAGACAGGGGCAGAGACACCGAGACAGAGACACAGAGACAGAGACTGTGGGACAGAGACACAGAGACAGAGACACAGAGACAGAGTCACGGAGACAGTGACACGGGGACAGGGACACAGAGACATAGCCGCAGAGACAGAGATATAGAGACAGAGAGACAGAGACAGAGACACAGAGACGGAGACTGTGGGACAGAGACACAGAGACGGAGACACAGGGACAGAGACACAGAGACAGGGACACAGAGGCAGAGACACAGGGACAGATTCACAGACAGAGACACGGAGAGAGACCCACGGAGACATAGACACAGAGACAGAGACACAGAGACAGAGACACAGAGACCCAGACACACAGACAGAGATTCGGAGACAGAGACACAGGGAGAGAGACACAGAAACGGAGATGCAGAGACAGAGACACAGAGACAGAGACACAGAGACAGAGACACAGAGACAGAGACACAGAGACAGAGACACAGAGACAGAGACACAGAGACAGAGACACAGAGACAGAGACACAGAGACAGAGACACAGAGACAGAGACACAGAGACAGAGAAACAGAGACAGAGACACAGAGACAGAGACACAGAGACAGAGACACAGAGACAGAAACACAGAGACAGAGACACAGAGACAGAGACACAGATACAGAGACACAGAGACAGAGACACAGTGACAAAGACACAGAGACAGAGACAAAGAGACAGAGACACAGATATAGGGACACAGAGACAGAGACACAGAGACAGAGACACAGAGACAAAGACACAGAGACAGAAGCACAGAGACAGAGACACAGAGACAGAGACACAGAGACAGAGACACAGAGACGAAGACTGTGGGACAGAGACACAGAGACGGAGACTGTGGGACAGAGACACAGAGACAGAGACACAGTGAGACAGAGAGAGACACAGAGACGAAGACACAGGGACAGAGACACAGAGACAGAAACACAGAGACAGAGACACAGATACAGAGGCACAGAGACGGAGACACAAGGACAGAGACACAGAGACAGGGACACAGAGACAGAGACACAGAGACAGGGACACAGAGAGAGAGAGACAGAGACACAGAGACGGACGCAGAGGGACAGACACACAGCCAGAGACACAGAGAAAGAGAAACAGAGACAGAGACAGAGAGAGAGACAGAGACAGAGACAGAGACAGAGACAGAGACAGAGACAGAGACAGAGACAGAGACAGAGACACAGAGACAGGGACACAGAGAAAGAGAAACAGAGACAGAGACAGGGTCACAGAGACAGAGACTCAGAGACAGATACACGCACACAGAGACACAGACAGAGACACAGAGACGGAGACACAGGGACAGAGACACAGAGAAAGAGAAACGGAGACAGAGACGGAGACAGAGACACAGAGACAGAGATTCAGAGACAGAGACACACGCACAGAGACAGGGACAGAGACACAGAGACAGAAACACAGAGACAGAGACACAGATACAGAGGCACAGAGACGGAGACACAAGGACAGAGACACAGAGACAGGGACACAGAGACAGAGACACAGAGACAGGGACACAGAGAGAGAGAGACAGAGACACAGAGACGGACGCAGAGGGACAGACACACAGCCAGAGACACAGAGAAAGAGAAACAGAGACAGAGACAGAGAGAGAGACAGAGACAGAGACAGAGACAGAGACAGAGACAGAGACAGAGACAGAGACAGAGACAGAGACACAGAGACAGGGACACAGAGAAAGAGAAACAGAGACAGAGACAGGGTCACAGAGACAGAGACTCAGAGACAGATACACGCACACAGAGACACAGACAGAGACACAGAGACGGAGACACAGGGACAGAGACACAGAGAAAGAGAAACGGAGACAGAGACGGAGACAGAGACACAAAGACAGAGATTCAGAGACAGAGACACACGCACAGAGACAGAGACAGAGACACAGAGACGGAGACACAGAGACGGAGACACAGTGACAGAGACACAGAAACAGGGACACAGAGACAGAGTCACAGAGACAGAGTCACAGAGACAGAGTCACAGAGACAGAGACACAGAGACAGGAACACAGACACAGAGACAAAGAGACAGAGACACAGAGACAGAGACTCAGAGACAGAGACACACGCACAGAGACAGAGACAGAGACACAGAGACGGAGACACAGGGACAGAGACACAGAGACAGAGACACAGAGACAGAGACACAGAGACAGAGACACAGAGACAGAGACACAGAGACAGAGACACAGAGACAGAGACACAGAGACAGAGGCACAGAGACGGAGACACAAGGACAGAGACACAGAGACAGAGATTCAGATGCAGAGACACAGAGACGGAGAAACAGAGACAGAGACACAGTGAGAGAGACAGAGACACAGAGAGAGAGACACAGAGAGAGAGGCACAGAGACAGAAACACAGAGACATAGCCACAGAGACAGAGACACAGAGACAGAGACACAGAGACAGAGACACAGAGACCCAGACACACAAACAGAGGCACAGAGACATAGACACAGAGACAGAGACACAGGGACAGAAACACAGAGACGGAGACTGTGGGACAGAGACACAGAGACGGAGACTGTGGGACAGAGACACAGAGACAGAGATTCAGATGCAGAGACACAGAGACGGAGAAACAGAGAAGAAGACACAGTGAGAGAGACAGAGACACAGGGACGGAGACAGATTCATAGAGACAGAGACACAGAGACAGACGCACAGAGACAGAGGCACAGAGACCGAGACACAGAGACAGAGACACAGAGACAGAGACAGAGAGACAGAGACACAGAGACAGAGACACAGAGACAGAGACACAGAGACAGAGACACAGAGACAGAGACACAGAGACAGAGACACAGAGACAGGGATATAGAGGCAGAGACACAGACACAGAGACACAGAGACAGGGACATAGAGGCAGAGACACAGACACAGAGGCACAGAGACAGGGAGACAGAGAGAGTGACTCATAGACAGAGACACAGGGACAGAGACACAGAGACAGAAACACAGAGACAGATTCACAGGCACAGAGACACAGAGACAGAGGCACAGAGACATAGACACAGAGACAGAGACACAGACACGGAGACGCAAGGACAGAGACACAGAGACTGAGACACAGAGAGAGAGACTCAGAGACAGAGACACAGAGACAGAGGCACAGAGACAGTGACACAGGGACAGGGACACAGAGACATAGCCACAGAGACAGAGACACAGAGACAGAGACACAGAGACAGAGATACAGAGACAGAGACACAGAGACGGAGATACAGGGACAGAGACACAGAGACAGGGACACAGAGAGAGTGACTCAGTGACAGAGACACAGGTACAGAGACACACGGACAGAGGCATAGACACAGAGACAGAGACACAGAGACAGTGACACAGGGACAGGGACACAGAGACATAGCCACAGAGACAGAGACATAGATACAGAGACACAGAGACAGAGACACAGAGACGGAGATACAGGGACAGAGACACAGAGACAGGGACACAGAGAGAGTGACTCAGTGACAGAGACACAGGGACAGAAACACAGAGACAGAGACACAGAGACAGAGACACAGATACAGAGACACAGAGACAGAGACACAGAGACAGAGACACAGTGACAGAGACACAGAGACAGAGACACAGATATAGGGACACAGAGACAGAGACACAGAGACAGAGACACAGAGACAGAGACACAGAGACAGAAGCACAGAGACAGAGACACAGAGACAGAGACACAGAGACAGAGACACAGAGACGAAGACTGTGGGACAGAGACACAGAGACGGAGACTGTGGGACAGAGACACAGAGACAGAGACACAGTGAGACAGAGAGAGACACAGAGACGAAGACACAGGGACAGAGACACAGAGACAGAAACACAGAGACAGAGACACAGAGACAGAGGCACAGAGACGGAGACACAAGGACAGAGACACAGAGACAGGGACACAGAGACAGAGACACAGAGACAGGGACACCGAGAGAGAGAGACAGAGACGCAGAGTCGGAGACACAGGGACAGAGACACAGAGAAAGAGAAACAGAGACAGAGACAGAGACAGACACAGAGACAGAGACTCAGAGACAGAGACTCAGAGACAGAGACACACGCACAGAGACAGAGACAGAGACACAGAGACGGAGACACAGGGTCAGAGACACAGAAACAGGGACACAGAGACAGAGTCACAGAGACAGAGTCACAGAGACAGAGACACAGAGACAGGGACACAGACACAGAGACAATGAGACAGAGCCACAGAGACAAAGACACACAGACAGATACACAGAGACAGAGACGCAATGACAGAGATTCAGAGACAGAGACACAGGGAGAGAGGCACAGAAACGGAGACACAGAGACAGAGGCATAGACACAGAGACAGAGATACAGAGACAGAGGCACAGAGACAGAGACATAGAGACAGAGACACAGAGACGGCGACACAGGTACAGAGACACACGGACAGAGGCATAGACACAGAGACAGAGTCACAGAGACAGTGACACAGGGACAGGGACACAGAGACATAGCCACAGAGACAGAGACATAGAGACAGAGACACAGAGACAGAGACACAGAGACGGAGACACAGGGACAGAGACACAGAGACAGGGACACAGAGAGAGTGACTCAGAGACAGAAACACAGAGACAGATTCACAGAGACAAAGACTCAGAGATAGAGACACAGGGACAGAGACAGGGGCAGAGACACCGAGACAGAGACACAGAGACAGAGACTGTGGGACAGAGACACAGAGACAGAGACACAGAGACAGAGTCACGGAGACAGTGACACGGGGACAGGGACACAGAGACATAGCCGCAGAGACAGAGATATAGAGACAGAGAGACAGAGACAGAGACACAGAGACGGAGACTGTGGGACAGAGACACAGAGACGGAGACACAGGGACAGAGACACAGAGACAGGGACACAGAGGCAGAGACACAGGGACAGATTCACAGACAGAGACACGGAGAGAGACCCACGGAGACATAGACACAGAGACAGAGACACAGAGACAGAGACACAGAGACCCAGACACACAGACAGAGATTCGGAGACAGAGACACAGGGAGAGAGACACAGAAACGGAGATGCAGAGACAGAGACACAGAGACAGAGACACAGAGACAGAGACACAGAGACAGAGACACAGAGACAGAGACACAGAGACAGAGACACAGAGACAGAGACACAGAGACAGAGACACAGAGACAGAGACACAGAGACAGAGAAACAGAGACAGAGACACAGAGACAGAGACACAGAGACAGAGACACAGAGACAGAAACACAGAGACAGAGACACAGAGACAGAGACACAGATACAGAGACACAGAGACAGAGACACAGTGACAAAGACACAGAGACAGAGACAAAGAGACAGAGACACAGATATAGGGACACAGAGACAGAGACACAGAGACAGAGACACAGAGACAAAGACACAGAGACAGAAGCACAGAGACAGAGACACAGAGACAGAGACACAGAGACAGAGACACAGAGACGAAGACTGTGGGACAGAGACACAGAGACGGAGACTGTGGGACAGAGACACAGAGACAGAGACACAGTGAGACAGAGAGAGACACAGAGACGAAGACACAGGGACAGAGACACAGAGACAGAAACACAGAGACAGAGACACAGATACAGAGGCACAGAGACGGAGACACAAGGACAGAGACACAGAGACAGGGACACAGAGACAGAGACACAGAGACAGGGACACAGAGAGAGAGAGACAGAGACACAGAGACGGACGCAGAGGGACAGACACACAGCCAGAGACACAGAGAAAGAGAAACAGAGACAGAGACAGAGAGAGAGACAGAGACAGAGACAGAGACAGAGACAGAGACAGAGACAGAGACAGAGACAGAGACAGAGACACAGAGACAGGGACACAGAGAAAGAGAAACAGAGACAGAGACAGGGTCACAGAGACAGAGACTCAGAGACAGATACACGCACACAGAGACACAGACAGAGACACAGAGACGGAGACACAGGGACAGAGACACAGAGAAAGAGAAACGGAGACAGAGACGGAGACAGAGACACAGAGACAGAGATTCAGAGACAGAGACACACGCACAGAGACAGAGACAGAGACACAGAGACGGAGACACAGAGACGGAGACACAGTGACAGAGACACAGAAACAGGGACACAGAGACAGAGTCACAGAGACAGAGTCACAGAGACAGAGTCACAGAGACAGAGACACAGAGACAGGGACACAGACACAGAGACAAAGAGACAGAGACACAGAGACAGAGACTCAGAGACAGAGACACACGCACAGAGACAGAGACAGAGACACAGAGACGGAGACACAGGGACAGAGACACAGAGACAGAGACACAGAGACAGAGACACAGAGACAGAGACACAGAGACAGAGACACAGAGACAGAGACACAGAGACAGAGACACAGAGACGGAGACTGTGGGACAGAGACACAGAGACGGAGACTGTGGGACAGAGACACAGAGACAGAGACACAGTGAGACAGACAGAGACACAGAGACGAAGACACAGGGACAGAGACACAGAGACAGAAACACAGAGACAGATTCACAGAGACAGAGACACAGAGACAGAGGCACAGAGACGGAGACACAAGGACAGAGACACAGAGACGGAGACGCAGGGACGGAGACACAGAGACCCAGACACAGAGACAGAGACACAGAGACAGAGACACAGAGACAGAGACACAGAGACAGAGACACAGAGACAGAGGCACAGAGACAGAGACATAGAGACAGAGACACAGAGACGGCGACACAGGTACAGAGACACACGGACAGAGGCATAGACACAGAGACAGAGTCACAGAGACAGTGACACAGGGACAGGGACACAGAGACATAGCCACAGAGACAGAGACCTAGAGACAGAGACACAGAGACAGAGACACAGAGACAGAGACACAGAGACGGAGACACAGGGACAGAGACACAGAGACAGGGACACAGAGAGAGTGACTCAGAGACAGAAACACAGAGACAGATTCGCAGAGACAGAGACTCAGAGATAGAGACACAGGGACAGAGACAGAGACAGAGACACAGAGACAGAGACACAGAGACAGAGACACAGAGACAGAGACACAGAGACAGAGACACAGAGACGGAGTCTGTGGGACAGAGACACAGAGACGCAGACTGTGGGACAGAGACACAGATACAGAGACACAGTGAGACAGACAGAGACACAGAGACGGAGACACAGGGACAGAGACACAGAGGCAGAAACACAGAGACAGATTCACAGAGACAGAGACCCAGAGACAGTGGCACAGAGCGAGAGACACAGAGACAGAGACACGGGGGCAGAGACATAGAGACATGGACACAGAGACAGAGACACAGGGACAGAGACAGAGACAGAAACACAGAGACAGAGACACAGAGACGGAGACTGTGGGACAGAGACACAGAGACAGAGATACAGATGCAGAGACACAGAGACGGAGACACAGAGACAGAGACACAGAGACAGAGACACAGAGACAGAGACACAGAGACAGAGACACAGAGACACAGAGACAGAGACACAGAGACAGAGACACAGAGACAGAGACACAGAGACAGAGACACAGAGACAGAGACACAGAGACAGAGACACAGGGACAGAGACACAGAGACAGAGACACAGAGACGGAGACACAGGGACAGAGACACAGAAACAGGGACACAGAGACAGAGTCACAGAGACAGAGGCACAGAGACGGAGACACAAGGACAGAGACACAGAGACAGTGACACAGGGACAGGGACACAGAGACATAGCCACAGAGACAGAGACACAGAGACAGAGACACAGAGACAGAGACACAGAGACAGAGACACAGAGACAGAGACAGAAACACAGAGACAGAGACACAGAGACGGAGACTGTGGGGCAGAGACACAGAGACAGAGATACAGATGCAGAGACACAGAGACGGAGACACAGGGACAGAGACACAGAGACATTGACAAAGAGGCAGAGAAACAGGGACAGATTCACAGGGACAGCGACACGGAGAGAGACCCACGGAGACAGAGACACAGAGACAGAGACACAGAGACAGAGACACAGAGACAGAGACACAGAGACGGAGACACAGAGACAGAGACACAGAGACAGAAACACAGAGACAGGGACATAGAGACAGAGACACAGAGACGGCGACACAGAGACAGAGACACAGGGACAGAGACACAGAGACGGAGACTGTGGGACAGAGACACAGAGACGGAGACTGTGGGACAGAGACACAGAGACAGAGATTCAGATGCAGAGACACAGAGACGGAGAAACAGAGAAGAAGACACAGTGAGAGAGACAGAGACACAGGGACGGAGACAGATTCATAGAGACAGAGACACAGAGACAGACGCACAGAGACAGAGGCACAGAGACCGAGACACAGAGACAGAGACACAGAGACAGAGACAGAGAGACAGAGACACAGAGACAGAGACACAGAGACAGAGACACAGAGACAGAGACACAGAGACAGGGATATAGAGGCAGAGACACAGACACAGAGACACAGAGACAGGGACATAGAGGCAGAGACACAGACACAGAGGCACAGAGACAGGGAGACAGAGAGAGTGACTCATAGACAGAGACACAGGGACAGAGACACAGAGACAGAAACACAGAGACAGATTCACAGGCACAGAGACACAGAGACAGAGGCACAGAGACAGAGGCACAGAGACAGTGACACAGGGACAGGGACACAGAGACATAGCCACAGAGACAGAGACACAGAGACAGAGACACAGAGACAGAGATACAGAGACAGAGACACAGAGACGGAGATACAGGGACAGAGACACAGAGACAGGGACACAGAGAGAGTGACTCAGTGACAGAGACACAGGTACAGAGACACACGGACAGAGGCATAGACACAGAGACAGAGACACAGAGACAGTGACACAGGGACAGGGACACAGAGACATAGCCACAGAGACAGAGACATAGATACAGAGACACAGAGACAGAGACACAGAGACGGAGATACAGGGACAGAGACACAGAGACAGGGACACAGAGAGAGTGACTCAGTGACAGAGACACAGGGACAGAAACACAGAGACAGAGACACAGAGACAGAGACACAGATACAGAGACACAGAGACAGAGACACAGAGACAGAGACACAGTGACAGAGACACAGAGACAGAGACACAGAGACAGAGACACAGATATAGGGACACAGAGACAGAGACACAGAGACAGAGACACAGTGAGACAGAGAGAGACACAGAGACGAAGACACAGGGACAGAGACACAGAGACAGAAACACAGAGACAGAGACACAGAGACAGAGGCACAGAGACGGAGACACAAGGACAGAGACACAGAGACAGGGACACAGAGACAGAGACACAGAGACAGGGACACAGAGAGAGAGAGACAGAGACACAGAGACGGACGCAGAGGGACAGACACACAGCCAGAGACACAGAGAAAGAGAAACAGAGACAGAGACAGAGAGAGAGACAGAGACAGAGACAGAGACAGAGACAGAGACAGAGACAGAGACAGAGACAGAGACAGAGACACAGAGACAGGGACACAGAGAAAGAGAAACAGAGACAGAGACAGGGTCACAGAGACAGAGACTCAGAGACAGATACACGCACACAGAGACACAGACAGAGACACAGAGACGGAGACACAGCGACAGAGACACAGAGAAAGAGAAACGGAGACAGAGACAGAGACAGAGACACAGAGACAGAGATTCAGAGACAGAGACACACGCACAGAGACAGAGACAGAGACACAGAGACGGAGACACAGTGACAGAGACACAGAAACAGGGACACAGAGACAGAGTCACAGAGACAGAGTCACAGAGACAGAGTCACAGAGACAGAGACACAGAGACAGGGACACAGACACAGAGACAAAGAGACAGAGACACAGAGACAGAGACTCAGAGACAGAGACACACGCACAGAGACAGAGACAGAGACACAGAGACGGAGACACAGGGACAGAGACACAGAGACAGAGACACAGAGACAGAGACACAGAGACAGAGACACAGAGACAGAGACACAGAGACAGAGACACAGAGACAGAGACACAGAGACGGAGACTGTGGGACAGAGACACAGAGACGGAGACTGTGGGACAGAGACACAGAGACAGAGACACAGTGAGACAGACAGAGACACAGAGACGAAGACACAGGGACAGAGACACAGAGACAGAAACACAGAGACAGATTCACAGAGACAGAGACACAGAGACAGAGGCACAGAGACGGAGACACAAGGACAGAGACACAGAGACGGAGACGCAGGGACGGAGACACAGAGACCCAGACACAGAGACAGAGACACAGAGACAGAGACACAGAGACAGAGACACAGAGACAGAGGCACAGAGACAGAGACATAGAGACAGAGACACAGAGACGGCGACACAGGTACAGAGACACACGGACAGAGGCATAGACACAGAGACAGAGTCACAGAGACAGTGACACAGGGACAGGGACACAGAGACATAGCCACAGAGACAGAGACATAGAGACAGAGACACAGAGACAGAGACACAGAGACAGAGACACAGAGACGGAGACACAGGGACAGAGACACAGAGACAGGGACACAGAGAGAGTGACTCAGAGACAGAAACACAGAGACAGATTCGCAGAGACAGAGACTCAGAGATAGAGACACAGGGACAGAGACAGAGACAGAGACACAGAGACAGAGACACAGAGACAGAGACACAGAGACAGAGACACAGAGACAGAGACACAGAGACAGAGACACAGAGACAGAGACACAGAGACGGAGACACAGAGACAGAGACACAGAGACAGAAACACAGAGACAGGGACATAGAGACAGAGACACAGAGACGGCGACACAGAGACAGAGACACAGGGACAGAGACACAGAGACGGAGACTGTGGGACAGAGACGCAGAGACGGAGACTGTGGGACAGAGACACAGAGACAGAGATTCAGATGCAGAGACACAGAGACGGAGAAACAGAGACAGAGACACAGTGAGAGAGACAGAGACACAGAGAGAGAGACACAGAGAGAGAGGCACAGAGACAGAAACACAGACACATAGCCACAGAGACAGAGACACAGAGACAGAGACACACAGACAGAGACACAGAGACCCAGACACAGAGACAGAGGCACAGAGACATAGACACAGAGACAGAGACACAGGGACAGAAACACAGAGACGGAGACTGTGGGACAGAGACACAGAGACGGAGACTGTGGGACAGAGACACAGAGACAGAGATTCAGATGCAGAGACACAGAGACGGAGAAACAGAGAAGAAGACACAGTGAGAGAGACAGAGACACAGGGACGGAGACAGATTCATAGAGACAGAGACACAGAGACAGACGCACAGAGACAGAGGCACAGAGACCGAGACACAGAGACAGAGACACAGAGACAGAGACAGAGAGACAGAGACACAGAGACAGAGACACAGAGACAGAGACACAGAGACAGAGACACAGAGACAGAGACACAGAGACAGGGATATAGAGGCAGAGACACAGACACAGAGACACAGAGACAGGGACATAGAGGCAGATACACAGACACAGAGGCACAGAGACAGGGAGACAGAGAGAGTGACTCATAGACAGAGACACAGGGACAGAGACACAGAGACAGAAACACAGAGACAGATTCACAGGCACAGAGACACAGAGACAGAGGCACAGAGACATAGACACAGAGACAGAGACACAGACACGGAGACGCAAGGACAGAGACACAGAGACTGGGACACAGAGAGAGAGACTCAGAGACAGAGACACAGAGACAGAGGCACAGAGACAGTGACACAGGGACAGGGACACAGAGACATAGCCACAGAGACAGAGACACAGAGACAGAGACACAGAGACAGAGATACAGAGACAGAGACACAGAGACGGAGATACAGGGACAGAGACACAGAGACAGGGACACAGAGAGAGTGACTCAGTGACAGAGACACAGGTACAGAGACACACGGACAGAGGCATAGACACAGAGACAGAGACACAGAGACAGTGACACAGGGACAGGGACACAGAGACATAGCCACAGAGACAGAGACATAGATACAGAGACACAGAGACAGAGACACAGAGACGGAGATACAGGGACAGAGACACAGAGACAGGGACACAGAGAGAGTGACTCAGTGACAGAGACACAGGGACAGAAACACAGAGACAGAGACACAGAGACAGAGACACAGATACAGAGACACAGAGACAGAGACACAGAGACAGAGACACAGTGACAGAGACACAGAGACAGAGACACAGAGACAGAGACACAGATATAGGGACACAGAGACAGAGACACAAAGACAGAGACACAGTGAGACAGAGAGAGACACAGAGACGAAGACACAGGGACAGAGACACAGAGACAGAAACACAGAGACAGAGACACAGAGACAGAGGCACAGAGACGGAGACACAAGGACAGAGACACAGAGACAGGGACACAGAGACAGAGACACAGAGACAGGGACACAGAGAGAGAGAGACAGAGACACAGAGACGGACGCAGAGGGACAGACACACAGCCAGAGACACAGAGAAAGAGAAACAGAGACAGAGACAGAGAGAGAGACAGAGACAGAGACAGAGACAGAGACAGAGACAGAGACAGAGACAGAGACAGAGACAGAGACAGAGACACAGAGACAGGGACACAGAGAAAGAGAAACAGAGACAGAGACAGGGTCACAGAGACAGAGACTCAGAGACAGATACACGCACACAGAGACACAGACAGAGACACAGAGACGGAGACACAGCGACAGAGACACAGAGAAAGAGAAACGGAGACAGAGACAGAGACAGAGACACAGAGACAGAGATTCAGAGACAGAGACACACGCACAGAGACAGAGACAGAGACACAGAGACGGAGACACAGTGACAGAGACACAGAAACGGGGACACAGAGACAGAGTCACAGAGACAGAGTCACAGAGACAGAGTCACAGAGACAGAGACACAGAGACAGGGACACAGACACAGAGACAAAGAGACAGAGACACAGAGACAGAGACTCAGAGACAGAGACACACGCACAGAGACAGAGACAGAGACACAGAGACGGAGACACAGGGACAGAGACACAGAGACAGAGACACAGAGACAGAGACACAGAGACAGAGACACAGAGACACAGAGACAGAGACACAGAGACAGAGACACAGAGACGGAGACTGTGGGACAGAGACACAGAGACGGAGACTGTGGGACAGAGACACAGAGACAGAGACACAGTGAGACAGACAGAGACACAGAGACGAAGACACAGGGACAGAGTCACAGAGACAGAAACACAGAGACAGATTCACAGAGACAGAGACACAGAGACAGAGGCACAGAGACGGAGACACAAGGACAGAGACACAGAGACGGAGACGCAGGGACGGAGACACAGAGACCCAGACACAGAGACAGAGACACAGAGACAGAGACACAGAGACAGAGACACAGAGACAGAGACACAGAGACAGAGGCACAGAGACAGAGACATAGAGACAGAGACACAGAGACGGCGACACAGGTACAGAGACACACGGACAGAGGCATAGACAAAGAGACAGAGTCACAGAGACAGTGACACAGGGACAGGGACACAGAGACATAGCCACAGAGACAGAGACATAGAGACAGAGACACAGAGACAGAGACACAGAGACAGAGACACAGAGACGGAGACACAGGGACAGAGACACAGAGACAGGGACACAGAGAGAGTGACTCAGAGACAGAAACACAGAGACAGATTCGCAGAGACAGAGACTCAGAGATAGAGACACAGGGACAGAGACAGAGACAGAGACACAGAGACAGAGACACAGAGACAGAGACACAGAGACAGAGACACAGAGACAGAGACACAGAGACGGAGTCTGTGGGACAGAGACACAGAGACGCAGACTGTGGGACAGAGACACAGATAGAGAGACACAGTGAGACAGACAGAGACACAGAGACGGAGACACAGGGACAGAGACACAGAGGCAGAAACACAGAGACAGATTCACAGAGACAGAGACCCAGAGACAGTGGCACAGAGCGAGAGACACAGAGACAGAGACACGGGGGCAGAGACATAGAGACATGGACACAGAGACAGAGACACAGAGACAGAGACACAGGGACAGAGACAGAGACAGAAACACAGAGACAGAGACACAGAGACGGAGACTGTGGGACAGAGACACAGAGACAGAGATACAGATGCAGAGACACAGAGACGGAGACACAGAGACAGAGACACAGAGACAGAGACACAGAGACAGAGACACAGAGACAGAGACACAGAGACACAGAGACAGAGACACAGAGACAGAGACACAGAGACAGAGACACAGAGACAGAGACGCAGAGACAGAGACACAGAGACAGAGACACAGAGACAGAGACACAGGGACAGAGACACAGAGACAGAGACACAGAGACGGAGACACAGGGACAGAGACACAGAAACAGGGACACAGAGACAGAGTCACAGAGACAGAGGCACAGAGACGGAGACACAAGGACAGAGACACAGAGACAGTGACACAGGGACAGGGACACAGAGACATAGCCACAGAGACAGAGACACAGAGACAGAGACACAGAGACAGAGACACAGAGACAGAGACACAGAGACAGAGACACAGAGACGGAGACACAGAGACAGAGACACAGAGACAGAAACACAGAGACAGGGACATAGAGACAGAGACACAGAGACGGCGACACAGAGACAGAGACACAGGGACAGAGACACAGAGACGGAGACTGTGGGACAGAGACACAGAGACGGAGACTGTGGGACAGAGACACAGAGACAGAGATTCAGATGCAGAGACACAGAGACGGAGAAACAGAGACAGAGACACAGTGAGAGAGACAGAGACACACAGAGAGAGACACAGAGAGAGAGGCACAGAGACAGAAACACAGAGACATAGACACAGAGACAGACACACAGAGACAGAGACACAGAGACAGAGACACAGAGACCCAGACACAGAGACAGAGGCACAGAGACATAGACACAGAGACAGAGACACAGGGACAGAAACACAGAGACGGAGACTGTGGGACAGAGACACAGAGACGGAGACTGTGGGACAGAGACACAGAGACAGAGATTCAGATGCAGAGACACAGAGACGGAGAAACAGAGAAGAAGACACAGTGAGAGAGACAGAGACACAGGGACGGAGACAGATTCATAGAGACAGAGACACAGAGACAGACGCACAGAGACAGAGGCACAGAGACCGAGACACAGAGACAGAGACACAGAGACAGAGACAGAGAGACAGAGACACAGAGACAGAGACACAGAGACAGAGACACAGAGACAGAGACACAGAGACAGAGACACAGAGACAGGGATATAGAGGCAGAGACACAGACACAGAGACACAGAGACAGGGACATAGAGGCAGAGACACAGACACAGAGGCACAGAGACAGGGAGACAGAGAGAGTGACTCATAGACAGAGACACAGGGACAGAGACACAGAGACAGAAACACAGAGACAGATTCACAGGCACAGAGACACAGAGACAGAGGCACAGAGACATAGACACAGAGACAGAGACACAGACACGGAGACGCAAGGACAGAGACACAGAGACTGGGACACAGAGAGAGAGACTCAGAGACAGAGACACAGAGACAGAGACACAGTGAGACAGAGAGAGACACAGAGACGAAGACACAGGGACAGAGACACAGAGACAGAAACACAGAGACAGAGACACAGAGACAGAGGCACAGAGACGGAGACACAAGGACAGAGACACAGAGACAGGGACACAGAGACAGAGACACAGAGACAGGGACACAGAGAGAGAGAGACAGAGACACAGAGACGGACGCAGAGGGACAGACACAAAGCCAGAGACACAGAGAAAGAGAAACAGAGACAGAGACAGAGAGAGAGACAGAGACAGAGACAGAGACAGAGACAGAGACAGAGACAGAGACAGAGACAGAGACAGAGACAGAGACACAGAGACAGGGACACAGAGAAAGAGAAACAGAGACAGAGACAGGGTCACAGAGACAGAGACTCAGAGACAGATACACGCACACAGAGACACAGACAGAGACACAGAGACGGAGACACTGCGACAGAGACACAGAGAAAGAGAAACGGAGACAGAGACAGAGACAGATACACAGAGACAGAGATTCAGAGACAGAGACACACGCACAGAGACAGAGACAGAGACACAGAGACGGAGACACAGTGACAGAGACACAGAAACAGGGACACAGAGACAGAGTCACAGAGACAGAGTCACAGAGACAGAGTCACAGAGACAGAGACACAGAGACAGGGACACAGACACAGAGACAAAGAGACAGAGACACAGAGACAGAGACTCAGAGACAGAGACACACGCACAGAGACAGAGACAGAGACACAGAGACGGAGACACAGGGACAGAGACACAGAGACAGAGACACAGAGACAGAGACACAGAGACAGAGACACAGAGACAGAGACACAGAGACAGAGACACAGAGACAGAGACACAGAGACAGAGACACAGAGACGGAGACTGTGGGACAGAGACACAGAGACGGAGACTGTGGGACAGAGACACAGAGACAGAGACACAGTGAGACAGACAGAGACACAGAGACGAAGACACAGGGACAGAGACACAGAGACAGAAACACAGAGACAGATTCACAGAGACAGAGACACAGAGACAGAGGCACAGAGACGGAGACACAAGGACAGAGACACAGAGACGGAGACGCAGGGACGGAGACACAGAGACCCAGACACAGAGACAGAGACACAGAGACAGAGACACAGAGACAGAGGCACAGAGACAGAGGCACAGAGACAGAGACATAGAGACAGAGACACAGAGACGGCGACACATGTACAGAGACACACGGACAGAGGCATAGACACAGAGACAGAGTCACAGAGACAGTGACACAGGGACAGGGACACAGAGACATAGCCACAGAGACAGAGACATAGAGACAGAGACACAGAGACAGAGACACAGAGACAGAGACACAGAGACGGAGACACAGGGACAGAGACACAGAGACAGGGACACAGAGAGAGTGACTCAGAGACAGAAACACAGAGACAGATTCGCAGAGACATAGACTCAGAGATAGAGACACAGGGACAGAGACAGAGACAGAGACACAGAGACAGAGACACAGAGACAGAGACACAGAGACAGAGAAACAGAGACGGAGTCTGTGGGACAGAGACACAGAGACGCAGACTGTGGGACAGAGACACAGATACAGAGACACAGTGAGACAGACAGAGACACAGAGACGAAGACACAGGGACAGAGACACAGAGATTGAAACACAGAGACAGATTCACAGAGACAGAGACACAGAGACAGAGGCACAGAGACGGAGACACAAGGACAGAGACACAGAGACAGGGACACAGAGACAGAGACACAGAGACAGGGACACCGAGAGAGAGAGACAGAGACACAGAGACGGAGACACAGGGACAGAGACACAGAGAAAGAGAAACAGAGACAGAGACAGAGACAGACACAGAGACAGAGACTCAGAGACAGAGACACACGCACAGAGAGAGAGACAGAGACACAGAGACGGAGACACAGGGACAGAGACACAGAAACAGGGACACAGAGACAGAGTCACAGAGACAGAGTCACAGAGACAGAGACACAGAGACAGGGACACAGACACAGAGACAATGAGACAGAGCCACAGAGACAAAGACACACAGACAGATACACAGAGACAGAGACACAATGACAGAGATTCAGAGACAGAGACACAGGGAGAGAGGCACAGAAACGGAGACACAGAGACAGAGGCATAGACACAGAGACAGAGACACAGAGACAGAGACACAGAGACGGAGACACAGGGACAGAGACACAGAGACAGGGACACAGAGAGAGTGACTCAGAGACAGGGACACAGAGACGGAGACAGAGACACAGAGACAGAGACAAAGAGACAGAGACACAGAGACATAGGCACAGAGACAGAGACACAGAGACGGAGAATGTGGGACAGAGACACAGGGACAGAGACACAGTGAGACAGACAGAGACACAGAGACGGAGACACAGGGACAGAGACACAGAGGCAGAAACACAGAGACAGATTCACAGAGACAGAGACCCAGAGACAGTGGCACAGAGCGAGAGACACAGAGACAGAGACACGGGGGCAGAGACATAGAGACATGGACACAGAGACAGAGACACAGAGACAGAGACACAGGGACAGAGACAGAGACAGAAACACAGAGACAGAGACACAGAGACGGAGACTGTGGGACAGAGACACAGAGACAGAGATACAGATGCAGAGACACAGAGACGGAGACACAGAGACAGAGACACAGAGACAGAGACACAGAGACAGAGACACAGAGACAGAGACACAGAGACACAGAGACAGAGACACAGAGGCAGAGACACAGAGACAGAGACACAGAGACAGAGACACAGAGACAGAGACACAGAGACAGAGACACAGAGACAGAGACACAGGGACAGAGACACAGAGACAGAGACATAGAGACGGAGACACAGGGACAGAGACACAGAAACAGGGACACAGAGACAGAGTCACAGAGACAGAGGCACAGAGACGGAGACACAAGGACAGAGACACAGAGACAGTGACACAGGGACAGGGACACAGAGACATAGCCACAGAGACAGAGACACAGAGACAGAGACACAGAGACAGAGACAGAAACACAGAGACAGAGACACAGAGACGGAGACTGTGGGGCAGAGACACAGAGACAGAGATACAGATGCAGAGACACAGAGACGGAGACACAGGGACAGAGACACAGAGACATTGACAAAGAGGCAGAGAAACAGGGACAGATTCACAGGGACAGCGACACGGAGAGAGACCCACGGAGACAGAGACACAGAGACAGAGACACAGAGACAGAGACACAGAGACAGAGACACAGAGACAGAGACACAGAGACAGAGACACAGAGACAGAGACACAGAGACAGAGACACAGAGACAGAGACACAGAGACAGAAACACAGAGACAGGGACATAGAGACAGAGACACAGAGACGGCGACACAGAGACAGAGACACAGGGACAGAGACACAGAGACGGAGACTGTGGGACAGAGACACAGAGACGGAGACTGTGGGACAGAGACACAGAGACAGAGATTCAGATGCAGAGACACAGAGACGGAGAAACAGAGACAGAGACACAGTGAGAGAGACAGAGACACAGAGAGAGAGACACAGAGAGAGAGGCACAGAGACAGAAACACAGAGACATAGACACAGAGACAGAGACACAGAGACAGAGACACAGAGACAGAGACACAGAGACCCAGACACAGAGACAGAGGCACAGAGACATAGACACAGAGACAGAGACACAGGGACAGAGACACAGAGACGGAGACTGTGGGACAGAGACACAGAGACGGAGACTGTGGGACAGAGACACAGAGACAGAGATTCAGATGCAGAGACACAGAGACGGAGAAACAGAGAAGAAGACACAGTGGGAGAGACAGAGACACAGGGACGGAGACACTGAGACAGAAACACGGAGACAGATTCATAGAGACAGAGACACAGAGACAGACGCACAGAGACAGAGGCACAGAGACCGAGACACAGAGACGGAGACACAGGGACAGAGACACAGAAACAGGGACACAGAGACAGAGTCACAGAGACAGAGACACAGAGACAGGGACACAGACACAGAGACAATGAGACAGAGCCACAGAGACAAAGACACACAGACAGATACACAGAGACAGAGACACAATGACAGAGATTCAGAGACAGAGACACAGGGAGAGAGGCACAGAAACGGAGACACAGAGACAGAGGCATAGACACAGAGACAGAGACACAGAGACAGAGACACAGAGACGGAGACACAGGGACAGAGACACAGAGACAGGGACACAGAGAGGGTGACTCAGAGACAGAGACACAGAGACGGAGACAGAGACACAGAGACAGAGACAAAGAGACAGAGACACAGAGACATAGGCACAGAGACAGAGACACAGAGACAGAGACACAGAGACGGAGAATGTGGGACAGAGACACAGGGACAGAGACACAGTGAGACAGACAGAGACACAGAGACGGAGACACAGGGACAGAGACACAGAGGCAGAAACACAGAGACAGATTCACAGAGACAGAGACCCAGAGACAGTGGCACAGAGCGAGAGACACAGAGACAGAGACACGGGGGCAGAGATATAGAGACATGGACACAGAGACAGAGACACAGAGAGAGAGACAGAGAGACAGAGACACAGAGACAGAGACACAGAGACAGAGACACAGAGACAGAGACACAGAAACAGAGACACAGAGACAGAGACACAGACAGAGACACAGAGACGGAGACACAGGGACAGAGACACAGAGAAAGAGAAACAGAGACAGAGACACAGAGACGGAGACGCAAGGACAGAGACACAGAGACAGGGACACAGAGAGAGAGAGACTCAGAGACAGAGACACAGAGACAGAGATACAGAGACAGAGGCACAGAGACAGAGACATAGAGACAGAGACACAGAGACGGCGACACAGGTACAGAGACACACGGACAGAGGCATAGACACAGAGACAGAGTCACAGAGACAGTGACACAGGGACAGGGACACAGAGACATAGCCACAGAGACAGAGACATAGAGACAGAGACACAGAGACAGAGACACAGAGACGGAGATACAGGGACAGAGACAAAGAGACAGAGACACAGAGACATAGGCACAGAGACAGAGACACAGAGCAGAGACACAGAGACGGCGATTGTGGGACAGAGACACAGAGACAGAGACACAGTGAAACAGAGAGAGACACAGAGACGGAGACACAGAGACAGAGACACAGGGACAGAGACACATTGACGGAGACTGTGGGACAGAGACACAGAGACGGAGACTGTGGGACAGAGACACAGAGACAGAGATTCAGATGCAGAGACACAGAGACGAGAAACAGAGGCAGAGACACAGTGAGAGAGACAGAGACACAGGGATGGAGACACTGAGACAGAAACACGGAGACAGATTCACAGAGACAGAGACACAGAGACAGAAACACAGAGACAGATTCACAGGCACAGAGACACAGAGACAGAGGCACAGAGACAGTGACACAGGGACATGGACACAGAGACATAGCCACAGAGACACAAATACAGAGACAGAGACACAGAGACAGAGACACAGAGACAGAGACACAGAGACGGAGATACAGGGACAGAGACACAGAGACAGGGACACAGAGAGAGTGACTCAGTGACACAGACACAGGTACACAGACATACGGACAGAGGCATAGACACAGAGACAGAGACACAGAGACAGTGACACAGGGACAGGGACAAAGAGACAGAAGCACAGAGACAGAGACACAGAGACAGAGACACAGAGACAGAGACGCAGAGACGAAGACTGTGGGACAGAGACACAGAGACGGAGACTGTGGGACAGAGACACAGAGACAGAGACACAGTGAGACAGAGAGAGACACAGAGACGAAGACACAGGGACAGAGACACAGAGACAGAAACACAGAGACAGATTCACAGAGACAGAGACACAGAGACAGAGGCACAGAGACGGAGACACAAGGACAGAGACACAGAGACAGGGACACAGAGACAGAGACACAGAGACAGGGACACCGAGAGAGAGAGACAGAGACACAGAGACGGACGCAGAGGGACAGACACACAGCCAGAGACACAGAGAAAGAGAAACAGAGACAGAGCCAGAGAGAGAGACAGACACAGAGACAGAGACAGAGACAGAGACAGAGACAGAGACACAGAGACAGGGACACAGAGAAAGAGAAACAGAGACAGAGACAGGGTCACAGAGACAGAGACTCAGAGACAGATACACGCACACAGAGACACAGACAGAGACACAGAGACGGAGACACAGGGACAGAGACACAGAGAAAGAGAAACGGAGACAGAGACAGAGACAGAGACACAGAGACAGAGATTCAGAGACAGAGACACACGCACAGAGACAGAGACAGAGACACAGAGACGGAGACACAGGGACAGAGACACAGAACCAGGGACACAGAGACAGAGTCACAGAGACAGAGTCACAGAGACAGAGTCACAGAGACAGAGACACAGAGACAGGGACACAGACACAGAGACAAAGAGACAGAGACACAGAGACAGAGACTCAGAGACAGAGACACACGCACAGAGACAGAGACAGAGACACAGAGACGGAGCCACAGGGACAGAGACACAGAGACAGAGACACGGAGACAGAGACACAGAGACAGAGACACAGAGACAGAGACACAGAGACAGAGACACAGAGACAGAGACACAGAGACAGAGACACAGAGACAGAGACACAGGGACAGAGACACAGAGACAGGGACACAGAGGCAGAGACACAGGGACAGATTCACAGACAGAGACACGGAGAGAGACCCACGGAGACAGAGACACAGAGACAGAGACACAGAGACAGAGACACAGAGACGGAGACACAGGGACAGAGACACAGAGACAGGGACACAGAGAGAGTGACTCAGAGACAGAGACACAGGGACAGAGGCACAGAGACATAGACACAGAGACAGAGACACAGAGACAGAGACACAGAGACAGAGAAACAGAGACAGAGACACAGAGACAGAGACACAGAGACGGAGACACAGGGACAGAGACACAGAGACAGGGACACAGAGAGAGTGACTCAGAGACAGAAACACAGAGACAGATTCACAGAGACAAAGACTCAGAGATAGAGACACAGGGACAGAGACAGGGACAGAGACACAGAGACAGAGACACAGAGACAGAGACACAGAGACAGAGACAGAGAGACAGAGACACAGAGACAGAGACACAGAGACAGAGACACAGAGACAGAGACACAGAGACAGATACACAGGGGCAGAGACACCGAGACAGAGACACAGAGACAGAGACTGTGGGACAGTGACACAGAGACAGAGACACAGAGACAGAGTCACGGAGACAGTGACACAGGGACAGGGACACAGAGACATAGCCGCAGAGACAGAGATATAGAGACAGAGAGACAGAGACAGAGACACAGAGACGGAGACTGTGGGACAGAGACACAGAGACGGAGACACAGGGACAGAGACACAGAGACAGGGACACAGAGGCAGAGACACAGGGACAGATTCACAGACAGAGACACGGAGAGAGACCCACGGAGACAGAGACACAGAGACAGAGACACAGAGACGGAGACACAGGGACAGAGACACAGAGGCAGGGACACAGAGACAGTGACACAGGGACAGAGACACAGAGACATAGACACAGAGACATAGACACAGAGACAGAGACACAGAGACAGAGACACAGAGACGGAGTCTGTGGGACAGAGACACAGAGACGGAGACTGTGGGACAGAGACACAGATACAGAGACACAGTGAGACAGACAGAGACACAGAGACGAAGACACAGGGACAGAGACACAGAGACAGAAACACAGAGACAGATTCACAGAGACAGAGACACAGAGACAGAGGCACAGAGACGGAGACACAACGACAGAGACACAGAGACAGGGACACAGATACAGAGACACAGAGACAGGGACACCGAGAGAGAGAGACACAGACACAGAGACGGAGACACAGGGACAGAGACACAGAGAAAGAGAAACAGAGACAGAGACAGAGACAGACACAGAGACAGAGACTCAGAGACAGAGACACACGCACAGAGACAGAGACAGAGACACACGCACAGAGACAGAGACAGAGACACAGAGACGGAGACACAGGGACAGAGACACAGAAACACGGACACAGAGACAGAGTCACAGAGACAGAGTCACAGAGACAGAGACACAGAGACAGGGACACAGACACAGAGACAATGAGACAGAGCCACAGAGACAAAGACACACAGACAGATACACAGAGACAGAGACACAATGACAGAGATTCAGAGACAGAGACACAGGGAGAGAGGCACAGAAACGGAGACACAGAGACAGAGGCATAGACACAGAGACAGAGACACAGAGACAGAGACACAGAGACGGAGACACAGGGACAGAGACACAGAGAAAGAGAAACAGAGACAGAGACACAGAGACGGAGACGCAAGGACAGAGACACAGAGACAGGGACACAGAGAGAGAGACTCAGAGACAGAGACACAGAGACGGAGACAGAGACACAGAGACAGAGACAAAGAGACAGAGACACAGAGACATAGGCACAGAGACAGAGACACAGAGACAGAGACACAGAGACGGAGACACAGAGACAGGGACACAGACACAGAGACAATGAGACAGAGCCACAGAGACAAAGACACACAGACAGAGACACAGGGACAGAGACACAGAGACAGGGACACAGAGGCAGAGACACAGGGACAGATTCACAGACAGAGACACGGAGAGAGACCCACGGAGACAGAGACACAGAGACAGAGACACAGAGACAGAGACACAGAGACGGAGACACAGGGACAGAGACACAGAGACAGGGACACAGAGAGAGTGACTCAGAGACAGAGACACAGGGACAGAGGCACAGAGACATAGACACAGAGACAGAGACACAGAGACAGAGACACAGAGACAGAGAAACAGAGACAGAGACACAGAGACAGAGACACAGAGACAGAGACACAGAGACGGAGACACAGGGACAGAGACACAGAGACAGGGACACAGAGAGAGTGACTCAGAGACAGAGACACAGAGACGGAGACAGAGACACAGAGACAGAGACAAAGAGACAGAGACACAAAGACATAGGCACAGAGACAGAGACACAGAGACAGAGACACAGAGACGGAGAATGTGGGACAGAGACACAGGGACAGAGACACAGTGAGGCAGACAGAGACACAGAGACGGAGACACAGCCACAGAGACACAGAGGCAGAAACACAGAGACAGATTCACAGAGACAGAGACCCAGAGACAGTGGCACAGAGCGAGAGACACAGAGACAGAGACACGGAGGCAGAGACATAGAGACATAGACACAGAGACAGAGACACAGAGACAGAGACTCAGAGACAGAGACACAGAGACAGAGATACAGAGACAGAGGCACAGAGACAGAGACATAGAGACAGAGACACAGAGACGGCGACACAGGTACAGAGACACACGGACAGAGGCATAGACGCAGAGACAGTGATACAGGGACAGGGACACAGAGACATAGCCACAGAGACAGAGACATAGAGACAGAGACACAGAGACAGAGAAACAGAGACGGAGATACAGGGACAGAGACAAAGAGACAGAGACACAGAGACATAGGCACAGAGACAGAGACACAGAGCAGAGACACAGAGACGGCGATTGTGGGACAGAGACACAGAGACAGAGACACAGTGAAACAGAGAGAGACACAGAGAGGGAGACACAGGGACAGAGACACAGCGGCAGAGGCATAGACACAGAGAGAGGGACACAGAGAGAGAGACACAGAGACAGAGACACAGAGACGGAGATACAGGGACAGAGACACAGAGACAGGGACACAGAGAGAGCGACTCAGTGACAGAGACACAGGGACAGAGGCACAGAGACATAGACACAGAGACAGAGACACAGGGACAGAGACACAGAGACGGAGACTGTGGGACAGAGACACAGAGACGGAGACTGTGGGACAGAGACACAGAGACAGAGATTCAGATGCAGAGACACAGAGACGGAGACACAGGGACAGAGACACAGAGACAGAGATTCAGATGCAGAGACACAGAGACGGAGACACAGGGACAGAGACACAGAGACAGAGACACAGAGACAGAGACACAGAGACAGAGACACAGAGACAGAGACACAGAGACAGAGACATAGAGACAGAGACACAGAGAGAGAGACACAGAGACCGAAACACACGCACAGAGACAGAGACAGAGACACAGAGACGGAGACACAGGGAAAGAGACACAGAAACAGGGACACAGAGACAGAGTCACAGAGGCAGAGTCACAGAGACAGTGACACAGGGACAGGGACACAGAGACATAGCCGCAGAGACAGAGACATAGAGACAGAGACACAGAGACAGAGACACAGAGACAGAGACACAGAGACAGAGACACAGACACAGAGACACAGAGACAGGGACACAGAGAGAGTGACTCAGAGACAGAAACACAGAGACAGAGACACAGAGACGGAGACACAGGGACAGAGACACAGAAACAGGGACACAGACACAGAGACAATGAGACAGAGCCACAGAGACAAAGACACACAGACAGAGACACAGAGACCGAGACAAAGAGACAGAGACACAATGACAGAGATTCAGAGACAGAGACACAGAGACCGAGACAAAGAGACAGAGACACAATGACAGAGATTCAGAGACAGAGACACAGAGACAGAGACACAGAGACAGAGACACAGGGACAGAGTCACGGAGACAGTGACACAGGGAGAGGGACACAGAGACATAGCCACAGAGATAGAGATATAGAGACAGGGACACAGAGACAGAGACACAGAGACGGAGACTGTGGGATAGAGACACAGAGAAAGAGAAACAGAGACAGAGACAGAGACAGAGACAGAGACACAGAGACAGAGACTCAGAGACAGAGACACACGCACAGAGACAGAGACGGAGACACAGAGACGGAGACACAGGGACAGAGACACAGAAACAGGGACACAGAGACAGAGTCACAGAGACAGAGGCACAGAGACGGAGACACAGGGACAGAGACACAGAGACAGTGACACAGGGACAGAGACACAGAGACATTGACAAAGAGGCAGAGAAACAGGGACAGATTCACAGGGACAGCGACACGGAGAGAGACCCACGGAGGCAGAGACACAGAGACAGAGACACAGAGACAGAGACACAGAGACAGAGACACAGAGACAGAGACACACGGACGGAGGCATAGACGCAGAGACAGTGACACAGGGACAGGGACACAGAGACATAGCCACAGAGACAGTGACATAGAGACAGAGACACAGAGACAGAGACACAGAGACGGAGATACAGGGACAGAGACAAAGAGACAGAGACACAGAGACATAGGCACAGAGACAGAGACACAGAGCAGAGACACAGAGACGGCGATTGTGGGACAGAGACACAGAGACAGAGACACAGTGAAACAGAGAGAGACACATAGACGGAGACACAGGGACAGAGACACAGCGGCAGAGGCATAGACACAGAGAGAGAGACACAGAGAGAGACACACAGAGACAGAGACACAGAGACAGAGGCACAGAGACATAGACACAGAGACAGAGACACAGAGACGGAGACTGTGGGACAGAGACACAGAGGCGGAGACACAGGGACAGAGACACAGAGACGGAGATACAGGGACAGAGACACAGAGACAGAGACACAGAGACGGAGATACAGGGACAGAGACACAGAGACAGGGACACAGAGAGAGTGACTCAGTGACAGAGACACAGGTACAGAGACACACGGACAGAGGCATAGACACAGAGACAGAGACACAGAGACAGTGACACAGGGACAGGGACACAGAGACATAGCCACAGAGACAGAGACATAGAGACAGAGACACAGAGACAGAGACACAGAGACGGAGATACAGGGACAGAGACACAGAGACAGGGACACAGAGAGAGTGACTCAGTGACAGAGACACAGGGACAGAGGCACAGAGACATAGACACAGAGACAGAGACACAGAGACGGAGACTGTGGGACAGAGACACAGAGACGGAGACACAGGGACAGAGACACAGAGACAGGGACACAGAGGCAGAGACAGAGACACAGAGACAGAGACTCAGAGACAGAGACACGCGCACAGAGACAGAGACAGAGACACAGAGACGGAGACACAGAGACAGAGACACAGAGACAGAGACACAGAGACAGAGACACAGAGACAGAGACACAGTGACAGAGACACAGAGACAGAGACACAGAGACAGAGACACAGAGACAGAGACACAGAGACAGAGACACAGAGACAGAGACACAGAGACAGAGACATAGAGACAGAGACACAGAGACAGAGACACAGAGACCGAAACACACGCACAGAGACAGAGACAGAGACACAGAGACGGAGACACAGGGACAGAGACACAGAAACAGGGACACAGAGACAGAGTCACGGAGACAGAGTCACATAGACAGAGACACAGAGACAGAGGCACAGAGACAGAGACATAGAGACAGAGACACAGAGACGGCGACACAGGTACAGAGACACACGGACAGAGGCATAGACACAGAGACAGAGTCACAGAGACAGTGACACAGGGACAGGGACACAGAGACATAGCCACAGAGACAGAGACATAGAGACAGAGACACAGAGACAGAGACACAGAGACAGAGACACAGAGACGGAGACACAGGGACAGAGACACAGAGACAGGGACACAGAGAGAGTGACTCAGAGACAGAAACACAGAGACAGATTCACAGAGACAAAGACTCAGAGATAGAGACACAGGGACAGAGACAGGGACAGAGACACAGAGACAGAGACACAGAGACAGAGACACAGAGACAGAGACAGAGAGACAGAGACACAGAGACAGAGACACAGAGACAGAGACACAGAGACAGAGACACAGGGACAGAGACACCGAGACAGAGACACAGAGACAGAGACTGTGGGACAGAGACACAGAGACAGAGACACAGAGACAGAGACACAGAGACAGAGAAACAGAGACAGAGACACAGAGACAGAGACACAGAGACAGAGACACAGAGACGGAGACACAGGGACAGAGACACAGAGACAGGGACACAGAGAGAGTGACTCAGAGACAGAGACACAGAGACGGAGACAGAGACACAGAGACAGAGACAAAGAGACAGAGACACAAAGACATAGGCACAGAGACAGAGACACAGAGACAGAGACACAGAGACGGAGAATGTGGGACAGAGACACAGGGACAGAGACACAGTGAGACAGACAGAGACACAGAGACGGAGACACAGGCACAGAGACACAGAGGCAGAAACACAGAGACAGATTCACAGAGACAGAGACCCAGAGACAGTGGCACAGAGCGAGAGACACAGAGACAGAGACACGGAGGCAGAGACATAGAGACATAGACACAGAGACAGAGACACAGAGACAGAGACTCAGAGACAGAGACACAGAGACAGAGATACAGAGACAGAGGCACAGAGACAGAGATATAGAGACAGAGACACAGAGACGGCGACACAGGTACAGAGACACACGGACAGAGGCATAGACACAGAGACAGAGTCACAGAGACAGTGACACAGGGACAGGGACACAGAGACATAGCCACAGAGTCAGAGACATAGAGACAGAGACACAGAGACAGAGACACAGAGACGGAGACACAGGGACAGAGACACAGAGACAGGGACACAGAGAGAGTGACTCAGAGACAGAAACACAGAGACAGATTCACAGAGACAAAGACTCAGAGATAGAGACACAGGGACAGAGACAGGGACAGAGACACAGAGACAGAGACACAGATACAGAGACACAGAGACAGAGACACAGGGGCAGAGACACCGAGACAGAGACACAGAGACAGAGACTGTGGGACAGTGACACAGAGACAGAGACACAGAGACAGAGTCACGGAGACAGTGACACAGGGACAGGGACACAGAGACATAGCCGCAGAGACAGAGATATAGAGACAGAGAGACAGAGACAGAGACACAGAGACGGAGACTGTGGGACAAAGACACAGAGACGGAGACACAGGGACAGAGACACAGAGACAGGGACACAGAGGCAGAGACACAGGGACAGATTCACAGACAGAGACACGGAGAGAGACCCACGGAGACAGAGACACAGAGACAGAGACACAGAGACGGAGACACAGGGACAGAGACACAGAGACAGGGACACAGAGACAGTGACACAGGGACAGAGACACAGAGACATAGACACAGAGACATAGACACAGAGACAGAGACACAGAGACAGAGACACTGGGACAGAGACAGAGACAGAAACACAGAGACAGAGACACAGAGACGGAGACTGTGGGACAGAGACACAGAGACAGAGATATAGATGCAGAGACACATAGACGGAGACGCAGGGACAGAGACACAGAGACATTGACAAAGAGGCAGAGAAACAGGGACAGATTCACAGGGACAGCGACACGGAGAGAGACCCACGGAGACAGAGACACAGAGACAGAGACACAGAGACAGAGACACAGAGACAGAGACACAGAGACAGATACACAGAGACAGAGACACAGAGACAGAGGCACAGAGACAGAGACACAGATACAGAGACACAGAGACAGAGACACAGAGACAGAGACACAGAGACAGAGACACAGAGACAGGGACACAGACACAGAGACAAAGAGACAGAGACACAGAGACAGAGACTCAGAGACAGAGACACACGCACAGAGACAGAGACAGAGACACAGAGACGGAGACACAGGGACAGAGACACAGAGACAGAGACACGGAGACAGAGACACAGAGACAGAGACACAGAGACAGAGACACAGAGACAGAGACACAGAGACAGAAACACAGAGACAGAGACACAGAGACGGAGACTGTGGGACAGAGACACAGAGACGGAGACTATGGGACAGAGACACAGAGACAGAGACACAGTGAGACAGACAGAGACACAGAGACGAAGACACAGGGACAGAGACACAGAGACAGAAACACAGAGGCAGATTCACAGAGACAGAGACACAGAGACAGAGGCACAGAGACGGAGACACAAGGACAGAGACACAGAGACGGAGACGCAGGGACGGAGACACAGAGACCCAGACACAGAGACAGAGACACAGAGACAGAGACACAGAGACAGAGACACAGAGACAGAGGCACAGAGACAGAGACATAGAGACAGAGACACAGAGACGGCGACACAGGTACAGAGACACACGGACAGAGGCATAGACACAGAGACAGAGTCACAGAGACAGTGACACAGGGACAGGGACACAGAGACATAGCCACAGAGACAGAGACATAGAGACAGAGACACAGAGACAGAGACACAGAGACAGAGACACAGAGACGGAGACACAGAGACAGAGACTGTGGGACAGAGACACAGAGACAGAGTCACGGAGACAGTGACACAGGGACAGGGACACAGAGACATAGCCGCAGAGACAGAGATATAGAGACAGAGAGACAGAGACAGAGACACAGAGACAGAGACACAGAGACAGAGACACAGACACATAGACACAGAGACAGAGACACAGGGACAGAGACACATTGACGGAGACTGTGGGACAGAGACTGTGGGACAGAGACACAGAGACAGAGTCACGGAGACAGTGACACAGGGACAGGGACACAGAGACATAGCCGCAGAGACAGAGATATAGAGACAGAGAGACAGAGACAGAGACACAGAGACAGAGACACAGAGACAGAGACACAGACACATAGACACAGAGACAGAGACACAGGGACAGAGACACATTGACGGAGACTGTGGGACAGAGACACAGAGACGGAGACTGTGGGACAGAGACACAGAGACAGAGATTCAGATGCAGAGACACAGAGACGGAGAAACAGAGACAGAGACACAGTGAGAGAGACAGAGACACAGGGAAGTAGACACTGAGACAGAAACACGGAGACAGATTCACAGAGACAGAGACACAGAGACAGAAACACAGAGACAGATTCACAGGCACAGAGACACAGAGACAGAGACACAGAGACAGTGACACAGGGACAGGGACACAGAGCCATAGCCACAGAGACACAAATACAGAGACAGAGACACAGAGACAGAGAGACAGAGACAGAGACACAGAGACGGAGATACAGGGACAGAGACACAGAGACAGGGACACAGAGAGAGTGACTCAGTGACACAGACACAGGTACACAGACATACGGACAGAGGCATTGACACAGAGACAGAGACACAGAGACAGTGACACAGGGACAGGGACAAAGAGACAGAAGCACAGAGACAGGGACACAGAGACAGAGACACAGAGACAGAGACACAGAGACAGAGACACAGAGACGGAGACTGTGGGACAGAGACACAGAGACAGAGACACAGTGAGACAGAGAGAGACACAGAGACGAAGACTCAGGGACAGAGACACAGAGACAGAAACACAGAGACAGATTCACAGAGACAGAGACACAGAGACAGAGGCACAGAGACGGAGACACAAGGACAGAGACACAGAGACAGGGACACAGAGACAGAGACACAGAGACAGGGACACCGAGAGAGCGAGACAGAGACACAGAGACGGACGCAGAGGGACAGACACACAGCCAGAGACACAGAGAAAGAGAAACAGAGACAGAGACAGGGTCACAGAGACAGAGACTCAGAGACAGATACACGCACACAGAGACACAGACAGAGACACAGAGACGGAGACACAAGGACAGAGACACAGAGACGGAGACGCAGGGACGGAGACACAGAGACCCAGACACAGAGACAGAGACACAGAGACAGAGACACAGAGACAGAGACACAGAGACAGAGGCACAGAGACAGAGACATAGAGACAGAGACACAGAGACGGCGACACAGGTACAGAGACACACGGACAGAGGCATAGACACAGAGACAGAGTCACAGAGACAGTGACACAGGGACAGGGACACAGAGACATAGCCACAGAGACAGAGACATAGAGACAGAGACACAGAGACAGGGACACAGAGACAGAGACACAGAGACGGAGACACAGGGACAGAGACACAGAGACAGGGACACAGAGAGAGTGACTCAGAGACAGAAACACAGAGACAGATTCGCAGAGACAGAGACTCAGAGATAGAGACACAGGGACAGAGACAGAGACAGAGACACAGAGACAGAGACACAGAGACAGAGACACAGAGACGGAGTCTGTGGGACAGAGACACAGAGACGGAGACTGTGGGACAGAGACACAGATACAGAGACACAGTGAGACAGACAGAGACACAGAGACGGAGACACAGGGACAGAGACACAGAGACAGAAACACAGAGACAGATTCACAGAGACAGAGACACAGAGACAGAGGCACAGAGACGGAGACACAAGGACAGAGACACAGAGACAGGGACACAGAGACAGAGACACAGAGACAGGGACACCGAGAGAGAGAGACAGAGACACAGAGACGGAGACACAGGGACAGAGACACAGAGAAAGAGAAACAGAGACAGAGACAGAGACAGACACAGAGACAGAGACTCAGAGACAGAGACACACGCACAGAGACAGAGACAGAGACACAGAGACGGAGACACAGGGACAGAGACACAGAAACAGGGACACGGAGACAGAGTCACAGAGACAGAGTCACAGAGACAGAGACACAGAGACGGAGACACAGAGACAGGGACACAGACACAGAGACAATGAGACAGAGCCACAGAGACAAAGACACACAGACAGAGGCACAGGGACAGAGACACAGAGACAGGGACACAGAGGCAGAGACACAGGGACAGATTCACAGACAGAGACACGGAGAGAGACCCACGGAGACAGAGACACAGAGACAGAGACACAGAGACAGAGACACAGAGACGGAGACACAGGGACAGAGACACAGAGACAGGGACACAGAGAGAGTGACTCAGAGACAGAGACACAGGGACAGAGGCACAGAGACATAGACACAGAGACAGAGACACAGAGACAGAGACACAGAGACAGAGAAACAGAGACAGAGACACAGAGACAGAGACACAGAGACGGAGACACAGGGACAGAGACACAGAGACAGGGACACAGAGAGAGTGACTCAGAGACAGAGACACAGAGACGGAGACAGAGACACAGAGACAGAGAAAAAGAGACAGAGACACAAAGACATAGGCACAGAGACAGAGACACAGAGACAGAGACACAGAGACGGAGAATGTGGGACAGAGACACAGGGACAGAGACACAGTGAGACAGACAGAGACACAGAGACGGAGACACAGGCACAGAGACACAGAGGCAGAAACACAGAGACAGATTCACAGAGACAGAGACCCAGAGACAGTGGCACAGAGCGAGAGACACAGAGACAGAGACACGGAGGCAGAGACATAGAGACATAGACACAGAGACAGAGACACAGAGACAGAGACTCAGAGACAGAGACACAGAGACGGAGATACAGAGACAGAGGCACAGAGACAGAGACATAGAGACAGAGACACAGAGACGGCGACACAGGTACAGAGACACACGGACAGAGGCATAGACACAGAGACAGAGTCACAGGGACAGGGACACAGAGACATAGCCACAGAGACAGAGACATAGAGACAGAGACACAGAGACAGAGACACAGAGACGGAGACACAGGGACAGAGACACAGAGACAGGGACACAGAGAGAGTGACTCAGAGACAGAGACACAGAGACAGAGATACAGAGACAGAGGCACAGAGACAGAGACATAGAGACAGAGACACAGAGACGGCGACACAGGTACAGAGACACACGGACAGAGGCATAGACACAGAGACAGAGTCACAGAGACAGTGACACAGGGACAGGGACACAGAGACATAGCCACAGAGTCAGAGACATAGAGACAGAGACACAGAGACAGAGACACAGAGACGGAGACACAGGGACAGAGACACAGAGACAGGGACACAGAGAGAGTGACTCAGAGACAGAAACACAGAGACAGATTCACAGAGACAAAGACTCAGAGATAGAGACACAGGGACAGAGACAGGGACAGAGACACAGAGACAGAGACACAGAGACAGAGACACAGAGACAGAGACAGAGAGACAGAGACACAGAGACAGAGACACAGAGACAGAGACACAGAGACAGAGACACAGGGGCAGAGACACCGAGACAGAGACACAGAGACAGAGACTGTGGGACAGTGACACAGAGACAGAGACACAGAGACAGAGTCACGGAGACAGTGACACAGGGACAGGGACACAGAGACATAGCCGCAGAGACAGAGATATAGAGACAGAGAGACAGAGACAGAGACACAGAGACGGAGACTGTGGGACAGAGACACAGAGACGGAGACACAGGGACAGAGACACAGAGACAGGGACACAGAGACATAGCCACAGAGACAGAGACATAGAGACAGAGACACAGAGACAGGGACACAGAGACAGAGACACAGAGACGGAGATACAGGGACAGAGACACAGAGACAGGGACACAGAGAGAGTGACTCAGAGACAGAAACACAGAGACAGATTCGCAGAGACAGAGACTCAGAGATAGAGACACAGGGACAGAGACAGAGACAGAGACACAGAGACAGAGACACAGAGACAGAGACACAGAGACAGATTCACAGAGACAAAGACTCAGAGATAGAGACACAGGGACAGAGACAGGGACAGAGACACAGAGACAGAGACACAGAGACAGAGACACAGAGACAGAGACAGAGAGACAGAGACACAGAGACAGAGACACAGAGACAGAGACACAGAGACAGAGACACAGAGACAGAGACACAGAGACAGAGACACAGGGGCAGAGACACCGAGACAGAGACACAGAGACAGAGACTGTGGGACAGTGACACAGAGACAGAGACACAGAGACAGAGTCACGGAGACAGTGACACAGGGACAGGGACACAGAGACATAGCCGCAGAGACAGAGATATAGAGACAGAGAGACAGAGACAGAGACACAGAGACGGAGACTGTGGGACAGAGACACAGAGACGGAGACACAGGGACAGAGACACAGAGACAGGGACACAGAGACATAGCCACAGAGACAGAGACATAGAGACAGAGACACAGAGACAGGGACACAGAGACAGAGACACAGAGACGGAGATACAGGGACAGAGACACAGAGACAGGGACACAGAGAGAGTGACTCAGAGACAGAAACACAGAGACAGATTCGCAGAGACAGAGACTCAGAGATAGAGACACAGGGACAGAGACAGAGACAGAGACACAGAGACAGAGACACAGAGACAGAGACACAGAGACAGAGACACAGAGACGGAGACACAGAGACGGAGTCTGTGGGACAGAGACACAGAGACGGAGACTGTGGGACAGAGACACAGATACAGAGACACAGTGAGACAGACAGAGACACAGAGACGAAGACACAGGGACAGAGACACAGAGACAGAAACACAGAGACAGATTCACAGAGACAGAGACACAGAGACAGAGGCACAGAGACGGAGACACAAGGACAGAGACACAGAGACAGGGACACAGAGACAGAGACACAGAGACAGGGACACCGAGAGAGAGAGACAGAGACACAGAGACGGAGACACAGGGACAGAGACACAGAGAAAGAGAAACAGAGACAGAGACAGAGACAGACACAGAGACAGAGACTCAGAGACAGAGACACACGCACAGAGACAGAGACAGAGACACAGAGACGGAGACACAGGGACAGAGACACAGAAACAGGGACACAGAGACAGAGTCACAGAGACAGAGTCACAGAGACAGAGACACAGAGACAGGGACACAGACACAGAGACAATGAGACAGAGCCACAGAGACAAAGACACACAGACAGATACACAGAGACAGAGACACAATGACAGAGATTTAGAGACAGAGACACAGGTAGAGAGGCACAGAAACGGAGACACAGAGACAGAGGCATAGACACAGAGACAGAGACACAGAGACAGAGACACAGAGACGGAAACACAGGGACAGAGACACAGAGAAAGAGAAACAGAGACAGAGACACAGAGACGGAGACGCAAGGACAGAGACACAGAGACAGGGACATAGAGAGAGAGACTAAGAGACAGAGAAACAGAGACGGAGACAGAGACACAGAGACAGAGACAAAGAGACAGAGACACAGAGACATAGGCACAGAGACAGAGACACAGAGACAGAGACACAGAGACGGAGACACAGAGACAGGGACACAGACACAGAGACAATGAGACAGAGCCACAGAGACAAAGACACACAGACAGAGACACAGGGACAGAGACACAGAGACAGGGACACAGAGGCAGAGACACAGGGACAGATTCACAGACAGAGACACGGAGAGAGACCCACGGAGACAGAGACGCAGAGACAGAGACACAGAGACAGAGACACAGAGACGGAGACACAGGGACAGAGACACAGAGACAGGGACACAGAGAGAGTGACTCAGAGACAGAGACACAGGGACAGAGGCACAGAGACATAGACACAGAGACAGAGACACAGAGACAGAGACACAGAGACAGAGAAACAGAGACAGAGACACAGAGACAGAGACACAGAGACAGAGACACAGAGACGGAGACACAGGGACAGAGACACAGAGACAGGGACACAGAGAGAGTGACTCAGAGACAGAGACACAGAGACGGAGACAGAGACACAGAGACAGAGACAAAGAGACAGAGACACAAAGACATAGGCACAGAGACAGAGACACAGAGACAGAGACACAGAGACGGAGAATGTGGGACAGAGACACAGGGACAGAGACACAGTGAGACAGACAGAGACACAGAGACGGAGACACAGGCACAGAGACACAGAGGCAGAAACACAGAGACAGATTCACAGAGACAGAGACCCAGAGACAGTGGCACAGAGCGAGAGACACAGAGACAGAGACACGGAGGCAGAGACATAGAGACATAGACACAGAGACAGAGACACAGAGACAGAGACTCAGAGACAGAGAGACAGAGACAGAGATACAGAGACAGAGGCACAGAGACAGAGACATAGAGACAGAGACACAGAGACGGCGACACAGGTACAGAGACACACGGACAGAGGCATAGACACAGAGACAGAGTCACAGAGACAGTGACACAGGGACAGGGACACAGAGACATAGCCACAGAGACAGAGACATAGAGACAGAGACACAGAGACAGAGACACAGAGACGGAGACAGAGGGACAGAGACACAGAGACAGGGACACAGAGAGAGTGACTCAGAGACAGAAACACAGAGACAGATTCACAGAGACAAAGACTCAGAGATAGAGACACAGGGACAGAGACAGGGACAGAGACACAGAGACAGAGACACAGAGACAGAGACACAGAGACAGAGACAGAGAGACAGAGACACAGAGACAGAGACACAGAGACAGAGACACAGAGACAGAGACACAGAGACAGAGACACAGGGGCAGAGACACCGAGACAGAGACACAGAGACAGAGACTGTGGGACAGTGACACAGAGACAGAGACACAGAGACAGAGTCACGGAGACAGTGACACAGGGACAGGGACACAGAGACATAGCCGCAGAGACAGAGATATAGAGACAGAGAGAAAGAGACAGAGACACAGAGACGGAGACTGTGGGACAGAGACACAGAGACGGAGACACAGGGACAGAGACACAGAGACAGGGACACAGAGGCAGAGACACAGGGACAGATTCACAGACAGAGACACGGAGAGAGACCCACGGAGACAGAGACACAGAGACAGAGACACAGAGACGGAGACACAGGGACAGAGACACAGAGACAGGGACACAGAGACAGTGACACAGGGACAGAGACACAGAGACATAGACACAGAGACATAGACACAGAGACAGAGACACAGAGACAGAGACACTGGGACAGAGACAGAGACAGAAACACAGAGACAGAGACACAGAGACGGAGACTGTGGGACAGAGACACAGAGACAGAGATATAGATGCAGAGACACATAGACGGAGACGCAGGGACAGAGACACAGAGACATTGACAAAGAGGCAGAGAAACAGGGACAGATTCACAGGGACAGCGACACGGAGAGAGACCCAAGGAGACAGAGACACAGAGACAGAGACACAGAGACAGAGACACAGAGACAGATACACAGAGACAGAGACACAGAGACAGAGGCACAGAGACAGAGACACAGAGACAGAGACACAGAGACAGAGACACAGAGACAGAGACACAGAGACGAAGACTGTGGGACAGAGACACAGAGACGGAGACTGTGGGACAGAGACACAGAGACAGAGACACAGTGAGACAGACAGAGACAGAGACACAGAGACAGAAACACAGAGACAGGGACATAGAGACAGAGACACAGAGACGGCGACACAGGTACAGAGACACACGGACAGAGGCATAGACGCAGAGACAGTGATACAGGGACAGGGACACAGAGACATAGCCACAGAGACAGAGACATAGAGACAGAGACACAGAGACAGAGACACGGAGACGGAGATACAGGGACAGAGACAAAGAGACAGAGACACAGAGACATAGGCACAGAGACAGAGACACAGAGCAGAGACACAGAGACGGCGATTGTGGGACAGAGACACAGAGACAGAGACACAGTGAAACAGAGAGAGACACAGAGACGGAGACACAGGGACAGAGACACAGCGGCAGAGGCATAGACACAGAGAGAGGGACACAGAGAGAGAGACACAGAGACAGAGACACAGAGACGGAGATACAGGGACAGAGACACAGAGACAGGGACACAGAGAGAGCGACTCAGTGACAGAGACACAGGGACAGAGGCACAGAGACATAGACACAGAGACAGAGACACAGGGACAGAGACACAGAGACGGAGACTGTGGGACAGAGACACAGAGACGGAGACTGTGGGACAGAGGCACAGAGACAGAGATTCAGATGCAGAGACACAGAGACGGAGACACAGGGACAGAGACACAGAGACAGAGATTCAGATGCAGAGACACAGAGACGGAGACACAGGGACAGAGACACAGAGACAGGGACACAGAGGCAGAGACACAGGGACAGATTCACAGACAGAGACACGGAGAGAGACCCACGGAGACAGAGACACAGAGACAGAGACACAGAGACGGAGACACAGGGACAGAGACACAGAGACAGGGACACAGAGACAGTGACACAGGGACAGAGACACAGAGACATAGACACAGAGACATAGACACAGAGACAGAGACACAGAGACAGAGACACTGGGACAGAGACAGAGACAGAAACACAGAGACAGAGACACAGAGACGGAGACTGTGGGACAGAGACACAGAGACAGAGATATAGATGCAGAGACACATAGACGGAGACGCAGGGACAGAGACACAGAGACATTGACAAAGAGGCAGAGAAACAGGGACAGATTCACAGGGACAGCGACACGGAGAGAGACCCACGGAGACAGAGACACAGAGACAGAGACACAGAGACAGAGACACAGAGACAGATACACAGAGACAGAGACACAGAGACAGAGGCACAGAGACAGAGACACAGAGACAGAGACACAGAGACAGAGACACAGAGACAGAGACACAGAGACAGAGACAGAGAGACAGAGACACAGAGACAGAGACACAGAGACAGAGACACAGAGACAGAGACACAAAGACAGAGACACAGAGACAGAGACACAGAGACAGAGACACAGAGACAGAGACACAGAGACGAAGACTGTGGGACAGAGACACAGAGACGGAGACTGTGGGACAGAGACACAGAGACAGAGACACAGTGAGACAGACAGAGACAGAGACACAGAGACAGAAACACAGAGACAGGGACATAGAGACAGAGACACAGAGACGGCGACACAGGTACAGAGACACACGGACAGAGGCATAGACGCAGAGACAGTGATACAGGGACAGGGACACAGAGACATAGCCACAGAGACAGAGACATAGAGACAGAGACACAGACACAGAGACACAGAGACGGAGATACAGGGACAGAGACAAAGAGACAGAGACACAGAGACATAGGCACAGAGACAGAGACACAGAGCAGAGACACAGAGACGGCGATTGTGGGACAGAGACACAGAGACAGAGACACAGTGAAACAGAGAGAGACACAGAGACGGAGACACAGGGACAGAGACACAGCGGCAGAGGCATAGACACAGAGAGAGGGACACAGAGAGAGAGACACAGAGACAGAGACACAGAGACGGAGATACAGGGACAGAGACACAGAGACAGGGACACAGAGAGAGCGACTCAGTGACAGAGACACAGGGACAGAGGCACAGAGACATAGACACAGAGACAGAGACACAGGGACAGAGACACAGAGACGGAGACTGTGGGACAGAGACACAGAGACGGAGACTGTGGGACAGAGACACAGAGACAGAGATTCAGATGCAGAGACACAGAGACGGAGACACAGGGACAGAGACACAGAGACAGAGATTCAGATGCAGAGACACAGAGACGGAGACACTGGGACAGAGACACAGAGACAGAGTTTCAGATGCAGAGACACAGAGACGGAGACACAGGGACAGAGACACAGAGACATGGACACAGAGGCAGATACACAGGGACAGATTCACAGAGACAGCGACACGGAGAGAGACCCACGGAGACAGAGACACAGAGACAGAGACACAGAGACGGAGACACAGGGACAGAGACACAGAAACAGGGACACAGGGACAGAGACACAGAGACAGAGACACAGAGACAGAGACACAGAGACAGAGACACAGAGACAGAGACACAGAGACAGAGACACAGAGACAGAGACACAGAGACATAGACACAGAGACAGAGACACAGGGACAGAGACACATTGACGGAGACTGTGGGACAGAGACACAGAGACGGAGACTGTGGGACAGAGACACAGAGAGAGAGATTCAGATGCAGAGACACAGAGACGGAGAAACAGAGACAGAGACACAGTGAGAGAGACAGAGACACAGGGATGTAGACACTGAGACAGAAACACGGAGACAGATTCACAGAGACAGAGACACAGAGACAGAAACACAGAGACAGATTCACAGGCACAGAGACACAGAGACAGAGGCACAGAGACAGAGACACAGGGACAGGGACACAGAGCCATAGCCACAGAGACACAAATACAGAGACAGAGACACAGAGACAGAGACACAGAGACAGAGACACAGAGACGGAGATACAGGGACAGAGACACAGAGACAGGGACACAGAGAGAGTGACTCAGTGACACAGACACAGGTACACAGACATACGGACAGAGGCATTGACACAGAGACAGAGACACAGAGACAGTGACACAGGGACAGGGACAAAGAGACAGAAGCACAGAGACAGGGACACAGAGACAGAGACACAGAGACAGAGACGCAGAGGCGAAGACTGTGGGACAGAGACACAGAGACGGAGACTGTGGGACAGAGACACAGAGACAGAGACACAGTGAGACAGAGAGAGACACAGAGACGAAGACACAGGGACAGAGACACAGAGACAGAAACACAGAGACAGATTCACAGAGACAGAGACACAGAGACAGAGGCACAGAGACGGAGACACAAGGACAGAGACACAGAGACAGGGACACAGAGACAGAGACACAGAGACAGGGACACCGAGAGAGCGAGACAGAGACACAGAGACGGACGCAGAGGGACAGACACACAGCCAGAGACACAGAGAAAGAGAAACAGAGACAGAGACAGAGAGAGAGACAGAGACAGAGACAGAGACAGAGAAAGAGACAGAGACAGAGACAGAGACACAGAGACAGGGACACAGAGAAAGAGAAACAGAGACAGAGACAGGGTCACAGAGACAGAGACTCAGAGACAGATACACGCACACAGAGACACAGACAGAGACACAGAGACGGAGACACAGGGACAGAGACACAGAGAAAGAGAAACGGAGACAGAGACAGAGACAGAGACACAGAGACAGAGATTCAGAGACAGAGACACACGCACAGCGACAGAGACAGAGACACAGAGACGGAGACACAGGGACAGAGACACAGAAACAGGGACACAGAGACAGAGTCACAGAGACAGAGTCACAGAGACAGAGTCACAGAGACAGAGACACAGAGACAGGGACACAGACACAGAGACAAAGAGACAGAGACACAGAGACAGAGACTCAGAGACAGAGACACACGCACGGAGACAGAGACAGAGACACAGAGACGGAGACACAGGGACAGAGACACAGAGACAGAGACACAGAGACAGAGACACAGAGACAGAGACACAGAGACAGAGACACAGAGACAGAGACACAGAAACAGAGACACAGAGACGGAGACTGTGGGACAGAGACACAGAGACGGAGACTGTGGGACAGAGACACAGAGACAGAGGCACAGTGAGACAGACAGAGACACAGAGACGAAGACACAGGGACAGAGACACAGAGACAGAAACACAGAGACAGATTCACAGAGACAGAGACACAGAGACAGAGGCACAGAGACGGAGACACAAGGACAGAGACACAGAGACGGAGACGCAGGGACGGAGACACAGAGACCCAGACACAGAGACAGAGACACAGAGACAGAGACACAGAGACAGAGACACAGAGACAGAGGCACAGAGACAGAGACATAGAGACAGAGACACAGAGACGGCGACACAGGTACAGAGACACACGGACAGAGGCATAGACACAGAGACAGAGTCACAGAGACAGTGACACAGGGACAGGGACACAGAGACATAGCCACAGAGACAGAGACATAGAGACAGAGACACAGAGACAGGGACACAGAGACAGAGACACAGAGACGGAGACACAGGGACAGAGACACAGAGACAGGGACACAGAGAGAGTGACTCAGAGACAGAAACACAGAGACAGATTCGCAGAGACAGAGACTCAGAGATAGAGACACAGGGACAGAGACAGAGACAGAGACACAGAGACAGAGACACAGAGACAGAGACACAGAGACGGAGTCTGTGGGACAGAGACACAGAGACGGAGACTGTGGGACAGAGACACAGATACAGAGACACAGTGAGACAGACAGAGACACAGAGACGAAGACACAGGGACAGAGACACAGAGACAGAAACACAGAGACAGATTCACAGAGACAGAGACACAGAGACAGAGGCACAGAGACGGAGACACAAGGACAGAGACACAGAGACAGGGACACAGAGACAGAGACACAGAGACAGGGACACCGAGAGAGAGAGACAGAGACACAGAGACGGAGACACAGGGACAGAGACACAGAGAAAGAGAAACAGAGACAGAGACAGAGATAGACACAGAGACAGAGACTCAGAGACAGAGACACACGCACAGAGACAGAGACAGAGACACAGAGACGGAGACACAGGGACAGAGACACAGAGACAGGGACACGGAGACAGAGTCACAGAGACAGAGTCACAGAGACAGAGACACAGAGACAGGGACACAGACACAGAGACAATGAGACGGAGATACAGGGACAGAGACACAGAGACAGGGACACAGAGAGAGTGACTCAGAGACAGAAACACAGAGACAGATTCGCAGAGACAGAGAATCAGAGATAGAGACACAGGGACAGAGACAGAGACAGAGACACAGAGACAGAGACACAGAGACAGAGACACAGAGACAGAGACACAGAGACAGAGACACAGAGACGGAGTCTGTGGGACAGAGACACAGAGACGGAGACTGTGGGACAGAGACACAGATACAGAGACACAGTGAGACAGACAGAGACACAGAGACGAAGACACAGGGACAGAGACACAGAGACAGAAACACAGAGACAGATTCACAGAGACAGAGACACAGAGACAGAGGCACAGAGACGGAGACACAAGGACAGAGACACAGAGACAGGGACACAGAGACAGAGACACAGAGACAGGGACACCGAGAGAGAGAGACAGAGACACAGAGACGGAGACACAGGGACAGAGACACAGAGAAAGAGAAACAGAGACAGAGACAGAGACAGACACAGAGACAGAGACTCAGAGACAGAGACACACGCACAGAGACAGAGACAGAGACACAGAGACGGAGACACAGGGACAGAGACACAGAAACCGGGACACAGAGACAGAGTCACAGAGACAGAGTCACAGAGACAGAGACACAGAGACAGGGACACAGACACAGAGACAATGAGACAGAGCCACAGAGACAAAGACACACAGACAGATACACAGAGACAGAGACACAATGACAGAGATTTAGAGACAGAGACACAGGTAGAGAGGCACAGAAACGGAGACACAGAGACAGAGGCATAGACACAGAGACAGAGACACAGAGACAGAGACACAGAGACAGAGACACAGAGACGGAGACACAGGGACAGAGACACAGAGAAAGAGAAACAGAGACAGAGACACAGAGACGGAGACGCAAGGACAGAGACACAAAGACAGGGACATAGAGAGAGAGACTCAGAGACAGAGACACAAAGACAGGGACATAGAGAGAGAGACTCAGAGACAGAGACACAGAGACGGAGACAGAGACACAGAGACAGAGACAAAGAGACAGAGACACAGAGACATAGGCACAGAGACAGAGACACAGAGACAGAGACACAGAGACGGAGACACAGAGACAGGGACACAGACACAGAGACAATGAGACAGAGCCACAGAGACAAAGACACACAGACAGAGACACAGGGACAGAGACACAGAGACAGGGACACAGAGGCAGAGACACAGGGACAGATTCACAGACAGAGACACGGAGAGAGACCCACGGAGACAGAGACGCAGAGACAGAGACACAGAGACAGAGACACAGAGACGGAGACATAGGGACAGAGACACAGAGACAGGGACACAGAGAGAGTGACTCAGAGACAGAGACACAGGGACAGAGGCACAGAGACATAGACACAGAGACAGAGACACAGAGACAGAGACACAGAGACAGAGAAACAGAGACAGAGACACAGAGACAGAGACACAGAGACAGAGACACAGAGACGGAGACACAGGGACAGAGACACAGAGACAGGGACACAGAGAGAGTGACTCAGAGACAGAGACACAGAGACGGAGACAGAGACACAGAGACAGAGACAAAGAGACAGAGACACAAAGACATAGGCACAGAGACAGAGACACAGAGACAGAGACACAGAGACGGAGAATGTGGGACAGAGACACAGGGACAGAGACACAGTGAGACAGACAGAGACACAGAGACGGAGACACAGGCACAGAGACACAGAGGCAGAAACACAGAGACAGATTCACAGAGACAGAGACCCAGAGACAGTGGCACAGGACGAGAGACACAGAGACAGAGACACGGAGGCAGAGACATAGAGACATAGACACAGAGACAGAGACACAGAGACAGAGACTCAGAGACAGAGACACAGAGACAGAGATACAGAGACAGAGGCACAGAGACAGAGACATAGAGACAGAGACACAGAGACGGCGACACAGGTACAGAGACACACGGACAGAGGCATAGACACAGAGACAGAGTCACAGAGATAGTGACACAGGGACAGGGACACAGAGACATAGCCACAGAGACAGAGACATAGAGACAGAGACACAGAGACAGAGACACAGAGACGGAGACACAGGGACAGAGACACAGAGACAGGGACACAGAGAGAGTGACTCAGAGACAGAAACACAGAGACAGATTCACAGAGACAAAGACTCAGAGATAGAGACACAGGGACAGAGACAGGGACAGAGACACAGAGACAGAGACACAGAGACAGAGACACAGAGACAGAGACAGAGAGACAGAGACACAGAGACAGAGACACAGAGACAGAGACACAGAGACAGAGACACAGAGACAGAGACACAGGGGCAGAGACACCGAGACAGAGACACAGAGACAGAGACTGTGGGACAGTGACACAGAGACAGAGACACAGAGACAGAGTCACGGAGACAGTGACACAGGGACAGGGACACAGAGACATAGCCGCAGAGACAGAGATATAGAGACAGAGAGACAGAGACAGAGACACAGAGACGGAGACTGTGGGACAGAGACACAGAGACGGAGACACAGGGACAGAGACACAGAGACAGGGACACAGAGGCAGAGACACAGGGACAGATTCACAGACAGAGACACGGAGAGAGACCCACGGAGACAGAGACACAGAGACAGAGACACAGAGATGGAGACACAGGGACAGAGACACAGAGACAGGGACACAGAGACAGTGACACAGGGACAGAGACACAGAGACATAGACACAGAGACATAGACACAGAGACAGAGACACAGAGACAGTGACACTGGGACAGAGACAGAGACAGAAACACAGAGACAGAGACACAGAGACGGAGACTGTGGGACAGAGACACAGAGACAGAGATATAGATGCAGAGACACATAGACGGAGACGCAGGGACAGAGACACAGAGACATTGACAAAGAGGCAGAGAAACAGGGACAGATTCACAGGGACAGCGACACGGAGAGAGACCCACGGAGACAGAGACACAGAGACAGAGACACAGAGACAGAGACACAGAGACAGATACACAGAGACAGAGACACAGAGACAGAGGCACAGAGACAGAGACACAGAGACAGAGACACAGAGACAGAGACACAGAGACAGAGACACAGAGACAGAGACAGAGAGACAGAGACACAGAGACAGAGACACAGAGACAGAGACACAGAGACAGAGACACAAAGACAGAGACACAGAGACAGAGACACAGAGACAGAGACACAGAGACGAAGACTGTGGGACAGAGACACAGAGACGGAGACTGTGGGACAGAGACACATTGACAGAGACACAGTGAGACAGACAGAGACAGAGACACAGAGACAGAAACACAGAGACAGGGACATAGAGACAGAGACACAGAGACAGAGACACAGAGACGGAGATACAGGGACAGAGACAAAGAGACAGAGACACAGAGACATAGGCACAGAGACAGGGACACAGAGCAGAGACACAGAGACGGCGATTGTGGGACAGAGACACAGAGACAGAGACACAGTGAAACAGAGAGAGACACAGAGACGGAGACACAGGGACAGAGACACAGCGGCAGAGGCATAGACACAGAGAGAGGGACACAGAGAGAGAGACACAGAGACAGAGACACAGAGACGGAGATACAGGTACAGAGACACAGAGACAGGGACACAGAGAGAGCGACTCAGTGACAGAGACACAGGGACAGAGGCACAGAGACATAGACACAGAGACAGAGACACAGGGACAGAGACACAGAGACGGAGACTGTGGGACAGAGACACAGAGACGGAGACTGTGTGACAGAGACACAGAGACAGAGATTCAGATGCAGAGACACAGAGACGGAGACACAGGGACAGAGACACAGAGACAGAGATTCAGATGCAGAGACACAGAGACGGAGACACAGGGACAGAGACACAGAGACAGAGCTTCAGATGCAGAGACACAGAGACGGAGACACAGGGACAGAGACACAGAGACATGGACACAGAGGCAGATACACAGGGACAGATTCACAGAGACAGCGACACGGAGAGAGACCCACGGAGACAGAGACACAGAGACAGAGACACAGAGACGGAGACACAGGGACAGAGACACAGAAACAGGGACACAGGGACAGAGACACAGAGACAGAGATTCAGATGCAGAGACACAGAGACCGAAACACACGCACAGAGACAGAGACAGAGACACAGAGACGGAGACACAGGGAAAGAGACACAGAAACAGGGACACAGAGACAGAGTCACAGAGACAGAGTCACAGAGACAGTGACACAGGGACAGGGACACGGAGACATAGCCGCAGAGACAGAGACATAGAGACAGAGACACAGAGACAGAGACACAGAGACAGAGACACAGAGACAGAGACACAGACACAGAGACACAGAGACAGGGACACAGAGAGAGTGACTCAGAGACAGAAACACAGAGACAGAGACACAGAGACGGAGACACAGGGACAGAGACACAGAAACAGGGACACAGACACAGAGACAATGAGACAGAGCTACAGAGACAAAGACACACAGACAGAGACACAGAGACCGAGACAAAGAGACAGAGACACAATGACAGAGATTCAGAGACAGAGACACAGAGACCGAGACAAAGAGACAGAGACACAATGACAGAGATTCAGAGACAGAGACACAGAGACAGAGACACAGAGACAGAGACACAGGGACAGAGTCACGGAGACAGTGACACAGGGAGAGGGACACAGAGACATAGCCACAGAGATAGAGATATAGAGACAGAGACACAGAGACAGAGACACAGAGACGGAGACTGTGGGATAGAGACACAGAGAAAGAGAAACAGAGACAGAGACAGAGACAGAGACACAGAGACAGAGACTCAGAGACAGAGACACACGCACAGAGACAGAGACGGAGACACAGAGACGGAGACACAGGGACAGAGACACAGAAACAGGGACACAGAGACAGAGTCACAGAGACAGAGGCACAGAGACGGAGACACAGGGACAGAGACACAGAGACAGTGACACAGGGACAGAGACACAGAGACATTGACAAAGAGGCAGAGAAACAGGGACAGATTCACAGGGACAGCGACACGGAGAGAGACCCACGGAGGCAGAGACACAGAGACAGAGACACAGCGACAGAGACACAGAGACAGAGAAACAGAGACAGAGACACACGGACGGAGGCATAGACGCAGAGACAGTGACACAGGGACAGGGACACAGAGACATAGCCACAGAGACAGTGACATAGAGACAGAGACACAGAGACAGAGACACAGAGACAGATTCACAGGCACAGAGACACAGAGACAGAGGCACAGAGACAGTGACACAGGGACAGGGACACAGAGCCATAGCCACAGAGACACAAATACAGAGACAGAGACACAGAGACAGAGACACAGAGACAGAGACACAGAGACAGAGACACAGAGACAGAGACACAGAGACAGAGACACAGAGACAGAGACACAGAGACAGAGACACAGAGACAGAGACACAGAGACAGAGACACAGAGACAGAGACACAGAGACATAGACACAGAGACAGAGACACAGGGACAGAGACACATTGACGGAGACTGTGGGACAGAGACACAGAGACGGAGACTGTGGGACAGAGACACAGAGACAGAGATTCAGATGCAGAGACACAGAGACGGAGAAACAGAGACAGAGACACAGTGAGAGAGACAGAGACACAGGGATGTAGACACTGAGACAGAAACACGGAGACAGATTCACAGAGACAGAGACACAGAGACAGAAACACAGAGACAGATTCACAGGCACAGAGACACAGAGACAGAGGCACAGAGACAGTGACACAGGGACAGGGACACAGAGCCATAGCCACAGAGACACAAATACAGAGACAGAGACACAGAGACAGAGACACAGAGACAGAGACACAGAGACGGAGATACAGGGACAGAGACACAGAGACAGGGACACAGAGAGAGTGACTCAGTGACACAGACACAGGTACACAGACATACGGACAGAGGCATTGACACAGAGACAGAGACACAGAGACAGTGACACAGGGACAGGGACAAAGAGACAGAAGCACAGAGACAGGGACACAGAGACAGAGACACAGAGACAGAGACGCAGAGACGAAGACTGTGGGACAGAGACACAGAGACGGAGACTGTGGGACAGAGACACAGAGACAGAGACACAGTGAGACAGAGAGAGACACAGAGACGAAGACACAGGGACAGAGACACAGAGACAGAAACACAGAGACAGATTCACAGAGACAGAGACACAGAGACAGAGGCACAGAGACGGAGACACAAGGACAGAGACACAGAGACAGGGACACAGAGACAGAGACACAGAGACAGGGACACCGAGAGAGCGAGACAGAGACACAGAGACGGACGCAGATGGACAGACACACAGCCAGAGACACAGAGAAAGAGAAACAGAGACAGAGACAGAGAGAGAGACAGAGACAGAGACAGAGACAGAGAAAGAGACAGAGACAGAGACAGAGACACAGAGACAGGGACACAGAGAAAGAGAAACAGAGACAGAGACAGGGTCACAGAGACAGAGACTCAGAGACAGATACACGCACACAGAGACACAGACAGAGACACAGGGACGGAGACACATGGACAGAGACACAGAGAAAGAGAAACGGAGACAGAGACAGAGACAGAGACACAGAGACAGAGATTCAGAGACAGAGACACACGCACAGAGACAGAGACAGAGACACAGAGACGGAGACACAGGGACAGAGACACAGAAACAGGGACACAGAGACAGAGTCACAGGGACAGAGTCACAGAGACAGAGTCACAGAGACAGAGACACAGAGACAGGGACACAGACACAGAGACAAAGAGACAGAGACACAGAGACAGAGACTCAGAGACAGAGACACACGCACGGAGACAGAGACAGAGACACAGAGACGGAGACACAGGGACAGAGACACAGAGACAGAGACACAGAGACAGAGACACAGAGACAGAGACACAGAGACAGAGACACAGAGACAGAGACACAGAGACAGAGACACAGAGACAGAGACACAGAGACGGAGACTGTGGGACAGACACACAGAGACGGAGACTGTGGGACAGAGACACAGAGACAGAGGCACAGTGAGACAGACAGAGACACAGAGACGAAGACACAGGGACAGAGACACAGAGACGAAGACACAGGGACAGAGACACAGAGACAGAAACACAGAGACAGATTCACAGAGACAGAGACACAGAGACAGAGGCACAGAGACAGAGACACAGAGACAGAGGCACAGAGACAGAGACATAGAGACAGAGACACAGAGACGGCGACACAGGTACAGAGACACACGGACAGAGGCATAGACACAGAGACAGAGTCACAGAGACAGTGACACAGGGACAGGGACACAGAGACATAGCCACAGAGACAGAGACATAGAGACAGAGACACAGAGACAGGGACACAGAGACAGAGACGCAGAGACGAAGACTGTGGGACAGAGACACAGAGACGGAGACTGTGGGACAGAGACACAGAGACAGAGACACAGTGAGACAGAGAGAGACACAGAGACGAAGACACAGGGACAGAGACACAGAGACAGAAACACAGAGACAGATTCACAGAGACAGAGACACAGAGACAGAGGCACAGAGACGGAGACACAAGGACAGAGACACAGAGACAGGGACACAGAGACAGAGACACAGAGACAGGGACACCGAGAGAGCGAGACAGAGACACAGAGACGGACGCAGAGGGACAGACACACAGCCAGAGACACAGAGAAAGAGAAACAGAGACAGAGACAGAGAGAGAGACAGAGACAGAGACAGAGACAGAGACAGAGAAAGAGACAGAGACAGAGACAGAGACACAGAGACAGGGACACAGAGAAAGAGAAACAGAGACAGAGACAGGGTCACAGAGACAGAGACTCAGAGACAGATACACGCACACAGAGACACAGACAGAGACACAGGGACGGAGACACATGGACAGAGACACAGAGAAAGAGAAACGGAGACAGAGACAGAGACAGAAACACAGAGACAGATTCGCAGAGACAGAGACTCAGAGATAGAGACACAGGGACAGAGACGGAGACAGAGACACAGAGACAGAGACACAGAGACAGAGACACAGAGACGGAGTCTGTGGGACAGAGACACAGAGACGGAGACTGTGGGACAGAGACACAGATACAGAGACACAGTGAGACAGACAGAGACACAGAGACGAAGACACAGGGACAGAGACACAGAGACAGAAACACAGAGACAGATTCACAGAGACAGAGACACAGAGACAGAGGCACAGAGACGGAGACACAAGGACAGAGACACAGAGACAGGGACACAAAGACAGAGACACAGAGACAGGGACACCGAGAGAGAGAGACAGAGACACAGAGACGGAGACACAGGGACAGAGACACAGAGAAAGAGAAACAGAGACAGAGACAGAGACAGACACAGAGACAGAGACTCAGAGACAGAGACACACGCACAGAGACAGAGACAGAGACACAGAGACGGAGACACAGGGACAGAGACACAGAAACAGGGACACAGAGACAGAGTCACAGAGACAGAGTCACAGAGACAGAGACACAGAGACAGGGACACAGACACAGAGACAATGAGACAGAGCCACAGAGACAAAGACACACAGACAGATACACAGAGACAGAGACACAATGACAGAGATTCAGAGACAGAGACACAGGTAGAGAGGCACAGAAACGGAGACACAGAGACAGAGGCATAGACACAGAGACAGAGACACAGAGACAGAGACACAGAGACGGAGACACAGGGACAGAGACACAGAGAAAGAGAAACAGAGACAGAGACAGAGACACAGAGACGGAGACGCAAGGACAGAGACACAGAGACAGGGACACAGAGAGAGAGACTCAGAGACAGAGACACAGAGACGGAGACAGAGACACAGAGACAGAGACAAAGAGACAGAGACACAGAGACATAGGCACAGAGACAGAGACACAGAGACAGAGACACAGAGACGGAGACACAGAGACAGGGACACAGACACAGAGACAATGAGACAGAGCCACAGAGACAAAGACACACAGACAGAGGCACAGGGACAGAGACACAGAGACAGGGACACAGAGGCAGAGACACAGGGACAGATTCACAGACAGAGACACGGAGAGAGACCCACGGAGACAGAGACACAGAGACAGAGACACAGAGACGGAGACACAGGGACAGAGACACAGAGACAGGGACACAGAGAGAGTGACTCAGAGACAGAGACACAGGGACAGAGGCACAGAGACATAGACACAGAGACAGAGACACAGAGACAGAGACACAGAGACAGAGAAACAGAGACAGAGACACAGAGACAGAGACACAGAGACGGAGACACAGGGACAGAGACACAGAGACAGGGACACAGAGAGAGTGACTCAGAGACAGAGACACAGAGACGGAGACAGAGACACAGAGACAGAGAAAAAGAGACAGAGACACAAAGACATAGGCACAGAGACAGAGACACAGAGACAGAGACACAGAGACGGAGAATGTGGGACAGAGACACAGGGACAGAGACACAGTGAGACAGACAGAGACACAGAGACGGATACACAGGCACAGAGACACAGAGGCAGAAACACAGAGACAGATTCACAGAGACAGAGACCCAGAGACAGTGGCACAGAGCGAGAGACACAGAGACAGAGACACGGAGGCAGAGACATAGAGACATAGACACAGAGACAGAGACACAGAGACAGAGACTCAGAGACAGAGACACAGAGACGGAGATACAGAGACAGAGGCACAGAGACAGAGACATAGAGACAGAGACACAGAGACGGCGACACAGGTACAGAGACACACGGACAGAGGCATAGACACAGAGACAGAGTCACAGGGACAGGGACACAGAGACATAGCCACAGAGACAGAGACATAGAGACAGAGACACAGAGACAGAGACACAGAGACGGAGACACAGGGACAGAGACACAGAGACAGGGACACAGAGAGAGTGACTCAGAGACAGAGACACAGAGACAGAGATACAGAGACAGAGGCACAGAGACAGAGACATAGAGACAGAGACACAGAGACGGCGACACAGGTACAGAGACACACGGACAGAGGCATAGACACAGAGACAGAGTCACAGAGACAGTGACACAGGGACAGGGACACAGAGACATAGCCACAGAGTCAGAGACATAGAGACAGAGACACAGAGACAGAGACACAGAGACGGAGACACAGGGACAGAGACACAGAGACAGGGACACAGAGAGAGTGACTCAGAGACAGAAACACAGAGACAGATTCACAGAGACAAAGACTCAGAGATAGAGACACAGGGACAGAGACAGGGACAGAGACACAGAGACAGAGACACAGAGACAGAGACACAGAGACAGAGACAGAGAGACAGAGACACAGAGACAGAGACACAGAGACAGAGACACAGAGATAGAGACACAGAGACAGAGACACAGGGGCAGAGACACCGAGACAGAGACACAGAGACAGAGACTGTGGGACAGTGACACAGAGACAGAGACACAGAGACAGAGTCACGGAGACAGTGACACAGGGACAGGGACACAGAGACATAGCCGCAGAGACAGAGATATAGAGACAGAGAGACAGAGACAGAGACACAGAGACGGAGACTGTGGGACAGAGACACAGAGACGGAGACACAGGGACAGAGACACAGAGACAGGGACACAGAGACATAGCCACAGAGACAGAGACATAGAGACAGAGACACAGAGACAGGGACACAGAGACAGAGACACAGAGACGGAGATACAGGGACAGAGACACAGAGACAGGGACACAGAGAGAGTGACTCAGAGACAGAAACACAGAGACAGATTCGCAGAGACAGAGACTCAGAGATAGAGACACAGGGACAGAGACAGAGACAGAGACACAGAGACAGAGACACAGAGACAGAGACACAGAGACAGAGACACAGAGACAGAGACACAGAGACGGAGTCTGTGGGACAGAGACACAGAGACGGAGACTGTGGGACAGAGACACAGATACAGAGACACAGTGAGACAGACAGAGACACAGAGACGAAGACACAGGGACAGAGACACAGAGACAGAAACACAGAGACAGATTCACAGAGACAGAGACACAGAGACAGAGGCACAGAGACGGAGACACAAGGACAGAGACACAGAGACAGGGACACAGAGACAGAGACACAGAGACAGGGACACCGAGAGAGAGAGACAGAGACACAGAGACGGAGACACAGGGACAGAGACACAGAGAAAGAGAAACAGAGACAGAGACAGAGACAGACACAGAGACAGAGACTCAGAGACAGAGACACACGCACAGAGACAGAGACAGAGACACAGAGACGGAGACACAGGGACAGAGACACAGAAACAGGGACACAGAGACAGAGTCACAGAGACAGAGTCACAGAGACAGAGACACAGAGACAGGGACACAGACACCGAGACAATGAGACAGAGCCACAGAGACAAAGACACACAGACAGATACACAGAGACAGAGACACAATGACAGAGATTTAGAGACAGGGACACAGGTAGAGAGGCACAGAAACGGAGACACAGAGACAGAGGCATAGACACAGAGACAGAGCCACAGAGACAGAGACACAGAGACGGAGACACAGGGACAGAGACACAGAGAAAGAGAAACAGAGACAGAGACACAGAGACGGAGACGCAAGGACAGAGACACAGAGACAGGGACATAGAGAGAGAGACTCAGAGACAGAGACACAGAGACGGAGACAGAGACACAGAGACAGAGACAAAGAGACAGAGACACAGAGACATAGGCACAGAGACAGAGACACAGTGACAGAGACACAGAGACGGAGACACAGAGACAGGGACACAGACACAGAGACAATGAGACAGAGCCACAGAGACAAAGACACACAGACAGAGACACAGGGACAGAGACACAGAGACAGGGACACAGAGGCAGAGACACAGGGACAGATTCACAGACAGAGACACGGAGAGAGACCCACGGAGACAGAGACGCAGAGACAGAGACACAGAGACAGAGACACAGAGACGGAGACACAGGGACAGAGACACAGAGACAGGGACACAGAGAGAGTGACTCAGAGACAGAGACACAGGGACAGAGGCACAGAGACATAGACACAGAGACAGAGACACAGAGACAGAGACACAGAGACAGAGAAACAGAGACAGAGACACAGAGACAGAGACACAGAGACAGAGACACAGAGACGGAGACACAGGGACAGAGACACAGAGACAGGGACACAGAGAGAGTGACTCAGAGACAGAGACACAGAGACGGAGACAGAGACACAGAGACAGAGACAAAGAGACAGAGACACAAAGACATAGGCACAGAGACAGAGACACAGAGACAGAGACACAGAGACGGAGAATGTGGGACAGAGACACAGGGACAGAGACAGAGTGAGACAGACAGAGACACAGAGACGGAGACACAGGCACAGAGACGCAGAGGCAGAAACACAGAGACAGATTCACAGAGACAGAGACCCAGAGACAGTGGCACAGAGCGAGAGACACAGAGACAGAGACACGGAGGCAGAGACATAGAGACATAGACACAGAGACAGAGACACAGAGACAGAGACTCAGAGACAGAGGCACAGAGACAGAGATACAGAGACAGAGGCACAGAGACAGAGACATAGAGACAGAGACACAGAGACGGCGACACAGGTACAGAGACACACGGACAGAGGCATAGACACAGAGACAGAGTCACAGAGACAGTGACACAGGGACAGGGACACAGAGACATAGCCACAGAGACAGAGACATAGAGACAGAGACACAGAGACAGAGACACAGGGACGGAGACACAGGGACAGAGACACAGAGACAGGGACACAGAGACAGAGACACAGAGACAGGGACACCGAGAGAGAGAGACAGAGACACAGAGACGGAGACACAGGGACAGAGACACAGAGAAAGAGAAACAGAGACAGAGACAGAGACAGACACAGAGACAGAGACTCAGAGACAGAGACACACGCACAGAGACAGAGACAGAGACACAGAGACGGAGACACAGGGACAGAGACACAGAAACAGGGACACAGAGACAGAGTCACAGAGACAGAGTCACAGAGACAGAGACACAGAGACAGAGACACAGAGACAGAGACACAGAGACAGAGACACAGAGACAGAGACACAGAGACGGAGTCTGTGGGACAGAGACACAGAGACGGAGACTGTGGGACAGAGACACAGATACAGAGACACAGTGAGACAGACAGAGACACAGAGACGAAGACACAGGGACAGAGACACAGAGACAGAAACACAGAGACATATTCACAGAGACAGAGACACAGAGACAGAGGCACAGAGACGGAGACACAAGGACAGAGACACAGAGACAGGGACACAGAGACAGAGACACAGAGACAGGGACACCGAGAGAGAGAGACAGAGACACAGAGACGGAGACACAGGGACAGAGACACAGAGAAAGAGAAACAGAGACAGAGACAGAGACAGACACAGAGACAGAGACTCAGAGACAGAGACACACGCACAGAGACAGAGACAGAGACACAGAGACGGAGACACAGGGACAGAGACACAGAAACAGGGACACAGAGACAGAGTCACAGAGACAGAGTCACAGAGACAGAGACACAGAGACAGGGACACAGACACAGAGACAATGAGACAGAGCCACAGAGACAAAGACACACAGACAGATACACAGAGACAGAGACACAATGACAGAGATTTAGAGACAGAGACACAGGTAGAGAGGCACAGAAACGGAGACAGAGACACAGAGACAGAGAAACAGAGACAGAGACACAGAGACAGAAACACAGAGACAGAGACACAGAGACGGAGACACAGGGACAGAGACACAGAGACAGGGACACAGAGAGAGTGACTCAGAGACAGAGACACAGAGACGGAGACAGTGACACAGAGACAGAGACAAAGAGACAGAGACACAAAGACATAGGCACAGAGACAGAGACACAGAGACAGAGACACAGAGACGGAGAATGTGGGACAGAGACACAGGGACAGAGACACAGTGAGACAGACAGAGACACAGAGACGGAGACACAGGCACAGAGACGCAGAGGCAGAAACACAGAGACAGATTCACAGAGACAGAGACCCAGAGACAGTGGCACAGAGCGAGAGACACAGAGACAGAGACACGGAGGCAGAGACATAGAGACATAGACACAGAGACAGAGACACAGAGACAGAGACTCAGAGACAGAGACACAGAGACAGAGATACAGAGACAGAGGCACAGAGACAGAGACATAGAGACAGAGACACAGAGACGGCGACACAGGTACAGAGACACACGGACAGAGGCATAGACACAGAGACAGAGTCACAGAGACAGTGACACAGGGACAGGGACACAGAGACATAGCCACAGAGACAGAGACATAGAGACAGAGACACAGAGACAGAGACACAGAGACGGAGACACAGGGACAGAGACACAGAGACAGGGACACAGAGACAGAGACACAGAGACAGGGACACCGAGAGAGAGAGACAGAGACACAGAGACGGAGACACAGGGACAGAGACACAGAGAAAGAGAAACAGAGACAGAGACAGAGACAGACACAGAGACAGAGACTCAGAGACAGAGACACACGCACAGAGACAGAGACAGAGACACAGAGACGGAGACACAGGGACAGAGACACAGAAACAGGGACACAGAGACAGAGTCACAGAGACAGAGTCACAGAGACAGAGACACAGAGACAGAGACACAGAGACAGAGACACAGAGACAGAGACACAGAGACAGAGACACAGAGACAGAGACACAGAGACGGAGTCTGTGGGACAGAGACACAGAGACGGAGACTGTGGGACAGAGACACAGATACAGAGACACAGTGAGACAGACAGAGACACAGAGACGAAGACACAGGGACAGAGACACAGAGACAGAAACACAGAGACAGATTCACAGAGACAGAGACACAGAGACAGAGGCACAGAGACGGAGACACAAGGACAGAGACACAGAGACAGGGACACAGAGACAGAGACACAGAGACAGGGACACCGAGAGAGAGAGACAGAGACACAGAGACGGAGACACAGGGACAGAGACACAGAGAAAGAGAAACAGAGACAGAGACAGAGACAGACACAGAGACAGAGACTCAGAGACAGAGACACACGCACAGAGACAGAGACAGAGACACAGAGACGGAGACACAGGGACAGAGACACAGAAACAGGGACACAGAGACAGAGTCACAGAGACAGAGTCACAGAGACAGAGACACAGAGACAGGGACACAGACACAGAGACAATGAGACAGAGCCACAGAGACAAAGACACACAGACAGATACACAGAGACAGAGACACAATGACAGAGATTTAGAGACAGAGACACAGGTAGAGAGGCACAGAAACGGAGACACAGAGACAGAGGCATAGACACAGAGACAGAGACACAGAGACAGAGACACAGAGACGGAGACACAGGGACAGAGACACAGAGAAAGAGAAACAGAGACAGAGACACAGAGACGGAGACGCAAGGACAGAGACACAGAGACAGGGACATAGAGAGAGAGACTCAGAGACAGAGACACAGAGACGGAGACAGAGACACAGAGACAGAGACAAAGAGACAGAGACACAGAGACATAGGCACAGAGACAGAGACACAGAGACAGAGACACAGAGACGGAGACACAGAGACAGGGACACAGACACAGAGACAATGAGACAGAGCCACAGAGACAAAGACACACAGACAGAGACACAGGGACAGAGACACAGAGACAGGGACACAGAGGCAGAGACACAGGGACAGATTCACAGACAGAGACACGGAGAGAGACCCACGGAGACAGAGACGCAGAGACAGAGACACAGAGACAGAGACACAGAGACGGAGACAGGGACAGAGACACAGAGACAGGGACACAGAGAGAGTGACTCAGAGACAGAGACACAGGGACAGTGGCACAGAGACATAGACACAGAGACAGAGACACAGAGACAGAGACACAGAGACAGAGAAACAGAGACAGAGACACAGAGACAGAGACACAGAGACAGAGACACAGAGACGGAGACACAGGGACAGAGACACAGAGACAGGGACACAGAGAGAGTGACTCAGAGACAGAGACACAGAGACGGAGACAGAGACACAGAGACAGAGACAAAGAGACAGAGACACAAAGAGATAGGCACAGAGACAGAGACACAGAGACAGAGACACAGAGACGGAGAATGTGGGACAGAGACACAGGGACAGAGACACAGTGAGACAGACAGAGACACAGAGACGGAGACACAGGCACAGAGACACAGAGGCAGAAACACAGAGACAGATTCACAGAGACAGAGACCCAGAGACAGTGGCACAGAGCGAGAGACACAGAGACAGAGACACGGAGGCAGAGACATAGAGACATAGACACAGAGACAGAGACACAGAGACAGAGACTCAGAGACAGAGACACAGAGACAGAGATACAGAGACAGAGGCACAGAGACAGAGACATAGAGACAGAGACACAGAGACGGCGACACAGGTACAGAGACACACGGACAGAGGCATAGACACAGAGACAGAGTCACAGAGACAGTGACACAGGGACAGGGACACAGAGACATAGCCACAGAGACAGAGACATAGAGACAGAGACACAGAGACAGAGACACAGAGACGGAGACACAGGGACAGAGACACAGAGACAGGGACACAGAGAGAGTGACTCAGAGACAGAAACACAGAGACAGATTCACAGAGACAAAGACTCAGAGATAGAGACACAGGGACAGAGACAGGGACAGAGACACAGAGACAGAGACACAGAGACAGAGACACAGAGACAGAGACACAGAGACAGAGACAGAGAGACAGAGACACAGAGACAGAGACACAGAGACAGAGACACAGAGACAGAGACACAGAGACAGAGACACAGAGACAGAGACACAGGGGCAGAGACACCGAGACAGAGACACAGAGACAGAGACTGTGGGACAGTGACACAGAGACAGAGACACAGAGACAGAGTCACGGAGACAGTGACACAGGGACAGGGACACAGAGACATAGCCGCAGAGACAGAGATATAGAGACAGAGAGACAGAGACAGAGACACAGAGACGGAGACTGTGGGACAGAGACACAGAGACGGAGACACAGGGACAGAGACACAGAGACAGGGACACAGAGGCAGAGACACAGGGACAGATTCACAGACAGAGACACGGAGAGAGACCCACGGAGACAGAGACACAGAGACAGAGACACAGAGACGGAGACACAGGGACAGAGACACAGAGACAGGGACACAGAGACAGTGACACAGGGACAGAGACACAGAGACATAGACACAGAGACATAGACACAGAGACAGAGACACAGAGACAGAGACACTGGGACAGAGACAGAGACAGAAACACAGAGACAGAGACACAGAGACGGAGACTGTGGGACAGAGACACAGATACAGAGACACAGTGAGACAGACAGAGACACAGAGACGAAGACACAGGGACAGAGACACAGAGACAGAAACACAGAGACAGATTCACAGAGACAGAGACACAGAGACAGAGGCACAGAGACGGAGACACAAGGACAGAGACACAGAGACAGGGACACAGAGACAGAGACACAGAGACAGGGACACCGAGAGAGAGAGACAGAGACACAGAGACGGAGACACAGGGACAGAGACACAGAGAAAGAGAAACAGAGACAGAGACAGAGACAGACACAGAGACAGAGACTCAGAGACAGAGACACACGCACAGAGACAGAGACAGAGACACAGAGACGGAGACACAGGGACAGAGACACAGAAGCAGGGACACAGAGACAGAGTCACAGAGACAGAGTCACAGAGACAGAGACACAGAGACAGGGACACAGACACAGAGACAATGAGACAGAGCCACAGAGACAAAGACACACAGACAGATACACAGAGACAGAGACACAATGACAGAGATTTAGAGACAGAGACACAGGTAGAGAGGCACAGAAACGGAGACACAGAGACAGAGGCATAGACACAGAGACAGAGACACAGAGACAGAGACACAGAGACGGAGACACAGGGACAGAGACACAGAGAAAGAGAAACAGAGACAGAGACACAGAGACGGAGACGCAAGGACAGAGACACAGAGACAGGGACATAGAGAGAGAGACTCAGAGACAGAGACACAGAGACGGAGACAGAGACACAGAGACAGAGACAAAGAGACAGAGACACAGAGACATAGGCACAGAGACAGAGACACAGAGACAGAGACACAGAGACGGAGACACAGAGACAGGGACACAGACACAGAGACAATGAGACAGAGCCACAGAGACAAAGACACACAGACAGAGACACAGGGACAGAGACACAGAGACAGGGACACAGAGGCAGAGACACAGGGACAGATTCACAGACAGAGACACGGAGAGAGACCCACGGAGACAGAGACGCAGAGACAGAGACACAGAGACAGAGACACAGAGACGGAGACACAGGGACAGAGACACAGAGACAGGGACACAGAGAGAGTGACTCAGAGACAGAGACACAGGGACAGTGGCACAGAGACATAGACACAGAGACAGAGACACAGAGACAGAGACACAGAGACAGAGAAACAGAGACAGAGACACAGAGACAGAGACACAGAGACAGAGACACAGAGACGGAGACACAGGGACAGAGACACAGAGACAGGGACACAGAGAGAGTGACTCAGAGACAGAGACACAGAGACGGAGACAGAGACACAGAGACAGAGACAAAGAGACAGAGACACAAAGAGATAGGCACAGAGACAGAGACACAGAGACAGAGACACAGAGACGGAGAATGTGGGACAGAGACACAGGGACAGAGACACAGTGAGACAGACAGAGACACAGAGACGGAGACACAGGCACAGAGACACAGAGGCAGAAACACAGAGACAGATTCACAGAGACAGAGACCCAGAGACAGTGGCACAGAGCGAGAGACACAGAGACAGAGACACGGAGGCAGAGACATAGAGACATAGACACAGAGACAGAGACACAGAGACAGAGACTCAGAGACAGAGACACAGAGACAGAGATACAGAGACAGAGGCACAGAGACAGAGACATAGAGACAGAGACACAGAGACGGCGACACAGGTACAGAGACACACGGACAGAGGCATAGACACAGAGACAGAGTCACAGAGACAGTGACACAGGGACAGGGACACAGAGACATAGCCACAGAGACAGAGACATAGAGACAGAGACACAGAGACAGAGACACAGAGACGGAGACACAGGGACAGAGACACAGAGACAGGGACACAGAGAGAGTGACTCAGAGACAGAAACACAGAGACAGATTCACAGAGACAAAGACTCAGAGATAGAGACACAGGGACAGAGACAGGGACAGAGACACAGAGACAGAGACACAGAGACAGAGACACAGAGACAGAGACACAGAGACAGAGACAGAGAGACAGAGACACAGAGACAGAGACACAGAGACAGAGACACAGAGACAGAGACACAGAGACAGAGACACAGAGACAGAGACACAGGGGCAGAGACACCGAGACAGAGACACAGAGACAGAGACTGTGGGACAGTGACACAGAGACAGAGACACAGAGACAGAGTCACGGAGACAGTGACACAGGGACAGGGACACAGAGACATAGCCGCAGAGACAGAGATATAGAGACAGAGAGACAGAGACAGAGACACAGAGACGGAGACTGTGGGACAGAGACACAGAGACGGAGACACAGGGACAGAGACACAGAGACAGGGACACAGAGGCAGAGACACAGGGACAGATTCACAGACAGAGACACGGAGAGAGACCCACGGAGACAGAGACACAGAGACAGAGACACAGAGACGGAGACACAGGGACAGAGACACAGAGACAGGGACACAGAGACAGTGACACAGGGACAGAGACACAGAGACATAGACACAGAGACATAGACACAGAGACAGAGACACAGAGACAGAGACACTGGGACAGAGACAGAGACAGAAACACAGAGACAGAGACACAGAGACGGAGACTGTGGGACAGAGACACAGAGACAGAGATATAGATGCAGAGACACATAGACGGAGACGCAGGGACAGAGACACAGAGACATTGACAAAGAGGCAGAGAAACAGGGACAGATTCACAGGGACAGCGACACGGAGAGAGACCCACGGAGACAGAGACACAGAGACAGAGACACAGAGACAGAGACACAGAGACAGAGACACAGAGACAGATACACAGAGACAGAGACACAGAGACAGAGGCACAGAGACAGAGACACAGAGACAGAGACACAGAGACAGAGACACAGAGACAGAGACACAGAGACAGAGACACAGAGACAGAGACAGAGAGACAGAGACACAGAGACAGAGACACAGAGACAGAGACACAGAGACAGAGACACAAAGACAGAGACACAGAGACAGAGACACAGAGACAGAGACACAGAGACGAAGACTGTGGGACAGAGACACAGAGACGGAGACTGTGGGACAGAGACACAGAGACAGAGACACAGTGAGACAGACAGAGACAGAGACACAGAGACAGAAACACAGAGACAGGGACATAGAGACAGAGACACAGAGACGGCGACACAGGTACAGAGACACACGGACAGAGGCATAGACGCAGAGACAGTGATACAGGGACAGGGACACAGAGACATAGCCACAGAGACAGAGACATAGAGACAGAGACACAGAGACAGAGACACAGAGACGGAGATACAGGGACAGAGACAAAGAGACAGAGACACAGAGACATAGGCACAGAGAGAGAGACACAGAGCAGAGACACAGAGACGGCGATTGTGGGACAGAGACACAGAGACAGAGACACAGTGAAACAGAGAGAGACACAGAGACGGAGACACAGGGACAGAGACACAGCGGCAGAGGCATAGACACAGAGAGAGGGACACAGAGAGAGAGACACAGAGACAGAGACACAGAGACGGAGATACAGAGACAGTGACACAGGGACAGAGACACAGAGACATAGACACAGAGACAGAGACACAGAGACAGAGACACTGGGACAGAGACAGAGACAGAAACACAGAGACAGAGACACAGAGACGGAGACTGTGGGACAGAGACACAGAGACAGAGATATAGATGCAGAGACACATAGACGGAGACGCAGGGACAGAGACACAGAGACATTGACAAAGAGGCAGAGAAACAGGGACAGATTCACAGGGACAGCGACACGGAGAGAGACCCACGGAGACAGAGACACAGAGACAGAGACACAGAGACGGAGAATGTGGGACAGAGACACAGGGACAGAGACACAGTGAGACAGACAGAGACACAGAGACGGAGACACAGGCACAGAGACACAGAGGCAGAAACACAGAGACAGATTCACAGAGACAGAGACCCAGAGACAGTGGCACAGAGCGAGAGACACAGAGACAGAGACACGGAGGCAGAGACATAGAGACATAGACACAGAGACAGAGACACAGAGACAGAGACTCAGAGACAGAGACACAGAGACAGAGATACAGAGACAGAGGCACAGAGACAGAGACATAGAGACAGAGACACAGAGACGGCGACACAGGTACAGAGACACACGGACAGAGGCATAGACACAGAGACAGAGTCACAGAGACAGTGACACAGGGACAGGGACACAGAGACATAGCCACAGAGACAGAGACATAGAGACAGAGACACAGAGACAGAGACACAGAGACGGAGACACAGGGACAGAGACACAGAGACAGGGACACAGAGAGAGTGACTCAGAGACAGAAACACAGAGACAGATTCACAGAGACAAAGACTCAGAGATAGAGACACAGGGACAGAGACAGGGACAGAGACACAGAGACAGAGACACAGAGACAGAGACACAGAGACAGAGACACAGAGACAGAGACAGAGAGACAGAGACACAGAGACAGAGACACAGAGACAGAGACACAGAGACAGAGACACAGAGACAGAGACACAGGGGCAGAGACACCGAGACAGAGACACAGAGACAGAGACTGTGGGACAGTGACACAGAGACAGAGACACAGAGACAGAGTCACGGAGACAGTGACACAGGGACAGGGACACAGAGACATAGCCGCAGAGACAGAGATATAGAGACAGAGAGACAGAGACAGAGACACAGAGACGGAGACTGTGGGACAGAGACACAGAGACGGAGACACAGGGACAGAGACACAGAGACAGGGACACAGAGGCAGAGACACAGGGACAGATTCACAGACAGAGACACGGAGAGAGACCCACGGAGACAGAGACACAGAGACAGAGACACAGAGACGGAGACACAGGGACAGAGACACAGAGACAGGGACACAGAGACAGTGACACAGGGACAGAGACACAGAGACATAGACACAGAGACATAGACACAGAGACAGAGACACAGAGACAGAGACACTGGGACAGAGACAGGGACAGAAACACAGAGACAGAGACACAGAGACGGAGACTGTGGGACAGAGACACAGAGACAGAGATATAGATGCAGAGACACATAGACGGAGACGCAGGGACAGAGACACAGAGACATTGACAAAGAGGCAGAGAAACAGGGACAGATTCACAGGGACAGCGACACGGAGAGAGACCCACGGAGACAGAGACACAGAGACAGAGACACAGAGACAGAGACACAGAGACAGAGACACAGAGACAGATACACAGAGACAGAGACACAGAGACAGAGGCACAGAGACAGAGACACAGAGACAGAGACACAGAGACAGAGACACAGAGACAGAGACACAGAGACAGAGACAGAGAGACAGAGACACAGAGACAGAGACACAGAGACAGAGACACAGAGACAGAGACACAAAGACAGAGACACAGAGACAGAGACACAGAGACAGAGACACAGAGACGAAGACTGTGGGACAGAGACACAGAGACGGAGACTGTGGGACAGAGACACAGAGACAGAGACACAGTGAGACAGACAGAGACAGAGACACAGAGACAGAAACACAGAGACAGGGACATAGAGACAGAGACACAGAGACGGCGACACAGGTACAGAGACACACGGACAGAGGCATAGACGCAGAGACAGTGATACAGGGACAGGGACACAGAGACATAGCCACAGAGACAGAGACATAGAGACAGAGACACAGAGACAGAGACACAGAGACGGAGATACAGGGACAGAGACAAAGAGACAGAGACACAGAGACATAGGCACAGAGACAGAGACACAGAGCAGAGACACAGAGACGGCGATTGTGGGACAGAGACACAGAGACAGAGACACAGTGAAACAGAGAGAGACACAGAGACGGAGACACAGGGACAGAGACACAGCGGCAGAGGCATAGACACAGAGAGAGGGACACAGAGAGAGAGACACAGAGACAGAGACACAGAGACGGAGATACAGGGACAGAGACACAGAGACAGGGACACAGAGAGAGCGACTCAGTGACAGAGACACAGGGACAGAGGCACAGAGACATAGACACAGAGACAGAGACACAGGGACAGAGACACAGAGACGGAGACTGTGGGACAGAGACACAGAGACGGAGACTGTGGGACAGAGACACAGAGACAGAGATTCAGATGCAGAGACACAGAGACGGAGACACAGGGACAGAGACACAGAGACAGAGATTCAGATGCAGAGACACAGAGACGGAGACACAGGGACAGAGACACAGAGACAGAGTTTCAGATGCAGAGACACAGAGACGGAGACACAGGGACAGAGACACAGAGACATGGACACAGAGGCAGATACACAGGGACAGATTCACAGAGACAGCGACACGGAGAGAGACCCACGGAGACAGAGACACAGAGACAGAGACACAGAGACGGAGACACAGGGACAGAGACACAGAAACAGGGACACAGGGACAGAGACACAGAGACAGAGATTCAGATGCAGAGACACAGAGACCAAAACACACGCACAGAGACAGAGACAGAGACACAGAGACGGAGACACAGGGAAAGAGACACAGAAACAGGGACACAGAGACAGAGTCACAGAGACAGAGTCACAGAGACAGTGACACAGGGACAGGGACACAGAGACATAGCCGCAGAGACAGAGACATAGAGACAGAGACACAGAGACAGAGACACAGAGACAGAGACACAGAGACAGAGACACAGACACAGAGACACAGAGACAGGGACACAGAGAGAGTGACTCAGAGACAGAAACACAGAGACAGAGACACAGAGACGGAGACACAGGGACAGAGACACAGAAACAGGGACACAGACACAGAGACAATGAGACAGAGCCACAGAGACAAAGACACACAGACAGAGACACAGAGACCGAGACAAAGAGACAGAGACACAATGACAGAGATTCAGAGACAGAGACACAGAGACCGAGACAAAGAGACAGAGACACAATGACAGAGATTCAGAGACAGAGACACAGAGACAGAGACACAGAGACAGAGACACAGGGACAGAGTCACGGAGACAGTGACACAGGGAGAGGGACACAGAGACATAGCCACAGAGATAGAGATATAGAGACAGAGACACAGAGACAGAGACACAGAGACGGAGACTGTGGGATAGAGACACAGAGAAAGAGAAACAGAGACAGAGACAGAGACACAGAGACAGAGACTCAGAGACAGAGACACACGCACAGAGACAGAGACGGAGACACAGAGACGGAGACACAGGGACAGAGACACAGAAACAGGGACACAGAGACAGAGTCACAGAGACAGAGGCACAGAGACGGAGACACAGGGACAGAGACACAGAGACAGTGACACAGGGACAGAGACACAGAGACATTGACAAAGAGGCAGAGAAACAGGGACAGATTCACAGGGACAGCGACACGGAGAGAGACCCACGGAGGCAGAGACACAGAGACAGAAACACAGCGACAGAGACACAGAGACAGAGAAACAGAGACAGAGACACACGGACGGAGGCATAGACGCAGAGACAGTGACACAGGGACAGGGACACAGAGACATAGCCACAGAGACAGTGACATAGAGACAGAGACACAGAGACAGAGACACAGAGACGGAGATACAGGGACAGAGACAAAGAGACAGAGACACAGAGACATAGGCACAGAGACAGAGACACAGAGCAGAGACACAGAGACGGCGATTGTGGGACAGAGACACAGAGACAGAGACACAGTGAAACAGAGAGAGACACAGCGGCAGAGGCATAGACACAGAGAGAGAGACACAGAGAGAGACACACAGAGACAGAGACACAGAGACAGAGGCACAGAGACATAGACACAGAGACAGAGACACAGAGACGGAGACTGTGGGACAGAGACACAGAGGCGGAGACACAGGGACAGAGACACAGAGACGGAGATACAGGGACAGAGACACAGAGACAGAGACACAGAGACGGAGATACAGGGACAGAGACACAGAGACAGGGACACAGAGAGAGTGACTCAGTGACAGAGACACAGGTACAGAGACACACGGACAGAGGCATAGACACAGAGACAGAGACACAGAGACAGTGACACAGGGACAGGGACACAGAGACATAGCCACAGAGACAGAGACATAGAGACAGGGACACAGAGACATAGCCACAGAGACAGAGACATAGAGACAGAGACACAGAGACAGAGACACAGAGACGGAGATACAGGGACAGAGACACAGAGACAGAGACACAGAGACAGAGACACAGTGACAGAGACACAGAGACAGAGACACAGAGACAGAGACACAGATACAGAGACACAGAGACAGAGACACAGAGACAGAGACACAGAGACAGAGGCACAGAGACATAGACACAGAGACAGAGACACAGAGACGGAGACTGTGGGACAGAGACACAGAGGCGGAGACACAGGGACAGAGACACAGAGACGGAGATACAGGGACAGAGACACAGAGACAGAGACACAGAAACAGGGACACAGAGACAGAGTCACAGAGACAGAGTCACATAGACAGAGACACAGAGACAGAGGCACAGACACAGAGACATAGAGACAGAGACACAGAGACGGCGACACAGGTACAGAGACACACGGACAGAGGCATAGACACAGAGACAGAGTCACAGAGACAGTGACACAGGGACAGGGACACAGAGACATAGCCACAGAGACAGAGACATAGAGACAGAGACACAGAGACAGAGACACAGAGAAAGAGACACAGAGACGGAGACACAGGGACAGAGACACAGAGACAGGGACACAGAGAGAGTGACTCAGATACAGAAACACAGAGACAGATTCACAGAGACAAAGACTCAGAGATAGAGACACAGGGACAGAGACAGGGACAGAGACACAGAGACAGAGACACAGAGACAGAGACACAGAGACAGAGACAGAGAGACAGAGACACAGAGACGGCGACACAGGTACAGAGACACACGGACAGAGGCATAGACACAGAGACAGAGTCACAGAGACAGTGACACAGGGACAGGAACACAGAGACATAGCCGCAGAGACAGAGACATAGAGACAGAGACACAGAGACAGAGACACAGAGACAGAGACACAGACACAGAGACACAGAGACGGAGACACAGGGACAGAGACACAGAGACAGGGACACAGAGAGAGTGACTCAGAGACAGAAACACAGAGACAGAGACACAGAGACGGAGACACAGGGACAGAGACACAGAAGCAGGGACACAGAGACAGAGTCACAGAGACAGAGTCACAGAGACAGAGACACAGAAACAGGGACACAGACACAGAGACAATGAGACAGAGCCACAGAGACAAAGACACACAGACAGAGACACAGAGACCGAGACAAAGAGACAGAGACACAATGACAGAGATTCAGAGACAGAGACACAGAGACAGAGACACAGAGACAGAGACACAGAGACAGAGTCACGGAGACAGTGACACAGGGAGAGGGACACAGAGACATAGCCACAGAGACAGAGATATAGAGACAGAGACACAGAGACAGAGACACAGAGACGGAGACTGTGGGATAGAGACACAGAGAAAGAGAAACAGAGACAGAGACAGAGACACAGAGACAGAGACTCAGAGACAGAGACACACGCACAGAGACAGAGACGGAGACACAGAGACGGAGACACAGGGACAGAGACACAGAAACAGGGACACAGAGACAGGGTCACAGAGACAGAGGCACAGAGACGGAGACACAGGGACAGAGACACAGAGACAGTGACACAGGGACAGGGACACAGAGACATAGCCACAGAGACAGAGACACAGAGACAGAGACACAGGGACAGAGACAGAGACAGAAACACAGAGACAGAGACACAGAGACGGAGACTGTGGGACAGAGACACAGAGACAGAGATACAGATGCAGAGACACAGAGACGGAGACACAGGGACAGAGACACAGAGACATTGACAAAGAGGCAGAGAAACAGGGACAGATTCACAGGGACAGCGACACGGAGAGAGACCCACGGAGACAGAGACACAGAGACAGAGACACAGAGACAGAGACACAGAGACGGAGACAAAGAGACAGAGACACAATGACAGAGATTCAGAGACAGAGAAACAGGGAGAGAGGCACAGAAGCGGAGACACAGAGACAGAGGCATAGACACAGAGACAGAGACACAGAGACGGAGATACAGGGACAGAGACAAAGAGACAGAGACACAGAGACATAGGCACAGAGACAGAGACACAGAGCAGAGACACAGAGACGGCGATTGTGGGACAGAGACACAGAGACAGAGACACAGTGAAACAGAGAGAGACACAGAGACGGAGACACAGGGACAGAGACACAGCGGCAGAGGCATAGACACAGAGAGAGAGACACAGAGAGAGACACACAGAGACAGAGACACAGAGACAGAGGCACAGAGACATAGACACAGAGACAGAGACACAGAGACGGAGACTGTGGGACAGATACACAGAGACGGAGACACAGGGACAGAGACACAGAGACGGAGACACAGGGACAGAGACACAGAGACGGAGACTGTGGGACAGAGACACAGAGACGGAGACGGTGGGACAGAGACACAGAGACAGAGATTCAGATGCAGAGACACAGAGACGTAGAAACAGAGACAGAGACACAGTGAGAGAGACAGAGACACAGGGATGGAGACACTGAGACAGAAACACGGAGACAGATTCACAGAGACAGAGACACAGAGACAGAAACACAGAGACAGATTCACAGGCACAGAGACACAGAGACAGAGGCACAGAGACATAGACACAGAGACAGAGACACAGACACGGAGACGCAAGGACAGAGACACAGAGACAGGGACACAGAGAGAGAGACTCAGAGACAGAGGCACAGAGACAGTGACACAGGGACAGGGACACAGAGACATAGCCACAGAGACAGAAATACAGAGACAGAGACACAGAGACAGAGACACAGAGACGGAGATACAGGGACAGAGACACAGAGACAGGGACACAGAGAGAGTGACTCAGTGACAGAGACACAGGTACAGAGACACACGGACAGAGGCATAGACACAGAGACAGAGACACAGAGACAGTGACACAGGGACAGGGACACAGAGACATAGCCACAGAGACAGAGACATAGAGACAGAGACACAGAGACAGAGACACAGAGACGGAGACACAGAGACGGAGACACAGGGACAGAGACACAGAGACAGGGACACAGAGACAGAGACACAGAGACAGAGACACAGAGACAGAGACACAGAGACAGAGACACAGAGACAGAGATACAGAGACAGAGACACAGAGACATAGACACAGAGACAGAGACACAGGGACAGAGACACATTGACGGAGACTGTGGGACAGAGACACAGAGACGGAGACTGTGGGACAGAGACACAGAGACAGAGATTCAGATGCAGAGACACAGAGACGGAGAAACAGAGACAGAGACACAGTGAGAGAGACAGAGACACAGGGATGTAGACACTGAGACAGAAACACGGAGACAGATTCACAGAGACAGAGACACAGAGACAGAAACACAGAGACAGATTCACTGGCAGAGAGACACAGAGACAGAGGCACAGAGACATAGACACAGAGACAGAGACACAGACACGGAGACGCAAGGACAGAGACACAGAGACAGGGGCACAGAGAGAGAGACTCAGAGACAGAGACACAGAGACAGAGGCACAGAGACAGTGACACAGGGACAGAGACACAGAGACGGAGATACAGGGACAGAGACACAGAGACAGGGACACAGAGAGAGTGACTCAGTGACAGAGACACAGGTACAGAGACACACGGACAGAGGCATAGACACAGAGACAGAGACACAGAGACAGTGACACGGGGACAGGGACACAGAGACATAGCCACAGAGACAGAGACATAGAGACAGATACACAGAGACAGAGACACAGAGACGGAGATACAGGGACAGTGACACAGAGACAGGGACACAGAGAGAGCGACACAGTGACATAGACACAGGGACAGAGGCACAGAGACATAGACACAGAGACAGAGACACAGGGACAGAGACACAGAGACGGAGACTGTGGGACAGAGACACAGAGACGGAGACTGTGGGACAGAGACACAGAGACAGAGATTCAGATGCAGAGACACAGAGACGGAGACACAGGGACAGAGACACAGAGGCAGAGATTCAGATGCAGAGACACAGAGACGGAGACACAGGGACAGAGACACAGAAACAGAGATTCAGATGCAGAGACACAGAGACGAAGACACAGGGACAGAGACACAGAGACATGGACACAGAGGCAGATACACAGGGACAGATTCACAGAGACAGCGACACGGAGAGAGACCCACGGAGACAGAGACACAGAGACAGAGACACAGAGACGGAGACACAGGGACAGAGACACAGAGACAGAGATTCAGATGCAGAGACACAGAGACGGAGACACAGAGACATAGACACAGAGACAGAGACACAGGGACAGAGACACAGAGACGGAGACTGTGGGACAGAGACACAGAGACGGAGACTGTGGGACAGAGACAGAGAGACAGAGAATCAGATGCAGAGACACAGAGACGGAGTCACAGGGACAGAGACACAGAGACAGAGATTCAGATGCAGAGACACAGAGACGGAGACACAGGGACAGAGACACAGAGACAGAGATTCAGATGCAGAGACACAGAGACGGAGACACAGGGACAGAGACACAGAGACATGGACACAGAGAGAGTGACTCAGAGACAGAAACACAGAGACAGAGACACAGAGACGGAGACACAGGGACAGAGACACAGAAACAGGGACACAGAGACAGAGTCGCAGAGACAGAGTCACAGAGACAGAGACACAGAAACTGGGACACAGACACAGAGACAATGAGACAGAGCCACAGAGACAAAGACACACAGACAGAGACACAGAGACCGAGACAAAGAGACAGAGACACAATGACAGAGATTCAGAGACAGAGACACAGAGACAGAGACACAGAGACAGAGACACAGAGGCAGAGTCACGGAGACAGTGACACAGGGACAGGGACACAGAGACATAGCCACAGAGACAGAGATATAGAGTCAGAGACACAGAGGCAGAGACACAGAGACGGAGACTGTGGGATAGAGACACAGAGAAAGAGAAACAGAGACAGAGACAGAGACAGAGACACAGAGACAGAGACTCAGAGACAGAGACACACGCACGGAGACAGAGACGGAGACACAGAGACGGAGACACAGGGACAGAGACACAGAAACAGGGACACAGAGACAGAGTCACAGAGACAGAGGCACAGAGACGGAGACACAGGGACAGAGACACAGAAACAGTGACACAGGGACAGGGACACAGAGACATAGCCACAGAGACAGAGACACAGAGACAGAGACACAGGGACAGAGACAGAGACAGAAACACAGAGACAGAGACACAGAGACATTGACAAAGAGGCAGAGAAACAGGGACAGATTCACAGGGACAGCGACACGGAGAGAGACCCACGGAGACAGAGACACACAGACAGAGGCACAGAGACAGAGACACAGAGACGGAGACAAAGAGACAGAGACACAATGACAGAGATTCAGAGACAGAGAAACAGGGAGAGAGGCACAGAAGCGGAGACACAGAGACAGAGGCATAGACACAGAGACAGAGACACAGAGACAGAGACACAGAGACGGAGACACAGTGACAGAGACACAGAGACAGGAACACAGAGAGAGTGACTCAGAGACAGAAACACAGGGACAGATTCACAGAGACAAAGACTCAGAAATAGAGACACAGGGACAGAGACAGAGACAGACACACAGAGCCAGAAACACAGAGACAGGGACATAGAGACAGAGACACAGAGACGGCGACACAGGTACAGAGACACACGGACAGAGGCATAGACGCAGAGACAGTGACACAGGGACAGGGACACAGAGACATAGCCACTGAGACAGAGACATAGAGACAGAGACACAGAGACAGAGACACAGAGACGGAGATACAGGGACAGAGACAAAGAGACAGAGACACAGAGACATAGGCACAGAGACAGAGACACAGAGCAGAGACACAGAGACGGCGATTGTGGGACAGAGACACAGAGACAGAGACACAGTGAAACAGAGAGAGACACAGAGACGGAGACACAGGGACAGAGACACAGCGGCAGAGGCATAGACACAGAGAGAGAGACACAGAGAGAGACACACAGAGACAGAGACAGAGAGACATAGACACAGAGACGGAGACACAGGGACAGAGACACAGAGACGGAGACTGTGGGACAGAGACACAGAGACGGAGACTGTGGGACAGGGACACAGAGACAGAGACACAGTGAGACAGACAGAGACAGAGACACAGAGACAGAAACACAGAGACAGGGACATAGAGACAGAGACACAGAGACAGAGACACAGGGACAGAGACACAGAGACAGGGACACAGAGACAGTGACATAGGGATAGAGACACAGAGACATAGACACAGAGACATAGACACAGAGACAGAGACACAGAGACAGAGACACTGGGACAGAGACAGAGACAGAAACACAGAGACAGAGACACAGAGACGGAGACTGTGGGACAGAGACACAGAGACAGAGATACAGATGCAGAGACACATAGACGGGGACACAGGGACAGAGACACAGAGACATTGACAAAGAGGCAGAGAAACAGGGACAGATTCACAGGGACAGCGACACGGAGAGAGACCCACGGAGACAGAGACACAGAGACATAGACACAGAGACAGAGACACAGGGACAGAGACACATTGACGGAGACTGTGGGACAGAGACACAGAGACAGAGACACAGTGAGACAGACAGAGACAGAGACACAGAGACAGAAACACAGAGACAGGGACATAGAGACAGAGACACAGAGACGGCGACACAGGTACAGAGACACACGGACAGAGGCGTAGACGCAGAGACAGTGACACAGGGACAGGGACACAGAGACATAGCCACAGACACAGAGACATAGAGACAGAGACTCAGAGACAGAGACACAGAGACGGAGACTGTGGGACAGAGACACAGAGACAGAGATTCAGATGCAGAGACGCAGAGACGGACACACAGGGACAGAGACACAGAGACATGGACACAGAGGCAGATAAACAGGGACAGATTCACAGAGACAGCGACACGGAGAGAGACCCACGGAGACAGAGACACAGAGACAGAGACACAGAGACGGAGACACAGGGACAGAGACACAGAAACAGGGACACAGGGACAGAGACACAGAGACAGAGATTCAGATGCAGAGACACAGAGACAGGGACACAGAGACAGAGACACAGAGACAGAGACACAGAGACAGAGACACAGAGACAGAGACACAGAGACAGAGACACAGAGACAGAGACACAGAGACAGAGACACAGAGACAGAGTCACAGAGACAGAGACACAGAGACAGAGGCACAGAGACAGAGACATGGAGACAGAGACACAGAGACGGCGACACAGGTACAGAGACACACGGACAGAGACAGAGACAGAGACACAGAGACGGAGACACAGGGACAGAGACACAGAAACAGGGACACAGAGACAGAGTCACAGAGACAGAGTCACAGAGTCAGAGACACAGAGACAGAGGCACAGAGACAGAGACATGGAGACAGAGACACAGAGACGGCGACACAGGTACAGAGACACACGGACAGAGGCATAGACACAGAGACAGAGTCACAGAGACAGTGACACAGGGACAGGGACACAGAGACATAGCCGCAGAGACAGAGACATAGAGACAGAGACACAGAGACAGAGACACAGAGACAGAGACACAGACACAGAGACACAGAGACGGAGACACAGGGACAGAGACACAGAGACAGGGACACAGAGAGAGTGACTCAGAGACAGAAACACAGAGACAGAGACACAGAGACGGAGACACAGGGACAGAGACACAGAAACAGGGACACAGAGACAGAGTCACAGAGACAGAGTCAGAGAGACAGAGACACAGAAACAGGGACACAGACACAGAGACAATGAGACAGAGCCACAGAGACAAAGACACACAGACAGAGACACAGAGACCGAGACAAAGAGACAGAGACACAATGACAGAGATTCAGAGACAGAGACACAGAGACAGAGACACAGAGACAGAGACACAGAGACAGAGTCACGGAGACAGTGACACAGGGACAGGGACACAGAGACATAGCCACAGAGACAGAGATATAGAGTCAGAGACACAGAGACAGAGACACAGAGACGGAGACTGTAGGATAGAGACACAGAGAAAGAGAAACAGAGACAGAGACAGAGACAGAGACACAGAGACAGAGACTCAGAGACAGAGACACACGCACGGAGACAGAGACGGAGACACAGAGACGGAGACACAGGGACAGAGACACAGAAACAGGGACACAGAGACAGAGTCACAGAGACAGAGGCACAGAGACGGAGACACAGAGAGAGTGACTCAGAGACAGAAACACAGAGACAGAGACACAGAGACGGAGACACAGGGACAGAGACACAGAAACAGGGACACAGAGACAGAGTCACAGAGACAGAGTCACAGAGACAGAGACACAGAAACAGGGACACAGACACAGAGACAATGAGACAGAGCCACAGAGACAAAGACACACAGACAGAGACACAGAGACCGAGACAAAGAGACAGAGACACAATGACAGAGATTCAGAGACAGAGACACAGAGACAGAGACACAGAGACAGAGACACAGAGACAGAGTCACGGAGTCAGAGACACAGAGACAGAGACACAGAGACGGAGACTGTGGGATAGAGACACAGAGAAAGAGAAACAGAGACAGAGACAGAGACAGAGACACAGAGACAGAGACTCAGAGACAGAGACACACGCACGGAGACAGAGACGGAGACACAGAGACGGAGACACAGGGACAGAGACACAGAAACAGGGACACAGAGACAGAGTCACAGAGACAGAGGCACAGAGACGGAGACACAGGGACAGAGACACTGAGACAGTGACACAGGGACAGGGACACAGAGACATAGCCACAGAGACAGAGACACAGAGACAGAGACAGAAACACAGAGACAGAGACACAGAGACGGAGACTGTGGGACAGAGACACAGAGACAGAGATACAGATGCAGAGACACAGAGACGGAGACACAGGGACAGAGACACAGAGACATTGACAAAGAGGCAGAGAAACAGGGACAGATTCACAGGGACAGCGACACGGAGAGAGACCCACGGAGACAGAGACACAGAGACAGAGACACAGAGACAGAGACACAGAGACAGAGACACAGAGACGGAGACAAAGAGACAGAGACACAATGACAGAGATTCAGAGACAGAGAAACAGGGAGAGAGGCACAGAAGCGGAGACACAGAGACAGAGGCATAGACACAGAGACAGAGACACAGAGACAGAGACACAGAGACGGAGACACAGGGCCAGAGACACAGAGACAGGAACACAGAGAGAGTGACTCAGAGACAGAAACACAGGGACAGATTCACAGAGACAAAGACTCAGAGATAGAGACACAGGGACAGAGACAGAGACAGAGACACAGAGCCAGAAACACAGAGACAGGGACATAGAGACAGAGACACAGAGACGGCGACACAGGTACAGAGACACACGGACAGAGGCATAGATGCAGAGACAGTGACACAGAGACATAGCCACAGAGACAGAGACATAGAGACAGAGACACAGAGACAGAGACACAGAGACGGAGACACAGGGACAGAGACACAGAGACAGGAACACAGAGAGAGTGACTCAGAGACAGAAACACAGGGACAGATTCACAGAGACAAAGACTCAGAAATAGAGACACAGGGACAGAGACAGAGACAGACACACAGAGCCAGAAACACAGAGACAGGGACATAGAGACAGAGACACAGAGACGGCGACACAGGTACAGAGACACACGGACAGAGGCATAGACGCAGAGACAGTGACACAGGGACAGGGACACAGAGACATAGCCACAGAGACAGAGACATAGAGACAGAGACACAGAGACAGAGACACAGAGACGGAGATACAGGGACAGAGACAAAGAGACAGAGACACAGAGACATAGGCACAGAGACAGAGACACAGAGACGGCGATTGTGGGACAGAGACACAGAGACAGAGACACAGTGAAACAGAGAGAGACACAGAGACGGAGACACAGGGACAGAGACACAGCGGCAGAGGCATAGACACAGAGAGAGAGACACAGAGAGAGACACACAGAGACAGAAACACAGAGACATAGACACAGAGACGGAGACACAGGGACAGAGACACAGAGACAGGGACACAGAGAGAGTGACTCAGTGACAGAGACACAGGGACAGAGGCACAGAGACATAGACACAGAGACAGAGACACAGAGACGGAGATTGTGGGACAGAGACACAGAGACGGAGACACAGGGACAGAGACACAGAGACAGGGACACAGAGGCAGAGACACAGGGACAGATTCACAGACAGAGACATGGAGAGAGACCCACGGAGACAGAGACACAGAGACAGAGACACAGAGACGGAGACACAGGGACAGAGACACAGAGACAGGGACACAGAGACAGTGACGCAGGGACAGAGACACAGAGACATAGACACAGAGACATAGACACAGAGACAGAGACACAGAGACAGAGACACAGAGACAGAGACACAGAGACGGAGACTGTGGGACAGAGAAACAGAGAAAGAGAAACAGAGACAGAGACAGAGACAGAGACACAGAGACAGAGACTCAGAGACAGAGACACACGCACAGAGACAGAGACAGAGACACAGAGACGGAGACGCAGGGACAGAGACACAGAAACAGGGACACAGAGACAGAGTCACAGAGACAGAGGCACAGAGACGGAGACACAAGGACAGAGACACAGAGACAGTGACACAGGGACAGGGACAGAGACATAGCCACAGAGACAAAGACACAGAGACAGAGACACAGGGACAGAGACAGAGACAGAAACACAGAGACAGAGACACAGAGACGGAGACTGTGGGACAGAGACACAGAGACAGAGATACAGATGCAGCGACACAGAGACGGAGACACAGGGACAGAGACACAGAGACATTGACAAAGAGGCAGAGAAACAGGGACAGATTCACAGGGACAGCGACACGGAGAGAGACCCACGGAGGCAGAGACACAGAGACAGAGACACAGAGACAGAGACACTGAGACAGAGACACAGAGACAGAGACACAGAGACAGAGACACAGAGACAGAGACACAGTGACAGAGACACAGAGACAGAGACACAGAGACAGAGGCACAGAGACAGAGACACAGAGACAGAGACACAGAGACAGAGACACAGAGACAGAGACACAGAGACAGAGACACAGATACAGAGACACAGAGACAGAGACACAGAGACAGAGACACAGAGACAGAGACACAGAGACAGAGGCACAGAGACAGAGACATAGAGACAGAGACACAGAGACGGCGACACAGGTACAGAGACACACGGACAGAGGCATAGACACAGAGACAGAGTCACAGAGACAGTGACACAGGGACAGGGACACAGAGACATAGCCACAGAGACAGAGACATAGAGACAGAGACACAGAGACAGAGACACAGAGACAGAGACACAGAGACGGAGACACAGGGACAGAGACACAGAGACAGGGACACAGAGAGAGTGACTCAGAGACAGAAACACAGAGACAGATTCACAGAGACAAAGACTCAGAGATAGAGACACAGGGACAGAGACAGGGACAGAGACACAGAGACAGAGTCACAGAGACAGAGACACAGAGACAGAGGCACAGAGACAGAGACATAGAGACAGAGACACAGAGACGGCGACACAGGTACAGAGACACACGGACAGAAGAATAGACCCAGAGACAGAGTCACAGAGACAGTGACACAGGGACAGGGAGACAGAGACATAGCCACAGAGACAGAGACATAGAGACAGAGACACAGAGACAGAGGCACAGAGACAGAGACACAGAGACGGAGACACAGGGACAGAGACACAGAGACAGGGACACAGAGAGAGTGACTCAGAGACAGAAACACAGATACAGATTCACAGAGACAAAGACTCAGAGATAGAGACACAGGGACAGAGACAGGGACAGAGACACAGAGACAGAGACACAGAGACAGAGACACAGAGACAGAGACAGAGAGACAGAGACACAGAGACAGAGACACAGAGACAGAGACACAGAGACAGAGACACAGAGACAGAGACACAGGGGCAGAGACACCGAGACAGAGACACAGAGACAGAGACTGTGGGACAGAGACACAGAGAGAGAGACACAGAGACAGAGTCACGGAGGCAGTGACACAGGGACAGGGACACAGAGACATAGCCGCAGAGACAGAGATATAGAGACAGAGAGACAGAGACAGAGACACAGAGACGGAGACTGTGGGACAGAGACACAGAGACGGAGACACAGGGACAGAGACACAGAGACAGGGACACAGAGGCAGAGACACAGGGACAGATTCACAGACAGAGACACGGAGAGAGACCCACGGAGACAGAGACACAGAGACAGAGACACAGAGACGGAGACACAGGGACAGAGACACAGAGACAGGGACACAGAGACAGTGACATAGGGATAGAGACACAGAGACATAGACTCAGAGACATAGACACAGAGACAGAGACACAGAGACAGAGACACTGGGACAGAGACAGAGACAGAAACACAGAGACAGAGACACAGAGACGGAGACTGTGGGACAGAGACACAGAGACAGAGATACAGATGCAGAGACACATAGACGGAGACACAGGGACAGAGACACAGAGACATTGACAAAGAGGCAGAGAAACAGGGACAGATTCACAGGGACAGCGACACGGAGAGAGACCCACGGAGACAGAGACACAGAGACATAGACACAGAGACAGAGACACAGGGACAGAGACACATTGACGGAGACTGTGGGACAGAGACACAGAGACAGAGACACAGTGAGACAGACAGAGACAGAGACACAGAGACAGAAACACAGAGACAGGGACATAGAGACAGAGACACAGAGACGGCGACACAGGTACAGAGACACACGGACAGAGGCGTAGACGCAGAGACAGTGACACAGGGACAGGGACACAGAGACATAGCCACAGAGACAGAGACATAGAGACAGAGACACAGAGACAGAGACACAGAGACTGAGATACAGGGACAGAGACAAAGAGACAGAGACACAGAGACATAGGCACAGAGACAGGGACACAGAGCAGAGACACAGAGACGGCGATTGTGGGACAGAGACACAGAGACAGAGACACACTGAAACAGAGAGAGACACAGAGACGGAGACACAGGGACAGAGACACAGCGGCAGAGGCATAGACACAGAGAGAGAGACACAGAGACAGAGACACAGAGACATAGACACAGAGACAGAGACACAGGGACAGAGACACATTGACGGAGACTGTGGGACAGAGACACAGAGACGGATACTGTGGGACAGAGACACAGAGACAGAGATTCAGATGCAGAGACACAGAGACGGAGAAACAGAGACAGACACACAGTGAGAGAGACAGAGACACAGGGATGGAGACACTGAGACAGAAACACGGAGACAGATTCACAGAGACAGAGACACAGAGACAGAAACACAGAGACAGATTCACAGGCACAGAGACACAGAGACAGAGGCACAGAGACATAGACACAGAGACAGAGACACAGACACGGAGACGCAAGGACAGGGACACAGAGACAGGGGCACAGAGAGAGAGACTCAGAGACAGAGACACAGAGACAGAGGCACAGAGACAGTGACACAGGGACAGGGACACAGAGACATAGCCACAGAGACAGAAATACAGAGACAGAGACACAGAGACAGAGACACAGAGACAGAGACACAGAGACAGAGACACAGAGACAGAGACACAGAGACAGAGACACAGAGACAGAGACACAGAGACAGAGACACAGAGACAAAGACACAGAGACGGAGATACAGGGACAGAGACACAGAGACAGGGACACAGAGAGAGTGACTCAGTGACAGAGACACAGGTACAGAGACACACGGACAGAGGCATACACACAGAGACAGAGACACAGAGACAGTGACACAGGGACAGGGACACAGAGACATAGCCACAGAGACAGAGACATAGAGACAGAGACACAGAGACAGAGACACAGAGACGGAGATACAGGAACAGAGACACAGAGACAGGGACACAGAGAGAGCGACTCAGTGACAGAGACACAGGGACAGAGGCACAGAGACATAGACACAGAGACAGAGACACAGGGACAGAGACACAGAGACGGAGACTGTGGGACAGAGACACAGAGACGGAGACTGTGGGACAGAGACACAGAGACAGAGATTCAGATGCAGAGACACAGAGACGGAGACACAGGGACAGAGACACAGAGACAGAGATTCAGATGCAGAGACACAGAGACGGAGACACAGGGACAGAGACACAGAGACAGAGATTCAGATGCAGAGACACAGAGACGGAGACACAGGGACAGAGACACAGAGACATGGACACAGAGGCAGATACACAGGGACAGATTCACAGAGACAGCGACACGGAGAGAGACCCACGGAGACAGAGACACAGAGACAGAGACACAGAGACGGAGACACAGGTACAGAGACACACGGACAGAAGAATAGACCCAGAGACAGAGTCACAGAGACAGTGACACAGGGACAGGGAGACAGAGACATAGCCACAGAGACAGAGACATAGAGACAGAGACACAGAGACAGAGGCACAGAGACAGAGACACAGAGACGGAGACACAGGGACAGAGACACAGAGACAGGGACACAGAGAGAGTGACTCAGAGACAGAAACACAGATACAGATTCACAGAGACAAAGACTCAGAGATAGAGACACAGGGACAGAGACAGGGACAGAGACACAGAGACAGAGACACAGAGACAGAGACACAGAGACAGAGACAGAGAGACAGAGACACAGAGACAGAGACACAGAGACAGAGACACAGAGACAGAGACACAGAGACAGAGACACAGGGGCAGAGACACCGAGACAGAGACACAGAGACAGAGACTGTGGGACAGAGACACAGAGAGAGAGACACAGAGACAGAGTCACGGAGGCAGTGACACAGGGACAGGGACACAGAGACATAGCCGCAGAGACAGAGATATAGAGACAGAGAGACAGAGACAGAGACACAGAGACGGAGACTGTGGGACAGAGACACAGAGACGGAGACACAGGGACAGAGACACAGAGACAGGGACACAGAGGCAGAGACACAGGGACAGATTCACAGACAGAGACACGGAGAGAGACCCACGGAGACAGAGACACAGAGACAGAGACACAGAGACGGAGACACAGGGACAGAGACACAGAGACAGGGACACAGAGACAGTGACATAGGGATAGAGACACAGAGACATAGACTCAGAGACATAGACACAGAGACAGAGACACAGAGACAGAGACACTGGGACAGAGACAGAGACAGAAACACAGAGACAGAGACACAGAGACGGAGACTGTGGGACAGAGACACAGAGACAGAGATACAGATGCAGAGACACATAGACGGAGACACAGGGACAGAGACACAGAGACATTGACAAAGAGGCAGAGAAACAGGGACAGATTCACAGGGACAGCGACACGGAGAGAGACCCACGGAGACAGAGACACAGAGACATAGACACAGAGACAGAGACACAGGGACAGAGACACATTGACGGAGACTGTGGGACAGAGACACAGAGACAGAGACACAGTGAGACAGACAGAGACAGAGACACAGAGACAGAAACACAGAGACAGGGACATAGAGACAGAGACACAGAGACGGCGACACAGGTACAGAGACACACGGACAGAGGCGTAGACGCAGAGACAGTGACACAGGGACAGGGACACAGAGACATAGCCACAGAGACAGAGACATAGAGACAGAGACACAGAGACAGAGACACAGAGACTGAGATACAGGGACAGAGACAAAGAGACAGAGACACAGAGACATAGGCACAGAGACAGGGACACAGAGCAGAGACACAGAGACGGCGATTGTGGGACAGAGACACAGAGACAGAGACACACTGAAACAGAGAGAGACACAGAGACGGAGACACAGGGACAGAGACACAGCGGCAGAGGCATAGACACAGAGAGAGAGACACAGAGACAGAGACACAGAGACATAGACACAGAGACAGAGACACAGGGACAGAGACACATTGACGGAGACTGTGGGACAGAGACACAGAGACGGATACTGTGGGACAGAGACACAGAGACAGAGATTCAGATGCAGAGACACAGAGACGGAGAAACAGAGACAGACACACAGTGAGAGAGACAGAGACACAGGGATGGAGACACTGAGACAGAAACACGGAGACAGATTCACAGAGACAGAGACACAGAGACAGAAACACAGAGACAGATTCACAGGCACAGAGACACAGAGACAGAGGCACAGAGACATAGACACAGAGACAGAGACACAGACACGGAGACGCAAGGACAGGGACACAGAGACAGGGGCACAGAGAGAGAGACTCAGAGACAGAGACACAGAGACAGAGGCACAGAGACAGTGACACAGGGACAGGGACACAGAGACATAGCCACAGAGACAGAAATACAGAGACAGAGACACAGAGACAGAGACACAGAGACAGAGACACAGAGACAGAGACACAGAGACAGAGACACAGAGACAGAGACACAGAGACAGAGACACAGAGACAAAGACACAGAGACGGAGATACAGGGACAGAGACACAGAGACAGGGACACAGAGAGAGTGACTCAGTGACAGAGACACAGGTACAGAGACACACGGACAGAGGCATACACACAGAGACAGAGACACAGAGACAGTGACACAGGGACAGGGACACAGAGACATAGCCACAGAGACAGAGACATAGAGACAGAGACACAGAGACAGAGACACAGAGACGGAGATACAGGAACAGAGACACAGAGACAGGGACACAGAGAGAGCGACTCAGTGACAGAGACACAGGGACAGAGGCACAGAGACATAGACACAGAGACAGAGACACAGGGACAGAGACACAGAGACGGAGACTGTGGGACAGAGACACAGAGACGGAGACTGTGGGACAGAGACACAGAGACAGAGATTCAGATGCAGAGACACAGAGACGGAGACACAGGGACAGAGACACAGAGACAGAGATTCAGATGCAGAGACACAGAGACGGAGACACAGGGACAGAGACACAGAGACAGAGATTCAGATGCAGAGACACAGAGACGGAGACACAGGGACAGAGACACAGAGACATGGACACAGAGGCAGATACACAGGGACAGATTCACAGAGACAGCGACACGGAGAGAGACCCACGGAGACAGAGACACAGAGACAGAGACACAGAGACGGAGACACAGGGACAGAGACACAGAAACAGGGACACAGGGACAGAGACACAGAGACAGAGATTCAGATGCAGAGACACAGAGACAGAGACACAGAGACGGCGACACAGGTACAGAGACACACGGACAGAGGCATAGACACAGAGACAGAGTCACAGAGACAGTGACACAGGGACAGGGACACAGAGACATAGCCGCAGAGACAGAGACATAGAGACAGAGACACAGAGACAGAGACACAGAGACAGAGACACAGACACAGAGACACAGAGACGGAGACACAGGGACAGAGACACAGAGACAGGGACACAGAGAGAGTGACTCAGAGACAGAAACACAGAGACAGAGACACAGAGACGGAGACACAGGGACAGAGACACAGAAGCAGGGACACAGAGACAGAGTCACAGAGACAGAGTCACAGAGACAGAGACACAGAAACAGGGACACAGACACAGAGACAATGAGACAGAGCCACAGAGACAAAGACACACAGACAGAGACACAGAGACCGAGACAAAGAGACAGAGACACAATGACAGAGATTCAGAGACAGAGACACAGAGACAGAGACACAGAGACAGAGACACAGAGACAGAGTCACGGAGACAGTGACACAGGGAGAGGGACACAGAGACATAGCCACAGAGACAGAGATATAGAGACAGAGACACAGAGACAGAGACACAGAGACGGAGACTGTGGGATAGAGACACAGAGAAAGAGAAACAGAGACAGAGACAGAGACACAGAGACAGAGACTCAGAGACAGAGACACACGCACAGAGACAGAGACGGAGACACAGGGACGGAGACACAGGGACAGAGACACAGAAACAGGGACACAGAGACAGGGTCACAGAGACAGAGGCACAGAGACGGAGACACAGGGACAGAGACACAGAGACAGTGACACAGGGACAGGGACACAGAGACATAGCCACAGAGACAGAGACACAGAGACAGAGACACAGGGACAGAGACAGAGACAGAAACACAGAGACAGAGACACAGAGACGGAGACTGTGGGACAGAGACACAGAGACAGAGATACAGATGCAGAGACACAGAGACGGAGACACAGGGACAGAGACACAGAGACATTGACAAAGAGGCAGAGAAACAGGGACAGATTCACAGGGACAGCGACACGGAGAGAGAACCACGGAGACAGAGACACAGAGACAGAGACACAGAGACAGAGACACAGAGACGGAGACAAAGAGACAGAGACACAATGACAGAGATTCAGAGACAGAGAAACAGGGAGAGAGGCACAGAAGCGGAGACACAGAGACAGAGGCATAGACACAGAGACAGAGACACAGAGACGGAGATACAGGGACAGAGACAAAGAGACAGAGACACAGAGACATAGGCACAGAGACAGAGACACAGAGCAGAGACACAGAGACGGCGATTGTGGGACAGAGACACAGAGACAGAGACACAGTGAAACAGAGAGAGACACAGAGACGGAGACACAGGGACAGAGACACAGCGGCAGAGGCATAGACACAGAGAGAGAGACACAGAGAGAGACACACAGAGACAGAGACACAGAGACAGAGGCACAGAGACATAGACACAGAGACAGAGACACAGAGACGGAGACTGTGGGACAGATACACAGAGACGGAGACACAGGGACAGAGACACAGAGACGGAGACACAGGGACAGAGACACAGAGACGGAGACTGTGGGACAGAGACACAGAGACGGAGACGGTGGGACAGAGACACAGAGACAGAGATTCAGATGCAGAGACACAGAGACGTAGAAACAGAGACAGAGACACAGTGAGAGAGACAGAGACACAGGGATGGAGACACAGAGACAGAAACACGGAGACAGATTCACAGAGACAGAGACACAGAGACAGAAACACAGAGACAGATTCACAGGCACAGAGACACAGAGACAGAGGCACAGAGACATAGACACAGAGACAGAGACACAGACACGGAGACGCAAGGACAGAGACACAGAGACAGGGACACAGAGAGAGAGACTCAGAGACAGAGGCACAGAGACAGTGACACAGGGACAGGGACACAGAGACATAGCCACAGAGACAGAAATACAGAGACAGAGACACAGAGACAGAGACACAGAGACGGAGATACAGGGACAGAGACACAGAGACAGGGACACAGAGAGAGTGACTCAGTGACAGAGACACAGGTACAGAGACACACGGACAGAGGCATAGACACAGAGACAGAGACACAGAGACAGTGACACAGGGACAGGGACACAGAGACATAGCCACAGAGACAGAGACATAGAGACAGAGACACAGAAACAGGGACACAGAGACAGAGTCACAGAGACAGAGTCACATAGACAGAGACACAGAGACAGAGGCACAGAGACAGAGACATAGAGACGGAGAAACAGAGACGGCGACACAGGTACAGAGACACACGGACAGAGGCATAGACACAGAGACAGAGTCACAGAGACAGTGACACAGGGACAGGGACACAGAGACATAGCCACAGAGACAGAGACATAGAGACAGAGACACAGAGACAGAGACACAGAGACGGAGACACAGAGACGGAGACACAGGGACAGAGACACAGAGACAGGGACACAGAGACAGAGACACAGAGACAGAGACACAGAGACAGAGACACAGAGACAGAGACACAGAGACAGAGATACAGAGACAGAGACACAGAGACATAGACACAGAGACAGAGACACAGGGACAGAGACACATTGACGGAGACTGTGGGACAGAGACACAGAGACGGAGACTGTGGGACAGAGACACAGAGACAGAGATTCAGATGCAGAGACACAGAGACGGAGAAACAGAGACAGAGACACAGTGAGAGAGACAGAGACACAGGGATGTAGACACTGAGACAGAAACACGGAGACAGATTCACAGAGACAGAGACACAGAGACAGAAACACAGAGACAGATTCACTGGCAGAGAGACACAGAGACAGAGGCACAGAGACATAGACACAGAGACAGAGACACAGACACGGAGACGCAAGGACAGAGACACAGAGACAGGGGCACAGAGAGAGAGACTCAGAGACAGAGACACAGAGACAGAGGCACAGAGACAGTGATACAGGGACCGAGACACAGAGACGGAGATACAGGGACAGAGACACAGAGACATGGACACAGAGGCAGATACACAGGGACAGATTCACAGAGACAGCGACACGGAGAGAGACCCACGGAGACAGAGACACAGAGACAGAGACACAGAGACGGAGACACAGGGACAGAGACACAGAGACAGAGATTCAGATGCAGAGACACAGAGACGGAGACACAGAGACATAGACACAGAGACAGAGACACAGGGACAGAGACACAGAGACGGAGACTGTGGGACAGAGACACAGAGACGGAGACTGTGGGACAGAGACAGAGAGACAGAGAATCAGATGCAGAGACACAGAGACGGAGTCACAGGGACAGAGACACAGAGACAGAGATTCAGATGCAGAGACACAGAGACGGAGACACAGGGACAGAGACACAGAGACAGAGATTCAGATGCAGAGACACAGAGACGGAGACACAGGGACAGAGACACAGAGACATGGACACAGAGAGAGTGACTCAGAGACAGAAACACAGAGACAGAGACACAGAGACGGAGACACAGGGACAGAGACACAGAAACAGGGACACAGAGACAGAGTCGCAGAGACAGAGTCACAGAGACAGAGACACAGAAACAGGGACACAGACACAGAGACAATGAGACAGAGCCACAGAGACAAAGACACACAGACAGAGACACAGAGACCGAGACAAAGAGACAGAGACACAATGACAGAGATTCAGAGACAGAGACACAGAGACAGAGACACAGAGACAGAGACACAGAGGCAGAGTCACGGAGACAGTGACACAGGGACAGGGACACAGAGACATAGCCACAGAGACAGAGATATAGAGTCAGAGACACAGAGACAGAGACACAGAGACGGAGACTGTGGGATAGAGACACAGAGAAAGAGAAACAGAGACAGAGACAGAGACAGAGACACAGAGACAGAGACTCAGAGACAGAGACACACGCACGGAGACAGAGACGGAGACACAGAGACGGAGACACAGGGACAGAGACACAGAAACAGGGACACAGAGACAGAGTCACAGAGACAGAGGCACAGAGACGGAGACACAGGGACAGAGACACAGAAACAGTGACACAGGGACAGGGACACAGAGACATAGCCACAGAGACAGAGACACAGAGACAGAGACACAGGGACAGAGACAGAGACAGAAACACAGAGACAGAGACACAGAGACATTGACAAAGAGGCAGAGAAACAGGGACAGATTCACAGGGACAGCGACACGGAGAGAGACCCACGGAGACAGAGACACACAGACAGAGGCACAGAGACAGAGACACAGAGACGGAGACAAAGAGACAGAGACACAATGACAGAGATTCAGAGACAGAGAAACAGGGAGAGAGGCACAGAAGCGGAGACACAGAGACAGAGGCATAGACACAGAGACAGAGACACAGAGACAGAGACACAGAGACGGAGACACAGGGACAGAGACACAGAGACAGGAACACAGAGAGAGTGACTCAGAGACAGAAACACAGGGACAGATTCACAGAGACAAAGACTCAGAAATAGAGACACAGGGACAGAGACAGAGACAGACACACAGAGCCAGAAACACAGAGACAGGGACATAGAGACAGAGACACAGAGACGGCGACACAGGTACAGAGACACACGGACAGAGGCATAGACGCAGAGACAGTGACACAGGGACAGGGACACAGAGACATAGCCACTGAGACAGAGACATAGAGACAGAGACACAGAGAGAGTGACTCAGAGACAGAAACACAGAGACAGAGACACAGAGACGGAGACACAGGGACAGAGACACAGAAACAGGGACACAGAGACAGAGTCACAGAGACAGAGTCACAGAGACAGAGACACAGAAACAGGGACACAGACACAGAGACAATGAGACAGAGCCACAGAGACAAAGACACACAGACAGAGACACAGAGACCGAGACAAAGAGACAGAGACACAATGACAGAGATTCAGAGACAGAGACACAGAGACAGAGACACAGAGACAGAGACACAGAGACAGAGTCACGGAGTCAGAGACACAGAGACAGAGACACAGAGACGGAGACTGTGGGATAGAGACACAGAGAAAGAGAAACAGAGACAGAGACAGAGACAGAGACACAGAGACAGAGACTCAGAGACAGAGACACACGCACGGAGACAGAGACGGAGACACAGAGACGGAGACACAGGGACAGAGACACAGAAACAGGGACACAGAGACAGAGTCACAGAGACAGAGGCACAGAGACGGAGACACAGGGACAGAGACACTGAGACAGTGACACAGGGACAGGGACACAGAGACATAGCCACAGAGACAGAGACACAGAGACAGAGACAGAAACACAGAGACAGAGACACAGAGACGGAGACTGTGGGACAGAGACACAGAGACAGAGATACAGATGCAGAGACACAGAGACGGAGACACAGGGACAGAGACACAGAGACATTGACAAAGAGGCAGAGAAACAGGGACAGATTCACAGGGACAGCGACACGGAGAGAGACCCACGGAGACAGAGACACAGAGACAGAGACACAGAGACAGAGACACAGAGACAGAGACACAGAGACGGAGACAAAGAGACAGAGACACAATGACAGAGATTCAGAGACAGAGAAACAGGGAGAGAGGCACAGAAGCGGAGACACAGAGACAGAGGCATAGACACAGAGACAGAGACACAGAGACAGAGACACAGAGACGGAGACACAGGGCCAGAGACACAGAGACAGGAACACAGAGAGAGTGACTCAGAGACAGAAACACAGGGACAGATTCACAGAGACAAAGACTCAGAGATAGAGACACAGGGACAGAGACAGAGACAGACACACAGAGCCAGAAACACAGAGACAGGGACATAGAGACAGAGACACAGAGACGGCGACACAGGTACAGAGACACACGGACAGAGGCATAGACGCAGAGACAGTGACACAGGGACAGGGACACAGAGACATAGCCACAGAGACAGAGACATAGAGACAGAGACACAGAGACAGAGACACAGAGACGGAGATACAGGGACAGAGACAAAGAGACAGAGACACAGAGACATAGGCACAGAGACAGAGACACAGAGACGGCGATTGTGGGACAGAGACACAGAGACAGAGACACAGTGAAACAGAGAGAGACACAGAGACGGAGACACAGGGACAGAGACACAGCGGCAGAGGCATAGACACAGAGAGAGAGACACAGAGAGAGACACACAGAGACAGAAACACAGAGACATAGACACAGAGACGGAGACACAGGGACAGAGACACAGAGACAGGGACACAGAGAGAGTGACTCAGTGACAGAGACACAGGGACAGAGGCACAGAGACATAGACACAGAGACAGAGACACAGAGACGGAGATTGTGGGACAGAGACACAGAGACGGAGACACAGGGACAGAGACACAGAGACAGGGACACAGAGGCAGAGACACAGGGACAGATTCACAGACAGAGACATGGAGAGAGACCCACGGAGACAGAGACACAGAGACAGAGACACAGAGACGGAGACACAGGGACAGAGACACAGAGACAGGGACACAGAGACAGTGACGCAGGGACAGAGACACAGAGACATAGACACAGAGACATAGACACAGAGACAGAGACAGAGACACAGAGACAGAGACACAGAGACAGAGACACAGAGACGGAGACTGTGGGACAGAGAAACAGAGAAAGAGAAACAGAGACAGAGACAGAGACAGAGACACAGAGACAGAGACTCAGAGACAGAGACACACGCACAGAGACAGAGACAGAGACACAGAGACGGAGACACAGGGACAGAGACACAGAAACAGGGACACAGAGACAGAGTCACAGAGACAGAGGCACAGAGACGGAGACACAAGGACAGAGACACAGAGACAGTGACACAGGGACAGGGACAGAGACATAGCCACAGAGACAAAGACACAGAGACAGAGACACAGGGACAGAGACAGAGACAGAAACACAGAGACAGAGACACAGAGACGGAGACTGTGGGACAGAGACACAGAGACAGAGATACAGATGCAGCGACACAGAGACGGAGACACAGGGACAGAGACACAGAGACATTGACAAAGAGGCAGAGAAACAGGGACAGATTCACAGGGACAGCGACACGGAGAGAGACCCACGGAGGCAGAGACACAGAGACAGAGACACAGAGACAGAGACACTGAGACAGAGACACAGAGACAGAGACACAGAGACAGAGACACAGAGACAGAGACACAGTGACATAGCCGCAGAGACAGAGATATAGAGACAGAGAGACAGAGACAGAGACACAGAGACGGAGACTGTGGGACAGAGACACAGAGACGGAGACACAGGGACAGAGACACAGAGACAGGGACACAGAGGCAGAGACACAGGGACAGATTCACAGACAGAGACACGGAGAGAGACCCACGGAGACAGAGACACAGAGACAGAGACACAGAGACGGAGACACAGGGACAGAGACACAGAGACAGGGACACAGAGACAGTGACATAGGGATAGAGACACAGAGACATAGACACAGAGACATAGACACAGAGACAGAGACACAGAGACAGAGACACTGGGACAGAGACAGAGACAGAAACACAGAGACAGAGACACAGAGACGGAGACTGTGGGACAGAGACACAGAGACAGAGATACAGATGCAGAGACACATAGACGGAGACACAGGGACAGAGACACAGAGACATTGACAAAGAGGCAGAGAAACAGGGACAGATTCACAGGGACAGCGACACGGAGAGAGACCCACGGAGACAGAGACACAGAGACATAGACACAGAGACAGAGACACAGGGACAGAGACACATTGACGGAGACTGTGGGACAGAGACACAGAGACAGAGACACAGTGAGACAGACAGAGACAGAGACACAGAGACAGAAACACAGAGACAGGGACATAGAGACAGAGACACAGAGACGGCGACACAGGTACAGAGACACACGGACAGAGGCGTAGACGCAGAGACAGTGACACAGGGACAGGGACACAGAGACATAGCCACAGAGACAGAGACATAGAGACAGCGACACGGAGAGAGACCCACGGAGGCAGAGACACAGAGACAGAGACACAGAGACAGAGACACTGAGACAGAGACACAGAGACAGAGACACAGAGACAGAGACACAGAGACAGAGACACAGTGACAGAGACACAGAGACAGAGACACAGAGACAGAGGCACAGGGACAGAGACACAGCGGCAGAGGCATAGACACAGAGAGAGAGACACAGAGACAGAGACACAGAGACATAGACACAGAGACAGAGACACAGGGACAGAGACACATTGACGGAGACTGTGGGACAGAGACACAGAGACGGATACTGTGGGACAGAGACACAGAGACAGAGATTCAGATGCAGAGACACAGAGACGGAGAAACAGAGACAGAGACACAGTGAGAGAGACAGAGACACAGGGATGGAGACACTGAGACAGAAACACGGAGACAGATTCACAGAGACAGAGACACAGAGACAGAAACACAGAGACAGATTCACAGGCACAGAGACACAGAGACAGAGGCACAGAGACATAGACACAGAGACAGAGACACAGACACGGAGACGCAAGGACAGGGACACAGAGACAGGGGCACAGAGAGAGAGACTCAGAGACAGAGACACAGAGACAGAGGCACAGAGACAGTGACACAGGGACAGGGACACAGAGACATAGCCACAGAGACAGAAATACAGAGACAGAGACACAGAGACAGAGACACAGAGACAGAGACACAGAGACAGAGACACAGAGACAGAGACACAGAGACAGAGACACAGAGACAGAGACACAGAGACGGAGATACAGGGACAGAGACACAGAGACAGGGACACAGAGAGAGTGACTCAGTGACAGAGACACAGGTACAGAGACACACGGACAGAGGCATACACACAGAGACAGAGACACAGAGACAGTGACACAGGGACAGGGACACAGAGACATAGCCACAGAGACAGAGACATAGAGACAGAGACACAGAGACAGAGACACAGAGACGGAGATACAGGAACAGAGACACAGAGACAGGGACACAGAGAGAGCGACTCAGTGACAGAGACACAGGGACAGAGGCACAGAGACATAGACACAGAGACAGAGACACAGGGACAGAGACACAGAGACGGAGACTGTGGGACAGAGACACAGAGACGGAGACTGTGGGACAGAGACACAGAGACAGAGATTCAGATGCAGAGACACAGAGACGGAGACACAGGGACAGAGACACAGAGACAGAGATTCAGATGCAGAGACACAGAGACGGAGACACAGGGACAGAGACACAGAGACAGAGATTCAGATGCAGAGACACAGAGACGGAGACACAGGGACAGAGACACAGAGACATGGACACAGAGGCAGATACACAGGGACAGATTCACAGAGACAGCGACACGGAGAGAGACCCACGGAGACAGAGACACAGAGACAGAGACACAGAGACGGAGACACAGGGACAGAGACACAGAAACAGGGACACAGGGACAGAGACACAGAGACAGAGATTCAGATGCAGAGACACAGAGACAGAGACACAGAGACGGCGACACAGGTACAGAGACACACGGACAGAGGCATAGACACAGAGACAGAGTCACAGAGACAGTGACACAGGGACAGGGACACAGAGACATAGCCGCAGAGACAGAGACATAGAGACAGAGACACAGAGAGAGTGACTCAGAGACAGAAACACAGAGACAGAGACACAGAGACGGAGACACAGGGACAGAGACACAGAAACAGGGACACAGAGACAGAGTCACAGAGACAGAGTCACAGAGACAGAGACACAGAAACAGGGACACAGACACAGAGACAATGAGACAGAGCCACAGAGACAAAGACACACAGACAGAGACACAGAGACCGAGACAAAGAGACAGAGACACAATGTCAGAGATTCAGAGACAGAGACACAGAGACAGAGAGACAGAGACAGAGACACAGAGACAGAGTCACGGAGTCAGAGACACAGAGACAGAGACACAGAGACGGAGACTGTGGGATAGAGACACAGAGAAAGAGCAGAGACAGAGACAGAGACAGAGACACAGAGACAGAGACTCAGAGACAGAGACACACGCACGGAGACAGAGACGGAGACACAGAGACGGAGACACAGGGACAGAGACACAGAAACAGGGACACAGAGACAGAGTCACAGAGACAGAGGCACAGAGACGGAGACACAGGGACAGAGACACAGAGACAGTGACACAGGGACAGGGACACAGAGACATAGCCACAGAGACAGAGACACAGAGACAGAGACAGAAACATAGAGACAGAGACACAGAGACGGAGACTGTGGGACAGAGACACAGAGACAGAGATACAGATGCAGAGACACAGAGACGGAGACACAGGGACAGAGACACAGAGACATTGACAAAGAGGCAGAGAAACAGGGACAGATTCACAGGGACAGCGACACGGAGAGAGAACCACGGAGACAGAGACACAGAGACAGAGACACAGAGACAGAGACACAGAGACGGAGACAAAGAGACAGAGACACAATGACAGAGATTCAGAGACAGAGAAACAGGGAGAGAGGCACAGAAGCGGAGACACAGAGACAGAGGCATAGACACAGAGACAGAGACACAGAGACGGAGATACAGGGACAGAGACAAAGAGACAGAGACACAGAGACATAGGCACAGAGACAGAGACACAGAGCAGAGACACAGAGACGGCGATTGTGGGACAGAGACACAGAGACAGAGACACAGTGAAACAGAGAGAGACACAGAGACGGAGACACAGGGACAGAGACACAGCGGCAGAGGCATAGACACAGAGAGAGAGACACAGAGAGAGACACACAGAGACAGAGACACAGAGACAGAGGCACAGAGACATAGACACAGAGACAGAGACACAGAGACGGAGACTGTGGGACAGATACACAGAGACGGAGACACAGGGACAGAGACACAGAGACGGAGACACAGGGACAGAGACACAGAGACGGAGACTGTGGGACAGAGACACAGAGACGGAGACGGTGGGACAGAGACACAGAGACAGAGATTCAGATGCAGAGACACAGAGACGTAGAAACAGAGACAGAGACACAGTGAGAGAGACAGAGACACAGGGATGGAGACACAGAGACAGAAACACGGAGACAGATTCACAGAGACAGAGACACAGAGACAGAAACACAGAGACAGATTCACAGGCACAGAGACACAGAGACAGAGGCACAGAGACATAGACACAGAGACAGAGACACAGACACGGAGACGCAAGGACAGAGACACAGAGACAGGGACACAGAGAGAGAGACTCAGAGACAGAGGCACAGAGACAGTGACACAGGGACAGGGACACAGAGACATAGCCACAGAGACAGAAATACAGAGACAGAGACACAGAGACAGAGACACAGAGACGGAGATACAGGGACAGAGACACAGAGACAGGGACACAGAGAGAGTGACTCAGTGACAGAGACACAGGTACAGAGACACACGGACAGAGGCATAGACACAGAGACAGAGACACAGAGACAGTGACACAGGGACAGGGACACAGAGACATAGCCACAGAGACAGAGACATAGAGACAGAGACACAGAAACAGGGACACAGAGACAGAGTCACAGAGACAGAGTCACATAGACAGAGACACAGAGACAGAGGCACAGAGACAGAGACATAGAGACGGAGAAACAGAGACGGCGACACAGGTACAGAGACACACGGACAGAGGCATAGACACAGAGACAGAGTCACAGAGACAGTGACACAGGGACAGGGACACAGAGACATAGCCACAGAGACAGAGACATAGAGACAGAGACACAGAGACAGAGACACAGAGACGGAGACACAGAGACGGAGACACAGGGACAGAGACACAGAGACAGGGACACAGAGACAGAGACACAGAGACAGAGACACAGAGACAGAGACACAGAGACAGAGACACAGAGACAGAGATACAGAGACAGAGACACAGAGACATAGACACAGAGACAGAGACACAGGGACAGAGACACATTGACGGAGACTGTGGGACAGAGACACAGAGACGGAGACTGTGGGACAGAGACACAGAGACAGAGATTCAGATGCAGAGACACAGAGACGGAGAAACAGAGACAGAGACACAGTGAGAGAGACAGAGACACAGGGATGTAGACACTGAGACAGAAACACGGAGACAGATTCACAGAGACAGAGACACAGAGACAGAAACACAGAGACAGATTCACTGGCAGAGAGACACAGAGACAGAGGCACAGAGACATAGACACAGAGACAGAGACACAGACACGGAGACGCAAGGACAGAGACACAGAGACAGGGGCACAGAGAGAGAGACTCAGAGACAGAGACACAGAGACAGAGGCACAGAGACAGTGATACAGGGACCGAGACACAGAGACGGAGATACAGGGACAGAGACACAGAGACATGGACACAGAGGCAGATACACAGGGACAGATTCACAGAGACAGCGACACGGAGAGAGACCCACGGAGACAGAGACACAGAGACAGAGACACAGAGACGGAGACACAGGGACAGAGACACAGAGACAGAGATTCAGATGCAGAGACACAGAGACGGAGACACAGAGACATAGACACAGAGACAGAGACACAGGGACAGAGACACAGAGACGGAGACTGTGGGACAGAGACACAGAGACGGAGACTGTGGGACAGAGACAGAGAGACAGAGAATCAGATGCAGAGACACAGAGACGGAGTCACAGGGACAGAGACACAGAGACAGAGATTCAGATGCAGAGACACAGAGACGGAGACACAGGGACAGAGACACAGAGACAGAGATTCAGATGCAGAGACACAGAGACGGAGACACAGGGACAGAGACACAGAGACATGGACACAGAGAGAGTGACTCAGAGACAGAAACACAGAGACAGAGACACAGAGACGGAGACACAGGGACAGAGACACAGAAACAGGGACACAGAGACAGAGTCGCAGAGACAGAGTCACAGAGACAGAGACACAGAAACAGGGACACAGACACAGAGACAATGAGACAGAGCCACAGAGACAAAGACACACAGACAGAGACACAGAGACCGAGACAAAGAGACAGAGACACAATGACAGAGATTCAGAGACAGAGACACAGAGACAGAGACACAGAGACAGAGACACAGAGGCAGAGTCACGGAGACAGTGACACAGGGACAGGGACACAGAGACATAGCCACAGAGACAGAGATATAGAGTCAGAGACACAGAGACAGAGACACAGAGACGGAGACTGTGGGATAGAGACACAGAGAAAGAGAAACAGAGACAGAGACAGAGACAGAGACACAGAGACAGAGACTCAGAGACAGAGACACACGCACGGAGACAGAGACGGAGACACAGAGACGGAGACACAGGGACAGAGACACAGAAACAGGGACACAGAGACAGAGTCACAGAGACAGAGGCACAGAGACGGAGACACAGGGACAGAGACACAGAAACAGTGACACAGGGACAGGGACACAGAGACATAGCCACAGAGACAGAGACACAGAGACAGAGACACAGGGACAGAGACAGAGACAGAAACACAGAGACAGAGACACAGAGACATTGACAAAGAGGCAGAGAAACAGGGACAGATTCACAGGGACAGCGACACGGAGAGAGACCCACGGAGACAGAGACACACAGACAGAGGCACAGAGACAGAGACACAGAGACGGAGACAAAGAGACAGAGACACAATGACAGAGATTCAGAGACAGAGAAACAGGGAGAGAGGCACAGAAGCGGAGACACAGAGACAGAGGCATAGACACAGAGACAGAGACACAGAGACAGAGACACAGAGACGGAGACACAGGGACAGAGACACAGAGACAGGAACACAGAGAGAGTGACTCAGAGACAGAAACACAGGGACAGATTCACAGAGACAAAGACTCAGAAATAGAGACACAGGGACAGAGACAGAGACAGACACACAGAGCCAGAAACACAGAGACAGGGACATAGAGACAGAGACACAGAGACGGCGACACAGGTACAGAGACACACGGACAGAGGCATAGACGCAGAGACAGTGACACAGGGACAGGGACACAGAGACATAGCCACTGAGACAGAGACATAGAGACAGAGACACAGAGAGAGTGACTCAGAGACAGAAACACAGAGACAGAGACACAGAGACGGAGACACAGGGACAGAGACACAGAAACAGGGACACAGAGACAGAGTCACAGAGACAGAGTCACAGAGACAGAGACACAGAAACAGGGACACAGACACAGAGACAATGAGACAGAGCCACAGAGACAAAGACACACAGACAGAGACACAGAGACCGAGACAAAGAGACAGAGACACAATGACAGAGATTCAGAGACAGAGACACAGAGACAGAGACACAGAGACAGAGACACAGAGACAGAGTCACGGAGTCAGAGACACAGAGACAGAGACACAGAGACGGAGACTGTGGGATAGAGACACAGAGAAAGAGAAACAGAGACAGAGACAGAGACAGAGACACAGAGACAGAGACTCAGAGACAGAGACACACGCACGGAGACAGAGACGGAGACACAGAGACGGAGACACAGGGACAGAGACACAGAAACAGGGACACAGAGACAGAGTCACAGAGACAGAGGCACAGAGACGGAGACACAGGGACAGAGACACTGAGACAGTGACACAGGGACAGGGACACAGAGACATAGCCACAGAGACAGAGACACAGAGACAGAGACAGAAACACAGAGACAGAGACACAGAGACGGAGACTGTGGGACAGAGACACAGAGACAGAGATACAGATGCAGAGACACAGAGACGGAGACACAGGGACAGAGACACAGAGACATTGACAAAGAGGCAGAGAAACAGGGACAGATTCACAGGGACAGCGACACGGAGAGAGACCCACGGAGACAGAGACACAGAGACAGAGACACAGAGACAGAGACACAGAGACAGAGACACAGAGACGGAGACAAAGAGACAGAGACACAATGACAGAGATTCAGAGACAGAGAAACAGGGAGAGAGGCACAGAAGCGGAGACACAGAGACAGAGGCATAGACACAGAGACAGAGACACAGAGACAGAGACACAGAGACGGAGACACAGGGCCAGAGACACAGAGACAGGAACACAGAGAGAGTGACTCAGAGACAGAAACACAGGGACAGATTCACAGAGACAAAGACTCAGAGATAGAGACACAGGGACAGAGACAGAGACAGACACACAGAGCCAGAAACACAGAGACAGGGACATAGAGACAGAGACACAGAGACGGCGACACAGGTACAGAGACACACGGACAGAGGCATAGACGCAGAGACAGTGACACAGGGACAGGGACACAGAGACATAGCCACAGAGACAGAGACATAGAGACAGAGACACAGAGACAGAGACACAGAGACGGAGATACAGGGACAGAGACAAAGAGACAGAGACACAGAGATATAGGCACAGAGACAGAGACACAGAGACGGCGATTGTGGGACAGAGACACAGAGACAGAGACACAGTGAAACAGAGAGAGACACAGAGACGGAGACACAGGGACAGAGACACAGCGGCAGAGGCATAGACACAGAGAGAGAGACACAGAGAGAGACACACAGAGACAGAAACACAGAGACATAGACACAGAGACGGAGACACAGGGACAGAGACACAGAGACAGGGACACAGAGAGAGTGACTCAGTGACAGAGACACAGGGACAGAGGCACAGAGACATAGACACAGAGACAGAGACACAGAGACGGAGATTGTGGGACAGAGACACAGAGACGGAGACACAGGGACAGAGACACAGAGACAGGGACACAGAGGCAGAGACACAGGGACAGATTCACAGACAGAGACATGGAGAGAGACCCACGGAGACAGAGACACAGAGACAGAGACACAGAGACGGAGACACAGGGACAGAGACACAGAGACAGGGACACAGAGACAGAGACTCAGAGACAGAGACACACGCACAGAGACAGAGACAGAGACACAGAGACGGAGACACAGGGACAGAGACACAGAAACAGGGACACAGAGACAGAGTCACAGAGACAGAGGCACAGAGACGGAGACACAAGGACAGAGACACAGAGACAGTGACACAGGGACAGGGACAGAGACATAGCCACAGAGACAAAGACACAGAGACAGAGACACAGGGACAGAGACAGAGACAGAAACACAGAGACAGAGACACAGAGACGGAGACTGTGGGACAGAGACACAGAGACAGAGATACAGATGCAGCGACACAGAGACGGAGACACAGGGACAGAGACACAGAGACATTGACAAAGAGGCAGAGAAACAGGGACAGATTCACAGGGACAGCGACACGGAGAGAGACCCACGGAGGCAGAGACACAGAGACAGAGACACAGAGACAGAGACACTGAGACAGAGACACAGAGACAGAGACACAGAGACAGAGACACAGAGACAGAGACACAGTGACAGAGACACAGAGACAGAGACACAGAGACAGAGGCACAGAGACAGAGACACAGAGACAGAGACACAGAGACAGAGACACAGAGACAGAGACACAGAGACAGAGACACAGATACAGAGACACAGAGACAGAGACACAGAGACAGAGACACAGAGACAGAGACACAGAGACAGAGGCACAGAGACAGAGACATAGAGACAGAGACACAGAGACGGCGACACAGGTACAGAGACACACGGACAGAGGCATAGACACAGAGACAGAGTCACAGAGACAGTGACACAGGGACAGGGACACAGAGACATAGCCACAGAGACAGAGACATAGAGACAGAGACACAGAGACAGAGACACAGAGACAGAGACGGAGACACAGGGACAGAGACACAGAGACAGGGACACAGAGAGAGTGACTCAGAGACAGAAACACAGAGACAGATTCACAGAGACAAAGACTCAGAGATAGAGACACAGGGACAGAGACAGGGACAGAGACACAGAGACAGAGTCACAGAGACAGAGACACAGAGACAGAGGCACAGAGACAGAGACATAGAGACAGAGACACAGAGACGGCGACACAGGTACAGAGACACACGGACAGAAGAATAGACCCAGAGACAGAGTCACAGAGACAGTGACACAGGGACAGGGAGACAGAGACATAGCCACAGAGACAGAGACATAGAGACAGAGACACAGAGACAGAGGCACAGAGACAGAGCCACAGAGACGGAGACACAGGGACAGAGACACAGAGACAGGGACACAGAGAGAGTGACTCAGAGACAGAAACACAGATACAGATTCACAGAGACAAAGACTCAGAGATAGAGACACAGGGACAGAGACAGGGACAGAGACACAGAGACAGAGACACAGAGACAGAGACACAGAGACAGAGACAGAGAGACAGAGACACAGAGACAGAGACACAGAGACAGAGACACAGAGACAGAGACACAGAGACAGAGACACAGGGGCAGAGACACCGAGACAGAGACACAGAGACAGAGACTGTGGGACAGAGACACAGAGACAGAGACACAGAGACAGAGTCACGGAGGCAGTGACACAGGGACAGGGACACAGAGACATAGCCGCAGAGACAGAGATATAGAGACAGAGAGACAGAGACAGAGACACAGAGACGGAGACTGTGGGACAGAGACACAGAGACGGAGACACAGGGACAGAGACACAGAGACAGGGACACAGAGGCAGAGACACAGGGACAGATTCACAGACAGAGACACGGAGAGAGACCCACGGAGACAGAGACACAGAGACAGAGACACAGAGACGGAGACACAGGGACAGAGACACAGAGACAGGGACACAGAGACAGTGACATAGGGATAGAGACACAGAGACATAGACACAGAGACATAGACACAGAGACAGAGACACAGAGACAGAGACACTGGGACAGAGACAGAGACAGAAACACAGAGACAGAGACACAGAGACGGAGACTGTGGGACAGAGACACAGAGACAGAGATACAGATGCAGAGACACATAGACGGAGACACAGGGACAGAGACACAGAGACATTGACAAAGAGGCAGAGAAACAGGGACAGATTCACAGGGACAGCGACACGGAGAGAGACCCACGGAGACAGAGACACAGAGACATAGACACAGAGACAGAGACACAGGGACAGAGACACATTGACGGAGACTGTGGGACAGAGACACAGAGACAGAGACACAGTGAGACAGACAGAGACAGAGACACAGAGACAGAAACACAGAGACAGGGACATAGAGACAGAGACACAGAGACGGCGACACAGGTACAGAGACACACGGACAGAGGCGTAGACGCAGAGACAGTGACACAGGGACAGGGACACAGAGACATAGCCACAGAGACAGAGACATAGAGACAGAGACACAGAGACAGAGACACAGAGACTGAGATACAGGGACAGAGACAAAGAGACAGAGACACAGAGACATAGGCACAGAGACAGGGACACAGAGCAGAGACACAGAGACGGCGATTGTGGGACAGAGACACAGAGACAGAGACACACTGAAACAGAGAGAGACACAGAGACGGAGACACAGGGACAGAGACACAGCGGCAGAGGCATAGACACAGAGAGAGAGACACAGAGACAGAGACACAGAGACATAGACACAGAGACAGAGACACAGGGACAGAGACACATTGACGGAGACTGTGGGACAGAGACACAGAGACGGATACTGTGGGACAGAGACACAGAGACAGAGATTCAGATGCAGAGACACAGAGACGGAGAAACAGAGACAGAGACACAGTGAGAGAGACAGAGACACAGGGATGGAGACACTGAGACAGAAACACGGAGACAGATTCACAGAGACAGAGACACAGAGACAGAAACACAGAGACAGATTCACAGGCACAGAGACACAGAGACAGAGGCACAGAGACATAGACACAGAGACAGAGACACAGACACGGAGACGCAAGGACAGGGACACAGAGACAGGGGCACAGAGAGAGAGACTCAGAGACAGAGACACAGAGACAGAGGCACAGAGACAGTGACACAGGGACAGGGACACAGAGACATAGCCACAGAGACAGAAATACAGAGACAGAGACACAGAGACAGAGACACAGAGACAGAGACACAGAGACAGAGACACAGAGACAGAGACACAGAGACAGAGACACAGAGACAGAGACACAGAGACGGAGATACAGGGACAGAGACACAGAGACAGGGACACAGAGAGAGTGACTCAGTGACAGAGACACAGGTACAGAGACACACGGACAGAGGCATACACACAGAGACAGAGACACAGAGACAGTGACACAGGGTCAGGGACACAGAGACATAGCCACAGAGACAGAGACATAGAGACAGAGACACAGAGACAGAGACACAGAGACGGAGACACAGAGACGGAGACACAGGGACAGAGACACAGAGACAGGGACACAGAGACAGAGACACAGAGACAGAGACACAGAGACAGAGACACAGAGACAGAGACACAGAGACAGAGATACAGAGACAGAGACACAGAGACATAGACACAGAGACAGAGACACAGGGACAGAGACACATTGACGGAGACTGTGGGACAGAGACACAGAGACGGAGACTGTGGGACAGAGACACAGAGACAGAGATTCAGATGCAGAGACACAGAGACGGAGAAACAGAGACAGAGACACAGTGAGAGAGACAGAGACACAGGGATGTAGACACTGAGACAGAAACACGGAGACAGATTCACAGAGACAGAGACACAGAGACAGAAACACAGAGACAGATTCACTGGCAGAGAGACACAGAGACAGAGGCACAGAGACATAGACACAGAGACAGAGACACAGACACGGAGACGCAAGGACAGAGACACAGAGACAGGGGCACAGAGAGAGAGACTCAGAGACAGAGACACAGAGACAGAGGCACAGAGACAGTGATACAGGGACCGAGACACAGAGACGGAGATACAGGGACAGAGACACAGAGACATGGACACAGAGGCAGATACACAGGGACAGATTCACAGAGACAGCGACACGGAGAGAGACCCACGGAGACAGAGACACAGAGACAGAGACACAGAGACGGAGACACAGGGACAGAGACACAGAGACAGAGATTCAGATGCAGAGACACAGAGACGGAGACACAGAGACATAGACACAGAGACAGAGACACAGGGACAGAGACACAGAGACGGAGACTGTGGGACAGAGACACAGAGACGGAGACTGTGGGACAGAGACAGAGAGACAGAGAATCAGATGCAGAGACACAGAGACGGAGTCACAGGGACAGAGACACAGAGACAGAGATTCAGATGCAGAGACACAGAGACGGAGACACAGGGACAGAGACACAGAGACAGAGATTCAGATGCAGAGACACAGAGACGGAGACACAGGGACAGAGACACAGAGACATGGACACAGAGAGAGTGACTCAGAGACAGAAACACAGAGACAGAGACACAGAGACGGAGACACAGGGACAGAGACACAGAAACAGGGACACAGAGACAGAGTCGCAGAGACAGAGTCACAGAGACAGAGACACAGAAACAGGGACACAGACACAGAGACAATGAGACAGAGCCACAGAGACAAAGACACACAGACAGAGACACAGAGACCGAGACAAAGAGACAGAGACACAATGACAGAGATTCAGAGACAGAGACACAGAGACAGAGACACAGAGACAGAGACACAGAGGCAGAGTCACGGAGACAGTGACACAGGGACAGGGACACAGAGACATAGCCACAGAGACAGAGATATAGAGTCAGAGACACAGAGACAGAGACACAGAGACGGAGACTGTGGGATAGAGACACAGAGAAAGAGAAACAGAGACAGAGACAGAGACAGAGACACAGAGACAGAGACTCAGAGACAGAGACACACGCACGGAGACAGAGACGGAGACACAGAGACGGAGACACAGGGACAGAGACACAGAAACAGGGACACAGAGACAGAGTCACAGAGACAGAGGCACAGAGACGGAGACACAGGGACAGAGACACAGAAACAGTGACACAGGGACAGGGACACAGAGACATAGCCACAGAGACAGAGACACAGAGACAGAGACACAGGGACAGAGACAGAGACAGAAACACAGAGACAGAGACACAGAGACATTGACAAAGAGGCAGAGAAACAGGGACAGATTCACAGGGACAGCGACACGGAGAGAGACCCACGGAGACAGAGACACACAGACAGAGGCACAGAGACAGAGACACAGAGACGGAGACAAAGAGACAGAGACACAATGACAGAGATTCAGAGACAGAGAAACAGGGAGAGAGGCACAGAAGCGGAGACACAGAGACAGAGGCATAGACACAGAGACAGAGACACAGAGACAGAGACACAGAGACGGAGACACAGGGACAGAGACACAGAGACAGGAACACAGAGAGAGTGACTCAGAGACAGAAACACAGGGACAGATTCACAGAGACAAAGACTCAGAAATAGAGACACAGGGACAGAGACAGAGACAGACACACAGAGCCAGAAACACAGAGACAGGGACATAGAGACAGAGACACAGAGACGGCGACACAGGTACAGAGACACACGGACAGAGGCATAGACGCAGAGACAGTGACACAGGGACAGGGACACAGAGACATAGCCACTGAGACAGAGACATAGAGACAGAGACACAGAGAGAGTGACTCAGAGACAGAAACACAGAGACAGAGACACAGAGACGGAGACACAGGGACAGAGACACAGAAACAGGGACACAGAGACAGAGTCACAGAGACAGAGTCACAGAGACAGAGACACAGAAACAGGGACACAGACACAGAGACAATGAGACAGAGCCACAGAGACAAAGACACACAGACAGAGACACAGAGACCGAGACAAAGAGACAGAGACACAATGACAGAGATTCAGAGACAGAGACACAGAGACAGAGACACAGAGACAGAGACACAGAGACAGAGTCACGGAGTCAGAGACACAGAGACAGAGACACAGAGACGGAGACTGTGGGATAGAGACACAGAGAAAGAGAAACAGAGACAGAGACAGAGACAGAGACACAGAGACAGAGACTCAGAGACAGAGACACACGCACGGAGACAGAGACGGAGACACAGAGACGGAGACACAGGGACAGAGACACAGAAACAGGGACACAGAGACAGAGTCACAGAGACAGAGGCACAGAGACGGAGACACAGGGACAGAGACACTGAGACAGTGACACAGGGACAGGGACACAGAGACATAGCCACAGAGACAGAGACACAGAGACAGAGACAGAAACACAGAGACAGAGACACAGAGACGGAGACTGTGGGACAGAGACACAGAGACAGAGATACAGATGCAGAGACACAGAGACGGAGACACAGGGACAGAGACACAGAGACATTGACAAAGAGGCAGAGAAACAGGGACAGATTCACAGGGACAGCGACACGGAGAGAGACCCACGGAGACAGAGACACAGAGACAGAGACACAGAGACAGAGACACAGAGACAGAGACACAGAGACGGAGACAAAGAGACAGAGACACAATGACAGAGATTCAGAGACAGAGAAACAGGGAGAGAGGCACAGAAGCGGAGACACAGAGACAGAGGCATAGACACAGAGACAGAGACACAGAGACAGAGACACAGAGACGGAGACACAGGGCCAGAGACACAGAGACAGGAACACAGAGAGAGTGACTCAGAGACAGAAACACAGGGACAGATTCACAGAGACAAAGACTCAGAGATAGAGACACAGGGACAGAGACAGAGACAGACACACAGAGCCAGAAACACAGAGACAGGGACATAGAGACAGAGACACAGAGACGGCGACACAGGTACAGAGACACACGGACAGAGGCATAGACGCAGAGACAGTGACACAGGGACAGGGACACAGAGACATAGCCACAGAGACAGAGACATAGAGACAGAGACACAGAGACAGAGACACAGAGACGGAGATACAGGGACAGAGACAAAGAGACAGAGACACAGAGATATAGGCACAGAGACAGAGACACAGAGACGGCGATTGTGGGACAGAGACACAGAGACAGAGACACAGTGAAACAGAGAGAGACACAGAGACGGAGACACAGGGACAGAGACACAGCGGCAGAGGCATAGACACAGAGAGAGAGACACAGAGAGAGACACACAGAGACAGAAACACAGAGACATAGACACAGAGACGGAGACACAGGGACAGAGACACAGAGACAGGGACACAGAGAGAGTGACTCAGTGACAGAGACACAGGGACAGAGGCACAGAGACATAGACACAGAGACAGAGACACAGAGACGGAGATTGTGGGACAGAGACACAGAGACGGAGACACAGGGACAGAGACACAGAGACAGGGACACAGAGGCAGAGACACAGGGACAGATTCACAGACAGAGACATGGAGAGAGACCCACGGAGACAGAGACACAGAGACAGAGACACAGAGACGGAGACACAGGGACAGAGACACAGAGACAGGGACACAGAGACAGTGACGCAGGGACAGAGACACAGAGACATAGACACAGAGACATAGACACAGAGACAGAGACAGAGACACAGAGACAGAGACACAGAGACAGAGACACAGAGACGGAGACTGTGGGACAGAGAAACAGAGAAAGAGAAACAGAGACAGAGACAGAGACAGAGACACAGAGACAGAGACTCAGAGACAGAGACACACGCACAGAGACAGAGACAGAGACACAGAGACGGAGACACAGGGACAGAGACACAGAAACAGGGACACAGAGACAGAGTCACAGAGACAGAGGCACAGAGACGGAGACACAAGGACAGAGACACAGAGACAGTGACACAGGGACAGGGACAGAGACATAGCCACAGAGACAAAGACACAGAGACAGAGACACAGGGACAGAGACAGAGACAGAAACACAGAGACAGAGACACAGAGACGGAGACTGTGGGACAGAGACACAGAGACAGAGATACAGATGCAGCGACACAGAGACGGAGACACAGGGACAGAGACACAGAGACATTGACAAAGAGGCAGAGAAACAGGGACAGATTCACAGGGACAGCGACACGGAGAGAGACCCACGGAGGCAGAGACACAGAGACAGAGACACAGAGACAGAGACACTGAGACAGAGACACAGAGACAGAGACACAGAGACAGAGACACAGAGACAGAGACACAGTGACAGAGACACAGAGACAGAGACACAGAGACAGAGGCACAGAGACAGAGACACAGAGACAGAGACACAGAGACAGAGACACAGAGACAGAGACACAGAGACAGAGACACAGATACAGAGACACAGAGACAGAGACACAGAGACAGAGACACAGAGACAGAGACACAGAGACAGAGGCACAGAGACAGAGACATAGAGACAGAGACACAGAGACGGCGACACAGGTACAGAGACACACGGACAGAGGCATAGACACAGAGACAGAGTCACAGAGACAGTGACACAGGGACAGGGACACAGAGACATAGCCACAGAGACAGAGACATAGAGACAGAGACACAGAGACAGAGACACAGAGACAGAGACACAGAGACAGAGACGGAGACACAGGGACAGAGACACAGAGACAGGGACACAGAGAGAGTGACTCAGAGACAGAAACACAGAGACAGATTCACAGAGACAAAGACTCAGAGATAGAGACACAGGGACAGAGACAGGGACAGAGACACAGAGACAGAGTCACAGAGACAGAGACACAGAGACAGAGGCACAGAGACAGAGACATAGAGACAGAGACACAGAGACGGCGACACAGGTACAGAGACACACGGACAGAAGAATAGACCCAGAGACAGAGTCACAGAGACAGTGACACAGGGACAGGGAGACAGAGACATAGCCACAGAGACAGAGACATAGAGACAGAGACACAGAGACAGAGGCACAGAGACAGAGCCACAGAGACGGAGACACAGGGACAGAGACACAGAGACAGGGACACAGAGAGAGTGACTCAGAGACAGAAACACAGATACAGATTCACAGAGACAAAGACTCAGAGATAGAGACACAGGGACAGAGACAGGGACAGAGACACAGAGACAGAGACACAGAGACAGAGACACAGAGACAGAGACAGAGAGACAGAGACACAGAGACAGAGACACAGAGACAGAGACACAGAGACAGAGACACAGAGACAGAGACACAGGGGCAGAGACACCGAGACAGAGACACAGAGACAGAGACTGTGGGACAGAGACACAGAGACAGAGACACAGAGACAGAGTCACGGAGGCAGTGACACAGGGACAGGGACACAGAGACATAGCCGCAGAGACAGAGATATAGAGACAGAGAGACAGAGACAGAGACACAGAGACGGAGACTGTGGGACAGAGACACAGAGACGGAGACACAGGGACAGAGACACAGAGACAGGGACACAGAGGCAGAGACACAGGGACAGATTCACAGACAGAGACACGGAGAGAGACCCACGGAGACAGAGACACAGAGACAGAGACACAGAGACGGAGACACAGGGACAGAGACACAGAGACAGGGACACAGAGACAGTGACATAGGGATAGAGACACAGAGACATAGACACAGAGACATAGACACAGAGACAGAGACACAGAGACAGAGACACTGGGACAGAGACAGAGACAGAAACACAGAGACAGAGACACAGAGACGGAGACTGTGGGACAGAGACACAGAGACAGAGATACAGATGCAGAGACACATAGACGGAGACACAGGGACAGAGACACAGAGACATTGACAAAGAGGCAGAGAAACAGGGACAGATTCACAGGGACAGCGACACGGAGAGAGACCCACGGAGACAGAGACACAGAGACATAGACACAGAGACAGAGACACAGGGACAGAGACACATTGACGGAGACTGTGGGACAGAGACACAGAGACAGAGACACAGTGAGACAGACAGAGACAGAGACACAGAGACAGAAACACAGAGACAGGGACATAGAGACAGAGACACAGAGACGGCGACACAGGTACAGAGACACACGGACAGAGGCGTAGACGCAGAGACAGTGACACAGGGACAGGGACACAGAGACATAGCCACAGAGACAGAGACATAGAGACAGAGACACAGAGACAGAGACACAGAGACTGAGATACAGGGACAGAGACAAAGAGACAGAGACACAGAGACATAGGCACAGAGACAGGGACACAGAGCAGAGACACAGAGACGGCGATTGTGGGACAGAGACACAGAGACAGAGACACACTGAAACAGAGAGAGACACAGAGACGGAGACACAGGGACAGAGACACAGCGGCAGAGGCATAGACACAGAGAGAGAGACACAGAGACAGAGACACAGAGACATAGACACAGAGACAGAGACACAGGGACAGAGACACATTGACGGAGACTGTGGGACAGAGACACAGAGACGGATACTGTGGGACAGAGACACAGAGACAGAGATTCAGATGCAGAGACACAGAGACGGAGAAACAGAGACAGAGACACAGTGAGAGAGACAGAGACACAGGGATGGAGACACTGAGACAGAAACACGGAGACAGATTCACAGAGACAGAGACACAGAGACAGAAACACAGAGACAGATTCACAGGCACAGAGACACAGAGACAGAGGCACAGAGACATAGACACAGAGACAGAGACACAGACACGGAGACGCAAGGACAGGGACACAGAGACAGGGGCACAGAGAGAGAGACACAGAGACAGAGGCACAGAGACAGTGACACAGGGACAGGGACACAGAGACATAGCCACAGAGACAGAAATACAGAGACAGAGACACAGAGACAGAGACACAGAGACAGAGACACAGAGACAGAGACACAGAGACAGAGACACAGAGACAGAGACACAGAGACAGAGACACAGAGACGGAGATACAGGGACAGAGACACAGAGACAGGGACACAGAGAGAGTGACTCAGTGACAGAGACACAGGTACAGAGACACACGGACAGAGGCATACACACAGAGACAGAGACACAGAGACAGTGACACAGGGTCAGGGACACAGAGACATAGCCACAGAGACAGAGACATAGAGACAGAGACACAGAGACAGAGACACAGAGACGGAGATACAGGAACAGAGACACAGAGACAGGGACACAGAGAGAGCGACTCAGTGACAGAGACACAGGGACAGAGGCACAGAGACATAGACACAGAGACAGAGACACAGGGACAGAGACACAGAGACGGAGACTGTGGGACAGAGACACAGAGACGGAGACTGTGGGACAGAGACACAGAGACAGAGATTCAGATGCAGAGACACAGAGACGGAGACACAGGGACAGAGACACAGAGACAGAGATTCAGATGCAGAGACACAGAGACGGAGACACAGGGACAGAGACACAGAGACAGAGATTCAGATGCAGAGACACAGAGACGGAGACACAGGGACAGAGACACAGAGACATGGACACAGAGGCAGATACACAGGGACAGATTCACAGAGACAGCGACACGGAGAGAGACCCACGGAGACAGAGACACAGAGACAGAGACACAGAGACGGAGACACAGGGACAGAGACACAGAAACAGGGACACAGGGACAGAGACACAGAGACAGAGATTCAGATGCAGAGACACAGAGACAGAGACACAGAGACGGCGACACAGGTACAGAGACACACGGACAGAGGCATAGACACAGAGACAGAGTCACAGAGACAGTGACACAGGGACAGGGACACAGAGACATAGCCGCAGAGACAGAGACATAGAGACAGAGACACAGAGAGAGTGACTCAGAGACAGAAACACAGAGACAGAGACACAGAGACGGAGACACAGGGACAGAGACACAGAAACAGGGACACAGAGACAGAGTCACAGAGACAGAGTCACAGAGACAGAGACACAGAAACAGGGACACAGACACAGAGACAATGAGACAGAGCCACAGAGACAAAGACACACAGACAGAGACACAGAGACCGAGACAAAGAGACAGAGACACAATGTCAGAGATTCAGAGACAGAGACACAGAGACAGAGAGACAGAGACAGAGACACAGAGACAGAGTCACGGAGTCAGAGACACAGAGACAGAGACACAGAGACGGAGACTGTGGGATAGAGACACAGAGAAAGAGAAACAGAGACAGAGACAGAGACAGAGACACAGAGACAGAGACTCAGAGACAGAGACACACGCACGGAGACAGAGACGGAGACACAGAGACGGAGACACAGGGACAGAGACACAGAAACAGGGACACAGAGACAGAGTCACAGAGACAGAGGCACAGAGACGGAGACACAGGGACAGAGACACAGAGACAGTGACACAGGGACAGGGACACAGAGACATAGCCACAGAGACAGAGACACAGAGACAGAGACAGAAACATAGAGACAGAGACACAGAGACGGAGACTGTGGGACAGAGACACAGAGACAGAGATACAGATGCAGAGACACAGAGACGGAGACACAGGGACAGAGACACAGAGACATTGACAAAGAGGCAGAGAAACAGGGACAGATTCACAGGGACAGCGACACGGAGAGAGACCCACGGAGACAGAGACACAGAGACAGAGACACAGAGACAGAGACACAGAGACGGAGACAAAGAGACAGAGACACAATGACAGAGATTCAGAGACAGAGAAACAGGGAGAGAGGCACAGAAGCGGAGACACAGAGACAGAGGCATAGACACAGAGACAGAGACACAGAGACAGAGACACAGAGACGGAGACACAGGGCCAGAGACACAGAGACAGGAACACAGAGAGAGTGACTCAGAGACAGAAACACAGGTACAGATTCACAGAGACAAAGACTCAGAGATAGAGACACAGGGACAGAGACAGAGACAGAGACAGAGACACAGAGACAGAGACACAGAGACGGAGATACAGGGACAGAGACACAGAGACAGGGACACAGAGAGAGTGACTCAGTGACAGAGACACAGGTACAGAGACACACGGACAGAGGCATACACACAGAGACAGAGACACAGAGACAGTGACACAGGGACAGGGACACAGAGACATAGCCACAGAGACAGAGACATAGAGACAGAGACACAGAGACAGAGACACAGAGACGGAGATACAGGAACAGAGACACAGAGACAGGGACACAGAGAGAGCGACTCAGTGACAGAGACACAGGGACAGAGGCACAGAGACATAGACACAGAGACAGAGACACAGGGACAGAGACACAGAGACGGAGACTGTGGGACAGAGACACAGAGACGGAGACTGTGGGACAGAGACACAGAGACAGAGATTCAGATGCAGAGACACAGAGACGGAGACACAGGGACAGAGACACAGAGACAGAGATTCAGATGCAGAGACACAGAGACGGAGACACAGGGACAGAGACACAGAGACAGAGATTCAGATGCAGAGACACAGAGACGGAGACACAGGGACAGAGACACAGAGACATGGACACAGAGGCAGATACACAGGGACAGATTCACAGAGACAGCGACACGGAGAGAGACCCACGGAGACAGAGACACAGAGACAGAGACACAGAGACGGAGACACAGGGACAGAGACACAGAAACAGGGACACAGGGACAGAGACACAGAGACAGAGATTCAGATGCAGAGACACAGAGACAGAGACACAGAGACGGCGACACAGGTACAGAGACACACGGACAGAGGCATAGACACAGAGACAGAGTCACAGAGACAGTGACACAGGGACAGGGACACAGAGACATAGCCGCAGAGACAGAGACATAGAGACAGAGACACAGAGAGAGTGACTCAGAGACAGAAACACAGAGACAGAGACACAGAGACGGAGACACAGGGACAGAGACACAGAAACAGGGACACAGAGACAGAGTCACAGAGACAGAGTCACAGAGACAGAGACACAGAAACAGGGACACAGACACAGAGACAATGAGACAGAGCCACAGAGACAAAGACACACAGACAGAGACACAGAGACCGAGACAAAGAGACAGAGACACAATGTCAGAGATTCAGAGACAGAGACACAGAGACAGAGAGACAGAGACAGAGACACAGAGACAGAGTCACGGAGTCAGAGACACAGAGACAGAGACACAGAGACGGAGACTGTGGGATAGAGACACAGAGAAAGAGAAACAGAGACAGAGACAGAGACAGAGACACAGAGACAGAGACTCAGAGACAGAGACACACGCACGGAGACAGAGACGGAGACACAGAGACGGAGACACAGGGACAGAGACACAGAAACAGGGACACAGAGACAGAGTCACAGAGACAGAGGCACAGAGACGGAGACACAGGGACAGAGACACAGAGACAGTGACACAGGGACAGGGACACAGAGACATAGCCACAGAGACAGAGACACAGAGACAGAGACAGAAACATAGAGACAGAGACACAGAGACGGAGACTGTGGGACAGAGACACAGAGACAGAGATACAGATGCAGAGACACAGAGACGGAGACACAGGGACAGAGACACAGAGACATTGACAAAGAGGCAGAGAAACAGGGACAGATTCACAGGGACAGCGACACGGAGAGAGACCCACGGAGACAGAGACACAGAGACAGAGACACAGAGACAGAGACACAGAGACGGAGACAAAGAGACAGAGACACAATGACAGAGATTCAGAGACAGAGAAACAGGGAGAGAGGCACAGAAGCGGAGACACAGAGACAGAGGCATAGACACAGAGACAGAGACACAGAGACAGAGACACAGAGACGGAGACACAGGGCCAGAGACACAGAGACAGGAACACAGAGAGAGTGACTCAGAGACAGAAACACAGGTACAGATTCACAGAGACAAAGACTCAGAGATAGAGACACAGGGACAGAGACAGAGACAGAGACACAGAGCCAGAAACACAGAGACAGGGACATAGAGACAGAGACACAGAGACGGCGACACAGGTACAGAGACACACGGACAGAGGCATAGATGCAGAGACAGTGACACAGGGACAGGGACACAGAGACATAGCCACAGAGACAGAGACATAGAGACAGAGACACAGAGACAGAGACACAGAGACGGAGATACAGGGACAGAGACAAAGAGACAGAGACACAGAGACATAGGCACAGAGACAGAGACACAGAGCAGAGACACAGAGACGGCGATTGTGGGACAGAGACACAGAGAGAGAGACACAGTGAAACAGAGAGAGACACAGAGACGGAGACACAGGGACAGAGACACAGCGGCAGAGGCATAGACACAGAGAGAGAGACACAGAGAGAGACACACAGAGACAGAGACAGAGAGACATAGACACAGAGACGGAGACACAGGGACAGAGACACAGAGACGGAGACTGTGGGACAGAGACACAGAGACGGAGACGGTGGGACAGAGACACAGAGACAGAGATTCAGATGCAGAGACACAGAGACGGAGACTGTGGGACAGAGACACAGAGACAGAGATACAGATGCAGAGACACAGAGACGGAGACACAGGGACAGAGACTCAGAGACAGAGACACACGCACGGAGACAGAGACGGAGACACAGAGACGGAGACACAGGGACAGAGACACAGAAACAGGGACACAGAGACAGAGTCACAGAGACAGAGGCACAGAGACGGAGACACAGGGACAGAGACACAGAGACAGTGACACAGGGACAGGGACACAGAGACATAGCCACAGAGACAGAGACACAGAGACAGAGACAGAAACACAGAGACAGAGACACAGAGACGGAGACTGTGGGACAGAGACACAGAGACAGAGATTCAGATGCAGAGACACAGAGACGGAGACACAGGGACAGAGACACAGAGACAGAGATTCAGATGCAGAGACACAGAGACGGAGACACAGGGACAGAGACACAGAGACAGAGATTCAGATGCAGAGACACAGAGACGGACACACAGGGACAGAGACACAGGGACATGGACACAGAGGCAGATACACAGGGACAGATTCACAGAGACAGCGACACGGAGAGAGACCCACGGAGACAGAGACACAGAGACAGAGACACAGAGACGGAGACACAGGGACAGAGACACAGAAACAGGGACACAGGGACAGAGACACAGAGACAGAGATTCAGATGCAGAGACACAGAGACAGAGACACAGAGACGGCGACACAGGTACAGAGACACACGGACAGAGGCATAGACACAGAGACAGAGTCACAGAGACAGTGACACAGGGACAGGGACACAGAGACATAGCCGCAGAGACAGAGACATAGAGACAGAGACACAGAGACAGAGACACAGAGACAGAGACACAGACACAGAGACACAGAGACGGAGACACAGGGACAGAGACACAGAGACAGGGACACAGAGAGAGTGACTCAGAGACAGAAACACAGAGACAGAGACACAGAGACGGAGACACAGGGACAGAGACACAGAAACAGGGACACAGAGACAGAGTCACAGAGACAGAGTCACAGAGACAGAGACACAGAAACAGGGACACAGACACAGAGACAATGAGACAGAGCCACAGAGACAAAGACACACAGACAGAGACGCAGAGACCGAGACAAAGAGACAGAGACACAATGACAGAGATTCAGAGACAGAGACACAGAGACAGAGACACAGAGACAGAGACACAGAGACAGAGTCACGGAGACAGTGACACAGGGACAGGGACACAGAGACATAGCCACAGAGACAGAGATATAGAGTCAGAGACACAGAGACAGAGACACAGAGACGGAGACTGTAGGATAGAGACACAGAGAAAGAGAAACAGAGACAGAGACAGAGACAGAGACACAGAGACAGAGACTCAGAGACAGAGACACACGCACGGAGACAGAGACGGAGACACAGAGACGGAGACACAGGGACAGAGACACAGAAACAGGGACACAGAGACAGAGTCACAGAGACAGAGGCACAGAGACGGAGACACAGAGAGAGTGACTCAGAGACAGAAACACAGAGACAGAGACACAGAGACGGAGACACAGGGACAGAGACACAGAAACAGGGACACAGAGACGGAGTCACAGAGACAGAGTCACAGAGACAGAGACACAGAAACAGGGACACAGACACAGAGACAATGAGACAGAGCCACAGAGACAAAGACACACAGACAGAGACACAGAGACCGAGACAAAGAGACAGAGACACAATGACAGAGATTCAGAGACAGAGACACAGAGACAGAGACACAGAGACAGAGACACAGAGACAGAGTCACGGAGTCAGAGACACAGAGACAGAGACACAGAGACGGAGACTGTGGGATAGAGACACAGAGAAAGAGAAACAGAGACAGAGACAGAGACAGAGACACAGAGACAGAGACTCAGAGACAGAGACACACGCACGGAGACAGAGACGGAGACACAGAGACGGAGACACAGGGACAGAGACACAGAAACAGGGACACAGAGACAGAGTCACAGAGACAGAGGCACAGAGACGGAGACACAGGGACAGAGACACAGAGACAGTGACACAGGGACAGGGACACAGAGACATAGCCACAGAGACAGAGACACAGAGACAGAGACAGAAACACAGAGACAGAGACACAGAGACGGAGACACAGGGCCAGAGACACAGAGACAGGAACACAGAGAGAGTGACTCAGAGACAGAAACACAGGTACAGATTCACAGAGACAAAGACTCAGAGATAGAGACACAGGGACAGAGACAGAGACAGAGACACAGAGCCAGAAACACAGAGACAGGGACATAGAGACAGAGACACAGAGACGGCGACACAGGTACAGAGACACACGGACAGAGGCATAGATGCAGAGACAGTGACACAGGGACAGGGACACAGAGACATAGCCACAGAGACAGAGACATAGAGACAGAGACACAGAGACAGAGACACAGAGACGGAGATACAGGGACAGAGACAAAGAGACAGAGACACAGAGACATAGGCACAGAGACAGAGACACAGAGCAGAGACACAGAGACGGCGATTGTGGGACAGAGACACAGAGAGAGAGACACAGTGAAACAGAGAGAGACACAGAGACGGAGACACAGGGACAGAGACACAGCGGCAGAGGCATAGACACAGAGAGAGAGACACAGAGAGAGACACACAGAGACAGAGACAGAGAGACATAGACACAGAGACGGAGACACAGGGACAGAGACACAGAGACGGAGACTGTGGGACAGAGACACAGAGACGGAGACGGTGGGACAGAGACACAGAGACAGAGATTCAGATGCAGAGACACAGAGACGGAGACTGCGGGACAGAGACACAGAGACAGAGATACAGATGCAGAGACACAGAGACGGCGACACAGGGACAGAGACTCAGAGACAGAGACACACGCACGGAGACAGAGACGGAGACACAGAGACGGAGACACAGGGACAGAGACACAGAAACAGGGACACAGAGACAGAGTCACAGAGACAGAGGCACAGAGACGGAGACACAGGGACAGAGACACAGAGACAGTGACACAGGGACAGGGACACAGAGACATAGCCACAGAGACAGAGACACAGAGACAGAGACAGAAACACAGAGACAGAGACACAGAGACGGAGACTGTGGGACAGAGACACAGAGACAGAGATACAGATGCAGAGACACAGAGACGGAGACACAGGGACAGAGACACAGAGACATTGACAAAGAGGCAGAGAAACAGGGACAGATTCACAGGGACAGCGACACGGAGAGAGACCCACGGAGACAGAGACACAGGGACAGAGACACAGAGACAGAGACACAGAGACAGAGACACAGAGACAGAGACACAGAGACGGAGACAAAGAGACAGAGACACAATGACAGAGATTCAGAGACAGAGAAACAGGGAGAGAGGCACAGAAGCGGAGACACAGAGACAGAGGCATAGACACAGAGACAGAGACACAGAGACAGAGACACAGAGACGGAGACACAGGGCCAGAGACACAGAGACAGGAACACAGAGAGAGTGACTCAGAGACAGAAACACAGGGACAGATTCACAGAGACAAAGACTCAGAGATAGAGACACAGGGACAGAGACAGAGACAGAGACACAGAGCCAGAAACACAGAGACAGGGACATAGAGACAGAGACACAGAGACGGCGACACAGGTACAGAGACACACGGACAGAGGCATAGATGCAGAGACAGTGACACAGGGACAGGGACACAGAGACATAGCCACAGAGACAGAGACATAGAGACAGAGACACAGAGACAGAGACACAGAGACGGAGATACAGGGACAGAGACAAAGCGACAGAGACACAGAGACATAGGCACAGAGACAGAGACACAGAGCAGAGACACAGAGACGGCGATTGTGGGACAGAGACACAGAGAGAGAGACACAGTGAAACAGAGAGAGACACAGAGACGGAGACACAGGGACAGAGACACAGCGGCAGACGCATAGACACAGAGAGAGAGACACAGAGAGAGACACACAGAGACAGAGACAGAGAGACATAGACACAGAGACGGAGACACAGGGACAGAGACACAGAGACGGAGACTGTGGGACAGAGACACAGAGACGGAGACGGTGGGACAGAGACACAGAGACAGAGATTCAGATGCAGAGACACAGAGACGAAGACTGTGGGACAGAGACACAGAGACAGAGATACAGATGCAGAGACACAGAGACGGAGACACAGGGACAGAGACACAGAGACATTGACAAAGAGGCAGAGAAACAGGGACAGATTCACAGGGACAGCGACACGGAGAGAGACCCACGGAGACAGAGACACAGAGACAGAGACACAGAGACGGAGACAAAGAGACAGAGACACAATGACAGAGATTCAGAGACAAAGAAACAGGGAGAGAGGCACAGAAGCGGAGACACAGAGACAGAGGCATGGACACAGAGACAGAGACACAGAGACAGGGACACAGAGACGGAGACACAGGGACAGAGACACAGAGACAGGAACACAGAGAGAGTGACTCAGAGACAGAAACACAGGGACAGATTCACAGAGACAAAGACTCAGAGATAGAGACACAGGGACAGAGACAGAGACAGAGACACAGAGCCAGAAACACAGAGACAGGGACATAGAGACAGAGACACAGAGACGGCGACACAGGTACAGAGACACACGGACAGAGGCATAGACGCAGAGACAGTGACACAGGGACAGGGACACAGAGACATAGCCACAGAGACAGAGACATAGAGACAGAGACACAGAGACAGAGACACAGAGACGGAGATACAGGGACAGAGACAAAGAGACAGAGACACAGAGACATAGGCACAGAGACAGAGACACAGAGCAGAGACACAGAGACGGCGATTGTGGGACAGAGACACAGAGAAAGAGACACAGTGAAACAGAGAGAGACACAGAGACGGAGACACAGGGACAGAGACACAGAGACAGAGACAGAGAGACAGAGACACAGAGACAGAGACACAGGGACAGAGACACAGAGACAGAGACACAGAGACAGAGACACAGAGACAGAGACACAGGGGCAGAGACACCGAGACAGAGACACAGAGACAGAGACTGTGGGACAGAGACACAGAGACAGAGACACAGAGACAGAGTCACGGAGGCAGTGACACAGGGACAGGGACACAGAGACATAGCCGCAGAGACAGAGATATAGAGACAGAGAGACAGAGACAGAGACACAGAGATGGAGACTGTGGGACAGAGACACAGAGACGGAGACACAGGGACAGAGACACAGAGACAGGGACACAGAGGCAGAGACACAGGGACAGATTCACAGGCAGAGACACGGAGAGAGACCCACGGAGACAGAGACACAGAGACAGAGACACAGAGACGGAGACACAGGGGCAAAGACACAGAGACAGGGACACAGAGACAGTGACACAGGGACAGAGACACAGAGACAGAGACACAGAGACAGAGACACAGAGACAGAGACACAGAGACGAAGACACTGGGACAGAGACAGAGACAGAAACACAGAGACAGAGACACAGAGACGGAGACTGTGGGACAGAGACACAGAGACAGAGATACAGATGCAGAGACACATAGACGGAGACACAGGGACAGAGACACAGAGACATTGACAAAGAGGCAGAGAAACAGGGACAGATTCACAGGGACAGCGACACGGAGAGAGACCCACGGAGACAGAGACACAGAGACAGAGACACAGAGACAGAGACACAGAGACAGAGACACAGAGACAGATACACAGAGACAGAGACACAGAGACAGAGACACAGAGACAGAGACACAGAGACAGAGACACAGAGACGGAGACACAGGGGCAAAGACACAGAGACAGAGACACAGAGACAGAGACACAGAGACAGAGACACAGAGACAGAGACACAGAGACAGAGACACAGAGACAGAGACACAGAGACGAAGACTGTGGGACAGAGACACAGAGACGGAGACTGTGGGACAGAGACACAGAGACAGAGACACAGTGAGACAGACAGAGACAGAGACACAGAGACAGAGGCACAGAGACAGTGACACAGGGACAGGGACACAGAGACATAGCCACAGAGACAGAAATACAGAGACAGAGACACAGAGACAGAGACACAGAGACAGAGACACAGAGACGGAGATACAGGGACCGAGACACAGAGACAGGGACACAGAGAGAGTGACTCAGTGACAGAGACACAGGTACAGAGACACACGGACAGAGGCATAGACACAGAGACAGAGACACAGAGACAGTGACACAGGGACAGGGACACAGAGACATAGCCACAGAGACAGAGACATAGAGACAGAGACACAGAGACAGAGACACAGAGACGGAGATACAGGGACAGAGACACAGAGACAGGGACACAGAGAGAGCGACTCAGTGACAGAGACAGAGGGACAGAGGCACAGAGACATAGACACAGAGACAGAGACACAGGGACAGAGACACAGAGACGGAGACTGTGGGACAGAGACACAGAGACGGAGACTGTGGGACAGAGACACAGAGACAGAGATTCAGATGCAGAGACACAGAGACGGAGACACAGGGACAGAGACACAGAGACAGAGATTCAGATGCAGAGACACAGAGACGGAGACACAGGGACAGAGACACAGAGACAGAGATACAGATGCAGAGACACAGAGACGGAGACACAGGGACAGAGACACAGAGACATGGACACAGAGGCAGATACACAGGGACAGATTCACAGAGACAGCGACACGGAGAGAGACCCACGGAGACAGAGACACAGAGACGGAGACGCAGGGACAGAGACACAGAAACAGGGACACAGGGACAGAGACACAGAGACAGAGATTCAGATGCAGGGACACAGAGACAGAGACACAGAGACGGCGACACAGGTACAGAGACACACGGACAGAGGCATAGACACAGAGACAGAGTTACAGAGACAGTGACACAGGGACAGGGACACAGAGACATAGCCGCAGAGACAGAGACATAGAGACAGAGACACAGAGACAGAGACACAGAGACAGAGACACAGACACAGAGACACAGAGACGGAGACACAGGGACAGAGACACAGAGACAGGGTCACAGAGAGAGTGACTCAGAGACAGAAACACAGAGACAGAGACACAGAGACGGAGACACAGGGACAGAGACACAGAAACAGGGACACAGAGACAGAGTCACAGAGACAGAGTCACAGAGACAGAGACACAGAAACAGGGACACAGACACAGAGACAATGAGACAGAGCCACAGAGACAAAGACACACAGACAGAGACACAGAGACCGAGACAAAGCGACAGAGACACAATGACAGAGATTCAGAGACAGAGACACAGAGACAGAGACACAGAGACAGAGACACAGAGACAGAGTCACGGAGACAGTGACACAGGGACAGGGACATAGAGACATAACCACAGAGACAGAGATATAGAGTCAGAGACACAGAGACAGAGACACAGAGACGGAGACTGTGGGATAGAGACACAGAGAAAGAGAAACAGAGACAGAGACAGAGACAGAGACAGAGACACAGAGACAGAGACTCAGAGACAGAGACTCAGAGACAGAGACACACGCACGGAGACAGAGACGGAGACACAGAGACGGAGACACAGGGACAGAGACACAGAAACAGGGACACAGAGACAGAGTCACAGAGACAGAGGCACAGAGACGGAGACACAGGGACAGAGACACAGAGACAGTGACACAGGGACAGGGACACAGAGACATAGCCACAGAGACAGAGACACAGAGACAGAGACACAGGGACAGAGACAGAGACAGAAACACAGAGACAGAGACACAGAGACGGAGACTGTGGGACAGAGACACAGAGACAGAGATACAGATGCAGAGACACAGAGACGGAGACACAGGGACAGAGACACAGAGACAGAGATTCAGATGCAGAGACACAGAGACGGAGACACAGGGACAGAGACACAGAGACATGGACACAGAGGCAGATACACAGGGACAGATTCACAGAGACAGCGACACTGAGAGAGACCCACGGAGACAGAGACACAGAGACAGAGACACAGAGACGGAGACACAGGGACAGAGACACAGAGACAGGGACACAGAGAGAGTGACTCAGAGACAGAAACACAGAGACAGAGACACAGAGACGGAGACACAGGGACAGAGACACAGAGACAGGGACACAGAGACAGAGTCACAGAGACAGAGTCACAGAGACAGAGACACAGAAACAGGGACACAGACACAGAGACAATGAGACAGAGCCACAGAGACAAAGACACACAGACAGAGACACAGAGACCGAGACAAAGAGACAGAGACACAATGACAGAGACTGTGGGACAGAGACACAGAGACAGAGACACAGAGACAGAGTCACGGAGGCAGTGACACAGGGACAGGGACACAGAGACATAGCCGCAGAGACAGAGATATAGAGACAGAGAGACAGAGACAGAGACACAGAGATGGAGACTGTGGGACAGAGACACAGAGACGGAGACACAGGGACAGAGACACAGAGACAGGGACACAGAGGCAGAGACACAGGGACAGATTCACAGGCTGAGACACGGAGAGAGACCCACGGAGACAGAGACACAGAGACAGAGACACAGAGACGGAGAGACAGGGGCAAAGACACAGAGACAGGGACACAGAGACAGTGACACAGGGACAGAGACACAGCGACATAGACACAGAGACATAGACACAGAGACAGAGACACAGAGACAGAGACACTGGGACAGAGACAGAGACAGAAACACAGAGACAGAGTCACAGAGACAGAGACACAGAAACAGGGACACAGACACAGAGACAATGAAACAGAGCCACAGAGACAAAGACACACAGACAGAGACACAGAGACCGAGACAAAGAGACAGAGACACAATGACAGAGATTCAGAGACAGAGACACAGAGACAGAGACACAGAGACAGAGACACAGAGACAGAGACACAGAGACAGAGTCACGGAGACAGTGACACAGGGACAGGGACACAGAGACATAGCCACAGAGACAGAGATATAGAGTCAGAGACACAGAGACAGAGACACAGAGACGGAGACTGTGGGATAGAGACACAGAGAAAGACAAACAGAGACAGAGACAGAGACAGAGACAGAGACACAGAGACAGAGACTCAGAGACAGAGACACACGCACGGAGACAGAGACGGAGACACAGAGACGGAGACACAGGGACAGAGACACAGAAACAGGGGCACAGAGACAGAGTCACAGAGACAGAGGCACAGAGACGGAGACACAGGGACAGAGACACAGAGACAGTGACACAGGGACAGGGACACAGAGACATAGCCACAGAGACAGAGACATAGAGACAGAGACACAGAGACAGAGACACAGAGACAGAGACACAGACACAGAGACACAGAGACGGAGACACAGGGACAGAGACACAGAGACAGGGTCACAGAGAGAGTGACTCAGAGACAGAAACACAGAGACAGAGACACAGAGACGGAGACACAGGGACAGAGACACAGAAACAGGGACACAGAGACAGAGTCACAGAGACAGAGTCACAGAGACAGAGACACAGAAACAGGGACACAGACACAGAGACAATGAGACAGAGCCACAGAGACAAAGACACACAGACAGAGACACAGAGACCGAGACAAAGCGACAGAGACACAATGACAGAGATTCAGAGACAGAGACACAGAGACAGAGACACAGAGACAGAGACACAGAGACAGAGTCACGGAGACAGTGACACAGGGACAGGGACATAGAGACATAACCACAGAGACAGAGATATAGAGTCAGAGACACAGAGACAGAGACACAGAGACGGAGACTGTGGGATAGAGACACAGAGAAAGAGAAACAGAGACAGAGACAGAGACAGAGACACAGAGACAGAGACTCAGAGACAGAGACACACGCACGGAGACAGAGACGGAGACACAGAGACGGAGACACAGGGACAGAGACACAGAAACAGGGACACAGAGACAGAGTCACAGAGACAGAGGCACAGAGACGGAGACACAGGGACAGAGACACAGAGACAGTGACACAGGGACAGGGACACAGAGACATAGCCACAGAGACAGAGACACAGAGACAGAGACACAGGGACAGAGACAGAGACAGAAACACAGAGACAGAGACACAGAGACGGAGACTGTGGGACAGAGACACAGAGACAGTGACACAGGGACAGAGACACAGAGACAGAGACACAGAGACAGAGACACAGAGACAGAGACACAGAGACGAAGACACTGGGACAGAGACAGAGACAGAAACACAGAGACAGAGACACAGAGACGGAGACTGTGGGACAGAGACACAGAGACAGAGATACAGATGCAGAGACACATAGACGGAGACACAGGGACAGAGACACAGAGACATTGACAAAGAGGCAGAGAAACAGGGACAGATTCACAGGGACAGCGACACGGAGAGAGACCCACGGAGACAGAGACACAGAGACAGAGACACAGAGACAGAGACACAGAGACAGATACACAGAGACAGAGACACAGAGACAGAGACACAGAGACAGAGACACAGAGACAGAGACACAGAGACAGAGACACAGAGACAGAGACACAGAGACAGAGACACAGAGACAGAGACACAGAGACAGAGACACAGAGACGAAGACTGTGGGACAGAGACACAGAGACGGAGACTGTGGGACAGAGACACAGAGACAGAGACACAGTGAGACAGACAGAGACAGAGACACAGAGACAGAAACACAGAGACAGGGACATAGAGACAGAGACACAGAGACGGCGACACAGGTACAGAGACACACGGACAGAGGCAAAGACGCAGAGACAGTGACACAGGGACAGGGACACAGAGACATAGCCACAGAGGCAGAGACATAGAGACAGAGACACAGAGACAGAGACACAGAGACGGAGATACAGGGACAGAGACAAAGAGACAGAGACACAGAGACATAGGCACAGAGACAGGGACACAGAGCAGAGACACAGAGACGGCGATTGTGGGACAGAGACACAGTGAAACAGAGAGAGACACAGAGACGGAGACACAGGGACAGAGACACAGCGGCAGAGGCATAGACACAGAGAGAGAGACACAGAGAGAGAGACACAGAAACAGAGACACAGAGACATAGACACAGAGACAGAGACACAGGGACAGAGACACATTGACGGAGACTGTGGGACAGAGACACAGAGACGGAGACTGTGGGACAGAGACACAGAGACAGAGATTCAGATGCAGAGACACAGAGACGGAGAAACAGAGACAGAGACACAGTGAGAGAGACAGAGACACAGGGATGGAGACACTGAGACAGAAACACGGAGACAGATTCACAGAGACAGAGACACAGAGACAGATTCACAGGCACAGAGACACAGAGACAGAGGCACAGAGACGTAGACACAGAGACAGAGACGCAGACACGGAGACGCAAGGACAGAGACACAGAGACAGGGGCACAGAGAGAGAGACTCAGAGACAGAGACACAGAGACAGAGGCACAGAGACAGTGACACAGGGACAGGGACACAGAGACATAGCCACAGAGACAGAAATACAGAGACAGAGACACAGAGACAGAGACACAGAGACAGAGACACAGAGACAGAGACACAGAGACGGAGATACAGGGACCGAGACACAGAGACAGGGACACAGAGAGAGTGACTCAGTGACAGAGACACAGGTACAGAGACACACGGACAGAGGCATAGACACAGAGACAGAGACACAGAGACAGTGACACAGGGACAGGGACACAGAGACATAGCCACAGAGACAGAGACATAGAGACAGAGACACAGAGACAGAGACACAGAGACGGAGATACAGGGACAGAGACACAGAGACAGGGACACAGAGAGAGCGACTCAGTGACAGAGACAGAGGGACAGAGGCACAGAGACATAGACACAGAGACAGAGACACAGGGACAGAGACACAGAGACGGAGACTGTGGGACAGAGACACAGAGACGGAGACTGTGGGACAGAGACACAGAGACAGAGATTCAGATGCAGAGACACAGAGACGGAGACACAGGGACAGAGACACAGAGACAGAGATTCAGATGCAGAGACACAGAGACGGAGACACAGGGACAGAGACACAGAGACAGAGATACAGATGCAGAGACACAGAGACGGAGACACAGGGACAGAGACACAGAGACATGGACACAGAGGCAGATACACAGGGACAGATTCACAGAGACAGCGACACGGAGAGAGACCCACGGAGACAGAGACACAGAGACGGAGACGCAGGGACAGAGACACAGAAACAGGGACACAGGGACAGAGACACAGAGACAGAGATTCAGATGCAGGGACACAGAGACAGAGACACAGAGACGGCGACACAGGTACAGAGACACACGGACAGAGGCATAGACACAGAGACAGAGTTACAGAGACAGTGACACAGGGACAGGGACACAGAGACATAGCCGCAGAGACAGAGACATAGAGACAGAGACACAGAGACAGAGACACAGAGACAGAGACACAGACACAGAGACACAGAGACGGAGACACAGGGACAGAGACACAGAGACAGGGTCACAGAGAGAGTGACTCAGAGACAGAAACACAGAGACAGAGACACAGAGACGGAGACACAGGGACAGAGACACAGAAACAGGGACACAGAGACAGAGTCACAGAGACAGAGTCACAGAGACAGAGACACAGAAACAGGGACACAGACACAGAGACAATGAGACAGAGCCACAGAGACAAAGACACACAGACAGAGACACAGAGACCGAGACAAAGCGACAGAGACACAATGACAGAGATTCAGAGACAGAGACACAGAGACAGAGACACAGAGACAGAGACACAGAGACAGAGACACAGAGACAGAGTCACGGAGACAGTGACACAGGGACAGGGACATAGAGACATAACCACAGAGACAGAGATATAGAATCAGAGACACAGAGACAGAGACACAGAGACGGAGACTGTGGGATAGAGACACAGAGAAAGAGAAACAGAGACAGAGACAGAGACAGTGACACAGAGACAGAGACTCAGAGACAGAGACTCAGAGACAGAGACACACGCACGGAGACAGAGACGGAGACACAGAGACGGAGACACAGGGACAGAGACACAGAAACAGGGACACAGAGACAGAGTCACAGAGACAGAGGCACAGAGACGGAGACACAGGGACAGAGACACAGAGACAGTGACACAGGGACAGGGACACAGAGACATAGCCACAGAGACAGAGACACAGAGACAGAGACACAGGGACAGAGACAGAGACAGAAACACAGAGACAGAGACACAGAGACGGAGACTGTGGGACAGAGACACAGAGACAGAGATACAGATGCAGAGACACAGAGACGGAGACACAGGGACAGAGACACAGAGACAGAGATTCAGATGCAGAGACACAGAGACGGAGACACAGGGACAGAGACACAGAGACATGGACACAGAGGCAGATACACAGGGACAGATTCACAGAGACAGCGACACTGAGAGATACCCACGGAGACAGGGACACAGAGGCATAGCCACAGAGACAGTGACACAGAGACAGAGACACAGGGACAGAGACAGAGACAGAAACACAGAGACAGAGACACAGAGACGGAGACTGTGGGACAGAGACACAGAGGCAGAGATACAGATGCAGAGACACAGAGACGGAGACACAGGGACAGAGACACAGAGACAGAGATTCAGATGCAGAGACACAGAGACGGAGACACAGGGACAGAGACACAGAGACAGAGTCACAGAGACAGAGTCACAGAGACAGAGACACAGAAACAGGGACACAGACACAGAGACAATGAGACAGAGCCACAGAGACAAAGACACACAGACAGAGACACAGAGACCGAGACAAAGCGACAGAGACACAATGACAGAGATTCAGAGACAGAGACACAGAGACAGAGACACAGAGACAGAGACACAGAGACAGAGTCACGGAGACAGTGACACAGGGACAGGGACATAGAGACATAACCACAGAGACAGAGATATAGAGTCAGAGACACAGAGACAGAGACACAGAGACGGAGACTGTGGGATAGAGACACAGAGAAAGAGAAACAGAGACAGAGACAGAGACAGAGACACAGAGACAGAGACTCAGAGACAGAGACACACGCACGGAGACAGAGACGGAGACACAGAGACGGAGACACAGGGACAGAGACACAGAAACAGGGACACAGAGACAGAGTCACAGAGACAGAGGCACAGAGACGGAGACACAGGGACAGAGACACAGAGACAGTGACACAGGGACAGGGACACAGAGACATAGCCACAGAGACAGAGACACAGAGACAGAGACACAGGGACAGAGACAGAGACAGAAACACAGAGACAGAGACACAGAGACGGAGACTGTGGGACAGAGACACAGAGACAGTGACACAGGGACAGAGACACAGAGACAGAGACACAGAGACAGAGACACAGAGACAGAGACACAGAGACGAAGACACTGGGACAGAGACAGAGACAGAAACACAGAGACAGAGACACAGAGACGGAGACTGTGGGACAGAGACACAGAGACAGAGATACAGATGCAGAGACACATAGACGGAGACACAGGGACAGAGACACAGAGACATTGACAAAGAGGCAGAGAAACAGGGACAGATTCACAGGGACAGCGACACGGAGAGAGACCCACGGAGACAGAGACACAGAGACAGAGACACAGAGACAGAGACACAGAGACAGATACACAGAGACAGAGACACAGAGACAGAGACACAGAGACAGAGACACAGAGACAGAGACACAGAGACAGAGACACAGAGACAGAGACACAGAGACAGAGACACAGAGACAGAGACACAGAGACAGAGACACAGAGACGAAGACTGTGGGACAGAGACACAGAGACGGAGACTGTGGGACAGAGACACAGAGACAGAGACACAGAGACAGAAACACAGAGACAGGGACATAGAGACAGAGACACAGAGACGGCGACACAGGTACAGAGACACACGGACAGAGGCAAAGACGCAGAGACAGTGACACAGGGACAGGGACACAGAGACATAGCCACAGAGGCAGAGACATAGAGACAGAGACACAGAGACAGAGACACAGAGACGGAGATACAGGGACAGAGACAAAGAGACAGAGACACAGAGACATAGGCACAGAGACAGGGACACAGAGCAGAGACACAGAGACGGCGATTGTGGGACAGAGACACAGTGAAACAGAGAGAGACACAGAGACGGAGACACAGGGACAGAGACACAGCGGCAGAGACATAGACACAGAGAGAGAGACACAGAGAGAGAGACACAGAAACAGAGACACAGAGACATAGACACAGAGACAGAGACACAGGGACAGAGACACATTGACGGAGACTGTGGGACAGAGACACAGAGACGGAGACTGTGGGACAGAGACACAGAGACAGAGATTCAGATGCAGAGACACAGAGACGGAGAAACAGAGACAGAGACACAGTGAGAGAGACAGAGACACAGGGATGGAGACACTGAGACAGAAACACGGAGACAGATTCACAGAGACAGAGACACAGAGACAGATTCACAGGCACAGAGACACAGAGACAGAGGCACAGAGACGTAGACACAGAGACAGAGACGCAGACACGGAGACGCAAGGACAGAGACACAGAGACAGGGGCACAGAGAGAGAGACTCAGAGACAGAGACACAGAGACAGAGGCACAGAGACAGTGACACAGGGACAGGGACACAGAGACATAGCCACAGAGACAGAAATACAGAGACAGAGACACAGAGACAGAGACACAGAGACAGAGACACAGAGACGGAGATACAGGGACCGAGACACAGAGACAGGGACACAGAGAGAGTGACTCAGTGACAGAGACACAGGTACAGAGACACACGGACAGAGGCATAGACACAGAGACAGAGACACAGAGACAGTGACACAGGGACAGGGACACAGAGACATAGCCACAGAGACAGAGACATAGAGACAGAGACACAGAGACAGAGACACAGAGACGGAGATACAGGGACAGAGACACAGAGACAGGGACACAGAGAGAGCGACTCAGTGACAGAGACAGAGGGACAGAGGCACAGAGACATAGACACAGAGACAGAGACACAGGGACAGAGACACAGAGACGGAGACTGTGGGACAGAGACACAGAGACGGAGACTGTGGGACAGAGACACAGAGACAGAGATTCAGATGCAGAGACACAGAGACGGAGACACAGGGACAGAGACACAGAGACAGAGATTCAGATGCAGAGACACAGAGACGGAGACACAGGGACAGAGACACAGAGACAGAGATACAGATGCAGAGACACAGAGACGGAGACACAGGGACAGAGACACAGAGACATGGACACAGAGGCAGATACACAGGGACAGATTCACAGAGACAGCGACACGGAGAGAGACCCACGGAGACAGAGACACAGAGACGGAGACGCAGGGACAGAGACACAGAAACAGGGACACAGGGACAGAGACACAGAGACAGAGATTCAGATGCAGGGACACAGAGACAGAGACACAGAGACGGCGACACAGGTACAGAGACACACGGACAGAGGCATAGACACAGAGACAGAGTTACAGAGACAGTGACACAGGGACAGGGACACAGAGACATAGCCGCAGAGACAGAGACATAGAGACAGAGACACAGAGACAGAGACACAGAGACAGAGACACAGACACAGAGACACAGAGACGGAGACACAGGGACAGAGACACAGAGACAGGGTCACAGAGAGAGTGACTCAGAGACAGAAACACAGAGACAGAGACACAGAGACGGAGACACAGGGACAGAGACACAGAAACAGGGACACAGAGACAGAGTCACAGAGACAGAGTCACAGAGACAGAGACACAGAAACAGGGACACAGACACAGAGACAATGAGACAGAGCCACAGAGACAAAGACACACAGACAGAGACACAGAGACCGAGACAAAGCGACAGAGACACAATGACAGAGATTCAGAGACAGAGACACAGAGACAGAGACACAGAGACAGAGACACAGAGACAGAGTCACGGAGACAGTGACACAGGGACAGGGACATAGAGACATAACCACAGAGACAGAGATATAGAGTCAGAGACACAGAGACAGAGACACAGAGACGGAGACTGTGGGATAGAGACACAGAGAAAGAGAAACAGAGACAGAGACAGAGACAGAGACACAGAGACAGAGACTCAGAGACAGAGACTCAGAGACAGAGACACACGCACGGAGACAGAGACGGAGACACAGAGACGGAGACACAGGGACAGAGACACAGAAACAGGGACACAGAGACAGAGTCACAGAGACAGAGGCACAGAGACGGAGACACAGGGACAGAGACACAGAGACAGTGACACAGGGACAGGGACACAGAGACATAGCCACAGAGACAGAGACACAGAGACAGAGACACAGGGACAGAGACAGAGACAGAAACACAGAGACAGAGACACAGAGACGGAGACTGTGGGACAGAGACACAGAGACAGAGATACAGATGCAGAGACACAGAGACGGAGACACAGGGACAGAGACACAGAGACAGAGATTCAGATGCAGAGACACAGAGACGGAGACACAGGGACAGAGACACAGAGACATGGACACAGAGGCAGATACACAGGGACAGATTCACAGAGACAGCGACACTGAGAGATACCCACGGAGACAGGGACACAGAGGCATAGCCACAGAGACAGTGACACAGAGACAGAGACACAGGGACAGAGACAGAGACAGAAACACAGAGACAGAGACACAGAGACGGAGAATGTGGGACAGAGACACAGAGGCAGAGATACAGATGCAGAGACACAGAGACGGAGACACAGGGACAGAGACACAGAGACAGAGATTCAGATGCAGAGACACAGAGACGGAGACACAGGGACAGAGACACAGAGACATGGACACAGAGGCAGATACACAGGGACAGATTCACAGAGACAGCGACACGGAGCGAGACCCACGGAGACAGAGACACAGAGACAGAGACACAGAGACGGAGACACAGGGACAGAGACACAGAAACAGGGACACAGGGACAGAGACACAGAGACAGAGATTCAGATGCAGAGACACAGAGACAGAGACACAGAGACGGCGACACAGGTACAGAGACACACGGACAGAGGCATAGACACAGAGACAGAGTCACAGAGACAGTGACACAGGGACAGGGACACAGAGACATAGCCGCAGAGACAGAGACATAGAGACAGAGACACAGAGACAGAGACACAGAGACAGAGACACAGACACAGAGACACAGAGACGGAGACACAGGGACAGAGACACAGAGACAGGGACACAGAGAGAGTGACTCAGAGACAGAAACACAGAGACAGAGACACAGAGACGGAGACACAGGGACAGAGACACAGAAACAGGGACACAGAGACAGAGTCACAGAGACAGAGTCACAGAGACAGAGACACAGAAACAGGGACACAGACACAGAGACAATGAAACAGAGCCACAGAGACAAAGACACACAGACAGAGACACAGAGACCGAGACAAAGAGACAGAGACACAATGACAGAGATTCAGAGACAGAGACACAGAGACAGAGACACAGAGACAGAGACACAGAGACAGAGACACAGAGACAGAGTCACGGAGACAGTGACACAGGGACAGGGACACAGAGACATAGCCACAGAGACAGAGATATAGAGTCAGAGACACAGAGACAGAGACACAGAGACGGAGACTGTGGGATAGAGACACAGAGAAAGACAAACAGAGACAGAGACAGAGACAGAGACACAGAGACAGAGACTCAGAGACAGAGACACACGCACGGAGACAGAGACGGAGACACAGAGACGGAGACACAGGGACAGAGACACAGAAACAGGGGCACAGAGACAGAGTCACAGAGACAGAGGCACAGAGACGGAGACACAGGGACAGAGACACAGAGACAGTGACACAGGGACAGGGACACAGAGACATAGCCACAGAGACAGAGACATAGAGACAGAGACACAGAGACAGAGACACAGAGACAGAGACACAGACACAGAGACACAGAGACGGAGACACAGGGACAGAGACACAGAGACAGGGTCACAGAGAGAGTGACTCAGAGACAGAAACACAGAGACAGAGACACAGAGACGGAGACACAGGGACAGAGACACAGAAACAGGGACACAGAGACAGAGTCACAGAGACAGAGTCACAGAGACAGAGACACAGAAACAGGGACACAGACACAGAGACAATGAGACAGAGCCACAGAGACAAAGACACACAGACAGAGACACAGAGACCGAGACAAAGCGACAGAGACACAATGACAGAGATTCAGAGACAGAGACACAGAGACAGAGACACAGAGACAGAGACACAGAGACAGAGTCACGGAGACAGTGACACAGGGACAGGGACATAGAGACATAACCACAGAGACAGAGATATAGAGTCAGAGACACAGAGACAGAGACACAGAGACGGAGACTGTGGGATAGAGACACAGAGAAAGAGAAACAGAGACAGAGACAGAGACAGAGACACAGAGACAGAGACTCAGAGACAGAGACACACGCACGGAGACAGAGACGGAGACACAGAGACGGAGACACAGGGACAGAGACACAGAAACAGGGACACAGAGACAGAGTCACAGAGACAGAGGCACAGAGACGGAGACACAGGGACAGAGACACAGAGACAGTGACACAGGGACAGGGACACAGAGACGTAGCCACAGAGACAGAGACACAGAGACAGAGACACAGGGACAGAGACAGAGACAGAAACACAGAGACAGAGACACAGAGACGGAGACTGTGGGACAGAGACACAGAGACAGAGATACAGATGCAGAGACACAGAGACGGAGACACAGGGACAGAGACACAGAGACAGAGATTCAGATGCAGAGACACAGAGACGGAGACACAGGGACAGAGACACAGAGACATGGACACAGAGACAGATACACAGGGACAGATTCACAGAGACAGCGACACGGAGAGAGACCCACGGAGACAGAGACACAGAGACAGAGACACAGAGACGGAGACACAGGGACAGAGACACAGAAACAGGGACACAGGGACAGAGACACAGAGACAGAGATTCAGATGCAGAGACACAGAGACAGAGACACAGAGACGGCGACACAGGTACAGAGACACACGGACAGAGGCATAGACACAGAGACAGAGTCACAGAGACAGTGACACAGGGACAGGGACACAGAGACATAGCCGCAGAGACAGAGACATAGAGACAGAGACACAGAGACAGAGACACAGAGACAGAGACACAGACACAGAGACACAGAGGCGGAGACACAGGGACAGAGACACAGAGACAGGGACACAGAGAGAGTGACTCAGAGACAGAAACACAGAGACAGAGACACAGAGACGGAGACACAGGGACAGAGACACAGAAACAGGGACACAGAGACAGAGTCACAGAGACAGAGTCACAGAGACAGAGACACAGAAACAGGGACACAGACACAGAGACAATGAAACAGAGCCACAGAGACAAAGACACACAGACAGAGACACAGAGACCGAGACAAAGAGACAGAGACACAATGACAGAGATTCAGAGACAGAGACACAGAGACAGAGACACAGAGACAGAGACACAGAGACAGAGACACAGAGACAGAGTCACGGAGACAGTGACACAGGGACAGGGACACAGAGACATAGCCACAGAGACAGAGATATAGAGTCAGAGACACAGAGACAGAGACACAGAGACGGAGACTGTGGGATAGAGACACAGAGAAAGACAAACAGAGACAGAGACAGAGACAGAGACACAGAGACAGAGACTCAGAGACAGAGACACACGCACGGAGACAGAGACGGAGACACAGAGACGGAGACACAGGGACAGAGACACAGAAACAGGGGCACAGAGACAGAGTCACAGAGACAGAGGCACAGAGACGGAGACACAGGGACAGAGACACAGAGACAGTGACACAGGGACAGGGACACAGAGACATAGCCACAGAGACAGAGACATAGAGACAGAGACACAGAGACAGAGACACAGAGACAGAGACACAGACACAGAGACACAGAGACGGAGACACAGGGACAGAGACACAGAGACAGGGTCACAGAGAGAGTGACTCAGAGACAGAAACACAGAGACAGAGACACAGAGACGGAGACACAGGGACAGAGACACAGAAACAGGGACACAGAGACAGAGTCACAGAGACAGAGTCACAGAGACAGAGACACAGAAACAGGGACACAGACACAGAGACAATGAGACAGAGCCACAGAGACAAAGACACACAGACAGAGACACAGAGACCGAGACAAAGCGACAGAGACACAATGACAGAGATTCAGAGACAGAGACACAGAGACAGAGACACAGAGACAGAGACACAGAGACAGAGTCACGGAGACAGTGACACAGGGACAGGGACATAGAGACATAACCACAGAGACAGAGATATAGAGTCAGAGACACAGAGACAGAGACACAGAGACGGAGACTGTGGGATAGAGACACAGAGAAAGAGAAACAGAGACAGAGACAGAGACAGAGACACAGAGACAGAGACTCAGAGACAGAGACACACGCACGGAGACAGAGACGGAGACACAGAGACGGAGACACAGGGACAGAGACACAGAAACAGGGACACAGAGACAGAGTCACAGAGACAGAGGCACAGAGACGGAGACACAGGGACAGAGACACAGAGACAGTGACACAGGGACAGGGACACAGAGACGTAGCCACAGAGACAGAGACACAGAGACAGAGACACAGGGACAGAGACAGAGACAGAAACACAGAGACAGAGACACAGAGACGGAGACTGTGGGACAGAGACACAGAGACAGAGATACAGATGCAGAGACACAGAGACGGAGACACAGGGACAGAGACACAGAGACAGAGATTCAGATGCAGAGACACAGAGACGGAGACACAGGGACAGAGACACAGAGACATGGACACAGAGACAGATACACAGGGACAGATTCACAGAGACAGCGACACGGAGAGAGACCCACGGAGACAGAGACACAGAGACAGAGACACAGAGACGGAGACACAGGGACAGAGACACAGAAACAGGGACACAGGGACAGAGACACAGAGACAGAGATTCAGATGCAGAGACACAGAGACAGAGACACAGAGACGGCGACACAGGTACAGAGACACACGGACAGAGGCATAGACACAGAGACAGAGTCACAGAGACAGTGACACAGGGACAGGGACACAGAGACATAGCCGCAGAGACAGAGACATAGAGACAGAGACACAGAGACAGAGACACAGAGACAGAGACACAGACACAGAGACACAGAGGCGGAGACACAGGGACAGAGACACAGAGACAGGGACACAGAGAGAGTGACTCAGAGACAGAAACACAGAGACAGAGACACAGAGACGGAGACACAGGGACAGAGACACAGAAACAGGGACACAGAGACAGAGTCACAGAGACAGAGTCACAGAGACAGAGACACAGAAACAGGGACACAGAGACAGAGACAATGAGACAGAGCCACAGAGACAAAGACACACAGACAGAGACACAGAGACCGAGACAAAGAGACAGAGACACAATGACAGAGATTCAGAGACAGAGACACAGAGACAGAGACACAGAGACAGAGACAGAGAGACAGAGACACAGAGACAGAGACACAGAGACAGAGACACAGAGACAGAGACACAGAGACAGAGACACAGGGGCAGAGACACCGAGACAGAGACACAGAGACAGAGACTGTGGGACAGAGACACAGAGACAGAGACACAGAGACAGAGTCACGGAGGCAGTGACACAGGGACAGGGACACAGAGACATAGCCGCAGAGACAGAGATATAGAGACAGAGAGACAGAGACAGAGACACAGAGATGGAGACTGTGGGACAGAGACACAGAGACGGAGACACAGGGACAGAGACACAGAGACAGGGACACAGAGGCAGAGACACAGGGACAGATTCACAGGCTGAGACACGGAGAGAGACCCACGGAGACAGAGACACAGAGACAGAGACACAGAGACGGAGAGACAGGGGCAAAGACACAGAGACAGGGACACAGAGACAGTGACACAGGGACAGAGACACAGCGACATAGACACAGAGACATAGACACAGAGACAGAGACACAGAGACAGAGACACTGGGACAGAGACAGAGACAGAAACACAGAGACAGAGACACAGAGACGGAGACTGTGGGACAGAGACACAGAGACGGAGACTGTGGGACAGAGACACAGAGACAGAGACTCAGAGACAGAGACACACGCACGGAGACAGAGACGGAGACACAGAGACGGAGACACAGGGACAGAGACACAGAAACAGGGACACAGAGACAGAGTCACAGAGACAGAGGCACAGAGACGGAGACACAGGGACAGAGACACAGAGACAGTGACACAGGGACAGGGACACAGAGACATAGCCACAGAGACAGAGACACAGAGACAGAGACACAGGGACAGAGACAGAGACAGAGACACAGAGACAGAGACACACTGAAACAGAGAGAGACACAGAGACGGAGACACAGGGACAGAGACACAGCGGCAGAGGCATAGACACAGAGAGAGAGACACAGAGACAGAGACACAGAGACATAGACACAGAGACAGAGACACAGGGACAGAGACACATTGACGGAGACTGTGGGACAGAGACACAGAGACGGATACTGTGGGACAGAGACACAGAGACAGAGATTCAGATGCAGAGACACAGAGACGGAGAAACAGAGACAGAGACACAGTGAGAGAGACAGAGACACAGGGATGGAGACACTGAGACAGAAACACGGAGACAGATTCACAGAGACAGAGACACAGAGACAGAAACACAGAGACAGATTCACAGGCACAGAGACACAGAGACAGAGGCACAGAGACATAGACACAGAGACAGAGACACAGACACGGAGACGCAAGGACAGAGACACAGAGACAGGGGCACAGAGAGAGAGACTCAGAGACAGAGACACAGAGACAGAGGCACAGAGACAGTGACACAGGGACAGGGACACAGAGACATAGCCACAGAGACAGAAATACAGAGACAGAGACACAGAGACAGAGACACAGAGACAGAGACACAGAGACAGAGACACAGAGACAGAGACACAGAGACAGAGACACAGAGACGGAGATACAGGGACAGAGACACAGAGACAGGGACACAGAGAGAGTGACTCAGTGACAGAGACACAGGTACAGAGACACACGGACAGAGGCATAGACACAGAGACAGAGACACAGAGACAGTGACACAGGGACAGGGACACAGAGACATAGCCACAGAGACAGAGACATAGAGACAGAGACACAGAGACAGAGACACAGAGACGGAGATACAGGAACAGAGACACAGAGACAGGGACACAGAGAGGGCGACACAGTGACAGAGACACAGGGACAGAGGCACAGAGACATAGACACAGAGACAGAGACACAGGGACAGAGACACAGAGACGGAGACTGTGGGACAGAGACACAGAGACGGAGACTGTGGGACAGAGACACAGAGACAGAGATTCAGATGCAGAGACACAGAGACGGAGACACAGGGACAGAGACACAGAGACAGAGATTCAGATGCAGAGACACAGAGACGGAGACACAGGGACAGAGACACAGAGACAGAGATTCAGATGCAGAGACACAGAGACGGAGACACAGGGACAGAGACACAGAGACATGGACACAGAGGCAGATACACAGGGACAGATTCACAGAGACAGCGACACGGAGAGAGACCCACGGAGACAGAGACACAGAGACAGAGACACAGAGACGGAGACACAGGGACAGAGACACAGAAACAGGGACACAGGGACAGAGACACAGAGACAGAGATTCAGATGCAGAGACACAGAGACAGAGACACAGAGACGGCGACACAGGTACAGAGACACACGGACAGAGGCATAGACACAGAGACAGAGTCACAGAGACAGTGACACAGGGACAGGGACACAGAGACATAGCCGCAGAGACAGAGACATAGAGACAGAGACACAGAGACAGAGACACAGAGACAGAGACACAGACACAGAGACACAGAGACGGAGACACAGGGACAGAGACACAGAGACAGGGACACAGAGAGAGTGACTCAGAGACAGAAACACAGAGACAGAGACACAGAGACGGAGACACAGGGACAGAGACACAGAAACAGGGACACAGAGACAGAGTCACAGAGGCAGAGTCACAGAGACAGAGACACAGAAACAGGGACACAGACACAGAGACAATGAGACAGAGCCACAGAGACAAAGACACACAGACAGAGACACAGAGACCGAGACAAAGAGACAGAGACACAATGACAGAGATTCAGAGACAGAGACACAGAGACAGAGACACAGAGACAGAGACACAGAGACAGAGTCACGGAGTCAGAGACACAGAGACAGAGACACAGAGACGGAGACTGTGGGATAGAGACACAGAGAAAGAGAAACAGAGACAGAGACAGAGACAGAGACACAGAGACAGAGACTCAGAGACAGAGACACACGCACGGAGACAGAGACGGAGACACAGAGACGGAGACACAGGGACAGAGACACAGAAACAGGGACACAGAGACAGAGTCACAGAGACAGAGGCACAGAGACGGAGACACAGGGACAGAGACACAGAGACAGTGACACAGGGACAGGGACACAGAGACATAGCCACAGAGACAGAGACACAGAGACAGAGACAGAAACACAGAGACAGAGACACAGAGACGGAGACTGTGGGACAGAGACACAGAGACAGAGATACAGATGCAGAGACACAGAGACGGAGACACAGGGACAGAGACACAGAGACATTGACAAAGAGGCAGAGAAACAGGGACAGATTCACAGGGACAGCGACACGGAGAGAGACCCACGGAGACAGAGACACAGAGACAGAGACACAGAGACAGAGACACAGAGACAGAGACACAGAGACGGAGACAAAGAGACAGAGACACAATGACAGAGATTCAGAGACAGAGAAACAGGGAGAGAGGCACAGAAGCGGAGACACAGAGACAGAGGCATAGACACAGAGACAGAGACACAGAGACAGAGACACAGAGACGGAGACACAGGGCCAGAGACACAGAGACAGGAACACAGAGAGAGTGACTCAGAGACAGAAACACAGGGACAGATTCACAGAGACAAAGACTCAGAGATAGAGACACAGGGACAGAGACAGAGACAGAGACACAGAGCCAGAAACACAGAGACAGGGACATAGAGACAGAGACACAGAGACGGCGACACAGGTACAGAGACACACGGACAGAGGCATAGATGCAGAGACAGTGACACAGGGACAGGGACACAGAGACATAGCCACAGAGACAGAGACATAGAGACAGAGACACAGAGACAGAGACACAGAGACGGAGATACAGGGACAGAGACAAAGAGACAGAGACACAGAGACATAGGCACAGAGACAGAGACACAGAGCAGAGACACAGAGACGGCGATTGTGGGACAGAGACACAGAGAGAGAGACACAGTGAAACAGAGAGAGACACAGAGACGGAGACACAGGGACAGAGACACAGCGGCAGAGGCATAGACACAGAGAGAGAGACACAGAGAGAGACACACAGAGACAGAGACAGAGAGACATAGACACAGAGACGGAGACACAGGGACAGAGACACAGAGACGGAGACTGTGGGACAGAGACACAGAGACGGAGACGGTGGGACAGAGACACAGAGACAGAGATTCAGATGCAGAGACACAGAGACGGAGACTGTGGGACAGAGACACAGAGACAGAGATGCAGATGCAGAGACACAGATACGGAGACACAGGGACAGAGACTCAGAGACAGAGACACACGCACGGAGACAGAGACGGAGACACAGAGACGGAGACACAGGGACAGAGACACAGAAACAGGGACACAGAGACAGAGTCACAGAGACAGAGGCACAGAGACGGAGACACAGGGACAGAGACACAGAGACAGTGACACAGGGACAGGGACACAGAGACATAGCCACAGAGACAGAGACACAGAGACAGAGACAGAAACACAGAGACAGAGACACAGAGACGGAGACTGTGGGACAGAGACACAGAGACAGAGATACAGATGCAGAGACACAGAGACGGAGACACAGGGACAGAGACACAGAGACATTGACAAAGAGGCAGAGAAACAGGGACAGATTCACAGGGACAGCGACACGGAGAGAGACCCACGGAGACAGAGACACAGAGACAGAGACACAGAGACAGAGACACAGAGACAGAGACACAGAGACAGAGACACAGAGACGGAGACAAAGAGACAGAGACACAATGACAGAGATTCAGAGACAGAGAAACAGGGAGAGAGGCACAGAAGCGGAGACACAGAGACAGAGGCATAGACACAGAGACAGAGACACAGAGACAGAGACACAGAGACGGAGACACAGGGCCAGAGACACAGAGACAGGAACACAGAGAGAGTGACTCAGAGACAGAAACACAGGGACAGATTCACAGAGACAAAGACTCAGAGATAGAGACACAGGGACAGAGACAGAGACAGAGACACAGAGCCAGAAACACAGAGACAGGGACATAGAGACAGAGACACAGAGACGGCGACACAGGTACAGAGACACACGGACAGAGGCATAGATGCAGAGACAGTGACACAGGGACAGGGACACAGAGACATAGCCACAGAGACAGAGACATAGAGACAGAGACACAGAGACAGAGACACAGAGACGGAGATACAGGGACAGAGACAAAGCGACAGAGACACAGAGACATAGGCACAGAGACAGAGACACAGAGCAGAGACACAGAGACGGCGATTGTGGGACAGAGACACAGAGAGAGAGACACAGTGAAACAGAGAGAGACACAGAGACGGAGACACAGGGACAGAGACACAGCGGCAGACGCATAGACACAGAGAGAGAGACACAGAGAGAGACACACAGAGACAGAGACAGAGAGACATAGACACAGAGACGGAGACACAGGGACAGAGACACAGAGACGGAGACTGTGGGACAGAGACACAGAGACGGAGACGGTGGGACAGAGACACAGAGACAGAGATTCAGATGCAGAGACACAGAGACGAAGACTGTGGGACAGAGACACAGAGACAGAGATACAGATGCAGAGACACAGAGACGGAGACACAGGGACAGAGACACAGAGACATTGACAAAGAGGCAGAGAAACAGGGACAGATTCACAGGGACAGCGACACGGAGAGAGACCCACGGAGACAGAGACACAGAGACAGAGACACAGAGACGGAGACAAAGAGACAGAGACACAATGACAGAGATTCAGAGACAGAGAAACAGGGAGAGAGGCACAGAAGCGGAGACACAGAGACAGAGGCATGGACACAGAGACAGAGACACAGAGACAGAGACACAGAGACGGAGACACAGGGACAGAGACACAGAGACAGGAACACAGAGAGAGTGACTCAGAGACAGAAACACAGGGACAGATTCACAGAGACAAAGACTCAGAGATAGAGACACAGGGACAGAGACAGAGACAGAGACACAGAGCCAGAAACACAGAGACAGGGACATAGAGACAGAGACACAGAGACGGCGACACAGGTACAGAGACACACGGACAGAGGCATAGACGCAGAGACAGTGACACAGGGACAGGGACACAGAGACATAGCCACAGAGACAGAGACATAGAGACAGAGACACAGAGACAGAGACACAGAGACGGAGATACAGGGACAGAGACAAAGAGACAGAGACACAGAGACATAGGCACAGAGACAGAGACACAGAGCAGAGACACAGAGACGGCGATTGTGGGACAGAGACACAGAGAAAGAGACACAGTGAAACAGAGAGAGACACAGAGACGGACACACAGGGACAGAGACACAGCGGCAGAGGCATAGACACAGAGAGAGAGACACAGAGAGAGACACACAGAGACAGAGACACAGAGACATAGACACAGAGACGGAGACACAGAGACAGAGTCACGGAGGCAGTGACACAGGGACAGGGACACAGAGAGAGTGACTCAGAGACAGAAACACAGAGACAGATTCACAGAGACAAAGACTCAGAGATAGAGACACAGGGACAGAGACAGGGACAGAGACACAGAGACAGAGACACAGAGACAGAGACACAGAGACAGAGACAGAGAGACAGAGACACAGAGACAGAGACACAGAGACAGAGACACAGAGACAGAGACACAGAGACAGAGACACAGGGGCAGAGACACCGAGACAGAGACACAGAGACAGAGACTGTGGGACAGAGACACAGAGACAGAGACACAGAGACAGAGTCACGGAGGCAGTGACACAGGGACAGGGACACAGAGACATAGCCGCAGAGACAGAGATATAGAGACAGAGAGACAGAGACAGAGACACAGAGATGGAGACTGTGGGACAGAGACACAGAGACGGAGACACAGGGACAGAGACACAGAGACAGGGACACAGAGGCAGAGACACAGGGACAGATTCACAGGCAGAGACACGGAGAGAGACCCACGGAGACAGAGACACAGAGACAGAGACACAGAGACGGAGACACAGGGGCAAAGACACAGGGGCAAAGACACAGAGACAGGGACACAGAGACAGTGACACAGGGACAGAGACACAGAGACAGAGACACAGAGACAGAGACACAGAGACAGAGACACAGAGACGAAGACACTGGGACAGAGACAGAGACAGAAACACAGAGACAGAGACACAGAGACGGAGACTGTGGGACAGAGACACAGAGACAGAGATACAGATGCAGAGACACATAGACGGAGACACAGGGACAGAGACACAGAGACATTGACAAAGAGGCAGAGAAACAGGGACAGATTCACAGGGACAGCGACACGGAGAGAGACCCACGGAGACAGAGACACAGAGACAGAGACACAGAGACAGAGACACAGAGACAGATACACAGAGACAGAGACACAGAGACAGAGACACAGAGACAGAGACACAGAGACAGAGACACAGAGACAGAGACACAGAGACAGAGACACAGAGACAGAGACACAGAGACAGAGACACAGAGACAGAGACACAGAGACGAAGACTGTGGGACAGAGACACAGAGACGGAGACTGTGGGACAGAGACACAGAGACAGAGACACAGTGAGACAGACAGAGACAGAGACACAGAGACAGAAACACAGAGACAGGGACATAGAGACAGAGACACAGAGACGGCGACACAGGTACAGAGACACACGGACAGAGGCAAAGACGCAGAGACAGTGACACAGGGACAGGGACACAGAGACATAGCCACAGAGGCAGAGACATAGAGACAGAGACACAGAGACAGAGACACAGAGACGGAGATACAGGGACAGAGACAAAGAGACAGAGACACAGAGACATAGGTACAGAGACAGGGACACAGAGCAGAGACACAGAGACGGCGATTGTGGGACAGAGACACAGCGGCAGAGGCATAGACACAGAGAGAGAGACACAGAGAGAGAGACACAGAAACAGAGACACAGAGACATAGACACAGAGACAGAGACACAGGGACAGAGACACATTGACGGAGACTGTGGGACAGAGACACAGAGACGGAGACTGTGGGACAGAGACACAGAGACAGAGATTCAGATGCAGAGACACAGAGACGGAGAAACAGAGACAGAGACACAGTGAGAGAGACAGAGACACAGGGATGGAGACACTGAGACAGAAACACGGAGACAGATTCACAGAGACAGAGACACAGAGACAGATTCACAGGCACAGAGACACAGAGACAGAGGCACAGAGACGTAGACACAGAGACAGAGACGCAGACACGGAGACGCAAGGACAGAGACACAGAGACAGGGGCACAGAGAGAGAGACTCAGAGACAGAGACACGGAGACAGAGGCACAGAGACAGTGACACAGGGACAGGGACACAGAGACATAGCCACAGAGACAGAAATACAGAGACAGAGACACAGAGACAGAGACACAGAGACAGAGACACAGAGACGGAGATACAGGGACCGAGACACAGAGACAGGGACACAGAGAGAGTGACTCAGTGACAGAGACACAGGTACAGAGACACACGGACAGAGGCATAGACACAGAGACAGAGACACAGAGACAGTGACACAGGGACAGGGACACAGAGACATAGCCACAGAGACAGAGACATAGAGACAGAGACACAGAGACAGAGACACAGAGACGGAGATACAGGGACAGAGACACAGAGACAGGGACACAGAGAGAGCGACTCAGTGACAGAGACAGAGGGACAGAGGCACAGAGACATAGACACAGAGACAGAGACACAGGGACAGAGACACAGAGACGGAGACTGTGGGACAGAGACACAGAGACGGAGACTGTGGGACAGAGACACAGAGACAGAGATTCAGATGCAGAGACACAGAGACGGAGACACAGGGACAGAGACACAGAGACAGAGATTCAGATGCAGAGACACAGAGACGGAGACACAGGGACAGAGACACAGAGACAGAGATACAGATGCAGAGACACAGAGACGGAGACACAGGGACAGAGACACAGAGACATGGACACAGAGGCAGATACACAGGGACAGATTCACAGAGACAGCGACACGGAGAGAGACCCACGGAGACAGAGACACAGAGACGGAGACGCAGGGACAGAGACACAGAAACAGGGACACAGACACAGAGACAATGAGACAGAGCCACAGAGACAAAGACACACAGACAGAGACACAGAGACCGAGACAAAGCGACAGAGACACAATGACAGAGATTCAGAGACAGAGACACAGAGACAGAGACACAGAGACAGAGACACAGAGACAGAGTCACGGAGACAGTGACACAGGGACAGGGACATAGAGACATAACCACAGAGACAGAGATATAGAGTCAGAGACACAGAGACAGAGACACAGAGACGGAGACTGTGGGATAGAGACACAGAGAAAGAGAAACAGAGACAGAGACAGAGACAGAGACACAGAGACAGAGACTCAGAGACAGAGACTCAGAGACAGAGACACACGCACGGAGACAGAGACGGAGACACAGAGACGGAGACACAGGGACAGAGACACAGAAACAGGGACACAGAGACAGAGTCACAGAGACAGAGGCACAGAGACGGAGACACAGGGACAGAGACACAGAGACAGTGACACAGGGACAGGGACACAGAGACATAGCCACAGAGACAGAGACACAGAGACAGAGACACAGGGACAGAGACAGAGACAGAAACACAGAGACAGAGACACAGAGACGGAGACTGTGGGACAGAGACACAGAGACAGAGATACAGATGCAGAGACACAGAGACGGAGACACAGGGACAGAGACACAGAGACAGAGATTCAGATGCAGAGACACAGAGACGGAGACACAGGGACAGAGACACAGAGACATGGACACAGAGGCAGATACACAGGGACAGATTCACAGAGACAGCGACACTGAGAGAGACCCACGGAGACAGAGACACAGAGACAGAGACACAGAGACGGAGACACAGGGACAGAGACACAGAAACAGGGACACAGGGACAGGGACACAGAGACAGAGATTCAGATGCAGAGACACAGAGACAGAGACACAGAGACGGCGACACAGGTACAGAGACACACGGACAGAGGCATAGACACAGAGACAGAGTCACAGAGACAGTGACACAGGGACAGGGACACAGAGACATAGCCGCAGAGACAGAGACATAGAGACAGAGACACAGAGACAGAGACACAGAGACAGAGACACAGACACAGAGACACAGAGACGGAGACACAGGGACAGAGACACAGAGACAGGGACACAGAGAGAGTGACTCAGAGACAGAAACACAGAGACAGAGACACAGAGACGGAGACACAGGGACAGAGACACAGAAACAGGGACACAGAGACAGAGTCACAGAGACAGAGTCACAGAGACAGAGACACAGAAACAGGGACACAGACACAGAGACAATGAGACAGAGCCACAGAGACAAAGACACACAGACAGAGACACAGAGACCGAGACAAAGAGACAGAGACACAATGACAGAGATTCAGAGACAGAGACACAGAGACAGAGACACAGAGACAGAGACACAGAGACAGAGACAGAGAGACAGAGACACAGAGACAGAGACACAGAGACAGAGACACAGAGACAGAGACACAGAGACAGAGACACAGGGGCAGAGACACCGAGACAGAGACACAGAGACAGAGACTGTGGGACAGAGACACAGAGACAGAGACACAGAGACAGAGTCACGGAGGCAGTGACACAGGGACAGGGACACAGAGACATAGCCGCAGAGACAGAGATATAGAGACAGAGAGACAGAGACAGAGACACAGAGATGGAGACTGTGGGACAGAGACACAGAGACGGAGACACAGGGACAGAGACACAGAGACAGGGACACAGAGGCAGAGACACAGGGACAGATTCACAGGCTGAGACACGGAGAGAGACCCACGGAGACAGAGACACAGAGACAGAGACACAGAGACGAAGACTGTGGGACAGAGACACAGAGACGGAGACTGTGGGACAGAGACACAGAGACAGAGACACAGTGAGACAGACAGAGACAGAGACACAGAGACAGAAACACAGAGACAGGGACATAGAGACAGAGGCACAGAGACGGCGACACAGGTACAGAGACACACGGACAGAGGCATAGACGCAGAGACAGTGACACAGGGTGAGGGACACAGAGACATAGCCACAGAGACAGAGACATAGAGGCATAGACGCAGAGACAGTGACACAGGGACAGGGACACAGAGACATAGCCACAGAGACAGAGACATAGAGACAGAGACACAGAGACAGAGACACAGAGACGGAGACACAGAGACGGAGACACAGAGACGGAGACAAAGAGACAGAGACACAATGACAGAGATTCAGAGACAGAGAAACAGGGAGAGAGGCACAGAAGCGGAGACACAGAGACAGGAACACAGAGAGAGTGACTCAGAGACAGAAACACAGGGACGGAGACACAGAGACAGAGACACAGAGACAGAGACACAGAGACAGAGACACAGAGACAGAGACACAGAGACAGAGACACAGAGACAGAGACACAGAGACAGAGACACAGAGACAGAGACACAGAGACAGAGACACAGAGACAGAGACACAGAGACAGAGACACAGAGACGAAGACTGTGGGACAGAGACGCAGAGACGGAGACTGTGGGACAGAGACACAGAGACAGAGACACAGTGAGACAGACAGAGACAGAGACACAGAGACAGAAACACAGAGACAGGGACATAGAGACAGAGACACAGAGACGGCGACACAGGTACAGAGACACACGGACAGAGGCATAGACACAGAGACAGAGTCACAGAGACAGTGACACAGGGACAGGGACACAGAGACATAGCCGCAGAGACAGAGACATAGAGACAGAGACACAGAGACAGAGACACAGAGACAGAGACACAGACACAGAGACACAGAGACGGAGACACAGGGACAGAGACACAGAGACAGGGACACAGAGGCAGAGACACAGGGACAGAGACACAGCGACATAGACACAGAGACATAGACACAGAGACAGAGACACAGAGACAGAGACACTGGGACAGAGACAGAGACAGAAACACAGAGACAGAGACACAGAGACGGAGACTGTGGGACAGAGACACAGAGACGGAGACTGTGGGACAGAGACACAGAGACAGAGACTCAGAGACAGAGACACACGCACGGAGACAGAGACGGAGACACAGAGACGGAGACACAGGGACAGAGACACAGAAACAGGGACACAGAGACAGAGTCACAGAGACAGAGGCACAGAGACGGAGACACAGGGACAGAGACACAGAGACAGTGACACAGGGACAGGGACACAGAGACATAGCCACAGAGACAGAGACACAGAGACAGAGACACAGGGACAGAGACAGAGACAGAAACACAGAGACAGAGACACAGAGACGGAGACTGTGGGACAGAGACACAGAGACAGAGATACAGATGCAGAGACACAGAGACGGAGACACAGGGACAGAGACACAGAGACAGAGATTCAGATGCAGAGACACAGAGACGGAGACACAGGGACAGAGACACAGAGACATGGACACAGAGGCAGATACACAGGGACAGATTCACAGAGACAGCGACACGGAGCGAGACCCACGGAGACAGAGACACAGAGACAGAGACACAGAAACGGAGACACAGGGACAGAGACACAGAAACAGGGACACAGGGACAGAGACACAGAGACAGAGATTCAGATGCAGAGACACAGAGACAGAGACACAGAGACGGCGACACAGGTACAGAGACACACGGACAGAGGCATAGACACAGAGACAGAGTCACAGAGACAGTGACACAGGGACAGGGACACAGAGACATAGCCGCAGAGACAGAGACATAGAGACAGAGACACAGAGACAGAGACACAGAGACAGAGACACAGACACAGACACACAGAGACGGAGACACAGGGACAGAGACACAGAGACAGGGACACAGAGAGAGTGACTCAGAGACAGAAACACAGAGACAGAGACACAGAGACGGAGACACAGGGACAGAGACACAGAAACCGAGACAAAGAGACAGAGACACAATGACAGAGATTCAGAGACAGAGACACAGAGACAGAGACACAGAGACAGAGACACAGAGACAGAGTCACGGAGACAGTGACACAGGGACAGGGACACAGAGACATAGCCACAGAGACAGAGATATAGAGTCAGAGACACAGAGACAGAGACACAGAGACGGAGACTGTGGGATAGAGACACAGAGAAAGACAAACAGAGACAGAGACAGAGACAGAGACAGAGACACAGAGACAGAGACTCAGAGACAGAGACACACGCACGGAGACAGAGACGGAGACACAGAGACGGAGACACAGGGACAGAGACACAGAAATAGGGGCACAGAGACAGAGTCACAGAGACAGAGGCACAGAAACGGAGACACAGGGACAGAGACACAGAGACAGTGACACAGGGACAGGGACACAGAGACATAGCCACAGAGACAGAGACACAGAGACAGAGACACAGGGACAGAGACACAGGGACAGAGACAGAGACAGAAACACAGAGACAGAGACACAGAGACGGAGACTGTGGGACAGAGACACAGAGACAGAGATACAGATGCAGAGACACAGAGACGGAGACACAGGGACAGAGACACAGAGACATTGACAAAGAGGCAGAGAAACAGGGACAGATTCACAGGGACAGCGACACGGAGAGAGACCCACGGAGACAGAGACACAGAGACAGAGACACAGAGACAGAGACACAGAGACGGAGACAAAGAGACAGAGACACAATGACAGAGATTCAGAGACAGAGAAACAGGGAGAGAGGCACAGAAGCGGAGACACAGAGACAGAGGCATAGACACAGAGACAGAGACACAGAGACAGAGACACAGAGACGGAGACACAGGGACAGAGACACAGAGACAGGAACACAGAGAGAGTGACTCAGAGACAGAAACACAGAGACAGATTCACAGAGACAAAGACTCAGAGATAGAGACACAGGGACAGAGACAGGGACAGAGACACAGGGACAGAGACACAGAGACAGAGACACAGAGACAGAGACAGAGAGACAGAGACACAGAGACAGAGACACAGAGACAGAGACACAGAGACAGAGACACAGGGGCAGAGACACCGAGACAGAGACACAGAGACAGAGACTGTGGGACAGAGACACAGAGACAGAGACACAGAGACAGAGTCACGGAGGCAGCGACACAGGGACAGGGACACAGAGACATAGCCGCAGAGACAGAGATATAGAGACAGAGAGACAGAGACAGAGAGACAGAGATGGAGACTGTGGGACAGAGACACAGAGACGGAGACACAGGGACAGAGACACAGAGACAGGGACACAGAGGCAGAGACACAGGGACAGATTCACAGGCAGAGACACGGAGAGAGACCCACGGAGACAGAGACACAGAGACAGAGACACAGAGACGAAGACTGTGGGACAGAGACACAGAGACGGAGACTGTGGGACAGAGACACAGAGACAGAGACACAGTGAGACAGACAGAGACAGAGACACAGAGACAGAAACACAGAGACAGGGACATAGAGACAGAGACACAGAGACGGCGACACAGGGACAGAGACACAGAGACATTGACAAAGAGGCAGAGAAACAGGGACAGATTCACAGGGACAGCGACACGGAGAGAGACCCACGGAGACAGAGACACAGAGACAGAGACACAGAGACAGAGACACAGAGACAGATACACAGAGACAGAGACACAGAGACAGAGACACAGAGACAGAGACACAGAGACAGAGACACAGAGACAGAGACACAGAGACAGAGACACAGAGACAGAGACACAGAGACGAAGACTGTGGGACAGAGACACAGAGACGGAGACTGTGGGACAGAGACACAGAGACAGAGACACAGTGAGACAGACAGAGACAGAGACACAGAGACAGAAACACAGAGACACGGACATAGAGACAGAGACACAGAGACGGCGACACAGGTACAGAGACACACGGAGAGAGGCATAGACGCAGAGACAGTGACACAGGGACAGGGACACAGAGACATAGCCACAGAGGCAGAGACATAGAGACAGAGACACAGAGACAGAGACACAGAGACGGAGATACAGGGACAGAGACAAAGAGACAGAGACACAGAGACATAGGCACAGAGACAGGGACACAGAGCAGAGACACAGAGACGGCGATTGTGGGACAGAGACACAGTGAAACAGAGAGAGAGACAGAGACGGAGACACAGGGACAGAGACACAGCGGCAGAGGCATAGACACAGAGAGAGAGACACAGAGAGAGAGACACAGAAACAGAGACACAGAGACATAGACACAGAGACAGAGACACAGGGACAGAGACACATTGACGGAGACTGTGGGACAGAGACACAGAGACGGAGACTGTGGGACAGAGACACAGAGACAGAGATTCAGATGCAGAGACACAGAGACGGAGAAACAGAGACAGAGACACAGTGAGAGAGACAGAGACACAGGGATGGAGACACTGAGACAGAAACACGGAGACAGATTCACAGAGACAGAGACACAGAGACAGAAACACAGAGACAGATTCACAGGCACAGAGACACAGAGACAGAGGCACAGAGACATAGACACAGAGACAGAGACGCAGACACGGAGACGCAAGGACAGAGACACAGAGACAGGGGCACAGAGAGAGAGACTCAGAGACAGAGACACAGTGACAGAGGCACAGAGACAGTGACACAGGGACAGGGACACAGAGACATAGCCACAGAGACAGAAATACAGAGACAGAGACACAGAGACAGAGACACAGAGACAGAGACACAGAGACGGAGATACAGGGACCGAGACACAGAGACAGGGACACAGAGAGAGTGACTCAGTGACAGAGACACAGGTACAGAGACACACGGACAGAGGCATAGACACAGAGACAGAGACACAGAGACAGTGACACAGGGACAGAGACACACGCACGGAGACAGAGACGGAGACACAGAGACGGAGACACAGGGACAGAGACACAGAAACAGGGGCACAGAGACAGAGTCACAGAGACAGAGGCACAGAGACGGAGACACAGGGACAGAGACACAGAGACAGTGACACAGGGACAGGGACACAGAGACATAGCCACAGAGACAGAGACACAGAGACAGAGACACAGGGACAGAGCCAGAGACAGAAACACAGGGACAGAGACACAGAGACGGAGACTGTGGGACAGAGACACAGAGACAGAGATACAGATGCAGAGACACAGAGACGGAGACACAGGGACAGAGACACAGAGACATTGACAAAGAGGCAGAGAAACAGGGACAGATTCACAGGGACAGCGACACGGAGAGAGACCCACGGAGACAGAGACACAGAGACAGAGACACAGAGACAGAGACACAGAGACGGAGACAAAGAGACAGAGACACAATGACAGAGATTCAGAGACAGAGAAACAGAGACAGAGACACAGAGACAGAGACACAGAGACAGAGACACAGAGACAGAGACACAGAGACAGAGACACAGTGACAGAGACACAGAGACAGAGACACAGAGACAGAGACACAGAGACAGAGACACAGAGACAGAGACACAGAGACAGAGACACAGAGACAGAGACACAGAGACAGAGACACAGAGACAGAGACACAGAGACAGAGACACAGAGACAGAGACACAGAGACAGAGACACAGAGACAGAGACACAGAGACAGAGACACAGAGACAGAGACACAGAGACAGAGACACAGAGACAGAGACACAGAGACAGAGACACAGAGACAGAGACACAGAGACAGAGACATAGAGACAGAGACACAGAGACAGAGACACACAGACCGAAACACACGCACAGAGACAGAGACAGAGACACAGAGACGGAGACACAGGGACAGAGACACAGAAGCAGGGACACAGAGACAGAGTCACAGAGACAGAGTCACAGAGACAGAGACACAGAGACAGAGGCACAGAGACAGAGACATAGAGACAGTGACACAGAGACGGCGACACAGGTACAGAGACACACGGACAGAGGCATAGACACAGAGACAGAGTCACAGAGACAGTGACACAGGGACAGGGACACAGAGACATAGCCACAGAGACAGAGACATAGAGACAGAGACACAGAGACAGAGACACAGAGACAGAGACACAGAGACGGAGACACAGGGACAGAGACACAGAGACAGGGACACAGAGAGAGTGACTCAGAGACAGAAACACAGAGACAGATTCACAGAGACAAAGACTCAGTGATAGAGACACAGGGACAGAGACAGGGACAGAGACACAGAGACAGTGACACAGAGACAGAGACACAGAGACAGAGACACAGAGACAGAGACAGAGAGACAGAGACACAGAGACAGAGACACAGAGACAGAGACACAGAGACAGAGACACAGGGGCAGAGACACCGAGACAGAGACACAGAGACAGAGACTGTGGGACAGAGACACAGAGACAGAGACACAGAGACATAGCCGCAGAGACAGAGATATAGAGACAGAGAGACAGAGACAGAGACACAGAGACGGAGACTGTGGGACAGAGACACAGAGACGGAGACACAGGGACAGAGACACAGAGACAGGGACACAGAGGCAGAGACACAGGGACAGATTCACAGACAGAGACACGGAGAGAGACCCACGGAGACAGAGACACAGAGACAGAGACACAGAGACGGAGACACAGGGACAGAGACACAGAGACAGGGACACAGAGACAGTGACACAGGGACAGAGACACAGAGACATAGACACAGAGACATAGACACAGAGACAGAGACACAGAGACAGAGACACTGGGGCAGAGACAGAGACAGAGACACAGAGACAGAGACACAGATACGGAGACTGTGGGACAGAGACACAGAGACAGAGATACAGATGCAGAGACACATAGACGGAGACACAGGGACAGAGACACAGAGACATTGAGAAAGAGGCAGAGAAACAGGGACAGATTCACAGGGACAGCGACACGGAGAGAGACCCACGGAGACAGAGACACAGAGACAGAGACACAGAGACAGAGACACAGAGACAGAGACACAGAGACGAAGACTGTGGGACAGAGACACAGAGACGGAGACTGTGGGACAGAGACACAGAGACAGAGACACAGTGAGACAGACAGAGACAGAGACACAGAGACAGAGACACAGAGACGAAGACTGTGGGACAGAGACACAGAGACGGAGACTGTGGGACAGAGACACAGAGACAGAGACACAGTGAGACAGACAGAGACAGAGACACAGAGACAGAAACACAGAGACAGGGACATAGAGACAGATACACAGAGACGGCGACACAGGTACAGAGACACACGGACAGAGGCATAGACGCAGAGACAGTGACACAGGGACAGGGACACAGAGACATAGCCACAGAGGCAGAGACATAGAGACAGAGACACTGAGACAGAGACACAGAGACGGAGATACAGGGACAGAGACAAAGAGACAGAGACACAGAGACATAGGCACAGAGACAGGGACACAGAGCAGAGACACAGAGACGGCGATTGTGGGACAGAGACACAGTGAAACAGAGAGAGACACAGAGACGGAGACACAGGGACAGAGACACAGCGGCAGAGGCATAGACACAGAGAGAGAGACACAGAGAGAGAGACACAGAAACAGAGACACAGACACATAGACACAGAGACAGAGACACTGGGACAGAGACACATTGACGGAGACTGTGGGACAGAGACACAGAGACGGAGACTGTGGGACAGAGACACAGAGACAGAGACTCAGAGACAGAGACACACGCACGGAGACAGAGACGGAGACACAGAGACGGAGACACAGGGACAGAGACACAGAAACAGGGACACAGAGACAGAGTCACAGAGACAGAGGCACAGAGACGGAGACACAGGGACAGAGACACAGAGACAGTGACACAGGGACAGGGACACAGAGACATAGCCACAGAGACAGAGACACAGAGACAGAGACACAGGGACAGAGACAGAGACAGAAACACAGAGACAGAGACACAGAGACGGAGACTGTGGGACAGAGACACAGAGACAGAGATACAGATGCAGAGACACAGAGACGGAGACACAGGGACAGAGACACAGAGACAGAGATTCAGATGCAGAGACACAGAGACGGAGACACAGGGACAGAGACACAGAGACATGGACACAGAGGCAGATACACAGGGACAGATTCACTGAGACAGCGACACGGAGAGAGACCCACGGAGACAGAGACACAGAGACAGAGACACAGAGACGGAGACACAGGGACAGAGACACAGAAACAGGGACACAGGGACAGAGACACAGAGACAGAGATTCAGATGCAGAGACACAGAGACAGAGACACAGAGACGGCGACACAGGTACAGAGACACACGGACAGAGGCATAGACACAGAGACAGAGTCACAGAGACAGTGACACAGGGACAGGGACACAGAGACATAGCCACAGAGACAGAGATATAGAGTCAGAGACACAGAGACAGAGAGACAGAGACGGAGACTGTGGGATAGAGACACAGAGAAAGACAAACAGAGACAGAGACAGAGACAGAGACACAGAGACAGAGACTCAGAGACAGAGACACACGCACGGAGACAGAGACGGAGACACAGAGACGGAGACACAGGGACAGAGACACAGAAACAGGGGCACAGAGACAGAGTCACAGAGACAGAGGCACAGAGACGGAGACACAGGGACAGAGACACAGAGACAGTGACACAGGGACAGGGACACAGAGACATAGCCACAGAGACAGAGACACAGAGACAGAGACACAGGGACAGAGCCAGAGACAGAAACACAGGGACAGAGACACAGAGACGGAGACTGTGGGACAGAGACACAGAGACAGAGATACAGATGCAGAGACACAGAGACGGAGACACAGGGACAGAGACACAGAGACAGAGATTCAGATGCAGAGACACAGAGACGGAGACACAGGGACAGAGACACAGAGACATGGACACAGAGGCAGATACACAGGGACAGATTCACTGAGACAGCGACACGGAGAGAGACCCACGGAGACAGAGACACAGAGACAGAGACACAGAGACGGAGACACAGGGACAGAGACACAGAAACAGGGACACAGGGACAGAGACACAGAGACAGAGATTCAGATGCAGAGACACAGAGACAGAGACACAGAGACGGCGACATAGGTACAGAGACACAGAGACAGAGACACAGAGACAGAGACACAGAGACAGAGTCACGGAGACAGTGACACAGGGACAGGGACACAGAGACATAGCCACAGAGACAGAGATATAGAGTCAGAGACACAGAGACAGAGAGACAGAGACGGAGACTGTGGGATAGAGACACAGAGAAAGACAAACAGAGACAGAGACAGAGACAGAGACACAGAGACAGAGACTCAGAGACAGAGACACACGCACGGAGACAGAGACGGAGACACAGAGACGGAGACACAGGGACAGAGACACAGAAACAGGGGCACAGAGACAGAGTCACAGAGACAGAGGCACAGAGACGGAGACACAGGGACAGAGACACAGAGACAGTGACACAGGGACAGGGACACAGAGACATAGCCACAGAGACAGAGACACAGAGACAGAGACACAGGGACAGAGCCAGAGACAGAAACACAGGGACAGAGACACAGAGACGGAGCCTTTGGGACAGAGACACAGAGACAGAGATACAGATGCAGAGACACAGAGACGGAGACACAGGGACAGAGACACAGAGACATTGACAAAGAGGCAGAGAAACAGGGACAGATTCACAGGGACAGCGACACGGAGAGAGACCCACGGAGACAGAGACACAGAGACAGAGACACAGAGACAGAGACACAGAGACGGAGACAAAGAGACAGAGACACAATGACAGAGATTCAGAGACAGAGAAACAGAGACAGAGACACAGAGACAGAGACACAGAGACAGAGACACAGAGACAGAGACACAGAGACAGAGACACAGTGACAGAGACACAGAGACAGAGACACAGAGACAGAGACACAGAGACAGAGACACAGAGACAGAGACACAGAGACAGAGACACAGAGACAGAGACACAGAGACAGAGACACAGAGACAGAGACACAGAGACAGAGACACAGAGACAGAGACACAGAGACAGAGACACAGAGACAGAGACACAGAGACAGAGACACAGAGACAGAGACACAGAGACAGAGACACAGAGACAGAGACACAGAGACAGAGACACAGAGACAGAGACATAGAGACAGAGACACAGAGACAGAGACACACAGACCGAAACACACGCACAGAGACAGAGACAGAGACACAGAGACGGAGACACAGGGACAGAGACACAGAAGCAGGGACACAGAGACAGAGTCACAGAGACAGAGTCACAGAGACAGAGACACAGAGACAGAGGCACAGAGACAGAGACATAGAGACAGTGACACAGAGACGGCGACACAGGTACAGAGACACACGGACAGAGGCATAGACACAGAGACAGAGTCACAGAGACAGTGACACAGAGACAGAGACACAGAGACAGAGGCACAGAGACAGAGACATAGAGACAGTGACACAGAGACGGCGACACAGGTACAGAGACACACGGACAGAGGCATAGACACAGAGACAGAGTCACAGAGACAGTGACACAGGGACAGGGACACAGAGACATAGCCACAGAGACAGAGACATAGAGACAGAGACACAGAGACAGAGACACAGAGACAGAGACACAGAGACGGAGACACAGGGACAGAGACACAGAGACAGGGACACAGAGAGAGTGACTCAGAGACAGAAACACAGAGACAGATTCACAGAGACAAAGACTCAGAGATAGAGACACAGGGACAGAGACAGGGACAGAGACACAGAGACAGAGACACAGAGACAGAGACACAGAGACAGAGACACAGAGACAGAGACAGAGAGACAGAGACACAGAGACAGAGACACAGAGACAGAGACACAGAGACAGAGACACAGGGGCAGAGACACCGAGACAGAGACACAGAGACAGAGACTGTGGGACAGAGACACAGAGACAGAGACACAGAGACATAGCCGCAGAGACAGAGATATAGAGACAGAGAGACAGAGACAGAGACACAGAGACGGAGACTGTGGGACAGAGACACAGAGACGGAGACACAGGGACAGAGACACAGAGACAGGGACACAGAGGCAGAGACACAGGGACAGATTCACAGACAGAGACACGGAGAGAGACCCACGGAGACAGAGACACAGAGACAGAGACACAGAGACGGAGACACAGGGACAGAGACACAGAGACAGGGACACAGAGACAGTGACACAGGGACAGAGACACAGAGACATAGACACAGAGACATAGACACAGAGACAGAGACACAGAGACAGAGACACTGGGGCAGAGACAGAGACAGAAACACAGAGACAGAGACACAGATACGGAGACTGTGGGACAGAGACACAGAGACAGAGATACAGATGCAGAGACACATAGACGGAGACACAGGGACAGAGACACAGAGACATTGAGAAAGAGGCAGAGAAACAGGGACAGATTCACAGGGACAGCGACACGGAGAGAGACCCACGGAGACAGAGACACAGAGACAGAGACACAGAGACAGATACACAGAGACAGAGACACAGAGACAGAGACACAGAGACGGAGACAAAGGGACAGAGACACAATGACAGAGATTCAGAGACAGAGAAACAGGGAGAGAGGCACAGAAGCGGAGACACAGAGACAGGAACACAGAGAGAGTGACTCAGAGACAGAAACACAGGGACAGAGACACAGAGACAGAGACACAGAGACAGAGACACAGAGACAGAGACACAGAGACAGAGACACAGAGACAGAGACACAGAGACAGAGACACAGAGACAGAGACACAGAGACAGAGACACAGAGACAGATGCACAGAGACAGAGACACAGAGACAGAGACACAGAGACAGAGACACAGAGACAGAGACACAGAGACAGAGACACAGAGACAGAGACACAGAGACGAAGACTGTGGGACAGAGACACAGAGACGGAGACTGTGGGACAGAGACACAGAGACAGAGACACAGTGAGACAGACAGAGACAGAGACACAGAGACAGAGACACAGAGACGAAGACTGTGGGACAGAGACACAGAGACGGAGACTGTGGGACAGAGACACAGAGACAGAGACACAGTGAGACAGACAGAGACAGAGACACAGAGACAGAAACACAGAGACAGGGACATAGAGACAGAGACACAGAGACGGCGACACAGGTACAGAGACACACGGACAGAGGCATAGACGCAGAGACAGTGACACAGGGACAGGGACACAGAGACATAGGCACAGAGACAGGGACACAGAGCAGAGACACAGAGACGGCGATTGTGGGACAGAGACACAGAGACAGAGACACAGTGAAACAGAGAGAGACACAGAGACGGAGACACAGGGACAGAGACACAGCGGCAGAGGCATAGACACAGAGAGAGAGACACAGAGACAGAGACACAGAGACATAGACACAGAGACAGAGACACAGGGACAGAGACACATTGACGGAGACTGTGGGACAGAGACACAGAGACGGAGACTGTGGGACAGAGACACAGAGACAGAGATTCAGATGCAGAGACACACAGACGGAGAAACAGAGACAGAGACACAGTGAGAGAGACAGAGACACAGGGATGGAGACACTGAGACAGAAACACGGAGACAGATTCACAGAGACAGAGACACAGAGACAGAAACACAGAGACAGATTCACAGGCACAGAGACACAGAGACAGAAATACAGAGACAGAGACACAGAGACAGAGACACAGAGACGGAGAAACAGGGACAGAGACACAGAGACAGGGACACAGAGAGAGTGACTCAGTGACAGAGACACAGGTACAGAGACACACGGACAGAGGCATAGACACAGAGACAGAGACACAGAGACAGTGACACAGGGACAGGGACACAGAGACATAGCCACAGAGACAGAGACATAGAGACAGAGACACAGAGACAGAGACACAGAGACGGAGATACAGGGACAGAGACACAGAGACAGGGACACAGAGAGAGTGACTCAGTGACAGAGACACAGGGACAGAGGCACAGAGACATAGACACAGAGACAGAGACACAGAGACGGAGACTGTGGGACAGAGACACTGAGACGGAGACTGTGGGACAGAGACACAGAGACAGAGATTCAGATGCAGAAACACAGAGACGGAGACACAGGGACAGAGACACAGAGAGAGAGATTCAGATGCAGAGACACAGAGACGGAGACACAGGGACAGAGACACAGAGACAGAGATTCAGATGCAGAGACACAGAGACGGAGACACAGGGACAGAGACACAGAGACATGGACACAGAGGCAGATACACAGGGACAGATTCACAGAGACAGCGACACGGAGAGAGACCCACGGAGACAGAGACACAGAGACAGAGACACAGAGACGGAGACACAGGGACTGAGACACAGAAACAGGGACACAGGGACAGAGACACAGAGACAGGGACACAGAGACAGAGACACAGAGACAGAGACACAGAGACAGAGACACAGAGACAGAGACACAGAGACAGAGACACGGAGACGGAGACGGAGACACAGGGACAGATTCACAGAGACAGCGACACGGAGACAGAGACACAGAGACGAAGACACGGAGACGGAGACACAGAGACAGAGGCACAGAGACGGAGACACAAGGACAGAGACACAGAGACAGGGACACAGAGAGAGAGACTCAGAGACAGAGACACAGAGACAGAGATACAGAGACCGAGACGCAGAGACAGATACAGAGGCAGAGACACAGAGACAGAGACAGAGACACAGAGACGGAGACGCAGGGACGGAGACACAGAGACCCAGACACAGAGACAGAGATTCGGAGACAGAGACACAGAGACGGCGACACAGGTACAGAGACACACGGTCAGAGGCATAGACACAGAGACAGAGTCACGGAGACAGTGACACAGGGACAGGGACACAGAGACATAGCCACAGAGACAGAGATATAGAGACAGAGACACAGAGACAGAGACACAGAGACAGAGACACAGAGACAGAGACACAGAGACAGAGACACAGAGACAGAGATACAGAGACAGAGACACAGACACAGAGACAGAGACACAGAGACAGAGACACAGAGACAGAGACACAGAGACAGAGACACAGAGACAGAGACACAGAGACAGAGACACAGAGACAGAGACACAGAGACAGAGACACAGAGACAGAGACACAGAGACAGAGACACAGAGACGAAGACTGTGGGACAGAGACACAAAAACGGAGACTGTGGGACAGAGACACAGAGACAGAGGCACAGTGAGACAAACAGAGACACAGAGACGAAGACACAGGGACAGAGACACAGAGACGGAAACACAGAGACAGATTCACAGAGACAGAGACACAGAGACAGAGGCACAGAGACGGAGACACAAGGACAGAGACACAGAGACAGGGACACAGGGAGAGAGACTCAGAGACAGAGACACAGACAGAGAGATACAGAGACCGAGACGCAGAGACAGATACAGAGGCAGAGACACAGAGAGAGAGACAGAGACAGAGACAGAGACAGAGACACAGAGACAGGGACACAGAGAGAGAAACTCAGAGACAGAGACACTGAGACGGAGACGCAGAGACAGATACAGAGGCAGAGACAAAGACTCAGAGACAGAGACACAGGGACAGAGACAGAGACAGAGACACAGAGACAGAGACACGGAGACCGAGACTGTGAGACAGAGACACAGAGACACAGATTCGGATGCAGAGGCACAGAGACGGCGACAAAGGGACAGAGACACAGAGACATGGACACGGAGACGGAGACACAGGGACAGATTCACAGAGACAGCGACACGGAGACAGAGACACAGAGACGAAGACACAGAGACAGAGACACAGAGACAGAGGCACAGAGACGGAGACACAAGGACAGAGACACAGAGACAGGGACACAGAGAGAGAGACTCAGAGACAGAGACACAGAGACAGAGATACAGAGACCGAGACGCAGAGACAGATACAGAGGCAGAGACACAGAGACAGAGACAGAGACACAGAGACGGAGACGCAGGGACGGAGACATAGAGACCCAGACACAGAGACAGAGATTCGGAGACAGAGACACAGAGACGGCGACACAGGTACAGAGACACACGGACAGAGGCATAGACACAGAGTCAGAGTCACGGAGACAGTGACGCAGGGACAGGGACACAGAGACATAGCCACAGAGACAGAGATATTGAGACAGAGACACAGAGACAGAGACACAGAGACGGAGACCGTGGGACAGAGACACAGAGACGGAGACACAGGGACAGAGACACAGAGACAGGGACACAGAGGCAGAGACACAGGGACAGATTCACAGACAGAGACACGGAGAGAGACCCACGGAGACAGAGACACAGAGACAGAGGCACAGAGACGGAGACACAAGGACAGAGACACAGAGACAGTGACACAGGGACAGGGACACAGAGACATAGCCACAGAGACAGAGACACAGAGACAGAGACACAGGGACAGAGACAGAGACAGAAACACAGAGACAGAGACGCAGAGACGGAGACTGTGGGACAGAGACACAGAGACAGAGATACAGATGCAGAGACACAGAGACGGAGACACAGGGACAGAGACACAGAGACATTGACAAAGAGGCAGAGAAACAGGGACAGATGCACAGGGACAGCGACACGGAGAGAGACCCACGGAGACAGAGACACAGAGACAGAGACACAGAGACAGAGGCACAGAGACGGAGACACAAGGACAGAGACACAGAGACAGTGACACAGGGACAGGGACACAGAGACATAGCCACAGAGACAGAGACACAGAGACAGAGACACAGGGACAGAGACAGAGACAGAAACACAGAGACAGAGACGCAGAGACGGAGACTGTGGGACAGAGACACAGAGACAGAGATACAGATGCAGAGACACAGAGACGGAGACACAGGGACAGAGACACAGAGACATTGACAAAGAGGCGGAGAAACAGGGACAGATTCACAGGGACAGCGACACGGAGAGAGACCCACGGAGACAGAGACACAGAGACAGAGACACAGAGACAGAGACACAGAGACAGAGACACAGAGACAGAGACACAGAGACAGAGACACAGAGACAGAGACACAGAGACAGAGACACAGGGACAGAGACACAGAGACAGAGACACAGAGACAGAGACACAGAGACAGAGACACAGAGACAGAGACACAGAGACAGAGACACAGAGACAGAGACACAGAGACAGAGACACAGAGACAGAGACACAGAGACAGAGACACAGAGACAGAGACACAGAGACAGAGACACAGAGACAGAGACACAGAGACAGAGACACAGAGACAGAGACACAGAGACAGAGACTCAGAGACAGAGACACACGCACAGAGACAGAGACAGAGACGCAGAGACGGAGACACAGGGACAGAGACACAGAAACAGGGACACAGAGACAGAGTCACAGAGACAGAGGCATAGAGACGGAGACACAAGGACAGAGACACAGAGACAGTGACACAGGGACAGGGACACAGAGACATAGCCACAGAGACAGAGACACAGGGACAGAGACAGAGACAGAAACACAAAGACAGAGACGCAGAGACGGAGACTGTGGGACAGAGACACGGAGACAGAGATACAGATGCAGAGACACAGAGACGGAGACACAGAGACAGAGGCACAGAGACGGAGACACAAGGACAGAGACACAGAGACAGGGACACAGGGAGAGAGACTCAGAGACAGAGACACAGACAGAGAGATACAGAGACCGAGACGCAGAGACAGATACAGAGGCAGAGACACAGAGAGAGAGACAGAGACAGAGACAGAGACAGAGACACAGAGACAGGGACACAGAGAGAGAAACTCAGAGACAGAGACACTGAGACGGAGACGCAGAGACAGATACAGAGGCAGAGACAAAGACTCAGAGACAGAGACACAGGGACAGAGACAGAGACAGAGACACAGAGACAGAGACACGGAGACCGAGACTGTGAGACAGAGACACAGAGACACAGATTCAGATGCAGAGGCACAGAGACGGCGACACAGGGACAGAGACACAGAGACATGGACACGGAGACGGAGACACAGGGACAGATTCACAGAGACAGCGACACGGAGACAGAGACACAGAGACGAAGACACAGAGACAGAGACACAGAGACAGAGGCACAGAGACGGAGACACAAGGACAGAGACACAGAGACAGGGACACAGAGAGAGAGACTCAGAGACAGAGACACAGAGACAGAGATACAGAGACCGAGACGCAGAGACAGATACAGAGGCAGAGACACAGAGACAGAGACAGAGACACAGAGACGGAGACGCAGGGACGGAGACATAGAGACCCAGACACAGAGACAGAGATTCGGAGACAGAGACACAGAGACGGCGACACAGGTACAGAGACACACGGACAGAGGCATAGACACAGAGTCAGAGTCACGGAGACAGTGACGCAGGGACAGGGACACAGAGACATAGCCACAGAGACAGAGATATTGAGACAGAGACACAGAGACAGAGACACAGAGACGGAGACCGTGGGACAGAGACACAGAGACGGAGACACAGGGACAGAGACACAGAGACAGGGACACAGAGGCAGAGACACAGGGACAGATTCACAGACAGAGACACGGAGAGAGACCCACGGAGACAGAGACACAGAGACAGAGGCACAGAGACGGAGACACAAGGACAGAGACACAGAGGCAGTGACACAGGGACAGGGACACAGAGACATAGCCACAGAGACAGAGACACAGAGACAGAGACACAGGGACAGAGACAGAGACAGAAACACAGAGACAGAGACGCAGAGACGGAGACTGTGGGACAGAGACACAGAGACAGAGATACAGATGCAGAGACACAGAGACGGAGACACAGGGACAGAGACACAGAGACATTGACAAAGAGGCAGAGAAACAGGGACAGATTCACAGGGACAGCGACACGGAGAGAGACCCACGGAGACAGAGACACAGAGACAGAGACACAGAGACAGAGACACAGAGACAGAGACACAGAGACAGAGACACAGAGACAGAGACACAGAGACAGAGACACAGAGACAGAGACACAGGGACAGAGACACAGAGACAGAGACACAGAGACAGAGACACAGAGACAGAGACACAGAGACAGAGACACAGAGACAGAGACACAGAGACAGAGACACAGAGACAGAGACACAGAGACAGAGACACAGAGACAGAGACACAGAGACAGAGACACAGAGACAGAGACACAGAGACAGAGACTCAGAGACAGAGACACACGCACAGAGACAGAGACAGAGACGCAGAGACGGAGACACAGGGACAGAGACACAGAAACAGGGACACAGAGACAGAGTCACAGAGACAGAGGCATAGAGACGGAGACACAAGGACAGAGACACAGAGACAGTGACACAGGGACAGGGACACAGAGACATAGCCACAGAGACAGAGACACAGGGACAGAGACAGAGACAGAAACACAAAGACAGAGACGCAGAGACGGAGACTGTGGGACAGAGACACAGAGACAGAGATACAGATGCAGAGACACAGAGACGGAGACACAGGGACAGAGACACAGAGACATTGACAAAGAGGATGAGAAACAGGGACAGATTCACAGGGACAGCGACACGGAGAGAGACCCACGGAGACAGAGACACAGAGACAGAGACACAGAGACAGAGACACAGGGACAGAGACACAGGGACAGAGACACAGAGACAGAGACACAGAGACAGAGACACAGAGACAGAGACACAGAGACAGAGACACAGAGACAGAGACACAGAGACAGAGACACAGAGACAGAGACACAGAGACAGAGACACAGAGACAGAGACACAGAGACAGAGACACAGAGACAGAGACACAGAGACAGAGACACAGAGACAGAGACTCAGAGACAGAGACACACGCACAGAGACAGAGACAGAGACGCAGAGACGGAGACACAGGGACAGAGACACAGAAACAGGGACACAGAGACAGAGTCACAGAGACAGAGGCATAGAGACGGAGACACAAGGACAGAGACACAGAGACAGTGACACAGGGACAGGGACACAGAGACATAGCCACAGAGACAGAGACACAGGGACAGAGACAGAGACAGAAACACAAAGACAGAGACGCAGAGACGGAGACTGTGGGACAGAGACACAGAGACAGAGATACAGATGCAGAGACACAGAGACGGAGACACAGGGACAGAGACACAGAGACATTGACAAAGAGGATGAGAAACAGGGACAGATTCACAGGGACAGCGACACGGAGAGAGACCCACGGAGACAGAGACACAGAGACAGAGACACAGAGACAGAGACACAGAGACATAGCCACAGAGACAGAGACACAGAGACAGAGACACAGGGAGAGAGACTCAGAGACAGAGACACAGACAGAGAGATACAGAGACCGAGACGCAGAGACAGATACAGAGGCAGAGACACAGAGAGAGAGACAGAGGCAGGGACAGAGACAGAGACACAGAGACAGGGACACAGAGAGAGAAACTCAGAGACAGAGACACAGAGACGGAGACGCAGAGACAGATACAGAGGCAGAGACAAAGACTCAGAGACAGAGACACAGGGACAGAGACAGAGACAGAGACACAGAGACAGAGACACGGAGACCAACACTGTGAGACAGAGACACAGAGACAGAGATTCAGATGCAGAGGCACAGAGACGGCGACACAGGGACAGAGACACAGAGACATGGACACGGAGACGGAGACACAGGGACAGATTCACAGAGACAGCGACACGGAGACAGAGACACAGAGACGAAGACACAGAGACAGAGACACAGAGACAGAGGCACAGAGACGGAGACACAAGGACAGAGACACAGAGACAGGGACACAGAGAGAGTGACTAGAGACACAGACACAGAGACAGAGATACAGAGACCGAGACGCAGAGACAGATACAGAGGCAGAGACACAGAGACAGAGACAGAGACACAGAGACAGAGACAGAGACAGAGACAGAGACACAGAGACAGAGACACGGAGACCGAGACTGTGAGACAGAGACACAGAGACAGAGATTCAGATGCAGAGGCACAGAGACGGCGACACAGGGACAGAGACACAGAGACATGGACACGGAGACGGAGACACAGGGACAGATTCACAGAGACAGCGACACGGAGACAGAGACACAGAGACGAAGACACAGAGACAGAGACACAGAGACAGAGGCACAGAGACGGAGACACAAGGACAGAGACACAGAGACAGGGACACAGAGAGAGAGACTCAGAGACAGAGACACAGAGACAGAGATACAGAGACCGAGACGCAGAGACAGATACAGAGGCAGAGACACAGAGACAGAGACAGAGACACAGAGACGGAGACGCAGGGACGGAGACACAGAGACCCAGACACAGAGACAGAGATTCGGAGACAGAGACACAGAGACGGCGACACAGGTACAGAGACACACGGACAGAGGCATAGACACAGAGACAGAGTCACGGAGACAGTGACGCAGGGACAGGGACACAGAGACATAGCCACAGAAACAGAGATATAGAGACAGAGACACAGAGACAGAGACACAGAGACGGAGACCGTGGGATAGAGACACAGAGACGGAGACACAGGGACAGAGACACAGAGACAGGGACACGGAGGCAGAGACACAGGGACAGATTCACAGACAGAGACACGGAGAGAGACCCACGGAGACAGAGACACAGAGACAGAGACGCAGAGACGGAGACACAGGGACAGAGACACAGAGACAGGGACACAGAGACAGTGACACAGGGACAGAGACACAGAGACATAGACACAGAGACATAGACACAGAGACAGAGACACAGAGACAGAGACACAGAGACGGAGACTGTGGGACAGAGACACAGAGAAAGAGAAACAGAGACCGAGACAGAGACAGAGACACAGAGACAGAGACTCAGAGACAGAGACACACGCACAGAGACAGAGACAGAGACACAGAGACGGCGACACAGGTACAGAGACACACGGACAGAGGCATAGACACAGAGACAGAGTCACGGAGACAGTGACGCAGGGACAGGGACACAGAGACATAGCCACAGAAACAGAGATATAGAGACAGAGACACAGAGACAGAGACACAGAGACGGAGACCGTGGGATAGAGACACAGAGACAGTGACACAGGGACAGGGACACAGAGACATAGCCACAGAGACAGAGACACAGAGACAGAGACACAGGGACAGAGACAGAGACAGAAACACAGAGACAGAGACGCAGAGACGGAGACTGTGGGACAGAGACACAGAGACAGAGATACAGATGCAGAGACACAGAGACGGAGACACAGGGACAGAGACACAGAGACATTGACAAAGAGGCAGAGAAACAGGGACAGATTCACAGGGACAGCGACACGGAGAGAGACCCACGGAGACAGAGACACAGAGACAGAGACACAGAGACAGAGACACAGAGACAGAGACACAGAGACAGAGACACAGAGACGAAGACTGTGGGACAGAGACACAGAGACGGAGACTGTGGGACAGAGACACAGAAACAGAGACACAGTGAGACAGACAGAGACACAGAGACGAAGACACAGGGACAGAGACACAGAGACAGAAACACAGAGACAGATTCACAGAGACAGAGACACAGAGACAGAGGCACAGAGGCGGTGACACAAGGACAGAGACACAGAGACAGGGACACAGGGAGAGAGACTCAGAGACAGAGACACAGACAGAGAGATACAGAGACCGAGACGCAGAGACAGATACAGAGGCAGAGACACAGAGAGAGAGACAGAGGCAGGGACAGAGACAGAGACACAGAGACAGGGACACAGAGAGAGAAACTCAGAGACAGAGACACAGAGACGGAGACGCAGAGACAGATACAGAGGCAGAGACAAAGACTCAGAGACAGAGACACAGGGACAGAGACAGAGACAGAGACACAGAGACAGAGACACGGAGACCAACACTGTGAGACAGAGACACAGAGACAGAGATTCAGATGCAGAGGCACAGAGACGGCGACACAGGGACAGAGACACAGAGACATGGACACGGAGACGGAGACACAGGGACAGATTCACAGAGACAGCGACACGGAGACAGAGACACAGAGACGAAGACACAGAGACAGAGACACAGAGACAGAGGCACAGAGACGGAGACACAAGGACAGAGACACAGAGACAGGGACACAGAGAGAGTGACTAGAGACACAGACACAGAGACAGAGATACAGAGACCGAGACGCAGAGACAGATACAGAGGCAGAGACACAGAGACAGAGACAGAGACACAGAGACGGAGACTGTGGGACAGAGACACACAGACGGAGACACAGGGACAGAGATACAGAGACAGGGACACAGAGGCAGAGACACAGGGACAGATTCACAGACAGAGACACGGAGAGAGACCCACGGAGACAGAGACACAGAGACAGAGACACAGAGACGGAGACACAGGGACAGAGACACAGAGACAGGGACATAGAGACAGTGACATAGGGATAGAGACACAGAGAGAGAGACACAGAGACGAAGACTGTGGGACAGAGACACAGAGACGGAGACTGTGGGACAGAGACACAGAAACAGGGACACGGAGGCAGAGACACAGGGACAGAGACACAGAGACAGGGACACGGAGGCAGAGACACAGGGACAGATTCACAGACAGAGACACGGAGAGAGACCCACGGAGACAGAGACACAGAGACAGAGACGCAGAGACGGAGACACAGGGACAGAGACACAGAGACAGGGACACAGAGACAGTGACACAGGGACAGAGACACAGAGACAGAGACACAGAGACAGAGACACAGAGACAGAGACACAGAGACAGAGACACAGAGACAGAGACACAGAGACAGAGAAACAGGGACAGATTCACAGGGACAGCGACACGGAGAGAGACCCACGGAGACAGAGACACAGAGACAGAGACGCAGAGACGGAGACTGTGGGACAGAGACACAGAGACAGAGATACAGATGCAGAGACACAGAGACGGAGACACAGGGACAGAGACACAGAGACATTGACAAAGAGGCAGAGAAACAGGGACAGATTCACAGGGACAGCGACACGGAGAGAGACCCACGGAGACAGAGACACAGAGACAGAGACACAGAGACAGAGACACAGAGACAGAGACACAGAGACAGAGACACAGAGACAGAGACACAGAGACAGAGACACAGAGACAGAGACACAGAGACAGAGACACAGAGACAGAGACACAGAGACAGAGACACAGAGACAGAGACACAGAGACAGAGACACAGAGACAGAGACACAGAGACAGAGACACAGAGACAGAGACACAGAGACAGAGACACAGAGACAGAGACACAGAGACAGAGACACAGAGACAGAGACACAGAGACAGAGACACAGAGACAGAGACACAGAGACAGAGACACAGAGACTGAGACACAGAGACAGAGACACAGAGACAGAGACACAGAGACAGAGACACAGAGACAGAGACACAGAGAGAGTGACACAGAGACAGAGACAGAGACAGAGACACAGAGACAGAGACACGGAGGCCGAGACTGTGAGACAGAGACACAGAGACAGAGATTCAGATGCAGAGGCACAGAGACGGCGACACAGGGACAGAGACACAGAGACATGGACACGGAGACGGAGACACAGGGACAGATTCACAGAGACAGCGACACGGAGACAGAGACACAGAGACGAAGACACAGAGACAGAGACACAGAGACAGAGGCACAGAGACGGAGACACAAGGACAGAGACACAGAGACAGGGACACAGAGAGAGAGACTCAGAGACAGAGACACAGAGACAGAGATACAGAGACCGAGACGCAGAGACAGATACAGAGGCAGAGACACAGAGACAGAGACAGAGACACAGAGACGGAGACGCAGGGACGGAGACACAGAGACCCAGACACAGAGACAGAGATTCGGAGACAGAGACACAGAGACGGCGACACAGGTACAGAGACACACGGACAGAGGCATAGACACAGAGACAGAGTCACGGAGACAGTGACACAGGGACAGGGACACAGAGACATAGCCACAGAGACAGAGACATAGAGACAGAGACACAGAGACGGAGATTGTTGGACAGAGACACAGAGACAGAGACACAGTGAAACAGAGAGAGACACAGAGACGGAGACACAATGGACAGAGACACAGAGGCAGAGGCATAGACACAGAGAGAGAGTCACAGAGAGAGAGACACAGAGACAGAGACACAGAGACATAGACACAGAGACAGAGACACAGGGACAGAGACACAGTGACGGAGACTGTGGGACAGAGACACAGAGACGGAGACTGTGGGACAGAGACACAGAGACAGAGATTCAGATGCAGAGACACAGAGACGGAGAAACAGAGACAGAGACACAGTGAGAGAGACAGAGACACAGGGGCGGAGACACTGAGACAGAAACACAGAGACAGATTCACAGAGACAGAGACACAGAGACAGAGGCACAGAGACGGAGACACAAGGACAGAGACACAGAAACAGGGACACAGAGAGAGAGACTCAGAGACAGAGACACAGAGACAGAGACACAGAGACAGAGACACAGAGACAGAGACACAGAGACAGAGACACAGAGACAGAGACACAGAGACAGAGACACAGAGACAGAGACACAGAGACAGAGACACAGAGACAGAGACACAGAGACAGAGACACAGAGACAGAGACACAGAGACAGAGACACAGAGACAGAGACACAGAGACAGAGACACAGAGACAGAGACAGAGACACAGAGACAGAGGCACAGAGACGGAGACACAAGGACAGAGACACAGAGACAGTGACACAGGGACAGGGACACAGAGACATAGCCACAGAGACAGAGACACAGAGACAGAGACACAGAAACAGGGACACAGAGACCGAGTCACAGAGACAGAGTCACAGAGACAGAGACACAGAGACAGGGACACAGACACAGAGACACAGAGACAGAGACACAGAGACAGAGACACAGAGACAGAGACATAGAGACAGAGACACAGAGACGGAGATACAGGGACAGAGACACAGGGACAGGGACACAGAGAGAGTGACTCAGTGACAGAGACACAGGGACAGAGGCACAGAGACATAGAAACAGAGACAGAGACACAGGGACAGAGACACAGAGACGGAGACTGTGGGACAGAGACACAGAGACGAAGACTGTGGGACAGAGACACAGAGACAGAGATTCAGATGCAGAGACACAGAGACGGAGACACAGGGACAGAGACACAGAGACAGAGATTCAGATGCAGAGACACAGAGACGGAGACACAGGGACAGAGACACAGAGACAGAGATTCAGATGCAGAGACACAGAGACGGAGACACAGGGACAGAGACACAGAGACATGGACACAGAGGCAGATACACAGGGACAGATTCACAGAGACAGCGACACGGAGAGAGACCCACGGAGACAGAGACACAGAGACAGAGACACAGAGACAGAGATTCAGATGCAGAGACACAGAGACGGAGACACAGGGACAGAGACACAGAGACAGAGATTCAGATGCAGAGACACAGAGACGGAGACACAGGGACAGAGACACAGAGACATGGACACAGAGGCAGATACACAGGGACAGATTCACAGAGACAGCGACACGGAGAGAGACCCACGGAGACAGAGACACAGAGACAGAGACACAGAGACGGAGACACAGGGACAGAGACACAGAAACAGGGACACAGAGACAGAGTCACAGAGACAGAGTCACAGAGACAGAGACACAGAGACAGGGACACAGACACAGAGACACAGAGACAGAGACAAAGAGACAGAGACACAGAGACAGAGACACAGAGACAGAGACACAGAGACCGAAACACACGCACAGAGACGGAGACAGAGACACAGAGACGGAGACACAGGGACAGAGACACAGAAACAGGGACACAGAGACAGAGTCACAGAGACAGAGTCACAGAGACAGAGACACAGAGACAGGGACACAGACACAGAGACAATGAGACAGAGCCACAGAGACAAAGACACACAGATAGAGACACAGAGACCGAGACAAAGAGACAGAGACACAATGACAGATATTCAGAGACAGAGACACAGGGAGAGAGGCACAGAAGCGGAGACACAGAGACAGAGGCATAGACACAGAGACAGAGACACAGAGAGAGTGACACAGAGACAGAGACACAGAGACAGAGACACAGAGACAGAGACACAGAGACAGAGACACAGAGACAGAGACACAGAGACAGAGACACAGAGACAGAGACACAGAGACAGAAACACAGAGACAGGGACATAGAGACAGAGACACAGAGACGGCGACACAGGTACAGAGACACACGGACAGAGGCATCGACACAGAGACAGTGACACAGGGACAGGGACACAGAGACATAGCCACAGAGACAGAGACATAGAGACAGAGACACAGAGACAGAGACACAGAGACGGAAATACAGGGACAGAGACAAAGAGACAGAGACACAGAGACATAGGCACAGAGACAGAGACACAGGGACAGAGACACAGTGACGGAGACTGTGGGACAGAGACACAGAGACGGAGGCTGTGGGACAGAGACACAGAGACAGAGATTCAGATGCAGAGACACAGAGACGGAGAAACAGAGACAGGGACACAGTGAGAGAGACAGAGACACAGGGACGGAGACACTGAGACAGAAACACAGAGACAGATTCACAGCGACAGAGACACAGAGACAGAGGCACAGAGACGGTGACACACGGGCAGAGACACAGAAAGAGGGACACAGAGAGAGAGACTCAAAGACAGAGACACAGAGACGAAGACACAGGGACAGAGACAAAGATACAGAGACACAGAGACATAGACACAGAGACAGAGACGCAGAGACAGAGACACAGAGACAGAGACACAGAGACAGAGACACAGAGACAGAGACACAGAGACAGAGACACAGAGACAGAGACACAGAGACAGAGACACAGAGACAGAGACACAGAGACAGAGACACAGAGACAGAGACACAGAGACAGAGACACAGAGACAGAGACACAGAGACAGAGACACAGAGACAGAGACACAGAGACAGAGACAGAGAGACAGAGACACAGAGACGGAGAAACAGAGACAGGGACACAGTGAGAGAGACAGAGACACAGAGAGAGAGACACAGAGAGAGAGACACAGAGACAGAGACACAGAGACATAGACACAGAGACGGAGACACAGAGACATAGACACAGAGACCCAGACACAGAGACAGAGGCACAGAGACATAGACATAGAGACAGAGACACAGAGACGGCGACACAGAGACAGAGACACAGGGACAGAGACACAGAGACGGAGACTGTGGGACAGAGACACAGAGACGGAGACACAGAGGCAGAGACACAGAGACGGAGACACAGAGACAGAGACACAGAGACAGAGACACAGAGACATAGCCACAGAGACAGAGATATAGAGACAGAGACACAGAGACAGAGACACAGAGACAGATACACAGAGACGGAGACTGTGGGACAGAGACACAGAGACGGAGATTGTGGGACAGAGACACAGAGACAGAGACACAGTGAGACAGACAGAGACACAGAGACGAAGACACAGGGACAGAGACACAGAGACAGAGACACAGTGAGACAGACAGAGACACAGAGACGAAGACACAGGGACAGAGACACAGAGACAGAAACACAGAGACAGATTCACAGAGACAGAGACACAGAGACAGAAGCACAGAGACGGAGACACAAGGACAGAGACACAGAAACAGGGACACAGAGAGAGAGACTCAGAGACAGAGACACAGAGACGAAGACACAGAGACAGAGACACAGAGACAGAGACACAGAGACAGAGACACAGAGACAGAGACACAGAGACAGAGACACAGAGACAGAGACACAGAGACCGAAACACACGCACAGAGACAGAGACAGAGACACAGAGACGGAGACACAGGGACAGAGACACAGAAATAGGGACACAGAGACAGAGTCACAGAGACAGAGTCACAGAGACAGAGACACAGAGACAGGGACACAGACACAGAGACAATGTGACAGAGCCACAGAAAAAAAGGAACACAGACAGAGACACAGAGACCGAGACACAGAGACAGAGACACAGAGGAAGAGACACAATGACAGAGATTCAGAGCCAGAGACACAGGGAGAGAGGCACAGAAGCGGAGACACAGAGACGGAGGCATAGACACAGAGACAGAGACACAGAGAGAGTGACACAGAGACAGAGACACAGAGACAGAGACATAGAGACAAAGACACAGAGACAGAGACACAGAGACAGAAACACAGAGACAGGGACATAGAGACAGAGACACAGAGACGGCGACACAGAGACAGAGACACAGGGACAGAGACACAGAGACGGAGACTGTGGGACAGAGACACAGAGACGGAGACTGTGGGACAGAGACACAGAGACAGAGATTCAGATGCAGAGACACAGAGACGGAGAAACAGAGACAGAGACACAGTGAGAGAGACAGAGACACAGAGAGAGAGACACAGAGAGAGAGACACAGAGACAGAGACACAGAGACATAGACACAGAGACGGAGACACAGAGACATAGACACAGAGACCCAGACACAGAGACAGAGGCACAGAGACATAGACATAGAGACAGAGACACAGAGACGGCGACACAGAGACAGAGACACAGGGACAGAGACACAGAGACGGAGACTGTGGGACAGAGACACAGAGACGGAGACACAGAGGCAGAGACACAGAGACGGAGACACAGAGACAGAGACACAGAGACAGAGACACAGAGACATAGCCACAGAGACAGAGATATAGAGACAGAGACACAGAGACAGAGACACAGAGACAGAAACACAGTGACAGGGACATAGAGACAGAGACACAGAGACGGCGACACAGAGACAGAGACACAGGGACAGAGACACAGAGACGGAGACTGTGGGACAGAGACACAGAGACGGAGACTGTGGGACAGAGACACAGAGACAGAGATTCAGATGCAGAGACACAGAGACGGAGAAACAGAGACAGAGACACAGTGAGAGAGACAGGGACACAGAGAGAGTGACTAGAGACACAGACACAGAGACAGAGATACAGAGACCGAGACGCAGAGACAGATACAGAGGCAGAGACACAGAGACAGAGACAGAGACACAGAGACGGAGACTGTGGGACAGAGACACACAGACGGAGACACAGGGACAGAGATACAGAGACAGGGACACAGAGGCAGAGACACAGGGACAGATTCACAGACAGAGACACGGAGAGAGACCCACGGAGACAGAGACACAGAGACAGAGACACAGAGACGGAGACACAGGGACAGAGACACAGAGACAGGGACATAGAGACAGTGACACAGGGACAGAGACACAGAGAGAGAGACACAGAGACGAAGACTGTGGGACAGAGACACAGAGACGGAGACTGTGGGACAGAGACACAGAAACAGAGACACAGTGAGACAGACAGAGACACAGAGACGAAGACACAGGGACAGAGACACCGAGACAGAAACACAGAGACAGATTCACAGAGGCAGAGACACAGAGACAGAGACAGAGACAGAGACAGAGACACAGAGACAGAGACACGGAGACCGAGACTGTGAGACAGAGACACAGAGACAGAGATTCAGATGCAGAGGCACAGAGACGGCGACACAGGGACAGAGACACAGAGACATGGACACGGAGACGGAGACACAGGGACAGATTCACAGAGACAGCGACACGGAGACAGAGACACAGAGACGAAGACACAGAGACAGAGACACAGAGACAGAGGCACAGAGACGGAGACACAAGGACAGAGACACAGAGACAGGGACACAGAGAGAGAGACTCAGAGACAGAGACACAGAGACAGAGATACAGAGACCGAGACGCAGAGACAGATACAGAGGCAGAGACACAGAGACAGAGACAGAGACACAGAGACGGAGACGCAGGGACGGAGACACAGAGACCCAGACACAGAGACAGAGATTCGGAGACAGAGACACAGAGACGGCGACACAGGTACAGAGACACACGGACAGAGGCATAGACACAGAGACAGAGTCACGGAGACAGTGACGCAGGGACAGGGACACAGAGACATAGCCACAGAAACAGAGATATAGAGACAGAGACACAGAGACAGAGACACAGAGACGGAGACCGTGGGATAGAGACACAGAGACGGAGACACAGGGACAGAGACACAGAGACAGGGACACGGAGGCAGAGACACAGGGACAGATTCACAGACAGAGACACGGAGAGAGACCCACGGAGACAGAGACACAGAGACAGAGACGCAGAGACGGAGACACAGGGACAGAGACACAGAGACAGGGACACAGAGACAGTGACACAGGGACAGAGACACAGAGACATAGACACAGAGACATAGACACAGAGACAGAGACACAGAGACAGAGACACAGAGACGGAGACTGTGGGACAGAGACACAGAGAAAGAGAAACAGAGACCGAGACAGAGACAGAGACACAGAGACAGAGACTCAGAGACAGAGACACACGCACAGAGACAGAGACAGAGACACAGAGACGGCGACACAGGTACAGAGACACACGGACAGAGGCATAGACACAGAGACAGAGTCACGGAGACAGTGACGCAGGGACAGGGACACAGAGACATAGCCACAGAAACAGAGATATAGAGACAGAGACACAGAGACAGAGACACAGAGACGGAGACCGTGGGATAGAGACACAGAGACAGTGACACAGGGACAGGGACACAGAGACATAGCCACAGAGACAGAGACACAGAGACAGAGACACAGGGACAGAGACAGAGACAGAAACACAGAGACAGAGACGCAGAGACGGAGACTGTGGGACAGAGACACAGAGACAGAGATACAGATGCAGAGACACAGAGACGGAGACACAGGGACAGAGACACAGAGACATTGACAAAGAGGCAGAGAAACAGGGACAGATTCACAGGGACAGCGACACGGAGAGAGACCCACGGAGACAGAGACACAGAGACAGAGACACAGAGACAGAGACACAGAGACAGAGACACAGAGACAGAGACACAGAGAGAGAGACACAGAGACGAAGACTGTGGGACAGAGACACAGAGACGGAGACTGTGGGACAGAGACACAGAAACAGAGACACAGTGAGACAGACAGAGACACAGAGACGAAGACACAGGGACAGAGACACAGAGACAGAAACACAGAGACAGATTCACAGAGACAGAGACACAGAGACAGAGGCACAGAGGCGGTGACACAAGGACAGAGACACAGAGACAGGGACACAGGGAGAGAGACTCAGAGACAGAGACACAGACAGAGAGATACAGAGACCGAGACGCAGAGACAGATACAGAGGCAGAGACACAGAGAGAGAGACAGAGGCAGGGACAGAGACAGAGACACAGAGACAGGGACACAGAGAGAGAAACTCAGAGACAGAGACACAGAGACGGAGACGCAGAGACAGATACAGAGGCAGAGACAAAGACTCAGAGACAGAGACACAGGGACAGAGACAGAGACAGAGACACAGAGACAGAGACACGGAGACCAACACTGTGAGACAGAGACACAGAGACAGAGATTCAGATGCAGAGGCACAGAGACGGCGACACAGGGACAGAGACACAGAGACATGGACACGGAGACGGAGACACAGGGACAGATTCACAGAGACAGCGACACGGAGACAGAGACACAGAGACGAAGACACAGAGACAGAGACACAGAGACAGAGGCACAGAGACGGAGACACAAGGACAGAGACACAGAGACAGGGACACAGAGAGTGTGACTAGAGACACAGACACAGAGACAGAGATACAGAGACCGAGACGCAGAGACAGATACAGAGGCAGAGACACAGAGACAGAGACAGAGACACAGAGACGGAGACTGTGGGACAGAGACACACAGACGGAGACACAGGGACAGAGATACAGAGACAGGGACACAGAGGCAGAGACACAGGGACAGATTCACAGACAGAGACACGGAGAGAGACCCACGGAGACAGAGACACAGAGACAGAGACACAGAGACGGAGACACAGGGACAGAGACACAGAGACAGGGACATAGAGACAGTGACATAGGGACAGAGACACAGAGAGAGAGACACAGAGACGAAGACTGTGGGACAGAGACACAGAGACGGAGACTGTGGGACAGAGACACAGAAACAGAGACACAGTGAGACAGACAGAGACACAGAGACGAAGACACAGGGACAGAGACACAGAGACAGAAACACAGAGACAGATTCACAGCGGCAGAGACACAGAGACAGAGACAGAGACAGAGACAGAGACACAGAGACAGAGACACGGAGACCGAGACTGTGAGACAGAGACACAGAGACAGAGATTCAGATGCAGAGGCACAGAGACGGCGACACAGGGACAGAGACACAGAGACATGGACACGGAGACGGAGACACAGGGACAGATTCACAGAGACAGCGACACGGAGACAGAGACACAGAGACGAAGACACAGAGACAGAGACACAGAGACAGAGGCACAGAGACGGAGACACAAGGACAGAGACACAGAGACAGGGACACAGAGAGAGAGACTCAGAGACAGAGACACAGAGACAGAGATACAGAGACCGAGACGCAGAGACAGATACAGAGGCAGAGACACAGAGACAGAGACAGAGACACAGAGACGGAGACGCAGGGACGGAGACACAGAGACCCAGACACAGAGACAGAGATTCGGAGACAGAGACACAGAGACGGCGACACAGGTACAGAGACACACGGACAGAGGCATAGACACAGAGACAGAGTCACGGAGACAGTGACGCAGGGACAGGGACACAGAGACATAGCCACAGAAACAGAGATATAGAGACAGAGACACAGAGACAGAGACACAGAGACGGAGACCGTGGGATAGAGACACAGAGACGGAGACACAGGGACAGAGACACAGAGACAGGGACACGGAGGCAGAGACACAGGGACAGATTCACAGACAGAGACACGGAGAGAGACCCACGGAGACAGAGACACAGAGACAGAGACGCAGAGACGGAGACACAGGGACAGAGACACAGAGACAGGGACACAGAGACAGTGACACAGGGACAGAGACACAGAGACATAGACACAGAGACATAGACACAGAGACAGAGACACAGAGACAGAGACACAGAGACGGAGACTGTGGGACAGAGACACAGAGAAAGAGAAACAGAGACCGAGACAGAGACAGAGACACAGAGACAGAGACTCAGAGACAGAGACACACGCACAGAGACAGAGACAGAGACACAGAGACGGAGACACAGGGACAGAGACACAGAAACAGGGACACAGAGACAGAGTCACAGAGACAGAGGCACAGAGACGGAGACACAAGGACAGAGACACAGAGACAGTGACACAGGGACAGGGACACAGAGACATAGCCACAGAGACAGAGACACAGAGACAGAGACACAGGGACAGAGACAGAGACAGAAACACAGAGACAGAGACGCAGAGACGGAGACTGTGGGACAGAGACACAGAGACAGAGATACAGATGCAGAGACACAGAGACGGAGACACAGGGACAGAGACACAGAGACATTGACAAAGAGGCAGAGAAACAGGGACAGATTCACAGGGACAGCGACACGGAGAGAGACCCACGGAGACAGAGACACAGAGACAGAGACACAGAGACAGAGACACAGAGACAGAGACACAGAGACAGAGACACAGAGACAGAGACACAGAGACAGAGACACAGAGACAGAGACACAGAGACAGAGACACAGAGACAGAGACACAGAGACAGAGACACAGAGACAGAGACACAGAGACAGAGACACAGAGACAGAGACACAGAGACAGAGACACAGAGACAGAGACACAGAGACAGAGACACAGAGACAGAGACACAGAGACAGAGACACAGAGACAGAGACACAGAGACAGAGACACAGAGACAGGGACACAGAGAGAGAGACTCAGAGACAGAGACACAGAGACAGAGATACAGAGACCGAGACGCAGAGACAGATACAGAGGCAGAGACACAGAGACAGAGACAGAGACACAGAGACGGAGACGCAGGGACGGAGACACAGAGACCCAGACACAGAGACAGAGATTCGGAGACAGAGACACAGAGACGGCGACACAGGTACAGAGACACACGGACAGAGGCATAGACACAGAGACAGAGTCACGGAGACAGTGACGCAGGGACAGGGACACAGAGACATAGCCACAGAAACAGAGATATAGAGACAGAGACACAGAGACAGAGACACAGAGACGGAGACCGTGGGATAGAGACACAGAGACGGAGACACAGGGACAGAGACACAGAGACAGGGACACGGAGGCAGAGACACAGGGACAGATTCACAGACAGAGACACGGAGAGAGACCCACGGAGACAGAGACACAGAGACAGAGACGCAGAGACGGAGACACAGGGACAGAGACACAGAGACAGGGACACAGAGACAGTGACACAGGGACAGAGACACAGAGACATAGACACAGAGACATAGACACAGAGACAGAGACACAGAGACAGAGACACAGAGACGGAGACTGTGGGACAGAGACACAGAGAAAGAGAAACAGAGACCGAGACAGAGACAGAGACACAGAGACAGAGACTCAGAGACAGAGACACACGCACAGAGACAGAGACAGAGACACAGAGACGGAGACACAGGGACAGAGACACAGAAACAGGGACACAGAGACAGAGTCACAGAGACAGAGGCACAGAGACGGAGACACAAGGACAGAGACACAGAGACAGTGACACAGGGACAGGGACACAGAGACATAGCCACAGAGACAGAGACACAGAGACAGAGACACAGGGACAGAGACAGAGACAGAAACACAGAGACAGAGACGCAGAGACGGAGACTGTGGGACAGAGACACAGAGACAGAGATACAGATGCAGAGACACAGAGACGGAGACACAGGGACAGAGACACAGAGACATTGACAAAGAGGCAGAGAAACAGGGACAGATTCACAGGGACAGCGACACGGAGAGAGACCCACGGAGACAGAGACACAGAGACAGAGACACAGAGACAGAGACACAGAGACAGAGACACAGAGACAGAGACACAGAGACAGAGACACAGAGACAGAGACACAGAGACAGAGACACAGAGACAGAGACACAGAGACAGAGACACAGAGACAGAGACACAGAGACAGAGACACAGAGACAGAGACACAGAGACAGAGACACAGAGACAGAGACACAGAGACAGAGACACGGAGACAGAGACACAGAGACAGAGACACAGAGACAGAGACACAGAGACAGAGACACAGAGACAGAGACACAGAGACAGAGACACAGAGACAGAGACACAGAGACTGAGACACAGAGACAGAGACACAGAGACAGAGACACAGAGACAGAGACACAGAGACAGAGACACAGAGAGAGTGACACAGAGACAGAGACAGAGACAGAGACACAGAGACAGAGACACGGAGGCCGAGACTGTGAGACAGAGACACAGAGACAGAGATTCAGATGCAGAGGCACAGAGACGGCGACACAGGGACAGAGACACAGAGACATGGACACGGAGACGGAGACACAGGGACAGATTCACAGAGACAGCGACACGGAGACAGAGACACAGAGACGAAGACACAGAGACAGAGACACAGAGACAGAGGCACAGAGACGGAGACACAAGGACAGAGACACAGAGACAGGGACACAGAGAGAGAGACTCAGAGACAGAGACACAGAGACAGAGATACAGAGACCGAGACGCAGAGACAGATACAGAGGCAGAGACACAGAGACAGAGACAGAGACACAGAGACGGAGACGCAGGGACGGAGACACAGAGACCCAGACACAGAGACAGAGATTCGGAGACAGAGACACAGAGACGGCGACACAGGTACAGAGACACACGGACAGAGGCATAGACACAGAGACAGAGTCACGGAGACAGTGACACAGGGACAGGGACACAGAGACATAGCCACAGAGACAGAGACATAGAGACAGAGACACAGAGACGGAGATTGTTGGACAGAGACACAGAGACAGAGACACAGTGAAACAGAGAGAGACACAGAGACGGAGACACAATGGACAGAGACACAGAGGCAGAGGCATAGACACAGAGAGAGAGTCACAGAGAGAGAGACACAGAGACAGAGACACAGAGACATAGACACAGAGACAGAGACACAGGGACAGAGACACAGTGACGGAGACTGTGGGACAGAGACACAGAGACGGAGACTGTGGGACAGAGACACAGAGACAGAGATTCAGATGCAGAGACACAGAGACGGAGAAACAGAGACAGAGACACAGTGAGAGAGACAGAGACACAGGGGCGGAGACACTGAGACAGAAACACAGAGACAGATTCACAGAGACAGAGACACAGAGACAGAGGCACAGAGACGGAGACACAAGGACAGAGACACAGAAACAGGGACACAGAGAGAGAGACTCAGAGACAGAGACACAGAGACGAAGACACAGGGACAGAAACAAAGATACAGAGACACAGAGACATAGACACAGAGACAGAGACACAGAGACAGAGACACAGAGACAGAGACACAGAGACAGAGACACAGAGACAGAGACACAGAGACAGAGACACAGAGACAGAGACACAGAGACAGAGACACAGAGACAGAGACACAGAGACAGAGACACAGAGACAGAGACACAGAGACAGAGACACAGAGACAGAGACACAGAGACAGAGACACAGAGACAGAGACAGAGGCAGAGACACAGAGACAGAGACAGAGACACAGAGACGGAGACGCAGGGACGGAGACACAGAGACCCAGACACAGAGACAGAGATTCGGAGACAGAGACACAGAGACGGCGACACAGGTACAGAGACACACGGACAGAGGCATAGACACAGAGACAGAGTCACGGAGACAGTGACGCAGGGACAGGGACACAGAGACATAGCCACAGAAACAGAGATATAGAGACAGAGACACAGAGACAGAGACACAGAGACGGAGACCGTGGGATAGAGACACAGAGACGGAGACACAGGGACAGAGACACAGAGACAGGGACACGGAGGCAGAGACACAGGGACAGATTCACAGACAGAGACACGGAGAGAGACCCACGGAGACAGAGACACAGAGACAGAGACGCAGAGACGGAGACACAGGGACAGAGACACAGAGACAGGGACACAGAGACAGTGACACAGGGACAGAGACACAGAGACATAGACACAGAGACATAGACACAGAGACAGAGACACAGAGACAGAGACACAGAGACGGAGACTGTGGGACAGAGACACAGAGAAAGAGAAACAGAGACCGAGACAGAGACAGAGACACAGAGACAGAGACTCAGAGACAGAGACACACGCACAGAGACAGAGACAGAGACACAGAGACGGCGACACAGGTACAGAGACACACGGACAGAGGCATAGACACAGAGACAGAGTCACGGAGACAGTGACGCAGGGACAGGGACACAGAGACATAGCCACAGAAACAGAGATATAGAGACAGAGACACAGAGACAGAGACACAGAGACGGAGACCGTGGGATAGAGACACAGAGACAGTGACACAGGGACAGGGACACAGAGACATAGCCACAGAGACAGAGACACAGAGACAGAGACACAGGGACAGAGACAGAGACAGAAACACAGAGACAGAGACGCAGAGACGGAGACTGTGGGACAGAGACACAGAGACAGAGATACAGATGCAGAGACACAGAGACGGAGACACAGGGACAGAGACACAGAGACATTGACAAAGAGGCAGAGAAACAGGGACAGATTCACAGGGACAGCGACACGGAGAGAGACCCACGGAGACAGAGACACAGAGACAGAGACACAGAGACAGAGACACAGAGACAGAGACACAGAGACAGAGACACAGAGAGAGAGACACAGAGACGAAGACTGTGGGACAGAGACACAGAGACGGAGACTGTGGGACAGAGACACAGAAACAGAGACACAGTGAGACAGACAGAGACACAGAGACGAAGACACAGGGACAGAGACACAGAGACAGAAACACAGAGACAGATTCACAGAGACAGAGACACAGAGACAGAGGCACAGAGGCGGTGACACAAGGACAGAGACACAGAGACAGGGACACAGGGAGAGAGACTCAGAGACAGAGACACAGACAGAGAGATACAGAGACCGAGACGCAGAGACAGATACAGAGGCAGAGACACAGAGAGAGAGACAGAGGCAGGGACAGAGACAGAGACACAGAGACAGGGACACAGAGAGAGAAACTCAGAGACAGAGACACAGAGACGGAGACGCAGAGACAGATACAGAGGCAGAGACAAAGACTCAGAGACAGAGACACAGGGACAGAGACAGAGACAGAGACACAGAGACAGAGACACGGAGACCAACACTGTGAGACAGAGACACAGAGACAGAGATTCAGATGCAGAGGCACAGAGACGGCGACACAGGGACAGAGACACAGAGACATGGACACGGAGACGGAGACACAGGGACAGATTCACAGAGACAGCGACACGGAGACAGAGACACAGAGACGAAGACACAGAGACAGAGACACAGAGACAGAGGCACAGAGACGGAGACACAAGGACAGAGACACAGAGACAGGGACACAGAGAGTGTGACTAGAGACACAGACACAGAGACAGAGATACAGAGACCGAGACGCAGAGACAGATACAGAGGCAGAGACACAGAGACAGAGACAGAGACACAGAGACGGAGACTGTGGGACAGAGACACACAGACGGAGACACAGGGACAGAGATACAGAGACAGGGACACAGAGGCAGAGACACAGGGACAGATTCACAGACAGAGACACGGAGAGAGACCCACGGAGACAGAGACACAGAGACAGAGACACAGAGACGGAGACACAGGGACAGAGACACAGAGACAGGGACATAGAGACAGTGACATAGGGACAGAGACACAGAGAGAGAGACACAGAGACGAAGACTGTGGGACAGAGACACAGAGACGGAGACTGTGGGACAGAGACACAGAAACAGAGACACAGTGAGACAGACAGAGACACAGAGACGAAGACACAGGGACAGAGACACAGAGACAGAAACACAGAGACAGATTCACAGAGGCAGAGACACAGAGACAGAGACAGAGACAGAGACAGAGACACAGAGACAGAGACACGGAGACCGAGACTGTGAGACAGAGACACAGAGACAGAGATTCAGATGCAGAGGCACAGAGACGGCGACACAGGGACAGAGACACAGAGACATGGACACGGAGACGGAGACACAGGGACAGATTCACAGAGACAGCGACACGGAGACAGAGACACAGAGACGAAGACACAGAGACAGAGACACAGAGACAGAGGCACAGAGACGGAGACACAAGGACAGAGACACAGAGACAGGGACACAGAGAGAGAGACTCAGAGACAGAGACACAGAGACAGAGATACAGAGACCGAGACGCAGAGACAGATACAGAGGCAGAGACACAGAGACAGAGACAGAGACACAGAGACGGAGACGCAGGGACGGAGACACAGAGACCCAGACACAGAGACAGAGATTCGGAGACAGAGACACAGAGACGGCGACACAGGTACAGAGACACACGGACAGAGGCATAGACACAGAGACAGAGTCACGGAGACAGTGACGCAGGGACAGGGACACAGAGACATAGCCACAGAAACAGAGATATAGAGACAGAGACACAGAGACAGAGACACAGAGACGGAGACCGTGGGATAGAGACACAGAGACGGAGACACAGGGACAGAGACACAGAGACAGGGACACGGAGGCAGAGACACAGGGACAGATTCACAGACAGAGACACGGAGAGAGACCCACGGAGACAGAGACACAGAGACAGAGACGCAGAGACGGAGACACAGGGACAGAGACACAGAGACAGGGACACAGAGACAGTGACACAGGGACAGAGACACAGAGACATAGACACAGAGACATAGACACAGAGACAGAGACACAGAGACAGAGACACAGAGACGGAGACTGTGGGACAGAGACACAGAGAAAGAGAAACAGAGACCGAGACAGAGACAGAGACACAGAGACAGAGACTCAGAGACAGAGACACACGCACAGAGACAGAGACAGAGACACAGAGACGGAGACACAGGGACAGAGACACAGAAACAGGGACACAGAGACAGAGTCACAGAGACAGAGGCACAGAGACGGAGACACAAGGACAGAGACACAGAGACAGTGACACAGGGACAGGGACACAGAGACATAGCCACAGAGACAGAGACACAGAGACAGAGACACAGGGACAGAGACAGAGACAGAAACACAGAGACAGAGACGCAGAGACGGAGACTGTGGGACAGAGACACAGAGACAGAGATACAGATGCAGAGACACAGAGACGGAGACACAGGGACAGAGACACAGAGACATTGACAAAGAGGCAGAGAAACAGGGACAGATTCACAGGGACAGCGACACGGAGAGAGACCCACGGAGACAGAGACACAGAGACAGAGACACAGAGACAGAGACACAGAGACAGAGACACAGAGACAGAGACACAGAGACAGAGACACAGAGACAGAGACACAGAGACAGAGACACAGAGACAGAGACACAGAGACAGAGACACAGAGACAGAGACACAGAGACAGAGACACAGAGACAGAGACACAAAGACAGAGACACAGAGACAGAGACACAGAGACAGAGACACAGAGACAGAGACACAGAGACAGAGACACAGAGACAGAGACACAGAGACAGAGACACAGAGACAGAGACACAGAGACAGAGACACAGAGACAGAGACACAGAGACAGAGACACAGAGACTGAGACACAGAGACAGAGACACAGAGACAGAGACACAGAGACAGAGACACAGAGACAGAGACACAGAGAGAGTGACACAGAGACAGAGACAGAGACAGAGACACAGAGACAGAGACACGGAGGCCGAGACTGTGAGACAGAGACACAGAGACAGAGATTCAGATGCAGAGGCACAGAGACGGCGACACAGGGACAGAGACACAGAGACATGGACACGGAGACGGAGACACAGGGACAGATTCACAGAGACAGCGACACGGAGACAGAGACACAGAGACGAAGACACAGAGACAGAGACACAGAGACAGAGGCACAGAGACGGAGACACAAGGACAGAGACACAGAGACAGGGACACAGAGAGAGAGACTCAGAGACAGAGACACAGAGACAGAGATACAGAGACCGAGACGCAGAGACAGATACAGAGGCAGAGACACAGAGACAGAGACAGAGACACAGAGACGGAGACGCAGGGACGGAGACACAGAGACCCAGACACAGAGACAGAGATTCGGAGACAGAGACACAGAGACGGCGACACAGGTACAGAGACACACGGACAGAGGCATAGACACAGAGACAGAGTCACGGAGACAGTGACACAGGGACAGGGACACAGAGACATAGCCACAGAGACAGAGACATAGAGACAGAGACACAGAGACGGAGATTGTTGGACAGAGACACAGAGACAGAGACACAGTGAAACAGAGAGAGACACAGAGACGGAGACACAATGGACAGAGACACAGAGGCAGAGGCATAGACACAGAGAGAGAGTCACAGAGAGAGAGACACAGAGACAGAGACACAGAGACATAGACACAGAGACAGAGACACAGGGACAGAGACACAGTGACGGAGACTGTGGGACAGAGACACAGAGACGGAGACTGTGGGACAGAGACACAGAGACAGAGATTCAGATGCAGAGACACAGAGACGGAGAAACAGAGACAGAGACACAGTGAGAGAGACAGAGACACAGGGGCGGAGACACTGAGACAGAAACACAGAGACAGATTCACAGAGACAGAGACACAGAGACAGAGGCACAGAGACGGAGACACAAGGACAGAGACACAGAAACAGGGACACAGAGAGAGAGACTCAGAGACAGAGACACAGAGACGAAGACACAGGGACAGAAACAAAGATACAGAGACACAGAGACATAGACACAGAGACAGAGACACAGAGACAGAGACACAGAGACAGAGACACAGAGACAGAGACACAGAGACAGAGACACAGAGACAGAGACACAGAGACAGAGACACAGAGACAGAGACACAGAGACAGAGACACAGAGACAGAGACACAGAGACAGAGACACAGAGACAGAGACACAGAGACAGAGACACAGAGACAGAGACAGAGACACAGAGACAGAGGCACAGAGACGGAGACACAAGGACAGAGACACAGAGACAGTGACACAGGGACAGGGACACAGAGACATAGCCACAGAGACAGAGACACAGAGACAGAGACACAGAAACAGGGACACAGAGACCGAGTCACAGAGACAGAGTCACAGAGACAGAGACACAGAGACAGGGACACAGACACAGAGACACAGAGACAGAGACACAGAGACAGAGACACAGAGACAGAGACACAGAGACAGAGACATAGAGACAGAGACACAGAGACGGAGATACAGGGACAGAGACACAGGGACAGGGACACAGAGAGAGTGACTCAGTGACAGAGACACAGGGACAGAGGCACAGAGACATAGAAACAGAGACAGAGACACAGGGACAGAGACACAGAGACGGAGACTGTGGGACAGAGACACAGAGACGAAGACTGTGGGACAGAGACACAGAGACAGAGATTCAGATGCAGAGACACAGAGACGGAGACACAGGGACAGAGACACAGAGACAGAGATTCAGATGCAGAGACACAGAGACGGAGACACAGGGACAGAGACACAGAGACAGAGATTCAGATGCAGAGACACAGAGACGGAGACACAGGGACAGAGACACAGAGACATGGACACAGAGGCAGATACACAGGGACAGATTCACAGAGACAGCGACACGGAGAGAGACCCACGGAGACAGAGACACAGAGACAGAGACACAGAGACAGAGATTCAGATGCAGAGACACAGAGACGGAGACACAGGGACAGAGACACAGAGACAGAGATTCAGATGCAGAGACACAGAGACGGAGACACAGGGACAGAGACACAGAGACATGGACACAGAGGCAGATACACAGGGACAGATTCACAGAGACAGCGACACGGAGAGAGACCCACGGAGACAGAGACACAGAGACAGAGACACAGAGACGGAGACACAGGGACAGAGACACAGAAACAGGGACACAGAGACAGAGTCACAGAGACAGAGTCACAGAGACAGAGACACAGAGACAGGGACACAGACACAGAGACACAGAGACAGAGACAAAGAGACAGAGACACAGAGACAGAGACACAGAGACAGAGACACAGAGACCGAAACACACGCACAGAGACGGAGACAGAGACACAGAGACGGAGACACAGGGACAGAGACACAGAAACAGGGACACAGAGACAGAGTCACAGAGGCAGAGTCACAGAGACAGAGACACAGAGACAGGGACACAGACACAGAGACAATGAGACAGAGCCACAGAGACAAAGACACACAGATAGAGACACAGAGACCGAGACAAAGAGACAGAGACACAATGACAGATATTCAGAGACAGAGACACAGGGAGAGAGGCACAGAAGCGGAGACACAGAGACAGAGGCATAGACACAGAGACAGAGACACAGAGAGAGTGACACAGAGACAGAGACACAGAGACAGAGACACAGAGACAGAGACACAGAGACAGAGACACAGAGACAGAGACACAGAGACAGAAACACAGAGACAGGGACATAGAGACAGAGACACAGAGACGGCGACACAGGTACAGAGACACACGGACAGAGGCATCGACACAGAGACAGTGACACAGGGACAGGGACACAGAGACATAGCCACAGAGACAGAGACATAGAGACAGAGACACAGAGACAGAGACACAGAGACGGAAATACAGGGACAGAGACAAAGAGACAGAGACACAGAGACATAGGCACAGAGACAGAGACACAGGGACAGAGACACAGTGACGGAGACTGTGGGACAGAGACACAGAGACGGAGGCTGTGGGACAGAGACACAGAGACAGAGATTCAGATGCAGAGACACAGAGACGGAGAAACAGAGACAGGGACACAGTGAGAGAGACAGAGACACAGGGACGGAGACACTGAGACAGAAACACAGAGACAGATTCACAGCGACAGAGACACAGAGACAGAGGCACAGAGACGGTGACACACGGGCAGAGACACAGAAAGAGGGACACAGAGAGAGAGACTCAAAGACAGAGACACAGAGACGAAGACACAGGGACAGAGACAAAGATACAGAGACACAGAGACATAGACACAGAGACAGAGACGCAGAGACAGAGACACAGAGACAGAGACACAGAGACAGAGACACAGAGACAGAGACACAGAGACAGAGACACAGAGACAGAGACACAGAGACAGAGACACAGAGACAGAGACACAGAGACAGAGACACAGAGACAGAGACACAGAGACAGAGACACAGAGACAGAGACACAGAGACAGAGACACAGAGACAGAGACACAGAGACAGAGACACAGAGACAGAGACAGAGAGACAGAGACACAGAGACAGAGACACAGAGACAGAGACACAGAGACAGAGACACAGAGACAGAGACACAGAGACAGAGACACAGAGACAGAGACACAGAGACAGAGACAGAGAGACAGAGACACAGAGACGGAGAAACAGAGACAGGGACACAGTGAGAGAGACAGAGACACAGAGAGAGAGACACAGAGAGAGAGACACAGAGACAGAGACACAGAGACATAGACACAGAGACGGAGACACAGAGACATAGACACAGAGACCCAGACACAGAGACAGAGGCACAGAGACATAGACATAGAGACAGAGACACAGAGACGGCGACACAGAGACAGAGACACAGGGACAGAGACACAGAGACGGAGACTGTGGGACAGAGACACAGAGACGGAGACACAGAGGCAGAGACACAGAGACGGAGACACAGAGACAGAGACACAGAGACAGAGACACAGAGACATAGCCACAGAGACAGAGATATAGAGACAGAGACACAGAGACAGAGACACAGAGACAGATACACAGAGACGGAGACTGTGGGACAGAGACACAGAGACGGAGATTGTGGGACAGAGACACAGAGACAGAGACACAGTGAGACAGACAGAGACACAGAGACGAAGACACAGGGACAGAGACACAGAGACAGAGACACAGTGAGACAGACAGAGACACAGAGACGAAGACACAGGGACAGAGACACAGAGACAGAAACACAGAGACAGATTCACAGAGACAGAGACACAGAGACAGAAGCACAGAGACGGAGACACAAGGACAGAGACACAGAAACAGGGACACAGAGAGAGAGACTCAGAGACAGAGACACAGAGACGAAGACACAGAGACAGAGACACAGAGACAGAGACACAGAGACAGAGACACAGAGACAGAGACACAGAGACAGAGACACAGGGACAGAGACACAGAGACAGAGACACAGAGACCGAAACACACGCACAGAGACAGAGACAGAGACACAGAGACGGAGACACAGGGACAGAGACACAGAAATAGGGACACAGAGACAGAGTCACAGAGACAGAGTCACAGAGACAGAGACACAGAGACAGGGACACAGACACAGAGACAATGTGACAGAGCCACAGAAAAAAAGGAACACAGACAGAGACACAGAGACCGAGACACAGAGACAGAGACACAGAGGAAGAGACACAATGACAGAGATTCAGAGCCAGAGACACAGGGAGAGAGGCACAGAAGCGGAGACACAGAGACGGAGGCATAGACACAGAGACAGAGACACAGAGAGAGTGACACAGAGACAGAGACACAGAGACAGAGACATAGAGACAAAGACACAGAGACAGAGACACAGAGACAGAAACACAGAGACAGGGACATAGAGACAGAGACACAGAGACGGCGACACAGAGACAGAGACACAGGGACAGAGACACAGAGACGGAGACTGTGGGACAGAGACACAGAGACGGAGACTGTGGGACAGAGACACAGAGACAGAGATTCAGATGCAGAGACACAGAGACGGAGAAACAGAGACAGAGACACAGTGAGAGAGACAGAGACACAGAGAGAGAGACACAGAGAGAGAGACACAGAGACAGAGACACAGAGACATAGACACAGAGACGGAGACACAGAGACATAGACACAGAGACCCAGACACAGAGACAGAGGCACAGAGACATAGACATAGAGACAGAGACACAGAGACGGCGACACAGAGACAGAGACACAGGGACAGAGACACAGAGACGGAGACTGTGGGACAGAGACACAGAGACGGAGACACAGAGGCAGAGACACAGAGACGGAGACACAGAGACAGAGACACAGAGACAGAGACACAGAGACATAGCCACAGAGACAGAGATATAGAGACAGAGACACAGAGACAGAGACACAGAGACAGAGACACAGAGACGGAGACTGTGGGACAGAGACACAGAGACGGAGATTGTGGGACAGAGACACAGAGACAGAGACACAGTGAGACAGACAGAGACACAGAGACGAAGACACAGGGACAGAGACACAGAGACAGAGACACAGTGAGCCAGACAGAGACACAGAGACGAAGACACAGGGACAGAGACACAGAGACAGAAACACAGAGACAGATTCACAGAGACAGAGACACAGAGACAGAAGCACAGAGACGGAGACACAAGGACAGAGACACAGAAACAGGGACACAGAGAGAGAGACTCAGAGACAGAGACACAGAGACGAAGACACAGAGACAGAGACACAGAGACAGAGGCACAGAGACAGAGACGCAGAGACAGAGACACAGAGGGATAGACACAGAGACGGAGACACGGAGGCAGCGACACAGAGGAATAGACACAGAGACAGAGACGCGGAAGCAGAGACACAGAGACAGAGACACAGAGACAGAGACACAGAGACAGAGGCACAGAGACAGAGACACAGAGACGGAGACACAGGGACAGAGACAGAGAGACAGGGACACAGAGACAGAGACACAGAGAGGGAGAGACTCAGAGACAGAGACACAGAGACAGAGGCAGAGACACAGAGACAGAGAAACAGACAGTGACACAGAGACAGAGAAGCAGACAGTGACACAGAGACAGTGACACAGGGACAGAGGCACGGAGACATAGGCACAGAGACATAGACACAGAGACGTAGACATAGCGACTGAGACACCGAGACAGAGACACAGAGGCAGAGACACAGAGACAGAGACAGAGACATAGACACAGAGACCCAGACACAGAGACAGAGGCACAGAGACATAGACATAGAGACAGAGACACAGAGACGGCGACACAGAGACAGAGACACAGGGACAGAGACACAGAGACGGAGACTGTGGGACAGAGACACAGAGACGGAGACACAGAGGCAGAGACACAGAGACGGAGACACAGAGACAGAGACACAGAGACAGAGACACAGAGACATAGCCACAGAGACAGAGATATAGAGACAGAGACACAGAGACAGAGACACAGAGACAGAGACACAGAGACGGAGACTGTGGGACAGAGACACAGAGACGGAGATTGTGGGACAGAGACACAGAGACAGAGACACAGTGAGACAGACAGAGACACAGAGACGAAGACACAGGGACAGAGACACAGAGACAGAGACACAGTGAGCCAGACAGAGACACAGAGACGAAGACACAGGGACAGAGACACAGAGACAGAAACACAGAGACAGATTCACAGAGACAGAGACACAGAGACAGAAGCACAGAGACGGAGACACAAGGACAGAGACACAGAAACAGGGACACAGAGAGAGAGACTCAGAGACAGAGACACAGAGACGAAGACACAGAGACAGAGACACAGAGACAGAGGCACAGAGACAGAGACGCAGAGACAGAGACACAGAGAAAGAGAAACAGAGACAGTGTACAGAGACACAGAGACAGAGACACAGAGACACAGAGACAGAGACAGAGACACAGAGGGATAGACACAGAGACGGAGACACGGAGGCAGCGACACAGAGGAATAGACACAGAGACAGAGACGCGGAAGCAGAGACACAGAGACAGAGACACAGAGACAGAGACACAGAGACAGAGGCACAGAGACAGAGACACAGAGACGGAGACACAGGGACAGAGACAGAGAGACAGGGACACAGAGACAGAGACACAGAGAGGGAGAGACTCAGAGACAGAGACAGAGACACAGAGACAGAGAAACAGACAGTGACACAGAGACAGAGAAGCAGACAGTGACACAGAGACAGTGACACAGGGACAGAGGCACGGAGACATAGGCACAGAGACATAGACACAGAGACGTAGACATAGCGACTGAGACACCGAGACAGAGACACAGAGGCAGAGACACAGAGACAGAGACAGAGACATAGATACGGAGACACAGGTACAGAGACACAGAGACAGGGACACAGATACAGAGACACAGAGGCAGAGACACAGAGACAGAGACACAGAGACAGAGACACAGGGACAGAGACACAGAGAAAGAGAAACAGAGACAGAGACACTGAGACAGAGACACAGAGACAGAGACGCAGAGACAGAGACACAGAGAAAGAGAAACAGAGACAGTGTACAGAGACACAGAGACAGAGACACAGAGACACAGAGACAGAGACAGAGACACAGAGAGATAGACACAGAGACGGAGACACGGAGGCAGCGACACAGAGGAATAGGCACAGAGACAGAGACGCGGAAGCAGAGACACAGAGACGCGGAGGCAGAGACACAGAGACAGAGACACAGAGACTGAGACACAGGAACAGAGACACAGAGACAGCGACACATGGACAGGTTCACAGAGACAGAGACACTGAGACAGAGACACCGAGACAGAGACACAGAGACAGATTTTCAGAGACAGTGACACAGAAACAGAGTCAGAGAGACAGAGATACAGTGACAGAGACACAGAGACGGATACAGAGGGACAGAGAGGCAGAGACAGAGACTCGGACACACAGAGACAGAGACAGAGACACAGAGACGGAGAAACATGGACAGAGACACAGAGACAGAGATTCAGAGGCAGAGACACAGGGACAGGGACACAGAGACAGGGACACAGAGGCAGAGACACAGAGACAGAGAGACAGAGACAGAGACAGAGACACACAGACGGAGACACAGAGACAGAGACAAAGACAGAGACACAGAGACAGAGACAAAGACAGAGACACAGAGACAGAGACACAGAGACAGAGTCACAGAGACAGAGTCACAGAGACAGACACACAGAGACAGGGACACAGACACAGAGACAAAGAGACAGAGACACAGAGACAGAGACTCAGAGACAGAGACACACGCACAGAGACGGAGACAGAGACGCAGAGACGGAGACACAGGGACAGAGACACAGAGACAGAGACACAGAGACAGAGACAAAAACACAGAGAGAGATTCAGAGAGACAGTGACACAGAGACAGAGACGCAGAGACGGAGACATGGACAGAGACACAGAGACAGAGACACAGGGACCGTGACACAGGGAGAGAGACACAGAGACATAGACACAGAGACAGAGACACAGAGACAGAGACACAGAGACAGAGACACAGAGACAGAGACGCCGAGACAGAGACTCAGAGACAGAGACACAGAGACAGAGACAGAGACACAGAGACAGAGACACAGAGACAGGGACACAGGGAGAGGGACTCAGGAACTGAGACACAGAGACAGCGACGCATGGAGAGATTAACAGAGACAGAGACACAGAGACCGAGACACAGAGACAGAGATACAGGAACAGAGACACTGAGACAGGGACACAGAGGCAGGGACACGCAGACAGATACAGAGACACAGAGGCGGAGACACAAGGACAGAGACGCAGAGACAGGGACGCAGAGACAGAGAAACAGAGACAGTGTACAGAGACAAAGAGACAGAATCACAGAGACACAGAGACAGAGACAGAGACACAGAGAGATAGACACAGAGACGGAGACACGGAGGCAGAGACACAGAGGAATAGACACAGAGACAGAGACGCGGTGGCAGAGACACAGAGACAGAGACACAGAGACAGAGACACAGGAACAGAGACACAGAGACAGCGACACATGGACAGGTTCACAGAGACAGAGACACTGTGACAGAGCCACCGAGACTGAGACACAGAGACAGAGGTTCAGAGACAGTGACACAGAAACAGAGTCAGAGAGGCAGGGATACAGTGACAGAGACACAGAGACGGAGACAGAGGGACAGAGAGGCAGAGACAGAGACTCGGACACACAGAGACAGAGACAGAGACACAGAGACGGAGAAACATGGACAGAGACACAGAGACAGAGATTCAGATGCAGAGACACAGAGACGGAGACACAGGGACAGAGACACAGAGACATGGACACAGAGGCAGATACACAGGGACAGATACACAGGGACAGATTCACAGAGACAGCGACACGGAGAGAGACCCACGGAGACAGAGACACAGAGACAGAGACACAGAGACGGAGACACAGGGACGGAGACACAGAAACAGGGACACAGAGACAGAGTCACAGAGACAGAGTCACAGAGACAGAGACACAGAGACAGGGACACAGACACAGAGACACAGAGGCAGAGACAAAGAGACAGAGACACAGAGACAGAGACACAGAGACAGAGACACAGAGACAGAGACACAGAGACCGAAACACACGCACAGAGACGGAGACAGAGACACAGAGACGGAGACACAGGGACAGAGACACAGAAACAGGGACACAGAGACAGAGTCACAGAGTCAGAGTCACAGAGACAGAGACACAGAGACAGGGACACAGACACAGAGACAATGAGACAGAGCCACAGAGACAAAGACACACAGACAGAGACACAGAGACCGAGACAAAGAGACAGAGACACAATGACAGATATTCAGAGACAGAGACACAGGGAGAGAGGCACAGAAGCGGAGACACAGAGACAGAGGCATAGACACAGAGACAGAGACACAGAGAGAGTGACACAGAGACAGAGACACAGAGACAGAGACACAGAGACGGAGACACAGAGACAGAGACACAGAGACAGAAACACAGAGACAGGGACATAGAGACAGAGACACAGAGACGGCGACACAGGTACAGAGACACACGGACAGAGGCATCGACACAGAGACAGTGACACAGGGACAGGGACACAGAGACATAGCCACAGAGACAGAGACATAGAGACAGAGACACAGAGACAGAGACACAGAGACGGAAATACAGGGACAGAGACAAAGAGACAGAGACACAGAGACATAGGCACAGAGACAGAGACACAGAGACAGAGACACAGAGACGGAGATTGATGGACAGAGACACAGAGACAGAGACACAGTGAAACAGAGAGAGACACAGAGACGGAGACACAATGGACAGAGACACAGAGGCAGAGGCATAGACACAGAGAGAGAGACACAGAGAGAGAGACACAGAGACAGAGACACAGAGACAGAGACACAGGGACAGAGACACAGTGACGGAGACTGTGGGACAGAGACACAGAGACGGAGGCTGTGGGACAGAGACACAGAGACAGAGATTCAGATGCAGAGACACAGAGACGGAGAAACAGAGACAGGGACACAGTGAGAGAGACAGAGACACAGGGACGGAGACACTGAGACTGAAACACAGAGACAGATTCACAGCGACAGAGACACAGAGACCCAGACACAGAGACAGAGGCACAGAGACATAGACATAGAGACAGAGACACAGAGACGGCGACACAGAGACAGAGACACAGGGACAGAGACACAGAGACGGAGACTGTGGGACAGAGACACAGAGACGGAGACACAGAGGCAGAGACACAGAGACGGAGACACAGAGACAGAGACACAGAGACAGAGACACAGAGACAGAGACACAGAGACAGAGACACAGAGACAGAGACACAGAGACAGAGACACAGAGACAGAGACACAGAGACAGGGACACAGACACAGAGACAATGAGACAGAGCCACAGAGACACAGACACACAGACAGAGACACAGAGACCGAGATATAGAGACAGAAACACAGAGACAGAGACACAGAGACAGAGACACAGAGACAGAAGCACAGAGACGGAGACACAAGGACAGAGACACAGAAACAGGGACACAGAGAGAGAGACTCAGAGACAGAGACACAGAGACGAAGACACAGAGACAGAGACACAGAGACAGAGGCACAGAGACAGAGACGCAGAGACAGAGACACAGAGAAAGAGAAACAGAGACAGTGTACAGAGACACAGAGACAGAGACACAGAGACACAGAGACAGAGACAGAGACACAGAGGGATAGACACAGAGACGGAGACACGGAGGCAGCGACACAGAGGAATAGACACAGAGACAGAGACGCGGAAGCAGAGACACAGAGACAGAGACACAGAGACAGAGACACAGAGACAGAGACACAGAGACAGAGAGACAGAGACGGAGACACAGGGACAGAGACAGAGAGACAGAGACAGAGACAAAGACAGAGACACAGAGACAGAGACAAAGACAGAGACACAGAGACAGAGACACAGAGACAGAGTCACAGAGACAGAGTCACAGAGACAGACACACAGAGACAGGGACACAGACACAGAGACAAAGAGACAGAGACACAGAGACAGAGACTCAGAGACAGAGACACACGCACAGAGACGGAGACAGAGACGCAGAGACGGAGACACAGGGACAGAGACACAGAGACAGAGACACAGAGACAGAGACAAAAACACAGAGAGAGATTCAGAGAGACAGTGACACAGAGACAGAGACGCAGAGACGGAGACATGGACAGAGACACAGAGACGGCGACACAGAGACAGAGACACAGGGACCGTGACACAGGGAGAGAGACACAGAGACATAGACACAGAGACAGAGACACAGAGACAGAGACACAGAGACAGAGACACAGAGACAGAGACGCCGAGACAGAGACTCAGAGACAGAGACACAGAGACAGAGACAGAGACACAGAGACAGAGACACAGAGACAGGGACACAGGGAGAGGGACTCAGGAACTGAGACACAGAGACAGCGACGCATGGAGAGATTAACAGAGACAGAGACACAGAGACCGAGACACAGAGACAGAGATACAGGAACAGAGACACTGAGACAGGGACACAGAGGCAGGGACACGCAGACAGATACAGAGACACAGAGGCGGAGACACAAGGACAGAGACGCAGAGACAGGGACGCAGAGACAGAGAAACAGAGACAGTGTACAGAGACACAGAGACAGAATCACAGAGACACAGAGACAGAGACAGAGACACAGAGAGATAGACACAGAGACGGAGACACGGAGGCAGAGACACAGAGGAATAGACACAGAGACAGAGACGCGGTGGCAGAGACACAGAGACAGAGACACAGAGACAGAGACACAGGAACAGAGACACAGAGACAGCGACACATGGACAGGTTCACAGAGACAGAGACACTGTGACAGAGCCACCGAGACTGAGACACAGAGACAGAGGTTCAGAGACAGTGACACAGAAACAGAGTCAGAGAGGCAGGGATACAGTGACAGAGACACAGAGACGGAGACAGAGGGACAGAGAGGCAGAGACAGAGACTCGGACACACAGAGACAGAGACAGAGACACAGAGACGGAGAAACATGGACAGAGACACAGAGACAGAGATTCAGATGCAGAGACACAGAGACGGAGACACAGGGACAGAGACACAGAGACATGGACACAGAGGCAGATACACAGGGACAGATACACAGGGACAGATTCACAGAGACAGCGACACGGAGAGAGACCCACGGAGACAGAGACACAGAGACAGAGACACAGAGACGGAGACACAGGGACGGAGACACAGAAACAGGGACACAGAGACAGAGTCACAGAGACAGAGTCACAGAGACAGAGACACAGAGACAGGGACACAGACACAGAGACACAGAGGCAGAGACAAAGAGACAGAGACACAGAGACAGAGACACAGAGACAGAGACACAGAGACCGAAACACACGCACAGAGACGGAGACAGAGACACAGAGACGGAGACACAGGGACAGAGACACAGAAACAGGGACACAGAGACAGAGTCACAGAGTCAGAGTCACAGAGACAGAGACACAGAGACAGGGACACAGACACAGAGACAATGAGACAGAGCCACAGAGACAAAGACACACAGACAGAGACACAGAGACCGAGACAAAGAGACAGAGACACAATGACAGATATTCAGAGACAGAGACACAGGGAGAGAGGCACAGAAGCGGAGACACAGAGACAGAGGCATAGACACAGAGACAGAGACACAGAGAGAGTGACACAGAGACAGAGACACAGAGACAGAGACACAGAGACGGAGACACAGAGACAGAGACACAGAGACAGAAACACAGAGACAGGGACATAGAGACAGAGACACAGAGACGGCGACACAGGTACAGAGACACACGGACAGAGGCATCGACACAGAGACAGTGACACAGGGACAGGGACACAGAGACATAGCCACAGAGACAGAGACATAGAGACAGAGACACAGAGACAGAGACACAGAGACGGAAATACAGGGACAGAGACAAAGAGACAGAGACACAGAGACATAGGCACAGAGACAGAGACACAGAGACAGAGACACAGAGACGGAGATTGATGGACAGAGACACAGAGACAGAGACACAGTGAAACAGAGAGAGACACAGAGACGGAGACACAATGGACAGAGACACAGAGGCAGAGGCATAGACACAGAGAGAGAGACACAGAGAGAGAGACACAGAGACAGAGACACAGAGACAGAGACACAGGGACAGAGACACAGTGACGGAGACTGTGGGACAGAGACACAGAGACGGAGGCTGTGGGACAGAGACACAGAGACAGAGATTCAGATGCAGAGACACAGAGACGGAGAAACAGAGACAGGGACACAGTGAGAGAGACAGAGACACAGGGACGGAGACACTGAGACTGAAACACAGAGACAGATTCACAGCGACAGAGACACAGAGACCCAGACACAGAGACAGAGGCACAGAGACATAGACATAGAGACAGAGACACAGAGACGGCGACACAGAGACAGAGACACAGGGACAGAGACACAGAGACGGAGACTGTGGGACAGAGACACAGAGACGGAGACACAGAGGCAGAGACACAGAGACGGAGACACAGAGACAGAGACACAGAGACAGAGACACAGAGACAGAGACACAGAGACAGAGACACAGAGACAGAGACACAGAGACAGAGACACAGAGACAGAGACACAGAGACAGAGACACAGAGACAGGGACACAGACACAGAGACAATGAGACAGAGCCACAGAGACACAGACACACAGACAGAGACACAGAGACCGAGATATAGAGACAGAAACACAGAGACAGAGACACAGAGACAGAGGCACAGAGACAGAAGCACAGAGACGGAGACACAAGGACAGAGACACAGAAACAGGGACACAGAGAGAGAGACTCAGAGACAGAGACACAGAGACGAAGACACAGAGACAGAGACACAGAGACAGAGGCACAGAGACAGAGACGCAGAGACAGAGACACAGAGAAAGAGAAACAGAGACAGTGTACAGAGACACAGAGACAGAGACACAGAGACACAGAGACAGAGACAGAGACACAGAGGGATAGACACAGAGACGGAGACACGGAGGCAGCGACACAGAGGAATAGACACAGAGACAGAGACGCGGAAGCAGAGACACAGAGACAGAGACACAGAGACAGAGACACAGAGACAGAGGCACAGAGACAGAGACACAGAGACGGAGACACAGGGACAGAGACAGAGAGACAGGGACACAGAGACAGAGACACAGAGAGGGAGAGACTCAGAGACAGAGACAGAGACACAGAGACAGAGAAACAGACAGTGACACAGAGACAGAGAAGCAGACAGTGACACAGAGACAGTGACACAGGGACAGAGGCACGGAGACATAGGCACAGAGACATAGACACAGAGACGTAGACATAGCGACTGAGACACCGAGACAGAGACACAGAGGCAGAGACACAGAGACAGAGACAGAGACATAGATACGGAGACACAGGGACAGAGACACAGAGACAGGGACACAGATACAGAGACACAGAGGCAGAGACACAGAGACAGAGACACAGAGACAGAGACACAGGGACAGAGACACAGAGAAAGAGAAACAGAGACAGAGACACTGAGACAGAGACACAGAGACAGAGACGCAGAGACAGAGACACAGAGAAAGAGAAACAGAGACAGTGTACAGAGACACAGAGACAGAGACACAGAGACACAGAGACAGAGACAGAGACACAGAGAGATAGACACAGAGACGGAGACACGGAGGCAGCGACACAGAGGAATAGGCACAGAGACAGAGACGCGGAAGCAGAGACACAGAGACGCGGAGGCAGAGACACAGAGACAGAGACACAGAGACTGAGACACAGGAACAGAGACACAGAGACAGCGACACATGGACAGGTTCACAGAGACAGAGACACTGAGACAGAGACACCGAGACAGAGACACAGAGACAGATTTTCAGAGACAGTGACACAGAAACAGAGTCAGAGAGACAGAGATACAGTGACAGAGACACAGAGACGGATACAGAGGGACAGAGAGGCAGAGACAGAGACTCGGACACACAGAGACAGAGACAGAGACACAGAGACGGAGAAACATGGACAGAGACACAGAGACAGAGATTCAGAGGCAGAGACACAGGGACAGGGACACAGAGACAGGGACACAGAGGCAGAGACACAGAGACAGAGAGACAGAGACAGAGACAGAGACACACAGACGGAGACACAGAGACAGAGACAAAGACAGAGACACAGAGACAGAGACAAAGACAGAGACACAGAGACAGAGACACAGAGACAGAGTCACAGAGACAGAGTCACAGAGACAGACACACAGAGACAGGGACACAGACACAGAGACAAAGAGACAGAGACACAGAGACAGAGACTCAGAGACAGAGACACAGAGACAGAGACACAGAGACAGAGACACAGAGACAGAGACACAGAGACAGAGACACAGAGACAGGGACACAGACACAGAGACAATGAGACAGAGCCACAGAGACACAGACACACAGACAGAGACACAGAGACCGAGATATAGAGACAGAGACACAGAGACAGAGACACAGAGACAGAGACACAGAGACGGAGACTGTGGGACAGAGACACAGGGACGGAGATTGTGGGACAGAGACACAGAGACAGAGACACAGTGAGACAGACAGAGACACAGAGACGAAGACACAGGGACAGAGACACAGAGACAGAGACACAGTGAGACAGACAGAGACACAGAGACGAGGACACAGGGACAGAGACACAGAGACAGAAACACAGAGACAGATTCACAGAGACAGAGACACAGAGACAGAGGCACAGAGACGGAGACACAAGGACAGAGACACAGAAACAGGGACACAGAGAGAGAGACTCAGAGACAGAGACACAGAGACGAAGACACAGAGACAGAGACACAGAGACAGAGGCACAGAGACAGAGACGCAGAGACAGAGACACAGAGAAAGAGAAACAGAGACAGTGTACAGAGACACAGAGACAGAGACACAGAGACACAGAGACAGAGACAGAGACACAGAGGGATAGACACAGAGACGGAGACACGGAGGCAGCGACACAGAGGAATAGACACAGAGACAGAGACGCGGAAGCAGAGACACAGAGACAGAGACACAGAGACAGAGACACAGAGACAGAGGCACAGAGACAGAGACACAGAGACGGAGACACAGGGACAGAGACAGAGAGACAGGGACACATAGACAGAGACACAGAGAGGGAGAGACTCAGAGACAGAGACACAGAGACAGAGACAGAGACACAGAGACAGAGAAACAGACAGTGACACAGAGACAGAGAAGCAGACAGTGACACAGAGACAGTGACACAGGGACAGAGGCACGGAGACATAGGCACAGAGACATAGACACAGAGACGTAGACATAGCGACTGAGACACCGAGACAGAGACACAGAGGCAGAGACACAGAGACAGAGACAGAGACATAGATACGGAGACACAGGGACAGAGACACAGAGACAGGGACACAGATACAGAGACACAGAGGCAGAGACACAGAGACAGAGACACAGAGACAGAGACACAGGGACAGAGACACAGAGAAAGAGAAACAGAGACAGAGACACTGAGACAGAGACACAGAGACAGAGACGCAGAGACAGAGACACAGAGAAAGAGAAACAGAGACAGTGTACAGAGACACAGAGACAGAGACACAGAGACACAGAGACAGAGACAGAGACACAGAGAGATAGACACAGAGACGGAGACACGGAGGCAGCGACACAGAGGAATAGGCACAGAGACAGAGACGCGGAAGCAGAGACACAGAGACGCGGAGGCAGAGACACAGAGACAGAGACACAGAGACTGAGACACAGGAACAGAGACACAGAGACAGCGACACATGGACAGGTTCACAGAGACAGAGACACTGAGACAGAGACACCGAGACAGAGACACAGAGACAGATTTTCAGAGACAGTGACACAGAAACAGAGTCAGAGAGACAGAGATACAGTGACAGAGACACAGAGACGGAGACAGAGGGACAGAGAGGCAGAGACAGAGACTCGGACACACAGAGACAGAGACAGAGACACAGAGACAGAGACACAGAGACAGGGACACAGGGAGAGGGACTCAGGAACTGAGACACAGAGACTGCGACGCATGGAGAGATTAACAGAGACAGAGACACTGTGACAGAGACACCGAGACAGAGACACAGAGACAGAGGTTCAGAGACAGTGACACAGAAACAGAGTCAGAGAGGCAGGGATACAGTGACAGAGACACAGAGACGGAGACAGAGGGACAGAGAGGCAGAGACAGAGACTCGGACACACAGAGACAGAGACAGACACACAGAGACGGAGAAACATGGACAGAGACACAGAGACAGAGATTCAGAGGCAGAGACACAGGGGCAGGCACACAGAGACAGGGACACAGAGCGAGAGAGACAGCGACAGAGACACGGAGGCAGAGACACAGAGACGGAGATACAGTGACAGAGACACAGAGACCGAGACACAGAGACAGAGATACAGGAACAGAGACACTGAGACAGGGACACAGAGGCAGAGACACGCAGACAGATACAGAGACACAGAGGCGGAGACACAAGGACAGAGACGCAGAGACAGGGACGCAGAGACAGAGAAACAGAGACAGTGTACAGAGACACAGAGACAGAGACACAGAGACACAGAGACAGAGACAGAGACACAGAGAGATAGACACAGAGACGGAGACACGGAGGCAGAGACACAGAGGAATAGACACAGAGACAGAGACGCGGTGGCAGAGACACAGAGACAGAGACACAGAGACAGAGACACAGGAACAGAGACACAGAGACAGCGACACATGGACAGGTTCACAGAGACAGAGACACTGTGACAGAGACACCGAGACAGAGACACAGAGACAGAGGTTCAGAGACAGTGACACAGAAACAGAGTCAGAGAGGCAGGGATACAGTGACAGAGACACAGAGACGGAGACAGAGGGACAGAGAGGCAGAGACAGAGACTCGGACACACAGAGACAGAGACAGAGACACAGAGACGGAGAAACATGGACAGAGACACAGAGACAGAGATTCAGAGGCAGAGACACAGGGACAGGCACACAGAGACAGGGACACAGAGCGAGAGAGACAGCGACAGAGACACGGAGGCAGAGACACAGAGACGGAGACACAGAGACCAAGACACAGAGACAGAGACACAGAGAAAGAGACACAATGACAGAGACACAGATATAGAGACACAGAGACAGAGACACAGAGACAGAGACACAGAGACAGAGACACAGAGACGGAAACACAGAGACAGATTCACAGAGTACAGACACATAAAGACAGAGACACACCGCGAGAGACACAGCGACAGCGACACGGATGCAGAGACACAGAGACGGAGACGCAGAGACCGAGACACAGTGACCGTGGCACAGGGATAGAGATACAGAGACAAAGACACAGAGACGGAGACAGAGACACAGAGAAAGAGACGCAGAGACGGAGACATGGGAACATGGACACAGAGACAGAGACACTGAGACAGCGACACGGCTACAGGAACACAGAGACAGAGACACAGAGAGCGAGGCACAGAGATGGAGACACAGAGGCCGAGACACAGAGACCGTGACACAGAGAGAGAGACACAGAGACATAGAGACAGAAACAGAGACACAGAAACAGAGACACAGAGACAGAGACACAGTGACAGAGGCATAGACACAGAGACAGAGACACAGTTACAGAGGCACAGAGACAGAGACGCGGAGGCAGAGACACAGAGACAGAGACACAGAGAAAGAGAAACGGAGACAGAGACAGAGACATAGAGAGAGAGACACAGAGACAGAGACACAGAGACAGACACACAGAGACGGAGACAGAGACAAAGAGACAGAGACACGGAGGCAGAGACACGGAGACAGAGCCACAGAGAAACAGAGCAAGAGACAGAGACACAGAGAGATAGACACAGAGACAGAGACACGGAGGCAGAGACACAGAGACAGAGATGCGGAGGCAGAGACACAGAGACAGAGACACAGAGACAGGGACGCAGCGACGGAGACACTGGAACAGAGACAGCGACACATGGACAGATTCACAGAGACAGAGACACTGTGACAGAGACACAGTGACAGAGACACAGAGACAGAGACACAGAGACAGAGACACGGAGACAGAGACACGGAGACACAGGGACAGAGACACAGAAACAGGGACACAGAGACAGAGTCACAGAGACAGAGGCACAGAGACGGAGACGGAAGGACAGAGACACAGAGACAGTGACACAGGGACAGGGACACAGAGACATAGCCACAGAGACAGAGACACAGAGACAGAGACACAGGGACAGAGACAGAGACAGAAACACAGAGACAGAGACACAGAGACGGAGCCTGTGGGACAGAGACACAGAGACGGAGACACAGGGACAGAGACACAGAGACATTGACAAAGAGGCAGAGAAACAGGGACAGATTCACAGGGACAGCGACACGGAGAGAGACCCACGGAGACAGAGACACAGAGACAGAGACACAGAGACGGAGACACAGGGACAGAGACACAGAAACAGGGACACAGAGACAGAGTCACAGAGACAGAGTCACAGAGACAGAGACACAGAGACAGGGACACAGACACAGAGACACAGAGACAGAGACAAAGAGACAGAGACACAGAGACAGAGACACAGAGACAGAGACACAGAGACCGAAACACACGCACAGAGACGGAGACAGAGACACAGAGACGGAGACACAGGGACAGAGACACAGAAACAGGGACACAGAGACAGAGTCACAGAGACAGAGTCACAGAGACAGAGACACAGAGACAGGGACACAGACACAGAGACAATGAGACAGAGCCACAGAGACAAAGACACACAGATAGAGACACAGAGACCGAGACAAAGAGACAGAGACACAATGACAGATATTCAGAGACAGAGACACAGGGAGAGAGGCACAGAAGCGGAGACACAGAGACAGAGGCATAGACACAGAGACAGAGACACAGAGAGAGTGACACAGAGACAGAGACACAGAGACAGAGACACAGAGACAGAGACACAGAGACAGAGACACAGAGACAGAGACACAGAGACAGAAACACAGAGACAGGGACATAGAGACAGAGACACAGAGACGGCGACACAGGTACAGAGACACACGGACAGAGGCATCGACACAGAGACAGTGACACAGGGACAGGGACACAGAGACATAGCCACAGAGACAGAGACATAGAGACAGAGACACAGAGACAGAGACACAGAGACGGAAATACAGGGACAGAGACAAAGAGACAGAGACACAGAGACATAGGCACAGAGACAGAGACACAGGGACAGAGACACAGTGACGGAGACTGTGGGACAGAGACACAGAGACGGAGGCTGTGGGACAGAGACACAGAGACAGAGATTCAGATGCAGAGACACAGAGACGGAGAAACAGAGACAGAGACACAGAGACAGAGACACAGAGACAGAGACACAGAGACAGAGACACAGAGACAGAGACACAGAGACAGAGACACAGAGACAGAGACACAGAGACAGAGACACAGAGACAGAGACAGAGAGACAGAGACACAGAGACAGAGACACAGAGACAGAGACACAGAGACAGAGACACAGAGACAGAGACACAGAGACAGAGACACAGAGACAGAGACACAGAGACAGAGACACAGAGACAGAGACAGAGAGACAGAGACACAGAGACGGAGAAACAGAGACAGGGACACAGTGAGAGAGACAGAGACACAGAGAGAGAGACACAGAGAGAGAGACACAGAGACAGAGACACAGAGACATAGACACAGAGACGGAGACACAGAGACATAGACACAGAGACCCAGACACAGAGACAGAGGCACAGAGACATAGACATAGAGACAGAGACACAGAGACGGCGACACGGAGACAGAGACACAGGGACAGAGACACAGAGACGGAGACTGTGGGACAGAGACACAGAGACGGAGACACAGAGGCAGAGACACAGAGACGGAGACACAGAGACAGAGACACAGAGACAGAGACACAGAGACATAGCCACAGAGACAGAGATATAGAGACAGAGACACAGAGACAGAGACACAGAGACAGATACACAGAGACGGAGACTGTGGGACAGAGACACAGAGACGGAGATTGTGGGACAGAGACACAGAGACAGAGACACAGTGAGACAGACAGAGACACAGAGACGAAGACACAGGGACAGAGACACAGAGACAGAGACACAGTGAGACAGACAGAGACACAGAGACGAAGACACAGGGACAGAGACACAGAGACAGAAACACAGAGACAGATTCACAGAGACAGAGACACAGAGACAGAAGCACAGAGACGGAGACACAAGGACAGAGACACAGAAACAGGGACACAGAGAGAGAGACTCAGAGACAGAGACACAGAGACGAAGACACAGAGACAGAGACACAGAGACAGAGACACAGAGACAGAGACACAGAGACAGAGACACAGAGACAGAGACACAGAGACAGAGACACAGAGACCGAAACACACGCACAGAGACAGAGACAGAGACACAGAGACGGAGACACAGGGACAGAGACACAGAAATAGGGACACAGAGACAGAGTCACAGAGACAGAGTCACAGAGACAGAGACACAGAGACAGGGACACAGACACAGAGACAATGTGACAGAGCCACAGAAAAAAAGGAACACAGACAGAGACACAGAGACCGAGACACAGAGACAGAGACACAGAGGAAGAGACACAATGACAGAGATTCAGAGCCAGAGACACAGGGAGAGAGGCACAGAAGCGGAGACACAGAGACGGAGGCATAGACACAGAGACAGAGACACAGAGAGAGTGACACAGAGACAGAGACACAGAGACAGAGACATAGAGACAAAGACACAGAGACAGAGACACAGAGACAGAAACACAGAGACAGGGACATAGAGACAGAGACACAGAGACGGCGACACAGAGACAGAGACACAGGGACAGAGACACAGAGACGGAGACTGTGGGACAGAGACACAGAGACGGAGACTGTGGGACAGAGACACAGAGACAGAGATTCAGATGCAGAGACACAGAGACGGAGAAACAGAGACAGGGACACAGTGAGAGAGACAGAGACACAGAGAGAGAGACACAGAGAGAGAGACACAGAGACAGAGACACAGAGACATAGACACAGAGACGGAGACACAGAGACATAGACACAGAGACCCAGACACAGAGACAGAGGCACAGAGACATAGACATAGAGACAGAGACACAGAGACGGCGACACAGAGACAGAGACACAGGGACAGAGACACAGAGACGGAGACTGTGGGACAGAGACACAGAGACGGAGACACAGAGGCAGAGACACAGAGACGGAGACACAGAGACAGAGACACAGAGACAGAGACACAGAGACATAGCCACAGAGACAGAGATATAGAGACAGAGACACAGAGACAGAGACACAGAGACAGAGACACAGAGACGGAGACTGTGGGACAGAGACACAGAGACGGAGATTGTGGGACAGAGACACAGAGACAGAGACACAGTGAGACAGACAGAGACACAGAGACGAAGACACAGGGACAGAGACACAGAGACAGAGACACAGTGAGCCAGACAGAGACACAGAGACGAAGACACAGGGACAGAGACACAGAGACAGAAACACAGAGACAGATTCACAGAGACAGAGACACAGAGACAGAAGCACAGAGACGGAGACACAAGGACAGAGACACAGAAACAGGGACACAGAGAGAGAGACTCAGAGACAGAGACACAGAGACGAAGACACAGAGACAGAGACACAGAGACAGAGGCACAGAGACAGAGACGCAGAGACAGAGACACAGAGAAAGAGAAACAGAGACAGTGTACAGAGACACAGAGACAGAGACACAGAGACACAGAGACAGAGACAGAGACACAGAGGGATAGACACAGAGACGGAGACACGGAGGCAGCGACACAGAGGAATAGACACAGAGACAGAGACGCGGAAGCAGAGACACAGAGACAGAGACACAGAGACAGAGACACAGAGACAGAGGCACAGAGACAGAGACACAGAGACGGAGACACAGGGACAGAGACAGAGAGACAGGGACACAGAGACAGAGACACAGAGAGGGAGAGACTCAGAGACAGAGACACAGAGACAGAGACAGAGACACAGAGACAGAGAAACAGACAGTGACACAGAGACAGAGAAGCAGACAGTGACACAGAGACAGTGACACAGGGACAGAGGCACGGAGACATAGGCACAGAGACATAGACACAGAGACGTAGACATAGCGACTGAGACACCGAGACAGAGACACAGAGGCAGAGACACAGAGACAGAGACAGAGACATAGACACAGAGACCCAGACACAGAGACAGAGGCACAGAGACATAGACATAGAGACAGAGACACAGAGACGGCGACACAGAGACAGAGACACAGGGACAGAGACACAGAGACGGAGACTGTGGGACAGAGACACAGAGACGGAGACACAGAGGCAGAGACACAGAGACGGAGACACAGAGACAGAGACACAGAGACAGAGACACAGAGACATAGCCACAGAGACAGAGATATAGAGACAGAGACACAGAGACAGAGACACAGAGACGGAGACTGTGGGACAGAGACACAGAGACGGAGATTGTGGGACAGAGACACAGAGACAGAGACACAGTGAGACAGACAGAGACACAGAGACGAAGACACAGGGACAGAGACACAGAGACAGAGACACAGTGAGCCAGACAGAGACACAGAGACGAAGACACAGGGACAGAGACACAGAGACAGAAACACAGAGACAGATTCACAGAGACAGAGACACAGAGACAGAAGCACAGAGACGGAGACACAAGGACAGAGACACAGAAACAGGGACACAGAGAGAGAGACTCAGAGACAGAGACACAGAGACGAAGACACAGAGACAGAGACACAGAGACAGAGGCACAGAGACAGAGACGCAGAGACAGAGACACAGAGAAAGAGAAACAGAGACAGTGTACAGAGACACAGAGACAGAGACACAGAGACACAGAGACAGAGACAGAGACACAGAGGGATAGACACAGAGACGGAGACACGGAGGCAGCGACACAGAGGAATAGACACAGAGACAGAGACGCGGAAGCAGAGACACAGAGACAGAGACACAGAGACAGAGACACAGAGACAGAGGCACAGAGACAGAGACACAGAGACGGAGACACAGGGACAGAGACAGAGAGACAGGGACACAGAGACAGAGACACAGAGAGGGAGAGACTCAGAGACAGAGACAGAGACACAGAGACAGAGAAACAGACAGTGACACAGAGACAGAGAAGCAGACAGTGACACAGAGACAGTGACACAGGGACAGAGGCACGGAGACATAGGCACAGAGACATAGACACAGAGACGTAGACATAGCGACTGAGACACCGAGACAGAGACACAGAGGCAGAGACACAGAGACAGAGACAGAGACATAGATACGGAGACACAGGGACAGAGACACAGAGACAGGGACACAGATACAGAGACACAGAGGCAGAGACACAGAGACAGAGACACAGAGACAGAGACACAGGGACAGAGACACAGAGAAAGAGAAACAGAGACAGAGACACTGAGACAGAGACACAGAGACAGAGACGCAGAGACAGAGACACAGAGAAAGAGAAACAGAGACAGTGTACAGAGACACAGAGACAGAGACACAGAGACACAGAGACAGAGACAGAGACACAGAGAGATAGACACAGAGACGGAGACACGGAGGCAGCGACACAGAGGAATAGGCACAGAGACAGAGACGCGGAAGCAGAGACACAGAGACGCGGAGGCAGAGACACAGAGACAGAGACACAGAGACTGAGACACAGGAACAGAGACACAGAGACAGCGACACATGGACAGGTTCACAGAGACAGAGACACTGAGACAGAGACACCGAGACAGAGACACAGAGACAGATTTTCAGAGACAGTGACACAGAAACAGAGTCAGAGAGACAGAGATACAGTGACAGAGACACAGAGACGGAGACAGAGGGACAGAGAGGCAGAGACAGAGACTCGGACACACAGAGACAGAGACAGACACACAGAGACGGAGAAACATGGACAGAGACACAGAGACAGAGATTCAGAGGCAGAGACACAGGGGCAGGCACACAGAGACAGGGACACAGAGCGAGAGAGACAGCGACAGAGACACGGAGGCAGAGACACAGAGACGGAGATACAGTGACAGAGACACAGAGACCGAGACACAGAGACAGAGATACAGGAACAGAGACACTGAGACAGGGACACAGAGGCAGAGACACGCAGACAGATACAGAGACACAGAGGCGGAGACACAAGGACAGAGACGCAGAGACAGGGACGCAGAGACAGAGAAACAGAGACAGTGTACAGAGACACAGAGACAGAGACACAGAGACACAGAGACAGAGACAGAGACACAGAGAGATAGACACAGAGACGGAGACACGGAGGCAGAGACACAGAGGAATAGACACAGAGACAGAGACGCGGTGGCAGAGACACAGAGACAGAGACACAGAGACAGAGACACAGGAACAGAGACACAGAGACAGCGACACATGGACAGGTTCACAGAGACAGAGACACTGTGACAGAGACACCGAGACAGAGACACAGAGACAGAGGTTCAGAGACAGTGACACAGAAACAGAGTCAGAGAGGCAGGGATACAGTGACAGAGACACAGAGACGGAGACAGAGGGACAGAGAGACAGAGACAGAGACTCGGACACACAGAGACAGAGACAGAGACACAGAGACGGAGAAACATGGACAGAGACACAGAGACAGAGATTCAGAGGCAGAGACACAGGGACAGGCACACAGAGACAGGGACACAGAGCGAGAGAGACAGCGACAGAGACACGGAGGCAGAGACACAGAGACGGAGACACAGAGACCAAGACACAGAGACAGAGACACAGAGAAAGAGACACAATGACAGAGACACAGATATAGAGACACAGAGACAGAGACACAGAGACAGAGACACAGAGACAGAGACACAGAGACGGAAACACAGAGACAGATTCACAGAGTACAGACACATAAAGACAGAGACACACCGCGAGAGACACAGCGACAGCGACACGGATGCAGAGACACAGAGACGGAGACGCAGAGACCGAGACACAGTGACCGTGGCACAGGGATAGAGATACAGAGACAAAGACACAGAGACGGAGACAGAGACACAGAGAAAGAGACGCAGAGACGGAGACATGGGAACATGGACACAGAGACAGAGACACTGAGACAGCGACACGGCTACAGGAACACAGAGACAGAGACACAGAGAGCGAGGCACAGAGATGGAGACACAGAGGCCGAGACACAGAGACCGTGACACAGAGAGAGAGACACAGAGACATAGAGACAGAAACAGAGACACAGAAACAGAGACACAGAGACAGAGACACAGTGACAGAGGCATAGACACAGAGACAGAGACACAGTTACAGAGGCACAGAGACAGAGACGCGGAGGCAGAGACACAGAGACAGAGACACAGAGAAAGAGAAACGGAGACAGAGACAGAGACATAGAGAGAGAGACACAGAGACAGAGACACAGAGACAGACACACAGAGACGGAGACAGAGACAAAGAGACAGAGACACGGAGGCAGAGACACGGAGACAGAGCCACAGAGAAACAGAGCAAGAGACAGAGACACAGAGAGATAGACACAGAGACAGAGACACGGAGGCAGAGACACAGAGACAGAGATGCGGAGGCAGAGACACAGAGACAGAGACACAGAGACAGGGACGCAGCGACGGAGACACTGGAACAGAGACAGCGACACATGGACAGATTCACAGAGACAGAGACACTGTGACAGAGACACAGTGACAGAGACACAGAGACAGAGACACAGAGACAGAGACACGGAGACAGAGACACGGAGACACAGGGACAGAGACACAGAAACAGGGACACAGAGACAGAGTCACAGAGACAGAGGCACAGAGACGGAGACAGAAGGACAGAGACACAGAGACAGTGACACAGGGACAGGGACACAGAGACATAGCCACAGAGACAGAGACACAGAGACAGAGACACAGGGACAGAGACAGAGACAGAAACACAGAGACAGAGACACAGAGACGGAGCCTGTGGGACAGAGACACAGAGACGGAGACACAGGGACAGAGACACAGAGACATTGACAAAGAGGCAGAGAAACAGGGACAGATTCACAGGGACAGCGACACGGAGAGAGACCCACGGAGACAGAGACACAGAGACAGAGACACAGAGACGGAGACACAGGGACAGAGACACAGAAACAGGGACACAGAGACAGAGTCACAGAGACAGAGTCACAGAGACAGAGACACAGAGACAGGGACACAGACACAGAGACACAGAGACAGAGACAAAGAGACAGAGACACAGAGACAGAGACACAGAGACAGAGACACAGAGACCGAAACACACGCACAGAGACGGAGACAGAGACACAGAGACGGAGACACAGGGACAGAGACACAGAAACAGGGACACAGAGACAGAGTCACAGAGACAGAGTCACAGAGACAGAGACACAGAGACAGGGACACAGACACAGAGACAATGAGACAGAGCCACAGAGACAAAGACACACAGATAGAGACACAGAGACCGAGACAAAGAGACAGAGACACAATGACAGATATTCAGAGACAGAGACACAGGGAGAGAGGCACAGAAGCGGAGACACAGAGACAGAGGCATAGACACAGAGACAGAGACACAGAGAGAGTGACACAGAGACAGAGACACAGAGACAGAGACACAGAGACAGAGACACAGAGACAGAGACACAGAGACAGAGACACAGAGACAGAAACACAGAGACAGGGACATAGAGACAGAGACACAGAGACGGCGACACAGGTACAGAGACACACGGACAGAGGCATCGACACAGAGACAGTGACACAGGGACAGGGACACAGAGACATAGCCACAGAGACAGAGACATAGAGACAGAGACACAGAGACAGAGACACAGAGACGGAAATACAGGGACAGAGACAAAGAGACAGAGACACAGAGACATAGGCACAGAGACAGAGACACAGGGACAGAGACACAGTGACGGAGACTGTGGGACAGAGACACAGAGACGGAGGCTGTGGGACAGAGACACAGAGACAGAGATTCAGATGCAGAGACACAGAGACGGAGAAACAGAGACAGAGACACAGAGACAGAGACACAGAGACAGAGACACAGAGACAGAGACACAGAGACAGAGACACAGAGACAGAGACACAGAGACAGAGACACAGAGACAGAGACACAGAGACAGAGACAGAGAGACAGAGACACAGAGACAGAGACACAGAGACAGAGACACAGAGACAGAGACACAGAGACAGAGACACAGAGACAGAGACACAGAGACAGAGACACAGAGACAGAGACACAGAGACAGAGACAGAGAGACAGAGACACAGAGACGGAGAAACAGAGACAGGGACACAGTGAGAGAGACAGAGACACAGAGAGAGAGACACAGAGAGAGAGACACAGAGACAGAGACACAGAGACATAGACACAGAGACGGAGACACAGAGACATAGACACAGAGACCCAGACACAGAGACAGAGGCACAGAGACATAGACATAGAGACAGAGACACAGAGACGGCGACACAGAGACAGAGACACAGAGACAGAGACAGAGAGACAGAGACACAGAGACAGAGACACAGAGACAGAGACACAGAGACAGAGACACAGAGACAGAGACACAGAGACAGAGACACAGAGACAGAGACACAGAGACAGAGACACAGAGACAGAGACAGAGAGACAGAGACACAGAGACGGAGAAACAGAGACAGGGACACAGTGAGAGAGACAGAGACACAGAGAGAGAGACACAGAGAGAGAGACACAGAGACAGAGACACAGAGACATAGACACAGAGACGGAGACACAGAGACATAGACACAGAGACCCAGACACAGAGACAGAGGCACAGAGACATAGACATAGAGACAGAGACACAGAGACGGCGACACAGAGACAGAGACACAGGGACAGAGACACAGAGACGGAGACTGTGGGACAGAGACACAGAGACGGAGACACAGAGGCAGAGACACAGAGACGGAGACACAGAGACAGAGACACAGAGACAGAGACACAGAGACATAGCCACAGAGACAGAGATATAGAGACAGAGACACAGAGACAGAGACACAGAGACAGATACACAGAGACGGAGACTGTGGGACAGAGACACAGAGACGGAGATTGTGGGACAGAGACACAGAGACAGAGACACAGTGAGACAGACAGAGACACAGAGACGAAGACACAGGGACAGAGACACAGAGACAGAGACACAGTGAGACAGACAGAGACACAGAGACGAAGACACAGGGACAGAGACACAGAGACAGAAACACAGAGACAGATTCACAGAGACAGAGACACAGAGACAGAAGCACAGAGACGGAGACACAAGGACAGAGACACAGAAACAGGGACACAGAGAGAGAGACTCAGAGACAGAGACACAGAGACGAAGACACAGAGACAGAGACACAGAGACAGAGACACAGAGACAGAGACACAGAGACAGAGACACAGAGACAGAGACACAGAGACAGAGACACAGAGACCGAAACACACGCACAGAGACAGAGACAGAGACACAGAGACGGAGACACAGGGACAGAGACACAGAAATAGGGACACAGAGACAGAGTCACAGAGACAGAGTCACAGAGACAGAGACACAGAGACAGGGACACAGACACAGAGACAATGTGACAGAGCCACAGAAAAAAAGGAACACAGACAGAGACACAGAGACCGAGACACAGAGACAGAGACACAGAGGAAGAGACACAATGACAGAGATTCAGAGCCAGAGACACAGGGAGAGAGGCACAGAAGCGGAGACACAGAGACGGAGGCATAGACACAGAGACAGAGACACAGAGAGAGTGACACAGAGACAGAGACACAGAGACAGAGACATAGAGACAAAGACACAGAGACAGAGACACAGAGACAGAAACACAGAGACAGGGACATAGAGACAGAGACACAGAGACGGCGACACAGAGACAGAGACACAGGGACAGAGACACAGAGACGGAGACTGTGGGACAGAGACACAGAGACGGAGACTGTGGGACAGAGACACAGAGACAGAGATTCAGATGCAGAGACACAGAGACGGAGAAACAGAGACAGAGACACAGTGAGAGAGACAGAGACACAGAGAGAGAGACACAGAGAGAGAGACACAGAGACAGAGACACAGAGACATAGACACAGAGACGGAGACACAGAGACATAGACACAGAGACCCAGACACAGAGACAGAGGCACAGAGACATAGACATAGAGACAGAGACACAGAGACGGCGACACAGAGACAGAGACACAGGGACAGAGACACAGAGACGGAGACTGTGGGACAGAGACACAGAGACGGAGACACAGAGGCAGAGACACAGAGACGGAGACACAGAGACAGAGACACAGAGACAGAGACACAGAGACATAGCCACAGAGACAGAGATATAGAGACAGAGACACAGAGACAGAGACACAGAGACAGAGACACAGAGACGGAGACTGTGGGACAGAGACACAGAGACGGAGATTGTGGGACAGAGACACAGAGACAGAGACACAGTGAGACAGACAGAGACACAGAGACGAAGACACAGGGACAGAGACACAGAGACAGAGACACAGTGAGCCAGACAGAGACACAGAGACGAAGACACAGGGACAGAGACACAGAGACAGAAACACAGAGACAGATTCACAGAGACAGAGACACAGAGACAGAAGCACAGAGACGGAGACACAAGGACAGAGACACAGAAACAGGGACACAGAGAGAGAGACTCAGAGACAGAGACACAGAGACGAAGACACAGAGACAGAGACACAGAGACAGAGGCACAGAGACAGAGACGCAGAGACAGAGACACAGAGAAAGAGAAACAGAGACAGTGTACAGAGACACAGAGACAGAGACACAGAGACACAGAGACAGAGACAGAGACACAGAGGGATAGACACAGAGACGGAGACACGGAGGCAGCGACACAGAGGAATAGACACAGAGACAGAGACGCGGAAGCAGAGACACAGAGACAGAGACACAGAGACAGAGACACAGAGACAGAGGCACAGAGACAGAGACACAGAGACGGAGACACAGGGACAGAGACAGAGAGACAGGGACACAGAGACAGAGACACAGAGAGGGAGAGACTCAGAGACAGAGACACAGAGACAGAGACAGAGACACAGAGACAGAGAAACAGACAGTGACACAGAGACAGAGAAGCAGACAGTGACACAGAGACAGTGACACAGGGACAGAGGCACGGAGACATAGGCACAGAGACATAGACACAGAGACGTAGACATAGCGACTGAGACACCGAGACAGAGACACAGAGGCAGAGACACAGAGACAGAGACAGAGACATAGACACAGAGACCCAGACACAGAGACAGAGGCACAGAGACATAGACATAGAGACAGAGACACAGAGACGGCGACACAGAGACAGAGACACAGGGACAGAGACACAGAGACGGAGACTGTGGGACAGAGACACAGAGACGGAGACACAGAGGCAGAGACACAGAGACGGAGACACAGAGACAGAGACACAGAGACAGAGACACAGAGACATAGCCACAGAGACAGAGATATAGAGACAGAGACACAGAGACAGAGACACAGAGACGGAGACTGTGGGACAGAGACACAGAGACGGAGATTGTGGGACAGAGACACAGAGACAGAGACACAGTGAGACAGACAGAGACACAGAGACGAAGACACAGGGACAGAGACACAGAGACAGAGACACAGTGAGCCAGACAGAGACACAGAGACGAAGACACAGGGACAGAGACACAGAGACAGAAACACAGAGACAGATTCACAGAGACAGAGACACAGAGACAGAAGCACAGAGACGGAGACACAAGGACAGAGACACAGAAACAGGGACACAGAGAGAGAGACTCAGAGACAGAGACACAGAGACGAAGACACAGAGACAGAGACACAGAGACAGAGGCACAGAGACAGAGACGCAGAGACAGAGACACAGAGAAAGAGAAACAGAGACAGTGTACAGAGACACAGAGACAGAGACACAGAGACACAGAGACAGAGACAGAGACACAGAGGGATAGACACAGAGACGGAGACACGGAGGCAGCGACACAGAGGAATAGACACAGAGACAGAGACGCGGAAGCAGAGACACAGAGACAGAGACACAGAGACAGAGACACAGAGACAGAGGCACAGAGACAGAGACACAGAGACGGAGACACAGGGACAGAGACAGAGAGACAGGGACACAGAGACAGAGACACAGAGAGGGAGAGACTCAGAGACAGAGACAGAGACACAGAGACAGAGAAACAGACAGTGACACAGAGACAGAGAAGCAGACAGTGACACAGAGACAGTGACACAGGGACAGAGGCACGGAGACATAGGCACAGAGACATAGACACAGAGACGTAGACATAGCGACTGAGACACCGAGACAGAGACACAGAGGCAGAGACACAGAGACAGAGACAGAGACATAGATACGGAGACACAGGGACAGAGACACAGAGACAGGGACACAGATACAGAGACACAGAGGCAGAGACACAGAGACAGAGACACAGAGACAGAGACACAGGGACAGAGACACAGAGAAAGAGAAACAGAGACAGAGACACTGAGACAGAGACACAGAGACAGAGACGCAGAGACAGAGACACAGAGAAAGAGAAACAGAGACAGTGTACAGAGACACAGAGACAGAGACACAGAGACACAGAGACAGAGACAGAGACACAGAGAGATAGACACAGAGACGGAGACACGGAGGCAGCGACACAGAGGAATAGGCACAGAGACAGAGACGCGGAAGCAGAGACACAGAGACGCGGAGGCAGAGACACAGAGACAGAGACACAGAGACTGAGACACAGGAACAGAGACACAGAGACAGCGACACATGGACAGGTTCACAGAGACAGAGACACTGAGACAGAGACACCGAGACAGAGACACAGAGACAGATTTTCAGAGACAGTGACACAGAAACAGAGTCAGAGAGACAGAGATACAGTGACAGAGACACAGAGACGGATACAGAGGGACAGAGAGGCAGAGACAGAGACTCGGACACACAGAGACAGAGACAGAGACACAGAGACGGAGAAACATGGACAGAGACACAGAGACAGAGATTCAGAGGCAGAGACACAGGGACAGGGACACAGAGACAGGGACACAGAGGCAGAGACACAGAGACAGAGAGACAGAGACAGAGACAGAGACACACAGACGGAGACACAGAGACAGAGACAAAGACAGAGACACAGAGACAGAGACAAAGACAGAGACACAGAGACAGAGACACAGAGACAGAGTCACAGAGACAGAGTCACAGAGACAGACACACAGAGACAGGGACACAGACACAGAGACAAAGAGACAGAGACACAGAGACAGAGACTCAGAGACAGAGACACACGCACAGAGACGGAGACAGAGACGCAGAGACGGAGACACAGGGACAGAGACACAGAGACAGAGACACAGAGACAGAGACAAAAACACAGAGAGAGATTCAGAGAGACAGTGACACAGAGACAGAGACGCAGAGACGGAGACATGGACAGAGACACAGAGACGGCGACACAGAGACAGAGACACAGGGACCGTGACACAGGGAGAGAGACACAGAGACATAGACACAGAGACAGAGACACAGAGACAGAGACACAGAGACAGAGACACAGAGACGGAGACGCCGAGACAGAGACTCAGAGACAGAGACACAGAGACAGAGACAGAGACACAGAGACAGAGACACAGAGACAGGGACACAGGGAGAGGGACTCAGCAACTGAGACACAGAGACAGCGACGCATGGAGAGATTAACAGAGACAGAGACACAGAGACCGAGACACAGAGACAGAGATACAGGAACAGAGACACTGAGACAGGGACACAGAGGCAGGGACACGCAGACAGATACAGAGACACAGAGGCGGAGACACAAGGACAGAGACGCAGAGACAGGGACGCAGAGACAGAGAAACAGAGACAGTGTACAGAGACACAGAGACAGAGGCACAGAGACACAGAGACAGAGACAGAGACACAGAGAGATAGACACAGAGACGGAGACACGGAGGCAGAGACACAGAGGAATAGACACAGAGACAGAGACGCGGTGGCAGAGACACAGAGACAGAGACACAGAGACAGAGACACAGGAACAGAGACACAGAGACAGCGACACATGGACAGGTTCACAGAGACAGAGACACTGTGACAGAGCCACCGAGACTGAGACACAGAGACAGAGGTTCAGAGACAGTGACACAGAAACAGAGTCAGAGAGGCAGGGATGCAGTGACAGAGACACAGAGACGGAGACAGAGGGACAGAGAGGCAGAGACAGAGACTCGGACACACAGAGACAGAGACAGAGACACAGAGACGGAGAAACATGGACAGAGACACAGAGACAGAGATTCAGATGCAGAGACACAGAGACGGAGACACAGGGACAGAGACACAGAGACATGGACACAGAGGCAGATACACAGGGACAGATACACAGGGACAGATTCACAGAGACAGCGACACGGAGAGAGACCCACGGAGACAGAGACACAGAGACAGAGACACAGAGACGGAGACACAGGGACGGAGACACAGAAACAGGGACACAGAGACAGAGTCACAGAGACAGAGTCACAGAGACAGAGACACAGAGACAGGGACACAGACACAGAGACACAGAGGCAGAGACAAAGAGACAGAGACACAGAGACAGAGACACAGAGACAGAGACACAGAGACCGAAACACACGCACAGAGACGGAGACAGAGACACAGAGACGGAGACACAGGGACAGAGACACAGAAACAGGGACACAGAGACAGAGTCACAGAGTCAGAGTCACAGAGACAGAGACACAGAGACAGGGACACAGACACAGAGACAATGAGACAGAGCCACAGAGACAAAGACACACAGACAGAGACACAGAGACCGAGACAAAGAGACAGAGACACAATGACAGATATTCAGAGACAGAGACACAGGGAGAGAGGCACAGAAGCGGAGACACAGAGACAGAGGCATAGACACAGAGACAGAGACACAGAGAGAGTGACACAGAGACAGAGACACAGAGACAGAGACACAGAGACGGAGACACAGAGACAGAGACACAGAGACAGAAACACAGAGACAGGGACATAGAGACAGAGACACAGAGACGGCGACACAGGTACAGAGACACACGGACAGAGGCATCGACACAGAGACAGTGACACAGGGACAGGGACACAGAGACATAGCCACAGAGACAGAGACATAGAGACAGAGACACAGAGACAGAGACACAGAGACGGAAATACAGGGACAGAGACAAAGAGACAGAGACACAGAGACATAGGCACAGAGACAGAGACACAGAGACAGAGACACAGAGACGGAGATTGATGGACAGAGACACAGAGACAGAGACACAGTGAAACAGAGAGAGACACAGAGACGGAGACACAATGGACAGAGACACAGAGGCAGAGGCATAGACACAGAGAGAGAGACACAGAGAGAGAGACACAGAGACAGAGACACAGAGACAGAGACACAGGGACAGAGACACAGTGACGGAGACTGTGGGACAGAGACACAGAGACGGAGGCTGTGGGACAGAGACACAGAGACAGAGATTCAGATGCAGAGACACAGAGACGGAGAAACAGAGACAGGGACACAGTGAGAGAGACAGAGACACGGGGACGGAGACACTGAGACTGAAACACAGAGACAGATTCACAGCGACAGAGACACAGAGACCCAGACACAGAGACAGAGGCACAGAGACATAGACATAGAGACAGAGACACAGAGACGGCGACACAGAGACAGAGACACAGAGACAGAGACACAGAGACGGAGACTGTGGGACAGAGACACAGGGACGGAGATTGTGGGACAGAGACACAGAGACAGAGACACAGTGAGACAGACAGAGACACAGAGACGAAGACACAGGGACAGAGACACAGAGACAGAGACACAGTGAGACAGACAGAGACACAGAGACGAGGACACAGGGACAGAGACACAGAGACAGAAACACAGAGACAGATTCACAGAGACAGAGACACAGAGACAGACGCACAGAGACGGAGACACAAGGACAGAGACACAGAAACAGGGACACAGAGAGAGAGACTCAGAGACAGAGACACAGAGACGAAGACACAGAGACAGAGACACAGAGACAGAGGCACAGAGACAGAGACGCAGAGACAGAGACACAGAGAAAGAGAAACAGAGACAGTGTACAGAGACACAGAGACAGAGACACAGAGACACAGAGACAGAGACAGAGACACAGAGGGATAGACACAGAGACGGAGACACGGAGGCAGCGACACAGAGGAATAGACACAGAGACAGAGACGCGGAAGCAGAGACACAGAGACAGAGACACAGAGACAGAGACACAGAGACAGAGGCACAGAGACAGAGACACAGAGACGGAGACACAGGGACAGAGACAGAGAGACAGGGACACATAGACAGAGACACAGAGAGGGAGAGACTCAGAGACAGAGACACAGAGACAGAGACAGAGACACAGAGACAGAGAAACAGACAGTGACACAGAGACAGAGAAGCAGACAGTGACACAGAGACAGTGACACAGGGACAGAGGCACGGAGACATAGGCACAGAGACATAGACACAGAGACGTAGACATAGCGACTGAGACACCGAGACAGAGACACAGAGGCAGAGACACAGAGACAGAGACAGAGACATAGATACGGAGACACAGGGACAGAGACACAGAGACAGGGACACAGATACAGAGACACAGAGGCAGAGACACAGAGACAGAGACACAGAGACAGAGACACAGGGACAGAGACACAGAGAAAGAGAAACAGAGACAGAGACACTGAGACAGAGACACAGAGACAGAGACGCAGAGACAGAGACACAGAGAAAGAGAAACAGAGACAGTGTACAGAGACACAGAGACAGAGACACAGAGACACAGAGACAGAGACAGAGACACAGAGAGATAGACACAGAGACGGAGACACGGAGGCAGCGACACAGAGGAATAGGCACAGAGACAGAGACGCGGAAGCAGAGACACAGAGACGCGGAGGCAGAGACACAGAGACAGAGACACAGAGACTGAGACACAGGAACAGAGACACAGAGACAGCGACACATGGACAGGTTCACAGAGACAGAGACACTGAGACAGAGACACCGAGACAGAGACACAGAGACAGTGACACAGAAACAGAGTCAGAGAGACAGAGATACAGTGACAGAGACACAGAGACGGAGACAGAGGGACAGAGAGGCAGAGACAGAGACTCGGACACACAGAGACAGAGACAGAGACACAGAGACAGAGACACAGAGACAGGGACACAGGGAGAGGGACTCAGGAACTGAGACACAGAGACTGCGACGCATGGAGAGATTAACAGAGACAGAGACACTGTGACAGAGACACCGAGACAGAGACACAGAGACAGAGGTTCAGAGACAGTGACACAGAAACAGAGTCAGAGAGGCAGGGATACAGTGACAGAGACACAGAGACGGAGACAGAGGGACAGAGAGGCAGAGACAGAGACTCGGACACACAGAGACAGAGACAGACACACAGAGACGGAGAAACATGGACAGAGACACAGAGACAGAGATTCAGAGGCAGAGACACAGGGACAGGCACACAGAGACAGGGACACAGAGCGAGAGAGACAGCGACAGAGACACGGAGGCAGAGACACAGAGACGGAGATACAGTGACAGAGACACAGAAACCGAGACACAGAGACAGAGATACAGGAACAGAGACACTGAGACAGGGACACAGAGGCAGAGACACGCAGACAGATACAGAGACACAGAGGCGGAGACACAAGGACAGAGACGCAGAGACAGGGACGCAGAGACAGAGAAACAGAGACAGTGTACAGAGACACAGAGACAGAGACACAGAGACACAGAGACAGAGACAGAGACACAGAGAGATAGACACAGAGACGGAGACACGGAGGCAGAGACACAGAGGAATAGACACAGAGACAGAGACGCGGTGGCAGAGACACAGAGACAGAGACACAGAGACAGAGACACAGGAACAGAGACACAGAGACAGCGACACATGGACAGGTTCACAGAGACAGAGACACTGTGACAGAGACACCGAGACAGAGACACAGAGACAGAGGTTCAGAGACAGTGACACAGAAACAGAGTCAGAGAGGCAGGGATACAGTGACAGAGACACAGAGACGGAGACAGAGGGACAGAGAGGCAGAGACAGAGACTCGGACACACAGAGACAGAGACAGAGACACAGAGACGGAGAAACATGGACAGAGACACAGAGACAGAGATTCAGAGGCAGAGACACAGGGACAGGCACACAGAGACAGGGACACAGAGCGAGAGAGACAGCGACAGAGACACGGAGGCAGAGACACAGAGACGGAGACACAGAGACCAAGACACAGAGACAGAGACACAGAGAAAGAGACACAATGACAGAGACACAGATATAGAGACACAGAGACAGAGACACAGAGACAGAGGCACAGAGACAGAGACACAGAGACGGAAACACAGAGACAGATTCACAGAGTACAGACACATAAAGACAGAGACACACCGCGAGAGACACAGCGACAGCGACACGGATGCAGAGACACAGAGACGGAGACGCAGAGACCGAGACACAGTGACCGTGGCACAGGGATAGAGATACAGAGACAAAGACACAGAGACGGAGACAGAGACACAGAGAAAGAGACGCAGAGACGGAGACATGGGAACATGGACACAGAGACAGAGACACTGAGACAGCGACACGGCTACAGGAACACAGAGACAGAGACACAGAGAGCGAGGCACAGAGACGGAGACACAAGGACAGAGAGACAGAGACAGGGACACAGACACAGAGACAAAGAGACAGAGACACAGAGACAGAGACTCAGAGACAGAGACACACGCACAGAGACAGAGACAGAGACGCAGAGACGGAGACACAGGGACAGAGACACAGAGAAAGAGACACAGAGACAGAGACGCAGAGACAGAGACACGGAGACGGAGACACAGGGACAGATTCACAGAGACAGCGACACGGAGACAGAGACACAGAGACGAAGACACAGAGACAGAGACACAGAGACAGAGGCACAGAGACGGAGACAGAAGTACAGAGACACAGAGACAGTGACACAGGGACAGGGACACAGAGACATAGCCACAGAGACAGAGACACAGAGACAGAGACACAGGGACAGAGACAGAGACAGAAACACAGAGACAGAGACACAGAGACGGAGCCTGTGGGACAGAGACACAGAGACGGAGACACAGGGACAGAGACACAGAGACATTGACAAAGAGGCAGAGAAACAGGGACAGATTCACAGGGACAGCGACACGGAGAGAGACCCACGGAGACAGAGACACAGAGACAGAGACACTGAGACAGAGACACAGAGACAGAGACACAGAGACAGAGACACAGAGACAGAGACACAGAGACAGAGACACAGAGACAGAGACACAGTGACAGAGACACAGAGACAGAGACACAGAGACAGAGACACAGTGACAGAGACACAGAGACAGAGACACAGAGACAGAGACACAGAGGCAGAGACACAGAGACAGAGACACAGAGACAGAGACACAGAGACCGAAACAAACGCACAGAGACAGAGACAGAGACACAGAGACGGAGACACAGGGACAGAGACACAGAGACAGGGACACAGACACAGAGACAATGAGACAGAGCCACAGAGATAAAGACACACAGACAGAAACACAGAGACCGAGACAAAGAGACTGAGACACAATGACAGACATTCAGAGACAGAGACACAGGGAGAGAGGCACAGAAGCGGAGACACAGAGACAGAGGCATAGACACAGAGACAGAGACACAGAGACAGAGACACAGAGACGGAGACACAGGGACAGAGACACAGAGACAGGGACACAGAGAGAGTGACTCAGATACAGAAACACAGAGACAGATTCACAGAGACAGAGACACAGAGACAGAGGCACAGAGACGGAGACACAAGGACAGAGAGACAGAGACAGGGACACAGACACAGAGACAAAGAGACAGAGACACAGAGACAGAGACTCAGAGACAGAGACACACGCACAGAGACAGAGACAGAGACGCAGAGACGGAGACACAGGGACAGAGACACAGAGACAGAGACACAGAGACAGAGACGCAGAGACAGAGACACAGAGTCAGAGACACAGAGACGGAGACTGTGGGACAGAGACACAGAGACGGAGACATGGACAGAGACACAGAGACGGCGACACAGAGACAGAGACACAGGGACCGTGACACAGGGAGAGAGACACAGAGACATAGACACAGAGACAGAGACACAGAGACAGAGACACAGAGACAGAGACACAGAGACAGAGACGCCGAGACAGAGACTCAGGGACAGAGACACAGAGACAGAGACAGAGACACAGAGACAGAGACACAGAGACAGGGACACAGGGAGAGGGACTCAGGAACTGAGACACAGAGACAGCGACGCATGGAGAGATTAACAGAGACAGAGACACAGAGAACGAGACACAGAGACAGAGATACAGGAACAGAGACACTGAGACAGGGACACAGAGGCAGAGACACGCAGACAGATACAGAGACACAGAGGCGCAGACACAAGGACAGAGACGCAGAGACAGGGACGCAGAGACAGAGAAACAGAGACAGTGTACAGAGACACAGAGACAGAGACACAGAGACACAGAGACAGAGACAGAGACACAGAGAGATAGACACAGACACGGAGACACGGAGGCAGAGACACAGAGGAATAGACACAGAGACAGAGACGCGGTGGCAGAGACACAGAGACAGAGACACAGAGACAGAGACACAGGAACAGAGACACAGAGACAGCGACACATGGACAGGTTCACAGAGACAGAGACACTGTGACAGAGACACAGAGAGATAGACACAGAGACGGAGACACGGAGGCAGAGACACAGAGGAATAGACACAGAGACAGAGACGCGGTGGCAGAGACACAGAAACAGAGACACAGAGACAGAGACACAGTGACAGAGGCATAGACACAGAGACAGAGACACAGTTACAGAGGCACAGAGACAGAGACGCGGAGGCAGAGACACAGAGACAGAGACACAGAGAAAGAGAAACGGAGACAGAGACACAGATATAGAGACACAGAGACAGAGACACAGAGACAGAGACACAGAGACAGAGACACAGAGACGGAAACACAGAGACAGATTCACAGAGACAGAGACACAGAGACAGAGGCACAGAGACGGAGACACAAGGACAGAGACACAGAGACAGGGACACGGGGAGAGAGACTCAGAGACAGAGACGCAGACACAGAGATACAGAGACCGAGACGCAGAGACAGATACAGAGGCAGAGACAAAGAGAGATAGACAGAGACAGAGACAGAGACAGAGACACAGAGACAGGGACACAGAGAGAGAAACTCAGAGACAGAGACACAGAGACGGAGACGCAGAGACAGATACAGAGGCAGAGACAAAGACTCAGAGACAGAGACACAGGGACAGAGACAGAGACAGAGACACAGAGACAGAGACACGGAGACCGAGACTGTGAGACAGAGACACAGAGACAGAGGTTCAGATGCAGAGGCACAGAGACGGCGACACAGGGACAGAGACACAGAGACATGGACACGGAGACGGAGACACAGGGACAGATTCACAGAGACAGCGACACGGAGACAGAGACACAGAGACGAAGACACAGAGACAGAGACACAGAGACAGAGGCACAGAGACGGGGACACAAGGACAGAGACACAGAGACAGGGACACAGAGAGAGAGACTCAGAGACAGAGACACAGAGACAGAGATACAGAGACCGAGACGCAGAGACAGATACAGAGGCAGAGACACAGAGACAGAGACAGAGACACAGAGACGGGGACGCAGGGACGGAGACACAGAGACCCAGACACAGAGACAGAGATTCGGAGACAGAGGCACAGAGACGGCGACACAGAGAAGGAGACTGTGGGACAGAGACACAGAGACAGGGACACAGAGGCAGAGACACAGGGACAGATTCACAGACAGAGACACGGAGAGAGACCCACGGAGACAGAGACGCAGAGACAGAGACACTGAGACAGAGACACAGAGACATAGACACAGAGACAGAGACACAGAGACAGAGACACGGAGACAGAGACACTGAGACAGAGACACAGAGACGGAGACTGTGGGACAGAGACACAGAGAAAGAGAAACAGAGACAGAGACAAAGACAGAGACACAGAGACAGAGACTCAGAGACAGAGACAGAGACACAGACACGGAGACACAGGGACAGAGACACAGAAACAGGGACACAGAGACAGAGTCACAGAGACAGAGGCACAGAGACGGAGACAGAAGGACAGAGACGCAGAGACAGAGACACTGAGACAGAGACACAGAGACATAGACACAGAGACAGAGACACAGAGACAGAGACACAGAGGCAGAGACACAGAGACAGAGACACAGAGACAGAGACACAGTGACAGAGACACAGAGACGGCGACACAGGGACAGAGACACAGTGACAGAGACACAGAGAGAGAGACACAGAGACAGAGACACAGAGACAGAGACACAGAGGCAGAGACACAGAGACAGAGACACAGAGACAGAGACACAGAGACCGAAACACACGCACAGAGACAGAGACAGAGACACAGAGACGGAGACACAGAGACAGAGACACAGAGACAGAGACACAGAGACAGAGACGCCGAGACAGAGACTCAGGGACAGAGACACAGACACAGAGACAGAGACACAGAGACAGAGACACAGAGACAGAGACACAGAGTCAGAGACACAGAGACGGAGACTGTGGGACAGAGACACAGAGACGGAGACATGGACAGAGACACAGAGACGGCGACACAGAGACAGAGACACAGGGACCGTGACACAGGGAGAGAGACACAGAGACATAGACACAGAGACAGAGACACAGAGACAGAGACACAGAGACAGAGACACAGAGACAGAGACGCCGAGACAGAGACTCAGGGACAGAGACACAGAGACAGAGACAGAGACACAGAGACAGAGACACAGAGACAGGGACACAGGGAGAGGGACTCAGGAACTGAGACACAGAGACAGCGACGCATGGAGAGATTAACAGAGACAGAGACACAGAGAACGAGACACAGAGACAGAGATACAGGAACAGAGACACTGAGACAGGGACACAGAGGCAGAGACACGCAGACAGATACAGAGACACAGAGGCGCAGACACAAGGACAGAGACGCAGAGACAGGGACGCAGAGACAGAGAAACAGAGACAGTGTACAGAGACACAGAGACAGAGACACAGAGACACAGAGACAGAGACAGAGACACAGAGAGATAGACACAGACACGGAGACACGGAGGCAGAGACACAGAGGAATAGACACAGAGACAGAGACGCGGTGGCAGAGACACAGAGACAGAGACACAGAGACAGAGACACAGGAACAGAGACACAGAGACAGCGACACATGGACAGGTTCACAGAGACAGAGACACTGTGACAGAGACACAGAGAGATAGACACAGAGACGGAGACACGGAGGCAGAGACACAGAGGAATAGACACAGAGACAGAGACGCGGTGGCAGAGACACAGAAACAGAGACACAGAGACAGAGACACAGTGACAGAGGCATAGACACAGAGACAGAGACACAGTTACAGAGGCACAGAGACAGAGACGCGGAGGCAGAGACACAGAGACAGAGACACAGAGAAAGAGAAACGGAGACAGAGACACAGATATAGAGACACAGAGACAGAGACACAGAGACAGAGACACAGAGACAGAGACACAGAGACGGAAACACAGAGACAGATTCACAGAGACAGAGACACAGAGACAGAGGCACAGAGACGGAGACACAAGGACAGAGACACAGAGACAGGGACACGGGGAGAGAGACTCAGAGACAGAGACGCAGACACAGAGATACAGAGACCGAGACGCAGAGACAGATACAGAGGCAGAGACAAAGAGAGATAGACAGAGACAGAGACAGAGACAGAGACACAGAGACAGGGACACAGAGAGAGAAACTCAGAGACAGAGACACAGAGACGGAGACGCAGAGACAGATACAGAGGCAGAGACAAAGACTCAGAGACAGAGACACAGGGACAGAGACAGAGACAGAGACACAGAGACAGAGACACGGAGACCGAGACTGTGAGACAGAGACACAGAGACAGAGGTTCAGATGCAGAGGCACAGAGACGGCGACACAGGGACAGAGACACAGAGACATGGACACGGAGACGGAGACACAGGGACAGATTCACAGAGACAGCGACACGGAGACAGAGACACAGAGACGAAGACACAGAGACAGAGACACAGAGACAGAGGCACAGAGACGGGGACACAAGGACAGAGACACAGAGACAGGGACACAGAGAGAGAGACTCAGAGACAGAGACACAGAGACAGAGATACAGAGACAGAGACACAGAGACAGAGACACAGAGACAGAGACACAGAGACAGAGACACAGAGACAGAGACACAGAGACAGAGACACAGAGACAGAGACACAGAGACAGAGACACAGAGACAGAGACACAGAGACAGAGACACAGAGACAGAGACACAGAGACTGAGACACAGAGACAGAGACACAGAGACAGAGACACAGAGACAGAGACACAGAGACAGAGACACAGAGAGAGTGACACAGAGACAGAGACAGAGACAGAGACACAGAGACAGAGACACGGAGGCCGAGACTGTGAGACAGAGACACAGAGACAGAGATTCAGATGCAGAGGCACAGAGACGGCGACACAGGGACAGAGACACAGAGACATGGACACGGAGACGGAGACACAGGGACAGATTCACAGAGACAGCGACACGGAGACAGAGACACAGAGACGAAGACACAGAGACAGAGACACAGAGACAGAGGCACAGAGACGGAGACACAAGGACAGAGACACAGAGACAGGGACACAGAGAGAGAGACTCAGAGACAGAGACACAGAGACAGAGATACAGAGACCGAGACGCAGAGACAGATACAGAGGCAGAGACACAGAGACAGAGACAGAGACACAGAGACGGAGACGCAGGGACGGAGACACAGAGACCCAGACACAGAGACAGAGATTCGGAGACAGAGACACAGAGACGGCGACACAGGTACAGAGACACACGGACAGAGGCATAGACACAGAGACAGAGTCACGGAGACAGTGACACAGGGACAGGGACACAGAGACATAGCCACAGAGACAGAGACATAGAGACAGAGACACAGAGACGGAGATTGTTGGACAGAGACACAGAGACAGAGACACAGTGAAACAGAGAGAGACACAGAGACGGAGACACAATGGACAGAGACACAGAGGCAGAGGCATAGACACAGAGAGAGAGTCACAGAGAGAGAGACACAGAGACAGAGACACAGAGACATAGACACAGAGACAGAGACACAGGGACAGAGACACAGTGACGGAGACTGTGGGACAGAGACACAGAGACGGAGACTGTGGGACAGAGACACAGAGACAGAGATTCAGATGCAGAGACACAGAGACGGAGAAACAGAGACAGAGACACAGTGAGAGAGACAGAGACACAGGGGCGGAGACACTGAGACAGAAACACAGAGACAGATTCACAGAGACAGAGACACAGAGACAGAGGCACAGAGACGGAGACACAAGGACAGAGACACAGAAACAGGGACACAGAGAGAGAGACTCAGAGACAGAGACACAGAGACAGAGACACAGAGACAGAGACACAGAGACAGAGACACAGAGACAGAGACACAGAGACAGAGACACAGAGACAGAGACACAGAGACAGAGACACAGAGACAGAGACACAGAGACAGAGACACAGAGACAGAGACACAGAGACAGAGACACAGAGACAGAGACACAGAGACAGAGACACAGAGACAGAGACAGAGACACAGAGACAGAGGCACAGAGACGGAGACACAAGGACAGAGACACAGAGACAGTGACACAGGGACAGGGACACAGAGACATAGCCACAGAGACAGAGACACAGAGACAGAGACACAGAAACAGGGACACAGACACCGAGTCACAGAGACAGAGTCACAGAGACAGAGACACAGAGACAGGGACACAGACACAGAGACACAGAGACAGAGACACAGAGACAGAGACACAGAGACAGAGACATAGAGACAGAGACACAGAGACGGAGATACAGGGACAGAGACACAGGGACAGGGACACAGAGAGAGTGACTCAGTGACAGAGACACAGGGACAGAGGCACAGAGACATAGAAACAGAGACAGAGACACAGGGACAGAGACACAGAGACGGAGACTGTGGGACAGAGACACAGAGACGAAGACTGTGGGACAGAGACACAGAGACAGAGATTCAGATGCAGAGACACAGAGACGGAAACACAGGGACAGAGACACAGAGACAGAGATTCAGATGCAGAGACACAGAGACGGAGACACAGGGACAGAGACACAGAGACAGAGATTCAGATGCAGAGACACAGAGACGGAGACACAGGGACAGAGACACAGAGACATGGACACAGAGGCAGATACACAGGGACAGATTCACAGAGACAGCGACACGGAGAGAGACCCACGGAGACAGAGACACAGAGACAGAGACACAGAGACAGAGATTCAGATGCAGAGACACAGAGACGGAGACACAGGGACAGAGACACAGAGACAGAGATTCAGATGCAGAGACACAGAGACGGAGACACAGGGACAGAGACACAGAGACATGGACACAGAGGCAGATACACAGGGACAGATTCACAGAGACAGCGACACGGAGAGAGACCCACGGAGACAGAGACACAGAGACAGAGACACAGAGACGGAGACACAGGGACAGAGACACAGAAACAGGGACACAGAGACAGAGTCACAGAGACAGAGTCACAGAGACAGAGACACAGAGACAGGGACACAGACACAGAGACACAGAGACAGAGACAAAGAGACAGAGACACAGAGACAGAGACACAGAGACAGAGACACAGAGACCGAAACACACGCACAGAGACGGAGACAGAGACACAGAGACGGAGACACAGGGACAGAGACACAGAAACAGGGACACAGAGACAGAGTCACAGAGACAGAGTCACAGAGACAGAGACACAGAGACAGGGACACAGACACAGAGACAATGAGACAGAGCCACAGAGACAAAGACACACAGATAGAGACACAGAGACCGAGACAAAGAGACAGAGACACAATGACAGATATTCAGAGACAGAGACACAGGGAGAGAGGCACAGAAGCGGAGACACAGAGACAGAGGCATAGACACAGAGACAGAGACACAGAGAGAGTGACACAGAGACAGAGACACAGAGACAGAGACACAGAGACAGAGACACAGAGACAGAGACACAGAGACAGAGACACAGAGACAGAAACACAGAGACAGGGACATAGAGACAGAGACACAGAGACGGCGACACAGGTACAGAGACACACGGACAGAGGCATCGACACAGAGACAGTGACACAGGGACAGGGACACAGAGACATAGCCACAGAGACAGAGACATAGAGACAGAGACACAGAGACAGAGACACAGAGACGGAAATACAGGGACAGAGACAAAGAGACAGAGACACAGAGACATAGGCACAGAGACAGAGACACAGGGACAGAGACACAGTGACGGAGACTGTGGGACAGAGACACAGAGACGGAGGCTGTGGGACAGAGACACAGAGACAGAGATTCAGATGCAGAGACACAGAGACGGAGAAACAGAGACAGGGACACAGTGAGAGAGACAGAGACACAGGGACGGAGACACTGAGACAGAAACACAGAGACAGATTCACAGCGACAGAGACACAGAGACAGAGGCACAGAGACGGTGACACACGGGCAGAGACACAGAAAGAGGGACACAGAGAGAGAGACTCAAAGACAGAGACACAGAGACGAAGACACAGGGACAGAGACAAAGATACAGAGACACAGAGACATAGACACAGAGACAGAGACGCAGAGACAGAGACACAGAGACAGAGACACAGAGACAGAGACACAGAGACAGAGACACAGAGACAGAGACACAGAGACAGAGACACAGAGACAGAGACACAGAGACAGAGACACAGAGACAGAGACACAGAGACAGAGACACAGAGACAGAGACACAGAGACAGAGACACAGAGACAGAGACACAGAGACAGAGACACAGAGACAGAGACAGAGAGACAGAGACACAGAGACGGAGAAACAGAGACAGGGACACAGTGAGAGAGACAGAGACACAGAGAGAGAGACACAGAGAGAGAGACACAGAGACAGAGACACAGAGACATAGACACAGAGACGGAGACACAGAGACATAGACACAGAGACCCAGACACAGAGACAGAGGCACAGAGACATAGACATAGAGACAGAGACACAGAGACGGCGACACAGAGACAGAGACACAGGGACAGAGACACAGAGACGGAGACTGTGGGACAGAGACACAGAGACGGAGACACAGAGGCAGAGACACAGAGACGGAGACACAGAGACAGAGACACAGAGACAGAGACACAGAGACATAGCCACAGAGACAGAGATATAGAGACAGAGACACAGAGACAGAGACACAGAGACAGATACACAGAGACGGAGACTGTGGGACAGAGACACAGAGACGGAGATTGTGGGACAGAGACACAGAGACAGAGACACAGTGAGACAGACAGAGACACAGAGACGAAGACACAGGGACAGAGACACAGAGACAGAGACACAGTGAGACAGACAGAGACACAGAGACGAAGACACAGGGACAGAGACACAGAGACAGAAACACAGAGACAGATTCACAGAGACAGAGACACAGAGACAGAAGCACAGAGACGGAGACACAAGGACAGAGACACAGAAACAGGGACACAGAGAGAGAGACTCAGAGACAGAGACACAGAGACGAAGACACAGAGACAGAGACACAGAGACAGAGACACAGAGACAGAGACACAGAGACAGAGACACAGAGACAGAGACACAGAGACAGAGACACAGAGACAGAGACACAGAGACAGAGACACAGAGACAGAGACACAGAGACCGAAACACACGCACAGAGACAGAGACAGAGACACAGAGACGGAGACACAGGGACAGAGACACAGAAATAGGGACACAGAGACAGAGTCACAGAGACAGAGTCACAGAGACAGAGACACAGAGACAGGGACACAGACACAGAGACAATGTGACAGAGCCACAGAAAAAAAGGAACACAGACAGAGACACAGAGACCGAGACACAGAGACAGAGACACAGAGGAAGAGACACAATGACAGAGATTCAGAGCCAGAGACACAGGGAGAGAGGCACAGAAGCGGAGACACAGAGACGGAGGCATAGACACAGAGACAGAGACACAGAGAGAGTGACACAGAGACAGAGACACAGAGACAGAGACATAGAGACAAAGACACAGAGACAGAGACACAGAGACAGAAACACAGAGACAGGGACATAGAGACAGAGACACAGAGACGGCGACACAGAGACAGAGACACAGGGACAGAGACACAGAGACGGAGACTGTGGGACAGAGACACAGAGACGGAGACTGTGGGACAGAGACACAGAGACAGAGATTCAGATGCAGAGACACAGAGACGGAGAAACAGAGACAGAGACACAGTGAGAGAGACAGAGACACAGAGAGAGAGACACAGAGAGAGAGACACAGAGACAGAGACACAGAGACATAGACACAGAGACGGAGACACAGAGACATAGACACAGAGACCCAGACACAGAGACAGAGGCACAGAGACATAGACATAGAGACAGAGACACAGAGACGGCGACACAGAGACAGAGACACAGGGACAGAGACACAGAGACGGAGACACAGAGGCAGAGACACAGAGACGGAGACACAGAGACAGAGACACAGAGACAGAGACACAGAGACATAGCCACAGAGACAGAGATATAGAGACAGAGACACAGAGACAGAGACACAGAGACAGAAACACAGAGACAGGGACATAGAGACAGAGACACAGAGACGGCGACACAGAGACAGAGACACAGGGACAGAGACACAGAGACGGAGACTGTGGGACAGAGACACAGAGACGGAGACTGTGGGACAGAGACACAGAGACAGAGATTCAGATGCAGAGACACAGAGACGGAGAAACAGAGACAGAGACACAGTGAGAGAGACAGGGACACAGAGAGAGTGACTAGAGACACAGACACAGAGACAGAGATACAGAGACCGAGACGCAGAGACAGATACAGAGGCAGAGACACAGAGACAGAGACAGAGACACAGAGACGGAGACTGTGGGACAGAGACACACAGACGGAGACACAGGGACAGAGATACAGAGACAGGGACACAGAGAGAGAGACTCAGAGACGAAGACTGTGGGACAGAGACACAGAGACGGAGACTGTGGGACAGAGACACAGAAACAGAGACACAGTGAGACAGACAGAGACACAGAGACGAAGACACAGGGACAGAGACACAGAGACAGAAACACAGAGACAGATTCACAGAGGCAGAGACACAGAGACAGAGACAGAGACAGAGACAGAGACACAGAGACAGAGACACGGAGACCGAGACTGTGAGACAGAGACACAGAGACAGAGATTCAGATGCAGAGGCACAGAGACGGCGACACAGGGACAGAGACACAGAGACATGGACACGGAGACGGAGACACAGGGACAGATTCACAGAGACAGCGACACGGAGACAGAGACACAGAGACGAAGACACAGAGACAGAGACACAGAGACAGAGGCACAGAGACGGAGACACAAGGACAGAGACACAGAGACAGGGACACAGAGAGAGAGACTCAGAGACAGAGACACAGAGACAGAGATACAGAGACCGAGACGCAGAGACAGATACAGAGGCAGAGACACAGAGACAGAGACAGAGACACAGAGACGGAGACGCAGGGACGGAGACACAGAGACCCAGACACAGAGACAGAGATTCGGAGACAGAGACACAGAGACGGCGACACAGGTACAGAGACACACGGACAGAGGCATAGACACAGAGACAGAGTCACGGAGACAGTGACGCAGGGACAGGGACACAGAGACATAGCCACAGAAACAGAGATATAGAGACAGAGACACAGAGACAGAGACACAGAGACGGAGACCGTGGGATAGAGACACAGAGACGGAGACACAGGGACAGAGACACAGAGACAGGGACACGGAGGCAGAGACACAGGGACAGATTCACAGACAGAGACACGGAGAGAGACCCACGGAGACAGAGACACAGAGACAGAGACGCAGAGACGGAGACACAGGGACAGAGACACAGAGACAGGGACACAGAGACAGTGACACAGGGACAGAGACACAGAGACATAGACACAGAGACATAGACACAGAGACAGAGACACAGAGACAGAGACACAGAGACGGAGACTGTGGGACAGAGACACAGAGAAAGAGAAACAGAGACCGAGACAGAGACAGAGACACAGAGACAGAGACTCAGAGACAGAGACACACGCACAGAGACAGAGACAGAGACACAGAGACGGCGACACAGGTACAGAGACACACGGACAGAGGCATAGACACAGAGACAGAGTCACGGAGACAGTGACGCAGGGACAGGGACACAGAGACATAGCCACAGAAACAGAGATATAGAGACAGAGACACAGAGACAGAGACACAGAGACGGAGACCGTGGGATAGAGACACAGAGACAGTGACACAGGGACAGGGACACAGAGACATAGCCACAGAGACAGAGACACAGAGACAGAGACACAGGGACAGAGACAGAGACAGAAACACAGAGACAGAGACGCAGAGACGGAGACTGTGGGACAGAGACACAGAGACAGAGATACAGATGCAGAGACACAGAGACGGAGACACAGGGACAGAGACACAGAGACATTGACAAAGAGGCAGAGAAACAGGGACAGATTCACAGGGACAGCGACACGGAGAGAGACCCACGGAGACAGAGACACAGAGACAGAGACACAGAGACAGAGACACAGAGACAGAGACACAGAGACAGAGACACAGAGAGAGAGACACAGAGACGAAGACTGTGGGACAGAGACACAGAGACGGAGACTGTGGGACAGAGACACAGAAACAGAGACACAGTGAGACAGACAGAGACACAGAGACGAAGACACAGGGACAGAGACACAGAGACAGAAACACAGAGACAGATTCACAGAGACAGAGACACAGAGACAGAGGCACAGAGGCGGTGACACAAGGACAGAGACACAGAGACAGGGACACAGGGAGAGAGACTCAGAGACAGAGACACAGACAGAGAGATACAGAGACCGAGACGCAGAGACAGATACAGAGGCAGAGACACAGAGAGAGAGACAGAGGCAGGGACAGAGACAGAGACACAGAGACAGGGACACAGAGAGAGAAACTCAGAGACAGAGACACAGAGACGGAGACGCAGAGACAGATACAGAGGCAGAGACAAAGACTCAGAGACAGAGACACAGGGACAGAGACAGAGACAGAGACACAGAGACAGAGACACGGAGACCAACACTGTGAGACAGAGACACAGAGACAGAGATTCAGATGCAGAGGCACAGAGACGGCGACACAGGGACAGAGACACAGAGACATGGACACGGAGACGGAGACACAGGGACAGATTCACAGAGACAGCGACACGGAGACAGAGACACAGAGACGAAGACACAGAGACAGAGACACAGAGACAGAGGCACAGAGACGGAGACACAAGGACAGAGACACAGAGACAGGGACACAGAGAGTGTGACTAGAGACACAGACACAGAGACAGAGATACAGAGACCGAGACGCAGAGACAGATACAGAGGCAGAGACACAGAGACAGAGACAGAGACACAGAGACGGAGACTGTGGGACAGAGACACACAGACGGAGACACAGGGACAGAGATACAGAGACAGGGACACAGAGGCAGAGACACAGGGACAGATTCACAGACAGAGACACGGAGAGAGACCCACGGAGACAGAGACACAGAGACAGAGACACAGAGACGGAGACACAGGGACAGAGACACAGAGACAGGGACATAGAGACAGTGACATAGGGACAGAGACACAGAGAGAGAGACACAGAGACGAAGACTGTGGGACAGAGACACAGAGACGGAGACTGTGGGACAGAGACACAGAAACAGAGACACAGTGAGACAGACAGAGACACAGAGACGAAGACACAGGGACAGAGACACAGAGACAGAAACACAGAGACAGATTCACAGAGGCAGAGACACAGAGACAGAGACAGAGACAGAGACAGAGACACAGAGACAGAGACACGGAGACCGAGACTGTGAGACAGAGACACAGAGACAGAGATTCAGATGCAGAGGCACAGAGACGGCGACACAGGGACAGAGACACAGAGACATGGACACGGAGACGGAGACACAGGGACAGATTCACAGAGACAGCGACACGGAGACAGAGACACAGAGACGAAGACACAGAGACAGAGACACAGAGACAGAGGCACAGAGACGGAGACACAAGGACAGAGACACAGAGACAGGGACACAGAGAGAGAGACTCAGAGACAGAGACACAGAGACAGAGATACAGAGACCGAGACGCAGAGACAGATACAGAGGCAGAGACACAGAGACAGAGACAGAGACACAGAGACGGAGACGCAGGGACGGAGACACAGAGACCCAGACACAGAGACAGAGATTCGGAGACAGAGACACAGAGACGGCGACACAGGTACAGAGACACACGGACAGAGGCATAGACACAGAGACAGAGTCACGGAGACAGTGACGCAGGGACAGGGACACAGAGACATAGCCACAGAAACAGAGATATAGAGACAGAGACACAGAGACAGAGACACAGAGACGGAGACCGTGGGATAGAGACACAGAGACGGAGACACAGGGACAGAGACACAGAGACAGGGACACGGAGGCAGAGACACAGGGACAGATTCACAGACAGAGACACGGAGAGAGACCCACGGAGACAGAGACACAGAGACAGAGACGCAGAGACGGAGACACAGGGACAGAGACACAGAGACAGGGACACAGAGACAGTGACACAGGGACAGAGACACAGAGACATAGACACAGAGACATAGACACAGAGACAGAGACACAGAGACAGAGACACAGAGACGGAGACTGTGGGACAGAGACACAGAGAAAGAGAAACAGAGACCGAGACAGAGACAGAGACACAGAGACAGAGACTCAGAGACAGAGACACACGCACAGAGACAGAGACAGAGACACAGAGACGGAGACACAGGGACAGAGACACAGAAACAGGGACACAGAGACAGAGTCACAGAGACAGAGGCACAGAGACGGAGACACAAGGACAGAGACACAGAGACAGTGACACAGGGACAGGGACACAGAGACATAGCCACAGAGACAGAGACACAGAGACAGAGACACAGGGACAGAGACAGAGACAGAAACACAGAGACAGAGACGCAGAGACGGAGACTGTGGGACAGAGACACAGAGACAGAGATACAGATGCAGAGACACAGAGACGGAGACACAGGGACAGAGACACAGAGACATTGACAAAGAGGCAGAGAAACAGGGACAGATTCACAGGGACAGCGACACGGAGAGAGACCCACGGAGACAGAGACACAGAGACAGAGACACAGAGACAGAGACACAGAGACAGAGACACAGAGACAGAGACACAGAGACAGAGACACAGAGACAGAGACACAAAGACAGAGACACAGAGACAGAGACACAGAGACAGAGACACAGAGACAGAGACACAGAGACAGAGACACAGAGACAGAGACACAGAGACAGAGACACAGAGACAGAGACACAGAGACAGAGACACAGAGACAGAGACACAGAGACAGAGACACAGAGACAGAGACACAGAGACAGAGACACAGAGACAGAGACACAGAGACAGAGACACAGAGACTGAGACACAGAGACAGAGACACAGAGACAGAGACACAGAGACAGAGACACAGAGACAGAGACACAGAGAGAGTGACACAGAGACAGAGACAGAGACAGAGACACAGAGACAGAGACACGGAGGCCGAGACTGTGAGACAGAGACACAGAGACAGAGATTCAGATGCAGAGGCACAGAGACGGCGACACAGGGACAGAGACACAGAGACATGGACACGGAGACGGAGACACAGGGACAGATTCACAGAGACAGCGACACGGAGACAGAGACACAGAGACGAAGACACAGAGACAGAGACACAGAGACAGAGGCACAGAGACGGAGACACAAGGACAGAGACACAGAGACAGGGACACAGAGAGAGAGACTCAGAGACAGAGACACAGAGACAGAGATACAGAGACCGAGACGCAGAGACAGATACAGAGGCAGAGACACAGAGACAGAGACAGAGACACAGAGACGGAGACGCTGGGACGGAGACACAGAGACCCAGACACAGAGACAGAGATTCGGAGACAGAGACACAGAGACGGCGACACAGGTACAGAGACACACGGACAGAGGCATAGACACAGAGACAGAGTCACGGAGACAGTGACACAGGGACAGGGACACAGAGACATAGCCACAGAGACAGAGACATAGAGACAGAGACACAGAGACGGAGATTGTTGGACAGAGACACAGAGACAGAGACACAGTGAAACAGAGAGAGACACAGAGACGGAGACACAATGGACAGAGACACAGAGGCAGAGGCATAGACACAGAGAGAGAGTCACAGAGAGAGAGACACAGAGACAGAGACACAGAGACATAGACACAGAGACAGAGACACAGGGACAGAGACACAGTGACGGAGACTGTGGGACAGAGACACAGAGACGGAGACTGTGGGACAGAGACACAGAGACAGAGATTCAGATGCAGAGACACAGAGACGGAGAAACAGAGACAGAGACACAGTGAGAGAGACAGAGACACAGGGGCGGAGACACTGAGACAGAAACACAGAGACAGATTCACAGAGACAGAGACACAGAGACAGAGGCACAGAGACGGAGACACAAGGACAGAGACACAGAAACAGGGACACAGAGAGAGAGACTCAGAGACAGAGACACAGAGACGAAGACACAGGGACAGAGACAAAGATACAGAGACACAGAGACATAGACACAGAGACAGAGACACAGAGACAGAGACACAGAGACAGAGACACAGAGACAGAGACACAGAGACAGAGACACAGAGACAGAGACACAGAGACAGAGACACAGAGACAGAGACACAGAGACAGAGACACAGAGACAGAGACACAGAGACAGAGACACAGAGACAGAGACACAGAGACAGAGACACAGAGACAGAGACACAGAGACAGAGACAGAGACACAGAGACAGAGGCACAGAGACGGAGACACAAGGACAGAGACACAGAGACAGTGACACAGGGACAGGGACACAGAGACATAGCCACAGAGACAGAGACACAGAGACAGAGACACAGAAACAGGGACACAGAGACCGAGTCACAGAGACAGAGTCACAGAGACAGAGACACAGAGACAGGGACACAGACACAGAGACACAGAGACAGAGACACAGAGACAGAGACACAGAGACAGAGACACAGAGACAGAGACATAGAGACAGAGACACAGAGACGGAGATACAGGGACAGAGACACAGGGACAGGGACACAGAGAGAGTGACTCAGTGACAGAGACACAGGGACAGAGGCACAGAGACATAGAAACAGAGACAGAGACACAGGGACAGAGACACAGAGACGGAGACTGTGGGACAGAGACACAGAGACGAAGACTGTGGGACAGAGACACAGAGACAGAGATTCAGATGCAGAGACACAGAGACGGAGACACAGGGACAGAGACACAGAGACAGAGATTCAGATGCAGAGACACAGAGACGGAGACACAGGGACAGAGACACAGAGACAGAGATTCAGATGCAGAGACACAGAGACGGAGACACAGGGACAGAGACACAGAGACATGGACACAGAGGCAGATACACAGGGACAGATTCACAGAGACAGCGACACGGAGAGAGACCCACGGAGACAGAGACACAGAGACAGAGACACAGAGACAGAGATTCAGATGCAGAGACACAGAGACGGAGACACAGGGACAGAGACACAGAGACAGAGATTCAGATGCAGAGACACAGAGACGGAGACACAGGGACAGAGACACAGAGACATGGACACAGAGGCAGATACACAGGGACAGATTCACAGAGACAGCGACACGGAGAGAGACCCACGGAGACAGAGACACAGAGACAGAGACACAGAGACGGAGACACAGGGACAGAGACACAGAAACAGGGACACAGAGACAGAGTCACAGAGACAGAGTCACAGAGACAGAGACACAGAGACAGGGACACAGACACAGAGACACAGAGACAGAGACAAAGAGACAGAGACACAGAGACAGAGACACAGAGACAGAGACACAGAGACCGAAACACACGCACAGAGACGGAGACAGAGACACAGAGACGGAGACACAGGGACAGAGACACAGAAACAGGGACACAGAGACAGAGTCACAGAGGCAGAGTCACAGAGACAGAGACACAGAGACAGGGACACAGACACAGAGACAATGAGACAGAGCCACAGAGACAAAGACACACAGATAGAGACACAGAGACCGAGACAAAGAGACAGAGACACAATGACAGATATTCAGAGACAGAGACACAGGGAGAGAGGCACAGAAGCGGAGACACAGAGACAGAGGCATAGACACAGAGACAGAGACACAGAGAGAGTGACACAGAGACAGAGACACAGAGACAGAGACACAGAGACAGAGACACAGAGACAGAAACACAGAGACAGGGACATAGAGACAGAGACACAGAGACGGCGACACAGGTACAGAGACACACGGACAGAGGCATCGACACAGAGACAGTGACACAGGGACAGGGACACAGAGACATAGCCACAGAGACAGAGACATAGAGACAGAGACACAGAGACAGAGACACAGAGACGGAAATACAGGGACAGAGACAAAGAGACAGAGACACAGAGACATAGGCACAGAGACAGAGACACAGGGACAGAGACACAGTGACGGAGACTGTGGGACAGAGACACAGAGACGGAGGCTGTGGGACAGAGACACAGAGACAGAGATTCAGATGCAGAGACACAGAGACGGAGAAACAGAGACAGGGACACAGTGAGAGAGACAGAGACACAGGGACGGAGACACTGAGACAGAAACACAGAGACAGATTCACAGCGACAGAGACACAGAGACAGAGGCACAGAGACGGTGACACACGGGCAGAGACACAGAAAGAGGGACACAGAGAGAGAGACTCAAAGACAGAGACACAGAGACGAAGACACAGGGACAGAGACAAAGATACAGAGACACAGAGACATAGACACAGAGACAGAGACGCAGAGACAGAGACACAGAGACAGAGACACAGAGACAGAAACACAGAGACAGGGACATAGAGACAGAGACACAGAGACGGCGACACAGGTACAGAGACACACGGACAGAGGCATCGACACAGAGACAGTGACACAGGGACAGGGACACAGAGACATAGCCACAGAGACAGAGACATAGAGACAGAGACACAGAGACAGAGACACAGAGACGGAAATACAGGGACAGAGACAAAGAGACAGAGACACAGAGACATAGGCACAGAGACAGAGACACAGGGACAGAGACACAGTGACGGAGACTGTGGGACAGAGACACAGAGACGGAGGCTGTGGGACAGAGACACAGAGACAGAGATTCAGATGCAGAGACACAGAGACGGAGAAACAGAGACAGAGACACAGAGACAGAGACACAGAGACAGAGACACAGAGACAGAGACACAGAGACAGAGACACAGAGACAGAGACACAGAGACAGAGACACAGAGACAGAGACACAGAGACAGAGACAGAGAGACAGAGACACAGAGACAGAGACACAGAGACAGAGACACAGAGACAGAGACACAGAGACAGAGACACAGAGACAGAGACACAGAGACAGAGACACAGAGACAGAGACACAGAGACAGAGACAGAGAGACAGAGACACAGAGACGGAGAAACAGAGACAGGGACACAGTGAGAGAGACAGAGACACAGAGAGAGAGACACAGAGAGAGAGACACAGAGACAGAGACACAGAGACATAGACACAGAGACGGAGACACAGAGACATAGACACAGAGACCCAGACACAGAGACAGAGGCACAGAGACATAGACATAGAGACAGAGACACAGAGACGGCGACACAGAGACAGAGACACAGGGACAGAGACACAGAGACGGAGACTGTGGGACAGAGACACAGAGACGGAGACACAGAGGCAGAGACACAGAGACGGAGACACAGAGACAGAGACACAGAGACAGAGACACAGAGACATAGCCACAGAGACAGAGATATAGAGACAGAGACACAGAGACAGAGACACAGAGACAGATACACAGAGACGGAGACTGTGGGACAGAGACACAGAGACGGAGATTGTGGGACAGAGACACAGAGACAGAGACACAGTGAGACAGACAGAGACACAGAGACGAAGACACAGGGACAGAGACACAGAGACAGAGACACAGTGAGACAGACAGAGACACAGAGACGAAGACACAGGGACAGAGACACAGAGACAGAAACACAGAGACAGATTCACAGAGACAGAGACACAGAGACAGAAGCACAGAGACGGAGACACAAGGACAGAGACACAGAAACAGGGACACAGAGAGAGAGACTCAGAGACAGAGACACAGAGACGAAGACACAGAGACAGAGACACAGAGACAGAGACACAGAGACAGAGACACAGAGACAGAGACACAGAGACAGAGACACAGAGACAGAGACACAGAGACCGAAACACACGCACAGAGACAGAGACAGAGACACAGAGACGGAGACACAGGGACAGAGACACAGAGACAGAGACACAGAGACATAGCCACAGAGACAGAGATATAGAGACAGAGACACAGAGACAGAGACACAGAGACAGATACACAGAGACGGAGACTGTGGGACAGAGACACAGAGACGGAGATTGTGGGACAGAGACACAGAGACAGAGACACAGTGAGACAGACAGAGACACAGAGACGAAGACACAGGGACAGAGACACAGAGACAGAGACACAGTGAGACAGACAGAGACACAGAGACGAAGACACAGGGACAGAGACACAGAGACAGAAACACAGAGACAGATTCACAGAGACAGAGACACAGAGACAGAAGCACAGAGACGGAGACACAAGGACAGAGACACAGAAACAGGGACACAGAGAGAGAGACTCAGAGACAGAGACACAGAGACGAAGACACAGAGACAGAGACACAGAGACAGAGACACAGAGACAGAGACACAGAGACAGAGACACAGAGACAGAGACACAGAGACAGAGACACAGAGACCGAAACACACGCACAGAGACAGAGACAGAGACACAGAGACGGAGACACAGGGACAGAGACACAGAAATAGGGACACAGAGACAGAGTCACAGAGACAGAGTCACAGAGACAGAGACACAGAGACAGGGACACAGACACAGAGACAATGTGACAGAGCCACAGAAAAAAAGGAACACAGACAGAGACACAGAGACCGAGACACAGAGACAGAGACACAGAGGAAGAGACACAATGACAGAGATTCAGAGCCAGAGACACAGGGAGAGAGGCACAGAAGCGGAGACACAGAGACGGAGGCATAGACACAGAGACAGAGACACAGAGAGAGTGACACAGAGACAGAGACACAGAGACAGAGACATAGAGACAAAGACACAGAGACAGAGACACAGAGACAGAAACACAGAGACAGGGACATAGAGACAGAGACACAGAGACGGCGACACAGAGACAGAGACACAGGGACAGAGACACAGAGACGGAGACTGTGGGACAGAGACACAGAGACGGAGACTGTGGGACAGAGACACAGAGACAGAGATTCAGATGCAGAGACACAGAGACGGAGAAACAGAGACAGAGACACAGTGAGAGAGACAGAGACACAGAGAGAGAGACACAGAGAGAGAGACACAGAGACAGAGACACAGAGACATAGACACAGAGACGGAGACACAGAGACATAGACACAGAGACCCAGACACAGAGACAGAGGCACAGAGACATAGACATAGAGACAGAGACACAGAGACGGCGACACAGAGACAGAGACACAGGGACAGAGACACAGAGACGGAGACTGTGGGACAGAGACACAGAGACGGAGACACAGAGGCAGAGACACAGAGACGGAGACACAGAGACAGAGACACAGAGACAGAGACACAGAGACATAGCCACAGAGACAGAGATATAGAGACAGAGACACAGAGACAGAGACACAGAGACAGAGACACAGAGACGGAGACTGTGGGACAGAGACACAGAGACGGAGATTGTGGGACAGAGACACAGAGACAGAGACACAGTGAGACAGACAGAGACACAGAGACGAAGACACAGGGACAGAGACACAGAGCCAGAGACACAGTGAGCCAGACAGAGACACAGAGACGAAGACACAGGGACAGAGACACAGAGACAGAAACACAGAGACAGATTCACAGAGACAGAGACACAGAGACAGAAGCACAGAGACGGAGACACAAGGACAGAGACACAGAAACAGGGACACAGAGAGAGAGACTCAGAGACAGAGACACAGAGACGAAGACACAGAGACAGAGACACAGAGACAGAGGCACAGAGACAGAGACGCAGAGACAGAGACACAGAGAAAGAGAAACAGAGACAGTGTACAGAGACACAGAGACAGAGACACAGAGACACAGAGACAGAGACAGAGACACAGAGGGATAGACACAGAGACGGAGACACGGAGGCAGCGACACAGAGGAATAGACACAGAGACAGAGACGCGGAAGCAGAGACACAGAGACAGAGACACAGAGACAGAGACACAGAGACAGAGGCACAGAGACAGAGACACAGAGACGGAGACACAGGGACAGAGACAGAGAGACAGGGACACAGAGACAGAGACACAGAGAGGGAGAGACTCAGAGACAGAGACACAGAGACAGAGACAGAGACACAGAGACAGAGAAACAGACAGTGACACAGAGACAGAGAAGCAGACAGTGACACAGAGACAGTGACACAGGGACAGAGGCACGGAGACATAGGCACAGAGACATAGACACAGAGACGTAGACATAGCGACTGAGACACCGAGACAGAGACACAGAGGCAGAGACACAGAGACAGAGACAGAGACATAGACACAGAGACCCAGACACAGAGACAGAGGCACAGAGACATAGACATAGAGACAGAGACACAGAGACGGCGACACAGAGACAGAGACACAGGGACAGAGACACAGAGACGGAGACTGTGGGACAGAGACACAGAGACGGAGACACAGAGGCAGAGACACAGAGACGGAGACACAGAGACAGAGACACAGAGACAGAGACACAGAGACATAGCCACAGAGACAGAGATATAGAGACAGAGACACAGAGACAGAGACACAGAGACGGAGACTGTGGGACAGAGACACAGAGACGGAGATTGTGGGACAGAGACACAGAGACAGAGACACAGTGAGACAGACAGAGACACAGAGACGAAGACACAGGGACAGAGACACAGAGACAGAGACACAGTGAGCCAGACAGAGACACAGAGACGAAGACACAGGGACAGAGACACAGAGACAGAAACACAGAGACAGATTCACAGAGACAGAGACACAGAGACAGAAGCACAGAGACGGAGACACAAGGACAGAGACACAGAAACAGGGACACAGAGAGAGAGACTCAGAGACAGAGACACAGAGACGAAGACACAGAGACAGAGACACAGAGACAGAGGCACAGAGACAGAGACGCAGAGACAGAGACACAGAGAAAGAGAAACAGAGACAGTGTACAGAGACACAGAGACAGAGACACAGAGACACAGAGACAGAGACAGAGACACAGAGGGATAGACACAGAGACGGAGACACGGAGGCAGCGACACAGAGGAATAGACACAGAGACAGAGACGCGGAAGCAGAGACACAGAGACAGAGACACAGAGACAGAGACACAGAGACAGAGGCACAGAGACAGAGACACAGAGACGGAGACACAGGGACAGAGACAGAGAGACAGGGACACAGAGACAGAGACACAGAGAGGGAGAGACTCAGAGACAGAGACAGAGACACAGAGACAGAGAAACAGACAGTGACACAGAGACAGAGAAGCAGACAGTGACACAGAGACAGTGACACAGGGACAGAGGCACGGAGACATAGGCACAGAGACATAGACACAGAGACGTAGACATAGCGACTGAGACACCGAGACAGAGACACAGAGGCAGAGACACAGAGACAGAGACAGAGACATAGATACGGAGACACAGGGACAGAGACACAGAGACAGGGACACAGATACAGAGACACAGAGGCAGAGACACAGAGACAGAGACACAGAGACGGCGACACAGAGACAGAGACACAGAGACAGAGACACAGAGACGGAGACTGTGGGACAGAGACACAGGGACGGAGATTGTGGGACAGAGACACAGAGACAGAGACACAGTGAGACAGACAGAGACACAGAGACGAAGACACAGGGACAGAGACACAGAGACAGAGACACAGTGAGACAGACAGAGACACAGAGACGAGGACACAGGGACAGAGACACAGAGACAGAAACACAGAGACAGATTCACAGAGACAGAGACACAGAGACAGACGCACAGAGACGGAGACACAAGGACAGAGACACAGAAACAGGGACACAGAGAGAGAGACTCAGAGACAGAGACACAGAGACGAAGACACAGAGACAGAGACACAGAGACAGAGGCACAGAGACAGAGACGCAGAGACAGAGACACAGAGAAAGAGAAACAGAGACAGTGTACAGAGACACAGAGACAGAGACACAGAGACACAGAGACAGAGACAGAGACACAGAGGGATAGACACAGAGACGGAGACACGGAGGCAGCGACACAGAGGAATAGACACAGAGACAGAGACGCGGAAGCAGAGACGCAGAGACAGAGACACAGAGACAGAGACACAGAGACAGAGGCACAGAGACAGAGACACAGAGACGGAGACACAGGGACAGAGACAGAGAGACAGGGACACATAGACAGAGACACAGAGAGGGAGAGACTCAGAGACAGAGACACAGAGACAGAGACAGAGACACAGAGACAGAGAAACAGACAGTGACACAGAGACAGAGAAGCAGACAGTGACACAGAGACAGTGACACAGGGACAGAGGCACGGAGACATAGGCACAGAGACATAGACACAGAGACGTAGACATAGCGACTGAGACACCGAGACAGAGACACAGAGGCAGAGACACAGAGACAGAGACAGAGACATAGATACGGAGACACAGGGACAGAGACACAGAGACAGGGACACAGATACAGAGACACAGAGGCAGAGACACAGAGGCAGAGACACAGAGACAGAGACACAGGGACAGAGACACAGAGAAAGAGAAACAGAGACAGAGACACTGAGACAGAGACACAGAGACAGAGACGCAGAGACAGAGACACAGAGAAAGAGAAACAGAGACAGTGTACAGAGACACAGAGACAGAGACACAGAGACACAGAGACAGAGACAGAGACACAGAGAGATAGACACAGAGACGGAGACACGGAGGCAGCGACACAGAGGAATAGGCACAGAGACAGAGACGCGGAAGCAGAGACACAGAGACGCGGAGGCAGAGACACAGAGACAGAGACACAGAGACTGAGACACAGGAACAGAGACACAGAGACAGCGACACATGGACAGGTTCACAGAGACAGAGACACTGAGACAGAGACACCGAGACAGAGACACAGAGACAGTGACACAGAAACAGAGTCAGAGAGACAGAGATACAGTGACAGAGACACAGAGACGGAGACAGAGGGACAGAGAGGCAGAGACAGAGACTCGGACACACAGAGACAGAGACAGAGACACAGAGACAGAGACACAGAGACAGGGACACAGGGAGAGGGACTCAGGAACTGAGACACAGAGACTGCGACGCATGGAGAGATTAACAGAGACAGAGACACTGTGACAGAGACACCGAGACAGAGACACAGAGACAGAGGTTCAGAGACAGTGACACAGAAACAGAGTCAGAGAGGCAGGGATACAGTGACAGAGACACAGAGACGGAGACAGAGGGACAGAGAGGCAGAGACAGAGACTCGGACACACAGAGACAGAGACAGACACACAGAGACGGAGAAACATGGACAGAGACACAGAGACAGAGATTCAGAGGCAGAGACACAGGGACAGGCACACAGAGACAGGGACACAGAGCGAGAGAGACAGCGACAGAGACACGGAGGCAGAGACACAGAGACGGAGATACAGTGACAGAGACACAGAAACCGAGACACAGAGACAGAGATACAGGAACAGAGACACTGAGACAGGGACACAGAGGCAGAGACACGCAGACAGATACAGAGACACAGAGGCGGAGACACAAGGACAGAGACGCAGAGACAGGGACGCAGAGACAGAGAAACAGAGACAGTGTACAGAGACACAGAGACAGAGACACAGAGACACAGAGACAGAGACAGAGACACAGAGAGATAGACACAGAGACGGAGACACGGAGGCAGAGACACAGAGGAATAGACACAGAGACAGAGACGCGGTGGCAGAGACACAGAGACAGAGACACAGAGACAGAGACACAGGAACAGAGACACAGAGACAGCGACACATGGACAGGTTCACAGAGACAGAGACACTGTGACAGAGACACCGAGACAGAGACACAGAGACAGAGGTTCAGAGACAGTGACACAGAAACAGAGTCAGAGAGGCAGGGATACAGTGACAGAGACACAGAGACGGAGACAGAGGGACAGAGAGGCAGAGACAGAGACTCGGACACACAGAGACAGAGACAGAGACACAGAGACGGAGAAACATGGACAGAGACACAGAGACAGAGATTCAGAGGCAGAGACACAGGGACAGGCACACAGAGACAGGGACACAGAGCGAGAGAGACAGCGACAGAGACACGGAGGCAGAGACACAGAGACGGAGACACAGAGACCAAGACACAGAGACAGAGACACAGAGAAAGAGACACAATGACAGAGACACAGATATAGAGACACAGAGACAGAGACACAGAGACAGAGGCACAGAGACAGAGACACAGAGACGGAAACACAGAGACAGATTCACAGAGTACAGACACATAAAGACAGAGACACACCGCGAGAGACACAGCGACAGCGACACGGATGCAGAGACACAGAGACGGAGACGCAGAGACCGAGACACAGTGACCGTGGCACAGGGATAGAGATACAGAGACAAAGACACAGAGACGGAGACAGAGACACAGAGAAAGAGACGCAGAGACGGAGACATGGGAACATGGACACAGAGACAGAGACACTGAGACAGCGACACGGCTACAGGAACACAGAGACAGAGACACAGAGAGCGAGGCACAGAGACGGAGACACAAGGACAGAGAGACAGAGACAGGGACACAGACACAGAGACAAAGAGACAGAGACACAGAGACAGAGACTCAGAGACAGAGACACACGCACAGAGACAGAGACAGAGACGCAGAGACGGAGACACAGGGACAGAGACACAGAGAAAGAGACACAGAGACAGAGACGCAGAGACAGAGACACGGAGACGGAGACACAGGGACAGATTCACAGAGACAGCGACACGGAGACAGAGACACAGAGACGAAGACACAGAGACAGAGACACAGAGACAGAGGCACAGAGACGGAGACAGAAGTACAGAGACACAGAGACAGTGACACAGGGACAGGGACACAGAGACATAGCCACAGAGACAGAGACACAGAGACAGAGACACAGGGACAGAGACAGAGACAGAAACACAGAGACAGAGACACAGAGACGGAGCCTGTGGGACAGAGACACAGAGACGGAGACACAGGGACAGAGACACAGAGACATTGACAAAGAGGCAGAGAAACAGGGACAGATTCACAGGGACAGCGACACGGAGAGAGACCCACGGAGACAGAGACACAGAGACAGAGACACTGAGACAGAGACACAGAGACAGAGACACAGAGACAGAGACACAGAGACAGAGACACAGAGACAGAGACACAGAGACAGAGACACAGTGACAGAGACACAGAGACAGAGACACAGAGACAGAGACACAGTGACAGAGACACAGAGACAGAGACACAGAGACAGAGACACAGAGGCAGAGACACAGAGACAGAGACACAGAGACAGAGACACAGAGACCGAAACAAACGCACAGAGACAGAGACAGAGACACAGAGACGGAGACACAGGGACAGAGACACAGAGACAGGGACACAGACACAGAGACAATGAGACAGAGCCACAGAGATAAAGACACACAGACAGAAACACAGAGACCGAGACAAAGAGACTGAGACACAATGACAGACATTCAGAGACAGAGACACAGGGAGAGAGGCACAGAAGCGGAGACACAGAGACAGAGGCATAGACACAGAGACAGAGACACAGAGACAGAGACACAGAGACGGAGACACAGGGACAGAGACACAGAGACAGGGACACAGAGAGAGTGACTCAGATACAGAAACACAGAGACAGATTCACAGAGACAGAGACACAGAGACAGAGGCACAGAGACGGAGACACAAGGACAGAGAGACAGAGACAGGGACACAGACACAGAGACAAAGAGACAGAGACACAGAGACAGAGACTCAGAGACAGAGACACACGCACAGAGACAGAGACAGAGACGCAGAGACGGAGACACAGGGACAGAGACACAGAGACAGAGACACAGAGACAGAGACGCAGAGACAGAGACACAGAGTCAGAGACACAGAGACGGAGACTGTGGGACAGAGACACAGAGACGGAGACATGGACAGAGACACAGAGACGGCGACACAGAGACAGAGACACAGGGACCGTGACACAGGGAGAGAGACACAGAGACATAGACACAGAGACAGAGACACAGAGACAGAGACACAGAGACAGAGACACAGAGACAGAGACGCCGAGACAGAGACTCAGGGACAGAGACACAGAGACAGAGACAGAGACACAGAGACAGAGACACAGAGACAGGGACACAGGGAGAGGGACTCAGGAACTGAGACACAGAGACAGCGACGCATGGAGAGATTAACAGAGACAGAGACACAGAGAACGAGACACAGAGACAGAGATACAGGAACAGAGACACTGAGACAGGGACACAGAGGCAGAGACACGCAGACAGATACAGAGACACAGAGGCGCAGACACAAGGACAGAGACGCAGAGACAGGGACGCAGAGACAGAGAAACAGAGACAGTGTACAGAGACACAGAGACAGAGACACAGAGACACAGAGACAGAGACAGAGACACAGAGAGATAGACACAGACACGGAGACACGGAGGCAGAGACACAGAGGAATAGACACAGAGACAGAGACGCGGTGGCAGAGACACAGAGACAGAGACACAGAGACAGAGACACAGGAACAGAGACACAGAGACAGCGACACATGGACAGGTTCACAGAGACAGAGACACTGTGACAGAGACACAGAGAGATAGACACAGAGACGGAGACACGGAGGCAGAGACACAGAGGAATAGACACAGAGACAGAGACGCGGTGGCAGAGACACAGAAACAGAGACACAGAGACAGAGACACAGTGACAGAGGCATAGACACAGAGACAGAGACACAGTTACAGAGGCACAGAGACAGAGACGCGGAGGCAGAGACACAGAGACAGAGACACAGAGAAAGAGAAACGGAGACAGAGACACAGATATAGAGACACAGAGACAGAGACACAGAGACAGAGACACAGAGACAGAGACACAGAGACGGAAACACAGAGACAGATTCACAGAGACAGAGACACAGAGACAGAGGCACAGAGACGGAGACACAAGGACAGAGACACAGAGACAGGGACACGGGGAGAGAGACTCAGAGACAGAGACGCAGACACAGAGATACAGAGACCGAGACGCAGAGACAGATACAGAGGCAGAGACAAAGAGAGATAGACAGAGACAGAGACAGAGACAGAGACACAGAGACAGGGACACAGAGAGAGAAACTCAGAGACAGAGACACAGAGACGGAGACGCAGAGACAGATACAGAGGCAGAGACAAAGACTCAGAGACAGAGACACAGGGACAGAGACAGAGACAGAGACACAGAGACAGAGACACGGAGACCGAGACTGTGAGACAGAGACACAGAGACAGAGGTTCAGATGCAGAGGCACAGAGACGGCGACACAGGGACAGAGACACAGAGACATGGACACGGAGACGGAGACACAGGGACAGATTCACAGAGACAGCGACACGGAGACAGAGACACAGAGACGAAGACACAGAGACAGAGACACAGAGACAGAGGCACAGAGACGGGGACACAAGGACAGAGACACAGAGACAGGGACACAGAGAGAGAGACTCAGAGACAGAGACACAGAGACAGAGATACAGAGACCGAGACGCAGAGACAGATACAGAGGCAGAGACACAGAGACAGAGACAGCGACACAGAGACGGGGACGCAGGGACGGAGACACAGAGACCCAGACACAGAGACAGAGATTCGGAGACAGAGGCACAGAGACGGCGACACAGAGAAGGAGACTGTGGGACAGAGACACAGAGACAGGGACACAGAGGCAGAGACACAGGGACAGATTCACAGACAGAGACACGGAGAGAGACCCACGGAGACAGAGACGCAGAGACAGAGACACTGAGACAGAGACACAGAGACATAGACACAGAGACAGAGACACAGAGACAGAGACACGGAGACAGAGACACTGAGACAGAGACACAGAGACGGAGACTGTGGGACAGAGACACAGAGAAAGAGAAACAGAGACAGAGACAAAGACAGAGACACAGAGACAGAGACTCAGAGACAGAGACAGAGACACAGACACGGAGACACAGGGACAGAGACACAGAAACAGGGACACAGAGACAGAGTCACAGAGACAGAGGCACAGAGACGGAGACAGAAGGACAGAGACGCAGAGACAGAGACACTGAGACAGAGACACAGAGACATAGACACAGAGACAGAGACACAGAGACAGAGACACAGAGGCAGAGACACAGAGACAGAGACACAGAGACAGAGACACAGTGACAGAGACACAGAGACGGCGACACAGGGACAGAGACACAGTGACAGAGACACAGAGACAGAGACACAGAGACAGAGACACAGAGACAGAGACACAGAGGCAGAGACACAGAGACAGAGACACAGAGACAGAGACACAGAGACCGAAACACACGCACAGAGACAGAGACAGAGACACAGAGACGGAGACACAGAGACAGAGACACAGAGACAGAGACACAGAGACAGAGACGCCGAGACAGAGACTCAGGGACAGAGACACAGACACAGAGACAGAGACACAGAGACAGAGACACAGAGACAGAGACACAGAGTCAGAGACACAGAGACGGAGACTGTGGGACAGAGACACAGAGACGGAGACATGGACAGAGACACAGAGACGGCGACACAGAGACAGAGACACAGGGACCGTGACACAGGGAGAGAGACACAGAGACATAGACACAGAGACAGAGACACAGAGACAGAGACACAGAGACAGAGACACAGAGACAGAGACGCCGAGACAGAGACTCAGGGACAGAGACACAGAGACAGAGACAGAGACACAGAGACAGAGACACAGAGACAGGGACACAGGGAGAGGGACTCAGGAACTGAGACACAGAGACAGCGACGCATGGAGAGATTAACAGAGACAGAGACACAGAGAACGAGACACAGAGACAGAGACACAGAGACAGAGACACAGAGACAGAGACACAGAGACAGAGACACAGAGACAGAGACACAGAGACAGAGACACAGAGACAGAGACACAGAGACAGAGACACAGAGACAGAGACACAGAGACAGAGACACAGAGACAGAGACACAGAGACAGAGACACAGAGACAGAGACACAGAGACAGAGACACAGAGACTGAGACACAGAGACAGAGACACAGAGACAGAGACACAGAGACAGAGACACAGAGACAGAGACACAGAGAGAGTGACACAGAGACAGAGACAGAGACAGAGACACAGAGACAGAGACACGGAGGCCGAGACTGTGAGACAGAGACACAGAGACAGAGATTCAGATGCAGAGGCACAGAGACGGCGACACAGGGACAGAGACACAGAGACATGGACACGGAGACGGAGACACAGGGACAGATTCACAGAGACAGCGACACGGAGACAGAGACACAGAGACGAAGACACAGAGACAGAGACACAGAGACAGAGGCACAGAGACGGAGACACAAGGACAGAGACACAGAGACAGGGACACAGAGAGAGAGACTCAGAGACAGAGACACAGAGACAGAGATACAGAGACCGAGACGCAGAGACAGATACAGAGGCAGAGACACAGAGACAGAGACAGAGACACAGAGACGGAGACGCAGGGACGGAGACACAGAGACCCAGACACAGAGACAGAGATTCGGAGACAGAGACACAGAGACGGCGACACAGGTACAGAGACACACGGACAGAGGCATAGACACAGAGACAGAGTCACGGAGACAGTGACACAGGGACAGGGACACAGAGACATAGCCACAGAGACAGAGACATAGAGACAGAGACACAGAGACGGAGATTGTTGGACAGAGACACAGAGACAGAGACACAGTGAAACAGAGAGAGACACAGAGACGGAGACACAATGGACAGAGACACAGAGGCAGAGGCATAGACACAGAGAGAGAGTCACAGAGAGAGAGACACAGAGACAGAGACACAGAGACATAGACACAGAGACAGAGACACAGGGACAGAGACACAGTGACGGAGACTGTGGGACAGAGACACAGAGACGGAGACTGTGGGACAGAGACACAGAGACAGAGATTCAGATGCAGAGACACAGAGACGGAGAAACAGAGACAGAGACACAGTGAGAGAGACAGAGACACAGGGGCGGAGACACTGAGACAGAAACACAGAGACAGATTCACAGAGACAGAGACACAGAGACAGAGGCACAGAGACGGAGACACAAGGACAGAGACACAGAAACAGGGACACAGAGAGAGAGACTCAGAGACAGAGACACAGAGACAGAGACACAGAGACAGAGACACAGAGACAGAGACACAGAGACAGAGACACAGAGACAGAGACACAGAGACAGAGACACAGAGACAGAGACACAGAGACAGAGACGCAGAGACAGAGACACAGAGACAGAGACACAGAGACAGAGACACAGAGACAGAGACACAGAGACAGAGACACAGAGACAGAGACACAGAGACAGAGACACAGAGACAGAGACAGAGACACAGAGACAGAGGCACAGAGACGGAGACACAAGGACAGAGACACAGAGACAGTGACACAGGGACAGGGACACAGAGACATAGCCACAGAGACAGAGACACAGAGACAGAGACACAGAAACAGGGACACAGACACCGAGTCACAGAGACAGAGTCACAGAGACAGAGACACAGAGACAGGGACACAGACACAGAGACACAGAGACAGAGACACAGAGACAGAGACACAGAGACAGAGACATAGAGACAGAGACACAGAGACGGAGATACAGGGACAGAGACACAGGGACAGGGACACAGAGAGAGTGACTCAGTGACAGAGACACAGGGACAGAGGCACAGAGACATAGAAACAGAGACAGAGACACAGGGACAGAGACACAGAGACGGAGACTGTGGGACAGAGACACAGAGACGAAGACTGTGGGACAGAGACACAGAGACAGAGATTCAGATGCAGAGACACAGAGACGGAAACACAGGGACAGAGACACAGAGACAGAGATTCAGATGCAGAGACACAGAGACGGAGACACAGGGACAGAGACACAGAGACAGAGATTCAGATGCAGAGACACAGAGACGGAGACACAGGGACAGAGACACAGAGACATGGACACAGAGGCAGATACACAGGGACAGATTCACAGAGACAGCGACACGGAGAGAGACCCACGGAGACAGAGACACAGAGACAGAGACACAGAGACAGAGATTCAGATGCAGAGACACAGAGACGGAGACACAGGGACAGAGACACAGAGACAGAGATTCAGATGCAGAGACACAGAGACGGAGACACAGGGACAGAGACACAGAGACATGGACACAGAGGCAGATACACAGGGACAGATTCACAGAGACAGCGACACGGAGAGAGACCCACGGAGACAGAGACACAGAGACAGAGACACAGAGACGGAGACACAGGGACAGAGACACAGAAACAGGGACACAGAGACAGAGTCACAGAGACAGAGTCACAGAGACAGAGACACAGAGACAGGGACACAGACACAGAGACACAGAGACAGAGACAAAGAGACAGAGACACAGAGACAGAGACACAGAGACAGAGACACAGAGACCGAAACACACGCACAGAGACGGAGACAGAGACACAGAGACGGAGACACAGGGACAGAGACACAGAAACAGGGACACAGAGACAGAGTCACAGAGACAGAGTCACAGAGACAGAGACACAGAGACAGGGACACAGACACAGAGACAATGAGACAGAGCCACAGAGACAAAGACACACAGATAGAGACACAGAGACCGAGACAAAGAGACAGAGACACAATGACAGATATTCAGAGACAGAGACACAGGGAGAGAGGCACAGAAGCGGAGACACAGAGACAGAGGCATAGACACAGAGACAGAGACACAGAGAGAGTGACACAGAGACAGAGACACAGAGACAGAGACACAGAGACAGAGACACAGAGACAGAGACACAGAGACAGAGACACAGAGACAGAAACACAGAGACAGGGACATAGAGACAGAGACACAGAGACGGCGACACAGGTACAGAGACACACGGACAGAGGCATCGACACAGAGACAGTGACACAGGGACAGGGACACAGAGACATAGCCACAGAGACAGAGACATAGAGACAGAGACACAGAGACAGAGACACAGAGACGGAAATACAGGGACAGAGACAAAGAGACAGAGACACAGAGACATAGGCACAGAGACAGAGACACAGGGACAGAGACACAGTGACGGAGACTGTGGGACAGAGACACAGAGACGGAGGCTGTGGGACAGAGACACAGAGACAGAGATTCAGATGCAGAGACACAGAGACGGAGAAACAGAGACAGGGACACAGTGAGAGAGACAGAGACACAGGGACGGAGACACTGAGACAGAAACACAGAGACAGATTCACAGCGACAGAGACACAGAGACAGAGGCACAGAGACGGTGACACACGGGCAGAGACACAGAAAGAGGGACACAGAGAGAGAGACTCAAAGACAGAGACACAGAGACGAAGACACAGGGACAGAGACAAAGATACAGAGACACAGAGACATAGACACAGAGACAGAGACGCAGAGACAGAGACACAGAGACAGAGACACAGAGACAGAGACACAGAGACAGAGACACAGAGACAGAGACACAGAGACAGAGACACAGAGACAGAGACACAGAGACAGAGACACAGAGACAGAGACACAGAGACAGAGACACAGAGACAGAGACACAGAGACAGAGACACAGAGACAGAGACACAGAGACAGAGACACAGAGACAGAGACAGAGAGACAGAGACACAGAGACGGAGAAACAGAGACAGGGACACAGTGAGAGAGACAGAGACACAGAGAGAGAGACACAGAGAGAGAGACACAGAGACAGAGACACAGAGACATAGACACAGAGACGGAGACACAGAGACATAGACACAGAGACCCAGACACAGAGACAGAGGCACAGAGACATAGACATAGAGACAGAGACACAGAGACGGCGACACAGAGACAGAGACACAGGGACAGAGACACAGAGACGGAGACTGTGGGACAGAGACACAGAGACGGAGACACAGAGGCAGAGACACAGAGACGGAGACACAGAGACAGAGACACAGAGACAGAGACACAGAGACATAGCCACAGAGACAGAGATATAGAGACAGAGACACAGAGACAGAGACACAGAGACAGATACACAGAGACGGAGACTGTGGGACAGAGACACAGAGACGGAGATTGTGGGACAGAGACACAGAGACAGAGACACAGTGAGACAGACAGAGACACAGAGACGAAGACACAGGGACAGAGACACAGAGACAGAGACACAGTGAGACAGACAGAGACACAGAGACGAAGACACAGGGACAGAGACACAGAGACAGAAACACAGAGACAGATTCACAGAGACAGAGACACAGAGACAGAAGCACAGAGACGGAGACACAAGGACAGAGACACAGAAACAGGGACACAGAGAGAGAGACTCAGAGACAGAGACACAGAGACGAAGACACAGAGACAGAGACACAGAGACAGAGACACAGAGACAGAGACACAGAGACAGAGACACAGAGACAGAGACACAGGGACAGAGACACAGAGACAGAGACACAGAGACCGAAACACACGCACAGAGACAGAGACAGAGACACAGAGACGGAGACACAGGGACAGAGACACAGAAATAGGGACACAGAGACAGAGTCACAGAGACAGAGTCACAGAGACAGAGACACAGAGACAGGGACACAGACACAGAGACAATGTGACAGAGCCACAGAAAAAAAGGAACACAGACAGAGACACAGAGACCGAGACACAGAGACAGAGACACAGAGGAAGAGACACAATGACAGAGATTCAGAGCCAGAGACACAGGGAGAGAGGCACAGAAGCGGAGACACAGAGACGGAGGCATAGACACAGAGACAGAGACACAGAGAGAGTGACACAGAGACAGAGACACAGAGACAGAGACATAGAGACAAAGACACAGAGACAGAGACACAGAGACAGAAACACAGAGACAGGGACATAGAGACAGAGACACAGAGACGGCGACACAGAGACAGAGACACAGGGACAGAGACACAGAGACGGAGACTGTGGGACAGAGACACAGAGACGGAGACTGTGGGACAGAGACACAGAGACAGAGATTCAGATGCAGAGACACAGAGACGGAGAAACAGAGACAGAGACACAGTGAGAGAGACAGAGACACAGAGAGAGAGACACAGAGAGAGAGACACAGAGACAGAGACACAGAGACATAGACACAGAGACGGAGACACAGAGACATAGACACAGAGACCCAGACACAGAGACAGAGGCACAGAGACATAGACATAGAGACAGAGACACAGAGACGGCGACACAGAGACAGAGACACAGGGACAGAGACACAGAGACGGAGACTGTGGGACAGAGACACAGAGACGGAGACACAGAGGCAGAGACACAGAGACGGAGACACAGAGACAGAGACACAGAGACAGAGACACAGAGACATAGCCACAGAGACAGAGATATAGAGACAGAGACACAGAGACAGAGACACAGAGACAGAGACACAGAGACGGAGACTGTGGGACAGAGACACAGAGACGGAGATTGTGGGACAGAGACACAGAGACAGAGACACAGTGAGACAGACAGAGACACAGAGACGAAGACACAGGGACAGAGACACAGAGACAGAGACACAGTGAGCCAGACAGAGACACAGAGACGAAGACACAGGGACAGAGACACAGAGACAGAAACACAGAGACAGATTCACAGAGACAGAGACACAGAGACAGAAGCACAGAGACGGAGACACAAGGACAGAGACACAGAAACAGGGACACAGAGAGAGAGACTCAGAGTCAGAGACACAGAGACGAAGACACAGAGACAGAGACACAGAGACAGAGGCACAGAGACAGAGACGCAGAGACAGAGACACAGAGAAAGAGAAACAGAGACAGTGTACAGAGACACAGAGACAGAGACACAGAGACACAGAGACAGAGACAGAGACACAGAGGGATAGACACAGAGACGGAGACACGGAGGCAGCGACACAGAGGAATAGACACAGAGACAGAGACGCGGAAGCAGAGACACAGAGACAGAGACACAGAGACAGAGACACAGAGACAGAGGCACAGAGACAGAGACACAGAGACGGAGACACAGGGACAGAGACAGAGAGACAGGGACACAGAGACAGAGACACAGAGAGGGAGAGACTCAGAGACAGAGACACAGAGACAGAGGCAGAGACACAGAGACAGAGAAACAGACAGTGACACAGAGACAGAGAAGCAGACAGTGACACAGAGACAGTGACACAGGGACAGAGGCACGGAGACATAGGCACAGAGACATAGACACAGAGACGTAGACATAGCGACTGAGACACCGAGACAGAGACACAGAGGCAGAGACACAGAGACAGAGACAGAGACATAGACACAGAGACCCAGACACAGAGACAGAGGCACAGAGACATAGACATAGAGACAGAGACACAGAGACGGCGACACAGAGACAGAGACACAGGGACAGAGACACAGAGACGGAGACTGTGGGACAGAGACACAGAGACGGAGACACAGAGGCAGAGACACAGAGACGGAGACACAGAGACAGAGACACAGAGACAGAGACACAGAGACATAGCCACAGAGACAGAGATATAGAGACAGAGACACAGAGACAGAGACACAGAGACAGAGACACAGAGACGGAGACTGTGGGACAGAGACACAGAGACGGAGATTGTGGGACAGAGACACAGAGACAGAGACACAGTGAGACAGACAGAGACACAGAGACGAAGACACAGGGACAGAGACACAGAGACAGAGACACAGAGACGAAGACACAGGGACAGAGACACAGAGACAGAAACACAGAGACAGATTCACAGAGACAGAGACACAGAGACAGAAGCACAGAGACGGAGACACAAGGACAGAGATACAGAAACAGGGACACAGAGAGAGAGACTCAGAGACAGAGACACAGAGACGAAGACACAGAGACAGAGACACAGAGACAGAGGCACAGAGACAGAGACGCAGAGACAGAGACACAGAGAAAGAGAAACAGAGACAGTGTACAGAGACACAGAGACAGAGACACAGAGACACAGAGACAGAGACAGAGACACAGAGGGATAGACACAGAGACGGAGACACGGAGGCAGCGACACAGAGGAATAGACACAGAGACAGAGACGCGGAAGCAGAGACACAGAGACAGAGACACAGAGACAGAGACACAGAGACAGAGGCACAGAGACAGAGACACAGAGACGGAGACACAGGGACAGAGACAGAGAGACAGGGACACAGAGACAGAGACACAGAGAGGGAGAGACTCAGAGACAGAGACAGAGACACAGAGACAGAGAAACAGACAGTGACACAGAGACAGAGAAGCAGACAGTGACACAGAGACAGTGACACAGGGACAGAGGCACGGAGACATAGGCACAGAGACATAGACACAGAGACGTAGACATAGCGACTGAGACACCGAGACAGAGACACAGAGGCAGAGACACAGAGACAGAGACAGAGACATAGATACGGAGACGCAGGGACAGAGACACAGAGACAGGGACACAGATACAGAGACACAGAGGCAGAGACACAGAGACAGAGACACAGAGACAGAGACACAGGGACAGAGACACAGAGAAAGAGAAACAGAGACAGAGACACTGAGACAGAGACACAGAGACAGAGACGCAGAGACAGAGACACAGAGAAAGAGAAACAGAGACAGTGTACAGAGACACAGAGACAGAGACACAGAGACACAGAGACAGAGACAGAGACACAGAGAGATAGACACAGAGACGGAGACACGGAGGCAGCGACACAGAGGAATAGGCACAGAGACAGAGACGCGGAAGCAGAGACACAGAGACGCGGAGGCAGAGACACAGAGACAGAGACACAGAGACTGAGACACAGGAACAGAGACACAGAGACAGCGACACATGGACAGGTTCACAGAGACAGAGACACTGAGACAGAGACACCGAGACAGAGACACAGAGACAGATTTTCAGAGACAGTGACACAGAAACAGAGTCAGAGAGACAGAGATACAGTGACAGAGACACAGAGACGGATACAGAGGGACAGAGAGGCAGAGACAGAGACTCGGACACACAGAGACAGAGACAGAGACACAGAGACGGAGAAACATGGACAGAGACACAGAGACAGAGATTCAGAGGCAGAGACACAGGGACAGGGACACAGAGACAGGGACACAGAGGCAGAGACACAGAGACAGAGAGACAGAGACAGAGACAGAGACACACAGACGGAGACACAGAGACAGAGACAAAGACAGAGACACAGAGACAGAGACAAAGACAGAGACACAGAGACAGAGACACAGAGACAGAGTCACAGAGACAGAGTCACAGAGACAGACACACAGAGACAGGGACACAGACACAGAGACAAAGAGACAGAGACACAGAGACAGAGACTCAGAGACAGAGACACACGCACAGAGACGGAGACAGAGACGCAGAGACGGAGACACAGGGACAGAGACACAGAGACAGAGACACAGAGACAGAGACAAAAACACAGAGAGAGATTCAGAGAGACAGTGACACAGAGACAGAGACGCAGAGACGGAGACATGGACAGAGACACAGAGACGGCGACACAGAGACAGAGACACAGGGACCGTGACACAGGGAGAGAGACACAGAGACATAGACACAGAGACAGAGACACAGAGACAGAGACACAGAGACAGAGACACAGAGACAGAGACGCCGAGACAGAGACTCAGAGACAGAGACACAGAGACAGAGACAGAGACACAGAGACAGAGACACAGAGACAGGGACACAGGGAGAGGGACTCAGGAACTGAGACACAGAGACAGCGACGCATGGAGAGATTAACAGAGACAGAGACACAGAGACCGAGACACAGAGACAGAGATACAGGAACAGAGACACTGAGACAGGGACACAGAGGCAGGGACACGCAGACAGATACAGAGACACAGAGGCGGAGACACAAGGACAGAGACGCAGAGACAGGGACGCAGAGACAGAGAAACAGAGACAGTGTACAGAGACACAGAGACAGAATCACAGAGACACAGAGACAGAGACAGAGACACAGAGAGATAGACACAGAGACGGAGACACGGAGGCAGAGACACAGAGGAATAGACACAGAGACAGAGACGCGGTGGCAGAGACACAGAGACAGAGACACAGAGACAGAGACACAGGAACAGAGACACAGAGACAGCGACACATGGACAGGTTCACAGAGACAGAGACACTGTGACAGAGCCACCGAGACTGAGACACAGAGACAGAGGTTCAGAGACAGTGACACAGAAACAGAGTCAGAGAGGCAGGGATACAGTGACAGAGACACAGAGACGGAGACAGAGGGACAGAGAGGCAGAGACAGAGACTCGGACACACAGAGACAGAGACAGAGACACAGAGACGGAGAAACATGGACAGAGACACAGAGACAGAGATTCAGATGCAGAGACACAGAGACGGAGACACAGGGACAGAGACACAGAGACATGGACACAGAGGCAGATACACAGGGACAGATACACAGGGACAGATTCACAGAGACAGCGACACGGAGAGAGACCCACGGAGACAGAGACACAGAGACAGAGACACAGAGACGGAGACACAGGGACGGAGACACAGAAACAGGGACACAGAGACAGAGTCACAGAGACAGAGTCACAGAGACAGAGACACAGAGACAGGGACACAGACACAGAGACACAGAGGCAGAGACAAAGAGACAGAGACACAGAGACAGAGACACAGAGACAGAGACACAGAGACCGAAACACACGCACAGAGACGGAGACAGAGACACAGAGACGGAGACACAGGGACAGAGACACAGAAACAGGGACACAGAGACAGAGTCACAGAGTCAGAGTCACAGAGACAGAGACACAGAGACAGGGACACAGACACAGAGACAATGAGACAGAGCCACAGAGACAAAGACACACAGACAGAGACACAGAGACCGAGACAAAGAGACAGAGACACAATGACAGATATTCAGAGACAGAGACACAGGGAGAGAAGCACAGAAGCGGAGACACAGAGACAGAGGCATAGACACAGAGACAGAGACACAGAGAGAGTGACACAGAGACAGAGACACAGAGACAGAGACACAGAGACGGAGACACAGAGACAGAGACACAGAGACAGAAACACAGAGACAGGGACATAGAGACAGAGACACAGAGACGGCGACACAGGTACAGAGACACACGGACAGAGGCATCGACACAGAGACAGTGACACAGGGACAGGGACACAGAGACATAGCCACAGAGACAGAGACATAGAGACAGAGACACAGAGACAGAGACACAGAGACGGAAATACAGGGACAGAGACAAAGAGACAGAGACACAGAGACATAGGCACAGAGACAGAGACACAGAGACAGAGACACAGAGACGGAGATTGATGGACAGAGACACAGAGACAGAGACACAGTGAAACAGAGAGAGACACAGAGACGGAGACACAATGGACAGAGACACAGAGGCAGAGGCATAGACACAGAGAGAGAGACACAGAGAGAGAGACACAGAGACAGAGACACAGAGACAGAGACACAGGGACAGAGACACAGTGACGGAGACTGTGGGACAGAGACACAGAGACGGAGGCTGTGGGACAGAGACACAGAGACAGAGATTCAGATGCAGAGACACAGAGACGGAGAAACAGAGACAGGGACACAGTGAGAGAGACAGAGACACAGGGACGGAGACACTGAGACTGAAACACAGAGACAGATTCACAGCGACAGAGACACAGAGACCCAGACACAGAGACAGAGGCACAGAGACATAGACATAGAGACAGAGACACAGAGACGGCGACACAGAGACAGAGACACAGGGACAGAGACACAGAGACGGAGACTGTGGGACAGAGACACAGAGACGGAGACACAGAGGCAGAGACACAGAGACGGAGACACAGAGACAGAGACACAGAGACAGAGACACAGAGACAGAGACACAGAGACAGAGACACAGAGACAGAGACACAGAGACAGAGACACAGAGACAGAGACACAGAGACAGGGACACAGACACAGAGACAATGAGACAGAGCCACAGAGACACAGACACACAGACAGAGACACAGAGACCGAGATATAGAGACAGAAACACAGAGACAGAGACACAGAGACAGAGACACAGAGACAGAAGCACAGAGACGGAGACACAAGGACAGAGACACAGAAACAGGGACACAGAGAGAGAGACTCAGAGACAGAGACACAGAGACGAAGACACAGAGACAGAGACACAGAGACAGAGGCACAGAGACAGAGACGCAGAGACAGAGACACAGAGAAAGAGAAACAGAGACAGTGTACAGAGACACAGAGACAGAGACACAGAGACACAGAGACAGAGACAGAGACACAGAGGGATAGACACAGAGACGGAGACACGGAGGCAGCGACACAGAGGAATAGACACAGAGACAGAGACGCGGAAGCAGAGACACAGAGACAGAGACACAGAGACAGAGACACAGAGACAGAGGCACAGAGACAGAGACACAGAGACGGAGACACAGGGACAGAGACAGAGAGACAGGGACACAGAGACAGAGACACAGAGAGGGAGAGACTCAGAGACAGAGACAGAGACACAGAGACAGAGAAACAGACAGTGACACAGAGACAGAGAAGCAGACAGTGACACAGAGACAGTGACACAGGGACAGAGGCACGGAGACATAGGCACAGAGACATAGACACAGAGACGTAGACATAGCGACTGAGACACCGAGACAGAGACACAGAGGCAGAGACACAGAGACAGAGACAGAGACATAGATACGGAGACACAGGGACAGAGACACAGAGACAGGGACACAGATACAGAGACACAGAGGCAGAGACACAGAGACAGAGACACAGAGACAGAGACACAGGGACAGAGACACAGAGAAAGAGAAACAGAGACAGAGACACTGAGACAGAGACACAGAGACAGAGACGCAGAGACAGAGACACAGAGAAAGAGAAACAGAGACAGTGTACAGAGACACAGAGACAGAGACACAGAGACACAGAGACAGAGACAGAGACACAGAGAGATAGACACAGAGACGGAGACACGGAGGCAGCGACACAGAGGAATAGGCACAGAGACAGAGACGCGGAAGCAGAGACACAGAGACGCGGAGGCAGAGACACAGAGACAGAGACACAGAGACTGAGACACAGGAACAGAGACACAGAGACAGCGACACATGGACAGGTTCACAGAGACAGAGACACTGAGACAGAGACACCGAGACAGAGACACAGAGACAGATTTTCAGAGACAGTGACACAGAAACAGAGTCAGAGAGACAGAGATACAGTGACAGAGACACAGAGACGGATACAGAGGGACAGAGAGGCAGAGACAGAGACTCGGACACACAGAGACAGAGACAGAGACACAGAGACGGAGAAACATGGACAGAGACACAGAGACAGAGATTCAGAGGCAGAGACACAGGGACAGGGACACAGAGACAGGGACACAGAGGCAGAGACACAGAGACAGAGAGACAGAGACAGAGACAGAGACACACAGACGGAGACACAGAGACAGAGACAAAGACAGAGACACAGAGACAGAGACAAAGACAGAGACACAGAGACAGAGACACAGAGACAGAGTCACAGAGACAGAGTCACAGAGACAGACACACAGAGACAGGGACACAGACACAGAGACAAAGAGACAGAGACACAGAGACAGAGACTCAGAGACAGAGACACAGAGACAGAGACACAGAGACAGAGACACAGAGACAGAGACACAGAGACAGAGACACAGAGACAGGGACACAGACACAGAGACAATGAGACAGAGCCACAGAGACACAGACACACAGACAGAGACACAGAGACCGAGATATAGAGACAGAGACACAGAGACAGAGACACAGAGACAGAGACACAGAGACGGAGACTGTGGGACAGAGACACAGGGACGGAGATTGTGGGACAGAGACACAGAGACAGAGACACAGTGAGACAGACAGAGACACAGAGACGAAGACACAGGGACAGAGACACAGAGACAGAGACACAGTGAGACAGACAGAGACACAGAGACGAGGACACAGGGACAGAGACACAGAGACAGAAACACAGAGACAGATTCACAGAGACAGAGACACAGAGACAGAGGCACAGAGACGGAGACACAAGGACAGAGACACAGAAACAGGGACACAGAGAGAGAGACTCAGAGACAGAGACACAGAGACGAAGACACAGAGACAGAGACACAGAGACAGAGGCACAGAGACAGAGACGCAGAGACAGAGACACAGAGAAAGAGAAACAGAGACAGTGTACAGAGACACAGAGACAGAGACACAGAGACACAGAGACAGAGACAGAGACACAGAGGGATAGACACAGAGACGGAGACACGGAGGCAGCGACACAGAGGAATAGACACAGAGACAGAGACGCGGAAGCAGAGACACAGAGACAGAGACACAGAGACAGAGACACAGAGACAGAGGCACAGACACAGAGACACAGAGACGGAGACACAGGGACAGAGACAGAGAGACAGGGACACATAGACAGAGACACAGAGAGGGAGAGACTCAGAGACAGAGACACAGAGACAGAGACAGAGACACAGAGACAGAGAAACAGACAGTGACACAGAGACAGAGAAGCAGACAGTGACACAGAGACAGTGACACAGGGACAGAGGCACGGAGACATAGGCACAGAGACATAGACACAGAGACGTAGACATAGCGACTGAGACACCGAGACAGAGACACAGAGGCAGAGACACAGAGACAGAGACAGAGACATAGATACGGAGACACAGGGACAGAGACACAGAGACAGGGACACAGATACAGAGACACAGAGGCAGAGACACAGAGACAGAGACACAGGGACAGAGACACAGAGAAAGAGAAACAGAGACAGAGACACTGAGACAGAGACACAGAGACAGAGACGCAGAGACAGAGACACAGAGAAAGAGAAACAGAGACAGTGTACAGAGACACAGAGACAGAGACACAGAGACACAGAGACAGAGACAGAGACACAGAGAGATAGACACAGAGACGGAGACACGGAGGCAGCGACACAGAGGAATAGGCACAGAGACAGAGACGCGGAAGCAGAGACACAGAGACGCGGAGGCAGAGACACAGAGACAGAGACACAGAGACTGAGACACAGGAACAGAGACACAGAGACAGCGACACATGGACAGGTTCACAGAGACAGAGACACTGAGACAGAGACACCGAGACAGAGACACAGAGACAGATTTTCAGAGACAGTGACACAGAAACAGAGTCAGAGAGACAGAGATACAGTGACAGAGACACAGAGACGGAGACAGAGGGACAGAGAGGCAGAGACAGAGACTCGGACACACAGAGACAGAGACAGAGACACAGAGACAGAGACACAGAGACAGGGACACAGGGAGAGGGACTCAGGAACTGAGACACAGAGACTGCGACGCATGGAGAGATTAACAGAGACAGAGACACTGTGACAGAGACACCGAGACAGAGACACAGAGACAGAGGTTCAGAGACAGTGACACAGAAACAGAGTCAGAGAGGCAGGGATACAGTGACAGAGACACAGAGACGGAGACAGAGGGACAGAGAGGCAGAGACAGAGACTCGGACACACAGAGACAGAGACAGACACACAGAGACGGAGAAACATGGACAGAGACACAGAGACAGAGATTCAGAGGCAGAGACACAGGGGCAGGCACACAGAGACAGGGACACAGAGCGAGAGAGACAGCGACAGAGACACGGAGGCAGAGACACAGAGACGGAGATACAGTGACAGAGACACAGAGACCGAGACACAGAGACAGAGATACAGGAACAGAGACACTGAGACAGGGACACAGAGGCAGAGACACGCAGACAGATACAGAGACACAGAGGCGGAGACACAAGGACAGAGACGCAGAGACAGGGACGCAGAGACAGAGAAACAGAGACAGTGTACAGAGACACAGAGACAGAGACACAGAGACACAGAGACAGAGACAGAGACACAGAGAGATAGACACAGAGACGGAGACACGGAGGCAGAGACACAGAGGAATAGACACAGAGACAGAGACGCGGTGGCAGAGACACAGAGACAGAGACACAGAGACAGAGACACAGGAACAGAGACACAGAGACAGCGACACATGGACAGGTTCACAGAGACAGAGACACTGTGACAGAGACACCGAGACAGAGACACAGAGACAGAGGTTCAGAGACAGTGACACAGAAACAGAGTCAGAGAGGCAGGGATACAGTGACAGAGACACAGAGACGGAGACAGAGGGACAGAGAGGCAGAGACAGAGACTCGGACACACAGAGACAGAGACAGAGACACAGAGACGGAGAAACATGGACAGAGACACAGAGACAGAGATTCAGAGGCAGAGACACAGGGACAGGCACACAGAGACAGGGACACAGAGCGAGAGAGACAGCGACAGAGACACGGAGGCAGAGACACAGAGACGGAGACACAGAGACCAAGACACAGAGACAGAGACACAGAGAAAGAGACACAATGACAGAGACACAGATATAGAGACACAGAGACAGAGACACAGAGACAGAGACACAGAGACAGAGACACAGAGACAGAGACACAGAGACAGAGACACAGAGACAGAGACACAGAGACAGAGACACAGAGACAGAGACACAGAGACAGAGACACAGAGACAGAGACACAGAGACAGAGACAGAGAGACAGAGACACAGAGACGGAGAAACAGAGACAGGGACACAGTGAGAGAGACAGAGACACAGAGAGAGAGACACAGAGAGAGAGACACAGAGACAGAGACACAGAGACATAGACACAGAGACGGAGACACAGAGACATAGACACAGAGACCCAGACACAGAGACAGAGGCACAGAGACATAGACATAGAGACAGAGACACAGAGACGGCGACACAGAGACAGAGACACAGGGACAGAGACACAGAGACGGAGACTGTGGGACAGAGACACAGAGACGGAGACACAGAGGCAGAGACACAGAGACGGAGACACAGAGACAGAGACACAGAGACAGAGACACAGAGACATAGCCACAGAGACAGAGATATAGAGACAGAGACACAGAGACAGAGACACAGAGACAGATACACAGAGACGGAGACTGTGGGACAGAGACACAGAGACGGAGATTGTGGGACAGAGACACAGAGACAGAGACACAGTGAGACAGACAGAGACACAGAGACGAAGACACAGGGACAGAGACACAGAGACAGAGACACAGTGAGACAGACAGAGACACAGAGACGAAGACACAGGGACAGAGACACAGAGACAGAAACACAGAGACAGATTCACAGAGACAGAGACACAGAGACAGAAGCACAGAGACGGAGACACAAGGACAGAGACACAGAAACAGGGACACAGAGAGAGAGACTCAGAGACAGAGACACAGAGACGAAGACACAGAGACAGAGACACAGAGACAGAGACACAGAGACAGAGACACAGAGACAGAGACACAGAGACAGAGACACAGGGACAGAGACACAGAGACAGAGACACAGAGACCGAAACACACGCACAGAGACAGAGACAGAGACACAGAGACGGAGACACAGGGACAGAGACACAGAAATAGGGACACAGAGACAGAGTCACAGAGACAGAGTCACAGAGACAGAGACACAGAGACAGGGACACAGACACAGAGACAATGTGACAGAGCCACAGAAAAAAAGGAACACAGACAGAGACACAGAGACCGAGACACAGAGACAGAGACACAGAGGAAGAGACACAATGACAGAGATTCAGAGCCAGAGACACAGGGAGAGAGGCACAGAAGCGGAGACACAGAGACGGAGGCATAGACACAGAGACAGAGACACAGAGAGAGTGACACAGAGACAGAGACACAGAGACAGAGACATAGAGACAAAGACACAGAGACAGAGACACAGAGACAGAAACACAGAGACAGGGACATAGAGACAGAGACACAGAGACGGCGACACAGAGACAGAGACACAGGGACAGAGACACAGAGACGGAGACTGTGGGACAGAGACACAGAGACGGAGACTGTGGGACAGAGACACAGAGACAGAGATTCAGATGCAGAGACACAGAGACGGAGAAACAGAGACAGAGACACAGTGAGAGAGACAGAGACACAGAGAGAGAGACACAGAGAGAGAGACACAGAGACAGAGACACAGAGACATAGACACAGAGACGGAGACACAGAGACATAGACACAGAGACCCAGACACAGAGACAGAGGCACAGAGACATAGACATAGAGACAGAGACACAGAGACGGCGACACAGAGACAGAGACACAGGGACAGAGACACAGAGACGGAGACTGTGGGACAGAGACACAGAGACGGAGACACAGAGGCAGAGACACAGAGACGGAGACACAGAGACAGAGACACAGAGACAGAGACACAGAGACATAGCCACAGAGACAGAGATATAGAGACAGAGACACAGAGACAGAGACACAGAGACAGAGACACAGAGACGGAGACTGTGGGACAGAGACACAGAGACGGAGATTGTGGGACAGAGACACAGAGACAGAGACACAGTGAGACAGACAGAGACACAGAGACGAAGACACAGGGACAGAGACACAGAGACAGAGACACAGTGAGCCAGACAGAGACACAGAGACGAAGACACAGGGACAGAGACACAGAGACAGAAACACAGAGACAGATTCACAGAGACAGAGACACAGAGACAGAAGCACAGAGACGGAGACACAAGGACAGAGACACAGAAACAGGGACACAGAGAGAGAGACTCAGAGTCAGAGACACAGAGACGAAGACACAGAGACAGAGACACAGAGACAGAGGCACAGAGACAGAGACGCAGAGACAGAGACACAGAGAAAGAGAAACAGAGACAGTGTACAGAGACACAGAGACAGAGACACAGAGACACAGAGACAGAGACAGAGACACAGAGGGATAGACACAGAGACGGAGACACGGAGGCAGCGACACAGAGGAATAGACACAGAGACAGAGACGCGGAAGCAGAGACACAGAGACAGAGACACAGAGACAGAGACACAGAGACAGAGGCACAGAGACAGAGACACAGAGACGGAGACACAGGGACAGAGACAGAGAGACAGGGACACAGAGACAGAGACACAGAGAGGGAGAGACTCAGAGACAGAGACACAGAGACAGAGGCAGAGACACAGAGACAGAGAAACAGACAGTGACACAGAGACAGAGAAGCAGACAGTGACACAGAGACAGTGACACAGGGACAGAGGCACGGAGACATAGGCACAGAGACATAGACACAGAGACGTAGACATAGCGACTGAGACACCGAGACAGAGACACAGAGGCAGAGACACAGAGACAGAGACAGAGACATAGACACAGAGACCCAGACACAGAGACAGAGGCACAGAGACATAGACATAGAGACAGAGACACAGAGACGGCGACACAGAGACAGAGACACAGGGACAGAGACACAGAGACGGAGACTGTGGGACAGAGACACAGAGACGGAGACACAGAGGCAGAGACACAGAGACGGAGACACAGAGACAGAGACACAGAGACAGAGACACAGAGACATAGCCACAGAGACAGAGATATAGAGACAGAGACACAGAGACAGAGACACAGAGACAGAGACACAGAGACGGAGACTGTGGGACAGAGACACAGAGACGGAGATTGTGGGACAGAGACACAGAGACAGAGACACAGTGAGACAGACAGAGACACAGAGACGAAGACACAGGGACAGAGACACAGAGACAGAGACACAGAGACGAAGACACAGGGACAGAGACACAGAGACAGAAACACAGAGACAGATTCACAGAGACAGAGACACAGAGACAGAAGCACAGAGACGGAGACACAAGGACAGAGATACAGAAACAGGGACACAGAGAGAGAGACTCAGAGACAGAGACACAGAGACGAAGACACAGAGACAGAGACACAGAGACAGAGGCACAGAGACAGAGACGCAGAGACAGAGACACAGAGAAAGAGAAACAGAGACAGTGTACAGAGACACAGAGACAGAGACACAGAGACACAGAGACAGAGACAGAGACACAGAGGGATAGACACAGAGACGGAGACACGGAGGCAGCGACACAGAGGAATAGACACAGAGACAGAGACGCGGAAGCAGAGACACAGAGACAGAGACACAGAGACAGAGACACAGAGACAGAGGCACAGAGACAGAGACACAGAGACGGAGACACAGGGACAGAGACAGAGAGACAGGGACACAGAGACAGAGACACAGAGAGGGAGAGACTCAGAGACAGAGACAGAGACACAGAGACAGAGAAACAGACAGTGACACAGAGACAGAGAAGCAGACAGTGACACAGAGACAGTGACACAGGGACAGAGGCACGGAGACATAGGCACAGAGACATAGACACAGAGACGTAGACATAGCGACTGAGACACCGAGACAGAGACACAGAGGCAGAGACACAGAGACAGAGACAGAGACATAGATACGGAGACGCAGGGACAGAGACACAGAGACAGGGACACAGATACAGAGACACAGAGGCAGAGACACAGAGACAGAGACACAGAGACAGAGACACAGGGACAGAGACACAGAGAAAGAGAAACAGAGACAGAGACACTGAGACAGAGACACAGAGACAGAGACGCAGAGACAGAGACACAGAGAAAGAGAAACAGAGACAGTGTACAGAGACACAGAGACAGAGACACAGAGACACAGAGACAGAGACAGAGACACAGAGAGATAGACACAGAGACGGAGACACGGAGGCAGCGACACAGAGGAATAGGCACAGAGACAGAGACGCGGAAGCAGAGACACAGAGACGCGGAGGCAGAGACACAGAGACAGAGACACAGAGACTGAGACACAGGAACAGAGACACAGAGACAGCGACACATGGACAGGTTCACAGAGACAGAGACACTGAGACAGAGACACCGAGACAGAGACACAGAGACAGATTTTCAGAGACAGTGACACAGAAACAGAGTCAGAGAGACAGAGATACAGTGACAGAGACACAGAGACGGATACAGAGGGACAGAGAGGCAGAGACAGAGACTCGGACACACAGAGACAGAGACAGAGACACAGAGACGGAGAAACATGGACAGAGACACAGAGACAGAGATTCAGAGGCAGAGACACAGGGACAGGGACACAGAGACAGGGACACAGAGGCAGAGACACAGAGACAGAGAGACAGAGACAGAGACAGAGACACACAGACGGAGACACAGAGACAGAGACAAAGACAGAGACACAGAGACAGAGACAAAGACAGAGACACAGAGACAGAGACACAGAGACAGAGTCACAGAGACAGAGTCACAGAGACAGACACACAGAGACAGGGACACAGACACAGAGACAAAGAGACAGAGACACAGAGACAGAGACTCAGAGACAGAGACACACGCACAGAGACGGAGACAGAGACGCAGAGACGGAGACACAGGGACAGAGACACAGAGACAGAGACACAGAGACAGAGACAAAAACACAGAGAGAGATTCAGAGAGACAGTGACACAGAGACAGAGACGCAGAGACGGAGACATGGACAGAGACACAGAGACGGCGACACAGAGACAGAGACACAGGGACCGTGACACAGGGAGAGAGACACAGAGACATAGACACAGAGACAGAGACACAGAGACAGAGACACAGAGACAGAGACACAGAGACAGAGACGCCGAGACAGAGACTCAGAGACAGAGACACAGAGACAGAGACAGAGACACAGAGACAGAGACACAGAGACAGGGACACAGGGAGAGGGACTCAGGAACTGAGACACAGAGACAGCGACGCATGGAGAGATTAACAGAGACAGAGACACAGAGACCGAGACACAGAGACAGAGATACAGGAACAGAGACACTGAGACAGGGACACAGAGGCAGGGACACGCAGACAGATACAGAGACACAGAGGCGGAGACACAAGGACAGAGACGCAGAGACAGGGACGCAGAGACAGAGAAACAGAGACAGTGTACAGAGACACAGAGACAGAATCACAGAGACACAGAGACAGAGACAGAGACACAGAGAGATAGACACAGAGACGGAGACACGGAGGCAGAGACACAGAGGAATAGACACAGAGACAGAGACGCGGTGGCAGAGACACAGAGACAGAGACACAGAGACAGAGACACAGGAACAGAGACACAGAGACAGCGACACATGGACAGGTTCACAGAGACAGAGACACTGTGACAGAGCCACCGAGACTGAGACACAGAGACAGAGGTTCAGAGACAGTGACACAGAAACAGAGTCAGAGAGGCAGGGATACAGTGACAGAGACACAGAGACGGAGACAGAGGGACAGAGAGGCAGAGACAGAGACTCGGACACACAGAGACAGAGACAGAGACACAGAGACGGAGAAACATGGACAGAGACACAGAGACAGAGATTCAGATGCAGAGACACAGAGACGGAGACACAGGGACAGAGACACAGAGACATGGACACAGAGGCAGATACACAGGGACAGATACACAGGGACAGATTCACAGAGACAGCGACACGGAGAGAGACCCACGGAGACAGAGACACAGAGACAGAGACACAGAGACGGAGACACAGGGACGGAGACACAGAAACAGGGACACAGAGACAGAGTCACAGAGACAGAGTCACAGAGACAGAGACACAGAGACAGGGACACAGACACAGAGACACAGAGGCAGAGACAAAGAGACAGAGACACAGAGACAGAGACACAGAGACAGAGACACAGAGACCGAAACACACGCACAGAGACGGAGACAGAGACACAGAGACGGAGACACAGGGACAGAGACACAGAAACAGGGACACAGAGACAGAGTCACAGAGTCAGAGTCACAGAGACAGAGACACAGAGACAGGGACACAGACACAGAGACAATGAGACAGAGCCACAGAGACAAAGACACACAGACAGAGACACAGAGACCGAGACAAAGAGACAGAGACACAATGACAGATATTCAGAGACAGAGACACAGGGAGAGAAGCACAGAAGCGGAGACACAGAGACAGAGGCATAGACACAGAGACAGAGACACAGAGAGAGTGACACAGAGACAGAGACACAGAGACAGAGACACAGAGACGGAGACACAGAGACAGAGACACAGAGACAGAAACACAGAGACAGGGACATAGAGACAGAGACACAGAGACGGCGACACAGGTACAGAGACACACGGACAGAGGCATCGACACAGAGACAGTGACACAGGGACAGGGACACAGAGACATAGCCACAGAGACAGAGACATAGAGACAGAGACACAGAGACAGAGACACAGAGACGGAAATACAGGGACAGAGACAAAGAGACAGAGACACAGAGACATAGGCACAGAGACAGAGACACAGAGACAGAGACACAGAGACGGAGATTGATGGACAGAGACACAGAGACAGAGACACAGTGAAACAGAGAGAGACACAGAGACGGAGACACAATGGACAGAGACACAGAGGCAGAGGCATAGACACAGAGAGAGAGACACAGAGAGAGAGACACAGAGACAGAGACACAGAGACAGAGACACAGGGACAGAGACACAGTGACGGAGACTGTGGGACAGAGACACAGAGACGGAGGCTGTGGGACAGAGACACAGAGACAGAGATTCAGATGCAGAGACACAGAGACGGAGAAACAGAGACAGGGACACAGTGAGAGAGACAGAGACACAGGGACGGAGACACTGAGACTGAAACACAGAGACAGATTCACAGCGACAGAGACACAGAGACCCAGACACAGAGACAGAGGCACAGAGACATAGACATAGAGACAGAGACACAGAGACGGCGACACAGAGACAGAGACACAGGGACAGAGACACAGAGACGGAGACTGTGGGACAGAGACACAGAGACGGAGACACAGAGGCAGAGACACAGAGACGGAGACACAGAGACAGAGACACAGAGACAGAGACACAGAGACAGAGACACAGAGACAGAGACACAGAGACAGAGACACAGAGACAGAGACACAGAGACAGAGACACAGAGACAGGGACACAGACACAGAGACAATGAGACAGAGCCACAGAGACACAGACACACAGACAGAGACACAGAGACCGAGATATAGAGACAGAAACACAGAGACAGAGACACAGAGACAGAGACACAGAGACAGAAGCACAGAGACGGAGACACAAGGACAGAGACACAGAAACAGGGACACAGAGAGAGAGACTCAGAGACAGAGACACAGAGACGAAGACACAGAGACAGAGACACAGAGACAGAGGCACAGAGACAGAGACGCAGAGACAGAGACACAGAGAAAGAGAAACAGAGACAGTGTACAGAGACACAGAGACAGAGACACAGAGACACAGAGACAGAGACAGAGACACAGAGGGATAGACACAGAGACGGAGACACGGAGGCAGCGACACAGAGGAATAGACACAGAGACAGAGACGCGGAAGCAGAGACACAGAGACAGAGACACAGAGACAGAGACACAGAGACAGAGGCACAGAGACAGAGACACAGAGACGGAGACACAGGGACAGAGACAGAGAGACAGGGACACAGAGACAGAGACACAGAGAGGGAGAGACTCAGAGACAGAGACAGAGACACAGAGACAGAGAAACAGACAGTGACACAGAGACAGAGAAGCAGACAGTGACACAGAGACAGTGACACAGGGACAGAGGCACGGAGACATAGGCACAGAGACATAGACACAGAGACGTAGACATAGCGACTGAGACACCGAGACAGAGACACAGAGGCAGAGACACAGAGACAGAGACAGAGACATAGATACGGAGACACAGGGACAGAGACACAGAGACAGGGACACAGATACAGAGACACAGAGGCAGAGACACAGAGACAGAGACACAGAGACAGAGACACAGGGACAGAGACACAGAGAAAGAGAAACAGAGACAGAGACACTGAGACAGAGACACAGAGACAGAGACGCAGAGACAGAGACACAGAGAAAGAGAAACAGAGACAGTGTACAGAGACACAGAGACAGAGACACAGAGACACAGAGACAGAGACAGAGACACAGAGAGATAGACACAGAGACGGAGACACGGAGGCAGCGACACAGAGGAATAGGCACAGAGACAGAGACGCGGAAGCAGAGACACAGAGACGCGGAGGCAGAGACACAGAGACAGAGACACAGAGACTGAGACACAGGAACAGAGACACAGAGACAGCGACACATGGACAGGTTCACAGAGACAGAGACACTGAGACAGAGACACCGAGACAGAGACACAGAGACAGATTTTCAGAGACAGTGACACAGAAACAGAGTCAGAGAGACAGAGATACAGTGACAGAGACACAGAGACGGATACAGAGGGACAGAGAGGCAGAGACAGAGACTCGGACACACAGAGACAGAGACAGAGACACAGAGACGGAGAAACATGGACAGAGACACAGAGACAGAGATTCAGAGGCAGAGACACAGGGACAGGGACACAGAGACAGGGACACAGAGGCAGAGACACAGAGACAGAGAGACAGAGACAGAGACAGAGACACACAGACGGAGACACAGAGACAGAGACAAAGACAGAGACACAGAGACAGAGACAAAGACAGAGACACAGAGACAGAGACACAGAGACAGAGTCACAGAGACAGAGTCACAGAGACAGACACACAGAGACAGGGACACAGACACAGAGACAAAGAGACAGAGACACAGAGACAGAGACTCAGAGACAGAGACACAGAGACAGAGACACAGAGACAGAGACACAGAGACAGAGACACAGAGACAGAGACACAGAGACAGGGACACAGACACAGAGACAATGAGACAGAGCCACAGAGACACAGACACACAGACAGAGACACAGAGACCGAGATATAGAGACAGAGACACAGAGACAGAGACACAGAGACAGAGACACAGAGACGGAGACTGTGGGACAGAGACACAGGGACGGAGATTGTGGGACAGAGACACAGAGACAGAGACACAGTGAGACAGACAGAGACACAGAGACGAAGACACAGGGACAGAGACACAGAGACAGAGACACAGTGAGACAGACAGAGACACAGAGACGAGGACACAGGGACAGAGACACAGAGACAGAAACACAGAGACAGATTCACAGAGACAGAGACACAGAGACAGAGGCACAGAGACGGAGACACAAGGACAGAGACACAGAAACAGGGACACAGAGAGAGAGACTCAGAGACAGAGACACAGAGACGAAGACACAGAGACAGAGACACAGAGACAGAGGCACAGAGACAGAGACGCAGAGACAGAGACACAGAGAAAGAGAAACAGAGACAGTGTACAGAGACACAGAGACAGAGACACAGAGACACAGAGACAGAGACAGAGACACAGAGGGATAGACACAGAGACGGAGACACGGAGGCAGCGACACAGAGGAATAGACACAGAGACAGAGACGCGGAAGCAGAGACACAGAGACAGAGACACAGAGACAGAGACACAGAGACAGAGGCACAGACACAGAGACACAGAGACGGAGACACAGGGACAGAGACAGAGAGACAGGGACACATAGACAGAGACACAGAGAGGGAGAGACTCAGAGACAGAGACACAGAGACAGAGACAGAGACACAGAGACAGAGAAACAGACAGTGACACAGAGACAGAGAAGCAGACAGTGACACAGAGACAGTGACACAGGGACAGAGGCACGGAGACATAGGCACAGAGACATAGACACAGAGACGTAGACATAGCGACTGAGACACCGAGACAGAGACACAGAGGCAGAGACACAGAGACAGAGACAGAGACATAGATACGGAGACACAGGGACAGAGACACAGAGACAGGGACACAGATACAGAGACACAGAGGCAGAGACACAGAGACAGAGACACAGAGACAGAGACACAGGGACAGAGACACAGAGAAAGAGAAACAGAGACAGAGACACTGAGACAGAGACACAGAGACAGAGACGCAGAGACAGAGACACAGAGAAAGAGAAACAGAGACAGTGTACAGAGACACAGAGACAGAGACACAGAGACACAGAGACAGAGACAGAGACACAGAGAGATAGACACAGAGACGGAGACACGGAGGCAGCGACACAGAGGAATAGGCACAGAGACAGAGACGCGGAAGCAGAGACACAGAGACGCGGAGGCAGAGACACAGAGACAGAGACACAGAGACTGAGACACAGGAACAGAGACACAGAGACAGCGACACATGGACAGGTTCACAGAGACAGAGACACTGAGACAGAGACACCGAGACAGAGACACAGAGACAGATTTTCAGAGACAGTGACACAGAAACAGAGTCAGAGAGACAGAGATACAGTGACAGAGACACAGAGACGGAGACAGAGGGACAGAGAGGCAGAGACAGAGACTCGGACACACAGAGACAGAGACAGAGACACAGAGACAGAGACACAGAGACAGGGACACAGGGAGAGGGACTCAGGAACTGAGACACAGAGACTGCGACGCATGGAGAGATTAACAGAGACAGAGACACTGTGACAGAGACACCGAGACAGAGACACAGAGACAGAGGTTCAGAGACAGTGACACAGAAACAGAGTCAGAGAGGCAGGGATACAGTGACAGAGACACAGAGACGGAGACAGAGGGACAGAGAGGCAGAGACAGAGACTCGGACACACAGAGACAGAGACAGACACACAGAGACGGAGAAACATGGACAGAGACACAGAGACAGAGATTCAGAGGCAGAGACACAGGGGCAGGCACACAGAGACAGGGACACAGAGCGAGAGAGACAGCGACAGAGACACGGAGGCAGAGACACAGAGACGGAGATACAGTGACAGAGACACAGAGACCGAGACACAGAGACAGAGATACAGGAACAGAGACACTGAGACAGGGACACAGAGGCAGAGACACGCAGACAGATACAGAGACACAGAGGCGGAGACACAAGGACAGAGACGCAGAGACAGGGACGCAGAGACAGAGAAACAGAGACAGTGTACAGAGACACAGAGACAGAGACACAGAGACACAGAGACAGAGACAGAGACACAGAGAGATAGACACAGAGACGGAGACACGGAGGCAGAGACACAGAGGAATAGACACAGAGACAGAGACGCGGTGGCAGAGACACAGAGACAGAGACACAGAGACAGAGACACAGGAACAGAGACACAGAGACAGCGACACATGGACAGGTTCACAGAGACAGAGACACTGTGACAGAGACACCGAGACAGAGACACAGAGACAGAGGTTCAGAGACAGTGACACAGAAACAGAGTCAGAGAGGCAGGGATACAGTGACAGAGACACAGAGACGGAGACAGAGGGACAGAGAGGCAGAGACAGAGACTCGGACACACAGAGACAGAGACAGAGACACAGAGACGGAGAAACATGGACAGAGACACAGAGACAGAGATTCAGAGGCAGAGACACAGGGACAGGCACACAGAGACAGGGACACAGAGCGAGAGAGACAGCGACAGAGACACGGAGGCAGAGACACAGAGACGGAGACACAGAGACCAAGACACAGAGACAGAGACACAGAGAAAGAGACACAATGACAGAGACACAGATATAGAGACACAGAGACAGAGACACAGAGACAGAGACACAGAGACAGAGACACAGAGACGGAAACACAGAGACAGATTCACAGAGTACAGACACATAAAGACAGAGACACACCGCGAGAGACACAGCGACAGCGACACGGATGCAGAGACACAGAGACGGAGACGCAGAGACCGAGACACAGTGACCGTGGCACAGGGATAGAGATACAGAGACAAAGACACAGAGACGGAGACAGAGACACAGAGAAAGAGACGCAGAGACGGAGACATGGGAACATGGACACAGAGACAGAGACACTGAGACAGCGACACGGCTACAGGAACACAGAGACAGAGACACAGAGAGCGAGGCACAGAGATGGAGACACAGAGGCCGAGACACAGAGACCGTGACACAGAGAGAGAGACACAGAGACATAGAGACAGAAACAGAGACACAGAAACAGAGACACAGAGACAGAGACACAGTGACAGAGGCATAGACACAGAGACAGAGACACAGTTACAGAGGCACAGAGACAGAGACGCGGAGGCAGAGACACAGAGACAGAGACACAGAGAAAGAGAAACGGAGACAGAGACAGAGACATAGAGAGAGAGACACAGAGACAGAGACACAGAGACAGACACACAGAGACGGAGACAGAGACAAAGAGACAGAGACACGGAGGCAGAGACACGGAGACAGAGCCACAGAGAAACAGAGCAAGAGACAGAGACACAGAGAGATAGACACAGAGACAGAGACACGGAGGCAGAGACACAGAGACAGAGATGCGGAGGCAGAGACACAGAGACAGAGACACAGAGACAGGGACGCAGCGACGGAGACACTGGAACAGAGACAGCGACACATGGACAGATTCACAGAGACAGAGACACTGTGACAGAGACACAGTGACAGAGACACAGAGACAGAGACACAGAGACAGAGACACGGAGACAGAGACACGGAGACACAGGGACAGAGACACAGAAACAGGGACACAGAGACAGAGTCACAGAGACAGAGGCACAGAGACGGAGACAGAAGGACAGAGACACAGAGACAGTGACACAGGGACAGGGACACAGAGACATAGCCACAGAGACAGAGACACAGAGACAGAGACACAGGGACAGAGACAGAGACAGAAACACAGAGACAGAGACACAGAGACGGAGCCTGTGGGACAGAGACACAGAGACGGAGACACAGGGACAGAGACACAGAGACATTGACAAAGAGGCAGAGAAACAGGGACAGATTCACAGGGACAGCGACACGGAGAGAGACCCACGGAGACAGAGACACAGAGACAGAGACACAGAGACGGAGACACAGGGACAGAGACACAGAAACAGGGACACAGAGACAGAGTCACAGAGACAGAGTCACAGAGACAGAGACACAGAGACAGGGACACAGACACAGAGACACAGAGACAGAGACAAAGAGACAGAGACACAGAGACAGAGACACAGAGACAGAGACACAGAGACCGAAACACACGCACAGAGACGGAGACAGAGACACAGAGACGGAGACACAGGGACAGAGACACAGAAACAGGGACACAGAGACAGAGTCACAGAGACAGAGTCACAGAGACAGAGACACAGAGACAGGGACACAGACACAGAGACAATGAGACAGAGCCACAGAGACAAAGACACACAGATAGAGACACAGAGACCGAGACAAAGAGACAGAGACACAATGACAGATATTCAGAGACAGAGACACAGGGAGAGAGGCACAGAAGCGGAGACACAGAGACAGAGGCATAGACACAGAGACAGAGACACAGAGAGAGTGACACAGAGACAGAGACACAGAGACAGAGACACAGAGACAGAGACACAGAGACAGAGACACAGAGACAGAGACACAGAGACAGAGACACAGAGACAGAAACACAGAGACAGGGACATAGAGACAGAGACACAGAGACGGCGACACAGGTACAGAGACACACGGACAGAGGCATCGACACAGAGACAGTGACACAGGGACAGGGACACAGAGACATAGCCACAGAGACAGAGACATAGAGACAGAGACACAGAGACAGAGACACAGAGACGGAAATACAGGGACAGAGACAAAGAGACAGAGACACAGAGACATAGGCACAGAGACAGAGACACAGGGACAGAGACACAGTGACGGAGACTGTGGGACAGAGACACAGAGACGGAGGCTGTGGGACAGAGACACAGAGACAGAGATTCAGATGCAGAGACACAGAGACGGAGAAACAGAGACAGAGACACAGAGACAGAGACACAGAGACAGAGACACAGAGACAGAGACACAGAGACAGAGACACAGAGACAGAGACACAGAGACAGAGACACAGAGACAGAGACAGAGAGACAGAGACACAGAGACAGAGACACAGAGACAGAGACACAGAGACAGAGACACAGAGACAGAGACACAGAGACAGAGACACAGAGACAGAGACACAGAGACAGAGACACAGAGACAGAGACAGAGAGACAGAGACACAGAGACGGAGAAACAGAGACAGGGACACAGTGAGAGAGACAGAGACACAGAGAGAGAGACACAGAGAGAGAGACACAGAGACAGAGACACAGAGACATAGACACAGAGACGGAGACACAGAGACATAGACACAGAGACCCAGACACAGAGACAGAGGCACAGAGACATAGACATAGAGACAGAGACACAGAGACGGCGACACAGAGACAGAGACACAGGGACAGAGACACAGAGACGGAGACTGTGGGACAGAGACACAGAGACGGAGACACAGAGGCAGAGACACAGAGACGGAGACACAGAGACAGAGACACAGAGACAGAGACACAGAGACATAGCCACAGAGACAGAGATATAGAGACAGAGACACAGAGACAGAGACACAGAGACAGATACACAGAGACGGAGACTGTGGGACAGAGACACAGAGACGGAGATTGTGGGACAGAGACACAGAGACAGAGACACAGTGAGACAGACAGAGACACAGAGACGAAGACACAGGGACAGAGACACAGAGACAGAGACACAGTGAGACAGACAGAGACACAGAGACGGAAGACACAGGGACAGAGACACAGAGACAGAAACACAGAGACAGATTCACAGAGACAGAGACACAGAGACAGAAGCACAGAGACGGAGACACAAGGACAGAGACACAGAAACAGGGACACAGAGAGAGAGACTCAGAGACAGAGACACAGAGACGAAGACACAGAGACAGAGACACAGAGACAGAGACACAGAGACAGAGACACAGAGACAGAGACACAGAGACAGAGACACAGAGACAGAGACACAGAGACCGAAACACACGCACAGAGACAGAGACAGAGACACAGAGACGGAGACACAGGGACAGAGACACAGAAATAGGGACACAGAGACAGAGTCACAGAGACAGAGTCACAGAGACAGAGACACAGAGACAGGGACACAGACACAGAGACAATGTGACAGAGCCACAGAAAAAAAGGAACACAGACAGAGACACAGAGACCGAGACACAGAGACAGAGACACAGAGGAAGAGACACAATGACAGAGATTCAGAGCCAGAGACACAGGGAGAGAGGCACAGAAGCGGAGACACAGAGACGGAGGCATAGACACAGAGACAGAGACACAGAGAGAGTGACACAGAGACAGAGACACAGAGACAGAGACATAGAGACAAAGACACAGAGACAGAGACACAGAGACAGAAACACAGAGACAGGGACATAGAGACAGAGACACAGAGACGGCGACACAGAGACAGAGACACAGGGACAGAGACACAGAGACGGAGACTGTGGGACAGAGACACAGAGACGGAGACTGTGGGACAGAGACACAGAGACAGAGATTCAGATGCAGAGACACAGAGACGGAGAAACAGAGACAGAGACACAGTGAGAGAGACAGAGACACAGAGAGAGAGACACAGAGACAGAGACACAGAGACATAGACACAGAGACGGAGACACAGAGACATAGACACAGAGACCCAGACACAGAGACAGAGGCACAGAGACATAGACATAGAGACAGAGACACAGAGACGGCGACACAGAGACAGAGACACAGGGACAGAGACACAGAGACGGAGACTGTGGGACAGAGACACAGAGACGGAGACACAGAGGCAGAGACACAGAGACGGAGACACAGAGACAGAGACACAGAGACAGAGACACAGAGACATAGCCACAGAGACAGAGATATAGAGACAGAGACACAGAGACAGAGACACAGAGACAGAGACACAGAGACGGAGACTGTGGGACAGAGACACAGAGACGGAGATTGTGGGACAGAGACACAGAGACAGAGACACAGTGAGACAGACAGAGACACAGAGACGAAGACACAGGGACAGAGACACAGAGACAGAGACACAGTGAGCCAGACAGAGACACAGAGACGAAGACACAGGGACAGAGACACAGAGACAGAAACACAGAGACAGATTCACAGAGACAGAGACACAGAGACAGAAGCACAGAGACGGAGACACAAGGACAGAGACACAGAAACAGGGACACAGAGAGAGAGACTCAGAGACAGAGACACAGAGACGAAGACACAGAGACAGAGACACAGAGACAGAGGCACAGAGACAGAGACGCAGAGACAGAGACACAGAGAAAGAGAAACAGAGACAGTGTACAGAGACACAGAGACAGAGACACAGAGACACAGAGACAGAGACAGAGACACAGAGGGATAGACACAGAGACGGAGACACGGAGGCAGCGACACAGAGGAATAGACACAGAGACAGAGACGCGGAAGCAGAGACACAGAGACAGAGACACAGAGACAGAGACACAGAGACAGAGGCACAGAGACAGAGACACAGAGACGGAGACACAGGGACAGAGACAGAGAGACAGGGACACAGAGACAGAGACACAGAGAGGGAGAGACTCAGAGACAGAGACACAGAGACAGAGACAGAGACACAGAGACAGAGAAACAGACAGTGACACAGAGACAGAGAAGCAGACAGTGACACAGAGACAGTGACACAGGGACAGAGGCACGGAGACATAGGCACAGAGACATAGACACAGAGACGTAGACATAGCGACTGAGACACCGAGACAGAGACACAGAGGCAGAGACACAGAGACAGAGACAGAGACATAGACACAGAGACCCAGACACAGAGACAGAGGCACAGAGACATAGACATAGAGACAGAGACACAGAGACGGCGACACAGAGACAGAGACACAGGGACAGAGACACAGAGACGGAGACTGTGGGACAGAGACACAGAGACGGAGACACAGAGGCAGAGACACAGAGACGGAGACACAGAGACAGAGACACAGAGACAGAGACACAGAGACATAGCCACAGAGACAGAGATATAGAGACAGAGACACAGAGACAGAGACACAGAGACGGAGACTGTGGGACAGAGACACAGAGACGGAGATTGTGGGACAGAGACACAGAGACAGAGACACAGTGAGACAGACAGAGACACAGAGACGAAGACACAGGGACAGAGACACAGAGACAGAGACACAGTGAGCCAGACAGAGACACAGAGACGAAGACACAGGGACAGAGACACAGAGACAGAAACACAGAGACAGATTCACAGAGACAGAGACACAGAGACAGAAGCACAGAGACGGAGACACAAGGACAGAGACACAGAAACAGGGACACAGAGAGAGAGACTCAGAGACAGAGACACAGAGACGAAGACACAGAGACAGAGACACAGAGACAGAGGCACAGAGACAGAGACGCAGAGACAGAGACACAGAGAAAGAGAAACAGAGACAGTGTACAGAGACACAGAGACAGAGACACAGAGACACAGAGACAGAGACAGAGACACAGAGGGATAGACACAGAGACGGAGACACGGAGGCAGCGACACAGAGGAATAGACACAGAGACAGAGACGCGGAAGCAGAGACACAGAGACAGAGACACAGAGACAGAGACACAGAGACAGAGGCACAGAGACAGAGACACAGAGACGGAGACACAGGGACAGAGACAGAGAGACAGGGACACAGAGACAGAGACACAGAGAGGGAGAGACTCAGAGACAGAGACAGAGACACAGAGACAGAGAAACAGACAGTGACACAGAGACAGAGAAGCAGACAGTGACACAGAGACAGTGACACAGGGACAGAGGCACGGAGACATAGGCACAGAGACATAGACACAGAGACGTAGACATAGCGACTGAGACACCGAGACAGAGACACAGAGGCAGAGACACAGAGACAGAGACAGAGACATAGATACGGAGACACAGGGACAGAGACACAGAGACAGGGACACAGATACAGAGACACAGAGGCAGAGACACAGAGACAGAGACACAGAGACAGAGACACAGGGACAGAGACACAGAGAAAGAGAAACAGAGACAGAGACACTGAGACAGAGACACAGAGACAGAGACGCAGAGACAGAGACACAGAGAAAGAGAAACAGAGACAGTGTACAGAGACACAGAGACAGAGACACAGAGACACAGAGACAGAGACAGAGACACAGAGAGATAGACACAGAGACGGAGACACGGAGGCAGCGACACAGAGGAATAGGCACAGAGACAGAGACGCGGAAGCAGAGACACAGAGACGCGGAGGCAGAGACACAGAGACAGAGACACAGAGACTGAGACACAGGAACAGAGACACAGAGACAGCGACACATGGACAGGTTCACAGAGACAGAGACACTGAGACAGAGACACCGAGACAGAGACACAGAGACAGATTTTCAGAGACAGTGACACAGAAACAGAGTCAGAGAGACAGAGATACAGTGACAGAGACACAGAGACGGATACAGAGGGACAGAGAGGCAGAGACAGAGACTCGGACACACAGAGACAGAGACAGAGACACAGAGACGGAGAAACATGGACAGAGACACAGAGACAGAGATTCAGAGGCAGAGACACAGGGACAGGGACACAGAGACAGGGACACAGAGGCAGAGACACAGAGACAGAGAGACAGAGACAGAGACAGAGACACACAGACGGAGACACAGAGACAGAGACAAAGACAGAGACACAGAGACAGAGACAAAGACAGAGACACAGAGACAGAGACACAGAGACAGAGTCACAGAGACAGAGTCACAGAGACAGACACACAGAGACAGGGACACAGACACAGAGACAAAGAGACAGAGACACAGAGACAGAGACTCAGAGACAGAGACACACGCACAGAGACGGAGACAGAGACGCAGAGACGGAGACACAGGGACAGAGACACAGAGACAGAGACACAGAGACAGAGACAAAAACACAGAGAGAGATTCAGAGAGACAGTGACACAGAGACAGAGACGCAGAGACGGAGACATGGACAGAGACACAGAGACGGCGACACAGAGACAGAGACACAGGGACCGTGACACAGGGAGAGAGACACAGAGACATAGACACAGAGACAGAGACACAGAGACAGAGACACAGAGACAGAGACACAGAGACAGAGACGCCGAGACAGAGACTCAGAGACAGAGACACAGAGACAGAGACAGAGACACAGAGACAGAGACACAGAGACAGGGCCACAGGGAGAGGGACTCAGCAACTGAGACACAGAGACAGCGACGCATGGAGAGATTAACAGAGACAGAGACACAGAGACCGAGACACAGAGACAGAGATACAGGAACAGAGACACTGAGACAGGGACACAGAGGCAGGGACACGCAGACAGATACAGAGACACAGAGGCGGAGACACAAGGACAGAGACGCAGAGACAGGGACGCAGAGACAGAGAAACAGAGACAGTGTACAGAGACACAGAGACAGAGGCACAGAGACACAGAGACAGAGACAGAGACACAGAGAGATAGACACAGAGACGGAGACACGGAGGCAGAGACACAGAGGAATAGACACAGAGACAGAGACGCGGTGGCAGAGACACAGAGACAGAGACACAGAGACAGAGACACAGGAACAGAGACACAGAGACAGCGACACATGGACAGGTTCACAGAGACAGAGACACTGTGACAGAGCCACCGAGACTGAGACACAGAGACAGAGGTTCAGAGACAGTGACACAGAAACAGAGTCAGAGAGGCAGGGATGCAGTGACAGAGACACAGAGACGGAGACAGAGGGACAGAGAGGCAGAGACAGAGACTCGGACACACAGAGACAGAGACAGAGACACAGAGACGGAGAAACATGGACAGAGACACAGAGACAGAGATTCAGATGCAGAGACACAGAGACGGAGACACAGGGACAGAGACACAGAGACATGGACACAGAGGCAGATACACAGGGACAGATACACAGGGACAGATTCACAGAGACAGCGACACGGAGAGAGACCCACGGAGACAGAGACACAGAGACAGAGACACAGAGACGGAGACACAGGGACGGAGACACAGAAACAGGGACACAGAGACAGAGTCACAGAGACAGAGTCACAGAGACAGAGACACAGAGACAGGGACACAGACACAGAGACACAGAGGCAGAGACAAAGAGACAGAGACACAGAGACAGAGACACAGAGACAGAGACACAGAGACCGAAACACACGCACAGAGACGGAGACAGAGACACAGAGACGGAGACACAGGGACAGAGACACAGAAACAGGGACACAGAGACAGAGTCACAGAGTCAGAGTCACAGAGACAGAGACACAGAGACAGGGACACAGACACAGAGACAATGAGACAGAGCCACAGAGACAAAGACACACAGACAGAGACACAGAGACCGAGACAAAGAGACAGAGACACAATGACAGATATTCAGAGACAGAGACACAGGGAGAGAGGCACAGAAGCGGAGACACAGAGACAGAGGCATAGACACAGAGACAGAGACACAGAGAGAGTGACACAGAGACAGAGACACAGAGACAGAGACACAGAGACGGAGACACAGAGACAGAGACACAGAGACAGAAACACAGAGACAGGGACATAGAGACAGAGACACAGAGACGGCGACACAGGTACAGAGACACACGGACAGAGGCATCGACACAGAGACAGTGACACAGGGACAGGGACACAGAGACATAGCCACAGAGACAGAGACATAGAGACAGAGACACAGAGACAGAGACACAGAGACGGAAATACAGGGACAGAGACAAAGAGACAGAGACACAGAGACATAGGCACAGAGACAGAGACACAGAGACAGAGACACAGAAGCGGAGATTGATGGACAGAGACACAGAGACAGAGACACAGTGAAACAGAGAGAGACACAGAGACGGAGACACAATGGACAGAGACACAGAGGCAGAGGCATAGACACAGAGAGAGAGACACAGAGAGAGAGACACAGAGACAGAGACACAGAGACAGAGACACAGGGACAGAGACACAGTGACGGAGACTGTGGGACAGAGACACAGAGACGGAGGCTGTGGGACAGAGACACAGAGACAGAGATTCAGATGCAGAGACACAGAGACGGAGAAACAGAGACAGGGACACAGTGAGAGAGACAGAGACACGGGGACGGAGACACTGAGACTGAAACACAGAGACAGATTCACAGCGACAGAGACACAGAGACCCAGACACAGAGACAGAGGCACAGAGACATAGACATAGAGACAGAGACACAGAGACGGCGACACAGAGACAGAGACACAGAGACAGAGACACAGAGACGGAGACTGTGGGACAGAGACACAGGGACGGAGATTGTGGGACAGAGACACAGAGACAGAGACACAGTGAGACAGACAGAGACACAGAGACGAAGACACAGGGACAGAGACACAGAGACAGAGACACAGTGAGACAGACAGAGACACAGAGACGAGGACACAGGGACAGAGACACAGAGACAGAAACACAGAGACAGATTCACAGAGACAGAGACACAGAGACAGAGGCACAGAGACGGAGACACAAGGACAGAGACACAGAAACAGGGACACAGAGAGAGAGACTCAGAGACAGAGACACAGAGACGAAGACACAGAGACAGAGACACAGAGACAGAGGCACAGAGACAGAGACGCAGAGACAGAGACACAGAGAAAGAGAAACAGAGACAGTGTACAGAGACACAGAGACAGAGACACAGAGACACAGAGACAGAGACAGAGACACAGAGGGATAGACACAGAGACGGAGACACGGAGGCAGCGACACAGAGGAATAGACACAGAGACAGAGACGCGGAAGCAGAGACACAGAGACAGAGACACAGAGACAGAGACACAGAGACAGAGGCACAGAGACAGAGACACAGAGACGGAGACACAGGGACAGAGACAGAGAGACAGGGACACATAGACAGAGACACAGAGAGGGAGAGACTCAGAGACAGAGACACAGAGACAGAGACAGAGACACAGAGACAGAGAAACAGACAGTGACACAGAGACAGAGAAGCAGACAGTGACACAGAGACAGTGACACAGGGACAGAGGCACGGAGACATAGGCACAGAGACATAGACACAGAGACGTAGACATAGCGACTGAGACACCGAGACAGAGACACAGAGGCAGAGACACAGAGACAGAGACAGAGACATAGATACGGAGACACAGGGACAGAGACACAGAGACAGGGACACAGATACAGAGACACAGAGGCAGAGACACAGAGACAGAGACACAGAGACAGAGACACAGGGACAGAGACACAGAGAAAGAGAAACAGAGACAGAGACACTGAGACAGAGACACAGAGACAGAGACGCAGAGACAGAGACACAGAGAAAGAGAAACAGAGACAGTGTACAGAGACACAGAGACAGAGACACAGAGACACAGAGACAGAGACAGAGACACAGAGAGATAGACACAGAGACGGAGACACGGAGGCAGCGACACAGAGGAATAGGCACAGAGACAGAGACGCGGAAGCAGAGACACAGAGACGCGGAGGCAGAGACACAGAGACAGAGACACAGAGACTGAGACACAGGAACAGAGACACAGAGACAACGACACATGGACAGGTTCACAGAGACAGAGACACTGAGACAGAGACACCGAGACAGAGACACAGAGACAGATTTTCAGAGACAGTGACACAGAAACAGAGTCAGAGAGACAGAGATACAGTGACAGAGACACAGAGACGGAGACAGAGGGACAGAGAGGCAGAGACAGAGACTCGGACACACAGAGACAGAGACAGAGACACAGAGACAGAGACACAGAGACAGGGACACAGGGAGAGGGACTCAGGAACTGAGACACAGAGACTGCGACGCATGGAGAGATTAACAGAGACAGAGACACTGTGACAGAGACACCGAGACAGAGACACAGAGACAGAGGTTCAGAGACAGTGACACAGAAACAGAGTCAGAGAGGCAGGGATACAGTGACAGAGACACAGAGACGGAGACAGAGGGACAGAGAGGCAGAGACAGAGACTCGGACACACAGAGACAGAGACAGACACACAGAGACGGAGAAACATGGACAGAGACACAGAGACAGAGATTCAGAGGCAGAGACACAGGGACAGGCACACAGAGACAGGGACACAGAGCGAGAGAGACAGCGACAGAGACACGGAGGCAGAGACACAGAGACGGAGATACAGTGACAGAGACACAGAAACCGAGACACAGAGACAGAGATACAGGAACAGAGACACTGAGACAGGGACACAGAGGCAGAGACACGCAGACAGATACAGAGACACAGAGGCGGAGACACAAGGACAGAGACGCAGAGACAGGGACGCAGAGACAGAGAAACAGAGACAGTGTACAGAGACACAGAGACAGAGACACAGAGACACAGAGACAGAGACAGAGACACAGAGAGATAGACACAGAGACGGAGACACGGAGGCAGAGACACAGAGGAATAGACACAGAGACAGAGACGCGGTGGCAGAGACACAGAGACAGAGACACAGAGACAGAGACACAGGAACAGAGACACAGAGACAGCGACACATGGACAGGTTCACAGAGACAGAGACACTGTGACAGAGACACCGAGACAGAGACACAGAGACAGAGGTTCAGAGACAGTGACACAGAAACAGAGTCAGAGAGGCAGGGATACAGTGACAGAGACACAGAGACGGAGACAGAGGGACAGAGAGGCAGAGACAGAGACTCGGACACACAGAGACAGAGACAGAGACACAGAGACGGAGAAACATGGACAGAGACACAGAGACAGAGATTCAGAGGCAGAGACACAGGGACAGGCACACAGAGACAGGGACACAGAGCGAGAGAGACAGCGACAGAGACACGGAGGCAGAGACACAGAGACGGAGACACAGAGACCAAGACACAGAGACAGAGACACAGAGAAAGAGACACAATGACAGAGACACAGATATAGAGACACAGAGACAGAGACACAGAGACAGAGGCACAGAGACAGAGACACAGAGACGGAAACACAGAGACAGATTCACAGAGTACAGACACATAAAGACAGAGACACACCGCGAGAGACACAGCGACAGCGACACGGATGCAGAGACACAGAGACGGAGACGCAGAGACCGAGACACAGTGACCGTGGCACAGGGATAGAGATACAGAGACAAAGACACAGAGACGGAGACAGAGACACAGAGAAAGAGACGCAGAGACGGAGACATGGGAACATGGACACAGAGACAGAGACACTGAGACAGCGACACGGCTACAGGAACACAGAGACAGAGACACAGAGAGCGAGGCACAGAGACGGAGACACAAGGACAGAGAGACAGAGACAGGGACACAGACACAGAGACAAAGAGACAGAGACACAGAGACAGAGACACACGCACAGAGACAGAGACAGAGACGCAGAGACGGAGACACAGGGACAGAGACACAGAGAAAGAGACACAGAGACAGAGACGCAGAGACAGAGACACGGAGACGGAGACACAGGGACAGATTCACAGAGACAGCGACACGGAGACAGAGACACAGAGACGAAGACACAGAGACAGAGACACAGAGACAGAGGCACAGAGACGGAGACAGAAGTACAGAGACACAGAGACAGTGACACAGGGACAGGGACACAGAGACATAGCCACAGAGACAGAGACACAGAGACAGAGACACAGGGACAGAGACAGAGACAGAAACACAGAGACAGAGACACAGAGACGGAGCCTGTGGGACAGAGACACAGAGACGGAGACACAGGGACAGAGACACAGAGACATTGACAAAGAGGCAGAGAAACAGGGACAGATTCACAGGGACAGCGACACGGAGAGAGACCCACGGAGACAGAGACACAGAGACAGAGACACTGAGACAGAGACACAGAGACAGAGACACAGAGACAGAGACACAGAGACAGAGACACAGAGACAGAGACACAGAGACAGAGACACAGTGACAGAGACACAGAGACAGAGACACAGTGACAGAGACACAGAGACAGAGACACAGAGACAGAGACACAGAGGCAGAGACACAGAGACAGAGACACAGAGACAGAGACACAGAGACCGAAACAAACGCACAGAGACAGAGACAGAGACACAGAGACGGAGACACAGGGACAGAGACACAGAAACTGGGACACAGAGACAGAGTCACAGAGACAGAGTCACAGAGACAGAGACACAGAGACAGGGACACAGACACAGAGACAATGAGACAGAGCCACAGAGATAAAGACACACAGACAGAAACACAGAGACCGAGACAAAGAGACTGAGACACAATGACAGACATTCAGAGACAGAGACACAGGGAGAGAGGCACAGAAGCGGAGACACAGAGACAGAGGCATAGACACAGAGACAGAGACACAGAGACAGAGACACAGAGACGGAGACACAGGGACAGAGACACAGAGACAGGGACACAGAGAGAGTGACTCAGATACAGAAACACAGAGACAGATTCACAGAGACAGAGACACAGAGACAGAGGCACAGAGACGGAGACACAAGGACAGAGAGACAGAGACAGGGACACAGACACAGAGACAAAGAGACAGAGACACAGAGACAGAGACTCAGAGACAGAGACACACGCACAGAGACAGAGACAGAGACGCAGAGACGGAGACACAGGGACAGAGACACAGAGACAGAGACACAGAGACAGAGACGCAGAGACAGAGACACAGAGTCAGAGACACAGAGACGGAGACTGTGGGACAGAGACACAGAGACGGAGACATGGACAGAGACACAGAGACGGCGACACAGAGACAGAGACACAGGGACCGTGACACAGGGAGAGAGACACAGAGACATAGACACAGAGACAGAGACACAGAGACAGAGACACAGAGACAGAGACACAGAGACAGAGACGCCGAGACAGAGACTCAGGGACAGAGACACAGAGACAGAGACAGAGACACAGAGACAGAGACACAGAGACAGGGACACAGGGAGAGGGACTCAGGAACTGAGACACAGAGACAGCGACGCATGGAGAGATTAACAGAGACAGAGACACAGAGAACGAGACACAGAGACAGAGATACAGGAACAGAGACACTGAGACAGGGACACAGAGGCAGAGACACGCAGACAGATACAGAGACACAGAGGCGCAGACACAAGGACAGAGACGCAGAGACAGGGACGCAGAGACAGAGAAACAGAGACAGTGTACAGAGACACAGAGACAGAGACACAGAGACACAGAGACAGAGACAGAGACACAGAGAGATAGACACAGACACGGAGACACGGAGGCAGAGACACAGAGGAATAGACACAGAGACAGAGACGCGGTGGCAGAGACACAGAGACAGAGACACAGAGACAGAGACACAGGAACAGAGACACAGAGACAGCGACACATGGACAGGTTCACAGAGACAGAGACACTGTGACAGAGACACAGAGAGATAGACACAGAGACGGAGACACGGAGGCAGAGACACAGAGGAATAGACACAGAGACAGAGACGCGGTGGCAGAGACACAGAAACAGAGACACAGAGACAGAGACACAGTGACAGAGGCATAGACACAGAGACAGAGACACAGTTACAGAGGCACAGAGACAGAGACGCGGAGGCAGAGACACAGAGACAGAGACACAGAGAAAGAGAAACGGAGACAGAGACACAGATATAGAGACACAGAGACAGAGACACAGAGACAGAGACACAGAGACAGAGACACAGAGACGGAAACACAGAGACAGATTCACAGAGACAGAGACACAGAGACAGAGGCACAGAGACGGAGACACAAGGACAGAGACACAGAGACAGGGACACGGGGAGAGAGACTCAGAGACAGAGACGCAGACACAGAGATACAGAGACCGAGACGCAGAGACAGATACAGAGGCAGAGACAAAGAGAGATAGACAGAGACAGAGACAGAGACAGAGACACAGAGACAGGGACACAGAGAGAGAAACTCAGAGACAGAGACACAGAGACGGAGACGCAGAGACAGATACAGAGGCAGAGACAAAGACTCAGAGACAGAGACACAGGGACAGAGACAGAGACAGAGACACAGAGACAGAGACACGGAGACCGAGACTGTGAGACAGAGACACAGAGACAGAGGTTCAGATGCAGAGGCACAGAGACGGCGACACAGGGACAGAGACACAGAGACATGGACACGGAGACGGAGACACAGGGACAGATTCACAGAGACAGCGACACGGAGACAGAGACACAGAGACGAAGACACAGAGACAGAGACACAGAGACAGAGGCACAGAGACGGGGACACAAGGACAGAGACACAGAGACAGGGACACAGAGAGAGAGACTCAGAGACAGAGACACAGAGACAGAGATACAGAGACCGAGACGCAGAGACAGATACAGAGGCAGAGACACAGAGACAGAGACAGAGACACAGAGACGGGGACGCAGGGACGGAGACACAGAGACCCAGACACAGAGACAGAGATTCGGAGACAGAGGCACAGAGACGGCGACACAGAGAAGGAGACTGTGGGACAGAGACACAGAGACAGGGACACAGAGGCAGAGACACAGGGACAGATTCACAGACAGAGACACGGAGAGAGACCCACGGAGACAGAGACGCAGAGACAGAGACACTGAGACAGAGACACAGAGACATAGACACAGAGACAGAGACACAGAGACAGAGACACGGAGACAGAGACACTGAGACAGAGACACAGAGACGGAGACTGTGGGACAGAGACACAGAGAAAGAGAAACAGAGACAGAGACAAAGACAGAGACACAGAGACAGAGACTCAGAGACAGAGACAGAGACACAGACACGGAGACACAGGGACAGAGACACAGAAACAGGGACACAGAGACAGAGTCACAGAGACAGAGGCACAGAGACGGAGACAGAAGGACAGAGTCGCAGAGACAGAGACACTGAGACAGAGACACAGAGACATAGACACAGAGACAGAGACACAGAGACAGAGACACAGAGGCAGAGACACAGAGACAGAGACACAGAGACAGAGACACAGTGACAGAGACACAGAGACGGCGACACAGGGACAGAGACACAGTGACAGAGACACAGAGACAGAGACACAGAGACAGAGACACAGAGACAGAGACACAGAGGCAGAGACACAGAGACAGAGACACAGAGACAGAGACACAGAGACCGAAACACACGCACAGAGACAGAGACAGAGACACAGAGACGGAGACACAGAGACAGAGACACAGAGACAGAGACACAGAGACAGAGACGCCGAGACAGAGACTCAGGGACAGAGACACAGACACAGAGACAGAGACACAGAGACAGAGACACAGAGACAGAGACACAGAGACCGAAACACACGCACAGAGACAGAGACAGAGACACAGAGACGGAGACACAGAGACAGAGACACAGAGGCAGAGACACAGAGACAGAGACACAGAGACAGAGACACAGAGACCGAAACACACGCACAGAGACAGAGACAGAGACACAGAGACGGAGACGCAGAGACCGAGACACAGTGACCGTGGCACAGGGATAGAGATACAGAGACAAAGACACAGAGACGGAGACAGAGACACAGAGAAAGAGACGCAGAGACGGAGACATGGGAACATGGACACAGAGACAGAGACACTGAGACAGCGACACGGCTACAGGAACACAGAGACAGAGACACAGAGAGCGAGGCACAGAGACGGAGACACAAGGACAGAGAGACAGAGACAGGGACACAGACACAGAGACAAAGAGACAGAGACACAGAGACAGAGACTCAGAGAAAGAGACACACGCACAGAGACAGAGACAGAGACGCAGAGACGGAGACACAGGGACAGAGACACAGAGAAAGAGACACAGAGACAGAGACGCAGAGACAGAGACACGGAGACGGAGACACAGGGACAGATTCACAGAGACAGCGACACGGAGACAGAGACACAGAGACGAAGACACAGAGACAGAGACACAGAGACAGAGGCACAGAGACGGAGACAGAAGTACAGAGACACAGAGACAGTGACACAGGGACAGGGACACAGAGACATAGCCACAGAGACAGAGACACAGAGACAGAGACACAGGGACAGAGACAGAGACAGAAACACAGAGACAGAGACACAGAGACGGAGCCTGTGGGACAGAGACACAGAGACGGAGACACAGGGACAGAGACACAGAGACATTGACAAAGAGGCAGAGAAACAGGGACAGATTCACAGGGACAGCGACACGGAGAGAGACCCACGGAGACAGAGACACAGAGACAGAGACACTGAGACAGAGACACAGAGACAGAGACACAGAGACAGAGACACAGAGACAGAGACACAGAGACAGAGACACAGAGACAGAGACACAGTGACAGAGACACAGAGACAGAGACACAGAGACAGAGACACAGTGACAGAGACACAGAGACAGAGACACAGAGACAGAGACACAGAGGCAGAGACACAGAGACAGAGACACAGAGACAGAGACACAGAGACCGAAACAAACGCACAGAGACAGAGACAGAGACACAGAGACGGAGACACAGGGACAGAGACACAGAAACTGGGACACAGAGACAGAGTCACAGAGACAGAGTCACAGAGACAGAGACACAGAGACAGGGACACAGACACAGAGACAATGAGACAGAGCCACAGAGATAAAGACACACAGACAGAAACACAGAGACCGAGACAAAGAGACTGAGACACAATGACAGACATTCAGAGACAGAGACACAGGGAGAGAGGCACAGAAGCGGAGACACAGAGACAGAGGCATAGACACAGAGACAGAGACACAGAGACAGAGACACAGAGACGGAGACACAGGGACAGAGACACAGAGACAGGGACACAGAGAGAGTGACTCAGATACAGAAACACAGAGACAGATTCACAGAGACAGAGACACAGAGACAGAGGCACAGAGACGGAGACACAAGGACAGAGAGACAGAGACAGGGACACAGACACAGAGACAAAGAGACAGAGACACAGAGACAGAGACTCAGAGACAGAGACACACGCACAGAGACAGAGACAGAGACGCAGAGACGGAGACACAGGGACAGAGACACAGAGACAGAGACACAGAGACAGAGACGCAGAGACAGAGACACAGAGTCAGAGACACAGAGACGGAGACTGTGGGACAGAGACACAGAGACGGAGACATGGACAGAGACACAGAGACGGCGACACAGAGACAGAGACACAGGGACCGTGACACAGGGAGAGAGACACAGAGACATAGACACAGAGACAGAGACACAGAGACAGAGACACAGAGACAGAGACACAGAGACAGAGACGCCGAGACAGAGACTCAGGGACAGAGACACAGAGACAGAGACAGAGACACAGAGACAGAGACACAGAGACAGGGACACAGGGAGAGGGACTCAGGAACTGAGACACAGAGACAGCGACGCATGGAGAGATTAACAGAGACAGAGACACAGAGAACGAGACACAGAGACAGAAATACAGGAACAGAGACACTGAGACAGGGACACAGAGGCAGAGACACGCAGACAGATACAGAGACACAGAGGCGCAGACACAAGGACAGAGACGCAGAGACAGGGACGCAGAGACAGAGAAACAGAGACAGTGTACAGAGACACAGAGACAGAGACACAGAGACACAGAGACAGAGACAGAGACACAGAGAGATAGACACAGACACGGAGACACGGAGGCAGAGACACAGAGGAATAGACACAGAGACAGAGACGCGGTGGCAGAGACACAGAGACAGAGACACAGAGACAGAGACACAGGAACAGAGACACAGAGACAGCGACACATGGACAGGTTCACAGAGACAGAGACACTGTGACAGAGACACAGAGAGATAGACACAGAGACGGAGACACGGAGGCAGAGACACAGAGGAATAGACACAGAGACAGAGACGCGGTGGCAGAGACACAGAAACAGAGACACAGAGACAGAGACACAGTGACAGAGGCATAGACACAGAGACAGAGACACAGTTACAGAGGCACAGAGACAGAGACGCGGAGGCAGAGACACAGAGACAGAGACACAGAGAAAGAGAAACGGAGACAGAGACACAGATATAGAGACACAGAGACAGAGACACAGAGACAGAGACACAGAGACAGAGACACAGAGACGGAAACACAGAGACAGATTCACAGAGACAGAGACACAGAGACAGAGGCACAGAGACGGAGACACAAGGACAGAGACACAGAGACAGGGACACGGGGAGAGAGACTCAGAGACAGAGACGCAGACACAGAGATACAGAGACCGAGACGCAGAGACAGATACAGAGGCAGAGACAAAGAGAGATAGACAGAGACAGAGACAGAGACAGAGACACAGAGACAGGGACACAGAGAGAGAAACTCAGAGACAGAGACACAGAGACGGAGACGCAGAGACAGATACAGAGGCAGAGACAAAGACTCAGAGACAGAGACACAGGGACAGAGACAGAGACAGAGACACAGAGACAGAGACACGGAGACCGAGACTGTGAGACAGAGACACAGAGACAGAGGTTCAGATGCAGAGGCACAGAGACGGCGACACAGGGACAGAGACACAGAGACATGGACACGGAGACGGAGACACAGGGACAGATTCACAGAGACAGCGACACGGAGACAGAGACACAGAGACGAAGACACAGAGACAGAGACACAGAGACAGAGGCACAGAGACGGGGACACAAGGACAGAGACACAGAGACAGGGACACAGAGAGAGAGACTCAGAGACAGAGACACAGAGACAGAGATACAGAGACCGAGACGCAGAGACAGATACAGAGGCAGAGACACAGAGACAGAGACAGAGACACAGAGACGGGGACGCAGGGACGGAGACACAGAGACCCAGACACAGAGACAGAGATTCGGAGACAGAGGCACAGAGACGGCGACACAGAGAAGGAGACTGTGGGACAGAGACACAGAGACAGGGACACAGAGGCAGAGACACAGGGACAGATTCACAGACAGAGACACGGAGAGAGACCCACGGAGACAGAGACGCAGAGACAGAGACACTGAGACAGAGACACAGAGACATAGACACAGAGACAGAGACACAGAGACAGAGACACGGAGACAGAGACACTGAGACAGAGACACAGAGACGGAGACTGTGGGACAGAGACACAGAGAAAGAGAAACAGAGACAGAGACAAAGACAGAGACACAGAGACAGAGACTCAGAGACAGAGACAGAGACACAGACACGGAGACACAGGGACAGAGACACAGAAACAGGGACACAGAGACAGAGTCACAGAGACAGAGGCACAGAGACGGAGACAGAAGGACAGAGACGCAGAGACAGAGACACTGAGACAGAGACACAGAGACATAGACACAGAGACAGAGACACAGAGACAGAGACACAGAGGCAGAGACACAGAGACAGAGACACAGAGACAGAGACACGGAGACAGAGACACGGAGACAGAGACACAGAGACAGAGACACACAGACAGAGACACAGAGACAGAGACACAGAGACGAAGACTGTGGGACAGAGACACAGAAACAGAGACACAGTGAGACAGACAGAGACACAGAGACAAAGACACAGGGACAGAGACACAGAGACAGAAACACAGAGACAGATTCACAGAGACAGAGACACAGAGACAGAGGCACAGAGACGGAGACACAAGGACAGAGACACAGAGACAGGGACACAGGGAGAGAGACTCAGAGACAGAGACACAGAGACCGAGACGCAGAGACAGATACAGAGGCAGAGACACAGAGACAGAGACAGAGACAGACACAGAGACACAGAGACAGAGACACAGAGACAGAGACACAGAGACGGAGACTGTGGGACAGAGACACAGAGACGGAGATTGTGGGACAGAGACACAGAGACAGAGACACAGTGAGACAGACAGAGACACAGAGACGAAGACACAGGGACAGAGACACAGAGACAGAAACACAGAGACAGATTCACAGAGACAGAGACACAGAGACAGAGGCACAGAGACGGAGACACAAGGACAGAGACACAGAAACAGGGACACAGAGAGAGAGACTCAGAGACAGAGACACAGAGACGAAGACACAGAGACAGAGACACAGAGACAGAGGCACAGAGACGGAGACACAAGGACAGAGACACAGAGACAGGGACACAGAGAGAGAGACTCAGAGACAGAGACACAGAGACAGAGATACAGAGACCGAGACGCAGGGACAGATACAGAGGCAGAGACACAGAGACAGAGACAGAGACACAGAGACGGAGACGCAGGGACGGAGACACAGAGACCCAGACACAGAGACAGAGATTTGGAGACAGAGACACAGAGACGGCGACACAGGTACAGAGACACACGGACAGAGGCATAGACACAGAGACAGAGTCACGGAGACAGTGACACAGGGACAGGGACACAGAGACAGAGATATAGAGACAGAGACACAGAGACAGAGACACAGAGACAGAGACACAGAGACGGAGACTGTGGGACAGAGACACAGAGACGGAGACACAGAGACAGAGACACAGAGACAGAGACACAGAGACAGAGACACAGAGACAGAGACACAGAGACAGAGACACAGAGACAGAGACACAGAGACAGAGACACAGAGACAGAGACACAGAGACAGAGACACAGAGACAGAGACACAGAGACAGAGACACAGAGACAGAGACACAGAGACAGAGACACAGAGACAGAGACACAGAGACAGCGACACAGAGACAGAGACACAGAGACAGAGACACAGAGACAGAGACACAGAGACAGAGACACAGAGACAGAGACACAGAGACAGAGACACAGAGACAGAGACACAGAGACAGAGACACAGAGACAGAGACACAGAGACAGAGACACAGAGACAGAGACACAGAGACAGAGACACAGAGACAGAGACACAGAGACAGAGACACAGAGACAGAGACACAGAGACAGAGACACAGAGACAGAGACACAGAGACAGAGACACAGAGACAGAGACACAGAGACGGAGACACAGAGACAGAGACACAGAGACGGAGACTGTGGGACAGAGACACAGAGAAAGAGAAACAGAGACAGAGACAGAGACAGAGACACAGAGACAGAGACTCAGAGACAGAGACACACGCACAGAGACAGAGACAGAGACACAGAGACGGAGACACAGGGACAGAGACACAGAAACAGGGACACAGAGACAGAGTCACAGAGACAGAGGCACAGAGACGGAGACACAAGGACAGAGACACAGAGACAGTGACACAGGGACAGGGACACAGAGACATAGCCACAGAGACAGAGACACAGAGACAGAGACACAGGGACAGAGACAGAGACAGAAACACAGAGACAGAGACACAGAGACGGAGACTGTGGGACAGAGACACAGAGACAGAGATACAGATGCAGAGACACAGAGACGGAGACACAGGGACAGAGACACAGAGACATTGACAAAGAGGCAGAGAAACAGGTACAGATTCACAGGGACAGCGACACGGAGAGAGACCCACGGAGACAGAGGCACAGAGACAGAGACACAGAGACAGAGACACAGAGACAGAGACACAGAGACGGGGACACAGGGACAGAGACACAGAGACTGGGACACAGAGACAGTGACACAGGGACAGAGACACAGAGACATAGACACAGAGACATAGACACAGAGACAGAGACACAGAGACAGAGACACAGAGACAGAGACACAGAGACGGAGAAACAGGGACAGAGACACAGAGACAGGGACACAGAGAGAGTGACTCAGAGACAGAGACACATGGACAGGGGGACAGAGTCATAGACACAGAGACAGAGACACAGAGACAGAGACACAGAGACCCAGACACAGAGACAGAGATTCGGAGACAGAGACACAGGGAGAGAGACACAGAAACGGAGATACAGAGACAGAGACACAGAGACAGAGACACAGAGACCGAGACGCAGAGACAGATACAGAGGCAGAGACACAGAGACAGAGACAGAGACAGACACAGAGACACAGAGACAGAGACACAGAGACAGAGACACAGAGACGGAGACTGTGGGACAGAGACACAGAGACGGAGATTGTGGGACAGAGACACAGAGACAGAGACACAGTGAGACAGACAGAGACACAGAGACGAAGACACAGGGACAGAGACACAGAGACAGAAACACAGAGACAGATTCACAGAGACAGAGACACAGAGACAGAGGCACAGAGACGGAGACACAAGGACAGAGACACAGAAACAGGGACACAGAGAGAGAGACTCAGAGACAGAGACACAGAGACGGCGACACAGGTACAGAGACACACGGACAGAGGCATAGACACAGAGACAGAGTCACGGAGACAGTGACACAGGGACAGGGACACAGAGACAGAGATATAGAGACAGAGACACAGAGACAGAGACACAGAGACGGAGACTGTGGGACAGAGACACAGAGACGGAGACACAGAGACAGAGACACAGAGACAGAGACACAGAGACAGAGACACAGAGACAGAGACACAGAGACAGAGACACAGAGACAGAGACACAGAGACAGAGACACAGAGACAGAGACACAGAGACAGAGACACAGAGACAGAGACACAGAGACAGAGACACAGAGACAGAGACACAGAGACAGAGACACAGAGACAGAGACACAGAGACAGAGACACAGAGACAGAGACACAGAGACAGAGACACAGAGACAGAGACACAGAGACAGAGACACAGAGACAGAGACACAGAGACAGAGACACAGAGACAGAGACACAGAGACAGAGACACAGAGACAGAGACACAGAGACAGAGACACAGAGACAGAGACACAGAGACAGAGACACAGAGACAGAGACACAGAGACAGAGACACAGAGACAGAGACACAGAGACAGAGACAGAGACACAGAGACAGAGACACAGAGACAGAGACACAGAGACAGAGACACAGAGACAGAGACACAGAGACAGAGACACAGAGACAGAGACACAGAGACAGAGACACAGAGACAGAGACACAGAGACAGAGACACAGAGACAGAGACACAGAGACAGAGACACAGAGACGGAGACACAGAGACAGAGACACAGAGACGGAGACTGTGGGACAGAGACACAGAGAAAGAGAAACAGAGACAGAGACAGAGACAGAGACACAGAGACAGAGACTCAGAGACAGAGACACACGCACAGAGACAGAGACAGAGACACAGAGACGGAGACACAGGGACAGAGACACAGAAACAGGGACACAGAGACAGAGTCACAGAGACAGAGGCACAGAGACGGAGACACAAGGACAGAGACACAGAGACAGTGACACAGGGACAGGGACACAGAGACATAGCCACAGAGACAGAGACACAGAGACAGAGACACAGGGACAGAGACAGAGACAGAAACACAGAGACAGAGACACAGAGACGGAGACTGTGGGACAGAGACACAGAGACAGAGATACAGATGCAGAGACACAGAGACGGAGACACAGGGACAGAGACACAGAGACATTGACAAAGAGGCAGAGAAACAGGTACAGATTCACAGGGACAGCGACACGGAGAGAGACCCACGGAGACAGAGGCACAGAGACAGAGACACAGAGACAGAGACACAGAGACAGAGACACAGAGACAGAGACACAGAGACGGGGACACAGGGACAGAGACACAGAGACTGGGACACAGAGACAGTGACACAGGGACAGAGACACAGAGACATAGACACAGAGACATAGACACAGAGACAGAGACACAGAGACAGAGACACAGAGACAGAGACACAGAGACGGAGAAACAGGGACAGAGACACAGAGACAGGGACACAGAGAGAGTGACTCAGAGACAGAGACACATGGACAGGGGGACAGAGTCATAGACACAGAGACAGAGACACAGAGACAGAGACACAGAGACCCAGACACAGAGACAGAGATTCGGAGACAGAGACACAGGGAGAGAGACACAGAAACGGAGATACAGAGACAGAGACACAGAGACAGAGACACAGAGACAGAGACACAGAGACAGAGACACGGAGACAGAGACACAGAGACAGAGACACAGAGACAGAGACACGGAGACAGAGACACAGAGACAGAGACACAGGGACAGAGAAACAGAGACAGAGACACGGAGACAGAGACACGGAGACAGAGACACAGAGACAGAGACACACAGACAGAGACACAGAGACAGAGACACAGAGACGAAGACTGTGGGACAGAGACACAGAAACAGAGACACAGTGAGACAGACAGAGACACGGAGACGAAGACACAGGGACAGAGACACAGAGACAGAAACACAGAGACAGATTCACAGAGACAGAGACACAGAGACAGAGGCACAGAGACGGAGACACAAGGACAGAGACACAGAGACAGGGACACAGGGAGAGAGACTCAGAGACAGAGACACAGTCACAGAGATACAGAGACCGAGACGCAGAGACAGATACAGAGGCAGAGACACAGAGACAGAGACAGAGACAGACACAGAGACACAGAGACAGAGACACAGAGACAGAGACACAGAGACAGAGACACAGAGACAGAGACACAGAGACGGAGACTGTGGGACAGAGACACAGAGACGGAGATTGTGGGACAGAGACACAGAGACAGAGACACAGTGAGACAGACAGAGACACAGAGACGAAGACACAGGGACAGAGACACAGAGACATTGACAAAGAGGCAGAGAAACAGGGACAGATTCACAGGGACAGCGACACGGAGAGAGACCCACGGAGACAGAGACACAGAGACAGAGACACAGAGACAGAGACACAGAGACAGAGACACAGAGACAGAGACACAGAGACAGAGACACAGAGACAGAGACACAGAGACAGAGACACAGAGACAGAGACACAGAGACAGAGACACAGAGACAGAGACACAGATACAGAGACACAGAGACAGAGACACAGAGACAGAGACACAGAGACAGAGACACAGAGACAGAGACACAGAGACAGAGACACAGAGACAGAGACACAGAGACAGAGACACAGAGACAGAGACACAGAGACAGAGACACAGAGACAGAGACACAGAGACAGAGACACAGAGACAGAGACACAGAGACAGAGACACAGAGACAGAGACACAGAGACAGAGACACAGAGACAGGGACACAGACACAGAGACAATGAGACAGAGACACAGAGACGGAGACACAGGGACAGAGACACAGAAATAGGGACACAGAGACAGAGCCACAGAGACAGAGTCACAGAGACAGAGACACAGAGACAGGGACACAGACACAGAGACAGGGACACAGAGAGAGTGACTCAGAGACAGAGACACATGGACAGGGGGACAGAGTCATAGACACAGAGACAGAGACACAGAGACAGAGACACAGAGACCCAGACACAGAGACAGAGATTCGGAGACAGAGACACAGGGAGAGAGACACAGAAACGGAGATACAGAGACAGAGACACAGAGACAGAGACACAGAGACCGAGACGCAGAGACAGATACAGAGGCAGAGACACAGAGACAGAGACAGAGACAGACACAGAGACACAGAGACAGAGACACAGAGACAGAGACACAGAGACGGAGACTGTGGGACAGAGACACAGAGACGGAGATTGTGGGACAGAGACACAGAGACAGAGACACAGTGAGACAGACAGAGACACAGAGACGAAGACACAGGGACAGAGACACAGAGACAGAAACACAGAGACAGATTCACAGAGACAGAGACACAGAGACAGAGGCACAGAGACGGAGACACAAGGACAGAGACACAGAAACAGGGACACAGAGAGAGAGACTCAGAGACAGAGACACAGAGACGAAGACACAGAGACAGAGACACAGAGACAGAGGCACAGAGACGGAGACACAAGGACAGAGACACAGAGACAGGGACACAGAGAGAGAGACTCAGAGACAGAGACACAGAGACAGAGATACAGAGACCGAGACGCAGGGACAGATACAGAGGCAGAGACACAGAGACAGAGACAGAGACACAGAGACGGAGACGCAGGGACGGAGACACAGAGACCCAGACACAGAGACAGAGATTTGGAGACAGAGACACAGAGACGGCGACACAGGTACAGAGACACACGGACAGAGGCATAGACACAGAGACAGAGTCACGGAGACAGTGACACAGGGACAGGGACACAGAGACAGAGATATAGAGACAGAGACACAGAGACAGAGACACAGAGACGGAGACTGTGGGACAGAGACACAGAGACGGAGACACAGAGACAGAGACACAGAGACAGAGACACAGAGACAGAGACACAGAGACAGAGACACAGAGACAGAGACACAGAGACAGAGACACAGAGACAGAGACACAGAGACAGAGACACAGAGACAGAGACACAGAGACAGAGACACAGAGACAGAGACACAGAGACAGAGACACAGAGACAGAGACACAGAGACAGAGACACAGAGACAGAGACACAGAGACAGAGACACAGAGACAGAGACACAGAGACAGAGACACAGAGACAGAGACACAGAGACAGAGACACAGAGACAGAGACACAGAGACAGAGACACAGAGACAGAGACACAGAGACAGAGACACAGAGACAGAGACACAGAGACAGAGACACAGAGACAGAGACACAGAGACAGAGACACAGAGACAGAGACACAGAGACAGAGACACAGAGACAGAGACAGAGACACAGAGACAGAGACACAGAGACAGAGACACAGAGACAGAGACACAGAGACAGAGACACAGAGACAGAGACACAGAGACAGAGACACAGAGACAGAGACACAGAGACAGAGACACAGAGACAGAGACACAGAGACAGAGACACAGAGACGGAGACACAGAGACAGAGACACAGAGACGGAGACTGTGGGACAGAGACACAGAGAAAGAGAAACAGAGACAGAGACAGAGACAGAGACACAGAGACAGAGACTCAGAGACAGAGACACACGCACAGAGACAGAGACAGAGACACAGAGACGGAGACACAGGGACAGAGACACAGAAACAGGGACACAGAGACAGAGTCACAGAGACAGAGGCACAGAGACGGAGACACAAGGACAGAGACACAGAGACAGTGACACAGGGACAGGGACACAGAGACATAGCCACAGAGACAGAGACACAGAGACAGAGACACAGGGACAGAGACAGAGACAGAAACACAGAGACAGAGACACAGAGACGGAGACTGTGGGACAGAGACACAGAGACAGAGATACAGATGCAGAGACACAGAGACGGAGACACAGGGACAGAGACACAGAGACATTGACAAAGAGGCAGAGAAACAGGTACAGATTCACAGGGACAGCGACACGGAGAGAGACCCACGGAGACAGAGGCACAGAGACAGAGACACAGAGACAGAGACACAGAGACAGAGACACAGAGACAGAGACACAGAGACGGGGACACAGGGACAGAGACACAGAGACTGGGACACAGAGACAGTGACACAGGGACAGAGACACAGAGACATAGACACAGAGACATAGACACAGAGACAGAGACACAGAGACAGAGACACAGAGACAGAGACACAGAGACGGAGAAACAGGGACAGAGACACAGAGACAGGGACACAGAGAGAGTGACTCAGAGACAGAGACACATGGACAGGGGGACAGAGTCATAGACACAGAGACAGAGACACAGAGACAGAGACACAGAGACCCAGACACAGAGACAGAGATTCGGAGACAGAGACACAGGGAGAGAGACACAGAAACGGAGATACAGAGACAGAGACACAGAGACAGAGACACAGAGACAGAGACACAGAGACAGAGACACGGAGACAGAGACACAGAGACAGAGACACAGAGACAGAGACACGGAGACAGAGACACAGAGACAGAGACACAGGGACAGAGAAACAGAGACAGAGACACGGAGACAGAGACACGGAGACAGAGACACAGAGACAGAGACACACAGACAGAGACACAGAGACAGAGACACAGAGACGAAGACTGTGGGACAGAGACACAGAAACAGAGACACAGTGAGACAGACAGAGACACGGAGACGAAGACACAGGGACAGAGACACAGAGACAGAAACACAGAGACAGATTCACAGAGACAGAGACACAGAGACAGAGGCACAGAGACGGAGACACAAGGACAGAGACACAGAGACAGGGACACAGGGAGAGAGACTCAGAGACAGAGACACAGTCACAGAGATACAGAGACCGAGACGCAGAGACAGATACAGAGGCAGAGACACAGAGACAGAGACAGAGACAGACACAGAGACACAGAGACAGAGACACAGAGACAGAGACACAGAGACAGAGACACAGAGACAGAGACACAGAGACAGAGACACAGAGACAGAGACACAGAGACAGAGACACAGAGACAGAGACACAGAGACAGAGACACAGAGACAGAGACACAGAGACAGAGACACCGAGACGGAGACTGTGGGACAGAGACACAGAGACGGAGACTGTGGGACAGAGACACAGAGACAGAGATTCAGATGCAGAGACACAGAGACGGAGAAACAGAGACAGAGACACAGTGAGAGAGACAGAGACACAGTGAGAGAGACACAGAGAGAGAGACACAGAGACGGAGACTGTGGGACAGAGACACAGAGCCAGAGATTCAGATGCAGAGACACAGAGACGGAGACACAGGGACAGAGACACAGAGACAGAGATTCAGATGCAGAGACACAGAGACGGAGACACAGGGGAAGAGACACAGAGACATGGACACAGAGGCAGATACACAGGGACAGATTCACAGAGACAGCGACACGGAGAGAGACCCACGGAGACAGAGACACAGGGACAGAGACACACAGACAGAGACACAGAGACGGAGACACAGGGACAGAGACACAGAGACAGGAACACAGAGAGAGTGACTCAGAGACAGAGACACATGGACAGGGGCACAGAGTCATAGACACAGAGACAGAGACACAGAGACAGAGACACAGAGACCCAGACACAGAGACAGAGATTCGGAGACAGAGACACAGGGAGAGAGACACAGAAACGGAGATACAGAGACAGAGACACAGAGCCAGAGACACAGAGACAGATACACAGAGACAGAGACACAGAGACAGAGACACAGAGACAGAGACTCAGAGACAGAGACACAGAGACGGAGACTGTGGGACAGAGACACAGAGACAGAGATTCAGATGCAGAGACACAGAGACGGAGACACAGGGACAGAGACACAGAGACAGAGATTCAGATGCAGAGACACAGAGACGGAGACACAGGGACAGAGACACAGAGACATGGACACAGAGGCAGAGACACAGAGACAGAGACACAGTGAGACAGACAGAGACACAGAGACGAAGACACAGGGACAGAGACACAGAGACAGAAACACAGAGACAGATTCACAGAGACAGAGACACAGAGACAGAGGCACAGAGACGGAGACACAAGGACAGAGACACAGAAACAGGGACACAGGGAGAGAGACTCAGAGACAGAGACACAGACACAGAGACACAGAGACAGAGACACAGAGACAGAGACACAGAGACGGAGACTGTGGGACAGAGACACAGAGAAAGAGAAACAGAGACAGAGACAGAGACAGAGACACAGAGACAGAGACACAGAGACAGAGACTCAGAGACAGAGACACACGCACAGAGACAGGGACAGAGACACAGAGACGGAGACACAGGGACAGAGACACAGAAACAGGGACACAGAGACAGTGTCACTGAGACAGAGGCACAGAGACGGAGACACAGGGACAGAGACACAGAGACAGTGACACAGGGACAGGCACACAGCGACATAGCCACAGAGACAGAGACACAGAGACAGAGACACAGGGACAGAGACAGAGACAGAAACACAGAGACAGAGACACAGAGACGGAGACTGTGGGAGAGAGACGCAGAGACAGAGATACAGATGCAGAGACACAGAGACAGGGACACAGAGAGAGAGACTCAGAGACAGAGACATAGAGACGGAGATACAGAGACCGAGACGCAGAGACAGATACAGAGGCAGAGACACAGAGACAGAGACACAGAGACGGAGACGCAGGGACAGAGACACAGAGACAGGGACACAGAGAGAGTGACTGAGAGACAGAAACACAGAGACAGATTCACAAAGACAAAGACTCAGAGATAGAGACACAGGGACAGAGACAGAGACAGAGACACAGAGACAGGGACACAGAGACAGAGACACAGAGAAAGGGACACCGAGAGAGAGAGATGGAGACACAGAGACGGAGACACAGGGTCAAAGACAGAGAGACAGAGACACAGAGACAGAGACAGAAACACAGAGAGAGAGATTCAGAGAGACAGTGACACAGAGACAGAGACGCAGAGCCGGAGACATGGACAGAGACGCAGAGACGGCGACACAGAGACAGAGACACAGGGACCGTGACACAGGGAGAGAGACACAGAGACATAGACACAGAGACAGAGACACAGAGATAGAGACACAGAGACAGAGACACAGAGACAGAGACACAGAGACAGAGACGCCGAGACAGAGACTCAGAGACAGAGACACAGAGACAGAGACAGAGACACAGAGACAGAGACACAGAGACAGGGACACAGGGAGAGGGACTCAGGAACTGAGACACAGAGACAGCGACGCATGGACAGATTAACAGAGACAGAGACACAGAGACCGAGACACAGAGACAGAGATACAGGAACAGAGACACTGCGACAGGGACCCAGAGGCAGAGACACGCAGACAGATACAGAGACACAGAGGCGGAGACACAAGGACAGAGACGCAGAGACAGGGACGCAGAGACAGAGAAACAGAGACAGAGACACAGAGACACAGAGACACAGAGACAGAGACAGAGACACAGAGAGATAGACACAGAGACGGAGACACGGAGGCAGAGACACAGAGGAATAGACACAGAGACAGAGACGCGGTGGCAGAGACACAGAGACAGAGACACAGAGACAGAGACACAGGAACAGAGACACAGAGACAGCGACACATGGACAGGTTCACAGAGACAGAGACACTGAGACAGAGACACCGAGACAGAGACACAGAGACAGAGGTTCAGAGACAGTGACACAGAAACAGAGTCAGAGAGGCAGGGATACAGTGACAGAGACACAGAGACGGAGACAGAGGGACAGAGAGGCAGAGACAGAGACTCCGACACACAGAGACAGAGACAGAGACACAGAGACGGAGAAACATGGACAGAGACACAGAGACAGAGATTCAGAGGCAGAGACACAGGGACAGGGACACAGAGACAGGGACACAGAGGCAGAGACACAGAGACAGAGGCGCAGAGACAGAGACACAGAGACGGAGACACAGAGACAGAGACAAAGACAGAGACACAGAGACAGAGAGACAGAGACGGAGACACAGGGACAGAGACACAGAGACAGAGACACAGAGACAGAGACGCAGAGACAGAGACACAGAGACAGAGACACAGAGACAGAGACACAGAGACAGAGACACAGAGACGGAGACTGTGGGACAGAGACACAGAGACAGAGACACAGTGAGACAGACAGAGACACAGAGACGAAGACACAGGGACAGAGACACAGAGACAGAAACACAGAGACAGATTCACAGAGACAGAGACACAGAGACAGAGGCACAGAGACGGAGACACAAGGACAGAGACACAGAGACAGGGACACAGAGAGAGAGACTCAGAGACAGAGACATAGAGACGGAGATACAGAGACCGAGACGCAGAGACAGATACAGAGGCAGAGACACAGAGACAGAGACACAGAGACGGAGACGCAGGGACAGAGACACAGAGACAGGGACACAGAGAGAGTGACTGAGAGACAGAAACACAGAGACAGATTCACAGAGACAAAGACTCAGAGATAGAGACACAGGGACAGAGACAGAGACAGAGACACAGAGACAGGGACACAGAGACAGAGACACAGAGGAAGGGACACCGAGAGAGAGAGATGGAGACACAGAGGCGGAGACACAGGGTCAGAGACAGAGAGACAGAGACACAGAGAAAGAGAAACAGAGACAGAGACACGGAGACAGAGATACAGAGGCATAGACACAGAGAAAGAGACACAGAGACAGTGACACAGAGACGGAGACACAGGGACAGTGACACCGAGACAGAGTAACAAGGGCAGAGACATCGAGAGAGAGAGACAGAGGCACAGAGACGGAGACACAGGGACGGAGACACAGGGACAGAGACAGAGAGAAAGAGAAACAGAGACAGAGACACAGAGACAGGGACACAGAGACAGAGACACAGTGAAAGGGACACCGAGAGAGAGAGACAGGGACACAGAGACGGAGACACAGGGTCAGAGACATAGAGACAGAGACACGCAGGCAGAGACACGGAGACAGAGCCACAGAGACGGAGACTCTGGGGCAGAGACACAGAGACAGAGATTCAGAGGCACAGACAGAGAGAGAGAGACACAGAGACAGAGACACGGAGACAGAGACACAGAGACGGAGACACAGGGACAGAGACACAGAGACAGAGCCACAGAGACAGAGACAGAAACACAGAGAGAGAGATTCAGAGAGACAGTGACACAGAGACAGAGACGCAGAGCCGGAGACATGGACAGAGACACAGAGACGGCGACACAGAGACAGAGACACAGGGACCGTGACACAGGGAGAGAGACACAGAGACATAGACACAGAGACAGAGACACAGAGACAGAGACACAGAGACAGAGACACAGAGACAGAGACACAGAGACAGAGACACAGAGACAGAGACACAGAGACAGAGACACAGAGACAGAGACGCCGAGACAGAGACTCAGAGACAGAGACACAGAGACAGAGACAGAGACACAGAGACAGAGACACAGAGACAGGGACACAGGGAGAGGGACTCAGGAACTGAGACACAGAGACAGCGACGCATGGACAGATTAACAGAGACAGAGACACAGAGACCGAGACACAGAGACAGAGATACAGGAACAGAGACACTGAGACAGGGACCCAGAGGCAGAGACACGCAGACAGATACAGAGACACAGAGGCGGAGACACAAGGACAGAGACGCAGAGACAGGGACGCAGAGACAGGGAAAGAGAGACAGAGACACAGAGACACAGAGACAGAGACAGAGACACAGAGAGATAGACACAGAGACGGAGACACGGAGGCAGAGACACAGAGGAATAGACACAGAGACAGAGACGCAGTGGCAGAGACACAGAGACAGAGACACAGAGACAGAGACACAGGAACAGAGACACAGAGACAGCGACACATGGACAGGTTCACAGAGACAGAGACACTGAGACAGAGACACCGAGACAGAGACACAGAGACAGAGGTTCAGAGACAGTGACACAGAAACAGAGTCAGAGAGGCAGGGATACAGTGACAGAGACACAGAGACGCAGACAGAGGGACAGAGAGGCAGAGACAGAGACTCCGACACACAGAGACAGAGACAGAGACACAGAGACGGAGAAACATGGACAGAGACACAGAGACAGAGATTCAGAGGCAGAGACACAGGGACAGGGATACAGAGACAGGGACACAGAGGCAGAGACACAGAGACAGAGGCGCAGAGACAGAGACACAGAGACGGAGACACAGAGACAGAGACAAAGACAGAGACACAGAGACAGAGACACAGAGACAGAGACACAGAGACAGAGACACAGAGACAGAGACACAGAGACAGAGACACAGAGACAGAGACACAGAGACAGAGACACAGAGACAGAGACACAGAGACAGAGACACAGAGACAGAGACACAGAGACAGAGACACAGAGACAGAGACACAGAGACAGAGACACAGAGACAGAGACACAGAGACAGAGACACAGAGACAGAGACACAGAGACAGAGACACAGAGTCAGAGACACAGAGACAGAGACACAGAGACAGAGACACAGAGACAGAGACACAGGGACAGGGATACAGAGACAGGGACACAGAGGCAGAGACACAGAGACAGAGGCGCAGAGACAGAGACACAGAGACGGAGACACAGAGACAGAGACAAAGACAGAGACACAGAGACAGAGACAAAGACAGAGACACAGAGACAGAGACACAGAGTCAGAGACACAGAGATAGAGACACAGAGAAACAGAAATGGAGACAGAGTACAGACACATAAAGACAGACACACACCGCGAGAGACACAGCGACAGAGACACGGAGGCACAGACACAGAGACGGAGACGCAGAGACCGAGACACAGTGACCGTGGCACAGGGATAGAGATACAGAGACAAAGACACAGAGACGGAGACAGAGACACAGAGAAAGAGACGCAGAGACGGAGATATGGGAACATAGACACAGAGACAGAGACACTGAGACAGCGACACGGCTACAGGAACACAGAGACAGAGACACAGAGAGCGAGACACAGAGATGGAGACACAGAGACCGAGACACAGAGACCGTGACACAGAGAGAGAGACACAGAGACATAGAGGCAGAAACAGAGACACAGAAACAGAGACACAGAGACAGAGACACAGTGACAGAAGCATAGACACAGAGACAGAGACACAGTTACAGAGGCACAGAGACAGAGACGCGGAGGCAGAGACACAGAGACAGAGACACAGAGAAAGAGAAACGGAGACAGAGACAGAGACATAGAGAGAGAGACACAGAGACAGAGACACAGAGACAGACACACAGAGACGGAGACAGAGACAAAGAGACAGAGACACGGCGGCAGAGACACGGAGACAGAGCCACAGAGACACAGAGCAAGAGACAGAGACACAGAGAGATAGACACAGAGACAGAGACACGGAGGCAGAGACATAGAGGAATAGACACAGAGACAGAGATGCGGAGGCAGTGACACAGAGACAGAGACACAGAGACAGAGACGCAGCGACGGAGACACAGGAACAGAGACAGCGACACATGGACAGATTCACAGAGACAGAGACACAGGGACAGAGACAGAGACAGGGACTGTGGGACAGAGACACAGAGACGGAGACTGTGGGACAGAGACACAGAGACAGAGGCACAGAGACGGAGACACAAGGACAGAGACACAGAGACAGGGACACAGAGAGAGAGACTCAGAGACAGAGACATAGAGACGGAGATACAGAGACCGAGACGCAGAGACAGATACAGAGGCAGAGACACAGAGACAGAGACACAGAGACGGAGACGCAGGGACAGAGACACAGAGACAGGGACACAGAGAGAGTGACTGAGAGACAGAAACACAGAGACAGATTCACAGAGACAAAGACTCAGAGATAGAGACACAGGGACAGAGACAGAGACAGAGACACAGAGACAGGGACACAGAGACAGAGACACAGAGAAAGGGACACCGAGAGAGAGAGATGGAGACACAGAGACGGAGACACAGGGTCAAAGACAGAGAGACAGAGACACAGAGAAAGAGAAACAGAGACAGAGACACGGAGACAGAGATACAGAGGCATAGACACAGAGAAAGAGACACAGAGACAGTGACACAGAGACGGTGACACAGGGACAGTGACACCGAGACAGAGTAACAAGGGCAGAGACATCGAGAGAGAGAGACAGAGGCACAGAGACGGAGACACAGGGACGGAGACACAGGGACAGAGACAGAGAGAAAGAGAAACAGAGACAGAGACACAGAGACAGGGACACAGAGACAGAGACACAGTGAAAGGGACACCGAGAGAGAGAGACAGGGACACAGAGACGGAGACACAGGGTCAGAGACATAGAGACAGAGACACGCAGGCAGAGACACGGAGACAGAGCCACAGAGACGGAGACTCTGGGGCAGAGACACAGAGACAGAGATTCAGAGGCACAGACAGAGAGAGAGAGACACAGAGACAGAGACACGGAGACAGAGACACAGAGACGGAGACACAGGGACAGAGACACAGAGACAGAGCCACAGAGACAGAGACAGAAACACAGAGAGAGAGATTCAGAGAGACAGTGACACAGAGACAGAGACGCAGAGCCGGAGACATGGACAGAGACGCAGAGACGGCGACACAGAGACAGAGACACAGGGACCGTGACACAGGGAGAGAGACACAGAGACATAGACACAGAGACAGAGACACAGAGATAGAGACACAGAGACAGAGACACAGAGACAGGGACACAGAGACAGAGACGCCGAGACAGAGACTCAGAGACAGAGACACAGAGACAGAGACAGAGACACAGAGACAGAGACACAGAGACAGGGACACAGGGAGAGGGACTCAGGAACTGAGACACAGAGACAGCGACGCATGGACAGATTAACAGAGACAGAGACACAGAGACCGAGACACAGAGACAGAGATACAGGAACAGAGACACTGCGACAGGGACCCAGAGGCAGAGACACGCAGACAGATACAGAGACACAGAGGCGGAGACACAAGGACAGAGACGCAGAGACAGGGACGCAGAGACAGAGAAACAGAGACAGAGACACAGAGACACAGAGACACAGAGACAGAGACAGAGACACAGAGAGATAGACACAGAGACGGAGACACGGAGGCAGAGACACAGAGGAATAGACACAGAGACAGAGACGCGGTGGCAGAGACACAGAGACAGAGACACAGAGACAGAGACACAGGAACAGAGACACAGAGACAGCGACACATGGACAGGTTCACAGAGACAGAGACACTGAGACAGAGACACCGAGACAGAGACACAGAGACAGAGGTTCAGAGACAGTGACACAGAAACAGAGTCAGAGAGGCAGGGATACAGTGACAGAGACACAGAGACGGAGACAGAGGGACAGAGAGGCAGAGACAGAGACTCCGACACACAGAGACAGAGACAGAGACACAGAGACGGAGAAACATGGACAGAGACACAGAGACAGAGATTCAGAGGCAGAGACACAGGGACAGGGACACAGAGACAGGGACACAGAGGCAGAGACACAGAGACAGAGGCGCAGAGACAGAGACACAGAGACGGAGACACAGAGACAGAGACAAAGACAGAGACACAGAGACAGAGAGACAGAGACGGAGACACAGGGACAGAGACACAGAGACAGAGACACAGAGACAGAGACGCAGAGACAGAGACACAGAGACAGAGACACAGAGACAGAGACACAGAGACAGAGACACAGAGACAGAGACACAGAGACGGAGACTGTGGGACAGAGACACAGAGACAGAGACACAGTGAGACAGACAGAGACACAGAGACGAAGACACAGGGACAGAGACACAGAGACAGAAACACAGAGACAGAGACGCAGAGACAGAGACACAGAGACAGAGACACAGAGACAGAGACACAGAGACAGAGACACAGAGACAGAGACACAGAGACGGAGACTGTGGGACAGAGACACAGAGACAGAGACACAGAGACAGAGACGCAGAGACAGAGACACAGAGACAGAGACACAGAGACAGAGACACAGAGACAGAGACACAGAGACAGAGACACAGAGACGGAGACTGTGGGACAGAGACACAGAGACAGAGACACAGAGACGAAGACACAGGGACAGAGACACAGAGACAGAAACACAGAGACAGATTCACAGAGACAGAGACACAGAGACAGAGGCACAGAGACGGAGACACAAGGACAGAGACACAGAGACAGGGACACAGAGAGAGAGACTCAGAGACAGAGACATAGAGACGGAGATACAGAGACCGAGACGCAGAGACAGATACAGAGGCAGAGACACAGAGACAGAGACACAGAGACGGAGACGCAGGGACAGAGACACAGAGACAGGGACACAGAGAGAGTGACTGAGAGACAGAAACACAGAGACAGATTCACAGAGACAAAGACTCAGAGATAGAGACACAGGGACAGAGACAGAGACAGAGACACAGAGACAGGGACACAGAGACAGAGACACAGAGAAAGGGACACCGAGAGAGAGAGATGGAGACACAGAGACGGAGACACAGGGTCAGAGACAGAGAGACAGAGACACAGAGAAAGAGAAACAGAGACAGAGACACGGAGACAGAGATACAGGGGCATAGACACAGAGAAAGAGACACAGAGACAGTGACACAGAGACGGAGACACAGGGACAGTGACACCGAGACAGAGTAACAAGGGCAGAGACATCGAGAGAGAGAGACAGAGGCACAGAGACGGAGACACAGGGACGGAGACACAGGGACAGAGACAGAGAGAAAGAGAAACAGAGACAGAGACACAGAGACAGGGACACAGAGACAGAGACACAGTGAAAGGGACACCGAGAGAGAGAGACAGGGACACAGAGACGGAGACACAGGGTCAGAGACATAGAGACAGAGACACGCAGGCAGAGACACGGAGACAGAGCCACAGAGACGGAGACTCTGGGGCAGAGACACAGAGACAGAGATTCAGAGGCACAGACAGAGAGAGAGAGACACAGAGACAGAGACACGGAGACAGAGACACAGAGACGGAGACACAGGGACAGAGACACAGAGACAGAGCCACAGAGACAGAGACAGAAACACAGAGAGAGAGATTCAGAGAGACAGTGACACAGAGACAGAGACGCAGAGCCGGAGACATGGACAGAGACACAGAGACGGCGACACAGAGACAGAGACACAGGGACCGTGACACAGGGAGAGAGACACAGAGACATAGACATAGAGACAGAGACACAGAGACAGAGACACAGAGACAGAGACACAGAGACAGAGACACAGAGACAGAGACACAGAGACAGAGACACAGAGACAGAGACACAGAGACAGAGACGCCGAGACAGAGATTCAGAGGCAGAGACACAGGGACAGGGACACAGAGACAGGGACACAGAGGCAGAGACACAGAGACAGAGGCGCAGAGACAGAGACACAGAGACGGAGACACAGAGACAGAGACAAAGACAGAGACACAGAGACAGAGAGACAGAGACGGAGACACAGGGACAGAGACACAGAGACAGAGACACAGAGACAGAGACGCAGAGACAGAGACACAGAGACAGAGACACAGAGACAGAGACACAGAGACAGAGACACAGGAACAGAGACACAGAGACAGCGACACATGGACAGGTTCACAGAGACAGAGACACTGAGACAGAGACACCGAGACAGAGACACAGAGACAGAGGTTCAGAGACAGTGACACAGAAACAGAGTCAGAGAGGCAGGGATACAGTGACAGAGACACAGAGACGCAGACAGAGGGACAGAGAGGCAGAGACAGAGACTCCGACACACAGAGACAGAGACAGAGACACAGAGACGGAGAAACATGGACAGAGACACAGAGACAGAGATTCAGAGGCAGAGACACAGGGACAGGGATACAGAGACAGGGACACAGAGGCAGAGACACAGAGACAGAGGCGCAGAGACAGAGACACAGAGACGGAGACACAGAGACAGAGACAAAGACAGAGACACAGAGACAGAGACACAGAGACAGAGACACAGAGACAGAGACACAGAGACAGAGACACAGAGACAGAGACACAGAGACAGAGACACAGAGACAGAGACACAGAGACAGAGACACAGAGACAGAGACACAGAGACAGAGACACAGAGACAGAGACACAGAGACAGAGACACAGAGACAGAGACACAGAGACAGAGACACAGAGACAGAGACACAGAGACAGAGACACAGAGACAGAGACACAGACACAGAGACACAGAGACAGAGACACAGAGACAGAGACACAGAGACAGAGACACAGAGACAGAGACACAGAGACACAGAGACACAGAGACAGAGACACAGAGACAGAGACACTGAGACAGAGACACAGAGACAGAGACACAGAGACAGAGACACAGAGACAGAGACACAGAGACAGAGACACAGAGACAGAGACACAGAGACAGAGACACAGAGACAGAGACACAGAGACAGAGACACAGAGACAGAGACACAGGGACAGGGATACAGAGACAGGGACACAGAGGCAGAGACACAGAGACAGAGGCGCAGAGACAGAGACACAGAGACGGAGACACAGAGACAGAGACAAAGACAGAGACACAGAGACAGAGACAAAGACAGAGACACAGAGACAGAGACACAGAGTCAGAGACACAGAGATAGAGACACAGAGAAACAGAAATGGAGACAGAGTACAGACACATAAAGACAGACACACACCGCGAGAGACACAGCGACAGAGACACGGAGGCACAGACACAGAGACGGAGACGCAAAGACCGAGACACAGTGACCGTGGCACAGGGATAGAGATACAGAGACAAAGACACAGAGACGGAGACAGAGACACAGAGAAAGAGACGCAGAGACGGAGATATGGGAACATAGACACAGAGACAGAGACACTGAGACAGCGACACGGCTACAGGAACACAGAGACAGAGACACAGAGAGCGAGACACAGAGATGGAGACACAGAGACCGAGACACAGAGACCGTGACACAGAGAGAGAGACACAGAGACATAGAGGCAGAAACAGAGACACAGAAACAGAGACACAGAGACAGAGACACAGTGACAGAAGCATAGACACAGAGACAGAGACACAGTTACAGAGGCACAGAGACAGAGACGCGGAGGCAGAGACACAGAGACAGAGACACAGAGAAAGAGAAACGGAGACAGAGACAGAGACATAGAGAGAGAGACACAGAGGCAGAGACACAGAGACAGACACACAGAGACGGAGACAGAGACAAAGAGACAGAGACACGGCGGCAGAGACACGGAGACAGAGCCACAGAGACACAGAGCAAGAGACAGAGACACAGAGAGATAGACACAGAGACAGAGACACGGAGGCAGAGACATAGAGGAATAGACACAGAGACAGAGATGCGGAGGCAGTGACACAGAGACAGAGACACAGAGACAGAGACGCAGCGACGGAGACACAGGAACAGAGACAGCGACACATGGACAGATTCACAGAGACAGAGACACAGGGACAGAGACAGAGACAGAAACACAGAGACAGAGACACAGAGACGGAGACTGTGGGACAGAGACACAGAGACAGAGACACAGAGCGAGAGAGGCAGAGACGGAGACACAGGGACAGAGACACAGAGACATTGACAAAGAGGCAGAGAAACAGGGACAGAGACACAGAGACAGAGACGCAGAGACAGAGACACAGAGACAGAGACACAGAGACAGAGACACAGAGACAGAGACACAGAGACAGAGACACATAGACAGAGACACAGAGACAGAGACACAGAGACAGAGACACAGAGACAGAGACACAGAGACAGAGACACAGAGACAGAGACACAGAGACAGAGACACAGAGACAGAAACACAGAGACAGAGACACAGAGACAGAGACACAGAGACAGAGACACAGAGACAGAGACACAGAGACAGAGACACAGAGACAGAGACACAGAGACAGAGACACAGAGAGAGAGACACAGAGACAGAGACACAGAGACAGAGACACAGAGACAGAGACACAGAGACAGAGACACAGAGACAGAGACACAGAGACAGAGACACAGAGACAGAGACACAGAGACAGAGACACAGAGACAGAGACACAGAGACAGAGACACAGAGACACAGAGACACAGAGACAGAGACACAGAGACAGAGACACTGAGACAGAGACACTGAGACAGAGACACAGAGACAGAGACACAGAGACAGAGACACAGAGACAGAGACACAGAGACAGAGACACAGAGACAGAGACACAGAGACAGAGACACAGAGACAGAGACACAGAGACGAAGACTGTGGGACAGAGACACAGAGACGGAGACTGTGGGACAGAGACACAGAGACAGAGACACAGTGAGACAGACAGAGACACAGAGACGAAGACACAGGGACAGAGACACAGAGACAGGAACACAGAGACAGATTCACAGAGACAGAGACACAGAGACAGAGACACAGAGACAGAGACACAGAGACAGAGACACAGAGACAGAGAGACAGAGACAGAGACACGGAGACAGAGACACAGAGACAGAGACACAGAGACAGAGACACAGAGACAGAGACACAGAGTCAGAGACACAGAGACAGAGACACAGAGACAGAGACACAGGGACAGAGACACAGAGGCAGAGACACAGAGACAGAGACACAGAGACCGAGACACAGAGACGGAGACACAGAGACAGGGACACAGAGAGAGTGACTCAGAGACAGAGACACGGAGGCAGAGACACAGAGGAATAGACACAGAGACACGGAGGCAGAGACACAGAGACAGGGAGACAGAGACAGAGACACAGAGACAGGGCACCGAGAGAGAGAGACAGAGACACAGAGACAGAGACACAGAGACAGAGACACAGAGACAGAGACACAGAGACGAAGACTGTGGGACAGAGACAAGGAGACAGAGACACAGAGAGAGTGACTCAGAGACAGAGACACGGAGGCAGAGACACAGAGACAGGGAGACAGAGACGGAGACACAGAGACAGGGACACAGAGAGAGTGACTCAGAGACAGAGACACGGAGGCAGAGACACAGAGACAGGGAGACAGAGACAGAGACACAGAGACAGGGCACCGAGAGAGAGAGACAGAGACACAGAGACAGAGACACAGAGACAGAGACACAGAGACGAAGATTGTGGGACAGAGACACAGAGACGGAGACTGTGGGACAGAGACACAGAGACAGAGACACAGTGAGACAGACAGAGACACAGAGACGAAGACACAGGGACAGAGACACAGAGACAGAAACACAGAGACAGATTCACAGAGACAGAGACACAGAGACAGAGGCACAGAGACGGAGACACAAGGACAGAGACACAGAGACAGGGACACAGGGAGAGAGACTCAGAGACAGAGACACAGACACAGAGATACAGAGACCGAGACGCCGAGACAGATACAGAGGCAGAGACACAGGGACAGAGACACGGAGACAGAGACACAGAGACAGAGACACAGAGACAGAGACACAGAGACAGAGACACAGAGACAGAGACACAGAGACAGAGATACAGAGACAGAGACAAGGAGACAGAGACACAGGGACAGAGACACAGAGACAGAGACACAGAGACAGAGACACAGAGACAGAGATACAGAGACAGAGACAAAGAGACAGTGACACAGAGACAGAGACACAGAGACAGAGACACAGAGACAGAGACACAGAGACAGAGACACAGAGACGGAGACTGTGGGACAGAGACACAGAGACGGTGACTGTGGGACAGAGACACAGAGACAGAGACACAGTGAGACAGACAGAGACACAGAGACGAAGACACAGGGACAGAGACACAGAGACAGAAACACAGAGACAGATTCACAGAGACAGAGACACAGAGACAGAGGCACAGAGACGGAGACACAAGGACAGAGACACAGAGACCCAGACACAGAGACAGAGATTCGGAGACAGAGACACAGAGACAGAGACACAGAGACAGAGACACAGAGACAGAGACACAGAGACAGAGACACAGAGACAGAGACACAGAGACAGAGACACAGAGACAGAGACACAGAGACAGAGACACAGAGACAGAGACACAGAGACGAAGACTGTGGGACAGAGACACAGAGACGGAGACTGTGGGACAGAGACACAGAGACAGAGGCAAAGAGACAGAGACACAGAGACATAGACACAGAGACAGAGACACAGAGACAGAGACACAGGGGCGGAGACTGTGGGACAGAGACACAGAGACAGAGACACAGGGGCGGAGACTGTGGGACAGAGACACAGAGACGGAGACTGTGGGACAGCGACACAGAGACAGAGACACAGTGAGACAGACAGAGACACATAGACGAAGACACAGGGCAGAGACACAGAGACAGAAACACAGAGACAGAGACACAGAGACAGAGGCACAGAGAGGGAGACACAAGGACAGAGACACAGAGACAGGGACACGGAGAGAGAGACTCAGAGACAGAGACAAAGAGACAGAGACACGGAGACATAGACACGGAGAGAGAGACACAGAGACAGAGACACAGGGACGGAGACTGTGGGACAGAGACACAGAGACAGAGACACAGTGAGACAGACAGAGACACAGAGACGAAGACACAGAGACAGAGACACAGAGACGGAGACTGTGGGACAGAGACACAGAGACGGAGACTGTGGGACAGAGACACAGAGACAGAGACACAGAGACAGAGACACAGAGACAGAGACACAGAGACAGAGACACAGAGACAGAGATACAGAGACAGAGACACAGAGACAGAGACACAGGGGCGGAGACTGTGGGACAGAGACACAGAGACGGAGACTGTGGGACAGCGACACAGAGACATAGACACAGAGACAGAGACACAGAGACAGAGACACAGGGGCGGAGACTGTGGGACAGAGACACAGAGACGGAGACTGTGGGACAGCGACGCAGAGACAGAGACACAGTGAGACAGACAGAGACACATAGACGAAGACACAGGGCAGAGACACAGAGACAGAAACACAGAGACAGAGACACAGAGACAGAGGCACAGAGAGGGAGACACAAGGACAGAGACACAGAGACAGGGACACAGAGAGAGAGACTCAGAGACAGAGACAAAGAGACAGAGACACGGAGACATAGACACGGAGAGAGAGACACAGAGACAGAGACACAGGGACGGAGACTGTGGGACAGAGACACAGAGACAGAGACACAGTGAGACAGACAGAGACACAGAGACGAAGACACAGAGACAGAAACACAGAGACGGAGACTGTGGGACAGAGACACAGAGACGGAGACTGTGGGACAGAGACACAGAGACAGGGACACAGTGTGACAGACAGAGACACAGAGACGAAGACACAGGGACAGAGACACAGAGACAGAAACACAGAGACAGATTCACAGAGACAGAGACACAGAGACAGAGGCACAGAGACGGAGACACAAGGACAGAGACACAGAGACAGAGACACAGAGACAGAGACACAGAGACAGAGACACAGAGACAGAGACACAGAGACAGAGACACAGAGACAGAGACACAGAGACAGAGACACAGAGACAGAGACACAGAGACAGAGACACAGAGACAGAGACACAGAGACAGAGACACAGAGACAGAGACACAGAGACAGAGACACAGAGACAGAGACACAGAGACAGAGACACAGAGACAGAGACACAGAGACAGAGACACAGAGACCGAGACACAGAGACCGAGACACAGAGACGGAGACACAGAGACAGGGACACAGAGAGAGTGACTCAGAGACAGAGACACGGAGGCAGAGACACAGAGGAATAGACACAGAGACACGGAGGCAGAGACACAGAGACAGGGAGACAGAGACAGAGACACAGAGACAGGGCACCGAGAGAGAGAGACAGAGACACAGAGACAGAGACACAGAGACAGAGACACAGAGACGAAGACTGTGGGACAGAGACACAGAGACGGAGACTGTGGGACAGAGACACAGAGACAGAGACACAGTGAGACAGACAGAGACACAGAGACGAAGACACAGGGACAGAGACACAGAGACAGAAACACAGAGACAGATTCACAGAGACAGAGACACAGAGACAGAGGCACAGAGACGGAGACACAAGGACAGAGACACAGAGACAGGGACACAGGGAGAGAGACTCAGAGACAGAGACACAGACACAGAGATACAGAGACCGAGACGCAGAGACAGATACAGAGGCAGAGACACAGGGACAGAGACACGGAGACAGAGACACAGAGACAGAGACACAGAGACAGAGACACAGAGACAGAGACACAGAGACAGAGATACAGAGACAGAGACAAGGAGACAGAGACACAGGGACAGAGACACAGAGACAGAGACACAGAGACAGAGACACAGAGACAGAGACACAGAGACAGAGATACAGAGACAGAGACAAAGAGACAGTGACACAGAGACAGAGACACAGAGACAGAGACACAGAGACAGAGACACAGAGACGGAGACTGTGGGACAGAGACACAGAGACAGAGACACAGTGAGACAGACAGAGACACAGAGACGAAGACACAGGGACAGAGACACAGAGACAGAAACACAAAGACAGATTCACAGAGACAGAGACACAGAGACAGAGGCACAGAGACGGAGACACAAGTACAGAGACACAGAGACCCAGACACAGAGACAGAGATTCGGAGACAGAGACACAGAGACAGAGACACAGAGACAGAGACACAGAGACAGAGACACAGAGACGAAGACTGTGGGACAGATACACAGAGACGGAGACTGTGGATCAGAGACACAGAGACAGAGGCAAAGAGACAGAGACACAGAGACATAGACACAGAGACAGAGACACAGAGACAGAGACACAGGGGCGGAGACTGTGGGACAGAGACACAGAGACGGAGACTGTGGGACAGAGACACAGAGACAGAGGCAAAGAGACAGAGACACAGAGACATAGACGCAGAGACAGAGACACAGAGACAGAGACACAGGGGCGGAGACTGTGGGACAGAGACACAGAGACGGAGACTGTGGGACAGCGACACAGAGACAGAGACACAGTGAGACAGACAGAGACACATAGACGAAGACACAGAGCAGAGACACAGAGACAGAAACACAGAGACAGAGACACAGAGACCGAGGCACAGAGAGGGAGACACAAGGACAGAGACACAGAGACAGGGACACAGAGAGAGAGACTCAGAGACAGAGACAAAGAGACAGAGACACGGAGACATAGACACGGAGAGAGAGACACAGAGACAGAGACACAGGGACGGAGACTGTGGGACAGAGACACAGAGACAGAGACACAGTGAGACAGACAGAGACACAGAGACGAAGACACAGAGACAGAGACACAGAGACGGAGACTGTGGGACAGAAACACAGAGACGGAGACTGTGGGACAGAGACACAGAGACAGAGACACAGTGAGACAGACAGAGACACAGAGACGAAGACACAGGGACAGAGACACAGAGACAGAAACACAGAGACAGATTCACAGAGACAGAGACACAGAGACAGAGGCACAGAGACGGAGATACAGAGACAGGGAGACAGAGACAGAGACACAGAGACAGGGCACCCAGAGAGAGAGACAGAGACACAGAGACAGAGACACAGAGACAGAGACACAGAGACGAAGACTGTGGGACAGAGACACAGAGACGGAGACTGTAGGACAGAGACACAGAGACAGAGACACAGAGACGAAGACACAGGGACAGAGACACAGAGACAGAAACACAGAGACAGATTCACAGAGACAGAGACACAGAGACAGAGGCACAGAGACGGAGACACAAGGACAGAGACACAGAGACAGGGACACAGGGAGAGAGACTCAGAGACAGAGACACAGACACAGAGATACAGAGACCGAGACGCAGAGACAGATACAGAGGCAGAAGCACAGGGACAGAGACACGGAGACAGAGACACAGAGACAGAGACACAGAGACAGAGACACAGAGACAGAGACACAGAGACAGAGACACAGAGACAGAGATACAGAGACAGAGACAAGGAGACAGAGACACAGGGACAGAGACACAGAGACAGAGACACAGAGACAGAGACACAGAGACAGAGATACAGAGACAGAGACAAAGAGACAGTGACACAGAGACAGAGACACAGAGACAGAGACACAGAGACAGAGACACAGAGACAGAGACACAGAGACGGAGACTGTGGGACAGAGACACAGAGACGGAGACTGTGGGACAGAGACACAGAGACAGAGACACAGAGACAGAGACGCAGAGACAGAGACACAGAGACAGAGACACAGAGACAGAGACACAGAGACAGAGACACAGAGACAGAGACACAGAGACAGAGATACAGAGACAGAGACAAGGAGACAGAGACACAGGGACAGAGACACAGAGACAGAGACACAGAGACAGAGACACAGAGACAGAGATACAGAGACAGAGACAAAGAGACAGTGACACAGAGACAGAGACACAGAGACAGAGACACAGAGACAGAGACACAGAGACAGAGACACAGAGACAGAGACACAGAGACGGAGACTGTGGGACAGAGACACAGAGACGGAGACTGTGGGACAGAGACACAGAGACAGAGACACAGAGACAGAGACGCAGAGACAGAGACACAGAGACAGAGACACAGAGACAGAGACACAGAGACAGAGACACAGAGACGGAGACTGTGGGACAGAGACACAGAGACGGAGACTGTGGGACAGAGACACAGAGACAGAGACACAGTGAGACAGACAGAGACACAGAGACGAAGACACAGGGACAGAGACACAGAGACAGAAACACAGAGACAGATTCACAGAGACAGAGACACAGAGACAGAGGCACAGAGACGGAGACACAAGGACAGAGACACAGAGACAGGGACACAGAGAGAGAGACTCAGAGACAGAGACACAGAGACGAAGACTGTGGGACAGAGACACAGAGACGGAGACTGTGGGACAGAGACACAGAGACAGAGACACAGTGAGACAGACAGAGACACAGAGACGAAGACACAGGGACAGAGACACAGAGACAGAAACACAGAGACAGATTCACAGAGACAGAGACACAGAGACAGAGGCACAGAGACGGAGACACAAGGACAGAGACACAGAGACAGGGACACAGAGAGAGAGACTCAGAGACAGAGACACAGAGACGAAGACTGTGGGACAGAGACACAGAGACGGGGACTGTGGGACAGAGACACAGAGACAGAGACACAGTGAGACAGACAGAGACACAGAGACGAAGACACAGGGACAGAGACACAGAGACAGAAACACAGAGACAGATTCACAGAGACAGAGACACAGAGACAGAGACACAGAGACAGAGACACAGAGACAGAGACACAGAGACAGAGACACAGAGACAGAGACACAGAGACAGAGACACAGAGACAGAGACACAGAGACAGAGAAACAGAGACAGAGACACAGAGACAGAGACACAGAGACAGAGACACAGAGACAGAGACACAGAGACAGAGACACAGAGACAGAGACACAGAGACAGAGACACAGAGACAGAGACACAGAGACAGAGACACAGAGACCGAGACACAGAGACGGAGACACAGAGACAGGGACACAGAGAGAGTGACTCAGAGACAGAGACACGGAGGCAGAGACACAGAGGAATAGACACAGAGACACGGAGGCAGAGACACAGAGACAGGGAGACAGAGACAGAGACACAGAGACAGGGCACCGAGAGAGAGAGACAGAGACACAGAGACAGAGACACAGAGACGAAGACTGTGGGACAGAGACACAGAGACGGAGACTGTGGGACAGAGACACAGAGACAGAGACACAGTGAGACAGACAGAGACACAGAGACGAAGACACAGGGACAGAGACACAGAGACAGAAACACAGAGACAGATTCACAGAGACAGAGACACAGAGACAGAGGCACAGAGACGGAGACACAAGGACAGAGACACAGAGACAGGGACACAGGGAGAGAGAGTCAGAGACAGAGACACAGACACAGAGATACAGAGACCGAGACGCAGAGACAGATACAGAGGCAGAGACACAGGGACAGAGACACGGAGACAGAGACACAGAGACAGAGACACAGAGACAGAGACACAGAGACAGAGACACAGAGACAGAGACACAGAGACAGAGACACAGAGACAGAGACACAGAGACAGAGACACAGAGACAGAGATACAGAGACAGAGACAAGGAGACAGAGACACAGGGACAGAGACACAGAGACAGAGACACAGAGACAGAGACACAGAGACAGAGATACAGAGACAGAGACAAAGAGACAGTGACACAGAGACAGAGACACAGAGACAGAGACACAGAGACAGAGACACAGAGACGGAGACTGTGCGACAGAGACACAGAGACGGAGACTGTGGGACAGAGACACAGAGACAGAGACACAGTGAGACAGACAGAGACACAGAGACGAAGACACAGGGACAGAGACACAGAGACAGAAACACAGAGACAGATTCACAGAGACAGAGACACAGAGACAGAGGCACAGAGACGGAGACACAAGGACAGAGACACAGAGACCCAGCCACAGAGACAGAGATTCGGAGACAGAGACACAGAGACAGAGACACAGAGACAGAGACACAGAGACAGAGACACAGAGACAGAGACACAGAGACAGAGACACAGAGACAGAGACACAGAGACAGAGACACAGAGACAGAGACACAGAGACAGAGACACAGAGACAGAGACACAGAGACAGAGACACAGAGACAGAGACACAGAGACAGAGACACAGAGACAGAGACACAGAGACGGCGACACAGGTACAGAGACACACGGACAGAGGCATAGACACAGAGACAGAGTCACAGAGACAGTGACACAGGGACAGGGACACAGAGACAGAGGCACAGGGACGGAGACACAAGGACAGAGACTCAGAGACAGAGACACGGAGGCAGAGACACAGAGGAATAGACACAGAGACACGGAGGCAGAGACACAGAGACAGGGAGACAGAGACAGAGACACAGAGACAGGGCACCGAGAGAGAGAGACAGAGACACAGAGACACAGACACAGAGACAGAGACACAGAGACGAAGACTGTGGGACAGAGACACAGAGACGGAGACTGTGGGACAGAGACACAGAGACAGAGACACAGTGAGACAGACAGAGACACAGAGACGAAGACACAGGGACAGAGACACAGAGACAGAAACACAGAGACAGATTCACAGAGACAGAGACACAGAGACAGAGGCACAGAGACGGAGACACAAGGACAGAGACACAGAGACAGGGACACAGGGAGAGAGACTCAGAGACAGAGACACAGACACAGAGATACAGAGACCGAGACGCAGAGACAGATACAGAGGCAGAGACACAGGGACAGAGACACGGAGACAGAGACACAGAGACAGAGACACAGAGACAGAGACAGAGACACAGAGACAGAGACACAGAGACAGAGATACAGTGAGACAGACAGAGACACAGAGACGAAGACACAGGGACAGAGACACAGAGACAGAGACACAGAGAGGGAGACACAAGGACAGAGACACAGAGACAGGGACACAGAGAGAGAGACTCAGAGACAGAGGCAAAGAGACAGAGACACGGAGACATAGACACGGAGAGAGAGACACAGAGACAGAGATACAGGGACGGAGACTGTGGGACAGAGACACAGAGACAGAGACACAGTGAGACAGACAGAGACACAGAGACGAAGACACAGGGACAGAGACACAGAGACAGGGACACAGAGACAGAGACACAGAGACAGAGACACAGAGACAGAGACACAGAGACAGAGACACAGAGACGGCGACACAGGTACAGAGACACACGGACAGAGACGGCGACACAGGTACAGAGACACACGGACAGAGGCATAGACACAGAGACAGAGTCACAGAGACAGTGACACAGGGACAGGGACACAGAGACAGAGGCACAGGGACGGAGACACAAGGACAGAGACTCAGAGACAGAGACACGGAGGCAGAGACACAGAGGAATAGACACAGAGACACGGAGGCAGAGACACAGAGACAGGGAGACAGAGACAGAGACACAGAGACAGGGCACCGAGAGAGAGAGACAGAGACACAGAGACACAGACACAGAGACAGAGACACAGAGACGAAGACTGTGGGACAGAGACACAGAGACGGAGACTGTGGGACAGAGACACAGAGACAGAGACACAGTGAGACAGACAGAGACACAGAGACGAAGACACAGGGACAGAGACACAGAGACAGAAACACAGAGACAGATTCACAGAGACAGAGACACAGAGACAGAGGCACAGAGACGGAGGCACAAGGACAGAGACACAGAGACAGGGACACAGGGAGAGAGACTCAGAGACAGAGACACAGACACAGAGATACAGAGACCGAGACGCAGAGACAGATACAGAGGCAGAGACACAGGGACAGAGACACGGAGACAGAGACACAGAGACAGAGACACAGAGACAGAGACGCAGAGACAGAGACACAGAGACAGAGATACAGTGAGACAGACAGAGACACAGAGACGAAGACACAGGGACAGAGACACAGAGACAGAGACACAGAGAGGGAGACACAAGGACAGAGACACAGAGACAGGGACACAGAGAGAGAGACTCAGAGACAGAGACAAAGAGACAGAGACACGGAGACATAGACACGGAGAGAGAGACACAGAGACAGAGATACAGGGACGGAGACTGTGGGACAGAGACACAGAGACAGAGACACAGTGAGACAGACAGAGACACAGAGACGAAGACACAGGGACAGAGACACAGAGACAGGGACACAGAGACAGAGACACAGAGACAGGGACACCGAGAGAGAGAGACAGAGACACAGAGACGGACGCAGAGGGACAGACACAGAGCCAGAGACACAGAGAAAGAGAAACAGAGACAGAGACAGAGAGAGAGACAGAGACAGAGACAGAGACAGAGACAGAGACAGAGACAGAGACAGAGACACAGAGACAGGGACACAGAGACAGGGACACAGACAAAGAGCAACAGAGACAGAGACAGGGACACAGAGAGAGAGACTCAGAGACAGAGACATGGGGACAGAGATACAGAGACCGAGACGCAGAGACAGATACAGAGGCAGAGACACAGAGACAGAGACAGAGACACAGAGACGGAGACGCAGGGACGGAGACACAGAGACCCAGACACAGAGACAGAGGCACAGAGACAGAGACATAGAGACAGAGACACAGGGACAGAGACACAGAGACAGAGACACAGAGACGGAGACACAGGGACAGAGACACAGAGACAGGGACACAGAGAGAGTGACTCAGAGACAGAAACACAGAGACAGATTCACAGAGACAAAGACTCAGAGATAGAGACACAGGGACAGAGACAGAGACAGAGACACAGAGACAGAGACACAGAGACAGAGACACAGAGACAGAGACACAGAGACGGAGACTGTGGGACAGAGACACAGAGACGGAGACTGTGGGACAGAGACACAGAGACAGAGACACAGAGACAGAGACACAGAGACAGAGACACAGAGACAGAGACACAGAGACAGATACACAGAGACAGAGACACAGAGACAGAGACACAGAGACAGAGACACAGAGACAGAGACACAGAGACAGAGACACAGAGACAGAGACACAGAGACAGAGACACAGAGACAGAGGCACAGAGACGGAGACACAAGGACAGAGACACAGAGACAGGGACACAGGGAGAGAGACTCAGAGACAGAGACACAGACACAGAGATACAGAGACCGAGACGCAGAGACAGATACAGAGGCAGAGACACAGGGACAGAGACACGGAGACAGAGACACAGAGACAGAGACACAGAGACAGAGACACAGAGACAGAGACACAGAGACAGAGACACAGAGACAGAGATACAGAGACAGAGACAAGGAGACAGAGACACAGGGACAGAGACACAGAGACAGAGACACAGAGACAGAGACACAGAGACAGAGATACAGAGACAGAGACAAAGAGACAGTGACACAGAGACAGAGACACAGAGACAGAGACACAGAGACAGAGACACAGAGACAGAGACACAGAGACAGAGACACAGAGACGGAGACTGTGCGACAGAGACACAGAGACGGAGACTGTGGGACAGAGACACAGAGACAGAGACACAGTGAGACAGACAGAGACACAGAGACGAAGACACAGAGACAGAAACACAGAGACAGATTCACAGAGACAGAGACACAGAGACAGAGGCACAGAGACAGGGACACAGAGAGAGTGACTCAGAGACAGAAACACAGAGACAGATTCACAGAGACAAAGACTCAGAGATAGAGACACAGGGACAGAGACAGAGACAGAGACACAGAGACAGAGACACAGAGACAGAGACACAGAGACAGAGACACAGAGACAGAGACACAGAGGCAGAGACACAGAGACAGAGACACAGAGACAGAGACACAGAGACAGAGATACAGTGAGACAGACAGAGACACAGAGACGAAGACACAGGGACAGAGACACAGAGACAGAGACACAGAGAGAGTGACTCAGAGACAGAAACACAGAGACAGATTCACAGAGACAAAGACTCAGAGATAGAGACACAGGGACAGAGACAGAGACAGAGACACAGAGACAGAGACACAGAGACGGAGACTGTGGGACAGAGACACAGAGACGGAGACTGTGGGACAGAGACACAGAGACAGAGACACAGATACAGAGACACAGAGACAGAGACACAGAGACAGAGACACAGAGACAGATACACAGAGACAGAGACACAGAGACAGAGACACAGAGACAGAGACACAGAGACAGAGACACAGAGACAGAGACACAGAGACAGAGACACAGAGACAGAGACACAGAGACAGAGACACAGAGACAGAGACACAGAGACCGAGACACAGAGACGGAGACACAGAGACAGGGACACGGAGAGAGTGACTCAGAGACAGAGACACGGAGGCAGAGACACAGAGGAATAGACACAGAGACACGGAGGCAGAGACACAGAGACAGGGAGACAGAGACAGAGACACAGAGACAGGGCACCGAGAGAGAGAGACAGAGACACAGAGACAGAGACACAGAGACAGAGACACAGAGACGAAGACTGTGGGACAGCGACACAGAGACGGAGACTGTGGGACAGAGACACAGAGACAGAGACACAGTGAGACAGACAGAGACACAGAGACGAAGACACAGGGACAGAGACACAGAGACAGAAACACAGAGACAGATTCACAGAGACAGAGACACAGAGACAGAGGCACAGAGACGGAGACACAAGGACAGAGACACAGAGACAGGGACACAGGGAGAGAGACTCAGAGACAGAGACACAGACACAGAGATACAGAGACCGAGACGCAGAGACAGATACAGAGGCAGAGACACAGGGACAGAGACACGGAGACAGAGACACAGAGACAGAGACACAGAGACAGAGACACAGAGACAGAGACACAGAGACAGAGACACAGAGACAGAGATACAGAGACAGAGACAAGGAGACAGAGACACAGGGACAGAGACACAGAGACAGAGACACAGAGACAGAGACACAGAGACAGAGATACAGAGACAGAGGCAAAGAGACAGTGACACAGAGACAGAGACACAGAGACAGAGACACAGAGACAGAGACACAGAGACAGAGACACAGAGACGGAGACTGTGCGACAGAGACACAGAGACGGAGACTGTGGGACAGAGACACAGAGACAGAGACACAGTGAGACAGACAGAGACACAGAGACGAAGACACAGAGACAGAAACACAGAGACAGATTCACAGAGACAGAGACACAGAGACAGAGGCACAGAGACAGGGACACAGAGAGAGTGACTCAGAGACAGAAACACAGAGACAGATTCACAGAGACAAAGACTCAGAGATAGAGACACAGGGACAGAGACAGAGACAGAGACACAGAGACAGAGACACAGAGACAGAGACACAGAGACAGAGACACAGAGACAGAGACACAGAGACAGAGACACAGAGGCAGAGACACAGAGACAGAGACACAGAGACAGAGACTCAGAGACAGAGACACAGGGGCAAGGACACCGAGACAGAAACACAGAGACAGAAACACAGAGACAGAGACACAGAGACAGAGACACAGAGACAGAGACACAGAGACAGAGACACAGAGACGAAGACTGTAGGACAGGGACACAGAGACGGAGACTGTGGGACAGAGACACAGAGACAGAGACACAGTGAGACAGACAGAGACACAGAGACGAAGACACAGGGACGGAGACACAGAGACGGAAACACAGAGACAGATTCACAGAGACAGAGACACAGAGACAGAGGCACAGAGACGGAGACACAAGGACAGAGACACAGAGACAGGGACACAGAGAGAGAGACTCAGAGACAGAGACAAAGAGGCAGAGACACGGAGACATAGACACGGAGAGAGAGACACAGAGACAGAGACACAGGGACGGAGACTGTGGGACAGAGACACAGTGAGACAGACAGAGACACAGAGACGAAGACACAGGGACAGAGACACAGAGACAGGGACACAGAGACAGAGACACGGAGACAGGGACACCGAGAGAGAGAGACAGAGACACAGAGACGGACGCAGAGGGACAGACACAGAGCCAGAGACACAGAGAAAGAGAAACAGAGACAGAGACAGAGAGAGAGACAGAGACAGAGACAGAGACAGAGATAGAGACAGAGACAGAGACACAGAGACAGGGACACAGAGAAAGAGCAACAGAGACAGAGACAGGGTCACAGAGACAGAGACTCAGAGACAGATACACGCACACAGAGACACAGACAGAGACACAGAGACGGAGACACAGGGACAGAGACACAGAGAAAGAGAAACGGAGACAGAGACAGAGACAGAGACACAGAGACAGAGCCTCAGAGACAGAGACACACGCACAGAGACAGAGACAGAGACACAGAGACGGAGACACAGGGACAGAGACACAGAAACAGGGACACAGAGACAGAGTCACAGAGACAGAGTCACAGAGACAGAGACACAGAGACAGGGACACAGACACAGAGACAAAGAGACAGAGACACAGAGACAGAGACACAGAGACAGAGACACACGCACAGAGACAGAGACAGAGACACAGAGACGGAGACACAGGGACAGAGACACAGAGACAGAGACACAGAGACAGAGACACAGAGACAGAGACGCAGAGACAGAGACACAAGGACAGAGACACAGAGACAGGGACACAGGGAGAGAGACTCAGAGACAGAGACACAGACACAGAGATACAGAGACCGAGACGCAGAGACAGATACAGAGGCAGAGACACAGGGACAGAGACACGGAGACAGAGACACAGAGACAGAGGCACAGAGACAGAGACACAGAGACAGAGACACAGAGACAGAGACACAGAGACAGAGATACAGAGACAGAGACAAGGAGACAGAGACACAGGGACAGAGACACAGAGACAGAGACACAGAGACAGAGACACAGAGACAGAGATACAGAGACAGAGACAAAGAGACAGTGACACAGAGACAGAGACACAGAGACAGAGACACAGAGACAGAGACACAGAGACGGAGACTGTGCGACAGAGACACAGAGACGGAGACTGTGGGACAGAGACACAGAGACAGAGACACAGTGAGACAGACAGAGACACAGAGACGAAGACACAGAGACAGAAACACAGAGACAGAGGCACAGAGACGGAGACACAAGGACAGAGACACAGAGACCCAGACACAGAGACAGAGATTCGGAGACAGAGACACAGAGACAGAGACACAGAGACAGAGACACTGAGACAGAGACACAGAGACAGAGACACAGAGACAGAGACACAGAGACAGAGACACAGAGACAGAGACACAGAGACAGAGACACAGAGACAGAGACACAGAGACAGAGACACAGAGACAGAGACACAGAGACAGAGACACAGAGACAGAGACACAGAGACAGAGACACAGAGACAGAGACACAGAGACAGAGACACAGAGACAGAGACACAGAGACAGAGACACAGAGACAGAGACACAGAGACAGAGACACAGAGACAGAGACACAGAGGCATAGACACAGAGACAGAGTCACAGAGACAGTGACACAGGGACAGGGACACAGAGACAGAGGCACAGAGACGGAGACACAAGGACAGAAACTCAGAGACAGAGACACGGAGGCAGAGACACAGAGGAATAGACACAGAGACACGGAGGCAGAGACACAGAGACAGGGAGACAGAGACAGAGACACAGAGACAGGGCACCGAGAGAGAGAGACAGAGACACAGAGACAGAGACACAGAGACAGAGACACAGAGACAGAGACACAGAGACGGAGACTGTGCGACAGAGACACAGAGACGGAGACTGTGGGACAGAGACACAGAGACAGAGACACAGTGAGACAGACAGAGACACAGAGACGAAGACACAGAGACAGAAACACAGAGACAGATTCACAGAGACAGAGACACAGAGACAGAGGCACAGAGACGGAGACACAAGGACAGAGACACAGAGACCCAGACACAGAGACAGAGATTCGGAGACAGAGACACAGAGACAGAGACACAGAGACAGAGACACAGAGACAGAGACACAGAGACAGAGACACAGAGACAGAGACACAGAGACAGAGGCACAGAGACGGAGACACAAGGACAGAGACACAGAGACAGGGACACAGAGAGAGAGACTCAGAGACAGGGACACAGAGACGAAGACTGTGGGACAGAGACACAGAGACGGAGACTGTGGGACAGAGACACAGAGACAGAGACACAGTGAGACAGACAGAGACACAGAGACGAAGACACAGGGACAGAGACACAGAGACAGAAACACAGAGACAGATTCACAGAGACAGAGACACAAAGACAGAGGCACAGAGACGGAGACACAAGGACAGAGACACAGAGACAGGGACACAGGGAGAGAGACTCAGAGACAGAGACACAGACACAGAGATACAGAGACCGAGACGCAGAGACAGATACAGAGGCAGAGACACAGGGACAGAGACACGGAGACAGAGACACAGAGACAGAGACACAGAGACAGAGACACAGAGACAGAGACACAGAGACAGAGATACAGTGAGACAGACAGAGACACAGAGACGAAGACACAGGGACAGAGACACAGAGACAGAGACACAGAGAGGGAGACACAAGGACAGAGACACAGAGACAGGGACACAGAGAGAGAGACTCAGAGACAGAGACAAAGAGACAGAGACACGGAGACATAGACACGGAGAGAGAGACACAGAGACAGAGATACAGGGACGGAGACTGTGGGACAGAGACACAGAGACAGAGACACAGTGAGACAGACAGAGACACAGAGACGAAGACACAGGGACAGAGACACAGAGACAGGGACACCGAGAGAGAGAGACAGAGACACAGAGACGGACGCAGAGGGACAGACACAGAGCCAGAGACACAGAGAAAGAGAAACAGAGACAGAGACAGAGAGAGAGACAGAGACAGAGACAGAGACAGAGACAGAGACAGAGACAGAGACAGAGACAGAGACACAGAGACAGGGACACAGACAACCAGCAACAGAGACAGAGACAGGGACACAGAGAGAGAGACTCAGAGACAGAGACATAGAGACAGAGATACAGAGACCGAGACGCAGAGACGGATACAGAGGCAGAGACACAGAGACAGAGACAGAGACACAGAGACGGAGACGCAGGGACGGAGACACAGAGACCCAGACACAGAGACAGAGGCACAGAGACAGAGACATAGAGACAGAGACACAGGGACAGAGACACAGAGACAGAGACACAGAGACGGAGACACAGGGACAGAGACACAGAGACAGGGACACAGAGAGAGTGACTCAGAGACAGAAACACAGAGACAGATTCACAGAGACAAAGACTCAGAAATAGAGACACAGGGACAGAGACAGAGACAGAGACACAGAGACAGAGACACAGAGACGGAGACTGTGGGACAGAGACACAGAGACGGAGACTGTGGGACAGAGACACAGAGACAGAGACACAGAGACAGAGACACAGAGACAGAGACACAGAGACAGGGCACCGAGAGAGAGAGACAGAGACACAGAGACAGAGACACAGAGACAGAGACACAGAGACAGAGACACAGAGACAGAGACACAGAGACGAAGACTGTGGGACAGAGACACAGAGACGGAGACTGTGGGACAGAGACACAGAGACAGAGACACAGTGAGACAGACAGAGACACAGAGACGAAGACACAGGGACAGAGACACAGAGACAGAAACACAGAGACAGATTCACAGAGACAGAGACACAGAGGCAGAGGCACAGAGACGGAGACACAAGGACAGAGACACAGAGACAGGGACACAGGGAGAGAGACTCAGAGACAGAGACACAGACACAGAGATACAGAGACCGAGACGCAGAGACAGATACAGAGGCAGAGACACAGGGACCGAGACACGGAGACAGAGACACAGAGACAGAGACACAGAGACAGAGACACAGAGACAGAGACACAGAGACAGAGACACAGAGACAGAGATACAGAGACAGAGACAAGGAGACAGAGACACAGGGACAGAGACACAGAGACAGAGACACAGAGACAGAGACACAGAGACAGAGATACAGAGACAGAGACAAAGAGACAGTGACACAGAGACAGAGACACAGAGACAGAGACACAGAGACAGAGACACAGAGACAGAGACACAGAGACAGAGACACAGAGACGGAGACTGTGCGACAGAGACACAGAGACGGAGACTGTGGGACAGAGACACAGAGACAGAGACACAGTGAGACAGACAGAGACACAGAGACGAAGACACAGAGACAGAAACACAGAGACAGACTCACAGAGACAGAGACACAGAGACAGAGGCACAGAGACGGAGACACAAGGACAGAGGCACAGAGACGGAGACACAAGGACAGAGACACAGAGACCCAGACACAGAGACAGAGATTCGGAGACAGAGACACAGAGACAGAGACACAGAGACAGAGACACAGAGACAGAGACACAGAGACAGAGACACAGAGACAGAGACACAGAGACAGAGACACAGAGACGGCGACACAGGTACAGAGACACACGGACAGAGGCATAGACACAGAGACAGAGTCACAGAGACAGTGACACAGGGACAGGGACACAGAGACAGAGGCACAGAGACGGAGACACAAGGACAGAAACTCAGAGACAGAGACACGGAGGCAGAGACACAGAGGAATAGACACAGAGACACGGAGGCAGAGACACAGAGACAGGGAGACAGAGACAGAGACACAGAGACAGGGCACCGAGAGAGAGAGACAGAGACACAGAGACACAGACACAGAGACAGAGACACAGAGACGAAGACTGTGGGACAGAGACACAGAGACGGAGACTGTGGGACAGAGACACAGAGACAGAGACACAGTGAGACAGACAGAGACACAGAGACGAAGACACAGGGACAGAGACACAGAGACAGAAACACAGAGACAGATTCACAGAGACAGAGACACAGAGACAGAGGCACAGAGACGGAGACACAAGGACAGAGACACAGAGACAGGGACACAGGGAGAGAGACTCAGAGACAGAGACACAGACACAGAGATACAGAGACCGAGACGCAGAGACAGATACAGAGGCAGAGACACAGGGACAGAGACACGGAGACAGAGACACAGAGACAGAGACACAGAGACAGAGACACAGAGACAGAGACACAGAGACAGAGATACAGTGAGACAGACAGAGACACAGAGACGAAGACACAGGGACAGAGACACAGAGACAGAGACACAGAGAGGGAGACACAAGGACAGAGACACAGAGACAGGGACACAGAGAGAGAGACTCAGAGACAGAGACAAAGAGACAGAGACACGGAGACATAGACACGGAGAGAGAGACACAGAGACAGAGATACAGGGACGGAGACTGTGGGACAGAGACACAGAGACAGAGACACAGTGAGACAGACAGAGACACAGAGACGAAGACACAGGGACAGAGACACAGAGACAGGGACACAGAGACAGTGACACAGAGACAGGGACACCGAGAGAGAGAGACAGAGACACAGAGACGGACGCAGAGGGACAGACACAGAGCCAGAGACACAGAGAAAGAGAAACAGAGACAGAGACAGAGAGAGAGACAGAGACAGAGACAGAGACAGAGACAGAGACAGAGACAGAGACAGAGACACAGAGACAGGGACACAGACAACGAGCAACTGAGACAGAGACAGGGACACAGAGAGAGAGACTCAGAGACAGAGACATAGAGACAGAGATACAGAGACCGAGACGCAGAGACAGATACAGCGGCAGAGACACAGAGACAGAGACAGAGACACAGAGACGGAGACGCAGGGACGGAGACACAGAGACAGAGACACAGAGACAGGGACACAGAGACAGAGACACAGAGAGAGGGACACCGAGAGAGAGAGACAGAGACACAGAGACGGACGCAGAGGGACAGACACAGAGCCAGAGACACAGAGAAAGAGAAACAGAGACAGAGACAGAGAGAGAGACAGAGACAGAGACAGAGACAGAGACAGAGACAGAGACAGAGACAGAGACAGAGACACAGAGACAGGGACACAGACAACGAGCAACAGAGACAGAGACAGGGACACAGAGAGAGAGACTCAGAGACAGAGACATAGAGACAGAGATACAGAGACCGAGACGCAGAGACAGATACAGAGGCAGAGACACAGAGACAGAGACAGAGACACAGAGACGGAGACGCAGGGACGGAGACACAGAGACCCAGACACAGAGACAGAGGCACAGAGACAGAGACATAGAGACAGAGACACAGGGACAGAGACACAGAGACAGAGACACAGAGACGGAGACACAGGGACAGAGACACAGAGACAGGGACACAGAGAGAGTGACTCAGAGACAGAAACACAGAGACAGATTCACAGAGACAAAGACTCAGAGATAGAGACACAGGGACAGAGACAGAGACAGAGACACAGAGACCGAGACACAGAGACGGAGACTGTGGGACAGAGACACAGAGACGGAGACTGTGGGACAGAGACACAGAGACAGAGACACAGTGAGACAGACAGAGACACAGAGACGAAGACACAGGGACAGAGACACAGAGACAGAAACACAGAGACAGATTCACAGAGACAGAGACACAGAGACAGAGGCACAGAGACGGAGACACAAGGACAGAGACACAGAGACAGGGACACAGAGAGAGAGACTCAGAGACAGGGACACAGAGACGAAGACTGTGGGACAGAGACACAGAGACGGAGACTGTGGGACAGAGACACAGAGACAGAGACACAGTGAGACAGACAGAGACACAGAGACGAAGACACAGGGACAGAGACACAGAGACAGAAACACAGAGACAGATTCACAGAGACAGAGACACAGAGACAGAGACACAGAGACAGAGACACAGAGACAGAGACACAGAGACAGAGACACAGAGACAGAGACACAGAGACAGAGACACAGAGACAGAGACACAGAGACAGAGACACAGAGGCAGAGACACAGAGACAGAGACACAGAGACAGAGACACAGAGACAGAGACACAGAGACAGAGACACAGAGACAGAGACACAGAGACAGAGACACAGAGACAGAGACACAGAGACAGAGACACAGAGACCGAGACACAGAGACGGAGACACAGAGACAGGGACACGGAGAGAGTGACTCAGAGACAGAGACACGGAGGCAGAGACACAGAGGAATAGACACAGAGACACGGAGGCAGAGACACAGAGACAGGGAGACAGAGACAGAGACACAGAGACAGGGCACCGAGAGAGAGAGACAGAGACACAGAGACAGAGACACAGAGACAGAGACACAGAGACGAAGACTGTGGGACAGAGACACAGAGACGGAGACTGTGGGACAGAGACACAGAGACAGAGACACAGTGAGACAGACAGAGACACAGAGACGAAGACACAGGGACAGAGACACAGAGACAGAAACACAGAGACAGCTTCACAGAGACAGAGACACAGAGACAGGGACACAGGGAGAGAGACTCAGAGACAGAGACACAGACACAGAGATACAGAGACCGAGACGCAGAGACAGATACAGAGGCAGAGACACAGGGACAGAGACACGGAGACAGAGACACAGAGACAGAGACACAGAGACAGAGACACAGAGACAGAGACACAGAGACAGAGATACAGAGACAGAGACAAGGAGACAGAGACACAGGGACAGAGACACAGAGACAGAGACACAGAGACAGAGACACAGAGACAGAGACACAGAGACAGAGATACAGAGACAGAGACAAAGAGACAGTGACACAGAGACAGAGACACAGAGACAGAGACACAGAGACAGAGACACAGAGACGGAGACTGTGCGACAGAGACACAGAGACGGAGACTGTGGGACAGAGACACAGAGACAGAGACACAGTGAGACAGACAGAGACACAGAGACGAAGACACAGAGACAGAAACACAGAGACAGATTCACAGAGACAGAGACACAGAGACAGAGGCACAGAGACGGAGACACAAGGACAGAGACACAGAGACCCAGACACACAGACAGAGATTCGGAGACAGAGACACAGAGACAGAGACACAGAGACAGAGACACAGAGACAGAGACACAGAGACAGAGACACAGAGACAGAGACACAGAGACAGAGACACAGAGACAGAGACACAGAGACAGAGACACAGAGACAGAGACACAGAGACAGAGACACAGAGACAGAGACACAGAGACAGAGACAGAGACACAGAGACAGAGACACAGAGACGGCGACACAGGTACAGAGACACACGGACAGAGGCATAGACACAGAGACAGAGTCACAGAGACAGTGACACAGGGACAGGGACACAGAGACAGAGGCACAGAGACGGAGACACAAGGACAGAAACTCAGAGACAGAGACACGGAGGCAGAGACACAGAGGAATAGACACAGAGACACGGAGGCAGAGACACAGAGACAGGGAGACAGAGACAGAGACACAGAGACAGGGCACCGAGAGAGAGAGACAGAGACACAGAGACAGAGACACAGAGACAGAGACACAGAGACAGAGACACAGAGACGAAGACTGTGGGGACAGAGACACAGAGACGGAGACTGTGGGACAGAGACACAGAGACAGAGACACAGTGAGACAGACAGAGACACAGAGACGAAGACACAGGGACAGAGACACAGAGACAGAAACACAGAGACAGATTCACAGAGACAGAGACACAGAGACAGAGGCACAGAGACGGAGACACAAGGACAGAGACACAGAGACAGGGACACAGGGAGAGAGACTCAGAGACAGAGACACAGACACAGAGATACAGAGACCGAGACGCAGAGACAGATACAGAGGCAGAGACACAGGGACAGAGACACGGAGACAGAGACACAGAGACAGAGACACAGAGACAGAGACACAGAGACAGAGACACAGAGACAGAGACACAGAGACAGAGATACGGTGAGACAGACAGAGACACAGAGACGAAGACACAGGGACAGAGACACAGAGACAGAGACACAGAGAGGGAGACACAAGGACAGAGACACAGAGACAGGGACACAGAGAGAGAGACTCAGAGACAGAGACAAAGAGACAGAGACACGGAGACATAGACACGGAGAGAGAGACACAGAGACAGAGATACAGGGACGGAGACTGTGGGACAGAGACACAGAGACAGAGACACAGTGAGACAGACAGAGACACAGAGACGAAGACACAGGGACAGAGACACAGAGACAGGGACACAGAGACAGAGACACAGAGACAGGGACACCGAGAGAGAGAGACAGAGACACAGAGACGGACGCAGAGGGACAGACACAGAGCCAGAGACACAGAGAAAGAGAAACAGAGACAGAGACAGAGAGAGAGACAGAGACAGAGACAGAGACAGAGACAGAGACAGAGACAGAGACACAGAGACAGGGACACAGACAACGAGCAACTGAGACAGAGACAGGGACACAGAGAGAGAGACTCAGAGACAGAGACATAGAGACAGAGATACAGAGACCGAGACGCAGAGACAGATACAGAGGCAGAGACACAGAGACAGAGACAGAGGCACAGAGACGGAGACGCAGGGACGGAGACACAGAGACAGAGACACAGAGACAGGGACACAGAGACAGAGACACAGAGACAGGGACACCGAGAGAGAGAGACAGAGACACAGAGACGGACGCAGAGGGACAGACACAGAGCCAGAGACACAGAGAAAGAGAAACAGAGACAGAGACAGAGAGAGAGACAGAGACAGAGACAGAGACAGAGACAGAGACAGAGACAGAGACAGAGACACAGAGACAGGGACACAGACAACGAGCAACAGAGACAGAGACAGGGACACAGAGAGAGAGACTCAGAGACAGAGACATAGAGACAGAGATACAGAGACCGAGACGCAGAGACAGATACAGAGGCAGAGACACAGAGACAGAGACAGAGACACAGAGACGGAGACGCAGGGACGGAGACACAGAGACCCAGACACAGAGACAGAGGCACAGAGACAGAGACATAGAGACAGAGACACAGGGACAGAGACACAGAGACAGAGACACAGAGACGGAGACACAGGGACAGAGACACAGAGACAGGGACACAGAGAGAGTGACTCAGAGACAGAAACACAGAGACAGATTCACAGAGACAAAGACTCAGAGATAGAGACACAGGGACAGAGACAGAGACAGAGACACAGAGACAGAGACACAGAGACGGAGACTGTGGGACAGAGACACAGCGACGGAGACTGTGGGACAGAGACACAGAGACAGAGACACAGTGAGACAGACAGAGACACAGAGACGAAGACACAGGGACAGAGACACAGAGACAGAAACACAGAGACAGATTCACAGAGACAGAGACACAGAGACAGAGGCACAGAGACGGAGACACAAGGACAGAGACACAGAGACAGGGACACAGAGAGAGAGACACAGAGACAGAGATACAGAGACAGAGACAAAGAGACAGTGACACAGAGACAGAGACACAGAGACAGAGACACAGAGACAGAGACACAGAGACGGAGACTGTGCGACAGAGACACAGAGACGGAGACTGTGGGACAGAGACACAGAGACAGAGACACAGTGAGACAGACAGAGACACAGAGACGAAGACACAGAGACAGAAACACAGAGACAGATTCACAGAGACAGAGACACAGAGACAGAGGCACAGAGACGGAGACACAAGGACAGAGACACAGAGACCCAGACACAGAGACAGAGATTCGGAGACAGAGACACAGAGACAGAGACACAGAGACAGAGACACAGAGACAGAGACACAGAGACAGAGACACAGAGACAGAGACACAGAGACAGAGACACAGAGACAGAGACACAGAGACAGAGACACAGAGACAGAGACACAGAGACAGAGACACAGAGACGGCGACACAGGTACAGAGACACACGGACAGAGGCATAGACACAGAGACAGAGTCACAGAGACAGTGACACAGGGACAGGGACACAGAGACAGAGGCACAGAGACGGAGACACAAGGACAGAAACTCAGAGACAGAGACACGGAGGCAGAGACACAGAGGAATAGACACAGAGACACGGAGGCAGAGACACAGAGACAGGGAGACAGAGACAGAGACACAGAGACAGGGCACCGAGAGAGAGAGACAGAGACACAGAGACAGAGACACAGAGACAGATTCACAGAGACAGAGACACAGAGACGGAGACTGTGCGACAGAGACACAGAGACGGAGACTGTGGGACAGAGACACAGAGACAGAGACACAGTGAGACAGACAGAGACACAGAGACGAAGACACAGAGACAGAAACACAGAGACAGATTCACAGAGACAGAGACACAGAGACAGAGGCACAGAGACGGAGACACAAGGACAGAGACACAGAGACCCAGACACAGAGACAGAGATTCGGAGACAGAGACACAGAGACAGAGACACAGAGACAGAGACACAGAGACAGAGACACAGAGACAGAGACACAGAGACAGAGACACAGAGACAGAGGCACAGAGACGGAGACACAAGGACAGAGACACAGAGACAGGGACACAGAGAGAGAGACTCAGAGACAGGGACACAGAGACGAAGACTGTGGGACAGAGACACAGAGACGGAGACTGTGGGACAGAGACACAGAGACAGAGACACAGTGAGACAGACAGAGACACAGAGACGAAGACACAGGGACAGAGACACAGAGACAGAAACACAGAGACAGATTCACAGAGACAGAGACACAGAGACAGAGACACAGAGACAGAGACACAGAGAGGGAGACACAAGGACAGAGACACAGAGACAGGGACACAGAGAGAGAGACTCAGAGACAGAGACAAAGAGACAGAGACACGGAGACATAGACACGGAGAGAGAGACACAGAGACAGAGATACAGGGACGGAGACTGTGGGACAGAGACACAGAGACAGAGACACAGTGAGACAGACAGAGACACAGAGACGAAGACACAGGGACAGAGACACAGAGACAGGGACACAGAGACAGAGACACAGAGACAGGGACACCGAGAGAGAGAGACAGAGACACAGAGACGGACGCAGAGGGACAGACACAGAGCCAGAGACACAGAGAAAGAGAAACAGAGACAGAGACAGAGAGAGAGACAGAGACAGAGACAGAGACAGAGACAGAGACAGAGACAGAGACAGAGACAGAGACACAGAGACAGGGACACAGACAACGAGCAACAGAGACAGAGACAGGGACACAGAGAGAGAGACTCAGAGACAGAGACATAGAGACAGAGATACAGAGACCGAGACGCAGAGACGGATACAGAGGCAGAGACACAGAGACAGAGACAGAGACACAGAGACGGAGACGCAGGGACGGAGACACAGAGACCCAGACACAGAGACAGAGGCACAGAGACAGAGACATAGAGACAGAGACACAGGGACAGAGACACAGAGACAGAGACACAGAGACGGAGACACAGGGACAGAGACACAGAGACAGGGACACAGAGAGAGTGACTCAGAGACAGAAACACAGAGACAGATTCACAGAGACAAAGACTCAGAGATAGAGACACAGGGACAGAGACAGAGACAGAGACACAGAGACAGAGACACAGAGACGGAGACTGTGGGACAGAGACACAGAGACGGAGACTGTGGGACAGAGACACAGAGACAGAGACACAGAGACAGAGACACAGAGACAGAGACACAGAGACAGAGACACAGAGACAGAGACACAGAGACAGAGACACAGAGACAGAGACACAGAGACCGAGACACAGAGACGGAGACACAGAGACAGGGACACGGAGAGAGTGACTCAGAGACAGAGACACGGAGGCAGAGACACAGAGGAATAGACACAGAGACACGGAGGCAGAGACACAGAGACAGGGAGACAGAGACAGAGACACAGAGACAGGGCACCGAGAGAGAGAGACAGAGACACAGAGACAGAGACACAGAGACAGAGACACAGAGACAGAGACACAGAGACGAAGACTGTGGGACAGAGACACAGAGACGGAGACTGTGGGACAGAGACACAGAGACAGAGACACAGTGAGACAGACAGAGACACAGAGACGAAGACACAGGGACAGAGACACAGAGACAGAAACACAGAGACAGATTCACAGAGACAGAGACACAGAGGCAGAGGCACAGAGACGGAGACACAAGGACAGAGACACAGAGACAGGGACACAGGGAGAGAGACTCAGAGACAGAGACACAGACACAGAGATACAGAGACCGAGACGCAGAGACAGATACAGAGGCAGAGACACAGGGACAGAGACACGGAGACAGAGACACAGAGACAGAGACACAGAGACAGAGACACAGAGACAGAGACACAGAGACAGAGACACAGAGACAGAGATACAGAGACAGAGACAAGGAGACAGAGACACAGGGACAGAGACACAGAGACAGAGACACAGAGACAGAGACACAGAGACAGAGATACAGAGACAGAGACAAAGAGACAGTGACACAGAGACAGAGACACAGAGACAGAGACACAGAGACAGAGACACAGAGACAGAGACACAGAGACAGAGACACAGAGACGGAGACTGTGCGACAGAGACACAGAGACGGAGACTGTGGGACAGAGACACAGAGACAGAGACACAGTGAGACAGACAGAGACACAGAGACGAAGACACAGAGACAGAAACACAGAGACAGATTCACAGAGACAGAGACACAGAGACAGAGGCACAGAGACGGAGACACAAGGACAGAGGCACAGAGACGGAGACACAAGGACAGAGACACAGAGACCCAGACACAGAGACAGAGATTCGGAGACAGAGACACAGAGACAGAGACACAGAGACAGAGACACAGAGACAGAGACACAGAGACAGAGACACAGAGACAGAGACACAGAGACAGAGACACAGAGACAGAGACACAGAGACAGAGACACAGAGACAGACACACAGAGACAGAGACACAGAGACAGAGACACAGAGACGGCGACACAGGTACAGAGACACACGGACAGAGGCATAGACACAGAGACAGAGTCACAGAGACAGTGACACAGGGACAGGGACACAGAGACAGAGGCACAGAGACGGAGACACAAGGACAGAAACTCAGAGACAGAGACACGGAGGCAGAGACACAGAGGAATAGACACAGAGACACGGAGGCAGAGACACAGAGACAGGGAGACAGAGACAGAGACACAGAGACAGGGCACCGAGAGAGAGAGACAGAGACACAGAGACAGAGACACAGAGACAGAGACACAGAGACGAAGACTGTGGGACAGAAACACAGAGACGGAGACTGTGGGACAGTGACACAGAGACAGAGACACAGTGAGACAGACAGAGACACAGAGACGAAGACACAGGGACAGAGACACAGAGACAGAAACACAGAGACAGATTCACAGAGACAGAGACACAGAGACAGAGGCACAGAGACGGAGACACAAGGACAGAGACACAGAGACAGGGACACAGGGAGAGAGACTCAGAGACAGAGACACAGACACAGAGATACAGAGACCGAGACGCAGAGACAGATACAGAGGCAGAGACACAGGGACAGAGACACGGAGACAGAGACACAGAGACAGAGACACAGAGACAGAGACACAGAGACAGAGACACAGAGACAGAGACACAGAGACAGAGATACGGTGAGACAGACAGAGACACAGAGACGAAGACACAGGGACAGAGACACAGAGACAGAGACACAGAGAGGGAGACACAAGGACAGAGACACAGAGACAGGGACACAGAGAGAGAGACTCAGAGACAGAGACACGGAGACATAGACACGGAGAGAGAGACACAGAGACAGAGACACAGGGACGGAGACTGTGGGACAGAGACACAGAGACAGAGACACAGTGAGACAGACAGAGACACAGAGACGAAGACACAGGGACAGAGACACAGAGACAGGGACACAGAGACAGAGACACAGAGACAGGGACACCGAGAGAGAGAGACAGAGACACAGAGACGGACGCAGAGGGACAGACACAGAGCCAGAGACACAGAGAAAGAGAAACAGAGACAGAGACAGAGAGAGAGACAGAGACAGAGACAGAGACAGAGACAGAGACAGAGACAGAGACAGAGACAGAGACAGAGACAGAGACACAGAGACAGGGACACAGACAAAGAGCAACAGAGACAGAGACAGGGACACAGAGAGAGAGACTCAGAGACAGAGACATGGAGACAGAGATACAGAGACCGAGACGCAGAGACAGATACAGAGGCAGAGACACAGAGACAGAGACAGAGACACAGAGACGGAGACGCAGGGACGGAGACACAGAGACCCAGACACAGAGACAGAGGCACAGAGACAGAGACATAGAGACAGAGACACAGGGACAGAGACACAGAGACAGAGACACAGAGACGGAGACACAGGGACAGAGACACAGAGACAGGGACACAGAGAGAGTGACTCAGAGACAGAAACACAGAGACAGATTCACAGAGACAAAGACTCAGAGATAGAGACACAGGGACAGAGACAGAGACAGAGACACAGAGACAGAGACACAGAGACAGAGACACAGAGACAGAGACACAGAGACAGAGACACAGAGACAGAGACACAGAGACAGAGACACAGAGGCAGAGACACAGAGACAGAGACACAGAGACAGAGACTCAGAGACAGAGACACAGGGGCAAGGACACCGAGACAGAAACACAGAGACAGAAACACAGAGACAGAGACACAGAGACAGAGACACAGAGACAGAGACACAGAGACAGAGACACAGAGACGAAGACTGTAGGACAGGGACACAGAGACGGAGACTGTGGGACAGAGACACAGAGACAGAGACACAGTGAGACAGACAGAGACACAGAGACGAAGACACAGGGACAGAGACACAGAGACAGGGACACAGAGACAGAGACACAGAGACAGGGACACCGAGAGAGAGAGACAGAGACACAGAGACGGACGCAGAGGGACAGACACAGAGCCAGAGACACAGAGAAAGAGAAACAGAGACAGAGACAGAGAGAGAGACAGAGACAGAGACAGAGACAGAGACAGAGACAGAGACAGAGACAGAGACAGCGACACAGAGACAGGGACACAGACAAAGAGCAACAGAGACAGAGACAGGGACACAGAGAGAGAGACTCAGAGACAGAGACATGGAGACAGAGATACAGAGACCGAGACGCAGAGACAGATACAGAGGCAGAGACACAGAGACAGAGACAGAGACACAGAGACGGAGACGCAGGGACGGAGACACAGAGACCCAGACACAGAGACAGAGGCACAGAGACAGAGACATAGAGACAGAGACACAGGGACAGAGACACAGAGACAGAGACACAGAGACGGAGACACAGGGACAGAGACACAGAGACAGGGACACAGAGAGAGTGACTCAGAGACAGAAACACAGAGACAGATTCACAGAGACAAAGACTCAGAGATAGAGACACAGGGACAGAGACAGAGACAGAGACACAGAGACAGAGACACAGAGACAGAGACACAGAGACAGAGACACAGAGACAGAGACACAGAGACAGAGACACAGAGGCAGAGACACAGAGACAGAGACACAGAGACAGAGACTCAGAGACAGAGACACAGGGGCAAGGACACCGAGACAGAAACACAGAGACAGAAACACAGAGACAGAGACACAGAGACAGAGAGACAGAGACAGAGACACAGAGACGAAGACTGTAGGACAGGGACACAGAGACGGAGACTGTGGGACAGAGACACAGAGACAGAGACACAGTGAGACAGACAGAGACACAGAGACGAAGACACAGGGACAGAGACACAGAGACGGAAACACAGAGACAGATTCACAGAGACAGAGACACAGAGACAGAGGCACAGAGACGGAGACACAAGGACAGAGACACAGAGACAGGGACACAGAGAGAGAGACTCAGAGACAGAGACAAAGGGGCAGAGACACGGAGACATAGACACGGAGAGAGAGACACAGAGACAGAGACACAGGGACGGAGACTGTGGGACAGAGACACAGTGAGACAGACAGAGACACAGAGACGAAGACACAGGGACAGAGACACAGAGACAGGGACACAGAGACAGAGACACGGAGACAGGGACACCGAGAGAGAGAGACAGAGACACAGAGACGGACGCAGAGGGACAGACACAGAGCCAGAGACACAGAGAAAGAGAAACCGAGACAGAGACAGAGAGAGAGACAGAGACAGAGACAGAGACAGAGATAGAGACAGAGACAGAGACACAGAGACAGGGACACAGAGAAAGAGCAACAGAGACAGAGACAGGGTCACAGAGACAGAGACTCAGAGACAGATACACGCACACAGAGACACAGACAGAGACACAGAGACGGAGACACAGGGACAGAGACACAGAGAAAGAGAAACGGAGACAGAGACAGAGACAGAGACACAGAGACAGAGACTCAGAGACAGAGACACACGCACAGAGACAGAGACAGAGACACAGAGACAGAGACACAGAGACAGAGACACAGATGCAGAAACACAGAGACAGAGACACAGAGACCGAGACACAGAGACGGAGACACAGAGACAGGGACACAGAGAGAGTGACTCAGAGACAGAGACACGGAGGCAGAGTCACAGAGGAATAGACACAGAGACACGGAGGCAGAGACACAGAGACAGGGAGACAGAGACAGAGACACAGAGACAGGGCACCGAGAGAGAGAGACAGAGACACAGAGACAGAGACACAGAGACAGAGACACAGAGACAGAGACACAGAGACAGAGACACAGAGACAGAGACACAGAGACAGAGACACAGAGACGAAGACTGTGGGACAGAGACACAGAGACGGAGACTGTGGGACAGAGACACAGAGACAGAGACACAGTGAGACAGACAGAGACACAGAGACGAAGACACAGGGACAGAGACACAGAGACAGAAACACAGAGACAGATTCACAGAGACAGAGACACAGAGACAGAGACACAGAGACAGAGACACAGAGACAGAGACACAGAGACAGAGACACAGAGACAGAGACACAGAGACAGAGACACAGAGACAGAGACACAGAGACAGAGACACAGAGACAGAGACACAGAGACAGAGACACAGAGACAGAGACACAGAGACAGAGACACAGAGACAGAGACACAGAGACAGAGACACAGGGACCGAGACACAGAGACGGAGACACAGAGACAGGGACACAGAGAGAGTGACTCAGAGACAGAGACACGGAGGCAGAGACACAGAGGAATAGACACAGAGACACGGAGGCAGAGACACAGAGACAGGGAGACAGAGACAGAGACACAGAGACAGGGCACCGAGGGAGAGAGACAGAGACACAGAGACAGAGACACAGAGACAGAGACACAGAGACGAAGACTGTGGGACAGAGACACAGAGACGGAGACTGTGGGACAGAGACACAGAGACAGAGACACAGAGACGGAGACTGTGGGACAGAGACACAGAGACGGAGACTGTGGGACAGAGACACAGAGACAGAGACACAGTGAGACAGACAGAGACACAGAGACGAAGACACAGGGACAGAGACACAGAGACAGAAACACAGAGACAGATTCACAGAGACAGAGACACAGAGACAGAGGCACAGAGACGGAGACACAAGGACAGAGACACAGAGACCCAGACACAGAGACAGAGATTCGGAGACAGAGACACAGAGACAGAGACGCAGAGACAGAGACACAGAGACAGAGACACAGAGACAGAGACACAGAGACAGAGACACAGAGACAGAGACACAGAGACAGAGACACAGAGACAGAGACACAGAGACAGAGACACAGAGACAGAGACACAGAGACAGAGACACAGAGACGGCGACACAGGTACAGAGACACACGGACAGAGGCATAGACACAGAGACAGAGTCACAGAGACAGTGACACAGGGACAGGGACACAGAGACAGAGGCACAGAGACGGAGACACAAGGACAGAGACACAGAGACAGGGACACAGAGACAGAGACACAGAGACAGGGACACCGAGAGAGACAGACAGAGACAGAGACACAGAGACAGAGACAGAGACACGGAGACAGAGACACAGAGACAGAGACACAGATATGGAGACACAGAGACAGAGACACAGAGACAGAGACACAGAGACAGAGACACAGAGACAGAGGCACAGAGACAGAGGCACAGAGACAGAGACACAGAGACAGAGACACAGAGACGAAGACTGTGGGACAGAGACACAGAGACGGAGACTGTGGGCCAGAGACACAGAGACAGAGGCAAAGAGACAGAGACACAGAGACATAGACACAGAGACAGAGACACAGAGACAGAGACACAGGGGCGGAGACTGTGGGACAGAGACACAGAGACGGAGACTGTGGGACAGCGACACAGAGACAGAGACACAGTGAGACAGACAGAGACACATAGACGAAGACACAGGGCAGAGACACAGAGACAGAAACAGAGAGGCAGAGACAGAGTGAGACAGACAGAGACACAGAGACGAAGGCACAGGGACAGAGACACAGAGACAGAAACACAGAGACAGATTCACAGAGACAGAGACGCAGAGACAGAGGCAGAGAGACGGAGACACAAGGACAGAGACACAGAGACAGGGACACAGAGACAGAGACACAGAGACAGGGACACAGACACAGAGACAAAGAGACAGAGACACAGAGACAGAGACTCAGAGACAGAGACACACGCACAGAGACAGAGACAGAGAGACAGAGACGGAGACACAGGGACAGAGACACAGAGACAGAGACACAGAGACAGAGACGCAGAGACAGAGACACAGAGACAGAGACACAGAGACAGAGACACAGAGACAGAGACACAGAGACGGAGACTGTGGGACAGAGACACAGAGACAGAGACACAGTGAGACAGACAGAGACACAGAGACGAAGACACAGGGACAGAGACACAGAGACAGAAACACAGAGACAGATTCACAGAGACAGAGACACAGAGACAGAGGCACAGAGACGGAGACACAAGGACAGAGACACAGAGACAGGGACACAGAGAGAGAGACTCAGAGACAGAGACACAGAGACGAAGACTGTGGGACAGAGACACAGAGACGGAGACTGTGGGACAGAGACACAGAGACAGAGACACAGTGAGACAGACAGAGACACAGAGACGAAGACACAGGGACAGAGACACAGAGACAGAAACACAGAGACAGATTCACAGAGACAGAGACACAGAGACAGAGACACAGAGACGGAGACTGTGCGACAGAGACACAGAGACGGAGACTGTGGGACAGAGACACAGAGACAGAGACACAGTGAGACAGACAGAGACACAGAGACGAAGACACAGGGACAGAGACACAGAGACAGAAACACAGAGACAGATTCACAGAGACAGAGACACAGAGACAGAGGCACAGAGACGGAGACACAAGGACAGAGACACAGAGACCCAGACACAGAGACAGAGATTCGGAGACAGAGACACGGAGGCAGAGACACAGAGGAATAGACACAGAGACACGGAGGCAGAGACACAGAGACAGGGAGACAGAGACAGAGACACAGAGACAGGGCACCGAGAGAGAGAGACAGAGACAGAGACACAGAGACAGAGACACAGAGACAGAGACACAGAGACGGCGACACAGGTACAGAGACACACGGACAGAGGCATAGACACAGAGACAGAGTCACAGAGACAGTGACACAGGGACAGGGACACAGAGACAGAGGCACAGAGACGGAGACACAAGGACAGAGACTCAGAGACAGAGACACGGAGGCAGAGACACAGAGGAATAGACACAGAGACACGGAGGCAGAGACACAGAGACAGGGAGACAGAGACAGAGACACAGAGACAGGGCACCGAGAGAGAGAGACAGAGACACAGAGACACAGACACAGAGACAGAGACACAGAGACGAAGACTGTGGGACAGAGACACAGAGACGGAGACTGTGGGACAGAGACACAGAGACAGAGACACAGTGAGACAGACAGAGACACAGAGACGAAGACACAGGGACAGAGACACAGAGACAGAAACACAGAGACAGATTCACAGAGACAGAGACACAGAGACAGAGGCACAGAGACGGAGACACAAGGACAGAGACACAGAGACAGGGACACAGGGAGAGAGACTCAGAGACAGAGACACAGACACAGAGATACAGAGACCGAGACGCAGAGACAGATACAGAGGCAGAGACACAGGGACAGAGACACGGAGACAGAGACACAGAGACAGAGACACAGAGACAGAGACACAGAGACAGAGACACAGAGACAGAGATGCAGTGAGACAGACAGAGACACAGAGACGAAGACACAGGGACAGAGACACAGAGACAGAGACACAGAGAGGGAGACACAAGGACAGAGACACAGAGACAGGGACACAGAGAGAGAGACTCAGAGACAGAGACAAAGAGACAGAGACACGGAGACATAGACACGGAGAGAGAGACACAGAGACAGAGATACAGGGACGGAGACTGTGGGACAGAGACACAGAGACAGAGACACAGTGAGACAGACAGAGACACAGAGACGAAGACACAGGGACAGAGACACAGAGACAGGGACACAGAGACAGAGACACAGAGACAGGGACACCGAGAGAGAGAGACAGAGACACAGAGACGGACGCAGAGGGACAGACACAGAGCCAGAGACACAGAGAAAGAGAAACAGAGACAGAGACAGAGAGAGAGACAGAGACAGAGACAGAGACAGAGACAGAGACAGAGACAGAGACACAGAGACAGGGACACAGACAACGAGCAACTGAGACAGAGACAGGGACACAGAGAGAGAGACTCAGAGACAGAGACATAGAGACAGAGATACAGAGACCGAGACGCAGAGACAGATACAGCGGCAGAGACACAGAGACAGAGACAGAGACACAGAGACGGAGACGCAGGGACGGAGACACAGAGACAGAGACACAGAGACAGGGACACAGAGACAGAGACACAGAGACAGGGACACCGAGAGAGAGAGACAGAGACACAGAGACGGACGCAGAGGGACAGACACAGAGCCAGAGACACAGAGAAAGAGAAACAGAGACAGAGACAGAGAGAGAGACAGAGACAGAGACAGAGACAGAGACAGAGACAGAGACAGAGACAGAGACACAGAGACAGGGACACAGACAACGAGCAACAGAGACAGAGACAGGGACACAGAGAGAGAGACTCAGAGACAGAGACATAGAGACAGAGATACAGAGACCGAGACGCAGAGACAGATACAGAGGCAGAGACACAGAGACAGAGACAGAGACACAGAGACGGAGACGCAGGGACGGAGACACAGAGACCCAGACACAGAGACAGAGGCACAGAGACAGAGACATAGAGACAGAGACACAGGGACAGAGACACAGAGACAGAGACACAGAGACGGAGACACAGGGACAGAGACACAGAGACAGGGACACAGAGAGAGTGACTCAGAGACAGAAACACAGAGACAGATTCACAGAGACAAAGACTCAGAGATAGAGACACAGGGACAGAGACAGAGACAGAGACACAGAGACAGAGACACAGAGACGGAGACTGTGGGACAGAGACACAGAGACGGAGACTGTGGGACAGAGACACAGAGACAGAGACACAGTGAGACAGACAGAGACACAGAGACGAAGACACAGGGACAGAGACACAGAGACAGAAACACAGAGACAGATTCACAGAGACAGAGACACAGAGACAGAGGCACAGAGACGGAGACACAAGGACAGAGACACAGAGACAGGGACACAGAGAGAGAGACTCAGAGACAGGGACACAGAGACGAAGACTGTGGGACAGAGACACAGAGACGGAGACTGTGGGACAGAGACACAGAGACAGAGACACAGTGAGACAGACAGAGACACAGAGACGAAGACACAGGGACAGAGACACAGAGACAGAAACACAGAGACAGATTCACAGAGACAGAGACACAGAGACAGAGACACAGAGACAGAGACACAGAGACAGAGACACAGAGACAGAGACACAGAGACAGAGACACAGAGACAGAGACACAGAGACAGAGACACAGAGACAGAGACACAGAGACAGAGACACAGAGACAGAGACACAGAGACAGAGACACAGAGACAGAGACACAGAGACAGAGACACAGAGACAGAGACACAGAGACAGAGACACAGAGACAGAGACACAGAGACAGAGACACAGAGACAGAGACACAGAGACAGAGACACAGAGACAGAGACACAGAGACCGAGACACAGAGACGGAGACAAAGAGACAGGGACACGGAGAGAGTGACTCAGAGACAGAGACACGGAGGCAGAGACACAGAGGAATAGACACAGAGACACGGAGGCAGAGACACAGAGACAGGGAGACAGAGACAGAGACACAGAGAGGGCACCGAGAGAGAGAGACAGAGACACAGAGACAGAGACACAGAGACAGAGACACAGAGACGAAGACTGTGGGACAGAGACACAGAGACGGAGACTGTGGGACAGAGACACAGAGACAGAGACACAGTGAGACAGACAGAGACACAGAGACGAAGACACAGGGACAGAGACACAGAGACAGAAACACAGAGACAGATTCACAGAGACAGAGACACAGAGACAGAGGCACAGAGACGGAGACACAAGGACAGAGACACAGAGACAGGGACACAGGGAGAGAGACTCAGAGACAGAGACACAGAGACAGAGATACAGAGACCGAGACGCAGAGACAGATACAGAGGCAGAGACACAGGGACAGAGACACAGAGACAGAGACACAGAGACAGAGACACAGAGACAGAGACACAGAGACAGAGACACAGAGACAGAGACACAGAGACAGAGACACAGAGACCGAGACACAGAGACGGAGACAAAGAGACAGGGACACGGAGAGAGTGACTCAGAGACAGAGACACGGAGGCAGAGACACAGAGGAATAGACACAGAGACACGGAGGCAGAGACACAGAGACAGGGAGACAGAGACAGAGACATAGAGACAGGGCACCGAGAGAGAGAGACAGAGACACAGAGACAGAGACACAGAGACAGAGACACAGAGACGAAGACTGTGGGACAGAGACACAGAGACGGAGACTGTGGGACAGAGACACAGAGACAGAGACACAGTGAGACAGACAGAGACACAGAGACGAAGACACAGGGACAGAGACACAGAGACAGAAACACAGAGACAGATTCACAGAGACAGAGACACAGAGACAGAGGCACAGAGACGGAGACACAAGGACAGAGACACAGAGACAGGGACACAGGGAGAGAGACTCAGAGACAGAGACACAGAGACAGAGATACAGAGACCGAGACGCAGAGACAGATACAGAGGCAGAGACACAGGGACAGAGACACGGAGACAGAGACACAGAGACAGAGACACAGAGACAGAGACACAGAGACAGAGACACAGAGACAGAGACACAGAGACAGAGATACAGAGACAGAGACAAGGAGACAGAGACACAGGGACAGAGACACAGAGACAGAGACACAGAGACAGAGACACAGAGACAGAGATACAGAGACAGAGACAAAGAGACAGTGACACAGAGACAGAGACAAAGAGACAGTGACACAGAGACAGAGACACAGAGACGGAGACTGTGGGACAGAGACACAGAGACGGAGACTGTGGGACAGAGACACAGAGACAGAGACACAGTGAGACAGACAGAGACACAGAGACGAAGACACAGGGACAGAGACACAGAGACAGAAACACAGAGACAGATTCACAGAGACAGAGACACAGAGACAGAGGCACAGAGACGGAGACACAAGGACAGAGACACAGAGACCCAGACACAGAGACAGAGATTCGGAGACAGAGACACAGAGACAGAGACGCAGAGACAGAGACACAGAGACAGAGACACAGAGACAGAGACACAGAGACAGAGACACAGAGACAGAGACACAGAGACAGAGACACAGAGACAGAGACACAGAGACAGAGACACAGAGACGGCGACACAGGTACAGAGACACACGGACAGAGGCATAGACACAGAGACAGAGTCACAGAGACAGTGACACAGGGACAGGGACACAGAGACAGAGGCACAGAGACGGAGACACAAGGACAGAGACACAGAGACAGGGACACAGAGACAGAGACACAGAGACAGGGACACCGAGAGAGACAGACAGAGACAGAGACACAGAGACAGAGACAGAGACACGGAGACAGAGACACAGAGACAGAGACACAGATATGGAGACACAGAGACAGAGACACAGAGACAGAGACACAGAGACAGAGACACAGAGACAGAGGCACAGAGACAGAGGCACAGAGACAGAGACACAGAGACAGAGACACAGAGACGAAGACTGTGGGACAGAGACACAGAGACGGAGACTGTGGGCCAGAGACACAGAGACAGAGGCAAAGAGACAGAGACACAGAGACATAGACACAGAGACAGAGACACAGAGACAGAGACACAGGGGCGGAGACTGTGGGACAGAGACACAGAGACGGAGACTGTGGGACAGCGACACAGAGACAGAGACACAGTGAGACAGACAGAGACACATAGACGAAGACACAGGGCAGAGACACAGAGACAGAAACAGAGAGGCAGAGACACAGTGAGACAGACAGAGACACAGAGACGAAGGCACAGGGACAGAGACACAGAGACAGAAACACAGAGACAGATTCACAGAGACAGAGACGCAGAGACAGAGGCACAGAGACGGAGACACAAGGACAGAGACACAGAGACAGGGACACAGAGACAGAGACACAGAGACAGGGACACAGACACAGAGACAAAGAGACAGAGACACAGAGACAGAGACTCAGAGACAGAGACACACGCACAGAGACAGAGACAGAGAGACAGAGACGGAGACACAGGGACAGAGACACAGAGACAGAGACACAGAGACAGAGACGCAGAGACAGAGACACAGAGACAGAGACACAGAGACAGAGACACAGAGACAGAGACACAGAGACGGAGACTGTGGGACAGAGACACAGAGACGGAGACTGTGGGACAGAGACACAGAGACAGAGACACAGTGAGACAGACAGAGACACAGAGACGAAGACACAGGGACAGAGACACAGAGACAGAAACACAGAGACAGATTCACAGAGACAGAGACACAGAGACAGAGGCACAGAGACGGAGACACAAGGACAGAGACACAGAGACAGGGACACAGAGAGAGAGACTCAGAGACAGAGACACAGAGACGAAGACTGTGGGACAGAGACACAGAGACGGAGACTGTGGGACAGAGACACAGAGACAGAGACACAGTGAGACAGACAGAGACACAGAGACGAAGACACAGGGACAGAGACACAGAGACAGAAATACAGAGACAGATTCACAGAGACAGAGACACAGAGACAGAGACACAGAGACAGAGACACAGAGACAGAGACACAGAGACAGAGACACAGAGACAGAGACACAGAGACAGAGACACAGAGACAGAGACACAGAGACAGAGACACAGAGACAGAGACACAGAGACAGAGACACAGAGACAGAGACACAGAGACAGAGACACAGAGACAGAGACACAGAGACAGAGACACAGAGACAGAGACACAGAGACAGAGACACAGAGACAGAGACACAGAGACAGAGACACAGAGACAGAGACACAGAGACAGAGACACAGAGACAGAGACACAGAGACAGAGACACAGAGACAGAGACACAGAGACAGAGACACAGAGACAGAGTCACAGAGACAGAGACACAGAGACCGAGACACAGAGACGGAGACACAGAGACAGGGACACAGAGAGAGTGACTCAGAGACAGAGACACGGAGGCAGAGACACAGAGGAATAGACACAGAGACACGGAGGCAGAGACACAGAGACAGGGAGACAGAGACAGAGACACAGAGACAGGGCACCGAGAGAGAGAGACAGAGACACAGAGACAGAGACACAGAGACGAAGACTGTGGGACAGAGACACAGAGACGGAGACTGTGGGACAGAGACACAGAGACAGAGACACAGTGAGACAGACAGAGACACAGAGACGAAGACACAGGGACAGAGACACAGAGACAGAAACACAGAGACAGATTCACAGAGACAGAGACACAGAGACAGAGGCACAGAGACGGAGACACAAGGACAGAGACACAGAGACAGGGACACAGGGAGAGAGACTCAGAGACAGAGACACAGACACAGAGATACAGAGACCGAGACGCAGAGACAGATACAGAGGCAGAGACACAGGGACAGAGACACGGAGACAGAGACACAGAGACAGAGACACAGAGACAGAAACACAGAGACAGAGACACAGAGACAGAGACACAGAGACAGAGATACAGAGACAGGGACAAGGAGACAGAGACACAGGGACAGAGACACAGAGACAGAGACACAGAGACAGAGACACAGAGACAGAGATACAGAGACAGAGACAAAGAGACAGTGACACAGAGACAGAGACACAGAGACAGAGACACAGAGACAGAGACACAGAGACGGAGACTGTGCGACAGAGACACAGAGACGGAGACTGTGGGACAGAGACACAGAGACAGAGACACAGTGAGACAGACAGAGACACAGAGACGAAGACACAGGGACAGAGACACAGAGACAGAAACACAGAGACAGATTCACAGAGACAGAGACACAGAGACAGAGGCACAGAGACGGAGACACAAGGACAGAGACACAGAGACCCAGACACAGAGACAGAGATTCGGAGACAGAGACACAGAGACAGAGACACAGAGACAGAGACACAGAGACAGAGACACAGAGACAGAGACACAGAGACAGAGACACAGAGACAGAGACACAGAGACAGAGACACAGAGACAGAGACACAGAGACAGAGACACAGAGACAGAGACACAGAGACGGCGACACAGGTACAGAGACACACGGACAGAGGCATAGACACAGAGACAGAGTCACAGAGACAGTGACACAGGGACAGGGACACAGAGACAGAGGCACAGAGACGGAGACACAAGGACAGAGACTCAGAGACAGAGACACGGAGGCAGAGACACAGAGGAATAGACACAGAGACACGGAGGCAGAGACACAGAGACAGGGAGACAGAGACAGAGACACAGAGACAGGGCACCGAGAGAGAGAGACAGAGACACAGAGACACAGACACAGAGACAGAGACACAGAGACGAAGACTGTGGGACAGAGACACAGAGACGGAGACTGTGGGACAGAGACACAGAGACAGAGACACAGTGAGACAGACAGAGACACAGAGACGAAGACACAGGGACAGAGACACAGAGACAGAAACACAGAGACAGATTCACAGAGACAGAGACACAGAGACAGAGGCACAGAGACGGAGACACAAGGACAGAGACACAGAGACAGGGACACAGGGAGAGAGACTCAGAGACAGAGACACAGACACAGAGATACAGAGACCGAGACGCAGAGACAGATACAGAGGCAGAGACACAGGGACAGAGACACGGAGACAGAGACACAGAGACAGAGACACAGAGACAGAGACACAGAGACAGAGACACAGAGACAGAGATACAGTGAGACAGACAGAGACACAGAGACGAAGACACAGGGACAGAGACACAGAGAGGGAGACACAAGGACAGAGACACAGAGACAGGGACACAGAGAGAGAGACTCAGAGACAGAGACAAAGAGACAGAGACACGGAGACATAGACACGGAGAGAGAGACACAGAGACAGAGATACAGGGACGGAGACTGTGGGACAGAGACACAGAGACAGAGACACAGTGAGACAGACAGAGACACAGAGACGAAGACACAGGGACAGAGACACAGAGACAGGGACACAGAGACAGAGACACAGAGACAGGGACACCGAGAGAGAGAGACAGAGACACAGAGACGGACGCAGAGGGACAGACACAGAGCCAGAGACACAGAGAAAGAGAAACAGAGACAGAGACAGAGAGAGAGACAGAGACAGAGACAGAGACAGAGACAGAGACAGAGACAGAGACAGAGACAGAGACACAGAGACAGGGACACAGACAACGAGCAACTGAGACAGAGACAGGGACACAGAGAGAGAGACTCAGAGACAGAGACATAGAGACAGAGATACAGAGACCGAGACGCAGAGACAGATACAGCGGCAGAGACACAGAGACAGAGACAGAGACACAGAGACGGAGACGCAGGGACGGAGACACAGAGACAGAGACACAGAGACAGGGACACAGAGACAGAGACACAGAGACAGGGACACCGAGAGAGAGAGACAGAGACACAGAGACGGACGCAGAGGGACAGACACAGAGCCAGAGACACAGAGAAAGAGAAACAGAGACAGAGACAGAGAGAGAGACAGAGACAGAGACAGAGACAGAGACAGAGACAGAGACAGAGACAGAGACAGAGACACAGAGACAGGGACACAGACAACGAGCAACAGAGACAGAGACAGGGACACAGAGAGAGAGACTCAGAGACAGAGACATAGAGACAGAGATACAGAGACCGAGACGCAGAGACAGATACAGAGGCAGAGACACAGAGACAGAGACAGAGACACAGAGACGGAGACGCAGGGACGGAGACACAGAGACCCAGACACAGAGACAGAGGCACAGAGACAGAGACATAGAGACAGAGACACAGGGACAGAGACACAGAGACAGAGACACAGAGACGGAGACACAGGGACAGAGACACAGAGACAGGGACACAGAGAGAGTGACTCAGAGACAGAAACACAGAGACAGATTCACAGAGACAAAGACTCAGAGATAGAGACACAGGGACAGAGACAGAGACAGAGACACAGAGACAGAGACACAGAGACGGAGACTGTGGGACAGAGACACAGAGACGGAGACTGTGGGACAGAGACACAGAGACAGAGACACAGTGAGACAGACAGAGACACAGAGACGAAGACACAGGGACAGAGACACAGAGACAGAAACACAGAGACAGATTCACAGAGACAGAGACACAGAGACAGAGGCACAGAGACGGAGACACAAGGACAGAGACACAGAGACAGAGACACAGAGACAGAGACACAGAGACAGAGACACAGAGACAGAGACACAGAGACCGAGACACAGAGACGGAGACACAGAGACAGGGACACAGAGAGAGTGACTCAGAGACAGAGACACGGAGGCAGAGACACAGGGACGGAGACACAGAGACGGCGACACAGGTACAGAGACACACGGACAGAGGCATAGACACAGAGACAGAGTCACAGAGACAGTGACACAGGGACAGGGACACAGAGACAGAGACACAGACACAGAGATACAGAGACCGAGACGCAGAGACAGATACAGAGGCAGAGACACAGGGACAGAGACACGGAGACAGAGACACAGAGACAGAGACACAGAGACAGAGACACAGAGACAGAGACACAGAGACAGAGATACAGTGAGACAGACAGAGACACAGAGACGAAGACACAGGGACAGAGACACAGAGACAGAGACACAGAGGGGGAGACACAAGGACAGAGACACAGAGACAGGGACACCGAGAGAGAGAGACAGAGACACAGAGACGGACGCAGAGGGACAGACACAGAGCCAGAGACACAGAGAAAGAGAAACAGAGACAGAGACAGAGAGAGAGACAGAGACAGAGACAGAGACAGAGACAGAGACAGAGACAGAGACAGAGACACAGAGACAGGGACACAGACAAAGAGCAACAGAGACAGAGACAGGGACACAGAGAGAGAGACTCAGAGACAGAGACATAGAGACAGAGATACAGAGACCGAGACGCAGAGACAGATACAGAGGCAGAGACACAGAGACAGAGACAGAGACACAGAGACGGAGACGCAGAGACCCAGACACAGAGACAGAGGCACAGAGACAGAGACATAGAGACAGAGACACAGAGACAGAGACACAGAGACGGAGACACAGGGACAGAGACACAGAGACAGGGACACAGAGAGAGTGACTCAGAGACAGAAACACAGAGACAGATTCACAGAGACAAAGACTCAGAGATAGAGACACAGGGACAGAGACAGAGACAGAGACACAGAGACAGAGACACAGAGACAGAGACACAGAGACAGAGACACAGAGACAGAGACACAGAGACAGAGACACAGAGACAGAGACACAGAGACAGAGACACAGAGACCGAGACACAGAGACGGAGACACAGAGACAGGGACACGGAGAGAGTGACTCAGAGACAGAGACAGGGAGGCAGAGACACAGAGGAATAGACACAGAGACACGGAGGCAGAGACACAGAGACAGGGAGTCAGAGACAGAGACACAGAGACAGGGCACCGAGAGAGAGAGACAGAGACACAGAGACAGAGACACAGAGACAGAGACACAGAGACGAAGACTGTGGGACAGAGACACAGAGACGGAGACTGTGGGACAGAGACACAGAGACAGAGACACAGTGAGACAGACAGAGACACAGAGACGAAGACACAGGGACAGAGACACAGAGACAGAAACACAGAGACAGATTCACAGAGACAGAGACACAGAGACAGAGGCACAGAGACGGAGACACAAGGACAGAGACACAGAGACAGGGACACAGGGAGAGAGACTCAGAGACAGAGACACAGACACAGAGATACAGAGACCGAGACGCAGAGACAGATACAGAGGCAGAGACACAGGGACAGAGACACGGAGACAGAGACACAGAGACAGAGACACAGAGACAGAGACACAGAGACAGAGACACAGAGACAGAGACACAGAGACAGAGATACAGAGACAGAGACAAGGAGACAGAGACACAGGGACAGAGACACAGAGACAGAGACACAGAGACAGAGATACAGAGACAGAGACAAAGAGACAGTGACACAGAGACAGAGACACAGAGACAGAGACACAGAGACAGAGACACAGAGACAGAGACACAGAGACGGAGACTGTGCGACAGAGACACAGAGACGGAGACTGTGGGACAGAGACACAGAGACAGAGACACAGTGAGACAGACAGAGACACAGAGACGAAGACACAGAGACAGAAACACAGAGACAGATTCACAGAGACAGAGACACAGAGACAGAGGCACAGAGACGGAGACACAAGGACAGAGACACAGAGACCCAGACACAGAGACAGAGATTCGGAGACAGAGACACAGAGACAGAGACACAGAGACAGAGACACAGAGACAGAGACACAGAGACAGAGACACAGAGACAGAGACACAGAGACAGAGACACAGAGACAGAGACACAGAGACAGAGACACAGAGACAGAGACACAGAGACAGAGACACAGAGACAGAGACACAGAGACAGAGACACAGAGACAGAGACACAGAGACAGAGACACAGAGACAGAGACACAGAGACAGAGACACAGAGACAGAGACACAGAGACAGAGACACAGAGACAGAGACACAGAGACAGAGACACAGAGACAGAGACACAGAGACAGAGACACAGAGACAGAGACACAGAGACAGAGACACAGAGACAGAGACACAGAGACAGAGACACAGAGACAGAGACTCAGAGACGGCGACACAGGTACAGAGACACACGGACAGAGGCATAGACACAGAGACAGAGTCACAGAGACAGTGACACAGGGACAGGGACACAGAGACAGAGGCACAGAGACGGAGACACAAGGACAGAAACTCAGAGACAGAGACACGGAGGCAGAGACACAGAGGAATAGACACAGAGACACGGAGGCAGAGATACAGAGACAGGGAGACAGAGACAGAGACACAGAGACAGGGCACCGAGAGAGAGAGACAGAGACACAGAGACAGAGACACAGAGACAGAGACACAGAGACGAAGACTGTGGGACAGAGACACAGAGACGGAGACTGTGGGACAGAGACACAGAGACAGAGACACAGTGAGACAGACAGAGACACAGAGACGAAGACACAGGGACAGAGACACAGAGACAGAAACACAGAGACAGATTCACAGAGACAGAGACACAGAGACAGAGGCACAGAGACGGAGACACAAGGACAGAGACACAGAGACAGGGACACAGGGAGAGAGACTCAGAGACAGAGACACAGACACAGAGATACAGAGACCGACACGCAGAGACAGATACAGAGGCAGAGACACAGAGGCAGAGACAGAGACACAGAGACGGAGACGCAGGTACGGAGACACAGAGACCCAGACACAGAGACCCAGACACAGAGACAGAGATTCGGAGACAGAGACACAGAGACGGCGACACAGAGAAGGAGACTGTGGGACAGAGACACAGAGACGGAGACACAGGGACAGAGACACAGAGACAGGGAGACAGAGGCAGAGACACAGGGACAGATTCACAGACAGAGACACGGAGAGAGACCCACGGAGACAGAGACACAGAGACAGAGACACAGAGACGGAGACACAGGGACAGAGACACAGAGACAGGGACACAGAGACAGTGACACAGAGACAGAGACACAGAGACAGAGACACAGAGACGGAGACTGTGGGACAGAGACACAGAGAAAGAGAAAGAGAGACAGAGACAGAGACAGAGATACAGAGACAGAGACTCAGAGACAGAGACACACGCACAGAGACAGAGACAGAGACACAGAGACGGAGACACAGGGACAGAGACACAGAAACAGGGACGCAGAGACAGAGTCACAGAGACTGAGGCACAGAGACGGAGACACAAGGACAGAGACACAGAGACAGTGACACAGGGGCAGGGACACAGAGACATAGCCACAGAGACAGAGACACAGAGACAGAGACACAGGGACAGAGACAGAGACAGAAACACAGAGACAGAGACACAGAGACGGAGAATGTGGGACAGAGACACAGAGACAGAGATACAGATGCAGAGACACAGAGACGGAGACACAGGGACAGAGACACAGAGACATTGACAAAGAGGCAGAGAAACAGGGACAGATTCACAGGGACAGCGACACGGAGAGAGACCCACGGAGACAGAGACACAGAGACAGAGACACAGAGACAGAGACACAGAGACAGAGACACAGAGACAGAGACACAGAGACGGAGACTGTGGGACAGAGACACAGAGAAAGAGAAACAGAGACAGAGACAGAGACAGAGATACAGAGACAGAGACTCAGAGACAGAGACACACGCACAGAGACAGAGACAGAGACACAGAGACGGAGACACAGGGACAGAGACACAGAAACAGGGACGCAGAGACAGAGTCACAGAGACTGAGGCACAGAGACGGAGACACAAGGACAGAGACACAGAGACAGTGACACAGGGGCAGGGACACAGAGACATAGCCACAGAGACAGAGACACAGAGACAGAGACACAGGGACAGAGACAGAGACAGAAACACAGAGACAGAGACACAGAGACGGAGAATGTGGGACAGAGACACAGAGACAGAGATACAGATGCAGAGACACAGAGACGGAGACACAGGGACAGAGACACAGAGACATTGACAAAGAGGCAGAGAAACAGGGACAGATTCACAGGGACAGCGACACGGAGAGAGACCCACGGAGACAGAGACACAGAGACAGAGACACAGAGACAGAGACACAGAGACAGAGACACAGAGACAGAGACAAAGAGACAGTGACACAGAGACAGAGACACAGAGACATAGCCACAGAGACAGAGACATAGAGACAGAGACACAGAGACAGAGACACAGAGACAGAGACACAGAGACGGAGACGCAGGGACAGAGACACAGAGACAGGGACACAGAGAGAGTGACTCAGAGACAGAAACACAGAGACAGATTCACAGAGACAAAGACTCAGAGATAGAGACACAGGGACAGAGACAGAGACAGAGACACAGAGACAGAGACACAGAGACGGCGGCAAAGGTACAGAGACACACGGACAGAGGCATAGACACAGAGACAGAGTCACAGAGACAGTGACACAGGGACAGGGACACAGAGACATAGCCACAGAGACAGAGACATAGAGACAGAGGCACAGAGACAGAGACACAGAGACAGACACACAGAGACAGAGACACAGAGACGGAGACACAGGGACAGAGACACAGAGACAGGGACACAGAGAGAATGACTCAGAGACAGAGACACAGAGACAGAGACACAGAGACAGAGACACAGAGACAGAGACACAGAGACCGAGACACAGAGACGGAGACACAGAGACAGGGACACAGAGAGAGTGACTCAGAGACAGAGACACGGAGGCAGAGACACAGGGACGGAGACACAGAGACGGCGACACAGGTACAGAGACACACGGACAGAGGCATAGACACAGAGACAGAGTCACAGAGACAGTGACACAGGGACAGGGACACAGAGACAGAGACACAGACACAGAGATACAGAGACCGAGACGCAGAGACAGATACAGAGGCAGAGACACAGGGACAGAGACACGGAGACCGAGACACAGAGACAGAGACACAGAGACAGAGACACAGAGACAGAGACACAGAGACAGAGATACAGTGAGACAGACAGAGACACAGAGACGAAGACACAGGGACAGAGACACAGAGACAGAGACACAGAGAGGGAGACACAAGGACAGAGACACAGAGACAGGGACACAGAGAGAGAGACTCAGAGACAGAGACAAAGAGACAGAGACACGGAGACATAGACACGGAGAGAGAGACACAGAGACAGAGACACAGGGACGGAGACTGTGGGACAGAGACACAGAGACAGAGACACAGTGAGACAGACAGAGACACAGAGACGAAGACACAGGGACAGAGACACAGAGACAGGGACACAGAGACAGAGACACAGAGACAGGGACACCGAGAGAGAGAGACAGAGACACAGAGACGGACGCAGAGGGACAGACACAGAGCCAGAGACACAGAGAAAGAGAAACAGAGACAGAGACAGAGAGAGAGACAGAGACACAGACAGAGACAGAGACAGAGACAGAGACAGAGACAGAGACACAGAGACAGGGACACAGACAAAGAGCAACAGAGACAGAGACAGGGACACAGAGAGAGAGACTCAGAGACAGAGACATAGAGACAGAGATACAGAGACCGAGACGCAGAGACAGATACAGAGGCAGAGACACAGAGACAGAGACAGAGACACAGAGACGGAGACGCAGAGACCCAGACACAGAGACAGAGGCACAGAGACAGAGACATAGAGACAGAGACACAGAGACAGAGACACAGAGACGGAGACACAGGGACAGAGACACAGAGACAGGGACACAGAGAGAGTGACTCAGAGACAGAAACACAGAGACAGATTCACAGAGACAAAGACTCAGAGATAGAGACACAGGGACAGAGACAGAGACAGAGACACAGAGACAGAGACACAGAGACAGAGACACAGAGACAGAGACACAGAGACAGAGACACAGAGACAGAGACACAGAGACAGAGACACAGAGGCAGAGACACAGAGACAGAGACACAGAGACAGAGGCACAGAGACGGAGACACAAGGACAGAGACACAGAGACAGGGACACAGAGAGAGAGACTCAGAGACAGAAACACAGAGACAGATTCACAGAGACAAAGACTCAGAGATAGAGACACAGGGACAGAGACAGAGACAGAGACACAGAGACAGAGACACAGAGACGGAGACTGTGGGACAGAGACACAGAGACGGAGACTGTGGGACAGAGACACAGAGACGGAGACTGTGGGACAGAGACACAGAGACAGAGACACAGTGAGACAGACAGAGACACAGAGACGAAGACACAGGGACAGAGACACAGAGACAGAAACACAGAGACAGATTCACAGAGACAGAGACACAGAGACAGAGGCACAGAGACGGAGACACAAGGACAGAGACACAGAGACAGGGACACAGAGAGAGAGACTCAGAGACAGGGACACAGAGACGAAGACTGTGGGACAGAGACACAGAGACGGAGACTGTGGGACAGAGACACAGAGACAGAGACACAGTGAGACAGACAGAGACACAGAGACGAAGACACAGGGACAGAGACACAGAGACAGAAACACAGAGACAGATTCACAGAGACAGAGACACAGAGACAGAGACACAGAGACAGAGACACAGAGACAGAGACACAGAGACAGAGACACAGAGACAGAGACACAGAGACAGAGACACAGAGACAGAGACACAGAGACAGAGACACAGAGACAGAGACACAGAGACAGAGACACAGAGACAGAGACACAGAGACAGAGACACAGAGACAGAGACACAGAGACGGCGACACAGGTACAGAGACACACGGACAGAGGCATAGACACAGAGACAGAGTCACAGAGACAGTGACACAGGGACAGGGACACAGAGACAGAGGCACAGAGACGGAGACACAAGGACAGAAACTCAGAGACAGAGACACGGAGGCAGAGACACAGAGGAATAGACACAGAGACACGGAGGCAGAGACACAGAGACAGGGAGACAGAGACAGAGACACAGAGACAGGGCACCGAGAGAGAGAGACAGAGACACAGAGACAGAGACACAGAGACAGAGACACAGAGACGAAGACTGTGGGACAGAGACACAGAGACGGAGACTGTGGGACAGAGACACAGAGACAGAGTAACAGTGAGACAGACAGAGACACAGAGACGAAGACACAGGGACAGAGACACAGAGACAGAAACACAGAGACAGATTCACAGAGACAGAGACACAGAGACAGAGGCACAGAGACGGAGACACAAGGACAGAGACACAGAGACAGGGACACAGGGAGAGAGACTCAGAGACAGAGACACAGACACAGAGATACAGAGACCGAGACGCAGAGACAGATACAGAGGCAGAGACACAGGGACAGAGACACGGAGACAGAGACACAGAGACAGAGACACAGAGACAGAGACACAGGGACGGAGACACAGAGACGGCGACACAGGTACAGAGACACACGGACAGAGGCATAGACACAGAGACAGAGTCACAGAGACAGTGACACAGGGACAGGGACACAGAGACAGAGACACAGACACAGAGATACAGAGACCGAGACGCAGAGACAGATACAGAGGCAGAGACACAGGGACAGAGACACGGAGACAGAGACACAGAGACAGAGACACAGAGACAGAGACACAGAGACAGAGACACAGAGACAGAGATACAGTGAGACAGACAGAGACACAGAGACGAAGACACAGGGACAGAGACACAGAGACAGAGACACAGAGAGGGAGACACAAGGACAGAGACACAGAGACAGGGACACAGAGAGAGAGACTCAGAGACAGAGACAAAGAGACAGAGACACGGAGACATAGACACGGAGAGAGAGACACAGAGACAGAGACACAGGGACGGAGACTGTGGGACAGAGACACAGAGACAGAGACACAGTGAGACAGACAGAGACACAGAGACGAAGACACAGGGACAGAGACACAGAGACAGGGACACAGAGACAGAGACACAGAGACAGGGACACCGAGAGAGAGAGACAGAGACACAGAGACGGACGCAGAGGGACAGACACAGAGCCAGAGACACAGAGAAAGAGAAACAGAGACAGAGACAGAGAGAGAGACAGAGACAGAGACAGAGACAGAGACAGAGACAGAGACAGAGACACAGAGACAGGGACACAGACAAAGAGCAACAGAGACAGAGACAGGGACACAGAGAGAGAGACTCAGAGACAGAGACATAGAGACAGAGATACAGAGACCGAGACGCAGAGACAGATACAGAGGCAGAGACACAGAGACAGAGACAGAGACACAGAGACGGAGACGCAGGGACGGAGACACAGAGACCCAGACACAGAGACAGAGGCACAGAGACAGAGACATAGAGACAGAGACACAGGGACAGAGACACAGAGACAGAGACACAGAGACGGAGACACAGGGACAGAGACACAGAGACAGGGACACAGAGAGAGTGACTCAGAGACAGAAACACAGAGACAGATTCACAGAGACAAAGACTCAGAGATAGAGACACAGGGACAGAGACAGAGACAGAGACACAGAGACAGAGACACAGAGACAGAGACACAGAGACAGAGACACAGAGACAGAGACACAGAGACAGAGACACAGAGGCAGAGACACAGAGACAGAGACACAGAGACAGAGACTCAGAGACAGAGACACAGGGGCAGAGACACCGAGACAGAAACACAGAGACAGAAACACGGAGACAGAGACACAGAGACAGAGACACAGAGACAGAGACACAGAGACGAAGACTGTGGGACAGGGACACAGAGACGGAGACTGTGGGACAGAGACACAGAGACAGAGACACAGTGAGACAGACAGAGACACAGAGACGAAGACACAGGGACAGAGACACAGAGACGGAAACACAGAGACAGATTCACAGAGACAGAGACACAGAGACAGACGCACAGAGACGGAGACACAAGGACAGAGACACAGAGACAGGGACACAGGGAGAGAGACTCAGAGACAGAGACACAGAGACAGAGATACAGAGACCGAGACGCAGAGACAGATACAGAGGCAGAGACACAGAGACAGAGACAGAGACACAGAGACGGAGACGCAGGTACGGAGACACAGAGACCCAGACACAGAGACAGAGATTCGGAGACAGAGACACAGAGACGGCGACACAGAGAAGGAGACTGTGGGACAGAGACACAGAGACGGAGACACACGGACAGAGACACAGAGACAGGGAGACAGAGGCAGAGACACAGGGACAGATTCACAGACAGAGACACGGAGAGAGACCCACGGAGACAGAGACACAGAGACAGAGACACAGAGACGGAGACACAGGGACAGAGACACAGAGACAGGGACACAGAGACAGTGACACAGAGACAGAGACACAGAGACAGAGACACAGAGACGGAGACTGTGGGACAGAGACACAGAGAAAGAGAAACAGAGACAGAGACAGAGACAGAGATACAGAGACAGAGACTCAGAGACAGAGACACACGCACAGAGACAGAGACAGAGACACAGAGACGGAGACACAGGGACAGAGACACAGAAACAGGGACGCAGAGACAGAGTCACAGAGACTGAGGCACAGAGACGGAGACACAAGGACAGAGACACAGAGACAGTGACACAGGGGCAGGGACACAGAGACATAGCCACAGAGACAGAGACACAGAGACAGAGACACAGGGACAGAGACAGAGACAGAAACACAGAGACAGAGACACAGAGACAGAGGCACAGAGACAGAGACACAGAGACAGAGACACAGAGACAGAGACACAGAGACAGAGACACAGAGACAGAGACACAGAGACCGAGACACAGAGACGGAGACACAGAGACAGGGACACGGAGAGAGTGACTCAGAGACAGAGACACGGAGGCAGAGACACAGAGGAATAGACACAGAGACACGGAGGCAGAGACACAGAGACAGGGAGACAGAGACAGAGACACAGAGACAGGGCACCGAGAGAGAGAGACAGAGACACAGAGACAGAGACACAGAGACAGAGACACAGAGACGAAGACTGTGGGACAGAGACACAGAGACGGAGACTGTGGGACAGAGACACAGAGACAGAGACACAGTGAGACAGACAGAGACACAGAGACGAAGACACAGGGACAGAGACACAGAGACAGAAACACAGAGACAGATTCACAGAGACAGAGACACAGAGACAGAGGCACAGAGACGGAGACACAAGGACAGAGACACAGAGACAGGGACACAGGGAGAGAGACTCAGAGACAGAGACACAGACACAGAGATACAGAGACCGAGACGCAGAGACAGATACAGAGGCAGAGACACAGGGACAGAGACACGGAGACAGAGACACAGAGACAGAGACACAGAGACAGAAACACAGAGACAGAAACACGGAGACAGAGACACAGAGACAGAGACACAGAGACAGAGACACAGAGACGAAGACTGTGGGACAGGGACACAGAGACGGAGACTGTGGGACAGAGACACAGAGACAGAGACACAGTGAGACAGACAGAGACACAGAGACGAAGACACAGGGACAGAGACACAGAGACGGAAACACAGAGACAGATTCACAGAGACAGAGACACAGAGACAGAGGCACAGAGACGGAGACACAAGGACAGAGACACAGAGACAGGGACACAGGGAGAGAGACTCAGAGACAGAGACACAGAGACAGAGATACAGAGACCGAGACGCAGAGACAGATACAGAGGCAGAGACACAGAGACAGAGACAGAGACACAGAGACGGAGACGCAGGTACGGAGACACAGAGACCCAGACACAGAGACAGAGATTCGGAGACAGAGACACAGAGACGGCGACACAGAGAAGGAGACTGTGGGACAGAGACACAGAGACGGAGACACACGGACAGAGACACAGAGACAGGGAGACAGAGGCAGAGACACAGGGACAGATTCACAGACAGAGACACGGAGAGAGACCCACGGAGACAGAGACACAGAGACAGAGACACAGAGACGGAGACACAGGGACAGAGACACAGAGACAGGGACACAGAGACAGTGACACAGAGACAGAGACACAGAGACAGAGACACAGAGACGGAGACTGTGGGACAGAGACACAGAGAAAGAGAAACAGAGACAGAGACAGAGACAGAGATACAGAGACAGAGACTCAGAGACAGAGACACACGCACAGAGACAGAGACAGAGACACAGAGACGGAGACACAGGGACAGAGACACAGAAACAGGGACGCAGAGACAGAGTCACAGAGACTGAGGCACAGAGACGGAGACACAAGGACAGAGACACAGAGACAGTGACACAGGGGCAGGGACACAGAGACATAGCCACAGAGACAGAGACACAGAGACAGAGACACAGGGACAGAGACAGAGACAGAAACACAGAGACAGAGACACAGAGACAGAGACACAGAGACAGAGACACAGAGACAGAGACACAGAGACAGAGACACAGAGACAGAGACACAGAGACAGAGACACAGAGACCGAGACACAGAGACGGAGACACAGAGACAGGGACACGGAGAGAGTGACTCAGAGACAGAGACACGGAGGCAGAGACACAGAGGAATAGACACAGAGACACGGAGGCAGAGACACAGAGACAGGGAGACAGAGACAGAGACACAGAGACAGGGCACCGAGAGAGAGAGACAGAGACACAGAGACAGAGACACAGAGACAGAGACACAGAGACGAAGACTGTGGGACAGAGACACAGAGACGGAGACTGTGGGACAGAGACACAGAGACAGAGACACAGTGAGACAGACAGAGACACAGAGACGAAGACACAGGGACAGAGACACAGAGACAGAAACACAGAGACAGATTCACAGAGACAGAGACACAGAGACAGAGGCACAGAGACGGAGACACAAGGACAGAGACACAGAGACAGGGACACAGGGAGAGAGACTCAGAGACAGAGACACAGACACAGAGATACAGAGACCGAGACGCAGAGACAGATACAGAGGCAGAGACACAGGGACAGAGACACGGAGACAGAGACACAGAGACAGAGACACAGAGACAGAGACACAGAGACAGAGACACAGAGACAGAGACACAGAGACAGAGACACAGAGACAGAGATACAGAGACAGAGACAAGGAGACAGAGACACAGGGACAGAGACACAGAGACAGAGACACAGAGACAGAGACACAGAGACAGAGATACAGAGACAGAGACAAAGAGACAGTGACACAGAGACAGAGACACAGAGACAGAGACACAGAGACAGAGACACAGAGACAGAGACACAGAGACAGAGACACAGAGACGGAGACTGTGCGACAGAGACACAGAGACGGAGACTGTGGGACAGAGACACAGAGACAGAGACACAGTGAGACAGACAGAGACACAGAGACGAAGACACAGAGACAGAAACACAGAGACAGATTCACAGAGACAGAGACACAGAGACAGAGGCACAGAGACGGAGACACAAGGACAGAGACACAGAGACCCAGACACAGAGACAGAGATTCGGAGACAGAGACACAGAGACAGAGACACAGAGACAGAGACACAGAGACAGAGACACAGAGACAGAGACACAGAGACAGAGACACAGAGACAGAGACACAGAGACAGAGACACAGAGACAGAGACACAGAGACAGAGACACAGAGACAGAGACACAGAGACAGAGACACAGAGACAGAGACACAGAGACAGAGACACAGAGACAGAGACACAGAGACAGAGACACAGAGACAGAGGCACAGAGACGGAGACACAAGGACAGAGACACAGAGACAGGGACACAGGGAGAGAGACTCAGAGACAGAGACACAGACACAGAGATACAGAGACCGAGACGCAGAGACATAGCCACAGAGACAGAGACATAGAGACAGAGACACAGAGACAGAGACACAGAGACAGAGACACAGAGACGGAGACGCAGGGACAGAGACACAGAGACAGGGACACAGAGAGAGTGACTCAGAGACAGAAACACAGAGACAGATTCACAGAGACAAAGACTCAGAGATAGAGACACAGGGACAGAGACAGAGACAGAGACACAGAGACAGAGACACAGAGACGGCGACAAAGGTACAGAGACACACGGACAGAGGCATAGACACAGAGACAGAGTCACAGAGACAGTGACACAGGGACAGGGACACAGAGACATAGCCACAGAGACAGAGACATAGAGACAGAGACACAGAGACAGAGACACAGAGACAGACACACAGAGACAGAGACACAGAGACGGAGACACAGGGACAGAGACACAGAGACAGGGACACAGAGAGAGTGACTCAGAGACAGAGACACAGAGACAGAGACACAGAGACAGAGACACAGAGACCGAGACACAGAGACGGAGACACAGAGACAGGGACACAGAGAGAGTGACTCAGAGACAGAGACACGGAGGCAGAGACACAGAGGAATAGACACAGAGACACGGAGGCAGAGACACAGAGACAGGGAGACAGAGACAGAGACACAGAGACAGGGCACCGAGAGAGAGAGACAGAGACACAGAGACAGAGACACAGGGACAGAGACACAGAGACGAAGACTGTGGGACAGAGACACAGAGACGGAGACTGTGGGACAGAGACACAGAGACAGAGACACAGTGAGACAGACAGAGACACAGAGACGAAGACACAGGGACAGAGACACAGAGACAGAAACACAGAGACAGATTCACAGAGACAGAGACACAGAGACAGAGGCACAGAGACGGAGACACAAGGACAGAGACACAGAGACAGGGACACAGGGAGAGAGACTCAGAGACAGAGACACAGACACAGAGATACAGAGACCGAGACGCAGAGACAGATACAGAGGCAGAGACACAGGGACAGAGACACGGAGACAGAGACACAGAGACAGAGACACAGAGACAGAGACACAGGGACAGAGACACAGAGACGGCGACACAGGTACAGAGACACACGGACAGAGGCATAGACACAGAGACAGAGTCACAGAGACAGTGACACAGGGACAGGGACACAGAGACAGAGACACAGACACAGAGATACAGAGACCGAGACGCAGAGACAGATACAGAGGCAGAGACACAGGGACAGAGACACGGAGACAGAGACACAGAGACAGAGACACAGAGACAGAGACACAGAGACAGAGACACAGAGACAGAGACACAGAGACAGAGACACAGAGACAGAGATACAGAGACAGAGACAAGGAGACAGAGACACAGGGACAGAGACACAGAGACAGAGACACAGAGACAGAGACACAGAGACAGAGATACAGAGACAGAGACAAAGAGACAGTGACACAGAGACAGAGACACAGAGACAGAGACACAGAGACAGAGACACAGAGACAGAGACACAGAGACAGAGACACAGAGACGGAGACTGTGCGACAGAGACACAGAGACGGAGACTGTGGGACAGAGACACAGAGACAGAGACACAGTGAGACAGACAGAGACACAGAGACGAAGACACAGAGACAGAAACACAGAGACAGATTCACAGAGACAGAGACACAGAGACAGAGGCACAGAGACGGAGACACAAGGACAGAGACACAGAGACCCAGACACAGAGACAGAGATTCGGAGACAGAGACACAGAGACAGAGACACAGAGACAGAGACACAGAGACAGAGACACAGAGACAGAGACACAGAGACAGAGACACAGAGACAGAGACACAGAGACAGAGACACAGAGACAGAGACACAGAGACAGAGACACAGAGACAGAGACACAGAGACAGAGACACAGAGACAGAGACACAGAGACAGAGACACAGAGACAGAGACACAGAGACAGAGACACAGAGACAGAGACACAGAGACAGAGGCACAGAGACGGAGACACAAGGACAGAGACACAGAGACAGGGACACAGGGAGAGAGACTCAGAGACAGAGACACAGACACAGAGATACAGAGACCGAGACGCAGAGACATAGCCACAGAGACAGAGACATAGAGACAGAGACACAGAGACAGAGACACAGAGACAGAGACACAGAGACGGAGACGCAGGGACAGAGACACAGAGACAGGGACACAGAGAGAGTGACTCAGAGACAGAAACACAGAGACAGATTCACAGAGACAAAGACTCAGAGATAGAGACACAGGGACAGAGACAGAGACAGAGACACAGAGACAGAGACACAGAGACGGCGACAAAGGTACAGAGACACACGGACAGAGGCATAGACACAGAGACAGAGTCACAGAGACAGTGACACAGGGACAGGGACACAGAGACATAGCCACAGAGACAGAGACATAGAGACAGAGACACAGAGACAGAGACACAGAGACAGACACACAGAGACAGAGACACAGAGACGGAGACACAGGGACAGAGACACAGAGACAGGGACACAGAGAGAGTGACTCAGAGACAGAGACACAGAGACAGAGACACAGAGACAGAGACACAGAGACCGAGACACAGAGACGGAGACACAGAGACAGGGACACAGAGAGAGTGACTCAGAGACAGAGACACGGAGGCAGAGACACAGAGGAATAGACACAGAGACACGGAGGCAGAGACACAGAGACAGGGAGACAGAGACAGAGACACAGAGACAGGGCACCGAGAGAGAGAGACAGAGACACAGAGACAGAGACACAGGGACAGAGACACAGAGACGAAGACTGTGGGACAGAGACACAGAGACGGAGACTGTGGGACAGAGACACAGAGACAGAGACACAGTGAGACAGACAGAGACACAGAGACGAAGACACAGGGACAGAGACACAGAGACAGAAACACAGAGACAGATTCACAGAGACAGAGACACAGAGACAGAGGCACAGAGACGGAGACACAAGGACAGAGACACAGAGACAGGGACACAGGGAGAGAGACTCAGAGACAGAGACACAGACACAGAGATACAGAGACCGAGACGCAGAGACAGATACAGAGGCAGAGACACAGGGACAGAGACACGGAGACAGAGACACAGAGACAGAGACACAGAGACAGAGACACAGGGACAGAGACACAGAGACGGCGACACAGGTACAGAGACACACGGACAGAGGCATAGACACAGAGACAGAGTCACAGAGACAGTGACACAGGGACAGGGACACAGAGACAGAGACACAGACACAGAGATACAGAGACCGAGACGCAGAGACAGATACAGAGGCAGAGACACAGGGACAGAGACACGGAGACAGAGACACAGAGACAGAGACACAGAGACAGAGACACAGAGACAGAGACACAGAGACAGAGACACAGAGACAGAGATACAGTGAGACAGACAGAGACACAGAGACGAAGACACAGGGACAGAGACACAGAGACAGAGACACAGAGAGGGAGACACAAGGACAGAGACACAGAGACAGGGACACAGAGAGAGAGACTCAGAGACAGAGACAAAGAGACAGAGACACGGAGACATAGACACGGAGAGAGAGACACAGAGACAGAGACACAGGGACGGAGACTGTGGGACAGAGACACAGAGACAGAGACACAGTGAGACAGACAGAGACACAGAGACGAAGACACAGGGACAGAGACACAGAGACAGGGACACAGAGACAGAGACACAGAGACAGGGACACCGAGAGAGAGAGACAGAGACAGAGACACAGAGACAGAGGCACAGAGACGGAGACACAAGGACAGAGACACAGAGACAGGGACACAGGGAGAGAGACTCAGAGACAGAGACACAGACACAGAGATACAGAGACCGAGACGCAGAGACATAGCCACAGAGACAGAGACATAGAGACAGAGACACAGAGACAGAGACACAGAGACAGAGACACAGAGACGGAGACGCAGGGACAGAGACACAGAGACAGGGACACAGAGAGAGTGACTCAGAGACAGAAACACAGAGACAGATTCACAGAGACAAAGACTCAGAGATAGAGACACAGGGACAGAGACAGAGACAGAGACACAGAGACAGAGACACAGAGACGGCGACAAAGGTACAGAGACACACGGACAGAGGCATAGACACAGAGACAGAGTCACAGAGACAGTGACACAGGGACAGGGACACAGAGACATAGCCACAGAGACAGAGACATAGAGACAGAGACACAGAGACAGAGACACAGAGACAGACACACAGAGACAGAGACACAGAGACGGAGACACAGGGACAGAGACACAGAGACAGGGACACAGAGAGAGTGACTCAGAGACAGAGACACAGAGACAGAGACACAGAGACAGAGACACAGAGACCGAGACACAGAGACGGAGACACAGAGACAGGGACACAGAGAGAGTGACTCAGAGACAGAGACACGGAGGCAGAGACACAGAGGAATAGACACAGAGACACGGAGGCAGAGACACAGAGACAGGGAGACAGAGACAGAGACACAGAGACAGGGCACCGAGAGAGAGAGACAGAGACACAGAGACAGAGACACAGGGACAGAGACACAGAGACGAAGACTGTGGGACAGAGACACAGAGACGGAGACTGTGGGACAGAGACACAGAGACAGAGACACAGTGAGACAGACAGAGACACAGAGACGAAGACACAGGGACAGAGACACAGAGACAGAAACACAGAGACAGATTCACAGAGACAGAGACACAGAGACAGAGGCACAGAGACGGAGACACAAGGACAGAGACACAGAGACAGGGACACAGGGAGAGAGACTCAGAGACAGAGACACAGACACAGAGATACAGAGACCGAGACGCAGAGACAGATACAGAGGCAGAGACACAGGGACAGAGACACGGAGACAGAGACACAGAGACAGAGACACAGAGACAAAGACACAGGGACAGAGACACAGAGACGGCGACACAGGTACAGAGACACACGGACAGAGGCATAGACACAGAGACAGAGTCACAGAGACAGTGACACAGGGACAGGGACACAGAGACAGAGACACAGACACAGAGATACAGAGACCGAGACGCAGAGACAGATACAGAGGCAGAGACACAGGGACAGAGACACGGAGACAGAGACACAGAGACAGAGACACAGAGACAGAGACACAGAGACAGAGACACAGAGACAGAGACACAGAGACAGAGATACAGTGAGACAGACAGAGACACAGAGACGAAGACACAGGGACAGAGACACAGAGACAGAGACACAGAGAGGGAGACACAAGGACAGAGACACAGAGACAGGGACACAGAGAGAGAGACTCAGAGACAGAGACAAAGAGACAGAGACACGGAGACATAGACACGGAGAGAGAGACACAGAGACAGAGACACAGGGACGGAGACTGTGGGACAGAGACACAGAGACAGAGACACAGTGAGACAGACAGAGACACAGAGACGAAGACACAGGGACAGAGACACAGAGACAGGGACACAGAGACAGAGACACAGAGACAGGGACACCGAGAGAGAGAGACAGAGACACAGAGACGGACGCAGAGGGACAGACACAGAGCCAGAGACACAGAGAAAGAGAAACAGAGACAGAGACAGAGAGAGAGACAGAGACAGAGACAGAGACAGAGACAGAGACAGAGACACAGAGACAGGGACACAGACAAAGAGCAACAGAGACAGAGACAGGGACACAGAGAGAGAGACTCAGAGACAGAGACATAGAGACAGAGATACAGAGACCGAGACGCAGAGACAGATACAGAGGCAGAGACACAGAGACAGAGACAGAGACACAGAGACGGAGACGCAGGGACGGAGACACAGAGACCCAGACACAGAGACAGAGGCACAGAGACAGAGACATAGAGACAGAGACACAGGGACAGAGACACAGAGACAGAGACACAGAGACGGAGACACAGCGACAGAGACACAGAGACAGGGACACAGAGAGAGTGACTCAGAGACAGAAACACAGAGACAGATTCACAGAGACAAAGACTCAGAGATAGAGACACAGGGACAGAGACAGAGACAGAGACACAGAGACAGAGGCACAGAGACAGAGACACAGAGACAGAGACACAGAGACAGAGACACAGAGACAGAGACACAGAGACAGAGACACAGAGGCAGAGACACAGAGACAGAGACACAGAGACAGAGACTCAGAGACAGAGACACAGGGGCAGAGACACCGAGACAGAAACACAGAGACAGAAACACAGAGACAGAGACACAGAGACAGAGACACAGAGACAGAGACACAGAGACGAAGACTGTGGGACAGGGACACAGAGACGGAGACTGTGGGACAGAGACACAGAGACAGAGACACAGTGAGACAGACAGAGACACAGAGACGAAGACACAGGGACAGAGACACAGAGACGGAAACACAGAGACAGATTCACAGAGACAGAGACACAGAGACAGAGGCACAGAGACGGAGACACAAGGACAGAGACACAGAGACAGGGACACAGGGAGAGAGACTCAGAGACAGAGACACAGAGACAGAGATACAGAGACCGAGACGCAGAGACAGATACAGAGGCAGAGACACAGAGACAGAGACAGAGACACAGAGACGGAGACGCAGGTACGGAGACACAGAGACCCAGACACAGAGACAGAGATTCGGAGACAGAGACACAGAGACGGCGACACAGAGAAGGAGACTGTGGGACAGAGACACAGAGACGGAGACACACGGACAGAGACACAGAGACAGGGAGACAGAGGCAGAGACACAGGGACAGATTCACAGACAGAGACACGGAGAGAGACCCACGGAGACAGAGACACAGAGACAGAGACACAGAGACGGAGACACAGGGACAGAGACACAGAGACAGGGACACAGAGACAGTGACACAGAGACAGAGACACAGAGACAGAGACACAGAGACGGAGACTGTGGGACAGAGACACAGAGAAAGAGAAACAGAGACAGAGACAGAGACAGAGATACAGAGACAGAGACTCAGAGACAGAGACACACGCACAGAGACAGAGACAGAGACACAGAGACGGAGACACAGGGACAGAGACACAGAAACAGGGACGCAGAGACAGAGTCACAGAGACTGAGGCACAGAGACGGAGACACAAGGACAGAGACACAGAGACAGTGACACAGGGGCAGGGACACAGAGACATAGCCACAGAGACAGAGACACAGAGACAGAGGCACAGAGACAGAGACATAGAGACAGAGACACAGGGACAGAGACACAGAGACAGAGACACAGAGACGGAGACACAGGGACAGAGACACAGAGACAGGGACACAGAGAGAGTGACTCAGAGACAGAAACACAGAGACAGATTCACAGAGACAAAGACTCAGAGATAGAGACACAGGGACAGAGACAGAGACAGAGACACAGAGACAGAGACACAGAGACAGAGACACAGAGTCAGAGACACAGAGACAGAGACACAGAGACAGAGACACAGAGGCAGAGACACAGAGACAGAGACACAGAGACAGAGACTCAGAGACAGAGACACAGGGGCAAGGACACCGAGACAGAAACACAGAGACAGAAACACAGAGACAGAGACACAGAGACAGAGACACAGAGACAGAGACACAGAGACAGAGACACAGAGACGAAGACTGTAGGACAGGGACACAGAGACGGAGACTGTGGGACAGAGATACAGAGACAGAGACACAGTGAGACAGACAGAGACACAGAGACGAAGACACAGGGACGGAGACACAGAGACGGAAACACAGAGACAGATTCATAGAGACAGAGACACAGAGACAGAGGCACAGAGACGGAGACACAAGGACAGAGACACAGAGACAGGGACACAGAGAGAGAGACTCAGAGACAGAGACAAAGAGGCAGAGACACGGAGACATAGACACGGAGAGAGAGACACAGAGACAGAGACACAGGGACGGAGACTGTGGGACAGAGACACAGTGAGACAGACAGAGACACAGAGACGAAGACACAGGGACAGAGACACAGAGACAGGGACACAGAGACAGAGACACGGAGACAGGGACACCGAGAGAGAGAGACAGAGACACAGAGACGGACGCAGAGGGACAGACACAGAGCCAGAGACACAGAGAAAGAGAAACAGAGACAGAGACAGAGAGAGAGACAGAGACAGAGACAGAGACAGAGATAGAGACAGAGACAGAGACACAGAGACAGGGACACAGAGAAAGAGCAACAGAGACAGAGACAGGGTCACAGAGACAGAGACTCAGAGACAGATACACGCACACAGAGACACAGACAGAGACACAGAGACGGAGACACAGGGACAGAGACACAGAGAAAGAGAAACGGAGACAGAGACAGAGACAGAGACACAGAGACAGAGACTCAGAGACAGAGACACACGCACAGAGACAGAGACAGAGACACAGAGACGGAGACACGGGGACAGAGACACAGAAACAGGGACACAGAGACAGAGTCACAGAGACAGAGTCACAGAGACAGAGACACAGAGACAGGGACACAGACACAGAGACAAAGAGACAGAGACACAGAGACAGAGACTCAGAGACAGAGACACACGCACAGAGACAGAGACAGAGACACAGAGACGGAGACACAGGGACAGAGACACAGAGACAGAGACACAGAGACAGAGACGCAGAGACAGAGACACAAGGACAGAGACACAGAGACAGGGACACAGGGAGAGAGACTCAGAGACAGAGACACAGACACAGAGATACAGAGACCGAGACGCAGAGACAGATACAGAGGCAGAGACACAGGGACAGAGACACGGAGACAGAGACACAGAGACAGAGACACAGAGACAGAGACACAGAGACAGAGACACAGAGACAGAGACACAGAGACAGAGACACAGAGACAGAGATACAGAGACAGAGACAAGGAGACAGAGACACAGGGACAGAGACACAGAGACAGAGACACAGAGACAGAGACACAGAGACAGAGATACAGAGACAGAGACAAAGAGACAGTGACACAGAGACAGAGACACAGAGACAGAGACACAGAGACAGAGACACAGAGACGGAGACTGTGCGACAGAGACACAGAGACGGAGACTGTGGGACAGAGACACAGAGACAGAGACACAGTGAGACAGACAGAGACACAGAGACGAAGACACAGAGACAGAAACACAGAGACAGATTCACAGAGACAGAGACACAGAGACAGAGGCACAGAGACGGAGACACAAGGACAGAGACACAGAGACCCAGACACAGAGACAGAGATTCGGAGACAGAGACACAGAGACAGAGACACAGAGACAGAGACACAGAGACAGAGACACAGAGACAGAGACACAGAGACAGAGACACAGAGACAGAGACACAGAGACAGAGACACAGAGACAGAGACACAGAGACAGAGACACAGAGACAGAGACACAGAGACAGAGACACAGAGACAGAGACACAGAGACAGAGACACAGAGACAGAGACACAGAGACGGCGACACAGGTAAAGAGACACACGGACAGAGGCATAGACACAGAGACAGAGTCACAGAGACAGTGACACAGGGACAGGGACACAGAGACAGAGGCACAGAGACGGAGACACAAGGACAGAAACTCAGAGACAGAGACACGGAGGCAGAGACACAGAGGAATAGACACAGAGACACGGAGGCAGAGACACAGAGACAGGGAGACAGAGACAGAGACACAGAGACAGGGCACCGAGAGAGAGAGACAGAGACACAGAGACAGAGACACAGAGACAGAGACACAGAGACAGAGACACAGAGACGAAGACTGTGGGACAGAGACACAGAGACGGAGACTGTGGGACAGAGACACAGAGACAGAGACACAGTGAGACAGACAGAGACACAGAGACGAAGACACAGGGACAGAGACACAGAGACAGAAACACAGAGACAGATTCACAGAGACAGAGACACAGAGACAGAGGCACAGAGACGGAGACACAAGGACAGAGACACAGAGACAGGGACACAGGGAGAGAGACTCAGAGACAGAGACACAGACACAGAGATACAGAGACCGAGACGCAGAGACAGATACAGAGGCAGAGACACAGGGACAGAGACACGGAGACAGAGACACAGAGACAGAGACACAGAGACAGAGACACAGAGACAGAGACACAGAGACAGAGACACAGAGACAGAGACACAGAGACAGAGATACGGTGAGACAGACAGAGACACAGAGACGAAGACACAGGGACAGAGACACAGAGACAGAGACACAGTGAGACAGACAGAGACACAGAGACGAAGACACAGGGACAGAGACACAGAGACAGGGACACAGAGACAGAGACACAGAGACAGGGACACCGAGAGAGAGAGACAGAGACACAGAGACGGACGTAGAGGGACAGACACAGAGCCAGAGACACAGAGAAAGAGAAACAGAGACAGAGACAGAGAGAGAGACAGAGACAGAGACAGAGACAGAGACAGAGACAGAGACAGAGACAGAGACAGAGACAGAGACACAGAGACAGGGACACAGACAAAGAGCAACAGAGACAGAGACAGGGACACAGAGAGAGAGATTTAGAGACAGAGACATGGAGACAGAGATACAGAGACCGAGACGCAGAGACAGATACAGAGGCAGAGACACAGAGACAGAGACAGAGACACAGAGACGGAGACGCAGGGACGGAGACACAGAGACCCAGACACAGAGACAGAGGCACAGAGACAGAGACATAGAGACAGAGACACAGGGACAGAGACACAGAGACAGAGACACAGAGACGGAGACACGGGGACAGAGACACAGAGACAGGGACACAGAGAGAGTGACTCAGAGACAGAAACACAGAGACAGATTCACAGAGACAAAGACTCAGAGATAGAGACACAGGGACAGAGACAGAGACAGAGACACAGGGACAGAGACACAGAGACAGAGACACAGAGACAGAGACACAGAGACAGAGACACAGAGACAGAGACACAGAGGCAGAGACACAGAGACAGAGACACAGAGACAGAGACTCAGAGACAGAGACACAGGGGCAAGGACACCGAGACAGAAACACAGAGACAGAAACACAGAGACAGAGACACAGAGACAGAGACACAGAGACAGAGACACAGAGACGAAGACTGTAGGACAGGGGCACAGAGACGGAGACTGTGGGACAGAGACACAGAGACAGAGACACAGTGAGACAGACAGAGACACAGAGACGAAGACACAGGGACAGAGACACAGAGACGGAAACACAGAGACAGATTCACAGAGACAGAGACACAGAGACAGAGGCACAGAGACGGAGACACAAGGACAGAGACACAGAGACAGGGACACAGAGAGAGAGACTCAGAGACAGAGACAAAGGGGCAGAGACACGGAGACATAGACACGGAGAGAGAGACACAGAGACAGAGACACAGGGACGGAGACTGTGGGACAGAGACACAGTGAGACAGACAGAGACACAGAGACGAAGACACAGGGACAGAGACACAGAGACAGGGACACAGAGACAGAGACACGGAGACAGGGACACCGAGAGAGAGAGACAGAGACACAGAGACGGACGCAGAGGGACAGACACAGAGCCAGAGACACAGAGAAAGAGAAACAGAGACAGAGACAGAGAGAGAGACAGAGACAGAGACAGAGACAGAGATAGAGACAGAGACAGAGACACAGAGACAGGGACACAGAGAAAGAGCAACAGAGACAGAGACAGGGTCACAGAGACAGAGACTCAGAGACAGATACACGCACACAGAGACACAGACAGAGACACAGAGACGGAGACACAGGGACAGAGACACAGAGAAAGAGAAACGGAGACAGAGACAGAGACAGAGACACAGAGACAGAGACTCAGAGACAGAGACACACGCACAGAGACAGAGACAGAGACACAGAGACGGAGACACAGGGACAGAGACACAGAAACAGGGACACAGAGACAGAGTCACAGAGACAGAGTCACAGAGACGGAGACACAGAGACAGGGACACAGACACAGAGACAAAGAGACAGAGACACAGAGACAGAGACTCAGAGACAGAGACACACGCACGGAGACAGAGACAGAGACACAGAGACGGAGACACAGGGACAGAGACACAGAGACAGAGACACAGAGACAGAGACGCAGAGACAGAGACACAAGGACAGAGACACAGAGACAGGGACACAGGGAGAGAGACTCAGAGACAGAGACACAGACACAGAGATACAGAGACCGAGACGCAGAGACAGATACAGAGGCAGAGACACAGGGACAGAGACACGGAGACAGAGACACAGAGACAGAGACACAGAGACAGAGACACAGAGACAGAGACACAGAGACAGAGACACAGAGACAGAGATACAGAGACAGAGACAAGGAGACAGAGACACAGGGACAGAGACACAGAGACAGAGACACAGAGACAGAGACACAGAGACAGAGATACAGAGACAGAGACAAAGAGACAGTGACACAGAGACAGAGACACAGAGACAGAGACACAGAGACAGAGACACAGAGACGGAGACTGTGCGACAGAGACACAGGGACGGAGACTGTGGGACAGAGACACAGAGACAGAGACACAGTGAGACAGACAGAGACACAGAGACGAAGACACAGAGACAGAAACACAGAGACAGATTCACAGAGACAGAGACACAGAGACAGAGGCACAGAGACGGAGACACAAGGACAGAGACACAGAGACCCAGACACAGAGACAGAGATTCGGAGACAGAGACACAGAGACAGAGACACAGAGACAGAGACACAGAGACAGAGACACAGAGACAGAGACACAGAGACAGAGACACAGAGACAGAGACACAGAGACAGAGACACAGAGACAGAGACACAGAGACAGAGACACAGAGACAGAGACACAGAGACAGAGACACAGAGACAGAGACACAGAGACAGAGACACAGAGACAGAGACACAGAGACGGCGACACAGGTAAAGAGACACACGGACAGAGGCATAGACACAGAGACAGAGTCACAGAGACAGTGACACAGGGACAGGGACACAGAGACAGAGGCACAGAGACGGAGACGCAGGGACGGAGACACAGAGACCCAGACACAGAGACAGAGGCACAGAGACAGAGACATAGAGACAGAGACACAGGGACAGAGACACAGAGACAGAGACACAGAGACGGAGACACGGGGACAGAGACACAGAGACAGGGACACAGAGAGAGTGACTCAGAGACAGAAACACAGAGACAGATTCACAGAGACAAAGACTCAGAGATAGAGACACAGGGACAGAGACAGAGACAGAGACACAGGGACAGAGACACAGAGACAGAGACACAGAGACAGAGACACAGAGACAGAGACACAGAGACAGAGACACAGAGTCAGAGACACAGAGGCAGAGACACAGAGACAGAGACACAGAGACAGAGACTCAGAGACAGAGACACAGGGGCAAGGACACCGAGACAGAAACACAGAGACAGAAACACAGAGACAGAGACACAGAGACAGAGACACAGAGACAGAGACACAGAGACGAAGACTGTAGGACAGGGGCACAGAGACGGAGACTGTGGGACAGAGACACAGAGACAGAGACACAGTGAGACAGACAGAGACACAGAGACGAAGACACAGGGACAGAGACACAGAGACGGAAACACAGAGACAGATTCACAGAGACAGAGACACAGAGACAGAGGCACAGAGACGGAGACACAAGGACAGAGACACAGAGACAGGGACACAGAGAGAGAGACTCAGAGACAGAGACAAAGGGGCAGAGACACGGAGACATAGACACGGAGAGAGAGACACAGAGACAGAGACACAGGGACGGAGACTGTGGGACAGAGACACAGTGAGACAGACAGAGACACAGAGACGAAGACACAGGGACAGAGACACAGAGACAGGGACACAGAGACAGAGACACGGAGACAGGGACACCGAGAGAGAGAGACAGAGACACAGAGACGGACGCAGAGGGACAGACACAGAGCCAGAGACACAGAGAAAGAGAAACAGAGACAGAGACAGAGAGAGAGACAGAGACAGAGACAGAGACAGAGATAGAGACAGAGACAGAGACACAGAGACAGGGACACAGAGAAAGAGCAACAGAGACAGAGACAGGGTCACAGAGACAGAGACTCAGAGACAGATACACGCACACAGAGACACAGACAGAGACACAGAGACGGAGACACAGGGACAGAGACACAGAGAAAGAGAAACGGAGACAGAGACAGAGACAGAGACAGAGACACAGAGACAGAGACTCAGAGACAGAGACACACGCACAGAGACAGAGACAGAGACACAGAGACGGAGACACAGGGACAGAGACACAGAAACAGGGACACAGAGACAGAGTCACAGAGACAGAGTCACAGAGACAGAGACACAGAGACAGGGACACAGACACAGAGACAAAGAGACAGAGACACAGAGACAGAGACTCAGAGACAGAGACACACGCACGGAGACAGAGACAGAGACACAGAGACGGAGACACAGGGACAGAGACACAGAGACAGAGACACAGAGACAGAGACGCAGAGACAGAGACACAGAGACAGAGACACAGAGACACAGACACAGAGACGGAGACTGTGGGACAGAGACACAGAGACGGAGACTGTGGGACAGAGACACAGAGACAGAGACACAGTGAGACAGACAGAGACACAGAGACGAAGACACAGGGACAGAGACACAGAGACAGAAACACAGAGACAGATTCACAGAGACAGAGACACAGAGACAGAGGCACAGAGACGGAGACACAAGGACAGAGACACAGAGACAGCGACACAGAGAGAGAGACTCAGAGACAGAGACATAGAGACAGAGATACAGGGACCGAGACGCAGAGACAGATACAGAGGCAGAGACACAGAGACAGAGACAGAGACACAGAGACGGAGACGCAGGGACGGAGACACAGAGACCCAGACACAGAGACAGAGATTCGGAGACAGAGACACAGAGACAGAGACACAGAGACAGAGACACAGAGACAGAGACACAGAGACAGAGACACAGAGACAGAGACACAGAGACAGAGACACAGAGACGGCGACACAGGTACAGAGACACACGGACAGAGGCATAGACACAGAGACAGAGTCACAGAGACAGTGACACAGGGACAGGGACACAGAGACAGCGACACAGAGACAGAGACACTGAGACAGAGACACTGAGACAGAGACACCGAGACAGAGACACAGAGACAGAGGTTCAGAGACAGTGACACAGAAACAGAGTCAGAGAGGCAGGGATACAGTGACAGAGACACAGAGACGGAGACAGAGGGACAGAGAGGCAGAGACAGAGACTCCGACACACAGAGACAGAGACAGAGACACAGAGACGGAGAAACATGGACAGAGACACAGAGACAGAGATTCAGAGGCAGAGACACAGGGACAGAGACACAGAGACAGAGACAGAGACACAGAGACAGAGACACAGAGGCAGGGACACAGGGAGAGGGACTCAGGAACTGAGACACAGAGACAGCGACGCATGGACAGATTAACAGAGACAGAGACACAGAGACCGAGACACAGAGACAGAGATACCGGAACAGAGACACTGAGACAGGGACCCAGAGGCAGAGACACGCAGACAGATACAGAGACACAGAGGCGGAGACACAAGGACAGAGACGCAGAGACAGGGACGCAGAGACAGAGAAACAGAGACAGAGACACAGAGACACAGAGACAGAGACAGAGACACAGAGAGATAGACACAGAGACGGAGACACGGAGGCAGAGACACAGAGGAACAAACACAGAGACAGAGACGCGGTGGCAGAGACACAGAGACAGAGACACAGAGACAGAGACACAGGAACAGAGACACAGAGGCAGCGACACATGGACAGGTTCACAGAGACAGAGACACTGAGACAGAGACACCGAGACAGAGACACAGAGACAGAGGTTCAGAGACAGTGACACAGAAACAGAGTCAGAGAGGCAGGGATACAGTGACAGAGACACAGAGACGGAGACAGAGGGACAGAGAGGCAGAGACAGAGACTCCGACACACAGAGACAGAGACAGAGACACAGAGACGGAGAAACATGGACAGAGACACAGAGACAGAGATTCAGAGGCAGAGACACAGGGACAGGGACACAGAGACAGGGACACAGAGGCAGAGACACAGAGACAGAGGCGCAGAGACAGAGACACAGAGACGGAGACACAGAGACAGAGACAAAGACAGAGACACAGAGACAGAGACAAAGACAGAGACACAGAGACAGAGACACAGAGTCAGAGACACAGAGATAGAGACACAGAGAAACAGAAATGGAGACAGAGTACAGACACATAAAGACAGAGACACACCGCGAGAGACACAGCGACAGAGACACGGAGGCAGAGACACAGAGACGGAGACGCAGAGACCGAGACACAGTGACCGTGGCACAGGGATAGAGATACAGAGACAAAGACACAGAGACGCGGTGGCAGAGACACAGAGACAGAGACACTGAGACAGCGACACGGCTACAGGAACACAGAGACAGAGACACAGAGAGCGAGACACAGAGATGGAGACACAGAGACCAAGACACAGAGACCGTGACACAGAGAGAGAGACACAGAGACATAGAGGCAGAAACAGAGACACAGAAACAGAGACACAGAGACAGAGACACAGTGACAGAGGCATAGACACAGAGACAGAGACACAGTTACAGAGGCACAGAGACAGAGACGCGGAGGCAGAGACACAGAGACAGAGACACAGAGAAAGAGAAACGGAGACAGAGACAGAGACATAGAGAGAGAGACACAGAGACAGAGACACAGAGACAGACACACAGAGACGGAGACAGAGACAAAGAGACAGAGACACGGAGGCAGAGACACGGAGACAGAGCCACAGAGACACAGAGCAAGAGACAGAGACACAGAGAGATAGACACAGAGACAGAGACACGGAGGCAGAGACATAGACGAATAGACACAGAGACAGAGATGCGGAGGCAGAGACACAGAGACAGAGACACAGAGACAGAGACGCAGCGACGGAGACACAGGAACAGAGACAGCGACACATGGACAGATTCACAGAGACAGAGACACAGGGACAGATACAGAGACAGAAACACAGAGACAGAGACACAGAGACGGAGACTGTGGGACAGAGACACAGAGACAGAGACACAGAGCGAGAGAGACAGAGACGGAGACACAGGGACAGAGACACAGAGACATTGACAAAGAGGCAGAGAAACAGGGACAGAGACACAGAGACAGAGACACAGAGACAGAGACACAGAGACAGAGACACAGAGACAGAGACACAGAGACAGAGACACAGAGACAGAGACACAGAGACAGAGACACAGAGACAGAGACACAGAGACAGAGACACAGAGACAGAGACACAGAGACAGAGACACAGAGACAGAGACACAGAGACAGAGACACAGAGACAGAGACACAGAGACAGAGACACAGAGACAGAGACACAGAGACAGAGACACAGAGACAGAGACACAGAGACAGAGACACAGAGACAGAGACACAGAGACAGAGACACAGAGACAGAGACACAGAGACAGAGACACAGAGACAGAGACACAGAGACAGAGACACAGAGACAGAGACACAGAGACAGAGACACAGAGACAGAGACACAGAGACAGAGACACAGAGACAGAGACACAGAGACAGAGACACAGAGACAGAGACACAGAGACAGAGACACAGAGACAGAGACACAGAGACAGAGACACAGAGACAGAGACACAGAGACAGAGACACAGAGACAGAGACACAGAGACAGAGACACAGAGACAGAGACACAGAGACAGAGACACAGAGACAGAGACACAGAGACAGAGACACAGAGACAGAGACACAGAGACAGAGACACAGAGACAGAGACACAGAGACAGAGACACAGAGACAGAGACACAGAGACAGAGACACAGAGACAGAGACACAGAGACAGAGACACAGAGACAGAGACACAGAGACAGAGACACAGAGACAGAGACACAGAGACAGAGACACAGAGACAGAGACACAGAGACAGAGACACAGAGACAGAGACACAGAGACAGAGACACAGAGACAGAGACACAGAGACAGAGACACAGAGACAGAGACACAGAGACAGGGACACAGAGAGAGTGACTCAGAGACAGAGACACGGAGGCAGAGACACAGAGGAATAGACACAGAGACACGGAGGCAGAGACACAGAGACAGGGAGACAGAGACAGAGGCACAGAGACAGGGCACCGAGAGAGAGAGACAGAGACACAGAGACAGAGACACAGAGACGAAGACTGTGGGACAGAGACACAGAGACGGAGACTGTGGGACAGAGACACAGAGACAGAGACACAGTGAGACAGACAGAGACACAGAGACGAAGACACAGGGACAGAGACACAGAGACAGAAACACAGAGACAGCTTCACAGAGACAGAGACACAGAGACAGGGACACAGGGAGAGAGACTCAGAGACAGAGACACAGACACAGAGATACAGAGACCGAGACGCAGAGACAGATACAGAGGCAGAGACACAGGGACAGAGACACGGAGACAGAGACACAGAGACAGAGACACAGAGACAGAGACACAGAGACAGAGACACAGAGACAGAGACACAGAGACAGAGACACAGAGACAGAGATACAGAGACAGAGACAAGGAGACAGAGACACAGGGACAGAGACACAGAGACAGAGACACAGAGACAGAGACACAGAGACAGAGATACAGAGACAGAGACAAAGAGACAGTGACACAGAGACAGAGACACAGAGACAGAGACACAGAGACAGAGACACAGAGACGGAGACTGTGCGACAGAGACACAGAGACGGAGACTGTGGGACAGAGACACAGAGACAGAGACACAGTGAGACAGACAGAGACACAGAGACGAAGACACAGAGACAGAAACACAGAGACAGATTCACAGAGACAGAGACACAGAGACAGAGGCACAGAGACGGAGACACAAGGACAGAGACACAGAGACCCAGACACAGAGACAGAGATTCGGAGACAGAGACACAGAGACAGAGACACAGAGACAGAGACACAGAGACAGAGACGCAGAGACAGAGACACAGAGACAGAGACACAGAGACAGAGACACAGAGACAGAGACACAGAGACAGAGACACAGAGACAGAGACACAGAGACAGAGACACAGAGACAGAGACACAGAGACAGAGACACAGAGACAGAGACACAGAGACAGAGACACAGAGACAGAGACACAGAGACAGAGACACAGAGACAGAGACACAGAGACAGAGACACAGAGACAGGGCACCGAGGGAGAGAGACAGAGACACAGAGACAGAGACACAGAGACAGAGACACAGAGACGAAGACTGTGGGACAGAGACACAGACGGAGACTGTGGGACAGACACACAGAGACAGAGACACAGTGAGACAGACAGAGACACAGAGACGAAGACACAGGGACAGAGTCACAGAGACAGAAACACAGAGACAGATTCACAGAGACAGAGACACAGAGACAGAGGCACAGAGACGGAGACACAAGGACAGAGACACAGAGACAGGGACACAGGGAGAGAGACTCAGAGACAGAGACACAGAGACAGAGATACAGAGACCGAGACGCAGAGACAGATACAGAGGCAGAGACACAGGGACAGAGACACGGAGACAGAGACACAGAGACAGAGACACAGAGACAGAGACACAGAGACAGAGACACAGAGACAGAGACACAGAGACAGAGACACAGAGACAGAGATACAGAGACAGAGACAAGGAGACAGAGACACAGGGACAGAGACACAGAGACAGAGACACAGAGACAGAGACACAGAGACAGAGATACAGAGACAGAGACAAAGAGACAGTGACACAGAGACAGAGACAAAGAGACAGTGACACAGAGACAGAGACACAGAGACGGAGACTGTGGGACAGAGACACAGAGACGGAGACTGTGGGACAGAGACACAGAGACAGAGACACAGTGAGACAGACAGAGACACAGAGACGAAGACACAGGGACAGAGACACAGAGACAGAAACACAGAGACAGATTCACAGAGACAGAGACACAGAGACAGAGGCACAGAGACGGAGACACAAGGACAGAGACACAGAGACCCAGACACAGAGACAGAGATTCGGAGACAGAGACACAGAGACAGAGACGCAGAGACAGAGACACAGAGACAGAGACACAGAGACAGAGACACAGAGACAGAGACGCAGAGACAGAGACACAGAGACAGAGACACAGAGACAGAGACACAGAGACAGAGACACAGAGACGGAGACTGTGGGACAGAGACACAGAGACGGAGACTGTGGGACAGAGACACAGAGACAGAGACACAGTGAGACAGACAGAGACACAGAGACGAAGACACAGGGACAGAGACACAGAGACAGAAACACAGAGACAGATTCACAGAGACAGAGACACAGAGACAGAGGCACAGAGACGGAGACACAAGGACAGAGACACAGAGACAGGGACACAGAGAGAGAGACTCAGAGACAGAGACACAGAGACGAAGACTGTGGGACAGAGACACAGAGACGGAGACTGTGGGACAGAGACACAGAGACAGAGACACAGTGAGACAGACAGAGACACAGAGACGAAGACACAGGGACAGAGACACAGAGACAGAAACACAGAGACAGATTCACAGAGACAGAGACACAGAGACAGAGACACAGAGACAGAGACACAGAGACAGAGACACAGAGACAGAGACACAGAGACAGAGACACAGAGACACAGACACAGAGACAGAGACACAGAGACAGAGACACAGAGACAGAGACACAGAGACAGAGACACAGAGACAGAGACACAGAGACAGAGACACAGAGACAGAGACACAGAGACAGAGACACAGAGACCGAGACACAGAGACGGAGACACAGAGACAGGGACACAGAGAGAGTGACTCAGAGACAGAGACACGGAGGCAGAGACACAGAGGAATAGACACAGAGACACGGAGGCAGAGACACAGAGACAGGGAGACAGAGACAGAGACACAGAGACAGGGCACCGAGAGAGAGAGACAGAGACACAGAGACAGAGACACAGAGACGAAGACTGTGGGACAGAGACACAGAGACGGAGACTGTGGGACAGAGACACAGAGACAGAGACACAGTGAGACAGACAGAGACACAGAGACGAAGACACAGGGACAGAGACACAGAGACAGAAACACAGAGACAGCTTCACAGAGACAGAGACACAGAGACAGGGACACAGGGAGAGAGACTCAGAGACAGAGACACAGACACAGAGATACAGAGACCGAGACGCAGAGACAGATACAGAGGCAGAGACACAGGGACAGAGACACGGAGACAGAGACACAGAGACAGAGACACAGAGACAGAGACACAGAGACAGAGACACAGAGACAGAGACACAGAGACAGAGATACAGAGACAGAGACAAGGAGACAGAGACACAGGGACAGAGACACAGTGAGACAGACAGAGACACAGAGACGAAGACACAGGGACAGAGACACAGAGACAGAAACACAGAGACAGATTCACAGAGACAGAGACACAGAGACAGAGGCACAGAGACGGAGACACAAGGACAGAGACACAGAGACAGGGACACAGGGAGAGAGACTCAGAGACAGAGACACAGACACAGAGATACAGAGACCGAGACGCAGAGACAGATACAGAGGCAGAGACACAGGGACAGAGACACGGAGACAGAGACACAGAGACAGAGACACAGAGACAGAGACACAGAGACAGAGACACAGAGACAGAGACACAGAGACAGAGACACAGAGACAGAGACACAGAGACAGAGACACAGAGACGGAGACTGTGGGACAGAGACACAGAGACGGAGACTGTGGGACAGAGACACAGAGACAGAGACACAGTGAGACAGACAGAGACACAGAGACGAAGACACAGGGACAGAGACACAGAGACAGAAACACAGAGACAGATTCACAGAGACAGAGACACAGAGACAGAGGCACAGAGACGGAGACACAAGGACAGAGACACAGAGACAGGGACACAGAGAGAGAGACTCAGAGACAGAGACACAGAGACGAAGACTGTGGGACAGAGACACAGAGACGGAGACTGTGGGACAGAGACACAGAGACAGAGACACAGTGAGACAGACAGAGACACAGAGACGAAGACACAGGGACAGAGACACAGAGACAGAAACACAGAGACAGATTCACAGAGACAGAGACACAGAGACAGAGACACAGAGACAGAGACACAGAGACAGAGACACAGAGACAGAGACACAGAGACAGAGACACAGAGACAGAGACACAGAGACAGAGACACAGAGACAGAGACACAGAGACAGAGACACAGAGACAGAGACACAGAGACAGAGACACAGAGACAGAGACACAGAGACGGAGACTGTGGGACAGAGACACAGAGACGGAGACTGTGGGACAGAGACACAGAGACAGAGACACAGTGAGACAGACAGAGACACAGAGACGAAGACACAGGGACAGAGACACAGAGACAGAAACACAGAGACAGATTCACAGAGACAGAGACACAGAGACAGAGGCACAGAGACGGAGACACAAGGACAGAGACACAGAGACCCAGACACAGAGACAGAGATTCGGAGACAGAGACACAGAGACAGAGACGCAGAGACAGAGACACAGAGACAGAGAGACAGAGACACAGAGACAGAGACACAGAGACAGAGACACAGAGACAGAGACACAGAGACAGAGACACAGAGACAGAGATATAGTGAGACAGACAGAGACACAGAGACGAAGACACAGGGACAGAGACACAGAGACAGAGACACAGAGAGGGAGACACAAGGACAGAGACACAGAGACAGGGACACAGAGAGAGAGACTCAGAGACAGAGACAAAGAGACAGAGACACGGAGACATAGACACGGAGAGAGAGACACAGAGACAGAGACACAGGGACGGAGACTGTGGGACAGAGACACAGAGACAGAGACACAGTGAGACAGACAGAGACACAGAGACGAAGACACAGGGACAGAGACACAGAGACAGGGACACAGAGACAGAGACACAGAGACAGGGACACCGAGAGAGAGAGACAGAGACACAGAGACGGACGCAGAGGGACAGACACAGAGCCAGAGACACAGAGAAAGAGAAACAGAGACAGAGACAGAGAGAGAGACAGAGACAGAGACAGAGACAGAGACAGAGACAGAGACACAGAGACAGGGACACAGACAAAGAGCAACAGAGACAGAGACAGGGACACAGAGAGAGAGACTCAGAGACAGAGACATAGAGACAGAGATACAGAGACCGAGACGCAGAGACAGATACAGAGGCAGAGACACAGAGACAGAGACAGAGACACAGAGACGGAGACGCAGGGACGGAGACACAGAGACCCAGACACAGAGACAGAGGCACAGAGACAGAGACATAGAGACAGAGACACAGGGACAGAGACACAGAGACAGAGACACAGAGACGGAGACACAGCGACAGAGACACAGAGACAGGGACACAGAGAGAGTGACTCAGAGACAGAAACACAGAGACAGATTCACAGAGACAAAGACTCAGAGATAGAGACACAGGGACAGAGACAGAGACAGAGACACAGAGACAGAGGCACAGAGACAGAGACACAGAGACAGAGACACAGAGACAGAGACACAGAGACAGAGACACAGAGACAGAGACACAGAGGCAGAGACACAGAGACAGAGACACAGAGACAGAGACTCAGAGACAGAGACACAGGGGCAGAGACACCGAGACAGAAACACAGAGACAGAAACACAGAGACAGAGACACAGAGACAGAGACACAGAGACAGAGACACAGAGACGAAGACTGTGGGACAGGGACACAGAGACGGAGACTGTGGGACAGAGACACAGAGACAGAGACACAGTGAGACAGACAGAGACACAGAGACGAAGACACAGGGACAGAGACACAGAGACGGAAACACAGAGACAGATTCACAGAGACAGAGACACAGAGACAGAGGCACAGAGACGGAGACACAAGGACAGAGACACAGAGACAGGGACACAGGGAGAGAGACTCAGAGACAGAGACACAGAGACAGAGATACAGAGACCGAGACGCAGAGACAGATACAGAGGCAGAGACACAGAGACAGAGACAGAGACACAGAGACGGAGACGCAGGTACGGAGACACAGAGACCCAGACACAGAGACAGAGATTCGGAGACAGAGACACAGAGACGGCGACACAGAGAAGGAGACTGTGGGACAGAGACACAGAGACGGAGACACACGGACAGAGACACAGAGACAGGGAGACAGAGGCAGAGACACAGGGACAGATTCACAGACAGAGACACGGAGAGAGACCCACGGAGACAGAGACACAGAGACAGAGACACAGAGACGGAGACACAGGGACAGAGACACAGAGACAGGGACACAGAGACAGTGACACAGAGACAGAGACACAGAGACAGAGACACAGAGACGGAGACTGTGGGACAGAGACACAGAGAAAGAGAAACAGAGACAGAGACAGAGACAGAGATACAGAGACAGAGACTCAGAGACAGAGACACACGCACAGAGACAGAGACAGAGACACAGAGACGGAGACACAGGGACAGAGACACAGAAACAGGGACGCAGAGACAGAGTCACAGAGACTGAGGCACAGAGACGGAGACACAAGGACAGAGACACAGAGACAGTGACACAGGGGCAGGGACACAGAGACATAGCCACAGAGACAGAGACACAGAGACAGAGACACAGAGACAGAGGCACAGAGACAGAGACATAGAGACAGAGACACAGGGACAGAGACACAGAGACAGAGACACAGAGACGGAGACACAGGGACAGAGACACAGAGACAGGGACACAGAGAGAGTGACTCAGAGACAGAAACACAGAGACAGATTCACAGAGACAAAGACTCAGAGATAGAGACACAGGGACAGAGACAGAGACAGAGACACAGAGACAGAGACACAGAGACAGAGACACAGAGTCAGAGACACAGAGACAGAGACACAGAGACAGAGACACAGAGGCAGAGACACAGAGACAGAGACACAGAGACAGAGACTCAGAGACAGAGACACAGGGGCAAGGACACCGAGACAGAAACACAGAGACAGAAACACAGAGACAGAGACACAGAGACAGAGACACAGAGACAGAGACACAGAGACAGAGACACAGAGACGAAGACTGTAGGACAGGGACACAGAGACGGAGACTGTGGGACAGAGATACAGAGACAGAGACACAGTGAGACAGACAGAGACACAGAGACGAAGACACAGGGACGGAGACACAGAGACGGAAACACAGAGACAGATTCATAGAGACAGAGACACAGAGACAGAGGCACAGAGACGGAGACACAAGGACAGAGACACAGAGACAGGGACACAGAGAGAGAGACTCAGAGACAGAGACAAAGAGGCAGAGACACGGAGACATAGACACGGAGAGAGAGACACAGAGACACAGAGACGGACGCAGAGGGACAGACACAGAGCCAGAGACACAGAGAAAGAGAAACAGAGACAGAGACAGAGAGAGAGACAGAGACAGAGACAGAGACAGAGATAGAGACAGAGACAGAGACACAGAGACAGGGACACAGAGAAAGAGCAACAGAGACAGAGACAGGGTCACAGAGACAGAGACTCAGAGACAGATACACGCACACAGAGACACAGACAGAGACACAGAGACGGAGACACAGGGACAGAGACACAGAGAAAGAGAAACGGAGACAGAGACAGAGACAGAGACACAGAGACAGAGACTCAGAGACAGAGACACACGCACAGAGACAGAGACAGAGACACAGAGACGGAGACACGGGGACAGAGACACAGAAACAGGGACACAGAGACAGAGTCACAGAGACAGAGTCACAGAGACAGAGACACAGAGACAGGGACACAGACACAGAGACAAAGAGACAGAGACACAGAGACAGAGACTCAGAGACAGAGACACACGCACAGAGACAGAGACAGAGACACAGAGACGGAGACACAGGGACAGAGACACAGAGACAGAGACACAGAGACAGAGACGCAGAGACAGAGACACAAGGACAGAGACACAGAGACAGGGACACAGGGAGAGAGACTCAGAGACAGAGACACAGACACAGAGATACAGAGACCGAGACGCAGAGACAGATACAGAGGCAGAGACACAGGGACAGAGACACGGAGACAGAGACACAGAGACAGAGACACAGAGACAGAGACACAGAGACAGAGACACAGAGACAGAGACACAGAGACAGAGATACAGAGACAGAGACAAGGAGACAGAGACACAGGGACAGAGACACAGAGACAGAGACACAGAGACAGAGACACAGAGACAGAGATACAGAGACAGAGACAAAGAGACAGTGACACAGAGACAGAGACACAGAGACAGAGACACAGAGACAGAGACACAGAGACGGAGACTGTGCGACAGAGACACAGAGACGGAGACTGTGGGACAGAGACACAGAGACAGAGACACAGTGAGACAGACAGAGACACAGAGACGAAGACACAGAGACAGAAACACAGAGACAGATTCACAGAGACAGAGACACAGAGACAGAGGCACAGAGACGGAGACACAAGGACAGAGACACAGAGACCCAGACACAGAGACAGAGATTCGGAGACAGAGACACAGAGACAGAGACACAGAGACAGAGACACAGAGACAGAGACACAGAGACAGAGACACAGAGACAGAGACACAGAGACAGAGACACAGAGACAGAGACACAGAGACAGAGACACAGAGACAGAGACACAGAGACAGAGACACAGAGACAGAGACACAGAGACGGCGACACAGGTAAAGAGACACACGGACAGAGGCATAGACACAGAGACAGAGTCACAGAGACAGTGACACAGGGACAGGGACACAGAGACAGAGGCACAGAGACGGAGACACAAGGACAGAAACTCAGAGACAGAGACACGGAGGCAGAGACACAGAGGAATAGACACAGAGACACGGAGGCAGAGACACAGAGACAGGGAGACAGAGACAGAGACACAGAGACAGGGCACCGAGAGAGAGAGACAGAGACACAGAGACAGAGACACAGAGACAGAGACACAGAGACAGAGACACAGAGACGAAGACTGTGGGACAGAGACACAGAGACGGAGACTGTGGGACAGAGACACAGAGACAGAGACACAGTGAGACAGACAGAGACACAGAGACGAAGACACAGGGACAGAGACACAGAGACAGAAACACAGAGACAGATTCACAGAGACAGAGACACAGAGACAGAGGCACAGAGACGGAGACACAAGGACAGAGACACAGAGACAGGGACACAGGGAGAGAGACTCAGAGACAGAGACACAGACACAGAGATACAGAGACCGAGACGCAGAGACAGATACAGAGGCAGAGACACAGGGACAGAGACACGGAGACAGAGACACAGAGACAGAGACACAGAGACAGAGACACAGAGACAGAGACACAGAGACAGAGACACAGAGACAGAGATACGGTGAGACAGACAGAGACACAGAGACGAAGACACAGGGACAGAGACACAGAGACAGAGACACAGAGAGGGAGACACAAGGACAGAGACACAGAGACAGGGACACAGAGAGAGAGACTCAGAGACAGAGACAAAGAGACAGAGACACGGAGACATAGACACGGAGAGAGAGACACAGAGACAGAGACACAGGGACGGAGACTGTGGGACAGAGACACAGAGACAGAGACACAGTGAGACAGACAGAGACACAGAGACGAAGACACAGGGACAGAGACACAGAGACAGGGACACAGAGACAGAGACACAGAGACAGGGACACCGAGAGAGAGAGACAGAGACACAGAGACGGACGTAGAGGGACAGACACAGAGCCAGAGACACAGAGAAAGAGAAACAGAGACAGAGACAGAGAGAGAGACAGAGACAGAGACAGAGACAGAGACAGAGACAGAGACAGAGACAGAGACAGAGACAGAGACACAGAGACAGGGACACAGACAAAGAGCAACAGAGACAGAGACAGGGACACAGAGAGAGAGATTTAGAGACAGAGACATGGAGACAGAGATACAGAGACCGAGACGCAGAGACAGATACAGAGGCAGAGACACAGAGACAGAGACAGAGACACAGAGACGGAGACGCAGGGACGGAGACACAGAGACCCAGACACAGAGACAGAGGCACAGAGACAGAGACATAGAGACAGAGACACAGGGACAGAGACACAGAGACAGAGACACAGAGACGGAGACACGGGGACAGAGACACAGAGACAGGGACACAGAGAGAGTGACTCAGAGACAGAAACACAGAGACAGATTCACAGAGACAAAGACTCAGAGATAGAGACACAGGGACAGAGACAGAGACAGAGACACAGGGACAGAGACACAGAGACAGAGACACAGAGACAGAGACACAGAGACAGAGACACAGAGACAGAGACACAGAGACAGAGACACAGAGGCAGAGACACAGAGACAGAGACACAGAGACAGAGACTCAGAGACAGAGACACAGGGGCAAGGACACCGAGACAGAAACACAGAGACAGAAACACAGAGACAGAGACACAGAGACAGAGACACAGAGACAGAGACACAGAGACGAAGACTGTAGGACAGGGGCACAGAGACGGAGACTGTGGGACAGAGACACAGAGACAGAGACACAGTGAGACAGACAGAGACACAGAGACGAAGACACAGGGACAGAGACACAGAGACGGAAACACAGAGACAGATTCACAGAGACAGAGACACAGAGACAGAGGCACAGAGACGGAGACACAAGGACAGAGACACAGAGACAGGGACACAGAGAGAGAGACTCAGAGACAGAGACAAAGGGGCAGAGACACGGAGACATAGACACGGAGAGAGAGACACAGAGACAGAGACACAGGGACGGAGACTGTGGGACAGAGACACAGTGAGACAGACAGAGACACAGAGACGAAGACACAGGGACAGAGACACAGAGACAGGGACACAGAGACAGAGACACGGAGACAGGGACACCGAGAGAGAGAGACAGAGACACAGAGACGGACGCAGAGGGACAGACACAGAGCCAGAGACACAGAGAAAGAGAAACAGAGACAGAGACAGAGAGAGAGACAGAGACAGAGACAGAGACAGAGATAGAGACAGAGACAGAGACACAGAGACAGGGACACAGAGAAAGAGCAACAGAGACAGAGACAGGGTCACAGAGACAGAGACTCAGAGACAGATACACGCACACAGAGACACAGACAGAGACACAGAGACGGAGACACAGGGACAGAGACACAGAGAAAGAGAAACGGAGACAGAGACAGAGACAGAGACACAGAGACAGAGACTCAGAGACAGAGACACACGCACAGAGACAGAGACAGAGACACAGAGACGGAGACACAGGGACAGAGACACAGAAACAGGGACACAGAGACAGAGTCACAGAGACAGAGTCACAGAGACAGAGACACAGAGACAGGGACACAGACACAGAGACAAAGAGACAGAGACACAGAGACAGAGACTCAGAGACAGAGACACACGCACGGAGACAGAGACAGAGACACAGAGACGGAGACACAGGGACAGAGACACAGAGACAGAGACACAGAGACAGAGACGCAGAGACAGAGACACAAGGACAGAGACACAGAGACAGGGACACAGGGAGAGAGACTCAGAGACAGAGACACAGACACAGAGATACAGAGACCGAGACGCAGAGACAGATACAGAGGCAGAGACACAGGGACAGAGACACGGAGACAGAGACACAGAGACAGAGACACAGAGACAGAGACACAGAGACAGAGACACAGAGACAGAGACACAGAGACAGAGATACAGAGACAGAGACAAGGAGACAGAGACACAGGGACAGAGACACAGAGACAGAGACACAGAGACAGAGACACAGAGACAGAGATACAGAGACAGAGACAAAGAGACAGTGACACAGAGACAGAGACACAGAGACAGAGACACAGAGACAGAGACACAGAGACGGAGACTGTGCGACAGAGACACAGAGACGGAGACTGTGGGACAGAGACACAGAGACAGAGACACAGTGAGACAGACAGAGACACAGAGACGAAGACACAGAGACAGAAACACAGAGACAGATTCACAGAGACAGAGACACAGAGACAGAGGCACAGAGACGGAGACACAAGGACAGAGACACAGAGACCCAGACACAGAGACAGAGATTCGGAGACAGAGACACAGAGACAGAGACACAGAGACAGAGACACAGAGACAGAGACACAGAGACAGAGACACAGAGACAGAGACACAGAGACAGAGACACAGAGACAGAGACACAGAGACAGAGACACAGAGACAGAGACACAGAGACAGAGACACAGAGACAGAGACACAGAGACAGAGACACAGAGACAGAGACACAGAGACAGAGACACAGAGACAGAGACACAGAGACGGCGACACAGGTAAAGAGACACACGGACAGAGGCATAGACACAGAGACAGAGTCACAGAGACAGTGACACAGGGACAGGGACACAGAGACAGAGGCACAGAGACGGAGACGCAGGGACGGAGACACAGAGACCCAGACACAGAGACAGAGGCACAGAGACAGAGACATAGAGACAGAGACACAGGGACAGAGACACAGAGACAGAGACACAGAGACGGAGACACGGGGACAGAGACACAGAGACAGGGACACAGAGAGAGTGACTCAGAGACAGAAACACAGAGACAGATTCACAGAGACAAAGACTCAGAGATAGAGACACAGGGACAGAGACAGAGACAGAGACACAGGGACAGAGACACAGAGACAGAGACACAGAGACAGAGACACAGAGACAGAGACACAGAGACAGAGACACAGAGACAGAGACACAGAGGCAGAGACACAGAGACAGAGACACAGAGACAGAGACTCAGAGACAGAGACACAGGGGCAAGGACACCGAGACAGAAACACAGAGACAGAAACACAGAGACAGAGACACAGAGACAGAGACACAGAGACAGAGACACAGAGACGAAGACTGTAGGACAGGGGCACAGAGACGGAGACTGTGGGACAGAGACACAGAGACAGAGACACAGTGAGACAGACAGAGACACAGAGACGAAGACACAGGGACAGAGACACAGAGACGGAAACACAGAGACAGATTCACAGAGACAGAGACACAGAGACAGAGGCACAGAGACGGAGACACAAGGACAGAGACACAGAGACAGGGACACAGAGAGAGAGACTCAGAGACAGAGACAAAGGGGCAGAGACACGGAGACATAGACACGGAGAGAGAGACACAGAGACAGAGACACAGGGACGGAGACTGTGGGACAGAGACACAGTGAGACAGACAGAGACACAGAGACGAAGACACAGGGACAGAGACACAGAGACAGGGACACAGAGACAGAGACACGGAGACAGGGACACCGAGAGAGAGAGACAGAGACACAGAGACGGACGCAGAGGGACAGACACAGAGCCAGAGACACAGAGAAAGAGAAACAGAGACAGAGACAGAGAGAGAGACAGAGACAGAGACAGAGACAGAGATAGAGACAGAGACAGAGACACAGAGACAGGGACACAGAGAAAGAGCAACAGAGACAGAGACAGGGTCACAGAGACAGAGACTCAGAGACAGATACACGCACACAGAGACACAGACAGAGACACAGAGACGGAGACACAGGGACAGAGACACAGAGAAAGAGAAACGGAGACAGAGACAGAGACAGAGACACAGAGACAGAGACTCAGAGACAGAGACACACGCACAGAGACAGAGACAGAGACACAGAGACGGAGACACAGGGACAGAGACACAGAAACAGGGACACAGAGACAGAGTCACAGAGACAGAGTCACAGAGACAGAGACACAGAGACAGGGACACAGACACAGAGACAAAGAGACAGAGACACAGAGACAGAGACTCAGAGACAGAGACACATGCACGGAGACAGAGACAGAGACACAGAGACGGAGACACAGGGACAGAGACACAGAGACAGAGACACAGAGACAGAGACGCAGAGACAGAGACACAGAGACAGAGACACAGAGACACAGACACAGAGACGGAGACTGTGGGACAGAGACACAGAGACGGAGACTGTGGGACAGAGACACAGAGACAGAGACACAGTGAGACAGACAGAGACACAGAGACGAAGACACAGGGACAGAGACACAGAGACAGAAACACAGAGACAGATTCACAGAGACAGAGACACAGAGACAGAGGCACAGAGACGGAGACACAAGGACAGAGACACAGAGACAGCGACACAGAGAGAGAGACTCAGAGACAGAGACATAGAGACAGAGATACAGGGACCGAGACGCAGAGACAGATACAGAGGCAGAGACACAGAGACAGAGACAGAGACACAGAGACGGAGACGCAGGGACGGAGACACAGAGACCCAGACACAGAGACAGAGATTCGGAGACAGAGACACAGAGACAGAGACACAGAGACAGAGACACAGAGACAGAGACACAGAGACAGAGACACAGAGACAGAGACACAGAGACAGAGACACAGAGACGGCGACACAGGTACAGAGACACACGGACAGAGGCATAGACACAGAGACAGAGTCACAGAGACAGTGACACAGGGACAGGGACACAGAGACAGCGACACATGGACAGGTTCACAGAGACAGAGACACTGAGACAGAGACACCGAGACAGAGACACAGAGACAGAGGTTCAGAGACAGTGACACAGAAACAGAGTCAGAGAGGCAGGGATACAGTGACAGAGACACAGAGACGGAGACAGAGGGACAGAGAGGCAGAGACAGAGACTCCGACACACAGAGACAGAGACAGAGACACAGAGACGGAGAAACATGGACAGAGACACAGAGACAGAGATTCAGAGGCAGAGACACAGGGACAGAGACACAGAGACAGAGACAGAGACACAGAGACAGAGACACAGAGGCAGGGACACAGGGAGAGGGACTCAGGAACTGAGACACAGAGACAGCGACGCATGGACAGATTAACAGAGACAGAGACACAGAGACCGAGACACAGAGACAGAGATACCGGAACAGAGACACTGAGACAGGGACCCAGAGGCAGAGACACGCAGACAGATACAGAGACACAGAGGCGGAGACACAAGGACAGAGACGCAGAGACAGGGACGCAGAGACAGAGAAACAGAGACAGAGACACAGAGACACAGAGACAGAGACAGAGACACAGAGAGATAGACACAGAGACGGAGACACGGAGGCAGAGACACAGAGGAATAAACACAGAGACAGAGACGCGGTGGCAGAGACACAGAGACAGAGACACAGAGACAGAGACACAGGAACAGAGACACAGAGGCAGCGACACATGGACAGGTTCACAGAGACAGAGACACTGAGACAGAGACACCGAGACAGAGACACAGAGACAGAGGTTCAGAGACAGTGACACAGAAACAGAGTCAGAGAGGCAGGGATACAGTGACAGAGACACAGAGACGGAGACAGAGGGACAGAGAGGCAGAGACAGAGACTCCGACACACAGAGACAGAGACAGAGACACAGAGACGGAGAAACATGGACAGAGACACAGAGACAGAGATTCAGAGGCAGAGACACAGGGACAGGGACACAGAGACAGGGACACAGAGGCAGAGACACAGAGACAGAGGCGCAGAGACAGAGACACAGAGACGGAGACACAGAGACAGAGACAAAGACAGAGACACAGAGACAGAGACAAAGACAGAGACACAGAGACAGAGACACAGAGTCAGAGACACAGAGATAGAGACACAGAGAAACAGAAATGGAGACAGAGTACAGACACATAAAGACAGAGACACACCGCGAGAGACACAGCGACAGAGACACGGAGGCAGAGACACAGAGACGGAGACGCAGAGACCGAGACACAGTGACCGTGGCACAGGGATAGAGATACAGAGACAAAGACACAGAGACGCGGTGGCAGAGACACAGAGACAGAGACACTGAGACAGCGACACGGCTACAGGAACACAGAGACAGAGACACAGAGAGCGAGACACAGAGATGGAGACACAGAGACCGAGACACAGAGACCGTGACACAGAGAGAGAGACACAGAGACATAGAGGCAGAAACAGAGACACAGAAACAGAGACACAGAGACAGAGACACAGTGACAGAGGCATAGACACAGAGACAGAGACACAGTTACAGAGGCACAGAGACAGAGACGCGGAGGCAGAGACACAGAGACAGAGACACAGAGAAAGAGAAACGGAGACAGAGACAGAGACATAGAGAGAGAGACACAGAGACAGAGACACAGAGACAGACACACAGAGACGGAGACAGAGACAAAGAGACAGAGACACGGAGGCAGAGACACGGAGACAGAGCCACAGAGACACAGAGCAAGAGACAGAGACACAGAGAGATAGACACAGAGACAGAGACACGGAGGCAGAGACATAGACGAATAGACACAGAGACAGAGATGCGGAGGCAGAGACACAGAGACAGAGACACAGAGACAGAGACGCAGCGACGGAGACACAGGAACAGAGACAGCGACACATGGACAGATTCACAGAGACAGAGACACAGGGACAGATACAGAGACAGAAACACAGAGACAGAGACACAGAGACGGAGACTGTGGGACAGAGACACAGAGACAGAGACACAGAGCGAGAGAGACAGAGACGGAGACACAGGGACAGAGACACAGAGACATTGACAAAGAGGCAGAGAAACAGGGACAGAGACACAGAGACAGAGACACAGAGACAGAGACACAGAGACAGAGACACAGAGACAGAGACACAGAGACAGAGACACAGAGACAGAGACACAGAGACAGAGACACAGAGACAGAGACACAGAGACAGAGACACAGAGACAGAGACACAGAGACAGAGACACAGAGACAGAGACACAGAGACAGAGACACAGAGACAGAGACACAGAGACAGAGACACAGAGACAGAGACACAGAGACAGAGACACAGAGACAGAGACACAGAGACAGAGACACAGAGACAGAGACACAGAGACAGAGACACAGAGACAGAGACACAGAGACAGAGACACAGAGACAGAGACACAGAGACAGAGACACAGAGACAGAGACACAGAGACAGAGACACAGAGACAGAGACACAGAGACAGAGACACAGAGACAGAGACACAGAGACAGAGACACAGAGACAGAGACACAGAGACAGAGACACAGAGACAGAGACACAGAGACAGAGACACAGAGACAGAGACACAGAGACAGAGACACAGAGACAGAGACACAGAGACAGAGACACAGAGACAGAGACACAGAGACAGAGACACAGAGACAGAGACACAGAGACAGAGACACAGAGACAGAGACACAGAGACAGAGACACAGAGACAGAGACACAGAGACAGAGACACAGAGACAGATTCACAGAGACAGAGACACAGAGACAGAGGCACAGAGACGGAGACACAAGGACAGAGACACAGAGACAGGGACACAGGGAGAGAGACTCAGAGACAGAGACACAGAGACAGAGATACAGAGACCGAGACGCAGAGACAGATACAGAGGCAGAGACACAGGGACAGAGACACGGAGACAGAGACACAGAGACAGAGACACAGAGACAGAGACACAGAGACAGAGACACAGAGACAGAGACACAGAGACAGAGATACAGAGACAGAGACAAGGAGACAGAGACACAGGGACAGAGACACAGAGACAGAGACACGGAGACAGAGACACAGAGACAGAGATACAGAGACAGAGACAAAGAGACAGTGACACAGAGACAGAGACAAAGAGACAGTGACACAGAGACAGAGACACAGAGACGGAGACTGTGGGACAGAGACACAGAGACGGAGACTGTGGGACAGAGACACAGAGACAGAGACACAGTGAGACAGACAGAGACACAGAGACGAAGACACAGGGACAGAGACACAGAGACAGAAACACAGAGACAGATTCACAGAGACAGAGACACAGAGACAGAGGCACAGAGACGGAGACACAAGGACAGAGACACAGAGACCCAGACACAGAGACAGAGATTCGGAGACAGAGACACAGAGACAGAGACGCAGAGACAGAGACACTGAGACAGAGATACAGAGACCGAGACGCAGAGACAGATACAGAGGCAGAGACACAGGGACAGAGACACGGAGACAGAGACACAGAGACAGAGACACAGAGACAGAGACACAGAGACAGAGACACAGAGACAGAGACACAGAGACAGAGACACAGTGAGACAGACAGAGACACAGAGACGAAGACACAGGGACAGAGACACAGAGACAGAGACACAGAGACAGATTCACAGAGACAGAGACACAGAGACAGAGGCACAGAGACGGAGACACAAGGACAGAGACACAGAGACAGGGACACAGAGAGAGAGACTCAGAGACAGAGACACAGAGACGAAGACTGTGGGACAGAGACACAGAGACGGAGACTGTGGGACAGAGACACAGAGACAGAGACACAGTGAGACAGACAGAGACACAGAGACGAAGACACAGGGACAGAGACACAGAGACAGAAACACAGAGACAGATTCACAGAGACAGAGACACAGAGACAGAGACACAGAGACAGAGACACAGAGACAGAGACACAGAGACAGAGACACAGAGACAGAGACACAGAGACAGAGACACAGAGACAGAGACACAGAGACAGAGACACAGAGACAGAGACACAGAGACAGAGACACAGAGACAGAGACACAGAGACAGAGACACAGAGACAGAGACACAGAGACAGAGACACAGAGACAGAGACACAGAGACAGAGACACAGAGACAGAGACACAGAGACAGAGACACAGAGACGGAGACACAGAGACAGAGACACAGAGACAGAGACACAGAGACAGAGACACAGAGACAGAGACACAGAGACAGAGACACAGAGACAGAGACACAGAGACAGAGACACAGAGACAGAGACACAGAGACAGAGACACAGAGACAGAGACACAGAGACAGAGACACAGAGACAGAGACACAGAGACAGAGACACAGAGACAGAGACACAGAGACAGAGACACAGAGACAGAGACACAGAGACAGAGACACAGAGACAGAGACACAGAGACAGAGACACAGAGACCGAGACACAGAGACGGAGACACAGAGACAGGGACACAGAGAGAGTGACTCAGAGACAGAGACACGGAGGCAGAGACACAGAGGAATAGACACAGAGACACGGAGGCAGAGACACAGAGACAGGGAGACAGAGACAGAGGCACAGAGACAGGGCACCGAGAGAGAGAGACAGAGACACAGAGACAGAGACACAGAGACGAAGACTGTGGGACAGAGACACAGAGACGGAGACTGTGGGACAGAGACACAGAGACAGAGACACAGTGAGACAGACAGAGACACAGAGACGAAGACACAGGGACAGAGACACAGAGACAGAAACACAGAGACAGCTTCACAGAGACAGAGACACAGAGACAGGGACACAGGGAGAGAGACTCAGAGACAGAGACACAGACACAGAGATACAGAGACCGAGACGCAGAGACAGATACAGAGGCAGAGACACAGGGACAGAGACACGGAGACAGAGACACAGAGACAGAGACACAGAGACAGAGACACAGAGACAGAGACACAGAGACAGAGACACAGAGACAGAGACACAGAGACAGAGATACAGAGACAGAGACAAGGAGACAGAGACACAGGGACAGAGACACAGAGACAGAGACACAGAGACAGAGACACAGAGACAGAGATACAGAGACAGAGACAAAGAGACAGTGACACAGAGACAGAGACACAGAGACAGAGACACAGAGACAGAGACACAGAGACGGAGACTGTGCGACAGAGACACAGAGACGGAGACTGTGGGACAGAGACACAGAGACAGAGACACAGTGAGACAGACAGAGACACAGAGACGAAGACACAGAGACAGAAACACAGAGACAGATTCACAGAGACAGAGACACAGAGACAGAGGCACAGAGACGGAGACACAAGGACAGAGACACAGAGACCCAGACACAGAGACAGAGATTCGGAGACAGAGACACAGAGACAGAGACACAGAGACAGAGACACAGAGACAGAGACGCAGAGACAGAGACACAGAGACAGAGACACAGAGACAGAGACACAGAGACAGAGACACAGAGACAGAGACACAGAGACAGAGACACAGAGACAGAGACACAGAGACAGAGACACAGAGACAGAGACACAGAGACAGAGACACAGAGACAGAGACACAGAGACAGAGACACAGAGACAGAGACACAGAGACAGAGACACAGAGACAGAGACACAGAGACAGAGACACAGAGACAGAGACACAGAGACAGGGCACCGAGGGAGAGAGACAGAGACACAGAGACAGAGACACAGAGACAGAGACACAGAGACGAAGACTGTGGGACAGAGACACAGAGACGGAGACTGTGGGACAGACACACAGAGACAGAGACACAGTGAGACAGACAGAGACACAGAGACGAAGACACAGGGACAGAGACACAGAGACAGAAACACAGAGACAGATTCACAGAGACAGAGACACAGAGACAGAGGCACAGAGACGGAGACACAAGGACAGAGACACAGAGACAGGGACACAGGGAGAGAGACTCAGAGACAGAGACACAGAGACAGAGATACAGAGACCGAGACGCAGAGACAGATACAGAGGCAGAGACACAGGGACAGAGACACGGAGACAGAGACACAGAGACAGAGACACAGAGACAGAGACACAGAGACAGAGACACAGAGACAGAGACACAGAGACAGAGACACAGAGACAGAGATACAGAGACAGAGACAAGGAGACAGAGACACAGGGACAGAGACACAGAGACAGAGACACAGAGACAGAGACACAGAGACAGAGATACAGAGACAGAGACAAAGAGACAGTGACACAGAGACAGAGACAAAGAGACAGTGACACAGAGACAGAGACACAGAGACGGAGACTGTGGGACAGAGACACAGAGACGGAGACTGTGGGACAGAGACACAGAGACAGAGACACAGTGAGACAGACAGAGACACAGAGACGAAGACACAGGGACAGAGACACAGAGACAGAAACACAGAGACAGATTCACAGAGACAGAGACACAGAGACAGAGGCACAGAGACGGAGACACAAGGACAGAGACACAGAGACCCAGACACAGAGACAGAGATTCGGAGACAGAGACACAGAGACAGAGACGCAGAGACAGAGACACAGAGACAGAGACACAGAGACAGAGACACAGAGACAGAGACGCAGAGACAGAGACACAGAGACAGAGACACAGAGACAGAGACACAGAGACAGAGACACAGAGACGGAGACTGTGGGACAGAGACACAGAGACGGAGACTGTGGGACAGAGACACAGAGACAGAGACACAGTGAGACAGACAGAGACACAGAGACGAAGACACAGGGACAGAGACACAGAGACAGAAACACAGAGACAGATTCACAGAGACAGAGACACAGAGACAGAGGCACAGAGACGGAGACACAAGGACAGAGACACAGAGACAGGGACACAGAGAGAGAGACTCAGAGACAGAGACACAGAGACGAAGACTGTGGGACAGAGACACAGAGACGGAGACTGTGGGACAGAGACACAGAGACAGAGACACAGTGAGACAGACAGAGACACAGAGACGAAGACACAGGGACAGAGACACAGAGACAGAAACACAGAGACAGATTCACAGAGACAGAGACACAGAGACAGAGACACAGAGACAGAGACACAGAGACAGAGACACAGAGACAGAGACACAGAGACAGAGACACAGAGACAGAGACACAGAGACAGAGACACAGAGACAGAGACACAGAGACAGAGACACAGAGACAGAGACACAGAGACAGAGACACAGAGACAGAGACACAGAGACAGAGACACAGAGACAGAGACACAGAGACAGAGACACAGAGACAGAGACACAGAGACAGAGACACAGAGACAGAGACACAGAGACAGAGACACAGAGACAGAGACACAGAGACAGAGACACAGAGACACAGACACAGAGACAGAGACACAGAGACAGAGACACAGAGACAGAGACACAGAGACAGAGACACAGAGACAGAGACACAGAGACAGAGACACAGAGACAGAGACACAGAGACCGAGACACAGAGACGGAGACACAGAGACAGGGACACAGAGAGAGTGACTCAGAGACAGAGACACGGAGGCAGAGACACAGAGGAATAGACACAGAGACACGGAGGCAGAGACACAGAGACAGGGAGACAGAGACAGAGACACAGAGACAGGGCACCGAGAGAGAGAGACAGAGACACAGAGACAGAGACACAGAGACGAAGACTGTGGGACAGAGACACAGAGACGGAGACTGTGGGACAGAGACACAGAGACAGAGACACAGTGAGACAGACAGAGACACAGAGACGAAGACACAGGGACAGAGACACAGAGACAGAAACACAGAGACAGCTTCACAGAGACAGAGACACAGAGACAGGGACACAGGGAGAGAGACTCAGAGACAGAGACACAGACACAGAGATACAGAGACCGAGACGCAGAGACAGATACAGAGGCAGAGACACAGGGACAGAGACACGGAGACAGAGACACAGAGACAGAGACACAGAGACAGAGACACAGAGACAGAGACACAGAGACAGAGACACAGAGACAGAGATACAGAGACAGAGACAAGGAGACAGAGACACAGGGACAGAGACACAGTGAGACAGACAGAGACACAGAGACGAAGACACAGGGACAGAGACACAGAGACAGAAACACAGAGACAGATTCACAGAGACAGAGACACAGAGACAGAGGCACAGAGACGGAGACACAAGGACAGAGACACAGAGACAGGGACACAGGGAGAGAGACTCAGAGACAGAGACACAGACACAGAGATACAGAGACCGAGACGCAGAGACAGATACAGAGGCAGAGACACAGGGACAGAGACACGGAGACAGAGACACAGAGACAGAGACACAGAGACAGAGACACAGAGACAGAGACACAGAGACAGAGACACAGAGACAGAGACACAGAGACAGAGACACAGAGACAGAGACACAGAGACGGAGACTGTGGGACAGAGACACAGAGACGGAGACTGTGGGACAGAGACACAGAGACAGAGACACAGTGAGACAGACAGAGACACAGAGACGAAGACACAGGGACAGAGACACAGAGACAGAAACACAGAGACAGATTCACAGAGACAGAGACACAGAGACAGAGGCACAGAGACGGAGACACAAGGACAGAGACACAGAGACAGGGACACAGAGAGAGAGACTCAGAGACAGAGACACAGAGACGAAGACTGTGGGACAGAGACACAGAGACGGAGACTGTGGGACAGAGACACAGAGACAGAGACACAGTGAGACAGACAGAGACACAGAGACGAAGACACAGGGACAGAGACACAGAGACAGAAACACAGAGACAGATTCACAGAGACAGAGACACAGAGACAGAGACACAGAGACAGAGACACAGAGACAGAGACACAGAGACAGAGACACAGAGACAGAGACACAGAGACAGAGACACAGAGACAGAGACACAGAGACAGAGACACAGAGACAGAGACACAGAGACAGAGACACAGAGACAGAGACACAGAGACAGAGACACAGAGACAGAGACACAGAGACGGAGACTGTGGGACAGAGACACAGAGACGGAGACTGTGGGACAGAGACACAGAGACAGAGACACAGTGAGACAGACAGAGACACAGAGACGAAGACACAGGGACAGAGACACAGAGACAGAAACACAGAGACAGATTCACAGAGACAGAGACACAGAGACAGAGGCACAGAGACGGAGACACAAGGACAGAGACACAGAGACCCAGACACAGAGACAGAGATTCGGAGACAGAGACACAGAGACAGAGACGCAGAGACAGAGACACAGAGACAGAGAGACAGAGACACAGAGACAGAGACACAGAGACAGAGACGCAGAGACAGAGACACAGAGACAGAGACACAGAGACAGAGACACAGAGACAGAGACACAGAGACGGAGACTGTGGGACAGAGACACAGAGACGGAGACTGTGGGACAGAGACACAGAGACAGAGACACAGTGAGACAGACAGAGACACAGAGACGAAGACACAGGGACAGAGACACAGAGACAGAAACACAGAGACAGATTCACAGAGACAGAGACACAGAGACAGAGGCACAGAGACGGAGACACAAGGACAGAGACACAGAGACAGGGACACAGAGAGAGAGACTCAGAGACAGAGACACAGAGACGAAGACTGTGGGACAGAGACACAGAGACGGAGACTGTGGGACAGAGACACAGAGACAGAGACACAGTGAGACAGACAGAGACACAGAGACGAAGACACAGGGACAGAGACACAGAGACAGAAACACAGAGACAGATTCACAGAGACAGAGACACAGAGACAGAGACACAGAGACAGAGACACAGAGACAGAGACACAGAGACAGAGACACAGAGACAGAGACACAGAGACAGAGACACAGAGACAGAGACACAGAGACAGAGACACAGAGACAGAGACACAGAGACAGAGACACAGAGACAGAGACACAGAGACAGAGACACAGAGACAGAGACACAGAGACAGAGACACAGAGACAGAGACACAGAGACAGAGACACAGAGACAGAGACACAGAGACAGAGACACAGAGACAGAGACACAGAGACAGAGACACAGAGACAGAGACACAGAGACAGAGACGCAGAGACAGAGACACAGAGACAGAGACACAGAGACAGAGACACAGAGACAGAGACACAGAGACAGAGACACAGAGACAGAGACACAGAGACAGAGACACAGAGACAGAGACACAGAGACAGAGACACAGAGACAGAGACACAGAGACAGAGACACAGAGACAGAGACACAGAGACAGAGACACAGAGACCGAGACACAGAGACGGAGACACAGAGACAGGGACACAGAGAGAGTGACTCAGAGACAGAGACACGGAGGCAGAGACACAGAGGAATAGACACAGAGACACGGAGGCAGAGACACAGAGACAGGGAGACAGAGACAGAGACACAGAGACAGGGCACCGAGAGAGAGAGACAGAGACACAGAGACAGAGACACAGAGACGAAGACTGTGGGACAGAGACACAGAGACGGAGACTGTGGGACAGAGACACAGAGACAGAGACACAGTGAGACAGACAGAGACACAGAGACGAAGACACAGGGACAGAGACACAGAGACAGAAACACAGAGACAGCTTCACAGAGACAGAGACACAGAGACAGGGACACAGGGAGAGAGACTCAGAGACAGAGACACAGACACAGAGATACAGAGACCGAGACGCAGAGACAGATACAGAGGCAGAGACACAGGGACAGAGACACGGAGACAGAGACACAGAGACAGAGACACAGAGACAGAGACACAGAGACAGAGACACAGAGACAGAGACACTGAGACAGAGATACAGAGACAGAGACAAGGAGACAGAGACACAGGGACAGAGACACAGAGACAGAGACACAGAGACAGAGACACAGAGACAGAGATACAGAGACAGAGACAAAGAGACAGTGACACAGAGACAGAGACACAGAGACAGAGACACAGAGACAGAGACACAGAGACGGAGACTGTGCGACAGAGACACAGAGACGGAGACTGTGGGACAGAGACACAGAGACAGAGACACAGTGAGACAGACAGAGACACAGAGACGAAGACACAGAGACAGAAACACAGAGACAGATTCACAGAGACAGAGACACAGAGACAGAGGCACAGAGACGGAGACACAAGGACAGAGACACAGAGACCCAGACACAGAGACAGAGATTCGGAGACAGAGACACAGAGACAGAGACACAGAGACAGAGACACAGAGACAGAGACGCAGAGACAGAGACACAGAGACAGAGACACAGAGACAGAGACACAGAGACAGAGACACTGAGACAGAGACACAGAGACAGAGACACAGAGACAGAGACACAGAGACAGAGACACAGAGACAGAGACACAGAGACGGCGACACAGGTACAGAGACACACGGACAGAGGCATAGACACAGAGACAGAGTCACAGAGACAGTGACACAGGGACAGGGACACAGAGACAGAGGCACAGAGACGGAGACACAAGGACAGAAACTCAGAGACAGAGACACGGAGGCAGAGACACAGAGGAATAGACACAGAGACACGGAGGCAGAGACACAGAGACAGGGAGACAGAGACAGAGACACAGAGACAGGGCACCGAGAGAGAGAGACAGAGACACAGAGACAGAGACACAGAGACAGAGACACAGAGACAGAGACACAGAGACGAAGACTGTGGGACAGAGACACAGAGACGGAGACTGTGGGACAGAGACACAGAGACAGAGACACAGTGAGACAGACAGAGACACAGAGACGAAGACACAGGGACAGAGACACAGAGACAGAAACACAGAGACAGAGACACAGAGACAGAGACAGAGACAGAGACACAGAGACAGAGACACAGAGACAGAGACACAGAGACAGAGACACAGAGACAGAGACACAGAGACAGAGACACAGAGACAGAGACACAGAGGCAGAGACACAGAGACAGAGACACAGAGACAGAGACTCAGAGACAGAGACACCGAGACAGAAACACAGAGACAGAAACACAGAGACAGAGACACAGAGACAGAGACACAGAGACAGAGACACAGAGACAGAGACACAGAGACAGAGACACAGAGACGAAGACTGTAGGACAGGGACACAGAGACGGAGACTGTGGGACAGAGACACAGAGACAGAGACACAGTGAGACAGACAGAGACACAGAGACGAAGACACAGGGACAGAGACACAGAGACGGAAACACAGAGACAGATTCACAGAGACAGAGACACAGAGACAGAGGCACAGAGACGGAGACACAAGGACAGAGACACGGAGGCAGAGACACAGAGGAATAGACACAGAGACACGGAGGCAGAGACACAGAGACAGGGAGACAGAGACAGAGACACAGAGACAGGGCACCGAGAGAGAGAGACAGAGACACAGAGACAGAGACACAGAGACAGAGACACAGAGACAGAGACACAGAGACGAAGACTGTGGGACAGAGACACAGAGACGGAGACTGTGGGACAGAGACACAGAGACAGAGACACAGTGAGACAGACAGAGACACAGAGACGAAGACACAGGGACAGAGACACAGAGACAGAAACACAGAGACAGATTCACAGAGACAGAGACACAGAGACAGAGGCACAGAGACGGAGACACAAGGACAGAGACACAGAGACAGGGACACAGAGAGAGAGACTCAGAGACAGAGACACAGAGACGAAGACTGTGGGACAGAGACACAGAGACGGAGACTGTGGGACAGAGACACAGAGACAGAGACACAGTGAGACAGACAGAGACACAGAGACGAAGACACAGGGACAGAGACACAGAGACAGAAACACAGAGACAGATTCACAGAGACAGAGACACAGAGACAGAGACACAGAGACAGAGACACAGAGACAGAGACACAGAGACAGAGACACAGAGACAGAGACACAGAGACAGAGACACAGAGACAGAGACACAGAGACAGAGACACAGAGACAGAGACACAGAGACAGAGACACAGAGACAGAGACACAGAGACAGAGACACAGAGACAGAGACACAGAGACAGAGACACGGAGACAGAGACACAGAGACAGAGACACAGAGACAGAGACACAGAGACAGAGACACAGAGACAGAGACACAGAGACAGAGACACAGAGACAGAGACACAGAGACAGAGATACAGAGACAGAGACAAGGAGACAGAGACACAGGGACAGAGACACAGAGACAGAGACACAGAGACAGAGACACAGAGACAGAGATACAGAGACAGAGACAAAGAGACAGTGACACAGAGACAGAGACAAAGAGACAGTGACACAGAGACAGAGACACAGAGACGGAGACTGTGGGACAGAGACACAGAGACGGAGACTGTGGGACAGAGACACAGAGACAGAGACACAGTGAGACAGACAGAGACACAGAGACGAAGACACAGGGACAGAGACACAGAGACAGAAACACAGAGACAGATTCACAGAGACAGAGACACAGAGACAGAGGCACAGAGACGGAGACACAAGGACAGAGACACAGAGACCCAGACACAGAGACAGAGATTCGGAGACAGAGACACAGAGACAGAGACGCAGAGACAGAGACACAGAGACAGAGACACAGAGACAGAGACACAGAGACAGAGACGCAGAGACAGAGACACAGAGACAGAGACACAGAGACAGAGACACAGAGACAGAGACACAGAGACGGAGACTGTGGGACAGAGACACAGAGACGGAGACTGTGGGACAGAGACACAGAGACAGAGACACAGTGAGACAGACAGAGACACAGAGACGAAGACACAGGGACAGAGACACAGAGACAGAAACACAGAGACAGATTCACAGAGACAGAGACACAGAGACAGAGGCACAGAGACGGAGACACAAGGACAGAGACACAGAGACAGGGACACAGAGAGAGAGACTCAGAGACAGAGACACAGAGACGAAGACTGTGGGACAGAGACACAGAGACGGAGACTGTGGGACAGAGACACAGAGACAGAGACACAGTGAGACAGACAGAGACACAGAGACGAAGACACAGGGACAGAGACACAGAGACAGAAACACAGAGACAGATTCACAGAGACAGAGACACAGAGACAGAGACACAGAGACAGAGACACAGAGACAGAGACACAGAGACAGAGACACAGAGACAGAGACACAGAGACAGAGACACAGAGACAGAGACACAGAGACAGAGACACAGAGACAGAGACACAGAGACAGAGACACAGAGACAGAGACACAGAGACAGAGACACAGAGACAGAGACACAGAGACAGAGACACAGAGACAGAGACACAGAGACAGAGACACAGAGACAGAGACACAGAGACAGAGACACAGAGACAGAGACACAGAGACAGAGACACAGAGACAGAGACACAGAGACAGAGACACAGAGACAGAGACACAGAGACAGAGACACAGAGACACAGACACAGAGACAGAGACACAGAGACAGAGACACAGAGACAGAGACACAGAGACAGAGACACAGAGACAGAGACACAGAGACAGAGACACAGAGACAGAGACACAGAGACCGAGACACAGAGACGGAGACACAGAGACAGGGACACAGAGAGAGTGACTCAGAGACAGAGACACGGAGGCAGAGACACAGAGGAATAGACACAGAGACACGGAGGCAGAGACACAGAGACAGGGAGACAGAGACAGAGACACAGAGACAGGGCACCGAGAGAGAGAGACAGAGACACAGAGACAGAGACACAGAGACGAAGACTGTGGGACAGAGACACAGAGACGGAGACTGTGGGACAGAGACACAGAGACAGAGACACAGTGAGACAGACAGAGACACAGAGACGAAGACACAGGGACAGAGACACAGAGACAGAAACACAGAGACAGCTTCACAGAGACAGAGACACAGAGACAGGGACACAGGGAGAGAGACTCAGAGACAGAGACACAGACACAGAGATACAGAGACCGAGACGCAGAGACAGATACAGAGGCAGAGACACAGGGACAGAGACACGGAGACAGAGACACAGAGACAGAGACACAGAGACAGAGACACAGAGACAGAGACACAGAGACAGAGACACAGAGACAGAGATACAGAGACAGAGACAAGGAGACAGAGACACAGGGACAGAGACACAGTGAGACAGACAGAGACACAGAGACGAAGACACAGGGACAGAGACACAGAGACAGAAACACAGAGACAGATTCACAGAGACAGAGACACAGAGACAGAGGCACAGAGACGGAGACACAAGGACAGAGACACAGAGACAGGGACACAGGGAGAGAGACTCAGAGACAGAGACACAGACACAGAGATACAGAGACCGAGACGCAGAGACAGATACAGAGGCAGAGACACAGGGACAGAGACACGGAGACAGAGACACAGAGACAGAGACACAGAGACAGAGACACAGAGACAGAGACACAGAGACAGAGACACAGAGACAGAGACACAGAGACAGAGACACAGAGACGGAGACTGTGGGACAGAGACACAGAGACGGAGACTGTGGGACAGAGACACAGAGACAGAGACACAGTGAGACAGACAGAGACACAGAGACGAAGACACAGGGACAGAGACACAGAGACAGAAACACAGAGACAGATTCACAGAGACAGAGACACAGAGACAGAGGCACAGAGACGGAGACACAAGGACAGAGACACAGAGACAGGGACACAGAGAGAGAGACTCAGAGACAGAGACACAGAGACGAAGACTGTGGGACAGAGACACAGAGACGGAGACTGTGGGACAGAGACACAGAGACAGAGACACAGTGAGACAGACAGAGACACAGAGACGAAGACACAGGGACAGAGACACAGAGACAGAAACACAGAGACAGATTCACAGAGACAGAGACACAGAGACAGAGGCACAGAGACGGAGACACAAGGACAGAGACACAGAGACAGGGACACAGAGAGAGAGACTCAGAGACAGAGACACAGAGACGAAGACTGTGGGACAGAGACACAGAGACGGAGACTGTGGGACAGAGACACAGAGACAGAGACACAGTGAGACAGACAGAGACACAGAGACGAAGACACAGGGACAGAGACACAGAGACAGAAACACAGAGACAGATTCACAGAGACAGAGACACAGAGACAGAGACACAGAGACAGAGACACAGAGACAGAGACACAGAGACAGAGACACAGGGACAGAGACACAGAGACAGAGACACAGAGACAGAGACACAGAGACAGAGACACAGAGACAGAGACACAGAGACAGAGACACAGAGACAGAGACACAGAGACAGAGACACAGAGACGGAGACTGTGGGACAGAGACACAGAGACGGAGACTGTGGGACAGAGACACAGAGACAGAGACACAGTGAGACAGACAGAGACACAGAGACGAAGACACAGGGACAGAGACACAGAGACAGAAACACAGAGACAGATTCACAGAGACAGAGACACAGAGACAGAGGCACAGAGACGGAGACACAAGGACAGAGACACAGAGACCCAGACACAGAGACAGAGATTCGGAGACAGAGACACAGAGACAGAGACGCAGAGACAGAGACACAGAGACAGAGAGACAGAGACACAGAGACAGAGACACAGAGACAGAGACGCAGAGACAGAGACACAGAGACAGAGACACAGAGACAGAGACACAGAGACAGAGACACAGAGACGGAGACTGTGGGACAGAGACACAGAGACGGAGACTGTGGGACAGAGACACAGAGACAGAGACACAGTGAGACAGACAGAGACACAGAGACGAAGACACAGGGACAGAGACACAGAGACAGAAACACAGAGACAGATTCACAGAGACAGAGACACAGAGACAGAGGCACAGAGACGGAGACACAAGGACAGAGACACAGAGACAGGGACACAGAGAGAGAGACTCAGAGACAGAGACACAGAGACGAAGACTGTGGGACAGAGACACAGAGACGGAGACTGTGGGACAGAGACACAGAGACAGAGACACAGTGAGACAGACAGAGACACAGAGACGAAGACACAGGGACAGAGACACAGAGACAGAAACACAGAGACAGATTCACAGAGACAGAGACACAGAGACAGAGACACAGAGACAGAGACACAGAGACAGAGACACAGAGACAGAGACACAGAGACAGAGACACAGAGACAGAGACACAGAGACAGAGACACAGAGACAGAGACACAGAGACAGAGACACAGAGACAGAGACACAGAGACAGAGACACAGAGACAGAGACACAGAGACAGAGACACAGAGACAGAGACACAGAGACAGAGACACAGAGACAGAGACACAGAGACAGAGACACAGAGACAGAGACACAGAGACAGAGACACAGAGACAGAGACACAGAGACAGAGACACAGAGACAGAGACACAGAGACAGAGACACAGAGACAGAGACACAGAGACAGAGACACAGAGACAGAGACACAGAGACAGAGACACAGAGACAGAGACACAGAGACAGAGACACAGAGACAGAGACACAGAGACAGAGACACAGAGACAGAGACACAGAGACAGAGACACAGAGACAGAGACACAGAGACCGAGACACAGAGACGGAGACACAGAGACAGGGACACAGAGAGAGTGACTCAGAGACAGAGACACGGAGGCAGAGACACAGAGGAATAGACACAGAGACACGGAGGCAGAGACACAGAGACAGGGAGACAGAGACAGAGACACAGAGACAGGGCACCGAGAGAGAGAGACAGAGACACAGAGACAGAGACACAGAGACGAAGACTGTGGGACAGAGACACAGAGACGGAGACTGTGGGACAGAGACACAGAGACAGAGACACAGTGAGACAGACAGAGACACAGAGACGAAGACACAGGGACAGAGACACAGAGACAGAAACACAGAGACAGCTTCACAGAGACAGAGACACAGAGACAGGGACACAGGGAGAGAGACTCAGAGACAGAGACACAGACACAGAGATACAGAGACCGAGACGCAGAGACAGATACAGAGGCAGAGACACAGGGACAGAGACACGGAGACAGAGACACAGAGACAGAGACACAGAGACAGAGACACAGAGACAGAGACACAGAGACAGAGACACAGAGACAGAGATACAGAGACAGAGACAAGGAGACAGAGACACAGGGACAGAGACACAGAGACAGAGACACAGAGACAGAGACACAGAGACAGAGATACAGAGACAGAGACAAAGAGACAGTGACACAGAGACAGAGACACAGAGACAGAGACACAGAGACAGAGACACAGAGACGGAGACTGTGCGACAGAGACACAGAGACGGAGACTGTGGGACAGAGACACAGAGACAGAGACACAGTGAGACAGACAGAGACACAGAGACGAAGACACAGAGACAGAAACACAGAGACAGATTCACAGAGACAGAGACACAGAGACAGAGGCACAGAGACGGAGACACAAGGACAGAGACACAGAGACCCAGACACAGAGACAGAGATTCGGAGACAGAGACACAGAGACAGAGACACAGAGACAGAGACACAGAGACAGAGACGCAGAGACAGAGACACAGAGACAGAGACACAGAGACAGAGACACAGAGACAGAGACACAGAGACAGAGACACAGAGACAGAGACACAGAGACAGAGACACAGAGACAGAGACACAGAGACAGAGACACAGAGACGGCGACACAGGTACAGAGACACACGGACAGAGGCATAGACACAGAGACAGAGTCACAGAGACAGTGACACAGGGACAGGGACACAGAGACAGAGGCACAGAGACGGAGACACAAGGACAGAAACTCAGAGACAGAGACACGGAGGCAGAGACACAGAGGAATAGACACAGAGACACGGAGGCAGAGACACAGAGACAGGGAGACAGAGACAGAGACACAGAGACAGGGCACCGAGAGAGAGAGACAGAGACACAGAGACAGAGACACAGAGACAGAGACACAGAGACGAAGACTGTGGGACAGAGACACAGAGACGGAGACTGTGGGACAGAGACACAGAGACAGAGACACAGTGAGACAGACAGAGACACAGAGACGAAGACACAGGGACAGAGACACAGAGACAGAAACACAGAGACAGAGACACAGAGACAGAGACAGAGACAGAGACACAGAGACAGAGACACAGAGACAGAGACACAGAGACAGAGACACAGAGACAGAGACACAGAGACAGAGACACAGAGACAGAGACACAGAGGCAGAGACACAGAGACAGAGACACAGAGACAGAGACTCAGAGACAGAGACACCGAGACAGAAACACAGAGACAGAAACACAGAGACAGAGACACAGAGACAGAGACACAGAGACAGAGACACAGAGACAGAGACACAGAGACAGAGACACAGAGACGAAGACTGTAGGACAGGGACACAGAGACGGAGACTGTGGGACAGAGACACAGAGACAGAGACACAGTGAGACAGACAGAGACACAGAGACGAAGACACAGGGACAGAGACACAGAGACGGAAACACAGAGACAGATTCACAGAGACAGAGACACAGAGACAGAGGCACAGAGACGGAGACACAAGGACAGAGACACGGAGGCAGAGACACAGAGGAATAGACACAGAGACACGGAGGCAGAGACACAGAGACAGGGAGACAGAGACAGAGACACAGAGACAGGGCACCGAGAGAGAGAGACAGAGACACAGAGACAGAGACACAGAGACAGAGACACAGAGACAGAGACACAGAGACAGAGACACAGAGACGAAGACTGTGGGACAGAGACACAGAGACGGAGACTGTGGGACAGAGACACAGAGACAGAGACACAGTGAGACAGACAGAGACACAGAGACGAAGACACAGGGACAGAGACACAGAGACAGAAACACAGAGACAGATTCACAGAGACAGAGACACAGAGACAGAGGCACAGAGACGGAGACACAAGGACAGAGACACAGAGACAGGGACACAGAGAGAGAGACTCAGAGACAGAGACACAGAGACGAAGACTGTGGGACAGAGACACAGAGACGGAGACTGTGGGACAGAGACACAGAGACAGAGACACAGTGAGACAGACAGAGACACAGAGACGAAGACACAGGGACAGAGACACAGAGACAGAAACACAGAGACAGATTCACAGAGACAGAGACACAGAGACAGAGACACAGAGACAGAGACACAGAGACAGAGACACAGAGACAGAGACACAGAGACAGAGACACAGAGACAGAGACACAGAGACAGAGACACAGAGACAGAGACACAGAGACAGAGACACAGAGACAGAGACACAGAGACAGAGACACAGAGACAGAGACACGGAGACAGAGACACAGAGACAGAGACACAGAGACAGAGACACAGAGACAGAGACACAGAGACAGAGACACAGAGACAGAGACACAGAGACAGAGACACAGAGACAGAGACACAGAGACACAGACACAGAGACAGAGACACAGAGACAGAGACACAGAGACAGAGACACAGAGACAGAGACACAGAGACAGAGACACAGAGACAGAGACACAGAGACAGAGACACAGAGACAGAGACACAGAGACCGAGACACAGAGACGGAGACACAGAGACAGGGACACAGAGAGAGTGACTCAGAGACAGAGACACGGAGGCAGAGACACAGAGGAATAGACACAGAGACACGGAGGCAGAGACACAGAGACAGGGAGACAGAGACAGAGACACAGAGACAGGGCACCGAGAGAGAGAGACAGAGACACAGAGACAGAGACACAGAGACGAAGACTGTGGGACAGAGACACAGAGACGGATACTGTGGGACAGAGACACAGAGACAGAGACACAGTGAGACAGACAGAGACACAGAGACGAAGACACAGGGACAGAGACACAGAGACAGAAACACAGAGACAGCTTCACAGAGACAGAGACACAGAGACAGGGACACAGGGAGAGAGACTCAGAGACAGAGACACAGACACAGAGATACAGAGACCGAGACGCAGAGACAGATACAGAGGCAGAGACACAGGGACAGAGACACGGAGACAGAGACACAGAGACAGAGACACAGAGACAGAGACACAGAGACAGAGACACAGAGACAGAGACACAGAGACAGAGATACAGAGACAGAGACAAGGAGACAGAGACACAGGGACAGAGACACAGTGAGACAGACAGAGACACAGAGACGAAGACACAGGGACAGAGACACAGAGACAGAAACACAGAGACAGATTCACAGAGACAGAGACACAGAGACAGAGGCACAGAGACGGAGACACAAGGACAGAGACACAGAGACAGGGACACAGGGAGAGAGACTCAGAGACAGAGACACAGACACAGAGATACAGAGACCGAGACGCAGAGACAGATACAGAGGCAGAGACACAGGGACAGAGACACGGAGACAGAGACACAGAGACAGAGACACAGAGACAGAGACACAGAGACAGAGACACAGAGACAGAGACACAGAGACAGAGACACAGAGACAGAGACACAGAGACAGAGACACAGAGACGGAGACTGTGGGACAGAGACACAGAGACGGAGACTGTGGGACAGAGACACAGAGACAGAGACACAGTGAGACAGACAGAGACACAGAGACGAAGACACAGGGACAGAGACACAGAGACAGAAACACAGAGACAGATTCACAGAGACAGAGACACAGAGACAGAGGCACAGAGACGGAGACACAAGGACAGAGACACAGAGACAGGGACACAGAGAGAGAGACTCAGAGACAGAGACACAGAGACGAAGACTGTGGGACAGAGACACAGAGACGGAGACTGTGGGACAGAGACACAGAGACAGAGACACAGTGAGACAGACAGAGACACAGAGACGAAGACACAGGGACAGAGACACAGAGACAGAAACACAGAGACAGATTCACAGAGACAGAGACACAGAGACAGAGACACAGAGACAGAGACACAGAGACAGAGACACAGAGACAGAGACACAGAGACAGAGACACAGAGACAGAGACACAGAGACAGAGACACAGAGACAGAGACACAGAGACAGAGACACAGAGACAGAGACACAGAGACAGAGACACAGAGACGGAGACTGTGGGACAGAGACACAGAGACGGAGACTGTGGGACAGAGACACAGAGACAGAGACACAGTGAGACAGACAGAGACACAGAGACGAAGACACAGGGACAGAGACACAGAGACAGAAACACAGAGACAGATTCACAGAGACAGAGACACAGAGACAGAGGCACAGAGACGGAGACACAAGGACAGAGACACAGAGACCCAGACACAGAGACAGAGATTCGGAGACAGAGACACAGAGACAGAGACGCAGAGACAGAGACACAGAGACAGAGAGACAGAGACACAGAGACAGAGACACAGAGACAGAGACGCAGAGACAGAGACACAGAGACAGAGACACAGAGACAGAGACACAGAGACAGAGACACAGAGACGGAGACTGTGGGACAGAGACACAGAGACGGAGACTGTGGGACAGAGACACAGAGACAGAGACACAGTGAGACAGACAGAGACACAGAGACGAAGACACAGGGACAGAGACACAGAGACAGAAACACAGAGACAGATTCACAGAGACAGAGACACAGAGACAGAGGCACAGAGACGGAGACACAAGGACAGAGACACAGAGACAGGGACACAGAGAGAGAGACTCAGAGACAGAGACACAGAGACAGAGACACAGAGACAGAGACACAGAGACAGAGACACAGAGACACAGACACAGAGACAGAGACACAGAGACAGAGACACAGAGACAGAGACACAGAGACAGAGACACAGAGACAGAGACACAGAGACAGAGACACAGAGACAGAGACACAGAGACCGAGACACAGAGACGGAGACACAGAGACAGGGACACAGAGAGAGTGACTCAGAGACAGAGACACGGAGGCAGAGACACAGAGGAATAGACACAGAGACACGGAGGCAGAGACACAGAGACAGGGAGACAGAGACAGAGACACAGAGACAGGGCACCGAGAGAGAGAGACAGAGACACAGAGACAGAGACACAGAGACGAAGACTGTGGGACAGAGACACAGAGACGGAGACTGTGGGACAGAGACACAGAGACAGAGACACAGTGAGACAGACAGAGACACAGAGACGAAGACACAGGGACAGAGACACAGAGACAGAAACACAGAGACAGCTTCACAGAGACAGAGACACAGAGACAGGGACACAGGGAGAGAGACTCAGAGACAGAGACACAGACACAGAGATACAGAGACCGAGACGCAGAGACAGATACAGAGGCAGAGACACAGGGACAGAGACACGGAGACAGAGACACAGAGACAGAGACACAGAGACAGAGACACAGAGACAGAGACACAGAGACAGAGACACAGAGACAGAGATACAGAGACAGAGACAAGGAGACAGAGACACAGGGACAGAGACACAGTGAGACAGACAGAGACACAGAGACGAAGACACAGGGACAGAGACACAGAGACAGAAACACAGAGACAGATTCACAGAGACAGAGACACAGAGACAGAGGCACAGAGACGGAGACACAAGGACAGAGACACAGAGACAGGGACACAGGGAGAGAGACTCAGAGACAGAGACACAGACACAGAGATACAGAGACCGAGACGCAGAGACAGATACAGAGGCAGAGACACAGGGACAGAGACACGGAGACAGAGACACAGAGACAGAGACACAGAGACAGAGACACAGAGACAGAGACACAGAGACAGAGACACAGAGACAGAGACACAGAGACAGAGACACAGAGACAGAGACACAGAGACGGAGACTGTGGGACAGAGACACAGAGACGGAGACTGTGGGACAGAGACACAGAGACAGAGACACAGTGAGACAGACAGAGACACAGAGACGAAGACACAGGGACAGAGACACAGAGACAGAAACACAGAGACAGATTCACAGAGACAGAGACACAGAGACAGAGGCACAGAGACGGAGACACAAGGACAGAGACACAGAGACAGGGACACAGAGAGAGAGACTCAGAGACAGAGACACAGAGACGAAGACTGTGGGACAGAGACACAGAGACGGAGACTGTGGGACAGAGACACAGAGACAGAGACACAGTGAGACAGACAGAGACACAGAGACGAAGACACAGGGACAGAGACACAGAGACAGAAACACAGAGACAGATTCACAGAGACAGAGACACAGAGACAGAGACACAGAGACAGAGACACAGAGACAGAGACACAGAGACAGAGACACAGAGACAGAGACACAGAGACAGAGACACAGAGACAGAGACACAGAGACAGAGACACAGAGACAGAGACACAGAGACAGAGACACAGAGACAGAGACACAGAGACAGAGACACAGAGACAGAGACACAGAGACAGAGACACAGAGACAGAGACACAGAGACGGAGACTGTGGGACAGAGACACAGAGACGGAGACTGTGGGACAGAGACACAGAGACAGAGACACAGTGAGACAGACAGAGACACAGAGACGAAGACACAGGGACAGAGACACAGAGACAGAAACACAGAGACAGATTCACAGAGACAGAGACACAGAGACAGAGGCACAGAGACGGAGACACAAGGACAGAGACACAGAGACCCAGACACAGAGACAGAGATTCGGAGACAGAGACACAGAGACAGAGACGCAGAGACAGAGACACAGAGACAGAGAGACAGAGACACAGAGACAGAGACACAGAGACAGAGACGCAGAGACAGAGACACAGAGACAGAGACACAGAGACAGAGACACAGAGACAGAGACACAGAGACGGAGACTGTGGGACAGAGACACAGAGACGGAGACTGTGGGACAGAGACACAGAGACAGAGACACAGTGAGACAGACAGAGACACAGAGACGAAGACACAGGGACAGAGACACAGAGACAGAAACACAGAGACAGATTCACAGAGACAGAGACACAGAGACAGAGGCACAGAGACGGAGACACAAGGACAGAGACACAGAGACAGGGACACAGAGAGAGAGACTCAGAGACAGAGACACAGAGACGAAGACTGTGGGACAGAGACACAGAGACGGAGACTGTGGGACAGAGACACAGAGACAGAGACACAGTGAGACAGACAGAGACACAGAGACGAAGACACAGGGACAGAGACACAGAGACAGAAACACAGAGACAGATTCACAGAGACAGAGACACAGAGACAGAGACACAGAGACAGAGACACAGAGACAGAGACACAGAGACAGAGACACAGAGACAGAGACACAGAGACAGAGACACAGAGACAGAGACACAGAGACAGAGACACAGAGACAGAGACACAGAGACAGAGACACAGAGACAGAGACACAGAGACAGAGACACAGAGACAGAGACACAGAGACAGAGACACAGAGACAGAGACACAGAGACAGAGACACAGAGACAGAGACACAGAGACAGAGACACAGAGACAGAGACACAGAGACAGAGACACAGAGACAGAGACACAGAGACAGAGACACAGAGACAGAGACACAGAGACAGAGACACAGAGACAGAGACACAGAGACAGAGACACAGAGACAGAGACACAGAGACAGAGACACAGAGACAGAGACACAGAGACAGAGACACAGAGACAGAGACACAGAGACAGAGACACAGAGACCGAGACACAGAGACGGAGACACAGAGACAGGGACACAGAGAGAGTGACTCAGAGACAGAGACACGGAGGCAGAGACACAGAGGAATAGACACAGAGACACGGAGGCAGAGACACAGAGACAGGGAGACAGAGACAGAGACACAGAGACAGGGCACCGAGAGAGAGAGACAGAGACACAGAGACAGAGACACAGAGACGAAGACTGTGGGACAGAGACACAGAGACGGAGACTGTGGGACAGAGACACAGAGACAGAGACACAGTGAGACAGACAGAGACACAGAGACGAAGACACAGGGACAGAGACACAGAGACAGAAACACAGAGACAGCTTCACAGAGACAGAGACACAGAGACAGGGACACAGGGAGAGAGACTCAGAGACAGAGACACAGACACAGAGATACAGAGACCGAGACGCAGAGACAGATACAGAGGCAGAGACACAGGGACAGAGACACGGAGACAGAGACACAGAGACAGAGACACAGAGACAGAGACACAGAGACAGAGACACAGAGACAGAGACACAGAGACAGAGATACAGAGACAGAGACAAGGAGACAGAGACACAGGGACAGAGACACAGAGACAGAGACACAGAGACAGAGACACAGAGACAGAGATACAGAGACAGAGACAAAGAGACAGTGACACAGAGACAGAGACACAGAGACAGAGACACAGAGACAGAGACACAGAGACGGAGACTGTGCGACAGAGACACAGAGACGGAGACTGTGGGACAGAGACACAGAGACAGAGACACAGTGAGACAGACAGAGACACAGAGACGAAGACACAGAGACAGAAACACAGAGACAGATTCACAGAGACAGAGACACAGAGACAGAGGCACAGAGACGGAGACACAAGGACAGAGACACAGAGACCCAGACACAGAGACAGAGATTCGGAGACAGAGACACAGAGACAGAGACACAGAGACAGAGACACAGAGACAGAGACGCAGAGACAGAGACACAGAGACAGAGACACAGAGACAGAGACACAGAGACAGAGACACAGAGACAGAGACACAGAGACAGAGACACAGAGACAGAGACACAGAGACAGAGACACAGAGACAGAGACACAGAGACGGCGACACAGGTACAGAGACACACGGACAGAGGCATAGACACAGAGACAGAGTCACAGAGACAGTGACACAGGGACAGGGACACAGAGACAGAGGCACAGAGACGGAGACACAAGGACAGAAACTCAGAGACAGAGACACGGAGGCAGAGACACAGAGGAATAGACACAGAGACACGGAGGCAGAGACACAGAGACAGGGAGACAGAGACAGAGACACAGAGACAGGGCACCGAGAGAGAGAGACAGAGACACAGAGACAGAGACACAGAGACAGAGACACAGAGACGAAGACTGTGGGACAGAGACACAGAGACGGAGACTGTGGGACAGAGACACAGAGACAGAGACACAGTGAGACAGACAGAGACACAGAGACGAAGACACAGGGACAGAGACACAGAGACAGAAACACAGAGACAGAGACACAGAGACAGAGACAGAGACAGAGACACAGAGACAGAGACACAGAGACAGAGACACAGAGACAGAGACACAGAGACAGAGACACAGAGACAGAGACACAGAGACAGAGACACAGAGGCAGAGACACAGAGACAGAGACACAGAGACAGAGACTCAGAGACAGAGACACCGAGACAGAAACACAGAGACAGAAACACAGAGACAGAGACACAGAGACAGAGACACAGAGACAGAGACACAGAGACAGAGACACAGAGACAGAGACACAGAGACGAAGACTGTAGGACAGGGACACAGAGACGGAGACTGTGGGACAGAGACACAGAGACAGAGACACAGTGAGACAGACAGAGACACAGAGACGAAGACACAGGGACAGAGACACAGAGACGGAAACACAGAGACAGATTCACAGAGACAGAGACACAGAGACAGAGGCACAGAGACGGAGACACAAGGACAGAGACACGGAGGCAGAGACACAGAGGAATAGACACAGAGACACGGAGGCAGAGACACAGAGACAGGGAGACAGAGACAGAGACACAGAGACAGGGCACCGAGAGAGAGAGACAGAGACACAGAGACAGAGACACAGAGACAGAGACACAGAGACAGAGACACAGAGACAGAGACACAGAGACGAAGACTGTGGGACAGAGACACAGAGACGGAGACTGTGGGACAGAGACACAGAGACAGAGACACAGTGAGACAGACAGAGACACAGAGACGAAGACACAGGGACAGAGACACAGAGACAGAAACACAGAGACAGATTCACAGAGACAGAGACACAGAGACAGAGGCACAGAGACGGAGACACAAGGACAGAGACACAGAGACAGGGACACAGAGAGAGAGACTCAGAGACAGAGACACAGAGACGAAGACTGTGGGACAGAGACACAGAGACGGAGACTGTGGGACAGAGACACAGAGACAGAGACACAGTGAGACAGACAGAGACACAGAGACGAAGACACAGGGACAGAGACACAGAGACAGAAACACAGAGACAGATTCACAGAGACAGAGACACAGAGACAGAGACACAGAGACAGAGACACAGAGACAGAGACACAGAGACAGAGACACAGAGACAGAGACACAGAGACAGAGACACAGAGACAGAGACACAGAGACAGAGACACAGAGACAGAGACACAGAGACAGAGACACAGAGACAGAGACACAGAGACAGAGACACAGAGACAGAGACACAGAGACAGAGACACAGAGACAGAGACACAGAGACAGAGACACAGAGACAGAGACACAGAGACAGAGACACAGAGACAGAGACACAGAGACAGAGACACAGAGACAGAGACACAGAGACAGAGACACAGAGACAGAGACACAGAGACACAGACACAGAGACAGAGACACAGAGACAGAGACACAGAGACAGAGACACAGAGACAGAGACACAGAGACAGAGACACAGAGACAGAGACACAGAGACAGAGACACAGAGACAGAGACACAGAGACCGAGACACAGAGACGGAGACACAGAGACAGGGACACAGAGAGAGTGACTCAGAGACAGAGACACGGAGGCAGAGACACAGAGGAATAGACACAGAGACACGGAGGCAGAGACACAGAGACAGGGAGACAGAGACAGAGACACAGAGACAGGGCACCGAGAGAGAGAGACAGAGACACAGAGACAGAGACACAGAGACGAAGACTGTGGGACAGAGACACAGAGACGGAGACTGTGGGACAGAGACACAGAGACAGAGACACAGTGAGACAGACAGAGACACAGAGACGAAGACACAGGGACAGAGACACAGAGACAGAAACACAGAGACAGCTTCACAGAGACAGAGACACAGAGACAGGGACACAGGGAGAGAGACTCAGAGACAGAGACACAGACACAGAGATACAGAGACCGAGACGCAGAGACAGATACAGAGGCAGAGACACAGGGACAGAGACACGGAGACAGAGACACAGAGACAGAGACACAGAGACAGAGACACAGAGACAGAGACACAGAGACAGAGACACAGAGACAGAGATACAGAGACAGAGACAAGGAGACAGAGACACAGGGACAGAGACACAGTGAGACAGACAGAGACACAGAGACGAAGACACAGGGACAGAGACACAGAGACAGAAACACAGAGACAGATTCACAGAGACAGAGACACAGAGACAGAGGCACAGAGACGGAGACACAAGGACAGAGACACAGAGACAGGGACACAGGGAGAGAGACTCAGAGACAGAGACACAGACACAGAGATACAGAGACCGAGACGCAGAGACAGATACAGAGGCAGAGACACAGGGACAGAGACACGGAGACAGAGACACAGAGACAGAGACACAGAGACAGAGACACAGAGACAGAGACACAGAGACAGAGACACAGAGACAGAGACACAGAGACAGAGACACAGAGACAGAGACACAGAGACAGAGACACAGAGACGGAGACTGTGGGACAGAGACACAGAGACGGAGACTGTGGGACAGAGACACAGAGACAGAGACACAGTGAGACAGACAGAGACACAGAGACGAAGACACAGGGACAGAGACACAGAGACAGAAACACAGAGACAGATTCACAGAGACAGAGACACAGAGACAGAGGCACAGAGACGGAGACACAAGGACAGAGACACAGAGACAGGGACACAGAGAGAGAGACTCAGAGACAGAGACACAGAGACGAAGACTGTGGGACAGAGACACAGAGACGGAGACTGTGGGACAGAGACACAGAGACAGAGACACAGTGAGACAGACAGAGACACAGAGACGAAGACACAGGGACAGAGACACAGAGACAGAAACACAGAGACAGATTCACAGAGACAGAGACACAGAGACAGAGACACAGAGACAGAGACACAGAGACAGAGACACAGAGACAGAGACACAGAGACAGAGACACAGAGACAGAGACACAGAGACAGAGACACAGAGACAGAGACACAGAGACAGAGACACAGAGACAGAGACACAGAGACAGAGACACAGAGACAGAGACACAGAGACGGAGACTGTGGGACAGAGACACAGAGACGGAGACTGTGGGACAGAGACACAGAGACAGAGACACAGTGAGACAGACAGAGACACAGAGACGAAGACACAGGGACAGAGACACAGAGACAGAAACACAGAGACAGATTCACAGAGACAGAGACACAGAGACAGAGGCACAGAGACGGAGACACAAGGACAGAGACACAGAGACCCAGACACAGAGACAGAGATTCGGAGACAGAGACACAGAGACAGAGACGCAGAGACAGAGACACAGAGACAGAGAGACAGAGACACAGAGACAGAGACACAGAGACAGAGACGCAGAGACAGAGACACAGAGACAGAGACACAGAGACAGAGACACAGAGACAGAGACACAGAGACGGAGACTGTGGGACAGAGACACAGAGACGGAGACTGTGGGACAGAGACACAGAGACAGAGACACAGTGAGACAGACAGAGACACAGAGACGAAGACACAGGGACAGAGACACAGAGACAGAAACACAGAGACAGATTCACAGAGACAGAGACACAGAGACAGAGGCACAGAGACGGAGACACAAGGACAGAGACACAGAGACAGGGACACAGAGAGAGAGACTCAGAGACAGAGACACAGAGACGAAGACTGTGGGACAGAGACACAGAGACGGAGACTGTGGGACAGAGACACAGAGACAGAGACACAGTGAGACAGACAGAGACACAGAGACGAAGACACAGGGACAGAGACACAGAGACAGAAACACAGAGACAGATTCACAGAGACAGAGACACAGAGACAGAGACACAGAGACAGAGACACAGAGACAGAGACACAGAGACAGAGACACAGAGACAGAGACACAGAGACAGAGACACAGAGACAGAGACACAGAGACAGAGACACAGAGACAGAGACACAGAGACAGAGACACAGAGACAGAGACACAGAGACAGAGACACAGAGACAGAGACACAGAGACCGAGACACAGAGACGGAGACACAGAGACAGGGACACAGAGAGAGTGACTCAGAGACAGAGACACGGAGGCAGAGACACAGAGGAATAGACACAGAGACACGGAGGCAGAGACACAGAGACAGGGAGACAGAGACAGAGACACAGAGACAGGGCACCGAGAGAGAGAGACAGAGACACAGAGACAGAGACACAGAGACGAAGACTGTGGGACAGAGACACAGAGACGGAGACTGTGGGACAGAGACACAGAGACAGAGACACAGTGAGACAGACAGAGACACAGAGACGAAGACACAGGGACAGAGACACAGAGACAGAAACACAGAGACAGCTTCACAGAGACAGAGACACAGAGACAGGGACACAGGGAGAGAGACTCAGAGACAGAGACACAGACACAGAGATACAGAGACCGAGACGCAGAGACAGATACAGAGGCAGAGACACAGGGACAGAGACACGGAGACAGAGACACAGAGACAGAGACACAGAGACAGAGACACAGAGACAGAGACACAGAGACAGAGACACAGAGACAGAGATACAGAGACAGAGACAAGGAGACAGAGACACAGGGACAGAGACACAGAGACAGAGACACAGAGACAGAGACACAGAGACAGAGATACAGAGACAGAGACAAAGAGACAGTGACACAGAGACAGAGACACAGAGACAGAGACACAGAGACAGAGACACAGAGACGGAGACTGTGCGACAGAGACACAGAGACGGAGACTGTGGGACAGAGACACAGAGACAGAGACACAGTGAGACAGACAGAGACACAGAGACGAAGACACAGAGACAGAAACACAGAGACAGATTCACAGAGACAGAGACACAGAGACAGAGGCACAGAGACGGAGACACAAGGACAGAGACACAGAGACCCAGACACAGAGACAGAGATTCGGAGACAGAGACACAGAGACAGAGACACAGAGACAGAGACACAGAGACAGAGACGCAGAGACAGAGACACAGAGACAGAGACACAGAGACAGAGACACAGAGACAGAGACACAGAGACAGAGACACAGAGACAGAGACACAGAGACAGAGACACAGAGACAGAGACACAGAGACAGAGACACAGAGACAGAGACACAGAGACGGCGACACAGGTACAGAGACACACGGACAGAGGCATAGACACAGAGACAGAGTCACAGAGACAGTGACACAGGGACAGGGACACAGAGACAGAGGCACAGAGACGGAGACACAAGGACAGAAACTCAGAGACAGAGACACGGAGGCAGAGACACAGAGGAATAGACACAGAGACACGGAGGCAGAGACACAGAGACAGGGAGACAGAGACAGAGACACAGAGACAGGGCACCGAGAGAGAGAGACAGAGACACAGAGACAGAGACACAGAGACAGAGACACAGAGACAGAGACACAGAGACGAAGACTGTGGGACAGAGACACAGAGACGGAGACTGTGGGACAGAGACACAGAGACAGAGACACAGTGAGACAGACAGAGACACAGAGACGAAGACACAGGGACAGAGACACAGAGACAGAAACACAGAGACAGAGACACAGAGACAGAGACAGAGACAGAGACACAGAGACAGAGACACAGAGACAGAGACACAGAGACAGAGACACAGAGACAGAGACACAGAGACAGAGACACAGAGACAGAGACACAGAGGCAGAGACACAGAGACAGAGACACAGAGACAGAGACTCAGAGACAGAGACACCGAGACAGAAACACAGAGACAGAAACACAGAGACAGAGACACAGAGACAGAGACACAGAGACAGAGACACAGAGACAGAGACACAGAGACGAAGACTGTAGGACAGGGACACAGAGACGGAGACTGTGGGACAGAGACACAGAGACAGAGACACAGTGAGACAGACAGAGACACAGAGACGAAGACACAGGGACAGAGACACAGAGACGGAAACACAGAGACAGATTCACAGAGACAGAGACACAGAGACAGAGGCACAGAGACGGAGACACAAGGACAGAGACACGGAGGCAGAGACACAGAGGAATAGACACAGAGACACGGAGGCAGAGACACAGAGACAGGGAGACAGAGACAGAGACACAGAGACAGGGCACCGAGAGAGAGAGACAGAGACACAGAGACAGAGACACAGAGACAGAGACACAGAGACAGAGACACAGAGACAGAGACACAGAGACAGAGACACAGAGACGAAGACTGTGGGACAGAGACACAGAGACGGAGACTGTGGGACAGAGACACAGAGACAGAGACACAGTGAGACAGACAGAGACACAGAGACGAAGACACAGGGACAGAGACACAGAGACAGAAACACAGAGACAGATTCACAGAGACAGAGACATAGAGACAGAGGCACAGAGACGGAGACACAAGGACAGAGACACAGAGACAGGGACACAGGGAGAGAGACTCAGAGACAGAGACACAGACACAGAGATACAGAGACCGAGACGCAGAGACAGATACAGAGGCAGAGACACAGGGACAGAGACACGGAGACAGAGACACAGAGACAGAGACACAGAGACAGAGACACAGAGACAGAGACACAGAGACAGAGACACAGAGACAGAGACACAGAGACAGAGACACAGAGACAGAGACACAGAGACGGAGACTGTGGGACAGAGACACAGAGACGGAGACTGTGGGACAGAGACACAGAGACAGAGACACAGTGAGACAGACAGAGACACAGAGACGAAGACACAGGGACAGAGACACAGAGACAGAAACACAGAGACAGATTCACAGAGACAGAGACACAGAGACAGAGGCACAGAGACGGAGACACAAGGACAGAGACACAGAGACAGGGACACAGAGAGAGAGACTCAGAGACAGAGACACAGAGACGAAGACTGTGGGACAGAGACACAGAGACGGAGACTGTGGGACAGAGACACAGAGACAGAGACACAGTGAGACAGACAGAGACACAGAGACGAAGACACAGGGACAGAGACACAGAGACAGAAACACAGAGACAGATTCACAGAGACAGAGACACAGAGACAGAGACACAGAGACAGAGACACAGAGACAGAGACACAGAGACAGAGACACAGAGACAGAGACACAGAGACAGAGACACAGAGACAGAGACACAGAGACAGAGACACAGAGACAGAGACACAGAGACACAGAGACAGAGACACAGAGACAGAGACACAGAGACAGAGACACAGAGACAGAGACACAGAGACAGAGACACAGAGACAGAGACACAGAGACAGAGACACAGAGACAGAGACACAGAGACAGAGACACAGAGACAGAGACACAGAGACAGAGACACAGAGACAGAGACACAGAGACAGAGACACAGAGACAGAGACACAGAGACAGAGACACAGAGACAGAGACACAGAGACAGAGACACAGAGACAGAGACACAGAGACAGAGACACAGAGACAGAGACACAGAGACAGAGACACAGAGACCGAGACACAGAGACGGAGACACAGAGACAGGGACACAGAGAGAGTGACTCAGAGACAGAGACACGGAGGCAGAGACACAGAGGAATAGACACAGAGACACGGAGGCAGAGACACAGAGACAGGGAGACAGAGACAGAGACACAGAGACAGGGCACCGAGAGAGAGAGACAGAGACACAGAGACAGAGACACAGAGACGAAGACTGTGGGACAGAGACACAGAGACGGAGACTGTGGGACAGAGACACAGAGACAGAGACACAGTGAGACAGACAGAGACACAGAGACGAAGACACAGGGACAGAGACACAGAGACAGAAACACAGAGACAGCTTCACAGAGACAGAGACACAGAGACAGGGACACAGGGAGAGAGACTCAGAGACAGAGACACAGACACAGAGATACAGAGACCGAGACGCAGAGACAGATACAGAGGCAGAGACACAGGGACAGAGACACGGAGACAGAGACACAGAGACAGAGACACAGAGACAGAGACACAGAGACAGAGACACAGAGACAGAGATACAGAGACAGAGACAAGGAGACAGAGACACAGGGACAGAGACACAGAGACAGAGACACAGAGACAGAGACACAGAGACAGAGATACAGAGACAGAGACAAAGAGACAGTGACACAGAGACAGAGACACAGAGACAGAGACACAGAGACAGAGACACAGAGACGGAGACTGTGCGACAGAGACACAGAGACGGAGACTGTGGGACAGAGACACAGAGACAGAGACACAGTGAGACAGACAGAGACACAGAGACGAAGACACAGAGACAGAAACACAGAGACAGATTCACAGAGACAGAGACACAGAGACAGAGGCACAGAGACGGAGACACAAGGACAGAGACACAGAGACCCAGACACAGAGACAGAGATTCGGAGACAGAGACACAGAGACAGAGACACAGAGACAGAGACACAGAGACAGAGACGCAGAGACAGAGACACAGAGACAGAGACACAGAGACAGAGACACAGAGACAGAGACACAGAGACAGAGACACAGAGACAGAGACACAGAGACAGAGACACAGAGACAGAGACACAGAGACAGAGACACAGAGACGGCGACACAGGTACAGAGACACACGGACAGAGGCATAGACACAGAGACAGAGTCACAGAGACAGTGACACAGGGACAGGGACACAGAGACAGAGGCACAGAGACGGAGACACAAGGACAGAAACTCAGAGACAGAGACACGGAGGCAGAGACACAGAGGAATAGACACAGAGACACGGAGGCAGAGACACAGAGACAGGGAGACAGAGACAGAGACACAGAGACAGGGCACCGAGAGAGAGAGACAGAGACACAGAGACAGAGACACAGAGACAGAGACACAGAGACGAAGACTGTGGGACAGAGACACAGAGACGGAGACTGTGGGACAGAGACACAGAGACAGAGACACAGTGAGACAGACAGAGACACAGAGACGAAGACACAGGGACAGAGACACAGAGACAGAAACACAGAGACAGAGACACAGAGACAGAGACAGAGACAGAGACACAGAGACAGAGACACAGAGACAGAGACACAGAGACAGAGACACAGAGACAGAGACACAGAGACAGAGACACAGAGACAGAGACACAGAGGCAGAGACACAGAGACAGAGACACAGAGACAGAGACTCAGAGACAGAGACACCGAGACAGAAACACAGAGACAGAAACACAGAGACAGAGACACAGAGACAGAGACACAGAGACAGAGACACAGAGACAGAGACACAGAGACGAAGACTGTAGGACAGGGACACAGAGACGGAGACTGTGGGACAGAGACACAGAGACAGAGACACAGTGAGACAGACAGAGACACAGAGACGAAGACACAGGGACAGAGACACAGAGACGGAAACACAGAGACAGATTCACAGAGACAGAGACACAGAGACAGAGGCACAGAGACGGAGACACAAGGACAGAGACACGGAGGCAGAGACACAGAGGAATAGACACAGAGACACGGAGGCAGAGACACAGAGACAGGGAGACAGAGACAGAGACACAGAGACAGAGACACAGAGACAGAGACACAGAGACGAAGACTGTGGGACAGAGACACAGAGACGGAGACTGTGGGACAGAGACACAGAGACAGAGACACAGTGAGACAGACAGAGACACAGAGACGAAGACACAGGGACAGAGACACAGAGACAGAAACACAGAGACAGATTCACAGAGACAGAGACACAGAGACAGAGGCACAGAGACGGAGACACAAGGACAGAGACACAGAGACAGGGACACAGGGAGAGAGACTCAGAGACAGAGACACAGACACAGAGATACAGAGACCGAGACGCAGAGACAGATACAGAGGCAGAGACACAGGGACAGAGACACGGAGACAGAGACACAGAGACAGAGACACAGAGACAGAGACACAGAGACAGAGACACAGAGACAGAGACACAGAGACAGAGACACAGAGACAGAGACACAGAGACAGAGATACGGTGAGACAGACAGAGACACAGAGACGAAGACACAGGGACAGAGACACAGAGACAGAGACACAGAGAGGGAGACACAAGGACAGAGACACAGAGACAGGGACACAGAGAGAGAGACTCAGAGACAGAGACAAAGAGACAGAGACACGGAGACATAGACACGGAGAGAGAGACACAGAGACAGAGACACAGGGACGGAGACTGTGGGACAGAGACACAGAGACAGAGACACAGTGAGACAGACAGAGACACAGAGACGAAGACACAGGGACAGAGACACAGAGACAGGGACACAGAGACAGAGACACAGAGACAGGGACACCGAGAGAGAGAGACAGAGACACAGAGACGGACGCAGAGGGACAGACACAGAGCCAGAGACACAGAGAAAGAGAAACAGAGACAGAGACAGAGAGAGAGACAGAGACAGAGACAGAGACAGAGACAGAGACAGAGACAGAGACAGAGACAGAGACACAGAGACAGGGACACAGACAAAGAGCAACAGAGACAGAGACAGGGACACAGAGAGAGAGACTCAGAGACAGAGACATGGAGACAGAGATACAGAGACCGAGACGCAGAGACAGATACAGAGGCAGAGACACAGAGACAGAGACAGAGACACAGAGACGGAGACGCAGGGACGGAGACACAGAGACTCAGACACAGAGACAGAGGCACAGAGACAGGGACACAGGGAGAGAGACTCAGAGACAGAGACACAGAGACAGAGATACAGAGACCGAGACGCAGAGACAGATACAGAGGCAGAGACACAGAGGCAGAGACAGAGACACAGAGACGGAGACGCAGGTACGGAGACACAGAGACCCAGACACAGAGACAGAGATTCGGAGACAGAGACACAGAGACGGCGACACAGAGAAGGAGACTGTGGGACAGAGACACAGAGACGGAGACACAGGGACAGAGACACAGAGACAGGGAGACAGAGGCAGAGACACAGGGACAGATTCACAGACAGAGACACGGAGAGAGACCCACGGAGACAGAGACACAGAGACAGAGACACAGAGACGGAGACACAGGGACAGAGACACAGAGACAGGGACACAGAGACAGTGACACAGAGACAGAGACACAGAGACAGAGACACAGAGACGGAGACTGTGGGACAGAGACACAGAGAAAGAGAAACAGAGACAGAGACAGAGACAGAGATACAGAGACAGAGACTCAGAGACAGAGACACACGCACAGAGACAGAGACAGAGACACAGAGACGGAGACACAGGGACAGAGACACAGAAACAGGGACGCAGAGACAGAGTCACAGAGACTGAGGCACAGAGACGGAGACACAAGGACAGAGACACAGAGACAGTGACACAGGGGCAGGGACACAGAGACATAGCCACAGAGACAGAGACACAGAGACAGAGACACAGGGACAGAGACAGAGACAGAAACACAGAGACAGAGACACAGAGACGGAGAATGTGGGACAGAGACACAGAGACAGAGATACAGATGCAGAGACACAGAGACGGAGACACAGGGACAGAGACACAGAGACATTGACAAAGAGGCAGAGAAACAGGGACAGATTCACAGGGACAGCGACACGGAGAGAGACCCACGGAGACAGAGACACAGAGACAGAGACACAGAGACAGAGACACAGAGACAGAGACAAAGAGACAGTGACACAGAGACAGAGACACAGAGACATAGCCACAGAGACAGAGACATAGAGACAGAGACACAGAGACAGAGACACAGAGACAGAGACACAGAGACGGAGACGCAGGGACAGAGACACAGAGACAGGGACACAGAGAGAGTGACTCAGAGACAGAAACACAGAGACAGATTCACAGAGACAAAGACTCAGAGATAAAGACACAGGGACAGAGACAGAGACAGAGACACAGAGACAGAGACACAGAGACGGCGACAAAGGTACAGAGACACACGGACAGAGGCATAGACACAGAGACAGAGTCACAGAGACAGTGACACAGGGACAGGGACACAGAGACATAGCCACAGAGACAGAGACATAGAGACAGAGACACAGAGACAGAGACACAGAGACAGACACACAGAGACAGAGACACAGAGACGGAGACACAGGGACAGAGACACAGAGACGAAGACTGTGGGACAGAGACACAGAGACGGAGACTGTGGGACAGAGACACAGGGACAGAGACACAGTGAGACAGACAGAGACACAGAGACGAAGACACAGGGACAGAGACACAGAGACAGAAACACAGAGACAGATTCACAGAGACAGAGACACAGAGACAGAGGCACAGAGACGGAGACATAGAGACAGAGACACAGGGACAGAGACACAGAGACAGAGACACAGAGACGGAGACACAGGGACAGAGACACAGAGACAGGGACACAGAGAGAGTGACTCAGAGACAGAAACACAGAGACAGATTCACAGAGACAAAGACTCAGAGATAGAGACACAGGGACAGAGACAGAGACAGAGACACAGAGACAGAGACACAGAGACAGAGACACAGAGACAGAGACACAGAGACAGAGACACAGAGACAGAGACACAGAGACAGAGACACAGAGACAGAGACACAGAGGCAGAGACACAGAGACAGAGACACAGAGACAGAGGCACAGAGACAAAGACTCAGAGATAGAGACACAGGGACAGAGACAGAGACAGAGACACAGAGACAGAGACACAGAGACGGAGACTGTGGGACAGAGACACAGAGACGGAGACTGTGGGACAGAGACACAGAGACGGAGACTGTGGGACAGAGACACAGAGACAGAGACACAGTGAGACAGACAGAGACACAGAGACGAAGACACAGGGACAGAGACACAGAGACAGAAACACAGAGACAGATTCACAGAGACAGAGACACAGAGACAGAGGCACAGAGACGGAGACACAAGGACAGAGACACAGAGACAGGGACACAGAGAGAGAGACTCAGAGACAGGGCACAGAGACGAAGACTGTGGGACAGAGACACAGAGACGGAGACTGTGGGACAGAGACACAGAGACAGAGACACAGTGAGACAGACAGAGACACAGAGACGAAGACACAGGGACAGAGACACAGAGACAGAAACACAGAGACAGATTCACAGAGACAGAGACACAGAGACAGAGACACAGAGACAGAGACACAGAGACAGAGACACAGAGACAGAGACACAGAGACAGAGACACAGAGACAGAGACACAGAGACAGAGACACAGAGACAGAGACACAGAGACAGAGACACAGAGACAGAGACACAGAGACAGAGACACAGAGACAGAGACACAGAGACAGAGACACAGAGACAGAGACACAGAGACAGAGACACAGAGACAGAGACACAGAGACAGAGACACAGAGACAGAGACACAGAGACAGAGACACAGAGACAGAGACACAGAGACAGAGACACAGAGACAGAGACACAGAGACAGAGACACAGAGACCGAGACACAGAGACGGAGACACAGAGACAGGGACACGGAGAGAGTGACTCAGAGACAGAGACACGGAGGCAGAGACACAGAGGAATAGACACAGAGACACGGAGGCAGAGACACAGAGACAGGGAGTCAGAGACAGAGACACAGAGACAGGGCACCGAGAGAGAGAGACAGAGACACAGAGACAGAGACACAGAGACAGAGACACAGAGACGAAGACTGTGGGACAGAGACACAGAGACGGAGACTGTGGGACAGAGACACAGAGACAGAGACACAGTGAGACAGACAGAGACACAGAGACGAAGACACAGGGACAGAGACACAGAGACAGAAACACAGAGACAGATTCACAGAGACAGAGACACAGAGACAGAGGCACAGAGACGGAGACACAAGGACAGAGACACAGAGACAGGGACACAGGGAGAGAGACTCAGAGACAGAGACACAGACACAGAGATACAGAGACCGAGACGCAGAGACAGATACAGAGGCAGAGACACAGGGACAGAGACACGGAGACAGAGACACAGAGACAGAGACACAGAGACAGAGACACAGAGACAGAGACACAGAGACAGAGACACAGAGACAGAGATACAGAGACAGAGACAAGGAGACAGAGACAGATTCACAGAGACAGAGACACAGAGACAGAGGCACAGAGACGGAGACACAAGGACAGAGACACAGAGACCCAGACACAGAGACAGAGATTCGGAGACAGAGACACAGAGACAGAGACACAGAGACAGAGACACAGAGACAGAGACACAGAGACAGAGACACAGAGACAGAGACACAGAGACAGAGACACAGAGACAGAGACACAGAGACAGAGACACAGAGACAGAGACACAGAGACAGAGACACAGAGACAGAGATACAGAGACCGAGACGCAGAGACAGATACAGAGGCAGAGACACAGAGACAGAGACAGAGACACAGAGACGGAGACGCAGGTACGGAGACACAGAGACCCAGACACAGAGACAGAGATTCGGAGACAGAGACACAGAGACGGCGACACAGAGAAGGAGACTGTGGGACAGAGACACAGAGACGGAGACACACGGACAGAGACACAGAGACAGGGAGACAGAGGCAGAGACACAGGGACAGATTCACAGACAGAGACACGGAGAGAGACCCACGGAGACAGAGACACAGAGACAGAGACACAGAGACGGAGACACAGGGACAGAGACACAGAGACAGGGACACAGAGACAGTGACACAGAGACAGAGACACAGAGACAGAGACACAGAGACGGAGACTGTGGGACAGAGACACAGAGAAAGAGAAACAGAGACAGAGACAGAGACAGAGATACAGAGACAGAGACTCAGAGACAGAGACACACGCACAGAGACAGAGACAGAGACACAGAGACGGAGACACAGGGACAGAGACACAGAAACAGGGACGCAGAGACAGAGTCACAGAGACTGAGGCACAGAGACGGAGACACAAGGACAGAGACACAGAGACAGTGACACAGGGGCAGGGACACAGAGACATAGCCACAGAGACAGAGACACAGAGACAGAGACACAGGGACAGAGGCATAGACACAGAGACAGAGTCACAGAGACAGTGACACAGGGACAGGGACACAGAGACAGAGACACAGACACAGAGATACAGAGACCGAGACGCAGAGACAGATACAGAGGCAGAGACACAGGGACAGAGACACGGAGACAGAGACACAGAGACAGAGACACAGAGACAGAGACACAGAGACAGAGACACAGAGACAGAGACACAGAGACAGAGATACAGTGAGACAGACAGAGACACAGAGACGAAGACACAGGGACAGAGACACAGAGACAGAGACACAGAGAGGGAGACACAAGGACAGAGACACAGAGACAGGGACACAGAGAGAGAGACTCAGAGACAGAGACAAAGAGACAGAGACACGGAGACATAGACACGGAGAGAGAGACACAGAGACAGAGACACAGGGACGGAGACTGTGGGACAGAGACACAGAGACAGAGACACAGAGACAGAGACACAGAGGCAGAGACACAGAGACAGAGACACAGAGACAGAGACTCAGAGACAGAGACACAGGGGCAGAGACACCGAGACAGAAACACAGAGACAGAAAAACAGAGACAGAGACACAGAGACAGAGACACAGAGACAGAGACACAGAGACGGAGACACAGGGACAGAGACACAGAGACAGGGACACAGAGACAGTGACACAGAGACAGAGACACAGAGACGGAGACTGTGGGACAGAGACACAGAGAAAGAGAAACAGAGACAGAGACAGAGACAGAGATACAGAGACAGAGACTCAGAGACAGAGACACACGCACAGAGACAGAGACAGAGACACAGAGACGGAGACACAGGGACAGAGACACAGAAACAGGGACGCAGAGACAGAGTCACAGAGACTGAGGCACAGAGACGGAGACACAAGGACAGAGACACAGAGACAGTGACACAGGGGCAGGGACACAGAGACATAGCCACAGAGACAGAGACACAGAGACAGAGACACAGGGACAGAGACAGAGACAGAAACACAGAGACAGAGACACAGAGACGGAGAATGTGGGACAGAGACACAGAGACAGAGATACAGATGCAGAGACACAGAGACGGAGACACAGGGACAGAGACACAGAGACATTGACAAAGAGGCAGAGAAACAGGGACAGATTCACAGGGACAGCGACACGGAGAGAGACCCACGGAGACAGAGACACAGAGACAGAGACACAGAGACAGAGACACAGAGACAGAGACACAGAGACAGAGACACAGAGACAGAGACACAGAGACCGAGACACAGAGACGGAGACACAGAGACAGGGACACGGAGAGAGTGACTCAGAGACAGAGACACGGAGGCAGAGACACAGAGGAATAGACACAGAGACACGGAGGCAGAGACACAGAGACAGGGAGTCAGAGACAGAGACACAGAGACAGGGCACCGAGAGAGAGAGACAGAGACACAGAGACAGAGACACAGAGACAGAGACACAGAGACGAAGACTGTGGGACAGAGACACAGAGACGGAGACTGTGGGACAGAGACACAGAGACAGAGACACAGTGAGACAGACAGAGACACAGAGACGAAGACACAGGGACAGAGACACAGAGACAGAAACACAGAGACAGATTCACAGAGACAGAGACACAGAGACAGAGGCACAGAGACGGAGACACAAGGACAGAGACACAGAGACAGGGACACAGGGAGAGAGACTCAGAGACAGAGACACAGACACAGAGATACAGAGACCGAGACGCAGAGACAGATACAGAGGCAGAGACACAGGGACAGAGACACGGAGACAGAGACACAGAGACAGAGACACAGAGACAGAGACACAGAGACAGAGACACAGAGACAGAGACACAGAGACAGAGATACAGAGACAGAGACAAGGAGACAGAGACAGATTCACAGAGACAGAGACACAGAGACAGAGGCACAGAGACGGAGACACAAGGACAGAGACACAGAGACCCAGACACAGAGACAGAGATTCGGAGACAGAGACACAGAGACAGAGACACAGAGACAGAGACACAGAGACAGAGACACAGAGACAGAGACACAGAGACAGAGACACAGAGACAGAGACACAGAGACAGAGACACAGAGACAGAGACACAGAGACAGAGACACAGAGACAGAGACACAGAGACAGAGATACAGAGACCGAGACGCAGAGACAGATACAGAGGCAGAGACACAGAGACAGAGACAGAGACACAGAGACGGAGACGCAGGTACGGAGACACAGAGACCCAGACACAGAGACAGAGATTCGGAGACAGAGACACAGAGACGGCGACACAGAGAAGGAGACTGTGGGACAGAGACACAGAGACGGAGACACACGGACAGAGACACAGAGACAGGGAGACAGAGGCAGAGACACAGGGACAGATTCACAGACAGAGACACGGAGAGAGACCCACGGAGACAGAGACACAGAGACAGAGACACAGAGACGGAGACACAGGGACAGAGACACAGAGACAGGGACACAGAGACAGTGACACAGAGACAGAGACACAGAGACAGAGACACAGAGACGGAGACTGTGGGACAGAGACACAGAGAAAGAGAAACAGAGACAGAGACAGAGACAGAGATACAGAGACAGAGACTCAGAGACAGAGACACACGCACAGAGACAGAGACAGAGACACAGAGACGGAGACACAGGGACAGAGACACAGAAACAGGGACGCAGAGACAGAGTCACAGAGACTGAGGCACAGAGACGGAGACACAAGGACAGAGACACAGAGACAGTGACACAGGGGCAGGGACACAGAGACATAGCCACAGAGACAGAGACACAGAGACAGAGACACAGGGACAGAGGCATAGACACAGAGACAGAGTCACAGAGACAGTGACACAGGGACAGGGACACAGAGACAGAGACACAGACACAGAGATACAGAGACCGAGACGCAGAGACAGATACAGAGGCAGAGACACAGGGACAGAGACACGGAGACAGAGACACAGAGACAGAGACACAGAGACAGAGACACAGAGACAGAGACACAGAGACAGAGACACAGAGACAGAGATACAGTGAGACAGACAGAGACACAGAGACGAAGACACAGGGACAGAGACACAGAGACAGAGACACAGAGAGGGAGACACAAGGACAGAGACACAGAGACAGGGACACAGAGAGAGAGACTCAGAGACAGAGACAAAGAGACAGAGACACGGAGACATAGACACGGAGAGAGAGACACAGAGACAGAGACACAGGGACGGAGACTGTGGGACAGAGACACAGAGACAGAGACACAGAGACAGAGACACAGAGGCAGAGACACAGAGACAGAGACACAGAGACAGAGACTCAGAGACAGAGACACAGGGGCAGAGACACCGAGACAGAAACACAGAGACAGAAAAACAGAGACAGAGACACAGAGACAGAGACACAGAGACAGAGACACAGAGACGGAGACACAGGGACAGAGACACAGAGACAGGGACACAGAGACAGTGACACAGAGACAGAGACACAGAGACGGAGACTGTGGGACAGAGACACAGAGAAAGAGAAACAGAGACAGAGACAGAGACAGAGATACAGAGACAGAGACTCAGAGACAGAGACACACGCACAGAGACAGAGACAGAGACACAGAGACGGAGACACAGGGACAGAGACACAGAAACAGGGACGCAGAGACAGAGTCACAGAGACTGAGGCACAGAGACGGAGACACAAGGACAGAGACACAGAGACAGTGACACAGGGGCAGGGACACAGAGACATAGCCACAGAGACAGAGACACAGAGACAGAGACACAGGGACAGAGACAGAGACAGAAACACAGAGACAGAGACACAGAGACGGAGAATGTGGGACAGAGACACAGAGACAGAGATACAGATGCAGAGACACAGAGACGGAGACACAGGGACAGAGACACAGAGACATTGACAAAGAGGCAGAGAAACAGGGACAGATTCACAGGGACAGCGACACGGAGAGAGACCCACGGAGACAGAGACACAGAGACAGAGACACAGAGACAGAGACACAGAGACAGAGACACAGAGACAGAGACACAGAGACAGAGACACAGAGACAGAGACACAGAGACGAAGACTGTGGGACAGAGACACAGAGACGGAGACTGTGGGACAGAGACACAGAGACAGAGACACAGTGAGACAGACAGAGACACAGAGACGAAGACACAGGGACAGAGACACAGAGACAGAAACACAGAGACAGATTCACAGAGACAGAGACACAGAGACAGAGACACAGAGACAGAGACACAGAGACAGAGACACAGAGACAGAGACACAGAGACAGAGACACAGAGACAGAGACACAGAGACAGAGACACAGAGACAGAGACAGAGAGACGGCGACACAGGTACAGAGGCACACGGACAGAGGCATAGACACAGAGACAGAGTCACAGAGCCAGTGACACAGGGACAGGGACACAGAGACATAGCCACAGAGACAGAGACATAGAGACAGAGACACAGAGACAGAGACACAGAGACAGAGACACAGAGACGGAGACGCAGGGACAGAGACACAGAGACAGGGACACAGAGAGAGTGACTCAGAGACAGAAACACAGAGACAGATTCACAGAGACAAAGACTCAGAGATAGAGACACAGGGACAGAGACAGAGACAGAGACACAGAGACAGAGACACAGAGACGGCGACAAAGGTACAGAGACACACGGACAGAGGCATAGACACAGAGACAGAGTCACAGAGACAGTGACACAAGGACAGGGACACAGAGACATAGCCACAGAGACAGAGACATAGAGACAGAGACACAGAGACAGAGACACAGAGACAGACACACAGAGACAGAGACACAGAGACGGAGACACAGAGACAGGGACACAGAGAGAGTGACTCAGAGACAGAAACACAGAGACAGATTCACAGAGACAAAGACTCAGAGATAGAGACACAGGGACAGAGACAGAGACAGAGACACAGAGACAGAGACACAGAGACAGAGACACAGAGACAAAGACACAGAGACAGAGACACAGAGGCAGAGACACAGAGACAGAGACACAGAGACAGAGACTCAGAGACAGAGACACAGAGACAGAGACACAGGGGCAGAGACACCGAGACAGAGACACAGAGACAGAAACACAGAGACAGAGACACAGAGACAGAGACACAGAGACAGAGACACAGGGACAGAGACACAGAGACAGGGACACAGAGACAGAGACACAGAGACAGGGACACCGAGAGAGAGAGACAGAGACACAGAGACAGGGACACAGAGAACGAGCAACAGAGACAGAGACAGGGACACAGAGAGAGAGACTCAGAGACAGAGACATAGAGACAGAGATACAGAGACCGAGACGCAGAGACAGATACAGAGGCAGAGACACAGAGACAGAGACAGAGACACAGAGACGGAGACGCAGGGACGGAGACACAGAGACCCAGACACAGAGACAGAGGCACAGAGACAGAGACATAGAGACAGACACACAGGGACAGAGACACAGAGACAGAGACACAGAGACGGAGACACAAGGGCAGAGACACAGAGACAGGGACACAGGGACAGAGACTCAGAGACAGAGACACAGAGACAGAGATTCAGAGACCGAGACGCAGAGACAGGTACAGAGGCAGAGACACAGAGACAGAGACAGAGACACAGAGACGGAGACGCAGGTACGGAGACACAGAGACCCAGACACAGAGACAGAGATACAGAGACGGCGACACAAAGAAGGAGACTGTGGGACAGAGACACAGAGACGGAGACACAGGGACAGAGACACAGAGACAGGGAGACAGAGGCAGAGACACAGGGACAGATTCACAGACAGAGACACGGAGAGAGACCCACGGAGACAGAGACACAGAGACAGAGACACAGAGACGGAGACACAGGGACAGAGACACAGAGACAGGGACACAGAGACAGTGACACAGACACAGAGACACTGAGACAGAGACACAGAGACATAGACACAGAGACAGAGACACAGAGACAGAGACACAGAGACAGAGACACAGAGACAGAGACACAGAGACAGAGACACAGAGACGGAGACTGTGGGACAGAGACACAGAGAAAGAGAAACAGAGACAGAGACAGAGACAGAGATACAGAGACAGAGACTCAGAGACAGAGACACACGCACAGAGACAGAGACAGAGACACAGAGACGGAGACACAGGGACAGAGACACAGAAACAGGGACGCAGAGACAGAGTCACAGAGACTGAGGCACAGAAACGGAGACACAAGGACAGAGACACAGAGACAGTGACACAGGGGCAGGGACACAGAGACATAGCCACAGAGACAGAGACACAGAGACAGAGACACAGGGACAGAGACAGAGACAGAAACACAGAGACAGAGACACAGAGACGGAGAATGTGGGACAGAGACACAGAGACAGAGATACAGATGCAGAGACACAGAGACGGAGACACAGGGACAGAGACACAGAGACATTGACAAAGAGGCAGAGAAACAGGGACAGATTCACAGGGACAGCGACACGGAGAGAGACCCACGGAGACAGAGACACAGAGACAGAGACACAGAGACAGAGACACAGAGGCAGAGACACAGAGACAGAGACACAGAGACAGAGACACAGAGACAGAGACACAGAGACAGAGACACAGAGACAGAGACACAGAGACAGAGACACAGAGACAGAGACACAGAGACAGAGACACAGACACAGAGACACAGAGACAGAGACACAGAGACAGAGACACAGAGGCAGAAACACAGAGACAGGGACATAGAGACAGAGACACAGAGACAGAAACACAGAGACAGAGACAAAGAGACAGTGACACAGAGGCAGAAACACAGAGACAGGGACATAGAGACAGAGACACAGAGACAGAAACACAGAGACAGAGACAAAGAGACAGTGACACAGAGACAGAGACACAGAGACAGAGACACAGAGACAGAGACACAGAGACAGAGACACAGAGACGGAGACTGTGGGACAGAGACACAGAGACGGAGACTGTGGGACAGAGACACAGAGACAGAGACACAGTGAGACAGACAGAGACACAGAGACGAAGACACAGGGACAGAGACACAGAGACAGAAACACAGAGACAGATTCACAGAGACAGAGACACAGAGACAGAGGCACAGAGACGGAGACACAAGGACAGAGACACAGAGACCCAGACACAGAGACAGAGATTCGGAGACAGAGACACAGAGACAGAGACACAGAGACAGAGACACGGAGACAGAGACACAGAGACAGAGACACAGAGACAGAGACACAGAGACGGCGACACAGGTACAGAGGCACACGGACAGAGGCATAGACACAGAGACAGAGTCACAGAGACAGTGACACAGGGACAGGGACACAGAGACATAGCCACAGAGACAGAGACATAGAGACAGAGACACAGAGACAGAGACACAGAGAAGGAGACTGTGGGACAGAGACACAGAGACGGAGACACAGGGACAGAGACACAGAGACAGGGAGACAGAGGCAGAGACACAGGGACAGATTCACAGACAGAGACACGGAGAGAGACCCACGGAGACAGAGACACAGAGACAGAGACACAGAGACGGAGACACAGGGACAGAGACACAGAGACAGGGACACAGAGACAGTGACACAGACACAGAGACACTGAGACAGAGACACAGAGACATAGACACAGAGACAGAGACACAGAGACAGAGACACAGAGACAGAGACACAGAGACAGAGACACAGAGACAGAGACACAGAGACGGAGACTGTGGGACAGAGACACAGAGAAAGGGAAACAGAGACAGAGACAGAGACAGAGATACAGAGACAGAGACTCAGAGACAGAGACACACGCACAGAGACAGAGACAGAGACAGAGACACAGAGACGGAGACACAGGGACAGAGACACAGAAACAGGGACGCAGAGACAGAGTCACAGAGACTGAGGCACAGAGACGGAGACACAAGGACAGAGACACAGAGACAGTGACACAGGGGCAGGGACACAGAGACATAGCCACAGAGACAGAGACACAGAGACAGAGACACAGGGACAGAGACAGACACAGAAACACAGAGACAGAGACACAGAGACGGAGAATGTGGGACAGAGACACAGAGACAGAGATACAGATGCAGAGACACAGAGACGGAGACACAGGGACAGAGACACAGAGACATTGACAAAGAGGCAGAGAAACAGGGACAGATTCACAGGGACAGCGACACGGAGAGAGACCCACGGAGACAGAGACACAGAGACAGAGACACAGAGACAGAGACACAGAGACAGAGACACAGAGACAGAGACACAGAGACAGAGACACAGAGACAGAGACACAGACACAGAGACACAGAGACAGAGACACAGAGACAGAGACACAGAGGCAGAAACACAGAGACAGAGACACACGGACAGAGGCATAGACACAGAGACAGTGACACAGGGACAGGGACACAGAGACATAGCCACAGAGACAGAGACATAGAGACAGAGACACAGAGACAGAGACACAGAGACGGAGATACAGGGACAGAGACAAAGAGACAGAGACACAGAGACATAGGCACAGAGACAGAAACACAGAGCAGGGACACAAGGACGGAGATTGTGGGACAGAGACACAGTGAAACAGAGAGAGACACAGAGACGGAGACACAGGGACAGAGACACAGAGGCAGAGGCATAGACACAGAGAGAGAGACACAGAGAGAGAGACACAGAGACAGGGACACAGAGACATAGACACAGAGATAGCGACACAGGGACAGAGACACAGAGACGGAGACTGTGGGACAGAGACACAGAGACGGAGACTGTGGGACAGAGACACAGAGACAGAGATTCAGATGCAGAGACACAGAGACGGAGAAACAGAGACAGAGGCACAGTGAGAGAGACAGAGACACAGGGATGGAGACACTGAGACAGAAACACGGAGACAGAGAAACAGAGACAGGGATACAGAGACAGAGACACAAAGACAGAGACACAGAGACAGAGACACAGAGACAGAGACACAGAGACAGAGACACAGAGACAGAGACACAGAGACAGAGACACAGAGACAGAGACACAGAGACAGAGACACAGAGACAGGGATATAGAGGCAGAGACACAGACACAGAGACACAGAGACAGGGACATAGAGGCAGAGACACAGACACAGAGACACAGAGACAGGGAGACAGAGAGAGTGACTCATAGACAGAGACACAGGGACAGAGACACAGAGACAGAAACACAGAGACAGATTCACAGGCACAGAGACACCGAGACAGAGGCACAGAGACATAGACACAGAGACAGAGACACAGACACGGAGACGCAAGGACAGAGACACAGAGACAGGGACACAGAGAGAGAGACTCAGAGACAGAGACACAGAGACAGAGGCACAGAGACAGTGACACAGGGACAGGGACACAGAGACATAGCCACAGAGACAGAGACACAGAGACAGAGACACAGAGACAGAGACACAGAGCCGGAGATACAGGGACAGAGACACAGAGACAGGGACACAGAGAGAGTGACTCAGTGACAGAGACACAGGGACAGAGGCACAGAGACATAGATACAGAGACAGAGACACAGGGACAGAGACAGAGACACAGAGACAGGGACACAGAGAGAGAAACTCAGAGACAGAGACACAGAGACGGCGACACAGGTACAGAGACACACGGACAGAGGCATAGACACAGAGACAGAGTCACGGAGACAGTGACACAGGGACAGGGACACAGAGTCATAGCCACAGAGACAGAGATATAGAGACAGAGACACAGAGACAGAGACAAAGAGACGGAGACTGTGGGACAGAGACACAGAGACGGAGACTGTGGGACAGAGACACAGAGACAGAGATTCAGATGCAGAGACACAGAGACGGAGAAACAGAGACAGAGACAGAGACACAGAGACACAGACACAGAGACAGAGACACAGAGACAGAGACACAGAGCCAGAGACACAGAGACACAGACACAGAGACAGAGACACAGAGACAGAGACACAGAGACAGAGACACAGAGACGAAGACTGTGGGACAGAGACACAGAGACGGAGATTGTGGGACAGAGACACAGAGACAGAGACACAGTGAGACAGACAGAGACACAGAGACGAAGACACAGGACAGAGACACAGAGACAGAAACACAGAGACAGATTCACAGAGACAGAGACACAGAGAGAGAGGCTCAGAGACAGAGACACAGAGACAGAGATACAGAGACCGAGACGCAGAGACAGATACAGAGGCAGAGACACAGAGACAGAGACAGAGACACAGAGACGGAGACGCAGGGACGGAGACACAGAGACCCAGACACAGAGACAGCGATTCGGAGACAGAGACACAGAGACGGCGACACAGGTACAGAGACACACGGACAGAGGCATAGACACAGAGACAGAGTCACGGAGACAGTGACACAGGGACAGGGACACAGAGTCATAGCCACAGAGACAGAGATATAGAGACAGAGACACAGAGACAGAGACAAAGAGACGGAGACTGTGGGACAGAGACACAGAGACGGAGACTGTGGGACAGAGACACAGAGACAGAGATTCAGATGCAGAGACACAGAGACGGAGAAACAGAGACAGAGACACAGTGAGAGAGACAGAGGCACAGGGACGGAGACACTGAGACAGAAACACGGAGACAGATTCACAGAGACAGAGACACAGAGACAGACGCACAGAGACAGAGGCACAGAGACGGAGACACAAGCACAGAGACACAGAGACAGGGACACAGAGACAGAGACACAGAGACAGAGAAACAGAGACAGGGATGCAGAGACAGAGACACAGAGGCAGAGGCACAGAGACGGAGACACAGAGACAGAGACACAGAGACAGAGACACGGAGAGAGACCCACGGAGACAGAGACAGATAGACAGAGACACAAGGACAGAGACGCAGAGACGGGACACAGAGACTGAGATTCAGAGACAGAGACACAGAGACAGAGACACAGAGACAGAGACGCAGAGACGGAGACACAGAGAAAGGGAAACCGAGACAGAGAACGGAGACACAGAGACAGAGGCACAGAGACAGCGACACATGGACAGGTTCACAGAGACAGAGACACAGAAACCGAGACACAGAGACAGAAATACAGGAACAGAGACACTGAGACAGGGACACAGAGACAGAGACACAGAGACAGAGACACAGAGGCAGAGACACGCAGACAGATACAGAGACATAGAGGCGGAGATATAAGGACAGAGACGCAGAGACAGAGACATAGAGACAGAGTTTCAGAGGCAGAGACACAGGGACAGAGACACAGAGACAGGGACACAGAGAGAGGGACATAGAGACAAAGACGCAGAGACAGAGACACAGAGACCGAGCCACAGAGACCGTGACACAGGGAGAGAGACACAGAGATATAGACACAGAGACAGTGACGCAGAAACGAAGACACGGAGACAGAGACACTGAGGCAGAGACACAGAGACAGAGATTCAGAGGCAGAGAGACAGAGAAACAGAGACAGAGACACAGAGACAGGGACACAGAGACAGAGACACAGATACAGAGACACAGAGACGGAGACAGAGACCGAGACACAGAGACGGAGACACAGGTACAGAGACCCTACGGACAGAAGCATAGACACAGAGACAGAGACACAGAGACAGAGACACAGAGACAGAGACACAGAAACAGAGACACAGAGACAGAGACACAGAGACAGAGACACAGAGACAGAGACACAGAGTCAGAAACACAGAGGCACATTCACAGAGACAGAGACACAGAGAGAGAGACACAGAGACGGAGACAAAGGGACACAGAGACAGAGACACAGAGGCAGACACTCGCAGACAGATACAGAGACACAGAGGCGGAGACACAAGGGCAGAGACGCAGAGACAGGGACACAGAGACAGAGACTCAGAGACAGAGACACAGAGACAGGGACATAGAGACAGAGACACAGAGAAAGAGAAACAGAGACAGTGTACAGAGACACAGAGACAGAGACACAGAGACAGAGACACAGAGACAGAGACACAGAGACAGAGACAGAGACACAGAGAGATAGACACAGAGACAGAGACACGGAGGCAGAGACACAGAGGAATAGACACAGAGACAGAAACGCGGAGGCAGAGACACAGAGACAGAGACACAGAGACAGAGACACAGAGGCAGAGACACAGAGACGGAGACACAGGAACAGAGACACAGAGACAGCGACACATGGACAGATTCACAGAGACAGAGACACATAGACAGAGACACAGGAACAGAGACACAGAGACAGGGACACAGTGACAGAGACACAGAGACAGGGACATAGAGACAGAGACATAGACACAGAGACAGAGATACAGAGACAGAGACATAGAAACAGAGTGACAGAGACAGAGACGCAGAAACAGAGACACAGAGACGGAGACACAGAGACAGAGATTCAGAGGCAGAGACACAGAGACGGACACACAGAGACCGAGACTTAGAGACCGTGACACAGAGAGAGTGACACAGAGACACAGACACAGAGACAGAGACAGAGACACGGAGGCAGAGACACAGAGACAGAGGCATAGACACAGAGACACAGACACAGATACAGAGACACAGGGAGAGAGACACAGAAACAGAGACACAGAGACAGCGACACATTGACAGATTCACAGAGACAGAGACACAGAGACAGAGGCATATACACAGCGACCGAGACACAGAGACAGAGACGCAGAGACAGAGACACATACACGGAGACGGTGGGACAGAGACACAGAGACAGAGATTCAGATGCAGAGACACAGAGACAGGGACACAGAGACAGAGACACAGAGGCAGAGACACAGAGGCAGAGACACAGAGACAGAGACAGAAACACAGAGACGGAGACACAGGGACAGAGACACAGAGACGGGGACACACAGACAGAGACTCAGAGACAGAGACACAGAGACAGAGACTCTGGGACAGAGACACAGAGACAGAAATTCAGAGGCAGAGACACAGAGACAGAGACACAGAGACCGAGACACAGAGACGGTAACACAGGGACAGTGACACAGGGAGGGAGGCACAGAGGCAGATACACAGAGACAGAGATACAGAGACAGAGACACATAGACACACAGACAGAGACACAGGGACAGAGACACAGAGAAAGAGAAGCAGAGACAGAGACAGAGAGACAGAGATAGAGACACAGAGACGGAGACACAGTTACAGAGACACAGAGACAGGGACACAGAGACGGATACTCTGGGACAGAGGCTCAGAGACAGAGATTCCGAGGCAGAGACAGAGACAGAGACACAGAGACAGGGACACCGAGAGAGAGAGACAGAGAGACAGAGACGGAGACAGAGGGACAGAGACACAGAGACAGAGACACAGAGAAAGAGAAACAGAGACAGAGACAGAGACAGAGACAGAGACAGAGCCACAGAGACAGGGACACAGAGAAAGAGACTCAGAGACAGAGACACGCACACAGAGACAGAGACAGAGACACAGAGGAAGAGACACAGAGACAGAGACACAGAGAGAGAGAGACAGAGACAGAGACACAGAGACAGAGGCACAGAGACTGTGACACAGAGACGGAGAAACAGGGACAGAGACACCGAGACAGAGACACAGAGGCAGCAACACAAAGACAGAGACATAGAGACCGAGACACAGAGACGGAGACACAGGACCAGAGACACACGGACAGAGGCATAGACACAGAGACAGAGACACAGAGACAGAGGCACAGAGAGAGAGATACAGAGGCAGAGACACAGAGACAGAGACAGAGACACAGAGACGGAGACACAGGGACAGAGACACAGAGACAGAGACAGAGACAGAGAGACAGAGACGGAGACACAGGGACAGAGACACAGAGACAGGGACACGGAGACAGAGTCACAGAGACAGAGACAGAGACACAGAGACGGAGGCAGGGACGGAAACACAGAAACAGAGACACAGAGACAGAGTCACAGAGGCAGAGATACAGAGACAGAGACACAGAGACAGAGATACAGAGACAGAGACACAGAGATAGAGACACATACTCGGAGACGGTGGGACAGAGACACAGAGACAGAGATTCAGATGCAGAGACACAGAGACAGGGACACTGAGACAGAGACACAGAGGCAGAGACACAGAGGCAGAGACACAGAGACAGAGACAGAAACACAGAGACGGAGACACAGGGACAGAGACACAGAGACGGGGACACAGAGACAGAGACACAGAGACATAGACACAGAGACGTAGACACAGGGACTGAGACACCGAGACAGAGACACAGAGGCAGAGACACAGAGACGAAGAGAGAGACATAGACACGGAGACACAGGGACAGAGACACAGAGACAGGGACATAGAGACAGACTCAGAGACAGAGACACAGAGACAGAGAGACAGAGACAGAGAAACAGAGACAGGGACACAGTGAAGGCGACAGAGACACAGAGACGGAGACACAGGGACAGAGACACAGAGAGAGAAACGCAGAGACAGAGACGCAGAGACAGAGACACAATGACAGAGGCTCAGAGACAGAGACACAGGGAGAGAGACACAGAAACGGAGATACAGAGACAGCGACACATGGACAGATTCACAGAGACAGAGGCACGGAGAGAGACCCACGGAGACAGAGACAGATAGACAGAGACACAGAGAGAGAGACACAGAGACAGAGACACAGGGACAGAGACACACAGAAAGAGGAGCAGAGACAGAGACAGAGACAGAGACATAGTGACAGAGACACAGAGGCAGAGACACAGGGACAGAGACAGAGACAGAGACAGAGTCACAGAGACAGAGACTCAGAGACGGAGACACAGGGACAGAGACACAGAGACAGGGACACAGAGACAGAGTCACAGAGACAGTGACAGAGACACAGAGACGGAGGCAGAGACGGAGACACAGAGACAGAGACACAGAGACAGGGACACAGAGGTAGAGACACAGAGACTCAGATACAGAGACAGAGACACAGAGACAGTGATACAGAGACAGAGAAACAGAGACACAGTGAGAGAGACAGAGACACAGTGAGAGAGACAGAGACACAGAGACGGAGAAACAGGGACAGAGACACAGGGACAGAGACACATAGAAAGAGAAACAGAGACAGAGACAGAGACAGAGACACACAGACAGAGACACAGGGACAGAGACACAAGGACAGAGACTCAGAGACAGAGACACAGGGACAGAGACAGAGACAGAGACACAGAGACAGGGACATAGAGACAGAGACATAGACACAGAGACAGAGATACAGAGACAGAGACATAGAAACAGAGTGACAGAGACAGAGACGCAGAAACAGAGACACAGAGACGGAGACACAGAGACAGAGATTCAGAGGCAGAGACACAGAGACGGACACACAGAGACCGAGACTTAGAGACCGTGACACAGAGAGAGAGACACAGAGACACAGACACAGAGACAGAGACAGAGACACGGAGGCAGAGACACAGAGACAGAGGCATAGACACAGCGACCGAGACACAGAGACAGAGACGCAGAGACAGAGACACAATGACGGAGATTCAGAGACAGAGTCACAGGGAGAGAGACACAGAAACGGAGACACGGAGACAGAGGCATAGACACAGTGACAGGGACACAGACACAGAGACAGAGAGACAGAGACACAGAGACAGAGACACATACACGGAGACGGTGGGACAGAGACACAGAGACAGAGATTCAGATGCAGAGACACAGAGACAGGGACACAGAGACAGAGACACAGAGGCAGAGACACAGAGGCAGAGACACAGAGACAGAGACAGAAACACAGAGACGGAGACACAGGGACAGAGACACAGAGACGGGGACACACAGACAGAGACTCAGAGACAGAGACACAGAGACAGAGACTCTGGGACAGAGACACAGAGACAGAAATTCAGAGGCAGAGACACAGAGACAGAGACACAGAGACCGAGACACAGAGACGGTAACACAGGGACAGTGACACAGGGAGGGAGGCACAGAGGCAGATACACAGAGACAGAGATACAGAGACAGAGACACATAGACACACAGACAGAGACACAGGGACAGAGACACAGAGAAAGAGAAGCAGAGACAGAGACAGAGAGACAGAGATAGAGACACAGAGACGGAGACACAGTTACAGAGACACAGAGACAGGGACACAGAGACAGAGACACACGGACAGAGGCATAGACACAGAGACAGTGACACAGGGACAGGGACACAGAGACATAGCCACAGAGACAGAGACATAGAGACAGAGACACAGAGACAGAGACACAGAGACGGAGATACAGGGACAGAGACAAAGAGACAGAGACACAGAGACATAGGCACAGAGACAGAGACACAGAGCAGGGACACAAGGACGGAGATTGTGGGACAGAGACACAGAGACAGAGACACAGTGAAACAGAGAGAGACACAGAGACGGAGACACAGGGACAGAGACACAGAGGCAGAGGCATAGACACAGAGAGAGAGACACAGAGAGAGAGACACAGAGACAGAGACACAGAGACATAGACACAGAGGTAGCGACACAGGGACAGAGACACAGAGACGGAGACTGTGGGACAGAGACACAGAGACGGAGACTGTGGGACAGAGACACAGAGACAGAGATTCAGATGCAGAGACACAGAGACGGAGAAACAGAGACAGAGGCACAGTGAGAGAGACAGAGACACAGGGATGGAGACACGGAGACAGAAACACGGAGACTGATTCACAGAGACAGGGACACAGAGACAGACGCACAGAGACAGAGGCACAGAGACGGAGACACAAGCACAGAGACACAGAGACAGGGACACAGAGACAGAGACACAGAGACAGAGAAACAGAGACAGGGATACAGAGACAGAGACACAAAGACAGAGGCACAGAGACAGAGACACAGAGACAGAGACACAGAGACAGAGACACAGAGACAGAGACACAGAGACAGAGACACAGAGACAGAGACACAGAGACAGAGACACAGAGACAGAGACACAGAGACAGGGATATAGAGGCAGCGACACAGACACAGAGACACAGAGACAGGGACATAGAGGCAGAGACACAGACACAGAGACACAGAGACAGGGAGACAGAGAGAGTGACTCATAGACAGAGACACAGGGACAGAGACACTGAGACAGAAACACAGAGACAGATTCACAGGCACAGAGACACCGAGACAGAGGCACAGAGACATAGACACAGAGACAGAGACACAGACACGGAGACGCAAGGACAGAGACACAGAGACAGGGACACAGAGAGAGAGACTCAGAGACAGAGACACAGAGACAGAGGCACAGAGACAGTGACACAGGGAAAGGGACACAGAGACATAGCCACAGAGACAGAGACACAGAGACAGAGACACAGAGACAGAGACACAGAGCCGGAGATACAGGGACAGAGACACAGAGACAGGGACACAGAGAGAGTGACTCAGTGACAGAGACACAGGTACAGAGACACACGGACAGAGGCATAGACACAGAGACAGAGACACAGAGACAGTGTCACAGGGACAGGGACACAGAGACGTAGCCACAGAGACAGAGACATAGAGACAGAGACACAGAGCCAGAGACACAGAGACGGAGATACAGGGACAGAGACACAGAGACAGGGACACAGAGAGAGTGACTCAGTGACAGAGACACAGGGACAGAGGCACAGAGACATAGATACAGAGACAGAGACACAGGGACAGAGACACAGAGACGGAGACTGTGGGACAGAGACACAGAGACGGAGACTGTGGGACAGAGACACAGAGACAGAGATTCAGATGCAGAGACACAGAGACGGAGACACAGGGACAGAGACACAGAGACAGAGATTCAGATGCAGAGACACAGAAACGGAGACACAGGGACAGAGACACAGAGACATGGACACAGAGGCAGAAACACAGGGACAGATTCAAAGAGACAGCGACACGGAGAGAGACCCACGGAGACAGAGACACAGAGACAGAGACACAGAGACAGAGACACAGAGACGGAGACACAGGGACAGAGACACAGAGACAGGGACACAGAGAGCGTGAGTCAGAGACAGAGACACATGGACAGGGGCACAGAGACATAGACACAGAGACAGAGACACAGAGACAGAGGCACAGAGACAGAGACACGGAGGCAGAGACACAGAGACAGAGACACAGAGACAGAGACACAGAGACGGAGACTGTGGGACAGAGACACAGAGAAAGAGAAACAGAGACAGAGACAGAGACAGAGATACAGAGACAGAGACTCAGAGACAGAGACACTGAGACAGAGACACAGAGACATAGACACAGAGACAGAGACACAGAGACAGAGACACAGAGACAGAGACACAGAGACAGAGACACAGAGACAGAGACACAGAGACAGAGACACAGAGACAGAGACACAGAGACGGAGACTGTGGGACAGAGACACAGAGAAAGAGAAACAGAGACAGAGACTGTGGGACAGAGACACAGAGAAAGAGAAACAGAGACAGAGACAGAGACACAGATACAGAGACAGAGACTCAGAGACAGAGACACAGAGACAGAGACACAGAGACAGACACACAGAGACAGAGACACAGAGACAGAGACACACGGACAGAGGCATAGACACAGAGACAGTGACACAGGGACAGGGACACAGAGACATAGCCACAGAGACAGAGACATAGAGACAGAGACACAGAGACAGAGACACAGAGACGGAGATACAGGGACAGAGACAAAGAGACAGAGACACAGAGACATAGGCACAGGGACAGAGACACAGAGCAGGGACACAAGGACGGAGATTGTGGGACAGAGACGCAGAGACAGAGACACAGTGCAACAGAGAGAGACACAGAGACGGAGACACAGGGACAGAGACACAGAGGCAGAGGCATAGACACAGAGAGAGAGACACAGAGAGAGAGACACAGAGACAGAGACACAGAGACATAGACACAGAGATAGCGACACAGGGACAGAGACACAGAGACGGAGACTGTGGGACAGAGACACAGAGACGGAGACTGTGGGACAGAGACACAGAGACAGAGATTCAGATGCAGAGACACAGAGACGGAGAAACAGAGACAGAGGCACAGTGAGAGAGACAGAGACACAGGGATGGAGACACTGAGACAGAAACACGGAGACTGATTCACAGAGACAGGGACACAGAGACAGACGCACAGAGACAGAGGCACAGAGACGGAGACACAAGCACAGAGACACAGAGACAGGGACACAGAGACAGAGACACAGAGACAGAGAAACAGAGACAGGGATACAGAGACAGAGACACAAAGACAGAGGCACAGAGACAGAGACACAGAGACAGAGACACAGAGACAGAGACACAGAGACAGAGACACAGAGACAGAGACACAGAGACAGAGACACAGAGACAGAGACACAGAGACAGGGATATAGAGGCAGAGACACAGACACAGAGACACAGAGACAGGGACATAGAGGCAGAGACACAGACACAGAGACACAGAGACAGGGAGACAGAGAGAGTGACTCATAGACAGAGACACAGGGACAGAGACACAGAGACAGAAACACAGAGACAGATTCACAGGCACAGAGACACCGAGACAGAGGCACAGAGACATAGACACAGAGACAGAGACACAGACACGGAGACGCAAGGACAGAGACACAGAGACAGGGACACAGAGAGAGAGACTCAGAGACAGAGACACAGAGACAGAGGCACAGAGACAGTGACACAGGGACAGGGACACAGAGACATAGCCACAGAGACAGAGACACAGAGACAGAGACACAGAGACAGAGACACAGAGCCGGAGATACAGGGACAGAGACACAGAGACAGGGACACAGAGAGAGTGACTCAGTGACAGAGACACAGGTACAGAGACACACGGACAGAGGCATAGACACAGAGACAGAGACACAGAGACAGTGACACAGGGACAGGGACACAGAGACGTAGCCACAGAGACAGAGACATAGAGACAGAGACACAGAGACAGAGACACAGAGACGGAGATACAGGGACAGAGACACAGAGACAGGGACACAGAGAGAGTGACTCAGTGACAGAGACACAGGGACAGAGGCACAGAGACATAGATACAGAGACAGAGACACAGGGACAGAGACACACAGACGGAGACTGTGGGACAGAGACACAGAGACGGAGACTGTGGGACAGAGACACAGAGACAGAGATTCAGATGCAGAGACACAGAGACGGAGACACAGGGACAGAGACACAGAGACAGAGATTCAGATGCAGAGACACAGAAACGGAGACACAGGGACAGAGACACAGAGACATGGACACAGAGGCAGAAACACAGGGACAGATTCACAGAGACAGCGACACGGAGAGAGACCCACGGAGACAGAGACACAGAGACAGAGACACAGAGACAGAGACACAGAGACGGAGACACAGGGACAGAGACACAGAGACAGGGACACAGAGAGCGTGAGTCAGAGACAGAGACACATGGACAGGGGCACAGAGACATAGACACAGAGACAGAGACACAGAGACAGAGGCACAGAGACAGAGACACGGAGACAGAGACACAGAGACAGAGACACAGAGACAGAGACACAGAGACAGAGACACAGAGACAGAGACACAGAGACAGAGACACAGAGACACAGACACAGAGACAGAGACACAGAGACAGAGACACAGAGCCAGAGACACAGAGACACAGACACAGAGACAGAGACACAGAGACAGAGACACAGAGACGAAGACTGTGGGACAGAGACACAGAGACGGAGACTGTAGGACAGAGACACAGAAACAGAGACACAGTGAGACAGACAGAGACACAGAGACGAAGACACAGGGACAGAGACACAGAGACAGAAACACAGAGACAGATTCACAGAGACAGAGACACAGAGACAGAGGCACAGAGACGGAGACACAAGGACAGAGACACAGAGACAGGGACACAGGGAGAGAGACTCAGAGACAGAGACAGAGTCACAGAGATACAGAGACCGAGACGCAGAGACAGATACAGAAGCAGAGACACAGAGACAGAGACAGAGACAGAGACAGAGACACAGAGACAGGGACACAGAGAGAGAAACTCAGAGACAGAGACACAGAGACGGAGACGCAGAGACGAAGACTGTGGGACAGAGACACAGAGACGGAGACTGTGGGACAGAGACACAGAGACAGAGATTCAGATGCAGAGACACAGAGACGGAGAAACAGAGACAGAGACACAGTGAGAGAGACAGAGGCACAGGGACGGAGACACTGAGACAGAAACACGGAGACAGATTCACAGAGACAGAGACACAGAGACAGACGCACAGAGACAGAGGCACAGAGACGGAGACACAAGCACAGAGACACAGAGACAGGGACACAGAGACAGAGACACAGAGACAGAGAAACAGAGACAGGGATGCAGAGACAGAGACACAGAGGCAGAGGCACAGAGACGGAGACACAGAGACAGAGACACAGAGACAGAGACGCAGAGACGGAGACACAGAGAAAGGGAAACCGAGACAGAGAACGGAGACACAGAGACAGAGGCACAGAGACAGCGACACATGGACAGGTTCACAGAGACAGAGACACAGAAACCGAGACACAGAGACAGAAATACAGGAACAGAGACACTGAGACAGGGACACAGAGACAGAGACACAGAGGCAGAGACACGCAGACAGATACAGAGACATAGAGGCGGAGATATAAGGACAGAGACGCAGAGACAGAGACATAGAGACAGAGATTCAGAGGCAGAGACACAGGGACAGAGACACAGAGACAGGGACACAGAGACAGGGACATAGAGACAAAGACGCAGAGACAGAGACACAGAGATCGAGCCACGGAGACCGTGACACAGGGAGAGAGACACAGAGATATAGACACAGAGACAGTGACGCAGAAACGAAGACACGGAGACAGAGACACTGAGGCAGAGACACAGAGACAGAGATTCAGAGGCAGAGAGACAGAGAAACAGAGACAGAGACACAGAGACAGGGACACAGAGACAGAGACACAGATACAGAGACACAGAGACGGAGACAGAGACCGAGACACAGAGACGGAGACACAGGTACAGAGACCCTACGGACAGAAGCATAGACACAGAGACAGAGACACAGAGACAGAGACACAGAGACAGAGACACAGAAACAGAGACACAGAGACAGAGACACAGAGACAGAGACACAGAGACAGAGACACAGAGTCAGAAACACAGAGGCACATTCACAGAGACAGAGACATAGAGAGAGAGACACAGAGACGGAGACAAAGGGACACAGAGGCAGAGACACAGAGGCAGACACTCGCAGACAGATACAGAGACACAGAGGCGGAGACACAAGGGCAGAGACGCAGAGACAGGGACACAGAGACAGAGACTCAGAGACAGAGACACAGAGACAGGGACATAGAGACAGAGACACAGAGAAAGAGAAACAGAGACAGTGTACAGAGACACAGAGACAGAGACACAGAGACAGAGACACAGAGACAGAGACACAGAGACAGAGACACAGAGACAGAGACACAGAGACAGAGACAGAGACACAGAGAGATAGACACAGAGACAGAGACACGGAGGCAGAGACACAGAGGAATAGACACAGAGACAGAAACGCGGAGGCAGAGACACAGAGACAGAGACACAGAGACAGAGACACAGAGGCAGAGACACAGAGACGGAGACACAGGAACAGAGACACAGAGACAGCGACACATGGACAGATTCACAGAGACAGAGACACATAGACAGAGACACAGGAACAGAGACACAGAGACAGGGACACAGTGACAGAGACACAGAGACAGGGACATAGAGACAGAGACATAGACACAGAGACAGAGATACAGAGACAGAGACATAGAAACAGAGTGACAGAGACAGAGACGCAGAAACAGAGACACAGAGACGGAGACACAGAGACAGAGATTCAGAGGCAGAGACACAGAGACGGACACACAGAGACCGAGACTTAGAGACCGTGACACAGAGAGAGAGACACAGAGACACAGACACAGAGACAGAGACAGAGACACGGAGGCAGAGACACAGAGACAGAGGCATAGACACAGAGTCAGAAACACAGAGGCACATTCACAGAGACAGAGACACAGAGAGAGAGACACAGAGACGGAGACAAAGGGACACAGAGGCAGAGACACAGAGGCAGACACTCGCAGACAGATACAGAGACACAGAGGCGGAGACACAAGGGCAGAGACGCAGAGACAGGGACACAGAGACAGAGACTCAGAGACAGAGACACAGAGACAGGGACATAGAGACAGAGACACAGAGAAAGAGAAACAGAGACAGTGTACAGAGACACAGAGACAGAGACACAGAGACAGAGACACAGAGACAGAGACACAGAGACAGAGACAGAGACACAGAGAGATAGACACAGAGACAGAGACACGGAGGCAGAGACACAGAGGAATAGACACAGAGACAGAAACGCGGAGGCAGAGACACAGAGACAGAGACACAGAGACAGAGACACAGAGGCAGAGACACAGAGACGGAGACACAGGAACAGAGACACAGAGACAGCGACACATGGACAGATTCACAGAGACAGAGACACATAGACAGAGACACAGGAACAGAGACACAGAGACAGGGACACAGTGACAGAGACACAGAGACAGGGACATAGAGACAGAGACATAGACACAGAGACAGAGATACAGAGACAGAGACATAGAAACAGAGTGACAGAGACAGAGACGCAGAAACAGAGACACAGAGACGGAGACACAGAGACAGAGATTCAGAGGCAGAGACACAGAGACGGACACACAGAGACCGAGACTTAGAGACCGTGACACAGAGAGAGAGACACAGAGACACAGACACAGAGACAGAGACAGAGACACGGAGGCAGAGACACAGAGACAGAGGCATAGACACAGAGACACAGACACAGATACAGAGACACAGGGAGAGAGACACAGAAACAGAGACACAGAGACAGCGACACATTGACAGATTCACAGAGACAGAGACACAGAGACAGAGGCATATACACAGCGACCGAGACACAGAGACAGAGACGCAGAGACAGAGACACAATGACGGAGATTCAGAGACAGAGTCACAGGGAGAGAGACACAGAAACGGAGACACAGAGACAGAGGCATAGACACAGTGACAGGGACACAGACACAGAGACAGAGAGACAGAGACACAGAGACAGAGACACATACACGGAGACGGTGGGACAGAGACACAGAGACAGAGATTCAGATGCAGAGACACAGAGACAGGGACACAGAGACAGAGACACAGAGGCAGAGACACAGAGGCAGAGACACAGAGACAGAGACAGAAACACAGAGACGGAGACACAGAGACGGAGACGCAGAGACAGATACAGAGGCAGAGACACACAGACAGAGACAGGGACAGAGACACAGAGACAGGGACACAGAGAGAGAAACTCAGAGACAGAGACACAGAGACAGAGACACAGAGACAGAGACACAGAGACAGAGACACAGAGACAGAGACACAGAGACAGAGACACAGAGACAGAGACACAGAGACACAGACACAGAGACAGAGACACAGAGACAGAGACACAGAGACGAAGACTGTGGGACAGAGACACAGAGACGGAGACTGTGGTACAGAGACACAGAGACAGAGATTCAGATGCAGAGACACAGAGACGGAGAAACAGAGACAGAGACACAGTGAGAGAGACAGAGGCACAGGGACGGAGACACTGAGACAGAAACACGGAGACAGATTCACAGAGACAGAGACACAGAGACAGACGCACAGAGACAGAGGCACAGAGACGGAGACACAAGCACAGAGACACAGAGACAGGGACACAGAGACAGAGACACAGAGACAGAGAAACAGAGACAGGGATGCAGAGACAGAGACACAGAGGCAGAGGCACAGAGACGGAGACACAGAGACAGAGACACAGAGACAGAGACACGGAGAGAGACCCACGGAGACAGAGACAGATAGACAGAGACACAAGGACAGAGACGCAGAGACAGGGACACAGAGACTGAGATTCAGAGACAGAGACACAGAGACAGAGACACAGAGACAGAGACGCAGAGACGGAGACACAGAGAAAGGGAAACCGAGACAGAGAACGGAGACACAGAGACAGAGGCACAGAGACAGCGACACATGGACAGGTTCACAGAGACAGAGACACAGAAACCGAGACACAGAGACAGAAATACAGGAACAGAGACACTGAGACAGGGACACAGAGACAGAGACACAGAGACAGAGACACAGAGGCAGAGACACGCAGACAGATACAGAGACATAGAGGCGGAGATATAAGGACAGAGACGCAGAGACAGAGACATAGAGACAGAGATTCAGAGGCAGAGACACAGGGACAGAGACACAGAGACAGGGACACAGAGACAGGGACATAGAGACAAAGACGCAGAGACAGAGACACAGAGACCGAGCCACGGAGACCGTGACACAGGGAGAGAGACACAGAGATATAGACACAGAGACAGTGACGCAGAAACGAAGACACGGAGACAGAGACACTGAGGCAGAGACACAGAGACAGAGATTCAGAGGCAGAGAGACAGAGAAACAGAGACAGAGACACAGAGACAGGGACACAGAGACAGAGACACAGATACAGAGACACAGAGACGGAGACAGAGACCGAGACACAGAGACGGAGACACAGGTACAGAGACCCTACGGACAGAAGCATAGACACAGAGACAGAGACACAGAGACAGAGACACAGAAACAGAGACACAGAGACAGAGACACAGAGACAGAGACACAGAGACAGAGACACAGAGTCAGAAACACAGAGGCACATTCACAGAGACAGAGACACAGAGAGAGAGACACAGAGACGGAGACAAAGGGACACAGAGGCAGAGACACAGAGGCAGACACTCGCAGACAGATACAGAGACACAGAGGCGGAGACACAAGGGCAGAGACGCAGAGACAGGGACACAGAGACAGAGACTCAGAGACAGAGACACAGAGACAGGGACATAGAGACAGAGACACAGAGAAAGAGAAACAGAGACAGTGTACAGAGACACAGAGACAGAGACACAGAGACAGAGACACAGAGACAGAGACACAGAGACAGAGACACAGAGACAGAGACAGAGACACAGAGAGATAGACACAGAGACAGAGACACGGAGGCAGAGACACAGAGGAATAGACACAGAGACAGAAACGCGGAGGCAGAGACACAGAGACAGAGACACAGAGACAGAGACACAGAGGCAGAGACACAGAGACGGAGACACAGGAACAGAGACACAGAGACAGCGACACATGGACAGATTCACAGAGACAGAGACACATAGACAGAGACACAGGAACAGAGACACAGAGACAGGGACACAGTGACAGAGACACAGAGACAGGGACATAGAGACAGAGACATAGACACAGAGACAGAGATACAGAGACAGAGACATAGAAACAGAGTGACAGAGACAGAGACGCAGAAACAGAGACACAGAGACGGAGACACAGAGACAGAGATTCAGAGGCAGAGACACAGAGACGGACACACAGAGACCGAGACTTAGAGACCGTGACACAGAGAGAGAGACACAGAGACACAGACACAGAGACAGAGACAGAGACACGGAGGCAGAGACACAGAGACAGAGGCATAGACACAGAGACACAGACACAGATACAGAGACACAGGGAGAGAGACACAGAAACAGAGACACAGAGACAGCGACACATTGACAGATTCACAGAGACAGAGACACAGAGACAGAGGCATATACACAGCGACCGAGACACAGAGACAGAGACGCAGAGACAGAGACACAATGACGGAGATTCAGAGACAGAGTCACAGGGAGAGAGACACAGAAACGGAGACACAGAGACAGAGGCATAGACACAGTGACAGGGACACAGACACAGAGACAGAGAGACAGAGACACAGAGACAGAGACACATACACGGAGACGGTGGGACAGAGACACAGAGACAGAGATTCAGATGCAGAGACACAGAGACAGGGACACAGAGACAGAGACACAGAGGCAGAGACACAGAGGCAGAGACACAGAGACAGAGACAGAAACACAGAGACGGAGACACAGGGACAGAGACACAGAGACGGGGACACACAGACAGAGACTCAGAGACAGAGACACAGAGACAGAGACTCTGGGACAGAGACACAGAGACAGAAATTCAGAGGCAGAGACACAGAGACAGAGACACAGAGACCGAGACACAGAGACGGTAACACAGGGACAGTGACACAGGGAGGGAGGCACAGAGGCAGATACACAGAGACAGAGATACAGAGACAGAGACACATAGACACACAGACAGAGACACAGGGACAGAGACACAGAGAAAGAGAAGCAGAGACAGAGACAGAGAGACAGAGATAGAGACACAGAGACGGAGACACAGTTACAGAGACACAGAGACAGGGACGCAGAGACGGATACTCTGGGACAGAGGCTCAGAGACAGAGATTCCGAGGCAGAGACAGAGGCAGAGACACAGAGACAGGGACACCGAGAGAGAGAGACAGAGAGACAGAGACGGAGACAGAGGGACAGAGACACAGAGACAGAGACACAGAGAAAGAGAAACAGAGACAGAGACAGAGACAGTGACAGAGACAGAGCCACAGAGACAGGGACACAGAGAAAGAGACTCAGAGACAGAGACACGCACACAGAGACAGAGACAGAGACACAGAGGAAGAGGCACAGAGACAGAGACACAGAGAGAGAGAGACAGAGACAGAGACACAGAGACAGAGGCACAGAGACTGTGACACAGAGACACCGAGACAGAGACACAGAGGCAGCAACAAAAAGACAGAGACATAGAGACCGAGACACAGAGACGGAGACACAGGACCAGAGACACACGGACAGAGGCATAGACACAGAGACAGAGACACAGAGACAGAGGCACAGAGAGAGAGATACAGAGGCAGAGACACAGAGACAGAGACAGAGACACAGAGACGGAGACACAGGGACAGAGACACAGAGACAGAGACAGAGACAGAGAGACAGAGACGGAGACACAGGGACAGAGACACAGAGACAGGGACACGGAGACAGAGTCACAGAGACAGAGACAGAGACACAGAGACGGAGGCAGGGACGGAAACACAGAAACAGAGACACAGAGACAGAGTCACAGAGGCAGAGATACAGAGACAGAGACACAGAGACAGAGATACAGAGACAGAGACACAGAGATAGAGACACATACTCGGAGACGGTGGGACAGAGACACAGAGACAGAGATTCAGATGCAGAGACACAGAGACAGGACACTGAGACAGAGACACAGAGGCAGAGACACAGAGGCAGAGACACAGAGACAGAGACAGAAACACAGAGACGGAGACACAGGGACAGAGACACAGAGACGGGGACACAGAGACAGAGACACAGAGACATAGACACAGAGACGTAGACACAGGGACTGAGACACCGAGACAGAGACACAGAGGCAGAGACACAGAGACGGAGACAGAGACATAGATACGGAGACACAGGGACAGAGACACAGAGACAGGGACATAGAGACAGACTCAGAGACAGAGACACAGAGACAGAGATACAGAGACAGAGAAACAGAGACAGGGACACAGTGAAGGCGACAGAGACACAGAGACGGAGACACAGGGACAGAGACACAGAGAGAGAAACGCAGAGACAGAGACGCAGAGACAGAGACACAATGACAGAGGCTCAGAGACAGAGACACAGGGAGAGAGACACAGAAACGGAGATACAGAGACAGCGACACATGGACAGATTCACAGAGACAGAGGCACGGAGAGAGACCCACGGAGACAGAGACAGATAGACAGAGACACAGAGAGAGAGACACAGAGACAGAGACACAGGGACAGAGACACACAGAAAGAGGAGCAGAGACAGAGACAGAGACAGAGACATAGTGACAGAGACACAGAGGCAGAGACACAGGGACAGAGACAGAGACAGAGACAGAGTCACAGAGACAGAGACTCAGAGACGGAGACACAGGGACAGAGACACAGAGACAGGGACACAGAGACAGAGTCACAGAGACAGTGACAGAGACACAGAGACGGAGGCAGAGACGGAGGCAGAGACGGAGACAAATAGACAGAGACAGAGACACAGAGACAGAGACACAGAGACAGGGACACAGAGGTAGAGACACAGAGACTCAGATACAGAGACAGAGACACAGAGACAGTGATACAGAGACAGAGAAACAGAGATACAGTGAGAGAGACAGAGACACAGTGAGAGAGACAGAGACACAGAGACGGAGAAACAGGGACAGAGATTCAGAGGCAGAGACGCAGGGATTGGGACACAGAGACAGGGACACAGAGACGGAGACACAGGGACAGAGACACATAGAAAGAGAAACAGAGACAGAGACAGAGACAGAGACACACAGACAGAGACACAGGGACAGAGACACAAGGACAGAGACTCAGAGACAGAGACACAGGGACAGAGACAGAGACAGAGACACAGAGAGAGAGACACAGAGACAGAGACACAGAGCCAGAGACACAGAGACAGAGACACATACACGGAGACGGTGGGACAGAGACACAGAGACAGAGATTCAAATGCAGAGACACAGAGACAGGGACACAGAGACAGAGACACAGAGGCAGAGACACAGAGGCAGAGACACAGAGACAGAGACAGAGACACAGAGACGGAGACACAGGGACAGAGACACAGAGACGGGGACACAGAGACAGAGACTCAGAGACAGAGACACAGAGACAGGGACTCTGGGACAGAGACACAGAGACAGAGATTCAGAGGCAGAGACACAGAGACAGAGACACAGAGACCGAGACACAGAGACGGTAACACAGGGACCGTGACACAGGGAGGGAGGCACAGAGGCAGATGCACAGAGACAGAGACACAGAGACAGAGACATAGAGACCGAGACTTAGAGACGGAGACACAGGTACAGAGAGACACGCACAGAGGCATAGACACAGAGAAGGAGACACAGAGACGGAGATACAGGGACAGAGACAAAGAGACAGAGATCCAGAGACATAGGCACAGAGACAGAGACACAGAGCAGGGACACAAGGACGGAGATTGTGGGACAGAGACACAGAGACAGAGATTCAAATGCAGAGACACAGAGACAGGGACACAGAGACAGAGACACAGAGACAGAGACACAGAGACAGAGACACAGAGACAGAGACACAGACACAGAGACACAGAGACAGAGACACCGAGACAGAGACACAGAGGCAGAAACACAGAGACAGGGACATAGAGACAGAGACACAGAGACAGAAACACAGAGACAGAGACACACGGACAGAGGCATAGACACAGAGACAGTGACACAAAGACAGGGACACAGAGACATAGCCACAGAGACAGAGACATAGAGACAGAGACACAGAGACAGAGACACAGAGACGGAGATACAGGGACAGAGACAAAGAGACAGAGACACAGAGACATAGGCACAGAGACAGAGACACAGAGCAGGGACACAAGGACGGAGATTGTGGGACAGAGACACAGAGACAGAGACACAGTGAAACAGAGAGAGACACAGAGACGGAGACACAGGGACAGAGACACAGAGGCAGAGGCATAGACACAGAGAGAGAGACACAGAGAGAGAGACACAGAGACAGAGACACAGAGACATAGACACAGAGATAGCGACACAGGGACAGAGACACAGAGACGGAGACTGTGGGACAGAGACACAGAGACGGAGACTGTGGGACAGAGACACAGAGACAGAGATTCAGATGCAGAGACACAGAGACGGAGAAACAGAGACAGAGGCACAGTGAGAGAGACAGAGACACAGGGATGGAGACACTGAGACAGAAACACGGAGACTGATTCACAGAGACAGGGACACAGAGACAGAGACACAGAGACAGAGACACAGAGACAGAGACACAGAGACACAGACACACAGACAGAGACACAGAGACAGAGACACGGAACCAGAGACACAGAGACACAGACACAGAGACAGAGACACAGAGACGAAGACTGTGGGACAGAGACACAGAGACGGAGACTGTAGGACAGAGACACAGAAACAGAGACACAGTGAGACAGACAGAGACACAGAGACGAAGACACAGGGACAGAGACACAGAGACAGAAACACAGAGACAGATTCACAGAGACAGAGACACAGAGACAGAGGCACAGAGACGGAGACACAAGGACAGAGACACAGAGATAGGGACACAGGGAGAGAGACTCAGAGACAGAGACACAGTCACAGAGATACAGAGACCGAGACGCAGAGACAGATACAGAAGCAGAGACACAGAGACAGAGACAGAGACAGAGACAGAGACACAGAGACAGGGACACAGAGAGAGAAACTCAGAGACAGAGACACAGAGACGGAGACGCAGAGACAGATACAGAGGCAGAGACACACAGACAGAGACAGGGACACAGAGAGAGAAACTCAGAGACAGAGACACAGAGACAGAGACACAGAGACAGAGACACAGAGACAGAGACACAGAGACAGAGACACAGAGACAGAGACACAGAGACACAGACACAGAGACAGAGACACAGAGACAGAGACACAGAGCCAGAGACACAGAGACACAGACACAGAGACAGAGACACAGAGACAGAGGCATATACACAGCGACCGAGACACAGAGACAGAGACGCAGAGACAGAGACACAATGACGGAGATTCAGAGACAGAGTCACAGGGAGAGAGACACAGAAACGGAGACACAGAGACAGAGGCATAGACACAGTGACAGGGACACAGACACAGAGACAGAGAGACAGAGACACAGAGACAGAGACACATACACGGAGACGGTGGGACAGAGACACAGAGACAGAGATTCAGATGCAGAGACACAGAGACAGGGACACAGAGACAGAGACACAGAGGCAGAGACACAGAGGCAGAGACACAGAGACAGAGACAGAAACACAGAGACGGAGACACAGGGACAGAGACACAGAGACGGGGACACACAGACAGAGACTCAGAGACAGAGACACAGAGACAGAGACTCTGGGACAGAGACACAGAGACAGAAATTCAGAGGCAGAGACACAGAGACAGAGACACAGAGACCGAGACACAGAGACGGTAACACAGGGACAGTGACACAGGGAGGGAGGCACAGAGGCAGATACACAGAGACAGAGATACAGAGACAGAGACACATAGACACACAGACAGAGACACAGGGACAGAGACACAGAGAAAGAGAAGCAGAGACAGAGACAGAGAGACAGAGATAGAGACACAGAGACGGAGACACAGTTACAGAGACACAGAGACAGGGACGCAGAGACGGATACTCTGGGACAGAGGCTCAGAGACAGAGATTCCGAGGCAGAGACAGAGGCAGAGACACAGAGACAGGGACACCGAGAGAGAGAGACAGAGAGACAGAGACGGAGACAGAGGGACAGAGACACAGAGACAGAGACACAGAGAAAGAGAAACAGAGACAGAGACAGAGACAGAGACAGAGACAGAGCCACAGAGACAGGGACACAGAGAAAGAGACTCAGAGACAGAGACACGCACACAGAGACAGAGACAGAGACACAGAGGAAGAGGCACAGAGACAGAGACACAGAGAGAGAGAGACAGAGACAGAGACACAGAGACAGAGGCACAGAGACTGTGACACAGAGACACCGAGACAGAGACACAGAGGCAGCAACACAAAGACAGAGACATAGAGACCGAGACACAGAGACGGAGACACAGGACCAGAGACACACGGACAGAGGCATAGACACAGAGACAGAGACACAGAGACAGAGGCACAGAGAGAGAGATACAGAGGCAGAGACACAGAGACAGAGACAGAGACACAGAGACGGAGACACAGGGACAGAGACACAGAGACAGAGACAGAGACAGAGAGACAGAGACGGAGACACAGGGACAGAGACACAGAGACAGGGACACGGAGACAGAGTCACAGAGACAGAGACAGAGACACAGAGACGGAGGCAGGGACGGAAACACAGAAACAGAGACACAGAGACAGAGTCACAGAGGCAGAGATACAGAGACAGAGACACAGAGACAGAGATACAGAGACAGAGACACAGAGATAGAGACACATACTCGGAGACGGTGGGACAGAGACACAGAGACAGAGATTCAGATGCAGAGACACAGAGACAGGACACTGAGACAGAGACACAGAGGCAGAGACACAGAGGCAGAGACACAGAGACAGAGACAGAAACACAGAGACGGAGACACAGGGACAGAGACACAGAGACGGGGACACAGAGACAGAGACACAGAGACATAGACACAGAGACGTAGACACAGGGACTGAGACACCGAGACAGAGACACAGAGGCAGAGACACAGAGACGGAGACAGAGACATAGATACGGAGACACAGGGACAGAGACACAGAGACAGGGACATAGAGACAGACTCAGAGACAGAGACACAGAGACAGAGATACAGAGACAGAGAAACAGAGACAGGGACACAGTGAAGGCGACAGAGACACAGAGACGGAGACACAGGGACAGAGACACAGAGAGAGAAACGCAGAGACAGAGACGCAGAGACAGAGACACAATGACAGAGGCTCAGAGACAGAGACACAGGGAGAGAGACACAGAAACGGAGATACAGAGACAGCGACACATGGACAGATTCACAGAGACAGAGGCACGGAGAGAGACCCACGGAGACAGAGACAGATAGACAGAGACACAGAGAGAGAGACACAGAGACAGAGACACAGGGACAGAGACACACAGAAAGAGGAGCAGAGACAGAGACAGAGACAGAGACATAGTGACAGAGACACAGAGGCAGAGACACAGGGACAGAGACAGAGACAGAGACAGAGTCACAGAGACAGAGACTCAGAGACGGAGACACAGGGACAGAGACACAGAGACAGGGACACAGAGACAGAGTCACAGAGACAGTGACAGAGACACAGAGACGGAGGCAGAGACGGAGGCAGAGACGGAGACAAATAGACAGAGACAGAGACACAGAGACAGAGACACAGAGACAGGGACACAGAGGTAGAGACACAGAGACTCAGATACAGAGACAGAGACACAGAGACAGTGATACAGAGACAGAGAAACAGAGATACAGTGAGAGAGACAGAGACACAGTGAGAGAGACAGAGACACAGAGACGGAGAAACAGGGACAGAGATTCAGAGGCAGAGACGCAGGGATTGGGACACAGAGACAGGGACACAGAGACGGAGACACAGGGACAGAGACACATAGAAAGAGAAACAGAGACAGAGACAGAGACAGAGACACACAGACAGAGACACAGGGACAGAGACACAAGGACAGAGACTCAGAGACAGAGACACAGGGACAGAGACAGAGACAGAGACACAGAGAGAGAGACACAGAGACAGAGACACAGAGCCAGAGACACAGAGACAGAGACACATACACGGAGACGGTGGGACAGAGACACAGAGACAGAGATTCAAATGCAGAGACACAGAGACAGGGACACAGAGACAGAGACACAGAGGCAGAGACACAGAGGCAGAGACACAGAGACAGAGACAGAGACACAGAGACGGAGACACAGGGACAGAGACACAGAGACGGGGACACAGAGACAGAGACTCAGAGACAGAGACACAGAGACAGGGACTCTGGGACAGAGACACAGAGACAGAGATTCAGAGGCAGAGACACAGAGACAGAGACACAGAGACCGAGACACAGAGACGGTAACACAGGGACCGTGACACAGGGAGGGAGGCACAGAGGCAGATGCACAGAGACAGAGACACAGAGACAGAGACATAGAGACCGAGACTTAGAGACGGAGACACAGGTACAGAGAGACACGCACAGAGGCATAGACACAGAGAAGGAGACACAGAGACGGAGATACAGGGACAGAGACAAAGAGACAGAGATCCAGAGACATAGGCACAGAGACAGAGACACAGAGCAGGGACACAAGGACGGAGATTGTGGGACAGAGACACAGAGACAGAGATTCAAATGCAGAGACACAGAGACAGGGACACAGAGACAGAGACACAGAGACAGAGACACAGAGACAGAGACACAGAGACAGAGACACAGACACAGAGACACAGAGACAGAGACACCGAGACAGAGACACAGAGGCAGAAACACAGAGACAGGGACATAGAGACAGAGACACAGAGACAGAAACACAGAGACAGAGACACACGGACAGAGGCATAGACACAGAGACAGTGACACAAAGACAGGGACACAGAGACATAGCCACAGAGACAGAGACATAGAGACAGAGACACAGAGACAGAGACACAGAGACGGAGATACAGGGACAGAGACAAAGAGACAGAGACACAGAGACATAGGCACAGAGACAGAGACACAGAGCAGGGACACAAGGACGGAGATTGTGGGACAGAGACACAGAGACAGAGACACAGTGAAACAGAGAGAGACACAGAGACGGAGACACAGGGACAGAGACACAGAGGCAGAGGCATAGACACAGAGAGAGAGACACAGAGAGAGAGACACAGAGACAGAGACACAGAGACATAGACACAGAGATAGCGACACAGGGACAGAGACACAGAGACGGAGACTGTGGGACAGAGACACAGAGACGGAGACTGTGGGACAGAGACACAGAGACAGAGATTCAGATGCAGAGACACAGAGACGGAGAAACAGAGACAGAGGCACAGTGAGAGAGACAGAGACACAGGGATGGAGACACTGAGACAGAAACACGGAGACTGATTCACAGAGACAGGGACACAGAGACAGAGACACAGAGACAGAGACACAGAGACAGAGACACAGAGACACAGACACACAGACAGAGACACAGAGACAGAGACACGGAACCAGAGACACAGAGACACAGACACAGAGACAGAGACACAGAGACGAAGACTGTGGGACAGAGACACAGAGACGGAGACTGTAGGACAGAGACACAGAAACAGAGACACAGTGAGACAGACAGAGACACAGAGACGAAGACACAGGGACAGAGACACAGAGACAGAAACACAGAGACAGATTCACAGAGACAGAGACACAGAGACAGAGGCACAGAGACGGAGACACAAGGACAGAGACACAGAGATAGGGACACAGGGAGAGAGACTCAGAGACAGAGACACAGTCACAGAGATACAGAGACCGAGACGCAGAGACAGATACAGAAGCAGAGACACAGAGACAGAGACAGAGACAGAGACAGAGACACAGAGACAGGGACACAGAGAGAGAAACTCAGAGACAGAGACACAGAGACGGAGACGCAGAGACAGATACAGAGGCAGAGACACACAGACAGAGACAGGGACACAGAGAGAGAAACTCAGAGACAGAGACACAGAGACAGAGACACAGAGACAGAGACACAGAGACAGAGACACAGAGACAGAGACACAGAGACAGAGACACAGAGACACAGACACAGAGACAGAGACACAGAGACAGAGACACAGAGCCAGAGACACAGAGACACAGACACAGAGACAGAGACACAGAGACAGAGACACAGAGACGAAGACTGTGGGACAGAGACACAGAGACGGAGATTGTGGGACAGAGACACAGAGACAGAGACACAGTGAGACAGACAGAGACACAGAGACGAAGACACAGGACAGAGACACAGAGACAGAAACACAGAGACAGATTCACAGAGACAGAGACACAGAGAGAGAGGCTCAGAGACAGAGACACAGAGACAGAGATACAGAGACCGAGACGCAGAGACAGATACAGAGGCAGAGACACAGAGACAGAAACAGAGACACAGAGACGGAGACGCAGGGACGGAGACACAGAGACCCAGACACAGAGACAGAGATTCGGAGACAGAGACACAGAGACGGCGACACAGGTACAGAGACACACGGACAGAGGCATAGACACAGAGACAGAGTCACGGAGACAGTGACACAGGGACAGGGACACAGAGTCATAGCCACAGAGACAGAGATATAGAGACAGAGACACAGAGACAGAGACAAAGAGACGGAGACTGTGGGACAGAGACACAGAGACGGAGACTGTGGGACAGAGACACAGAGACAGAGATTCAGATGCAGAGACACAGAGACGGAGAAACAGAGACAGAGACACAGTGAGAGAGACAGAGGCACAGGGACGGAGACACTGAGACAGAAACACGGAGACAGATTCACAGAGACAGAGACACAGAGACAGACGCACAGAGACAGAGGCACAGAGACGGAGACACAAGCACAGAGACACAGAGACAGGGACACAGAGACAGAGACACAGAGACAGAGAAACAGAGACAGGGATGCAGAGACAGAGACACAGAGGCAGAGGCACAGAGACGGAGACACAGAGACAGAGACACAGAGACAGAGACACGGAGAGAGACCCACGGAGACAGAGACAGATAGACAGAGACACAAGGACAGAGACGCAGAGACAGGGACACAGAGACTGAGATTCAGAGACAGAGACACAGAGACAGAGACACAGAGACAGAGGCGCAGAGACGGAGACACAGAGAAAGGGAAACCGAGACAGAGAACGGAGACACAGAGACAGAGGCACGGAGACAGCGACTCATGGACAGTTTCACAGAGACAGAGACACAGAAACCGAGACACAGAGACAGAAATACAGGAACAGAGACACTGAGACAGGGACACAGAGACAGAGACACAGAGACAGAGACACAGAGGCAGAGACACGCAGACAGATACAGAGACATAGAGGCGGAGATATAAGGACAGAGACGCAGAGACAGAGACATAGAGACAGAGATTCAGAGGCAGAGACACAGGGACAGAGACACAGAGACAGGGACACAGAGACAGGGACATAGAGACAAAGACGCAGAGACAGAGACACAGAGACCGAGCCACAGAGACCGTGACACAGGGAGAGAGACACAGAGATATAGACACAGAGACAGTGACGCAGAAACGAAGACACGGAGACAGAGACACTGAGGCAGAGACACAGAGACAGAGATTCAGAGGCAGAGAGACAGAGAAACACAGAGAGAGACACAGAGACAGGGACACAGAGACAGAGACACAGATACAGAGACACAGAGACGGAGACAGAGACCGAGACACAGAGACGGAGACACAGGTACAGAGACCCTACGGACAGAAGCATAGACACAGAGACAGAGACACAGAGACAGAGACACAGAGACAGAGACACAGAGACAGAGACACAGAAACAGAGACACAGAGACAGAGACACAGAGACAGAGACACAGAGACAGAGACACAGAGTCAGAAACACAGAGGCACATTCACAGAGACAGAGACACAGAGAGAGAGACACAGAGACGGAGACAAAGGGACACAGAGACAGAGACACAGAGGCAGACACTCGCAGACAGATACAGAGACATAGAGGCGGAGATATAAGGACAGAGACGCAGAGACAGAGACATAGAGACAGAGATTCAGAGGCAGAGACACAGGGACAGAGACACAGAGACAGGGACACAGAGACAGGGACATAGAGACAAAGACGCAGAGACAGAGACACAGAGACCGAGCCACAGAGACCGTGACACAGGGAGAGAGACACAGAGATATAGACACAGAGACAGTGACGCAGAAACGAAGACACGGAGACAGAGACACTGAGGCAGAGACACAGAGACAGAGATTCAGAGGCAGAGAGACAGAGAAACAGAGAGAGAGACACAGAGACAGGGACACAGAGACAGAGACACAGATACAGAGACACAGAGACGGAGACAGAGACCGAGACACAGAGACGGAGACACAGGTACAGAGACCCTACGGACAGAAGCATAGACACAGAGACAGAGACACAGAGACAGAGACACAGAGACAGAGACACAGAGACAGAGACACAGAAACAGAGACACAGAGACAGAGACACAGAGACAGAGACACAGAGACAGAGACACAGAGTCAGAAACACAGAGGCACATTCACAGAGACAGAGACACAGAGAGAGAGACACAGAGACGGAGACAAAGGGACACAGAGACAGAGACACAGAGGCAGACACTCGCAGACAGATACAGAGACACAGAGGCGGAGACACAAGGGCAGAGACGCAGAGACAGGGACACAGAGACAGAGACTCAGAGACAGAGACACAGAGACAGGGACATAGAGACAGAGACACAGAGAAAGAGAAACAGAGACAGTGTACAGAGACACAGAGACAGAGACACAGAGACAGAGACACAGAGACAGAGACACAGAGACAGAGACACAGAGACAGAGACAGAGACACAGAGAGATAGACACAGAGACAGAGACACGGAGGCAGAGACACAGAGGAATAGACACAGAGACAGAAACGCGGAGGCAGAGACACAGAGACAGAGACACAGAGACAGAGACACAGAGGCAGAGACACAGAGACGGAGACACAGGAACAGAGACACAGAGACAGCGACACATGGACAGATTCACAGAGACAGAGACACATAGACAGAGACACAGGAACAGAGACACAGAGACAGGGACACAGTGACAGAGACACAGAGACAGGGACATAGAGACAGAGACATAGACACAGAGACAGAGATACAGAGACAGAGACATAGAAACAGAGTGACAGAGACAGAGACAGAGGCACACAGACAGAGACACAGGGACAGAGACACAGGGACAGAGACTCAGAGACAGAGACACAGGGACAGAGACAGAGACAGAGACACAGAGAGAGAGACACAGAGACAGAGACACAGAGCCAGAGACACAGAGACAGAGACACATACACGGAGACGGTGGGACAGAGACACAGAGACAGAGATTCAAATGCAGAGACACAGAGACAGGGACACAGAGACAGAGACACAGAGGCAGAGACACAGAGGCAGAGACACAGAGACAGAGACAGAGACACAGAGACGGAGACACAGGGACAGAGACACAGAGACGGGGACACAGAGACAGAGACTCAGAGACAGAGACACAGAGACAGGGACTCTGGGACAGAGACACAGAGACAGAGATTCAGAGGCAGAGACACAGAGACAGAGACACAGAGACCGAGACACAGAGACGGTAACACAGGGACCGTGACACAGGGAGGGAGGCACAGAGGCAGATGCACAGAGACAGAGACACAGAGACAGAGACATAGAGACCGAGACTCAGAGACGGAGACACAGGTACAGAGAGACACGCACAGAGGCATAGACACAGAGAAGGAGACACAGAGACAGAGACACAGAGAGAGAGTGACAGAGACAGAGACACAGAGACAGAGAAACAGAGACAGTCACACATAGACGGAGACACAGGGACAGAGACACCGAAACAGAGACACATAGGCAGAGACATAAGGACAGAGACATAGAGACCGAGACACAGAGACAGAGACACAGGTCCAGAGACATACGGACAGAGGCAGAGACACAGAGGCAGGCAGACAGAGACAGAGACACAGAGACAGGGACACCGAGAGAGAGAGACAGAGACACAGAGACGGAGACAGAGGGACAGAGACACAGAGACGGAGACACAGAGACAGAGACACAGAGACTGTGACACAGAGACGGTGACACAGGGACAGAGACACCGAGACAGAGAGACAGAGGCAGAGACACAAAGACAGAGACATAGGGACCGAGACACAGAGACGGAGACACAGGTCCAGAAACACACGGACTGTGGCATAGACACAGAGACAGAGACATAGATACGGAGACACAGGGACAGAGACACAGGGACAGGGACACAGAGACAGAGACTCAGAGGCAGAGACACAGAGACAGAGATACAGAGACAGAGAAACAGAGACAGGGACACAGTGAAGGAGACAGAGACACAGAGACGGAGACACAGGGACAGAGACACAGAGACAGAAACACAGAGACAGAGACACAGAGACAGAGACACAATGACAGAGGCTCAGAGACAGAGACACCGGGAGAGAGACACAGAAACGGAGATACAGAGACAGCGACACATGGCCAGATTCACAGAGACAGAGGCACGGAGAGAGACCCACGGAGACAGAGACAGATAGACAGAGACACAGAGAGAGAGACAGAGAGTCAGAGACACAGGGACAGAGACACAGAGGAAGAGAAGCAGAGACAGAGACAGAGACATAGTGACAGAGACAGAGAGGCAGAGACACAGGGACAGAGACAGAGGCAGAGTCACAGAGACAGAGACTCAGAGACAGAGACACACACACAGAGACAGAGATACAGAGACAGAGACACACAGAGAGAGAGACACAGAGACGGAGACACAGGGACAGAGACACTGAGACAGAGACACAGAGGCAGAGACACGGAGACAGAGACATAGAGACCGAGACACAGAGACAGAGACACAGAGACGGAGACACAGGGACAGAGACACCGAGAGAGAGAGACACAGACACATGGACGGAGACACAGGGACAGAGACACAAAGACAGAGACACAGAGACAGAGACACAGAGACGGAGACACAGGGACAGAGACACAGAGACAGAGTCACAGAGACAAAGACACAATGACAGAGATACAGAGACAGAGACATAGCAACAGAGTGACAGAGACAGAACCACATAGACCTAGACACAGAGACAGAGACACAGAGACAGGGACACAGAGACAGAGAAACAGAGACAGGGACACAGTGAAGGAGACAGAGACACAGAGACGGAGACACAGGGACAGCGACACAGAGACAGAAACACAGAGACAGAGACACAGAGACAGAGACACAGAGACAGAGACACAGGGACGGAGACACAAGGACAGAGACACAGAGACAGGGACACAGAGAGAGAGACAGAGACACAGAAACAGACGCATAGACACAGAGGCAGAGACACAGAAACGGAGACACATAGACCGAGACACAGAGACCGGGAGACGGCCACGGAGACACAAGGACAGAGACGCAGAGACATGGAAACAGAGACAGAGACACAGAGACCGAGACACAGAGACAGAGACACAGGGAGAGCGACACAGAAACACTGACACATGGACAGATTCACAGAGACAGAGACACAGAAACAGAGGCACAGGAACAGAGACACAGAGGCAGGGACACAGAGACAGAGGCACAGAGGCAGAGACACACAGACAGAGATTGTAACGAGGCACTTTTTTGGCCTCGTTACGAGTGCCCACTTGACCCGCTGGCCTGCTTCCTCCGCCTAGGCGACATCCTCGCCGCCGGAGTGAATGGAGGATTCTCTCCCCCGCCGGGAACTCTTTCTTCGTTCCCCGGACCAGTACGTCACAAAAATGGCGCCTAACGTGGGGCCCGATTAGGCTTGACCAAGGGACGCGAGTATTTTAAACCCAACGACGCACAGTGGGGTATTTGCACCGAAAAGCCGGACAAAAGTCGATTTTAAAAATTTTGCATAAACTATAATATTATTGCCCTTTAAGGTAGTTGAATGACTGAGGAAGAATGTTCTAAGGTTCATTTTTTCATAAACGTAATCATAAAATAGTATGCTTTCTCGAAAGTTGAGATTATACATATAGCACGCGTTTCTTTCGTAACCACTCTCTGAAGCATCGTACGGTTATTAGTAATTTTTACACATTTTAAGGAAACAATGCAAGGCATTTTGCTATGATGGATTTTCAAGTTGGTATATAATACTATACTCTGAAACAGTATTTAGTTCGATGCTGTGTAGATTTGTGTATTTAATTAATATTTAAAAATAATCAATAATTCAGCAATTTTTTCTTATGATTTTAAAAATTCATCAAGGATTTTGTTATGCTTCCGGGTGAGTCCCGGTGTTCTAATTGATGTCATTTTATTCGATAAAGATTGGCGACTACAGTGCAAAAAGAATTGGATCTGACTTGAACTGACTAGACGTTTTATAGCTAATTTCGTTAGATGGTGATTGAGAATTGCAGCGCGCGGTCTATGCATGCTTGTACGTTCGCGCTCAACGGGCCTCTCTTGAATGCTAAGAATCTCTTGGAAAGAACTGTTTAGATTATAGTCATTTGAAATGTTTATTATATGCTGCAGATAAACCTTCGATTAAATTATCTGTCTTTTACTATATTGTACTATATTGTATGTATTTTAATATCATGTTTTGAATGGTGCGCGTAAAATGGTGGCAAAACAGAGATGCACACATTCTAATTATGCCATCTACGCGTAATATTTTTAATTACTATGTCTTTTGTTTCTTGATGTTTTGTTTTTATTCATGTAAAGCGAAGCATTCTCTTGGCAGAAGTAAAAATCAGTCAAATTAAAATTTAATTAAATTTAGGTTAAATTAACAAGAAATTTAATTATTGTTTTGTGTAGTTTATGTTCAGTGTGTGTTAATTATTTTGTATTAAGTTTATTATTAATAAGACTTATTAAAGTTTGATTAAGTTACTTTCTTATTAAAGTTCATCTACTGCTGGTAACTATATGTAATCATGTCAAATGAGACACATATTTTCTGCGACTGTCCTTTGAATGTTAATTATTTAACGATAACATATGTACGATTAGATACCAAAATGTCAGAAAATACTTCGGTTCAAATTCCAGGCTCATCTGGAATAAAATAATTACTCGGCAAAAATTATTTGATATGATGCAAGAGAATAAAGAAAACAATATTAATGAAAAATTAGAATGCCTTGAACAATGTTTGTTAAATCAGCAAAATTACACACACGAAGAGCGTCGAGCATTCAAACATAAAATTTCTCACATAAAATCGCAATTTAAACAGAGATGGTTGTCTGCGCGTTATAAAGAAGAGTTGTTTAAAAAACAGAATGAGAAATGGCTTGCAGGAACTATAGAAATACCATTAACAAAATCTGAATGTGGACAACCACGACAAATAAAATCATTTTCAGATTTAAGTGATATTTTTAACCTATCATATCTGTATATATCATAAATAAGATTTTATATATGTATTGCAACTTTAGCAGTGATTTTTTTATAAATTACCTACAGCATCAAAAAGTAGAAGATTTACGCTTTAAAATCGTGGTTGTTCCATCAATTTTGGATTATCATTGGCAAAGTTATGACAATTTAAAGATTACGCGAATTTTAAATCAGCTCCGTCCGGCTTTTGGGTGCAAATACCCCACTGTGAGACGGTTCTTCCGGTTGGTTTGAAAATTCCCTGAATTGTACCGTTCGGGGAGTATTTTAAACCCAACGACGGTTCTTCCGGTTGGTTTGAAGATTCCCTGAATTGTACCGTTCGGGGAGTATTTTAAACCCAACGACGGTTCTTCCGGTTGGTTTGAATATTCCCTGGATTGTTTCTTCCCGGCCGTAATTTTTACCGCGAGGGGCTCTCTTCGATTTCGTTTGATTGGCCCATTTTGACCGTCATTAAAGTTTACTCTTCCTATACCACTCGCGGGTCGTCTAATTATTTCTTTACCTCCCCTTATTTCTGCTCTCGCCTGAGCAGCCGGAAGGGCGAATACCCCGGACGAGTGCCTTTGCACTGGCGCCCGGAAATAAAATCGTCCGTGGTTGTGTACGTGGGTAACAGGAGGGCCACTTTCCCTGGTCGCCCTCCCCCGCCGGGAACTCTTTCTTCGTTCCCCGAACCAGTACGTCACAAACTCAAGCAACGTTAACAGGTCATCGTCGAGGGCGTGGCCCCTAAGGGCGGGTTTCCTCTACCGCCCGTCAGTTTCTGTCAGTGGCATCCGTTACTCAGAAGCGGGCTGAGATTGGGCAGCTCCGTAGTGACAGTTTTAAGAGTAAAGTTGAATGGTCCGCACCACGGACTCATCTTGGATACAAGAATGACTGGGTCCATCATTCCGACACCTCAAACGATGGCCGTGCCTTTACCCTGCGCACAATCCCATGTTAAGAAGACTCCTCTTCCAGCGTTTGATGAGGAACCGCCGAGGGCACTCACCGCGACACCTCTTCCACGCAATTCTGCACACCAAGGGCATCCGTTACCCAGAGTTCTGGGATTGGGCAGCACCATGGAGGCTTTTTAGGGTAAGCGGTGCGTGGTCTCCAGGATATTGTCTCGGATACTAGGTCAAAGCCCGAAACCTCAAACGACGGCCCTGTCACGCAAACCCTTGGGAGCGAGCCGATATGGCGCCTAATACACTCATCAACTCTACCACACGTTCCTACCAAAGGCGGTTGTGCTTTGCCCAGATTCCTGGGATCACACAACACCATGCGCAATGGTTTTATGGCCCATAGCAGTGTTGTCTGGCCATGGGCCCCATTTAGGTTATGGTGTTGTTACTAGGCTAACTCAGGTTTGTTAATTAACCTGAGCGCCAAAGGAAAGTAGACACGGGGATGAGCCGACGTATGGCTAACGCCGCGTGCCCCAGGAGGTTGGCTATGGTGAACTAGCCGACGTATAGCTAACGCCGGGTGTCACAGGAAATGTTAGTATTAGAACTCGTAACGTAGATTTGACGGTATACCTCGAGCGGCTAAGATATACCGACTGGTGGGTTGTTTGGACTTGTGTTATAATCAATTGAGGCGAATAATTAAATATAAGAATGAATAAGCAAGTATATTCTCCCGTAACCGGGTTCTACAAATGTTGCAGTGTACGTGTCGGTTGAAGGTGACTCTAATATGCAAGAGTTTAAAATATTACTTTGATTCGAATTTACTGAGTTTGAATAGTTACGACTCCGACAAAGCGAGAATTTAATCCTGCCTAGTTTTAATGAAAAACGAGCGAAACGGGTACCCAAGAGTATAAGTTAAATATAAAAATGCCCAACAGCAATTATACGTACTGTATGGTTTAATTAGCTTCTGGAAAGGGACTTTAACCCGATCTCGATTGAAAGACTCTACTCTAAACTTGACGTGATAACCGTAATAGAACTCGGACAGAGCTTCCGCGTTAGTCTACGTTCAAGAATTGACTGGGCCCAACACGTCTTCTCCACAACCCTTTTTATACCCGAAAAGTGGGTGGAAAACGAGTAGTGGTGGAAACGGTGGGAACGGATCAACGCGACGCTTTTCGTCCAACGAATTTTCATCGCGTTGGTCCGAAGACATTAGAAATTCTTGGGCGCATCCTAATAAGGAAATCCTGGTAGCTGGGAAAGCTAGGCAAGACTAGACTCTATCTTCGCGGTGGTCTTTAACTATGCTCGAATACCCAACTCCAAAATAGAAAAGTCATTGGCGTACGTAACAGACTTTACAAAGTTTCGAAAAACAGAGCGGTATGAATTTTTCAGCGGCGATAGATCGAGAACGATGAAAGAAACGAGATCAATAGAATTTCACGGTTCTCTATTCTACTATAAAGGCTTTCACGGATCAAGAGTAAACGGGGCTAGTTCAAAGGGAGTTAAAAGACATAAGGTCTTTCAATGCTCGCTTCAACATGATATAACTCGCGTGTCAGCGTGTGCTGGTCCGCGTAAAAATCCACATGTATTGTCATTCTCAGTGCAGCATGTAATACCGTAAGTTGAATTGATCGAAACGACTCTTATGTGCAAAGGCATTCGCTTTGTGAATGGATACTGTTCGATCCGGCATGTGTATACACACTGCTAACTTGCCTCTGAATTTAGGAGAAGGTTTACACCGTCTCTTCTCTCTCTCCCTTGATTCTAACACTTTTCTATAGCCTTTACCCACATCAAATCATTCTTTCGACGACAGACATCGATTTCAACCTAACAATTTTGATCTACTCGAGGAAACGCCCGAATGAACAGCTACATTGACGATCGGTGGTAATGGAAATCCTTTTAAAGTTTTTTCGATTGTTTCTATACAAACTTTTAGGTAGAAGTTTGCAAACTATTCTACAATAGATGTTTACAAAACTATACGTACACTTCTTTCTATACTATTGCTTAGAAATTTAGGATGGCTTTTTTGAAGTACAGTTACGCCATTTTTGTCTTTTTTCTTTTTAAGGTATACAGCTCGTTGCATAAATATACCGATCCGTCATATTTTTAATGATCTCAGCATTCAGTAGCAAACTGTAATAAATTATGTAAAAGAAAATTAACGTATATTATAGTGAAATAAATATACTTAATAATTATAAATATTCATAAATATACTGTTACGGATAGAATTTGGCGTTGCGAGGAAATATCAAAGCATGAAGTAGTAGCCAAAAACACACAGACGATCGAGTGTAATTAGAGGGATTTTCGGGGGCGGCTGATAAAAAGCAGTAGGTATGGGAGCCATACCTCGAAGCCTTACGTGCACAGGGAGACCTGTGGCCGTATTCGTCGAGCATCATGAGTGTTTCGGCATGAAGAACATCACCATAGCACCGGGGGTATAGAAACCGCCCGGGAGGGGTCATGCTTGCCATAGCACCGAGAGCCACACTGCTCGGGAGAGGTATGGCTCGCCCTGCGTCCGATTCGCTGTCTGCGGGATTGCTAGCACCCGAAAACGATAATAAACGATTAATTTTCTAAGAAGTGTACACGTGCCCGGGGCACGTGGCACATGCTGTGAGATTCCAAGTAAAGCGCAAATTAATAAGTATGTATTTGATGCGGCTGCGGTATGTCGGCGAACCTGGTTCGCACTTTGGCGAATAAGAAAGACATTCTTCGGCGACGTCTCCTGACGGGCATTTCTCAGAAACCCGGACAAAAGCGCGGACCGCTCCGTTTGACAGCGGATACCGGCAAGCGGTCGCCGAGCCGCCGGTGTCGGCACGCAGCATGGCGGCGCGGCGGCTCGGCCGCAGAGGAAGGGCGGCATAGTAGAGTTCGGCGGTTCTGCCGCACAGGGATGGCGGCGTAACAAAGATCGGCGGAGGGAACTCCGCCGGTTCCTCGAGGCATCGGCGTGGCTGCTAGGAGACGTCGCAATGGAATGTTCAATAAAATGCGAGAGGGCCTCAAGGCGCACAGTGCTTTTTTTTATATTTGTGAAGACACTTCGGTTTTGATATTTTCAAACACATTTCTGTATTTGCCATTTGAACACTTCGATTTCATCTTGTTTACGAGTCGACAGTAACTTTGATTGTGACGACTCCAGATAATAAACGGGTCGATTGGGTAAACAATATTTCAGTCTAATTACTCAATCCCACCGGAGTTCGACTGTCCGAATACTCGGGGAGTTTGACGCGATACATATAACAACTTCGTATCTCTTTATGTTGGTATCAGTCGAGCTTCATAATGTAAGGCGTTGGAAAATATTCCTGCGAGGCTAACGGTGTAGGCTTGCCGGCACGGCCCTGGACAGTGTCTGTCGTCACCCCCACCGCTTGACGTTGGGAAATTCGGACGACGCTTTAGGGACAGCGGAAGCGGGCCAGGGCAGATCTTCCCTGAATGCCGAGCGACAGCGAACGAATAAACGGTTTTACAAAAAGTATTAAACGCGAGTCTCTTGAGTATTTAATTTTCCCCTCACCCACTCACGGGATTTCATCTCTCGGGATTTTATCTAACAATAAGTAAACAAATTCATTATATTACCTTCATTTGTTCTATTTTGCATTCGTAAAATTCATAAAGTTTGCAAGTTTTAGTTGCAATGTTATTAAAGTAATTAAAGTTTGAAGTAACAAAGATCGTAATTATCTTTGCGAGTACTACGTAATGATTGACATTGTACGGCGTATAAAAAGATATGTTATAATTACATTTCTGTATGTATAATAAATAAGAATATGTTTGATTGATGTACAAAAGGTACATTTTGTTTTTTATTCAAAGTGGCAAATGAAATATTTTTCATACCATGAAATGACTATTTTTCATCTTCTTAAATGACATCTGTATATTATTAAATGACATTTACAGAGAGCGTCAAGAGCACATGTACACGACAGTAATTTTCGTCCTAAGACTCTAAAAAAGTAATAGCTGCATAAACCACTTCATAAAATGTTGAAATCTCAGTACTACAAAGCGAGGACTTAAACCTTTAAGGCTCGCACCAGTGAGCACATTGCTGTCAGAAGTAAGAGAGAATTTCTTAGTTCGTATAAAAAATTGGATATTACCGCGTCCTCTCGTTTAATTAATTTTATAACTATTCTTATTGACTGCAATTAGTAGTTGTGCATTAACTGAATGCGTTTTACATGAAATTTTACATTTGTTTGCAACTTAGGTCACAATAAATTACTAGAAATCATAATGGAATTTAAATATCTTCTGAGCTAGCAATTTTTTGATGTACATAGGCTTTATTGTAGGGAGTGTGCAACAAAATTGGATAATTCATTAGAATTGATACAATTTCATTTAAAAGCACATTGGTGATTTACATATGTCCTCTACGTGTTCATACGAAACTAATCCTCTCTAACTATGTCCTCTTTTAATGCTTTTAAAAATGAACAGGATGTTTTGGGTAATAAATTTAGACACTCTATATAGCAAATATATTTCCGAATTTTCCATATTATACTTTTTATAAATTCATGTTTAATACATTAAGCGTAAGTTTCCGCAATAGATGCTAATGTTATTGTAAAATGATTACTTAAACACAAATATCTTGTGAAATACTTAAATATAAGACATATAGTGGCAATTTTATATAGAATAATTGCAATAATCATGTACTATGTACACCATTGAGTTGTAAAGTCTAAACTCTTTTATTAATAACAACAAGAAATTAAAATTTCTAAAAAAACAAATGTAGTGAGTGGCAACTTAATTTCTGTACAAAAATTAGTTTTACACAAACCGTTTGCATGGATGTGTAGATCTAAACTTTAGATTGTAGTGTTATAAATACAGATGGAGTTAATACTGATCTTGTAGATATTGTCCAGAATGATATAGAAAAAATTTGTAATAAATTCCTTAAAAAAATAAAAGTGGTAAGCGTTGTAACGGTGTGTACTGGTGGGACGATGTTGTAGATAAATTATGGAGAACCTGCAACAAATTAAAAAAGAAGGTTAGTAGACTTAGAAAGAGTAGAGAGAGAAGGATAGAGGAGTATGAAACTTCAGTAAAAGAGTATAAAACCTGTAAAAAGAAATTGAAAAAACTGATTAAAAAAAAGAAATGTGAGGCATGGGATAATATAATAGACGAGCTTAATCTAAACGTATGGGGTACTGCTTTTAAAATAGTTTTTAAAAAATATGGCACCAAATCCCTGATGTTATCGAAAGAGACATGCATTATACATATAAAGGAGCTATTTCCGTTGGGTCTGGATATAGCGGAAGAGTAAGGAAGAGAAGATAACGAGAATTAAAGTTAATGTATGTAATGTTAATGAAGTGACAATGGAAGGACACAGAATAGAACAAAAACCTGGTAGAACACAGGTTATTTATTTAAGATAGGGTTCAGGGGAAGTGCGTTGCACTCTTCAGTATGGACTTACCTGGAGTCCAACCGAACCTAACACCTCCTGGAGGGCGGCTCCTTCTGCGTACCCACAGATGTAGGGCGTACCCTCCAGAGGGCTACTGCCATGGCCGGTCCGAAGCCCGCGCTGAGAAAAGTAGAGAGGCCTACACCTAAGCTATCCTTGTCCCCGTTGTCCACCCTTGTCAGTGAAGAGAGGAAAGCTCTACCAGGCGTAGCTCCTCCACTGGACCGAAGCACTCTAACTCGCTGGTGATGTTTCGACCTAAAAAAAAAGAAGGTACAATAGTATAGTACCTACAGCAGGAAGTTTATTGCCACTTTCAAGGCAATAAAACATTTCAAGCATTTTATCGAAGGATGCTACTTTACTACTTAGACATACCACAAACCACTTATGTACACTTTTCTTTAAAGATCTGACAAAGCTACCGACCGATCGAGTTGTTACCGGAAAGTGACCTCGGTAAGGCGGCTCCAACGGACGTCGAACAATATCATCTGGAACAAAAATATGTGAACAATTTTGTAGATCTTGATGAATAAATATTCGAGATTTATTGTGATGTGAAGCAGGGCAAGAACATAACTTTTGCATATGTTCTCTGAATCTTTCAAGAAAAAATTGCGATGAAGGTGCATCTAAATCAGTGTATAAAGAAATTCTCCAGGAATTCTAAGAGTTGTTCCATGAACAAGTTCTGCTGCTGAGACTGTAAGATTTTCTTTGAAAGCAGTTCGAAGACCAAGAAAAACTGTAGGCAGAACATCAGTCTAGTTATGAGTTCCATGACACATGATCGAAGTTGTCAAAGATCAATGCCAACACTCCAGAATTACATTCGTTTGAAGATGATAAGCAGTAGATCTTGTTTTCTTGCAACCAATTAAGTTATTAAAGGCCTTGAAAAATGTTGATTCAAATTGGTTGTCTTGATCTGTGGTAACTATTCCAGGACTACCAAAACAATAGATCCAGTGTCGGTAGGAAGCAGTGGCTACTGAATCTGCTGTTGCTTCTCCAAATCTCTCGTCAGGAACAGGAATGACTGTAGGTTGTCGTCTAGTACGCCGGTTAACTGTAGCAAGTTGACATGATAAAGTCTTAATACGATTAATGATATCTTTTTTTATACATGGCCAAACAAACTTCTTTCCAATTATCTGACAAGTTGTTTTTGCTCCAGGATGAGATCATTGGTGAACCACGTTAAAAATCTTTGAACGATGTCAAACAGGAACATAATATCTACCAACTCCTGTTGAAATGTCACAGAACATAGTAGTGGCAGAATCATCAATGCGTAGTTGCCGTAGTTGAAGTGACGTAGAAAATTGAAGAAGTTGTTCCAATTCTGGATCTTTTTGTTGTTGTTCAGCTAATTCTTGAGTATCAATGATAACTGGAAAATTGATTCCTCCCAAGCGGGAAAAAGCATCTGCTACGATATTGCTGCTACCTGATACATGTTCAATATCCGTAGAAAATTGTGCTACAAAATCTAGCTGACGTTGTTGACGAGATGAAGTTTTATAAGAACGTTTGCTGACAGCATATATAAACGGTTTATGGTCAGTGAGTATCTTGAAATGACGACCTTCAAAAAAATGACGAAAATGCATTATAGCGTAATAAATTACTAACAATTCGCGGTCTAAGCGCTGTACCGAAGTTCTGACCTATGCAATTTTCAGGAAAAGAACTTGTATCGCGTCAAACTCTCCGAGTATTCGGAAAGTCGAACTCCGGTGGGATTTAAGTAATTAGAATGAATATTGTTTATCCAATTGACCCGTTTATTAACTTTGTTGTAAAACGTAATCACCTTATGATATATATATAGCATATTATATTTTTAAATCACGCGCGGGGAATGATTAGGCAGAAATACTCCGATTCAGATTATGCCATCTACGTGCAATATTTGTGGCTATTGCAGAGTGTTTTGTTTCTCCCCTTCTTCCCGCTTCCTCTGGTGACCTCGCTCTTACGAGAAACGGAGCACGGCACTCTCTTGCCTCTGTGACTCGAAACGGAGCACACGTTTGATAATTAATAAAAGTATATTTGCAATTCAATACTAAAAGTTTGCTTATCTTGAACAACTATTCACACTGGAAGATAAAACTCTAACAAACTTGAGTCGCCACAATTAAAGTTACTATCAACTCGCAAAACAGAGGTGAAACCGAAGTGCTCAAAAATACAGAAGTGTGTTCGAAAATATCAAAAACCGAAGTGTCTTCACAAATATCAAAAACAGAAGTGTGGGCCTCGAGGCCTTCCCGCATTTTATACATATTGAACATTCCCCTGCGACGTCGCCTGGCAACCACGCCGATTCCACGAGGAACCGGCGGCGCGCCCTCCGCCGACCTTTGTTACACCGCCATCCCTGTGCGATCGAACCGCCGCGCCGAACGCTACTATGCCGTCCTCCCTCTGCGGCCGACATGTCGCGTGCCGCCCCCGCGGCTCGCTGGCCGCTTGCCGGTATCCGCCGTCAAACGGAGCGGTCCGCGCTTTTGCCCGGGTTTCTGGGAAATGCCGGTCAGGAGACATCGCCGAAGAATGTCTTTCTTATTCGCTGAAGTGCGCACCAGGTTCGCCGACATACAGCGGCCGCATCAAATACTTATTAATTTGCGCTTTACAGTATTCTCTCCGTAAATGTGAAAAAGATCTCTACCGTAAATGTTAAAATTTTATCCCCACCACTGGGGTAAACCCCCTCGGAATCAGTCAAGCGTCAAATATGATCGGTCGCCGAAACGACCAAGATCGAATATCGGTGAGACACATACTAATGCAAGCAAAAGAAAAGACTGCAATTTTCTTATTTCTTACTATTTTTTCATGAAACTTTTACTGTCGTATTCGTCTAGTTTTCCTGATTAAAATGACACCATACATGATATAATTACGTTAAGAATTACGTGTGTAACGAGTGATTAAAGTTTTTAACGTAAAAGAGGACGGCGAATGGAAAAGAAAGAGAGACAAAAGGTTGAAGCGTTCGGCAAACATGAAAGACTCGTGCGTGTTCCGTCTTTTAAATTCAAAAATCAAAATTCTTTATTTTTGGTTTTTCGTCAGTGGAACCTTTACCATCGTATTTGTCTCGTTTTTCTGATTAAAATGACACCAAACACGATACCATTACGATCATAATTACTTGTGTAGCAAACTGTTAGGAGGAATTCGTATCTCTGCCGTAAATGTAAAGTCTGCCGTAAATGTGAAAGTCCGTAACTTTTATTGTTTGTTACACAAGTAATTATGATCGTAATTATATCATGTTTAGTGTCATTTTAATCAGAAAAACGAGACAAATACGATGGTAAAAGTGCCATTAACGAAAAACCAAAAATAAAAAATTTTTATTTTTGAATTTAAAAGACAGAACACGCACCTGTCTTTCATGTTTGCCGAACGTCTCGAACCTCAGTCCCTCGTTGTTTTGTGTCGCTATCTCTTTATACGTTCAGCTCACTACAAAAAATGTAGTACCTATTCCATAAATGCGAATCTCCAGAACCGAAGTTTTCATATTTACGGAGAGAATACTGTACTTGGAATCTCAGAGCATGTGCCACGTGTCGCGTGCCGCACGTGTACACTTCTTAGATAATTAATCGTTTATTATCGTTTTCGGGTGCCAGCGATCCTGCAGACAGCCAACCGGATGCAGGGCGACCCAGCTCGCCCCCGCCCGGGTTCTTACCTCCCCCGAGCAGTGTGGCTCTCGGTGCTATGGTAAGCATCACCCCTCCCAAGCGGTTTCTATACCCCCGGTGCTATGGTGATGTTCTTCATGCCGAAACATTCATGATGCTCGACGAATACGGCCACAGGTTTCCCTGTGCACGTAGAGCTTCGAGGTATGGCTCCCATACTTGCTCCTTTTGATCAGCCGCCCCCGAAAACCCCTCTAATTACACCTGATCGTCTGTGTGTTTTTGGTTACTACTTTATGCTCTGATATTTCCTCGTAGAGTCAAATTCTATCCGTAACAGAACCCAAGAGGTTGCCAATGACCATTGTCAAATCAACTGCAATATCGGAGGCATCAGTGCGTAATTTAAGCGAAGCATTAGGACGAGCGTGAATCAATAAAGTTGCTATAGGAAATAGGAGGTGAAATAAAATAATATACTCAATATAATTCAGAAATAGAAACTTTAATGTAAAACTGGAAACACAGAAAGGCACGTCTTTACTGTTCAAGGAGAACCTTAAGAATAAGGAAAATCGTCGACGGAAAAATTTGTTAAGACTCTATAGACCCCATGGGTTCTATAGTTGAAATAAACAGCAAAGGATCACAGCTGCATCCTCTTGACTCGAACCTTCAACGTTAGAGAAAGTTTATGACCCGATAATTTTTGAAGAAGGAAACACTTAGTTTCTGTTAAATAAATCTAACATTTGCTGATGCGAAATTGCTTTTGCACTGCTCAAAAGCATGTACAGCTTCAGGAGACCATTGAATTGTCGTTTTGTCACCTTTCCTACCTCTTCCTAGATATGAACAGAGTGCGAGCTTGAATGTGTGCTGCATTTTTAACAAAACGACGATAGAAATTAATAACTCCAAAAAAACGACGAAGTTCTGCTACCGTTGCAGGCTTCGGATAATTCTGAATAGCCTTAACTCTGTCAGGTAAAGGTGTAATTCCAGAAGCGTTCATTTCATAACCTAGACAGGTGACTTCTGTTTTTCCAAAAACACTTTTTACAACATTGATAGTTATTCCAAAATCCTTAAGACGTAGAAGTGAAATTCGAAGATGCTCTTCATGTTCTTCCAAACTGAAATGCAACGAGAATATCATCCAAATAACAATAAACACAATCCAATCCTCGAAGAATAAAATTCATAAATCTTTGAAATGTTTGCGCTGCATTTCGAAGATAAATGGCATAACAACGAATTCGAAGAGTCCGAAAGGCGTTATTCTGTCAGTTTTTTGAATATCTTCTTCTGCAACCGGAATTTGATAATAAGCTTTAACAAGATCAACAGTTGTAAATATCTTTTGACCATGAAGACGGGAAGTAAAATGATGAATGTGCGGAATAAGACAATTATCTGGAATTGTGATTTAATTAAGTCGACGATAATCTCCACAAAGTCTCCAAGATCTGGCTGCCGGTGGTACAACCAGCGAAATGTACCCTCTTCGAAAATAAATCTCAATACCTTCCTCCGTAAAACGTAGGAGAAAATTATACATGTAATAATCATTGCAAAATTGCAATAAACAAACAATTCTAAAAACATGTACCCCTATTTTAATCCATATTTTGCGTATACAAATCTGCATAACAATCAAACTGCGTTTAGAAAAAAAATTAAATTTTTTAATTTGCTATTTAAATAAATAATTTCTCCCGAAATTTTCGTAATCGACTAAATTCCTTACTCAAAAATGCACAATTTAAAAAAAAGCACCTGCTTACACCCTCTGGTTTTCGAGACAATTAAGAAAATGTGTTTTCGACCCCCAACTTTAAGGGCTATTTTCACATCTTCAACATGAATGTCAACAAATATACAAAAATACGCGTCAAATAATTTTTGAAGAGCTACCACATATGTAAATTTTATTAAAATCTGCGTGTAACATCTTGGTGATCTCCCAAGACATGATTGTCACTTTCTGTTTCATTTAAATAAATAACCACCCCATATTCCAATAGCTATATATCATTTCGTAAATATTATGTCTTCCTAACCAAATAACTGCTACAGTTAGTTTCAAAAATCCCTTACAAAATGCAGAATTAAAATAGAAAATTTCCTTTTTTTATAATAAATGGTATTTTTTTATTTTATACAACAAATATACACGCCAACCGCACTGAAATAATGTTTTTAATTGTCGTGTATTTATGTTGAACGCAGTTAACTGGTTAATACATTAATGACACAATGAAAACATTGCGTGATAAGATTAAAATGGAACACGTAAATGAAGAGGACGACCTAATGGATTTATACGAAACATGTCGATATTTTTATTTAAAGAGCGGCAGATTAAGATACATCAATAAAATTAAATATAAAATACAAGGGATACTAGGTGTGAAACCTGCGTATTTACTGTATGTAGAGGCACGTGGTTTGTAGCATTGGTAGAAAATAACATTGGCCACTTACAGACGTTTGGGTATAGGCAATTAAGCCTACTCTAAAGTCTGTAAGTTGACTAAATCATTTTACACTTTTTATACGTGTGTAGCTGAATACGCTACCCTACCATAAACGCTGCCAGCCATGTCCTGTTATGGCCTGTTCGGCCGCATGGTCAGCGCGAAAAGAATTACCAGTTTAGCCTCTGATACATTACTTACTATCGTTTACCGAATAAAATTCCTTGCAAACATATTTGTTGCGATTATTTAATCACCTTTCTCGCGACACTGTGTTTACTTTAGCGATTCTTCACTGATTTCGATGACCCTAGAATGTATTGTCAAGGTTATTGTTCCAAAAATTTTTTCTCTATGTATAATATCGTCTCTCGACCTTTACTGTCGAAACATTCGCAAAAATAATGTCACTGCTGAGTTAACCTTAGGTTAAATTGGAGATAAACTATTAAACTTTATTCTCAATTATTATTAATAGCAATTTGAAAAATGTCTACCATTATATTAAAAAATGCAACTATTCGTGTATTGAAATCGTACTTTCGTCGGTACAAAAGTTTAGTAACCGATATATTACTGTTTCCAAGTGCAATATCGTAAAACATTGATCTTTGTTTTGTGTGAACAACGTCCGATATTTCGGTATGTATACCACTATCTGGAACGCAAAAGAAAAAACGCGATGTAAAACAAAAATACAGCAGTGGTAATATGTATAGAGAATAGTTGTTCAGAATAGTGACCTTAATAATATATTTCAAACTAATCAAAATCGGTGAAGAATCGTTAAAATAAACAATTATAAAAATCCATAAATGTAAAACCGTACTATATTACCAGTACAAGTATATAAAGAAGAAACAACCTGGTAAGAAAATGAAAGAGATGACTGAATAGCAAATACTGACAAAACGGGACCCAGCCCCAGTAACCTCGACCTTAAAAAATACATACATATATATATGTTACAATTATATTTGTATTAATATAATCGAATTTATTTATATAATATTAATAAATGAAAAGATTACAAATAAGCACGTGTTTCTATCGGTAGATCGACGACGACTGACTGTAAAATCTATTGTTCGCGAATCTCGCGCAACCCGCGGTGTCGCTCTCGCATGACGTCACGCGCGTTGTCTTCGCCCGCGAAAATCGGTATCATATATATATATATATTCTAAATATATATTCGTTTTTTAAATATATTTTGATTAGATTGAAAAATAACTTTTGCAATGTTGAAAATTATACGCAAACGCTTATTTTTCAAATTCCACCTCGAGGTCACATTTTTAGAAATTCGAAAAAATTTCTATCGTATTCTTTGAAGTTTCCTATGCGAAATAGCTAAAAACTACTTTCGGTCTTTCCTCGATCAACGTCGCAATAAACTGACGTAGACGAGCGTCACGTCCAGTTTTAATACGGTTCGCTATTATGGTCGACTGGGCAAACAAAAACCAGGGGTTTTATTTGTTCCTCGATATTGTGATTTTTAGCTGCAGAAAAATTTTAACTAATCTGATATTAACAAATGACTGTTACTTTATGACAATCGACTATATACTAGACGCCTATTTGTTTTCTAATTTTCTATACCGATAAGTTATTGTCGGTATTACACTAATAAAACCACAGGAAGGTAATGAGTGTTTTTCATCAGGGCGGAATAAGGATGAGATATCGAATGAATGACTAGGATAATTTAAGACAGTGATGTCAAATTCATATATGAACGTGGACCACCATATGTGGTATGAAAATATAATTTGAGGTATTAAGTATAACTTTATTTCAATCAATTATACTAGACTCGATCGTTACTTATCGGCATCGCTCGCTAAACTGGTCCTCGTACCGTCGGGCGCGGTCGGTAATCGCTTCGCAAACCGGAACCTGATGACACCCGCCGATTCGGCGGTCTTCTTTCAAAATTTAATTGCTACACATATACAGTTTTAAAGACTCTACGGGTTTGTCATGAAAATATCAGCAGGCCAGAAAGGGTCTTCCATGTATATTCGAAAATAAATTATTTAAATTTTACATTTATTTTTTCCTTTAATGAATTTACAAACATAAAAAATATATCAATTCTAACTGTCATTAATTCGATTTAATTACACAGGTAAATGGTTCTTTAGTATGTATAAAAATTAATGTTATTTGTTACAAAACGCGAATAACAGATATTTTGAAAATAAATAAAGTGCTATTACAGAAGCGCAACAGACATTGTTTAGTGATGATGTAACCAATTTACAGAACTATATAAATCAAACAATGTCTGATAAGTGTGAGTAGAGAAAAGTATAAAATGTAATCAAATTGTTACCAAACGTCGCAACAAAATTTGAAATTAAAAAGTTAAACAAATTGATACTTTTTACTAAAAATTTAGCCATTTCAGGCAGAAATTATATTATCAATGTCAAGTGTAACTTTTGCAATAATGTTATTTTTAATGTATATATTAAATATTCATTTGTTCATCTCGGCCTATGTAAAACCTTATTAGTTTTCTTACAGTTTACTAATTTTGTAAATATATTTTACATATTTTGAAACTCCATTTTATTGTTTTGATACAATCAACTGATACAATTGATCTTTAATAACCCTTATAATGTGAAATTAGGGAGGGTTTAAGTCATCATTTCGCCAGTTTCGAATTTGTTAAAAAATGATAAACTTTCAAAGTTTGCAATTTTTGTCCATTTGAACGAAAACAGGCTTCACTTACACATTTTTATTTCAGAAACTTCTTGTCCGATACAGCTACGTTTTTTTGTTTTATTCATACAGGATTGGGATGGACTTCTGAAAAGGGGTTACCCTCGATTTGGATGAAAATTTTACCAAAGCTTATACCTAATTAGAGAATAAAATCCCTAAGAGAATTTTTGGCGATAAGGCCTTGTTTGCCTCCCACCCCCTTCAAACTTTGAAAAGTTTTTATTGTATATCTCCAAAAATATTGATTTTAGAGAAAAAAGTTTCAAACAAAAAATAAAGCTCTTAAAAAGCTCTATGAAAAAAGTTATATATATTCTTTTCATAAAGTTATTATTTTTGACGTGAAAGTTTTATTAGTGACGAAGTTATTATTATTTTAGCGTCTACAATTGTATTTGGATTAAATCTGAGCTCCAATTTAGTACACATATATACATAGTCGGATAGCTTGGAGGATGAGTATTAGAAATATGGTAATTCCAGGTGTCTAAGTTTTAAAGGGACGCAGATATAGGGGTTGAAAGTTGCAATGAATTTGATTTTCACTTGGACATACGAGTATACATCCGCGGTTATGTGTTCATCCGCAAGTGACCATCGCTTTTCTGCTGTTTCTGACCATAAAACGAGTGAATTTAAAATCAAAATTAACTAATATCAATAATTTCGACATTTGCTGCGTGGTATAGACTACCTATCATATCAGCAAAATGCACGACTTGCTACATGAAACGCAGGTACAATGCGTGCTTTTCCAGCTTACTGTGCCGTAAATTTTCAAGCCTCCACCCATCTGAAGGGCTCATTTTAAGGGGGAAGCTTCGAAAAATATGACCATTTTTTCTTTAATTTACATTCCCTACATTCTGCATTGAGAAAAATACAAACAAAAATTTGTTCAAATTTTCTGATATTATAAAAGTATTGTCGAAGTCAACGAAATTATTTCATAATAGTACAATCCTTTATAAATAAAATAAAAAAACATAGCTGAATCGAGCAAGAAGTTTCTGAAATAAAAGTTCGTAAATGAAGCCTGTTTTCGCCAAAATGGACAAAAATTGCAAACTTTGAAGGCTTGTCATTTTTTAACAAATTTGAAGCCGGAAAAATGATGATTTAAACCTTCCCCAATTTTACATGAATTACAACAGATTTGAATTAAAACAAAATTGCCGATAGTGGTGTTGAAAAATGATCGATTTAGCGTGGAATAATTCAAGTGTATGAAAACTATATATTTTAGTAAATTATAGGATTACAATTTATAAGTTGCAGGTTTAAGATATGAAAAAGATAAAGTACCGTATTCTTTATTATATGCTATAAATGTACCAGTCGTCTAAATATTAAATCCTTTTAACCATAGGATTAAAAATATATAGCAGGTAAAGTACCATTTTCGTCACCCTATGTTGTAAACGTAAGTTCTGCTTCAAGAATGGTGCTGACGCTAATAAAAGAACGATTGTTTTCAATTTATTGCAGGTAAGTGAAACGGAAACTCATTTAGTATCCCCTACAATTTCTTTAAAAAGAAATTACGGTCATACCTCGTCTTGCGGCACCATTTTTTTATGGAGTATAATGTTTGTCAATGTGTAAATCCATTGATTCAAAAGATATATGTTGTTAAAGTTTTGTAGTTTTTGAGTGGTTTATAGCTTACTTTAATATTGTAACTAGATGAACTTTATTATTCAATAAAACACATATTGTATTTGAATCACGTCCATTAAAAATTCTAATAGGTCAATACCAGCAACAACATCCAGCATATCATGAACCAGTTTACCTTATCTACATTAGTATTTGTTCTTCGTCGTTTTTTAATTGCGCTTTTGTAGAATCTAGGTTGAAACAAAATTTTCCCGTTTCATCTCGTGTAAAATAAATTCATTAATTCGTCTACATTCTTTTATAACATCATAATCCTGTGATGCGAAATAAAACAAATGTAACTACGTGACCCTGCCACCTATGTCTATGGAAATTGGACTTACATAACTTGCATAATCAGAGGCTACGTAATATCTTTTATCGAAAAATTTGAAATTGGACAAAGCATTATCATTTTTTAAAATATTAAACATTAATTAGTTACAAATAAAAAGTTCACACTTTTGGCATTAACCTAACTAAAATTCAAAGTAAATTATACTTGCCTACGAACGCTTTATTGTGACTAACAGTCTTATAGTACATATCGCCTTTTGCATTGAGTCCTGTGCAATTTTCTTTTACTTTTGTTGTAGTACTTTATATTTAATACATATAATATAATACAGTTCTCTGACTCTCACTTCTCACTCTGTTCGCTCGTCATCATCCTCTACATCCGACTCACACCTCGCCTTTTGTCGCCAACGGTCCACGCACTCTCCTCTCGCTCTCTCACTCATTCCCTCTCATTCTTTCCTCACCCAGCATCATTCGCTCCGTTACAAACAATCTAATTACCCATTCGTCCTTTTCAAATCTCTCTCTGTCTCTTTCTCTCTCTCTCTCTCGCACTCTCAATCACTACACTTTTCGATTTAATGGTTATATCGAAATGGTAAAATTTTTATCTAAATGGTCGATGTTTAAAATCGTATAAAAATATTAACTTATTAAAAATTTTTCCAAATTGCTAGTACGAAATTTTGTAAGTACTGAGAGGTCGTCCTTGGCTTCCCCATTCTATGGTCAATTCCTTCAGGAACAATAATTTTACTCATTTATGCTACTCAGCGGCCGGCTGCTTGCCTTTCCCAATTTCTCACATTCGAACAGCAAACAGTTCTGCAACATCCGATCGCCACGTGACTTCAAGTCACTAGACATCGTTGGCCACTTCAATCGCCTGCTACAATCAACCTCTTGTTCAGACCTCACAAGCTTCATCCCTATCATAAATCGTTCGAAGGCACGATTAGTCGCCAAATGGCAACTAATAATTGTCTTCGACAACTCTTAAAAATACGTTGCCGGTAACAAACTGCTTTATGAAATTTTACTGCGACTGACCTGACCGACATTTAGTCTAACCATTACAACTCGTATTTTTTGTACTTAAATAAGTTATGTACCTGAACAACGATTAGCCTACCAAACTTTTAGACGGCTCCTAATAAATTCCGTTACTCAAAATTGTTGTACCAGTTCGTCTATATTTACCGAGCAATATTAAAAATGAAGTTTAACCTTATTAAAAGGTATGATAGTAAAGGGAAGTCACTAATTTTGATGAAAATATTTATTTATATTAGAACTGTTGGTATGTTGATTCGAAAATACGCGGCAATCAGCGCGTCGTTGATTGCATCGATAGCGCGTTGCTCTATTGTTTTATTCGATGTGCGTATTGCTCCGTTCTTCACGGAGCCTTCCTTCTCTTCCGGGCGACCACGAGGGTCGGACGTGCGACGAACACACACTGCGTTATAGTTATACAGGGTGTCTCGTAACTAGTGTTACTCCCTGAAAGGGGTAGTAGAGGACGTCATTCTGAACAAGGTTTTCCTTTGCAAAAATGGGATTTGAAGCTTCGTTTTTGAGTTATTAAGGAAAAACACTGACCAATCAGAGCGCGAGAATAGCGCGCGCCCAGACGCGAGAGCAACAGCTTCGAGTATGACGGTCGATCGTGATCATGAACAAGCGTATCGATACCGCGTCGGTATAACAGGAAACTATTAGGTGAAAGTTTAATCGAATATTAAATTAAGAAGTTAAGAATAATATTAAGTTCTTCATTATTCTTAAATAGGAGATAAACCAATTAGTTATTGTTTATCCAGACCAAGTATATTGTATTTATTTTGTGCGTTCGAAAAGGAATAAAGAATAAGTTTTCGAAAATTAATTTTCTCAACTATTCTAATGAAGCAAACGAATAAATTCACGTTTTAAAACGAATGAGTATCTTGTTTATGAAATGAGATAGAACTGGAAAGAAATATCTAACGCAGTAACTCACTGAAGTGAAATAAATCAATTCCTGCGTACGTTTAATTTTAAAAATGCACAAACAACTTAAATAAAACTTACCCATTAATCCATGAAAAAACTAGCTTCGATAAAAAATATTTGTGTCACCGGGTAGATCCACCGATCAGTGCATCAACAGCTGATGTCCTGGCAGGGTCAATGACCTCTCAATTTATTTCACTGTCTCTTTCTAATAATTGCACAACATAAGCACGATCGGTAAACGGACCGAATGAAAACGCGTGAACGATTATTCATACACATGTATGTTTAACGATACTCTATATTCTCATTATAAGGTATCCGAATCGAGAAATCGATATTACATTACATTTTATTAGGAGACATTGTTGAACGGGCCACGGATCTCGGTTCCGTTCTGGATCGCGAGGCGTACGTCGCAAACGGTTGCTATGCAACGGTGATCTGTTGAACGACTACGGCGTCGATCGACAGTCATCGTTTATTGTCGAAAGAAACCAGCCGAAATAAAATATCGTAGCTTTTAATCGAATATTCCTTTTTTTTGCTTTCAAGACAATGTAGTTAAAATTATTTATGAATATTCGTTCACGTGTTTTCATTCGGCCTATTTACGTGTCGGGCTCGCAGTGACTCATTAGTGAAAAGTGACAGGGAAAAGTGATAATGAAAGCTAATAATGAAAGATGGCAGTGATAGGTGACAGTGAAGCAAATTGAGAGTATCTGTGTGGTGATTTATTTTTTCTAACGGTAATGATCGGTGGATCGACCCGATGACAGAGATGCATTTTCATCGTGACTATTTGTGGTTCAATGTGTAAGTTACGTTTAAATTCGTTAATTATTCAATTTCAATTTTTATTTGTTGAATGGAAAAATTTAACTTAAAAAGAATGAGAATTTGTTCTTTTTCATCATCACAATATCTAATGACAATAATTTTCCATATTTTATCTATTATTTCTTTGCGATAACGAATAAACGTATCGAATAAATTCGATTTATTCTGATTACGTGAGTAAGGACTAATTTCTTTATTTCTTATCCATTAATGAATGATAATTCAACAATTATCCAGATTTTTTTATTCGTCATTCGATGTAACTTTTATCTAACAGCTTCCTATTGTACCGACGCAGTATCGATACGCTTGTTCACGATTACGATCGACCGTCATAGTCGAAGCTGTCGCTCTCGCGTCTGGGCGCGCGCTATTCTCGCGCTCTGATTGGTCAGTGTTTTTCCTTAATAACTCAAAAACGAAGCTTCAAACCCCATTTTTGCAAAGGAAAATCTTGTTCAGAATGACGTCCTCTACTATCCCTTTCAGGGAGTAACACTAGTTACGAGACACCCTGTATATATCTGCATATTACAAGTTTTATTATACTTATATATCAGCATATCACGAGTTTCATAGTCCTTAACAAGAACTTGTAAATATCATACTGACATGTTTCGGTCGTAAGCTTGTTCTTTTTCTTATACAAATTGTTGTACTTTGGAAAATTTCCAGCTAGGCACAACAGCATGTACCTGACATCAATAAATATTTCACATATATAGTTAATAATTTTGGAAAATTTAGACCACCTTTCGTGTTTCATCACATAAGTGGATTGCATTTTCAATTGATTACATTACATTTCGGATATCAATAAAAGTAAAAAATATAACATTCATTCTATCAAAATGTATACACATATGTACATTTATGTACACAAGTGTACTAAAATTATATATATATATATCATGGTATATATATACACAGATATACATATAGTACATAAACACATTGTATAGTCACATGTTTGTGGGATTAATAATTGTACTCCCGGTAATATGAGAGAAAGATAGAAAGAGGGAATGAGAGAGAGTGAGAGAAAGTAAGAAAGAGGGTATGAGAGAGAGTGAGAGAAAGTAAGAAAGAGGGTATGAGAGAGAGTGAGAGAAAGTAAGAAAGAGGGTATGAGAGAGAGTGAGAAAAAGCATGCATGTCACGTGTGAATGCGCGAATGTTCGATGAGTGAGTCAGTCCTGTTCGAACCGGCGAAAGACCTAATGACAGAGACGTTATCTGTAAAACTAATATATTATAATTCTTAAACATCACCGGTCTCCACCACTTCATTCACCCTAAGATCCCACATATTTTGGGGGCTCGTCCGGGATCGGTTGTGAATGCAGTGAGTCCAATAATTGGTGATAACGGAGAAAAGGTGGTGAGTGCACGTGGCAGGGTATTGTGCAAATGTGAAGCTTGCGGGTGCTGAGACGAAAATTGAGACGAACATTTAGACGAAAAATTTAGATGAATAGTGAGACGAACATTTAGACGAACAATTTAGACGAATAGTGAGACGAACAGTTAGACGAAAAAGCGTGGTGAACACCGAGACGAAAACCGAGCCGTTTAGACGTAGAAATATAAGTGTGAGAAAAGGACGGTTGACGGTCGGTGCGACGGTTAGATAAACAAAGGAGGTAGACGAATTTGTGCTAAGTCGACATGCCATTGCTACGAGAAGAAGAAGAGGAGACCGAACGAGAGAGAAGGGTAAATCAAAGAAACATGGAACAACTTCGTATGGAATTGGAAGCTGCACAAGCGGAGCTCAGTCAATTAAAAATACAAAACAAGACAGCCATAAGTCGAGATGAAGCAGAACAGCTGAGGCGCGAACTGGAACGAGCACGACGAGAAGTAGCAGACCTACGACAACAACGGCAGTCACCTTCAACCGAAAACAGGCGAGAGGAACATGCGAGTCAAATCGAACAAGATTATCGACGAGAAAGAGACGGACAACAACGTGAGTATACAGACCATCGAATTCAATTTAAGGACCTGGAAGGGATAATCCCGAAATTTTCGGGTGACGACAAAACATACCCGGTGGAAAAATGGATCGAGGCGATTGAGGAGCACGCAGAGCTTTACGGATGGACGCTGCTACAGACGCTGGTTTTCGCGAAAAAGTCGTTAGAAGGGTCGGCAAAACTATGGTTGGACGCGCAACCTACGCTCCGACTATGGAGTGACCTTAAAACAGATTTAGCGGACGAATTCGAAACAAAGATAAACAGCCGAGAAGTTCACCAAATGCTGATGAAAAGGAAGAAGAAGGAGGGAGAAGCCTTCACGGAATATCTGCTGCAGATGCGGAAGATTGCAAGTCGGATTAACCTGGAGCCAGCGGCAGTTATTCAATATGTCATAGACGGTATCCATGACTTGGAAACAAACAAGGTAATCCTATATGGCGCAACTAGTTTTCCTGAATTTAAAGAAAAGTTAAAACATTACGAGGTACTAAAGAATAAAATTAATGCCAGTAAACAATCATCTAGACTAAACCCTGTTAAGCCTGTAGGAAAGGAAGAAGCGACAAATGACAGCAAAGGTCTGGCAAGGAATTCCCCTTGTTACAATTGTGGGGGCAGAGGTCACCTCAGTAGGAATTGTACACATCGTGGAGACGGTCCGAAATGTTTCAGGTGCAAGAAATTCGGGCACATAGCGCCGCAATGCCCGGACATAGAGAATTCACGCGGGGCGGCGAATCAAGAGAAATCCACACGCCCGTTGTTACAGCTCACGGTGGACGGCCCTAATAGTTGTTCGAAGGAAGTAAAAATTGACGGTATGCCTGTTAAGTGTTGGATAGACAGCGGCAGCGCGTACAATATCATGCGGGAAGATCTCCATCAAGAAATAGGGATGAAGCATTTAGATGGCCCCATAGAGACGTTGACGGCTGCCGGTGGAAGGAAAATCTGCACAAAGGGACAGGTAAAAGCGGTAACCACTATCGATGGAATAAACTATCCGCTAGTTTATAGGGTGGTGCCGAATGAGACGATTCCGACGAAAGCTCTGCTCGGAGCTGACCTCCTCAACCACGCAGTCGTACAATTAAGCAAGGATGAGACGAAAATTTGGCCGGGAGAAGAATACATGTTGCTAGTCACTTCGGAAGACGCCAACGATGGGCTAGCGCACGTTGACGGCAATTATAAGGAGAAGGCACGAGAGATAGTAGAGAACTACGCGCCTACAGGACAAGAAGAGACGCCTGTGGAGATGTCCATAATCCTAAAAGACGAGACGCCAATATACAGCCGACCTAGACGCTTAGCTCCCAAGGAAAAAGAAGACGTTGACCGGCAAATAGACGAGTGGCTAGAACGAGGCATAATTCGAGTTAGTTGCTCTGAATTCGCAAGCGCCATAGTAGTCGTGCGGAAGAAGGATGGTACACCACGAGTTTGTATAGACTACAGACCCTTGAATCGAGTAGCAGTAAGAGAACGTTTTCCATTACCCATAATCGAAGACATTTTAGATAGACTGGCAGATGCGACAGTATATACCACGCTGGACTTAAAGGACGGATTCTTCCACGTGAAAGTGGCAGAACATAGTCGGAAGTATACCTCGTTTGTTACACCAACGGGGCAATACGAGTTCCTAAGGGTACCTTTTGGATTCTGCAACTCTCCAGTGGTGTTCCAGCGCTATATCACATTTGTTTTCCGTGATCTAATTAAAGCCGGCGTCGTATTGGTATATTTAGACGATGTAATCATTTTAGGCAAGGGTTACGACGAGGCCATAGATCGCTTACGAGATACATTGGAAGTAGCAGCTCAATACGGTCTGAGAATTAATTGGAGGAAATGTCAACTTCTCTGTCGTCGCATTGAATTTCTGGGACATATAATCTGCGAAGGAACAATTCAGCCATCTACGGGGAAAGTGGCGGCCGTGACCAATTTCCCTCTTCCAACGACAGTGAAGCAGCTTCAAAGCTTCCTTGGCTTAACTGGCTATTTTCGTAAATTTATTAAGGGGTACTCTCAAATAGCCAAGCCCTTGAGTGATCTCCTAAAAAAAGACCGACAATTCAAAATTGACGACGAGCAGCGACAGGCGTTTACCGAGCTGAAGAGAGCCTTGACGACAGCCCCGGTGTTGCGACTATTCAACATGAAATTGGAGACGGAACTGCATACAGACGCCTCGCAGGACGGATATGGAGCAATATTATTACAGAGAGCGCCGGACGATCAAGAATTACACCCTGTGCAATACATGAGCCGAAAGACGACGGATGCTGAACGCAAGTACCACAGCTACGAACTGGAGATTCTAGCTGTAGTTCAAGCGCTTAAGAAGTTCAGAGTGTACCTGTTAGGGATTCATTTCAAAATCGTAACGGATTGCTCAGCTTTTCAGCTCACGATGGGCAAAAAAGAGATCATTCCGAGAGTCGCGAGATGGAGTATGCTGCTAGAAGATTTCGATTACGAAGTGGAACATCGTGTAGGTACTAGGATGCGCCATGCAGATGCACTGAGTAGGATCCCGTGTCTGGTAATTCAAGATGCTCTGATGGAACGATTACAGCAATCACAAGATGCGGATAGCTACGTCAGACTAATAAAAGATTTGCTGGAAAAGGGAAATTATGAAGATTATTCAATCCGATTTGGCCTACTATATAAGGGTGAAAGATTAGTAATTCCAAAGGGAATGCAGCATGAAATGATTCAAAGAGCACACGACGTAGGACATTTTGGGATCAAGAAAACGATCGAACTGCTATCTCAAGAATATTGGTTCGATAAGATGAAGAAGAGAGTAGAAGAGTATATTCGGAATTGTATCCCATGCATATTGGGAACCCGGAAACAAGGAAGAGCCGAGGGATTTTTAAACCCAATTCCAAAGGAGGATTTGCCACTGCAAACGCTACATATGGATCATGTGGGACCTCTCCCGTCGACCAGAAAAAATTATTGCTACCTGCTGACGATGATAGATGCATTTACTAAGTTTATCTGGTTGTTTCCTACTAGGTCCACAGGGTCCGCCGAGGTAATACTTAGGCTAGCCACGCATCAGCAGACATTTGGGAACCCAAGGCGAATTATTACGGATAAGGGAACGGCATTCACATCTAAGGAGTTCCGTAAGTATTGCACTGCTGAAAAGATAGAACACCTGACCATTTCCACAGGAGTCCCTCGCGGGAACGGGCAAATAGAAAGAGCGAATGCCATAGTTTCGGCAGTCTTCACTAAACTTGCCATCGACGAACCGTTGAAGTGGTTCAAATATACGAGCAGGGTTCAGCGAGCAGTGAATGGGACCTATCAACGGTCCATAAAGTCCACGCCGTTCGAACTATTATTCGGAGTAAAAATAAGACATGCTGATGATCCTAAATTTTTAGAATTAATCAACGACGAGGTCCAGGCCGCATTTTCAGAAGCTCGGGATGAGGCAAGGCAGAAAGCAAAGGAGGAAATAGCGAAAGTCCAAGCAGAAAACGTCAGGGACTACAACCGGCGACGAAAGAAAGCGACCAAATATCAGGTGGGCGACCTGGTAGCCATAAAGAGAACTCAATTCGGAGGCGGCCTCAAGATGCGTATTAAATTCTTGGGACCATATCGGATCAACCGAATAATGGCAAAGGATCGGTACGAGGTTGAGAATGTGGGAGGCGAAGGTCCGTTAACTACCTCTTGCTCAGCCGATCACATGAAACCCTGGAAGGGCTTCACCCAGAACCAAGGACAAGGAGTAGAATCGTCTGGGACAGACGAATAATTCAGGATGGCCGAGTTGTGGGATTAATAATTGTACTCCCGGTAATATGAGAGAAAGATAGAAAGAGGGAATGAGAGAGAGTGAGAGAAAGTAAGAAAGAGGGTATGAGAGAGAGTGAGAGAAAGTAAGAAAGAGGGTATGAGAGAGAGTGAGAGAAAGTAAGAAAGAGGATATGAGAGAGAGTGAGAAAAAGCATGCATGTCACGTGTGAATGCGCGAATGTTCGATGAGTGAGTCAGTCCTGTTCGAACCGGCGAAAGACCTAATGATAGAGACGTTATCTGTAAAACTAATATATTATAATTCTTAAACATCACCGGTCTCCACCACTTCATTCACCCTAAGATCCCACATGTATGCCAATATAAATAGAAACAATGCGTATGCACGTATATAAATACATATACAATGGATGGTACATTTTTATTTTTTCAGATATTAAAAATGTAATGTAGGTAGTACAAAACTATGGCTTAATTATGTGAAGAGAAATGGAAAGTGATCTAAATTTTTCAAAATTAATTATACGTGAATAATATATGATAGAAATTGGAATATGTAGTCCAAATTATAGAACTTTCCCGTACATAAAAAGACCGTATAGCTTTATAATTTAAAGTATATTTTTATTTGCAAAGTGACAAGAAAAAGTAATATCAGCCGTTTCACGAATACTCAATTTATTATTAACAAAATATCCTAATTATGTAACAAGAATAATAATAACTAAATTGAAAACTCGAAAATCTTCAAAGATGTACATTTACACATAAATGTCACGGAGCAGACTGCCTTGTTTTCGTCTTTTAATGGCTTATCTATGAAAGAATGATAATAGAAACACAGTTTGAGATGAAGTGTAGAAAGTAGGAAATGGTGAGTCAACAGAAAGTGGTCGTAAGTTCGAGGATATACACGGGTCTGGTCACCAAATGTGTAAGTTGACATTAACTGAGATTTATGCGAGCCCTGAAAAAAAACGTAAAAATGAAAATGCATTGAAAGTAAGCATTACAAAAGAAAGGTTGAAAGGAAAAGAACCTTTCAAGATTTCGGCAAGGAAGTACTAAGAGTGGTGTAACAGCCACAAAGTTCAAGATATTCTCGAAAATGTTAAGCGCTAAACAGCCATTCTGTAAACTTGAGTATCCGTAACTAAAAAAACATACGTCCTTTATGTTTGACTGTTCTATAAGTCTGCAAAGTTTTACCAAAATCGGAAAGGGGCGATTTCAAATTTATTCTTACTAGATATTTAAGTCTTATAATTAGTTCTATCGTCAGAATATTTCACTTAATCATTTGTTAGCAATATTTAAATATCTAGGTAAGGCGAACGTCCTAGTACTCAAATGAGTCCCGGTAATTATCAATTGAATGGAAATTTTGTTATTAATAATGTGTTTGCTTATTTTGAATGTTTAAATTAATTAAATTGTAATAGCGAATGTATTAGCTTTATATAGGTATAATGAGCAATTTCTACAATTCAGTATTTATATCACGCAAAACTAAAACTATTATTATCAAATATTTCAAAATTCAATGTTTTTGAATTTGATTTACAGTAACGGAAGTAATCGGGAGAGTACATTCCATAAAGTCATAATTAATTGACGTTTATAAGCATTGGCCATGGAGGGACCCTCACGATGGCCGATCAGGTCGACGATGGTCGTAAAGCTTCGTCCCACGAATATCCCAATGCGTATTCACAATTCGTTAAAATTTGTAAAACTGATTGCTTTTGAGTTGGATGACTTGAATGTGATGTAGAGCTGATTGACTTTGATATTTGATAGGAAACAAGCCTATGAGTGATTGGTTGTGATGGGACCTTCACGATGGCCGGTCAATTCGACGAAAATGGAATGGTTCGTCCCACAAATACAAAATGTATTCTCGTGCCTTGATGACGATGATTGTCGAGTGATAAATGGTTATCACGCAAATCTCTGGGATGGTGGTTTATTAAGTGAATTGATATTTACGAAGGATCCGTATCAAGATTGAACGATTTGCCCAAAAAGGAAGACCTGCGAGCATTGGAGGGTAAGTCGAGCTGTGGAAGTGTATAACACAGCGAACCAATCAGGATTAGTCCGTAATTAGCTAAAAACACCGATTGGTGACAGGACTGAGCGACTAGTATCGCGAAAGATTTACCTCTCACTCTATGGTCGTAAGTATTGATGATGAATGTAGGTGACCCAAGCACTTGAGTGATTTGGGTCCTTCTATGGGTCTCGGCATTGGGGCATACTGCAAGACTGCTGAATGATTCAGCACGAGTGCATCTGCCCGCCGGGTTGATATGGATTTCGTAGACACTGTACACCGCAGGGGGTACACAATTTAGGACACGGAAAATAAACTTCTTTAAGGAAGGATATACTGATTTTAGATAAATAGCGTGCGTTCTGGTTTATTAGCAAGACTGTTGACAATAGTTTAGAAATCCGAGTTGTGGAGACGTTCTTGAGAAGTCATAAAATATCTTTTCAATACTAGACGATTGATGCGTCGTTTGGAACTGGTGCCCAGCTTTCTTTGAAAGGACTGTTTCCTTTCTAAAGCGTTTTAGCTTGTTGTAAAGAAGTTTTCACAAATGAGCGACATTTCCGCTGTTTGGCAAATAACCATTTCGTACAGCTTGAGAACGTTATGACTGAATGCTCATAAACACTGATTGTGAGTTGATATTATTCCGTGTTACGAGAATCGTGCAACTCGGCACAATTACTGTTACACAATTTTATAAATAGTGAAGATATTTTAAATATATTAAATACTAGAAAACTCAAATTAATCTTATTTCTTATACATTTCGTTTAAATATTGAAATTAGGTATTTCTTTTTCAACTTGTACGCGATAATATAATACTGACCAGTCAATAAACGCGTGTTTAACATTGGCACAATTTCATGTAAAACCGAATTATTATATTTATTGTATAAAAATCAGCATGTTTTGTATTCTATACATTTACATTAATAACAACTATACAAATATATATTGCATTAGGTCTTTACAACTTTTTTTCTACTTTTGTTATCTAACTTTTATTAACTCACGCCTTTCTCTTTAGTTGTTCGTCATTCGTTACGGTTCGCGGATCCTCTTGTATATATACACATGCATTCTCTCTCTCTCTCTCATCCACACTTACCTCATTCTCTCGGCCATACGCTCACTTGGTCGCGCTAAATTTGAACGATCCTACATACATAATTATGCTTATTTTTAAACTCGTCAGAATATCAACTTAAACAAAAACTTTATATTATACCTTCAAACATTTTTTTATATTATAAAAGATTGCAAAAAAGAATATTGTTTGTGCTGCAGTAACTGATTAAATCAGTTTATTATAAATAAAATATTTTCATTTCGCAAAGCATTACCATCTTGATTTTCATTATTAAACAGTAAAAATAATTAAATAAAATACATACTAAATATTTGAGACAGTAATAATTTGTAATCAGGACACGCCATAAATATTGTTTATATAGGTTCTTATTACGTTATCTGGAAGTACAAATTTTGCCAGGCGAATAAGCGTATTTAGTTATAACTTTACATTGTGTAAATATATAAGATATTATAATTATCTTAACTATCTCTTTAATTGTTTGACGACGAGGACGTTTACGTTATATAGGTACAATATTCTGCAATCCTACGAAAACTTTTGGAAACGTCAAAAGTTTGACAATATTTGATGACATATTATTAGATTACATCGATTATAAATTTTCAATTTAATGGAAGTAACTAAATGCATATTTTATTAATATTTTGAATACAAAATATTTTATTAGTTAGAACGAACAACGATCATTGTCAAGGTTTCTAATGGCTCACATAATTTCATGACATACCAATATCAATTTAAAGTTTAACGTTCGTTAAATATGACCGTACATACGCTATCATTAGTGTCCTTAATATTAAATTGTCGACTGTTAGATAAATAATTTATTTACGCGCAGCACAGAGTAAACGATTAGGTTCATTTTGAAATCTTAAAATTTCCAGCTATCGACGTGTAAAGTTTTAATACCATACCCCTCATATTCAACAGTAAATGAAGTACTGAAAATTTTATTCATGTGTTCTGTGGGAAGGTTGCTAGAGACGCAGTAAACTTCGTTCGGGGAGAAAAGCTACATGATTAGCTTAAACTTTTATCTTAGCTTTTTTTTTTTTTAAGAAAATTGTACCAATATATATTTTACATTTTCCTGATTAAAATAAGATCAAACATGATGTAATTTGGACTATATTCATTAGTTTAATTGATTGTAAGAGATCAGGAAAGGCGGCACGATAGGGCGTGAATTTAAGAAAGGACTTGGTAGTATACTTCGTTTATTTTATGGCGTTTTTCCTCGGCCACAGTCAGAACAGGAACGCCTTCTCGGAAAAATATTGTCCCCAAAGGTAGATCAACGTCACCGTAGCCCTTGACGACTATTCATTGTCTTTTGGCCTCGAAAAACTTTCCCTTGCGACCAGGAAAACACCCTGACAAAAGGCACATAGTCTGCTTTGGCTGTCCGCATTTATACAAACCTTCAATTTCCTAACATGATGATAATAAGTTTCGAACGCAGAGAAGGATAGCGAATGAAAAAGAAGTACATGCTGCGATTATAGTAGTCGGAAAAGATGAAAAGCCTATTGTATTGTTTACAATACAAATGTGTTACAACGTTCTTTATTTTTAGTCCTTTTTTATACAACTTTTACCAACATATTTATGACGTTTTTGTAACTACTGTGGTATTAAAATTCGTACTAAGCGCGAATCGGCGCGTGTGAGTAAGTATGATTTAATGTACTAATCTGGAGGCGTGATAGATTGAATGTTTGGAAACGAATGATGTAATTGGCAAGGATGCGTGTGAAGAGCGAAGACGAATGAGTGTGAGAGAGACAGAAAATGGACGCAGCGATGAGCGAACCGCGAGTGTGAACGTTAAAATGTGCGGTACAGCGAGAGCATGCGGAAGTAAGTGAGAATAAAGAATTTAAAGAAGTTATACAGCTATCTGATATTCCTACACAACTCGATATACATTTATTCGTCTAAGTGTTTATTCGTTTGTACCACGCTACATACCGCAATTTTGGGTCTTTTGTCTTGGAAGTTTGAAGATAGACTCGTAAGACACCCTAAATTTGCTGTACACATTTTAATGGCAATCTGACGACAGAGACCTGTCGTTACCGACGTCGATATTCGTCGAATCGACAAAAAAACTGTGTTTTGGTATTGTTTCCGATCATTTTTGACACATAGAATCGGCTGAAAGCACGTTAAAAGTTCTATAACTCATCATTGACAACAATACTTCATCGTCATTGGTGTTTGTCGTCGTCAAATCATGTTTGGTATCGTTTCCGATAGTTTCAGACACGCGTAATCATTTGAAATGACTTTAAAATCTCTACATTTTACGCTTGTTCTACGTCTACATATGTTTACAGTTGGTGTTCGCGCCCAAATGGTTGCAGATTTGAAGGTTGATAAAGAAATAGGAGAATTGATGATATTCAATACGAGTAGACTGTATTTTAATTTATTGGAAAGCGTGACTACCAAAAGACCGTCCCTTCTGAATAAAAAAAAACAATGTGTTCGACAATCGGAACACAACTTGAAAATGACTCTCAATGCTTGCTGAGAATCTTCTGCCTTCGCAAGCAAGCCGAAAAAAATCAATATACATATGTAACAACAGATCTTCTAATAGTTTCAGCTTCGAGGTTGAAAACTTTTTTTACTTTTCTATATACTAGTACGGTGACCTGCACGGTCTGCGAATTTCAATACTTGCCACATGTTTTATAACACCACTGACCTACGTTTTAAATTCAAACCTTGGATCAAGGGTTTGAACAACGGTCGTGTCATAAACTTGGCCTCTATAATACATTCTTAACAGCAGGTACTTTAAATTTTACACATTCTTTATTTTTTAATATTTTATACCATAAAGTAACACATTTACGCGCTTGAATACTAAAATAATTGTGAATATGTTTATGAACTCAACATATTGAATGTCATCTTTAATAATCAATTTGACGATGTTATACAAATGGAAACTTGAAGATATGTTACGCGAGTATGGTAATAAGTTAGCATGGTCAAAAAATATATGTTTCTTAAACGTAGTTAAACTACTACGCGAACAACACTAGTTATAAAAGAAAGTTATATAAGTATGCATCAATATAAAATAACACAAATTTATTGAGAAAGTGATATAAATTGTTTATTATAGACCCTGAAAAGAAATTAAATACAGATGCATCACATACTATATTAAAATCAAAGGAAGAACAACGCTCAATGACAAACGAATTAATTAAAATTCAATGAATTAGCCAAAATAATTAATTGAAATTAAAAAGTGATCAGGATTTTCTTAGAAGGTCCTGAAAAGTATGGAAAGAAGAAGAGTCCTGAACGACCGCAAAATTTAATACCTCGACAAAAACGAGCAATCACAGAGCAGCTTTAAATTTAGAAATTATTGCATGGTAAACCGCAGAAAATGTTGCATTAACAACTAATGTTAAAAATATTTGTCATATTTTAAAAAAGTGTGAACACTTAATGTGACAGAAATTACGACAAAATGCTTGAAAGGAACAGCACTACAATTTGGAAAAGAGTATGTACAAATGTATAAAAAATGGCGAATGATCATATTTACTGATGAGGCATAATTTAATTTAGACGGATCTGATAGCTTTCACTATTATCACAATTTATTAGTATTTTATTAAATGAATTATTATTATTAATATTTTCGCTATTATTACAATTTGAATTACAATTAATAATTCTTTGTAAGAATATAAAATGTATATATAATGAGATATTATGAACTGAGTATATTGAGTTGCATAATTGTGGGGAGCGAGATAAGAATGTTTGTGCGGTGTGGCAATCGGATCGGGCGAAATGAAGAGTGTTTGGATCGAGTGACATGTAAACGAAGAGTGTTTGGATCGGGCGACAATTTTTCGGAATGGGAATATGTATACATATGCGTGGATTTGGGAGGAGAAGTGTGTTGTGAGAATTGAAGGAAGAGTCAGTTGAGAGAAAGCGTCCAAAGAGAGAAGTCAATTGTATTTTGTTTTTATATTAAACATTATTTTTGTTAAAACGAGAATTAAGTCACTAAGATCCCTACATAATAGTATGGAATACATACATTGAAAATCAATGATAATACTCGACTTTGTAACCAGAATTCCAAACTTTATTTAACATCGCAATCTAACCTACTCTTATGACTAACCGTAACGAACTCGCTCTCATCATCATGCACCCAGACGCATTCTCTCTCAAAATCATTTTCTCTTTTTCTAAACCGAATCACTGTCACTCTAAATTAATCTTTCAACGATACACGCGTAATTCTCAAGCATTCCTCAAACTTGATCACCGAACACGATACTCGAATCGATCATCCTAATAAACGATCATCTCTCACAAACGCTTCGCAGCAATCAATCGAATATGTTCACGCAATCAAGTTATTTATCTTTTTCATTCTCTACTATTCAAATATTAGAAGATACTACGCTTAATACAATTCACTATTAATATATATAAGCTAACTAAATCAACTTGAAACAGTTATTTATTAATTTAACTCTATAATTAATTCAATAATCGCCCATTAATTGGAAATATTGGCATCGCCATCCATAGCAACGGGTTTTAAAAACGACGGATATAACCTACAGCGACACCGAGAATCAGACGTCTGAACCATAGCGATACAAATAAATACTGATTCTAATTAATTATTAATCAAGATTACTGAATTCACCATTCAAAGTAATTGTCTTCAGAGACCAGGTTTCTCAAATACGCATACAGCAGATCCCAAGTGCCTGAAGGACGGTACACAGCGTTTTGAAAAAGTCAGAGCCTTCTTTTTCCTTACAATGGGGGAAATGCATAATGAAACTCAGAGCCTGACAATTCTTTTGGCCGTTTCTAGTGAGATTATTCCAGAAACATACCTATTCAATCTAAAGTGATCTAGCCTTAGAGTGATCCCGTCTGAATTAAATCGAAGATTAATCTGCTCATTCGATGCCTGATACATGCGTATTTATCCGAAGAAATCTGATTTAGAGTGCGCGGGCGAAGTTTACCTTTCATTTTTTGAATTGCCTTTTGTTATTGAAGTCTATTGATATATATAATACAAAAATCAATATATGTTTTCTACAAAAATGCGCGGCTTGTTGCGTCTATAAGACTCATTGAGAGCAGCAATCGACAAATCTTTGCCTGATTTTTTAACCGACCATCGTATTCGCGTATAACCCTACGACTGTTTGAAGACATATGGATATTGGGGATGTATATAAGTAGAGGTTGAATAATAAGAAAATGGATACGTAAAAATAAATTATTTAATAAGGAAACACTTATGTGGTAGGCTACTAGTGAGATGATAAACGTAAAGTGTTACGTGTTATGACGCGAGGAAAGATATTGTTTCCCTTAAATAAAGAGAGGATACTGTCTCTCCTTGTGAGTCTAGTACTGAGCTATTGTAAAACTATTTCTCGTCTCACTTCCACTTGAATTTTTGGAATTAAGTACAAATCGGCGGCCCTCTGATCAGATGATAGATTCACTGACCTCACCCCATTTCGAGCATCCGAAACGCGGTTTGTGCGAAGTAAAAGCTGTCAGTGAAGGTGAAAGACACGAGAGTAGGAATTTAACGACGTGATGGAACTTCTGCCACGATACCTGACCGAATTGATGGGCTTCGGACCCGATCTTAAAGCTCTTTGGAAACTCACGTTCATAACAATTACAATTAGCCACTGAGGATAGAGAAACTCAAAAAAATACAAATTGCAGGATTAAGAAATAAACTAACTGTCAAAAACGACTTTGTTGACTTGCATGTGATAAACGTGCTGGCAATTTGCATTTCAGGTGCTGTTCCTTTTACAAGGTGCTAGCCACCCATTGAAAATAAGGATATTACTAAGAATAGGTAATAAAGATGGTAAATAAGACTATGAATTTAACCGTGAACACGTTAATGGTGTGTTTAACGACGAATAGTTAATTAATGGTTGCCAATTTGTAGTTTTATGGAGAGTTAAAATAAATGAAGGTAAACGTTACGTTTAGGGGAGGCAGCGCCGATGACCTTGACCATGACATATTGGGAAGGTAGTTCTCCTGAATGACTCTCAGAAGGTTTTAGGTGTCGCTCGTTTTTTATTAAATAGTTATTAATAAAAATGTATTATTACTATTACATTACAAACTGCGTACACGTATACTCAACGTGACCTTGACGTTCGCACAGTTTATGAAGATCACACTCCTGAGTATTCCCCGAAAAGTTGTGCTGTCTCTCATTTTTTATTGAAAAGTTATTAGTCTATAAAAATTACCGGAGTATGTATACGGTGTCTGATATTTTTCTGATTATATATAATACGAATGTTATAATAGCTCAAACATTTCTGATTCTATGAAATATCGGACTACAATATGTTCGGAACGTATCATTTACGATGGCGGTGCCGCACTGGACTACGTATACAATTATTCCAAATAATTGTTAATCAAAAAAATTGGTATTTTAAAATAATTATTTTCGTACTTTAGGACATGGAAGGTACTGCACCTCCATCCCAAAATAATATAGTCTAACCCATCCTAATCTGTTTTTAAGATAGATCAAACTACCCAGCAATTAGATTTTATTATTTCGGGATTGCGTTACAGGGAGAAGGATACAGTCCCTTCCCTGCCCATGCCTTCAAATCCACGAAGGTAATACTTGAAATAATAGCATACTCAGCAACATACCAAGTACGAATATTCAAAGAAATCAAAACAAAACAGTCGATTAGGAAATGCAAAAAATCGTTTATATACGATAATACGTCCAATATGTATCAGTATGTCATATAGCTGTGTATCTGTCGGTTAGACCATTTCAAAATTTTTTGTATTTCCAATATGCATTTACATGAATTTATCAATATAACGTATAATTATAATTCCTTATGGAACTTTTTGTATGAGAAGAAAGTGGTTCGTAACAGAATAATATGTCCAAGCTGTCGCGATGATTTAACACTAGCTAATGCTTCTGAAAATACTTTATTTCATTGCGTGAAAATCTATTATAAAATTACAGAAGATCGAAAGCGACGAAGAGTGACGTCCAATTTCAAAATTAGTGCATTCCATGGAAAGTAGTTTGAAAAAACACAGATGGATTTGATAAAAATATGTCGGTTTATAACCTATTTTTCGTTGCTGCAACCACCACGACATATCTATTTAATGAACGAGCTGGAAATAAATAATAGAGATGTAGTCCATTGGGCACAATTTTGTCAAGAGGTAACATATGCCATACATTAATCATTTCACGCTATTTACTTATTTTTGCTTTGAAGTAATATTGTACGTTTTTCTGCTAAAGTAATTGTAGTTACTTCAACAATGGGTAATGAATAAGGAAGACGTAATAGGTGGACCGGATAAAATTATTGAAATAGATGAGGCAAAAATATACAAGAGAAAATATAACAGAGGGCATGTAATATAAAGTCAATGGGTTTTCGGTGGTATTGAACGAGATAATAAAACAGTTTTTATTTTGCCTGTGCCAAATCGGAATATCGAAACACTTACCGATGATTCGAAAATACGTTGCTGCCGGTTCAGTTATTCATACCGACAAGTGACGTACATACGATGGCTTGCGCAATAAAAATTATGTACATGGAACAGTAAATCATTCGAATCATGTTGTAGATTCTCAAACTGGTGTTCATACACAAAATATAGAAAGATTGAGAAGGCATATAAGAACAAATAATCCTCACTATGGTACTCGTGAATATCATTATACAAATTACCTTGCAGAACTTTTGTTTAAAAGAATTTTTTGAGAAGAATTTTTGATAAACGCATTGTAAAATTATCTGCATTAATGAGTTCTGTATATCCGTTAGATCATTTGAATACTGATAAAATTTTCATTTTACATATTCATAAACTGTTTTTTATATTATAGCATAGTAATCGTCTGTTCATTATCGATCTATTATATGACCTTTATATGCTAATAATTTTTTAATAAAAAACGAGCGACGGCTGAAACCTCTTGGATATTACTCATGAGGGTGATCTTGACAAGATACGCCAAGGTCAAGGTCATTAGAGCTGCTTCCCCTAAACGCAAGGTTTACCTAAATGAAATAAACTTTATGAAAATAGGTTTCGTGGATATGCTGCCGAACACTTCAAACTGCGCTGAGAAATCAGAGATCTATAAACATGCTATCTAATTAGGTCGTACTTCGGAGAACTAAATGTTGATGATCGTCGCTGTAACGTAAGTGCAACAAAATCAATATATAAAGCGACGTATCGATAAAGCGTAGGACGCCTCGAGTACGGGGAAGAAGATTATAGTATTTGTAGTCCACGTTGTAACCGTACGACAGGGTCGCCGATACAGTTACATAATTATAGGTGTATATGGCGAAGGGACCCCATCAAATTTTGTGTGATTAATAGCGCAAGTGCGAACTGACCCCCTCTTCTATCAAGAATTTCGCACCTAGCGAGGTGCGTACGGATCGTGAGATCGCTCTCTTTCGTTTTGTGATGCCCGGTTTGGGAACAGTTTCTCGAAACTGTGTTCACTGGATAGGGTATCACTTAAATAAATGCACTTAAAGATCGACGTTCGTAGAAAAGTATAACTTTATTATAAACTATGGCAAAACGATGAATACGATTATAACAGTTAACGTGGTCGGAAAATCTAGGACTGCCTGCAGGACGGAAAAGTAGAACTATTTATGAATTTTGGGAACTTACTCTGAATAGTGGCCGTGGAGGTGGAAAAGAAAGGAGCGTTTCGGGAAGTGTACTATGAACTATGACTATGACGGCAGAAAGAAAGGAGAATTGAAAGATGAACTGTGAGTAATGTTGGGAGTTGATGACGGACGAGAATAAACATTTGGTTAGGTTAAGAGTGACTAAACTTATACAGAGTGTATAACAGTTTGAACTCTCTATGAGTAAAGACGCATCATTAATCAGGCTGAGTATAGATCACATAAATCGCAAGCAATTTTAAAATGACGGTGAACACCGTATTCTGGATGAGCGACCGAGCGACAATTCCGAGACCTATTCGCAACTTGGCGCTTGTTTGTAGGCTAACGGGAATTATTAATTTTTCCCCGCAAAACACGACCGATGCAGCCGGCAAACAATAGCAGCTCGTGAGGAGTCAGTATGAATTTATTTTAAATAATATTACGTGCGATAGATCGATTTTATCTCCGACGGAATACGGTTACGCGAGCGAAAAGGAATTTGAGAACACGGATTAATTCTTCGTAAAGCGAATATTATATTTCGAATTATCTGTTTATTTGGTAGCGGTCGATTCTAAACCGATGAGGAATGTGTGTTTTTGCGTGAGGTATGTTCGCTCTGTTTGTGTTCCGGGTATCGAGTTTCTTCTTATTTCTTATTAACCGACTTCGAAAAAGGAGGAGGTTACTCAATTTGATCAGTATATTTTTTTTTTCTATGTATGTTCGCCGTTTACGCCTAGCTGGATGGACCGATCGGAACGAAACCTTTTGCATCTGGTAGGTTCTGACTCCCCATTGGTACCATTATCAAAAAATTTTTCATTTTTTAATTACAAAGTGTTGTTATTGCAAAAAAACCGGCAACTTTTGAAATAAACTTTTCTCGATTTTAGTGTGCTTTTAATATCTTATCACGGACATGATTCTGAACAATCTTGTTCATATATAAATTTCGCGGAAAGGTTTAGTTTTCGAGATATTAGCGAAAAATTGTTATTAACTTTTGAAATCAACTTCGAACGATTTTAATGTCCTTTTAATATGTTGTCAGGGGCATGGTTCTGAACAATTATTTTCATATACAAATTTCGCGGAAAGCTTTAGTTTTCGAGATATTAGCGAAAAATTGTTGAAAATTTTTGAAATCAACTTTGGACGATTTTAAGGGCAGGATCCCGTTTGTGTTTACCTCCGAATCGATCGAAACGCCGATGTACATGAGCGGAGAATAGTGGAAATAAAAAGGCCGCAAATCAGAAAACTCGCGTTGCGCTATCTACCGGTCAGACCTACAACTGTACCTAAAATGATTCCTATTAACCACCAACTTCTGGCAGAGAAACGATGCGAGGCATAGTTGCCGGATTGTTACGCTGTTGCCATATCTATCAATCTATTTTTAGACATCAAGAAACTTGTAGGAATACGGGCTCGAGGCTCGAGCCAAGCTTCCCAATCGCAACGAGCGCAAAAGGAGGAAGGAAGCGTTTAGAAGTCTTGCCTCGTAATCGCTGGATGCTTTTGGGCGCAGGATCGAATCCCCGCTTCCTTTTTTCATGTTATGTCTTTCATTTTTTTTTTTTGTAATAAATTTAATATTAGTTAGGTTACATTATACTATCTACAATAGTTCCGGTATTATATTAAATACTATTGCATATACTATTATGTACAATTTTTTTTTATTCTGTGAATGTAGAAATGTATAACGATAATTCAAAAAGATATTTGCATCTGAAAGTAATGCATTAATGTCAAACTTTGATAATTATTAATAATTATTTAAAACATATTTTGTAATAAGAAGACTCATTGACAGTCGACAAGAGGAAATGTGTTATACTATTTTCTGTTATAATATAAATTCGGTGCAATGTGATCGCCCTATTATTCTTACTAAAGAAGAAAACTTCCACAAATTGTTTGGGTAAATGCGTAGAGTCGGCGGTGCTACGATGCTGAGATTCCGGGTTCGATTCCCGGCAACCGAGAGATTTATATAGCGCAGCAGCTTTTTCTTACCTAATTCCATACAATAATTCATAGTATTGTTACAAGTCCGTTATTCTCATAACCAAATATTTTGCTTATTTTTGTGGTAATGACTTTATTTTGCTTTCTCTTTAAACTACGGAAATGGTATAGCCAATGAAAAGGTATACAAAATATAAACAGAACATGATGCGATTAAAAATATTTCGGTATTTTTAATTCGTCATCAAATGAATAATGTAATTTAATTGGTATATATAAATGCATATGCATCAATCTTTTTACTCTTTGTGCTATATGTTTTAAACTTTTATGAATACGTAAATAAAGTAGCCATTTACATTTAGCTGAACATTTGAATTATGTGACGTGCGCAGTGCAATGCGCAGTGCCATACCCAGTCCAGAAAACTGTATGCAGTTATCGACCGTTTCGTGTTTTCATCGACGTTGTAGGTAACTTGGCCAAAACCACGAAAACATGCGACCAATACTACAAGCGCTCGTAGCGGATAATCGTGAAACTATTATTGTATGGCGGAACATCGTTGACAGGCGCCAGTGCACATAATCGTATTTTACAGTTTACGTCTTCCAGAAGTGATAAATTGACAAAAAATGGACCAAGGCGATATTGTACTATTACAGTAATGCTGCGCTGCTATCGTTTTCCGTGAGTAAATCTCTAAATTTTCTGTAAACTGTAAAATACGGCGCAATGTGTCTAGGGACCGCCATCTTGATTGTTTGGCTCTATGTCTGTCTCACGCTTACATCTCGCGAATTTTTCGTTTTATTCAATCTGTGATGTTTGTTGGCGTAAAAACGATAGCAGCGCAGTATTGGGTATAGATACCGGTGCTAAAACTGTCCATAGAAAGTGAATTTATGCAATTTTCGAGACGTAAACAGTAAACTACGAAATCGTCCCTCTCTCTCGCACATCGCCTATACGTGCACGCAGCGCTACGTGTGAGTTTACGCACACAACTATTGCGGGATCCTGCCCTTAATGTCCTTTTAATATGTTATCATGGGCACGATTCTGAACAACTTTTTCCTTATCCGCAATTAAGGGGAAGCTTTAGTTTTCGAGTTATTAGCGAAAAACTATTGTTACTAATATGTATATTGAATTCTACGTATGCCTCCGTGTCTCTGGTGGTGTATGAGTCAACATGCAGTCGCCGATTTTCTACTGTTTCCATAAACACGTCTTGTCGGCCGAAAATCAATGTATAATAACTATTGTTATTGCAAAATCCTATTCTTCGGTATTGTTATGTAAGAAATGCACCGATCGCGATGGAACTTTTCGAATCTCGAAGATCTTTCCAAGATGATCTCATTTGTAACAGACATTTGTGGGACTCGTTAATTGTTAATAACTATTGATATTGCAAAAGATTTATTCTTACCTTGCAAGAAATATGGCGAATTTTCAAAGTTGTTGCTGTAAGTAGATTTCGTCAATTTCTTTATCAATTGGCCGCAAATAAACAGAAGGAAAAAAAATACGCCGAATTCGAAATGCACAAAAAGTATACAATAAAATAATTTTAAGAAAAAAAATACGCCGACTTCGAAATGCACTAAAAAGTATAAAATAATTTCTATTACCTAATAAAGTAATTTCTATTTCATTCAATCATACAATTACGTCACAGATATGAATGCAACCTATTTACTCGTTAGGTAGTATATTAAATACATTTCAACCTTTTCGGAGGCGGCGCAGAATAAAAATACCTCAGTAAATGTTGCTGCCAATAACCAGTTGATTGTGGTATGGCGTATTGGAAATTAATAAATCTTGAGAAAGAATACGAACCATTATAGATATATCTGGTAATATACGTAAATGTAACGACGGCATCTTCATTTCGCAACGTTTCTGATATAAATGAAATTGAATCGACTTCGTTCGTATGTGGAAGCCATGGATCTAATTGTAAGAACCTATAAACGGAGCCCACGACGCGGGAATTACCAAATTTGCGGCAGATGGGCTCTGTCTTTATAGTATATGCGGCGATCGAGTCTTTCCGTCGCATACTCTTTGAATCTAGCCCTTTGCGGACTACCGCCGCATATATGCGTTCTGCGTAAATCATCAAATTGGCCGAAGAACTCATATATGCGTTTGGCGAAAACAGTTGATTGGGCCGAGAAACGCATATTACCGCTCAAAAGTATCCGGACACTTGCTTTTGTTCAATAAAACATAGTTTAACTTTGTACGAAAGTTATTCAGGGCTATTATATCAATTGTAATTATTATTATTATCTTTCTTGAGGTAGCATAACATAATAGAATTAATTTTTAAGTACAAATTATACAATGAGTGTGCGTAAATCAAATTCCTGCCCAAAAATACGGAATCTAATGGAACGGTTTCGATGCTTAAAAGAGTCTTAATTTCTTTTTGTTTCATTTCTATGGTACAGAACAAATTCAGAGTGTTCTTCGATATGTATCAAGTGTCTGTAAACTGTTGATGAGATGTTTATGTTCTCTCAATGGAGATACGAATGGAGGTAACGCTATGCACTCGACAGCTTCGGTTTAGTTTGTCTGTAGCTTCTTTTCCATCGAGACATGAGTTCCAAATGAGAATTATCAATAGAAAAACGTTCCAGTATTCTGATTCTTGCAGAAGAAGGATATGCAGTTAGGGAAATTGAAAAAATTCCGAAATCAACAGTGCATGACACTATTAAAAAGTATGCAACTAGCAGTGGTTGCTTATAAAAAAAGGACAGGACGACCAGTGAAGACAACTAAATTCGAAGACTGATGTATTGAAACACTAAGCAAACGTAAAAAACATCTTAGAGCACCACACAGAAACAATCAGAAAATTTGTAGAAAGATTGCTGAGATTAGTGCAAGCGGTAATATCTAACCGCGGTGGATACATTGATGAATCTCGTTATTTGTTGATTGTTGTAAGTTTCACATACATAATTTTTAATTTCAAACGTTAAATATTTCATAAGCAACAAATAACAATTTTTAATGACTATCGCAGCAGGAGCTAGGCCCCACGGTACGGTTCACTTCGAACCGTCCCGTCCGCAAAGGACTAGATTGACCATAGTTACATTCTATACGCACTAACACCTACTTCGCGGCGTGCTGTCGAGTTATATGTATAGAAAAAAAAATAGCTATACAAGCTTTGCCTATGTTCGGCTGTCCAAAGGTTGACATGTTCAAGAAAATCTTATAATTCTGCGCCGCCTCCGAAAAGGTTGAAATGTATTTAATATACTACCTAACGAGTAAATAGGTTTCATTCATATCTGTGACGTAATTGTATGATTGAATGAAATAGAAATTACTTTATTAGGAAATAGAAATTATTTTATACTTTTTAGTGCATTTCGAAGTCGGCGTATTTTTTTTCTTAAAATTATTTTATTTCTTATATCAGTTCTGTGTATACGTTCGCATTTTTTCGAATAAATACGGTTACGGTAATTTATGTTAAATTCCGAAAACAATTATTTCGTAATCTTTGAGCCTATACCAGGAAATAATGTACCCGTCGCACGAAAGGTGGACGGTTACAACGTCTAATAGCATTTGAGAAGACACTAAAATAAAGAATTAGTCAAAATATTTTACTTTTGTGCTCTTCCAAACTATGCTTGCTTCCCATCATTCCAATAACACAAAACTCATCCCTATACTAGACGTGTATAAAACTATACGTATATAGTAAAGTCTCGATGTAAGCGAAAACGACCTGTACGATATAAGCAAAAAATATGTTAGATAATTACTTATAAAAATTAGGCAAGGCACTATTCTATTCAAAGGTGCTGGGGTAAGCGCCATGCGGTCTCTCATGGTCCTCTCACCAAAGGATGCAATATCCTCCCCACTCCGTGGCCAGATCCTACTAGAACACCCTTATCTCTTTGCACGCGCCACGCAGCACCATGACGGCGGGTCATCGGCCACGAGGCACGGCATCTTCGGCAATTCTCAAAAGAAAAGGCATCGACCTTTAATAATAACATCCGCGACTCTTCGAACTCGTCGCGATCCTAAGCTATCGGTTACCACCGATCCTTAACTCGATGACAGACATAGGTTTATGTTATTGTCATCCTAAGACCCCTGAGAACCGGGTCAAAGTACGGGGTGCAATGACCCTGATACGTGTGCCACCTTTGCACACGACTTGACGCTAACAAATATATCTCCGCATTTGGGAAGAAGGTCCTTCGAGACGCCGCCAAACTCGTTCGCCAAGAACATGTAACATGATCCGGCCCGAAAATAAGTCCTGTTTTGTCTCATTTTAATTAGAACAATGTCAAAATCTATTGGTATAGGTTTCATAGTAAACAAATGTAAATTAAAAGTTTTACTCTTGCATTGGTATTGTCTGAGGGATATGACCCAACCCGAGTATCGAAGATCTTAACCCTTCAGTGGTGGGGACAATTTTTTCACTAATATCATCCAGTTCACTTCCGCTTATGTCGAGATTTTACTGTAGAAGGAAATATACAATAAGATATCTCTTTGTTCCTCGGTGTACTAACATTGACGAGGAACCGAGAACACGTGGATGAAAGAGGGAAAGAGTGGGGAGACTAGCGCGAGCTGCGACTCTTCGTCAGTTGTCCTATACCAGTCAGTACGCGTCGTGACTTCGCAACGTGCTCTTCGTGTCTACGAGTAGTGCACGTTAACGGTAGTAAGTGATCATTTAACGACAATTATCTATAATAATAAATGTTACCGAACGAAAAAAAATGTTACTTATTCTCGTGTCTATGTGACCAATAAATTTTTTCCGTGCGTATTTCATGGTGCTGCATGGCTTCGAATGGTTTTAGATCGTACCGAATTGGTGAGTCTTAAAAATATGTTGTTACTTTCTTCACTGTCAAAATAACACTTGTTTAAATTTATTTGCAGTTTTATTTTATTTTGACACTATTTGATGCGTATTTTTACAATACATGCTTCCTTATTGCGTGTGGATCGTTAATGTGATTTTTATTTATTCTTCGTGAAAATTTATTTCAAACTTTTGACTATGCTTAGAATGGAATAAAGTTGTCCAAAGTTTTAGCCCAATTGAATCTGCAAAAAATATATCAAGTTCTGGAATATTCAAATAATTATTTAAAATCATACGAAATTGATTTTATTAAAATACCCGTTCAATTATTAATTAAATAAAAGATGTGTCAAACAGGAATTGTAGAACTTTATAAGATACATCTTTCATATTTTATCTGTTTTTGCGAATAACGAACTGTTTTTGAAACGGATTAAAAAAACCAGAAAAAGTTCTTTCACATTGTCAAAATTTTTGATTTTTAAACTTCAAATATGTTTGGAACATTTTTCATTTATATAGAAAATTCTTAATTTTAATCTTTAAGAACCATCTTTTTAAATAAAACTTTATTGATCAGTCGGAAAATTGTAAAAATTATTTGAACGGAAATGGACAAAATATATGTAAAGAAGACTTATTCAAAACTCGTCGAATAACAAAATTCTTTATTTTTTTTTTCTTTAGTTCAAAATTAAATTTCAGTGAATACAGAAAATATTCGAATGTCGATAAATTTCGTACATTTTGTAAAGTTAGAAAAACTAATTTTAAATACAACGTGTTCATGCAGTGCTATCTCTAACAACGCGATTTCGAGTAATATGATTCTGATTATACCAGAATTTTTTTTTAATTTCTCTGATCGTTTCTAATTATTTTGTTTAGTGTAACTCAATTTTTTCCATCATTCCAAATAAGAGAGTTGAGAAACAGTTAATGCAAGTTTGTTCGTGTTTATTCGTTGCTCACTGCATACACGTTAGTGATTCCGAATTACAACAGTTGACAGTGGTGTTTTTTAAAGAAAAATCAACCGGTCAATGTTCTTGCAAGCTAGAGGTTTCGGTGGATGCACAGAAACAAACGAATTCTTATGAACTGTTCGTCAACTGTTGAATTTGATGTTAGTCGATGTATGTGCTGATGATTTCAGAAATAGTTTGTATCTATATGAGTTTAAAATTACAAATTTGGATGAATATACGTGTAAAGAAAAATAATTAAAAACGGTTTTTTCTGGAATAAGAAATTTTATAACGCCAGGTGTTTAGACATCTTAATGAATAAAAAATTCAGTTTTCAAAGATTAGCTTGCGATGGAAATGGTTGAAAGAAAGAACTTTTTAATGTCATAGTACGGACATTCTGAACAATAAGGAACCATTGATTGTTTACTGTAGAAGCGATTGAATATAGAATAAACTATAATAAGTGTAATTAATTGATCCTATGTATTATTGGTTGTTGTCGTCTTTCTTTTCTCATATGATAAAATAAGTGTGCAGTAAATATTAAGTTAACCAAAAAGTTATACCATTTTTTTCAATAGATAACATTTATTCAATTTATTTATAAACATTTTCTTTTTCCTATAACAAATATATGACTTTAAAAAATTTTACGGTATCTTATTAAAAAACAATGCCAAATATAATGGAGCTTTTTTTCTGTTATAAATAACACAAGATGAAAGATACAAAGACTGATTTTGACAATATTATTTCACATTATTATAATTAGGTTGACCAAAAAATTCTGTCGTTTTTATCAGTACCTTATGTTTATTTAATTTATATGTCGGCACTCTCGTTTTCTTGAACAAATGTACACAGTTCTGCAGCCTACATTTTAAAATATCTTACTAAAAACACAGTGCTAAATATAATGGACATTTTATGTGTTGTGAATAATTAAAAACGTAAGATATAAAGACCGACTTTAGTAATATTGTATGATTTTCATAAAGACAAAAACGTTGAAATTCGAAAAAGACATGTATATTTAGTAAATAGCGAGGTTGCACTAAATTATTGTAAGTGTCAGTTTCGATTTGGAAAATTTCGTATAAAAAATATTTCTATGAATGATCCATGTTCTAGAAAAGCAAGCATAGTTATGGTTAGTGATAATTAAATAAACATCATGATCATTAATAAGCCTGCTTATACTTTCAAAAAACAAAGAATGTGTATAATAAAATTTTCATTACATGTGTCAAATTTGTAATTGATTTTCTCCTTAAAAGGTAACAAACTTTCTGATTAACTCACTAAATTAGTAAACTTTTATCGATTAAATCCGAAGTACCATAAAGTGGTTTCGATATGGAAGCAACATTTTATAAATCTTTCAGCAACCTTGCACCTGTACGTGTCCAATATTTGCATCAGTACTGATTTTCCGTTGACTTACTACCATATAAACCTAATATTTTATGCTGTTTGAATGGCGCGAACATAACTTAGTTTTCAATAGAAAATTGTCCGTAAAATCTGTGTTTCAATCAATTGTCCAAAGCTATTTTGCAATGGTAAATTTAAAATCCTCGTTTTCATTAAAATCATAAGTGTAATAACTAGGAGTTGATTTAACTAATAAGTTTCATAAATATACTAGTGAATATTACGATTACTTAATTTGCGGAAGAAATGCAGCTTTTTAATATGTACAAATTATGACTTACGTACATTTAAATTACAGTACACTTAATTATCATAGCTGTTGAGATCTGTGAATTCTGTTACAGCCTTACCTTTCTAAGTATACCTATTTGCACATTGTAAATAATAAAATCACAGTTGTTTTTACCATCGCAATTATTTTGTTATATTTGACATAATTTTCATTACTTCTAGAATAAATAGTTTTTGGTTTTTAATTGTTCAAAGCATTCACATCGCATTGTAACAGAACTTGTTTCAGTAATTTCCACAACTCGTTAATTACTGTCATTATTTTTGTTATTGTTATTAAACACTAATCTACAAAAATCTTTATAAACGATTAATTTACAAACAGACTATCGTGAAAAAAATAACGAGACGTTAAACTTGGATCTAATCGAGTTGCAAGTATACCTATACTTGTACTCCCAACTATACTTCAGTATTCTCATCACTTTCGAATGACACTTCTCATTTCTTAGGATGAATAGGCTTATGAGAAGGAATTTGTTGCTTGGCGAGGAAAGCCAAAAGACAGAAGTCGCTTTTAGTACGTCTTTTTTTATTACCACAATTAAGCATAACTATAAAGAGATCCATGTCAGTTTTTTCTAGAGAGAGGAGAGGGTAGTTTCCAACAACATAGCGAGCGAGTTGGCATTTCTAATTCTCCATGTTATCTAGGGGAACGTTGTGTAGGTGCTTCCAAACAATACGAGCAAAAATTCGTGGCTTCAGTTATACGTTAATTTCTTTTTATTACAAAATTTCAGTACCAACTATGTGTTTAATTAAAAGGACTGAAAAAGATGTAAAATATAAGTGAAATTCATAAGTCGTAAACTAGTCACAGCAGTAAATAGAGACGTGTAACCATTGATAGTATCGTTAAGGCGAAGAGGCAAAAGTAATAATAAATTTCCAAATTTTGTAATTCCTAAATTTCTGGTATTTTCTAATTTCTACATTTCAATTCTTCAAATTTCCATATTCTCAATTACTTGAATTTCCTATTTCTCAAATGCCCAAAATTTAAATTATGGAAATTCTCAAACTTGCAGATTTTCAAACAATAATAATTCTCAACTTGCCAAATTTCGAAATTAAAATTTTTTAATTTTTAAATTTCTTAGAATAATTTATGAGTTATATATTGTTGAATTCCGGGTTGTGGAATTAAGAGCAACACTTCGAAACTTATAAATTTATTTATTAAACGGCAAGAACCGCACACTGGTACTGACTACAGAAAATCTGCCCGAGTTTTTGCTTACAAGTACAATATATAAGGGTAGGAGTAGGTAATCGCTGGATAACGGATGATCAGGGTACAAGGGACAGGATGAGTAACAGTTTACAGGAGGCTAGATAAGCTGGAACTATGACTAAGATGTGTTTACGCTAAGCTATCTTGTTGATGATGAGTTGGTCATACAACAATATTCCTAAATTACCAAATTTGAAACTGAATATGTATCGATTAAACATCAGCGATGCACCTCATTCACATATTACATGGAAGTCCTACGGGTAAGCACAGAGTATAGATTAAATAGTAGATTAATATGAATTCACGAATGGATATAAATGATAGGGTATAGTAAGATTGTAATAAGAGAGCGCAAAATATGAAGTATAGGTCCACGAGTATTGATATAAGCACATGCTTTCCGGTCGCTAAGGGGTTGCCCCCGACCCCTTGTGTGACGCCCATGATTCCACAAATGACCAAAAAATAACGGTTTGGCATTTTTTCTGGGTGCTTTGGTCCATTTTAAGAAAGTTTGATACACTTACAGAAAGTCGTATCTGACACGGTTTGCCCTCTACAGTTGTATGATATAATATGTTTGATATTATGTTTGATCAATGTATGATATACGGCAAAATATCAATAAATATCTGTGCGATATACGCAAAACTTCAGACCCGAAAGATCTTTGAAAGATGATAATCTTTTAATAAAATATTTAAGAGTTTATGTTTATATAACATTTTTTTGTCATTTTAATGTATGAAACATGCTGATAAAGTTTTACGTGCAAAATCGGGACACAATGTATGATATATTGAAAAACAAAGCAGTCTGAAATCATTTTGTATTTCCGTTATAACTGTTTAAAAATGTTTAAAACTCTATGTTAATATAACGTTCTTTTTTTGAATTTGCGTATAAAATGTTTCAGTAAAGTTTGGTAATAAAAAGCTTGGACACTCTGTAGTAAGAAAAAGGTTTGATCGAAAATTCGTAACCCATAACTCGAATATAGTCAAATATCGATTTTTAATCGAATCGGGCAATAAATGAAAAACTTGGCCGTTTAATGAGTCGTCAATCTGAATCTTTGAATACCTTGAAAAATTTTCGGTATCGATTTATAATCGAATTGGATCATAAAAGAGAAAATTCGATTGCCAAATTGGTGCTATCATTTTGAATTTCCAAATTTTTACTAAAATAGAGTATATTGTCATGAGAATCATGTACACATAGCAACTTTCTAGTAGATCGAACATATGAAAATACGTTGAAATTGAGTTTCAACATTTTTACTGTTATGAGCCGGAGGGGTACAGCCGCGTGGCTGGGGGCTGTATTTAGGTTATGGTGTTGTTACTAAGCCAACTCAGGTTTGTTAATTAACCTGAGCGCCAAAGGATACTAGACGCGGGTATGAGCCGACGTATGGCTAACGCCGGGTGCCCCAGGCGGTTGGCTATGGTGAACTAGCCGACGTATGGTTAACACCGGGTGTCACAGGAAAGGCAAGACGTGGGGATGAGCCGACGTATGGCTAACGCCGGGTGCCCCAGGAAGTGATATGTGAACTAGCCGACGTATGGCTAACGCCGGGTGTCACAGGAAATGTTAGTATTAGAACTCGTAACGTAGATTTGCCAGTATACCTCGAGCGGCTAAGATATACCGACTGGTGGGTTGTTTGGACTTGAGTTATAATTGATTGAGGCGAATAATTAAATATAAAAATGAATGATCAAATATATTCTCCTTTAACCGGATTCTACAAATGTTGTAGTGTACGTGTCGGTTGAAGGTGACTCTACTATACCAGAGTTTAAAATATTACTTTCGACTCCGACAAAGCGAGAATCTAGTCCTGCCTAGTTTTAACGAAAACAAGCGAAACGGGGACCCGAGAGTATAAGTCAAATATAAAAATGCCTAACAGCAATTATACGTACTGCATGGTTTAATTAGCTTCTCAAAAGGGACTTTAACCCGATCTCGATTGAAAGACTCTACTCTAAACTTGACGTAATAAGCGTAATACAACTCGGACAGAGCTTCCGCGTTAGACTACGTTCAAGAATTGACTGGGCCCGACACGTCTTCTCCACAACCCTTTTTATACCCGAAAAATGGGTGGAAAACGAGTAGTGGTGGAAACGGTGGGAACGGATCAACGCGACGCTTATCGTCTAACGAATTTTCATCGCGTTGGTCCGAAGACGTTAGAGATTCTTGAGCGCATCCCAATAAGGAAACCCTGGTAACTGGGAAAAGCTAGGCAAGACTAGACTCTATCTTCGCGGTGATCTTTAACTGTGCTCGAACACCCAACTCCAAAATAGAAAAGTTCATTGGCGTACGTAATATTACTATACATATACGTGTGAAATTCAATAAAAGCGCGAAAAAAGTATCAAATCGTCTCGGCAGAGATTGTTTATTTTATTATTTGTCAATATAACGTTCAATTTAAATTCTAGTTTAAACTTTGATTGTTTAATCAGAAGTGATTATTTAAACCAATCATTTAATAAATCTATAAATACCGTTATTATTGTTTATTCATCGTTATTTTAAAAATTAGCACTTTATTTTATTTTATCGATTTCTTCTACTTCGTTTTTAAAACATGAATATCCGCGTCATAAATTAAATTTAATTACAAAGTTTGTTTGAAATTTTGATAAAATTACGTCTATATCAGTAAAACAAAGGAAATCCATTTCAGTTTAACTAAGGGTTAAATTGCCGTGTAAACATCATTCAAAATCTGGCCCTAACTCCAGCAGCATGTTGTTTGAATTATAGTGGTGAATGAAAATATTAGTACCGAAAGAGTTTTCATATAAAATTCAATATAACTTCTCAGAAAAACAAAAATTTGTATTCTATTCTTTTATGACATATACTTATCGAGCTTAAGTATAGTATATTACAGACTATAGATGATAAACAGTTGTACAATAAAGAGAAAATCCATAAATGTTGGTTTTTGAACGGAACAAAAAGATTGGCCTTTCTTTTTCTACTTACAAGTTTTTCAATTTCTAATGTAGGGAATTAGTGACTTGATGACTCGTTTTAACAAAAAAGAATATTTAATATAAAAAACAAAATACAATTTACAATCGCACGACTTTTGATTTCTCTCTTTTAACGCTTTGTCTCAACCGACTCTTCCTTCCATTCTCACGACACACTTCTCCTCCCAAATCCACGCATATACATATTACCATTCCGAAAAATTGTCACCCGATCCAAACACTCTTCATTCATACGTCACTCGATCCAAACACTCTTCATTCGCACCTCGCCCGATCCGATTGCCACACCGCACAAACATTCCTATCTCGCCCCCTACACTAATATAAATTGTTTTAAATACATATAACTTAACATTTAATGTACAAGGTTTTCTTTGAATAAGCTCTATTAGGCAATTCGACGTCGAATATACTAAATCTTTAGATATTTCAAGTTTTATATTTTGACATTCTTCAAGCAATACTCGTTTAAAACCCTGTTTGTTCAGAACATTCCATAATCTTAACGCAGACATAGGTAAGAATTTTATCTAGCTAAAATCGAATAAATGATGGTTTCTTTTGCCCGTTATTCGATGCTTCAAATAAATCGATTTATCGTTATTCGACACACTACACATAAATAAATATAGCGACACATCATTTTCTTACTCAAAGAATCGGCTATTCGAACAGTTGAATAAGGTTTCCATTTTGATTTGTACCCCTTAATTTATACGAAGTTCCATGTGCACACATTTTATGCGAATGAGAATTGTGTAAACAATGTCTGTCAGTAAAAAATAAGAATATAAGTTTTAGAAATTCATATTTATTTCAAATAGCTTCACAAAAGAAATAATAACGTTTTAGAAAACAAAAATAAATTTTACTCGATGTTACTATCGTTACTGTAATTCGAAACAATCAATTCTTCGTAATTAATGTAAGATAAAGGGTTAAAAGACCAAAATGTTTGCTATGTCCGTTTTCGAAAATTCAATATATTCCAGTAAAACCGCGTTTCCGAAGGCGAAGTTTCACCTTGCGATGTTCTTTACAGAATACCTCTTCCTGTTTCGAGAGATTTTCTTGTCCCTCGCGAAATTCAGGAGCCTCGGGGTTGTTTTATCGCCCGGGCGTCCCTGCGTCGGGCTTCGTCACCAGGATAGTTGTCGTTTCGTGGCCATGTGCCTCTCGTCCCTGATTTATTCGGGTGGGTTTTTTTGGAATTTCCCAACATTAATGTAAACGTATTATTTTAATTGCTTCAAATATTTAAACTTTTAAAACTTTTAGGAAAATATATTTTCTGGCCACATAAATTAAGATTGCACATAAAGACTACTGCGCAAATAATGTTATCATTTACCTCGTAAAAGAAGGACTCGCGTAAAAAAAGTGCCACGTAAATTGAAGGACGGGTAAACTTTTATTAGAAGGCTTCGAATAAACTTCAAATAATTTCGAGGTAGCACCGAACCGTGTTGGTTTCATCAAAGTCGACCCGTAAACTTCGGGGTATGACGGCGTTTTTCATTTTGTTTCGAGCTTCGTTTCAAGAGCTAAGCAACAATACATTCTGTGGTGTGAATTATATATTAATTACCGATATTAATTTATGAAATGTAAATCTTTTTCATTCTCTGTCTTATTGAAATGGAAGTTGCAATGCCGTGAGACCGATATTTTTAAATTGAAAATGAATAATTTTGTATTGAAAGGAACTACATATATGGCTGTTACCGTAACCACACAAAACATCCAACTTCGAGATACCAAAATTTGTAATTCGTTTAGAAACGATTTTTTCAAAAACTGTTAACTTTATTAGCTTTATTAAAAAAGAGAGGTTTATGAATTCAAATTTAGTTTACTAAAATCTAAAAGACGTTTTTACTGAGAGTTACTAAAATTGGACATGTTCGAAACTTGTCGAACACCTTTATAGCTGTACAAATAGAGAGTCTGCCACATTTTATAGATGTCAGTACAATTATTTATTTTGTCTAAAATATTAAATAAAATCTCGGGATTAGGGGGTCTTTACATTTCTTTGTACGGAAAAATGTTAAGCTAGCCGATCGACACGTGGCGTGGTTCGGTTCTGTAGGATAATATTGTATGCCGGTCCAATTGACAGATGGCGTCTTAGTAAATCTTCCGTGATTGAATTGTTGCTTATACTCTGTGCTTTCTACGTTGATTGAAGTTTGTCGAATGTAGAAAAATGCAGCGAGCAAAAGAAATAACCAAACGTCCAAGCGAAAATAAAACAAGGGTATGTATATCTGTGAAATAATCCTAATGCGAGGATAAAACTTTCTCATTTTTTATTTTTTTTTATTATGAAACTTTTATCAACGTATTCGTAACATATTCCTGATAAAAATGAGATCGAACACGCTGTAATTCGGAACATATTTACTTGTAATTCCACGTGTTTCTTTTATACCGAGAATTTTATTTTAATAAGTTATTACAAGTAAATGTGACCAAATTACGTCGTCATAAAATGGATTAGAAATAAATTTCTGTGCATTCAAAACTTGTTATTGTCAATTAAATCAGTAAATATGGTCCAAACTATATCGTGTTTGGTCTCATTTTAATTGGAAAAATATCAAAAACCTATTGGTAAAAGTTTCATAACAAAGAAATAGACAATATAAAAGTTTTATATTCTTGTGTTGATATTGTCTCGCGGATTTACTTCAGCTCGGCTTATGTTACATTTTTCGGCGAACGATGTTTATAGCGTTTCAAGCGTCTCCCCCCTCCCCCAGTGATGAAGAATTTCTTTTGTTTACGACTGTGGCTGCGTAGCCGATATAACGTCTTATGCCCCGCCATGTTGTCGAAACCGTTGACGATTTTTCGGTTTCACCAACGGTCACCGGTAACCATTAGCAACGAAGAATCGGCGGTGGCGCATTGGTGTGAACTAATAAAAGAAGCGGTCGCGCTCGGCAACGGCACAGTCTAATGCCGATAGTATAAGTGGGTGGTTGTTTGATTTCTTTATTAATTTACTTTTCAAAATGAGGTGGCTCTTCAAATGGATTAGCATTTTATGTAAGTTAATGTATTTAATTATTTTATTTTATTGACTTAATTTCGATCAAGTGTATGTACATGTGTATACAGTAAGTTCCAAAAATGTCGGTATACACTGGAATTTATGAGGAGTTTGAAAATTGAAATGTCAATAGTTTTCATATATATTGTTTCATATTACTACTTGTAATTGGTAAAAAAAATGACGTAATATTTTGCTACATAAAGTTGCAATAATTTGTATGCCATAAAAGTTAATAATTTCATGGCAAATATCACTAATTACCATTTTATCGGACATCTCTCTTTTGTTTTGTTACATTTGCAAATCTTTCTGGCATTAATTTTATATATTTTTGAAAATATCTTTCGTCAGTATCATTCCATTCTTCCATGGTTCCATATTTTTTTTAGATATATTTTATTGAAAATTGTATATTATTTCATTTCATTATGAAATTTACCTTCATACCATCTCCATCGGATTCGAATTCGGGTAACTGATAATGAAATTGCATATATGTATATACATAACTTGTGGATAATTATACAACAAACATTCTTTAATAACTTCTGAATAATATTTGTGGTTGCAGTTAGATAGTACTAAAATATACTTAAAATGTCCAGTTCTTGACTAGTGTTTTAAAAATTAATTTTTAATACATCTAAATACAGCATTTTGTTCGTAATTCCTTATACATATACTAATTTTTCAACGCCATAATAATTAATGTAACCACGTTCTTAATGTTGCCGCCATTGTTAATCGAAACTGCTTCAATGTAGCAATAAGAGAGAACTACATTCATATTTTTTGTTCACTATAGTACTACGTTAACATATTCTTGGTTATTAAACTTTATAAATACATTTTACACTCTACTGGTCGTCTCAATGCCTTAGTACTGACAAGAGGTCGCTGTGACTTTTGGAATATCGATTTCATTTCAACTTTTTTTTTTACCATTTGTGAATTTCGTACATCAAAAGTAGTAATTTTGAATGAGAATATATTGCAGTTTCGTAGGAAACTACTGGCTTTGTGAAACCGAAAGCTGAGGTCAAGACGCATAAAATTTTTTAATTGTTTTTCTTTTTTTTTTCATTTCTTTTAACTTTTTTTTTCTTGAAACTAATTAAAAAATGAGTGTTCTAAAATATTAATAGAACAGATTAAATACACGAAATTCTTGTATTTGCTTAAATTTTGTATGAAGTCAAAAAAAAATTTGCTGTACTTCATTATTTTTTAAAAATGAAGACGGAAGCAAAGAGGTATTAGTATTTAATTTTTATTCTTGATGTAATGACTATTTTCAAACAATTAAATATAAATTTTGCTAATTTTTAACATAAATTACTTCCTCATTTTTGAGAGTTGCGTGGTATGGAAATTATTGTTATTACGAAATTATTTCTTTTGATTTACTTGATAATTGTAGGAAGTTTAATTGCAATCGGTGTTTTAAAGACCGCATATTTCACTTTAAGGAAACAGTGAAGTAGGAAATGGAAAGACCAAAACTGCGTATTTTGATTATTTTTCGTACAAGAAAAGTTATGTGTGTCAAACTTTGTGAACTGAATTAGTATGTAATGAATGATTCTAAGTTGTTTTAATAAGTACAAATCATAATTTATCCTTTTTTTTTTTTAATTTTAATAGTTCAAAGTTTTTTATCACTGTATTTGGTTAAACTTTATTTTGGGGCATACAAACTTTATCTTTTTTTCTATTTAATAATTTTTGGCGCTTTGTATAAAAAAATACAAGTTTTAATGTTAGGAATACAGCGATTAAAAAGTTATGCGTATGTAAAGTTGAGCATATTTGAATTTTTTGACCTGTGAGTGTGACGCCACATTGACTTTAATCTATAATTTTGTTCTACTACGTTCATGAGCGTTAAAGTGATTCTGTAATGTTTATTTAAATAAAAGCCCGACAACTAACATCCATTTACAACTAGTGATCGGAAAAATGTTTCACAATTTTGTCATTCTTTACCTGGTCAATGGTGATAAAAGCAAATATGGCGTCGCAGTAGCCAATCAAATACGCCAAAAGCGCTGAAATTGACATACGCGTGACGTTTTAACGACTGGATTCCTAAGATTAAAACTTGCATTTTTGTATTCTAGATATACAAATTTTAGAACTGGTATGTCTATCCCTGTACTTCGTCGGAACTCTTGGGATTGATTTTTATGCAACTTGTATTTCATTTTACTCTTTTTTTTAAGAGTAATTGGTACCGACAAAAAGTACTAGGAGTCATTTTAATGCCCTCATGCGGTAACTTGCAGAAGTTTGTCGACCTTTGTCTATCCTGTGTTGTTTTTGGTTAGGAGAGACAAGGACGGTAAATATGGAGTTACCAGAAATGTGGAAAACACGCATTCCAATCGCCAAAAATACTCTGCGAAAAACTAATATTTCGACATGATTTCTTTTGCATACTATTCTCAGAACTCTAGTCTAGTGCGGTACTGAGCTCGATTTTGGAAATATGGGACGTGAACAATTTTCTTCTATAAGAAACTTTAGTTTCCAGCTCATATAATTGTTTTTAACAAAATTGCAAAATCGAGCTCAGTACCGCACTAGACTAGAGTTCTGACAATAGTATGCAAAAGAAATCATGGCGAATTATTACGTTTTCGCAGAGTGCTTTTGGCGTTTAGAATTCTGTACAGCCGAACTGTTTGAATAACAACATGGCCACTTGGATATCGCACTGCTTGGTGCTGTCTAACAGGCACCCCGGAGAGTACCGGTAAAACTGCCTATCATTGAAAAACAGTTTGCATCGAAACTAACAGATGATAGCAATCATACCATTATATTCTCTTTTCAAATTTATCATGTGCAAACAGAAAATACTAATTCCATAAATAATATATAAAAAAAAATTATTTATCTCATGTTTTTTTTTAAATATTTTCCCGATCTTTTTTATGATATATCATTATTCCTTTTTAAACGAATAGGAAATTATAATGAACAATTAATGAAATTAACATACTAATAAGTTAACGAAGTGATACCATAAAAATAATAGTAAATATAAAGACCAATCAAATTTTGATCTTTATGGAGCGCCAATCTACGACAAAGTTTGAAAATCATTTATAATAATCGGCTATACCTTGCTCTTAATCCACTTCTCTATCGATTGTTCCGAAGTGGGCACGTTTAAAATATTAGACTTCTTTATTTTATTCTTTTATGGCCATAGCCGGTACAGAATTGTCTTCAACGACACAATTCATCCTGATGACACACTCATTCTTTATTGCGAAGAAACGTCTCTTAGGATAGGGAATTGCGTTTATATAAAACACATGAACAGTCATAACCTGCCTCAACTGCTTCGATTTTTATTTTCATAATACGTAGTTGAGCCCCTCATTGCACAAAACGATTAACTCCATAAAACAAAAAACGGAGGAAAGCGATGAAATAATGTGCATTGGTTTTTGAAATTCCTTTTATAATATAAATTCAAATTTTTTGTAGAATGCATGAATACAGATGTAGCTTTCATATAAAAGATATTAAATTAGAAGAAAGAATAACCAAATATTTATCGTCAAAGATATAAAAATAAATGTCCTTCATTATTAAGTGGCCAAAAGAATATTTTAGTCGTTTAATGGTGTTAACCATTTATGTTTGGGAAAATTTGTGTAAATATAAAAAGTTATGATTATACCAAGTGTTTTACGCTTAAATTTAAGATTTTTCAAAAAGTGGAGTGAAGCGATTTGTGCAGTGAACGGCTCAGTTAACAGTGTCTCTTCGTTTAAAAAAAAAACTAAGTGGCTTATGCCACTTTCAAAATAAACGGGTCAAATGAAATATATTTTATGTTAAGTTATTTTTATTTGAGAATGAGTGAAAGAAAGACAGAGTGAAGGAAATTATAAGCGAACGAGGACGTGAGGATGAACGTCGGAAATGAAAGGAGTGCGTTAGTGATCGGGTATTTCAAAATTATTAAATCCTGACATTTTAAAACTTTATTACAATAGATTAATAATAATAATAATAAAAAATCTTAGCCGAAACGCTGATAATAGACGGGAGCTTGGCCCGTCGGTGGTGCCTGCACCCACTGCACTGGTGTTGGGGGGATCGGCATTCACGTAATTCTCCTGCGCCCCCGACCACTTCCACGTCCGTGGCCGCCCTCCTCCACTTTCCGTTTGACTTCTTGAAGTTCTTCCCGCAAACTATATATGTTGTGTCGACGTCGACGGCGGCGTCTTTGGATCTGGAATACAAAAAAACATATTTATTATTCACAGAATAGTATGACGAAATGACAAAAAATTCCGTACTCTCTAACAGATCTATTGTACATATTATTGAAGAATACACTTACTCCTTCTAGGCGCGCTGCCGCGATGTCTATTTCTTGTTGTTGCTGTTGCGCATAGTAGATAGTAGATAAAAATTTGTGCAAAACACGACTTCGTACTTCACAAATTTTGAAAACTTAAAAAACTTTTTAAATTCTAAAAAAAAAAAATATCTTAATATTTTTTTTGTTCGTTATGAAGTTTTTAGAGCGAAATTGCAAAATCCGGCTCTATACGGCTCTTAAGTGCAATGTAAGAAATATTTTGTATTTGGACGCAGAAGTAGATATTGCTGCTTCGCGACAAATTCTGAAGTAAGATATTGATAAATATTGACGGTTAGTGTTACAAGGTTGTCGCTTCATTATCGTGCCATCTCCGGCGCAAGTAGCGTAAGAGGTATGGGTGGATGCTTGATATAAAGTGTTGTCGCGCATGGAATTGTTATTAAGAATTATGCAATATGAAATAAAAAAGGACAAATATTGTAAAACAATATATGACAATAAATTATTGTTTATGCATTGCTTATAAGTTACAAAGATAAATGTCATGGTTAGGTAAAATAAGATTTTCAATTGATATATTTTTAAATACGCGCTATGTAGTATAATGAAGCAAACTTATGCGAGTTCGGCTCTTTTCCAGGCTGTTTATAGACACCTTTTCACTTTCCAAACAATGCGCCAAATCCTGACTTTTCAAGGGGCCAAAGCTAACAGTACACGTTCGCTGTAAAAGAAATACAAAACTTTTTAAACTGAGCAGTATTATAATACTTTTACAATTAGAGGATGCGTAAATGGGAACAAGCGAGTGTTCATCTTTATCAATACGTGCATTTACAAAAAAAAAATCTACCAAATGCATTTCTACAATCTAAGAAGCACTTGAAAACCATTTGCACTTTGTTTTATGGATGGGGGGCTAAAGGGATTATGTATACTTACAGTTTTTTTTGTCGCTATCTCGATCTGTTTTAATCAGAGGTCATCGGATGAGACTATACACTGGTCGTCTACAGCGGTTAATACGCGTTCATGTAATTTGATAATTAAGAGTTGGGTGAATGTTTTGTCTGCGGAAGGAGGAACTAATTTTTGCGATCGTTTACAGGCGTCAGTATAAACGTTTACGGCGAGACTTTCTCTGTCGTAAGCCGGTACCGAATCGACGATTTCCTTAAGAATTAACGTAATTGATTTAAATTCGTGAAGCGGCGGGGATGGCGGAGAATCAAATCAATATTACAAAAATATTCTAGTAACAAGCAGAATTTTTCCCACCGCCTCTTCCCAAGAGACTCAAATATTTATCGAACCAGCGCAATAAAATTGAAATACAAATTGTTGCGCTTATTCGTTCAATTTCCGTTTTTTAGTCGCTTGCTGTGCTCTTACAACGATTTGCGGCTCTCGAATTGACATGGTTCTTGCCGCTCTGCTATCAATTATTTCGGGAACCAAGCTCTCCTCAAAGAATTGTTTGAGCTGTGGCAATATTTTCGTTTCCCAAAATATGCCATCACGCTCAACAATCGTGTGCTTTATTCTACGGGGTGTCCATATCGCAAAGGTACAATATTGTCTCTGCGTTATACAGGGTGTTCGGCTACTGGTGGGCATAATTTTAAGGGGTTGTAGTTGGGGTGATTCTGAACAACTTTTTCCTTTACCAAAATGCTGGTTAAAGCTTAGTTTTTGAATTATTAAGGAAAAACACTGACCAATCAGACGGCTGAGCGTGATCGTGAACAAGCACGTTTGCACCATGAAAGTTAAATCAAATAATGAATAAAATAATTAAAAATAAGATCCGGTTATGCATTATTTACAGATAGGGGATAAACTAATTATTTGTTATGAAAGGAATGAGGAATAAAATATCGAAAGTTGTTTTTATCTCGCGTTATAATAATACAAAACAACAAATTCGCACATTTTAAAGGACAAATAACTTTTCTATTTATCAGAATAGATTTTAAATCTAATAACTAACAAATGTATTAATACCTGCTTACTTTAAATTTACAAAACATGTAAAAATAATTTAAATCAGACTCACCTATTGTTTAAAAATAATCCTGCTTCGGTGAAAATGTGTTGTCGTGACTGGATCATTTCACCGGAACTGACCTTCCGTAAAAAAAGATAATACACCGCAAAACAGCTGATGTCGCGGCTAGGTCAATGAACCCACTTTATTTCACGTTTCACTGCAACATTTTACTGTCACTTTTCACTAATTGTTTAATGTAATAACCACAAAGCAAGAATGCAAATGAAACGCGTGAACAATTATTCATAAATAACTTGACCGATTTCTCATTTTCTTTTCGATGTTGAATACTGGACGCTGTGTCCTGAACTGCCGATCGCAACACGAGGAACATCCTCGACGGAAAAAAAACACGTGCGAGCTTCTACGCCGCGACGCAACAATTCCCTGAAAAACAATGTTTGACACTGGTGAGAGAGAGAAAGACGAATTGAGGGGGTCACGCCGATCATGTTACGATCGCCAGATTAGTTATTTGTCCTTTAAAATGTGCGAATTTGTTGTTTTGTATTATTATAACGCGAGATAAAAACAACTTTCGATATTTTATTCCTCGTTCCTTTCATAACAAATAATTAGTTTATCCCCTATCTGTAAATAATGCATAACCGGATCTTATTTTTAATTGTTTTATTCATTATTTGATTTAACTTTCATGGTGCAAACGTGCTTGTTCACGATCACGCTCAGCCGTCAAGCTCGAAGCTGTCGCTCTCGCGTCTGGGCGCGCGCAATTCTCGCGCTCTGATTGGTCAGTGTTTTTCCTTAATAATTCAAAAACTAAGCTTTAACCAGCATTTTGGTAAAGGAAAAAGTTGTTCAGAATCACCCCAGCTACAACCCCTTAAAATTATGCCCACCAGTAGCCGAACACCCTGTATGGAGCTGCTCTTGTATTTGATAAAAAAACCCGTGTTTTTCGTTCATACGGGTATCATCGTCTGTATACAAAATTCGATGTAGTTATGCTACTTAATTTTTTATCGCGACGCTAGGAGACATTTCTCACGCCGCATAAAGGCATTTAATTTCGACGATGGTATCGTCTCCAATAATGCTATCAGGCGACGCGCCAAAATATGGGAATTCTGAATCAATGAATAATCCACACTCATTGATTTCTATTCCCAAAATGTTCCCCAATTCGTGTCGTGCTAAAATTTCATTATCTTTACCCCACTGGATCGCACAGTTTGTTAAGCGAGGAGGGCAAAGAATATTCTTAACCAGATTTCCGCACGACGTTTTTTCTCTTCTGCAACAAACTTTTCCGAAGTTTGATGCAGTCAACAGCGTTCGACGTGTCATGCCACTGCGGGTTCGCATGCTGACCCCGCGTTACATATTCTAACACGTCTCTATTTCGCTGTTGATTTAGCTTTTCATATAGATTCAATTTCAACTGTTCGTATATACTATCACTAATATCCGGCCGTTCCGCATTAGGCCCATAATATTTATCGGCTCTAAACGCTTTGACCGCATATTTTGATTTACGAACAGGAAGACGCAATTCTTTCGGTTTGCGCACATGCTGCACATATTTTGCGCGAGTAATAAGTCTTCTACGTTCCAGTTTTGCTGTTTCATGCGGAGGTTCGTTGCAGATCGTGCAGCAAACAGTACTCATCGCTTTTGAAGTATGAAATCGGAGTACTGATGCTTTTACACGCGCTTGATAAGAACCTCTTTTAGAGAAATGTATACGTTTGCCGCCAATCATTTTTGAAATGACAGCATTGGAACTTTCTACAGAATTTCTGGTGTACTGATATAAAACGCTTTCGGCGTTATCTATCTTGCGTTTCATCGCTCTTTCAATCTTTTCATATAACCCTGCCATTTCTAATTGGGGAACAAGATTTTCCTCACCTTCATTCAATTTTTCATTAGAAAAATATGGAAGGGAGGAACAATCTTTATGTTCCCCAAAGATATGGCTAGGAATATTCAGTAAGTCTTCCATTAGACCAGCAATTTTATTTGCCGAAGTTGCATCGCTGTTATGGCGAAACGTTGCAGCTTTTGTGTCTGCGAAAGGCTTTAGCACTTTGTGCGATAGCTCGTCTTAATTTCAAAAGTCTTCGACCACCAATCTTACTAATTTCTCCGATTTTTTTACAAAGATTGCGCAAAAGATGATTGATGCATTCAATCTTCTGCACATCAACATTGGAATGATATGGTGGGAAGTCTCTTAATTTTTTAAGAACGCTGCTAGCGCCATCGCCGAAATATTTTTATAATATATCAAATCGTACATTTCTGTGCTGCATCTAAAGCCTTCGAGGATGATATCACTTTCCATACTGGTGGAACTTTGATTAGTTCCCCAAATTTTGAAACAGTTATGTGCGCGGACCGTAATATTTAATTTATTGACTCGTGCACAAATACAAGAATATTTGTTTCGCACGCCTACAAATAAAACTTTACGGGTATGATAACCCATTATAAGGGCCGCTCCGGATGGAGAATCGTAACTGCCACTACGATACGATCTTTTCATCCAGGAACCGTCCGTTATCGCAGGTATATACGCGATACCGTCAGTGACATCACCCCTTTCAATCGCTAATTGTCTTGCCGCTTTAGCAGCGTCGTGCATTTCTTTCTGCAGAGGCAGCTATACTTTCAGATATTTCATTGTGACATTGGGCAAATGTAACTTTGACCATGCATTTTACGTCAACTGCGGCTAACGATTCTTCTAATTGTGCGTAGCCGGTCCCCGTCAATATGGTACCCATTACGGCACCTCGATTAACATCCAGTACTTCGTCGGATATCGGTTCACTCCAAAAGTTACCTTTAAAGTGACATATTCGACATTGGACGAAATACTGCGTTTGAAGACCACTACGTATGTGTTATAACGAGATCAGTGAACTGACATGTGTTTTGTCAAAATCGACAATGCTTCGTCCACTGATCTCGGCAGATTTCAAACGACATGCATCTACATTACTATCTACATGCAAAACGACATTTTCGATTTCTTCTTCAATATCATTTTGCATTATACATGTATTTAAATAATCTTGATAAGATGTATTAGTTGCTGATTGCATCGTCCATGTATCGTTATTTGCAACGTATGTTTCGTCCGAACAAATGTCTTGTGTTGAATTTTCATTTTTATTGCTTTCTATTGTATTGTTATTATTAATTATGTCATGATTTCTAATACATTCGTCGACGGAGAAATCAGACGATAGGTTGCAATCATTATTTGACACACCTGATACAATTTCTACGTTTTTATTAAATTATGACGTACTGCTTCCGAGTGAGATGCGTGGTCCTTTATTACTGCTTTTCGCCGCAGCGCACAGTGTGTCGTTTGTGTGACATTATGTGTAGATAGTAGAATGTCCATTTTATAAGAAAATATCAATATTAATGTAAAAAACAATATGTAATGATGTGTTAATAGTATCTGAAAATGTAGTTTGACGCAACTGCTTCTACGAGCACTTTTTCCGCGCTTGAGATTTTTGACAATTGTATTGTACCAGTATCCAATATTAATATTTGTGTACATGTAGTGTTATCTTCTATCATTCAGGATGATTTCTACAGTTGTCGTTTTTTGAGATAGCATTTTATTAGTCCTTTATACCTTCTCAAATGTTAGCATATAATTTAAATTCTATTTCAAAATATAGGTAGACTTTTAACACAGTATACCACTTTATACAACGTTCCCACTTCTTGTGTCGAAAGCTAGACTTATAAGCAATATAGACCTGAAAGGGCATTACAGACAAACCTTGACATCTATCATTTTTATTTACACATATCGCGCTGACGCATGTGCGTCTCGTTAAAACGGAAATCCCTAACACAAAAAAGTGCCATTTTTATATTTGGATTCCTCATAAAAAAATATATAATTTTGCAATTTACACATTTAAATATTATTCTCACCCTCCACTTTCGGGGCTATATTCACCCCCTGTTAGGGTAAGGTCAGGACCCTAAATATTGCACTTCGTGCCATCTAGTATGTATACTGTCGAAGGACCACCCAATGGATACTAACAGGGATTTATTAAACAGATTATTAATTTCTTCAAACTCGTTTATTTCACATTCACGTACTTCTCCAAAAACTGTCCGGAAAAATATAATAATAGAAATACGACAATTCTTGGTTAGAACCATTAATCGATTCCAGTTCCTCGGAAGGCGTATCACACGAAAGCGACTCTGATTAAAAAATATATTCAAGTTTTAAAAAATATAATAAAGATTTTGTATACTAGTTTTATAGAATAAATAATGTACATGTATAATATAATAGAAAAATTTGTATAATGATTTTGTATGTTCATTTTATTTTTATGTTCATTTAACTGTTAAATAATTTAGCAAATATATATAATCATTAATATTTAATGAAAGATCATGTTTTTGATTAATAAAAAACCAATAAAACGAAATATAATCAATATTTCTTTGAAGCAGTATTTTTGTCCCGCTAGATTGGCCAAACGACACACTGTGCAGCAGCTGCATTTTTCTTCGCATTCCCATTCTTTGATTTGTGCGTACACTTTTTTTACTTTTGTGTAATTAATTATGTAATTATAAAAATATATAAATATATGTAATTATAAAAATTATATAAATTTATATAAAATTATAAAAAATTGTAATGTTAAGGAGTATGAAATAAAATAAAAGAAAACGTGCTTGAAACTAAGCACAAAGATACACAAAACTAAAAAATTTGTCGCAAGTTATGGTTCCGATGGTTACCACCACAGCTTCCCTTGCAATAAACTGACCTTGACATAGAATTCTTCCTACACGAATTGGTTGTCGAAAGTAGAAAAAAGCAGCGGGTATTCAGAATGTTTGTGCGATAACTCCTCGGTAAAATACCGAGGAGACAATGCTCCCGCAAAAATAAAACTTCTTTATTTTTTATCTTTTTATTATGGAATTTGTACCAATAGACTTTTAACATTTACAAAAATAGTTATTACATCTTGGTTTATGAATTACTGCACGAAAGAAAATTTGTAACGTTCCTAACATTGATACATAAAATATCGTTTTCTGTGTAATAGTGTTGCTTAAATAATAGTATTTACATACTGTAACATACCGTGCTATTACTGCATCAGAAAGCGTTACTGAGTGCAAATATAATACTTATATAATATAACGTGTAATTTAGTTTTTTCAACACTGTTTCTTCAGTGACAAACGCTTAGTGCATGACCTTGTGTAACGAGTTTGTTTAATTAGCTTAAAATGTTCTTTTTGTTGTTGTATAAACTAAATCTATTTATTGATAACACTTAATAATACATCATCTTACACACTATGGTCCGTCGTCGAACGGTAACGAAAACAGAAGAAGGGAAAAAAAAGAACGCAACGGCGTGCGTACAACTTCGCACCCATCGATCGTCGATCAGCAGAAGATCGCCTATCCGGTCTATCGCGCGTGATTTAAATGTGTTACAAACATTCATCACTTTTCCTTTTTTTTCTTCGATTTTCTTCTAATACACTTCATTTGACGAAGCACGGTGATTGCACTATTGAAGTATTATTTGTGTAAATAATTTCATTTGATCACGTTGAATTTTTAATTTTCTCATTTGCTACAATCGTTATTTCATTAAATGTCGACATAAGGACTCTTTGTTTACAACCATGGTTAGCCATATCGTTCGAACCCAACGCTCCAGTCCCATTTCCATAAAGGAAAAAGTTGTTCAGAATCACCTCAATTACAGTCCCTATCCGGGATTTACATCACTTGCAAGACACATGTCTAGTCAATATTTGTCCAAGATACCTTTTGATAATTTCTCATACCCCTCAACATAATTACTGGGCCATATACTCATTTTCAGATTTTAATTAATGTAAATCTGTAAATCTTGTGTTTCACAATTGTAGATTGTTATTACTTTACTGAAAGTAAAAATTTCACTTTTTCGGATAAACATAATTTTTTTTTTTAAATCACCAGTTTTGAACCTAGACTAGAATTTCAACTACAACAACGTCACCATAAACAGCAGAAATCCCGTTTGGTGTTTGTGTGGCATTTTTGCCTTTTCGGTAAAGGAAAAGCATCAAATGCATGTAACGCACTTTCTCCGTTTATTTTTAACAATGTATAAAAGTAACAAAAATTAATGGATGCTAACCAAACTTTTGCCTAATGATACGAGGAGTATCATTTAGAATATATACAGGACATTTGGTTTTAATCATTCTAATATATTTAGAAATTCTCGTATGCCACCTAGCAGAAATTGGCATGAACTTCCCGGACAACTTAATATTGTAGTATTATTAAGAAAATTGTGTTGTTGACTTTTCATCGGGAATGCGAATCTTTGAAAAATTTGTTCATCGCTATTTTTAAACAAATAGGAATTCACTGGTAATTTTATGCAGAATAGGAACTTCTCCAAATTTTTATATTTTTTTTTTGCAAATTTATTCGTAAAAGAATATGTTATGACTTCAACAATCGGGAGAGGTTAGGTTGGGTTCAGGTAGTGGTGTCTGGTCGACAGAAGAAATGGAAATGTAGAGTGAAATCGAATTAATGAAAGTGCGGGTTGATTGAAAATTCACAAAAAGGAGTTTTAAAGATTTGATATTGCATTCATAGTTATACCTCCTATTAGCAGCAAGGTAACGATTGATTGAACATGCATAGATTGAAGTGACATCGAGTAGTCGCTGCTACGATTACTCATATGCTCAAAGATCTGAAAGAAAAAGTGAATGGGATACTTCCCGAGAGAAAAGAAAAAAGGAATGAGTGCTTCCTGCGTGGTGAGGACCGGGAGCCTTCCACATCGGGAAAGAATACTGGGAAATCCTAGAAAGAAAAGAAACGAGTTAAACCACAAGTGAAAGCAGAAACCGACAATTTGAAGAGTGGGACTATCAGTGACGTGTCGAAAGAAAGTGAGGCGTAAGAAGAAGAGGACGAAGACTATGACAAGGAGCTCAATGAGCTAAAGAACAATTGCGCAAGATAGAACAGGGGCAGGAAGGTGAAGCTACCGGAGGTGATATGGTCGGAAAAGTCGATAAAAAGAGGAAGGCAGAAATCGTCAGCATGAATGACATGACAATTTTGTTGGTTAAATTAGTATAGATGCAGCGCGAGTGGTAGCGACGGAATAAACGAAGAAAAAAGGGTTTGGGTCTCTGTACCTGGAAGAGTAGAAGGAATGTGTCTTTCGCGGCAGTGAGAGAGCGAGCAAAAATGAGTACGTTGACGGGGAAGTCGAAATGATTGCGGCAGCAGAAACTATTCCCACCCCCCTCTCTTGGTACTCAGTTGCCATTAACACCACTATCCAGAACATCGGCAGTAGCCGGGAAACTGAAGCCTTCTGGATCATCCAAAAAGAAGTTGGGAGAAAAGCAGTCCCCTGCAACGAGGAGAAGACGCTGCGGATACACGAGAAAAAGACGGAGGATGAAAAGAAGAGTAGGAAAAGGAAAAATAGCAGGACACAGCTCCACCCGTAAAGACAGAAGAAGAAATTATAACACCGATGTACAATACCCGAAGGAAGAAAAAACTTACGTATAAGCGTTATTGTGCATCAAGGAGAGAACGGAGCAGCAGGCCAGGGCCATGCACGATATCAGCAAGATTGAAGGTAAAGGTACTGTTTTCCTTGTTAACAAGTGGCAGAATAAGGCAGGGGATCTTGCAGATGTTATAACGGCAAGGATCTTGCAGACGGCAATTACGAGGACTGGCAAAATACAAATTGAAGTTATATTTGGAAAGCCCGCGATTATGGCAGAACGAGTGCTTGATGTTATACATGAATTGGACCTCTAGTGGGTCGTGCAAAAAAAGGAGATAACTGTGAAAAACGTTATTTCAATAAGAAGAGGACCCATGAGGTGGGCCATTCTACAGTGGTTTAAAAAGTTACCAGGGCACTGGTTCAGACGAGAGAAATAAGGAAGAAATGGTGGCAGGTGCTACGTTCCATTTCGTGTGGAGAACTTAAGAAGATGGGAGCAGCGGAGTTGCAAAGTAATGGACAAATAGTTAGTTAAAATAGGCTAATGTAGCAAATAAAAATCTAAAATTAAAATTTTCATAAGTAAACTATGTAATTCAAAAGACCAACAGTGCGTGGTAAGAAATCAACCAGCACATAAGCATATGCATATTTGCAGGTTATACATATATATATGTATACATCAGATAAGGAGAATTAAGATGTATCAAATCCGCTAAAAACTGACTTAAATTAACTCGCAACGAAGTTTTCTGCCATTCTAATTATAGTCCCATTAAGTGTTACGGCTGTAACTTAGTGAAGAGATGAGAAGAGAGAAGGAAAAAGCGGATTATGTTCCGAGAACTAACACAAATCTTGACCGAGTCTGATGACGGTTAGTCTTCCGCATTTTATAAGATATTCCAAAATTATAATAGATCTATTCACTTCTGCAATGGAACTGACTCTTTCCCCGAAGAAATCGCATACCAAAGCATAAGGAGGATGTGGTACTTACCCCTGCGTAGTCAGATAACAAACCAAGAAATTTGGAACACGTGCGAGGAATTGGAATTGACGTTTTGCAAAAAACAAATACTCATGGCCAGAAAATAACATTTACACCTGTTCAACTATTGTATTACTCAAAACTAGCTCAGACTAATTAAACTGAAATGTTCTTGCCACTTGCACATAAATGACATCTCAGTCCTGTTTTACTGGTAAAACTAAGCACAAATTTACTCATGCTTTTTTGACCATCTTGTTGAGTTTAGTCAAAATGCTGCTGTTGGAAGATACTTGCCATATATGGTTGCTTCATACTATCGAGTAAAAGACTTCACCTGCAAAAGAACGATCGTATTCCCGACATGGAGACAACAGACTAAAGAAAAATGTCCGAAGTCACATCAACATCATTATGAATGTCATTATCAATTTAACTAATTCCTATTTGTTTACTCTTATTTATCCTACTATTTACTACATTCTAACATTGTAAATTTTCTCATTTTTGTATTCATGTAAAAGGTTCTTGTTTTTATTGTGGGAGGTTAACCTCACGAAACATAACCTAACCATCCACGATTGATTATCGTTGTCAGCTTCAGAACAAAGCTATTTGTACAGAAAGTTAGCTTAACCGAACCTAACCTAACATCTTTCCAATTGATTATCGTTATCGGATACAGAACACAGCTATTTATCAGAAAAGTAATGGAAAAATATAAACATTTCGAGAAGTACCTATTCTGCATAATTACCAAGTAATGTTTCTTCCGAACTAATTTGTATGAAATCATACTGAATGCTTGCGTGGATCCACAGTTGCATCCATTTTGATATCATCTACGTAGTTGCAAACGGAATATTACCTAATTTCTTTTTTGATACATATCTTATGTTTTCGACAAAACAGTGACAAGTAATAATGAAGTTTTATATAATGTTAATGTAAAATAGATGGACATACAATTAAATATGTGACCAAGTTGGAACGTAAAGAAATTATATGGTCACATAGCATGATACGAAAAATTTTACGAAGTACTGTTTTTTCCACTGTTCTCAGGTTTTTTATCTTTTTCTACATCTTGATTGGTTATGTTGTTTCCAAAAGTGATTTTGTGATTATCATGAATCGTTTTGTTACTTTTATCGTCATCGTCATTATGAGAGTACGTAGATTGTAGCTGTTGCGACTCCTTCTTTGTGGGCTCCGACATCGAGAAACCGATCTTTTGCTGAATTTTCCGCAGTGTTCGTCTTCACATTCATGACACGTTGGTGCTTTTCGCTTTACTGAAAAATTATATTTTATTAATTATTCCATTCTGTTAACGTGATTTCACGTTATGTTGATCAATCACGTTGATTGATTTCGTAAAATCGATTGTACAACAAATGTATGACGAATTAAAGCAGGTTAGGTCAGATATTAATATTTTTGTGTAAATTTTTATTTTTCCTAATGGAAGATTATTCCTAGAGAATTTATTTGTCTGAGCTTCTTAGTCAACTTGTACATAAATTTGAAAAATTTTTGCGTACTAAAATAGACTATATTGAAATTTCAATATTATAATTTGGCCTGGTAATAAATGTTTTTTTTTTTATAAATAGATAGAAGATGACACGTTCTAATCTCACGTCTTTTTCTTCTTATGAAAGAGAAAGAAAGTGAGGACAATTTCAAAAGCTTATATTATTGAAACAAAAGAAAATTGCAGTTAACTCAAAGATTAATTTACCTACGATATTTAATGATAATTCTTTTTCAATTTAATTTTTTTAATTTTTTCAATGTTTGCATTATTTTTTTCCGTCTTTTTTCCTTTTTTTTAAGAATTTGTATGTTACTGCATGTTTACAAATTGCGTTAATTTTTTCAGTAATCTATTACGTATTTTCATTTTCTAATCATTTGCAATCATATAACAATCTGTTATTTCTTAACTGAAAAATTTCGCATTAGCAGAATATTGAGGTTTTATTCGATTTCTCTGCTGTTTGTTTTGCCAACTCTTTAAACGATTTTGAAGAGAAGATTACTAAATTCATACATCTTTTGTCTATATCTGTTCAACATTTATTCAACAGCGGAAATCGCCAGTTGGAATGAAAGCTTTTCATGTCTTGCAGGAGATGTTTTTCCCGGTGGTTTTATTTACAGAACTTGTTAAATCTATGCATTGTTTACTGCTGTTATTGCAAGCAGCTTATTATTTTGTGCATGTCAAATAATTGCTTTCATACTTTCGAAACTTTTTACATTTTTCAAAGGACATTCCTATCATGATCCTCCGTAAAAAAGTTTTCCGATTCGTTTTTTTTTTAATTATTGTTAAGGTAGAAGATTCTAGAGCAGTTGCTAACACGAAAAAGAAAAAGTTTCTACGAAAATAAACGTAAGCCTTGTCAGGACTAAAAATATCGACGGCTGCTTATATGTGCAACGATCTCTTTATGAGACAAATATAGTACCAATATAAAATAAAATGCATTTGGGCTGGATTTTGAGGTCAGTTATTACTGCAATTGTTTTATGTTTCGTGTAAAAACGCAATGATTGCCTTTCACGTATAACATGATTATCACGTTTGAATTTACGCCAATAAGTTAAACAGATGAAAAAAGCAAAATATCTCATCATAAAAGCTATCTCCAACGATCCATCAGATTGGATTTTTCAAGAATACCAATTGAACCTTGAAGTACAACTAAAATTTCTATCCTATCCAGATGTTCAAGTCCATTAACCCTATCTACAAATTCCCATGTTGTTCTGGGAAAAAGTTTCCATGTAGGATGAACCCTGAGCGAGATATAGATAGAATAGCGACAGATTCGAATAGATCACGACAAATTACCATAGATCTTTATATTCTTACTAAGATCTTTCAACGAGTTTGATGTTTCTTGATTTATGCTGATAAAAAACTTTGTCGTTTCAAGACTTTACGGGTTAATAGAGTATTTCGTGAATAAATTTGTTTCCGAGGAACATTTGTTGTACAGATTCTAAAACATCTGTTTGTGACAACACAAATTCTGTAGAATCAAATATATTCTCAAACGAAATAAAGGTTCAAGAAAAATACAAAGAAAAGAAAGAAAAGGAAGGAAAGAAAGATATCTGTTTATTTCGATTCCTGGACTTCAGTACAATACAAATTCATGTCTTGCGCTCAGACTTAGACTTTTGCATCTGTGAATCACTGTCCTCCAGGGTTTGAAAGGTATACTAACACTCTTGAAAGTTATGTATACCCTTTTGTAACGTCCATGGAGCTAGGCTCAGGAGTTTACAGTACTCATGAGGCAAAGAGCGGCTTTTGCCTATTGAGCGACTCGTTTTTATTTTAATTATATCTAAATAGGAATGTGGGATTCGTGTGGTGTGCGGTTAAAGAGTAAAATCCACAGGTCAATACTTTTCAATAATTAGGTTTATTCAATTAATTAATTAAGAGGGTGAATATTACAATTAACAATTATTATTGTGAAAAATATGAAAAGTATATGTATCTGATTTATTATAATTCTGTGGAGTGAATTTAGCAAAAGAACAAAATAATAGACTTTTACCGCGTAATGCTTAAATAATGAATTTAATTGAGAATGTGAAATGAATCTAATTGAACAAAAACGCAATACGCAAATTATTTGTCTCGGAATCTAGCTTTTAAAATATTACAATGAGTCCTATGTGATTTGTTTCTAAATTCTTAAATTAATTAACATGTTCGAAGTCGACTGCTATAACGCTACGCAAGATACGCTGTTTTACAAAAGTTAATCGCAATCCTAACTTGTCAGAACAATTTTCTTTAGTTACTTCAAGTTCAACAATTAATTCAAGTTTCAAGAATTTATGTAAAATTAATTTAATGCGGAACAATTACTCAGTATTTTGAGTCTACGACTACTGGTACATTCATTCTTTTTGTCGGAACATGAATTGACACCCAACCCAGATCGCTTATTTGGGGAGCCCGCTTTCGCTAGCTGCTATAACCCAACGATACTGGAATCAAATGAACAACAAAGTCCAGCAGGGTTGCAAATAAAAAGACTCTATAGGTCGTGATTACTGAACTGCCACCCAAAACACTCGGGCTTCAGAGACCAAGCCGCTCAAACGGGGGGGAGCTTGTTGTTAGCTGGCTACAAAACTTCCCAGAGCGAACTCCGAAAATCCGACGGCAAGTTAGTAATCCGACAAAAATATTTGATAGAGTGGCTGTGGAGCTCTCGTTTCGATGTCTCAGACTTTCCTGGGGCTGAGCATAGTACTCTCCAAACAGAGCTTCTGATACAAGACCGCTCAAATGGGGAGCCCGCTTTCGCTAGCTGCTATAATTCAGCGATCAAGTACCCAAATGGCTGATACCCGCTGTCCAGTCAAGACATAAATATCTTTTTGGCTCTTACCACCCAAAACTGTTCCGGTTATACGTACTTCTCCTAGGAGATCCAGCTTGTAGTACTTTGAAAATTGTTCTGCACCCTACGGGTCATCCGCTCGCTCGTTTATACCCCGAAAATGGGCAATTTGCCTTTCACTTTTCAAGGCCACGCAGGCTTACCCCCATGTTAAATACGTACTATTTTTACATATTTTTGGACATTAGATAATAAAGTAAATATTTGTATTAATTCGCTAATAATATATCCTTATTAATATTGAATAATTTTATAATAAAAACGATAGTTCAATAATAATTTGGTTCGAAATATATTCTCTGTCCTTTTCCATCTGCTGCGCGCGTATCCTACAGGGTCCTATGCTAGCAAGCGTGTGATCTTTGTTACAAATAGTAGGTACAATTTTAATTTCTTTTGACTGATGAAAGAATGCATTAATTCGATTTCTAATTATTTATTTTAGTTACTAATTCGTTGATTCAATTTGTTTAATATAAATAATAATAAGTATTAAAGAACCTAAATAGTTTATGTTTTATCGGCTGATTAGGATAACTCATATGGTAATTGTTGTGACATATGGTGCGGTCGGTAAACGAAAAATCGGTCGATAATGAAAATTAAAATAATCAAAATAATGAATTAACAATAAAGAAACAAAAATTTATATCGAGATTCTTTAATGTTGATTTGCTTGGGATGTTACACCTTCCCCCTTATGGAGTCTCTTGTCCTCAAGAGAGATGGTTCCAGATTTTGAAAATAGTCGTTAGTCGTTAGGGCCGCACATCAGCTGTCGATCACCGACAGCATAAACAAAACGACAGGTGAATGACCGAGAGAACGAGTGAACAAAAGTGCGAATGACAATAAGAGTGGGAGAGAAATATTAGGAGCGATAACCTCAATATCTGTGTATGTGAGACTGTGAGTGAGTGATTAGTATATTTAGGAAGGATGCATGATGACAAGACAGTCGTTTGCGAGAATTGAGAGTCAGCGAGAAAGAGCGAGTAAGTGTGATAGAGTTAGCGAGAAACAGCGAATTTATAGACTTCTATTAAATTAAGATTATTTTAAACCTGTTTTGATTTATTCCAATCCCACATATGATGCCACGCGGTATTTCGCGGAAGGGTATTCTACGCCGTATCCGCGACCCCGCCTCGTTCGCGGATGCTTACTCGGCCCGTACCGAGCTCGCTCGCGAATCTGACCTTCGCGGACCCGCGAACGAGTAGCACTTCGGCGCCCGATTCGAATCCTCGCGGTCTCGAAACGTAGTCTAACTTATTGGGCGCCAGACGCGTTTCCGCGTCGCGATACCGAACGTTACTAGGAAAAACATGGAAACCATACGTTACTCGACGATACAGACAACGCGGAATCAATCGAATACCCGAATTCGGAAATGCGAGATGCGGAGGACCCGAATCGGCGGCGGAAAGACGCGGCACCTCAGATACCGGAAGAAATGGTAGAGTGGCGGGATTCTTCGGGGAAAAAGAACTCTAGTCGCGGAGGTTAACGGGAACGGAAGATCCGGAAGGGTCAAAAGAGAGAGAGAGACCTTGACAACGCGGAGTTACTTACTAAAGCCGGCGTTTATTTAAATCTAATTACAGTAAATATTCGATATCTGCAACTCTCTCGGGTCTGAACTGTTGCACATATCGTACAGGTCCACCATTGATTGATGTTTTGCCGAACGTAGAAAAGGACAGCGAGTGAAGGATACCAAACGTAAAAAAACAATAACATATCGGTGCGACAATCCTAATGTAATTATAAAACTTTTTTATTATTTATTTTTTTCATATGAAACTTCTACTATTAGATTTTTTACATTTTTCTGATTAAAATATGACTAAACACGACGTAATTCGGAATATATTTATTTGTAATTTCAAACGTTACGCTTACATCGAGGACTTTATTCGAATAAGTTATTGCAAGTAAATATGAACCGAATTACGTCATGTTTGGTCTTACTTTAATCAGGAAAATGTCACGAATATGACGAAGAAAGTTGTATGAAACATTATTTCAAAATAAAAAAGTTATCAACGCATTAACATTGTAAACAATTGAAGAGACTTTTGATCTTTGCCGACTGCGAACGATCGCAGCGTCTCTTTCTTTTTAACTCGCTATCCTCCTTTGCGTTAGAAACTTTTATCGTCAATTAAACCAGTAAATATAGTCCAAATTATATCATGTTTGGTCTCATTTTTATCAGGAAATTGTTACAAATATGTTGGTGACAGTTTTATGTAAAAAAAGTCAATAATAGTAAAGTTTTACATTTTCATTAGTATTGTCTCATGGATATACACAACCAGACTCACGTTACACTTCTCGACGCTCAAGCTTCTGGGCGTCTAGAGGGGTCTTCCCCCCAGTGGTGGGGGTAAAAATGTTGCACATATCGTGTAGGAGATTTGTGCAGATATCGAATATTTACTGGATGTTAAGACTAGTACAGGTTAACCACTCGTAAGCCGGTAAAGCGCGATAAATCGTAACGTGCCGTACCCGGCAGAAGGCCGAGGTACGGTAACGGACAAGATTTTAAATCCGGGACGCGAGATGCCAAATTTCTAGGTTCTTTCGGAATTTCTGGCCGATTTACGCACTAAACGAAACGGAACGAAAGAAACGTAACACGAACGCGACTTAATTCTAAACGCGAGATGATTACGTATTGGCGACCGTCTAGAGAGAGAGTTAGAGCGACAAACAGCGGTTTTCTGTACCGTACGACATGTCGCGTCGAATTCCAAGAAAGGGGAAACACGTAGACCGATATTGCGTCGCATAAACAGGCACGCGTTGTTGATCGAGAACACGTGCGTTTTGGACAGCTACGTCTATAGCTTGAATCCGGTTTATACCGGAAAATTCGAGAAACGACAGGTTTGAGCTTGACCGTTACGAGTCGCGAATCGACAGGTTCGTTTTGGATCGTTTCGGTTCGGGGACCTTCGTGACCGTTAGGGCTACTCTACTGAGGCGCGGGGTGGTCACGCGGAAAAGAAGTCGGTACGGCACGCGCCGGAGAAAAAGTAGTTGCTCGTAAGCAATCGAATCGTTAATTTCTCTCTCTAAATTTCGGTAACACGTAGCATCATCCGCAACGGATCAGTTCGTCCCAAGTGCGGTCATCGCTTATCATTCATTGCGAACTACGATCAACGGATCAGTCGTAACCCTTTACCTGTCAAGCAAAATTAATCGCATTTACTAAAAATAAAGAGTGTCGAGTCACGGGAATTGCGCGGGAATTCCCGAGGCGACGTCATAGCGTCTCGCTCTCTCTCTCTCGAGCCTTCGCGAACGTCTCACGCGATCTTAACAGCAACACGCGGCAATATCTTATTACTGCCCGCGCCAATTCTAAATATATCATTATCTAGTCCAGCACTAGCTAATTATTGTGACGCGGTTGGATATAACCCCCCTTGTCTCACACGAGACATTTATCATACATACACACACACACATACGTCTACCTTCAATACATGTACGCCTTGTACATTCTTCGAGGAGGTTTTTTACTTGGCCAAGCCAGGTTTTTCCTCCTCTGGGGCAATAAATTCGTCGTCTGCCCCCAATATTGTGTTTAATTATTTAAATCATTCCCAATCACTCCCTATTAAATAAAATAAAATTCGAACAAGAAATTGAATTGCGGAATCTCGGCGCATTTACGAGGTTTCGACGAAACACGACATGCAACTTTACGTTCTACTCCCGCGATTAAGAGATCACGAACTCGGGACGCGGGAGGGCCCAATTCAAAGCAAAACGCGATAGATTGTGGCTAACGCGGTACAATCACCCAATCAGGTTCAGTAACTGGTAGGAGTTCGGCTTCTAGAAAGATCGGGAAGCGGTTTTTCTAGTTTAACGAAACCTAAACGAAACGCCCGGACATCGGGATCCGTGACCGTCCCAGGCAGGGGCCCCCCGGGTTTACCCTCCTACCTTAGACTACTTATAAACTACGCGAACAAGGCCGAAACTCCACGTTACGTTTTGCGGAACCTCACCGTCAACTGTCCGATCGGTATTCGACAACCCACGATATGAAACAAGGTCCCGGTTTCGTGATCTTTACAATTGTTAATGATAAGAGGGGCTTACCGAGATGTCCTTCTGTCCGTAGCCGGCACGCAATCGAAAAAACAATACTTTAGCCGATACTACAACAGAACGCACTTAAGTAGGCAATTACCAGAAACGGAATACATAATTCGACGCGAGCCGTTGTGCCGGTATGAGGACACCTCGTGATCGCCCCCCATTCTTCGCCGAAATCTCCTTCTTCCCGCGATGACTTCTTCGGCAGGATCTCCTCCTACTCCGCGGCCTCTTTCTGGTCTATCGTAGGGCCGTAGCGGGGTAGCGGCAGGGAATCGGCACGTCTCCTCGGCGTACGTGGTTCCTTCGGCGTGCGTTGTTACTCCACGGCGGTAAATATAAAATAGTAAAGCGGCAGATTACAGTCGTACGGGATTATACGCGATTCGCTCTCTCTCTAGACGGCTATTGCCGGCGTTCTATGACCCTTTCCGGCTTCCGGGGAGGTTCCTTGTGACGGGTATAAAATACCACGTCACAACCCCCCCCCCCCCCCCCCCCCCACAGAAGACCGGAAGGGTCGCACAAAAAGAAACGATAAAAATGCACTTTAGTGCCATGTAATCGAAAAGTCCGTGTGCCCTTCGGCAGACACCTCGGTAACCTCTCTAGGGAGATAACGAAAGTGCGATTGTAATGATGTATACGACAATACGAAACAAATCGAAACAGATAAAATACAATACTAGAGTACTTACCGGGTTTGTCTCTTTCTCTCTCTGTTACATTATTTCTAATTACTTTTCGTTCTTACGCCTTCGCTCGGAACGACACACCGGAATCCTGCGTGACTCGAGCACCTATGGACGGATCGCTTTTCTATTTCTACAGTGGGGTAGGTTTCAGCAGTACTGCCTGTACCAATTAAACTGTTACTCTTTTACATTACATTAGATAGAAAGAATATAATCTTTATTGTCGTAATAGGTAAAAAAAACATGAAAAGAAAAAAAAAATACAATGCGGGAACCGGAATGCGGTAGTGTCGGGACCCGGTACGAGCAAGAAAGAAGAGAAAAAAAAAAGAAAAAAAAAACAAATTTTATGTTTCTCGGGAGCTTCCTCTTCGGTATCTACTATCGGCGGCTGCATCGATAACAGTAGATTGCACGGCGTGACTCCGGGCAGTCAGAGTATCTGTGCCTAATGTCGCCGCAATTTCAGCAGCCGGCGGCCGCGGAGGAGTTGGGTGTTGCCCTCCTTGTGGAACTTGGTGGTGAGTGTCCATCACTGGACCTGCGGACCCGCGGAACGATCACCCTCTCCTCTCCGGTCTGTGCGGCCCGGTCCATGGCAGAGGGGGGCGGCGTCGTTTGGGTTGACCTGGTTCTGGTGCTGACCCCCACGGTGGTCTGGGTGGAACGGCTGCACCACCGCGACGCTCCCACTTGCACCCCCGCGCTTCACATGTTCTAGTCCTACCCGTTTCGGTGGCCGCTTCTCTGGAAGGGGGTATCTCTCGCACCACGGCTCCACGGGTTGTATAATAATATTCCCGGGCGTCCCGGACCGCTTGCCGGATGGTTGCCCGTAAGTCTGGGTGCTCCCGGGCCAGGCGGTCCATCAGTCGCCTATATGGCCGCAAGCTCTCCCACGGATCCGTGCGAGCGGTGTCCCTCATACTGCTGTTAGGTGTCTTCTCTCTCTCTTTTTTTTTCTCCTAAAATCTCTCTCTATCCGGACTCGTTACTCGGGACCGATAGGATTTTGATGGCGGTACTGCTGAAAGGACAGTCATTCATGTGTTAAATTTCTTTAGGTCGGTGATGTGTACCCTTAGGGGTTGACGATCCGTCGGGCGTTTAATCTCATAGACAGTAGGCGATATTTTACGCGTTATTTCGTAAGGGCCTAGAAATTTTGGCATCAGCTTCGTGGCGATATTTTTCTCCGCGGACGATAAGGTATGATTTCGGCGTAATACGAGATCGCCGATACTATATTGTTCGTTTCTACGTCTTAGGTTATAACGAGACGCCTGTTTCACCGCCGCTCGGTCGAGGTTCTCAATTACCCAATCTTGTATTAATTTTAGTTGCCGTAATCGTTTTTCCCACGCACTTTCTGTCCCCGGTACTACTTTTTCGGTTTTCGCAACCGTTTCGCGGTAACAATTGACTGGCTTGGGTTCACGACCGAAATTTAAGAAGGCGGGAGAAAATTTCGTCGAACTATGCTGCGCCGTATTATACGCGAACTGGAAATCAGTCAAGTGTAAATCCCGTTCTCGGTGGTCCTTCTCTATGTACGATATTATCATTGTCTTTAGAATGCTATTAATCCTTTCCACGGGATTTGATTGCGAGTGGTAGGGCGGAGTAGTCGACTGAAGAATACCAAATTGCTTCGCGAGAGCGGAAATTTCGCGATTCTTAAACTCAGTTCCGTTGTTAGTAACTTATTTTCTCACGCACTATCCGTAACGAGTATTACCTTCCTTTTTACAGGCGGGTTTCGCGACGGCAATTAGTCAGCCTAGTGGTACGGTCTGGGTTCGAAAAGTGGGGGGAGGAAGAGGGAGGCAGAGAGAAAAAAAATGATCGTCTCTCTTCGTGCGAAGCTATTAAATTATTGGGGCGTCCCTATAGGCAGGTCGGAGATCGGTTTCGTCTACTTCCTTTGTTCGAGGATCTTTTTCCCGATATGGCCCTAGCGGAGTGTTTTTTTTTTTTTTTTTTTTTTTTTTCATTGATCGATAGGCCTCGATATCGTCCACCCACACGTCACCCCATCATTTTACCGCGGAAACAGCAACCCAAACGTACGGAACGAAGTACGGGGGGGGACATATGTCGCTAGAGACTATACTCGATCCACGGATCCGGACGACGTTAACGGAGTCGGCGATCGACCTACTACCCTGAGCAATACGAAATCCTGGGGGACACGGATGCCGCTCCGCCCCGGGGCCTGTCGGAAATTCTAGTGACGAGGCACTACTTTTTCCTCGGCCCCAGGCCAGGCGTCTATTCTAGAGTGCTCCACTTGGTAGGGGGGAATGGGGAGAGGACATACTCTAATGCCACCCAGAACTGCCTAACTTTAACGTAGGTTTTGGGGCGGACAGAGGGACAAGATTCGTACTTTGTATCGCGGGGTTCTCTTTATGGACTGGCCTGTTTCGACTCTTATTACAGCCTCTTTATCGATACGATTCTGGTCATTTGGATCGCGGCTCGCGAGGGTTGGAACTGTCCGATCGGACTATGAGCGGATCGGGTTATGGGGTAATGATTCCAAAAAAAAAAAAATTTGGGGGGAGGATCGTTCCTCCGACGCGGGATATATGCAGCTTAACGCGCCGCGGTACGCGTGCCTCGGTAGGCAAGAGAGAGGAAAAGGGATCGCTCCGGGGTCGGAGGGACCCGGTACACCCTTATGGCACCCTGAGTTTGCTCCGCCAGCCTAGCCCCGGCGGTCAAGGTAGCGAAACCCGTTAGTTCCCTACGCGATACAAACTGCTGTAACCGGGGAAGCATGTGTTCGTGCGTGCACGTCAGCTGATCAATCAAGCAGGGCTCGCATACACGTAATATAATCTACGACCCTCTCTTGTTCGCCTTGTGTCCAATTCGCGATTTCGTGTCTAAGAGCTCCCTGCAATTTGGGATCTACAAACCGCGCGCGAAATGCGTTGGTAAACTCCGTCCACGTGGTCCAATTTTCGTCTCGTAATCTAGCCCACTCCGCCGGTATGCCGAACAAAATTAACGGTATGCATTTCAATAAATCATGATCGGGTATTGAAGCGTACGCGCGATATTTCTCGAGCTGCGCTAAAAACATATTGGGGTCTTCCCCCCTCATTCCGGAAAACCTAACGTTGCTTTTACGTCAGAGATCGACAACCGCGGTATTTAAAATGGGATAGTGTCCGTGAGCTGGCGGGATCCGTTCCTTAACGTCCGTTACGAGACGCGGTACGTTATCAGGAATTGCCATATTTGGTTTATGCATCGGTTCGTAATGCGATTAGCTGAATGCCCTACTCCACGGATGTTCCGCGTGCGCGATATTAGGTACCAAGAACCCAGGCGACGATTCGACCGGTTGGGACAACTTTTCTTTAGGTATTTCAAACGGCGGCGCGAAGGGTTCGACGTCATCCGCGTTTCCCCTTCCCTCGTCGCGTCGAGAAAACTAGCTATCTGTGTGTCATAGTCTAGCAAGATCTGGTTTCTGTCATGTTCGCTAGTGCACTTGTACGAGAAGTCAAAATAATTCTTGTACATGACCAATTCTTCACTGATTAGAGGAGATAAGTATAAATATATCAAATCTCCGTTTACATTATGTATGTGCTCGAGTTTCATCTTTAGGCTGGCACTTACCATTCTCTTGCCAGCAGCCAACTTAACTCGCCTGTCTTCCGCCACCAATCAGTGACAGCTAAATTTTTAGGCAATAGCCAGGCCAAACCAGATAACAATTCAACAAGGGAACGATTATGGTGCTTCTCTATGACCTCCCATCTTAAGCGTTCGTTTGCCTCGAGCTCTAAGAGCGCTATGGCAGCGGTCCGCTTGTCGACCTCATAATCTCTGACTGGATGTATGCCAGTCGGCGTCACATAGTAACCTCTGTTGGTTCTCCCAGTTCGTCGCTTTTTCTGTTTACTGGTAGCGTCACCGATTACTCGTCGATACAATGTATAGTTGTATAGTAAACTATTACCATCAAACTCCAGCATGGTTAGAGGCTTGATCTCTTCAAGAAAATCGACCACGGCGACGCATCCAGGCACGGTAACAGCCTGTCCCACGACGTCTGTGCAAAAGCACCAACAGTCGGGGCCCAATTTATCCGGGTTAAAAGGAGTTTCTCCGTGGATCGAGACATACTCGCGCGATCCTCCAGATTCAGCGTGCAAATAAGCCTTCAGCTGATCGCAGTCTCTACGCGAAGACAGAAAAAATATCACCCTACCAGAGGCTATAAGCTCCGTTGGAACTTTATAACCATGAGCATAACCCTCCAATTTCACGCCGATTACGCGTTTCGGTATCACCAAATACTGTTGGTCAGAAACTTCATCCTTTTTAGATGGGACCATCTTGAACTTATCTGATATCGGAAAGCGAGTCCCCGATATCTCTAGGCCCGCAGCCAGGAGATGAGCACCATCCCGCGTTAATACTGTCGCCGTAAGATGGACGCACTTATATCTAGCAGGTCCTACACTAAACTGCAAATCACCTGCGACGACCGTTGGGTCCCACCTGCAATGTATTTCATCCAACAACAGGAAGTCGGCTTCGTCCATTATTTCTCCTGCTCTTCTCAGCGTTGTCCCGTAAAACATTATCATAAGTCGTATGTCACCTGAGCCCATTGTCTTGGTGTGGTCAGCGTGTTGCTGACCAACCATGTATGTTATTCGATACTTCGACTGGATTCTATTGGCGACATCGAATATCCGAGCTAAGTGAGAAAAAGCCCCCTTTACGACGGCTACAGTGAACTGTAAAAGGTAGATTCTCTTGGGACCAGAAACATGCTGAACCAGTTAGCTCGTAAAGTTCATTATCTTGCCGGCGCCTGTCGGCGCTTCGACTAAGAAATATTGTTCACCCTCCGTAAGCTTGGCCCGCAACAATTCCTGTACTGCAGTCTTGAAATATGAATCAGGGCTCACATCAGGGCTAGGTGTCTGGGGCCAAGACGGTGATAGCGTACGGGGCTCCTCCAGGTCGAACACCCCTATGTGCAGACAGTGATCGCTCCTCCAATCTGCCTAATCCATACACAGAGACTATGGATCCTGACGAATTTACTATCGGGCTACCGCTCATGCCTTGCAACCCAGTCCACCCACTAGCAGAAACAAAATTATAAGACGCATCTATATCTACAGGCCTCATCTCGTAAAATAAGGCACCTGACCTATTGCTCAACTCCTCGCTGTCAGACTCAACTATGAGATACTTGGCTACACCCCTAGTGGGACACACAGCACAAAGTATTTCTCCGACCATAGCTTGTTTAAACCTAAAGGCCCCTTGCCATATAAGTGCAGCAATCTAATAGTCTAGCAGGCAGGTGGTTATTAATGCTAAGCCGATCAGCATTAGATGTGACCATTGTCCCGCTTTCATAATGTGACCACAAAAGCCACTGGTACAGTGCCCACTCCTCATCGGACAAAAGATCAGGTTTGCTACACCATTGCGCAGGAATCAAGCCCAGGTCAAATGTATTTTTCTGGACCTTGTTAACCAATCCGAAGATCCCAGCTGCCTTTTCGACCGCTGAAATACACATCCCCCGTCCAGATGCGTTGCCGCTGAACAGTAATGCCAAAGTCAGACCAGGCATAGGCGTGGTTGGTCAATACCACAAATCGATCTGGTTCTATGTCTTCATAAGCTCCCGCGAAGGCCTCAATGGCGGGGTGCAAGTTTCTGAGCTTCAGGAAGAGCATGTCTAAGAATGCTGGAGGCACTCGATATCCTAAAACATAATTTACGCTGTCTTCACCATCTCGAGTACTAACAATAAGAAAACTCATGTTTAGCACGCCTCGGCTAACTTTGACAAAGTGAGTCGCTACATCACGCTTATATCCTAACTCTATAACTACTTCGCATTCCGCTCGCTTCAAAAAAACGGTATTCCCGTCAATGTTGACTTCTGCTACGAAGCATTTGATTATGCTTCTCAAGTCTTCTGACGTAATACAGAAGAAATCAAAGGGCACATTACTCCTATACTTCCTACATAATGAGACACCTTGATCGACCTTCGAGCAGAAGCTAACGTAACTACTCGGAGGCACGCTTCCAGCGTGCTCAAACTTGTTGATAGGTCTAGAATAATGCAGCCTTTCTATTAAGCTGACTCTACTATCTGCCACCCTCTTGAAGAACCATCTATTGACGACAGGGGGTTCGGTCTTCGCAAGAGTAAACCGCTCATCGAGCAACACTTTTTCTTCCTTTGGCTTACACCACTTAGGGAGACGCGAAAAGACTCCAGAGACTGTCCCATCTCCAATGACATTTCCCTCTCCCTCAACGACGCGATAAATAGTCGCTTTCGCAAAGCGCCAAGCGAACTTGAAAAATTCTGTAACGTTCAACAAGACGTCGTTCAGGGCGTGCACGAGAGTGGGATTCTTCGCCCAGTACACACATCCAAATACACCAGCAATGAAGCCGGGGACACCTAGCGTGAGAGTGAAAAGATCCAGAGAATGTCTTTCACAGTTTTCAGTCCTACCGAGAGTCGCAATTCCCTCGGACAAGATCGCTACAGCGATGGGGACCCCTGAGTAGGCTTCAAAAGCATCCCAAAAATCTTCTTTGGTACTAGTCCCACGGCGGCAACAGTTCGCTACCCAAGCAATAATTACAGAGATAACACTGTACAACAGCCAACTGATTTCGTAACCGCCACTATGAAATTCTTATAGATTTTTGCGAGCTGAATACGAATCTGAAATCTGTTTTTCTCTAGGACGTACAGTTTTTGAGAAAATTAATGTTAGAAAAAATTGCAAATTTGCAACTTTGGAAATTTTTTGTGCTTTTACCATAGCAGCTATTCAGTGGCTTTTTACACGAGAAAAATCTGTGAACTTTCCCGAATAAAACGATATAAATTGTTATTACATTGTAAACATTTAAATATGTTTAAATAATGGACAAAGTAAGAAAGACACCAAAAACGCACCAATTTTTGCTGATATTTTTCAATTTATTTAAAAAACTATGGGTCTCGGCGAAAATCTAACCATCGTACGCGATAGAGCAGACATTTCTGCTGAAGAAACCATCAAGCGAAGTTACAAAATCACTTTCGTTTTCATTTTATAAAAAAAATAGTTCGGCAAAACACGCGCCACTGCCAGTGGTACTCCATGTTGGCGCGGCGCGGTAGTCGCCCTGCCTACTTGTCTTGGCGTAACGGAATAATTGAACGGCGCAACGCGTCAACATTGAGTACCACTGTTAGTGGCGCGTGTTTTGCCGAACTATTTTTTTTATAAAAAGAAAAAGAAAGTGATTTTGTAACTTCGCTTGATGGTTTCTTCAACAGAAATGTCTGCTCCATCGCGTACGATGGTTAGATTTTCGCCTAGACCCATAGTTTTTTAAATAAATTGAAAAATATCAGCAAAAATTGGTGCGTTTTTGGTGTCTTTCTTACTTTGTCCATTATTTAAACATATTTAAATGTTTACAATGTAATAACAATTTATATCGTTTTATTCGGGAAAGTTCACAGATTTTTCTCGTGTAAAAAGCCACTGAATAGCTGCTATGGTAAAAGCACAAAAAATTTCCAAAGTTGCAAATTTGCAATTTTTTTTAACATTAATTTTCTCAAAAACTGTACGTCCTAGAGAAAAACAGATTTCAGATTCGTATTCAGCTCGCAAAAATCTATAAGAATTTCATAGTGGCGGTTACGAAATCAAAAAAAAGTCAAAATTTGTTGTACAGTGTAATTAGAGGTGAAGAATGGTAAGAAGATAGGCAAATAATAAAAGAAGGTGGCGCCTAAAATGGGCCGAGGGCAGTAAGATAGTAAATAAATAAAATAAAATAAAATAAATAAAATAAAATAAAATAATAAATAAATAAAATAAAATTAAATAATAGCAAATTAAATCATAAATTACAATTAGATAAGTGTTATTCATCAACTATAATCCACAAACCAACAGTTAATAGACAAGTTAATAATAGTAAAAATGGTATTAATTGTGATTATGCGATGCTAGGAAATGGTAAATCTACAAACTAGAGACAATAATATAATATAATATAATATAATAATATGGTATTATGAATCAATGTACAACTTGCACGCATTCATGCACTGACATCCTGAGGAATATGTAAATAAGTGTATTTATTAGCCAATATGCTCCCAATATGACTGCATGAAGCATCTCCCGTCTCCAATAGCATGAAATGAAACGAAAGAGGGAGGGTAAATAATTCTTCTTACAAGCAAACGACGAGATCCTTAATCCTATGTTATGCTGAAAATAGAACACAATTGAGAAATAATAATTAGGAATGCAAGCTAATAATAATAATAATAAGCAGGAATGCAAGCTAACGAATATTGAGTAGCAAGGAGATGGACATTAACATTACGGAGAGAAAATATAGAGGAACTTACCTTCAATGTTAAGGATGGCATAAACAAGAAAGGGGTCCGGCGCCTTCTGACCATGGATCTCACAGGCAGAGTGGAAATAAACTTGCATTTATACTATTGTTCCGTTACATTAAACCCTTGCATAGCAAACCTAAATAAATGAGCAAAACTTAAGCATAATACAACAAATGATGAATATCAAATGCCGTAATGTTCAAAGTAGAGATATAATAATAGACTAGTAATATACCTGGCAGTCAAACACCAAGTGCCAGCCCACATACTAACCTTGTGAGAGTAGATAATATAATTTAGCTATGTGGAAGGAAAGACAAAGAACGAAATCCATGGTTGATGGCTTGCACTCTGGAATTTTCATGTCTGTCTTCTTTGCTTGCACGTCGAAATGCTCAATGAAACCTGAGACAGGGGAACACATCAAGACACATTAAATTGTGACCTTGTTGTTATTGTCATTATTATAATTATTATTATCATTATTATTATTATAGTTATTTAGCAGATAACCTTACCTTTACCTATACTCCTCAATGATATGGCGGTAGGAAAGAATGAGAGTGAGTATGGAAGCTACAGTACATGATATGAAAAGGCTGGAAGAAAAGGGATGTAAGTAAGAAAGTAGAATGAACGATGAATGAATATGAAACGAAAAGAATAAAATCAGAAGTTAAATAAAGAATAAGATCAGGAATGCGAAATTGCAAAACGACAGGAATGATGTATACAGAGGGCAAGAGTTAACGGTAAAATATGTATAGTACGAGTGGGTGAATTGATAATGATACTAACAACTGCAGTTAGTTAGCAATTAATTAGCGAATAACTGCAGACAGGTAGAAATAACCCTATCTACTCATTAACCCATCTCTAACAATAAGAAAGGGTAAATTACAAGTAAGGTAGATTTAGAAATAGGTTTTCTTACACGAATGAAGGAGCGATCTCCTCACGTTTCCCTCTCTTTATCCCTCAACACTTGTGACCATGCAACTGACACGGACAGAGCAGAACTAGCACAGTTTCCCCTAGTTTCCTATAGACTACTAAAGTTTACCATAATTATCCTTCTTACTCGTATCATGCGAAAGGTCTCCCATACTGGATTACATCTAGACTCTTGAGTCATAGAAAGCGGCTTAGCAGCGAGCAGGAAAAGACAGAGTAGGTGCGATATCTCAAGCCTAAAAAGAATGTGTTAAGGCCTGCCATAGATTTAACTGTACATATTTAGCTTAGCCTTAGGTTTGTAGATTTATAGTATCTAGCTGTCCGTATATTTTATAATCGGTCCCTTCGGGAATTTTGTAAACCGTTCCGTGGCAGCAGTAAACTCATGAAGCCATAAAGACCCGCGATTCTTACTTTAGTTTTTTTTCGTTCATTGTTCACATTTGGTCGCCAGGTACCAGTATTTCCAACTTTCTAGTCCGTTATTTCTAGCATGTTTTACCACGGTCAGCGCGCCTCTTTACTTTATTGCTTGCCACGGTCAAGGGTCAAATTAGTTAGATTTGGCGAGTGGGAAAAACCCAAGAAGGGCGGAAACTTTCCATCTCCCTTCCATAGATACAAAATTCTAGACGTATAGGAACACTCCTCCCCCGCCAGGAACATCTATACCGAGGTTACTTCGGACATAGTTTTAGACACACTAGTCAGAATTGAAATACAAGTCAAATAGAATTGAAATAGAAACCAAGTAGAAATAGACTAGCGACAAATAGGAAAGTGTAAAATTAGTTAACAACACTTAGAAACCTTTTGTTAAATATACAATCTTCGACGCATACTTAGAATTTTTTCCCGAACTATCGGGTGGTCCTTCGAAACACAGTTACAGTTTTTTTGTTGGCACAAGCGTGCAAAACGCCTACAAAGCTCGAACACCTTCGCGGTACCCACGAGCATTTAACAGAATGATAAATGAATAAACGAATGATGAAAGAATCAAACAAACAATTAGAAGATATAACTGGGAGGGGATACCTCACGAGGGAATAGCTGCACGTTCCCCGGTCTCTAACCTCAAATCCGCGAGTATTTTCGTGGCTCCCTCGCTGTTTTTGCCTCCAATAAACAATGGAAATATGGTATACTATACAACGGGAACTGTCAACTCGCCCGGTAAGCAATATGCCGGCAATATGGCGACACGAGCAAGAAACAGCATGACGCAGCGCCGCGGGGGACAAAAAGCGGAAACAACAACAAGGCGAATCCACAGGAAAAGCTGAGGACCAGCCTTTAGGAAAGGACACCGAGAAAACACTCGAAAATGAAGAACATGGGCAAATCTGAAGCGTAACGTGACTTAACATAGGATAATTAAACCAATAAACTAACATACAAATAAATAAATAAGTAATATATCAATCAGCGGGGTTATGTATGCACGAAAACGAGGACTAGCAATGAAGAACTTGCATCAGGCAAGTACGCGGTTATACCTATATACCTAGATACTATATTAAATTAATTAAAGTAAATTAAACTAATTAACTGAAATAAATACAAATTGAAATGAGTAATTAAGTAATTAAATTAATTAAAGTAACTAACTAAATTAAATTAAATTAAATAATTAAATCAAATCAAATTAAAATGGAAACAGGCCTGCAGAAAACACCCTTACCTTTACCTTTACCTCTACCTTTGTATTTACAATGCAGGAGAAACAGAGGTAAATGAAACACAAACACACACACACACACACACACTCATGGAAGATGAAGTAACAGGATGAACAAGGACAGACAGGGCAAATAAACCGGAATACCAATCAGCAATCAGCGATAAAAATCGGAAAACAAAACCGGAATTAAATAACAGAAACAAGTATGAGGATAAGTTACGCGACAGGCACAAACAACCAAATCAGGGCGACGATTAGAGGGACTAACAGACCAGAGAGCAAACAGATTAAGACATGTAAAACCAATCATGCAAACAACGCGTTTCAATCAACCAGTCAATCAATTCTAGGCAATATCAATCAATAACCAATACTAAACAGTACACCTCTTAAATACCACTATATCTAATTTAAACTACGCCAAAACCCTGCTTTAATATTAAACACTGCATATATATTGATATTGTGTGCTGAATGAACTATTATGTTATGTTATTTTATATTATATTATACAGGGTGTCTCGTAACTAGTGTTACTCCCTGAAAGGGGTAGTAGAGGACGTCATTCTGAACAAGATTTTCCTTTGCAAAAATGGGGTTTGAAGCTTCGTTTTTGAGTTATTAAGGAAAAACACTGACCAATCAGAGCGCGAGAATAGCGCGCGCCCAGACGCGAGAGCGACAGCTTCGACTATGACGGTCGATCGTGATCGTGAACAAGCGTATCGATACCGCGTCGGTACAATAGGAAGCTGTAAGATAAAAGTTACATCGAATTACGAATAAAAAATTCTGGATTATTGTTGAATTATCATTCATTAATGGATAAGAAATGAAGAAATTAGTCCTTACTCATGTAATCAGAATAAATCGAATTTATTCGATACGTTTATTCGTTATCGCAAAGAAATAATAGATAAAATATGGAAAATTATTGTCGTTAGATATTGTGATGATGAAAAAGAACAAATTCTCATTCTTTTTAAGTTAAATTTTTCCATTCAACAAATAAAAATTTAAATTGAATAATTAACGAATTTAAACGTAACTTACACATTGAACCACAAATAGTCACGATGAAAATGCATCTCTGTCATCGGGTCGATCCACCGATCATTACCGTTAGAAAAAATAAATCACCACACAGATACTCTAAATTTGCTTCACTGTCACCTATCACTGTCATCTTTCATTATTAGCTTTCATTATCACTTTTCCCTGTCACTTTTCACTAATGAGTCACTGCGAGCCCGACACGTAAATAGGCTGAATGAAAACACGTGAACGAATATTCATAAATAATTTTAACTACATTGTCTTGAAAGCAAGAAAGCGGAATATTCGATTAAAAGCTACGATATTTTATTTCGGCTGGTTTCTTTCGACAATAAACGATGACTGTCGATCGACGCCGTAGTCGTTCAACAGATCACCGTTGCATAGCAACCGTTTGCGACGTACGCCTCGCGATCCAGAACGGAACCGAGATCCGTGGCCCGTTCAACAATGTCTCCTAATAAAATGTAATGTAATATCGATTTCTCAATTCGGATACCTTATAATGAGAATATAGAGTATCGTTAAACATACATGTGTATGAATAATCGTTCACGCGTTTTCATTCGGTCCGTTTACCGATCGTGCTTATGTTGTGCAATTATTAGAAAGAGACAGTGAAATAAATTGAGAGGTCATTGACCCTGCCAGGACATCAGCTGTTGATGCACTGATCGGTGGATCTACCCGGTGACACAAATATTTTTTATCGAAGCTAGTTTTTTCATGGATTAATGGGTAAGTTTTATTTAAGTTGTTTGTTCATTTTTAAAATTAAACGTACGCAGGAATTGATTTATTTCACTTCAGTGAGTTACTGCGTTAGATATTTCTTTCCAGTTCTATCTCATTTCATAGACAAGGTACTCATTCGTTTTGAGACGTGAATTTATTCGTTTGCTTTATTAGAATAGTTGAGAAAATTAATTTTCGAAAATTTATTCTTTATTCCCTTTCGAAGGCATAAAAAAAATATAATATACTTGGTCTGGATAAACAATAACTAATTGGTTTATCTCCTATTTAAGAATAATGAAGAACTTAATATTATTCTTAACTTCTTAATTTGTTATTCGATTTAATTTTCACTTAATAGTTTCCTGTTATACCGACGCGGTGTCGATACGCTTGTTCACGATCACGATCGACCGTCATACTCGAAGCTATCGCTCTCGCGTCTGGCCGTGCGCTATTCTCGCGCTCTGATTGGTCAGTGTTTTTCCTTAATAACTCAAAAACGAAGCTTCAAACCCCATTTTTGCAAAGGGAAATCTTGTTCAGAATAATGTCATCTACCCTCCATTTCCGGGACCTATACTAGTTGTGAGACACCCTGTATATAAAAACAGTTGGACATGGAACAGCTACTCTTTGGTTGACTCTAAGACTATCGGTTCAACAGCCCTCTTATTCGGAGCACAAATTGACACTCAAAAATTGATCGCTTAATTGGGTAGCCTGCGTTAGCTGACTACTAAACGATCCAACGATCAAGTATCCAAATGGCTGATACCCGCTGTCCAGTCAAAACCAAGAATCTTGTAGGCTCTTACCAGCTAAAACTGCTCCAACTTGTCGCTTAACCCATTGACTGCCAGACATATTTAGAGCGTCTTGCCCTGGGTGCCAAGGTTTTATTTTGAAGAATACATGAAATTTTACAAAATATATATATATATATATAAGTTACTGATACAATATTGTAATAGCATTTACAGTAATTTTTATTGAAAAAAAAAACACTACGAGATAACTCGTAGCTGGCGTCACTGAATAAAATTCCTGTGCTGGTTGCCACTTACGAGTTATCTCGTAGTGTTCTTTTTTCAATAAAAATTGCAGTAAATGCCGTTACAATATTGTATCAGTGACTTATATATATATATATTTTTTTTTTAAATTTCAATTATCTTATATATACACATACATATACGTTACATATCTTATCCTAGTATATTCTAATCCGCTACGTGACGACAGTCCTTAGCGCGCGTTTATTGTTGATCAACTTTGCGTTGATCCTTGTTTTAGAGTTTACCATATTCAGCAACAATAATAAAAATATTTTTTAATTTTAGTAATACATTCATATATATGAATATAATTATTATAATCTAATCGTCTAAGTTATAATTTTTATAATAAAAACTGATAATTAATGTTTTTTACACTATATAAATTTTTCATTCATACATTTATATGTATAAAATTTTATGTAAAAATCTAATCGTATAAATTCTTATTTATAACAAAAATTGAAAATTAATACGTTTTTTTGCTCTGTATAAATTTTTCATTCACCTTTTTAAAATATTTTTAACTGAAACGGCCATTTGTAATTAATCTAAAATTGCAGCACGCACTACGAGATATCTCGTAGTTGGCTTTTTTGATACACACGCTTACTACGAGATATCTCGTAGCTGGCAGTCAATGGGTTAATACTTCTCCTAAGATGTCCGTCACGTACTGCTTCAAAGATTGTTCTGCACCCTATGGGTTTTTCGCTCGCCCTTTTATACCCCGAAAACGGCCAATTTGCCTTTCATTTTTCAAGACCATGCAGGGGCTTACCCTTATGTTTAATGCGTAGTATTTTTACATATTTTTTGATATTATTTTATTACAATTTATTTAGTAAAGGAAATATATTAATTTGATTAAGAAAAATACGCTTTGATTTATCAACTAAGATTTCACAAGCTAACTCGCTAAATCGTAGTTTTAATGGATTTTTATGTACGCAAATTAGCGGGATATTACAAGTATTTTAATACGAAGATAATTCATCGCAAATAATACATAGAACAATAACTAAAAATATATTAAGATTTATAGTAAATAAATAAACAATAATAGAAATGTTTAAATGATGATTTATAATAATTTCTTCTCGATGTATATTTGGCATCTCTTTCTATCCAACGCGCGCGCCATCGATCGGTGATCTAATTTAACAATGTTGCACGCGTGATCTACTCTTGACTATTACCGCGCGAATTTTTATGGTGCGGTCGGTAATTCGCGGTCGATAATAAAAAAATAAAGACACATATATTTGGATTACTCTACTTATCTACACGGATGTTCTTCCTTGCGGACTGGGGACGTTACATTATTATGTTCGGTTATTAAAATATCGGAAGCATCTTGGAAGTCATTATCAAACGAACTACTTATACTAATTACACTTTCATTACCATTTTTTAAAATAACATTATAGCGTACAAGAAAAGAATTATGTAAATCGCGAGCAAATAAAGTAAAATTATTCGTTTAAAATCAGACATAGAACCTATTAGAAATCCCATAGTAATCGTAAAGAATAGATCGGAATATTATATAACGTCGCGAATATTCTAGAAAAGCAAAAGATCTAGAATAATCGAATTGTATCGAGCCGCGATAGATTGTTGGCTGCAACGCGGAGCGAGAGACAAGGCGCGTCACGCGAACCTAACGACGAATCCCTATTTGGCAGTCTGAGAGAGAGGACTAGGAAAGGACTCTTGGACTGGCCTTGGGACTCCGGCAGGAGAGTTCGGCGAAAATTCCTGGATGCCCGCCTGGAGAAGAGTAAAAGGTTTAAGACTCCGGCAGAAGAGTACGGTGAAACCTTCCTGGACGTCTGCCTTGAGAATAGGGGAAGAGTACGGGAGTTTGTCCCTGGACACTCGTCTGACATGGAGAGTTCGGCGAACATTCCTGGACGCCTGTCGGTCGAGAGAGGATAGAGCATCTCCTGGACGCCTCGAGTAAAGTACAGGAGAGTACGGGAGAATACTCCTAGTCGCCCGTTCGTTATGGAGAGTTCGGAGAAAATACCTGTATGACATTCGAACGGGAGAGAATAGAGTTACTCCTGGACGCCTGATTACTTAGAGTTATAGAAAAAACTTTAAAGTAGTCATGTTGTTATTGCAAAAGAAAAGAAGAAAAAATTATGCGTTTCCTGTACCGATTCCTAAACATCACAATAAATCCTATTTTCCAGAATCCATATTTCCTGTCAATCCATATCCTTGCGAAGAAACCATGGCTACAACATTTATATTATTTACAGCGATGTCATTCGCGTCTTCATTATTATCATTATTATTATCACTATCAGTATCATTTTCATTAACATTATCAATATTATTCTTTGGTAATTGACCAAGTTCTCCTTTTAGACGCAGTTCTCTTCGCTTATCGCTAATTTGTTTATTTGTTTTACTTTGTATTATTTTTCCAATTTCTTTATTAATAAATTTATACGCTCTAAATCTTTTATCTAATTGTTTTAAAAATACTATTTCTTCTTGCGTCCAAACTGCTTGTAATGTGCGCCTTTCAACTCGTTCCGTATCGACTCGCGTATTGACCGCTTGCCTTTTTTTATTGCGTGTTTTCGGATGCACCGCTCTCTCGTGTGTTGAGAGGCCTCTTTGCGTGTCGAAACTGGCTGTACATACTTCAAACTGATAAGACTTTGGTACAGTGTTAACAGTTAACTGTCTCTAAATTAAATAAATCAGCCATTCTTGCTGACGGGTCATAGTTAACAAAACATTTTCCGCTTTTGAAAAAAATAACAGAGTCATCCCCTGCTTTTAACATCAAAATAATATCGTCAATATCGTAACATGCTAATAAAACGAACAATAAAACTATAGTATTACCAATAAAGGTGTTGGCGTCTCCAGACTTTCGTTGAAAACTTGTCTTGAACGATACACAGGTCTTCTTATCTCTCAATCGAGATCTAACGTACGAATTATTCCATATCTCCAGTAACCACTCCAGCATACCCAAATCACGCAAGAGTCGATTTTTTGCGCGGCGCAACTTCTCCTGCTGAACCTTGTCATACTTCGCGAAATCATTCTCAACCTGAGAAATCATACTTGCGAGAAAGGAACTTAATCGTGCATTCAACTCTCTCTCAAATTGTTCATTAGACATACCGGTAAAAACCAAAATTTTCTTTGACAAAATGCCAGTAACCTCTCCGTCAATATATTGAAAATAGGACAAAATATGGCGTTTAAAGATTTTGTATTGTACACTATTGTCTGCACACTTGCATACTTTAGTGATGCAGAACTCTCCAATGGACGTTTCACTTTAGTCTCTTTACCATGTAGTCAAATTGATTAAACGGTCTCAAATGCAACGGTAAACCATCGTAGGCATTACGCCTGACGGCAGGAGGCTGCTTCGCTAACCACGCGTCTAAAATCTTCGCATTCAGCTCAACGGGACTATTCATGTAACTCTCGAACAAGGACAAATTCTCATCAGGTATAGACGACTTCAAAAAATTCTCGTACAACATGTCACCAATTTTTTTTTTAACTCTAATTCTCGTTGGCCAATTGAGGAGCATTCAAATTTCTTTTTACAGCACGCAAGATCGACTCGCGTTGCGATGGTATTCTGTCTGCCGTCATCATCGTTCTTAATACCGGTTTTAAATGCCCATACTTACTCAACTTAAAATATCCTTTTCCCTTAAGAGTCCTAGTTACTAGTGGACCCGGCCGATACTGGATAAAGTGGAATCAGGAATATGAGTTCACCTTTTTAGCATTGCTCTCGAATGCCTATAGTTTCGTAGATATTTTGGTGAGCTACATTTTTGAATCACTCTATACAATCCAATGGGGCAGAGAAGAATACAGTGTCTGATGCCCTTCAATATTGGTAGAAAATATTTTTCTCTAAAGTGTATAATGTCGTAGATATTGGGCTGAACTAATTGTTTGAATCACCCTGTATGACTCCGCGGAGACAGTGGACGATGCTGCATCTCAAGGCGTCCAATTTTTGTAGGAAACATTTTTCTCTATAGCCGATAGTTTCGCAGGTATTCGAGTGAATTAATTTCTTGAGTCCGCTTGTATAATTGCACGGAGGCACAGAAGGATGCAGCTACCGAAGCTCCATAACTTTGGTTGGGAACATTTTTTGCTAATGTCAATAGTTTCATAGATAACATTCTTTTTTTTTTTTTGTTTTTGTTTAGAAGAGGGAATCTTTTATAGACACCTAGGAAGATAGCCTAGGTAGTGTGGGATTCCCGCTTCCGGCGGCAGTTAGTTGTGCCGGTGACGACGGCTTCCTCACTAAAACCCTCTCCTTTCCCACCCTCATGAAGGAGGATGGTCGCGGTAACCTGCCGGAGTCTTTGCCTGATCAGCATGAAGACAACCGGACTAGGCGATCGCAGTCCTCGAAGTGTGAAGGTGGATCCACTCAACTGCGAGTAGCAGTTTGCACCGGGGGAGGATGTTCGACATTGCTGACGGGGAGTGAACAGCAAGTTCCTCGTTGGAGGTCTTATACGCAATGTGCTGTCAGCTTTAACCTGTACTGACACCTGGGCTCCCGCCTCCAATATGGCCTTGAACATGTTGTCTAGGACAACGACCTCCCCATACGCACCACTACCCCGTTCAAGCAGATTTCATTTAATCTTACCCACCACCCCTTCCCGCCCTTCCAGCGCCACCGCATGAGATCGCGGAGCAAGATTTCGAAGAAGTCATGGAACTGGTATGGTTCCCAAGCAGGGAAATTTGCAAAACACATGCTAGAATGCATGAGATGGAAGTGAGGTATCCGAGAAAATTGAGGAGGAAAATTCCCCCACCCCCACCCCCGCGTCACGCATGTAATTCCTAACTCCCTTAAGCTATTGCAAGTACCTAAGTAAGTATATGAATATACAAACAAGAAAAATGAAATGCGTGTTTTTCTTAACCTTTCTCGCCCCCGTCCCCACTCACGCCCCCGACAAGTCACGATCCCCCCCCCCCGACAAGTCTCCAGTCGTTTTCGAAGGGAATTGAAAATACTTTTTGAGTGTTAACAACTCCCGGATGTACCCTCTGATCTCCGCCCCCGTTTCCGCCCCCGCTCCCAGCCCAGTCCCCACCGGTAATCAAGTCCAGCCTCCACACTCTGGAGCGAATAGTGGGCCCATTGCCGTCGGTAAAAAAACTCCTTTTCACTCTAATACCGCCCCCACTCCGTCACCACTCTGCCCCCTAATGGTGCTGTGACCAGGCTAACGGTAGGATCCTTCGTGAAGAGCAACAATCAAGCTAAAGGGTAGTTTCGCCCCTTTGAATCATCTTCTTTTCTAACCCCACCCGCCATTGCCGCTGCTCCCATCTGTTAGCGTACATTTAAATGCTAGCCAGGAGTTGCCAGCGACGCTCCTGTCCCGCGAGGGTGGAGCTTCAGCCGTGGTACAGGTAAGAATCCTCTCCAGTCTGAAAGTGGTCCCATTGACCTCGGTAAAGTGGTTTCATTGCCCTTGGTGAGTGCGCCTCTCTCCCTCCTCTTCTCCGTCCGCTCGGTCACCATTTGTGCCCCCTAATGGTGCTATGACCAGGCTGACACAGGTTTCCTCGCTCGCGGATTCGAGTCGTTCGAGAGGACGTATATTGTTGCTCCTCGATTTCACCTTTCAGTTCGAGGTCGCCTACCACGTTGCTGCTGGCTGCCCGCAACGCCTCTTCCCTGTTCGTCGGTGAGTTATACGTACGACTAGAGGAGACTTCAACCGCTTCCTTCTCCTTCTGACGAAATCGAGGAGTAGTGGGCCCCTTGCCATTGGTTTGCCTGGCTTGGTCTTGTTTTCCTTTCCCCTCCTGGTTCCGGGGTTGAGTGGAGTGGCTGTGGGCGTGTGGTTGGTGTATTGCGGTTCTGCGTGGCTGAGAGGCTTCGATCTGCAAATGTGCTGTAACAAGGCCAAGACCAAAGTGTAATTCGTCGCAGGTGAGTGTAGCCCCGTAGGTACTACCGGTTCTCGTCCGATCAAAGCTACTGGGGGCGCGGTGCGAAGAAGGGATGGGTGACCGCTCGTTTTTCGGGCGGCCGCTTCTGAATTCGGGTTACCGCGTGCTGTTGGGGCACTTCCACGGCTTTCTTCACTCTGTTGAGGGTCTTAATACCTTAATGGAATAATGGGAAGCCAAGAATAAAATTCCTTAGGTGCAGCAATGGAGTCAAGTGATGTCTTCACCTCGACTGATCGGACCAAGGTCCTCTTTGGTTAGTGGCGTAGCTGGGGGTAGATCAAGGAAGTACTTAGCATATACCCAAATGAGTGAGGTGGCATATCTGCGACCTACCTCGGGTAGGCCAGATTCACAATAGTCGTCGCAGGTGAGATTTTCCGAAGGGGTTCCGACAGAAGTGTAAGATTTGAGTCACCACGACCCATAGAAAATGGCGTGATAGTTCCAGAAAAGTACGCGAACACGTGGAGTGTTGGAAAAATTTGGTGAGAATTTTCTCCCCACCTTGGCCGTGAACCATCTGCCGCGGGTGAAATTTCAGAGGAAATTTTGGAAAAAAGTGTAAAATTCGACTCACTGCAACCGATAGGAAATGCCGAGATAGATCAAGAAAACTATACGAGAGAATAGGGTATTGGAGGAACCGTGATGCGATTTTCCCCCACCCCCACCCGACATCGCCTGCCGCGGGTGAAATTTCAAAGTAATTATCGTCAAAGTGTAAAATTCATATCTCCACAACCGATAGGGAATGGTGAGATAGGTCGAGAAAACTACACGAAAGAGTTAGGGTGTTGGAAAATCTTGATGAGATTTTTCACCATTCTCGCCCGAAACCATCGCGAGTGAAATTTCAGAAGAAATTTCGAAAAAAGGGGGTGAAATTCGCGTCACCGCAACCGACAGTCAGTCTGTCATTTTCCCTGAGAGTGTTCTCGTGAGGTAAAGTTACTCCTCCTGTGGTAAGATTGCTCGTGTGGTAAGTCTGTTCTAGTTCGCTCATGTAGCACCCTCGTGTATTGGAGGTTTTCTTTTAAGTACTGTTTCTTGCATACACCTCCCGAGGCGCTGTCTTCTCGCATTACGATATACTTGTCGTGTTTCCTTGCTGCCTTTCCGCCGCTTACCTTCATTTCGGGCGCGCGTCTATTGTCCGTTCATTGTTCCTTCAGCGGCGTCATTTCCTTGCTGATCGCTTCGCTTTTGTGTTCTTTTGTTCCTGTTGTATCCTGTTAGACGCCATTACCCACGCAGTGAAAGTGTGATTTCTTTCCTTTGCTTGCATTGTGGCTGATGCATTTATTTCTTTGTGCTTATAATTATAATTAGTAGTATTTAATTGTTTTAATATTAATTTAATTAATTAACTAATTAGTTGCCATCTTGGTTATCCCTGGGAAGTTTGCTCTTGATTCGGTTAGTGTTGATAAGTTTAATTTATTTTGATTTAACTTGATTAGCCTTGGTTAACTTACTGCGCGATGAAACATATATACATTTCATGTTATGTATATATATATGTTATGTATATATATATAAGTTATGTATATATATTATATATATTATATATATTTGTTCTTACGTTAAGTCCATTTGCCGGTCTGTAGTACAGTCCTGTGACTTTCGTTTCGCTTTTTCTTGTTCTGTTTAACTTATTTATTGTTCCGTTTCCAGGTTCCATTGTTCCGGTGATAATCGCATCCGTCCTGTTTGATAGTCTGTTGTTCTACACTGGTGAGTTGATTGCCTATTGTGCTACTACGCTTCTATTCCTATTTCATGGTGGTCTATTGTACATTAATTAATTTATTGGTTATTTACTTTTGAGTCTGTGTTATCTCTCAACATCCATGGTGATTTTGTCCACTTCTGTCTGTGGCAGGGTCCCTTTTTATATTTATATATACTGATGATTTCTAAGTGTCTACATATCTACAAGTGTTTGCAAAGTATACTATGTATAGGACCTACAATTCTCCATCTAAATAGATGCAGTGAGATAAAGTGAAACGAGTTGAAGTGAGTTGCATTAAAATTATTCAATGTTGACGTTTGATAAAGTACTTTATTTAATATTAAATGAGGGTGGTGAGAGAGATGCAAAGTTGGTTAGCATTGGTATGGTAGTATTTGGGATATCCTGCAGTGTTATCCCTGGGTACAGTACAGCTTATGCTTAATGTTACTCTGAAATCGGTGCTTGCTACTTATTTGTTTTATATTTTAGATTTTAGAATTAGATTAAGTAAATATAATCTCCTTCGTTGCTTGCGTTTTGTCTAGATAGTGTTGCTCCTGTCCTACCTTTCTCTGTTCAGCTAACCGGTTTAGGAGCAGCCTAAATGCTGCTATCAGTTAACTGGCTAAGAGAATAAAACCTGCACATAGGAGAACCGTTTTGCCTAATATGGCGACACAGTTTGTCCCCATTGTCATTTACCTTTTTATGTACCGCATATGACTGGTTGTGTTGTTTACTCCTGTAATTAGTTATTTGATCAATTTATTTGCCTTCACTTGCTTCGCTTCGTTTAGTTAACTTGATTTATGTAGTTGATGTTTAATTTGTCCACTGATTTATTGATTTGTTTAGTCTTATTTATTCATCCGTGATTCTGTTTTCAGTGCTTGTGCTCCTGTTCCACCTCTAGGTTGTCTATCGCATCTGTGTTGCATAGCAGCTTCCTTTGTTGCATCCTGTGGAGCTTCATTCTGTAAATCTTCATCCTGTGTACCTTCTCCTTGTTCTGGTAAGGTTAATGTCGTTAATTGTTTGTTTAGCTTTACGCACGCAATTTCTCACCCAGGAAGCAAAGTGGAGAGATGGAATGTGTGAGGTGAATGAGGGAGATAAAGTGAATAAAGTGAGTAAGATGAGATGTATAATGCGTGTATTATATTGTGTAAGGTGAATGGGTCGCAGTAAAAGTATTTTACAACACAGCTCCGTGTGTAAACAAGACTTGCGCGCATTTTTGCATTGTTTTCATATTTACTATTTCATGGTTTACTTCGACGCTTTAGTCTCGTCTCATGTTGATAAACACTTGCCGTATATACGCTGTTGTTTCTTTTGTTACTTCATGTCGGTTTGCCATAGGCCGCGTGGCTTCTCCTCCCCTGGCGCTTTACGTTGCACTGTGCTCGCTGCTAAAACACTATTCTTGGCTTACACTTCCGCTTTCAGTTTGTGGGGTTCCATAATATCGCACAATTATCAGTTGATTAATTGATTAATTTAGTCTTGTCGATTTGCTTCCTGAGCGTTCGATGATCGTTGACGTTAGTTGTTATTATTAACCATCCGCTTACTCTAGAGATTCTATGACTTGGGATTAGGAAGACAACACGCGAAGATACTGTACCGTTTGTGCATTAATAAACTCGACTTAAGTTATGAGTGTTGACATCCTGCTCTACTTGATCGGTTATATTTCGATTTATATTATTATTATTTGATTTACTCGTCCTTCTACAGGGTTGATTAGGATCAATTATTTAATTGTCTTTTTATTATTGTTTATTATTATTTATTCTAGTTGCTCTGTGTCTAGACCCACAATCTCTACTATATATATGTTGACGGTTTTGGTTGTACCTATAATTTAACGCTTATCTGCACACTACGCTATTAAACTTAGATTTTATATTTAGTTTTCCAGGATTTATGTAGATAATCTTAAGTTAGGGCCTATTCGCGTATGTTGTGGAAAGGTTTGCTAAAGATCATACTGCTGCACTCTTCTGCATGGTCCTGTACTCCACGCTGTATCTTGTTCCTTTCCTGTCTGCTGTCATATGCTATCAAACATTAGCTCACCCATTCCCATTATTATTAATTATTCGTTTGTTTGTAGGTATTCTCGCTTCCCGGCGTGAAATAGGAAGGAAAGACAGAAGAGGACAGAGAAGAAAAGAGAAGGAAGGAAAAGGTGTTATACTTATCTTATCCTATACAACACAGGAAATCGTATCTCCCTCCTCTCCAGTGTTGCGTATTCCATTCTGTTTGAAGGTGAATCTCGTGATTTTGTGATTTTTGCTTTTTACTTTGATTTTGTTTTGTATCTCACTATCCGCTTATCTTCGTTTTAGTCGTGTTTCCATCTCTGTCCTCTCCTGCTGTTTGCTCCGATCTGTCTCTATGCGTTTGTAGAGAGGAATCCTGTTTCCTCTGCTCCTGTTGCTGTTGTCTCTCTCGGTCCTTGTCTTTTTCCCGAGTGTTGGATTCTGTTGGCCGCTGGATGTTTTGTTTGTAAACACGCACGTCAGTCCACTCGTCATTTGTTTCTGGGTCTTCAGGTCTTTAGAGTTCCCCGTTGTACACCCTTGTTTACAAGCATCACGACTGTTCTCTCATCGTTTTTGCTTCCCATTCATGCTATTTTCGTTATTGTTATTGTTTCACTCATGTTGCTCTCATTATTGTTTCAGATATCGGCACTCCCTGCACCATGGCGGCATTTACTGTCTTACAGATTAATCTTAACAACTGCCGTCTCGCGCAGGATTTGTTATGGCAAACGGCCGCTGAGAAGTGCGCGGACTTTGTCTGCGTTTGCGAACCTTACCAGGTGAGAAGCGAGTGGTTCGTGAGCGCAGACTCGACCAGCGCTGTTTGGTTTCGCCCATCTTCTACCTCTGACTTCGGCGTCGTGGGTTGTGTGGGGGCTGGCCGTGGTTACGTAATCGCTGAAACCCGAGACTTCGTCCTTGTCTCTTGTTATCTATCTCCTAATTTGTCCTTCTTCGAATTTGACGACGTTATGAATTGCTTGTCGATGGCGCTTCAGTGCCTGACGAAACCGATCCTAATCTGTGGAGATTTTAATGCTCGGTCGCCGTCTTGGGGCTCCGCCACGCTCGATTCGCGTGGTCGTTACCTTCAATTCTTTTTATCCGAGCTCGCTCTAAAGCCGATACGAAGCTCCGAAGGTCCCTCTTTTCATAGGGGTGAATCATCATCACGTATCGACTTCTTGGCGTGTCCTCTGTCCTTCCACCCCCGTATAACGCGTTCTTCCGTGCTGCGTGATTTCACCGGATCTGACCACTCTTATGTTTTCCACGATTTTTCTCCGACTTTCGCCAGTGCTTCCGCGAGCTTTCAATTCGTGTGGGCTGTCCGTCTCAGCGCGGGTGACATGAATGCTTGGGCGCGTGTTCTGAGCGCTCGCTTCGGCAACTGCAATTCTAGATCTCTTTTGCTCTCGCGCAATAAGATTGATTTTCAGCTCTCCGAACTCCAGCGCGTCTTTGATTCCGTTCTCTCCCCTCTTCCATCTCGTTCCAAGAGACGCCGCAACGTTCCCTGGTGGAGCAAGGAGATCGCTGCTCTTCGTCGCGTAACACATAAAGCCCGCAATTTCTATCTCTCCTCGCGTTCCCGCGATCCTGTTATCGCTGCAGAGACTGTGCTGCCCGTTTACGTGCTAGCCCGTAAGTCTCTCAAATCCCTTATTGGTCGTAGCAAGATTGAAAGTTCCCGCAAGATGATCTCAGAGGTGCGGACTGATGTATAAGTTCTCTTTTTGTTTGTACCCCACCTTCTGCCTTAAGCCCGATAGATTCGATATCCGGCCTTTCCATGCCTATTGGTAGTTTAGATACTTATCGCAATTTCCGTAATTTTAATACTACCGATTCGTCTACTGTTGCGCCCCCATCCCGTCAGTCGCACTCTGATCCCTCCCAGATCCCTCCTCTTTATACCCCTTTAATTCTTTCGTTACAGCTGAAGGTGACGACGTTCGTATTGATCCCTTGACGGTTGCATGTTCCCTTTTCAGAATTGGCTTAAAGAAGGCTCCTGGTCCCGATGGCATGACAGCAGAGGCTGTCCATGTCCTGGGTAAGAATGCCCTTGCGTGGGTGACAAAACTCTTCAATTCGTGTTATTCGTGCGGTTATTTTCCAACAGCCTGGAAAAGTGGTCGGTTAGTTTTGATACCAAAGGATGGTAAGCCTTGCAGATCGGTCAGTGATCTTCGCCCTCTGTGCATACTGCTGCCCCACTTGAGCAAGGGTTTTGAATATTGTATCCGTGAGCGTCTTCTAGAGGCTGTTCGCGTATCCGGCGGTTTTTCCCCTCGCCAATTCGGTCTTCTCGCCAATCGGTCAACGATGCAGGCCATGCGAGTCGTGACAAGCGAGTGGGATCGTGCTCGTTGCACAAACAGCCACTGTCTTTTGATCACTCTGGATGCCAAGAATGCTTTCAACACCCTTTCGTGGAACAACGTTCTTCTCGCCGCTATTTCTCGCAGCTTCCCCCCCCCCCCTCTCTGATTTGTATTCTCTCTAGTTATCTCTCCAATCGTCGTGTCGGTACGACTTTACTTGATGGCTCCTGGGTCGAAGTTCCTGTTTTCGCTGGTGTTCCTCAAGGTTCCGTGTTAGGTCCCCTTCTTTGCATTCTGGTTTATGACGCAGTGTTGGGTCTTGCTTTGCCCAGAGGGGCTATTACAGTGGGCTTTACCGATGACATGGCCTTTGTTCTGATTGCCCGCTCGTTGGACCAGCTGCGTTTATTAGCCGAGGAATGTCTTCGTATCCTCGATTCGTGGTATGTTTCGCAGGGTCTGGTGTTGGTCACACAGAAGACCGAGGCATTTCTCCTCACCGGTCGACGTGTCCCTCGCGGTTTGTCTTTTACTCATGGCGATAGTACTCTCCGTACTTCCGTTTTTGTTCGTTATTTGGGTGTTCTTTTCAGTAATAGTCGTCTTTACCATCACCACATCGATCGAGTCTGTGACAAGGCCATAGCTGTCGCAAAGCGTTTGTCCTGTCTTCTTCCCAATCTTCGTGACTGCGGCTATACTAGTCGTCTGCTGTATTATCGCGTCGTAGAGTCCGTTGTCCTTTATGGAGCCCTTGTGTGGATTTGAGGCCGTGAGTTTTTCTTGTATCAATCGCCGTCTTCAGTCCACCCAACGCGTTGGGCTGATACGCGTTTGCCGTAGCTATAGAACAGTGTCAACTGCTGCTCCTTGCGTCTTATCCGGGTGTACTCCATGGGATCTCCTCATCCGTTCACGCTCCGTAAGTTTTAAACTTGATCCCTTTGTTGACGCTCCAGATACCCCTCGTCTGATCAATTTCCTCGTGAGGGGTGACTGGCAGCATCATTGGAATAATTGCCCCAACGGTGGTTGGACTCGCCGATTGATACCTGATATCTCATTCTGGATAGATCAAGGTGGTCCCCGTTTACTTACTTTTCATTTGACACAGGTCTTAACCGGCCACGGCTGCTTCGTGAGTTATTTGCATCGTATCGGTCGCTATTCTTGCCCCCGTTGTTGGTTTTGCCGCGAGGATGTCGCGGACACTGCTGACCATACCCTTTTTGCTTGCAGCGCCTGGCATGCAGACCGTTCGAGCTTGTTTGCTCGCGTAGGAGTTCTGTCTCCTGCCAATTTTGTTGCCACTCTTCTGAGTGATCCTGCCACTTATCGTGTTATTCTAGATTTTGTAGAGACCATAATGATGATCAAGGAAGAAGTGAAGCGCTCCATAGAGCGGTATGTCTCCTTATTTGGCTTGAAAGCGTATGCGTGTTTGATGTAGTGCTTCATTGTGTTGGTGCAGATGATCTAGGGATTAGTACGTTGGGTGTGCATGTGTGTGTGCACTGTGTGTGTTGCTGTCTGTAACCACCGGCGTATTCTCTATGACTTACTGCAAGGGGTCGCTGAAAGAATTGCTGGAAGAAATTGCTGAAATGAACTGCTGTACGAATTGCTGAAAGACTTGCTGGAAAATTGATGAAAGAATTGATGAGAAAATTTTTGTAAAAAGTGCTGGAAAATTTCTAAAAGTTTGCTGAAACAGTTGATGAGAGAATTTCTGTAAGAATTGTTTAGAGAAATGCTGAACGAACGAATGAAAGAACGAATAAGTTGCTGTGAAAATTTCTGGGAGAATTGCTGAATGGAGTTGTTTGAGGGAAGTGCTATAGTGAAGAGTGTTAAGAATGTTAAAGGCGTCCCGGAACACTCTGTTTCATTTGTCATATTCGTAGTCAATGTAATCTTTGCTACGAGTTAAGTCCTGTTACATGATGTAGTATGTCCTCCGGCCCGATATCGAGTTTAATTTTAGTCTACCTAGTTTGTGCTTTCTTTGTGATTCTGTGTTCTCTTTGTATTTGCTGCGGCTAAGTGCTGTAGTTTCTGTGTTCACGTTGCTATTGCAGGCTAGAGCCTGCAAGGTAGAGACTGCAAATGTTTCAAAGTGTTCCGCTGCGCTTCTAGTTATTATTCGTACAGTCATTATGTTGTGATCGTGTGCATGTATTTATTTGCGTGCCTTCTCAATTATTGTTTTCTGCTCATTCATCGTCCAACTCTTTTATCCATTTGGTCTTTCATTCGTCGCTGTGTCCACGGCGCGTCTATTCTCTTCGTTCCCACTCGTCTTATTCCGTCACATTCTCGCTTGTCTCGCTCATTTCCCATCCCCTTTATTCGTCGTAGTCTATTTCACGGTCGGAGGCGCTCCTCCATACATTCTTTAACAGTCGTTTCCCTACACATTCTCTATCGATCAATATATTTAAATATATTTTACATTCTTTATCGTTTTATTTAATCATTCTAATTTCTCGCGCCACATCCCTCCCCTTGTTTCGAGATTAAGTTTAGATTTTTAGCTGCTGCCCCGCCGCCCCCTATCTCGCAGTCGTCCCCACCCACCTCCCTTCGTTTCGCGATCTTTCCTATTATTCATTGTTTCGCGACTCCGGGTCCGAAAGAGGAAAGAGAGAAGAGAAAAAGGTAGTCAGATGGGCCAGGGAGAAGACGGAGTGATCACATCCTTCCTTGTCTGAAGGGGTGAAAAGACAAAAGGCTTAATCTGTGGCCTCGCCCGCCCCAGTTGCTCATCCGTCCCCTCACTCCCTCCGATGAGGGCAGAGAAAGAGGGGAAGAACGGGGTAAGCAGGAGGCACAGCTGAGCCAGTTTGGAGGGGAGGGGGCGGCAGGGCTCGGTATCTTATCGTGAAAAAATGCTAAGACCCAGAGCCTCCTTCTCCTTTTACTCTATTATTCCTCCCGCCGTCCGCTGATGTCAAGTAGCATGCAGCACATCCTGTGTTACTGCGTGCCCCGTAGATGATATGCATGAGGAAGTCATTGGGAAATGTGGGGCGAGAGATTTGAAAAGGAGTGTAGAGTAGTAAAAGGCGGAAAAAACGCGAGAACAGATATGAAGAGATGTATTTCCTGGTTTCCGTCCAACAGCTAGCAGGTTCTTCCAGAGATCGAGGTTGGAATATTGGGATAGATTGGAGGAGATGTTGGAGTTGAAATTTTAAATAATGGTTGGCTGTTGTTTGGGATCCTGCCGGAGAAAATACCGCGTAGGTGAGTTAGCTTCCTCCACGTTGCAGTGTTTTAAGACCATGCGTTCCGCTCTTTTCCTGCATCCCTTTCCTTTCTGCCATCTGCAACTCTTGAAATTTTATTTTATTCTCGTTTCAGTCGCGTTACTATTGTCCTGTGTGGCTGCATCATCTTCTGTTTCCGCACTCGCTGTTGTTCAAGTGTTAATTTTGCTCTCCTCCTTGCTGTTCAAGGTACGTTTGTTTGTACCCCGCTGTTACAATCTGCACGTATTTACCCTTATTGTTTGTAGGTCGCGTTGTGACGCCGTTCCTGGGTATTCAGATGAGATGAGTATAAGATGACTATAGTGGTCACAGAGACCGTTTGCTGTGACGAGGTCAGGACCTCTTGAGTTGTGATAATGATCTTCGTGTCTTCCTGTTTCCTGCCCTAATTTCTTTATGGTGAGTACTTGTTGTTTATTATTGTCTGTTACGATAAAGAGTTTGTTTCGGCGTGCCACGGGACGCTGAAATCGGTTTTTGTTACTCAAAATTGAATTTCGATCGTCTAATATTGTTCAATGATTTCTTTCCCTACTCAGCTGCGTCCAGTGTGTCCCAGCACCCTGTTTTCCATTACGTTGCGGCAGATGAATATTAGAAATGGCGAAGGACGATGCCAAAGGAAATCACCCACCCCCGCTGTTCGACTCACCGCGTGGTCCACTCCCTGAGTGAGGAGAAGGAAGAAGAAGAGAGAAGAACGCATGCGACTGTTTAACCAAAGATTCGACCATGAAACCAGGCCGGGCCTGAGCTGCTGTCAGCCAGCACCCACGCTATTATCCTTACTTTCTGACGTCACAAAATGTGTTATAGTGGAGGGGAGGGATTATAAGGCCTTTGAGAAATGTAAAAAGAGATGTAGAAGAGTTGGTATTAATCGTCCCGTGTAGTGATGGCCCGCTAGTGTGCGGTTCCTTAGTCGTGTGTATACAGGGTGTCCACGCCTAAGTGTGCCAGCGCGATATTTCATGAACTATTGATGACACGAAAAAGTGTTTATATGGAAATTGCAGGGTAAAAGGGGCTCTATGTTTTGGCATAAACGAATTTTTTATAATGTTATTAATGTAAAAGATATGATGGTGAAGTTTCGTTTTTTAAATGGAACTATATATTTTTTTTTCGATCACGCGATAGTGCTTTTCAAGACGAATTAATTAAGATTTAATGTACCTACCCGATTTTGAATAGTTTTCGAGATATAAAGCTTAGAAATTTACTGATTTTCAGCAGAGACGTCACGATTTGAGTAGTAAGTCATAAAAACGGTCTTATTGTTGCGGTAAGTGCCGGATTTTTGACTCTGCCTGCCGAAACTGATAGCCGCGGGTCTACGGTCGGAGCGGCAAGTCCGAAGAGTAAGAAACGTGGAAAGAATTGTCCATCATCCTATTGCGGAAAACTTAGACCGTAATGGACAATTCTTTCCACGTTTCTTACTTTTCGGACTTGCCGTTCCGACCGTAGACCCGCGGCTATCGGTTTCGGCAGGTAGAGTCAAACATGCGGCACTTACCGCAACAATAAGATCGTTTTTATGACTTACTACTCAAATCGTGACGTCTTTGCCGAAAATCAGTAAATTTCTAAGCTTTATATCTCGAAAACTATTAAAAATCGGGTAGGTACATTAAATCTTAATGAATTCGTCTTGAAAAGCACTATCGCGTGATCGAAAAAAAAATATATAGTTCCATTTAAAAAACGAAACTTCACCATCATATCTTTTACATTAATAACATTATAAAAAATTCGTTTATGCCAAAACATAGAGCCCCTTTTACCCTGCAATTTCCATATAAACACTTTTTCGTGTCATCAATAGTTCGTGAAATATCGCGCTGTCACACTTAGGCGTGGACACCCTGTATGTTTGATTGAGTCTAGATTCAGCAGATTCAATATATTTAGGGAAAATGTAGCTCATGAAGTGTTCCTATGTTGTTTATATGTTCGCTATGTGGTTTGCCTGGTTGCATTTTCGTGGTTACCTTGTGCCTGGATAACCTAAACAGGTTATTGGTAGTAACACCAGGGACGGGGTATCCGTGTTACCGACCGAGTACTTGTTGTCCATTACGTTTCTATGTCATATAATATACCAACAGTGTTCCAGCTTGCGCAAAGATTTCGTATGTGTGTGTGTGGGCCCCTCATTTTCCATTCGATCAACTCCATAGCATGACTCTAGTGTAGGGGATTGGCGAGAGGATGTGCATTGAGCTTAGAAGTTTGTTTACTCATAAGTGCAGATTTTGTAGACGTAGGTTCTAGGTTTAAGCGCAAATTTGTAGGATAGCTGCGTGCTGGTGTATTTAGCTTCTGTAGTTACTATGTTAGAGAAAAATCGATTGCAATTTGCAGTTTTATCATCAAAACGTGAGAAGGAAAAGCTACCAGTCAGAATGGTTTTCGCTCCTGTTCCGTGACTAAATTTCGTTTCCTGATGTTAATCGCTTACGTTTGGACAGAATTGGCATAATTGTGAGTTTAGGTATTTGAGCTTAAGAGGTTGGAAAAATTTTCCTTCGTCGCACAGTGGCGAAAAACGGCGAAAACGTGGACAAAATTAATATCTTCGATTCTATGATAAATTATTCAAATTTTTTTTGATAAGATGACTGTAGTAATGTTACAAATTAATTTTTTGTGTTGAAAATCGAATTTTGATTTGTTAGTTACTAATACGGAATACTGTACGTATGAATTTTTATCTCGGAAACTATTTATCGAAATTAATTAAATCTTTTTGCATTGTAATCCTGGATGTTCGCACTATCTTAATAATATTTTTTTATTGACAAATTGATTAGTTAATATCAGAAATTGTAAATAAATTATTATTTTTTAAATTTTTGTACGAAGTTTAAATATCTAATATGTAATATATACATGAATATGTAGCTTGAAATCTTATCTACAAAAGAAGACCTTTTGCAAAACTGAGTGTTTAAAATTGACATCACAATGAGCTATACAAGAAGTACTGTACCCCCGTCTTTGGCGAGCAGTATAAATAGATTTCACATGCGTTTTAGGAGATTTACATAAGGGAAGAGGTTTTAATAGTCACTCTTGGTCAATGATACCTTTTTTCGAGAAAAAACAAGTTCAAAGATATGAAATTGATTGTTCATTGATTATTTATGCGAAAGGTGTCATTGCTCGATGGAAACGGCGAGATGGTGGCGTTGTTCTATCAGGAAAGGATGGGAAAGGTTAGTATGAATGGAGTGCAATAGTATAATAGTTGAAAAAAAAATAAATAATAAAATAGAAAAAAATAGTATAATAAAATCGCCATCTTCTTCGGATGCTTCGGAATCACCTGCACCAGGAATAGCAAGGAATTGAGTGATAGCTTTTCGATATATGTACTTTACGACAGGTAATTTACTATTAAAAAACTCGACGACTAGGTTTAATGAAACTGGAAAAACTACCTCATGAAGAGCTTAAACCAAACAGTTTCAGAAAAATCGGAAATAATAGAAGGTATGTAAAGAAAGTGTAAACGTGACTTTGTCTCTTAACATAGAATCTTGTTATTTACTAATCTAAATCCCGCTATGACAAAAAATTGTAAGATAATGCCTAAAATATGTAACGCAATGTGTATAGATCATCAACAGCGACGACATATTTGAAAAACGTCCGGAACTGCTGTTGTCGCGTATGATAATAAGGCGCGCGTATGAATAAAAATGTGAATAACTCAAAAAACCGCAAGATATCCGTCCAGATTCTTATTCGGGAAGCTTCCAGCTTTCATTTAAGCCCATTTAGTAGATGAACCGAGGTGAAAATCACAACTTTTTCCTTACATAAACATTAAATATGTCTATAATTTATATCTCTTCCGTCGAAATGCTAACACTAAAATCTTTGAAAGTGTAAGAACATAATGCACAGATTTCTTATAAACTAGTTCCACTAAACGGGTTTCAAGAATTGCAATTTTCATTTTTTTAATTTTGTCCACGTTTTCGCCGTTTTTCACCACTGTGCGTCGCGTACTTCACGCTTGGATTTTAAGCTTCTCAAAAGCTGGCTTTAGAGTTAATCGATTGTGCAGTGAGCGGCCCATGTGTACCGCTATTTAATTTGATCTTGATTTGATAATGCTATGTTTGGCCTGGTTTCGGAGTTCCTACATCTAGGTTGGGGGTTCCATTCTATTCTATATTATGTGTCCGAAAACTGTTGTACCTTCGGTTACTGGCTTTGTGTGTTATGTTATATGTTATTTATGTTTTTATGATGGTGCATTTATCATGCCATGCTGTTTTTACGTGTGAGGAGAGCAGGAGATCATATTGTTCCACCTTGGATATTATGTTATATTATGATATTGGGTAAGGTGAAAATATTAAGTTCAGTTGGGTTGGTGTGTAGCATTGAATTGTAAGATACTGTGATTGAGGTTTGGGGTTTGGATTCTGCTAACACATGATTTCGCGTCAAAGTCACTGTATTTATCATAAATGTGTAATGTATAATTTATATAATATAGTAACATAATGATAATAATAGTAATAATATGATATAATATAAATATAGTAGTATGATAATATGATAATAATGTAATAATAGTATAATAATTTATAACAATGTGACATAAAATGTGATGCTGAAATATAAATCGCTATTTTCCGCTTTACGCTTATCGTTAATTGTCTGTTTAAGTCGTCTTCATTTATCGCTGCTTTTCCTTTTCCCATCATTTGTTTCTGTTTTTTCCCTTCTTCACCCTGAGAAAGTATGGTTTGAGGGCCTGCCATTCCACTCTCAGGCCTGGCTGCAACACGAGAAGTCTCGCGGCTCGCTTCGTGCACTCGAGTACCGCGATCTTCATTGATGAGTATTTTTCGAGTCTAATCTCTTTGATTCTGATTTCCCACCTTTCTACCGCCGCCCCAACGTCCGAGTTCCCAATGGCTTCCATGATTTCCTCTTCCCTTATCGTCGGATCTCCCAACCTAATATGAACCGCTATCTGGTTGGTTCTGACGTAGGCTTCCCATTTCCCGCCCCCGCAACTGTTGATGATCTCCGCGAACTCTTCGATTCTAACCCCCCCGCGCTTACCCCCAAAAACAAATAGAATATCTCTCCCCCGAGTCTCTTTGATTTCCACCACTAGATTGGCAAACCTAGCGACCTTACTCTTGATCCACACTAGTGCTTGCGTATATGTTTTTTCTTCCCGTGGGTACTTAACTATGATTATGTCGATCCCAGAGTCTCCTTGTTGTTCCCGGTGCCCATCCCTATTTCCGTCTCCATTTCCGTAGTCAATTTTGGTTGTTGTCGTTGTCACCGTCACCGTCGACATTGTCGTCGTCGTCGCTATGTCCCTCCCTTGCTCTGTCCCCTTTCCTATCACTACCCGGCTTACTCCTTCGCTGCTTTCTGCTTCAGTCGCCTCTTTCATTTTCTCGCGGTCGAGTCTAATCAGCTTCAGCAGAGGGAGAGGACACCCATTCTCGTCCGTCCCCATTTCCACGATACTACGCTCGCATTGCTTCCTTTTCCTATCGCTGCACTGACCTCCGCTCGATCGGGGTACCGCTAAAGGGTTCATCCTTTCGCTCGTTGCCCAGTCAAGAGTTTCTTCACAGGATCCCCGCTGACTCCTCTCTCTTCCGTTCTTCTCTCTTTTCCTCTGCTGTTTCTTCTTCTCGCGGTGAATTTTAACCGGACACGAGTTTGTTCAAAACGAATTAACCTTAAGATCAAGGATTAAATGCATCCGAAACGAATGATGCCTTGAAACTTTAATAAGTGCGTCCGAAACGTTGACTCTATGAAATTCTAAGTCCACAACGATTGACTTGTTTCTTTCTATGTTGTCCGAACGAGTGGCTTAGTACTTTGATTCTTATGTCCGACCGACTGACTTGTTAATGTTGTTCTAATGAGACGTTCTCATTTTAACTTCCACGAAACGTCGGAAGTTTAAGGAAGCATGCTGATTGGTTTTTGTTAGAAACGTTGATTTTCCAATCAGCATGCCCCGTGACGTTGGGCCCACCCTCTCTTGCGCCCTTAGCGCGCCTTTTTTGGAAGAGGGTGGGAAAAATACCGATAAGTACGGGAGGATCTCGAAGGTCGGCAACGCCGGGGTTTTTCCCTCCAGGTAACACGCACGTTGTCCAAAAAATACCGCTACGAAAGTACCGAGGCCCGTCCTCGATACCCTTCGGGAAAAACCCCGTTTATGATGGAAATAGTTATTGAAGACGAAATGAAAGTTAGAAATTCTAAAGGCATTGTTCGAAAAAATGTAAAACTAAATTGCCGGCTAAGGCTAAAAACTGTCTTTCAAAAATAACTGTTAGTCCCGGACCCATCATAAACTACCTACGAAATCCTCCTCATATTGTGTTCCGTCGCACGTTCGGAACATCCAGCGTGATTTTGCTTCCTTTACTGTTCTGTAGGGCGAACATTTCCCACGGTGTCTGTCGATGAGCGTCGATGATTGAAGTACCGTTGTTTATTGCGAGTCATATGATGCTCGCGTTTTCTTGTTTGCAGAAATGCTGAATTTTCCACCACACACTTCACTTTATTTTAATTCTTCCTTCTTACTTTCCTTCACTACTTCTTTCTTGACGCTTCTAGATACTTGTAGACTTGCTGACTCGTTATCATGACCCGAACTTACCTACCGAATTGCATACAGATGCAAGTTCAATGGGGGTTGGAGCAATGTTATTGCAACAACAAGAAGATGGAAATTTAGCGGCAGCAGCTTACTTTAGTAAGCAAACGACAGCGGATCAGCGGTGTTACCATTCATATGAACTTGAAACCATGGCTGTTGTTTTTGTATTACGATATTTTAGAGTTTATCTTTTAGGATTGGAGTTCAAGGTAATTACTGACTGTAATGCGTTGAGGACCACATTCTCGAAGAAGGATCTATTGCCACGCATAGGACGATGGTGGTTAGAGGTTCAGGAATTCACTTTTGAGATTGTGTATCGACCAGGTTCACGGATGGCACACGTACATAGATGCACTTACCAGGGAAGGCACGGAAGTGTCCCCCTTCGATTTTGATGAAACTTCGTACGTTTGTTAAGGAGGCAAAAATAAGAGACACGTATTTTTTTTATCGGCTGAGACGCGGGTTTAAGGGGTGAAACGACCCCTTAAAGTTTCGACCCGCTTAGGCTATCTCGAAAACCATACGAGATACATTAAAACTTCTAATAGGAAAGTTGTATGGTTTTTTACGTATAATAACAGGATGTTAACAAATTTGGCAAAATACAATTTATTTATAACAAACAAATTTTTCATAACCTTATTTTACAATTTATTCAAATTTGCATAATAACAAACAGTGAAGAGAATTTTATTACAAATCCATTGGTATACATATATACGATATTGCCTCCTACAATTCCTCAGATTTTTATTATATACGTGTCATTTGACGCCAAATCGATCACTTTTTGATCTCGCCATCTGTAATTTTGTTTTAATCGAAGTATGTTATAGTCCATGTGAAATTAAGGGGGGTTTAAGTTATCATTTTGCCGGTTTCGAGTTTGTTAAGAATTAGCAAGCCTCCAAAGTTTGCAATTTTTGCCCATTTTGGCCAAAACAGGCTGCAGTACGAATTTTTTTCTCAGAAACTACTTGTACGATTTAGCTATATTTTTTTTATTTTATTTATAAAGGATTGGGTTATTATAAAATATGTTTGTCTACTTCGTCAATTTGTTTTATAATATCGAAAACTTTAAACAAATTCTTTTTTTGCGTTTTTTTCAATAAAGAGCCTAAATGGTTTAAATTAAAAAAAAATATGTTCTCATTCCTCAAAGCTTCCCCTTTAAAATGAACTCTTCAAAAGAATCGAGCCTCGAAAATTGACGTCAAAATAAACTAGAAAAGGACGCGGTATGCCTCTGTTTCAGATAGGCGAGTTATGCGCTCCGCTGTTATAGTCGATTGTTTTATACCACTGGTCTGAAAGCAAATCGGGAAGAATTCGTATACGACTAAATGACCCTACCCATGCCTCGAAAAGTATATTAGTAACCACTCTTGGTCAATGACAAATTTTTTAATCATAACTTCATTTATAGATATTAGTTCCTACATTCATTGTTTATGTTCTACAAAAAAAGCGTCATTGCTCGATGGAAACCACGAAAAAGTGGTGGTCTACTTCTATCGGGATGGGATGAAGGGGATTATGATCAAAAGTATGGTGAGCATCATTGTGTGGGGTGGCCTTAGAAATTGTGAGAAAAAATATAATGACAACTACGCTGTACGGATTTCGCGTATGGAAAAATTTTATTCGTCGCTTTTCGGATATAGTTGTTCCTTTGCACTATGACATTAATCTCCACACACGAGACAGCATTTTAAAACTATAATCACTTGTTTGTAATCAATTTTCTTTACCACGATTTAAAAATTTCATTAAGTATTCATTGTATAAAAGCGGTTACATATCTTCAAAACCATCTCATTTTGAAAATCCCGTAGAATTGTGCTATACATCAGATAATGAACCACTGTGCCATATATGTTGTGATGTAGCAATTATTACATGTGTAACGACTCTGGAGTTACTCGCAGAAATCTACAGCGCTCGTGAGGTAAAGAGCGGTATTTACCTACTGAACGACTCGTTTTATAATAACTAAACTAAAGAATGTGGGATTCGTGTGGTGCGCGGTTAAGGAGTGAAATCCACAGGTCAATACCTTTCAATAAGCAGGTTTATTCAATAAAATAATAATAATGATTAACAATTAACAAAAATAAGAAAATAAGAAAATAGGAAAAGTATATGCAATATAAAATAGTATAATGAATAATTAAATCAAAAGAACTAAATTGGTATTGTAGTATAATGAACTCTATAAATTAAATACTTCGCTATGTGTAGTATTAGTAGAATCTAATAGAATCGCTTATTCTTGGTTGCTTTAACTTGAAGCCCTATAAATTGAATTTCAGACGAGGCTAACTCGACTATGCTTTTACAATATTAAATGGGCTCGAAATGCAGTTGCAAGGTTTAACAAAATTAATATGTTTGAAATCCGGCGCTATCGCAAATCCTACCTAGGTCTGATTCTATTCGGACGTCGCCTAAATTCGCTTTTACAATATTTATGCAATTAATACTTTAAATCGATTTCCCGACGCGGTGTAGTCGACTACGTGTATTACGCTAGAGACAGAACAATAATCTTTAGTAAATTAATTTAACTTGACTCAGAATCCTAAGATTAATATGAAGTTAATATATTTCCATCGGAACAGTTACTCTTTTAATCTGTGACTCGACAACTAATTGTTCATGGCACTTTTGCTAGATCATACACTGACACCCAAAACCAGATCGCTTAATTGGGGAGCCTGCTGTTCGCTAGCTACTAAACGACCCAACGATCCAGAGATAGATGAACAATATACTTCTAACAGTGAGCAAAATAAAAATTGACTCTAATTATAATTCGTAATTTCTTGACCATTAAATTGCTCAGAGCTAACCCCGAGAATCTAAGGGCGCGTTTAGTAATTTGACAAAAATTATAATATGTCTTTGAGTAGCTGAGAGCCCCTGTTGGATGTCTCAACCTTTCTTGGCGCTGAGTATAGCACTCTCCTGACGGAGTTTCAGAACAAGACCGTTTGAATCGTGAGCCCGCGTTAGCTAGCTACTGAACGATCTGCGATCAAGTATCCGAATGGCGTATACCCGCTCTTCCAATCGAGAATTAAGAATCACCTCGGCTCTGTCCAGCGAAAACTGTTCCGCGTTAATTTATCTAATGCTCGTACTTGACTCGACTCCGAAAATTGTTCTGCACTGCTTCTAGGCTGGTTTCGCTCGGCCTTTTATATTCGAGATTCCCCCCCGTTTCAAGATTATGACGTATATAATTTGCGTACAATTTACATATAATTGTTAATTAAACGCTAATTAACAAAGCAATTGAATTTCTAACATTGCCAATAGTGTTTTCTGAAGAATAGTTAATGTTTTTAATACAAAAATTATTAATTAATAGCATATTAACGAAAAATACACTTTCTGTCCTTTTCTACATTTTTCGTACGTACGCCAGTAAGGAACTGAACTATATGTCGAAGCATACGATGCTTCGGAATATTCCATAGATCACGATTACAATTTATTATTCATCTGAGTTAATAAAATAATATCTGACTTTGAGTATCGAGAGTTAAGCTTAATATAACATTTGCTAATTTTGTATATTGATGGATTTTATTAATTAATGATTCTAATGACCAATAATTCTTATTAATTGAAATTATATATTCTATCTCTCTCTAGAGTTCGCGAGCCAATTCCTGGAAATCCTGCCTATTGTTGTGTCACGTAGACACGCGGCATTCCGGAATCTTCCGTACGAGATATTTACAATACATTATTTACAATGCACTATTTACAGTGCATTATCTATTCAAATAGAACAATATGAATATTTGGCCGTCAACGGTTCGGTTTACCATATAATCGAATTCGCTTTCCTATATTCTATTTTGACAAATAGTTATTTAATAGCTTTCGTATTTAATATCATTGTTAATGAAAAATATGTATATATGCTATCCTTTCTAATACAGCGTATGAGTCTTGAGCTATTGTCGCAACGCGTGGAATAGAATCTTTATAATACATTATTTATTTAAACAAAAGAAATATTAAATGAATCGGATAATTAATAATTGGACTTAACATTCGATTAACTCGCTTATATGTTTGCTAACTTAATGATTATTTAATATTTGCAAATTAAATGTATATATGTGTATATGTCTATATGTATATATGTGTTACCGACAGTTCAACCCAAATTTGATGGTAATTGATGTATCTAATTGCCGCGGTCGGTAATAGAAAAATATCGTCGATAATCGAAATTGAAATACCTTTGAAGAATGAGATATCTTAGCAGTGAGACAGTTCTGAGGGCGACAGAAAAACAAAAAGTTCCCCAGGGATGTTACACATGTGCTTGGTATCAAAAACCGTTATGTCGGAAACATTTCTTTGAGGAATACCATTATTGCCGCGATTATATTGTCTAACTTATTCAAACTATTCGTTACCTAATAAAATTGGCATATAGGATACCTATGTACTTTAACAATATGTGTTTTGTAATATAAATTTAATAAAATTAACAACTATGTATAACGCAAATATAATTGTTTATCATTTATGCTTATAAATAACGTTGACTGATAGTGTAATATCGTCCAACATGATCCGCTTCAGTATCGTGCGGTGGGTCAGCGGGCGCGAGCGCGTAATGTTTATAATAAAATCTGAGGAATTGTAGGAGGCAATATTGTACATATGTATACCAATGGATTTGTAATAAAATTCTCTTCACTTTTTGTTATAATGCAAATTTGAATAAATTGTAAAATAAGGTTATGAAAAATTTTTTTGTTATAAGTAAATTGTATTTTGCCAAATTTGTTAACATCCTGTTATTGTACGTAAAAAATCATACAACTTTCCTATTAGAAGTTTTAATGTATCTCGTATGGTTTTCGAGATAGCTTAAGCGGGTCGAAACTTTAAGGGGTCGTTTCACCCTTTAAACCCGCGTCTCAGCTGATAAAAAAAAATACATGTCTCTTATTTTTGCCTCCTTAACAAACGTACGAAGTTTCATCAAAATCGGAGGGGGACACTTCCGTGCCTTCCCTTGTAAGTCATATACGGTCGGCAATAGCGTGCACCAAGTGTAGGGATAGAATAGCCGAGAGTGACAGTGAGGACGACGCGACGAGGCGTATCAGGGTGGAGTCTTGATGTCCACTGAACACCCGTATCCCATTGTTGAATTAAAAACCATTAACATCTAATTTTCATTTTGTATCAATATATGTATATACAGGGTGGTTCACCACATTTTGCCATCTAGATTTACGTCATTATTATTACTCATAGCAAACAATGTTTCAGATGAAATTGAATGGTTTTGAGAGGGGCACATTCTGATGGTATTTTTTTTTTATCGGAAAAGGGGGAAAAGGAGATATAAAGGTCATTAATGTTTTTTAAATGGAATCATATATTTTTTATTGCATCAGCTGATGCTCCTTCATATTCTTTACAAAAAAGTATTAATCTATTTATGTAAAAAATCATTAGTTGCTTCGTCCGTGAACATAACATTGTTGAAAATGTAGTCTCTTTGAGAGAGAGCCCAATTACAAAATTCTAAACGTTGATAGCAGTAATTTGCGGTCAGTTCTTGAACCATTGATACGTGATACGGATGGTATTTGTGCCTTTTGAGTATGCGTTAAATGCTTGTGCGACTAATTCCAGCTTGTCTTTCAATTTCGCGAGAGCTGACGGATGGATTTAACGTAGTTGCGGCTAACACTGAAATTTCATTTGCTTCATGTGTTATTGTTTTATTTCGAATTGCCTTTTTGCGTAAGGAATGCCCCGTCTGGTGAAATTTTTAAAAACATAATCAAAAGTACGACGTGATCGATGATTTCGTTAAAGAAATCTATTAAAAAAATCTTTCTGCACGTGTAGCACTTTTCCCAGCTTCAAAATAAATTGATAACATGTCTATCTTTTCTTCTTTATAATACTTCAATATGAAGTGATAATTCACCGTATCGTCGTATTCACCGTATTAGAGACGAAACAGAGACTAAATTTCATAATAAATAAGAGAGCAAGAATTATCAACACAAAAAATGTAAATATTTACGTTGATAATTCCTGCTCTCTTACTATATTATCACATTGAATTCATAATATTGACCAGAAAGTCGCGATTTCCTAACAAGTTAGAATTAAAATATTTCCTAAACTAATGATTTTTTTACATAAATAGATTAATACTTTTTTGTAAAGAATATGAAGGAGCATCAGCTGATGCAATAAAAAATATATGATTCCATTTAAAAAAGCATTAATGACCTTCATATCTCCTTTATACGTCCACCTATAAAAAAAAATATACCATCAGAACGTGCCCCTCCCAAAACCATTCAATTTCATCTAAAACATTGTTTGCTATGAGTAATAATAATGACGCAAATCTAGATGGCAAAATGTGGTGAACCACCCTGCATATGAAAAAAAAATTTATTTCTTTTTGTTATAATTAATTCCAATATTTAATGAAATAAACTTTCTTTTTGTTGTTGGGAAACAATAGTAAATACAATTACTACCCACACCATTACTTTAATAATAAGAAAAGGAAAAGGGAGGAACATAAATGTTCGGGACGCTCGCCGGTTGTCTTCAAACTCAAATTTTCCGTTTGTTTGAAAGATTTTGTTTTGTTCTTCACTTTTGATTACATTTGACTACGCTTCCCGAACACCTTGCCGGGAACACCTTTACCTCTCTGCTTCGAATACAACCGTCAGTTCCCTTTTTTTTTATCATAACCGAAATCACGCCCATCCTAATCCGCGGTTCCAGAGAGGTTTAACCGCTAGTGTGCGATCATACGTTTCCAAGCGCTAACTCTTTTCTTATCTCTTGTATCAATTCAATTCTAAGTGCCAAAAACCAAATCGTTTGCGTTTAACTTTTGTTTTTTTTTATTAAACGTATTGTGAATTACCAAACTTTGTGCGATCTATAACCTTGGTTCCTTCGAGTATTCCCCTTCGCCAGCGTCCGAAACAATAGAAATTTAAATTTCGTGCCGTAACAATAATAATTTTACAACAAGCAACACCGCCGTGTTGAATAAATAAAAATGACACGACGCGCTGGGAAGAAAGTAATGCTCCGAAATTTAAAGTTAAAAATGAGGAAAAGATTAAAAAAAGTAACAAAATATACATATATATATATATATATATATATATATATATATATAACTATATTGTTGGAAACCTCCTAATTTAGCAGTTTAATAAATGAATTCCTTTTATCTCTCTCTCTCTCTCTCTCTCTCTCTCTCTCTCTCTCTCTCTCTCTCTCTCTCTCTCTCTGAGAGAGTGCCCATCTCTGAGAGAGAGAGAGAGAGAGAGAGAGAGAGAGAGAGAGAGAGAGAGAGAGAGAGAGAGAGAGAGAGAGAGAGAGAGAGAGATAAAAGGAATTCATTTATTAAACTGCTAAATTAGGAGGTTTCCAACAATCAGTGGAAATTAGTCGCGGTTGATATACCCAATCCCCCATGGGAAGATTATAAACAAATTAAGAATCCACAAGATCTGAGGCGAAATTATTGGAAGACATAGTGGCTATTTGGACAGGGTGCACTCTCTCCCAGGAATGGAGAAGAGGAGTGCCCATGCTGCAAATGTATCATCCCATGCTTCGCAAGGCAGCAGTCTCTTGAGGACAGGAGACCAACATAAGAGGGAAGATGTAACATCCCCGAAGAATTCTTTTTGTTTCTGTTTCCCTCAGAAGTGTCTCAATGCTAGTTTTATTTCCTTTCTTCAAAGGTACTTTTAATTTCAATTATCGACTGTATTTTTATTTTACCGATCGCAACATTAGACAAATCAATTACCATCGAAATTTAGTTGAACTGTCGGTAACATGTATTTATAAATATTATGTTATTAAATAATTATTAGGTCCAGCAAACATACGAGCTGATTAGTTAAATGTTAAGTTGAGTTATTAATTATCAGATTCATGTATTATTTTACTTATTTAAATAAATAGTAAGTTATAAAGGTTTTGTATGGAATATTCCGCGTATTGCGACGCCAGCTTAGGACCTCGTAGAAATAGTACGCTATATCTAGACAAGGATAGAGTATATATATATTTTTCACAGAGTTAAAACGAAAAACTATTTTTTTTTTAATTCTCTCGTAATTAAATTAGATCATTTATAACGTATTATCAATTTATTTTGAGGTATGGTTCTCCCGTAATGCGAATAGTAAAGCGCTACAATGTGCGGGCCGATATATCGGCTCTGTTCTGTCACTAGTTAGGATTTAGATCCATTATGGAACCGCGTTTCTTGCGTTTGCGTCATAATAGTCGACTAAATAATTAATTAATAATACGTACCATGTTGAAAACCACGTAACTGAAGCAGTTAGCTACCGATTTGCGTTTGTGATACTAATAGTCCTCTTACTAGACATATATATATTTTTTATATCTTTGCTAAGTAATTGTTAATTGCAATTCTATTTTTTTTTTACCTTTGATTACTTGAATAAACCTAATTATTGAAAGGTATTAACCTGTAGATTTCACTCTTTAACCACACGCCTCACGAATCCCACACTCTTATAGAGTTAGTTATAATAAGAACGAGTCGCTCAATAGGCAAAAGCCGCTCTTTACCTCATGAGTGCTGTGAACTCCTGAGCCTAGTTCCAGGGATGTTACAGAAATGTAAATGAAGTTATAGACAATAGTTCATATACCATCGGAGTTTCAGCCCGGCCGATGGAATATAACACTGGTGGCTCATCCTGTCCCATGGGACAAATTAAAATGTGTCGAATTGAATGTACGAATTGAAGAAACGTAAGGTGGATGCCAATTCTCACCCGTCTTGGTATAAAAAGGTCGAAGTTGAGCAACGAACCCAAGCACGCTTCGAACGTCAGCGTAACAGAACTGGGATGTAGCGCGACAAAAAGCGCCTGAAACCAAGGAAAAAAAGAGTGGCGAACCGCAAGGAACTGCAGACGACGAAAGGTATCGTGCCAAGATCATCGTTCATGGCGAGGTCCCGCCGATGTATACAATATTCGAGACGTCCCCAATTGACTAAATGTAGTATTACGTTACTGACGTGGACGATTTGTTTGTTCACGACCACGGTCAACCCGTTTCGCTCGGACTCATCGCTCTCTCATCCGGGTGCGCATTAATTTTGGGCGCTGATTGGTGAGTGTTTTTACATTTTGGTAAAGGAAAAAGTTGTTTACTATCATTCCAGCTACTACCCACTGAATGTATACCCACCAATAGCAAAACACCCTGTATGTGCAGTAGTGAAACATATTGTACTGGCTATTTCCAAAATGATGATAAAATCGAAAAGAGGGTGAGTCTACACGAAGAAATAAGGCAAAATATGGAATGAAATGTTTTCGTATATAACTTTTTTTATAAAAAAATCTTGAATATTTGTAAGAAAATTTGATAATGATAAAAAAAAACGAAAGCAACAACTTAATCATTAACTTAAAGGTTAATGAATCTCATTAAATAAACAAATCTTGCAATTAATATCACTGAAGTTTGCTATAAATCACTCTCAGATTACGGACGTAGACTTCTTTAATCGACGATATGAACATATGAGTAACAAACATAAGATAGAGATATAATGTTATAAACCTGCTATAGCAATATTAATAATTAAATTAAATTTATACATTTGAACTGTGAGTGAGTCATGAGTCAGATTCAACAAAATTCTACATGGGGTCAAAGCTGAGGAGTGGTTGAAATATACGAAAAAGTTGTTCGGAGTGACGTATAACGGAGTTAAATATATTTTTAAGTCATTACAATCGGTGAGGTGTACTCTTTTTGAAGTGTATAATTAGTTGCAAATACAATATTCTCTACTAAACGCTCGCCACAAGATTAGGCGCGACAGAATATCGGGAGAAGTGCGACTGCGATTAGTTGAAATGAAAATTCTATTCCTTGTTTTACTAGTATTTTCAGCAAGAAGAGACAACTGTCAATGGCAATCGCATCAATGAGACTGAAAGAAAAAGAAAATAGACATGATTCTTTGAATTTCTAGAGCTTGCTTTCTAGCATATGCAAAGTATGTATGTATATGTACTGATATGTCTTCAATTATAACATCTCTGAAGTGGAAACTTAAACAACTGTATTATCGATAAATTCCTAATATTGCACTTACAATCATTCTTTCATCGTATAAAACTCGCAATAACTGAAGAAACTGAAGGTGTCTTCAATAACACACAAAATAAACAAGAATACAAGAATAAAGAACATCTACCATTGCACTTAACACTTTAATGGTTACCTACGCAGCCAAATGTCGTCAGGACCCGGTAATATTTTTGAAGAATTAATTTGAAAAAACTTTATGTAAATTCACGAAACAATTCAACGTGTGCGAACATACACATAAAACAAACGAAAACAACAATTAGGACGTATTTAATACAACAAATTTAATATTTTTCTTTGTATGATTCACCTACGTTCATTAATCGTCACACACATGTTGTGTGAGCGGCCATTAAAATGTTAAAAAACGAAAGTCTAAATGAATGGTCTTATTTCAACACTCTAAAATTATAACAAGCATTATATACGACAGATATACGACTTTTTATGTTTATTACATCTTTTCGGTGCTGATTTTTTTATTTCGAGGCATTCCAGAATAATCGCATGAACAGTGACAAATTGTACTGTAGCGCTATCGCTTGAATTTGACTTGGGTAGTAAGGAAATGGAACCACGTGAAGATTTCTTTTGAAAAAAAGAAAAAGTTGAACAGAAGAACGTTCTGGGTTATGAGTTCAACATCGCTTTTTTTGCCTTCCTCACATTTCCTAGGAATCGAATAAAGGGCCTAGCCGAATAAGGTGGTCAAATGTGCCCTTGAGTCAAATGAAAAACCCAATACGTCAGTCGGTAGCATATCCAAAAAAAAACATCTCATACCAAGTTTCAACCCCCTATCTCATCCGTGGGGGTAGTAAAAGGGAAAAAACGAAATTCCGGTTTTTGGCCTATCTTGCCTATTTAATTTCGTACAAAAATTCTGAAACATTGAGGTCCACATACCGCATGTTATAGAATTTATTCAGATTTTTTGATCGCAAATTGTAGTTGTGAAAAATCAAAAACCGAAAAAAAATCGGAAAAAATGCGATTTTTTATTGAAGATGTCGGAGCACTACTTTTATATTAATGTGGTAGTTAGGTATTGGTACAACTATTATCCCCTAATTTTTTCAGATTTTTCGGTGAGGTGCGCCGTAGTTAAAAAAATCAAAAACCGATATAATCCTTTAAAAAAGTACTTTCCGCTTCGAATTTACATGCCTTCTTTTCTCAGTATATGTATTAAGTAATCTTAAATAGATTCACATTCATAATTGAAACAAATGATATATTAGTTAAAGAAATAAAATTCATTTATTAATTAATTTTACAAAAATCTGAAAAAATTAGGGGATAATAGTTGTACCAATACCTAACTACCACATTAATATAAAAGTAGTGCTCCGACATCTTCAATAAAAAATCGCATTTTTTCCGATTTTTTTTTCGGTTTTTGATTTTTCACAACTACAATTTGCGATTAAAAAATCTGAATAAATTCTATAACATGCGCTATGTGGACCTCAATGTTTCAGAATTTTTTGAGAATTTTTGTACGAAATTAAATAGGCAAAATAGGCCAAAAACCGGAAATTCGTTTTTTCCCTTTTACTACCCCCACGGATGAGGTAGGGGATTGAAACTTGGTGTGAGATGTTTTGTTTGGATATGCTACCGACTGACATATTGGGTTTCTCATTTGACTCAAGGGCACACTTGACCACCTTATTCGGCTAGGCCCTTTGTTTTAAAAGTTAAAGTATTTTATAAATCGCGCCTCGAGCAGAGTGCATTAGCGCTCCACAGGCACATACCTACGCTCATTTAAATCCCTAAAATTGCATTTTACACCGCTCACACGCGACATTTACTGGTGACAGCGGTGGGATTGATTTAAAAAGGCACATTTTAAAAAAAAAAATTTTTAATACATATATGTACAGACATTTATAAACACTAAGTGATTTTTTGCCAGCTCGGGAGTGCGCGATTGATTCAGTGTATAAATTATTGAACATTTTATTTGAACTTTATTAACGAAGTGGACTACGTTAAACTAATGCAGCCTCTCTACTTTAGGTTTTGGCACGGTTTCCCCAAAGGTGAAAAGGTGAATACCAGAGACGGGTGATTTCGTCTGCCGTGCAAGCTATCCACTGGAATCACATACGCACTACGTCCACATCACCGACGGACGGGATTGGAGTTCCTGTCAAGGATCAAAGCAAAATCAACGCGGACACCTAGAAGAACTTCCAGCCCAGCAGATTACAGTCGTTGCGGATCAGCAGGTTGCAGACGGATTAGCAGTTCCAGTTATTCCAGCCCAGCAGTTCCAGTCATTCCAGCCCAGCAGTTCCAGTTATTGCGGACTACCGACGGACAGGCAAAAGATTCTGTGAACATTTGAACAATTTTATTAAGTTAATAAGCGTTACTATTTTGTCGATTATACCAACTAAGTTTGTAAGTTTAGATTTATAAGTTATAATCGTTACGTACCACTTTGTAAAATGCCGCTATTCTTGAAGAAATTCGTGCGCGCTAAAAAGAGCCGTAATCTGGGTCTGTGTGGTTCAGGGATTATAGTCGTTGCGGATGTCGTACCAGGAACTCCTAGTGTAGGATCTTTCTCTTCTCTTAATAATCTTCAACCCTGATCGAATGAATCTTCCTTAGTCTGGGACTTGCCTGATAACGGATCTACTCCGTTGGATAACTCTAATAACGCGCCTAGGAATTCTAATGAGCCAACGCTTTATAACGTGTCACTTTCCTCTTCACAGACAAATGAATCTCGGATGGCAGGAACAGGCTTAACTTCAAATCCACGTCAATCAACTGAAACGAATTGAACTTATTAATTTACCCTACCTATTTCTGATAAAGATACCGCCGGAACATCATCTGCATTCTCTAAATCCATGTCGCGTACCCCATTCGATGTTATCGCAAATTTGATCCCTGACTTTAATGGTAAACCCTCTATGGTAAATCATTTTATTTCACAATGTCGTTTGGCTGACTCCTTAGTCAAGACCGGTGATAAGAAGTACTTGCAGGCTATGATACGTAATCGCATAGAACCTCGCGTTTGTAGCGCGATAATAGGTAGTAAACAACCAAAAACTACAGAAGAAATAATTGATTTATTAAAATCCGCGTATACACGAAGCTTTAATATAGAAGACGCACAGGACGAATTAAGGGCACTGCGACGAAATGAACATGAGACAATAGATGAGTTCGGAATAAGGATACAGTATATTTTAGAACAAGGTGTACAAGCAGCTCGCGAAAAATACGATTTACACCGATTTGAAGGTATGCGATCACTTTTAACTGAAAATGCGATCCAGGGATTCTTGAGAGGATTAAAAAATGATGTCATCACGGGTATTATTTCAAAGGATGATGTGCAAGATTTAGGAACCGTCATTCAATTAGCCTCAAAAATAAAAGTACAGATGAAACTTGCACGGATCTCTAAAAACACATATAATTTTAATGATCATTCTAAAATTGTAACAGTAGAGACACATGAACGTAAATGTTTTAGTTGTGGGAAATCTGGTCATATTCGCGCAAATTGTATTATGCGAGGGGATCGTCGATCTTGGGAGTTACAGATAATTTTAGGCGTCAAAGTCATGGAAAAAGAAATCATCCATATGCATTGCATCACGAAACAAACAACGAACGTAATTGGAAGAAACCTGAATCTCGAATTATTCCAACTTTTGATAAACATGAGATCTCTTTAAACTCGGTGGGGGCTCTGATAACGGGCACAACACAGAGACAACCCCTGATTTCATGCGCCGGGTCTACCGCGCCAGTCGCGAAACAAATCTAGATTGCATTGTAAAATCGCCGGTTATTTCATTGACACACGAAAACTTTCAGGGTAACACTATTTATTTCTTAGTAGACACCGGTTCACAGCTAAATTTAATAAAACGGAAACAATTAAAATCTGACCTGCCTATTAACACTAGTAAAATATATCATCTCACCGGTGTTGGCTCAGGAACTGTTCCAACGCAAGGTGAAGTCACACTTACAATTTATGATGTTTCAATTAATTTCCAAATAGTTGATGATAATTTTCCTGTTAGAGAAGCTGAAATTTTAGGAGTTTCATTTCTTCAAAAACAGCACGAGTCACTTAAATTTGCAGAAAATTTCCCTTGTATCATGCAAATCGAGAAGGAAGGCTTACTTACTTCTTCTTTTTCATCGCATAATTTATCACCTCGAACTAAAGTATTAATTTCGGTCCCAACAAAAGGTAATAACCCTTCTGGTTATGTTAGACGGATAAATGCTGGTCCGGGTGTTTTCTTGGGAGAAGTCCTGACAAGCCAGCGAAATGGTTTAGCTAAGTTGTTTGCTATTAACACTACGAGTGATTATATTACTCTTACTATACCTGAAATTGAGTTGGAGGAATTTGTTTCTAAACCTCCCGCACTTCGCTCTTCTAGAACAGCGAATCCCACGGCGAACAAATCGGCAGATGAGGCCCAGCGATCGAGTGAATTGCTCAAGTATTTAAATCTTAGTCATCTTCAGGAGGAGGAAAGGACCAGTATTTTGGAAATTATTAATAAATTCCCTTATCAATTTCATCTTCCGTCCGACAAACTGAAAATGGCCAATGTCCCTCATCATACCATTATCACAACAGACAATACATCTATAAATACCAAACAGTATAGATTCCCACCGATTCATAAAAACGAAATAAATACTCAGGTGAATTCTTTACTTAGGGACGAAATTATTCAGCCCTCGGCATCCCCTTACAACTCACCCTTATGGATCGTCACTAAAAAACCAGATTCTTTCGGAAAACCGCGCTGGAGGATGGTCATTGATTACCGAAAACTAAATGAAAAACCGTAACGGATGCTTACCCCCTTCCGAATATCACCGAGATGCTGGATCAGTTAGGAGAAGCTAAGTACTTTAGCACGCTGGATTTGGCTTCTGGCTTTCATCAGATCCCTATGGACCCCGCGTCTAAATCTAAAACGGCCCTCGCCACTCCCTCCATTATGAATTTAATAGGATGCCCTTTGGCTTAAAAAATGCTCCGGCCACCTTCCAAAGGGTCATGGATCTTGTGTTGTCCGGATTACAAGGCATCGAACTCTTAGTGTATATGGACGACATCGTAATTTATGCAGCCTCGCTTGAGGAGCACGCGCGGAAGTTGAGAACCTTTTTAGCACGGTTACAGAGTGCTGGACTGACCCTCCAACCTGAAAAGTGTCGATTTCTACAGAAGGAGATAGCTTATCTGGGGCATAGGATTTCTAGCGAGGGCGTAAAACCTGATCCAGGGAAAGTTCAGGCGGTGAAACAGTTTCCTATACCTAGGACTAAAAAAAACATCAAACAATTTTTAGGCCTAGTAGGGTACTATAGGCGATTTATTCCCAATATGGCCAAGATTGCCAAGCCTTTAACAAGACTTTTAAAAAAAGACATTCCATTTTATTAGTCTTCTGATGCACAAGGTTCCTTCGAGACTCTGAGGGATATCATCCGCTCAGAGCCTTTGCTGCAATTTCCGAACTTTTCGCAACCATTCCTCGTCACTACCAACACCTCTGATTTTGCCGTAGGTGCCATTCTTAGTCAAGGACCAATTGGGAAAGATCTTCCAGTCGCGTATGCTTCGAGGGTTCTCAATGGTGCAGAGATTAATTATTCAACTATAGAGAAGGAATTGTTGGCAATTCTGTTTGGTATTCAACATTTTCGACCTTATTTTCAACAATTTACCTACGTTGGAAACAGATCATAGACCCCTTGTGTGGCTACATAATGTCAAGGACCCCACATCCAAATTACTTAGGTGGCGTATCAAATGGAATGAATATGATTATAATGTCGTATATAAACCTGGTAGAGTAAATGCTAACGCTGACGCACTTTCACGAAATCCTGTTAACTGAAGGATTATTAAGCCGGATTGGATACTCTCTAGAACAGATCCAACAATATCAAGTTGAAGTTGGTAATGCCATTGTTTTCCCTCATGATAAGTATTCTGTCTTTTTCTTATTGTGTAGGAATGAACCCCAAAATGAATTTGACCTTAGGCACGTTGAATCTTCATTGAAGCCCCTTAAAACCCTTCTCGTAACCTTAAATTCAGAAACCTTTAGTTTCGGCGGCTGAGGGTGGACCACAACCAGGAGAAGGAGCCTACGTCGGACGGGGTGGACTCCTACACCATTGGACGAGGGATGATCCTGAGGGAGGATCCAGGATCCAGCGAGGAAGGGGTATCGACCGGCGCAACCGAAGATCGTCTCCGCCGAGCGCAGAACGATCAGATCAATATTGTCGTTCGAACTTTGTAAATCGCTCTCTAAGAATATTTAACTTACAAGCAGCTAGTTCAAAATAAAGACTTTGAAATTCTGAAATTGAATCAAAAGGGACTTTGAAATTATTTCTGCAGCGCGAGCAGAGCGCCTCAGCGCTCCACTGGTAGCTTACCCACGTTACCAGTTTGATATTAAAATCCCTATTATCCTACAATCCCCAACGGGCCGCGCAACATAATTGGTGACAGCGGTGGGATAGATCAATTTAATAAGGGATAGTGCAAAAGGGTGATAGTGCGGAAGGTGATAGTTTTCTAAAACAATTTAAGACAGTGAAGTAACTGAAAATTTAGAATAAGTGATCGTGACAAACTTATGTACACTGAAATAATTTTACCGGCTCGCGAGTGTGTAGTGAATGACTAATTGAACAATACTTATAAATAATCTATTTAAACATTATTTTACAAACAATTTTATTGAACGTTTTATTAACATAAGTGGGCATGATAAATTGTGCAACTTCTCCCTCTTGGGTTTTGGCGCGGTTTCCCCAAGAGCGAAGGGTAAATACCGGAGACAGGCGATATCGGCTGCCGCGCAAGCCATTCACCGGAATCGCACGCACCTTGTCCACGTAAACATCATTCATCCTCGAACTTGGACCTGAGCTGACCTTCCACGCAGACCGGGGCCAGCCTGAAGCAGTGGACTGTCAGGGGATTCGCTGAAGTACCTGCCACGGAGCTGAGGAACAACGAGGCGGAGTACCTGAGGACCTTCCTGTCACCTCAGGCCAGCTCAATCAACGGGTCACCGACGGGTAGAATCGTATACCTGCAAAAGGAGGATTATTTAAAGCAGACTCTAAGTGAGCATTGTGAATAATAACCGATCGTCTCAGCGAGATTTGTAAGTCTAGTTTGTAAACAATTGGATAATACAATACTAGTTTATTAGCAATAAGATGCCGCCATTTCGAAAAAGATTTGCATGGTCTAAGAAGGGTCGTGGAGATAGCCTGGGTCGACGCGAGGCTAGCGTTCTTATTATAGAGGATGCCATAGCGGAATCTCCTAGTACAGGATCTTCTATTTCACTTGGTAGGGTTCGGAATGAATCACGGGGGTCATCTCTTGTCCCTGCCCAGCCTTCGATACAGGCTTGGGGTGCTACGGACGGCGTAGCAATACCTACCAGTAATACATTAATGATCCCTCCTGGGCCAGCAAATTCGAGCTCCATACCTTCCTCGTCCCGTATTGGCGAATTAAATAATTCGGGTTTAGATTCTGTACAATCGCCTATACAACCTTCTTCTAGTAACGCGACCACAGGTGTGGTCACGACACCGTTTGAGCCCCCGAAACTCCTCACTCGTGTCGAAGGTAATATGCTAAAAAGCTTTATCCCCTATTTTGATGGGAAGCCGTCACAAGTAAACCATTTTATCGCGTAATTGAGACTCGTTGACTCGTTGGACAAATCGGAGGATAAAACCTTTTTGTTAGCAATAATTCGAAGTCAAATGGAATATCGGGTTTGCAGAAAAATAATAGGTGATAGGGAGATAAAGACTGTCCAGGAGTTAATTGCCTTCATTAAATCTTCGTATGTTAAGCGTTTTAAATTCAAAGACGTCCAAAAGGAACTGGAGGCCGTACGCCATCGCGCAGGTGAAACGGTAGAAGAATACGAGGTTAGGGTAAACGATATTTTAGATCGTGGGATGCAGGCAGCGAGGGAGGACTTGAAACCAGAAGAATTCGTAGTAGTAAAGAAACAGCTAATGGAGAGCGCGGTGGCTAGTTTTTTAGTGGGTCTTCGAAATGATATCGTCGCGACCGTTCTCACTAGAGAAGGTGGTACGGATTTGCAAACCGCAGCTAAATCAGCCGCTGAAGTTGAGAATCGGTTCAACTCTTTACAGACGCTAGAGAATTCTAATGTAAACGATGCAAATCCTAAGATTTTGGCCGCGGAAGCGCGTGAGCGCAAGTGTTTTTCGTGCGGAGGGACCGATCATATTCGAGCGAATTGTCCGACGCGACGGGACCACCGTTTTACCGATTTTAATCGCGGAATGCTTAGGTGCCGGAAATGCGGCAAGGTAGGTCATACCGAATCGACGTGTTACGCTCGGAATACTCACCGTGTTTGGAAGAAAAATCCGCAGCCGCCGGTTTCTTCAACCCCCGGAAATCGAGAAACCCCTTTAAACTCGAAACGGGTCTCTGCAGCGGGCGCGACGCAGAGGGAACCCTTGATTTCACGCGCCGGATTCACCGCGTCTGCCGCGAAATCGAATTAGGTCACGTAACACGGTCTCCGGTTATTCCACTTGTCCATAAATACTTCCGTGGAGGTTCAGCTGACTTCCTTGTGGATACCGGCTCACAACTTAATTTGGTCAAACAAGGGGAATTAGGTCCTGATTTATCGATTGATAAAAGTAAAGTTTATTATCTCACCGGTATTAGCGCGGGAACAGTTCAAACTTTGAGCGATGTTACTATTGTCATCCACGAAATTCCGGTTCGTTTCCAGGTAGTGGACGATAGTTTTCCTGTAAAAGAGGCCGGAATATTAGGGACATCATTTTTGCAGGGACAACGAGCCACGCTTAGATTTAGAGAAAATTTCCCGTGCCTTATAGAATTCGGGGAAGAGGGTTTTTGTACTCCTATCTTTTCATCATTTGATTTGCCCCTGCGAAGCAAGGTGTTAATTTCATGCCCGACAAGCAGTAATAATGGGATGGGCTATGTCAGGAGAATCAATGCTGGTCGCGGTGTCTTTTTGGGAGAAGTTTTAGCAAGCCAACAAAATGGCCTAGTCAAATTGTTCGCTATTAACACCACATGCGACCATGTTACGCTTACTATTCCCCAGATTGAATTGGAGGAATTTGATGCTAAACCTCCCGCATTCCGTTCATCTCGTACAGGGAATCCAGCTGTAAATAAGTCATTAGATCAGGCTAGTAGATTGAGCGAATTGCTTAAAGTTCTGAATTTAAATCATCTGCAGGAAGAGGAAAAGATTAGCATCTTGAGAATTATTAATGAATTTCCACCTTCCATCAGATAGGCTAAAAGCGGCTGATGTTCCTCATCATACAATCAATACAACTGACGATATCCCCATAAACACTAAACAGTACAGGTTTCCGCCGGTCCATAAGGATGAAATAAATACGCAGGTGAATGCCCTGCTTAGGGATAAAATCATTCAACCATCTGTATCCTCTTATAATTCGCCCTTGTGGATCGTTCCAAAGAAGCCCGACTCTTCTGGAAAACCCCGTTGGAGAATGGTTATTGATTATCGGAAGTTAAATGAAAAGACTGTGGCAGATGCATACCCTCTTCCGAATATTACGGATATATTAGTTCAGTTAGGAGGAGTGAAATATTTTAGCACACTGGATTTGGCTTCTGGGTTTCACCAGATCCCTGTTGATCCCTCATCCAAACCCAAAACGGCCTTTTCTACTCCTTATGGCCATTATGAGTTTAATAGAATGCCGTTTGGCTTAAAAAATGCCCCGGCTACCTTTCAAAGGGTCATGGACCTGGTGTTATCTGGGTTGCAAGGTGTTGAGCTTCTGGTATATATGGACGATATCGTAATCTATGCGGCTTCACTCGAAGAGCATGCACATAAGTTGAGGACGCTCTTAGCTAGGCTACAGAATGCCGGACTGACCCTTCAACCTGATAAGTGTCATTTTCTGCAAAAAGAAATAGTGTATTTAGGACACTTGATTACAAGTGAAGGTGTAAAACCTGACCCAGGTAAAATCCGTGCCGTAAAGCAATTTCCAGTACACAAGACCCAGAAGAATATTAAACAATTCTTGGGTCTTGTAGGTTATTATAGGAGGTTCATTCCAAACATGGCTAGAATCGCCAAACCACTTACTAGGCTTTTAAAGAAGGATGTTCCTTTTTATTGGACTTCTGATGCTCAAACTTCCTTTGAGGTCTTAAGGGATATTATTTGTTCGGAACCCTTGCTCCAGTTCCCGAATTTCAATCAACCATTCCTCGTAACCACAGATGCTTCGGATTTTGCGGTAGAAGCCGTGTTGAGTTAAGGGCAAGTCGGGAAAGATCTTCCTGTCGCATTTGCATCCCGCACCTTAATTAGTGCAGAGATTAATTACTCTACCATAGAGAAAGAGTTGTTGGCAATTGTATTTGCGGTTGAGCATTTCCGACCATATCTTTATGGGCATCGGTTCACAATAGTTACCGACCATCGGCCATTAGTTTGGCTACATAATTTAAAGAACCCTATTTCCCGTATCGCGAGATGGAAAGTCAAATTAAATGAATACGATTATGATATTATGTACAAACTTGAGAGGGTAATTTCCAACGCCGATGCGTTATCCTGTAATCCTCCTGATCTGCCTCAAGCAAAACAAACTTCCTCATACCTGGACGACACCTGTTTACCCACCTGTACCGAAACGGACGATACAGATACCCCTCCTTTCAAGCGTCTGCGGGGGGATGTCGTAGGCGTCAGCGACCTGCCACCCGCAGATCCGGGGAAGGTTGGGGATATTGACCTTGACGATACCTTAGAGGACAATGAAAGATTGGTTGCCGCTGTTTTCCTCCCGGAAGTACGACCTACAATTATTACGGAATCTGACAATTCTGATGATAACTCAGATGATAGTGACGCATACCTTACGGCAGATGAAGGGGCTGATTGTGACAGGGATTCACGTGTTCTTGAGGGTCCGTCGGCTTCAGAGGGGCCATACGCTGGTACCCCGCCACATGAGATGTGGGCTGACGAGCCCGGGGTGGGAAGCAGATAGATTGAGTCTCCTTCATCTTGCATCCCGAGAATTACTGACCACTGTGGACAACGTAACATCGCAGTTTTGGCAACGAACCCGTCTTTGACAATACCGACGACTGACCGATCTTTTCCTCCCAGTATCCTCTATAGTAAAGACCACCTTTATATGCGTAAAGATAACTCTATCCATTTTTTCTCCGTTGACTTTGAGGTTACATCACAAGTAAGCAAAGAACTCTTATCTCGTGGCAGACTTCCTTTAAAAGAAATGAGGCGGTATAGTCTTAATGTCGGGGAAACATTAGTTTTCCCAAACGAAAAATTTCATGTTTTCCACCTTTTTGTCAAAACGTCGTCGGTGGCACAGGTGAACCCCGAACATCTTGAATCTTCTTTAATGTCTCTCAGGCATCTTATGGATTCTTTGAATGTAAAGAGCATCAGCATTTCCAAGCACGATAATGATATTGAACCGATTGGTTGGGATCTTCTTGAAAGCCTCTTAAAGCAAAAATTAGATAATTCAGGAGCTACCATTACCGTTTGCACCGGGGAAATTATCATCCCATCTTTGTCAGATAGGCCTCGTATTATTAAAGAATACCACGAAGCGGTCGTGGGTGGCGATCAGGGCGCTCGCAAGCTCTTCGAAAGACTCCGGGCTGATTTCTATTGGCCAACTATGGCCAAGGAAGTCGCCGATTTCACTCGTACCTGTCCCAGTTGCCAGAGGAATAAAATGCTCTCCGCAAGGACTAGGCAACCTATGAGAATAACAGATACTCCTAAACAGGCATTTGAAAAGGTACAAATGGATATTGTTGGACCATTACCTTTGACTCAGAAACAGAACCGTTATTTACTCACCCTTCAGGATAATCTCACAAAATATGCAGATGCTATCCCACTTTCCAACATTGATTCTGTATCCGTGGCTACGGCCCTTGCTGAACAATTCATCAGTCGTTTCGGTTGTCCTCGTGCCATACATACTGATTAGGGAACCAATTTCGTCAGCAAAGTAATGAATAATTTCTGTAAGATTTTTAAAATTCAAAAGATTACTTCTACAGCTTTTCACCCCCAGTGGTTAGGGTCTTTGGAACGAGCACATCGGGTCTTCATTGACTACCTTAAACATTATTGTCATAAAAATGACTGGGACGAATGGATTCGATTTGGCATATTTTCCTACAACACTACCGTGCATGAAGCCACTGGTTTCACACCTCATGAATTAGTGTTCGGTGTTAAAGCCACAATACCTTCAGAATTTGCCAAACGGGAGCCTCCGCGAACCTTCTTGGGCTATCTAGACGATTTGTTTTTGAGAATAACCAAAACGCAGGCTACAGCGGCAGAAAATCTAGAGAAAGCGAAACAAAAGAGCAAGTTGTTGTACGATAAGAATGTGAACCCTCGCAAATTCCTAGTAGGCGACTATGTCTATTTACAGAAGGAACCAAAAGTTTCGAAATTGGATAGTAATTGGATAGGACCATTTAAGGTCACAAAATTATTTGGCGATCTAAATGTAGAAATAGAGATAGGCACAAATAAATTTAAGATAGTCCATACCAATAAATTAAAATTGGCGCATATTAGGTTAGATGACCCTTCCGAGGAAGACTAGAATTAAGTAACTTCAAATAATCATTGTGTGTTGTGTATTAGTATTGATTAATGTTATTTGCGTTTGAATTTTACTACTATTTGCGTTTATATATATACCTTGGATTTCATTACGATCTGCGTTTATATATCTTTTGGACTTTATTATTACTTGCGAATAAAGTAAACACTATAGTGAATGTTTTGATAAGCTAAATACTTGTAGTTGTACAGAGCATGAATATTAGAATGACCTTCCATTGTCAAAGTTTACCTCTGTGTTCAGTGATGGATGCCACGAATGGAAAAAACTGTTTTATAAAAACACCTTTTTGCATAAGGGGGAAGGTGTTACGCTAGCGCATAAATTTAGATTAATATAGTATGGCAACGAAGCTATGTAAATAGGACCGCAGCGCGTCTGCATTCTGTTGTATCAATGGTCGTAAATTAAGAGCGAAATTCAAACCATCTGAGCGTGCGTTCATGTAAGATAGACAAAAGCTATATTGTTAAAAACACTCAACGTCGGTGATCGGGCAAAGAGAAGGTTGGAAATCCAAAGAACGAAACAGTTTCATTTCAAAAGAACTACTTGAAGACTAGTTTATTACGGATCGTATCAAATACATTGTTTTTGACTTACAAGTAAACCTACGGAAGTGTCACTCTCTCCGATTTTTCTGAAATTTGGATATGTTATAGTACATGGAAAATTAGGGGACACGTATTTTTTTTATCTGCGGTAAAACGTATTTAGGGTATGAAACAACCCCCCAAAATGTGAGGGTAAAATGGAAAAATTGCGATATCTTTGAGATCAGTGAAGCAATTTTGATGATTTTTGGTATGAAAGTATCATTCGAAAGAAGACAAAAATTGGCCTAGGTATGTTGGAAGGGGAGTGAAAATTAGGGGGTGAAGTACCCCTAAAATGACCAATTTCTTGCTGCAAAAAATCAGTTTTGATCTGATCGAAATAAAATCTATTAAAACTTCAAGAGGACAGCTAATTAGGGAACACGTATTTTTTTTTTTTTTTTTTTTATAAATATTTGGGGGGTAAACAACTTCTAATTTACCGCGCTTGTTTGGCACTACGCATGAAACACCTTGTAAAACTGTATTTTTTAACTGTTCGATCTTTTTAATATATCGGTTTTGTACGTTACTGAATGCAAATCTGAAATCAAAATTCAATATGGCGGATCCATTATGGCGGACGAAAACTCGAAAACCTACTTAAATAGACTGTGTCTATGACATGCGACGTTCAAAATATAATACAATTTCTGACATATATTGTTAGTTGTGTGAGGTGGATCAAGCGTGTTAAAAATATATTATATACTGTTTATAACAAAATTGTTTGAACAATATGTATAGCTTAAAAATGAAATTTTTTAAAATTTGATGACAGCATTCATTGTATGCGAAAAATGTCTATGGAAACATTGATCACATATTTTATTAATTCTTTGTTTTTTTTTTAATTTTATTTTTTTTTGTGTTTTTATTTTATTTTATAAATTACTGATTTAACAATTAAATCAGTTTCTAAAAGTGTTGCATACATCGTATTAGTTAAAAAAATGTATTATGCACAAAGATGTTTTGCACCAAGCATATCTTATTACTGCATACACGTTGCAGATTCCGCAAGATGTTTCACAATTTTTGAAACAGAAATCAACGGGATTATCAAATTCCAACGGTTTTTCTTTTATTCGTGATCGTATTCGTAATCGTAGTTTGTAAATCGTATACTGTAACTGTCGATTTGTAACGATTCTGGAGCTATGCACAGAAGTCTTACAGCGCTCGTGAGGCAAAGAGCGGTATTTACCTACTGAACGACTCGAATCTACAATAACTAAATCCAAAGAATGTGGGATTCGTGTGGTGTGCGGTTAAGGAGTGAAATGCACAGGTCAATACCTTTCAATAAGCAGGTTTATTCAATAAAATAACGATCAGAATGATTAACAAATAACAATTATAACAAAATAGGAAAAGTATATGTAATGAACGACTAGATCAAAGAACTAAAGAAATATTGTCGTATAAAGAACAGAACTCTATAAATTAAATAATACGCGATGAAGAATTTAACGCAAGTACTAGTTATTTATCTCGGAGTCTTATATTTTGATTTACTGTCAAGGCTAACTCGACTACGCTTTTACAATATTAATAAGACTTGAAATTCTAAGTATTTCTAATTTGTACTCTTTCAAAATTAACGCAGTTACAAAATCCAACAAAATAAATACGTTTCTAGCTCTACGGTGAATCCTACCTAAGTCTGATTCTTTTTCGAGGCTAATTACGCTTTTACAGAATTAACAATTTCGATACGTTAAAAGTCTAGCGTTATGCGGAATCCTACCTAAGTGTGATTCTCTATCAAGCTCGACTCGATTCGCTTTTACAATATTTACGAGATTAATACTTTAAATCGATTTCTAACGCGATGTAGTCGACTACGTGAGATATGCTACGCAAAATACGATAGTGACAGAACAATATTCTTAAATAGATTCAAGATCCTAAGATTGACTCGATTCAAGACTCTAATTTTTATGTGCAAAATATATTATTCGTCGGAACAGTTACCCTTTTTGATTTTTGGCTCGACAACTAATTGTCCATGACCCTTTTAGCCAGAGCGCATATTGACACCCAAAACCAGATCGCTTAATTGGGGAGCCTGTTGTTCACTGGCTACTAGAACGACCCAACGACCCAGAATCAAATGAACAGCATACGTCCGACAGGGTAGCAAATTAAAAATGACTCTAATTATAAAATCGTAATTACTCGACTGCCACCCAAAAGACACGGGGTTCAGACACCAAGCTGCTCGAATGGGGAGCCTGCTGTTCGCTAGCTACGAAACGACCCAGAGCTAACTCCGAGAGTCTGATGGCACGTTTAGTAATTCGACAAAAATTACAATATTTATATGAGTAGCTGAGAGCTCTCGTTCTGATGTCTCAACCTTTCTTGGCGCTGAGTATAGCACTCTCCTGACGGAGTTTCAGATACAAGACCGCTTGAACGGGGAGCCTGTTGTTCACTGGCTACTAGAACGACCCAGCGATCAGGTATCCAAATGGCGTATACCCGCACTTCCAATCAAGAATTGAGAATCTTTTCGGCTCTGACCAGCGAAAACTGTTCCGGATTATACTTATCTATCGACGTGTAGTTAGCTCGACTGTTCTGCACCCTAAGCGGGTTTCGTTCGGCCTTTTATACTCGAAGTCCTTTCACTTTTCAAGGCTTTGGAAAACTACCCCTATGTTCGACGTGTACAATTTTGCCTATAATTTTACATACAATTTTATATATATTTCTTAATTAAACATTAATTAATGAAGTAAATGAATTTCTAACATTGTCAATCGTGTTTTCTAAATCGTAGTTAATGTTTTAAATGTGAAAATAATAATTTAATAGCGTATTAAGCGAGATACATATTTGCTGTCTTTTTCGCACGTATTTCTATAAGGATCTGAACTATATGTTGAAGCATACGAAGCTTCGGAATATTCCGTAGATTAATATTACAAATTATTATTTATCTGGATTAACAAAACAATATCTGACTTCGAGTATCGATAATTATACTTAACATAACATTGGCTAACTATATATATTAATGGATTTAACGAATTAATAATTCTAATGACAAATAATATTGTTAATGGAAATTATATACTCTGTCTCTCTCTTTAAAGATTGCTTGCTAAATTCCAAGAAATCCTGCTCGCTTCGTGTCACGTAGGCACGTAGGCATTTCGGAGTATTGCGTATGAAACATTTACAATATATATTATTTATTTAAATAAACTAACATTTGATTTTGATTATTAATGATTCAACTTTAACATATTATTAAATTAGCTTTTCTATATTTTGACTCAACAAATAATTATTAATAACTTTTATTTCTATCATTATTAACGAAAAATAAATATTCTATCCTTTTCTAAATATATAGCGTACTCTTTCTATTTTCCTGAGCTAAAGTCGCAGCACGTGTAATATTCCATACAAAATCTATATAATATACTATTTGTTTAAATAAGTAAAATAATAAATGAATCTGACGTTTGATAATATAACTTAACAATTAATTAATTCGCTCATGTATTTGCTAAATTAAATAACTATATAATATTCATAAATCAAAGTGTGTATATATATATATATATTACCGACAGTCAAAACTAAATTTCTATGGTAATTGACATGTCTAATGTCGCGGTCGGTAAATGAAAATTACAGTCGATAATAGAAATTAGATATACCTCTGGAGAACGAAATAAAAGTAGCTTTTAGGCGCTTAAGGGGACGAAAAAAACGAAAAATTCTTCAGGGATGTTACAGATTCGCGAGCGCGTCCTTTTATGTGTACCGCGACCGAACGTTCTCGATGGATCTTTTGAACTTGCCCGTTGAATTCGCCCGTCGGAGTGACGGTTCGCGCGGTGTTTATTATCGCGGGGGTCGACAGGGCGAGCTAACTCTAACCGTCAACGCTCACCTCTAAACGGGTAAACTCGCAACGCACTCGCTATCCTACACTATTATTGCTCGTACTATATCAACTACTGTGTAAAATTTTATTTCATGGAATCTGTAGGTTAATTTTGACAAAATAACTAATAAATAAACAAATAAGTAACAACATTACCTGCAACGCAATACCGTTTTCATACATGAAGTGATCTTTTTCTCCTCTTTCGTAATGAGGAATTACACGATGGATTCCGCGAGATTCGTCCAATATAGCGTGCCGCCATACTCACGAAAATTCCTTTCCTCGTAAATCTTCCGCTCTAAAATCTGTAACAAATTATTGGTACGCAAGAAAATTATGATAAGAACACACTCTTAGACAATAACACTTCTTTCATGATCATCGATTTCAACAACATTCTTTTACTTTATTATTACTTTAAAACAAGAATATTTGATAATGTTAATATTGTTTTAAAAGAAGTGTTATCGCACGATGGAAACCACGAGAAGGTGGTGGGCTTCTTCCATCGGGATGGGATAAAATGGGACAGAATGGATGATACTGGATAAGGTAATTTGGATAAGATAATTATATTTTCACCCCGTGAACGAATCAACAGGCGCACGCCCAACAAGGACGTGGAAGGCGGCGTCGAGCGACTGCACTTTACAGGACAGTCCGACGACTGACAATTACAACATTTTTGAAATTTTATATTTTCAACCCGTAAACGAATCAACAGACGCACGCCAAGCAAGGGCGTGCAGGCCGGCGTCGAGTGACTGCACCTTACAGAACAGTCCGACGCTTGATCATGGCTACATTTTTCAATTTTTATATTTTCAACCCGCGAACGAATCAACAGGCGCACGCCAAGCAAGGGCGTGCGGGCCGGCGTCGAGTGACTGCACTTTACAGGACAGTCTGACGCCTGACAATTACATTTTTCAATTATTGTATTTTCAACCCGCGAACGAATCAACAGGCGCACGCCAAGCAAGGACGTGCAAGGCGGCGTCGAGCGACTGCACTTTACAGGACAGTCCGACGCCTGACAATTACAACATTTTTGAAATTTTATATTTTCAACCCGTAAACGAATCAACAGGCGCACGACAAGCAAGGGCGTGCGGGCCGGCATCGAGTGACTGCACTTTACAGAACAGTCCGACGCCTGACAATTACATTTTTCAATTTTTATATTTTCAACCCGTGAACGAATCAACAGCCGCACGCCCAACAAGGACGTGGAAGGCGGCGTCGAGCGACTGCACTTTACAGGACAGTCCGACGCCTGACAATTACAACATTTTTGAAATTTTATATTTTCAACCCGTAAACGAATCAACAGACGCACGCCAAGCAAGGGCGTGCAGGCCGGCGTCGAGTGACTGCACCTTACAGAACAGTCCGACGCTTGATCATGGCTACATTTTTCAATTTTTATATTTTCCACCCGCGAACGAATCAACAGGCGCACGCCAAGCAAGGGCGTGCGGGCCGGCGTCGAGTGACTGCACTTTACAGGACAGTCTGACGCCTGACAATTACATTTTTCAATTATTGTATTTTCAACACGTGAACGAATCAACAGGCGCACGCCAAGCAAGGGCGTGCGGGCCGGCGTCGAGTGACTGCACTTTACAGGACAGTCTGACGCCTGACAATTACATTTTTCAATTATTGTATTTTCAACCCGCGAACGAATCAACAGGCGCACGCCAAGCAAGGACGTGCAAGGCGGCGTCGAGCGACTGCACTTTACAGGACAGTCCGACGCCTGACAATTACAACATTTTTGAAATTTTATATTTTCAACCCGTAAACGAATCAACAGGCGCACGACAAGCAAGGGCGTGCGGGCCGGCATCGAGTGACTGCACTTTACAGAACAGTCCGACGCCTGACAATTACATTTTTCAATTTTTATATTTTCAACCCGTGAACGAATCAACAGACGCACGCCAAGCAAGGGCGTGCAGGCCGGCGTCGAGTGACTGCACCTTACAGAACAGTCCGACGCTTGATCATGGCTACATTTTTCAATTTTTATATTTTCCACCCGCGAACGAATCAACAGGCGCACGCCAAGCAAGGGCGTGCGGGCCGGCGTCGAGTGACTGCACTTTACAGGACAGTCTGACGCCTGACAATTACATTTTTCAATTATTGTATTTTCAACTCGTGAACGAATCAACAGGCGCACGCCAAGCAAGGGCGTGCGGGCCGGCGTCGAGTGACTGCACTTTACAGAACAGTCCGACGCTTGAGCATGGCCACATTTTTCAATTTTTATATTTTCAACCCGTGAACGAATCAACAGGCGCACGCCAAGCAAGGGCGTGCGGGCCGGCGTCGAGTGACTGCACTTTACAGGACAGTCTGACGCCTGACAATTACATTTTTCAATTATTGTATTTTCAACTCGTGAACGAATCAACAGGCGCACGCCAAGCAAGGGCGTGCGGGCCGGCGTCGAGTGACTGCACTTTACAGGACAGTCTGACGCCTGACAATTACATTTTTCAATTATTGTATTTTCAACCCGCGAACGAATCAACAGGCGCACGCCAAGCAAGGACGTGCAAGGCGGCGTCGAGCGACTGCACTTTACAGGACAGTCCGACGCCTGACAATTACAACATTTTTGAATTTTTATATTTTCAACCCGTGAACGAATCAACAGGCGCATGCCAAGCAAGGGCGTGCGGGCCGGCGTCGAGTGACTGCACTTTACAGGACAGTCTGACGCCTGACAATTACATTTTTCAATTATTGTATTTTCAACTCGTGAACGAATCAACAGGCGCACGCCAAGCAAGGGCGTGCGGGCCGGCGTCGAGTGACTGCACTTTACAGAACAGTCCGACGCTTGAGCATGGCCACATTTTTCAATTTTTATATTTTCAACCCGTGAACGAATCAACAGGCGCACGCCAAGCAAGGGCGTGCGGGCCGGCGTCGAGTGACTGCAGTTTACAGGACAGTCCGACGCCTGACAATTACAACATTTTTGAAATTTTATATTTTCAACCCGTAAACGAATCAACAGGCGCACGACAAGCAAGGGCGTGCGGGCCGGCATCGAGTGACTGCACTTTACAGGACAGTCCGACGCCTGACAATTACAACATTTTTGAAATTTTATATTTTCAACCCGTAAACGAATCAACAGGCGCACGACAAGCAAGGGCGTGCGGGCCGGCATCGAGTGACTGCACTTTACAGAACAGTCCGACGCCTGACAATTACATTTTTCAATTTTTATATTTTCAACCCGTGAACGAATCAACAGCCGCACGCCCAACAAGGACGTGCAAGGCGGCGTCGAGCGACTGCACTTTACAGGACAGTCCGACGCCTGACAAATACAACATTTTTGAATTTTTATATTTTCAACCCGTGAACGAATCAACAGGCGCACGCCAAGCAAGGGCGTGCGGGCCGGCGTCGAGTGACTGCACTTTACAGGACAGTCTGACGCCTGACAATTACATTTTTCAATTTTTGTATTTACAACCCGTGAACGAATCAACAGGCGCATGCCAAGCAAGGGCGTGCGGGCCGGCGTCGAGTGACTGCACTTTACAGGACAGTCTGACGCCTGACAATTACATTTTTCAATTATTGTATTTTCAACTCGTGAACGAATCAACAGGCGCACGCCAAGCAATGGCGTGCGGGCCGGCGTCGAGTGACTGCACTTTACAGAACAGTCCGACGCTTGAGCATGGCCACATTTTTCAATTTTTATATTTTCAACCCGTGAACGAATCAACAGGCGCACGCCAAGCAAGGGCGTGCGGGTCGGCGTCGAGTGACTGCACTTTACAGGACAGTCCGACGCCTGACAATTACAACATTTTTCAATTTTCATATTTTCAACCCGTGAACGGATCAACAGGCGCACGCCAAGCAAGGGCGTGCGGGCTGGCATCGAGTGACTGCACTTTACAGGACAGTCTGACGCCTGACAATTACATTTTTCAATATTTGTATTTTCAACCCGTGAACGAATCAACAGGCGCACGCCAAGAAAGGGCGTGCGGGCCGGCGTCGAGTGACTGCACTTTACAGGACAGTCTGACGCCTGACAATTACATTTTTCAATTTTTGTATTTACAACCCGTGAACGAATCAACAGGCGCACGCCCAACAAGGACGTGCAAGGCGGCGTCGAGCGACTGCACTTTACAGGACAGTCCGACGCCTGACAATTACAACATTTTTGAAATTTTATATTTTCAACCCATAAACGAATCAACAGGCGCACGACAAGCAAGGGCGTGCGGGCCGGCATCGAGTGACTGCACTTTACAGAACAGTCCGACGCCTGACAATTACATTTTTCAATTTTTATATTTTCAACCCGTGAACGAATCAACAGCCGCACGCCCAACAAGGACGTGCAAGGCGGCGTCGAGTGACTGCACTTTACAGGACAGTCTGACGCCTGACAATTACATTTTTCAATTTTTGTATTTACAACCCGTGAACGAATCAACAGGCGCATGCCAAGCAAGGGCGTGCGGGCCGGCGTCGAGTGACTGCACTTTACAGGACAGTCCGACGCCTGACAATTACAACATTTTTGAAATTTTATATTTTCAACCCGTAAACGAATCAACAGGCGCACGACAAGCAAGGGCGTGCGGGCCGGCATCGAGTGACTGCACTTTACAGAACAGTCCGACGCCTGACAATTACATTTTTCAATTTTTATATTTTCAACCCATGAACGAATCAACAGCCGCACGCCCAACAAGGACGTGCACGGCGGCGTCGAGCGACTGCACTTTACAGGACAGTCCGACGCCTGACAATTACAACATTTTTGAATTTTTATATTTTCAACCCGTGAACGAATCAACAGGCGCACGCCAAGCAAGGGCGTGCGGGCCGGCATCGAGTGACTGCACTTTACAGGACAGTCTGACGCCTGACAATTACATATTCAATTTTGATATTTACAACCCGTGAACGAATCAACAGGCGCACGCCAAGAAAGGGCGTGCCGGCCGGCGTCGAGTGACTGCACTTTACAGGACAGTCTGACGCCTGACAATTACATTTTTCAATTTTTGTATTTACAACCCGTGAACGAATCAACAGGCGCACGACAAGCAAGGGCGTGCGGGCCGGCATCGAGTGACTGCACTTTACAGAAAAGTCCGACGCCTGACAATTACAACATTTTTCAATTTTTATATTTTCAACCCGTGAACGAATCAACAGGCGCACGCCAAGCAAGGGCGTGCGGGCCGGCGTCGAGTGACTGCACTTTACAGGACAGTCTGACGCCTGACAATTACATTTTTCAATTTTTATATTTTCAACCCGTGAACGAATCAACAGCCGCACGCCAAGCAAGGGCGTGCAGGCCGGCGTCGGGTGACTGCAGTTTACAGGACAGTCCGACGCCTGACAATTACAACATTTTTCAATTTTTATATTTTCACCCCGTGAACGAATCAACAGGCGCACGCCCAACAAGGACGTGCAAGGCGGCGTCGAGCGACTGCACTTTACAGGACAGTCCGACGCCTGACAATTACAACATTTTTGAAATTTTATATTTTCAACCCGTAAACGAATCAACAGGCGCACGACAAGCAAGGGCGTGCGGGCCGGCATCGAGTGACTGCACTTTACAGAACAGTCCGACGCCTGACAATTACATTTTTCAATTTTTATATTTTCAACCCGTGAACGAATCAACAGCCGCACGCCCAACAAGGACGTGCAAGGCGGCGTCGAGCGACTGCACTTTACAGGACAGTCCGACGCCTGACAAATACAACATTTTTGAATTTTTATATTTTCTACCCGTGAACGAATCAACAGGCGCACGCCAAGCAAGGGCGTGCGGGCCGGCGTCGAGTGACTGCACTTTACAGGACAGTCCGACGCTTGAGCATGGCCACATTTTTCAATTTTTATATTTTCAACCCGTGAACGAATCAACAGCCGCACGCCAAGCAAGGGCGTGCAGGCCGGCGTCGAGTGACTGCAGTTTACAGGACAGTCCGACGCCTGACAATTACAACATTTTTCAATTTTTATATTTTCAACCCGCGAACGAATCAACAGGCGCACGCCAAGCAAGGGCGTGCGGGCCGGCGTCGAGTGACTGCACTTTACAGGACAGTCTGACGCCTGACAATTACATTTTTCAATTATTGTATTTTCAACTCGTGAACGAATCAACAGGCGCACGCCAAGCAAGGGCGTGCGGGCCGGCGTCGAGTGACTGCACTTTACAGAACAGTCCGACGCTTGAGCATGGCCACATTTTTCAATTTTTATATTTTCAACCCGTGAACGAATCAACAGGCGCACGCCAAGCAAGGGCGTGCGGGTCGGCGTCGAGTGACTGCACTTTACAGGACAGTCCGACGCCTGACAATTACAACATTTTTCAATTTTCATATTTTCAACCCGTGAACGGATCAACAGGCGCACGCCAAGCAAGGGCGTGCGGGCTGGCATCGAGTGACTGCACTTTACAGGACAGTCTGACGCCTGACAATTACATTTTTCAATATTTGTATTTTCAACCCGTGAACGAATCAACAGGCGCACGCCAAGAAAGGGCGTGCGGGCCGGCGTCGAGTGACTGCACTTTACAGGACAGTCTGACGCCTGACAATTACATTTTTCAATTTTTGTATTTACAACCCGTGAACGAATCAACAGGCGCATGCCAAGCAAGGGCGTGCGGGCCGGCGTCGAGTGACTGCACTTTACAGGACAGTCCGACGCCTGACAATTACAACATTTTTGAAATTTTATATTTTCAACCCGTAAACGAATCAACAGGCGCACGACAAGCAAGGGCGTGCGGGCCGGCATCGAGTGACTGCACTTTACAGAACAGTCCGACGCCTGACAATTACATTTTTCAATTTTTATATTTTCAACCCATGAACGAATCAACAGCCGCACGCCCAACAAGGACGTGCACGGCGGCGTCGAGCGACTGCACTTTACAGGACAGTCCGACGCCTGACAATTACAACATTTTTGAATTTTTATATTTTCAACCCGTGAACGAATCAACAGGCGCACGCCAACCAAGGGCGTGCGGGCCGGCATCGAGTGACTGCACTTTACAGGACAGTCTGACGCCTGACAATTACATATTCAATTTTGATATTTACAACCCGTGAACGAATCAACAGGCGCACGCCAAGAAAGGGCGTGCGGGCCGGCGTCGAGTGACTGCACTTTACAGGACAGTCTGACGCCTGACAATTACATTTTTCAATTTTTGTATTTACAACCCGTGAACGAATCAACAGGCGCATGCCAAGCAAGGGCGTGCGGGCCGGCGTCGAGTGACTGCACTTTACAGGACAGTCTGACGCCTGACAATTACATTTTTCAATTATTGTATTTTCAACTCGTGAACGAATCAACAGGCGCACGCCAAGCAAGGGCGTGCGGGCCGGCGTCGAGTGACTGCACTTTACAGAACAGTCCGACGCTTGAGCATGGCCACATTTTTCAATTTTTATATTTTCAACCCGTGAACGAATCAACAGGCGCACGCCAAGCAAGGGCGTGCGGGCCGGCATCGAGTGACTGCACTTTACAGGACAGTCTGACGCCTGACAATTACATATTCAATTTTGATATTTACAACCCGTGAACGAATCAACAGGCGCACGCCAAGAAAGGGCGTGCCGGCCGGCGTCGAGTGACTGCACTTTACAGGACAGTCTGACGCCTGACAATTACATTTTTCAATTTTTGTATTTACAACCCGTGAACGAATCAACAGGCGCACGACAAGCAAGGGCGTGCGGGCCGGCATCGAGTGACTGCACTTTACAGAACAGTCCGACGCCTGACAATTACATTTTTCAATTTTTATATTTTCAACCCGTGAACGAATCAACAGCCGCACGCCCAACAAGGACGTGGAAGGCGGCGTCGAGCGACTGCACTTTACAGGACAGTCCGACGCCTGACAATTACAACATTTTTGAAATTTTATATTTTCAACCCGTAAACGAATCAACAGGCGCACGACAAGCAAGGGCGTGCGGGCCGGCATCGAGTGACTGCACTTTACAGAACAGTCCGACGCCTGACAATTACATTTTTCAATTTTTATATTTTCAACCCATGAACGAATCAACAGCCGCACGCCCAACAAGGACGTGCACGGCGGCGTCGAGCGACTGCACTTTACAGGACAGTCCGACGCCTGACAATTACAACATTTTTGAATTTTTATATTTTCAACCCGTGAACGAATCAACAGGCGCACGCCAAGCAAGGGCGTGCGGGCCGGCATCGAGTGACTGCACTTTACAGGACAGTCTGACGCCTGACAATTACATATTCAATTTTGATATTTACAACCCGTGAACGAATCAACAGGCGCACGCCAAGAAAGGGCGTGCCGGCCGGCGTCGAGTGACTGCACTTTACAGGACAGTCTGACGCCTGACAATTACATTTTTCAATTTTTGTATTTACAACCCGTGAACGAATCAACAGGCGCACGACAAGCAAGGGCGTGCGGGCCGGCATCGAGTGACTGCACTTTACAGAAAAGTCCGACGCCTGACAATTACAACATTTTTCAATTTTTATATTTTCAACCCGTGAACGAATCAACAGGCGCACGCCAAGCAAGGGCGTGCGGGCCGGCGTCGAGTGACTGCACTTTACAGGACAGTCTGACGCCTGACAATTACATTTTTCAATTTTTATATTTTCAACCCGTGAACGAATCAACAGCCGCACGCCAAGCAAGGGCGTGCAGGCCGGCGTCGGGTGACTGCAGTTTACAGGACAGTCCGACGCCTGACAATTACAACATTTTTCAATTTTTATATTTTCACCCCGTGAACGAATCAACAGGCGCACGCCCAACAAGGACGTGCAAGGCGGCGTCGAGCGACTGCACTTTACAGGACAGTCCGACGCCTGACAATTACAACATTTTTGAAATTTTATATTTTCAACCCGTAAACGAATCAACAGGCGCACGACAAGCAAGGGCGTGCGGGCCGGCATCGAGTGACTGCACTTTACAGAACAGTCCGACGCCTGACAATTACATTTTTCAATTTTTATATTTTCAACCCGTGAACGAATCAACAGCCGCACGCCCAACAAGGACGTGCAAGGCGGCGTCGAGCGACTGCACTTTACAGGACAGTCCGACGCCTGACAAATACAACATTTTTGAATTTTTATATTTTCTACCCGTGAACGAATCAACAGGCGCACGCCAAGCAAGGGCGTGCGGGCCGGCGTCGAGTGACTGCACTTTACAGGACAGTCCGACGCTTGAGCATGGCCACATTTTTCAATTTTTATATTTTCAACCCGTGAACGAATCAACAGCCGCACGCCAAGCAAGGGCGTGCAGGCCGGCGTCGAGTGACTGCAGTTTACAGGACAGTCCGACGCCTGACAATTACAACATTTTTCAATTTTTATATTTTCAACCCGCGAACGAATCAACAGGCGCACGCCAAGCAAGGGCGTGCGGGCCGGCGTCGAGTGACTGCACTTTACAGGACAGTCTGACGCCTGACAATTACATTTTTCAATTATTGTATTTTCAACTCGTGAACGAATCAACAGGCGCACGCCAAGCAAGGGCGTGCGGGCCGGCGTCGAGTGACTGCACTTTACAGAACAGTCCGACGCTTGAGCATGGCCACATTTTTCAATTTTTATATTTTCAACCCGTGAACGAATCAACAGGCGCACGCCAAGCAAGGGCGTGCGGGTCGGCGTCGAGTGACTGCACTTTACAGGACAGTCCGACGCCTGACAATTACAACATTTTTCAATTTTCATATTTTCAACCCGTGAACGGATCAACAGGCGCACGCCAAGCAAGGGCGTGCGGGCTGGCATCGAGTGACTGCACTTTACAGGACAGTCTGACGCCTGACAATTACATTTTTCAATATTTGTATTTTCAACCCGTGAACGAATCAACAGGCGCACGCCAAGAAAGGGCGTGCGGGCCGGCGTCGAGTGACTGCACTTTACAGGACAGTCTGACGCCTGACAATTACATTTTTCAATTTTTGTATTTACAACCCGTGAACGAATCAACAGGCGCATGCCAAGCAAGGGCGTGCGGGCCGGCGTCGAGTGACTGCACTTTACAGGACAGTCCGACGCCTGACAATTACAACATTTTTGAAATTTTATATTTTCAACCCGTAAACGAATCAACAGGCGCACGACAAGCAAGGGCGTGCGGGCCGGCATCGAGTGACTGCACTTTACAGAACAGTCCGACGCCTGACAATTACATTTTTCAATTTTTATATTTTCAACCCATGAACGAATCAACAGCCGCACGCCCAACAAGGACGTGCACGGCGGCGTCGAGCGACTGCACTTTACAGGACAGTCCGACGCCTGACAATTACAACATTTTTGAATTTTTATATTTTCAACCCGTGAACGAATCAACAGGCGCACGCCAACCAAGGGCGTGCGGGCCGGCATCGAGTGACTGCACTTTACAGGACAGTCTGACGCCTGACAATTACATATTCAATTTTGATATTTACAACCCGTGAACGAATCAACAGGCGCACGCCAAGAAAGGGCGTGCGGGCCGGCGTCGAGTGACTGCACTTTACAGGACAGTCTGACGCCTGACAATTACATTTTTCAATTTTTGTATTTACAACCCGTGAACGAATCAACAGGCGCATGCCAAGCAAGGGCGTGCGGGCCGGCGTCGAGTGACTGCACTTTACAGGACAGTCTGACGCCTGACAATTACATTTTTCAATTATTGTATTTTCAACTCGTGAACGAATCAACAGGCGCACGCCAAGCAAGGGCGTGCGGGCCGGCGTCGAGTGACTGCACTTTACAGAACAGTCCGACGCTTGAGCATGGCCACATTTTTCAATTTTTATATTTTCAACCCGTGAACGAATCAACAGGCGCACGCCAAGCAAGGGCGTGCGGGCCGGCATCGAGTGACTGCACTTTACAGGACAGTCTGACGCCTGACAATTACATATTCAATTTTGATATTTACAACCCGTGAACGAATCAACAGGCGCACGCCAAGAAAGGGCGTGCCGGCCGGCGTCGAGTGACTGCACTTTACAGGACAGTCTGACGCCTGACAATTACATTTTTCAATTTTTGTATTTACAACCCGTGAACGAATCAACAGGCGCACGACAAGCAAGGGCGTGCGGGCCGGCATCGAGTGACTGCACTTTACAGAACAGTCCGACGCCTGACAATTACATTTTTCAATTTTTATATTTTCAACCCGTGAACGAATCAACAGCCGCACGCCCAACAAGGACGTGGAAGGCGGCGTCGAGCGACTGCACTTTACAGGACAGTCCGACGCCTGACAATTACAACATTTTTGAAATTTTATATTTTCAACCCGTAAACGAATCAACAGACGCACGCCAAGCAAGGGCGTGCAGGCCGGCGTCGAGTGACTGCACCTTACAGAACAGTCCGACGCTTGATCATGGCTACATTTTTCAATTTTTATATTTTCAACCCGCGAACGAATCAACAGGCGCACGCCAAGCAAGGGCGAGCGGGCCGGCGTCGAGTGACTGCACTTTACAGGACAGTCTGACGCCTGACAATTACATTTTTCAATTATTGTATTTTCAACTCGTGAACGAATCAACAGGCGCACGCCAAGCAAGGGCGTGCGGGCCGGCGTCGAGTGACTGCACTTTACAGGACAGTCTGACGCCTGACAATTACATTTTTCAATTATTGTATTTTCAACCCGCGAACGAATCAACAGGCGCACGCCAAGCAAGGACGTGCAAGGCGGCGTCGAGCGACTGCACTTTACAGGACAGTCCGACGCCTGACAATTACAACATTTTTGAAATTTTATATTTTCAACCCGTAAACGAATCAACAGGCGCACGACAAGCAAGGGCGTGCGGGCCGGCATCGAGTGACTGCACTTTACAGAACAGTCCGACGCTTGAGCATGGCCACATTTTTCAATTTTTATATTTTCAACCCGTCAACGAATCAATAGGCGCACGCCAAGCAAGGGCGTGCGGGCCGGCGTCGAGTGACTGCACTTTACAGGACAGTCCGACGCCTGACAATTACAACATTTTTCAATTTTCATATTTTCAGCCCGTGAACGAATCAACAGGCGCACGCCAAGAAAGGGCGTGCGGGCCGGCGTCGAGTGACTGCACTTTACAGGACAGTCTGACGCCTGACAATTACATTTTTCAATTTTTGTATTTACAACCCGTGAACGAATCAACAGGCGCATGCCAAGCAAGGGCGTGCGGGCCGGCGTCGAGTGACTGCACTTTACAGGACAGTCCGACGCCTGACAATTACAACATTTTTCAATTTTCATATTTTCAACCCGTGAACGAATCAACAGGCGCACGCCAAGCAAGGGCGTGCGGGCTGGCATCGAGTGACTGCACTTTACAGGACAGTCTGACGCCTGACAATTACATTTTTCAATATTTGTATTTTCAACCCGTGAACGAAGCAACAGGCGCACGCCAAGCAAGGGCGTGCGGGCCGGCGTCGAGTGACTGCACCTTGCAGGACAGTCTGACGCCTGACAATTACATTTTGCAATTTTTATATTTTCAACCCGTGAACAAATCAACAGGCGCACGCCAAGCAAGGGCGTGCGGGCCGGCGTCGAGTGACTGCACCTTACAGAACAGTCCGACGCTTGATCATGGCTACATTTTTCAATTTTTATATTTTCAACCCGCGAACGAATCAACAGGCGCACGCCAAGCAGGGGCGTGCGGGCCGGCGTCGAGTGACTGCACTTTACAGGACAGTCCGACATCTGACAATTACAACATTTTTCAATTTTTATATTTTCAACCCGTGAACGAATCAACAGGCGCACGCCAAGCAAGGGCGTGCGGGCCGGCGTCGAGTGACTACACTTTACAGCACAGCCATCAACTCGCAAAGCATTACTATGTTCGAGTACAATTGCTTTCGTTTGCTACTGTGAGCCACCGACATAGTCGGTGAAACTACACTTTGCAGTATAGTGCGACCTCAGATCGTTGCCACCTTTTTGAGTCTATATCTTTTCCCGTGAACGAATCAACGGACTGTACACTGTCTAGACGTGTGCACAGCAGTGTCGTTCAACTGGCATGACCTTACGATCCGCAAGGAGAACTGCTTCTGATTGCAATTGACAATTGCCGACAGAGTCGGTGGAACTATATCTAACGGTGTAGTGCGATGCTTTATATGTATAGCAATGGAGTTGAAATAAAATTCCCTTCACTTTCTGTTCTTATGCAAATTTGTAAAAATGGTAGAATATGCTTATGAAAATTTTTTTGTTATAAATAAATTGCATTTTGCCCAATTTGTTAACATCCTGTTGTTATGCGTAAAAAACCATACAACTTTCCTATTAGAAGTTTGAATGTATCTCGTATGGTTTTCGAGATAGCTTACGCGCTTCGAAACTTTAAGGGGTCGTTTCACCCTTTAAACCCGCGTCTCAGCCGATAAAAAAAAAAGTGTCTCTTATTTTTGCCTGCTTAACAAAAGTCCGACGTTTCATCAAAATCGGAGGGGGACACTTCCGTGCGTTCCCTTGCGAGTTTTGATTTACAAGATTCAACTGTAACATTATAAATAGACATACCAGTAACAAATTTAAGAAGTTAAATATTTCAGGACAATTTTTACTAATATTTTTTTTATATTTATTCAGGTAGCAAATTTATAACTGTTATTCAACTAATTATTGAATACTTCATGCTCTTTCTATACATTCTTGCTGTAATTTCGATGAAAAGAAAATTTAAGTATTTAATTTCTGTTAACAGATGTACGCGATTAAAAATATACTTTTTTCAGAAATTGTAAGTTGAAATTCAAAAACTGTGAATTTAAAATTATGCAGTGACGTCCACGCCGAAACTTGCAACATTTTTAAGTTTACTATGTATAAATAGGAATCCGATAATTCACCTTCGCTTTCGTTCGTTTTTGTTAAAAATATTCAGAATATTATGCTGAAATTTATATTCTCTTGTGCGTGCAAAGAAGAACGCAATAATTAGTGGTCCGAATGTCTGAACATCTACACTTTTACACTATTAGTTTTGAACAAATATCCACAAAAGAATTTTAAATTAGGCCTTTACAATCGGAAATTTTGTTTTAGTATTTCAAATATCTTGTCGCAGGAAATAATCGGGCACATAAAGTTATGAATAAAAATTATATCATACAATATAATGCAAAGGCTATATTTTTGGAATTTCATAGCAGCTTTTCGGCGAATTTGAATGTGTAGGATAAAGCTCGATGTCTCCCATGTCGTAAACTGCTATCATTGGAAACTCAGCTATAGTATGGAGCTATAATCCATATTATGGAGCCAGTGTACTTGTAAGTAAAAGTAGGAAAATGTGTAAATAAAATTTTGTATGGCAGCGGTTATAATCAATAATTATCACATTGTTGATGATACCATAGATTGTTGGATGTACTTGAATATTTTAAAAGATCATTCACTTCGAAATACTAAGAAATTTGGAATAAAAAATACCTTTATTTTTGATCCAATGCACAAAGCCATCATTAAAAGGTGCATATTATATATCAGCTCGCATTATTTAGAAACAGCACCCCAGTCATCGAATATAAACCCCATTGATTTATACAAGAATGGAGAAACCCCACAAAAATACATTTTACAAAAAGTTAGTAAAATCAGTGAAAACTTAATGTTCCACGTGGAGATCACGTGGTAAATATGATGATATGGAAATAGGACTATACTGTCTTGTTCATCGAGTATTCCATTAGTGTTATTAAACGTTTGAAATAATATTCTCCAAGAACTTAATATTTGGGTCTTAGATGTAAGAAAGGGTATACGGCAGAAGAAGTTTAAATAAAATTAAGATATATGTTTTCATTGCAGTATAAATTCGTAAAAACACACTATCAACAATCAACGCTTTATAATAGTGTAGTAACTCGTCATTTAACACATTGACTATAACACTGAAGCAGTCGAAAATTTTATTAAGTAATATTTTTATGCTCAATAAATCTTATCAAATATTTTCACAGTATTGTATTTATTATTCGTAGTTCCAAGTAATTAATACGAATATTTCCAATTAGGTTACACAACCAATTCTGAGTAATGTAGGTGGTAAATTAATATAGGTATAGAAATTTAAGCGACACCTATATATGATATAGCAGTTGAAGTGTTAATGCAGCTATGAGCAATATTTGTATTGCAGCGAACAAGAATTGAAAATCTAATATCTGTGCGGACCGTGACGAATATAATATTAGAAACTGAAATAGTAACAGTAAAAATCAAAATTAAAATAAGTAATTTTCTAAATCTTAATTATAGTTCATTGCGGTAGACTTTGAGACAAACTTGTTAAGCATACGTTTTAATTATTATGGCGTCGAAAAATTAGTATATATACAAGGAATTATGAACAAAATGCTGTATTTAGATGTACTAAAAATTAATTTTTAAAACACTAGTCAAGAACTGGATATAAGTATATTAAGTATATAAGCATTTTAAGTATATTTTGGTACTATCTAACTGCAACCACAAATATAAATAAGAAGTTATTAAAGAATGATTGCTCTATACTTATCCACAAGTTATGTATATATATATATACAGTGAGTCCCAAAACTATTCGTACCCTCACAACTTCCAACTATAAATGATTATTTGTATGTTTAACAAATCGTAACAAATATTTTATAGATTGGGTAGGGTAATACATTTAATGAGCTTTCAATAAATATAAATTTTATTTCAAAACTAACCGTGCGGAAGAATATAAATATCATACTGAGTAAATATGCTCGGAAACAGCAACATAAAAGTATTCGTACTCTTCAATTCTATACATATAAAAACCAAAATATTTGCCAATACAGCTTTGTATTGATACCTATAATAAGGGAAACGATAGATTGGCCATCAGTAGACAACATTACGTTGACGGTACAATATTCTCTCGATAATTACCAAAATGAATCGAAAAGGTAGTGAAATTTCAATGGCAGTAAGAAAATTAATTTGGAAATTGCATAACGAAGGAAAATCGTACAGTCACATAGCAAACACTATTGGTAGAAGTAAATCTACTATTCAGTATGTTATTAAAAATGTAAAACAGAATGGTACAGTATTAAATAAACCACGTACAGGGCGGCCTCGAAAATTGTGCGAACGAGAAGAAAGAATGTTAGTGCGAGAAATAAAAAAAAATCCTAAAATTAGTGGTCTAAAATTAGCTATTATTGCTAATGTAGCTTTCAAAAAGGATATTAGTGCCGAAACATGTCGAAGAATTTTAAGGAGACAAGGTTTTAATGGACGAGTAGCTCGGAAGAAGCCTTTTATCAGCAACACCAATAAACGCAAACGCTTTCAATTTGCAAAAAAACACGTGGATAAAGAGTGTACGTTCTGGGACCGTGTAATATTCTCAGATGAATCAAAATTTAATATATTCGGATCAGATGGACGTTCTATGGTATGGAGAAGAGCGAATACCGAGCTACAATTAAGAAATGTAAAGCCTACCATAAAGCATGGAGGAGGCTCTGTACTCGTTTGGGGGTGTATGGCAGCACGTGGTGTTGGAAATTTAGTTTTTATTGATGGGATAATGGACAAGAATAAATATTTAAACATTTTGAAAGAAAATTTACCACCTAGTGCTCAAAAATTACACTTACAAAATAATTTTTATTTCCAACAAGACAACGACCCCAAACATACGGCCCACATTGTTAAAGAATGGATATTATACATACGCCACACATGCTGATTACTCCTCCTCAAAGTCCCGACGTTAATCCTATAGAACATTTATGGGCCGAAATTGAGAAAAGATTAAGAGAAAATATTATAACAAGTAAAGAAATGTTAAAAGAAAAATTAATAGAAATTTGGAATAATATTCAACCTAATTACACCTCAAATCTCGTTCGCAGCATGCCAGATCGTCTCCGCAGTATTATCCAAGCTAAGGGAGGTCCAACTAAATATTAATTAAACAATTAAGTTTAGAAATCATGTTAATTTTGAAAAGTACGAATACTTTTGTTTCATTGATTTTCCACCTATTTGTAAGAAGGCACGTTTATATAATACTAATTTGTTAATTCTCTAATAAAATTCGTATCAAATAAAAGCTTATTAAATATATTATCCTACTCCATAAGTAACATTTTTGTTTCGATTTGTTAAACATAGAAATAATCATTTATAGTTGGAAGTTGTGAGGGTACGAATAGTTTTGGGACTCACTGTATATAATTTCATTGTCAATTACCCGAATGCAAAACTCATGAAGATGGTGTAAAGGTAAATTTCATAATAAAATGAAATAATATACAATTTTCAACAAAATATATCTAAAAAAAATATGGAACTATGGAAGAATGGAATGATATTGACGAAAGATATTTTCAAAAATATATAAAATCAATGCTAGAAAGATTTGTAGATGTAACAAAACAAAAGAGAGATGCCCGATAAAATGGTAATTAGTGATATCTGCCATGAAATTATTAACTTTTATGGCATACAAATTATTGTAATTTTATGAAGCAAAATATTACAAGTTATTTTTTTTAACCATTACAAGTAGTAATATGAAACAAAATATATAAAAACTGTTAACATTTCAATTTTCAAACTCCTCAGAACTTCCGTGTATACCGATATTTTTGGAACTTATTGTATACACATATACATACACTTGATCGAAATTAAGTCAATAAAATAAAATAATTAAATACATTAACTTACATAAGATGCTAATCCATTTGAAGAGCCACCTCATTTTGAAAAGTAAATTAATAAAGAAATAAAACAACCACCCACTTATACTATCGACTAGTAGACTGTGCTGTTGCTAAGCGCGACAGCTTCTTTTATTTGTTCACAACAATACACCACGCCACCGATACTTCGTTGCTAATGGTTACGCCGACCGTTGGCGAAACCGAAAAATCGTCAACGGTTTCGACAACATGGCGGAGCATAAAACGTATATCGGCTACGCGTGCCACAGTCGTAAGCAAAAGAAATTCTCCATCACTGGGGGAGGGGGGAGACGCTTGAAACGCTATAAACATCGTTCGCCGAAAAATGTAACATAAGCCGAGCTGAAGTAAATCCGCGAGACAATACCAACACAAAAATAAAACTTTTATTTTCCATTTCTTCGTTATGAAACTTTTAATAGGGACTATATTAACTGGTTTAATTGACAATAATAAGTTTTGAATGTAGAGAAGGATAGCGAGTCAAAAAGAAAGAGATACTGCGATTGTAGCAATCGGCAAAGATCAAAACCCTATACAATTGTTTACAATACTAACTCGTAGCGAACTTTTTTTACTTTTAATCCATTTTTTATACAACTTTCTCCGTCGTATTCGTGCCATTTTTCTGATTAAAATGATACCAAACGCGGCGTAATTTGAATACATTTACATGTAATAACTTATTAGAATAAAATTCTCGGTATAAAAGGAACGCTTGGAATTACAACTAAATATGTTCCGAATTACAGCGTGTTCGATCTCATTTTTATCAGGAAAATGTTACGAATACGGTGATAAAAGTTTCATAATAAAAAAAAATAAAAAATGAGAAAGTTTTATCCTCGCATTAGGATTATTTCACAGATATACATATCATTGTTTTATTTTCGCTGGGACGTTTGGTTATTTCTTTTGCTTGCTGCATTTTTCTACATTCGACAAACTTCAATCAATGTAGAAATCACAGAGTATGAACAACAATTCAATCACGAAAGATTTACTGAGACGCCACGTGTCAATTGGACCGACACACAATATTATCCTACAGAACCGAACCACGACATGTGTCAATCGGCTAGATTAACATTTTTCCATACAAAAAAATGTAAAGACCCTCTAGTCCCGAGATTTTATAAAATATTTTAGACAAAATGAATAATTGCATTGACATCTATAAAATGTGGCAGGCGTCTGCCATTTTATAAAGTAAAAACGTAAAACGCAATAACGTAAAAAAGTCTTTTAGATTTTTGTAAACTAAATTTGAATTCATAAACCTCCCTTTTTTAACGCTAATAGTTTTTGAAAAAATCGATTCTAAAAGAATTACAAATGTTGATATCTCAAAGTTCGATGTTTTGTGTGGTTACGGTAACAGCTATATATGTAGTCCCTTTCAATACAAAATTATTCATTTTCAATTTAAAAATATCGGTCTCACGGTATTGCAACTTCTATTTCAATAAGACAGAGAATATAAAAGATTTACATTTCATAAATTAATATCGGTAATTGATATATAGTTAATACCACACAATGTATTGTTGCTCAGCTCTTGAAGCGAAGCTCGAAACAAAATGAAAAATGCCGTCATATCCCGAAGTTTACGGGTCGACTTTGATGAAACCGTGTTGGTTCGGTGCTAGCTTGAAATTATTTGAAGTTTATTCCAAGACTTCTAATAAAAGTTTACCCACCCTTCAATTTACGTGGCATTTTTTTGCGTGAGTCCTTATTTTACGAAGTAAATGATAACATTATTTACGCAGTAGTCTTTATGTGCAATCTTAATTTATGTGGCCAGAAAATACATTTTCCTAAATGTTTGAAAGTTTAAATATTTGAAGCAATTAAGATTATACGTTTACATCAGTTACGAAGAATTGATTGTTTTGAATTACAGTAACGATAGTAACATCGAGTAAAATTTATTTTTGTTTTCTAAAACGTTATTATTTCTTTTGTGAAGCTATTTGAAATAAATATGAATTTCTAAAACTTATATTCTTATTTTTTACTGACAGACATTGTTTACACAATTCTCATTCGCATAAAATGTGTGCACATGGAACTTCGTGTAAATTGAGGGGTACAAATCAAAATGGAAACCTTATTAAACTGTTCGAATAACCGATTCTTTGAGTAAGAAAATGATGTGTCGCTATATTTATTTATGTGTAGTGTGTCGAATAACGATAAATCGATTTATTTGAAGCATCGAATAACGGGCAAAACAAACCATCTTTTATTCGATTTTATTTAGATAAAATTCTTTCCTATGTCTGCATTAAGATTATGGAATGTTCTGAACAAACGGGATTTAAAATGGGTATTGCTTCAAGAATGGCAAAATATAAGGCTTGCAATATATAAAAATTTAATATATTCGATGTCAAATTACGTAAAAAAGCTTATTCGAAGAAGAACTTTGCACATTAAATGTTAATGTTATATTTAAAACAATTCGTATTAGAAATTGAAAAACTTGTAAGTAGAAAAAGAAAGAGTGCCAATACTTGTTCCGTTCAAAAACCAACATTTATGGATTTTCTCTTTATTGTACAACTGCTTATCATCTATAGTCTGTGGTATATTATACTTAGGCTCGATAAGTATATTCCATAAAAATATTACATAAAAGTTTGCATTTTTTTGAGAAGTTATATTGAATTTTATATGAAAACTCCTTCCGTACCAATATTTTCGTTCATCACTGTAATTAAAACGACATGCTGCCGGAGTTTGGGCCGGATTTTGAATTACGTTTAAACGGCAATTTAACCCTTCGTTAAGCTGAAATAGATTTTCTTTGTTTTACTGATATAGACGTAATTTTATCAAAATTTCAAACAAACTGTAATTAAATTTAACTTCTGACACGTATTTTCATGTTTTAAAAACGAAGTAGATGAAATCGATAAAATAAAATAAAGTGCTAATTTTTAAAATAACCATGAATAAACAATAATAACGCTATATATAGATTTATTAAATGATTGGTTTAAATCATCACTTCTGATTAAACAATCACAGTTTAAAATGCAATTTAAATTGAACGTTATATTGACGAACAATAAAATAAATAATCTGTGACGAGACGATTTGATACTTTTTACGCGCTTTTATTGAATTTCACATGAATATGTATAGTTAAAAGATTCAGATTGACGACTCTCATTAAACGGCCGACTTTTTCATTTATTGCCGGATTCGATTAAAAATCGATATTTGACTATATTCGGGTTATGGGTAACAAATTTTCGATCAAACCCTTTTCTTACCATGACAGAAAAAATGTTCTCAACCCAAAACAATATAGAGTGTGCAACCTTTTTATTACCAAACTTTACTGACGCATTTTATACGCAAAATTAAGAAAAGAACGTTATATTAACATAGTTTTAAACATTTTTAAAAAGTTATAACAGAAGTACAAAATGATTTCGGACTGCTTTGTTTTTCAATATATCATACATTGTGTCCCGATTTTGCACGTAAAACTTTACCAGCATGTTTCATAAATAAAAATGATAAAAAAATGTTATATAAACATAAGCTCTTAAATATTTTATTAAAAAATTATGAGGAACATACAAAATACAGTAATAATTCGATATACTCAAATCTTTCGGGCTGAAGTTTTTCATTCTAGTAATGTTACCTATACTTCATATTTTGCGCTTTCTTATTACAATCTTACTACATACAGTATTGCCTCGAAACAAGCAACAGTTTCGAGCTTCGAAATTAGCAAATTTCTATCCCCATTTCTTTGATTGAAGTCCGCCGCCGAGTGAGAGATCGGCGACGGAGTGAGAGGTCCGTGAAACCGAACAGTTTAGTGAAAAGAGGACAGAACATGTGTATTGTTTTCTCATTTTAACACACGGCGATTTAAAAAACAAAAGCAAGCCGAATAGCATACCACCTTCGAAATAAGCAACTGGCCGGTCCCGAACGTGTTGCTTGTTTGAGTAATTCTTACAGCTGACCGAACAGTTTAGTGAGAAGAGGATAGAACATGTATATTGTTTTCTCACTCTGACACACAGCGATTTAAAAAACAAAAGCAAGCCGAATAGCATACCACCTTCGAAATAAGCAACTGGCCGGTCCCGAGCGTGTTGCTTATTTCGAGGCAATACTGTATACCCAATCATTTATATTCATTCGTGAATTCATGTTAATCTACTATTTAATCTATACTCTGTGCTTACCCGTAGGACATTATGTATTATGTACAAGAGGTGAAAGGAAAGTTCCAAATTTGGTAATTTAAGAATAGATAACTGATAAATTTTTAGAAATTTGAAGATTTAAAAACTTAAATTTCGAAATTTGACAAGATGAAAATTTGGGAATTATTATTGTTTGAAAATCTGCAAGTTTGAGAATTTCCATAATTCGAATTTTGGGAATTTGAGAAATAGGAAATGCAAGTATGTAATTGAGAATATGGAAATTTGAAGAATTGAAATGTAGAAATTAGAAAATACCAGAAATTTAGGAATTACAAAATTTGGAAATTTACTATTACTTTTGCCTCTTCGCCTTAACGATACTATCAATGGTTACACGTCTCTATTTACTGCTGTGACTAGTTTACGACTTATGAATTTCACTTATATTTTACATCTTTTTCAGCCCTTTTAATTAAACACACAGTTGGCTCTGAAATGTTGTAATAAAACGAAATTAACGTATAACAGAAGCCACGAATTTTTACTTGTATTGTTTCGAAGGATCTACACAACGTTCCCCTAGATAACATGGAGAGTTAGAAATGCTAACTCGCTATGTTGTTGGAGACTACCCTTCTCTCTCTCTAGAAGAAACTGGCATGGACGTCTTTATAGTATGTTTAATTGTGGTAATAAAAAAAAGACATACTAAAAGAGACTTCTGTCTTTTTGGCTTTCCTTGCCAAGCAACAAATTTCTCATGAGCCTACTCATCCTAAGAAATGAGAAGTGTCATTCGGAAGTGATGAGAATACTAAAGTATAGTTGGGAGTACGATTAACGTCTCGTCATTTTTTTCACGATAGTCTATTTGTAAATTAATCGTTTATAAAGACTTTTGTATATTAGTATTTAATAACAACAACAAAAATAATGACAGAAATTGACAAATTGTGGAAATTACTGAAACAAGTTCTTTCATAATGTGATGTGAATACTCTGAACAATGAAAAACCAAAAACTATTCTAGAAGTAATGAAAATTATGTCAAATATAACAAAATAATTGCCATGGTAAAAACAACTGCGATTTTATTATTTACAATGTGCAAATAGTTATACTTAGAAAGGTAAGGCTGTAACAGAATTCACAAGTCTCAACAGTTATGATAATTAAGTGTAATATAATTTAAATGTACGTAAGTTATAATTTGTACATATTAAAAATATGTACAATGTAATATTAACTAGTATATTTGTTAAACTTGTTAGTTAAATCAACTCCTAGTTATTACACGTATGATTTAAATGAAAAGGAGGATTTTAAATTTACCATTGCAAAACTACTTTGGACAATTGATCGGAACATGGATTCTAAGAACAATTTTCTATTGAAAACCCAATTACGTTCGCACCATTCAAACAGCATAAAATACTAGGTTTATATGGTAGTAAGTAAACGGAAAATCAGTATTGATGCAAATATTGGACACGTACAGGTGCAAGGTTGGTGAAAGATTTGTAAAATGTTGCTTTCATATCGAAACCACTTTATGGTACTTCGGATTTATGCGATGAAAGTTTAATAATTTAGTGAATTAACCATCCTTTTAAAGAAATCTTTAAAATTTCTCTTTTAAAGAAAAAATCGATTATAAATTTGACACATTAAAATTATATTATACATATTCTTTGTTTTTTGAAAGTATAAGCAGCCTTATTAATGATCAAGATCTTTGATCATAGATCATGGATCATTCATAGAAATATTTTTTATAGGAAATTTTCCAAATCGAAACTGACACTTGCAATCATTTATTTAGTTCAACCTCGCTATTTACTAAATATACTTGTCTTTTCCGAATTTCAACGTTTTTATTTTTATGGAAATGATATAATATTACTAAAATCGGTCTTTATATCTTACGTTTTTAACTATTCATAACACATAAAATGTCCATTATACTTAGCACTGTGTTTTTAGTAAGATATTTTAAAATATGTATAAGCTGCAGAATTATGTGTACATTTGTACAAGGAATAGAGAGTGTCGACATATCAATTAAATAAATATAAAGTACTGATAAAAACGACAGAATTTTTTGGTCAACCTAATAATAATAATAATGTAAAATAATATTGTCAAAATCAGTCTTTGTATCTTTCATCTTTTACTATTTATAACAGATACAAAACTTCATTATATTTGGCACTGTTTTTTAATAAGATACCTTAAAAGTCTTCAAAGCCACATATTTGTTATAGGAAAAAGAAAATTTTTATCAATAAATTGAATAAATATTACGTATCTACAAAACTGACATAACTTTTTGGTTAACTTAATATTTATTGCACACTTATTTCATCATATGAGGAAAGAAAGACGACAACAACCAACAATACATAGGCTCATTTAATTACATTCATTATAGTTTATTTTATCTTTCATGACTTCTACAGTAAACAATCAATGGTTCCTTATTGTCCAGAATGTCAGTACTATGACATTAAAAATTTCTTTCCTTTAATTATCTTGAACGCGTTAATTTTTGAAAACTTAATTTTTTATTCTTTAAGATGTCTAAACACCTGGCGTTATAAAATTTTTTATTCCGGAAAAAAATGTTTTTAATAATTTTTCTTTACACGCATATTCATTCGAATTTGTAGTTTTAAACTCATGTAGATACAAACTACATATTTCTGGAATCGTCAGCACATACATCGAGCATCATCAAATTCAACAGTTGACGAACTGTTTATAAGAATTCATTTGTTTCTGTGCATCCACTGAAACTGTACCTAGCTTGCAAGAACATTCTGGCCGCTTGATTTTTCTTAAAAGATCGACACAAACAAACACGACCAAACTGTTCTAATTCGGTGTCACTAACTTGTATGCGGCAAGCAATGAATACACACGAATAAACTTGCATTATCAGTTTCTTAACTCTCTTATTTGGAATAATGGAAAAAATTGAGTTACACTAAACAAAATGATTAGAAGTGAACAAAGAAATTAAAAAAAAATTCTGGTATAATCAGAATCATGTTATTCGAAATCGCGTTGTTAAAAAAAGCACTGCACAAACTCGTCTTTAAAATTAGTTTTTGTTGAATTTTCATTTTAATTCAATTAGCAAAAATAAATGTTTGTATCGAAAAGTCGATAATCGAATTCGTGCGTCGATCAATTACTTATGTGATACCGCTCGATTTTGATCAGACTTTCGTGTGTTATAAAAAAATAAAATCTATATATTTGTTCGTTGTTTTCCGGTCGATATAATTTTCACACGTATAAAAATAAATTGCATTATTTAAAGGTTCATAAATTAATTTAATTAACATATTTTAAAGAGGTCCTTTCAAGTCGTTTTTCTAAATAATAAATTCATTTAGTTGTTTTAAAAGTTATTGTGTTTTAGTTTTATTTTAAATATTATTATCTCCCCATATTCCATTAGTGTTTATAACATTACAAAATGTACGAAATTGATTGAGAGTTTTGTTATTCCATGTTTTGAATAAGTCTTCTTTACACATATTTTGTCCATTTCCGTTTAAATAATTTTTGAAGTTTTCCGACTGTTCAATAATGTTTTATTCAAAAAGGTGGTTCTTAAAGATTAAAATGAAGAATTTTCTAGTTCTTATAAATGAAAAATGATCGAAACATATTTGAAGTTTAAAAATCAAAGACTTTGACAATGTGAAAGAAGTTTTTCTGGTTTTTTAATCCGTTTCGAAACCAGTTCGTTGTTCGAAAAAACATAGATAAAATATGAAAGATGTTTCTTATAAAGTTCTACAATTCTTATTTGACACATCTTTTATTTAATTAATAATTGAACGGGTATTTTAATAAAATCAGTTTCGTATGATTTTAAATAATTATATCAATGTTCGAGAACTTGATATATTTTTTGAAGAGTCAATCGGGCTAAACTGCTCAACTTTTTGCATTCTAAGCATGTCAAAGTTTGAAATAAATTTTCATGAAGCATAAATAAAAATCACATTAACGATACACACGCAATAAGGAAGCGTTTAAAAATACGCATCAAATAGTGCCAAAATGAAATAAAACTGCAAATAAATTTAAATATGTGTTATTTTGACAGCGAAAAAAATAACATATTTTTAAGACTCACCAATTCGGTACGATCTGAAACCTTTCGAAGCTATGCAGCATTTGTCACATAGTCACGAGAAAAAGTAACGTTTTTCGTTTGGTAACATTTATTATTATAGATAATTGTCGTTAAATATTTCTATCGACGCACTATGAACTTGTATTTACTTGTACAAATCATCGTTCACTACCGTTAACGTACACTACTCGCAAACACGACTAGCACGCAGCGAAGCCACGACGCGTACTCGCGTACTGACTGATATAGGACAACTGACGAAGAGTCGCAGCTCGCGCTAGTCTCCCCACTCTTTCCCTCTTTCTTCCACGTGTTTTCGGTACCTCGTCAATGTTAGTACAGCCAGGAACAAAGAGATAACTTATTCTATATTTCCTTGTACAGTAAAATCTCGATATAAGCGGAAGTGAATTACATGATATTAGCGAAAAAATTGTCCCCACCACTGAGGGGTTAAGATCTTCGATATTTGGGTTGGGTTATATCCCTGAGACAATACCAATGCACGAGTAAAACTTTTAATTTTCATTTGTTTACTGTGAAACCTATACCAATAGATTTTTTACATCCTTTTAATTAAAATGAGACAAAACAGGACTTATTTTCGGGCCGGATCACGTTACGTGTTCTTGGCGAACGAGTTTGGTGGCGTCTCGAAGGATCTTCTCCCCAAATGCGGAAATATCTTTTTCACTTAAATCTTACATGTCGTTTTCGCTTACATCGAGATTTTACTATATATGTAAAGTTTTATACACGTCTAGTATAGGGATGAGTTTTGCGTTATTGAAATTTTGGAAAGCAAGCATAGTTTGGAAGTGCACAAAAGTAAAATATTTTGACTACATAATTCTTTATTTCAGTGTCTTCTCAAATGCTATTAGAGGTTATAACAGCCCACCTTTCGTGCGACGGGTACGTTATTTCCTGATATAGGTTCAAAGATTATGAAATAATTATTCTTGGAATTTAACATACTTTACCGTAACCGTATTTATTCGAAAAAATGCAAACGTATACACAGAACTGATATAAGAAATAAGAAATAAGAAGAAACTCGATACCCGGAATACAAACAGAACGAACATATCTCACGCAAAAACACACATTCCTCACTGATTTAGAGTCGATCGTTACCGAATAAACATATAATTGGAAATACAATATTCGCTTTACGAAGAATTAATCCGCGTTCTCGAATTCCTCATCACTCGCGTAACCGAATTCCGTCGGAGATAAAATCGATCTATCGCGCGTAATATTATTTAAAATAAATGCACACCGACTCCTTAGGAGCTGCTATTGTTTGCCGGCTGCATCGGACGTGTTTTGCGGGGAAAAATTATTAATTCCCGTTAGCCTACAAACAAGCGCCAGGTTGCGAATAGGTTTCGGAATTGTCGCTCGATCACTCATCCAGAATACGGTGTTCGCCGTAATTCCAAAATTGCTTGCGATTTATGTGATCTATACTCAGCCTGATTAATGATGCGTCTTTACTCATAGAGAGTTCAAACGAAAGAGAGCGATCTCACGATCCGTACGCACCTCGCTAGGTGCAAAATTCTTGATAGAAGAGGGGGTCAGTTAGCCATTGCGCCATTAATCACACAAAATTTGATGGGGCCCCTTCGCCATATACACCCTATAATTATGTAACCGTATCGGCGACCCTGTCGTACAGTTACAACGTGTACTACAAATATTATAATCTTCTTCCGCGTGCTCGAGGCGTCCTACGCTTTATCGATACATCGTTTTGTATATTGATTTCGGTGCACTTACGTTACAGCGACGATCATCAACATTTAGTTCTCCGAAGTACGGCCTAATTAGACAGCATGTTTATAGATCTGTGATTTCTCAGCGCAGATTGAAGTGTTCGGCAGCATATCCACGAAACCTATTTTCATAAAGTTTATTTCATTTAGGTAAACCTTGCATTTAGGGGAAGCAGCTCCGATGACCTTGACCTTGGCGTATGTTGTGAAGATCACCTTCATGAGTAACATCCAGGAGGTTTTAGCCATCGCTCGTTTTTTATTAAAAAATTATTAGCATATAAAGCTCATATAATAGATCGATAATGAACAGACGATTACTATGCTATAATATAAAAAACAGTTTATGAATATGTAAAATGAAAATTCTATCAGTATTTAAATGATCTAACGGATATACAGAACTCATTAATGCAAAGAATCTTACAATGCGTTTATCAAAAACTCTTCTAAAAAAAAATTCTTTTAAACAAAAATTCTGCGAGGTAATTAGTATAATGATATTCACGAGTGCCATAGTGAGGCTTATGTAAGGTTTACGCGGATTATATAACCTTTACGCAGTTTTTATTTATTTATTCTTGTATAAATGGTTAATGTAAAACTCACACTTTACAAATCAACACTCTCGCTGACTTTATTAAATTCTTTTCACTGCCACTGTTTATATATCCTATTGTCCCACCGAAAATACTCCCCTACTACGCATTCCGTTGGAACCACCTTAATACAATAAAATATAGATCTTACACTTATTTGTTCTTATATGCCTCTTCAATCTTTCTATATTTTGTGTGTGAACACCAGTTTGAGAATCTACAACATGATCCGAATGGTTTACTGTTCCATGTACATAATTTTCATTGCGCAAGCCATCGTATGTACGCCACTTGGCGGTATGAATAATTGAACCAGCAGCAACGTACTTTCGAATCATCGGTAAGTGTTTCGATATTCCGATTTGGCACAGGCAAAATAAAAACTTTTTTATTATTTCGTTCAATACCACTGAAAATCCATTGTCTTTATATTACACGCCCTCTGTTATATTTTCTCTTGCCTATTTTAGCCTCATCTATTTCAATAATTTTGTCCGGTCCACCTATTACGTCTTTCTTATTCATTACCCATTGTTGAAGTAACTACAATTACTTTAGCAGAAAAATATACAATATTACTTCAAAGCAAAAATAAGTAAATAGCGTGAAATGATTAATGTATGGCATATGTTACCTCGTGACAAAATTGTGCTCAATCGACTACATCTCTATCATTTATTTCCAGCTCGTTCATTAAATAGTTATGCCGTGGTGATTGTAGCAACAAAAAATAGGTAATAACGGACATATTTTTATCAGGTCCATCTGTGTTCTTTCAAACTACTTTGCATGGAATGCACTAATTTTGAAATTGGACGTCACTCGTCGTCGCTTTCGATCTTCTGTAATTTTATAATAGATTTTCATGCAATGAAATAAACTATTTTCAGAAGCATTAGGTAGTGTAAAATCATTCCGACAGCTTGGACATATTATTCTGTTACGAACCACTTTCTTCTCATACAAAAAGTTTCATAAAGAATTATAATTATACGCCATATTGATAAATTCATGTACATGCATATTGAAAATACAGAAAATTTTGAAATGGTCTAACCGACAGATGCACAGCTATGTGACATAACTGCTACATATTGGCCGTATTATCGTATACAAACGATTATACCATTCCCTAACCTACTGTTTTGTTTTAATTTCTTTGAATATTCGTACTTGGTATGTTGCTGAGTATGCTATTATTTCAAGTACTACCTTCGTTGATTTCAAGGCATGGGCAAGGAAGGGAATGTACCCCTCTCCCTGTAACGCAAGCCCAAAATAATAAAATCGAATTGCTGGGTAGTTTGATCTATATTAAAAACGGATTAGGATGGGTTAGACTACATTATTTCGGGATGGAGATGCACTACCTTCCATATCCTAAAGTACGAAAATAATTATTTTAAAATACCAATTTTTTAGATTAACAATTATTTGGAATAATTATATTCGTACTCTAGGGCTGCACCCCCATGGTAAATAATACGGTCCGAATATATTGTAGTCACAAACGAACAACACCTGAAATTCATATTGCCAGCATGTTTATCACAGGCAAGTCAACAAAGTCGTTTTTGACAGTTAGTTTATTTCTTAATCCTGCAATTTGTATTTTTTCCAGTTTCTCTGTCCTCAATGGCTAAATTTTAATGGTTATGAGCGCGAGTTTCCAAAGAGCTGTAAGACCGGGTCGGAAGCCCATCAATCCGGTCAGGTATCGAGGCCCAAGCGTGGCAAACGTTCCATCACGTTGTTAAATTCCCACTCACATATCTTCCACCTTCCACCTTCTCGAAATAATGTGAGGTCAGTGAATCTATCATTTGATCCGAGGCGGGCAGTCGATTTGTTCTTAATTCTAAAAATTCAAGTGGAAGTGAGTCAAAAAATAGTTTTACAACAATTCAGTACTAGACTCACAAGGAGAGGCAGTATCCTCTCTTTATTTAAGGGAAACAATACCTTTCCTTGCGTCACTAGGAACCTACCATATAAGTGTTTTCTTATTAAATAGTTTATTTTTTGGTATCCACTTTCTTATTATTCATCCTCTACTTATACACACCCCTAATATCCATATGTCTTCAAACAGTCTTAGGGATATATGCAAATACAGTGGTCGGTTACAAAATCAGGCATAGATTTGCGACCACTATATTGATTTTTGTATTGTATATATCAATAGACATCAATAACAAAAAGCAATTCAAAAACAGAAAGGTAAACTTCGCCCGCGCACTTAAAATCGGGCTTCTTCCGATTGTTGGATTAACGGTTCTACTACAGTTTTCCTTATGCTTTTAATTTTAATTTTATTTATCACGCCTTTCGGATTCGCTATCCATTATCCGTATACGTGTCACGGTTCGCGGGCCCTCTTATTTATAGTATACATTCACTCTCTCTCTCTCTCTCATCCACACTCACCTCATTCGCTCGGTCATACGCTCACTCAGTCGCGCCAATTTTTGAACGGTCCTACACGATACATACGCATGTAGCAGGCATCGAGTGAGCAGATTAATCTTCGATTTAATTTAGACAGGATCACTCTAAGGCTAGATCAGCTTAGATTAAATAGGTAAGCTTTTGGAACAATCTCACTAGAAACGGTCAAAAGAATTCTCAGGCTCTAATTTTCCTTATGCATTTCCCCTATTGTAAAGGAAAAGAAGGCCCTGACTTTCTCAAAACGCTGTGTACCGACCTTCAGCCACTCGGGGTCTACGGTAAGCGTATAGCTTATTTGAGCGACCGAGTCTCTGAAGCCCATTGTATTGAGTGGCGAATTCACTAATCATGATCAATAATTAAGTAGAGTCATTATTTATTGGTATCGCTATGGTTCAGACGTCAGATTCTTGGGATCGCTGTAGACTATATTCGTTGTCTTTGAAGCCCGTTTCTAAAAATAGCGATGCCAATATTTCCAATTAATGAAAGATGATTGAATTAATTATAGAGTCAAATCAATTAAATTTCTATTATTTTATATTGATGCATACTTAAATAACATTCTTTTATAACTAGTGTTGTTCACGTAGTAGTTTAACTACGATTAAGAAACATATCTATTGACTATACTATCATATTGCCTTACTCGCGTAACATATCTTCAAGCTTCCATTTGTATAACATCGTCGAATTGATTATTAAAAATGACATTCAATATGTTGAGTTCATAAACATATTCACAATTATTTAAGTATCCAAGCTCGTAAATGTGTTACTTTATGGTATAAAATATCAAAAAATAAAGAGTGTGTAAAATTTAGAGTACCTACTGATAAGAACGTATTAGAGAGGCCAAGTTTATGAAACGACAGTTGGTCAAACCAGGGTTTGAATTTGAAACGTAGGTCAGTGGTGTAATAAAACATGTGGCAAGTATTGAAATTCGCAGCCCGTGCAGGTCACCGTGTTAGAATATAGAAAAGTAAAGAAAGTTTTCAACCTCGAAGCTAAAACTATTAGAAGATCTAGAAGGAAAGCTTACAGATATTGATTTTTTCCGGCTTGGTTGCGAAAACAGAAGATTTTCAACCAGCATTGAGAGTCATTGCCAAGTTGTGTTCTGATCGTCGGACACATTGTTTTTTGTATTAAGAAGGGACGGTACTTTAATAGTCACGCGTGCCAATAAATTAAAATACAGTCCACTCGTATTGAATATCGTCAATTCTCCTCCTCCTTTATCAACATTCAAATCTGCAACCATTCGGACGCGAACACCTACTGTAAACATATATGTAGAACAAGAGTAAAATGTAGAGATTTTAAAGTCATTCCAAATGATTACACGTGTCTGAAACTATCGCAAACGATACCAAACATGATTTGACGACGACTAACACCAATGACGATGAAGTATTGTTGTCAATGATGAGTTATAGAACTTTTGACGTGCTTCCAGCCGATTCTACGTGTCAAAAATGACCGAAAAAAATACCAAAACATAGGTTTTTGTGGATTCGATGACGATCGACGTCGATATCGACAGGTTTCTGACGTTAGATTGCCATTAAAATGTATACAACAACTTTAAGGTGTCTCACGAGTCTATCCTTAAAATTCCAAGACAAAAGACCCAAAATTGCGGTTTGTAGCGTGGTACAAACGAATAAACACTTAAACGAATAAATGTATATCGAGCAGTGTAGGAATATCATATAGCTGTATAATTTCTTTAAATTCTTTATTTTCATTTACTTCCACACGCTCTCGCTGTACCACACATTCTAACGTTCACACTCGGGGTTCGCTCATCGCTTCGTCGATTCTCTGTCTCTATCACACTCATTCGTCTTCGATCTTCACACGCATCCTTGCCAATCTCATCATTCGTTTCCAAACATTCAATTTATCGCGTTTCCAGATTCGTACATTAAATCATACTTACTCACACGTATCTTCACACGCGCTGATTCGCGCTTGGCACGAATTTTAATACCACAGTAGTTACAAAAACGTCATAAATATGTTGGTAAAATTTGCATACAAAAAGAACTAAAAATAAAGAACGTAGTAACGCATTTGTATTGTAAACAATAGAATAGGCTTTTGATCTTTTCCGACTACTACAATCGCAGCATGTACTTCTTTTTCATTCGCTATCCTTTTCTGCGTTCGAAACTTATTATCATCATGTTAGGAAATTTAAGGTTTGTATAAATGCGAACAGCCAAAGCAGACCATGTGCCTTTTGTCAGGATGTTTTCCTGGTCGCAAGAGAAAGTTTTTCGAGGCCAAAGGGCAATGAATAGTCGTCAAGGGCTACGGTGACGTTGATGTACCTTTGGGGCCAATATTTTTCCGAGAAGGCGTTCCTGTGTTGAATATGGCTGTCGAAACACGCTACAGAATAAACGAAGTATCCTACCAAGTCCTTTCTTAAATTCACGCCCTATCGCGCCGCCTTTCCTGATTTCTTATAATCAATTAAACTAATGAATATAGTCCATATTATATCATGTTTGATCTCATTTTAATCAGGATAATGTAAAATATCTATTGGTGCAATTGTCTTAAAAAAAAAATCGAAGATGAAAGTTTAAGCAAATCATGTAGCTTTTCTCCCCGAATGAAGTTTACTGCGTCTCTAGCAGCCTTCCCACAGTACTGGGGATATTTTCTTCGCTTATATTCGAGGCTTTACTGTATATGTATACTGAACACTTGAATAAAATTTTCAGTATTTCATTCACTGTTGAATATGAGGAGTATGGTATTAAAACTTTCCACGTTGATAGGTGAAAAATTTAAGATTTCAAAATAAATCTAATCGTTTACTCCGTGCAGCGCGTAAATAAGTTATTTATCTAACAACCGACAATTTTGTATTAAGAAAACTAATGATAGCCTATGTATGGTCATTTTTAACGAACGTTAAACTTCAAATTGATATTGGTATGTCATGAAGTTGACATTAGAAATCTTGAAATTGGTCATTGTTCGTTCTAACTATTGTAAATAAAATAAAAACTAAATAAAATATTTTGTATTCAAAATATTAATAAAATATGCATTCAGTTATTTCCATTGAACTGCGAATTTATAATCGATGTAACCTAAGTGTTATTTGATGATACTTTTATGTCATCAAATATTGTTAAACTTTTGACGTTTCAAAAAGTTTTCGTAGGATTGCAGAACATTGTACCTATATAAGGTAAACGTCCTCGTCGTTAAACAATTAAGGAGGTAAAGATAATTATAATATCTTATATATTTACACAATGTAAAGTTATAACTAAATACGCTTATTCGACTGGCAAAATTTCTACTTCCAGATAAAATAATAAGAACCTATATAATCAATATTTATGGCGTGTCCTAATTATAAATTATTATTGTCCCAAATATTTAATATGTGGTTTATTATTTTTACTGTTTAATAATGAAACTCAAGATAGTAATGCTTTGCGAAATGAAAATATTTTATTTATAATAAACTGATTTAATCAGTTACTGCGGCATAAGCAACATTTTATGTGCAATTGTTTATAATATAAACAAATGTTTGAAGGTATAATATAAAGTTTTTGTTTAAGTTGATACTCTGACGAGTTTAGAAATAAGCAGACTTATGTATCTGTATAGTTGTTATTAACATAAATGTATAGTGTTATCACGTCGATGAAAAATTTAAAAGAATTTCGATTGCGTGTCTCTACGGCGTTTTACTGCGATAGAGTAAGTTGGTTGTTAAATTTGTTTAAACTGTGTTGGTTTTAAATAACAATTTAATGCGTTAACACTTAACTAAATACAAATGATTGTTTGTGAAATGTAAATGTTTCCGGACTCGTGAAGTTAGAATGTGAATTGTGTAAATTGTTAAAGTATGAGAATGTGAAATAAGTGTAAATGTTCTAAGAATACGTATGTTTGTTCGTAAACTGTTTGAGACTGTTCGAATGGTTGTGGAAGACTACTTCCTTCAGGACTGATTCCTGAGGAAGAAACCTCGGAAGACGGGGTGGATGTCCTGATTGGTGCTTTTTTGTACCAATAATAATGTTTAAAATAGGACATCACCCTACCCCGTGCGCCCTTAGCGCGATCCGTGCGGAGTACGATGTGTCGTGTGGAGGTGGAAGAAGAGAAAGTGTCCGTAAGACAGAATTTCCTTTAGGTTGTCAACAAGGGGACCTGGCTAATGTCTCCTAGGCCCTGTCCTCGGACCCTCAGGAAATTCACATTTATAGCACTGGCAATTAACTGTTGAGACCGTCGAAAGAACTTGAATATACAAACCGTAAATTTAAAAGTATAAAAGAACTCTCAAAAACAGCCCTAGTACTAGCATGCCACAAATGCGCTAGCAACGTGCAGGCCAAATGTTATTCCTGTGTACAAATTGCTAGCTGCCTTCGTGAATTCCGAACCCCATCGTAAATCTAACGTTTTGTTTCTTGAGATCATTGTTCAAAAAAGAAAGTTAAAATTTATGCCGCTAAACATATAGAATACAAAACATGCTGACTTTAACACAATAAACATTATAATTCGGTTTCACATGAAATTGTGTCAATGTTAAACATGCATTTATTGACTGGTCAGTATTATATTATCGCGTACAAGTAGAAAAACAAAATAACTAATTTCAATATTTAAACGAAATGTATAAGAAATAAGATTAATTTGAGTTTTCTATTATTTAGTAAATTTAAAATAGCTTCACTATATTTAAAATTGTGTAACAGTAATTGTTCCGAGTTGCACGATTCTCGTAACTCGGAATAATAGCAACTCAGTGTTTATGAGCATTCAGTCAGAACTTTCTCAAGCTGTACGAAATGGTTATTTGCTAAACAGCGGAAATGTCGCTCATGGGTTTGTGAAAACTTCTTTACAACAAGCTAAAACGCTTCAGAAAGGAAACAGTCCTTTCAAAGAAAGCTGGGCGCCAATTCCAACCGACACATCATTCGCCTAACATTGAATAGATATTTTATGACTTCTCAAGAACGTCTCCACAACTCGGATTTCTAAACTATTGTCAACAGTCTTGCTAACAAACCAGAACGCACGCTATTTATCCAAAATCAATATATCCTTCCTTAAAGAAGTTTATTTCTCGTGCCCTAAATTGTGTACCCCCTGCAGTATACAATGCCTACGAAATCCATGTCAACCCGGCGGGCAGATGCACTCGTGCTCAATCATTCAGCAGCCTTGCAGTGTGCCCCAATGCCGAGACCCATAGAAGGACCCAAATCACTCAAGTGCTTGGGTCACCTATATTCATCATCAATACTTACGACCATAGAGTGAGGGGTAAATCTTTCGCGATTCTAGTCGCTCAGTCATGTTTTTAGCTAATTACGGACTAGCCCTGATTGGTTCGCTGTGTCATACACTTCCACAGCTCGACTTACCCTCCAATGCTCGCAGGTCTTCCTTTTTGGGCAATTCGTTCAATCTTGATACGGATCCTTCGTAAATATCAATTCACTTAATAAACCATCATCCCAGAGATTCGCGTGATAACCATTTATCACTCGACGATCATTGTCATCAAGGCACGAGAATACATTTTGTATTTGTGGTACGAAGCATTCCATTTTCGTCGACTTGATCGGCCATCGTGAAGGTCCCGTCACAACCAATCACTCATAGCCTTGATTCCTATCAAATATCAAAGTCAATCAGCTCTACATCACATTCAAGTCATCTAACTCAAAGGCAATCAGTTTTACACAAGATTTAGCACATCATATAATTTCTACCATTTTAACGAGTTGTGAATACGCATTGGGATATTCATAGGACGAAGCTTTACGACCTTCGTCGACCTGATCGGCCATCGTGAGGGTCCCTCCATGGCCCAATGCTCATAAACATGAATTAATTATGACTTTATCGAATATACTCTCTCGATTACTTCCGTTACTGTAAATCAAATTCAAAAACGTTGAATTTTGAAATATTGGATAATAATAGTTTTAGTTTTGCGTGATGTAAATACTGAATTATAGAAATTGATCATTATACCTATGTAAAGCTAATACATTCCCTATTACAATTTGATTAATTTAAACATTCAGAATAAGCAAAAACATTATTAATAACAAAATTTCCATTCAATTGATAATTACCGGGACTCATTTGAGTACTAAGACGTTCGCCTTACCTAGATATTTAAATATTGCTAACAAATGATTAAGTGAAATATTTTGACGATGGAACTAAGACTTAAATATCTAGTAAGAATAAATTTGAAATCGCCCCTTTTCGATTTTGGTAAAACTTTGCAGACTTATAGAACAGTCAAACATAAAGGACGTATGTTTTTTTAGTTACGGATACTCAAGTTTATACAATGACTGTTTAGCGCTTAACATTTTCGAGAGTATCTTGAAGTTTGTGGCTTTTACACCACTCTCAGTCCTTCCTTGCCGAAATCGTGAAAGGTTCTTTTCTTTTCAACCTTTCTTTTGTAATGCTTGCTTTCAATGCATTTTCATTTCTATGTTTTTTTTCAAGGCTCGCATAAATTTCAGTTAATGTCAACTTACACATTTGGTGACCAGACCCGTGTATATCCTCGAACTTACGACCATTTTTTGTTGTATCACCATTTTCTACTTTCCACACTTGATCTCAAACTGTGTTTCTATTATCATTCTTTGCTAGTGAAGCCATTAAAAGACGAAAACAAGGCAGTCTGCTCCGTGACATTTATGTGTAAATGTACATCTCTGAAGATTTTCGAGTTTTTAATTTAGTTATTGTTATTCTTGTTACATAATTAGGATCTTTTGTTAATAATAAATTGAGTGTGGCATTGAAATTGCGCGCCGGTCGCGAATGTGATGCGTGACTGAGGTGCGTATGAGTGTGTGGTTGAAGACTGCGAAGCCGGGACCGGTTTTTAGAAAAACTACCAACCACTGCTCTAATTACTTTTAACTTCGACTATATTTTACTTCGACTACTCGCTTGCGCCGCTCTCTATATTCTAACATTCATCCTCACTCGCCTATCCTCTCTCGCATACTCTGTCTCTCTCGCACTCATTCTTTCTCTCTCTCGGTCCTCATCCTTACCAATCATACAAACGTTTCCAAACATTCTATCTACCACGCTTCCCGATTCGCGGTCTTCAACCACACACTCATACGCACCTCAGTCACGCATCACATTCGTGACCGGCGCGCAATTTCAATGCCACAAATCTAATTACAAATAAATTCTCTCTCAAGCATTTCACATGTGCTTCTTACATAATATTATCCTTCTCATATCTATCTATCTCCCTCTTCACTAGTATCATGAACTCTAGAGTCGCAATAGTTCAATCAAACCCACGCGTAAAGCGCGGCAAATTCAATTAAAGGAAGTATACTTCCTTTACATATATATACGTGCATACGCATTGTTTCTATTTATATTGGCATACATGTGACTATACAATATGTTCATGTGCTATATGTATATCTGTGTATATATACACCATGACATATGTGGGATTAATATTTATGTTGCCTGTATTATGAGAGATAGAAAGAGTGAGAGAGAGTGAGAAATAGGGTATAAGAGAGAGTGAGAGAGAGTGAGAACGAGGTTATGAGAGAGAGTGAGAGAAAGCATACATGTTACGTGTCAATCGCTTACGATTACGCGCGAATGTTCTGTGCGATAGTTGAGTCTTGCTCGAGCCGGCGAATGATTAGACGTTCGTGACGGTTACCTGTGAAATTAATAAATTGTAACTCCTCCACATCACCAGCCTTAATCACTTTATTCACCCTAAGATCCCACATATATGCATAATTTTAGTACACTTGTGTACATAAATATATGTGTATACATTTAGATACAATGAATGATATATTTTTTACTTTTATAGATATCTGAAATGTAATGTAATCAATGGAAAATGCAATCCACTTATGTGATGGAACACGAAAGGCGGTCTAAATTTTCCAAAATTATTAACTATGTATATGCTACATGCTTTCGTGCCTAGCTGGAAATTTTGCAAAGTATAAGAAAAAGAACAAGCTTACGACCGAAACATGTCAGTATGATAGTTACAAGTTCTAATATAAATAAATATTTTTAACAAAATTACTGACTTCTCTTTACTATAATACCTCTTATCAAGGTTAAACTTCATTTTAAATATTGCTCGATAAATATACACGAACTAGTACAACAATTTTGAGTAACGGAATTTATTAGGAGCCGTCTCAATGTTTGGTAGTCTAATCGTTGTTCAGGTTCATAACTTATTTAAGTACAAAAAAATACGAGTTCTAATGGTTAGATTAAATATCGGTCAGGTCAGTCGCAGTAAAATTTCATAAAGCAGTTTGTTACCGTCAACGTATTTTTAAGAGTTGTCGAAGACAATTAGTCGCCATTTGGCGACTAATCGTGCCTTCGAACGAATTATGATAGGGATGAAGCTTGTGAGGTCTGAACAAGAGGTTGATTGTAAGCAGGCAATTGAAGTGGCCAACGATGTCCAGTGACTTGAAGTCACATGGCGATCGGATGTTGCAGAACTGTTTGCTGTTCGATTGTGAGAAATTGGGAAAGGCAAGCAGCCGGTCGCTGTGTAGCATAAATGAATAAAAATATTGTTCCTGAAGGAATTGACCTCAGAGTGGGGAAGCCAAGGATGGCTTCTGGTGACAGGACCTCGCAGTACTTACATTACAAAACTTCGTACTGACAATTTGGAAAAATTGTTAACAAGTTAATATTTTTATATGATTTTAAAGATCGACCATTTAGATAAAAATTTTACCATTTCGATATAACCATTAAATCGAAAAGTAACAGAAAATACAATCGTGTCAGCAAAGTAGACGATTATTTAAAAAATTGCACAGGACTCAATACAGAAGACGATATGTACTATAAGACTGTTAATCACAATAAAGCGTTCGTAGGCAAGTATAATTTACTTTGAATTTAATTTAAATTATGGTCAAAAGTGTAAACTTATTATTTGTAACTAGTTAATGTTTAATATCTTAAAAAGTGATAATGCTTTGTTCAATTTAAAATTTTTCGATAAAAGATATGCCTCTGATTATGCAAGTGATGTAGGTCCAATTTCCATAGGGGTCATTCCACGCCAAATCGATCACTTTTGGAAGTCACCATCTCCGATTTTGCTCTAATCGAAATATGTTGTAGTCCATGTGAAATTAGGGGTTGGTTAAGTCATCATTTTGCCGGTTTCGAATTTGTTAAGGAATAACAAGCCTTCAAAGTTTGCAATTTTTGCCCATTTTTGCAAAAATAGGCTTCACTTACGAATTTTTTTCTCAGAAACTACTCAACCGATTTAGCTACATTTTTTTTTTTGTTTTATTCGGGAAGGATCGGGCTATTTTAAAATATTTTTTTTAACTTTGTCAATATTGGTGATAAAACGAAACGATACACGAATTAACATTTGTCTCCATTTAACGGAATTTATTATTTATTATATCACCATTAAAAATTTCTTCTCGCGTTCGCATGTTTCGACTGAATTTTGTTCTTTGCCTTTTCCTCACGTTATTGAATTGTTCATTTTGTATTTCTTATTAAATAAATATTGTTGAGAGTAATGTGTATTTTGAATCTGTACTTTTACATTGCAACTTTCACTTCGTCTCTGCTTAGGTCAGGTCATAAAAGCCATGGGTCCGTTGACCATTCGGCGACCCTATATAACTGCGGCTTTTCCGTTTTTAAGTTAGTCGTGCGACAATCCTGAACAGAGTAAACTGTTACACTGAAGGGTTTCGCCTCCGTTGTTATTCACATTTCTAATAAATATTTCTTTTCTGCAGGCGATTGAGTCTTTATTTAATTTAAAGATCCTCAATAAATATTTTGTTCGTTCTTTATACAACTTATTACGTCACTTTTCGACCACGGATCTCCTCACCTACAACAGTCAATTTGTTATAAATTGTCGGAAAATTTAAACAAATTCTTTTTTTGCGTTTTTCTCAATGAGGGGCGTAAAGGGTTAAAATTTGAAAAAAATATGGTCATATTCTTTGAAGTTTTCCCTTTAAAATAAGCCCTTCAGAACGATGGAGCCTCGAAAATTGACGTCATTACAAGCTGGGAAAAGACGCGGGGTACCCCCGTTTCAGGTAGGCCAGTCGCGCGCTCAACTATTATGATCGGTTGTGTAGGATAGCGAGCGCGTTATGGGTCTACCCGTTAGAGGTGAGCGTCGACGGTTAGATTCGGCTCGCCCGGTCGACCCCCGCGATAATAAACACCGCGCGAACCGTCACTCCAACGGGCGAATCCAACGGGCGAATTCAACGGGCGAATTCGAAAAAGATGCTTCGAGAACGTTCGGTCGCGGAACATACAAAAGGACGCGCCCGCGAACAGACAGGATAGTTTACGATTTGCCAAACGACGATTACGAACACGATTGTGAATACGGTTACGAATACGGCTACGACTCATAATTTCTAACGGACTACGATTTGACTCACGATTTTTGTAAAGCTTTGTATGTTATTCGTTGTGTGTGCGCGTGTATAATTTTGTCTCTTGCGTCTTTGTATCATTTGTGCCTATTCTGTAATAAACGGATAGATTCATAAAATTCTAATCCTACAGTTGTTTTATACCACTGGTCCCAAAGCAATACGAGAAGACTTCGTACAGGAATTAATGACTCTGGTTATACCTCGGAAAGTATATTAGCAACAGCTCTTGGCCCATGACACATTTTTTAATCATAACTTAATTTATAGATATTAGTTTCTATATTCATTGTTTATGGTTTACAAAAAAGCCGTGATTGGTCGACGGAAACCGCGAGAAAGGGGTTCCTTCCTCTTATCGGGATGAGATAAGGGGGGTTATGATGAAAAGTATGGAGAGTATCATTGTGTGGGATGGACTTCAGAATTGTGAAAAGAGTATAATGGAAGCTATTTCATTACATTAAACGCAGAATTATCATTATCGTACTGGCAAGTCTTACATAACATCTTTTTATTTAATAATAGCGCAAAGCTGTGAAAACTTCTAGTGCCTGTAATAACAGTGTTTTAGTGCGTGTAAAAAGTGAGCTTGTAAACAATCAGCATGTATAATGTATTCATTTTATGTTACATAATTAAATGCTATGTTTGAAAAAGATAATTCTGCTCATTCAAATATATCCTTAGGAGTGAGAATTTGATTTTCTAACAGTCTTTATAAGCTAATGCGCATTGCAAGTCTTTCAATGCTCCCTCCAATACTATCCCTTACCATGAGTTGTTGCAAAAGATTGCCATTCTGCAGAAACATCGAAATCATTAAAATGATGAGTTGAATTAATATAATTCCTTTTGCTTTTATTGCCAGCTGCCCTGTCAGTCATGTTTTTTAGAACCTAACAACTGTTACGATTTTAATATTGTCAAATCCATGACCGAACAAACGGATCACACTTATATCACTTCAGAGTTAAGTCTAGCATAACTAAATATGCGTCATTGACCAAGAGTGGCTATTGATATACTTTCCGAGGTATAAACAGAGTCATTAATTCGTGTACGAAGTCTTCTCGTATTGCTTTGGGACCAGTGGTATAAAACAACCGATCATAATAGTTGAGCGCGCGACTGGCCTACTTGAAACGGGGGTACCCCGCGTCCTTTTCCAGCTTGTAGTGACGTCAATTTTCGAGGCTCCATCGTTCTGAAGGGCTCATTTTAAAGGGGAAACTTCAAAGCATATGACCATATTTTTTTCAAATTTTAACCCTTCGCGCCCTTCATTGAGAAAAACGCAAAAAAAGAATTTGTTTAAATTTTCCGACATTTTATAACAAATTGACAAAGTTAAAAAAAATATTTTAAAACAGCTCAATCCTTCATGAACAAAACAAAAAAAAATGTAGCTAAATCGGTTAAGTAGTTTCTGAGAAAAAAATTCGTAAGTGAAGCCTATTTTTGCAAAAATGGGAAAAAATTGCAAACTTTGAAGGCTTGTTATTCCTTAACAAATTCGAAACCAGCAAAATGATGACTTAAACCCCCCTTAATTTCGCATGAGCTATAACATATTTCGATTAGAGCAAAATCGCAGATGGTGACTTCCAAAAGTGATCGATTTGGCGCGGAATGACCTCGAAACAATTGCGCTATCATTATATTCTTTAATTTATTTAACCATGTTCCACCCATCCGACAATCTTGAGGATTTTATACATAATAATTCGATAACAATGGATCATTTCTAATTTTGTTGGTGATTCTCACTCAAGGGGTTGTTCCCAAAAACCACCCCCAAAAGTTAAAATAATTTTTTTCCACCCCTTGTAATTAAATTAAAATTCTGAAAAAAATATATGTAATAATGTTAATAAATATCTTTCATTTCCCTTTGAATGTGTGCAGATATCGTAAGCCGTTTCCGAGAAAAGAGGCGTTAACTCTGGGGGTTGTAACCCCCATATCTCCCTTATACGACGGGGTAGGCATTTGAAACTTTTTGTAATTGCTTTCTGGATATAAAGAAATATTTAGAATGTATAAATACCGATATTGGTGGTGGGGGCCGCTGGCCCATGCTTATCCGGCTAAACCCTTTGAGAGAATCACGCTGGCGCCTCTGCATAATGATGTCGTACCTATTACATACGAAAAATATAAGGGTATGGGACAGTTATTACCTTATACATTCCCGGTGCCTCATGAATGTTTCAAAACAGTGTCACATAAAAGTGTAAAGTGTAAATAAATCATAGCAAAATCTTATGTTATGTTTAACAATATATAAATATAATTAACGTTCGAAATAAAAATTACTACTACTATTTTATTTCTTATTATTGTTTATAAACAAAATTAGATTAATACGAAATACATTTTAAGTGATATTTAGTTCTTTATGATTGAAATTAAATGATTTTTACAACTGACTAATTATGAAAGTGGTGCAAGTGTAACATTCCTGGAGAAATTTTTGTTTTTTTTCCTCTCTTGCGCCCTCAGAACTATCTCGCTGTTAAATTACTTCATCTCTTTAAAGGTATTTCAATTCTACTATCGACCGTATTTATCTATTACCGACCGCGGTAATTAGGCATATCAATTACCATCAAATTTGGGTTGAACTGTCGGTAACACATATATACATACAAATATATATATCTTTGATTCGCGAATATTAAATAATCACTAAGCTAGCAAACACATAAGTTAATCAATCAAATGTTAAGTTCAATTATGAATTATCAGTATTATGTATTATTTCTTTTGTTTAAATAAATAATGTGTTATAAGTATAGAATATTCCTCGCGTTGCGATAATAGCCAAAGACTCATAGAAAGGATACGATACATTAGAAAAGGATAAATATATATATTTTCCATTAACAAAGATATTAAATATGAAACCTATTAAATAATTATCTGGTGAATTAAAATATAGGAAAGCTAATTCAATCACATGTTAGGCTGAGGCAATAATGGCCAAATTCAGATATTATTCTATTTGGGTAAATAATGTATTGTAATTAATGTATCGTAAATATGTCGTACAGAAGATTCCGTAACGCTACGCGCGTACGTGACGTCACGATAAACAAGATTCCTTGGAATTAGCTCGCGATCTCTAGAGAGAGAGACAGAATATATTATTTCAATTAATGATATTATTTGATATTAGAATTATTAATTAATCAAATCTATCCACACACAAAATTAGCGAATGTTATGTTAAGTTTAATTATCGACACTCGAAGTCAGATACTATTTTATTAATCCGAATAAATATTCCGAAGCATCGTATACTCCGACATATAGTTCGGGTCCTTACTGGCGTACGTGCGTAAAGTGTAGAAAAGGACAGAAAATGTAATGTTCATTAATATGCAATTAGTAAATCATTTTTGTATTAAAAACATTAACTATGATTCGGAAACCACTATTGGCAATATTAGAAATTCAATTACTTTATTAATTAGCGTTTAATTAAGAATTATATGTAAATTTGCGCAAAATTGTATACGTCACAACCTTGAAAAGGGTAGGGATTTCGAGTATAAAAGGCCGAGCGAAACCAGCCTAGAGGCAGAGCAGAACAATTCTCGAAATCGAGTAAGCTAGAAGTCTTAGACAAACTAGACCGGAACAGTTTCCGCTGGTCAGAGCCGAAACGATTTTTAACTCTTGATTGGAAGAGCGGGTATATGCCATTTGGGTACTTGATCGTTGGGTCGTTCTAGTAGCTGGCGAGCAGCAAGCTCCCCATTCAAGCGGTCTTGTATCTGGAACTCCGTCAGGAGAGTGCTATGTTTAGCGCCAGGAAAGGTTGAGACATCAAAACGAGAGCTCTCAGCTACTCTAATGCATATTGCAATTTTTGACTAATTACTAAACGCGCCGTCAGATTCGCGGAGTTAGCTTGGGGTAGTCTAGGCTTCCCATCTAAGCAGCTTGGTATCTGAAGCCCGTGTCTTTTGGGTGGCAGTCGAGTAATTACGAATTTACAATTAGAGTCAATTTGTGATTTGTTCCCTGTTAGACGTATATTGTTCATTTGATTCTGGATCGTTGGGTCGTTCTAGTAGCTGGCGAACAGCAAGCTCCCCAATTAAGCGATTTGGTTTTGAGTGTCAGTGTATGATTTGGCAAAAGGGTCATGAACAATTAGTTGTCGAGTCGCAAATTAAAAAGAGTAACTGTTCCGATGGAAATATATTAACTTCATGTCAATCTTAGGATCTTGAGTCAAGTTAAATTAATTCATTAAAGATTATTGTTCTGTCTTTAGCGAAATACACGTAGTCGACTACACCGCGTCAGGAAATTCAATATAAAGTATTATTCTCAAAATTATTGTAAAAGCGAATTTAGGCGACGTCCGAATAGAATCAGACCTAGGTAGGATTTGCGATAGCGCCGGATTTCAAACATATTAATTTTGTTAAACTTTACAATTGCATTTCGAGTCTATTTAATATTGTAAAAGCATAGTCGAGTTAGCCTCGTCTGTAAATTCAATTTATAGGACTTCGAGTTAAATAACCAAAAATAGCGATTCTATTAAATTCTTCTAATAATTACGAATAGCGTAATATTTAATTCATATAGTTTTCTGCTCATTATACGACAATACCTATTTAGTTATTTATCCAGTCGTTCATTATATCAATTTATATTTCATATACTTTTCCTACTTCCTTATTTTCTTATTTTCTTATTTTCTTATTTTGTTAATTGTTAATCATCATTATTATTTTATTGAATAAACCTGCTTGTTGAAAGGTATTGACCTGTGGATTTCACTCCTTAACCGCACACCACACGAATCTCACATTCTTTATATTTAGTTATTGCAAGACGAGTCGCTCAGTAGGTAAATACCGCTCTTTATCTCACGAGCGCTGTAAAATTTCTGTAGATTGCTCCAGAATCGTTACACAAGTTCATTTAAGCTCATAAATAGCTATTATTTTAGTTCAATTCGTATGAAAGAAATTTATATAATGAAATTACATGTTCATCAATTAGTAGAATCATTGCTAGACCTGACACAATTGACCTATACTTTTTAATTGATTAATATGCTAAACTTTAATTTTCTCGAAATAAAAGAAAGTGGACGTACACCATTTCAAAATAAACAGTCCAAATGTTACCCAGCGACGGTACGCGCGCTCAATAAATGGAATCACATTGCGAAAAAGACTGAATGAGAAGAGGTAGACGTTTTCACGACAATGAACTTGCATTTTGTTCCTGCAAATACTTATAGCGACAATTGCGTCATCGAACTAGTATTGACTTATTGGAATTTTTAATAGACGTGATCCAAATACAATATGTGTTTTATTGAATAATAAAGTTCACCTAGATACAATATTAAAGTAAGCTATACACCACTGAAAAACGACAAAACTTTAAAAACATATATCTTTTGAATCAATGGATTCCTATATTGAGAATCATTATACTCCCTAAAAAAAATGGTGCCGCAAGACGAGGTATAACGGTCATTTCATTTTAAAGCGCTTGTAGAGGACACTAAATGAGTTTCTGTTTCACTTATCTGCAATAAATTGAAAACAATCGGTTTATTTTACCGTCGGCACCATTCTTGAAGCAGGATTTACGTTTACGACATAGGCTGACGAAAATGGTACTTTACCTGCTATGTACTTTTAATCCTATGGTTAAAAGGATTTAATAATTACACGACTGGTACATTTATAGTATGTAATAAGGAATACGGTGCTTTATCTTTTTCATATCTTAAACCAACAATTTATAAATTATAGTCCTATAATTTACTAAAATATATAGTTTTTATACACTTGAATTATTCCACACCAAATCGATCACTTTTCAACATCACTATCGGCAATTTTGTTTTAATTGAAATCTGTTGTAATTCATGTGAAATTAAGGAAGGTTTAAATCATCATTTTTCCGGTTTCAAATTTGTTAAAAAATGACAAGCCTTCAAAGTTTGCAATTTTTGTCCATTTTGGCGAAAACAGGCTTCATTTACGAATTTTTATTTCAGAAACTTTTCGCCCGATTCAGTTATGTTTTTTTGTTTTATTCATAAAGGATTGTACTATTATGAAATAATTTTGTTAACTTCGACAATACTTTTATAATATCGGAAAATTTCAAATAAATTTTTGTTTGCGTTTTTTTTTTAATGCAGAGTGTAGGGAATTTAAATTTAAAAAATGATCATATTTTTCGAAGCTTCCCCTTTAAAATGAGCCCTTCAGATGGGTGGCGGCTTGAAAATTTACGGCACAGTAAGCTGGAAAAGCACACAGTGTACCTGCGTTTCATGTAGCAGTCGTGCATTTTGCTATTATGATAGGTAGTCTATACTACGCAGCAAATGTCGAAATTATTGATATTAGTTAATTTTGATTATAAACTCACCCTGTTGGATACTATCTTCCTACCTTCTGCAAAGAGCAAAAATTATATTAACAGTCATGCCGTTTGTTCCCTATTTCCTATATCTCCCGTAAACATTCAGTCATCCATGTACTCATCCTGCCTTGCTTTCCACACTTAGTCACCTACAACCTTTGTGCTTTCCTTTCTTCGACCCTTCCACACTGTCATTTCCAGAAAACATAAATAGATACAGAATTTGGTAAAAGTGAGTATTTTGTCAGAATCGTTTGTACGGTTACCACGTCCGACTTAATAAATAGTTTTGTATAGTATTCTTGTTGTACCGTGATATCTACAACCCCGGTCTCCAACAACCCGTTATATGGTCAGAAACAGCAGAAAAGCGATGGTCACTTGCGGACGAACACATAACTGCGGGTGTACATATACTCGTACGTCCAAGTGAAATTCAAGTTCATTGCAACTTTCAACTCCTATATCTCCGCCCCCTTAAAACTTAGACACCTGGAATCACCATATTTGTGATACTCATCCTCTAAGCTATCCGACTATACGTACATATGTGTATTAAATCGGAGCCCAGATTTAATCCACATACAATTGTAAACTATCACGTATATACATATACATACATACATACATACCTATAAAAACTTAATTTGAGTCATAATAGCAAAAATAATAACTTTACGAAAAAAATATATATAACTTTTTTAATAGAGCTTTGTAATAGCTTTATTTTTTGTTTGAAACTTTCTCTCTGAAATCAATATTTTTGGAGATATACAATAAAAATTTTTCAAAGTTGGAAGGGGTTGGGAGGCAAACAAAGCCTTATCGCCAAAAATTCTTCTAGGGATTTTATTCTCTAATCAGGTATAAGCTTCGGTAAAAATTTCATCCAAATCGGAGGTGACCTTTTTTCGGAAGTCCATCCCAATCTTTTATGAATAAAACAAAAAAACGTATGTAGCTGTATTGGACAAGAAGTTTCTGAAATAAAAATTCGTAAGTGAAGCCTATTTTCGCCAAAATGGACAAAAATTGCAAACTTTGAAGGCTTGTTATTTTTTAATAAATTCGAAACTGGCGAAATGATGATTTAAACCCTCCCTAATTTTACATTATAAGGGTTAATCAAGATCAATTGTATGAGTTGACTGTATCAAAACAATAAAATGAAATTTAAAAACGAACAAAATACATTTACCGAAACAGTAAACTATAAAAAGCTAATGAGGTTTTACATAGGCCGAGATTAACAAATACATATTTAATATCTACATTAAAAATAACATTATTGCAAAAGTTACATCTGAAATTGATAATATAATTTCTGCCTGAAATGGCTGAATTTTTAGTAAAAAATATTAATTTGTTCAACTTTTCTAATTTAAAATTTTGTTGCAACGTTTGGTAATAATTTGACAACATTTGATACTTTACTCAAATTTATCAGACATTCTTTGATTGATATAGTTTTGTAAATTGATTATGTTCATCACTAAACATTGTCTGTTGCACTTCTTTAATAGCATTTTATTTATGTTCAATGATGAGAAATAAATGAAATTTGGCCAACAATATTTTCATACTACTCAACATTTTATTTTAAAAGTCGGAATAAAATCCGTTTCAAAGTAGAAAGTAACTTAAAAATTAGTGCACAGAAAAATTCTTGGTTTGAACAATCGCACCTTTCTGTTCAAAATATCTGCCATTTTATTGGATCTCACTTGATGCTCCGATCGCCACGACAAATTTTTTTAGAAAATAAACTTTATCATCAAAAACAATTATTAACCGGAAAAGTTTTTGCCGGAGTTATGCGTTATATGGATAGAAAAAGTCCAAGTCGGAAATGAAAATATAATAGTTAAAATTGACGATACAAAAATCAGAAAATGTAAATGTAATAAAGAACGTTCTTTTAGGGGATAATAGATTTTTAACGGCATCAAACGAACAACTAAACGTTTATTCATTGAACCAATTTCGGATAGATCATCTGAGACTTTAGTTTATATAATTAAAAAATAGATTAAATCAGGTTCTACGGTAATATCAGGACGATGGGAACTTTATAGTTCTATAAAATAGGATATAAACATTTGAGAACCACAGAACGAATTTCATCGTTCCAGATAGTGGTATACATACTCAAAATATCGAACATTGTTCACACGAAACAAATGTTATAATCACAATAAACTCTCTTAATAAATTTTGATGAAATACTTTATTACAATGGAACATATATATATATATCAAAACTGTTTGCACGTTCGTGGCTCTCTCGCGACTGACTCTTTCCGGTAATCGTTCGGCTTATTGCCGATGTAGTTCGCTCGGCTTATGGCAATTCGCGCGCGTAATACAAATCGTTATCAATTCGGCCTTTCCTGACAATCGGATAGCGTCCCCGCTATCAAACAGATGTCTTTTAACACGTATTTTAGCTTACATTCAAATTTTAGCTCACATTCAAATTTTAGCTTACATTCTAATTTTTACTTACATTCAAATTTTAGCTTACATTCTAATTTTAACTTACATTCTAATTTCAACAAACATTCTAATTTTAACTTACATTCTAATTTCAACAAACATTCTAATTTAATATCTACGGTGCTTTCGCAACTAATTTAATTTTATCGGCTGCAATTATTGCCTTGTAGAATCGACCACTCTGTTGTTCTCCTTCTATATCCTGAACAAGATATCGGTCATTCCCTAACGCTTTAACGATCTCGTACGGACCTTTATATTTGCTCTCTAATTTTCTGCTCTGTCCTGTCGCAGATTGTTCGCTGCGAACCATCACGAGGTCGCCCTTTCCGTACGACTCAGCCTGTCTACGCCGCTTATCAAAGTATTCCTTCTGTTTTATATGATTATGTGCTAATAATTCCGAAACGGGTTTTCTTTCATCAACAATGTCTAAAGTTTCGTTGAGTTCTAGAATTTCACGTGTCAATTGATCGGTATGAATACCTATTCCTCGCTTATGAAATATAATTTCGTATGGTGTACGCTTTGTAACACTATGTTGAGTATTATTAATTGACCACTGTACTTGACTAACGTAAATATCCCAATCATTCCCATCGTTGTTACACACGGTAGATAAGCAAGTTAAAATTAATCGGTTCAGTCTTTCTATCTGACCATTTGCTCTCGGTGTCGCAGTAGCTATCTTTACATGTTCAATATCGTATTCTGTACAAAAGGATTCGAACTCTTTCGCTGTAAACGCTGTGCCTCTATCTGTAATTATACGCTTCGGTTTTCCGTAATGAGATATAAATTCTTGAACAAACAAAACAGCATTTTGGGCGCTTGTATTTGGCACTGCTTTCAAAACGCAATATTTACTATATCCGCATATTACTGCAATTACATAGACATTATCACGCTCGGTTTTTATAAAAGGACCTAAGTGATCCATATGAACATCAACAAAAGGCGCGTTACCCTTATCTATCGGAAACAAAAACCCTTGAGGCTTACCTGATTGATTTTTATGATACAAACAACTAATACATCGATTTACGTACTCAGTCACAACTTTCCGCATTTGTGGAAAATAATATGCTTCTTTAATCGCGGCTAACGTTTTATCTATACCTACGTGGCACAAATTTTTATGTGTTTCCGCTACAATTTCGTGTCGCAATTCTTCTGGAACATATAAACGCCAGCGTCCCTTCGTAATTCGATAAACTCGTGCATTCCTCATTGAAAACTTCTCATGAGTTTTGGAGCACCCTTCTTCTAATCTATCGCGAACATTCATAATTTCCTTACTACTACGTTGCATCGCTGCAACCCAATCCGTCGAAATTTTTATTCCTAACACGGGTAATCCGGTTAATTCAACTTCCTTCGCGTCCTCGACAGGATTTCGACTTAACGCATCAGCAACTATATTACTCGTACCTTGCTGATACTCTATACTATAATTAAATTCACTCAGTTTAACGAACCATCGACCTATCCTCGGATTTAGATCTTTTTTCGACGCGAGTAGCTTAAGGCTGTTGCAATCTGTTACAATGGTAAATGAAATCCCTAAAAGATATACTCGAAATCGTTCTAATGTACAAACAATCGCAAGAGCTTCTAGCTCGTATGAATGATATTTAGCTTCATCTTTAGAGGTTTTGCGGCTAAAATAAGATACTGGATGCAGCTGTCCATCCTGATTTTTCTGCAACAAGACACCGCCTATCCCTTTCGCGCATGCATCTGTATGAACAACTGTTTTGGCTTCGGGGTTATATATTTTCAAAACCGGCTCGCTCGCTAAACACATTTTCAATCTATGTAATGCTCGATCATGTACTTCATTCCATTCGAATTTCGCGTTTTTCGAAAGTAAATCTGTGAGTGGTTTGGCTATCAGAGCAAAATTTCTAACGAAACGCCTGAAATAACTACACAGGCCAACAAATCTACGTACTTCTCTTACATCTGTCGGTGTTGGATACTGCAATACACTTTCCAGTTTTCTCTTTCCCGGTGCTATCCCATCATGGCTAATTTCAAATCCTAAATATTCTATTCTTTTCATCATAAAATAACATTTGTCTAATCGGAGCGTTAAATTGGCATTCCGCAGGGCTTGTAATACAGATATAAGTTTACATTTTCCTTCTTCTATATCTTTTGATGGAATGATAATATCATCTAAATACGCTAACGCTGTCGTATATCGTAATGACCCTAACACTCTATTTATTAACCTCTGAAAAATCGCCGGAGCGTTACATAAACCAAATGGCATTCTCTTAAACTGATAGTGCCCGCTCGTAGTACTAAACGCCGTAAATTTCTTAGACTCTTCTGCCATGGGTACTTGATAGTACCCGCTACTAAGATCTAAGGTAGTGAAATACGTCATACCTCGTAGTCCGTCTAAATTATCATCAATTCGCGGCATAGGGTACTGTTGTTTTATCGTTTTACGATTTAGAGCTCGATAATCTATGCACATTCTTACGTCTCCCGTCTTCTTTTTCACTAGTAGAACTGGACTGGCAAACGGCGAATCGCTGTCCTCTATTATATTCGCTTCCTTAAGTTCCTCCACGATGGCGTCGATTTTATCCTGCTCGCATCGCGATACTCGATAAGGTCTATAGACTATCGGGTTACCATCCATCAATGTGATATTCATTTCGGCTTTATCTGTACATCCAACCTGTCGAATATTTCGTGCTATTAGATCAGTGAAATTGTTTAAAATACTCACAATCGATTGAGCCTCGTCTTCCGGAAGTTCAGTATTTATTTCTCCCATCGTCACTGGCTCTGTGTTAACTTCGCGTTTACTATCTTCTTGATTATGAACGACTGCCTCCCCTCTGGTCAACGTCGCTCCTTCCTTTATTTTTACATCTCCTCCGGATACATTGAAAACAGGTAAAATTGATTCTCCCTTGTTGTCGGTACAAATTACACATCTGGGTATTAGCTGTCCACTCTCCTTCAGTCCCCCTTCGATGCATAAATCTTGTTTTCGAAATTCCGTGTGAACCGCAATACGTCCCAAATAATTATTTGGTATCACAGCGGCTTCCTTCGCCCATAAAACAGTTTTCTTCTGTGCGCCGTCAGGTGTTACGTTTTGCAAATCATCTAATTCTTTGATAATCAATTGGCTCGGTCGACTAACAATTTCTACATGTGACTGCTCGGTAAATGGATGACCAACTATAAGTGAAATTACTTGACAATCAGATGGTACTATGTGTATCGTGACCTTGGCTTCTACGTTGTCTATGCGAAGATTGCCCGTCATCTTTCCGACCGGATTTACAATGCCATTTCCGTAGCCTATCAACCGTTCGAAACTTCCTTCAAGGTATGTAAATCCCATCTCGTCGGCAACATCTTTGCGCAGGGTGACAGAAGAACTGCCAAGATCTACATAACATTTCACATGTTTTCCATTAATAAATGCTTCCTTAAAATATTTGTCGTGACTTCGCCCCGTTTGTGTGTGTAAAACAACATTACTCGCACCACTCTCATTGGACTTACGAGCTCCCTTTTTATTTTTACAATATTTTGCATAATGACCGACCTCGTCACACAAGAAACATGTATTTCGTTTCGGTTTTTCGCAGGTCCTCGCTGTATGACCTTCTCCCTTGCAATTAAAACAAGTCTTACCTGACTTTTCTTCCGATCGACCTTTCATATCCTTATTACTTCTATGTGGTGATCGTTCTTGAAAAAGTGAATCAGTGCCCATGAGGTCTCTTAATAACTCACCGGGCCTTTTGTATTTTGCCAGGGGACCTAAGTATTCACGAATCCGCATGTTGTGCAATCCTTGAACTATCCATTCAATTGTCTCTCTATCGTCCATATTAGCCTGATTACATAACGCTAATTTTTCGTAGTAATATTCCGTAATGTTTTGATTCGCTTTCTTTGAATAATTTTGAGCTGCTAATCGTTTACTTACGCAACTTACTTCGCAGGGAAATGCCTCTATTAACAAGCTCTTCCACTGATCCCACGTGCGTTCTTGAGGCGGGAGGCTGTCTCTCCACTTTTTAGCTACGCCGTCAAGTTTTAATAATGCGTAGTGCTTTTTCGCGGTACTAGACCATGAATACAAAATAGCATATTCCTCAATCTTATGCAACCACCATTGTATATCTGCGTCTGGCTTCACGGGATCAAATGACGGTAAAATTTCGTGAATATCTTTAAAATGGTGCGTACCTGCGTTATTAGTTTCGTCCATGATGTCCTTAACGCTGACTGTTTTGCTACAATTATCGTTAGCAGTGTGACTATCTTCACCTTGTGTACTCCCTGTCTCGCTTCTACCACAAGGTTCTTCCTGTGTATATGTTGTTGCTGTCTCTGTCTGTCTTTCGTTGTTATTTGTCTCTCTTTGCTCACCTTTATCCTTCGACTTTTTCTTTGGTGCGTGTAACGGTAGCTCTTCAAATTTCGAATCCGTTGCCTTCCTTCTCGTGTTCATTACACTTTCAACGGAACACTTTCTATCATTCTATTTCGCTATTTTAAATAATCGCTCTATCCGCGTCTATTTAATTTGCAGTCGAGTCGCTTCAAACTGTACACTATCGTACTTATACCTTCAATTTTTCCGATCGTGCTCCTTCACGTGTTCGACTCCGTCCGTCTGAACACCTTTTTACTCCTTTTCGCGTATTTGCTTTCACACGCGGATAATAGACAATAGATAATGGACGATAAATAATATATCCCACTTCTGAATTTTTGTTATAATCACAATAAACTCTCTTAATAAATTTTGATGAAATACTTTATTACAATGGAACATATATATATATCAAAACTGTTTGCACGTTCGTGGCTCTCTCGCGACTGACTCTTTCCGGTAATCGTTCGGCTTATTGCCGATGTAGTTCGCTCGGCTTATGGCAATTCGTGCGCGTAATACAAATCGTTATCACAAAGGTCAATGTTTCACGATATTGGACTCGGAAACAGTAATAACATATTAGTTACTGAATTTTTGTTCCGACGAAAGTACGAATTCAATACACGAATAGTTGCATTTTTTAATATAATGTCAGACATTTTTCACATTGCTATTGATAATAATTGAGAATAAAGTTTAATTGTTTATTTCCAATTTAATCCGAAGTCAACTCAGACATAAAATTATTTTTGCGAATATCTCGACGGTAAATTCCGAGAGACGATATTATATATAGAGAAAAAATGTTTGAAACAATAACTCTGACAATACATTCTAGGGTCATCGAAATCAGGAAGGAATCGCTAAAGTAAATACAGTGTCGGGAGAATGGTGATTAAATAATCGCAACAAATATGATTGCAAGATATTTTATTCGGTAAACGATAGTAAGTAATGTATCAGAGGCTAAACTGGTAATTCTTTTCTGCGATGCCCATCTGCTGTATACATATACATATCTATTTTCGTCTTCGGAAAGGCATCACCCCTTGAAACTCAGAGGATGAAGTTACAGTATTGCCTCGAAACAAGCAACAGTTTCGAGCTTCGAAATTAGCAAATTTTTATCCTCACTTCTTTGATTGAAGTCCGCCGCCGAGTGAGAGATCGGCGACGGAGTGAGAGGTCCGTAATACAGAAGAAGTTATGGAACGAGTCGTGGAAAGAGGACAGAACATGTATATTGTTTTCTCACTCTAACACATAGCGATTTAAAAAACAAAAGCAAGCCGAATAGCATACCACCTTCGAAATAAGCAACTGGCCGGTCCCGAACGTGTTGCTTATTTCGAGGCAATACTGTAATTTCCTACTCCGAATTTTCGGTAGAGGAAAACATCATAAATTGGCCATAACCGAACATGGCTGGCAGCGTTTATAGTAGGGTAGCCTATTCAGCTACGCACGTGTAAAAAGTGTAAAATAATTTAGCCAACTTACAGACTTTAGAGTAGGCTTAATTGCCTATACCCAAACATCTGTACGTGGTCAATGCTATTTCCTACAAACGCTGCGAGCCACGTGTCACTACATACAGTAACTATCCAGGTTCCTCACCCAGTATCCGTTGTATTTTATATTTAATTTCATTCGTGTATCCTAATCTGCCGCTCTTTAAATAAAAAACATCGACATGTTTCGTATAAATACATTAGGCTAGGTGTCCTCTTCATTTAGATGTTCCATTTTAATCGTATCGCGCAACATTTTCATTCTGTCATTAATGTGTTAACCAGTTATGTAAATGCGTTCAACATAAACACACGTCAATCAAAAACTTTATTTCAGTGCGGTTGGCGTGTATATTCGTCGTGTAAAATAAAAAAATACCATTTATTATAAAAACTTGAAATTTTGTATTTTAATTATGCATTCTGTAAGGGATTTTTGAAACTAACTGTGGCAGTTAATTGGTTAGTAATACATAATATTTACAAAATGATTTATAGCTATTGGAATATGGGGTGGTTATTTATTTAAATACAACAAAAACTGACAATCATATCTTGGGACATCACCAAGGTGTTACACGCAGATTTTAATAAAATTGACATATGTAGTAGCTTTTCGAAAATTATTTGACACGTTGTAAGATCTATATATTTTATTGTATTTCGGTGGTTTCAGCGGAATGCGTGGTAGGGGGACAATAGAATATACAGGGTGTCTCACAACTAGTATAGGTCCCGGAAATGGAGGGTAGATGACATTATTCTGAACAAGATTTCCCTTTGCAAAAATGGGGTTTGAAGCTTCGTTTTTGAGTTATTAAGGAAAAACACTGACCAATCAGAGCGCGAGAATAGCGCACGGCCAGACGCGAGAGCGATAGCTTCGAGTATGACGGTCGATCGTGATCGTGAACAAGCGTATCGACACCGCGTCGGTATAACAGGAAACTATTAAGTGAAAATTAAATCGAATAACAAATTAAGAAGTTAAGAATAATATTAAGTTCTTCATTATTCTTAAATAGGAGATAAACCAATTAGTTATTGTTTATCCAGACCAAGTATATTATATTTTTTTTATGCCTTCGAAAGGGAATAAAGAATAAATTTTCGAAAATTAATTTTCTCAACTATTCTAATAAAGCAAACGAATAAATTCACGTCTCAAAACGAATGAGTACCTTGTCTATGAAATGAGATAGAACTGGAATGAAATAACTATTGCAGTAACTCACTGAAGTGAAATAAATCAATTCCTGCGTACGTTTAATTGTAAAAATTCACAAACAACTTAAATAAGACTTACCCATTGATCCATGAAGAAACTAGCTCAGATAAAAAATATTTGTGTCACCGGGTAGATCCACCGATCAGAGCATCAACAGCTGATGTCCTGGCAGGGTCAATGAACTCTCAATTTATTTCACTGTCTCTTTCTAATAATTGCACAACATAAGCACGATCGGTAAACGGACCGAATGAAAACGCGTGAACGATTTTATTCATAGATATGTACGTTTAACGATACTCTATATTCTCATTATAAGATATCCGAATTGAGAAATCGATATTAAATTATATTTTAATAGAAGACATTGTTGAACGGGCCACGAATCACGGTTTCGTTCTCCATCGCGAGGCGTACATCGCAAACGGTTGCTATGCAACGGTGATCTGTTGATCGACTACGGCGTCGATCGAGACAGTCATTGTTTATTGTGGAAAGAAACCAGCCGAAATAAAATGTATCGTAGTTTTTAATCGAAAATTCCGCTTTCTTGCTTTCAAGACAATGTAGTTAAAATTATTTATGAATATTCGTTCACGTGTTTTCATTCGGCCTATTTACGTCTCGGGCTCGCAGCAACCAATTAGTGAAAAGTGACAAGGAAATGTGATAATGAAAGCTAATAATGAAAGATGACAGTGATTGGTGACAATGAAGTAAATTGAGAGTTTCTGTGTGGTGATTCATTTTTTCTAACGGTAAGGATCGGTGGATCGTCCCGGTAACAGAGATGCATTCTCATAGTGACTATTTACAGTTCAATGGGTAAGTTACATTTAAATTTGTTAATTTTCTTATTTCAATTTTTATTTGTTGAATGGAAAAGTTATTTAAGTTTTCAAAAATAAGAATTTGTTCATTTTCATCATCACAATATCTAACGAGAATAATTTTCCATATTTTATCTATTATTTCTTTGCAACAACGAATAAACGTATTGAATAAATTTGATTTATTCTGATTACGAGAGTAAGTACTAATTTCTTTATTTCTTATCCATTAATGAATGATAATTCAACAATAATCCAGATTTTTTTATTCGTTATTCGGTGCAACTTTCACATAATAGTTTCCTGTTATACCGACGCGTTATCGATACGCTTGTTCACGATCACGATCGACCGTCATACTCGAAGCTGTCGCTCTCGCGTCTGGCCGCGCGCTATTCTCGCGCTCTGATTGGTCAGTGTTTTTCCTTAATAACTCAGAAACGAAGCTTCAAACCCCATTTTTGCAAAGGGAAATCTTGTTCAGAATAACGTCAGCTACCCCCCATTCCCGGGACCTACACTAGTTGTGAAACACCCTGTATAAACAGGGGCAGTCACAGCGAGCATAGTTATTAGAGAAAGAGAGATTAGCGAGCGTGCCGGAGTTAGTCAGCGAGAGTGTTGATGAGTAGAGTGCAAGAGTTGCGTTAACCATTATACCCGTGGTAATAAATAAAATCTGTGTAAAAATTATATTATCCGGGTAAACCTTATAACGTATTTGTTTATGTCTGCTGACATTCATGTTGAGAATGTGAAAATAGCCCACAAAGTTGGGGGTCGAAAACACATTTTCATAAATGTCTCGTAAACCTTAGGGTGTAAGCAGGTGCTTTTTTTTTAAATTGTGCATTTTTGAGTAAGGAATTTAGTCGATTACGCAAATTTCGGGAGAAATTATTTATTTAAATAACATATTAAAAAATTCAATTTTTTATTTAATTTTTTATTCTAAATGCAGTACAATTGTTATGCATATTTGTATACGTACAATATGGATCAAAATAAGGGAATACGTGTTTTTCGAATTTTTTGTTTATTGCAATTTTGCGATGATTATTACATGTACAATTTTCTCTTATTTTTTACGCAGGAAAGTGTTGAGATTTGTTTTCGAAGAGGGTACATACATATCGGTTGTTGTTCCACCGGCGGTTATAGAAGGTCCAATTACATGTATAAAGAATCGGCATATACAGATATAGAAAGAGTTTATATTGCACTATTTGACGTATGACCAAATCTTGCCTATTTCTGTGAATAAAGGGAAATTAGAACAAGTTTCTGTTTAAAACTCTGTCAACATTTTTTTCCCGCGTGCACCAGAAAATACTGTTTTGCTTCTCGACTCGTGGAAAAGATATAGCCAGCAGAAGTTATAACGTTCAACCCCAAGGTAAGAGACAGGGTAAGAAACCGAAAATATTGAAAACACCAAAAAATACGAATTTGGAAAAAATGTTGATCCAAAAATTTCTGATCCTTTAGTCTTATCGAATTTAGATATAAATTAATTGTAATAAAATAATAAAGCTAAAACGGAATGAGTGTTTCTGAAACTTATGTTATGTAGCGTGCATAGTAATGAAATTCAACGAAGAAATGTATAAAACACAAATGCTGGTTTCAGAACGAACATTTTATGGAAACTACATCATTGCATTAAGTACAAAACATCCGCGTGTAACACCTTGGTGATGTCCCTTGTGAGTACTTCAAAAACAAATGAATTTATTGAAGCGACTCGGAAGGACGTTTGCACGATTCAAGGATCGAATAAAAAGTTGATACCGATTTTCGCGGGCGAAGACAACGCGCGTGACGTCACGCGAGAGGGACACCGCGGGTTGCGCGAGATTCGTGAACAATAGATTTTACAGTCAGTCGTCGTTGGTCTACCGATAGAAACACGTGCTTATTTGTAATCTTTTCATTTATTAATATTATATAAATAAATTCGATTATATTAATACAAATATAATTGTAACAAAGTGAAAAGACTTTTCTAAAACGCATAATAAAACTGGCGCCCACTTCCTGAGGAAAAATAACAGTTTCGGTCTGCAACGTATTTGTCCAATTGACCCTTAGGTATAAACACGGTCTGGAACCCATTGATTCTGAAGACAGAGTTAAGACTTTTCTTTATTGTAGACCCAGTGACTCCCTACATATAGATTTATTTTTGCTCATAAATTGAAATGAAAATTCAACAATAGCGAAATATTATGTAGAAAAGATAAGTAACTGAACATGATAACAGGATAGAACCATTTCGACGATTCGTACTCATATAGTATTATTTCAAGGAAAAGCTGAATGGAATTTTATTTAAAACATAATTCTGTACAATCTTATTTCTAAGTGTGTGCTGTATAATGATATTTGAAAAGTGTGTATAACATGATTTCATTTAAAATTGGAAGTCCATATAATTTTAACTATAAAAATGCTATGTAATACTAATATGGCATCGAATTCTACGTAATTCAATTTAGGAAGAGCGTTCCATACATATCTATGCCAGCAGTAAGTTTAATATAATTCTATTTCATGAGAGAATTGAATAAAATTCTATTCAGACTTAGAGAACTTAGAACTTAAAAAAAAAATATATACATAATATTTACTCGTGTTTTTCCAAAGAGACAACAATCAATGCTGTCGAATCTCAATTCTTCGTGAAGTCTTAAGTTTAATTTAAGTTTAAATTTTAATTCCTTCTGGGAAAATAAGGGAAAAATGTAGAATACAAATTTTTTATTTGCGGCTCAATTTTTGAGAAAATCACGTTTGAAAAACCGCTTTGTTCCTTTGGTGTTACGGTAGCGTTACTTTCTGTGGAGAGTTGTATACACGTATTGTGATTTTAAACAATGCATACACAGCACGCGAATGCTACTGATTTAAAAAAAAAACACGAGAAAAATTTCCAATCAAATGAGTTGTATTTTTCCTTTTGCAAAATAGCTGAAATTATTGTCCCATTATCGGATGCAAAACTATGCCCATTTAATTACGGAAACATGTTACCCTCGGTAACGTGTTTTAACTTTTTAGCTCCTTAAATATGTAATTAATTCTTTACACTACTTGGTCTTCACTTTGGATACCTTTACTGTATATTTTTTCATTAATGTAGTCTCATAAATAAAAGGCCACGAATGTAATATTTGAGAACCTTGGTGGCTAACCGATCATTCCTCCACGTTCTATCCAGTAATTATAATTGTCACTTATTGTTAGAAAACTTCTGACATTTATGCTGAAGTGTAGTGAAGCATAATATGTACATACATTGCTCGACAGAAATTAACATTGCCATAACAGCTGAGGAATGTAGTAAATTTTCAAATGAATTTTTTCAGCACTAAGCCTAGAGTAAAAAAATCTAGTCTATATTTTCCTTTGATTTTTATATAGGGAATTATGTGGTGTACGTTTTTATGTTATTTGGCTGAAGTTTGTATTATATATTGTAAGTACATAAATGGTAAAAAAAACTAATGTACTAGCAAAATGTATGATTAATTTGAAGCTATTATCTAAATACCAGCACAAATTGCACAAATTTTGAATAGAAAGAAGTCAATTATAGGGATAATATTAATTATGGCAAAATACATACATACTTTTAATCGTGACTTTCTGTCACTTTTTTGATTACATTATATTACATTTAGTATTGCACCGAAAAATTTTGTATATTCTGTATGAAAGTAAATGTTTTATTAATCATCTTGTAGTACTAATGTACAGCTGTAAATATGTAGATATCATTCAATTTAATGTACATGCAAATGCAAATCAGGCTTCCTGATTTAGCTGACAAGCTGTTTTATTGTGTACTTTAAATTTCAGAAAAGTGATTCTAGGAACTAGATCAGAACGTAAACTAACATTTTTTATGATTGAATTTTACATTGAAATTTACACTCATAACGAAAGTACTGCTGCAATTTAATACAGTATTCTCTCCGTAAGTGTGGAAACTTCGGGTCTACAGTTTCGCATTCATAGAAGAGGTACTACATTCTTTGTGGTGTGCCGAACATAGAAACGGATAGCGACATAAAAGCAAACACAAATCAAAATTCTTTATTTTTGGTTTTTCGTCAATGAAACTTTTATCACCGTATTCGCCTCGTTTTTCTGATTATACCGACACCAAACACGATATAATTACTATCAAAATGACCTGTATAGCAAGTCATTAGGAGGAATTTGTATCTCTGCTGTAAATGTAAAGTCTGCCATAAGTATAAAAGTTCGAAATTTGTATGATATCCTACATAAGTAACTATGATCATAATTATATCTTGTTTGGTGCCATTTCAATCAGAAAAACGAGACGAAAGCGGTAATAAAAGTTTCTTGAAAAAATAATAAGAAATACGAAAATTGCAATCTTTTGCATTGGGTCATTCCACTCCAAATTGATCACTTTCAGACCTCACCATCTGCGATTTTGCTCTAATCAAAATATGTTGAGTCCATGTGAAATTGGGGGGGGGGTTAAGAAATAACAAGCCTTCAAAGTTTGCAATTTTTGCCCATTTTGGCGAAAATAGGCATTACTTACGAATTTTTTTCTCAAAAGCTACTCACGCGATATAGTTAAATTTTTTTTTATTTTACTCATAAAGGATTGGGCTGTTGTAAAATATTTTTTTTGACTTCATCTATTTGTTATAAAATATTGAAAAATTTTTAAAAATTCTTTTTTTTCTTTGTACACAACTAAATGATCCTGTTCATATCTCGAAAAGTACATTAGTAATCATAACTTCGTTCATAGATATTAGTTTCTACATTTCTTAACCCTTTGCACTCGAGGGCTCTAGAGCGGAGGCATTTAAAATTTGTCTTCAAATTCGAGGGTTCCGCTAAAGAGACAATGCAATGGAGTGCATCATTGTGTGGGGTGGATTTAGGAATTGTGGCAAAAAATATAATGATAGCTATATAGCTATCATATGATATCATTAGAATAAACATTGAGCTATCATTATAATACGGGCAAGTCTTATATAGCATTTGATTATTTGAGAATGGCGCAAAGCTGTCGAAACTTCTAGTGCCTGTTATTAATAATGTTATTAAAAAGTGAGCTTGTAAACAATTAGCATGTTTAATATATTCATTTTGTGTTACATAATTAAATGTTATGTTTGAAAAAGGATTTTTGGCGACTTGCGAAAAAATTGTTTATCATTTGGGTATCACCCCCTACTTTACCGACGCAATTGTTACCGGCAGAAATGCTTGAGGCAGATTTGAAGGCGATTCTGATGCTATGAAATCTGCTATTTTCAATTGTTTTTCAAAAGGTAACAATGAATCAATAGTACTATACAGGGTGTCTTGTAAGTAGTGTTACTCCCTGAAAGGGGTGGTAGAGGACGTCATTCTGAACAAGATTTTCCTGTGTAAAAGTGGGGTTTAAAGCTTCGTTTTTGAGTTATTAAGGAAAAATACTGACCAATCAGAACGCGAGAATAGTGCGCGCCCAGACGCGAGAGCGACAGCTTCGACTATGTCGGTAGATCGTGATCGTGAACAAGCGTATCGATACCGCGTCGGCATAACAGGAAACTATTAGGTGAATGTTAAATCGAATAACGAATTAAGAAGTTAAGAATAATATTAAGTTCTTCATTATTCTTAAATAGGAGATAAACCAATTAGTTATCGTTTACCCAGACCAAGTATATTGTATTTATTTTATGCTGTCGAAAAGGAATATAGAATAAATTCACAAAAATTAATTTTGTCAACTATTCTAATGAAGCAAACGAATAAATTCACGTTTCAAAACGAATGGGTACCTTGTCTATGAAATGAGATAAAACTGGAATGGAATATTTAATGCAGTAACTCACTGAAGTGAAATAAATCAATTCCTACGTACGTTTAATTTAAAAAATGCACAAAGAACTTAAATAAAACTTACCCATTGATCCATGAAAAAACTAGCTTAGATAAAAAATATTTGTGTTACCGGGTAGATCCACCGATCAGAGCATCAACAGCTGATGTCCTGGCAGGGTCAATGAACTCTCAATTTATTTTACTGTCTCTTTTTAATAGTTGCACAACGTAAGCACGACCGGTAAACGGACCGAATGAAAACGCGTGAACGATTATTCATAGATATGTATGTATAACGATACTCTATATTCTCATTATAAGGTATCCGAATTGAGGAATCGATATTATATTATATTTTATTAGGAGACATTGTTGAACGGGCCACGGATCTCGGTTTCGTTCTCGATCGCGAGGCGTACGTCGCAAACGGTTGCTATGCAACGGTGATCTGTTGAACGACTATGGCGTCTATCGACAGTCATCGTTTATTGTCGAAAGAAACCAGCCGAAATAAAATATATCGTAGCTTTTAATCGAAAATTCCGCTTTCTTGCTTTCAAAACAATGTAGTTAAAATTATTTATGAATATTCGTTCACGTGTTTTCCTTCGGCCTATTTACGTGTCGGGCTCGCAGTGACTAATTAGTGAAAAGTGACAGGGAAAGTGATAATGAAAGCTAATAATGAAAGATGACAATGATATAGGTGACAGTGAAGTAAATTGAGAGTATCTGTGTGGTGATTTATTCTTTCTAACGGTAATGATCGGTGGATCGACCCGGTGACAGTGATGCATTTTCATCGTGACTATTTACGGTTCAATGGGTAAGTTACATTTAAATTCGTTAATTATTCGATTTAAATTTTTATTTGTTGAATGGAAAAGTTATTTAATTTGTTCTTTTTCGTATCGAATAAACGTATCGAATAAATTCGATTTATTCTGATTACGTGAGTAAGGACTAATTTCTTTATTTCTTATCCGTTAATGAATGATAATTCAACAATTATCCGGATTTTTTTATTCGTCATTCGATGTAACTTTTATCTAACAGCTTCCTATTGTACCGACGCAGTATCGATACGCTTGTTCACGATTACGATCGACCGTCATAGCCGAAGCTGTCGCTCTTGCGTCTGGGCGCGCGCTATTCTCGCGCTCTGATTGGTCAGTGTTTTTCCTTAATAACTCAAAAACAAAGCTTCAAACCCCATTTTTGCAAAGGAAAATCTTGTTCAGAATGACGTCCTTCATCACCCCTTCCATGTATAAAAATGGATCTCATTAATTTATATTTTCTTGCAAAGAAAATGAATTACCACGAAAGAGCGCTTGAATGGCTAAAAGAATTAAATTTAATTCCTAAGGAAAAGTAGTGTCTAGAACATAAAGGGATGATGCTTTACATTAAAGAAACAGGAGGATTAGGCAATTTCCGATGTTACAAATTAGGAAAATATAATCATAGTATTACAGCTGTTCACAATACATGGTAGATACTACTTTTATTATTTAATTTATTTTGAAATTATGCTTGTATTATGCGTGCTATTGTTTATTTTATATGAAATTTCTTCAGTGAAAATTTCGATAGGTTCGAGCACTGTCATTTGAGAATTCAAAGTTGCATATTAATAACTTATGCTTTTGCATGGCGATTCTCATATAATCATACTCAGCATGAGTGTTCTATCGTTGAAAACGAAACGGTTTCAACTGAATCAATTGCTGATAGATTTTAATTATGTAGACAAGTGTGTGCCTTAGCCCTTGACAGACAATATGAATTGAAAGGATTAATCGGCGGTTCTGGTGTAATAGTTGAAATTGATGAGTGTAAAATTTTACGGAGGAAGATTGAAAGAGGACGTTTGCGTGAAGGAACATGGGTATTAGGTACAATTTTTATGACTATTGTTTTTTTAAATATTTAGAGTTGTTACTAATATACTTTCCGAGGTATAAACAGAGTCATTTAGTCGTGTACGAAGTCTTCTCGTATTGCTTTGGGACCAGTGGTATAAAACAACCGATTATAATAGCTGAGCGCGCGACTCGCCTACCCGAAACGGGGGTACCCCACGTCCTTTTCCAGCTTGTAGTGACGTCAATTTTCGTGGCTCCATCGTTCTGAAGGACACATTTTGAAGGGGAAGCTTCAAAGAATATGACCATATTTTTTTCAAAATTTAACCCTTTACGCCCCTCATTGAGAAAAACGCAAAAAAAGAATTTGTTTAAATTTTCCGACAATGTATAACAAATTGACAAAGTTAAAAAAAATAGTTTAAAATAGCCCGATCCTTCCTGAATAAAACAAAAAAAAAATGTAGCTAAATCGGTTGAGTTGTTTCAGAGAAAAAAATTCGTAAGTGAAACCTATTTTTGCAAAATTGGGCAAAAATTGCAAACTTTGAAGGCTTGTTATTCCTTAACAAATTCGAAACCGGTAAAATGATGACTTAAACCCCTCCTAATTTCGCATGGACTACAACATATTTCGATTAGAGCAAAATCGAAGATGGTGACTTCCAAAAGTGATCGATTTGGCGTGGAATGACCCTTCTCGGAATCATCATTCTTATTAAAAAGAAACCCATTACCAAAATTTCAGCCAATTTGGAGCATGGAGGTTTTCGGAAGTACAGCCAAAATAATTATTCCGATAAGGATTCTTGGCGACTTGAGAAAAAATTTTGTACCATTTGGGTGTCACTCCCTATTTTATCGGTATAGTATTTGCGTCTACTGTTATCTACGCTTTCTACAATAGCCATCCCCACAGTTAAAAGCCATCGAAATTAAACTTAACTGATGTCTATGATTTTTTAATATTCATCTACCCTAACCTAACGAAACCTAATTTACTGAAGTTAAAGCTTGGATTATATTAGTATGAAAATTTTATTGATATGAAGGATTTTTGGCGACTCGAGAAAAAATGTGGTATCATGCGGGTCACTCTCTACTTTACCGACGCAATTATTACTGGCAGGAATACTTGAGGCAGATTTGAAGGCGATTCTGATGCTATGAAATCTGCTATTTTCAATTCTTTTTAAAAGGTATCAATGTATCAAGAGGAGTGCTATATGTATAATTCGGTTAGGTTAGGTTCGGTTAGGTTCGGTTAACTGTTGGGGTGGCCATTGTAGAAAACGTAGATAACAGTAGATGCAAATACTACGCCGATAAAATAGGGAGTGACACCCAAATGGTCAGAATTTTTCCTCAAGTCGCCAAAAATCCTTCTCAGAATCATTATCTTTATTCAAAAGAAACCCATTCCCCAAATTTCAGCCAATTTGGAGTATGGAGGTTTTCGGAAGTTTAGCCATTATTTTTATTAAAAAGAAACCCATTCCCCAAATTTCAGCTAATTTGGAGCTAATTTTCGGAAGTTTAGCCGGTAAAACATAAACGGGTAAAACAGATATATGTCGATATTGCTGTTCTCTACTACCTATCCATTCTTTACTTTATTTTATTGGTTTACCTCCAATGGAGGAAGGCGTCTGACATATCCATTCTCATCGTGCGTATATTTCGCAGCGTTTAACTTAAGGGGGGCAATACCTTTAGAATCTTAAAAAAATTGAAAAATTTTTTCTTCTATAAAATGTTAGTGCAACATCTCAAAAATATAGTCTCAAAATTTTAAAGCGTAATACGGAGCCCTTTTGATGTTATGGCCGATTATCGTGACTCATGTCTGGTATTGCGCCGCAGATATTCACGCGCTCGGTGCGGAGGGCTATGTAGCAGATTTGTTATTATCATGCCATTGCTGTGTTTGAAATTTGGTATTTTTACGGAGAATGAGCTTGTGGAGAAAAATCAACTTTACGAGTAAGCCGAAGGATTATTATATGGCGCAGGAATCGCAGATTAGTTGGTAAATCATTGAAATTATTCAGGTTTTACTTATCGAAACTTTAAACGCATTTTTCTCAAAACTACATTTTTAAAATTGGCGTGACTGATAACTCAAAAACTAGTTTATCGATCGCGCTCAAATTTTTTGCACATATCCATGACAATACTATCTAACTGTTGGGTTTTTTTGCTGTGAAACGGCATCGATACGCACGCGACGCGAACACGAGGCATACATCAGACGATTTCCGAATTGCATGAACAAAAGAGGAGAAAAAAACAAAAGAACAAAACGCGTCTATCGCGTCATCGGTCGCCTGTCGGTAATGACGGATATTATTATCGATTATCCATCACTAACATATGAACCTAAATGTACGAAATAAATTTAATATTAAAGTCCTTTTTTATTGCAAAATATTGCGAAAATTTTCAATAAAATTCAAAGTTTGTCTTTAAAAGCGCGCCATCTCTTCAATTTTCCATATTTTTCACATTTCTTAGGTTCATCTACTAACTGTGAATGTTAATAATCGAAACATCGTTTGCAAACTTGTTTCAGACCAATGTAACTAAAGCTAAAAGTCACGCCGTTTCACGAGACGCGCCAAAACACTTCCAGGAAAGACTATCATAATTCCACCATTTTTTAATATTTTTAGAAAAAGAAAATATGTTGTAATAGGCAATAGTTATAATAAATTATACCTGAAATTTCGAAAGTACAAGACAAAGATATCCTATACAAAAAAATTCACAAATATCAGCTTATTTTCATCTATCTAAAGGTATTGCCCCCCTTAAGCGCGGAAACGCATCTTCCGGCTAAATGGCTGAACGAAGTAGGGATGGAAGAAGAGGCGGCACTAGACAAGGAAGCCCACCTTCTAGCGAGAGACAGAGGGCACAACCTATTTAAACGCCCCAGTCAAATTAATCCGGGGTTGGGGTACGATTTTGACGGAGTATTTCGAAATGAGCATGTGCATAGTGTAGAAGTATGGTGGTCGGAAAAGAATAATTTAAACCTGTACATTCGCCACTAATTTAATTGTAATAAATATTTTGTTACATCTCTATAACTGTACATCTGTAATTTCTTGTGATATATAGTTTTTCATTTTCTTATAAGTTATTTGTTATAATCATTTCCGTAATACATATTCTTCAAATATATTTTGTAGACTAATCATTTTCGTATATTCTTTTCTTTTTCAACTTTTCAACGTCATAAAATTGATGCAGATAACTCGAAAAGCAATATTAGTAATATACAGGAAATTTATTACAAATTAGAAATTAGATTAATTTAATTTAAATTTCCCGCTCGTTTGCACAACCAATTTAAAGGGACGGCGTTTTTGAGAGATCAACTGTGCCTACAGAGAGTGTCGCCTCTGGTTCCGTCCGTACTCTGTACTCCCGCCAAATCATTGGACTTGTCAGGGTAAAGTAGACAACATTACCCTTGTATGAACTTTCGGTAGATTAGTCGATTTATCAATGTCTATAAACACAGGTTTTAACCGTTCTGTCGAAAGCACTGATGGATCTCACTTAAAATGTATTAAATATGTAGTATTTGTTATACATTTTTTTCATTAACTCTCCCAAAAACATGTGTACAGTCGTGCAAATTCTTAGGTATGAAGCGGAATTCTTTATTTATCGTGGTGTGCCGTCTGTCTAGGTCGAATCGGTCGCATGTAATCTCGAAATATGTGTAAACAGAAGTTGTGCTTAACAGTGCTAAACATTGCTGTTGAACCAACATCCTTTTTAATATTGCATCTCAATTCGAGTAATACGGTTGGATTAATTGCAATCCAATTGCTTTTTTCATGGCACATTATTGATGCCATCAGTGTTATCTTTTTGCTACACCGTTTCAATGATATGCTGTGGTATATATGTGTTTATACATTATTAAATAGTAAGAGTCTTGAACACTGCTCCTTCACATTATGAGCGTAGTTATTGTGGCTGGGGCTTTAAATCTTGTCATCCAAAAGGCACAGAAATTTGTGGCCACAGTGTTAGATGACATGTTTTTCATTGGGACTGTCTTAGGGCACCTAGAGAAGTTGTTGATCAATGTAAAGCAATACTTGTAGCCATCTATTGATGATAAAGGAATTAATAATGTTAATTTGCATATGTTTAAATCTTTTCTATGAAACAACCATACACTGGTTAGGATTTACTACATACTTAGTGATTTTTCTATGTTGTCAAGGAATACAGGTCCTTGCGCAGTTTAAGATATCCTTGTTTATTTTGGACCAGGCAAGTTTGTTGCTAATTAGATTCTTATTGTTAGTTGCCCTACTACTGGCATGCGAAAGATTATGCGAAAATTTGTTTTGTCAATGCTGCTGGCACATATGGTATAATGTTGTTTATCTAAAACTTCATAATAAATAGTTTCTTCTGTGTCATCTAGTTTTAACTGTTTTAGGTTAGGTTAGGTGCAGCAACATATTACCCTGTAGTAATTGAATCAATTCTGTGTCAATTTTTTGATGTTCGACTAGTTGCGGGGAGTTCAACACAATTGGTATGTTGATCACATCCAACTACAACAAAGCATCAGCGACTTCATTGGAAGATTCTGGAATGTGGGTAATGTCTGTAGTAAACTGTCCAATGTAGTTAAGTCGTCATAGTTGCCTCGGTGTAGCTTTATCAGATCTTTGAAGGAAAGTGTACGTAAGTGGTTTGTGGTCTGTGTAAGTAGTAAAGTAGCCTCCTTCGCTAAAACGCTTCAAATGTTTTATTGCCTTGAAAGTGTTAGTAAGTGGTACTATACTATTGTTCCTGGGGAGTGAATTTCTTTGAATGAGAATTGATGGGTTCCCATGTTCCATATACTTTTTGATGGAGTACATCTCCACTTGTTGAGTCAGAAACAACTGTAATTAAAAGTAGTGGTATGTTAATTTTGGGATGTGCCAGCAAAGGTGCGTTCACCAATGAGCTTTTGCATTCTTCAAAAGCTTTCTCCCCTTCAGTTATCCATTCGATAGGCCGTTTACCCCGGTTTTTAGCACTTTCTAAATGTGCAGCATTTCTTATCGTCCATAAATCTTTAAAAAGACTGCACAGCATTTTCTAGGCCAAAGGTTATAACATTATATTCTAAAAAATCAAATGAAGTTATTATGGTCATTTTTTGTCAGTCTTTTAATGCAACCTGAGTGTGGTGATACGCTTTTTCTAGATCCAGAGTTGTGAATATTGTCATTCCATCTAGTCTATGAGAGAAGTCTTGGATGTGGGGCATTGAATACTCATCTGGTAATGTGAGGCTATTGAGTCTTCTATAGTCGTAATGTAGCCTTTAATCACCAATTTTCTTGTTCATCAAGGCTACAAAAGTGACAACAAATTCTTTGGGCAAGAAAATAGTTCATTTCTGTTTGTACTGCCTACAGTTTTTCTGGAGGGAGTCTGCGAGTTCGTTCTGTGTATGATGGCCCTTTAGCGACAATGTGGTGTTTTATGCTTTAGTACGTTTCGTTCTGATATTGGTCATGTGATCTTGATATATTGTTTTAAAGGACTTTGAGACGGTTTCAAATTGCAAAGTGTGGAAGAGAATGTAGTTTCATTAGTCCGTCAATAAATTTTTTATCGCATGTCTACCATAAGACCGTACTTTTTGAGAAAATCAGCTTTAAGTATTATCTGTCGGATCTTTGATATAATAAAAGCTCTAGCCGAAAAAGGTTGTCAAATGTGCCCTTGAGCCAAATTTAACCCAGGTCCACATAGCGCATATTATAAAATTTTGTTAGATTTTTTGATCGCAAATTGTATTTATAAAAAATCAAAAACCGATAAAAAAATCGAAAAAAAATACAATTTTTTATTGAAGATGTCGGAGCACCACTTTTATATTAATGTGGTAGTCACATATTGGCACATTTATTATTCCCTAATTTTTTCAGATTTTTCGGTGAGGTGCGCCGTAGTTAAAAAAATCAAAAACCGATACATTCCTTTAAAAAAGTACTTTCCGCTTTGTTTCCAGTTCCTGTCTTCTTTATGACCAGTTTTTTGTAAAAATTGCCGTTAAGTAAAAATTGTACTAGCGCTGACTCCAGTGAAAGAATTTATATTTTCTCTTCCTCTTAATTTTAATAAGGAGAGGATGTAAGTAAATTGCTCTTAGCGATTTTGCACAATTTTGATTGATACCAGGATCTTTATTTTAACAATTGCCTTGACACGTCTGATTTGCGCTGATAATAGATTCGCTCTGTCCTAACGAACGTTTTCTCGCAGTTTCGCCGCCGCGAGATTAAGGGAGGGGGGCCTAGCGATCGCGAGCGCCATAGCGTTAATAGATTAAGTTAAGGGTCGGTAAGCGCGATCCCTAACACGCTTCGAATTTGTATGTCTTCTTTTGTTAGTATATTTATTCAGTAATTTTAAATAGATTCACGTTTATAATCGATACAAATAATATATTAGTTAAAGAAATAAAATTCATTTACTAATTAATTTTACATCGTAATTGGTTATATTTCCAAACGTAAGATGTTCCTTCAATGAAAGAATTGGCTAAGTGGTTAGGGGTCCTGCCTCGTAATCTCTGCATGTTCTGTTTACATTTCGTACACTTCTTCATTGGCTGTACCATTTCCGTAGCCTAAACAGAAAGCAAAATAAAATCATTATCGCGGTAAGCAATATTTGTTGTAAGAATAACGATTTGTAACGATATTACGAATTAATTTACCGTCTCGAAACAAATTCCTTAGAATAGGTACTGCGGTGCAAGAATAAAAATGTTCACGTTAGATTTTTGTCTGAAAAATCATATAGGTTTTAAAATATTACATATATTTTATCAGCATGCGCGTAATATTTTTCTTTTCTTCACATTAATTCTGAAATAATATTCGAAACCTTGCTTTTATTTGGGTGTGTGTTATCAGTCGCATCAAATGGAATAATAAATCTGAATAATTCAGAATCATCGATCTCATTTACGATATATGTAATTGTATAAAATCGGAAAGAAAAAATGCGATTTTTCGGTTGCCGGGAATCGAACCCAAACCTCATCATCGTAAGGTAGCGATTCTACTCGTTTACCTACACAACTTTTTTAAACTCTGTTCTTTAATAATCGTAATAACAGAATCACATTGCATCAAATTTATATCATAACAGAAAATAATATAACACATTATACCTCTTGTCGGCTGTTAATTCGTCTACTTATTACAAAATATATCATGAATAATTATTAATAATTATTAAAATTTGGAACACAAAGCACAATCTGTTCGTCCAATTAGAATTGATATTTCAATTTGACATTAATGCATTAGCTTTAAAATCTTTTTCAATTATCGTTATACATTTCTATAGGATAAAAAGATATTATATATACAGCATTCTCTCCGTAATTGTGACAACATCGGGTCTGGAGTTTCACATTTATAGAATACAGTAAATATTTGACATCTGCAAATCTCTGGGATTTGAACTGTTCCTCATATCGTATAGGTCCTATATTGATTGATGTTTTACCGAACATAAATCGAATATCAAAAACCTATTGGTGAAATGTCAAAAAATCCAAATTAAAAAAGTTTTAGAAAATATGACTAACAGAGCAGTTGCGCAATATAAAAACACAAGGAATTATATTGATTCAACTAAACATTTGATCGATTTGACGTGAAATAATCCGAAAAGGATATCGCAGCCGAAAGGGAAAGAGATCAGTAAATGAAATACTAGATTATTTATTCAATAATTTATTTGTACATAATTGTTTTTTTAAATTTTGTAGAAAAAATAAAAATTTGTACTAGCTTAATAAAAATTATAGATTTTTGTATCGCCGCCGCCTCGTCTCCGGCCGCCCCGTCCTCGGCCGCCTCTGGCTCGGTCGCCTTGTCCGTATCGCAAAAGGCGTTTCACCATTTTGCGAATCTGAAACAGAGAAATGAAAATGTAAAATATTTTTCTGACCATAATAATGATAATAAGATAATTCGTTTCTTCAGGAATCCGTTCGGGAATCAACATGGACACATACGTTGCCATGGATACACACTTCAGAATTCAATATGCTAGTTACAACAATTTTTTGCCAATATATAATCTATTCTAGGGAAATAAATCGTAATAAATAAATGTCAAACACATTACTTACTTTGTTCCGGGACAGCTCTTTTTTCTCCTCCTTGCTCTCTTCTTTTTCCTCCTTCTTCTTTTCTTCTTTTTTCTCCTCCTTCTTTTCCTCTTTTCTCTTCTCCACTTTCTTTTCCTTTTCAATTTCTATACCCATCTATAAATAAATAATTTACATATTATTAAGTCGGAACTAACACTTTCAAGACATCGTGCGCATGTCATTATACGCGAATTACTTACTTCTTCAACAGTTTGCTTTTGTGCGCTCTCCATGGTCGATTTGCAATTGCTGAATCGACGATCGATGCCGGGATTCGAAGCTATGCCTCCCACTCCCATTCCTCATTTCCACCTCCAACCCACAGCCCCACCACCATTATTCAGTTCGATTACCAATATTAGATCATATTACTTAATGCAACCTCCGAAAATAATAGATGTTTATAGACGTAAACATAGTTTTAATAACTTTACTGATCTGTAAAAATAAAAATTATTGACAGTGCAAGGCAATTTTTAATCACGGATGAATCCCTACATATCTGTTGTAGGACGCTCCTGAGACACAATGTCAGGCGCGCGAGGGACGACTCGGTCGTCGAGTCTAGAGCGGTAGTGGGGGTACCGTAGGCGGTTACTCAGGAATTGGCCCGAAATGTGCAAGTAATTCCGAGCATTGATTTAGACATTAATTAATAAAGCAAATATTTTTATTAAGTCGTTAGTAATATTCTGATTAATATTGAATGATTTTAACATAAAAATGATAGTCCAATAATATTTTAATTCGAAATATATTCTAATTCTGTCCTTTTCTAATGGTTGCTCACGCATCCTACACGGGCCTACGCTAGCGATGAAGCGCGCGATCTTTGTTTAAAATATTACGTACTGTAGCCATGATTTATTTTTGCAGGATATGGATTGACAGAATATAAGGAATTCTGGAAAATAGGATTTATTGCGAGGTTTCAGAATCGATACAGGAAATGTATAAAATAATTTTTTCCTTTCTTTCGCAATAACAACATGACTACTTTAAAGATCTTTTCTAACTCTGATCACTCAGGCGTCCAGGAGTAACTCTGTTCTCTCCTGTTCGAATGGCGTCCAGGTATTTTCTCCGAACTCTCCATAACGAACGTGCGACCAGGAGTATTCTCCCGTACTCTCCTGTGCTTTGCTCGGGGCGTCCAGGAGATGCTCTGTCCTCTCTCGACCGACAGGTGTCCAGGAATGTTCGCCGAACTCTCCATGTCAGACGAGTGTCCAGGGACAAACTCCCGTACTCTTCCCCTATTCTCCAGGCAGGCGTCCAGGAAGGTTTCGCCGTACTCTCCTGCCGGAGTCTTCCGTGGTCGTCCATGTTTCCGGATCGGTACAACTGTCGCAGGTACTCCATCTCGTTCTTCGGTGTAGGGTTTGAGGGCTGAGGTGTGGTATACTGCAACCAAGACGGGCTCAACTTCCCTGGTCTGCAACTCGTAGCTGCATACGCCAACTCGCCGCTTCACGACGTATGGATCATCCTGCCTCGGCGCCAGCTTTGACGAATACTGCTGCTGCCGCTTACTCAGCGTGTGGGTGACTACCCAGACGAGGTCATCAGGCTGGTACTCTCGTCCCTCGCGTCGTCGTTGGTCAGCATACTGTTTACGCCGGTCCTGTTGTTCCTCCTGCACCTGCTGAGCCACACGCAAAGTATTAGCCAGATCAAGAAACTTAGGGGTAATTTCTGTAGGAGTAGTATTTTGATAAACTCTCCTTTATTTAGAGAACACAACAAAACCAAATAACAAAGTGAAACGTAAACTGATTATAATGTAAACTGAATGGAAATTATTAACGTATAAATTGTAAACTGTAATTCGTATTTTCGTATCAGCACCAGTCGTTCCGTATCGTTCCCGTTTACTCGTTTACTCTGAATTCAACAACCCTTACTTTTTCCCGATCGCTAGCAACCACATCGCAAAGCATTTCACACTTAACATTCACGACCTAATTCATACTTAACATTTATGACCTATTTCACACATTCCACACTTCACACATTCCACACTCCTGCATTTCCGTAAGGAAATTTTCATCTTCTATGATCGTCTTGAGGTCTCGATTAGTGTCGTCAACAGTTCGGAGGTCTCGACCAAAGGTCAAGTAGGCCGCTGAATACCCAATGGTTTCGCACTTTGCCGAGTTCATGGCAAATCGAATCGCAGGAACTTGATCATCCCAGGTCGTATGGTCGTTTCCGACGTAGATTCCTAATTGTGCTTTGAGATCCTGGTTTTTTCTTTCCACTGAATTCGCCTCGGGGAGGTACACAGGTGTGAATGCCTGTTGGTTTCCAAGGCAATGGGCTACCTGCTGCATTACTCCACTGATGAACTGCGTTCCGTTGTCGCTGATCAGTCGTCGTGACAGTTTGTACCTCAGGAATACCTCTTTGATTAAGATGCTTGCACACGCTTCTGCTGTTACCTGCTGTAATGGAAACAGCTCTATCCATCGAGATGCGGTATCTTCGATTATCAGGATCCATCGGTTGTCCCTTGATGTGGCAGGTAAATGTCCAAAAAGGTCCACAGCCAGTACCTCAAATGGTCGTTGCATCACGGGAGTTTGAATTAGACTTGCTGGTTTCAGGTTACTGCTTTTGTAACGCTGACATTCGATGCAGGATCGGACGTACTCAGCTACTTCTCTAGCCATTCCAGGCCAGTAGTAACGGTTGATAATCCTGTGCAGTGTGTGCTGAGTCCCGTAGTGTCCTGCTGTAGGATCGTTATGGTACGATTTGAGAATTTCCTTCCTCTCGTGTGCTGGGATGACTAGTTGTGCCTCTTCGGAATTAGCATTGGGCGAGTATCGGTATAATACTCCTTCGCTGAGGAAATAGTCTTGTGTGGTCCATTTGCTTGGCTCGTCGTCGTCTCCAGTCGACTCTAGCGCCTCGATGATCGTTTTCAGGTCATCGTCTTTGAGCTGCTGTTCCCTCGTTACTGCGTTTCCTCGGTTTGGCAGGTCCACTGCAACGCCTCCGATGTCCGACCTTTCCTGCTCGTCCTAAGGTTCCGTTGGCAATCTTGAGGGCATGTCTGCTACCACGTTGTATCGCCCAGGACTGTACTGTATTTTCGGACAGTATGGCTGCAGGAGTAAAGCCCATCTTGCGAGTCGTCCGCTTGGAGCTTTCAATGACATCAACCATTTTAAGGGTTGATGATCGGAAGCTATGGACACTTCAGCACCCTAGATGTAGCCTCGAAATTTGTCCACTGCCCAGACGACGGCGAGAGCCTCCCGTTCAGTAGTTGAGTAGTTTCGCTCGGCGGATGTCAATAGTCGGCTGGCATATTCTACTGGATGCTTTGTTTCCCTCTGCCCCTGTAGAAGGACTGCACCAATTGCGTAATTGCTCGCATCGGTTCGAAGCGTATACGATTTTGTTTCGTCGGCCGTTTGCAAAATTGGTGAACTCGTGAGGGCTCCTTTTAGGTTGTCAAAAACTTGCTGTTGTTGAGAAGTCCATTGCCAAGTGGCCTTCTATCGTGTCAGTCGGGTAAGCGATTCTGCCACACTGGCGAAGTTGAGGATGAAACGCCTGTACCAGGAACATGTCTGTAAAAATGATATTTAGCTGTTTCAAGTTCTTTCATGTCTTGAATGACTTTAGTTTTGCTTGGATCCGGTTGAATGCCTTGCATCGTGAGGACTTGGTCTAAATACTTGATGTTTTGGCAACAGAAACAACATTTTTCTCGGTTCATCCGTAATCCGAATTTCCGAAGCATGTTGAATACAGCCTCCAAATCGTCCAGATGTTTTTCGAAGGTGGATGATAGAACCAGCAGATCGTCTAAATAGAGTAACACGTTCCGTGTTCCCAAGGAAGCTTTCGAGCGATCCATCAGACGCTGAAAGGTGGCTGGGGCGTTCTTCAGCCCGAACGGCATACGTTTGAACCTGTATAGTCCAAACGGGGTGGTAAATGCCGTTTTGTCTCGATCTTCAGGCCGTACTCCGATTTGCCAATATCCTGATTGCAGGCCCAGGGTTGATATGTAACTGGTTTTCTTTATTGCGTGGAGCAGGTCGTCTATCCGGGTCTATTCGATAATCGACACATACTCGAATCCCTCTTCTTTGGCACCAGTACTACGGGTGCAGCCCAGGGTGAATCGCATTCTTTGACGATGTCGCAGTCCATCATTTTCCTCAACTGCTCTTGCAGCATCTCCCTTTCCGCAGGTGTTTATTCGGTGGATTGCTTCGGGCGCCGGTGGTCCCTCGTCTCATCCTCCCTTAATTCGCATGCATCGACGGCTGCAATGTCGATTTGGTGCGTTTCGCCAGTGCGAAGCCACTTTTCAAAAAGTTCTTCAATCCCGGACCAGTCGTTTTCCGCTTTCCTTTTTGGGCATTTCCGCTGGCTCACAATTGGACTGATCATCGGTGGAGGTGACGCAAATTCTTCTGCTATCTCCTCTAAGTATCCTTGCAGACCGGTTGAAGCTTTGATAGTAGAGATTTTCGTTTCCGGCTTGACATTTTCTTTGTTTTCGGTGGCTTCGCCTTCGAAATCGTACTCTTTGCCTGGTTTATCGATGAAATGCCAGCTTCTCTGCGGTGCGTTTATAATGATCCCGGCATCTTCGAGGAAATCCACACCCAGGAGAGTTCGGTTATCTTTGCTGTTGGGTAGGACGATGAATTTCGTTGGTATTGTCCTATCCTTCAGCTTCGTGATAATTTCCGTTACCAGTACGTCACGAAGTTTTGCTTCTTTTTCTTCAACATGCAGTACAGAGTCTGACTAGCTACGCAGCACTTTGCTCCCGTGTCTAAATAGGCATGGCCCTCTTCTCTAGTAATGTAAATGGTAACGGTAGGCCGTGGTCTCGGTTGTTCCATGGTGTTTATTGAGCAAAAGGCGGCTTCGGAGCTGTTGTTTGCTTCGCGTTGCAATCAGAGCACTTGCTTCTTACGAAGCCAATTTTACCGCAACCATAACATTTTAGAAGCGGTCGGGTAGTCTCATTAGTTGCGTCCGTCCTTGCTGGTGGGTGCACGTTCTTCGATTTCGGGGCCAGGAATTTTCGGTGCCGGCAATCGATGGTGGCATGGCCGAATTTGCGCCAAATTCCGCAGCGTGGTCGGTCTTTCCACCGCTGTTCACCTCCCCTCTTGACGGGGTGGTTGTTTGAAGCTTGATGTTGGGCCTCTTTCTCCAGAGCTTCAATCTCTCGTGCCCGATTCACGAGGTCCGTAAAGGATGAGATGGACTTTCGCGGAATCCGCTCCCGTAGGTGGAATTGCAGCAGTCCATACAACATGTCCAGCTGCATGCTCTCGGTAGGTAAGTCCGGCAATTCTGCAAGAAGTGCCCTCTTCTTGCTGATGAAGTGATCCGTTGGAATCTTGTTGTCTTGGACGGTTCGGAAGACTTCAATGTAGATTTGATAAGCAGGTCTTCGAGGTGCGGAAGTAGCGCGAATCAACTCAGTAACTTCCTTCGAAGTCTTCGCCGTAAACTCGACGCAGCAATCGTAGCAGCCGCGCAATACAGAGACAAAGAAAATGTATCGACCGCCGAAAAAATTAAAAATTTATACGGCGATATATATAACATTTTAAGCCACGTATTTGGCGAACACGCGGAGTGTAGTAAAATAAAATACTTCTGCGACGGGAAAAACAAAGAGAACGAAAAAAATATCGTCCCAGAATTAAAGAATATGGGAATATATCAGCAAATCAACGATACACTTCGACCATTAGTAGCTCATGCAGAGAGCTTATTATACAACTGTAACAATAATAGCGTAGAAAGTTTCAACGGGAATGTCGCCAAATACATTGGTGGAAAAAGACTGCATCTCGGGGAAAGAGGTTCGTACGCGGCAAGATGTGCTGCTGCCGTGTTACAATACAACACCAAAGAAGCACTATCCCGGTTGAATAGGGCGATGTACAAGAAACCGCCCGAAGTTGTATGCAATATGGAAGAAAAAAGAAAACGTGTAACCAAAACATTGAGTGAAAAACGTCGAAAGAATATTGCAGCGCCAGTACAGAAGAAATCGCGCTCCGAAAAAGATTTTGATTATGGAGCAAACGCTGCGCGACCAGATATGGATCCAAATATTTATAAGTTGGAGGCACAAAAACATTTGGAAATGCTCCGTAAGTGGCAAGAAAAAAAAGATGCTGTTGAAAAGGAAACAGTTGGACAAACAAAAAATCCTCGCTGGTAAGCCTATAAATCAAAACTTCTGACGGCGTCCAATTTTGGAAGCGTGTACCGTCGCAGAAGTGACACATTATGTGCCAATTTAGTTAATAAAATCATAGATCCACAGATTATTAATGTACCTGCAGTTAAATACGGACAAGAATGCGAAGAAACTGCCCGTGAAGAACTGCAAAAATGTACAGGTACAGAAGTTAAAGAATGTGGAATTTTTATCGATAGTTCCTATACATTCTTGGGAGCAGCACCGGATGGTGTTATCGATGAAGAGGGCATCGTTGAAATCAAATACCCAAAAACAGCTGAGAACTTGTTGCCGGAAGAGGCAATCAAGTCGATTCGGTTTATCCGACTGATATTTGCAGACGAAACAGATACTGCGCTAAGCAGAACGCATGCATACTTCTACCAAGTGCAAAAACAACTGCAAATAATAGGTAGAAGATATTGCATATTTTGCATGTGGACATAAAATGCACTACCGTCCAAAGAGACGACGTATTTTGGCAAAACGAAATGGAGCCAAAATTGATTAAATTTTATATGCAATTCATGTTACCGGAGTATATGTATATTCAGGGACCCCCCAAAAATCTACCCATCTTCTGACACAAATAAGGAAGAATCTTCAGGACTTAAAAATTTAAAAGAAAAGTCAGATTCAAGCCCCACAAAAACAGCTCTCATAACCCCCATTAAAATATTTAAAGAAGATGGACAATTTACCATTAAAAAACCAGGGGAACCAAGAATAATAGCAGAAGAAATAACACATACAATGATAGAAGAAGTCAAGGATCATCTGTGGGCAAGAAAAGGAACAATAGTTATATTTTTGGATAAGGAAGGAAACCCTACTGACCCACAATCAGAAGAGCTTATGAGGAAAAGGAAAATTAAAATTACCAAACCTTCAACTGAAAGGATAATTAAAATTAAATTAAAGAAACAACTGGTACTAGGAGTGATAATACAAACCAAAGAAGAATTATCTCAAACTTTAAAATCTCTTTCTCTTTTCCTCCAAGAACAAAAAATATAAGAAAGTAGCATGCTAGACAGGAAACATATCAAAAGAAGAAAATCATGAAACACCATTGGGTGGTCATAAAGGCATTAGGAAAACTTACCACCTCATAAGATACAATTATTACTGGAAGAACATGAAAAAAGACATAGTAGATTACGTCAAAACCTGCATCGACTGCCAGAGAAACAATCTGGTAAGGTTGAAAACCAAGGAACCGATGGTCATCACTGATACACCCTTTGATGCATTTGACAAAATATCTCTGGACATCCTGGGACCACTGCCACTGACAAGAAAAGGCCACAGTTATATATTAACCATCCAAGACAATCTAACAAAATACTCAATCGCAGCACCAGTTGTGTCAATCACCGCAGAAGACATAGTAAGGGCCTTTACTGAACATTTTATTTGCAAACTTGGATGCCCAAAGGCAATTTTAACAGACCAAGGCACATGTTTCACTGGGTCACTAATGAAAAAGTTGGCAAGAATCTTCCAAATCAAGACATACAGAACTTCATCCTTCCATCCTCAGTCCAACGGTTCACTAGAAAGAAGTCGCCATGTACTCATCGAATATCTCAAGCACTATATTACAGAACAAAAACAATGGGTTGAATGGTTACCTCAGGGTCTCTTCTCATATAACACCAGCATACATGAAGGAACAAAATTCACGCCGCACGAATTTATATTTGGCAGAAAGGCAAGACAGCCATCCAGTTTTGTAATCGAAGAAAATATCAATACTTATCTAGATTACGTCGAAAATCTAACTACAACATTACGCAATCTACGTAACACAGCCAGGAACAATTTACAACAATCCAAACACCGGCAAAAATTTAATTATGACAAAAAAATACGGCCCATACATTACCAAACCGGCGAAGATGTTTTCCTACTTAATTCACCACGAAAAAACAAATTAGAGAAAGAATACTCTCGTCCACACATAACTAGAAACACTGGCCAAAACAACGTAGAGCTGCAAATTGGAGGGAAAAAACAAAAAAGGATAGTACACAAGGATCGTGTCAAGAGGGCCCATGTACCAATCAAGGATCCAGAATCGATAACCAAGTGAATACAGCTTTTTAGAACACGAGGATTCGGATTAATTGCGCATGCGCAACAAAAAAGTGGCAAAGGCACGTACAAGAAAGCACATTGTGGAATAAACCGTCTTGCAGACCAGTCAAGTTTCGAAAAAAGAAAAAAAAAAAATATTTTAAAGAAGAAAATTTTCCGGAAGAAATGGTCCAGGATCAAAGAGCAGAAAATATCCTGTCTGGGATGTGCGTCCAGGATAAAGACTTCGTGTTCGCATATAAGTATAATTGGAGAATGAAGCGGTTATGCTACAGCTGCGGGATTCAAGCGGTACCGGAATCGAAGGATCAATGGTGGTCGATAGGCAAGTAATTCCATTTTCTGCAAGAAAAGAACGATTATATGGGTGATGGAATATACACTTAAACAACATTTAAAATATATTAGGGAGTCACCACCACATCCTTGTAAGCTACGTCAGCAACAAAATCCGATGCATCGCGTGCAAGAAAAGACTAACCAACGTGAGGCCAGCGATCTCCTGCACCCAATGCAGGAACAGGATAGCCGAGCATGACGAGATTGAGTGCTACGAGGGCGGCTACCCACAGATACAGCTTTCCCCGTCATGAAGCTAGCACAAATGTAAAAAGAAGAAAAAAAAATATATATATTTTTATACCATATTCTAAATATTATTTTATGTTCTTATAAGTATATATATAAATAAAAAAACATATAACCCATATATATAATGTTACGAGCGACAACCGCAGTTGGACGTTTTTAAAAAAACTTTATTTCGTACACCCGCTATATTACAATATTGTTGATTCTTGTATCGCGTTCCGAACGGTAGTGGACAATAACAATGTTCTGTATTCACCATAACAATTTACAATATAAAGGCTCCAGTATGAATGCTCGCACGCGCCTGTCTGCTCTTGTTTTATACTTCTCCTTATCTCTGAACTGCGCTGCTTTTTTGGCTTATCTCGTTCGTGATTCTTCGATGGTACATTATCTTGTTTATGTCCAGTGGTCCTGTTTATGTCTACATTATCTTGTTTGTGACTTTTGGGCCCGTGCGTTATCTTGTTTGTCTCCTGACTGGTGAGAATAATAATAATTTATTTTATACCCACCGAAAAAAAGGGGAAAGAAAATATATATATATTGTAACGAGGCACTTTTTTTGCCTCGTTACGAGTGCCCACCAGGCCCGCTGGCCTCCCTCCTCCGCCCAGGCGATATCCTCGCCGCCTGAGCGAATGGAGGGATGAATTTGCCTTTTTTTTTCTTTCGGAGTCACGCGTCCCCACCCTCCATTCGACTCCCTTCGCAGCAGCCGCTGGCCGAAGAGGAGCTACGTCCCCGGTCGCGACGAACCTCCACTCGAGCGATGGAAGCGCGGGATGGGCCCACCGGGGAGTCGCCAGATGCCCGCTGACCGGTCGCCGTGCCACCCCGTCATCCTCCGCGGGGCGACCGGTAGCCAAGGAAGGGGGATGCCAGGCCTGGGAACCAGCCACCCCCAGCCACCACGCGAAGGGGGTCCCAGGACCTGGCCACCGGAGAAGCGCGGTGGCCCATCCACAACGCCGAAATCCTCGGGGCGGGGGGGGCACCCCGCGCACCGGGCGACGAGCGAAGAAGCCAGCGCCAAGGAGAAGCACGCGGGTTGCCACGGGTGATAGACGCCGGGCAACCAGCCATCCAGTCGCCCACCCCCATTTTTTTTTTTATACAGTACACGTGTTTTTTTTTTTGGTGTGTGGTACTGTGAGGGAGTGCGAGGATGCCGCCGCCCAACATCTGCAGAACGTGGGGGACCTGCACTTGGCCAGGTAGGAAAACACGCCTCCTGGCGATCTGCGCCCTTCCTTTTTGTGGGTGTGCGTGAGAGTGCGTGTGTGTGGGTGGTACCTTGTGGAAGGACCGCCCGCCCGGCGACGAGGACCCGTGAGGCCGCTTACCGTTACCGTTTATTTTCACGCCTCCGTACCGTGCCGGTACCGCGCTAATTACGTTTCCGTTATATTTCGAGTTTAGGACCAGCGTCCCCCTTTTGTCCACACCACCGAGAGGGTGTGCTCCCGTTGCGTGCGTCCGCGTTCGTTTACTACCATTTGCGTTTCTTTTCTTTTTTTCTATCGTGAGCCCCCGCGTCGCGAAACCCCCTTTGCGTTTGGCGAGTGCGGACCTTCTTCCCGGCGGTAATTTGTACCGCGAGGGGCTCTTTTTGGTTTCGTTAAATTGGCCTATTTCGGCCTCGATTAAAGTTTACTCTTCTAATACTACTCGCGGGTCGCCTAGTTATTTCTTGACCCACCCCCCCCCCCCCTGATTTCCGCTTACGCCTGAGCAGCCGGACGGGCGAATACCCCGGACGAGTGCCTTTGTACTGACGCGCGGAAATCAAATCGTCCGTGGTTGTATACGTAGGTGTTAGATATTATTTGTAAAAATTAGGCAAGGTACTGTTCTATTCAAAGGTGCTGGGGTCAGTGTCATGCGGTCTCTCATGGTCCTCTCACCAAAGGATGCAATATCCTCCCCACTCCGTGGCCAGATCCTACTAGAACACCCTTATGTCTTTGCACGCGCCACGCAGCACCATGACGGCGGGTCATCGGCCACGAGGCACGGCACCTTCGGCAATTATCAAAAGAAAAGGCATCGACCTTTAATAATAACATCCACGACTCTTCGAACTCGTCGCGGTCCTAAGCTATCGGTTACCACCGATCCTTAACTCGATGACAGACATAGGTTTATGTTATTGTCATCTTAAGACCCCTGAGAACCGGGTCGATGTCCGGGGTGCAATAACCCTGACACGTGTGCCACCTTTGCACACGACTTGACGCTAACATAGGTAACCGGAGGACCACTTTCCCTGGTCGCCCTCCCCCGCAGGGAACTCATTCTTCGTTCCCCGGACCAGTACGTCACAATATATATAATACATACATGTTGAATTGCGTATTCGGGAGATGACCGTTATATTTGGGAAAATCCCATAAATCATTGTAATAGGCGGCCATATTAGTACAAAAGAAAAAATGGCACGCAGAGCAGACAGCAACGTGGTGCTACGCATATTCAAGAAGAAGATGCAGAAACTAGCAGCGCAGGTAGTCAAGTACATACGAATATCTACAGTGAACATTCGATATCTGCAAAAATCACGATATGTGCAAAATATTTATCCCCACCACTGTGGGGGAAGACCCCTCTAGACACCGAGAAGCTTGAGCGTCGAGAAGTATAACGTGAGCCTGGTTGTGTATATCCATGAGACAATACTAATGAAAATGTAAAACTTTCCTATTATTGACTTTTTTTGCACAAAACTTTCACCAACATATTTGTAACATTTTCCTGATAAAAATGAGACCAAACAAAATATAATTTGGACTATATTTACTGATTTAATCAGCGATAAAGGTTTCTAACGCAAAGGAGGATAACGAATGAAAAAGAAAGAGACGCTGCGATTGTGGCAGTCGGCAAAGATCAAAAGCATGTTTAATTGTTTAGAATCCTAATGCGGCCTAACTTTTTTATTTTTAATCTATTTTCTATATAACTTTCTCTATCATATTTGTGACATTTTTCTGATTAAAATCAGATCAAACATGGCGTAATTCGGGACATATTTATCTCTAATAACTTATTGGATTAAAGTTCTCGATACATATAAGTAAAACGCCTGGAATTAGAAATGTTTCATGTTACGTCGTATTTGATCTCATGTTAATCCGCAAAATGTTGCAAATATAATGGTAAAAGTTTTATAAGAGAAAAATAGAAAATAAACAAGTTGTATTGGCTCAATACGATTCTTTCATTGATATTTTATTGTGATATGGGAAGCAGGTTTAAGTTTTGTACAATAAAATACAATTGTTACTTTTGATAGCATTTAAATTCCGCGGCGAACTCGCGTAGGGTCTCCGATCGGAGCTCCCCCACTTTTTCGCCTGTACGCCGGTGCGCGACAATCGGAGAAACGAATTAGAACAGCGAGCGCGAGAGGTACGAGACCGAGATCATTGCAGTAAATTTCTTTTTGTTCATTCTTTTTACTTTATATTGTTTTTCGTAATAAAATACTACCACACTTTAAAATGAAAAACGAACTGATGTTCTCTCTTTGGGTTGTGCTCTTACGAAACAAATTATGTAGCCCTCGGAGCCTTTTTTTCGTACTCGAGAGGTCTCATGCTTCATCGATACTTTTGTATTATCTCAGCATGCTTACATTAGAAGGACTATCTTCGACGACGCAGTTCATCGAACTTCTAATTGGGCAGGATGTTTACTCCTTTATTCCAACAGATATGTCACTGTTTCTTTACTTTCATCTGTTCGTAATATCTTCTTCGTCCGTTACTCTTTGTAACATCCGTATCCCAAACGAAATCGAAAGCGTCATTACCTTCCAACAGCGATCCGTAGAATTGTATTTTATCAAAAAATATAGCGTTCCATACTCTGTGTAAAATTTGATCATAAGTGCGAACGAATAGTTTTACGAATAGTGTAGTGATGGCAAACAACAAAGCAGTTGTTTTAACTATTCAACAACGTCTAGACGTTTTAAAAGACTTAGAAACGTTGTCTATAGCAAATGTCGCGGAAAAATATAACGTGTATTCCACAACAATTCGACGAATACTACAGAAAGCTCCACAAATTATGAAATTCGCGGAGAAAGACAAGAAGGAGAAACGTCGACAAAACATCAGGAAACCGATGTATCAAGAATTGGAACAACAATTGCTTACATGGTTTGCACAAAGGCGGGCTATGGGCGATTTCATTTCAGACGCTCTATTTTTAGAAAAAGCAACTAAATTAAAGGAACACATGGGAACAAGTGCACATTTTAAAGTCAGTGCGGGATGGTTCGCAAAATTTGAAAGACGCCACGGAATCAGACTAGTTCACGTGTATGGTGAACAAGCTAGTGCTGATAAAAGTGCGGCCGAAAAATTTGTTATTGAGTTTAGAAAATTTTTGGACGATGAGAATATCGACTTAGATAATGTATACAACATGGATGAAAGTGGCCTGTTTTGGAAGGTATTACTAGTTAAAACCCTTGTAGGGAAACAGGAAGTGTGCGTAAGCGGACAAAACATGAGGAAAGAAAGAGTAAGTGCAGGGTTCTGTGCAAATGTCACAGGGACGCACAAAATGATGCCCCTTGTCATCAATAAATACAAAAAGCCACGCGCAATGAAAAATGATATCTACCAACTCCCAGTCATTTTCAAAGCTCAATCCAATGCTTGGATGGATCAAGCATTGTTTATTGACTGGTTCGAGAATTACTTTAAAACAGCAGTAAGAACATTTCAACTGCAGAAACAATTGTGTGGCAAAGTGGTCTTGTTAGTTGACAATTGTTCGAGCCACAAACTTCTGTCAAACTATAAACACGATGATCATTTTCAAATAATCTATTTGCCGCCAAATACAACTGCGTTAATCCAACCTATTGATCAGGGAATAATTCAAAAAACAAAAAGATGTTTCCGCCACATACTAATGCAACGGGTTATTGAAAATGAAAATGGCGTAAACGATTTGTATAAAAAATATACAATTAAAGATTGTATTGAAATTATCGATAAAGCGTGGAGTCAAGTAATACAGAATAACATAAAAAATGCATGGAACAAAATTATTTTACAACAACAATTAGAAACTGAAGAAACACCAAAAGAAGAGGAAGAAGGAGACACAATAACGCAACAAACTTATGCGCATTTCTTAGAAGAGAATATAAGCGCACAAGATATTGAAGACTATTTATCCGTATGTAACGTCCCCAGTCCGCAATGAAGAACATCCGCGTAGATAAGTAGGGTAATCCCAATACATGTACCTTTGTTTTTGATTATCGACCGCGAATTACCGACCGCACCATAAAAATTCGCGCAGTAATGGTCACGGGTAGATCACGCGTGCAACATTGTTAAATTAGATCACCGATCGATGGCGCGCGCGTTAGATAGAAAGAGATGCCAAATATACATCGAGAATAAATTATTATAAACTATAATTTAAACATTCATATTATTATTTATTTATTTACTATAAATCAAAATATATTTTTAGCTATTATTTTATGTATTATTTTCGATTAATTATTGTCTTACTAAAATACTTGTAATATCCCGCTAATTTGCGTACATAAAAATTCATTAAAACTACGATTTAGCGAGTTAGCTTGTGAAATCTCAATTGATGATAAATCAAAGCATATTTTTCTTAATCAAATTAACATATACTCTTTATTAAATAAACCGTAATAAAATAATATAAAAAAATATGTAAAAATCCTATGCATTTAACATGAGGATAAGCCTGCATGGCCTTGAAAAGTGAAAGGCAAATTGACCGTTTACGGGGTATAAAAGGGCGAACGAAAAACCCATAGGGTGCAGAACAATCTTTGAAGCAATACGTGACGGACCTCTTAGGAGAAATATTAAGCGACTAGTTGGAGCAGTTTTAGTTGGTAAGAGCCTACAAGATTCTTAGTTTTGACTGGACAGCGGGTATCAGCCATTTGGATACTTGATCGTTGGGACGTTCTAGTAGCCAGCGAATAGCAGGCTCCCCAATTAAGCGATCAGGTTTTGGGTGTCAATTTGTGCTCCGATTAAAAGGGCAATTGAACTAATAGTTTTAGAGTCAAGCAGAGAGTAGCTGTTCTATGTCCAACTATTTTTACATAAAGTTTCGAATGGCGATATTATAATAAACCAAACATTGTTCTGTCACGAGTTAGGAACTAGATCCGTTATAAAACCGCGTTTCTTACGTTTGCGTCATAATAAGCGATGAAATAATTAATGAACAATACGTGTGGAGTCGGATTCCAAGAAGGGGGGAACACGTAGCCCGATATTGCGTCGCATAAACAGGCACGCGTTGTTGATCGAGAACACGTGCGTTTCGGTTAGCCATGAATCCAGTTCGTACCGGAAAATTCCATAAACGACCGTTTTTTTGATTGATCGTTACGAGTCGCGTATCGACAGGTTGTAACGAGGCACTTTTTTTTTGGCCTCGTTACGAGCACCCACTAGCCCCGCCGGCCTCCCTCCTCCGCCCAGGCGACGTCCTCGCCGCCGGAGCGAATGGAGGGATGTGTGATCTTGTCTTTTTTTTTTTTTTCTTTTTCTATTATCACGCGTCCCCCCCCCCCCCCCCCCCCCATTCGAACCCTCTTGCAGTGGCCGCTGGCCGAAGAGGAGCTGCGCCCCTGGGGAACCTCCACCCGAGAGATGGAGGCGCGGGATGGGCCCACCAAGGAGCAGCCAGCCGCCCGCTGACCGGTCGCCGCGCCACCCCGTCAACTTCCGCGGGGGCGACCGGCAGCTAAAGAACAGGGGATGCCAGGCCTGGTAACCAGCCACACCCAGCCACCACCCGAAGGGGGTCCCAGGACCTGGCCGCAGGAGAAACGCGGTGGCCCATCTCAAAACCGAAGTCCTCGGGGTGAGAGGGGGTACCCCGCGCACCGGAGGACAAGGGAAGGAGCCAGCGGCCAACGAGAAGCAAGCGAACCGCGAATCGCTACGCATGTGACGAGCGCCCCGTACTTAACGATTCACAGTATACGTTCTTTTTTTTCTTTTCTCCTTTTTTTTCTTTATTGTCCTTTTGTCCCCTCCGTCTTTTGTTCGCGTATTCGTCTTCCGTTTTTTTTTTCTTCTTATTAATTTTGTGAGTGTTCTGTGTGCTGCTGTGTGGACGAGTCTGAGTTGCGACCGCTGTACCGTACCAACCGGAAAAAAAAAAAAAGGTAAGATACCTTCCTTACCTTTAGGCGATTTACGCCTTTTCCGTTGTGCGTGTGTGTGCGGGTGGTACCTGACCGCAGGACCACCCCCCCCCCCCGGCGACGAGGACCCGAGAGGCCGCGTTCCGTTATTTTTCTTTTCGTCGATCTTCGCGCCTCCGTGTGTTACGCGTCGGTACCGCGCCAAATACATTTTTTTTTTCTTTTTATATTTTGAGTTTAGTACCAGCGTCGCCCTTTTGTCCACACCACCGAGAGGGTGTGCTCCCGTGCGTGCGTCCGCGTCAACTTTACCGTCGCGCTTCTTTTCTTTTTCTTGTATCGTGAGCCCCCGCGCCGCGATAACCCCTTCGCGTTTGGCGAGTGCGGACCTTTTTCCCGGCCGTAATTTGTACCGCGTGGGGCTCTTTTCGATTTCGTTTGATTGGCCTATTTTGGCCGTCATTAAAGTTTACTCTTCCTATACCACTCGCGGGTTGTCTAATTATTTCTTGACCTCCCCTGATTTCCGCTTTCGCCTGAGCAGCCGGAAGGGCGAATACCCCGGACGAGTGCCTTTGCACAGGCGCCCGGAAATAAAATCGTCCGTGGTTGTGTACGTGGGTAACAGGAGGGCGACTTTCCCTGGTCGCCCTCCCCCGAAGGGAATTTATTCTTCGTCCCCCGGACCGATACGTCACAAGGTTCGTTTTGGATCGTTTTGGTTCGAGGACCTTCGTGACCGTTAGGGCTACTCCGCTGAGGCGCGGGGTGGTCGAGCGGAAGGAGAAACCTGTTAGCGTCAAGTCGTGTGCAAAGGTGGCACACGTGACAGGGTCATTGTACCCCGGACTTCGACCCGATTCTCAGGGGTCTTAGGATGACAATAACATAAACCTATGTCTGTCATCGAGTTAAGGATCGGTGGTAACCGATAGCTTAGGACCGCGACAAGTTCGTAGAGTCGCGGATGTTATTATTAAAGGTCGATGCCTTTTCTTTTGATAATTGCCGAAGGTGCCGTGCCTCGTGGCCGATGACCCGCCGTCATGGTGCTGCGTGGCGCGTGCAAAGAGTTAAGGGTGTTCTAGTAGGATCTGGCCACGGAGTGGGGAGGATATTGCATCCTTTGGTGAGAGGACCATGAGAGACCGCATGGCACTTACCCCAGCACCTTTGAATAGAACACTACCTTACCGAATTTTTATAAATAATATCTAACAAACCGGTACGGCACGCGCCGGAGAAAACAGTTGCTTTTTGGCAATCATTACGTTAATAACTCGCTCTCTCTGAAGCTCGTTAACACGTATTACCGTCCGTAATTAATATTCATTGTGATTTGCGATCCACGGATCAATCACAATTCTTCACGCGTCAAGTAAAGTTTAATCTCATTTATCGAAAGTAAAGTGTGTCAATTTACGGGAAACGCGCGGGAATTCCCGACGCACGTCATAGAGTCTCGTCGTTTCTCGCGAACGTGCGCGAAGATCTCGCGCGGTCTCGTCAACACCGCGTTGGCTTTCGGCACGTGAATTTCAACCCTTCAATCAAGCCCCGCGCGGCGAATTATTACTACGGCCCAGCGCCTATTCCAAATCGTGCATTTCCTAGTCCAGCACTAGCGAAATTTATTACGGCCCAGCGCCTATTTCAAATCTTACATTTCCTAGTCCAGCACTAGCGAAATTTATCACGGCCCAGCGCCTGATACAATTATTAATTTGGCTAGTCCAGCACTGGCTAATTATCACATCGCGGTTGGATCCAACCCCCCCCCCCCCCCCCCATCTTGTTCTTCGATCGCTCGCTTCACGCGAGATATTATAACACACACACACATACACACAGACGTCTGTTTTCAGTGCAATTTTCTTGTACTTCTTCGAGGAGGTTTTTTTACTTGGCCAAGCCAGGTTTTTCTTCCTCTGGGGCAATAAATTCTTCATATTGTCCCCAACATTGCGTGAATTTATTTACATCCATTCCCATCCATCCCCATTAAATAAGATAAGAAATTGAATTGCGGAATCTCGGCGCATTGACGAGATTTCGACGAAACAATACGTACCTTGTTGAAAACCGCGTAGTTAGCTACCGATTTGCGTTTTCGATACTAATAATATAATGTCAGACATACATATATTTTTATATCTTTCCCCAAGTAATTGTTAATTGTAATCCTATATTTTTACCTTTTATTACTTGAATAAACCTAATTAATGAAAGGTATTAACCTGTAGATTTCACTCTTTAACCACACGCCACACGCATACCACATTCTTATGGAGTTAGTTATAATAAGAACGAGTCGCTCAATAGGCAAAACCCGCTCTTTGCCTCATGAGTGCTGTAAACTCCTGAGCGTAGTACCAGGGACGTTACATGTTGATAAATACAACAGTTGCGGTGACATCAGGACATTCTGATCAATGTAACCATTACATTAGTAGATGTTATGTTAGTTTAGTCAGTAGTAATTGTGGCGAGTACACTTTAACTCAAATATTTGAAATATGGGGAGAAAACGCAGTGAAACAACATAGGAAGAAAGAAAAATTGTTATAGGATTACATGAAGAAGGCAAATTATATAAAAATATATCAGAAATAGTAAAAAGAAGTCGATCGACTGTACAGAGTATTATAAACAAGTAGAAAAAGAAGGAACATTGCGAAATAAAGAAAGAACCGGTAGACCCCGAAAATTAACTACGAGAGAAGAGCGTAAAATCGTCCGAACCATTAAAGAAAAACCAGATACCAGTGCACCTGAAATTGCATCAAACATTAAAGAATATATGCTGAAGGAAGCTCACCCTAAATCTGTACGAAGAGTGCTGCATCAGGCCAGATATAACAGTAGAGTTGCGAGGAAGAAACCACTCATAAGCAAAGTAAACAAAAAAAAGCGATTAAAATTTGCAGAAGAATATATAAATGCTAGCGACGACTTCTGGAAAAACGTAATATTTTCCGACGAGTCAAAATTTAACATTTTTGAATCGGATAGTAGTAAAAAAGTGTGGCGGAAAACTAATACAGAATTGGATTTAAAAAATATGCAATCGACGACGAAACACGGAGGTGGAAGTGTGTTGCTGTGGGAATGTATTGCTGCTTCTGGAGTCGGCAATTTAGTAATAATTGATAAAATAATGGATAAACATTTATATTTAAATATTTTAAAAGAAAATTTACAAAATAGTGCAAACAAATTAGGTATTGGGAAAACTTTATTTTCAGCAGGACTGTGATCCTTAACATACAGCCTATATAGTGCGTTAGTGGTTCTTATACCATGCTCCCCACGGGTTATAAACTCCTCCTCAATCGCCAGACTTAAATCCTACCGAACATGTATGGGCGAAACTGGAAAAAAATGTGCGAAAACATGACATAACATCGAAAGAATAATGGAAAGAAACATTAAAAAGAGAATGGTGTAATATAGAAACGTTAAAAATTTGGTGTTGTCGATGCCCGATAGATTACGTGAAGTGATTTGCCGGAAGGGTTGTCATACAAAATATTAATTTATAAAATTTCTGCTAAAATAACTGTAGCAATAATTAAGTGTATGAATACTTTTGTCCCGGCAATTTCTTACAGTCTCGTGAATTTCAAGCCATTTCAAGTTACTACATGATGTTATTGCCTTCGGTTTTGGGTCATTTATTGCTGTAAGTGTAATGTTTAATATACATCTATATATGGTTAAATACATTTGATAATATAGAAAATATTGTAGTTTTTATTTCTATATTTCAAGTGTACGAATACTTTTGTCCCTCACTGTATATTCAGAGATCCGCCTAAAATTGACTCGTCTTCTGAAACTCATAAGGAAGAATCTTCTGAATTTAGAAAATTTAAAGAAAAATCAGATTCCAGTCCCATAAAATCTGCTTCCATAACTCCCATTAAAATCTTGAAGGAGAATGGACAACTTACCATCAGAAAACTGGGGCAATCAAGGATAATAACAGAAGAATTAATATATTCCATGATAGAAGAGGTCAAGGATCATCTATGGGCAAGAAAATGAGCAGTAGTAATATTTTTTAATAAAGAAGGGAACCCTACTGACCCACAATCAGAAGAATTTATAAGGAAAAGAAAAATTATAATAAACAAGCCCTTAGCTGCAGAAATAATCCAAATTAAATTAAAGAAACAGCTGGTATTAGGACTGGCAACACCAATGAATGATATCTCAGACTTTGAGAACTCTTTCCCTTCTACATCAGGAAGAAAAGATACAGAAAGCCAACATGCCAGACAGGAAGCACATTAGAAAGATTTTATATATTGTCTTCGCTAACACGCACATCGAATTTACACTGTGCGCAGGAAACATATAAACAGCGTTGCAACAAGAAAGAATGCAAATCATTAAGGAAAATTATGAAATTCCAATGGGCAGACACAAAGGTATAAGGAAAACTTACCACCGCATACGGTATAATTATTGTTGAAAAAAAAAAAAAAAAAAAAAAATGAAACGTAATGGATTATGTAAAAATATGCATCAACTACCAAAGAAACAAATTGGTAAGAATGAAAAATAGGGAACCAATCATCACCACTGGTACATTCATGCGTTTGACAAAATATCCCTGGACATTCTAGGACTATTGCCATTGACTCCAAAGGGCTACAGCTATACAGGGTGTCTCACAACTAGTGTAGATCCCTGAAATGGGGGGTAGCTGACGCGATTCTGAATAAAATTTCCCTTAGCAAAACTGGGGTTTGAAGCTTCGGTTTTAAATTATGAAGGACAAACACGGACCAATCACAGCGCGAAGATTACGCGCGCTCAGAAGTGTCTGTGCGCCGAGACAGTCTAAACATTTAATAAGAAGCCCTTACGTCAAAACTGAGTTAAATAATCAACAGAACAGTTACAAACAATGTTCACTTATTCATTTGTCATGAGTAAGTAATAGAATTAGTTATGTGTAATCAATCGAAACTCAGCAAATGAAATTTGCGTGGTTGGTGGGTGCATCAGTCCCTAGCATGCCGACCTCCGAGGACCGGCCGCCCCCCGGTTGTATAAGGCTTACCTTGGTATGGCGGCTCTGCCAAGGTGGACCGTCTTTCCGACCTACGCGTGGGACCTGAAATGGAAAATGTTATAAATAAATTTAAATTCAAAATGACGCATGTAAGGGAGGAGGAAAAACCAAAGGGCTCAGAACTGATTAAGAAATTTCTGGAAGACAAAAAAGAAATTTTAGGATTGGGGAAACGGGAGGAGTGATTCCAGGAGCTAGTCAAGGGGAAGATAGGAGTAATAGGAGTAAAGAAGACTGGACGGTGGAGGGGACTGGGGAGAGCTGGGAAGAAGATGGAGGAGATAGGTCGGAGGGAGCTCAAGGGAAAGAATTAGGAGACTCTGACCTAATATATGAGATAATAGGGGCTCAAAGAACTGAGGGAGTGAATAAGGATGATCAAAAGAAAAGGAAAGCAAGGGAGAGTGTTCTAGCAGAGGAAATTGGATTAGGGGAGAAAGAGAAGGATTTAAAGGATGCAGGTGAAGAAGGCCAGGAGTTAATATGGATGAGGGGAGGGGTAGCCAGTCCAACATGGAGCTAGGATGTGCAAAAGGAAATTGGTACAGCGGAAAGGAGAGGTGAAAACAATTTTGAATCACTTATGAGGATTGCAGGTGATATTAGTGACATCAATAGTGAGGTGGTAAGAATTTTCAGTGGTAGTGGAAATCTAAGGAGGGAAGTTAAAATGATGGTAAGTGACATGGTGAGAGAAACTATGATTAGAATAATTGAGGCGGAGGCTAGCATGGATAAAAATAAGATCGAAAGTAGTCTACTCAACTGGATAAGGGACATAAATAGGGCTGTGAACATTTTAATGTCCAGCCCGAGGTTTAGTAGTGCTCGGTTGAGGGACATTATGGAGAAGATGAGGGTGGGATCAAACAAAATTAGTGCGGGAATTGAGGGAGAAGAAGGAAGAAGGATGATGGGATTTGAAGAGGTAAAGAGTGCAAGAGGGAAGGAGGAAGGAGAATCGGAGAAGGAGGAACTATTGGATGAGTTCCAATACGGACAGCGAGGATTCTCTGATTAAATTAACCCCACAGCCTAGTAAGAAGAGGGCTGCGGAGGAGATAGGAAAGGACAACACAAGAATAACGAGAGGGCGACAGAGAAAGGAAGTGGAAGATGAAAGAGGTAGGGAGAAGGTAGGGAACAAGGAAAGAAAAAGTTGTCGGCTTCATTAAGGTAAGATGCGAGCAGGACAAAGATTTTCATTCAATATTGAGGGAAATTAAAAGTAGAATTGATGTAGGGGAAAATAGAATCCGATGGATAAGGCAGGCAAGGGGGGGGGGGGGGGGGGGAAGAGATATTCTCTTCTACCCGGATAAAGAGGAGGATTTAATAAAATTGGCAGAGAAATTCGAGACGGGTAATATGGTTTGTGAGGCGGTCATAGGTAAAAGAAAGAAGGTAATCTTTACAGGAATTGACTTTGATTTGCAGGAAAAGGACCTGAAGGACGAATTGTTGAATACTTACCGGATGAACGACTTTAGAATAATTTTCTATATGAAGGCGGCGAGTGGTAACAACGCAGCTTGTGTGGAGTTCCCTCTTGAGGTGACAAATGACCTCCTGAAATCAGGTAGGTTAAAGTTAGGTTGGACTAACTGCCTGATTAAAGAATACCAAGACAACAGGAGATGTTATAAATGTGGGTCGCGCACACATTTGTCGTGATCTTGTAACTGAAAGCAGGGGATTTGTTTCCTGTGCGGTCAGATGGACATTTTAGTAAGGATTTTAAGGTTCAGGGACAGAAATCTGCAGAAGGGATGGGAAGGGGTGATAGGAGAAAGGAGGATAGGAGTGGAAGGGAAGCATTAAGTCCAGAATCTAGGGAGATATAGAGGATAAAATTGATACTGGGAGACAAAGGAGAGGGTTCTGGGAATTGCAGGAAGGGTCTAACCGGGGATCTGGGAATATATGGAGGAAATAAAGTAGAGAGGACCCAAGAGACTGACGTTGGGGGAATGATTTGGGAATTTAGGGGAAGGAAGGTACGTTCAGTTGCGGTTCAAACCGAGGAAGGGTTTGAACATCATTCCACTCCAATGTGGAGCGAGGTGGTACGTAGTGGGCAATGGATTAAAGGAGCGGAAGTGGAGAGATGTAGGATGGAGAAGGGTGGAGATAAGAAGGAAGGGATTAGGATAGGTGGAGAGATAGGAAGGGGGCGGGGAAACGCGAGTAAGAGTAAGGAGGAAGTGAGGGGAAGGGAGGAGGATCCTTAGACGGGCGCAGGAGAGAAGGGAAGGGGGAGTTAAAAGACATGGAGGGGAAGCCATTCTAGTTAAATTTAAGGTAAGTGAGGGCCTTAAGGGGTAACACCACTCTAGAGCCAGAAAAAGAGACCTAAATTTGACAATTTATTTTGGAAGTATGACAAGCGGAAAAGAATTTCTTTTCAGAGGGTTTATTTAACACATATTGAAGTACGAAAAATAATTTTTTTTTGTCATTTTCGTACAAAATGGGGGCGGGAGAGCCTTGCGATGGAAACAGCTTTTGTAGAAACACCGCCACGGGAGGACGGATTTCTCGCCATGTGTGAGACTTGGAATAAAAAATAAAAAAAATGTATAATCTATATACAATCGGCCTTGGTAGTACGTAGGAGTTTTTCGTTTAATCAATTTTTGTAAAAGTTATGCCTGTTTTAAGAAATGAATCGACGTTTTGCATGAAAAATGTGCATTGAATTGTTTATAAAAAAAAAAGTTTATATTCAATCAAAAAACGGCTACGTACTACCATGGAGGATATTGTTGTGAAGTTACTGTAAAAATTTCAATTCGATCCATACAATAGTCACCGAGAAATCCGTCCTCCCAGTATGACAAAAGTGGTTTCGAGAAAAACGCGTTTAAAGTTTTATGAACATTTTAATCCTTCAATTTCTTATTTACCTCTAATCTGCGATTCCTGCACCATACATTTGCCCAACCAGGTCGATGTTCGCCTCCTCCTCTACCTTCCTCTACAACCGTTTGTTTTGTAGGCAATAGATGTACTTATTATTTTAAATGGTAAAAGTAATACAAAAGCCATGAATTGCAGCACGTCGTGTAAGTACTCACAAGGGACCTCACTTAAGTGTTACACGCGGATTTTAACGAAATTTACATGTGTGGTAGTTTTTTGAAAATTATTTGACCCATATTTTTTTATGTCTGCTGACATGCATGTTAAGAGGGTGAAAATAGCCCTCAAAGTTGGGGTTGAAAACACATTTTTTTTAATATCTCGGAAACTAGAGGGTGTAGGAGGGTGAATTTTTGTTTAAAATGTGTATTTTTGAGTAAGGAATTTAGTTTATTACGAAAATTTTCGGAGAAATTATTTATTTAAATAATATATTAAAAAATTGGATTTTTTTGTCAATTTTTTACCCCAAATGCCGTTCGATTTTTATGCAGATTTGTATACGTAAAATATGGATCAAAATGGCGGATACGTGTTTTTGGAATTTTTTGTTTATTGCAATTTAGCAATAATTATTACGTATACAATTTTCGTCTACTTTTTGCGGAGAAAAGTGTTGAGATTTGTTTTCGTAGAGTGTGAGCCCCATTTATACGATCATTTGCCACGTTTTTAACAATTTGATAATATTACATGTTTATTGTTCCATCGGTAGCCAGAGAAGGTCTAGCGGGCAGGTATAAATCCGCCGCGGTACCAGTCGTCGTTGTACGGAACGTAGGTTTTTATTGGCAATGGAACTTTTAGCCGAAGGTAAAAGTTTAGCTATATAACTTTTAATAATTTGAACCAAAATGTTTCTCATTTGAATGATTTGATATCTCTGAAAGCTGCTAGTTTTGTTATAGTATTCAGGGTAATGCAGAAATCGAAGTATAAAAATATTGCAGATTCCGAAAGATACTACCGGGTTTACACAGCCATTACATGTGTTCAGTTTTAGAATATGGAAGAATTTTGCACATAAGATTTTTGAGATAATAATTTTCTTAAATTTGGATATGATTTTACATTCAAAAAATTTCATAATTAAATTACAATCTCTGACGCATAACCAACATTCATCACCAAGATAGAAAAATTTATTCCGATATGTCTGGTTCCGTTATAGCTGTGTCAGCGTCATACTTGATGAATTTAATAACCCAGTTGATTTTGCTTGAATGATTTAGAAACTATGTTTTATTCTCAATAAACTGATGTAATTTCTATAAACTGTTCGTGGTGAGTCCAGCATTTGTATTTTACGCATTTTTTCGTTGAATTTCATTACTGTACACACTATATAACATAAGTTTCAAAAATACTTATTCCATTTTAGCTTTATTATTTTTATTTTTATTTCAAAAATTTATTGTTTTTATTACAATTAATTTGTATCTACATTCAATACGATTAAAGGATCAGAAATTTTTCGAACAAAATTTTTCCAAATTCGAAAACTATAGACGTCAAATTGTTGAACAAATGATGTGGTATTTTTTGGTACTTTTAATATTTCCAGTTTCTTACCCTGTTTCTGGCATTGGGATTGCACGTCACAACTTCTTCTTGCTATATCTTTTCCATGAGTCGAGGAGCACAACAGTATTTTCTGTTGCGCGCAGAAAAAATATTTTGGCAAATTTTTAAGTAGATACTTGTTCCATTTCCTCTTCATTGATAGAAATAGGTAAGATTTGGTCATACGTCAAATCGTCAAATATAAACTCTTGTTGCATTTCTATACCTGTATATGTACATATGTCGATTCTTTGTACATGTTGAGTGCATCTGTACAACGACGACTGGTACCGCGACGAATTTATACCTGCCCGCTAGACCTCCTCTGGCTACCGATTATGGAACAATAAACATGTAATATTATCAAATTGTTAAAAACATGGCAAATGATCGTATAAATGGGGCTCACACTCTACGAAAACAAATCTCAACACTTTTCTCCGCAAAAAGTAGACGAAAATTGTATACGTAATAATTATTGCTAAATTGCAATAAATAAAAAATTCCAAAAACACGTATCCGCCATTTTGATCCATATTTTACGTATACAAATCTGCATAAAAATCGAACGGCATTTGGGGTAAAAAATTGACAAAAAAATCCAATTTTTTAATATATTATTTAAATAAATAATTTCTCCGAAAATTTTCGTAATAAACTAAATTCCTTACTCAAAAATACACATTTAAAAAAAAAATTGACCCTCCTACACCCTGTAGTTTCCGAGATATTAAAGAAAATGTGTTTTCAACCCCAACTTTGAGGGCTATTTTCACCCCCTCAACATGCATGTCAGCAGATATAAGAAAATATGGGTCAAATAATTTTCAAAAAACTACCACATATGTAAATTTCGTTAAAATCCGCGTGTAACACTTAAGTGAGGTCCCTTGTCAGTCGCTATCTACAACTGTGGGGTTATCGGCGATGACTACTTTTGAGAATTGACTCACAAACAACAATTACTCACCGTCTCCTTCTATCCAGCGAACTTTATACTGAAACGACTTTAGAAATTGAATTTATTACAATCAAAATTCTCGTTTTGACTACTACGCTGTACACGACGAAAAGGACTGTTAATAATCGTATTCTAGCAGTGCCACAGTTCGGTTTGAACTTGTGACTCCTCAGTTTGAGGCGCGTATACGTCGAGGGTAGATAGCCGGTTTGTCTATCTTACCATGTCGGTTTGACCTCCCAATCGCGTACCGTTTTCGTTGAATAGATTTAGAGAGATCCTTCTAGGTTCGCTTCCAGACGTAGAGTGTCGAAATTGATCCTCGCATCGACCTCCTTCGATCGCTATCGAGAAGGGATCGATGCGCACGCATAATTACCCTAAAGTGGGGCAAATACTCTAAGTATGTACCCCCGCGACTATGATCATGCCCTGTGCCTGGAGTAGGGATATCCCTTACTGCTGAGATAGATAAACACACCATTAATTATGTAACCCGCACGGTTACAATACAAAGAGACAGTAGTGATCAAGAAGCCAAAATTACACACAAAAAATGGAGCCCTCAAACCGGATCTGGTGGTAAAGAGCCAGGGAAGGGTCATCGTGGTCGATGTAACAGTCCGCCATGAGGATGGGGACTACCTAGAGAATGGCAGGCGGGAAAAGATGACGAAATACTCACCACTACTGCCCACCCTAAAGGGTAAATTGGGAGCATCAAACGGTGAAGTCGCCCTATAGTCATAGGTGCGCGGGGAGCGTTACTACTGCGAACGATTGAAGCTTTGCTGCGACTTAATATTAAAGATCGTAAAACCCTTCTGACGATGTCGCTGTTGGCCCTCCGGGCTTCGATCGGAATATACCATAACTTTATTGATTATGATGCTCCCGGGCGTGCTCGTAGGCTCCGCGAGCCGCCATAGTAGATAGCACGTAGAGAAAGCTAGAGTACGCAGCAGAGATATACGTATTTAGTTATCTATTTATTTATTCATGTGCTTGTCCGTGTATATGTCTATTTATTTATTTATTCATATTCATAGTTATTTAGTACAACGGCAGACGATTTAATATCGGACGGCAGGCAACTGCACAAATAGTTTTACAATTCCGATCCTATTTTGTATATTGTTTTATTGAACGGACAATGCATGTATATATTTTATATTTGGATAATTTTCTGTATATATATTTTAATATGTGACATAATTGACTGACCGTTGTACTTTTTAAGTAAGTGTTGTGTGATTATGTATCTATCTATGTATTTATTTATTTATTTATTATATCTGCTGCGGTTCTAGTTGTGCTACCTACTGGAGTGAAGTGCCTTATACACGCCTTACTCAAGGACGAAGCGCCCTTTACACGGTTCGTCCTTATAAATTTTAACGATATATATTTATTTATTTATTTATTTCGATTTTATTGACACGACTGGCATTTGGCTCTAGTCTTAAATAATTTGTTGGTGGAACGTGTGCAAAGATTTAAAACCTAAATATTATTATTTATTAATAATCGCCCGTTCCACATTGTTTAGGCTGCCACCTGGCCATAATCGGGTGTAAGAGCGCCTCGGCGTAAATAGGCATGAAGTCTTAAGTACCAGGGAGCCTTAAGTGTCTGTGGCATTTCGGTGTTACAGACGCGATGCAGGCCCTGTAGGCGGTCGCTCGAGGTGTCGGGTTGGGTAACCTTCCTTGTATTCGAGATCAGCCCTACGAGTCTTAGTTAGCAAGCAGCCACCTCATCGTTGGTTCCCGCCATTAGTAACCCGTCCTTTTCGGCTAAAGCTAAGAGCTGCCTCTGCGCAATACGGTCCTGGAGGGTTGCCGGCCCCCTCGACTTTAATATGATGGCCCTAATACAAGAAGAAATGAATACTCGGATAAACGAAATACACACGCCGGAGGGCCCTCAGGCTCTGCCAGCCCAATATTTTCTGCTGTCTCAGCGGGACAGAAACTAACCTACAACTGTAGGAAACCCGACTGTGACCGATGTTTTTCCACTCCCATGGGTAGAGGAATTCATTAACAGCGTGCCCATGAGAACTGGCATGATGAAAGGCAAGTCGATTCGATCGACCGAAAGAAAGCACCGTGGAGTGCTGAAGAATTTGCGCTCCTGGCACGCCATGAAGCGCATCTGATTCTTGATGGCGTTAAATTTATTAATCAGGTTCTATTGCCTTTCTTCCCGGACAGAATCCTAGAGTCCATTAAAGGGCAAAGAAAACAACAAAGGCACAAGGACCTGGTCCTGAGACTTACTGAGGAATTGACGGTAGAGATGGGACAGTCGACACAAAATCAGACCGCTTCCTGATCTTTCTAGAAGCCGAACTCTTACCGGTTACTGAACCTGATCGGGTGATTGTACCGCGTTAGACACAATCTATCGCGTTTTGCTTTGAATTGGGCCCTCCCGCGTCCCGAGTTCGTGACCTCATAATTGCGGGAGTAGATCGTAAAGTTGCATGTTGTGCGGTATCGAAAAACCGCTGTTTGTCGCTCTAACTCTCTCTCTAGACGGTCGCCATTACGGAATCATCTCGCGCGTAGGATTAAGTCGCGTTCGCGTCGCGTTTCGTTGCGTTTCGTTTAGTGCGTATTGCGGCCGGAAATCCCGAAAGAATCTAGAAATTTGGCATCTAACGTTACCGGATTTAACACCGTGTCCGTTACCGTGTCTCGGCCTTCTGCCAAGCACGGCGCGTTACGATTCATCGCGATTTATCGGCTTACGAGTGGTCAAACTGTACTAGTCAGAGCTCTTAATTAGATTTAAATAAACGCCGGCTTTAGAAAGTATTTCCGCTTTGTCGAGGTCTCTTTCGACCCTTCCGGATCTTACGTTCCCGTGAACCTCCGCGACAAGAGTCCTTTTTCCCTGAAGAATCCCGCCACTCTACCACTTCTTTCTATATCAGAGCAGCCGTGCCTTTCCGCCGCCGATTCGAGTCCTTCGTGTTTCGCATTTCCGATTATCATATTCGATCAACTCTACTTTGTCCGTATTGTCGCTAGACATATAGCTTGTCCGCTTTCTATAGTATCGTTCGGTATCGTGGCGCTGAAAAGCGTCTGGCGCCCAACAAATTTTGTTACGTTTTGATAGCGCGAGGATTTGAATCGGGCGCCGAAGTGCTACTCGTTCGCGGATCCGCGGAGGCGCCGCGAAGGTCAGACTCGCGTGATAGCTCGGTACAGGCCGAGTAAGCATTCGCGGACGAGGCGGGGTCGCGGAGACGGCGTGGAATAACCCTTCCGCGAATCGCGCGTGGCAACATCTAGGGGGCGTATAGCTACAAAAGGAAAGGCAGCCTTAGTTCTGGACGTGCAGATATTACGAAGTGCAATACATACAGAGAGCTTGAAAATGTCATCAAGAATAAATACGAGAAGGACCATGTATCTTTCACATCTGCCACACTCTCGTACCGTGGCGGTCGGCGATAGAAACCAGCCCCCGCCAACGGTCGGCCACCAAAGTGGCGCGAGTGGCGAAGGGAGTATGCAGAAATGCAGACCCTCTTCCACCGGAACCCCAGTCTTGCTGCCAGTCTTGTACTGGATGGCAGAAATGAGTCGCGGCCACCGGGTTTGTCAGAAATAACAGAGTTTTGAGAACCGATACTCAGTGAACAGTGTGCCGAACACCAGGCAGTGGGGCCCACTCCTGAAAAATCGGAGTTGCGCTCAGTATGGGGTCCAATAGAGAAAGAAGAGCTTCTCTCCTCCGTGCTGCCATTGGACACAGATGCCGGCCCTGACGGTATCACTGCCAGACAGTGGAGATCGGTTTCACCGGCCGTGAGAGCCCTCCTGTATAACATCATCCTCAGGAGAGGCTCTTTCCCCGCCTCGATGCTGGAAAGCAGAACCATATTCCTGACGAAGAAATAGCATAGTGTTAATCCTGCTGACTTTCGACCTATCAGCATAGTATCGGTCGTCGTCCGTCAATTGCATAAGATCTTGGCCATGCGCCTTCGTCGTGCGAACCTCATCGACCAGAGGCAACGGTGCATGGATGGCGGATGTGCCGAAAACATCACGGTGTTGGCCTCGTTGCTGGACGATTCGAGGCATAGTCTGAAGGAGCTGCATGTGGTTTCGTTGGATTGCGCTAAGGCGTTCGACAGCGTCAGTCATCATGCGATCGACGCAGCACTAAGGGAATGCTGCCTGCGGGATTTGTGCAATACATTTCGCATACCTATTCCAACAGTTCCACCAGGCTCGAGGTCGGAAGCAGTCGGTCGAATCCAATTAAGGTGAACCGAGGAGTTCGTCAGGGTGATCCCCTGTCGACCCTGATCTTCTGTTTGTGCTTTGATAGAGTCACACGTACCCTCTCACCACTCATTGGGTATGACTTTAACAACACCCGCATCAACACTCTGCTTTACGCTGATGATGCTTTCCTTGTCTCAACGACAGCTCCGGGGATGGACATCTTGCTCCGGAGTGTAGAAGAAAGTGCCGGTGAAGTGGGGCTTATTTTTAACACCTCGAAATGGTTAGCCCTCTCCTTAATACCATCGAGAAAGGAAAAGAAAATGAAGGTCGCAACGACTACAACGTTCATAACGTCGCAGGGATTTATAGCGCAGATAACGCCCTCATAAGAATAGCGCTATCTTGGAGTCAACTTTCAGTACTCCGGACCAGAAACAGCTAGTCGGAGTCTCAAGACCGAGCTAGAGCTCATTTCGAAGGCCCCCCTTAAGCCACAACAACGGCTTTTAATCCTATCTGTTGCTGCGATACTACCACCACCTTGTGCTGTCCAGGACAACTCTTGGTCACCTTAGGGGTCTGAACTTGCAGGAGCATGCGGCCGTTCGTAGGTGGCTGTCTCTGTCGCGCGATATCCCCACGGCTTACTTCCACATAACAACGAAGGATGGGGGTCTGGGTCTTCCGGCGTTTGAGATGTCCATTCCGTGCCAGGCGGTCGTTTGAGGTGTCGGGGCTTGCCCTAGTATCCGAGATCAATCCTACTAGTCATGATTTAGCAAGCAGCCACCTCTTCGTTGGTTCCCGCCACCAGTACCCCTTATTCCCATAAGCGGAGGATTGGGCGAAGCTACGAGCCGCCCCTAGGATGACGGATCCTGCGGGTTGCCAGCCCTCTCGATCCTTGAATTCATTGGCATTCATTGAATTCTCGGATGCGGACGGCTTTAAGTGGTGGGCCCTCAGGCTCCACCACACCAATGACGACCGGAATTGGAAAAGCCGAGGGGGATTATCCCTACCCCACTGTTGCATTCAAGTGCAGGGTATGTGACAGGTCGTTCGAGACCCCTAGAGGGAGGGGTGTATATGAGCAAAAACGGCACAAAGATTGGTACGACAACCACCAGCTAGAGGGCGTTGTTAGTAAAAGAGCCCCATGGAGCTCCGAAGAGGCTGCCCTCCTGGCACGCCAGGAGGCACACTTTACCTTAAAAGGTGAACGCTTTATGAACCAGGCTTTACTACCATTCTTACCGAACCGCTCACTAGAAGCCATAAAAGGTCAAAGGAAATATGATAAGCATAAGGATAAAGTCCTGGAGCTCATTCAGGAAATGAGTCTCACTAATACTCCACTGACTGTCCGGGCGGATGTAAGCAATAATGACCCATCAACTAGTGCAGCGGACACCAGCCTGGTTAACGAAGTATATGAATCGTTCTCCACATTAGAGCCTCTTCGAGGCACTGACTATTTTGTCCAACATCTGGACGAGATAGGCTTTCACGTTAAAGAATGATCTCTAGGTAGAATATTCGAAGAGACTGAAGCTTACCTGCTTAAAATATTTCCAACCCCCCCCCCCCCCCCCCCCGAAAAATACCAGTAATAAATACGGAGGGCGAGGCACGCCCGAAAATATCAGAACGAAGCGGCAACAAAGGCGAGCCGATTACGCTCGGATACAGCGCGCCTGGCGGAAGAATCCTTTCCAGTGTCTCAGAACACTGTTGAAAAGGAAAACCGTTATAGTCACACCAAGCGAGGATGTTATGACATCCTTTTGGCGCGCTGTGATGACTAATGAGAATTCCACGTCACTGGGAATCAAAACTGAGCGACAAACGATCGAGGCTCTTTGGAAGCCGATCGATTGCTCTGAAGTCAGGAAGGCCTATCCAGAACCAACGACGGCTCCAGGCCCCGATGGAGTTAAGTCGCGGCAGATCAGGGCTCTGCCTATCGGTATTCTGACGGGAATACTGACTTTGTTTCTGGTGTGCGGAAAAATACCGAAGAGATTGCTGGAATCTAAGACAACGTTGATTCCTAAGAAGGATACCGCAACAGAGTCTGGAGACTTCAAACCGATTACCGTTTCATCGGTTATAGCTAGAGTTTACCACAAGGTACTCGCTAACCAATTACTGCGATCGATCGAACTCGATCCAAGGCAGAAAGCCTTTATTCCGGCCGACGGGTGAAAACACATTTCTATTTGATATGGTATTGCGTCATCACCGCCAGAATTTCAAACCTATGTTTGTAGCGTCATTGAATATCGCTAAGGCCTTTGACTCCGTCTCGCACCAGACGGTTTTTGACACATTGATGTCTCAGGGGCTCCCTGAGCCAATGGTTTTATAAATTGACTACGTTAAAAGACAAGGACGACGAGTCTGAAGTGCGATAACGAGACGTCGTGTCAAATACACCTGACATGTGGGGTGAAGCAAGGAGACCCGCTATCACCTATGATTTTTAATCTGGTGATAGATAGACTACTCCGTATCATCCCTAAGGAGATCGGAGTAGACATTGCCGGTGTACACTATAACGTTTTTGCCTTTGCCGACGATCTAATTTTTATGGCATCAACACCGGAGGGGCTCCAGATGACGCTAGATCTGGCGGCGGACTTCCTCACTAAATGTGGCCTCACAATAAACACAAATAAATTATTTACCGTGGCCATGAGGAATATCCCACACCAGAAAAAATCTATTATACACGCTAAAACCATATTTAAGTGACATGTGTAGGAGTCCGACATTACCGACAGGTTAATGGTACCACACATGTGATGCGCACGCGCGACATCAAGTAATATGAAATGTAATGTACGGTAATTAGTCAGTCCGAATTGAACCGTTGTATTGAAATCTATACTATTGTATTAAAGTAAAATAATGTGTGTGTGACATGCAAAGTATTATTTCCACCATCCCACGAATAAAACCACAACAATTACAAACCAGTGGCAGTTCGTCAAGTTCATCCAAGGAAAGTGTAAATGAGACAGAACATGAACCTGCCAATATGGAATATAAAAAAAGTGTTGTTGACTTTTGGAAAAGTGGAAAAAAGAGGAAATTATCCTTCGCGACGGTGCAAAGAATATATAAAAAGTTGAAGAGTCGTAAGCAGTTATATCAATGGGAAGAACAAATTAGCTGTGGTGGATTCCGATTAGATAAATTACAATTAATTACGGGAAAAGTATTTGAGAAATTTATTCTAGCGCGAAATAGGAAAATCGTGATCTATGATACTGATTTAAAATGTTGGGCATTACAAGAACAGTATAAACTTAACGTCGCTGGATTTAAAGCATCCCAAAAGTGGTTGTGGAAATTTAAACAATCCAATAACATCGTTTCTAGAAAAACGACAAAATTCATTACCAGAAACGATAGCGAACATTTCGGTGACATACGCGAAGACGCCAATGAATTTGTAACACATGTACGACAATATTTTCAAAATTGTGGTGCTGAAAACATATTCAATTCTGATCAGAGCGGGTTTCAGTTAGAAATGCACAGTGGCCGCAGTTTTTCTTGGAAAGGAGAAAAACGTACAGAGTCAATTATACAGTCCTCATTGGCTATAACACATAGTTATACTATACAGCCGACAATATCAGCAGATCGGCAACTCTTGTCTCCACTGTATATAGTACTCAAAGAAACAAGTGGCCGAATTGGACCTCGTGTACAAAGATCAATGTTCACAGCGCCTAATATCGTTATTGGAGCATCAATGTCTTGTAACCGTGCGGATTACATATTTAATGGTACACCCGGTGTGTTTATGTATCTCAGCAGTAAGGGATATCCCTACTCCAGGCACAGACCGTGATCATAGTCGCGGGGGTACATACTTAGAGTATTTGCCCCACTTTAAGGTAATTGTGCGTGCGCATCGATCCCTTCTCGATAGCGATCGAAGGATGTCGATGCGAGGATCAATTTGGACACTCTACGTCTGGAAGCGAACTTAGAAGGATCTCTTTCAATCTATTCAGCGAAAACGGTACGCGATCGGGAGGTCAAACCGACCTGGTATGATAGACAAACCGGCTATCTACCCTCGACGTATACGCGCCTCAAACCGAGGAGTCACAAGTTCAAACCGAACTGTGGCACTGCTAGAATACGATTATTAAAAGCCTTCTTTGTCGTGTACAGCGTAGTAGTCAAAACAAGAATTTTGATTGTAATAAATTCAATTTCTAAAGTCGCTTAAGTATAAAGTTCGCTGAATAGAAGGAGACGGTGAGTAATTGTTGTTTGTGAGTCAATTCTCAAAAGTAGTCATTGCCGGTAATCCCACAGTTGTAGATAGCGACTGAGTTCTTGTAATTATACATTTTGGCGTGGTACAGCTCCCAGGCTCATACAGGCAATTGAAGTGTCGCTCGACCCACGTAAAGTGTCCCGCCGTATCTTCTAATTGTACCTGTGTGCCCTTGTGAGAGGTAGTCTCGCGGGTGTGAAATTGGATGGTTTCTGCCATATTTGATCGAGGCACAGCTCACAGACTCGTTTGAGCAACCAGAGTATCGCTCAGCTCACGAAAGTGCCCTGCCGTCACTCCTTGGTTGTACTCAAATGCCTTTGTGAAGAGGTGGACACGACCTTGTGGTACTGCTGTCTCACTGTTTGGAAGTAAATTTATTCGAACATAGTTCATACTCAAATTGGGTAACCGAAGTGTCGCTCAGCCCACATATTGTGCCTGCCGTCATCTTCTGGTTGTTCTCGATTGGTTTATGAACTTCATAGTACAGGCACCATTTGACTTTTCCCGAATTGTTCGACAAGGTCGATCTGCGTGTTTCTGTATTATACGCGTCGCGAATAATACGATCAGATTAGCACTGTTAGAATTAGGTGTCCGGCATCGGAGGAAGTCTTGAGCCCAACATTCCTCTTGACAAACTCTTAGGTGTCTCAACCTGGTTTTGACTTCGTGCGTGTCTCCACCGGAACAACTCCCCCGTTTTGTCGGCCGAGTGTAAAAGGTGCTGCGACAGTCTTCAATCGTACTTGCCACAGAGATTTTGACTCCAACGACGTAATCACACTAACAATTTATTTCTCTTATAAAATTCAATTTCTTTTCCACGTGCCATTGCACGTTAATCTATTGAAATCCTTAAACTTGATATAAAAGGTATTTTTGTATGTGTCGGAATTATAGTTTGGGAGAGAACTCATCAGATAATAAGTCTACTCTATTTGTTCATTAAATACCGCGATCATTCTATATTGAACTGACGATTTCTATACTGTGTTAAACAAAGCGTGCAGTTTACTTTATTTTGACATTTATGTAACGATATTGATGTTACAGAATATATTTTTTTTTTATTTGTTATTACGTAAATTGCGTTTAACTTTCTTCAACGACCAACAGACCACTCCGCTGTCCAGTACCTGGAGGCCCGAATCCCTCCAATAAAAACTCGTAGTAGAATTTAAATTATACTAACATAGTGTTCATTTACGCATATACGCCCAACTTGGGCATAATCTGACAAGATTCACAATAAATATAATTATAACGTTTACAAAAGTGGTCCCCACCCTGGGGCACACCAAAAAGTAACAAATCACGTTTACAGTCTGGTAAGTTAAATAAAGAGTTATTGAAACAATGGTTGGAACAGATGTACTTTCCGAGCACGACCGAAAATAGCATTTTACTATTAGATTCATGGATCGGACACGACGAAAATTTAATTCAAAATATCACTCCGCAATATAAAACTGTCACAATCTTAACAATTCCGAAAAACACCACGAGTCTTATTCAGCCTTTAGATGTGTACGGCTTTAGAATCTGGAAAAATATTGCTCGGAAACTTTCGGATCTAGTAATCATATTAGATTTACAAATTAATTTACATACGCGTGATACAATTATAAAAATGCAATCGTTAATACATAATCAGTTATCTTCACCTAGATATAGAGAGTTATTTAAATATGCCTGGTTTCGCTGTGGATACACTGATAGCAGACCAGAACATTTTGAAAACCCAGTAGATTATTGTTTCAATCAACTCGAATCCATGAATTGTTTAGATTGCGCGGAAGTTGTACACAAATGTTCGTGGTGTCGACGGCATTTATGTTTCATACATTTCTTTGAGAGTTTTCATTATTGTGACAATTATATAAATTAGTATAAAATTGCATGGATGTATAAAATATTTATTTTTATTTACTTTCACCCTTCTTCTACCTCAAAAAATTTGGAGTGTACTATTAGTTTCAGCTATCGCTTCCTTATGATTAGAACTTTTTAAGCACTTTTTTCAGCACTTTTTAAAATTACAAAACCAGTCCTTCTTCAGGGTACCAAAATCAGTTCTTTTTAGAAGTAATAACATCAGCTCTTTTCAGAGCTACCATATCTTTCTAAACATGGAACAATTTTGAAGGAACAACCACTCCGATTTCAACAAACCACTATCATTCCTCACGCTTACCGTACTTACCTCTTTTACGATGGTGATTCCCGGTACTTTCTATTTGCCATGCAGTTTTCCTTTACTCATGAAGCGATTAACAAAGCATAGTGTAAAGTAATTAAATAATATTACAAAATATTATATCAAAATAGAACGTAGACATCGCTATAGAGGGTCAGCAGAGTCGAGACGTGAGTATAATTTGCAACGTAATATCTACTATGACGGCGAACTTAAAAATTCTAATTTGTCCATATTCTTTGTCAAGATGTATAGCTTATTTGTCCCAATTTTCATAAAAATTAGTCAACATTTTACCAAAAAAAATTACAAAAATTTATTATTTTTCAATATATTTTTTAAACAAATAAATTTAAAGTGTTCTATATCATACTCAAAGCGCATCAAAATCGGCGTGTGTCGATTGGGTAATGTCGCTTGTTAGTACAATTAATAAAAAATAAATTGTTCGGCCAGGTATCGCGTGTAATTTTAATCGGTGAATATAACACGATACAGGAATTAATTGCGGTTCTAAAATCCCGTTTCGCTCCGACATATACGTCAATTCAATTATACGGAGACTTGTCGAAAATTGTACAAATGCCAAATGAGGCCGCCGTCGATTATAATAGCCGCGTTTCAACTATTTTATCCGAAATTAAAAATTGTAACGAGTTAGAGCAGCTGACCATAGCGCAACAATATAATAAGACCGCGGAAAGTAACGCGATAAAAGCATTTTTAACAGAACTTAGGCCTGAAATTTATAGTCGTTTGCGTATTCACGAATACCTAGACGACGCGATTAGCGCTACTATTAGGGCAGAAGCCGAGGTTAAAGAAAACCATTTGAGATTAAAAATGGCTGAAAATTGCACTCGTTCAATTCGGTGCAGTAATTGTTTCGGGTACGGACACTCTACTAGCATGTACCCAAGTCAGTCCTTAGGCGGGCAACAAACCGCAAGAATACAATGGCAACCACGGCATTGCCAGCATTGTCAGCGCTTGAGCCATACTATACAAAACTGCTGGAACATCAACCAACCAGGAAGATCTTGGAACCAACCTACTCAAGGACCCCCGAGGAACAACCTCCCTAATCAGACCAATGCCAAACGACCACAACAAAACAATCATACACCAGTAGCAAGACCGCCTCCTACCTAGTCATACTGCAATAATATTGGACACACCGTCGATCAATGCCGGAAAAAGGCTTACGAAGAAAGACAAAAAGAAACAAACCAGCAGGTATGTAAAAGGTCCAACCTCATAAAACCCATGTGCAAGATAAAGAAACTACCATAGAACTAGAAAATGGAAATTTCCAACAAGGATCCGCTTGCTTTATGATAGACACCGGGTCAGATTTAAATTTAATTAAAAAAGATGCACTTTCTCCTGCTGCTCACATATATACCAACGCTCTGTTCGAATTAAACGGAATAACCGAAGGCCAACTTTCGACTACAGGATTAACCAAAATAAGAATTTGCAACACCGAAGCCATCCTCCACATAGTAGAAGATTTGCCCATAAAACAGGATGGAATATTCGGAAACGAATTTTTCATACACGCTGGAGCCGACATTAGATACTCGAAATCATTTTTAGCAATAGAAAATGACAAAATACCTTCGGAAAACCGAGGAAGGAAAACAGAGATGCCCACCGCATGTCGAGGTCGAGAAAACGAGGCACGACGGCAGTCCAGCGTCCCCCGGGCCAAAAACCCCAACGGAATGAGAGGCAGAAAAATAGATCTGCCAGTTGGAGGAGCGACCCTCCCAAGAATCGAGCCGTGGAAAGCCGGGCCGAAAAGGAGGCGTCCGTCCGGGCCACAACAGAAACACCAAAAGTGGCCGGCCATCTATACTCCGCGGGGCCAATAGTCGGTAGCATAGCCGTGGACCAATTGTCAGGACATAACCTTGACTTCTCCACGTTCCCTTTACTAGTCCAAAGGACCTTTAGGGATATGCAAGCAACGAATGACCGGCTTGCTAGAAAGCTACCGTACTGTGCATTCCTTCATGGATGCACGTCAGCTCTCGCTGCCAGTATTATAGACGACACAACAATTATCCCAAAGTATACAGGGTGTTCGGCTACTGGTGGGCATAATTTTAAGGGGTGGTAGCTGGGGTGATTCTGAACAACTTTTTCCTTTACCAAAATGCTGGTTAAAGCTTAGTTTTTGAATTATTAAGGTTAATGCAATTATTAAGGATGAGGAATCATGGTGCATGTGTGATTGAGTGTTTGTTTAGTTCCTCATCCGAAAATTGTATCATATAAAGCGGAAAACATCAAATATGACAGTCACCCTTTTTACTTGACAATCGCATAGAGCGGGTATTGATGTGCTCTTGTGGATTTTAGCGAGTAAACAGGTTTCTTGTCATACAGCGATGTACTGGAAAATTAGTGAAGATTCGTTAATTCATCAATGTTAGTGAAATGTTAATAGAAATCTCGCATCGTAAATTCATTAATGAGGTAAGCGTCCGAGTATTCTTTTATATCGTTAATCAAAAAGTAATTTTTTTTTTTAATTACTTTAAAAAACTGCTCTTGATCTTCATCTTTATTTTCGTTTAATCCATACAATTAGTTCCGTTAATAAATTTATGCTTATTAATAGTTGTGTATTTTATAACTACTTACCGGTTGACGTATCATCGATGACGGTAACTACGTTATCGATGTCACGCAATTTGTTTGTTCACGACCAAGGTCAACCGTCACGCTCGAAGCTGTCGCTCCCGCGTCTGTGCGCGCGCTATTCTCGCGCTCTGATTGGCCAGTGTTTTTCCTTAATAATTGAAAAACTATGCTTTAACCAGCATGTTGGTAAAGGAAAAAGTTGTTCAGAATCACCCCAGCTACCACCCCTTAAAATTATGCCCACCAGTAGCCGAACACCCTATATAGTGCGTTAGTGGTTCTTATACCATACTCCCCACAGGTTAGAAACTCCTCCTCAATCGCCAGACTTAAATCCTATCGAACATGTATGGGCGAAACTGGAAAAAAATGTGCGAAAACATGTCATAACATCGAAAGAACAATTGAAAGAAACATTATAAAGAGAATGGTGTAATATAGAAACAGACTTCGTTGAAAATTTGGTGTTGTTGATGCCCGATAGATTTATAAAATTCCTGCTAGTAATGTGTAATTAATCGAAACTGAGCAAATGAAATTTCTGTAATTTTAAATTTACACGAAACTTATAAACCATTAAAATAGAATGAGCCAAGCGCAGAGTTAAGGCGCCTAAGTCGACGCTTATGGGATACCATGAAAGGCGTTGGTTGCTTAAGACAGCAGGACGGTGGCCATGGAAGTCGGAATCCGCTAAGGAGTGTGTAACAACTCATCTGCCTAAGCAACTAGCCCTGAAAATGGATGGCGCTAAAGCGTCGCACCTATACTCCGCCGTCAACGGCAAATGCGCAAGGAACGGAATTCAGATCCCGTTCTCCATGAAGCCTTGACGAGTAGGAGTGTCGCGCAAAAGGCAAAAAACTCACAGAAAAAATTGCAGCTAAATTTTATTTTACGTCGCCGTCGTTTTGGTGTCCTAATCCTCCGCTCGAACGATATGACCATTTTTATGATAAATTAAAAAAAAACCGTCATACGGCGAAAAAAAATGGTCACGGATCGGATCGATGGATCCTTCTCGATGTGTTGCGATGATATCGAACGCCTGAAAGCGATTTTTTATTGTTTGCTTGGTTAAATCTGATAAACTGACGGACGCAAGACGTGTCGTCGTTGCGTCGCAGACGCGCCGCTGTTTATTTTTTTTACATGATTTGGGAATAAACACACCCATCTGGCGAAAGGGAATCCGGTTCCTATTCAGGAACCCGGCAGCGAAACCGCATACCAATCGGGCCCTCGTAAGAGTGTTCGTCGGAATAACCCAAAATGACCTGGGGACGCCGTCGGGAGATCTGGGAAGAGTTTTCTTTTCTGTATAAGCGTTCGAGTTCCCTGAAAATCTCTAGCAGGGAGATAGGGTTTGGAACGCGAAGAGCACCGCAGTTGCGGCGGTGTCTGGATCTTCCCCTCGGACCTTGAAAATCCAGAAGAGGGCCACGTGGAGGTATCGCACTGGTTCGTACCCATATCCGCAGCAGGTCTCCAAGGTGAAAAGCCTCTATTCGATAGATTAATGTAGGTAAGGGAAGTCGGCAAATTGGATCCGTAACTTTGGAATAAGGATTGGCTCTGAGGAGCGGCGCGTGTCGGGCTTGGTCGGGAAGTTGGCCCGGCTGATGTGTCGGGACTGGGCAAGGTGAACGGTTGGCGACTTCGTGTCGCGTCCTGGGATCCGAGCTCGGTCCCGTGCCTTGGCCGCCAACGGATCTTCCTTGCTGCGAGGCTTCTTGTGACGGCTCCGGCCGTCCTTTTCGCCTCTTCGGCCGCCATTCAACGCTTAGCTCAGAACTGGCACGGACTAGGGAAATTCGACTGTCTAATTAAAACAAAGCATTGTGATGGCCCTCAAGGGTGATGACGCAATATGATTTCTGCCCAGTGCTCTGAATGTCAACGTGAAGAAATTCAATTAAGCGCGGGTAAACGGCGGGAGTAACTCTGACTCTCTTAAAAAACATTTAAGCAGCACGCTGGGATCGAATGTATTATAGAGTAACTATAAGAATAAAAGTATTGAAAAGTGAATTGGAAATAGAAATTGTAAAAGGTGTATGACCGGAGTATATTTACAACTTTCACATGTGTAGTTGTGGATATCCATATACTAAGTCTGTATTTCACTTTAATAGTGAACAATTGGTAAGTACAGCACTGTATAAAACTAGTATAAAGGAGAGTTTATCAGTAAATTTTAAAATACTATTAACTGATAACCCTATTATTTCAATAGGTAAGTTAGAAGAACTAGCTGGTGACATAACAGAGTTAAACCATATATTAGAATATTCATTGTATAATTTTATATTATCATCAGATACCGACAGTTTCTTCAATTTTGAGTGCAGACATGACTGATTTCGAATTGGTAGGAGTCAAACCAACAGCATTGCTATCTCATGGCATTGCAAAAGAATATACTCTATTGGGTTTTAGCCCCCAGGAGTTCTTAGATACTCATACAGGAATAGAATTCAATTATAAAGAATTACAGAAGAACTTTAAAAAGCACTGTCATGATTACATGACAGATTTGTCATTAAATGTTAAATCTTTAGCAGAAGAATTCACATGTAAAATTATGTACGAAGTTGGGCCGGAAAGTCGAAAAGTCAAAAAAGGCACTGGTAATGAGGTCTGGAAATTCATACTGTCAAACTTTGACAATTCTAAAAAGCATTCAATATTTGTAGCCACATATAAACAGGAAAATTCTACAATGAAAGAAATGATGAGTGAGTATACACTTATACTCACTATGAAAAAAGCCACTTTAATTTCTCATGAAACTCTATCCCGTTTAGTGGACTTAGGAATGACATTAGATAAGAAAATCTTAACATCTCTGGCTGGAGCCTGCTTCAGCAAAGATGACCTTGAAGATATGGCAGCTGATTTAAAAATGACTACCATTGATCTTACCATTTGAATCAATTAAAGTACACAAGGTGGTGGACAGTATCTAGATAGGTCAGATATAGACATAGCTATATGTGCCACAATAGCTGCTACAAGAAATGTCAAAGATATCAATCTTAAGAAATCTATTTTAATTAAAACAATAAAACAATACTTGTCCAAAGGTAAAGTAGCTAACAAAGATAGAATGAAAATTATCCAAAAATATGCCACAGATGGGGTTCCATCTGACTTATCATATGAAGTTTTAATGGATATGTTTGATAAAAATGAAAGAGAATTTAGTGCATTGAAAATACAGAAAGCTGCAATACATTCACAAATTAAAAGTAAAGTGCTAACCCCAGTTATGCCTGTTGGTGATCCAACCAAGGATAAAAACAAAGATAAAATAAAAAGTAAGTCTACTGGTAAACACAAAGAAATAGGTAAACCTTCATCTAGGTGTGATTCACCAATAACGGAAGATACAATATCCAAAAAGGAATCACCATCTGATTAAATAAAGCAAAAATAAAAATGAAATCAAATAAAATAAAATTAAATGTAATAAAATAAAAGTAAAAATAAAAATAAAATACAAATAAAATTAAATATAATAAAATTAAATGTAATATAAATAAAATTAATAATTAAAAATTAAAAATTATTACTTATTGTTTAGGATTATAACTTATGTACTGCAATTCGTAGCGTCTTAAAATTGAATGAGGCGCGCGCTCTAATTAGCGCGCCGATCATACGGTGACAGCTCCTGCCGAATCGACTTACCGAGCGCCGCGATCGGAAGAGATTGAAGGAATTCGGCAGAGAATCGAAAGAGTCCAGTCGCAGCGAGAACTCTCAATAAGCACATGAGCAGAAAGCAATATCGGGCGATACAAGCAGGACGCCGGCGATTCGTACATCAATCGAGTATTCGTGAACATTGCGCAAATTCACAAACACTTGTGGACCACAAAGGTTCCACCGCAGGTCTTGCAGCTAGCCTCGGTGGCGCCAAGTGCCAACCCCACCTCCTCATGGTGTGGTCCGGGCACCGGATTTTCTGGTGGTTGACGAGGCTCTGGCTGAACGTGGGAAACCCCGTACGGCCCGTCGGGTTGCCTTCCCGTCGGGTTGATCGCAGTAGACCCTTTCGGAAAAAGAGAAAAATATAATTTCCGGCGGAGGCCTCGGACCATCGGACCTACTGTTCCTTCGCTCTCGGAGTGGATCCCATCTCCGCCTATTTCCCCCAATGTTAGTGTATCTCCCGAAGCAGTCCTGTCACTCCCGTGTCCCAATTGCGGCCGTGCGTTTGCGTCGAAGATAGGCTTGGGTGTCCATAGAAGAGATCGGCACATCCGGCAATCGTCAACGAGGAGATTGATATGCACAGGGTGAAGCGACAATGGGGCGACGAAGAACTGCGCCTCATGGCTAGGGAGGAAGCCATGGCTGTCCGGCAAGGTGTCCGTTTCATCAACCAACAACCTGATGACTGTGGTCCCCGATCGTACTCTTGATGCTATCAAGGGTGTGCAACGGGGACAAAAATATCGGGACCTTGTCGCGGCCGGCATGGCAGATTTGAACGCGTCGACTCTCAGCTCCAGTAATGGCCCTGAGCAGGCGTCGTCGCCTCCTGCCTCGTCGCCAGTTGCGGTTTCTACATCACGTAACCCTGTGCAAGCTGAACCAACCCCTCCTGGTCTCTCGCCTTCCAGCATTTCGTTTCTTGGACACCTCGGTCAGGACATTAAGGGGGCCATTAATGGACTTATCCCAGTGGTCCTTAATATCCGAGGGTGGGACACTGACAACTTGTCCCACATTGCCCAAGACTGTCTGGAGGGTATTGATGTCAGTGAGGGTGTAACATCTTGGCTTAGCTCCGTCTTTCCTCCTCAAGCCGAAGTCCGTTTGCGACCGCAAAAACGGCCCAATGTCCCACGTCTAGGACGGAGAGCCCGGCGTCGATGTGAATATGCTCGCACTCAGCGGCTATTCCGTTCGAACATGAGCTGGGCTGCACGTGAGATCCTGGATGCCACGAGTAACGACAATACGGTTACCCCTGATATTGAGCAGATGGCCCAGCATTGTGGCCCGTTTGTCGGACAACCCTCGAAGGTTGTCCCGCTAGCACCACCAACCAGGCCTCGGCCTGAGCTGACGCACTTGTGGTATCCAGTGTCGTGCGAAGAGGTGGCTGCAACCACCTTGCCACCTCAATCCGCCCCTGGACCGGACGGCATTGGTGTCCGTCAATGGAGGGTCGTCCCACTATCTGTTCGGGTCCTCCTGTACAACATCGTCCTCGCTACTAGTGGTTTTTCGCCGGCGTTACTAACGAGTAGGACCGTTTTCGTTCCGAAGAAGTCTGGTAATCCTGACTCTCTAGGCGATTATTGGCCTATTTCGGTAACGTCGGTAGTAGTAAGGCATCTCCACAAGATCCCCGCAAATAGGCTTCGCGCGTCCGGTGTAGTAGACCTGAGGCAACGTTGCTTTGATGATGGCTGCGGCGAGAACACCGCGGCCTTAGCTGCCGTCATCCATGACTCCCGCTCTCATCTTAGGGAGCTGCACGTTGCCTCTCTGGACGTTGCGAAGGCCTTTGATTCGGTCTCCCATCAGGCCATTGCGAGGGTCTTGACCACCTTGGGGGTGCCGTGCGAACTTGTTTCGTATGTAACCACCGCGTATGCGAGAAGCAGTACGATGTTCGAGGTACGTGGTCAGAGGTCAGAGCTCTTGTCTATTGGCAGAGGCGTCAGGCAGGGTGACCCGCTCTCACCAATACTGTTCTGCCCAGTGGTAGACAGTATATTAGAGACAGCCCCCCCCCCCGTCGTCGGATACGACCTTGGAGGAAGTCGTCTTAATGCGTTATCATACGCTGATGACTTCCTCCTATTTGCCGCCTCAGTGTGGGGCATGCAGAAGACGCTAGGTGTGATAGAGCAGCGAGCTGGGGAGTATGGACTAACATTCAACGCCCAGAAGTGCTCGATCCTGTCCCTGGTCCCGTCGGGTAAAGAAAAGAAAATAAAAGTCATTACGACCCCCCTCTATCACCTGGGGCGCTAGGCCTTCATTCCGCAAATGTCATCTACTGCGAAATGGAGGTACCTTGGTGTTGATTTTCGCCCGACGGGTCCCAAAAAGGTAAAAGTCGACCTATCGACATACCTGGACAGGATCACCAAAGCACCGTTGAAGCTGCAACAGCGCCTTAAGCTGGTGCGTTGCTTCTTACTCCCCCGTCTCTATCACGTCCTCATGCTTGGACGCGCCACACTGGGGAAATTAAGAGCTTTAGATATTCTGACACGTGCCGCGGTTCGCAAATGGCTTAGATTGCCGAAGGACACCCCTACAGCCTTCTTCCACGCGTCCGTCGCGTCTGGGGGCTTGGGCATCCCCTCCTTGTCCACCACCGTTCCAGGTTTGATGCGTAACCGTTTGCTTAACCTGAAACGGTCGCAATCGTCGCAAATCAGGGTGATTGCGGTACTCCCGTGGGTGGCACGCAGTCTCCAGTGGGCTACGCATGCCTTTACACGTGAAGAGGGAGTTCTCACCTCGAAACACATGAGGGATAAATGGTGGACCCATCGGCTTTACACCAGCGCCGATGGTTGGGAGTTAAAGGATTGTCTCAAGTCGCCACTTTCAACGCGATGGGTAGACACAGACTTTCTCGGCATCCCCGGCCGGGACTTCGTCCAGCATGTCCATGTTCGCATCAACGCACTCCCGACGCTCATCCGAACGTCGCGCGGGGTGCGGCGACATGGACCGGCCACCCAATGTCGTGCCGGCAGTCAGTCCACCGAGACAGCCGCGCACGTCATTCAAGGGTGCTATCGCACCCATGGTGACCGTATCTTGAGGCATAATGCAGTGTGCCGTACACTGGCCTCAGGATACCGCAAGACCGGCTGGACGGTCCACGAAGAACCTATCTTCAACACAGCCGTGGGAAGACGCAAACCGGACATCGTTTGTGTCAAAACTGAGAGAGTCAGCGTTATAGACGCACAAATCGTCAGCGGACCAACACCTCTGGACGACTCCCACGAGCGGAAGCTTCGGTACTATGCCGATAATGCTTCCCTCGTGGAGGGTATATCCGCCCGATATTGTGTTAGGAAAGAGAACATATCGTTCTCAACCTGCACCATATCACGGAGGGGCGTGTGGTCGTCTAAATCCGCTGACTGGCTCTTGGGCTCGGGTTTGACATCTGGACTGTTACGTGGAATAACAACACGCGTATTGCATGGTAGTCACACTAACTGGACCAGGTGGAAACGTATGACATCTTTCGATCCACCTGTGTCCTAGGATAGACGTGGGATCGGGTGATGCTTCGATGAGCGAAACCCCAGACGAGGACAGCCGCCCCCCCTTAGTATTTCCCCTAGATAGTACCCCTTTGCGGCCAAAATATTAAAAAAAAAAAAGGTAACCATATTATTGTCACAGACTTTCCCACCTTATGGCTAATGGCACGTACAAGTGTGGGATACCGTTGGAAAGGGCTCATAGCGTGCATGTGCCCAAAAATACGAAATTTCAAAAAAGTGGTGGGGGTACAAAATTTTTTTCAAAATCTTTACGAGCCTTATACGAGAAACCTTTTCTTTTCTTTCGAAAGATGGCCTTTTCGATACCGTTTAAAGTACTGTTCGCGTTATGTACCGGACACCTTTTTTGAAACAGCTGTACCCGTTTTAATGTTTACACCCTTATTTCCACTTTGCCATCTTGGTTACAACCCCGTGCGTGGTGTTGTTGTAAAGGGCTCGAAGGTAGATTGATTTTCGAAAACAAAAATTTTGTAAATCGGGTGGGAGGGGGAATTTTCTTTAAATCTCGAAAAAATTTCAAAATGACAAACTTTTTTTAACGTTATTCGAAAGAGCGGAAAAAACCATACGCAATCCCCTTTGTCCGGAAGCTCTGGCTTCGACTTCCGGTTATACAGGGTCATTCAGGAAAAGTCGTCCGCCGGTATAATCTCCGAAACTATAGGCTTTGGAGAAAAATGTTTCCAACAAAAGTTGTGGGGCTTCCGTTACTACATCGTTCTACACCAATTTCAGTTGTACAGGGTGATCCAGAAAAGTGTTTCGACGCAATATCTCCGAAACTAGGCCAATAGAAGCAGCGGCTTATCAAGCGCCATCTTCTGTAAAAAGGAAGTAAATAAACCAAACCAAACCAATACCTCCGAAACTATAGGTTTTAGAGAAAAATGTTTCAGACAAGAGTTGAAGGGTTTCATGAGCATTATCTTCCACTGCCTCCGCCTTTACTCCATGGTCATGTATTATGGTCATATAAAGGTCGAATCTGTTTTTTATAACGGATACACAAATTTTTTATAATGTTTATGAAAAGCGGGGAAAATCCTACGTTAGAGCATAAGAAAATGAATTTCAAAAAATGTGGAGGGGGAAATTGTTTTTTCATTTTTTTAAAAAATATTAACAAATGTAAGAAATTATTTTGAGTCATGAAAGAGTGTCGGAAAAACGATACGAAACCCGTTTTGTTTCGACGCTCTGGCTTCAAGTTTAAATTATAGAGGGTGATTCAAAAAAAGTGGTCCGCACGAATATCTACGAAACTATAGACTTTAGAGAAAAATGTTTCAGACAAAAGTTGTAGGGTTTCAAAGACTGTTCCAGCCCCTGCTTTCGGTTTAGCTCCTGGATCAACAGTCGAGGCTATTTGAAGGTAGAGTCGATTTTTTGCAACGGGTACACATATTTTTGATCACGGGCGCGGAAAGCGGGCTAAATTCTACGTTAGACCGTACCGAAATGAATTTAAAAAAACGGGAGGGGATGAAAATATTTTTCATATTTTTAATAAATATTGAACAAGTACAATATTTTTTTGCGACATGTAAGAGTATCGGCGACACCCTATAGATTCCGCTCCGTTTCAAAACTCTGATTTTAACTTTGAGTTATACAGGACGATCAAAAACAAGAAATTACTTCCAAGGGTGAGGCAAAAGGGCACCATAAGCTGCTCCATATAAAACCTTAAAACTTTTGTTCGAAACATTTTTGGAAAAAATATATAATTTAGGAAATATTGTATTGTATTGTATTGGGGTTCTCTTCTTTTATGAAGAAGGCGTTTGATTGGAATTCCTCTCATTGTGCCCTCCCCTTAGGAAATATTGAAAAAATTAAATATTTTTGAAACACCCTATATAACCAATAGTAGAATAATCCCAAATAATAAAAACTATTTACGGCAAGTGGATAAAACTAACACTTCGAATATTAACGACAGAACACATTTTTATGCGGCATATAACTGAACAACAGAACCCTTCATATACGATGACACGCATGGTAATACAGGTAGCCCTCTTACAACACGGCATCTTATAACACGGTTTCGCTATAACACGATTGATAAATTGCGGGAATCCTCCTGCAACACGGCATCCTATAACACGGTTTCGCTCTGACACGATAAGAAAATTGCAAAAACCTTTGTACAACACTGTATTTCTACAGCCGCGGTGAGGCTTGCCGTCTTAAAGATACAGTGTTGCGGAAAGTATTTCTTTTCATCTCCGTGGCCTGAAGACAAAAGTGTCTCACGCTGCTGATCGGCAGTCTGCGTCGAACCACGGTGTGTTAAAAAATAATTTTTTCGTCTTTAAGACATTAAGTTTCAGTCCCAAGCCATGTCCGATAAAGATAAAAAAACAATGTTTAAGAGAAAATTTATTTCATTAAAAGTAAAGATACAAATCTTGGATCGTCTTTTGAAAAGAGAAATTAATACAAATTTATGTAGAATTAAAAAAAATATTTGTTTTTAATAAGTTTTCGGAACGTAACCCTTCTTTCTGTGCTGACTCTGGGTCTCATACAACACGGTTTCACACAACACGGCAGTTTTTAGGAACCTATCTACCGTGTTATAGGAGGGTTACCTGTACATCTATTTGTAGTTCTACGTTCGGCTTGGCAACAGCTCGCTCTCCTGCTCGCTCTATTCCTGTGCATTGACTCGCGCTTCTATACTACAGTGACGATCCTTTTCAGGATAGCATTGCAGTCCCTTTCCGATTTCCGTATTGTATTTACGTGGTAAGTATAAAGTATTATTCAAAAATATTTCTATTTTTTACAAATTCTGTTCCATATAATATATCTTACATCTATTTTAATAGCCTAATTATCGCCGCAAAAGTTGCAGTGGGATCTTACAACTGTCTGCTCCATTTACACCGTAAGTACATTTTATCGCTTAAAACTTCATATATTTTATAATAATTATGTTCTTTTTGGTACAACAGATATAAATCTTGACAGGACAGTGAACAATTCACGCCCGTCAAGGTTACATTTGGCTCATCGAACTCTGCTTTATTTTGGACGTAAGTACATTGTATCACTCAAAAATAAATGGATTAGGTGTTTATTCTGTTTCTTTTAGTGTACCGAAGTAAAGACAGGATCGTACGGATTAACGCACGCCCAGCTTATACTACGATTTACCAACTTTGTCTTCCATTTTCGTTGTAAGTATCAATTGTGTCACATACAGCTAAATAGATTTTGTACTAATTCTGTTACTTTCAGCTTACAGAATATCAATAATGGATGCTTCCCGAGGTCGTCCGATCAGAAAGTGTCGTCGGGGTACCGTTACTGGCCGAAAGGAACGCAATCGTAACACGCGAGTACAGTCCCAGAGCTGCTCTGAAACAGCTTCGTCGCCGGTTCCGTCAACACACGCGGTCGTGTCTGCAAAGCCACCGCGCCGTACGTTATTGAATCAACGAGCTCAGCGATGATGCGTGCTTCGGCTTCTCCCGCTCCGCAGCCATCAAAGTCTACCTCTTTTCGCGCTCCATCACCCGTTCGTCGACGAAGATCACGTAACACAAACGAGCCCGCTACTCCACGCTCGGTTGGCAGACCAGCTACTTATGCCGATATAGGTCCAGATGGCGAAGTGCTACCCTATACTGGACGGCGATGTTTCGGTCCACAGTGGTTACGACCAACTGAAGAGGACGAACAAGGCAGACGTACGCCCGCAGGTATCGACGAACGCCGGCGTCGATTGCAACGCGAGAAAAAGTATCGCTTGAAGGAATGCCAAGAAGTCGCCCGTCGTACCGGAGAAGCTACGGCCACGAGACTCTCCACTGACAAGTGACCTCACTTAAGTGTTACACGCGGATTTTAATGAAATTTACATATGTGGTAGTTTTTCGAAAATTAGTTGACCCATATTTTTTTATATCTGCTGACATGCATGTTGAGGGGATGAAAATAGCCCTCAAATTTGGGGGTGAAAACCTAACCTAACACATTTTCTTTAATATCTCACAAACTAGAGGGTGTAGGAGGGTGAATTTTTTTTTGTCCACACTGCATGACCAAACACTTCCAGTCAGAGCCCACCGAGGCCGGACACTTTTCTTCCTGCTGCTCTAACGGGAAAGTCGCGTTCACCCTTCGGCCGATCCACCCGTACATCCGTGAGATCTTCAATAATCCAGACCACTGCGATTTCAAATACTTTCAGGACACTAGCCGCTACATCAACTCTGCCTTTAGCTTTTGCTCACTCGGTCTCAAAATTGATAACCCTCCGCATGGCGCTTACTATCTGATTGGTAGAAGAGAAATATATCATCGCATTGGGTCCTTATATCAGGAAGATAGTTGAAGTACAAATGCAAACATGCCGTATGGCTCGGCCTACTTCTGTAATACAGAAACGGCCACAACACTGCGCTACGAGGCCACGAAATTAAGTCCTCGGATATTAAATAATATTACTCTGGATCATGCGAGAGAACTCGGCCCTTGCTCAGCAATTTCTGCACGCATACGAAAAACCACGGCCTACAGTCCACATACAACTGTTGCTTGGCCCTACTGGCGCCGGTATTCACGTCGGGCGTACTAACCTGCCGACTACACGCGACGATGCAGCGGTATTATACGGTGACCACGGTGGTCTTCCTCGCCAACACTACCAGTTGATCATCCAAAATCGTGCCATGCCGAACACCGAACCTCTACAAATCGTGAAGATTACTAATCCCCTTCTTGATGCCATGTTATATCCTTTGCTGGATCCGTACTCGGTAATTGGAGGGCACACCGGTATCCGTCATGCTATGGGAACTGATAACCAGAAATACGTCACTATTCGCGAGCATGCCGCTTATCAGATGGCCATTCGCGATGATCACGAGTATTTGCAGGACTGTGGCAAGTTATTTCAACAATGGTTGGTCGACAAAGCTTTACGTGTTGAACAAGAGAAGCTTCAATGGCTGCAAGAGAATCAGAGTGTCCTACGTCGTGATTCATTGCAGAATATCGGCGATTTCAATAATCACGATCAAAGGAACATTGTGACGAACAATCCTGACACCAGTGTTCCAGTGTTGCTGCCATCTTCATTCATCGGCAGTCCACGACATGCAATCAACACCATGCATGACATGCTGGCCATGTCCATGCAACTTGGTGCTGCAACATTTTTTGTCACGTTCACAGAAAATCCTGCTTGGCCCGAGATCGAAAGCAGCATTAGTCATGGAAACCGGCGAGACTTAAGGCCAGATATCGGGAATCGCGTGTTCCATTCCAAACAAAAGCGCTTCAAAGATTTAATTACCAAAGAGGCATTCTTCGGTAAATGCCGGTACTACGGCTATTCCGTGGAAATGCAGAAGCGACAGATACCCCACTCGCACTGGATCGTCGCTGTTGAACCGCTGTATAACTCAAGAGATCCTGAATACATCGATCGCGTTATATGCGCAGAAATTCCGGACCCGGAGGTAGACCCCGAATTATACGATATAGTTTGTACAAATTACCTGCATCTGTGTACTGAAATCTGTTCGCCAGACGGCGGGATCACATGCAAGAAAAATTTCTCCAAGGCCTTCCAGCAACATACACAGGTACAGTTGAACGGGTATCCACTCTACCGTCGGCGAGACAACGGCCAGCACGTTATGAAGAGGTGCGGTCAGATAACGGTTCGGTTGGATAATCGTCATGTCGTACCGTACAATCCATACTTGACGAAGATGTTCGGGTGTCACATCAATGTGGAATACCTTTCCGGCGTTCGTGTAATTAAGTATATATTCAATTACATTAATAAAGGCCACGACGTAGCGCATATTGCCGAAATTATTACCTCCTAAGTGGGTAACGAAATAAGGAGGTACCGTACAATGAGATATCTTGGTTCGTCCGAGACCCACTTGCGCCTCATGAAATATAATCTGTACGGCCTCTCCCATACCGTACAGCGCCTAATGCTACATACGAGGGACGACCATACGGTATACTTCGCAGACGGTTAGGCAGGTCCTGCGGCTAACACGGCAGCTAGCCGTGACACGCAACTCACGGCATTTTTTAAGTTAAACTTATATTTATACTTATAACTGATATTTATCTGATATAACTGATATTTATCTGATATTATACATAACTGATATTTATACCGTGATATTCCCCAGAACTTTATATGGAGCAGTCAAGCAAAAAAATGGACCGCCGGAGTCCGACAATCGAACCGAATTGGCAGAATATTCTAAGTAGCACCGAATATCCCAGAACTGGCTGCGACTCGGCTTTTGCTCCACCATGTTAAGGGTCCCCGCAACTGGGACGAGCTCTTCTCCTACGAAGGCAGAGTGTACGCCTCCGCTCAAGAAGCATGCCACGCACGCGGACTCATCGATAGTGGTACTGCCTTCCAGGAGACCTTAGACGAAGCCGCGCAATGCCAACGTCCGCGGGCTTTTCGTGTCCTCTTCGGACAACTACATGCCCTGACCCGTCCACCCAACGGTGCTTCAATGTGGGAACACTACAAAGAAGAACTGGCGCACGATCTCATCCGTATCTACGGTACCGCCGACAGTCTACGCTTCGCGCATGGTCTACGTAACATAAGATTGATCGCAGAGGCTAATATGGTTGACTGGACGAATTTAAACTCCCTGGAACCACCGACTACCGCTTTCCGTCAACTGGCTCTATTCGATGAGTATGTTGTGCCTAATGAGGAATACGCTGGTCGGCTAAATGCGGGGCAGTTCAGAGCGTATAATGCTATTGTAGACACTCTAAGTTCGTCGTACACAGACCCTACCTGCTTCTTTCTTGATGGTTCAGGTGGCACTGGCAAAACGTTTATATACAAGGCCCTCATACAACATTTCAAAAATAACGGACACGTCGTCGTCCCATCCGCGTGGACCGGAATAGCGGCCTTTCTATTGCCTGGCGGCCGTACCTCCCATTACTTCTTCAAACTACCGACTCCCCTCACCGAACATTCAAATTGCAACAGAAGCCGTGCCAGTGTCGGAGGCCAACGCTTGATGGCCGCAAAATTGATTATTATAGATGAGGCGTCCATGTGCGAGCGACGTGCACTAATGGGGATGGACCGTATCCTTCAAGATATAACGGATAATAGTCAACTGCCGTTCGGAGGTAAAATAATATTACTTGGTGGTGATTTCCGGCAATGTGCACCTGTAATTCCAACTGCGCCCGCAGGTTCGAACATCGCCGAGTCCATTCGTAGCAGTCACCTTTGGTCGCAATTTAAGTTGCTTCCTCTCACGCAAAACATGCGTGTTGGATCAGGAGAAGTTGATTTTGCCGCGTATCTCCTAACTATTGGCAACGGTTCCACCAATGTTCCCGACACGGACATAACCAGTATCCCGCAAGACGTATTATTTCATGGGTCGCCTCGAGACCTAATTGACTGGATGTATGACAGCAATCTTACAGAACCGAACCCTGATCATGTCTTGCTTTGTCCCCGCAATGATCACTGCGACTTTATTAATAATATTATACTTGACTCGCTCGAAGGAGAACAACGAGTTTATTTCTTGAAAGATAAACTCATTAATCCGTCCGCCGAAGCTATTATAGATTATCCGCCAGAACTATTGAACCACGTTGAAGTGGCTGGCCTGCCCCCGCACCAACTGCGTCTCCGAGTCGGCGCCATTGTTATACTAATACGAATCATGTCCCCGGTCGATGGTCTGTGAACGGAACCCGCCTGCGTATCACCTTCCTTGGCAGTCGGATATTCGCGCCAAAACCTAACCGGCACTCACATTGGCCAAGAAGCGATAATTCCCGGAGTAAGATTAACACCAAGCGACAGTATCCTGGGAGTCGCATTTAGCCGTGAGCAATTCCCGGTGAAGGTCGCATTCGCTATGACCATAAACAAGTCGCAAGGCCAGACACTTCAGCGCGTCGGAATATATCTGAAGGACAGTGTCTTTGACAACGGCCAGCTGTATGTTGCCATGAGCCGCGTTACTTCCCGCGCCCAGTTTCGTATCCTTATCGGCCACGCAGCGTATCCAACACATCCGGACCCATCGCATACCAAGAACATAGTCTGTAACCAACTACTTACGGGCGGATAAATAACTTCTTCTTTTATTTTTATTTAATATGTATATAACTTGCGGGCTATTTTATTTACTTCAAATTCATATAGGTAAACTCATATACCGGATCCCACTTTATCCACTGTCGGCCCGGGCCACTAGTAACTATGACTCTCTTATGGGACCTGTGGCCCCAGGCTTAAGGCAGAAGGGTCTTTAATCGGCCCGGAGGGTACAGCGGAAGCCTCCTCGTGGCGAGAGTCGGGAGGGGACCTTCGGGTCCTCTGCTAAGATCCGCTGGGGCTCAGGTGGCTGGGCTGACCACCCGGCCATCAGGCTGAACCGGTCACCAGTAGACGTGGGGAAGCCTCGGATGGGTGAACCGCATTTGGCCCCGCGCGTTCTCTCCGGCCTAGGAGGCCGCGATCGGGGGTCAATGATAACGACATGGCTATGCACCCTGACACGATTTTGATTAACACTCATGATTGACAACATTTTATTTCTGCGGTATGCCGATGAGCTCCGTCACTTTGAAGAGGCGCACCGGCGGAGCTCTCTGATTTTTCGTTGTGTAAGATGTTTAAAGGAATTCAGCAAACAGCATGCCGCAGATTGCCATCGGCCGAAATGCTCAGGGCAGCTGCCTGCAGAGGAGGGTCTGCAGTGCGAATATTGCGAAAAGCGATACCTAACCCCACGGGGTTTAAGTCTGCACCTGATGTACAGACATCCAGCTGCAAGAAATGAAGTGAGACGTCTTGCAGCCGAGGTCCCGAGGGACCCCCTTGCTCCTCGTGCTCCCCGTCGGGGAAAAGCGGCTCTTGGCGGAACTAGAGGAAAAGTTCAAAAACGAAAAGTATATCGCCAAGGCCATTGCGGGGGTCCTAACCACGAAGACGGTAAAACAAATCCGGGACAAAAGGGCCGATGGCCGCCGTGTGTTGAAAAGTCAACGGACTCAGCACACGGCCTGACCTGCTAGCCTGGAGCAGGTCGAAGAGGAGAGCCCTGCAGAGCCACACCTCACGGACAGTGATGAGGAATGGGTTAACGCGACGCAGAGCCCTTCTTCTCCTTCCACTGATGAGGTCCTAGTGGAAGAACGAGAGGTTCCTACCGGTCCTAAAGATGGTGAGTTTAAAACCTGGGCAGAGGAAGTCACCAGCAGCGCTCTAGGGGACGAAGAAGACTTCCCGGGACCGGAGAAATTCCTCACTGAAATAAGGGCTCTTCTCCGATCCGCCCACCAGAGCCCAGCCTGCGTTACGCAGGGCGATATCGATAAGGTCTATGACCTGTTCGTGTCGTCTTCGCCGTGCTCTGATGGGCGGCGGAGGAGGACGCGCAAACGAGGGTCCGGCAGGAGAGCTTTCCGGCGGTATATCTTCGTCCGGACCCAGGACGTCTACAAGAAAAATCCGGGTCTCCTTGCCAAATATGTCCGCAATGGTGTTGACTATTGGGTGCAAGGACAACGTCCCTTGCAACTAGAAGATATAAAGCAGACGTACGATAAACTGTGGGGAACAAAGCCGGATGTACGTCTGCCTAGTCTGGGTGATCAGGAGGAACACCTCCCCCTCAGCAACCTCTTAACATCTATCACCATCAGTGATGTAAGAGTTCGGATCACCCGCACCAAAGCGGACACTGCTCCTGGCCTCGACGGGATCCGTAAACACTAAATATGGTCCCGAGGAGCAGAAAACTCCCTCCGAAAGCTGTATAACCTACTAATGGTTACCGGGATGCAGCCAACTTCCTGGGGAAGAAACCGCACCATACTGATATCGAAAGAGGGGAAAAATGAAACAGTTTGCGAAAACTACCGTCCCCTCACGATTAGTTCTTTGCTGTGTCGATTATACTGGGGGATAATCGACACTAAGCTTAGACTAAAGGTGCGAGGCACCCCTCGTCAGAAGGGTTTTGTTTCGGAGAGGGGGTGCTATGATAACGTGCACATCCTATCGGAAATACTTGCTCAAGGCAAGAAGCAAGGAGGCCTGGTCGCAGTGCAGCTCGATGTGTCAAAAGCATTCGACACAATGCCCCATGACATATTGGGCCCAGCACTGCATAAGAAAGGGCTACACGAACATGTGGTACGGCTCGTGTGCCAATCGTATAAGGATGTACACACTAATATTCAATACGGTGGGGGAACTATCCCAGTCCATCTTCAACGTGGGGTTAAGCAGGGGGATCCTTTACCCTCCTTCTTGTTTAACATGGTTTTGGAGCCGCTCCTCCTCGCGTTGGAGAGCCAGCCCGGGTTTAAAATAAATGAGGAACAGGAAATATCCTGTATGGCCTTCGCCGACGACCTGTATTTGGTCGCGAGCGACGTACCACAGGCCAGGAACCTCTTGAATATCGTAGCGTCATACCTCAACGCCCTGGGGATGACTATTTCGGCACCGAAATGCGTAGCCTTCCAAGTGGTGCCGAGAAGAGGTTCCTATTACATTAAAGATCCCGGGTTGGTTTTAAGTGGTGGAGAGCGTGTCCCGTTTGCGAATGCGGAGACACATATTAGATATCTGGGAGTAACCATTACTCCCTGGACTGGGATAGATCTCGGCGACCGCCGCGCCGAGATTAATAATGCCCTTAAAAGGGTAAAGAGGCTGGCGTTAAAACCCCACCGAAAGGTTGAATTGCTCTCCACCCACCTAGTCCCCACTACACATATCACCTGACAGTGGGGGCGGCGCCCGTTACGCTGTTGAGGACCCTTGACGGAGAACTTCGGGGGGCCGTCAAGGAGATCCTGCACTTACCACATTCAACAGCGAACGGGCTGATATACGTTGGAAAACGTGATGGGGGACTAGATTTCCCGAAGCTGGCGATAATCTGCGTCAGCTCCAGCTTAAAGTCAGGGTTCGCATTCCTCAACAACCCTGACCCTGCCATTCAAGCTCTCGCGCGGGCAACTGGCTTGGAAAATAAATTAAAACGTCAGGCGCGGGAGGTGCGCCTAAAATGGCCAGTTGCGTCGGTCTCACAGGTCGACAAGTGGAAGGCAAACGCAAAGACGCGAGAGCTAGAGGAGTGGGGAAAATGCACTGCTCAGGGGAAACCAGTGCATAATTTCAAAAACGACAGAATAGGAAATGCCTGGCTCTATAATCCGACTCTACTTAAACCAGCAAGATATCTAACAGCTCTGCGGTTCCGAACCGACACCGCAGGGAATAGAGTCGCGATTAATAGAGCCACCCCCACTCCTGGATACGCGCTGCAGGAAATGCCGTGAGTTACCAGAAACACTCGCGCACATCCTCGGACAATGTACGCACACTAAAGCAGAGCGTATCTGCCGCCATGATAAAATAGTCGACCTGATCATGGCGGAAATCCCCAAAAGATACAAAGAGACAGTAGTGATCAAGGAGCCAAAAATACACACAAAAAATGGAGCCCTCAAACCAGATCTGGTGGTAAAGAGCCAGGGAAGGGTCCTCGTGGTCGATGTAACAACCGGCCACGAGGATGGGGACTACCTAGAGAATGGCAGGCGGGAAAAGATCAAACGGTGAAGTCGCCCTATAGTCATAGGTGCGCGGGGAGCGTTACTACTGCGAACGATTGAAGCTTTGCTGCGACTTAATATTAAAGATCGTAAAACCCTTCTGACGATGTCGCTGTTGGCCCTCCGGGCTTCAATCGAAATATACTATAACTTTATTGATTATGATGCTCCCGGGCGTGCTCGTAGGCTCCGCGAGCCGCCATAGTAGATAGCACGTAGAGAAAGCTAGAGTACGCAGCAGAGATATACGTATTTAGTTATCTATTTCTTTATTCATGTGCTTGTCCGTGTATATGTCTATTTATTTATTTATTCATATTCATAGTTATTTAGTACAACGGCAGACGATTTAATATCGGACGGCAGGCAACTGCGCAAATAGTTTTAAAATTCCGACCCTATTTTATATATTGTTTTATTGAACGGACAATGCATGTATATATTTATATTTGGATAATTTTCTGTATATATATTTTAATATGTGACATAATTAACTGACCGTTGTACTTTTCAAGTAAGTGTTGTGTGATTATATATCTATCTATGTATTCATTTATTTATTTATTATATCTGCTGCGGTTCTAGTTGTGCTACCTACTGGAGTGAAGTGCCTTATACACGCCTTACTCAAGGACGAAGCGCCCTTTACACGGTTCGTCCTTATAAATTTTAACGATATATATTTATTTATTTATTTATTTCGATTTTATTGACACGACTGGCATTTGGCTCTAGTCTTAAATAATTTGTTGGTGGAACGTGTGCAAAGATTTAAAACCTAAATATTATTATTTATTAATAATCGCCCGTTCCACGTTGTTTAGGCTGCCACCTGGCCATAATAGGGTGTAAGAGCGCCTCGACGTAAATAGGCATGAAGTCTTAAGTACCAGGGAGCCTTAGGTGTCTATGGCATTTCGGTGTTACAGACGCGATGCAGACCCTGTAGGCGGTCGCTCGAGGTGTCGGGTTGGGTAACCTTCCTTGTATTCGAGATCAGCCCTACGAGTCTTAGTTAGCAAGCAGCCACCTCATCGTTGGTTCCCGCCATTAGTAACCCGTCCTTTTCGGCTAAAGCTAAGAGCTGCCTCTGCGCAATACGGTCCTGGAGGGTTGCCGGCCCCCTCGACTTTAATATGATGGCCCTAATACAAGAAGAAATGAATACTCGGATAAACGAAATACACACGCCGGAGGGCCCTCAGGCTCTGCCAGCCCAACATTTTCTGCTGTCTCAGCGGGACAGAAACTAACCTACAACTGTAGGAAACCCGACTGTGACCGATGTTTTTCCACTCCCATGGGTAGAGGAATTCATTAACAGCGTGCCCATGAGAACTGGCATGATGAAAGGCAAGTCGATTCGATCGACCGAAAGAAAGCACCGTGGAGTGCTGAAGAACTTGCGCTCCTGGCACACCAGGAAGCGCATCTGATTCTTGATGGCGTTAAATTTATTAATTAGGCTCTATTGCCCTTCTTCCCGGACAGAACCCTAGAGTCCATTAAAGGGCAAAGAAAACAACAAAGGCACAAGGACCTGGTCCTGAGACTTACTGAGGAATTGACGATAGAGATGGGACAGTCGACACAAAATCAGAGGGTGGATCCACCTAGCCCTCAGGATGGAAATTTACTTGCATCAATTAAGGCTCTCTTCGACCAGCTTGAGCCTATGACTGGTCCCACTTTTTACGGCGATAAGCAAGGTCGAATCTGTGAGAACGTGACCATTTGGTCCAAAGATAAAATCTTCGAGGAGCTGGAGATTTATCTATTGAAAGTATTCCCGCCAACAACTCGGGACAAACATAAAGCCAGTAAAGATGCAGCCAGCAAGCCTCCGTTATCCAACAGCAAAGCGAGCCGAGTTGAGTACGCCAAAACACAAAAGGCATGGAGAAAGAATCCTTGCAATTGTACAGGGACAATCATAAAAAGTGTAACAACTGCCAGTGTTCCACCCAAACAGAATATGATCGAGTTTTGACGTACTGTCATGACGAAGGGGACTTGCGAATCCCCTGACAAAGAAATCAAGCGGCCAGATATACTGAAATCCTTCCCGGAGACCACCACCTGTCCGGGTCCTGACGGACTTACGTCAAGACAGCTACAAGCGGTTCCACGCTCTATACTGTGTAAGATATTTAACCTTTTTATGGTATGTGGAAAGCTGCCCAAACATCTACTCTCAGCAAGTACAACATTGATACCGAAAAAGGAAGGCGTGCTTGAACCAGGAGACTACAGGCCCATAACGGTCCAATCTGTTTTATCTAGGACCTTCCACAAACTACTGGCAAGGCGTCTAATGGCTCTGGTACAGCTTGACAATAGGCAAAAGGCTTTTATACCGACCGATGGTTGCGCTTCGAACATTTTCGACCTAGACTTAATCTTGAGATACCACCGACAACACTTCAAGCTATCATACATGGCTTCTATCGACATCGCTAAAGCTTTCGATTCGGTGTCACACAAAATAATCGAAGACACCTTGGAGATCATGGGAGTGCCTGACCCCATGATCAGTTATATTATGGATACTTATAAGCGATGTACCACCATTTTGTCGTGTAACGGCTGGGAGTCAGACCGAATAACACCGACATGCGGAGTCACCACGGCGATCCGCTCTCGCCAATCATATTTAACATGGTCATCGATAGACTACTACGGCGAATACCGAAAGAGATCGGCGTGAACATTGATAATGTTCCCTACAACGCCCTTATGTTCGCCGATGATATGATTTTCGTGACCTCTACGCAACAAGGTCTGCAAATCATCATCAATTCTTCGTCTGACTTTCTAGCCAAATGCGGACTATTCATAAACACGGCCAAATCCTTCACGGTGGTTTTACGAAACGTACCGCACCTCAAAAAGTCTGTTGTAGACGCGAGGACGAAATTTGAGTGCCAAGGCTCAACGCTACCATCGCCAAAAAGAGAGAGCGAGTGGAAGTATCTAGGGGTCCCATTTACGCCCGAGGGACAAACGGTGGCCAGTTACAACTCCAAGAGGCTATAATTAAGTTAACTAAGGCACCGTTGAATGCCGCAACAGAAGCTTCTTGCCCTTAGAGTCCTAGTACTACCAGGTCTCTACCACCTCTTAACGTTGGGTAACACCACATTAAGTAGACTTAAAAAGGTGGATATTATAGCAAGGGCTGTAACCCAGGGCCTCCCTGGTTAGGAAGTGGCTATCCTTACCCCATGATGTACCGAATGCATACTTCCACGCCAATGTTAAAGATGGAGGCCTGTTTATCCCATCGACAAGATGGCTTATGCCCATCCACCGAAGGCATAGACTACAAAAGTTCGCTGTGGCGGATCAGCCATCCTGTAACCGTGTGGGTTACATAATTAATGGTACACCCTGTGTATTTATCTATCTCCGCGGTAAGAGATATCCCTACTCCAGGCACAAGCCGTGATCATAGTCGCGGGGGTACATACTTACAATTAGAGTATTTGCCCCACTTCAGGGTAATTATGCGTGCGCATCGATCCCTTCTCGATAGCGATCGAAGGATGTCGATGCGAGGATCAATTTCGACACTCTACGTCTGGAAGCGAACCTAGAAGGATCTCTCTAAATCTATTCAGCGAAAATGGTACGCAATCGGCAGGTCAAACCGACCTGGTAAGATAGACAAACCGGCTATCTACCCTCGACGCATACGCGCCTCAAACCGAGGAGTCACAAGTTCAAACCGAACTGTGGCACTGCTAGAATACGATTATTAAAAGTCCTTTTTGTTGTGTACAGCGTAGTTGTCAAAACGAGAATTTTTATTATAATAAAGTCAATTTCTAAAGTCGTTTAAGTATAAACTTCGCTGAATAGAAGAAGACGGTGAGTAATTGTTGTTTGTGAGTCAATTCTAAAAAGTAGTCATCGACGGTAATCCCACAGTTGTAGATAGCGACTGAGATCGTCCAATTATACATTTTGGTGTGGTACAGCTCCCAGGCTCATACAGGCAATTGAAGTGTCGCTCGGCCCACGTAAAGTGTCCCGCCGTATCTTCTAATTGTACCTGTGTGCCCTTGTGAGAGGTAGTCTCGCGGGTGTGAAATTGGATGGTTTCTGCCACATTTGATCGGGGCACAGCTCACAGACTCGTTTGAGCAACCAGAGTATCGCTCAGCTCACGAAAGTGCCCTGCCGCCACTCCTTGGTTGTACTCAAATGCCTTTGTGGAGAGGTGGACACGACCGTGTGGTACTGCTGTCTCACTGTTTGGAAGTAAGTTTGTTCGAACATAGTTCATACTCAAATTGGGTAACCGAAGTGTCGTTCAGCCCACATATTGTGCCTGCCGTCATCTTCTGGTTGTTCTCGATTGGTTTATGAACTTCATAGTACAGGCACCATTTGACTTTTCCCGAATTATTCGACAAAGTCGATCTGAGTGTTTCTGTACTATACGCGTCGCGAATAATACGATCAGATTAGAACTGTTAGAATCAGGTGTCCGGCTTCGGAGGAAGTCTTGAGCCCAACTATATTCTTCTTGACAAACTCTTAGGTGTCTCAACCTGGTTTGGACTTCGTGCGTGTCTCCACCGGAACAACTCCCCCGATTTATCGGCCGAGTGTAAAAGGTGCTGCGACGGTCTTCAATCGTACTTTTCACCAAGAGTTTGACTCCAACGGCAGAATCACATTACCAGTTTATTTTTCTTATAAAGTTCAATTTCTTTTCCACGTGCCATTGCGCATTAATCTATTCAAGCCTTTAAATTTGATATAAAAGGTATTTTCGTACGTGTCGGAATTATCGTTTGGGTGAGAACTTAGCAGATAATACGTCTATTCTATTTGTTCATTAAATAACACGGTCATTCTATACTGAACTGACGATTTCTATACTGGGTTAAGCAAAGCGTGCGTGTTATTTTATTTCGAATTTCATGTAACGAAATTGATTTTACAGAACATATTTTCTTTAGTATTTGTTATTATATCATTTATGTCTAACTTTCTTCAACGACCAACAGACCACTCCGCTGTCAGGTACTTGGAGGCCCGAATCCCTCCAATAAAAACCCTTAGTAGAACTTGAATTATAATTACTTTGTTTTCATTTTCATGTATACGCCCTACCTGGGCATAAACCTGACAAGATTCACCATAAATATAATTATAATGTTTACAAAAGTGGTCCCCAACGTGGGGCACAACAAAAGTTAACAAATCTCGTTTACAAAATTGGCGCCCAACGTGGGGCACAACAAAAGTTAACAAATCTTGTTTACAAGTTTCTCTCATTCTCCGTTGGCGACAATGGAGAGTCGTGTTTACTGCGGACATCACGGAGATGTATCGGTAGATTCTCGTACATCCCGACGACCAGGCGTACCAATTAATGTTGTGGCGGTTCACTCCATCTGAACCAGTACGAACGTACCAACTTTGTACGGTCACTTATGGTAAGATCTCGGCCCCCTATCAAGCCCAACGCGTTATCCAGCAGCTCAAGGAGGATGAGGGACCCGATTTTCCTCTCGCGATCCCGGTATTGCAAAACGAGCGATACGTCGATGACATTATGTCAGGCGCAGATACCATCCCTGCCGCGATCGCAAAACGACGCGAAACCGTGAATTCTCTGGCGCGAGGTGGATTTGTTCTTCGGAAATGCGCCAGCAATGACCCTGAACTTCTAAAGGAAATCGACCCGTCGATCCACGGATTCGCGCTGGAGCGTCCCTTTGCCCTTGAGTCCAAAGTCAAGATCCTCGGACTGAGATGGAATCCAGCACGCGACGAGTTTAAAATTTCTGCAACGCTTCCACGCTGTGAAACACCCACAAAACGACGAATTCTTTCCATTGCCGCACACCTGTTGGATCCTCTTGGCTGGCTCGCACCAGTCATTTTGATACCGAAGATCCTCATGCAACAGTTGCATGGAAGCTCAAGCGAGGATGTGACGAAACCCTTCTGGACGAGATCGCGTCACGGTGGGTCACCTTCTACGACGAAGTGACCGCGCTCAACTCCCTATCCATCCCTCGATGGTCCGGTTACGGAGGCGAGACTAGAAGTGTCCACCTCCAGGGATTTTGCGACGCGTCGGAACACGCGTATGCCGCGGTAGTTTATCTCGTAGTAACAATGCCGTCTGGACCGCGCGTTCAGTTGCTTCTAGCGAAAACGAAGGTGGCCCCCGTGAAGACTCTCACCATTCCCCGACTCGAAATGTGCGCGGCAGTATTATTGGTACGTTGCATGAAATGTGCTCTTCGATCACTCCCATTTGAAGTCGCGTCCATTCATTGTTGGAGCGACTCCACAATCGTTTTGTGCTGGCTTCAAAAACCGCCCTCCACTCTAAGGGTTTTTGTCGCGAATCGGATCGCTGCCATCCAGTCCGAATTACCTGCCAAAAACTGGCAACACCTTTCGTCCGAAGACAATCCCGCGGATTGCGCAACCCGTGGACTACTTCCTTCCCGAATTTTGACCTTCGACTTGTGGTGACAAGGTCCCTCCTGGCTCACGGCTGAACCCACTGCGTGGCCAAATCAACCTCACCTCACTCCCGTTCGCAACCACCCTGATCCCGAAATGAAACCCGGGACCGTGCACCATGTGCAAGTTCAATGGGACTTGTACACCCGCATCTCCTCGTGGCCGCGCCTTCTGCGTATTACCGCGTATGTACGCCGTTTTGTAACGCGATGCCGATACCCTGACGTAGCAGACACCGAAAATTGCTTGTCGCGAGACGAGGTCGTCGGCGCAAAATTCTTCTGGGTGCGACACGCGCAGCGCAACGCATTCGCCAAGGAACACCGGTCATTGAAAGGAAGCGATCCGCTTCCATCAAATTCTCCTCTTCGCAACCTCGACCCGTTTCTGGATGAGTCCGGTCTCATTAGAGTAGGTGGACGTCTGCGAATGTCTGATCTTCCGTTCGCCGTTCGGCATCCAATAGTGCTCCCGCAAGGTGATATCGCAAAATTCCACCTTGACACCTTCCATGGAGGAGTGCAATTAATGCTTCGCGTCCTTCGGGAGAATTATTGGGTGTTAGGCGCAAGAAACCTCGTGCGAAACCATATCCACCGTTGTGTCCGGTGTGTACGGGAGCGAGCTACCTCCGAAACGCAATTCATGGCAGACCTTCCAAAATCACGCATCCGCATCTCACGTCCCTTCACTCACTGTGGCATTGATTACGCCGGTCCCATTCGAGTTCGACCAGCGTCCGGTTGTGGACGTACGACCATCAAAGCATATATTGCCGTATTCGTGTGCTTTGCGACCCGCGCAATTCACCTCGAATTAGTCCACGACTACTCCGCGAACGCCTTCATCGCCGCGCTCGAACGGTTTTGCGCCCGTCGCATCGCGGGATTCCAAAATCCCTTTACAGTAAATACAGGGTGTCCCGCGACAGGTGTAAGTCCCTGAAAGGGGTTGTAGAGGACGTCATTCTGAACAAGATTTTCCTTTGCAAAAATGGGATTTGAAGCTTCGTTTTCGAATTATTAAGGAAAGACACGGACCAATCAGAGCGCAGGTATTACGCGCGCTGAGAAGCGGGAGCGACAGCTTCGAGCCTGGCTGCTGAGCGCGAGCAGGATAGCGAGGAGGATAGCGAGTTAAAAAGAAAGAGACGCTGCGATCGTTCGCAGTCGGCAAAGATCAAAAGTCGCTTCAATTGTTTACAATGTTAATGCGTTGCTAACTTTTTTATTTTGAATTAATGTTTCATAGAACTTTCTCCATCATATTCGTGACATTTTCCTGATTAAAATAAGACCAAACATGACGTAATTCGGTTCATATTTACTTGCAATAACTTATTCGAGTAAAGTCCTCGATGTAAGCGTAACATTTGAAATTATAAATAAATATATTCCGAATTACGTCGTGTTTAGTCTTATTTTAATCAGAAAAATGTAAAAAATCTAATAGTAGAAGTTTCATATGAAAAAAAATAAAAAATAAAAAAGTTTTATAATTACATTAGGATTGTCCCACCGATATGTTATTGTTTCTTTACGTTTGGTATCCTTCACTCGCTGTCCTTTTGTACGTTCAGCAAAACATCAATCAATGGTGGACCTGTACGATATGTGCAACAGTTCAGACCCGAGAGAGTTGCAGATATCGAATATTTACTGTATTCCGATAACGGGACCATGTTTCACGGGGCGGAGCGTGAGTTACGCGATGCATTTAAGACCGTCATGACCAGCGAAACTTTTCGAAATCGCCTGCTAAAGGATTCAATTGGTTGGAAGTTTCTTCCTCCGGCGGCTCCTCATTTTGGTGGCTTGTGGGAGGCTGGGGTCAAAAGTGTTGAAGCACCGCCTGAGAAGGGTGCTCGGCGCCTTCACCCCGACGGTGGAAGAATTCAGCAAGTTATTGTGCAACATCGAATCGTGTTTATACTCACGACCCCTGGCCCCTCTCAAGGATGAGATCGACTCCTTCGATGCCCTAACACCAGGGCATTTTTTAATTGGTACGGCGTTAAAGAGCATTCCCATGCCCTCAGTCTTGGAAATTCCCGAAAATCGACTGAACCGATGGACGCTCATGCGACAAAAATACGAGCAATTTTGGCGACTGTGGTCCCAAGATTACGTTCATACCTTACAACAAAGATCGAAATGGCGTGCACGTCGTCCAAACCTCCGACCTAATGATTTCGTCCTTCTAAAAGAAGCATCGCTTCCTCCTGCCAAATGGCATCTCGGTCGAGTAATCGAATGTTTTCCCGATGCCGAAGGATTAGTGCGAGCCGTGCGGATACGAACGGAGTCAACCACGCTCATTCGACCGATTACGCAACTGTGTAAATTACCCATTCCGAATCATACGAGCGACGAGCATCGCGAAGAGCTCAGCGTGAGACGTGACGATTCCAATAAACAGGAATAAGTGTGGTTGTCTCCCTCGTTTATTCACCTATGAACGAAAAGCAAGTCATCTCTCTCCCGATGTGGCGGACTCACGTGGTCCGGCACCAACCCTCGATTAGCACTCCGAGGTCTGTGAGTGTCACCGATCTGCAATTAATTTTGTAACCAAATTGTACCGATAAATGCGAAGAAACCCTTAAGATTAAGAGCTGAATGCCTGTGTGATGTGCGTCAGTATGTGTGTACCGTAGCGCGTTGACCGATAACGTTTTGCTGCTTTTTTTTTTTTTTTTAATCCCTCCGTGACCATTACCTTTAACTTCCGAGGGTTATAGTTATATCTTAACAATCCAGGATAATTTAACGAAGTACTCCATAGCATCGCCAATATCGTCAATAACTGCAGAAGAGGTTGCGAGAGCATTTTCCGAACACTTCATCTGCAAATTCGGAAGTCCTAAAGCAATTTTAACAGACCAGGGGGCATGCTCCATGAGCGCATTGATGAAAAAACTAGCCAAAATTTTCCATATCCATACATACAGAACATCATCTTTCCACCCACAATCGAACGGATCTCTGGAAAGAAGCCACCAAACATTAATAGAGTACTTGAAACATTTTCTCACACAACGAAAACAATGGGACGAATGGGTACCACAGGCGATGTTCTCGTATAATACCAGCATCCACCAGGGCACAAAATTCACTCCACACGAACTCGTATTCGGTAGAAAAGTACGGCAACCGTCGAATTTTCCAACAGAAGAAAGTCTTTCCACATATCCTGATTACGTTGATAAACTCATTTCAGTACTACACAATCTTCGAAGCACCGCTCGAAATAATCTCAAACAGGCTAAACACAGACAGAAGTACTATTACGACAGAGGAATTCGACCCAAACATTACAAGAGCGGCGAGGATATATTTCTATTAAATCCGCCGCGGAAGAATAAACTTGAGAAGGAATACTCGGGCCCCCACAGGATAATTAGAACCATAGATGACAACAACTTAGAATTACAAATAGGTGGTAGGAATAAGAAAAGGATAGTCCATAAGGACCGTGTCAAGCACGCTTATCTACCAATCAAAGATCGAAATTCGATCGAACGATGAACTTCCAGGGGGGGAGAAAATGCTTAAATCGCCCCGCAAGCTCGCCGATCGCATCAGTAACTAAGTGGAAAATTAAGATGGATATTGTGGACGCAATTTGCATAATGGACCACGGAGTGGCATTTGCCCACAAATGGATCGAGGACCCGCGACGGATGTGTGCCGGATGCGCCCTGATGAGCGCAGAAGATAACAAGCCACTGTGGAGGCATGCAGGCAAGAACCAAAACACTTAAAAAAACAACATCATATATAAATATCTCATTAACGCAACTTACGAAATAGGGGTACATCATTACGTATTAGCAGAATACACACTCGCCATGCTGCAGTGCAGCCACTGCCGGGGTGCGCTGGGAGAGATTCGCCCGGCGGTGGCCTGCACCCTGTGTCGGAACCAAATTAAAAGTCAAACCAAAGCAGAGGCCAGGGCATACCGGGGCGGTGCCCTTATGTCGACTGAAAGAAACCCCCCAGTCATAGAGCTCGACTCGGTAGAAATAAAAAACGACAAGTTATCATTTAAATTAACAAAAAATTCTTTTTTTTTTTTAAATAAATCTCGCATTATTCGATAAATAAAGTCACATTTTTGTGGCTATCACCTATCCTACACTATTAATAGTAGTAATAAGTAAGAGGAAATATATATATATATAAATTTCGAAGAAGAGGAAAAAAAAAACCCGCGCCGAATTACTAGCATTAGAGCGACACAATACCTCGCCATATTAGTCGAATCAACATGGCAAGAAGAGCAGGTCGTAGGATTGTACTCCGGAATTTAAAGGCTAAATTAAAGCGAAGTTTAGCCAAGGTAACAAGTTATATAGATATATACGTAAATAGGAAAGGGCTCATTCATTAAAACGGCAAAATTAGGAAAAACCTACTAGCAGCGGATGGAGGCTAGCCGAAATCGACACACCCGAACCTCCATGGCAAGATTATAAACGGATCGAGAATCGCCAGGATCCAAGGCGAGAAGGCTGGAAGCAGTTATGGTTATTTGGGCGAGGCATAATTTCACTCAGGAGCAGCGAGGAAGAATGCCGCTGCAACAGATGTACCACAAAACGTCTCATCAAGCAGTCTCTCGAGGACGAGAGACAAAAATAGGGAGAGAGATGTAACATTCCTGGAGAAATTTTTTGTTTTTTTTCCTCTCTTTCGCCCTCAGAACTATCTCGCTGTTAAATTACTTCATCTCTTTAAAGGTATTTCAATTTTGATTATCGACAGTATTTTTCTATTACCGACCGCGGCCATTAGATACGTCTATTACCATCAAATTCGGGTTGAACAGTCGGTAATACATATATACACATTTATATTTTTGATTTGCGAATATTAAATAATTATTAAGTTAGCGAACATATAAATTAGTTAGTCAAATGTTAAGCTCAAATATTATCAGACTCATTTATCATTTCGTTTGTTTAAATAAATAATGTAATATAAGAATTTTGTATAGAATATTCCATGCGTTGCGATTCTAGCTCAAGACTCGTAGAAGGAATACGATATGTTAGAAAGGGGTAGAATATATATATAAATTTTTCCATTAACGATGCTATTGAATATAAAAGTTATTAAATAATTGTTTGTCAAATTAAAATGTAGGAAATTAATTTAATCATATAAACTGAATCATTGATGGCCAAATTCATATATTATTCTAATTGAGTAAATAATAAATAATGTATTGTAATTGATGTATTGTAAATATTTCGTACGGAAGATTCCGAAACGCTACGCGCGTACGTGACGTCACGATAAACAAGATTCCTTGGAATTAGCTCGCGATCTCTAGAGAGAGATAGAATATATTATTTCAATTAATGATATTATTTGATATTAGAATTATTAATTAATCAAATCTATCCACACACAAAATTAGCGAATGTTATGTTAAGTTTAATTACCGACACTCGAAGTCAGATACTATTTTATTAACCTGAGTAAATAATAAAATTGTAATCGTGATCTATGGAATATTCCGAAGCATCGTATGCTTCGACATATAGTTCAGGTCCTTACTGGCGTACGTGCGTAAAGCATAGAAAAGGACAGAAAATGTAATTTTCATTAATATGCAATTAGTAAATCATTTTTGTATTAAAAACATTAACTATGATTCGGAAACCACTATTGGCAATATTAGAAATTCAATTACTTTATTAATTAGCGTTTAATTAAGAATTATATGTAAATTTGCGCAAAATTGTACACATCACAACCTTGAAAAGGGTAGGGATTTCGAGTATAAAAGGCCGAGCGAAACCAGCCTAGAAGCAGAGCAGAACAATTCTCGAAGTCGAGCAAGCTAGAAGTCTTAGACAAACTAGCCCGGAACAGTATCCGCTGGTCAGAGCCGAAACGATTTTTAACTCTTGATTGGAAGAGCGGGTATATGCCATTTGGGTACTTGATCGTTGGGTCGTTCTAGTAGCTGGCGAGCAGCAAGCTCCCCATTCAAGCGGTCTTGTATCTGGAACTCCGTCAGGAGAGTGCTATGTTTAGCGCCAGGAAAGGTTGAGACATCAAAACGAGAGCTCTCAGCTACTCTAATGCATATTGCAATTTTTGACTAATTACTAAACGCGCCATCAGATTCGCGGAGTTAGCTTGGGGTAGTCTAGGCTTCCCATCTAAGCAGCTTGGTATCTGAAGCCCGTGTCTTTTGGGTGGCAGTCGAGTAATTACGAATTTACAATTAGAGTCAATTTGTGATTTGTTCCCTGTTAGACGTATATTGTTCATTTGATTCTGGATCGTTGGGTCGTTCTAGTAGCTGGCGAACAGCAAGCTCCCCAATTAAGCGATTTGGTTTTGAGTGTCAGTGTATGATTTGGCAAAAGGGTCATGAACAATTAGTTGTCGAGTCGCAAATTAAAAAGAGTAACTGTTCCGATGGAAATATATTAACTTCATGTCAATCTTAGGATCTTGAGTCAAGTTAAATTAATTCATTAAAGATTATTGTTCTGTCTCTAGCGAAATACACGTAGTCGACTACACCGCGTCGGGAAATTCAATATAAAGTATTATTCTCAAAATTATTGTAAAAGCGAATTTAGGCGACGTCCGAATAGAATCAGACCTAGGTAGGATTTGCGATAGCGCCGGATTTCAAACATATTAATTTTGTTAAACTTTACAACTGCATTTCGAGTCTATTTAATATTGTAAAAGCATAGTCGAGTTAGCCTCGTCTGGAAATTCAGTATATAGGACTTCGAGTTAAATAACCAAAAATAGCGATTCTATTAAATTCTTCTAATAATTACGAATAGCGTAATATTTAATTCATATAGTTTTCTGCTCATTGTACGACAATACCTATTTAGTTATTTATCTAGTCGTTCATTATATCAATTTATATTTCATATACTTTTCCTATTTTCTTATTTTTTTATTTTGTTAATTGTTAATCATCATTATTATTTTATTGAATAAACCTGCTTGTTGAAAGGTACTGACCTGTGGATTTCACTCCTTAACCGCACACCACACGAATCCCACATTCTTTATATTTAGTTATTGCAAGACGAGTCGCTCAGTAGGTAAATACCGCTCTTTATCTCACGAGCGCTGTAAAATTTCTGTAAATTGCTCCAGAATCGTTACATATGCACTCAGTATAAAATTGAATCAATTTCGGTTCCATCTCGTTCTTCCAAAACGTGTCGTTCCTTTCGACTTGTGTGCATTTTATTCCTTTTCGGGTCCATATGCAAAATATGCAATATGATCTACCCGTTATGTGCAGCTGTCCTTGCACTTGGTAAAAATATTGATGCATTCTGCTGAACGCAGTACCTGATTCGTCTTCAAATATCCGTCGGATAAACCGAATCGACTTGATTGCCTCTTCCGGCAACAAGTTCTTAGATGTTTTTGGGCACTTGATATCAACGATGCGCTCTTCGTCGATAACACCGTCCGGTGATGCTCCCAAGAATGGATGGGAGCTATCGATATAAAGTCCACATTCTTTGCAGTTCTTCACGGGCAGTTTCTTCACATTTTTGCCCGTATTTAACTGCAGGAACCTTAATGATCTGTGGAGATATTAATCTTCTAACCAAGTTACCACACAATGTTCCACTTGTTGGGCGGCACACACTTGCGAAATTGGATGCCGTTCGAAGTTTCGACTTGTAGTTGTACCATAGCGGATTTTTGCTTTGTCAATTGTTTCTATTTGAATGGCATCCTTCTTTTCTTGCCAATTACGGAGCGTCTCCATATGTTTTTCTTGTTCTAACTTATAAATAGTATTATCCATGTCCGGTTTTGCTGCGTTTGCTCCATAATCGGAATCTTTTTCGGAGTGGAATTGTTAGCGCACGCGTGTCGCGATTTGTGTTTCCTTTCGTCTCTCAACATTTTTTTCATTTTTCTTCTCTCTTCTTGCTTCCATGTTTGATGTAATTATGGACGGTTTCTTCTTCATCGCTCTATTTAACTGTGAAAATGGTTCCTTCGTGTTGTATTGTAACATGGCAGCAGCACATCTTGACGTGTACGAACCTCTTTGGCCGAAATTTAATTTTTTCCCACCGATGTACTTCGCAAGGACGCCGTTGAAACTCTCCATAGTATTGTTGTTACAGTTGTATAATAAACTCTCTGCATGAGCTGTTAGTGGCTAAAGTATTTCTTTTATTAGCTGATATACTCCCATATTCTTCAATTGCGGGACGATGTTTGTTTCATTTCCTTTGCTTTTTCCATCGCAGAAGTAATTTATTCTATTACATTCTGCGTGTTCGCCAAACACGTGACTTGGAACATTGTAAATGTCACAGTATAAATTTGTAATTTTTGTGGCGATTGGTACATTTTCATTACTTCTATATCGTGCGGCTTTTACGATTGCCGTTCGCATCCGTCGAATGCTGTTTTCCACAGCTTACCTCAATGTACCTACGGTCGTTTTTTTCACAATTTCTTTCATTTTTTTGCAGAAATTCCGTAGCAAATGATTCGTGCATTCAATTTTCTTTACACGAATCTCTGTCTTATACGGATCTCCGTGTAGAATCTTTTTATAGACGCTGCTATCTCCGTCAGCGATTAGCGTCGAATAAATTAATGCACGCTTTTCCACGCTGGTTTTAAATCCTTCTACAATTGCATCGCTTTCCATAGCAGTGGCTGCTCGACTCTTGCTCCAATTTTTAAAACACACGTGTTTTCGTGGTGCTTTCTGACCTCTTGCAGCACATTCGCAAATTATGCATCTTTTATTTCGCACACCAATGAATAAAACTTTTCGGGTGTGATATCCAACTATCACACCAACTCCCGAGGCAGAGTTATACGCGCCGGTGCGATACGATCTTTTCATCCAGCTCCCATCGACGACGACGGGAATGTGTGGAATTCCAGATTGCGGAGCAATGTCGCCTCTTTCAATAGATAATCGTTTTTCTTCTGCAGCCGCTGCTATCATTTCTTCTTCCGCAGCGACAATCAACGAATTTGCTATTTCATCGTGGTGTTTTATAAATTGTCTTTTCGTTTCATACATTCTATGTTCATTGTTGCCAAAAATTCTTCCATCTGCGCAAAGCTGCCTCCAGTAAGCATTGTTCCAGCCACAGCACTACGGTTTATATCCATTTCTGGCACTTCTTCGGGTTGACTGTGGATTTCGGCTTTGTAGTTGCACATAGTGCACACTACGCTGAGCGTAGTCTTCAGGCCTGTCTGTTTCATACCGGTGATTTGTAAATATTTTACTCCACAGTCTTCCCTATTATCGGCATGATCGCCTATTTTTTTTATTGCCTCAAACATGTACTGCATGTTTACGATATTTAGCGTACTTGAAAGGGACGAGGTTTCTTCTGTCTTGGCTGTTACTCCTTTTTCTATAACCAAGTTATCTTCTTCGCCATCCGAAGACTGTGCCGATACGGTCCCTTCCAAACTTTCTTCTGTTTGTAGTGCTGGAGTTACTTCCCATGACGTAAACTCGGATGTTCGTCCAGCCGATGTTGATGGCCGATTTTCGCATACCTCGCCAACTTCTCTTTCCTTGCCGATTACGTCGACATTAGTAATTTGCGTGTCCCTTTCTGGGGAAAATAAGCAACGTCGCCTTTTGCGGCATGTCGCCTTTTGTATTTCAAGTGTATTTGATTAGATGTATTTCAAAACCACTTTAGAAACTAATTTACTTAACGCACTCAATCACTTTAGGAACTAATTCACTCAATCACTTAAAAAAAACTATATGTGTAATACAAAAAATTTTATATTTTGTCGTTTGAACTCTTTGTAAAACACTGTTTTCTGACCTGTACCCGATCTATTGTTTTCGGACGTTGCATTAGGTAATATGATGTAATATTGGTCATCGAATTGCGTAATGGTGGTGGGGCTGTGGGTTGGAGGTGGAAGTGGGGAATGGGAGTCGGAGGCATAGCTTCGAATCCCGGCATCGATCGTCGATTCAGCAATTGCAAATCGACCGTAAGGATGAACACCGTTCAAGAAGTAAGTAATTCCCGTATAATGACATGTGCACGATGTCTTGAAAGTGTTAGTTCCGACTTAATAATATGAAAATTATTTATTTATAGATGGATATAGAAAATCAACAGCAAGACCATCTGAGGAAAGAGGAGGAGAAAAAAGAGAAAGGAAAAGAAGAAATAAAAGAGGAAAAAGAAGACAAGAAGGAGGAAAAAGAACATAAAAACACCGAGTTGTCCCGCAACAAAGTAAGTAATGTGTTCGAAATTTATTTATTACGATTTATTTCCCTACAATAAATTATATATTGGCAAAAAATAATTCCAACTAGCATATTGAATTCTGAAGTGTGTGTCCATGGCGACGTACACTGCCGCTCAAAAGTACGTGGACACTTATATTTTCTTGAAATTTGTGTTACATATTGTATATTTTTATTGTTAAACAATATTTGTTGCTAAATTCCATTATGAATATGAATGTAATGTATTATAATAGTACTAAATTAACAATTTAGTTATTCAATTTTCTTAAATAAATAAATGTCTATGGGATCACCTTGATAGACAATTTCGAAAAATTTACAAAATTGGAAAAACATTTGTGGGAAATCCTAGAATCGGTGTAGAAAGCTGTTAATAGTGAAATACTGAAAAAGTTAATAGCCACGATTAGTAAACGCGGTTATAAAAGCACGCGGTGGATATGTGAACAAATAGAAAATATAATATGTTATTATTAAAATATGTTCTCTAACACTGTACGAACTGGAATACATACAGGTTAATCAAAATAATCAGAGGTATCATAACTTTTTTTTGAGGCATTTATAAGGATTCAGGAAGTGTCCACATACTTTTGAGCGGCAGTGTATGTGTCCATATTGTTTGCCCAACGAATTTGTTGACAAAAACTGACGAGAAACGTCGGCGCAGACACACAGACAGAATTCAATGCGCTAGTAACAATAATTTTTTGCGATTTTCTTCAGAAACATGTATAAGATTTTTGAAAAATATTTTACATTTTCATTTCTCTGTTTCAGATTCACAAAATGATCAAGCGGATGATCCGTTACGGTCCAGGCGGCCGGGGACAAGGCGGCGGGGGTCGCGGAGAAACTAAAGTTTATAATTTTTATTAAATTAATCATTTTAACTATAATTTTATCATTTTTAATAAATAAATAAATTATTAATGAATAATCTAGTATTTCATTTGCGGATCTCCTTCCCTTTCGGCTGCCATATTCTTTTCGGATAATTTCACGTCAAATCGATCAAATGTTTAGTTGAATCAATATAATTCCTTTTGCTTTTATATTGCGCAACTGCCCTGTTAGTCATATTTTCTAAAACTTTTTTAATTTGGATTTTTTGACATTTCATCAATAGATTTTTGATATTCGATTTATGTTCGGTAAAACATCAATCAATATAAGACCTATACGATATGAGCAACAGTTCAAACTCGAGAGATTTGCAGATATGAAATATTTACTGTATTCTATAAATGTAAAACTCCAAACCCGAAGTTTTCACAATTACGGAGAGAATGCTGTATATATAATATCTGTTTATCCTGTAGAAATGTATAACGATAATTGAAAAAGATTTTTGCCTCTGAAGCTAATGCATTAATGTGAAATTTTGATAATTATTGATAATTATTTAAATTATATTTTGTAATAAGAAGACAAATTAACAGAAGTAATGTGTTATATTATTTTGTGTTATGATATAAATTCGGTGCAATGTGATTCAGTTATTATGACTATTAAAGAACAAAATTTCAAAAAGTTGTTTGGGTAAACGCGTAGAGTCAGCGACGCTACGATGCTGAGGTTCTGGGTTCGATTCCTAGCAACCGAAGTCGCATTTTTCTTTTCCCCTATTCCATTCAATTAATTCACAGTATCGTTGTCTAAGAATCAGTCGTTATTCTTACTACAAATATTTCGATAATGGTTTTATTTTGCTTTCTGTTTAACCCTTTCGTTACGGCAGTCCGCTCCGCCGGAGTGACACCACTGATCGGGGCACCGCGCCGAAAAGTGTGCACAATGCACGTCGGTAGTCTTTAGTGTTCGCTATTACGTCTTTCAACGCTATCTTGAAATTCTCTTATACGTACACTTTTTTAAGACCTACATAACAACTGTTTCATTGTATTGTATGGAAAACATGAAAATGAGTATATTGTATGACTATTTTATAGTCTGCACCCGTAAGCACAGGTCGTCACGCGGATGCCGGATATATACAGCACCCGTACACACAGGTCGTCAAGTGGATGCCGGATATATACGGCACCCATAGCAAAAGGGTTAAGTTACGGAAATGGTACATCCAATGAAGAAGTATACGAAATATAAACAGAACATGATGCAATTGAAAATATTTCGGTATTTTTAATTCGTTATGAAATGAATAATGTAATTTATTTGGTAATTTAATTGGTATATATTGTAACGAGGCACTTTTTTTTGCCTCGTTACGAGTAGCCACCAGGCCCGCCGGCCTCCCTCCACTGCCCAGGCGACATCCTCGCCGCCGGAGCGAATGGAGGGATGAATGTGCTTTTTATATATAAACACCGCGATCCCCCCCATTCCACCCCCGACGATGCACCGCGGCCGCCAGTCGAAGAAGGAGCCACGTCCCCGGTCGCGAGGAACCTCCACCCGAGTGATGGAAGCGCGGAATGGGCCCACCGGAGAGCCACCAGCCGCCGCTGAGCGGTCGTCGGGCCACCCCGTCATCCTCCGCGGGGGCGACCGGCAGCCAAAGAAGAGGGATGCCAGGCCTGGGGACCAGCCACCCCCAGCCACCACCCGAAGGGGGGGGGGCCCAGGACCTGGCCACCAGAGGAGCGCGGTGGCCCATCTCCGACGCCGAAATCGGAGCTACGGAGTAATTGACACGTCGCGTGCGCTCTTGCTAAAAGCACCCCCGAGTCTTTATTCCTTTCTTTTCTTTTATTTTTCTTTTTCTTTCATTCTTGTTGTCCCCTTCGTTTTTTTTTCTGCGTGCTGTGTTTGTACAAGTGTTTTGGTGTGTGTGTGGACTATTCTCGATTACGATTCAGCTGTACCGCGCCGAGAAGGAAAAGGTAAGACTTTTTTCTTGCCCTTAGTCGACTTACGCCCCTTTTCGTCGTTAGCGTGTTTGTGTGTGAGTGTGAGGGTGGTACCCTACCGAGGGACCACCAGCCCCGGCGACGAGGACCTTAGAGGCCGCGTATCGTTCGCGTTGATTTTCCGCGTCTCCGCGCCGTTTGGTACGTTATCGACACCGTCACGGTTCAGCGTTTCCTTTTTTTTTAACATATATTTCGAATCTAGGACCAGCGTCCCCCTTTTGTCCACACCACAGCGAGGGTGTGCTCCTGTGCATGCGTTAGCGTTCGTTTTACCGCGATTCTTTCTATTTTGTATCTCGAGCCCCCGCGCCGCGAAAACCCCTTCGCGTTTGGCGAGTGCGGACCCTTTTCCTGGCCGTGATCTGTACCGTGAGGGGCTCGTTTTCATTTCGTTAGACTGGCCCATTTCGGCCACAATTAAAGATCACCCTTGTGCTAATACTCGCGGGTTGCCTAATTATTTCTTGACCCCCCCTGATTTCCGCTTTCGTCTGAGCAGCCGGAAGGGCGAATTCCCCGGACGAGTGCCTTTGCACTGGCGCCCGGAAATAAAATCGTCCGTGGTCGTGCACGCAGGTAACAGGAGGGCCACTTTCCCTGGTCGCCCTCCCCCGAAGGGAACTTACTTTTCGTCCCCCGGACCAGTACGTCACAATATAAATGCATATACATCAATCTTTATACTCTTTGTACTATATGTTATAAACTTTTATGAATACGTAAATAAAGTCGCCATTTACATTTAGCTGAACATTTTAATTATGTGACGTGCGCAGTGCAATGCGCAGTGTCATACCCAGTCCAGAAAATTGTATGCAGTTATCGACCGTTTCGTGTTTTCGTCAACGTTGTAGGTAACTTGACCAAAATCACGAAAACATGCGACTGTGGGGTCCTTAATCGAAGGAGGACTCCACTTTACCCACTAATGTTAATCGGGTAAATAATTACTCGTGTATTTAACGTGAAAAGTTTAACAATTTATTAATAAAAACTACGTAACTATTTATTATGTTAGAATTTATACTAGTCTTTGAGTTAGTCTCTAGGATTCACTATTACACACAGTTTAACAATTACAAAATATAGTTCGCGAATGAATACAATACAATGGCGTTTCGACACGTCTGAACAAGAAAGCGTTTTCCGGGAGAGTAAGTTTTCTCTCCCGAGGGAAATCCCCTTCCAAGAAAAAATGGAAAATTTTAGGCAGGAGAAAATCGCACCCTTCAGCGGGACGGCTGAGCGGAAGTAGGTGTCGCCACACGACCAATACTACAAGCGCTCGTGGCGGATAATCGTGAAACTATTATTGTATGGCGGAACATCGTTGACAGGCGCCGGTGTGCATAATCGTATTTTTCGTTTTATTTCTTCCAAAAGTGATAAATTGACAAAAATCGTCTTCAGGGGATATTATACCGCTTCAGTAAAACCCTGTCTGGTCAGTTTTTGGTGAGTAAATCTCTAAATTGTCTGTAAAACGAAAAATACGGCGCAACGTGTCTAGGAACCGCCATCTTGATTGTTTACATCTATGTCTGTCTCACGCTTACGTCTCATGAATTTTTCGTTTTATTCAATCTGTGATGTTTGTTGGCGTCCAAACGAACCAGAAAGAGTATTGGGAATGGCTACCGATGTTAGGACTGCTCGCAAAAAGTGAATTTATGCAACTATCGAGGCTCATTTCGAAAAATATGAAATCGTCTCTCTTTCTCGCACATCGCCTATACGTGCATGCCCCGCTACGTGTGAGTTTATGCACACAGATACTGCGAGACACTGTCCTTAATTTGCGAGGCTATACTGGGAACTGACACGTTACACTGTACAAAGGCGAAAATCAATTTTGAGCAGGAAACTTTAACGATGGTAACGGATACTGGCCTCATAGAAATCAAAATAACTGACGATGACGGGCATGAACCTTCAATTAATACGATCTCCACTATCGAAAAAGCTCCAGATCAAGACAACCAAGCAGTTCAACCCATAATATTGTCTATTCTAGACTCCGTACAAGCAACATCAGGTCAAAAGATACAGTTGGAACACATTGTTAGGAGTTATCCGCAAGTTTGGCAAGACAAAGTCGGTCGAATGAGCTGTTATGAACATCATCTTCGCGTAAAGGATAATGCACCATATTTTAATAGAACTTATCCTATTCCGCTCAAATACATCGAAGCGGCAGATGCGTAAATCAAAAAGATGCTAATCAATAGCATTATAAGACCCAGTACCAGTTCTTATATAAATCCGGTGTTACCAGTATTAAAGAAAAACAGATCGGTTAGACTTTGTCTCGATGCTAGGATGTTAAATGAAATACTAATAGATGATCATGAAATGTCGGAAACTCCGGATGTTATTTTCCAAAAATTCAAGGAAGTAGATTTTCTAACGAGCCTCGATCTAACTAGCAGTTTTTGGCAAGTTCCGTTATCCGAAGAATCGCGAAAATATACGGCATTTATGTATCGTGGTCGATGTTACGAATATACAGTCACTCCATTCGGTCTTAAAACAAGTAGCGCTAGTTTAGTTCGAGCCTTACGTCGCGTTTTAGTCGGAATGGAAGGTGGTTTCGTGGTCAATTTTACAGATGATATTGTCTGTTTTTCCAGTACGTTTGACGAACACGTGCAACATCTCAACGAGTTGTTAAAAAGATTAGCTCATAACATAACCATCAATCTTGAGAAATGTCGATTTATGAGTCGCGTCGTGAAATTAAATTTCTCAGTCATATATTATCGGTGGAAGGTTTGAAACAAGATCCAGAAAGACTCGTTGCGATTCGACAATTACTTACTCCGCGCAATGTAAAACAATTACGCGGATTTCTCGGTCTAATTAAAGATACCTTTTGCAAGGAAGTGGTTTTGCACTACGCTGATATAAACCCTTTCGCTACGGGTGCCGTATATATCCGGCGTCTGCGGGACAACCTGTGTGTACGGGTGCCGTGTATATCCGGCGGCTTGCATATACGAGCAACATCTTTCGTCGGCAAAAAAGAACTTGCTGTATCGGTAGAGTATCTCTTGATTTTATCGACCGATATTGGATTAATACTCATAAAAGTATATTTCTGATTTGAAACAAGTTTCTTTTGTTTTCTCTAATCCATAGTGGAGTTTGTACTGTAAAAAACGGGATTGAAATACAAAACAAGGTATATAACAAAGGTAATACAAAACCTTTCTTGAACCGTTAAAAGAAATTGAAAAAGGGTGGGAGAAATTGGAAGGATTACTGTCCAATTTCAGAGTTTAAAGATTATCTTTTAAAGGTTAGAAACATTTATTTAAAAATTTTGTTTGAAGCTTTGTTTAAAATTTGTTTTGTAAAATATCTTTTGCGCCCTTGTAAGAATGCCACAGCGAAGTTCAAAGAGAATATTATTTTTGAATGGATTGACAGATTCAGAGTATGATTCTGGCAATGAAAACGAAAACAATTTTACTCTACGAAAAAAAAGAAGAAATATATGTAGCACTTCAGAAGGATGAAAAAGACGGCATAACTGCGATTCATGGACATAAAAAATTTGTATACCTAAGATACATCAATTTACACAAAAAGATTCAGGAATCATAACAAATATTAGTCGATTAGCAAACGTTATTGATTACTTTGAAATCTTCGTCTCTGAAGAGTTTGCGCAATTAATCGTAACCGAAACAAATCAGTATTGGTGTAAAAAAAATAACAACAATGTGACGAATTCAGAAGAAATAGTATTATCTGAATTATACTGCTTTTTGCCGTATCATTTTTAATGACACGCAATAAGAAATTGTCGTTAGCAGAATATTGGAGTGTAGATAAACTCCTCCGTAGCGACGTCTTCGGAGAAATTATGTCTAGGGACCAATATTTTAAATTGTTAGGGATGTTACATTTTACTCATGACGTCGAACCTACCAATGATCAATTATGCAAAATACGAAAAGTCATTGACATGCTTCGAAAAACATTTAACCAAACATTCCAGCCCTACCAACAGTTATGTATAGATGAAAGTTTACTTTTATACAAAGGGTGGCTATCTTTTAAGCAATACATCCCTTCAAAAAGGAGTAGGTTTGGGATCAAATCGTTTATTTTGAGTGACTGCCAGACAGGGTTTATTCAGGATATTACTATTTATGCTGAATCATCGACCATAGAGGGCAGCGAAAATAACGGTATTGGAAAATCAGGGGCACTAGTTGAGTCACTTATGAAACCCTACCTAGGAAAGGGCCATACCCTTTTCGTAGATAATTGGTACACAAGTCCAGCTTTGTTCAACTTATTACACAATAATCGTACAAATGCTTGCGGAACCGTAAGGAAAAGGCGGAGCGGAATGCCAAAGATCAATGATCGACTAAAAAAAGGGGAGGTATCTTTTCGTTCATTTAATAACTTATTAGCTATAAAATGGTTTGACAAGGAAGAAGTGTACATGCTTTCCACCATGCACACAGCAGATTTTGCAACGGTCTCCAGGCGTGGAGGAAATAAAGTATAATAGTTCAAAGACCGATCTGCGTATTAGATTACAATAATTCGATGGGTACCGTAGATAGAGCAGATATGGTAATAAGCACCGTGAATTCAACACGCAAATCTTTAAAATGGTATTGAAAATTGTTTTTCATTTACTAGACATATGTGTATGGAATGCGTATTGTCTCTACAAACATAAAACGCAAAAAACCATATCCATGGCCAAATTTCATTTGAAATTAATCAGGGAAATCCTGGAAAAGTATCATAAGGACATAAATTATCATCATCGAACGGGCAATAATGTGGGATAGGGGCCGAATGTGGTGTGTGTGTGTACTAGTGTGTGTACTATGTAGTTGTATGTGTGGCATGGATGCATGATATGAATGAAGCTTGCCTGTGAACATTAATACAAAACGTACAAGATTGTCTTTTGGCTGTATCTCTCTGTTTGTTTTCGGAGCAACGCTCCACATTGCTTTGAGAGAAATCAAGAGATAAAGACGTAAAGAATTGTAATCGCATTTTGTGAATTTCTATTTGAGTTTCAATATATTATTATAATTAAATAAATTCTAATAATTATTCTACAACAATAATCCATTCAGACTAATTGAACGACATTTTCTTTCGGTCTATGTTCCGGCAGGAAAAAACCGAGCTAGAAGGTGCGTCGTTTGCGCGGCAAGCGACAGAAGACGGGAATCTAGATATGAATGCAAAAGTTGTAACGCAGATTTATGCGTCAATCCTTGTTTTAAAATTTACCATACTGAATTAAATTACTAAAAATTATAACTTGGTGTTTTAATTACCATAAATTGTATTTTTATTTATAATAATAGCGAAATCTATAAATATGTAAATAACTGGATATGCCTAAAATATACTCATTTTCAAGTTGCTCATATAATATGACGAAACAATTGTTAAGTAGCTCTTAAAAAAGTGTACATATAACAGAATTTCAAGGTAGCGTTAACAGACGTAATAGCGAATACCGAAGACTACCGACGTGCACTGTGCACACTTTTCGGCGCGGTGCCCCTTTCAGTGGTGTCACTCCGGCGGAGCGGACTGCCGTAGCGAAAGGGTTAATAAAGAATTCTTCCTATCTACCGACGCAAGTTTCTCAGCATTAGGCGCGGTAATTGAACAACACGATACATAGGGTCAGCACAAACCAATTGCTTTTCCCAGTAGAACTTTAAAAGATACTGAACTAGCATATTTATTACCGCGAAAGAATTGTTAGCTATCGTGTGGGCATTAGGAAAATTTCAGACACATTTATACGGAGCGAAAATCGTACTTTTAACTGACCATAAAGCAATAACATTTTTCATGAGCAGTAAGTTGGTAAACCAGCGTTTCACCCGGTGGATTTTAGCTATACAAGATTACGCGATCGAGATTAGGTATAGATCAAGAAAAGAAAACATACCCGCAGATGTGATGAGTCGTTTTTATGATCTATACAACCGAAATACTTCTAATCGCGAAACGTACGTGCCAATCCTTACGACGCTAGTGTCACGGGAGAATTTCCGTGGATAAGTAAAATGACGCAAACAGAACCGTAACTGCGGTTCTCAAGGTTTAAACTTTACTTCTAACGAATTTTTCAGGATACGCGAAACTAACTTTTGACAGACAGAGCTTCGGCTTTGAAAGTCGGGAAAGAACTGGTTTATTGTCTCCAAAGGCAGGGATTATATGTTGTACATTATCTCATTTGTTTTCGGGGTTATTGAGTTATCGCTGATGAATCATCTGTGTTTTCGAGGTTACTCTAGGATTTGTGATGACGTGTTATCTGGCGTGACACCCCCTTCCTTAGATTGAATTTGGTCTCCAAATTCCTATGGTTGACTGAATCCAACTTTCTTCTTTCGGTATTGGCGTAGCGGTGTGAGTTCAAGGTTCTCTTGCCTGGCTTCATTGGAGCTGGGTGGATGTGCCTCAATTGATGACTCATAGTGGATGTGGTCGGTTGAGGTTTCGGGATTGTTTGCATTATTTACTTGTACTTCATTACAACAAATTTTAAAGCACAAAGTTTTTGGTATTAGCGCAGTACATATGGAGAAAATTCCTATTTTGTAGAACGTATACAAAGTTAATATTCCAAGTGCTACCCATCCTAATATTGTGAGTATGTTATATGCAACGGTAGCAGTAGCGTGTATTCTATGTTGAGTTCGAAGTGCGCTTAAAGTATTTCTTAAATGAGTTAAATCGGTTCTATATTCGTTCAAATTTCTAGTTATTTTAGGGATTGAAGGAATATGTTGTTCATATAAAGCAATGTCGCTAAAGTCTATGTTTGTAGTAGAGTTCTGTTGTGATAGTGTAATGTTAGCTTCTTTCGCTGTTCCTCCTATTTTCATGATTTCGGTGCCATAGAAAAGTGTGCAGTCTTCTTTACGGGAGAGTATTGAAGGTTCTTTTATAACTATTTTGTTACTGGTTTTGCATAAGGCGTCAATAGTAGTTTCTCCTCTTGGGATAGCAATATATTGATTTTGTCCTTTCAAGGGTATGAAAGTAATGGTTTCAATTTTAAATACTGCCACTGTACATTTTTCTTTACAATTATCTGGTTTGTTGATGTGTATTGGTTGTGTTCTTTTACAAATTTGTTCTAGAGGTGTGTTTCTACAATTTTGGTTTAAATATTCGTTGTCTATAACTATAAATTGTTCCTGATTTTTCAATACTAAGGGATAGGTTAACAATTTTGCTGTGAATATTTCGTTTTGTTTTACTGGGATGGAATGATATTTTACAATTTTCCATTCGTTGTCTTCTAATATTGGTATTTCTATTTGGTATATAATCTTGTGATTATGGACTACTAATGCGAGTGTACTGATGTCAATCAATAACTGAAAATTGTCTAATGTTCCTTTGATTTCAGTGTGGATTAAGTTCGTGCCTATGATTTTATTGTAACTTTCTATAAATTGTGTAATATTCAAGAGGGTTGAATCGATTATTCCTTTTTTTCCTAACATTATTCCATTATACATAGTTTTAGTTTCCAACACCATATCTTCTAATAAACTTTCTAATAATATTACATGAGTGTTAAAAGCTGTTTGGTTTTTGTTTCTGTACAAGATTTCCGCGTTCTTGTCCATATTTTCTACGATAGTATTCAGTGATTCGTTTTCTGTTAAGCCTTTAATAATCATGTTTTGTTTCTCGATTACCTGTGTAAGGTTATTTTGATTATCAAATAATTTATCGATATTTTGGTTTATTAATTGTAGATCGTTTTCATCTAAAGTTCCAAATAGAGTTTTAGATACTGATCCTAATATGTTTAAAAGTCCTCTCTTAAATCTATAATGTAGTGCCATTTTAATTCGGTTGTTAATTTTCCTAATTTTATAAATTCTGTGTCTTAAATTACTGACAAGGGACCTCACTTAAGTGTTACACGCGGATTTTAATGAAATTTACATATGTGGTAGTTTTTCGAAAATTAGTTGACCCATATTTTTTTATATCTGCTGACATGCATGTTGAGGGGATGAAAATAGCCCTCAAAGTTGGGGGTGAAAACACATTTTCTTTAATATCTCGCAAACTAGAGGGTGTAGGAGGGTGAATTTTTTTTAAAATGTGTATTTTTGAATAAGGAATTTAGTTTATTACGAAAATTTCGGAAGAAATTATTTATTTAAATAATATATTAAAAAATTGGATTTTTTTGTCAATTTTTTACCCCAAATGCCGTTCGATTTTTATGCAGATTTGTATACATAAAATATGGATCAAAATGGAGGATACGTGTTTTTGGAATTTTTTGTTTATTGCAATTTAGCAATAATTATTACATATACAATTTTCGTCTACTTTTTACGGAGAAAAGTGTTGTGATTTGTTTTCGAAGAGGGTAAGCCTTTTTTATACAATCATTTGCCATGTTTTAAACAATTGGATAATATTACATGTTTATTGTTCCATCATCGGTAGCCAGAGAAGGTCCAGCGGGCAGGTATGAATCCGCCGCGGTACCAGTCGTCGTTGTACGGAACGTAGATTTGTTATCTCTGAAAGCTGCTAATTTTGTTATAGTATTCAGGGTAATGCAGAAATCGAAGTATAAAAATATTGCAGATTCCAAAAGATACTACCGGATTTATACAGCCATTACATGTGTTCAGTTACATGTGTTGCACATAAGATTTCTGAGATAATAATTTTATTAAATTTGGATATGACTTTACATTCAAAAAATTTCATAATTAAATTACAATCTCTGATACATAATCAACACTCATCACCAAGATAGAAAAATTTATTCCGATATGTCTGGCTCCGTTATAGATATGTCAGCGTCGTACTTGATGAATTTAATACCCCAGTTGATTGATTTATAAACTATGTTTTATTCTCCATATACTGATGTAGTTTCTATAAACTGTTCGTGGTGAGCCCAGCATTTGTATTTTACGTATTTCGTCGTTGAATTCCATTACTGTACACACTGCATAACATAAGTTTCAAAAATATTCATTCCATTTTAGCTTTATTTTTTTTATTAAAATTTAAAACTTTTAATTTTTATTTTAATTTCAAATATTTATTATTTTTATTACATTTAATTTATATCTACATTCGATACGATCAAAGGATCAGAAATTTTTCGACCAAAATTTTTCCAAATTTGAAACCTATAGACGCCAAATGGTTGAACAAATGGTGTGGCATGTTTTGGTATTTTTAATATATCCAGTTTCTTAATCTGTTTTTGACATTGGGATTGCACGTCATAACTGCTTCTTGCTACACCTTTTCATGAGTTGAGGAGCACAACAGTATTTTCTGTTGCACGCGGAAAGAAAACTTTGACAAATTTTTAAGTAGAAGCTCGTTCCATTTCCTCTTCATTGACAGAAAAAGGTAAGATTTGGTCATAAGTCAAATCGTCAAATATAAGTTCTTGTTGCATTCCTATATCCGTATGTCGATTCTTTATATATGTTGATTGCATCTGTACAACGACGATCGGTACAGCGGCGGATTTATACCTGCCCGCTGGACCTTCTCTGGCTACCGATGGAACAATAAACATGTAATATTATCCAATTGTTACAAACTGATTGAAACTTGTTGAAAAATGATTGCATAAAAAGGGCTTATCCTCTTCGAAAACAAATCTCAACACTTTTCTCCGTAAAAAGTAGACGAAAATTGTATATGTAATAATTATTGCTAAATTGCAATAAACAAAAAATTCCAAAAACACGTATCCTCCGTTTTGATCCATATTTTACGTATACAAATCTGCATAAAAATCGAACGGCATTTGGGGTAAAATATTGACCAAAAAATCCAATTTTTTAATATATTATTTAAATAAATAATTTCTCCCAAAATTTTCGTAATAAACTAAATTCCTTATTCAAAAATACACATTTTAAAAAAAAATTTACCCTCCTACACCCTCTAGTTTGCGAGATATTAAAGAAAATGTGTTTTCACCCCCAACTTTGAGGGCTATTTTCATCCCCTCAACATGCATGTCAGCAGATATAAAAAAATATGGGTCAACTAATTTTCGAAAAACTACCACATATGTAAATTTCATTAAAATCCGCGTGTAACACTTAAGTGAGGTCCCTTGTGAGTGTATGTTCATTAAGAGTGCATTCGTTCTGAGTGTTACAAAAATTTTCGAGTCGATTAATTTCATTTTGTATAGCATCTACAGTGTCGAAATGTTTTCTAGGGTCTATTATGAAGTTAAGTTTAATGGAATCGTAGTACAATTTACAAGTTCCTAAATTTTCTGATATTATGTTATTTTTCCCGATTTCCTTAATTTCTAAAGCGTTAGTTGTTTCCAGCGTTAGTATCTGAAATAGAATTATACAATTTTAATCTGTTACCATGCACTTTAGTTTTATAATTGGTATCTTCGAATAGAATTTCATAATTCGGTGGACAACTTTTAGTTATTCTAGCGGATCCTAGCCATTCTTGATCGAGTTTATGTTTCTTATGATCGTTATGTAGTAAAACTAAATCACCGTCTTTAAGAATTGAAGAAATTTTAATCTTTTTGTCCTGTGTTGCTTTATTTCTTCTTTTGTTACGTTCTATAAAAACTTGTGCATTTTTCAAATAACTATCGTGTCGTTTTTTCCAAAGTTTAAATAGTTCTTGCTTAGTAATGTTAGTAGTGTTTGAAATTGCTGAAGGTATATTAGCTCTGTGTCCGAATGTTAATTCAAATGGTGTGTAACCAGTAGATTCGTGGACAGCTGTGTTATAACCCATGCAAATTAAATTTAAATTTTCGTCCCATTCATTTTGCCTTTCGCTAATACAAGTTCGCAACAAATCTTTTACAGTTGAATGCGTTCGTTCTAATCCTCCGTTACTTTCAGGATGGAAACTAGTGGTTTTAATATGTTTGATCTTAAAAGCTTTTTCGAATGTTTTCATTAACTTGCATACAAAGTTTTGTCCTTGATCTGTTAGGATGTGTTTCGGGGAAGAGAATATATAAATATAGTGTTCTAAGAGGTTGTTAATTATAGATTCGGATCTTTGGTCTCTTAAAGGAATAAGGATAAGATATTTGGTTAGCATATCTTGAATTGACAAAATGAATATGTTTCCTTGACGAGTTCTGGGAAAAGGGCCTATTATGTCCATAGCTATTTTTTCATTTGGTTCTAAAGGGGTATCTGTTATTACTGCATCTTCTTTAGGTCTAATTCATGTTAATTTATATTTTTGACAAATTGGACAAGTTTTTATAAAGTTTTCTACATCTCTATCTATACTGTTCCAATAGTGGTTTTCCCTAATTCTCTCTCCAGTTTTATTTTTGCCTAAGTGCATACTAGTGTTTTCATTATGTGCTTCTCTAATGATGTCATTTCTTTCTTGTTCAGTGTATTCCCTAACTTCATTTTCTGCTAAAATTATTTTCTTCTCTGGATATTCCTTTTCACACAAGAATTTGATCATTAGTTTTAATTCTAATTTTTCTGTATTTGTGAATAATGGATCGTAAATTCCTATTCTTAATTTGTCCGAGTCTTCTAATTCTAATAAATGTTTTAAGTTGTGTAACCATCTGAATATGTCAAAAGATCCTAACATTTCTTTATTTACTTGTGTGAAATTACTTCGGTTAGCTACTGTTCTGAAATTTATGTTTCCTTTCGAATCTTTCCAAGAGTAGTATTCTTTTACGAATTTTTCATCTTCCGGGTGTTGTTGTGTTAGGTTTTTGTCAATGTTATCGAAGGTATTTAGGTCGTCTAATTCCTGTTCTGGGGAAGATAAGAGTTCTTGGAGTATTGTTTCTATCATACTACCGTCTGGTAAGATTTTAATGTCAGAAGTGATTATTGGTTTAGTGGGATGTAATCTTGAAAGTGCGTCCGCTACTACATTGTCTTTTCCCTTTTTGTACTGTATTTCATATTCGTATTCCTCTAACCTTAGTCTCCAACGCATAAGTCGTGATGATGGGTCTTTTATATTATGTAACCATTTCAATGCTTGATGGTCAGTTTGAATTATGAATTTTCGTCCTAGTAAATACTGTCTTAATCTTTTAATTGCCCAAACTATTGCTAATAATTCTTTTTCGGTAGTTGAGTAATTTTTCTCCGGTGAATTTAAGGTTTTCGAAATGAAATTACAAGGTTTTCCGTCTTGCGAAAGTACACCGCCTAGTCCTTCGTTTGAATCGTCAGTGGTTAATGTGAAGGTTTTGTTAAAATCTGGATATGCTAATATAGGTTCATGGGTTAGTTTGTTTCTGAGTGTGTTGAAACTGTCCTCTTGTTTGTCAGTCCAGTGAAATTCAGTATCTTTTGTTATTAAGTCCGTAAGTGGTTTAGCTAATTTTGAAAAGTTTTTAATAAATTTTCGATAATATCCTACTAGTCCGAGAAATGATTTTATTTGAGTAGGTGTTTGAGGTCTTTTAAAGTTTTTAATTGATTCTATCTTTTTGGGGTTAGGTTTGATTCCGTCTTTTGTGACTATGTGTCCTAAATATTCTAACTCTGGTTTTAAAAATTCACATTTGTCTACTTGCAATTTCAGTCCTTTTTCTCTAATTCTCTGTAATAATGTAGCTAAATTTTGATTATGTTCCTGGATCGTCTGTCCGAATATTATTATGTCGTCTAAATATACAAAACAATATTTTCCTATCAGTCCGCGTAAAGCTGTATCCATCATTCTTTGGAAAGTTGCAGGTGCATTTTTTAATCCAAAGGGCATGCGTCTGTATTGAAAGTGTCCGTCAGGAGTTGAAAAAGCAGTGTATTTTTTGCTTGTTTCTTCCATCGGTATTTGGTGAAATCCCGATGAGAGATCCAATGCGGAAAAGAATTTTGCGTTGCCTAAATGTAATATTATGTCTTCAGTATCAGGTAATGGATATGCGTCTTGATCGGTCTGTTCGTTAAGTTTCCTAAAATCAATCACTATTCTTCATTTTCGTTTTCCCGATGCGTCTATTTTCTTTGGTACTACCCAAACCGGTGCGTTATATGGGGAATCTGAATGTTCTATTATACCTTTTTGTAACATTTCATTAACTTGTCTCTGTATCTCTTGTTTATGACATTCTGGAGGTTTATAGGATTTTATGTTTATAGGTTTATTGGTTTTTAGGATGATTTCGTGTTTAGTGATAGGTGAACATGGAAGGTCTTCAGTATCTAGTGAGAATATGTCCTGATATATGCTAACAATTTTTGAAATGGGTTCTCTATATTGAGGATCTATGTGATCAAGGCGTAACCTTTCTGCAATTTCATGGATTCGTTCTAAATTATTTTCGTTTTCAATTTTATTAACTTTTATTTACTTAATCTGTATAGATTTCTTGCTCACCAGTATTGAAGAAGCAAACTGTAGTAGGTTCATTGTTGATGTTGCAAATTTTTATCGTATAGTTCCCTGGTGTAAGTGTCTCGATGTTTTCTGAAAAATTTAAATTAATGGAAATATTGTTAAGTGTCAATTTATCATTTGTATAAGATAACAATCTTATATTCGTATTTCTGCAAGAATGGTAAACCTATTAGTCCATCTTCGATAAGAGGATAGTTATCTGGGATAACAAGAAACTCATGATGTACGTTATGGATACTTAGGATAGCGGATTGGTTAATTGTGTGTTTGTCTCAACCTAAAATGATATGTCTGGGTTTGATTAATCAGCTTATTTTGACAAAGGATTTCTTAATTAAATTTGTTCCTGCTCCGGTGTCGACCAGTAATTTTCCTCCTCTTGACATTCCTCGTAGGGTGGTTCTGATATGCTGTAGTTCTCCTGGGGTATAGTTGATTCTTCTTGATTGTATTCCTCCAGGGTATTGTTTATTCGTGGTGGTATTTTTCCTGTCTGGCTTGTTCGAAAATTTTGGCTTGGCTTCAGTTGATAGCAATTTTGTTTGTTGTGTTCCATTTTTCCACAGTGTTCACATTTTAATTTAGATCTATCAATTAAAGGCATGTTACTTATCTGTCTGAACGATGTTGGTTGCGGTTGATTGATAGGCCTTGGTCTCGGTTGCTCACTTCTTTGTTGTAGTTTATAGGCTTCTTTGATCCACAGTTCTCGATCTATCGCTTCTTCCTGGGCTTCGTGTAGTGTTCTCGGTTTTGATGGTAAAACCAGTTGTCCTATTTCTTTTCTCAGGTTCATGCAGAACGTCCTTACTGCCTCTTCTTCTTCCTCTTCTAATGCTATTCTTCTCGCAATTCCCGTACGTTTAGCTTGGATAGCATATTTTAATTCACTGAGCGTTTCTTTGAATCTTAGACTATAGGATTGTACACTTTCGGTGTTTCGGTTGCCTGATCGTCTGGAGTTGTCGTCTACATCCTCCTACTGTTTGGGAAGTTTGTACTTGTTTCCTAAGCGTCTCGAAAAGTTCTTCGTACGTTGCCATTGGTGAATATCTGATGCTTCTTTCGGCGTAATCAGTTATTTTACTTACTTTGATCATCTGCAGTAATATTTCTGGTTCCTTACAGTTGTTTCTCGCAAATCGTACCGACTTGATGAATTCTTCCACTCCGCAGTCATCTTTTCCTCGGAGGGGCTTGAGCATTTGTAAAGCGTCGGTGGCCTTACATCCACGTGGATTTTCATGTAGTTGCCTTTGGGGTGTCTCTTCGTCGTCCTCGGAGTCCGAAGGAGCCGTAAGTCTCCCGTCCCTTGATGTTCTATAGTTGTCTGGTATCGGTCGTACTCGTATTCCCGTTCCAGATGAAGCATCATCGGTGACAATTACTGGTTCTTTATGAATCAGTTTAGCTAATGTTTCAATCTCTTTTACGCGACTTTCATTCGAAGCTGTCAAATTATTAACCGTAATGGTGAGTTCTTCCAGTCGTTGAAACATGTTAGCCATCATTTCTTCCATATTAACACGAGAAGGAGAAGTTGCTCTTGCCATGTTAATTGGTGCACAAAATATAGTTTCGTTGCTTGAAGATAGAATTGGTAATGGTTCCCGATATTTCAGGAAGTTATTTACCTGGTTCTCCACGATGTTGTTCGAGATACTGGCACACGCAGTCCTTCAGTGGTTTAGGAATTCTCAGAGACCGTCCACTTGAATCGTCCTCGAATCCAAATCGTATACGTATCCTGGCAGGATCGCCAAAAATGTCACGGGAGAATTTCCATGGATAAGTAAAATGACGCAAACAGAACCGTAACTGCGGTTCTCAAGGTTTAAACTTTACTTCTAACGAATTTTTCAGGGTACGCGAAACTAACTTTTGACAGACAGAGCTTCGGCTTTGAAAGTCGGGAAAGAACTGGTTTATTGTCTCCAAAGGCAGGGATTATATGTTGTACATTATCTCATTTGTTTTCGGGGTTATTGAGTTATCGCTGATGAATCATCTGTGTTTTCGAGGTTACTCTAGAATTTGTGATGACGTGTTATCTGGCGTGACACTAGCGCGTGCGATGTCAACAGAATTAACGGTGGCTCTCAGTCGAATATTCGAATGGTAGCAAAAGGATGCCAAATTAAAGACGATTATTCAGGGTTGTAAGTCTAACAATAGCACCATCCTCGAACGATATTGTTTAGATCATGGCATGTAGTGAACTACGCGATAAACTGATCAGGGAAATCCACGAAATTTACGCACATCTCGGAAAAGATAAAACCAACAAATTAGTAGCTGAAAATTTCTACGTGTCAAAACTTCATCGACATGCTCGAAAATTAATTTCAACGTGCGACGTTTGTCAACGGGTTAAAATTCTCACGCATTCTGTGCATTCTGATATGCAAAGTATAATTCCTGAAAATCCGCTCGACCTATTGTCAATTGATTTTTATGGTCCGTTACTAACCTCTAGGTGTGGGTTTAAACATATTTTGGTAATTGAGGAATTATTTACTAAGTTTGTAAAATTATATCCGGTAAGAAGTGCGACCACTAATATAGCACTTGCGCGCATTTTTGATAAATTTATTCCGCAATTTGGTAAACCAAAGAAGATTATCACCGACCATGGTGCACAATTCACATCAAGGAAATGGACAAGCACATTGCAACAAGAGGGTATTCACCAAGTCTTGTCTTCGATTCGTCATCCACAGAGCAATCCAGTGGAACGCGTGAACCGAGAGATTGGGAGGATCTTCCGCACTGTGGCATCCTCCAACCATACAGCATGGTCCAAATGGATAGACGTCATTGAGACGTGCTGCAACGAAGTCGAACACGACAGCACCGGTTTCACCCCAACGGAGTTGTTTCTAAAGGTCAAACCTAAAAGACCATGGGAAAGATGGTTTCAACCTTCCACTTGCCTGGACATGGACAACGATATGGAATATGACGAAAAGTTGCATCTCGTATTCCGAAAAATGTCGCAGAAGGCTGCGAAGCGTCGTGAAAAAGCTAACGCAGGAAAAGTACACGTCTCCTACAACATCGGAGATTATGTATTGGTAAAAACAAACCCAATATCCAACGCAGCGGATCGTGAGATCGCGAAATTTTTCCATGATTATGAAGGACCCTACGCAGTGCTGAATAGAAAAGGACCATCTACATTCCAATTGTCTGATTGTCAATCCGGCGCAATTCGGGGAACTTTCCATGCTTCCAGTTTACGACCCTATCTTCGGGCAGAAGAAGTGCCGATGGAATGTGACGAAAGGGGAGGCTAAGAATTCAAGGAAAACCCCTCCCGAAGGAAAAGTAACATATATAAAGAATGATACCTGCTAAGGGAAATCAAAACGTTTGGAACATTTGAACGATATAAACCAGCACGTCAGTAACATCAGCAGAAGTATACAACAATAGGAATTAAATATCATTTACGAATTAACATTAACATATATTATATTACATTGTTAATAATTATAGTCGCAGAACATCAAACGATGACCAACAGCACAGTAGGTGAGCAAGCATACGTAAAATGGGCAATGATATTGAGAGCAACTGAAACTGGGATGGACTTACCGTTTCCGCCGGTAGCGCCGCCCACATACAAGACACTGGAGGCTAAGAGATGGACACCAACTAGGGGCGGGAGATATCTCCGTGGTACGTCCACCCAGGCCACGGTACCGCGGCAACATGAACGGACCCGAACTCCGTTGGGGGGACCAGGAGCTGTTCGGCCTGCCAGGAGGAGGGTAATCGCAGATACTCCGAAGTCTGAGGAATACCCGCTGTCACCCATCAAGGACATCGCGGAGGCAGACATGTCGTGGGAGGTAATCCCAGAAGAGTATCCAGTTATTGAGATCCCCGCAGTGCATCCCTAGGATCCGTTAGGCCTCTTATGCCTAACGGAGAGAGCGATAGACGCTTTTTTTGAATAAAACTAAAATTTCATTAATGTTTAAACAGAGGAAATTTTCTTTATAGTGTAGTGAGTTTGTGTACTTTTTCTTTGTGTGTATTATGACAGTGAACAGTTTAATTTCGTGTCTAACTTTCTTTAATTGTGAATTAAGACAAATACGAACATTTTGTGTCCTACGAAAGGATTTAAATCACCCCGCAAGCTCATCGATCGTATCATTAGCAAAGTGAGTGACAAACGTAGTAAGAAGAATTATTAAGCAAAAGTGAAAATGAGCGAAGACACCGCCCGAGGCATTTTAAGTGCAATTTGCATAAAGGACAGTGGGGTGGCGTTTGCCTTTAAGCGTAACACCACCACTGGAAGAATGTGCGCTATGTACGCCCTGGGGACGGCATCGGAGGATAAACGACAGTGGTGGCATGCAGACAAGAACCAAGATATCTAAAAACCCATAAATATATATATATTTTTTTGTATATTAACATTAAATTAAAGCGATATATATATATATATATATATATATATATATTTGTATATATTTCGCTTTAATGTTAATATACAAAATAGGCGTGCACCACTACATCACAGCCGAATGCGCCCTGGAAAGGGTTCGGTGCATCAGGCGCAAAGGTCCATTGGGCGAGATCCGGCCGGCGCACAGTGGGTTATTTGGCCCGAAAAACCGGACAAAAGTCGGTTTCTAAAATTTTGCGTAAACCGTAAACTTTTTATTGTTTGAGGTTCTTAAATATATGAGGAACAATGTACTATATTTTTTTTGTTCATTAGTACACCCCGAAAGCACTAAACTTAATCCAAAGTTGAGAGATTTTATGACCTGTTTTGTCTTTCCAACCACGCTATAATATATCGTGCATTTGCTATGACTTTTATATTTTTAAAATAGTTGTGAAATTTCTTTCATTACAAATCCTTTTTAGGTACGTATATAGCATACTTCCACACTTTTTATTTTTATTTTATCATACTTATTTATATAGTTATTAATATTTGAAAATAATCAATAAATCAGTAATTTTCTTTACCATTATAAAAATTCATTAACGATTTTGTTATGCTTCTGAATGATATCAGAGGCCTGTATTGGTACCATTACAATCGGTAGAGATTCCCGATTATAAGCCAACAAAATTTTATTCCGGATTTATCCGAATTCAAGTTTTATAGCTAATTTAGCATTAAACGTTTTGCAGCGTTTCACGTACGTCGGCATGCATGGTCATGATCATAAAACCAGACCTGCTTGAGAAACTCTCAGTGATAAAGTTTTCTAAAAGTAACTGTTACAGAGTATTGGCACTCATGATGTTTATGTTAAGCTGCGATATGTAAGCTAATTGAAATAACTCGATAAAGGTGTGGAGTTTCACCGAATAAATCTCGTAGGCGCTGTTGAAAGTATTTGAATATTTTAATATTGTACCACCTCATTATCGACACTATTTTTCAAGGGTTTCCAACAGTCTGGGGAAAAAATGGTCCAAACAAAATGTAAATGGTATTTAGACATCTACAAACTTCAGTATATAAAATTTCCAAAATTTTTATTATTTTTCAAAAAATCAAGGTCATTTTGATTTTGTAAATGTTAACATTTATTTTTTATTTCAGAATATTGTAGCCAACGTTGAAACGAATTCAACGACCTATTATGTTATGACCTTGAACCTATGAACAACGCTAAAATAATTTTGTCCGGTTTTTCGGGCCAAATACCCCACTGTGCGGCGGTGGTCTGCACAACGTGCAGGATCCGCATCGCAGGCCACACCGGGGAGGAAAACGAGGCGTTCCAGGGCGGCACCCTAATGTCCGCCGAGGGAGTTTTCCCGATAATTAAGTTGCAATCGGTCGCTCTTCGGAACGACCGTTTAACATTCAACATAATATATATAAAAAAAAAAATACAAAAAAAAAAGAAATCTTATGTTTTATGTTTCGTTATTTAATTGAATAAAATTTTATTTTTGTATTTTCTTTAAAATTGTGGTTATCGCCTACCCACGCGATTAGTAATAGTAATAAGTAAAAGGGAACATATAAATTTCAAAGAAAAAAAAAAATTTTCGCGCCGTACTACTATCAATAAAGCGACACGATACGTCGGCATATTAATTGAGTAGACATGTCGAGACGCGCCGGACGTAGAATCGTGCTCCGAAATCTAAAGTCTAAAATGAAGAGAAGATTAACGAAGGTAACCAGCTATACAGATATATACGTAGATAGAAAGGGCTCTTTCGTTAAAACTGCAAAATTAGGGGAAACCCACTAGCAGCGGACGGAAATTGATTGAGATCGACACACCCGCACCCCCATGGAGGAACTACAGGTAAATCGAAAACCAACAAGACCCGAGGCGAGAAGGTTGGAAGCAATTGTGGCTATTTGGACGAGGCGTAATTTCTCTCAGGAATGGAGAAGAGGAATGCCGCTACAATAAATGTATCGCCGAACATCTCATCAGGAAACAGTCTCTCGAGGACAAGAGACCCAAATAAGGAGGAAAGTGTAACATTCCTGAAGAAATTTTTTGCTTTTGCGTTCCTAGTCATTGAGGACGCAGGTCCCAAGGATTCAAGATCCTTCGAGGAAACATTGTGCGAAAACCATTATCAAATTCACACGATACGCGACCCGAGCGGACGCTACGTAGTACGATTACCCTTTCGTATAAAAAATGTCGAATTCGGAGACTCAAAAACCCAAGCTCATAAACGATTCTTATCTTTACAGAGGAGATTGAATGCAGATTCTCATCTCAAAACAGAATACTTTAGGATTATGCAGGAATATATTGATCTCGGACATATGGTCCACGTATCAGATGAACAAAAATCTGGTTATTATTTACCTCATCATCCAGAAATCAAGACCTCGAGCAACACCACTAAGGTGCGTGTTGTATTCCACGCCTCCGCAAAAACCGACAAAGGCATGTCTCTGAACGATGCCTTACTAACAGGCCCCACTATTCAAGGCAATCTTTTCACGCATCTGCTGCGCTTTAGAACTCACACTTATGTCGTGACCGCGGATATCGCGCAAATGTATCGACAAGTTGTTGTTCATCCTGCCGATCGTCGGTTCCAACGAGTTCTCTGGTACTACAATAACATCATTAGTACCTTCGAGTTCAATAGAGTCACCTTCGAAGTTTCCCCGACCTCGTACTTAGCTATACGTTCTATAGTACAGCTCGCCGACGATGAATATTTTGAATTTCCAATCGCATCTTGAATTTTGAAACGAGATCTCTATGTGGACGATCTCTTGTCCGGAGCTAATTCTTTAACTGAAATTTTACAATTACGAGATGAAGTAATCGCGCTCTTAAGAAAGGGAGGATTTAGCCTTCGTCAATGGGCTCCAATCACCAGCAGGCGCTTGATAACTTTGATGAAAAAACATTAGATTTAGATTGTGCTATCGATGAAAATCTGGTCTCGAAAACCCTCGGAATCGTTTGGAACTCGCGTGTAGATAATTTCATATGTACAGTGAAGTCAATTGATTCATCCGTAAAAATAACCAAACGGAACATTTTATCTAACATTGCAAAAATCTTTGATCCTTTGGGACTGCTAGGTCCCGTGGTCTTAGCTGCAAAAATGATTATGGGTCATTCCACGCCAAATCGATCACTTTTGGAAGTCACCATTTCCGATTTTGCTCTAATCGAAATATGTTGTAGTCCATGTGAAATTAAGGGGGGTTTAAGTCATCACTTTGCCGGTTTCGAATTTGTTAAGGAATGACAAGCCTTCAAAGTTTGCAATTTTGGCCCATTTTTGCAAAAATAGGGTTCACTTACGAATTCTTTTCTCAGAAACTGCTCACCCGATTTAACTACATTGTTTTTTGTTTTATTCGGGAAGGATCGGGCTATTTTAATATGTTTTTTTTTTAACTTTGTCAATTTGTTATAAATTACGAAAAAATTTAAACAAATTCTTTTTTTGCGTTTTTCTCTATGAGGGGCGTAAAGGGTTAAATTTTGAAAAAAATTTGGTCATATTCTTTGAAGCTTCCCCTTTAAAATGAGCCCTTCAGAACGATGGAGCCACGAAAATTGACGTCACTACAAGCTGGAAAAGGACGCGGGGTACCCCCGTTTCAGGTAGGCGAGTCGTGCGCTCAGCTATTATGATCGGTTGTTTTATGCCACTGGTCCCAAAGCAATACGAGAAGACTTCGTACACGACTAATGACTCTGTTTATACCACGGAAAGTATATTTCTAACAACTCTTCGTCAACGACGCATATTTAGTTATGCTACACTTCACTCTGAAGTGATATGAGTGTGATCCGTTTGTTAATTCAACTCATCATTTCGATGTTTCTGCAGAATGGCAATCTTTTGCAACAACTCATGGTAAGGGATAGTATTGGAGGGAGCATTGAAAGACTTGCGATAGGCACTAGCTTACAAAGACTATTAGAAAATCAAATTCTCACTCCTAAAGATATATTTGAATGAGCAGAATTATCTTTTTCAAACGTAGCATTTAATTATGTAACACAAAATGAATACATTATACATGCTGATTGTTTACAAGCTCACTTTTTACACGCACTAGAACACTGTTATTACAGGAACTAGAAGTTTTCACAGAAAAACTTTGCGCTATTATCAAATAAAAAAATGTTATGTAAGACTTGCCAGTACGATAATGATAATTCTGTGTTTAGTGTAATGAAATAGCTTCCATTAAATTTTTTCCACAATTCTTAAGTCCACCCCACACAATGATACTCTCCATACTTTTCATCATAACCCCCCTTATCCCATCCCGATAAGTGGAAAGAACCCTTTTCTCGCGGTTTCCGTCAAACAAGCACGCCTTTTTTGTAGACCATGAACGATGAATGTAGAACCTAATATCTATAAATGAAGTTATGATTAAAAAATGTGTCATTGTCGTGTACGAAGTCTTCTCGTATTGCTTTGGGACCAGTGGCATAAAACAACCGATCATAATAGCTGAGCGCACGACTCGCCTACCTGAAACGGGGGTACCCCGCGTCCTTTTCGAGCTTGTAGTGACGTCAATTTTCGTGGCTCCATCGTTCTGAAGGGCTCATTTTAAAGGGGAAGCTTCAAAGAATATGATCAAATTTTTTTCAAAATTTGACCCTTTACGCTCCTCATAGAGAAAAACGCAAAAAAAGAATTTGTTTAAATTTTTTCGTAATTTATAACAAATTGACGAAGTTAAAAAACACATATTAAAATAGCCCGATCCTTCCCGAATAAAACAAAAAAAAATGTAGCTAAATCGGTTGAGCAGTTTTTGAGAAAAAAATTCGTAAGTGAACCCTATTTTTGCAAAAATGGGCCAAAATTGCAAACTTTGAAGGCTTGTCCTTCCTTAACAAATTCGAAACCGGCAAAATGATGACTTAAACCCCCCTTAATTTCACATGGACTACAACATATTTCGATTAGAGCAAAATCGGAAATGGTTACTTTCAAAAGTGATCGATTTGGCGTGGAATGACCCTTATACAAGAATGTTGGAAATCAAGGGTTCATTGGGACGAGTTGGTATCACAAGAATTGCATTTACGCTAAATTAAGTTTGCTGAGCAATTAAACCTTATTAAGGATTTCTCAATAGAACGAAACATTTTGACTCCTGACGCGACCAACATAGAATTACACGGATTTTGTGACGCGAGCAAGGTCGGTTACGGAGCGTGTGTAACGTTCCTGAAGAAATTTTTTGTTTTCACGTTCTCGGAAATCTCTCAATGACAATCACATTTTCGTTTCGTCAATGATATCCTTAATGATATCCAATGATATCCTTCTCTTCTTACCGACTGCGGCAATTAGACATGTCAATTACCATCAAAATTTGGTTGAACTGTCGGTAACACATATATACTGTAACGAAGCACTTTTTTTTGGCCTCGTTACGAGTGCCCACTAGGCCCGCCGGCCTTCCTCCTCCGCCCAAGCGACATCCTCGCCACCGCGCCAGTGCAAAGGCATTCGTCCGAAGTGTTCGCCCTTCCGGCTGCTCAGGCGAAAGCGGAAATCAGGGGGGGGGGGTCAAGAAATAATTAGACGACTCGCGAGTAGTATAGAAAGAGTAAACTTTAATTGAGGCCGAAATAGGCCAATCTAACGAAACCGAAAAGAGCCCCTCGCGGTACAAATTACGGCCGGGAAGAAGGTTCCAACTCGCCAAACGCGAAGGGGGTTTGGCGGCGCGGGGGGTTACGATAAAAAAAAAAGAAAAGAAGCGCGAACTGTAACAAACGAACGCGGACGCACGCAACGGGAGCACACCCTCTCGGTGGTGTGGCAAGGCAAAAACGAGTAAATTTTTGAACATAGAGTACATATATGGACTAACGAGGCACTAAACAGAAATACAAGTAGACGTACATCCTGATGACGAGAACATGTACAAGGACGTCGAGAATACAGATACATGAAGAGGTCGGACGGCATCAAAGAGAAAGGTGGACGGATACAAACATATGGCGAACTTAAATTACACTTATACACACACTCGGGGCCTGACAGCAGACCACACTCTACAGGCCATAAAACTGTCGTTTGCTGTTATACGATTCCAGGACTCTGGGTGAAAGTGCAAACAGCGACAGAAATAATTATGTGTGGGAGAGTTTCGAGTTTTTCGAACTTGTACCCAAGGGTTAGCGAGACGGGGCCGTCGTTTGAGGTGTCGGGGCTTGAACCTAGTATCCGAGACGAGATCCTGTTTAACCACGCGCCGCTGACCCTAAAAAGCCGCGACTGGAGCTACCCAATCCCGGATCCCCGGGTAACGGATGCCATCGTCGGCAGAATCGCGTGGTAGAGGTGCTACGAAAGTGGCCCTCGGCGGTTGCGACCCATGTGCGCGACGGGAGTAGTCCCGTTTCATGGGTAGATCTGGAAGTATGTAAAATCGAGCACTAAAACCGGGGGGCTACGGCCCCGCGTCGGGTGTAGTGGAGACAACACGGTCTGCACCCGTAGAACTATTGGTGGAGCTACCCTATCCCAGGACTGGGCAACGGATGTCGCCGATAGAATTTTATGTGTTGTAGAGGTTGACGTTACAGGAAGAATCCTGTTAACATGGGTACGTAATACGAAAACAGGGGATAGGTGCACGGCCGTCGCTTGAGGTGGCGGGCTAGTTTTTCCCAACTAGCCTAGTATCCGAGATGAGTCCGTGGTCGCAGACAACACGACTCCTATCCTTAAAACTGTCGCGCGGAGCTACCCAATCTCAGGACTCTGAGTAACGGATGCCACCGACAGTACTAATGTGTTGTAGAGGTATGCCGGGAGGTTCCTCGAACGGTGACCCATCCAACGTTTCAAAGGGAACCTTGATAACATGGGTACTACGGGTGGTGCAGTGGCCCAGCCGGGGTTGTTCGCCCCCCGGCTCTGACACCAATTGGAGTTGGATTCGTAGTGGCAGTAACTTTCGAGGGAATTAGAGGGTAATAGGAAGTTATTTATGCATATACCCAGTGGGGTGAGGAAGCATATCTGTGCCCCCTTCGAGGTGGCCAGATTTACAATAACCTCTCGGTGGTGTGGACAAAAGGGGGACGCTGGTCCTAAACTCGAAATACAACGGAAAAAACGTAATTAGCGCGGTACCGACGCGGCGTGACGAGGCACGGTGGCGCGGAAAATCGACGCAAAACGGTACGCGGCCTCTTGGGTCCTCGTCGCCGGGGGGTGGTCCCTCGGTCAAGTACCACCCGCACACACACACACGCACATACGGAAACGAAAGCGGCGTAAATCGCCTGAAGGCAAAAAGAAAAAAAATCTTACCTTCGTCGGCACGGCAGGTGGTCGCAGCTTTTAACGCGTCCACACACACACACAGAAAACAAGAAAAAAAGCACACGAAAAAAACGAAAGGGACGAAAAGAAAATATAAGATTAACAATTAACAATTAACAAAAAGAAGAAATATAAAAGTAGTAGTAAAGAGACAATTAAGAGGGGCGCTCGCGACGTGTTTCTCGGTTAGGCGTTCGCTTGCTTCTCTTCGGCCAGCGGCCACTACGAAGAAGTCGAACGGGGGTGGGGAACGCGTGATTTCAAAAAAAAGAAAAAGAAAAAAAAAACACTCATCCCTCCATTCGCTCCGGCGCACAGTGGCGAAAAACGGCGAAAACGTGGACAAAATTCAAAAAATGAAAATCGCAATTCTTGAAACCCGTTTAGTGGAACTAGTTTATAAGGAATCTGTGCATAATGTTCACACACTTTTAATAATTTTATTGTTACCATTTCGAAGATATAAGCCTCCAAAGTTGAACATTTTTTAAAGTCAATTTTTCCGGCCAAAGTTTGACATATTGCTGTTCATTATTTTTTAAATATTATGTTCATTCACTATTATTGGCAATTAATATGATACTTTCGTATTATAATTACGTAAATTACACAACAAAATGTTTATTTTTAACACTGATATGGAAAGAGATATAAACCATAGTCATATTTAATGTTTATGTAAGGTATAGTTTTGATCTTCACCTCGGTTCACCTACCAAATAGGTTTAAATGAAAGCTGAAAGCATCCCGAATAAGGATCTGTACGAATATCTTGCGGTAATTTGCGGTTTTCTAAGTTATTGACATTTTTGTTCATACGCGACAACAACAGTTCCGGACGTTTTTCAAATATGTCGTCGCTGTTGATGATTTATACACATTCCGTTACATATTTTATGCATTATCTTACAATTTTTTGTCATAGCGGGATTTAGATTAGTAAATAACAAGATTCTATGTTAAGAGACAAAGTCACGTTTACACTGTGTTTACATACCTTCTATTATTTCCGATTTTTCTGAAACTGTTTGGTTTAAGCTCTTTATGAGGTAATTTTTCCAGTTTCGTTAAATCTAGTCGTCGAGTTTTTCCATAGTAAATTACCTGTCGTAAAATATATCCAAAAGCTATCACTTAATTCTTTGCTATTCCTGGTGCAGGTGATTCCTAAGCATCCGAAGAAGATGGTGATTAATTATTATACTGTAGGATATTTTTCGCTTGGAAGGAAAGTCACAAGGAATCTCTGGATAAAACACAAATAATAAATTTATTCAGATTAGGTTTTTCTTATAATACAATATAAATTCCATTCTGTCAATTTCGAAACGTTTTACAAAACAGTTAACGTAAAACGGAAACATAGCTTTTGGACAATAATTTCGAAAAGTACTAGAGGCGTCCGGGAGGTTCTTCCGTCCATTCCCTGGAAGGCGACCGGCGGATAATCCAGCCGATCTCTCCATTCCGAGGGCGGCCAGGATAGAATTCCCGTACTCTCCTCATTACTAGGCGACCGGCGGCAAGTTCCAGCCGTTCTCTCCTATGTACGAAATCTAACAGGCGACCGGCGGCAAGTTCCGGCCGTTCTCTCCCGAAACTCTAAGATAGGCGACCGGCGGCAAGTTCCGGCCGTTCTCTCCTACTATCGCGAACCAAAGAGTATTCTCCCTCTCGCTCCCCCTGGACGGCGACCGGCGGTAGGTTCCAGCCGTTCTCTCCATCACAGGAGAAGAGAGCAGAAGATCCTCTCTTGGCTTCCTCGGGCGTCCGGGTAGTTCTACCGTCCATTCCCTGGTAGGCGACCGGCGGTAGAATCCTGCCGTTCTCTCCTTCCCAGGGCGGCCAGGCTAGAGTCCCCGTACTCTCCCGGCTGACAGGCGTCCGAAAGCTAAGCTTCGTACTCTCCTTTACTTTACAGGGCGACCGTGGTAATTACCTCGTTCTCTCCCTGAAAGCTCAGCAGGAATCTGCCCCGATCGCGACTCCGATTCCGATATTTATATTAGCGCGTTGCTAGAGTCCTGCGGACAATCAACAGCTCGCGTTGCTACGCTCGGCCCGTTCTCGCGGCTCCAGCGAGCCGCGAGCTCACGATCGGTGTTCGTGCATGTTCGGTACAATTCGCGAGTCGCTCCGTTTCGCGAGGCGGTCTTTTCAATTGCTTCAAGTCGCCAAGAAAGTTCGGTGTTGTTACAATACTATTTTTTCCTAACTATTTTATTATTTTTTTTAACTATTATACTATTCCACTTGATTCATACTAACCTTTCCCATCCTTTCCTGATAGAACAACACCACCATCTCACGGTTTTCATCGAGCAATGACACCTTTCTTACAAATAATCAACAATCAATGAATAATCAATTTCATATCTTTGAACTTGTTTTTTCTCGAAAAAAGGTATCATTGGCCAAGAGTGGCTATTAAAACCCCTTCCCAGATGTAAATCTCCTAAAACGCATGTGAAACCTATTTATACTGCTCGCCAAAGACGGGGGTACAGTACTTCTTGTATAGTTCATTGTGATGTCAATTTTAATCACTCAGTTTTACAAAAGGTCTTGTTTTGTAGATAAGATTTCAAGCTACATATTCATGTATATATTACATATTAGATATTTAAACTTCATACAAAAATTTAAAAAATAAAAATTTATTTACAATTTCTGATGTTAAAAAATTAATTTGTCAATAAAATAAAATATTATTAAGATAGTTCGAACATTCAAGATTAAAATGAAAAAAGATTTAACTAATTTCGAAAAATAATTTCCGAGATAAAAATTCATACGTACAGTACTCCGTATTAGTTAACTAACAAATCGAAATTCAATTTTCAACACAAAAAATTAATTTGTAACATTAATACAATCATGTTATCAAAAAACATTTGAATAATTTATCACAGAATCGAAGATATTAATTTTGTCCACGTTTCCGCCGTTTTTCGCCACTGTGTGGCGCCCGGAAATAAAATCGTCCGTGGTTGTGAACGTGGGTAAGCGGAGGGCCACTTTCCCTGGTCGCCCTCCCTCGCAGGGAACTCTTTCTTCGTTCCCCGGACCAGTACGTCACAATACATATATACATATATATATATATTTGATTCGCGAATATTAAATGATTATTAAGTTAGGAAACGTATAAGCTAATTAATCAAATGTTAAGTTCAATTACGAATTATCAGGATCATGTATTATTTCTTTTGTTTAAATAAATAATGTATTATAAAGATGTGGTATGGAATATAATCAGTGCCAAATATTGTTCTATTTTCGATTTAAAATCAGGCTTTCACCAGATACCGATGCATCCCGACGATAAAGCCAAGACGGCGTTTTCTACCCCCCATGGTCACTACGAGTTCAACAGAATGCCGGCCAGCCACTTTGCAAAGGCTAATGGACAACGTATTAACCGGACTGCAAGAAATTGAAGTATTCGTGTACCTAGACGACATTGTAATTTACGCCAGCTCGCTACAAGAGCATGAAGTCAAATTCGACAAGCTGATGGAGAGATTAAGAGATGCAAACCTCGGTCTGCAGCCTGACAAATGCGAATTCTTAAAAAAGGAAGTAACATACCTGGGCCATATAATTGACGAAAACGGGGTAAAGCCAGACCCGAAGAAAATTGAAGCCGTCGAAAAATTCCCTGTACCAGAGACCGTCAAGAACGTAAGACAGTTCCTAGGACTGTGCGGCTATTATCGAAGGTTTATCAAAGACTTCTCAAAAATAGCCAAACCACTGTCAGACTTGACCAAAAAGGAGCGGAAGTTCGAGTGGAATCATGCCCAACAGGAAGCCTTTACTATCCTTAGGGAAGCCTATGAAAGAGCCTATCTCAGTGCATCCGGATTTCTCGAAATCATTTAATATTACTACGGATGCATCAGGGACAGCGATCGGAGCCATTCTCAGCCAGGGTGAAATTGGAAAGGACCGGCCAATCTCCTACGCCTCAAGCGTTTTTAATCCCGCTGAAACCAGATACTCCACGACAGAGCGAGAACTACTTGCTATCGTTTACGCCGTTCACCATTTCCGCCCATACGTCTATGGAAGAAAATTCTTCCTTATAACGGACCACAAGCCTCTGATCTGGTTAAACAGTGTCGCCGATCCTACGTCGAGGTTACTACGCTGGCGAATTAAACTCAGCGAATATGACTACGAAATTAAGTATAAATCAGGAAGTTTGAACGCCAACGCAAATTCACCGACCACCCTCGGAATTCAAAAGGAAGACTCCGCCGCCGCTAGTATTAAGGAAAAACGATCCAGTAGTCATCGGGGACGAGATAGAAGAACTGGACGAAGAAACAATAATTCCAGGACATATATTTAAAGATCCTCCGAAGATCAACGCCGACCCCTCCTCAGAAGTGGAAAAATCTCCTCTCCTTACAGACCTGAAATATTAAAAGATCCTGAATTCACCTCTGCAAAGCCTGGGCCAGTAACTCCCATCAAAATAAAAAGGGAAAATGGAGAACTCACCATAAGTAAGCACAAAAAACCAAAAATCATAAAAGAGGAAGGAATAAGCTCCGTGATAGAAATAAAAGATCATCTGTGGACGAGAAAAGAACCAATAACAGTGTTCTGGAACTCACAAGGAAATCCTCTTGACCCTGAATCAGGAATAGTAATCAGGAAAGGAAAAATTAGACCACAACCTGAAAAAGAAATAGTGCAAATTAAATCAAAGAAACAATGGATATTTGGTATCACAATGACGTTCAGAGAAGATCTACCACGTACATTAAGAAACCTTGCTCTGCTACTCCAACAAAATAATATTAATGAAATTAGCTTACCAGACGTAAAAATCATTAAAAAAATATCATATATAGTCTTTGCCGATGCAGCCATCCGAGTTACGCTTTGCACAGGAGATATTAAGACTACTCCATTTGAAGATAGAATTTCCATCATTAAAGAGAATCATATGACACCAACGGGGGGTCATAAAGGGATACGCAAAACTTACCACCGTGTAAGGAACAGCTACTACTGGAAAAATATGAAGAGAGACATCTCCGAGTACGTCAAGACCTGCATAGATTGCCAACGAAATAAATTAGTATGGATTAAAAACAAGGAGCCCATGGTAATCACTGACACCCCCATAGATGCATTTGACAAAGTATCATTAGATATTCTGGGGCCATTACCTCTAACATCCAAGGGGTACAGCTATATACTAACAATACAGGATAACTTAACAAAATATTCTATAGCAGCACCAATAGCATCAATAACCGCTGAAGAAGTTGCAAAGGCATTCACTGAACACTTCATCTGTAAATTTGGAAGTCCCAAGGCAATCTTAACAGACCAGGGGGCATGCTTCATGAGTGCCCTGATTAAGAAATTAGCCAAAATTTTTCACATCCGGACATACAGGACATCCTCCTTCCACCCACAGTCTAATGGATCCCTGGAGAGAAGCCATCAAATATTAATAGAGTATTTAAAACATTTTCTCACTCAACAAAAGCAATGGGACGAATGGCTACCACAGGCTATGTTTTCATACAATATCAGCATCCACGAAGGCACCAAATTTACTCCACACGAACTTATATTTGGGAGAAAAGCCCGGCAACCATCACATTTCCCAACTGAAGAAAGCATCTCCACGTATCCTGACTACGTTGATAGACTCTTTTCTATATTACACAATATTCGGAACACCGCCAGAAATAATCTTAAACAATCTAAACACCGACAAAAGTACTACTATGACAGAAAAATTCGACCGAAACACTACGAGACCGGCGAAGACGTATTCCTTTTGAATCCGCAGTGGAAAAATAAACTTGAGAAGGAATACTCAGGTCCTTACAAAATCATTAGAACCATAGACAACAATAATATAGAATTACAAGTAGCTGGCAGGAACAGGAAAAGAATAGTATATAAGGATCGTATCAAGCGAGCCTATCTACCAATTGCAGATCGAGAATCGATAACGAGGTGAACGCGCAAATTGAGAAGGGATGAAGATTCAAACTACCCTACATGCTCATTAATCGTAGAGCTTTCAATGAGCACAGATCTCCGAGTTAAAAGTATACTATCGAAGATGAGGGACCACGCCCAAGTTATTACATCGGCTATGTGCGTACGGGATCAGCAGATCTCGTTTTCCTACAAATATAATTCACAATTGGGACGGATCTGCTTGCTCTGCGCCCTGGAAGCAGCCCAAGAAGCAAGAGTCGACTGGTGGCACGCAGGCAAGAATTATAAAAATTTATTAACGAAAAACCCATAAAAAGGGGACTTCTTTTTTTTTATTATATATAATAACAAAGTAAAAATATATATAGGGACGCATCACTATGTTAAATGCGACGCAGTCCGGCAGCAGATCAAATGCCTCCGCTGCCAGAAGGAGTTGAGCCTGGCAAGACCGGCAATCGCATGCACAAAATGCATGCGGAGGGCAAATGAGCACGACGAAGAGGATGATGAGGCATACCATGCAGGGGTATTGATGGGGACAGAACCCCCTTGCGTCATCGTGGAACTACGAGAAATAAATGCCTAGCTACACGAAAACATACAAATAAGAAAAGTATATATGTAAATTGAGGAGTCATTTTTTTGTAATAAATTTCTATTTTTCTATTGTCAAAATGTAATATTCGATTGCCCACCAATAGTAATAATAAGGAAAAAAAAAAAGAAAGTAAAATTCGCGCCGTACCGCTAACAGTAATAACACGCTACGCCGCTATATTAAACAAGTAGGAAGTCAACAAGACCCGAGGCGAGAATAATGGAAATAATTATGGCTATTTGGAAAAAGGCATAAATTTGCCCAGGAATAATGAAGAGGAATGCCGCTGCAATAGCTATATCACCAAAACATCCCATCAGGACAACAGTCTCTCGAGGACGAGAGACACAAGTAAGGGGGGAGGTGGAACATTCCTGAGGAATATTTTTCGTTTTTTTTGTATCTTCTAGGAAAAATCTCAATAACTATCTTATTTTCGTCTTCACAACACCATTAGTATTACATTACCGATCGTATTCTCTTATTCTTCGTTTATTACCGACCGCGACCTTAGACATACCGATTACCATCAAATTTTAGTTGAACTGTCGGTAACATGTATATAGATATATTTTTCTATTTGCAGCTATTATGTTATAAATAATTATTATGTCCAACAAACATATAAGTTAAGCAATCAAATATTAAGTTCAATTACTAATTCTCGAATTCATGTATCATTTCGTTTGTTTAAATGAATAGTATATTATATAGAATATTCCACGCGCTGCGATTCTAACTCAGGAAGATAGAAAGAGTACACTATATGTTAGATAAGGATAGAATATACATTTTTCGTTAACAATGTTAAATATAAAGGTTAGTTGTTGAATCAAATATAGAAAAGCTAATTTAATGATATGTTAAAGTTGAAGTATTAATAATCAAAATCAAATGTTAGTTTATTTGAATAAATAATATATTGTAAATGTTTCATACGGAATGCCTACGTGCCTACGTGACAAGGCGCTAGCCAGGATTTCTTAGAACTAGCGCGCAATCTCTTTAAAGAAAGACAGAATGTATAATTTCAATTAATAGTATTATTGGTCATTAGAATCATTAATTAATCAAATCTGACGATATATACAGGGTGTCTCACAACTAGTATAGGTCCCGGAAATGGAGGGTAGATGACATTATTCTGAACAAGATTTCCCTTTGCAAAAATGGGGTTTGAAGCTTCGTTTTTGAGTTATTAAGGAAAAACACTGACCAATCAGAGCGCGAGAATAGCGCACGGCCAGACGCGAGAGCGATAGCTTCGTGTATGACGGTCGATCGTGATCGTGAACAAGCGTATCGACACCGCGTCGGTATAACAGGAAACTATTAAGTGAAAATTAAATCGAATAACAAATTAAGAAGTTAAGAATAATATTAAGTTCTTCATTATTCTTAAATAGGAGATAAACCAATTAGTTATTGTTTATCCAGACCAAGTATATTATATTTTTTTTATGCCTTCGAAAGGGAATAAAGAATAAATTTTCGAAAATTAATTTTCTCAACTATTTTAATAAAGCAAACGAATAAATTCACGTCTCAAAACGAATGAGTACCTTGTCTATGAAATGAGATAGAACTGGAATGAAATAACTATTGCAGTAACTCACTGAAGTGAAATAAATCAATTCCTGCGTACGTTTAATTGTAAAAATTCACAAACAACTTAAATAAGACTTACCCATTGATCCATGAAGAAACTAGCTCAGATAAAAAATATTTGTGTCACCGGGTAGATCCACCGATCAGAGCATCAACAGCTGATGTCCTGGCAGGGTCAATGAACTCTCAATTTATTTCACTGTCTCTTTCTAATAATTGCACAACATAAGCACGATCGGTAAACGGACCGAATGAAAACGCGTGAACGATTTTATTCATAGATATGTACGTTTAACGATACTCTATATTCTCATTATAAGATATCCGAATTGAGAAATCGATATTAAATTATATTTTAATAGAAGACATTGTTGAACGGGCCACGAATCACGGTTTCGTTCTCCATCGCGAGGCGTACATCGCAAACGGTTGCTATGCAACGGTGATCTGTTGATCGACTACGGCGTCGATCGAGACAGTCATTGTTTATTGTGGAAAGAAACCAGCCGAAATAAAATGTATCGTAGTTTTTAATCGAAAATTCCGCTTTCTTGCTTTCAAGACAATGTAGTTAAAATTATTTATGAATATTCGTTCACGTGTTTTCATTCGGCCTATTTACGTCTCGGGCTCGCAGCAACCAATTAGTGAAAAGTGACAAGGAAATGTGATAATGAAAGCTAATAATGAAAGATGACAGTGATTGGTGACAATGAAGTAAATTGAGAGTTTCTGTGTGGTGATTCATTTTTTCTAACAGTAAGGATCGGTGGATCGTCCCGGTAACAGAGATGCATTCTCATAGTGACTATTTACAGTTCAATGGGTAAGTTACATTTAAATTTGTTAATTTTCTTATTTCAATTTTTATTTGTTGAATGGAAAAGTTATTTAAGTTTTCAAAAATAAGAATTTGTTCATTTTCATCATCACAATATCTAACGAGAATAATTTTCCATATTTTATCTATTATTTCTTTGCAACAACGAATAAACGTATTGAATAAATTTGATTTATTCTGATTACGAGAGTAAGTACTAATTTCTTTATTTCTTATCCATTAATGAATGATAATTCAACAATAATCCAGATTTTTTTATTCGTTATTCGGTGCAACTTTCACCTAATAGTTTCCTGTTATACCGACGCGTTATCGATACGCTTGTTCACGATCACGATCGACCGTCATACTCGAAGCTGTCGCTCTCGCGTCTGGCCGCGTGCTATTCTCGCGCTCTGATTGGTCAGTGTTTTTCCTTAATAACTCAGAAACGAAGCTTCAAACCCCATTTTTGCAAAGGGAAATCTTGTTCAGAATAACGTCAGCTACCCCCCATTCCCGGGACCTACACTAGTTGTGAGACACCCTGTATATTTAGCTATTCTTACGTTAAGTTTAATTCCCGATACTCGAAGTCAGATATTATTTTATTAACTCAGGTAAATAATAAATCGTAATCATGATCTATGGAATATTCCGGCGTATCGTATGCTTCAGCATATAGTTCAGCTCGTTATGGGAGTACATGCGTAAAATGTAGGAAAGGACAGAAAATATGTTTTCCGTTAATATACTATTAATTAATTATTTTTGTATTAAAAACAATAACTACCCTTCAGAAAACACTATTGGTAGTATTGTAAAATCATTTACTTTGTTAATTAACGTTTAATTAAGAATTATATGTAAATTGTACGTACAATCATATACGTCATATTCTCGGAAAGGTGATAAACTCGAGTATAAAAGGCCGAGCGAAACCGGCCTAAGCAGCAGAACAATTTTCGAAGTCAAGCTAGTTAGAAGCATTAGCCAAACATTATCCGGAACAGTTTTCGCTGGACAAGAGCCGAAACGATTCTTAACTCTTGACTGGAAGAGCGAGTAGATGCCATTTGGATACTTGATCGTTGGGTCGTTCTAGTAGCTAGCTGACGCGGGCTCCCCATTCAAACGGTCTTGTCACCAAAACTCCGTCAGGAGAGTGCTATGCTCAGCGCCAAGAAAGGTTGAGATATCAAATGAGAGCTCTCAGCTACTCCAAATACAAAGTATAATTTTTGTCGAATTGCTAAACGCGCCGTCAGATTCTCGGAGTTTTGCTCTGGGCCCTCGTTCCCCATTTCGAGCAGCTTGGTGTCTGAAGCCCGTATCTTTTGGGTGGCGGTCGAGTAATTACGATTTTATAATTAGAGTCAATTTTAATTTGCTACCCGGTTGGACGTATGCTGTTCTTCTGATTCTGGGTCGTTGGGTCGTCTAGTAGCCAGTGAACAACAGGCTCCCCAATTAAGCGATCTGGTTTTGGGTGTCAATGTGCGCTCTGACCAAAAGGGTCATGGACAATTAGTTGTCGAGTCAAAAATTAAGAAGAGTAACTGTTCCGACGAAACATATAGTTTTCTCACAAACTTTAGAGTCTTGAATCGAGTCAATCTTAGGATTTGAATTAATTAAAGAATAATTGTTCTGTCACTCGACTACTCCGCGTTAGGAAATCGAATTAAAGTATCAATCTCGTAAATATTGTAAAAGCAAATCGAGTCAAGCTAAAAAGAGAATCAGACTTAGGTAGGATTCATCGTAGAGCTAGAAACATATTAATTTGTTAGATTTTGAAATTGCGTTAATCTTTGAAGAGGGTATAAATCATTCACACTTAGAATTCAGAGTCTTATTATTATTGTAAAAGCGAATTAGGCGGCTTCCGAAAAGAATCAGACTTAGGTAAGATTTGTAATAACGCCGGATTTCAAAGTACTAGATTGTTAGATTTTACAATTGCATTTCGAGCCTTACTAATATTGTAAAAGCGTAGTCGAGATAGCCTTGGCTGAAATTCAATTTATAGAACTTCGAGATAATTAATTAAATATTGCGTTCTGTTAAATACTTCATATACCCGCGAATCGCGTATTATTTAATTTATCGAGTATGCAATCAAAGTTTATTTAGTTCTTTTGATTTAATTGTTCCTGATTATAGTTATACTGCATATATTTTCCTTGTTTTCTTGCTTTTGTTAATTGTTAATCATTACTATTTTATTGAATAAACCTGCTTTTTGAAAGGTATTGACCTGTGGATTTCACTCCTTAACCGCACACCACACGAATACCACATTCTTTAATTTAGTTATTTTAGATTCGAGTCGTTCGGTAGGTAAATACCGCTCTTTGCCTCACGAGCGCTGTAAAATTTCTGCGAGTAGCTCCAGAATCGTTACATATGCATATGCTTATGTGCTGGTTGATTTCTTACCACGCACTTTTGGTCTTTTCAGTTACTTTGTTTAATACCTTACTTATCAAAAATTAAATTTTAAATATTTTTATTTGCTACATTAGCCTATTTTAACTAACTATATTTGTCCACTACTTTGCATCTCCGCTGGTCCCATCTTCTTAAGTTCTCCACACGAAATGGACCGTAGCACCTGCCACCATTTCTTTCTTATTTCTCTCGTCTGAACCAGCGCCCTGGTAACTTTTTAAAGCAGTGTAGAATGGCCCACCTCATGGGTCCTCCTCTTATTAAAATAACATCTTTCACAGTCCTCGTAATTGCCGTCCATGCACCATCTCCTTCATTGTTTATAATGTCTGCAAGATCCTCTGCCTTATTCTGCCACTTGTCAACAAGGAAAACAGTACCTTTACCTTCTATCTCACTGATATTGTGAATGGCCCTGGCCTGGTGCTCCGTTCTCTCCTTGATGCACAATAACGCTTGTACGTAAGTTTTTCTTCCTTCGGATATTGTACATCGGTGTTATAATTCCTTCTTCTGTCTTAACGAGTGGAGCTGTGTCCTGCTATTTTTCCTTTTCCTACTCTTCTTTTCATCCTCCGTCTTTTTCTCGTTTATCCGCAGCGTCTTCTCCTCGTTGCAGGGGACTGCTTTTCTCCCAACTTCTTTTTGGATTTTCTAGAAGGCTTCAGTTTCCCGGCTACTGCCAATGTTCTGGATAGTGGCGTTAATGGCAACTGAGTACCAAGAGAGGGGGGTGGGAATAGTTTCTGCTGCCGCAATCATTTCGACTTCCCCGTTAACGTACTCATTTTTGCTCGGTGTCTCACTGCCGCGAAAGACACATTCCTTCTTCTCTTCCAGGTACAGAGACCCAAACCCTTTTTTCTTCGTTTCTTCCTTCGCTGCCACTCGCGCTGCATCTATACTAATTTAACCAACAACATTCTTATGTCATTCATGCTGACGATTTCCGCCTTCCTTTTTTTATCGACTTTTCCGACCATATCACCTCCGGTAGCTTCCCTTTCCTAGACCTGTTCTATCTTTCGCAATTATTCATTAGCTCATCGAGCTCCTTGTCATAGTCTTCGTCCTCTTCTTCTTACGCCTCACTTCCTTTCGACACGTCACTGATAGTCCCACTCTTCAAATTGTCGGTTTCTGCTTTCACTTGTGGTTTAACTCCTTTCTTTTTCTTCTAGGATTTTCCAGTATTCTTTCCCGACTTGGAAGGCTCCGGGTCCTCACCACGCAGGAAGCACTCCTTCCTTTTTTCTTTTTTCTCGGGAAGTATCCTATTCACTTTTTCTTTCAGATCTTTGAACATATGAGTAATCGTGGCAGCGACTACTCGATGTCACTTCAATCTATGCATGCTCAATCAATCGTTACCTTGCTGCTAATAGGAGGTATAACTATGAATGCAATATCAAATCTTTAAAACTCCTTTTCGTGATTTTTCAATCAACCCGCACTTTCATTAATTCGATTTCACTCTACATTTCAATTTCTTCTGCGCACCAGACACCACTACCTGAACCCAACCTAACCTCTCCCGATTGTTGAAGTCATAACATATTCTTTTACGAATAAATTTGCAAAAAAAAAATATAAAAATTTGGAGAAGTTCCTATTCTGCATAAAATTACCAGTGAATTCCTATTTGTTTAAAAATAGCGATGAACACATTCTTCAAAGATTCGCTTTCCCTATGAAAAGTTAACAACACATTTTTCTTAATAATACTATTAAGTTGTCCGGGAAGTTCGTACCGATTTCTGCTAGGTGGCATACGAGAATTTCTAAATATGTTAGAATGATTAAAACCAAATGTCGTGTGTATGTTCTAAAAGGTGACACTCCTCGTATCATTAGACAAAAGTTTGGTTAGCATCCATTAATTTTTGTTACATTTATACACTGTTAAAAATAAACGGAGACAAAGTACGTTACATGCATTTGATGCTTTTCCTTTACCGAGAAAACAAAAATGCCACACAAACACAAAACAGGATTTCTGCTGTTTATGGTGACGCTGTTGTAGTTGAAATTCTATTCAAGGTTCAAAAGTGGAGATTTCAAAAAAAAGTTACGTTTATCCGAAAAAGTGAAATTCCTACTTTCAGTACAGTAATAACAATCTACAATTGTGAAACAGGAGGTTTTACATGAATTAAAATCTGAAAATGATCAGATGGCCCAGTAATTATGTTAAGAGGTATGAGAAATTATCAAAAGGTATATTGGAAAAATATTGACTAAACAGGTGTCTTGCAAGTGGTGTAAATCACGTATAGGGTCTGTAATTGAGGTGATTCTGAACAACTGTTTCCTTCATGGAAATGGGGCTGGAGCGTTGGGTTCGTAAGAGATGGCTAACCGTTGTAACCAAAGAGTCCTTATGTTGACATTTAGTGAAATAACGACTGAAGCAAATGAGAAAATTAGAAATTCGACGTGATCGAATGAAATTATTTCCACAAATAGTTATACTTCATTAGTGCAATCACCGTGCTTCGTCAAATGAAGTGTATTAAAAGAAAATCGAAGAAGGAAAAGGAAAAGAAGATTTGAAGCTAATTAAACAAACTCGTTACACAATGAAGAATCTCGATGTATATTTTTTTTGTTCTCTTACTGTGTTCTTCATTATTTTGATTATTTTAATTATTTTAATTTTAATTTTTATTATCATCCGATTTTTCGTTACCGACCGCATCATAAAAATTCGCGCGGCAATAGTCACTGGTAAATCACGCGTGCAACATGATTAATTTAGATTACCGACCGTTGGCGCGTTAGATACAAAGAGATGCCAGATACACATCGAAAAGAAATCATTATAAATTATCATTTAAACATTCTATTATTAATTATTTATTTATTATAAATCAAAACGTATTTTTCGTTATTATTTTATGTATTATTTGCGATTAACTATTCTTCTATTAAAGTACTTGTATAATTCCGCTAACTTGCGTATATAAAAATTAATTAAAACTACGATTTAACAAGCTAATTTGTGAAATCTTAATTAATAATAAATCAAAGCTTATTTTTCTTAATCGAATTAATATATTTTCCTTACTAAATAAAGTATAATAAAATAATATTAAAAATTATGTAAAAATAGTACGCGTCTAGAATGAGGGTAAGCTTCCGTGGCCTTGAAAAGTGAAAGGAAAATTGGCCGTTCTCGGGGTATAAAAGAGCGAACGAAAGACCCATAGGGTGCAGAACAATTTTCAAAAGTATCACGAACGGGACTCCTAGGAGAAATACAACCGGAACAGTTTTAGCTGGTAAGAGCCAAAAAGATTCTTATGCCTTGACTGGACAGCGGGTATCGGCCATTTGGATACTCGATCGCTGGGTTATAGCAGCTAGCTAACGCGGGCTCCCCATTCGAGCGGTCTTGTATCTGAAACTCCGTTTGGAGAGTGCACTACTCAGCCCCAGGAAAGTCTAAGACATCGAAACGAGAGCTCTACAGCCACTCTATTAAATATTGTCGAATTACTAACTTGCCATTGGATTCTCGGAGTTTGCTCTGGGTTATAGCAGCTAGCTAACGCAGGCTCCCCATTTCGAGCAGCTTGGTCTCTGAAACCCGTGTGTTTTGGGTGGCGGTTCAGTAATCACGACCTATAGAGTCATTTCATTTTGCAACCCTGTTGGACTTGGTTGTTCATTTGATTCCAGTATCGTTGGGTTATAGCAGTTAGCTGACGCGGGCTCCCCAATTAAGCGATATGGGTTGGGTGTCAATTCAGGTTCTGACAAAAAGAGCGAATGTATCAGTAGTCCTAGAGTCAAAATACTGAGTAACTGTTCCGTAATAAAATTACTTTTGCATAAATTCTTTCTTAAACTTGAACTAGCTAAAGAATATTGTTCTGACCAGTTGCGATTAACTATTGTAAAAACAGCGAAATTTGCGAAGCGTTATAGTAGTCGACTACAAACACGTTAACTTCCGAAACACATTTAAATACTGAATTCCGAGACAAGTAATTGCGAAACTAAATTCCGAGAGTAATAATTTGCGAATTGCGTTTCCGTTCAATTAGATTCATTAGATTCATTATTTAACCAATTACACGATAAAAGTCCGTTTAGTTCTTTCGATAAATAATCAGATACATATTCTTTTTATATTTTTCACGGTAATAATTGTTAATTGTAATACTCTCTCCATTAATTAATTGAATAAACCTAAGTTATTGAAAGGTATTGACCTGTAGATTTCACTCTTTATCCGCACACCACACGAATCCCACTTCCTTTTATAGTTAGTTAGTATAAAAGACGAGTCATTCACTAGGCAAATACCGCTCTTCGCTTCATGAGTGCTGTAAACTCCCGAGTCTAGCACCAGGGACGTTACACATGCACCAAGCGTTTGTCATTGAAGAAACAGTGTTGAAAAAAGTAAATTACACATTATATTATATAAGTATTTGCACTCAGCAACGCTTTCTGATGCAGTAATAACACGGTATGTTGCAGTATGTAAATATTGTTATTTAAGCAACACTATTACACAGAAAACGATATTTTATGTATCAATGTTAGGAACGTTACAAATTTTCTTTCGTGCAGTAATTCATAAACCAAGATGTAATAACTGTTTTTGTAAATGTTAAAAGTCTATTGGTACAAATTTCATAATAAAAAGATAAAAAATAAAAAAGTGTTATTTTTGCGGGAGCATTGTCTACTCGGCATTTTACCGAGGAGTTATCGCACAAACATTCTGAATACCCGCTGCTTTTTTCCACATTCGACAACCAATTCGTGTAAGAAGAATTCTATATCAATGTCAGTTTATTGCAAGCGAAGCTGTGGTAACAATCGGAACCACAACTTTCGACAAACTTTTTAGTTTTGTGTACTTTTGTGCTTCGTTTCAAGCACATTTTCTTTTATTTTATTTTACACTCCTTAACATATTTTTTTTTAAATTGTATACAATTTTTTATAATTTTATATAAAGGGCCTAGCCGAATAAGGTGGTCAAATGTGCCCTTGAGTCAAATGAGAAACCCAATACGTCAGCCGGTAGCATATCCAAAAAAAACATCTCACACCAAGTTTCAACCCCCTACCTCATCCGTGGGGGTAGTAAAAGGGAAAAAACGAAATTCCGGTTTTTGGCCTATTTTGCCTATTTAATTTCGTACAAAAATTCTGAAACATTGAGGTCGACATAGCGCATGTTATAGAATTTTTTCAGATTTTTTGATCGCAAATTGTAGTTGTGAAATATCAAAAACCGAAAAAAAATGCGATTTTTTATTGAAGATGTCGGAGCACTACTTTTATATTAATGTGGTAGTTAGGTATTGGTACAACTATTATCCTCTAATTTTTTCAGATTTTTCGGTGAGGGGCGCCGTAGTTAAAAAAATCAAAAACCGATATAATCCTTTAAAAAAGTACTTTCCGCTTCGAATTTGCATGCCTTCTTTTCTTAGTATATTTGTTAAGTAATTTTAAATAGATTCACATTCATAATTGAGACAAATGATATATTAGTTAAAGAAATAAAATTCATTTATTAATTAATTTTACATCGTAATTCTTTATATTCCTAAACGTAAAACGGTTGTTCAACGAAAGAATTGGCTAAGTGGTTAGGGGTCCTGCCTCGTAATCTATGCATGCTTTTTGGTCGCAGGTTCGAGCCCGCCGGACTTGGTTTTTTCCATAATACGTTTTTTTTTTTTTTTTTTTTCGTTTTTAATAATATTAATACAATTTCAAAGTGTTTTTGAATAATTATTATACATTTCTGCATTCACATGGTATAAAATAATAATAATATACATATATATTATTATATGTACTAAATACTATTGTATATATATGTATACTATTATATGCAGGTTCTTTGTACCCTATGGATATAGAAATGTATGACAATTATTCAAAACATTATTAAACAGGAAAAAAAAAAAATAAAAAACGTATTATGGAAAAAACCAAGTCCGGCGGGCTCGAACCTGCGACCAAAAAGCATGCATAGATTACGAGGCAGGACCCCTAATCACTTAGCCAATTCTTTCGTTGAACAACCGTTTTACGTTTAGGAATATAAAGAATTACGATGTAAAATTAATTAATAAATGAATTTTATTTCTTTAACTAATATATCATTTGTCTCAATTATGAATGTGAATCTATTTAAGATTACTTAATACATACACTGAGAAAAGAAGGCATGTAAATTTGAAGTGGAAAGTACTTTTTTAAAGGATTATATCGGTTTTTGATTTTTTTAACTACGGCGCCCCTCACCGAAAAATCTGAAAAAATTAGAGGATAATAGTTGTACCAATACCTAACTACCACATTAATATAAAAGTAGTGCTCCGACATCTTCAATAAAAAATCGCATTTTTTTTCGGTTTTTGATATTTCACAACTACAATTTGCGATCAAAAAATCTGAAAAAATTCTATAACATGCGCTATGTCGACCTCAATGTTTCAGAATTTTTGTACAAAATTAAATGGGCAAAATAGGCCAAAAACCGGAATTTCGTTTTTTTCCTTTTACTACCCTCACGGATGAGGTAGGGGGTTGAAACTTGGTGTGAGATGTTTTTTTTGGATATGCTACCGGCTGACGTATTGGGTTTCTCATTTGACTCAAGGGCACATTTGACCACCTTATTCGGCTGGGCCCTTTATATAATTTTTATAATTATATGTATTTTTATATAATTTATATAATTTTTATTACATAATTAATTACACAAGAGTAAAAAAAGTGTACGCACAAATCGAAGAATGGGAATGCGAAGAAAAATGCAGCTGCTACGGCGAAAAGTAGTAAAAAATGACGACGCATCTCACTCGGAACCAGTTACGTCATAATTTAATCAAAAACGCAGAAATTGTATCAGGTGTGTCAAATAATGATTGCAATCTATCGTCTGATTTCTCCGTCGACGAATGTATTAGAAATAATGACATAATTTATAATAACAATACAATAGAGAACAATAAAAATAAAAATTCAACACAAGACATTTGTCCGGAAGAAACATACGTTACAAATAACGATACATTGACGTTGCAATCAGCACCTGATACATCTTATCAAGATTATTTAGATGCATGTAAAATGCAAAATGATAGTAACGAAGAAATCGAAAATTACGTTTTGCATGTAGATAGTAATGTAGATGCATGTCCTTTAAAATCTGCCGAGATCAGTGGACGAAGCATCGTCGATTTTAAAACACATGTCAGTTAGCTCATCTTGTTAAAACGCAAGCAGTGCGCAGTGGTCTTAAAACACAGTATTTCGTTGAATGTCGAATGTGTCATTTTAAAGATAACTTTTAGAATGAACCGACATCCGACGAAGTACTCGATGTCAATCGAGGTGCTATAATGGGTACTGTGACGTCCGACGGACAGGTTGAGTTAGAGTAATTAAATATATATACAGTATTATTAGGATTAATATCATGTAAATATTAGATTTAGCATAGGTACGCGTAGGTTAAGTAGCGTGCGAGTGGAGAAAGGAGAAATATTAGAAAAGGCAGAAGTCAGAACCCTCAACAAAGCGGAGCGTAATTACTCCACCACCGAGCGAGAATGTCTTGCCGTGGTCTGGGGCATTCGGAAGATGCGGCCCCACCTAGAGGGATACCATTTCACCGTCCTCACTGACCGCCAGGCGTTGAAGAGGCTACAGGCCATCGACAACCCCTCCGGACGCCTGGCCCGCTGGTGCCTGGAACTTCAACATTACGACTACGACATCCAGTACCGCAGGGGTGAGAACAACCTCGTGGCAGACGCATTGTCCCGGCAACCCGAGGAGCCCGCCCAGGAGGTCGATGAGGTCGACGAACGGGGCCAAGACTCATGGTACGCCCGGACTGTCCAGGCAGTACGCGACCAACACCCCGAGTATCTTCTCCAGGGATAACAGCTGTATCGTCTCTTCCCCGATTCATCAGGTCTCCATCCGGACAAGGAGTGGAAACTGTGCGTGGCGAAACCCGACCGAGAGACCGTGTTCCGTGCCAATCACGACGCCCCTCCGCGGGTCATCTTGGCATTAGCAAAACCAACGCCCGGCTAACCCAGCGGTATTACTGGCCCGGGATGTTTCGCGACGCAGCCCGTCACGTACGGGCTGTCAGAACTGCCAGGAGCACAAGGTTCTGCAGAAACCGCCGGCCGGGAAGATGTACACTCTTCCGGCAGAAGAACCCTGGACAGTGGTCTCCATCGACCTAGTGGGGCCCCTGCCACGCTCCACCAAACGCCACACCACCCTGCTGGTCATGCAGGACAAATTCTCGAAGTGGGTGGAGTTGCACCCCCTTCGACAAGCCACAGCTCCAGCAATCACTCGGATCTTCTGGGAGAAAATCGTCCTCCGCCATGGCTGCCCCCGATGGGTTATTTCGAACAACGGCCGACAGTTCGAGAGCCGTGAGTTCACGGGACTACTGCGGGAATACGGCATCCAGCACCGAGAAACACCGCCGTATACCCCGCAGTGTAACCCCGTTGAACGAACAAACTGGATCATCAAGACGATGATCGCCCAGTACGCCCAGAAAGACCACCGGACCTGGGATCACTGGCTCATGGAATTGGCGTTTGCGTACAACACCGCGCAACATGATTCCAACGGGTACACACCGGCCTACTTGAACTACGGGCGAGAACTCCGCGCCCCACAAGACGGAACCAGCGACCCGCCCGCGACCGGGCATTCCCGCCATGAAGCATTGGACCATCTGCATGAGGCTATTAAACTAGCCCGCCGAACTCTGGCAGGAGCCTACACTCGCCAGAGTAAATATTACAACCGGCAGCGGAGGGAATGCACACCGATCGTGGGAGACCTGGTCATGCAGCGGACCCACCCAATCTCCTCCGCCGAAAAAGGGTTCAATGCAAAACTCGCCCCTAAGTACGTTGGACCATACCGGATTACGCGATACTTAGGACCCACGGTGGTCCTGCTACAGGGGCCGCACGCACCTGCAAGACCTCAAGCCGTGCCCCACCACCGAATCCGCGGATATAAAAGGCGATCCGCGACAATGCGGATCATTGACTTCTCGATTGTCTCATCTGGAACTTGAAAAGGACACAACCGGAAGCTACAGTGCCGCTAGGCAAATGCGCCCGGCATCGTCCATCCGAGTCCAGGCCCCGAGTGCGACGAATCGAAGAGGGCAGACGGCCCATCACAATCGCCCGCCAGCCACCGGACCGCCACAACCCAACCGGAGGAACCCAGACCGCCGCTGCCGACCACGGCCGCATTCCAACACGGCCCCGGTCAACCGCCCCACCGCAGGCACCGCCGACCACGTCGCCAGAGGTGTGTGCAGTCCTGGAGGCGACAGGATCCATGGCGGCCCCCATACCGATGCCGACCATCCGAGTGCCCAGGACACCACCACAACCGGCCAGGACTCCGGTAGTGAATATTACACCACCACCACCGCCGCCGCTGTCACCACTACCGCCGACGCCGCCACGGAGGAAGGCGCCTCCGACAAGGCCAACCGAGCCGACCGGGCCCGTACCGGAGCCATCGCCTCCCGCCGCCGTGCGTCCATAAAAGGCACCAGCTATGACACCAGCAGCCAGGAGCCGCAGCCGGAACCGCGGCCAAACCTCGTCGACTGGGCCATGCAGACCGAGACCAGCCCGCGCCGCACCACCGCCACTCAGACACCGACCGGCCCCCGGGAAAAACCGGGTCATGGACTCCTCCCACCCCCACCCCCGCCCAGCACCGGACCAGAGGGCGACTCAGTGATGAGATATTGGATGGGTTTTTTCGCGCATGCGCGAGAAATGCAGAAGCGTACGCAGCGTATCTATTTAGTGGCGCCACCAGATGGCGTAGTGTTGTTGGCGGGAAAGCAGCCGTTACCAGGTACGTTATATTTAATTATAATTATGGCATCAAATAATATTGGTGAAGGTGCTACTAAAAAGCGCAGGACGCGAGCATTCAATCATGCATGGCTAGAGAATGATTGCTTTAAAGTGTGGTTAAGACCTGCTGTAGACAAAAGTAGAGCGCTTTGTATTGCTTGCAATAAAACTATTAGATGCGGCAAAACAGACTTACACTATCATCCTAAAACAAATAGACATCTTAGAAATATAAATTCGCTCGATAGAAATAATAATAACAATAATGTTACCGCAAGTAATTTACTGCATAAAGACAAAGTGAAAGGAGCTGAAATTAAATTATCCGCATTTTTCGCTGAACACAATGTAGCATTTTGTACTGTTGACCATTTAATTCCATTGCTGAAAGATGTTTGTATTGAACCCGAAGTTGTACAGGATCTTTCACTTGCTCGACATAAGTGTGCAAGAATCGTAACAAATGTTATTGCCAAACGCGAACTTGAAACCGTTATTGATTGTTTAAAAATTTGTAGATTTTCCATTTTAGTCGACGAAAGTACCGATATTTCGGACACTAAATTAATGTGTATATTAGCAAAATATGTATCGCCAGTAGATGGTAGCGTCGTAACTCAATTATTAGAATTATTATCATTAGATGCTACCGATTGTTCCGCGAATAAAATTTTCAAAATTTTTAAATGTTTTTTAGATGACAAAGAAATTCCTATTAAAAATATTGTTGGACTGGCGTGCGATAATGCACCAGTTATGATTGGTTGCAATAACTCGTCATATCTCATTTAAAAGTAGAAGTTCCGGAACTAATTACATTAAATTGTCTTTGCCACACTTCCGCTCTTGTGGCAAGTCATTCTTGTAACCAATTGCCTTCAGCTTGTGAAAATTTAATTAGAAGAGTTGCCACTTATATTTCGGGCAGTGCCAAGAGATGTGCAATTTTGGTTGAATTTCAGGATTTTTTTGAAGTTCAGCAACTCAAAATTTTTAAATTATCAAATACTAGATGGCTTTGTTTACACAAATGTGTTATTAGATTATTAGACAATTGGGACGTTTTGACAAATTTTTTTATATTAGCAACAGTAGAAGAAAAATCAAGTTCAGCGGAAACTACTTTAAATTATTTTAACGATCCCACAATTAAAGCATACATTCTATTTTTAAAATATTCACTTCATTTTTTTAATAATTTCAATGCTCTGTTTCAGTCTCGCAGTATTTTAATACATAAATTATTTGAAAATAGCCGAAAGTTAGTGCATCAAATAGGGCAAAATTTTATCAAAATTGATGCGCTGAAAAACGTTGAAACTTTGGATATAGATAATGTAGACAACATTCAAAATACAGAAAATGTTTATACCGGTCCGGAATGTGAGAATTTTTTAGAATCATTAGAAGTAGAATCTGCCCGACAAATATGAATCAATTGTTTGAATTTTTATACTACTGCAGTTCGAGAGGTGCTTATACGTCTACCTTTGTAAGATTCATTTTTTCAACAATTAAATTTTCTAGATCCGAAAGTAGCGTTATACAGGGTGTCCTGCGCCAGGTGTAAGTCCCTGAAAGGGGTTGTAGAGGACGTCATTCTGAACAAGATTTTCCTTTGCAAGAATGGGGTTTGAAGCTTCGTTTTTGAATTATTAAGGAAAAACACGGACCAATCAGAGAGCAGGGATTACGCGCGCCGAGAAGCGGGAGCGACAGCTTCGAGCCTGGCTGCTGAGCGCGAGCGCGATCAAGTGCCTATGCGCCGGGACAGTCTCTTGCGCTTTTGTACTCCTCATAACTTTCCTCCCCGGAGGGCACCTCCCTGAACTTGGCACCCGACTTTCAAAAATTTAATTTTTTTTAATTGCATCGTATTCGCCTTCGTTTGTACCCGTTTGTACCACCTTTCTTTTCGTTTGTACCCTAAGGGGTGAAAAGATACTAGGGGTTGAATATACCCCAGCATCCCACTTTAACATTTTTTATTTCTTTCAACGCCATCATAAAAAGTGACGTTTGTACCCGTTTGTACCACCCTCACTTTCGTTTGTACCCCAAGGGGTGCGTTTGTACCGTCTTTTGAAAAAATCCCCTAGAGGTAACTTCGCCATTTTTTGAGATATTTCAAATCTTCTTGCGGATGCAGTTTCCTATTCGCTCGTAGAGGTTTGTACCACCTCCACTTTCATTTCTACCTCAAGGGGTTCGTTTGTACCGTCTTTTGAAAAAATCCCCTAGAGCCAACTTCGTCATTTTTTGAAATTTTTGAAATCTCTTTGCGGATGCTGTTTCTCAGTGCTTCGTAGAGGTTTGTACCACCTTCACTTTCACTTGTACCTCAAGGGGTTCGTTTGTACCGTCTTTTGAAAAAATGCTTTTTTTTTTGTTTTTAATAATATTAATACAGTTTTAAGCGTTTTTGAATAATTATTATACATTTCTGCATTCACATGGTATAAAATATTAATAATATACATATATATTATTACACGTATTAAATACGATTGTATATGTTGTAACGGGGCACTTTTTTTTTGCCTCGTTAGGAGTAGTCACCACGCCCGCCGGCCTCCCTCCTCCGCCTAGGCGACATCCTCGCCACCGGAGTGAATGGAGGGATGCATGAGTTTTCTTTTCTCTTTTGTTTTTCTTTTTCTTTTTTTTTTACTTTTTTTTATCATCGTGTCCCCCCATTCTTCCCGCCCCCCTTCTACGCGCGGCGGTCGCTGGACGACGAGGGACCCGCGTCCTCGGTTGCGGGGAACCCCCACCCGAGCGATGGAAGCGCGGCATGGGTCCACCGGAGGACCGCCAACGGCCCGCTGACCGGTCGTCGGGCCACCCCGTCATCCTCCGCGGGGGCGACCGGCAGCCAAGAAAGAGGGATGCCAGGCCTGGGAACCAGCCACCCCAGCCACCACCCAAAGGGGTCCCAGGACCTGGTCACCAGGGGAGCGAGGTAGCCCATCCCCAACGCCGAAATCCTCGGGGAGGGGGAACCCCGCGCACCGAGAGACCAGCGAGGAAGAAGAGGAGAAGCACGCGGGCTGCGACAGGAGCGAGACGCCGGGACTCTCAGCGATCCTTCCCCACCCCCAGTTTTATTTTAGTATTTTTCTTTGTGTGAGTGTGTTACTGTGTGGGAGTGTGAGGACGCCGCCGCCCCAACATTGGCAGAACGAGGAGGACCAGCATTTGTCCAGGTAGGGCTTAACCTCCTGGCGATCGGCGCCGTTCCCCTTTTTGTGGGTATGCGTGAGAGTGCGTGTGTGCGGGTGGTACCTGGTGGAAGGACCGCCCGCCCGGCGACGAGGACCCGTGAGGCCGCGTACCGTCACTGTTATTTTCGCGCCTCCGCGTCGTGCCGTGTCGCGCCGCGCCGTTCGGTACCGGTCCCATAACTTCTCGTTTTTACTCATTTGTTTTTCTTTTTATATTTCGAGTTTAGGACCAGCGTCCCCCTTTTGTCCACACCACCGAGAGGGTGTGCTCCCGTGCGCGCGTCCGCGTTAGTTTTACTGTTGCGCTTCTTTTCTTTTTTTTTGTATCGTGAGCCCCCGCGCCGCGAAACCCTCTTCGCGTTTGGCGAGTGCGGACCTTCTTCCCGGCCGTAATTTGTACCGCGAGGGGCTCTCTTCGATTTCGTTTGATTGGCCTATTTTGGTCGTCATTAAAGTTTACTCTTCCTATACCACTCGCGGGTCGTCTAATTATTTCTTGACCTCCCCTGATTTCTGCTCTCGCCTGAGCAGCCGGAAGGGCGAATACCCCGGACGAGTGCCTTTGCACTGGCGCCCGGAAATAAAATCGTCCGTGGTTGTGTACGTGGGTAACAGGAGGGCCACTTTCCCTGGTCGCTTTCCGCCGCCGGGAACTCTTTCTTCGTTCCCCGGACCAGTATGTCACAAAAATTGGCGCCCAACGTAGGGCCCGATTAGGCTTGACCAAGGGACGCGAGTATTTTAAACCCAACAACGGTTTTTCCGGTTGGTTTGAAAATTCCCTGAATTGTACCGTTCGGGGAGTATTTTGAACCCAACGACGGTTTTCCGGCTGGTTTGAAGGTTCCCTGAATTGTACCATTCGGGGAGTATTTTAAACCCATCGACGGTTCTTCCGGTTGGTTTGAAAATTCCCTGAATTGTACCGTTCGGGGAGTATTTTAAACCCAACGACGGTTTTTCCGGTTGGTTTGAAAATTCCCTGAATTGTACCGTTCGGGTAGTATTTTAAACCCAACGACGGTTCTTCCGGTTGGTTTGAAAATTCCTTGAATTGTGTCGTTAGGGTAAACAAGTTTTTATCTTCGTATCGCGAGCAGTCAATAGGGAACTGTTGTTGTCGCCTTGACACCTATTTGTACTCCTTTTGTACAAATAGGCTTCCGTTACCCTTGCCGCGATCGTTGTTATTGCTAATTTTTCGAGAAGGCCTATTTTTGTTAACGCCTTCTGGAATTTACCGCTCGCCGTGCCGATTCAAACGGAAGTTTGTTTTCGTACCGTAATTCGAATAAATACCCGTCGAGGTTCGGCTACCCATTGTGGTTTTGTTTGTTTTTTTTTTTGCCGACAACACTCCGGGTCAGGCCGCAAATATTCGCAGTGTCTGGCTCCGAGGCCGTCGAAAGTGACCGCTCCCGTCGTTGTACCCCCCCAAGTTCAAAGGGCCGAGGGCGGTCACGATGTGCCTCGTCTTAGAGCGACATTACGTCATCGACATAATTATGTTGATGGATTTGCTAGGCCTTCAAATTACAGGCAATTGGGCCACGTTAGCTGACCGATTTCGGCAATTCCATTTTCGGTGCGAATTTGGACCTAACGGGGCCCGATGAATTACCGCCTATTCCGCCAAATTCCGCGGGGCCTCTCCCCACTCCTCCACTTCCGGAGAAAAAGGGAGAAGGTCACGTCCAAGTCCCTACTTTTTCCATGGGACGGCTACGAGGCCGGTTGGAACAGGGGATAAGGAGGGAATGGGGTCGAAGATGAGGAGGGGCACGAAAGCGAGGAGGAGGGAACGACGGGTTCGAACCTTTGTTCGAAATTATCCGGAACCCCAGAAATCCTCGCTGAGCGAACCCTCCCGTCAATTCCGCCAAATTCCGCGGGGCCTCTCCCTACCACTCCACTTCCGGAGAAAAAGGAGATGGCCACCTCCAAGTCCCTACTTTTTCCATGGGACGGCCAAAAGGCCGGTTGGAACAGAGGACAACGAGGTAATGATCTCGATCCAGCAAGACCCTCTTCCGCTCCTCCACTTCCGGAGGGAACGAAGGATGCCACCTCCCGACCCCTACTTTTTCCATGTGACGGCACTGGAGCCGGTTGGAACAGGGGGCAACAAGGTGATGGTCCAGATTCCGCGAATCCACTCCCCACTCCTGCACTTGCGGAGGAAAAGAAGGAGGCCACATCCACCGATCCCCGACCTTGTCCATGGGACGGCCTATTGGCCGGTTGGACCAGGGGACAATGAGGTGGTTGTTTTGGCTCGCGAATCGTCCAAATTTCGCCGCGATTTTCCGCCGGGATATGTTGACCCCGCTATTATGTCCGGTTGCTTTTAACCGGGCATCCGCTGTGGGCCTTAGTCGACAGCGGGGCCGCGCGTTCCTATTTGGGACCGGACGCGATCGAGTTGTTATGATCGCGTCCTGATGACACCTTTTCCCGGGAAATGCGAATGGCCAATGGCACACAGGGTCGTATCTTAGGCGAGGCAGTCGTAGAGATCGAAATCGACAGGCGGATAATAGATTTACCGATTCGAGTCGCAGACAATCTAGATTATGATTGTGTGTCAGGGGTCGATTTTCTAGAGACATTCGAGATCTCCCTAGATACTTCAATCGCGACTTGGAAAATTAGGGATTATCCAGTTCACATTTTTCTTTAGTACCAGGTTTTCAGGATTCGGAGGAAATTATCCACGCTAACTGCGCCGCGATCGTCGAGCTTATTCCGAAACAGAACGAGCGCCTAAGTCAGCTGTAGGATCGAATAATTTCCCCTACCGCAGAAAAACCTCCCGCGACGAATCCCGTTCAGTATCGGATCGATGGGCACGGACACGAACCGATCAAACACCGCGCACCGCGTTTACTCGAAAATTTACGAAGTCGCGCACGCGGAAGTTAATGCGATGCTCGCGGATGGGATTATCGAGCGCTCGGAAAGCGCGTGGGCAAGTTGTCCCGCGATAGTCCCAAAACCGTACGAGAAAATCCGTTTTCGTACCGTTTCCCGTAACGTGTGCTGTCATTTTTTTTCTGTTTTTTTTTTTGTTTGGTGGTGGGTTTAATTTCTTAACCCCTTGATCTATTTTGGCGAGTTTAGCTCGTTTAAGTACGACGCGTGACGTTGTCTTTTTTTAAGATTGTAAATAATATTGTAGATAATATTGTAAATAATATTGTAAGTAATGTAAATATTGTAAATTTTGTAAATATAGTAATCGTAGTTAAATAGTACTGACGACGCACGCAACAAATAAATCATAAGACAAGGAGTTAATTATATTTTCGTATTTCACCTTTTTTTTGGGTATTATTTCTTTTCTTTTTTTCTTTTATTTGAGTCGGCGGCCACTTAGGCGACAGCCCATATTTTTTTTCCTTTTCTCTTTTTTTTTCTCTCTCCTTTAGTTTTTTTTTTCTTTTTCTTCGTTTGTATTTGTTTGTTTTATCGTTACCGCGCGCAAGTATTCTCTTCCTTTCTTTTTCCTTTCCTCCCCACCGCCTCTTTCTCCATCCAGTTGTGGAGGACAGACTTTTCTGTTCCCGGACAGGAGAAATTGAAGGCAGCTCCGCTGATCGCCCAGACCGCATTACGTCCCTACCCCGGACGTGGAGCGGAATCTGGGGTTTTGGATTCTAACACTGAACCTCAGCTGTTAGAATCGGGGTCAAGGACCTCGCGTTCCGAAACAGCCGATCAGCAAGTGTGAGAAAGTACCGTTACCGGAGAATACTGGTTGTAAATCGACGGCGATGAAGAAGCCAAGCCTCGAAATTGAATTTGGCTAAAAACCAGAATTTCGTTTTTTCCCTTTTACTACCCTCACGGATGAGGTAGGGGATTGAAACTTGGTGTGAGATGTTTTTTTTTGGATATGCTACCAACTGACGTATTGGGTTTCTCATTTGACTCAAGGGCACATTTGACCACCTTATTCGGCTAGACCCTTTACTATAATAATTATTTGTGTAGTAAACCATGGAAATTTCAGACTTTTACATTTAAAACAAACTTTACATTTACGACGGTGATACGAATTCCTCCTAACAGCTCGCTACACAAGTAATTATGATCGTAATAATATCGTGATTGATATCATTTTAATCATAAAAACGAGACGAACGCAATGATAAAAGTTTTATTCACGAGAAATCAAAAATAAGAAATATTGATTTTTGAATTTAAAAGACTGTACTCGCACGAGTCCTTTCATGTTTGCTGATCGTCTCGAACCTCAATCTCTGTTTATTTTTGTGTTGCTATCCTTTTCCTGGTTCGGCTCACTACAAAGAATGTAGTATCTATTCTATAAATGTGAAACTTCATACTCGAAGTCACACTTAGGGACCGTTTGCATTATGCCAATAAGCCGTGCTAGTAGGTAGTCAAAGTTTTACAGTTCTTACTTTGCCTGTATCAGGCCTGTTGTTAGAAAGAGAAAATGGTTCGTTTCCTTTCTTGCCTTCTTTTTCTAACGACAGACCTGCTACAGGCAAAGTAAGAAACGCAAAAATTCGACTACCTGCTGGCCCATGCTACTAGCTCGACTTACTGGCATAATGTAAACAGTACCTATTGGAAATAGGTTTAAGAAATAATTCTTTACGCACTAAATTTAATTATATAAAACGTTTCTTTATTATTCCTACTGTATGAGGAAGATCGGAACTAATAAAATTAACGCAGAGCTGGTGTAATGAAAAACTGAGCTAAAGAAAAATCTATAGAAATATCTCTAATTCTCTACTTGCTTATAAACTATTTACGCTATGAAACTTTCTCTTATGAAACATCGATTGGTTTTTGTTAAACATATAATCCAACAGTCTCTTATGGAGAGAATAGTGTACTGCATACAGTAATTCCTCTCAGAGTGCAGCTCTTGTTTCCCTCCCACAGTGCAAGACGTCTTTTCCTGCGCCTATGCCTTGCGCTATTCCTGCGCCTATGTTACCTTCGCTCGAGCCAGACAAAGTGTAACACTATACTCGCCGTTGTTTCTTTGATGCGAGCTGACAAATTTCCAGTTCCTAATATAGCAATATAATATTTTAATTTTTACATTTTTTTGACTGCACACTTTTTTAACATATTTGTGAGAGTTTTCCGATTAAAATGAGACCGAACACGATATAACTTGGATAATATTTATTATTCATTAAAAAACGGGTTGCTCGAACAGATTGACACGGGACCCGTGCGCGAGTTCTCACTTTGCAACAAAGAATAGAAATCCCCCCACAGATCGGCTTAAAAAGAGAGAATGAATTCTCACTTTGCAACGTATCCCCCCTAGATCCAATTCCGGTATTGCTTCTGGAAACACTGTTGATACATCGACAGACATTTAAATGTCTCGTCGCCTTTTCCTTTACTAGATTGGCGAGCCAGAGGCGACCCGCTTTTGCTGCCGTCGCCAAAGGAGAGCCGCCGGGTTTCAATTTTCATGTTCGTTATTCCCACAGTGAGAATTTTCGATTCCGACCTACCATACACTGTGAAAAGAATTACTGTATAAGGAAGTCCAAGGAGCTGGCTGGCGCGGCAGTCATGACCGCTCCGTTCATATAAATCAATAAAATATAGTAATTAAATTAACGCGTAAATTATATTATTAATTTAACAACGAATTAAAAATATTAAAATGTTTCCAATTGATCGCGCTTCCTTTATTGCAATGAGTGGAATCTTCTGTTTATGATGCATCAAAACCGCGCGCAGTAGTTCGCATATACGAGCACTGTGGACAAAATTTATAACTTTTCTTCTGTATAGAGTTTTCTCTTAATTTAATTTTTCAATTTTCATCAACAAATGTATAGACTAGGATACAACACCGCCAGAAGACCTGTATGAAGTTAGCAACCAATTTTAAACATTTTTTAAATACAAAGGTTGTTCCAGGTTGTTCTAGACTTGTTTTTAGTTGTTCCAGAAGATATATGAAACGAGCGAATAGGAAACAGCACCTCTAAGAAGATTTGAATATTTTCAAAAAATGGCGAAGTAGGCTCTAGGGGATTTTTTCACGAGACGGTACAAACGAACCCCTTGAGGTACAAACGAAAGTGAAGGTGGTACAAACCTCTACGAAGTACTGGGAAACAGCATCCGCAAAGAGATTTCAAAAATTTCAAAAAATGACGAAGTTGGCTCTAGGGGATTTTTTCAAAAGACGGTACAAACGAACCCTTTGAGGTACAAACGAAAGTGAAGGTGGTACAAACCTCTACGAGCGAATAGGAAACAGCACCCGCAAGAAAATTTCGAAAATTTCAAAAAATGGCGAAGTTACCCTTTGCGGGTACTTTCGGAAGGCGGTACAAACGCACCTCTTGGGGTACAAACGAAAGAGAGGGTGGTACAAACGGGTACAAACGGCTAGGAAACAGCACCCGGAAGAAGATTTGAAATATCTCAAAAAATGGCGAGGTTACCCCTTGGGGGTACTTTCGGAAGGCGGTACAAACGCACCCCTTGGGGTACAAACGAAAGTGAAGGTGGTACAAACCTCTACGAGCGAATAGGAAACTGCATCCGCAAGAAGATTTGAAATATCTCAAAAAATGGCGAAGTTACCTCTAGGGGATTTTTTCAAAAGACGGTACAAACGCACCCCTTGGGGTACAAACGAAAGTGAGGGTGGTACAAACGGGTACAAACGTCACTTTTTATGATGGCGTTGAAAGAAATAAAAAATGTTAAAGTGGGTTGCTGGGGTATTTTCAACCCCTAGTAACTTTTCACCCCTTAGGGTACAAACGAAAAGAAAAGTGGTACAAATGGGTACAAACGAAGGCGAATACGATGCAATTAAAAAAAATTAAATTTTTGAAAGTCGGGTGCCAGGTTCAGGTAGGTCCGGAGGGCGACTACGTGGCAAAGGGCCTTCCAGCCGCCAAATGTGTCGCACCAATCCTCCGCCGATTCCTCCGCCCTACGCCGTGGCTAGTTCCACGAGACGGGGGCCTCCGACCGCCGAAGGAACGCGTCGATCGCGTGCTCGCGCCAACGGTCTCTAGCCAGGGAAAGAGTGTAAGTGCGCTCCCCGCAAGCACTCCGACCTCCATTGCGGCGAACTATCTGACTCCCCTTTTCCCACCGTCCCTCTACCCGGTGTTAGATATTGTAAAACCTGCGTTAGTTTGTAAGTCGCGCTCCGTCTTGTTAAAACCGCGTTCCGTCTCACCGATCTCCGTTCCTCCATACTCCGCTCGAGGTAAAAACTGCGTTAATTAGTAAGTCGCGATAATTCATAAGTGCGTTTTTGTATCCCCGGGACCGAACCCGGCATACCGGCTGAGCCGGTTGTATCTATATTGAATAAACAGCGTCGGACATAGTCCGACGGTTATAAGATCTCCGATCGATGGCGCGCGCGTTAGATAGAAATACACATCGAGAAGAAATTATTATAAATTATCATTTAGACATTCCTATTATTATTTATTTATTTACTATAAATCAAAATGTATTTTTAGTTATTTTTTTATGTATTATTAGTGATTAATTATTCTCTTATTAAAATACTTGTATTATCGCGCTAATTTGCGTAGGGTCGGTTGTTGAACAGTGAACCAACCAGGAACATTGAACCACCACCATGTTGAAAAAACTGCGAGGTTGCCAATTCGACCGATCGTGTTAAAACTTTTCTCGTAGGCACCCTTCCCCTCTCCCGTAGTTAGCCGGGGGCCGCGGCTTGAGCGTGACGTGTGACAGCGGTTTGTTTGTTTCTCGCCAAAAAAACATAGAATTCTCACGTAAGTGTCTCGATTTTTATATATTTTGTTATTAATTCTAGCACCAAAAGCTTTATGGTGTCGATATTGTTGTAGTTTTAGACGTTTTATGAGCATATTGCTTTGTGACAATTCAGCCTACAACCTATTTTTTTTAAATATTATAAGTTGAATAGTGTGTGTATTGAACAGTGAACCAGGTTCGCATAGTACACAGTGAACCGGTTCACTGTGTACCTTACGACCCTGGTTCACTGTTCAATGATAGTGTTATGCTGAAAATCAATAATATTTTTGATTGTTTTAGGATGCCAAGGCCAAGAAATAAGGAAAGAAAAATTGGAAAACACAAAAAAGACTATATGATGTCAGCATTACTAATGATAGAAAATGGTAGCTCCATTAGGACGGCGGCAAAAACCAGTAAAATTCCCTACCCTACATTGCGCCGTTACGTTAAAAAAAAACGTGAACATGGTGATAATATATCACTCGAACCGAGGTATGATATTAATAAAGTGTTTACTGAAGAACACGAACAAATATTAAAATACTACAAAGACTGTGCACTAATGTTCTACGGTTTGACCATCAAAGAATGTAGGAAGGTGGCGTACAAAATGGCAAAGGTCAATGGTATTAAAATACCAAGCTCATGGGAAAGGGATAAAATGTCAGGTTTGGAATGGTTTCGTTTCTTTATAAGAAGACATCCTGATATTTCAGTAAAAATACCAGAAGCTGTAAGTCTCGCACGAGCTACCTCATTTAATCGGGAAGCTGTGGCAATATTTTTTAATAATTTGGAGGAATTGCTAAAACGGGAGCCTAGATTCGTGGATTGAACTCGAATATTTAATCTTGACGAAACCGGCACAACAACCGTCCAGAAACCACAGAGAGTTGTGGCTCCAACAGGAGCTAAAGTAGGTAAAGTGACAAGTGGAGAAAAAGGCACTCTTGTCACTACATGCTTGTTAGCGTCAAGTCGTGTGCAAAGGTGGCACACGTGTCAGGGTCATTGCACCCCGGACTTTGACCCGGTTCTCAGGGGTCTTAGGATGACAATAACATAAACCTATGTCTGTTATCGAGTTAAGGATCGGTGGTAACCGATAGCTTAGGACCGCGACGAGTTCGAAGAGTCGCGGATGTTATTATTAAAGGTTGATGCCTTTGTAACATTCCTGGAGAAATTTTTGTTTTTTTTCCTCTCTTGCGCCCTCAGAACTATCTCGCTGTTAAATTACTTCATCTCTTTAAAGGTATTTCAATTCTACTATCGACCGTATTTATCTATTACCGACCGCGGTAATTAGGCATATCAATTACCATCAAATTTGGGTTGAACTGTCGGTAACACATATATACATACAAATATATATATTTCTTTGATTCGCGAATATTAAATAATCACTAAGCTAGCAAACACATAAGTTAATCAATCAAATGTTAAGTTCAATTATGAATTATCAGTATTATGTATTATTTCTTTTGTTTAAATAAATAATGTGTTATAAGTATAGAATATTCCTCGCGTTGCGATAATAGGCAAAGACTCATAGAAAGGATACGCTACATTAGAAAAGGATAAATATATATATTTTCCATTAACAAAGATATTAAATATGAAACCTATTAAATAATTATCAGGTGAATTAAAATATAGGAAAGCTAATTCAATCACATGTTAGGCTAAGGCAATAATGGCCAAATTCAGATATTATTCTATTTGGGTAAATAATGTATTGTAATTAATGTATCGTAAATATGTCGTACAGAAGATTCCGTAACGCTACGCGCGTACGTGACGTCACGATAAACAAGATTCCTTGGAATTAGCTCGCGATCTCTAGAGAGAGAGACAGAATATATTATTTCAATTAATGATATTATTTGATATTAGAATTATTAATTAATCAAATCTATCCACACACAAAATTAGCGAATGTTATGTTAAGTTTAATTATCGACACTCGAAGTCAGATACTATTTTATTAATCCGAATAAATGAATACATTGTAATAGCGATCTATAGGATATTCCGAAGCATCGTATACTCCGACATATAGTTCGGGTCCTTACTGGCGTACGTGCGTAAAGTGCAGAAAAGGACAGAAAATGTAATGTTCATTAATATGCAATTAGTAAATCATTTTTGTATTAAAAACATTAACTATGATTCGGAAACCACTATTGGCAATATTAGAAATTCAATTACTTTATTAATTAGCGTTTAATTAAGAATTATATGTAAATTTGCGCAAAATTGTACACATCACAACCTTGAAAAGGGTAGGGATTTCGAGTATAAAAGGCCGAGCGAAACCAGCCTAGAAGCAGAGCAGAACAATTCTCGAAGTCGAGCAAGCTAGAAGTCTTAGACAAACTAGCCCGGAACAGTATCCGCTGGTCAGAGCCGAAACGATTTTTAACTCTTGATTGGAAGAGCGGGTATATGCCATTTGGGTACTTGATCGTTGGGTCGTTCTAGTAGCTGGCGAGCAGCAAGCTCCCCATTCAAGCGGTCTTGTATCTGGAACTCCGTCAGGAGAGTGCTATGCTTAGCGCCAAGAAAGGTTGAGACATCAAAACGAGAGCTCTCAGCTACTCTAATGCATATTGCAATTCTTGACTAATTACTAAGCGCGCCGTCAGATTCGCGGAGTTAGCTTGGGGTAGTCTAGGCTTCCCATCTAAGCAGCTTGGTATCTGAAGCCCGTGTCTTTTGGGTGGCAGTCGAGTAATTACGAATTTACAATTAGAGTCAAATTTTGATTTGTTCCCTGTTAAACGTATATTGTTCATTTGATTCTGGATCGTTGGGTCGTTCTAGTAGCTGGCGAACAGCAAGCTCCCCAATTAAGCGATTTGGTTTTGAGTGTCAGTGTATGATTTGGCAAAAGGGTCATGAACAATTAGTTGTCGAGTCGCAAATTAAAAAAGAGTAACTGTTCCGATGGAAATATATTAACTTCATGTCAATCTTAGGATCTTGAGTCAAGTTAAATTAATTCATTAAAGATTATTGTTCTGTCTCTAGCGAAATACACGTAGTCGACTACACCGCGTCAGGAAATTCAATATAAAGTATCATTCTCAAAATTATTGTAAAAGCGAATTTAGGCGACGTCCGAATAGAATCAGACCTAGGTAGGATTTGCGATAGCGCCGGATTTCAAACATATTAATTTTGTTAAACTTTACAATTGCATTTCGAGTCTATTTAATATTGTAAAAGCATAGTCGAGTTAGCCTCGTCTGTAAATTCAATTTATAGGACTTCGAGTTAAATAACCAAAAATAGCGATTCTATTAAATTCTTCTAATAATTACGAATAGCGTAATATTTAATTCATATAGTTTTCTGCTCATTATACGACAATACCTATTTAGTTATTTATCTAGTCGTTCATTATATCAATTTATATTTCATATACTTTTCCTACTTTCTTGTTTTCTTATTTTCTTATTTTGTTAATTGTTAATCATCATTATTATTTTTTTTTTATTGAATAAACCTGCTTGTTGAAAGGTATTGACCTGTGGATTTCACTCCTTAACCGCACACCACACGAATCCCACATTCTTTATATTTAGTTATTGCAAGACGAGTCGCTCAGTAGGTAAATACCGCTCTTTATCTCACGAGCGCTGTAAAATTTCTGTAGATTGCTCCAGAATCGTTACACCTTTTCTTTTGAGAATTGCCGAAGGTGCCGTGCCTCGTGGCCGATGACCCGACGTCATGGTGCTGCGTGGCGCGTGCAAAGAGATAAGGGTGTTCTAGTAGGATCTGGCCACGGAGTGGGGAGGATATTGCATCCTTTGGTGAGAGGACCATGAGAGTTCGCATGGCAGTTACCCCAGCACCTTTGAATAGAACACTACCTTACCGAATTTTTATAAATAATATCTAACATGCTGTATCGTTAGTGCCACAGGTCATGCCCTGCCCCCTGCTTTAATATTTCCTCGGAAAAACTTTAAAAACTTAATAATGCACGGTGCACCTCCAAGTAGTTTAGATCTTGCGAGTCCTTCAGGTTGGATGACTAGTGACTTATTCGTGGAGGTAATGAAACATTTCATTAAGTGTTCAAGCACGACACCAGAAAATTCATCTCTGCTTATAATGGATAATCATAAGTCACATTTGTCCATTGAGGCTCTAGACTTAGCGAAACAATCGGGTGTTGTAGTTCTTACCTTTCATCCTCACACTACTAACAAATTACAACCCTTAGATGTAGGTTTGATGGGCCCTTTAAAGACATATTATTATTCCGCACTTGAGTCATGGATGCTGCAAAACCCAGGAAGACCAGTTATAATCTACGAAATAGCAAGATTTATTGGTCATGCTTATCCCAGATCTATGACTCCACTAAATATATCGGCAGCTTTCGCAAAATGTGGGATTTTTCCCTATAATAAGGACATATTCTCTGATGAAGATTTCATGCCAAGTAGCGTGACAGATCGCCCCGTAGTGTCACAAAAATCCCCTGATGCTGAAACTTCTGCAAATCGAGACAAAAATAATCAGCAACCCCATTCGACTCATCTAGAGACACGTCGTTCAAGTTTTTATCACGCTACTACCCCTGATCGAGAAAGTCCATCTATATTATCAGAAGAACATCACAGTTACTACCAAAACGTGACACCAACAAAGCAACCAGATGAAGAATGCAAAGATGAAATTCATCAATCAAAAGAGCATATCATCACTCCACTAATGTCCCGTCCTCTGCTAAAGGCTGGTCCTCGTTCCAACAAACGGAAAGGTAAAAAATTGGGTAAAAGCATGATAGCAACGGACACTCCAGAAAAGGAAAGAATAGCTGAGGAACGTACTGCAGCATTAAATAGAAAAGGTCAGCATAAAAGAAAAGTTCTACAAGACTGTGGAAATAAAATGCTTCCATCAACAAGTAAAATCAGAAAGACACCATATAAGAAAAACAATAAAAAAATAGTTATACCAGATGAAGACAGTGAAACCAGTGAAGGTGAAGATATAATTCTTGAAAGTGAAACGGACCTAGAATCGGATGAGGAAGATGACCAAGGATATGGAATTATTGATGAAGATTTTCTTGATTTACAGCGTAAGCCAATGATTAACGAATACGTCCTAGTCTTGCTGCAATCTAAAAAACGGGCTGTTTATTACGTTGCGAAGATTCTGGAAATAGAAACTGACGATGAATATTGCGTTTCGTATCTAAAATTAAAAGATCGTCTAAATAAAACCTTTATGTTTCCTCTAGAACCCGATATGGCTAATGTGAAACTCAGTGACATTAAAATGATTCTCCCTCCTCCTTCTGTGTCAGGTACAAAACGTCTGATTAAATATTCCTTCAATATAAACTTATCTTTACTAAATATGGAGTAAATATTTACTTTGACGCATTTTGATGTATTTTTTTCGTGATTCTTTAATTAGTCGGTAAATTAATGAAGACTGTTAATTATACTATTTGAGGAAGGCTGATTGTTAATTTTATCCAGAGGTTTATATGATAACTTAGCGTTATTAAGAAGTTAACTGCTGTGAAGAAAACTATACGAAACCTTTATAATTTGAAATTATAATTGATATGTTATGTTTATTTTTTGTTTACCCAGTTCTTGCTTCAACTGGTAGGTAATTAAATGAAGGCTGATTTTATTATTATTATTACCATAGAGAAAGCACTGAAAACCAAAATTATTTGTTATTAGAAGTAATATTTTTTTATTTTATTTTGTACAACAAAAATAAAAGACGATTATCAAAAATTTTATGGTCTTTTCACAAATAAAGATTTTTACTGGTAACGAAATTGTGGTTCACTGTTGAAATTGTGGTTCACTGTTGAAATACAGGTGGTTCAGTGTATACTACCTATAGTACACAGTGAGCCAATTTTTTTTTTTTTTTTAAACTTTATTTACGGTCTTTACTCGTTTCTCTGGCTTTCTGTAACCTGAATATGAGAAACTGTATAAAATTGCCTAAACCATGACACCAAAACGAAATTCTTAACTTTAATTTCTAACAAGTTATATGACTTAGAAAAAAGGTTGGTTCACTGTTCAACAACGCACCCTACATAAAAATTAACTAGAACTACGATTTAGCTAGTTAGCTTGTGAAATTTTAATTAATAATAAATTAAAGCATATTTTTATTAATCAAATCAATATATTTTCTTTACTAAATAAAGCGTAATAAAATAGTAATAGATTTTATACGTTTCTAAACTCGCCACTTGGCGGGAAATACCCATGATTCTCTGGGTATAAAAGGGCGTGCAGCGAAGGCTGCAAGTGCAGAACAATCTTTGAAGCAGTACGTGACGGACCTCTTAGGAGAAGTATTAAGCGACAAGTTGGAGCAGTATTAGCTGGTAAGAGCCTACAAGATTCTTAGTTTTGACTGGACAGCGGGTATCAGCCATTTGGATACTTGATCGTTGGGTCGTTTAGTAGCCAGCTGACGCAGGCTTCCCATTCAAACGGTCATGTCTCTGAAACTCCGGAAGGAGAGTGCTATACTCAGCCCCAGAAGGGACTAAGACATCAAACAAGAGCTCTTCAGCCACTCGTATAAATTTATTTTTGCCGGGTTACTAACTCGCCGTCGGATTCTCGGAGTTCGCTCTGGGTTGTTTAGTAGCCAGCTAACCCAGGCTCTCCATTTCGAGCGGCTTGGTCTCTGAAGCCCGTGTCTTTTGGGTGGCGTTTCAGTAACTCCGGTTAATAAAGTCGAGTCATTCTAATTTGCAACCCTGTTGGGCATACGTTGTTCATCTAACTCTTGTATCGTCAGGTCGTTTAGTAGCCAGCTAACGCAGGCTCCCCAATTAAGCGATCAGGTTTTGGGTGTCAATTTGTGCTCCGACTAACAGGGCAATTGAACTAATAGATTTAGAGTCAAGCAAAGAGTAGCTGCTCCATGTCCAACTGTTTTCTACATAAAGTTTCGAATCCCGATATTATAATGAAACCAAACATTGTTCTGTCACCAGTTAGAATCTACATCCATTATAAACCGCGTTTCTTGCGTTGCGACATAATAGGCATTTAAATAATTAATTAATTATACGTACCTTGTTGGAAACCGCGTACCCGAAGTAGTTAGCTACCGATTTGCGTTTTCAATATTAATAATATGATATCAGACCCATATATTTTATATCTTTCCCAAAAGTAATTGTTAATTGTAATCCTATATTTTTTCCTTTAATTATATGAATAAACCTAATTAATGAAAGGTATTAACCTGTAAATTTCATTCTTTAACCACACGCCACACGAACCCCACATTTTTATAGAATTAGTTATAATAAGAACGAGTCGGTCAATAGGCAAAAGCCGCTCTTTGCCTCACGAGTGCTGTAAACTCCTGAGTCTAGCACCAGGGACGTTACATATTGAATCCACCGCGGAAGAATAAACTTGAGAAGGTATACTCGGGTCCTTACAAGATAATTAGAACCATGGAAGACAATAATATAGAATTACAAGTAGGAGGTAGGAATAAGAAAAGGATAGTCCATAAGGATAGAATTAAGCGGGCTTATCTACCAATCAAAGATCGAAAATCGATCGAAAGATGACCTTCCAGAAGGGGGGAGAAAGGCTGAAATCACCCCGCAAGCTCATCGATCGCATCAGTAACTAAGTGTACGATTAAAATCAAGTGAAATGGAAAAGAGTGAAAACCGCGAATCGGCTCTACACATCCTGGCCGCGATTTGTGTTCTGGATAAAGGAGTAGCCTTTTCCCACAAAACTGTCGGTGACATGCAACGATTATGCGCTGGTTGCGCTCTGGGGGAGGCGCCAGAGGAAAAACGACCGTGGTGGCATGCAGGCAAGAACCAAGATATCTAAAAACTCATAAAAATATATATATTTCGCTTTAATGTAATATACGAAATAGGCGTGCACCACTACATAGCAGCGGAATACGCCCTTGAAAAAAACCAATGTATCCGTTGCCGAACAACATTGGGCGAGATCCGACTGGCGGTGGCCTACACGATGTGCCGAAACCGTATTGCAGGCCACACTAAAGAAGAAACCAAGGCATTCCAGGGCGGCGCCTTAATGCCCACCGAGGAAGACTTCCCAGTAATAGAATTACAAACCATCACTTTTAGAAACAACAGGTTATCGTTTAATATAATGCAAAGAAAAAATCTTGTGTCATTAAATAAATAAAGTTTAATTTTTTTTTTGTGGTTATCGCATACCCACACTATTAGTAATAGTAGTAAGTATAAATTTCAAAGAAAAAAATTTCGCGCTGTACTACTAGCAATAGAGCCACACAGTACATCGCCATGTTAATCCAGTAGACATGGCGAGACGAGCAGGACGTAGAACCATTCTCCGAAATCTAAAATCCAAAATAAAGCGAAGTTTAACTAAGGTAACTAGCTGTATAGATATATACGTAAATAGAAAAGGGCTCATTCGTTAAAACGGCAAAATTAGAGGAAACCCACTAGCAGCAAATGGAAATTGATGGAGATCGACACACCCGAACCCCCATGGAGGAACTACCGGCAAATCGAAAACGAACAGGACCCGAGGCGAGAAGGTTGGAAACAATTGTCGCTATTTGGGCGAGGCATAATTTCACAGTATCTTAAAGTAGAGATTTCAAGCTTTAATTTAAAAAAAAAGAACATAATTTTACCATGATTTTTCATGGAGTTACCGTCAGTCAAATTTTGCCAATTTTTGCCTATAATTTTTCTATGCCATATTTCTTTTGAGCAGTGTATATCACAGTTATTTAGTTAAAACTGGACAGGAAAATCCTACAAATATTCTTGATAGACGCGATTTTCACAGACTTGAGGAACGTTTTCAAAACTTGAAAGTCACTATCAATCGTGGATATAGAAAGGCAGGTCGACCACGCGTTCACTGGTGGAAAGGGGAGCACATTATTACACTTGCATGGGTTTACGCTATATTGCATGTCGGGTTAGTGTTTCGCACATGACTGTTCATCGTATTATTCATGATGAAGGACTACGTCCATATCGTGTTCGGACAGTGCAAGCACTTCAGTGCTAAGATTACTCCATGAGATGCAAATTTTGTCGTTGGATGTTGAGAAAATTAGATCGCGATCCGCAATTTCTTCAGAATGTGTGTTTCACAGACGAAAGTAACTTTTCCAACACAAGTTATAAAATTTCGCAGAACACTAGAATCTGGGCACGTAGAAATTCACACGCAATGGTTCAAACATTTAATCAAGACCGTTTCTCAATTAATGTGTGGGGAGGAATCATTGGGAACCATATTATCGGTCCAATTTTTTTCTATCTTAATTTTCTTCGCACGCGAATCATAACACAGTTGAGTCAAGTTATATGACATCATAGATGTCACCAAATTTATTTGGCGTGCCCCGCCGCATTTTATTAGACCGGTACGTGAATTTTTATCAGAGATGTTTGGAAGTAGGTGGATAGGTCGTAGACCAGCACCTCATTTGTGGCCGCCTCACTCTCCTGATGTTACATCTATGGATTTTTTCTTTTGGGGAGCAGTAAAAAATTTTGTCTACCGGTCAGACCAACAAATTACAAGTGTGAGACAATTGAAATTGCGAATAGAAAACGCTTTTCGTCGTGTAGAGCAAATGCCCAATACAGTATTGCCTCGAAACAAGCAACAGTTTCGAGCTTCGAAATTAGCAAATTTTTATCCCCACTTCTTTGATTGAAGTCCGCCGCCGAGTGAGAGATCGGTGACGGAGTGAGAGGTCCGTAATACAGAAGAAGTTATGGAACGAGTCGTGGAAAGAGGACAGAACATGTATATTGTTTTCTCACTCTAACACATAGCGATTTAAAAAACAAAAGCAAGCCGAATAGCATACCACCTTCGAAATAAGCAACTGGCCGGTCCCGAGCGTGTTGCTTATTTCTAGGCAATACTGTACAGTATTCTCTCCGTAAATGTGAAAAAGATCTCTACCGTAAATGTTAAAATTTTATCCCCACTACTGGGAGGATCCCCCTCGGAATCAGTCAAGTGTTAAACATGATCGATTGCCGAAACGACGAGGATCGAATATCGGTGAGACACATACTAATGCAAGCAAAGGAAAAGATTGCAATTTTCTTATTTCTTACTATTTTGTCATGAAACTTTTACTGTCGTAATCGTCTAGTTTTCCTGATTAAAATGACACCAAACATGATATAATTACGTTAACAATTACGTGTGTAACGAGTGATTAAAGTTTTTAACGTAAAAGAGGACGGCGAATGGAAAAGAAAGAGAGGCAGAAGGTTGAAGCATTCGGCAAACATGAAAGACTCGTGTGTGTTCTGTCTTTTAAATTCAAAAATCAAAATTCTTTATTTTTGATTTTTTGTTAATGGAACTTTTACCATCGTATTTGTCCCGTTTTTCTTATTAAAATGACACCAAACGCGATATAATTACGATCATAATTACTTGCATAGCAAACTGTTAGGAGGAATTCGTATCTCTGCCGTAAATGTAAAGTCTGCCGTAAGTGTGAAAGTCCGTAACTTTTATTGTTTGTTACACAAGTAATTATGATCGTAATTATATCATGTGTGGTGTCATTTTAATCAGAAAAACGAGACACATACTATGGTAAAAGTTCCATTGACGAAAATCCAAAAATAAAGAATTTTTATTTTTGAATTTAAAAGACAGAACACGCACGTGTCTTTCATGTTTGCCGAACGTCTCGAACCTCAGTCCCTCTTTGTTTTTTGTGTCGCTATCCTTTTCTACGTTCGGCACACTACAAAGAATGTAGTACCTATTCCATAAATGTGAATCTCGAGACCCGAAGTTTTCACATTTACGGAGAGAATACTATATTTACGAACAAGTTCGCAACAATTTAAAGGAAAGATTGAGGATGTGTCTACGCAATAATGGTGGACATGTCGAAGCCGGTAATCAAGCACGATTATTAAGGTGCATAAATGTCGATGGTTCTATACAGTGGCAAAGAAGAAACCGCTCAAGACACAGAAGACAACGCTAGAAATGGTTAACTTCGTTTTCCAAGTGCAGGATTCATTTGCGACCTATGGTGCCTTTAAGACTTTTGTTTCACCGAGTAAGTACTATACGATGCAATAAAAACAAAATTTGACCTTGAATTTCTCCACCAAGGTAAATTTTACGGCAACTTTTTTTTACAAATCTTCACCGATTAAAAACTGTAGAATCAGCTGGTAAAGCCATGACAAAACATTTTGTTACACCCTGTACGGAAATTTCCGAAGTATTGCACATGCTTCGACGTTTCGCCCAGGTCCTTGTAGAATTCGTGCGCAATAAGTAGAAAAGGACAGCAAATATATTTTTCATTTAAAATGTTATTAAACCATTATTTTAGTATTAAAATCATTAACTATTAATCAGAATACAATTCTAACGATGTAATAAAATCATTCGCTTCATTAATTAACGTCTAGATAAAATAATTAGAAATTATACGTAAAATTGTATGTCAAATTATACGCAAAATTATATACGTTGAACATAGGGGTAGTTTTCCAGAGCCATGAAAAGTGAAAGGATCTCGAGTATGTATAAAAGGCCGAGCGAAACCCGCCTACGGTGCAGAACAGTTTTCGAAGTCGAGCAAGTTGGATCTTCAGATAAGTATAACCTGGAACAGTTTTCGCTGGTCAGAACCAAAACGATTCTCAGTTCTTGATTGGAAAGCGGGTATACGCCATTTGGATACCTGATCGCTGGGTCGTTCTAGTAGCCAGTGAACAACAGGCTCCCCATTCAAGCGGTCTTGTATCTGCAACTCCGTCAGGAGAGTGCTGTGCTCAGCGCCAAGAAAGGTTAAGACATCAAAATGAGAGCTCTCAGCTACTCATATATATATTGTAATTTTTGTCGAATTATGTACTAAACGCGCCGTCAAATTTTCGGGGTTCGCTCTGGATAGTTTCGTAGCCAGCGAATAGCAAGCTCCCCATTTTGAGCGGCTTGGTTTCTGAAACCCGTGTCTTTTGGGTGGCAGTTGAGTAATTTCGATTTATAATTACAGTCAATTTTAATTTGCTACCCTGTTGGACGTATGCTGTTCATCTGATTCTGGGTCGTTGGATCGTTCTAGTAGCCAGTGAACAACAGGCTCCCAAATTAAGCGATCTGGTTTTGGGTGTCAATGTACGCTCTGACTAAAAGGGTCATGGACAATTAGTTGTCGAGTCAAAATAAGAAGAGTAACTGTTCCGACGACAATATATTAACTTCACATCAATCTTAGGATCTAGAATCAAGTTAAATCAATCTATTAAAGAATATTGTTCTGTCATTATCGTATCTTGCGTAGCGTATCACACGTAGTCGACTACACCGCGTTAGAATCGATTTAAAGTATTAATCTTATAAATTTTGTAAAAGCGAATTTAGGCAAGTCCAGAAAAAGAATCAGACTTAGGTAGGATTCGTAGTAGCGCCGGACTTCAAACGTATTAATTTTATTAAATCTTGTAATTGCGTAATCTTCGGAAAGAGTATAATACCGTAGACACTTAGAATTTCGAGTCTTACTAATGTGACGTCCTTCGGACATCTTGAATTAGCATAAATATTATATTATTAGATTTAAGACATGTAAGCGTTAGATTAAGGACTAAGTAGGAATAGGATTAATATCATACGAATAGGAAATATCAGAAAGAAGAATCAGGTTACAAAGAAAACACCGACACCACAAACTACGCCGCCGTTACGTGCACCCCGCTCACTTGGACACTTAAACGCATCGAGTTTGAGGTCAAATTACCCGCGTTAGAAACGATCCCATTGAATGATCTGCGATATAACTTTTACTGGAGGAAACATCAGGAAGCAAACCGCTTTGAAGAAAGCTTAACCCCTCGTGGGAAAAAATATTTTAATTGGGAGTCCCGGCCATAACGGTGGACGCAAGCGCCCCGTGGTCGAAAAGCCTAGTCAATTTTACTATTAAATTCAGACGTTCACGACCAGTTTCGCTACCCTCACCTGGGACGTGACAGAATTTTGATGACAGCGGTGGGATTGACGAAGTAGGCACTCCCCAGTTTCCAGCTACAATTCAAGTTCCTGCACCATGGCGAAAGGCAATCCAAAGATAATCAAAGAAGTCAAAGTCGCGAAACCCATCGAGGTGGAGCTTCGATCCAGCCGGGCGATTACACCATCAGAACAGGACCTTTTGGATCTCCAAAAGCAGCTCACGGATAAGGAACGGCGACTGAGGGATCAGGCACGAGATCTCGAATACGAGAAACAAAAGATTCAACGGGAAGGAGCAGAATCCACGGAAAACGTGTATCGCGAATTGGAGGCCATGCGTCGTAAATACGACCAGTTGAAGGCAGAATCGACCACCAGCGCGGAACATCAACAGAGTCAAGAACGGGATCGCATTGTACATGTGTAACATTCCTGGAGAAATTTCTTGTTTTTTTTTTCTCAGAACTATCTCGCTACTAAGATATTTCGTTTCCTTAAAGATATTTCGATTTCTATTATCGACCGTATTTTTCTATTACCGACCGCGGCAATTAGATACGTCAATTATCATCAAATTTGGGTTAAACTGTCGGTAACACATATATATATTTGATTTGCGAATATTAAATAATTATTAAGTTAGCGAACATATAAGCGAGTTAATCAAATGTTAAGTTCAATTACGAATTATCAGGATCATGTAATATTTCTTTTGTTTAAATAAATAATGTGTTATAAAGATTCGGTAGGGAATATTCCACGCGTTGCGATAATAGCTCAAGACTCGTAGAAAGAATACGCTATATTAGAAGGGATAGAAAATATGTATATCTTTCGTTAACAATAATATTAAACATGAAAGTTATTAGATAATTATTTGTCAAATTAGAATGTAGGAAAGCTAATTCGATCATATGCTAAACCGAATCGTTGACGGCCAAATATGCATATTATTCTATTTGGATAGATAATGCACTATGAACAATTAGTTGTCGAGTCACAAATTAAAAGAGTAACTGTTCCGATGGAAATATATTAACTTCATATCAATCTTAGGATCTTGAGTCAAGTTAAATTAATTTATTAAAGATTATTGTTCTGTCTGTAGCGTAATACACGTAGTCGACTACACCGCGTCGGAATATCGATTTAAAGTATTAATTGCATAAATATTGTAAAAGCGAATTTAGGCGACTTCCGAAAAGAATCAGACCTAGGTAGGATTTGTAATAGCAACGGATTCTAAAGTACTAATTTTGTTCAATTTTGCAACTGCGTATCGAGTCTTATTGATATTGTAAAAGCGTAGTCGAGTTAGCCTTGGCTGAAATTCAATTTATAGGACTTCGAGTTAAATAACCAAAAATAGCGACTTTATTAAATCCTTCCAATAATTACGAATAGCGTAATATTTAATTTATAGAGTTTTCTGTTCATTATACGACAATACCTATTTAGTTATTTATCCTGCCGTTCTGTATATCAATTTATATTTCATATATTTTTCCTACTTCCTCATCTTCATATATTGTTAATTGTTAATCATTATTATTATTTTATTGAATAAACCTGTTTGTTGAAAGGTATTGACCTGTGGATTTCACTCCTTAACCGCACACCACACGAATCCCACATTCTTTAGATTAGTTATTGCAAGACGAGTCGTTCAGTAGGTAAATACCGCTATTTATCTCACGAGCGCTGTAAAAGGGCCTAGCCGAATAAGGTGGTCAAATGTGCCCTTGAGTCAAATGAAAAACCCAATACGTCAGTCGGTAGCATATCCAAAAAAAACATCTCACACCAAGTTTCAACCCCCTATCTCATCCGTGAGGGTAGTAAAAGGGAAAAAACGAAATTCCGGTTTTTGGCCTATTTTGCCCATTTAATTTTGTACAAAAATTCTGAAACATTGAGGTCGACATAGCGCATGTTATAGAATTTTTTCAGATTTTTTGATCGCAAATTGTAGTTGTGAAATATCAAAAACCGAAAAAAAATGCGATTTTTTATTGAAGATGTCGGAGCACTACTTTTATATTAATGTGGTAGTTAGATATTGGTACAACTATTATCCCCTAATTTTTTCAGATTTTTCGGTGAGGTGCGCCGTAGTTAAAAAAATCAAAAACCGATATAATCCTTTAAAAAAGTACTTTCCGCTTCGAATTTACATGCCTTCTTTTCTCAGTATATGTATTAAGTAATCTTAAATAGATTCACATTCATAATTGAGACAAATGATATATTAGTTAAAGAAATAAAATTCATTTATTAATTAATTTTACATCGTAATTCGTTATATTCCTAAACGTAAGACGTTTGTTCAACGAAAGAATTGGGTAAGTGGTTAGGGGTCCTGCCTCGTGAAGTCTGAAGCATCACCGGAAGAGAAGGTACAACAAATAACATCTAGTAAGTTGGAATCAATAGTAGAAAATAAAAAGTTTTCAGAGCAAACATTGGAAAACTTCTCCCTTAACATCATGCAAGCAGTAACAAGTCAATTAGCAGAAATTGCAAAAATGGTTCAGGAAAACTCAAATAGAATAGATTACTTATTTAATTTACTTGATCATCAAGATGGATAACACAACGATAATAGACTTCACACCAGATTCAAACATGAACCATGCAAACAGGGGAGGGGAAAGAAGTGAAAGGATCACTGAATTAAACATCATTGCGCTTAACGCAAATTCAATAGTGCCAAACTACAAACGTGCAGAAACTACCAATTTCTTAAGGAAACATAAGCCACATATTATGTTAATATCAGAAACTAAATTAAATCAAAGGCACCATATGTCCTTCGAAGGATATGGTTTTATACGAAAAGACAGATCCAACATTTCTCAAGGAGGTGGCACGGCTATACTAATCAGGGAAAATATACCATATGAACCAGTTGAAATCCCGAGATACGCGGAGGACAGCATAATTGAATACACCGGTATTGAGCTTCAAACGTCGGCGCCAATAAAAATTTACTGTGACGTATCGGTCCGGGGGACGAAGAATAAATTCCCTTCGGGGGAGGGCGACCAGGGAAAGTGGCCCTCCTGTTACCCACGTACACAACCACGGACGATTTTATTTCCGGGCGCCAGTGCAAAGGCACTCATCCGGGGTATTCGCCCTTCCGGCTGCTCAGGCGAGGGCAGAAATCAGGGGAGGTCAAGAAATAATTAGACGACCCGCGAGTAGTATAGAAAGAGTAAACTTTAATGGAGGCCAAAATAGGCCAATCCAATGAAACCGAAAAGAGCCCCTCGCGGTACAAATTACGGCCGGGAAGAAGGTCCGCACTCGCCAAACGCGAAGAGGGTTTCGCGGCGCGGGGGCTCACGATACAAAAAAAAAAGAAAAGAAGCGCAACAGTAAAACTAACGCGGACGCGTGCACGGGAGCACACCCTCTCGGTGGTGTGGACAAAAGGGGGACACTGGTCCTAAACTCGAAATATAAAAAGAAAAAAAACGAGTAAGAACGAGAAGTTATGGAACCGGTACCGAACGGCGCGGCGCGACACGGCACGACGCGGAGGCGCGAAAATAACGGTGCCGGTACGCGGCCTCACGGGTCCTCGTCGCCGGGCGGGCGGTCCTTCCACCAGGTACCACCCGCACACACGCACTGTCACGCATACCCACAAAAAGGGGAACGGCGCCGATCGCCAGGAGGTTAAGCCCTACCTGGACGAATGCCGGTCCTCCTCGTTCTGACAATGTTGGGGCGGCGGCGTCCTCACACTCCCACACAGTAACACACTCACAAAAAGAAAAATGCAAAAATAAAACTGGGGGTGGGCAAGGATCGCTGGGAGTCCCGGCGTCTCGCTCCTGTCGCAGCCCGCGTGCTTCTTCTCTCTCCTTCGGCGCTGGTCTCCCGGTGCGCGGGGTTCCCCCTCCCCGAGGATTTCGGCGTTGGGGATGGGCCACCGCGCTCCCTTAGTGGCCAGGTCCTGGGACCCCTTCGGGTGGTGGCTGGGGTGGCTGGTTCCCAGGCCTGGCATCCCTCTTTCTTGGCTGCCGGTCGCCCCCGCGGAGGATGACGGGGTGGCCCGACGACCGGTCAGCGAGCCGTTGGCGGTCTTCCGGTGGACCCATCCCGCGCTTCCATCGCTTGGGTGGAGGTTCCTCGCGACCGGGGACGCGGGTCCCTCGTCGTCCAGCGACCGCCGCGCGTAGAAGGGGGGCGGGAAGAATGGGGGGACACGATGATAAAAAAAAAGTAAAAAAAAGAAAAACAAAAGAAAAAAAAAGAAAACTCATGCATTCCTCCATTCACTCCGGCGGCGAGGATGTCGCCTAGGCGGAGGAGGGAGGCCGGCGGGTGTGGTGACTCGTAACGAGTCCAAAAAAAAAAGTGCCTCGTTACATTACATAATAAGCGTATACGCCACGAAAAGCAATAAACATGATTTCATTGACGAATTAAACTATCTGTTCAATTATCTGAAGTTGCAGGACCCGGAAGTGTATTATGTAATAGCTGGAGACCTAAATGCGAGACACCAAAGTTGGGGGGATAGCACCAGCAATCAAAGGGGGAGATACCTCGCAACATGGAAAAACACGGCCACAAGATTTAAGGCTAAATTCCTGCATCCAACGGAGCCCACATGTACTAGAACGGGATCGTTTCTTGATATGGGAATAGTTGACGCCAGACTGACAATTAGCGACTTGATTAACGGAAAAACAAGAACAATAGAAGCAGAAAGTGATCATAAGGCTCTCAGCTTTACCTTATCCCTAAGAGACATAGGGGAAAATACTTTAGTATATAGACTACCTAAGCAAAGATATTTGTATAAAAAAGCAAATTGGGATAAATTTAAGGAGGCAGCAGAATCGAACTACAACAGGAGCATACCCTTCAATAGGAATCTATCAAACGACGAAATCGACGATTGGCTCACAGACACAGAAGAATACATAACAAAAACGATAGAGAAGACCATATCCAGGAACAAAAACACAAACAGTACGGACACATATATTAATAAAAAAATTACAAGGCTGAGAAAGGACAAGTCATACCTGATAACAACACTTAACAGAAGACGCAGGGACTTACAGCCCTGGCAAATTGAATCAATTAAAGAAACCATAGGTAGGATAAAATATTTAATATCAAAGGAATTTGCAATCTCAGTTAATAAATTTTGGGCACAGCAAGCAAAAGAAATAGATTACAGGAAACCAGAGAAATTCTTTCCAAAAATCAATGCAATGTTCAGGAGAAGAGAAGGTATAGAAATAGAAAACCTCAAGATACCAACTCAACAGACGGCGATAATAGAGAGGGCAGGTGCCCGAGAAATGGTATTACGTGATGCAGACGGGTCCTACAGCATCAGAGATCCAACGATGAAGCTAGATATAATAGGGGCGTTCTTTGAAGAAGTTAACGCACCCTCATACCTAAATCTAGGCACACGCCTAAGAGAATTAATTGACAATAGAGTGTCAGAGTTTAGAGAAGAGGTGGATCAGAACAGAGGCATTACAGTATTCGCAGATGATAATCCAGCGTACTGCCCTAGGGTGGCGGTGGATGATGAGGAATACTCACCCTTCGGTAGTTGGTTGAAGGTTAGAAGGATATGCCAACAACTACCCAATAAGACATCAACGGGTTTAGATGAAATACCAGCGATTGTGATAAAACACCTGCCCACAAACATAATTGTCACTTATACCATAATCTTCAACAATGCTCTCAACAACAATTACTTTCCGAAAGCTTGGAAAAAAACGAAAACTATACCGATAAAAAAAAAGGATAAGGAATACAGCGCACCGGCAAGTTATAGGCCGATAAACCTGGCACCGAATATAAGCAAAGTGTTTGAGGCATTAGTGGCACACAGCAAACTTTTCCACAATAAATATATGCCAAAAAGGGCGAAGGTAATTTGTTACCAATTACTTATAAGACTTATAATTACATATGCACCTACAGCGTGGTGGAATATATCTGCATCCACAGTAGAAAAATTAAGACGCTTCGAAAGGAAATGCCTAAGGGCGTGTTTAAAGATGTATAGATCAAAAGAAACAAATTACAAATATTACATCAGTAACCGACAACTTCTAAATGCAGCAAACATCCCGAGGATCGACAACCACATGATAAAACTGATTAGGATGTCACTAATTAGATTCAGAAAATCCAACAATAGTATTATAAAAGAGTTATCGAATTGCAGTGAAGAGTATGCAGTAAAATGCATGAAGACGGGGTATATACCGATTAGCGTATTTCCTTGTTAGACGCCAAGGGCATTATACAGGATGGACAGAATAGGCCGATCCTATACCACAAAAGGAGAAATAGGGCAGATAAGTCTATACCGCAAAATAATGAGAGGGACCAAGGACACAATAACACCATGAGATACAATATGAGTATACCCATGGTAGATATTGACGATTTCTATCGGACATCGGAGGAGCTGTGGTGGAGAGCAGGAAGTGCACAGCAGATAGATGAAATCAGGAGAAGAAGAAGGTTAAAAGATAGATAGGGCTTAGAGTAAGCCTAACCAATAGTGAGGATTCGCGGATAGAGCGCGTTATTACCTTGTATATAGTCCCACACAATGTATATAGTCCCCCGTTAATCACAACCCCCGTAGCTTTAAGGGTAAATTTAAAAACTAAGTGACCTGAGCGACTGGTTTTTTAAGTCTTAAGAGGCTTTTTTTTTACCAAGTGCTTTAATAAGTAAATACGGACAATAACAGTATAAGTCCGATGAAAAATAAGTGAGATGAACGTTGGGAAGCGAAAACAGTGAGAATAATACGGAAGTGAGTGCAATTGATGATACCAAATATCTGAAAAATTCCTATTATTGTTAGGTTATTTTTTCATAATATTTTTATACCGTATATACCATGACTTGTATTTCTTTTTATAAATAAAAATATTGTTAAAAAAAAAAAGGGTCCTGCCTCGTAATTTATGCATGTTTTTTGGTCGCAGGTTCGAGTCCGCTGGACTTGGTTTTTTCCATGATACGTTTTTCATTTTTTTTTTTTCGTTTTTAATAATGTTAATACAGTTTCAAAGTATTTTTGAATAATTGTTATTCATTTTTGCATTCACATGGTATAAAATAATAATAATATACATATATATTATTATATGTATTAAATACTATTGTATATATATACTATTACATACAGGTTCTTTGTACCGTAGGTGGCACATTTGACCACCTTATTCGGCTAGACCCTTTCTGTGAATAGCTCCAGAATCGTTACAAATGTGACCCTACCTCCCGTCATTGACCAAACAGTGGCGGAGTTTAACAGACTGTCAAATAAACATTAGTGACGACGAATCGGACAATAACAGTGCATCGAGTGTAGATATAGATTATAAAAATAATAATGTAACCATAGATGTAAGTGAATATGATGTAAAAAGAGAATTAAGTTTTAGTTCAAATAGCGAGTTAGATTTTGGGGAAGAAGACGAGTTAATATCTATATGTTCAGTCTAGATTAGGATACAATTCAGAGGAATACGGTTCAGAAGACGATCTTGACTCATTACACTTACACGATAATGCATATTATAACTTTGACGATTTCTTAATTGGGAAAGACGAAGATCACGAATACCCGCGGTATGACTACCAGTACGAAATTAGCATAAAAGATAAACCTCCGGAATAGAACTGTATTAATAATTGCGAGAAATATTACGACGATAAAATCTCGACTAAGGAACACGATTAATCTCATGCGAAAAGATAAAAGGAACATGCAAATAGGCTTGCGTTACAAATATATAGATATAAAATCCAAACAAAAACAAAATAAAAATACAAAAACCAAAAAGAAAATTTAATAAACAAAATAGATAAGTTAGCATAAAATTTTGTATTAGCCGTTACTTATCTTCAAATAAGGTTATACGCGTTAGAATAAGCCCCAACTCACCCTCCCACTGGAAAAACAAGTGTCACGCAACGATTCACAACCGCACGATATAGAGACAAGTACCTGCTGTCAACGGTTCCATTCAGCTCAACACGGGACGCAGCGAGGCTCGAGGACCGGCACGCGACCCAGAACGGCGCTCTTCATCGCCCTATTAGCCCTCCCATTGTCCCCTAAGTGGTTTACCACCGTCGTGGCCAGCGACGCAAAAACTGTAGCAATAATCCCCTTAACCCCATAGTAAAACAAATGTCGAGTGATAAAGTGCGTAGAAACAAAGTGAATAACGTTGAGTTGCGTCAACAACGTTAAAAACTGAACAAGCGCGACAGGAAAAACAATTTAAATTTCGAACACTGAATGCATGTGTGATAGAGTGTCGGAATTTCTTCGTTCCGTACGAAATTCCTCGTCGTAAGGGGGGAGGTGTGACGTCCTTCGGACATCTTGAATTAGCATAAATATTATATTATTAAATTTAAGACATGTAAGCGTTAGATTAAGGACTAAGTAGGAATAGGACTAACATCATGCGAATAGGAAATATCAGAAAGAAGAATCAGGTTACAAAGAAAACACCGACATCACAAACTACGTCGCCGTTTCGCGCACTTGGACACTTAAACGCATCGAGTTCGTGGTCAAATTACCCGCGTTAGAAACGATCCCATTGAATGATCCACGGTATAACTTTTACTGGAGGAAACATCAGGAAGCAAACCGCTTTGAAGAAAGCTTAACCCCTCGTCGGAAAAAGTATTTTAATTGGGAGTCCCGGCCATAACGGTGGACGCAAGCGCCCCGTGGTCGAAAAGCCTAGTCAATTTTACTATTAAATTCAGACGTTCACGACCAGTTTCGCTACCCTCACCTGGGACGTGACACTAATATTGCAAAAGCGTAGTCGAGTTAGCCTTGGCTGAAATTCAATTTATAGGACTTCGAGTTAAATAACCAAAAATAGCGACTTTATTAAATCCTTCCAATAATTACGAATAGCGTATTATTTAATTTATAGAGTTTTCTGTTTATTATACGACAATATCTATTTAGTTCTTTGATCCACTCGTTCATTATATTAATTTATATTACATATACTTTTCTTATTTTGTTATAATTGTTAATTGTTAATTATTCTCATCATTATTTTATTGAATAAACCTGCTTATTGAAAGGTATTGACTTGTGGATTTCACTCCTTAACCGCCCACCACACGAATCCCACATTCTTTAGATCAGTTATTGTAGAATCGAGTCGTTCAGTAGGTAAATACCGCTCTTTACCTCACGAGCGCTGTAAATTTCTGTGCATAGTTCCAGAATCGTTACACATCCACTGAAACCGTACCTAGCTTGCAAGAACATTCTCTGACCGATTGATTTTTCTTCAAAGATCGCCACTGTCAACTGTTGTAATTCGGAATCACTAACGTGCATGCACTGAGCAATGAATACACACGAACAAACCTGTATTAACTGTTTCTCAACTCTCTTATTTGGAATAATGGAAAAAATTGAGTTACACTAAACAAAATGATTAGAAACGATCAGAGAAATTAAAAAAAAATTCTGGTATAATCAGAATCATGTTACTCGAAATCGCGTTGTTAGAGAAAACACTGCGTAAACACGTTGTTTTTAAAATTAGTTTTTCTAACTTTACAAAACGTACGAACTTTATCGAGATTCGAATAATTTCTGTATCCACTGAAATTTAATTTCGAACAAAAAAAAAGAACAAATTTTGTTATTCGATGAGTTTTGAATAAGTCTTCTTTACATATATTTTGTCCATTTCCGTTCAAATAATTTCTACAGTTTTCCGACTCATCAATAAAGTTTTATTTGAAAAGGTGGTTCTTAAAGAATAAAATTAAGAATTTTCTATATAAATGAAAAATGTTCGAAACATATTTGAAGTTTAAAAATCAAAGATTTTGAAAATGTGAAAGAACTTTTTCTGGTTTTTTAATCCGTTTCAAAAACAATTCGTTGTTCGAAAAAAAAAAAAAAAATAAAATATGAAAGATGTTTCTTATAAAGTTCTACAATTCCTGTTTAACACATCTTTTATTTAATTAATAATTGAACTGGTATTTTAATAAAATCAGTTTCGTATGATTTTAAATAATTATTTGAATATTCGAGAACTTGATATATTTTTTGAAGATTCAATTGGGCTAAAACTTTGCACAACTTCTTTCCATTTTAAGCATGTCAGTTTGAAATAAATTTTCATGAAGAATAAATAAAAACCACATTAACGATACACACGCAATAAGGAAGCGTTTAAAAATACGCATCAAATAGTGTCAAAATGAAATAAAACTGCAAATAAATTTAAACAAGTATTATTTTGACAGCGTAAAAAGTAACAACATATTTTTAAGACTCACCAATTCGAGACGATCTAAAACCATTCGAAGCTATGCAGCACCATAAAATACACATCGAAAAAATTTATTGGTCACATAGTCATGAGAATAAATAACATTTTTTTTCGTTCGGTAACATTTATTATTATAGATAATTGTCGTTAAATATTTCTATTGACACACTATGAACTTGTATTTACTTGTGCAAATCGTCATTCACTACCGTTAACGTACACTACTCGCAGACACGAAGAGCACCAGACGAAGCCACGACGTGTACTGACTACTGACTGGTATAGGACAACTGACGAAGAGCCGCAGCTCGCGCTAGTCTCCCCACTCTTTCGTTCTTTCGTTCACGTGTTCTCGGTTCCTCGTCAATGTTAGTACACCCAGGAACAAAGAGATAAATTATACTATACATTTCCTTCTACAGTAAAATCTTGATATAAGCGTAAGTGAACTACATGATATTAGCGAAAAAATTGTCACCACCACTGAGGGGTTAAGATATTCGATATTCGAATTGGATTTATATCCCTGAGACAATACCAATGCAAGAGTATAACTTTTAATTGTCATTTGTTCACTATGAAACTTATACTAATAGATTTTTGACATTCTTCTAATTAAAATGAGACAAAACGGGGTTTATTTTCGATCCGGATCACGTTACGTTTTCTTGGCGAACGAGCTTCGTGGCGTCTCGAGAGATCTTCTCCCCAAATGTGAAGATATCTTTTTCGCTTAAATCGTACATGTCGTTTTCGCTTACATCGAAACTTTACTATATATGTATATTTTTATATACGTATAGTATAGAGATGCGTTTTGCGTTATTGGAATTATGGGAAGCAAGCATAGTTTGGAAGAGCACAAAAGTAAAATATTTTGACTAATTCTTTATTTCAGTGTCTTCTCAAATGCTATTAGAGGTTATAACCGCCCACCTTTCGTGCGACGGGTACGTTATTTCCTGATATAGGCTCAAAGCATACGAAATAATTATTCCTGAAATTTAACATAATTTACCATAACCGTATTTATTCGAAAAAATGCAAACGTATACACAGAACTGATGTTAGAAATAAGAAGAAACTCGATACCCGGAATACAAACAAAGCGAACATACCTCACGCAAAAACACACATTCCTCACTGGTTTAGAGTCGACCGTTACCGAATAAACAGATAATTCGAAATATGATATTCGCTTTACGAAGAATTAATCCGCGTTCTCGAATTCCTCATCACTCGCGTAACCGAATTCCGTCGGAGATAAAATCGATCTATCGCGCGTAATATTATTTAAAATAAATGCACATCGACTCCTCAGGAGCTGCTATTTTTTGCCGGCTGCATCGGTCATGTTTTGCGGGGAAAAATTAATAATTCCCGTTAGCCTACAAACAAGCGCCAAGTTGCGAATAGGTCGCGGAATTGTCGCTCGGTCACTCATCCAGAATACGGTATTCGCCGTAATTCCAAAATTGCTTGCGATTTATGTGATCTATACTCAGCCTGATTAATGATGTGTCTTTACTCATAGAGAGCTCAAACGAAAGAGACCGATCTCACGATCCGTATGCACCTCGCTAGGTGCGAAATTCGTAATAGAAGAGGGGGTCGGTTCGCGCTTGGGCTGCTATTAATCGCACAAAATTTAATGAGGCCCCTTCGCCATATACACCGTATAATTATGTAACTGTATCGGCGACCCTGTCGTGTGGTTACAACGTGTACTACAAATATTATAATCTTATCCCCGTGCTCGAGGCGTCCTACGCTTTATCGATACATCGTTTTATACAGGGTGTTCGGCTACTGGTGGGCATAATTTTAAGGGGTGGTAGCTGGGGTGATTCTGAACAACTTTTTCCTTTACCAAAATGCTGGTTAAAGCTTAGTTTTTGAATTATTAAGGGAAAATACTGACAAATCAGAGCTCAAGAATAGCGCCCGTCCAGATGCAAGAGCGACGGGTTTAAGCGTGACGGTTGACCCTGGTCGTGAACAAATAAATCGCGCGACGTCGGTAAGTAGTTATCAAATTCACAACTATTAATAAGTATAAATTTATTAACGGAACTAATTGTATGGATTAAACGAAAATAAAGATGAAGATCAAGAGCAGTTTTTTTTAAATAATTAAAAAAAAAAAATGACTTTTTGTTTAACGATATAAAAGAATACTCGGACGCTTACCTCATTAATGAATTTACAATGCGAGATTTCTATTAACATTTCACTAACATTTATGAATTAACGAATCTTCATTAATTTTCCAGTACATCGTTGTATGACAAGAAACCTGTTTACTCACTAAAATCCACAAAAGCATATCAATACCCGCTCTATAGGATTGTCAAGTAAAAAGGGTGACTGTCATATTTGATGTTTTCCGCATAATATGATACAATTTTCGGATGAGGAACTAAACAAACACTCAATCACACATGCACCACGATTGTCCCGTCCGTAGTATCGAAATGTTAGAAATGTCCACCTTTTTTCCGCGTCAATTCATTTACGAAAGTTCCTCACCATGTAGACACTACACATTATGCGTGATAAGTGATTCAAAGAAGAAAAAAGTCAGTTATTGCAAGATGTATTATCGCGATCGCGCAACACGCACTACCGACAATATTAAATTTGCTTTATTTATTTTTATGAGACGAAAAATTTATCTTCACGACACGAATTATTTTTAACGAATATGCACGGATGCGTATTTCGCCCGAACGTTTTACAATAAAGTCTGAGAATGACGAAGAATCAACAAAAGAAATGCGAAACAGTGCCCCACCCTACCCCCTCAGCGCGAAGAAGGTTCCATAACAAGCTAAGCAGCTCGCTCGTCGAGAAGTGTAACATGCCGCGGGGGGGGGATAGCCGCGAGACAATACCAAGTACAAAACATTTTTAGGTTTGATGTTTTCGTTATCATGCTTCGACTAGTAAATTTTTTACATTTTTCTGGTTAAAATAAGACCAAACACGACGTAATTCGTGTCATATTTACTTGCAATATCTTATTCCAGTAAAGTTCTCAATTTAAGCGTAACATTTTGAAATTACAAATTAATATGTTCTGAATTACGTTGTGTTTAGTATCATTTTAATCAGGAAAATGTTACAAATATTTTAAAAAAAGTTTCATAAAAAAATAATGAAAAAATCAAAAAGTTTTACTCTTGCATTAGGATTGTCCTACCGATATGTTGTTTGTTTACGTTCGGTCGTTCGGCGTCTCCATCGATATGCACACACGTATTAGAGCTATGATTCTAACAACATTTAAAGGTCAATGGTTTTCACTTGGTTACTGTTTTTTGTTTCTAAGATTCTGTACAAATCGTCAGTTGGTTGTCGATGCTCGTAGGAGACGATCGAAGCTTTTTAACATTCAATATTGTTTCGTACTGGTACCGGCGAGCGCGGGCGGTCCCTGAATTCACCTCATGAGCACAACAAACATTTCTTACCGCGCGTCCGAAACGGATTTAAAGATTAACGGCACTGCTTCCCCCTTCCGTTTCAGTACCTTAGCATTGCCGTTGATCTAGTTATTGGCTCCGATCGCACGTTGCGCCCGATTAGCGACAGCTGATTGGGTCGTGACGTCACGGAGCCTTTAACCGCCGTTCCGAAATTCAGGTGATCGTTCGCTCTCGCCGGTTAGAAGACAACGGAACATTGAGCCGCCAAGTCTACCGAACAAGATAGTGCATAGCACTCCCGAGTTACACATTCTTTTGAATACGTTCCGCGTCCGTTATTTTTGTCTTAAGTGTGCGTGTTAGAGTGGTCGTCTATTGTGTAAAGTGTGTGAGTGATTGAATAAACGTGAACTTTGTTGAAGAAAGTGATAGTCCCAAGTTTCTTTGAGAACCTTGACGACTCCCTGCTTCCTTACCAAACATAAGATTGGTCCTTCGAGCCGGATCGTCACGTGTGTATCACCGTGGAACCACACCTATCAACCACTAAAAGGAGGAAAAAATCATCCGGAAACCACGACCAACACCTACACGCCTCACACAACGGCCGTTGAAACAATTTAAAAGGCGACAACCACGCGACCGGAGCGTCCCCTCGTGCTGCAGTCAGTCAGCTACCCCTACCACAAGCTCGGACATCCAATATGGCGAAAACTGCCGATGAACGAATCAACCTGAAGGTGGAGATGGCCACCTTTGATCGGACGGCGAAACTTATTCGCAACTTCGTCCGAAATTTGGAAAAATTGGGAGAAGCACACCGGACCAAGGCGACCCTGAAAGGAAGATTAAAACTTCTGGACACCTACTGGACTCAGTGTCAAACAGCGTGCTCCAAGATCGAAGTCGCTGCCACCACCATCGAGCGGGAAGAGCTCCCGTTTTTCCAGGAGGGCTACCTTGAGGAGGTAGAATCCTCTTATTTTGCGGCGTACGACTACCTGCATGACAAATTGGCCATCTTCGAGGAGACGCTGCCACCGACATCAACTCCAACGACGCCCAGGCCGGGCCCCGTGAGTCACCCCCCCATTAAACTCGCTGCAATCGACCTCCCGACGTTCTCGGGCGTGATAACTGAGTGGATCGCCTTCCGTGATCTATTTACATCACTCATTATCAACAATCTCGATCTCAGTGGAGTACAAAAGCTTCACTATCTTTTGTCAACGCTCCGAAAGGATGCCGCGAGGTTGGTTGCGCATATCAGTCTCTCAGATGCAAATTTCGACATTGCCTGGGATCTGCTGGTTGCGCGATATGATAGACATCGAGCAATTGTAACCGCTCATTTGAATCAATTTTTTGCGATTCCTGCCGTGGGATCAGACCGTTACAACGGGTTGAGCCGACTTCGCGCTAGCTATACCGAGGCGCTTAACGCCCTGCGAAAGCTTGATCAACCAGTAGACGCTTGGAATAACATTGTCGTTCATTGCCTCGTCCAAAAATTGGACCCCAAGACCCGTTCCCAATGGGAACTCCACATCGGTGAGGAGACGACTTTTCCGTTATTGAGTCAATTGACATCGCTGATTGACTCTCATGTACGCGCGTTGGAAGCCACCGTCCCTCTCCCGGTTGCAGCAAGCGGAACTGCGCGCAGTGAAGCGTTCAGTTCGAACAAACCGCGAAAAACGGAGATGCGAAACACCGTTCGGACACACAATACCGTCATTTCTCGCGGAAATTGCCCGCTGTGCCCGGAGTCACACCGTCTTGTGCAGTGCAATAAATTTCGAGCCATGAAAGTAGCAGAACGCGACGCGTGGGTGCGTCGACAGGCTCGATGCTGCAACTGTTTAAGTCGTGGTCATCGTGCTGTTGATTGCCCCAGCACGTTTTCTTGTAATATCTGTCAGAATCGGCATCATACGTTGCTTCACTCTGAAAATTCCGTACCTAGCTCCGCGACGAGAAGTTCCACAGAACAATCCACCAGTCGTCCGCGTTCTGACTGCACCCAGTTCGTGCCTGAAAGGTCAGGTACTCCGCCAATTCCGAACACGGTCACCACGTTATCCGCGCATGCTGACCGTCCACCGTATTCAATTTTGCTTGCAACCGCGTGGGTGACGGTGGAATCCACTCAAGGACGTACCATCACCGTTCGCGCCCTTCTTGACCAAGGGTCCGATGCAACCTTCATCTCCCGATCTCTCGTCCAGACCCTTAGATTGAAACAAGAGAAGGCTTCCGCTCGTGTCGCGGGTATTGGTGGCGAATTCTCCACCGAAATCGACGCCGAGGTTCAATGTTGTCTTCGCGCCACTGATACCCCCTCTCCCGTCGTACGAGCTCGCGCGCTCGTACTACCTAGAATCACTTCCTACCTTCCCGACCGAGTCTGCCTCCCTGAAGCGCTGAAGTTTTGTCAAGATCTTCCGCTAGCAGATCCTGACCCCTGCTCTTCGGTACCAATTGACCTGCTCATCGGTGCCGACCTATATGCAGCAATAATGCTTGACGGAATTCGTAAGAGTCCCGCCGGAACTTTACTCGCTCAGCGATCAATTTTCGGCTGGATTCTTTCTGGTTCCTTTCCGACGCATCACCGCTCGCGACAGCCGATCCGAGTATACCACGCAAGTCTTTCGGACATTAATGACACCCTTCAGCGCTTCTGGGAGGTGGAGGACCTTCCCGCTTGCGGTTCCGTTCTGTCGTTGGAGGAGGAACAGTGTGAGGCCCACTTTGTTGCGACTCACTCTCGCACCTCCACAGGTCGTTATGTCGTGCATCTTCCTTTCCGAGAAGGCCCCCCAATTAACATTGGGGAATCCCATTCTGTCGCGTTATCGTCTTTGCATCAGATTGAGAGGAGATTTCTCAGATCAAACGAATTACGCGAACAATATACCGCGTTTATGGATAACTATCTCCAATCCGGTCATATGCACGTAGCCGATCCATCTCTTCTCCAGCGACAGACCGCATTCCTTCCACACCATGCCGTGACCAGGGAGGATAGTGTCACCACAAAGCTTCGAGTAGTCTTCAACGCTTCAGCGCGAACTTTAAACGGAAAATCGTTAAACGACCATCTTCTTGCCGGCCCCAAGCTCCAAACGGATTTAGTTTCTCTCATTCTCCGGTGGCGACAATGGAGAGTCGTTTTTACTGCGGACATCGCGCAGATGTATCGGCAGATTCTCGTACATCCCGACGACCAGGCGTATCAATTAATTTTGTGGCGGTTCACTCCATCCGAACCAGTACGCACGTACCAACTTTGTACGGTCACTTATGGTACGACCTCGGCCCCCTATCAAGCTCAACGCGTTATCCAACAGCTAACGGAGGATGAGGGACCCAAATTTCCGCTCGCGATCCCGGTCCTGCGAAATGAGCGATACGTCGATGACATAATGTCAGGCGCAGATAACATCCCTGCCGCGATCGCAAAACGACGCGCTACCGTGAATTGTCTAGCGCGAGGTGGATTTATACTTCGCAAATGGGCCAGCAATGACCCTAAACTCCTAACCGAAATCGACCCGTCGAATCATGGATTCGCGCTGGAGCGTCCCTTTGCCCTTGAGTCCAAAGTCAAGATCCTCGGACTGAGTTGGAATCCAGCACGCGACGAGTTTAGAATTTCTGCAGCGCTTCCACGCTGGGAAACCCCAACCAAAAGGCGAATCCTTTCCATTGCCGCACACCTATTCGATCCTCTTGGCTGGCTCGCACCAGTCATTTTGATACCGAAGATCCTCATGCAAGAGTTGTGGAAACTCAAGCAAGGATGGGACGAGAACCTTCCGGACGAGATCGCGTCACGGTGGGTCACCTTCTACGACGAATTAAACGCGCTCAACTCCCTATCCATCCCGCGATGGTCCGGTTACGGAGGCGAGACTAGCAGTGTCCACCTCCACGGATTTTGCGACGCGTCGGAACGGCGGTTAAAGGCTCCGTGACGTCACGACCCAATCAGCTGTCGCTAATCGGGCGCAACGTGCGATCGGAGCCAATAACTAGATCAACGGCAATGCTAAGGTACTGAAACGGAAGGGGGAAGCAGTGCCGTTAATCTTTAAATCCGTTTAGGACGCGCGGTAAGAAATGTTTGTTGTGCTCATGAGGTGAATTCAGGGACCGCCCGCGCTCGCCGGTACCAGTACGAAACATACCGCCCGCGTTGAATCACGGGGGATTCAAAATACAGCCAAAAAACAAAACGTTATCAGTACAATTTGTTTACAAAATTAATTGCAGATCGTTGGCACTCACAGACCTCGGAGTGCTAATCGAGGGTTGGTGCCGGACCACGTGAGTCCGCCACATCGGGAGGAGACCTTTATCGCATGGGACGGTAGTTAGACACGCATGATTACATAACTTTATACGAGACCGTGGAGAGCGATCACGCTTATTCGCTTTTCGTTGCCGATTCCTGAGGTTCATTCGACGATTCGGAAGGATTATCGTCGGGACTGTTTCTTATGGGCAATTTACAAAGCTGGGTAATCGGTCGAATAAGCGTGGTCGCGGCGGTTCGTATTCGCACGGATCGCACTAGACCTTCGGAATCGGAAAAACATTCTATCACGCGACCGAGATGCCATTTCGCGGGAGGGATTGACGGTTCCTTAATGAGAACGAAATCGGTCGGTTGGAGGTTCGGACAGCGCTCGCGCCATTTGGATCGTTGTTGCAAGGAATGCAGATAGTCCTGCGTCAAAAATACGAGCAGTTTTGGAAATTATGGTCGCAGGACTATCTGCATTCCTTGCAACAACGATCCAAATGGCGCGAGCGCTGTCCGAACCTCCAACCGACCGATTTCGTTCTCATTAAGGAACCGTCAGTCCCTCCCGCGAAATGGCATCTCGGTCGCGTGATAGAATGTTTTTCCGATTCCGAAGGTCTAGTGCGATCCGTGCGAATACGAACCGCCGCGACCACGCTTATTCGACCGATTACCCAGCTTTGTAAATTGCCCATAAGAAACAGTCCCGACGATAATCCTTCCGAATCGTCGAATGAACCTCAGGAATCGGCAACGAAAAGCGAATAAGCGTGATCGCTCTCCACGGTCTCGTATAAAGTTATGTAATCATGCGTGTCTAACTACCGTCCCATGCGATAAAGGTCTCCTCCCGATGTGGCGGACTCACGTGGTCCGGCACCAACCCTCGATTAGCACTCCGAGGTCTGTGAGTGCCAACGATCTGCAATTAATTTTGTAAACAAATTGTACTGATAACGTTTTGTTTTTTGGCTGTATTTTGAATCCCCCGTGATTCAACGCGGGCGGTATGTTTCGTACTGGTACCGGCGAGCGCGGGCGGTCCCTGAATTCACCTCATGAGCACAACAAACATTTCTTACCGCGCGTCCTAAACGGATTTAAAGATTAACGGCACTGCTTCCCCCTTCCGTTTCAGTACCTTAGCATTGCCGTTGATCTAGTTATTGGCTCCGATCGCACGTTGCGCCCGATTAGCGACAGCTGATTGGGTCGTGACGTCACGGAGCCTTTAACCGCCGTTCCGAAATTCAGGTGATCGTTCGCTCTCGCCGGTTAGAAGACAACGGAACATTGAGCCGCCAAGTCTACCGAACAAGATAGTGCATAGCACTCCCGAGTTACACATTCTTTTGAATACGTTCCGCGTCCGTTATTTTTGTCTTAAGTGTGCGTGTTAGAGTGGTCGTCTATTGTGTAAAGTGTGTGAGTGATTGAATAAACGTGAACTTTGTTGAAGAAAGTGATAGTCCCAAGTTTCTTTGAGAACCTTGACGACTCCCTGCTTCCTTACCAAACAAATATAATTCAATATAGTTTTTTATTTACTTATTTCTTTATTTTTTATTTATTACTTTTTATTTATTATTCTTTTTTTTTTCATTTCTCGTGTTACGCGATCGCGTACGCGTAAGAAATAATTTTTTTTTAATCTTTTTGTATGCGTGTGTGGTGTATGTAATTTCTTTTTCTTGTGTGTCTGTGATTCTTTGTGTGGTGTGTGAGTGCACAAGTACAGGGCAACTGCAGGAAAGAGAGAAGAAAGAAGAAAGAAGAAAGAAGCGAATGGAATATACAAACGAAGAATTGGCCGAAATTCATTTATGCTACAGGGAAGTGAAAAGAAGTACTCTTCGCGTCCGCCAAATTTATGCAGAACGCTTCCTCAACAAACGTCTGCCAGATTGAAAAACTTCATTTTTGCAATCATCGAGCCTCAAAGTCGAATATAAGAAATCAGCTCGTCTCTCTTGCACAGTACATATATGTACATGGTCCTGTTGTCGTGTGACTAAGGATGTGCGAGAGAGACGAGCTGATTTCGTAGATTCGACTTTGAGGCTCGATGATTGCAAAAATGAAGTTTTTACAAGCACAGCATTCATCAGTAGACTTCGCCACAACTTGGTCAGGTGTTTTTAGACAGCAATAAATACCGCATGTTTAATAAAGTCGAATTTTCCAAGGTGCAAGATTGAGACAGATGTAGTAGATATACAAAGAAATATGGCCGCAGTGAAATGCATGCGAAACAATCACCTTAAAGCTGCTCTGTGATTCCTCGTTTTTGTCGAGGTTCAGGGCTCTTCTTCTTTCCATACTTTTCAGGGCCTTCTAAGAAATTCCTTGTGGTATTAAAAATATAATTCTAGGTATCGAATATACACTTTATTAAATCAACAGTGCTCGACTCGATCGTTCTACAGTATTCTCTCCGTAAATGTAAAAAAAATCTCTACCGTAAGAGTAAAAATTTTATCCCCACTACTGGGGGGGTCCCCCTCGGAATTAGTCAAGCGTTAAACACGATCGGTCGCCGAAACAACGAGGATCGAATATTGGTGAGACACATACTAATGCAAGCAAAGGAAAAGATTGCAATTTTCTTATTTCTTACTATTTTTTCATGAAAGTTTTACTGGCGTATTCGTCTAGTTTTCCAAATTAAAATGGCACCAAACACGACATAATTATGATCATAGTTACTTGTGTAGCAAACTGTTAGGAGGAATTCGTATCTCTGCCGTAAATACATAGAAAGTCTGCCGTAAGTGTGAAAGTCCGTAACTTTTATTGTTTGTGACACAAGTAATTATGACCGTAATTATATCATGTTTGCTGTCATTTTAATCAGAAAAACGAAACAAATACGATGGTAAAAGTTCCATTGACGAAAAACCAAAAATAAAGAATTTTGATTTTTGAATTTAAAAGGCAGAACACGGACGAGTCTTTCATGTTTGCCGAACGTCTCGAACCTCAGTCTCTCGTTGTTTTTGTGTCGCTATCTCTTTCTACGTTCAGCTCACTACAAAGAATGTAGTACCTATTCCATAAATGGGAATCTCCAGACCCGAAGGTTTCACACTTATGGAGAAAATACTGTAATCATAAAATAAAAAGTAAAACAGTGGGGACACCAATTAGATACGTGAATTACTGTTTCTCTTGTTGAGTAGAGGTAGCGCGCTCTGTTTCAGTGGATAAGGTAGATGTGTGATACATGTGGTAAAAGATAAACGGGTAAAACAGATAGATGTCGATATTGCTGTTCTCTACTACCTATCCATTCTCATCGTGCGTATATTTCGCAGCGTATTTCACGATAGTATGACCCATAACTTAAGCGCGGAAACGCATCTTCTGGCTGAATGGTTAAGCGAAGTAGGGATGAAAGAAGAGGCGACACTAGACAAGGAAGCCCACCTTCTAGCCAGAGACAGAGGACACAACCAATTTAAACGCCCCAGTGAAATTAATCGGGGTTGGGGAACGATTTCGACGGAGTATTTCGAAATGCGGATATGCATAGTATACAAGTATGGCGGTCGAAAAAGAATTGTTTAAACCTGTACATTCACCAGTAATTTATTTGTAATAAATATTTTGTCATATCTGTATAACACATTCATCTGTAATTTTTTGTGATATATAGTTTTTCATTTTCTTATAAGTTATTTGTAATAATCATTTCCGTAATACATATTCTTCAAATATATTTTGTAGCGTAGTCATTTTCGTATATTATTTTTTTTTTCAACTTTTCAACGTCGTAAAATTGATGCAAATAACTCGAAAAGCAATATTAGTAATATGCAGAAACTTTATTACAAATTAGAAATTAGATTAAGTTAATTTGAATTTCCCGCTCGTGTGCACAACCAATTTAAAGGGACGGCGTTTTCGAGAGATCAACTGTGCCAACAGAGAGTGTCGCCTCTGGTTTCGTCCGTACTCTGTGCTCCTGCCAAATCACTGGACTTGTCAGGGTTAAGTAGACAACGTTACCCTTGTATCAACTTTTAGTAGGTTAGTCTATTTATCAATTTCTATAAACACAAATTTTAACCGTTCTATTGAAAGCACTGATGGATCTCACTTAAAATGTATTAAATATGGAGTATTTGTTATACATTTTAATATTCCATATGGTTCTTCATACGGTTATTCCAATGGTATTTTAACTGCATTATCTCTATTAAAAACATGTGTACAGTCGTGCAAATTCTTACGTATGAAATGGAATTCTTTGTTTATCGTGGTGTGCCGTCTGTCTAGGTCGAATCGGTCGCATGTAATCTCGAAATATGTGTAAACAAAACAGTGCTAAACACTGCTGTTGGGCCAACATTCTGTTTAAAATTGCATTTCAATTCGAATAAAACGGTTGGATGAATTGCAACCCAATTGCTTTTTTCATGGCACATTATCGATGCCATCTGTGTTATCTTTCTACTACACCGTTTCAATGATATGCTGTGGTATGTACATATGTGTTTATACATTATAAACATAGTATATTATAAAATTGGTAAGAATCTTGAACACTGCTCCTTCAGATTATGAGCGCAGTTATTGTGGCTGGGGTTTTAAATCCTGTTATCCAAAAGGCACAGAAATTTGTGGCCACTGTGTTAGCTCTCATGTTTTTAATGAAGACTGTCTTAAGGTGCCTAGAAAAGTTGTTGATCAATGTAAAATAATACTTGTAGCCATTTATTGATGATAAAGAACTTAATAATGTCAATGTGCATATGTTTAAATGTTTCCTATGAAACAACCATACACTGGTTAGGATTTACTACATACTTAGGTATTTTGTTATGTTGTCAAGGAATACAGGTCGTAGCGCAGTTTAAGATATCCTTGTTTATTTTGGGCCAAGCAAGTTTGTTGCTAATTAGATTCTTATTGTTAGTTGCCCTACCACTGGCATTCAAAAGATTATGCATATTGTTGAAAATTTGTTTCGTCAATGCTGCTGGCACATATGATATAATGTTGTTTACCCAAAACTTCTCAATAAACAGTTTCTTCTGTGTCATCTAGTTTTAAATATTTTAGGTGTAGCAATATATTATCCTGTAGTAATTGAATCAATTCTGAGTCAGTTTTTTGATGTTCGGCTAGTTGTATCAACGATTTCATTGGAAGATTCTGGAATGTGAGTAATGTCTGTAGTAAAATGTCCAATGTAGTTAAGTCGTCACAGTTGCCTAGCTGTAGCTTTGTCAGATCTTTAAAGAAAAGTGTACGTAAGTGGTTTGTGGTCTGCCTAAATAGTAAAGTAGCATCCTTCGATAAAATGCTTGAAATGTTTTATTGTCTTGAAAGTGGCAATAAACTTCCTCCTGTAGGTACTATACTATTGTACCTGGAGAGTGAATTTCTTTGAACGAGAATTGAGGGGTTCCCATGTTTCATTCACTTTTTGATGGAGCACAGCTCCACTTGTTGAGTCAGAAACATCTGTAATTAAAAGTAGTGGTATGTTAATTTTGGGATGTGCCAGCAAAGGTGCGTTCACCAATGAGCTTTTGCATTCTTCAAAAGCTTTCTCCCCTTCAGTTATCCATTCGATAGGCTGTTTACCCTGTTTTTTAGCACCCTCTAAATATTTATTTAGAGACGTTTGTTTCTGTGCAGCATTTCTTATCGTCCATAAATCTTTAAAAAGACTGCGCAGCATTTTGTAGGCTAAAGGTTATAACACTATATTCGAAAAGACCAAATAAAGTTATTATGGTCGTTTTTTGCCAGTCTTTTGATTCAACCTGAGTGTGGTGATACACTTTTTCTAGATCCAGAGTTGTGAATATTGTCATTCCATCTAGTCTATGAGAGAAGTCTTGGATGTGGGGTATTGAATACTCGTCTGGTAATGTGAAGCTATTAAATCTTGTATAGCCGTCATGTAGCCTTCAATCACAAATCCTTTGAGCAAGAAAAGGGTTAATTTCTGTTTGTACCGCCTACAATTTTTCCAGAGAGAGTATGTGAGTTCGTTCTGTGTATGGTGGCCCTCTAGTGATAATGTGGTATTTTATGCTTTAGTACGTCTTGCTGTGATATTGGTCACGTGATCATGATATATTGTTTTATGTGACTTTGACACGGATTCGAATTGCAAAGTGTGGAAGAGAATGTAGTTTCATCAATCCATCAATGAAGTTTTAATCGCTTGTGTCTACCATAAAACCATACATTTTGAGAAAATTAGCTTTAAGTATTATCTGATCTTTGGTACAATAAAGAGTCTAGCCAAAAAGGTAGTTAAATGTGCCCTTGAATCAATTGAAACACCCAATGCGTCAGTCGGTAGCATATCCAAAAAAAACATCTCACACCAAGTTTCAACCTTCTATCTCATCTGTAGGGGTAGTAAAAAGGAAAAAACGAAATTCCGATTTTTGGCCTCTTTTGCCTATTTAGTTTCGTACAAAAATTCTGAAAAAATCCTAAAAGATTGAGGTTGACATAGCGCATATTATAGAATTTTTTCAGATTTTTTTATCGCAAATTGTAGTTGTGAAAAATCAAAAACCGAAAAAAAGTCGGAAAAAATGCAATTTTTTATTGAAGATGTCGGAGCACTACTTTTATATTAATGTGGTAGTTACATATTGGCACAACTATTATTCCCTAATTTTTTCAGATTTTTCGATGAGGTGCGTCGTAGTTAAAAAAATCAAAAACCGATACATTCCTTTAAGAAAGTACTTTCCGCTTCGAATTTGAATGTCTTCTTTTCTTAGTATATTTATTAAGTAATTTTAAATAGATTCACATTCGTAATTGATACAAATGATATATTAGTTAATGAAATAAAATTCATTTATTAATTAATTTCACGGGAATATAATTGGTTATATTCCCAAACCTAAGACGCTACTGCAACGAAAGGATTGACTAGGAAGTTAGGAATTCTGCCTCGTACTCTCTGTATGTTTTTTGGTCGCAGGTTCGAGCCCCGCTGGACTTGGTTTTTCCATGTTATGTTTCTCATTATTTTGTTATCTTTGGAATAATATTAGTACAGATTCAAAGTGTTTTTGAATACCCATTCACAGGGTAAAAAGTAATAGTATTATATATACTATTATGTCAAATACTATTGTATATGTATACTATTATATGTAGGTTCTTTGTAACCTGTGGAAATAGAAATGTATAACATTTGTTCAAAAACACTTTGAATTAATAATAATATGATTACAAAAGATAAAAAAAAATGAAAAACATAACATGGAGAAAACCAAATCACATCAAAATCGAGGGCACATTTGACTACCTTATTCGGCTAGATCCTTTTCGTAGAAATGGACGCTCTAATCCGAGGTGTCAGTTTCGTTGTCTCAAACATTTCTATGTCTGTACCGTTAGCTGTGTAAATCTTAAAATCAGTAGGAGTGGATTCTCTTGTCTAGTCTCAAGTCTAGTGATAAAAAAAAGGTGTGTGTTTAATGACCTCATGTGGTGACATGCAGAACCTGGGCAAATTTTGTCTATCTTATGTTGTTCTTAGTTAGGAGAGACAAGGACAGTACATATCTGGTTACCAAAAATGTGGACAACAGCATTTTTCTTTGCCAGTGGCATTTTGTAAAAAAGTAATATTTCTTTATGATTTCCTTCGCAGACTATTCTCAGAATTCGAATCTAGATCGGTACAGAGCCCGATTTTTGAGAAATGGAACGTCAAAAATATTCTTCTATTTAAAACTTTAGTTTCCTGCTCGTGAAATTTTAGACAAAATTGCAAACTCGGGCTCTGTATCGACCTAGACTAACGTTCAGAGAATATTTTGCAAAAGAAATCATGGCAAAATATTACTGTTTCGCAAAATGCCATTGGCAAGGAGAATTCAGTACAGAACGCTGAACTTGATCGTAACGCGATTAACATCCTTGACGGAAAAAAATACGTGCAAACTTCTACGCGTTCTCGTAATAGTCCCTTGAAAAACAGTGTTTGACACTGGGAAGAGAAAGGAAGACGAATGGAGGGGATCACGCCCGATCGTGTTACGATCACCAGTTTAGGATAAAACGTTCGAAGCACAACGTTAAAGAGAAAGAAACAATTGTTGAGTTATTTTTGGATAATAATCGTTTTCGTTTGTTTATCCATCGTTATTACAGTAGGACGTTACGTAAAAGTGACAACAATGTATTGCAGTGAAAAGTGGTAATGAAAAGTGTCAGCGAAGTAAAGTTCACTCATCCGGTTGTGACATCCGCTGTTATGCAGTGAGTATCTTTTTTACGGCAGGTCAAGACCGGTGAAACGACCCAGTCACAAGGGCACATTTTCATCGAAGCAATATTATTTTTAAACAGCAGGTGAGTCTGATTTAAATTATTTTTACATGTTTTGTGAATTTAAAGTAGACAGGTATTGATACATTTATTAATCATTAGATTTTAAATCTTTTCTGATGAATAGAAAAGTTATTTTTCATTCAAAATGTGCGAATTTGTTGTCTTGCATCTCTGTAAGATGCAAAATTGTATGTAACTGTGTACAACAATTTTCGATATTTTGTTCCTTATTTCGTCCATTGATGAATGCTGTACTCGTAAAAACTTCACTTTTGCAATCATCGAGCCTCATAGCCGAATTCACGAATTCGACTCGTCTCTCTCATACATCCTTAGTTACACGACACAGGACCAAGCACCTACAGGGTGTCTCACAACTAGTGTAGGTCCCGGAAATGGGGGGTAGCTGACGTTATTCTGAACAAGATTTCCCTTTGCAAAAATGGGGTTTGAAGCTTCGTTTTTGAGTTATTAAGGAAAAACACTGACCAATCAGAGCGCGAGAATAGCGCGCGGCCAGACGCGAGAGCGATAGCTTCGAGTATGACGGTTGATCGTGATCGTGAACAAGCGTATCGATACCGCGTCGGTATAACAGGAAACTATTAGATGAAAATTAAATCGAATAACAAATTAAGAAGTTAAGAATAATATTAAGTTCTTCATTATTCTTAAATAGGAGATAAACCAATTAGTTATTGTTTATCCAGACCAAGTATATTATATTTTTTTTATGCCTTCGAAAAGGAATAAAGAATAAATTTTCGAAAATTAATTTTCTCAACTATTCTAATGAAGCAAACGAATAAATTTCAATACGTTTCAAAACGAATGAGTATCTTGTCTATGAAATGAGATAGAGCTGGAATGAAATAACTGATGCAGTAACTCACTGAAGTGAAATAAATCAATTCCTGCGTACGTTTAATTGTAAAAATTCAGAAACAACTTAAATAAAACTTACCCATTGATCCATGAAAAAACTAGCTCAGATAAAGAATATTTGTGTCACCGGGTAGATCCACCGATCAGAGCATCAACAGCTGATGTCCTGGCAGGGTCAATGAACTCTCAATTTATTTCACTGTCTCTTTCTAATAATTGCACAACATAAGCACGACCGGTAAACGGACCGAATGAAAACGCATGAACGATTATTCATAGAAATGTATGTTTAACGATACTCTATATTCTCATTATAAGGTATCCGAATTGAGGAATCGATATTAAATTATATTTTAATAGAAGACATTGTTGAACGGGCCACGGATCTCAGTTTCGTTCTCGATCGCGAGGCGTACGTCGCAAACGGTTGCTATGCAACGGTGATCTGTTGATCGACTACGGTGTCGATCGAGACAGTCATTGTTTATTGTGGAAAGAAACCAGCCGAAATAAAATGTATCGTAGTTTTTAATCGAAAATTCCGCTTTCTTGCTTTCAAGACAATGTAGTTAAAATTATTTATGAATATTCGTTCACGAGTTTTCATTCGGCCTATTTACGTCTCGGGCTCGCAGTGACCAATTAGTGAAAAGTGACAGGGAAATGTGATAATGAAAGCTAATAATGAAAGATGACAGTGATTGGTGACAATGAAATAAATTGAGAGTTTCTGTGTAGTGATTTATTTTCTCTAAGGGTAAGGATCGGTGGATCGTCCCGGTGACAGAGATGCATTCTCATCGTGACTATTTACAGTTCAATGGGTAAGTTACATTGAAATTTGTTAATTTTTTTATTTAAATTTTTCTTTGTTGAATGGAAAAGTTATTTAATTTTTCAAAAATGAGAATTTGTTCTTTTTCATCATCACAATATCTAACGAGAAAAATTTTCCATATTTTATCTATTATTTCTTTGTGATAACAAATAAACGTATCGAATAAATTTGATTTATTCTGATTACGTGAGTAAGTACTAATTTCTTTATTTCTTATCCATTAATGAATGATAATTCAACAATAATCCAGATTTTTTTATTCGTTATTCGATGCAACTTTCACCTAATAGTTTCCTGTTATACCGACGCGTTATCGATACGCTTGTTCACGATCACGATCGACAGTCATACTCGAAGCTGTCGCTCTCGTGTCTGACCGCGCGCTATTCTCGCGCTCTGATTGGTCAGTGTTTTTCCTTAATAACTCAAAAACGAAGCTTCAAACCCCATTTTTGCAAAGGAAAATCTTGTTCAGAATAACGTCAGCTACCCCCCATTTCCGGGACCTACACTAGTTGTGAGACACCCTGTATATGTGATGTGCAAGAGAGACGAGTCGATTTCGTGAATTCGACTATGAGGCTCGATGATTGCAAAAGTGAAGTTTTTACGAGTACAGCACTCGTCAGTAGACTTCGCCACAACTTGGTCAGGTATTTTTAGACAGCAATAAATACCGCATGTTTAATAAAGTCGAATGTTCTAAGGTGCAAGATTGAGATAGGTGCTAACGTCCACAAACTAGATGGCCGTAAATACTTCAACGATTATCCGGTATCGGCGCTCGTAGTACTTTTCTTAATTTTGGCAAAATTACCGACAATGTCGATAAAAATACAAATCGGTCGATAACTGTAACATAGATTTCTAGACTGGATATGCCACTGCGCATGGCATCGCACATGTCACATAATTCAATTAGCTAAATATAAGTAGCTAACTTCTTAACGTATTGATAAAAATGTAAAACATATGGAACGAAAATAAAAAAATTGATATATGTACATTTTTTTTTAATTAATAATAAAATAAAAAGACGCAAATATTTTTAAATTTATTTTATTCTAATAAAAATGTTGATTGATATTATAGTATTTTTGGCCACCTTGGCCGCCGCGGCTTCTCTGGCCTCCCCGGCCTCCCCGGCCGCCCCGGCCTCCGCGACCATATAAAAGGCGCTTTAGCAATTTTTTCATCTGAAACAGAAAAATAAAAATGTGAAATATTTATATATATTTATGTAGGAGGCGAAATCGTAATTTAACGGATTTACGAAATAACGTACATACGAGCGGTGAGCGTACGGCACAAAAAACCACGCAGTACACCGCGCGGTCGCGGAGTTCGTCGACGATGTTTGTACGTTAGGCGCGGCGACTTCGAACGAATGGATGTATGAGTGCGTGTGTGATTGTTGTTAGAAGGATGAGTGTAGCATAGGTGAGCGACGGTTGGAATCGGCGGACGCGCAACCGTTCCGAAAATTCAAGACGGAGAATCGAGAACGTTCTGCCGGGCGTCAATAAAAGGACGTGTTCGCGGCCCGGCGACACACTGTAGAACGAAACGCAAACGATTACGACCACGAGTTCGATTACGAAATAACGGCTTGAAATTACGATACACGGTCTACGATTACGGCTCACGATTTGGAACTTTTGTATTTTCCGGTACGCGTTTTTGTAATTTTTGTATGCGTCTGTAATTGTATAATCGTTTTATCTGTCGTTCTGTAATAAAGGGATTGATAATCAAAATTCTTTCCTACATTTATAATATTAAATATTATAAAATATTTATGTATATTTATTACTTTTGTAGTGGACGGCGCATTTTCACTTTTATTCTCTTCTTTTCTGGTTTCCGCCTCCTTTTCTGTTTCATTTATTTTTTCTACCGTATTATCACGGTGTTCTTTTTCGGTTTCAACTTCTATCTGTAATTAAAATGATTTATTTATTATTGTATTTTATAAATTATTACAATAATTTATTATTTTATTCTATTTAGTGTTCATGATGTTATATGTACTTTCTGCTCACCGTTCTCTGCCATGGTTGTTTGTAAAATGACATACGATCGACGATAGCGACCGATGGATAGTCCAGAACTTCACTACATATATGCAAATATCGATAAATATCGAAAGAAATGCCTTCTCACCAACCGTGCCCCGACGCTAAAACGATTATATCGCAGTATAGTATGCATCATCAGATTACACAGTCATATAAAGTATCGTGTAATCTAATTTTTTTTTAATTTTTTTATAAATTTTTTTTGTTAAATTCAGTTTTTCACAATTTTGACTTGTGTGCACAAGTGTATATTGTGTTTGTTGTTCACAAGTGTTTTGTGAAATAAGCTAAAATGAGTGGTACAGAAAATGTGGAAGATTTGTGTGAAGGAAAGTGCAATATAAAAAAAAGGCGTGGATTGAAATTGACCCTTTCAACGAGAAGATGTTCTAAAAAAGGATCGTGGCGAAAAAGAAGATTATTAGCCTCTCAGATTAAAAAAAATGGAAACTGCTGACGCAGATCGGCCGTCAACATCCGATGGACAAGTATGTAATGAATATGAAAAAATTTATTATCCATCGGAAGAAATTACCGAAAGAGCCATATCCGCGGGCAATTCCGACGCAGAAAACAGCATACCTGCGGATAATTTGTACTTACAAGAAGAAAATTTAATAATTGAAAAAATGAGAACGACCGAGCCCGAAGAAACGTCATTTACAAATAATGGCTTGAGCATCGTAAATATGCAGCATATATTTCAAGAATTTAATAAAATAAGCAATCATGCTGAAAACAGGCAAGACTGTGGTATAAAATACCTTGAAATAACCGGCATGAAACGGTCGGGCCTGAGGACAACCCTCAGCGTAGTGTGCACTATGTGCCACTATGAAGGTAAAATTCACAGTCAACCTGATGAAGCTGAAGAAATGAATATCAATGAAAGTGCCGTGGCTGGTACTATGTTCACTGGCGGCAGCTACGCCCAAATGGTAGAATTTCTTGCTGCGATGAATATAAAATGTAAGTCGAAGAGGCAATATATAAAGCATCACGACGAAATCGTAAATTCGTTGATTGCTGCTGCTGAAAAAGAAATGATAACAGCGGCTGAAGAAGAAAAACAATTGGCTATCAGAAGAGGAGATATTCTTGCAGGTTCCGGAATTCCGCACATTCCCGTCGTTGCCGACGGGAGCTGGATAAAAAGATCGTACCGCACCGGTACATATAACTCTGCGTCGGGAGTTGGTGTGATAATTGAATATCACACCAAAAAAGTTTTATTCATCGGAGTGCGGAACAAAAGATGTAAAATTTGCGATTTTGCTGAAAGAAAAAAGAAACAGCCACGAAGACATGTGTTTTAAGAACTGGACAAGGAGTCAAGCATCCACCGCTATGGAAAGCAATGCAATAGTGAAAGGCTTTAAAACCAGCGTGGAAAGGCGTGGATTGATTTATTCCAAACTAATCGCTGATGGAGACAGCAGCGTATATACAATAGAAAAATTATCGACGCAGATCAGTATAAAACAGAAATTCGTGTGAAGAAAATTGAATGCACAAACCATTTATTACGTAATTTCTGCAGCAAAATGAGAGAAATTGCAAACAAACAAAAGCAGGAATTATGAGGAAAGCCGTTGAAAGTATATAGCATTCGGCGGATACGGACAGCGATTGTAAAAGCCGCGCAATGCAGAGACAAAGAAAATGTATCGACCACCGAAAAAATTAAAAATTTATACGGCGATATATATAACATACCAAGCCTCGTATTTGACGAACACGCGGAGTGTAGTAAAATCAAATACATCTGTGACGGGAAAAACAAAGGGAACGAAAGAAATATCGTCCCACAATTAAAGAATATGGGAACATACTTCGACCATTAGTACGAGGGGGTACCCAAAAGTAACGGGAATTTCGTCATAACTTCTTTATTTCTTAATATTTTTACGCACTTCTCCAAGCGATCCTTCCATTGTTCAAAACATTTTTTAAACTCATTTACCGGGATGTTCTTTAGTCCTTCCAGCGATTTTTGTTTTACCTCCTCCACAGTGGCAAAACGCTTTCCTTTCATGTCCCTTTTGAGTCTAGGGAACAAAAATAAGTCACAGAGGGCTACATCCGGTGAGTAGGGGGGGGGGGGGGGGGGGGACAATTGGTGTCATGCCGTTTTTGATCGAAAACTGTTTTACGGAGAGGGCCGTGTGGGCCGGCGCGATGTCATGATGGAAGAACCAGTCGCTTGTGTGCCAAAGATCTGCCCTTTTCTTCCGGATAGACTCCCCCAATTTTTCAAAACGTCCAAGTAGAACTTCTGGTTTGGCAATAGTCTTCACGAACGAGAGCATCGATTTTGTCGACGTTTTCGTCAGTTCTTGACGTTGAGGGGTGTTCTGAACGGGGTTGGTCTTTAACTGACATTTCTCCATTTTTAAAACGTGAAAACCACTCGTAGACTCTGGTCTTACTTAGGGCAGCATCCCCATAAGCAGTCTTCAGCATTCCAATAGTTTCCGCGGCCGATTTCCCCAACAGGAAACAAAATTTCACAGCCGCGCGTTGCTCTTGACAATCGGCCATGACTTTTTCGCCGAAATGGAAAAAGCTGTTTTACTACAAAAATTGCCACGGACGAACCGATGTACTCACAGCGACAAAACTTCGCACAATGACTCAGGAGACGTGTCCCTACAGGATACCTTGTCAAAAAATGGGTTTTCCCACCCTCCCCCCCTGCTGCAGCCCAATTCCCGTTACTTTTGGGTACCCCCTCGTAGCTCATGCAGAGAGCTTGTTATACAACTCCAACAATAATAGCGTAGAAAGCTTCAACGGGATCGTCGCCAAATACATTGGTGGAAAATGACTGAATCTCGGGGAAAGAGGTTCGTACACGACAAGATGTGCTGCTGCCGTGTTATAATACAACAGCAAAGAAGCACTATCCCGGTTGAATAGGGCGATGAACAAGAAACCGCCCGCAATTGTATGCAATATGGAAGAAAAAAGAAAACGTGCAAACAAAATAATGAATGAAAAACGTCGAAAGAATATTGCAGCGCGAGTACAGAAAAAATCGCTGCACAACCAGATATGGATCCAAATATTTATAAGTTCGAGGAAGGAAAACATTTGGAAATGCAAATGTACTCGTGGATCATGTGATCGCACAAGTTGCTGGATACTGGTGTGACGACGAACGACCTACGTTTGATCTACTTGCTAAGTCAGTGTTGAGACATACTAACACTTTGTTACAGATTTTACAATAGAAGATTTGCACGGAAAGAAATTTTCATGAGTATGACAGCGCGTGTAGTTCTTCGTTACGAAAGAGAAAAAAAAGAATACTTCGCGCATGGAGAAAGACATGTCAGGTAATGTTATACAACATTCAAATATAATATAGGAATTTTTTTCCTTATAGCAATGAATTCTTTTTTTAATCTTTTTTTAATTTTTATTTTTTTAGGTGACGGCATCTAATGTTATTATCGCAGTATCGGCATTAGATATGTTTTGCGGCATAAATTTAAACTTTCTTTTTTGAACAAAGATCTTAAGAAACAAAACGTTAGATTTACGATGGGGTTCGGAATTCACGAAGGCAGCTAGCAATTTGTACACAGGAATAACATTTGGCCTGCACGTTGCTAGCGCATTTGTGGCATGCAAGTACTAGGGCTGTTTTTGAGAGTTCTTTTATATTTTTAAATTAACGGTTTGTATATTCAAGTTCTTTCGACGGTCTCAACAGTTAATTGCCAGTGCCATAAATGTGAATTTCCTGAGGGTCCGAGGATAGGACCTAGGAGACATTAGCCAGGTCCTATGTTGACAACCTAAAGGAAATTCTGTCTTACGGACACTTTCTCTTCTTCCACCTCCACACGACACATCGTACTTCGCACGGATCGCGCTAAGGGCGCACGGGGTAGGGTGATGTCCTATTTTAAACATTATTATTGGTACAAAAAAGCACCAATCAGGACATCCACCCCGTCTTCCGAGGTTTCTTTCTCAGGAATTAGTCCTGAAGGAAGTAGTCTTCCACAACCGTTCGAACAATCTTAAACAGTTTACGAACAAACCTACGTATTCTAAGCACAGTTAATCTTAGAACATTTCCACATATTTCACATTTTTGTACTTTAATAGTTTACACAGTTCACATCTTAACTTCACGAGTCCGGAAACATTATACATTTCACAAACAACCATCTGTATTTAATTAAGTGTTAACGCATTAAATTGTTATTTAAAACCAACACAGTTTAAACAGATTTAACAATCAACTAACTCTATCGCTGTAAGACGCCGTAGAGACACGCGATCGAAATTCCTTTAAATTTTTCATCGTCGTGATAACAGATAAATTAAACGAAGATCTTTATAAACAATGGTTAGGAACAGTATATTTACCAAATTCGTCTGAAAATAGTATCTTACTACTGGAAAAATATTATTGGAATGGCGTGCGACAATGCACCCTTTCTGATCGGTTGTAATAATTCATTTATGTCCCATCTGGAGGTAGAATTTCCGGAATTAATTGCACTAAATTGCCTTTGCCATTCTTCCGCTCTTAACTAGTCACTTTTGTGATCAGTTGCCTTCTGCTTGTACTACTTCTTAAATATTTTAAAAATAGTTTTAAAAATAGTTTTAAAATATTAAAATATAAATAGTTCTTTCTTTACCCCACTCAAATGCTGAAACCGAACGTATATTTTCAATTCTGGCGGATGTTAAAAATAAAAGAAGAAACTAATTATCTAACGATACGGTTTCTTCAATTTGTATAGTTAGATGTAGTTTTCAAGCTAAAAATATTAATTGTACTAATTTCGAAGCAGATTCACGACATCTCGAAGTGCATAACGCGCAAACTTGTATGAAGACAAATGCAGATATTGTATTTTTACTTACATATATGTTTACTTTTAGCTTCTATTTATTCTATTTCTCTATCACGGTTCCCGAATCAATCTGTAGGAGGTACTAAAAAAGTGGACACAGTCATTGAATTTTAGCATCCTTTTCTACGGCTATTTACTGACACATGTCTGCAAAGTATAAAAGGTTAGTGAACGCATGTTTTTATTAACATACATTATTTTAAAATTCGATAAAGTACTTTATTTATATTAAATTGATTCGTATTTTTTAGGCGATGAAAGAGGGAAGCATTGTGCAACAAGGTAGGATATATATTATCGTATTACTATTTTGGAGAAACCCGTTTTTTTATAAATGATAAGTATTATCAAAATTATATCGTGTTTGGTCTCATTTTAATCGTAAAAACCTCACGAGTATTTTATAAAAATTTGCAGTCAAAAAAATGTAAAAATTAAACAATTATATTGCTATATTAGGAACTTCAGATCTGTCAGTCCGCAACAAAGGAACCGCCGTGAGTTTCGTGTTACACTTGAACTGGTTCGAGCGAGGGTAACATAGGCGCAAGAAGAGACGTTTTGCACTGTTGAAGGATTTACTATAACAGCTGATCTGTCATACACGGAACGAGATCAGTGACACGACAAGAGGGAGTTCCCCCACTCCTATTTAAACACGCAACATGAGATGGCGAGCGGACTGACGTGCCAATACCGGTAGTCAACAAAAGGAATCCACAAAGACGATAAAAAGAAGATAGTATTGTAAAAAATGTCACTGTGTCCTACATATGTTTCGATGGACGGTAAATAAATATAATTTCGAACAGATATTATTGTATATTTTATTGTATCGTAACAGTTCATAGTAGAATATTATAACTTTTTTAATTTTAATTTTTTGTAATTTTGACAATGGTGAATTTTTTAAATACTCTATGTATTCTGCGAAATGCTTCTGTGTTCACAGCCATAACGCGGATTTGAACTTTCATTCAATTTACATTGATTGCTGTTTCGCCGAACATAGAAAAGGACAGCCAGCGCAGATCGAACGTAAATAAAACAGTATCAAATCGGTGTGACAATCCCAACGCAAGAATAAAACTTTTTTATTTTGGATTTCTTTCGAATGAAACTTTTAATAACATGTTTATGGCATTTTTCTGATTAAAATGAGATCAAACACGACACAATTCAAGACATATTTACTTGTGATTCCAAGCGTTCCCCGTCAAGCGTTTCAGCTTGTAGTGACGTCAATTTTCGAAATTCCATCATTCTGAAGGGCTCATTTTAAAGGGGAAGCTTCAAAGAATATGATCATATTTTTTTTAATTTTAACCTTTTACGCCCCACATTGAGAAAACGCAAAAAAGAATTTGTCTAAATTCTTTGACATTTTATAACAAATTGATGGAATTAAAGAAAATATTTTAAAATAGATCAATCCTTTGTGAATAAAAGAAACAAAAATTTAGCTAAATCGGTTGAGTAGTTTCTGAGAAAAAAAATTCGTAAGTGAAGCCTATTTTCGTCAATATGGGCAAAAATTGCAAACTTTGAAGGCTTGTTATGTTAGGCATTGTTATCATGATCCCCCCCCCCCCCCTCCAATTTCACATGGGCTACAACGTATTTTGATTAGAGTTAAATCGCAGACGGTGAGGTCCAAAAGTGATCGATTTGGCGTGGAATGACCCGCTCGATAAAATTCGCAAGCTAGACTCGAGCTCGTATTTCTACGGTTTCTTGATGTATAAAAGTGAATGTAATCATGTGAACATGTGGCAACATAGTAACGATCTGTCAACCGTGCCCTCGTGCCATTTCTTTGATCAAATTTGGTGGGTAATAAGGACTACAATTTACTTTTGTATGTATAACCGGAACATGACGCAACGCGAGTTGTCTCATTTGCAGATTTTTTATTCCCACCGTTCTCCGTTTATGTAAATCGGCGCTCCAGTCGATTCGGAGGTAAACAAAACGGGATTTTACCCTTAACTAAATGCAACGGACTAGCCCACGGACTGCTTGGCGGTTGACAAATACCTTCTCCGAAGGCAGTCCACTGCCTTCTCAGCTACTGGAGCGCCTCTTGTCGTAATATAGTGACGTATCTGATGGGTCGGGTTGTCTTCTTTCTGTACAGTTCGCGTCACACCGATGAATTCTTTTAAAAGTTGGAAATACCTATTATTATTGTCGACTGTAGTTAATGTCGGTTCTGTAAATTGCACTGTAAGTCCCGTGATTCTTAAATTCGTAAGTCCGTCAATCAGTCGTTTATTCCGTAAATCGACCAGCAGATCGTACTGTTTCAAAAAGTCAGCTCCAATTATTGGTTGTTTCGTCCTAGCTAATAGAAATTCCAAGGCAAATGGACGACGCAAGCCTAAATCTACAATTAAATTACGAGTATCGCACGTGTCAATCGGAGTACCTTCGCTGCAAAAACCTTAAAATTAGAAGGGGTGGATTTTCGTTTTACCATCTGTAAGGGTAATACGGAAATATCTGCCCCGATATCTATTAAATAACTTAAATTATTTTTCCTATCCCTTATTGTGAGACGACAATTCCTCTCGTGACCATCCGACGCTGACTTTATTCGGTGTTGGTCCCCTAGTTTCCCGACGCAGGGTTTGATGGTGCTGCGGCGGTTGGTGAAGGCCCCGTCCATCCACAGGGTATGCCGCAGCAGTGAGCCCCGTCGCCGAACTTCCGGTGGTAGAAACAGAGATTACTCCTGTCTTCCTGTGATCTTAAACGGCGGAAGGGTTGCTGGCTTCTTGAACGCGAATGTGGCCGCCAAGGCTGGCGAAATCGTCGATCCATCTGATCCTTTTGCTGGGTACTGAGAGTCTCCACCATGCTGGCCAACCTGAAAATCTGGTCCTCCAGACTACTGATGCGGTCTGCTGACGATGGCTTTGCTGCATCCACCGTTGCAACTGTAGGCGCGGACATCTCTATGATTTTGTCTCCGAGCCAGGCCAATTTATTTACGTCGAAGGTGTTGCTTATTTCCAAGATGCTCCTCCCTTTTTCCGGCAAATTTTCCAAGAGCAGGGTGTGAAGCACTGCCTCTCCGATTAGTCCTCTTGTAAGGTTTCGCCATTTCTGCAGACAATGCGAAGGCTTGTCGCTGCGCAAATCGTATGCTCGAAGAGTTCGACGCAACTTGGATTCGGGAGATTCATCAAATGCGTTGATGATCCTACGTTTTACTTCGTCGTACTTGCCTCTTACTGGTGGGCATGTGAGAACATTTGCGATGAACGGTAGTACTGCGTGGTCCAACTGCGTAACTACCTGACGATATTTTGTATTGTCGCTAGTAATCCTCGCTAGGTCCACTGATCTTCTCTATGATATATCACTATTGCTTTTTAAACGAATAGGAAATTATAATGAACAAATAATAAAATTAACATAATAGTATGTTAACCAAGAGTAATAGTAAAAAATAAGGAGCAACAAATTTTTGATCTTTATGGAGCGCCAATCTACGACAAAGTTTAAAAGTGATTTATAACAATCGGCTTATACCTTCCGTTTAAACCACTTCCCTATCGGTTGTTTCGATGTGGACACGTTAAAAATATTAAACTTCTTTATTCTATTCTTTCACAACAATAGCCAGTACAGAAATATCTTCAACGGAACAATTCATCCTGATGACATACTTCTTATTTAGAGCGATGAAAAGTACCTTAGGAAGAGAAATTGCGCTGATATAAAACGCATGTACAGTCATAGTCCGCCTTGACTGTTTCGCTTGTTATTATCATAATACGTAGCCTAGCATGGAGAACACAAGTAATGTAAAAAATTAGCGATAACAATACATAATTCGTTGAAAATCAGTTATAAGTCTACCAAGAACAATACAATAATCATAGAAGATAGATTAAAATGTTATATAGTGTCACAAAAATTTGACAACAGCGAAAGTTCTCGAAAGATCGACCTGTATTGCCTTGCGAAAACATAGGCTATTCCGCGGAGCGCTGGCGAGGCGCGTTACGCGAAGCCGCGAGCCACGAACTTGACAACGAGCCTGTTAATAACAGCCGCCGCGGATAGCAATCGACGTGTATAAAATAGAGGCTCGCAATAGGAGCCGGCCTATTTGGTTATCTGAGAGACAGGATGAGGTAAGGACCATCGGTTACTTTTCGACTAGCGTAGGAACTCCGGCAGGAGAGTTCGGCGATAATACCTGCATGCCTGCCTGTAGAAAGACTCGCTGATTAGGGACTCCGGCAGGAGAGTTTGACGAAAATACCTGGAGCACGGGAGTTTGTTCGTGGACACTACTCCAACATGGAGAGTTCGGCGAACATATCTGGACGCCTGTCGGACGTCAAAGGACAGAGCATCTTCTGGATGTCCCAGGTAAAATACAGGAGTTCGATATGGAAAGTTTGGAGATAATACCTGGATGCCAATCGAACGGGAGAGAACAGAATTACTCCTAGACGCCTGGTTAAATAGACATGTAAACAGAAAAAATTATTTTTGTGTAAATTGTATATCCTGTACAATTCTTACTCCTTGGAATGAATCCTACATTCCACAGATTCCTATTCCTTGAATTCCGAGTCCTATTCCTGACGAGCGACGAACGATGGCTATAGTAATTATTATTTTACGTAGTAAAGGACACAGACCTCAATTCACCAAATAACATTTCCTTTAATTTATATCTCTTCCTATCTAAAATAGAAATATTATAAACCACATAAGACACTCATTTTATAACGAAAACGAGAATAGTTCAATTATTTATATTTTCGTCCGAAACACGTTAAAATTTTTTACATTTTTTGTATTTCTTTCCAATATAAGATTCTCTAACATAAGATATCTGCCATATCTACGACATCGTTAATTTTTGTTTAAATTCTTGAATGCTACTAACTAGAAAAGAGAAAGTACTACTTGATAATACAAAATTTCACGTTATCCTACGTTATTTTTATATTAAACGAAACATAAAGTATAAGAAGGGAAAAGGGTCTACCCGAATAAGATAGCCAAAAATGTCCTTGAGACCAAATGAAATATCCAATATGTCAGTCGATAGCATATCCAAAGAAAACATCTCACACCACGTTTGTACCCCCTATCTCACCGCGGGGGTAGTGAAAGGGAATAATCGAAATTCCAGTTTTAGCCTACTTTCCCTATTTAATTTCGTACAAAAATTCTGAAACATTGAGGTCCACATAGCGCATATTATATAATGTTTTTAGATTTTTTTATTACAAACTGTAGTTGTAAAAGATCGAAAGAAAAATGCGATTTTTTATTGAAGATATCGGAGCATTACTTGTTTATATTATTATGGTAGTAGCATATCGGCATGAAAAGTATTCTCTAATTTTTTCAAATTTTTCGGTGAGGTGTGGCACAGTTAAAAAATCAAAAACCGATACATTTCTTTTGAAAAAGTACTTTCCGCTTCGAATTTGCACGTCTTCTTTGCTCAGTATATTTATTAAGTAATCTTAAATGGATTCACATTTATAATTGATATAAATAATATATTAGTTAAAAAAATAACATTCCTTCATTAATTAACAGCCCCACATTCTAATCTTATAGGGTAGTGAGGTTGGAATAGAACTTTATTGTTAAATGTTAGTTTCAACGGCAAATCATTTCTTTTTAAAAATCTGTGTTCTTCATTGTGGACGTGACAGCACGACAAAAAAGCGATGATGAAGAAATCACCCCACCATTGGGGATGAAGAGCCCAAAGAGAGGAGAGAAGTACTCCTCGACACATCTAGAAGCTCGTTCGGCGAAAAATGCAAATATAAAACTTTCTTATCTTTGACTATTAAAATGAGATATTAACATTTTGTGATTAAGTGAGACGAAACACGACGTAATTCGGGACATATTTACGCGCAATAACTTATGGAAGTAAGGTTCTCGATGTAAGCATAACGTTTGGAATTACAAATATAGTAAATTGTCACATTTGGTCTCATTCTAATCAGGAAAAGGGTACTAATATGTTGGTAAAAGTTTGATAAAAAATGAATTAAAAGGAAAAAAGTTTAGCAATCGCGACATTTCTTTCTTTTTTACTCGCTATCCTATTCTGCATTAGAAACCGATTATCGTCAATTAAAGCAGTAAATATAGTCTAAATTATATTGTGTTTGGTTTCATTTTAATTACGAAAGTGTGAAAAAATCGTTAAAGATAAAACATAAAGAAGTTTTATCCTTACGTTAGTATTTTATCATCAATATCTTACTGTTTATTTTTGCTGCGTCCTTTCAATCATCCGTTGTGTTTTTTCCGTGTTAACGTCAATTTGTTGCAGGCGATGCTGTGGTAACGGTCGGAACCACTGCTTGTAACAAATTTTTTATATTTCGTAAATTTGTGCTTGAATATAAGCAAATTTTTAAAAAATTATTTTATATAATTTATATAATTTAAAAGAAATTTTTTTTATATAGAACTTGAATCGTTGAATTATTTTAAATGCACTTTGAGTGCATCTAATTCTCAGGTTGGGCGTCAATTATGTGAATGTTAAATTTTAACTGTATATTATACAAAGTTCATGACCAATTACCGAAATAAAAGTAACCACGATTTAAAGTAACCAAGATTTAAATTAGATTTATGATTTGACCTATATAAGGAATCTTGATCGGAGGGATTCGTGTCTCCAGGAGCTGGTCAGCGGGGTTGTAGTTGGAAACGGTTTATGTAATAACAAATTCTAATATATTTCGTCAAGTTTGTTACAATTAACGATGTAATTAACCCGTTTTGTTCATTGGAACACAACTTTTGCTTGTGTGTACGAAGTAGTTTGTTTCTTATTGTCTTCACAAGTCTGATACAAATGTTTGAAATATTGAATAGTTTCAATATAGAAGTATCAAATAAAATATGCGTAATCTTCGAATCGTCTTTTTCAGCAGAAACGCCCGATAAATACGAATATAAAATTTATATCAGTTTTAATAGATATAAATGTACTGACACGTAATGACGCGTGGGACTGCTATGTTCACAATTTAATTTTCTCAATATAAATATAGTGAATAGAAATGTGTTGTTGTGGAGGCAACATCTTGATGAAAAATACGATTGTGGACTTGTCGCAGCACCTTTTACACTTGTCAGTCGATTAATCGGGGGAGATGTTCTGGTGGAGACACACACGAAGTCAAAACCAGGTTGAAACACCTAAGAATTTGTCAAGAGGACCGTGTTGGGGCTCAACACTTCCTCCGGTGCCGGACGCCTGATTCTAACAGTGCTCATCCGATTATAATATTCGCGACGCGTATAGTACAGAAACACTCTGATCGACCTTGCCGAACAATTCGGGAAGAGTAAAGCGGTGCCTGCACTATAAAGTTCACAAATTTATCGAGAACAACCAGAAGATGCCCGCAGGCACAGCGTGTGGGCTGAGCAACACTTCGGTTATCCAATACGAGTTTGAACCATGCGCGCACCATTTCCTTTTCAAACGGAGAGTGTATCAGTACTACACGGTCGGGTCCACCTGTTCAGAACTTTTGCGAGCTGAGCGATACTCTGGTTGGTCAAACGAGTCTGTGAGCTGTGCCACGATCAAATGTTGGCAGAAATCGTTCAGTTCTACACTCGCGAGAGTCGTATCACGCACAATGAACAATTAAACAACCTCAGTGCTATCTACTACTGTGGTATCATCGTCGATACTTTACTGTTGACGATCGACTCACTATCAACAATTACTTACCATCTCCTTCCATTCAGCGAGAAATAATGAAATGTCGTTAATTATTTCTTTACAATATTCAGAAATTTTATGTGCTTGACTACTACGCTGTACGCGTCCAACACAGAAAATTCTATGATCACGTTCTAGCAGTGCCACAGCTTGGTTTGTGCTCGTGACTCCTCGATTTGAGGCGCATATGCAACGAGGGTAAGATAAGGTTTAACTAAATTATCAAATCGGTTTGACTACATTACGAAGTCGGTTTGACCTCTGTATCACACATCGGTTTTCCCTAAACGGATTCAGATAAGTGCTTCCTGGTTCACTTCCAAACGTACAGTGCTAGCTCTGATTTTCACATCGATCTTCTTCGATAGCTATCGAGAAGGGATCGATGTACACGCATAATTACCATAAGTTGGGCAAATACCCTAAATTCTTATCCCCGCGACAAGGATCGCGGGTTGTCCCAGTAGTAAGGGAAGCCCTTGCCGTAGTTATAGTCACGTATAAATTTTCTATTCGTATGTATGTAACCAGCATGGTTACAACCCCAATAAGAAAAAAAATCTAAAGGAAATGACACGAAGAAAAAAAGGGTTAGATTATATCGAATAAAAATAATATTAAATTTATTTATATTAAACGAACATATATTTTGTCCAAAAGCCTATGCTCCTTGCGGCGGTGATTAGAACCGCGTCACGCGCATACCTGCGATGCTTACAATAATCATTGAAAAATCAATTAACGGCATATGAGGAGGTATATAATGTTCAGAATATTGCAAAAGATTGTAAAAATTATGATATTTTTAATAAAAATGCTGATTAGGGGCAATCACAGGAGGTGACTTCAAGCTATATATCTAATAAATATTGCAAAAAACAACAAATTCCAAAAACACGTATCCTCTATTTTAGTCCATAGTTTACGTACACAAAGTTGCAAAAAAATAAATCAACATTTAGTCAAAAAATTTAAACAAAAACTATAAATTTTCAAAATATTATTTAAACAAACAAAGTTTATTAAAATTTTTTTCTGCAGAAAAATTCCCTATTGAAAGACCAACAATTGAAAAAAAAAGATGCCAATTATCTCCTTTAATTCCTGAGATATTCCCAAAAATATGATTTCAGCCCTTAACTTTGAGGGCTATTATCACCCCTTCAATGTGCACGATTGCCGATACAAAAAAATACGTGTCGAATATTTTTTTGAGAACTATCTTTCTCATAAGTTTCATTAAAATCGGTGTGTTACACTTGGATATGTTCCCTTGTAAGCTCGGAAAGTTAACAGCGCTCATAAGGTAAAGAGCGACTTTTACCTATTGAACGACGCGCTTTTATAATAACTAAATCCAAAAGAATGTGGGATTCGTATGGTGTGCGGTTAAGGAGTGAATTCCACAGGTCAATACCTTTCAATAATTAGGTTTATTATTAACTAATGAGAATGATGAATTTTACAATTAACAATTATTATTTGTAAATATGAAAAGTACATGTATCTGATGAACGATTGTATCAAAAGAACAAAATATACTTTTATCGCATAATAAGCAGAAACTCAATAAATTAAATAATACATAATCTGTGAATGTTAAATGAATCTAACAGAAACGCAATTCGCTGGTTAATAATCTTGGAACCTAGCGTTACAATGAATCCTACCTAGGTTTTGATTATCTTTCTAGGCTAACCTAACTACGCGTTTACAAAATTAACAAGTTTCGAAATTTTTAGTCGGTTATCTAACGCGTGTGTAGTCGACTACTAGTAAGCTACGCAAGATACGCTTATGACAGAACAATATTCTTTTATTAATTCAAGATTCGAAAATTTATGTGAAATTAATAAATTAATTTGGTACGGAACAGTTACTCTGTAATTTGACTCGACAACATGATTAGATCGCTTAATTGGGGAGACTGTTGTTCACTGGCTACTAAACCACCCAACGATACCAGAATCAGATGAACAACAAACGTCCAACAGGCTAACAAACTAAGAGTGACTCTAATTATTAATCGTAATTACTGAACTGCCACCCAAAACACACGGGCTTCAGAGACCAAGCCGCTCAAATAGGGAGTTTTCTATTCGCTGCCTACTAAACTACCCAGAGTGAACTCTGACAATCTGATGGCGCGTTAGTAATTCGACAAAAATAATAATATTAAATTAGTAGCTGTAGAGTTCTTGTTTGGATGTCTTAGCCTTTCTTGGGGCTGAGCATAGCACTCGCCTAATGATGTTTCAGAGACAAGATCGCTTGAATGAGGAGCTTGTTGTTTACTGGCTAGTAAACGATCCAGCGATCAAGTATCCAAATGGCATATACACGTTGCCCAATCAAGAACTAAAAATCTTTTTGGTTTTTACCAGCGAAAACTGTTCCGGGTTATACTTCTCTGGAGATCCGACTTGCTCTACTTCGAAAACTGTTCTGTACAGTACATGGGTTTCGCTCACCCTTTTATACCCCGAAAATTCGCAATTTGCCTTTCACTTTGCAAGGCTATGGAAGCTACCCCTATGTTAAATGTATATAATTTTTACGTATAATTTTTAATTATTTATTTAGACATTAGTTAATACAGCAAATATTTTTATTAATTCGTTAGTAATATATTCTGACTAATATTGAATGATTTTAACATAAAAATGATAGTCCAATAATATTTTAATTCGAAATATATTCTTTGTCCTTTTCTAATGGTTGCGCACGCATCCTACAGGAGCCTAGGCTAGCGATGAAGCGCGCGATCTTTGTTTAAAATATTACGTACGATTTTTAATTTCTCTAGACTGATAAAAGAATGCATTAATTCGATTACTGATCATTTATTTTAATTTTTAATCAATCCATTCCATATGTTTTGATATATAAATAATAATAATTTAATAACTTAAATAATTTTTGTTTTATCGACTGATTAAATAATACATATGGTAATTGTTCTGTCTCATGACGCGGTCGTTAAAAGAAAAATAATGAAAAATGATGAAAAATAATGGATTTACAATAAAGAAAGAAAATATTCATGTAGGATTGGGTCTGAGGGAGTTGTCGAAAATAAAGGCTCGTCACACGTCGTTTCAAAAATATGTAATATAATATAATTCGGAACAATAATGAATGATTTGAAATAATAGTGAAATACAGTATTCTCTCCGTAAATGTGAAAACTTCGGGTCTGGAGATTCACATTTATGGAATAGGTACTACATTCTTTGTAGTGTGCCGAACGTAGAAAAGGATAGCGACACAAACAACAAAGAGGGACTGAGGTTCGAGACGTTCGGCAAACATGAAAGACACGTGCGTGTTCTGTCTTTTAAATTCAAAAATCAAAATTCTTTATTTTTGGCTTTTCGTCAATGAAACTTTTACCATCGTATTTGTCTCGTTTTTCTGATTAAAATGACACCAAACACGATATAATTACTATCATAATTACTCGTGTAACAAGCCATAAAAGTTTCGGACGTAACATTTACGGCAGAGATACGAATTCCTAACATCATCTGTTCGAATTGGAGCAGTAGAAAAGAAAATCTTGCACCACTCGCGGTTTTTATGCAATATATGCATTGTGCCTTATTATTTAATACAACTAACTACTAATTTAAAAAATATATAGTACTTAAAAACTTCATATAAACAGTGAGTTTCTTCATATGCCGTTTCATTCCTAAAACGGTAAACGTTTTCATTCTTGGTAAATCATCCCTGTCCAAATTTATGGAATGTACGTACGTGTTAGCACTAAATAGAGCCTCATAGTCAAATTTACGATATCGACTCGTCTCTCTCGCAACATCGCATTGTCACGTTCGAAGAGTCGATTTCGTAAATTCGACTATGAGACTTGATGATTACAAAAATGCAGTTGTTACGAGTACAACATTCATCAGTAAACTTCCCAATTTTCAATACTGTATGTTTAATAAAAACGAATTTTCGAAAATACAAGATTGAGGCAAATGCTAATGTAAACAAACAAGATGACTGCAGAGAAACATTGTAACATCAGATTTCGAGCTGTATTGTTAGTGCGATTTTCAAACGGAGCACATAATATTGGTGATCTTATGAACGTCACTACGTTCTTCCTAATTTATCTTTTCTTCTAAGCTTTTCCAGCTTTCTCTTTTGCCTGAGTATTTCTAAGCACTTCCTGTCTATTCTGCAATCTTCAGTTTTCCCAGGGTCTCGTGCAAGTCTGGTCAATGTCAGATTGCACATTTGGCAGCCAGATTTGTGCGGGCCTACGTTTTTCCGTTGACTTTCTCTTTCACCCCTTCAACTTTCCACTCTGTACTTCTCCTTTTCTTTTCTTATTTCTATCTCTTCTCAAAAAGGGCATAAAAACTCTGGACATCGCGCTGCTCGAGACATTCGTGATTTTCGTACTGACACCCTTACATCCGCGGAATCGCTGGCGCTCTTACTACTTTGTTATTATATAATCTGTGTTTGTTTCTTAAATATATTTGCTGAGTTTCACGTCCTCAGTGACTTGAATTGTGAACATTATTTTTGTGTATTGTGAACTGTGACTATTTTTGCGACTTTTAAACTTCTAGTGTTAATTTTGTATAAGTAGTGTTAAGTTTTTGTAAATAGTGCTCGGTTTCTATAAATAGTGTTAAGTTCCTATAAACAGTGTTAAGTTTCTATAAATAGTATTAGTAATAAGTGAGTGATATGGCGACTAAAAAAGTCACTCTGAGTATGCAGCAACGATTGGACGTTTTAAAGGACTTGGAAACGATGCCAATATCAGCAGTTGCTGAAAAATATCAAGTCAGCACTATGACTATTAGACGAATAAAACAGAATACTTCAAAAATTCTGGAGTTTGAAGAAAAAGATAAACGGCAGAAGAAACGGCAACGCGTAAGAAGTCCAGTTTACTCGGAAATTGATCACCAATTGCATAGCTGGTTTATAGAAAGAAGGACACTGGGGGATTATATATCAGATGCTCTGCTTTTGGAAAAGGCACACGAATTAAAAGAAAATATTCCATCAACCTCCAATTTTAAAGTCAGTTATGGGTGGCTGGCAAAATTTAAAAACAGGCATAACATTCGTTTAGTGAAAATATATGGAGAGGAAGTGCTGATGAAGATGCAGCAGAAACATTTATACAAAATTTTAAAACATTTATTGAGGAAAATGATATAAATGCGGAAACTATTTATAACATGGATGAAAGTGGCTTATTGTGGAAAGCATTGCCGACAAAAACCTTAAGTCCGCAAAATACAAAAGTAACTGGACATAAACAGCGGAAGGAAAGAATTACAATAGGATTGTGTGCAAATGCAAGTGGAACCCATAAGTTAACACCAATAGTCATAAATAAATATAAAAAACCCAGAGCATTAAAAAACATAATGAATAATTTACCAGTCATCTACAAATTTCAAAAAAATGCTTGGATGACTCGAGAGTTATTTGCAGATTGGTATGACAATTACTTCAAACCAAGCGTCCGAGACTTCCAACTTCAAAACGGAATTTCAGGTAAAACAATTTTATTAATTGATAACTGTTCAGGACACAAAATGCCAGAAAATTACACAGAGGATAACAATTTTATGATAATGTATTTACCGCCCAATACAACGTCAATAATCCAACCAATGGATCAAGGCATTATTGAAAAAACGAAAAGACGTTTTCGACATCAATTGATGCGCCTTGTGTTGCAACACCAAGATGGCATACAGTCATTTTATTTACATTATACTATAAAAGATTGTTTAACATTAATAAGCGAAGCATGGAATTACGTAACCAGTTATAACATTAGAAATTCTTGGAAAAAAATTATTACAATTCATACAACAGAAGAAATGCCAGAACATGAAATTATACAATCACAAATGGAAATGCAGGAAATACAGGATATGATTAGTATCATTTCAGAAGAAAATGTACACGCAGAGGAAGTCGAAGAATTGCTGCAAAGTTTCCATCAAAGCGAAAAAAGATTGTCATCGGAAATGTCAATTGAAGGATTAACAAATGTGGACAATACAGAAAGCACAAATGAAGTAATCAATGAAGAGGTGGACAATAACGGAGAAAAAGCAAATGTAAATAAAGATGATAATGCAAAAGAAGATGGTAATGAAGATGTCCATGAACAGTCGCCAGAAGACAGTGGCATAAAATTAAATCCTGAAGAAAGAGATGACTTAAATTCAATATTTAGAAGATTAGAAATTTATGAGCCACGGATGTCACCAGGAGCACGACTACAAGTTCAGGCATTGAAAATGACTCTCTTAGGAAGTAAGAAATAAAACGAAGATGCACACGAAAATTTCTACGACTGTAACGGCGTTAATTACAGGTAACTATTAACAATACATTTTTTAAATTAGTAGTTAGTTGTATTAAATAATAAGGCACAATGCATATATTGCATAAAAACCGCGAGTGGTGCAAGATTTTCTTTTCTACTGCTCCAATTCGAACAGATGATGTTAGGAATTCGTATCTCTGCCGTAAATGTTACGTCCGAAACTTTTATGGCTTGTTACACGAGTAATTATGATAGTAATTATATCGTGTTTGGTGTCATTTTAATCAGAAAAACGAGACAAATACAATGGTAAAAGTTTCATTGACGAAAAGCCAAAAATAAAGAATTTTGATTTTTGAATTTAAAAGACAGAACACGCATGAGTCTTTCATGTTTGCCGAACGCTTCAACCTTCTGCCTCTCTTTCTTTTCCATTCGCCGTCCTCTTTTACGTTAAAAACTTTAAGCACTCGTTACACACGCAATTGTTAACGTAATTATATCATGTTTGGTGTCATTTTAATCAGGAAAACTAGACGAATACGACAGTAAAAGTTTCATGAAAAAATAGTAAGAAATAAGAAAGTTGCAATCTTTTCCTTTGCTTGCATTAGTATGTGTTTCACCGATATTCGATCCTCGTCGTTTCGGCGACCGATCATGTTTAACGCTTGACTGATTCCGAGGGGGATCCCCCCAGTAGTGGGGATAAAATTTTAACATTTACGGTAGAGATCTTTTTCACATTTACGGAGAGAATACTGTATCGCAGGAACGCGTCGAAACAAGTCTACGCACGTCGTCGATCGCTTTTTGACTGACTTCTAATTTTTTTCTCGTCTTTTGTCTTTTGTCTTCACACGCACACACACACTCATCCGCGCTCGTTCGTACTCTCTCTCGCACATACCTTCATGCATACTCTCTTGCATACTCTCATTTACACATTTACCCATACTCGCATTCCCTCATCTGGGGGTTCGTCCGGGGTCTTCGGTCCCCGAAGACGTATCAGCTGTTTAGTCGTCGCATCTGTACGGTTTCATGTAATCGGCGGATGTACTTGTTATTGACGGACCTTCGCTATCGCCTATACGCGCTACTTCATAACGATTATTTCTTTTCACTTTTGTTATTGAGTACGGACCTAAATATTTTTGCTTAATTTTTAATGTTGGGCCGAATTGAGTTCGTTTTATAAATACTATGTCGCCTTCCGCATATTGTTTCGCCGGTTTACATTGTTTATTGTATTGTCGCCTGTTTTCTTCCTGCATTTTTAATAGGTTTTCTTTTGCTATCGCTCTTAGTTTATCGCGGTCTTCGTCGTATAACTGGATTGTCTCTTGTTCGATAAGGGTTATAATTTCATGTTCTTGTTTATTTTTCATTTTTGTACCGAAAAGGACTTCAAACGGTGTCGTGCCTATTGCTCTCTGAAACGTGCTGTTAATACATTTTTGAACTTTGTCTACATGTCTATAGCATTGGTCGGGGTTGTTAATGGATAATTTGGTTAATACGGGAATAATAGTGCGTATTGTACGTTCTGCTTGACCGTTTCCCCGCGGTACGCCTGTCGTAATATGTACATTTTTTATACCCTCTTCCTCGCAATACTGCTTAAATTCTGTAGAAGTGAACGCGGCTCCTCTGTCGGAAATTATGCGATCTGGGTTCCCGAAAATTTTTTGTTGGCTATTTAACTTATCAATTACTTCTTTGGCGTTAACTGTTTTCGTCGGATATAGCCATGTAAATTTTGAAAATCCGTCTACGACTATAAAAATATAACGATACGCTTTGTTCGTCGCTGTCATTGGGCCTACATGATCGATGTGATAGGTTTCGAGTGACTTTGACCCTTTCGCGATCGGTGTTAGCTCACCCTCCCTTTTCCCTGACTTTTTTTCGGATACTATGCATTGTATACAGCAGCTAATGAATTTCTTTATTTTTTCTTCTAACGCTGGTATGTAATATTCTGCTTCGATAATTTCTTTCATTTTCCGTACGCTGAAATGACCCTTTTCGTGCGCGTTTCTTATTATTTCTAAGTGCATGCACGACGTACGACAATCAAATCTTTGCTGTCTTTACGTTTCATTAAAATATCGTTTTGTACAAAATAATTCTCATATTCTTCGGTTTCTAGGATACGCTTGATTACTCGTAATCTTTCTTCTTCGCTTTGCTTCTTTCTAAGTATCGCTAACATTGTATTCTCTATCACTAAAACTGGAAATCTACTAAGCGCGTCTACGTGTTTAACTCGTGTGCCTTTTCTATGTTCGGCCGTATATTCGAATTCTTCTAGGGTTAATGCCCATCGTGCGACCTTAGGAGAAAGCTCTTTTTTTGACAATGTTTTCTTAAAAGCTTCGCAGTCCATTATTAATTTAAATGGTACGCCTAACAAATAAACGCGGAACTTTCTTACTGCATTTATCACGGCTAGTACTTCTAGTTGATACGAGTGGTATTTTCGCTCGGCATCAGTGGTTTGTTTACTATAATAGTACACGGGATGGAACGCGTTTTCTTCCGTTGTCTTTTGCAATAGAATCGCGCCGAAACCTTCTTGACTCGCGTCGGTGTGTAGTTCTGTTTCTGCGTTTTGATCGTAAATTTGTAACACAGGCTTTGCTGACAAAATTGACTTTAATGTTAAAAATGCTTTTCTTTGTCCTTCTTCCCTAACGAATTTCTGATTTTCTTTCGTTAATTTAAACAGGGGTGAGGCGATTTTTGCGTAATCTTTGATGAATTTTCTAAAGTAACCAGTTAAGCCTAAAAAACTTTGTATTTGCTTTTTGCTTTTCGGTTCGGGGTATTTTTGGACTGCTTTGGTTTTTGCGTTGCCTGGGTACACATTTCCGTTTTCAATTTCATGGCCTAAATACTCTATCCGCGAACGAAGAAATTGACATTTGCTCCAGCTGATCGTTAACCCGTTTTCGGCTACTATCTTTAATGTCTCAACTAATTTTGCATACGCGTCTTCGTCGTTCGATCCCGGTATGATTATATCATCGACGTAGATAAAAACTACTTTGCGCCGAATAAGATCTTGAAAAACTACATTAATGAATCGTAAAAAGCTCGTGGCGCTAATCGACAGTCCGAACGGCGTTTTCAAAAATTCGTATTGTGCATCTGGCGTTACGAATGCGGTGTATTTGATGCTTTCTTTCGCGACCGGTACATGTAAATAACCATTTTTCAGGTCGATTACCGAGAATACGCACGCGTCTCTTAATTCGTCTATTTTTTCTTCGACGAGGGGCGTTGGGAAGTGGTGTGGAGATTTGCGTCGCGGTTTGAATATTTCGCGCCTAATTTTAATTTTTCAATGTTGTACATGCTACATAGTTTTAAGTTGGCATTAATGTAATATCGGTGAGTCTTTTGTTTTTTGCGCGGGACGCACTAGAGTCTCGATGCAGTCGTGGCCGAGTGCACACGTGTATTATTAAACATATATTCATACTATACAACAACGGTTTATTTATCAAAAACCCAACAAGTGGTCACGTTTTATCTTTTTATTTAATTCCCGATAGTCGATGCATACTCTATAGGAACCGTTTTTCTTTGGAACGATAACTACTGGGCTCGCGTACTCGCTTTTGCTTGGTCGAATAACCCCTTCTTTAAGCCACTCCTCGATTTGTCTGTCTAATACGTTTTTTTCTTTCGGCGCTAATCGCCGCGGCCTTATATTAACGGGATCGCTACTATCTAATATTATTGTTGTTTCTACCTGAACATCGTTTTTCTCCGTCGGTCGATACTCACTAACTAATTTCTCGATTCTGTTCTTGTATTGTTCTTTAACGTCTAATTCGTCTGTTCTAACGTACATTATCTTCTTTAATTCTTCGAACGCTGCGTCCACCATTTCCTGGGTGTTCTCCGCTTCCGTCTGCATGTCTTCCTTCTCGTAGTTGGAAACTGTGAGCGGTGTCTCCTCTACCGTTCTCGGGACCCTATGGATTGCGACGATGTTGCCTTTGTTCACTTGCATCTCAACACCTTCCAAAAAGTCTTGTCCCAAGATTATATCGTGTGGGATCGTGTGCGACGGCACCACGAAAAATTTGACACTGTATGTCTCGTCATTTACACGTATCACTGCACTGAAAGTCCCGATTACTTTTGTCGTCGCGTTGTCGGCGCCGGTTATGTTCGTCATCGTCGCCGACAAAGGAGGACCGTCGATTTCCTCATATTGATTCTTTCGCATTAACGAGATGTCACTTCCGGAGTCAATCAACGCATTACTTCTCACATTTCCACTTCTATCGGTAATGTTGTTTTCGCGCTCACGACACAATTCACGTTTGCGGTTTTAACGTTTTTTTCGCTTCTTACACTAGTGCATTTACTCGCTATATGTCCAAAATTGTTGCAATTAAAGCACTTTGGTCCTTTTCCCTTGTCAGGGCAATCCTTCGCGTCGTGCTCTGGCATGCCGCATGTGTTGCAACGGGGGGTTTTTGGCTTACGTGTAAAGTCCTTTTTCGCTTTCGCCTCTTCCCTTCTGCCGCTCGGTGCTTTCGTCTTTTCTTTCATCCTGTCGTATATTTCTAGGTTTTCTCTCAGTTCTCGTAATGTGCGCGATTGGTACAGGATCGCTTTGTTGTATTCGTGATCTTCTATGCCATTGATGACGTATTCGATGAGGGCCTTATCCTCGACATCACCCTCGCTGGCTATCGCGCGCATTGCGTAAACGTATTATCGCCCGCTTTCGTGCGGTAACCGTCTTCGTCGAAACAACCGAGAGTGTACCAGGGCACTGTTCACTTCGATGCTGAATTCAATTTTTAATCTTTTTCGCAGTTCTTTCCATGACGTCACGTTTTTTTCCGTTGCTACGAATTGTTTCGCGGATCCCCGTAACATGCGCTTCGCGTAAATCAATTTTTGCACATCATTCCACTGTAACAATATGCTTAGATCTTCGAAATCCTTAATCCATTTCTTTATTGATATTTTATCGTCACCTGAGAAGTGAGGTATCGAGTCCTCGACATCTTTGATTGTGAATAAGCTGGGGCGTTCGATGGATGTTCTTCTCTTTTGAGCGTTCTTTTTCGATTTCTTTCTCGCCTCTCGTTCGTCTTCTTCATCTTCTGTCTCACTCATTATCGAGCCTTGGACCTCCTCCTCTTCGTCGGAAGTGTCGTCTTCCGTCTCGTCTTCCGTTTCTTCTTGATCGGGGTCTTCTTTCTGTTTCACGTAATTAATGAGTCTTTCTCTTAGCTCTGCTTTCTTTCCCGTTGTGCTTAAATTTAGTTCTTTTAGCTTCGTACGCAGTTCCTGTATTTTCATGTTCGATATTTCCTCTATCTTTGATTGCTCTGTCTTCTTTCTGTCTTCGGTAGCGATGATTGTTCTGTCGAGATCACTCATCTCGTTTTCCAACATCGTACGATTTCCCATAGAGTCGTTTCCGTTTTCTTCTTTATCCATTCTTTCACTTTCACTTTCGTTTATCGCACTTTTCGTTTCTGTTAACTTCACGTTTCCGATTGTCCGTTCAATCCGCTAACTAACACTGACTTTTCTTTCACGTTTACTTTGACTTGATTGTCACGTTGTTGCGCGGTTCGGACGTAATCGTATTACTTTTATTTTTCGCGTTTTCCCGATTTTGACGATCTCTCAGATCCTGGCTCGAGCCCCCAAATGTAGGATTGGGTCTGAGGGAGTTGTCGAAAATAAAGGCTCGTCACACGTCGTTTCAAAAATATGTAATATAATATAATTCGGAACAATAATGAATGATTTGAAATAATAGTGAAATATCGCAGGAACGCGTCGAAACAGGTCTACGCACGTCGTCGTTCGCTTTTTGATTGACTTCTAATTTCTTTCTCGTCTTTTGTCTTTTGTCTTCACACGCACACACACACTCATCCGCGCTCGTTCGTACTCTCTCTCGCACATACCTCATTTGCACATACTCTCATTTGCACATTTACCCATACTCGCATTCCCTCATTCATCTAGATTCTTCATGGATGAATCTTCCGGGATGTTACAGCTTCCCCCTTATACAGTCTCTTGCCCTCAAGAGATGTATGTTCAGCTTTTGGGAATCGCTGTCTGATACATCTGCAGCAATGGCACCTTTTTGACTCGTTCCTTGGAGATGCTGCGCCGTGTCCAAATGACCATAGAATTTACCAGTGTTTGCGCCTTGGGTTACTGCGGGTCTTAATTTTTCGACATTATTCCTATGGAGGGCTTGGAATGTCGATTTTCCTCAGCTTCCATTGGTTTCTAGAACATTCCTCGGGATGAGGTATTATTATTATTATCGTGTTTCCTCCGTATCGAATTGATGGATTTTTATATGATTTCTTTCCCCCCCCACGGGCTGTCGCCCTTCTATTTGTCATTTAAATTTTCGCAGAGCGACTCGTCTCCCTGCTGTTCGTCCCATTGTTAGTTTTCTAATATGGCGGTATTAACAATATGGCGCAATGGGTATATTTATATATATATTTCTTTTTTTCTTAATTAATTAATTATTTAATTCGGGTTGAATAAATTCTATTCATTAAGATTTTACTATCATTTATTGAAATTATTTATGTATATTATAAAGATAAGAAATAGAAATTAGTTACAGTATTTTATATTATTATATATTCTTTTTTTACAGTTCGGCAACGGTCTCTATTGTTTTTACATCTCTACACTCGGCCGTCCTGCAGTAATATCTGGCCTCAGATATTTTATGCGCTTTCCTCGTCGCCTTTTCCAGTTAATTAGGTTTCGGAACACTGTGTTTACAAATTTCTGAAAATGCGCTTTTAAAAATTCGCACTGTCTACCCGGCACGAGAAACGATGTGTATTTCCTACACTCCGGTTTTATGGCAACATGAAAAAATCGATTTTTCAAATCAAGTGTACTATAGACCGTCGCGCCTTGCAATGCGTCTAACTGATCGTCTAGTAATGGAAGTGGGTAGGGATCCTTAATGATTTTTCTATTTAATTGCCTGTAATCGACACACAATTGCGATGACCCGTCCTTTTTCTTTGGTTCGTAATTTTCTATTAAGGACATTACACGGTTTGTGATGTGGGGATCTCTTATGTGAGAGGTGTCTATTTGGTTGGCTTCTTCACACATGTCTATTAGCCATACCTCGGGCAGGTCGTTTTCTGATGACTGAGCCTTGCTCAGTTGACAAATCTCGATGTGCACGTGCTTAATAATTAATTGTACGGTATTTAGAAAATCTATCCCAAACAGAAAACTATGACGCATAAGCGATTCAGGCACGACATGTGCCATAATAGGGTATGCCGACCCGTCGATCTCAATGGTGGTTAAAAACCCCCCTAAAGTTTTATTCGACGTGGATCCTACACCAGCAAACCAAACTTGCTTGTATTGCAAACACAGCGCGCCTATTTTATCGTAAACGTCTGCTCACATTAGTGTTACGTCGCTCCCGATATCGATAAGGGAGCGGTCTCCAATGTCAGAGTTCGAATTCCCTTTTCCTGGCCACTCTACTCTGGAGATGGTGGAACATCCCTCGCATTTCCTTCAGCAACTCGTCTACGGGCATCGTGACGTATTCTGGCCTGGAATGGAACCACTCCATTGCTTTCCCTCTCAGCCGAGATCCCAACAAAACCATCGCTGTTACCTGATGAGCACCTCGTAATAACTAGAATTGTCGTTCCCAATGTTCGAAGGGCCCATCACCGTCAAAGTGGCTTAGCAATTCGGCGATGACCGTTACGCTTATTCGAGTTCGATTCATCTCTTCGAACGTCGATGTCCATGGGATATCTTGACGTACTCTTTTTTTTTCTGTCCCTGGTCGAGCTGAATTTGCCGCCAAATTCAACTGCTGCATCCGTTGCATGACTTCAATTTCTCGCCGCACTAGTTCCAAGTCCTTCTGCATCATGTCTTATTCCCGTTGCGCCATCTCCATCTCGCGTCGCATCCAGTCGGTTTTCTTTTAGTCTTCTCTTGGATAATCCATCATCGACGACTCCTGCATGACTTCAGACGTGTTCACTGATGGTCCTCCCGCTGGATCGACACTCAGAAGCCTGGAGATGAGCTCTATCTTTGGCCCCGCAATAGGCTGACCCAACACTCGCAGCATATCTTTTAATTGTTGCACCGTGAACTCAGATGATTTTAAAATCAATGTCAAAGAATGGCTCATGATTTTAAAATCAATTTTGTTGGACGGGGGAAACGTTTTTTAAATTTTTCTAGACATTTAAATTGCATTCTAGACTTCTTTTTTCTCTTCTTGTGTAAATTTGATTCCATGTATTTATACTTCTTCAGGTTTCGTCCCTTTCATTAATCTTTTCTTCATCCCTTCCTTCGTCTATTTTATCATTCGTTTGTTCACTAGTATCTGTGTCCATTTTTTCCTGTTCATCCTGGTTCCTCTCTTTGATATTTTCTTTAGCTTCTTTTGAGTACCTATTTTCCTCTGCCGTATATACAGACAGATAGTTTTCAATATCTTGTGCGGTTATATTCTCTATTAAAAAATGCGCGTAGGTTTGTTGCATTATTGTGTTTTCTTCTTCCTCTTCTTTTGGTGTTTCTTCAGTTTCTAATTGTTGTGGTAAAATAATTGTGTTCCATGCATTTTTTATGTTATTCTGTGTTGCTTCACTCCACGCTTTATTGATAATTTCAATAAAATCTTTAATTGTATATTTTTTGTAAAAATCGTTTACTCCTTTTTCATTTTTAATTACGCGTTGCATTAGCATATGACGGAAACATCTTTTTGTTTTCTGTATTATTCCCTGATCCATCGGTTGGATTAGCGCAGTTGTATTCGGCGGCAAATATATTATTTTAAAATAATCATCGTGTTTGTAGTTTGATGGAAGTTTGTGGGTCGAACAACTGTCAACTAATAAGACAACTTTGCCGATTTAAAATAATTTTCGAAAAAATTAATAAACAATGCTTGGTCCATCCAAGCATTGGATTGAGCTTTGAAAATGACTGGCAGTTGGTTGATATTATTTTTCAATGCGCGTGGTTTTTTCTATTTGTTAACGACAAGGGGCATCATTTTGTGCGTCCCTGCAACATTTGTACAAAACCCTACACTTACTCTTGCTTTTCTCATTTTTTGTCCGCTTACGCACACTTCCTGTTTTCCTACAAGGGTTTTTACTGGTAATGCCTTCCAAAATAGGTCACTGTCATCCATATTGTATACATTATCTAAGTCGATATTCTCTTCGTCCAAAAATTTCCTAAATTCACTATCAAATTTTTCGGCCGCACTTTCATCAGCACTAGCGTGTTCACCATACACGTGAACTAATCTGATTCCGTGGCGTCTTTTAAATTTTGTGAGCCACCCCGCACTGACATTAAAGTGTGCACTTATTCCCATGTGTTCCTTTAATTCAGTTGCTTTTTCTAAAAATAGAGCGTCTGAAATGAAATCGCCCATAGTCCACCTTTGTGCAAACCATGTAAGCAATTGTTGCTCCAATTCGTTATACATCGATTTCCTGATTTTTTGCCGACGTTTCTCCTTCTTGTCTTTCTCCACAAATTTCATAATGTGTGGAGCTTTCTGTAATATTCGTTGAGTCGTTGTGGAATACGCGTTTTATTTTTCCGCGACATTTGCTATAGACAACATTTTTAAGTCTTTCAAAACGTCTAGACGTTGTTGAATAGTTAAAATAATTACTTTGTTGTTTGCCATCACTACACTATTCGTAAAACTATTCGTTCGCACTTATGCTCAAATTTTACACAGAGTATGGAACAATATATCTTTAGATAAAATACAATTTTAAGAATCGCTGTTGGAAGGTAATGACGCTATCGATTTCTTTTGGGAAACGCACAGAAAAGTCTTGAAGAAGTTTTCGAATGTCTCCATTCCTCGGTTCCTTAGGTTTACATTCAGCGGCAGTTTTTTCCTTGCGCAGCAGTAATTGTTCAAGCGGGTCCTTGTTTCCATCATCCTCAGAATTGTCAGCATATTGGTTAGACACCAAGCTGTCAGCTGAGCTATTGGCATTATAGTTACAATTACCATCACGTAAGCGGTTTAGTTTAACCCACAGGGTGACTAAATTGTCTTCAGCTCGCTTCCGTTGATCAACTGATAAATAAACATTGAAGCGAAGATCCAGATAGAGAGCGGCGGACACACATGTTGAGTGCAGAAGAATCTTTCCTCTATTCTCCATGGCAGCATGGATGGCTATGGCAAGGGCAGACTTCACCTTCCTTGTGTCTATTTTATATCGCATCCATGCTACTAAAAAGTCGCCGACTCTAAGTTGCACGGATTGAAGCTTTTTTCTTGTAACCTTGGTGGGAAGGAGAGTGGCAACTATCTCTTTTACCGTTAACAGCTCTCTGTTAAAACGACATTTTCGCCTCTATTATTTTTGTCGGCCTCCATCAAAACTTGCATACACACATCCTGCAGAGATACCAGACTCGTTAACATGTTGTGTGTGGAGTGCCAACGAGTCTCCACGTCTAGTAGAGGTTTGTTGTGTTTCAACCCTCTGCGAACGCCAGCAACTATTGAGCTGCGCAGCTTCTTCACGACATTTCTTGCCTTGTCAATCGGCTCTTGAAACTTGCCAAGTGCATCTTACGCGGCAAGCTGCAATGTGTGCGCTGCACAACGTTGATCGATAATTCCCACGGCCGGCTCTACTTGTTGCACGTTTTCTATAACTTTTGGCCATTCCTCCGCAACCGCCAAGAGAGTATTTTCCAGCGTTTATTCGTTGGCATCGTATAATTCAGATGCCAGGATACCCTCAATGTCCTCTTCCTCTGATTCTTGAGAATCTGCAATTGATGACTCTTCACCAAGGAGTGCGACGGATTTTATCATGTTGCGGCCATTGTCGGTGGTAATGCTATATACTTGCTCTGAGCTTATGGGAGAACTGTAGAGTATAGTAAGCACTTCCCTTTTGAGATTTTCAGCCGTTTGCTGGAAGAAAAGCTCTTTTACTGCAAGATTCGACCATTCTTGCACAGCTGAATGTTGACTCCAAGAAGGGAACGATCCAATCGTGTGGCGGAATCCAGCTTGAGACACAACATTCTGCCTTGGATCTCATTCTTAATTTTTTCTTTTAACTGCTGAGCTTCGTAATGGACAAAGTCCCGAATGTTATGTCGATTGATACCCATGTTGGTGCCATACTGTGTGCGAAAAGTGTAAATAATGGGGTTGAGGATTTTCCGTAAACTGCAGAAAAAGGACGGCCATTAACGGTCGTCATTTCCACCAGTGCGTCTACTATGACGCGGGCTCTATTCATGGCAATGGTGATGACGGGCTCCTTGCTGTCCTTCCTCTTTATATTTACGAGACTCTGATTTGCAACAACAGCATATAGGGTTTCCACGAAGGAACTTGATGAGCTCAAACTAGATGCGGGCGTTGAAATTCCTATATTTTCTGTTTTTTCTGCCTTTGGCAATGAGTTAGATTTATTTTTCAGCATCTCAATACGTTTCATAGTAATAATACCATGCTGTACTGGATGCTTGGCATATACAGTGGGGGACAAAAGTATTCTATATTATTAAATATATTTAATCATATATAGCTGTATATTAAACATTACACTTACAGCAACAAATGACCCAAAACCGAAGGCAATAACATCATGTAGTAACTTGAAATGACTTGAAATTCACGAGACTGTAAGAAATCGCCGAGACAAAAGTATTCGTACACTTAATTATTGCGACAATTATTTTAGCAGGAAATTTATAAATTAATATTTTGTATGATAACCCTTCTGGCGAATCACTTCACGTAATCTATCGGGCATTGACAACACCAGACTTTTAACGAAATCAGATTGTATATTACACCATTCTCTTTTTAATATTTCTTCCAAGTGTTCTTTTGACGTTATATCATGTTTTCACGCTTTTTTTCTAGTTTCGCCCATACATGTTCGATAAAATTTAAGTGAGGCGATTGTGGAGGAGTTTCCAACCTGTGGGGAGTATGGTATAACAACCACTAACGCACTATGTAAGGCTGTATGTTTCGGGTCAAAGTCCTGCTGAAAATAAAATGTTTTCCCAATGCCTAATTTATCTGCACTATTTTGTAAATTTTCTTTTAAAATAATTAATATAAATGTTTATCCATTATTTTATCTATTATTACTAAATTGCCGACTCCAGAAGCAGCAATACATCCCCACACCATCACACTTCCACCTCCGTGTTTCGTCGTCGGTAGCATATTTTTGAAATCCAATTCAGTATTAGCTTTCCGCCATACTTTTGACATACATTTGACAAGTTTTGACTCATCGGAAAATAATACGTTTTCCCAGAAGTCGTCGTTAGTATTTATGTATTTTTCTGCAAATTCTAATCTCTTTTTTTGTTTACTTTGCTTATGAGTGTGTAACATCCCTAAAGAATTTTTTTGTTTTTATTTCCCTCAGAAGTGTCTCAATGCTAATTTTATTACGTTTCTTCAAAGGTACTTTTAATTTCAATTATCGACTGTATTTTTCTTATACCGACCCCGACATTAGACAAATCAATTACCATCGAAATTTAGTTGAACTGTCAGTAACATGTATATATATTTCTTGATTTATAAATATTATGTTATTAAATAATTATTAGGTCCAGCAAACATACGAGCTGATCAGTTAAATGTTATGTTGAGTTATTAATTATCAAATTCATATATTATTTTACTTATTTAAATAAATAGTAAGTGATAAAGGATTTGCATGGAATATTCGGCTGTACTTCCGAAAACCTCCATGCTCGTAATTAGCTGAAATTTTAGGAATGGGTTTCTTTTTAATAAAAATGATGATTCCAAGAAGGATTTTTAGCGACTTGAGAAAAAATTTTGTATCATTTGGGTGTCACTCCCTACTTTACCGACACAATTATTACCGGCAGGAATATTTGTGGCAGATTTGAAGGCGATTCTGATGCTATGCAATCTGCTATTTTCAATTCTTTTTAAAAGGTATCAATGTATCAAGAGTAGTACTATACGTATAATTAGGTTAGGTTAGGTTAGGTTAGGTTAACTGTTGGAGTGGCCATTGTAGGAAGCGTAGATAATAGTAGATTACGCCGATAAAATAGGGAGTGACACTCAAATGATACAAAATTTTTTCTCGAGTCGCCAAAAACCTTTCTCGGAATCATTATTTTTATTAAAAAGAAACCCATTCCCAAAATTTCGGCCAATTTGGAACATGGAGGTTTTCGGAAGTTTAGCCTATATATTTTTATTAACAATGCTATTGAATATAAAAATTATTAAATAATTATTTGGTGAATCAATATACAGAATGCTAATTAATGATATGTTAAACTGAATTATTAATAATCAAATTCGAATATTATTTTATTTGAATAAATAGTATATTGTAAATGCTTCGTATGGAATATTCCGAAACACGACGTGCTACGTGCTACGACGCTAGTCCAGGATTTCTTAGAATTAGCGCGCAATCTCTAAAGAAAAATATAAGACATATTTTCATTTACGATGTTATTAGACAGTAGAATTATTAACTAATTGGATCAAGCAATATATATGAGGCTAGCTAATGTTATGTTAAGTTAAATTATCAATAATCGAAGTCAGACATTATTTTATTAATCTAAATAAATAATAAATTGTAAAAGTATTCTATGGAAATTTCCGAAGCACGGCATGCTTCGACGTTTAGCCCAGGCCCTTGTAGAAATTCGTGCGCAATAAGTAGAAAGGGACAACGAATATATTTCTCGTTTAAAACGCTATTCAATTATTATTTTCGTATTAAAAACATTAACTACTCTTCAGAATACATTATTGATAATGTAATAGAATCATTCGCTTCGTTAATTATTGTTCAGATAAAATAATTAGAAATTATACGTAAAATTGTATGTAAAATTATACGCAAAATTATATGTATTGAACATAGGGGTAGTTTTCCAGAGCCTTGAAAAGTAAAAGGATCTCGAGTAAAAAAGGCCGAGCGAAACCCGCCTAGGGTGCAGAACAGACTTTTCGAAGTCGAGGTAGTTGGATCTTCAGATAAGTATAACCCGGAACAGTTTTCGCTGGTCAGAGCCAAAACGATTCTCACAAGGGAACATATCCAACCGGGACACACTGATTTTAATGAAACTTATGTGAAAGATAGTTCTTAAAAAAATATTTGACATGTATTATTTTATATCGGCAATCGTGCACATTGAAGGGGTGATAATAGCCCTCAAAGTTAAGGGCTGAAATCATATTTTTGGAAATATCTCAGGAATTAAAGGAGATAATTGCAATCTTTTTTTTCAACTATTGGTCTTTCAATAGGGAATTTTTCTGTAGAAAAAAATTTTAATAAACTTTATTTGTTTAAATAATATTTTGAAAATTTATAGTTTTTGTTTAAATTTTTTTACTAAATATTGAACTATTTTTTTGCAACTTTGTGTATGTAAACTATGGACTAAAATAGAGGATACGTGTTTTTGGAATTTGTTGTTTTTTGCAATGTTTATTAGGTATATAGTTTGAAGTCACCTCCTGTGATTGCCCCTAATCAGCATTTTTATTAAAAATATCATAATTTTTACAATCTTTTGCAATATTCTGAACATTATATACCTCCTCATATGCCGTTAATTGATTTTTCAATAATTATTGTAAGCATCGCAGGTATGAGCGTGACACGGTTCTAATCACCGCCGCAAGGAGGCTTCTATGGCCAATATTGTTAAAATATATTGTAATATTAATATAGATTCAAAGTGTTTCTGTATTCACATCCTATAAAATAATAGTAACACATATGTTATTATATGTATTAAATACTATTGTATATATGTAGGATAGATTTTATCGAGGTTGACGGATGCAAAAATGTGGTTGGATTAATAACGCAAAATAAATTTAATAAAATAACAAAAGTACAAAAATTCCAGAACCGCTTTTCGGACAACGTGCTACTTTCGGACGACGTAACTGCCGCGACGCCACGCCGTGTTCTCTATTCCCCCATAAAAACAAAAGACAGATCTTCTTTTGTCTCCACTATCGCTATTTTTCGCGCCAAATTATCGCGCGCAAATTATCCTCCTCGCTCGATCGCGCCCGATTGCACCCCATCACAACCGACCGCCCGATCAACCGATCGCACCCGATCCCTCATATGTATACTATTACATACATACAGGTTCTTTGTACTCTGTGGATGTATAAATGTATAACAATTAATTAGAAACATTTTGAATGAATATTAATATTGTTACTAAAGAAAAAAAAATGAAAAACGTATCATGAAAAAAACCAAGTCCAGCGGGCTCGAACCTGCGACCAAAAAACATGCAGAGATTACGAGGCAGGACTCTTAACTTCTTTTTTTTTTATTAAATTCCGTTTACTCAACAAGCCAACATTTACATATATTTCTGTTATATAAATCGAACAAAAATTATAACAGTTTATTTCTTTGGTTTAACGTAGTCTTATGGCTAAAGCGCTCAACGATTTAAATTATTTGGGTGTTTTTTGGGTTGGGTGCGTGCGGGTCTTAATGGTATCTTGATAAGATAATTGATTGCTTTTTTTGGGGGGGGGGGGGGGGGGGCACCTAGCAGTGTTTATTCTTTTATGGCGTTAAGGATAGGTGCAACATTTTAGAAAAACTTAAAATCTAGCTTACTAACTATCTATACAAATCTAACTACAGTATTGATTCGTAACAAGCAACAGTTTCGTGATTCGTAACAAACAAATTTCTATCCCTCCTTCTTTATTTGAAGTCGGCCGCTGAGTGAGAGATCCGAGAAAAAGTGAGAGGTCCGTGAAACCGAAGAAGTCATAAATTTTCACGGTTGACCGAACAGTGTAGTGGAAAGAGGACAGAACATGTATATTGTTTTCTCACTCTGATACTTAGCGATACATAGCCATTCATGAAATTTTACTAGTATTAAAAAGAGAAAGCATGTTATGTTCTGTCCTTGTCTAAAGAATAACATCGCTCCTCGGCCGATCACTTTATAGTTTACCGCGACACCCAACCCCCTGTTTTTTGTACGCGGTCTCCGTCGTTGCGTTCGGGAACAAAGGCGAGCCGAATAGTATACCTGATTCGTAACAAGTAACTGGCCAGAACCGAGCGAGTTGCTTATTACGAATCACTACTGTATATAACAAAAACTAAAATTAAAGCTGAGGTATTTACAAATTTACAAATTTACATTTGTGGGAGACATAAATTTACATGTCCGCTGGGGTTATGTGGGGAATGTTATGCGCGCTTTGATTTTGCAGCCACCAGTACTTTCGATTGTTTTTGGGACTTTCATTTTTATCTTTGAGGGAGATCTGTGTGTAGTATTTCAGTGAGTTGAGGAGGTGGTTTGGCGATGGGATGAATTGGACTGCTTTTGTATTTTGGTTTCTTTGGACGTGGTGTAATAATGGGATGTTGCTTGCGCTGGATATGAAACTGTTGCGGTCTAGGCATGGGAAGATCTCGGGGGTTGTGTATCCGGTATTCATTGATTTTATCATATATTGCTTATTGGCATGTGATTTTTGAAGGAGTTCTGTGAGTAGGGGATGTTCCGGTGATTTGGAGAAATAGTTCCTGCATAATTTGATGATGTGAGTGTCTATGCGGTGGATGTTTGCTGTGTTCAGTAGGATGGAGTTTCTGTAGTTTTTCTTATAGTTGGAATCTATTGTTTTTCTGAGGTTGAGGCAGGTTCTTAGGTAGTGTCTCTCGAATAATCTTAGTACCACCATTTTGTAGTTGAGGATGTTGAACCAGATAAGGCATGCGTAAGTTATAATTGGGCGTATCATTGCGGTGTAGCATAGGGTTTTGATGTTTCTGTCTAGGTATTTGGATAGGAATATTCTTGACACGGATTTAAAAGTGGCTTTCGCTCTGGCTAATTGAATGTCCCGGTGAATGAAGTATTTGATGTGGATGTCCAGTGTTAGTCCGAGATATTTCACTGTTTGTTTATTTGGAATGAGCGTTGAGGAATTTGTTGATTCTCTTAGTTGGAATTTTTCCAATTTTGTATGGTGTTTTTGCAGGTATTCTTTAGGATTGGGCGGAATAATATTGATTCGCATTTGTTTGCGTTGATTTTAAGTTTCCAGTTTGCATAAAAAGAGTTAATTTTTTCAAAAAGGTATTGTAGTTTCTGTTGAATTTTTGTTGAGTCTCTGTCTATACAGTATATAATTAAATTATCTGCGAAGGCTATGGCTTTTAGGTCCTTTGTGTTTAGGGTGAATAGTTTCAGTAATGCGGCTGTGTATATGTTAAAAAGAATTGGCGAGAGGCAAATTGGCTAATTTGAATAGGTGCCGTTCGTGCCACACAGTGTCAAAGGCTTTTTCCAAGTCTATTAGGCAAGATCCTACGTATAGGTTTTTGTTAAGGGCTTCGTTTATGTCAGAGGTAAGTTTGTTTATGGCATGATTTGTGGAGGTTTTGCTACGGAAACCGAATTGGAATTGGGGAATGATATCGTGTTTTTTCACATGGGCGAAGATTGATTTGAGGAGAATTTTTTCAAAGATTTTGCTAATATTGGGAAGAAGGCTTATCGGTCTCTAGTTTGCCGGGTTTCTGTCGTCTTTTCCTTTTTTTTCAGTGCTATTACTTTGGCTGTTTTCCAGTCTGTAAGGAAGTAACCGTTGTTGAATGCATTGTTAAAGAGGGTGGTGTAAAGGAAGATGAATTTACCTGGGAGTTTTTTGAGGATGACGTTTGGGATTCTGTCCAAGCTAGCTGATTTTTTGTTATTAAGGCTTTTCAGGATGCTTACTATTTCGTTTTGGGATATGAAGAAGTTTTCTGGGTTGTCGAGATTGGGTTTGTAGGCTGGAGAGTCTGGTGAGAAGGAGGTTATGGTTTGGTGGGTGGAGGTTTCTTTGGCGAATTGTTTTTTTGTTATGGAAGTTCTTTGTTCTATCAGGGAGTTTAGCTGGGGGGTGCCCATGTGGATGTTTTGATTGTGTGTTCGCTCGAAACTCTTAGCCAATTCTTTCATTGAAATGTCATCTTACGTTCCAGAATATAACTAATTACGACGTAAAATTAATTAATAAATGAATTCTATTTCTTTAACTAATATATAACTTGTCTCAATTATGAACGTGAATCTATTTGAAATCTGAAAAAATGAGGGGATAATAGTTGTACCAATACCTAACTACCACATTAATATAAAAGTAGTGCTCCGATATCTTCGATAAAAAATCGCATTTTTTTCGATTTTTTTTCGGTTTTTGATTTTTGACAACTACAATTTGCGATCAGAAAATCTGCAAAAATTCTATAATATGCGCTATGTGGACCTCGATGTTTCAGAATTTTTTTTGTACGAAATTAAATAGGCAAAATAGGCCAAAAACCGGAATTTCGTTTTTTCCCTTTTATTACCCCGACGGATGAGATAGGGGGTTGAAACTTGGGGTGAGATTTTTTTTTGGATATGCTACCGACTGACGTATTGGGTTTTTCATTTGACTCACGGCACATTTGACCACCTTATTCGGCTAGGCCCTGTCAAAGTTTGATCATTCGGGCCATAGGGAACAAAGAATCAGAGCGATTTAAAACTTTGCACACTTTTTGTGGACACTATAAACATAAAAAAAATTCGTAGGCTTCATCTTTGTGATGGATATTTACAAACATATAGTAACTTTTGTAATTTAGGGAAAAAACGCCATTTTTTGACGTTTCTTTACATCAATGTCACACATCAAAGAAAAATATTTAATCAAACACTGATATACCTATCTTGGAGGGTATACTCTTAGGTTTCCACAACAGCCCTTACAATTTCTGTTCGTTGGTGGGTTCATGGGATAAAGAAGATCAAAGAAAAAAGTGTCATTTTGGCTTTAGTAGCTCGTAACTTTGCAACCAATCATCGAAACTAACTCCATCGAAGTGCAAAGTATAGGGGAAGCAACAAGGAAGAATAATCCCAAAGAGCCATTAATAAAAAAAATTTTTCTGCAACTGTAGAAACTTTTAAAGAAGAAAAAAATTTTCGAAAATTTTTCCATCGCAATTTTTCGGTTGTTTCATTAATAAAAAAAGGCTAAAAAAATATGGAGATAATGAGTCAAAAACTAGAGACTTGAAGCTTCAAAATGACTATTCTAGTTGTTTGCTATGATGACGTTTAGCGGTGGCAGAGCAATTTGAATATGACCTTTTAAGGAATTTTTCTGTTCCCTTGATTCTTTTGAGTAGTGTATGTTTCTGAAGATTGGTGGTGTGTTGAGACTGTAACGGCATAATAATTTATGTCATTTTATATGGTACGATTAGCAGAATTGTTTCATGGCAAAATGTTTTTCAAGCACTTCAGATACAGTTTTTATAACAGGAAGTAAGAAGAAAGTGGTACTTACTTTAATAGCATTTCCACAGCCATCAATTTTGCAAATGGAAATGTTGGTGTCCTTATTGTAATTAAAATAAATTCTTATAACTTCATGTGGTCTGGTGACCCATTTCTTGGCAGGAGGTTCTTGTAAAACTCTTTCTGAATCACTACCCGAATCGGACATTTTTAATGAGTATATTGTAGAAGAATTTTTATACAGTAAAAAGCGTTCAACGAAGTACTGACGACAACAACACGAAAGTAAAATCAAATAGCTATTTTTCTCTACCATTAATTGGACGCTGTTTTTTGCGTCAGACAAGAATTAACTACTATCGAAACAAAGCAAAACCGGTAATGATAAAACTTCAAGCGGTTTCGGTTACGGTTCTCTAGTATAGAACCGATAATGACAAAATCAGAAGCGGTTTCGGTACTGGAACCGCACTGACTTTTTCGAAACGGTTCTTTTTCCATGCTTGGTTCAAATAATAAGCCATTTTCTTTTCCAGGGTAGGAACTTAAACGATTTTCTTCTGCTTCCATTACAAACTTCATACTTAAAGAGTTGTTAGTATTGAAATTTTCTTTGATTTTTATTGAACTTTCCAAAGAAGTGCTGTGATTGCTGCGACTTATTTTCTATTATTATGTTATCATTTTGTTGTAATTTATTTTCCTTAAAATCATCTTCGCGAACTGCTGCTGCAACTAGTTTCGCTATCTCGGAAAATGCTACCAGATGTAGGCATACAAATTTTTCTAATCTCATTGGCTGTTTTTCGCACGAGCTCGGGATATTAACCCTTTGGTTAATCCCCGCACTGCCGCGCGTCCTTACCCCTGTTACAGTAATAAGGATAATTTATTGCTATTTTTTCTTTATCAAATAAGTCATTATTATTCACTATTCCTGATACACTTGTATTTACGAATTAACTCAATCTTGATATCTTTACTCGAAACGGGAAAATCAAAGAATCTGTTTATGACGTTGACCACGAACCAGAGCAAGAAGTCCAATTGTTTTTTATCATAGCAACGATAGCTATCGATATCGGTGATAGTCAATTCAGCGTTTTAATGGTCTGAATGTGACTATTCGCTATTGACTGAAGTGCTCTTTACGATTGTGTGAACTGAACTTGTTCTCTTTTCGGTTTCTGGTAAACCAATTCAGCTCTCTGCCCCCGCCCAACATAATTAGCGAATGAGCTTCAGGGAGTTGGTCTGGCATGAATATCAATGAAGGTAACCAATTTGTGTGGTTTTTTGACCTTTGATAAAATGTGATAGGCTAGCTTGCTCTAGCCTCTTAAGCGCTGTAGACGCTTCCCTTGTATGCCCGCTGTAAACCCTGCTGCTGTGGTGCACGTGGTAACTGGTATATGGTTCAAGCCCGTCACGTTGGGAACCCACGTTATTGAAATGTGCTTAATAAGAAGACCCCTTGATAGATCTTATCTTTGATATTGTGGAAAGCACCACAGCAGGTCAGTTGAAGACAAGAGACAGAGAGTCAGAGATGGTGCAAGCCAGTTCAATGATGTGCCTTTGTGTTTTTCCCGAAATGAATGAATTCTAACATGAGTGGACTATAATTTAATGTTAAAATAGTTTTATTGTTATTATATTGTCTTTCGTGATATCGCGGAACATTGGCCTATAATCATTCTTTAATATTCTATTTTTCAAATCATTCAATTCTCTTTCTACGGCTGCAGAGCTAGCACTAACTTTCGAACATTTAAATACATCGAGCATTACCGCAATATACAGTGGAAAATATGGTACCAATTTTTTAATTCGGACGGTCAAAGAAGGAACGAAATAAATATTAATGTCGTCGCCTATCTTAGAAATCTTTTGATTAATCTTCCCAACTAAATTTTTTACCATGTATCAATGTTACTGTTATCGCTGCTATTATCACTAATTAAATCATTATCGTCGTCAATAACAATTTGCTTTTCGAATTTAGTTAAATTTTCCGTTAATATAGATAAATTCGGATCTTGAATCCTTTCTTTTAAGTATTCGTAAGCTTCTTGACCTGGGCTATTTGATCCATTTTTTCTTTGCAGTATCCTTCGCTGTTACACACAATTATGATATTCTGCATTGTATTTTTAAATTCACTAAAATTAGTTGTTTTTGTTAAATAACCCAGTAATAACAAATAAAATGTCTTAACTCTTGGATGTAATTGTTTAATTTCTCTCCACTGTGCTACTAAGTGCATATAATGTACAATGTTCAATCGTAAGCAACATGACGTTAAACGATACGGCATACTTGTGACATAATTAAAACACTGTTGCAAGTAATTTTTTTAATTTTTACAGTTTCCGAAAGCTCGTACTACAGCTCCCATCAAAGCCTTATCGAAATCCGTCACTACTTGTTTGGGAATGGGGAAATTCGTCTTATATGTACTCCCTACTCTTATAATCTCATTAAGCCAGTACAAAATTGTGTTAGTATTTTGCACTTCACTCAGCATTTCAAACACTATCATTTTTGTTCTAGACGTTTCCGTTACTATTTCGTATAAATAAATATGTTCTGATTGTTCACCAGATACTTTTCGGAGTTTTTTTTACTAATGAACCTGCGACATTGACGCATATGTTACGGGGATTTTTAAAATAAATTGTCATTTGTTCGTGAGCTCAATAATGGACAAAAAATTGATCAAATCCAATACCATGAATACTTCCAACATGATACTCATATTTCATTTTTGTTATATTCTGAATTGGTTCGATTGAACTTATCTCGAGATCAGATAAGTCCATAATATTATCGGCTTCCTCACGCCGTCATAACGATGGTAAAATATTTTTATCAAGCATGTTGCGAGAAATCTCGATGCGACGTTCTTCTTCCAATTGACGCTTCTTTTTATGATCAACAGAATTATTGAAATTTCCAAGAGTGCATTCCATGGTTACATCCCGTGAAAATGCATTTGCATTCTTTGCAATTTCCATGTGTAGGAAAGCGAGGGACGCTTATTAAAACGAGTGGTTCTCGTTTATGTGAGATTCTCTTCTCGAATTCGCGTCTTAATGTTAGCGTACTCGTTCGACACCCATACATTTTATTTATTCCGACTAGTAACTCCTCATGTGACATATCCACACAATTTGGTTACGATTGATACATTTCAGGGCTTTGCCTTTCGTCTAATCCATGTGTTGCAATCAGTCTCCTCATCTGTTGCACCCATGTCCTTCCAACCGACTTCCGTGGTCGCAACGACATACACGAAGGCGAAAACCGGACAAGTTCCAGCTCTCTACGGAACAGTTGAACTTCACGTTCCGCTAAATCTCTCTGTCTTCTCACCAAATCAGCCTCAGACAGGAGCCTATTTTGCTGTTTGCTGGTTCTTGTCTGAACTTCTTCATGAGCCTCAGTCTCCACCACAGCACACTGAGGGGTCGGCTGCGTCGTTAAACGCAATGATGTTTCTGGAATACCACTTTCCAGTAGCCGGTTCACAAGTTCGGTTTTTGTCCCCGATGTCTCCAGATCAATTCCTCGACATAATTCTTTCAACTCTATTACCGTAAGCGACGTCATAATGTCTATCTTAATGGTCAATGTCTTAACTAAAACTTAATAACGCACTTGGTCCTTTCACGGCAGCGCACAATTCACAAAGTTAACTAGTGGACTTATTCCAAAACCGATTTCACGAACTTATTTCGCACTTTGTATCCAAATTGCACTCGCGTACCGTGATATCCCACTTTTGAACTGTAGGAAGGCGAGGGACGCTTATTAAAATGAGTAGCTTATTATTAGGAAAAACGATCTTTATTCGTCTGTGGCTTCGACGAGGAAACGTCGTTATAAACAAAAAAAGCATCTCGCCTCATCGGCGCCTAAACAAGTGCGTACGCCTTCTTCCCCGCACCTGTACCCGCCACCGTCTATGGGACGGCCAACGGTACGGTGTAACCGCTTACACATGTATAGTTAAAAAAAACCAATGTCAGAAATTTTACAGTTCTTAAATGTTAAGGCACATGATAACATTATTTCATCATAAATTTTGTTATATAAGACGTCTGTCCAAACTGTTCTAAATAATATATTATATCTCCTTTCACCTAACACTTAACCTTATGGGTCATTCCACGCCAAATCGATCACTTTTGGACCTCACCATTTGCGATTTTACTTTAATCAAAATATGTTGTAGTCCATGTGAAATTAGGGAGGGGGGGTTTAAGTCATCATTTTGCCGATTTCGAATTTGTTAAGGAATAAGAAGCCTTCAAAGTTTGCAATTTTTGCCCATTTTTGCGAAAATAAGCTTCGCTTACGAATTTTTTTCTCAGGAACTACTCAACCGATTTAGTTAAATTTTTGTTTATTTTACTCATAAAGGATTGGACTATTTTAAAATATGTTTTTTAATACCGTCAAATTGTTATAAAATGTTGCGAAATTTAAACAAATTCTTTTTTTGCGTTTTTTTTTTTAACAAGGGGCGTAAAGGGTTAAAATTAAAAAAAAATTGGTCATATTCTTTGGAGCTTCCCCTTTAAAATGAGCCCTTCAGATATGACTCCCAGCCCCATACAAGTAATTGAAGTAAGTGTCCTTACGAGGGGTAGATTCGCGAGTGTAGAACTCAACGATTTCTGTCAACATTTGATCGTGGCACAGCTCACAGGCTCGTTTGACCAACCAGAGTATCGCTCAGCTCACAAAAGTGCCCTGCCGCTATTCATTGGTTATATTCGAATGCCTTTCTAAAGAGGTGGACCCGGCCGTGTAGTACTGCTACCTCTCCATTTGAAAAGGAAATGGTGCTCGCATGGTTCAAAATCGTATTGGATAACTGAAGTGTTGCACAGCCCACACGTTGTGTCTGCGGGCATCTTCTGATTGTTCTCGATAAATTTGTGAACTTTATAGTGCAGGCACCGTTTTACTCTTCCCGAATTGTTCGGCAAGGTCGATCTGAGTGTTTCTGTACTATACACGTCACGAATATTATAATCGGATGTGCACTGTTAAAATCAGGCGTTCGGCACCGAAGGAAGTCTTGAGTCCCAACACGGCCCTCTTGACACACTCTTAGATGTTTCAACCTGGTTTTGACTTCGTGTGTATCTCTACCGAAACATCTCTCCCGATTAATCGACTGACAAGTGTAAAAGGTGCTGCGACAAGTCCACAATCGTATTTTTCATCAAGACGTTGGCTCCACATCAACACATTTCTATTCAGTATATTTATATTCAGAAAATTAAATTGTGGACATACCAGTCCCACGCGTCATTGCGTGTCAGTATATTTATATCTATTAAAATTGATATAAATTTTATATTCGTATTTATCGGCCGTTTCTACTGAAAAAGACTATTCGAAGATTACGCATATTTTATTTGTTACTTCTATAGCGAAACTATTCAATATTTCAGACATTTGTATCAGACTTGTGAAGACAATAAGAAACAAATTACTTCGTACACGCAAGCAAAAGTTGTGTTCCAATAAATAAAACGGGTTAATTACATCGTTAATTGTAACAAACTTGACGAAATATATTAGAATTTGTTATTACATAAATCGTTTCCAACTATCTTCAACTACCGAACAGACCACCCCGCTGACCAGTTCCTGGAGGCACGAATCCCTCCGATCAAGATTCCTTACATAGGTCAAATCATAAATCTAATTTAACACCAGATTTACGGAACCCGTCAAAATGACGGATCATAGATCTTTTGTTTTAAATAACAAAACAAATTAAGGGATTTTTGTAAAAATGTATGTCAACTTTTGTCAAGCTAAAGAAACAATGTCTTAGGCAGTTCACATATCATCCCCAATTTATTTATTTTTCTACTTTAGTTCAAATTTAAATATAAGTGACCATCAGACGTCCGTAAACCTAGTGTTAAATCGCTGGTTACTTTTAATTCGGTAATTGGCCATGAGCTTAGTATAATATATTGTTAAAATTTAACATTCACATAATTGACGCCCAACCTGGGAATTAGAAGCATTCAAAGTGCATTTAAAATAATTCAACGACTCAAGTTCTATATAAAAAAAAATTCCTTTAAATTATATAAATGAATTATATAATTATATAAATTATATAAAATTAAAAAATATAAAATAATGTAAAAAAAATTTACTTATATTCAAGCACAAATTTACGAAATATAAAAAATTTGTTACAAGCAGTGGTTCCGACCGTTACCACAGCATCGCTTGCAACAAATTGACGTTAACACGGAAAAAACACAACGGATGATTGAAAGGACTGAGCAAAAACAAACAGTGAGGTATTGATGAGACAATACTAACGTAAAGATAAAACTTCTTTATCTTTTATCTTTAACGATTTTTTCATAGTTTCCTAATTAAAATGAGACCAAACACAATATAATTTAGACTATATTTACTGATTTAATTGACGATAATCGGTTTCTAATGCAGAGTAGGATAGCGAGTAAAAAAGAAAGAAAGAATTATCTTTTTTACTCTTAATCCATTTTGTATAAAAGTGAGACCAAATGTGATAATTTACTATATTTGTAATTCCAAACGTTATGCTTACATCCAGAACTTTACTTCAATAAGTTATTGCGAGTAAATATGTCCCGAATTTTGTCGTGTTTCGTCTCACTTTAATCACAAAATGTTAATATCTCATTTTAATAGTCAAAGATAAGAAAGTTTTATATTTGCATTTTTCGCCGAGCGAGCTTCTAGATGTGTCGAGGAGTACACACAATGAAGAACACAGTTTTTTAAAAAGAAATGATTTGCGGTTGAAACTAACATTTAACAATAAAGTTTGTAACGAGGCACTTTTTGCCTCGTTGGCTGAACTTGGTGAGTGCGGACCTTTTTCCCGGCCGCAGTTTTTGCCGCGAGGGGCTCTTTTCGGTTTCGTTAGATTGGCCTATTTCGGCCTCAATTAAAGTTTACTCTTTCTATACTACTCGCGGGTCGTCTAATTATTTCTTGACCCCCCCCCCCCCCGATTTCCGCTTTCGCCTGAGCAGCCGGAAGAGCGAGTACTCCGGACGAGTGCCTTTGCACTGGCGCCCGGAAATAAAATCGTCCGTGGTTGTGAATGTGGGTAACCGGAGGGTCAATTTCCCTGGTCGCCATCCCCCGTAGGGAACTCATTCTTCGTTCCCCGGACCAGTACGTCACAAGTTCTATTCCAACCTCACTATCCTATAAAATTAGAATGTAGGGCTGTTAATTAATGAAGGAATGTTATTTTTTTAACTAATATATTATTTATATCAATTATAAATGTGAATCTATTTAAGATTACTTAATAAATATACTGAGCAAAGAAGACGTGCAAATTCGAAGCGGAAAGTACTTTTTCAAAAGAAATGTATCGGTTTTTGATTTTTTAACTGTGCCACACCTCACCGAAAAATTTGAAAAAATTAGAGAATACTATTCATGCCGATATGTTACTACCATAATAATATAAAAAAGTAATGCTCCGACATCTTCAATAAAAAATCGCATTTTTCTTTCGATCTTTTACAACTACAGTTTGTGATAAAAAAATCTAAAAACATTCTATAATATGCACTATGTGGACCTCAATGTTTCAGAATTTTTGTACGAAATTAAATAGGGAAAGTAGGCTAAAACTGGAATTTCGATTATTCCCTTTCACTACCCCCGCGGTGAGATAGGGGGTACAAACGTGGTGTGAGATGTTTTCTTTGGATATGCAATCGACTGACATATTGGATGTTTCATTTGGTCTCAAGGACATTTTTGGCTATCTTATTCGGCTAGACCCTTTTCCCTTCTTATACTTTATGTTTCGTTTAATATAAAAATAACGTAGGATAACGTGAAATTTTGTATTATCAAGTAGTACTTTCTCTTTTCTAGTTAGTAGCATTCAAGAATTTAAACAAAAATTAACGATGTCGTAGATATGGCAGATATCTTATGTTAGAGAATCTTATATTGGAAAGAAATACAAAAAATGTAAAAAATTTTAACGTGTTTCGGACGAAAATATAAATAATTTAACTATTCTCGTTTTCGTTATAAAATGAGTGTGTTATGTGGTTTATAATATTTCTGTTTCAGATAGGAAGAGATATAAGTTAAAGGAAATATTATTTGGTGAATTGAGATCTGTGTCCTTTACTACGTAAAATATTAATTACTATAGCCATCGTTCGTCGCTCGTCAGGAATAGGACTCGGAATTCAAGGAATAGGAATCTGTGGAATGTAGGATTCATTCCAAGGAGTAAGAATTGTACAGGATATACAATTTACACAAAAATAATTTTTTCTGTTTACATGTCTATTTAACCAGGCGTCTAGGAGTAATTCTGTTCTCTCCCGTTTGATTGGCATCCAGGTATTATCTCCAAACTTTCCATTTCGAACTCCTGTATTTTACCTGGGACATCCAGGAGATGCTCTGTCCTTTGACGTCCGACAGGCGTCCAGATATGTTCGCCGAACTCTCCGTGTCAGACGAGTGTCGAGGAACAAGCTCCCGTACTCTCCCCCTATTCTCCAGGCAGGCGTCTAGGTATTTTCGTCGAACTCACCTGCCGGAGTCCCAAACTAGCTAGTCTTTCTACAGGCAGGCATCCAGGTGTTATCGCCGAACTCTCTTGCCGGAGTTCCTAGGCTAGTCCAAAAGTAGTCGATGGTCCTCACCTCATCCGGTTTCTCAGATAGCCAAATAGGCCGGCTCCTATTGCGAGCCTCTATTTTATACACGCCCGTTATCAACAGGCTCGTTGTCAAGTTCGCGGCTCGCGGTTTCGCGAAACGCGCCTTGCCTACCGCTCCGCGGAGCAGCCTATGTTTTTACGACGCGATACATGTCGATCTTTCGAGAACTTTCGTCGTTGTCAAATTTTTGTGACGCTATATAACATTTTAATCTATCTTCTATGATTATTGTATTGTTCTTGGTAGACTTATAACTGATTTTCAACGAATTATTTATTGTTATCGCTAATTTTTTACATTACTTGTGTTCTCCATGCTAGGCTACGTATTATGATAATAACAAGCGAAACAGTCAAGGCGGACTATGACTGTACATGCGTTTTATATCAGCGCAATTTCTCTTCCTAAGGTACTTTTCATCGCTCTAAATAAAAAGTATGTCATCAGGATGAATTGTTCCGTTGAAGATATTTCTGTACTGGCTATTGTTGTGAAAGAATAGAATAAAGAAGTTTAATATTTTTAACGTGTCCACATCGGAACAACCGATAGGGAAGTAGATTAAACGGAAGGTATAAGCCGATTGTTATAAATCACTTTTAAACTTTGTCGTAGATTGGCGCTCCATAAAGATAAAAAATTTTTTGCGCCCTATTTTTTACTATTACTCTTCGTTAACATACTATTATGTTAATTTTATTATTTGTTCATTATATTTTCTTATTCGTTTAAAAAGGAATAATGATATATAATAGAGAAGATCAGTGGACCTAGCGAGGATTACTATCGACGAAACAAAATATCCTCAGGTAGTTACGCAGCTAGACCACGCAGTACTACCGTTCATCGCATATGTTCTCACGTGCCCACCAGTAAGAGGCAAGTACGACGAAGTAAAACGTAGGATCATCAACGCATTTGATGAATCTCCCGAATCCAAGTTGCGTTGAACTCTTCGAGCATACGATTTGGGCAGCGACAAGCCTTCGCATTGTCTGCAGAAATTGCGAAACCTTGCAAGAGGACAAATCGGAGAGGCAGTGCTTCGCACCCTGCTCTTGGAAAATTTGTCAGAAAATGACAGGAGCATCTTGGTAATAAGCAACATCTCCGACATAAATAAATTGGCCTTGTTCGCAAATAAAATCATGGAGATGGCCTACAATTGCGACGGTGGATGCACCACAACCATCGTTAGCAGACCGCATCAGCAATCTGGAGGACCAGATCTCCAGGTTGGCCAACATGGTCGAAACTCTCAGTACCCAGCAAGCGGAGCCGACGAATCGACGATTTCGACAGCCTTGACGGCCACGTTCGCGTTCAAGGAGCCGTCAACCCTTCCGCCGCTCGAAATCGCAGGAAAGTAGGAGTAATCTCCGTTTCTACCACCGGAAGTTCGGCGACAGGGCTCATCGCTGCGTCATACCCTGTGAATGGACGGGACCTTCACCGACCGCCGCAGCGCCATCAAACCCTGCGTCGGGAAACTAAAGGAATTGTCGTCTCACAATAAGGGGTAGGAAAAATAGTTTAAGTTATTTAATAGATACTGGGGCAGATATATACGTATTACACTTGCAGATGGTAAAAGGAAAATCTACCCCTTCTAATTTTAAGGTTTTTGCAGCGAATAGTGCTTCGATTGACACGTCGTCCATTTGCCTGTGAATTTGTACTAGCTAGGGTGAAACAACCAATAATTACCTACCTGAACCTGGCACCCGACTTTAAAAAATTTAATTTTTTTAAATTGTACTGTATTCGCCTTCGTTTGTACCCGTTTGTACCACCCTTCCTTTCGTTTGTACCCTAAGGGGTGAAAAATTACCAGGAGGTGAAAATACCACAGCACCCCACTTTAACATTTTTTATTTCTCTTAACGCCATCATAAAAAGAAACGTTTGTACCCGTTTGTACCACCTTCACTTTTGTTTGTTTTATCTTCTGGATCAATTTAGAACAAGTCTAGAACAATCTGGAATAACTTTTAGAATTTAGAATGAAAACGGTCCCGAGAGAATCCTTTGGTCACGGTACCAAATAATGTCGGCAGTCGCGCCCACGGGGAATCACGGGGAGGCGCATTCGCTGCGTACACGCCTGTATACGCGCCGAGACCCTGTTTGGGCGACGGGTAGTGAGGATGGGAGGGGGTAGGGATGGGGATTAGGGTGAGGTAAGTATTTTTAATTTTCTCATTCATACGTTCGCTAGATACATTCATTTTCCTTTCACACTTTTTCTATTTGTATGCGTCTATTCCTGAAACATAGAATTTTCAATTAGTTTGTGTTGGTGTCGCGCGCCATCTCCTGCATCTGCAGAAGATCGTCCACCATGATACCCTTCCTCCATAAGGTCTCGTAGCAGAATTGATCAAAAACTTCGGAGGCCTCTGGGGACGACACGAATCGGTGTGCTGCCTCCGGCCATCTCCATTCTTCGAGAGTGAAGCGCTCGCGAAGTGCTATTCTCTGCGATTCGACAGCGGACATTCAAGAAGAAAGTGACTTACTGTGTCCGCCGCAGCACCACACATACAGGTCTCGCCGTCGGCAATTCCGTACGTCCTGAGACGTGACATGAATTTGCCGTGGCCTGTGAGTACCTGCGTGCAGTAGTGATTTGGCTTCGTCCACAGTGTGGTCATTCTCTCCTGAATGTCGCTGAAAAAAGCATGGGTTGTGCGACCCTTGTAGGAAGAAGTCCACTCGGTTTGCCACCCGTTGTAAATCTGTTCTGTTACGCGGTCCTTTGGCCGCTCTTGTGTCGCAGAGATTACGGTGTTTCCGATCCTGACGTCCCTTCCTCTACGAAAACTGTAGAGGCCCTATGCTGCTGTAAGACGAGGTCGATGGGGATGGGATCGCGCCAGCCACCACGCACAAGCCTTCCCACGACGACACGCGGTAAGCCGCGGTCATCGAGATCAGGACTCGCCGTTGTGTGGACCAAAGCACCCTCAGCTCTCTTTCCGTGCAGAGATTCGCGCATCCCGAGGCAGCGTACACTACTTCCGGAATGAGCACGCCCCTGTAAATCACGGAAAGAGCGCCGAAGCAAAGTCCCCATCTGGATCTCGCCAGTCCTACCTAATCTTTGGAAAAGCGATCCGACCTTATCGCTCAGGTATTGACAGTGGGTGTGAGCACCCATGCCACTATCTATGTGGACGCCGAGGTACCCAACTGATCGCTTGAATTTAATGCTAGTGTTCCCTATTCGGATGGTCGGTAATCTATTTGCTAGGTCCGCTTTGAAAGAACAGATTGCCTTTCGTTTTCGTGATCCTCCCCGCCTTCCCATTACTGCTCTTTCGATCCAGCCGCTCCTGAGCATAGTTACCTAATTTTTGCGTGCTGAGATCTCCAGTTTGGCTTTGCTACATCAGTCTAAGATATAGTTGACGATCTGTTGCCCTTTTTTTCGATCTCACACCTACTGTCGCCGCTCACGCCGACCTGAAAATCGTCCGCGTAGGCGACGTAACATTCACCGAATTGTATTTCTACTGATCGCAGAAGATCATCAAATTGAAGGTTCCAGCAGTCTAGACCGAGGGCAGAGCCTTGTGGACATCCCCTCGTCGCCTGTTTGGAGACCTCAGTTGTCCCTATTGTCAGCTTTACTCGTCTGTCTTTGAAGTAACTGGAAATTACTTCCAAGACATTCCGCGAGCAATCTCTCGATTTTAGATTCTGCAGGACTAGGGGCCACCAGACATTGTCGAACGCTCCTGACATATTGAAGAGTAATGTTACCATATAGCGATGCTCAGAAGCATCCACCATGCGGCGCATTTCCACTATTGCGTCTTCCGTTGACTTTCTGGGGCGGAACCCGTACTGTCGATCGGAGATTTTTCCTGGCGCCGTTGCTGTCTGGCTGAGTCGCCTTTTGATGAGTTTCTCAAAAAGTTTTCCTATGGCGGAGAGGAGACAAATCGGTCTATAGGATTTCGGATCCTTCTCGTCCTTCCCCTCGTCTTTTAGAAATACTCTGAGGGAGCCTTCCTTCCAGGTGGAGAGAAAGATGCCCCACTGAAGGCATCCATTGAAAAGCCGAACCAGTTGGTCGGGGATTACCTTTACTGCGGCCTTCAGTGCTCGCACCTCGACGGGGTCTGGCCTTGGTGACTTGTTATACTTAAATGTTTTTACAGCCACTACGATTTCCGGTTCCGTGAAAGGATCGGCATCTGCAGTGTCTGGCGCGAAGCATGCGCTTTCCCTAATGATACGTTGTTCCGGGGTGTCATTTTCGGGGGTGTCCCACTTGGACGTCGACCGATTGGACGCGTCCCGATTGGACGGTCCCGTTTGGATGCGTCCCGTTTGGACGCGTCCCGATTGGACGCATTCTAATTCGAAGCGGTGCCGATTGAACATTAATTTAGCTTATGATAGGCTATGTTGGGCTGAGTGAGGCTATGTTAGGTTGAGTTATGCTATTTTATTGTTCTGTTAGGCCTGGTTAGGTCCTATCTGCACCGTTTCGAGTTGGAACGCGTCCAATCGGGACGCGTCCAATCGGGACGCGTCCAATCGGGACTCGTCCAAACGGGACGTGTCCAAACGGTCGGCGTCCAAGTGGGCATCACTCTCATTTTCCTTCCGATCGTCTGGGATGTGCGCGTCCAAAAGTAAGCTGGTGCTTTCGCGTAAGTCCATCGTTGTGTCTCTACCCGTTGAGAGAACACAGCGAGCCTTGAAAAAACCGCGATGGTGCTGCTGGACGCGCACGTTCCGAATGACATCGAGGAAGAGGACACGCCCGAACAACGGGTGACTAGGGAAAGCGCGAATTCCGCCGAAACTTCCGCAGAAAAGGAAGACACCCCTCCTTTCACGCCTTGTTGCAGCTGTAAAGAGCTTCAAAAGCAACAAGGCGCAGGGCCAGACCTTATCGAAGTCCGCGCCCTGAAGTATACAGTTCGGACAATTTCTGAACAAATAACGGAGCTGTTCAATGGTTGCCTGCGGTGGGGTGTCTTTCCATCTGTTTAGGAGGAGGTGTCCCTCCGAATCCTCCTGAAGGGGGAGGACAAGAACGAAAGAGACCCTAAATCTTATAGGCCCATTTATCTCCTCTCCATCGTAGGGAAACTTTTCGAAAAGCTTCTAAAGAAGCGAATACACCAGACGGCGCTGGCACCGGGACGGATCTCCGACTGACAATTCGGGTTCATGCTCGGAAAGTCAACAGAAAATGCAATCGTGGAACTGCGTTGCACAGTTGATGCCTCACAGCATCGGTATGTTGTGGCACTGCTCTTCGATATCTCGGGCACCTTCGACAACGTTTGGTGGCCCCTGGTACTAGCTAGCTTAAAAGCGAAAAGCCCGTGGAACGTGTACGGAGTACTACGAAATTACTTGAGCGGTCGTCGCGTATCAATAAGAATCGCGTCAGGAAAGGTCTTCAAGCAGTCCACGAGGGGGTGTCCGCAAGGCTCTTTGTCTGCGGAGACAGCAGACGAGAGATCAACGGCCAACGCGTAGTAAACATTATACTGGATTCTTCGGCCAACTCGAAATCTCAGCATGCGAAACTGAGTCAATTGTTCTCAGAAGCGGCTGGATTGAGAGGCCCCGATAGGTCGACGGAGAGGAGCAAGATGGGATAGAAAACGAAAAGCCGTACGAAACCGCAAAGCGGATCTGACCAACAGACCGCCGAACATAAAAATGGGGAAAGTGAATATCAAGTTCAAACCCTCTACTTGGTACTTAGGTTTGCACATTGACAGCGGCATGGATGCGGGTACCCACTGTCAATATGTAAGTACTAAAACAGGACCTCTCTTCGCGAAGTTGAGTAGGCTAGCGAGGTGTCAATAGGGACTCCGCTTCGATACTCTTTCTGTGATTTACAGGAGAATTTTCATTCCGGTGGTGACTGCGCCTCAGAATACATTGTGTTACCGCGAAACAAACAAACGAAAATCGTCGCCGCCCGGCGACATCCAACGGTCAGAGAGTCGTTGTTCAGCTTTTGCGTTATTCGGTAGCCGGCAACGGTGAATTATGTGTCTTTGTCAATAAGTATCCTTACGGTGTTAAATCGTAATTAGTGTTTTCTTCTCTTTATGCTCGGAGCCTGACCTACTACATATTCTATAAAATATATTTGGAGAATATGTATTACGGAAATGATTATTATAAATAACTTATAAGAAAATGAGAAACTATATATCACAAGAAATTACTGATGACTGTGTTACAGAGATATGGAAAAATATTTATTACAAATAAATTACTGGTGAATGTATAGGTTTAAACTATTCTTTTTCGACCACCATACTTGTACACTATGCACATGCGCATTTCGAAATGCTCCGTCGAAATCGTACCCCTATCCCCGATTCATTTGACTCAGGCATTTAAATTGGTCGTGTCCTCTGTCTCTCGCTAGAAGATGGGCTTCCTTGTCTAGTGTCGCCTCTTCTTCCATCCCCAGCCGGAAGATTCGTTTCCGCGGTTAAGTTATGGATCATACTGTCGTGAAATACGCTGCGAAATATACGCACGATGAGAATGGATAGGTAGTAGAGAACAGGAATATCAACATCTATCTGTTTTACCCGTTTATCTTTTACCATACGAATCATGCGTCTACCTTATCCACTGGAACAGAGTGCGCTACCTTGACTGAATAAGAGAAACAGTAATTCATGTATCTAATTAGTGTCCCCACTGTTTTACTTTTTATTTTATAATTAAGTACATTCCTCGCTGATTGTTTATAATGTTATTAGAAATCAATGGAAAAAACAAAAACTTATTAATAAACTGCATCGCTAACACGGCTCATTCGTGCTTCCTCTATCGCTTTGCGTTTCTCCATCGCCTGCCCATTCGCCCCTCTCGGATCGAGTTCCCGCTTCATTGTATCCGCACAGCAAATTCCGGTACAAATTTGCGAAAATACATTACTTAAATTGCCTTACTTCACAGACGTTAGAAGGTACTGGAGATTGTACGAGTGTCTTGATTTTCTCCTTTCCCGGTTTGATTCCTCCGCTCGACACTACTCTACCCAGATATTCGATTTCGGTTTGGAGAAATTTACTTTTCTTTATATTTAACGAAAATCCAGCGCTATGCTACGCGCGTAATACTTGCTCTAATTTTTCTAATCCTTCCTCTTTCGTAACTGACGGGATTAAAATGTCGTCGATGTAAAGTAAAGCTACTGTGTTTTTGAATGTCCCCAGCGCGGTATTGATAGCGCGTTGAAAGACGGCGGGCGCATTTGCTATGCCGAAAGGCATGCGGAGGTACTCATAATGGCCATCCGAAGTAACAAAAGCGGTTTTGGAAACAGAATCTGCGGCCACGGGAATTTGGTGGAACCCGCAAGCCATATCAAGCGTTACTTTTTCCCAACCGATCTAATTGATCGTCAATCAGGGGTAGCGGATATTGATCTTTTACAGTGATTCTTTTCAGAGCGCGATAATCGATACACTTTCTATCTTGTGTGTTTTTCTTTTTCACGAGAATTACCGGACTCGCATAAGGCAAAACGCTTTCGCATATAATACTGTTCTCTAATAGATCTTTAACTATGCAACGGACCCTTTCGCGTTCTGATATCGAGAGCCGATATGGATGATAGTTAATTATTTTTTCTTCCTTAAGAATAATTTTAAGTTCGCCTGTAGTAACCTTTTGTCTACTAACACCATCGCTTACGATCATGTCCTCGAACTGTTTCACTAATCCAGCCAGTCGTTGTTCTACTGCTACCGTAGGATCCGAAAGAATGTAGGTAAACGGTCGTAGTGTCTCAGTAGATCCTTGCGGTACCTTTGGTGGACATCGGAGCAGCTTGGAGGTTCCGTCTTCTTTTATGATTATTTGGAGATCCCCTTGAGCCAAGATGTTCCTTGTAACCGTGCGGGTTACATAATTAATGGTACACCCGGTGTGTTTATGTATCTCAGCAGTAAGGGATATCCCTACTCCAGGCACAGGCCGTGATCATAGTCGCGGGGGTACATATTTAGAGTATTTGCCCCACTTTAGGGTAATTATGCGTGCGCATCGATCCCTTCTCGATAGCGATCGAAGGATGTCGATGCGAGGATCAATTTCGACACTCTATGTCTGGAAGCGAACCTAGAAGGATCTCTCTAAATCTATTCAGCGAAAACGGTACGCGATCGGGAGGTCAAACCGACCTGGTAAGATAGACAAACCGGCTATCTACCCTCGACGTATACGCGCCTCAAACCGAGGAGTCACAAGTTCAAACCGAACTGTGGCACTGCTAGAATACGATTATTAACAGTCCTTTTTGTCGTGTACAGCGTAGTAGTCAAAACGAGAATTTTGATCGTAATAAATTCAATTTCTAAAGTCGTTTAAGTATAAAGTTCGCTGAATAGAAGGAGACGGTGAGTAATTGTTGTTTGTGAGTCAATTCTCAAAAGTAGTCATCGCCGATTATCCCACAGTTGTAGGTAGCGACTGAGATCTTCTAATTATACATTTTGGCGTGGTACAGCTCCCAGACTCATACAGGCAATTGAAGTGTCGCTCGACCCACGTAAAGTGTCCCGCCGTATCTTCTAATTGTACCTGTGTGCCCTTGTGAGAGGTAGTCTCGCGGGTGTGAAATTGGATGGTTTCTGCCACATTTGATCGGGGCACAGCTCACAGACTCGTTTGAGCAACCAGAGTATCGCTCAGCTCACGAAAGTGCCCTGCCGCCACTCCTTAGTTGTACTCAAATGCGTTTGTGGAGAGATGGACACGACCGTGTGGCACTGCTGTCTCACTGTTTGGAAATAAGTTTGTTCGAACATAGTTCATACTCAAATTTGGTAACCGAAGTGTCGTTCAGCCCACATATTGTGCCTGCCGTCATCTTCTGGTTGTTCTCGATTGGTTTATGAACTTCATAGTACAGGCACCATTTGACTTTTCCCGAATTGTTCGACAAGGTCGATCTGCGTGTATCTGTACTATACGCGTCGCGAATAATACGATCAGATTAGCACTGTTAGAATTAGGTGTCCGGCATCGGAGGAAGTCTTGAGCCCAACATTCCTCTTGACAAACTCTTAGATGTCTCAACCTGGTTTTGACTTCGTGCGTGTCTCCACCGGAACAACTCCCCCGATTTATCGGCCGAGTGTAAAAGGTGCTGAGACGGTCTTCAATCATACTTTCCACAGAGATTTTGACTCCAACAACATAATCACACTAATAATTTATTTCTCTTATAAAATTCAATTTCTTTTCCACGTGCCATTGCACGTTAATCTATTGAAATCCTTAAATTTGATATAAAAGGTATTTTTGTATGTGTCGGAATTATAGCTTGGGAGAGAACTCATCAGATAATAAGTCTACTCTATTTGTTCATTAAATAACGCGATCATTCTATATTGAACTGACGATTTCTTTACTGTGTTAAACAAAGCGTGCGGTTTACTTTATTTTCACATTCATGTAACGATATTGATGTTACAGAATATATTTTTTTTTATTATTTGTTATTACATAAATTGCGTCTAACTTTCTTCAACGACCAACAGACCACTCCGCTGTCCAGTACCTGGAGGCCCGAATCCCTCCAATAAACACTCGTAGGAGAATTTGAATTATACTAACTTAGTGTTCATTTACGCATATACGCCCAACTTGGGCATAATCTGACAAGATTCACAATAAATATCATTATAATGTTTACAAAGGCGGTGCCCACCCTGGGGCACACCAAAAGTTAACAAATCACGTTTACATCCTGCCTATGATGACGTCATATGGGATGTTTGAATCGGGTACGACAAGCAAGTCCATCTCGAGTGTTACGTCCTCGGTTTGCACCACGGTAGTAATAACGCCATAAGCGGTAAAGAGTAATACGCATTGAGCCCAGGTTTCTTTTTTCGGGGTTGGAGATTCCTTTATGCGCATAATTGTTTTGATTTGTGTTGTATCGCTGAGCTCGTTGTTTTATCCAACAGTCTGGTTCGTCGTGTCCCCGTTTTGCACAATAACTGCAGGTACTTGATCGGCCGGACGCCGGTTGAGAGTTTGTTAGAGTGGTTCTGCGTCGCTTAGGGCAATCATTTTGCACGTGGTCGCTGCCGTTGCAAATATAGCACCGTTTTCCCTGTAGGTAGGCCTCGTAACGGATTTCGGCGATAGTCCTCTTCCTTTTTTTCCTAGTGTGGTTTGACGTACAGTGGCAATTCCTGCTATCAGGTCAGCAGTGTTCGCATATCGAGCATTTCTTAACGATTGTCGAGTAGTGGCATCTATTACGCCTGCAATAATAAGACGCACTAATTCTCCCGTCTTAAACGAAACCTTTATTTGTTGTAAATACTTGAGCTTCGTGCGAGCATACTCAGCATAGCTAACTGCATCATCACCCGTGTATAACACTGCTCGACGAAGCAGCTAACTGATACGGTCATCAGCCGCATAAACAGAACACAAATCCTCCCGAAATGTCTCCCAGTTTCTTGGATTTCCCATCCACGTTCGGTGCCACTCTTTTACGGAACCTGTGAGTGAATGAGTCGCTTAACACAAACCTTGTTGTAACGTGAGGTCCTTTGTAATGTTTTCGACTGCATTACACCATGATTCCGCACTTTCACCAAGTTCATCACTACTGAATGATGGAATTGCTTCCACCAGATGATTCGCGAATCGGTTGCCTATAATCAACTCACTCGCAGCACGCTCCTCTTCGAGTTTTTTTATACGTTGTAACAGATACTCAATGCTTGTTTTTTCACCGACATGGTCGTCCATTGTCACTGGCTTCGCGGTCATCTTAGATATCGGCTAAGACTTTCACGTGAAAGTTGAGTTAAGGGGTAACGCCACTCTAGAATTTTGAAGAAATCGATTTTTTTTTTGCTTAAATGATGCTTTATTATGTGTAGAATATGAGAAAAAAGTTTTAAGTGGGGGACAAGTCGGGAACACGAATTTTTTTAAGTGGACTGCAACTATTCGCAGCGCACTGCGGGCGTGCTTACTGTAACTTGTGGATACGCGCGCAAAAATCATTGTAGAGAACAGTACCTGGCTAAAGGCAAAAGGTGAAGGCTACAGATACATTAGATAATTATAAGCACAAATCTCCAATCTCGAATATAGTATTCTCAGCTATGAGGAACTTACCAGCGACGACTTACTGACGCGCTGTATTGGTGGCTTCACGCAAAACAGCAACGAAAGTTTTAATTCAGTGGTGTGGTCTATGGCTTCAAAAACCATATCCAGTGGCAAAAATGTACTTGACATTGCCGCAAATATGGCTGTTTGCATATTCAACGACGGACTATCCACTATAATGCAAGTAATGAAAGCCTTGGATATATATAAATTGTTATAATTTTTGCCTGAAGGCCGACGCCGGACGCATAAAGTTTTCAAAACGATCTCAGATCTAGCAGGAAGGAAAAGGACATAGAGAATGTTAACATATAAGACCAAATGTATGGTGCAGGCATCGCTGATTAAAAGTATATAACAAATTTCTTACGCTGAATGGCAATCAAAACTTTAAACGCGTTTTTCTCGTAATCACTTTATTTGAACTCGCCGGACACATATCTCGAAAAGTTTTTAACTAATCGACTTGAAATTTTGTGAAGATGTGCAAAATAACATATCTCCGTGAACATCGTACGGGTTTTTTGATTAATTAACTACTTAACTTTTTATTAACAATTTAATGCTAAATTTTCTGTCGTTTTTTCCAAACTTGTCTTCATATCTACACTAAATTAACAATTATTAATATTTTCTAATTTCCGTACGATGTTCCATAGATTTTGGCATTTAATATGAGAAAATTTAGGATTTTTCGTTTTAGGACCATGTGTTAATGAAAAAACAGTCCGGTCATGTAGCCCATTCAAAGAAATGGTGTTGTTGGTTGCCAGCACCTACAGCAGCCATTTTTAATCCAAATTGTTTATAAAAATTTACAAACCATCTTCAAAACATATATAACAAAGCCTTTTTTAGTCTGACCTTATAACTTGTACGATTATTACTTTAAAAATTCCCGAAAATCACCTTCTTTCTGACTTCTAGAGTGGCGTTACCCCTTAAACGAAATATGAAAAGTTCCTACGAATCCCACTTCTGATGTTAAGAAAAATCTGGAGCAAGTGCCAAGTGGTTAATCTTGGTCGTCGTACTAGAAGGCAACAGATGACATTAATGGCCGAACCATTCACGACTGCCTGTCACAAAGCACGACGACAGACACAATCGGCATCGTTCGTTTCTTTTTATTCTCCATTGACGGCAAATGTGCCGAACTTCATTCGCTCTTTCATCATCATCGCCTTCCCCACTCCGTGGCCAGACCCGTAATGAACAACATTCCTATTCATAAATCGTTCGAAGACAAAATAGCGACGGCTAATTACCTTCAACGATTCTCCAAAATTGCGTTGACGCTAACATACTTATTGGAGTAAAATTATTTTATAAGTTATTGTGTGTCGGACAAATCCCGTTAAAGAATTTCGACGACGTAATATTACAAAAAACTCAGTTAGGCTGGATTGTCGCTGGCGAGATAAATGGATTTCCCCCTAAAAATCAAATTCAATGTTGTTTTATAACAAAGTCGAGCCCACTAGATGCGAATCTAACAAAGTTCCGGGAAATCGAAAAGATTCCAGTTAAAAAATTATTGTCGCATAAGGAATAAGAATGTGAACGTCATTTTAAAGATACAGTACAACGCAATTCCACAGGTCGTTACATCGTTAGATTACCATTCAATAGCAACAAAGCAAAGTTAGGAGAATCTCGTTCAATAGCTCTTCGTCCTTTTCAATGTCTAGAGAAAAAATTCCAACGGGATTCTGCTCTAAAAGAAAACTGTTGTAAATTTCTATCAGAACATGAGCAGCTAAATCACATGTCATTATTAATATACAGTGATCCTAGTACAAATAACTTCTACTTTCCTCACTACGCAGTAATGAGGAAAGAGAGCATTACAACAAAAATTCGTGTCGTGTTTGATGGATCGGCGAAAACATCGTCTGGTATATCGTTAAATGATGCATTAATGGTTGGAGCAACTATCCAAGAGGATCTATTCCGTATATTGTGTCGTTTTCGATCTCATCAATATGCTCTTACCGCTGACATCGAAAAAATGTGTAGGCAGATTTTAATTCGTTCAGATGATGTAGCATATCAAAGAATTTTATTTCGAGAAAATTTAGAGGATGACATCAATGAATTCACTCTTAACACCGTCACATATGGTATTTCGTGCGCACCTTTCCTCGCTATTCGAACCCTTCATCAATTGGCCAGTGATGAAGGAACTCAGCATCCTATTGCAGCTACCATATTAACCAGGGACTTTTATGTTGATTTATTAATGGGAGCAGACACGATTGAAGAAGCCGCGTTTCTTCGGAACGATTTAATTACACTTCTACAAAAGGGAGGTTTCCCAATTCGAAAATGGTCCTCCAACGAATCGTCGTTAGTACCTAACCAAACAGGTAGTTCTTCGGACGAGTTCTTATCACTTGACCGAACTTCATCGGTCAAAACCCTAAGGAATTCATTGGAATTCATATAAGGATACCATATTGTACAAAGTTAATTTATCCGATTTGTCGAAAGTCGTAACGAAACGCACAATTCTTTCGCAGGTTGCAAAATTGTTCGATCCGTTAGGATTATTAGGGTCAGTCATCGTTAGAGCCAAAATAATAATACAACTTCTTTGAAAAGCTGGAGTAGCATGGGACGAGTCAATTCCAGCAGATATCCGCACTATGTGGGTACAATTCAAAGAACAACTACCACTTTTAGTTAGCTTTGATAGATTGAACGTCATACTTGACGCTGTCGAAATTCAAATGCATGGGTTTTGTGACGCAAGTGAGAGGCGTACGGAGCATGCATTTATCTACGATCGTCGAACGCTCAAGGTCACCATCGCACGTTTTTAATATGTTCAAAATCGTGAGTCGCTCCGGTAAAATCGTGCACCTTATTGCGGTTAGAGCTATGTGCAGCTCTTTTGTTGGCACGTTTATTTTTAGCAGCGAAACTAGCGCTGCGACTTAAAATAAACAAAGTGTACTTTTGGTCAGACTCCACAATAACGTTACATTGGATAAATACGGAACCTCACTTGTTGAAAACATTCGTCTCAAATCGAGTTGCTGAAATTCAAATCCTTTCGAAACAGTGCGAATGGAGATACGTACCAACGCACGACAATCCTGTCGATTTAATACCGAGGGGTCAAACTCCGCAAGAATTTTTAAACTCAACACTGTGGCCAAGGGGTCTTGAATGGCTTGCTCGCGAAGAGCAAGTTTGGCCCAGGAAAATTAAAATTAGTTCTTATGATCTTCCGGAAAAACGGCCAGTCATTGCCGTTCCGGTATGTACAAATACAAACGCTTATGTACAAATAAAAAGCTTAAACGAGTGGTCGCTCATGTCTATGTTTTATAATCTAAAACACAAAGTAGAAAAACTAGCTGGTCCCCTCAGAGTAACTGAAACTGAAGCCGCGAATGGGAAACTTATCCCAGCTACACAGTCAGCAGCATTTTCAAACGAAATTCAATGTCTAAAAAACGGACGTAGAATAGCAAAAAAAAGTCGGCTAATTCCTTTAAATCCCTTTTTGGACAATAAAGGAGTTCTTCGAATGGGGGGCAGATTAATTCATTCGGAATTGTCAGATGAACAAAAGCATAAAATTTTATTACCTTCCGATAACCCCATAACGCGCCTTATCATTCGCGAAGAGCACGAAAGACTTAAACACGCAGGGCCACAAGCAACCCTGTACTCAATTCGCGAATATTTTTGACCACTCGACGGTAAAAACATTACGCGAAAAATCATTTGCGACTGCGTACGATGCTTCCGCGCGAAACCACTCGGTGTGGAGTATATCATGGGGAATCTCCCTCAAGAACGCGTATCCGCCTCTCGCCCTTTCCTTGAAGTTGATGTCGACTACTGTGGACCACTGTACATCAAGGAAAAGCGCATTCGAAACCGTAACAAACTCAAGGTATATGTCGCAATTTTCGTTTGTATGGCCACCAAGGCAGTACACTTAGAATTAGTTTCCAAATTAACCACAGAAGCATTTATCGCGTGTTTAAAAAGACTCTTCTCCAGACGAAGAATTGCAAAAACTATACATTCCGACAATGCAACAAATTTCGTTGGCGCCAGCCAAGAACTTATTGAACTTTACAAGGCATTTCAGTCTAAGCAACATAAAGAAACAGTAGACAAATTCCTCGCAGAACAAAATATTACTTGGAATTTCATCCCTCCGCGGTCACCTCATTTCGGCGGTTTATGGGAAGCGGCTGTAAAGTCGTTTAAGCATCATTTTATTCGTACAGTCGGAGACACCCTATTAACGTTTGAGCAGTTAGAAACATATGTTATCGAGATTGAAGCGATTCCTGCCCTCTAACACCTATGTCTTCCGATCCGAGCGACTTGCAGCCCTTAACTTCTAGCCATTTCCTAATCTGGGGTCCATTAACGAGCTTTCCGCAGATGAACTTGGAGGATACCGCATCAAACTGATTGTCGGTCTGACAGCATGTGTAACGACTCTGGAGTTATTCACAGAAATTTACAGCGCTCCTGAGGTAAAGAGCGGTATTTACCTACTGAACAACTCGTTTTTATAATAACTAATCTAAGAATGTGGGATTCGTGTGGTGTGCGGTTAAGGAGTGAAATCCACAGCTCAATACCTTTCAATAAGCAGGTTTATTCAATAAAATAATAATGATGATTAACAATTAACAAAATAAGAAAATAAGAAAATAAGAAAAGTATATGCAATATAAACTAATATAATGAACAATTAAATCAAAAGAACTAAATAGGTATTGTCGTATAATGAATTCTATAAATTAAATACTTCGCTATTTGTAGTATTAGAAGAATCTAATAGAATCGCTACTTTTGGTTATTTAGCTTGAAGTCCTATAAATTGAATTTACAGTCAAGGCTAACTCGACTACGCTTTTACAATATTAATAAGACTCGAAACGCAGTTGCAAAATCTAACAAAATTAATATGTTTGAAATCCGGCGTTATTACAAATCCTACCTAAGTCTGATTCTTTTCGGAAGCCGCCTAATTCGCTTTTACAATAATAATAATACTCTGAATTCTAAGTGTCAATGATTTATACTCTCTTCAAAGATTAACGCAATTACAAAATCTAACAAATTAATATGTTTCTAGCTCTACGATGAATCCTACCTAAGTCTGATTCTTTTTAGACGCTAACTACGCTTTTGCAAAAATTAATAATATTAATACTTTAGATGTCTAGCGTCGCGCGGAATCCTACCTAAGTGGGATTCTCTTTTTAGCTTGACTCGATTCGCTTTTACAATATTTACGAGATTGATACTTTAATTCGATTTTCTAACGCGGAGTAGTCGAGTACGTGAAATTCGCTACGCAAGTGACAGAACAATATTCTTTAATTAATTCAAATCCTAAGATTGACTCGATTCAAGACCCTAAAGTTTGTGAGAAAAATATATGTTTCGTCGGAACAGTTACTCTTCTTAACTTTTGACTCGACAACTAATTGTCCATGACCTTTTTGGTCAGAGCGCACATTGACACCCAAAACCAGATCGCTTAATTGGGGAGCCTGTTGTTCACTGGCTACTAGACGACCCAACGACCCAGAATCAGATGAACATCATACGTCCAACCGGGTAGCAAATTAAAATTGAGTCTAATTATAAAATCGTAATTACTCGACCGCCACCCAAAAGATACGGGTTTCAGACACCAAGTTGCTCGAAGTGGGGAGAGAAGGCCCAGAGCGAACTCCGCGAGTCTGACGGCGCGTTTAGCAATTCGACAAAAATTATAATATGTATCTTGAGTAGCTGAGAGCCCTCATTTGATATCTCAACCTTTCTTGGCGCTGAGCATAGCACTCTCCTGACGGAGTTTCGGAGACAAGACCGTTTGAATGGGGAGCCCGCGTCAGCTAGCTACTAAGCGACCCAACGATCAAGTATCCAAATGGTATCTACTCGCTATTCCAATCTTGAGTTAAGAATCGTTTCGGCTCTGTCCAGCGAAAACTGTTCCGGATAATATTTGGCTAAGGCTTCTAACTAGCTCGACTTTGAAAATTGTTTTACTGCTCAGGCCGGTTTGGCTCGGCCTTTTATACGCGAGTTCCCCACTTTTCCAGGGATTATGACGTATGTGATTTCGCGTACAATTTACATATAATTGTTAATTATACGTTAATTAATAAAGCAAATGATTTTCTAACATTGCCAATGATGTTCTCCGAAGAGTAGTTAATGTTTTTAATACAAAAATAATTAATTAATAGTGTATTAGCGAAAACATATTATCTGTCCTTTTCTACATCTTACGCACGTACGCCAGTAAGAACCTGAACTATATGCCGAAGCATACGACACGCCGGAATATTCCATGGAACGTTATTACTGTTCATTATCTATTCGGGTTAACAAAATAGTATCGGACTTTGAGTGTCGGTAATTAAACTTAACATAACATCTGCTAATTTTATATATCGATGGATTTGATTAATTAATGATTTTAATGACAAATAATACTGTTAATTGAAATTATATGTTCTGTCTCCTTTTAAAGATTGCGCGCTAATTCTAAGAAATCCTGGCTAGCGTCGTGTCACGTAGGCACGTAGGCATCGCGTATGAAACATTTACAATATATATTATTTATTCAAATAAACTAACATTTGATTTTGATTATCAATGATTCAATTCTAACATATCATTAAATTGGCTTTCCTATATTTTGATTCAACGAGTAATTATTTAATAACTTTTATATTTAACATAGTTAACGAAAATGTATTATATATTCTATCCTTTCCTAAATATATCGCACCCTGTCTATTCTCCTGAGTTAGAATCGCGGCGCGTGGAATATTCTATACAAAATTCTTATAATACATTATTTATTTAAACAAATGAAATGATACATGAATCCGAGAATTTATAATTGAACTTAACATTTAACTAAGCCGCTCATACGTTTGTCGGACCTAAAAATTATTTAATAACATAATATCTGCAAATAGAAAAATATATCTATATACATGTTACCGACAGTTCGACTAATATTTGATGGTAATCGGTATGTCTAATGTCGTGGTCGGTAATAGAAAAATACAGTCGGTAATGTAAAACTAATGGTATTGTGAAAACGAAAATAAGATTGCTATTGGGGTTTTTCCCAGAAGATATAAAAACAAGAAAAAATTTCCTCAGGAATGTTACAGAATCGTCGATATCCACCCTGGACCAGACGGCATAGCCAGAGCAGCAACCATAAAAACTACCACTAGAGAGTTCAAACGTTGCGTCAAGAAGCTATGCCCTCTTCCTAATAATTGAGTGTCAAAACCAACTATATTCACAAAAACATTTGTAGATTAAGACATAAGGAATAATTGTAATTCAATTCAGTTTTCCGTTGCGTGCGATATAATTTAAGCATAGAATCGCTGTTCATTTCAAAATATTACAGTAAGTCTTACTTGTTAAGTTCGTTACATCAACAATTGTATTCAAGTAACAACAGATCATTTTATTGAACGTGTCCGTTCAAGGGGGCCGGCATGTTGAAGCCCATTTATGGTATATAGATCAGCATCGGTAACATAGCCGATAACGTCGATAAGTCGATCACGGAACCGTGACCCCTTGGTCGGTAAAGACTCCAAGGGGGCCCAAAAGCGCGCCAGGGCTTTGTGCGAACAATAGAAATAAATGACTGTCGCAAACAGGACAAAATGCGTTGGAAAAACCGCGTGCATCGAACACTATCGTCTTGTACCTCGAGCAGAATACACCGGAATATTGTAATTTTCTAAAACCGAACTGTGTCACCCCGATCCGTTACCGGAATAGTATCGAAATTGAACATACTCCTTTTGGCTGAGAAGCAACGCAATTTAGTTTTTTTTTCTCACCACCGACGTTAAACCAAACGTCGGGATATAACAGTTACAAAGCGAAACATTTTAGCAAGTATTGCAAAGATCTTCGATCCGTTAGGCTTGCTTGGCCCTATCATTTTATCTGCAAAGGTCATCATGCAGGAATGTTGGAGAGTCAAGATTGGTTGTGACGAATCGGTACCCCAAGAGTTGCATGCGAGATGGAGTTCGTACGCTGAACAACTCAAACTCATTCGCGATTTGAACATTGATCGTCGACTTTTAAGCGAAAATCCGACCCGGATTGAAATCCATGGTTTCTGCGACGCTAGTAAGCATGGCTACGGTGCATGCCGTTACGTTCGTTCGAGCAATCCTAACGGATGTGTTCTCGTCCAGCTCGCGTGCTCTAAATCTCGAGTTGCTCCGATTAAAGAAATCACGATTCCTCGACTTGAACTGTGCAGCGCACAGATTCTCGCTCGACTCTATAAGGAAGCGCATCCAACTTTTGACTTTCCAATAAACCGAGCAGTCTTCTGGTCAGATTCTACAATCATGTTGCAATGGCTTAAGAACTCACCAAGTTTGTTGAAAATTTTCGAAACAAATCGCGTCTCGGAAATATAAGTGCTTGATGGCTCAATCGAATGGCGGTACTTGCGGTCCAGCAATAATTTGGCGGACGCGCTGTCGCGAGGACAGGGTCCTGCAGAATTCTTACACGTAACAGTTGGTTTGGAGGGCCAGCCTGGCTTGGTCAATCCGAAAATCAGTGGCCTGTTGATGCTGACTACCCTATCTCGGACCTCCCAGGACTGAGAAAAAACATATGTTTAGTTACGGCCACGATTGTTAACAAGTTTTTCGACCGTTTCTCATCTTATTCTAGGTTATTAAACGTTGTATCATATATTTACCGGTTTTGCCATTCTAATAATGTCAAGGGAAAGTCCGTTCGCGTCCAGGAAAGATTAGAGACTGAGAGAAGGGTTGTTTACATCGTCCAAAAGGAACGTTATCGCGATGAAATCGAACGCTTATCAAATTCAAGCCGAGTGAATGATAGCAGACTCGCCGCGCTTGACCCGTTCCTTGACGAGTATGGATTGTTACGCGTGGACGGCCGATTACTGAATGCAAAAATTTCCTCCGATCGGAAGCATCCCATTTTGCTACCGTAGCATCATCACGTCACGGATTTGATTATCCGAGAAATTTATGAAAATGCCTATCATGCCGGTATTCAGAGTACTTTGCATACGGTACGGCATCGGTATTGGCTTCTTGACGGTAAAAATCAGGTACGAAAAATCGTGCGTCGCTGCGTTATATGTATTCGTCATTGGCCGACTCCATTGCAAATTCATATGGGAAACTTACCGAAATCATGTGTCGAAAGGGCCCCCATTTTCGATCATACCGGCGTGGATTTCTTTGGCCCGATTTTTATTAAGGAAAAGAAATATCGGAATCGAGCGCGAGTCAAATCATACGGTTGTGTTTTTATTTGTATGGCGACAAAGGCAGTGCATATATGTAGAGATCGTTAGTGATTTAACGACAGAGGGATTTTTAGGCGCGTTTCGGCGTTTCATCGGCCGTAGAGCCAACCCTTCTCACGTTTATTCGGACAACGGAACGAACTTCGTAGGCGCGAGCAATCAACTTCGCGAGTTATATGCTCTGTTCGGTTCCGAGCAATTCTGGGAGGACTTGAGCAATTTTGCTGTGTGAAGAAATGTTAACTGGCACTTCAATCCGCCTTTATCTCCGCACTTCGGCGGTATTTGGGAGGCCGCCGTGAAGTCGTTTAAGCACCACTTCAAGCGCGTCGTGGGCGATCAACTTCTTACCTTTGAGGAAATTAATACGTTCGCTATTGAAATAGAGGCGATTTTAAACTCTCGCCCTCTATGTTCGATTAGCACTGACCCTAATGACCCGATAGCTTTAACACCTGCTCATCTTTTAGTAGGTCGCCCTCTACCCATGCTGCCCGAGGAGAACCTGTTGTCTGTTCCAGCTAACCGCCTAATAGTATGGAGATTCGTTACGAAGGCCCGACAGGATTTTTGGAAGAGATGGCAATTGGAGTATCTAAGCAAATTGCAAAAACGGCAGAAATGGTTTAATAGTAATGACAATCTCGAGCTTGGATCCGTCGTCCTCATCATCGACAAAAATCAACCCTGCATGAGGTGGCAACTGGGAGCAGTTCAGGAGGTTCATCCCGGAAGCGACGGGAACGTCCGAGTCGTCACCATAAGAACAGAACAAGGAATACTTAAGCGAAATATCACACAACTATGTCCTTTACGGACGGTAGCATAACATCCTGTATGATTTTTGTACACCACACACACACAAACATTTACACAACAAACCTTTATTTTTTGTTTGTTTGCTTGATTCCCTCGCAACGGGGGGAGTATGTTACATCGAAATTTTTAAAATCCGCGCGGCTGGGCTAGCCGCCCCTGAACTTCCTAAGATGGGCGCAAAAAAAAAAATTAAAGAGCCACGTTCTGGGCGATGCATCACCAACTCATGAGAGATGTGAAAAAGGAACTCGACTTAGCGACGCGATACACAAGCAGGTCAGTTTTTTCATGGCGATTCATAGAATCATTTGCGTCAGTATAGACAGGTTTTTTATCAATTCAATTAAAAAATTCATACAACAGAATACATCGATCTTTGATAACAAGGTACGTTACTCCACAATACTGTAGGGTAGAGTAGTGTTTTAAGAGTGACGTCGCCGATACTGGCGTCGTGAATGCGATAAGCAATGCGGAAGTGAATTCATTGAATCCTCCGATATCTATATAATCTTTTGTCTTTTGCAATTTGGTTACGAGGTAACGGAAGATAGTTTTAAGAGTTGAGAGTCGGTGTTGAACCCTTGAGTTGTGAACGTCGTGGAATTTGATATTTAGTTAAAACGTTATTGATTATAATTAAGTTAATTATATTTTATAGCGTTAAAGTGAAGAATTGTAGTTTTAAATATTTAAATCGTTCTTATTAAAATTCATTAATAAAATTCCTATAATACCTTTTCTGTACTTCAATAATTAAAAAGCGGTCGCAAGACCCAACGCACGCGATCATTTATGATCCGTAGAGGAGTCTCGCTACGCGCACTCGCTCTGACTACACACGCGGTCATTTATGACCCGTAGAGGACTTGCGCCACGCGTACGCACTCTGGTTACACGCACACACCTCACACCCACACTCACATGAACATATTAAATAAATAAATTTCACGAGGTTTTAGGCCGCAAGATCTTTCTTCCTCGCGGTTAACCTCAAATATTGTTGTTGCTTTTTTATTAACCAGTACCTATCCTTTCACATGAATCACGTGACTCAGACACGAAGTTTGAGTCTCGACGTCTCAACATACATATTGTAATAGTGTTTGCATGCTTATCATAAACAGGTTGTGTGCACTTCTGACAGCTTCTTCTTGTTTTTCTGTATTTTTTGACGCGGTTTCGATATGTTTGTTCGCAACGACGATCGGCCGTCACACTCGAAGCTTTCGCTCACGCTGTAGCGCGCCCGGTCTATGCGCGCTCTTATTGGTCAATGTTTTTTGCTAATAACTCGAAAATGGAGCCTCAACCAATATTTTGGCAAAGGAAAAAGCAGTTCAGAATAGCCCCACCTACCTCCCCTTTTCGGCTCTTACACTTATTGTGGGACACCCTTTATATATATACACGCTAATATCACATAAATATGAAAGGTAACTCAACATCACATTAGTAAAGTTATACCTAATTATAGGGATTACGATAGGATCAAATATTATTTTATTATTGTCAATATTATTACTAATAACATAATATTATGGCAATATGAGCCTAAATAATATAATATATACTAATGCACACAAATATATATATAAAAGAAAAGGATGAAAAGCAGAGTCATACTACAATTTATAACGGTGTCGTACTTCTTCGATATTCTATGCCCTGATTGAAACTGCGAGTTGATTGAGACGGCAAATTGTTATCCTCGACCTTTACAGTGTCCTCGTCCAAGTATGCAGCCTCTTCGGTAGCCCCCATGTTACCTCCTCTGCTCCTGTAGACTATGAGGTCACGTGATGCTTCTCGATATTCCCTTCGGATTTCGGAATCAAAGGTGCAATTAATAAAGTATTATTAAAAGATGTTCTCCAATACTGTACGAACTGGAATACATACAGGATAATGAAAATAATCAGAGGTATCATAACTTTTTTTTGAGGCATTTATAAGGATTTAGGAAGTGTCCACATACTTTTGAGCGGGGTGTACTCTTCCATTCCCTCTTCCATTTCCCTCTTCCGTCCCTGACTGTCTTTTTCAGGACAAATCCTCCTTGCGTTTTGCGTGTTCTCCTTACGTCGATCAAAAACAATCAAAAACATCTCTATTTTGTATAAATTATATTTTTTAGATCTTACATCTATTTTTAACAGTCTAATTACCGCCGCAAAGGTTGTATTGGGATCGTCGAACTCTCAACATGGTTTACGTTATAAGTACATTGTATCACTTATAACTACATACATTTTATAATAATTATGTTTCTTTCAATAACAAATATAAATTTTTACAGGACCGTGAACAATTCACGACCATAGAGGGTCGATTGAAGTAATCAAACTCCGTTTCGTTTTGAACGTAAGTATATTTCATCACTTGAAACTACATACACTTTGTAATAATTATATTCCTTTCAATGTAATAAATATAAACCTTCACAGGACCGTGAGCAATTAACGCACCTCCAGTTTATCAACTCTGTGTTCGATTTTCATCGTAAGTATTAATTGTATCAATTACAAATAAACAGATTTTGTATTGATTCGGTTTCTTTCAGTGAATCGAATATAAATGATGGGCGATTCAGCCCGAAATACAGCTCGCCGAGGTCGTCCAGGCAGAACACGTCCACGGGGTACTGTTACTGGCAACAACTAACGCCGGCGTAATTCAGAAACAATGTCGCAGAGTCGCTCTGTGACAAATTTGTCAACATCTCACTGCCACGTCCGTGATTCCACCGTGCCGTACACCGTTTCATCAACGAGCTCCGCATTGCCAGCTAATGCACGTACCATCGGCCAACCAGCCACTTATGGCGATATAGAACCGGAGGGTGAAGTTCTGCCATATACCGGATGGCGCTGCTTTGGTCCGCAGTGGTTGGTCCCCACAGAACAAGATGAACAAGGTAGACCTACACCGGGTAGACGTGCCGGGATTGACGAACGTCGACGTCGATTACAGCGTGAACAAAAGTATCGCATAAAAGAACGGCAAGAAGTCGAACGACGAACCGGAGTAGCTATGGCCACAAAATCATCGACGGATGCCTGCTATTATAACCTTGGCCCGATGAATGCCCTCTGCATTCATTGTTCAGCGAAACATTTCGAATCAGAGCGCACAGAGTCTGGACACTTCTCATCATGCTGCTCAAACGGAAAAGTCGTATTTAATCTAAGAACAATCCATCCGTATTTTCTTGAGGTGTTCACAAACCCAATGGAAAATGACTTCAAATATTTCCAAGAATATAGCCGCTACCTCAATTCTGCTTTTGGCTTTTGTATTCTCGGCCTCACGATAGAAAATCGTCCGTCTGGCGCTGACTATTTAATTGGGAAGGGCGAAATCTTTCATCGAATTGGCCCATTGCATCAGGAAAATATTCAAGGGAATAGGGCAACGTTACCATATGCTTCGGCTTATTTTTGTGATGTACAAACCGCAACCAAATTACGATACGAGGCCACAAAATTAAGATGTCGGATATTACAGGAAATTCACAGTATCATCCACAAAAATTCGGCTCTTGCTCAACAGTATGTGCATGCGTATGAAAAAGAACGAGAAATGACTCGTCGCAACCAGACACGGCCTACGGTTTATATAAAACTGCTACCGGGACCTGCCGGAGCAGGTATCCACGTTGGACCTTCCAACGACACGCGCTAATATTGCTGTTCTATATGATGCACATGATGGTCTACCACGACAGCAGCACCAATTACCTATTCAAAACCGTGCAAGTCATACCCTCATAATAGTCATTGTAAAGAGGCACTTTTTTTGCCTCGTTACGAGTGGCCATCAGGCGCGCCGGCCTCCCTCCTCCGCCCAGGCGACATCCTCGCCGCCGGAGCGAATGGAGGGATGAATGTGTTTTTTTTTTATTATAAACAACGCGTCCTCCCATTCCACCCCCTACTACGCACCGCGGCCTCCAGACGGAGAAGGAGCCACGTCCCCGGTCGCGAGGAACCTCCACCCGAGCGATGGAAGCGCGGAATGGGCCCACCGGAGAACCACCAGCCGCCGCTGACCGGTCGTCGGGCCACCCCGTCATCCTCCGCGGGGGCGACCGGCAGCCAAAGAAGAGGGATGCCAGGCCTGGGGACCAGCCACCCCCAGCCACCACCCGAAGGGGGCCCCAGGACCTGGCCACCAGAGGAGCGCGGTGGTCCACCTCCGACGCCGAAATCCCCGGGGAGGGGGAACCCCGCGCACCGGGCGACAAACGACGACGGAAGCGCAGAAGCTAGCGAGCCGCGAATTAGAACACTCACGTTGCGAGCGCCCCTAAAGTTCTTTTTTTTTCAAAAGTATTGTTAATAGTTTCTTTTTCTTTTCTTGTTTTCATTGTCCCCCTTACATTTTTCTCCTTCTTTCTCCCCCCCCCCCCCCCGGTTTTTGTGTGTTTCTCTTTTTTTATTGTTCGTTGGTGTGCTGTGAGAGTGAGAGGAGTGGACGGGATCGTTAGCCGTACCGTGCTGGAAAGGAAAGGTAAAACGCATTTTCTTGCCAAAAGGCGATTTACGTCTTTCCGTTGTGAGTGTGTCTGCGTGTGCGTGTGCGGGTGGTACCTGACCGTAGGACCACCCCCCCCCAGCGACGAGGACAAGAGAGGCCGCGTACCGTATTTTTTCTTCGACCTTCGCGTCTCCGCGTGATACGCGTCGGTACCGCGCTAATTACATTTTCCCTTTCTTGTTATATTTTCGAATCTAGGACCAGCGTCCCCCTTTTGTCCACACCACAGCGAGGGTGTGCTCTCGTGCGTGCGTTCGCGTTTGTTTTACCGTCGCGCTTCTCTTTCTTTTCTTTTTGTACCGCGAGCCCCCGCGCCGCGAAAACCCCTTCGCGTTTGGCGAGTGCGGACCCTTTTCCCGGCCGTAAATTGTACCGCGAGGGGCTCGTTTTCATTTTGTCAGATCGGCTCAATTCGATTTCAATTAAAGATTACCCTTTCGCTAATACTCGCGGGTCGTCTAATTATTTCTTGACCCCCCCTGATTTCCGCTTTCGTCTGAGCAGCCGGAAGGGCGAATACCCCGGACTAGTGCCTTTGCACTGGCGCCCGGAATTAAAATCGTCCGTGGTCGTGTACGTAGGTAACAGGAGGGCCACTTTCCCTGGTCGCCCTCCCCCGAAGGGAACCTACTTTTCGTCCCCCGGACCAGTACGTCACATCATATACTCATAACCATGCAATGTTGTACCCTCTTCTGGACCCATATTCCATAATTGGATGGTATCCCGGCATCCATCATGCATTTCAAACCGGCAGTAGAAACTATGTAACCATTCGCGAACACGCCATTTACCAAATGGCCGTTCGCGATGACTAGGAGTACTTGCAGGATACTGGCAAGCTATTCCTGCAATGGTTGGTCGACAAAGCGCTTCGCGTTCAAGAGGATAAGCTGAAGTGGCTACAAGAGAACCAAAATGCTCTTCGTCGCGATACCTTACAAAACATTGGCGACTTCAACAATAATGTGAGCAGAACTGCTACATCGAACGTAGAAACAGTGAATCCGGAAACGAGTGTGCCAATATTGCTTCCATCCACCTTCATCGGCAGCCCAAGACATTCCATGAATACGCTACAAGATATGTTAGCTATGTCGATGCAGCTTGGTGCAGCGACATTCTTCGTAACCGTTACAGTTAACCCTGCTTGGCCTGAAATTGAAGAAAACATAAATCCGGGAAACAGGCGCGATTTAAAACCCGATATTGGCAACCGCGTGTTTCATTGTAAACAGAAACGATTCAAATACCACGTTCGCATTGGATAATCGCGGTTGATCCACCGTATAATTCACGGGATCCAGAGGATCCAGAGATATCCTCTGTACCGTCGAGGAGACAACGGCCGGCATGTTATGAAAAGGCGCGTGCACATACAAGTTCGTTTGGACAACCATCACGTCGTACCGTACAATCCTTATCAGGCAAAGATGTTCGGTTATCATATTAATGTGGTACACCTTTCGGGTATTCGCGGCATTAAATATATCTTTAATTATATAAATAAGGGCCACGATGTCGCACACATTGCCGGGATTATTAGATCTGAGACTGGCAATGAAATAAAAAGATATCGTACGGTACGTTACATGCGTTCATCCGAGGCTCATTGGCATCTGATGAAATACATGTACGGCCTTTCGCATAACGTACAGTGGCTTACGGTGCACACGAGGGATGATCGTACGGTGTACTTTGCCGATGGTCAAGCAGGTGTCGCGGCCGAGACAGCAGCCAACTGCGATACTCAGATAACAGCATTCTTCCAACTAAATGCAACAAACCCTACAGCTAGAAAATATCTATACCGTGACCTTCCACAAGAACTTGTTTGGAATAAAAACAAAAAAACCTGGACCGCCAGTATTCCGCCATACAAATCGAATTTGACGTGCCTTTCAAGTACCGCAGAATAATCCAGAGTTAGTTGCCACGCGTCTTTTGCTGCACCATGTCAAGGGCCTGCGCTCCTGGGACGAGCACTTCACGTATGAAGGAAGAGTGTACGCCTCCGCTACTGAAGCTTGCCACGCCCGATGCCTGATCAATAGCAGTACTGCATTCGAGGAAACACTACACGAAGCCGCACAATGCCACCATCCACGGGCTTTCCGTATAATTTTCAGACAATTACTTGCTATCACCCGTCCATCAAATAGTTGCACAATGTGAGAACTTCATAAAGATGATCTTCTTATTCACGATCTGATACGTATATACAGCAACAATGACGTTCTCCGTTTCGCAAACGGACTTCGTGATATAAGATCAATTGCCGAGGCCAACATGGTAGATTGGAGAAATTTAAACTTTCCACAACCGCCGAGTTCCGTTTGTGGCTAATTGAGTTCATTCGATGAATACAGGGTGTCTCACAACTAGTGTAGGTCCCGGAAATGGGGGGTAGCTGACATTATTCTGAACAAGATTTCCCTTTGCAAAAATGGGGTTTGAAGCTTCGTTCTTGAGTTATTACGGAAAAACACTGACCAATCAGAGCGCGAGAATAGCGCGCGCCCAGACGCGAGAGCAACAGCTTCGAGTATGACGGTCGATCGTGATCGTGAACAAGCGTATCGATACCGCGTCGGTATAACAGGAAACTATTAGGTGAAAATTAAATCGAATAACAAATTAAGAAGTTAAGAATAATATTAAGTTCTTCATTATTCATAATAGGAGATAAACCCATTAGTTATTGTTTATCCAGACCAAGTATATTGTATTTTTTTTATGCCTTCGAAAAGGAATAAAGAATAAATTTTCGAAAATTAATTTTCTCAACTATTCTAATGAAGCAAACGAATAAATTCACGTTTTAAAACGAATGAGTACCATGTCTATGAAATGAGATAGATCTGAAACGGAATATGTAATACAGTAACTCACTGAAGTGAAATAAATCAATTCCTGCGTACGTTTAATTGTAAAAATTCACAAACAACTTAAATAAAACTTACCCATTGATCCATGAAAAAACTAGCTCAGATAAAAAATATTTGTGTCACCGGGTAGATCCACCGATCAGAGTATCAACAGCTGATGTCCTGGCAGGGTCAATGAACTCTCAATTTATTTCACTGTCTCTTTCTAATAATTGCACAACATAAGCACAACCGGTAAACGGAACGAATGAAAACGCGTGAACGATTATTCATAGATATGTATGTTCAACGATACTTTAAAATTCCCATTATAACGTATCCGAATTGAGGAATCGTTATTAAATTATATTTTAATAGAAGATATTGTTGAACGGGCCACGGATCTCGGTTTCGTTCTCGATCGCGAGGCGTACGTCGCAAACGGTTGCTATGCAACGGTGATCTGTTGATCGACTACGGCGTCGATCGAGACAGTCATTGTGGAAAGAAACCAGCCGAACTAAAATGTATCGTAGTTTTTAATCGAAAATTCCGCTTTCTTGCTTTCGAGAAAATGTAGTTAAAATTATTTATAAATATTCGTTCACGTGTTTTCATTCGGCCTATTTACGTCTCGGGCTCGCAGTGACCAATTAGTGAAAAGTGACAGGGAAATGTGATAATGAAAGCTAATAATGAAAGATGACAGTGATTGGTGACAATGAAATAAATTGAGAGTTTCTTTGTGGTGATTTATTTTTTCTAACGGTAAGGATTGGTGGATCCTCCCGGTGACAGAGATGCATTCTCATCGTGACTATTTACAGTTCAATGGGTAAGTTACATTTAAATTTGTTAATTATTCGATTTAAATTTTTATTTGTTGAATGGAAAAGTTATTTAATTTTCCAAAAATGAGAATTTGTTCTTTTTCATCATCACAATATCTAACGAGAATAATTTTCCATATTTTATCTATTATTTCTTTGCGACAACGGATAAACGTATCGAATAAATTTGATTTATTCTGATTACGTGAGTAAGGACTAATTTCTTTATTTCTTATCCATTAATGAATGATAATTCAACAATAATCCAGATTTTTTTATTCGTTATTCGATGTAACTTTCACCTAATAGTTTCCTGTTATACCGACGCGTTATCGATATGCTTGTTCACGATCACGATCGACCGTCATACTCGAAGCTGTCGCTCTCGCGTCTGACCGCGCGCTATTCTCGCGCTCTGATTGGTCAGTGTTTTTCCTTAATAACTCAAAAACGAAGCTTCAAACCCCATTTTTGCAAAGGGAAATCTTGTTCAGAATAACGTCAGCTACCCCCCATTTCCGGGACCTACACTAGTTGTGAGACACCCTGTATATTCTACCAAACGAGGATTACCGTGGCCGCCTAAATCAAGGATAAGAACATGCGTACAACACTATCATTCAAACTCGCGAACAATCGTACACAGGTCCTACATGCTTCTTCCTGGATGGCCCAGGTGGGACGGGTAAAACATTTCTCTGTTAGGCACTAATACACTATTTTAAAAGTAACGGTCACGTCGTAGTTCCATCGGCTTGGACCGGTATCGCGGCTCTTCTCTTGCCACGAGGACGAACATCGCATTTCTTTTTTAAATTCCCTGTTCCACTCCTGGAAGAGTCGAACTGCAGTCTTAGCCGTGCTAGCGACGGAGGCCGACGTTTGATCGACGCGAAACTAATAATAATGCAGGAGGCATCAATGTGCTAAAGGTGGACGCTTGCGGCTATGGATCGTATACTGAAAGACCTAACTGGTGTCCATGGTCGACCATTTGGTAGAAAAACAATCTTACAATGCGCACCAGTTATTCCACATTCTCATACAGGCTCAAATATCGCCGAATCCATTAAGAGTAGTAATCTTTGGTCGGAATTTCGCATTCTTCACCTCACGCAGAATCTACGAGTAAAACCAGGAGAAACAGACTTCGCCAAATATCTTCTCTGTATAGGAGATGGTTCCGTCAACATCACCGACATCGATATAACCAGCATCCCTAAAGACATAATATTTCATGGATCGCCGCAAGATCTAATCAACTGGGTATATGAAAGCAACCTTGCCGAACCGAACCCCGATAACGCATTACTGTGCCCTCGCAACAATCATTGAGATTATATAAATAATCTAATCCTAGACAGACTTGAAGGAGATGAACGAATTTACTTCTCAGACGATCAACTTATAGATCCATCCGCCGCAGCAATTGCTGACTACCCACCCGAACTTCTGAACCACGTCGAAGTGGCTGGCTTGCCTCCCCATCAACGTCGCCTCCGTGTTGGTGCTATCGTGATGCTGATACGAAACATGTCTCCTGTGGATGGTTTGGTAAACGGGACACGACTACGTATCTCCTTTCTAGGGAATTGTATCTTCAGGGCAAATATAATTACCGGCACCAACATTGGGCAGAACGTAATAATACCACGGATAAAATTTATACCCAGCAACAGTACATTGGACGTGGATTTCAGTCATGAGCAATTCCCAGTTAAGCTCGCTTTCGCGATGACCATAAATAAATCACAAGGACACACACTTAAACGTGTCGGAATATACCTCAAATAACCTGTATTCGACCACGGGCAATTATACGTTGCTATGAGCCATGTGTAACGATTCTGGAGCTATGCACAGAAATCTACAGCGCTCGTGAGGCAAAGAGCGGTATTTACCTACTGAACGACTCGAATCTATAATAACTAAATCCAAAGAATGTGGGATTCGTGTGGTGTGCGGTTAAGGAGTGAAATCCACAGGTCAATACCTTTCAAAAAGCAGGTTTATTCAGTAAAATAATGATGAGAATGATTAACAAATAACAATTATAACAAAATAGGAAAAGTATATGTAATATAACTAATATAATGAACGACTAGATCAAAGAACTAAAGAAATATTGTCGTATAAAGAACAGAACTCTATAAATTAAATAATACGCGATTTGTAAGTATATGATGAATTTAACGCAATTTCTAGTTATCAATCTCAAAGTCCTATGTTTTGATTTATCGTCAAGGCTAACTCGACTACGCTTTTACAATATTAATAAGACTTGAAATTATAAGTATTTATGATTCGTACTCTTTCTGTTTTAACGCAGTTACAAAATCTAACAAAATTGATACGTTTCTTGCTCTGCGATGAATCCTACCTAAGTCTGATTCTTCCTCGAGGCTAATTACGCTTTTGCAAAGTTAACAATATTAATACTTCCGAAGTCTAGCGGTTTGCGGAATCCTACCTAAGTGTGATTCTCTATCAAGCTTGACTCGATTCGCTTTTACAATATTAATAGATTAATACTTCAAATCGATTTCTCTAACGCGGTGTAGTCGACTACGACAGTGACAGAACAATATTTCTTTTATAGATTCAAATCCTAAGATTCGCTCGATTCAAGATTCTAACTTTATGTAAAAATATGTGATTCGTCGGAACAGTTACTCTTTTTAATTTGACTCGACAACTAATTGTCTATGACCCTTTTAGCCAGAGCGCACATTGACACCCAAGCCCAGATCGCTTAATTGGGGAGCCTGTTGTTCACTGGCTACTAGAACGACCCAACGACCCAGAATCAGATGAACAGCATACGTCCGACAGGGTAGCAAATTAATATGACTCTAATTATAAAATCGTAATTACTTGACTGCCACCCAAAAGATACGGGTTTCAGACACCAAGCTGCTCAATAGGGAGCCTGCTATTAGCTGGCTACGGAACCACCCAGAGCTAACTCCGAGAGTCTGATGGCGCGTATAGTAACTCGACAAAAATTACAATATATGAGTAGCTGAGAGCTCTCGTTCTGATGTCTCAACCTTTCTTGGCGCTGAGTATAGCACTCTCCTGACGGAGTTTCAGATACAAGACCGCTTGAACGGGGAGCCTGTTGTTCACTGGCTACTAGAACGACCCAGCGATCAGGTATCCAAATGGCGTATACCCGCACTTCCAATCAAGAATTAAGAATCTTTTCGGCTCTGACCAGCGAAAACTGTTCCGGATTATATTTATCTACGACGTGTAACTAGCTCGACTTTGAAAATTGTTCTGCACCCTAAGCGGGTTTCGTTCGGCCTTTTATACTCGAAGACCTTTCACTTTTCAAGGTTCTGGAAAACTACCCTCGTGTTCGACGTGTATAATTTTGCGTACAGTTTTACATACAATTTTTATATATTTCTTAATTAAACGTTAATTAATGAATTAAATGATTTCCTAATATCGTCAATACTGTTCTCTGGATAGTAGTTAATGTTTTAAATACGCAAATAATAATTAAATAGTGTATTAAGCGAGAAACGTATTCGCTGTCTTTTTCGCACGCATTTCTATAAGGATCTAAGCTATATGTTGAAGCATATGATGCTTCAGAATTTTCCATAGATTAATATTACAAATTATTATTTATCTGAATTAACAAAATAATATCCGACTTCGAGTATCGATGATTAAACTTAATATAACATTGGCTACCTATATGTATTAATGGATTTGACGAATTAATAGTTCTAATGACAAATAATAATGTTAATAGAAATTATATACTCTGTCTCTCTCTTTAAAGATTGCTTGCTAAATTCCAAGAAATCCTGGCTAGCTTCGTGTCACGTAGGCACGTAGGCATTTCGGAGTATTGCGTATGAAACATTTAAAATATATATTATTTATTTAAATAAACTAATATTTGATTTTGATTATTAATAATTCAACTTTAACATATCATTAAATTAGCTTTTCTATATTTTGACTCAACAAATAATTATTAATAACTTTTATTTCTAACATTATTAACGAAAATAAATATTCTATCCTTTTCTAAATATATAGCGCACTCTTTCTATTTCCCTGAGTTAAAGTCGCAGCGCGTGTAATATTCTATATAATATATTAGTTGTTTAAATAGGAGAAATGAATCTGACGTTTGATAACATAACTTAACAATTAATTAATTTGCTCATATATTCGCTAAATTAAATAGCTATATAATATTCATAAATCAAAGTACATATATATATATATATATATATATATATATATATGTATATTTGTTACCGACAGTCAAAACTAAATTTCTATGGTAATTGACATGTCTAATGTCGCGGTCGGTAAATGAAAATTACGGTCGATAATAGAAATTAAATATACCTCTGGAGAATGAAATAAAAGTAGCTTTTAGGCGCTTAAGGGGACGAAAAAAAAACGAAAATTCTTCAGGGATGTTACACATGTAACATCACGCTCAAATCTACGTATTCTAATCGGCCACCAACCCTTCTCAACACATCCGCATCCATCGTACACAAAAAATATTGTGTATAAACAACTACTAATCGATCACTAAATATCAATTTCCGACATATCACTCTTTCCACAATTTCATACCTTAAACGCAATTTTAAGAAGACAACCTATTTGCTAATGCCACATTCAATTTATATACTCGATCGGAGGATAACAATCATCCCGAACCCTACTTCCAGTGACACCATGGGCCACTAGTTTATTATGATTCGTTTAAGGTAACCAAATTATTGTCATCCTTATTCCCAGACTATGGCCAATCAGACCGCCAAGTGTGAAGTACCGTTGGAAATGGCTCACACTGTAGATATACCGAAAAATACGAAACTTCGAAAAAGTGGTGGGGGTAAAAAATTTTTTTCAAAATCTTTATGAGCCTTATAGGAGAAACCTTTTTTTTTCAAAAGATGGCATTTTCGACACCATTTAAAACCCTGTTCGCGTTATTTACCGGACACCTTTTTTGAAACAGCTGTAGCCCTTTCAATGTTTATACCCTTATTCCCGCGTTGCTCTTGGGGTTACGAGCGCGTGCGTGGTGTCGTTGGAAAGGGCTCGAAGGGTAGATTAATTTTCGAGAAAAAAATGTTCGAAAATCGGGAGAGGGGGAAATTTTTTTTAAATCTCGAAAAAATTTAAAAACGACTAAAACATTTTTTTACGGCGTTCAAAAGAGCGGGAAAGACCATACTGTAGCGTACAAGAAAATGATGTAAAATGCGAGCGAATAAAATAGATTATTCGCTGTTAATCAGACATAAAATCTATTCGAAATCCTATAGAAATAGACAAGCTTCGATCGTTAATATTATATAGCGTCGCGAATATTCTAGAAAAACGAAAGATCTAGAATAATCGAATTGTATCCAGGCGCGTGAACTTGTAGGCCGCTCAAGCGGAGCGAGAGGCAAGGCGCGACACGCGAAGCCGCGAGCCGCGAGCCGCGAACTTAGCGACGGAACTGTTGATAACGCGGCCGCGGGATAGCAACCGGCGAATACAAATTAGGGGCTCGCGACAGGAGCCGGCCTATTTGGCAGTCTGAGAGAGAGGACGAGGTAAGGACCATCGGCCGCTCTTGGAGTAGCCTAAGGACTCCGGCAGAAGAGTTCGGCGATAATACTTGGACGCCTGCCTGGAGAATAGGGGGAGAGTACGGGAGTTTGTTCCTGGACCTTCCTCGACGCCTGTCGGTCGAGAGAGGACAGAGCATCTCCTGGACACCCCGAGTAAAGCACAGGAGAGTACGTGAGAATACTCCTGGTCGCACGTTCGTTATGGAGAGTTCGGAGAAAATACCTGGACGCTATTCGAACGGGAGATAACAGAGTTACTCCTGGACGCCTGATTGAACAAAGTTAGAGAGAATTTTGTAAAGTAGTCATGTTGTTAATGCGAAAGAAAGAAATTTATTTCCTGTACCAAATCCGTAAATCTCAAAATAAATCCTATTTTCCAGTTATCCTGATTTCCTGATTCCAAGTATTCCTTATCCGAATAAAACATGGCTATAATACGAAATTCCTTTTGACCGGAAGCTCTGGCTTCAAGTTCAGGTTATACAGGATGATTCACAGAAAGTGGTCCACCGTTATAATCTCCGAAACTATAGGCTTTAGAGAAAAATGTTTCGAACAAAAGTTGTTGGGCTTCCATTACTACATCCTTCTACACCAATTTCAGTTGTACAGGGTGATTCGGAAAAGAGTTTCGACGCAATGTCTCCGAAACTATAGGTTGTACAGAAAAATATTTCGAACAAAAATTGAAGGACTTCGGACACAGCGTCCTCCTTTCCATCCAGAATGTTATACAGGGTGATTCAAAAATGTAGTTCGCCGCAATATCTATGAAACTATTGACATTAGCAAAAAATGTTTCCCACGAAAGTTGTGGAGCTTCGGTAGCTGCATCCTTCTGTGCCTCCGTGCAATTATACAGGGTGATTCAAAAAATTATTTCACTCGAATATCTGCGAAAATATAGGCCATAGAGAAAAATGTTTCCTACAAAAATTGGACGCCTTGAGATACTGCATCATCCACTGTCTCCGCGGAGTCATACAGGGCGATTCGAACAATTAGTTCAACCCAATATCTACGACATTATACACTTTAGAGAAAAATATTTTCTACCAATATTGAAGGGCATCAGACACTGCATCCTTCTCTGCCCCATTGGAATGTATAGGGTGATTCAAAAATGTAGCTCACCAAAATATCTACGAAACTATAGACATTCGAGAGCAATGGTAAAAAGTGAACTCATATTCCTGATTCCACTTTATCCAGTATCGGCCGGGTCCACTAATAACTAGAACTCTTAAGGGAAAAGGATATTTTAAGTTGAGTAAGTATGGACATTTAAAACCGGTATTAAGAACGATGATGACGGCAGACAGAATACCATCGCAACGCGAGTCGATCTTGCGTCCTGTAAAAAGAAATTTGAATGCCCCTCAATTGGCCAACGAGAATTAGAGTTAAAAAAAAAAAAAATTGGTGACATGTTGTACGAGAATTTTTTGAAGTCGTCTATACCTGATGAGAATTTGGTCTTGTTCGAGAGTTACAGGGACAATCCCGTTGAGCCGAATTCGAAGATTTTAGACGCGTGGTTAGCGAAGCAGCCTCCTGCCGTCAGGCGTTATGCCTACGATGGTTTACCGTTGCATTTGAGACCGTTCAATCAATTTGACTACATGGTAAAGAGACTAAGGTGAAACCTCCATTGGAGAGTTCTGCATCAATAAAGTATGCAAGTGTGCTGACAATAGCGTACAATGCAAAATCTTTAAACGCCATATTTTGTCCTATTTTCAATATATTGACGGAGAGGTTACTGGCAGTTTTGTCAAAGAAAATTTTGGTTTTTACCGGTATGTCTAATGAACAATTTGAGAGGGAGTTGAATGCACGATTAAGTTCCTTTCTCGCAAGTATGATTTCTCAGGTTGAGAATGATTTCGCGAAGTATGACAAGGTTCAGCAGGAGAAGTTGCGCCGCGTAGTAAATCGACTCTTGCGTGATTTGGGTATGCTGGAGTGGTTACTGGAGATATGGAATAATTCGCACGTTAGATGTTCTTACATTCCAATCAGTCTAATTCAAATTTAATGGAAAAATTAAATAAAGAGTTTGTTTCTGATTTTTAAATTCTGATACACCGTTGATGCTTGGATTGAGATTTGTTATATCAAAATTTAAGCGAACAAAATCAGAATAGGGGTTAGCTTCATCTAAATCTTGCGACCAAATTAATACAATGGGATCAGTCATTTTACTGACAGGACTATTCTTTTTTTCATAAATTATTACATTCTGATTCGTATAGTGAAATTGAATGAAATCCTGATATGTTGGAGTAACAGTTAAATTAACAACATCTTGTCTTTGATTATTTCTTGAAACAAGTCTAGAGAGACCATCTGCATTACAATTTACGCGACCTGGCTTGTATTTTATAGCGCAATCGTACTCATTCAGCCTAAGACACCAGCGAACTAACTTAGAGGTTGGATTTTTACAACTAAACAACCATTGTAGGGGTCGATGGTCACTGTAAATTCTAAACTTTCGGCCGTACAAATAGGAACGGAAATGCCCAACAGAATTTACGATCGCTAATAACTCCTTTTCAATTGTAGAATAACTTTCCTCTGCTTTATTAAGGGGGGACCTCTATGTAGGAGGGCTCAAAAATTGCATTTTTTTTTATTGCTTAAAAAGTTACTTTGAAGCCTATAGAATACGAAATGCATTGGTATTTGGGGTGAATCATAAAACTATTGCTGTGAGAGCCTACACCCGTCACCCACCTTTACGTCGATCCAAGACGCGCGCGGTGATATAATTACCGGGGATGTGTTTATTTAATGTTTGAAGTGCTTCTATACCTGTAATAGAGTTTAGTCAGATGTTTTGGAAGAAGTACTTACAAGTAATTTTCAAAGTAATGGTAGGTATAAAAATTATTCAATCTCTAGTGCTGAAGTACGCTCAGGCAAATTAAACTTTAAACACGATTTTCTCGAAACTTGTTTTTTCGGTAAGTTGAATATCGGTGTACACGATTACTCAAAAACTACTTGACTAATCGGGCTGAAATTTTGTACACATTTTAATAGAAGTACTGTCTCCTGGCTGAATCTAAATGTAAGTTAAAATCATTGATATAAACATTTTTTTTATTGCAAAAAAGAGTAAAATTTTATGGAAAAATTTGAAACATTTTGTTCTGAAGTTTGTCATTTTTCCAATTCTTAATTTTTTTTCAATATTTTAGGTTCATCAATTTACCACAGCTATATACTAATCAGATTTCTTTGCTTGGCTGATTCGGATAATAAGAAAAGACACTAGAGTGTACACCGTTTTCGAAGTCACTTCGCGACGCATCTAACATATCATACTGTACCTCCGCCATTTTGTATTTTATTTGATCAACAAAAATTGAGAAATGAAGTGGAAGTACTTATTAAATAGTCCTCCAAACCTTACAAATATTTATTCATTCCTTACCCTTCAAAATAATTCCTGAAAATCAGGTTAATTTCGGCTTTCTACATAGAGGTCCCCCCTTAAGGGTTCTTGAAAAATACGAAATTGGTAAATCATGACACTCTTTGAGCTGGGAGAGAACCGCACCGATTCCCACATTCGATGCATCGGTAGTTAAAATAAAAGATTCAGTGAATTTTGGATATTGTAATATGGGCCCTTCGATTAATTTTTTCTTTAAAACTTGAAATGCTTCCTCCTGTTCGTTTAACCATACAAAATTAGAATCTTTTTTTAATAACTGCGTTAAAGGTTTAGCAATAGTGGAAAAATTGGAAATGAACTTCCTATAATAGCCGATCATACCTAAAAACATTTTGATATGCTTTTGATTTTGAAGATGCGGCAAGTTTACAATTGCTTCTACTTTTTTTGGATTTGGCTCAATACCTTTATCCGTGATTACATGGCCTAAATATTCACACGAATGCTGTAAAAGTTTACACTTATCTGGCTGTAGTTTGAGATTATTTTCGCGGAGCCTAGAGAATACATCTTTTAATTTCCGATTATGGTCTTGCAAATTCGCGGCATGCACAACGATATCGTCTATATAAACAAAACATTGAGTACCTATTAATCCTGCTAAAACAGCATTCATTAATCTTTGAAATCGTTTAGGTGCCTTTTTAAGTCCAAAAGGCATTCTGGTAAATTCAAAATGATCCTGGGGTGTTGTAAAAGCCGTTTTGAGACCGTCGGAAGGGTTCATCGGTATTTGGTGAAACCCGCTAGCCAGGTCTAATACTGTAAAATACTGGGCATGCCCCAGCTGGTCAAGGATGTCTTCTATATTTGCAAATGGGTAAGCGTCACCAACCGTTTTCTCATTTAATTACCTATAATCTATGACGATGCGCCACTTACGATTACCTGCGGAGTCCGATTTATTTGGTACGACTCATAAGGGGCTAGACCAGGGGCTAACAGAGGGTTTAATAATACCTTGTTGAAGCATAATTTCTATTTGTTTATTAACTTCATTTTTATGAATTTCCGGATATCTATAAGATTTTACATGAATTGGTTGTTCATCACTAGTAATTATATTGTGAGACATTGTGTTAGTACAAGTTAATAAATCCGTAGGCAAATGAAAAATGTCATTAAATTCTTCACAAATTTTGCTAATAAAATCGCGCTCTTCAGAGTTTAAATGATTAAGAGAAAGTTTTTCATTAAGTACCTTTAATCTCTGATTTAATCTTAGTATCTTGCTCCGGAGCTAATTTAAAAATTCGAGCTTGTTTTGATACTCGCTCAAGCGAAATCTGAGGAATTGGAATTTGCTTAATTACTGATGAGGTATTTACAATCGTGGTAACATAACTATTCTGATTTTGAACCTTTACAATCGCATTCGGAATTAGTACTGACCCATCATCTAACTCCTGCGACGAAATGATTCCTTCCGTTAATTTTAAAGGATGGCCATGGGCCCACATCCTGTTTCATCAGCCCAGAACGTTCCAGAACAATCTCCAATAAACATCCTTTGTTTTCGACCCACTATAAAAACACCCTCCTTTTATAGACCCCTCGCAGTTTACCTACCAGTATTTTACCTACCAGTTTACATACCCACCTCGTCAAATTCTCAAATAATCTCAGTTACAAATAGGGTCAATTAAGGTTAATCCTCGGGAGTCGTAATCGGCTCCCTCACGGATAATTCCGGAATATTGAACGAATAATATTATATCATCGCGCTTTGTACATCGAACACAGCCTGCAATTAATGAATATATATTGTTAAATGAATATATCTTCGAGTATTCGCTGTGCATTGCTCCTGTTCGTATAAGTAAGGATATACCTAAGACATAGTATTGGCAGTCAACGATTGATAACCTGCGTGATAAACTATTTATTTCATATAATCGGCCACCCCTGGCCATAACAAAGGGGTGACAGCGGTGCGATTGACTCAACACCGTGGTAAGATAGTCGTGTATTAATATTCCGAAGTTTAAGATTACTCATCGTAGAATTGCACGTGTGTAACGAGAGGGGCGCATGTTGGGACACATTCCAGAGATATCACCGAGCGTAAGATAACGCATTCCGGCCCATCGACTCAGCCGCTGCTACGAGACAAGCGCGCCCGTTCTTACTATGGTGGCCCTTATTTTTCGACTTCCGATTTTTTTTTGTCTCACCCCCTAAAATTTGTACACTTGGTGAAAAAATGATAATGTCAAAATTTCAGCATGATTGGATAACAGGAACCCGTGCCGCAATCGAGTTGAAGTTTTAAAATTTGCAGGATTTCAGCTTATCGTCCGATATGTTGGTGGCCTTTTATTTTAAAAGTATCAGTGAATATTTTGTAATGAAAATATAATTTTTTACACGTGTAATACCAGCATTTGCATTTAGCTTTCAACAATATACATAAAGTTATTAAATTTTAGCGTTAAACTTGATATGTAACGTAGCTTTTGATCCATCGGATAACGTGACTGCTAGGTAATTGGGAACTGTATACAAATTGTGCAAAAGTTGATATATTTTCTAAAAATCCTGATTGGATTATAAACGAATTTCTTTTAAAATCGTTATAAACAAAATATTCTTTATTAAAATTTAAGTTATATCTTATTGTCTAATGAATAAATTAGCCTATTATTAAATTGTACGTAGTTTTTAATATATATTCTGTGTTAATGTAGATTTGCTTACATCAGGATAGAGGCTTTTATAATTCTCAACTGTTTGTAAAAATGTATTGTGTTTCTTCTTCATTTTTGGTCAGTAGATTATAATATTCAGATATAAGTTTAACACCTCGTTCAGCGGTATCGTTAACCACTTTTAAATTTGTTGCAATTTATAAACCTTTTTGATATGAAACACCATTGTTCTACAATGAAGGGTCTTTAACCCTTCAAGAGGTTAAGAAGGCCCTTTTTTTTGAAGGGTCCATTCTAGTTCCCATGCTAGCGTTCCCCACCGCGCGCCGCGGGTGACGCACGTGGTGGGGTGTCAGGAGCCCACTCATTCAGTTGCGCTTCGAGCAACCAAACAGACGTCTCCGCAAGAGTTAGTAAACTGTTGTTCAAGGCGGAACGCTAATCTATCAACTTAACAAGTGACGTCGTGCGCTAGTACTTGCGGACGTCGTTTCTTGTCGAGAAGAACTTTAGCGAACTCTGCGCACATTCAACAATTACCGAATACATCGTGGAGTTGCTTGCGCTATTTCTGGCGAAGGTGATTTCACGCTGTTGAAGGGATATTGTGAAACTTCTGTAGAATCTGGTTACAATATTTTTCGATGAAATTTTTGCAAGTTACTCCTTTTATATATAAAGGGTAAGCGGAAGCGTGTGACCCGGAGTAATAACTATAGACAGTGATACGGACACAAATAGTGCCATAAAAGTTCGTAACCGTCGCGACATTCAGGACAAAGTGTTGCGTAAGTTTGTGAAAGCCCGTGCAAAGACTCAGTGGTCCGGTCCTCCGGTGGTTGAAGAATTCTGCATAAACCATGCCGTCTCAACCAGGTGGGTCTCAGAAGCCGACAACAATGGAGCTTCGATCAAAGCAAGAGAAGAAGTCGCTGAGCGAAGATGAGCTGTCCGCCATCCATAGACAGTTGATGGAAAAGGAAATGAGAATCTGGGAAGAATCCTGGAAAATAGAAGAGGAACGACGCGAATTGAAAGACACGCAGCGTAAAAATGAAGCTATGTTAGCCGAAATAGAAGACGCGAGTGAGCGTCTAGACTCGGCAACGACAGTGAAGACCGCTCCTGTGGAAACGGCCACTAGGATGGATATTCCGTGTGGTGAAGTGTGTGCCAAACTGTCAAGTTACACACTTAACAAAACAGTGAAGATGGTGCCGACGTTTGATGGTGTATCGCCGACACACTTGGCTTACACGCGCGCGTATCAAAGAGCGCGTGAGTTGATTCTCGTGTATACCGAGCGAACTCTAGAAAAACTAACCATCCCCCAGTTGCATGGTCACGCGGCTGCAGCTGCAGAAGATGAAGTGATAGACACTGTCATGGAATTGTGCAATAGACTGAAAGACGTTTTTGGATCACGGCGAACTGTCGATCACTGCCGCGAAAAGCTGGAGAACACTTACATGCGAATGGATGAGCACATTTTAGACTTTATAGGCCGTGTAAAAGTCCTCCGTGCCGCGATTGTAGACTGCGATCGGTGCATGGCCGACATCGATGAAATAGACAGATTCGTGAAACATTGTTTTATTTATGGGTTAATACCGCAATTACGCACCGAAGTAAAACCATTCGCCGCAGAAACTATGAATCGTGTCTTCGATGAAGCAATAGATAGCTTTAAACAGCTCGAGATAGACAGGGCTAGATACGGACGTGCTGATCCGCGCGAAGTAAGTATCAAAACGTGCGATAGAACTCCCGAATGGTGCGATCACAGACAACGAGGAATCGTGAGCTCTTCTCCTCGTGAAAACTGGCGATCATCTTCGCCGTTACCTCCGCGAAACAGTGAAAATTCCTCGCGTTACCCTCGCAATGAAGCGTATCAGAATCCAGCGCGATTATCGCGCTCAGAACGATTCTGTAAATATTGTAATATTCGCGGGCACGACATCAGCGAATGTCGTAATCGTCGCTATAACGAACAAACACGGAGTCAGAGAAGCGAGCACGCCCTCCCAACCGCAGTAACCACAGGACGGAAGGGCCAAAACTGGAAAACAGTGTCCGCGATCGCGACAGAATCGCCCGAGTGAACAGCATCTACGGCAGCGGAACCGCAATCCTGCAAATAAATGTTCACGCGCTGAAATTTAAGGCCAAATCTGTATTTATGGTACACACAGTGGTAGAGTCCAATTTCATTAAGTTAAGCGCGTTAAGACCAGAGTTACAGGTCAACCTCGACGATCGATTGGTTGTATCAGGAATTTCCACGGGACCAGTAGTAATAATCGGCTAAATAAAGGTAACACTTTCCGGCGAAGAATTAAAATTTTACTTTAAAGTTAATTACTCAGGCAAATCGATTAGAAAAATCCGAGAAAACCTCCGTTCATATTGTAACCGCCTCATCCCCGTCATCGCGCCCACCAGAAAGTATAAACATATGTATGTAAGTGTACTCAAACGGAAGCGAAGCCAATTACCAATGAGCTATCGAACGTACTACATCATCATTTCTCTACTCATCTTCCTGGTTGCCATTCATCAAGCGACTGGCATGATCGACTACGACTGCAGCGGGCCAATGTTCAACGTTTCAACACACTAATGTCAACAATATATGAACTAAATAGGGGCATGGCATCGTCTCGCGCCCGAATTAGTCAAAACAATCCCTACGCAAATCTTACAGCCAATCAGTAAACCAACCTGGAAGTACGTGGATCCTCAAAATCTAGCTAACGAGCGCTAACGGGAACTACATAATGTTCCCTATCGAGAAGGGCTCCGTAATAAGTTCAATCGTGCAAGGTGCAACAGGAAGACAATTTACTATATTGTCGGTACATACTTGAGTTTCTGCATTCTAAAGCTGAACTTGCCCGGAACCGGTGACCAGTGAACCCCTGTACTCCAGTCTAAAAGAGACATATGCGAAATTTAAGACGTATATTCCCCAAAATGACCCTGCACCCGCCAACACCTCTAACAGACTTTTGAAAAGCGACGTCCACGCAAACCAATTTTTTTTGGCGTTAAAAATTGACATTTTGTGGGAAGGGGGGGGGGGGGGAGGTGTAATGTTGCCGTACCTACGTTTGTTAGTTATAAGTGCATTGTATAATCGTCGCAAATAAAACCATGGTATTCACAAGTGTATAACCATAGTAAATAAGAACATTATATTATTCATGTTATACCCGTAGTAAGAGCATTATGTAACCATAGCAAGTAAGAACGTTATATCCATAGCAGATAAGAATATCATTAGCTATGCTCATTCGACATTCCATTCCCACATGCTAAATTATACACACATAAATATCCTTCGATAAAGTACCCTAAACATCCTTTAAACATTCGATATAAACATCCTCTGATAAATCTTCATAAACATCTTCCTGATTAAAGTACCGAAAAACACCTTCTAAAATTCCATCCATATCTCAAAGATACAACATCCTGTTTCATCAGCTCAGAACACTGTAGAATAATATCCTGTTTCATCAGCTCAGAATGTTCCAGAACAATCTCCAATAAACATCCTTTGTTTTTGACTCACTCTAAAAATACCCTCCTTCCACAGACTCCTCGTAGCTTACCTAGGTCACCTAGGATTCAGGTCGAGCCTCTCTAGGGATCGTCTCCTCGAGAAATTCCCAAATAGTCTGAGTTACAAACAAGATCAACTAAGGTTGATCCTCGGGGGTTGTACCAGCTCCCTCACTGGTAATTCTGGGATATCGAGTGCGTAATATTATATCATCACGCTTTGTACATCGAACACAGCCTGCAGTTAAAAGAATAAATATATCTTCGAGTATTCGCTGTGCGTTACAGCTGTCCTCATAAGTAAGGATATACGTATGTACGTAAGACATAGTACTAAAATATTTTTTCCTTGAGAAAGTGCATTAAATTCATTAAAAGTATTTAAGGAGTACCTTAAAAAAAGTAAGTATACTTTGATGCGATTATCATTTAAAGTATTACAATTGTAAGACTTCCCAATTATCGAGAAGTCTAACAACACATTTTTGTAAAGCTAGTCATTTTGTATTTGACAATTTTTAAATTTTACGCGTTTCTACTTTGTAATATCTCTGAAATTCGCACAGGATAGCTGATCGTTTTGCACTGCTAGAAAAATATGCTGCAACAGCATGTAAAAGACTTTCACATGACCGCGGTAATTTTGCACAATTTTTACTCGTGTTGAGTGCTGACGAATGGCAAATACAATTTAATACAATGAGAGTCGGTACCTCTCGTTTAAGTCTACTAACAAAAGAATCTTTGACACCTATCATTGCGGAAGCGTTATCACAAGCTATTCCAACTATATTTGATAATAGTATATTTTTATTTTTGAAACATTTTTCAAATGCAGAACATAATTTATCTGCAGGATAATTCGAAGCATTTAAAGGTACTAATTCTAATAATTGGGTAATACATTTCCATTTTCTGGCGATACATATTTTACTAAAATACAAAGCAACTTATCGTTGGCGATAGTTGTGCTTTCGTCTACTATAATTAAAAAATTTTGATTCTGTAATTTTGTTACGAGTTTATCTGTTTCGCGTTTTCTTAAAACATTTTTGATAATTTGCACGCATTTTCTTCTAGACAGTTTAAAATCTTCAACCACCTGTGGATCAGAGTAAATATCTTTTAATAAAGGAACCATGTGAATAATAATTTTAAAAGCTATATTGTGTTCCGCAAAAAAAACAGCTAATTTGATTTCAGTTACTTTAACTTTATTAATATAATTGTTGTCCTGAATAGTGAGCTTAGATAATAAAGAAGATGGAACGATATTAGGGCTTTTATTAACATTCTTAATGTGCACTTTAGACTGGAAATATTTAACTAATTCTAATTTACCACAAACAAGTATTCTACTACAAGCTGTGCAGAGAGCTTTATCGTTGCTTTCGTGTGGTGTTAACCAATCCTTAAAAATATCCATACTTAAGCATTTATTCTGGAATATTTTCCTTTCCGATATTCGCTCCATTTTCTCAGCGCGGCTTCTTATAGATGACATTGCAAATTACGTGACATGAACCACAGGAAATATAATATATGTACACTTTTAATGAATTATATGGTATACAGGGTGTCTCGTAACTAGTGTTACTCCCTCAAAAATGGGGTTTGAAGCTTCGTTTTTGAGTTATTAAGGAAAAACACTGACCAATCAGAGCGCGAGAATAGCGCGCGCCCAGACGCGAGAGCAACAGCTTCGAGTATGACGGTCGATCGTGATCGTGAACAAGCGTATCGATACCGCGCCAGTATAACAGGAAACTATTAGGTGAAAGTTACATCGAATAACGAATAAAAATATCTGGATTATTGTTGAATTATCATTCATTAATAGATAAGAAATAATGAAATTAGTCCTTACTCACGTAATCAGAATAAATCGAATTTATTCGATACGTTTATTCGTTATCGCAAAGAAATAATAGATAAAATATGGAAAATTATTCTCGTTAGATATCGTGATGATGAAAAAAAACAAATTCTCATTTTTGAAAAATTAAATAACTTTTTCATTCAACAAATAAAAATTAACGAATTTAAATGTAATTTACCCATTGAACCGCAAATAGTCACGATGAGAATGCATCTCTGTCACCGGGTCGATCCACCGATCCTTACCGTTAGAAAAAATAAATCACCGTACAGAAACTCTGAATTTACTTCACTGTCACCTATCACTGTCATCTTGCATTATTAGCTTTTATTATCACTCTTCCCTGTCACTTTTCACTAATTAGTCACTGCGAGCCCGACATGTAAATAGGACGAATGAAAACACGTGAACGAATATTCATAAATAATTTTAACTACATTGTCTTGAAAGCAAGAAAGCGGAATTTTCGATTAAAAACTACGATACATTTTATTTCGGCTGGTTTCTTTCGACAATAAACGATGACTGTCGATCGACGCCGTAGTCGTCCAACAGATCACCATTGCATATCAACCGTTTCCGACGTACGCCTCGCGATCGGGAACGAAACCGAGATCCGTGGCCCGTTCAACAATGTCTCCTAATAAAATATAATATAATATCGATTTCTCAATTCGGATACCTTATAATGAGAATATAGAGTATCGTTAAACATACAAATCTATGAATAATCGTTCACGCGTTTTCATTCGGTCTATTTACCGGTCGTTCATTGACCCTGCCAGGACGTCACCTGTTACTGCTGTGTTCTGTGGATCTACACGGTGACACAAATATTTTTTATCGAAGCTAGTTTTTTTCATGGATCAATGGGTAAGTTTTATTTCAGTTGTTTGTGCGTTTTTAAAATTAAATGTACGCAGGAATTGATTTATTTCACTTCCGTTAGTTACTGCATTAGATATTCCATTTTAGTTCTACCTCATTTCATAGACAAGGTACTCATTCGTTTTGAAACGTAAGTTTATACGATTGCTTCATTAGAATAGTTGACAAAATTAATTTTCGTGAATTTATTCTTTATTCCTTTTCGAAGACATAAAATAAATACAATATACTCGGTCTAGATAAACAACAACTAATTGGTTTATCTCGTATTTAAGAATAATGCACAATTTAATATTATTCTTAACTTTTTAATTCGTTATTCGACTTAACTTTTACCTAATAGCTTCCTGTTAGACCGACACGGTATCGATACGCTTATTCACGACCACAATCGGCCATCATATTCGAAGCTGTCGAGCGCCCGGTCGAAGCGCGTTCTCATTGGTCAGTGTTTTTTGTTAATAACTCGAATATGAAGTCTCAACTCATATTTTGGCAAAGGAAAAAGGTGTTCAGAATCGTCCCTCTTACCACCCCTTTTCGGCTCTTACACTAGTTTTGGAACACCTTGTATAGTACCAATATCTTTATGATTTGTAGAATAAAATCATTAACGTTGTAATTCCGGTATATTACCGCTAAGATATAACGGCATTTGATGTTCTTAGGGACTAAAACTGTATTTATGGCAATGAAAAGCCTACAATCATAAAGGGTCTGGCCGAATAAAGTAGTCAAATGTGCCCTTGAGTCAAATGAAACATTCAATACGTCAATCGGTAGCATATCAAAAAAAAACATGTCACACCATGTTATATTATAGAATTCTAATATCATAGAATTTTTTTAGATTTTTCGACCGCAAATTGTTTTTGTGAAAAATCAAAAACCGAAAGAAAATCGGAAAAAATGCAATTTTTTATTGAAGATGTCGGTAAAGAAAAGAATGAAAAACATAACATGGGAAAAACCAAGTAGGGCTCGAACCTGCGACCAAGAAACATGCAAAGATTACAAGGCAGGACACCTTACCTCTTCGCCAATCCTTTCGTTGAAGTAACGTTTTACGTTTTAGAATATAACCAACTACGACATTAAATTAATTAATAAATAAATTTTATTTCTTTAACTACTATATCATTTGTATCAATTATGAATGCAAATCTATTTAAGATTACTTAATAAATATACTGAGAAAAGAAGGCATGCAAATTCGAAGCGGAAAGTACTTTTTTAAAGGAATGTATCGGTTTTTGATTTTTTTAACTACAGCGAACCTCACCGAAAAATTTGAAAAAATTAGGGAATAATAGTAGTGCCAATATGTAACTACGACATTAATATAATAGTAATGCTCCGACATCTTCAATAAAAAATCGCATTTTTTCCCATTTTTTTTCGGTTTTTGATTCTTCACAACTACAATTTGCGATAAAAAAATTTGAAAAAATTCTATAATATGCGCTCTGTGGACCTCAATTTTTCAGAATTTTTTCAGAATTTTTGTACGAAATTAAATAGGCAAAATAGACCAAAAACCGGAATATTGTTTTTTCCCTTTTACTGCCCCCACGGATGAGATAGGGGGTCGAAACATATGCTGAGACGTTTTTTTTTGGATATTATTAGCAGATGAACGTGGTTATTGCACTGGTCTGAGGATGGTAAATCAGAACACACTTTTGAGAACAATACATATAATTATAGACATAATATAATAAAAGATAGACACTGTAAATTTAATGAACTTTAGTAACTTATACTATATAATATATAAACGCCGCATTTTTCGCACGCACGACCGGCACGCGAACGCAACGGAAGAGATCGGCAAAACATCGGAAGATCGACCACTAGTGGCGCCGCCACTAGTCCCGCTTTACGCACCAAAAGAGGCGCACAAATACAAGTGGTCGTATCAAGTTTATATATAGTTCAACAGATATGCTATCGACTGACGTATTGGGTGTTTCATTCGACTCAAGGGCACATTTGACTACCTTATTCGGCTAGACCCTTTCGATATCAGCTTTCTTAAAAATGGATCACGAACTCGGGACACAGAAGGGCGCAATTCAAAGTCAAACGTAATAGATTGTGGCTAACGCGGTACAACTCCTAACGAGACTGAGTATTCAGGGCGAGTTGCGGCCTCAAGGAAGATAGTGAAGTGATAATCTGCTAGACTCTTAACCTAAACGGAACGGAATGGAATAAAACGCTCGGGAATCGGCATTCTTCGAAAATTCCGGATAGAGACCTCCGGGTTTACACTAACGCAACTTAACGATACTTACCTATTAACGAAATACCAAGAGTTGAAAGACCCCTTACATAAGCTCCTAGCAAATCTAATCGGTGGCTGTCTAATGGGTAAACGATAACCGGTGGTGCAGAAGTCCCGTGTGTGTGATCTTCACATTGATAATGGTGGGCTCACCGAGGTGGACTCACTGCACGTCTTCCTTACTTCGGTATTGAGACTAATATTTTTTGCTTGCACACAGCAAGCGCCAATTACGGAATAACGAAGTGCGTGCACCAGTGTCCAAACATGGACACCTTATAATCGCATCCACTCTTCGCCGGAGTCTCCTTATTTTCGCGGTGCGTTTTTACTCCTCCCTTTGGTGTTTTCCCTGTACCATCCCTGGACCATCTGGAACGCCCTCGCGGCATGCGTTACTCCCTGGATTTTAGTATTGACGTCATTCAACGACGGAATATACAAAATAATAATGGGCAGCAGATTACGCTGTACGGTATTCGCCGCAATTCGTTCTCTCCCTAGACGGCCCGTGCCGTCGTTACTCTGGCCGTTGGGTACCCCGAAGAGGGGTATTTGTGACGTGCAAAATACCACATCATAAATTGAGGAAAAAAACGTGAATATGAGAACTATAGAGTGTATAAATACAGAATGACTATTAGATTCAGGCTTAATAAGCTATATCACTTGCGATAAAAGAATCATTCATATGGTTCATCATATAGTAAAGATAAGAAAGATGACTATGGCGGATAAAAAAAAGATGAATGTCTGAAAGAATAGGAGAAGTAAAGATGAAGCAAGGGATCAGAGATATCAGAAGATGTGTTGTATGTTCCAGGTCTTTATATTAATGTAATATCAGTGGCAGTGGTTAATGATACAGGATATAAAGTGTTATTTGAAAGAGATGGTGCGATAATCTATAATAATGAGCAAGAAAAATAAATGGCTGCTATACGTGAAGGAAATAATTATTATGTAAAATCAAAGGTTATGATTGATGAGAAAGCCACTAGAATAAGAGACGATGATATTTACCATAGCAGACTTGGACATGCAAGCAGAAAAGTAATTGAAGAAATGAGAAATGAAAGTTTGGTAATAGGACTGCAAGAGGAAAATAAGATGAACGTACAATATGAATCGCGTTTTGAAGGAAAGGCTCGTAGAAAAATACATTTAAGAATTGGGGAAAGGTAAACAAATAAAATGATGGATTTATGGCATATGGATATAATAGGGCTTATAAAACCTTTAACAATAGGTGGAAAAAAAAATACACATTCACTATAATTGATGATTTTTCCAGAATGTTCTTTGTTGCATTATTGCAGGATAAGATAAATGCAACAAAAGAATTAAAGAGATTGATCGCATTGAAAGAAAACGAAACAGGTACTAAATTGAAAAATATTAAATCTGATAATGGTGGAGAGTTCATAGGACGAAGTTTGAGAGAATGGTTAGAAATGGGATAGGGATAAAACACCAATTAAGTCCTCCAAGGACTCCATAATGCAACAGCGTGGCGGAAAGAGGAGATAAAACGATATTTGAAATGACAAAAGCCATGCCATCTTATTCAAGAATACCCGTGCCTTTCTGGGAAGAAGCGGTATGTACAGCGGTGTATACAAGAAATAAATTACAATCAAGCGTTCATAAAAAAATTGCATCTTTCTGTCCATTCCCCGGCGAGGAAACGAAGTGCGACCAAAGACTAACAGGTCTCTCACGTATTTCACGACTGATTCGTTATTATTATTACGCGACATTTTTTTTCGTCTCGGGTTGCCATATCGAGCGACACTCGTACTACGAGACCGCGGAGTGTCTCCATCTCTATTCGTGGACTTTCATCGGTTATAGCGGCGTTTACAAACGTACCCTGTCCGCGGCAAGATCTCTGCCCATATCACGAATAAGATCTCCACCTGTGGACGCAAGTAAGATTTTCGATTCGAAGTGCAGCGGCATGTGGACCATCTCCGTCTTCTGAATGTTCCAGCGGCGCATATCAATGCACAATACGTGTTTTGTACATACATGAGTACACGTTTGTACTCAGTGCTTCTTCACTTCCAAGTCCTTGTTCTTTCGGTAAGACGGTGACTCTATGGGTATCAATTCTTGTTGGTGCGATGGGCGGACTCGACAACCGGTATACGACTGACAGTTGTACCGAACAATATTGAATTGTGAAGAATGGGTCACCACCTTAAAAATTGTACTTTGCTCAAACACTGTTCAATATTTCAAATTCTTAATTTGCTTTGCAGCATAATGCAGTACATTTCAGTTACAATTTAATAGACTAATTATTTTTTTAATTATACAAAGTGATTGGAATAACACTTCATAGATACTTGATGTGCAGTCTCGCTACATGGAATGCAAGGTTATTTGACTTTTGCTACCTATATTTCTTTACCTCATATAAACGTAATTTTGTTATTTAATAAATTTAAAAATTAAAGTATTTTAAAAGGAAAAAATAAATCATTCTGATATTCCATATGTATATTATTGCTTTATTATTCGATTAATCATTCAATTATCTAATTTATGAACAATCATTCAAGAATTACGATATCCGAATTATATTAGGATTTATTTCTTGCTAGATACTGCTTGTGGCCCTGGACCAAAATATATTTTACCAGTTCCCAGACCACCAGCCTTCACAATAAAATCTAGAACTAAACATCGTCAGACATATCCTACGCCCGGACCTTATAATGTAAAACTTCCCATACCAGGACCAGCATTCTATATGTACTGTTAAGCAGCCTACATTAACTCGCCAAGTCAGCGGCCCACTTCATACAACTCGGCAATGGAATACTTACTTCATAATTACAAAATCCAAAAACACTCAATCAGCGTTCCAAATACCAAATTGTATGTCACCAGTTAATGTATATAAACGAAGGCCACTGATATAAGGGATCACTTAGTTTTCTGATCAAGACGCTTGTCACGCGAATCTTCGAACCTTTACGCGTATATCAGTGGACCTCTGCGCTCTTCCGAACCTTATAAATAAAAGCTAGTTCAGTGTAAAAGTGTAGTTCTTCTCCAAAAGAACCTCCTCCTGTGTGTTGCGGCATGACAGTACGTATCTCCTTTCCTTCAGACAATTAATATGTACAATATAATATTTTAAGATAAATATCTTAATGCTCAAACAAATCGCAGTAATTGACAATGGAGTGGGAATTTTATTAATAATGATATTTCTGCTTATTTTAAATGTTTGAATTAAAAATATCAGATGTACATACATATAATTATACGTTTCTATAATCCAATACCTTTATGACACAAAAGTGTTATTGTACAATATTTTAAGATTTAACGTTTTTAAATTCGTTTCGTAGTAACTCAAGCAATCGAGAGAGTACATTTGTTAAAGTTGTATTTAATTACTGTTACATAATTTTTTAAGTAGAAAATTTAAATATTCTTATTTCTTATTCGTTTTCTTTGAATATTGAAATTAGGTATTGATAAATACCTAATTTCCGCTAGTATATGATAAAATGGCACTGACCAATCATTAAATGTCATAGGTATAAATGTGATTTCACGTGAGACTGAATTATTAAATGAATCAGTCGCCGTGAATTTATTATACCGTCAATATTTATTGTGTTTGTTAATTGTTATTCTTTACATTGAAGTGCATACACACTTGAGTTAATTCGGGAAGGTTTACATACGAGAGCAGTTCGGGCTCGACTGAATTATATGAACAACAACGCGCCCTTAAACTAGACCAAAACACTTACACACATACATTCATTCATAAATATATGTATACATATAAGGTTGTTTTGAATACACGAGTACATAATTCAACAACCTTCTATTCATACATATTAAATCATATCTATTTTACTTTGCAAATTACAAACGCGATCCTTGGCCAAACTCGCTCGGAATATGTGTTATCTTAATCTATTTAGACTCAACTATTTCTCTCACATTAGTGGAATTAAATGTCTATGTCCTTAGTACGACTATTACAAGTTGGATGCTCCGTCAATTGGACAACATACTTATTGTCAACATTTCAAAAATCTTCTTACTTACACAATTTCTCTTACAGCTGTACAAGATGGTATACAGGGTGTTCGGCTACTGGTGGGCATAATTTTAAGGGGTTGTAGCTGGGGTGATTCTGAACAACTTTTTCCTTTACCAAAATGCTGGTTAAAGCTTAGTTTTTGAATTATTAAGGAAAAACACTGACCAATCAGAGCGCGAGAATTGCGCGCGCCCAGACGCGAGAGCGGCAGCTTCGAGCTTGACGGCTGAGCGTGATCGTGAACAAGCACGTTTGCACCATGACAATGTAATTGCTAACAGTAACCCACTACGTGAAAGTTAAATCAAATAATGAATAAAACAATTAAAAATAAGATCCGGTTATGCATTATTTACAGGTAGGGGATAAACTAATTATTTGTTATGAAAGGAATGAGGAATAAAATATCGAAAATTGTTTTTATCTCGCGTTATAAAAATACAAAACAACAAATTCGCACATTTTAAAGGACAAATAACTTTTCTATTTATCAGAAAAGATTTTAAATCTAATAACTAACAAATGTATTAATACATGCTCACTTTAAATTTACAAAACATGTAAAAATAATTTAAATCAGACTCACCTATTGTTTAAAAATAATCCTGCTTCGGTGAAAATGTGTTGTCGTGACTGAATCATTTCACCGGAACTGACCTTCCGTAAAAAAAGATAATACACCGCAAAACAGCTGATGTCGCGGCTAGGTCAATGAACTCACTTTATTTCACGTTTCACTGCAACATTTTACTGTCACTTTTCACTAATTGTTTAATGTAATAACCACAAAGCAAGAATGCAAATGAAACGCGTGAACAATTATTCATAAATAACTTGACCGATTTCTCATTTTCTTTTCGATGTTGAATACTGGACGCTGTGTCCTGAACTGCTGATGGCAACACGAGGAACATCCTCGACGGAAAAAAAACACGTGCGAGCTTCTACGCCGCGACGCAACAATTCCTTGAAAAACAATGTTTGACACTGGTGAGAGAGAGAAAGACGAATTGAGGGGGTCACGCCGATCATGTTACGATCGCCAGTTTAGGACAAAACGTTCGAAGCGCAACATTACCGGGAAAAAAGTAATCGCTGAAGTTATTTTTGGATATTCGTGTCCACGTTCTCGCGTGTTTATCCACCGTTATTACAATAGGAAGTTATTTAACAGTGACAACAAAATATTGCAGTGAAAAGTGATAATGCAAAATATCAACGAAGGAAAGTTCACTGACCTGGTTGTGACAACAGATGTTATGCGATCTGCATCTTTCTTTACGGAAGGTCAGTTCCGGTGAAATGATCCAGTCACGACAACACATTTTCACCGAAGCAGGATTATTTTTAAACAATAGGTGAGTCTGATTTAAATTATTTTTACATGTTTTGTAAATTTAAAGTGAGCATGTATTAATACATTTGTTAGTTATTAGATTTAAAATCTTTTCTGATAAATAGAAAAGTTATTTGTCCTTTAAAATGTGCGAATTTGTTGTTTTGTATTATTATAACGCGAGATAGGAACAATTTTCGATATTTTATTCCTCACTCCTTTCATAACAAATAATTAGTTTATCCCCTATCTGTAAATAATGCATAACCGGATCTTATTTTTAATTATTTTATTCATTATTTGATTTAACTTTCATGGTGCAAACGTGCTTGTTCACGATCACGCTCAGCCGTCAAGCTCGAAGCTGTCGCTCTCGCGTCTGGGCGCGCGCAATTCTCGAGCTCTGATTGGTCAGTATTTTTCCTTAATAATTCAAAAACTAAGCTTTAACCAGCATTTTGATAAAGGAAAAAGTTGTTCAGAATCACCCCAGCTACAACCCCTTAAAATTATGCCCACCAGTAGCCGAACACCCTGTATATTATGTCGTATTCTACGCAACGACTTTTTGTCTGCGGGAAAACCAAATGACTGCCCTAACGTTAATAATATTAGGCATCCACGTGTATACTTGTCCGTGTCACTAGCAACATCTGCATCATATATTGCATTAAAATATAAACCACTCTCACTCTTTCCAAATCTTATACCTAGTTTATACAGGGTGTCCCGCAACAGGTGTAAGTCCCTGATAGGGGTTGTAGAGGACGTCATTCTGAACAAGGTTTTCCTTTGCAAAAATGGGGTTTGAAGCTTCGTTTTTAAATTATTAAGGAAAAACACGCACCAATCAGAGCGCAGGGATTACGCGCGCCAAGAAGCGGGAGCGACAGCTTCGAGCCTGGCTGCTGAGCGCGAGCGCGATCAAGTGCCTATGCGCCGGGACAGTCTAAACGTTTAATAAGAAGCCCTTACGACAAAACTCAGTTAAATAATGAAGAGAACAGTTACAACTAATGCTCACTTATTCATTTTTCGTGAATACGCGGTAAGCAAATTTGAATCAGACTCACCTATTGTTTAAAAATAATCCTGCTTCGGTGAAAATGTGTTGTCGTGACTGGGTCATTTCACCGGAACTGACCTTCCGTAAAGAAAGATGCAAATCGCATAACATCTGTTGTCACAGCCAGGTCAATGAAATTTACTTCGCTGACACTTTCCATTACCACTTTTCACTGCAATATTTTGTTGTCACTGTTAAATAACTTCCTAATGTAATAACTGTGGATGAACAAGCGAGAACGTGGAAACGATTATCCAAAAATAACTTCAGCGATTATTTTTTTTCTTGTTAACGTTGCGCTTCGAATGTTTTGTCCTATACTAGCGATCTTACTATGATCGGTGTGACCCCCTCAATTCGTCTTTCTCTCTCTTCCCAGTATCAAACATTGTTTTTCAAGAAATGGTTGCGTCGCGGCGTAGATGCTCGCACGTGTTCTTTTTCCGTCGACGAAGTTCATCGTGTTGCGATTGGCAGTTCTGGACACAGCGTCCAGCATTCAACATCGAAAAGAAAATAAGAAATCGGTCAAGTTATTTATTAAAATAATTGTTCACGCGTTTCATTTGCGTTCTTGCTTTGTGGTTATTACATTAAGCAATTAATGAAAAGTGACATTAAAATGTTGCAATGAAACGTGGAATAAAGTGAGTTCATTAACCTAGCCGCGACATCAGCTGTTATGCGATCTGCATCTTTCTTTACGGAAGGTGAGGCCTGATGAAATGACCCAGTCACGACAACGCATTTTCACCGAAGCAGGATTATTTTTAAACAATAAGTGAGTCCGATTTAAATTATTTCTAGATGTTTTGTAAATTTAAAGTGGGCAGGTATTAATGCATTTGTTAGTTATTAGATTTAAAATCTTTTCTGATGAATAGAAAAGTTATTTGTCTTTTAAAATGTCCGAATTTGTTGTTTTGTATTTTTATAACGAAAGACAAGAACGATTTTCGATATTTTATTCCTTATTCCTATCGAATAACGAATAAAAATATCGAACAAATTCGATTTACTTGGTTTAAGTTAATAACAAATAATTAGTTTATCCCCTATCTGTAAATATTGCATAACTGGATCTTATTTTTAATTGCTTTATTCTTTATTTGATTTAACTTTCACGTAGTGGTTTTCTGTTAGCAATTGCATTGCCATGGTGCAAACGTGCTTGTTCACGATCACGCTGAGCTGTCAAGTTCGAAGCTGTCGCTCTCGCGTCTGGGCGCGCGCTATTCTCGCGCTCTGATTGGTCAGTGTTTTTCCTTAATAATTCAAAAACTAAGCTTTAACCAGCATTTTGGTAAAGGAAAAAGTTGTTCAGAATCACCACAGCTACCACTCCTTAAAATTATGCCCACCAGTAGCCGAACACCCTGTATATAGATTCAAGTGATTGAATGTAAATTAGAATTACAATTAACAATTATTTAGCAACGATATATAAAATATATGTATGTCTAGTAAGAAGAATAAAGTATGAGAGAATCGGAAACGCAAATCGGTAGCTAACTACGCGGTTTTCGACAAGGTACGTATTATAACTGGTGATAGAACAATGTTTGGTCTCACTATAATATCCCGATTCGAAAGTTTATATTAAAAATTGTTGGACGTAGAACAGCTGCTCTTTGTTTGACTCTAAGACTATTAGTTCAATTGCCCTTTTAGTCGGAGCACAAATTGACACCCAAAATCTGATCGCTTAATTGGGGAACCTGCTGTTCGCTGGCTACTAGAACGACCCAACGATGCAAGAGTTAGATGAACAACATATGCTCAACAGGGTTGCAAAATTAGAGTTTCTCGACTTTATTAACCGGAGTTACTGAAACGCCACCCAAAAAAACACGGGCTTCAGAGACCAAGCCGCTCAAAATGGGGAGCGTGCTATTCCCTGACTACTAAACTACCCAGAGCGAACTCCGAGAATCTGACGGCGAGATAGTAACGCGGCAAAAATAAGAAATTCGTACGAGTGGCTGAAGAGCTCTTGTTTGATGTCTTAGTTTCTTCTGGGGCTGAGCATAGCACTTTCCTTTCGGAGTTTCAGAGACAAGACCGTTTGAATGCGGAGCCTACTGTTCGCTGACTACTAGAACGACCCAACGATCAAGTATCCTAATGGCTGATACCCACTGTCCAGTCAAAACTAAGAATCTTGTAGGCTCTTACCAGCTAAAACTGTTCCAACTTGTTTTTTTTTTTTTTTTTTTATTGACTTGTTAGGTCCAAAACGAACCCATCAGTCACCCAGAGGTGACAATACAAAAAGAATTACAAAATAGATTTAAGACACTTAACATACAACAAAGAAAAACCATAAAGAACACACATACAGAAGTGATTTATCCAATATAAATTGACCTTCTTGAGACGAACAAAGATCTCATTTTCTAACATTGTACTTGAACTTCCTTAACAATGACTTCAGGATGTGTTTGTCCATGATACTTGAATAACAGCTCTTCGCTACAATATCAGATCTTCAGGTTGCATTTACAAAAAAATTCATCAATCCATTTTAGAACTTTAATATTTCTTTGGGGATACATCAGAAATGTTTGAATCCTAAAGGGTGGAGCTCATCCATCCCTCCTAAGGTGACCCAATAGAATGCTCCTATCCTGTGCGTACAAAATACATTCCCACAGAATGTGATCAAGATCCTGCCACATAGCACCACAGTCACATGACGCATCCTGTACCACCCCAATTTTTGACAAAGAGGTACCCACATTATAGTGATCTGCTCTTGCTCTATTTACCCCAACCACTATTCTTCTTGAGAGGTTTATATTATGAAACCATGGTTTCCTGAGAGTATTAAAAAAAATATTAAAGTATTTTGACCCACAACTCACACTCCTTTCCAGCCAGTTGACCACCGTCTCACTTCTAATGTTTCCATGAATTAGTTGCAATATATCATTCTGTGGAATTGTTGAAACCTGACGATTTGTCAGTATAGTAGCATCTTTAGCCTCCTTATCCGCCAGTTCATTTCCGCTAATACCAGAATGCGACGGAACCCATATGGCTGTGATTGATTGCGATGATTCATTTTCACTGAAGGTTCTTAGCCCTTTTTTTATTTCAATCACATGACTGTTGGTGCTCGGATGAAATTTAGTTTTTGAAAGGCAATGAATCAAGCTAAGTGAGTCTGCACAAATTAAGTACATAGCATTAAGTGCAGCATACTCTGTCGTAAAGACTGACGCTTCAGAGGGTAACGAGACCTTCCTCACTAAGTTCAACTGTGGTGAGACGCACGCAGCTCCAACTGAAGGATTCTGAAGAACTTTAGAGCCATCCGTATATAAAATAATATGATTCTGAAATTTTGTCCTAACAATATCCATAAACATGCTGTTGTGGCAGGGAATAGGGAGGTTTGATGAACAAAGGTCCAAGTTTATGTTAGGCTTTACCAACTGTACTGAGTACTCAGTACAGTTGTCAGGAAAATTATTATACGGGTGAATTAATTCAATGTACTTTTCAATGAGACTTACAGATCGGAAAACAGGATTAATAGAGCGAGCGTTACTGTCGAACCTGTAGCCTACAGTTCCACAGGCATAAAAAAAAATTAAGAAACACCTGATAAAAAGGATTAGAAGCATTGGTTAAAACTTTAATGAGATATTTAGACCCTAATTGAACAGCTCTATCCTTAGGGGGGGGGGGGGGATTTTAGTTTCAGCCAGAATAATATTAGTTGGAGTTGATTTCCGGTAGCCCATAGCAAGTCTCAGAGCGTCCAATTACACTTGCTCAAGCTTTTTTATACTCCTTTTGTTTGCGGGAAAATACCACAGACTAGCAAACTCCAGTTTTGACCTTATTAGAGCCTTATATATGGTAATGAGTGATTGAGGATCACACCCCCACCATGTACCTCTGAGAAATTTAATAACACATAAAAGTTTGTAAGAGAAAGTAATAAGATAGGTGATATGTTCTTTATATTGGAGTTTAGGATCAATATGAAAGCCAAGGAATCTGACTGACCCACTGCTATTAATTACATCCGAACCAACTTGAACAGAGGTCGGTTTAGGCTTATATCTTATATTCTCAAAGGAGAGAATTTCGGTTTTGGCAGTGGACAATTCCAGCCCAAGAGCGCGTAGGTTGTGTTGTAACAAGGAGATGACCTCCTCCAGCATAGTTTTGGCAGTATTAAAATCTTCATGTTGTGAAATAACCGCAATAGTTGTCTTGATGCCATCTTTGAGATTACACTGTACAACAGCCAACTGATTTCGTAACCGCCACTATGAAATTCTTATAGATTTTTGCGAACTGAATACGAATCTGAAATCTGTTTTTCTCTAGGACGTACAGTTTTTGAGAAAATTAATGTTAAAAAAAATTGCAAATTTACAACTTTGGAAATTTTTTGTGCTTTTATCATAGCAGCTATTTAGTGGCTTTTCACACGAGAAAAATCTGTGAACTTTCCCGAATAAAACGATATATATTGTTATTACATTGTAAACATTTAAATATGTTTAAATAATGGTCAAAGTACGAAAGATACCAAAAACGCACCAATTTTTGCTGATATTTTTCAATTTATTTAAAAAACTATGGGTCTAGACGAAAATCTAACCATCGTACGCGATAGAGCAGACATTTCTGCTGAAGAAACCATCAAGCGAAGTTACAAAATCACTTTCGTTTTCATTTTATAAAAAAAATAGTTCGGCAAAACACGCGCCACTGCCAGTGGTACTCAATGTTGACAACGTTGCGCTGTTCAATTATTCCGTTACGCCAAGACAGTAGGCAGGGCGACTACCGCGCCGCGCCAACATGGAGTACCACTGGCAGTGGCGCGTGTTTTGCCGAACTATTTTTTTTATAAAATGAAAACGAAAGTGATTTTGTAACTTCGCTTGATGGTTTCTTCAGCAGAAATGTCTGCTCCATCGCGTACGATGGTTAGATTTTCGCCTAGACCCATAGTTTTTTAAATAAATTGAAAAATATCAGCAAAAATTGGTGCGTTTTTGGTATCTTTCTTACTTTGACCATTATTTAAACATATTTAAATGTTTACAATGTAATAACAATATATATCGTTTTATTCGGGAAAGTTCACAGATTTTTCTCGTGTAAAAAGCCACTAAATAGCTGCTGTGGTAAAAGCACAAAAAATTTCCAAAGTTGCAAATTTGCAATTTTTTTTAACATTAATTTTCTCAAAAACTGTACGTCCTACAGAAAAACAGATTTCAGATTCGTATTCAGCTCGCAAAAATCTATAAGAATTTCATAGTGGCGGTTACGAAATAAAAAAAAAGTCAAAATTTGTTGTACAGTGTTATCGGTGATGCGACTGATATATATATTAAACAGAAGAGGGCTCAAAACCCCTCCCTGTGGAACCCCTTTGTTAATTTTGAGCGTATCATAGTTTTTTTCCAGATGATTACTACCAATAAAGGCAGCTTCCCTGTCATGTAGCCAAGAGGAAATAAATTTGAAGACATTACCTGTAATACCCATGTCTTCCAGAATGCTCATAAGGATGTGAGACTGCACATTGTCGAATGCACCGTCTATATCGAGGAACTCTGCTATTGTGAATTTATTAGATCTTTGCCCTGTATCTGCCAAAGTAGTAATAATTCCAATATTATCTTGGCAAGATCTTCCTTGTCTGTATCCAGACTGCTCAGGTGGAAGTAGCTGATGAAATTCGCACCACCATGCTAACCTGTTCTTTACCAGCCTTTCGAATAACCTCGACATGCATGAAGTAATAGCAATTGGCCTAAAACCTTTGCCATTTTGTTTTGGTATCAATAATATGTTGGAGCTTTTCCATTCCTTTGGTATCTGCTGTGTGCCGTACAAATCATTGAGGATGTCTAAGAGCAAAAGTTTAACTTTGTCAGAGAGGTGTTTGATCATAAAATACTCTATTTGATCCGGGCCAGGTGCCGAAGATGTATTGCAGTGCTCCAAAGCAGCAAGAAGCCCGGTGTAGTTAAAAGGCTGATCCAGAAAGGTGTTTGTTTCAGATGATGAATGACTTGCTGGTTGGGAAGGAACCCAAGGGGGACAGATTTTTCTCACTGCCGCATCTTCTTTGGAAGCCCTCTCTTCGTGTTCATCTGCAGTCTTGTGGTTTTTAACCCACCTGGCTTTAAATTTTCTAACGGTGTTCCAGAAGTATTTTATATTAGTATTATAATTAACAGAACTGGCAAAGGTCTGAAATGAAATCTTTTTTTTCCTTCTGAGTGTTTTCTTGGTGATGGCTGCTTGCTTTTTGTAGTTAATCCAATCTTGCATAGTCAGAGTATGAGTCCACTTTTTCAAAAGAGTCCTAATTCTGATGGACCTACTACAGTTTGCATCCCACCACTTAACCGGGTTTTTAGTACCCTTTTTTGACGTCATTTTGGGTGTACATTCCCTTGCAAGCCTAATCATTACCTCTGTAAACAGTTTATATCTCTCAAGTGGAGTCATCTGCAGGTCCTTTTCTAGCAGCTCCGAGTAGTTGGCGTCCATCAGAGTGTTGTATTTTTGCCAGTCCGTTTTGATAGTGGAAATTCTATTGGATTTAGTGACTGTCTTCAAGTTGAGTAGTTTGTAAAAGATGAGTTAGATTGGAATCTGAAATTACCAAATCCAAATTGCTAGGGGATTAGTGAAAGTTACCTGCATGAGATTTTGTATCCGTGTTGTGAATCATGAGATCATATTTCTCCAGGATGCTGTACAATCTGTCTCCAGGAGGATTAAAGCCGTCACAGTTCCAGGCAGGGTGATGAGCATTGAAATCTCCAGCCAAAATTAAAGAACCCTGTCTAGGTGGTCTATAGCATGCTGCCAAGACGGTTTTAAATGATCCAGTTTCAATGAGAATAGTGAGCATTTCCGTAGAGTTATCATCAAGTGAAATGTGAATTCTGGAGAAATCCAAAGTTCGGTGTATACGCATTGCCACACCTCCCCCTGGTCTGTTGTCCAGTCTGTCCTGACGAATGATGAAGAAATTTTTCAGATTTAACTGATGCTCAGCTTTGAGCCAAGTTTCCGTTAAGATGATAATATTATAGTTATGTGCAAGTTGTGAAAGTTCGTCCGTTTTTTGTCTAATGCTTCTGCAATTCCATAATAAAATTTTTAGGGGGCTATGCTCCATGATTTGTGTAAAGGTCCTTTGTATTGTTTAATATGAACAGAGTTCTTTGTTTTTCTGACAGCAACTACCTCAAGGAGTTTATCCTTGATTCGATCCGTTGAGAGGAAGCTTGAAGAAGCCTTATCCTTAGTGGCGTCTGTAGATTTGACTATCCTAGCCTTGGAAGAAGGGTCAATATACTTTTCAGTAGATTCTGTGGATGTGGAGCAGATCTCTTTTTGTGCCTGCACTATCTTGTTTTCCGTTTTGTTGATTTTGGAAGAGGAGCTTTCCACCTCAGAAAGCTTCACCTTTGAACATGTTAACTGTTTATGCTTATGCGCAGTCGGTAAGGGTTGACCCCCAATATGTTTTAACTTAAAAAATTGTTCCATAGTGGGTACTGGTAATGGAGGAAAATTCTTAAGGTTAGATGCAATGATCTGTTCAACTGATTTATCACTGGTAAGAGGTCTCCAAGAAACTCTTTCCCTCATAGGCCATAATTTCTCTTATTCTTTTGTTATGTTTGTATACCTCACACTCCCTTGAGAAAGTCATGTGCTTCCCCTTACAGTGTAAGCAGTTTCTTAAAGGTCCTTCCTTGCAGGTATGGGCATCATCAAGTTTGTCCCCACAGTGACCGGAGACTTTCTGACTTCTACAGAATTTTGTGGAGTGACCATATTTATAGCAGTTAAGACAGGTACGAACAGGTTCAATGTATACTTCAACTGGAATGTTTAAAAGACCAAATACTCTTATGTATTCAGGGATAGTTGTACCCTCTAAAGTGATGAGTATTGACTCACTAGGAGTCCATTCCCATGTACCAGATTCCAAACCTTTAGATTTTTTATTCTGCCTCTGAGCAGCTTTAATTTTGTATGGACAAATAGTCTCGTTTAGTTGGTCTTCAGTGGTGATATCGAGAGGAACTCCTTTGATAATACCAGTTACCTGTACTTTATGTCTAGGAATGTAGAGTTTGAAGCCAGCATGCCTAATGGCCTCGATTTTGGTAAATTGATTTGCAAGTTCTGCATTCGGAAACTTAACTTCGAATTTACCCCAACCTTTGGGTGCAACATCAATGGCTCCTACCTTAAGCTTATTAAGCACTCGCGCTGAGATGACCAGATTATAAACCCTCGATTTTCGAAAGGTCACCTCCAGGTCGACCATTACTGTCGCTGTGCCACAGTGTGAATCCGGGTACAATACATCTTCCTTTTTCGTAATTTCCAAAGGAGTGACTTTCTTGTTAGAAATGTTCTCCTCCGTTAGGTTTGAATTCTTTTTAGTTTCTTTCCTAGTACTCCTAGTTAGGGGTACTAGGAGACGCACTTAACTCCTCTACTTCCACTTTACTAATTGCACTTCATCCTGACCAACAATTCTGTTAGTAAAAAAAATCTTTTTAATTTTATATAAAACTCCTTTTTTGAAACTTCGTATCTTCCCTAAAGATATTGTACCACGTGCCACGTACCCCGAAAAAAAAAAAAATCAACTTGTTTCTTTATACTTCTCCTAAGAGGTCCGACTCGTACTGCTTCAAAGATTGTTCTGCCCACGCAGCGTTCGCTGCACGCCCTTTTATACCCAGAGGATCATGGGTTTTTCCCGCCAAGTGGCGAGTTTAGACACGTATTAAAACTATTATTATTTTATTACGCTTTATTTAGTAAAGAATATATATTAATTTGATCAATAAAAATATGTTTTGTTTTATCATTAATTTAAATTTCACAAGCTAACTCGCTAAGTCGTAGTTTTAATGAATTTTTATGTACGCAAATTAGGGGGGATATTACAAGTATTTTAATAAGGAAATAATCAATCGCTAATAATACATAAAATAATAACTAAAAATACATTTTGATTTATAGTGAAATAATAAATAATAATATGAATGTTTAAATGATAATTTATAATAATTTGCTTTTGATGTATATTTGGCATCTTTTTCTAACTAATGCGCGCGCCATTGATCGGCGATCTAATTTAACGAAGTTGCACGCATGATCTACCCCTGACCATTACCGCGCGAATTTTTATGGTGCGGTCGGTAATTCGCGGTCGATAATAAAAATAAAAAGATATATATTGGAATTTTCTTAATTTTCTTAACGCTGATACTCTTGACTGTGGACTGGGGACGTTACAATTCGGTATACAGATCAGCTGAAATCTGTTGTCGTGAGCGTTGTCGTGGTGCAGCTGCCACGTAATGGCGATCTCTTTTGGAGTATAATGTTGTGCACAGTTGTTTTCGATATGTTGAGAGTCTCTGCGATCATTCGAACACTCAGTCGTCGATCACTCTTAAAAAGTTCATGGACACGGGAAACATTTTCGTCAATAGTGGTGCTTCTCGGCCGTCCAGAGCAGAAGTCATCATCCACGTTTTCCCGACCGTTTTTGAACAAATTTAACCATCTGAAAACTTGAGAATAGGAAAGAGCAGAGTCCCCGTATGCCGCCTTAATCATTTGGTTGGTTTCGTCGAGGCTTTTATTCAGCTTAGCGCAGAATTTAATCGCATAACGTTGTTCGATATTTTGCTCCATTACGCATCGTGATATGGGCACAAATAATAGGTTCGCGTTTACTACGATTCTGACGATTTCGGAGCGCGGATCAGGTTGAGGTTGCAAAGATATGAAGATAACAGCCTCTTCCACATATTCCAACAAGTCCGAACATGTTCGGACCAGGAAAAATGGCGGAAATGAACAAATTGCATTCCTTTCTGGACAGACCATGTATATAAATATAATGTTTTAAATACTCCGGATTTCCGCGTCGCGAAAATGTTCTTCGTATTTAGTTCTTGGAGATCGACAGAACTCAATAAATCAACAATTTATGTCGCTGGTCGAAACAATACTACTGATGAGTCCTCGATTTCGCGCGAGCTCCTGGCAGTCCCCCCTCGCCTCTTCCGCTAGGTCCTGAGCTGCTCGATCCACCCATGACGGTCGCGGGATCAGCGGGGAGAGACGCTGGGCCAGCGGCAGCACACGCGGCGTCGATGACTCAGCGTTGTCGTTTATTTTAATTTGTACATCAATTTCGTTGTCACGAAAGTTATCAAATATAAAATCATTTGAAGCACAAAAACAAATTAATAATTTTAAAAGAACAAAAATCCCGAACGAAAAACGCAAAAGTTCCTAACATATAATAGTAGCTTATATGACGAAAAAATTGACTACGTTTATGCAGTGGCAAGAATTCTTTCAGTTTAGAATATGTATTTAGAGTTTAATTTCATACTTAGGTACTAAGGATAAAAAAGTAAGTGAATTTATGAAAAAGCAATAAAAGAAAAGAAACCTAAAAAAAAAAAAAGTAAAAACAAGTTAAAAATGTAAAAAAGATGACTTCAAACAAAATAAAATAAAAAAAGAGCAAGCAGACTCAAAAACATGAAATTAGATCAAAAACATTCGATGAATTGTCTCATTCGGGTGAAATGCGCGTTCGGTGAAGTGACATTTGGTGAATTGGCATACAGTGAAATTGTCCATTCGATGTATTGTCCATTCAGTGCATTGTCTTCGGTGAACTGTCTTTCGATGAACTGGTATTCGATAAACGGTCCATAAACCACTTTTGACAATTGTTGAAACAATTTTACGAAGTTCCGTTGGGAGTTCCAGCACTTTGTGCTTGCTCAGAATTCAATATCCAAATCCTTCGGACTTCCCTTTCCTTATCGAAGGGCGAACTCGCTCGAACACTTCTCCTCCTGAGATGCATTTTCCCAACGTATGGGTAGTACCTAACCAGTCGCATACGAATGTTTCCACCTGATCGTTGTTCTCAAATCACTCACCGCCAAGTGCTTCTTTGAGGGGTCCGAACACATGAAAATCACATGGCGATAAGTCTGGGCTGTAAGGTGGGTGATCAAACGTTGTTCATTTCACTTCACCCAGCTTCTTTAACGTCACAGCTGCTGTGTGCGACCTGGCATTGTCATGAAGAAACGGATGAGACAATCTTACCTTTTGCATCGATACTGGAGCCTAACTTGGTCCAAAAGATTGCAATACTAAGTAGCGTTGATGGTTCGATCATCGTGTCAAAAATCCACTAGTAGAACTGCTATCCAATCCCAAAAAACCGTGACCAATTTTCCCCGCCAACAATTGAGTTTTGGCTTTCACAGGATTCCCTTCACCTGTCCTCCATCATTCCATGATTGCACGTTTTGATTCTGGAGTGTATTGATACACCCATATGTTATCACTGGTGACGATTTTATGTAAAAAAGTTGTGACGAATACGTCACGATCCGCGCCGAACACCGTCAGCCGAACACCGTCAGTCGCGCACCGTCAGCCGCGCACCGCGAGGTGGGGATCCCCCACCGAAAACCGATACTACCTCGATAGCGATCGATCACCGGATCGATGAGTTGGCTCGGGGCTTCGGCCCCGACAGGACCTCTCCGGAGGTCCTCTCCAAGGCACTAAGGCTCTTCTAGTCTGCGGATAGCCCCGGGCTAGGCGAGCTGGAGGCCGGCGTCGGTGCGACGGATAGACCTCGCATCGGGGCTTGCCGCGCCAACCCTCGGCGGCTCCAAATCGACCATGGTGCGAAGGATAGACCTCGCTCCGCGGCCGGCGGAGTCACGAGCGAACGGTCAACCGGCTTCCCTATCCTGTGGATAGCCCCGGGGAAGTTAAGCCGTGGGCAGGCGTCGCGGCGACGGATAGTCCTCGCCGCGGGGCTCGCCAGGCCGTCGGGCTCAGTCAACTCCAGGAACATCTCGGTGAATTTAATAAGAGACAGGCTAGGCCAAAGGTGGCCACTACCCGTGTTCTTTACTCTCCTTCTCTTCCTCCTCCTCTCAAGCGCGAATAGTTCTAAGGACGTTAGTTGTAAGTACCGCGAACGCCGCGCCGACGTTCCTCCGACCGTACCGCGAATACCGCGCCGTGAAATAGTATATAAGGTAGATGTGTAAGATCCATGTAATACCGCGTGCTTCTTTGTAGAAAACCGCGACCGATGGGAACACGACCGCCGCCACCAAGACCCCCGCGGCCGGACCAGCGGAGCCATAGTCGAATAAAGCATAGATTATAGGGAAAGCCACGTGTTGGTTATTTTTCACCCCGGGTCCCGTCCCCTTCCTCCCGCGACCGGCCTCCTCGCGACGACCCTGGCGGGCTGAAGCGTCCAGCATCCGGGGGCCCGCGAGTCGCGCTCGCCGCCACGTCGCCTCACGACTTGGACGACGGCGAGGCGAAGCATTACAAAGTTTCCCCTTCTTCTTCAAAACAAGTTTGAAGCAATTGAGAAATGCGATCTCGTGTAGCTCTTTGATCATTATTCAACAGCTTTGAAACCCAACGCGCTGAGATTTTTCTGTATCCCAACTGTTTTCTAATGATAGATTGGACACTTCCATACCTAACACCACGTTTTCCTGAAATTTCAAGCACTGTAAGACGTCGATCAGTTTCGATAAGCTCACAAATACATGGAATGTTTTCATTAGCGGTTGTTACGGATAGAACTGATTTTGCAAGAAAAACTCAGAGCATGAAATATTAACCAAAAAACGCAAGAGGGTGTGGCATGAAAAACGTCACCGTAACACCGGGGGTACAGAAGCCACCCGGGAGTGATGATGCTTACAATAGCATCGAGAGCCCAAGCTGCTCGGGAGAGGCAAGAACTGGGCGGGGGCGAGCTAGCTTCCCCCCCCCCCCCCCCCCCCAATTCATTTTTTCGAGTGATCAGAAGAGTTTGACGCGATACAGTAGTACTGGTGCGAGGACGATGTGGATTTGTAACATACCGCGCTTGTTTTGCAACGCGTTCACGACCTTGTTTGAACTTGCTGCACCATACCTTCACTCGTGACCATGAAAGGGTATCTACCCCAAACTGGGAATACAGTCTGCGGTAAATTTTGGCTGGTTTCACATATTCACAAAACAGAAACTTTATTATTATACATGTTGCTCCATGGAGACGGGCACAGTCTTCTCACTCATCGTTAGAAGTACTGAACGAAGCACGGAATCAGACGACTGCTCTTGTTTCCTTACTCTAAGAATACCTACCTAACGATTTCGACTGTTTAATCACACCCAAAAATATTTCCCAATACATAGAGAAAAAGGCTCGTTTACATTTGTTAAATAAAAAAAAACATTTGTTAAAATACATTTGTTAAAAAGGGTTATGTTGTTGAGAAGCATGTCAGGCAATGAGGATGTCCGACAAATATAAATTTTTTCATTGAAATTATTGGCATACTTGCTGAGATAGACATTGAGATCCATAAAGATTTGCAGAGCGCTATGCTGCTGAATAGCTTACCAGAAAATTTTGAAAATTTTAGACGTACTATGGAATCTCAAAATGAACTTCCTGATTTAGAAATGCTTAAAATACAAATATTGGAAAAGTATGAAACAAGACTGCAGAAACGATCAGAAGAACATGGAGCGATGGCAGTTAAACATGATTCTTCCAAGAACATCGGACTAGTAAAGCGAAAGAGAGGATAATTATAGATTATAAAAAGCTCAATGAAATAACTGACCAAGGCGCATACTCCATACCTGATATAGAAACTATCCTTTCTCAATTAGGAAACGCAAAATGCTTTTCCGTACTAGATCTATATTCGGGTTTCCATCAAATTCCCATGTATCCCCGTTCCAAAAAATGTACCGCATTTTCTATTTTTGAAGAACACTTAAACTATAACCGAATGCCATTTGGATTGAAAAACGCTCCTGCAATTTTCCAATGTATGATGGATAAGGCTTTGAAAGGGTTAATAGGAAAATACTGCTTCGTCTACTTAGATGACACAGATGACTTAGATGACTTAAATGAAACACAATAGGAACTTAGCGATAGTATTGCAAAGAATTTCAGAATTAGGACTTAAGCTTCAGCCTGATAAATGCGAGTTTTTGAAACCTGAACTATAGTATTTAGGTCACGTAATTTCGAAAAATGGTATAAAACCCCATCCAGATAAAATCAAAGCGGTAAGAGAATTCAGACTACTTAAGAATCCAACTGAAATAAAATCATGTTTAGGCCAAGCGGGTTATTATAGAAAATTCATTAAAAATTTTGTGAAAATAGCCAAACCGCTGACTGAATTAACGAAAAAGGAGACCCCATTTCACTGGACAGACAGACAACAAATAGCTTTCGACGAGTTAAAAACAAAATTATGTGAAAATATCCCGACTTTACCAAAGAATTTACCTTGACAACAGACGCCTCTAATGAAAGACTGGGTGCAACTCGATCACAAATCGGACGTCCGTGTTGCTATATTTCGAGTACTTTAAACTCGGCTAAAACACACTATACGACTACGGGAAAAGAACTCTTAGGAATAGTTTGGGCAATTCAAAGGCTTAGGCAATATCTGTTAGGTAGAAAATTGAAAATTAGAACAGACCATCAGGCTTTAAAGTGGCTCCAAAATGTGAAGGATCCATCCTCCCAACTGAATAGATGGAGTCTTAAATTAGAAGAGTACTATTACGAGATAGAGTACCACAAAAGAAAAGACAGTCATACAACAACCCACAAACTGTTAAAAGATATGACCCCAGACGAACTGCACAATCAAGCACAGGGCCTCAACCTCAAACTAACCCACCTGAAATAATCCGGCTAAATCAACCAGACTCCATAACAGATCCAGAATCTTCTTTCATACAGGACTACGGCGATTATTTATTATTTTTAACTAGACTAGAACTGAACTAGACTTTAATAACGAACGGAAACTACTAAGACAACTACAGGACTTGGCTATAGAAAATCCACACTTGGGCATCAACTCTCGTACATTTTCAGAAAACGAAATCCTGAGAATAGAACCTATAATACAGTTCATAGCCTATAAAAGTCCTGATAAAATCTACACTTTTTCCAAAAACCCCATAATTGTAATCACTCATGAAACGAAGAACCTAATCCTTAAAGAAAGTCATAATGCAAATTCATCTCAACACTTTGGAGAAAACCCAACTATCGAAAGAATAAAAGAAAGATATTACTGGCCCAATATAGGAAAAGACGTCCCCGAATTTATTTCGAATTGCGAAGTCTGCTAAAAGGAAAAATTAACCAGAATAAGACACAGACAGAATCGGACGACAAAATAGCTATGGATATCTTCGGCCCTTTACCAATAACATCCAAAGGTAATCAATTTATTCTTTCCATTCAAGATGTCCTCACAAAATACTTAGTTTTCATTCCACTTAAAGACCAACGGGCAGGCTCAATTATCAACGGACAGCTAGAACACTATATTTACATATTTTCCTCGCCAAAACATATACTAACAGACAAAGGTACAAATTTTATCTCAAACCTTATGAGGAAGTTCGAAGAAGCCTTTAGAATAAAACATATAAAAACTACTAGCTTCCACCCGCAGAGCAACATCTAATTAGAGCATGTACTACCGATAGACAAATCGAATGGGACGAAATAATAAATTTGATCTGCTTGGGATATAACACTTTTATCCATGAGGGAACTGGATACACACCTTTTGAGTTAACGTTTGTTCATAACGCAAATATGCATAGCGTTATCCCTGCTACGAATACGCTCAGCAGAGAAGAGTTATTTAAACTATGGAAAAAGAGGCATGAAAATTATTTAATAGCATCCAGAAAAATAATAGTTAAAAACAAAGCTAGATATAAAAGGAATCAAGATAGGAAGATACGTCACCAATGTCTTTTTCGCGAAAACGACATGCTTTAGTTGGTGTAGCGAAAAAATGGTACAAGGGGTGGGAAGGCAATCCCAGAACGTGGACGCCATTCCGTAATGATTTGTGCTCAGTGTTTGTGCTTGTGTGAACATCTGTCCCGTGCCGTCGAATACACGAGTGACTCCGCGTCTTCCTATTCGGAGTATGCGCGGAATAAACTTAAATAATATGGACAGACGCAAATAGCTTTTAAACAACACGAGCTAATTAGTTTGGTAATAGGACATGTAATGGACGCTACAGTGCGCTAATCTTTAATGAATGCGCGTTATGAAACCACAACGGATTTGCTTAGTGGCATGTTATTGTTAATTTGAGCATCTTTAGGCCAAGGGCCGCTTCGCCGTACCCGAGCTTTCGCTCATACCGGCAGGTCTTTCGAAATATAAGAGGGGACGGGGATATATGGTCAACCAGTGAGGAGAGAAGAGACCTCACCACTTGCCATTTTTGCTGGCATTTTGCTCTTTGATTCTCATATTAATTCTATTGAGTTAGGGAATTCGCTCAATAGAATTTTTTTGTAGAGAACCGTGGTGACCCAACAGGTCACGCCGTTTAGAAATCCGGGTGGTCGCCCGAAAAATCAAGCGGCACCCATCTTTCCTCACGACGCGGCCAACTGTAGCTTGACTTCGGTGATCGAACGAGAACCGGTATTTCCTACAGGGTTTTTTTTTTTTTTGTAATAGTACGTTTATTGCCAATAAATAATATATACAAAATGCAATAAACCTAAACGCACAAAAAAAGGTATAACAACAACAAAAACTTAATAAGATAAAAGGCTCCTACATGGAGCACGCACTATCTACAAGTTGGCTTTATATATACATTGCCCTTAATGCTACACTATGTACATCTTATACTAAGCTTAATTACTTATATACAACATTACACTATACATAGAAAATGGCTAAAACTATGTAAACATTGATATTTATAAAAGGGAGGGAGGAATAAGGAAGTGGGGGTGGGAGAAGGGCTGTGTAAGTTTATTTAAATTTGACAATAATTATATTAAAAAATAATAAAAAGAAAAAATTATACCCTCCCCGGCGGGGAGTCGAACCCCGGTCTCCCGCGTGACAGGCGGGGATACTGACCACTAGTTTATAGCCACCAGTACCTTTTTGTATTCTGTCTATGGTTGTCTTTTATGTCTATACTTGATAATTTATAGTTGAAGCGAATGGTAGGGTCGTCAAAGTTTAGGTTTCTGTCGTATGTAATTGTCTTGTCGTACGTTTTCCGGAATACGTGGTAAATTAGGGGAATATTTCTGGAGTTCTGAATATAACCTTCGCTGTCTAAATAAATGAAAGATTCGGGTGGTGTATATCCTGTCAGCATGGTGTTCGCGAAATACAGTGGGTTCGGATAAACGGAGCTGAATATTTGGCTATTTGACGTGATTTGGTGGATGTTGGACCAGTGATTTCTAATGAGTTTGAGTATAAATAAATCTATCCTGATCAATTTAGCTTCTTCGTATAATTTGTAATTGCTAATCCTCTTCGTGTAGTTTGATTCTGGTGTCCGGTATCGGTTGAGGCAGGCTCGGATGCATTTCCTTTCGAATATCCGAAGCTTCTCTATGGTTCCAGGGCTGATGTTGTACCAGATGGGGCTGCCGTACGTTAGTATGGGCCTGATGAGGAGCTTGTAACAAAGAATTTTTACGCATTAATCGAGGTCTTTAGAATAAAACAATCTTTTATGTGCTACGAAGGCTTTCTGTGCTTTGCCTATTTGTATGTCTATGTGTTGGTTGTAGTTGAGTTTAAAATCCAAGTGTATACCTAGGTAACGGACGGTGTCTTTGTGCGGAATTTTGTTGTATGTGTTTTGGCTGTCTAAAATTTGAAATTTACCTGCGTGTTTGCGTACATCACTATTAGCATTTGAGATTTTAGAGATGTACGGTCTGAATAAGATGGTTTCGCATTTATTTATATTGATCATTAGTTTCCACATGTTAAAATAATGTTGGATATTTTTAAGGATTTCCTGAAGAAGTGACTGTAATTTGGATGCTTTATTGTGCCGGATGTAAATTAAAAGGTCGTCTGCAAATGCTATTGCTTTTTTATCGTTATCACTATTAAGACCGAATAACTTTAATAGGTCGCTGATGAAAATATTAAATAAAATAGGAGAATTGACTGTACCCTGTTGTAACCCGTTTTTAACTTTGAAAGCTTTCCTGGACGTATATTGACCGTTCACTACATAAAATGATTTGTCGTGGAGCATGTTCCAAATAATTTTGACTAAATGTGTCGGAAATTCTTTTTTAAGGAGTTTGAAGAAGAGCCCATCTAACCAGACTGTATCAAAAGCTTTCTCTAAATCTATGAATAAAGCTGCAACGCAGTCTCCTGCGTTTCTGGCCCAACAGATGTCTGATGTGAATTTTGTGACTGCATGAATTGTTGAGTGCTTATGGCGGAAACCGAATTGAGTCTCTGGTATTATGTCCCTGGACTTGCAAAAACTAACAATTGCATTATTTATTGTCGTTTCGAAGACTTTGCTAATGTTAGGAAGTAGACTTATTGGTCGGTAGTTGTTCGGATCACTACCGTCCTTGCCTTTCTTTTTGATTGTAACCAATTTGGCTGTCTTTCAAATGGTGGGGAAGTAGGATGCATTTAAGCAGTTATTGAATATAATAGAATATTTATATATGTAACATTGAGGTAGATGTTTCAGGGCTATGTTAGGTATACCGTCGAAACTTGATGATTTTTTATTGTTTAAACTTTTAAAGGTGTTTTTGAGGGTGTAGATGGATGTAAAATAATTTGGAGGGATGCTGTCTTCGTCGGGATTGTCCGCGGTGTTTGTGGCATTGAAAGTGCATAGTGTGGAGGCGTTTTGTATTTCTTGCTTCAGAGAGTCTACTTTTTGGTTTATTATGTTGGCGTGTTGTTCTTTGCCCATATGAAGATTTTTCGTGTGAACCGATTCAAAATGTGTTCCTAGTATATCTAGTTTATCCTGTGTGTCTGTAATTAATACTGTATTGTTTGCGTCTTTCTGTAGGTGATTGATATTAATGTCTGATTTTTCTAAAAGGTCTGCGTGTGTTGAGGGGATTTTGAGTGTTCCGATGTCATTGCTGTCTTTGGCTCTAAATATGTTATTTACTGAAGGGAACATTTCGCGTGGTTTGTGTACTGAAATTTTTGATATTCGATTTTTCCAATAATTGCTAACGCTATCTTGAAATGCTATTTTGATTTCGTTTCTGATCTTTGCAAGTGCCTTTTTTAAGGCGTCTATTTCCGGTTTGTTGTCTGCGGTGTAATTTTCAATTCGCGAGAGTCTGTTGATTTGTGTGATTAAGTAGCTTTTACGTTTACGAAGTTTTTCTATTTTTGGGGTTATGTATTTGTCCGGTGAATTGAAATTTTCCTCAATGCGCGGAACCGCGAAATCAATGGCATTAAGTATGTTTGTGTTCATTTTGTCTATGTAATTGTCTATCTCGTCTGTCGAAAGGTTTCTGTCATTTGGTATATCGATGTCGTCATTTTCGGTCAAAAATGATTCGTACTTTGTCCAGTCTGTTTTGTTAAAATTGTATTTTATGTTAGGGACTGCTTGCTCGAATGCTAGGTAATCTGTCGATGGGATGGATATTGTCATTACGAAGGCTCTATGGTCACTGTCGTACTGGAAGGAATTGAGCAAATTGGGAGCAGATATGTTGTGGAATTTGATTCTATTATCCGCCAAGCAGAGGTCGATAAACGCACCACTTTTTGGATATGATGGGACTGCTGTTCTATAGAGGGATGTTTTGAAGGTGATTTGATTTTCTAAGAACCATTTGTTAAGCGAGACTCCGCGACTATTATTTATGGAATTTCCCCACGCATGGTGCTTAGCATTTAAGTCTCCGGCCAACAAATAATACTTGTCCGGCTTAAACAATTCCAGGGAGTCAAATACCGACTTAAATTCCATCATGAATTCCTTTTTGCAATTGCTAGTGGCGTATGCTGCTATGAGGTAAAGTGTATTATTATTCTGAAATTTGATTTCTATGGCTGTTGATTCGAAACAAACACTATTCGCGATACTATTTATCTCAATGTTTCTGAATTTAATATCTTTCCTAATTAGAATGCCCGTACCTCCTGCTTGTTTGGAGTTTAATCTGTCCCTTCGTACGAAATGATCATTTTTAAAACTAATTTTATGAATATGATTTAATTTTGTTTCGGATAATAAGACTACGTCTGGCTTGTGCTTATTCAGGCAATCTGTGAGAGTGGCTCTTCTTTCATTAGTAATAATGGAATTGACGTTAATTTGAATTATGTTAAGTTCGCGGAGGAGTAATTCATTGATGGTATTCCGTTGGGTTATGGGTTGCATTGTTTTAGATATCTATATCTAGTGCGTTTACTATGATGTCGATACGATTGGTGTTTGCGGCAATATTTTCTGCTAGCTGTGAGATCTGTGAGGTGATTGTAACGGCGATGATATTTTTAATTTCATCTAACAGTGACGTATGTGATGCTGTGTTGGTGTTTTGTTGTGGTGGAGCAAGTTTTGGCTGTTGGCTACTTTGTAGGTGTTTGTTATTTGATGTTATCGCGCTGTATGAGATGTTTGGATTGACGAAGTTATTCACTAATTTTTCTTTTCTTTCCTTCTCTAATTTCAAGTTTTGTTTCTTTTCTGCAATTTTCTGTTTTATTTCTGCTATTTTAGGGCATCCTCTATAGGAAGCTGGGTGGCCGAATTGTTGACAATTTACGCAGAATGGTTTAGTGTCCATGTTACTAGTGCGCGGGCATTCTCCGGGGTTGTGGGGTTCATTACATTTAACGCATCTATAGTTTAGGTTGCAATTTAAAGCAACATGACCGATGCGTTGGCACCTCTTGCACTGGATGCGATCTTTCTTGATTAGCTTTTCCCAGGAAACTAATGAGTGTAGCAATGTTTTAATTTTAGTCACGTTGTTAATTTTACTGTTTTGTGACATCTGGACTAAGTAAATTGGGAGATTTCTACCTTCTTTTACCGATCGTTGTGTTGCAAATTTTTTAACGGCTTTAAACTCTACATTTTCTATATTTTTGTTAACCAGCTGTTCTAGGACTATTTCGGGTTCAAAGTCCCCTTCTAAATTTTTCAGAAGAATTGTTGTTAATTTTTCCTGTTTTGGCGTATAAGTAAAATATTCAATATTGTTAGATTTTAATATGTTACAAGCTGCTTTGAAGGAAGATACACTGTCCATGTGCAAGAGGTGTTTCGCGTTATTGATGCGCTTGGTGAAAAAATCTTTAGAAATTGTCGATATCAGGTTTATCGTGTTTTTACAGGAGTTGCTATATACTACTATTGGTGGGGGTCTATTATTATTAGTTACCGGTTTGGAAACATTTACCTGGTTTCCGAATTTGGGCCTTTTTTCTGGGGTTGCTTGCACTGCTGTTGAAGCCTTTGCGAAGTCATCGACTTTGGTGGAGGGGGGTGAGATGGTGACGTTGCCTTTGCGCTTCGGCCGTACGACGGTTGTCCATTCTTTAGCAGCAGGTACCGTTTCCTTGGGTTTTTCCGCGGCCTCCATGGTAACTTCAGGTATTGTTTCCTTTAATTCCGGGGATTCCCTGACGATAGTTTTCGGCTTCTGTGCTTCTTCTAGCTGTTTCGATAGCTTTGCTATCGTATCGTTGAGGCTGGTAATCATTTTAAGGAGATCTTCGTATGATGGTTTTTGATCTCCACCTTGCTGCTTAGGTGTCTGAGCAGATTTTCCCTTTGTGGATTTCATTTTGGCGCCTTCTTCTAAGCTTCTTCTGGATAGAAGGTTGGGTTTGGGGTTCAATCTTTTTGGACTGTTTTTCCCACCCAGGGATTTGGTAACGTGGGCTAAAAGCACCACGTTTTCGTGACTTAAAATATTCCTCTGTTTTATGATTTTCACCAGTTCTTTAGTCGAGTCTACTGACGTCACATTTTCGGCTTTCGTAGGGATCACTTGGCTTGGGGATAGCTCCCCTTGTTGATTATCACTATTCTCTATGTTAAATGATTTTAACAATGTCTGAGTTTTCGTATAAATAAGTATCTATCTTTATATAGATAACGATGCACAGTACTGATCGGATTTATGCAAGACACTGTAGTCGCACGGTACCGTATGAGTACGCAGGGTAATTACACTCAAGACTCGCAGGTAGGAAGGGTCGCTTAGGACACGTCCGACTCCTACGAAGGTTGACGAGCAACTGTGGTATTTCCTACAGGGCTACCCCGTTGGGTCGTTGCTTAGTGGTATATCGAATTTCGTGAAGGTGACGCGTAAAGGAAAGGATCGCGATACAAAAAGTGTTCCCAATAAATATCGTAAGCATGATGCTACCGTCCGGAAACGATGCTTCCAGTGTAATAAGATAGAACATTTTCAAAATGATTGTCCAAAAAAACGGAAAGTAGAGAGGTTACACAAAGACTTTGCCAAAAGACCGAATGTGCCAACGTGTTCATTCTGCTCAAAAAGGGGACACGTGGAGTGCGATTGTTGGATCAAGAAACGGTCACCTCGCGAAGAAAAAGGTGGTAAGAAGGGCGTTGACTGCCATGAAAGGCTGGAAGTGAATGCCTGTTTTTCGGTGCCCCATAAACTATCATCTGTTATTTTACAAGACATGTTGGTTAAGTCTTGTTTAATAGATTACGGTGCAACTTGTTCACTCATCAAAAAACAAGTGGCCGAACGCGCGAACTGTAAGAGCGTTTGGCGTGCTGATACTGTGAAGTTATTGTAGGATTGAACAATAACTGTAATCAGTTATACAACAGCTGTTGTACAAACTGAAGGACTGACAGCGGAACTCGATATTTTGGTTGTTCCTAACGAAGAGATGGTTTACGACCTGGTTATTGGCAAAAACATCGGTCCGCAGGGGATAAGAATGGTCACGGACCCTAATGGAGACACGAAACTGGAAAGGTGTGAAGTGGCTCAACCCGGATCTCAGGAAGGAGCTGAGTTGCAGGTCTTCGCTTGCATTGGGGGTGACCGTGCTGATGCAACGTGCGGTCATATAAAGGAGCTGCTGAAGCGGTATGAATCCCTGACATCACTGGATAGCAATAAAAGATGTGTAACCACAGGTGAAATTAGTATTAAGTTAAAAGAGGACAAATTGATCAATTATCATCCCTATCGTTTATCCATCGCAGAACAAGAAAAGGTAAGGGGGATAATCGATGAATTATTATTGAATAATTCTATAATAAGAGTGCGTTGATTTTCGGGCTCTCAACTGTAATACTGTTAAAGATCGGTATCCGTTACCTCTGATTGAGGACCAGCTTAATCGTCTAATTAAAGGAAACTATTTTACGATACTGGATATGACTTCGGGATTTCATTAAATTCCAGTAGCCCGGATTCAATAGAAAAGACGACTTTTGTGACCCCCAATGGTCATTACGAGTATCTGCGTATGCCATTCGGATTAGCTAATGCTCCTGCGGTTTTTTAAAGGGCAATAAATAAAGCCCTCGGTACCTTACGAAATAGTGTAGCGCTTGTATATCTCGATGACATACTTATACCTTCGCAAACCATCGAAGAAGGTTTAAATCATTCAGAGCTCGTGCTGCAGGCGCTTGACACTGCGGGGTTTACTTTAAATTTAGAAAAGTGTAGATTTCTTCAGACCACAATTGATTATTTGGGTCGGGAGGTTTCCGCTGAGGGTATTAGGCCTGGAAAGGACAAACTCAAAGTTTTGTTAGAGTCTCCTGCCCTGAGTAGTGTAAAACAGGTTAGACAATTCATGGGTCTGGCTAGTTATTTTCGAAAATTCATTTCGGAGTTCGCGGTACGGACCGCGTGCATTACGAAATTAGTTAAGAAAAACGAACAATGACGGTGTGAGGAGGAGCACGAAAATGCGTGGCAATATAAATTAAAGAAATTAAGTATAAATCGGTTACTCGTAATTTTTGATCCAAAAAGAGAAACTGAATTGCATACAGATGCAAGTGCGTTAGGATACGGAGCTATTCTTCTCTCATATCTGCATCTATCTTTTGGAAAAGGCGCCTCACTGCAGCAACGTGTTGATGGAAAATGGCAGCCGTTGGCATTCTTCAGCAAGAAATTTAACAAGGCGCAAACATTGTACAGCGCATATGACAGAGAGCTGTTAGCAGCTTACCAAGCTGTCAAGCATTTTAAGTACATGTTGGAAGGTCGAAATTTCATATTGTTCACAGACCATAAACCGTTAATCTATGCCTTCAAGCAAAAATTAGAGAAATGTGCACCCCTAGAATATAGACATTTATCTTACATTTCGCAGTTTACAACAAATATTTAGCACGTTGCAGGCAGAGATAACGTGGTAGCCGATACTCTGTCGAGGATAGCAGAGGTAACGGCGGCCATAGACTACAATGCGTTGGGCCAGGACCAGTTGGCAGACGAGGAAATGGCATATTTTAATCGCCGCACTACACCGGCAGAGTCGGGTTATCATTCTTACGAACTTGAGACGCTTGCCATAGTTAACGCGCTAAAGCATTTTCGCGTATATCTGTTAGGTATTAAATTTAAAATAAAAACAGACTGTAATGTTATTAAAGCGACTGATACGAAAAAGGATTTGTTACCGCGTGTAGCAAGATAGTGGATTTTCCTCCAAGATTATGATTTTGACATTGTTTATCGAAAAGGAAAATATGTTGTACATGTAGATTATCTTAGTCGTAACCTTCCCAAAGATTATCGAGTTAATGCTGTCTGTGACGGTTCTTGGTTAGAAACGGTTAAGAAAAGGGACGAGGAAACTCAAAGTTTGATTAAGCGATTAAATTACAACGATGCCGTATGTAGTGACTTTAGCGTACGTGAAAATATTTTATACCGTAAAATACTTTCCGATTCTGGACGAATCATTTACCGCAGTTTTGTATCTAAAGGTAGTAGGCTTGGTCTGCTGCACCTCTATCATGACGAAAATTGTCACGTGGGAGTAGAGAAAATATATGACCGGGTCTCTAAACAGTATTGGTTCCCAAAGATGAGGGCTTTTGTAAAAATATATATTAGCCATTGCCTTACTTGTATTGTTGCTAAGCAACACACAGAGCCGAAACAGGGATATTTACATTCCATTCCGAAAAAGTATGTCCCGTTTCATACGATTCATTGCGATTGTGTCGAGCCTTTTGGAAAGTCTAGTGAAGGGTATCAGCATATTTTAATTATAGTAGACGCTTTTACTAAATATTTGCAAATAATTCCATTGAGAACTTTAAGCGGTAACGAAATTCTACAAATTTTCAAGGAACGGCTGACGTTGTTTGGTGTCCCGCAACTCGTTATTTTTGATAGAGGCACAAATTTTACATTTAAACAATTGCAGCAGTTTATAGAAAAACATGCTACGTCAAATTTTTGGTGACTGCGGTGAGATACTCGAGTTAGGCGCTCCCACATGTTTCCAGCTAGAACTTAGGAGATCACCCACAATGGCAGAGTCAAAGCCTAAAGTAATAAAAGAAACTAAACTAACGAAACCGATCGAGATGGAACTTCGTTCGAGCCCCTCGGAGCAAGACCTCTTGGACCTACAGAAGCAACTGACGGACAAGAAATGACGCCTTCGAGACCAAGCGCGACCTGGAGTATGAAAAACAAACACTACAAAAGGAAGGTAACGAATCCACCGAAACCGTCTACCGCGAGTTAGACTCAATACGACGGAAATATGAACAATTAAAGGCGGAATCGGTCGCCAGCGTGGATCGACAGTTGAGTCAGGATAGGGACAACATATCGTACGCGCCATTGCCTCCCCCACCGCGAGAATTCGAGTCAATTTCTCTGATTTTAATAGAAGTCGTCGACTCCATTCCCTCGTATGATGGGAAAAACATCGGGGTATTCATTTACACAGACGCGTGTAAACGAGCACAAAAACTAGTCCCTTCTGCCGCTGATAGAACTTTCACGCAGCTCTTGGTTAACAGATTACGCGGACGCGCCCTGACCGCGGTAAAAGATTTCCAGATAGATACCTCCGACGACTTAGGTGAACGATTAAAAAGGGTATTCGGACCGCATAGGACAATTGATTATTACCGGGGACAATTTTTCAACACCTTTCAAACGGAACACGAATATATGTATATTGGATTATACAAAACGTGTTAGAGCTCTACGTTCCGCGCTGCTCGACTTCATTCACTCTCAACACCAGTTGTTGGAAACTGACGATTTTGTACGCGACTGTTGTTACGCTGGCCTTCACCCGAATCTGCGCATGGAAACCAGGGAATATCGCAACTCATCCATGAACAAATTAATGGACGCATCGATCGACGCGTACAAAACCCTCGAACAAGATTGAGCGCGATACGATCCTCCGTGCATGAAACAAGTGCAATTCAATGTTCCAGAAAGATCGAACCGGGAAGACTTTATTCCTCCTCGAGAGAGTAGTTCGCGTTCTCTAGCAAGAGAAACCCCTTGGCGTGGGCAACCGCAATCAACAAATTCGTGGCGAAATAACTACGGGACTTTCCCTCGTGATCAATCACCCGCACGACCAAATGTCGACCGGGGAAACCTCCAGCGATACCAAGGAACAGAACCACGAGCCAAATCCTCACAGAATTCCGCGTTCCTGTAATTATTGTAAAATCTCAGGACATGATATACACGAATGCTGTAAATGTCAATACAGCAATAGGAGATCAGGAAACGACCAGCCCCTGTCATCAACCATGGGCTCAAGGTGAGAGGTGGCCAGAGTGGCCAACTCACAAATCAGGAAAATCCAAGAATCTCACAAATAACTGTCGCGAATGGTCCGCTAGTTCCTATCATTTCCCTTGACTCGCCGAATTTGAATCGAACATCACTATTCATGATTGACACTGGAGCCGAGGTAAACTTAATCTGAATCTCAGTCCTCAAGAGAGGAACCCAGATTAACACCGAAGGAAACGTGAGAATCTGTGGAGTGACGGCGGGACAACTAGAAACTATGGGCTCGGCCAACATCATTCTACTAGATACTCCGGTAAAATTCTTCGTGATCCCCTGTCATACGGAAATGCCGGTGAATGGCATCCTAGGAACGGAGTTTTGTTTTAAAAGAATCAGAATTTCCTATTCAGATCGAGCGCAGAACGCTTCGCCCAACCGGAAGAAACATCAACAAGGATTCCAGAAGAAGAACCAATTGCGGATCAATTAATCCAAAAACACTTCCTCAATCCCAAGGTCAACTCAATTTGAACAGTAACCATTCGTAACGCTTTCATAAGGTACCAAGTTCAAGACTCCAACGGAATTTCGTACAAGTCGCAAGCACACGAGGTCAATGAGGTATTTCGAAATTTTGACCTTTTCACTAATGTTCAAGCCAGAAATCAGGGAAGGCCAAACGAAACAATAACAACCCTAAGGGAAGTTCTGAAACTGAAACCTCGCTGCGGACCTCTGAAAACCAGGACTAGGCCATACCGTCCCAAATTATTAACGCGTTTATAATAACTAAATCGTTAGGTGAGTCGCAGATCGATATCCCAAGTCCCGTACCACCCATTGAAGCTGAAAGCATGCTAACAGACCTTTCGGCAGAACCTAATCCTTCTGACAACACGAAACCGTTCCCAACACCCTTCGTACCTGGTCTTTATTGTGAAGAGTTATCAGAAAATATTTCGTTACCTCCAGTTTCTGATCCAACCCTGGAGGAGTTTAATAGATTAGGGCATATAGATATTAGTAGTAATGTCTCGGACAGTATTAACGAATTGAATGAAAGTACAAATTTCGAGGACGAAATAAATAATAATCCAAGCTTAGAGTCGAATGTAAATAAGGAAATAGATTTAGATTTAGCTAGCGATTTAGATAATGAAATAGATTTCGGAGAACATGACGACTTAATATCCGTATGCCACGAACATGTAGAATTATACTGTCTTGAAAGTAAGAAAGCGGAATTTTCGATTAAAAACTAAGTTTTATTTAAGTTGTTTGTGCATTTTTAAAATTAAACGTACGCAGGTATTGATTTATTTCACTTCAGTGAGTTACTGCGTTAGATATTCCTTTCCAGTTCTATCTCATTTCATAAACAAGATACTCATTCGTTTTGAAACGTGAATTTATTCGTTTGCTTCATTAGAATAGTTGAGAAAATTAATTTTCGAAAACTTATTCTTTATTCCTTTTCGAACGCACAAAATAAATACAATATACTTGGTCTGGATAAACAATAACTAATTGGTTTATCTCCTATTTAAGAATAATGAAGAACTTAATATTATTCTTAACTTCTTAATTTATTATTCGATTAAACTTTCACCTAATAGTTTCCTGTTATACCGACGCGGTATCGATATGCTTGTTCACGATCACGATTGACCGTCATACTCGAAGCTGTCGCTCTCGCGTCTGGGCGCGCGCTATTCTCGCGCTCTGATTGGTCAATGTTTTTTCTTAATAACTCAAAAACGAAGCTTCAAACCCCATTTTTACAAAAGAAAATCTTGTTCAGAATGACGTCCTCTACTACCCCTTTCAGGGAGTAACACTAGTTACGAGACACCCTGTATACATGCACTCTCTCTCTCTCTCTCATCCACACTCACCTCATTCGCTCGGTCATACGCTCAGACGGTCGCGCTAAATTTGAACGGTCCTACACGTGTGGGGTGTATTGCGTTCCCTCGTGGACGCTTGTGTTGTAGCTAAACATGGCCAGATTCAGCCATTCATCCCAATTATTCTTTTGAATGTATTGTTTCAAGTATTCCGTAAACACATGATGGTGTTACGTCGGGCTCCACCCGACTTAGTGCGTAGAATAATTAAGTATACAGACCATTATACCAGTATGTTACCCAATAGTATGTAAGACGTTATAATTGTACACGTAGCGACAATGATGTAATCCTAAATTCGAAGAACGCGATTGCTCACGCGACATTCCTGTGCGACGGTTTTCTAATCTCATATAAATACTTCACCCAATACCCCGATATAAACATCATGCCAATAATCTTACCTAAATATTCCTCTCAATAATCTCACCATAACATCCTCTTGATAATCCTGCAGTAACAACTCCGATATAAAGATCCTCCCAATTATTTTATCTAAACATTCCTCTCAATAATCTCACCATAACATCCTCTCGATAATCCTGCAATAACAACTCTAGCCTAAACATCCTCTTACATCATCCAGAACATTCCTGAACAATATTCCCTTTGTCTCAAACCCCTATAAATACTCCTCCTCCAATCACCTCCTCAGAGGGTTCCATCTCAAGTCCGACAGTGGACACAACGGAGTACCCAGGATCAAGGTAATCCTCCCTGGGCCCGTTCATCCGGCTATCATTTCTCCGGCAACATATTCTCCGGCTATCATATTCTCCGACGATCATCTCTCCGGCGACATATTCTCCGACGATCATTTCTCCGGCAATACCATCTCCGACGATCCACACTCCGGCGACATACCATAGAGGCACGAATCTCGGGTGAGCAAATATATACATATATTTTAATAAAAGTGGTATTTATCGGATTCCATATCAGCAATCACTGAGCGCACCTCCTGTCGTATATACCTACATAAAAATCCTACGAGCAACTCTCCGGTGTTCTCACGGATTCGAGAGTCCTCAAGGAGATATTCCGGCGAGCTACGGTAAAAGACAGGCGTCAAGAAGATCATCCGAGGCTACATCACAGTTCCCAAGGCGTTCGAGAACACTTATCGTGTTCTCTCCCTGAAAGCTGAGGAAAACATACATCACGGTCGAGCGGTGTGGTGATAAAGTATTTATTTTTACGTTCGAGCACCCCTGGTCGTAACAATGGGACTGTTCAATGGATCCGTTACTCTGGGTATGAAAGGCTGTGGTCGGGAATTGCGCGATTCTGAATTTCCTCGCGACGACCTTCATTAAAGAGCTAACGAAGTTCCCTCCCTGATCGGTCAGTATCGCCTTGGGTGTTCCGAACTGACTAATAAAATGGTTTACGAATGCGTCGGCTGTTTCGATGGCCGATGCGTCACGCAGGGGAATGGCGTCGGAGTAGATAGTGAGTAAATCCTGGACCGACGAGATCGAGAGAGATTTTTTCGAAAGCCTGTCCTGGGTTGTCTGTTAATGTCATTGGTTGTCGCCTTTTTACTTTCGTTAATTTCTTTAGCTGGCAATTGGTACACGAATTGGCTAGGTCCCGAACGTTACTCTTCAAGGACGGTCAGTAATACTTTTCCCTGATTCTACGGTATGTTTTATTGATTCCCGTGTGCCCGGCGGGCCCATGGCCAGACCACACTGCTATGGGCCATAAAACCATTGCGCATAGTGTTGCGTGATCCCAGAAATCTGGACAAAGCACAACCGCCTTTGGTAGGAACGTGTGGTAGAGTTGATGAGCGTATTGGGCGCCAAATCGACTCGCTCCCAAGGGTTTGCATGACAGGGCCGTCGTTTGAGGTGTCGGGCTTTGACCTAGTATCCGAGACGAGATCCTGGAGACCACGCACCGCTTACCCTAAAAAGCCTCCATGGTGCTACCCAATCCCAGAACTCTGGGTAACAGATGCCCGTGGTGTGCAGAATTGCGTGGAAGAGGTGTCGCGGTGAGTGCCCTCGGCGGTTCCCCATCAAACGCTGGAAGAGGAGTCTTCCTAACATGGGATTGTGCGCAGGGTAAAGGCACGGCCATCGTTTGAGGTGTCGGAATGATGGACCCAGTCATTCTAGTATCCGAGATGAGTCCGTGGTGCAGACCGCACGACTTTACTCTTAAAACTGTCGCTACAGAGCTACCCCATCTCAGGTTTCTGAGCAAGGGATGCCACCGACAGAAATTGATGTGCGGTAGAGGAAACCCGCCCTTCGGGGTCACGCCCTCGACGATGACCTGTTCAACGTTGCTTGAGGGTCATTCTCGCTATCACAGGTACTAAGGGTGGTATTTGAAAGCTCCGCCGGGATATGGACCGGCGCTATGTCAATTTGGGATGGATTCTTAGGGATAGTGACCTTCGAGGTCTAGAAATGGGGTATTACGTTGCATACACCCGACCGGGTAAGGAGGCAGGTCCGCGTCCTGCTTCGGTGGGCCGGACACAGACTAAATCACTTGTGCCCGGCAAACGTTGAGGCATGATTCTCAATGAGTATGCCACGAAGTTCACCTTCGGAGGACACGCGGATCTCGCGAGTACAGACAAAGATTTTGATTCCCAAACTTTCTCAAAATTTACCTGCGAAATGCTAATCGAAGTTAATTTTAATTCGTCGACAACGCTATAAAGTGACTGGATGCATGCCAGAACGCCATCAGGGGATGGTTTTGCGTTACGTATGCCACAACTGGTAACAAAATTAGATTGTATGACGCGTATTCAATGACGCAGGGAGTGGTACATTCCAGCTTGTCCGGTATTTGTAATTTATTTCCGGTTATCAAGTCTAGACTCCCCTGATCCAACAGATGTTGATCTATCGTGACAAAACAAGCCAGGTTATCCCGCCTCATGGTCAAGTGTTTTCGCGTGTTGATTATTGTTTGTTCAACTCGTGCGGCGTGTGTATCGTTTTCTTCGCCGCTTGTCTCGCTGTCAGCATCAGATGATTCTACGTCTGAGTCGTTGGTCACGGGGTTTGACGTTGACATTGGTGCGGAAGTTGATGGTTGTAGGGACGGATTATTTGGGAGGTCCGTATCTGATGTTGGCGGGCCTCAGTGGATGGAAAGAATTTGGGTTGCATTTCGAGATAAAGTGCCTGTGTACTCTACGCATGAGGTCGGGAATCCGAGCTTCTCGGCTTTGTCGGATAGATCAACGGTTCGGGCAAGTAAGCCCAGCTTTCGGCGTCTCGGATCGGATGTGATAGGGTTATTGTTCGGTAACTGGGGAGTAGATTCGGGAGCAGGGGGGTAAAATTACCCGTTCGTGATAGTTTTTACTGTTTAATTGCGGAATACAACGACATACAGTTCACACAACGCACGCACACACTTAAACGACGACGACGATGACGAGACGTACAAATATAAAAGAAACGGTTTCGCGTTCGCGCGCCGGGGATTAGAAGAAATTGCTTAATCGGCTCGCGAGTCTAATCTTATTGCTGGTCGTCTTTGTTCTGACGAGAGAGAGTCGGGCGAACACCTGAATTCGGGGAATCCGCGGTAAAGGTCTGACGTCACGGCCCAATCAGCTGGCGCTAATCAGCCGCGACGCCGACAAGAGCCAAAAATTCTGACGGGGAAACGGTTGCGGAGTCTCGCTGTCTCTCGATCCTTCCAGAACGCTCCGAAAGAGATCTTCCGGCGCGTTCAGGAGGGCGAGAGACAGAGAAATTCACCGTTGAGGCGTTCGAATTTAGGGATCGCCCGCTCCCGCTTACTCGGGTACAGAACAGTTATGAGAGAGCAGACCTAGATCCTTCCAACGGACGCATTGGTTCTTCATCGAGACGTCTGCATCTTTCAAGAAAGATTGCCCCAGTATTCCGTGCGTGGATATTGGGAATGAGTCCTGAACTACATGAAATTTGAGACTCTCGCAGAAAAGTGTCACATTAACAGCACCGATGGTTGAAATCGATTGCGCGGAGATTCCCAATATCTCAAGTCGGTCATCAGAGTCCACTTGCGTGTCCGGTTTCAGAACACCTAATTTGATTAAATTTGGCTCTGCCCCCGTATCGACCATCAGGGTTGATCGAGCCTTGAGTTCTGGGTCGTTTATATTAATTTGAGGAATTATTGCTCCTCGACCGTTGATGCAGTTGATTCTGACGGTTCTGACGCGATGGCGTGTACTGCTTTCGTATTTTGACCGTCCCGTCCTTTTATCGCCGCGGGCGGGAGGGTTTGCCCGTTTCCCTGGTTCCGCGTTCGTTCATTATACTGCCGCCTTCGGCATTCGTGCAAATCGTGTCCCGGAATGTTACAATATCGGCAAAACCTTTCCAAACGCGACTGGGGTTTCGCCTGTCATCGCCGCGAGGGTAGCGCGAGAACCCGTTACCTGATCTAAAATCTCGCAGCGGCATGGGCGACGTCGATCGCCACGAGTCGCGACGCGAGGGACTAACGTTCCTTCCCGATCCATATTCGCGCCATTCTGGTGTCTTGGCGCGCCTTTCGAAACTCACTCTGCGCGGTTCAGTGCGGCCTTGTCTTGCCTTTTCTAGTTCAAGACGCTTGAATCTAGAGATGGCTTCTTTAAATACACGCATTAACGGTTCAGAGGCAAACAGTCTTACTTCCGCACGCAGCAGCGACATTAATCCATCAATAAAACAATTTTTCGCGAACCCGTTAATTTCCTCTACGTCCGGAGTATATCGATCAGAGTCTAATATCGCATTGCGAAGATCTTTCCCGCGGCTTATGAAATCTAGGATGTGCTCACCGCTCTTCATATGTATAGGTGTTTGCCAGCTCTCCGCGATAATGGTCAATGGTTCATTGAGGGCCGAATACGCCCTTCTTCAGCAGATTGCACAATTCGGCTACGGTGTCTGCTTCCTCATCTTCAACGGCAGCTGCTGCATGTCCGCATAGTTGGCCGATGATCAGCTTCACCAGAGTTCCCTCAGCGTGTGTTCGAACCAACTGTCGCGCACGTTTGCACGCTCTGGTGAAGGTTAATAACGTTGGTGATGTGCCGTCGAATGCTGGAACCATCTTAACTGCTTCGTTCAGCGTGTAGCTGAGGGATTCGGCGCCGATTTCACTGTTGACCATCTCTATCCGCGGGGCTGGTTCCTCCGGGATGGTTTTCACTGCTGCGGTCGCGCCCTGATGTTTCTTTGCATCCTGCATCTTCGCCAACATGGCGTCGTTCTGGCGACGCGCCTTTACCAGTTCGCACCGTTCTTCGTCAATTCTTCTCGCTTCCTCTCGGATCCGTTTTTCCTTCTCGGTTTGTTGCCGCTGAATCACGGCAAGCTCCTCTCCACTCAGCGCTTCCATCAGCCTCGGACGGAGTTCCATCGAGATCGTCGTCTTCTGGCCTCCACCCGGTTGAAAGGGTATGGCTCTCACAGAATTCGCTGACCGCCGGAGGACAAGACCACTGTGTTTTTACGCGAGCTCGGAAAAATTCACGCAGCACGTTGTCCGGAATTTTTCGATGATTCGACACTTTAACGGCACTATTTGTGTCAAGCACGTCGTAATCCAGTAATGGTATCGCTCGCGAAGTTATTTCGGTGTCCAAATCACTGTCAATAGTCACTATTTCCGGCCCAAACACTTGCTCGAGGAAGTCTTTTTCGGTGGCGCGCGACTTCCGCGCCTTCACCATTCTGCCCGCGCGGCAGTCACGCTTTCGCTGGCCCTATATTTCAAATAATGTTTCAAAATTATAAAACTCGTACAAAAAGAAAAAGAAAATTTTCTGCGACCAGCTTCAATGACTTACCAGCATACTGCAAGCGTAACGTATTCAGCAGCGAGTTATCGCGCAGAATTTCGTCCACCCTCAGCTGCTGTCGGCCCGTTAAAGCGACAGAAAACGGTCAACCACTGAAACTGTCACTACTGTAACCGAAATTCGTAATTACTTTCAATAAAATGGATTCACTGTCACCCGAAAAAGCGCAAGTGAACCAATATTTCCAGAAATTGCTGAATTGTGCACAGAATCCACTCATTCCTTTCTAAACAAGAAGCGATGCTCGCCCGTTCAAAGCGCGTCACACAACTTGCGAAGTTGAGAAATCTTAGAGTTCTGCTCTAACGAATACTTGATAGCTGGAGAGTACGTCCGAAGTGTAGCGCGAAGCGTGACTGAATGACTGGACCGCTGATGCTGCACCGCGCGCGCTTAGCCAAGCGTCTGGTAAATGTCACCTAACACTTAGGGGTGACTCTGGTATGCGGCGTAGTGTTGTGACGTCTCTCGACGTTGGAGTTAGCCATTAAGGTAAATATAAGACCATTGTAACATTACGCCGATAGGAATAAGACACATTACTGCGTAAACATTTAGCGATAGATATAAGGCAAAATATTCATCATCTCATTTTCGCTACAATTCTCAGTATCCATTGCTTACGCATACCTCATAGTTCTCAGGATCACCTTGCGCCATTTTATAATCATGATTTACGACATAGTGATAAGATAGTATAAGGATCTACTTTCCCATTCAACTCGACACCATAGAGACCACCCTTCAATATCATATTTCAGACTCCAAACATCCTCAACATCACATAAACATCCTTTCCTAATCTCAAATCGCACATACATCCTTCCCAAAGACAATAACAAAGATAACCAATTGACGTAATTCCTTTGACTTCCAGGCACTATACAGGGTGTCCCACAATAAGTGTAAGAGCCGAAAAGGGGAGGTAGGTGGGGCTATTCCGAACAGCTTTTCCCTTTGCCAAAATATTGGTTGAGGCTCCATTTTCGAGTTATTAGCAAAAAACACTGACCAATGAGAGCGCGCATAGACCAGGCGCGCAACAGCGTGAGCGACAGCTTCGAATGTGACGGCCGACCGTGATCGTGAACAAGCGTATCAATACCACGTCGGTATACCGTCGGTATAATAGGAAGCTGTTAGATGAAAGTTACATCGAATAATGAATAAAAAAATCTGGATTACTGTTGAATTATCATTCATTCATGGATAAGAAATAAAGAAATTAGTCCTTACTTACGTAATCAAAATAAATCGAATTTATTCGATACGTTTATTCGTTATCGCAAAGAAATAATAGATAAAATATAGAAAATTATTCTCGTTAGATATTGTGATGATGAAAAAGAACAAATTCTCATTTTTGAAAAATTAAATAACTGTTCCATTCAACAAATAAAAATTTAAGTCGAATAATTAACAAATTTAAATGTAACTTACCCATTGAACCGCAAATAGTTACGATGAAAATGCAGCTCTGTCACTGTCAATCCACCGATCCTTACCGTTAGAAATAAATCACCACACAAAAACTCTCAATTTATTTCACTGTCACCTATCACTGTCATCTTTCATTATTAGCTTTCATTATCACTTTTCCTTGTCATTTTTCACTAATTAGTCACTGTGAGCCTGACACGTAAATCGGCTGAACACATGAACGAATATTCATAAATAATTTTAACTACATTGTCTTGAAAGCAAGAAAACGGAATTTTCGATTCAAAGCTACGATATATTTTATTTCGGCTGGTTTCTTTCGAGAATAGACACAAATATTTCTTATCGAAGCTAGTTTTTTCATGGATCAATGGGTAAGTTTTATTTAAGTTGTTTGTGAATTTTTACAATTAAACGTACGCAGGTACTGATTTATTTGACTTCAGTGAGTTACTGCATTACATATTCCGTTTCAGTTTTATCTCATTTTATAGACAGAGTACTCATTCGTTTTAAAACGTGAATTTATTCGTTTGCTTCATTAGAATAGCTGACAAAATTAATTTTCGTGAATTTATTGCTTATTCCTTTTCGGAGGCATAAAATAAATACAATATACTTGGTCTGGGTAAACAACAACTAATTGGTTTATCTTCTATTTAAGAATAATGAAGATCTTAATATTATTCTTAACTTCTGAATTCGTTATTCGATTTAACTTTTACCTAACAGCTTCCTGTTATACCGACGCGGTATCGTTACGCTTGTTCACGCCGACGATCGGCCGACGATTGGTCAGTGTTTTTTGCTAATAACTCGAAAATGGAGCCTCAACCAAAATATTGATTTTGGCAAAGGAAAAAGCTGTTCAGAATAGCCCCACCTCCCCTTTTCGGCTCTTACACTTATTGTGGGACACCCTGTATAAAGCCTAGATTCATTCCAAATTGCAGCACTCTACTTTGAGCATCCTTCCTGAGAGCACTCCTTTCAGGAGTACTCTTTCCTCAGCCACGGGTTCGAGCCCCGATTCCAATACCACGGGTTCAAGCCCCGACTAAGTTAGACACTCTAACTTATTCCAAATCTAACTCCATTTCAAACCTTACCAACTCTTACCTTACGCCTTAACTACTAACAAGGGACCTCACTTAAGTGTTACACGCGGATTTTAATGAAATTTACATATGTGGTAGTTTTTCGAAAATTAGTTGACCCATATTTTTTTATATCTGCTGACATGCATATTGAGGGGGTGAAAATAGCCCTCAAAGTTGGGGGTGAAAACACATTTTCATTAATATCTCGCAAACTAGAGGGTGTAGGAGGGTGAATTTTTTTTTGTAACGTGTATTTTTGAGTAAGGAATTTAGTTTATTACGAAAATTTCGGGAGAAATTATTTATTTAAATAATATATTAAAAAATTGGATTTTTTTGTCAATTTTTTACCCCAAATGCCGTTCGATTTTTATGCAGATTTGTATACGTAAAATATGGATCAAAATGGAGGATACGTGTTTTTGGAATTTTTTGTTTATTGCAATTTAGCAATAATTATTACATATACAATTTTCGTCTGCTTTTTACGGAGAAAAGTGTTAAGATTTGTTTTCGAAAAGGGTGAGCCTTTTTTATACAATCATTTGCCATGTTTTTAACAATTAGATAATATTATATGTTTATTGTTCCATCGGTAGCCAAAGAAGGTCTAGCAGGCAGGTATAAATCCGCCGCGGTACCAGTCGACGTTGTACGGAACATAGGTTTTTATAGGCAATGGAACTTTTAGCCGAAGGTAAAAGTTTAGCTATTTAACTTTTAATAAATTGAACCAAAATGTTTCTCATTTAAATGATTTGTTATCTCTGAAAGCTGCTAATTTTGTTATGGTATTCAGGGTAATGCAGAAATCGAAGTATAAAAATATTGCAAATTCCAAAAGATACTACCAGATTTATACAGCCATTACATGTGTTCAGTTTTATAATATGGAAGAATTTTGCACATAAGATTTCTGAGATAATAATTTTATTAAATTTGGATATGACCTTACATTTAAAAAATTTCATAATTAAATTACAATCTCTGATACATAATCAACACTCATCACCAAGATAGAAAAATTTATTCCGATATGTCTGGTTCCGTTATAGATATGTTAGCGTCGTACTTGATGAATTTAATAACCCAGTTGATTTTACTTGAATGATTTAGAAACTATGTTTTATTCTCAATATACTGATGTAGTTTCTATAAACTGTTCGTGGTGAGTCCAGCATTTGTATTTTACGCATTTCTTCGTTGAATTTCATTACTGTACACACTATATAACATAAGTTTCAAAAATATTCATTCCATTTTAGCTTTATTATTTTTATTAGAATTTAAAACTTTTAATTTTTATTTTAATTTCAAAAATTTATTCTTTTTATTACAATTAATTTATATCTACATTCAATACGATCAAAGGATCAGAAATTTTTCGACCAAAGTTTTTCCAAATTTGAAACCTATAGACGCCAAATGGTTGAACAAATGGTGTGGCATGTTTTGGTATTTTTAATATATCCAGTTTCTTAATCTGTTTTTGATATTAGGATTGCACGTCATAACTCCTTCTTGCTACACCTCTTCATGAGTTGAGGAGCACAACAGTATTTTCTGTTGCACGCGGAAAGAAAACTTTGACAAATTTTTAAGTAGAAGCTTGTTCCATTTCCTCTTCATTGACAAAAAAAGGTAAGATTTGGTCATAAGTCAAAACGTCAAATATAAACTCTTGTTGCATTTCTATATCCGTATGTCGATTCTTTATACATGTTGATTGCATCTGTACAACGACGATCGGTACAGCGGCGGATTTATACCTGCCCGCTGGACCTTCTCTGGCTACCGAAGGAAAAATAAACATGTAATATTAACCAATTGTTACAAACTTATTGAAACTTGTTGAAAAATGATTGCATAAAAAGGGCTTACCCTCTTCGAAAACAAATCTCAACACTTTTCTCCGTAAAAAGTAGACGAAAATTGTATATGTAATAATTATTGCTAAATTGCAATAAACAAAAAATTCCAAAAACACGTATCCTCCATTTTGATCCATATTTTACGTATACAAATCTGCATAAAAATCGAACGGCATTTGGGGTAAAAAATTGACAAAAAAATCCAATTTTTTAATATATTATTTAAATAAATAATTTCTCCCGAAATTTTCGTAATAAACTAAATTCCTTACACAAAAATATACGTTTCAAAAAACAATTCACCCTCCTACACCCTCTAGTTTGCGAGATATTGAAGAAAATGTGTTTTCACCCCCAACTTTGAGGGCTATTTTCACCCCCTCAACATGCATGTCAGCAGATATAAAAAAATATGGGTCAACTAATTTTCGAAAAACTACCACATATGTAAATTTCATTAAAATCCGCGTGTAACACTTAAGTGAGGTCCCTTGTAAGTATTATATATATTTTTTGTAATCATTTACCATTGTAACCTCGTACCTTTTATTAGGAATATACATATTTTATTATCTTAAAAATAACTTCTTCATTAATACCTCCTCTACTCGCTTAATACCCGCGAGTCTTCATATTAGCAATATTACCTTGGATCAGTCGAGTTCAGTGGTGCGAGACATAGCCACACGGTCCTCGTCAGACTTACCCAAGCTACTTCGGCCCGAACGATACGGTGGTGCGTTTAGGAGTTGGTGAGGATAAGTAAAGTAATTCTGTATTTAGCGGAACAATGTAATTTATTTAAAGGTTGATGTGCTTCTTGTGGATGTCTGTTCTGAACTGACTCGTTCGTACCCTTAGCGCGTTTTTCCTAACGCACACGACATCCCTTGGTGGGGGTGTCTCCAAACGAAAAATTTGGCAATGCAGCGGGATTTCCCAATGACCACTTACCTCTCCCCTGCACGGTCAGAGACCGCCAGGCCCGGAACCGTGGTCCCTTTGGAAATCCCCGGTTTACGATGCCGTACGTAGCTATTGAGACCGTTGACGAAAAACTACAAAACATACCTAAAGAAAATCTAACGGTATCCTCAAAAATAGCTTTCTCGACCGTATACCTCGCAAACCGTGCTGACCTTTGACGCTTACTAATGATCACTTAAAATCATTCGGCCAGCCGCTACAGTGCGAGACATAGCCGCACGGTATCGCGAGTGCGTTTGACGTAACTATTATTCTTTTTCGATTCATGGGAAGAAAGCGGCGAGGAGGTCGTAGATATCAGCTGCGTAAACTCCTAAGATCCCTATACCTTCCAAGTGCTCAACAAAACGTACAGATTATTTATAACCGCGACGTGATCATCGACTGGAAATTAATTCCTATTGATATACCGGACCTATCCAAGGAAAGTGTCTCAAGTAGGCAACTGTGCCGCATTTGAAACACCTGGGATCCCTGGCAGATGACGGGCGTACATACCGCATGGCCAAAAAGATTGTATATAACAACGTCAACTCCGGTGAGTTCCTGAATCCTCCACGAACCGCGATCCGGGACGTAACAAATTGGTGGCAGCGGTGGGATAATTTACAATCACCCCGGTGAATGAGGCATAGTACTACCTTTTCAAGTGATCAAGTGAATTTTACTATTTTGCTTTCGTGTGAGAAATGACTAATCGCGCGTCAAAATGTTATTCGGTTACGAGGGATACGAGTTTAGCAGTGATCTGAATCACGCACTACGCTCCGCTCACTGACCGCCGAGAGTCCAGTCAGTCTACTACCCGCTCTCGTTAGAGGAACAATTACCACCCAGAGCGTGCCCCAGTACAGTGTCGCCACTTGGAAATTTTTGGTTGGAATTTTTCAAACTCAATTTACAGTTCTTCCCTCCGGTCTTCGCGTCAGTAACTCGTGAAGCCATATTACCCGAGTTTGCGCGAAAGACTAACCTTGCGCTTTAACAAGCTGTGACTACGTTAATTGCTGCATAATGCAGGTACGGCAATAAGTCAATTTCATTATTATATTCGGTTTGTTTCTTTTCGATTCCATTTCAAATTACTAATTCCCAAGTTTATTTTTAGTTAACTCAGAGAAGTCGAAAAAGAACGCGAGGTTGTCGTGCCGGAAGGAAAGTCCAGGCGAAGCGTCATAAATTTTTGGAACAGCCGCCGCTAGTAGAAAATGCGCGTGAAAACGCTGCGTTTACGAAAGCAAGCGCTGGACCAGAACAAACCAACGCAGCGCCGACTCTTAACGGCCAAAGTCAACGGGAAGACCCAGGAATCCAAGTTTCCGATAAAAACAATTATAATTGTAGAAAATCATAGACTTGTCAAGCGACGACGAAAGCGATACTGACACTATCCCCTTCCGTGTTTCCGCGCCTATAGAGGAAGTAGATACGGACCTCGCTATGAAAGTACAAGACCACGCGTATATTCCCCACGATATTCTACTGGCTCAGGTGCGACACAAGGATAAGAATACGATACCGCAGAAAGTGTACGATTGGTGCAAGTTCCAACAGGAGTATTGTAAGTTGTGAACATAAATAAATATTTTTCTTTTTCCATTGTATCTCCCTTGAGTGATATTTTACCGTTATACATATAATCATGTCTACCGGTCCAGAACTACGATCCGCGTCAAAATCTAACTCCTCCGCGCCCCTTAGCGAGCATGAACTCCGCGCGTACCAAAAACAAGTCACTGATCGCGAGCGCCGATTACGCGACGAATCACAGGCCCTCGAACGCGAAAGATCCGATTTAGAAAATGAAAGACGAGAGTCCGAATCACTTCGGAAAGAGTTAGAAGAAACGCGACGAAAATTAGGACGTACACAACCGAGTCCCGTGATGCCTTCTACCTCCGTGATCCCCGCAACACCCCCAATAGTTACATAACCATGGGAATACACGCTTCGCGAAGCTGTAAACACCATTCCCACGTTCGACGGAACAAATATACCGGTCCTCAAATTTACGCGCGAGTTATGTGACCACCTGCAGTCCGATCTTATCACCACCAGCGGGATGAGGCCCCGCCATAGAAAAAACAAAAGATAGGAGCCGTGGTACCATCGCCTCGGCGACGAGGCACTGATTCATTATTAAGCCTGTGGCCTGGATGAACGGAACAAATTAAAAAGAAACGTTTATTTTAAAGTAGTGTGTATTTATTTAAAACAACATCCAACCATTAAGTAACATAACTCGCGCATGCCAACGAGCCCGCGATATCATACCAATCCAGGGAGAACGAACCCTCGTTAAGCTAATCACTACGCGATTACGCGGACGAGCCGCGATTGTAATTGAAGAAGTATTCGTAGGCGATGTACTTACGCTGTGTAATAGACTAAAAGAAGTTTTCAGCCCAAATAGAACGGTCGACCACTATCGTGGTGAAATCGCGAACACATACATGGGCACCAACGAGAATATCGTCGACTTTATCGGCCGAATAAAAGATTTGCGCGACGCAATAGACGATTTTGACTCAATGGCCACCGCAGACCTTGAAACGTTGGTCGTTAACAGTTTCATTGACGGGTTAATCCCAGGCATTCATCCGGAAATCAGGCCCCTCAGACATCATCCAGTATCGCGTGTTTTTGACGAGGCTATCCGAGCCTATAAACACTTACAACTCGACAAGCAACGGTACGATAAACCAACTTGAAACCCGCCGCGTCCAATTCTCCCAGACGCGAGATAATATTCCGGAGCGCCGATACATATCGCTCCCCCACACCGCAACGTTACGCACGTGAAGAATTTCCGCGATACCAAGACGAACGCAGATATCGTCCCGACTCCCCTTATCGCGCAGAATATACACCGGAGCACCGCGAAGATAAGTACCGCGCCGCATACATTCCTAATCGTCGCGAAGGAACAAACTACCGCGCCGAACCAAATTACCGCGCTGATTATACCCCGAACCCCCGCGACAATAGATACCGCGCTGACTATACTTCTAATCGCCGCGACGACAGATATTGCGCCGAGTCGAATTACCGCACCGATAACCGCCGCGACAACAATAATTTCCGCGCTGAACAGCCCTCACGTGTTGATAATCGATCAACCTACCGCGGTAGATAATCGCGACCCTGGACCACGTCGGTTCGAGAACGCGAGATCTATGAGCCCGACACCCACATGTTCATACTGTGGATTGTTAGGCCATGATACCCATCAATGCCGAAAACGCGCGTTCGCTAATCAAAATCGTTTGGGAAAGGAGCAGTCCCTCCAGAAAAACACGGATCGTCACCGGGAGGAAAACCAAAACGCGAAACCGGTCCGCCCGATAATCACCGAGACCCCAGAATCTCCGTCGTCGAAGTCGACGAGGTCGTAATTCCTCAAATTTTAATCGCCGCCCCTGAACTTTTGCATGAATGTAAATTTATGATAGACACTGGTGTGGAACCCAGTCTTATAAAAATTGGCTCACTACATGAGGACACTCTTATTGATACAAATGGAAAAATAAAAATAGCTGGTATTACTAGCACTCGCGTACCAACTCTTGGAACAACTGATATTACGATTCAAGGAGTATGCTCCAAATTTCAAGTAGTATCAAACGAATTTCCCATACCCATGGATGGTATTCTTGGAAACACTTTTCTCGCTCAAGGTACTGAAATCTCGTATAAGTAAAAGCAAATGGCAAGGTAGTATTTTTCCTTTCTGCAATCGCGCCAACCAAATTAATGTTACGAGACGGTCAGTAACCACGATTCCTATATTCACCAAAGGCCCGTGCCTCGGATACGTGCCCCGCCAGGAAATAGCCCCGGGTGTTCACGTGTTTCACAGTCTCATACGGAGCCAGAATGGGAAATCGGTACTTACAAGGGAAGGCACGGAAGTGTCCCCCTCCGATTTTGATGAAACTTCGTACGTTTATTAAGCAGGCAAAAATAAGAGACACGTATTTTTTTTTATCGGCTGAGACGCGGGTTTAAGAGGTGAAATGACCCCTTAAAGTTTCGACCCGCTTAGGCTATCTCGAAAACCATACGAGATACATTAAAACTTCTAATAGGAAAGTTGTATGGTTTTTTACGTATAATAACAGAATGTTAACAAATTTGGCAAAATATAATTTATTTATAACAAAAAAATTTTTCATAACCTTATTTTATAATTTATTCAAATTTGCATAATAACAAAAAGTGAAGAGAATTTTATTACAAATCCACTGGTATAAATATATACGATATTGCCTCCTACAATTCCTCAAATTTTTATTATAAACATTACGCGTGCGCGCCCGCTGACGTGCCGCACGATACTGAACCGGATCATGTCGGACGATATTACACTATAAGTCAACGTTACTTATAAGCATAAATGATAAACAATTATATTTTCGTTATACATAGTTGTTAATTTTATTAAATTTGTATTGGGTATTACAAAACACTTATTGTTAGAATTATATGTATTCCACATGTCAATTTTATGAGGTAACGAACAGTTTAAATAAGATAGACCACATGATCGAGGCAATAATGGTATTCCTCAAAGAAATGTTTCAGACATAACGGTTTTTGATACCAAGCACATTTAATAATTGCTACATCACAACATATATGGCATAGTGTTTCATTATCTGATGTATAGCAAAATTCTACGGGATTTTCAAAATGAGGTGGTTTTGAAGATATGTATCCGCTTTTATACCATGAATACTTAATGAAATTTTTAAATTGTGGTTAAGAAAACTGATTATGAACAAGTGATTATAGTTTTAAAATGCTGTTTCGTATGTGGAGATTAATGTCATAGTGCAATAGAACAACTATATCCGAAAAGCGACGAACAAAATTTTTCCATACGCGAAATTCGTACAGCGTAATTGTCATTATATTTTTTTCTCACAATTCCTAAGACCACCCCACACAATGATGCTCACTATACTTTTGATCATAACCCCCCTTATCCCATCCCGATAGAAGTAAACTACCACTTTTTCGCGGTTTCCATCGAGCAATGACGCTTTTTTTGTAGAACATAAAGAATGAATGTAGGAACTAATATCCATAAATGAAGTTATGATTAAAAAATGTGTCATTGACCAAGACTAATACAATTTCGAGGCATAAACAGGGTCATTTAGTCGTATACGAAGTCTTACCGATTTGCTTTGAAACCAGTGGTATGAAACAATCGGCTATAACAGCGGAGGGTATAACTCGCCTCCTGAAACGGAGGTATACCGCGACCTTTTCTAGTTTATTTTGACGTCAATTTTCGAGGCGCCATTCTTCTGAAGAGCTCATTTTAAAGGGAAAGCTTTGAGGAATAAGAACATAATGTTTTTTAATTTAAATCATTTACGCTCTTTATTGAAAAAAATGCAAAAAAACAATTTGTTTAAAGTTTTCGATATTATAAAACAAATTGACGAACTAGACAAAAATATTTTATTATAGCCCAATTCTTTATAAATAAAACAAAAATAATTGTAGCTAAATCGGTTGAGTAGTTTCTGAGGAAAAAATTCGTAGTGCAGCCTGTTTTCGCCAAAACGGGCAAAAATTGCAAACTTTGGAGGCTTGTTATTTTTTAACAAACTCGAAACCGGCAAAAAGATAACATAAACCCCCCTTAATTTCACATGGACTATAACATACTTCGATTAAAATAAAATCACAGATGGCGAGATCAAAAAGTGATCGATTTGGCGTCGAATGACTCGTATTTAATAAAAATCTGAGGAATTGTAGGAGGCAATATCGTATATATATATACCAATGGATTTGTAATAAAATTCTCTTCACTTTTTGTTATTATACAAATTTGAATAAATTGTAAAATAAGGTTATGAAAAATTTTTTTGTTATAAATAAATTATATTTTGCCAAATTTGTTAACATCCTGTTATTATACGTAAAAAACCATACAACTTTCCTATTAGAAGTTTTAATGTATCTCGTATAGTTTTCGAGATAGCCTAAGCGGGTCGAAACTTTAAGGGGTCGTTTTAGCCCTTAAACCCGCGTCTCAGCCGATAAAAAAAAATACTTGTCCCTTATTTTTGCCTGCTTAACAAACGTACGAAGTTTCATCAAAATCGGAGGGGGACACTTCCGTGCTTTCCCTTGTAAGTATTATATGTACAATACATTTACCACAAGGATGTATGGAAACTACGGAAGAAGCCATAATAAAAGTCGGAGGAGAAAAAGGAAACATTACACTAAACATACCCATAGAAACGACTAAACACACGGATCGCTGGAAACAAATATTATTGGACAGACAAATTGACATACAAGATCTTAATATAACATACCTTAAGAAAACTCAAATAACGGCACAAGTTCTCCAATTAATAGGAACCACTATAGACGAAATAAATCAGCAGATCGAAGTACTCTCATTAAAAAGAAGAACAATGACAGTAATGGAACATCTTAAATACTATGCAACGATACTAGGATACACGAGTCTAATCTTAGTAGGATTATACACTGCTGCTTAGTAGGATTACACTGCTCGTTTGGGAAATACGCGCAAACGATCGATAGAACACCAGCAGTACCTGTGAGAATGTCAAATCTAATGTATCAAGACGAAGAACCACCTTCATATTCGGAACAAGAATCTTCGATGAGATCAAGACTATCCAGGAAAGAATTCTACAAACTCACATTTAAAGAAGTTCAATGAATCATGTTACAGGATGGGATATATTACTGAATATGTGTTAGAGGAGGAGTTGTTAGAAGACGAAACACGTATGCTAAGAATCTCTATCGCCTTAGAGAACTTCATATGCACCAGAGGAACGGAAGACAATAAACTGATCTACACCACACTTCAGGACGACATCCAAGGACAGTACTATTGTAAAGCTTGCCAACCAGAATTCACCCCAATCACCATTGAGGAGATTAGAAGCTCATGGAACCACGAAAAATATGGCATAGAGAGGCACATCTTATCAGCCCGAGCGCTAGCGGAAAGAGAACCTTGTGTAATATGCGGAAACAACCTACATACATATGTACAGGCGTGCCGCAGAATGTAATACTTGTTTGCGATTTTTTTCCTAGATTTTTCTACCCTTTAAGAGATAAAGTGTTACATATCGAAAGATACATAATAGCGTGTTATAGTTCTGATGTAGGGTACGAAGAAAAAGCTAAAGAATACTTATTCCGACTGCTTGCAGAATGGAAAAATGACCCAAACCTAATTGATAAATTAGAATGCGTACTAAATCTTGCAATAGAGTTTGAACATAATCTAATAGTTTTAGACCGAAATGTGGTATTCCAATAGTGTAAATATTATTAAAACGAGACGCAATATTCTAAGTAAAATGCGAGGACGCATTTTCTTTCGTCCTGGGAGGAATCTCACCATCCGTTAGACATAAACAGGACCACTGGACATAAACAAGATAATGTACCATCGAAGAATCACGAACGAGATAAGCCAAAAAAGCAGCGCAGTTCAGAGATAAGGAGAAGTATAAAACAAGAGCCGGCAGGCGCGCGCGATCATTGTCAATTGTTAGGGTGAATGCAGAGCGTTGTTATCGTAAGTCCTCACGTACACTACCGTTCGGAAACGCGATACAAAGATCAATAATATTGTAATACCGCGGGTGTGAAGAATAAAGTTTTTTTAAACGTTCAACTGTGGTTGTTGCTCGTAACAGAAAAAAAAGATAAGATGACTTTGTTTTCCTCAGATTTATATAAATCAAAAATTTTCATCCTTACTGCATATAAAAGTAAGCCGAACATAAAAGTCCTCCTTCTAAGCACCAGACATACAGGTGACAATAGAAGACAACCACAAACGTCTTCCAGAAACTATATCATATTATAATAAAACGAAGTTCGGAGTGGACGTCGTTGACCAGATGGCACGCAAATATAGCGTAAAAGCAGGCAATTTCCGATGGCCTCTTCAAATCTTTTTCAATATATTAGATTTGGCAGCAATAAACGCGTGGATACTATATAAACAGTGCACCGGAGCCACAATATCCAGGAAACAATGCATGTTTAGTTTAGCCGAGGAATTAGGTGCGGAAAAAAAGGAGAACATTTGCCAACGATGAGGCGCTTCTTCATCATCTATAATAGTATAAGAGTGAAAAAATTACCAAGTGGGAGACTACAACAAGAATAAAAGCAGCAATTGTTGCATATCTTGCAAAGAAGTGGTATGCGGAATATGCACAGGCAAAGTGCAATATACATGTAAAAAATATACTCAATAGGTAGGATTACCCGTTAGTATTATTGTTATTATTTCCATGATATTTTTTAAAAGACTTTTTATTTCGTGATACTATATTTAAATGTGAAGCCAAATATTGTGCAATTTGGAGTTAACTTGAATAAATCGGTTTTTTAAAGAAAGTGCGCATTTTCATTTACCCGTCAATTTGACGGGTGCCGTAGAGATAGGTATATAAGAAACGTCCGTAAACCTAGTGATATTATTGTTCATAAATACTTAGCGCTTCTCACGGTTATAATCTTGCGTTAGTCATAGATATGTATTCCGCATCTTGCGATAAGATAAGTGTAAGCATCCCCTTTTTCACGTTCCCTTTTTCTTACTCCTTCGCCGCCAATATCCTATTCTCTTTCATATGTATCCTATAACACAAAACATCCTGAGCCCAAAATATCAGATCACATAAACGTCCCTTCGAAACGAAGCAATAGATAAGCGATTTACGCATTCCTCATTCCCACTCCGTGATCTAGAGGCATTTTAAAAAGGCCCCGAAAATCACACAAATAGAGAGCATTCTGCCCGAACCTTCTGCCGGACATAAGTGCCATCCGCGTTCCTATCCAAACCACGGGTTCAACCCCCGATAAGTTAGATCACTCTAACTTCTATTCTTAATTCCAACTCTATTCCAATTTCCACCTTGCTTACGCGTTTAACTATTAAGTACTTATAATTCTCATTGTATTTGTTCATTTTATTATCAATATACAGGGTGTCCCACGACAGGTGTAAGTCCCTGAAAGGGGTTGTAGAAGACGTCATTCTGAACAAGATTTTCCTTTGCAAAAATGGGGTTTGAAGCTTCGTTTTTGAATTATTAAGAAAAAACACGGACCAATCAGAGCGCAGGGATTACGCGCGCCTAGAAGCGAGAGCGACAGCTTCGAGTCAGGCTGCTGAGCGCGAGCACGATCAAGTGCCTTTGCCTCGGAATAGTCTATCGTCTAACGAGAAGTCTTTACATCGAAACTCAGTTAAATAATCAACAGAATTATTGAAAGTAGTGTTTATTTACTCATTCCTTATAAAGAAGGAACGGAATTAGTTATGTGTAATTAGTAGAAACTGAGAAAATTAAATTTCTATAATTTTAAATTTACACAAAACTTATTAACCATTAAAATAAGACTCACCAACTGTTTGAAAATAATCTTGCTTGATTGAAAATGGATCCTCGTAACTAGATCGTTCCATTTATCCTAACTATTCGTATAAATAATACGCAACACACAATAGCTGATATCACAGCCGGTTCACTTCACTATTATTTTTTATTATCACTGTTCACTGCAATATTTTGTTGTCACTTTTCACTAATTTCCTAATGTAATAACAATGGATGAACAAGCGAAGACGCGTGAACGATTATCCGAAAATAACTTCAGTGATTTTTTCTCTTTAACGTTTCGCTTCGAACGTTCTGTCCTAAACTGCCGATCGTGACTCCAAATGTGCCGAGTTTGAAGAAAGTGAGAATTCTGGACATCGTTTTCGGCCGTTCGGACCGTCCAGGTAAGGAATCATAAAACAATTAAACGGTTCCGTTTTGCTCGCTCGACAGTCGCTTCATAGGCGTCCGCGAAAAACCTTGTCCCTTTCCCTTTCTAAAAGGCAAAAACGGTTTTTGCCTTTTTATAAAGAAAGGCATACTCTCACTTTCGTTCGAATGTCAAACGTCCTTCTTGCAAAGGACTGTTGTCTAAATTTCCAGTCGAAGATGTTCATCGCGTTGCGCTCGGCAGTTTAGGACAGATCGTCGGGTGTTCAACATCAAAGAGAAAATAAAAAGTCGCTAAAATTATTTATGAATTATCATTTAGGCGTTTTCATTCGCGTTCTTTATCTGTGATTATTTGATTAGGAAATTAGTGAACAGTGGTAGCAGAATATTACAGTTAAAAATACCAATTAGAAGTGACAGTGAAGTGAAATGAGTTCACTGACTAGGTTGTGACATTAGATATTGTGCAGTGTGTATTTTTACAAAAAATTAGGATCGATGAAGTGATAGAAACACAATTTTACTGGAACAGGATTATTTTTAAACAATAGGTGAGTCTGATTCAAATTTGCTTATCGCGTATTCACGAAAAATGGATAAGTGAACATTAGTTGTCACTGTTCTCTTCATTATTTAACTGCGTTTTATTGTAAGGGCTTCTTATTAAACGTTTAGACTGTCCCGGCGCGTAGGCACTTGATCGCGCTCGCGCTCAGCTGCAAGGCTCGAAGCTGTCGCTCCCGCTTCTCGGCGCGCGTAATTCCTGCCCCCTGATTGGTCCGTGTTTTTCCTTAATAATTCAAAAACGAAGCTTCAAACCCCATTTTTGCAAAGGAAAATCTTGTTCAGAATGACGTCTTCTACAACCCCTTTCAGGGACTTACACCTGTCGTGGGACACCCTGTATTATTACCATTATTTTACTTTATTAAATCATTCATTATTTGAGATACCTCTTCTATTCGTATAATCCCCAAACGAGTCTTATATCATAGTACTGTTCCCTTGGTCTGATCGAGTTCAGGGGTGCGTAACATAGCCGCACGGATCTTAGGTGATCAGACCATGCTACTTCGGCCCGCACGACACAGGGGTGCGAGACATCGCCGCACGGTGTCAGACAATGCGTTTGACCTCCATTGCATTTTCGACTCATGGGTAGGAAATGACGAGGAAGACGACATTACCAACTTCGGATGCTATTAAGATCCTTTTACCTCCCAAATCGTGAACCAGTCGCACCGCCTACGTATAACCACGATGTAAATATTGAATGGAAGTTATTACCAATCGATTTACCAGACCTGAAAGTGGAAAGCATTAAGCGTAAGTAGCCTGTGTACAACGGAACACTCAGGATTCCCTGGCAGATGACGGACGTACGTGCCGCATGGCTAAAAAGGATTGTAAACGCGATGTCTAATCCGGTGAGCTCCGCTTTTTTTTAGCGTGAACGAGGATCCGGCACGTAACAATTACAAATTAGGCCAAAGACTCTATCTTCACGCATTTTTCAATTTCAATTTCAATTTAAATTTATTATTTTGTTCATTATATGAATGTCATTTTTATTTTTAATTCTATAGGGTAGTTCATTTTTATATTCTGTTTAATTTCATAATAGTTCAGTTTCTCGAAGGTTCTAACTGGTGGATTGGTTAACCGTGTGTGTTTCTTCCTTCAGGAAACAGGCATTGCAGTAATCCAAAATATACAGGCTATATATATTATTTCTAAATTTATTCGAACACATATATTTGGGTCAGTTATTTTCCTTTACTCTTCCAGTTTATTTTTATGAATATTTTCGGCAAGTATCTCCAGTAGTTAGCAATTAACTGTGGGATTTCCCTCACTGGAATTTCTTAAATTTTGTTGTTTGACAATTGTGGGTAATTAGATATATGTGAGTTGTTTTACTATTGTTTAAACTAATTTTTTTTTTAAACTATATATAATTATTTCCAATAATATTCTTTGTGCTTCGCTTTAATTACATCGCTTTATAATTTGAATTTTGAGTGTTTACAAGTAATTGATTTTGCTATCAAAGGGAGCCACTGTGGCACATAATACAGTATTGCCTCGAAATAAGCAACACGCACGGGACCGGCCAGTTGCTTATTTCGAAGGTGGTATGCTATTCGGCTTGCTTTTGTTTTTTAAATCGCTATGTGTTAGAGTGAGAAAACAATATACATGTTCTGTCCTCTTTCCACGACTCGTTCCATAACTTCTTCTGTATTACGGACCTCTCACTCCGTCACCGATCTCTCACTCGGCGGCGGACTTCAATCAAAGAAGTGGGGATAAAAATTTGCTAATTTCGAAGCTCGAAACTGTTGCTTGTTTCGAGGCAATACTGTAGTTTGTTTCCTCTAAGATCATCTTTGCAATAGAAAGTTCGCAGCACACAACAAAGGAAATAATATTACAACTTAAATTTAATAATTCAAAATTATAATTTTCAAAATACGTTATGATAAGCATTATTTAAGATTGTTGAGATTTGTCAACGAACAACAGTATATACGTGTGTGTGAGTGGTGAGTGGTACGTGAAGTTTGCCGCATGTCTGTAGCGAGTCCGGTCTATTGCCTTCTTCTGCTCTACTGTTTTTACAGTGTCTGCGTCATGTGGTTTTTACCGTAATATATAAACTGAGTAACTAGATTAGTAAATAGAAGCCAAAGTATATTTATTGCATCCCGCACCAAAAAAAAATATCTATAATTTTATTATCCCGTAATTCTAACAGACTACGGGCCCAGCTTGATAAGAGAAAAGAATTCTAGTTAAGAGGTTAGGTTGACTGCGTGCGTTGTGTATAAAGATGAGTTTATATTTGACGAGAGTTGAGACTTTAAATAAAAGCAATTACGACACGTGGCGAATACAAGCTGAAGCATTGCTAGTGAACAATGATTATTGGCAATATATGTCATTCAATGATTATTGGCAAATTCGGTCGTAGTCTATAATAGGTGGGTAACAGAGAACAGAAAGGCAAGATCGGATTTGATACTTAGTGCTACACCAAGCGAATTAAAAACAATTGAAGAGATGTGAGACAGCACGTGACGCATGATTGTAGCTGGAATCAATATATGCTTCAAACGGGCCTGTAAGAGAGGCTACATTATTAAAACAATTAACATTACAGAAGATGCAGGCAGGGGATGATATGAGAGAGCACATCAACAAATTTTTTTGACGCAGTTGATAAGTTGGAGGTAATGAATGTTGCTCCGAAATATGCTAAAACCTAGGCACTGCCGAGCCTTATTGTTAGTATGACCCTGCAAAACGTCAGCGGCGTCATATACGCATTAATTGCTCCCGCGCAGGATTAGACCTATCGCCACGCCATCGACCGGATCTATCCTGCGATCTATGACCATTTTTGTTTTTAAACTAGTTAGAACCGTGTAAGGAGTCAAAGAGTCAACACCGAAAGCGTTTTTCTTATTGTAATTTCTAAACCGTCGTGATTCGTATTTTCAACCCGTAAACCATCGTTAATCGTATTTTCCTCCAGTGTAACGTCGTGATCATTATTGTGAATTTGTGTAATTAAATCATATTTTCAACATTAAAGTGTCTACTTCTCATTACAAAAAAAAGTGACTATAAAATCACGAAACCTCGCTTCGTATGCTTGCTAGGATAGAACTAGCGAACCTAAAAGTGATTGGCCGACTTGAGAAAGACTCGTCGAGTCATTTTCCACGAAACAAATGTAGAGATTCACCCTGATCTGTTGTCAATAATAGAATTGTATAGTCTGCCTGTAAGTTATGAGAACTTCAGGTGTGCAATTGAGTCCCGCGATAATTTACCTGGAGTTGAAGCACTGCAGAAAAATATCAAACGCAATGTTGGTGGCAATGAAAAAGAACCAATCTGGCAGACAGAACTTTCACAAGAGGAAAGATGATGAAAACAAAATCAAACATGACAACAAAGGTACGTTGGAAGTAAGTAATTCAAACTATAACATATCATGTTTCAGATGTAATACAAAGGGTACATTGCTACAAAATGTTATGTGAGGCTTCCAGCAAGAGGAAATAAAACTTTCACTGGCAATGAAGGAAATGCAAAGATAGTGGTGCAAACATTCCTTGCATTTGCTGCATGTAAAACTATATCTGGGGAATTGGAAAAAAAAAATGATGCTTAGATAGTGGATGCACCACTCATTTGTTGTTTCATGATATGAAATCAATAAACGAAAATCAGCATATAGCTGATGAAAACTCCACGAGTGTTAAAGGCAAAGTTGTCTAGGCTAGAGAAGGTCGCCGAGCAATGTAATTTTGCGGACCTGGCTGAATCTCAACAGCACGACGCTGCGTTGCAGTCGTATATGCGTGGAGATACGAGCAGCAACTTGCAACTTAGACGGGTACGTTTATCTGGCACGACACTGATCTTATTTGTGACGTGTCATTGCGAACTGTTTGGCCGTTTATGACTAACCCGCTTCGGCAAACTGTGTTTAATTCAGTACATAGACTGGCGCATTCAGGGGTAAACGCGACTTACAGACTCTTAACAGAGCGGTATGTGTAACCGTCTGTAAAAAGTGACTTCCGGAAGTGAATGCGAAACTGTGCCGAATGCCAACGATCCAAAGTGAATAGACCTGTTTCTGCGCCTTTAGGTAGTTTCGGTGTGCCGTTTGGTAGATTCAAACACGTGCATATAGACATTGTACCTTGCCGGTATCGAAAGGTTTTAGATACTGCTTAACGTGTGTTGACCATTATACGCTATTGGATTACACGTTTAACAAAAACCAATCGACTAATCGATGTTTTATAAGAAAAAGCTTCATAGTATAAATAGTTTTGTATCTAACAATAAGAAGAAATAGATATATATCTATAGATTTTTCTTGAGCCCAGTTTTTATTTAAATGAGTTCAGTGTTTATTTATTAGTTCAGATCTTCCTCGTGCAGTGAGAATAATAGAGCGAGGAAAGTAGCGCGAGCGATATAGTAGATCTGTTCAAATATATTTTCCGTTGAACTTCAGATTTCTTTTCTTTTCTTTTCTTTCTTTTCTTCTTCCCTTTTCTCTAACAAGAAACAGAAGTGGGATTGCGCTCACGGCGCTGAAAACTGAATAAACTGTATAAACCGAAATTCGCGTGAACGAACGAAGATTTCCGGTGCGAACATGTGGTCGTAAAGGAAGCATTGCGTTGTATTTTCGAGTAATGAAAAACGTGCACGTTGAATACCAGGGTCCGGTTGAGGGTTCCAGTGTTTTTTGGGAAGAGCGTAACGAGTTAAGGGCCAAGAGGATGGCGAATGCTCAAGAGTACACCCCAGGCATGGAGGAACAAGGGACGGGCGGTTTCCATTACCGTGGCGAAAATAGTGCGTTACCGGAATTCGATCCAGTTCGCGGACGGTTGACCATCGACGAATGGATTGAGAAAATGGAGGAGTACGGAGATTTGTACAGATGGGATCACGTCGCAATTCAACATTATGCTCTCTCGAAACTCGTGGGGGTGGCCAGAGTATGGAGGGACAGTTTACCTCGTTTGAATCGCATGTGGGACCAGTGGAGGATGCTCCTTAGAGAAAATTTTCCCTCTGTTAGGAGCAATGTCACGATCCGTTTAAAAGCTCAGGAGTACAAACGCAAATCAGGTCAGAATCTAACAGAATATTTTTATGAAAAACTAAGTCGCTGCAATCGCGCACGCATGTCTAACGCGGAGGCTGTCGAGTGGATTGTGGACGGTCTGAACAATCCTAGATATCGGGGCTACTTAGGACCCTTAAATAGATACGAACGACCAAGTCAAGTGCTCCCGGATCTTTCAGCTGGCAGTGCATATATTTCGGAGGCACCCGTTCATCAGGCGACCGTTACGATTTGAGAATGTTAGGCGTGGCGACCCGCCGTGCCCTGTATGTAAACAGATCGGTCATAACGCAAGACAATGCTCGAAACGGATAAATACAGTACCTGCTTCAAATGCGGGATTCTGCAATAATAATTAATTGTTAATTGTAATATTCATCCTTATAATTGATTAATTGAATAAACCTAATAATTGAAAGGTATTGACCTGTGGATTTTACTCCTTAACCGCACACGACACGAATCCTACATTCCTTTTAGATATAGTTATTGTAAAAGCGAGTCGTTCGAATAGGTAAAAGCCGCTCTTTACCTCATGAGCGCTGTTAACTTCTGAGCTAAGTTTCAGAAACGGTGCAGTTTGGTAAACAAAATGAAGTAGAAATGAAAAATGCATTTTACGCGAAAGAAATTAACGCAACTTTGATTAGTTACGGGAAACTAACTAATAAAAATACTATTATTTAAAGAACATAAAGCTTTTAAAATGAAAAGTCAGCTGAAATGTAAAAACATCTCTGTGAGTAATGCTGAACGAAACAATAACATGAGTGAAAAGGAGACATGGCATAGAATATTAGGTCATATAAACTTTAGTTATCTAAATACTTGGAGTAAGCAACAGTTGTTAACGGGCATTCCAGAAGAACTTGAATCGGAATTTATGAAATGTAAAATTTGTATAGAAAATAAGATGCATAATTTACCATTTAATAATAATAGATTTAAAGCAAAAGATATTTTAGAGATTGTCCACACTGATGTATGTGGCATATATAGCAAAATAGCTAAAATTTATTGCATAAAGTCTAAGATGAAGTTTTTGACTGTTTTATTCAATTCGTAAATGTAAGCGAAAATTTAACTAGAAAACGCGTAACAATTTTGAGTGTGATAACGAGAAAGTGTACATAAATAATCGTTTCTACGACTTTGCCAAAGAGAAGGATATAATAATCCAGCAAACGAACATGAGTTAAACGGTACAGCAGAACGATTTAAGAGAACAGTAATGGATATGGCACGCTATTTGTTAGCTGACGCACAGGTACATAAGTCTTTTTGGCCTGAAATAGTACACATATGCATGGACATATTTAAAAAAACCGTACACTAACGAATACAATATAAAGGAAAACACCTTATGAAATATTTTTTAAAAAGATACCAAATGTTGGATCTTTACGATTATACGGTAGTAGAATTTTTATAAGAAAACCAGAGCAAAAAAGACTTTCTAATTGGGATAAAAAGGCAGATATGGGGATTCTACTTGGATATAGTGATGTAGGCTATAGAGTACTTGTAAATAAGAAAATAGTAGTCGCGAGACATGTAGACATAGTAGAAAGAGATGTAAGGGTATTAACCTAGATGAGAATGATTATGTCGGTAGAAGCGTTGCTAGTACAGATGATAATTTATCAGGTGACAATTTTAAAAGCGCAAATGAAACTGAAGAAGAACATGATAAAGTGAAGACAAGAGATGTTGTAAAAGAAGAGTGTAAAACTCCACTTGGATTTACACAAGATATACGAAGTACTATTAGATATGCAAAAAATGAAAGTTATAACATTTGTGTAAGATACTGTAGAGTAGATACACCCTGTACTTTTCAGGAGGCGTTAAGTAGTAAAGATAGTAAAAATTGGGAAAAAGCAACGATTAAAAAAATAGAATGTATAAATAAAAAAGAAACATGGAAATCAGTTAAAAGAGTAGAAGGAAAATAGGTCTTACTGTTAGATGTAAAATAGGTCTATACAAGAAAGACAGACAATAGGAATAAAGCTAGACTACTCGTAAAAGGCAGCCATTTTCAAAGCCGCGGCGCGGCAAACAGCAGAAGAGACTTTCACGCACAAAGAGGTAACAGCGGCACCGGCAGAGGATTTCAGCGCGGAGGAGATCGTGGCAGAGGTAGAGTACGCGGAGCATGGGTGAATCAAGATCGTAGTAATGATGTACAGGGAAAAGCGTTTATCACAAACGTAAATGAATCGAATGTAACGAGGGAAATTAACGTATGTACGGGAAACTCAATTGATTAGATTATTGTCAGTGGTTGCACTAACCACATAGTAAATGTACATAATATTTTTGATGAACATGTAGTATTAAAAAAACCGGTTGATGTCAAATTAGGAGATGGCGTATATTGAAAGTAACTAAAGTAGGTGAAGTCAATGTTATCTTTCAAGTTTACGAAAATGATGTAAAAGTAACACTGTGCAATGTTTTCTATGTCAAAGATATAAAAAAGAATCTTAATAGTTATTCAAAGGCGACAGTAAAGAATAAAATTGTTTCCTATGGCTATTACTTGAACATTTATAATCCTGGGATTGAATTAATTACAGTTGCAAAAAAAACAAGATAACTTATACCATATATCGAGTTTTATTATAGAAAATAATAATAAACAAATAAACGCAAACTTACTAAAAAAAAGTAATATGACAGAAAAAGAAAAATGGCATAGGGCATTGGGCCATGTAAATTCTCACTATTTGAATAAACTATGTCAAGATGAATTATTAACTGATTTACCAAAGAATTTAAAGTGTGTAATAAAGTGTCTAATAAAGTGTGTAATATGTATTGAAAGCAAAATGCCAAAATAATAGAAAACATGCCAAAGAAATTTTAGAAATCGTGCATACCGATATTAATGGGCCTCACCCAACAGTCGGTAATGATGGTGACAAATATTTTGTTACTTTTATTGACGATTACAGTAAATTGGCCAAAGTGTATTGTATAAAACCAAAGACTGACACTTATGACTGTTTTGTTGATTATGTAAATCTAGTTGAAAATTTAACAAAGAAAAAAATTCAAAATTTAGTTTGCGATAATGGTAAATGAATAACAGAACTTTTGAATTTATCAGACAAAAAGGCATAAGAATGACTCCTTGTCCACCATATGTAAATGAATTAAATGGGGTGGCTGAAAGATATAATCGATCAATCATGGATATGGCTAGGTGCTTATTAAAAGAAGCAAAAGTAAATAGAATGTATTGGTCTAAAAGAATAAAAGCACCAGCTTATTTAAAAAACAGGATTATAACAAGTACAATAGAAAATAAATCACCTTTTGAAATACTTTTTAATAAAAAGCCTAATGTACAATATTTGAAAATTTATGGGAGTATTTGTTAGAATTCCAGAAACATTGAGAAAGTCAAAGTGGGACGATAAGGCTAAACAAGGAATTTTGTTAGGATGTACAGAGACAGGTTATAGAATCTTAGTTGACAATCGAGTTTTTGATGCTAGGCATGTCGATGTTGTAGAGGAGGGAATCAAATGTATAGGTTTGAATGATAATGATGAAACTGAAAGTGTTGTAGAAAATGCAAATGAAAATGTAAATGAAATAGAACTGTGGCGTCGATAAGCGGCCGCCACGTGTGAATGAAATGGGTAGATGAGTTGTTTGCCTGAACAAGTCCAAGTGAATGCTGAGTGGTGTTTGCGAGAGGATGTTTGGATGATCGGTTCGAGTGTCGCGTTGGATGTCCGAGTTCGAGGAGTGCCTGAGGAATACGCGTGTGTAACGAGCCGATAAGATTAAGATTAGGTCATGGACACTGAATCCTCCCGTGATTCAGCTCTATGAGTAACCCGGCAACTACTTTTTTTTTTTTTTTTTTTTTTTTTTTTAACGTGGGGGAAATCTTCGAAAGATACCCCGCGCCCCTGGGGGAAGGCGCGGGGTTATGCAGGATTTTTACCTGCTAAAACCCCCACGGTGGTCCTTCCTCGGCGCATGTAGGGAGCCCCAGGAACTCTTGAAGAACACAATTGGGGCCCCCGCGCCATAAGTGTCATCCCGGGGGAGGCCGGAAAGACCTCCCCCATAAAACCCGGCAACCCATGGACTCCGGAGTCATCTCTATGACTAAAGAAGGCCCTTGGACCTGGTATAGGAAGGGGGACCATCTCTCCTATTGTATATAAGGCCCTGAATTTTTGCGTAGACAGAACAGAGTAATAAAAGTTTTGAAGCGTACGCGTTAGCTATTTTCTTTAAACCTCTTTGGGCGTAACACGTGTATCGTCGAATAATTAATTTAGAGTGAAAGCGATTCTGTTTGGAAGAAGAAACAATGATTCTGAGTTAGAATGCGTCTGGGTGCGTGGGGGTGAGAGTTTTTGGAATGCATGATTAGTTAGTTACTGCAAGTCGCCACGAACGGTCGAAGACCGTCTTTGTACAGAGTAAAGTGCGGAAGAGTAGAAGGCGAGAATTGAGGGTTTTCTCTTTGCCCTGCACGATTCCTCATCCTATAGAACAAAACGATAAACAAAAGATGAACTACAAAGTTTTGAGTCTGTAGAAAGCGCACAGTGGCGAAAAACAGCGAAAACGTGGACAAAATTAATATCTTCGATTTTATGATAAATTATTCAAATGTTTTTTTACAAGATGATTGTATTAATGTTACAAATTAATTGTTTGTGCTGAAAATCGAATTTTGATTTGTTAATTAACTAATACGGAGTACTGTACGTATGAATTTTTATCTCGGAAACTATTTATAGAAACTAATTAAATCTTTTTGCATTGTAATCTTGAATGTTCGATCTATCTTAATAATATTTTTTTTTATTGACAAATTAATTTTTTAACATCAGAAATTGTAAATAAATTCTTATTTTTTAAATTTTTGTATGAAGTTTAAATACCTAATATATAATATATACACGAATATGTAGCTTGAAATCTTACCTACAAAACAAGACCTTTTGCAAAACTGAGTGTTTAAAATTGACATCACAATGAGCTATACAAGAAGTACTGTACCCCCGTATTTGGCTTGCCGTATAAATAGATTTCGCATGCGTTTTAGGAGATTTTCATCTGGGAAAGGGTTTTAATAGCCACTCTTGGCCAATGACACCTTTTTTCGAGAAAAAACAAGTTTAAGGATATGAAATTGATTGTTTATTGATTATTTGTAAGAAAGGTATCATTGCTCGATGGAAATCGCGAGATGGTGGCATTGTTCTATCAGGAAAGGATGGGAAAGGTTAGTATATGAATCAAGTGCAATAGTATAATAGTTAAAAAAAAATAATAAAATAGTTACAAAAAAATAGTATAATAATTAATCGCCATCTTCTTCGGATGCTTCGGAATCACCTGCACCAGGAATAGCAAAGAATTGAGTGTGATAGATTTTGGATATATTTTACGACAGGTAATTTACTATTGAAAAACTCGGCAACTAGATTTAAGGAAACTGACAAAACTACCTCATAAAGAGCTTAAACCAAACAGTTTCAGAAATATCGGAAGTAATAGAAGGTATATCCGCAGTGTAAACGTGACTTTGTCTCTTAACATAGAATCTTGTTATTTACTAATCTGAACCCCGCTATGACAAAAAATTGTAAGATAATGCCTAAAATATGTAACACAATGTGTATTGATCATCAACAGCGACGACATATTTGAAAAACGTCTGAAACTGTTGTTGTCGCGCGCGTTAATTGGGCGCGCGTATGCACAAAAATGTGAATAACTCACAAGACCGCAAATTACCGCAATATATCGTTACAGATCCTTATTCAGGAAGGTTCCAGCTTTCATTTAAGCCTATTTGGTAGGTGAACCGAGGTGAAGATCAAAACTATTACCTTAAATAAACATTAAATATGACTATGGTTTATATTTTATTCCATATCAGTGTTAAAAATAAACATTTTGTTGTGCAATTTACATACTTATAATACTAAAGTATCATATTAATTGCCAATAATAGTGGATGAACATAATATTTAAAGAATAATGAACAGCAATATGTCAAACTTTGGCCGGAAAAATTGACTTTAAAAAATGTACAACTTTGGAGGCTTATATCTCCGAAATGGTAACAATAAAATCATTAAAAGTGTGTGAACATTATGCACAGATTCCTTATAAATTAATTCCACTAAACGGATTTCAGGAAATGCGATATTCATTTTTTGAATTTTGTCCACGTTTTTGCCGTTTTTCACCATTGTGAAGCATCGAGATAGAAAATGCCGAAGGTTCTAATAGTCCAAATACTGAAAAAGTTGAACGTCCGTCTAGGAATAAAGTTCCAAATAGCAAGTACTTCAACGACGAATATTTAATTAATTTTATTTACATAAATTATTGTGATGCAATTGTACCGTCAACAGTTAAGGAGGCGATTGAGTCTAATGAATCAGAAAATTGGAAAAAGGCGATGAAAGGGCCTAGCCGAATAAGGTGGTCAAATGTGCCCTTGAGTCAAATGAGAAACCCAATACGTCAGTAGGTAGCATATCCAAAAAAAACATCTCACACCAAGTTTCAACCCCCTACCTCATCTGTGGGGGTAGTAAAAGGGAAAAAACGAAATTCCGGTTTTTGGCCTATTTTGCCTATTTAGTTTTGTACAAAAATTCTGAAACATTGAGGTTCACATAGCGCATGTTATAGAATTTTTTCAGATTTTTTTATCGCAAATCGTAGTTGTGAAAAATCAAAAACCGAAAAAAAAAATCGGAAAAAAATGCGATTTTTTATTGAAGATGTCGGAGCACTACTTTCATATTAATGTGGTAGTTACGTATTGGTACAACTGTTATCCCCTAATTTTTTCAGATTTTTCAATGAGGTGCGCCGTAGTTAAAAAAATCAAAAACCGATATAATCCTTTAAAAAAGTACTTTCCGCTTCGAATTTGCATGCCTTCTTTTCTCAGTATATTTGTTAAGTAATCTTAAATAGATTCACATTCATAATTGAGACAAATGATATATTAGTTAAAGAAATAAAATTCATTTATTAATTAATTTTACATCGTAATTGGTTATATTCCTAAACGTAGGACGTTTGTTCAACGAAAGAATTGGCTAAGTGGTTAGGAGTCCTGTCTCGTAATCTATGCATGTTTTTTGGTCGCAGGTTCGAGCCCGCTGGACTTAGTTTTTTCCATAATACATTTTTAATTTTTTTTTTTTTTTTGGTTTTAATAATATTATTACAGTTTTAAGTGTTTTTGAATAATTATTATACATGTCTGCATTCACATGGTATAAAATAATAATAATATACATATATATTATTACATGTATTAAATACTATTGTATATGTACACTATTATATGCAGGTTCTTTATACCCCATAGATATAGAAATGTATAAGAATTATTCAAAAACACTTAAAACTGTATTAATATTATTAAAAACAAAACTGTAGCGAAATCGTTAATTTTGGCTGAATATACAGCCTTATCTGAAGCGACAACTGATGTAATTTTTGTACGAAACATGTGGAAAGATACCTTTAAAATTAAACTCACAGGTCCAATAAAAATATATGAAAATAATTCTGGAACAATTGCGATTGCCAAATACGGAAATTTTACCAAAAATTCAAAGCACTATATCACTATGTAAATGAGTACTATGGTGAAGGTATTATTGACATAATTAAAGTTGAATCGTAAAATAATATAGCCGATATACTGACTAAAAGTTTGAGTAAAGCCAAGTTCATGAAATGAAGAGAAATGCTAAAAGTAATGTAATTGAATCAATAATATGTATTAATAATGTATGCTAAAATTCAAATCTAAGGAGGCGAGTAAAGTATGTAGTACATTTGCTTTTAACTTTGTATATGCGGCAACATCTCTACGCGAATACAATAATAAATAACTCCGTATAAAACAAAAGAACACCAGAATGACGAAATCCTGCTGGAACCAATCGCGCACGAAACGTGGTAGCGGAAACACTTATTGTCCATTCTTTTTCAATAAATTCTTCATTTACATTAATATATATTCTGTCTTACTCTCATTTAATTAACAGGAAGTATATATCAATCAAACTATAGGCTTTGAAGATGTTACAAGAAGAGTGTGTAAATTAATGAAGGCATCATACGGTTTAAAGAAAGTGCTAGAGATTGGTATGAGTGCCTTGATGAGTGTATGATAAAGTTAGGGTTTAAAAGAAGTAAAGTAGATCTCTGTTTGTATAAAAAAGGAGTAGCGAAAGAAATGATCTATTTACTAATTTATGTATTATGATTTATTAATTTGTAGTAAAAGTAAAAGAAAAATAAAAAGCGGTAGGAAACTCCTGTCAGGTAGATTTGAAATTAAAGATTTAAGCGAAATAAGAGAATATCTCGGTATTAATATAGAATATGATTACCACAAAAATGAAATATTGAGTCAAATAAAATATAGTGAGGAGTTAGCACACAAGTATAGAATACAAAACAGTAAATTATGTAGTACAGCCATGGAAACTAATCTAAAGATTGAAAAGGCTGAAATATGTGAGATAGACATTAAATGTAGGAATTTAATTGGTGCTTTATTATACAGGGTGTCTCACAATTACTGTAAGAGCCGAAAAGGGGTGGTAGGTCCTTTGCCAAAATATTGATTGAGGCTCCATGTTCGAGTTATTAGCAAAAAACACTGACCAATGAGAGCACGTATGGACCGGGCGCGCGACAGCATGACCGATAGCTTCGAGTATGACGGCCGATTGTGATCGTGAACAAGCGTATCGATACCGCGTCGGTATAACAGAAAGCTATTAGGTGAAAGTTAAATCGAATAACGAAATAAAAAGTTGAGAATAATATTAAGTTTTCATTATGATTATCGGAGTCATCGAGGATAAATTTGAATTTTTCGCCGAAAAGTGTAATCGTTGTAGAACCGATTAATTTTAGTGGTTCCGCGGAAAGTCCTCTCAAGACTGGTCGATCGTCGAAGTGAATTCGTAATCCGGGTTTAAATGTGCCTAACTTAATTAGATTGGGTTCTGCTTCTGTGTCAATCATTGGCACGGATTTTGTCCTGAGTTCCGGCGAATTAACTTTTATTTGCAGGATTAAGGTTCCGTCTTCGCAAACTTTTTGACTCGGGTGATTCGATCACGATCGGTACCGTTTTCGAATTTTGAACCTCCCGTCTAGTGATTGCTGCGGCTGGAAGGGTTCACTCGTTTTCCGGATTTCGTGCTTGCTAGTTATAGCGACGCTTATGACACTCGCTAATGTCGTGTCCGGATATATCACAATATGTGCAAAATCGCTCGGGACACGATGGTCGCGTCGGTTCCTGATATGTCGCAATACGGGAATAACACGCGGAGTTTTCGCCATTCCGCGGTGGCAAGGGAGAAGAGGCTCGCCAATTATCGCAAGGCGGAGGGCGTGCGGTTCTTCGGGGTTGGTTTCCACGCCATTCAGGCGTCCTATCTCGTCTCTCGAACCCCTGCGGGGTTCGGCATGTTCATGCGTAACTTTGTTGATCTCTAATTATTTGAAGCTGGCTATTGCCTCGTTGAAGACGTGTTTTAGTGTATCCGCGACGAATGGTTGTACCTCGGTGAGTAATCGAGATATCAGTGCGTCAATGAAACAGTGTTTCACGAATCCATCGATTTCGTCTATATCGGGCATGCAGCGGTTGCAATGTAGGATTGCGTAGCAGAGTTCTTTTACACGGCTAATAAAATCTAGAATGTGCTTACCGTTTCGCATGTACTTGTTGGCCAGCTCTCCTCCGCGGTAGTGGTTCACGGTTCGTCGTGGTCCGAAAACGTCCTTTAATCGGTTACACAGTTCCACGATAGTGTCTATTATCTCGTCTTCTACGGTAGCCGGCGCGTGGCCGCGAAGCTGGGCAATAATTAACTTCACCAATGTTCGTTCGGTGTGCACTGAAATTAATTTGCGTGCCCTTTTGCACGCCCGCGTAAAAGTCAGAAGTGACGGAGATACGCCGTCGAACGTCGGCACCATTTTCACTGCTTCATTGAGGGTATAGCTCAATGAATCCGCGCACGCTTCGCCAACCGGAAGTTCCATCCTGGAGTTCGTCAACACAGGGGCGCGTTTCATCGTTGTCACTGAAGCCAGATTATTCAATGCGTTCTCTATGTTGGCCAGCATTGTCTCGTTTTCCCGACGTGCGTCCTTTAGTTCACGTCGTTCCTCTTCAAGTCTTCGGCATTCCTCCCGACTTCTTCTTCCTTTCTTCACTTGCTGCCGGTGGATCGTGGTTACTTCATCCTCGCTCAGATGTTCCGAGGCTTTGTTCGTCCGTAGCTCCATTGGTTTCGCTTTCTGGGTGCCACCCGGTTGAAACGGAATGACTAACACAAAACTCAACTACCGACGGGCAAGTCCACTGTGTCTCTGCATTGGCTTTCACGAATTCGAGGAGCACTTCGTCCGGAATGCCACAATGCTACTGCACTTTTACCGCACTGTTAGTGTCTAACACGTCGTAATTTAACGAAAGTATCACCTGCGAGGCACTTTAACTATTGTTATCACTTCTGGTCCGAAAGTTTATTCGAGAAACTCCCGTTCAATCACAGACGCCGCTTCCTTTTACCCTTTTATAAGAAAAGAAATACTTGCAAGGAAAATGATTGTACCGAAAAAATGTAATCGAATTTAATGACTTATCGCCATGTCCGCAAGAAATGCTCGATCAGCAGCAAACAATTGCGCATGATTTCGCACACTTACGGTTTTTAGCGCTTGGTCACAAAAGCCGACACTTGTAATACCGGGCTCGACAATATTCCTCGACAGTGTGAGACCACCTTCGCAACAACTAGCGCCAATGATCTCGCAAAGTGTCAGAAAATTGTCAAACGTGCACAGAATGCGTTAATATTCTTTCTCTCAAGCAGTGAAATTCGCAATAACCAGCGCTCATCACCAATTGGGAAATTGAAGTATTAAAGTTCTGCTCTGAATCGTACGTACACTGGATCGCGGAGACGTCTGCTCTGTAGCTTGAAGGGCGACTGAATGAGTGAGTTCCAGCCGCCACGCCAAGCGCGTCACCCACGGCACGCGGTGCGAGTAGCGCTAGGGTGGGAGCCGGCGCGCTTATCTCGCAGCTGCGATTGAGTCGGCGGACCGGAAGACGCTATGTATATCGCGCTCGGCGATAACAGTGGTATGCGGCATAGCGTGAGACTCTTTTGTTCAACACGTGCAGTCCTACGATGCGTAATCTTCGACTTGGAATGTTAATACGGTTACCTCATCATGGTGCTGAGTCAATCCCATCACTGTCACCAATTTGTTACGGCCCGGGGTGGTCAACTGAATAAAATGAACTATTTAGCACCACGTTAACTGACCGTATTGTATGTTCCTCAGCTTTTTGGGGAAAAGCGTCCTGTCCTTTGCCTCGTACGCCCTGGGACCCGTGGTGTATCACCGTTAATGATTCCTTTGAAGGATAACTCGTTCTCTTCCGTCCTCTCTGATGTGACTTGTGGTCTTCTCGTAGGTTATCACTAGATTACTAGCTAACCGGTAAGTAGACTTGCCTGGAGGTATGGAAAGGAGGGTGCCTTTATATTTGATCGAAACCAAAGGAGATTAGTCTGGAATATTCTAGGTGATGCAATAGGATGTTATTCTGTAGTGTTTGGATCTGTTGTAACAGGATGTCTTGATAGGAATGAAATCTTTTGAGAGTGTTTATGGTTAGTTAATCTGCAAGATGTTTATATTAGGTGTCGGGGGAATAGTCAGAGGATATTTGGATCAAGTGCCTGAAGGATGCTAATGTCTATTCGATTTATCGCGTGTGACTGGAATGTCGACTGACAATGAGTATAGTTAATCTCATCTACTATGGATACAATGCTCTTACTTGCTATGGTTATAATGTTTTTACCGACTATCGTAAGAATAGGATCTATATTGATACCGATTTTCGCGAGCGAAGACAACGCGCGTGACGTCATGCGAGAGCGACACCGCGGGTTGCGCGAGATTCGCGAACGATAGATTTTGCGGAACAGTAGTCGTCGTCGATCTACCGATAGCGAGCAAACACGTGCTTATCTGTAATCATTTCCTTTGTTAATATTATATAAATAAAATTGATTGTACTAATATAAATATAATTATAACAATATGTTGTTGGAAAAGAAGAAAAAAAAGGAAATATAGAGTACAATGAAAATATCTTTTATCGCGGTACAGTTCTACTTAATTTTCACTATCGCTCGCGCTGCTCTGCAGACTCTCGTTCTACTGATTTTCGGCAGCTCGAATTTATTTTCTTTACTCTCTCTCTCTCATTCTGTCTTATTCTTTTCCTTTCACACTCTCTCTTACTCTTCCTATTTCACTCCCTCACATTCGCTCTTGCCAGTTGCGCGCACTTACAAAACATATAACAATGTGTTCACTAAATCGGTCGCAAGAGTGCGCATTTTATGTTCCTTCTTTTGTTTATTATTCATTTGTGTATTATTCGTTTATACTCAAGTTCAATATATGTATTTTAATCATTTTTTATATGATTATGTATCTTATATTTTGGACACCGTATGATGAATGTAATGTATGGGCATGATTGTATACCGATTTTGTATATCGACTAGGCATGGACGCGGTTGTTTTGGTGCGAGCTCCAAGCAATCATTTAAGTTGGTTGCGAGGACTTTTGTTATAAATAAGAATTCATTCGTTATTGTGATTTCGCCACTGACGCATGTATTTTCAAAATGATTAAAACCTGATATTATTTTATAAGTTAATTATTATTATTTTTCGTTTGCTTCTTATAGTTTCAGAAGTGGGATTAGTGACCTTAGTAATTTGTTATTTTGTTATTTTGAAATTTTGTATTACGATTATCAGTAATTTTCTTTTTCATGTTTTTCATCGACGGTTTTGGGTAGAATTTGTGTTAGAATTTTGTGTTAAATTATGAAGAAGATGACGACTGATTGCAGGAAAGATTTAAATGAATTTCCTGTTTTGTAACTTCAGGATATGTTACGGGAACGAGGCCTAGCTATTAGTGGCAATAAAAGTGAACTAGTCATTAGACTGCTGGAAGCTGATCCTTGTTTGGAACAGGGTGTGATCATGCAAATGGAACCAAGTTTTGAAAACGCAAGAACTGATATATCGGAGGTAACAGGTTTGCAAGCAAATATGAATTCCTGGTTGGACAGAGAAAGAGAACTGTTGCGGAACGAACGGGAGCTGTTAGAACGAGAAAGACAGTTGTTGCAGAGAGAATCTGCATCACCGTTTACTGGGACTGTAAGCACACAAGTGACTACAAATTTAAGAACAATTGCGGAAATGTTAAGGGAATTCCGAAGAGTTATTACGAGCATTTAAGAAAATTGGGTTTGAAGAAAATAGTAGATTGGATCGGAAGAGTGTAGCGATTTCTCGACAGTCAACGAGAGATGAGATGACTAATAAGGAGTTTCGGTGCTACAATTGTAATACAACAGGGCATTTGAAGAAGAATTGTCCGAAGCCACTGAGATCATGGGGATCATGTTATCGTTGCGGTAGTACTGAACATCGTGCGAATAACTATTCCTCGAATTCAACTTCAACATCCAGAACAGCAGACTTCAGAGACAACTACTATGCATCTTATTCAGCCAAGTTTACCTTGTGATGCGTTTAAAGTACCAATATCATGGGAAGTTAGTGGAAAACATGGTAACCAACAACAAATCGATATTATAGGAATGCTAGACTCAGGATCGCCGGTAAGCTTGATCAAAGAAAATTGATTAGAAAATGATTTTTATCAACATGTTTTTCCAAATGATTACGCTTTTTATGGTGTTAATGGGTCACGTTTAGAAATTAAAGGGATTTTTGAACAGATGGTAAAAGTTAATGGTTTTCCGGTTAAAATAAAATTCTTTGTTGTACCTAATTTTACGATGTCATTTCCTGCAATACTAGGACACGATTACATTTTAAATGCGAACGTAAATATTTCTTTAGAGACGGAATATAAAATCAAGAATGTAATTGTCGCGGATACTGAAACAGAAAATTTTGTTAATGAAATAATGAATATTGACATAACTGATAAATTAGATTCTCCGTTGGATAATTTGAATATTAATCAAAATATTTCAAAAGAAAACAAATCGAAAATTCGGAACATTTTTGTGAGTCATTATCTAGATTCTAGAACCAGAACGACCCGTAGAACCAAAAGTAGACGCAGAAATTTTGCTATCAATTAAAGAGCATCAATCTTTTCATTTTTCTCCGCGTAGATTGTCGTATTCTGAAAAACATGCAGTTCGAGAAATTTTGGACAACTTATTAGAGAAAAATGTTATTCGACCTAGTAATTCAGAATATGCGTCCCCTGTTGTATTAGTGAGAAAGAAAAATAATAAATATCGTAAGTGTGTAGATTATAGAACACTTAACAAATTTCTGTTAAAAGATAATTATCCTTTACCTCTAATTGAGAATCAATTAGATGTCGTAAATAAAAAGAAATATTTTACATTGTTGGGCCTGAAAGATGGCTTTTATCATATTCGTGTTGCGGAAAGTTCAATTAACTATACCTCATTTGTTACGCACTTGGGGCTATTTGAATATTTAAAAATGCCATTTGGTTTAAAAACTGCGCCAACACGTTTTCAGAGATTTGTTAATGAGGTGTTTAAACCCTTTATAATTACGGGTGATGTAGTTACTTACATGGATGATTTTCTGATTGCTACAGAAACGATTGAACATCGTTTGCAAGTTTTGTCGAGAGTTTATAAATTACTCGTGGAAAATAAATTAGAATTAAGATTGGATAAATGTAAATTTATGTTTTGTGAAATTGAATATTTAGGATATTTTATTTCTGAGCAGGGAATTACTCCCACTAAACGGGGTGGTGTTGAGGCAGTGTTGAAATTTCCACTACCGAAAAATGTACATGATGTGCGCAGTTTCATTGGATTATGTTCTTATTTTCGGAAGTTTATCGAAAACTTTTCAATATTAGCAAAACCACTTTATGATCTTTTACGGAAAAATGCCAAGTTTAAATTCGAGACGAAAGAACGAGAGGCTTTTGAAATTCTGAAAGCAAAATTAGTACAGACTCCAATTTTGTCAATTTATGATCCTCGGGATGAGACTAAATTGCACACTGATGCCAGTGCACTTGGATTTCGAGCTATTTTGATGCAAAAAAAGTCAGATATAAAAATGCATCCTATTTTTTATTTTTCAAAAAGAACAACTGAAACAGAAAGTCGTTACCATAGTTTTGAATTAGAAACTTTAGCTATTGTATATGCACTTAGACGCTTCCGCGTTTATTTGTTTGGTATCAAATTTAAAATAATTACAGATTGTAATTCATTAACTTTAACATTGAGTAAAAAAGAAATAAATCCACGAATTGCAAGATGAGCTTTAGAGTTGCAAAGTTTTGATTATGTAATCGAACATCGCAAATGCACTCAAATGGGCCATGTGGATGATTTAAGTAGAATTGGTATTGGGGTTATTGAGGATAATTCTTTTGAATTTAATTTGAATATTTGTCAAAACCAGGGCCCTGATATTAAAGAAATTCGTGAAAAATTAGAAAATGGAGAAGACAAATTGTTTGAGATTGAGGAGGGTTAGTATATCGGAAAAAAATAATGATTTGCTCTTTTATGTCCCGAAAACTATGGAAACCAACATTCTGTTTAAGTATCATGATCAATTAGGCCATATGGGGGTAGACAAGGTGTGTGAAAATATTATGAGACATTATTGGTTTCCAAAATTAGGAGAAAAAGTTCCAAGTCATGTCAAAAATTGTCTTAAGTGTGGTGCTTTTTCACCACAGTTTGGAAAATCTGATACAAATCTGATACAATTATTAAATTGTACGTAGTTTTTAATATATATTCTGTGTTAATATAGATTTGCGTACATCAGGATAAAGGCTTATATAATTCTCAATTACTTGTAAAATGTACTGTGTTTCTTCTTCATTTTTGGTCGGTAGATTATTATATTGAGATACATACAAGTGTAACACTACGTTCAATGGTATCGTTTACCACTTTTAAATTTGTCGCAATTTGTAAACCTTTTTGATAAGAAATACCATTTTTCTACAATGAAGGGTCTTTTTCTAAGAAATCTGTAGGTAAATGGTATCTATCAAACCATTTTTTTAGTGTACAGTGACGAACAGACTAGCCTCGTTCATTTGTCGAACATGTGTACGTGGTATAGCCGAAACACGTGTAACTCGTGTTTCGAGAAAGGTTTGTTCGTGGATTTTGATATTTCGTATCAATATTCCAGGGTAAACTTTGAATATAGTGACAGGGAAGTTACATTCGCTCAAGACGCCGATTTGGCGTATAGGATACTGGAACATGACGATGGCTCGGCGGCCTATTACTTACCCGCCGACCCTGTACGTACATGAACATTCATTTATTGTGATGAAAAGCCTCCGCTCGACCCTTACATTCTTTGTCGGAACGGGAAGGGAGAGAATGGAGGTCAACACCAATGTGCACAGGGGAACGGCGCTTATCATGGCCATCGATGGTGTGGTACGCATAGTTTATGAATAAAGCTTGTGTGAATAATATGAATGAAGCTTAATTGTGAATATTAATACAAATGGTACAAGATTGTCTTTTGCCGTTGCTATCTGCATGTTTTCGAAGCAACGCTCGGCATTGCTTTGAGAGAAATCAAGAGACAAAGACGTTAAAAATTGTAATCGCATTTTTGTGAATTTCTATTTGAGTGTCTATATATTATTACAATTAAATAAATCTTAATAATTATTCCATTAATAATAATTATTCTACATTATACCGGAAGGAAAGCGTTTAATAAGGAACGATTTTATTCTCCAGCAGGATAATGCGCCTATTCATCAAGCTAAAATTATTATGGGTTATATTAAAAATAATAATATAAATTTATTGGATTGACCGCCACAAAGACCACATTTATCACTGATAGAGAATATGCTGGCTATTCTTAAGAATAGCTAAAAAAAAAAAAATATTAAAGAATTGCAAGATATTATAACTGCAACTTGGCAGGAATTTACTGTAGATGATTGGTTGAAGTATGCTTTATCTGTACCAGACAGAATTTGCAAAATTGTAACATCCCTGAAGAATTTTTCGTTTTTTTTTTCGTCCCCTTAAGCGCCTAAAAGCTACTTTTATTTCGTTTTCCAGAGGTATATCTAATTTCTATTATCGACCGTAATTTTCATTCACCGACCGCTACATTAGACATGTCAATTACCATAGAAATTTAGTTTTGACTGTCGGTAATGTATATATATATATATACACTTTGATTTATGAATATTATATAGCTATTTAATTTAGCAAATACATGAGCGAATTTATTAATTGTTAAGTTATATTATCAAGCATCAGATTCATTTATTATTTTACTTACTTAAACAAATAGTATATTATATAGATTTTATATGGAATATTACACGCGCTGTGACTCTAGCTCAGGAAAATAGAAAGAGTACGCTATATATTTAGAAAAGGATAGAATATTTATTTTCGTTAATAATGTTAGAAATAAAAGTTATTAATAATTATTTGTTGAGTCAAAATATAGGGAGGCTAATTTAATGATATGTTAAAGTTGAATTATTAATAGTCAAAATCAAATATTAGTTTATTTAAATAAATAATATATATTGTAAATGTTTCATACGCAATAATCCGAAATGCCTACGTGCCTACGTGACACGAAGCTAGCCAGGATTTCTTGGAATTTAGCGCGCAATCTTTAAAGAGAGAGACAGAGTATATAATTTCTATTAACATTATTATTTGTCATTAGAACTATTAATTCGTCAAATCCATTAATACATATAGTTAGCCAATGTTATATTAAGTTTAATCATCGATACTCGAAGTCGGATATTATTTTGTTAATTCAGATAAATAATAATTTGTAATATTAATTTATGGAAAATTCTGAAGCATCATATGCTTCAACATATAGCTTCGATCCTTATAGAAATGCGTGCGAAAAAGACAGCGAATACGTTTCTCGCTTAATACATTATTTAATTATTATTTGCGTATTTAAAATATTAACTACTATCCAGAGAACAGTATTGACGATATTAGAAAATCATTTAATTCATTAATTAATGTTTAATTAAGAAATATATAAAAATTATATGTAAAACTTAACGCAAAATTATACACGTCGAACACGAGGGTAGTTTTCCAGAACCTTGAAAAGTGAAAGGACTTCGAGTATAAAAGGCCAAACGAAACCCGCTTAGGGAGCAGAACAATTTTCAAAGTCGAGCTAGTTACACGTCGTTAGATAAATCCGGAACAGTTTTCGCTGGTCAGAGCAGAAAAGATTCTTAATTCTTGATTGGAAGTGCGGGTATACGCCATTTGGATACCTGATCGCTGGGTCGTTCTAGTAGCCAGTGAACAACAGGCTCCCCGTTCAAGCGGTCTTGTATCTGAAACTCCGTCAGGAGAGTGCTATACTCAGCGCCAAGAAAGGTTGAGACATCAGAACGAGAGCTCTCAGCTACTCATATATTGTAATTTTTGTCGAGTTACTATACGCGCCATCAGACTCTCGGAGTTAGCTCTGGGTCGTTTCGTAGCTAGCGAACAACAGGCTCCCCATTTGAGCAGCTTGGTGTCTGAAGCCCGTGTCTTTTGGGTGGCAGTTCAGTAATTACGATTTCACAATTAGAGTCATATTAATTTGCTACCCTGTTAGACGTATGTTGTTCATCTGACTCTGGGTCGTTGGGTCGTTCTAGTAGCTAGCGAACAGCAGGCTCCCCAATTAAGCGATCTGGTTTTGGGTGTCAGTGTATGATCTGACTAAAAGGGCCATGGACAATTAGTTGTCGAGTCAAATTAAAAAGAGTAACTGTTCCGACGAATCACATATTTTTACATAAAGTTAGAATCTTGAATCGAGCGAATCTTAGGATTTGAATCTATAAAAGAAACATTGTTCTGTCACTGTCGTAGTCGACTACACCGCGTTAGAGAAATCGATTTGAAGTATTAATCTATTAATATTGTAAAAGCGAATCGAGTCAAGCTTGATAGAGAATCACACTTAGGTAGGATTCCGCAAACCGCTAGACTTCGGAAGTATTAATATTGTTAACTTTGCAAAAGCGTAATTAGCCTCGAGAAAGAATCAGACTTAGGTAGGATTCATCGCAGAGCTAGAAACGTATCAATTTTGTTAGATTTTGTAACTGCGTTAAAACAGAAAGAGTACGAATCATAAATACTTATAATTTCAAGTCTTATTAATATTGTAAAAGTGTAGTCGAGTTAGCCTTGACGATAAATCAAAACATAGGACTTTGAGATAGATAACTAGAAATTGCGTTAAATTCATCATATACTTACAAATCGCGTATTATTTAATTTATAGAGTTCTGTTCTTTATACGACAATATTTCTTTAGTTCTTTGATCTAGTCGTTCATTATATTAGTTATATTACATATACTTTTCCTATTTTGTTATAATTGTTATTTGTTAATCATTCTCATCATTATTTTACTGAATAAACCTGCTTTTTGAAAGGTATTGACCTGTGGATTTCACTCCTTAACCGCACACCACACGAATCCCACATTCTTTGGATTTAGTTATTATAGATTCGAGTCGTTCAGTAGGTAAATACCGCTCTTTGCCTCACGAGCGCTGTAGATTTCTGTGCATAGCTCCAGAATCGTTACAAAATGTCACAGAGACAAGGTTATCATTGCGTGTATTAAGTGTAATGTTTAAATGTTTTGACTCCGTAATTTTGTATAGCAATACAAAGTTATATTTATAAGTTACGTTAAAATTATAATTATTTTTGTTTTTCACATAATTCTTATTTATAATAATACAGTATTTTTGCAAATGTATAATTGTTACTATTATCGTTTATTTCTTGACAGCTTGCATTATAGTAGTACATTGTCTTATGTAGGATCTGTTGTGCGTTCGTTAAATATAAGGTTGAATGAATGACCGATATCGTATTCTTCATTACATAACGCGAATATGCAGTTACAGCAGTGATACTCATCACTGACGGTAGTCTTTTTTTTTACGAACATTTTCCGGATGTCGTGCGATAATTTTTCCAAAACTTGTACTCAAAGCGTAACACGATTTGTTATCTTTCTTGAATACCTTTTTCAAATGTAATATTTACTGTTTCATTTGATCTGATCAGAATTTTTCTTAAACTCTTAGTCGTTGAAATAAATTAAAAAACATCAGCAGACATCGGCGAGTCTTGAGTTTCTTCTTCACTTCCATTGGCATTTAAACATAATTAAATAATTACAATGTTATCACAATTCATATCATTTTATTCAAGAGAATCTGTAGAATAGTTTGGTATAAAAATAAACTGAATAGCAGCAACTATAAGACCGTGAAACATTTCCAAAGTTGAAAATTTAGAATTTTCCTTTAAGTCAAATTTTCGCGAAAACTGTAACCACTACTGTTTTTTATTACGCCCGGGAAAAATGGTCTTTATTTAATAACTAAGTTTTATATACACCACACGAGTTTATTGTACAACACGAACACGAATCACACAAAAATCACACGTTATATACAACTTAACTCTTAACACTAATATGTACAAAATATATGTCTTTCAGTCGTCTTGCACTTTATATTTATTGCCGTGAACGCGCGGCCGGTTTAACGCTCGTTCGTTAAAACACCTGCTCGTACTTTAAAATCAGTTCGCTCTGATCAGACTCGCGCTCGCGTAAGGAATGGCGGTGGAATCTTCGAAAAGGGCAAACGGTCCGCCGACAAACCGCTTTGTCCTTCTCGGAGATTCCAAACGAATTCGAAACTGCATCACGCCCACGATGTCCGTAAGAAGTCATGCGTTGTGTGAGCGTGACGAGGAGTTCCTTACCGCAAGCGCGAGCGTGAGTGCGACGCCGCATGTTTACCTTTCTACTTGTTTGAATTGGCGCGCACCGTAGCGCGTAGCGAAACGTACGCTGATTAGAATTGTTACTTCTAGATGGCCTACGCGACGCCGCGAGGCCAATCGGCTAGTCGTTGCGACTAGCTTGTCGCCGATTTAACTGGCTGATGACGTGACGTCACGAGCCCTTCAACGAATCCGCAACAACTACAAAGAAACAGTTTACGAAGATTCGGCATGAAATAATCTATAAGAGACATTTGTAAATAAATTGCAAAATTGCAAGTATTAAAAAGTTATCGAGCAATGCCGGTCGCATTTACTTATTTTTAGAACGTGTATTCGTTGCATACCGTGAATCTATATTATTTTTTACGAAGAAATCCAGCACTAATGAACATTTTATGAGTATAATTATATAGATTAATCATGTAGTTACAGCAAATATACAATTTGTTTATTGAAGTTACATATTTGCTTTGACACAAATGTTTCTTTGCTACAAGCTCTAAGTGTATACTTTGTGACGTACTGGTCCGGAAAACGAAGAATAAGTTCCCTTCGGGGGAGGGGGGCCAGGGAAAGTGGCCCTCCTGTTACCCACGTACACAATCACGGACGATTTTATTTCCGGGCGCCAGTGCAAAGGCACTCGTCCGGGGTATTCGCCCTTCCGGCTGCTCAGGCGAGAGCAGAAATCAGGGGAGGTCAAGAAATAATTAGACGACCCGCGAGTGGTATAGGAAGAGTAAACTTTAATGACGGCCAAAATAGGCCAATCAAACGAAATCGAAGAGAGCCCCTCGCGGTACAAATTACGGCCGGGAAGAAGGTCCGCATTCGACAAACGCGAAGAGGGTTTCGCGGCGCGGGGGCTCACGATACAAAAAAAAAAGAAAAGAAGCGCAACAGTAAAACTAACGCGGACGCGCGCACGGGAGCACACCCTCTCGGTGGTGTGGACAAAAAGGGGGACGCTGGTCCTAAACTCGAAATATAAAAAGAAAAAAAAACGAGTAAGAACGAGAAGTTATGGGACGGGTATCGAACGGCGCGGCGCGACACGGCACGACGCGGAGGCGCGAAAATAACGGTGACGGTACACGGCCTCACGGGTCCTCGTCGCCGGGCGGGCGGTCCTTCCACCAGGTATTACCCGCACACACGCACTCTCACGCATACCCACAAAAAGGGGAACGGCGCCGATCGCCAGGAGGTTAAGCCCTACCTGGACAAATGCCGGTCCACCTCGTTCTGCCAATGTTGGGGCGGCGGCGTCCTCACACTCCCACACAGTAACACACTCACACAAAGAAAAATACTGAAATAAAACTGGGGGTGGGGAAGGATCGCTGGGAGTCCCGGCGTCTCGCTCCTGTCGCAGCCTGCGTACTTCTCCTCTTCTTCCTCGCTGGTCTCCCGGTGCGCGGGGTACCCCCTCCCCGAGGATTTCGGCGTTGGGGATGGGCCACCGCGCTCCCCTGGTGGCCAGGTCCTGGGACCCCTTCGGGTGGTGGCTGGGGTGGCTGGTTCCCAGGCCTGGCATCCCTCTTTCTTGGCTGCCGGTCGCCCCCGCGGAGGATGACGGGCTGGCCCGACGACCGGTCAGCGGGCAGCTGGCGGTTTTTTCGGTGGGCCCATCCCGCGCTTCCATCGCTTGGGTGGAGGTTCCTCGCGACCGGGGACGCGGGTCCCTCGTCGTCCAGCGACCGCCGCGCGTAGAAGGGGGGGCGGGAAGAATGGGGGGACACGATGATAAAAAAAAAGTAAAAAAAAGAAAAACAAAAGAAAAAAAAAGAAAACTCATGCATCCCTCCATTCACTCCGGCGGCGAGGATGTCGCCTAGGCGGAGGAGGGAGGCCGGCGGGCCTAGTGGGCCAAAAAAGTGCCTCGTTACAACTTACATTTGTTACCCACTGTATGTTGCATTCGTCCAGAATATGCACAATATACAATATGGACGAAACGGGGCTGCTGTGAAAGGCAGTTCCGTCAAAAAGTTTAATATGTACAGAAGAAAGAAGATTGACGGGAAAAAAAACTAAAAAAAGACAGGATATCCATTAGATTATGTGCCAATGCTAATGGAACCCATAAGCTGCCACCAATTTTCATTCATAAGTATAAAAGTCCAAGAGCAATAAAAACTTGTAGTGAACTACCGTTTGTAACATCCCAGGCGACTCAACATTGAAGAATCTCAATGTGTATTTTAATATTTTGTTGTAAATTCATTATTTTGATTATTTTCATTACTTTAATTTTATTTTTCATTATCGACCGTTTTTTTCGTTTACCGACCGCGCCATATGTCGAAACAATTACCATGCGAATTATTTAATCAACCGATAAAATATAAACTACTTAGGTTATTTAATACTTATTATTTATTATATTAAACATATTGAATCAATGAATTAGAAATTAAAATAAATAATTCAAAATCGAATTAATGCATTCTTTCATCAGTCAAAAGAAGTTAAAATTGTACGTAATATTTTTTAACAAAGATCACGCGCTTCGCTAGCCTAGGCCCCTGTAGGATGCGCGCGCAGCAAGTAGAAAAGGACGGAATATATTTTGAACCAAATTATTATTGAACTATTTTTATGTTAAAATTATTCAATATTGATCAGAATATATTATTAGCGAATCAATAAAAATATTTACTTGATTAATTAATGTCTAAATAAATAATTTCAAATAATATGTAAAAATAGTACACATTTAGCATAGGGGTAACCTGCATGGCCTTGAAAAGTGAAAGGCAAATTGCCCATTTTCGGGTTATAAAAGAGCGAGCGGAAGACCTGTAGAGTGCAGAACAATTTTCAAAGTACTATAAGCTGGACCTCCTAGGAGAAATATAACCGAAACAGTTTTTGCTGGTAAGAGCCCAAAAGATTCTTATACCTTGACTGGACAGCGGGTATCGGCCATTTGGATACTTGATCGCTGAGGCGAAAGCGGGCTCCCCATTTGAGCGGTCTTGTATCTAAAACTCCGTCTGGAGATTACTATGCTCAGCCCCAGGAAAGTCTGAGACATCAAAACGAGAGCTCCACACAGCCACTCTATCAACTATTTTTGTCGGATTGCTAACTTGCCGTCAGATTCTCGGAGTTCGCTCTGGGTAGTTTTGTAGCCAACTAACAGCAGGCTCCCCATTTGATCGGCTTGGTCTCTGAAACCCGTGTGTTTTGGGTGGCGGTTTAGTAATCACGACCTATAGAGTCATTTTATTTGCAACCCTGTTGGACTTTGTTGTTCATTTGATTCCAGTATCGTTGGGTTATAGCAGCTAGCGAAAGCGGGCTCCCCAAATAAGCGATCTGGGTTGGGTGTCAATTCATGTTCCGACAAAAAGAATGAATGTACCAGTAGTCGTAGACTCAAAATACCGAGTAATTGTTCCGCATTAAATTAATTTTACATAAATTCTTGAAACTTGAATTAATTGTTGAACTTGAAGTAACTAAAGAAAATTGTTCTGACAAGTTAGGATTGCGATTAACTTTTGTAAAACAGCGTATCTTGCGTAGCGTTATAACAGTCGACTTCGAACATGTTAATTAATTTCCGAATTTAGAAACAAATCAGATAGGACTCATTGTAATATTTTAAAAGCTAGATTCCGAGACAAATAATTTGCGAATTGCGTTTTTGTTCAATTAGATTCATTTAACATTCTCATTTAGATTCATTATTTAAGCATTACGCGATAAAAGTCTATTATTTTGTTCTTTTGCTAAATTCACTCCACAGAATTATAATAAATCAGATACATATACTTTTCATATTTTTCACAATAATAATTGTTAATTGTAATATTCACCCTGTTAATTAATTAATTGAATAAACCTAATTATTGAAAAGTATTGACCTGTGGATTTTACTCTTTAACCGCACACCACACGAATCCCACATTCCTATTTAGATATAATTAAACTAAAAACGAGTCGCTCAATAGGCAAAAGCCGCTCTTTGCCTCATGAGTACTGTAAACTCCTGAGCCTAGCTCCATGGACGTTACAAAAGGGTATATATAACTTTCAAGAGTGTTAGTATACCTTTCAAACCCTGAAGGACAGTGATTCACAGATGCAAAAGTCTAAGTCTGAGCGCAAGACATGAATTTGTATTGTACTGAAGTCCAGGAATCGAAATAAACAGATATCTTTCTTTCCTTCCTTTTCTTTGTATTTTTCTTGAACCTTTATTTCATTTGAGAATATATTTGATTCTACAGAATTTGTGTTGTCACAAACAGATGTTTTAGAATCTGTACAACAAATGTTCCTCGGAAACAAATTTATTCACGAAATACTCTATTAACCCGTAAAGTCTTGAAACGACAAAGTTTTTTATCAGCATAAATCAAGAAACATCAAACTCGTTGAAAGATCTTAGTAAGAATATAAAGATCTATGGTAATTTGTCGTGATCTATTCGAATCTGTCGCTATTCTATCTATATCTCGCTCAGGGTTCATCCTACATGGAAACTTTTTCCCAGAACAACATGGGAATTTGTAGATAGGGTTAATGGACTTGAACATCTGGATAGGATAGAAATTTTAGTTGTACTTCAAGGTTCAATTGGTATTCTTGAAAAGTCCAATCTGATCGATCGTTGGGGATAGCTTTTATAATGAGATATTTTGCTTTTTTCATCTGTTTAACTTATTGGCGTAAATTCAAACGTGATAATCATGTTATACGTGAAAGGCAATCATTGCGTTTTTACACGAAACATAAAACAATTGCAGTAATAACTAACCTCAAAATCCAGCCCAAATGCATTTTATTTTATATTTGTACTATATTTGTCTCATAAAGAGATCGTTGCAAATATAAGCAGCCGTCGATATTTTCAGTCCTGACAAGGCTTACGTTTATTTTCGTAGAAACTTTTTCTTTTTCGTGTTAGCAACTGCTCTAGAATCTTCTACTTTAACAATAATTTAAAAAAAACAAATCGGAAAACTTTTTTACGGAGGATCATGATAGGAATGTCCTTTGAAAAATGTAAAAAGTTTCGAAAGTATGAAAGTAATTATTTGACATGCACAAAATAATAAGCTGCTTGCAATAACAGCAGTGAACAATGCATAGATTTAACAAGTTCTGTAAATAAAACCACCGGGAAAAACATCTCCTGCAAGACATGAAAAGCTTTCATTCCAACTGGCGATTTCTGCTGTTGAATAAATGTTGAACAGATATAGACAAAAGATGTATGAATTTAGTAATCTTTTCTTCAAAATCGTTTAAAGAGTTGGCAAAACAAACAGCAGAGAAATCGAATAAAACCTCAATATTCTGCTAATGCGAAATTTTTCAGTTAAGAAATAACAGATTGTTATATGATTGCAAATGATTAGAAAATGAAAATACGTAATAGATTACTGAAAAAATTAACGCAATTTGTAAACATGCAGTAACATACAAATTCTTAAAAAAAAGGAAGAAAGACGGAAAAAAATAATGCAAACATTGAAAAAATTAAAAAAATTAAATTGAAAAAGAATTATCATTAAATATCGTAGGTAAATTAATCTTTGAGTTAACTGCAATTCTCTTTTGTTTCAATAATATAAGCTTTTGAAATTGTCCTCACTTTCTTTCTCTTTCATAAGAAGAAAAAGACGTGAGATTAGAACGTGTCATCTTCTATCTATTTATAAAAAAAAAAACATTTATTACCAGGCCAAATTATAATATTGAAATTTCAATATAGTCTATTTTAGTACGCAAAAATTTTTAAAATTTATGTACAAGTTGACTAAGAAGCTCAGACAAATAAATTCTCTAGGAATAATCTTCCATTAGGAAAAATAAAAATTTACACAAAAATATTAATATCTGACCTAACTTGCTTTAATTCGTCATACATTTGTTGTAGAATCGATTTTACGAAATCAATCAACGTGATTGATCAACATAACGTGAAATCACGTTAACAGAATGGAATAATTAATAAAATATAATTTTTCAGTAAAGCGAAAAGCACCAACGTGTCATAAATGTAAATACGAAAACGGCAGAAAATTCAACAAAAGATCGGTTTCTCGATGTCGGAGCCCACAAAGAAAGAGTCGCAACAGCTACAATCTACGTACTCTCATAATGACGATGACAATAAAAGTAACAAAACGATTCATGATAATCACAAAATCACTTTTGGAAACAACATAACCAATCAAGATGTAGAAAAAGATAAAAAACCTGAGAATAGTGGAAAAAACAGTACTTCGTAAAATTTTTCGTATCATGCTATGTGACCATATAATTTCTTTACGTTCCAACTTGGTCACATATTTAATTGTACGTCCATCTATTTTACATTAACATTATATAAAACTTCATTATTACTTGTCACTGTTTTGTCAAAAACACTCTAAGATATGTATCAAAAAAGAAATTAGGTAATATTCCGTTTGCAACTACGTAGATGATATCAAAATGGATGCAACTGTGGATCCACGCAAGCATTCAGTATGATTTCATACAAATTAGTTCGGAAGAAACATTACTTGGTAATTATGCAGAATAGGTACTTCTCGAAATGTTTATATTTTTCCATTACTTTTCTGATAAATAGCTGTGTTCTGTATCCGATAACGATAATCAATTGGAAAGATGTTAGTTTAGGTTCGGTTAAGCTAACTTTCTGTACAAATAGCTTTGTTCTGAAGCTGACAACGATAATCAATCGTGGATGGTTAGGTTATGTTTCGTGAGGTTAACCTCCCACAATAAAAACAAGAACCTTTTACATGAATACAAAAATGAGAAAATTTACAATGTTAGAATGTAGTAAATAGTAGGATAAATAAGAGTAAACAAATAGGAATTAGTTAAATTGATAATGACATTCATAATGATGTTGATGTGACTTCGGACATTTTTCTTTAGTCTGTTGTCTCCATGTCGGGAATACGATCGTTCTTTTGCAGGTGAAGTCTTTCACTCGATAGTATGAAGCAACCATATATGGCAAGTATCTTCCAACAGCAGCATTTTGACTAAACTTAACAAGATGGTCAAAAAAGCATGAGTAAATTTGTGCTTAGTTTTACCAGTAAAACAGGACTGAGATGTCATTTATGTGCAAGTGGCAATGAGCATTTCAGTTTAATTAGTCTGAGCTAGTTTTGAGTAATATAAGAGTTGAACAGGTGTAAATGTTATTTTCTGGCCATGAGTATTTGTTTTTTGCAAAACTTCAATTCCAATTCCTCGCACGTGTTCCAAATTTCTTGGTTTGTTATCTGACTACGCAGGGGTAAGTACCACATCCTCCTTATGCTTTAGTATGCGATTTCTTCGGGAAAAGAGTCAGTTCCATTGCACAAGTGAATAGATCTATTATAATTTTGGAATATCTTATAAAATGCGGAAGACTAACCGTCATCAGACTCGGTCAAGATTTGTGTTAGCTCTCGGAACATAATCCGCTTTTTACTTCTCTCTTCTCATCTCTTCACTAAGTTACAGCCGCAACACTTAATGGGACTATAATTAGAATGGCAGAAAATTTCGTTGCGAGTTAATTTAAGTCAGTTTTTAGCGGATTTGATACATCTTAATTCTCCTTATCTGATCTATACATATATATATATATAACCTGCAAATATGCATATGCTTATGTGCTGGTTGATTTCTTACCACCGCACTCTTGGTCTTTTGAATTACATAGTTTACTTATGAAAATTTTAATTTTAGATTTTTATTTGCTACATTAGCCTATTTTAACTAACTATTTGTCCATTACTTTGCAACTCCGCTGCTCCCATCTTCTTAAGTTCTCCACAAGAAATGGAACGTAGCATCTGCCACCATTTCTTCCTTATTTCTCTCGTCTGAACCAGTGCCCTGGTAACTTTTTAAACCAGTGTAGAATGGCCCACCTCATGGGTCCTCTTCTTATTGAAATAACATTTTTCACAGTTATCTCCTTTTTTTGCACGACCCACTAGAGGTCCAATTCATGTATAACATCAAGCACTCGTTCTGCCATAATCGCGGGCTTTCCAAATATAACTTCAATTTGTATTCTGCCAGTCCTCGTAATTGCCGTCTGCAAGATCCTTGCCGTTATAACATCTGCAAGATCCCCTGCCTTATTCTGCCACTTGTCAACAAGGAAAACAGTACCTTTACCTTCAATCTCGCTGATATTGTGAATGGCCCTGGCCTGCTACTCCGTTCTCTCCTTGATGCACAATAACGCTTATACGTAAGTTTTTTCTTCCTTCGGGTATTGTACATCGGTGTTATAATTTCTTCTTCTGTCTTTACGGGTGGAGCTGTGTCCTGCTATTTTTCCTTTTCCTACTCTTCTTTTCATCCTCCGTCTTTTTCTCGTTTATCCGCAGCGTCTTCTCCGCGTTTCAGGGGACTGCTTTTCTCCCAACTTCTTTTTGGATGATCCAGAAGGCTTCAGTTTCCCGGCTACTGCCGATGTTCTGGATAGTGGTGTTAATGGCAACTGAGTACCAAGAGAGGGGGGTGGGAATAGTTTCTGCTGCCGCAATCATTTCGACTTCCCCGTTAACGTACTCATTTTTGCTCGCTCTCTCACTGCCGCGAAAGACACATTCCTTCTTCTCTTCCAGGTACAGAGACCCAAACCCTTTTTTCTTCGTTTATTCCGTCGCTACCACTCGCGCTGCATCTATACTAATTTAACCAACAAAATTCTCATGTCATTCATGCTGACGATTTCTGCCTTCCTCTTTTTATCGACTTTTCCGACCATATCACCTCCGGTAGCTTCACCTTCCTGCCCCTGTTCTATCTTGCGCAATTGTTCTTTAGCTCATTGAGCTCCTTGTCATAGTCTTCGTCCTCTTCTTCTTACACCTCACTTTCTTTCGACACGTCACTGATAGTCCCACTCTTCAAATTGTCGGTTTCTGCTTTCACTTCTGGTTTAACTCCTTTCTTTTCTTTCTAGGACTTTCCAGTATTCTTTCCCGATGTGAAAGGCTCCCGGTCCTCACCACGCAGGAAGCACTCATTCCTTTTTTCTTTTCTCTCGGGAAGTATCCTATTCACTTTTTCGTTCAGATCTTTGAGCATATGAGTAATCGTAGCAGCGACTACTCGATGTCACTTCAATCTATGCATGCTCAATCAATCGTTACCTTGCTGCTAATAGGAGGTATAACTATGAATGCAATATCAAATCTTTAAAACTCCTTTTTGTGAATTTTCAATCAACCCGCACTTTCATTAATTCGATTTCACTCTACATTTCAATTTCTTCTGTCGACCAGACACCACTACCTGAACCCAACCTAACCTCTCCCGATTGTTGAAGTCATAACATATTCTTTTACGAATAAATTTGCAAAAAAAAATATAAAAATTTGGAGAAGTTCCTATTCTGCATAAAATTACCAGTGAATTCCTATTTGTTTAAAAATAGCGATGAACAAATTTTTCAAAGAATCGCATTCCCGATGAAAAGTCAACAACACAATTTTCTTAATAATACTACAATATTAAGTTGTCCGGGAAGTTCATGCCAATTTCTGCTAGGTGGCATACGAGAATTTCTAAATATATTAGAATGATTAAAACCAAATGTCCTGTATATATTCTAAATGATACTCCTCGTATCATTAGACAAAAGTTTGGTTAGCATCCATTAATTTTTGTTACTTTTATACATTGTTAAAAATAAACGGAGAAAGTGCGTTACATGCATTTGATGCTTTTCCTTTACCGAGAAGGCAAAAATGCCACACAAGCACCAAACAGGATTTCTGCTGTTTATCGTGACGTTGTTGTAGTTGAAATTCTAGTCTAGGTTCAAAACTGGTGATTTCAAAAAAAAAATTATGTTTATCCGAAAAAGTGAAATTTTTACTTTCAGTAAAGTAATAACAATCTACAATTGTGAAACACAAGATTTACAGATTTACATTAATTAAAATCTGAAAATGAGTAGATGGCCCAGTAATTATGTTGAGGGGTATGAGAAATTATCAAAAGGTATCTTGGACAAATATTGACTATACATGTGTCTTGCAAGTGATGTAAATCCCGGATAGGGATTGTAATTGAGGTGATTCTGAACAACTTTTTCCTTTATGGAAATGGGACTGGAGCGTTGGGTTCGAACGATATAGCTAACCATGGTTGTAAACAAAGAGTCCTTATGTCGACATTTAGTGAAATAAGGACTGAAGCAAATGAGAAAATTAAAAATTCAACGTGATCAAATGAAATTATTTACACAAATAATACTTCAATAGTGCAATCACCGTGCTTCGTCAAATGAAGTGTATTAGAAGAAAATCGAAGAAAAAAAAGGAAAAGAAGATTTTAAGCTAATTAAACAAACTCGTTACACAAGGTCATGCACTAAGCGTTTGTCACTGAAGAAACAGTGTTGAAAAAACTAAATTACACGTTATATTATATAAGTATTATATTTGCACTCAGTAACGCTTTCTGATGCAGTAATAGCACGGTATGTTACAGTATGTAAATACTATTATTTAAGCAACACTATTACACAGAAAACGATATTTTATGTATCAATGTTAGGAACGTTACAAATTTTCTTTCGTGCAGTAATTCATAAACCAAGATGTAATAACTATTTTTGTAAATGTTAAAAGTCTATTGGTACAAATTCCATAATAAAAAGATAAAAAATAAAGAAGTTTTATTTTTGCGGGAGCATTGTCTCCTCGGTATTTTACCGAGGAGTTATCGCACAAACATTCTGAATACCCGCTGCTTTTTTCTACTTTCGACAACCAATTCGTGTAGGAAGAATTCTATGTCAAGGTCAGTTTATTGCAAGGGAAGCTGTGGTGGTAACCATCGGAACCATAACTTGCGACAAATTTTTTAGTTTTGTGTATCTTTGTGCTTAGTTTCAAGCACGTTTTCTTTTATTTTATTTCATACTCCTTAACATTACAATTTTTTATAATTTTATATAAATTTATATAATTTTTATAATTACATATATTTATATATTTTTATAATTACATAATTAATTACACAAAAGTAAAAAAAGTGTACGCACAAATCAAAGAATGGGAATGCGAAGAAAAATGCAGCTGCTGCACAGTGTGTCGTTTGGCCAATCTAGCGGGACAAAAATACTGCTTCAAAGAAATATTGATTATATTTCGTTTTATTGGTTTTTTATTAATCAAAAACATGATCTTTCATTAAATATTAATGATTATATATATTTGCTAAATTATTTAACAGTTAAATGAACATAACAATAAAATGAACATACAAAATCATTATACAAATTTTTCTATTATATTATACATGTACATTATTTATTCTATAAAACTAGTATACAAAATCTTTATTATATTTTTTAAAACTTGAATATATTTTTTAATCAGAGTCGCTTTCGTGTGATACGCCTTCCGAGGAACTGGAATCGATTAATGGTTCTAACCAAGAATTGTCGTATTTCTATTATTATATTTTTCCGGACAGTTTTTGGAGAAGTACGTGAATGTGAAATAAACGAGTTTGAAGAAATTAATAATCTGTTTAATAAATCCCTGTTAGTATCCATTGGGTGGTCCTTCGACAGTATACATACTAGATGGCACGAAGTGCAATATTTAGGGTCCTGACCTTACCCTAACAGGGGGTGAATATAGCCCCGAAAGTGGAGGGTGAGAATAATATTTAAATGTGTAAATTGCAAAATTATATATTTTTTTATGAGGAATCCAAATATAAAAATGGCACTTTTTTGTGTTAGGGATTTCCGTTTTAACGAGACGCACATGCGTCAGCGCGATATGTGTAAATAAAAATGATAGATGTCAAGGTTTGTCTGTAATGCCCTTTCAGGTCTATATTGCTTATAAGTCTAGCTTTCGACACAAGAAGTGGGAACGTTGTATAAAGTGGTATACTGTGTTAAAAGTCTACCTATATTTTGAAATAGAATTTAAATTATATGCTAACATTTGAGAAGGTATAAAGGACTAATAAAATGCTATCTCAAAAAACGACAACTGTAGAAATCATCCTGAATGATAGAAGATAACACTACATGTACACAAATATTAATATTGGATACTGGTACAATACAATTGTCAAAAATCTCAAGCGCGGAAAAAGTGCTCGTAGAAGCAGTTGCGTCAAACTACATTTTCAGATACTATTAACACATCATTACATATTGTTTTTTACATTAATATTGATATTTTCTTATAAAATGGACATTCTACTATCTACACATAATGTCACACAAACGACACACTGTGCGCTGCGGCGAAAAGCAGTAATAAAGGACCACGCATCTCACTCGGAAGCAGTACGTCATAATTTAATAAAAACGTAGAAATTGTATCAGGTGTGTCAAATAATGATTGCAACCTATCGTCTGATTTCTCCGTCGACGAATGTATTAGAAATCATGACATAATTAATAATAACAATACAATAGAAAGCAATAAAAATGAAAATTCAACACAAGACATTTGTTCGGACGAAACATACGTTGCAAATAACGATACATGGACGATGCAATCAGCAACTAATACATCTTATCAAGATTATTTAAATACATGTATAATGCAAAATGATATTGAAGAAGAAATCGAAAATGTCGTTTTGCATGTAGATAGTAATGTAGATGCATGTCGTTTGAAATCTGCCGAGATCAGTGGACGAAGCATTGTCGATTTTGACAAAACACATGTCAGTTCACTGATCTCGTTATAACACATACGTAGTGGTCTTCAAACGCAGTATTTCGTCCAATGTCGAATATGTCACTTTAAAGGTAACTTTTGGAGTGAACCGATATCCGACGAAGTACTGGATGTTAATCGAGGTGCCGTAATGGGTACCATATTGACGGGGACCGGCTACGCACAATTAGAAGAATCGTTAGCCGCAGTTGACGTAAAATGCATGGTCAAAGTTACATTTGCCCAATGTCACAATGAAATATCTGAAAGTATAGCTGCCTCTGCAGAAAGAAATGCACGACGCTGCTAAAGCGGCAAGACAATTAGCGATTGAAAGGGGTGATGTCACTGACGGTATCGCGTATATACCTGCGATAACGGACGGTTCCTGGATGAAAAGATCGTATCGTAGTGGCAGTTACGATTCTCCATCCGGAGCGGCCCTTATAATGGGTTATCATACCCGTAAAGTTTTATTTGTAGGCGTGCGAAACAAATATTCTTGTATTTGTGCACGAGTCAATAAATTAAATATTACGGTCCGCGCACATAACTGTTTCAAAATTTGGGGAACTAATCAAAGTTCCACCAGTATGGAAAGTGATATCATCCTCGAAGGCTTTAGATGCAGCACAGAAATGTACGATTTGATATATTATAAAAATATTTCGGCGATGGCGCTAGCAGCGTTCTTAAAAAATTAAGAGACTTCCCACCATATCATTCCAATGTTGATGTGCAGAAGATTGAATGCATCAATCATCTTTTGCGCAATCTTTGTAAAAAAATCGGAGAAATTAGTAAGATTGGTGGTCGAAGACTTTTGAAATTAAGACGAGCTATCGCACAAAGTGCTAAAGCCTTTCGCAGACACAAAAGCTGCAACGTTTCGCCATAACAGCGATGCAACTTCGGCAAATAAAATTGCTGGTCTAATGGAAGACTTACTGAATATTCCTAGCCATATCTTTGGGGAACATAAAGATTGTTCCTCCCTTCCATATTTTTCTAATGAAAAATTGAATGAAGGTGAGGAAAATCTTGTTCCCCAATTAGAAATGGCAGGGTTATATGAAAAGATTGAAAGAGCGATGAAACGCAAAATAGATAACGCCGAAAGCGTTTTATATCAGTACACCAGAAATTCTGTAGAAAGTTCCAATGCTGTCATTTCAAAAATGATTGGCGGCAAACGTATACATTTCTCTAAAAGAGGTTCTTATCAAGCGCGTGTAAAAGCATCAGTACTCCGATTTCATACTTCAAAAGCGATGAGTACTGTTTGCTGCACGATCTGCAACGAACCTCCGCATGAAACAGCAAAACTGGAACGTAGAAGACTTATTACTCGCGCAAAATATGTGCAGCATGTGCGCAAACCGAAAGAATTGCGTCTTCCTGTTCGTAAATCAAAATATGCGGTCAAAGCGTTTAGAGCCGATAAATATTATGGGCCTAATGCGGAACGGCCGGATATTAGTGATAGTATATACGAACAGTTGAAATTGAATCTATATGAAAAGCTAAATCAACAGCGAAATAGAGACGTGTTAGAATATGTAACGCGGGGTCAGCATGCGAACCCGCAGTGGCATGACACGTCGAACGCTGTTGACTGCATCAAACTTCGGAAAAGTTTGTTGCAGAAGAGAAAAAACGTCGTGCGGAAATCTGGTTAAGAATATTCTTTGCCCTCCTCGCTTAACAAACTGTGCGATCCAGTGGGGTAAAGATAATGAAATTTTAGCACGACACGAATTGGGGAACATTTTGGGAATAGAAATCAATGAGTGTGGATTATTCATTGATTCAGAATTCCCATATTTTGGCGCGTCGCCTGATAGCATGATTGGAGACGATAACATCGTCGAAATTAAATGCCTTTATGCGGCGTGAGAAATGTCTCCTAGCGTCGCGATAAAAAATTAAGTAGCATAACTACATCGAATTTTGTATACAGACGATGATACCCGTATGAACGAAAAACACGGGTTTTATTATCAAATACAAGAGCAGCTCCATATAACGCAGAGACAATATTGTACCTTTGCGATATGGACGCCCCGTAGAATAAAGCACACGATTGTTGAGCGTGATGGCATATTTTGGGAAACGAAAATATTGCCACGGCTCAAACAATTCTTTGAGGAGAGCTTGGTTCCCGAAATAATTGATAGCAGAGCGGCAAGAACCATGTCAATTCGAGAGCCGCAAATCGTTGTAAGAGCACAGCAAGCGACTAAAAAACGGAAATTGAACGAATAAGCGCAACAATTTGTATTTCAATTTTATTGCGCTGGTTCGATAAATATTTGAGTCGCTTGGGAAGAGGCGGTGGGAAAAATTCTGCTTGTTACTAGAATATTTTTGTAATATTGATTTGATTCTCCGCCATCCCCGCCGCTTCACGAATTTAAATCAATTACGTTAATTCTTAAGGAAATCGTCGATTCGGTACCGGCTTACGACAGAGAAAGTCTCGCCGTAAACGTTTATACTGACGCCTGTAAACGATCGCAAAATTTAGTTCCTCCTTCCGCAGACAAAACATTCACCCAACTCTTAATTATCAAATTACATGGACGCGTATTAACCGCTGTAGACGACCAGTGTATAGTCTCATCCGATGACCTCTGATTAAAACAGATCGAGACAGCGACAAAAAAAACTGTAAGTATACATAATCCCTTTAGCCCCCCCATCCATAAAACAAAGTGCAAATGGTTTTCAAGTGCTTCTCAGATTGTAGAAATGCATTTGGTAGATTTTTTTTTTGTAAATGCACGTATTGATAAAGATGAACACTCGCTTGTTCCCATTTACGCATCCTCTAATTGTAAAAGTATTATAATACTGCTCAGTTTAAAAAGTTTTGTATTTCTTTTACAGCGAACGTGTACTGTTAGCTTTGGCCCCTTGAAAAGTCAGGATTTGGCGCATTGTTTGGAAAGTGAAAAGGTGTCTATAAACAGCCTGGAAAAGAGCCGAACTCGCATAAGTTTGCTTCATTATACTACATAGCGCGTATTTAAAAATATATCAATTGAAAATCTTATTTTACCTAACCATGACATTTATCTTTGTAACTTATAAGCAATGCATAAACAATAATTTATTGTCATATATTGTTTCACAATATTTGTCCTTTTTTATTTCATATTGCATAATTCTTAATAACAATTCCATGCGCGACAACACTTTATATCAAGCATCCACCCATACCTCTTACGCTACTTGCGCCGGAGATGGCACGATAATGAAGCGACAACCTTGTAACACTAACCGTCAATATTTATCAATATCTTACTTCAGAATTTGTCGCGAAGCAGCAATATCTACTTCTGCGTCCAAATACAAAATATTTCTTACATTGCACTTAAGAGCCGTATAGAGCCGAATTTTGCAATTTCGCTCTAAAAACTTCATAACGAACAAAAAAAATATTAAGATATTTTTTTTTTTAGAATTTAAAAAGTTTTTTAAGTTTTCAAAATTTGTGAAGTACGAAGTCGTGTTTTGCACAAATTTTTATCTACTATCTACTATGCGCAACAGCAACAACAAGAAATAGACATCGCGGCAGCGCGCCTAGAAGGAGTAAGTGTATTCTTCAATTATATGTACAATAGATCTGTTAGAGAGTACGGAATTTTTTGTCATTTCGTCATACTATTCTGTGAATAATAAATATGTTTTTTTGTATTCCAGATCCAAAGACGCCGCCGTCGACGTCGACACAACATATATAGTTTGCGGGAAGAACTTCAAGAAGTCAAACGGAAAGTGGAGGAGGGCGGCCGCGGACGTGGCAGTGGTCGGGGGCGCAGGAGAATTACGTGAATGCCGATCCCCCCAACACCAGTGCAGTGGGTGCAGGCACCACCGACGGGCCAAGCTCCCGTCTATTATCAGCGTTTCGGCTAAGATTTTTTATTATTATTATTATTAATCTATTGTAATAAAGTTTTAAAATGTCAGGATTTAATAATTTTGAAATACCCGATCACTAACGCACTCCTTTCATTTCCGACGTTCATCCTCACGTCCTCGTTCGCTTATAATTTCCTTCACTCTGTCTTTCTTTCACTCATTCTCAAATAAAAATAACTTAACATAAAATATATTTCATTTGACCCGTTTATTTTGAAAGTGGCATAAGCCACTTAGTTTTTTTTTTAAACGAAGAGACACTGTTAACTGAGCCGTTCACTGCACAAATCGCTTCACTCCACTTTTTGAAAAATCTTAAATTTAAGCGTAAAACACTTGGTATAATCATAACTTTTTATATTTACACAAATTTTCCCAAACATAAATGGTTAACACCATTAAACGACTAAAATATTCTTTTGGCCACTTAATAATGAAGGACATTTATTTTTATATCTTTGACGATAAATAATTGGTTATTCTTTCTTCTAATTTAATATCTTTTATATGAAAGCTACATCTGTATTCATGCATTCTACAAAAAATTTGAATTTATATTATAAAAGGAATTTCAAAAACCAATGCACATTATTTCATCGCTTTCCTCCGTTTTTTGTTTTATGGAGTTAATCGTTTTGTGCAATGAGGGGCTCAACTACGTATTATGAAAATAAAAATCGAAGCAGTTGAGGCAGGTTATGACTGTTCATGTGTTTTATATAAACGCAATTCCCTATCCTAAGAGACGTTTCTTCGCAATAAAGAATGAGTGTGTCATCAGGATGAATTGTGTCGTTGAAGACAATTCTGTACCGGCTATGGCCATAAAAGAATAAAATAAAGAAGTCTAATATTTTAAACGTGCCCACTTCGGAACAATCGATAGAGAAGTGGATTAAGAGCAAGGTATAGCCGATTATTATAAATGATTTTCAAACTTTGTCGTAGATTGGCGCTCCATAAAGATCAAAATTTGATTGGTCTTTATATTTACTATTATTTTTATGGTATCACTTCGTTAACTTATTAGTATGTTAATTTCATTAATTGTTCATTATAATTTCCTATTCGTTTAAAAAGGAATAATGATATATCATAAAAAAGATCGGGAAAATATTTAAAAAAAAACATGAGATAAATAATTTTTTTTTATATATTATTTATGGAATTAGTATTTTCTGTTTGCACATGATAAATTTGAAAAGAGAATATAATGGTATGATTGCTATCATCTGTTAGTTTCGATGCAAACTGTTTTTCAATGATAGGCAGTTTTACCGGTACTCTCCGGGGTGCCTGTTAGACAGCACCAAGCAGTGCGATATCCAAGTGGCCATGTTGTTATTCAAACAGTTCGGCTGTACAGAATTCTAAACGCCAAAAGCACTCTGCGAAAACGTAATAATTCGCCATGATTTCTTTTGCATACTATTGTCAGAACTCTAGTCTAGTGCGGTACTGAGCTCGATTTTGCAATTTTGTTAAAAACAATTATATGAGCTGGAAACTAAAGTTTCTTATAGAAGAAAATTGTTCACGTCCCATATTTCCAAAATCGAGCTCAGTACCGCACTAGACTAGAGTTCTGAGAATAGTATGCAAAAGAAATCATGTCGAAATATTAGTTTTTCGCAGAGTATTTTTGGCGATTAGAATGCGTGTTTTCCACATTTCTGGTAACTCCATATTTACCGTCCTTGTCTCTCCTAACCAAAAACAACACAGGATAGACAAAGGTCGACAAACTTCTGCAAGTTACCGCATGAGGGCATTAAAATGACTCCTAGTACTTTTTGTCGGTACCAATTACTCTTAAAAAAAAGAGTAAAATGAAATACAAGTTGCATAAAAATCAATCCCAAGAGTTCCGACGAAGTACAGGGATAGACATACCAGTTCTAAAATTTGTATATCTAGAATACAAAAATGCAAGTTTTAATCTTAGGAATCCAGTCGTTAAAACGTCACGCGTATGTCAATTTCAGCGCTTTTGGCGTATTTGATTGGCTACTGCGACGCCATATTTGCTTTTATCACCATTGACCAGGTAAAGAATGACAAAATTGTGAAATATTTTTCCGATCACTAGTTGTAAATGGATGTTAGTTGTCGGGCTTTTATTTAAATAAACATTACAGAATCACTTTAACGCTCATGAACGTAGTAGAACAAAATTATAGATTAAAGTCAATGTGGCGTCACACTCACAGGTCAAAAAATTCAAATATGCTCAACTTTACATACGCATAACTTTTTAATCGCTGTATTCCTAACATTAAAACTTGTATTTTTATATACAAAGCGCCAAAAACTATTAAATAGAAAAAAAGATAAAGTTTGTATGCCCCAAAATAAAGTTTAACCAAATAGAGTGATAAAAAACTTTGAACTATTAAAATTAAAAAAAAAAAGGATAAATTATGATTTGTACTTATTAAAACAACTTAGAATCATTCATTACATACTAATTCAGTTCACAAAGTTTGACACACATAACTTTTCTTCTACGAAAAATAATCAAAATACGCAGTTTTGGTTTTTCCATTTCCTACTTCACTGTTTCCTTAAAGTGAACTATGCGGTCTTTAAAACACCGATTGCAATTAAACTTCCTACAATTATCAAGTAAATCAAAAGAAATAATTTCGTAATAACAATAATTTCCATACCACGCAACTCTCAAAAATGAGGAAGTAATTTATGTTAAAAATTAGCAAAATTTATATTTAATTGTTTGAAACTAGTCATTACATCAAGAATAAAAATTAAATACTAATACCTCTTTGCTTCAGTCTTCATTTTTAAAAAATAATGAAGTATAGCAAATTTTTCTTTGACTTCACACAAAATTTAAGCAAATACAAAAATTTCGTGTATTTAATCTGTTCTATTAATATTTTAGAACACTCATTTTTTAATTAGTTTCAAAAAAAAAGTTAAAAGAAATGAAAAAAAAAGAAAAACAATTAAAAAATTTCATGCGTCTTGACCTCAGCTTTCGGTTTCACAAAGCCAGTAGTTTCCTACGAAACTGCAATATATTCTCATTCAAAATTACTACTTTTGATGTACGAAATTCACAAATGGTAAAAAAAAAAGTTGAAATGAAATCGATATTCCAAAAGTCACAGCGACTTCTTGTTAGTACTAAGACATTGAAACGACCAGTAGAGTGTAAAATGTATTTATAAAGTTTAATAACCAAGAATATGTTAACGTAGTACTATAGTGAACAAAAAATATGAATGTAGTTTTCTCTTATTGCTACATCGAAGCATTTTCGATTAACAATGGCGGCAACATTAAGAATGTAGTTAGATTAATTATTATGGCGCTGAAAAATTAGTATATGTATAAGGAATTATGAACAAAATGCTGTATATAGATGTACTAAAAATTAATTTTTAAAACACTAGTCAAGGACTGGACAGTTTAAGTACATTTTAGTACTATCCAACTGCAATCATAAATATAAATCAGAAGTTATTAAAGAATGTTTGTTTGTATAATTATCCACAAGTTATGTATATACATATACATGCAATTTCCTTGTCAGTTACCCGAATTCGGATCTGATGGAGATGGTATGAAGGTAAATTTCATAATAAAATGAAATAATATACAATTTTCAATAAAATATATCTAAAAAAAATATGGAACCATGGAAGAATGGAATGATATTGACGAAAGATATTTTCAAAAATATATAAAATTAATGCCAGAAAGATTTGCAAATGTAACAAAACAAAAGAGAGATGTCCGATAAAATGGTAATTAGTGATATTTGCCATGAAATTATTAACTTTTATGGCATACAAATTATTGCAATTTTATGTAGCAAAATATTACGTCATTTTTTTTACCAATTACAAGTAGTAATATGAAACAATATATATGAAAACTATTATTGGGGAATTCCCGTTTTCCCCTATACGCCACGCGGTTGGCTTGCGCCCATAGCGCCTTTAGGCCCCGTCTTTTGTTCTTGCGCCACGCTGCGACGGGTCTCTCTTCCGTGTGCTCTCTTAGCGTTCACCACGCGTTACGTATTGCGACGAATATTGTATTGTCTTACTCGCGTCTGCTCAACAACTATTGACATTTCAATCTTCAAACTCCTCAGAAATTCCAGTGTATACCGACATTTTTGGAACTTACTGTATACACATGTTAGATATTATTTATAAAAATTCGGTGAGGTCGCGTTCTATTCAAAGGTGCTGGGGTAAGTGCCATGCGGACTCTCATGGTCCTCTTACCAAAGGATGCAATATCCTCCCCACTCCGTGGCCAGATCCTACTAGAGCACCCTTATCTCTTTGCACGCGCCACGCAGCACCATGACGTCGGGTCATCGGCCACGAGGCACGGCACCTTCGGCAATTATCAAAAGAAAAGGCATCGACCTTTAATAATAACATCCGCGACTCTTCGAACTCGTCGCGGTCCTAAGCTATCGGTTACCACCGATCCTTAACTCGATGACAGACATAGGTTTATGTTATTGTCATCCTAAGACCCCTGAGAACCGGGTCAAAGTCCTGGGTGCAATGACCCTGACACGTGTGCCACCTTTGCACACGACTTGACGCTAACACACATGTACATACACTTGATCGAAATTAAGTCAATAAAATGTTACGTACGCCAATGATTTGTCTATTTTGGAGTTGGGAGTTCGAGCATAGTTAAAGACCACCGGGAAGATGGAGTCTAGTCTTGCCTAGCTTTTCCCAGTTACCAGGGTTTCCTTATTGGGATGCGCTCAAGAATCTCTAACATCTTCGGACCAACGCGATGAAAATTCGTTAGACGAAAAGCGTCGCGTTGATCCGTTCCCACCGTTTCCACCCATTTTTCGGGTATAAAAAGGGTTGTGGAGAAGACGTGTCGGGCCCAGTCAATTCTTGAACGTAGTCTAACGCGGAAGCTCTGTCCGAGTTGTATTACGCTTATTACGTCAAATTTAGAGTAGAGTCTTTCAATCGAGATCGGGTTAAAGTTCCTTTTGAGAAGCTAATTAAACCATACAGTACGTATAATTGCTGTTAGGCATTTTTATATTTGACTTATACTCTCGGGTCCCCGTTTCGCTTGTTTTCGTTAAAACTAGGCAGGAGTAGATTCTCGCTTTGTCGGAGTCGAAAGTAATATTTTAAACTCTTGCATATTAAAGTCACCTTCAACCGACACATTACACTACAACATTTGTAAAACCGGTTAAAGGAGAATATATTTGATCATTCATATTTTATATTTAACTATTCGTCTCAATTAATTATAACTCAAGTCCAACCAACCCACCAGTCGGTATATCTTAGCCGCTCGAGGTATACTGGCAAAATCTACGTTACGAGTTCTAATACTAACATTTCCTGTGACACCCGGCGTTAGCCATACGTCGGCTAGTTCACATATCACTTCCTGGGGCACCCGGCGTTAGCCATACGTCGGCTCATCCCCACGTTTTGACCTTTCCTGTGGCACCCGGCGTTAGCCATACGTCGGCTAGTTCACCATAGCCAACCGCCTGGGGCACCCGGCGTTAGCCATACGTCGGCTCATCCCCGCGTCTAGTTTCCTTTGGCGCTCAGGTTAATTAGCAAACCTGAGTTGGCCTAGTAACAACACCATAACCTAAATACAGCCCCCAGCCACGCGGCTTGAATTTTCATATGTCCGATCTACTAGAAAGTTGCTATGTGTACATGATTCTCATGACAATATACTCTATTTTAGTAAAAATTTGGAAATTCAAAATGATAGCACCAATTTGGCAAACGAATTTTCTCATTTATGATCCAATTCGATTATAAATCGATACCGAAAATTTTTCAAGGTATTCAAAGATTCAGATTGACGACTCATTAAACGGCCAAGTTTTTCATTTATTGCCCGATTCGATTAAAAATCGATATTTGACTATATTTGAGTTATGGGTTACGAATTTTCGATCAAACCTTTTTCTTACTACAGAGTGTCCAAGCTTTTTATTACCAAACTTTACTGAAACATTTTATACGCAAAGTCAAAAAAAGAACGTTATATTAACATAGAGTTTTAAACATTTTTAAACAGTTATAACAGAAGTACAAAATGATTTCAGACTGCTTTGTTTTTCAATATATCATACATTGTGTCCCGATTTTGCACGTAAAACTTTACCAGCATGTTTCATAAATTAAAATGACAAAAAAATGTTATATAAACATAAACTCTTAAATATTTTATTAAAAGATTATCATCTTTCATAGATCTTTCGGGTCTGAAGTTTTGCGTATATCGCACAGATATTTATTGATATTTTGCCGAACGTAGAAACGGACAGCCAGCAAAACATGTCTGTTACTTGAGTATATCCTACAAATGTAGAGGGCAAACCGTGTCAGATACGACTTTCTGTAAGTGTATCAAACTTTCTTAAAATGGACCAAAGCACCCAGAAAAAATGCCAAACCGTTATTTTTTGGTCATTTGTGGAATCATGGGCGTCACACAAGGGGTCGGGGGCAACCCCTTAGCGACCGGAAAGCATGTGCTTATATCAATACTCGTGGACCTATACTTCATATTTTGCGCTCTCTTATTACAATCTTACTATACCCTATCATTTATATCCATTCGTGAATTCATATTAATCTACTATTTAATCTATACTCTGTGCTTACCCGTAGGACTTCCATGTAATATGTGCAAGAGGTGCATCGCTGATGTTTAATCGATACATATTCAGTTTCAAATTTGGTAATTTAGGAATATATAACTCATAAATTATTCTAAGAAATTTAAAAATTAAAAAATTTTAATTTCGAAATTTGACAAGTTGAGAATTATTATTGTTTGAAAATCTGCAAGTTTGAGAATTTCCATAATTTCAATTTTGGGCATTTGAGAAATAGGAAATTCAAGTAATTGAGAGTATGGACATCTGAAGAATTGAAATGTAGAAATTAGAAAATACCAGAAATTTAGGAATTACAAAATTTGGAAATTTATTATTACTTTTGCCTCTTCGCCTTAACGATACTATCAATGGTTACACGTCTCTATTAACTGCTGTGACTAGTTTACGACTTATGAATTTCACTTATATTTTACATCTTTTTCAGTCCTTTTAATTAAACACATAGTTGGTACTGAAATTTTGTAATAAAAAGAAATTAACGTATAACTGAAGCCACGAATTTTTGCTCGTATTGTTTGGAAGCACCTACATAACGTTCCCCTAGATAACATGGAGAATTAGAAATGCCAACTCGCTTGCTATGTTGTTGGAGACTACCCTCTCTCTCTCTAGAAAAAACTGACATGGATCTCTTTATAGTATGCTTAATTGTGGTAATAAAAAAAGACGTACTAAAAGCGACTTCTGTCTTTTGGCTTTCCTCGCCAAGCAACAAATTCCTTCTCATAAGCCTATTCATCCTAAGAAATGAGAAGTGTCATTCGAAAGTGATGAGAATACTGAAGTATAGTTGGGAGTACAAGTATAGGTATACTTGCAACTCGATTAGATCCAAGTTTAACGTCTCGTTATTTTTTTTACGATGGTCTATTTGTAAATTAATCGTTTATAAAGATTTTTGTAGATTAGTGTTTAATAACAATAACAAAAATAATGACAGTAATTAACGAGTTGTGGAAATTACTGAAACAAGTTCTGTTACAATGCGATGTGAATGCTTTGAACAATTAAAAACCAAAAACTATTTATTCTAGAAGTAATGAAAATTATGTCAAATATAACAAAATATTTGCGATAGTAAAAACAACTGTGATTTTATTATTTACAATGTGCAAATAGGTATACTTAGAAAGGTAAGGCTGTAACAGAATTCACAGATCTCAACAGCTATGATAATTAAGTGTACTGTAATTTAAATGTACGTAAGTCATAATTTGTACATATTAAAAAGCTGCATTTCTTCCGCAAATTAAGTAATCGTAATATTCACTAGTATATTTATGAAACTTATTAGTTAAATCAACTCCTAGTTATTACACTTATGATTTTAATGAAAACGAGGATTTTAAATTTACCATTGCAAAATAACTTTGGACAATTGATTGGAACACAGATTTTACGGACAATTTTCTATTGAAAACTAAGTTATGTTCGCGCCATTCAAACAGCATAAAATATTAGGTTTATATGGTAGTAAGTAAACGGAAAATCAGTACTGATGCAAATATTGGACACGTACAGGTGCAAGGTTGCTGAAAGATTTATAAAATGTTGCTTCTGTGGCGCCCATGGCACCACGTACGCCGCTGTTTTTTCTGTTCTCTACATCCGGTCTATTTTCTAAAGTCCTTTTTTCTGTTTTCTATCTTTTCCAATTTTATATTTTCTAATTCTTCACGCTTTCTGCAAGGTCTCGCGGGGGCCTGGTTAGTGTCAGTTCTTAGGCCCTTGCGAACCTCTTCACTTTCCTTTTTATGACCTTTTTCCGCTGTGTCTATCCCTCTCCGAATTTTTCAACGGTTTTCTGGGTTTTTCCATGTTTCTCGACTTTCTCTCTCTATCTATACTTCTTTCCTTTTTCCTAACGAGTTTTCGAGGAGGGGGTTTAGCAAGCATAGACACAGTCAGTCTTCAGCTTTTAAAAGATTTAGTTCGCGTTTTCGTACACGCTCGTGATTAATAAACGTGGGTTAAGGAACGGAATACTTAGTCAACTTATTATCACTACCTACCTTCCTTCCCACACTTCCATATCGAAACCACTTTATGGTACTTCGGATTTAATCGATAAAAGTTTACTAATTTAGTGAGTTAATCAGAAAGTTTGTTACCTTTTAAGGAGAAAATCAATTACAAATTTGACACATGTAATGAAAATTTTATTATACACATTCCTTGTTTTTTGAAAGTATAAGCAGACTTATTAATGATCATGATGTTTATTTAATTATCACTAACCATAACTATGCTTGCTTTTCTAGAACATGGATCATTCATAGAAATATTTTTTATACGAAATTTTCCAAATCGAAACTGACACAATAATTTAGTGCAACCTCGCTATTTACTAAATATACATGTCTTTTTCGAATTTCAACGTTTTTGTCTTTATGAAAATCATACAATATTACTAAAGTCGGTCTTTATATCTTACGTTTTTAATTATTCACAACACATAAAATGTCCATTATATTTAGCACTGTGTTTTTAGTAAGATATTTTAAAGTGTAAGCTGCAGAACTGTGTACATTTGTTCAAGAAAACGAGAGTGCCGACATATAAATTAAATAAACATAAGGTACTGATAAAAACGACAGAATTTTTTGGTCAACCTAATTATAATAATGTGAAATAATATTGTCAAAATCAGTCTTTGTATCTTTCATCTTTTGTTATTTATAACAGAAAAAAAGCTCCATTATATTTGGCATTGTTTTTTAATAAGATACCCTAAAATTTTTTAAAGTCATATATTTGTTATAGGAAAAAGAAAATGTTTAGAAATAAATTGAATAAATATTATCTATTGATAAAAATGGTATAACTTTTTGGTTAACTTAATATTTACTGCACACTTATTTTATCATATGAGAAAAGAAAGACGACAACAACCAATAATACATAGGATCAATTAATTACATTTATTATAGTTTATTCTATATTCAATCGCTTCTACAGTAAACAATCAATGGTTCCTTATTGTTCAGAATGTCCGTACTATGACATTAAAAAGTTCTTTCTTTCAACTATTTCCATCGCAAGCTAATCTTTGAAAACTGAATTTTTTATTCATTAAGATGTCTAAACACCTGGCGTTATAAAATTTCTTATTCCAGAAAAAACCGTTTTTAATTATTTTTCTTTACACGTATATTCATCCAAATTTGTAATTTTAAACTCATATAGATACAAACTATTTCTGAAATCATCAGCACATACATCGACTAACATCAAATTCAACAGTTGACGAACAGTTCATAAGAATTCGTTTGTTTCTGTGCATCTGTAACATTCTTGGAGAAATTTTTTGTTTTTTTTTTCCTCTCTTGCGCCCTCAGAACTATCTCGCTGTTAAATTACTTCATCTCTTTAAAGGTATTTCAATTTTGATTATCGACAGTATTTTTCTATTACCGACCGCGGCAATTAGACACGTCTATTACCATCAAATTCGGGTTGAACAATCGGTAATACATATATACACATTTATATATATATATATTTTTTTTTTGATTTGCGAATATTAAATAATTATTAAGTTAGCGAACATATAGATTAGTTAGTCAAATGTTAAGCTCAATTATTATCAGACTCATTTATCATCTCGTTTGTTTAAATAAATAATGTAATATAAGAATTTTGTATAGAATATTCCACGCGTTGCGATTCTAGCTCAAGACTCGTAGAAGGAATACGATATGTTAGAAAGGGGTAGAATATATATATAAATTTTTCCATTAACAATGCTATTGAATATAAAAGTTATTAAATAATTGTTTGTCAAATTAAAATGTAGGAAATTAATTCAATCATATAAACTGAATCATTGATGGCCAAATTCATACATTATTCTAATTGAGTAAATAATAAATAATGTATTGTAATTGATGTATCGTAAATATTTCGTACGGAAGATTCCGAAACGCTACGCGCGTACGTGACGTCACGATAAACAAGATTCCTTGGAATTAGCTCGCGATCTCTAGAGAGAGAGACAGAATATATTATTTCAATTAATGATATTATTTGATATTAGAATTATTAATTAATCAAATCTATCCACACACAAAATTAGCGAATGTTATGTTAAGTTTAATTACCGACACTCGAAGTCAGATACTATTTTATTAACCTGAATAAATAATAAAATTGTAATCGTGATCTATGGAATATTCCGAAGCATCGTATGCTTCGACATATAGTTCAGGTCCTTACTGGCGTACGTGCGTAAAGTGTAGAAAAGGACAGAAAATGTAATGTTCATTAATATGCAATTAGTAAATCATTTTTGTATTAAAAACATTAACTATGATTCGGAAACCACTATTGGCAATATTAGAAATTCAATTACTTTATTAATTAGCGTTTAATTAAGAATTATATGTAAATTTGCGCAAGATTGTATACGTCACAACCTTGAAAAGGGTAGGGATTTCGAGTATAAAAGGCCGAGCGAAACCAGCCTAGAGGCAGAGCAGAACAATTCTCGAAGTCGAGTAAGCTAGAAGTCTTAGACATACTAGCCCGGAACAGTTTCCGCTGGTCAGAGCCGAAATGATTTTTAACTCTTGACTGGAGGAGCGGGTATATGCCATTTGGGTACTTGATCGTTGGGTCGTTCTAGTAGCTGGCGAGCAGCAAGCTCCCCATTCAAGCGGTCTTGTATCTGGAACTCCGTCAGGAGAGTGCTATGCTTAGCGCCAGGAAAGGTTGAGACATCAAAACGAGAGCTCTCAGCTACTCTAATGCATATTGCAATTTTTGACTAATTACTAAACGCGCCGTCAGATTCGCGGAGTTAGCTTGGGGTAGTCTAGGCTTCCCATCTAAGCAGCTTGGTATCTGAAGCCCGTGTCTTTTGGGTGGCAGTCGAGTAATTACGAATTTACAATTAGAGTCAAATTTTGATTTGTTCCCTGTTAGACGTATATTGTTCATTTGATTCTGGATCGTTGGGTCGTTCTAGTAGCTGGCGAACAGCAAGCTCCCCAATTAAGCGATTTGGTTTTGAGTGTCAGTGTATGATTTGGCAAAAGGGTCATGAACAATTAGTTGTCGAGTCGCAAATTAAAAAGAGTAACTGTTCCGATGGAAATATATTAACTTCATGTCAATCTTAGGATCTTGAGTCAAGTTAAATTAATTCATTAAAGATTATTGCTCCGTCTCTAGCGAAATACACGTAGTCGACTACACCGCGTCAGGAAATTCAATATAAAGTATTATTCTCAAAATTATTGTAAAAGCGAATTTAGGCAACGTCCGAATAGAATCAGACCTAGGTAGGATTTGCGATAGCGCCGGATTTCAAACATATTAATTTTGTTAAACTTTACAATTGCATTTCGAGTCTATTTAATATTGTAAAAGCATAGTCGAGTTAGCCTCGTCTGTAAATTCAATTTATAGGACTTCGAGTTAAATAACCAAAAATAGCGATTCTATTAAATTCTTCTAATAAGTACGAATAGCGTAATATTTAATTCATATAGTTTTCTGCTCATTATACGACAATAACTATTTAGTTATTTATCTAGTCGTTCATTATATCAATTTATATTTCATATACTTTTCCTATTTTCTTATTTTCTTATTTTCTTATTTTGTTAATTGTTAATCATCATTATTATTTTATTGAATAAACCTGCTTGTTGAAAGGTATTGACCTGTGGATTTCACTCCTTAACCGCACACCACACGAATCCCACATTCTTTATATTTAGTTATTGCAAGACGAGTCGCTCAGTAGGTAAATACCGCTCTTTATCTCACGAGCGCTGTAAAATTTCTGTAAATTGCTCCAGAATCGTTACACATCCACCGAAACCTCTAGCTTGCAAGAACATTGACCGGTTGATTTTTCTTCAAAAATCACCACTGTCAACTGTTGTAATTCGGAATCACTAACGTGTATGCAGTGAGCAACGAATAAACACGAACAAACTTGCATTAACTGTTTCTCAACTCTCTTATTTGGAATGATGCAAAAAATTGAGTTACACTAAACAAAATGATTAGAAACGATCAGAGAAATTAAAAAAAAATTCTGGTATAATCAGAATCATATTACTCGAAATCGCGTTGTTAGAGATAGCACTGCATGAACACGTTGTATTTAAAATTAGTTTTTCTAACTTTACAAAATATACGAAATTTATCGACATTCGAATATTTTCTGTATTCACTGAAATTTAATTTTGAACTAAAGAAAAAAAAAATAAAGAATTTTGTTATTCGACGAGTTTTAAATAAGTCTTCTTTACATATATTTTGTCCATTTCCGTTCAAATAATTTTTACAATTTTCCGACTGATCAATAAAGTTTTATTTAAAAAGATGGTTCTTAAAGATTAAAATTAAGAATTTTCTATATAAATGAAAAATGTTCCAAACATATTTGAAGTTTAAAAATCAAAGATTTTGACAATGTGAAAGAACTTTTTCTGGTTTTTTTAATCCGTTTCAAAAACAGTTCGTTATTCGAAAAAACAGATAAAATATGAAAGATGTATCTTATAAAGTTCTACAATTCCTGTTTGACACATCTTTTATTTAATTAATAATTGAACGGGTATTTTAATAAAATCAGTTTCGTATGATTTTAAATAATTATTTGAATATTCGAGAACTTGATATATTTTTTGAAGATTCAATTGGGCTAAAACTTTGCACAACTTCTTTCCATTTTAAGCATGTCAGTTTGAAATAAATTTTCATGAAGAATAAATAAAAACCACATTAACGATACACACGCAATAAGGAAGCATGTATTGTAAAAATACGCATCAAATAGTGTCAAAGTGAAATAAAACTGCAAATAAATTTAAACAAGTGTTATTTTGACAGTGAAGAAAGTAACAACATATTTTTAAGACTCACCAATTCGGTACGATCTAAAACCATTCGAAGCCATGCAGCACCATGAAATACACACGGAAAAAATTTATTGGTCACATAGACACGAGAATAAGTAACATTTTTTTTCGTTCGGTAACATTCATTATTATAGATAATTGTCGTTAAATGATCACTTACTACCGTTAACGTGCACTACTCGTAGACACGAAGAACGTTGAGAAGTCACGACGCGTACTGACTGGTATAGGACAACTGACGAAGAGTCGCAGCTCGCGCTAGTCTCCCCACTCTTTCCCTCTTTCATCCACGTGTTCTCGGTTCCTCGTCAATGTTAGTACACCGAGGAACAAAGAGATAACTTATTGTATATTTCCTTCTACAGTAAAATCTCGACATAAGCGGAAGTGAACTGCATGATATTAGTGAAAAAATTGTCCCCACCACTGGAGGGTTAAGATCTTCGATACTCGGGTTGGGTTATATCCCTCAGACAATACCAATGCAAGAGTAAAACTTTTAATTTACATTTGTTTACTATGAAACTTATACCAATAGATTTTTGACATTCTTCTAATTAAAATGAGACAAAACAGGGTTTATTTTCGATCTGGATCACGTTACGTGTTCTTGACGAACGAGTTTGGTGGCGTCTCGAAGGATCTTCTCCCCAAATGCGGAAATATCTTTTTCGCTTATAACGTACAGGTCGTTTTCGCTTACATCGAGACTTTACCATATATGTATAGTTTTATACACGTTTAGTATAGGGATGAGTTTTGCATTATTGGAATTATGCGAAGCAAGCATAGTTTGGAAGAGCACAAAAGTAAAATATTTTGACTAATTCTTTATTCCGGTGTATTCTCAAATGCTGTTAGACCTTGACTATAAATGTAACCTTATTCCCCGTGCTTGAGGGGTCCTATGCTTTATCGATACATCGCTCTGTATATTGATTTCGTTGCACTTACGTTACAGCGACGATCATCAACATTTAGTTCTCCGAAGTACGACCTAATTAGATAGCATGTTTATAGATCTCTGATTTCTCAGCGCAGTTTGAAGTGTTCGGCAGCATATCCACGAAACCTATTTTCATAAAGTTTATTTCATTTAGGTAAACCTTGCGTTTAGGGGAAGCAGCTCTAATGACCTTGACCTTGGCGTATCTTGTCAAGATCACCCTCATGAGTAATATCCAAGAGGTTTCAGCCGTCGCTCGTTTTTTATTAAAAAATTAGTAGCATATAAAGGTCATATAATAGATCGATAATGAACAGACGATTACTATGCTATAATATAAAAAACAGTTTATGAATATGTAAAATGAAAATTTTATCAGTATTCAAATGATCTAACGGATATACAGAACTCATTAATGCAGATAATCTTACAATGCGTTTATCAAAAATTCTTCTCAAAAAATTCTTTTAAACAAAAGTTCTGCAAGGTAATTTGTATAATGATATTCACGAGTACCATAGTGAGGATTATTTGTTCTTATATGCCTTCTCAATCTTTCTATATTTTGTGTATAAACACCAGTTTGAGAATCTACAACATGATTCGAATGATTTACTGTTCCATGTACATAATTTTTATTGCGCAAGCCATCGTATGTACGTCACTTGTCGGTATGAATAACTGAACCGGCAGCAACGTATTTTCGAATCATCGGTAAGTGTTTCGATATTCCGATTTGGCACAGGCAAAATAAAAACTGTTTTATTATCTCGTTCAATACCACCGAAAACCCATTGACTTTATATTACATGCCCTCTGTTATATTTTCTCTTGCATATTTTTGCCTCATCTATTTCAATAATTTTATCCGGTCCACCTATTACGTCTTCCTTATTCATTACCCATTGTTGAAGTAACTACAATTACTTTAGCAGAAAAACGTACAATATTACTTCAAAGCAAAAATAAGTAAATAGCGTGAAATGATTAATGTATGGCATATGTTACCTCTTGACAAAATTGTGCCCAATCGACTACATCTCTATTATTTATTTCCAGCTCGTTCATTAAATAGATATGTCGTGGTGGTTGCTGCAACAAAAAATAGGTTATAAACCGACATATTTTTATCAAATCCATCTGTGTTTTTTCAAACTACTTTCCATGGAATGCACTAATTTTGAAATTGGACGTCACTCTTCGTCGCTTTCGATCTTCTGTAATTTTATAATAGATTTTCATGCAATGAAATAAAGTATTTTCAGAAGCATTAGCTAGTGTTAAATCATTGCGACAGCTTGGACATATTATTCTGTTACGAACCACTTTCTTCTCATACAAAAAGTTCCATAAGGAATTATAATTATACGTCATATTGATAAATTCATGTAAATGCATATTGGAAATACAAAAAATTTTGAAATGGTCTAACCGACAGATACACAGCTATGTGACATACTGATACATATTGGACGTATTATCGTATACAAACGATTTTTTGCATTTCCTAATCGACTGTTTTGTTTTGATTTCTTTGAATATTCGTACTTGGTATGTTGCTGAGTATGCTATTATTTCAAGTATTACCTTCGTGGATTTGAAGGCATGGGCAGGGAAGGGACTGTAACCTTCTCCCTGTAACGCAATCCCGAAATAATAAAATCTAATTGCTGGGTAGTTTGATCTATCTTAAAAACAGATTAGGATGGGTTAGACTATATTATTTTGGGATGGAGGTGCAGTACCTTCCATGTCCCAAAGTACGAAAATAATTATTTTAAAATACCAATTTTTTTGATTAACAATTATTTGGAATAATTGTATACGTAATCCAGGGCGGCACCCCCATCGTAAATGATACGGTCCGAATATATTGTAGTCCGATATTTCAGAGAATCAGAAATGTTTGAGCTATTATAACATTCGTATTATATATAATCAGAAAAATATCAGACACCGTATACATACTCCGGTAATTTTGATAGGCTAATAACTTTTCAATAAAAAATGAGGGACAGCACAACTTTTCGGGGAATACTCAGGAGTGTGATCTTCATAAACTGTGCGAACGTCAAGGTCACGTTGAGTATACGTGTACGCAGTTTGTAATGTAATAGTAATAATACATTTTTATTAATAACTATTTAATAAAAAACGAGCGACACCTAAAACCTTCTGAGAGTCATTCAGGAAAACTACCTTCCCAATATGTCATGGTCAAGGTCATCGGCGCTGCCTCCCCTAAACGTAACGTTTACCTTCATTTATTTTAACACTCCATAAAACTACAAATTGGCAACCATTAATTAACTATTCGTCGTTAAACACACCATTAACGTGTTCACGGTTAAATTCATAGTTTTATTTACCATCTTTATTACCTATTCTTAGTAATATCCTTATTTTCAATGGGTGGCTAGCACCTTGTAAAAGGAACAGCACCTGAAATGCAAATTGCCAGCATGTTTATCACATGCAAGTCAAGAAAGTCGTTTTTGACAGTTAGTTTATTTCTTAATCCTGCAATTTGTATTTTTTCGAGTTTCTCTATCCTCAGTGGCTAATTGTAATTGTTATGAACGTGAGTTTCCAAAGAGCTTTAAGATCGGGTCCGAAGCCCATCAATCCGGTCAGGTATCGTAGCAGAAGTTCCATCACGTCGTTAAATTCCTACTCTCGTGTCTTCCACCTTCACTGACAGCTTATACTTCGCACAAACCGCGTTTCGGATGCTCGAAATAGGGTGAGGTCAGTGAATCTATCATCTGATCAGAGGCGGGCCGCCGATTTGTACTTAATTCCAAAAATTCAAGTGGAAGTGAGACGAAAAATAGTTTTACAATAGCTCAGTACTAGACTCACAAGGAGAGACAGTATCATCTCTTTATTTAAGGGAAACAATATCTTTCCTCGCGTCATAACACGTAACACTTTACGTTTATCATCTCACTAGTAGCCTACCACATAAGTGTTTCCTTATTAAATAATTTATTTTTACGTATCCATTTTCTTATTATTCAACCTCTACTTATATACATCCCCAATATCCATATGTCTTCAAACAGTCGTAGGGTTATACGCGAATACGATGTTCGGTTAAAAAATCAGGCAAAGATTTGTCGATTGCTGCTCTCAATGAGTCTTATAGACGCAACAAGCCGCGCATTTTTGTAGAAAACATATATTGATTTTTGTATTATATATATCAATAGACTTCAATAACAAAAGGCAATTCAAAAAGTGAAAGGTAAACTTCGCCCGCGCACTTAAAATCAGATTTCTTCGGATAAATACGCATGTATCAGGCATCGAATGAGCAGATTAATCTTCGATTTAATTCAGACGGGATCACTCTAAGGCTACATCACTTTAGATTGAATAGGTATGTTTCTGGAATAATCTCACTAGAAACGGCCAAAAGAATTGTCAGGCTCTGACTTTCATTATGCATTTCCCCCATTGTAAGGAAAAAGAAGGCTCTGACTTTTTCAAAACGCTGTGTACCGTCCTTCAGGCACTTGGGATCTGCTGTATGCGTATTTGAGAAACCTGGTCTCTGATGACAATTACTTTGAATGGTGAATTCAGTAATCTTGATTAATAATTAATTAGAATCAGTATTTATTTGTATCGCTATGGTTCAGACGTCTGATTCTCGGGGTCGCTGTAGGTTATATCCGTCGTTTTTAAAACCCATTGCTATGGATGGCGATGCCAATATTTCCAATTAATGGGCGATTATTGAATTAATTATAGAGTTAAATTAATAAGTAACTGTTCCAAGTTGATTTAGTTAGCTTATATATATTAATAGTGAATTGTATTAAGCGTAGTATCTTCTAATATTTGAATAGTAGAGAATGAAAAAGATAAATAACTTGATTGCGTGAACATATTCGATTGATTGCTGCGAAGCGTTTGTGAGAGATGATCGTTTATTAGGATGATCGATTCGAGTATCGTGTTCGGTGATCAAGTTTGAGGAATGCTTGAGAATTACGCGTGTATCGTTGAAAGATTAATTTAGAGTGACAGTGATTCGGTTTAGAAAAAGAGAAAATGATTTTGAGAGAGAATGCGTCTGGGTGCATGATGATGAGAGCGAGTTCGTTACGGTTAGTCATAAGAGTTGGTCAGACCGCGGTGTTAAATAAAGTTTGGAATTGTCGTGACAAAATCGGGTATTATCATTGACTTTTCATGTATGTATCCCATACTATTATGCAACTCGATATTCTCAATTCAAAATATCTCAATACATATACATTCCATATTCTTACAAATAATTATTAATTGTAATTTAAATTGTAATAATAGCGAAAATATTAATAATAATACAATGAATAAAATATTAATTAATTGTAATAATAACGAAAGCTATCAAATCCGTCTAAATTAAACTATACCTCATTAGTAAATATGCTCGTCCGCCATTTTTTATTCATTTGTACATACTCTTTTCCAAATTGTAGTGCTTTTCCTTTCAAGCTTTTCGTCGTAATTTCTTTCACATTTGGTGTTCACACTTTTTAAAAATATGACAAATATTTTTAACATTAGTTGTTAATGCAACATTTTCTGCGGTTTACCATGCAATAATTTCTAAATTTAAAGCTGCTCTGTGATTGCTCGTTTTTGTCGAGGTATTAAATTTTGCGGTCGTTCAGGACTCTTCTTCTTTCCATACTTTTCAGGACCTTCTAAGAAATTTCTGATCACTTTTTAATTTCAATTAATTATTTTGGCTAATTAATTGAATTTTAATTATTTCGTTTGTCATTGAGCGTTGTTCTTCCTTTGATTTTAATATAGTATGTGATGCGTCTGTATTTAATTTCTTTTCAGGGGCTATAATAAACAATTTATATCACTTTCTCAATAAATTTGTGTTATTTTATATTGATGCATACTTATATAACTTTCTTTTATAACTAGTGTTGTTCGCGTAGTAGTTTAACTACGTTTAAGAAACATATATTTTTTGACCATGCTAACTTATTACTGTAGGATATTTTTTCGCTTGGAAGGTTTTTTTCGCTTGGAAGGAAAGTCACAAGGAATCTCTGGATAAAACACAAATAATAAATTTATTCAGATTAGGTTTTTCTTATAATACAATATAAATTCCATTCTGTCAATTTCGAAACGTTTTACAAAACAGTTAACGTAAAACGGAAACATAGCTTTTGGACAATAATTTCGAAAAGTACTAGAGGCGTCCGGGAGGTTCTTCCGTCCATTCCCTGGAAGGCGACCGGCGGATAATCCAGCCGATCTCTCCATTCCGAGGGCGGCCAGGATAGAATTCCCGTACTCTCCTCATTACTAGGCGACCGGCGGCAAGTTCCAGCCGTTCTCTCCTATGTACGAAATCTAACAGGCGACCGGCGGCAAGTTCCAGCCGTTCTCTCCCGAAATACTATAAGTTAGGCGACCGGCAGCAAGTTCCGGCCGTTCTCTCCCGAAACTCTAAGATAGGCGACCGGCGGCAAGTTCCGGCCGTTCTCTCCCGAAACTCTAAGATAGGCGACCGGCGGCAAGTTCCGGCCGTTCTCTCCTACTATCGCGAACCAGAGAGTATTCTCCCTCTCGCTCCCCCTGGACGGCGACCGGCGGTAGGTTCCAGCCGTTCTCTCCATCACAGGAGAAGAGAGCAGAAGATCCTCTCTTGGCTTCCTCGGGCGTCCGGGTAGTTCTACCGTCCATTCCCTGGTAGGCGACCGGCGGTAGAATCCTGCCGTTCTCTCCTTCCCAGGGCGGCCAGGCTAGAGCCCCCGTACTCTCCCGGCTGACAGGCGTCCGAAAGCTAAGCTTCGTACTCTCCTTTACTTTACAGGGCGACCGTGGTAATTACCTCGTTCTCTCCCTGAAAGCTCAGCAGGAATCTGCCCCGATCGCGACTCCGATTCCGATATTTATATTAGCGCGTTGCTAGAGTCCTGCGGACAATCAACAGCTCGCGTTGCTACGCTCGGCCCGTTCTCGCGGCTCCAGCGAGCCGCGAGCTCACGATCGGTGTTCGTGCATGTTCGGTACAATTCGCGAGTCGCTCCGTTTCGCGAGGCGGTCTTTTCAATTGCTTCAAGTCGCCAAGAAAGTTCGGTGTTGTTACATTACCTTACTCGCGTAACATATCTTCAAGTTTCCATTTGTATAACATCGTCAAATTGATTATTAAAGATGACATTCAATATGTTGAGTTCATAAACATATTCACAATTATTTTAGTATTCAAGCGCGTAAATGTGTTACTTTATGGTATAAAATATTAAAAAATAAAGAATGTGTAAAATTTAAAGTACCTGCTGTTAAGAATGTATTATAGAGGCCAAGTTTATGACACGACCGTTGTTCAAACCCTTGATCCAGGGTTTGAATTTAAAACGTAGGTCAGTGGTGTTATAAAACATGTGGCAAGTATTGAAATTCGCAGACCGTGCAGGTCACCGTACTAGTATATAGAAAAGTAAAAAAAGTTTTCAACCTCGAAGCTGAAACTATTAGAAGATCTGTTGTTACATATGTATATTGATTCTTTTTCGGCTTGCTTGCGAAGGCAGAAGATTCTCTGCAAGCATTGAGAGTCATTTTCAAGTTGTGTTCCGATTGTCGAACACATTGTTTTTTTTTATTCAGAAGGGACGGTCTTTTGGTAGTCACGTTTTCCAATAAATTAAAATACAGTCTACTCGTATTGAATATCATCAATTCTCCTATTCCTTTATCAACATTCAAATCTGCAACCATTTGGGCGCGAACACCAACTGTAAACATATGTAGACGTAGAACAAGCGTAAAATGTAGAGATTTTAAAGTCATTTCAAATGATTACGCGTGTCTGAAACTATCGGAAACGATACCAAACATAATTTGACGATGAAGTATTGTTGTCAATGATGAGTTATAGAACTTTTAACGTGCTTCCAGCCAATTCTATGTGTCAAAAATGATCGGAAACAATACCAAAACACAGTTTTTTTGTCGATTCGACGAATATCGACGTCGGTAACGACAGGTCTCTGACGTCAGATTGCCATTAAAATGTGTACAGCAAATTTAGGGTGTCTTACGAGTCTATCTTCAAACTTCCAAGACAAAAGACCCAAAATTGCGGTATGTAGCGTGGTACAAACGAATAAACACTTAAACGAATAAATGTATATCGAGTAGTGTGGGAATATCAGATAGCTGTATAATTTCTTTAAATTCTTTATTCTCACTTACTTCCACATGCTCTCGCTGTACCGCACATTTTAACGTTCACACTCGCGGTTCGCTCATCGCTGCGTCCATTTTCTGTCTCTCTCACACTCATTCGTCTTCGCTCTTCACACGCATCCTTGCCAATTACATCATTCGTTTCCAAACATTCAATCTATCACGCTTCCAGATTCGTACATTAAATCATACTTACTCACACACGCCGATTCGCGCTTAGTACGAATTTTAATACCACAGTAGTTACAAAAATGTCATAAATATGTTGGTAAAAGTTGTATAAAAAAGGACTAAAAATAAAGAACGTTGTAACACATTTGTATTGTAAACAATACAATAGGCTTTTGATCTTTTCCGACTACTATAATCGCAGCATGTACTTCTTTTTCATTCGCTATCCTTCTCTGCGTTCGAAACTTATTATCATCATGTTAGGAAATTGAAGGTTTGTATAAATGCGGACAGCCAAAGCAGACTATGTGCCTTTTGTCAGGGTGTTTTCCTGATCGCAAGGGAAAGTTTTTCGAGGCTAAAAGACAATGAATAGTCGTTAAGGGCTACGGTGACGTTGATCTACCTTTGGGGACAATATTTTTCCGAGAAGGCGTTCCTGTTCTGACTGTGGCCGAGGAAAAACGCCATAAAATAAACGAAGTATACTACCAAGTCCTTTCTTAAATTCACGCCCTATCGTGCCGCCTTTCCTGATCTCTTACAATCAATTAAACTAATGAATATAGTCCAAGTTACATCATGTTTGATCTTATTTTAATCAGGAAAATGTAAAATATATATTGGTACAATTTTCTTAAAAAAAAAAATCTAAGATAAAAGTTTAAGCTAATCATGTAGCTTTTCTCCCCGAACGAAGTTTACTGCGTCTCTAGCAACCTTCCCACAGAACACATGAATAAAATTTTCAGTACTTCATTCACTGTTGAATATGAGGGGTATGGTATTAAAACTTTACACGTCGATAGCTGGAAAATTTAAGATTTCAAAATGAACCTAATCGTTTACTCTGTGCTGCGCGTAAATAAATTATTTATCTAACAGTCGACAATTTAATATTAAGGACACTAATGATAGCCTATGTACGGTCATATTTAACGAACGTTAAACTTTAAATTGATATTGGTATGTCATGAAATTATGTGAGCCATTAGAAACCTTGACAATGATCGTTGTTCGTTCTAACTAATAAAATATTTTGTATTCAAAATATTAATAAAATATGCATTTAGTTACTTCCATTAAACTGAAAATTTATAATCGATATAATCTAATAATATGTCATCAAATATTGTCAAACTTTTGACGTTTCAAAAAGTTTTCGTAGGATTGCAGAATATTGTACCTATATAACGTAAACGTTCTCGTCGTCAAACAATTAAGGAGATAGTTAAGATAATTAGCTATTTATCTAAAATCAGTATATCCTTCCTTAAACAAGTTTATTTCCCGTGTCCTAAATTGTGTACCCCCTGCGGTGTACAGTGTCTACGAAATCCATGTCAACCCGGCGGGCAGATGCACTCGTGCTGAATCATTCAGCAGTCTTGCAGTGTGCCCCAATGCCGAGACCCATAGAAGGACCCAAATCACTCAAGTGCTTGGGTCACCTACAGTCATCATCAATACTTACGACCATAGAGTGAGAGGTAAATCTTTCGCGATACTAGTCGCTCAGTCGTGTCACCAATCGGTGTTTTTAGTCAATTACGGACTGACCTTGATTGGTTTTCTGTGTTAGACACTTCCACGGCTCGACTTCCCCTCCAATGCTCGCAGGTCTTCCTTTTTGGGCAATTCGTTCAATCTTGATACGGATCTTTCGTAAATATCAATTCACTTAATAACCCACCGTCTCAGAGATTCGCGTGATAAATATTTATCACTCGACGATCATCGTCATCAAGGCACGAGAATACATTTTGTATTTGTGGGACGAACCATTCCATTTTCGTCGACTTGATCAGCCATCGTGAAGGTCCCATCACAACCAATCACTCATAGGCTTGTTTCCTATCAAATATCAAAGTCAATCAGCTCTACATCACATTCAAGTCATCCAACTCAAAAGCAATCAGTTTTACACAAGATTTAACACATCATATAATCTCTACCATTTTAACGAGTTGTGAATACGCATTGGGATATTCGTGGGACGAAGCTTTACGACCTTCGTCGACCTGATCGGCCATCGTGAGGGTCCCTCCATGGCCAATGCTCATAAACGTTAATTAATTATGACTTTATGGAATGTACTCTCCCGATTACTTCCGTTACTGTAAATCAAATTCAAAAACTTTGAATTTTGAAATATTGGATAATAATAGTTTTAGTTTTGCGTGATATAAATACTGAATTATAGAAATTGCTCATTATACCTATATAAACAGTTTCGAGCGTACTGTCGCTCTCGCGTCTGGCCGCGCGCTATTCTCGCGCTCTGATTGGTCAGTGTTTTTCCTTATTAACTCAAAAACGAAGCTTCAAATCCCATTTTTGCAAAGGGAAATCTTGTTCAGAATAACGTCAGCTACCCCCGATTTCCGGGACCTACACTAGTTGTGAGACACCCTGTATATATATATATAATATTAGTACACTTGTGTACATAAATGTACATATGTGTATACATTTAGATACAATGAATGTTATATTTTTTACTTTTATAGATATGATAGCATTTAAATTCCGCGGCGAACTCGCGTGGGGTCTCCGATCGGAGCTCCCCCACTTTTTCACCTGTACGCCGGTGCGCGACAATCAGAGAGAGACGAATTAGAGCAGCGAGCGCGAGAGGCACGAGACCGAGAGCATTGTAGTCAATTTCCTTTTGTTCATTCTTTCTTTTCTTTATATTGTTTTCGAAATAAAATACTACCACAGTTAAAATCAGAAGTGGGATTCGCTTACGCGTCGGCGTTCGGGATCCGAGAGATTTTTTCTGGTGAATAAGACGAGCACGTGGCGAATGTGGAAACATCGCCATTTTCGGTCGGTTATATCGGTACGAAAAACGAAAGTGTTTACGATAGTTTCGTGGTAGACGGTGCGAATTGTCGCGATACTGAAACAGGCATACGGCGGAGACTGTTCGGTATAGACTTGGAAAACGAGTGCTAAGTGAAGAGCGATATACTCCGTTTTTCGAATCATGGTCGACGAGCACGTGGGAGACGAAAGGCACTTTCGAGATGTGCTGAGGGTCTTGCCAGATTTTGATCCTGTGGCGGATGATCTAACGGTCGAAGAATGGATCGAGAAGATCGAAGAGTACGGGGATCTCTATAAATGGGATGAAATTGCTGTTCAACACTACGCGTTGGCGAAGCTCTCTGGAGTGGCGAAGAAATGGTGCGATAGTTTGCCACGGTTGGAGCGCACATGGGCTGAATGGAAAGGGCTTTTACAACAAAATTTTCCAGCGGATACGAGCGCGGTACGCAGGCAACTCGATGCGCAAAATTATCGGAGGAAAGCAGGTCAGAACATTATTGAATATTATTATAAAAATTAGCAAAATGTAACCGGGCCCATATGACTGACCGCGAGACAATAGAGTGGATAGTCGATGGGCTGAATAACCCAAGATTCCGAAACTATTTGGGACCACTTAGTAGATATAAAAGTCCGTGCGAATTATTAGCGGATTTGCGGTCCGGAGACGAACACGTGCGAGAAAATTCGGCATCGGGTGTGAAACGAGTCATTAATGGCGCAGTTTCTAGAAGTTTCGGGACAAAGTGTTACCATTGTAAACAAGAAGGTCACGTAGCTAGATTGTGTCCAAAACAAGAGAAGAACGTTACGTGTTTCAAATGCGGACAAACAGGGCATTACTCGCGCGCGTGCCTGACAAGGGGCGTGCGAGGGGATACTGGGTCATCGGAAACGACAAATCCGGCGATGATTCAAAACAACGCGAAGTGCGTCATGCAAATCGGTACCGACTCTCATAAAAAATATTTTAAAGACGCATTACTGAACGGTCGTCCGATAAGGGCTTACGTGGATCTGGGAAGCAGCGTAGTGGCGTTAAGACAAGTCGTGGCAGATGAAATGGGTTTAACGTATCATGAAACTACACTTAGCCCTCTTGTAGGTTACGGTGAAGGTCAAGTGCGGCCAGTTGGTGTGTTCACCGCCAAGCTTAGTATCGATGGTGTAGAAGTCAAAGTACCCATCCACGTCGTACCACGTGGTAGTCAATTTATACCGCTTCTGGTGGGACATCCCTATACGGAGCATTCCGAAGTCGTCATCCTAAGCCGAGCAGGCGACCTGAGAGTAGCTGCAACGATGGATGCTTTGCCGAAAACAGTTGAAGACGCACCGCAACGGACGATACTTCGAGCCGATGAGGCGCAGGTGATTCCTAGTAATTATTTATGTCACATTGCAGTGGCGGGTGAGCTGCCGAGTCAAGACTTATGGGTGGAAGGCGGTTTGCGAGAAAAGGGTCCACTCGTGTCAAGATGCGTAATCTCCACAGACACAGAGGGTAAATCATCGATACCCATGTTGAATATTAGCGACGAGGAAGTCGTCATCAAACCAGGGGATACGGTCGCCAGGGGTGAAACCTGCGGAGAGCAGCCTGCAGAACAGCTTAGCTACGAACGAGAAAGCAACAACGAGTATGTGAAGCGAGACGAGATCGACACCGATCTCGAGGGCGAAGAACTACAACTCCTCCTCAGCGTACTAGACGGCGAGCGCGACTTAATTGCGAGAAATATTCGTCAAGTGGGTAAGACGAATGAAACCGAAATGCGTATCGAGCTTACGTGCGATAAGGCAATTGTTTATAGGCCGTACCGTTTGTCATTCAGGGAAAGGCAGCAATTGAGGGATTTAATAGATGATTTAAAGGACGCAGATATAGTAGAAGATAATTCATCTCCGTTTGCGAGTCCAGTAATTTTGGTTAGAAAACGTAACGGTGAGATCAGGATGTGTGTAGACTACCGAGCTTTAAACAAGATCACAATAAAAGATAAGTATCCACTGCCACGGGTCGATGACCAGCTAGATAGGTTAGGAGGTCAAAAATATTATACAAGTTTAGATTTATTTAGTGGCTATTATCAGATTCCGGTAGAAACACAATCGCGAAGCAAAACTGCCTTTGTTACGCCTGACGGTCACTTTCAATTTAAAAGAATGCCGTTTGGTCTTACAAATGCGCCCGCTGTATTCCAGCGTATGTTGAATAGTGTGCTAGGTAAACTACGATATGACGAGGCAATGGCTTATTTGGACGATATCATTGTCCCAAGCACTACGGTTGAACAAGGGTTAACGCGTCTGAAACGAGTACTAAATGTAATCCGAAATGCAGGTTTGACTGTCAATCTAAAGAAATGCCACTTTCTAAAGATGCGTATTGAGTATTTAGGGTTTGAGGTCTCGAAGGACGGAGTGCAACCAGGCATTAGGAAAATAGAATCGATACTCGCGTTTCCAGAACCAAAAAACATACGAGAAGTTCGAGCATTTGTTGGGTTAACTAGCTATTTCAGGCGATTTGTAAAGAATTTTGCGGTTATCGCAAAACCCTTAACTGATTTGTTGCGAAAGGACGTTAAATTTCGTTGGGATTCTGAACAAATGATCGCTTTTAATGACTTAAAGGAAAAGCTAGTGTCGAGACCGATCTTAACCGTTTATGATCCAGGGGCCGAGACAGAAGTCCACACTGACGCGTGCGCCATCGGATTAGGTGGAGTCTTGTTGCAGAAATCGTCAGATGGTAAATTACATCCGGTAGCATATTATAGTCGAAAAACGACGCCTGAGGAGGCTAAATATCATTCATACGAGCTTGAGGCGCTTGCTATCGTATGCGCTCTTGAAAGATTCCGGGTCTATCTACTCGGGATCCATTTCGTAATCAAAACGGATTGTAATAGTTTAAAAATGCTAGAAAATAAGCGCGATTTAAATCCGCGAATTGGTCGGTGGTTCATGCGATTAGCGGAATTTAATTATACTATAATGCACCATCGGGGCGAATGTAATCGAGTGGCAGATACTTTGAATAGGACTCCTATTGATCGAGCGGAACAGACGGAAATAATTGGTCTTCCGGTACTGGGCGTACACCTTACGACCGATTGGGTTGCGGCAATGCAAAGAGGAGACCCAGATATTTTGGAAATTCGAGACCGATTAGAAGCTGGCGATCCAGCAACTCATCAAAAATTCACCATGTGTAACGCGCGGGTCTACAAGACCACAAAGGGGAGGTGGAGGCTTTACGTGCCGAAAGACTTGCGTTACGAGGTAGTCGCGGAAGCCCATAGGTCACTAGCTCATTTAGGAATTGATAAAACACTCGAGAAAGCCAAGGAAGAATATTATTTTCCGAAAATGAAAGACTTTGTAACGAATTACGTGAACCGTTGCATTTCTTGCTTGTATTGTAAAGCGCCAACCGGAAAGAGACCGGGTTTCTTACATCCCTTAGATAAAGGTAGTAGACCGTTCCAAACCGTGCATATAGACCACTTAAGGCCTTTACCAGCGATCGAATTCGACGAAAAATATGTAGCGGCGATTGTGTGCGGTTTTAGCAAATTTGTTGTACTGAAAGCGCTAAAAGATGTAAGTTCAGAGCCCACCGTACAATTTATAAGGGAATTTATGTTTCACTATGGCAGACCAGATCGTATTATCACAGATCGTGGAACGGCTTTTACGGCGCAGACTTTTGAGAAATTTTGTGAGCGTTATGATATACAACACATAAAAATATCCACCGGTACACCGCGAGGTAACGGGCAGATAGAGCGTATTAATAGTGTAATACTAAGATGTTTATCCACAACGACAACCGAAAGAACGGGCGAAGACTGGCCCGACAAACTGTATGATGTACAATGGGCCCTGAATAGCAGTCGACATCGTGTTACAAGGAAAACACCGTATGAAATAATATTTAACTTTAAGGTGATGGGTTGGAATGAGAGTGAGTTAACGCGTGAACTCCGCGAACTGAATGAAGGGCTGAACGCACCCACAGATAATAGCGAGATCGCGGAAAGATTGCGTGCGCAACAGGAGATAATGTGTAAACAATTTAACAAAACTAGAACCAGTGGCAGAAAATACGAAGTAGGCGATATTGTTCTTATGCGAAACGAATTACCAGCAACGGGCGACAGTCGAAAATTGTCTCCGAAATACCGAGGTCCGTATGAGATTGAAAGTGTGTTAGATAACGGACGGTACGTTATACGTCATATTGAAGGTGAGAAACAAAGTCAGCGCCCTTATCACGGGATTGTAGCGGCTGACCGTCTCAAATATGTATCAACTGCGAAAGACTATGAAAACCGAGCGAGAACGCGCGCAGCGAGAGAATAATATGAGCGAGAGTGAATGAGTGCAACATATTGTAATAGTCCGTCGACGAGGACGTCGACGAATGCAGGATGGCCGAACTGATAGCATTTAAATTCCGCGGCGAACTCGCGTGGGGTCTCCGATCGGAGCTCCCCCACTTTTTCACCTGTACGCCGGTGCGCGACAATCAGAGAGAGACGAATTAGAGCAGCGAGCGCGAGAGGCACGAGACCGAGAGCATTGTAGTCAATTTCCTTTTGTTCATTCTTTCTTTTCTTTATATTGTTTTCGAAATAAAATACTACCACAGATATCCGAAATGTAATGTAATCAATTGAAAATGCAATCCACTTATATGATGAAACACGAAAGGTGGTCTAAATTTTCCAAAATTATTAACTATATATGTGAAATATTTATTGATGTCAGGTACATGCTGTTGTGCGTAGCTGGAAATTTTCCAAAGTACAACAATTTGTATAAGAAAAAGAACAAGCTTACGACCGAAACATGTCAGTATGATATTTACAAGTTCTAATATAAATAAATATTCTTAACAAAATTACTGACTTCCCTTTACTATCATACCTTTTATCAAGGTTAAACTTCATTTTAAATATTGCTCGATAAATATAGACAAACTAGTACCACAATTTTGAGTAACAGAATTTATTAGGAGCCGTCTAAAAGTTTGGTAGTCTAATCGTTGTTCAGGTACATAACTTATTTAAGTACAAAAAATACGAGTTGTAATGGTTAGACTAAATGTCGGTCAGGTCAGTTGCAGTAAAATTTCATGAAGCAGTTTGTTACCGTCAACGTATTTTTAAGAGTTGTCGAAGACAATTCGTCGCCATTTGGCGACTAATCGTGCCTTCGAACGATTTATGATACGGATGAAGCTTGTGAGGTCTGAACAAGAGGTTGATTGTAAGCAGACAATTGAAGTGGCCAACGATGTCTAGTGATTTGAAGTCACATGGCGATCGGATGTTGCAGAACTGTTTGCTGTTCGAATGTGAGAAATTGGGAAAGGCAAGCAGCCGGTCGCTGAGTAGCATAAACGAGTAAAATTATTGTTCCTGAAGGAATTGACCATAGAATGGGCAAGCCAAGGACGACCTCTCAGTACTTACAAAATTTCGTACTAGCAATTTTAAAAAATTTTTAATAAGTTAATATTTTTATACGATTTTAAACATCGACCATTTAGATAAAAATTTTACCATTTTGATATAACCATTAAATCGAAAAGTATAGTGATTGAGAGTGAGAGAGAGAGAGAGAAAGAGACAGAGAGAGATTTGAAAAGGACGAATGGGTAATTAGATTGTTTGTAACGGAGCGAATGATTGGCTGGGTGAGGAAAGAATGAGAGGGAATGAGTGAGAGAGCAAGAGGAGAGTGCGTGGACCGTTGGCGGCAAAAGGCGAGGTGTGAGTCGGATGTAGAGGATGATGACGAGCGAACGGAGTGAGAAGTGAGAGTCAGAGAACTGTATTATATTATATGTACTAAATATAAAGAACTACAACAAAAGTAAAAGAAAATACAATCGTCTCAGCAAAGTAGACGATTATTTAAAAGATTGCACAGGACTCAATGCAAAAGGCGATATGTACTATAAGACTGTTAGTCACAATAAAGCGTTCGTAGGCAAGTATAATTTACTTTGAATTTTAGTTAGTTTAATGCCAAAAGTGTAAACTTTTTATTTGTAACTAATTAATGTTTAATATTTTAAAAAATGATAATGCTTTGTTCAATTTCAAATTTTTCGATAAAAGATATTACGTAGCCTCTGATTATGCAAGTTATGTAAGTCCAATTTCCATAGACATAGGTGGCAGGGTCACGTACATAGTTAGATTTGTTTTATTTCGCATCACAGGATTATGATGTTATAAAAGAATGTAGACGAATTAATGAATTTATTTTACACGAGATGAAACAGGAAAATTTTGTTTCAACCTAGATTCTACAAAAGCGCAATTAAGAAACGACGAAGAACAAATACTAATGTAGATAAGGTAAACTGGTTCAAGATATGCTGGATGTTGTTGCTGGTATTGACCTATTGGAATTTTTAATGGACGTGATACAAATACAATATGTGTTTTATTGAATAATAAAGTTCATCTAGTTACAATATTAAAGTAAGCTATAAACCACTCAAAAACTACAAAACTTTAACAACATATATCTTTTGAATCAATGGATTCACACATTGACAAACATTATATTCCATAAAAAAATGGTGCCGCAAGACGAGGTATGACCGTAATTTCTTTTTAAAGAAATTGTAGGGGATACTAAATGAGTTTCCGTTTCACTTACCTGCAATAAATTGAAAACAATCGTTCTTTTTTTTACCGTCAGCATCATTCTTGAAGCAGAACTTACGTTTACAACATAGGGTGACGAAAATGGTACTTTACCTGCTATATATTTTGAATCCTATGGTTAAAAGGATTTAATATTTAGACGACTGGTACATTTATAGCATATAATAAAGAATACGGTACTATATCTTTTTCATATCTTAAACCTGCAATTTATAAATTATAATCCTATAATTTACTAAAATATATAGTTTTTATACACTTGAATTATTCCACGCTAAATCGATCATTTTTCAACACCACTATCGGCAATTTTGTTTTAATTCAAATCTGTTGTAATTCATGTAAAATTGGGGAAAGTTTAAATCATCATTTTTCCGGCTTCAAATTTGTTAAAAAATGACAAGCCTTCAAAGTTTGCAATTTTTGTCCATTTTGGCGAAAACAGGCTTCATTTACGAACTTTTATTTCAGAAACTTCTTGCTCGATTAAGCTATGTTTTTTTATTTTATTTATAAAGGATTGTACTATTATGAAATAATTTCGTTGACTTCGACAATACTTTTATAATATCAGAAAATTTGAACAAATTTTTGTTTGTATTTTTCTCAATGCGGAATGTAGGGAATTTAAATTTAAAAAAAAGGGTCATATTTTTCGAAGCTTCCCCCTTAAAATGAGCCCTTCAGATGGGTGGAGGCTTGAAAATTTACGGCACAGTAAGCTGGAAAAGCACGCATTGTATCTGCGTTTCATGTAGCAAGTCGTGCATTTTGCTGATATGATAGGTAGTCTATACCACGCAGCAAATGTCGAAATTATTGATATTAGTTAATTTTGATTTTAAATTCACTCGTTTTATGGTCAGAAACAGCAGAAAAGCGATGGTCACTTGCGGATGAACACATAACCGCGGATGTATACTCGTATGTCCAAGTGAAAATCAAATTCATTGCAACTTTCAACCCCTATATCTGCGTCCCTTTAAAACTTACACACCTGGAATCACCATATTTCTAATACTCATCCTCCAAGCTATCCGACTATGTATATATGTGTACTAAATCGGAGCTCAGATTTAATCCAAATACAATTGTAGACTCTAAAATAATAATAACTTCGTCACTAATAAAACTTTCACGTCAAAAATAATAACTTTATGAAAAAAATATATATAACATTTTTCATAGAGCTTTTTAAGAGCTTCATTTTTTGTTTGAAACTTTTTTCTCTAAAATCAATATTTTGGAGATATACAATAAAAACTTTTCAAAGTTTGAAGGGAGTGGGAGGCAAGCAAGGCCTTATCGCCAAAAATTCTCTTAAGAATTTTATTCTCTAATTAGGTATAAGCTTTGGTAAAAATTTCATCCAAACCGAGGGTAACCCCTTTTCAGAAGTCCATCCCAATCCTGTATGAATAAAACAAAAAAGCGTAGCTGTATCGGACAAGAAGTTTCTGAAATAAAAATTTGTAAGTGAAGCCTGTTTTCGTTCAAATGGACAAAAATTGCAAACTTTGAAGGTTTATTATTTTTTAACAAATTCGAAACTGGCGAAATTATGACTTAAATCCTCCCTAATTTCACATTATAAGGGTTATTAAAGATCAATTGTATCAGTTGATTGTATCAAAACAATAAAATGGAGTTTCAAAATATGTAAAATATATTTACAAAATTAGTAAACTATAAGAAAACTAATAAGGTTTTACATAGGCCGAGATTAACAAATGAATATTTAATATCTACATTAAAAATAACATTATTGCAAAAGTTACACTTGACATTAATAATATAATTTCTGCCTGAAATGGCTAAATTTTTAGTAAAAAGTATCAATTTGTTTAACTTTTTAATTTCAAATTTTGTTGCGACGTTTGGCAACAATTTGATTACATTTTATACTTTTCTCTACTCACACTTATCAGACATTGTTTGATTTATATAGTTCTGTAAATTGGTTACATCATCACTAAACAATGTCTGTTGCGCTTCTGTAACAGCATTTTATTTATCTTCAATATATCTGTTATTCGCGTTTTGTAACAAATAACATTAATTTTTATATATACTAAAGAACCATTTACCTATGTAATTAAATAGAATTAATGACAGTTAGAATTGATATATTTTTTATGTTTGTAAATTCATTAAAGGAAAAAATAAATGTAAAATTTAATTAATTTATTTTCGAATATACATGGAAGATCCTTTCTGGCCTGCTGATATTTTCATGACAAACCCGTAGAGTCTTTAAAACTGTATATGTGTAGCAATTAAATTTTGAAAGAAGACCGCCGAATCGGCGGGTGTCATCGCGTTCCGGCTTGCGAAGCGATTTCCGACCGCGCCCGACGGTACGAGGACCACTTTAGCGAGCGATGCCAATAAGTAACGATCGATTCTAGTATAATTGATTGAAATAAAGTTATACTTAATACCTCAAATTATATTTTCATACCACATATGGTGGTCCACGTTCATATATGAATTTGACATCACTGTCTTAAATTATCCTAGTCATTCATTCGATATCTCATCCTTATTCCGCCCTGATGAAAAACACTCATTACCTTCCTGTGGTTTTATTAGTGTAATACCGACAATAACTTATCGGTATAGAAAATTAGAAAACAAATAGGCGTCTAGTATATAGTCGATTGTTATAAAGTAACAGTCATTTGTTAATATCAGATTAGTTAAAATTTTTCTGCAGTTAAAAATCACAATATCGAGGAACAAATAAAACCCCTGGCTTTGTTTGCCCAGTCGACCATAATAGCGAACCGTATTAAAACTGGACGTGACGCTCGTCTACGTCAGTTTATTGCGACGTTGATCGAGGAAAGACCGAAAGTAGTTTTTACCTATTTCGCACAGGAAACTTCAAAGAATACGATAGAAATTTTTTCGAATTTCTAAAAATGTGACCTCGAAGTGGAATTTGAAAAATAAGAGTTTGCGTATAATTTTCAACATTGCAAAAGTTATTTTTCAATCTAATCAAAATATATTTAAAAAAATAATATATATTTAGAATATATATATATATATGATACCGATTTTCGCGGGCGAAGACAACGCGCGTGACGTCATGCGAGAACGACACCGCGGGTTGCGCGAGATTCGCGAACAATACATTTTACAGTCAGTCGTCGTCGATCTACCGATAGAAACACGTGCTTATTTGTAATCTTTTCATTTATTAATATTATATAAATAAATTCGATTATATTAATACAAATATAATTGTAACATATACATATATGTATTTTTTTGTATATGTATGTATTTTTTAAGGTCGAGGTTACTGGGGCTGGGTCCCGTTTTGTCAGTATTTGCTATTCAGTCATCTCTTTCATTTTCTTACCAGGTTGTTTCTTCTTTATATACTTGTACTGGTAATATAGTACGATTTTACATTTATGGATTTTTATAATTGTTTATTTTAACGATTCTTCACCGATTTCGATTAGTTTGAAATATATTATTAAGGTCACTATTCTGAACCACTGTTCTCTATACATATTACCACTGCTGTATTTTTGTTTTACAACGCGTTTTTTGTTTTGCGTTCCAGATAATGGTATAAATACCGAAATATCGGACGTTGTTCACACAAAACAAAGATCAATGTTTTACGATATTGGACTTGGAAACAGTAATATATCGGTTACTAAACTTTTGTTTCGATGAAAGTACGATTTCAATACACGAATAGTTGCATTTTTTAATATAATGGTAGACATTTTTCAACTTGTTATTATTAATAATTGAGAATAAAGTTTAATAGTTTATCTCCAATTTAACCTAAGGTTAACTCAGCAATGACATTATTTTTGCGAATGTTTCGACAGTAAATGTCGAGAGACGATATTATACATGGAGAAAAAATTTTTGGAACAATAACCTTGACAATACATTCTAGGGTCATCGAAATCAGTGAAGAATCGCTAAAGTAAACACAGTGTCGCGAGAAAGGTGATTAAATAATCGCAACAAATATGTTTGCAAGGAATGTTATTCAGTAAACGATAGTAAGTAATGTATCAGAGGCTAAACTGGCAATTCTTTTCGCGCTAACCATGCGGCCGAACAGGCCATAACAGGACATGGCTGGCAGCGTTTATGGTAGGGTAGCGTATTCAGCTACACACGTATAAAAAGTGTAAAATGATTTAGTCAACTTACAGACTTTAGAGTAGGCTTAATTGCTTATACCCAAACGTCTGTAAGTGGCCAATGTTATTTTCTACCAATGCTGCGAAACACGTGCCTCTACATACAGTAAATACGCAGGTTTCACACCTAGTATCCCTTGTATTTTATATTTAATTTTATTGATGTATCTTAATCTGCCGCTCTTTAAATAAAAATATCGACATGTTTCGTATAAATCCATTAGGTCGTCCTCTTCATTTAGATGTTCCATTTTAATCTTATCACGCAATGTTTTCATTGTGTCATTAATGTATTAACCAGTTAACTGCGTTCAACATAAATACACCTCAATTAAAAACATTACTTCAGTGCGGTTGGCGTGTATATTTGTTGTATAAAATAAAAAAATACCATTTATTATAAAAACTAGAAATTTTCTATTTTAATTCTGCATTTTGTAAGGGATTTTTGAAACTAACTGTAGCAGTTAATTGGTTAGGAAGACATAATATTTACGAAATGATTTATATGTATTGCAATATGGAGTGGTTATTTATTTAAATGAAACAGACAGTGACAATCATGTCTTGGGAGATCACCAAGATGTTACACTCAGATTTTAATAAAATTTACATATGTGGTACCTCTTCGAAAATTATTTGACGCGTATTTTTGTATATCTGTTGACATTCATGTTGAAGGTGTGAAAATAGCCCTTAAGGTTGGGGGTCGAAAACACATTTTCTTAATTGTCTCGAAAACCAGAGGGTGTCAGCAGGTGCTTTTTTTTAAATTGTGCATTTTTGAGTAAGGAATTTAGTCGATTACGAAAATTTCGGGAGAAATTATTTATTTAAATAGCAAATTAAAAAATTTAATTTTTTATTCTAAACGCAGTTTGATTGTTATGTAGATTTGTATACGCAAAATATGGATCAAAATAGGGGTACATGTTTTTAGAATTGTTTGTTTATTGCAATTGACAATGATTATTACATGTATAATTTTCTCCTACGTTTTACGGAGGAAGGTATTGAGATTTATTTTCGAAGAGGGTACATTTCGTCTGTTGTACCACCGGCAGCCAGATCTTGGAGACTTTGAGGAGATTATCGTCGACTTAATTAAATCACAATTCCAGATAATTGTCCTATTCCGCACATTCATCATTTTTCTTCCCGTCTTCATGGTCAAAAGATATTTACAACTGTTGATCTTGTTAAAGCTTATTATCAAATTCCGGTTGCAGAAGAAGATATTAAAAACACTGACAGAATAACGCCTTTCGGACTCTTCGAATTCGTTGTTATGCCATTTGTCTTCGAAATGCAGCGCAAACATTCCAAAGATTTATGAATTTTATTCTTCGAGGATTGGATTGTGTTTATTGTTATTTGGATGATATTCTCGTTGCATTTCAGTTTGGAAGAACATGAAGAGCATCTTCGAATTTCACTTCTACGTCTTAAGGATTTTGGAATAACTATCAATGTTGTAAAAAGTGTTTTTGGAAAAACAGAAGTCACCTGTCTAGGTTATGAAGTGAACGCTTCTGGAATTACACCTTTACCTGACAGAGTTAAGGCTATTCAGAATTATCCGAAGCCTGCAACGGTAGCAGAACTTCGTCGTTTTTTTGGAGTTATTAATTTCTATCGTCGTTTTGTTAAAAATGCAGCACACATTCAAGCTCGCACTCTGTTCATATCTAGGAAGAGGTAGGAAAGGTGACAAAACGACAATTCAATGGTCTCCTGAAGCTGTACATGCTTTTGAGCAGTGCAAAAGCAATTTCGCATCAGCAAATGTTAGATTTATTTAACAGAAACTAAGTGTTTCCTTCTTCAAAAATTATCTGGTCATAAACTTTCTCTAACGTTGAAGGTTCGAGTCAAAAGGATGCAGCTGTGATCCTTTGCTGTTTATTTCAACTATAGAACCCATGGGGTCTATAGAGTCGTAACGAATTTTTCCGTCGACGACTTTCCTTATTCTTAAGGTTCTCTTTGAACAGTAAAGACGTGCCTTTCTGTGTTTCCAGTTTTACATTAAAGTTTCTATTTCTGAATTATATTGAGTATATTATTTTATTTCACCGCCTATTTCCTATAGCAACTTTATTGATTCACTCTCGTCCTAATGCTTCGCTTAAATTACGCACTGATGCCTCCGATATTGCAGTTGATTTGACAATGGTCATTGGCAACCTCTTGGGTTCTGTTACGGATAGAATTTGACTCTACGAGGAAATATCAGAGCATGAAGTAGTAACCAAAAACACACAGACGATCAGGTGTAATTAGAGGGGTTTTCGGGGGCGGCTGATCAAAAGGAGCAGGTATGGGAGCCATACCTCGAAGCTCTACGTGCACAGGGAAACCTGTGGCCGTATTCGTCGAGCATCATGAGTGTTTCGGCATGAAGAACATCACCATAGCACCGGGGGTATAGAAACCGCCCGGGAGGGGTGATGCTTACCATAGCACCGAGAGCCACACTGCTCGGGAGACGTAAGAACCCGGGCGGGGGCGAGCTGGGTCGCCCTGCGTCCGGTTGGCTGTCTGCAGGATCGCTGGCACCCGAAAACGATAATAAACGATTAATTTTCTAAGAAGTGTACACGTGCGGCACGCGACACGTGGCACATGCTCTGAGATTCCAAGTACAGTATTCTCTCCGTAAATATGAAAACTTCGGTTCTGGAGATTCACATTTATGGAATAGGTACTACATTTTTTGTAGTGAGCTGAACGTATAAAGAGATATCGACACAAAACAACGAGGGACTGAGGTTCGAGACGTTCGGCAAACATGAAAGACAGGTGCGTGTTCTGTCTTTTAAATTCAAAAATAAAAATTTTTTATTTTTGGTTTTTCGTTAATGGCACTTTTACCATCGTATTTGTCTCGGTTTTCTGATTAAAATTACACTAAACATGATATAATTACGATCATAATTACTTGTGTAACAAACAATAAAAGTTACGGACTTTCACATTTACGGCAGACTTTACATTTACGGCAGAGATACGAATTCCTCCTAACAGTTTGCTACACAAGTAATTATGATCGTAATGGTATCGTGTTTGGTGTCATTTTAATCAGAAAAACGAGACAAATACGATGGTAAAAGTTCCACTGACGAAAAACCAAAAATAAAGAATTTTGATTTTTGAATTTAAAAGACGGAACACGCACGAGTCTTTCATGTTTGCCGAACGCTTCAACCTTTTGTCTCTCTTTCTTTTCCATTCGCCGTCCTCTTTTACGTTAAAAACTTTAATCACTCGTTACACACGCAATTCTTAACGTAATTATATCATGTATGGTGTCATTTTAATCAGGAAAACTAGACGAATACGACAGTAAAAGTTTCATGAAAAAATTGTAAGAAATAAGAAAATTGCAGTCTTTTCTTTTGCTCTCATTAGTATGTGTCTCACCGATATTCGATCTTGGTCGTTTCGGCGACCGATCATATTTGACGCTTGACTGATTCCGAGGGGGTTCACCCCAGTAGTGGGGATAAAATTTTAACATTTACGGTAGAGATCTTTTTCACATTTACGGAGAGAATACTGTAAAGCGCAAATTAATAAGTATTTGATGCGGCCGCTGTATGTCGGCGAACCTGGTGCGCACTTCAGCGAATAAGAAAGACATTCTTCGGCGATGTCTCCTGACCGGCATTTCCCAGAAACCCGGGCAAAAGCGCAGAGGGAGGACGGCATAGTAGCGTTCGGCGCGGCGGTTCGATCGCACAGGGATGGCGGTGTAACAAAGGTCGGCGGAGGGCGCGCCGCCGCGCCGGTTCCTCGTGGAATCGGCGTGGTTGCCAGGCGACATCGCAGGGGAATGTTCAATATGTATAAAATGCGGGAAGGCCTCGAGGCCCACACTTCTGTTTTTGATATTTGTGAAGACACTTCGGTTTTTGATATTTTCGAACACACTTCTGTATTTTTGAGCACTTCGGTTTCACCTCTGTTTTGCGAGTTGATAGTAACTTTAATTGTGGCGACTCAAGTTTGTTAGAGTTTTATCTTCCAGTGTGAATAGTTGTTCAAGATAAGCAAACTTTTAGTATTGAATTGCAAATATACTTTTATTAATTATCAAACGTGTGCTCCGTTTCGAGTCACAGAGGCAAGAGAGTGCCGTGCTCCGTTTCTCGTAAGAGCGTGGTCACCAGAGGAAGCGGGAAGAAGGGGAGAAACAAAACACTCTGCAATAGCCACAAATATTGCACGTAGATGGCATAATCTGAATCGGAGTATTTCTGCCTAATCATTCCCCGCGCGTGATTTAAAAATATAATATGCTATATATATATCATAAGGTGATTACGTTTTACAACAAAGTTAATAAACGGGTCAATTGGATAAACAATATTCATTCTAATTACTTAAATCCCACCGGAGTTCGACTTTCCGAATACTCGGAGAGTTTGACGCGATACAAGTTCTTTTCCTGAAAATTGCATAGGTCAGAACTTCGGTACAGCGCTTAGACCGCGAATTGTTAGTAATTTATTACGCTATAATGCATTTTCGTCATTTTTTTGAAGGTTGTCATTTCAAGATACTCACTGACCATAAACCGTTTATATATGCTGTCAGCAAACGTTCTGATAAAGCTTCATCTCGTCAACAACGTCAGCTAGATTTTGTAGCACAATTTTCTACGGATATTGAACATGTATCAGGTAGCAGCAATATCGTAGCAGATGCTTTTTCCCGCTTGGGAGGAATCAATTTTCCAGTTATCATTGATACTCAAGAATTAGCTGAACAACAACAAAAAGATCCAGAATTGGAACAACTTCTTCAATTTTCTACGTCACTTCAACTACGGCAACTACGCATTGATGATTCTGCCACTACTATGTTCTGTGACATTTCAACAGGAGTTGGTAGATATTATGTTCCTGTTTGACATCGTTCAAAGATTTTTAACGTGGTTCACCAATGATCTCATCCTGGAGCAAAAACAACTTGTCAGATAATTGGAAAGAAGTTTGTTTGGCCATGTATAAAAAAAGATATCATTAATCGTATTAAGACTTTATCATGTCAACTTGCTACAGTTAACCGGCGTACTAGACGACAACCTACAGTCATTCCTGTTCCTGACGAGAGATTTGGAGAAGCAACAGCAGATTCAGTAGCCACTGCTTCCTACCGACACTGGATCTATTGTTTTGGTAGTCCTGGAATAGTTACCACAGATCAAGACAACCAATTTGAATCAACATTTTTCAAGGCCTTTAATAACTTAATTGGTTGCAAGAAAACAAGATCTACTGCTTATCATCTTCAAACGAATGTAATTCTGGAGTGTTGGCATTGATCTTTGACAACTTCGATCATGTGTCATGGAACTCATAACTAGACTGATGTTCTGCCTACTGTTTTTCTTGGTCTTCGAACTGCTTTCAAAGAAAATCTTACAGTCTCAGCAGCAGAACTTGTTCAGGGAACAACTCTTAGAATTCCTGGAGAATTTCTTTATACACTGATTTAGATGCACCTTCATCGCAATTTTTTCTTGAAAGATTCAGAGAACATATGCAAAAGTTATGTTCTTGCCCTGCTTCACATCACAATAAATCTCGAATATTTATTCATCAAGATCTACAAAATTGTTCACATATTTTTGTTCCAGATGATATTGTTCGACGTCCGTTGGAGCCGCCTTACCGAGGTCACTTTCCGGTAACAACTCGATCGGTCGGTAGCTTTGTCAGATCTTTAAAGAAAAGTGTACATAAGTGGTTTGTGGTATGTCTAAGTAGTAAAGTAGCATCCTTCGATAAAATGCTTGAAATGTTTTATTGCCTTGAAAGTGGCAATAAACTTCCTGCTGTAGGTACTATACTATTGTACCTTCTTTTTTTTTAGGTCGAAACATCACCAGCGAGTTGGAGTGCTTCGGTCCAGTGGAGGAGCTACGCCTGGTAGAGCTTTCCTCTCTTCACTGACAAGGGTGGACAACGGGGACAAGGATAGCTTAGGTGTAGGCCTCTCTACTTTTCTCAGCGCGGGCTTCGGACCGGCCATGGCAGTAGCCCTCTGGAGGGTACGCCCTACATCTGTGGGTACGCAGAAGGAGCCGCCCTCCAGGAGGTGTTAGGTTCGGTTGGACTCCAGGTAAGTCCATACTGAAGAGTGCAACGCACTTCCCCTGAACCCTATCTTAAATAAATAACCTGTGTTCTACCAGGTTTTTGTTCTATTCTGTGTCCTTCCATTGTCACTTCATTAACATTACCTACATTAACTTTAATTCTCGTTATCTTCTCTTCCTTACTCTTCGCTATATCCAGACCCAACGGAAATAGCTCCTTTATATGTATAATGCATGTCTCTTTCGATAACATCAGGGATTTGGTGCCATATTTTTTAAAAACTATTTTAAAAGCAGTACCCCATACGTTTAGATTAAGCTCGTCTATTATATTATCCCATGCCTCACATTTCTTTTTTTTAATCAGTTTTTTCAATTTCTTTTTACAGGTTTTATACTCTTTTACTGAAGTTACATACTCCTCTATCCTTCTCTCTCTACTCTTTCTAAGTCTACTAACCTTCTTTTTTAATTTGTTGCAGGTTCTCCATAATTTATCTACAACATCGTCCCACCAGTACACACCGTTACAACGCTTACCACTTTTATTTTTTTAAGGAATTTATTACAAATTTTTTCTATATCATTCTGGACAATATCTACAAGATCAGTATTAACTCCATCTGTATTTATAACACTACAATCTAAAGTTTAGATCTACACATCCATGCAAACGGTTTGTGTAAAACTAATTTTTGTACAGAAATTAAGTTGCCACTCACTACATTTTTTTTTTTAGAAATTTTAATTTCTTGTTGTTATTAATAAAAGAGTTTAGACTTTACAAACTCAATGGTGTACATAGTACATGATTATTGCAATTATTCTATATAAAATTGCCACTATATGTCTTATATTTAAGTATTTCACAAGATATTTGTGTTTAAGTAATCATTTTACAATAACATTAGCATCTATTGCGGAAACTTACGCTTAATGTATTAAACATGAATTTATAAAAAGTATAATATGGAAAATTCGGAAATATATTTGCTATATAGAGTGTCTAAATTTATTACCCAAAACATCCTGTCCATTTTTAAAAGCATTAAAAGAGGACATAGTTAGAGAGGATTAGTTTCGTATGAACACGTAGAGGACATATGTAAATCACCAATGTGCTTTTAAATGAAATTGTATCAATTCTAATGAATTATCCAATTTTGTTGCACACTCCCTACAATAAAGCCTATGTACATCAAAAAATTGCTAGCTCAGAAGATATTTAAATTCCATTATGATTTCTAGTAATTTATTGTGACCTAAGTTGCAAACAAATGTAAAATTTCATGTAAAACGCATTCAGTTAATGCACAACTACTAATTGCAGTCAATAAGAATAGTTATAAAATTAATTAAACGAGAGGACGCGGTAATATCCAATTTTTTATACGAACTAAGAAATTCTCTCTTACTTCTGACAGCAATGTGCTCACTGGTGCGAGCCTTAAAGGTTTAAGTCCTCGCTTTGTAGTACAGAGATTTCAACATTTTATGAAGTGGTTTATGCAGCTATTACTTTTTTAGAGTCTTAGGACGAAAATTACTGTCGTGTACATGTGCTCTTGACGCTCTCTGTAAATGTCATTTAATAATATACAGATGTCATTTAAGAAGATGAAAAATAGTCATTTCATGGTTAGAAAAATATTTCATTTGCCACTTTGAATAAAAAACAAAATGTACCTTTTGTACATCAGTCAAACATATTCTTATTTATTATACATACAGAAATGTAATTATAACATATCTTTTTATACGCCGTACAATGTCAATAATTACGTAGTACTCGCAAAGATAATTACGATCTTTGTTACTTCAAACTTTAATTACTTTAATAACATTGCAACTAAAACTTGCAAACTTTATGAATTTTACGAATGCAAAATAGAACAAATGAAGGTAATATAATGAATTTGTTTACTTATTGTTAGATAAAATCCCGAGAGATGAAATCCCGTGAGTGGGTGAGGGGAAAATTAAATACTCAAGAGACTCGCGTTTAATACTTTTTGTAAAACCGTTTATTCGTTCGCTGTCGCTCGGCATTCAGGGAAGATCTGCCCTGGCCCGCTTCCGCTGTCCCTAAAGCGTCGTCCGAATTTCCCAACGTCAAGCGGTGGGGGTGACGACAGACACTGTCCAGGGCCGTGCCTGCAAGCCTACACCGTTAGCCTCGCAGGAATATTTTCCAACGCCTTACATTATGAAGCTCGACTGATACCAACATAAAGAGATACGAAGTTGTTATATGTATCGCGTCAAACTCCCCGAGTATTCGGACAGTCGAACTCCGGTGGGATTGAGTAATTAGACTGAAATATTGTTTACCCAATCGACCCGTTTATTATCTGGAGTCGTCACAATCAAAGTTACTGTCGACTCGTAAACAAGATGAAATCGAAGTGTTCAAATGGCAAATACAGAAATGTGTTTGAAAATATCAAAACCGAAGTGTCTTCACAAATATAAAAAAAAGAAGTGTGCGCCTTGAGGCCCTCTCGCATTTTATTGAACATTCCATTGCGACGTCTCCTAGCAGCCACGCCGATGCCTCGAGGAACCGGCGGAGTTCCCTCCGCCGATCTTTGTTACGCCGCCATCCCTGTGCGGCAGAACCGCCGAACTCTACTATGCCGCCCTTCCTCTGCGGCCGAGCCGCCATGCTGCGTGCCGACACCGGCGGCTCGGCGACCGCTTGCCGGTATCCGCTGTCAAACGGAGCGGTCCGCGCTTTTGTCCGGGTTTCTGAGAAATGCCCGTCAGGAGACGTCGCCGAAGAATGTCTTTCTCATTCGCCAAAGTGCGAACCAGGTTCGCCGACATACCGCAGCCGCATCAAATACATACTTATTAATTTGCGCTTTACTTAGAATCTCACAGCATGTGCCACGTGCCCCGGGCACGTGTACACTTCTTAGAAAATTAATCGTTTATTATCGTTTTCGGGTGCCAGCGATCCCGCAGACAGCGAATCGGACGCAGGGCGAGCCATACCTCTCCCGAGCAGTGTGGCTCTCGGTGCTATGGCAAGCATGACCCCTCCCGGGCGGTTTCTATACCCCCGGTGCTATGGTGATGTTCTTCATGCCGAAACACTCATGATGCTCGACGAATACGGCCACAGGTCTCCCTGTGCACGTAAGGCTTCGAGGTATGGCTCCCATACCTACTGCTTTTTATCAGCCGCCCCCGAAAATCCCTCTAATTACACTCGATCGTCTGTGTGTTTTTGGCTACTACTTCATGCTTTGATATTTCCTCGCAACGCCAAATTCTATCCGTAACAGTATATTTATGAATATTTATAATTATTAAGTATATTTATTTCACTATAATATACGTTAATTTTCTTTTACATAATTTATTACAGTTTGCTACTGAATGCTGAGATCATTAAAAATATGACGGATCGGTATATTTATGCAACGAGCTGTATACCTTAAAAAGAAAAAAGACAAAAATGGAGCAACTGTACTTCAAAAAAGCCATCCTAAATTTCTAAGCAATAGTATAGAAAGAAGTGTACGTATAGTTTTGTAAACATCTATTGTAGAATAGTTTGCAAACTTCTACCTAAAAGTTTGTATAGAAACAATCGAAAAAATTTTAAAAGGATTTCCATTACCACCGATCGTCAATGTAGCTGTTCATTCGGCCGTTTCCTCGAGTAGATCAAAATTGTTAGGTTGAAATCGATGTCTGTCGTCGAAAGAATGATTTGATGTGGGTAAAGGCTATAGAAAAGTGTTAGAATCAAGGGAGAGAGAGAAGAGACGGTGTAAACCTTCTCCTAAATTCAGAGGCAAGTTAGCAGTGTGTATACACATGCCGGATCGAACAGTATCCATTCACAAAGCGAATGCCTTTGCACATAAGAGTCGTTTCGATCAATTCAACTTACGGTATTACATGCTGCACTGAGAATGACAATACATGTGGATTTTTACGCGGACCAGCACACGCTGACACGCGAGTTATATCATGTTGAAGCGAGCATTGAAAGACCTTATGTCTTTTAACTCCCTTTGAACTAGCCCCGTTTACTCTTGATCCGTGAAAGCCTTTATAGTAGAATAGAGAACCGTGAAATTCTATTGATCTCGTTTCTTTCATCGTTCTCGATCTATCGCCGCTGAAAAATTCATAACGCTCTGTTTTTCGAAACTTTGTAAAGTCTATTACGTACGCCAATGACTTTTCTATTTTGGAGTTGGGTATTCGAGCATAGTTAAAGACCACCGCGAAGACAGAGTCTAGTCTTGCCTAGCTTTCCCAGCTACCAGGATTTCCTTATTAGGATGCGCCCAAGAATTTCTAATGTCTTCGGACCAACGCGATGAAAATTCGTTAGACGAAAAGCGTCGCGTTGATCCGTTCCCACCGTTTCCACCACTACTCGTTTTCCACCCACTTTTCGGGTATAAAAAGGGTTGTGGAGAAGACGTGTTGGGCCCAGTCAATTCTTGAACGTAGACTAACGCGGAAGCTCTGTCCGAGTTCTATTACGGTTATCACGTCAAGTTTAGAGTAGAGTCTTTCAATCGAGATCGGGTTAAAGTCCCTTTCCAGAAGCTAATTAAACCATACAGTACGTATAATTGCTGTTGGGCATTTTTATATTTAACTTATACTCTTGGGTACCCGTTTCGCTCGTTTTTCATTGAAACTAGGCAGGATTAAATTCTCGCTTTGTCGGAGTCGTAACTATTCAAACTCAGTAAATTCGAATCAAAGTAATATTTTAAACTCTTGCATATTAGAGTCACCTTCAACCGACACGTACACTGCAACATTTGTAGAACCCGGTTACGGGAGAATATACTTGCTTATTCATTCTTATATTTAATTATTCGCCTCAATTGATTATAACACAAGTCCAAACAACCCACCAGTCGGTATATCTTAGCCGCTCGAGGTATACCGTCAAATCTACGTTACGAGTTCTAATACTAACATTTCCTGTGACACCCGGCGTTAGCTATACGTCGGCTAGTTCACCATAGCCAACCTCCTGGGGCACGCGGCGTTAGCCATACGTCGGCTCATCCCCGCGTCTACTTTCCTTTGGCGCTCAGGTTAATTAACAAACCTGAGTTAGCCTAGTAACAACACCATAACCTAAATGGGGCCCATGGCCAGACAACACTGCTATGGGCCATAAAACCATTGCGCATGGTGTTGTGTGATCCCAGGAATCTGGGCAAAGCACAACCGCCTTTGGTAGGAACGTGTGGTAGAGTTGATGAGTGTATTAGGCGCCATATCGGCTCGCACCCAAGGGTTTGCGTGACAGGGCCGTCGTTTGAGGTGTCGGGCTTTGACCTAGTATTCGAGACAATATCCTGGAGACCACGCACCGCTTACCCTAAAAAGCCTCCATGGTGCTGCCCAATCCCAGAACTCTGGGTAACGGATGCCCTTGGTGTGCAGAATTGCGTGGAAGAGGTGTCGCGGTGAGTGCCCTCGGCGGTTCCTCATCAAACGCTGGAAGAGGAGTCTTCTTAACATGGGATTGTGCGCAGGGTAAAGGCACGGCCATCGTTTGAGGTGTCGGAATGATGGACCCAGTCATTCTAGTATCCAAGATGAGTCCGTGGTGCGGACCATTCGACTTTACTCTTAAAACTGTCACTACGGAGCTACCCAATCTCAGCCCGCTTCTGAGTAACGGATGCCACTGACAGAAACTGATGGGCGGTAGAGGAAACCCGCCCTTAGGGGCCACGCCCTCGACGATGACCTGTTAACGTTGCTTGAGTTTGTGACGTACTGGTCCGGGGAACGAAGAAAGAGTTCCCGGCGGGGGAGGGCGACCAGGGAAAGTGGCCCTCCTGTTACCCACGTACACAACCACGGACGATTTTATTTCCGGGCGCCAGTGCAAAGGCACTCGTCCGGGGTATTCGCCCTTCCGGCTGCTCAGGCGAGAGCAGAAATAAGGGGAGGTAAAGAAATAATTAGACGACCCGCGAGTGGTATAGGAAGAGTAAACTTTAATGACGGTCAAAATGGGCCAATCAAACAAAATCGAAGAGAGCCCCTCGCGGTACAAATTACGGCCGGGAAGAAGGTCCGCACTCGCCAAACGCGAAGAGGGTTTCGCGGCGCGGGGGCTCACGATACAAAAAACAAGAAGAGAAGCGCAACAGTAAAACTAACGCGGACGCGCGCACGGGAGCACACCCTCTCGGTGGTGTGGACAAAAGGGCTACGCTGGTCCTAAACTCGAAATATAAAAAGAAAAAAAAACGAGTAAGAACGAGAAGTTATGGGACCGGTACCGAACGGCCCGGCGCGACACGGCACGACGCGGAGGCGCGAAAATAACGTGCCGGTACGCGGCCTCACGGGTCCTCGTCGCCGGGCGGGCGGTCCTTCCACCAGGTACCACCCGTACACACGCACTCTCACGCATACCCACAAAAAAGGGAACGGCGCCGATCGCCAGGAGGTTAAGCCCTACCTGGACAAATGCCGGTCCTCCTCCTTCTGCCAATGTTGGGGCGACGGCGTCCTCACACTCCCACACAGTAACACACTCACAAAAAGAAAAATACAAAAATAAAACTGGTGGTGGGCAAGGATCGCTGGGATTCCCGGCGTCTCGCTCCTGTCGCAGCCTGCATGCTTCTTCTCTTCTCCGTCGCTGGTCTCCCGGTGCGCGGGGTTCCCCCTCCCCGAGGATTTCGGCGTTGGGGATGGGCCACCGCGCTCCCCTGGTGGCCAGGTCCTGGAACCCCTTCGGGTGGTGGCTGGGGTGGCTGGTTCCCAGACCTGGCATCGCTCTTTCTTGGCTGCCGGTCGCCCCTGCGGAGGATGACGGGGTGGCCCGACGACCGGCCAGCGGGCCGTTGGCGGTCCTCCGGTGGACCCATCCCGCGCTTCCATCGCTCGGGTGGAGGTTCCCCGCGACCGGGGACGCGGGTCCCTCGTCGTCCAGCGACCGCCGCGCGTAGAAGGGGGGCGGGAAGAATGGGGAGACACGATGATAAAAAAAGTAAAAAAAGAAGAAAAACAAAAGAGAAAAGAAAACTCATGCATCCCTCCATTCACTCCGGCGGCGAGGATATCGCCTAGGCGGAGGAGGGAGGCCGGCGGGCGTGGTGACTACTCGTAACGAGGCCCAAAAGAAGTGCCTCGTTACACCCCCCCACCCCCCCAAAAAAAATTGACCTGCCTTTCCTCCTCGCTTTCGCGCCCGCTCCCTGAGGCCGCGCGTGGAAGGAAGCGGCTTGCCCTGTAACAACTCCAAAATAAAACGATTAAAAGAGAGCAAAGAAAAACGAAAGAGGACGAGGGTAAAAGGAGGGATGAAGAGGGAAGGGATGGGGCAAAGGAAACCCATGGCCCGAAAGGGCTTTTGTCTCCCCTCATTCACGCATCAGTTCCAATTCATTCATTCCTCGGAATTCGGTATACGGTACATTCGCGCATCGACGAGCGACGGGCCACGGGATAAGAACTGGCGCAAGAAATGGTCGCGCCGTCTTAATCCGGGCGCGCCAAGCCTTCTTAATTTGGGTATAATTGGCTTAGCCAAATTCAATTTCGAGGCTTGGCTTCTTCATCGCCGTCGATTTACAACCAGTATTCTCCGGTAACGGTACTTTCTCACACTTGCTGATCAGCTGTTTCGGAACGCGAGGTCCTCGACCCCGTTTCTAACAGCTGAGATTCAGTGTTAGAATCCAAAACCCCAAATTCCGCTCCACGTCCGAGGTAGGGACGTAATGCGGTCTGGGCGATCAGCGGAGCTGCCTTCAATTTCTCCTGTCCGGGAACAGAAAAGTCTGTCCTCCACAACTGGACGGAGAAAGAAGCGGTGAGGAGGAAAGGAAAAAAAAAGGAAGAGAATGCTTGCGCGCGGTAACGATAAAACAAACAAATACAACGAAGAAAAAGGAAAAGAAAAAAAAACTAAAGGAAAAAAAAAGAGAAAAGAAATAAAATATGGGCTGTCGCCTAAGTGGCCGCCGATTCAAATAAAAGAAAAGAAGAAAAGAAATAATACCCAAAAAAAAAGTGAAATACGAAAATATAATTAACCCCTTGTCTTATGATTTATTTGTTGCGTACGTCATCAGTACTAATTAACTACGATAGCAATATTTACAATTTTTACAATACTTATATCATATCAAATAATTTTTGCCGAGTAATTATTTTATTCCAGATGAGCCTGGAATTTGATCCGAAGTATTTTCTGACATTTTGGTATCTAATCGTACATATGTTATCGTTAAATAATTAACATTCAAAGGACAGTCGCAGAAAATATGTGTCTCATTTGACATGATTACATATAGTTACCAGCAGTAGATGAACGTTAATAAGAAAGTAACTTAATCAAACTTTAATAAGTCTTATTAATAATAAACTTAATAGAAAATAATTAATACACACTGAACATAAACTACACAAAACAATAATTAAATTTCTTTTTAATTTAACCTAAATTTAATTAAATTTTAATTTGACTGATTTTTACTTCTGCCAAGAGAATGCTTCGCTTTACATGAATAAAAACAAAACATCAAGAAACAAAAGACATAGTAATTAAAAATATTACGCGTAGATGGCATAATTAGAATGTGTGCATCTCTGTTTTGCCACCATTTTACGCGCACCATTCAAAACATGATATTAAAATACATACAATATAGTACAATATAGTAAAAGACAGATAATTTAATCGAAGGTTTATCTGCAGCATATAATAAACATTTCAAATGACTATAATCTAAACAGTTCTTTCGAAGAGATTCTTAGCATTCAAGAGAGGCTCGTTGAGCGCGAACGTACAAGCATGCATAGACCGCGCGCTGCAATTCTCAATCACCATCTAACGAAATTAGCTATAAAACGTCTAGTCAGTTCAAGTCAGATCCAATTCTTTTTGCACTGTAGTCGCCAATCTTTATCGAATAAAATGACATCAATTAGAACACCGGGACTCACCCGGAAGCATAACAAAATCCTTGATGAATTTTTAAAATCATAAGAAAAAATTGCTGAATTATTGATTATTTTTAAATATTAATTAAATACACAAATCTACACAGCATCGAACTAAATACTGTTTCAGAGTATAGTATTATATACCAACTTGAAAATCCATCATAGCAAAATGCCTTGCATTGTTTCCTTAAAATGTGTAAAAATTACTAATAACCGTACGATGCTTCAGAGAGTGGTTACGAAAGAAACGCGTGCTATATGTATAATCTCAACTTTCGAGAAAGCATACTATTTTATGATTACGTTTATGAAAAAATGAACCTTAGAACATTCTTCCTCAGTCATTCAACTACCTTAAAGGGCAATAATATTATAGTTTATGCAAAATTTTTAAAATCGACTTTTGTCCGGCTTTTCGGTGCAAATACCCCACTGTGCGTCGTTGGGTTTAAAATACTCGCGTCCCTTGGTCAAGCCTAATCGGGCCCCACGTTGGGCGCCATTTTTGTGACGTACAGGTCCGGGGAACGAAGAAAGAGTTCCCGGCGGGGGAGAGAATCCTCCATTCACTCCGGCGGCGAGGATGTCGCCTAGGCGGAGGAAGGAGGCCAGCGGGTCAAGTGGGCACTCGTAACGAGGCCAAAAAAGTGCCTCGTTACAATCTCTGTCTGTGTGTCTCTGCCTCTGTGCCTCTGTCTCTGTGTCCCTGCCTCTGTGTCTCTGTTCCTGTGCCTTTGTTTCTGTGCCTCTGTCTCTGTGAATCTGTACATGTGTCAGTGTTTCTGTGTCGCTCTCCCTGTGTCTCTGTCTCTGTGTCTCGGTCTCTGTGTCTCTGTCTCTGTTTCCATGTCTCTGCGTCTCTGTCCTTGTGTCTCCGTGTCCGTGTCCCGGTCTCTGTGTCTCGGTCTATGTGTCTCTGTTTCTGTGTCTCTGCCTCTGTTTCTGTGTCTCTGTCTCTCTCTCTGTGTCCCTGTCTCTGTGTCTCTGTCCTTGTGTCTCCGTCCCTGTGTCTCTGTCTCTGTGTCTCTGTCTCTGTGTCTATGTCTCTGTTCCTCTGTCCCTGTGTCTCTGTTCCTCTGTCCCTGTGTCTCTGTCTCTGAACCTCTGTCATTGTGTCTCTGTCTCTGTGTCTCTGTCTCTGTGTTTCTGTCTCTGTGTCTCTGTCCCTGTGTCTCCGTCTCTGTGTCTCTGTCTCCTTCACTGTGTCCCTGTCTCTGTTTCTCTGTCTCTGTGTCCCTGTCTCTGTGTCTCTGTCTCTGTGTCTAGGTCTATGTGGTTCTGTCTCTGTCACTCTGTTGCTATGTCTCTGTCTCTATATCTCTGTCTCTGTGTCTATGTCTCCGTCTCTGTGTCTCTGTACCCGTGTCACGGTCTCTGTGTCTTGGTCTCTGTGTCTCTGTCTCTGTGAATCTGTCAATGTGTCGCTGTCTCTGTGTCTCTGTTTCTGTGTCTCTCTCCCTGTGTCTCCGTATCTGTGTCTGTCTCTGCGTCTATGCCTCTGTCTCTGTGTCTCTGCCTCCGTGTCTCTGTCCCTGTCTCTGTGTCTGTGTCTCTGTGTCTCTCTCTCTGTGTCACGGTCTCTGTGTCTCGGTCTCTGTGTGTCCGTCTCTGTGTCTCTGCCTCTGAATCTCTGTCTCTGTGACCCGGTCTCTGTGTCTCTGTGTCCCGGTCACTGTGTCTCTGTTTATGCGTCTCTGTCTCTATGTCCCTGTCTCTGTGTCTCTGTCTCTGAGTCTCTGTCTCTGTGTCCCTGTCTCTGCGTCTCTGCCCTTGTGTCTCCGCCTCTGTGTCTCTGTATCTGTCTGCGAGTGTCTGCCTCTGTGTCTCTGTCTCTGTGTCCCTGTGTCTCCGTCTCTGTGTCTCTCTCTCTGTGTCTCTGTCTCTGTGAATGTGTCTCTGTGTTTCTGTCTCTGTGTCTCTGTCTCTGTGTCTCTGTCTCTGTGTCTCTGTCCCTGTGTCTCTGTTTCTGTGTCTCTGTCTCTGTGTCTCTGTCTCTGTGTCTCTGCCTGCGTGTCTCTGTCTCTGTGTCTATCTCTCTGTGTGTCTGTCTCTGTCTCTGTGTCTCTGTGGCTCTGCCTCCGTGTCTCTGCCTCCGTGTCTCTGTCTCTTTGTCTCTGTCTCCGTCTCTGTGTGACTGTCTCTGTGTCTATGTCTCTGTGTCTCTGTCTCTGCCTCCGCGTCTCTGTCTCTGTGTCTCCGTCACTGTGTCTCTGTATCTGTCTGTGTGTCTCTGCCTCTGTGTCTCTGTCTCTGTTTCCCTGTCTCTGTGTCTCTGTTCCTGTGTCTCTGTCTCTGTCTCTGCTTCTCTTTCTCTGTGTCTCTGTCCCTGTGTCTCTGTCTCTGTGTCTCTCTCTCTGTGTCTCTGTCTATGTGTCTCTGTCTCCGTGGGTCTCTCTCCGTGCCTCTGTCTCTGTGAATCTGTCCACGTGTCGCTGTCTCTGTATCTCCGTTTCTGTGTCTCTCTCCCTGTGACTCTGTCTCTGAATCTCCGTCATTGTGTCTCTGTCTCTGTGTCTCTGTCTCTGTGTCTCGGTCGCTGTGTATATGCCTCTGTCTCTGTGTCTCCGTTTCTGCGTCTCTCTCCCTGTGTCTCTGTCTCTGAACCTCTGTCATTGTGTCTCTGCCTCTGTGTCTCTGTCTCGGTGTCTCTGTCCCTGTGTCTACGTCTCTGTGTCTATGTCTCTGTGTCTATGTCTCCGTGCCTCCGTCCCTGTGTCACTCCCTCTGTGTCACTGTCTGTTTCTCTGTCTCTGTGTCTCTGTCTCTGTGTCTCTGTCTCTGTCTCTGTGTCTCTGCCTCTGAGTCTCTCTCTCTGTGTCCCTGTCTCTGTGTCTCTGTCCCTGTTTCTCCGTCTGTGTGTCTCTGTCTCTGTGCCTCTGTCTCTGTGTCTCTGTCTCTGTGTCTCTGTCTCTGTGTCTCTGTCTCTGTTTCTGTGTCTCTGTCTCTCTCTCTGTGTCCCTGTCTCTGTGTCTCTGTCCTTGTGTCTCCGTCCCTGTGTCTCTGTCTCTGTGTCTCTGTCTCTGTGTCTATGTCTCTGTTCCTCTGTCCCTGTGTCTCTGTTCCTCTGTCCCTGTGTCTCTGTCTCTGAACCTCTGTCATTGTGTCTCTGTCTCTGTGTCTCTGTCTCTGTGTTTCTGTCTCTGTGTCTCTGTCCCTGTGTCTCCGTCTCTGTGTCTCTGTCTCCTTCACTGTGTCCCTGTCTCTGTTTCTCTGTCTCTGTGTCCCTGTCTCTGTGTCTCTGTCTCTGTGTCTAGGTCTATGTGGTTCTGTCTCTGTCACTCTGTTGCTATGTCTCTGTCTCTATATCTCTGTCTCTGTGTCTCTGTCTCTGTGTCTCTGTCTCTGTGTCTCTGTCTCTGTGTCTCTGTCCCTGTGTCTCTGTCTCTGTGTCTCTGTCTCTGTGTCTCTGTCTTTGTGTCTCTGTCTCTGTGTCTCTGTCTCTGTGTCTCTGTCTCTGTGTCTCTGTCTCTGTGTCTCTGTCTCTGTGTCTCTGTCTCTGTGTCTCTGTCTCTGTGTCTCTGTCTCTGTGTCTATCTCTCTGTGTGTCTGTCTCTGTCTCTGTGTCTCTGTGGCTCTGCCTCCTTGTCTCTGCCTCCGTGTCTCTGTCTCTTTGTCTCTGTCTCCGTCTCTGTGTGACTGTCTCTGTGTCTATGTCTCTGTGTCTTTGTCTCTGCCTCCGCGTCTCTGTCTCTGTGTCTCCGTCACTGTGTCTCTGTCTCGGTGTCTCTGTCCCTGTGTCTACGTCTCTGTGTCTATGTCTCTGTATCTATGTCTCCGTGCCTCCGTCCCTGTGTCACTCCCTCTGTGTCACTGTCTGTTTCTCTGTCTCTGTGTCTCTGTCTCTGTCTCTGTGTCTCTGTCTCTGAGTCTCTCTCTCTGTGTCCCTGTCTCTGTGTCTCTGTCCCTGTTTCTCCGTCTGTGTGTCTCTGTCTCTGTGCCTCTGTCTCTGTGCCTCTGTCTCTGTGTCTCTGTCTCTGTGTCTCTGTCTCTGTGTCTCTGTCTCTGTGTCTCTGTCTCTGTGTCTCTGTCTCCGTGGGTCTCTCTCCGTGCCTCTCTCTCTGTGAATCTGTCCATGTGTCTCTGTCCCTGTGTCCCTGTCTGTGTGTCTCTGTCCCTGTTTCTCCGTCTCTGTGTCTCTGTCTCTGTCTCTGTGTGCGTGTCTCTGTCTCTGAGTCTCTGTCTCTGCGACTCCGTCTCTGTCTCTGTCTCTGTTTCTCTTTCTCTGTGTCCCTGTCTCTGTGTCTCTGTCTCTCTGTCTCCGTCCCTGTCTCTCTGTCTCTCTCTCTCTCGGTGTCCCTGTCTCTGTGTCTCTGTCTCTGTCCCAGAGTCTCCGTCTCTGTGTCCCTGTCTCTGCGTCTCTGTCCCTGTGTCGCCGTCTCTGTGTCTCTGTCTCTGTCTCTGTGTCTGTGCGTCTGTGTCTCTCTCTCTGTGTCTCTCTCTCTGTGTCTCTGTCTCTGTGTCCCTGTCTCTGTGTCTCTGTCCCTGTGTCTCTGTCTCTGTGTCTCTGTCTCTGTCTATTTGTCTCCGTCTCTGCCTCCGTCTCTGTGTCTCTGTCACTGTCTCTGTGACTCTGTCTCTGTGTCCCTGTCTCTGTGTCTCTGTCCCTGTGTCTCCGTCTCTGTGTCTCTGTCTCTGTGTCTCTGTCTTTGTGTCTCTGTCCCTGTGTCTCCGTCTCTGTGTCTGCGTCTCTCTCTCTCGGTGTCCCTGTCTCTGTGTCTCCGTCTATGTCTCCGTCTCCGTCTCTGTCTCTGTGACTCTGTCTCTGTCCCTGTGTCTCTGTCTCTGTGTCTCTGTCTCTGTGTCTCGGTCTCTGTGTCCCTGTCTCTGTGTCTCTGTCTCAGTGTCACTGTGTCTGTGTCCCTGTCTCTGTGTCTATGCCTCTGTCTCTGTGTCTCCGTTTCTGTGTCTCTCTCCCAGAGTCTCTGTCTCTGAATCTCTGTCATTGTGTCTTTGTCTCTGTGACTCTGTCTCTGTGTCTCTGTCCCTGTGTCTCCGTCTCTGTGTCTCTGTCTCTGTGTCTCTGTCTTTGTGTCTCTGTCCCTGTGTCTCCGTCTCTGTGTCTCTGTCTCTGTGTCTCGGTCTCTATGTCTCTGTCTCCGTGTCTCTGCCTCTGTGTCTCTGTCTCAGTGTGTCTGTCCCTGTGTCTCCGTCTCTGTGTCTCTCTCTCTCTGTGTCTCTGTCTCTGTATCTGTGTCTCTGTGTCTCTGTCTCTGTATCTCTGCCTCTGTGACTCTGTCTCTGTGTCTCTGTTTCTGTGTTTCCGTCCCTGTCTCCGTCTCTGTGTCTCTGTCTCTGTCTCTGTGACTCTGCCTCCGTGTCCCTGTCTCTGTGTCTCTGTCCCTGTGTCTCCGTCTCTGTCTCTCTGTCTCTGTCTCTGTGTGTGTGTCTCTGTCTCTGAGTCTCTGTCTCTATGACTCTGTCTCTGTCTCTGTCTCTGTCCCTGTGTCTCTGCCTCTGTGTCTCTGTCACTATGTCTCTGTCTCTGTCTCTGCTTCTCCTTCTGTGTGTCTCTGTCCCTGTGTCTCTGTCTCTGTGTCTCTCTCTCTGTGTCTCTGTCTATCTGTCTCTGTCTCCGTGGGTCTCTCTCCGTGTCTCTGTCTCTGTGAATCTGTCCATGTGTCGCTGTCTCTGTATCTCCGTTTCTGTGTCTCTCTCCCTGTGTCTCTGTCTCTGAGCCTCTGTCATTGTGTCTCTGTCTCTGTGTCTCTGTCTCTGTGTTTCTGTCTCTGTGTCTCTGTCCCTGTGTCTCCGTCTCTGTGTCTCTGTCGCCTTCACTGTGTCCCTGTCTCTGTTTCTCTGTGTGTGTATCTCTGTCTCTGTGTCTCTGCCTCTGAGTCTCTGTCTCTGTGTCCCTGTCTCTGTGTCTCTGTCCCTGTGTCTCCGTATCTATGTCTCTGTCTCCGTCTCTGTGTCTCTGCCTCTGTGTCTCTGTCTCGGTGTCTCAGTCCCTGTGTCTACGTCCCTGTGTCTATGTCTCTGTCTCTGTGTCTCTGCCTCTGTATCTCTCTCTCTGTGTCTCTGTCTCTGTGTCCCTGTCTCTGTGTCTATACCTCTGTCCGTGTGTCTCTGGTCCTGTGTCTCCGTCCCTGTGTCTCGGTCTCTATGTCTCTGTCTTTGCGTCGCTGCCTCTGTGCCTCTGTCTCGGTGTCTCTGTCCCTGTGTCTCCGTCTCTGTGTCTCTGTCTCTGTGTCTCGGTCTCTATGTCTCTGTCTCCGTGTCTCTGCCTCTGTGACTCTGTCTCTGTGTCTCTGTTTCTGTGTTTCCGTCCCTGCCTCCGTCTCTGTGTCTCTGTCTCTGTCTCTGTGACTCTGTCTCCGTGGCCCTGTCTCTGTGTCTCTGTCCCTGTGTCTCCGTCTCTGTCTCTCTGTCTCTGTCTCTGTGTGTGTGTCTCTGTCTCCGAGTCTCTGTCTCTGTGACTCTGTCTCTGTCTCTGTCTCTGTCCCTGTGTCTCTGCCTCTGTGTCTCTGTCACTATGTCTCTGTCTCTGTCTCTGCTTCTCTTTCTGTGTGTCTCCGTCTCTGTGCCTCTGTCTCTGTTTCTCTTTCTCTGTGTCTCTGTTCCTGTGTCTCCGTCTCCGTGTCTCTGTCTCTCTCTCTCGTTGTCTCTGCCCCTGTGACTCTGTCTCTCTGTCTCTGACTCTGCGTCTCCGTCTCTGTGTCTCTGTCTCTGTGTCCCAATCCCTGTGTCTCTGCCTCTGAATCTCTGTCCCTGTGTCCCTTTCTCTGTTTCTCCGTCTCTGTGTCTCTGTCTCTCTCACTGTGTCCCTGTCTCTCTCACTGTGTCTCTGTCTCTGTTTCTCTGTCTCTGTATTTCTGTCTCTGTGTCTCTGTCGCTGTATCTGTGTCTCTGTGTCTCTGCCTCTGTGTCCCTGTCTCTGAGTCTCTGTCTGTGTGTCTCTGTCTCTGTCCCTGTCTCTGTCTCTCTTTCTATGTGTCTCTGTCCCTGTGTCTCCGTCTCTGTGTCTCTGTCTCTGTGCCCCAATCCCTGTGTCTCTGCCTCTGAATCTCTGTCCCTGTGTCCCTGTCTCTGTTTCTCCGTCTCTGTGTCTCTGTCTCTCTCACTGTGTCTCCGTCTCTGTGTCTCTGTCTCTGTGTCTCTGTCTTTGTGTCTCTGTCCCTGTGTCTCCGTCTCTGTGTCTCTGTCTCTGTGTCTCGGTCTCTATGTCTCTGTCTCCGTGTCTCTGCCTCTGTGTCTCTGTCTCAGTGTGTCTGTCCCTGTGTCTCCGTCTCTGTGTCTCTCTCTCTCTGTGTCTCTGTCTCTGTATCTGTGTCTCTGTGTCTCTGTCTCTGTATCTCTGCCTCTGTGGCTCTGTCTCTGTGTCTCTGTTTCTGTGTTTCCGTCCCTGTCTCCGTCTCTGTGTCTCTGTCTCTGTCTCTGTGACTCTGTCTCCGTGTCCCTGTCTCTGTGTCTCTGTCCCTGTGTCTCCGTCTCTGTCTCTCTGTCTCTGTCTCTGTGTGTGTGTCTCTGTCTCTGAGTCTCTGTCTCTATGACTCTGTCTCTGTCTCTGTCTCTGTCCCTGTGTCTCTGCCTCTGTGTCTCTGTCACTATGTCTCTGTCTCTGTCTCTGCTTCTCCTTCTGTGTGTCTCTGTCCCTGTGTCTCTGTCTCTGTGTCTCTCTCTCTGTGTCTCTGTCTATCTGTCTCTGTCTCCGTGGGTCTCTCTCCGTGTCTCTGTCTCTGTGAATCTGTCCATGTGTCGCTGTCTCTGTATCTCCGTTTCTGTGTCTCTCTCCCTGTGTCTCTGTCTCTGAGCCTCTGTCATTGTGTCTCTGTCTCTGTGTCTCTGTCTCTGTGTTTCTGTCTCTGTGTCTCTGTCCCTGTGTCTCCGTCTCTGTGTCTCTGTCGCCTTCACTGTGTCCCTGTCTCTGTTTCTCTGTGTGCGTATCTCTGTCTCTGTGTCTCTGCCTCTGAGTCTCTGTCTCTGTGTCCCTGTCTCTGTGTCTCTGTCCCTGTGTCTCCGTATCTATGTCTCTGTCTCCGTCTCTGTGTCTCTGCCTCTGTGTCTCTGTCTCGGTGTCTCAGTCCCTGTGTCTACGTCCCTGTGTCTATGTCTCTGTCTCTGTGTCTCTGCCTCTGTATCTCTCTCTCTGTGTCTCTGTCTCTGTGTCCCTGTCTCTGTGTCTATACCTCTGTCCGTGTGTCTCTGGTCCTGTGTCTCCGTCCCTGTGTCTCGGTCTCTATGTCTCTGTCTTTGTGTCGCTGCCTCTGTGTCTCTGTCTCGGTGTCTCTGTCCCTGTGTCTCCGTCTCTGTGTCTCTGTCTCTGTGTCTCGGTCTCTATGTCTCTGTCTCCGTGTCTCTGCCTCTGTGACTCTGTCTCTGTGTCTCTGTTTCTGTGTTTCCGTCCCTGCCTCCGTCTCTGTGTCTCTGTCTCTGTCTCTGTGACTCTGTCTCCGTGGCCCTGTCTCTGTGTCTCTGTCCCTGTGTCTCCGTCTCTGTCTCTCTGTCTCTGTCTCTGTGTGTGTGTCTCTGTCTCCGAGTCTCTGTCTCTGTGACTCTGTCTCTGTCTCTGTCTCTGTCCCTGTGTCTCTGCCTCTGTGTCTCTGTCACTATGTCTCTGTCTCTGTCTCTGCTTCTCTTTCTGTGTGTCTCCGTCTCTGTGCCTCTGTCTCTGTTTCTCTTTCTCTGTGTCTCTGTTCCTGTGTCTCCGTCTCCGTGTCTCTGTCTCTCTCTCTCGTTGTCTCTGCCCCTGTGACTCTGTCTCTCTGTCTCTGACTCTGCGTCTCCGTCTCTGTGTCTCTGTCTCTGTGTCCCAATCCCTGTGTCTCTGCCTCTGAATCTCTGTCCCTGTGTCCCTTTCTCTGTTTCTCCGTCTCTGTGTCTCTGTCTCTCTCACTGTGTCCCTGTCTCTCTCACTGTGTCTCTGTCTCTGTTTCTCTGTCTCTGTATTTCTGTCTCTGTGTCTCTGTCGCTGTATCTGTGTCTCTGTGTCTCTGCCTCTGTGTCCCTGTCTCTGAGTCTCTGTCTGTGTGTCTCTGTCTCTGTCCCTGTCTCTGTCTCTCTTTCTATGTGTCTCTGTCCCTGTGTCTCCGTCTCTGTGTCTCTGTCTCTGTGCCCCAATCCCTGTGTCTCTGCCTCTGAATCTCTGTCCCTGTGTCCCTGTCTCTGTTTCTCCGTCTCTGTGTCTCTGTCTCTCTCACTGTGTCTCCGTCTCTGTGTCTCTGTCTCTGTGTCTCTGTCTCTGTGTCTCTGTCTCTGTGTCCCTGTCTCTGTGTCGCTGTCTCTGTGTCTCTGTTTCTGTGTCTCCGTCCCTGCCTCCGTCTCTGTGTTTCTGTATCTGTCTCTGTGACTCTGTCTCCGTGTCCCTGTCTCTGTGTCTCTGTCCCTGTGTCTCCGTCTCTGTGTCTCTGTCTCTGTCTCTGTTTCTCTTTCTATGTGTCTCTGTCCCTGTGTCTCCGTATCTGTGTCTCTGTCTCTGTGTCCCAATCCCTGTGTCTCTGCCTCTGAATCTCTGTCCCTGTGTCCCTGTCTGTGTTTCTCCGTCTCTGTGTCTCTGTCTCTCTCACTGTGTCTCTGTCTCTCTCACTGTGTCCCTGTCTCTGTTTCTATGTCTCTGTATCACTGTCTCTGTGTCTCTGTCTCTGTATCTGTGTCTCTGTGTCTCTGTCTCTGTGTCCCTGTCTCTGTGTCTCTGTCTCTGTGTCTCTGTGTCTCTGTCTCTGTGTCTCTGTCTCTGTCTATTTGTCTCCGTCTCTGCCTCCGTCTCTGTGTCTCTGTCACTGTCTCTGTGACTCTGTCTCTGTGTCCCTGACTCTGTGTCTCTGTCCCTGTGTCTCCGTCTCTGTGTCCCTGTCTCTGTGTCTCTGTCTTTGTGTCTCTGTCCCTGTGTCTCCGTATCTGTGTCTGCGTCTCTCTCTCTCGGTGTCCCTGTCTCTGTGTCTCCGTCTCTGTGTCTCTGTCTCTGTCCCTGTGACTCTGTCTCTGTCCCTGTGTCTCGGTCTCTGTGTCTCTGTCTCTGTGTCTCGGTCTCTGTGTCCCTGTCTCTGTGTCTCTGTCCCTGTGTCTCTGCCTCTGTGTCTCTGTCACTATGTCTCTGTCTCTGTCTCTGCTTCTCTTTCTGTGTGTCTCTGTCTCTGTGCCTCTGTCTCTGTTTCTCTTTCTCTGTGTCTCTGTTCCTGTGTCTCCGTCTCCGTGTCTCTGTCTCTCTCTCGTTGTCTCTGCCCCTGTGACTCCGTCTCTGTGTCTCTGTCTCTGTCTCTGTGTGTGTGTCTCTGTCTCTGAGTCTCTGTCTCTGTGACTCTGTCTATGTCTCTGTCTCTGTCTCTGTTTCTTTTTCTCTGTGTCCCTGTCTCTGTGACTCTGTCTCTGTCTCTGTTTCTCTTTCTATGTGTCTCTGTCCCTGTGTCTCCGTATCTGTGTCTCTGTCTCTGTGTCCCAATCCCTGTGTCTCTGCCTCTGAATCTCTGTCCCTGTGTCCCTGTCTCTGTTTCTCCGTCTCTGTGTCTCTGTCTCTCTCACTGTGTCTCTGTCTCTCTCACTGTGTCCCTGTCTCTGTTTCTATGTCTCTGTATCACTGTCTCTGTGTCTCTGTCTCTGTATCTGTGTCTCTGTGTCTCTGCCTCTGTGTCCCTGTCTCTGTGTCTCTGTCTCTGTGTCTCTGTCTCTGTCTATTTGTCTCCGTCTCTGCCTCCGTCTCTGTGTCTCTGTCACTGTCTCTGTGACTCTGTCTCTGTGTCCCTGTCTCTGTGTCTCTGTCCCTGTGTCTCCGTCTCTGTGTCTCTGTCTCTGTGTCTCTGTCTTTGTGTCTCTGTCCCTGTGTCTCCGTCTCTGTGTCTGCGTCTCTCTCTCTCGGTGTCCCTGTCTCTGTGTCTCCGTCTGTGTCTCCGTCTCTGTGTCTCTGTCTCTGTCTCTGTGACTCTGCCTCTGTCCCTGTGTCTCGGTCTCTGTGTCTCTGTCCCTGTGTCTCCGTCTCTGTGTCTGCGTCTCTCTCTCTCGGTGTCCCTGTCTCTGTGTCTCCGTCTCTGTCTCCGTCTCTGTGTCTCTGTCTCTGTCCCTGTGTCTCCGTCCATGTGTCTGTGTCTCTCTCTCTCGGTGTCTCTGTCCCTGTGTCTCCGTCTCTGTGTCTCTGTCTCTGTCCCCGTGTCTCTGCCTCTGTATCTCTCTCTCTGTGTCTCTGTCTCTGTGTCCCTGTCTCTGTGTCTATGCCTCTGTCCGTATGTCTCTGGTCCTGTGTCTCCGTCTCTGTGTCTCGGTCTCTATGTCTCTGTCTTTGTGTCGCTGCCTCTGTGTCTCTGTCTCGGTGTCTCTGTCCCTGTGTCTCCGTCTCTGTGTCACAGTCTCTGTGCCTCTGTCTCTAGGTCTCTGTCTCTGCCTCTCTCTCTCTCTGTGTCTCTGTCTCTGTGTCTCTTTCTCTGTGTCTCTGTCCCTGTGTCTCCGTCTCTGTGTGTCTGTCTCTGTGTCTCTGGCTTTGTGTCTCTGTCTCGGTGTCTCCGTCCATGTGTCTGTGTCTCTCTCTCTCGGTGTCTCTGTCCCTGTCTCTCCGTCTCTGTGTCTCTGTCTCTGTGTCTCGGTCTCTATGTCTCTGTCTCCGTGTCTCTGCCTCTGTGACTCTGTCTCTGTGTCTCTGTTTCTGTGTTTCCGTCCCTGCCTCCGTCTCTGTGTCTCTGTCTCTGTCTCTGTGACTCTGTCTCCATGTCCCTGTCTCTGTGTCTCTGTCCCTGTGTCTCCGTCTCTGTCTCTCTGTCTCTGTCTCTGTCTCTGTGTCTCTGTCTCTGTGTCCCTGTCTCTGTGTCGCTGTCTCTGTGTCTCTGTTTCTGTGTCTCCGTCCCTGCCTCCGTCTCTGTGTTTCTGTATCTGTCTCTGTGACTCTGTCTCCGTGTCCCTGTCTCTGTGTCTCTGTCCCTGTGTCTCCGTCTCTGTGTCTCTGTCTCTGTCTCTGTGTGTGTGTCTCTGTATCTGAGTCTCTGTCTCTGTGACTCTGTCTATGTCTCTGTCTCTGTCTCTGTTTCTCTTCCTCTGTGTCCCTGTCTCTGTGACTCTGTCTCTGTCTCTGTATCTCTTTCTATGTGTCTCTGTCCCTGTGTCTCCGTATCTGTGTCTCTGTCTCTGTGTCCCAATCCCTGTGTCTCTGCCTCTGAATCTCTGTCCCTGTGTCCCTGTCTCTGTTTCTCCGTCTCTGTGTCTCTGTCTCTCTCACTGTGTCTCTGTCTCTCTCACTGTGTCCCTGTCTCTGTTTCTCTGTCTCTGTATCACTGTCTCTGTGTCTCTGTCTCTGTATCTGTGTCTCTGTGTCTCTGCCTCTGTGTCCCTGTCTCTGTGTCTCTGTCTCTGTGTCTCTGTCTCTGTGTCTCTGTCTCTGTGTCTCTGTCTCTGTGACTCTGTCTCCGTGTCCCTGTCTCTGTGTCTCTGTCCCTGTGTCTCCGTCTCTGTCTCTCTGTCTCTGTCTCTGTGTGTGTGTCTCTGTCTCCGAGTCTCTGTCTCTGTGACTCTGTCTCTGTCTCTGTCTCTGTCTCTGTGTCTCTGCCTCTGTGTCTCTGTCACTATGTCTCTGTCTCTGTCTCTGCTTCTCTTTCTGTGTGTCTCTGTCTCTGTGCCTCTGTCTCTGTTTCTCTTTCTCTGTGTCTCTGTTCCTGTGTCTCCGTCTCCGTGTCTCTGTCTCTCTCTCTCGTTGTCTCTGCCCCTGTGACTCTGTCTCTCTGTCTCTGACTCTGCGTCTCCGTCTCTGTGTCTCTGTCTCTGTGTCCCAATCCATGTGTCTCTGCCTCTGAATCTCTGTCCCTGTGTCCCTTTCTCTGTTTCTCCGTCTCTGTGTCTCTGTCTCTCTCACTGTGTCCCTGTCTCTCTCACTGTGTCTCTGTCTCTGTTTCTCTGTCTCTGTATTTCTGTCTCTGTGTCTCTGTCGCTGTATCTGTGTCTCTGTGTCTCTGCCTCTGTGTCCCTGTCTCTGAGTCTCTGTCTGTGTGTCTCTGTCTCTGTCCCTGTGTCTCCGTCTCTGTGTCTCTGTCTCTGTGCCCCAATCCCTGTGTCTCTGCCTCTGAATCTCTGTCCCTGTGTCCCTGTCTCTGTTTCTCCGTCTCTGTGTCTCTGTCTCTCTCACTGTGTCTCTGTCTCTGTGTCTCTGTCTCTGTGTCTCTGTCTCTGTGTCTCTGTCTCTGTGTCCCTGTCTCTGTGTCGCTGTCTCTGTGTCTCTGTTTCTGTGTCTCCGTCCCTGCCTCCGTCACTGTGTTTCTGTATCTGTCTCTGTGACTCTGTCTCCGTGTCCCTGTCTCTGTGTCTCTGTCCCTGTGTCTCCGTCTCTGTGTCTCTGTCTCTGTCTCTGTGTGTGTGTCTCTGTCTCTGAGTCTCTGTCTCTGTGACTCTGTCTATGTCTCTGTCTCTGTCTCTGTTTCTCTTTCTCTGTGTCCCTGTCTCTGTGACTCTGTCTCTGTCTCTGTTTCTCTTTCTATGTGTCTCTGTCCCTGTGTCTCCGTATCTGTGTCTCTGTCTCTGTGTCCCAATCCCTGTGTCTCTGCCTCTGAATCTCTGTCCCTGTGTCCCTGTCTCTGTTTCTCCGTCTCTGTGTCTCTGTCTCTCTCACTGTGTCTCTGTCTCTCTCACTGTGTCCCTGTCTCTGTTTCTATGTCTCTGTATCACTGTCTCTGTGTCTCTGTCTCTGTATCTGTGTCTCTGTGTCTCTGCCTCTGTGTCCCTGTCTCTGTGTCTCTGTCTCTGTGTCTCTGTCTCTGTGTCTCTGTCTCTGTCTATTTGTCTCCGTCTCTGCCTCTGTCTCTGTGTCTCTGTCACTGTCTCTGTGACTCTGTCTCTGTGTCCCTGTCTCTGTGTCTCTGCCCCTGTGTCTCCGTCTCTGTGTCTCTGTCTCTGTGTCTCTGTCTTTGTGTCTCTGTCCCTGTGTCTCCGTCTCTGTGTCTGCGTCTCTCTCTCTCGGTGTCCCTGTCTCTGTGTCTCCGTCTCTGTCTCCGTCTCTGTGTCTCTGTCTCTGTCCCTGTGACTCTGTCTCTGTCCCTGTGTCTCGGTCTCTGTGTCTCTGTCTCTGTGTCTCGGTCTCTGTGTCCCTGTCTCTGTGTCTCTGTCCCTGTGTCTCTGCCTCTGTGTCTCTGTCACTATGTCTCTGTCTCTGTCTCTGCTTCTCTTTCTGTGTGTCTCTGTCTCTGTGCCTCTGTCTCTGTTTCTCTTTCTCTGTGTCTCTGTTCCTGTGTCTCCGTCTCCGTGTCTCTGTCTCTCTCTCGTTGTCTCTGCCCCTGTGACTCTGTCTCTCTGTCTCTGACTCTGCGTCTCCGTCTCTGTGTCTCTGTCTCTGTGTCCCTGTCTCTGTGTCGCTGTCGCTGTGTCTCTGTTTCTGTGTCTCCGTCCCTGCCTCCGTCTCTGTGTTTCTGTATCTGTCTCTGTGACTCTGCTTCCGTGTCCCTGTCTCTGTGTCTCTGTCCCTGTGTCTCCGTCTCTGTGTCTCTGTCTCTGTGTCTCTGTCTTTGTGTCTCTGTCCCTGTGTCTCCGTCTCTGTGTCTGCGTCTCTCTCTCTCGGTGTCCCTGTCTCTGTGTCTCCGTCGCTGTCTCCGTCTCTGTGTCTCTGTCTCTGTCTCTGTGACTCTGTCTCTGTCCCTGTGTCTCGGTCTCTGTGTCTCTGTCCCTGTGTCTCCGTCTCTGTGTCACAGTCTCTGTGCCTCTGTCTCTAGGTCTCTGTCTCTGCCTCTCTCTCTCTCTGTGTCTCTGTCTCTGTGTCTCTTTCTCTGTGTCTCTGTCCCTGTGTCTCCGTCTCTGTGTCTCTGTCTCTGTGTCTCTGGCTTTGTGTCTCTGTCCCTGTGTCTCCGTCCATGTGTCTGTGTCTCTCTCTCTCGGTGTCTCTGTCCCTGTCTCTCCGTCTCTGTGTCTCTGTCTCTGTGTCTCGGTCTCTATGTCTCTGTCTCCGTGTCTCTGCCTCTGTGACTCTGTCTCTGTGTCTCTGTTTCTGTGTTTCCGTCCCTGCCTCCGTATCTGTGTCTCTGTCTCTGTCTCTGTGACTCTGTCTCCGTGTCCCTGTCTCTGTGTCTCTGTCCCTGTGTCTCCGTCTCTGTCTGTCTGTCTCTGTCTCTGTCTCTGTGTCTCTGTCTCTGTGTCTCTGTCTCTGTGTCTCTGTCTCTGTGTCTCTGTCTCTGTGTCCCTGTCTCTGTGTCGCTGTCTCTGTGTCTCTGTTTCTGTGTCTCCGTCCCTGCCTCCGTCTCTGTGTTTCTGTATCTGTCTCTGTGACTCTGTCTCCGTGTCCCTGTCTCTGTGTCTCTGTCCCTGTGTCTCCGTCTCTGTATCTCTGTCTCTGTCTCTGTGTGTGTGTCTCTGTCTCTGAGTCTCTGTCTCTGTGACTCTGTCTATGTCTCTGTCTCTGTCTCTGTTTCTCTTTCTCTGTGTCCCTGTCTCTGTGACTCTGTCTCTGTCTCTGTTTCTCTTTCTATGTGTCTCTGTCCCTGTGTCTCCGTATCTGTGTCTCTGTCTCTGTGTCCCAATCCCTGTGTCTCTGCCTCTGAATCTCTGTCCCTGTGTCCCTGTCTCTGTTTCTCCGTCTCTGTGTCTCTGTCTCTCTCACTGTGTCTCTGTCTCTCTCACTGTGTCCCTGTCTCTGTTTCTCTGTCTCTGTATCACTGTCTCTGTGTCTCTGTCTCTGTATCTGTGTCTCTGTGTCTCTGCCTCTGTGTCCCTGTCTCTGTGTCTCTGTCTCTGTGTCTCTGTCTCTGTGTCTCTGTCTCTGTCTATTTGTCTCCGTCCCTGCCTCCGTCTCTGTGTCTCTGTCACTGTCTCTGTGACTCTGTCTCTGTGTCCCTGTCTCTGTGTCTCTGTCCCTGTGTCTCCGTCTCTGTGTCTCTGTCTCTGTGTCTCTGTCTTTGTGTCTCTGTCCCTGTGTCTCCGTCTCTGTGTCTGCGTCTCTCTCTCTCGGTGTCCCTGTCTCTGTGTCTCCGTCTCTGTCTCCGTCTCTGTGTCTCTGTCTCTGTCCCTGTGTCTCCGTCCATGTGTCTGTGTCTCTCTCTCTCGGTGTCTCTGTCCCTGTGTCTCCGTCTCTGTGTCTCTGTCTCTGTCCCCGTGTCTCTGCCTCTGTATCTCTCTCTCTGTGTCTCTGTCTCTGTGTCCCTGTCTCTGTGTCTATGCCTCTGTCCGTATGTCTCTGGTCCTGTGTCTCCGTCTCTGTGTCTCGGTCTCTATGTCTCTGTCTTTGTGTCGCTGCCTCTGTGTCTCTGTCTCGGTGTCTCTGTCCCTGTGTCTCCGTCTCTGTGTCACAGTCTCTGTGCCTCTGTCTCTAGGTCTCTGTCTCTGCCTCTCTCTCTCTCTCTGTGTCTCTGTCTCTGTGTCTCTTTCTCTGTGTCTCTGTCCCTGTGTCTCCGTCTCTGTGTGTCTGTCTCTGTGTCTCTGGCTTTGTGTCTCTGTCCCGGTGTCTCCGTCCATGTGTCTGTGTCTCTCTCTCTCGGTGTCTCTGTCCCTGTCTCTCCGTCTCTGTGTCTCTGTCTCTGTGTCTCGGTCTCTATGTCTCTGTCTCCGTGTCTCTGCCTCTGTGACTCTGTCTCTGTGTCTCTGTTTCTGTGTTTCCGTCCCTGCCTCCGTCTCTGTGTCTCTGTCTCTGTCTCTGTGACTCTGTCTCCGTGTCCCTGTCTCTGTGTCTCTGTCCCTGTGTCTCCGTCTCTGTCTCTCTGTCTCTGTCTCTGTGTGTGTGTCTCTGTATCTGAGTCTCTGTCTCTGTGACTCTGTCTATGTCTCTGTCTCTGTCTCTGTTTCTCTCTCTCTGTGTCCCTGTCTCTGTGACTCTGTCTCTGTCTCTGTTTCTCTTTCTATGTGTCTCTGTCCCTGTGTCTCCGTATCTGTGTCTCTGTCTCTGTGTCCCAATCCCTGTGTCTCTGCCTCTGAATCTCTGTCCCTGTGTCCCTGTCTCTGTTTCTCCGTCTCTGTGCCTCTGTCTCTCTCACTGTGTCTCTGTCTCTCTCACTGTGTCCCTGTCTCTGTTTCTCTGTCTCTGTATCACTGTCTCTGTGTCTCTGTCTCTGTATCTGTGTCTCTGTGTCTCTGCCTCTGTGTCCCTGTCTCTGTGTCTCTGTCTCTGTGTCTCTGTCTCTGTGTCTCTGTCTCTGTGTCTCTGTCTCTGGCTATTTGTCTCCGTCTCTGCCTCCGTCTCTGTGTCTCTGTCACTGTCTCTGTGACTCTGTCTCTGTGTCCCTGTCTCTGTGTCTCTGTCCCTGTGTCTCCGTCTCTGTGTCTCTGTCTCTGTGTCTCTGTCTTTGTGTCTCTGTCCCTGTGTCTCCGTCTCTGTGTCTGCGTCTCTCTCTCGGTGTCCCTGTCTCTGTGTCTCCGTCTCTGTCTCCGTCTCTGTGTCTCTGTCTCTGTCTCTGTGACTCTGTCTCTGTCCCTGTGTCTCTGTCTCTGTGTCTCTGTCTCTGTGTCTCGGTCTCTGTGTCCCTGTCTCTGTGTCTCTGTCTCAGTGTCTCTGTGTCTGTGTCCCTGTCTCTGTGTCTATGCCTCTGTCTCTGTGTCTCCGTTTCCGTGTCTCTCTCCCAGAGTCTCTGTCTCTGAATCTCTGTCATTGTGTCTTTGTCTCTGTGACTCTGTCTCTGTGTCTCTGTCCCTGTGTCTCCGTCTCTGTGTCTCTCTCTCTGTGTCTCTGTCTATCTGTCTCTGTCTCCGTGGGTCTCTGTCTCTGTATCTCTGTCTCTGTGTCTCTGTCTCTGTATCTCTGCCTCTGTGACTCTGTCTCTGTGTCTCTGTTTCTGTGTTTCCGTCCCTGCCTCCGTCTCTGTGTCTCTGTCTCTGTCTCTGTGACTCTGTCTCCATGTCCCTGTCTCGGTGTCTCTGTCCCTGTGTCTCCGTCTCTGTGTCACAGTCTCTGTGTCTCTGTCTCTGTGTCTCTGTCTCCGTCTCTCTCTCTGTGTCTCTGTCTCTGTGTCTCTTTCTCTGTGTCTATGCCTCTGTCCGTGTCTCTCTGTACCTGTGTCTCCGGCTCTGTGTCGCGGTCTCTATGTCTCTGTCTCTGTGTCTCTGTCTCGGTGTCTCAGTCCCTGTGTCTACGTCTCTATGTCTCTGCATCTGAATCTCTGTCTCTGTTTCTCTGTTTCTCGGTCTCTGTCCCTGTCTCCGTGTCTCTCTCTCTGAGTCTCTCTCTCTCTGTCTATGTCTCTGTGCCTCTGTCTCTGTCTCTGTCTCTGTCCCTGTTTCTCTTTCTCTGTGTCCCTGTCTCTGTGTCTCTGTCTCTGTCTCTGTCTCTGTCTCTGTCTCTGTCCCTGTTTCTCTTTCTCTGTGTCCCTGTCTCTGTGTCTCTGTCTCTGTCTCTGTCTCTGTCTCTGTCTCTGTTTCTCTGTCTCTGTCTCCCTGTCGCTGTGTCTCTCTCTCTCTGTCTCTGCCTCGGAATCTCTGTCTCTGTGTCTCTGTCCCAGAGTCTCCGTCTCTGTGTCCCTGTCTCTGTGTCTCTGTCCCTGTGTCTCCGTCTCTGTGTCTCTGTCTCTGTCTCTGTGTCTCTGCCTCTGTATCTCTCTCTCTGTGTCTCTGTCTCTGTGTCTCTGTCTCTGTGTCTATGCCTCTGTCTCGGTGTCTCAGTCCCTGTGTCTACGTCTCTGTGTCGCTGCATCTGAATCTCTGTCTCTGTTTCTCTGTCTCTGTGTCTCTGTCTCTGTCTCTGTGTCTCTCTCTCTGAGTCTCTCTCGCTGTGTCCCTGTCTCTGTGCCTCTGTCCCTGTGTCTCTGTCTCTGAGTCACTCTCTCTGTGTCCGTGTCTCTGTGTCTCTGTCCCTGTGTCTCCGTCTCTGTGTCTCTGTCTCTGTGTCTCTGTCTCTGTCTCTGTCCCTGTGTCTCTGTCTCTGAGTCTCTGTCTGTGTGTCTTTGTCTCTGTGTCTGTGTCTCATTGTCTCTGTGTCTGTGTCCCTGTCTCTGTGTCTCTCTCTCTCTGTCTCTGCCTCGGAATCTCTGTCTCTGTGTCTCTGTCCCAGAGTCTCCGTCTCTGTGTCCCTGTCTCTGTGTCTCTGTCCCTGTGTCTCGGTCTCTGTGTCTCTGTCTCTGTGTCCCTGTCACTGTGTCTCTGTCCCTGTGTCTCTGCCTCTGTGTCTCTGTCACTATGTCTCTGTCTCTGTCTCTGCTTCTCTTTCTGTGTGTCTCTGTCTCTGTGCCTCTGTCTCTGTTTCTCTTTCTCTGTGTCTCTGTTCCTGTGTCTCCGTCTCCGTGTCTCTGTCTCTCTCTCTCGTTGTCTCTGCCCCTGTGACTCTGTCTCTCTGTCCCTGACTCTGCGTCTCCGTCTCTGTGTCTCTGTCTCTGTGTCCCTGTCTCTGTGTCGCTGTCTCTGTGTCTCTGTTTCTGTGTCTCCGTCCCTGCCTCCGTCTCTGTGTTTCTGTATCTGTCTCTGTGACTCCGCTTCCGTGTCCCAGTCTCTGTGTCTCTGTCCCTGTGTCTCCGTCTCTGTGTCTCTCCTCTGTCTCTGTGTGTGTGTCTCTGTCTCTGAGTCTCTGTCTCTGTGACTCTGTCTATGTCTCTGTCTCTGTCTCTGTTTCTTTTTCTCTGTGTCCCTGTCTCTGTGACTCTGTCTCTGTCTCTGTTTCTCGTTCTATGTGTCTCTGTCCCTGTGTCTCCGTATCTGTGTCTCTGTCTCTGTGTCCCAATCCCTGTGTCTCTGCCTCTGAATCTCTGTCCCTGTGTCCCTGTCTCTGTTTCTCCGTCTCTGTGTCTCTGTCTCTCTCACTGTGTCTCTGTCTCTCTCACTGTGTCCCTGTCTCTGTTTCTATGTCTCTGTATCACTGTCTCTGTGTCTCTGTCTCTGTATCTGTGTCTCTGTGTCTCTGCCTCTGTGTCCCTGTCTCTGTGTCTCTGTCTCTGTGTCTCTGTCTCTGTGTCTCTGTCTCTGTCTATTTGTCTCCGTCTCTGCCTCCGTCTCTGTGTCTCTGTCACTGTCTCTGTGACTCTGTCTCTGTGTCTCTGTCTCTGTGTCTCTGTCTTTGTGTCTCTGTCCCTGTGTCTCCGTCCCTGTGTCTGTGTCTCTCTCTCTCGGTGTCTCTGTGCCTGTGTCTCCGTCTCTGTGTCTCTGTCTCTGTGTCTCTGTGTCTCTGTCTCTGTCTCTGTGACTCTGTCTCCGTGTCCCTGTCTCTGTGTCTCTGTCCCTGTGTCTCCGTCTCTGTGTCTCTGTGTCTGTCTCTGTGTGCGTGTCTCTATCTCTGAGTCTCTGTCTCTGTGACTCTATCTTTGTCTCTGTCCCTGTGTCTCTGCCTTTGTGTGTCTGTCACTATGTCTCTGTCTCTGTCTCTGCTTCTCTTTCTCTGTGTCTCTGTCCCTGTGTCTCTGTCTCTGTGTCTCTGTCTATGTGTCTCTGTCTCCGTGGGTCTGTCTCCGTGCCTCTGCCTATTTATCTGTCTCTGCGTCTCTGTCACTGCATCTCTGTCTCTGTGTCTCTGTCTCTGAGTCCCTCTGTCTGCGTCCCTGTCTCTGTGTCTCTGTCCTTGTGTCTCCGTCTCTGTGTCCCTGTCTCTGTGTCTCGGTCTCTATGTCTCTGTCTCTGTGTCTCTGCCTCTGAATCTCTGTCTCTGTGTCTCTGTCCCAGAGTCTCTGTCTCTGTGTCTCTGTCTCTGAGTCTCTGTCTCTGTGTCCCCGTCTCTGTGTCTCTGTCCCTGTGTCTCCGTCTCTGTGTCTCTGTCTCTGTCTCTGTGTCTCTGCCTCTGTGTCTCTGCCTCTGTGTCTCTGTCTCTGTGTCCCTGTCTCCGTGTCTCTGCATCTGAATCTCTGTCTCTGTTTCTCTGTCCCACCGTCTCCGTGTATGTGTCTCTGTCTCTGTGTCTCTGTCCCTGTGTCTCTGTCTCTGTGTCTCTGTCTCTGTGTCTCTGTCTCTGTGTCTCTGTCTCTGTGTCTCTGTCTCTGTGTCTCAGGTTTTGTGTCTCTGTCTCTGTGTCTCTGTCTCTGTGTCTCTGTATCTGTGTCTCTGTCTCTGTGTCTCTGTCTCTGTGTCTCTGTCTCTGTGTCTCTGTCTCTGTGTCTCTGTCTCTGTGTCTCTGTCTCTGTGTCTCTGTCTCTGTGTCTCTGTCTCTGTGTCTATGTCTCTGTGCCTCTGTCCCTGTGTCTCTGTCCCTGGGTCACTCTCTCTGTGTCCCTGTCTCTGTGTCTCTGTCCCTGTGTCTCCGTCTCTGTGTCCCGGTCTCTGTGTCTCCGTCTCAGTGTCTCTGTCTCTGTGTCTCTGTCTCTGTGTCTCTGACTCTGTGTCTCTGTCTCTGTGTCTATGTCTCTGTGTCTCTGTATCTTTGTCTCTGTCTCTGTGCCTCTGTCTCCGTCTCTGTATCTCCGTTTCTGTGTCTCTCTCCCTGTGTCGCTGTCTCCGAATCTCTGTCTCTGTGTCTGGGTCTCTGTGTCTCTGTCTCTGTGTCTCTGTCTCTGTGTCTATGCCTCTGTGCATATGTCCCTGTCTCTGTGTCTCTGTCTCTGTGTCTCTGTCTCTGTGTCTCTGTCTCTGTGTCTCTGTCTCTGTGTCTCTGTCTCTGTGTCTCTGTCGCTTTGTCTCTGTCTCTGTGTCTCTGTCTCTGTGTCTCTGTCTCTGTGTCTCTGTCTCTGTGTCTCTGTCTCCGTGGGTCTCTCTCCGTGTCTGTGTCTCGGTGAATCTGTCCCTGTGTCTCTGCCTCTGTGTCTATGTCTCTGTGCCTCTGTCCCTGTGTCTCTGTCTCTGTGTCTCTGTCTCTGTTTCCCTGTCTTTGTGTCTCTGTTCCTGTGTCTCTGTCTCTGTGTCTCGGTCTCTGTGTCTCTGACTCTGTGAATATATCCACGTGTCGCTGTCTCTGTGTCTCTGTTTCTTTGTCTCTCTCCCTGCGTCCATGTCTCTGTGTCTCTGTCTCTGTGACTCTGCATCTGTGTCTCCGTCGCTGTCTCTGTGTCTCTGTCTCTGAGTCTCTGTCTCTGTGTCTCTGTCTCTGTGTCTATGTCTCCGTGTCTCCGTCTCTGCGTCTCTTTGTTTGTGTCTCTGTCTCCGTCTCTGTGTCTTTGTCTCTGTATCTCTGTCCCTGTGCCACGGTCACTGTATCTCGGTCTCTGTGTCTCCGTCTCTGTGTCTCTGCCTCCGTGTCTCTGCCTCTTTGTCTCTGTCTCTGTGTCTCTCTCTCTGTGTCTCTGTCCCAGAGTCTCCGTCTCTGCGTCTCGGTGTCTGTGGCTCTGTCTCCGTGTCTCTGCCCCTGTGTCTCTGTCTCCGAATCTCTGTCTCTGTGCCTGGGTCTCTGAGTCTCTGTCTCTGTGTCTCTGTCTCTGTGTCTCTGTCTCTGTGGCTCTGTCTCTGTGTCCCTGTCTCTGTGTCTCTGTCTCTGTGTCTCTGTCTCTGTGTCTCTGTCTCTGTGTCTCTGTGTCTCTGTCTCTGTGTCTCTCTCTCTGTGCTTCTGTCTCTGTGTCTCTGTCCCTGTGTCTCTGTCTATGAGTCACTCTCTCTGTCTCCCTGTCTCTGTGTCTCTGTGTCTGTGTCTCTGCCTCTATGTCCCTGTCTCTGTGTCTGTGTGTCTGTGTCTCTGCCTCTATGTCCCTGTCTCTGTGTCTCTGTGTCTGTGTCTCTGCCTCTATGTCCCTGCCTCTGTGTTTCTGTCTCTGTGTCTCTGTCTCTGTCTCTGTGTCTCTGTCCCTGTTTCTCTTTCTCTGTGTCCCCGTCTCTGTGTCCCTGTCTCTGTCTCTGTCTCTGTCTCTGTCTCTGTGTCTCTGTCTCTGTGACTCTGTCTCTGTCTCTGTCTCTGTCCCTGTTTCTCTTTCTCTGTGTCCCTGTCTCTGTGTCCCTGTCTCTGTGTCCCTGTCTCTGTCTCTGTCTCTGCTTCTCTTTCTCTCTCTGTCCCTGCCTCTGAATCTCTGTCTCTGTGCCTCTGTCCCAGAGTATCCGTCTCTGTGTCCCTGTCTCTGTGTCTCTGTCCCTGTGTCTCCGTCTCTGTGTCTCTGTCACTGTCTCTCTGTCTCTGTCTCTGCTTCTCTTTCTCTGTGTCTCTGTCCCTGTGTCTCTGTCTGTGTGTCTATGTGTCTCTGTCTCTGTATCTCTGTCTCTGCGTCTCTGTCTCTGTGTCTCCGTCTCTGCCTCCCTGTCAGTGTGTCTCTGTCTCTGTCTCTGTGTATCTGCCTCTGTGCCTCCCTCCCTGTGTCACGGTCCCTGTGTTACCGTCTCTGTGTCTCGACCTCTGTGTCTCTGTCTCTGTGTCTCTGCCTCTGAATCTCTGTCTCTGTGTCTCTGTCCCAGACTCTCTGTCTCTGTGTCTCCGTCTCTGAGTCTCTGTCTCTGTGTCCCCGTCTCTGTGTCTCTGTCCCTGTGTCTCCGTCTGTGTGTCTCTGTCTCTGTCTCTGTGTCTCTGCCTCTGTGTCTCTGTCTCTGTGTCTCAGGGTGTGTGTCTCTGTCTCTGTGTCTCTGTCTCTGTGTCTCTGTCTCCGTGTCTCTGTCTCCGTGTCTCTGTCTCTGTGTCTCTGTCTCTGTGTCTATGTCTCTGTGCCTCTGTCCCTGTGTCTCTGTCCCTGGGTCACTCTCTCTGTGTCCCTGTCTCTGTGTCTCTGTCCCTGTGTCTCCGTCTCTGTGTCTCGGTCTCTGTGTCTCCGTCTCTGTATCTCCGTTTCTGTGTCTCTCTCCCTGTGTCGCTGTCTCCGAATCTCTGTCTCTGTGTCTGGGTCTCTGTGTCTCTGTCTCTGTGTCTCTGTCTCTGTGTCTATGCCTCTGTGCATATGTCCCTGTGTCTCTGTCCCTGAGTCACTCTCTCTGTGTCCCTGTCTCTGTGTCTCTGTCTCTGTGTCTCTGTCTCTGTGTCTCTGTCTCTGTGTCTCTGTCTCTGTGTCTCTGTCTCTGTGTCTCTGTCTCTGTGTCTCTGTCTCTGTGTCTCTGTCTCTGTGTCTCTGTCTCTGTGTCTCTGTCTCTGTGTCTCTGTCTCCGTGGGTCTCTCTCCGTGTCTGTGTCTCGGTGAATCTGTCCCTGTGTCTCTGCCTCTGTGTCCCTGTCTCTGTGTCTCTGTCCCTTTGTCTCCGTCTCTGTGTCTCTACATCTGAGACTCTGTCTCTGTGTCTCTGTCTCCGTGGGTCTCTCTCCGTGCCTCTGTCTCTGTGAATCCGTCCATGTGCCTCTGTCCCTGTGTCCCTGTCTCTGTGTCTCTGTCCCTGTTTCTCTTTCTCTGTGTCCCCGTCTCTGTGTCTCTGTCTCTGTCTCTGTCTCTGTCTCTGTCTCTGTCTCTGTCTCTGTCTCTGTTTCTCTGTCTCTGTTTCCCTGTCTCTGTGTCTCTGTTCCTGTGTCTCTGTCTCTGTGTCTCGGTCTCTGTGTCTCTGACTCTGTGAATATATCCACGTGTCGCTGTCTCTGTGTCTCTGTTTCTTTGTCTCTCTCCCTGCGTCCATGTCTCTGTGTCTCTGTCTCTGTGACTCTGCATCTGTGTCTCTGTCGCTGTCTCTGTGTCTCTGTCTCTGAGTCTCTGTCTCTGTGTCTCTGTCTCTGTGTCTATGTCTCCGTGTCTCCGTCTCTGCGTCTCTTTGTTTGTGTCTCTGTCTCCGTCTCTGTGTCTTTGTCTCTGTATCTCTGTCCCTGTGCCACGGTCACTGTATCTCGGTCTCTGTGTCTCCGTCTCTGTGTCTCTGCCTCCGTGTCTCTGTCGCTGTGTCTCTCGCTCTGTGTCTCTGCCTCTGTGTCCCTCTCTCTGTGTCTCTGTCTCTGTGTCTCTGTCTCTGTGAATATGTCTATGTGTCGCTGTCTCTGTGTCTCTGTTCCTGTGTCTCTGTCTCTGTGTCTCTGTCTCTGTGTCTCTGCCTCCGCGTCTCAGTCTCTGTGTCTCTGCCTCCGCGTCTCAGTCTCTGTGTCTATTCCTTTGTGTCTGTGCCTCCGTGTCTCTGTCTCTGTGTCTATCTCTCTGTGTCCCTGTCTCTGTCTCTGTGTCTCTGTGTCTCTGTCTCTGTGTCTCTGAACACTGTCTCTGTTTCTCTTTCTCTGTGTCTCTGTCTCTGCGTCTCTGTCTCTGTGTCTCTGTCTCTGAGTCTCTATCTCTGTGTCCCTGTCTCTGCGTCTCTGTCCTTGTGTCTCCGCCTCTGTGTCTCTGTCTCTGTGTCTCTGTCTCTGTGTCTCTGTCTCTGTCTCTGTGTCTCTGTCGCTTAGTCTTTGTCTATATGTCACTGTCTCTGTGTCTCTGTCCCTGTGTCACCGTCTCTGTGTCTCTCTCTCTGTGTCTCTGCCTCTGAATCTCTGTCTCTGTGTCTCTGTCCCAGAGTCTCCGTCTCTGTGTCTCGGTGTCTGTGGCTCTGTCTCCGTGTCTCTGCCTCCGTGTCTCTGTCTTTTTCTCTCCATCCATGTGTCTGCCTCTGAATCTATGTCTACGTGTCTCTGTCCCAGAGTCTCCGTCTCTGTGTCTAGGTGTCTGTGGCTCTGTCTCCGTGTCGCTGCCTCCGTGTCTCTGCCTCCGTGTCTCTGTCTCTTTGTCTCTGTCTCTGTGTCTCTCTCCCTGTGCCTCTGTCCCAGAGTCTCCGTCTCTGCGTCTCGGTGTCTGTGGCTCTGTCTCCGTGTCTCTGCCCCTGTGTCTCTGTCTCCGAATCTCTGTCTCTGTGCCTGGGTCTCTGAGTCTCTGTCTCTGTGTCTCTGTCTCTGTGTCTCTGTCTCTGTGTCTCTGTCTCTGTGTCTCTGTCCCTGTGTCTCTGTCTCTGTGTCTCTGTCTCTGTGTCTATGCCTCTGTGTCTCTGTCTCTGTGTCTCTGTCTCTGTGTCTCTGTCTCTGTGTCTCTGTCTCTGTGTCTCTGTCTCTGTGTCTCTGTCTCTGTGTCTCTGTCTCTGTGTCTCTGTCTCTGCGTCTCTGTCCTTGTGTCTCCGCCTCTGTGTCTCTGTCTCTGTGTCTCTGTCTCTGTGTCTCTGTCTCTGTGTCTCTGTCTCTGTCTCTGTGTCTCTGTCGCTTAGTCTTTGTCTATATGTCACTGTCTCTGTGTCTCTGTCCCTGTGTCACCGTCTCTGTGTCTCTCTCTCTGTGTCTCTGCCTCTGAATCTCTGTCTCTGCGTCTCTGTCCCAGAGTCTCCGTCTCTGTCTCGGTGTCTGTGGCTCTGTCTCCGTGTCGCTGCCTCCGTGTCTCTGCCTCCGTGTCTCTGTCTCTTTGTCTCTGTCTCTGTGCCTCTCTCCCTGTGTCTCTGTCCCAGAGTCTCCGTCTCTGCGTCACGGTGTCTGTGGCTCTGTCTCCGTGTCTCTGCCCCTGTGTCTCTGTCTCCGAATCTCTGTCTCTGTGTCTGTGTCTCTGCCTCTATGTCCCTGTCTCTGTGTCTCTGTGTCTGTGTCTCTGCCTCTACGTCCCTGTCTCTGTGTCTCTGTGCCTGTGTCTCTGCCTCTTTGTCCCTGTCTCTGTGTCTCTGTCTCTGTGTCTCTGTCTCTGTCTCTGTGTCTCTGTTTCTGTATCTCCGTTTCTGTGTCTCTCTCCCTGTGTCTCTGTCTCCGAATCTCTGTCTCTGTGTCTGGGTCTCTGTGTCAGTGTCTCTGTGTCTCTGTCTCTGTGTCTATGCCTCTGTCCGTGTGTCTCTGTACCTGTGTCGCCGTCTCTGTGTCTCTGTCTCTATGTCTCTGTCTCTGTGTCTCTGTCTCTCTGTCTCTGTCCCTGTGTCTCCGTCTCTGTGTCTCTGTCCCAGAGTCTCCGTCTCTGTGTCCCTGTCTCTGTGTCTCTATCCCTGTATCTCCGTCTCTGTGTCTCTGTCTCTGTCTCTGTGTCTCTGTCTCTGTGTCTATGTCTCCGTGTCTCCGTCTCTGCGTCTCTTTGTTTGTGTCTCTGTCTCCGTCTCTGTGTCTTTGTCTCTGTATCTCTGTCCCTGTGCCACGGTCACTGTATCTCGGTCTCTGTGTCTCCGTCTCTGTGTCTCTGCCTCCGTGTCTCTGTCTCTTTGTCTCTGTCTCTGTGTCTCTCTCTCTGTGTCTCTGTCCCAGAGTCTCCGTCTCGGCGTCTCGGTGTCTGTGGCTCTGTCTCCGTGTCTCTGCCCCTGTGTCTCTGTCTCCGAATCTCTGTCTCTGTGCCTGGGTCTCTGAGTCTCTGTCTCTGTGTCTCTGTCTCTGTGTCTCTGTCTCTGTGGCTCTGTCTCTGTGTCCCTGTCTCTGTGTCTCTGTCTCTGTGTCTCTGTCTCTGTGTCTCTGTCTCTGTGTCTCTGTGTCTCTGTCTCTGTGTCTCTCTCTCTGTGCTTCTGTCTCTGTGTCTCTGTCCCTGTGTCTCTGTCTATGAGTCACTCTCTCTGTCTCCCTGTCTCTGTGTCTCTGTGTCTGTGTCTCTGCCTCTATGTCCCTGTCTCTGTGTCTGTGTGTCTGTGTCTCTGCCTCTATGTCCCTGTCTCTGTGTCTCTGTGTCTGTGTCTCTGCCTCTATGTCCCTGTCTCTGTGTCTCTGTCTCTGTGTCTCTGTCTCTGTGTCTCTGTCCCTGTTTCTCTTTCTCTGTGTCCCCGTCTCTGTGTCCCTGTCTCTGTCTCTGTCTCTGTCTCTGTCTCTGTCTCTGTGTCTCTGTCGCTGTGTCTCTGTCTCTGTGTCTCTGTCTCTGTTTCCCTGTCTCTGTGTCTCTGTTCCTGTGTCTCTGTCTCTGTGTTTCGGTCTCTGTGTCTCTGACTCTGTGAATATATCCACGTGTCGCTGTCTCTGTGTATCTGTCTCTGTGTCTGTATCTCTGTCTCTCTCTCTCTGTGTCTCTGTCTCTGTTTCTCTTTCTCTGTGTCTCTGTCTCTGTCTCTGTGTGCGTGTCTCTGTCTCTGAGTCTCTGTCTCTGTGACTCTGTCTCTGTCTCTGTCTCTGTCCCTGTTTCTCTTTCTCTGTGTCCCTGTCTCTGTGTCCCTGTCTCTGTGTCCCTGTCTCTGTCTCTGTCTCTGCTTCTCTTTCTCTCTCTGTCCCTGCCTCTGAATCTCTGTCTCTGTGCCTCTGTCCCAGAGTATCCGTCTCTGTGTCCCTGTCTCTGTGTCTCTGTCCCTGTGTCTCCGTCTCTGTGTCTCTGTCACTGTCTCTCTGTCTCTGTCTCTGCTTCTCTTTCTCTGTGTCTCTGTCCCTGTGTCTCTGTCTGTGTGTCTATGTGTCTCTGTCTCTGTATCTCTGTCTCTGCGTCTCTGTCTCTGTGTCTCCGTCTCTGCCTCCCTGTCAGTGTGTGTCTGTCTCTGTCTCTGTGTATCTGCCTCTGTGCCTCCCTCCCTGTGTCACGGTCCCTGTGTTACCGTCTCTGTGTCTCGACCTCTGTGTCTCTGTCTCTGTGTCTCTGCCTCTGAATCTCTGTCTCTGTGTCTCTGTCCCAGACTCTCTGTCTCTGTGTCTCCGTCTCTGAGTCTCTGTCTCTGTGTCCCCGTCTCTGTGTCTCTGTCCCTGTGTCTCCGTCTGTGTGTCTCTGTCTCTGTCTCTGTGTCTCTGCCTCTGTGTCTCTGCCTCTGTGTCTCTGCCTCTGTGTCTCTGTCTCTGTGTCCTTGTCTCCGTGTCTCTGCATCTGAATCTCTGTCTCTGTTTCTCTGTCCCACCGTCTCCGTGTGTGTGTCTCTGTCTCTGTGTCTCTGTCCCTGTGTCTCTGTCTCTGTGTCTCTGTGTCTGTGTCTCTGTCTCTGTGTCTCTGTCTCTGTGTCTCTGTCTCTGTGTCTCTGTCTCTGTGTCTCTGTCTCTGTGTCTCAGGGTGTGTGTCTCTGTCTCTGTGTCTCTGTCTCTGTGTCTCTGTCTCTGTGCCTCTGTCCCTGTGTCTCTGTCCCTGGGTCACTCTCTCTGTGTCCCTGTCTCTGTGTCTCTGTCCCTGTGTCTCCGTCTCTGTGTCTCGGTCTCTGTGTCTCCGTCTCTGTATCTCCGTTTCTGTGTCTCTCTCCCTGTGTCGCTGTCTCCGAATCTCTGTCTCTGTGTCTGGGTCTCTGTGTCTCTGTCTCTGTGTCTCTGTCTCTGTGTCTATGCCTCTGTGCATATGTCCCTGTGTCTCTGTCCCTGAGTCACTCTCTCTGTGTCCCTGTCTCTGTGTCTCTGTCTCTGTGTCTCTGTCTCTGTGTCTCTGTCTCTGTGTCTCTGTCTCTGTGTCTCTGTCTCTGTGTCTCTGTCTCTGTGTCTCTGTCTCTGTGTCTCTGTCTCTGTGTCTCTGTCTCTGTGTCTCTGACTCTGTGTCTCTGTCTCCGTGGGTCTCTCTCCGTGTCTGTGTCTCGGTGAATCTGTCCCTGTGTCTCTGCCTCTGTGTCCCTGTCTCTGTGTCTCTGTCCCTTTGTCTCCGTCTCTGTGTCTCTACATCTGAGACTCTGTCTCTGTGTCTCTGTCTCCGTGGGTCTCTCTCCGTGCCTCTGTGAATCCGTCCATGTGCCTCTGTCCCTGTGTCCCTGTCTCTGTGTCTCTGTCCCTGTTTCTCTTTCTCTGTGTCCCCGTCTCTGTGTCTCTGTCTCTGTCTCTGTCTCTGTCTCTGTCTCTGTCTCTGTCTCTGTCTCTGTCTCTGTTTCTCTGTCTCTGTTTCCCTGTCTCTGTGTCTCTGTTCCTGTGTCTCTGTCTCTGTGTCTCGGTCTCTGTGTCTCTGACTCTGTGAATATATCCACGTGTCGCTGTCTCTGTGTCTCTGTTTCTTTGTCTCTGTCCCTGTGTCTCCGTCTCTGTGTCTCGGTCTCTGTGTCTCCGTCTCTGTATCTCCGTTTCTGTGTCTCTCTCCCTGTGTCGCTGTCTCCGAATCTCTGTCTCTGTGTCTGGGTCTCTGTGTCTCTGTCTCTGTGTCTCTGTCTCTGTGTCTATGCCTCTGTGCATATGTCCCTGTGTCTCTGTCCCTGAGTCACTCTCTCTGTGTCCCTGTCTCTGTGTCTCTGTCCCTGTCTCTCCGTCTCTGTGTCTCTGTCTCTGTGTCTCGGTCTCTATGTCTCTGTCTCCGTGTCTCTGCCTCTGTGACTCTGTCTCTGTGTCTCTGTTTCTGTGTTTCCGTCCCTGCCTCCGTCTCTGTGTCTCTGTCTCTGTCTCTGTGACTCTGTCTCCGTGTCCCTGTCTCTGTGTCTCTGTCCCTGTGTCTCCGTCTCTGTCTCTCTGTCTCTGTCTCTGTCTCTGTGTCTCTGTCTCTGTGTCCCTGTCTCTGTGTCGCTGTCTCTGTGTCTCTGTTTCTGTGTCTCCGTCCCTGCCTCCGTCTCTGTGTTTCTGTATCTGTCTCTGTGACTCTGTCTCCGTGTCCCTGTCTCTGTGTCTCTGTCCCTGTGTCTCCGTCTCTGTGTCTCTGTCTCTGTCTCTGTGTGTGTGTCTCTGTATCTGAGTCTCTGTCTCTGTGACTCTGTCTATGTCTCTGTCTCTGTCTCTGTTTCTCTTTCTCTGTGTCCCTGTCTCTGTGACTCTGTCTCTGTCTCTGTTTCTCTTTCTATGTGTCTCTGTCCCTGTGTCTCCGTATCTGTGTCTCTGTCTCTGTGTCCCAATCCCTGTGTCTCTGCCTCTGAATCTCTGTCCCTGTGTCCCTGTCTCTGTTTCTCCGTCTCTGTGCCTCTGTCTCTCTCACTGTGTCTCTGTCTCTCTCACTGTGTCCCTGTCTCTGTTTCTCTGTCTCTGTATCACTGTCTCTGTGTCTCTGTCTCTGTATCTGTGTCTCTGTGTCTCTGCCTCTGTGTCCCTGTCTCTGTGTCTCTGTCTCTGTGTCTCTGTCTCTGTGTCTCTGTCTCTGTGTCTCTGTCTCTGGCTATTTGTCTCCGTCTCTGCCTCCGTCTCTGTGTCTCTGTCACTGTCTCTGTGACTCTGTCTCTGTGTCCCTGTCTCTGTGTCTCTGTCCCTGTGTCTCCGTCTCTGTGTCTCTGTCTCTGTGTCTCTGTCTTTGTGTCTCTGTCCCTGTGTCTCCGTCTCTGTGTCTGCGTCTCTCTCTCGGTGTCCCTGTCTCTGTGTCTCCGTCTCTGTCTCCGTCTCTGTGTCTCTGTCTCTGTCTCTGTGACTCTGTCTCTGTCCCTGTGTCTCTGTCTCTGTGTCTCTGTCTCTGTGTCTCGGTCTCTGTGTCCCTGTCTCTGTGTCTCTGTCTCAGTGTCTCTGTGTCTGTGTCCCTGTCTCTGTGTCTATGCCTCTGTCTCTGTGTCTCCGTTTCTGTGTCTCTCTCCCAGAGTCTCTGTCTCTGAATCTCTGTCATTGTGTCTTTGTCTCTGTGACTCTGTCTCTGTGTCTCTGTCCCTGTGTCTCCGTCTCTGTGTCTCTCTCTCTGTGTCTCTGTCTATCTGTCTCTGTCTCCGTGGGTCTCTGTCTCTGTATCTCTGTCTCTGTGTCTCTGTCTCTGTATCTCTGCCTCTGTGACTCTGTCTCTGTGTCTCTGTTTCTGTGTTTCCGTCCCTGCCTCCGTCTCTGTGTCTCTGTCTCTGTCTCTGTGACTCTGTCTCCGTGTCCCTGTCTCGGTGTCTCTGTCCCTGTGTCTCCGTCTCTGTGTCACAGTCTCTGTGTCTCTGTCTCTGTGTCTCTGTCTCCGTCTCTCTCTCTGTGTCTCTGTCTCTGTGTCTCTTTCTCTGTGTCTATGCCTCTGTCCGTGTCTCTCTGTACCTGTGTCTCCGGCTCTGTGTCGCGGTCTCTATGTCTCTGTCTCTGTGTCTCTGTCTCGGTGTCTCAGTCCCTGTGTCTACGTCTCTATGTCTCTGCATCTGAATCTCTGTCTCTGTTTCTCTGTTTCTCGGTCTCTGTCCCTGTCTCCGTGTCTCTCTCTCTGAGTCTCTCTCTCTCTGTCTATGTCTCTGTGCCTCTGTCTCTGTCTCTGTCTCTGTCCCTGTTTCTCTTTCTCTGTGTCCCTGTCTCTGTGTCTCTGTCTCTGTCTCTGTCTCTGTCTCTGTCTCTGTCCCTGTTTCTCTTTCTCTGTGTCCCTGTCTCTGTGTCTCTGTCTCTGTCTCTGTCTCTGTCTCTGTCTCTGTTTCTCTGTCTCTGTCTCCCTGTCGCTGTGTCTCTCTCTCTCTGTCTCTGCCTCGGAATCTCTGTCTCTGTGTCTCTGTCCCAGAGTCTCCGTCTCTGTGTCCCTGTCTCTGTGTCTCTGTCCCTGTGTCTCCGTCTCTGTGTCTCTGTCTCTGTCTCTGTGTCTCTGCCTCTGTATCTCTCTCTCTGTGTCTCTGTCTCTGTGTCTCTGTCTCTGTGTCTATGCCTCTGTCTCGGTGTCTCAGTCCCTGTGTCTACGTCTCTGTGTCGCTGCATCTGAATCTCTGTCTCTGTTTCTCTGTCTCTGTGTCTCTGTCTCTGTCTCTGTGTCTCTCTCTCTGAGTCTCTCTCGCTGTGTCCCTGTCTCTGTGCCTCTGTCCCTGTGTCTCTGTCTCTGAGTCACTCTCTCTGTGTCCGTGTCTCTGTGTCTCTGTCCCTGTGTCTCCGTCTCTGTGTCTCTGTCTCTGTGTCTCTGTCTCTGTCTCTGTCCCTGTGTCTCTGTCTCTGAGTCTCTGTCTGTGTGTCTTTGTCTCTGTGTCTGTGTCTCATTGTCTCTGTGTCTGTGTCCCTGTCTCTGTGTCTCTCTCTCTCTGTCTCTGCCTCGGAATCTCTGTCTCTGTGTCTCTGTCCCAGAGTCTCCGTCTCTGTGTCCCTGTCTCTGTGTCTCTGTCCCTGTGTCTCGGTCTCTGTGTCTCTGTCTCTGTGTCCCTGTCACTGTGTCTCTGTCCCTGTGTCTCTGCCTCTGTGTCTCTGTCACTATGTCTCTGTCTCTGTCTCTGCTTCTCTTTCTGTGTGTCTCTGTCTCTGTGCCTCTGTCTCTGTTTCTCTTTCTCTGTGTCTCTGTTCCTGTGTCTCCGTCTCCGTGTCTCTGTCTCTCTCTCTCGTTGTCTCTGCCCCTGTGACTCTGTCTCTCTGTCCCTGACTCTGCGTCTCCGTCTCTGTGTCTCTGTCTCTGTGTCCCTGTCTCTGTGTCGCTGTCTCTGTGTCTCTGTTTCTGTGTCTCCGTCCCTGCCTCCGTCTCTGTGTTTCTGTATCTGTCTCTGTGACTCCGCTTCCGTGTCCCTGTCTCTGTGTCTCTGTCCCTGTGTCTCCGTCTCTGTGTCTCTCCTCTGTCTCTGTGTGTGTGTCTCTGTCTCTGAGTCTCTGTCTCTGTGACTCTGTCTATGTCTCTGTCTCTGTCTCTGTTTCTTTTTCTCTGTGTCCCTGTCTCTGTGACTCTGTCTCTGTCTCTGTTTCTCGTTCTATGTGTCTCTGTGCCTGTGTCTCCGTATCTGTGTCTCTGTCTCTGTGTCCCAATCCCTGTGTCTCTGCCTCTGAATCTCTGTCCCTGTGTCCCTGTCTCTGTTTCTCCGTCTCTGTGTCTCTGTCTCTCTCACTGTGTCTCTGTCTCTCTCACTGTGTCCCTGTCTCTGTTTCTATGTCTCTGTATCACTGTCTCTGTGTCTCTGTCTCTGTATCTGTGTCTCTGTGTCTCTGCCTCTGTGTCCCTGTCTCTGTGTCTCTGTCTCTGTGTCTCTGTCTCTGTGTCTCTGTCTCTGTCTATTTGTCTCCGTCTCTGCCTCCGTCTCTGTGTCTCTGTCACTGTCTCTGTGACTCTGTCTCTGTGTCTCTGTCTCTGTGTCTCTGTCTTTGTGTCTCTGTCCCTGTGTCTCCGTCCCTGTGTCTGTGTCTCTCTCTCTCGGTGTCTCTGTGCCTGTGTCTCCGTCTCTGTGTCTCTGTCTCTGTGTCTCTGTCTCTGTGTCTCTGTCTATGTGTCTCTGTCTCCGTGGGTCTGTCTCCGTGCCTCTGCCTATTTATCTGTCTCTGCGTCTCTGTCACTGCATCTCTGTCTCTGTGTCTCTGTCTCTGAGTCCCTCTGTCTGCGTCCCTGTCTCTGTGTCTCTGTCCTTGTGTCTCCGTCTCTGTGTCCCTGTCTCTGTGTCTCGGTCTCTATGTCTCTGTCTCTGTGTCTCTGCCTCTGAATCTCTGTCTCTGTGTCTCTGTCCCAGAGTCTCTGTCTCTGTGTCTCTGTCTCTGAGTCTCTGTCTCTGTGTCCCCGTCTCTGTGTCTCTGTCCCTGTGTCTCCGTCTCTGTGTCTCTGTCTCTGTCTCTGTGTCTCTGCCTCTGTGTCTCTGCCTCTGTGTCTCTGTCTCTGTGTCCCTGTCTCCGTGTCTCTGCATCTGAATCTCTGTCTCTGTTTCTCTGTCCCACCGTCTCCGTGTATGTGTCTCTGTCTCTGTGTCTCTGTCCCTGTGTCTCTGTCTCTGTGTCTCTGTCTCTGTGTCTCTGTCTCTGTGTCTCTGTCTCTGTGTCTCTGTCTCTGTGTCTCAGGTTTTGTGTCTCTGTCTCTGTGTCTCTGTCTCTGTGTCTCTGTATCTGTGTCTCTGTCTCTGTGTCTCTGTCTCTGTGTCTCTGTCTCTGTGTCTCTGTCTCTGTGTCTCTGTCTCTGTGTCTCTGTCTCTGTGTCTCTGTCTCTGTGTCTCTGTCTCTGTGTCTCTGTCTCTGTGTCTATGTCTCTGTGCCTCTGTCCCTGTGTCTCTGTCCCTGGGTCACTCTCTCTGTGTCCCTGTCTCTGTGTCTCTGTCCCTGTGTCTCCGTCTCTGTGTCCCGGTCTCTGTGTCTCCGTCTCAGTGTCTCTGTCTCTGTGTCTCTGTCTCTGTGTCTCTGACTCTGTGTCTCTGTCTCTGTGTCTATGTCTCTGTGTCTCTGTATCTTTGTCTCTGTCTCTGTGCCTCTGTCTCCGTCTCTGTATCTCCGTTTCTGTGTCTCTCTCCCTGTGTCGCTGTCTCCGAATCTCTGTCTCTGTGTCTGGGTCTCTGTGTCTCTGTCTCTGTGTCTCTGTCTCTGTGTCTATGCCTCTGTGCATATGTCCCTGTCTCTGTGTCTCTGTCTCTGTGTCTCTGTCTCTGTGTCTCTGTCTCTGTGTCTCTGTCTCTGTGTCTCTGTCTCTGTGTCTCTGTCTCTGTGTCTCTGTCGCTTTGTCTCTGTCTCTGTGTCTCTGTCTCTGTGTCTCTGTCTCTGTGTCTCTGTCTCTGTGTCTCTGTCTCCGTGGGTCTCTCTCCGTGTCTGTGTCTCGGTGAATCTGTCCCTGTGTCTCTGCCTCTGTGTCTATGTCTCTGTGCCTCTGTCCCTGTGTCTCTGTCTCTGTGTCTCTGTCTCTGTTTCCCTGTCTTTGTGTCTCTGTTCCTGTGTCTCTGTCTCTGTGTCTCGGTCTCTGTGTCTCTGACTCTGTGAATATATCCACGTGTCGCTGTCTCTGTGTCTCTGTTTCTTTGTCTCTCTCCCTGCGTCCATGTCTCTGTGTCTCTGTCTCTGTGACTCTGCATCTGTGTCTCTGTCGCTGTCTCTGTGTCTCTGTCTCTGAGTCTCTGTCTCTGTGTCTCTGTCTCTGTGTCTATGTCTCCGTGTCTCCGTCTCTGCGTCTCTTTGTTTGTGTCTCTGTCTCCGTCTCTGTGTCTTTGTCTCTGTATCTCTGTCCCTGTGCCACGGTCACTGTATCTCGGTCTCTGTGTCTCCGTCTCTGTGTCTCTGCCTCCGTGTCTCTGTCTCTTTGTCTCTGTCTCTGTGTCTCTCTCTCTGTGTCTCTGTCCCAGAGTCTCCGTCTCTGCGTCTCGGTGTCTGTGGCTCTGTCTCCGTGTCTCTGCCCCTGTGTCTCTGTCTCCGAATCTCTGTCTCTGTGCCTGGGTCTCTGAGTCTCTGTCTCTGTGTCTCTGTCTCTGTGTCTCTGTCTCTGTGGCTCTGTCTCTGTGTCCCTGTCTCTGTGTCTCTGTCTCTGTGTCTCTGTCTCTGTGTCTCTGTCTCTGTGTCTCTGTGTCTCTGTCTCTGTGTCTCTCTCTCTGTGCTTCTGTCTCTGTGTCTCTGTCCCTGTGTCTCTGTCTATGAGTCACTCTCTCTGTCTCCCTGTCTCTGTGTCTCTGTGTCTGTGTCTCTGCCTCTATGTCCCTGTCTCTGCGTCTGTGTGTCTGTGTCTCTGCCTCTATGTCCCTGTCTCTGTGTCTCTGTGTCTGTGTCTCTGCCTCTATGTCCCTGTCTCTGTGTTTCTGTCTCTGTGTCTCTGTCTCTGTCTCTGTGTCTCTGTCCCTGTTTCTCTTTCTCTGTGTCCCCGTCTCTGTGTCCCTGTCTCTGTCTCTGTCTCTGTCTCTGTCTCTGTGTCTCTGTCTCTGTGACTCTGTCTCTGTCTCTGTCTCTGTCCCTGTTTCTCTTTCTCTGTGTCCCTGTCTCTGTGTCCCTGTCTCTGTGTCCCTGTCTCTGTCTCTGTCTCTGCTTCTCTTTCTCTCTCTGTCCCTGCCTCTGAATCTCTGTCTCTGTGCCTCTGTCCCAGAGTATCCGTCTCTGTGTCCCTGTCTCTGTGTCTCTGTCCCTGTGTCTCCGTCTCTGTGTCTCTGTCACTGTCTCTCTGTCTCTGTCTCTGCTTCTCTTTCTCTGTGTCTCTGTCCCTGTGTCTCTGTCTGTGTGTCTATGTGTCTCTGTCTCTGTATCTCTGTCTCTGCGTCTCTGTCTCTGTGTCTCCGTCTCTGCCTCCCTGTCAGTGTGTCTCTGTCTCTGTCTCTGTGTATCTGCCTCTGTGCCTCCCTCCCTGTGTCACGGTCCCTGTGTTACCGTCTCTGTGTCTCGACCTCTGTGTCTCTGTCTCTGTGTCTCTGCCTCTGAATCTCTGTCTCTGTGTCTCTGTCCCAGACTCTCTGTCTCTGTGTCTCCGTCTCTGAGTCTCTGTCTCTGTGTCCCCGTCTCTGTGTCTCTGTCCCTGTGTCTCCGTCTGTGTGTCTCTGTCTCTGTCTCTGTGTCTCTGCCTCTGTGTCTCTGCCTCTGTGTCTCTGCCTCTGTGTCTCTGTCTCTGTGTCCTTGTCTCCGTGTCTCTGCATCTGAATCTCTGTCTCTGTTTCTCTGTCCCACCGTCTCCGTGTGTGTGTCTCTGTCTCTGTGTCTCTGTCCCTGTGTCTCTGTCTCTGTGTCTCTGTGTCTGTGTCTCTGTCTCTGTGTCTCTGTCTCTGTGTCTCTGTCTCTGTGTCTCTGTCTCTGTGTCTCTGTCTCTGTGTCTCAGGGTGTGTGTCTCTGTCTCTGTGTCTCTGTCTCTGTGTCTCTGTCTCCGTGTCTCTGTCTCCGTGTCTCTGTCTCTGTGTCTCTGTCTCTGTGTCTATGTCTCTGTGCCTCTGTCCCTGTGTCTCTGTCCCTGGGTCACTCTCTCTGTGTCCCTGTCTCTGTGTCTCTGTCCCTGTGTCTCCGTCTCTGTGTCTCGGTCTCTGTGTCTCCGTCTCTGTATCTCCGTTTCTGTGTCTCTCTCCCTGTGTCGCTGTCTCCGAATCTCTGTCTCTGTGTCTGGGTCTCTGTGTCTCTGTCTCTGTGTCTCTGTCTCTGTGTCTATGCCTCTGTGCATATGTCCCTGTGTCTCTGTCCCTGAGTCACTCTCTCTGTGTCCCTGTCTCTGTGTCTCTGTCTCTGTGTCTCTGTCTCTGTGTCTCTGTCTCTGTGTCTCTGTCTCTGTGTCTCTGTCTCTGTGTCTCTGTCTCTGTGTCTCTGTCTCTGTGTCTCTGTCTCTGTGTCTCTGTCTCTGTGTCTCTGTCTCTGTGTCTCTGTCTCTGTGTCTCTGTCTCCGTGGGTCTCTCTCCGTGTCTGTGTCTCGGTGAATCTGTCCCTGTGTCTCTGCCTCTGTGTCCCTGTCTCTGTGTCTCTGTCCCTTTGTCTCCGTCTCTGTGTCTCTACATCTGAGACTCTGTCTCTGTGTCTCTGTCTCCGTGGGTCTCTCTCCGTGCCTCTGTCTCTGTGAATCCGTCCATGTGCCTCTGTCCCTGTGTCCCTGTCTCTGTGTCTCTGTCCCTGTTTCTCTTTCTCTGTGTCCCCGTCTCTGTGTCTCTGTCTCTGTCTCTGTCTCTGTCTCTGTCTCTGTCTCTGTCTCTGTCTCTGTTTCTCTGTCTCTGTTTCCCTGTCTCTGTGTCTCTGTTCCTGTGTCTCTGTCTCTGTGTCTCGGTCTCTGTGTCTCTGACTCTGTGAATATATCCACGTGTCGCTGTCTCTGTGTCTCTGTTTCTTTGTCTCTCTCCCTGCGTCCATGTCTCTGTGTCTCTGTCTCTGTGACTCTGCATCTGTGTCTCTGTCGCTGTCTCTGTGTCTCTGTCTCTGAGTCTCTGTCTCTGTGTCTCTGTCTCTGTGTCTATGTCTCCGTGTCTCCGTCTCTGCGTCTCTTTGTTTGTGTCTCTGTCTCCGTCTCTGTGTCTTTGTCTCTGTATCTCTGTCCCTGTGCCACGGTCACTGTATCTCGGTCTCTGTGTCTCCGTCTCTGTGTCTCTGCCTCCGTGTCTCTGTCGCTGTGTCTCTCGCTCTGTGTCTCTGCCTCTGTGTCCCTCTCTCTGTGTCTCTGTCTCTGTGTCTCTGTCTCTGTGAATATGTCTATGTGTCGCTGTCTCTGTGTCTCTGTTCCTGTGTCTCTGTCTCTGTGTCTCTGTCTCTGTGTCTCTGCCTCCGCGTCTCAGTCTCTGTGTCTCTGCCTCCGCGTCTCAGTCTCTGTGTCTATTCCTTTGTGTCTGTGCCTCCGTGTCTCTGTCTCTGTGTCTATCTCTCTGTGTCCCTGTCTCTGTCTCTGTGTCTCTGTGTCTCTGTCTCTGTGTCTCTGAACACTGTCTCTGTTTCTCTTTCTCTGTGTCTCTGTCTCTGCGTCTCTGTCTCTGTGTCTCTATCTCTGTGTCCCTGTCTCTGCGTCTCTGTCCTTGTGTCTCCGCCTCTGTGTCTCTGTCTCTGTGTCTCTGTCTCTGTGTCTCTGTCTCTGTCTCTGTGTCTCTGTCGCTTAGTCTTTGTCTATATGTCACTGTCTCTGTGTCTCTGTCCCTGTGTCACCGTCTCTGTGTCTCTCTCTCTGTGTCTCTGCCTCTGAATCTCTGTCTCTGTGTCTCTGTCCCAGAGTCTCCGTCTCTGTGTCTCGGTGTCTGTGGCTCTGTCTCCGTGTCTCTGCCTCCGTGTCTCTGTCTTTTTCTCTCCATCCATGTGTCTGCCTCTGAATCTATGTCTACGTGTCTCTGTCCCAGAGTCTCCGTCTCTGTGTCTAGGTGTCTGTGGCTCTGTCTCCGTGTCGCTGCCTCCGTGTCTCTGCCTCCGTGTCTCTGTCTCTTTGTCTCTGTCTCTGTGTCTCTCTCCCTGTGCCTCTGTCCCAGAGTCTCCGTCTCTGCGTCTCGGTGTCTGTGGCTCTGTCTCCGTGTCTCTGCCCCTGTGTCTCTGTCTCCGAATCTCTGTCTCTGTGTCTGTGTCTCTGTGTCTCTGTCTCTGTGTCTCTGTATCTGTTTCTGTGTCTCTGTGTCTATGTCACTGTCTCTGTGCCTCTGTCTCTGTGTCTCTGCCTCTATGTCTCTGTCTCTGTGTATCTGTCTCTGTGTCTCTGTCTCTGTACCTCCGTTTCTGTGTCTCTCTCCCTGTGTCTCTGTTTCCGAATCTCTGTCTCTGTGTCTGGGTCTCTGTGTCTCTGTCTCTGTGTCTCTGTCTCTGTGTCTATGCCTCTGTGTCTCTGTCTCTGTGTCTCTGTCTCTGTGTCTCTGTCTCTGTGCGTCGGTCTCTGTGTCTCTGTCTGTGTGTCTTTGTCTCTGTGTCTCTGTCTCATTGTCTCTGTGTCTGTGTCCTTGTCCCTGTGTCTCTGTCTCTGCGACTCTGTCTCTGTGACTCTGTCTCTGTGTCCCTGTTTCTGTGTCTCTGTCCCTGTGTCTCCGTCTCTGTGTCTGTGTCTCTGTCTCTGTGCGCGTGTCTCTGTCTCTGAGTCTCTGTCTCTGTGTCTCTGTCTCTGTGTCTATGTCTCTGTGTCTCTCTCCCTGTGTCTCTGTCTCTGAATCTCTGTTATTGTGTCTCTGTCTCTGTGTCTCGGTCTCTGTGTCCCTGTCTGTTTGTCTTTGTCTCTGTGGCTCTGTCTCATTGTCTCTGTGTCTGTGTCCCTGTCTCTGTGTCTCTGTCTCTGTGACTCTGTCTCTGTGACTCTGTCTCTGTGATTCTGTCTCTGTGACTCTGTCTCTGTGTCCCTGTTTCTGTGTCTCTGTCCCTGTGTCTCCGTCTCTGTGTCTCTGTCTCTGTCTCTGTGCGTGTGTCTCTGTCTCTGAGTCTCTGTCTCTGTGTCTCTGTCTATGTCTTTGTTTCTCTTTCTCTGTGTCTCTGTCTCTGTCTTTGTTTCTCTTTCTCTGTGTCCCTGTCTATGTGCCTCTGTCTCTGTCTCTGTCTCTGTGGCTGTCTCTGTCTCTCTCTCTCTGTCTCTGTCTCTCTTTCTCTTTCTCTGTGTCTCTGTCTCTGTGTCTCTGTCCCTGTGTCTCTGTCCCTGTGTCTCCGTCTCTGTGTCTCTGTCTGTGTCTCTGTGTGCGTGTACCTGTCCCTGAGTCTCTGTCTCTGTGACACTGTCTCTGTCTTTGTTTCTCTTTCTCTGTGTCCCTGTCTCTGTGTCTCTGTCTCTGTCTCTGTCTCTGTCTCTGTCTCTGTCTCTGCCTCTGTCTCTCTCTCTGTCTCTGTGTCTGTCTCGGTTTCTCTTCCTCTGTGTCTCAGGCTCTGTGTCTGTCCCTCTGTCTCCGTCTCTGTGTCTCTGGCTCTCTCTCTCGGTGTCCCTGTCTCTGTGTCTCTGTCTCTGTGTCTATGTCTCTGTTACTCCCTCCCTGTGTCTCTGTCTCGGTGTCTCTGTCTCCGTGGGTCTCTCTCCGTGTCTCTGTCTCTGTGTCTCTGTCTCTGTGTCTCTGTCTCTGTGTCTCTGTCTCTGTGTCTCTGTCTCTGTGTCTCTGTCTCTGTGTCTCTGTCTCTGTGTCTCTGTCTCTGTGTCTCTGTCTCTGTGTCTCTGTCTCTGTGTCTCTGTCTCTGTGTCTCTGTCTCTGTGTCTCTGTCTCTGTGTCTCTGTCTCTGTCTCTGTGTCTCTGTCTCTGTGTCTCTGTCTCTGTGTCTCTGTCTCTGTGTCTCTGTCTCTGTGTCTCTGTCTCTGTGTCTCTGTCTCTGTGTCTCTGTCTCTGTGTCTATGCCTCTGTCTCTGTGTCTCCGTTTCTGTGCCTCTCTCCCTGTGTCTCTGTCTCTGAATCTCTGTCATTGTGTCTCTGTCTCTGTGTCTCTGTCTCTGTGTCTCGGTCTCTGTGTCTCTGTCTGTGTGTCTTTGTCTCTGTGGCTCTGTCTCATTGTCTCTGTGTCTGTGTCCCTGTCTCTGTGTGTCTGTCTCTGTGACTCTGTCTCTGTGACTCTGTCTCTGTGACTCTGTCTCTGTGTCCCTGTTTCTGTGTCTCTGTCCCTGTGTCTCCGTCTCTGTGTCTCTCTCTCTGTCTCTGTGCGTGTGTCTCTGTCTCTGAGTCTCTGTCTCTGCGTCTCTGTCTCTGTCTCTGTCTCTGTCTCTGTTTCTCTTTCTCTGTGTCTCTGTCCCTGTGTCTCCGTCTCTGTGTCTCTGTGCGTGTCTCTGTCTCTGTGTCTCTGTCTCTGTGTCTCTGTCTCTGTGTCTATGTCTCTGTGCCTCTGTCCCTGTGTCTCTGTCTCTGAGTCACTCTCTCTGTGTCCCTGTCTCTGTGTCTCTGTCCCTGTGTCTCTGTCTCTGTGTCTCTGTCTCTGTGTCTCTGTCTCCGTCTCTGTGCCTCTGGCTCTCTCTCTCGGTGTCCCTGTCTCTGTGTCTCTGTCTCTGTGACTCTGTCTCTGTGACTCTGTCTCTGTGTCCCTGTTTCTGTGTCTCTGTCCCTGTGTCTCCGTCTCTGTGTCTCTGTCTCTGTCTCTGTGCGTGTGTCTCTGTCTCTGAGTCTCTGTCTCTGTGTCTCTGTCTCTGTGTCTCTGTCTCTGTGTCTCTGTCTCTGTGTCTCTGTCTCTGTGTCTCTGTCTCTGTGTCTCTGTCTCTGTGTCTCTGTCTCGGTGTCTCTGTCTCTGTGTCTCTGTCTCTGTGTCTCTGTCTCTGTGTCTCTGTCTCTGTGTCTCTGTCTCTGTGTCTCTGTCTCTGTGTCTATGCCTCTGTCTCTGTGTCTCCGTTTCTGTGCCTCTCTCCCTGTGTCTCTGTCTCTGAGTCTCTGTCATTGTGTCTCTGTCTCGGTGTCTCGGTCTCTGTGTCTCGGTCTCTGTGTCTCTGTCTGTGTGTCTTTGTCTCTGTGGCTCTGTCTCATTGTCTCTGTGTCTGTGTCCCTGTCTCTGTGTCTCTGTCTCTGTGACTCTGTCTCTGTGACTCTGTCTCTGTGTCCCTGTTTCTGTGTCTCTGTCCCTGTGTCTCCGTCTCTGTGTCTCTGTCTCTGTCTCTGTGCGTGTGTCTCTGTCTCTGAGTCTCTGTCTCTGTGTCTCTGTCTCTGTGTCTCTGTCTCTGTGTCTCTGTCTCTGTGTCTCTGTCTCTGTGTCTCTGTCTCTGTGTCTCTGTCTCTGTGTCTCTGTCTCTGTGTCTCTGTCTCTGTGTCTCTGTCTCGGTGTCTCGGTCTCTGTGTCTCGGTCTCTGTGTCTCTGTCTGTGTGTCTTTGTCTCTGTGGCTCTGTCTCATTGTCTCTGTGTCTGTGTCCCTGTCTCTGTGTCTCTGTCTCTGTGACTCTGTCTCTGTGACTCTGTCTCTGTGTCCCTGTTTCTGTGTCTCTGTCCCTGTGTCTCCGTCTCTGTGTCTCTGTCTCTGTCTCTGTGCGTGTGTCTCTGTCTCTGAGTCTCTGTCTCTGTGTCTCTGTCTCTGTGTCTCTGTCTCTGTGTCTCTGTCTCTGTGTCTCTGTCTCTGTGTCTCTGTCTCTGTGTCTCTGTCTCTGTGTCTCTGTCTCTGTGTCTCTGTCTCTGTGTCTCTGTCTCTGTGTCTCTGTCTCTGTGTCTCTGTCTCTGTGTCTCTGTCTCTGTGTCTCTGTCTCTGTGTCTCTGTCTCTGCGTCTCTGTCTCTGTGTCTCTGTCTCTGTGTCTCTGTCTCTGTGTCTCTGTCTCTGTGTCTCTGTATCTGTTTCTGTGTCTCTGTGTCTATGTCACTGTCTCTGTGCCTCTGTCTCTGTGTCTCTGCCTCTATGTCTCTGTCTCTGTGTATCTGTCTCTGTGTCTCTGTCTCTGTACCTCCGTTTCTGTGTCTCTCTCCCTGTGTCTCTGTTTCCGAATCTCTGTCTCTGTGTCTGGGTCTCTGTGTCTCTGTCTCTGCGTCTCTGTCTCTGTGTCTATGCCTCTGTGTCTCTGTCTCTGTGTCTCTGTCTCTGTGTCTCTGTCTCTGTGCGTCGGTCTCTGTGTCTCTGTCTGTGTGTCTTTGTCTCTGTGTCTCTGTCTCATTGTCTCTGTGTCTGTGTCCCTGTCCCTGTGTCTCTGTCTCTGCGACTCTGTCTCTGTGACTCTGTCTCTGTGTCCCTGTTTCTGTGTCTCTGTCCCTGTGTCTCCGTCTCTGTGTCTGTGTCTCTGTCTCTGTGCGCGTGTCTCTGTCTCTGAGTCTCTGTCTCTGTGTCTCTGTCTCTGTGTCTATGTCTCTGTGTCTCTCTCCCTGTGTCTCTGTCTCTGAATCTCTGTTATTGTGTCTCTGTCTCTGTGTCTCGGTCTCTGTGTCCCTGTCTGTTTGTCTTTGTCTCTGTGGCTCTGTCTCATTGTCTCTGTGTCTGTGTCCCTGTCTCTGTGTCTCTGTCTCTGTGACTCTGTCTCTGTGACTCTGTCTCTGTGATTCTGTCTCTGTGACTCTGTCTCTGTGTCCCTGTTTCTGTGTCTCTGTCCCTGTGTCTCCGTCTCTGTGTCTCTGTCTCTGTCTCTGTGCGTGTGTCTCTGTCTCTGAGTCTCTGTCTCTGTGTCTCTGTCTATGTCTTTGTTTCTCTTTCTCTGTGTCTCTGTCTCTGTCTTTGTTTCTCTTTCTCTGTGTCCCTGTCTATGTGTCTCTGTCTCTGTCTCTGTCTCTGTGGCTGTCTCTGTCTCTCTCTCTCTGTCTCTGTCTCTCTTTCTCTTTCTCTGTGTCTCTGTCTCTGTGTCTCTGTCCCTGTGTCTCTGTCCCTGTGTCTCCGTCTCTGTGTCTCTGTCTGTGTCTCTGTGTGCGTGTACCTGTCCCTGAGTCTCTGTCTCTGTGACCCTGTCTCTGTCTTTGTTTCTCTTTCTCTGTGTCCCTGTCTCTGTGTCTCTGTCTCTGTCTCTGTCTCTGTCTCTGTCTCTGCCTCTGTCTCTCTCTCTGTCTCTGTGTCTGTCTCGGTTTCTCTTCCTCTGTGTCTCAGGCTCTGTGTCTGTCCCTCTGTCTCCGTCTCTGTGTCTCTGGCTCTCTCTCTCGGTGTCCCTGTCTCTGTGTCTCTGTCTCTGTGTCTATGTCTCTGTTACTCCCTCCCTGTGTCTCTGTCTCGGTGTCTCTGTCTCCGTGGGTCTCTCTCCGTGTCTCTGTCTCTGTGTCTCTGTCTCTGTGTCTCTGTCTCTGTGTCTCTGTCTCTGTGTCTCTGTCTCTGTGTCTCTGTCTCTGTGTCTCTGTCTCTGTGTCTCTGTCTCTGTGTCTCTGTCTCTGTGTCTCTGTCTCTGTGTCTCTGTCTCTGTGTCTCTGTCTCTGTCTCTGTGTCTCTGTCTCTGTGTCTCTGTCTCTGTGTCTCTGTCTCTGTGTCTCTGTCTCTGTGTCTCTGTCTCTGTGTCTCTGTCTCTGTGTCTCTGTCTCTGTGTCTCTGTCTCTGTGTCTCTGTCTCTGTGTCTATGCCTCTGTCTCTGTGTCTCCGTTTCTGTGCCTCTCTCCCTGTGTCTCTGTCTCTGAATCTCTGTCATTGTGTCTCTGTCTCTGTGTCTCTGTCTCTGTGTCTCGGTCTCTGTGTCTCTGTCTGTGTGTCTTTGTCTCTGTGGCTCTGTCTCATTGTCTCTGTGTCTGTGTCCCTGTCTCTGTGTGTCTGTCTCTGTGACTCTGTCTCTGTGACTCTGTCTCTGTGACTCTGTCTCTGTGTCCCTGTTTCTGTGTCTCTGTCCCTGTGTCTCCGTCTCTGTGTCTCTCTCTCTGTCTCTGTGCGTGTGTCTCTGTCTCTGAGTCTCTGTCTCTGCGTCTCTGTCTCTGTCTCTGTCTCTGTCTCTGTTTCTCTTTCTCTGTGTCTCTGTCCCTGTGTCTCCGTCTCTGTGTCTCTGTGCGTGTCTCTGTCTCTGTGTCTCTGTCTCTGTGTCTCTGTCTCTGTGTCTATGTCTCTGTGCCTCTGTCCCTGTGTCTCTGTCTCTGAGTCACTCTCTCTGTGTCCCTGTCTCTGTGTCTCTGTCCCTGTGTCTCTGTCTCTGTGTCTCTGTCTCTGTGTCTCTGTCTCCGTGGGTCTCTCTCCGTGTCTCTGTCTGTGAATCTGTCCCTGTGTCTCCGTCTATGTGTCTCTGTCTCTGAGTCTCTCTCTCTGTGTCCCTGTCTCTGTGTCTCTGTCCTTGTGTCTCCGTCCCTGTGTCTCTGTCTCTGTGTCTCTGTGTCTGTGTCTATGTCTCTGTGCCTCTGTCCCTGTGTCTCTGTCTCTGAGTCACTCTCTCTGTGTCCCTGTCTCTGTGTCTCTGTCCCTGTATCTCCGTCTCTGTGTCTCTGTATCTGTTTCTCTGTCTCTGTGTCTCGGTCTCTGTGTCTCTGTCTGTGTGTCTTTGTCTCTGTGGCGCTGTCTCATTGTCTCTGTGTCTGTGTCCCTGTCTCTGTGACTCTGTCTCTGTCTCTGTCTCTGTCTCTGTCTCTGTGTCTCTGTCTCTGTGTCTCTGTCTCTGTGTCTCTGTATCTGTTTCTATGTCTCTGTGTCTATGTCACTGTCTCTGTGCCTCTGTCTCTGTGTCTCTGCCTCTATGTCTCTGTCTCTGTGTATCTGTCTCTGTGTCTCTGTCTGTGTGTCTTTGTCTCTGTGGCTCTGTCTCTGTGTCTCTGTCTCTGTCGTTGTCTCTGTCTCTGTCGCTGTCTCTGTCTCTCTCTCTGTCTCTGTCTCTGTTTCTCTTTCTCTGTGTCTCTGTCTCTGTTTCTGTTTCTCTGTGTCTCTGTCCCTGTGTCTCCGTCTCTGTGTCTCTGTCTGTGTCTCTGTGTGCGTGTATCTGTCCCAGAGTCTCTGTCTCTGTGACCCTGTCTCTGTCTTTGTTTCTCTTTCTCTGTGTCCCTGTCTCTGTGTCTCTGTCTCTGTCTCTGTCTCTGTCTCTGTCTCTGTCTCTGTCTCTGTCTCTCTCTCTGTCTCTGTCTCTGTCTCTGTCTCTGTTTCTCTTTCTCTGTGTCTCTGGCTCTGTGTCTGTCCCTCTGTCTCCGTCTCTGTGCCTCTGGCTCTCTCTCTCGGTGTCCCTGTCTCTGTGTCTCTGTCTCTGTGACTCTGTCTCTGTGACTCTGTCTCTGTGTCCCTGTTTCTGTGTCTCTGTCCCTGTGTCTCCGTCTCTGTGTCTCTGTCTCTGTGTCTCTGTCTCTGTGTCTATGCCTCTGTCTCTGTGTCTCCGTTTCTGTGCCTCTCTCCCTGTGTCTCTGTCTCTGAGTCTCTGTCATTGTGTCTCTGTCTCGGTGTCTCGGTCTCTGTGTCTCGGTCTCTGTGTCTCTGTCTGTGTGTCTTTGTCTCTGTGGCTCTGTCTCATTGTCTCTGTGTCTGTGTCCCTGTCTCTGTGTCTCTGTCTCTGTGCCTCTCTCCCTGTGTCTCTGTCTCTGAATCTCTGTCATTGTGTCTCTGTCTCTGTGTCTCTGTCTCTGTGTCTCGGTCTGTGTGTCTCTGTCTGTGTGTCCTTGTCTCTGTGGCTCTGTCTCATTGTCTCTGTGTCTGTGTCCCTGTCTCTGTGTGTCTGTCTCTGTGACTCTGTCTCTGTGACTCTGTCTCTGTGTCCCTGTTTCTGTGTCTCCGTCCCTGTGTCTCCGTCTCTGTGTCTCTCTCTCTGTCTCTGTGCGTGTGTCTCTGACTCTGAGTCTCTGTCTCTGCGTCTCTGTCTCTGTCTCTGTCTCTGTCTCTGTTTCTCTTTCTCTGTGTCTCCGTCTATGTGTCTCTGTCTCTGAGTCTCTCTCTCTGTGTCCCTGTCTCTGTGTCTCTGTCCTTGTGTCTCCGTCCCTGTGTCTCTGTCTCTGTGTCTCTGTGTCTGTGTCTATGTCTCTGTGCCTCTGTCCCTGTGTCTCTGTCTCTGAGTCACTCTCTCTGTGTCCCTGTCTCTGTGTCTCTGTCCCTGTATCTCCGTCTCTGTGTCTCTGTATCTGTTTCTCTGTCTCTGTGTCTCGGTCTCTGTGTCTCTGTCTGTGTGTCTTTGTCTCTGTGGCGCTGTCTCATTGTCTCTGTGTCTGTGTCCCTGTCTCTGTGACTCTGTCTCTGTCTCTGTCTCTGTCTCTGTCTCTGTCTCTGTGTCTCTGTCTCTGTGTCTCTGTCTCTGTGTCTCTGTATCTGTTTCTATGTCTCTGTGTCTATGTCACTGTCTCTGTGCCTCTGTCTCTGTGTCTCTGCCTCTATGTCTCTGTCTCTGTGTATCTGTCTCTGTGTCTCTGTCTGTGTGTCTTTGTCTCTGTGGCTCTGTCTCTGTGTCTCTGTCTCTGTCGTTGTCTCTGTCTCTGTCGCTGTCTCTGTCTCTCTCTCTGTCTCTGTCTCTGTTTCTCTTTCTCTGTGTCTCTGTCTCTGTTTCTGTTTCTCTGTGTCTCTGTCCCTGTGTCTCCGTCTCTGTCTCTCTGTCTGTGACTCTGTGTGCGTGTATCTGTCCCAGAGTCTCTGTCTCTGTGACCCTGTCTCTGTCTTTGTTTCTCTTTCTCTGTGTCCCTGTCTCTGTGTCTCTGTCTCTGTCTCTGTCTCTGTCTCTGTCTCTGTCTCTGTCTCTGTCTCTGTCTCTGTCTCTGTCTCTCTCTCTGTCTCTGTCTCTGTCTCTGTCTCTGTTTCTCTTTCTCTGTGTCTCTGGCTCTGTGTCTGTCCCTCTGTCTCCGTCTCTGTGCCTCTGGCTCTCTCTCTCGGTGTCCCTGTCTCTGTGCCTCTGTCTCTGTAACTCTGTCTCTGTGACTCTGTCTCTGTGTCCCTGTTTCTGTGTCTCTGTCCCTGTGTCTCCGTCTCTGTGTCTCTGTCTCTGTCTCTGTGCGTGTGTCTCTGTCTCTGAGTCTCTGTCTCTGTGTCTCTGTCTCTGTGTCTCTGTCTCTGTGTCTCTGTCTCTGTGTCTCTGTCTCTGTGTCTCTGTCTCTGTGTCTCTGTCTCTGTGTCTCTGTCTCTGTGTCTCTGTCTCTGTGTCTATGCCTCTGTCTCTGTGTCTCCGTTTCTGTGCCTCTCTCCCTGTGTCTCTGTCTCTGAGTCTCTGTCATTGTGTCTCTGTCTCGGTGTCTCGGTCTCTGTGTCTCGGTCTCTGTGTCTCTGTCTGTGTGTCTTTGTCTCTGTGGCTCTGTCTCATTGTCTCTGTGTCTGTGTCCCTGTCTCTGTGTCTCTGTCTCTGTGACTCTGTCTCTGTGACTCTGTCTCTGTGTCCCTGTTTCTGTGTCTCTGTCCCTGTGTCTCCGTCTCTGTGTCTCTGTCTCTGTTTCTGTTTCTCTGTGTCTCTGTCCATGTGTCTCCGTCTCTGTGTCTCTGTCTCTGTGTCTCGGTCTCTGTGTCTCTGTCTGTGTGTCTTTGTCTCTGTGGCGCTGTCTCATTGTCTCTGTGTCTGTGTCCCTGTCTCTGTGACTCTGTCTCTGTGACTCTGTCTCTGTGTCTCTGTCTCTGTGTCTCTGTCTCTGTGTCTCTGTCTCTGTGTCTCTGTCTCTGTGTCTCTGTCTCTGTGTCTCTGTCTCTGTGTCTCTGTCTTTGTGTCTCTGTCTGTGTGTCTCTGTCTCTGTGTCTCTGTCTCTGTGTCTCTGTATCTGTTTCTATGTCTCTGTGTCTATGTCACTGTCTCTGTGCCTCTGTCTCTGTGTCTCTGCCTCTATGTCTCTGTCTCTGTGTATCTGTCTCTGTATCTCTGTCTCTGTATCTCCGTTTCTGTGTCTCTCTCCCTGTGTCTCTGTTTCCGAATCTCTGTCTCTGTGTCTGGGTCTCTGTGTCTCTGTCTCTGTGTCTCTGTCTCTGTGTCTATGCCTCTGTGTCTCTGTCTCTGTGTCTCTGTCTCTGTGTCTCTGTCTCTGCGTCTCTGTCTCTGTGTCTCTGTCTCTGTGCGTCGGTCTCTGTGTCTCTGTCTCATTGTCTCTGTGTCTGTGTCCCTGTCCCTGTGTCTCTGTCTCTCTCCCTCTGTCTCTGTTTCCGAATCTCTGTCTCTGTGTCTGGGTCTCTGTGTCTCTGTCTCTGTGTCTATGTCTCTGTGTCTCTGCCTCCGTGTCTCTGTCTCTGTGTCTCTGTCTCTGTGTCTATGTCTCTGTGTCTCTGCCTCCGTGTCTCTGTCTCTGTGTCTCTCGCTCTGTGCATCTGTCTCTGGGTCTCTGTCTCTGTGTTTCTGTCTCTGTGTCTCTGTCCCTGTGTCTCCGTCTCTGTGTCTCTGTCTGTCTCACTGTGTCTCTGTCTCTGTGTCTCTGTCCCACAATCTCCGTCTCTGTGTCTCTGTCTCTGTGTCTCTGTCTCTGTGCCTATGTCTCTTTGTCTCTGTCTCTTTGTCTCTGTCCCTGTGTCTCTGTCTCCGTCTCTTTGTCTCTGTCTCTGAGTCACTCTCTCTGTGTCCCTGTCTCTGTGTCTCTGTCCCTGTGTCTCCGTCTCTGTGCCTCTGTCTCTGTGTCTCTGTCTCTGTGTCTATGTCTCTGTGTCTCTGTCCCTGTGTCACTGTCTCTGTGTCTCTGTCTCTGTGTCTCTGTCTCTGTGTCTCTGTCTCTGTGTCTCTGTATCTGTTTCTATGTCTCTGTGTCTATGTCACTGTCTCTGTGCCTCTGTCTCTGTGTCTCTGCCTCTATGTCTCTGTCTCTGTGTATCTGTCTCTGTGTCTCTGTCTCTGTATCTCCGTTTCTGTGTCTCTCTCCCTCTGTCTCTGTTTCCGAATCTCTGTCTCCGTGTCTGGGTCTCTGTGTCTCTGTCTCTGTGTCTATGTCTCTGTGTCTCTGCCTCCGTGTCTCTGTCTCTGTGTCTCTGTCTCTGTGTCTATGTCTCTGTGTCTCTGCCTCCGTGTCTCTGTCTCTGTGTCTCTCGCTCTGTGCATCTGTCTCTGGGTCTCTGTCTCTGTGTTTCTGTCTCTGTGTCTCTGTCCCTGTGTCTCCGTCTCTGTGTCTCTGTCTGTCTCACTGTGTCTCTGTCTCTGTGTCTCTGTCCCACAATCTCCGTCTCTGTGTCTCTGTCTCTGTGTCTCTGTCTCTGTGCCTATGTCTCTGTGTCTCTGTCTCTTTGTCTCTGTCCCTGTGTCTCTGTCTCCGTCTCTTTGTCTCTGTCTCTGAGTCACTCTCTCTGTGTCCCTGTCTCTGTGTCTCTGTCCCTGTGTCTCCGTCTCTGTGCCTCTGTCTCTGTGTCTCTGTCTCTGTGTCTATGTCTCTGTGTCTCTGTCCCTGTGTCACTGTCTCTGTGTCTCTGTCTCTGTGTCTCTGTCTCTGTGTCTCTGTCTCCGTGGGTCTCTCTCCGTGTCTCTGTCTGTGAATCTGTCCCTGTGTCTCCGTCTATGTGTCTCTGTCTCTGAGTCTCTCTCTCTGTGTCCCTGTCTCTGTGTCTCTGTCCTTGTGTCTCCGTCCCTGTGTCTCTGTCTCTGTGTCTCTGTGTCTGTGTCTATGTCTCTGTGCCTCTGTCCCTGTGTCTCTGTCTCTGAGTCACTCTCTCTGTGTCCCTGTCTCTGTGTCTCTGTCCCTGTATCTCCGTCTCTGTGACTCTGTCTCTGTGTCCCTGTTTCTGTGTCTCTGTCCCTGTGTCTCCGTCTCTGTGTCTCTGTCTCTGTCTCTGTGCGTGTGTCTCTGTCTCTGAGTCTCTGTATCTGTTTCTATGTCTCTGTGTCTATGTCACTGTCTCTGTGCCTCTGTCTCTGTGTCTCTGCCTCTATGTCTCTGTCTCTGTGTATCTGTCTCTGTGTCTCTGTCTGTGTGTCTTTGTCTCTGTGGCTCTGTCTCTGTGTCTCTGTCTCTGTCGTTGTCTCTGTCTCTGTCGCTGTCTCTGTCTCTGTCTCTGTCTCTCTCTCTGTCTCTGTCTCTGTCTCTGTCTCTGTCTCTGTCTCTGTGTCTCTGTCTCTGTGTCTCTGTCTCTGTGTCTCTGTATCTGTTTCTATGTCTCTGTGTCTATGTCACTGTCTCTGTGCCTCTGTCTCTGTGTCTCTGCCTCTATGTCTCTGTCTCTGTGTATCTGTCTCTGTGTCTCTGTCTGTGTGTCTTTGTCTCTGTGGCTCTGTCTCTGTGTCTCTGTCTCTGTCGTTGTCTTTTTCTCTGTCGCTGTCTCTGTCTCTCTCTCTGTCTCTGTCTCTGTTTCTCTTTCTCTGTGTCTCTGTCTCTGTTTCTGTTTCTCTGTGTCTCTGTCCCTGTGTCTCCGTCTCTGTGTCTCTGTCTGTGTCTCTGTGTGCGTGTATCTGTCCCAGAGTCTCTGTCTCTGTGACCCTGTCTCTGTCTTTGTTTCTCTTTCTCTGTGTCCCTGTCTCTGTGTCTCCGTTTCTGTGCCTCTCTCCCTGTGTCTCTGTCTCTGAGTCTCTGTCATTGTGTCTCTGTCTCGGTGTCTCGGTCTCTGTGTCTCGGTCTCTGTGTCTCTGTCTGTGTGTCTTTGTCTCTGTGGCTCTGTCTCATTGTCTCTGTGTCTGTGTCCCTGTCTCTGTGTCTCTGTCTCTGTAACTCTGTCTCTGTGACTCTGTCTCTGTGTCCCTGTTTCTGTGTCTCTGTCCCTGTGTCTCCGTCTCTGTGTCTCTGTCTCTGTCTCTGTGCGTGTGTCTCTGTCTCTGAGTCTCTGTCTCTGTGTCTCTGTCTCTGTGTCTCTGTCTCTTTGTCTCTGTCTCTGTGTCTCTGTCTCTGTGTATCTGTCTCCGTGTCTCTGTCTCTGTGGCTCTGTCTCTGTGTCTCTGTCTCTGTGTCTATGCCTCTGTCTCTGTGTCTCCGTTTCTGTGCCTCTCTCCCTGTGTCTCTGTCTCTGAGTCTCTGTCATTGTGTCTCTGTCTCGGTGTCTCGGTCTCTGTGTCTCGGTCTCTGTGTCTCTGTCTGTGTGTCTTTGTCTCTGTGGCTCTGTCTCATTGTCTCTGTGTCTGTGTCCCTGTCTCTGTGTCTCTGTCTCTGTGACTCTGTCTCTGTGACTCTGTCTCTGTGTCCCTGTTTCTGTGTCTCTGTCCCTGTGTCTCCGTCTCTGTGTCTCTGTCTCTGTCTCTGTGCGTGTGTCTCTGTCTATGAGTCTCTGTCTCTGTGTCTCTGTCTCTGTGTCTCTGTCTCTGTGTCTCTGTCTCTGTGTCTCTGTCTCTGTGTCTCTGTCTCTGTGTCTCTGTCTCTGTGTCTCTGTCTCTGTGTCTCTGTCTCTGTGTCTATGCCTCTGTCTCTGTGTCTCCGTTTCTGTGCCTCTCTCCCTGTGTCTCTGTCTCTGAGTCTCTGTCATTGTGTCTCTGTCTCGGTGTCTCGGTCTCTGTGTCTCGGTCTCTGTGTCTCTGTCTGTGTGTCTTTGTCTCTGTGGCTCTGTCTCATTGTCTCTGTGTCTGTGTCCCTGTCTCTGTGTCTCTGTCTCTGTGACTCTGTCTCTGTGACTCTGTCTCTGTGTCCCTGTTTCTGTGTCTCTGTCCCTGTGTCTCTGTCTCTGTTTCTGTTTCTCTGTGTCTCTGTCCCTGTGTCTCCGTCTCTGTGTCTCTGTCTCTGTGTCTCGGTCTCTGTGTCTCTGTCTGTGTGTCTTTGTCTCTGTGGCGCTGTCTCATTGTCTCTGTGTCTGTGTCCCTGTCTCTGTGACTCTGTCTCTGTGACTCTGTCTCTGTGTCTCTGTCTCTGTGTCTCTGTCTCTGTGTCTCTGTCTCTGTGTCTCTGTCTCTGTGTCTCTGTCTCTGTGTCTCTGTCTCTGTGTCTCTGTCTCTGTGTCTCTGTCTCTGTGTCTCTGTCTTTGTGTCTCTGTCTGTGTGTCTCTGTCTCTGTGTCTCTGTCTCTGTGTCTCTGTATCTGTTTCTATGTCTCTGTGTCTATGTCACTGTCTCTGTGCCTCTGTCTCTGTGTCTCTGCCTCTATGTCTCTGTCTCTGTGTATCTGTCTCTGTGTCTCTGTCTCTGTATCTCCGTTTCTGTGTCTCTCTCCCTGTGTCTCTGTTTCCGAATCTCTGTCTCTGTGTCTGGGTCTCTGTGTCTCTGTCTCTGTGTCTATGCCTCTGTGTCTCTGTCTCTGTGTCTCTGTCTCTGTGTCTCTGTCTCTGTGTATCTGTCTCTGTGTCTCTGTCTCTGTATCTCCGTTTCTGTGTCTCTCTCCCTCTGTCTCTGTTTCCGAATCTCTGTCTCCGTGTCTGGGTCTCTGTGTCTCTGTCTCTGTGTCTATGTCTCTGTGTCTCTGCCTCCGTGTCTCTGTCTCTGTGTCTCTGTCTCTGTGTCTATGTCTCTGTGTCTCTGCCTCCGTGTCTCTGTCTCTGTGTCTCTCGCTCTGTGCATCTGTCTCTGGGTCTCTGTCTCTGTGTTTCTGTCTCTGTGTCTCTGTCCCTGTGTCTCCGTCTCTGTGTCTCTGTCTGTCTCACTGTGTCTCTGTCTCTGTGTCTCTGTCCCACAATCTCCGTCTCTGTGTCTCTGTCTCTGTGTCTCTGTCTCTGTGCCTATGTCTCTGTGTCTCTGTCTCTTTGTCTCTGTCCCTGTGTCTCTGTCTCCGTCTCTTTGTCTCTGTCTCTGAGTCACTCTCTCTGTGTCCCTGTCTCTGTGTCTCTGTCCCTGTGTCTCCGTCTCTGTGCCTCTGTCTCTGTGTCTCTGTCTCTGTGTCTATGTCTCTGTGTCTCTGTCCCTGTGTCACTGTCTCTGTGTCTCTGTCTCTGTGTCTCTGTCTCTGTGTCTCTGTCTCCGTGGGTCTCTCTCCGTGTCTCTGTCTGTGAATCTGTCCCTGTGTCTCCGTCTATGTGTCTCTGTCTCTGAGTCTCTCTCTCTGTGTCCCTGTCTCTGTGTCTCTGTCCTTGTGTCTCCGTCCCTGTGTCTCTGTCTCTGTGTCTCTGTGTCTGTGTCTATGTCTCTGTGCCTCTGTCCCTGTGTCTCTGTCTCTGAGTCACTCTCTCTGTGTCCCTGTCTCTGTGTCTCTGTCCCTGTATCTCCGTCTCTGTGACTCTGTCTCTGTGTCCCTGTTTCTGTGTCTCTGTCCCTGTGTCTCCGTCTCTGTGTCTCTGTCTCTGTCTCTGTGCGTGTGTCTCTGTCTCTGAGTCTCTGTATCTGTTTCTATGTCTCTGTGTCTATGTCACTGTCTCTGTGCCTCTGTCTCTGTGTCTCTGCCTCTATGTCTCTGTCTCTGTGTATCTGTCTCTGTGTCTCTGTCTGTGTGTCTTTGTCTCTGTGGCTCTGTCTCTGTGTCTCTGTCTCTGTCGTTGTCTCTGTCTCTGTCGCTGTCTCTGTCTCTGTCTCTGTCTCTCTCTCTGTCTCTGTCTCTGTCTCTGTCTCTGTCTCTGTCTCTGTGTCTCTGTCTCTGTGTCTCTGTCTCTGTGTCTCTGTATCTGTTTCTATGTCTCTGTGTCTATGTCACTGTCTCTGTGCCTCTGTCTCTGTGTCTCTGCCTCTATGTCTCTGTCTCTGTGTATCTGTCTCTGTGTCTCTGTCTGTGTGTCTTTGTCTCTGTGGCTCTGTCTCTGTGTCTCTGTCTCTGTCGTTGTCTTTTTCTCTGTCGCTGTCTCTGTCTCTCTCTCTGTCTCTGTCTCTGTTTCTCTTTCTCTGTGTCTCTGTCTCTGTTTCTGTTTCTCTGTGTCTCTGTCCCTGTGTCTCCGTCTCTGTGTCTCTGTCTGTGTCTCTGTGTGCGTGTATCTGTCCCAGAGTCTCTGTCTCTGTGACCCTGTCTCTGTCTTTGTTTCTCTTTCTCTGTGTCCCTGTCTCTGTCTCTGTCTCTGTCTCTGTCTCTGTCTCTGTCTCTCTCTCTGTCTCTGTCTCTGTCTCTGTCTCTGTTTCTCTTTCTCTGTGTCTCTGGCTCTGTGTCTGTCCCTCTGTCTCCGTCTCTGTGCCTCTGGCTCTCTCTCTCGGTGTCCCTGTCTCTGTGTCTCTGTCTCTGTAACTCTGTCTCTGTGACTCTGTCTCTGTGTCCCTGTTTCTGTGTCTCTGTCCCTGTGTCTCCGTCTCTGTGTCTCTGTCTCTGTCTCTGTGCGTGTGTCTCTGTCTCTGAGTCTCTGTCTCTGTGTCTCTGTCTCTGTGTCTCTGTCTCTTTGTCTCTGTCTCTGTGTCTCTGTCTCTGTGTCTCTGTCTCCGTGTCTCTGTCTCTGTGGCTCTGTCTCTGTGTCTCTGTCTCTGTGTCTATGCCTCTGTCTCTGTGTCTCCGTTTCTGTGCCTCTCTCCCTGTGTCTCTGTCTCTGAGTCTCTGTCATTGTGTCTCTGTCTCGGTGTCTCGGTCTCTGTGTCTCGGTCTCTGTGTCTCTGTCTGTGTGTCTTTGTCTCTGTGGCTCTGTCTCATTGTCTCTGTGTCTGTGTCCCTGTCTCTGTGTCTCTGTCTCTGTGACTCTGTCTCTGTGACTCTGTCTCTGTGTCCCTGTTTCTGTGTCTCTGTCCCTGTGTCTCCGTCTCTGTGTCTCTGTCTCTGTCTCTGTGCGTGTGTCTCTGTCTATGAGTCTCTGTCTCTGTGTCTCTGTCTCTGTGTCTCTGTCTCTGTGTCTCTGTCTCTGTGTCTCTGTCTCTGTGTCTCTGTCTCTGTGTCTCTGTCTCTGTGTCTCTGTCTCTGTGTCTATGCCTCTGTCTCTGTGTCTCCGTTTCTGTGCCTCTCTCCCTGTGTCTCTGTCTCTGAGTCTCTGTCATTGTGTCTCTGTCTCGGTGTCTCGGTCTCTGTGTCTCGGTCTCTGTGTCTCTGTCTGTGTGTCTTTGTCTCTGTGGCTCTGTCTCATTGTCTCTGTGTCTGTGTCCCTGTCTCTGTGTCTCTGTCTCTGTGACTCTGTCTCTGTGACTCTGTCTCTGTGTCCCTGTTTCTGTGTCTCTGTCCCTGTGTCTCTGTCTCTGTTTCTGTTTCTCTGTGTCTCTGTCCCTGTGTCTCCGTCTCTGTGTCTCTGTCTCTGTGTCTCGGTCTCTGTGTCTCTGTCTGTGTGTCTTTGTCTCTGTGGCGCTGTCTCATTGTCTCTGTGTCTGTGTCCCTGTCTCTGTGACTCTGTCTCTGTGACTCTGTCTCTGTGTCTCTGTCTCTGTGTCTCTGTCTCTGTGTCTCTGTCTCTGTGTCTCTGTCTCTGTGTCTCTGTCTCTGTGTCTCTGTCTCTGTGTCTCTGTCTCTGTGTCTCTGTCTGTGTGTCTCTGTCTTTGTGTCTCTGTCTGTGTGTCTCTGTCTCTGTGTCTCTGTCTCTGTGTCTCTGTATCTGTTTCTATGTCTCTGTGTCTATGTCACTGTCTCTGTGCCTCTGTCTCTGTGTCTCTGCCTCTATGTCTCTGTCTCTGTGTATCTGTCTCTGTGTCTCTGTCTCTGTATCTCCGTTTCTGTGTCTCTCTCCCTGTGTCTCTGTTTCCGAATCTCTGTCTCTGTGTCTGGGTCTCTGTGTCTCTGTCTCTGTGTCTATGCCTCTGTGTCTCTGTCTCTGTGTCTCTGTCTCTGTGTCTCTGTCTCTGTGTCTCTGTCTCTGTGTCTCTGTCTCTGTGCGTCGGTCTCTGTGTCTCTGTCTCATTGTCTCTGTGTCTGTGTCCCTGTCCCTGTGTCTCTGTCTCTGCGACTCTGTCTCTGTGACTCTGTCTCTGTGTCCCTGTTTCTGTGTCTCTGTCCCTGTGTCTATGTCTCTGTGTCTCTGTCTCTGTGTCTCTGTTTCTGTGTCTCTGTCCCTGTGTCTATGTCTCTGTGGCTCTGCCTCCGTGTCTCTGTCTCTGTGTCTCTCGCTCTGTGCCTCTGTCTCTGGGTCTCTGTCTCTGTGTTTCTGTCTCTGTGTCTCTGTCCCTGTGTCTCCGTCTCTGTGTCTCTGTCTGTCTCACTGTGTCTCTGTCTCTGTGTCTCTGTCCCACAATCTCCGTCTCTGTGTCTCTGTCTCTGTGTCTCTGTCGCTGTGCCTATGTCTCTGTGTCTCTGTCTCTTTGTCTCTGTCCCTGTGTCTCTGTCTCCGTCTCTGTGTCTCTGTCTCTGAGTCACTCTCTCTGTGTCCCTGTCTCTGTGTCTCTGTCCCTGTGTCTCCGTCTCTGTGTCTCTCTCTCTGTGTCTCTGTCTCTGTGTCTATGTCTCTGTGTCTCTGTCCCTGTGTCACTGTCTCTGTGTCTCTGTCTCTGTGTCTCTGTCCCTGTGTCTCTGTCTCTGTGTCTGGGTCTCTGTGTCTCCGTCCCTGCGTCTCCGTCTCTGTGTCTCTGTCTCTGTCTCTTTGTCTCTGCCTCTGTATCTGTCTCTGCGTCTCGGTCTCTGTATCTCTGTCTCTGTGTCTCTGTCTCTGTGTCTCTGTCTCTGTGTCTCTGTCACTGTGTCTATGCCTCTGTGTCTCTGTCTCTGTGTCTCTGTCTCTGTGTCTCTGTCTCTGTGTCTCTGTTTCTGTGTCTCTGTCTCTGTGTCTCTGTCTCTGTGTGTCTGTCTCTGTGCGTCGGTCTCTGTGTCTCTGTCTGTGTGTCTTTGTCTCTGTGTCTCTGTCTCATTGTCTCTGTGTCTGTGTCCCTGTCCCTGTGTCTCTGTCTCTGCGACTCTGTCTCTGTGACTCTGTCCCTGTGTCTCCGTCTCTGTGTCCCTGTCTGGGTCTCTGTGTGCGTGTATCTGTCCCTGAGTCTCTGTCTCTGTGACCCTGTCTCTGTCTTTGTTTCTCTTTCTCTGTGTCCCTGTCTCTGTGTCTCTGTCTCTGTCTCTGTCTCTGTCTCTGTCTCTGTCTCTGTCTCTGTGTCTCTGTCTCTGTGTCTCTGTCTCTGTGTCTCTGTGTCTCTGTCTCTGTGTCTCTGTCTCTGTCTCTCTGTCTCTGTGTCTCTGTATCTGTGTCTATGTCACTGTCTCTGTGCCTCTGTCTCTGTGTCTCTGCCTCTATGTCTCTGTCTCTGTGTATCTCTCTCTGTGTCTCTGTCTCTATATCTCCGTTTCTGTGTCTCTCTCCCTCTATCTCTGTTTCCGAATCTCTGTCTCTGTGTCTGGGTCTCTGTGTCTCTGTCTCTGTGTCTATGTCTCTGTGTCTCTGCCTCCGTGTCTCTGTCTCTTTGTCTCTGTCCCTGTGTCTCTGTCTCCGTCTCTTTGTCTCTGTCTCTGAGTCACTCTCTCTGTGTCCCTGTCTCTGTGTCTCTGTCCCTGTGTCTCCGTCTCTGTGCCTCTGTCTCTGTGTCTCTGTCTCTGTGTCTATGTCTCTGTGTCTCTGTCCCTGTGTCACTGTCTCTGTGTCTCTGTCTCTGTGTCTCTGTCTCTGTGTCTCTGTCTCTGTGTCTCTGTATCTGTTTCTATGTCTCTGTGTCTATGTCACTGTCTCTGTGCCTCTGTCTCTGTGTCTCTGCCTCTATGTCTCTGTCTCTGTGTATCTGTCTCTGTGTCTCTGTCTCTGTATCTCCGTTTCTGTGTCTCTCTCCCTCTGTCTCTGTTTCCGAATCTCTGTCTCCGTGTCTGGGTCTCTGTGACTCTGTCTCTGTGTCTATGTCTCTGTGTCTCTGCCTCCGTGTCTCTGTCTCTGTGTCTCTGTCTCTGTGTCTATGTCTCTGTGTCTCTGCCTCCGTGTCTCTGTCTCTGTGTCTCTCGCTCTGTGCATCTGTCTCTGGGTCTCTGTCTCTGTGTTTCTGTCTCTGTGTCTCTGTCCCTGTGTCTCCGTCTCTGTGTCTCTGTCTGTCTCACTGTGTCTCTGTCTCTGTGTCTCTGTCCCACAATCTCCGTCTCTGTGTCTCTGTCTCTGTGTCTCTGTCTCTGTGCCTATGTCTCTGTGTCTCTGTCTCTTTGTCTCTGTCCCTGTGTCTCTGTCTCCGTCTCTTTGTCTCTGTCTCTGAGTCACTCTCTCTGTGTCCCTGTCTCTGTGTCTCTGTCCCTGTGTCTCCGTCTCTGTGCCTCTGTCTCTGTGTCTCTGTCTCTGTGTCTATGTCTCTGTGTCTCTGTCCCTGTGTCACTGTCTCTGTGTCTCTGTCTCTGTGTCTCTGTCTCTGTGTCTCTGTCTCCGTGGGTCTCTCTCCGTGTCTCTGTCTGTGCATCTGTCCCTGTGTCTCCGTCTATGTGTCTCTGTCTCTGAGTCTCTCTCTCTGTGTCCCTGTCTCTGTGTCTCTGGCTTGTGTCTCCGTCCCTGTGTCTCTGTCTCTGTGTCTCTGTGTCTGTGTCTATGTCTCTGTGCCTCTGTCCCTGTGTCTCTGTCTCTGAGTCACTCTCTCTGTGTCTCTGTCTCTGTGTCTCTGTCCCAGTATCTCCGTCTCTGTGTCTCTGTATCTGTTTCTCTGTCTCTGTGTCTCGGTCTCTGTGTCTCTGTCTGTGTGTCTTTGTCTCTGTGGCGCTGTCTCATTGTCTCTGTGTCTGTGTCCCTGTCTCTGTGACTCTGTCTCTGTGACTCTGTCTCTGTGATCCTGTTTATGTGTCTCTGTCCCGGTGTCTCCGTCTCCGTGTCTCTGTCTCTGTCTCTGTGCGTGTGTCTCTGTCTCTGAGTCTCTGTCTCTGTGTCTCTGTCTCTGTTTCTCTTTCTCTGTGTCTCTGTCTCTCTCTTTGTTTCTCTTTCTCTGTGTCCCTGTCTCTGTGTCTCTGTCTCTGTCTCTGTCTCTGTCGCTGTCTCTGTCTCTCTCTCTGTCTCTGTCTCTGTTTCTCTTTCTCTGTGTCTCTGTCTCTGTTTCTGTTTCTCTGTGTCTCTGTCTCTGTGTCTCTGTCTCTGTGTCTCTGTCTCTGCGTCTCTGTCTCTGTGTCTCTGTCTCTGTGTCTATGCCTCTGTCTCTGTGTCTCCGTTTCTGTGCCTCTCTCCCTGTGTCTCTGTCTCTGAATCTCTGTTATTGTGTCTCTGTCTCTGTGTCTCGGTCTCTGTGTCCCTGTCTGTTTGTCTTTGTCTCTGTGTCTCTGTCTCTGTGTCTCTGTCTCTGTGTCTCTGTCTCTGTGTCTCTGTCTCTGTGTCTCTGTCTCTGTGTCTCTGTCTCTGTGTCTCTGTCTCTGTGTCTCGGTCTCTGTGTCTCTGTCTCTGTGTCTCTGTCTCTGTGTCTCTGTCTCTGTGTCTCTGTCTCTGTGTCTCTGTCTCTGTGTCTCTGTCTTTGTGTCTCTGTCTCTGTGTCCCTGTCTCTGTGTCTCTGTCTCTGTTTCTGTTTCTCTGTGTCTCTGTCCCTGTGTCTCCGTCTCTGTGTCCCTGTCTGGGTCTCTGTGTGCGTGTCTCTGTCTCTGTGTCTCTGTCTCTGTGTCTCTGTCTCTGTGTCTCTGTCTCTGTGTCTCTGTCTCTGTGTCTCTGTCTCTGTGTCTCTGTCTCTGTGTCTCTGTCTCTGTGTCTCTGTCTCTGTGTCTCTGTATCTGTTTCTGTGTCTCTGTGTCTATGTCACTGTCTCTGTGCCTCTGTCTCTGTGTCTCAGCCTCTATGTCTCTGTCTCTGTGTATCTGTCCCTGTGTCTCTGTCTCTGCGACTCCGTCTCTGTGACTCTGTCTCTGTGTCCCTGTTTCTGTGTCTCTGTCCCTGTGTCTCCGTCTCTGTGTCTGTGTCTCTGTCTCTGTGCGCGTGTCTCTGTCTCTGTGTCTCTGTCTCTGTGTCTATGCCTCTGTGTCTCTGTCTCTGTGTCTCTGTCTATGTGTCTCTGTCTCTGTGTCTCTGTCTCTGTGCGTCGGTCTCTGTGTCTCTGTCTGTGTGTCTTTGTCTCTGTGTCTCTGTCTCATTGTCTCTGTGTCTGTGTCCCTGTCCCTGTGTCTCTGTCTCTGCGACTCTGTCTCTGTGACTCTGTCTCTGTGTCCCTGTTTCTGTGTCTCTGTCCCTGTGTCTCCGTCTCTGTGTCTGTGTCTCTGTCTCTGTGCGCGTGTCTCTGTCTCTGAGTCTCTGTCTCTGTGTCTCTGTCTCTGTGTCTATGTCTCTGTGTCTCTCTCCCTGTGTTTCTGTCTCTGAATCTCTGTTATTGTGTCTCTGTCTCTGTGTCTCGGTCTCTGTGTCCCTGTCTGTTTGTCTTTGTCTCTGTGGCTCTGTCTCATTGTCTCTGTGTCTGTGTCCCTGTCTCTGTGTCTCTGTCTCTGTGACTCTGTCTCTGTGACTCTGTCTCTGTGATTCTGTCTCTGTGACTCTGTCTCTGTGTCCCTGTTTCTGTGTCTCTGTCCCTGTGTCTCCGTCTCTGTGTCTCTGTCTCTGTCTCTGTGCGTGTGTCTCTGTCTCTGAGTCTCTGTCTCTGTGTCTCTGTCTCTGTCTTTGTTTCTCTTTCTCTGTGTCTCTGTCTCTGTCTTTGTTTCTCTTTCTCTGTGTCCCTGTCTATGTGTCTCTGTCTCTGTCTCTGTCTCTGTGGCTGTCTCTGTCTCTCTCTCTCTGTCTCTGTCTCTGTTTCTCTTTCTCTGTGTCTCTGTCTCTGTGTCTCTGTCCCTGTGTCTCTGTCCCTGTGTCTCCGTCTCTGTGTCTCTGTCTGTGTCTCTGTGTGCGTGTACCTGTCCCTGAGTCTCTGTCTCTGTGACCCTGTCTCTGTCTTTGTTTCTCTTTCTCTGTGTCCCTGTCTCTGTGTCTCTGTCTCTGTCTCTGTCTCTGTCTCTGTCTCTGCCTCTGTCTCTCTCTCTGTCTCTGTGTCTGTCTCGGTTTCTCTTTCTCTGTGTCTCAGGCTCTGTGTCTGTCCCTCTGTCTCCGTCTCTGTGTCTCTGGCTCTCTCTCTCGGTGTCCCTGTCTCTGTGTCTCTGTCTCTGTGTCTATGTCTCTGTGTCTCCCTCCCTGTGTCTCTGTCTCGGTGTCTCTGTCTCCGTGGGTCTCTCTCCGTGTCTCTGTCTCTGTGTCTCTGTCTCTGTGTCTCTGTCTCTGTGTCTCTGTCTCTGTGTCTCTGTCTCCGTGGGTCTCTCTCCGTGTCTCTGTCTCTGTGTCTCTGTCTCTGTGTCTCTGTCTCTGTGTCTCTGTCTCTGTGTCTCTGTCTCTGTGTCTCTGTCTCTGTGTCTCTGTCTCTGTGTCTCTGTCTCTGTGTCTCTGTCTCTGTGTCTCTGTCTCTGTGTCTCTGTCTCTGTGTCTCTGTCTCTGTCTCTGTGCCTCTGTCTCTGTGTCTCTGTCTCTGTGTCTCTGTCTCTGTGTCTCTGTCTCTGTGTCTCTGTCTCTGTGTCTCTGTCTCTGTGTCTATGCCTCTGTCTCTGTGTCTCCGTTTCTGTGCCTCTCTCCCTGTGTCTCTGTCTCTGAATCTCTGTCATTGTGTCTCTGTCTCTGTGTCTCTGTCTCTGTGTCTCGGTCTCTGTGTCTCTGTCTGTGTGTCTTTGTCTCTGTGGCTCTGTGTCATTGTCTCTGTGTCTGTGTCCCTGTCTCTGTGTGTCTGTCTCTGTGACTCTGTCTCTGTGACTCTGTCTCTGTGACTCTGTCTCTGTGTCCCTGTTTCTGTGTCTCTGTCCCTGTGTCTCCGTCTCTGTGTCTCTCTCTCTGTCTCTGTGCGTGTGTCTCTGTCTCTGAGTCTCTGTCTCTGCGTCTCTGTCTCTGTCTCTGTCTCTGTCTCTGTTTCTCTTTCTCTGTGTCTCTGTCCCTGTGTCTCCGTCTCTGTGTCTCTGTGCGTGTCTCTGTCTCTGTGTCTCTGTCTCTGTGTCTCTGTCTCTGTGTCTATGTCTCTGTGCCTCTGTCCCTGTGTCTCTGTCTCTGAGTCACTCTCTCTGTGTCCCTGTCTCTGTGTCTCTGTCCCTGTGTCTCTGTCTCTGTGTCTCTGTCTCTGTGTCTCTGTCTCCGTGGGTCTCTCTCCGTGTCTCTGTCTGTGCATCTGTCCCTGTGTCTCCGTCTATGTGTCTCTGTCTCTGAGTCTCTCTCTCTGTGTCCCTGTCTCTGTGTCTCTGTCCTTGTGTCTCCGTCCCTGTGTCTCTGTCTCTGTGTCTCTGTGTCTGTGTCTATGTCTCTGTGCCTCTGTCCCTGTGTCTCTGTCTCTGAGTCACTCTCTCTGTGTCCCTGTCTCTGTGTCTCTGTCCCTGTATCTCCGTCTCTGTGTCTCTGTATCTGTTTCTCTGTCTCTGTGTCTCGGTCTCTGTGTCTCTGTCTGTGTGTCTTTGTCTCTGTGGCGCTGTCTCATTGTCTCTGTGTCTGTGTCCCTGTCTCTGTGACTCTGTCTCTGTCTCTGTCTCTGTCTCTGTCTCTGTCTCTGTGTCTCTGTCTCTGTGTCTCTGTCTCTGTGTCTCTGTATCTGTTTCTATGTCTCTGTGTCTATGTCACTGTCTCTGTGCCTCTGTCTCTGTGTCTCTGCCTCTATGTCTCTGTCTCTGTGTATCTGTCTCTGTGTCTCTGTCTGTGTGTCTTTGTCTCTGTGGCTCTGTCTCTGTGTCTCTGTCTCTGTCGTTGTCTCTGTCTCTGTCGCTGTCTCTGTCTCTCTCTCTGTCTCTGTCTCTGTTTCTCTTTCTCTGTGTCTCTGTCTCTGTTTCTGTTTCTCTGTGTCTCTGTCCCTGTGTCTCCGTCTCTGTGTCTCTGTCTGTGTCTCTGTGTGCGTGTATCTGTCCCAGAGTCTCTGTCTCTGTGACCCTGTCTCTGTCTTTGTTTCTCTTTCTCTGTGTCCCTGTCTCTGTGTCTCTGTCTCTGTCTCTGTCTCTGTCTCTGTCTCTGTCTCTGTCTCTGTCTCTGTCTCTCTCTCTGTCTCTGTCTCTGTCTCTGTCACTGTTTCTCTTTCTCTGTGTCTCTGGCTCTGTGTCTGTCCCTCTGTCTCCGTCTCTGTGCCTCTGGCTCTCTCTCTCGGTGTCCCTGTCTCTGTGTCTCTGTCTCTGCAACTCTGTCTCTGTGACTCTGTCTCTGTGTCCCTGTTTCTGTGTCTCTGTCCCTGTGTCTCCGTCTCTGTGTCTCTGTCTCTGTCTCTGTGCGTGTGTCTCTGTCTCTGAGTCTCTGTCTCTGTGTCTCTGTCTCTGTGTCTCTGTCTCTGTGTCTCTGTCTCTGTGTCTCTGTCACTGTGTCTCTGTCTCTGTGTCTCTGTCTCTGTGTCTCTGTCTCTGTGTCTCTGTCCCTGTGTCTCCGTCTCTGTGCCTCTGTCTCTGTGTCTCTGTCTCTGTGTCTATGTCTCTGTGTCTCTGTCCCTGTGTCACTGTCTCTGTGTCTCTGTCTCTGTGTCTCTGTCCCTGTATCTCCGTCTCTGTGTCTCTGTATCTGTTTCTCTGTCTCTGTGTCTCGGTCTCTGTGTCTCTGTCTGTGTGTCTTTGTCTCTGTGGCGCTGTCTCATTGTCTCTGTGTCTGTGTCCCTGTCTCTGTGACTCTGTCTCTGTCTCTGTCTCTGTCTCTGTCTCTGTCTCTGTGTCTCTGTCTCTGTGTCTCTGTCTCTGTGTCTCTGTATCTGTTTCTATGTCTCTGTGTCTATGTCACTGTCTCTGTGCCTCTGTCTCTGTGTCTCTGCCTCTATGTCTCTGTCTCTGTGTATCTGTCTCTGTGTCTCTGTCTGTGTGTCTTTGTCTCTGTGGCTCTGTCTCTGTGTCTCTGTCTCTGTCGTTGTCTCTGTCTCTGTCGCTGTCTCTGTCTCTCTCTCTGTCTCTGTCTCTGTTTCTCTTTCTCTGTGTCTCTGTCTCTGTTTCTGTTTCTCTGTGTCTCTGTCCCTGTGTCTCCGTCTCTGTGTCTCTGTCTGTGTCTCTGTGTGCGTGTATCTGTCCCAGAGTCTCTGTCTCTGTGACCCTGTCTCTGTCTTTGTTTCTCTTTCTCTGTGTCCCTGTCTCTGTGTCTCTGTCTCTGTCTCTGTCTCTGTCTCTGTCTCTGTCTCTGTCTCTGTCTCTGTCTCTCTCTCTGTCTCTGTCTCTGTCTCTGTCACTGTTTCTCTTTCTCTGTGTCTCTGGCTCTGTGTCTGTCCCTCTGTCTCCGTCTCTGTGCCTCTGGCTCTCTCTCTCGGTGTCCCTGTCTCTGTGTCTCTGTCTCTGTAACTCTGTCTCTGTGACTCTGTCTCTGTGTCCCTGTTTCTGTGTCTCTGTCCCTGTGTCTCCGTCTCTGTGTCTCTGTCTCTGTCTCTGTGCGTGTGTCTCTGTCTCTGAGTCTCTGTCTCTGTGTCTCTGTCTCTGTGTCTCTGTCTCTGTGTCTCTGTCTCTGTGTCTCTGTCACTGTGTCTCTGTCTCTGTGTCTCTGTCTCTGTGTCTCTGTCTCTGTGTCTCTGTCCCTGTGTCTCCGTCTCTGTGCCTCTGTCTCTGTGTCTCTGTCTCTGTGTCTATGTCTCTGTGTCTCTGTCCCTGTGTCACTGTCTCTGTGTCTCTGTCTCTGTGTCTCTGTCTCTGTGTCTCTGTCTCCGTGGGTCTCTCTCCGTGTCTCTGTCTGTGAATCTGTCCCTGTGTCTCCGTCTATGTGTCTCTGTCTCTGAGTCTCTCTCTCTGTGTCCCTGTCTCTGTGTCTCTGTCCTTGTGTCTCCGTCCCTGTGTCTCTGTCTCTGTGTCTCTGTGTCTGTGTCTATGTCTCTGTGCCTCTGTCCCTGTGTCTCTGTCTCTGAGTCACTCTCTCTGTGTCCCTGTCTCTGTGTCTCTGTCCCAGTATCTCCGTCTCTGTGTCTCTGTATCTGTTTCTCTGTCTCTGTGTCTCGGTCTCTGTGTCTCTGTCTGTGTGTCTTTGTCTCTGTGGCGCTGTCTCATTGTCTCTGTGTCTGTGTCCCTGTCTCTGTGACTCTGTCTCTGTGACTCTGTCTCTGTGATCCTGTTTATGTGTCTCTGTCCCGGTGTCTCCGTCTCCGTGTCTCTGTCTCTGTCTCTGTGCGTGTGTCTCTGTCTCTGAGTCTCTGTCTCTGTGTCTCTGTCTCTGTTTCTCTTTCTCTGTGTCTCTGTCTCTCTCTTTGTTTCTCTTTCTCTGTGTCCCTGTCTCTGTGTCTCTGTCTCTGTCTCTGTCTCTGTGTCTCTGTCTCTGTGTCTCTGTCTCTGTGTCTCTGTCTCTGTGTCTCTGTCTCTGTGTCTCTGTCTCTGTGTCTCTGTCTCTGTGTCTATGCCTCTGTCTCTGTGTCTCCGTTTCTGTGCCTCTCTCCCTGTGTCTCTGTCTCTGAATCTCTGTCATTGTGTCTCTGTCTCTGTGTCTCTGTCTCTGTGTCTCGGTCTCTGTGTCTCTGTCTGTGTGTCTTTGTCTCTGTGGCTCTGTCTCATTGTCTCTGTGTCTGTGTCCCTGTCTCTGTGTGTCTGTCTCTGTGACTCTGTCTCTGTGACTCTGTCTCTGTGACTCTGTCTCTGTGTCCCTGTTTCTGTGTCTCTGTCCCTGTGTCTCCGTCTCTGTGTCTCTCTCTCTGTCTCTGTGCGTGTGTCTCTGTCTCTGAGTCTCTGTCTCTGCGTCTCTGTCTCTGTCTCTGTCTCTGTCTCTGTTTCTCTTTCTCTGTGTCTCTGTCCCTGTGTCTCCGTCTCTGTGTCTCTGTGCGTGTCTCTGTCTCTGTGTCTCTGTCTCTGTGTCTCTGTCTCTGTGTCTATGTCTCTGTGCCTCTGTCCCTGTGTCTCTGTCTCTGAGTCACTCTCTCTGTGTCCCTGTCTCTGTGTCTCTGTCCCTGTGTCTCTGTCTCTGTGTCTCTGTCTCTGTGTCTCTGTCTCCGTGGGTCTCTCTCCGTGTCTCTGTCTGTGCATCTGTCCCTGTGTCTCCGTCTATGTGTCTCTGTCTCTGAGTCTCTCTCTCTGTGTCCCTGTCTCTGTGTCTCTGGCTTGTGTCTCCGTCCCTGTGTCTCTGTCTCTGTGTCTCTGTGTCTGTGTCTATGTCTCTGTGCCTCTGTCCCTGTGTCTCTGTCTCTGAGTCACTCTCTCTGTGTCCCTGTCTCTGTGTCTCTGTCCCTGTATCTCCGTCTCTGTGTCTCTGTATCTGTTTCTCTGTCTCTGTGTCTCGGTCTCTGTGTCTCTGTCTGTGTGTCTTTGTCTCTGTGGCGCTGTCTCATTGTCTCTGTGTCTGTGACCCTGTCTCTGTGACTCTGTCTCTGTCTCTGTCTCTGTCTCTGTCTCTGTGTCTCTGTCTCTGTGTCTCTGTCTCTGTGTCTCTGTATCTGTTTCTATGTCTCTGTGTCTATGTCACTGTCTCTGTGCCTCTGTCTCTGTGTCTCTGCCTCTATGTCTCTGTCTCTGTGTATCTGTCTCTGTGTCTCTGTCTGTGTGTCTTTGTCTCTGTGGCTCTGTCTCTGTGTCTCTGTCTCTGTCGTTGTCTCTGTCTCTGTCGCTGTCTCTGTCTCTCTCTCTGTCTCTGTCTCTGTTTCTCTTTCTCTGTGTCTCTGTCTCTGTTTCTGTTTCTCTGTGTCTCTGTCCCTGTGTCTCCGTCTCTGTGTCTCTGTCTGTGTCTCTGTGTGCGTGTATCTGTCCCAGAGTCTCTGTCTCTGTGACCCTGTCTCTGTCTTTGTTTCTCTTTCTCTGTGTCCCTGTCTCTGTGTCTCTGTCTCTGTCTCTGTCTCTGTCTCTGTCTCTGTCTCTGTCTCTGTCTCTGTCTCTCTCTCTGTCTCTGTCTCTGTCTCTGTCTCTGTTTCTCTTTCTCTGTGTCTCTGGCTCTGTGTCTGTCCCTCTGTCTCCGTCTCTGTGCCTCTGGCTCTCTCTCTCGGTGTCCCTGTCTCTGTGTCTCTGTCTCTGTAACTCTGTCTCTGTGACTCTGTCTCTGTGTCCCTGTTTCTGTGTCTCTGTCCCTGTGTCTCCGTCTCTGTCTCTCTGTCTCTGTCTCTGTGCGTGTGTCTCTGTCTCTGAGTCTCTGTCTCTGTCTCTGTCTCTGTGTCTCTGTCTCTGTGTCTCTGTCTCTGTGTCTCTGTATCTGTTTCTATGTCTCTGTGTCTATGTCACTGTCTCTGTGCCTCTGTCTCTGTGTCTCTGCCTCTATGTCTCTGTCTCTGTGTATCTGTCTCTGTGTCTCTGTCTGTGTGTCTTTGTCTCTGTGGCTCTGTCTCTGTGTCTCTGTCTCTGTCGTTGTCTCTGTCTCTGTCGCTGTCTCTGTCTCTCTCTCTGTCTCTGTCTCTGTTTCTCTTTCTCTGTGTCTCTGTCTCTGTTTCTGTTTCTCTGTGTCTCTGTCCCTGTGTCTCCGTCTCTGTGTCTCTGTCTGTGTCTCTGTGTGCGTGTATCTGTCCCAGAGTCTCTGTCTCTGTGACCCTGTCTCTGTCTTTGTTTCTCTTTCTCTGTGTCCCTGTCTCTGTGTCTCTGTCTCTGTCTCTGTCTCTGTCTCTGTCTCTGTCTCTGTCTCTGTCTCTGTCTCTCTCTCTGTCTCTGTCTCTGTCTCTGTCACTGTTTCTCTTTCTCTGTGTCTCTGGCTCTGTGTCTGTCCCTCTGTCTCCGTCTCTGTGCCTCTGGCTCTCTCTCTCGGTGTCCCTGTCTCTGTGTCTCTGTCTCTGTAACTCTGTCTCTGTGACTCTGTCTCTGTGTCCCTGTTTCTGTGTCTCTGTCCCTGTGTCTCCGTCTCTGTGTCTCTGTCTCTGTCTCTGTGCGTGTGTCTCTGTCTCTGAGTCTCTGTCTCTGTGTCTCTGTCTCTGTGTCTCTGTCTCTGTGTCTCTGTCTCTGTGTCTCTGTCACTGTGTCTCTGTCTCTGTGTCTCTGTCTCTGTGTCTCTGTCTCTGTGTCTCTGTCCCTGTGTCTCCGTCTCTGTTTCTCTTTCTCTGTGTCTCTGTCTCTCTCTTTGTTTCTCTTTCTCTGTGTCCCTGTCTCTGTGTCTCTGTCTCTGTCTCTGTCTCTGTGTCTCTGTCTCTGTGTCTCTGTCTCTGTGTCTCTGTCTCTGTGTCTCTGTCTCTGTGTCTCTGTCTCTGTGTCTCTGTCTCTGTGTCTATGCCTCTGTCTCTGTGTCTCCGTTTCTGTGCCTCTCTCCCTGTGTCTCTGTCTCTGAATCTCTGTCATTGTGTCTCTGTCTCTGTGTCTCTGTCTCTGTGTCTCGGTCTCTGTGTCTCTGTCTGTGTGTCTTTGTCTCTGTGGCTCTGTCTCATTGTCTCTGTGTCTGTGTCCCTGTCTCTGTGTGTCTGTCTCTGTGACTCTGTCTCTGTGACTCTGTCTCTGTGACTCTGTCTCTGTGTCCCTGTTTCTGTGTCTCTGTCCCTGTGTCTCCGTCTCTGTGTCTCTCTCTCTGTCTCTGTGCGTGTGTCTCTGTCTCTGAGTCTCTGTCTCTGCGTCTCTGTCTCTGTCTCTGTCTCTGTCTCTGTTTCTCTTTCTCTGTGTCTCTGTCCCTGTGTCTCCGTCTCTGTGTCTCTGTGCGTGTCTCTGTCTCTGTGTCTCTGTCTCTGTGTCTCTGTCTCTGTGTCTATGTCTCTGTGCCTCTGTCCCTGTGTCTCTGTCTCTGAGTCACTCTCTCTGTGTCCCTGTCTCTGTGTCTCTGTCCCTGTGTCTCTGTCTCTGTGTCTCTGTCTCTGTGTCTCTGTCTCCGTGGGTCTCTCTCCGTGTCTCTGTCTGTGCATCTGTCCCTGTGTCTCCGTCTATGTGTCTCTGTCTCTGAGTCTCTCTCTCTGTGTCCCTGTCTCTGTGTCTCTGGCTTGTGTCTCCGTCCCTGTGTCTCTGTCTCTGTGTCTCTGTGTCTGTGTCTATGTCTCTGTGCCTCTGTCCCTGTGTCTCTGTCTCTGAGTCACTCTCTCTGTGTCCCTGTCTCTGTGTCTCTGTCCCTGTATCTCCGTCTCTGTGTCTCTGTATCTGTTTCTCTGTCTCTGTGTCTCGGTCTCTGTGTCTCTGTCTGTGTGTCTTTGTCTCTGTGGCGCTGTCTCATTGTCTCTGTGTCTGTGACCCTGTCTCTGTGACTCTGTCTCTGTCTCTGTCTCTGTCTCTGTCTCTGTGTCTCTGTCTCTGTGTCTCTGTCTCTGTGTCTCTGTATCTGTTTCTATGTCTCTGTGTCTATGTCACTGTCTCTGTGCCTCTGTCTCTGTGTCTCTGCCTCTATGTCTCTGTCTCTGTGTATCTGTCTCTGTGTCTCTGTCTGTGTGTCTTTGTCTCTGTGGCTCTGTCTCTGTGTCTCTGTCTCTGTCGTTGTCTCTGTCTCTGTCGCTGTCTCTGTCTCTCTCTCTGTCTCTGTCTCTGTTTCTCTTTCTCTGTGTCTCTGTCTCTGTTTCTGTTTCTCTGTGTCTCTGTCCCTGTGTCTCCGTCTCTGTGTCTCTGTCTGTGTCTCTGTGTGCGTGTATCTGTCCCAGAGTCTCTGTCTCTGTGACCCTGTCTCTGTCTTTGTTTCTCTTTCTCTGTGTCCCTGTCTCTGTGTCTCTGTCTCTGTCTCTGTCTCTGTCTCTGTCTCTGTCTCTGTCTCTGTCTCTGTCTCTCTCTCTGTCTCTGTCTCTGTCTCTGTCTCTGTTTCTCTTTCTCTGTGTCTCTGGCTCTGTGTCTGTCCCTCTGTCTCCGTCTCTGTGCCTCTGGCTCTCTCTCTCGGTGTCCCTGTCTCTGTGTCTCTGTCTCTGTAACTCTGTCTCTGTGACTCTGTCTCTGTGTCCCTGTTTCTGTGTCTCTGTCCCTGTGTCTCCGTCTCTGTCTCTCTGTCTCTGTCTCTGTGCGTGTGTCTCTGTCTCTGAGTCTCTGTCTCTGTGTCTCTGTCTCTGTGTCTCTGTCTCTGTGTCTCTGTCTCTGTGTCTCTGTCACTGTGTCTCTGTCTCTGTGTCGCTGTCTCTGTGTCTCTGTCTCTGTGTCTCTGTCTCTGTGTCTCTGTCTCTGTGTCTATGCCTCTGTCTCTGTGTCTCCGTTTCTGTGCCTCTCTCCCTGTGTCTCTGTCTCTGAGTCTCTGTCATTGTGTCTCTGTCTCGGTGTCTCGGTCTCTGTGTCTCGGTCTCTGTGTCTCTGTCTGTGTGTCTTTGTCTCTGTGGCTCTGTCTCATTGTCTCTGTGTCTGTGTCCCTGTCTCTGTGTCTCTGTCTCTGTGACTCTGTCTCTGTGACTCTGTCTCTGTGTCCCTGTTTCTGTGTCTCTGTCCCTGTGTCTCCGTCTCTGTGTCTCTGTCTCTGTCTCTGTGCGTGTGTCTCTGTCTCTGAGTCTCTGTCTCTGTGTCTCTGTCTCTGTGTCTCTGTCTCTGTGTCTCTGTCTCTGTGTCTCTGTCTCTGTGTCTCTGTCTCTGTGTCTCTGTCTCTGAATCTCTGTTATTGTGTCTCTGTCTCTGTGTCTCGGTCTCTGTGTCCCTGTCTGTTTGTCTTTGTCTCTGTGGCTCTGTCTCATTGTCTCTGTGTCTGTGTCCCTGTCTCTGTGTCTCTGTCTCTGTGACTCTGTCTCTGTGACTCTGTCTCTGTGATTCTGTCTCTGTGACTCTGTCTCTGTGTCCCTGTTTCTGTGTCTCTGTCCCTGTGTCTCCGTCTCTGTGTCTCTGTCTCTGTCTCTGTGCGTGTGTCTCTGTCTCTGAGTCTCTGTCTCTGTGTCTCTGTCTCTGTCTTTGTTTCTCTTTCTCTGTGTCTCTGTCTCTGTCTTTGTTTCTCTTTCTCTGTGTCCCTGTCTATGTGTCTCTGTCTCTGTCTCTGTCTCTGTGGCTGTCTCTGTCTCTCTCTCTGTCTCTGTCTCTGTTTCTCTTTCTCTGTGTCTCTGTCTCTGTTTCTGTTTCTCTGTGTCTCTGTCCCTGTGTCTCCGTCTCTGTGTCTCTGTCTGTGTCTCTGTGTGCGTGTATCTGTCCCAGAGTCTCTGTCTCTGTGACCCTGTCTCTGTCTTTGTTTCTCTTTCTCTGTGTCCCTGTCTCTGTGTCTCTGTCTCTGTCTCTGTCTCTGTCTCTGTCTCTGTCTCTGTCTCTGTCTCTGTCTCTCTCTCTGTCTCTGTCTCTGTCTCTGTCTCTGTTTCTCTTTCTCTGTGTCTCTGGCTCTGTGTCTGTCCCTCTGTCTCCGTCTCTGTGCCTCTGGCTCTCTCTCTCGGTGTCCCTGTCTCTGTGTCTCTGTCTCTGTAACTCTGTCTCTGTGACTCTGTCTCTGTGTCCCTGTTTCTGTGTCTCTGTCCCTGTGTCTCCGTCTCTGTGTCTCTGTCTCTGTCTCTGTGCGTGTGTCTCTGTCTCTGAGTCTCTGTCTCTGTGTCTCTGTCTCTGTGTCTCTGTCTCTGTGTCTCTGTCTCTGTGTCTCTGTCACTGTGTCTCTGTCTCTGTGTCTCTGTCTCTGTGTCTCTGTCTCTGTCTCTCTGTCTCTGTGTCTCTGTCTCTGTGTATATGCCTCTGTCTCTGTGTCTCCGTTTCTGTGCCTCTCTCCCTGTGTCTCTGTCTCTGAGTCTCTGTCATTGTGTCTCTGTCTCGGTGTCTCGGTCTCTGTGTCTCGGTCTCTGTGTCTCTGTCTGTGTGTCTTTGTCTCTGTGGCTCTGTCTCATTGTCTCTGTGTCTGTGTCCCTGTCTCTGTGTCTCTGTCTCTGTGACTCTGTCTCTGTGACTCTGTCTCTGTGTCCCTGTTTCTGTGTCTCTGTCCCTGTGTCTCCGTCTCTGTGTCTCTGTCTCTGTCTCTGTGCGTGTGTCTCTGTCTCTGAGTCTCTGTCTCTGTGTCTCTGTCTCTGTGTCTCTGTCTCTGTGTCTCTGTCTCTGTGTCTCTGTCTCTGTGTCTCTGTCTCTGTGTCTATGCCTCTGTCTCTGTGTCTCCGTTTCTGTGCCTCTCTCCCTGTGTCTCTGTCTCTGAGTCTCTGTCATTGTGTCTCTGTCTCGGTGTCTCGGTCTCTGTGTCTCGGTCTCTGTGTCTCTGTCTGTGTGTCTTTGTCTCTGTGGCTCTGTCTCATTGTCTCTGTGTCTGTGTCCCTGTCTCTGTGTCTCTGTCTCTGTGACTCTGTCTCTGTGTCTCTGTATCTGTTTCTATGTCTCTGTGTCTATGTCACTGTCTCTGTGCCTCTGTCTCTGTGTCTCTGCCTCTATGTCTCTGTCTCTGTGTATCTGTCTCTGTGTCTCTGTCTCTGTATCTCCGTTTCTGTGTCTCTCTCCCTCTGTCTCTGTTTCCGAATCTCTGTCTCCGTGTCTGGGTCTCTGTGTCTCTGTCTCTGTGTCTATGTCTCTGTGTCTCTGCCTCCGTGTCTCTGTCTCTGTGTCTCTGTCTCTGTGTCTATGTCTCTGTGTCTCTGCCTCCGTGTCTCTGTCTCTGTGTCTCTCGCTCTGTGCATCTGTCTCTGGGTCTCTGTCTCTGTGTTTCTGTCTCTGTGTCTCTGTCCCTGTGTCTCCGTCTCTGTGTCTCTGTCTGTCTCACTGTGTCTCTGTCTCTGTGTCTCTGTCCCACAATCTCCGTCTCTGTGTCTCTGTCTCTGTGTCTCTGTCTCTGTGCCTATGTCTCTGTGTCTCTGTCTCTTTGTCTCTGTCCCTGTGTCTCTGTCTCCGTCTCTTTGTCTCTGTCTCTGAGTCACTCTCTCTGTGTCCCTGTCTCTGTGTCTCTGTCCCTGTGTCTCCGTCTCTGTGCCTCTGTCTCTGTGTCTCTGTCTCTGTGTCTATGTCTCTGTGTCTCTGTCCCTGTGTCACTGTCTCTGTGTCTCTGTCTCTGTGTCTCTGTCTCTGTGTCTCTGTCTCCGTGGGTCTCTCTCCGTGTCTCTGTCTGTGAATCTGTCCCTGTGTCTCCGTCTATGTGTCTCTGTCTCTGAGTCTCTCTCTCTGTGTCCCTGTCTCTGTGTCTCTGTCCTTGTGTCTCCGTCCCTGTGTCTCTGTCTCTGTGTCTCTGTGTCTGTGTCTATGTCTCTGTGCCTCTGTCCCTGTGTCTCTGTCTCTGAGTCACTCTCTCTGTGTCCCTGTCTCTGTGTCTCTGTCCCAGTATCTCCGTCTCTGTGTCTCTGTATCTGTTTCTCTGTCTCTGTGTCTCGGTCTCTGTGTCTCTGTCTGTGTGTCTTTGTCTCTGTGGCGCTGTCTCATTGTCTCTGTGGCGCTGTCTCATTGTCTCTGTGTCTGTGTCCCTGTCTCTGTGACTCTGTCTCTGTGACTCTGTCTCTGTGATCCTGTTTATGTGTCTCTGTCCCGGTGTCTCCGTCTCCGTGTCTCTGTCTCTGTCTCTGTGCGTGTGTCTCTGTCTCTGAGTCTCTGTCTCTGTGTCTCTGTCTCTGTTTCTCTTTCTCTGTGTCTCTGTCTCTCTCTTTGTTTCTCTTTCTCTGTGTCCCTGTCTCTGTGTCTCTGTCTCTGTCTCTGTCTCTGTCGCTGTCTCTGTCTCTCTCTCTGTCTCTGTCTCTGTTTCTCTTTCTCTGTGTCTCTGTCTCTGTTTCTGTTTCTCTGTGTCTCTGTCTCTGTGTCTCTGTCTCTGTGTCTCTGTCTCTGCGTCTCTGTCTCTGTGTCTCTGTCTCTGTGTCTATGCCTCTGTCTCTGTGTCTCCGTTTCTGTGCCTCTCTCCCTGTGTCTCTGTCTCTGAATCTCTGTTATTGTGTCTCTGTCTCTGTGTCTCGGTCTCTGTGTCCCTGTCTGTTTGTCTTTGTCTCTGTGTCTCTGTCTCTGTGTCTCTGCCTCTGTGTCTCTGTCTCTGTGTCTCTGTCTCTGTGTCTCTGTCTCTGTGTCTCTGTCTGTGTGTCTTTGTCTCTGTGTCTCTGTCTCATTGTCTCTGTGTCTGTGTCCCTGTCCCTGTGTCTCTGTCTCTGCGACTCCGTCTCTGTGACTCTGTCTCTGTGTCCCTGTTTCTGTGTCTCTGTCCCTGTGTCTCCGTCTCTGTGTCTGTGTCTCTGTCTCTGTGCGCGTGTCTCTGTCTCTGTGTCTCTGTCTCTGTGTCTATGCCTCTGTGTCTCTGTCTCTGTGTCTCTGTCTCTGTGTCTCTGTCTCTGTGCGTCGGTCTCTGTGTCTCTGTCTGTGTGTCTTTGTCTCTGTGTCTCTGTCTCATTGTCTCTGTGTCTGTGTCCCTGTCCCTGTGTCTCTGTCTCTGCGACTCTGTCTCTGTGACTCTGTCTCTGTGTCCCTGTTTCTGTGTCTCTGTCCCTGTGTCTCCGTCTCTGTGTCTGTGTCTCTGTCTCTGTGCGCGTGTCTCTGTCTCTGTGTCTCTGTCCCTGTGTCTCTGTCCCTGTGTCTCCGTCTCTGTGTCTCTGTCTGTGTCTCTGTGTGCGTGTACCTGTCCCTGAGTCTCTGTCTCTGTGACCCTGTCTCTGTCTTTGTTTCTCTTTCTCTGTGTCCCTGTCTCTGTGTCTCTGTCTCTGTCTCTGTCTCTGTCTCTGTCTCTGTCTCTCTCTCTGTCTCTGTCTCTGTCTCTGTCTCTGTTTCTCTTTCTCTGTGTCTCTGGCTCTGTGTCTGTCCCTCTGTCTCCGTCTCTGTGCCTCTGGCTCTCTCTCTCGGTGTCCCTGTCTCTGTGTCTCTGTCTCTGTAACTCTGTCTCTGTGACTCTGTCTCTGTGTCCCTGTTTCTGTGTCTCTGTCCCTGTGTCTCCGTCTCTGTGTCTCTGTCTCTGTCTCTGTGCGTGTGTCTCTGTCTCTGAGTCTCTGTCTCTGTGTCTCTGTCTCTGTGTCTCTGTCTCTTTGTCTCTGTCTCTGTGTCTCTGTCTCTGTGTCTCTGTCTCCGTGTCTCTGTCTCTGTGGCTCTGTCTCTGTGTCTCTGTCTCTGTGTCTATGCCTCTGTCTCTGTGTCTCCGTTTCTGTGCCTCTCTCCCTGTGTCTCTGTCTCTGAGTCTCTGTCATTGTGTCTCTGTCTCGGTGTCTCGGTCTCTGTGTCTCGGTATCTGTGTCTCTGTCTGTGTGTCTTTGTCTCTGTGGCTCTGTCTCATTGTCTCTGTGTCTGTGTCCCTGTCTCTGTGTCTCTGTCTCTGTGACTCTGTCTCTGTGACTCTGTCTCTGTGTCCCTGTTTCTGTGTCTCTGTCCCTGTGTCTCCGTCTCTGTGTCTCTGTCTCTGTCTCTGTGCGTGTGTCTCTGTCTATGAGTCTCTGTCTCTGTGTCTCTGTCTCTGTGTCTCTGTCTCTGTGTCTCTGTCTCTGTGTCTCTGTCTCTGTGTCTCTGTCTCTGTGTCTCTGTCTCTGTGTCTCTGTCTCTGTGTCTCTGTCTCTGTGTCTATGCCTCTGTCTCTGTGTCTCCGTTTCTGTGCCTCTCTCCCTGTGTCTCTGTCTCTGAGTCTCTGTCATTGTGTCTCTGTCTCGGTGTCTCGGTCTCTGTGTCTCGGTCTCTGTGTCTCTGTCTGTGTGTCTTTGTCTCTGTGGCTCTGTCTCATTGTCTCTGTGTCTGTGTCCCTGTCTCTGTGTCTCTGTCTCTGTGACTCTGTCTCTGTGACTCTGTCTCTGTGTCCCTGTTTCTGTGTCTCTGTCCCTGTGTCTCTGTCTCTGTTTCTGTTTCTCTGTGTCTCTGTCCCTGTGTCTCCGTCTCTGTGTCTCTGTCTCTGTGTCTCGGTCTCTGTGTCTCTGTCTGTGTGTCTTTGTCTCTGTGGCGCTGTCTCATTGTCTCTGTGTCTGTGTCCCTGTCTCTGTGACTCTGTCTCTGTGACTCTGTCTCTGTGTCTCTGTCTCTGTGTCTCTGTCTCTGTGTCTCTGTCTCTGTGTCTCTGTCTCTGTGTCTCTGTCTCTGTGTCTCTGTCTCTGTGTCTCTGTCTCTGTGTCTCTGTCTTTGTGTCTCTGTCTGTGTGTCTCTGTCTCTGTGTCTCTGTCTCTGTGTCTCTGTATCTGTTTCTATGTCTCTGTGTCTATGTCACTGTCTCTGTGCCTCTGTCTCTGTGTCTCTGCCTCTATGTCTCTGTCTCTGTGTATCTGTCTCTGTGTCTCTGTCTCTGTATCTCCGTTTCTGTGTCTCTCTCCCTGTGTCTCTGTTTCCGAATCTCTGTCTCTGTGTCTGGGTCTCTGTGTCTCTGTCTCTGTGTCTATGCCTCTGTGTCTCTGTCTCTGTGTCTCTGTCTCTGTGTCTCTGTCTCTGTGTCTCTGTCTCTGTGTCTCTGTCTCATTGTCTCTGTGTCTGTGTCCCTGTCCCTGTGTCTCTGTCTCTGCGACTCTGTCTCTGTGACTCTGTCTCTGTGTCCCTGTTTCTGTGTCTCTGTCCCTGTGTCTATGTCTCTGTGTCTCTGTCTCCGTGTCTCTGTTTCTGTGTCTCTGTCCCTGTGTCTATGTCTCTGTGGCTCTGCCTCCGTGTCTCTGTCTCTGTGTCTCTCGCTCTGTGCCTCTGTCTCTGGGTCTCTGTCTCTGTGTTTCTGTCTCTGTGTCTCTGTCCCTGTGTCTCCGTCTCTGTGTCTCTGTCTGTCTCACTGTGTCTCTGTCTCTGTGTCTCTGTCCCACAATCTCCGTCTCTGTGTCTCTGTCTCTGTGTCTCTGTCGCTGTGCCTATGTCTCTGTGTCTCTGTCTCTTTGTCTCTGTCCCTGTGTCTCTGTCTCCGTCTCTGTGTCTCTGTCTCTGAGTCACTCTCTCTGTGTCCCTGTCTCTGTGTCTCTGTCCCTGTGTCTCCGTCTCTGTGTCTCTCTCTCTGTGTCTCTGTCTCTGTGTCTATGTCTCTGTGTCTCTGTCCCTGTGTCACTGTCTCTGTGTCTCTGTCTCTGTGTCTCTGTCCCTGTGTCTCTGTCTCTGTGTCTGGGTCTCTGTGTCTCCGTCCCTGCGTCTCCGTCTCTGTGTCTCTGTCTCTGTCTCTTTGTCTCTGCCTCTGTATCTGTCTCTGCGTCTCGGTCTCTGTATCTCTGTCTCTGTGTCTCTGTCTCTGTGTCTCTGTCTCTGTGTCTCTGTCTCTGTGTCTCTGTCACTGTGTCTATGCCTCTGTGTCTCTGTCTCTGTGTCTCTGTCTCTGTGTCTCTGTCTCTGTGTCTCTGTTTCTGTGTCTCTGTCTCTGTGTCTCTGTCTCTGTGTGTCTGTCTCTGTGCGTCGGTCTCTGTGTCTCTGTCTGTGTGTCTTTGTCTCTGTGTCTCTGTCTCATTGTCTCTGTGTCTGTGTCCCTGTCCCTGTGTCTCTGTCTCTGCGACTCTGTCTCTGTGACTCTGTCCCTGTGTCTCCGTCTCTGTGTCCCTGTCTGGGTCTCTGTGTGCGTGTATCTGTCCCTGAGTCTCTGTCTCTGTGACCCTGTCTCTGTCTTTGTTTCTCTTTCTCTGTGTCCCTGTCTCTGTGTCTCTGTCTCTGTCTCTGTCTCTGTCTCTGTCTCTGTCTCTGTCTCTGTGTCTCTGTCTCTGTGTCTCTGTCTCTGTGTCTCTGTGTCTCTGTCTCTGTGTCTCTGTCTCTGTCTCTCTGTCTCTGTGTCTCTGTATCTGTGTCTATGTCACTGTCTCTGTGCCTCTGTCTCTGTGTCTCTGCCTCTATGTCTCTGTCTCTGTGTATCTCTCTCTGTGTCTCTGTCTCTATATCTCCGTTTCTGTGTCTCTCTCCCTCTGTCTCTGTTTCCGAATCTCTGTCTCTGTGTCTGGGTCTCTGTGTCTCTGTCTCTGTGTCTATGTCTCTGTGTCTCTGCCTCCGTGTCTCTGTCTCTGTGTCTCTGTCTCTGTGTCTATGTCTCTGTGTCTCTGCCTCCGTGTCTCTGTCTCTGTGTCTCTCGCTCTGTGCATCTGTCTCTGGGTCTCTGTCTCTGTGTTTCTGTCTCTGTGTCTCTGTCCCTGTGTCTCCGTCTCTGTGTCTCTGTCTGTCTCACTGTGTCTCTGTCTCTGTGTCTCTGTCCCACAATCTCCGTCTCTGTGTCTCTGTCTCTGTGTCTCTGTCTCTGTGCCTATGTCTCTTTGTCTCTGTCTCTTTGTCTCTGTCCCTGTGTCTCTGTCTCCGTCTCTTTGTCTCTGTCTCTGAGTCACTCTCTCTGTGTCCCTGTCTCTGTGTCTCTGTCCCTGTGTCTCCGTCTCTGTGCCTCTGTCTCTGTGTCTCTGTCTCTGTGTCTATGTCTCTGTGTCTCTGTCCCTGTGTCACTGTCTCTGTGTCTCTGTCTCTGTGTCTCTGTCTCTGTGTCTCTGTCTCTGTGTCTCTGTATCTGTTTCTATGTCTCTGTGTCTATGTCACTGTCTCTGTGCCTCTGTCTCTGTGTCTCTGCCTCTATGTCTCTGTCTCTGTGTATCTGTCTCTGTGTCTCTGTCTCTGTATCTCCGTTTCTGTGTCTCTCTCCCTCTGTCTCTGTTTCCGAATCTCTGTCTCCGTGTCTGGGTCTCTGTGACTCTGTCTCTGTGTCTATGTCTCTGTGTCTCTGCCTCCGTGTCTCTGTCTCTGTGTCTCTGTCTCTGTGTCTATGTCTCTGTGTCTCTGCCTCCGTGTCTCTGTCTCTGTGTCTCTCGCTCTGTGCATCTGTCTCTGGGTCTCTGTCTCTGTGTTTCTGTCTCTGTGTCTCTGTCCCTGTGTCTCCGTCTCTGTGTCTCTGTCTGTCTCACTGTGTCTCTGTCTCTGTGTCTCTGTCCCACAATCTCCGTCTCTGTGTCTCTGTCTCTGTGTCTCTGTCTCTGTGCCTATGTCTCTGTGTCTCTGTCTCTTTGTCTCTGTCCCTGTGTCTCTGTCTCCGTCTCTTTGTCTCTGTCTCTGAGTCACTCTCTCTGTGTCCCTGTCTCTGTGTCTCTGTCCCTGTGTCTCCGTCTCTGTGCCTCTGTCTCTGTGTCTCTGTCTCTGTGTCTATGTCTCTGTGTCTCTGTCCCTGTGTCACTGTCTCTGTGTCTCTGTCTCTGTGTCTCTGTCTCTGTGTCTCTGTCTCCGTGGGTCTCTCTCCGTGTCTCTGTCTGTGAATCTGTCCCAGTGTCTCCGTCTATGTGTCTCTGTCTCTGAGTCTCTCTCTCTGTGTCCCTGTCTCTGTGTCTCTGTCCTTGTGTCTCCGTCCCTGTGTCTCTGTCTCTGTGTCTCTGTGTCTGTGTCTATGTCTCTGTGCCTCTGTCCCTGTGTCTCTGTCTCTGAGTCACTCTCTCTGTGTCCCTGTCTCTGTGTCTCTGTCCCAGTATCTCCGTCTCTGTGTCTCTGTATCTGTTTCTCTGTCTCTGTGTCTCGGTCTCTGTGTCTCTGTCTGTGTGTCTTTGTCTCTGTGGCGCTGTCTCATTGTCTCTGTGTCTGTGTCCCTGTCTCTGTGACTCTGTCTCTGTGACTCTGTCTCTGTGATCCTGTTTATGTGTCTCTGTCCCGGTGTCTCCGTCTCCGTGTCTCTGTCTCTGTCTCTGTGCGTGTGTCTCTGTCTCTGAGTCTCTGTCTCTGTGTCTCTGTCTCTGTTTCTCTTTCTCTGTGTCTCTGTCTCTCTCTTTGTTTCTCTTTCTCTGTGTCCCTGTCTCTGTGTCTCTGTCTCTGTCTCTGTCTCTGTCGCTGTCTCTGTCTCTCTCTCTGTCTCTGTCTCTGTTTCTCTTTCTCTGTGTCTCTGTCTCTGTTTCTGTTTCTCTGTGTCTCTGTCTCTGTGTCTCTGTCTCTGTGTCTCTGTCTCTGCGTCTCTGTCTCTGTGTCTATGCCTCTGTCTCTGTGTCTCCGTTTCTGTGCCTCTCTCCCTGTGTCTCTGTCTCTGAATCTCTGTTATTGTGTCTCTGTCTCTGTGTCTCGGTCTCTGTGTCCCTGTCTGTTTGTCTTTGTCTCTGTGTCTCTGTCTCTGTGTCTCTGTCTCTGTGTCTCTGTCTCTGTGTCTCTGTCTCTGTGTCTCTGTCTCTGTGTCTCTGTCTCTGTGTCTCTGTCTCTGTGTCTCTGTCTCTGTGTCTCGGTCTCTGTGTCTCTGTCTCTGTGTCTCTGTCTCTGTGTCTCTGTCTCTGTGTCTCTGTCTCTGTGTCTCTGTCTCTGTGTCTCTGTCTCTGTGTCTCTGTCTTTGTGTCTCTGTCTCTGTGTCCCTGTCTCTGTGTCTCTGTCTCTGTTTCTGTTTCTCTGTGTCTCTGTCCCTGTGTCTCCGTCTCTGTGTCCCTGTCTCGGTCTCTGTGTGCGTGTCTCTGTCTCTGTGTCTCTGTCTCTGTGTCTCTGTCTCTGTGTCTCTGTCTCTGTGTCTCTGTCTCTGTGTCTCTGTCTCTGTGTCTCTGTCTCTGTGTCTCTGTCTCTGTGTCTCTGTCTCTGTGTCTCTGTCTCTGTGTCTCTGTCTCTGTGTCTCTGTCTCTGTGTCTCTGTCTCTGTGTCTCTGTCTCTGTGTCTCTGTATCTGTTTCTGTGTCTCTGTGTCTATGTCACTGTCTCTGTGCCTCTGTCTCTGTGTCTCAGCCTCTATGTCTCTGTCTCTGTGTATCTGTCCCTGTGTCTCTGTCTCTGCGACTCCGTCTCTGTGACTCTGTCTCTGTGTCCCTGTTTCTGTGTCTCTGTCCCTGTGTCTCCGTCTCTGTGTCTGTGTCTCTGTCTCTGTGCGCGTGTCTCTGTCTCTGTGTCTCTGTCTCTGTGTCTATGCCTCTGTGTCTCTGTCTCTGTGTCTCTGTCTCTGTGTCTCTGTCTCTGTGCGTCGGTCTCTGTGTCTCTGTCTGTGTGTCTTTGTCTCTGTGTCTCTGTCTCATTGTCTCTGTGTCTGTGTCCCTGTCCCTGTGTCTCTGTCTCTGCGACTCTGTCTCTGTGACTCTGTCTCTGTGTCCCTGTTTCTGTGTCTCTGTCCCTGTGTCTCCGTCTCTGTGTCTGTGTCTCTGTCTCTGTGCGCGTGTCTCTGTCTCTGAGTCTCTGTCTCTGTGTCTCTGTCTCTGTGTCTATGTCTCTGTGTCTCTCTCCCTGTGTTTCTGTCTCTGAATCTCTGTTATTGTGTCTCTGTCTCTGTGTCTCGGTCTCTGTGTCCCTGTCTGTTTGTCTTTGTCTCTGTGGCTCTGTCTCATTGTCTCTGTGTCTGTGTCCCTGTCTCTGTGTCTCTGTCTCTGTGACTCTGTCTCTGTGACTCTGTCTCTGTGATTCTGTCTCTGTGACTCTGTCTCTGTGTCCCTGTTTCTGTGTCTCTGTCCCTGTGTCTCCGTCTCTGTGTCTCTGTCTCTGTCTCTGTGCGTGTGTCTCTGTCTCTGAGTCTCTGTCTCTGTGTCTCTGTCTCTGTCTTTGTTTCTCTTTCTCTGTGTCTCTGTCTCTGTCTTTGTTTCTCTTTCTCTGTGTCCCTGTCTATGTGTCTCTGTCTCTGTCTCTGTCTCTGTGGCTGTCTCTGTCTCTCTCTCTCTGTCTCTGTCTCTGTTTCTCTTTCTCTGTGTCTCTGTCTCTGTGTCTCTGTCCCTGTGTCTCTGTCCCTGTGTCTCCGTCTCTGTGTCTCTGTCTGTGTCTCTGTGTGCGTGTACCTGTCCCTGAGTCTCTGTCTCTGTGACCCTGTCTCTGTCTTTGTTTCTCTTTCTCTGTGTCCCTGTCTCTGTGTCTCTGTCTCTGTCTCTGTCTCTGTCTCTGTCTCTGCCTCTGTCTCTCTCTCTGTCTCTGTGTCTGTCTCGGTTTCTCTTTCTCTGTGTCTCAGGCTCTGTGTCTGTCCCTCTGTCTCCGTCTCTGTGTCTCTGGCTCTCTCTCTCGGTGTCCCTGTCTCTGTGTCTCTGTCTCTGTGTCTATGTCTCTGTGTCTCCCTCCCTGTGTCTCTGTCTCGGTGTCTCTGTCTCCGTGGGTCTCTCTCCGTGTCTCTGTCTCTGTGTCTCTGTCTCTGTGTCTCTGTCTCTATGTCTCTGTCTCCGTGGGTCTCTCTCCGTGTCTCTGTCTCTGTGTCTCTGTCTCTGTGTCTCTGTCTCTGTGTCTCTGTCTCTGTGTCTCTGTCTCTGTGTCTCTGTCTCTGTGTCTCTGTCTCTGTGTCTCTGTCTCTGTGTCTCTGTCTCTGTCTCTGTGTCTCTGTCTCTGTGTCTCTGTCTCTGTGTCTCTGTCTCTGTGTCTCTGTCTCTGTGTCTCTGTCTCTGTGTCTATGCCTCTGTCTCTGTGTCTCCGTTTCTGTGCCTCTCTCCCTGTGTCTCTGTCTCTGAATCTCTGTCATTGTGTCTCTGTCTCTGTGTCTCTGTCTCTGTGTCTCGGTCTCTGTGTCTCTGTCTGTGTGTCTTTGTCTCTGTGGCTCTGTGTCATTGTCTCTGTGTCTGTGTCCCTGTCTCTGTGTGTCTGTCTCTGTGACTCTGTCTCTGTGACTCTGTCTCTGTGACTCTGTCTCTGTGTCCCTGTTTCTGTGTCTCTGTCCCTGTGTCTCCGTCTCTGTGTCTCTCTCTCTGTCTCTGTGCGTGTGTCTCTGTCTCTGAGTCTCTGTCTCTGCGTCTCTGTCTCTGTCTCTGTCTCTGTCTCTGTTTCTCTTTCTCTGTGTCTCTGTCCCTGTGTCTCCGTCTCTGTGTCTCTGTGCGTGTCTCTGTCTCTGTGTCTCTGTCTCTGTGTCTCTGTCTCTGTGTCTATGTCTCTGTGCCTCTGTCCCTGTGTCTCTGTCTCTGAGTCACTCTCTCTGTGTCCCTGTCTCTGTGTCTCTGTCCCTGTGTCTCTGTCTCTGTGTCTCTGTCTCTGTGTCTCTGTCTCCGTGGGTCTCTCTCCGTGTCTCTGTCTGTGCATCTGTCCCTGTGTCTCCGTCTATGTGTCTCTGTCTCTGAGTCTCTCTCTCTGTGTCCCTGTCTCTGTGTCTCTGTCCTTGTGTCTCCGTCCCTGTGTCTCTGTCTCTGTGTCTCTGTGTCTGTGTCTATGTCTCTGTGCCTCTGTCCCTGTGTCTCTGTCTCTGAGTCACTCTCTCTGTGTCCCTGTCTCTGTGTCTCTGTCCCTGTATCTCCGTCTCTGTGTCTCTGTATCTGTTTCTCTGTCTCTGTGTCTCGGTCTCTGTGTCTCTGTCTGTGTGTCTTTGTCTCTGTGGCGCTGTCTCATTGTCTCTGTGTCTGTGTCCCTGTCTCTGTGACTCTGTCTCTGTCTCTGTCTCTGTCTCTGTCTCTGTGTCTCTGTCTCTGTGTCTCTGTCTCTGTGTCTCTGTATCTGTTTCTATGTCTCTGTGTCTATGTCACTGTCTCTGTGCCTCTGTCTCTGTGTCTCTGCCTCTATGTCTCTGTCTCTGTGTATCTGTCTCTGTGTCTCTGTCTGTGTGTCTTTGTCTCTGAGGCTCTGTCTCTGTGTCTCTGTCTCTGTCGTTGTCTCTGTCTCTGTCGCTGTCTCTGTCTCTCTCTCTGTCTCTGTCTCTGTTTCTCTTTCTCTGTGTCTCTGTCTCTGTTTCTGTTTCTCTGTGTCTCTGTCCCTGTGTCTCCGTCTCTGTGTCTCTGTCTGTGTCTCTGTGTGCGTGTATCTGTCCCAGAGTCTCTGTCTCTGTGACCCTGTCTCTGTCTTTGTTTCTCTTTCTCTGTGTCCCTGTCTCTGTGTCTCTGTCTCTGTCTCTGTCTCTGTCTCTGTCTCTGTCTCTGTCTCTGTCTCTGTCTCTCTCTCTGTCTCTGTCTCTGTCTCTGTCACTGTTTCTCTTTCTCTGTGTCTCTGGCTCTGTGTCTGTCCCTCTGTCTCCGTCTCTGTGCCTCTGGCTCTCTCTCTCGGTGTCCCTGTCTCTGTGTCTCTGTCTCTGTAACTCTGTCTCTGTGACTCTGTCTCTGTGTCCCTGTTTCTGTGTCTCTGTCCCTGTGTCTCCGTCTCTGTGTCTCTGTCTCTGTCTCTGTGCGTGTGTCTCTGTCTCTGAGTCTCTGTCTCTGTGTCTCTGTCTCTGTGTCTCTGTCTCTGTGTCTCTGTCTCTGTGTCTCTGTCACTGTGTCTCTGTCTCTGTGTCTCTGTCTCTGTGTCTCTGTCTCTGTGTCTCTGTCTCTGTGTCTCTGTCTCTGTGTCTATGCCTCTGTCTCTGTGTCTCCGTTTCTGTGCCTCTCTCCCTGTGTCTCTGTCTCTGAGTCTCTGTCATTGTGTCTCTGTCTCGGTGTCTCGGTCTCTGTGTCTCGGTCTCTGTGTCTCTGTCTGTGTGTCTTTGTCTCTGTGGCTCTGTCTCATTGTCTCTGTGTCTGTGTCCCTGTCTCTGTGTCTCTGTCCCTGTGTCTATGTCTCTGTGTCTGGGTCTCTGTGTCTCCGTCCCTGCGTCTCCGTCTCTGTGTCTCTGTCTCTGTCTCTTTGTCTCTGCCTCTGTATCTGTCTCTGCGTCTCGGTCTCTGTATCTCTGTCTCTGTGTCTCTGTCTCTGTGTCTCTGTCTCTGTGTCTCTGTCACTGTGTCTATGCCTCTGTGTCTCTGTCTCTGTGTCTCTGTCTCTGTGTCTCTGTCTCTGTGTCTCTGTCTCTGTGTCTCTGTTTCTGTGTCTCTGTCTCTGTGTCTCTGTCTCTGTGTGTCTGTCTCTGTGCGTCGGTCTCTGTGTCTCTGTCTGTGTGTCTTTGTCTCTGTGTCTCTGTCTCATTGTCTCTGTGTGCGTGTCCCTGTCCCTGCGTCTCTGTCTCTGCGACTCTGTCTCTGTGACTCTGTCCCTGTGTCTCCGTCTCTGTGTCCCTGTCTGGGTCTCTGTGTGCGTGTATCTGTCCCTGAGTCTCTGTCTCTGTGACCCTGTCTCTGTCTTTGTTTCTCTTTCTCTGTGTCCCTGTCTCTGTGTCTCTGTCTCTGTCTCTGTCTCTGTCTCTGTCTCTGTCTCTGTCTCTGTCTCTGTGTCTCTATCTCTGTGTCTCTGTCTCTGTGTCTCTGTGTCTCTGTCTCTGTGTCTCTGTCTCTGTCTCTCTGTCTCTGTGTCTCTGTATCTGTGTCTATGTCACTGTCTCTGTGCCTCTGTCTCTGTGTCTCTGCCTCTATGTCTCTGTCTCTGTGTATCTCTCTCTGTGTCTCTGTCTCTATATCTCCGTTTCTGTGTCTCTCTCCCTCTATCTCTGTTTCCGAATCTCTGTCTCTGTGTCTGGGTCTCTGTGTCTCTGTCTCTGTGTCTATGTCTCTGTGTCTCTGCCTCCGTGTCTCTGTCTCTGTGTCTCTGTCTCTGTGTCTATGTCTCTGTGTCTCTGCCTCCGTGTCTCTGTCTCTGTGTCTCTCGCTCTGTGCATCTGTCTCTGGGTCTCTGTCTCTGTGTTTCTGTCTCTGTGTCTCTGTCCCTGTGTCTCCGTCTCTGTGTCTCTGTCTGTCTCACTGTGTCTCTGTCTCTGTGTCTCTGTCCCACAATCTCCGTCTCTGTGTCTCTGTCTCTGTGTCTCTGTCTCTGTGCCTATGTCTCTTTGTCTCTGTCTCTTTGTCTCTGTCCCTGTGTCTCTGTCTCCGTCTCTTTGTCTCTGTCTCTGAGTCACTCTCTCTGTGTCCCTGTCTCTGTGTCTCTGTCCCTGTGTCTCCGTCTCTGTGCCTCTGTCTCTGTGTCTCTGTCTCTGTGTCTATGTCTCTGTGTCTCTGTCCCTGTGTCACTGTCTCTGTGTCTCTGTCTCTGTGTCTCTGTCTCTGTGTCTCTGTCTCTGTGTCTCTGTATCTGTTTCTATGTCTCTGTGTCTATGTCACTGTCTCTGTGCCTCTGTCTCTGTGTCTCTGCCTCTATGTCTCTGTCTCTGTGTATCTGTCTCTGTGTCTCTGTCTCTGTATCTCCGTTTCTGTGTCTCTCTCCCTCTGTCTCTGTTTCCGAATCTCTGTCTCCGTGTCTGGGTCTCTGTGTCTCTGTCTCTGTGTCTATGTCTCTGTGTCTCTGCCTCCGTGTCTCTGTCTCTGTGTCTCTGTCTCTGTGTCTATGTCTCTGTGTCTCTGCCTCCGTGTCTCTGTCTCTGTGTCTCTCGCTGTGTGCATCTGTCTCTGGGTCTCTGTCTCTGTGTTTCTGTCTCTGTGTCTCTGTCCCTGTGTCTCCGTCTCTGTGTCTCTGTCTGTCTCACTGTGTCTCTGTCTCTGTGTCTCTGTCCCACAATCTCCGTCTCTGTGTCTCTGTCTCTGTGTCTCTGTCTCTGTGCCTATGTCTCTGTGTCTCTGTCTCTTTGTCTCTGTCCCTGTGTCTCTGTCTCCGTCTCTTTGTCTCTGTCTCTGAGTCACTCTCTCTGTGTCCCTGTCTCTGTGTCTCTGTCCCTGTGTCTCCGTCTCTGTGCCTCTGTCTCTGTGTCTCTGTCTCTGTGTCTATGTCTCTGTGTCTCTGTCCCTGTGTCACTGTCTCTGTGTCTCTGTCTCTGTGTCTCTGTCTCTGTGTCTCTGTCTCCGTGGGTCTCTCTCCGTGTCTCTGTCTGTGAATCTGTCCCTGTGTCTCCGTCTATGTGTCTCTGTCTCTGAGTCTCTCTCTCTGTGTCCCTGTCTCTGTGTCTCTGTCCTTGTGTCTCCGTCCCTGTGTCTCTGTCTCTGTGTCTCTGTGTCTGTGTCTATGTCTCTGTGCCTCTGTCCCTGTGTCTCTGTCTCTGAGTCACTCTCTCTGTGTCCCTGTCTCTGTGTCTCTGTCCCAGTATCTCCGTCTCTGTGTCTCTGTATCTGTTTCTCTGTCTCTGTGTCTCGGTCTCTGTGTCTCTGTCTGTGTGTCTTTGTCTCTGTGGCGCTGTCTCATTGTCTCTGTGGCGCTGTCTCATTGTCTCTGTGTCTGTGTCCCTGTCTCTGTGACTCTGTCTCTGTGACTCTGTCTCTGTGATCCTGTTTATGTGTCTCTGTCCCGGTGTCTCCGTCTCCGTGTCTCTGTCTCTGTCTCTGTGCGTGTGTCTCTGTCTCTGAGTCTCTGTCTCTGTGTCTCTGTCTCTGTTTCTCTTTCTCTGTGTCTCTGTCTCTCTCTTTGTTTCTCTTTCTCTGTGTCCCTGTCTCTGTGTCTCTGTCTCTGTCTCTGTCTCTGTCGCTGTCTCTGTCTCTCTCTCTGTCTCTGTCTCTGTTTCTCTTTCTCTGTGTCTCTGTCTCTGTTTCTGTTTCTCTGTGTCTCTGTCTCTGTGTCTCTGTCTCTGTGTCTCTGTCTCTGCGTCTCTGTCTCTGTGTCTCTGTCTCTGTGTCTATGCCTCTGTCTCTGTGTCTCCGTTTCTGTGCCTCTCTCCCTGTGTCTCTGTCTCTGAATCTCTGTTATTGTGTCTCTGTCTCTGTGTCTCGGTCTCTGTGTCCCTGTCTGTTTGTCTTTGTCTCTGTGTCTCTGTCTCTGTGTCTCTGTCTCTGTGTCTCTGTCTCTGTGTCTCTGTCTCTGTGTCTCTGTCTCTGTGTCTCTGTCTCTGTGTCTCTGTCTGTGTGTCTTTGTCTCTGTGTCTCTGTCTCATTGTCTCTGTGTCTGTGTCCCTGTCCCTGTGTCTCTGTCTCTGCGACTCCGTCTCTGTGACTCTGTCTCTGTGTCCCTGTTTCTGTGTCTCTGTCCCTGTGTCTCCGTCTCTGTGTCTGTGTCTCTGTCTCTGTGCGCGTGTCTCTGTCTCTGTGTCTCTGTCTCTGTGTCTATGCCTCTGTGTCTCTGTCTCTGTGTCTCTGTCTCTGTGTCTCTGTCTCTGTGCGTCGGTCTCTGTGTCTCTGTCTGTGTGTCTTTGTCTCTGTGTCTCTGTCTCATTGTCTCTGTGTCTGTGTCCCTGTCCCTGTGTCTCTGTCTCTGCGACTCTGTCTCTGTGACTCTGTCTCTGTGTCCCTGTTTCTGTGTCTCTGTCCCTGTGTCTCCGTCTCTGTGTCTGTGTCTCTGTCTCTGTGTCTATGTCTCTGTGTCTCTCTCCCTGTGTCTCTGTCTCTGAATCTCTGTTATTGTGTCTCTGTCTCTGTGTCTCGGTCTCTGTGTCCCTGTCTGTTTGTCTTTGTCTCTGTGGCTCTGTCTCATTGTCTCTGTGTCTGTGTCCCTGTCTCTGTGTCTCTGTCTCTGTGACTCTGTCTCTGTGACTCTGTCTCTGTGATTCTGTCTCTGTGACTCTGTCTCTGTGTCCCTGTTTCTGTGTCTCTGTCCCTGTGTCTCCGTCTCTGTGTCTCTGTCTCTGTCTCTGTGCGTGTGTCTCTGTCTCTGAGTCTCTGTCTCTGTGTCTCTGTCTCTGTCTTTGTTTCTCTTTCTCTGTGTCTCTGTCTCTGTCTTTGTTTCTCTTTCTCTGTGTCCCTGTCTATGTGTCTCTGTCTCTGTCTCTGTCTCTGTGGCTGTCTCTGTCTCTCTCTCTCTGTCTCTGTCTCTGTTTCTCTTTCTCTGTGTCTCTGTCTCTGTGTCTCTGTCCCTGTGTCTCTGTCCCTGTGTCTCCGTCTCTGTGTCTCTGTCTGTGTCTCTGTGTGCGTGTACCTGTCCCTGAGTCTCTGTCTCTGTGACCCTGTCTCTGTCTTTGTTTCTCTTTCTCTGTGTCCCTGTCTCTGTGTCTCTGTCTCTGTCTCTGTCTCTGTCTCTGTCTCTGCCTCTGTCTCTCTCTCTGTCTCTGTGTCTGTCTCGGTTTCTCTTTCTCTGTGTCTCAGGCTCTGTGTCTGTCCCTCTGTCTCCGTCTCTGTGTCTCTGGCTCTCTCTCTCGGTGTCCCTGTCTCTGTGTCTCTGTCTCTGTGTCTATGTCTCTGTGTCTCCCTCCCTGTGTCTCTGTCTCGGTGTCTCTGTCTCCGTGGGTCTCTCTCCGTGTCTCTGTCTCTGTGTCTCTGTCTCTGTGTCTCTGTCTCTGTGTCTCTGTCTCCGTGGGTCTCTCTCCGTGTCTCTGTCTCTGTGTCTCTGTCTCTGTGTCTCTGTCTCTGTGTCTCTGTCTCTGTGTCTCTGTCTCTGTGTCTCTGTCTCTGTGTCTCTGTCTCTGTGTCTCTGTCTCTGTGTCTCTGTCTCTGTGTCTCTGTCTCTGTGTCTCTGTCTCTGTCTCTGTGTCTCTGTCTCTGTGTCTCTGTCTCTGTGTCTCTGTCTCTGTGTCTCTGTCTCTGTGTCTCTGTCTCTGTGTCTATGCCTCTGTCTCTGTGTCTCCGTTTCTGTGCCTCTCTCCCTGTGTCTCTGTCTCTGAATCTCTGTCATTGTGTCTCTGTCTCTGTGTCTCTGTCTCTGTGTCTCGGTCTCTGTGTCTCTGTCTGTGTGTCTTTGTCTCTGTGGCTCTGTCTCATTGTCTCTGTGTCTGTGTCCCTGTCTCTGTGTGTCTGTCTCTGTGACTCTGTCTCTGTGACTCTGTCTCTGTGACTCTGTCTCTGTGTCCCTGTTTCTGTGTCTCTGTCCCTGTGTCTCCGTCTCTGTGTCTCTCTCTCTGTCTCTGTGCGTGTGTCTCTGCCTCTGAGTCTCTGTCTCTGCGTCTCTGTCTCTGTCTCTGTCTCTGTCTCTGTTTCTCTTTCTCTGTGTCTCTGTCCCTGTGTCTCCGTCTCTGTGTCTCTGTGCGTGTCTCTGTCTCTGTGTCTCTGTCTCTGTGTCTCTGTCTCTGTGTCTATGTCTCTGTGCCTCTGTCCCTGTGTCTCTGTCTCTGAGTCACTCTCTCTGTGTCCCTGTCTCTGTGTCTCTGTCCCTGTGTCTCTGTCTCTGTGTCTCTGTCTCTGTGTCTCTGTCTCCGTGGGTCTCTCTCCGTGTCTCTGTCTGTGAATCTGTCCCTGTGTCTCCGTCTATGTGTCTCTGTCTCTGAGTCTCTCTCTCTGTGTCCCTGTCTCTGTGTCTCTGTCCTTGTGTCTCCGTCCCTGTGTCTCTGTCTCTGTGTCTCTGTGTCTGTGTCTATGTCTCTGTGCCTCTGTCCCTGTGTCTCTGTCTCTGAGTCACTCTCTCTGTGTCCCTGTCTCTGTGTCTCTGTCCCTGTATCTCCGTCTCTGTGTCTCTGTATCTGTTTCTCTGTCTCTGTGTCTCGGTCTCTGTGTCTCTGTCTGTGTGTCTTTGTCTCTGTGGCGCTGTCTCATTGTCTCTGTGTCTGTGTCCCTGTCTCTGTGACTCTGTCTCTGTCTCTGTCTCTGTCTCTGTCTCTGTGTCTCTGTCTCTGTGTCTCTGTCTCTGTGTCTCTGTATCTGTTTCTATGTCTCTGTGTCTATGTCACTGTCTCTGTGCCTCTGTCTCTGTGTCTCTGCCTCTATGTCTCTGTCTCTGTGTATCTGTCTCTGTGTCTCTGTCTGTGTGTCTTTGTCTCTGTGTCTCTGTCTCTGTCGTTGTCTCTGTCTCTGTCGCTGTCTCTGTCTCTCTCTCTGTCTCTGTCTCTGTTTCTCTTTCTCTGTGTCTCTGTCTCTGTTTCTGTTTCTCTGTGTCTCTGTCCCTGTGTCTCCGTCTCTGTGTCTCTGTCTGTGTCTCTGTGTGCGTGTATCTGTCCCAGAGTCTCTGTCTCTGTGTCTCTGTCTCTGTGTCTCTGTCTCTGTGTCTCTGTCTCTGTGTCTCTGTCTCTGTGTCTCTGTCTCTGTGTCTCTGTCTCTGTGTCTCTGTCTCTGTGTCTATGCCTCTGTCTCTGTGTCTCCGTTTCTGTGCCTCTCTCCCTGTGTCTCTGTCTCTGAGTCTCTGTCATTGTGTCTCTGTCTCGGTGTCTCGGTCTCTGTGTCTCGGTCTCTGTGTCTCTGTCTGTGTGTCTTTGTCTCTGTGGCTCTGTCTCATTGTCTCTGTGTCTGTGTCCCTGTCTCTGTGTCTCTGTCTCTGTGACTCTGTCTCTGTGACTCTGTCTCTGTGTCCCTGTTTCTGTGTCTCTGTCCCTGTGTCTCCGTCTCTGTGTCTCTGTCTCTGTCTCTGTGCGTGTGTCTCTGTCTCTGAGTCTCTGTCTCTGTGTCTCTGTCTCTGTGTCTCTGTCTCTGTGTCTCTGTCTCTGTGTCTCTGTCTCTGTGTCTCTGTCTCTGTGTCTCTGTCTCTGTGTCTCTGTCTCTGTGTCTATGCCTCTGTCTCTGTGTCTCCGTTTCTGTGCCTCTCTCCCTGTGTCTCTGTCTCTGAGTCTCTGTCATTGTGTCTCTGTCTCGGTGTCTCGGTCTCTGTGTCTCGGTCTCTGTGTCTCTGTCTGTGTGTCTTTGTCTCTGTGGCTCTGTCTCATTGTCTCTGTGTCTGTGTCCCTGTCTCTGTGTCTCTGTCTCTGTGACTCTGTCTCTGTGACTCTGTCTCTGTGTCCCTGTTTCTGTGTCTCTGTCCCTGTGTCTCCGTCTCTGTGTCTCTGTCTCTGTTTCTGTTTCTCTGTGTCTCTGTCCCTGTGTCTCCGTCTCTGTGTCTCTGTCTCTGTGTCTCGGTCTCTGTGTCTCTGTCTGTGTGTCTTTGTCTCTGTGTCTCTGTCTCTGTGTCTCTGTCTCTGTGTCTCTGTCTCTGTGTCTCTGTCTCTGTGTCTCTGTCTCTGTGTCTCTGTCTCTGTGTCTCTGTCTCTGTGTCTCTGTCTCTGTGTCTCTGTCTTTGTGTCTCTGTCTGTGTGTCTCTGTCTCTGTGTCTCTGTCTCTGTGTCTCTGTATCTGTTTCTATGTCTCTGTGTCTATGTCACTGTCTCTGTGCCTCTGTCTCTGTGTCTCTGCCTCTATGTCTCTGTCTCTGTGTATCTGTCTCTGTGTCTCTGTCTCTGTATCTCCGTTTCTGTGTCTCTCTCCCTGTGTCTCTGTTTCCGAATCTCTGTCTCTGTGTCTGGGTCTCTGTGTCTCTGTCTCTGTGTCTCTGTCTCTGTGTCTATGCCTCTGTGTCTCTGTCTCTGTGTCTCTGTCTCTGTGTCTCTGTCTCTGTGTCTCTGTCTCTGTGTCTCTGTCTCTGTGTCTCTGTCTCTGTGCGTCGGTCTCTGTGTCTCTGTCTCATTGTCTCTGTGTCTGTGTCCATGTCCCTGTGTCTCTGTCTCTGCGACTCTGTCTCTGTGACTCTGTCTCTGTGTCCCTGTTTCTGTGTCTCTGTCCCTGTGTTTATGTCTCTGTGGCTCTGCCTCCGTGTCTCTGTCTCTGTGTCTCTCGCTCTGTGCCTCTGTCTCTGGGTCTCTGTCTCTGTGTTTCTGTCTCTGTGTCTCTGTCCCTGTGTCTCCGTCTCTGTGTCTCTGTCTGTCTCACTGTGTCTCTGTCTCTGTGTCTCTGTCCCACAATCTCCGTCTCTGTGTCTCTGTCTCTGTGTCTCTGTCGCTGTGCCTATGTCTCTGTGTCTCTGTCTCTTTGTCTCTGTCCCTGTGTCTCTGTCTCCGTCTCTGTGTCTCTGTCTCTGAGTCACTCTCTCTGTGTCCCTGTCTCTGTGTCTCTGTCCCTGTGTCTCCGTCTCTGTGTCTCTCTCTCTGTGTCTCTGTCTCTGTGTCTATGTCTCTGTGTCTCTGTCCCTGTGTCACTGTCTCTGTGTCTCTGTCTCTGTGTCTCTGTCCCTGTGTCTCTGTCTCTGTGTCTGGGTCTCTGTGTCTCCGTCCCTGCGTCTCGGTCTCTGTGTCTCTGTCTCTGTCTCTTTGTCTCTGCCTCTGTATCTGTCTCTGCGTCTCGGTCTCTGTATCTCTGTCTCTGTGTCTCTGTCTCTGTGTCTCTGTCTCTGTGTCTCTGTCACTGTGTCTATGCCTCTGTGTCTCTGTCTCTGTGTCTCTGTCTCTGTTTCTCTGTCTCTGTGTCTCTATTTCTGTGTCTCTGTCTCTGTGTCTCTGTCTCTGTGTCTCTGTCTCTGTTTCTCTTTCTCTGTGTCTCTGTCTCTCTCTTTGTTTCTCTTTCTCTGTGTCCCTGTCTCTGTGTCTCTGTCTCTGTCTCTGTCTCTGTCTCTGTCGCTGTCTCTGTCTCTCTCTCTGTCTCTGTCTCTGTTTCTCTTTCTCTGTGTCTCTGTCTCTGTTTCTGTTTCTCTGTGTCTCTGTCTCTGTGTCTCTGTCTCTGTGTCTCTGTCTCTGCGTCTCTGTCTCTGTGTCTCTGTCTCTGTGTCTATGCCTCTGTCTCTGTGTCTCCGTTTCTGTGCCTCTCTCCCTGTGTCTCTGTCTCTGAATCTCTGTTATTGTGTCTCTGTCTCTGTGTCCCTGTCTGTTTGTCTTTGTCTCTGTGTCTCTGTCTCTGTGTCTCTGTCTCTGTGTCTCTGTCTCTGTGTCTCTGTCTCTGTGTCTCTGTCTCTGTGTCTCTGTCTCTGTGTCTCTGTCTCTGTGTCTCGGTCTCTGTGTCTCTGTCTCTGTGTCTCTGTCTCTGTGTCTCTGTCTTTGTGTCTCTGTCTCTGTGTCTCTGTCTCTGTGTCTCTGTCTCTGTTTCTGTTTCTCTGTGTCTCTGTCCCTGTGTCTCCGTCTCTGTGTCCCTGTCTGGGTCTCTGTGTGCGTGTCTCTGTCTCTGTGTCTCTGTCTCTGTGTCTCTGTCTCTGTGTCTCTGTCTCTGTGTCTCTGTCTCTGTGTCTCTGTCTCTGTGTCTCTGTCTCTGTGTCTCTGTCTCTGTGTCTCTGTCTCTGTGTCTCTGTATCTGTTTCTGTGTCTCTGTGTCTATGTCACTGTCTCTGTGCCTCTGTCTCTGTGTCTCTGCCTCTATGTCTCTGTCTCTGTGTATCTGTCTCTGTGTCTCTGTCTCTGTACCTCCGTTTCTGTGTCTCTCTCCCTGTGTCTCTGTTTCCGAATCTCTGTCTCTGTGTCTGGGTCTCTGTGTCTCTGTCTCTGTGTCTCTGTCTCTGTGTCTATGCCTCTGTGTCTCTGTCTCTGTGTCTCTGTCTCTGTGTCTCTGTCTCTGTGTCTCTGTCTCTGTGCGTCGGTCTCTGTGTCTCTGTCTGTGTGTCTTTGTCTCTGTGTCTCTGTCTCATTGTCTCTGTGTCTGTGTCCCTGTCCCTGTGTCTCTGTCTCTGCGACTCCGTCTCTGTGACTCTGTCTCTGTGTCCCTGTTTCTGTGTCTCTGTCCCTGTGTCTCCGTCTCTGTGTCTGTGTCTCTGTCTCTGTGCGCGTGTCTCTGTCTCTGTGTCTCTGTCTCTGTGTCTATGCCTCTGTGTCTCTGTCTCTGTGTCTCTGTCTCTGTGTCTCTGTCTCTGTGCGTCGGTCTCTGTGTCTCTGTCTGTGTGTCTTTGTCTCTGTGTCTCTGTCTCATTGTCTCTGTGTCTGTGTCCCTGTCCCTGTGTCTCTGTCTCTGCGACTCTGTCTCTGTGACTCTGTCTCTGTGTCCCTGTTTCTGTGTCTCTGTCCCTGTGTCTCCGTCTCTGTGTCTGTGTCTCTGTCTCTGTGCGCGTGTCTCTGTCTCTGAGTCTCTGTCTCTGTGTCTCTGTCTCTGTGTCTATGTCTCTGTGTCTCTCTCCCTGTGTCTCTGTCTCTGAATCTCTGTTATTGTGTCTCTGTCTCTGTGTCTCGGTCTCTGTGTCCCTGTCTGTTTGTCTTTGTCTCTGTGGCTCTGTCTCATTGTCTCTGTGTCTGTGTCCCTGTCTCTGTGTCTCTGTCTCTGTGACTCTGTCTCTGTGACTCTGTCTCTGTGATTCTGTCTCTGTGACTCTGTCTCTGTGTCCCTGTTTCTGTGTCTCTGTCCCTGTGTCTCCGTCTCTGTGTCTCTGTCTCTGTCTCTGTGCGTGTGTCTCTGTCTCTGAGTCTCTGTCTCTGTGTCTCTGTCTCTGTCTTTGTTTCTCTTTCTCTGTGTCTCTGTCTCTGTCTTTGTTTCTCTTTCTCTGTGTCCCTGTCTATGTGTCTCTGTCTCTGTCTCTGTCTCTGTGGCTGTCTCTGTCTCTCTCTCTCTGTCTCTGTCTCTGTTTCTCTTTCTCTGTGTCTCTGTCTCTGTGTCTCTGTCCCTGTGTCTCCGTCTCTGTGTCTCTGTCTGTGTCTCTGTGTGCGTGTACCTGTCCCTGAGTCTCTGTCTCTGTGACCCTGTCTCTGTCTTTGTTTCTCTTTCTCTGTGTCCCTGTCTCTGTGTCTCTGTCTCTGTCTCTGTCTCTGTCTCTGCCTCTGTCTCTCTCTCTGTCTCTGTGTCTGTCTCGGTTTCTCTTTCTCTGTGTCTCAGGCTCTGTGTCTGTCCCTCTGTCTCCGTCTCTGTGTCTCTGGCTCTCTCTCTCGGTGTCCCTGTCTCTGTGTCTCTGTCTCTGTGTCTATATCTCTGTGTCTCCCTCCCTGTGTCTCTGTCTCGGTGTCTCTGTCTCCGTGGGTCTCTCTCCGTGTCTCTGTCTCTGTGTCTCTGTCTCTGTGTCTCTGTCTCCGTGGGTCTCTCTCCGTGTCTCTGTCTCTGTGTCTCTGTCTCTGTGTCTCTGTCTCTGTGTCTCTGTCTCTGTGTCTCTGTCTCTGTGTCTCTGTCTCTGTGTCTCTGTCTCTGTCTCTGTGTCTCTGTCTCTGTGTCTCTGTCTCTGTGTCTCTGTCTCTGTGTCTCTGTCTCTGTGTCTATGTCTCTGTGTCTCTGTCCCTGTGTCACTGTCTCTGTGTCTCTGTCCCTGTGTCTCCGTCTCTGTGCCTCTGTCTCTGTGTCTCTGTCTCTGTGTCTATGTCTCTGTGTCTCTGTCCCTGTGTCACTGTCTCTGTGTCTCTGTCTCTGTGTCTCTGTCTCTGTGCCTATGTCTCTTTGTCTCTGTCTCTTTGTCTCTGTCCCTGTGTCTCTGTCTCCGTCTCTTTGTCTCTGTCTCTGAGTCACTCTCTCTGTGTCCCTGTCTCTGTGTCTCTGTCCCTGTGTCTCCGTCTCTGTGCCTCTGTCTCTGTGTCTCTGTCTCTGTGTCTATGTCTCTGTGTCTCTGTCCCTGTGTCACTGTCTCTGTGTCTCTGTCTCTGTGTCTCTGTCTCTGTGTCTCTGTCTCTGTGTCTCTGTATCTGTTTCTATGTCTCTGTGTCTATGTCACTGTCTCTGTGCCTCTGTCTCTGTGTCTCTGCCTCTATGTCTCTGTCTCTGTGTATCTGTCTCTGTGTCTCTGTCTCTGTATCTCCGTTTCTGTGTCTCTCTCCCTCTGTCTCTGTTTCCGAATCTCTGTCTCCGTGTCTGGGTCTCTGTGTCTCTGTCTCTGTGTCTATGTCTCTGTGTCTCTGCCTCCGTGTCTCTGTCTCTGTGTCTCTGTCTCTGTGTCTATGTCTCTGTGTCTCTGCCTCCGTGTCTCTGTCTCTGTGTCTCTCGCTCTGTGCATCTGTCTCTGGGTCTCTGTCTCTGTGTTTCTGTCTCTGTGTCTCTGTCCCTGTGTCTCCGTCTCTGTGTCTCTGTCTGTCTCACTGTGTCTCTGTCTCTGTGTCTCTGTCCCACAATCTCCGTCTCTGTGTCTCTGTCTCTGTGTCTCTGTCTCTGTGCCTATGTCTCTGTGTCTCTGTCTCTTTGTCTCTGTCCCTGTGTCTCTGTCTCCGTCTCTTTGTCTCTGTCTCTGAGTCACTCTCTCTGTGTCCCTGTCTCTGTGTCTCTGTCCCTGTGTCTCCGTCTCTGTGCCTCTGTCTCTGTGTCTCTGTCTCTGTGTCTATGTCTCTGTGTCTCTGTCCCTGTGTCACTGTCTCTGTGTCTCTGTCTCTGTGTCTCTGTCTCTGTGTCTCTGTCTCCGTGGGTCTCTCTCCGTGTCTCTGTCTGTGAATCTGTCCCTGTGTCTCCGTCTATGTGTCTCTGTCTCTGAGTCTCTCTCTCTGTGTCCCTGTCTCTGTGTCTCTGTCCTTGTGTCTCCGTCCCTGTGTCTCTGTCTCTGTGTCTCTGTGTCTGTGTCTATGTCTCTGTGCCTCTGTCCCTGTGTCTCTGTCTCTGAGTCACTCTCTCTGTGTCCCTGTCTCTGTGTCTCTGTCCCAGTATCTCCGTCTCTGTGTCTCTGTATCTGTTTCTCTGTCTCTGTGTCTCGGTCTCTGTGTCTCTGTCTGTGTGTCTTTGTCTCTGTGGCGCTGTCTCATTGTCTCTGTGGCGCTGTCTCATTGTCTCTGTGTCTGTGTCCCTGTCTCTGTGACTCTGTCTCTGTGACTCTGTCTCTGTGATCCTGTTTATGTGTCTCTGTCCCGGTGTCTCCGTCTCCGTGTCTCTGTCTCTGTCTCTGTGCGTGTGTCTCTGTCTCTGAGTCTCTGTCTCTGTGTCTCTGTCTCTGTTTCTCTTTCTCTGTGTCTCTGTCTCTCTCTTTGTTTCTCTTTCTCTGTGTCCCTGTCTCTGTGTCTCTGTCTCTGTCTCTGTCTCTGTCGCTGTCTCTGTCTCTCTCTCTGTCTCTGTCTCTGTTTCTCTTTCTCTGTGTCTCTGTCTCTGTTTCTGTTTCTCTGTGTCTCTGTCTCTGTGTCTCTGTCTCTGTGTCTCTGTCTCTGCGTCTCTGTCTCTGTGTCTCTGTCTCTGTGTCTATGCCTCTGTCTCTGTGTCTCCGTTTCTGTGCCTCTCTCCCTGTGTCTCTGTCTCTGAATCTCTGTTATTGTGTCTCTGTCTCTGTGTCTCGGTCTCTGTGTCCCTGTCTGTTTGTCTTTGTCTCTGTGTCTCTGTCTCTGTGTCTCTGTCTCTGTGTCTCTGTCTCTGTGTCTCTGTCTCTGTGTCTCTGTCTCTGTGTCTCTGTCTCTGTGTCTCTGTCTCTGTGTCTCTGTCTGTGTGTCTTTGTCTCTGTGTCTCTGTCTCATTGTCTCTGTGTCTGTGTCCCTGTCCCTGTGTCTCTGTCTCTGCGACTCCGTCTCTGTGACTCTGTCTCTGTGTCCCTGTTTCTGTGTCTCTGTCCCTGTGTCTCCGTCTCTGTGTCTGTGTCTCTGTCTCTGTGCGCGTGTCTCTGTCTCTGTGTCTCTGTCTCTGTGTCTATGCCTCTGTGTCTCTGTCTCTGTGTCTCTGTCTCTGTGTCTCTGTCTCTGTGCGTCGGTCTCTGTGTCTCTGTCTGTGTGTCTTTGTCTCTGTGTCTCTGTCTCATTGTCTCTGTGTCTGTGTCCCTGTCCCTGTGTCTCTGTCTCTGCGACTCTGTCTCTGTGACTCTGTCTCTGTGTCCCTGTTTCTGTGTCTCTGTCCCTGTGTCTCCGTCTCTGTGTCTGTGTCTCTGTCTCTGTGCGCGTGTCTCTGTCTCTGAGTCTCTGTCTCTGTGTCTCTGTCTCTGTGTCTATGTCTCTGTGTCTCTCTCCCTGTGTCTCTGTCTCTGAATCTCTGTTATTGTGTCTCTGTCTCTGTGTCTCGGTCTCTGTGTCCCTGTCTGTTTGTCTTTGTCTCTGTGGCTCTGTCTCATTGTCTCTGTGTCTGTGTCCCTGTCTCTGTGCCTCTGTCTCTGTGACTCTGTCTCTGTGACTCTGTCTCTGTGATTCTGTCTCTGTGACTCTGTCTCTGTGTCCCTGTTTCTGTGTCTCTGTCCCTGTGTCTCCGTCTCTGTGTCTCTGTCTCTGTCTCTGTGCGTGTGTCTCTGTCTCTGAGTCTCTGTCTCTGTGTCTCTGTCTCTGTCTTTGTTTCTCTTTCTCTGTGTCTCTGTCTCTGTCTTTGTTTCTCTTTCTCTGTGTCCCTGTCTATGTGTCTCTGTCTCTGTCTCTGTCTCTGTGGCTGTCTCTGTCTCTCTCTCTCTGTCTCTGTCTCTGTTTCTCTTTCTCTGTGTCTCTGTCTCTGTGTCTCTGTCCCTGTGTCTCTGTCCCTGTGTCTCCGTCTCTGTGTCTCTGTCTGTGTCTCTGTGTGCGTGTACCTGTCCCTGAGTCTCTGTCTCTGTGACCCTGTCTCTGTCTTTGTTTCTCTTTCTCTGTGTCCCTGTCTCTGTGTCTCTGTCTCTGTCTCTGTCTCTGTCTCTGTCTCTGCCTCTGTCTCTCTCTCTGTCTCTGTGTCTGTCTCGGTTTCTCTTTCTCTGTGTCTCAGGCTCTGTGTCTGTCCCTCTGTCTCCGTCTCTGTGTCTCTGGCTCTCTCTCTCGGTGTCCCTGTCTCTGTGTCTCTGTCTCTGTGTCTATGTCTCTGTGTCTCCATCCCTGTGTCTCTGTCTCGGTGTCTCTGTCTCCGTGGGTCTCTCTCCGTGTCTCTGTCTCTGTGTCTCTGTCTCTGTGTCTCTGTCTCTGTGTCTCTGTCTCCGTGGGTCTCTCTCCGTGTCTCTGTCTCTGTGTCTCTGTCTCTGTGTCTCTGTCTCTGTGTCTCTGTCTCTGTGTCTCTGTCTCTGTGTCTCTGTCTCTGTGTCTCTGTCTCTGTGTCTCTGTCTCTGTGTCTCTGTCTCTGTCTCTGTGTCTCTGTCTCTGTGTCTCTGTCTCTGTGTCTCTGTCTCTGTGTCTCTGTCTCTGTGTCTCTGTCTCTGTGTCTATGCCTCTGTCTCTGTGTCTCCGTTTCTGTGCCTCTCTCCCTGTGTCTCTGTCTCTGAATCTCTGTCATTGTGTCTCTGTCTCTGTGTCTCTGTCTCTGTGTCTCGGTCTCTGTGTCTCTGTCTGTGTGTCTTTGTCTCTGTGGCTCTGTCTCATTGTCTCTGTGTCTGTGTCCCTGTCTCTGTGTGTCTGTCTCTGTGACTCTGTCTCTGTGACTCTGTCTCTGTGACTCTGTCTCTGTGTCCCTGTTTCTGTGTCTCTGTCCCTGTGTCTCCGTCTCTGTGTCTCTCTCTCTGTCTCTGTGCGTGTGTCTCTGCCTCTGAGTCTCTGTCTCTGCGTCTCTGTCTCTGTCTCTGTCTCTGTCTCTGTTTCTCTTTCTCTGTGTCTCTGTCCCTGTGTCTCCGTCTCTGTGTCTCTGTGCGTGTCTCTGTCTCTGTGTCTCTGTCTCTGTGTCTCTGTCTCTGTGTCTATGTCTCTGTGCCTCTGTCCCTGTGTCTCTGTCTCTGAGTCACTCTCTCTGTGTCCCTGTCTCTGTGTCTCTGTCCCTGTGTCTCTGTCTCTGTGTCTCTGTCTCTGTGTCTCTGTCTCCGTGGGTCTCTCTCCGTGTCTCTGTCTGTGAATCTGTCCCTGTGTCTCCGTCTATGTGTCTCTGTCTCTGAGTCTCTCTCTCTGTGTCCCTGTCTCTGTGTCTCTGTCCTTGTGTCTCCGTCCCTGTGTCTCTGTCTCTGTGTCTCTGTGTCTGTGTCTATGTCTCTGTGCCTCTGTCCCTGTGTCTCTGTCTCTGAGTCACTCTCTCTGTGTCCCTGTCTCTGTGTCTCTGTCCCTGTATCTCCGTCTCTGTGTCTCTGTATCTGTTTCTCTGTCTCTGTGTCTCGGTCTCTGTGTCTCTGTCTGTGTGTCTTTGTCTCTGTGGCGCTGTCTCATTGTCTCTGTGTCTGTGTCCCTGTCTCTGTGACTCTGTCTCTGTCTCTGTCTCTGTCTCTGTCTCTGTGTCTCTGTCTCTGTGTCTCTGTCTCTGTGTCTCTGTATCTGTTTCTATGTCTCTGTGTCTATGTCACTGTCTCTGTGCCTCTGTCTCTGTGTCTCTGCCTCTATGTCTCTGTCTCTGTGTATCTGTCTCTGTGTCTCTGTCTGTGTGTCTTTGTCTCTGTGTCTCTGTCTCTGTCGTTGTCTCTGTCTCTGTCGCTGTCTCTGTCTCTCTCTCTGTCTCTGTCTCTGTTTCTCTTTCTCTGTGTCTCTGTCTCTGTTTCTGTTTCTCTGTGTCTCTGTCCCTGTGTCTCCGTCTCTGTGTCTCTGTCTGTGTCTCTGTGTGCGTGTATCTGTCCCAGAGTCTCTGTCTCTGTGTCTATGCCTCTGTCTCTGTGTCTCCGTTTCTGTGCCTCTCTCCCTGTGTCTCTGTCTCTGAGTCTCTGTCATTGTGTCTCTGTCTCGGTGTCTCGGTCTCTGTGTCTCGGTCTCTGTGTCTCTGTCTGTGTGTCTTTGTCTCTGTGGCTCTGTCTCATTGTCTCTGTGTCTGTGTCCCTGTCTCTGTGTCTCTGTCTCTGTGACTCTGTCTCTGTGACTCTGTCTCTGTGTCCCTGTTTCTGTGTCTCTGTCCCTGTGTCTCCGTCTCTGTGTCTCTGTCTCTGTGTCTCTGTCCCTGTGTCTCCGTCTCTGTGTCTCTGTCTGTGTCTCTGTGTGCGTGTACCTGTCCCTGAGTCTCTGTCTCTGTGACCCTGTCTCTGTCTTTGTTTCTCTTTCTCTGTGTCCCTGTCTCTGTGTCTCTGTCTCTGTCTCTGTCTCTGTCTCTGCCTCTGTCTCTCTCTCTGTCTCTGTGTCTGTCTCGGTTTCTCTTTCTCTGTGTCTCAGGCTCTGTGTCTGTCCCTCTGTCTCCGTCTCTGTGTCTCTGGCTCTCTCTCTCGGTGTCCCTGTCTCTGTGTCTCTGTCTCTGTGTCTATGTCTCTGTGTCTCCCTCCCTGTGTCTCTGTCTCGGTGTCTCTGTCTCCGTGGGTCTCTCTCCGTGTCTCTGTCTCTGTGTCTCTGTCTCTGTGTCTCTGTCTCCGTGGGTCTCTCTCCGTGTCTCTGTCTCTGTGTCTCTGTCTCTGTGTCTCTGTCTCTGTGTCTCTGTCTCTGTGTCTCTGTCTCTGTGTCTCTGTCTCTGTCTCTGTGTCTCTGTCTCTGTGTCTCTGTCTCTGTGTCTCTGTCTCTGTGTCTCTGTCTCTGTGTCTCTGTCTCTGTGTCTATGCCTCTGTCTCTGTGTCTCCGTTTCTGTGCCTCTCTCCCTGTGTCTCTGTCTCTGAATCTCTGTCATTGTGTCTCTGTCTCTGTGTCTCTGTCTCTGTGTCTCGGTCTCTGTGTCTCTGTCTGTGTGTCTTTGTCTCTGTGGCTCTGTCTCATTGTCTCTGTGTCTGTGTCCCTGTCTCTGTGTGTCTGTCTCTGTGACTCTGTCTCTGTGACTCTGTCTCTGTGACTCTGTCTCTGTGTCCCTGTTTCTGTGTCTCTGTCCCTGTGTCTCCGTCTCTGTGTCTCTCTCTCTGTCTCTGTGCGTGTGTCTCTGTCTCTGAGTCTCTGTCTCTGCGTCTCTGTCTCTGTCTCTGTCTCTGTCTCTGTTTCTCTTTCTCTGTGTCTCTGTCCCTGTGTCTCCGTCTCTGTGTCTCTGTGCGTGTCTCTGTCTCTGTGTCTCTGTCTCTGTGTCTCTGTCTCTGTGTCTATGTCTCTGTGCCTCTGTCCCTGTGTCTCTGCCTCTGAGTCACTCTCTCTGTGTCCCTGTCTCTGTGTCTCTGTCCCTGTGTCTCTGTCTCTGTGTCTCTGTCTCTGTGTCTCTGTCTCCGTGGGTCTCTCTCCGTGTCTCTGTCTGTGAATCTGTCCCTGTGTCTCCGTCTATGTGTCTCTGTCTCTGAGTCTCTCTCTCTGTGTCCCTGTCTCTGTGTCTCTGTCCTTGTGTCTCCGTCCCTGTGTCTCTGTCTCTGTGTCTCTGTGTCTGTGTCTATGTCTCTGTGCCTCTGTCCCTGTGTCTCTGTCTCTGAGTCACTCTCTCTGTGTCCCTGTCTCTGTGTCTCTGTCCCTGTATCTCCGTCTCTGTGTCTCTGTATCTGTTTCTCTGTCTCTGTGTCTCGGTCTCTGTGTCTCTGTCTGTGTGTCTTTGTCTCTGTGGCGCTGTCTCATTGTCTCTGTGTCTGTGTCCCTGTCTCTGTGACTCTGTCTCTGTCTCTGTCTCTGTCTCTGTGTCTCTGTCTCTGTGTCTCTGTCTCTGTGTCTCTGTATCTGTTTCTATGTCTCTGTGTCTATGTCACTGTCTCTGTGCCTCTGTCTCTGTGTCTCTGCCTCTATGTCTCTGTCTCTGTGTATCTGTCTCTGTGTCTCTGTCTGTGTGTCTTTGTCTCTGTGGCTCTGTCTCTGTGTCTCTGTCTCTGTCGTTGTCTCTGTCTCTGTCGCTGTCTCTGTCTCTCTCTCTGTCTCTGTCTCTGTTTCTCTTTCTCTGTGTCTCTGTCTCTGTTTCTGTTTCTCTGTGTCTCTGTCCCTGTGTCTCCGTCTCTGTGTCTCTGTCTGTGTCTCTGTGTGCGTGTATCTGTCCCAGAGTCTCTGTCTCTGTGACCCTGTCTCTGTCTTTGTTTCTCTTTCTCTGTGTCCCTGTCTCTGTGTCTCTGTCTCTGTCTCTGTCTCTGTCTCTGTCTCTGTCTCTGTCTCTGTCTCTGTCTCTCTCTCTGTCTCTGTCTCTGTCTCTGTCTCTGTTTCTCTTTCTCTGTGTCTCTGGCTCTGTGTCTGTCCCTCTGTCTCCGTCTCTGTGCCTCTGGCTCTCTCTCTCGGTGTCCCTGTCTCTGTGTCTCTGTCTCTGTAACTCTGTCTCTGTGACTCTGTCTCTGTGTCCCTGTTTCTGTGTCTCTGTCCCTGTGTCTCCGTCTCTGTGTCTCTGTCTCTGTCTCTGTGCGTGTGTCTCTGTCTCTGAGTCTCTGTCTCTGTGTCTCTGTCTCTGTGTCTCTGTCTCTGTGTCTCTGTCTCTGTGTCTCTGTCACTGTGTCTCTGTCTCTGTGTCTCTGTCTCTGTGTCTCTGTCTCTGTGTCTCTGTCTCTGTGTCTCTGTCTCTGTGTCTATGCCTCTGTCTCTGTGTCTCCGTTTCTGTGCCTCTCTCCCTGTGTCTCTGTCTCTGAGTCTCTGTCATTGTGTCTCTGTCTCGGTGTCTCGGTCTCTGTGTCTCGGTCTCTGTGTCTCTGTCTGTGTGTCTTTGTCTCTGTGGCTCTGTCTCATTGTCTCTGTGTCTGTGTCCCTGTCTCTGTGTCTCTGTCTCTGTGACTCTGTCTCTGTGACTCTGTCTCTGTGTCCCTGTTTCTGTGTCTCTGTCCCTGTGTCTCCGTCTCTGTGTCTCTGTCTCTGTCTCTGTGCGTGTGTCTCTGTCTCTGAGTCTCTGTCTCTGTGTCTCTGTCTCTGTGTCTCTGTCTCTGTGTCTCTGTCTCTGTGTCTCTGTCTCTGTGTCTCTGTCTCTGTGTCTCTGTCTCTGTGTCTCTGTCTCTGTGTCTCTGTCTCTGTGTCTATGCCTCTGTCTCTGTGTCTCCGTTTCTGTGCCTCTCTCCCTGTGTCTCTGTCTCTGAGTCTCTGTCATTGTGTCTCTGTCTCGGTGTCTCGGTCTCTGTGTCTCGGTCTCTGTGTCTCTGTCTGTGTGTCTTTGTCTCTGTGGCTCTGTCTCATTGTCTCTGTGTCTGTGTCCCTGTCTCTGTGTCTCTGTCTCTGTGACTCTGTCTCTGTGACTCTGTCTCTGTGTCCCTGTTTCTGTGTCTCTGTCCCTGTGTCTCCGTCTCTGTGTCTCTGTCTCTGTTTCTGTTTCTCTGTGTCTCTGTCCCTGTGTCTCCGTCTCTGTGTCTCTGTCTCTGTGTCTCGGTCTCTGTGTCTCTGTCTGTGTGTCTTTGTCTCTGTGTCTCTGTCTCTGTGTCTCTGTCTCTGTGTCTCTGTCTCTGTGTCTCTGTCTCTGTGTCTCTGTCTCTGTGTCTCTGTCTCTGTGTCTCTGTCTCTGTGTCTCTGTCTCTGTGTCTCTGTCTCTGTGTCTCTGTCTTTGTGTCTCTGTCTGTGTGTCTCTGTCTCTGTGTCTCTGTCTCTGTGTCTCTGTATCTGTTTCTATGTCTCTGTGTCTATGTCACTGTCTCTGTGCCTCTGTCTCTGTGTCTCTGCCTCTATGTCTCTGTCTCTGTGTATCTGTCTCTGTGTCTCTGTCTCTGTATCTCCGTTTCTGTGTCTCTCTCCCTGTGTCTCTGTTTCCGAATCTCTGTCTCTGTGTCTGGGTCTCTGTGTCTCTGTCTCTGTGTCTCTGTCTCTGTGTCTATGCCTCTGTGTCCCTGTCTCTGTGTCTCTGTCTCTGTGTCTCTGTCTCCGTGTCTCTGTCTCTGTGTCTCTGTCTCTGTGTCTCTGTCTCTGTGCGTCGGTCTCTGTGTCTCTGTCTCATTGTCTCTGTGTCTGTGTCCCTGTCCCTGTGTCTCTGTCTCTGCGACTCTGTCTCTGTGACTCTGTCTCTGTGTCCCTGTTTCTGTGTCTCTGTCCCTGTGTCTATGTCTCTGTGTCTCTGTCTCTGTGTCTCTGTTTCTGTGTCTCTGTCCCTGTGTCTATGTCTCTGTGGCTCTGCCTCCGTGTCTCTGTCTCTGTGTCTCTCGCTCTGTGCCTCTGTCTCTGGGTCTCTGTCTCTGTGTTTCTGTCTCTGTGTCTCTGTCCCTGTGTCTCCGTCTCTGTGTCTCTGTCTGTCTCACTGTGTCTCTGTCTCTGTGTCTCTGTCCCACAATCTCCGTCTCTGTGTCTCTGTCTCTGTGTCTCTGTCGCTGTGCCTATGTCTCTGTGTCTCTGTCTCTTTGTCTCTGTCCCTGTGTCTCTGTCTCCGTCTCTGTGTCTCTGTCTCTGAGTCACTCTCTCTGTGTCCCTGTCTCTGTGTCTCTGTCCCTGTGTCTCCGTCTCTGTGTCTCTCTCTCTGTGTCTCTGTCTCTGTGTCTATGTCTCTGTGTCTCTGTCCCTGTGTCACTGTCTCTGTGTCTCTGTCTCTGTGTCTCTGTCCCTGTGTCTCTGTCTCTGTGTCTGGGTCTCTGTGTCTCCGTCCCTGCGTCTCGGTCTCTGTGTCTCTGTCTCTGTCTCTTTGTCTCTGCCTCTGTATCTGTCTCTGCGTCTCGGTCTCTGTATCTCTGTCTCTGTGTCTCTGTCTCTGTGTCTCTGTCACTGTGTCTCTGTCACTGTGTCTATGCCTCTGTGTCTCTGTCTCTGTGTCTCTGTCTCTGTTTCTCTGTCTCTGTGTCTCTGTTTCTGTGTCTCTGTCTCTGTGTCTCTGTCTCTGTGTGTCTGTCTCTGTGCGTCGGTCTCTGTGTCTCTGTCTGTGTGTCTTTGTCTCTGTGTCTCTGTCTCATTGTCTCTGTGTCTGTGTCCCTGTCCCTGTGTCTCTGTCTCTGCGACTCTGTCTCTGTGACTCTGTCTCTGTGTCCCTGTTTCTGTGTCTCTGTCCCTGTGTCTGCGTCTCTGTGTCTCTCTCTCTGTCTCTGTGCGTGTGTCTCTGTCTCTGAGTCTCTGTCTCTGCGTCTCTGTCTCTGTCTCTGTCACTGTCTCTGTTTCTCTTTCTCTGTGTCTCTGTCCCTGTGTCTCCGTCTCTGTGTCTCTGTGTGTGTCTCTGTCTCTGTGTCTCCGTCTCTGTGTCTCTGTCTCTGTGTCTCTGTCTCTGTTTCTCTTTCTCTGTGTCTCTGTCTCTGTCTTTGTTTCTCTTTCTCTGTGTCCCTGTCTCTGTGTCTCTGTCTCTGTCTCTGTCTCTGTCGCTGTCTCTGTCTCTCTCTCTGTCTCTGTCTCTGTTTCTCTTTCTCTGTGTCTCTGTCTCTGTTTCTGTTTCTCTGTGTCTCTGTCCCTGTGTCTCCGTCTCTGTGTCCCTGTCTGGGTCTCTGTGTGCGTGTATCTGTCCCTGAGTCTCTGTCTCTGTGACCCTGTCTCTGTCTTTGTTTCTCTTTCTCTGTGTCCCTGTCTCTGTGTCTCTGTCTCTGTCTCTGTCTCTGTCTCTGTCTCTGTCTCTGTCTCTGTCTCTGTGTCTCTGTCTCTGTGTCTCTGTCTCTGTGTCTCTGTGTCTCTGTCTCTGTGTCTCTGTCTCTGTCTCTCTGTCTCTGTGTCTCTGTATCTGTGTCTATGTCACTGTCTCTGTGCCTCTGTCTCTGTGTCTCTGCCTCTATGTCTCTGTCTCTGTGTATCTCTCTCTGTGTCTCTGTCTCTATATCTCCGTTTCTGTGTCTCTCTCCCTCTGTCTCTGTTTCCGAATCTCTGTCTCTGTGTCTGGGTCTCTGTGTCTCTGTCTCTGTGTCTATGTCTCTGTGTCTCTGCCTCCGTGTCTCTGTCTCTGTGTCTCTGTCTCTGTGTCTATGTCTCTGTGTCTCTGCCTCCGTGTCTCTGTCTCTGTGTCTCTCGCTCTGTGCATCTGTCTCTGGGTCTCTGTCTCTGTGTTTCTGTCTCTGTGTCTCTGTCCCTGTGTCTCCGTCTCTGTGTCTCTGTCTGTCTCACTGTGTCTCTGTCTCTGTGTCTCTGTCCCACAATCTCCGTCTCTGTGTCTCTGTCTCTGTGTCTCTGTCTCTGTGCCTATGTCTCTTTGTCTCTGTCTCTTTGTCTCTGTCCCTGTGTCTCTGTCTCCGTCTCTTTGTCTCTGTCTCTGAGTCACTCTCTCTGTGTCCCTGTCTCTGTGTCTCTGTCCCTGTGTCTCCGTCTCTGTGCCTCTGTCTCTGTGTCTCTGTCTCTGTGTCTATGTCTCTGTGTCTCTGTCCCTGTGTCACTGTCTCTGTGTCTCTGTCTCTGTGTCTCTGTCTCTGTGTCTCTGTCTCTGTGTCTCTGTCTCCGTGGGTCTCTCTCCGTGTCTCTGTCTGTGAATCTGTCCCTGTGTCTCCGTCTATGTGTCTCTGTCTCTGCGTCTCTCTCTCTGTGTCCCTGTCTCTGTGTCTCTGTCCTTGTGTCTCCGTCCCTGTGTCTCTGTCTCTGTGTCTCTGTGTCTGTGTCTATGTCTCTGTGCCTCTGTCCCTGTGTCTCTGTCTCTGAGTCACTCTCTCTGTGTCCCTGTCTCTGTGTCTCTGTCCCAGTATCTCCGTCTCTGTGTCTCTGTATCTGTTTCTCTGTCTCTGTGTCTCGGTCTCTGTGTCTCTGTCTGTGTGTCTTTGTCTCTGTGGCGCTGTCTCATTGTCTCTGTGTCTGTGTCCCTGTCTCTGTGACTCTGTCTCTGTGACTCTGTCTCTGTGATCCTGTTTATGTGTCTCTGTCCCGGTGTCTCCGTCTCCGTGTCTCTGTCTCTGTTTCTCTTTCTCTGTGTCTCTGTCTCTGTTTCTGTTTCTCTGTGTCTCTGTCCCTGTGTCTCCGTCTCTGTGTCCCTGTCTGGGTCTCTGTGTGCGTGTATCTGTCCCTGAGTCTCTGTCTCTGTGACCCTGTCTCTGTCTTTGTTTCTCTTTCTCTGTGTCCCTGTCTCTGTGTCTCTGTCTCTGTCTCTGTCTCTGTCTCTGTCTCTGTCTCTGTCTCTGTGTCTCTGTCTCTGTGTCTCTGTCTCTGTGTCTCTGTATCTGTGTCTATGTCACTGTCTCTGTGCCTCTGTCTCTGTGTCTCTGCCTCTATGTCTCTGTCTCTGTGTATCTCTCTCTGTGTCTCTGTCTCTGTATCTCCGTTTCTGTGTCTCTCTCCCTCTGTCTCTGTTTCCGAATCTCTGTCTCTGTGTCTGGGTCTCTGTGTCTCTGTCTCTGTGTCTATGTCTCTGTGTCTCTGCCTCCGTGTCTCTGTCTCTGTGTCTCTGTCTCTGTGTCTATGTCTCTGTGTCTCTGCCTCCGTGTCTCTGTCTCTGTGTCTCTCGCTCTGTGCCTCTGTCTCTGGGTCTCTGTCTCTGTGTTTCTGTCTCTGTGTCTCTGTCCCTGTGTCTCCGTCTCTGTGTCTCTGTCTGTCTCACTGTGTCTCTGTCTCTGTGTCTCTGTCCCACAATCTCCGTCTCTGTGTCTCTGTCTCTGTGTCTCTGTCTCTGTGCCTATGTCTCTGTGTCTCTGTCTCTTTGTCTCTGTCCCTGTGTCTCTGTCTCCGTCTCTTTGTCTCTGTCTCTGAGTCACTCTCTCTGTGTCCCTGTCTCTGTGTCTCTGTCCCTGTGTCTCCGTCTCTGTGCCTCTGTCTCTGTGTCTCTGTCTCTGTGTCTCTGTCTCTGTGTCTATGTCTCTGTGTCTCTGTCCCTGTGTCACTGTCTCTGTGTCTCTGTCTCTGTGTCTCTGTCCCTGTGTCTCTGTCTCTGTGTCTGGGTCTCTGTGTCTCCGTCCCTGCGTCTCCGTCTCTGTGTCTCTGTCTCTGTCTCTTTGTCTCTGCCTCTGTATCTGTCTCTGCGTCTCGGTCTCTGTATCTCTGTCTCTGTGTCTCTGTCTCTGAGTCTCTCTCTCTGTGTCCCTGTCTCTGTGTCTCTGTCCTTGTGTCTATGTCTCTGTGTCTCTGTCCCTGTGTCACTGTCTCTGTGTCTCTGTCTCTGTGTCTCTGTCCCTGTGTCTCTGTCTCTGTGTCTGGGTCTCTGTGTCTCCGTCCCTGCGTCTCCGTCTCTGTGTCTCTGTCTCTGTCTCTTTGTCTCTGCCTCTGTATCTGTCTCTGCGTCTCGGTCTCTGTATCTCTGTCTCTGTGTCTCTGTCTCTGAGTCTCTCTCTCTGTGTCCCTGTCTCTGTGTCTCTGTCCTTGTGTCTCCGTCTCTGTGTCTCTGTCTCTGTCTCTGTGCGTGTGTCGCTGTCTCTGAGTCTCTGTCTCTGTGTCTCTGTCTCTGTTTCTCTTTCTCTGTGTCTCTGTCTCTGTCTTTGTTTCTCTTTCTCTGTGTCCCTGTCTCTGTGTCTCTGTCTCTGTCTCTGTCTCTGTCGCTGTCTCTTTCTCTCTCTCTGTCTCTGTCTCTGTTTCTCTTTCTCTGTGTCTCTGTCTCTGTTTCTGTTTCTCTGTGTCTCTGTCCCTGTGTCTCCGTCTCTGTGTCTCTGTCTGTGTCTCTGTGTGCGTGTATCTGTCCCTGAGTCTCTGTCTCTGTGACCCTGTCTCTGTCTTTGTTTCTCTTTCTCCGTGTCCCTGTCTCTGTGTCTCTGTCTCTGTCTCTGTCTCTTTCTCTGTCTCTGTGTCTCTGTCTCTTTCTCTGTCTCTGTGTCTCTGTCTCTGTGTCTCTGTCTCTGTGCGTCGGTCTCTGTGTCTCTGTGTCTCTGTCTCATTGTCTCTGTGTCTGTGTCCCTGTCCCTGTGTCTCTGTCTCTGCGACTCTGTCTCTGTGACTCTGTCTCTGTGTCTCTGTTTCTGTGTCTCTGTCCCTGTGTCTATGTCTCTGTGTCTCTGTCTCTGTGTCTCTGTTTCTGTGTCTCTGTCCCTGTGTCTATGTCTCTGTGGCTCTGCCTCCGTGTCTCTGTCTCTGTGTCTCTCGCTCTGTGCCTCTGTCTCTGGGTCTCTGTCTCTGTGTTTCTGTCTCTGTGTCTCTGTCCCTGTGTCTCCGTCTCTGTGTCTCTGTCTGTCTCACTGTGTCTCTGTCTCTGTGTCTGTGTCCCACAATCTCCGTCTCTGTGTCTCTGTCTCTGTGTCTCTGTCGCTGTGCCTATGTCTCTGTGTCTCTGTCTCTTTGTCTCTGTCCCTGTGTCTCTGTCTCCGTCTCTGTGTCTCTGTCTCTGAGTCACTCTCTCTGTGTCCCTGTCTCTGTGTCTCTGTCCCTGTGTCTCCGTCTCTGTGTCTCTCTCTCTGTGTCTCTGTCTCTGTGTCTATGTCTCTGTGTCTCTGTCCCTGTGTCACTGTCTCTGTGTCTCTGTCTCTGTGTCTCTGTCCCTGTGTCTCTGTCTCTGTGTCTGGGTCTCTGTGTCTCCGTCCCTGCGTCTCCGTCTCTGTGTCTCTGTCTCTGTCTCTTTGTCTCTGCCTCTGTATCTGTCTCTGCGTCTCGGTCTCTGTATCTCTGTCTCCGTGTCTCTGTCTCTGTGTCTCTGTCTCTGTGTCTCTGTCACTGTGTCTATGCCTCTGTGTCTCTGTCTCTGTGTCTCTGTCTCTGTGTCTCTGTCTCTGTGTCTCTGTCTCTGTGTGTCTGTCTCTGTGCGTCGGTCTCTGTGTCTCTGTCTGTGTGTCATTGTCTCTGTGTCTCTGTCTCATTGTCTCTGTGTCTGTGTCCCTGTCCCTGTGTCTCTGTCTCTGCGACTCTGTCTCTGTGACTCTGTCTCTGTGTCCCTGTTTCTGTGTCTCTGTCCCTGTGTCTGCGTCTCTGTGTCTCTGTCTCTGTCTCTGTGCGTGTGTCTCTGTCTCTGAGTCTCTGTCTCTGCGTCTCTGTCTCTGTGTCTCTGTCTCCGTGGGTCTCTCTCCGTGTCTCTGTCTGTGAATCTGTCCCTGTGTCTCCGTCTATGTGTCTCTGTCTCTGAGTCTCTCTCTCTGTGTCCATGTCTCTGTGTCTCTGTCCTTGTGTCTCCGTCCCTGTGTCTCTGTCTCTGTGTCACTGTGTCTGTGTCTATGTCTCTGTGCCTCTGTCCCTGTGTCTCTGTCTCTGAGTCACTCTCTCTGTGTCCCTGTCTCTGTGTCTCTGTCCCTGTATCTCCGTCTCTGTGTCTCTGTATCTGTTTCTCTGTCTCTGTGTCTCGGTCTCTGTGTCTCTGTCTGTGTGTCTTTGTCTCTGTGGCGCTGTCTCATTGTCTCTGTGTCTGTGTCCCTGTCTCTGTGACTCTGTCTCTGTCTCTGTCTCTGTCTCTGTCTCTGTGTCTCTGTCTCTGTGTCTCTGTCTCTGTGTCTCTGTATCTGTTTCTATGTCTCTGTGTCTATGTCACTGTCTCTGTGCCTCTGTCTCTGTGTCTCTGCCTCTATGTCTCTGTCTCTGTGTATCTGTCTCTGTGTCTCTGTCTGTGTGTCTTTGTCTCTGTGGCTCTGTCTCTGTGTCTCTGTCTCTGTCGTTGTCTCTGTCTCTGTCGCTGTCTCTGTCTCTCTCTCTGTCTCTGTCTCTGTTTCTCTTTCTCTGTGTCTCTGTCTCTGTTTCTGTTTCTCTGTGTCTCTGTCCCTGTGTCTCCGTCTCTGTGTCTCTGTCATTGTGTCTCTGTCTCTGTGTCTCTGTCTCTGTGTCTCTGTCTCTGTGTCTATGTCTCTGTGCCTCTGTCCCTGTGTCTCTGTCTCTGAGTCACTCTCTCTGTGTCCCTGTCTCTGTGTCTCTGTCCCTGTGTCTCTGTCTCTGTGTCTCTGTCTCTGTGTCTCTGTCTCCGTGGGTCTCTCTCCGTGTCTCTGTCTGTGAATCTGTCCCTGTGTCTCCGTCTATGTGTCTCTGTCTCTGAGTCTCTCTCTCTGTGTCCCTGTCTCTGTGTCTCTGTCCCTGTGTCTCTGTCTCTGAGTCACTCTCTCTGTGTCCCTGTCTCTGTGTCTCTGTCCCTGTATCTCCGTCTCTGTGTCTCTGTATCTGTTTCTCTGTCTCTGTGTCTCGGTCTCTGTGTCTCTGTCTGTGTGTCTTTGTCTCTGTGGCGCTGTCTCATTGTCTCTGTGTCTGTGTCCCTGTCTCTGTGACTCTGTCTCTGTCTCTGTCTCTGTCTCTGTCTCTGTGTCTCTGTCTCTGTGTCTCTGTCTCTGTGTCTCTGTATCTGTTTCTATGTCTCTGTGTCTATGTCACTGTCTCTGTGCCTCTGTCTCTGTGTCTCTGCCTCTATGTCTCTGTCTCTGTGTATCTGTCTCTGTGTCTCTGTCTGTGTGTCTTTGTCTCTGTGGCTCTGTCTCTGTGTCTCTGTCTCTGTCGTTGTCTCTGTCACTGTCGCTGTCTCTGTCTCTCTCTCTGTCTCTGTCTCTGTTTCTCTTTCTCTGTGTCTCTGTCTCTGTTTCTGTTTCTCTGTGTCTCTGTCCCTGTGTCTCCGTCTCTGTGTCTCTGTCTGTGTCTCTGTGTGCGTGTATCTGTCCCAGAGTCTCTGTCTCTGTGACCCTGTCTCTGTCTTTGTTTCTCTTTCTCTGTGTCCCTGTCTCTGTGTCTCTGTCTCTGTCTCTGTCTCTGTCTCTGTCTCTGTCTCTGTCTCTGTCTCTGTCTCTCTCCCTGTCTCTGTCTCTGTCTCTGTCTCTGTTTCTCTTTCTCTGTGTCTCTGGCTCTGTGTCTGTCCCTCTGTCTCCGTATCTGTGCCTCTGGCTCTCTCTCTCGGTGTCCCTGTCTCTGTGTCTCTGTCTCTGTAACTCTGTCTCTGTGACTCTGTCTCTGTGTCCCTGTTTCTGTGTCTCTGTCCCTGTGTCTCCGTCTCTGTGTCTCTGTCTCTGTCTCTGTGCGTGTGTCTCTGTCTCTGAGTCTCTGTCTCTGTGTCTCTGTCTCTGTGCCTCTGTCTCTGTGTCTCTGTCTCTGTGTCTCTGTCACTGTGTCTCTGTCTCTGTGTCTCTGTCTCTGTGTCTCTGTCTCTGTGTCTCTGTCTCTGTGTCTCTGTCTCTGTGTCTATGCCTCTGTCTCTGTGTCTCCGTTTCTGTGCCTCTCTCCCTGTGTCTCTGTCTCTGAGTCTCTGTCATTGTGTCTCTGTCTCGGTGTCTCGGTCTCTGTGTCTCGGTCTCTGTGTCTCTGTCTGTGTGTCTTTGTCTCTGTGGCCCTGTCTCATTGTCTCTGTGTCTGTGTCCCTGTCTCTGTGTCTCTGTCTCTGTGACTCTGTCTCTGTGACTCTGTCTCTGTGTCCCTGTTTCTGTGTCTCTGTCCCTGTGTCTCCGTCTCTGTGTCTCTGTCTCTGTCTCTGTGCGTGTGTCTCTGTCTCTGAGTCTCTGTCTCTGTGTCTCTGTCTCTGTGTCTCTGTCTCTGTGTCTCTGTCTCTGTGTCTCTGTCTCTGTGTCTCTGTCTCTGTGTCTCTGTCTCTGTGTCTCTGTCTCTGTGTCTCTGTCTCTGTGTCTCTGTCTCTGTGTCTCTGTCTCTGTGTCTCTGTCTCTGTGTCTATGCCTCTGTCTCTGTGTCTCCGTTTCTGTGCCTCTCTCCCTGTGTCTCTGTCTCTGAGTCTCTGTCATTGTGTCTCTGTCTCGGTGTCTCGGTCTCTGTGTCTCGGTCTCTGTGTCTCTGTCTGTGTGTCTTTGTCTCTGTGGCTCTGTCTCATTGTCTCTGTGTCTGTGTCCCTGTCTCTGTGTCTCTGTCTCTGTGACTCTGTCTCTGTGACTCTGTCTCTGTGTCCCTGTTTCTGTGTCTCTGTCCCTGTGTCTCCGTCTCTGTGTCTCTGTCTCTGTTTCTGTTTCTCTGTGTCTCTGTCCCTGTGTCTCCGTCTCTGTGTCTCTGTCTCTGTGTCTCGGTCTCTGTGTCTCTGTCTGTGTGTCTTTGTCTCTGTGTCTCTGTCTCTGTGTCTCTGTCTCTGTGTCTCTGTCTCTGTGTCTCTGTCTCTGTGTCTCTGTCTCTGTGTCTCTGTCTCTGTGTCTCTGTGTCTCTGTCTTTGTGTCTCTGTCTGTGTGTCTCTGTCTCTGTGTCTCTGTCTCTGTGTCTCTGTATCTGTTTCTATGTCTCTGTGTCTATGTCACTGTCTCTGTGCCTCTGTCTCTGTGTCTCTGCCTCTATGTCTCTGTCTCTGTGTATCTGTCTCTGTGTCTCTGTCTCTGTATCTCCGTTTCTGTGTCTCTCTCCCTGTGTCTCTGTTTCCGAATCTCTGTCTCTGTGTCTGGGTCTCTGTGTCTCTGTCTCTGTGTCTCTGTCTCTGTGTCTATGCCTCTGTGTCTCTGTCTCTGTGTCTCTGTCTCTGTGTCTCTGTCTCTGTGTCTCTGTCTCTGTGTCTCTGTCTCTGTGTCTCTGTCTCTGTGTCTCTGTCTCTGTGTCTCTGTCTCTGTGCGTCGGTCTCTGTGTCTCTGTCTCATTGTCTCTGTGTCTGTGTCCCTGTCCCTGTGTCTCTGTCTCTGCGACTCTGTCTCTGTGACTCTGTCTCTGTGATCCTGTTTATGTGTCTCTGTCCCGGTGTCTCCGTCTCCGTGTCTCTGTCTCTGTTTCTCTTTCTCTGTGTCTCTGTCTCTGTTTCTGTTTCTCTGTGTCTCTGTCCCTGTGTCCCCGTCTCTGTGTCCCTGTCTGGGTCTCTGTGTGCGTGTATCTGTCCCTGAGTCTCTGTCTCTGTGACCCTGTCTCTGTCTTTGTTTCTCTTTCTCTGTGTCCCTGTCTCTGTGTCTCTGTCTCTGTCTCTGTCTCTGTCTCTGTCTCTGTCTCTGTCTCTGTGTCTCTGTCTCTGTGTCTCTGTCTCTGTGTCTCTGTCTCTGTGTCTCTGTCTCTGTGTCTCTGTCTCTGTGTCTCTGTATCTGTGTCTATGTTACTGTCTCTGTGCCTCTGTCTCTGTGTCTCTGCCTCTATGTCTCTGTCTCTGTGTATCTCTCTCTGTGTCTCTGTCTCTGTATCTCCGTTTCTGTGTCTCTCTCCCTCTGTCTCTGTTTCCGAATCTCTGTCTCTGTGTCTGGGTCTCTGTGTCTCTGTCTCTGTGTCTATGTCTCTGTGTCTCTGCCTCCGTGTCTCTGTCTCTGTGTCTCTGTCTCTGTGTCTATGTCTCTGTGTCTCTGCCTCCGTGTCTCTGTCCCTGTGTCTCTCGCTCTGTGCCTCTGTCTCTGGGTCTCTGTCTCTGTGTTTCTGTCTCTGTGTCTCTGTCCCTGTGTCTCCGTCTCTGTGTCTCTGTCTGTCTCACTGTGTCTCTGTCTCTGTGTCTCTGTCCCACAATCTCCGTCTCTGTGTCTCTGTCTCTGTGTCTCTGTCTCTGTGCCTATGTCTCTGTGTCTCTGTCTCTTTGTCTCTGTCCCTGTGTCTCTGTCTCCGTCTCTTTGTCTCTGTCTCTGAGTCACTCTCTCTGTGTCCCTGTCTCTGTGTCTCTGTCCCTGTGTCTCCGTCTCTGTGCCTCTGTCTCTGTGTCTCTGTCTCTGTGTCTATGTCTCTGTGTCTCTGTCCCTGTGTCACTGTCTCTGTGTCTCTGTCTCTGTGTCTCTGTCCCTGTGTCTCTGTCTCTGTGTCTGGGTCTCTGTGTCTCCGTCCCTGCGTCTCCGTCTCTGTGTCTCTGTCTCTGTCTCTTTGTCTCTGCCTCTGTATCTGTCTCTGCGTCTCGGTCTCTGTATCTCTGTCTCTGTGTCTCTGTCTCTGAGTCTCTCTCTCTGTGTCCCTGTCTCTGTGTCTCTGTCCTTGTGTCTATGTCTCTGTGTCTCTGTCCCTGTGTCACTGTCTCTGTGTCTCTGTCTCTGTGTCTCTGTCCCTGTGTCTCTGTCTCTGTGTCTGGGTCTCTGTGTCTCCGTCCCTGCGTCTCCGTCTCTGTGTCTCTGTCTCTGTCTCTTTGTCTCTGCCTCTGTATCTGTCTCTGCGTCTCGGTCTCTGTATCTCTGTCTCTGTGTCTCTGTCTCTGAGTCTCTCTCTCTGTGTCCCTGTCTCTGTGTCTCTGTCCTTGTGTCTCCGTCTCTGTGTCTCTGTCTCTGTCTCTGTGCGTGTGTCGCTGTCTCTGAGTCTCTGTCTCTGTGTCTCTGTCTCTGTTTCTCTTTCTCTGTGTCTCTGTCTCTGTCTTTGTTTCTCTTTCTCTGTGTCCCTGTCTCTGTGTCTCTGTCTCTGTCTCTGTCTCTGTCGCTGTCTCTTTCTCTCTCTCTGTCTCTGTCTCTGTTTCTCTTTCTCTGTGTCTCTGTCTCTGTTTCTGTTTCTCTGTGTCTCTGTCCCTGTGTCTCCGTCTCTGTGTCTCTGTCTGTGTCTCTGTGTGCGTGTATCTGTCCCTGAGTCTCTGTCTCTGTGACCCTGTCTCTGTCTTTGTTTCTCTTTCTCCGTGTCCCTGTCCCTGTGTCTCTGTCTCTGTCTCTGTCTCTGTCTCTGTCTCTGTCTCTGTGTCTCTGTCTCTGTGTCTCTGTCTCTGTGCGTCGGTCTCTGTGTCTCTGTGTCTCTGTCTCATTGTCTCTGTGTCTGTGTCCCTGTCCCTGTGTCTCTGTCTCTGCGACTCTGTCTCTGTGACTCTGTCTCTGTGTCTCTGTTTCTGTGTCTCTGTCCCTGTGTCTATGTCTCTGTGTCTCTGTCTCTGTGTCTCTGTTTCTGTGTCTCTGTCCCTGTGTCTATGTCTCTGTGGCTCTGCCTCCGTGTCTCTGTCTCTGTGTCTCTCGCTCTGTGCCTCTGTCTCTGGGTCTCTGTCTCTGTGTTTCTGTCTCTGTGTCTCTGTCCCTGTGTCTCCGTCTCTGTGTCTCTGTCTGTCTCACTGTGTCTCTGTCTCTGTGTCTCTGTCCCACAATCTCCGTCTCTGTGTCTCTGTCTCTGTGTCTCTGTCGCTGTGCCTATGTCTCTGTGTCTCTGTCTCTTTGTCTCTGTCCCTGTGTCTCTGTCTCCGTCTCTGTGTCTCTGTCTCTGAGTCTCTCTCTCTGTGTCCCTGTCTCTGTGTCTCTGTCCCTGTATCTCCGTCTCTGTGTCTCTGTATCTGTTTCTCTGTCTCTGTGTCTCGGTCTCTGTGTCTCTGTCTGTGTGTCTTTGTCTCTGTGGCGCTGTCTCATTGTCTCTGTGTCTGTGTCCCTGTCTCTGTGACTCTGTCTCTGTCTCTGTCTCTGTCTCTGTCTCTGTGTCTCTGTCTCTGTGTCTCTGTCTCTGTGTCTCTGTATCTGTTTCTATGTCTCTGTGTCTATGTCACTGTCTCTGTGCCTCTGTCTCTGTGTCTCTGCCTCTATGTCTCTGTCTCTGTGTATCTGTCTCTGTGTCTCTGTCTGTGTGTCTTTGTCTCTGTGGCTCTGTCTCTGTGTCTCTGTCTCTGTCGTTGTCTCTGTCACTGTCGCTGTCTCTGTCTCTCTCTCTGTCTCTGTCTCTGTTTCTCTTTCTCTGTGTCTCTGTCTCTGTTTCTGTTTCTCTGTGTCTCTGTCCCTGTGTCTCCGTCTCTGTGTCTCTGTCTGTGTCTCTGTGTGCGTGTATCTGTCCCAGAGTCTCTGTCTCTGTGACCCTGTCTCTGTCTTTGTTTCTCTTTCTCTGTGTCCCTGTCTCTGTGTCTCTGTCTCTGTCTCTGTCTCTGTCTCTGTCTCTGTCTCTGTCTCTGTCTCTGTCTCTCTCCCTGTCTCTGTCTCTGTCTCTGTCTCTGTTTCTCTTTCTCTGTGTCTCTGGCTCTGTGTCTGTCCCTCTGTCTCCGTATCTGTGCCTCTGGCTCTCTCTCTCGGTGTCCCTGTCTCTGTGTCTCTGTCTCTGTAACTCTGTCTCTGTGACTCTGTCTCTGTGTCCCTGTTTCTGTGTCTCTGTCCCTGTGTCTCCGTCTCTGTGTCTCTGTCTCTGTCTCTGTGCGTGTGTCTCTGTCTCTGAGTCTCTGTCTCTGTGTCTCTGTCTCTGTGCCTCTGTCTCTGTGTCTCTGTCTCTGTGTCTCTGTCACTGTGTCTCTGTCTCTGTGTCTCTGTCTCTGTGTCTCTGTCTCTGTGTCTCTGTCTCTGTGTCTCTGTCTCTGTGTCTATGCCTCTGTCTCTGTGTCTCCGTTTCTGTGCCTCTCTCCCTGTGTCTCTGTCTCTGAGTCTCTGTCATTGTGTCTCTGTCTCGGTGTCTCGGTCTCTGTGTCTCGGTCTCTGTGTCTCTGTCTGTGTGTCTTTGTCTCTGTGGCCCTGTCTCATTGTCTCTGTGTCTGTGTCCCTGTCTCTGTGTCTCTGTCTCTGTGACTCTGTCTCTGTGACTCTGTCTCTGTGTCCCTGTTTCTGTGTCTCTGTCCCTGTGTCTCCGTCTCTGTGTCTCTGTCTCTGTCTCTGTGCGTGTGTCTCTGTCTCTGAGTCTCTGTCTCTGTGTCTCTGTCTCTGTGTCTCTGTCTCTGTGTCTCTGTCTCTGTGTCTCTGTCTCTGTGTCTCTGTCTCTGTGTCTCTGTCTCTGTGTCTCTGTCTCTGTGTCTCTGTCTCTGTGTCTCTGTCTCTGTGTCTCTGTCTCTGTGTCTCTGTCTCTGTGTCTATGCCTCTGTCTCTGTGTCTCCGTTTCTGTGCCTCTCTCCCTGTGTCTCTGTCTCTGAGTCTCTGTCATTGTGTCTCTGTCTCGGTGTCTCGGTCTCTGTGTCTCGGTCTCTGTGTCTCTGTCTGTGTGTCTTTGTCTCTGTGGCTCTGTCTCATTGTCTCTGTGTCTGTGTCCCTGTCTCTGTGTCTCTGTCTCTGTGACTCTGTCTCTGTGACTCTGTCTCTGTGTCCCTGTTTCTGTGTCTCTGTCCCTGTGTCTCCGTCTCTGTGTCTCTGTCTCTGTTTCTGTTTCTCTGTGTCTCTGTCCCTGTGTCTCCGTCTCTGTGTCTCTGTCTCTGTGTCTCGGTCTCTGTGTCTCTGTCTGTGTGTCTTTGTCTCTGTGTCTCTGTCTCTGTGTCTCTGTCTCTGTGTCTCTGTCTCTGTGTCTCTGTCTCTGTGTCTCTGTCTCTGTGTCTCTGTCTCTGTGTCTCTGTGTCTCTGTCTTTGTGTCTCTGTCTGTGTGTCTCTGTCTCTGTGTCTCTGTCTCTGTGTCTCTGTATCTGTTTCTATGTCTCTGTGTCTATGTCACTGTCTCTGTGCCTCTGTCTCTGTGTCTCTGCCTCTATGTCTCTGTCTCTGTGTATCTGTCTCTGTGTCTCTGTCTCTGTATCTCCGTTTCTGTGTCTCTCTCCCTGTGTCTCTGTTTCCGAATCTCTGTCTCTGTGTCTGGGTCTCTGTGTCTCTGTCTCTGTGTCTCTGTCTCTGTGTCTATGCCTCTGTGTCTCTGTCTCTGTGTCTCTGTCTCTGTGTCTCTGTCTCTGTGTCTCTGTCTCTGTGTCTCTGTCTCTGTGTCTCTGTCTCTGTGTCTCTGTCTCTGTGTCTCTGTCTCTGTGCGTCGGTCTCTGTGTCTCTGTCTCATTGTCTCTGTGTCTGTGTCCCTGTCCCTGTGTCTCTGTCTCTGCGACTCTGTCTCTGTGACTCTGTCTCTGTGATCCTGTTTATGTGTCTCTGTCCCGGTGTCTCCGTCTCCGTGTCTCTGTCTCTGTTTCTCTTTCTCTGTGTCTCTGTCTCTGTTTCTGTTTCTCTGTGTCTCTGTCCCTGTGTCCCCGTCTCTGTGTCCCTGTCTGGGTCTCTGTGTGCGTGTATCTGTCCCTGAGTCTCTGTCTCTGTGACCCTGTCTCTGTCTTTGTTTCTCTTTCTCTGTGTCCCTGTCTCTGTGTCTCTGTCTCTGTCTCTGTCTCTGTCTCTGTCTCTGTCTCTGTCTCTGTGTCTCTGTCTCTGTGTCTCTGTCTCTGTGTCTCTGTCTCTGTGTCTCTGTCTCTGTGTCTCTGTCTCTGTGTCTCTGTATCTGTGTCTATGTTACTGTCTCTGTGCCTCTGTCTCTGTGTCTCTGCCTCTATGTCTCTGTCTCTGTGTATCTCTCTCTGTGTCTCTGTCTCTGTATCTCCGTTTCTGTGTCTCTCTCCCTCTGTCTCTGTTTCCGAATCTCTGTCTCTGTGTCTGGGTCTCTGTGTCTCTGTCTCTGTGTCTATGTCTCTGTGTCTCTGCCTCCGTGTCTCTGTCTCTGTGTCTCTGTCTCTGTGTCTATGTCTCTGTGTCTCTGCCTCCGTGTCTCTGTCCCTGTGTCTCTCGCTCTGTGCCTCTGTCTCTGGGTCTCTGTCTCTGTGTTTCTGTCTCTGTGTCTCTGTCCCTGTGTCTCCGTCTCTGTGTCTCTGTCTGTCTCACTGTGTCTCTGTCTCTGTGTCTCTGTCCCACAATCTCCGTCTCTGTGTCTCTGTCTCTGTGTCTCTGTCTCTGTGCCTATGTCTCTGTGTCTCTGTCTCTTTGTCTCTGTCCCTGTGTCTCTGTCTCCGTCTCTTTGTCTCTGTCTCTGAGTCACTCTCTCTGTGTCCCTGTCTCTGTGTCTCTGTCCCTGTGTCTCCGTCTCTGTGCCTCTGTCTCTGTGTCTCTGTCTCTGTGTCTATGTCTCTGTGTCTCTGTCCCTGTGTCACTGTCTCTGTGTCTCTGTCTCTGTGTCTCTGTCCCTGTGTCTCTGTCTCTGTGTCTGGGTCTCTGTGTCTCCGTCCCTGCGTCTCCGTCTCTGTGTCTCTGTCTCTGTCTCTTTGTCTCTGCCTCTGTATCTGTCTCTGCGTCTCGGTCTCTGTATCTCTGTCTCTGTGTCTCTGTCTCTGAGTCTCTCTCTCTGTGTCCCTGTCTCTGTGTCTCTGTCCTTGTGTCTATGTCTCTGTGTCTCTGTCCCTGTGTCACTGTCTCTGTGTCTCTGTCTCTGTGTCTCTGTCCCTGTGTCTCTGTCTCTGTGTCTGGGTCTCTGTGTCTCCGTCCCTGCGTCTCCGTCTCTGTGTCTCTGTCTCTGTCTCTTTGTCTCTGCCTCTGTATCTGTCTCTGCGTCTCGGTCTCTGTATCTCTGTCTCTGTGTCTCTGTCTCTGAGTCTCTCTCTCTGTGTCCCTGTCTCTGTGTCTCTGTCCTTGTGTCTCCGTCTCTGTGTCTCTGTCTCTGTCTCTGTGCGTGTGTCGCTGTCTCTGAGTCTCTGTCTCTGTGTCTCTGTCTCTGTTTCTCTTTCTCTGTGTCTCTGTCTCTGTCTTTGTTTCTCTTTCTCTGTGTCCCTGTCTCTGTGTCTCTGTCTCTGTCTCTGTCTCTGTCGCTGTCTCTTTCTCTCTCTCTGTCTCTGTCTCTGTTTCTCTTTCTCTGTGTCTCTGTCTCTGTTTCTGTTTCTCTGTGTCTCTGTCCCTGTGTCTCCGTCTCTGTGTCTCTGTCTGTGTCTCTGTGTGCGTGTATCTGTCCCTGAGTCTCTGTCTCTGTGACCCTGTCTCTGTCTTTGTTTCTCTTTCTCCGTGTCCCTGTCCCTGTGTCTCTGTCTCTGTCTCTGTCTCTGTCTCTGTCTCTGTCTCTGTGTCTCTGTCTCTGTGTCTCTGTCTCTGTGCGTCGGTCTCTGTGTCTCTGTGTCTCTGTCTCATTGTCTCTGTGTCTGTGTCCCTGTCCCTGTGTCTCTGTCTCTGCGACTCTGTCTCTGTGACTCTGTCTCTGTGTCTCTGTTTCTGTGTCTCTGTCCCTGTGTCTATGTCTCTGTGTCTCTGTCTCTGTGTCTCTGTTTCTGTGTCTCTGTCCCTGTGTCTATGTCTCTGTGGCTCTGCCTCCGTGTCTCTGTCTCTGTGTCTCTCGCTCTGTGCCTCTGTCTCTGGGTCTCTGTCTCTGTGTTTCTGTCTCTGTGTCTCTGTCCCTGTGTCTCCGTCTCTGTGTCTCTGTCTGTCTCACTGTGTCTCTGTCTCTGTGTCTCTGTCCCACAATCTCCGTCTCTGTGTCTCTGTCTCTGTGTCTCTGTCGCTGTGCCTATGTCTCTGTGTCTCTGTCTCTTTGTCTCTGTCCCTGTGTCTCTGTCTCCGTCTCTGTGTCTCTGTCTCTGAGTCACTCTCTCTGTGTCCCTGTCTCTGTGTCTCTGTCCCTGTGTCTCCGTCTCTGTGTCTCTCTCTCTGTGTCTCTGTCTCTGTGTCTATGTCTCTGTGTCTCTGTCCCTGTGTCACTGTCTCTGTGTCTCTGTCTCTGTGTCTCTGTCCCTGTGTCTCTGTCTCTGTGTCTGGGTCTCTGTGTCTCCGTCCCTGCGTCTCCGTCTCTGTGTCTCTGTCTCTGTCTCTTTGTCTCTGCCTCTGTATCTGTCTCTGCGTCTCGGTCTCTGTATCTCTGTCTCCGTGTCTCTGTCTCTGTGTCTCTGTCTCTGTGTCTCTGTCACTGTGTCTATGCCTCTGTGTCTCTGTCTCTGTGTCTCTGTCTCTGTGTCTCTGTCTCTGTGTCTCTGTCTCTGTGTCTCTGTCTCTGTGTGTCTGTCTCTGTGCGTCGGTCTCTGTGTCTCTGTCTGTGTGTCTTTGTCTCTGTGTCTCTGTCTCATTGTCTCTGTGTCTGTGTCCCTGTCCCTGTGTCTCTGTCTCTGCGACTCTGTCTCTGTGACTCTGTCTCTGTGTCCCTGTTTCTGTGTCTCTGTCCCTGTGTCTGCGTCTCTGTGTCTCTGTCTCTGTCTCTGTGCGTGTGTCTCTGTCTCTGATTCTCTGTCTCTGCGTCTCTGTCTCTGTGTCTCTGTCTCCGTGGGTCTCTCTCCGTGTCTCTGTCTGTGAATCTGTCCCTGTGTCTCCGTCTATGTGTCTCTGTCTCTGAGTCTCTCTCTCTGTGTCCATGTCTCTGTGTCTCTGTCCTTGTGTCTCCGTCCCTGTGTCTCTGTCTCAGTGTCACTGTGTCTGTGTCTATGTCTCTGTGCCTCTGTCCCTGTGTCTCTGTCTCTGAGTCACTCTCTCTGTGTCCCTGTCTCTGTGTCTCTGTCCCTGTATCTCCGTCTCTGTGTCTCTGTATCTGTTTCTCTGTCCCTGTGTCTCGGTCTCTGTGTCTCTGTCTGTGTGTCTTTGTCTCTGTGGCGCTGTCTCATTGTCTCTGTGTCTGTGTCCCTGTCTCTGTGACTCTGTCTCTGTCTCTCTCTCTGTCTCTGTCTCTGTCTCTGTCTCTGTTTCTCTTTCTCTGTGTCTCTGGCTCTGTGTCTGTCCCTCTGTCTCCGTCTCTGTGCCTCTGGCTCTCTCTCTCGGTGTCCCTGTCTCTGTGTCTCTGTCTCTGTGACTCTGTCTCTGTGACTCTGTCTCTGTGTCCCTGTTTCTGTGTCTCTGTCCCTGTGTCTCCGTCTCTGTGTCTCTGTCTCTGTCTCTGTGTCTCTGTCTCTGAGTCACTCTCTCTGTGTCCCTGTCTCTGTGTCTCTGTCCCTGTGTCTCCGTCTCTGTGTCTCTCTCTCTGTGTCTCTGTCTCTGTGTCTATGTCTCTGTGTCTCTGTCCCTGTGTCACTGTCTCTGTGTCTCTGTCTCTGTGTCTCTGTCCCTGTGTCTCTGTCTCTGTGTCTGGGTCTCTGTGTCTCCGTCCCTGCGTCTCCGTCTCTGTGTCTCTGTCTCTGAGTCACTCTCTCTGTGTCCCTGTCTCTGTGTCTCTGTCCCTGTGTCTCCGTCTCTGTGTCTCTCTCTCTGTGTCTCTGTCTCTGTGTCTATGTCTCTGTGTCTCTGTCCCTGTGTCACTGTCTCTGTGTCTCTGTCTCTGTGTCTCTGTCCCTGTGTCTCTGTCTCTGTGTCTGGGTCTCTGTGTCTCCGTCCCTGCGTCTCCGTCTCTGTGTCTCTGTCTCTGTCTCTTTGTCTCTGCCTCTGTATCTGTCTCTGCGTCTCGGTCTCTGTATCTCTGTCTCTGTGTCTCTGTCTCTGAGTCTCTCTCTCTGTGTCCCTGTCTCTGTGTCTCTGTCCTTGTGTCTATGTCTCTGTGTCTCTGTCCCTGTGTCACTGTCTCTGTGTCTCTGTCTCTGTGTCTCTGTCCCTGTGTCTCTGTCTCTGTGTCTGGGTCTCTGTGTCTCCGTCCCTGCGTCTCCGTCTCTGTGTCTCTGTCTCTGTCTCTTTGTCTCTGCCTCTGTATCTGTCTCTGCGTCTCGGTCTCTGTATCTCTGTCTCTGTGTCTCTGTCTCTGAGTCTCTCTCTCTGTGTCCCTGTCTCTGTGTCTCTGTCCTTGTGTCTCCGTCTCTGTGTCTCTGTCTCTGTCTCTGTGCGTGTGTCGCTGTCTCTGAGTCTCTGTCTCTGTGTCTCTGTCTCTGTTTCTCTTTCTCTGTGTCTCTGTCTCTGTCTTTGTTTCTCTTTCTCTGTGTCCCTGTCTCTGTGTCTCTGTCTCTGTCTCTGTCTCTGTCGCTGTCTCTTTCTCTCTCTCTGTCTCTGTCTCTGTTTCTCTTTCTCTGTGTCTCTGTCTCTGTTTCTGTTTCTCTGTGTCTCTGTCCCTGTGTCTCCGTCTCTGTGTCTCTGTCTGTGTCTCTGTGTGCGTGTATCTGTCCCTGAGTCTCTGTCTCTGTGACCCTGTCTCTGTCTTTGTTTCTCTTTCTCCGTGTCCCTGTCTCTGTGTCTCTGTCTCTGTCTCTGTCTCTTTCTCTGTCTCTGTGTCTCTGTCTCTGTGTCTCTGTCTCTGTGCGTCGGTCTCTGTGTCTCTGTGTCTCTGTCTCATTGTCTCTGTGTCTGTGTCCCTGTCCCTGTGTCTCTGTCTCTGCGACTCTGTCTCTGTGACTCTGTCTCTGTGTCTCTGTTTCTGTGTCTCTGTCCCTGTGTCTATGTCTCTGTGTCTCTGTCTCTGTGTCTCTGTTTCTGTGTCTCTGTCCCTGTGTCTATGTCTCTGTGGCTCTGCCTCCGTGTCTCTGTCTCTGTGTCTCTCGCTCTGTGCCTCTGTCTCTGGGTCTCTGTCTCTGTGTTTCTGTCTCTGTGTCTCTGTCCCTGTGTCTCCGTCTCTGTGTCTCTGTCTGTCTCACTGTGTCTCTGTCTCTGTGTCTGTGTCCCACAATCTCCGTCTCTGTGTCTCTGTCTCTGTGTCTCTGTCGCTGTGCCTATGTCTCTGTGTCTCTGTCTCTTTGTCTCTGTCCCTGTGTCTCTGTCTCCGTCTCTGTGTCTCTGTCTCTGAGTCACTCTCTCTGTGTCCCTGTCTCTGTGTCTCTGTCCCTGTGTCTCCGTCTCTGTGTCTCTCTCTCTGTGTCTCTGTCTCTGTGTCTATGTCTCTGTGTCTCTGTCCCTGTGTCACTGTCTCTGTGTCTCTGTCTCTGTGTCTCTGTCCCTGTGTCTCTGTCTCTGTGTCTGGGTCTCTGTGTCTCCGTCCCTGCGTCTCCGTCTCTGTGTCTCTGTCTCTGTCTCTTTGTCTCTGCCTCTGTATCTGTCTCTGCGTCTCGGTCTCTGTATCTCTGTCTCCGTGTCTCTGTCTCTGTGTCTCTGTCTCTGTGTCTCTGTCACTGTGTCTATGCCTCTGTGTCTCTGTCTCTGTGTCTCTGTCTCTGTGTCTCTGTCTCTGTGTCTCTGTCTCTGTGTCTCTGTCTCTGTGTCTCTGTCTCTGTGTGTCTGTCTCTGTGCGTCGGTCTCTGTGTCTCTGTCTGTGTGTCTTTGTCTCTGTGTCTCTGTCTCATTGTCTCTGTGTCTGTGTCCCTGTCCCTGTGTCTCTGTCTCTGCGACTCTGTCTCTGTGACTCTGTCTCTGTGTCCCTGTTTCTGTGTCTCTGTCCCTGTGTCTGCGTCTCTGTGTCTCTGTCTCTGTCTCTGTGCGTGTGTCTCTGTCTCTGAGTCTCTGTCTCTGCGTCTCTGTCTCTGTGTCTCTGTCTCCGTGGGTCTCTCTCCGTGTCTCTGTCTGTGAATCTGTCCCTGTGTCTCCGTCTATGTGTCTCTGTCTCTGAGTCTCTCTCTCTGTGTCCATGTCTCTGTGTCTCTGTCCTTGTGTCTCCGTCCCTGTGTCTCTGTCTCAGTGTCACTGTGTCTGTGTCTATGTCTCTGTGCCTCTGTCCCTGTGTCTCTGTCTCTGAGTCACTCTCTCTGTGTCCCTGTCTCTGTGTCTCTGTCCCTGTATCTCCGTCTCTGTGTCTCTGTATCTGTTTCTCTGTCCCTGTGTCTCGGTCTCTGTGTCTCTGTCTGTGTGTCTTTGTCTCTGTGGCGCTGTCTCATTGTCTCTGTGTCTGTGTCCCTGTCTCTGTGACTCTGTCTCTGTCTCTCTCTCTGTCTCTGTCTCTGTCTCTGTCTCTGTTTCTCTTTCTCTGTGTCTCTGGCTCTGTGTCTGTCCCTCTGTCTCCGTCTCTGTGCCTCTGGCTCTCTCTCTCGGTGTCCCTGTCTCTGTGTCTCTGTCTCTGTGACTCTGTCTCTGTGACTCTGTCTCTGTGTCCCTGTTTCTGTGTCTCTGTCCCTGTGTCTCCGTCTCTGTGTCTCTGTCTCTGTCTCTGTGCGTGTGTCTCTGTCTCTGAGTCTCTGTCTCTGTGTCTCTGTCTCTGTGTCTCTGTCTCTGTGTCTCTGTCTCTGTGTCTCTGTCTCTGTGTCTCTGTCTCTGTGTCTCTGTCTCTGTGTCTCTGTCTCTGTGTCTCTGTCTCTGTGTCTCTGTCTCTGTCTCTGTGTCTCTGTCTCTGTGTCTATGCCTCTGTCTCTGTGTCTCCGTTTCTGTGCCTCTCTCCCTGTGTCTCTGTCTCTGAGTCTCTGTCATTGTGTCTCTGTCTCGGTGTCTCGGTCTCTGTGTCTCGGTCTCTGTGTCTCTGTCTGTGTGTCTTTGTCTCTGTGGCTCTGTCTCATTGTCTCTGTGTCTGTGTCCCTGTCTCTGTGTCTCTGTCTCTGTGACTCTGTCTCTGTGACTCTGTCTCTGTGTCCCTGTTTCTGTGTCTCTGTCCCTGTGTCTCCGTCTCTGTGTCTCTGTCTCTGTCTCTGTGCGTGTGTCTCTGTCTCTGAGTCTCTGTCTCTGTGTCTCTGTCTCTGTGTCTCTGTCTCTGTGTCTCTGTCTCTGTGTCTCTGTCTCTGTGTCTCTGTCTCTGTGTTTCTGTCTCTGTGTCTATGCCTCTGTCTCTGTGTCTCCGTTTCTGTGCCTCTCTCCCTGTGTCTCTGTCTCTGAGTCTCTGTCATTGTGTCTCTGTCTCGGTGTCTCGGTCTCTGTGTCTCGGTCTCTGTGTCTCTGTCTGTGTGTCTTTGTCTCTGTGGCTCTGTCTCATTGTCTCTGTGTCTGTGTCCCTGTCTCTGTGTCTCTGTCTCTGTGACTCTGTCTCTGTGACTCTGTCTCTGTGTCCCTGTTTCTGTGTCACTGTCCCTGTGTCTCCGTCTCTGTGTCTCTGTCTCTGTTTCTGTTTCTCTGTGTCTCTGTCCCTGTGTCTCCGTCTCTGTGTCTCTGTCTCTGTGTCTCGGTCTCTGTGTCTCTGTCTGTGTGTCTTTGTCTCTGTGGCGCTGTCTCATTGTCTCTGTGTCTGTGTCCCTGTCTCTGTGACCCTGTCTCTGTGACTCTGTCTGTGAGTCTCTGTCTCTGTGTCTCTGTCTCTGTGTCTCTGTATCTGTTTCTATGTCTCTGTGTCTATGTCACTGTCTCTGTGCCTCTGTCTCTGTGTCTCTGCCTCTATGTCTCTGTCTCTGTGTATCTGTCTCTGTGTCTCTGTCTCTGTATCTCCGTTTCTGTGTCTCTCTCCCTGTGTCTCTGTTTCCGAATCTCTGTCTCTGTGTCTGGGTCTCTGTGTCTCTGTCTCTGTGTCTCTGTCTCTTTGTCTCTGCCTCTGTGTCTGTCTCTGCGTCTCGGTCTCTGTATCTCTGTCTCCGTGTCTTTGTCTCTGTGTCTCTGTTTCTGTGTCTCTGTCCCTGTGTCTATGTCTCTGTGTCTCTGTCTCTGTGTCTCTGTTTCTGTGTCTCTGTCCCTGTGTCTATGTCTCTGTGGCTCTGCCTCCGTGTCTCTGTCTCTGTGTCTCTCGCTCTGTGCCTCTGTCTCTGGGTCTCTGTCTCTGTGTTTCTGTCTCTGTGTCTCTGTCCCTGTGTCTCCGTCTCTGTGTCTCTGTCTGTCTCACTGTGTCTCTGCCTCTGTGTCTCTGTCCCACAATCTCCGTCTCTGTGTCTCTGTCTCTGTGTCTCTGTCGCTGTGCCTATGTCCCTGTGTCTCTGTCTCTTTGTCTCTGTCCCTGTGTCTCTGTCTCCGTCTCTGTGTCTCTGTCTCTGAGTCACTCTCTCTGTGTCCCTGTCTCTGTGTCTCTGTCCCTGTGTCTCCGTCTCTGTGTCTCTGTCTCTGTCTCTTTGTCTCTGCCTCTGTATCTGTCTCTGCGTCTCGGTCTCTGTATCTCTGTCTCCGTGTCTCTGTCTCTGTGTCTCTGTCTCTGTGTCTCTGTCAATGTGTCTATGCATCTGTGTCTCTGTCTCTGTGTCTCTGTCTCTGTGTCTCTGTCTCTGTGTCTCTGTCTCTGTGTGTCTGTCTCTGTGTCTCTGTCTCTGTGTCTCTGTCTCTGTGTGTCTGTCTCTGTGCGTCGGTTTCTGTGTCTCTGTCTGTGTGTCTTTGTCTCTGTGTCTCTGTCTCATTGTCTCTGTGTCTGTGTCCCTGTCCCTGTGTCTCCGTCTCTGTGTCTCTCTCTCTGTGTCTCTGTCTCTGTGTCTATGTCTCTGTGTCTCTGTCCCTGTGTCACTGTCTCTGTGTCTCTGTCTCTGTGTCTCTGTCCCTGTGTCTCTGTCTCTGTGTCTGGGTCTCTGTGTCTCCGTCCCTGCGTCTCCGTCTCTGTGTCTCTGTCTCTGTCTCTTTGTCTCTGCCTCTGTATCTGTCTCTGCGTCTCGGTCTCTGTATCTCTGTCTCCGTGTCTCTGTCTCTGTGTCTCTGTCTCTGTGTCTCTGTCACTGTGTCTATGCCTCTGCGTCTCTGTCTCTGTGTCTCTGTCTCTGTGTCTCTGTCTCTGTGTCTCTGTCTCTGTGTCTCTGTCTCTGCGTGTCTGTCTCTGTGCGTCGGTCTCTGTGTCTCTGTCTGTGTGTCTTTGTCTCTGTGTCTCTGTCTCATTGTCTCTGTGTCTGTGTCCCTGTCCCTGTGTCTCTGTCTCTGCGACTCTGTCTCTGTGACTCTGTCTCTGTGTCCCTGTTTCTGTGTCTCTGTCCCTGTGTCTGCGTCTCTGTGTCTCTGTCTCTGTCTCTGTGCGTGTGTCTCTGTCTCTGAGTCTCTGTCTCTGCGTCTCTGTCTCTGTGTCTCTGTCTCCGTGGGTCTCTCTCCGTGTCTCTGTCTGTGAATCTGTCCCTGTGTCTCCGTCTATGTGTCTCTGTCTCTGAGTCTCTCTCTCTGTGTCCATGTCTCTGTGTCTCTGTCCTTGTGTCTCCGTCCCTGTGTCTCTGTCTCTGTGTCACTGTGTCTGTGTCTATGTCTCTGTGCCTCTGTCCCTGTGTCTCTGTCTCTGAGTCACTCTCTCTGTGTCCCTGTCTCTGTGTCTCTGTCCCTGTATCTCCGTCTCTGTGTCTCTGTATCTGTTTCTCTGTCTCTGTGTCTCGGTCTCTGTGTCTCTGTCTGTGTGTCTTTGTCTCTGTGGCGCTGTCTCATTGTCTCTGTGTCTGTGTCCCTGTCTCTGTGACTCTGTCTCTGTGACTCTGTCTCTGTGTTCCTGTTTATGTGTCTCTGTCCCGGTGTCTCCGTCTCTGTGTCTCTGTCTCTGTCTCTGTGCGTGTGTCTCTGTCTCTAAGTCTCTGTCTCTGTGTCTCTGTCTCTGTTTCTCTTTCTCTGTGTCTCTGTCTCTGTCTTTGTTTCTCTTTCTCTGTGTCCCTGTCTCTGTGTCTCTGTCTCCGTCTCTGTCTCTGTCGCTGTCTCTGTCTCTCTCTCTGTCTCTGTCTCTGTTTCTCTTTCTCTGTGTCTCTGAATCTGTTTCTGTTTCTCTGTGTCTCTGTCCCTGTGTCTCCGTCTCTGTGTCCCTGTCTGGGTCTCTGTGTGCGTGTATCTGTCCCTGAGTCTCTGTCTCTGTGACCCTGTCTCTGTCTTTGTTTCTCTTTCTCTGTGTCCCTGTCTCTGTGTCTCTGTCTCTGTCTCTGTCTCTGTCTCTGTCTCTGTGTCTCTGTCTCAGTGTCTCTGTCTCTGTGTCTCTGTCTCTGTGTCTCTGTATCTGTTTCTATGTCTCTGTGTCTATGTCACTGTCTCTGTGCCTCTGTCTCTGTGTCTCTGCCTCTATGTCTCTGTCTCTGTGTATCTGTCTCTGTGTCTCTGTCTCTGTATCTCCGTTTCTGTGTCTCTCTCCCTCTGTCTCTGTTTCCGAATCTCTGTCTCCGTGTCTGGGTCTCTGTGTCTCTGTCTCTGTGTCTATGTCTCTGTGTCTCTGCCTCCGTGTCTCTGTCTCTGTGTCTCTGTCTCTGTGTCTATGTCTCTGTGTCTCTGCCTCCGTGTCTCTGTCTCTGTGTCTCTCGCTCTGTGCCTCTGTCTCTGGGTCTCTGTCTCTGTGTTTCTGTCTCTGTGTCTCTGTCCCTGTGTCTCCGTCTCTGTGTCTCTGTCTCTATGAATCTGTCTCTGTGTTTCTGTCTCTGTGTCTCTGTCCCTGTGTCTTCGTCTCTGTGTCTCTGTCTGTCTCACTGTGTCTCTGTTTCTCTGTCTCTGTCCCACAGTCTCCGTCTCTGTGTCTCTGTCCCACAGTCTCCGTCTCTGTGTCTCTGCATCTGAATCTCTGTCTCCGTGTCTCTGTCTCACAGTCTCGGTCTCCGTGTCTCTGTCTCTGTGTCTCTGTCTCTGTGTCTCTGTCTCTTTGTCTCTGTCCCTGTGTCTCTATCTCTGAGTCTCTGTCTCTGTGACCCTGTCTCTGTCTTTGTTTCTCTTTCTCTGTGTCCCTGTCTCTGTGTCTCTGTCTCTGTCTCTGTCGCTGTCTCTGTCTCTCTCTCTGCCTCTGTCTCTGTTTCTCTTTCTCTGTGTCTCTGTCTCTGTTTCTGTTTCTCTGTGTCTCTGTCCCTGTGTCTCCGTCTCTGTGTCTCTGTCTGTGTCTCTGTGTGCGTGTATCTGTTCCTGAGTCTCTGTCTCTGTGACCCTGTCTCTGTCTTTGTTTCTCTTTCTCTGTGTCCCTGTCTCTGTGTCTCTGTCTCTGTCTCTGTCTCTCCCTCTGTCTCTGTCTCTGTCTCTGTCTCTCTCTCTGTCTCTGTCTCTGTTTCTCTTTCTCTGTGTCTCTGTCTCTGTTTCTGTTTCTCTGTGTCTCTGTCCCTGTGTCTCCGTCTCTGTGTCTCTGTCTGGGTCTCTGTGTGCGTGTATCTGTCCCTGAGTCTCTGTCTCTGTGACCCTGTCTCTGTCTTTGTTTCTCTTTCTGTGTGTCCCTGTCTCTGTGTCTCTGTCTCTGTCTCTGTCTCTGTCTCTGTCTCTGTGTCTCTGTCTCTGTGTCTCTGTCTCTGTGTCTCTGTCTCTGTGTCTCTGTCTCTGTGTCTCTGTCTCCGTGGGTCTCTCTCCGTGTCTCTGTCTGTGAATCTGTCCCTGTGTCTCCGTCTATGTGTCTCTGTCTCTGAGTCTCTCTCTCTGTGTCCCTGTCTCTGTGTCTCTGTCCTTGTGTCTCCGTCCCTGTGTCTCTGTCTCTGTGTCTCTGTATCTGTGTCTATGTCACTGTCTCTGGGTCTCTGTCTCTGTGTTTCTGTCTCTGTGTCTCTGTCCCTGTGTCTCCGTCTCTGTGTCTCTGTCTGTCTCACTGTGTCTCTGTCTCTGTGTCTCTGTCCCACAATCTCCGTCTCTGTGTCTCTGTCTCTGTGCCTATGTCTCTGTGTCTCTGTCTCTTTGTCTCTGTCCCTGTGTCTCTGTCTCCGTCTCTTTGTCTCTGTCTCTGAGTCACTCTCTCTGTGTCCCTGTCTCTGTGTCTCTGTCCCTGTGTCTCCGTCTCTGTGCCTCTGTCTCTGTGTCTATGTCTCTGTGTCTCTGTCCCTGTGTCACTGTCTCTGTGTCTCTGTCTCTGTGTCTCTGTCCCTGTGTCTCTGTCTCTGTGTCTGGGTCTCTGTGTCTCCGTCCCTGCGTCTCCGTCTCTGTGTCTCTGTCTCTGTCTCTTTGTCTCTGCCTCTGTATCTGTCTCTGCGTCTCGGTCTCTGTATCTCTGTCTCTGTGTCTCTGTCTCTGAGTCTCTCTCTCTGTGTCCCTGTCTCTGTGTCTCTGTCCTTGTGTCTCCGTCTCTGTGTCTCTGTCTCTGTCTCTGTGCGTGTGTCTCTGTCTCTGAGTCTCTTTCTCTGTGTCTCTGTCTCTGTTTCTGTTTCTCTGTGTCTCTGTCCCTGTGTCTCCGTCTCTGTGTCCCTGTCTGGGTCTCTGTGTGCGTGTATCTGTCCCTGAGTCTCTGTCTCTGTGACCCTGTCTCTGTCTTTGTTTCTCTTTCTCTGTGTCCCTGTCTCTGTGTCTCTGTCTCTGTCTCTGTCTCTGTCTCTGTCTCTGTCTCTGTCTCTGTGTCTCTGTCTCTGTGTCTCTGTCTCTGTGTCTCTGTCTCTGTGTCTCTGTCTCTGTGTCTCTGTCTCTGTGTTTCTGTATCTGTTTCTATGTCTCTGTGTCTATGTCACTGTCTCTGTGCCTCTGTCTCTGTGTCTCTGCCTCTATGTCTCTGTCTCTGTGTATCTGTCTCTGTGTCTCTGTCCCTGTGTCTCTGTCTCTGTGTCTGGGTCTCTGTGTCTCCGTCCCTGCGTCTCCGTCTCTGTGTCTCTGTCTCTGTCTCTTTGTCTCTGCCTCTGTATCTGTCTCTGCGTCTCGGTCTCTGTATCTCTGTCTCTGTGTCTCTGTCTCTGTGTCTCTGTCTCTGTGTCTCTGTCTCTGTGTATCTGTCTCTGTGTCTCTGTCTCTGTATCTCCGTTTCTGTGTCTCTCTCCCTGTGTCTCTGTTTCCGAATCTCTGTCTCTGTGTCTGGGTCTCTGTGTCTCTGTCTCTGTGTCTCTGTCTCTTTGTCTCTGCCTCTGTGTCTGTCTCTGCGTCTCGGTCTCTGTATCTCTGTCTCCGTGTCTTTGTCTCTGTGTCTCTGTTTCTGTGTCTCTGTCCCTGTGTCTATGTCTCTGTGTCTCTGTCTCTGTGTCTCTGTTTCTGTGTCTCTGTCCCTGTGTCTATGTCTCTGTGGCTCTGCCTCCGTGTCTCTGTCTCTGTGTCTCTCGCTCTGTGCCTCTGTCTCTGGGTCTCTGTCTCTGTGTTTCTGTCTCTGTGTCTCTGTCCCTGTGTCTCCGTCTCTGTGTCTCTGTCTGTCTCACTGTGTCTCTGTCTCTGTGTCTCTGTCCCACAATCTCCGTCTCTGTGTCTCTGTCTCTGTGTCTCTGTCGCTGTGCCTATGTCCCTGTGTCTCTGTCTCTTTGTCTCTGTCCCTGTGTCTCTGTCTCCGTCTCTGTGTCTCTGTCTCTGAGTCACTCTCTCTGTGTCCCTGTCTCTGTGTCTCTGTCCCTGTGTCTCCGTCTCTGTGTCTCTGTCTCTGTCTCTTTGTCTCTGCCTCTGTATCTGTCTCTGCGTCTCGGTCTCTGTATCTCTGTCTCCGTGTCTCTGTCTCTGTGTCTCTGTCTCTGTGTCTCTGTCAATGTGTCTATGCATCTGTGTCTCTGTCTCTGTGTCTCTGTCTCTGTGTCTCTGTCTCTGTGTCTCTGTCTCTGTGTGTCTGTCTCTGTGTCTCTGTCTCTGTGTCTCTGTCTCTGTGTGTCTGTCTCTGTGCGTCGGTTTCTGTGTCTCTGTCTGTGTGTCTTTGTCTCTGTGTCTCTGTCTCATTGTCTCTGTGTCTGTGTCCCTGTCCCTGTGTCTCCGTCTCTGTGTCTCTCTCTCTGTGTCTCTGTCTCTGTGTCTATGTCTCTGTGTCTCTGTCCCTGTGTCACTGTCTCTGTGTCTCTGTCTCTGTGTCTCTGTCCCTGTGTCTCTGTCTCTGTGTCTGGGTCTCTGTGTCTCCGTCCCTGCGTCTCCGTCTCTGTGTCTCTGTCTCTGTCTCTTTGTCTCTGCCTCTGTATCTGTCTCTGCGTCTCGGTCTCTGTATCTCTGTCTCCGTGTCTCTGTCTCTGTGTCTCTGTCTCTGTGTCTCTGTCACTGTGTCTATGCCTCTGCGTCTCTGTCTCTGTGTCTCTGTCTCTGTGTCTCTGTCTCTGTGTCTCTGTCTCTGTGTCTCTGTCTCTGCGTGTCTGTCTCTGTGCGTCGGTCTCTGTGTCTCTGTCTGTGTGTCTTTGTCTCTGTGTCTCTGTCTCATTGTCTCTGTGTCTGTGTCCCTGTCCCTGTGTCTCTGTCTCTGCGACTCTGTCTCTGTGACTCTGTCTCTGTGTCCCTGTTTCTGTGTCTCTGTCCCTGTGTCTGCGTCTCTGTGTCTCTGTCTCTGTCTCTGTGCGTGTGTCTCTGTCTCTGAGTCTCTGTCTCTGCGTCTCTGTCTCTGTGTCTCTGTCTCCGTGGGTCTCTCTCCGTGTCTCTGTCTGTGAATCTGTCCCTGTGTCTCCGTCTATGTGTCTCTGTCTCTGAGTCTCTCTCTCTGTGTCCATGTCTCTGTGTCTCTGTCCTTGTGTCTCCGTCCCTGTGTCTCTGTCTCTGTGTCACTGTGTCTGTGTCTATGTCTCTGTGCCTCTGTCCCTGTGTCTCTGTCTCTGAGTCACTCTCTCTGTGTCCCTGTCTCTGTGTCTCTGTCCCTGTATCTCCGTCTCTGTGTCTCTGTATCTGTTTCTCTGTCTCTGTGTCTCGGTCTCTGTGTCTCTGTCTGTGTGTCTTTGTCTCTGTGGCGCTGTCTCATTGTCTCTGTGTCTGTGTCCCTGTCTCTGTGACTCTGTCTCTGTGACTCTGTCTCTGTGTTCCTGTTTATGTGTCTCTGTCCCGGTGTCTCCGTCTCTGTGTCTCTGTCTCTGTCTCTGTGCGTGTGTCTCTGTCTCTAAGTCTCTGTCTCTGTGTCTCTGTCTCTGTTTCTCTTTCTCTGTGTCTCTGTCTCTGTCTTTGTTTCTCTTTCTCTGTGTCCCTGTCTCTGTGTCTCTGTCTCCGTCTCTGTCTCTGTCGCTGTCTCTGTCTCTCTCTCTGTCTCTGTCTCTGTTTCTCTTTCTCTGTGTCTCTGAATCTGTTTCTGTTTCTCTGTGTCTCTGTCCCTGTGTCTCCGTCTCTGTGTCCCTGTCTGGGTCTCTGTGTGCGTGTATCTGTCCCTGAGTCTCTGTCTCTGTGACCCTGTCTCTGTCTTTGTTTCTCTTTCTCTGTGTCCCTGTCTCTGTGTCTCTGTCTCTGTCTCTGTCTCTGTCTCTGTCTCTGTGTCTCTGTCTCAGTGTCTCTGTCTCTGTGTCTCTGTCTCTGTGTCTCTGTATCTGTTTCTATGTCTCTGTGTCTATGTCACTGTCTCTGTGCCTCTGTCTCTGTGTCTCTGCCTCTATGTCTCTGTCTCTGTGTATCTGTCTCTGTGTCTCTGTCTCTGTATCTCCGTTTCTGTGTCTCTCTCCCTCTGTCTCTGTTTCCGAATCTCTGTCTCCGTGTCTGGGTCTCTGTGTCTCTGTCTCTGTGTCTATGTCTCTGTGTCTCTGCCTCCGTGTCTCTGTCTCTGTGTCTCTGTCTCTGTGTCTATGTCTCTGTGTCTCTGCCTCCGTGTCTCTGTCTCTGTGTCTCTCGCTCTGTGCCTCTGTCTCTGGGTCTCTGTCTCTGTGTTTCTGTCTCTGTGTCTCTGTCCCTGTGTCTCCGTCTCTGTGTCTCTGTCTGTCTCACTGTGTCTCTGTCTCTGTGTCTCTGTCCCACAATCTCCGTCTCTGTGTCTCTGTCTCTGTGCCTATGTCTCTGTGTCTCTGTCTCTTTGTCTCTGTCCCTGTGTCTGTTTCTCCGTCTCTTTGTCTCTGTCTCTGAGTCACTCTCTCTGTGTCCCTGTCTCTGTGTCTCTGTCCCTGTGTCTCCGTCTCTGTGTCTCTGTCTCTGTGTCTGGGTCTCTGTGTCTCCGTCCCTGCGTCTCCGTCTCTGTGTCTCTGTCTCTGTCTCTTTGTCTCTGCCTCTGTATCTGTCTCTGCGTCTCGGTCTCTGTATCTCTGTCTCTGTGTCTCTGTCTCTGAGTCTCTCTCTCTGTGTCCCTGTCTCTGTGTCTCTGTCCTTGTGTCTCCGTCTCTGTGCCTCTGTCTCTGTGTCTCTGTCTCTATGAATCTGTCTCTGTGTTTCTGTCTCTGTGTCTCTGTCCCTGTGTCTTCGTCTCTGTGTCTCTGTCTGTCTCACTGTGTCTCTGTTTCTCTGTCTCTGTCCCACAGTCTCCGTCTCTGTGTCTCTGTCCCACAGTCTCCGTCTCTGTGTCTCTGCATCTGAATCTCTGTCTCCGTGTCTCTGTCTCACAGTCTCGGTCTCCGTGTCTCTGTCTCTGTGTCTCTGTCTCTGTGTCTCTGTCTCTTTGTCTCTGTCCCTGTGTCTCTATCTCTGAGTCTCTGTCTCTGTGACCCTGTCTCTGTCTTTGTTTCTCTTTCTCTGTGTCCCTGTCTCTGTGTCTCTGTCTCTGTCTCTGTCGCTGTCTCTGTCTCTCTCTCTGCCTCTGTCTCTGTTTCTCTTTCTCTGTGTCTCTGTCTCTGTTTCTGTTTCTCTGTGTCTCTGTCCCTGTGTCTCCGTCTCTGTGTCTCTGTCTGTGTCTCTGTGTGCGTGTATCTGTTCCTGAGTCTCTGTCTCTGTGACCCTGTCTCTGTCTTTGTTTCTCTTTCTCTGTGTCCCTGTCTCTGTGTCTCTGTCTCTGTCTCTGTCTCTCCCTCTGTCTCTGTCTCTGTCTCTGTCTCTCTCTCTGTCTCTGTCTCTGTTTCTCTTTCTCTGTGTCTCTGTCTCTGTTTCTGTTTCTCTGTGTCTCTGTCCCTGTGTCTCCGTCTCTGTGTCTCTGTCTGGGTCTCTGTGTGCGTGTATCTGTCCCTGAGTCTCTGTCTCTGTGACCCTGTCTCTGTCTTTGTTTCTCTTTCTGTGTGTCCCTGTCTCTGTGTCTCTGTCTCTGTCTCTGTCTCTGTCTCTGTCTCTGTGTCTCTGTCTCTGTGTCTCTGTCTCTGTGTCTCTGTCTCTGTGTCTCTGTCTCTGTGTCTCTGTCTCTGTGTCTCTGTCTCTGTGTCTCTGTCTCTGTGTCTCTGTCTCTGTGTCTCTGTCTCTGTGTCTATGCCTCTGTCTCTGTGTCTCCGTTTCTGTGCCTCTCTCCCTGTGTCTCTGTCTCTGAGTCTCTGTCATTGTGTCTCTGTCTCGGTGTCTCGGTCTCTGTGTCTCGGTCTCTGTGTCTCTGTCTGTGTGTCTTTGTCTCTGTGGCTCTGTCTCATTGTCTCTGTGTCTGTGTCCCTGTCTCTGTGTCTCTGTCTCTGTGACTCTGTCTCTGTGACTCTGTCTCTGTGTCCCTGTTTCTGTGTCTCTGTCCCTGTGTCTCCGTCTCTGTGTCTCTGTCTCTGTTTCTGTTTCTCTGTGTCTCTGTCCCTGTGTCTCCGTCTCTGTGTCTCTGTCTGTGTCTCTGTGTGCGTGTATCTGTCCCTGAGTCTCTGTCTCTGTGACCCTGTCTCTGTCTTTGTTTCTCCTTCTCTGTGTCCCTGTCTCTGTGTCTCTGTCTCTGTCTCTGTCTCTGTCTCTGTCTCTGTCTCTGTCTCTGTCTCTGTTTCTCTTTCTCTGTGTCTCTGGCTCTGTGTCTGTCCCTCTGCCTCCGTCTCTGTGTCTCTGGCTCTCTCTCTCGGTGTCCCTGTCTCTGTGTCTCTGTCTCTGTGTCTCTGTCTCTGTGTCTCTGTCTCTGTGTCTCTGTCTCTGTGTCTCTGTCTCTGTGTCTCTGTCTCTGTGTCTCTGTCTCTGTGTCTCTGTCTCTGTGTCTCTGTCTCTGTGTCTCTGTCTCTGTGTCTCTGTCTCTGTGTCTCTGTCTTTGTGTCTCTGTCTGTGTGTCTCTGTCTCTGTGTCTCTGTCTCTGTGTCTCTGTCTCTGTGTCTCTGTATCTGTTTCTATGTCTCTGTGTCTATGTCTCTGTCGCTGTGCCTATGTCTCTGTGTCTCTGTCTCTTTGTCTCTGTCCCTGTGTCTCTGTCTCCGTCTCTGTGTCTCTGTCTCTGAGTCACTCTCTCTGTGTCCCTGTCTCTGTGTCTCTGTCCCTGTGTCTCCGTCTCTGTGTCTCTGTCTCTGTGTCTATGTCTCTGTGTCTCTGTCCCTGTGTCACTGTCTCTGTGTCTCTGTCTCTGTGTCTCTGTCCCTGTGTCTCTGTCTCTGTGTCTGGGTCTCTGTGTCTCCGTCCCTGCGTCTCCGTCTCTGTGTCTCTGTCTCTGTCTCTTTGTCTCTGCCTCTGTATCTGTCTCTGCGTCTCGGTCTCTGTATCTCTGTCTCTGTGTCTCTGTCTCTGTGTCTCTGTCTCTGTGTCTCTGTATCTGTGTCTCTGTCACTGTGTCTATGCCTCTGTGTCTCTGTCTCTGTGTCTCTGTCTCTGTGTCTCTGTCTCTGTGTCTCTGTCTCTGTGTCTCTGTCTCTGTGTCTCTGTCTCTGTGTCTCTGTCTCTGTGTCTCTGTCTCTGTGTCTCTGTCTCTGTGTGTCTGTCTCTGTGCGTCGGTCTCTGTGTCTCTGTCTGTGTGTCTTTGTCTCTGTGTCTCTGTCTCATTGTCTCTGTGTCTGTGTCCCTGTCCCTGTGTCTCTGTCTCTGCGACTCTGTCTCTGTGACTCTGTCTCTGTGTCCCTGTTTCTGTGTCTCTGTCCCTGTGTCTGCGTCTCTGTGTCTCTCTCTCTGTCTCTGTGCGTGTGTCTCTGTCTCTGAGTCTCTGTCTCTGCGTCTCTGTCTCTGTCTCTGTCACTGTCTCTGTTTCTCTTTCTCTGTGTCTCTGTCCCTGTGTCTCCGTCTCTGTGTCTCTGTGTGTGTCTCTGTCTCTGTGTCTCTGTCTCTGTGTCTCTGTCTCTGTGTCTCTGTCTCTGCGTCTCTGCCTCTGTGTCTCTGTCTCTGTGTCTATGTCTCTGTGCCTCTGTCCCTGTGTCTCTGTCTCTGAGTCACTCTCTCTGTGTCCCTGTCTCTGTGTCTCTGTCCCTGTGTCTCCGTCTCTGTGTTTCTGTCTCTGTGTCTCTGTCTCTGTGTCTCTGTCTCCGTGGGTCTCTCTCCGTGTCTCTGTCTGTGAATCTGTCCCTGTGTCTCCGTCTATGTGTCTCTGTCTCTGAGTCTCTCTCTCTGTGTCCCTGTCTCTGTGTCTCTGTCCTTGTGTCTCCGTCCCTGTGTCTCTGTCTCTGTGTCTCTGTATCTGTGTCTATGTCACTGTCTCTGGGTCTCTGTCTCTGTGTTTCTGTCTCTGTGTCTCTGTCCCTGTGTCTCCGTCTCTGTGTCTCTGTCTGTCTCACTGTGTCTCTGTCTCTGTGTCTCTGTCCCACAATCTCCGTCTCTGTGTCTCTGTCTCTGTGCCTATGTCTCTGTGTCTCTGTCTCTTTGTCTCTGTCCCTGTGTCTCTGTCTCCGTCTCTTTGTCTCTGTCTCTGAGTCACTCTCTCTGTGTCCCTGTCTCTGTGTCTCTGTCCCTGTGTCTCCGTCTCTGTGCCTCTGTCTCTGTGTCTATGTCTCTGTGTCTCTGTCCCTGTGTCACTGTCTCTGTGTCTCTGTCTCTGTGTCTCTGTCCCTGTGTCTCTGTCTCTGTGTCTGGGTCTCTGTGTCTCCGTCCCTGCGTCTCCGTCTCTGTGTCTCTGTCTCTGTCTCTTTGTCTCTGCCTCTGTATCTGTCTCTGCGTCTCGGTCTCTGTATCTCTGTCTCTGTGTCTCTGTCTCTGAGTCTCTCTCTCTGTGTCCCTGTCTCTGTGTCTCTGTCCTTGTGTCTCCGTCTCTGTGTCTCTGTCTCTGTCTCTGTGCGTGTGTCTCTGTCTCTGAGTCTCTTTCTCTGTGTCTCTGTCTCTGTTTCTGTTTCTCTGTGTCTCTGTCCCTGTGTCTCCGTCTCTGTGTCCCTGTCTGGGTCTCTGTGTGCGTGTATCTGTCCCTGAGTCTCTGTCTCTGTGACCCTGTCTCTGTCTTTGTTTCTCTTTCTCTGTGTCCCTGTCTCTGTGTCTCTGTCTCTGTCTCTGTCTCTGTCTCTGTCTCTGTCTCTGTCTCTGTGTCTCTGTCTCTGTGTCTCTGTCTCTGTGTCTCTGTCTCTGTGTCTCTGTCTCTGTGTCTCTGTCTCTGTGTTTCTGTATCTGTTTCTATGTCTCTGTGTCTATGTCACTGTCTCTGTGCCTCTGTCTCTGTGTCTCTGCCTCTATGTCTCTGTCTCTGTGTATCTGTCTCTGTGTCTCTGTCCCTGTGTCTCTGTCTCTGTGTCTGGGTCTCTGTGTCTCCGTCCCTGCGTCTCCGTCTCTGTGTCTCTGTCTCTGTCTCTTTGTCTCTGCCTCTGTATCTGTCTCTGCGTCTCGGTCTCTGTATCTCTGTCTCTGTGTCTCTGTCTCTGTGTCTCTGTCTCTGTGTCTCTGTCACTGTGTCTATGCCTCTGTGTCTCTGTCTCTGTGTCTCTGTCTCTGTGTCTCTGTCTCTGTGTCTCTGTCTCTGTGTCTCTGTCTCTTTGTCTCTGTCTCTGTGTCTCTGTCTCTGTGTCTCTGTCTCTGTGTGTCTGTCTCTGTGCGTCGGTCTCTGTGTCTCTGTCTGTGTGTCTTTGTCTCTGTGTCTCTGTCTCATTGTCTCTGTGTCTGTGTCCCTGTCCCTGTGTCTCTGTCTCTGCGACTCTGTCTCTGTGACTCTGTCTCTGTGTCCCTGTTTCTGTGTCTCTGTCCCTGTGTCTGCGTCTCTGTGTCTCTCTCTCTGTCTCTGTGCGTGTGTCTCTGTCTCTGAGTCTCTGTCTCTGCGTCTCTGTCTCTGTCTCTGTCACTGTCTCTGTTTCTCTTTCTCTGTGTCTCTGTCCCTGTGTCTCCGTCTCTGTGTCTCTGTGTGTGTCTCTGTCTCTGTGTCTCTGTCTCTGTGTCTCTGTCTCTGTGTCTCTGCCTCTGTGTCTCTGTCTCTGTGTCTATGTCTCTGTGCCTCTGTCCCTGTGTCTCTGTCTCTGAGTCACTCTCTCTGTGTCCCTGTCTCTGTGTCTCTGTCCCTGTGTCTCCGTCTCTGTGTTTCTGTCTCTGTGTCTCTGTCTCTGTGTCTCTGTCTCCGTGGGTCTCTCTCCGTGTCTCTGTCTGTGAATCTGTCCCTGTGTCTCCGTCTATGTGTCTCTGTCTCTGAGTCTCTCTCTCTGTGTCCCTGTCTCTGTGTCTCTGTCCTTGTGTCTCCGTCCCTGTGTCTCTGTCTCTGTGTCTCTGTATCTGTGTCTATGTCACTGTCTCTGGGTCTCTGTCTCTGTGTTTCTGTCTCTGTGTCTCTGTCCCTGTGTCTCCGTCTCTGTGTCTCTGTCTGTCTCACTGTGTCTCTGTCTCTGTGTCTCTGTCCCACAATCTCCGTCTCTGTGTCTCTGTCTCTGTGCCTATGTCTCTGTGTCTCTGTCTCTTTGTCTCTGTCCCTGTGTCTCTGTCTCCGTCTCTTTGTCTCTGTCTCTGAGTCACTCTCTCTGTGTCCCTGTCTCTGTGTCTCTGTCCCTGTGTCTCCGTCTCTGTGCCTCTGTCTCTGTGTCTATGTCTCTGTGTCTCTGTCCCTGTGTCACTGTCTCTGTGTCTCTGTCTCTGTGTCTCTGTCCCTGTGTCTCTGTCTCTGTGTCTGGGTCTCTGTGTCTCCGTCCCTGCGTCTCCGTCTCTGTGTCTCTGTCTCTGTCTCTTTGTCTCTGCCTCTGTATCTGTCTCTGCGTCTCGGTCTCTGTATCTCTGTCTCTGTGTCTCTGTCTCTGAGTCTCTCTCTCTGTGTCCCTGTCTCTGTGTCTCTGTCCTTGTGTCTCCGTCTCTGTGTCTCTGTCTCTGTCTCTGTGCGTGTGTCTCTGTCTCTGAGTCTCTGTCTCTGTGTCTCTGTCTCTGTTTTTCTTTCTCTGTGTCTCTGTCTCTGTCTTTGTTTCTCTTTCTCTGTGTCCCTGTCTCTGTGTCTCTGGCTCTGTGTCTCTGTCTCTGTGTCTCTGTCACTGTGTCTATGCCTCTGTGTCTCTGTCTCTGTGTCTCTGTCTCTCTGTCTCTGTCTCTGTGTCTCTGTCTCTGTGTCTCTGTCTCTGTGTCTCTGTCTCTGTGTCTCTGTCTCTGTGTCTCTGTCTCTGTGTGTCTGTCTCTGTGCGTCGGTCTCTGTGTCTCTGTCTGTGTGTCTTTGTCTCTGTGTCTCTGTCTCATTGTCTCTGTGTCTCTGTCTCATTGTCTCTGTGTCTGTGTCCCTGTCCCTGTGTCTCTGTCTCTGCGTCTCTGTCTCTGTCTCTGTCACTGTCTCTGTTTCTCTTTCTCTGTGTCTCTGTCCCTGTGTCTCCGTCTCTGTGTTTCTGTGTGTGTCTCTGTCTCTGTGTCTCTGTCTCTGTGTCTCTGTCTCTGTGTCTCTGTCTCTGTGACTATGTCTCTGTGCCTCTGTCCCTGTGTCTCTGTCTCTGAGTCACTCTCTCTGTGTCCCTGTCTCTGTGTCTCTGTCCCTGTGTCTCCGTCTCTGTGTCTCTGTCTCTGTGTCTCTGTCTCTGTGTCTCGGTCTCTGTGTCTCTGTCTGTGTGTCTTTGTCTCTGTGGCGCTGTCTCATTGTCTCTGTGTCTGTGTCCCTGTCTCTGTGACTCTGTCTCTGTGACTCTGTCTCTGTGTTCCTGTTTATGTGTCTCTGTCCCGGTGTCTCCGTCTCTGTGTCTCTGTCTCTGTCTCTGTGCGTGTGTCTCTGTCTCTGAGTCTCTGTCTCTGTGTCTCTGTCTCTGTTTCTCTTTCTCTGTGTCTCTGTCTCTGTCTTTGTTTCTCTTTCTCTGTGTTCCTGTCTCTGTGTCTCTGTCTCTGTCTCTGTCTCTGTCGCTGTCTCTGTCTCTCTCTCTGTCTCTGTCTCTGTTTCTCTTTCTCTGTGTCTCTGTCTCTGTATCTCCGTTTCTGTGTCTCTCTCCCTCTGTCTCTGTTTCCGAATCTCTGTCTCTGTGTCTGGGTCTCTGTGTCTCTGTCTCTGTGTCTATGTCTCTGTGTCTCTGCCTCCGTGTCTCTGTCTCTGTGTCTCTGTCTCTGTGTCTATGTCTCTGTGTCTCTGCCTCCGTGTCTCTGTCTCTGTGTCTCTGTCTCTGTGTCTATGTCTCTGTGTCTCTGCCTCCGTGTCTCTGTCTCTGTGTCTCTCGCTCTGTGCCTCTGTCTCTGGGTCTCTGTCTCTGTTTCTGTTTCTCTGTGTCTCTGTCCCTGTGTCTCCGTCTCTGTGTCTCTGTCTGTGTCTCTGTGTGCGTGTATCTGTCCCTGAGTCTCTGTCTCTGTGACCCTGTCTCTGTCTTTGTTTCTCTTTCTCTGTGTCCCTGTCTCTGTGTCTCTGTCTCTGTCTCTGTCTCTCCCTCTGTCTCTGTCTCCGTCTCTGTCTCTCTCTCTGTCTCTGTCTCTGTCTCTGTTTCTCTTTCTCTGTGTCTCTGGCTCTGTGTCTGTCCCTCTGCCTCCGTCTCTGTGTCTCTGTCTCTCACTCTCGGTGTCCCTGTCTCTGTGTCTCTGTCTCTGTGTCTCTGTCTCTGTGTCTCTGTCTCTGTGTCTCTGTCTCTGTGTCTCTGTCTCTGTGTCTCTGTCTCTCTGTCTCTGTCTCTGTGCGTGTGTCTCTGTCTCTGAGTCTCTGTCTCTGTGTCTCTGTCTCTGTGTCTCTGTCTCTGTGTCTCTGTCTCTGTGTCTCTGTCTCTGTGCCTCTGTCTCTGTGTCTCTGTCTCTGTGTCTCTGTCTCTGTGTCTCTGTCTCTGTGTCTATGTCTCTGTGTCTCTGTCTCTGTGTCTCTGTCTCTATGTCTCTGTCTCTGTGTCTCTGTCTCTGTGTCTCTGTCCCTGTGTCTCTGTCTCTGTGTCTCTGTCTCTGTGTCTCTGTCTCTGTGTCTCTGTCTCTGTGTCTCTGTCTCTGTGTCTGGGTCTCTGCGTCTCTGTCTCTGTGTCTATGCCTCTGTGTCTCTGTCTCGGTGTCTCTGTCTCTGTGTCTCTGTCTCTGTGTCTCTGTCTCTGTGTCTCTGTCTCTGTGTCTCTGTCTCTGTGTCTCTGTCTCTGTGTCTCTGTCTCTGTGTCTCTGTCTCTGTGTCTCTGTCTCTGTGCGTCGGTCTCTGTGTCTCTGTCTGTGTGTCTTTGTCTCTGTGTCTCTGTCTCATTGTCTCTGTGTCTGTGTCCCTGTCCCTGTGTCTCTGTCTCTGCGACTCTGTCTCTGAGTCACTCTCTCTGTGTCCCTGTCTCTGTGTCTCTGTCCCTGTGTCTCCGTCTCTGTGTCTCTGTCTCTGTCTCTGTTTCTCTTTCTCTGTGTCTCTGTCTCTGTATTTGTTTCTCTTTCTCTGTGTCCCTGTCTCTGTGTCTCTGCCTCTGTCTCTGTCTCTGTCTCTGTCGCTGTCTCTGTCTCTCTCTCTGCCTCTGTCTCTGTTTCTCTTTCTCTGTGTCTCTGTCTCTGTTTCTGTTTCTCTGTGTCTCTGTCCCTGTGTCTCCGTCTCTGTGTCTCTGTCTGTGTCTCTGTGTGCGTGTATCTGTCCCTGAGTCTCTGTCTCTGTGACCCTGTCTCTGTCTTTGTTTCTCTTTCTCTGTGTCCCTGTCTCTGTGTCTCTGTCTCTGTCTCTGTCTCTCCCTCTGTCTCTGTCTCTGTCTCTCTCTCTGTCTCTGTCTCTGTCTCTGTTTCTCTTTCTCTGTGTCTCTGGCTCTGTGTCTGTCCCTCTGCCTCCGTCTCTGTGTCTCTGTCTCTCTCTCTCGGTGTCCCTGTATCTGTGTCTCTGTCTCTGTGTCTATGTCTCTGTGTCTCTCTCCCTGTGTCTCTGTCTCGGTGTATCTGTCTCCGTGGGTCTCTCTCCGTGTCTCTGTCTCTGTGTCTCTGTCTCTGTGTCTCTCTCTCTGTGTCTCTGTCTCTGTGTCTCTGTCTCTGTGTCTCTGTCTCTGTGTCTCTGTCTCTCTGCCTCTGTCTCTGTTTCTCTTTCTCTGTGTCTCTGTCTCTGTTTCTGTTTCTCTGTGTCTCTGTCCCTGTGTCTCCGTCTCTGTGTCTCTGTCTGTGTCTCTGTGTGCGTGTATCTGTCCCTGAGTCTCTGTCTCTGTGACCCTGTCTCTGTCTTTGTTTCTCTTTCTCTGTGTCCCTGTCTCTGTGTCTCTGTCTCTGTCTCTGTCTCTCCCTCTGTCTCTGTCTCTGTCTCTCTCTCTGTCTCTGTCTCTGTCTCTGTTTCTCTTTCTCTGTGTCTCTGGCTCTGTGTCTGTCCCTCTGCCTCCGTCTCTGTGTCTCTGTCTCTCTCTCTCGGTGTCCCTGTCTCTGTGTCTCTGTCTCTGTGTCTATGTCTCTGTGTCTCTCTCCCTGTGTCTCTGTCTCGGTGTATCTGTCTCCGTGGGTCTCTCTCCGTGTCTCTGTCTCTGTGTCTCTGTCTCTGTGTCTCTCTCTCTGTGTCTCTGTCTCTGTGTCTCTGTCTCTGTGTCTCTGTCTCTGTGTCTCTGTCTCTGTGCCTCTGTCCCTGTGCGTCTGTCTCTGTGTCTCTGTCTCTGTGAATCTGTCTCCTTGTTTCTGTCTCAGTGTCTCCGTCCCTGTGTCTCTGTCTCTGTTTCTCTGTCTCTGTGCCTCTCTCCCTGTGTCTCTGTCTCTGAATCTCTGTCATTGTGTCTCTGTCTCTGTGTCTCTGCCTCTGTGTCTCGGTCTCTGTGTCTCTGTCTGTGTGTCTTTGTCTCTGTGGCGCTGTCTCATTGTCTCTGTGTCTGTGTCCCTGTCTCTGTGTCTCTGTCTCTGTGGCGCTGTCTCATTGTCTCTGTGTCTGTGTCCCTGTCTCTGTGACTCTGTCTCTGTGACTCTGTCTCTGTGTTCCTGTTTATGTGTCTCTGTCCCGGTGTCTCCGTCTCTGTGTCTCTGTCTCTGTCTCTGTGCGTGTGTCTCTGTCTCTGAGTCTCGGTCTCTGTGTCTCTGTCTCTGTTTCTCTTTCTCTGTGTCTCTGTCTCTGTCTTTGTTTCTCTTTCTCTGTGTCCATGTCTCAGTGTCTCTGTCTCTGTCTCTGTCTCTGTCTCTGTCGCTGTCTCTGTCTCTCTCTCTGTCTCTGTCTCTGTTTCTCTTTCTCTGTGTCTCTGTCTCTGTTTCTGTTTCTCTGTGCCTCTGTCCCTGTGTCTCCGTCTCTGTGTCTCTGTCTGTGTCTCTGTGTGCGTGTATCTGTCCCTGAGTCTCTGTCTCTGTGTCTCTGTCTCTGTGTCTCTGTCTCTGTGTCTCTGTCTCTGTGTCTCTGTCTCTGTGTCTCTGTCTCTGTGTCTCTGTCTCTGTGTCTGGGTCTCTGTGTCTCTGTCTCTGTGTCTCTGTCACTGTGTCTATGCCTCTGTGTCTCTGTCTCTGTGTCTCTGTCTCTGTGTCTCTGTCTCTGTGTCTCTGTCTCTGTGTCTCTGTCTCTGTGTCTCTGTCTCTGTGTCTCTGTCTCTGTGTCTCTGTCTCTATGTCTCTGTCTCTGTGCGTCGGTGTCTGTGTCTCTGTCTGTGTGTCTTTGTCTCTGTGTCTCTGTCTCATTGTCTCTGTGTCTGTGTCCCTGTCCCTGTGTCTCTGTCTCTGCGACTCTGTCTCTGTGACTCTGTCTCTGTGTCCCTGTTTCTGTGTCTCTGTCCCTGTGTCTCCGTCTCTGTGTCTCTCTCTCTGTCACTGTGCGTGTGTCTCTGTCTCTGAGTCTCTGTCTCTGCGTCTCTGTCTCTGTCTCTGTCTCTGTCTCTGTTTCTCTTTCTCTGTGTCTCTGTCCCTGTGTCCCTGTCTCTGTGTCTCTGTCTCTGTCTCTGTCTCTGTCTCTGTCTCTGTCTCTGTCTCTGTCTCTGCGTCTCTGTCTCTGTGTCTCTGTCTCTGTGTCTCTGTCTCTGTGCCTCTGTCTTTGTGTCTCTGTCTCTGTGAGCCTGTCTCTGTGTTTCTGTCTCTGTGTCTCTGTCCCTGGGTCTCTGTCTCTCTCACTGTGTCTCTGTCTCTGTTTCTCTGTCTCTGTGTCTCTGTCCCTGTGTCTCTGTCTCTGTGTCTATGTCTCTGTGTCTCTGGCTCTGTGTCTCTGTCTCTGTGTTTCTGCATCCGTGTCTCTGCCTCTGTGTCTCTCGCTCTGTGTCTCTGTCTTTGAATCTCTGTCTCTGTGTCCCTGTCTGTGTGTCTCTGTGTTTCTGCCTCTGTGTCTCTGTCTCCGTCTCTGTGACTCTGTCTCTGAGTCTCTCTCTCTGTGTCTCTGTCCCGCAGTCTCCGCCTCTGTGGCTCTGTCTCTGTGTCTCTGTCTCTGTGTCTCCGTCTCTGTGTCTCTGTCTCTGTGTCCCTGTCTCTGTGTCTCTGTCCCTGTATCTCCGTCTCTGTGTCTCTGTCTCTGTGTCTCTGTCTCTGTGTCTCTGTCTCTGTGTCTCTGTCTCTGTGTCTCTGTCTCTGTGTATCTGTTTCTGTGTCTCTGTCTCTGTGTCTCTGTCCCTGTGTCTCTGTCTCGGTGTCTCTGCCCCTGTGTCTCTGTCTCTGTGTCTCTGTCTCTGTGTCTCTGTCTCTGTGTCTCTGTCTCTGTCTCGGTCTCTGTGTCTCTATCTCTGAGTCTTTGTCTCTGTGAATCTGTCTCTGTGTTTCTGTCTCTGAGTCACTCTCTCTGTGTCCCTGTCTCTGTGTCTCTGTCCCTGTGTCTTCGTCTCTGTGCCTCTGTCTCTGTGTCTCTGTCTCTATGTCTCTGTCTCTGTGGCTATGTCTCTGTGTCCCTGTCCATGTGTCACTGTCTCTGTGTCTCTGTCTCTGAGTCTCTTGACTCTGTGTCCCTGTCTCTGTGTCTCTGTCCTTGTGTCTCCGTCTCTGTGCCTCTGTCTCTGTGTCTCTGTCTCTGTGTCTCTGTCTCTGTGTCTCTGTCTCTGTGTCTCTGTCTCTGTGTCTCTGTCTCTGTGTCTCTGTCTCTGTGTCTCTGTCTCTGTGTCTCTGTCTCTGTGTCTCTGTCTCTGTGTCTCTGTCTCTGTGTCTCTGTCTCTGTGTCTCTGTCTCTGTGTCTCTGTCTCTGTGTCTCTGTCTCTGTGTCTCTGTCTCTGTGTCTCTGTCTCTGTGTCTCTGTCTCTGTGTCTCTGTCTCTGTGTCTCTGTCTCTGTGTCTCTGTCTCTGTGTCTCTGTCTCTGTGTCTCTGTCTCTGTGTCTCTGTCTCTGTGTCTCTGTCTCTGTGTCTCTGTCTCTGTGTCTCTGTCTCTGTGTCTCTGTCTCTGTGTCTCTGTCTCTGTGTCTCTGTCTCTGTGTCTCTGTCTCTGTGTCTCTGTCTCTGTGTCTCTGTCTCTGTGTCTCTGTCTCTGTGTCTCTGTCTCTGTGTCTCTGTCTCTGTGTCTCTGTCTCTGTGTCTCTGTCTCTGTGTCTCTGTCTCTGTGTCTCTGTCTCTGTGTCTCTGTCTCTGTGTCTCTGTCTCTGTGTCTCTGTCTCTGTGTCTCTGTCTCTGTGTCTCTGTCTCTGTGTCTCTGTCTCTGTGTCTCTGTCTCTGTGTCTCGGTCTCTGTGTGTCTGTTCCTGTGTCTCTGTCTCTGTCTCTGTGTCTCTGTCTCTGTGTCTCTGTCTCTGTGTCTCTGTCTCTTCGTCTCTGTCTCTGTGTCTCTGTCTCTGTGTCTCTGTCTCTGTGTCTCTGTCTCTGTGTCTCTGTATCTGTATCTATGTCTTTGTGTCTATGTCACTGTCTCTGTGCCTCTGTCTCTGTGTCTCTGCCTCTATGTCTCTATCTCTGTGTATCTGTCTATGTGTCTCTGTCTCTGTATCTGCGTTTCTGTGTCTCTCTCCCTGTGTCTCTGTTTCCGAATCTCTGTCTCTGTGTCTGGGTCTCTGTGTCTCTGTCTCTGTGTCTCTGTCTCTGTGTCTATGCCTCTGTGTCTCTGTCTCGGTGTCTCTGTCTCTGTGTCTCTGTCTCTGTGTCTCTGTCTCTGTGTCTCTGTCTCTGTGTCTCTGTCTCTGTGTCTCTGTCTCCGTGTCTCTCTCTCTGTGTCCCTGTCTCTGTGTCTCTGTCTCTGTGTCTCTCTCTCTGTGTCTCTGTCTCTGTGTCTATGCCTCTGTCTCTGTGTCTCCGTTTCTGTGCCTCTCTCCCTGTGTCTCTGTCTCTGAATCTCTGTCATTGTGTCTCTGTCTCTGTGTCTCTGTCTCTGTGTCTCGGTCTCTGTGTCTCTGTCTGTGTGTCTTTGTCTCTGTGGCTCTGTCTCATTGTCTCTGTGTCTGTGTCCCTGTCTCTGTGCCTCTGTCTCTGTGACTCTGTCTCTGTGACACTGTCTCTGTGACTCTGTCTCTGTGACTCTGTCTCTGTGTCCCTGTTTCTGTGTCTCTGTCACTGTGTCTCCGTCTCTGTGTCTCTGTCTCTGTCTCTGTGCGTGTGTCTCTGTCTCAGAGTCTGTCTCTGTGTCCCTGTCTCTGTCTCTGTTTCTCTTTCTCTGTGTCTCTGTCTCTGTTTCTGTTTCTCTGTGTCTCTGTCCCTGTGTCTCCGTCTCTGTGTCTCTGTCTGTGTCTCTGTGTGCGTGTATCTGTCCCTGAGTCTCTGTCTCTGTGACCCTGTCTTTGTCTTTGTTTCTCTTTCTCTGTGTCCCTGTCTCTGTGTCTCTGTCTCTGTCTCTGTCTCTCTCTCTGTCCCTGTCTCTGTCTCTGTCTCTCTCTCTGTCTTTGTCTCTGTCTCTGTTTCTCTTTCTCTGTGTCTCTGGCTCTGTGTCTGTCCCTCTGCCTCTGTCTCTGTGTCTCTGTCTCTCTCTCTCGGTGTCCCTGTCTCTGTGTCTCTGTCTCTGTGTCTCTGTCTCTGTCTCTGTCTCTGTCTCTGTCTCTGTCGCTGTCTCTGTCTCTCTCTCTGCCTCTGTCTCTGTTTCTCTTTCTCTGTGTCTCTGTCTCTATTTCTGTTTCTCTGTGTCTCTGTCCCTGTGTCTCCGTCTCTGTGTCTCTGTCTGTGTCTCTGTGTGCGTGTATCTGTCCCTGAGTCTCTGTCTCTGTGACCCTGTCTCTGTCTTTGTTTCTCTTTCTCTGTGTCCCTGTCTCTGTGTCTCTCTCCCTGTGTATCTGTCTCGGTGTCTCTGTCTCCGTGGGTCTCTCTCCGTGTCCCTGTCTCTGTGTCTCTCTCTCCCTCTCTCTCTCTGTGTCTCTGTCTCTGTCTCTGTGTCTCTGTCTCTGAGTCTCTGTCTCTGTGTCTCTGTCTCTGTGTCTCTGTCTCGGTGTCTCTGCCCGTGTGTCTCTGTCTCTGTCTCGGTCTCTGTGTCTCTGCCTCTGTATCTGTCTCTGCGTCTCGGTCTCTGCATCTCTGTCTCTGTGTCTCTGTCTCTGAGTCTCTCTCTCTGTGTCCCTGTCTCTGTGTCTCTGTCCTTGTGTCTCCGTCTCTGTGCCTCTCTCTCTGTATCTCCGTTTCTGTGTCTCCGTCTTTGTGTCTCTCTCTCTGTGTCTCCCCCTCTGTGTCTCTGTCTCTGTATCTCTGTCTCTGTGTCTCTGTCTCTGTGTCTCTGTCTCTGTCTCAGTGACTCTGTATCTGTGTCTCTGTCCCTGTGTCTCTGTCTCTGTGTCTCTGTCTCTGTGTCCCAATCCCTGTGTCTCTGCCTCTGAATCGCTGTCCCTGTGTCCCTGTCTCTGTCTCTCTGCCTCCGTGTCTCTGTCTCTGTGTCTCTGTCTCTGTGTCTCTGTCTCTGTGTCTCTGTCTCTGTGTCTCTGTCTCTGTGTCTCTGTCTCTGTGACTCTGTCTCTGTGTCTCTGTCTCTGTGCGTCGGTCTCTGTGTCTCTGTCTGTGTGTCTTTGTCTCTGTGTCTCTGTCTCATTGTCTCTGTGTCTGTGACCCTGTCCCTGTGTCTCTGTCTCTGCGACTCTGTCTCTGAGTCAGTCTCTCTGTGTCCCTGTCTCTGTGTCTCTGTCCCTGTGTCTCCGTCTCTGTGTCTCTGTCTCTGTGACCCTGTCCCTGTGTCTCTGTCTCTGCGACTCTGTCTCTGAGTCAGTCTCTCTGTGTCCCTGTCTCTGTGTCTCTGTCCCTGTGTCTCCGTCTCTGTGTCTCTGTCTCTGTGTCTCTGTCTCTGTGTCTCTGTCTCTGTGTCTCTGTCTCTGTGTCTCTGTCTCTGTGTCTCTCTCTCTGTGTCTCTGTCTCCGTGGGTCTCTCTCCGTGTCTCTGTCTGTGAATCTGTCCCTGTGTCTCCGTCTATGTGTCTCTGTCTCTGAGTCTCTCTCTCTGTGTCCCTGTCTCTGTGTCTCTGTCTCTGTGTCTCTCTCTCTGTGTCTCTGTCTCTGTGTCTATGCCTCTGTCTCTGTGTCTCCGTTTCTGTGCCTCTCTCCCTGTGTCTCTGTCTCTGAATCTCTGTCATTGTGTCTCTGTCTCTGTGTCTCTGTCTCTGTCTGTGTGTCTTTGTCTCTGTGGCTCTGTCTCATTGTCTCTGTGTCTGTGTCCCTGTCTCTGTGTCTCTGTCTCTGTGACTCTGTCTCTGTGACACTGTCTCTGTGACTCTGTCTCTGTGACTCTGTCTCTGTGTCCCTGTTTCTGTGTCTCTATCACTGTGTCTCCGTCTCTGTGTCTCTGTCTCTGTCTCTGTGCGTGTGTCTCTGTCTCAGAGTCTGTCTCTGTGTCCCTGTCTCTGTCTCTGTTTCTCTTTCTCTGTGTCTCTGTCTCTGTATTTGTTTCTCTTTCTCTGTGTCCCTGTCTCTGTGTCTCTGTCTCTGCCTCTGTCTCTGTCTCTGTCGCTGTCTCTGTCTCTCTCTCTGCCTCTGTCTCTGTTTCTCTTTCTCTGTGTCTCTGTCTCTGTTTCTGTTTCTCTGTGTCTCTGTCCCTGTGTCTCCGTCTCTGTGTCTCTGTCTGTGTCTCTGTGTGCGTGTATCTGTCCCTGAGTCTCTGTCTCTGTGACCCTGTCTCTGTCTTTGTTTCTCTTTCTCTGTGTCCCTGTCTCTGTGTCTCTGTCTCTGTCTCTGTCTCTCTCTCTGTCCCTGTCTCTGTCTCTGTCTCTCTCTCTGTCTTTGTCTCTGTCTCTGTTTCTCTTTCTCTGTGTCTCTGGCTCTGTGTCTGTCCCTCTGCCTCTGTCTCTGTGTCTCTGTCTCTGTCTCTGTGTCTCTGTCTCTCTCTCTCGGTGTCCCTGTCTCTGTGTCTCTGTCTCTGTGTCTCTGTCTCTGTGTCTCTGTCTCTGTCTCTGTCTCTGTCTCTGTCTCTGTCGCTGTCTCTGTCTCTCTCTCTGCCTCTGTCTCTGTTTCTCTTTCTCTGTGTCTCTGTCTCTGTTTCTGTTTCTCTGTGTCTCTGTCCCTGTGTCTCCGTCTCTGTGTCTCTGTCTGTGTCTCTGTGTGCGTGTATCTGTCCCTGAGTCTCTGTCTCTGTGACCCTGTCTCTGTCTTTGTTTCTCTTTCTCTGTGTCCCTGTCTCTGTGTCTCTGTCTCTGTCTCTGTCTCTACCTCTGTCTCTGTCTCTGTCTCTGTCTCACTCTCTGTCTCTGTCTCTGTTTCTCTTTCTCTGTGTCTCTGGCTCTGTGTCTGTCCCTCTGCATCCGTCTCTGTGTCTCTGTCTCTCTCTCTCGGTGTCCCTGTCTCTGTGTCTCTGTCTCTGTGTCTATGTCTCTGTGTCTCTCTCCCTGTGTATCTGTCTCGGTGTCTCTGTCTCCGTGGGTCTCTCTCCGTGTCCCTGTCTCTGTGTCTCTCTCTCTCTCTCTCTGTGTCTCTGTCTCTGTCTCTGTGTCTCTGTCTCTGAGTCTCTGTCTCTGTGTCTCTGTCTCTGTGTCTCTGTCTCGGTGTCTCTGCCCGTGTGTCTCTGTCTCTGTCTCGGTCTCTGTGTCTCTGCCTCTGTATCTGTCTCTGCGTCTCGGTCTCTGCATCTCTGTCTCTGTGTCTCTGTCTCTGAGTCTCTCTCTCTGTGTCCCTGTCTCTGTGTCTCTGTCCTTGTGCCTCCGTCTTTGTGTCACTGTCTCTATGTCTCTGTCTCTGTGTCTATGCATCTGACCGTGTGTCTCTGTGTCTCTGTGTCTGTGAATCTGTCTCTGTGTTTCTGTCTCTGTGTCTATGTCCCTGTGTCTCTGCCTCTGTGTGTCTGCCTCTCTCACTGTGTCTCTGTCTCTGTGACTCTGTCTCTGTGTCTCTGCCTCTGAGTCCCTGTCTCTGTGTCTCTGTTCCTGTGTCTCCGTCTCTGTGTCTCTGGCTCTGTGTCTCTGTCTCTGTGTCCCTGTCTCTGTGTCTCTCTCTCTGTGTCCCTGTGTCTATGCCGCTGTCCGTATGTCTCTGGACCTGTGTCTCCGTCTCTGTGTCTCTGTGTCTGTCCCTGTGTCTCTGTCTCTGAATCTCTGTCATTGTGTCTCTGTCCCTGTGTATCCGTCTCTGTTTCTCTCTCTCTCTGTGTCTCTGTCTCTGTCCCTGTGTGTCCGTCTCTGTGTCTCTCTCTCTGTGTCTCTGTCTCTGTATCTCTGTCTCTGTGTCTCTGTCTCTGTGTCTCTGTCTCTGTCTCAGTGACTCTGTATCTGTGTGCCTGTCTCTGTGTCCCTGTCCCTGTGTCTGTGTCTCTGTGTCTCTGTCTCTGTGTCCCAATCCCTGTGTCTCTGCTTTTGAATCTCTATCCCTGTGTCCCTGTCTCTGTTTCTCCGTCTCCGTGTCTCTGTCTCTGTGTCTCTGTCTCTGTGTCACTGTCTCTGTGTCCCTGTCTCTGTGTCCCTGTCTCTGTGTCTCTGTCTTTGTGTCTCTGTCCCTGTATCTCTGTCCCTGTATCTCTGTCTCTGTGTCTCCGTCTCTGTGTCTATGCCTCTGTCCGTGTGTCTCTGGACCTGTGTCTCCGTCTCTGTGTCTCTGTGTCTGTCCCTGTGTCTCTGTCTCTGTGTCTCTGTCTCTGTGTCTCTGTCCCAGTATCTCTGTCTCTGTGTCTCTGTCTGGGTGTCTCTGCCCCTGTGTCTCCGTCTTTGTGTCTCTGTCTCTATGTCTCTGTCTCTGTGTCTATGCCTCTGACTGTGTGTCTCTGTGTCTCTGACTCTGTGTCTCTGACTCTGTGTCTCTGTCCCTGTATCTCTGTCTCTGTGAATCTGTCTCTGTGTCTCTGTCTCTCTCTCTCGGTGTCTCTGTCTCTGTATCTCAGTCTCTGTGTCTCTGTCTCTCTCTCTCTGTGTCTCTGTCTTTGAGTCTCTGTCTCTGTGTCCCTGTCTGTGTGTCTCTGTCCCTGTGTCTCTGACTCTGTCTCTGTGTCTCTGCCTCTGTGTCTCCCCCTCTGTGTCTCTGTCTCTGTGTCTCCGTCTCTGCGTCTATGCCTCTGTCCGTGGGTCTCTGGACCTGTGTCTCCGTCTCTGTGTCTCTGTGTCTGTCCCTGTGTCTCCGTCTCTGTCTCTGTGTCTCTGCCTCTGTGTCTCTGTCCCTGTATCTCTGTCTCTGTGTCTCCGTCTCTGTGTCTATGCCTCTGTCCGTGTGTCTCCGTCTCTGTGTCTCTGTGTCTGTCCCTGTGTCTCTGTCTCTGTGTCTCTGTCCCTGTATCTCTGTCTCTGTGAATCTGTCTCTGTGTCTCTGTCTCTCTCTCTCTCGGTGTCTCTGTCTCTGTATCTCTGTCTCTGTGTCTCTGTCTCTGTATCTCTGCCTCTGAATCTCTGTCTCTGTGTCCCTGTCTCTGTATCTCTGTCCCTGTGCCACGGTCACTGTATCTCAGTCTCTGGGTCTCCGTCTCTCTGTCTCTGCCTCTGTGTCTCTGTCGCTGTGCCTCTCGGGGTGTGTCTCTGTCTTTATGTCTCTGTACTCTGTCTCTATTTCTGTTTCTCTGTGTCTCTATCTCTGTGTCTCTGACTCTGTGTCTCTGTCTCTGTGTCTCTGTCTTTGTCTCTGTCTCTGTGTCTCTGTCTTTGTGTCTGTGTCTGTGTCTCCGTCTCTGTGTCTCTGTCGCTGTGTCTCTGTCTTTGAGTCTCTGTCTCTGAGTCCCTGTCTCTGTGTCTCTGTCCCTGTGTCACCGACTCTGTCTCTGTGTCTCTGCCTCTGTGTCTCCCCCTCTGTGTCTCTGTCTCTGTGTCTCCGTCTCTGCGTCTATGCCTCTGTCCGTGTGTCTCTGGACCTGTGTCTACGTCTCTGTGTCTCTGTGTCTGTCCCTGTGTCTCCGTCTCTGTCTCTGTGTCTCTGCCTCTGTGTCTCTGTCCCTGTATCTCTGTCTCTGTGTCTCCGTCTCTGTGTCTATGCCTCTGTCCGTGTGTCTCTGGACCTGTGTCTCCGTCTCTGTGTCTCTGTGTCTGTCCCTGTGTCTCTGACTCTGTGTCTCTGTCTCTGTGTCTCTGTCTCTGTGTCTCTGTCCCTGTGTCTCTGTCTCTGTGAATCTGTCTCTGTGTCTCTGTCTCTCTCTCTCTCGGTGTCTCTGTCTCTGTATCTCTGTCTCTGTGTCTCTGTCTCTGTATCTCTGCCTCTGAATCTCTGTCTCTGTGTCCCTGTCTCTGTATCTCTGTCCCTGTGCCACGGTCACTGTATCTCGGTCTCTGGGTCTCCGTCTCTCTGTCTCTGCCTCCGTGTCTCTGTCGCTGTGCCTCTCGGGGTGTGTCTCTGTCTTTATGTCTCTGTACTCTGTCTCTATTTCTGTTTCTCTGTGTCTCTATCTCTGTGTCTCTGACTCTGTGTCTCTGTCTCTGTGTCTCTGTCTTTGTCTCTGTCTCTGTGTCTCTGTCTTTGTCTCTGTCTCTGTGTCTCCGTCTCTGTGTCTCTGTCTCTGTGTCTCTGTCTCTGTGTCTCTGCCTCTGTGTCCCTGTCTCTGTGTCCCTGTCTCTGTGTCCCTGTCACTGTGTCTCTGCCTCTGAATCTCTGTCTCTGTGTCTCTGTCCATGTTTCTCCGTCTCTGTGTCTCTGTCTCTGTCTCTGTGTGTCCGAGTCTCTGTCTCTGCCTCTCTGTCCCTCTGTCTCCGTCTCTGTGTCTCTGTCACTGTATGTCTGTCTCTCTGACTCTATTTCTGTGTCACTGTCTCTGAATCTCTGTCTCTGTGTCTCTGTCTCGGTGTCTCTGTCTCAGTGTGTCTGTCTCTGTGTCTCTGTCTCTGGGTCTATTTCTCTGTTGTCTCTGTCTCTGAGTCTCTGTCTCTGTGTCTTTGTCTCTGTCTCTGTCTGTGTTTCTCTGTCTCTGAGTCTCTGTCTCTGTGTCCCTGTCTCTGTGTCTCTCTCTCTCTGTCCCCGTGTCTATGCCTCTGTCCGTATGTCTTTGGACCTGTGTCTCCGGCTCTGTGTCCCTGTGTCTGTCCCTGTGTCTCGGTCTCCGAATCTCTGTCATTGTGACTCTGTCCCTGTGTATCCGTCTCTGTGTCTCTCTCTCTGTGTCTCTGTCTCTGTCCCTGTGTGTCCGTCTCTGTGTCTCTCTCTCTGTGTCTCTGTCTCTGTCTCTGTGTCTCTGTCTCTGAGTCTCTGTCTCTGTGTCCCTGTCTCTGTGTCTCTGTCCCTGTGTCTCCGTCTGTGTGTCTCTGTCTCTGTCTCCGTGTATCTGCCTCTGTGTCTCTGTCTCTGTGTCTCCGTCTCTGTGTCTATGCCTCTGTCCGTGTGCCTCTGGACCTGTGTCTCCGTCTCTGTGTCTCTGTGTCCGTCCCTGTGTCGCTGTATCTGTGTCTCTGTCTCTATGTCTCTGTCTCTGTCTCTGTGCCTCTGTCTCTGTGAATCTGTCTCTGTGTTTCTGTCTCTGTGTCTCTGTCCCTGTGTCTCCGTCTCTGAGACTCTGTCTCTGAGTCTCTGTCTCTCTGTCTCTGTCTCTGGGTCTATGTCTCTGTGTCTCTGTCTCTGAGTCTCTGTCTCTGTGTCTCTGTCTCTGTCTCTGTCTCTGTCTCTGTGTCTCTGTCTCTGAGTCTCTGTCTCTGTGTCCCTGTCTCTGTGTCTCTGTCCCTGTGTCTCCGCCTCTGTGTCTCTGTCTCTGTCTCCGTGTCTCTGCCTCTGTGTCTCCCCCTCTGTGTCTCTGTCTCTGTGTCTCCATCTCTGTGTCTATGCCTCTGTCCGTGTGCCTCTGGGCCTGTGTCTCCGTCTCTGTGTCTCTGTCCCAGTATCTCTGTCTCTGTGTCTCTGTCTGGGTGTCTCTGCCCCAGTGTCTCCGTCTTTGTGTCACTGTCCCTATGTCTCTGTCTCTGTGTCTATGCCTCTGCGTCTCTGTCCCTGTATCTCTGTCTCTGTGTCTCCGTCTCTGTGTCTATGCCTCTGTCCGTGTGTCTCTGGACCTGTGTCTCCGTCTCTGTGTCTCTGTGTCTGTCCCTGTGTCTCTGTCTCTGTGTCTCTGTCTCTGTGTCTCTGTCCCTGTATCTCTGTCTCTGTGAATCTGTCTCTGTGTCTCTGTCTCTCTCTCTCTCTCGGTGTCTCTGTCTCTGTGTCTCTGTCTCTGTATCTCTGCCTCTGAATCTCTGTCTCTGTGTCCCTGTCTCTGTATCCCTGTCCCTGTGCCACGGTCACTGTATCTCGGTCTCTGGGTCTCTGTCTCTCTGTCTCTGCCTCCGTGTCTCTGTCGCTGTGCCTCTCGGGGTGTATCTCTGTCTTTATGTCTCTGTACTCTGTCTCTATTTCTGTTTCTCTGTGTCTCTATCTCTGTGTCTCTGACTCTGTGTCTCTGTCTCTGTGTCTCTGTCTTTGTCTCTGTCTCTGTGTCTCTGTCTTTGTCTCTGTCTCTGTGTCTCCGTCTCTGTGTCTCTGTCTCTGTGTCTCTGTCTCTGTGACTCTGCCTCTGTGTCCCTGTCTCTGTGTCCCTGTCCCTGTGTCTCTGCCTCTGAATCTCTGTCTCTGTGTCTCTGTCCATGTTTCTCCGTCTGTGTGTCTCTGTCTCTGTCTCTGTGTGTCCGAGTCTCTGTCTCTGCCTCTCTGTCCTTCTGTCTCCGTCTCTGTGTCTCTGTCACTGTGTCCCTTTCTCCGTGGGTCTCTCTCCGTGTTCCTGTCTCTGTGAATCTGTCCACGTGTCTCTGCCTCTGAATCTCTGCCCCTGTGTCCCTGTCTCCGTGTCTCTGTCCTTGTGTCTCCGTCTCTGTGTCTCTGCATCTGAATCTCTGTCTCCGTGCCAGTGTCCCACGGTCTCCGTCTCTGTGTCTCTGTCTCTGTGTCCCTGTCTCTGTGTCCCTGTCCCTGCGTCTCCGTCTCTGTGTCTCTGTCTCTCTCTTTGTGTCTCTTCCTCTGTATCTGTCTCTGCGTCTCCGACTCCGTATCTCTGTCTCTGTGTCTCTGTCTCTGCGTCTCTGTCTCTGTACCTCTGTTTCTGTGTCTATGTCTCTGTGTCTCTCTCCTTGTGTCACGGTCTCTGGGTCTCTGCACCTGTGTCTCCGTCCCTGTCTCTCTGTCTCTGAGTCTCTGTCTCTCTGTCTCTGTCTCTGTCTCTGTCTCTGTGTCTCTGTCTCTGTCTCTGTGTCTCTGTCTCTGAGTCTCTGTCTCTGTGTCCCTGTCTCTGTGTCTCTGTCCCTGTGTCTCCGTCTGTGTGTCTCTGTCTCTGTCTCCGTGTCTCTGCCTCTGTGTCTCTGTCTCTGTGTCTCCGTCTCTGTGTCTATGCCTCTGTCCGTGTGCCTCTGGACCTGTGTCTTCGTCTCTGTGTCTCTGTGTCCGTCTCTGTGTCTCTGTCTCTGTGTCTCTGTCTCCGTGTCTCTGTCTCTGTGTCTCCCCCTCTGTGTCTCTGTCTCTGTGTCTCCGTCTCTGTGTCTATGCCTCTGTCTGTGTGCCTCTGGACCTGTGTCTCCGTCTCTGTGTCTCTTTGTCTGTCCCTGTGTCGCTGTCTCTGTGTCTCTGTCTCTATCTCTCTGTCTTTGTCTCTGTGCCTCCGTCTCTGTGAATCTGTCTCTGTGTTTCTGTCTCTGTGTCACTGTCCCTGTGTCTCCGTCTCTGAGTCTCTGTTTCTCCCACTGTGTCTCTATCTGTGTTTCTCTGTCTCTGTGTCTTTGTCTCTGAGTCTCTGTCTCTGTGTCTCTGTGTCTGTCCCTGTGTCTCCGTCTCTGTATCTCTGCCTCTGTGACTCTGTCTCTGTGTCTCTGTCTCTGTGTCTCTGTCTGGGTCTCTGCCCCTGTGTCTCAGTCTTTGTGTCACTGTCTCTATGTCTCTGTCTCTGTGTCTATGCCTCTGACCGTGTGTATCTGTGTCTCTGACTCTGTGTATCTGTCCCTGTATCTCTGTCTCTGTGAATCTGTATCTGTGTCTCTGTCTCTCTCTCTCGGTGTCTCTGTCTCTGTATCTCTGTCTCTGTGTCTCTGTCTCTCTCTCTCTGTGTCTCTGTCTCTGTGTCTCTGTCTCTGTGTCTCTGCCTCCGTGTCACTGTCTCTCTGTCTCTGTCCGGGTGTCTCTGCCCCCGTGTCACCGTCTTTGTGTCACTGTCTCTATGTCTCTGTCTCTGTGTCTATGCCTCTGACCGTGTGTCTCTGTGTCTCTGTCTCTGTATCTCTGCCTCTGTGACTCTGTCTCTATGTCTCTGACCCTGTGTCTCCGTCTCTGTGTCCCTGTCTGTCTCTCTCGGTGTCCCTTTCACTGTGTCTCTGTCTCTGTGTCCCTGTCTCTGTGTCCCTGTCTCCGTGGGTCTCTCTCCGTGTCTCTGTCTCTGTGAATCTGTCCACGTGTCTCTGCCTCTGAATCTCTGCCCCTGTGTCCCTGTCTCTGTGTCTCTGTCCTTGTGTCTCCGTCTCTGTGTCTCTGCATCTGAATCTCTGTCTCCGTGCCTCTGTCCCACAGTCTCCGTCTCTGTGTCTCTGTCTCTGTGTCCCTGTCTCTGTGTCCCTGTCCCTGCGTCTCCGTCTCTGTGTCTCTGTCTCTTCCTTTGTGTCTCTTCCTCTGTATCTGTCTCTGCGTCTCCGACTCCGTATCTCCGTCTCTGTGTCTCTGTCTCTGCGTCTCTGTCTCTGTACCTCTGTTTCTGTGTCTATGTCTCTGTGTCTCTCTCCTTGTGTCACGGTCTCTGTGTCTCCCCCTCTGTGTCTCTGTCTCTGTGTCTCCGTCTCTGTGTCTATGCCTCTGTCTGTGTGCCTCTGGACCTGTGTCTCCGTCTCTGTGTCTCTTTGTCTGTCCCTGTGTCGCTGTCTCTGTGTCTCTGTCTCTATGTCTCTGTCTTTGTCTCTGTGCCTCCGTCTCTGTGAATCTGTCTCTGTGTTTCTGTCTCTGTGTCACTGTCCCTGTGTCTCCGTCTCTGAGTCTCTGTTTCTCCCACTGTGTCTCTATCTCTGTTTCTCTGTCTCTGTGTCTTTGTCTCTGAGTCTCTGTCTCTGTGTCTCTGTCTCTGGCGCTATGTCTCTGTGTCTCTGTCTCTGAGTCTCTGTCTCTGTGTCTCTGTCTCTGTCTCTGTCTCTGTCTCTGTCTCTGTGTCTCTGTCTCTGAGTCTCTGCCTCTGTGTCCCTGTCTCTGTGTCTCTCTCTCTGTGTCCCTGTGTCTATGCCTCTGTCCGTATGTCTCTGGAGCTGTGTCTCTCTCTCTGTGTCTCTGTCTTTGTATCTCTGTCTCTGTGTCTCTGTCTCTGTGTGTCTGTCTCTGTCTCAGTGACTCTGTATCTGTGTCCCTGTCTCTGTGTCTCTGTCCCTGTGTCTCTGTCTCTGTGTCTCTGTCTCTGTGTCCCAATCCCTGTGTCTCTGCCTCTGAATCTCTGACCCCGTGTCCCTGTCTGTGTTTCTCCGTCTCTGTGTCTCTGTCTCTGTGTCTCCGTCCCTGTATCTCTGTCTCTGTGAATCTGTATCTGTGTCTCTGTCTCTCTCTCTCGGTGTCTCTGTCTCTGTATCTCTGTCTCTGAGTCTCTGTCTCTCTCTCTCTGTGTCTCTGTCTCTGTGTCTCTGTCTCTGTGTCTCTGCCTCCGTGTCACTGTCTCTGTGTCTCTGTCTGGGTGTCTCTGCCCCTGTGTCTCCGTCTTTGTGTCACAGTCTCTATGTCTCTGTCTCTGTGTCTATGCCTCTGACCGTGTGTCTCTGTGTCTCTGTCTCTGTATCTCTGCCTCTGTGACTCTGTCTCTGTGTCTCGGTCTCTGTCTCTCTGTCTGTGTGTCTTTGTCTCTGTGTCTATGCCTCTGACCCTGTGTCTCTGTGTCTCTGTCTCTGTGTCTCTGTCTCTTTGTCTCTGTTTCTGTCTCCCTGTCTCTGTGTCCCTGTCTCTGTGTCTCTGTCTCTGTGTCTATGTCTCTGTGTCTCCCTCCTTGTGTCACGGTTTCTGGGTCTCTGTCCCTGTGTCTCCGTCTCTGTGTCTCTGTCTCTGTCCCTGTGTCTCTGTCTCTGTGTCTCTGTCTCTCTCTCTCTCTGTCTCTGTCTCTGTGTCTCTGTCTCTGTGTCTCTGCCTCCGCGTCACTGTCTCTCTGTCTCTGTCTGGGTGTCTCTGCCCCTGTGTCTCCGTCTTTGTGTCACTGTCTCTATGTCTCTGTCTCTGTGTCTATGCCTCTGACCCTGTGTCTCTGTGTCTCTGTCTCTGTGTCTCTGTCTCTTTGTCTCTGTTTCTGTCTCCCTGTCTCTGTGTCCCTGTCTCTGTGTCTCTGTCTCTGTGTCTATGTCTCTGTGTCTCCCTCCTTGTGTCACGGTTTCTGGGTCTCTGTCCCTGTGTCTCCGTCTCTGTGTCTCTGTCTCTGTCCCTGTGTCTCTGTCTCTGTGTCTCTGTCTCCGTCTCTGTCTCTGTCTCTGTGTGTGTGTCTCTGTCTCTGAGTGTCCGTCTCTGTGACTCTGTCTCTGTCTCTGTCTCTGCCTCTGTCTCTGTTTCTCTTTCTCTGTGTCTCTGTCCCTGTGTCTCCGTCTCTGTATCTCTGCCTCTGTGACTCTGTCTCTGTGTCTCTGTCCCTGTGTCTCCGTCTCTGTCTCCTTCTCTGTGTCTCTGTCCCTGTGTCTCTGTCTATGAGTCACTCTCTCTGTCTCCCTGTCTCTGTGTCTCTGTGTCTGTGTCTCTGCCTTTATGTCCCTGTCTCTGTGTCTCTGTGTCTGTGTCTCTGCCTCTATATCCCTGTCTCTGTGTCTCTGCCTCTGTGTCTCTGTCCCACAATCTCCGTCTCTGTGTCTCTGTCTCTGTGTCTCTGTCTCTGTGTCTCTGTCTCTGTGTCTCTGTCTCTGTGCCTATGTCTCTGTGTCTCTGTCTCTTTGTCTCTGTCCCTGTATCTCTGTCTCTGTGTCTCTGTCTCTGTGTCTCTGCATCTGAATCTCTTTCTCTGTGTCTCTGTCCCTGTGTCTCCGTCTCTGTATCTTTGTCCCTGTGTCTCCGTCTCTGTATCTCTGTCTCTGTGTCTCTGTCTCTGTGTCTCTGTCTCTATGTCTCTGTCTCTGTGGCTATGTCTCTGTGTCCCTGTCCCTGTGTCACTGTCTCTGTGACTCTGTCTCCGTGTCTATGCCTCTGTCCGTGTGTCGCCGTCTCTGTGTCTCTGTCTCTGTGTCTCTGTCTCTATGTCTCTGTCTCTGTGCCTCTGTCTCTGTGTCTCTGTCTCTGTGTCTCTGTCTCTGTGTCTCTGTCTCTGTGTCTCTGTCTCTGTGTCTCTGTCTCTGTGTCTCTGTCTCTGTGTCTCTGTCTCTGTGTCTCTGTCTCTGTGTCTCTGTCTCCGGATCTCTGTCTCTGTGTCTGGGTCTCTGTGTCTCCGTGCCTGCGTCTCCGTCTCTGTGTCTCTGTCTCTGTCTCTGTGTCTCTGCCTCTGTATCTGTCTCTGCGTCTCGGTCTCTGTATCTCTGTCTCTGTGTCTCTGTCTCTGAGTCTCTCTCTCTGTGTCCCTGTCTCTGTGTCTCTGTCCTTGTGTCTCCGTCTCTGTGCCTCCGTCCCTGTGTCTCTGTCTCTGTGTCTCGGTCTCTGTGTCCCTGTCTCTGTGCCTCTGCCTCTTTGTCTCTGTGTCTGTGTCCCTGTCTCTATGTCTCTGTCTCTGTGTCTCTGTCTCTGTCTCTGTCCCTGTGTCTCTATCTCTGAGTCTTTGTCTCTGTGAATCCGTCTCTGTGATTCTGTCTCTGAGTCACTCTCTCTGTGTCCCTGTCTCTGTATCTCTGTCTCTGTGTCTCTGTCTCTGTGTCTCTGTCTCTATGTCTCTGTCTCTGTGGCTATGTCTCTGTGTCCCTGTCCCTGTGTCACTGTCTCTGTGACTCTGTCTCTGTGTCTATGCCTCTGTCCGTGTGTCGCCGTCTCTGTGTCTCTGTCTCTGTGTCTCTGTCTCTATGTCTCTGTCTCTGTGCCTCTGTCTCTGTGTCTCTGTCTCTGTGTCTCTGTCTCTGTGTCTCTGTCTCTGTGTCCCTGTCTCTGTGTCTGTCTCTGTGTCTCTGTCTCCGAATCTCTTTCTCTGTGTCTGGGTCTCTGTGTCTCCGTCCCTGCGTCTCCGTCTCTGTGTCTCTGTCTCTGTCTCTGTGTCTCTGCCTCTGTATCTGTCTCTGCGTCTCGGTCTCTGTATCTCTGTCTCTGTGTCTCTGTCTCTGAGTCTCTGTCTCTGTGTCTCTGTCTCTGTGTCTCTGTCTCTGTGTCTCTGTCTCCGAATCTCTGTCTCTGTGTCTGGGTCTCTGTGTCTCCGTCCCTGCGTCTCCGTCTCTGTGTCTCTGTCTCTGTCTCTGTGTCTCTGCCTCTGTATCTGTCTCTGCGTCTCGGTCTCTGTATCCCTGTCTCTGCGTCTCTGTCTCTGTGTCTATGCCTCTGTCTCTGTGTCTCTGTCCCTGTGTCTCTGTCTCTGTGTCTCGGTCTCTGTGTCTCTGTCTGTGTGTCTTTGTCTCTGTGGCTCTGTCTCTGTGTCTCTGTCTCTGTGCCTCTGTCTCTGTGCCCCTGTCCATGTGTCTCTGTCTCTGAGTCACTCTCTCTGTGTCCCTGTCTCTGTGTCTCTGTCCCTGTGTCTCCGTCTCTGTGTCTCTGCCTCTGTGTCTCTGTCTCTGTGTCTCTGTCTCCATGGGTCTCTCTCCGTGTCGCTGTCTCTTTGAATCTGTCCCTGTGTATCTGCCTCTGTGTCCATGTCTCTGTGTCTCTGTCCCTGTGCCTCCGTCTCTGTGTCTCTGCATCTGAATCTCTGTCTCTGTGTCTCTGTCCCTGTGTCTCCGTCTCTGTGTCTCTGCATCTGAATCTCTGTCTCTGTGTCTCTGTCCCTGTGTCTCCGTCTCTGTGTCTCTGCATCTGAATCTCTGTCTCTGTGTCTCTGTCCCTGTGTCGCCGTGTCTGTGTCTCTGTCTCCGAATCTCTGTCTCTGTGTCTAAGTCTCTGTGTCTCCGTCCCTGCGTCTCCGTCTCTGTATCTCTGTCTCTGTGTCTCTGTCTCTGTGTCTCTGTCTCTGTGTCTCTGTCTCTGTGTCTCTGTCTCTGTGTCTCTGTCTCTGTGTCTCTGTCTCTGTGTCTCTGTCTCTGTGTCTCTGTCTCTGTGTCTCTGTCTCTGTTTCTCTGTCTCTGTGTCTCTGCCCTAGTGTCTCTGTCTCTGTGTCTCTGTCTCTGTGTCTCTGTCTCTGTCTCTGAGTCTCTGTCTCTGTGCATCTGTCTATGTGTCTCTGCCTCTATGTCTCTGTCTCTATGCCTCTGTCTCTGTCTCTGTATCTCTGTCTCTGTGTCTATGTCTCTGTGTCTCCCTCCTTGTGTCACGGTCTCTGTGTCTCTGTCCATGTGTCTCCGTCTCTGCGTCCCTGTCTCTGTGTCTCTGTCTCCGTGGGTCTCTCTCCGTGTCTCTGTCTCTGTGAATCTGTCCCTGTGTCTCTGCATCTGAATCTCTGCCTCTGTGTCCCTGTCTCTGTGTCTCTGTCCCAGTGTCTCCGTCTCTGTGTCTCTGCATCTGAATCTCTGTCTCTGTGTCTCTCTCCCTGTGTCTCTGTCTCCGAATCTCTGTCTCTGTGTCTCTGTCTCTGTGTCTCTGTCCCTGTGTCTCTATCTCTGTGTCTGTGTATCTGTTGCTATGTCTCTGTGTCTACGTCACTGTCTCTGTGTCTCTGTCTCTGTGTCTCTGCCTACGTGTCTCTGTCTCTGTGTCTATTCCTCTGTGTCTCTGCCTCGGTTTCTCTGTCACTGTGTCTCTGCCTTTGTGTCTCTGCCTCTGTCTCTTTTTCTCTGCCTCCTTATCTGTCTCTGCGACTCCGTCTCTGAGTCTCTGTCTCTGAGTCTCTGTCTCTGTGTCTCTGTCTATGTGTCTCTGTCTCTGTGTCTCTGTCTCTGTGTCTCTGTCTCTGTGTCTCTGTCTCTGTGTCTCTGTCTCTGTGCCTCTCTCCCTGTGTCTCTGTCTCTGAATCTCTGTCATTGTGTCTCTGTCTCTGTGTCTCGGTCTCTGTGTCTCTGTCTGTGTGTCTTTGTCTCTGTGTCTCTGTCTCTGTGTCTCTGTCTCTGTGTCTCTGTCTCTGTCTCTGTCTCTGTCTCTGTTTCTGTCTCTGTCGCTGTCTCTGTCTCTCTCTCTGCCTCTGTCTCTGTTTCTCTTTCTCTGTGTCTCTGTCTCTGTTTCTGTTTCTCTGTGTCTCTGTCCCTGTGTCTCCGTCTCTGTGTCTCTGTCTGTGTCTCTGTGTGCGTGTATCTGTCCCTGAGTCTCTGTCTCTGTGACCCTGTCTCTGTCTTTGTTTCTCTTTCTCTGTGTCCCTGTCTCTGTGTCTCTGTCTCTGTCTCTGTCTCTCCCTCTGTCTCTGTCTCTGTCTCTGTCTCTCTCTCTGTCTCTGTCTCTGTCTCTGTTTCTCTTTCTCTGTGTCTCTGGCTCTGTGTCTGTCCCTCTGCCTCCGTCTCTGTGTCTCTGTCTCTCTCTCTCGGTGTCCCTGTCTCTGTGTCTCTGTCTCTGTGTCTATGTCTCTGTGTCTCTCTCCCTGTGTCTCTGTCTCGGTGTCTCTGTCTCCGTGGGTCTCTCTCCGTGTCTCTGTCTCTGTGTCTCTGTCTCTGTGTCTCTGTCTCTGTGTCTCTGTCTCTGTGTCTTTGTCTCTGTGTCTCTGTCTCATTGTCTCTGTGTCTGTGTCCCTGTCCCTGTGTCTCTGGTCTCTGTGACTCTGTCTCTGTGACTCTGTCTCTGTGTCCCTGTTTCTGTGGCTCTGTCCCTGTGTCTCCGTCTCTGTGTCTCTGTCTCTGTCTCTGTGCGTGTGTCTCTGTCTCTGAGTCTCTGTCGCTGTGTCTCTGTCTCTGTCTCTGTCTCTGTTTCTCTTTCTCTGTGTCTCTGTCGCTGTGTCTCTGTCTCTGTGTCTCTGTCTCTGTGTCTCTGTCTCTGTGTCTCTGTCTCTGTGTCTCTGTCTCTGTGTCTCTGTCTCTGTGTCTATGGCTCTGTGTCTCTCTCCCTGTGTCTCTGTCTCGGTGTCTCTGTCTCCGTGGGTCTCTCTCCGTGTCTCTGTCTCTGTGTCTCCGTCTCTGTGTCTCTGTCTCTGTATCTCTGTCTCTGTGTCTCTGTCTCTGTGTCTCTGTCTCTGTGTCTCTCTCCTTGTGTCTCTGTCTCGGTGTCTCTGTCTCCGTGGGTCTCTCTCCGTGACTCTGTCTAAGTGTCTCTGTCTCTGTGTCTCTGTCTCTGTGTCTCTGTCTCTGTGTCTTTGTCTCTGTGTCTCTGTCTCTGTGTCTCTGTCTCTGTGTCTTTGTCTCTGTGTCTCTGTCTCTGTGCCTCTGTCTCTGTGCGTCTGTCTCTGTGTCTCTGTCTCCGTGAATATGTCTCCGTGTTTCTGTCTCAGTGTCTCCGTCCCTGTGTCTCTGTCTCTGTTTCTCTGTCTCTGTGTCTCTGTCTCTGTGTCTCTGTCTCTGTGTCTCTGTCTCTGTGTCTCTGTCTCTGTGTCTCTGTCTCTGTATCTCTGTCTCTGTGTCTCTGTCTCTGTGTCTCTGTCTCTGTGTCTCTGTCTCTGTGTCTTTGTCTCTGTGTCTCTGTCTCTGTGTCTCTGTCTCTGTGTCTCTGTCTCTGTGTCTCTGTCTCTGTGTCTCTGTCTCTGTATCTCTGTCTCTGTGTCTCTGTCTCTGTGTCTCTGTCTCTGTGTCTCTGTCTCTGTGTCTCTGTCTCTGTGTCTCTGTCTCTGTGTCTCTGTCTCTGTGTCTCTGTCTCTGTTTCTATGTCTCTGTGTCTATGTCACTGTCTCTGTGCCTCTGTCTCTGTGTTTCTGCCTCTATGTCTTTGTCTCTGTGTATCTGTCTCTGTGTCTCTGTCTCTGTATCTCCGTTTCTGTGTCTCTCTCCTTGTGTCTCTGTTTCCGAATCTCTGTCTCTGTGTCTGGGTCTCTGTGTCTCTGTCTCTGTGTCTATGTCTCTGTGTCTCTCTCCCTGTGTCTCTGTCCCTGTATCTCCGTCTCTGTGTCTCTGTCTCTGTCTCTGTGCGTGTGTCTCTGTCTCTGAGTCTCTGTCTCTGTGTCTCTGTCTGTGCCTCTGTCTCTGTTTCTCTGTCTCTGTGTCTCTGTCTCTGTGTCTCTATCTCTGTGTCTCTGTCTCTGTGTCTCTGTCTCTGTGTCTCTGCCTCTGTATCTCTGTCTCTGTGTCTCTGTCTCTGTGTCTCTGTCTTTGTTTCTCTTTCTCTGTGTCCCTGTCTCTGTGTCTCTGTCTCTGTCTCTGTCTCTGTCTCTGTCGCTGTCTCTGTCTCTCTCTCTGTCTCTGTCTCTGTTTCTCTTTCTCTGTGTCTCTGTCTCTGTTTCTGTTTCTCTGTGTCTCTGTCCCTGTGTCTCCGTCTGTGTGTCTCTGTCTGTGTCTCTGTGTGCGTGTATCTGTCCCTGAGTCTCTGTCTCTGTGACCCTGTCTCTGTCTTTGTTTCTCTTTCTCTGTGTCCCTGTCTCTGTGTCTCTGTCTCTGTCTCTGTCTCTCCCTCTGTCTCTGTCTCTGTCTCTGTCTCTCTCTCTCTGTCTCTGTCTCTGTCTCTGTTTCTCTTTCTCTGTGTCTCTGGCTCTGTGTCTGTCCCTCTGCCTCCGTCTCTGTGTCTCTGTCTCTCTCTCTCGGTGTCCCTGTCTCTGTGTCTCTGTCTCTGTGTCTATGTCTCTGTGTCTCTCTCCCTGTGTCTTTGTCTCGGTGTATCTGTCTCCGTGGGTCTCTCTCCGTGTCTCTGTCTCTGTGTCTCTGTCTCTGTGGCGCTGTCTCATTGTCTCTGTGTCTGTGTCCCTGTCTCTGTGACTCTGTCTCTGTGACTCTGTCTCTGTGTTCCTGTTTATGTGTCTCTGTCCCGGTGTCTCCGTCTCTGTGTCTCTGTCTCTGTCTCTGTGCGTGTGTCTCTGTCTCTGAGTCTCGGTCTCTGTGTCTCTGTCTCTGTTTCTCTTTCTCTGTGTCTCTGTCTCTGTTTCTGTTTCTCTGTGCCTCTGTCCCTGTGTCTCCGTCTCTGTGTCTCTGTCTGTGTCTCTGTGTGCGTGTATCTGTCCCTGAGTCTCTGTCTCTGTGTCTCTGTCTCTGTGTCTCTGTCTCTGTGTCTCTGTCTCTGTGTCTCTGTCTCTGTGTCTCTGTCTCTGTGTCTCTGTCTCTGTGTCTCTGTCTCTGTGTCTGGGTCTCTGTGTCTCTGTCTCTGTGTCTCTGTCACTGTGTCTATGCCTCTGTGTCTCTGTCTCTGTGTCTCTGTCTCTGTGTCTCCGTCTCTGTGTCTCTGTCTCTGTGTCTCTGTCTCTGTGTCTCTGTCTCTATGTCTCTGTCTCTGTGCGTCGGTGTCTGTGTCTCTGTCTGTGTGTCTTTGTCTCTGTGTCTCTGTCTCATTGTCTCTGTGTCTGTGTCCCTGTCTCTGTGTCTCTGTCTCTGCGACTCTGTCTCTGTGACTCTGTCTCTGTGTCCCTGTTTCTGTGTCTCTGTCCCTGTGTCTCCGTCTCTGTGTCTCTCTCTCTGTCACTGTGCGTGTGTCTCTGTCTCTGAGTCTCTGTCTCTGCGTCTCTGTCTCTGTCTCTGTCTCTGTCTCTGTTTCTCTTTCTCTGTGTCTCTGTCCCTGTGTCTCCGTCTCTGTGTCTCTGTGTGTGTCTCTGTCTCTGTGTCTCTGTCTCTGTGTCTCTGTCTCTGTGTCTATGTCTCTGTGCCTCTGTCCCTGTGTCTCTGTCTCTGAGTCACTCTCTCTGTGTCCCTGTCTCTGTGTCTCTGTCCCTGTATCTCCGTCTCTGTGTCTCTGTATCTGTTTCTCTGTCTCTATGTCTCTGTCTCTGTGGCTATGTCTCTGTGTCCCTGTCCCTGTGTCACTGTCTCTGTGTCTATGCCTCTGTCCGTGTGTCTCTGTACCTGTGTCGCCGTCTCTGTGTCTCTGTCTCTATGTCCCTGTCTCTGTGTTTCTGTCTCTGTGTCTCTGTCTCTGTGTCTCTGTCTCTGTGTCTCTCTCTCTGTGTCTCTGTCTCTGTGTCTATGCCTCTGTCTCTGTGTCTCCGTTTCTGTGCCTCTCTCCCTGTGTCTCTGTCTCTGAATCTCTGTCATTGTGTCTCTGTCTCTGTGTCTCTGTCTCTGTGTCTCTGTCTCTGTGTCTCTGTCTCTGTGTCTCTGTCTGTGTGTCTTTGTCTCTGTGGCGCTGTCTCATTGTCTCTGTGTCTGTGTCCCTGTCTCTGTGACTCTGTCTCTGTGACTCTGTCTCTGTGTTCCTGTTTATGTGTCTCTGTCCCGGTGTCTCCGTCTCTGTGTCTCTGTCTCTGTCTCTGTGCGTGTGTCTCTGTCTCTGAGTCTCGGTCTCTGTGTCTCTGTCTCTGTTTCTCTTTCTCTGTGTCTCTGTCTCTGTTTCTGTTTCTCTGTGCCTCTGTCCCTGTGTCTCCGTCTCTGTGTCTCTGTCTGTGTCTCTGTGTGCGTGTATCTGTCCCTGAGTCTCTGTCTCTGTGACCCTGTCTCTGTCTTTGTTTCTCTTTCTCTGTGTCCCTGTCTCTGTGTCTCTGTCTCTGTCTATGTCTCTGTCTCTGTCTCTGTCTCTGTCTCTGCGTCTCTGTCTCTGTGTCTCTGTCTCTATGTCTCTGTCTCTGTGCCTCTGTCTTTGTGTCTCTGTCTCTGTGAGCCTGTCTCTGTGTTTCTGTCTCTGTGTCTCTGTCCCTGGGTCTCTGTCTCTCTCACTGTGTCTCTGTCTCTGTTTCTCTGTCTCTGTGTCTCTGTCTCTGTGTCTATGTCTCTGTGTCTCTGTCTCTGTGTCTCTGTCTCTGTGTCTCTGTCTCTGTGTCTCTGTCTCTGTGTCTCTGTCTCTGTGTCTCTGTCTCTGTGTATCTGTCTCTGTGTCTCTGTCTCTGTGTCTCTGTCCCTGTGTCTCTGTCTCGGTGTCTCTGCCCCTGTGTCTCTGTCCCTGTGTCTGTGTCTCGGTGTCTCTGTCTCTGTGTCTCTGTCTCTGTGTCTCTGTCTCTGTGTCTCTGTCTCTGTGTCTCTGTCTCTGTCTCGGTCTCTGTGTCTCTATCTCTGAGTCTTTGTCTCTGTGAATCTGTCTCTGTGTTTCTGTCTCTGAGTCACTCTCTCTGTGTCCCTGTCTCTGTGTCTCTGTCCCTGTGTCTTCGTCTCTGTGCCTCTGTCTCTGTGTCTCTGTCTCTATGTCTCTGTCTCTGTGGCTATGTCTCTGTGTCCCTGTCCATGTGTCACTGTCTCTGTGTCTCTGTCTCTGAGTCTCTCTCTCTGTGTCCCTGTCTCTGTGTCTCTGTCCTTGTGTCTCCGTCTCTGTGCCTCTGTCTCTGTGTCTCTGTCTCTGTGTCTCTGTCTCTGTGTCTCTGTCTCTGTGTCTCTGTCTCTGTGTCTCTGTCTCTGTGTCTCGGTCTCTGTGTGTCTGTTCCTGTGTCTCTGTATCTGTCTCTGTGTCTCTGTCTCTGTGTCTCTGTCTCTGTGTCTCTGTCTCTGTGTCTCTGTCTCTGTGTCTCTGTCTCTGTGTCTCTGTCTCTGTGTCTCTGTCTCTGTGTCTCTGTCTCTGTGTCTCTGTCTCTGTGTCTCTGTCTCTGTGTCTCTGTCTCTGTCTCTGTGTCTCTGTCTCTGTGTCTCTGTATCTGTTTCTATGTCTTTGTGTCTATGTCACTGTCTCTGTGCCTCTGTCTCTGTGTCTCTGCCTCTATGTCTCTATCTCTGTGTATCTGTCTCTGTGTCTCTGTCTCTGTATCTGCGTTTCTGTGTCTCTCTCCCTGTGTCTCTGTTTCCGAATCTCTGTCTCTGTGTCTGGGTCTCTGTGTCTCTGTCTCTGTGTCTCTGTCTCTGTGTCTATGCCTCTGTGTCTCTGTCTCGGTGTCTCTGTCTCTGTGTCTCTGTCTCTGTGTCTCTGTCTCTGTGTCTCTGCCTCTGTGTCTCTGTCTCTGTGTCTCTGTCTCTGTGTCTCTGTCTCTGTGTCTCTGTCTCTGTGTCTCTGTCTCTGTGTCTCTGTCTCTGTGTCTCTGTCTCTGTGTCTCTGTCTCTGTGTCTCTGTCTCTGTGTCTCTGTCTCTGTGTCTCTGTCTCTGTGTCTCTGTCTCTGTGTCTCTGTCTCTGTGTCTCTGTCTCTGTGTCTCTGTCTCTGTGTCTCTGTCTCTGTGCGTCGGTCTCTGTGTCTCTGTCTCATTGTCTCTGTGTCTGTGACCCTGTCCCTGTGTCTCTGTCTCTGCGACTCTGTCTCTGAGTCAGTCTCTCTGTGTCCCTGTCTCTGTGTCTCTGTCCCTGTGTCTCCGTCTCTGTGTCTCTGTCTCTGTGTCTCTGTCTCTGTGTCTCTGTCTCTGTGTTTCCGTCTCTGTGTCTCTGTCTCTGTGTCTCTGTCTCTGTGTCTCTGTCTCTGTGTCTCTGTCTCTGTGTCTCTGTCTCTGTGTCTCTGTCTGTGTGTCTCTGTCTCTCTGTCTCTGTCTCTCTGTCTCTGTCTCTGTGTCTCTGTCTCTGTGTCACTGTCTCTGCGTCTCTGTCGCTGTGTCTCTGTCTCTGTTTCTCTTTCTCTGTGTCTCTGTCTCTGTTTCTGTTTCTCTGTGCCTCTGTCCCTGTGTCTCCGTCTCTGTGTCTCTGTCTGTGTCTCTGTGTGCGTGTATCTGTCCCTGAGTCTCTGTCTCTGTGTCTCTGTCTCTGTGTCTCTGTCTCTGTGTCTCTGTCTCTGTGTCTCTGTCTCTGTGTCTCTGTCTCTGTGTCTCTGTCTCTGTGTCTCTGTCTCTGTGTCTGGGTCTCTGTGTCTCTGTCTCTGTGTCTCTGTCACTGTGTCTATGCCTCTGTGTCTCTGTCTCTGTGTCTCTGTCTCTGTGTCTCCGTCTCTGTGTCTCTGTCTCTGTGTCTCTGTCTCTGTGTCTCTGTCTCTATGTCTCTGTCTCTGTGCGTCGGTGTCTGTGTCTCTGTCTGTGTGTCTTTGTCTCTGTGTCTCTGTCTCATTGTCTCTGTGTCTGTGTCCCTGTCTCTGTGTCTCTGTCTCTGCGACTCTGTCTCTGTGACTCTGTCTCTGTGTCCCTGTTTCTGTGTCTCTGTCCCTGTGTCTCCGTCTCTGTGTCTCTCTCTCTGTCACTGTGCGTGTGTCTCTGTCTCTGAGTCTCTGTCTCTGCGTCTCTGTCTCTGTCTCTGTCTCTGTCTCTGTTTCTCTTTCTCTGTGTCTCTGTCCCTGTGTCTCCGTCTCTGTGTCTCTGTGTGTGTCTCTGTCTCTGTGTCTCTGTCTCTGTGTCTCTGTCTCTGTGTCTCTGTCTCTGTGTCTCTGTCTCTGTGTCTATGTCTCTGTGCCTCTGTCCCTGTGTCTCCGTCTCTGTGTCTCTGTCTCTGTGTCTCTGTCTCTGTGTCTCTGTCTCCGTGGGTCTCTCTCCGTGTCTCTGTCTGTGAATCTGTCCCTGTGTCTCCGTCTATGTGTCTCTGTCTCTGAGTCACTCTCTCTGTGTCCCTGTCTCTGTGTCTCTGTCCCTGTGTCTCCGTCTCTGTGTCTCTGTCTCTGTCTCTGTGTCTCTGTCTCTGTGTCTGTGTCTCCGTGGGTCTCTCTCCGTGTCTCTGTCTGTGAATCTGTCCCTGTGTCTCCGTCTATGTGTCTCTGTCTCTGAGTCTCTCTCTCTGTGTCCCTGTTTCTGTGTCTCTGTCCGTGTGTCTCCGTCTCTGTGTCTCTCTCTCTGTCTCTGTGCGTGTGTCTCTGTCTCTGAGTCTCTGTCTCTGCGTCTCTGTCTCTGTCTCTGTTTCTCTTTCTCTGTGTCTCTGTCCCTGTGTCTCCGTCTCTGTGTCTCTGTGTGTGTCTCTGTCTCTGTGTCCCTGTCCCTGTGTCACTGTCTCTGTGTCTATGCCTCTGTCCGTGTGTCTCTGTACCTGTGTCGCCGTCTCCGTGTCTCTGTCTCTATGTCCCTGTCTCTGTGTTTCTGTCTCTGTGTCTCTGTCTCTGTGTCTCTGTCTCTGTGTCTCTGTCTCTGTGTCTCTGTCTCTGTGTCTCTCCCTCTCTGTGTCTCTGTCTCTGTGTCTATGCCTCTGTCTCTGTGTCTCCGTTTCTGTGCCTCTCTCCCTGTGTCTCTGTCTCTGAATCTCTGTCATTGTGTCTCTGTCTCTGTGTCTCGGTCTCTGTGTCTCTGTCTGTGTGTCTTTGTCTCTGTGGCGCTGTCTCATTGTCTCTGTGTCTGTGTCCCTGTCTCTGTGACTCTGTCTCTGTGACTCTGTCTCTGTGTTCCTGTTTCTGTGTCTCTGTCCCTGTGTCTCCGTCTCTGTGTCTCTGTCTCTGTCTCTGTGCGTGTGTCTCTGTCTCTGAGTCTCTGTCTCTGTGTCTCTGTCTCTGTTTCTCTTTCTCTGTGTCTCTGTCTCTGTCTTTGTTTCTCTTTCTCTGTGTCCCTGTCTCTGTGTCTCTGTCTCTGTGTCTCTGTCTCTGTGTCTCTGTATCTGTTTCTATATCTCTGTGTCTATGTCACTGTCTCTGTGCCTCTGTCTCTGTGTCTCTGCCTCTATGTCTCTGTCTCTGTGTATCTGTCTCTGTGTCTCTGTCTCTGTATCTCCGTTTCTGTGTCTCTCTCCCTCTGTCTCTGTTTCCGAATCTCTGTCTCTGTGTCTGGGTCTCTGTGTCTCTGTCTCTGTATCTCTCTCTCTGTGTCTCTGTCTCTGTGTCTATGTCTCTGTGTCTCTGTCCCTGTGTCACTGTCTCTGTGTCTCTGTCTCTGTGTCTCTGTCCCTGTGTCTCTGCCTCTGTGTCTGGGTCTCTGTGTCTCCGTCCCTGCGTCTCCGTCTCTGTGTCTCTGTCTCATTGTCTCTGTGTCTGTGTCCCTGTCCCTGTGTCTCTGTCTCTGCGACTCTGTCTCTGTGAGTCTGTCTCTGTGTCCCTGTTTCTGTGTCTCTGTCCCTGTGTCTGCGTCTCTGTGTCTCTCTCTCTGTCTCTGTGCGTGTGTCTCTGTCTCTGAGTCTCTGTCTCTGCGTCTCTGTCTCTGTCTCTGTCTCTGTCTCTGTTTCTCTTTCTCTGTGTCTCTGTCCCTGTGTCTCCGTCTCTGTGTCCCTGTCTCTGTGTCTCTGTCTCTGTGTCTCTGTCTCTGTGTCTCTGTCTCTGTGTCTATGTCTCTGTGCCTCTGTCCCTGTGTCTCTGTATCTGAGTCACTCTCTCTGTGTCCCTGTCTCTGTGTCTCTGTCCCTGTGTCTCCGTCTCTGTGTCTCTGTCTCTGTGTCTCTGTCTCTGTGTCTATGTCTCTGTGCCTCTGTCCCTGTGTCTCTGTCTCTGAGTCACTCTCTCTGTGTCCCTGTCTCTGTGTCTCTGTCCCTGTATCTCCGTCTCTGTGTCTCTGTATCTGTTTCTCTGTCTCTATGTCTCTGTCTCTGTGGCTATGTCTCTGTGTCCCTGTCCCTGTGTCACTGTCTCTGTGTCTATGCCTCTGTCCGTGTGTCTCTGTACCTGTGTCGCCGTCTCTGTGTCTCTGTCTCTATGTCCCTGTCTCTGTGTTTCTGTCTCTGTGTCTCTGTCTCTGTGTCTCTGTCTCTGTGTCTCTCTCTCTGTGTCTCTGTCTCTGTGTCTATGCCTCTGTCTCTGTGTCTCCGTTTCTGTGCCTCTCTCCCTGTGTCTCTGTCTCTGAATCTCTGTCATTGTGTCTCTGTCTCTGTGTCTCTGTCTCTGTGTCTCTGTCTCTGTGTCTGTGTCTCTGTGTCTCTGTCTGTGTGTCTTTGTCTCTGTGGCGCTGTCTCATTGTCTCTGTGTCTGTGTCCCTGTCTCTGTGACTCTGTCTCTGTGACTCTGTCTCTGTGTTCCTGTTTATGTGTCTCTGTCCCGGTGTCTCCGTCTCTGTGTCTCTGTCTCTGTCTCTGTGCGTGTGTCTCTGTCTCTGAGTCTCGGTCTCTGTGTCTCTGTCTCTGTTTCTCTTTCTCTGTGTCTCTGTCTCTGTTTCTGTTTCTCTGTGCCTCTGTCCCTGTGTCTCCGTCTCTGTGTCTCTGTCTGTGTCTCTGTGTGCGTGTATCTGTCCCTGAGTCTCTGTCTCTGTGACCCTGTCTCTGTCTTTGTTTCTCTTTCTCTGTGTCCCTGTCTCTGTGTCTCTGTCTCTGTCTATGTCTCTGTCTCTGTCTCTGTCTCTGTCTCTGCGTCTCTGTCTCTGTGTCTCTGTCTCTATGTCTCTGTCTCTGTGCCTCTGTCTTTGTGTCTCTGTCTCTGTGAGCCTGTCTCTGTGTTTCTGTCTCTGTGTCTCTGTCCCTGGGTCTCTGTCTCTCTCACTGTGTCTCTGTCTCTGTTTCTCTGTCTCTGTGTCTCTGTCTCTGTGTCTATGTCTCTGTGTCTCTGTCTCTGTGTCTCTGTCTCTGTGTCTCTGTCTCTGTGTCTCTGTCTCTGTGTCTCTGTCTCTGTGTCTCTGTCTCTGTGTATCTGTCTCTGTGTCTCTGTCTCTGTGTCTCTGTCCCTGTGTCTCTGTCTCGGTGTCTCTGCCCCTGTGTCTCTGTCCCTGTGTCTGTGTCTCGGTGTCTCTGTCTCTGTGTCTCTGTCTCTGTGTCTCTGTCTCTGTGTCTCTGTCTCTGTGTCTCTGTCTCTGTCTCGGTCTCTGTGTCTCTATCTCTGAGTCTTTGTCTCTGTGAATCTGTCTCTGTGTTTCTGTCTCTGAGTCACTCTCTCTGTGTCCCTGTCTCTGTGTCTCTGTCCCTGTGTCTTCGTCTCTGTGCCTCTGTCTCTGTGTCTCTGTCTCTGTGTCTCTGTCTCTGTGTCTATGCCTCTGTGTCTCTGTCTCGGTGTCTCTGTCTCTGTGTCTCTGTCTCTGTGTCTCTGTCTCTGTGTCTCTGCCTCTGTGTCTCTGTCTCTGTGTCTCTGTCTCTGTGTCTCTGTCTCTGTGTCTCTGTCTCTGTGTCTCTGTCTCTGTGTCTCTGTCTCTGTGTCTCTGTCTCTGTGTCTCTGTCTCTGTGTCTCTGTCTCTGTGTCTCTGTCTCTGTGTCTCTGTCTCTGTGTCTCTGTCTCTGTGTCTCTGTCTCTGTGTCTCTGTCTCTGTGTCTCTGTCTCTGTGTCTCTGTCTCTGTGCGTCGGTCTCTGTGTCTCTGTCTCATTGTCTCTGTGTCTGTGACCCTGTCCCTGTGTCTCTGTCTCTGCGACTCTGTCTCTGAGTCAGTCTCTCTGTGTCCCTGTCTCTGTGTCTCTGTCCCTGTGTCTCCGTCTCTGTGTCTCTGTCTCTGTGTCTCTGTCTCTGTGTCTCTGTCTCTGTGTTTCCGTCTCTGTGTCTCTGTCTCTGTGTCTCTGTCTCTGTGTCTCTGTCTCTGTGTCTCTGTCTCTGTGTCTCTGTCTCTGTGTCTCTGTCTGTGTGTCTCTGTCTCTCTGTCTCTGTCTCTCTGTCTCTGTCTCTGTGTCTCTGTCTCTGTGTCACTGTCTCTGCGTCTCTGTCGCTGTGTCTCTGTCTCTGTTTCTCTTTCTCTGTGTCTCTGTCTCTGTTTCTGTTTCTCTGTGCCTCTGTCCCTGTGTCTCCGTCTCTGTGTCTCTGTCTGTGTCTCTGTGTGCGTGTATCTGTCCCTGAGTCTCTGTCTCTGTGTCTCTGTCTCTGTGTCTCTGTCTCTGTGTCTCTGTCTCTGTGTCTCTGTCTCTGTGTCTCTGTCTCTGTGTCTCTGTCTCTGTGTCTCTGTCTCTGTGTCTGGGTCTCTGTGTCTCTGTCTCTGTGTCTCTGTCACTGTGTCTATGCCTCTGTGTCTCTGTCTCTGTGTCTCTGTCTCTGTGTCTCCGTCTCTGTGTCTCTGTCTCTGTGTCTCTGTCTCTGTGTCTCTGTCTCTATGTCTCTGTCTCTGTGCGTCGGTGTCTGTGTCTCTGTCTGTGTGTCTTTGTCTCTGTGTCTCTGTCTCATTGTCTCTGTGTCTGTGTCCCTGTCTCTGTGTCTCTGTCTCTGCGACTCTGTCTCTGTGACTCTGTCTCTGTGTCCCTGTTTCTGTGTCTCTGTCCCTGTGTCTCCGTCTCTGTGTCTCTCTCTCTGTCACTGTGCGTGTGTCTCTGTCTCTGAGTCTCTGTCTCTGCGTCTCTGTCTCTGTCTCTGTCTCTGTCTCTGTTTCTCTTTCTCTGTGTCTCTGTCCCTGTGTCTCCGTCTCTGTGTCTCTGTGTGTGTCTCTGTCTCTGTGTCTCTGTCTCTGTGTCTCTGTCTCTGTGTCTCTGTCTCTGTGTCTCTGTCTCTGTGTCTATGTCTCTGTGCCTCTGTCCCTGTGTCTCCGTCTCTGTGTCTCTGTCTCTGTGTCTCTGTCTCTGTGTCTCTGTCTCCGTGGGTCTCTCTCCGTGTCTCTGTCTGTGAATCTGTCCCTGTGTCTCCGTCTATGTGTCTCTGTCTCTGAGTCACTCTCTCTGTGTCCCTGTCTCTGTGTCTCTGTCCCTGTGTCTCCGTCTCTGTGTCTCTGTCTCTGTCTCTGTGTCTCTGTCTCTGTGTCTGTGTCTCCGTGGGTCTCTCTCCGTGTCTCTGTCTGTGAATCTGTCCCTGTGTCTCCGTCTATGTGTCTCTGTCTCTGAGTCTCTCTCTCTGTGTCCCTGTTTCTGTGTCTCTGTCCGTGTGTCTCCGTCTCTGTGTCTCTCTCTCTGTCTCTGTGCGTGTGTCTCTGTCTCTGAGTCTCTGTCTCTGCGTCTCTGTCTCTGTCTCTGTTTCTCTTTCTCTGTGTCTCTGTCCCTGTGTCTCCGTCTCTGTGTCTCTGTGTGTGTCTCTGTCTCTGTGTCCCTGTCCCTGTGTCACTGTCTCTGTGTCTATGCCTCTGTCCGTGTGTCTCTGTACCTGTGTCGCCGTCTCCGTGTCTCTGTCTCTATGTCCCTGTCTCTGTGTTTCTGTCTCTGTGTCTCTGTCTCTGTGTCTCTGTCTCTGTGTCTCTGTCTCTGTGTCTCTGTCTCTGTGTCTCTCCCTCTCTGTGTCTCTGTCTCTGTGTCTATGCCTCTGTCTCTGTGTCTCCGTTTCTGTGCCTCTCTCCCTGTGTCTCTGTCTCTGAATCTCTGTCATTGTGTCTCTGTCTCTGTGTCTCGGTCTCTGTGTCTCTGTCTGTGTGTCTTTGTCTCTGTGGCGCTGTCTCATTGTCTCTGTGTCTGTGTCCCTGTCTCTGTGACTCTGTCTCTGTGACTCTGTCTCTGTGTTCCTGTTTCTGTGTCTCTGTCCCTGTGTCTCCGTCTCTGTGTCTCTGTCTCTGTCTCTGTGCGTGTGTCTCTGTCTCTGAGTCTCTGTCTCTGTGTCTCTGTCTCTGTTTCTCTTTCTCTGTGTCTCTGTCTCTGTCTTTGTTTCTCTTTCTCTGTGTCCCTGTCTCTGTGTCTCTGTCTCTGTGTCTCTGTCTCTGTGTCTCTGTATCTGTTTCTATATCTCTGTGTCTATGTCACTGTCTCTGTGCCTCTGTCTCTGTGTCTCTGCCTCTATGTCTCTGTCTCTGTGTATCTGTCTCTGTGTCTCTGTCTCTGTATCTCCGTTTCTGTGTCTCTCTCCCTCTGTCTCTGTTTCCGAATCTCTGTCTCTGTGTCTGGGTCTCTGTGTCTCTGTCTCTGTATCTCTCTCTCTGTGTCTCTGTCTCTGTGTCTATGTCTCTGTGTCTCTGTCCCTGTGTCACTGTCTCTGTGTCTCTGTCTCTGTGTCTCTGTCCCTGTGTCTCTGCCTCTGTGTCTGGGTCTCTGTGTCTCCGTCCCTGCGTCTCCGTCTCTGTGTCTCTGTCTCATTGTCTCTGTGTCTGTGTCCCTGTCCCTGTGTCTCTGTCTCTGCGACTCTGTCTCTGTGAGTCTGTCTCTGTGTCCCTGTTTCTGTGTCTCTGTCCCTGTGTCTGCGTCTCTGTGTCTCTCTCTCTGTCTCTGTGCGTGTGTCTCTGTCTCTGAGTCTCTGTCTCTGCGTCTCTGTCTCTGTCTCTGTCTCTGTCTCTGTTTCTCTTTCTCTGTGTCTCTGTCCCTGTGTCTCCGTCTCTGTGTCCCTGTCTCTGTGTCTCTGTCTCTGTGTCTCTGTCTCTGTGTCTCTGTCTCTGTGTCTATGTCTCTGTGCCTCTGTCCCTGTGTCTCTGTATCTGAGTCACTCTCTCTGTGTCCCTGTCTCTGTGTCTCTGTCCCTGTGTCTCCGTCTCTGTGTCTCTGTCTCTGTGTCTCTGTCTCTGTGTCTATGTCTCTGTGCCTCTGTCCCTGTGTCTCTGTCTCTGAGTCACTCTCTCTGTGTCCCTGTCTCTGTGTCTCTGTCCCTGTATCTCCGTCTCTGTGTCTCTGTATCTGTTTCTCTGTCTCTATGTCTCTGTCTCTGTGGCTATGTCTCTGTGTCCCTGTCCCTGTGTCACTGTCTCTGTGTCTATGCCTCTGTCCGTGTGTCTCTGTACCTGTGTCGCCGTCTCTGTGTCTCTGTCTCTATGTCCCTGTCTCTGTGTTTCTGTCTCTGTGTCTCTGTCTCTGTGTCTCTGTCTCTGTGTCTCTCTCTCTGTGTCTCTGTCTCTGTGTCTATGCCTCTGTCTCTGTGTCTCCGTTTCTGTGCCTCTCTCCCTGTGTCTCTGTCTCTGAATCTCTGTCATTGTGTCTCTGTCTCTGTGTCTCTGTCTCTGTGTCTCTGTCTCTGTGTCTGTGTCTCTGTGTCTCTGTCTGTGTGTCTTTGTCTCTGTGGCGCTGTCTCATTGTCTCTGTGTCTGTGTCCCTGTCTCTGTGACTCTGTCTCTGTGACTCTGTCTCTGTGTTCCTGTTTATGTGTCTCTGTCCCGGTGTCTCCGTCTCTGTGTCTCTGTCTCTGTCTCTGTGCGTGTGTCTCTGTCTCTGAGTCTCGGTCTCTGTGTCTCTGTCTCTGTTTCTCTTTCTCTGTGTCTCTGTCTCTGTTTCTGTTTCTCTGTGCCTCTGTCCCTGTGTCTCCGTCTCTGTGTCTCTGTCTGTGTCTCTGTGTGCGTGTATCTGTCCCTGAGTCTCTGTCTCTGTGACCCTGTCTCTGTCTTTGTTTCTCTTTCTCTGTGTCCCTGTCTCTGTGTCTCTGTCTCTGTCTATGTCTCTGTCTCTGTCTCTGTCTCTGTCTCTGCGTCTCTGTCTCTGTGTCTCTGTCTCTATGTCTCTGTCTCTGTGCCTCTGTCTTTGTGTCTCTGTCTCTGTGAGCCTGTCTCTGTGTTTCTGTCTCTGTGTCTCTGTCCCTGGGTCTCTGTCTCTCTCACTGTGTCTCTGTCTCTGTTTCTCTGTCTCTGTGTCTCTGTCTCTGTGTCTATGTCTCTGTGTCTCTGTCTCTGTGTCTCTGTCTCTGTGTCTCTGTCTCTGTGTCTCTGTCTCTGTGTCTCTGTCTCTGTGTCTCTGTCTCTGTGTATCTGTCTCTGTGTCTCTGTCTCTGTGTCTCTGTCCCTGTGTCTCTGTCTCGGTGTCTCTGCCCCTGTGTCTCTGTCCCTGTGTCTGTGTCTCGGTGTCTCTGTCTCTGTGTCTCTGTCTCTGTGTCTCTGTCTCTGTGTCTCTGTCTCTGTGTCTCTGTCTCTGTCTCGGTCTCTGTGTCTCTATCTCTGAGTCTTTGTCTCTGTGAATCTGTCTCTGTGTTTCTGTCTCTGAGTCACTCTCTCTGTGTCCCTGTCTCTGTGTCTCTGTCCCTGTGTCTTCGTCTCTGTGCCTCTGTCTCTGTGTCTCTGTCTCTATGTCTCTGTCTCTGTGGCTATGTCTCTGTGTCCCTGTCCATGTGTCACTGTCTCTGTGTCTCTGTCTCTGAGTCTCTCTCTCTGTGTCCCTGTCTCTGTGTCTCTGTCCTTGTGTCTCCGTCTCTGTGCCTCTGTCTCTGTGTCTCTGTCTCTGTGTCTCTGTCTCTGTGTCTCTGTCTCTGTGTCTCTGTCTCTGTGTCTCTGTCTCTGTGTCTCGGTCTCTGTGTGTCTGTTCCTGTGTCTCTGTATCTGTCTCTGTGTCTCTGTCTCTGTGTCTCTGTCTCTGTGTCTCTGTCTCTGTGTCTCTGTCTCTGTGTCTCTGTCTCTGTGTCTCTGTCTCTGTGTCTCTGTCTCTGTGTCTCTGTCTCTGTGTCTCTGTCTCTGTGTCTCTGTCTCTGTCTCTGTGTCTCTGTCTCTGTGTCTCTGTATCTGTTTCTATGTCTTTGTGTCTATGTCACTGTCTCTGTGCCTCTGTCTCTGTGTCTCTGCCTCTATGTCTCTATCTCTGTGTATCTGTCTCTGTGTCTCTGTCTCTGTATCTGCGTTTCTGTGTCTCTCTCCCTGTGTCTCTGTTTCCGAATCTCTGTCTCTGTGTCTGGGTCTCTGTGTCTCTGTCTCTGTGTCTCTGTCTCTGTGTCTATGCCTCTGTGTCTCTGTCTCGGTGTCTCTGTCTCTGTGTCTCTGTCTCTGTGTCTCTGTCTCTGTGTCTCTGTCTCTGTGTCTCTGTCTCTGTGTCTCTGTCTCTGTGTCTCTGTCTCTGTGTCTCTGTCTCTGTGTCTCTGTCTCTGTGTCTCTGTCTCTGTGTCTCTGTCTCTGTGTCTCTGTCTCTGTGTCTCTGTCTCTGTGTCTCTGTCTCTGTGTCTCTGTCTCTGTGTCTCTGTCTCTGTGTCTCTGTCTCTGTGTCTCTGTCTCTGTGTCTCTGTCTCTGTGTCTCTGTCTCTGTGTCTCTGTCTCTGTGCGTCGGTCTCTGTGTCTCTGTCTCATTGTCTCTGTGTCTGTGACCCTGTCCCTGTGTCTCTGTCTCTGCGACTCTGTCTCTGAGTCAGTCTCTCTGTGTCCCTGTCTCTGTGTCTCTGTCCCTGTGTCTCCGTCTCTGTGTCTCTGTCTCTGTGTCTCTGTCTCTGTGTCTCTGTCTCTGTGTTTCCGTCTCTGTGTCTCTGTCTCTGTGTCTCTGTCTCTGTGTCTCTGTCTCTGTGTCTCTGTCTCTGTGTCTCTGTCTCTGTGTCTCTGTCTGTGTGTCTCTGTCTCTCTGTCTCTGTCTCTCTGTCTCTGTCTCTGTGTCTCTGTCTCTGTGTCACTGTCTCTGCGTCTCTGTCGCTGTGTCTCTGTCTCTATGTCTCTGTCTCTGTCTCTGTTTCTCTTTTTCTGTGTCTCTGTGTCTCTGTCTCTGTGTCTCTGTCTCTGTGTCTCGGTCTCTGTGTCTCCGTCTCTGTGTCCCTGTCTCTGTGTTTCTGTCTCTGTGTCCCTGTCTCAGTGTCTCTGTCTCCGTGTCTCTATCCCTTTGTCTCTGTCCCCGTCCCTGTGTCTCTGTCTCTGTGTCTCCGTCTCTGTGTCTCCGTCTCTGTGTCTCTGTCTCTGTGTCTCTGTCTCTGTGTCTCTGTCTCTGTGTCCCTGTCTCTGTGTCTCTGTCTCTGTGTCTCTGTCTCTGTGTCTCTGTCTCTGTGTCTCTGTCTCTGTGTCTCTGTCTCTGTGTCTCTGTCTCTGTGTCTCTGTCTCTGTGTCTCTGTCTCTGTGTCTCTGTCTCTGTGTCTCTGTCTCTGTGTCTCTGTCTCTGTGTCTCTGTCACTGTGTCTCCGTCTTCGTGTCTCTGTCCCTGTGTCTCCGACTCTGTGTCACTGTCTCTATGTCTGTGCCTCTGTGTCTCTGTGTCTGTGTCTCTGTCACCGTCTCTATGCCTCTGTTCCTATGTCTCTGTCTCTGTGTCTCTGTCTCTGTGTCTCTGTCTCTGTGCCCCTGTCTCTGTGTCTCTGTCTCTGTGTCGCTGTCTCTGTGTCTCTGTCTCTGTGTCTCTGTCTCTGTTTCTCTGTCTCTGTGTCTCTGCGCTAGTGTCTCTGTCTCTGTGTCTCTGTCTCTGTGTCTCTGTCTCTGTGCCCGTGTCTCCGTATCTGCGTCTCTGTTTCTGTGTCTATGTCTCTGTGTCTCTGTCTCTCTGTCTCTGTCTCTGTGTCTCTGCCTCCTTGTCTCTGTCTCTGTGTCCCTGTCTCAGTGTTTCTGTCTTTATGTCTCTGTCTCTGTGTCTCTGTCTCTGAGAATCTGTGTCTGTGTCTCTGTCTCTGTCACTGTCTCTGTGTCTCTGTCTCTGTGTCTCGGTCTCTGTGTCTCCGTCTCTGTGTCTCTGTCTGTGTCTCTGTGTGCGTGTATCTGTCCCTGAGTCTCTGTCTCTGTGAACCTGTCTCTGTCTTTGTTTCTCTTTCTCTGTGTCCCTGTCTCTGTGTCTCTGTCTCTGTCTCTGTCTCTCCCTCTGTCTCTGTCTCTGTCTCTCTCTCTGTCTCTGTCTCTGTCTCTGTTTCTCTTTCTCTGTGTCTCTGGCTCTGTGTCTGTCCCTCTGCCTCCGTCTCTGTGTCTCTGTCTCTCTCTCTCGGTGTCCCTGTCTCTGTGTCTCTGTCTCTGTGTCTATGTCTCTGTGTCTCTCTCCCTGTGTCTCTGTCTCGGTGTATCTGTCTCCGTGGGTCTCTCTCCGTGTCTCTGTCTCTGTGTCTCTGTCTCTGTGTCTCTCTCTCTGTGTCTCTGTCTCTGTGTCTCTGTCTCTGTGTCTCTGTCTCTGTGTCTCTGTCTCTCTGCCTCTGTCTCTGTTTCTCTTTCTCTGTGTCTCTGTCTCTGTTTCTGTTTCTCTGTGTCTCTGTCCCTGTGTCTCCGTCTCTGTGTCTCTGTCTGTGTCTCTGTGTGCGTGTATCTGTCCCTGAGTCTCTGTCTCTGTGACCCTGTCTCTGTCTTTGTTTCTCTTTCTCTGTGTCCCTGTCTCTGTGTCTCTGTCTCTGTCTCTGTCTCTCCCTCTGTCTCTGTCTCTGTCTCTCTCTCTGTCTCTGTCTCTGTCTCTGTTTCTCTTTCTCTGTGTCTCTGGCTCTGTGTCTGTCCCTCTGCCTCCGTCTCTGTGTCTCTGTCTCTCTCTCTCGGTGTCCCTGTCTCTGTGTCTCTGTCTCTGTGTCTATGTCTCTGTGTCTCTCTCCCTGTGTCTCTGTCTCGGTGTATCTGTCTCCGTGGGTCTCTCTCCGTGTCTCTGTCTCTGTGTCTCTGTCTCTGTGTCTCTCTCTCTGTGTCTCTGTCTCTGTGTCTCTGTCTCTGTGTCTCTGTCTCTGTGTCTCTGTCTCTGTGCCTCTGTCTCTGTGCGTCTGTCTCTGTGTCTCTGTCTCTGTGAATCTGTCTCCTTGTTTCTGTCTCAGTGTCTCCGTCCCTGTGTCTCTGTCTCTGTTTCTCTGTCTCTGTGCCTCTCTCCCTGTGTCTCTGTCTCTGAATCTCTGTCATTGTGTCTCTGTCTCTGTGTCTCTGCCTCTGTGTCTCGGTCTCTGTGTCTCTGTCTGTGTGTCTTTGTCTCTGTGGCGCTGTCTCATTGTCTCTGTGTCTGTGTCCCTGTCTCTGTGTCTCTGTCTCTGTGGCGCTGTCTCATTGTCTCTGTGTCTGTGTCCCTGTCTCTGTGACTCTGTCTCTGTGACTCTGTCTCTGTGTTCCTGTTTATGTGTCTCTGTCCCGGTGTCTCCGTCTCTGTGTCTCTGTCTCTGTCTCTGTGCGTGTGTCTCTGTCTCTGAGCCTCGGTCTCTGTGTCTCTGTCTCTGTTTCTCTTTCTCTGTGTCTCTGTCTCTGTCTTTGTTTCTCTTTCTCTGTGTCCCTGTCTCAGTGTCTCTGTCTCTGTCTCTGTCTCTGTCTCTGTCGCTGTCTCTGTCTCTCTCTCTGTCTCTGTCTCTGTTTCTCTTTCTCTGTGTCTCTGTCTCTGTTTCTGTTTCTCTGTGCCTCTGTCCCTGTGTCTCCGTCTCTGTGTCTCTGTCTGTGTCTCTGTGTGCGTGTATCTGTCCCTGAGTCTCTGTCTCTGTGTCTCTGTCTCTGTGTCTCTGTCTCTGTGTCTCTGTCTCTGTGTCTCTGTCTCTGTGTCTGGGTCTCTGTGTCTCTGTCTCTGTGTCTCTGTCACTGTGTCTATGCCTCTGTGTCTCTGTCTCTGTGTCTCTGTCTCTGTGTCTCTGTCTCTGTGTCTCTGTCTCTGTGTCTCTGTCTCTGTGTCTCTGTCTCTGTGTCTCTGTCTCTATGTCTCTGTCTCTGTGCGTCGGTGTCTGTGTCTCTGTCTGTGTGTCTTTGTCTCTGTGTCTCTGTCTCATTGTCTCTGTGTCTGTGTCCCTGTCCCTGTGTCTCTGTCTCTGCGACCCTGTCTCTGTGACTCTGTCTCTGTGTCCCTGTTTCTGTGTCTCTGTCCCTGTGTCTCCGTCTCTGTGTCTCTCTCTCTGTCACTGTGCGTGTGTCTCTGTCTCTGAGTCTCTGTCTCTGCGTCTCTGTCTCTGTCTCTGTCTCTGTCTCTGTTTCTCTTTCTCTGTGTCTCTGTCCCTGTGTCCCTGTCTCTGTGTCTCTGTCTCTGTCTCTGTCTCTGTCTCTGTCTCTGTCTCTGTCTCTGCGTCTCTGTCTCTGTGTCTCTGTCTCTGTGTCTCTGTCTCTGTGCCTCTGTCTTTGTGTCTCTGTCTCTGTGAGCCTGTCTCTGTGTTTCTGTCTCTGTGTCTCTGTCCCTGGGTCTCTGTCTCTCTCACTGTGTCTCTGTCTCTGTTTCTCTGTCTCTGTGTCTCTGTCCCTGTGTCTCTGTCTCTGTGTCTATGTCTCTGTGTCTCTGGCTCTGTGTCTCTGTCTCTGTGTTTCTGCATCCGTGTCTCTGCCTCTGTGTCTCTCGCTCTGTGTCTCTGTCTTTGAATCTCTGTCTCTGTGTCCCTGTCTGTGTGTCTCTGTGTTTCTGCCTCTGTGTCCCTGTCTCCGTCTCTGTGACTCTGTCTCTGAGTCTCTCTCTCTGTGTCTCTGTCCCGCAGTCTCCGCCTCTGTGGCTCTGTCTCTGTGTCTCTGTCTCTGTGTCTCCGTCTCTGTGTCTCTGTCTCTGTGTCCCTGTCTCTGTGTCTCTGTCCCTGTATCTCCGTCTCTGTGTCTCTGTCTCTGTGTCTCTGTCTCTGTGTCACTGTCTCTGTGTCTCTGTCTCTGAGTCTCTCTCTCTGTGTCCCTGTCTCTGTGTCTCTGTCCTTGTGTCTCCGTCTCTGTGCCTCTGTCTCTGTGTCTCTGTCTCTGTGTCTCTGTCTCTGTGTCTCTGTCTCTGTGTCTCTGTCTCTGTGTCTCTGTCTCTGTCTCGGTCTCTGTGTCTCTATCTCTGAGTCTTTGTCTCTGTGAATCTGTCTCTGTGTTTCTGTCTCTGAGTCACTCTCTCTGTGTCCCTGTCTCTGTGTCTCTGTCCCTGTGTCTTCGTCTCTGTGCCTCTGTCTCTGTGTCTCTGTCTCTATGTCTCTGTCTCTGTGGCTATGTCTCTGTGTCCCTGTCCATGTGTCACTGTCTCTGTGTCTCTGTCTCTGAGTCTCTCTCTCTGTGTCCCTGTCTCTGTGTCTCTGTCCTTGTGTCTCCGTCTCTGTGCCTCTGTCTCTGTGTCTCTGTCTCTGTGTCTCTGTCTCTGTGTCTCTGTCTCTGTGTCTCTGTCTCTGTGTCTCTGTCTCTGTGTCTATGTCTCTGTGCCTCTGTCCCTGTGTCTCTGTATCTGAGTCACTCTCTCTGTGTCCCTGTCTCTGTGTCTCTGTCCCTGTGTCTCCGTCTCTGTGTCTCTGTCTCTGTGTCTCTGTCTCTGTGTCTATGTCTCTGTGCCTCTGTCCCTGTGTCTCTGTCTCTGAGTCACTCTCTCTGTGTCCCTGTCTCTGTGTCTCTGTCCCTGTATCTCCGTCTCTGTGTCTCTGTATCTGTTTCTCTGTCTCTATGTCTCTGTCTCTGTGGCTATGTCTCTGTGTCCCTGTCCCTGTGTCACTGTCTCTGTGTCTATGCCTCTGTCCGTGTGTCTCTGTACCTGTGTCGCCGTCTCTGTGTCTCTGTCTCTATGTCCCTGTCTCTGTGTTTCTGTCTCTGTGTCTCTGTCTCTGTGTCTCTGTCTCTGTGTCTCTCTCTCTGTGTCTCTGTCTCTGTGTCTATGCCTCTGTCTCTGTGTCTCCGTTTCTGTGCCTCTCTCCCTGTGTCTCTGTCTCTGAATCTCTGTCATTGTGTCTCTGTCTCTGTGTCTCTGTCTCTGTGTCTCTGTCTCTGTGTCTCTGTCTCTGTGTCTCTGTCTCTGTGTCTCTGTCTCTGTGTCTCTGTCTGTGTGTCTTTGTCTCTGTGGCGCTGTCTCATTGTCTCTGTGTCTGTGTCCCTGTCTCTGTGACTCTGTCTCTGTGACTCTGTCTCTGTGTTCCTGTTTATGTGTCTCTGTCCCGGTGTCTCCGTCTCTGTGTCTCTGTCTCTGTCTCTGTGCGTGTGTCTCTGTCTCTGAGTCTCGGTCTCTGTGTCTCTGTCTCTGTTTCTCTTTCTCTGTGTCTCTGTCTCTGTTTCTGTTTCTCTGTGCCTCTGTCCCTGTGTCTCCGTCTCTGTGTCTCTGTCTGTGTCTCTGTGTGCGTGTATCTGTCCCTGAGTCTCTGTCTCTGTGACCCTGTCTCTGTCTTTGTTTCTCTTTCTCTGTGTCCCTGTCTCTGTGTCTCTGTCTCTGTCTATGTCTCTGTCTCTGTCTCTGTCTCTGTCTCTGCGTCTCTGTCTCTGTGTCTCTGTCTCTATGTCTCTGTCTCTGTGCCTCTGTCTTTGTGTCTCTGTCTCTGTGAGCCTGTCTCTGTGTTTCTGTCTCTGTGTCTCTGTCCCTGGGTCTCTGTCTCTCTCACTGTGTCTCTGTCTCTGTTTCTCTGTCTCTGTGTCTCTGTCTCTGTGTCTATGTCTCTGTGTCTCTGTCTCTGTGTCTCTGTCTCTGTGTCTCTGTCTCTGTGTCTCTGTCTCTGTGTCTCTGTCTCTGTGTCTCTGTCTCTGTGTATCTGTCTCTGTGTCTCTGTCTCTGTGTCTCTGTCCCTGTGTCTCTGTCTCGGTGTCTCTGCCCCTGTGTCTCTGTCCCTGTGTCTGTGTCTCGGTGTCTCTGTCTCTGTGTCTCTGTCTCTGTGTCTCTGTCTCTGTGTCTCTGTCTCTGTGTCTCTGTCTCTGTGTCTCTGTCTCTGTGTCTCTGTCTCTGTCTCGGTCTCTGTGTCTCTATCTCTGAGTCTTTGTCTCTGTGAATCTGTCTCTGTGTTTCTGTCTCTGAGTCACTCTCTCTGTGTCCCTGTCTCTGTGTCTCTGTCCCTGTGTCTTCGTCTCTGTGCCTCTGTCTCTGTGTCTCTGTCTCTATGTCTCTGTCTCTGTGGCTATGTCTCTGTGTCCCTGTCCATGTGTCACTGTCTCTGTGTCTCTGTCTCTGAGTCTCTCTCTCTGTGTCCCTGTCTCTGTGTCTCTGTCCTTGTGTCTCCGTCTCTGTGCCTCTGTCTCTGTGTCTCTGTCTCTGTGTCTCTGTCTCTGTGTCTCTGTCTCTGTGTCTCTGTCTCTGTGTCTCTGTCTCTGTGTCTCTGTCTCTGTGTCTCGGTCTCTGTGTGTCTGTTCCTGTGTCTCTGTATCTGTCTCTGTGTCTCTGTCTCTGTGTCTCTGTCTCTGTGTCTCTGCCCCTGTGTCTCTGTATCTGTGTCTCTGTCTCTGTGTCTCTGTCTCTGTGTCTCTGTCTCTGTCTCGGTCTCTGTGTCTCTATCTCTGAGTCTTTGTCTCTGTGAATCTGTCTCTGTGTTTCTGTCTCTGAGTCACTCTCTCTGTGTCCCTGTCTCTGTGTCTCTGTCCCTGTGTCTTCGTCTCTGTGCCTCTGTCTCTGTGTCTCTGTCTCTATGTCTCTGTCTCTGTGGCTATGTCTCTGTGTCCCTGTCCATGTGTCACTGTCTCTGTGTCTCTGTCTCTGAGTCTCTCTCTCTGTGTCCCTGTCTCTGTGTCTCTGTCCTTGTGTCTCCGTCTCTGTGCCTCTGTCTCTGTGTCTCTGTCTCTGTGTCTCTGTCTCTGTGTCTCTGTCTCTGTGTCTCTGTCTCTGTGTCTCTGTCTCTGTCTCGGTCTCTGTGTCTCTATCTCTGAGTCTTTGTCTCTGTGAATCTGTCTCTGTGTTTCTGTCTCTGAGTCACTCTCTCTGTGTCCCTGTCTCTGTGTCTCTGTCCCTGTGTCTTCGTCTCTGTGCCTCTGTCTCTGTGTCTCTGTCTCTATGTCTCTGTCTCTGTGGCTATGTCTCTGTGTCCCTGTCCATGTGTCACTGTCTCTGTGTCTCTGTCTCTGAGTCTCTCTCTCTGTGTCCCTGTCTCTGTGTCTCTGTCCTTGTGTCTCCGTCTCTGTGCCTCTGTCTCTGTGTCTCTGTCTCTGTGTCTCTGTCTCTGTGTCTCTGTCTCTGTGTCTCTGTCTCTGTGTCTCTGTCTCTGTGTCTCTGTCTCTGTGTCTCGGTCTCTGTGTGTCTGTTCCTGTGTCTCTGTATCTGTCTCTGTGTCTCTGTCTCTGTGTCTCTGTCTCTGTGTCTCTGTCTCTGTGTCTCTGTCTCTGTGTCTCTGTCTCTGTGTCTCTGTCTCTGTGTCTCTGTCTCTGTGTCTCTGTCTCTGTGTCTCTGTCTCTGTGTCTCTGTCTCTGTGTCTCTGTCTCTGTGTCTCTGTCTCTGTGTCTCTGTCTCTGTGTCTCTGTCTCTGTGTCTCTGTCTCTGTGTCTCTGTCTCTGTGTCTCTGTCTCTGTGTCTCTGTCTCTGTGTCTCTGTCTCTGTGTCTCTGTCTCTGTGTCTCTGTCTCTGTGTCTCTGTCTCTGTGTCTCTGTCTCTGTGTCTCTGTCTCTGTGTCTCTGTCTCTGTGTCTCTGTCTCTGTGTCTCTGTCTCTGTGTCTCTGTCTCTGTGTCTCTGTCTCTGTGTCTCTGTCTCTGTGTCTCTGTCTCTGTGTCTCTGTCTCTGTGTCTCTGTCTCTGTGTCTCTGTCTCTGTGTCTCTGTCTCTGTGTCTCTGTATCTGTTTCTATGTCTTTGTGTCTATGTCACTGTCTCTGTGCCTCTGTCTCTGTGTCTCTGCCTCTATGTCTCTATCTCTGTGTATCTGTCTCTGTGTCTCTGTCTCTGTATCTGCGTTTCTGTGTCTCTCTCCCTGTGTCTCTGTTTCCGAATCTCTGTCTCTGTGTCTGGGTCTCTGTGTCTCTGTCTTTGTGTCTCTGTGTCTCTGTCTCTGTGTCTATGCCTCTGTGTCTCTGTCTCGGTGTCTCTGTCTCTGTGTCTCTGTCTCTGTGTCTCTGTCTCTGTGTCTCTGTCTCTGTGTCTCTGTCTCTGTGTCTCTGTCTCTGTGTCTCTGTCTCTGTGTCTCTGTCTCTGTGTCTCTGTCTCTGTGTCTCTGTCTCTGTGTCTCTGTCTCTGTGTCTCTGTCTCTGTGTCTCTGTCTCTGTGTCTCTGTCTCTGTGTCTCTGTCTCTGTGTCTCTGTCTCTGTGTCTCTGTCTCTGTGCGTCGGTCTCTGTGTCTCTGTCTCATTGTCTCTGTGTCTGTGACCCTGTCCCTGTGTCTCTGTCTCTGCGACTCTGTCTCTGAGTCAGTCTCTCTGTGTCCCTGTCTCTGTGTCTCTGTCCCTGTGTCTCCGTCTCTGTGTCTCTGTCTCTGTGTCTCTGTCTCTGTGTCTCTGTCTCTGTGTTTCCGTCTCTGTGTCTCTGTCTCTGTGTCTCTGTCTCTGTGTCTCTGTCTCTGTGTCTCTGTCTCTGTGTCTCTGTCTCTGTGTCTCTGTCTGTGTGTCTCTGTCTCTCTGTCTCTGTCTCTCTGTCTCTGTCTCTGTGTCTCTGTCTCTGTGTCACTGTCTCTGCGTCTCTGTCGCTGTGTCTCTGTCTCTATGTCTCTGTCTCTGTCTCTGTTTCTCTTTTTCTGTGTCTCTGTGTCTCTGTCTCTGTGTCTCTGTCTCTGTGTCTCGGTCTCTGTGTCTCCGTCTCTGTGTCCCTGTCTCTGTGTTTCTGTCTCTGTGTCCCTGTCTCAGTGTCTCTGTCTCCGTGTCTCTATCCCTTTGTCTCTGTCCCCGTCCCTGTGTCTCTGTCTCTGTGTCTCCGTCTCTGTGTCTCCGTCTCTGTGTCTCTGTCTCTGTGTCTCTGTCTCTGTGTCTCTGTCTCTGTGTCCCTGTCTCTGTGTCTCTGTCTCTGTGTCTCTGTCTCTGTGTCTCTGTCTCTGTGTCTCTGTCTCTGTGTCTCTGTCTCTGTGTCTCTGTCTCTGTGTCTCTGTCTCTGTGTCTCTGTCTCTGTGTCTTTGTCTCTGTGTCTCTGTCACTGTGTCTCCGTCTTCGTGTCTCTGTCCCTGTGTCTCCGACTCTGTGTCACTGTCTCTATGTCTGTGCCTCTGTGTCTCTGTGTCTGTGTCTCTGTCACCGTCTCTATGCCTCTGTTCCTATGTCTCTGTCTCTGTGTCTCTGTCTCTGTGTCTCTGTCTCTGTGCCCCTGTCTCTGTGTCTCTGTCTCTGTGTCGCTGTCTCTGTGTCTCTGTCTCTGTGTCTCTGTCTCTGTTTCTCTGTCTCTGTGTCTCTGCGCTAGTGTCTCTGTCTCTGTGTCTCTGTCTCTGTGTCTCTGTCTCTGTGTCTCTGTCTCTGTGCCCGTGTCTCCGTATCTGCGTCTCTGTTTCTGTGTCTATGTCTCTGTGTCTCTGTCTCTCTGTCTCTGTCTCTGTGTCTCTGCCTCCTTGTCTCTGTCTCTGTGTCCCTGTCTCAGTGTTTCTGTCTTTATGTCTCTGTCTCTGTGTCTCTGTCTCTGAGAATCTGTGTCTGTGTCTCTGTCTCTGTCACTGTCTCTGTGTCTCTGTCTCTGTGTCTCGGTCTCTGTGTCTCCGTCTCTGTGTCTCTGTCTGTGTCTCTGTGTGCGTGTATCTGTCCCTGAGTCTCTGTCTCTGTGACCCTGTCTCTGTCTTTGTTTCTCTTTCTCTGTGTCCCTGTCTCTGTGTCTCTGTCTCTGTCTCTGTCTCTCCCTCTGTCTCTGTCTCTGTCTCTCTCTCTGTCTCTGCCTCTGTCTCTGTTTCTCTTTCTCTGTGTCTCTGGCTCTGTGTCTGTCCCTCTGCCTCCGTCTCTGTGTCTCTGTCTCTCTCTCTCGGTGTCCCTGTCTCTGTGTCTCTGTCTCTGTGTCTATGTCTCTGTGTCTCTCTCCCTGTGTCTCTGTCTCGGTGTATCTGTCTCCGTGGGTCTCTCTCCGTGTCTCTGTCTCTGTGTCTCTGTCTCTGTGTCTCTCTCTCTGTGTCTCTGTCTCTGTGTCTCTGTCTCTGTGTCTCTGTCTCTGTGTCTCTGTCTCTCTGCCTCTGTCTCTGTTTCTCTTTCTCTGTGTCTCTGTCTCTGTTTCTGTTTCTCTGTGTCTCTGTCCCTGTGTCTCCGTCTCTGTGTCTCTGTCTGTGTCTCTGTGTGCGTGTATCTGTCCCTGAGTCTCTGTCTCTGTGACCCTGTCTCTGTCTTTGTTTCTCTTTCTCTGTGTCCCTGTCTCTGTGTCTCTGTCTCTGTCTCTGTCTCTGTCTCTCCCTCTGTCTCTGTCTCTGTCTCTCTCTCTGTCTCTGTCTCTGTCTCTGTTTCTCTTTCTCTGTGTCTCTGGCTCTGTGTCTGTCCCTCTGCCTCCGTCTCTGTGTCTCTGTCTCTCTCTCTCGGTGTCCCTGTCTCTGTGTCTCTGTCTCTGTGTCTATGTCTCTGTGTCTCTCTCCCTGTGTCTCCGTCTCGGTGTATCTGTCTCCGTGGGTCTCTCTCCGTGTCTCTGTCTCTGTGTCTCTGTCTCTGTGTCTCTCTCTCTGTGTCTCTGTCTCTGTGTCTCTGTCTCTGTGTCTCTGTCTCTGTGTCTCTGTCTCTGTGCCTCTGTCTCTGTGCGTCTGTCTCTGTGTCTCTGTCTCTGTGAATCTGTCTCCTTGTTTCTGTCTCAGTGTCTCCGTCCCTGTGTCTCTGTCTCTGTTTCTCTGTCTCTGTGCCTCTCTCCCTGTGTCTCTGTCTCTGAATCTCTGTCATTGTGTCTCTGTCTCTGTGTCTCTGCCTCTGTGTCTCGGTCTCTGTGTCTCTGTCTGTGTGTCTTTGTCTCTGTGGCGCTGTCTCATTGTCTCTGTGTCTGTGTCCCTGTCTCTGTGTCTCTGTCTCTGTGGCGCTGTCTCATTGTCTCTGTGTCTGTGTCCCTGTCTCTGTGACTCTGTCTCTGTGACTCTGTCTCTGTGTTCCTGTTTATGTGTCTCTGTCCCGGTGTCTCCGTCTCTGTGTCTCTGTCTCTGTCTCTGTGCGTGTGTCTCTGTCTCTGAGTCTCGGTCTCTGTGTCTCTGTCTCTGTTTCTCTTTCTCTGTGTCTCTGTCTCTGTCTTTGTTTCTCTTTCTCTGTGTCCCTGTCTCAGTGTCTCTGTCTCTGTCTCTGTCTCTGTCTCTGTCGCTGTCTCTGTCTCTCTCTCTGTCTCTGTCTCTGTTTCTCTTTCTCTCTGTCTCTGTCTCTGTTTCTGTTTCTCTGTGCCTCTGTCCCTGTGTCTCCGTCTCTGTGTCTCTGTCTGTGTCTCTGTGTGCGTGTATCTGTCCCTGAGTCTCTGTCTCTGTGTCTCTGTCTCTGTGTCTCTGTCTCTGTGTCTCTGTCTCTGTGTCTCTGTCTCTGTGTCTCTGTCTCTGTGTCTGGGTCTCTGTGTCTCTGTCTCTGTGTCTCTGTCACTGTGTCTATGCCTCTGTGTCTCTGTCTCTGTGTCTCTGTCTCTGTGTCTCTGTCTCTGTGTCTCTGTCTCTGTGTCTCTGTCTCTGTGTCTCTGTCTCTGTGTCTCTGTCTCTATGTCTCTGTCTCTGTGCGTCGGTGTCTGTGTCTCTGTCTGTGTGTCTTTGTCTCTGTGTCTCTGTCTCATTGTCTCTGTGTCTGTGTCCCTGTCCCTGTGTCTCTGTCTCTGCGACTCTGTCTCTGTGACTCTGTCTCTGTGTCCCTGTTTCTGTGTCTCTGTCCCTGTGTCTCCGTCTCTGTGTCTCTCTCTCTGTCACTGTGCGTGTGTCTCTGTCTCTGAGTCTCTGTCTCTGCGTCTCTGTCTCTGTCTCTGTCTCTGTCTCTGTTTCTCTTTCTCTGTGTCTCTGTCCCTGTGTCCCTGTCTCTGTGTCTCTGTCTCTGTCTCTGTCTCTGTCTCTGTCTCTGTCTCTGTCTCTGTCTCTGCGTCTCTGTCTCTGTGTCTCTGTCTCTGTGTCTCTGTCTCTGTGCCTCTGTCTTTGTGTCTCTGTCTCTGTGAGCCTGTCTCTGTGTTTCTGTCTCTGTGTCTCTGTCCCTGGGTCTCTGTCTCTCTCACTGTGTCTCTGTCTCTGTTTCTCTGTCTCTGTGTCTCTGTCCCTGTGTCTCTGTCTCTGTGTCTATGTCTCTGTGTCTCTGGCTCTGTGTCTCTGTCTCTGTGTTTCTGCATCCGTGTCTCTGCCTCTGTGTCTCTCGCTCTGTGTCTCTGTCTTTGAATCTCTGTCTCTGTGTCCCTGTCTGTGTGTCTCTGTGTTTCTGCCTCTGTGTCTCTGTCTCCGTCTCTGTGACTCTGTCTCTGAGTCTCTCTCTCTGTGTCTCTGTCCCGCAGTCTCCGCCTCTGTGGCTCTGTCTCTGTGTCTCTGTCTCTGTGTCTCCGTCTCTGTGTCTCTGTCTCTGTGTCCCTGTCTCTGTGTCTCTGTCCCTGTATCTCCGTCTCTGTGTCTCTGTCTCTGTGTCTCTGTCTCTGTGTCTCTGTCTCTGTGTCTCTGTCTCTGTGTCTCTGTCTCTGTGTATCTGTTTCTGTGTCTCTGTCTCTGTGTCTCTGTCCCTGTGTCTCTGTCTCGGTGTCTCTGCCCCTGTGTCTCTGTCTCTGTGTCTCTGTCTCTGTGTCTCTGTCTCTGTGTCTCTGTCTCTGTCTCGGTCTCTGTGTCTCTATCTCTGAGTCTTTGTCTCTGTCAATCTGTCTCTGTGTTTCTGTCTCTGAGTCACTCTCTCTGTGTCCCTGTCTCTGTGTCTCTGTCCCTGTGTCTTCGTCTCTGTGCCTCTGTCTCTGTGTCTCTGTCTCTATGTCTCTGTCTCTATGGCTATGTCTCTGTGTCCCTGTCCATGTGTCACTGTCTCTGTGTCTCTGTCTCTGAGTCTCTCTCTCTGTGTCCCTGTCTCTGTGTCTCTGTCCTTGTGTCTCCGTCTCTGTGCCTCTGTCTCTGTGTCTCTGTCTCTGTGTCTCTGTCTCTGTGTCTCTGTCTCTGTGTCTCTGTCTCTGTGTCTCTGTCTCTGTGTCTCTGTCTCTGTGTCTCTGTCTCTGTGTCTCTGTCTCTGTGTCTCTGTCTCTGTGTCTCTGTCTCTGTGTCTCTGTCTCTGTGTCTCTGTCTCTGTGTCTCTGTCTCTGTGTCTCTGTCTCTGTGTCTCTGTCTCTGTGTCTCTGTCTCTGTGTCTCTGTCTCTGTGTCTCTGTCTCTGTGTCTCTGTCTCTGTGTCTCTGTCTCTGTGTCTCTGTCTCTGTGTCTCTGTCTCTGTGTCTCTGTCTCTGTGTCTCTGTCTCTGTGTCTCTGTCTCTGTGTCTCTGTCTCTGTGTCTCTGTCTCTGTGTCTCTGTCTCTGTGTCTCTGTCTCTGTGTCTCTGTCTCTGTGTCTCTGTCTCTGTGTCTCTGTCTCTGTGTCTCTGTCTCTGTGTCTCTGTCTCTGTGTCTCTGTCTCTGTGTCTCTGTCTCTGTGTCTCGGTCTCTGTGTGTCTGTTCCTGTGTCTCTGTCTCTGTCTCTGTGTCTCTGTCTCTGTGTCTCTGTCTCTGTGTCTCTGTCTCTGTGTCTCTGTCTCTGTGTCTCTGTCTCTGTGTCTCTGTCTCTGTGTCTCTGTCTCTGTGTCTCTGTATCTGTATCTATGTCTTTGTGTCTATGTCACTGTCTCTGTGCCTCTGTCTCTGTGTCTCTGCCTCTATGTCTCTATCTCTGTGTATCTGTCTATGTGTCTCTGTCTCTGTATCTGCGTTTCTGTGTCTCTCTCCCTGTGTCTCTGTTTCCGAATCTCTGTCTCTGTGTCTGGGTCTCTGTGTCTCTGTCTCTGTGTCTCTGTCTCTGTGTCTATGCCTCTGTGTCTCTGTCTCGGTGTCTCTGTCTCTGTGTCTCTGTCTCTGTGTCTCTGTCTCTGTGTCTCTGTCTCTGTGTCTCTGTCTCTGTGTCTCTGTCTCCGTGTCTCTCTCTCTGTGTCCCTGTCTCTGTGTCTCTGTCTCTGTGTCTCTCTCTCTGTGTCTCTGTCTCTGTGTCTATGCCTCTGTCTCTGTGTCTCCGTTTCTGTGCCTCTCTCCCTGTGTCTCTGTCTCTGAATCTCTGTCATTGTGTCTCTGTCTCTGTGTCTCTGTCTCTGTGTCTCGGTCTCTGTGTCTCTGTCTGTGTGTCTTTGTCTCTGTGGCTCTGTCTCATTGTCTCTGTGTCTGTGTCCCTGTCTCTGTGCCTCTGTCTCTGTGACTCTGTCTCTGTGACACTGTCTCTGTGACTCTGTCTCTGTGACTCTGTCTCTGTGTCCCTGTTTCTGTGTCTCTGTCACTGTGTCTCCGTCTCTGTGTCTCTGTCTCTGTCTCTGTGCGTGTGTCTCTGTCTCAGAGTCTGTCTCTGTGTCCCTGTCTCTGTCTCTGTTTCTCTTTCTCTGTGTCTCTGTCTCTGTTTCTGTTTCTCTGTGTCTCTGTCCCTGTGTCTCCGTCTCTGTGTCTCTGTCTGTGTCTCTGTGTGCGTGTATCTGTCCCTGAGTCTCTGTCTCTGTGACCCTGTCTCTGTCTTTGTTTCTCTTTCTCTGTGTCCCTGTCTCTGTGTCTCTGTCTCTGTCTCTGTCTCTCTCTCTGTCCCTGTCTCTGTCTATGTCTCTCTCTCTGTCTTTGTCTCTGTCTCTGTTTCTCTTTCTCTGTGTCTCTGGCTCTGTGTCTGTCCCTCTGCCTCTGTCTCTGTGTCTCTGTCTCTCTCTCTCGGTGTCCCTGTCTCTGTGTCTCTGTCTCTGTGTCTCTGTCTCTGTCTCTGTCTCTGTCTCTGTCTCTGTCGCTGTCTCTGTCTCTCTCTCTGCCTCTGTCTCTGTTTCTCTTTCTCTGTGTCTCTGTCTCTATTTCTGTTTCTCTGTGTCTCTGTCGCTGTGTCTCCGTCTCTGTGTCTCTGTCTGTGTCTCTGTGTGCGTGTATCTGTCCCTGAGTCTCTGTCTCTGTGACCCTGTCTCTGTCTTTGTTTCTCTTTCTCTGTGTCCCTGTCTCTGTGTCTCTCTCCCTGTGTATCTGTCTCGGTGTCTCTGTCTCCGTGGGTCTCTCTCCGTGTCCCTGTCTCTGTGTCTCTCTCTCTCTCTCTCTCTCTGTGTCTCTGTCTCTGTCTCTGTGTCTCTGTCTCTGAGTCTCTGTCTCTGTGTCTCTGTCTCTGTGTCTCTGTCTCGCTGTCTCTGCCCGTGTGTCTCTGTCTCTGTCTCGGTCTCTGTGTCTCTGCCTCTGTATCTGTCTCTGCGTCTCGGTCTCTGCATCTCTGTCTCTGTGTCTCTGTCTCTGAGTCTCTCTCTCTGTGTCCCTGTCTCTGTGTCTCTGTCCTTGTGTCTCCGTCTCTGTGCCTCTCTCTCTGTATCTCCGTTTCTGTGTCTCCGTCTCTGTGTCTCTCTCTCTGTGTCTCCCCCTCTGTGTCTCTGTCTCTGTATCTCTGTCTCTGTGTCTCTGTCTCTGTGTCTCTGTCTCTGTCTCAGTGACTCTGTATCTGTGTCTCTGTCCCTGTGTCTCTGTCTCTGTGTCTCTGTCTCTGTGTCCCAATCCCTGTGTCTCTGCCTCTGAATCGCTGTCCCTGTGTCCCTGTCTCTGTCTCTCTGCCTCCGTGTCTCTGTCTCTGTGTCTCTGTCTCTGTGTCTCTGTCTCTGTGTCTCTGTCTCTGTGTCTCTGTCTCTGTGTCTCTGTCTCTGTGACTCTGTCTCTGTGTCTCTGTCTCTGTGCGTCGGTCTCTGTGTCTCTGTCTGTGTGTCTTTGTCTCTGTGTCTCTGTCTCATTGTCTCTGTGTCTGTGACCCTGTCCCTGTGTCTCTGTCTCTGCGACTCTGTCTCTGAGTCAGTCTCTCTGTGTCCCTGTCTCTGTGTCTCTGTCCCTGTGTCTCCGTCTCTGTGTCTCTGTCTCTGTGACCCTGTCCCTGTGTCTCTGTCTCTGCGACTCTGTCTCTGAGTCAGTCTCTCTGTGTCCCTGTCTCTGTGTCTCTGTCCCTGTGTCTCCGTCTCTGTGTCTCTGTCTCTGTGTCTCTGTCTCTGTGTCTCTGTCTCTGTGTCTCTGTCTCTGTGTCTCTCTCTCTGTGTCTCTGTCTCCGTGGGTCTCTCTCCGTGTCTCTGTCTGTGAATCTGTCCCTGTGTCTCCGTCTATGTGTCTCTGTCTCTGAGTCTCTCTCTCTGTGTCCCTGTCTCTGTGTCTCTGTCTCTGTGTCTCTCTCTCTGTGTCTCTGTCTCTGTGTCTATGCCTCTGTCTCTGTGTCTCCGTTTCTGTGCCTCTCTCCCTGTGTCTCTGTCTCTGAATCTCTGTCATTGTGTCTCTGTCTCTGTGTCTCTGTCTCTGTCTGTGTGTCTTTGTCTCTGTGGCTCTGTCTCATTGTCTCTGTGTCTGTGTCCCTGTCTCTGTGTCTCTGTCTCTGTGACTCTGTCTCTGTGACACTGTCTCTGTGACTCTGTCTCTGTGACTCTGTCTCTGTGTCCCTGTTTCTGTGTCTCTATCACTGTGTCTCCGTCTCTGTGTCTCTGTCTCTGTCTCTGTGCGTGTGTCTCTGTCTCAGAGTCTGTCTCTGTGTCCCTGTCTCTGTCTCTGTTTCTCTTTCTCTGTGTCTCTGTCTCTGTATTTGTTTCTCTTTCTCTGTGTCCCTGTCTCTGTGTCTCTGTCTCTGCCTCTGTCTCTGTCTCTGTCGCTGTCTCTGTCTCTCTCTCTGCCTCTGTCTCTGTTTCTTTTTCTCTGTGTCTCTGTCTCTGTTTCTGTTTCTCTGTGTCTCTGTCCCTGTGTCTCCGTCTCTGTGTCTCTGTCTGTGTCTCTGTGTGCGTGTATCTGTCCCTGAGTCTCTGTCTCTGTGACCCTGTCTCTGTCTTTGTTTCTCTTTCTCTGTGTCCCTGTCTCTGTGTCTCTGTCTCTGTCTCTGTCTCTCTCTCTGTCCCTGTCTCTGTCTCTGTCTCTCTCTCTGTCTTTGTCTCTGTCTCTGTTTCTCTTTCTCTGTGTCTCTGGCTCTGTGTCTGTCCCTCTGCCTCTGTCTCTGTGTCTCTGTCTCTGTCTCTGTGTCTCTGTCTCTCTCTCTCGGTGTCCCTGTCTCTGTGTCTCTGTGTCTGTGTCTCTGTCTCTGTGTCTCTGTCTCTGTCTCTGTCTCTGTCTCTGTCGCTGTCTCTGTCTCTCTCTCTGCCTCTGTCTCTGTTTCTCTTTCTCTGTGTCTCTGTCTCTGTTTCTGTTTCTCTGTGTCTCTGTCCCTGTGTCTCCGTCTCTGTGTCTCTGTCTGTGTCTCTGTGTGCGTGTATCTGTCCCTGAGTCTCTGTCTCTGTGACCCTGTCTCTGTCTTTGTTTCTCTTTCTCTGTGTCCCTGTCTCTGTGTCTCTGTCTCTGTCTCTGTCTCTACCTCTGTCTCTGTCTCTGTCTCTGTCTCACTCTCTGTCTCTGTCTCTGTTTCTCTTTCTCTGTGTCTCTGGCTCTGTGTCTGTCCCTCTGCATCCGTCTCTGTGTCTCTGTCTCTCTCTCTCGGTGTCCCTGTCTCTGTGTCTCTGTCTCTGTGTCTATGTCTCTGTGTCTCTCTCCCTGTGTATCTGTCTCGGTGTCTCTGTCTCCGTAGGTCTCTCTCCGTGTCCCTGTCTCTGTGTCTCTCTCTCTCTCTCTCTGTGTCTCTGTCTCTGTCTCTGTGTCTCTGTCTCTGAGTCTCTGTCTCTGTGTCTCTGTCTCTGTGTCTCTGTCTCGGTGTCTCTGCCCGTGTGTCTCTGTCTCTGTCTCGGTCTCTGTGTCTCTGCCTCTGTATCTGTCTCTGCGTCTCGGTCTCTGCATCTCTGTCTCTGTGTCTCTGTCTCTGAGTCTCTCTCTCTGTGTCCCTGTCTCTGTGTCTCTGTCCTTGTGTCTCCGTCTTTGTGTCACTGTCTCTATGTCTCTGTCTCTGTGTCTATGCATCTGACCGTGTGTCTCTGTGTCTCTGTGTCTGTGAATCTGTCTCTGTGTTTCTGTCTCTGTGTCTATGTCCCTGTGTCTCTGCCTCTGTGTGTCTGCCTCTCTCACTGTGTCTCTGTCTCTGTGACTCTGTCTCTGTGTCTCTGCCTCTGAGTCCCTGTCTCTGTGTCTCTGTTCCTGTGTCTCCGTCTCTGTGTCTCTGGCTCTGTGTCTCTGTCTCTGTGTCCCTGTCTCTGTGTCTCTCTCTCTGTGTCCCTGTGTCTATGCCGCTGTCCGTATGTCTCTGGACCTGTGTCTCCGTCTCTGTGTCTCTGTGTCTGTCCCTGTGTCTCTGTCTCTGAATCTCTGTCATTGTGTCTCTGTCCCTGTGTATCCGTCTCTGTTTCTCTCTCTCTCTGTGTCTCTGTCTCTGTCCCTGTGTGTCCGTCTCTGTGTCTCTCTCTCTGTGTCTCTGTCTCTGTATCTCTGTCTCTGTGTCTCTGTCTCTGTGTCTCTGTCTCTGTCTCAGTGACTCTGTATCTGTGTGCCTGTCTCTGTGTCCCTGTCCCTGTGTCTGTGTCTCTGTGTCTCTGTCTCTGTGTCCCAATCCCTGTGTCTCTGCTTTTGAATCTCTATCCCTGTGTCCCTGTCTCTGTTTCTCCGTCTCCGTGTCTCTGTCTCTGTGTCTCTGTCTCTGTGTCACTGTCTCTGTGTCCCTGTCTCTATGTCCCTGTCTCTGTGTCTCTGTCTTTGTGTCTCTGTCCCTGTATCTCTGTCCCTGTATCTCTGTCTCTGTGTCTCCGTCTCTGTGTCTATGCCTCTGTCCGTGTGTCTCTGGACCTGTGTCTCCGTCTCTGTGTCTCTGTGTCTGTCCCTGTGTCTCTGTCTCTGTGTCTCTGTCTCTGTGTCTCTGTCCCAGTATCTCTGTCTCTGTGTCTCTGTCTGGGTGTCTCTGCCCCTGTGTCTCCGTCTTTGTGTCTCTGTCTCTATGTCTCTGTCTCTGTGTCTATGCCTCTGACTGTGTGTCTCTGTGTCTCTGACTCTGTGTCTCTGACTCTGTGTCTCTGTCCCTGTATCTCTGTCTCTGTGAATCTGTCTCTGTGTCTCTGTCTCTCTCTCTCGGTGTCTCTGTCTCTGTATCTCAGTCTCTGTGTCTCTGTCTCTCTCTCTCTGTGTCTCTGTCTTTGAGTCTCTGTCTCTGTGTCCCTGTCTGTGTGTCTCTGTCCCTGTGTCTCTGACTCTGTCTCTGTGTCTCTGCCTCTGTGTCTCCCCCTCTGTGTCTCTGTCTCTGTGTCTCCGTCTCTGCGTCTATGCCTCTGTCCGTGGGTCTCTGGACCTGTGTCTCCGTCTCTGTGTCTCTGTGTCTGTCCCTGTGTCTCCGTCTCTGTCTCTGTGTCTCTGCCTCTGTGTCTCTGTCCCTGTATCTCTGTCTCTGTGTCTCCGTCTCTGTGTCTATGCCTCTGTCCGTGTGTCTCCGTCTCTGTGTCTCTGTGTCTGTCCCTGTGTCTCTGTCTCTGTGTCTCTGTCTCTGTGTCTCTGTCCCTGTATCTCTGTCTCTGTGAATCTGTCTCTGTGTCTCTGTCTCTCTCTCTCTCGGTGTCTCTGTCTCTGTATCTCTGTCTCTGTGTCTCTGTCTCTGTATCTCTGCCTCTGAATCTCTGTCTCTGTGTCCCTGTCTCTGTATCTCTGTCCCTGTGCCACGGTCACTGTATCTCAGTCTCTGGGTCTCCGTCTCTCTGTCTCTGCCTCTGTGTCTCTGTCGCTGTGCCTCTCGGGGTGTGTCTCTGTCTTTATGTCTCTGTACTCTGTCTCTATTTCTGTTTCTCTGTGTCTCTATCTCTGTGTCTCTGACTCTGTGTCTCTGTCTCTGTGTCTCTGTCTTTGTCTCTGTCTCTGTGTCTCTGTCTTTGTGTCTGTGTCTGTGTCTCCGTCTCTGTGTCTCTGTCGCTGTGTCTCTGTCTTTGAGTCTCTGTCTCTGAGTCCCTGTCTCTGTGTCTCTGTCCCTGTGTCACCGACTCTGTCTCTGTGTCTCTGCCTCTGTGTCTCCCCCTCTGTGTCTCTGTCTCTGTGTCTCCGTCTCTGCGTCTATGCCTCTGTCCGTGTGTCTCTGGACCTGTGTCTACGTCTCTGTGTCTCTGTGTCTGTCCCTGTGTCTCCGTCTCTGTCTCTGTGTCTCTGCCTCTGTGTCTCTGTCCCTGTATCTCTGTCTCTGTGTCTCCGTCTCTGTGTCTATGCCTCTGTCCGTGTGTCTCTGGACCTGTGTCTCCGTCTCTGTGTCTCTGTGTCTGTCCCTGTGTCTCTGACTCAGTGTCTCTGTCTCTGTGTCTCTGTCTCTGTGTCTCTGTCCCTGTGTCTCTGTCTCTGTGAATCTGTCTCTGTGTCTCTGTCTCTCTCTCTCTCGGTGTCTCTGTCTCTGTATCTCTGTCTCTGTGTCTCTGTCTCTGTATCTCTGCCTCTGAATCTCTGTCTCTGTGTCCCTGTCTCTGTATCTCTGTCCCTGTGCCACGGTCACTGTATCTCGGTCTCTGGGTCTCCGTCTCTCTGTCTCTGCCTCCGTGTCTCTGTCGCTGTGCCTCTCGGGGTGTGTCTCTGTCTTTATGTCTCTGTACTCTGTCTCTATTTCTGTTTCTCTGTGTCTCTATCTCTGTGTCTCTGACTCTGTGTCTCTGTCTCTGTGTCTCTGTCTTTGTCTCTGTCTCTGTGTCTCTGTCTTTGTCTCTGTCTCTGTGTCTCCGTCTCTGTGTCTCTGTCTCTGTGTCTCTGTCTCTGTGTCTCTGCCTCTGTGTCCCTGTCTCTGTGTCCCTGTCTCTGTGTCCCTGTCACTGTGTCTCTGCCTCTGAATCTCTGTCTCTGTGTCTCTGTCCATGTTTCTCCGTCTCTGTGTCTCTGTCTCTGTCTCTGTGTGTCCGAGTCTCTGTCTCTGCCTCTCTGTCCCTCTGTCTCCGTCTCTGTGTCTCTGTCACTGTATGTCTGTCTCTCTGACTCTATTTCTGTGTCACTGTCTCTGAATCTCTGTCTCTGTGTCTCTGTCTCGGTGTCTCTGTCTCAGTGTGTCTGTCTCTGTGTCTCTGTCTCTGGGTCTATTTCTCTGTTGTCTCTGTCTCTGAGTCTCTGTCTCTGTGTCTTTGTCTCTGTCTCTGTCTGTGTTTCTCTGTCTCTGAGTCTCTGTCTCTGTGTCCCTGTCTCTGTGTCTCTCTCTCTCTGTCCCCGTGTCTATGCCTCTGTCCGTATGTCTTTGGACCTGTGTCTCCGGCTCTGTGTCCCTGTGTCTGTCCCTGTGTCTCGGTCTCCGAATCTCTGTCATTGTGTCTCTGTCCCTGTGTATCCGTCTCTGTGTCTCTCTCTCTGTGTCTCTGTCTCTGTCCCTGTGTGTCCGTCTCTGTGTCTCTCTCTCTGTGTCTCTGTCTCTGTCTCTGTGTCTCTGTCTCTGAGTCTCTGTCTCTGTGTCCCTGTCTCTGTGTCTCTGTCCCTGTGTCTCCGTCTGTGTGTCTCTGTCTCTGTCTCCGTGTCTCTGCCTCTGTGTCTCTGTCTCTGTGTCTCCGTCTCTGTGTCTATGCCTCTGTCCGTGTGCCTCTGGACCTGTGTCTCCGTCTCTGTGTCTCTGTGTCCGTCCCTGTGTCGCTGTATCTGTGTCTCTGTCTCTATGTCTCTGTCTCTGTCTCTGTGCCTCTGTCTCTGTGAATCTGTCTCTGTGTTTCTGTCTCTGTGTCTCTGTCCCTGTGTCTCCGTCTCTGAGACTCTGTCTCTGAGTCTCTGTCTCTCTGTCTCTGTCTCTGGGTCTATGTCTCTGTGTATCTGTCTCTGAGTCTCTGTCTCTGTGTCTCTGTCTCTGTCTCTGTCTCTGTCTCTGTGTCTCTGTCTCTGAGTCTCTGTCTCTGTGTCCCTGTCTCTGTGTCTCTGTCCCTGTGTCTCCGCCTCTGTGTCTCTGTCTCTGTCTCCGTGTCTCTGCCTCTGTGTCTCCCCCTCTGTGTCTCTGTCTCTGTGTCTCCATCTCTGTGTCTATGCCTCTGTCCGTGTGCCTCTGGGCCTGTGTCTCCGTCTCTGTGTCTCTGTCCCAGTATCTCTGTCTCTGTGTCTCTGTCTGGGTGTCTCTGCCCCAGTGTCTCCGTCTTTGTGTCACTGTCTCTATGTCTCTGTCTCTGTGTCTATGCCTCTGCGTCTCTGTCCCTGTATCTCTGTCTCTGTGTCTCCGTCTCTGTGTCTATGCCTCTGTCCGTGTGTCTCTGGACCTGTGTCTCCGTCTCTGTGTCTCTGTGTCTGTCTCTGTGTCTCTGTATCTGTGTCTCTGTCTCTGTGTCTCTGTCCCTGTATCTCTGTCTCTGTGAATCTGTCTCTGTGTCTCTGTCTCTCTCTCTCTCTCGGTGTCTCTGTCTCTGTGTCTCTGTCTCTGTATCTCTGCCTCTGAATCTCTGTCTCTGTGTCCCTGTCTCTGTATCCCTGTCCCTGTGCCACGGTCACTGTATCTCGGTCTCTGGGTCTCTGTCTCTCTGTCTCTGCCTCCGTGTCTCTGTCGCTGTGCCTCTCGGGGTGTATCTCTGTCTTTATGTCTCTGTACTCTGTCTCTATTTCTGTTTCTCTGTGTCTCTATCTCTGTGTCTCTGACTCTGTGTCTCTGTCTCTGTGTCTCTGTCTTTGTCTCTGTCTCTGTGTCTCTGTCTTTGTCTCTGTCTCTGTGTCTCCGTCTCTGTGTCTCTGTCTCTGTGTCTCTGTCTCTGTGACTCTGCCTCTGTGTCCCTGTCTCTGTGTCCCTGTCCCTGTGTCTCTGCCTCTGAATCTCTGTCTCTGTGTCTCTGTCCATGTTTCTCCGTCTGTGTGTCTCTGTCTCTGTCTCTGTGTGTCCGAGTCTCTGTCTCTGCCTCTCTGTCCTTCTGTCTCCGTCTCTGTGTCTCTGTCACTGTGTCCCTTTCTCCGTGGGTCTCTCTCCGTGTTCCTGTCTCTGTGAATCTGTCCACGTGTCTCTGCCTCTGAATCTCTGCCCCTGTGTCCCTGTCTCCGTGTCTCTGTCCTTGTGTCTTCGTCTCTGTGTCTCTGCATCTGAATCTCTGTCTCCGTGCCTCTGTCCCACGGTCTCCGTCTCTGTGTCTCTGTCTCTGTGTCCCTGTCTCTGTGTCCCTGTCCCTGCGTCTCCGTCTCTGTGTCTCTGTCTCTCTCTTTGTGTCTCTTCCTCTGTATCTGTCTCTGCGTCTCCGACTCCGTATCTCTGTCTCTGTGTCTCTGTCTCTGCGTCTCTGTCTCTGTACCTCTGTTTCTGTGTCTATGTCTCTGTGTCTCTCTCCTTGTGTCACGGTCTCTGGGTCTCTGCACCTGTGTCTCCGTCCCTGTCTCTCTGTCTCTGAGTCTCTGTCTCTCTGTCTCTGTCTCTGTCTCTGTCTCTGTCTCTGTGTCTCTGTCTCTGTCTCTGTGTCTCTGTCTCTGAGTCTCTGTCTCTGTGTCCCTGTCTCTGTGTCTCTGTCCCTGTGTCTCCGTCTGTGTGTCTCTGTCTCTGTCTCCGTGTCTCTGCCTCTGTGTCTCTGTCTCTGTGTCTCCGTCTCTGTGTCTATGCCTCTGTCCGTGTGCCTCTGGACCTGTGTCTTCGTCTCTGTGTCTCTGTGTCCGTCTCTGTGTCTCTGTCTCTGTGTCTCTGTCTCCGTGTCTCTGTCTCTGTGTCTCCCCCTCTGTGTCTCTGTCTCTGTGTCTCCGTCTCTGTGTCTATGCCTCTGTCTGTGTGCCTCTGGACCTGTGTCTCCGTCTCTGTGTCTCTTTGTCTGTCCCTGTGTCGCTGTCTCTGTGTCTCTGTCTCTATCTCTCTGTCTTTGTCTCTGTGCCTCCGTCTCTGTGAATCTGTCTCTGTGTTTCTGTCTCTGTGTCACTGTCCCTGTGTCTCCGTCTCTGAGTCTCTGTTTCTCCCACTGTGTCTCTATCTGTGTTTCTCTGTCTCTGTGTCTTTGTCTCTGAGTCTCTGTCTCTGTGTCTCTGTGTCTGTCCCTGTGTCTCCGTCTCTGTATCTCTGCCTCTGTGACTCTGTCTCTGTGTCTCTGTCTCTGTGTCTCTGTCTGGGTGTCTCTGCCCCTGTGTCTCAGTCTTTGTGTCACTGTCTCTATGTCTCTGTCTCTGTGTCTATGCCTCTGACCGTGTGTATCTGTGTCTCTGACTCTGTGTATCTGTCCCTGTATCTCTGTCTCTGTGAATCTGTATCTGTGTCTCTGTCTCTCTCTCTCGGTGTCTCTGTCTCTGTATCTCTGTCTCTGTGTCTCTGCCTCTCTCTCTCTGTGTCTCTGTCTCTGTGTCTCTGTCTCTGTGTCTCTGCCTCCGTGTCACTGTCTCTCTGTCTCTGTCCGGGTGTCTCTGCCCCCGTGTCACCGTCTTTGTGTCACTGTCTCTATGTCTCTGTCTCTGTGTCTATGCCTCTGACAGTGTGTCTCTGTGTCTCTGTCTCTGTATCTCTGCCTCTGTGACTCTGTCTCTATGTCTCTGACCCTGTGTCTCCGTCTCTGTGTCCCTGTCTGTCTCTCTCGGTGTCCCTTTCACTGTGTCTCTGTCTCTGTGTCCCTGTCTCTGTGTCCCTGTCTCCGTGGGTCTCTCTCCGTGTCTCTGTCTCTGTGAATCTGTCCACGTGTCTCTGCCTCTGAATCTCTGCCCCTGTGTCCCTGTCTCTGTGTCTCTGTCCTTGTGTCTCCGTCTCTGTGTCTCTGCATCTGAATCTCTGTCTCCGTGCCTCTGTCCCACAGTCTCCGTCTCTGTGTCTCTGTCTCTGTGTCCCTGTCTCTGTGTCCCTGTCCCTGCGTCTCCGTCTCTGTGTCTCTGTCTCTTCCTTTGTGTCTCTTCCTCTGTATCTGTCTCTGCGTCTCCGACTCCGTATCTCCGTCTCTGTGTCTCTGTCTCTGCGTCTCTGTCTCTGTACCTCTGTTTCTGTGTCTATGTCTCTGTGTCTCTCTCCTTGTGTCACGGTCTCTGTGTCTTCCCCTCTGTGTCTCTGTCTCTGTGTCTCCGTCTCTGTGTCTATGCCTCTGTCTGTGTGCCTCTGGACCTGTGTCTCCGTCTCTGTGTCTCTTTGTCTGTCCCTGTGTCGCTGTCTCTGTGTCTCTGTCTCTATGTCTCTGTCTTTGTCTCTGTGCCTCCGTCTCTGTGAATCTGTCTCTGTGTTTCTGTCTCTGTGTCACTGTCCCTGTGTCTCCGTCTCTGAGTCTCTGTTTCTCCCACTGTGTCTCTATCTCTGTTTCTCTGTCTCTGTGTCTTTGTCTCTGAGTCTCTGTCTCTGTGTCTCTGTCTCTGGCGCTATGTCTCTGTGTCTCTGTCTCTGAGTCTCTGTCTCTGTGTCTCTGTCTCTGTCTCTGTCTCTGTCTCTGTGTCTCTGTCTCTGAGTCTCTGCCTCTGTGTCCCTGTCTCTGTGTCTCTCTCTCTGTGTCCCTGTGTCTATGCCTCTGTCCGTATGTCTCTGGAGCTGTGTCTCTCTCTCTGTGTCTCTGTCTTTGTATCTCTGTCTCTGTGTCTCTGTCTCTGTGTGTCTGTCTCTGTCTCAGTGACTCTGTATCTGTGTCCCTGTCTCTGTGTCTCTGTCCCTGTGTCTCTGTCTCTGTGTCTCTGTCTCTGTGTCCCAATCCCTGTGTCTCTGCCTCTGAATCTCTAACCCCGTGTCCCTGTCTGTGTTTCTCCGTCTCTGTGTCTCTGTCTCTGTGTCTCCGTCCCTGTATCTCTGTCTCTGTGAATCTATATCTGTGTCTCTGTCTCTCTCTCTCGGTGTCTCTGTCTCTGTATCTCTGTCTCTGAGTCTCTGTCTCTCTCTCTCTGTGTCTCTGTCTCTGTGTCTCTGTCTCTGTGTCTCTGCCTCCGTGTCACTGTCTCTGTGTCTCTGTCTGGGTGTCTCTGCCCCTGTGTCTCCGTCTTTGTGTCACAGTCTCTATGTCTCTGTCTCTGTGTCTATGCCTCTGACCGTGTGTCTCTGTGTCTCTGTCTCTGTATCTCTGCCTCTGTGACTCTGTCTCTGTGTCTCGGTCTCTGTCTCTCTGTCTGTGTGTCCTTGTCTCTGTGTCTATGCCTCTGACCCTGTGTCTCTGTGTCTCTGTCTCTGTGTCTCTGTCTCTTTGTCTCTGTTTCTGTCTCCCTGTCTCTGTGTCCCTGTCTCTGTGTCTCTGTCTCTGTGTCTATGTCTCTGTGTCTCCCTCCTTGTGTCACGGTTTCTGGGTCTCTGTCCCTGTGTCTCCGTCTCTGTGTCTCTGTCTCTGTCCCTGTGTCTCTGTCTCTGTGTCTCTGTCTCTCTCTCTCTCTGTCTCTGTCTCTGTGTCTCTGTCTCTGTGTCTCTGCCTCCGCGTCACTGTCTCTCTGTCTCTGTCTGGGTGTCTCTGCCCCTGTGTCTCCGTCTTTGTGTCACTGTCTCTATGTCTCTGTCTCTGTGTCTATGCCTCTGACCCTGTGTCTCTGTGTCTCTGTCTCTGTGTCTCTGTCTCTTTGTCTCTGTTTCTGTCTCCCTGTCTCTGTGTCCCTGTCTCTGTGTCTCTGTCTCTGTGTCTATGTCTCTGTGTCTCCCTCCTTGTGTCACGGTTTCTGGGTCTCTGTCCCTGTGTCTCCGTCTCTGTGTCTCTGTCTCTGTCCCTGTGTCTCTGTCTCTGTGTCTCTGTCTCCGTCTCTGTCTCTGTCTCTGTGTGTGTGTCTCTGTCTCTGAGTGTCCGTCTCTGTGACTCTGTCTCTGTCTCTGTCTCTGCCTCTGTCTCTGTTTCTCTTTCTCTGTGTCTCTGTCCCTGTGTCTCCGTCTCTGTATCTCTGCCTCTGTGACTCTGTCTCTGTGTCTCTGTCCCTGTGTCTCCGTCTCTGTCTCCTTCTCTGTGTCTCTGTCCCTGTGTCTCTGTCTATGAGTCACTCTCTCTGTCTCCCTGTCTCTGTGTCTCTGTGTCTGTGTCTCTGCCTTTATGTCCCTGTCTCTGTGTCTCTGTGTCTGTGTCTCTGCCTCTATATCCCTGTCTCTGTGTCTCTGCCTCTGTGTCTCTGTCCCACAATCTCCGTCTCTGTGTCTCTGTCTCTGTGTCTCTGTCTCTGTGTCTCTGTCTCTGTGTCTCTGTCTCTGTGCCTATGTCTCTGTGTCTCTGTCTCTTTGTCTCTGTCCCTGTATCTCTGTCTCTGTGTCTCTGTCTCTGTGTCTCTGCATCTGAATCTCTTTCTCTGTGTCTCTGTCCCTGTGTCTCCGTCTCTGTATCTTTGTCCCTGTGTCTCCGTCTCTGTATCTCTGTCTCTGTGTCTCTGTCTCTGTGTCTCTGTCTCTATGTCTCTGTCTCTGTGGCTATGTCTCTGTGTCCCTGTCCCTGTGTCACTGTCTCTGTGACTCTGTCTCCGTGTCTATGCCTCTGTCCGTGTGTCGCCGTCTCTGTGTCTCTGTCTCTGTGTCTCTGTCTCTATGTCTCTGTCTCTGTGCCTCTGTCTCTGTGTCTCTGTCTCTGTGTCTCTGTCTCTGTGTCTCTGTCTCTGTGTCTCTGTCTCTGTGTCTCTGTCTCTGTGTCTCTGTCTCTGTGTCTCTGTCTCCGGATCTCTGTCTCTGTGTCTGGGTCTCTGTGTCTCCGTGCCTGCGTCTCCGTCTCTGTGTCTCTGTCTCTGTCTCTGTGTCTCTGCCTCTGTATCTGTCTCTGCGTCTCGGTCTCTGTATCTCTGTCTCTGTGTCTCTGTCTCTGAGTCTCTCTCTCTGTGTCCCTGTCTCTGTGTCTCTGTCCTTGTGTCTCCGTCTCTGTGCCTCCGTCCCTGTGTCTCTGTCTCTGTGTCTCGGTCTCTGTGTCCCTGTCTCTGTGCCTCTGCCTCTTTGTCTCTGTGTCTGTGTCCCTGTCTCTATGTCTCTGTCTCTGTGTCTCTGTCTCTGTCTCTGTCCCTGTGTCTCTATCTCTGAGTCTTTGTCTCTGTGAATCCGTCTCTGTGATTCTGTCTCTGAGTCACTCTCTCTGTGTCCCTGTCTCTGTATCTCTGTCTCTGTGTCTCTGTCTCTGTGTCTCTGTCTCTATGTCTCTGTCTCTGTGGCTATGTCTCTGTGTCCCTGTCCCTGTGTCACTGTCTCTGTGACTCTGTCTCTGTGTCTATGCCTCTGTCCGTGTGTCGCCGTCTCTGTGTCTCTGTCTCTGTGTCTCTGTCTCTATGTCTCTGTCTCTGTGCCTCTGTCTCTGTGTCTCTGTCTCTGTGTCTCTGTCTCTGTGTCTCTGTCTCTGTGTCCCTGTCTCTGTGTCTGTCTCTGTGTCTCTGTCTCCGAATCTCTTTCTCTGTGTCTGGGTCTCTGTGTCTCCGTCCCTGCGTCTCCGTCTCTGTGTCTCTGTCTCTGTCTCTGTGTCTCTGCCTCTGTATCTGTCTCTGCGTCTCGGTCTCTGTATCTCTGTCTCTGTGTCTCTGTCTCTGAGTCTCTGTCTCTGTGTCTCTGTCTCTGTGTCTCTGTCTCTGTGTCTCTGTCTCCGAATCTCTGTCTCTGTGTCTGGGTCTCTGTGTCTCCGTCCCTGCGTCTCCGTCTCTGTGTCTCTGTCTCTGTCTCTGTGTCTCTGCCTCTGTATCTGTCTCTGCGTCTCGGTCTCTGTATCCCTGTCTCTGCGTCTCTGTCTCTGTGTCTATGCCTCTGTCTCTGTGTCTCTGTCCCTGTGTCTCTGTCTCTGTGTCTCGGTCTCTGTGTCTCTGTCTGTGTGTCTTTGTCTCTGTGGCTCTGTCTCTGTGTCTCTGTCTCTGTGCCTCTGTCTCTGTGCCCCTGTCCATGTGTCTCTGTCTCTGAGTCACTCTCTCTGTGTCCCTGTCTCTGTGTCTCTGTCCCTGTGTCTCCGTCTCTGTGTCTCTGCCTCTGTGTCTCTGTCTCTGTGTCTCTGTCTCCATGGGTCTCTCTCCGTGTCGCTGTCTCTTTGAATCTGTCCCTGTGTACCTGCCTCTGTGTCCATGTCTCTGTGTCTCTGTCCCTGTGCCTCCGTCTCTGTGTCTCTGCATCTGAATCTCTGTCTCTGTGTCTCTGTCCCTGTGTCTCCGTCTCTGTGTCTCTGCATCTGAATCTCTGTCTCTGTGTCTCTGTCCCTGTGTCTCCGTCTCTGTGTCTCTGCATCTGAATCTCTGTCTCTGTGTCTCTGTCCCTGTGTCGCCGTGTCTGTGTCTCTGTCTCCGAATCTCTGTCTCTGTGTCTAAGTCTCTGTGTCTCCGTCCCTGCGTCTCCGTCTCTGTATCTCTGTCTCTGTGTCTCTGTCTCTGTGTCTCTGTCTCTGTGTCTCTGTCTCTGTGTCTCTGTCTCTGTGTCTCTGTCTCTGTGTCTCTGTCTCTGTGTCTCTGGCTCTGTGTCTGTCCCTCTGCATCCGTCTCTGTGTCTCTGTCTCTCTCTCTCGGTGTCCCTGTCTCTGTGTCTCTGTCTCTGTGTCTATGTCTCTGTGTCTCTCTCCCTGTGTATCTGTCTCGGTGTCTCTGTCTCCGTGGGTCTCTCTCCGTGTCCCTGTCTCTGTGTCTCTCTCTATCTCTCTCTGTGTCTCTGTCTCTGTCTCTGTGTCTCTGTCTCTGAGTCTCTGTCTCTGTGTCTCTGTCTCTGTGTCTCTGTCTCGGTGTCTCTGCCCGTGTGTCTCTGTCTCTGTCTCGGTCTCTGTGTCTCTGCCTCTGTATCTGTCTCTGCGTCTCGGTCTCTGCATCTCTGTCTCTGTGTCTCTGTCTCTGAGTCTCTCTCTCTGTGTCCCTGTCTCTGTGTCTCTGTCCTTGTGTCTCCGTCTTTGTGTCACTGTCTCTATGTCTCTGTCTCTGTGTCTATGCATCTGACCGTGTGTCTCTGTGTCTCTGTGTCTGTGAATCTGTCTCTGTGTTTCTGTCTCTGTGTCTATGTCCCTGTGTCTCTGCCTCTGTGTGTCTGCCTCTCTCACTGTGTCTCTGTCTCTGTGACTCTGTCTCTGTGTCTCTGCCTCTGAGTCCCTGTCTCTGTGTCTCTGTTCCTGTGTCTCCGTCTCTGTGTCTCTGGCTCTGTGTCTCTGTCTCTGTGTCCCTGTCTCTGTGTCTCTCTCTCTGTGTCCCTGTGTCTATGCCGCTGTCCGTATGTCTCTGGACCTGTGTCTCCGTCTCTGTGTCTCTGTGTCTGTCCCTGTGTCTCTGTCTCTGAATCTCTGTCATTGTGTCTCTGTCCCTGTGTATCCGTCTCTGTTTCTCTCTCTCTCTGTGTCTCTGTCTCTGTCCCTGTGTGTCCGTCTCTGTGTCTCTCTCTCTGTGTCTCTGTCTCTGTATCTCTGTCTCTGTGTCTCTGTCTCTGTGTCTCTGTCTCTGTCTCAGTGACTCTGTATCTGTGTGCCTGTCTCTGTGTCCCTGTCCCTGTGTCTGTGTCTCTGTGTCTCTGTCTCTGTGTCCCAATCCCTGTGTCTCTGCTTTTGAATCTCTATCCCTGTGTCCCTGTCTCTGTTTCTCCGTCTCCGTGTCTCTGTCTCTGTGTCTCTGTCTCTGTGTCACTGTCTCTGTGTCCCTGTCTCTATGTCCCTGTCTCTGTGTCTCTGTCTTTGTGTCTCTGTCCCTGTATCTCTGTCCCTGTATCTCTGTCTCTGTGTCTCTGTCCATGTTTCTCCGTCTCTGTGTCTCTGTCTCTGTCTCTGTGTGTCCGAGTCTCTGTCTCTGCCTCTCTGTCCCTCTGTCTCCGTCTCTGTGTCTCTGTCACTGTATGTCTGTCTCTCTGACTCTATTTCTGTGTCACTGTCTCTGAATCTCTGTCTCTGTGTCTCTGTCTCGGTGTCTCTGTCTCAGTGTGTCTGTCTCTGTGTCTCTGTCTCTGGGTCTATTTCTCTGTTGTCTCTGTCTCTGAGTCTCTGTCTCTGTGTCTTTGTCTCTGTCTCTGTCTGTGTTTCTCTGTCTCTGAGTCTCTGTCTCTGTGTCCCTGTCTCTGTGTCTCTCTCTCTCTGTCCCCGTGTCTATGCCTCTGTCCGTATGTCTTTGGACCTGTGTCTCCGGCTCTGTGTCCCTGTGTCTGTCCCTGTGTCTCGGTCTCCGAATCTCTGTCATTGTGTCTCTGTCCCTGTGTATCCGTCTCTGTGTCTCTCTCTCTGTGTCTCTGTCTCTGTCCCTGTGTGTCCGTCTCTGTGTCTCTCTCTCTGTGTCTCTGTCTCTGTCTCTGTGTCTCTGTCTCTGAGTCTCTGTCTCTGTGTCCCTGTCTCTGTGTCTCTGTCCCTGTGTCTCCGTCTGTGTGTCTCTGTCTCTGTCTCCGTGTCTCTGCCTCTGTGTCTCTGTCTCTGTGTCTCCGTCTCTGTGTCTATGCCTCTGTCCGTGTGCCTCTGGACCTGTGTCTCCGTCTCTGTGTCTCTGTGTCCGTCCCTGTGTCGCTGTATCTGTGTCTCTGTCTCTATGTCTCTGTCTCTGTCTCTGTGCCTCTGTCTCTGTGAATCTGTCTCTGTGTTTCTGTCTCTGTGTCTCTGTCCCTGTGTCTCCGTCTCTGAGACTCTGTCTCTGAGTCTCTGTCTCTCTGTCTCTGTCTCTGGGTCTATGTCTCTGTGTCTCTGTCTCTGAGTCTCTGTCTCTGTGTCTCTGTCTCTGTCTCTGTCTCTGTCTCTGTGTCTCTGTCTCTGAGTCTCTGTCTCTGTGTCCCTGTCTCTGTGTCTCTGTCCCTGTGTCTCCGCCTCTGTGTCTCTGTCTCTGTCTCCGTGTCTCTGCCTCTGTGTCTCCCCCTCTGTGTCTCTGTCTCTGTGTCTCCATCTCTGTGTCTATGCCTCTGTCCGTGTGCCTCTGGGCCTGTGTCTCCGTCTCTGTGTCTCTGTCCCAGTATCTCTGTCTCTGTGTCTCTGTCTGGGTGTCTCTGCCCCAGTGTCTCCGTCTTTGTGTCACTGTCTCTATGTCTCTGTCTCTGTGTCTATGCCTCTGCGTCTCTGTCCCTGTATCTCTGTCTCTGTGTCTCCGTCTCTGTGTCTATGCCTCTGTCCGTGTGTCTCTGGACCTGTGTCTCCGTCTCTGTGTCTCTGTGTCTGTCCCTGTGTCTCTGTCTCTGTGTCTCTGTCTCTGTGTCTCTGTCCCTGTATCTCTGTCTCTGTGAATCTGTCTCTGTGTCTCTGTCTCTCTCTCTCTCTCGGTGTCTCTGTCTCTGTGTCTCTGTCTCTGTATCTCTGCCTCTGAATCTCTGTCTCTGTGTCCCTGTCTCTGTATCCCTGTCCCTGTGCCACGGTCACTGTATCTCGGTCTCTGGGTCTCTGTCTCTCTGTCTCTGCCTCCGTGTCTCTGTCGCTGTGCCTCTCGGGGTGTATCTCTGTCTTTATGTCTCTGTACTCTGTCTCTATTTCTGTTTCTCTGTGTCTCTATCTCTGTGTCTCTGACTCTGTGTCTCTGTCTCTGTGTCTCTGTCTTTGTCTCTGTCTCTGTGTCTCTGTCTTTGTCTCTGTCTCTGTGTCTCCGTCTCTGTGTCTCTGTCTCTGTGTCTCTGTCTCTGTGACTCTGCCTCTGTGTCCCTGTCTCTGTGTCCCTGTCCCTGTGTCTCTGCCTCTGAATCTCTGTCTCTGTGTCTCTGTCCATGTTTCTCCGTCTGTGTGTCTCTGTCTCTGTCTCTGTGTGTCCGAGTCTCTGTCTCTGCCTCTCTGTCCTTCTGTCTCCGTCTCTGTGTCTCTGTCACTGTGTCCCTTTCTCCGTGGGTCTCTCTCCGTGTTCCTGTCTCTGTGAATCTGTCCACGTGTCTCTGCCTCTGAATCTCTGCCCCTGTGTCCCTGTCTCCGTGTCTCTGTCCTTGTGTCTCCGTCTCTGTGTCTCTGCATCTGAATCTCTGTCTCCGTGCCTCTGTCCCACGGTCTCCGTCTCTGTGTCTCTGTCTCTGTGTCCCTGTCTCTGTGTCCCTGTCCCTGCGTCTCCGTCTCTGTGTCTCTGTCTCTCTCTTTGTGTCTCTTCCTCTGTATCTGTCTCTGCGTCTCCGACTCCGTATCTCTGTCTCTGTGTCTCTGTCTCTGCGTCTCTGTCTCTGTACCTCTGTTTCTGTGTCTATGTCTCTGTGTCTCTCTCCTTGTGTCACGGTCTCTGGGTCTCTGCACCTGTGTCTCCGTCCCTGTCTCTCTGTCTCTGAGTCTCTGTCTCTCTGTCTCTGTCTCTGTCTCTGTCTCTGTGTCTCTGTCTCTGTCTCTGTGTCTCTGTCTCTGAGTCTCTGTCTCTGTGTCCCTGTCTCTGTGTCTCTGTCCCTGTGTCTCCGTCTGTGTGTCTCTGTCTCTGTCTCCGTGTCTCTGCCTCTGTGTCTCTGTCTCTGTGTCTCCGTCTCTGTGTCTATGCCTCTGTCCGTGTGCCTCTGGACCTGTGTCTTCGTCTCTGTGTCTCTGTGTCCGTCTCTGTGTCTCTGTCTCTGTGTCTCTGTCTCCGTGTCTCTGTCTCTGTGTCTCCCCCTCTGTGTCTCTGTCTCTGTGTCTCCGTCTCTGTGTCTATGCCTCTGTCTGTGTGCCTCTGGACCTGTGTCTCCGTCTCTGTGTCTCTTTGTCTGTCCCTGTGTCGCTGTCTCTGTGTCTCTGTCTCTATCTCTCTGTCTTTGTCTCTGTGCCTCCGTCTCTGTGAATCTGTCTCTGTGTTTCTGTCTCTGTGTCACTGTCCCTGTGTCTCCGTCTCTGAGTCTCTGTTTCTCCCACTGTGTCTCTATCTGTGTTTCTCTGTCTCTGTGTCTTTGTCTCTGAGTCTCTGTCTCTGTGTCTCTGTGTCTGTCCCTGTGTCTCCGTCTCTGTATCTCTGCCTCTGTGACTCTGTCTCTGTGTCTCTGTCTCTGTGTCTCTGTCTGGGTGTCTCTGCCCCTGTGTCTCAGTCTTTGTGTCACTGTCTCTATGTCTCTGTCTCTGTGTCTATGCCTCTGACCGTGTGTATCTGTGTCTCTGACTCTGTGTATCTGTCCCTGTATCTCTGTCTCTGTGAATCTGTATCTGTGTCTCTGTCTCTCTCTCTCGGTGTCTCTGTCTCTGTATCTCTGTCTCTGTGTCTCTGTCTCTCTCTCTCTGTGTCTCTGTCTCTGTGTCTCTGTCTCTGTGTCTCTGCCTCCGTGTCACTGTCTCTCTGTCTCTGTCCGGGTGTCTCTGCCCCCGTGTCACCGTCTTTGTGTCACTGTCTCTATGTCTCTGTCTCTGTGTCTATGCCTCTGACAGTGTGTCTCTGTGTCTCTGTCTCTGTATCTCTGCCTCTGTGACTCTGTCTCTATGTCTCTGACCCTGTGTCTCCGTCTCTGTGTCCCTGTCTGTCTCTCTCGGTGTCCCTTTCACTGTGTCTCTGTCTCTGTGTCCCTGTCTCTGTGTCCCTGTCTCCGTGGGTCTCTCTCCGTGTCTCTGTCTCTGTGAATCTGTCCACGTGTCTCTGCCTCTGAATCTCTGCCCCTGTGTCCCTGTCTCTGTGTCTCTGTCCTTGTGTCTCCGTCTCTGTGTCTCTGCATCTGAATCTCTGTCTCCGTGCCTCTGTCCCACAGTCTCCGTCTCTGTGTCTCTGTCTCTGTGTCCCTGTCTCTGTGTCCCTGTCCCTGCGTCTCCGTCTCTGTGTCTCTGTCTCTTCCTTTGTGTCTCTTCCTCTGTATCTGTCTCTGCGTCTCCGACTCCGTATCTCCGTCTCTGTGTCTCTGTCTCTGCGTCTCTGTCTCTGTACCTCTGTTTCTGTGTCTATGTCTCTGTGTCTCTCTCCTTGTGTCACGGTCTCTGTGTCTCCCCCTCTGTGTCTCTGTCTCTGTGTCTCCGTCTCTGTGTCTATGCCTCTGTCTGTGTGCCTCTGGACCTGTGTCTCCGTCTCTGTGTCTCTTTGTCTGTCCCTGTGTCGCTGTCTCTGTGTCTCTGTCTCTATGTCTCTGTCTTTGTCTCTGTGCCTCCGTCTCTGTGTTTCTGTCTCTGTGTCACTGTCCCTGTGTCTCCGTCTCTGAGTCTCTGTTTCTCCCACTGTGTCTCTATCTCTGTTTCTCTGTCTCTGTGTCTTTGTCTCTGAGTCTCTGTCTCTGTGTCTCTGTCTCTGGCGCTATGTCTCTGTGTCTCTGTCTCTGAGTCTCTGTCTCTGTGTCTCTGTCTCTGTCTCTGTCTCTGTCTCTGTGTCTCTGTCTCTGAGTCTCTGCCTCTGTGTCCCTGTCTCTGTGTCTCTCTCTCTGTGTCCCTGTGTCTATGCCTCTGTCCGTATGTCTCTGGAGCTGTGTCTCTCTCTCTGTGTCTCTGTCTTTGTATCTCTGTCTCTGTGTCTCTGTCTCTGTGTGTCTGTCTCTGTCTCAGTGACTCTGTATCTGTGTCCCTGTCTCTGTGTCTCTGTCCCTGTGTCTCTGTCTCTGTGTCTCTGTCTCTGTGTCCCAATCCCTGTGTCTCTGCCTCTGAATCTCTGACCCCGTGTCCCTGTCTGTGTTTCTCCGTCTCTGTGTCTCTGTCTCTGTGTCTCCGTCCCTGTATCTCTGTCTCTGTGAATCTGTATCTGTGTCTCTGTCTCTCTCTCTCGGTGTCTCTGTCTCTGTATCTCTGTCTCTGAGTCTCTGTCTCTCTCTCTCTGTGTCTCTGTCTCTGTGTCTCTGTCTCTGTGTCTCTGCCTCCGTGTCACTGTCTCTGTGTCTCTGTCTGGGTGTCTCTGCCCCTGTGTCTCCGTCTTTGTGTCACAGTCTCTATGTCTCTGTCTCTGTGTCTCTGTCTCTTTGTCTCTGTTTCTGTCTCCCTGTCTCTGTGTCCCTGTCTCTGTGTCTCTGTCTCTGTGTCTATGTCTCTGTGTCTCCCTCCTTGTGTCACGGTTTCTGGGTCTCTGTCCCTGTGTCTCCGTCTCTGTGTCTCTGTCTCTGTCCCTGTGTCTCTGTCTCTGTGTCTCTGTCTCTCTCTCTCTCTGTCTCTGTCTCTGTGTCTCTGTCTCTGTGTCTCTGCCTCCGCGTCACTGTCTCTCTGTCTCTGTCTGGGTGTCTCTGCCCCTGTGTCTCCGTCTTTGTGTCACTGTCTCTATGTCTCTGTCTCTGTGTCTATGCCTCTGACCCTGTGTCTCTGTGTCTCTGTCTCTGTGTCTCTGTCTCTTTGTCTCTGTTTCTGTCTCCCTGTCTCTGTGTCCCTGTCTCTGTGTCTCTGTCTCTGTGTCTATGTCTCTGTGTCTCCCTCCTTGTGTCACGGTTTCTGGGTCTCTGTCCCTGTGTCTCCGTCTCTGTGTCTCTGTCTCTGTCCCTGTGTCTCTGTCTCTGTGTCTCTGTCTCCGTCTCTGTCTCTGTCTCTGTGTGTGTGTCTCTGTCTCTGAGTGTCCGTCTCTGTGACTCTGTCTCTGTCTCTGTCTCTGCCTCTGTCTCTGTTTCTCTTTCTCTGTGTCTCTGTCCCTGTGTCTCCGTCTCTGTATCTCTGCCTCTGTGACTCTGTCTCTGTGTCTCTGTCCCTGTGTCTCCGTCTCTGTCTCCTTCTCTGTGTCTCTGTCCCTGTGTCTCTGTCTATGAGTCACTCTCTCTGTCTCCCTGTCTCTGTGTCTCTGTGTCTGTGTCTCTGCCTTTATGTCCCTGTCTCTGTGTCTCTGTGTCTGTGTCTCTGCCTCTATATCCCTGTCTCTGTGTCTCTGCCTCTGTGTCTCTGTCCCACAATCTCCGTCTCTGTGTCTCTGTCTCTGTGTCTCTGTCTCTGTGTCTCTGTCTCTGTGTCTCTGTCTCTGTGCCTATGTCTCTGTGTCTCTGTCTCTTTGTCTCTGTCCCTGTATCTCTGTCTCTGTGTCTCTGTCTCTGTGTCTCTGCATCTGAATATCTTTCTCTGTGTCTCTGTCCCTGTGTCTCCGTCTCTGTATCTTTGTCCCTGTGTCTCCGTCTCTGTATCTCTGTCTCTGTGTCTCTGTCTCTGTGTCTCTGTCTCTATGTCTCTGTCTCTGTGGCTATGTCTCTGTGTCCCTGTCCCTGTGTCACTGTCTCTGTGACTCTGTCTCCGTGTCTATGCCTCTGTCCGTGTGTCGCCGTCTCTGTGTCTCTGTCTCTGTGTCTCTGTCTCTATGTCTCTGTCTCTGTGCCTCTGTCTCTGTGTCTCTGTCTCTGTGTCTCTGTCTCTGTGTCTCTGTCTCTGTGTCTCTGTCTCTGTGTCTCTGTCTCTGTGTCTCTGTCTCTGTGTCTCTGTCTCTGTGTCTCTGTCTCCGGATCTCTGTCTCTGTGTCTGGGTCTCTGTGTCTCCGTGCCTGCGTCTCCGTCTCTGTGTCTCTGTCTCTGTCTCTGTGTCTCTGCCTCTGTATCTGTCTCTGCGTCTCGGTCTCTGTATCTCTGTCTCTGTGTCTCTGTCTCTGAGTCTCTCTCTCTGTGTCCCTGTCTCTGTGTCTCTGTCCTTGTGTCTCCGTCTCTGTGCCTCCGTCCCTGTGTCTCTGTCTCTGTGTCTCGGTCTCTGTGTCCCTGTCTCTGTGCCTCTGCCTCTTTGTCTCTGTGTCTGTGTCCCTGTCTCTATGTCTCTGTCTCTGTGTCTCTGTCTCTGTCTCTGTCCCTGTGTCTCTATCTCTGAGTCTTTGTCTCTGTGAATCCGTCTCTGTGATTCTGTCTCTGAGTCACTCTCTCTGTGTCCCTGTCTCTGTATCTCTGTCTCTGTGTCTCTGTCTCTGTGTCTCTGTCTCTATGTCTCTGTCTCTGTGGCTATGTCTCTGTGTCCCTGTCCCTGTGTCACTGTCTCTGTGACTCTGTCTCTGTGTCTATGCCTCTGTCCGTGTGTCGCCGTCTCTGTGTCTCTGTCTCTGTGTCTCTGTCTCTATGTCTCTGTCTCTGTGCCTCTGTCTCTGTGTCTCTGTCTCTGTGTCTCTGTCTCTGTGTCTCTGTCTCTGTGTCCCTGTCTCTGTGTCTGTCTCTGTGTCTCTGTCTCCGAATCTCTTTCTCTGTGTCTGGGTCTCTGTGTCTCCGTCCCTGCGTCTCCGTCTCTGTGTCTCTGTCTCTGTCTCTGTGTCTCTGCCTCTGTATCTGTCTCTGCGTCTCGGTCTCTGTATCTCTGTCTCTGTGTCTCTGTCTCTGAGTCTCTGTCTCTGTGTCTCTGTCTCTGTGTCTCTGTCTCTGTGTCTCTGTCTCCGAATCTCTGTCTCTGTGTCTGGGTCTCTGTGTCTCCGTCCCTGCGTCTCCGTCTCTGTGTCTCTGTCTCTGTCTCTGTGTCTCTGCCTCTGTATCTGTCTCTGCGTCTCGGTCTCTGTATCCCTGTCTCTGCGTCTCTGTCTCTGTGTCTATGCCTCTGTCTCTGTGTCTCTGTCCCTGTGTCTCTGTCTCTGTGTCTCGGTCTCTGTGTCTCTGTCTGTGTGTCTTTGTCTCTGTGGCTCTGTCTCTGTGTCTCTGTCTCTGTGCCTCTGTCTCTGTGCCCCTGTCCATGTGTCTCTGTCTCTGAGTCACTCTCTCTGTGTCCCTGTCTCTGTGTCTCTGTCCCTGTGTCTCCGTCTCTGTGTCTCTGCCTCTGTGTCTCTGTCTCTGTGTCTCTGTCTCCATGGGTCTCTCTCCGTGTCGCTGTCTCTTTGAATCTGTCCCTGTGTATCTGCCTCTGTGTCCATGTCTCTGTGTCTCTGTCCCTGTGCCTCCGTCTCTGTGTCTCTGCATCTGAATCTCTGTCTCTGTGTCTCTGTCCCTGTGTCTCCGTCTCTGTGTCTCTGCATCTGAATCTCTGTCTCTGTGTCTCTGTCCCTGTGTCTCCGTCTCTGTGTCTCTGCATCTGAATCTCTGTCTCTGTGTCTCTGTCCCTGTGTCGCCGTGTCTGTGTCTCTGTCTCCGAATCTCTGTCTCTGTGTCTAAGTCTCTGTGTCTCCGTCCCTGCGTCTCCGTCTCTGTATCTCTGTCTCTGTGTCTCTGTCTCTGTGTCTCTGTCTCTGTGTCTCTGTCTCTGTGTCTCTGTCTCTGTGTCTCTGTCTCTGTGTCTCTGTCTCTGTGTCTCTGTCTCTGTGTCTCTGTCTCTGTTTCTCTGTCTCTGTGTCTCTGCCCTAGTGTCTCTGTCTCTGTGTCTCTGTCTCTGTGTCTCTGTCTCTGTCTCTGAGTCTCTGTCTCTGTGCATCTGTCTATGTGTCTCTGCCTCTATGTCTCTGTCTCTATGCCTCTGTCTCTGTCTCTGTATCTCTGTCTCTGTGTCTATGTCTCTGTGTCTCCCTCCTTGTGTCACGGTCTCTGTGTCTCTGTCCATGTGTCTCCGTCTCTGCGTCCCTGTCTCTGTGTCTCTGTCTCCGTGGGTCTCTCTCCGTGTCTCTGTCTCTGTGAATCTGTCCCTGTGTCTCTGCATCTGAATCTCTGCCTCTGTGTCCCTGTCTCTGTGTCTCTGTCCCAGTGTCTCCGTCTCTGTGTCTCTGCATCTGAATCTCTGTCTCTGTGTCTCTCTCCCTGTGTCTCTGTCTCCGAATCTCTGTCTCTGTGTCTCTGTCTCTGTGTCTCTGTCCCTGTGTCTCTATCTCTGTGTCTGTGTATCTGTTGCTATGTCTCTGTGTCTACGTCACTGTCTCTGTGTCTCTGTCTCTGTGTCTCTGCCTACGTGTCTCTGTCCCTGTGTCTATTCCTCTGTGTCTCTGCCTCGGTTTCTCTGTCACTGTGTCTCTGCCTTTGTGTCTCTGCCTCTGTCTCTTTTTCTCTGCCTCCTTATCTGTCTCTGCGACTCCGTCTCTGAGTCTCTGTCTCTGAGTCTCTGTCTCTGTGTCTCTGTCTATGTGTCTCTGTCTCTGTGTCTCTGTCTCTGTGTCTCTGTCTCTGTGTCTCTGTCTCTGTGTCTCTGTCTCTGTGCCTCTCTCCCTGTGTCTCTGTCTCTGAATCTCTGTCATTGTGTCTCTGTCTCTGTGTCTCGGTCTCTGTGTCTCTGTCTGTGTGTCTTTGTCTCTGTGTCTCTGTCTCTGTGTCTCTGTCTCTGTGTCTCTGTCTCTGTCTCTGTCTCTGTCTCTGTTTCTGTCTCTGTCGCTGTCTCTGTCTCTCTCTCTGCCTCTGTCTCTGTTTCTCTTTCTCTGTGTCTCTGTCTCTGTTTCTGTTTCTCTGTGTCCCTGTCCCTGTGTCTCCGTCTCTGTGTCTCTGTCTGTGTCTCTGTGTGCGTGTATCTGTCCCTGAGTCTCTGTCTCTGTGACCCTGTCTCTGTCTTTGTTTCTCTTTCTCTGTGTCCCTGTCTCTGTGTCTCTGTCTCTGTCTCTGTCTCTCCCTCTGTCTCTGTCTCTGTCTCTGTCTCTCTCTCTGTCTCTGTCTCTGTCTCTGTTTCTCTTTCTCTGTGTCTCTGGCTCTGTGTCTGTCCCTCTGCCTCCGTCTCTGTGTCTCTGTCTCTCTCTCTCGGTGTCCCTGTCTCTGTGTCTCTGTCTCTGTGTCTATGTCTCTGTGTCTCTCTCCCTGTGTCTCTGTCTCGGTGTCTCTGTCTCCGTGGGTCTCTCTCCGTGTCTCTGTCTCTGTGTCTCTGTCTCTGTGTCTCTGTCTCTGTGTCTCTGTCTCTGTGTCTTTGTCTCTGTGTCTCTGTCTCATTGTCTCTGTGTCTGTGTCCCTGTCCCTGTGTCTCTGGTCTCTGTGACTCTGTCTCTGTGACTCTGTCTCTGTGTCCCTGTTTCTGTGGCTCTGTCCCTGTGTCTCCGTCTCTGTGTCTCTGTCTCTGTCTCTGTGCGTGTGTCTCTGTCTCTGAGTCTCTGTCGCTGTGTCTCTGTCTCTGTCTCTGTCTCTGTTTCTCTTTCTCTGTGTCTCTGTCGCTGTGTCTCCGTCTCTGTGTCTCTGTCTGTGCCTCTGTCTCTGTGTCTCTGTCTCTGTGTCTCTGTCTCTGTGTCTCTGTCTCTGTGTCTCTGTCTCTGTGTCTCTGTCTCTGTGTCTCTGTCTCTGTGTCTATGGCTCTGTGTCTCTCTCCCTGTGTCTCTGTCTCGGTGTCTCTGTCTCCGTGGGTCTCTCTCCGTGTCTCTGTCTCTGTGTCTCCGTCTCTGTGTCTCTGTCTCTGTATCTCTGTCTCTGTGTCTCTGTCTCTGTGTCTCTGTCTCTGTGTCTCTCTCCTTGTGTCTCTGTCTCGGTGTCTCTGTCTCCGTGGGTCTCTCTCCGTGACTCTGTCTAAGTGTCTCTGTCTCTGTGTCTCTGTCTCTGTGTCTCTGTGTCTGTGTCTTTGTCTCTGTGTCTCTGTCTCTGTGTCTCTGTCTCTGTGTCTTTGTCTCTGTGTCTCTGTCTCTGTGCCTCTGTCTCTGTGCGTCTGTCTCTGTGTCTCTGTCTCCGTGAATATGTCTCCGTGTTTCTGTCTCAGTGTCTCCGTCCCTGTGTCTCTGTCTCTGTTTCTCTGTCTCTGTGTCTCTGTCTCTGTGTCTCTGTCTCTGTGTCTCTGTCTCTGTGTCTCTGTCTCTGTGTCTCTGTCTCTGTATCTCTGTCTCTGTGTCTCTGTCTCTGTGTCTCTGTCTCTGTGTCTCTGTCTCTGTGTCTTTGTCTCTGTGTCTCTGTCTCTGTGTCTCTGTCTCTGTGTCTCTGTCTCTGTGTCTCTGTCTCTGTGTCTCTGTCTCTGTATCTCTGTCTCTGTGTCTCTGTCTCTGTGTCTCTGTCTCTGTGTCTCTGTCTCTGTGTCTCTGTCTCTGTGTCTCTGTCTCTGTGTCTCTGTCTCTGTGTCTCTGTCTCTGTGTCTCTGTCTCTGTGTCTCTGTCTCTGTTTCTATGTCTCTGTGTCTATGTCACTGTCTCTGTGCCTCTGTCTCTGTGTTTCTGCCTCTATGTCTTTGTCTCTGTGTATCTGTCTCTGTGTCTCTGTCTCTGTATCTCCGTTTCTGTGTCTCTCTCCTTGTGTCTCTGTTTCCGAATCTCTGTCTCTGTGTCTGGGTCTCTGTGTCTCTGTCTCTGTGTCTATGTCTCTGTGTCTCTCTCCCTGTGTCTCTGTCCCTGTATCTCCGTCTCTGTGTCTCTGTCTCTGTCTCTGTGCGTGTGTCTCTGTCTCTGAGTCTCTGTCTCTGTGTCTCTGTCTGTGCCTCTGTCTCTGTTTCTCTGTCTCTGTGTCTCTGTCTCTGTGTCTCTATCTCTGTGTCTCTGTCTCTGTGTCTCTGTCTCTGTGTCTCTGTCTCTGTATCTCTGTCTCTGTGTCTCTGTCTCTGTGTCTCTGTCTTTGTTTCTCTTTCTCTGTGTCCCTGTCTCTGTGTCTCTGTCTCTGTCTCTGTCTCTGTCTCTGTCGCTGTCTCTGTCTCTCTCTCTGTCTCTGTCTCTGTTTCTCTTTCTCTGTGTCTCTGTCTCTGTTTCTGTTTCTCTGTGTCTCTGTCCCTGTGTCTCCGTCTGTGTGTCTCTGTCTGTGTCTCTGTGTGCGTGTATCTGTCCCTGAGTCTCTGTCTCTGTGACCCTGTCTCTGTCTTTGTTTCTCTTTCTCTGTGTCCCTGTCTCTGTGTCTCTGTCTCTGTCTCTGTCTCTCCCTCTGTCTCTGTCTCTGTCTCTGTCTCTCTCTCTGTCTCTGTCTCTGTCTCTGTTTCTCTTTCTCTGTGTCTCTGGCTCTGTGTCTGTCCCTCTGCCTCCGTCTCTGTGTCTCTGTCTCTCTCTCTCGGTGTCCCTGTCTCTGTGTCTCTGTCTCTGTGTCTATGTCTCTGTGTCTCTCTCCCTGTGTCTCTGTCTCGGTGTATCTGTCTCCGTGGGTCTCTCTCCGTGTCTCTGTCTCTGTGTCTCTGTCTCTGTGGCGCTGTCTCATTGTCTCTGTGTCTGTGTCCCTGTCTCTGTGACTCTGTCTCTGTGACTCTGTCTCTGTGTTCCTGTTTATGTGTCTCTGTCCCGGTGTCTCCGTCTCTGTGTCTCTGTCTCTGTCTCTGTGCGTGTGTCTCTGTCTCTGAGTCTCGGTCTCTGTGTCTCTGTCTCTGTTTCTCTTTCTCTGTGTCTCTGTCTCTGTTTCTGTTTCTCTGTGCCTCTGTCCCTGTGTCTCCGTCTCTGTGTCTCTGTCTGTGCCTCTGTGTGCGTGTATCTGTCCCTGAGTCTCTGTCTCTGTGTCTCTGTCTCTGTGTCTCTGTCTCTGTGTCTCTGTCTCTGTGTCTCTGTCTCTGTGTCTCTGTCTCTGTGTCTCTGTCTCTGTGTCTCTGTCTCTGTGTCTCTGTCTCTGTGTCTCTGTCTCTGTGTCTGGGTCTCTGTGTCTCTGTCTCTGTGTCTCTGTCACTGTGTCTATGCCTCTGTGTCTCTGTCTCTGTGTCTCTGTCTCTGTGTCTCCGTCTCTGTGTCTCTGTCTCTGTGTCTCTGTCTCTGTGTCTCTGTCTCCATGTCTCTGTCTCTGTGCGTCGGTGTCTGTGTCTCTGTCTGTGTGTCTTTGTCTCTGTGTCTCTGTCTCATTGTCTCTGTGTCTGTGTCCCTGTCTCTGTGTCTCTGTCTCTGCGACTCTGTCTCTGTGACTCTGTCTCTGTGTCCCTGTTTCTGTGTCTCTGTCCCTGTGTCTCCGTCTCTGTGTCTCTCTCTCTGTCACTGTGCGTGTGTCTCTGTCTCTGAGTCTCTGTCTCTGCGTCTCTGTCTCTGTCTCTGTCTCTGTCTCTGTTTCTCTTTCTCTGTGTCTCTGTCCCTGTGTCTCCGTCTCTGTGTCTCTGTGTGTGTCTCTGTCTCTGTGTCTCTGTCTCTGTGTCTCTGTCTCTGTGTCTCTGTCTCTGTGTCTCTGTCTCTGTGTCTATGTCTCTGTGCCTCTGTCCCTGTGTCTCCGTCTCTGTGTCTCTGTCTCTGTGTCTCTGTCTCTGTGTCTCTGTCTCCGTGGGTCTCTCTCCGTGTCTCTGTCTGTGAATCTGTCCCTGTGTCTCCGTCTATGTGTCTCTGTCTCTGAGTCACTCTCTCTGTGTCCCTGTCTCTGTGTCTCTGTCCCTGTGTCTCCGTCTCTGTGTCTCTGTCTCTGTCTCTGTGTCTCTGTCTCTGTGTCTGTGTCTCCGTGGGTCTCTCTCCGTGTCTCTGTCTGTGAATCTGTCCCTGTGTCTCCGTCGATGTGTCTCTGTCTCTGAGTCTCTCTCTCTGTGTCCCTTTTTCTGTGTCTCTGTCCGTGTGTCTCCGTCTCTGTGTCTCTCTCTCTGTCTCTGTGCGTGTGTCTCTGTCTCTGAGTCTCTGTCTCTGCGTCTCTGTCTCTGTCTCTGTCTCTGTCTCTGTTTCTCTTTCTCTGTGTCTCTGTCCCTGTGTCTCCGTCTCTGTGTCTCTGTGTGTGTCTCTGTCTCTGTGTCCCTGTCCCTGTGTCACTGTCTCTGTGTCTATGCCTCTGTCCGTGTGTCTCTGTACCTGTGTCGCCGTCTCCGTGTCTCTGTCTCTATGTCCCTGTCTCTGCGTTTCTGTCTCTGTGTCTCTGTCTCTGTGTCTCTGTCTCTGTGTCTCTGTCTCTGTGTCTCTGTCTCTGTGTCTCTCCCTCTCTGTGTCTCTGTCTCTGTGTCTATGCCTCTGTCTCTGTGTCTCCGTTTCTGTGCCTCTCTCCCTGTGTCTCTGTCTCTGAATCTCTGTCATTGTGTCTCTGTCTCTGTGTCTCGGTCTCTGTGTCTCTGTCTGTGTGTCTTTGTCTCTGTGGCGCTGTCTCATTGTCTCTGTGTCTGTGTCCCTGTCTCTGTGACTCTGTCTCTGTGACTCTGTCTCTGTGTTCCTGTTTCTGTGTCTCTGTCCCTGTGTCTCCGTCTCTGTGTCTCTGTCTCTGTCTCTGTGCGTGTGTCTCTGTCTCTGAGTCTCTGTCTCTGTGTCTCTGTCTCTGTTTCTCTTTCTCTGTGTCTCTGTCTCTGTCTTTGTTTCTCTTTCTCTGTGTCCCTGTCTCTGTGTCTCTGTCTCTGTGTCTCTGTCTCTGTGTCTCTGTATCTGTTTCTATGTCTCTGTGTCTATGTCACTGTCTCTGTGCCTCTGTCTCTGTGTCTCTGCCTCTATGTCTCTGTCTCTGTGTATCTGTCTCTGTGTCTCTGTCTCTGTATCTCCGTTTCTGTGTCTCTCTCCCTCTGTCTCTGTTTCCGAATCTCTGTCTCTGTGTCTGGGTCTCTGTGTCTCTGTCTCTGTATCTCTCTCTCTGTGTCTCTGTCTCTGTGTCTATGTCTCTGTGTCTCTGTCCCTGTGTCACTGTCTCTGTGTCTCTGTCTCTGTGTCTCTGTCCCTGTGTCTCTGCCTCTGTGTCTGGGTCTCTGTGTCTCCGTCCCTGCGTCTCCGTCTCTGTGTCTCTGTCTCATTGTCTCTGTGTCTGTGTCCCTGTCCCTGTGTCTCTGTCTCTGCGACTCTGTCTCTGTGAGTCTGTCTCTGTGTCCCTGTTTCTGTGTCTCTGTCCCTGTGTCTGCGTCTCTGTGTCTCTCTCTCTGTCTCTGTGCGTGTGTCTCTGTCTCTGAGTCTCTGTCTCTGCGTCTCTGTCTCTGTCTCTGTCTCTGTCTCTGTTTCTCTTTCTCTGTGTCTCTGTCCCTGTGTCTCCGTCTCTGTGTCCCTGTCTCTGTGTCTCTGTCTCTGTGTCTCTGTCTCTGTGTCTCTGTCTCTGTGTCTATGTCTCTGTGCCTCTGTCCCTGTGTCTCTGTATCTGAGTCACTCTCTCTGTGTCCCTGTCTCTGTGTCTCTGTCCCTGTGTCTCCGTCTCTGTGTCTCTGTCTCTGTGTCTCTGTCTCTGTGTCTATGTCTCTGTGCCTCTGTCCCTGTGTCTCTGTCTCTGAGTCACTCTCTCTGTGTCCCTGTCTCTGTGTCTCTGTCCCTGTATCTCCGTCTCTGTGTCTCTGTATCTGTTTCTCTGTCTCTATGTCTCTGTCTCTGTGGCTATGTCTCTGTGTCCCTGTCCCTGTGTCACTGTCTCTGTGTCTATGCCTCTGTCCGTGTGTCTCTGTACCTGTGTCGCCGCCTCTGTGTCTCTGTCTCTATGTGCCTGTCTCTGTGTTTCTGTCTCTGTGTCTCTGTCTCTGTGTCTCTGTCTCTGTGTCTCTCTCTCTGTGTCTCTGTCTCTGTGTCTATGCCTCTGTCTCTGTGTCTCTGTCTCCGGATCTCTGTCTCTGTGTCTGGGTCTCTGTGTCTCCGTGCCTGCGTCTCCGTCTCTGTGTCTCTGTCTCTGTCTCTGTGTCTCTGCCTCTGTATCTGTCTCTGCGTCTCGGTCTCTGTATCTCTGTCTCTGTGTCTCTGTCTCTGAGTCTCTCTCTCTGTGTCCCTGTCTCTGTGTCTCTGTCCTTGTGTCTCCGTCTCTGTGCCTCCGTCCCTGTGTCTCTGTCTCTGTGTCTCGGTCTCTGTGTCCCTGTCTCTGTGCCTCTGCCTCTTTGTCTCTGTGTCTGTGTCCCTGTCTCTATGTCTCTGTCTCTGTGTCTCTGTCTCTGTCTCTGTCCCTGTGTCTCTATCTCTGAGTCTTTGTCTCTGTGAATCCGTCTCTGTGATTCTGTCTCTGAGTCACTCTCTCTGTGTCCCTGTCTCTGTATCTCTGTCTCTTTGTCTCTGTCTCTGTGTCTCTGTCTCTATGTCTCTGTCTCTGTGGCTATGTCTCTGTGTCCCTGTCCCTGTGTCACTGTCTCTGTGACTCTGTCTCTGTGTCTATGCCTCTGTCCGTGTGTCGCCGTCTCTGTGTCTCTGTCTCTGTGTCTCTGTCTCTATGTCTCTGTCTCTGTGCCTCTGTCTCTGTGTCTCTGTCTCTGTGTCTCTGTCTCTGTGTCTCTGTCTCTGTGTCCCTGTCTCTGTGTCTGTCTCTGTGTCTCTGTCTCCGAATCTCTTTCTCTGTGTCTGGGTCTCTGTGTCTCCGTCCCTGCGTCTCCGTCTCTGTGTCTCTGTCTCTGTCTCTGTCTCTGTGTCTCTGCCTCTGTATCTGTCTCTGCGTCTCGGTCTCTGTATCTCTGTCTCTGTGTCTCTGTCTCTGAGTCTCTGTCTCTGTGTCTCTGTCTCTGTGTCTCTGTCTCTGTGTCTCTGTCTCCGAATCTCTGTCTCTGTGTCTGGGTCTCTGTGTCTCCGTCCCTGCGTCTCCGTCTCTGTGTCTCTGTCTCTGTCTCTGTGTCTCTGCCTCTGTATCTGTCTCTGCGTCTCGGTCTCTGTATCCCTGTCTCTGCGTCTCTGTCTCTGTGTCTATGCCTCTGTCTCTGTGTCTCTGTCCCTGTGTCTCTGTCTCTGTGTCTCGGTCTCTGTGTCTCTGTCTGTGTGTCTTTGTCTCTGTGGCTCTGTCTCTGTGTCTCTGTCTCTGTGCCTCTGTCTCTGTGCCCCTGTCCATGTGTCTCTGTCTCTGAGTCACTCTCTCTGTGTCCCTGTCTCTGTGTCTCTGTCCCTGTGTCTCCGTCTCTGTGTCTCTGCCTCTGTGTCTCTGTCTCTGTGTCTCTGTCTCCATGGGTCTCTCTCCGTGTCGCTGTCTCTTTGAATCTGTCCCTGTGTATCTGCCTCTGTGTCCATGTCTCTGTGTCTCTGTCCCTGTGCCTCCGTCTCTGTGTCTCTGCATCTGAATCTCTGTCTCTGTGTCTCTGTCCCTGTGTCTCCGTCTCTGTGTCTCTGCATCTGAATCTCTGTCTCTGTGTCTCTGTCCCTGTGTCTCCGTCTCTGTGTCTCTGCATCTGAATCTCTGTCTCTGTGTCTCTGTCCCTGTGTCGCCGTGTCTGTGTCTCTGTCTCCGAATCTCTGTCTCTGTGTCTAAGTCTCTGTGTCTCCGTCCCTGCGTCTCCGTCTCTGTATCTCTGTCTCTGTGTCTCTGTCTCTGTGTCTCTGTCTCTGTGTCTCTGTCTCTGTGTCTCTGTCTCTGTGTCTCTGTCTCTGTGTCTCTGTCTCTGTGTCTCTGTCTCTGTGTCTCTGTCTCTGTTTCTCTGTCTCTGTGTCTCTGCCCTAGTGTCTCTGTCTCTGTGTCTCTGTCTCTGTGTCTCTGTCTCTGTCTCTGAGTCTCTGTCTCTGTGCATCTGTCTATGTGTCTCTGCCTCTATGTCTCTGTCTCTATGCCTCTGTCTCTGTCTCTGTATCTCTGTCTCTGTGTCTATGTCTCTGTGTCTCCCTCCTTGTGTCACGGTCTCTGTGTCTCTGTCCATGTGTCTCCGTCTCTGCGTCCCTGTCTCTGTGTCTCTGTCTCCGTGGGTCTCTCTCCGTGTCTCTGTCTCTGTGAATCTGTCCCTGTGTCTCTGCATCTGAATCTCTGCCTCTGTGTCCCTGTCTCTGTGTCTCTGTCCCAGTGTCTCCGTCTCTGTGTCTCTGCATCTGAATCTCTGTCTCTGTGTCTCTCTCCCTGTGTCTCTGTCTCCGAATCTCTGTCTCTGTGTCTCTGTCTCTGTGTCTCTGTCCCTGTGTCTCTATCTCTGTGTCTGTGTATCTGTTGCTATGTCTCTGTGTCTACGTCACTGTCTCTGTGTCTCTGTCTCTGTGTCTCTGCCTACGTGTCTCTGTCCCTGTGTCTATTCCTCTGTGTCTCTGCCTCGGTTTCTCTGTCACTGTGTCTCTGCCTTTGTGTCTCTGCCTCTGTCTCTTTTTCTCTGCCTCCTTATCTGTCTCTGCGACTCCGTCTCTGAGTCTCTGTCTCTGAGTCTCTGTCTCTGTGTCTCTGTCTATGTGTCTCTGTCTCTGTGTCTCTGTCTCTGTGTCTCTGTCTCTGTGTCTCTGTCTCTGTGTCTCTGTCTCTGTGCCTCTCTCCCTGTGTCTCTGTCTCTGAATCTCTGTCATTGTGTCTCTGTCTCTGTGTCTCGGTCTCTGTGTCTCTGTCTGTGTGTCTTTGTCTCTGTGTCTCTGTCTCTGTGTCTTTGTCTCTGTGTCTCTGTCTCTGTCTCTGTCTCTGTCTCTGTCTCTGTTTCTGTCTCTGTCGCTGTCTCTGTCTCTCTCTCTGCCTCTGTCTCTGTTTCTCTTTCTCTGTGTCTCTGTCTCTGTTTCTGTTTCTCTGTGTCCCTGTCCCTGTGTCTCCGTCTCTGTGTCTCTGTCTGTGTCTCTGTGTGCGTGTATCTGTCCCTGAGTCTCTGTCTCTGTGACCCTGTCTCTGTCTTTGTTTCTCTTTCTCTGTGTCCCTGTCTCTGTGTCTCTGTCTCTGTCTCTGTCTCTCCCTCTGTCTCTGTCTCTGTCTCTGTCTCTCTCTCTGTCTCTGTCTCTGTCTCTGTTTCTCTTTCTCTGTGTCTCTGGCTCTGTGTCTGTCCCTCTGCCTCCGTCTCTGTGTCTCTGTCTCTCTCTCTCGGTGTCCCTGTCTCTGTGTCTCTGTCTCTGTGTCTATGTCTCTGTGTCTCTCTCCCTGTGTCTCTGTCTCGGTGTCTCTGTCTCCGTGGGTCTCTCTCCGTGTCTCTGTCTCTGTGTCTCTGTCTCTGTGTCTCTGTCTCTGTGTCTCTGTCTCTGTGTCTTTGTCTCTGTGTCTCTGTCTCATTGTCTCTGTGTCTGTGTCCCTGTCCCTGTGTCTCTGGTCTCTGTGACTCTGTCTCTGTGACTCTGTCTCTGTGTCCCTGTTTCTGTGGCTCTGTCCCTGTGTCTCCGTCTCTGTGTCTCTGTCTCTGTCTCTGTGCGTGTGTCTCTGTCTCTGAGTCTCTGTCGCTGTGTCTCTGTCTCTGTCTCTGTCTCTGTTTCTCTTTCTCTGTGTCTCTGTCGCTGTGTCTCCGTCTCTGTGTCTCTGTCTGTGCCTCTGTCTCTGTGTCTCTGTCTCTGTGTCTCTGTCTCTGTGTCTCTGTCTCTGTGTCTCTGTCTCTGTGTCTCTGTCTCTGTGTCTATGGCTCTGTGTCTCTCTCCCTGTGTCTCTGTCTCGGTGTCTCTGTCTCCGTGGGTCTCTCTCCGTGTCTCTGTCTCTGTGTCTCCGTCTCTGTGTCTCTGTCTCTGTATCTCTGTCTCTGTGTCTCTGTCTCTGTGTCTCTGTCTCTGTGTCTCTCTCCTTGTGTCTCTGTCTCGGTGTCTCTGTCTCCGTGGGTCTCTCTCCGTGACTCTGTCTAAGTGTCTCTGTCTCTGTGTCTCTGTCTCTGTGTCTCTGTGTCTGTGTCTTTGTCTCTGTGTCTCTGTCTCTGTGTCTCTGTCTCTGTGTCTTTGTCTCTGTGTCTCTGTCTCTGTGCCTCTGTCTCTGTGCGTCTGTCTCTGTGTCTCTGTCTCCGTGAATATGTCTCCGTGTTTCTGTCTCAGTGTCTCCGTCCCTGTGTCTCTGTCTCTGTTTCTCTGTCTCTGTGTCTCTGTCTCTGTGTCTCTGTCTCTGTGTCTCTGTCTCTGTGTCTCTGTCTCTGTGTCTCTGTCTCTGTATCTCTGTCTCTGTGTCTCTGTCTCTGTGTCTCTGTCTCTGTGTCTCTGTCTCTGTGTCTTTGTCTCTGTGTCTCTGTCTCTGTGTCTCTGTCTCTGTGTCTCTGTCTCTGTGTCTCTGTCTCTGTGTCTCTGTCTCTGTATCTCTGTCTCTGTGTCTCTGTCTCTGTGTCTCTGTCTCTGTGTCTCTGTCTCTGTGTCTCTGTCTCTGTGTCTCTGTCTCTGTGTCTCTGTCTCTGTGTCTCTGTCTCTGTGTCTCTGTCTCTGTGTCTCTGTCTCTGTGTCTCTGTCTCTGTTTCTATGTCTCTGTGTCTATGTCACTGTCTCTGTGCCTCTGTCTCTGTGTTTCTGCCACTATGTCTTTGTCTCTGTGTATCTGTCTCTGTGTCTCTGTCTCTGTATCTCCGTTTCTGTGTCTCTCTCCTTGTGTCTCTGTTTCCGAATCTCTGTCTCTGTGTCTGGGTCTCTGTGTCTCTGTCTCTGTGTCTATGTCTCTGTGTCTCTCTCCCTGTGTCTCTGTCCCTGTATCTCCGTCTCTGTGTCTCTGTCTCTGTCTCTGTGCGTGTGTCTCTGTCTCTGAGTCTCTGTCTCTGTGTCTCTGTCTGTGCCTCTGTCTCTGTTTCTCTGTCTCTGTGTCTCTGTCTCTGTGTCTCTATCTCTGTGTCTCTGTCTCTGTGTCTCTGTCTCTGTGTCTCTGTCTCTGTATCTCTGTCTCTGTGTCTCTGTCTCTGTGTCTCTGTCTTTGTTTCTCTTTCTCTGTGTCCCTGTCTCTGTGTCTCTGTCTCTGTCTCTGTCTCTGTCTCTGTCGCTGTCTCTGTCTCTCTCTCTGTCTCTGTCTCTGTTTCTCTTTCTCTGTGTCTCTGTCTCTGTTTCTGTTTCTCTGTGTCTCTGTCCCTGTGTCTCCGTCTGTGTGTCTCTGTCTGTGTCTCTGTGTGCGTGTATCTGTCCCTGAGTCTCTGTCTCTGTGACCCTGTCTCTGTCTTTGTTTCTCTTTCTCTGTGTCCCTGTCTCTGTGTCTCTGTCTCTGTCTCTGTCTCTCCCTCTGTCTCTGTCTCTGTCTCTGTCTCTCTCTCTGTCTCTGTCTCTGTCTCTGTTTCTCTTTCTCTGTGTCTCTGGCTCTGTGTCTGTCCCTCTGCCTCCGTCTCTGTGTCTCTGTCTCTCTCTCTCGGTGTCCCTGTCTCTGTGTCTCTGTCTCTGTGTCTATGTCTCTGTGTCTCTCTCCCTGTGCCTCTGTCTCGGTGTATCTGTCTCCGTGGGTCTCTCTCCGTGTCTCTGTCTCTGTGTCTCTGTCTCTGTGGCGCTGTCTCATTGTCTCTGTGTCTGTGTCCCTGTCTCTGTGACTCTGTCTCTGTGACTCTGTCTCTGTGTCCCTGTTTCTGTGTCTCTGTCCCTGTGTCTGCGTCTCTGTGTCTCTCTCTCTGTCTCTGTGCGTGTGTCTCTGTCTCTGAGTCTCTGTCTCTGCGTCTCTGTCTCTGTCTCTGTCTCTGTCTCTGTTTCTCTTTCTCTGTGTCTCTGTCGCTGTGTCTCCGTCTCTGTGTCTCTGTCTGTGCCTCTGTCTCTGTGTCTCTGTCTCTGTGTCTCTGTCTCTGTGTCTCTGTCTCTGTGTCTCTGTCTCTGTGTCTCTGTCTCTGTGTCTCTGTCTCTGTGTCTATGGCTCTGTGTCTCTCTCCCTGTGTCTCTGTCTCGGTGTCTCTGTCTCCGTGGGTCTCTCTCCGTGTCTCTGTCTCTGTGTCTCCGTCTCTGTGTCTCTGTCTCTGTATCTCTGTCTCTGTGTCTCTGTCTCTGTGTCTCTGTCTCTGTGTCTCTCTCCTTGTGTCTCTGTCTCGGTGTCTCTGTCTCCGTGGGTCTCTCTCCGTGACTCTGTCTAAGTGTCTCTGTCTCTGTGTCTCTGTCTCTGTGTCTCTGTGTCTGTGTCTTTGTCTCTGTGTCTCTGTCTCTGTGTCTCTGTCTCTGTGTCTTTGTCTCTGTGTCTCTGTCTCTGTGCCTCTGTCTCTGTGCGTCTGTCTCTGTGTCTCTGTCTCCGTGAATATGTCTCCGTGTTTCTGTCTCAGTGTCTCCGTCCCTGTGTCTCTGTCTCTGTTTCTCTGTCTCTGTGTCTCTGTCTCTGTGTCTCTGTCTCTGTGTCTCTGTCTCTGTGTCTCTGTCTCTGTGTCTCTGTCTCTGTATCTCTGTCTCTGTGTCTCTGTCTCTGTGTCTCTGTCTCTGTGTCTCTGTCTCTGTGTCTTTGTCTCTGTGTCTCTGTCTCTGTGTCTCTGTCTCTGTGTCTCTGTCTCTGTGTCTCTGTCTCTGTGTCTCTGTCTCTGTATCTCTGTCTCTGTGTCTCTGTCTCTGTGTCTCTGTCTCTGTGTCTCTGTCTCTGTGTCTCTGTCTCTGTGTCTCTGTCTCTGTGTCTCTGTCTCTGTGTCTCTGTCTCTGTGTCTCTGTCTCTGTGTCTCTGTCTCTGTTTCTATGTCTCTGTGTCTATGTCACTGTCTCTGTGCCTCTGTCTCTGTGTTTCTGCCTCTATGTCTTTGTCTCTGTGTATCTGTCTCTGTGTCTCTGTCTCTGTATCTCCGTTTCTGTGTCTCTCTCCTTGTGTCTCTGTTTCCGAATCTCTGTCTCTGTGTCAGGGTCTCTGTGTCTCTGTCTCTGTGTCTATGTCTCTGTGTCTCTCTCCCTGTGTCTCTGTCCCTGTATCTCCGTCTCTGTGTCTCTGTCTCTGTCTCTGTGCGTGTGTCTCTGTCTCTGAGTCTCTGTCTCTGTGTCTCTGTCTGTGCCTCTGTCTCTGTTTCTCTGTCTCTGTGTCTCTGTCTCTGTGTCTCTATCTCTGTGTCTCTGTCTCTGTGTCTCTGTCTCTGTGTCTCTGTCTCTGTATCTCTGTCTCTGTGTCTCTGTCTCTGTGTCTCTGTCTTTGTTTCTCTTTCTCTGTGTCCCTGTCTCTGTGTCTCTGTCTCTGTCTCTGTCTCTGTCTCTGTCGCTGTCTCTGTCTCTCTCTCTGTCTCTGTCTCTGTTTCTCTTTCTCTGTGTCTCTGTCTCTGTTTCTGTTTCTCTGTGTCTCTGTCCCTGTGTCTCCGTCTGTGTGTCTCTGTCTGTGTCTCTGTGTGCGTGTATCTGTCCCTGAGTCTCTGTCTCTGTGACCCTGTCTCTGTCTTTGTTTCTCTTTCTCTGTGTCCCTGTCTCTGTGTCTCTGTCTCTGTCTCTGTCTCTCCCTCTGTCTCTGTCTCTGTCTCTGTCTCTGTCTCTCTCTCTGTCTCTGTCTCTGTCTCTGTTTCTCTTTCTCTGTGTCTCTGGCTCTGTGTCTGTCCCTCTGCCTCCGTCTCTGTGTCTCTGTCTCTCTCTCTCGGTGTCCCTGTCTCTGTGTCTCTGTCTCTGTGTCTATGTCTCTGTGTCTCTCTCCCTGTGTCTCTGTCTCGGTGTATCTGTCTCCGTGGGTCTCTCTCCGTGTCTCTGTCTCTGTGTCTCTGTCTCTGTGGCGCTGTCTCATTGTCTCTGTGTCTGTGTCCCTGTCTCTGTGACTCTGTCTCTGTGACTCTGTCTCTGTGTCCCTGTTTCTGTGTCTCTGTCCCTGTGTCTGCGTCTCTGTGTCTCTCTCTCTGTCTCTGTGCGTGTGTCTCTGTCTCTGAGTCTCTGTCTCTGCGTCTCTGTCTCTGTCTCTGTCTCTGTCTCTGTTTCTCTTTCTCTGTGTCTCTGTCCCTGTGTCTCCGTCTCTGTGTCCCTGTCTCTGTGTCTCTGTCTCTGTGTCTCTGTCTCTGTGTCTCTGTCTCTGTGTCTATGTCTCTGTGCCTCTGTCCCTGTGTCTCTGTATCTGAGTCACTCTCTCTGTGTCCCTGTCTCTGTGTCTCTGTCCCTGTGTCTCCGTCTCTGTGTCTCTGTCTCTGTGTCTCTGTCTCTGTGTCTATGTCTCTGTGCCTCTGTCCCTGTGTCTCTGTCTCTGAGTCACTCTCTCTGTGTCCCTGTCTCTGTGTCTCTGTCCCTGTATCTCCGTCTCTGTGTCTCTGTATCTGTTTCTCTGTCTCTATGTCTCTGTCTCTGTGGCTATGTCTCTGTGTCCCTGTCCCTGTGTCACTGTCTCTGTGTCTATGCCTCTGTCCGTGTGTCTCTGTACCTGTGTCGCCGCCTCTGTGTCTCTGTCTCTATGTCCCTGTCTCTGTGTTTCTGTCTCTGTGTCTCTGTCTCTGTGTCTCTGTCTCTGTGTCTCTCTCTCTGTGTCTCTGTCTCTGTGTCTATGCCTCTGTCTCTGTGTCTCCGTTTCTGTGCCTCTCTCCCTGTGTCTCTGTCTCTGAATCTCTGTCATTGTGTCTCTGTCTCTGTGTCTCTGTCTCTGTGTCTCTGTCTCTGTGTCTCTGTCTCTGTGTCTCTGTCTCTGTGTCTCTGTCTGTGTGTCTTTGTCTCTGTGGCGCTGTCTCATTGTCTCTGTGTCTGTGTCCCTGTCTCTGTGACTCTGTCTCTGTGACTCTGTCTCTGTGTTCCTGTTTATGTGTCTCTGTCCCGGTGTCTCCGTCTCTGTGTCTCTGTCTCTGTCTCTGTGCGTGTGTCTCTGTCTCTGAGTCTCGGTCTCTGTGTCTCTGTCTCTGTTTCTCTTTCTCTGTGTCTCTGTCTCTGTTTCTGTTTCTCTGTGCCTCTGTCCCTGTGTCTCCGTCTCTGTGTCTCTGTCTGTGTCTCTGTGTGCGTGTATCTGTCCCTGAGTCTCTGTCTCTGTGACCCTGTCTCTGTCTTTGTTTCTCTTTCTCTGTGTCCCTGTCTCTGTGTCTCTGTCTCTGTCTATGTCTCTGTCTCTGTCTCTGTCTCTGTCTCTGCGTCTCTGTCTCTGTGTCTCTGTCTCTATGTCTCTGTCTCTGTGCCTCTGTCTTTGTGTCTCTGTCTCTGTGAGCCTGTCTCTGTGTTTCTGTCTCTGTGTCTCTGTCCCTGGGTCTCTGTCTCTCTCACTGTGTCTCTGTCTCTGTTTCTCTGTCTCTGTGTCTCTGTCTCTGTGTCTATGTCTCTGTGTCTCTGTCTCTGTGTCTCTGTCTCTGTGTCTCTGTCTCTGTGTCTCTGTCTCTGTGTCTCTGTCTCTGTGTCTCTGTCTCTGTGTATCTGTCTCTGTGTCTCTGTCTCTGTGTCTCTGTCCCTGTGTCTCTGTCTCGGTGTCTCTGCCCCTGTGTCTCTGTCCCTGTGTCTGTGTCTCGGTGTCTCTGTCTCTGTGTCTCTGTCTCTGTGTCTCTGTCTCTGTGTCTCTGTCTCTGTGTCTCTGTCTCTGTGTCTCTGTCTCTGTCTCGGTCTCTGTGTCTCTATCTCTGAGTCTTTGTCTCTGTGAATCTGTCTCTGTGTTTCTGTCTCTGAGTCACTCTCTCTGTGTCCCTGTCTCTGTGTCTCTGTCCCTGTGTCTTCGTCTCTGTGCCTCTGTCTCTGTGTCTCTGTCTCTATGTCTCTGTCTCTGTGGCTATGTCTCTGTGTCCCTGTCCATGTGTCACTGTCTCTGTGTCTCTGTCTCTGAGTCTCTCTCTCTGTGTCCCTGTCTCTGTGTCTCTGTCCTTGTGTCTCCGTCTCTGTGCCTCTGTCTCTGTGTCTCTGTCTCTGTGTCTCTGTCTCTGTGTCTCTGTCTCTGTGTCTCTGTCTCTGTGTCTCTGTCTCTGTGTCTCGGTCTCTGTGTGTCTGTTCCTGTGTCTCTGTATCTGTCTCTGTGTCTCTGTCTCTGTGTCTCTGTCTCTGTGTCTCTGTCTCTGTGTCTCTGTCTCTGTGTCTCTGTCTCTGTGTCTCTGTCTCTGTGTCTCTGTCTCTGTGTCTCTGTCTCTGTGTCTCTGTCTCTGTGTCTCTGTCTCTGTGTCTCTGTCTCTGTGTCTCTGTCTCTGTGTCTCTGTCTCTGTGTCTCTGTCTCTGTGTCTCTGTCTCTGTGTCTCTGTCTCTGTGTCTCTGTCTCTGTGTCTCTGTCTCTGTGTCTCTGTCTCTGTCTCTGTGTCTCTGTCTCTGTGTCTCTGTCTCTGTGTCTCTGTCTCTGTGTCTCTGTCTCTGTGTCTCTGTCTCTGTGTCTCTGTCTCTGTGTCTCTGTCTCTGTGTCTCTGTATCTGTTTCTATGTCTTTGTGTCTATGTCACTGTCTCTGTGCCTCTGTCTCTGTGTCTCTGCCTCTATGTCTCTATCTCTGTGTATCTGTCTCTGTGTCTCTGTCTCTGTATCTGCGTTTCTGTGTCTCTCTCCCTGTGTCTCTGTTTCCGAAACTCTGTCTCTGTGTCTGGGTCTCTGTGTCTCTGTCTCTGTGTCTCTGTCTCTGTGTCTATGCCTCTGTGTCTCTGTCTCGGTGTCTCTGTCTCTGTGTCTCTGTCTCTGTGTCTCTGTCTCTGTGTCTCTGTCTCTGTGTCTCTGTCTCTGTGTCTCTGTCTCTGTGTCTCTGTCTCTGTGTCTCTGTCTCTGTGTCTCTGTCTCTGTGTCTCTGTCTCTGTGTCTCTGTCTCTGTGTCTCTGTCTCTGTGTCTCTGTCTCTGTGTCTCTGTCTCTGTGTCTCTGTCTCTGTGCGTCGGTCTCTGTGTCTCTGTCTCATTGTCTCTGTGTCTGTGACCCTGTCCCTGTGTCTCTGTCTCTGCGACTCTGTCTCTGAGTCAGTCTCTCTGTGTCCCTGTCTCTGTGTCTCTGTCCCTGTGTCTCCGTCTCTGTGTCTCTGTCTCTGTGTCTCTGTCTCTGTGTCTCTGTCTCTGTGTTTCCGTCTCTGTGTCTCTGTCTCTGTGTCTCTGTCTCTGTGTCTCTGTCTCTGTGTCTCTGTCTCTGTGTCTCTGTCTCTGTGTCTCTGTCTCTGTGTCTCTGTCTCTGTGTCTCTGTCTGTGTGTCTCTGTCTCTCTGTCTCTGTCTCTCTGTCTCTGTCTCTGTGTCTCTGTCTCTGTGTCACTGTCTCTGCGTCTCTGTCGCTGTGTCTCTGTCTCTATGTCTCTGTCTCTGTCTCTGTTTCTCTTTTTCTGTGTCTCTGTGTCTCTGTCTCTGTGTCTCTGTCTCTGTGTCTCTGTCTCTGTGTCTCGGTCTCTGTGTCTCCGTCTCTGTGTCCCTGTCTCTGTGTTTCTGTCTCTGTGTCCCTGTCTCAGTGTCTCTGTCTCCGTGTCTCTATCCCTTTGTCTCTGTCCCCGTCCCTGTGTCTCTGTCTCTGTGTCTCCGTCTCTGTGTCTCCGTCTCTGTGTCTCTGTCTCTGTGTCTCTGTCTCTGTGTCTCTGTCTCTGTGTCCCTGTCTCTGTGTCTCTGTCTCTGTGTCTCTGTCTCTGTGTCTCTGTCTCTGTGTCTCTGTCTCTGTGTCTCTGTCTCTGTGTCTCTGTCTCTGTGTCTCTGTCTCTGTGTCTCTGTCTCTGTGTCTCTGTCTCTGTGTCTCTGTCACTGTGTCTCCGTCTTCGTGTCTCTGTCCCTGTGTCTCCGACTCTGTGTCACTGTCTCTATGTCTGTGCCTCTGTGTCTCTGTGTCTGTGTCTCTGTCACCGTCTCTATGCCTCTGTTCCTATGTCTCTGTCTCTGTGTCTCTGTCTCTGTGTCTCTGTCTCTGTGCCCCTGTCTCTGTGTCTCTGTCTCTGTGTCGCTGTCTCTGTGTCTCTGTCTCTGTGTCTCTGTCTCTGTGCCCGTGTCTCCGTATCTGCGTCTCTGTTTCTGTGTCTATGTCTCTGTGTCTCTGTCTCTCTGTCTCTGTCTCTGTGTCTCTGCCTCCTTGTCTCTGTCTCTGTGTCCCTGTCTCAGTGTTTCTGTCTTTATGTCTCTGTCTCTGTGTCTCTGTCTCTGAGAATCTGTGTCTGTGTCTCTGTCTCTGTCACTGTCTCTGTGTCTCTGTCTCTGTGTCTCGGTCTCTGTGTCTCCGTCTCTGTGTCTATGTCTCTGTGTCTCTCTCGCTGTGTCTCTGTCTCGGTGTCTCTGTCTCCGTGGGTCTCTCTCCGTGTCTCTGTCTCTGTGTCTCTGTCTCTGTGTCTCTGTCTCTGTGTCTCTGTCTCTGTGTCTCTCTCTCTGTGTCTCTGTCTCTGTGTCTCTGTCTCTGTGTCTCTGTCTCTGTGTCTCTGTCTCTGTGTCTCTGTCTCTGTGTCTCTGTCTCTGTCTCTGTGTCTGTGTCTCTGTGTCTCTGTCTCTGTGTCTCTGTCTCTGTGTCTCTGTCTATGTGTCTCTGTCTCTGTGTCTCTGTCTCTGTGTCTCTGTCTCTGTGTCTCTGTCTCTGTGCCTCTCTCCCTGTGTCTCTGTCTCTGAATCTCTGTCATTGTGTCTCTGTCTCTGTGTCTCGGTCTCTGTGTCTCTGTCTGTGTGTCTTTGTCTCTGTGTCTCTGTCTCTGTGTCTCTGTCTCTGTGTCTCTCTCTCTGTCTCTGTCTCTGTCTCTGTCTCTGTCGCTGTCTCTGTCTCTCTCTCTGCCTCTGTCTCTGTTTCTCTTTCTCTGTGTCTCTGTCTCTGTTTCTGTTTCTCTGTGTCTCTGTCCCTGTGTCTCCGTCTCTGTGTCTCTGTCTGTGTCTCTGTGTGCGTGTATCTGTCCCTGAGTCTCTGTCTCTGTGACCCTGTCTCTGTCTTTGTTTCTCTTTCTCTGTGTCCCTGTCTCTGTGTCTCTGTCTCTGTCTCTGTCTCTCCCTCTGTCTCTGTCTCTGTCTCTGTCTCTCTCTCTGTCTCTGTCTCTGTCTCTGTTTCTCTTTCTCTGTGTCTCTGGCTCTGTGTCTGTCCCTCTGCCTCCGTCTCTGTGTCTCTGTCTCTCTCTCTCGGTGTCCCTGTCTCTGTGTCTCTGTCTCTGTGTCTATGTCTCTGTGTCTCTCTCCCTGTGTCTCTGTCTCGGTGTCTCTGTCTCCGTGGGTCTCTCTCCGTGTCTCTGTCTCTGTGTCTCTGTCTCTGTGTCTCTGTCTCTGTGTCTTTGTCTCTGTGTCTCTGTCTCATTGTCTCTGTGTCTGTGTCCCTGTCCCTGTGTCTCTGGTCTCTGTGACTCTGTCTCTGTGACTCTGTCTCTGAGTCCCTGTTTCTGTGGCTCTGTCCCTGTGTCTTCGTCTCTGTGTCTCTGTCTCTGTCTCTGTGCGTGTGTCTCTGTCTCTGAGTCTCTGTCGCTGTGTCTCTGTCTCTGTCTCTGTCTCTGTTTCTCTTTCTCTGTGTCTCTGTCCCTGTGTCTCCGTCTCTGTGTCTCTGTCTGTGCCTCTGTCTCTGTGTCTCTGTCTCTGTGTCTCTGTCTCTGTGTCTCTGTCTCTGTGTCTCTGTCTCTGTGTCTCTGTCTCTGTGTCTCTGTCTCTGTGTCTCTGTCTCTGTGTCTCTGTCTCTGTGTCTATGTCTCTGTGTCTCTCTCCCTGTGTCTCTGTCTCGGGGTCTCTGTCTCCGTGGGTCTCTCTCCGTGTCTCTGTCTCTGTGTCTCCGTCTCTGTGTCTCTGTCTCTGTATCTCTGTCTCTGTGTCTCTGTCTCTGTGTCTCTGTCTCTGTGTCTCTCTCCTTGTGTCTCTGTCTCGGTGTCTCTGTCTCCGTGGGTCTCTCTCCGTGACTCTGTCTCTGTGTCTCTGTCTCTGTGTCTCTGTCTCTGTGTCTCTGTCTCTGTGTCTTTGTCTCTGTGTCTCTGTCTCTGTGTCTCTGTCTCTGTGTCTTTGTCTCTGTGTCTCTGTCTCTGTGCCTCTGTCTCTGTGCGTCTGTCTCTGTGTCTCTGTCTCCGTGAATATGTCTCCGTGTTTCTGTCTCAGTGTCTCCGTCCCTGTGTCTCTGTCTCTGTTTCTCTGTCTCTGTGTCTCTGTCTCTGTGTCTCTGTCTCTGTGTGTCTGTCTCTGTGTCTCTGTCTCTGTGTCTCTGTCTCTGTATCTCTGTCTCTGTGTCTCTGTCTCTGTGTCTCTGTCTCTGTGTCTCTGTCTCTGTGTCTCTGTCTCTGTGTCTCTGTCTCTGTGTCTCTGTCTCTGTGTCTCTGTCTCTGTGTCTCTGTCTCTGTGTCTCTGTCTCTGTGTCTCTGTCTCTGTGTCTCTGTATCTGTTTCTATGTCTCTGTGTCTATGTCACTGTCTCTGTGTTTCTGCCTCTATGTCTTTGTCTCTGTGTATCTGTCTCTGTGTCTCTGTCTCTGTATCTCCGTTTCTGTGTCTCTCTCCTTGTGTCTCTGTTTCCGAATCTCTGTCTCTGTGTCTGGGTCTCTGTGTCTCTGTCTCTGTGTCTATGTCTCTGTGTCTCTCTCCCTGTGTCTCTGTCCCTGTATCTCCGTCTCTGTGTCTCTGTCGCTGTCTCTGTGCGTGTGTCTCTGTCTCTGAGTCTCTGTCTCTGTGTCTCTGTCTGTGCCTCTGTCTCTGTTTCTCTGTCTCTGTGTCTCTGTCTCTGTGTCACTGTCTCTGTGTCTCTGTCTCTGTGTCTCTGTCTCTGTGTCTCTGTCTCTGTATCTCTGTCTCTGTGTCTCTGTCTCTGTGTCTCTGTCTTTGTTTCTCTTTCTCTGTGTCCCTGTCTCTGTGTCTCTGTCTCTGTCTCTGTCTCTGTCTCTGTCGCTGTCTCTGTCTCTCTCTCTGTCTCTGTCTCTGTTTCTCTTTCTCTGTGTCTCTGTCTCTGTTTCTGTTTCTCTGTGTCTCTGTCCCTGTGTCTCCGTCTGTGTGTCTCTGTCTGTGTCTCTGTGTGCGTGTATCTGTCCCTGAGTCTCTGTCTCTGTGACCCTGTCTCTGTCTTTGTTTCTCTTTCTCTGTGTCCCTGTCTCTGTGTCTCTGTCTCTGTCTCTGTCTCTCCCTCTGTCTCTGTCTCTGTCTCTCTCTCTGTCTCTGTCTCTGTCTCTGTTTCTCTTTCTCTGTGTCTCTGGCTCTGTGTCTGTCCCTCTGCCTCCGTCTCTGTGTCTCTGTCTCTCTCTCTCGGTGTCCCTGTCTCTGTGTCTCTGTCTCTGTGTCTATGTCTCTGTGTCTCTCTCCCTGTGTCTCTGTCTCGGTGTATCTGTCTCCGTGGGTCTCTCTCCGTGTCTCTGTCTCTGTGTCTCTGTCTCTGTGTCTCTGTCTCTGTGTCTCTCTCTCTGTGTCTCTGTCTCTGTGTCTCTGTCTCTGTGTCTCTGTCTCTGTGTCTCTGTCTCTGTGCCTCTGTCTCTGTGCGTCTGTCTCTGTGTCTCTGTCTCTGTGAATCTGTCTCCTTGTTTCTGTCTCAGTGTCTCCGTCCCTGTGTCTCTGTCTCTGTTTCTCTGTCTCTGTGCCTCTCTCCCTGTGTCTCTGTCTCTGAATCTCTGTCATTGTGTCTCTGTCTCTGTGTCTCTGCCTCTGTGTCTCGGTCTCTGTGTCTCTGTCTGTGTGTCTTTGTCTCTGTGGCGCTGTCTCATTGTCTCTGTGTCTGTGTCCCTGTCTCTGTGTCTCTGTCTCTGTGGCGCTGTCTCATTGTCTCTGTGTCTGTGTCCCTGTCTCTGTGACTCTGTCTCTGTGACTCTGTCTCTGTGTTCCTGTTTATGTGTCTCTGTCCCGGTGTCTCCGTCTCTGTGTCTCTGTCTCTGTCTCTGTGCGTGTGTCTCTGTCTCTGAGACTCGGTCTCTGTGTCTCTGTCTCTGTTTCTCTTTCTCTGTGTCTCTGTCTCTGTTTCTGTTTCTCTGTGCCTCTGTCCCTGTGTCTCCGTCTCTGTGTCTCTGTCTGTGTCTCTGTGTGCGTGTATCTGTCCCTGAGTCTCTGTCTCTGTGTCTCTGTCTCTGTGTCTCTGTCTCTGTGTCTCTGTCTCTGTGTCTCTGTCTCTGTGTCTCTGTCTCTGTGTCTCTGTCTCTGTGTCTCTGTCTCTGTGTCTGGGTCTCTGTGTCTCTGTCTCTGTGTCTCTGTCACTGTGTCTATGCCTCTGTGTCTCTGTCTCTGTGTCTCTGTCTCTGTGTCTCTGTCTCTGTGTCTCTGTCTCTGTGTCTCTGTCTCTGTGTCTCTGTCTCTGTGTCTCTGTCTCTATGTCTCTGTCTCTGTGCGTCGGTGTCTGTGTCTCTGTCTGTGTGTCTTTGTCTCTGTGTCTCTGTCTCATTGTCTCTGTGTCTGTGTCCCTGTCTCTGTGTCTCTGTCTCTGCGACTCTGTCTCTGTGACTCTGTCTCTGTGTCCCTGTTTCTGTGTCTCTGTCCCTGTGTCTCCGTCTCTGTGTCTCTCTCTCTGTCACTGTGCGTGTGTCTCTGTCTCTGAGTCTCTGTCTCTGCGTCTCTGTCTCTGTCTCTGTCTCTGTCTCTGTTTCTCTTTCTCTGTGTCTCTGTCCCTGTGTCTCCGTCTCTGTGTCTCTGTGTGTGTCTCTGTCTCTGTGTCTCTGCCTCTGTGTCTCTGTCTCTGTGTCTCTGTCTCTGTGTCTATGTCTCTGTGCCTCTGTCCCTGTGTCTCCGTCTCTGTGTCTCTGTCTCTGTGTCTCTGTCTCTGTGTCTCTGTCTCCGTGGGTCTCTCTCCGTGTCTCTGTCTGTGAATCTGTCCCTGTGTCTCCGTCTATGTGTCTCTGTCTCTGAGTCTCTCTCTCTGTGTCCCTGTCTCTGAGTCTCTGTCCTTGTGTCTCCGTCCCTGTGTCTCTGTCTCTGTGTCTCTGTCTCTGTGTCTCTGTCTCTGTGTCTCTGTCTCTGTGTCTCTGTCTCTGTGTCTCTGTCTCTGTGTCTCTGTCTCTGTGTCTCTGTCTCTGTGTCTCTGTCTCTGTGTCTCTGTCTCTGTGTCTCTGTCTCTGTGTCTCTGTCTCTGTGTCTCTGTCTCTGTGTCTCTGTCTCTGTGTCTCTGTCTCTGTGTCTCTGTCTCTGTGTCTCTGTCTCTGTGTCTCTGTCTCTGTGTCTCTGTCTCTGTGTCTCTGTCTCTGTGCGTCGGTCTCTGTGTCTCTGTCTGTGTGTCTTTGTCTCTGTGTCTCTGTCTCATTGTCTCTGTGTCTGTGACCCTGTCCCTGTGTCTCTGTCTCTGCGACTCTGTCTCTGAGTCAGTCTCTCTGTGTCCCTGTCTCTGTGTCTCTGTCCCTGTGTCTCCGTCTCTGTGTCTCTGTCTCTGTGTCTCTGTCTCTGTGTCTCTGTCTCTGTGTCTCTGTCTCTGTGTCTCTGTCTCTGTGTCTCTGTCTCCGTGGGTCTCTCTCCGTGTCTCTGTCTGTGAATCTGTCCCTGTGTCTCCGTCTATGTGTCTCTGTCTCTGAGTCTCTCTCTCTGTGTCCCTGTCTCTGTGTCTCTGTCTCTGTGTCTCTCTCTCTGTGTCTCTGTCTCTGTGTCTATGCCTCTGTCTCTGTGTCTCCGTTTCTGTGCCTCTCTCCCTGTGTCTCTGTCTCTGAATCTCTGTCATTGTGTCTCTGTCTCTGTGTCTCTGTCTCTGTGTCTCGGTCTCTGTGTCTCTGTCTGTGTGTCTTTGTCTCTGTTGCTCTGTCTCATTGTCTCTGTGTCTGTGTCCCTGTCTCTGTGTCTCTGTCTCTGTTTCTGTTTCTCTGTGTCTCTGTCCCTGTGTCTCCGTCTCTGTGTCTCTGTCTGTGTCTCTGTGTGCGTGTATCTGTCCCTGAGTCTCTGTCTCTGTGACCCTGTCTCTGTCTTTGTTTCTCTTTCTCTGTGTCCCTGTCTCTGTGTCTCTGTCTCTGTCTCTGTCTCTGTCTCTGTCGCTGTCTCTGTCTCTCTCTCTGCCTCTGTCTCTGTTTCTCTTTCTCTGTGTCTCTGTCTCTGTTTCTGTTTCTCTGTGTCTCTGTCCCTGTGTCTCCGTCTCTGTGTCTCTGTCTGTGTCTCTGTGTGCGTGTATCTGTCCCTGAGTCTCTGTCTCTGTGACCCTGTCTCTGTCTTTGTTTCTCTTTCTCTGTGTCCCTGTCTCTGTGTCTCTGTCTCTGTCTCTGTCTCTACCTCTGTCTCTGTCTCTGTCTCTGTCTCTGTCTCACTCTCTGTCTCTGTCTCTGTTTCTCTTTCTCTGTGTCTCTGGCTCTGTGTCTGTCCCTCTGCATCCGTCCCTGTGTCTCTGTCTCTCTCTCTCGGTGTCCCTGTCTCTGTGTCTCTGTCTCTGTGTCTATGTCTCTGTGTCTCTCTCCCTGTGTATCTGTCTCGGTGTCCCTGTCTCCGTGGGTCTCTCTCCGTGTCTCTGTCTCTGTGTTTCTCTCTCTCTCTCTCTGTGTCTCTGTCTCTGTCTCTGTGTCTCTGTCTCTGTGTCTCTGTCTCTGTGTCTCTGTCTCTGTGTCTCTTTCTCTGTGTCTCTGTCTCTGTGTCTCTGTCTCTGTGTCTCTGTCTCTGTGTCTCTGTCTCTGTGTCTCTGTCTCTGTGTCTCTGTCTCTGTGTCTCTGTCTCTGTGTCTCTGTCTCTGTGTCTCTGTCTCTGTGTCTCTGTCTCTGTGTCTCTGTCTCTGTGTCTCTGTCTCTGTGTCTCTGTCTCTGTGTCTCTGTCTCTGTGCGTCGGTCTCTGTGTCTCTGTCTGTGTGTCTTTGTCTCTGTGTCTCTGTCTCATTGTCTCTGTGTCTGTGACCCTGTCCCTGTGTCTCTGTCTCTGCGACTCTGTCTCTGAGTCAGTCTCTCTGTGTCCCTGTCTCTGTGTCTCTGTCCCTGTGTCTCCGTCTCTGTGTCTCTGTCTCTGTGTCTCTGTCTCTGTGTCTCTGTCTCTGTGTCACTGTCTCTGTGTCTCTGTCTCTGTGTCTCTGTCTCCGTGGGTCTCTCTCCGTGTCTCTGTCTGTGAATCTGTCCCTGTGTCTCCGTCTATGTGTCTCTGTCTCTGAGTCTCTCTCTCTGTGTCCCTGTCTCTGTGTCTCTGTCTCTGTGTCTCTCTCTCTGTGTCTCTGTCTCTGTCTCTGTCTCTGTCTCTGTCGCTGTCTCTGTCTCTCTCTCTGCCTCTGTCTCTGTTTCTCTTTCTCTGTGTCTCTGTCTCTGTTTCTGTTTCTCTGTGTCTCTGTCCCTGTGTCTCCGTCTCTGTGTCTCTGTCTGTGTCTCTGTGTGCGTGTATCTGTCCCTGAGTCTCTGTCTCTGTGACCCTGTCTCTGTCTTTGTTTCTCTTTCTCTGTGTCCCTGTCTCTGTGTCTCTGTCTCTGTCTCTGTCTCTACCTCTGTCTCTGTCTCTGTCTCTGTCTCTGTCTCACTCTCTGTCTCTGTCTCTGTTTCTCTTTCTCTGTGTCTCTGGCTCTGTGTCTGTCCCTCTGCATCCGTCCCTGTGTCTCTGTCTCTCTCTCTCGGTGTCCCTGTCTCTGTGTCTATGTCTCTGTGTCTCTCTCCCTGTGTATCTGTCTCGGTGTCCCTGTCTCCGTGGGTCTCTCTCCGTGTCTCTGTCTCTGTGTCTCTCTCTCTCTCTCTCTGTGTCTCTGTCTCTGTCTCTGTGTCTCTGTCTCTGAGTCTCTGTCTCTGTGTCTCTGTCTCTGTGTCTCTGTCTCGGTGTCTCTGCCCGTGTGTCTCTGTCTCGGTCTCGGTCTCTGCGTCTCTGCCTCTGTATCTGTCTCTGCGTCTCGGTCTCTGCATCTCTGTCTCTGTGTCTCTGTCTCTGAGTCTCTCTCTCTGTGTCCCTGTCTCTGTGTCTCTGTCCTTGTGTCTCCGTCTCTGTGCCTCTCTCTCTGTATCTCCGTTTCTGTGTCTCCGTCTCTATGTCTATGTCTCCGTCTCTGTGTCTCTCTCTCTGTGTCTCCCCCTCTGTGTCTCTGTCTCTGTGTCTCTGTCTCTGTATCTCTGTCTCTGTCTCTGTCTCCGTGTCTCTGTCTCTGAGTCTCTGTCTCTGTGTCCCTGTCTCTGTGTCTCTCTCTCTGTGTCCCTGTGTCTATGCCTCTGTCCGTATGTCTCTGGACCTGTGTCTCCGTCTCTGTATCTCTGTGTCTGTCCCTGTGTCTTTGTCTCTGAATCTCTGTCATTGTGTCTCTGTCCCTGTGTATCCGTCTCTGTGTCTCTCTCTCTGTGTCTCTGTCTCTGTCCCTGTGTGTCCGTCTCTGTGTCTTTCTCTCTGTGTCTCTGTCTCTGTATCTCTGTCTCTGTGTCTCTGTCTCTGTGTCTCTGTCTCTGTCTCAGTGACTCTGTATCTGTGTCTCTGTCCCTGTGTCTCTGTCTCTGTGTCTCTGTCTCTGTGTCCCAATCCCTGTGTCTCTGTCTCTGTGTCTCTGTCCCTGTGTCTCCGTCTCTGTGTCTCTGTCTCTGTGTCTCTGTCTCTGTGTCTCTGTCTCTGTGTCTCTGTCTCTGTGTCTCTGTCTCTGTGTCTCTGTCTCCGTGGGTCTCTCTCCGTGTCTCTGTCTGTGAATCTGTCCCTGTGTCTCCGTCTATGTGTCTCTGTCTCTGAGTCTCTCTCTCTGTGTCCCTGTCTCTGTGTCTCTGTCTCTGTGTCTCTCTCTCTGTGTCTCTGTCTCTGTGTCTATGCCTCTGTCTCTGTGTCTCCGTTTCTGTGCCTCTCTCCCTGTGTCTCTGTCTCTGAATCTCTGTCATTGTGTCTCTGTCTCTGTGTCTCTGTCTCTGTGTCTCGGTCTCTGTGTCTCTGTCTGTGTGTCTTTGTCTCTGTGGCTCTGTCTCATTGTCTCTGTGTCTGTGTCCCTGTCTCTGTGTCTCTGTCTGGGTGTCTCTGCCCCTGTGTCTCCGTCTTTGTGTCACTGTCTCTATGTCTCTGTCTCTGTGTCTATGCCTCTGTGTCTCTGTCCCTGTATCTCTGTCTCCGTGTCTCCGTCTCTGTGTCTATGCCTCTGTCCGTGTGTCTCTGGACCTGTGTCTCCGTCTCTGTGTCTCTGTGTCTGTCCCTGTGTCTCTGTCTCTGTGTCTCTGTCCCTGTATCTCTGTCTCTGTGAATCTGTCTCTGTGTCTCTGTCTCTCTCTCTCTCTCGGTGTCTCTGTCTCTGTGTCTCTGTCTCTGTATCTCTGCCTCTGAATCTCTGTCTCTGTGTCCCTGTCTCTGTATCCCTGTCCCTGTGCCACGGTCACTGTATCTCGGTCTCTGGGTCTCTGTCTCTCTGTCTCTGCCTCCGTGTCTCTGTCGCTGTGCCTCTCGGGGTGTATCTCTGTCTTTATGTCTCTGTACTCTGTCTCTATTTCTGTTTCTCTGTGTCTCTATCTCTGTGTCCCTGTCTCTGTGTCCCTGTCCCTGTGTCTCTGCCTCTGAATCTCTGTCTCTGTGTCTCTGTCCATGTTTCTCCGTCTGTGTGTCTCTGTCTCTGTCTCTGTATGTCCGAGTCTCTGTCTCTGCCTCTCTGTCCTTCTGTCTCCGTCTCTGTGTCTCTGTCACTGTGTCCCTGTCTCCGTGGGTCTCTCTCCGTGTTCCTGTCTCTGTGAATCTGTCCACGTGTCTCTGCCTCTGAATCTCTGCCCCTGTGTCCCTGTCTCCGTGTCTCTGTCCTTGTGTCTCCGTCTCTGTGTCTCTGCATCTGAATCTCTGTCTCCGTGCCTCTGTCCCACGGTCTCCGTCTCTGTGTCTCTGTCTCTGTGTCCCTGTCTCTGTGTCCCTGTCCCTGCGTCTCCGTCTCTGTGTCTCTGTCTCTCTCTTTGTGTCTCTTCCTCTGTATCTGTCTCTGCGTCTCCGACTCCGTATCTCTGTCTCTGTGTCTCTGTCTCTGCGTCTCTGTCTCTGTACCTCTGTTTCTGTGTCTATGTCTCTGTGTCTCTCTCCTTGTGTCACGGTCTCTGGGTCTCTGCACCTGTGTCTCCGTCCCTGTGTCTCTGTCTCTGAGTCTCTGTCTCTCTGTCTCTGTCTCTGTCTCTGTGTCTCTGTCTCTGTCTCTGTGTCTCTGTCTCTGAGTCTCTGTCTCTGTGTCCCTGTCTCTGTGTCTCTGTCCCTGTGTCTCCGTCTGTGTGTCTCTGTCTCTGTCTCCGTGTCTCTGCCTCTGTGTCTCTGTCTCTGTGTCTCTGTCTCTGTGTCTATGCCTCTGTCCGTCTGCCTCTGGACCTGTGTCTCCGTCTCTGTGTCTCTGTGTCCGTCTCTGTGTCTCTGTCTCTGTGTCTCTGTCTCCGTGTCTCTGTCTCTGTGTCTCCCCCTCTGTGTCTCTGTCTCTGTGTCTCCGTCTCTGTGTCTATGCCTCTGTCTGTGTGCCTCTGGACCTGTGTCTCCGTCTCTGTGTCTCTTTGTCTGTCCCTGTGTCGCTGTCTCTGTGTCTCTGTCTCTATCTCTCTGTCTTTGTCTCTGTGCCTCCGTCTCTGTGAATCTGTCTCTGTGTTTCTGTCTCTGTGTCTCTGTCTCTGTGTCTCTGTCTCCGTGTCTCTGTCTCTTTGTCTCCCCCTCTGTGTCTCTGTCTCTGTGTCTCTGTCTCTGTGTTTCTGCCTCCGTGTCACTGTCTCTATGCCTCTGTCTCTGTGTCTATGCCTCTGACCGTGTGTCTCTGTGTCTCTGTCTCTGTATCTCTGCCTCTGTGACTCTGTCTCTGTGTCTCGGTCTCTGTGTCTCTGTCTGTGTGTCTTTGTCTCTGTGTCTCTGTCTCTTTGTCTCTGTTTCTGTGTCCCTGTCTCTGTGTCCCTGTCTCTGTGTCTCTGTCTCTGTGTCTATGCCCCTGTGTCTCCCTCCTTGTGTCACGGTCTCTGGGTCTCTGTCCCTGTGTCTCCGTCTCTGTGTCTCTGTCTCTGTCCATGTGTCTCTGTCTCTGTGTCTCTGTCTCCGTCTCTGTCTCTGTCTCTGTGTGTGTGTCTCTGTCTCTGAGTCTCCGTCTCTGTGACTCTGTCTCTGTTTCTCTTTCTCTGTGTCTCTGTCCCTGTGTCTCCGTCTCTGTATCTCGGCCTCTGTGACTCTGTCTCTGTGTCTCTGTCTCTGTGTCTCTGTCTGGGTGTCTCTGCCCCTGTGTCTCAGTCTTTGTGTCACTGTCTCTATGTCTCTGTCTCTGTGTCTATGCCTCTGACCGTGTGTATCTGTGTCTCTGACTCTGTGTATCTGTCCCTGTATCTCTGTCTCTGTGAATCTGTATCTGTGTCTCTGTCTCTCTCTCTCGGTGTCTCTGTCCCTGTATCTCTGTCTCTGTGTCTCTGTCTCTCTCTCTCTGTGTCTCTGTCTCTGTGTCTCTGTCTCTGTGTCTCTGCCTCCGTGTCACTGTCTCTCTGTCTCTGTCCGGGTGTCTCTGCCCCCGTGTCACCGTCTTTGTGTCACTGTCTCTATGTCTCTGTCTCTGTGTCTATGCCTCTGACCGTGTGTCTCTGTGTCTCTGTCTCTGTATCTCTGCCTCTGTGACTCTGTCTCTATGTCTCTGACCCTGTGTCTCCGTCTCTGTGTCCCTGTCTCTCTCTCTCGGTGTCCCTTTCACTGTGTCTCTGTCTCTGTGTCCCTGTCTCTGTGTCCCTGTCTCCGTGGGTCTCTCTCCGTGTCTCTGTCTCTGTGAATCTGTCCACGTGTCTCTGCCTCTGAATCTCTGCCCCTGTGTCCCTGTCTCTGTGTCTCTGTCCTTGTGTCTCCGTCTCTGTGTCTCTGCATCTGAATCTCTGTCTCCGTGCCTCTGTCCCACAGTCTCCGTCTCTGTGTCTCTGTCTCTGTGTCCCTGTCTCTGTGTCCCTGTCCCTGCGTCTCCGTCTCTGTGTCTCTGTCTCTTCCTTTGTGTCTCTTCCTCTGTTCTGTCTCTGCGTCTCCGACTCCGTATCTCTGTCTCTGTGTCTCTGTCCCTGCGTCTCTGTCTCTGTACCTCTGTTTCTGTGTCTATGTCTCTGTGTCTCTCTCCTTGTGTCACGGTCTCTGTGTCTCCCCCTCTGTGTCTCTGTCTCTGTGTCTCCGTCTCTGTGTCTATGCCTCTGTCTGTGTGCCTCTGGACCTGTGTCTCCGTCTATGTGTCTCTTTGTCTGTCCCTGTGTCGCTGTCTCTGTGTCTCTGTCTCTATGTCTCTGTCTTTGTCTCTGTGCCTCCGTCTCTGTGAATCTGTCTCTGTGTTTCTGTCTCTGTGTCACTGTCCCTCTGTCTCCGTCTCTGAGTCTCTGTTTCTCCCACTGTGTCTCTATCTCTGTTTCTCTGTCTCTGTGTCTTTGTCTCTGAGTCTCTGTCTCTGTGTCTCTGTCTCTGTGTCTCTGTCTCTGTGTCCCAATCCCTGTGTCTCTGCCTCTGAATCTCTGACCCCGTGTCCCTGTCTGTGTTTCTCCGTCTCTGTGTCTCTGACTCTGTGTCTCCGTCCCTGTATCTCTGTCTCTGTGAATCTGTATCTGTGTCTCTGTCTCTCTCTCTCGGTGTCTCTGTCTCTGTATCTCTGTCTCTGAGTCTCTGTCTCTCTCTCTCTGTGTCTCTGTCTCTGTGTCTCTGTCTCTGTGTCTCTGCCTCCGTGTCACTGTCTCTGTGTCTCTGTCTGGGTGTCTCTGCCCCTGTGTCTCCGTCTTTGTGTCACAGTCTCTATGTCTCTGTCTCTGTGTCTATGCCTCTGACCGTGTGTCTCTGTGTCTCTGTCTCTGTATCTCTGCCTCTGTGACTCTGTCTCTGTGTCTCGGTCTCTGTGTCTCTGTCTGTGTGTCTTTGTCTCTGTGTCTCTGTCTCTTTGTCTCTGTTTCTGTGTCCCTGTCTCTGTGTCCCTGTCTCGGTGTCTCTGTCTCTGTATCTCTGTCTCTGCGTCTCTGTCTCTCTCTCTCTCTGTCTCTGTCTATGTGTCTCTGTCTCTGTGTCTCTGCCTCCGCGTCACTGTCTCTCTGTCTCTGTCTGGGTGTCTCTGCCCCTGTGTCTCCGTCTTTGTGTCACTGTCTCTATGTCTCTGTCTCTGTGTCTATGCCTCTGACCCTGTGTCTCTGTCTCTGTGTCTCTGTCTCTTTGTCTCTGTTTCTGTCTCCCTGTCTCTGTGTCCCTGTCTCTGTGTCTCTGTCTCTGTGTCTATGTCTCTGTGTCTCCCTCCTTGTGTCACGGTTTCTGGGTCTCTGTCCCTGTGTCTCCGTCTCTGTGTCTCTGTCTCTGTCCCTGTGTCTCTGTCTCTGTGTCTCTGTCTCCGTCTCTGTCTCTGTATCTGTGTGTGTGTCTCTGTCTCTGAGTCTCCGTCTCTGTGACTCTGTCTCTGTCTCTGTCTCTGCCTCTGTCTCTGTTTCTCTTTCTCTGTGTCTCTGTCCCTGTGTCTCCGTCTCTGTATCTCTGCCTCTGTGACTCTGTCTCTGTGTCTCTGTCCCTGTGTCTCCGTCTCTGTCTCCTTCTCTGTGTCTCTGTCCCTGTGTCTCTGTCTATGAGTCACTCTCTCTGTCTCCCTGTCTCTGTGTCTCTGTGTCTGTGTCTCTGCCTCTATGTCCCTGTCTCTGTGTCTCTGTGTCTGTGTCTCTGCCTCTATATCCCTGTCTCTGTGTCTCTGCCTCTGTGTCTCTGTCCCACAATCTCCGTCTCTGTGTCTCTGTCTCTGTGTCTCTGTCTCTGTGTCTCTGTCTCTGTGTCTCTGTCTCTGTGTCTCTGTCTCTGTGCCTATGTCTCTGTGTCTCTGTCTCTTTGTCTCTGTCCCTGTATCTCTGTCTCTGTGTCTCTGTCTCTGTGTCTCTGCATCTGAATCTCTGTCTCTGTGTCTCTGTCCCTGTGTCTCCGTCTCTGTGTCACTGCATCTGAATCTCTGTCTCTGTGTCCCTGTCCCTGTGTCTCCGTCGGGGGTGTCCCACTTGGACGTCGACCGATTGGACGCCACCCGATTGGACGGTCCCGATTGGACGCGTCCCGTTTGGACGCGTCCCGATTGGACGTCTTCCACTTCGAAGCGGTGCCGATTGAACACTAATTTCCCTTACGTTAGGCTATGTTAGGTGGAGTTAGGTTATTTTAGGTTCTGTTAGGCCTGGTTAGGTCTTATCTGCACCGCTTTGAATTCGAACGCGTCCAATCGGGAAGCGTCCAAACGGGATGCGTCCAAACAGCACGCGTCCGATCGGGACGCGTCCAAACGGTCGACGTCCAAGTGGGCATCACTCGTCTCCGTCTCTGTGTCTCTGCATCTGAATCTCTGTCTCTGTGTCTCTGTCCCGCAGTCTCCGTCTCTGTGTCTCTGTCCCACAGTCTCCGTCTCTGTGTCTCTGTCTCTATGTCTCTGTCTCTATGTCTCTGTCTCTGTGCCTCTGTCTCTGTGTCTCTGTCTCTGTGTCTCTGTCTCTGTGTCTCTGTCTCTGTGTCTCTGTGTCTCTGTCTCTGTGTCTCTGTCTCTGTGTCTCTGTCTCTGTGTCTCTGTCTCCGAATCTCTGTCTCTGTGTCTGGGTCTCTGTGTCTCCGTGCCTGCGTCTCCGTCTCTGTGTCTCTGTCTCTGTCTCTGTGTCTCTGCCTCTGTATCTGTCTCTGCGTCTCGGTCTCTGTATCTCTGTCTCTGTGTCTCTGTCTCTGAGTCTCTCTCTCTGTGTCCCTGTCTCTGTGTCTCTGTCCTTGTGTCTCCGTCTCTGTGCCTCCGTCCCTGTGTCTCTGTCTCTGTGTCTCGGTCTCTGTGTCCCTGTCTCTGTGCCTCTGCCTCTTTGTCTCTGTGTCTGTGTCCCTGTCTCTTTGTCTCTGTCTCTGTGTCTCTGTCTCTGTCTCTGTCCCTGTGTCTCTATCTCTGAGTCTTTGTCTCTGTGAATCCGTCTCTGTGTTTCTGTCTCTGAGTCACTCTCTCTGTGTCCCTGTCTCTGTATCTCTGTCTCTGTGTCTCTGTCTCTGTGTCTCTGCCTCTATGTCTCTGTCTCTGTGGCTATGTCTCTGTGTCCCTGTCCCTGTGTCACTGTCTCTGTGACTCTGTCTCTGTGTCTATGCCTCTGTCCGTGTGTCGCCGTCTCTGTGTCTCTGTCTCTGTGTCTCTGTCTCTATGTCTCTGTCTCTGTGCCTCTGTCTCTGTGTCTCTGTCTCTGTGTCTCTGTCTCTGTGTCTCTGTCTCTGTGTCTCTGTCTCTGTGTCTCTGTCTCTGTGTCTGTCTCTGTGTCTCTGTCTCCGAATATCTTTCTCTGTGTCTGGGTCTCTGTGTCTCCGTCCCTGCGTCTCCGTCTCTGTGTCTCTGTCTCTGTCTCTGTGTCTCTGCCTCTGTATCTGTCTCTGCGTCTCGGTCTCTGTATCTCTGTCTCTGTGTCTCTGTCTCTGAGTCTCTGTCTCTGTGTCTCTGTCTCTGTGTCTCTGTCTCTGTGTCTCTGTCTCCGAATCTCTGTCTCTGTGTCTGGGTCTCTGTGTCTCCGTCCCTGCGTCTCCGTCTCTGTGTCTCTGTCTCTGTCTCTGTGTCTCTGCCTCTGTATCTGTCTCTGCGTCTCGGTCTCTGTATCCCTGTCTCTGCGTCTCTGTCTCTGTGTCTCTGTCTCTGTGTCTCTGTCTCTGTCTCTGTCCCTGTGTCTCTATCTCTGAGTCTTTGTCTCTGTGAATCCGTCTCTGTGTTTCTGTCTCTGAGTCACTCTCTCTGTGTCCCTGTCTCTGTATCTCTGTCTCTGCGTCTCTGTCTCTATGTCTCTGTCTCTGTGGCTATGTCTCTGTGTCCCTGTCCCTGTGTCACTGTCTCTGTGTCTATGCCTCTGTCCGTGTGTCTCTGTACCTGTGTCGCCGTCTATGTGTCTCTGTCTCTATGTCCCTGTCTCTGTGTTTCTGTCTCTGTGTCTCTGTCTCTGTGTCTCTGTCTCTGTGTCACTCTCTCTGTGTCTCTGCCTCTGTGTCTATGCCTCTGTCTCTGTGTCTCTGTCCCTGTGTCTTTGTCTCTGTGGCTCTGTCTCTGTGTCTCTGTCTCTGTGCCTCTGTCTCTGTGCCCCTGTCCATGTGTCTCTGTCTCTGAGTCACTCTCTCTGTGTCCCTGTCTCTGTGTCTCTGTCCCTGTGTCTCCGTCTCTGTGTCTCTGCCTCTGTGTCTCTGTCTCTGTGTCTCTGTCTCCATGGGTCTCACTCCGTGTCGCTGTCTCTTTGAATCTGTCCCTGTGTATCTGCCTCTGTGTCCATGTCTCTGTGTCTCTGTCCCTGTGCCTCCGTCTCTGTGTCTCTGCATCTAAATCTCTGTCTCTGTGTCTCTGTCCCTGTGTCTCCGTCTCTGTGTCCCTGTCTCTGTGTCTCTGTCTCTGTGTCTCTGTCTCTATGTCTCTGTATGTCTGTATCTCTGCCTCTGTGTCTCTTTCTCTGTGTCTGTGTCTCTGTCTCTGTGTTTCTGTCCCTGTGCCCGGTCTTCCTGTCTCTGTCCCTGTGTCTCCGTCTCTGTGTCTCCGTCTCTGTGTCTCTGTCTCTGTGTCCCTGTCTCTGTGTCTCTGTCTCTGTGTCTCTGTCTCTATGTCTCTGTATGTCTGTATCTCTGCCTCTGTGTCTCTGTCTCTGTGTCTGTGTCTCTGTCTCTGTCTCCGTGTCACTGTCTCTGAGTATTTGCCTCTATGTCCCTGTCTCTGTATCTCTGTCCCTATGTCTCCGTCTCTGTGGCTCTGTCTCTGTGTCTGTGTCTCTGTGCCTCTGTCTCTGTGTCTCTGTCTCTGTGTCTCTGTCTCTGTGTCTCTGTCTCTGTGTCTCTGTCTCTGTGTCTCTGTCTCTGTGTCTCTGTCTCTGTGTCTCTGTCTCCGAATCTCTGTCTCTGTGTCTGGGTCTCTGTGTCTCCGTCCCTGCGTCTCCGTCTCTGTGTCTCTGTCTCTGTGTCTCTGTCTCTGTGTCTCTGTCTCTGTCTTTGTCTCTGTTTCTCTTTCTCTGTGTCTCTGTCCCAGTGTCTCCGTCTCTGTGTCTCTGTCTCTGTGTTTCTGTCTCTGAGTCGCTCTCTCTCTGTCCCTGTCTCTGTGTCTCTGTCCTTGCGTCTCTGTCTCTGTGTCTATGTCTCTGTGTCTCTGTCCCTGTGTCTCTGTCTCTGTGTCTCTGTCTCTGCGTCTCTGTCTCTGTGTCTCTGTCTCTGTGTCTCTGTCTCTGTCTCTGTGTCTCTGTCTCTGTGTCTATGTCTCTGTGTCTCTGTCTCTGTCTCTGTGTCTCCGTCTCTGTGTCTCTGTGTCCCTGTCTCTGTGTCTCTGTCTCTGTGTCTCTGTCTCTATGTCTCTGTATGTCTGTATCTCTGCCTCTGTGTCTCTTTCTCTGTGTCTGTGTCTCTGTCTCTGTGTCTCTGTCTCTATGTCTCTGTATGTCTGTATCTCTGCCTCTGTGTCTCTTTCTCTGTGTCTGTGTCTCTGTCTCTGTGTTTCTGTCCCTGTGCCCGGTCTTCCTGTCTCTGTCCCTGTGTCTCCGTCTCTGTGTCTCCGTCTCTGTGTCTCTGTCTCTGTGTCCCTGTCTCTGTGTCTCTGTCTCTGTGTCTCTGTCTCTATGTCTCTGTATGTCTGTATCTCTGCCTCTGTGTCTCTTTCTCTGTGTCTGTGTCTCTGTCTCTGTGATTCTGTCCCTGTGCCCGGTCTTCCTGTCTCTGTCCCTGTGTCTCCGTCTCTGTGTCTCTGTCTCTGTTTCTCTGTCTCTGTGTCTCTGTCTCTGTGTCTCTGTCTCTGTGTCTCTGTCTCTGTGTCCCTGTCTCTGTGTCTCTGCCTCTGTGTCTCTGTCTCTGTGTCTGTGTCTCTGTCTCTGTCTCCGTGTCTCTGTCTCTGAGTATTTGCCTCTATGTCTCTGTCTCTGTATCTCTGTCCCTATGTCTCCGTCTCTGTGGCTCTGTCTCTGTGTCTGTGTCTCTGTCTCTGTGTGTGTGTCTCTGTATCTGTCCCTGTGTGTGTGTCTCTGTCTCTGAGTCTCTGTCTCTGTGTCTCTGTGTCTGTCTCTGTCTCTGTTTCTCTTTCTCTGTGTCTCTGTCTCTGTGTCTCTGTCCCTGTGTCTCCGTATCTGTGTCACTGTATCTATGTCTGTGCCTCTGTGTCTCTGTGTCTGTGTCTCTGTCACCGTCTCTGTGCCTGTGTTTCTATGTCTCTGTCTCTGTGTCTCTGTCTCTGTGTCTCTGTCACTGTGTCTCTGTCTCTGTGTCTCTGTGTCTCTGTCTCTGTGTCTCTGTCTCTGTGTCTCTGTCTCTGTGTCTCTGTCTCTGTGTATCTGTCTCTGTGTCTCTGTCTCTGTCTCTGTCTCTGTGTCTCTGTCTCTGTGTCTCGGTCTCTGTGCCTCCGTCTCTGTGTCCCAGTCTCTGTGTTTCTGACTCTGTGTCCCTGTCTCAGTGTCTCTGTCTCCGTGTCTCTGTCTCCTTGTCTCTGTCCCCGTCCTTGTGTCTCTGTCTCTGTGTCTCCGTCTCTGTGTCTCTGTCTCTGTGTGTCTGTCTCTGTGTCTCTGTCTCTGTGTCTCTGTCTCTGTGTCTCTGTCTCTGTGTCTCTGTCTCCGAATCTCTGTCTCTGTGTCTGGGTCTCTGTGTCTCCGTCCCTGCGTCTCCGTCTCTGTGTCTCTGTCTCTGTGTCTCTGTCTCTGTGTCTCTGTCTCTGTGTCTCTGTCTCTGTCTTTGTCTCTGTTTCTCTTTCTCTGTGTCTCTGTCCCAGTGTCTCCGTCTCTGTGTCTCTGTCTCTGTGTTTCTGTCTCTGAGTCGCTCTCTCTCTGTCCCTGTCTCTGTGTCTCTGTCCTTGCGTCTCTGTCTCTGTGTCTATGTCTCTGTGTCTCTGTCCCTGTGTCTCTGTCTCTGTGTCTCTGTCTCTGCGTCTCTGTCTCTGTGTCTCTGTCTCTGTGTCTCTGTCTCTGTCTCTGTGTCTCTGTCTCTGTGTCTCTGTCTCTGTGTCTCTGTCTCTGTCTCTGTGTCTCCGTCTCTGTGTCTCTGTATCTTTGTCTCTGTCTCTGTTTCTCTGTCTCTGTGTCTCTGTCTCTGTGTCTCTGTCTCTGTGTCTCTGTCTCTGTGTCCCTGTCTCTGTGTCTCTGTCTCTGTGTCTCTGTCTCTATGTCTCTGTATGTCTGTATCTCTGCCTCTGTGTCTCTTTCTCTGTGTCTGTGTCTCTGTCTCTGTGTTTCTGTCCCTGTGCCCGGTCTTCCTGTCTCTGTCCCTGTGTCTCCGTCTCTGTGTCTCCGTCTCTGTGTCTCTGTCTCTGTGTCCCTGTCTCTGTGTCTCTGTCTCTGTGTCTCTGTCTCTATGTCTCTGTATGTCTGTATCTCTGCCTCTGTGTCTCTATCTCTGTGTCTGTGTCTCTGTCTCTGTCTCCGTGTCTCTGTCTCTGAGCATTTGCCTCTATGTCCCTGTCTCTGTATCTCTGTCCCTATGTCTCCGTCTCTGTGGCTCTGTCTCTGTGTCTGTGTCTCTGCCTCTGTGTGTGTGTCTCTGTATCTGTCCCTGTGTGTGTGTCTCTGTCTCTGAGTCTCTGTCTCTGTGTCTCTGTGTCTGTCTCTGTCTCTGTTTCTCTTTCTCTGTGTCTCTGTCTCTCTGTCTCTGTCCCTGTGTCTCCGTATCTGTGTCACTGTATCTATGTCTGTGCCTCTGTGTCTCTGTGTCTGTGTCTCTGTCACCGTCTCTGTGCCTGTGTTTCTATGTCTCTGTCTCTGTGTCTCTGTCTCCGTGTCTCTGTCTCTGTGTATCAGTCTCTGTGTCTCTGTCTCTGTGTCTCTGTCACTGTGTCTCTGTCTCTGTGTCTCTGTGTCTCTGTCTCTGTGTCTCTGTCTCTGTGTCTCTGTCTCTGTGTCTCTGTCTCTGTGTCTCTGTCTCTGTCTCTGTCTCTGTGTCTCTGTCTCTGTGTCTCGGTCTCTGTGCCTCCGTCTCTGTGTCCCAGTCTCTGTGTTTCTGACTCTGTGTCCCTGTCTCAGTGTCTCTGTCTCCGTGTCTCTGTCTCCTTGTCTCTGTCCCCGTCCTTGTGTCTCTGTCTCTGTGTCTCCGTCTCTGTGTCTCTGTCTCTGTGTCTCTGTCTCTGTGTCTCTGTCTCTGTGTCTCTGTCTCTGTTTCTCTGTCTCTGTGTCTCTGCCCTAGTGTCTCTGTCTCTGTGTCTCTGTCTCTGTGTCTCTGTCTCTGTGCCCGTGTCTCCGTATCTGTGTCTCTGTCTCTGTGTCTCTGCCTCCGTGTCTCTGTCTCTGTGTCCCTGTCTCTGTGTTTCTGTCTTTATGTCTCTGTCTCTGAGAATCTGTGTCTGTGTCTCTGTCTCTGTCTCTGTCTCTGTGTCTCTGTCTCTGTGTCCCGGTCTCTGTGTCTCCGTCTCTGTGTCCCTGTCTCTGTGTTTCTGTCTCTGTGTCCCTGTCTCAGTGTCTCTGTCCCCGTGTCTCTGTCTCTTTGTCTCTGTCCCCGTCCCTGTGTCTCTGTCTCTGTGTCTCTGTCTCTGTGTCTCTGTCACTGTGTCTCCGTCTTCGTGTCTCTGTCCCCGTGTCTCCGACTCTGTGGCACTGTCTCTATGTCTGTGCCTCTGTGTCTCTGTGTCTGTGTCTCTGTCACCGTCTCGATGCCTCTGTTTCTCTGTCTCTGTCTCTGTGTCTCTGTCTCTGTGTCTCTGTCTCTGTGTCCCTGTCTCTGTGTCTCTGTCACTGTGTCTCTGTCTCTGCGTCTCTGTCTCTGTGTATCAGTCTCTGTGTCTCTGTCTCTATGGCTCTCTATGTCTGTATCTCTGCCTCTCTGTCTCTGTCTCTGTGTCTGTGTCTCTGTCTCTGTCTCCGTGTCTCTGTCTCTGAGTATTTGCCTCTATGTCCCTGTCTCTGTATCTCTGTCCCTATGTCTCCGTCTCTGTGGCTCTGTCTCTGTGTCTGTGTCTCTGTCTCTGTGTGTGTGTCTCTGTATCTGTCCCTGTGTGTGTGTCTCTGTCTCTGAGTCTCTGTCTCTGTGTCTCTGTGTCTGTCTCTGTCTCTGTTTCTCTTTCTCTGCGTCTCTGTCTCTGTGTCTCTGTCCCTGTGTCTCCGTATCTGTGTCACTGTATCTATGTCTGTGCCTCTGTGTCTCTGTGTCTGTGTCTCTGTCACCGTCTCTGTGCCTCTGTTTCTATGTCTCTGTCTCTGTGTCTCCGTCTCTGCGTGTTTGTCGCTGTGTCCCTGTCTCTGTGTCTCTGTCTCTGTGCCTCTGTCTCTCTGTCTCCGTCTCTGTGTCTTTGTCTCTGTGTCTCTGTCTCTGTGTCTCTGTCTCTGTGTCTCTGTCTCTGTGTTTCCGTCTCTGTGTCTCTGTCACTGCGTCTCTGTCTCTGTGTCTCTGTCTCTGTGTCTCTGTCTCTGTGTCTCTGTCTCTGTGTCTCTGTCTCTGTGTCTCTGTCTCTGTGTCTCTGTCTCTGTGTTTCCGTCCCTGTGTCTCTGTCACTGTGTCTCTGTCTCTGTGTCTCTGTCTCTGTGTCTCTGTCTCTGTGTCTCTGTCTCTGTGCCTCTGTCTCAGTGTCTCCGTCTCTGTGCCTCTGTCTCCGTGTCTATGTGTCTGAGTCTCTGTCTCTGTTTCTCTGTCTCTGTGTCTCTGTCTCTGTGTATCTGTCTCTGTGTCTCTGTCTCTGTGTCCCTGTCTCTGTGTTTCCGTCTCTGTGTCTCTGTCACTGTGTCTCTGTCTGTGTGTCTCTATCTCTGAGTCCTTGCCCCTATGTCCCTGTCTCTGTATCTCTGTCCCTATGTCTCCGTCTCTGTGGCTCTGTCTCTGTGTCTCTGTCTCTGTGTGTGCGTCCCTGGGTCTGTCCCTGTGTGTGTGTCTCTGTCTCTGTCTCTGTTTCTCTTTCTCTGTGTCTCTGTCTCTGTCTCTGTTTCTCTTTCTCTGTGTCTCTGTCTCTGTGTCTCTGTCCCTGTGTCTCCGTCTCTGTGTCTCTCTCTCTCTGTGTCTCTGTCGACGTTATCTGTCTCTGTGTCTCTGTCTCTGTGTCTCTGTCGATTTGTGTCCGTCTCTGTGTCTCTATCTCGCTCTCTCTCTGTGTCCCTGTCTCTGTGTCTCAGTCTCTGTGTCTCTGTCTATGTGTCTCTGTCTCTATGTCTCTGTCTCTGTCTCTGTTCCTCTTTCCCTGTGTCTCTGTGTCTCTCTCTCTGTGTCTCTGTCTCTGTGTCTCTGTCTCTGTCTCTGTGTCCCTGTCTCTGAGTCGTTGTCTCTATGTCACCGTCTCTGTGTCTCTGTCTCTTTGTCTCTGTCTCGGTGTCTCTGCCCCTGCGTCTCCTTCTTTGTGTCACTGTCTCTGTGTCTCTGCCTCTGTGTTTATGCCTCTGTCCGTGTGTCTCTGTGTCTCTGTCTCTGTGAATCAGTCTCTGTGTTTCGGTCTCTGTGTCTCTGTCTCTGTCTCAGTGTCTCTGCCTCTGTGACTCTGTCTCTGCGTCCCTGTCTCTGTGTCTCTGTCCCTGTGTCTCCGTCTCTGTGTCTCCGTCTCTGTCTCTGTGTCTCTGCCTCTGTGTATCTGTCTCTGCGTCTCTGTCTCTGTATCTCTGTCTATGTGTCTATGTCTCTGTGTCTCTCTCCTTGTGTCACGGTCTCTGTGTCTCTGTCCATGTGTCTCCGTCTCTGTGTCCCTATCTCTGTGTCTCCGTCTCCGTGGGTCTCTCTCCGTGTCTCTGTCCCTGTGAATCTGTCCCTATGTCTCTGCATCTGAATCTCTGCCTCTGTGTCCCTGTCTCTGTGTCTCTGTCCCTGTGTCTCCGTCTCTGTGTCTCTGCATCTGAATCTCTGTCTCTGTGTCTCTCTCCCTGTGTCTCTGTCTCCGAATCTCTGTCTCTGTGTCTGGGTCTCTGTGTCTCTGTCTCTGTGTCTCTATCTCTGTGTCTGTGTATCTGTTTCTATGTCTGTGTGTCTACGTCACTGTCTCTGTGTCTCTGTCTCTATGTCTCTGCCTCCGTGTCTCTGTCTCTGTGTCTATTCCTCTGTGTCTCTGCCTCGGTTTCTCTGTCACTGTGTCTCTGTCTTTGTGTCTCTGCCTCTGTCTCCTTGTCTCTGCCTCTGTATCTGTCTCTGCGTCTCCGTCTCTGAGTCTCTGTCTTTGAGTCTCTCTATATGTGTCCCTGCCTCTGTGCCTCTGCCTCCGTGTCTCGGTTTCTGTGTCTCTGTCTCTGTGTCTCTGTCTCTGTGTCTCTGTCTCTGTGTCTCTGTCTCTGTGTCTCTGTCTCTGTGTCTCTGTCTCTGTGTCTCTGTCTCTGTGTCTCTGTCTCTGTGTCTCTGTCTCTGTGCCTATGTCTCTGTGTCTCTGTCTCTGTGTCTCTGTCTCTGTGTCTCTGTCTCTGTGTCTCTGTCTCTGTGTTTCTGACTCTGTGTCCCTGTCTCAGTGTCTCTGTCTCCGTGTCTCTGTCTCCTTGTCTCTGTCCCCGTCCCTGTGTCTCTGTCTCTGTGTCTCCGTCTCTGTGTCTCTGTCTCAGTGTCTCTGTCTCTGTGTCTCTGTATCTGTGTCTCTGCCTCCGTGTCTCTGTCTCTGTGTCCCTGTCTCTGTGTTTCTGTCTTTATGTCTCTGTCTCTGTGTCTCTGTCTCTGAGAATCTGTGTCTGTGTCTCTGTCTCTGTCTCTGTCTCTGTGTCTCTGTCTCTGTGTCCCGGTCTCTGTGTCTCCGTCTCTGTGTCCCTGTCTCTGTGTTTCTGTCTCTGTGTCCCTGTCTCAGTGTCTCTGTCTCCGTGTCTCTGTCTCTTTGTCTCTGTCCCCGTCCCTGTGTCTCTATCTCTGTGTCTCTGTCTCTTTGTCTCTGTCCCCGTCCCTGTGTCTCTATCTCTGTGTCTCTGTCTCTGTGTCTCTGTCTCTGTGTCTCTGTCTCTGTGTCTCTGTCTCTGTCTCTGTCTCCGTGTCTCTGTCTCTGAGTATTTGCCTCTATGTCCCTGTCTCTGTATCTCTGTCCCTATGTCTCCGTCTCTGTGGCTCTGTCTCTGTGTCTGTGTCTCTTTCTCTGTGTGTGTGTCTCTGTATCTGTCCCTGTGTGTGTGTCTCTGTCTCTGAGTCTCTGTCTCTGTGTCTCTGTGTCTGTCTCTGTCTCTGTTTCTCTTTCTCTGCGTCTATGTCTCTGTGTCTCTGTCCCTGTGTCTCCGTATCTGTGTCACTGTATCTATGTCTGTGCCTCTGTGTCTCTGTGTCTGTGTCTCTGTCACCGTCTCTGTGCCTCTGTTTCTATGTCTCTGTCTCTGTGTCTCCGTCTCTGCGTGTTTGTCGCTGTGTCCCTGTCTCTGTGTCTCTGTCTCTGTGCCTCTGTCTCTCTGTCTCTGTCTCTGTGTCTTTGTCTCTGTGTCTCTGTCTCTGTGTCTCTGTCTCTGTGTCTCTGTCTCTGTGTCTCTGTCTCTGTGTCTCTGTCTCTGTGTTTCCGTCTCTGTGTCTCTGTCACTGTGTCTCTGTCTCTGTGTCTCTGTCTCTGTGTCTCTGTCTCTGTGTCTCTGTCTCTGTGTCTCTGTCTCTGTGTCTCTGTCTCTGTGTCTCTGTCTCTGTGTCTCTGTCTCTGTGTCTCTGTCTCTGTGTCTCTGTCTCTGTGCCTCTGTCTCAGTGTCTCCGTCTCTGTGCCTCTGTCTCCGTGTCTATGTCTCTGAGTCTCTGTGTCTCCGTCTCTGTGTCTCTGTCTCTTTGTCTCTGTCTCTGTGTCTCTGTCCCTGTGTCTCCGTCTCTGTCTCTCCGTCTCTGTCTCTGTGTCTCTGCCTCTGTGTATCTGTCTCTGCGTCTCTGTCTCTGTATCTCTGTCTCTGTGTCTATGTCTCTGTGTCTCCCTCCTTGTGTCACGGTCTCTGTGTCTCTGTCCATGTGTCTCCGTCTCTGTGTCCCTGTCTCTGTGTCTCTGTCTCCGTGGGTCTCTCTGCGTGTCTCTGTCTCTGTGAATCTGTCCCTGTGTCTCTGCATCTGAATCTCTGCCTCTGTGTCCCTGTCTCTGTGTCTCTGTCCCAGTGTCTCCGTCTCTGTGTCTCTGCATCTGAATCTCTGTCTCTGTGTCTCTCTCCCTGTGTCTCTGTCTCCGAATCTCTGTCTCTGTGTCTCTGTCTCTGTGTCTCTGTCCCTGTGTCTCTATCTCTGTGTCTGTGTATCTGTTGCTATGTCTCTGTGTCTACGTCACTGTCTCTGTGTCTCTGTCTCTGTGTCTCTGCCTACGTGTCTCTGTCTCTGTGTCTATTCCTCTGTGTCTCTGCCTCGGTTTCTCTGTCACTGTGTCTCTGCCTTTGTGTCTCTGTCTCTGTGTCTATTCCTCTGTGTCTCTGCCTCGGTTTCTCTGTCACTGTGTCTCTGTCTTTGTGTCTCTGCCTCTGTCTCCTTGTCTCTGCCTCTGTATCTGTCTCTGCGTCTCCGTCTCTGAGTCTCTGTCTTTGAGTCTCTCTATATGTGTCCCTGCCTCTGTGCCTCTGCCTGCGTGTCTCGGTTTCTGTGTCTCTGTCTCTATGTCTCTGTCTCTGTGTCTCTGTCTCTGTGTCTCTGTCTCTGTGTCTCTGTCTCTGTGTCTCTGTCTCTGTGTCTCTGTGTCTCTGTCTCTGTGTCTCTGTCTCTGTGTCTCTGTCTCTGTGTCTCTGTCTCTGTGCCTCTGTCTCTGTGTCTCTGTCTCTGTGTCTCTGTCTCTGTGTCTCTGTCTCTGTGTCTCTGTCTCTGTGTCTCTGTCTCTGTGTCTCTGTCTCTCTGTCTCTGTCTCTGTATCTCTGTCTCTGTGTCTCTGTCTCTGTGTCTCTGTGTCTCTGTCTCTGTGTCTCTGTCTCTGTGTCTCTGTCTCTGTCTCTGTCTCTGTGTCTCTGTCTCTGTGTCTCGGTCTCTGTGCCTCCGTCTCTGTGTCCCAGTCTCTGTGTTTCTGACTCTGTGTCCCTGTCTCAGTGTCTCTGTCTCCGTGTCTCTGTCTCCGTGTCTCTGTCTCCTTGTCTCTGTCCCCGTCCCTGTGTCTCTGTCTCTGTGTCTCCGTCTCTGTGTCTCTGTCTCTGTGTCTCTGTCTCTGTGTCTCTGTCTCTGTGTCTCTGTCTCTGTGTCTATGTCTCTGTGTCTCTGTCTCTCTGTCTCTGTCTCTGTGTCTCTGCCTCCGTGTCTCTGTCTCTGTGTCCCTGTCTCTGTGTTTCTGTCTTTATGTCTCTGTCTCTGTGTCTCTGTCTCTGAGAATCTGTGTCTGTGTCTCTGTCTCTGTCTCTGTCTCTGTCTCTGTCTCTGTGTCTCTGTCTCTGTGTCCCGGTCTCTGTGTCTCCGTCTCTGTGTCCCTGTCTCTGTGTTTCTGTCTCTGTGTCCCTGTCTCAGTGTCTCTGTCTCCGTGTCTCTGTCTCTTTGTCTCTGTCCCCGTCCCTGTGTCTCTGTCTCTGTGTCTCTGTCTCTGTGTCTCTGTCACTGTGTCTCCGTCTTCGTGTCTCTGTCCCTGTGTCTCCGACTCTGTGGCACTGTCTCTATGTCTGTGCCTCTGTGTCTCTGTGTCTGTGTCTCTGTCGCCGTCTCTATGCCTCTGTTTCTATGTCTCTGTCTCTGTGTCTCTGTCTCTGTGTCTCTGTCTCTGTGTCCCTGTCTCTGTGTCTCTGTCACTGTGTCTCTGTCTCTGCGTCTCTGTCTCTGTGTATCAGTCTCTGTGTCTCTGTCTCTGTGTCTCTGTCTCTATGTCTCTGTATGTCTGTATCTCTGCCTCTGTGTCTCTGTCTCTGTGTCTGTGTCTCTGTCTCCGTTTCTCTGTCTCTGAGTATTTGCCTCTATGTCCCTGTCTCTGTATCTCTGTCCCTATGTCTCCGTCTCTGTGGCTCTGTCTCTGTGTCTGTGTCTCTGTCTCTGTGTGTGTGTCTCTGTATCTGTCCCTGTGTGTGTGTCTCTGTCTCTGAGTCTCTGTCTCTGTGTCTCTGTGTCTGTCTCTGTCTCTGTTTCTCTTTCTCTGCGTCTCTGTCTCTGTGTCTCTGTCCCTGTGTCTCCGTATCTGTGTCACTGTATCTATGTCTGTGCCTCTGTGTCTCTGTGTCTGTGTCTCTGTCACCGTCTCTGTGCCTCTGTTTCTATGTCTCTGTCTCTGTGTCTCCGTCTCTGCGTGTTTGTCGCTGTGTCCCTGTCTCTGTGTCTCTGTCTCTGTGCCTCTGTCTCTCTGTCTCCGTCTCTGTGTCTTTGTCTCTGTGTCTCTGTCTCTGTGTCTCTGTCTCTGTGTCTCTGTCTCTGTGTTTCCGTCACTGTGTCTCTGTCACTGTGTCTCTGTCTCTGTGTCTCTGTCTCTGAGTCTCTGTCTCTGTGTCTCTGTCTCTGTGTCTCTGTCTCTGTCTGTGAATCTCTGTCTCTGAGTCTCTGTCTCTGTGTCCCTGTCTCTGTGTCCCTGTCCCTGTGTCCCCGTCTCTGCGTCTCTGTCTCTGTGTGTCTGTCTCTGTGTCGCTGTCCATGTGTGTCCGTCTTTGTGTCTCTGTCACTGTGTCTCTGTCACTGTGTCTCTGTCTCTGTGTCTCTGTCTCTGTGTCTCTGTCTCTGTGTCTCTGTCTCTGTGTCTCTGTCTCTGTGTCTCTGTCTCTGTGTCTCTGTCTCTGTGTCTCTGTCTCTGTGTCTCTGTCTCTGTGTCTCTGTCTCTGTGTCTCTGTCTCTGTGTCTCTGTCTCTGTGTCTCTGTCTCTGTGTCTCTGTCTCTGTGTCTCTGTCTCTGTGTCTCTGTCTCTGCCTTTGTCTCTGTTTCTCTTTCTCTGTGTCTCTGTCCCAGTGTCTCCGTCTCTGTGTTTCTGTCTCTGAGTCGCTCTCTCTCTGTCCCTGTCTCTGTGTCTCTGTCCTTGCGTCTCTGTCTCTGTGTCTATGTCTCTGTGTCTCGGTCCCTGTGTCTCTGTCTCTGTGTCTCTGTCTCTGAGTCTCTCTCTATGTGTCCCTGCCTCTGTGCCTCTGCCTCCGTGTCTCGGTTTCAGTGTCTCTGTCTCTATGTCTCTGTCTCTGTGTCTCTGTCTCTGTGTCTCTGTCTCTGTGTCTCTGTCTCTGTGTCTCTGTCTCTGTGTCTCTGTCTCTGTGTCTCTGTCTCTGTGTCTCTGTCTCTGTGTTTCTGTCTCTGAGTCGCTCTCTCTCTGTCCCTGTCTCTGTGTCTCTGTCCTTGCGTCTCTGTCTCTGTGTCTATGTCTCTGTGTCTCGGTCCCTGTGTCTCTGTCTCTGTGTCTCTGTCTCTGAGTCTCTCTCTATGTGTCCCTGCCTCTGTGCCTCTGCCTCCGTGTCTCGGTTTCAGTGTCTCTGTCTCTATGTCTCTGTCTCTGTGTCTCTGTCTCTGTGTCTCTGTCTCTGTGTCTCTGTCTCTGTGTCTCTGTCTCTGTGTCTCTGTCTCTGTGTCTCTGTCTCTGTGTCTCTGTCTCTGTGTCTCTGTCTCTGTGTCTCTGTCTCTGTGTCTCTGTCTCTGTGTCTCTGTCTCTGTGTCTCTGTCTCTGTGTCTCTGTCTCTGTCTTTGTCTCTGTTTCTCTTTCTCTGTGTCTCTGTCCCAGTGTCTCCGTCTCTGTGTCTCTGTCTCTGTGTCTCTGTCTCTGTGTCTCTGTCTCTGTGTCTCTGTCTCTGTGTCTCTGTCTCTGTGTCTCTGTCTCTGTGTCTCTGTCTCTGTGTCTCTGTCTCTGTGTCTCTGTCTCTGTGTCTCTGTCTCTGTGTCTCTGTCTCTGTGTCTCTGTCTCTGTGTCTCTGTCTCTGTGTCTCTGTCTCTGTGTCTCTGTCTCTGTGTCTCTGTCTCTGTGTCTCTGTCTCTGTGTCTCTGTCTCTGTGTCTCTGTCTCTGTGCCTCTGTCTCTGTGTCTCTGTCTCTGTGTCTCTGTCTCTGTGTCTCTGTCTCTGTGTCTCTGTCTCTGTGTCTCTGTCTCTGTGTCTCTGTCTCTCTGTCTCTGTCTCTGTGTCTCTGTCTCTGTGACGCTGTCTCGGTGTCTCTGCCCCTGTGTCTCCTTCTTTGTGTCACAGTCTCTGTGTCTCTGTCTCTGTGTTTATGCCTCTGACCGTATGTCTCTGTGACTCTGTCTCTGTGAATCAGTCTCTGTGTTTCTGTCTCTGTGTCTCTGTCTCTGTCTCCGTGTCTCTGCCTCTGTGACTCTGTCTCTGCGTCCCTGTCTCTGTGTCTCTGCCCCTGTGTCTCCGTCTCTGTGTCTCCGTCTCTGTCTCTGTGTCTCTGTCTCTGTGTCCCTGTCTCTGCGTCCCTGTCTCTGTATCTCTGTCTCTGTGTCTCTGTCTCTGTGTCTCTGTCTCTGTGTCTCTGTCTCTGTGTCTCTGTCTCTGTATCTGTTTCTCTTTCTCTTTCTCTGTGTCCCTGTCTCTGTGTCTCTGTCCCTGTGTCCCGGTGTTCGTGTCTCTGTCCCTGTGTCTCCGTCTTGTGTCACTGTCTCTAAGTCTCTGTCTCTGTGTCTCTGTGTCTGTGTCTCTGTCACCGTCTCTGTGCCTCTGTTTCTATGTCTCTGTCTCTGTGTCTCCGTCTCTGCGTGTTTGTCGCTGTGTCCCTGTCCTGTGTCTCTGTCTCTGTGCCTCTGTCTCTCTGTCTCTGTCTCTTTGTCTCTGTCTCTGTGTCTCTGTCTCTGTGTCTCTGTCTCTGTGTCTCTGTCTCTGTGTCTCTGTCTCTGTGTTTCCGTCCCTGTGTCTCTGTCACTGTGTCTCTGTCTCTGTGTCTCTATCTCTGTGTCTCTGTCTCTGTGTCTCTGTCTCTGTGTCTCTGTCTCTGTGCCTCTGTCTCAGTGTCTCCGTCTCTGTGCCTCTGTCTCCGTGTCTATGTGTCTGAGTCTCTGTCTCTGTGTCTCTGTCTCTGTGGCTCTGTCTCTGTCTGTGAATCTCTGTCTCTGAGTCTCTGTCTCTGTGTCCCTGTCTCTGTGTCCCTGTCCCTGTGTCCCCGTCTCTGCGTCTCTGTCTCTGTGTCTCTGCCTCTGTGTCTCTGTATCTCTGTCTCTGTGTCTCTGTCTCTGTGTCTCTGTCTCTGTGTCCCTGTCTCTGTGTCTCTGTCTCTGTGTCTCTGTCTCTGTGTCTCTGTCTCTGTGTCTCTGTCTCTGTGTCTCTGTCTCTGTGTCTCTGCCTCTGTGTATCTGTCTCTGTGTCTTTGTCTCTGTGTCCCTGTCTCTGTGTTTCCGTGTCTGTGTCTCTGTCACTGTGTCTCTGTCTCTGAGTCTCTATCTCTGAGTCCTTGCCCCTATGTCCCTGTCTCTGTATCTCTGTCCCTATGTCTCCGTCTCTGTGGCTCTGTCTCTGTGTCTCTGTCTCTGTGTGTGCGTCTCTGTGTCTGTCCCTGTGTGTGTGTCTCTGTCTCTGTCTCTGTCTCTGTTTCTCTTTCTCTGTGTCTCTGTCTCTGTCTCTGTTTCTCTTTCTCTGTGTCTCTGTCTCTGTGTCTCTGTCCCTGTGTCTCCGTCTCTGTGTCTCTCTCTCTCTGTGTCTCTGTCGACGTTATCTGTCTCTGTGTCTCTGTCTCTGTGTCTCTGTCGATTTGTGTCCGTCTCTGTGTCTCTGTCTCTCTCTCTCTCTGTGTCCCTGTCTCCGTGTCTCTGTCTCTGTGTCTCTGTCTATGTGTCTCTGTCTCTATGTCTCTGTCTCTGTCTCTGTTCCTCTTTCCCTGTGTCTCTGTGTCTCTCTCTCTGTGTCTCTGTCTCTGTGTCTCTGTCTCTGTCTCTGTGTCCCTGTCTCTGAGTCGTTGTCTCTATGTCACCGTCTCTGTGTCTCTGTCTCTTTGTCTCTGTCTCGGTGTCTCTGCCCCTGCGTCTCCTTCTTTGTGTCACTGTCTCTGTGTCTCTGCCTCTGTGTTTATGCCTCTGTCCGTGTGTCTCTGTGTCTCTGTCTCTGTGAATTAGTCTCTGTGTTTCGGTCTCTGTGTCTCTGTCTCTGTCTCAGTGTCTCTGCCTCTGTGACTCTGTCTCTGCGTCCCTGTCTCTGTGTCTCTGTCCCTGTGTCTCCGTCTCTGTGTCTCCGTCTCTGTCTCTGTGTCTCTGCCTCTGTGTATCTGTATCTGCGTCTCTGTCTCTGTATCTCTGTCTATGTGTCTATGTCTCTGTGTCTCTCTCCTTGTGTCACGGTCTCTGTGTCTCTGTCCATGTGTCTCCGTCTCTGTGTCCCTATCTCTGTGTCTCCGTCTCCGTGGGTCTCCCTCCGTGTCTGTCCCTGTGAATCTGTCCCTGTGTCTCTGCATCTGAATCTCTGCCTCTGTGTCCCTGTCTCTGTGTCTCTGTCCCTGTGTCTCCGTCTCTGTGTCTCTGCATCTGAATCTCTGTCTCTGTGTCTCTCTCCCTGTGTCTCTGTCTCCGAATCTCTGTCTCTGTGTCTGGGTCTCTGTGTCTCTGTCCCTGTGTCTCTATCTCTGTGTCTGTGTATCTGTTTCTATGTCTGTGTGTCTACGTCACTGTCTCTGTGTCTCTGTCTCTATGTCTCTGCCTCCGTGTCTCTGTCTCTGTGTCTATTCCTCTGTGTCTCTGCCTCGGTTTCTCTGTCACTGTGTCTCTGTCTTTGTGTCTCTGCCTCTGTCTCCTTGTCTCTGCCTCTGTATCTGTCTCTGCGTCTCCGTCTCTGAGTCTCTGTCTTTGAGTCTCTCTATATGTGTCCCTGCCTCTGTGCCTCTGCCTCCGTGTCTCGGTTTCTGTGTCTCTGTCTCTATGTCTCTGTCTCTGTGTCTCTGTCTCTGTGTCTCTGTCTCTGTGTCTCTGTCTCTGTGTCTCTGTCTCTGTGTCTCTGTCTCTGTGTCTCTGTCTCTGTGTCTCTGTCTCTGTGTCTCTGTCTCTGTGTCTCTGTCTCTGTGTCTCTGTCTCTGTGCCTATGTCTCTGTGTCTCTGTCTCTGTGTCTCTGTCTCTGTGTCTCTGTGTCTCTGTCTCTGTGTCTCTGTCTCTGTGTCTCTGTCTCTGTGTCTCTGTCTCTGTCTCTGTCTCTGTGTCTCTGTCTCTGTGTCTCGGTCTCTGTGCCTCCGTCTCTGTGTCCCAGTCTCTGTGTTTCTGACTCTGTGTCCCTGTCTCAGTGTCTCTGCCTCCGTGTCTCTGTCTCTGTGTCCCTGTCTCTGTGTTTCTGTCTTTATGTCTCTGTCTATGTGTCTCTGTCTCTGAGAATCTGTGTCTGTGTCTCTGTCTCTGTCTCTGTCTCTGTGTCTCTGTCTCTGTGTCCCGGTCTCTGTGTCTCCGTCTCTGTGTCCCTGTCTCTGTGTTTCTGTCTCTGTGTCCCTGTCTCAGTGTCTCTGTCTCCGTGTCTCTGTCTCTTTGTCTCTGTCCCCGTCCCTGTGTCTCTGTCTCTGTGACTCTGTCTCTGTGACTCTGTCTCTGTGTCTCTGTCTCTGTGTCTCTGTCACTGTGTCTCCGTCTTCGTGTCTCTGTCCCTGTGTCTCCGACTCTGTGTCACTGTCTCTATGTCTGTGCCTCTGTGTCTCTGTGTCTGTGTCTCTGTCACCGTTTCTATGCCTCTGTTTCTATGTCTCTGTCTCTGTGTCTCTGTCTCTGTGTCTCTGTCTCTGTGCCCCTGTCTCTGTGTCTCTGTCTCTGTGTCTCTGTCTCTGTGTCTCTGTCTCAGTGTCTCTGTCTCTGTTTCTCTGTCTCTGTGTCTCTGCGCTAGTGTCTCTGTCTCTGTGTCTCTGTCTCTGTGTCTCCGTCTCTCTGTCTCTGTCTCTGTGCCCGTGTCTCCGTATCTGCGTCTCTGTTTCTGTGTCTATGTCTCTGTGTCTCTGTCTCTCTGTCTCTGTCTCTGTGTCTCTGCCTCCGTGTCTCTGTCTCTGTGTCCCTGTCTCAGTGTTTCTGTCTTTATGTCTCTGTCTCTGTGTCTCTGTCTCTGAGAATTTGTGTCTGTGTCTCTGTCTCTGTCACTGTCTCTGTGTCTCTGTCTCTGTGTCTCGGTCTCTGTGTCTCCGTCTCTGTGTCCCTGTCTCTGTGTTTCTGTCTCTGTGTCCCTGTCTCAGTGTCTCTGTCTCCGTGTCTCTGTCTCTTTGTCTCTGCCCCCGTCCCTGTGTCTCTGTCTCTGTGTCTCCGTCTCTGTGTCTCTGTCTTTGTGTCTCTGTCTCTGTGTCTCTGTCTCTGTGTCCCTGTCTCTGTGTCTCTGTCTCTATGTCTCTGTCTCTGTGTCTCTGTCTCTGTGTCTCTGTCACTGTGTCTCCGTCTTCGTGTCTCTGTCCCTGTGTCTCCGACTCTGTGTCACTGTCTCTATGTCTGTGCCCCTGTGTCTCTGTGTCTGTGTCTCTGTCACCGTCTCTATGCCTCTGTTTCTATGTCTCTGTCTCTGTGTCTCTGTCTCTGTGTCTCTGTCTCTGTGTCCCTGTCTCTGTGTCTCTGTCACTGTGTCTCTGTCTCTGCGTCTCTGTCTCTGTGTATCAGTCTCTGTGTCTCTGTCTCTGTGTCTCTGTCTCCATGTCTCTGTCTCTGTCTCTGTCTCTGTTTCTCTTTCTCTGTGTCTCCGTCTCTGTGTCTCTGTCCCTGTGCCCGGTCTTCCTGTCTCTGTCCCTGTGTCTCCGTCTCTGTGTCTCCGTCTCTGTGTCTCTGTCTCTGTGTCCCTGTCTCTGTGTCTCTGTCTCTGTGTCCCTGTCTCTGTGTCTCTGTCTCTGTGTCTCTTTCCCTGTGTCTCCGTCTTCGTGTCTCTGTCCCAGCATCTCTGTCACTGTGTCTCTGTCTCTGTGTCTCTGTCTCTGTCTCTGTCTCTGTGTCTCTGTCTCTGTGTCTCTGTCTCTGTGTCTCTGTCTCTGTCTCTGCCTCTGTGTCCCTGTCTCTGTGTCTCTGTCCCTGTGTCTCCGTCTCTGTGTCTCTGCATCTGAATCTCTGTCTCTGTGTCTCTCTCCCTGTGTCTCTGTCTCCGAATCTCTGTCTCTGTGTCTGGGTCTCTGTGTCTCTGTCCCTGTGTCTCTATCTCTGTGTCTGTGTATCTGTTTCTATGTCTGTGTGTCTACGTCACTGTCTCTGTGTCTCTGTCTCTATGTCTCTGCCTCCGTGTCTCTGTCTCTGTGTCTATTCCTCTGTGTCTCTGCCTCGGTTTCTCTGTCACTGTGTCTCTGTCTTTGTGTCTCTGCCTCTGTCTCCTTGTCTCTGCCTCTGTATCTGTCTCTGCGTCTCCGTCTCTGAGTCTCTGTCTTTGAGTCTCTCTATATGTGTCCCTGCCTCTGTGCCTCTGCCTCCGTGTCTCGGTTTCTGTGTCTCTGTCTCTATGTCTCTGTCTCTGTGTCTCTGTCTCTGTGTCTCTGTCTCTGTGTCTCTGTCTCTGTGTCTCTGTCTCTGTGTCTCTGTCTCTGTGTCTCTGTCTCTGTGTGTCTGTCTCTGTGTCTCTGTCTCTGTGTCTCTGTCTCTGTGTCTCTGTCTCTGTGCCTATGTCTCTGTGTCTCTGTCTCTGTGTCTCTGTCTCTGTGTCTCTGTGTCTCTGTCTCTGTGTCTCTGTCTCTGTGTCTCTGTCTCTGTGTCTCTGTCTCTGTCTCTGTCTCTGTGTCTCTGTCTCTGTGTCTCGGTCTCTGTGCCTCCGTCTCTGTGTCCCAGTCTCTGTGTTTCTGACTCTGTGTCCCTGTCTCAGTGTCTCTGCCTCCGTGTCTCTGTCTCTGTGTCCCTGTCTCTGTGTTTCTGTCTTTATGTCTCTGTCTATGTGTCTCTGTCTCTGAGAATCTGTGTCTGTGTCTCTGTCTCTGTCTCTGTCTCTGTGTCTCTGTCTCTGTGTCCCGGTCTCTGTGTCTCCGTCTCTGTGTCCCTGTCTCTGTGTTTCTGTCTCTGTGTCCCTGTCTCAGTGTCTCTGTCTCCGTGTCTCTGTCTCTTTGTCTCTGTCCCCGTCCCTGTGTCTCTGTCTCTGTGACTCTGTCTCTGTGACTCTGTCTCTGTGTCTCTGTCTCTGTGTCTCTGTCACTGTGTCTCCGTCTTCGTGTCTCTGTCCCTGTGTCTCCGACTCTGTGTCACTGTCTCTATGTCTGTGCCTCTGTGTCTCTGTGTCTGTGTCTCTGTCACCGTTTCTATGCCTCTGTTTCTATGTCTCTGTCTCTGTGTCTCTGTCTCTGTGTCTCTGTCTCTGTGCCCCTGTCTCTGTGTCTCTGTCTCTGTGTCTCTGTCTCTGTGTCTCTGTCTCAGTGTCTCTGTCTCTGTTTCTCTGTCTCTGTGTCTCTGCGCTAGTGTCTCTGTCTCTGTGTCTCTGTCTCTGTGTCTCCGTCTCTCTGTCTCTGTCTCTGTGCCCGTGTCTCCGTATCTGCGTCTCTGTTTCTGTGTCTATGTCTCTGTGTCTCTGTCTCTCTGTCTCTGTCTCTGTGTCTCTGCCTCCGTGTCTCTGTCTCTGTGTCCCTGTCTCAGTGTTTCTGTCTTTATGTCTCTGTCTCTGTGTCTCTGTCTCTGAGAATTTGTGTCTGTGTCTCTGTCTCTGTCACTGTCTCTGTGTCTCTGTCTCTGTGTCTCGGTCTCTGTGTCTCCGTCTCTGTGTCCCTGTCTCTGTGTTTCTGTCTCTGTGTCCCTGTCTCAGTGTCTCTGTCTCCGTGTCTCTGTCTCTTTGTCTCTGCCCCCGTCCCTGTGTCTCTGTCTCTGTGTCTCCGTCTCTGTGTCTCTGTCTTTGTGTCTCTGTCTCTGTGTCTCTGTCTCTGTGTCCCTGTCTCTGTGTCTCTGTCTCTATGTCTCTGTCTCTGTGTCTCTGTCTCTGTGTCTCTGTCACTGTGTCTCCGTCTTCGTGTCTCTGTCCCTGTGTCTCCGACTCTGTGTCACTGTCTCTATGTCTGTGCCCCTGTGTCTCTGTGTCTGTGTCTCTGTCACCGTCTCTATGCCTCTGTTTCTATGTCTCTGTCTCTGTGTCTCTGTCTCTGTGTCTCTGTCTCTGTGTCCCTGTCTCTGTGTCTCTGTCACTGTGTCTCTGTCTCTGCGTCTCTGTCTCTGTGTATCAGTCTCTGTGTCTCTGTCTCTGTGTCTCTGTCTCCATGTCTCTGTCTCTGTCTCTGTCTCTGTTTCTCTTTCTCTGTGTCTCCGTCTCTGTGCCTCCGTCTCTGTGTCCCAGTCTCTGTGTTTCTGACTCTGTGTCCCTGTCTCAGTGTCTCTGTCTCCGTGTCTCTGTCTCCTTGTCTCTGTTTCCGTCCCTGTGTCTCTGTCCCTGTGTCTCTGTCTCTGTGTCACCGTCTCTGTGTCTCTGTCTCTGTGTCTCTGTCTCTGTGTCTCTGTCTCTGTGTCTCTGTCTCTGTGTCTCTGTCTCTGTGTTTCCGTCTCTGTGTCTCTGTCACTGTGTCTCTGTCTCTGTGTCTCTGTGTCTCTGTGTCTCTGTCTCTGTGTCTCTCTCTCTGTGTCTCTGTCTCTGTTTCTCTGTCTCTGTGTCTCTGCCCTAGTGTCTCTGTCTCTGTGTCTCTGTCTCTGTGTCTCTGTCTCTGTGTCTCTGTCTCTGTGCCCGTGTCTCCGTATCTGTGTCTCTGTCTCTGTGCCCGTGTCTCCGTATCTGCGTCTCTGTTTCTGTGTCTATGTCTCTGTGTCTCTGTCTCTCTGTCTCTGTCTCTGTGTCTCTGTCTCTGTGTCTCTGTCACTGTGTCTCCGTCTTCGTGTCTCTGTCCCTGTGTCTCCGACTCTGTGTCACTGTCTCTATGTCTGTGCCTCTGTGTCTCTGTCACCGTCTCTATGCCTCTGTTTCTATGTCTCTGTCTCTGTGTCTCTGTCTCTGTGTCTCTGTCTCTGTGTCCCTGTCTCTGTGTCTCTGTCACTGTGTCTCTGTCTTTGCGTCTCTGTCTCTGTGTATCAGTCTCTGTGTCTCTGTCTCTGTGTCTCTGTCTCCATGTCTCTGTCTCTGTCTCTGTCTCTGTTTCTCTTTCTCTGTGTCTCTGTCTCTGTGTCTCTGTCCCTGTGCCCGGTCTTCCTGTCTCTGTCCCTGTGTCTCCGTCTCTGTGTCTCCGTCTCTGTGTCTCTGTCTCTGTGTCCCTGTCTCTGTGTCTCTGTCTCTGTGTCTCTGTCTCTATGTCTCTGTATGTCTGTATCTCTGCCTCTGTGTCTCTGTCTCTGTGTCTGTGTCTCTGTCTCTGTCTGTGTGTCTCTGTCTCTGAGTCTTTGCCTCTATGTCCCTGTCTCTGTATCTCTGTCCCTATATCTCTGTCTCTGTGGCTCTGTCGCTGTGTCTCTGTCTCTGCCTCTGTGTGTGTCTCTGTGTCTGTCCCTGTGTGTGTGTCTCTGTCTCTGTGTCTCTGTGTCTCTGTCTCTGTGTCTCTGTCTATGTGTCTCTGTCTCTGTGTCTCTGTCTCTGTGTCTCTGTCTCGGTGTCCCTGTCTCTGTGTCTCCGTCTACGTGTCTCTGTCTCGATGTCTCTGTCCCTGTGTCTCCATCTCTGTCTCACTGTCTCTGTGTCTCTGTCTCTGTGTCTCTGTCTGTGTGCCTCTGTCTCCGTCTCTGCGTCTCTGTCTCTGTGTCTCTGTCGCTGTGTCTTCGTCTCTGCGTCTCTGTCTCTGTTTCTCTGTGTCTCTGTCTGTGTGTCTCTGTCTCCGTGTCTCTGTCTCCATGTCGCTGTCTCTGTGTCTCTGTCTCTGTCACTGTCTCTGTCTCTGTTTCTGTTTCTCTTTCTCTGTGTCTCTGTCTCTGTGTTTCTGTCCCTGTGTCTCCGTCTCTGTGTGTCTCTCTCTCTGTGTCTCTGTCAACGTTATCTGTCTCTGTGTCTCTGTCTCTGTGTCTCTCTCTCTCGGTGTCCCTGCCTCCGTGTCTCTGCCTCCGTGTCTCTGTCTCTGTGTCTCTGTCTCCGTCCCTATGTCTCCGTCTCTGTGGCTCTGTCGCTGTGTCTCTGTCTCTGCCTCTGTGTGTGTCTGTGTGTCTGTTCCTGTGTGTGTGTCTCTGTCTCTGTATCTCTGCCTCTGTGTCTCTGTCTCTGTGTCTTTGTCTCTGTCTCTGTCTCTGTGTCTCTGTCTCTGAGTCTTTGCCTCTATGTCCCTGTCTCTGTATCTCTGTCCCTATGTCTCCGTCTCTGTGGCTCTGTCGCTGTGTCTCTGTCTCTGCCTCTGTGTGTGTCTCTGTGTCTGTCCCTGTGTGTGTCTCTGTCTCTGTGTCTCTGTCTCTGTGTCTCTGTCTCTGTGTCTCTGTCTCTGTGTCTCTGTCTCTGTGTCTCTGTCTCTGTGTCTCTGTCTCTGTGTCTCTGTCTCTGTGTCTCTGTCTCTGTGTCTCTGTCTCGGTGTCCCTGTCTCTGTGTCTCCGTCTACGTGTCTCTGTCTCGATGTCTCTGTCCCTGTGTCTCCATCTCTGTCTCACTGTCTCTGTGTCTCTGTCTCTGTGTCTCTGTCTGTGTGCCTCTGTCTCCGTCTCTGCGTCTCTGTCTCTGTGTCTCTGTCGCTGTGTCTTCGTCTCTGCGTCTCTGTCTCTGTTTCTCTGTGTCTCTGTCTGTGTGTCTCTGTCTCCGTGTCTCTGTCTCCATGTCCCTGTCTCTGTGTCTCTGTCTCTGTCACTGTCTCTGTCTCTGTTTCTGTTTCTCTTTCTCTGTGTCTCTGTCTCTGTGTTTCTGTCCCTGTGTCTCCGTCTCTGTGTGTCTCTCTCTCTGTGTCTCTGTCGACGTTATCTGTCTCTGTGTCTCTGTCTCTGTGTCTCTCTCTCTCGGTGTCCCTGCCTCCGTGTCTCTGCCTCCGTGTCTCTGTCTCTGTGTCTCTGTCTCCGTCCCTATGTCTCCGTCTCTGTGGCTCTGTCGCTGTGTCTCTGTCTCTGCCTCTGTGTGTGTCTCTGTGTCTGTTCCTGTGTGTGTGTCTCTGTCTCTGTATCTCTGCCTCTGTGTCTCTGTCTCCGCCTCTGTGTCTCTGTCTCTGTGTCTCTGTCTCTGTGTCTCTGTCTCTTTGTCTCTGTCTCCGTCCCTGTGTCTCTGTCTCTGTGTCTCCGTCTCTGTGTCTCTGTCTCTGTGTCTCTGTCTCTGTGTCTCTGTCTCCGTCCCTCTGTCTCTGTCTCTGTGTCTCTGTCTCTGAGTCTTTGTCTCTATGTTCCTGTCTCTGTCTCTCTGTCCCTATGTCTCCGTCTCTGTGTCTCCGTCTCTGTGGCTCTGTCTCTGTGTCTCTGTCTCTGCCTCTGTGTGTGTGCCTCTGTGCCTGTCCCTGTGTGTGTGTCTCTGTCTCTGAGTCTCTGTCTCCGTGTCTCTGTCTCTGTCTCTGTCTCTGTTTCTGTTTCTCTTTCTCTGTGTCTCTGTCTCTGCGTCTCTGCCTCCGTGTCTCTGTCTCTTTGTCTCTGTCTCCGTCCCTGTGTCTCTGTCTCCGTGTATCCGTCTCTGTGTTTCCGTCTCTGTGTCTCTGTCTCTGTGTCTCTGTCTCTGTGTCTCTGTCTCTATGTCTCTGTATCTCTGTATCTCTGCCTCTGTGTCCCCGTTTCTGCGCCTCTGTCTCTGTGTCTCTGTCTCTGTATCTATGTCTCTGTGTCTCTCTCCCTGTGTCACTGTCTCTATGCCTGTGTCTCTGTGTCTCTGTGTCTGTGTCTCTGTCACCGTATCTGTGCCTCTGTTTCTATGTCTCTGTCTCTGTGTCTCTGTGTCTGTGTCTCTGTCTCTGTCTCTGTGTCTCTGTCTCTGTGTCTCTGTCTCTGTGTCTCTGTCTCTGTGTCTGTGTCTCTGTCTCTGTGTCTCTGTCTCTGTGTCTCTGTCTCTGTGTCTCTGTCTCTGTGTCTCTGTCTTGTGACTCTGTCTCTGTGTCGCTGTCTCTGTGTCTCTGTCTCTGTGTCAATGTCTCTGTGTCTCTGTCTCTGTGTCACTGTCTCTATGCCTGTGTCTCTGTGTCTCTGTGTCTGTGTCTCTGTCACCGTATCTGTGCCTCTGTTTCTATGTCTCTGTCTCTGTGTCTCTGTCTCTGCGTCTCTGTCTCTGTGTCTCTGTCTCTGTGCCTCTGTCTCTGCGTCTCTGTCCCTGTGTCTCCGTCTCTGTGTCTCTCTCTCTCTGTGTCTCTTGCGACGTTATCTGTCTCTGTGTCTCTGTCCATTTGTGTCCGTCTCTGTGTCTCTGTCTCTCTCTCTCTTTGTGTCGCTGTCTCTGTGTCTCTGTCTCTGTGTCTCTGTCTCTGTGTCTCTGTCTCTGTGTCTCTGTCTCTGTGTCTCTGTCTCTGTGTCTCTGTCTCTGTGTCTCTGTGTCTCTGTCTCTGTGTCTCTGTCTCTGTGTCTCTGTCCCTGTCTCTGTATCTGTGTCTCTGTCCATTTGTGTCCGTCTCTGTGTCTCTGTCTCTCCCTCTCTCTGTGTCCCTGTCTCCGTGTCTCTGCCTCTGTGTCTCTGTATCTCTGTCTCTGTGTCTCTGTCTCTGTGTCTCTGTCTCTGTGTCCCTGTCTCTGTGTCTCTGTCTCTGTGTCTCTGTCTCTGTGCCTCTGTCTCTGTGTCTCTGTCTCTGTGTCTCTGTCTCTGTGTCTCTGCCTCTGTGTATCTGTCTCTGTGTCTCTGTCTCTGTGTCCCTGTCTCTGTGTTTCCGTGTCTGTGTCTCTGTCACTGTGTCTCTGTCTCTGTGTCTCTATCTCTGAGTCCTTGCCCCTATGTCCCTGTCTCTGTATCTCTGTCCCTATGTCTCCGTCTCTGTGGCTCTGTCTCTGTGTCTCTGTCTCTGTGTGTGCGTCTCTGTGTCTGTCCCTGTGTGTGTGTCTCTGTCTCTCTCTCTGTCTCTGTCTCTGTTTCTCTTTCTCTGTGTCTCTGTCTCTGTGTCTCTGTCCCTGTGTCTCCGTCTCTGTGTCTCTCTCTCTCTGTGTCTCTGTCGACGTTATCTGTCTCTGTGTCTCTGTCTCTGTGTCTCTGTCGATTTGTGTCCGTCTCTGTGTCTCTGTCTCTCTCTCTCTCTGTGTCCCTGTCTCCGTGTCTCTGTCTCTGTGTCTCTGTCTATGTGTCTCTGTCTCTATGTCTCTGTCTCTGTCTCTGTTCCTCTTTCCCTGTGTCTCTGTGTCTCTCTCTCTGTGTCTCTGTCTCTGTGTCTCTGTCTCTGTCTCTGTGTCCCTGTCTCTGAGTCGTTGTCTCTATGTCACCGTCTCTGTGTCTCTGTCTCTTTGTCTCTGTCTCGGTGCCTCTGCCCCTGCGTCTCCTTCTTTGTGTCACTGTCTCTGTGTCTCTGCCTCTGTGTTTATGCCTCTGTCCGTGTGTCTCTGTGTCTCTGTCTCTGTCTCTGTGTCTCTGCCTCTGTGTATCTGTATCTGCGTCTCTGTCTCTGTATCTCTGTCTATGTGTCTATGTCTCTGTGTCTCTCTCCTTGTGTCACGGTCTCTGTGTCTCTGTCCATGTGTCTCCGTCTCTGTGTCCCTATCTCTGTGTCTCCGTCTCCGTGGGTCTCTCTCCGTGTCTCTGTCCCTGTGAATCAGTCCCTGTGTCTCTGCATCTGAATCTCTGCCTCTGTGTCCCTGTCTCTGTGTCTCTGTCCCTGTGTCTCCGTCTCTGTGTCTCTGCATCTGAATCTCTGTCTCTGTGTCTCTCTCCCTGTGTCTCTGTCTCCGAATCTCTGTCTCTGTGTCTGGGTCTCTGTGTCTCTGTCCCTGTGTCTCTATCTCTGTGTCTGTGTATCTGTTTCTATGTCTGTGTGTCTACGTCACTGTCTCTGTGTCTCTGTCTCTATGTCTCTGCCTCCGTGTCTCTGTCTCTGTGTCTATTCCTCTGTGTCTCTGCCTCGGTTTCTCTGTCACTGTGTCTCTGTCTTTGTGTCTCTGCCTCTGTCTCCTTGTCTCTGCTTCTGTATCTGTCTCTGCGTCTCCGTCTCTGAGTCTCTGTCTTTGAGTCTCTCTATATGTGTCCCTGCCTCTGTGCCTCTGCCTCCGTGTCTCGGTTTCTGTGTCTCTGTCTCTATGTCTCTGTCTCTGTGTCTCTGTCTCTGTGTCTCTGTCTCTGTGTCTCTGTCTCTGTGTCTCTGTCTCTGTGTCTCTGTCTCTGTGTCTCTGTCTCTGTGTCTCTGTCTCTGTGTCTCTGTCTCTGTATCTCTGTCTCTGTGCCTATGTCTCTGTGTCTCTGTCTCTGTGTCTCTGTCTCTGTGTCTCTGTGTCTCTGTCTCTGTGTCTCTGTCTCTGTGTCTCTGTCTCTGTGTCTCTGTCTCTGCCTCTGTCTCTGTGTCTCTGTCTCTGTGTCTCTGTCTCTGTGTCTCTGTCTCTGTGTCTCTGTCTCTGTGCCTATGTCCCTGCGTCTCTGTCTCTGTGTCTCTGTCTCTGTGTCTCTGTGTCTCTGTCTCTGTGTCTCTGTCTCTGTGTCTCTGTCTCTGTGTCTCTGTCTCTGCCTCTGTCTCTGTGTCTCTGTCTCTGTGTCTCGGTCTCTGTGCCTCCGTCTCTGTGTCCCAGTCTCTGTGTTTCTGACTCTGTGTCCCTGTCTCAGTGTCTCTGCCTCCGTGTCTCTGTCTCTGTGTCCCTGTCTCTGTGTTTCTGTCTTTATGTCTCTGTCTCTGTGTCTCTGTCTCTGAGAATCTGTGTCTGTGTCTCTGTCTCTGTCTCTGTCTCTGTGTCTCTGTCTCTGTGTCCCGGTCTCTGTGTCTCCGTCTCTGTGTCCCTGTCTCTGTGTTTCTGTCTCTGTGTCCCTGTCTCAGTGTCTCTGTCTCCGTGTCTCTGTCTCTTTGTCTCTGTCCCCGTCCCTGTGTCTCTGTCTCTGTGTCTCTGTCTCTGTGTCTCTGTCTCTGTGTCTCTGTCACTGTGTCTCCGTCTTCGTGTCTCTGTCCCTGTGTCTCCGACTCTGTGTCACTGTCTCTATGTCTGTGCCTCTGTGTCTCTGTGTCTGTGTCTCTGTCACCGTCTCTATGCCTCTGTTTCTATGTCTCTGTCTCTGTGTCTCTGTCTCTGTGTCTCTGTCTCTGTGCCCCTGTCTCTGCGTCTCTGTCTCTGTGTCTCTGTCTCTGTGTCTCTGTCTCTGTGTCTCTGTCTCTGTTTCTCTGTCTCTGTGTCTCTGCGCTAGTGTCTCTGTCTCTGTGTCTCTGTCTCTGTGTCTCTGTCTCTGTGTCTCTGTCTCTGTGTCTCTGTCTCTGTGCCCGTGTCTCCGTATCTGCGTCTCTGTTTCTGTGTCTATGTCTCTGTGTCTCTGTCTCTCTGTCTCTGTCTCTGTGTCTCTGCCTCCGTGTCTCTGTCTCTGTGTCCCTGTCTCAGTGTTTCTGTCTTTATGTCTCTGTCTCTGTGTCTCTGTCTCTGAGAATCTGTGTCTGTGTCTCTGTCTCTGTCACTGTCTCTGTGTCTCTGTCTCTGTGTCTCGGTCTCTGTGTCTCCGTCTCTGTGTCCCTGTCTCTGTGTTTCTGTCTCTGTGTCCCTGTCTCAGTGTCTCTGTCTCCGTGTCTCTGTCTCTTTGTCTCTGCCCCCGTCCCTGTGTCTCTGTCTCTGTGTCTCCGTCTCTGTGTCTCTGTCTTTGTGTCTCTGTCTCTGTGTCTCTGTCTCTGTGTCTCTGTTTCTGTGTCTCTGTCTCTGTGTCTCTGTCTCCATGTCTCCGTCTCTGTCTCTGTCTCTGTTTCTCTTTCTCTGTGTCTCCGTCTCTGTGTCTCTGTCCCTGTGCCCGGTCTTCCTGTCTCTGTCCCTGTGTCTCCGTCTCTGTGTCTCCGTCTCTGTGTCTCTGTCTCCGTGTCCCTGTCTCTGTGTCTCTGTCTCTGTGTCCCTGTCTCTGTGTCTCTGTCTCTGTGTCTCTTTCCCTGTGTCTCCGTCTTCGTGTCTCTGTCCCAGCATCTCTGTCACTGTGTCTCTGTCTCTGTGTCTCTGTCTCTGTCTCTGTCTCTGTCTCTGTCTCTGTGTCTCTGTCTCTGTGTCTCTGTCTCTGTGTCTCTGTCTCTGTCTCTGAGTCTCTGTCTCTGTGTCTCTGTCTCTGTGTCTCTGTCTCTGTGTCTCTGTCTCTGTGTCTCTGTCTCTGTGTCTCTGTCTCTGTGTCTCTGTCACTGTGTCTCTGTTTCTGTGTCTCTGTGTCTCTGTCTTTGAGGCTCTCTCTCTGTGTCTCTGTCTCTGTCTCTGTCTCTGTCTCTGTCTCTGTGTCTCTGTCTCTGTGTCTCGGTCTCTGTGCCTCCGTCTCTGTGTCCCAGTCTCTGTGTTTCTGACTCTGTGTCCCTGTCTCAGTGTCTCTGTCTCCGTGTCTCTGTCTCCTTGTCTCTGTTTCCGTCCCTGTGTCTCTGTCTCTGTGTCTCCGTCTCTGTGTCTCTGTCTCTGTGTCTCCGTCTCTGTGTCTCTGTCTCTGTGTCTCCGTCTCTGTGTCTCTGTCTCTGTGTCTCTGTCTCTGTGTCTCTGTCTCTGTGTCTCTGTCTCTGTGTCTCTGTCTCTGTGTCTCTGTCTCTGTGTTTCCGTCTCTGTGTCTCTGTCACTGTGTCTCTGTCTCTGTGTCTCTGTGTCTCTGTGTCTCTGTCTCTGTGTCTCTCTCTCTGTGTCTCTGTCTCTGTTTCTCTGTCTCTGTGTCTCTGCCCTAGTGTCTCTGTCTCTGTGTCTCTGTCTCTGTGTCTCTGTCTCTGTGCCCGTGTCTCCGTATCTGTGTCTCTGTCTCTGTGCCCGTGTCTCCGTATCTGCGTCTCTGTTTCTGTGTCTATGTCTCTGTGTCTCTGTCTCTCTGTCTCTGTCTCTGTGTCTCTGTCTCTGTGTCTCTGTCACTGTGTCTCCGTCTTCGTGTCTCTGTCCCTGTGTCTCCGACTCTGTGTCACTGTCTCTATGTCTGTGCCTCTGTGTCTCTGTGTCTGTGTCTCTGTCACCGTTTCTATGCCTCTGTTTCTATGTCTCTGTCTCTGTGTCTCTGTCTCTGTGTCTCTGTCTCTGTGCCCCTGTCTCTGTGTCTCTGTCTCTGTGTCTCTGTCTCTGTGTCTCTGTCTCAGTGTCTCTGTCTCTGTTTCTCTGTCTCTGTGTCTCTGCGCTAGTGTCTCTGTCTCTGTGTCTCCGTCTCTGTGTCTCCGTCTCTCTGTCTCTGTCTCTGTGCCCGTGTCTCCGTATCTGCGTCTCTGTTTCTGTGTCTATGTCTCTGTGTCTCTGTCTCTCTGTCTCTGTCTCTGTGTCTCTGCCTCCGTGTCTCTGTCTCTGTGTCCCTGTCTCAGTGTTTCTGTCTTTATGTCTCTGTCTCTGTGTCTCTGTCTCTGAGAATTTGTGTCTGTGTCTCTGTCTCTGTCACTGTCTCTGTGTCTCTGTCTCTGTGTCTCGGTCTCTGTGTCTCCGTCTCTGTGTCCCTGTCTCTGTGTTTCTGTCTCTGTGTCCCTGTCTCAGTGTCTCTGTCTCCGTGTCTCTGTCTCTTTGTCTCTGCCCCCGTCCCTGTGTCTCTGTCTCTGTGTCTCCGTCTCTGTGTCTCTGTCTTTGTGTCTCTGTCTCTGTGTCTCTGTCTCTGTGTCCCTGTCTCTGTGTCTCTGTCTCTATGTCTCTGTCTCTGTGTCTCTGTCTCTGTGTCTCTGTCACTGTGTCTCCGTCTTCGTGTCTCTGTCCCTGTGTCTCCGACTCTGTGTCACTGTCTCTATGTCTGTGCCCCTGTGTCTCTGTGTCTGTGTCTCTGTCACCGTCTCTATGCCTCTGTTTCTATGTCTCTGTCTCTGTGTCTCTGTCTCTGTGTCTCTGTCTCTGTGTCCCTGTCTCTGTGTCTCTGTCACTGTGTCTCTGTCTCTGCGTCTCTGTCTCTGTGTATCAGTCTCTGTGTCTCTGTCTCTGTGTCTCTGTCTCCATGTCTCTGTCTCTGTCTCTGTCTCTGTTTCTCTTTCTCTGTGTCTCCGTCTCTGTGTCTCTGTCCCTGTGCCCGGTCTTCCTGTCTCTGTCCCTGTGTCTCCGTCTCTGTGTCTCCGTCTCTGTGTCTCTGTCTCTGTGTCCCTGTCTCTGTGTCTCTGTCTCTGTGTCCCTGTCTCTGTGTCTCTGTCTCTGTGTCTCTTTCCCTGTGTCTCCGTCTTCGTGTCTCTGTCCCAGCATCTCTGTCACTGTGTCTCTGTCTCTGTGTCTCTGTCTCTGTCTCTGTCTCTGTGTCTCTGTCTCTGTGTCTCTGTCTCTGTGTCTCTGTCTCTGTCTCTGAGTCTCTGTCTCTGTGCATCTGCCTATGTGTCTCTGTCTCTATGTCTCTGTCTCTATGTCTCTGTCTCTATGTCTCTGTCTCTGTCTCTGTTTCTCTTTCTCTGTGTCTCTGTCTCTGTGTCTCTGCCTCTGTGTCTCTGTCTCTGTGTCTCTGTCTCTGTGTCTCTGTCTCTGTGTCTCTGTCTCTGTGTCTCTGTCTCTGTGTCTCTGTCTCTGTGTCTCTGTCACTGTGTCTCTGTCTCTGTGTCTCTGTGTCTCTGTCTTTGAGGCTCTCTCTCTGTGTCTCTGTCTCTGTCTCTGTCTCTGTCTCTGTCTCTGTGTCTCTGTCTCTGTGTCTCGGTCTCTGTGCCTCCGTCTCTGTGTCCCAGTCTCTGTGTTTCTGACTCTGTGTCCCTGTCTCAGTGTCTCTGTCTCCGTGTCTCTGTCTCCTTGTCTCTGTTTCCGTCCCTGTGTCTCTGTCCCTGTGTCTCTGTCTCTGTGTCTCCGTCTCTGTGTCTCTGTCTCTGTGTCTCTGTCTCTGTTTCTCTGTCTCTGTGTCTCTGCCCTAGTGTCTCTGTCTCTGTGTCTCTGTCTCTGTGTCTCTGTCTCTGTGCCCGTGTCTCCGTATCTGTGTCTCTGTCTCTGTGCCCGTGTCTCCGTATCTGCGTCTCTGTTTCTGTATCTATGTCTCTGTGTCTCTGTCTCTCTGTCTCTGTCTCTGTGTCTCTGTCTCTGTGTCTCTGTCACTGTGTCTCCGTCTTCGTGTCTCTGTCCCTGTGTCTCCGACTCTGTGTCACTGTCTCTATGTCTGTGCCTCTGTGTCTCTGTCACCGTCTCTATGCCTCTGTTTCTATGTCTCTGTCTCTGTGTCTCTGTCTCTGTGTCTCTGTCTCTGTGTCCCTGTCTCTGTGTCTCTGTCACTGTGTCTCTGTCTTTGCGTCTCTGTCTCTGTGTATCAGTCTCTGTGTCTCTGTCTCTGTGTCTCTGTCTCCATGTCTCTGTCTCTGTCTCTGTCTCTGTTTCTCTTTCTCTGTGTCTCTGTCTCTGTGTCTCTGTCCCTGTGCCCGGTCTTCCTGTCTCTGTCCCTGTGTCTCCGTCTCTGTGTCTCCGTCTCTGTGTCTCTGTCTCTGTGTCCCTGTCTCTGTGTCTCTGTCTCTGTGTCTCTGTCTCTATGTCTCTGTATGTCTGTATCTCTGCCTCTGTGTCTCTGTCTCTGTGTCTGTGTCTCTGTCTCTGTCTCTGTGTCTCTGTCTCTGAGTCTTTGCGTCTATGTCCCTGTCTCTGTATCTCTGTCCCTATATCTCTGTCTCTGTGGCTCTGTCGCTGTGTCTCTGTCTCTGCCTCTGTGTGTGTCTCTGTGTCTGTCCCTGTGTGTGTGTCTCTGTCTCTGTGTCTCTGTGTCTCTGTCTCTGTGTCTCTGTCTATGTGTCTCTGTCTCTGTGTCTCTGTCTCTGTGTCTCTGTCTCGGTGTCCCTGTCTCTGTGTCTCCGTCTACGTGTCTCTGTCTCGATGTCTCTGTCCCTGTGTCTCCATCTCTGTCTCACTGTCTCTGTGTCTCTGTCTCTGTGTCTCTGTCTGTGTGCCTCTGTCTCCGTCTCTGCGTCTCTGTCTCTGTGTCTCTGTCGCTGTGTCTTCGTCTCTGCGTCTCTGTCTCTGTTTCTCTGTGTCTCTGTCTGTGTGTCTCTGTCTCCGTGTCTCTGTCTCCATGTCGCTGTCTCTGTGTCTCTGTCTCTGTCACTGTCTCTGTCTCTGTTTCTGTTTCTCTTTCTCTGTGTCTCTGTCTCTGTGTTTCTGTCCCTGTGTCTCCGTCTCTGTGTGTCTCTCTCTCTGTGTCTCTGTCAACGTTATCTGTCTCTGTGTCTCTGTCTCTGTGTCTCTCTCTCTCGGTGTCCCTGCCTCCGTGTCTCTGCCTCCGTGTCTCTGTCTCTGTGTCTCTGTCTCCGTCCCTATGTCTCCGTCTCTGTGGCTCTGTCGCTGTGTCTCTGTCTCTGCCTCTGTGTGTGTCTCTGTGTCTGTTCCTGTGTGTGTGTCTCTGTCTCTGTATCTCTGCCTCTGTGTCTCTGTCTCTGTGTCTTTGTCTCTGTCTCTGTCTCTGTGTCTCTGTCTCTGAGTCTTTGCCTCTATGTCCCTGTCTCTGTATCTCTGTCCCTATGTCTCCGTCTCTGTGGCTCTGTCGCTGTGTCTCTGTCTCTGCCTCTGTGTGTGTCTCTGTGTCTGTCCCTGTGTGTGTGTCTCTGTCTCTGTGTCTCTGCCTCTGTGTCTCTGTGTCTGTGTCTCTGTCACCGTCTCTGTGCCTCTGTTTCTATGTCTCTGTCTCTGTGTCTCCGTCTCTGCGTGTTTGTCGCTGTGTCCCTGTCTCTGTGTCTCTGTCTCTGTGCCTCTGTCTCTCTGTCTCTGTCTCTGTGTCTTTGTCTCTGTGTCTCTGTCTCTGTGTCTCTGTCTCTGTGTCTCTGTCTCTGTGTCTCTGTCTCTGTGTTTCCGTCTCTGTGTCTCTGTCACTGTGTCTCTGTCTCTGTGTCTCTGTCTCTGTGTCTCTGTCTCTGTGTCTCTGTCTCTGTGTCTCTGTCTCTGTGTCTCTGTCTCTGTGTCTCTGTCTCTGTGTCTCTGTCTCTGTGTCTCTGTCTCTGTGCCTCTGTCTCAGTGTCTCCGTCTCTGTGCCTCTGTCTCCGTGTCTATGTCTCTGAGTCTCTGTGTCTCCGTCTCTGTGTCTCTGTCTCTTTGTCTCTGTCTCTGTGTCTCTGTCCCTGTGTCTCCGTCTCTGTCTCTCCGTCTCTGTCTCTGTGTCTCTGCCTCTGTGTATCTGTCTCTGCGTCTCTGTCTCTGTATCTCTGTCTCTGTGTCTATGTCTCTGTGTCTCCCTCCTTGTGTCACGGTCTCTGTGTCTCTGTCCATGTGTCTCCGTCTCTGTGTCCCTGTCTCTGTGTCTCTGTCTCCGTGGGTCTCTCTGCGTGTCTCTGTCTCTGTGAATCTGTCCCTGTGTCTCTGCATCTGAATCTCTGCCTCTGTGTCCCTGTCTCTGTGTCTCTGTCCCAGTGTCTCCGTCTCTGTGTCTCTGCATCTGAATCTCTGTCTCTGTGTCTCTCTCCCTGTGTCTCTGTCTCCGAATCTCTGTCTCTGTGTCTCTGTCTCTGTGTCTCTGTCCCTGTGTCTCTATCTCTGTGTCTGTGTATCTGTTGCTATGTCTCTGTGTCTACGTCACTGTCTCTGTGTCTCTGTCTCTGTGTCTCTGCCTACGTGTCTCTGTCTCTGTGTCTATTCCTCTGTGTCTCTGCCTCGGTTTCTCTGTCACTGTGTCTCTGCCTTTGTGTCTCTGTCTCTGTGTCTATTCCTCTGTGTCTCTGCCTCGGTTTCTCTGTCACTGTGTCTCTGTCTTTGTGTCTCTGCCTCTGTCTCCTTGTCTCTGCCTCTGTATCTGTCTCTGCGTCTCCGTCTCTGAGTCTCTGTCTTTGAGTCTCTCTATATGTGTCCCTGCCTCTGTGCCTCTGCCTGCGTGTCTCGGTTTCTGTGTCTCTGTCTCTATGTCTCTGTCTCTGTGTCTCTGTCTCTGTGTCTCTGTCTCTGTGTCTCTGTCTCTGTGTCTCTGTCTCTGTGTCTCTGTGTCTCTGTCTCTGTGTCTCTGTCTCTGTGTCTCTGTCTCTGTGTCTCTGTCTCTGTGCCTCTGTCTCTGTGTCTCTGTCTCTGTGTCTCTGTCTCTGTGTCTCTGTCTCTGTGTCTCTGTCTCTGTGTCTCTGTCTCTGTGTCTCTGTCTCTCTGTCTCTGTCTCTGTATCTCTGTCTCTGTGTCTCTGTCACTGTGTCTCTGTCTCTGTGTCTCTGTGTCTCTGTCTCTGTGTCTCTGTCTCTGTGTCTCTGTCTCTGTCTCTGTCTCTGTGTCTCTGTCTCTGTGTCTCGGTCTCTGTGCCTCCGTCTCTGTGTCCCAGTCTCTGTGTTTCTGACTCTGTGTCCCTGTCTCAGTGTCTCTGTCTCCGTGTCTCTGTCTCCTTGTCTCTGTCCCCGTCCCTGTGTCTCTGTCTCTGTGTCTCCGTCTCTGTGTCTCTGTCTCTGTGTCTCTGTCTCTGTGTCTCTGTCTCTGTGTCTCTGTCTCTGTGTCTATGTCTCTGTGTCTCTGTCTCTCTGTCTCTGTCTCTGTGTCTCTGCCTCCGTGTCTCTGTCTCTGTGTCCCTGTCTCTGTGTTTCTGTCTTTATGTCTCTGTCTCTGTGTCTCTGTCTCTGAGAATCTGTGTCTGTGTCTCTGTCTCTGTCTCTGTCTCTGTCTCTGTCTCTGTGTCTCTGTCTCTGTGTCCCGGTCTCTGTGTCTCCGTCTCTGTGTCCCTGTCTCTGTGTTTCTGTCTCTGTGTTCCTGTCTCAGTGTCTCTGTCTCCGTGTCTCTGTCTCTTTGTCTCTGTCCCCGTCCCTGTGTCTCTGTCTCTGTGTCTCTGTCTCTGTGTCTCTGTCACTGTGTCTCCGTCTTCGTGTCTCTGTCCCTGTGTCTCCGACTCTGTGGCACTGTCTCTATGTCTGTGCCTCTGTGTCTCTGTGTCTGTGTCTCTGTCGCCGTCTCTATGCCTCTGTTTCTATGTCTCTGTCTCTGTGTCTCTGTCTCTGTGTCTCTGTCTCTGTGTCCCTGTCTCTGTGTCTCTGTCACTGTGTCTCTGTCTCTGCGTCTCTGTCTCTGTGTATCAGTCTCTGTGTCTCTGTCTCTGTGTCTCTGTCTCTATGTCTCTGTATGTCTGTATCTCTGCCTCTGTGTCTCTGTCTCTGTGTCTGTGTCTCTGTCTCCGTTTCTCTGTCTCTGAGTATTTGCCTCTATGTCCCTGTCTCTGTATCTCTGTCCCTATGTCTCCGTCTCTGTGGCTCTGTCTCTGTGTCTGTGTCTCTGTCTCTGTGTGTGTGTCTCTGTATCTGTCCCTGTGTGTGTGTCTCTGTCTCTGAGTCTCTGTCTCTGTGTCTCTGTGTCTGTCTCTGTCTCTGTTTCTCTTTCTCTGCGTCTCTGTCTCTGTGTCTCTGTCCCTGTGTCTCCGTATCTGTGTCACTGTATCTATGTCTGTGCCTCTGTGTCTCTGTGTCTGTGTCTCTGTCACCGTCTCTGTGCCTCTGTTTCTATGTCTCTGTCTCTGTGTCTCCGTCTCTGCGTGTTTGTCGCTGTGTCCCTGTCTCTGTGTCTCTGTCTCTGTGCCTCTGTCTCTCTGTCTCCGTCTCTGTGTCTTTGTCTCTGTGTCTCTGTCTCTGTGTCTCTGTCTCTGTGTCTCTGTCTCTGTGTTTCCGTCACTGTGTCTCTGTCACTGTGTCTCTGTCTCTGTGTCTCTGTCTCTGAGTCTCTGTCTCTGTGTCTCTGTCTCTGTGTCTCTGTCTCTGTCTGTGAATCTCTGTCTCTGAGTCTCTGTCTCTGTGTCCCTGTCTCTGTGTCCCTGTCCCTGTGTCCCCGTCTCTGCGTCTCTGTCTCTGTGTGTCTGTCTCTGTGTCGCTGTCCATGTGTGTCCGTCTTTGTGTCTCTGTCACTGTGTCTCTGTCACTGTGTCTCTGTCTCTGTGTCTCTGTCTCTGTGTCTCTGTCTCTGTGTCTCTGTCTCTGTGTCTCTGTCTCTGTGTCTCTGTCTCTGTGTCTCTGTCTCTGTGTCTCTGTCTCTGTGTCTCTGTCTCTGTGTCTCTGTCTCTGTGTCTCTGTCTCTGTGTCTCTGTCTCTGTGTCTCTGTCTCTGTGTCTCTGTCTCTGTGTCTCTGTCTCTGTGTCTCTGTCTCTGTGTCTCTGTCTCTGTGTCTCTGTCTCTGTGTCTCTGTCTCTGTGTCTCTGTCTCTGCCTTTGTCTCTGTTTCTCTGTCTCTGTGTCTCTGTCTCTGTGTCTCTGTCTCTGTGTCTCTGTCTCTGTGTCTCTGTCTCTGTGCCTCTGTCTCTGTGTCTCTGTCTCTGTGTCTCTGTCTCTGTGTCTCTGTCTCTGTGTCTCTGTCTCTGTGTCTCTGTCTCTGTGTCTCTGTCTCTCTGTCTCTGTCTCTGTGTCTCTGTCTCTGTGACGCTGTCTCGGTGTCTCTGCCCCTGTGTCTCCTTCTTTGTGTCACAGTCTCTGTGTCTCTGTCTCTGTGTTTATGCCTCTGACCGTATGTCTCTGTGACTCTGTCTCTGTGAATCAGTCTCTGTGTTTCTGTCTCTGTGTCTCTGTCTCTGTCTCCGTGTCTCTGCCTCTGTGACTCTGTCTCTGCGTCCCTGTCTCTGTGTCTCTGCCCCTGTGTCTCCGTCTCTGTGTCTCCGTCTCTGTCTCTGTGTCTCTGTCTCTGTGTCCCTGTCTCTGCGTCCCTGTCTCTGTATCTCTGTCTCTGTGTCTCTGTCTCTGTGTCTCTGTCTCTGTGTCTCTGTCTCTGTGTCTCTGTCTCTGTATCTGTTTCTCTTTCTCTTTCTCTGTGTCCCTGTCTCTGTGTCTCTGTCCCTGTGTCCCGGTGTTCGTGTCTCTGTCCCTGTGTCTCCGTCTTGTGTCACTGTCTCTAAGTCTCTGTCTCTGTGTCTCTGTGTCTGTGTCTCTGTCACCGTCTCTGTGCCTCTGTTTCTATGTCTCTGTCTCTGTGTCTCCGTCTCTGCGTGTTTGTCGCTGTGTCCCTGTCCTGTGTCTCTGTCTCTGTGCCTCTGTCTCTCTGTCTCTGTCTCTGTGTCTCTGTCTCTGTGTCTCTGTCTCTGTGTCTCTGTCTCTGTGTCTCTGTCTCTGTGTCTCTGTCTCTGTGTCTCTGTCTCTGTGTCTCTGTCTCTGTGTCTCTGTCTCTGTGTTTCCGTCCCTGTGTCTCTGTCACTGTGTCTCTGTCTCTGTGTCTCTATCTCTGTGTCTCTGTCTCTGTGTCTCTGTCTCTGTGTCTCTGTCTCTGTGCCTCTGTCTCAGTGTCTCCGTCTCTGTGCCTCTGTCTCCGTGTCTATGTGTCTGAGTCTCTGTCTCTGTGTCTCTGTCTCTGTGGCTCTGTCTCTGTCTGTGAATCTCTGTCTCTGAGTCTCTGTCTCTGTGTCCCTGTCTCTGTGTCCCTGTCCCTGTGTCCCCGTCTCTGCGTCTCTGTCTCTGTGTCTCTGCCTCTGTGTCTCTGTATCTCTGTCTCTGTGTCTCTGTCTCTGTGTCTCTGTCTCTGTGTCCCTGTCTCTGTGTCTCTGTCTCTGTGTCTCTGTCTCTGTGTCTCTGTCTCTGTGTCTCTGTCTGTGTGTCTCTGTCTCTGTGTCTCTGCCTCTGTGTATCTGTCTCTGTGTCTTTGTCTCTGTGTCCCTGTCTCTGTGTTTCCGTGTCTGTGTCTCTGTCACTGTGTCTCTGTCTCTGAGTCTCTATCTCTGAGTCCTTGCCCCTATGTCCCTGTCTCTGTATCTCTGTCCCTATGTCTCCGTCTCTGTGGCTCTGTCTCTGTGTCTCTGTCTCTGTGTGTGCGTCTCTGTGTCTGTCCCTGTGTGTGTGTCTCTGTCTCTGTCTCTGTCTCTGTTTCTCTTTCTCTGTGTCTCTGTCTCTGTCTCTGTTTCTCTTTCTCTGTGTCTCTGTCTCTGTGTCTCTGTCCCTGTGTCTCCGTCTCTGTGTCTCTCTCTCTCTGTGTCTCTGTCGACGTTATCTGTCTCTGTGTCTCTGTCTCTGTGTCTCTGTCGATTTGTGTCCGTCTCTGTGTCTCTGTCTCTCTCTCTCTCTGTGTCCCTGTCTCCGTGTCTCTGTCTCTGTGTCTCTGTCTATGTGTCTCTGTCTCTATGTCTCTGTCTCTGTCTCTGTTCCTCTTTCCCTGTGTCTCTGTGTCTCTCTCTCTGTGTCTCTGTCTCTGTGTCTCTGTCTCTGTCTCTGTGTCCCTGTCTCTGAGTCGTTGTCTCTATGTCACCGTCTCTGTGTCTCTGTCTCTTTGTCTCTGTCTCGGTGTCTCTGCCCCTGCGTCTCCTTCTTTGTGTCACTGTCTCTGTGTCTCTGCCTCTGTGTTTATGCCTCTGTCCGTGTGTCTCTGTGTCTCTGTCTCTGTGAATTAGTCTCTGTGTTTCGGTCTCTGTGTCTCTGTCTCTGTCTCAGTGTCTCTGCCTCTGTGACTCTGTCTCTGCGTCCCTGTCTCTGTGTCTCTGTCCCTGTGTCTCCGTCTCTGTGTCTCTGTCTCTGTCTCTGTGTCTCTGTCTCTGTGTCTCGGTCTCTGTGCCTCCGTCTCTGTGTCCCAGTCTCTGTGTTTCTGACTCTGTGTCCCTGTCTCAGTGTCTCTGCCTCCGTGTCTCTGTCTCTGTGTCCCTGTCTCTGTGTTTCTGTCTTTATGTCTCTGTCTATGTGTCTCTGTCTCTGAGAATCTGTGTCTGTGTCTCTGTCTCTGTCTCTGTCTCTGTGTCTCTGTCTCTGTGTCCCGGTCTCTGTGTCTCCGTCTCTGTGTCCCTGTCTCTGTGTTTCTGTCTCTGTGTCCCTGTCTCAGTGTCTCTGTCTCCGTGTCTCTGTCTCTTTGTCTCTGTCCCCGTCCCTGTGTCTCTGTCTCTGTGACTCTGTCTCTGTGACTCTGTCTCTGTGTCTCTGTCTCTGTGTCTCTGTCACTGTGTCTCCGTCTTCGTGTCTCTGTCCCTGTGTCTCCGACTCTGTGTCACTGTCTCTATGTCTGTGCCTCTGTGTCTCTGTGTCTGTGTCTCTGTCACCGTTTCTATGCCTCTGTTTCTATGTCTCTGTCTCTGTGTCTCTGTCTCTGTGTCTCTGTCTCTGTGCCCCTGTCTCTGTGTCTCTGTCTCTGTGTCTCTGTCTCTGTGTCTCTGTCTCAGTGTCTCTGTCTCTGTTTCTCTGTCTCTGTGTCTCTGCGCTAGTGTCTCTGTCTCTGTGTCTCTGTCTCTGTGTCTCCGTCTCTCTGTCTCTGTCTCTGTGCCCGTGTCTCCGTATCTGCGTCTCTGTTTCTGTGTCTATGTCTCTGTGTCTCTGTCTCTCTGTCTCTGTCTCTGTGTCTCTGCCTCCGTGTCTCTGTCTCTGTGTCCCTGTCTCAGTGTTTCTGTCTTTATGTCTCTGTCTCTGTGTCTCTGTCTCTGAGAATTTGTGTCTGTGTCTCTGTCTCTGTCACTGTCTCTGTGTCTCTGTCTCTGTGTCTCGGTCTCTGTGTCTCCGTCTCTGTGTCCCTGTCTCTGTGTTTCTGTCTCTGTGTCCCTGTCTCAGTGTCTCTGTCTCCGTGTCTCTGTCTCTTTGTCTCTGCCCCCGTCCCTGTGTCTCTGTCTCTGTGTCTCCGTCTCTGTGTCTCTGTCTTTGTGTCTCTGTCTCTGTGTCTCTGTCTCTGTGTCCCTGTCTCTGTGTCTCTGTCTCTATGTCTCTGTCTCTGTGTCTCTGTCTCTGTGTCTCTGTCACTGTGTCTCCGTCTTCGTGTCTCTGTCCCTGTGTCTCCGACTCTGTGTCACTGTCTCTATGTCTGTGCCCCTGTGTCTCTGTGTCTGTGTCTCTGTCACCGTCTCTATGCCTCTGTTTCTATGTCTCTGTCTCTGTGTCTCTGTCTCTGTGTCTCTGTCTCTGTGTCCCTGTCTCTGTGTCTCTGTCACTGTGTCTCTGTCTCTGCGTCTCTGTCTCTGTGTATCAGTCTCTGTGTCTCTGTCTCTGTGTCTCTGTCTCCATGTCTCTGTCTCTGTCTCTGTCTCTGTTTCTCTTTCTCTGTGTCTCCGTCTCTGTGTCTCTGTCCCTGTGCCCGGTCTTCCTGTCTCTGTCCCTGTGTCTCCGTCTCTGTGTCTCCGTCTCTGTGTCTCTGTCTCTGTGTCCCTGTCTCTGTGTCTCTGTCTCTGTGTCCCTGTCTCTGTGTCTCTGTCTCTGTGTCTCTTTCCCTGTGTCTCCGTCTTCGTGTCTCTGTCCCAGCATCTCTGTCACTGTGTCTCTGTCTCTGTGTCTCTGTCTCTGTGTCTCTGTCTCTGTCTCTGTCTCTGTGTCTCTGTCTCTGTGTCTCTGTCTCTGTGTCTCTGTCTCTGTCTCTGCCTCTGTGTCCCTGTCTCTGTGTCTCTGTCCCTGTGTCTCCGTCTCTGTGTCTCTGCATCTGAATCTCTGTCTCTGTGTCTCTCTCCCTGTGTCTCTGTCTCCGAATCTCTGTCTCTGTGTCTGGGTCTCTGTGTCTCTGTCCCTGTGTCTCTATCTCTGTGTCTGTGTATCTGTTTCTATGTCTGTGTGTCTACGTCACTGTCTCTGTGTCTCTGTCTCTATGTCTCTGCCTCCGTGTCTCTGTCTCTGTGTCTATTCCTCTGTGTCTCTGCCTCGGTTTCTCTGTCACTGTGTCTCTGTCTTTGTGTCTCTGCCTCTGTCTCCTTGTCTCTGCCTCTGTATCTGTCTCTGCGTCTCCGTCTCTGAGTCTCTGTCTTTGAGTCTCTCTATATGTGTCCCTGCCTCTGTGCCTCTGCCTCCGTGTCTCGGTTTCTGTGTCTCTGTCTCTATGTCTCTGTCTCTGTGTCTCTGTCTCTGTGTCTCTGTCTCTGTGTCTCTGTCTCTGTGTCTCTGTCTCTGTGTCTCTGTCTCTGTGTCTCTGTCTCTGTGTGTCTGTCTCTGTGTCTCTGTCTCTGTGTCTCTGTCTCTGTGTCTCTGTCTCTGTGCCTATGTCTCTGTGTCTCTGTCTCTGTGTCTCTGTCTCTGTGTCTCTGTGTCTCTGTCTCTGTGTCTCTGTCTCTGTGTCTCTGTCTCTGTGTCTCTGTCTCTGTCTCTGTCTCTGTGTCTCTGTCTCTGTGTCTCGGTCTCTGTGCCTCCGTCTCTGTGTCCCAGTCTCTGTGTTTCTGACTCTGTGTCCCTGTCTCAGTGTCTCTGCCTCCGTGTCTCTGTCTCTGTGTCCCTGTCTCTGTGTTTCTGTCTTTATGTCTCTGTCTATGTGTCTCTGTCTCTGAGAATCTGTGTCTGTGTCTCTGTCTCTGTCTCTGTCTCTGTGTCTCTGTCTCTGTGTCCCGGTCTCTGTGTCTCCGTCTCTGTGTCCCTGTCTCTGTGTTTCTGTCTCTGTGTCCCTGTCTCAGTGTCTCTGTCTCCGTGTCTCTGTCTCTCTGTCTCCGTCTCTGTGTCTTTGTCTCTGTGTCTCTGTCTCTGTGTCTCTGTCTCTGTGTCTCTGTCTCTGTGTTTCCGTCACTGTGTCTCTGTCACTGTGTCTCTGTCTCTGTGTCTCTGTCTCTGAGTCTCTGTCTCTGTGTCTCTGTCTCTGTGTCTCTGTCTCTGTCTGTGAATCTCTGTCTCTGAGTCTCTGTCTCTGTGTCCCTGTCTCTGTGTCCCTGTCCCTGTGTCCCCGTCTCTGCGTCTCTGTCTCTGTGTGTCTGTCTCTGTGTCGCTGTCCATGTGTGTCCGTCTTTGTGTCTCTGTCACTGTGTCTCTGTCACTGTGTCTCTGTCTCTGTGTCTCTGTCTCTGTGTCTCTGTCTCTGTGTCTCTGTCTCTGTGTCTCTGTCTCTGTGTCTCTGTCTCTGTGTCTCTGTCTCTGTGTCTCTGTCTCTGTGTCTCTGTCTCTGTGTCTCTGTCTCTGTGTCTCTGTCTCTGTGTCTCTGTCTCTGTGTCTCTGTCTCTGTGTCTCTGTCTCTGTGTCTCTGTCTCTGTGTCTCTGTCTCTGTGTCTCTGTCTCTGTGTCTCTGTCTCTGTGTCTCTGTCTCTGTGTCTCTGTCTCTGCCTTTGTCTCTGTTTCTCTGTCTCTGTGTCTCTGTCTCTGTGTCTCTGTCTCTGTGTCTCTGTCTCTGTGTCTCTGTCTCTGTGCCTCTGTCTCTGTGTCTCTGTCTCTGTGTCTCTGTCTCTGTGTCTCTGTCTCTGTGTCTCTGTCTCTGTGTCTCTGTCTCTGTGTCTCTGTCTCTCTGTCTCTGTCTCTGTGTCTCTGTCTCTGTGACGCTGTCTCGGTGTCTCTGCCCCTGTGTCTCCTTCTTTGTGTCACAGTCTCTGTGTCTCTGTCTCTGTGTTTATGCCTCTGACCGTATGTCTCTGTGACTCTGTCTCTGTGAATCAGTCTCTGTGTTTCTGTCTCTGTGTCTCTGTCTCTGTCTCCGTGTCTCTGCCTCTGTGACTCTGTCTCTGCGTCCCTGTCTCTGTGTCTCTGCCCCTGTGTCTCCGTCTCTGTGTCTCCGTCTCTGTCTCTGTGTCTCTGTCTCTGTGTCCCTGTCTCTGCGTCCCTGTCTCTGTATCTCTGTCTCTGTGTCTCTGTCTCTGTGTCTCTGTCTCTGTGTCTCTGTCTCTGTGTCTCTGTCTCTGTATCTGTTTCTCTTTCTCTTTCTCTGTGTCCCTGTCTCTGTGTCTCTGTCCCTGTGTCCCGGTGTTCGTGTCTCTGTCCCTGTGTCTCCGTCTTGTGTCACTGTCTCTAAGTCTCTGTCTCTGTGTCTCTGTGTCTGTGTCTCTGTCACCGTCTCTGTGCCTCTGTTTCTATGTCTCTGTCTCTGTGTCTCCGTCTCTGCGTGTTTGTCGCTGTGTCCCTGTCCTGTGTCTCTGTCTCTGTGCCTCTGTCTCTCTGTCTCTGTCTCTGTGTCTCTGTCTCTGTGTCTCTGTCTCTGTGTCTCTGTCTCTGTGTCTCTGTCTCTGTGTCTCTGTCTCTGTGTCTCTGTCTCTGTGTCTCTGTCTCTGTGTTTCCGTCCCTGTGTCTCTGTCACTGTGTCTCTGTCTCTGTGTCTCTATCTCTGTGTCTCTGTCTCTGTGTCTCTGTCTCTGTGTCTCTGTCTCTGTGCCTCTGTCTCAGTGTCTCCGTCTCTGTGCCTCTGTCTCCGTGTCTATGTGTCTGAGTCTCTGTCTCTGTGTCTCTGTCTCTGTGGCTCTGTCTCTGTCTGTGAATCTCTGTCTCTGAGTCTCTGTCTCTGTGTCCCTGTCTCTGTGTCCCTGTCCCTGTGTCCCCGTCTCTGCGTCTCTGTCTCTGTGTCTCTGCCTCTGTGTCTCTGTATCTCTGTCTCTGTGTCTCTGTCTCTGTGTCTCTGTCTCTGTGTCCCTGTCTCTGTGTCTCTGTCTCTGTGTCTCTGTCTCTGTGTCTCTGTCTCTGTGTCTCTGTCTGTGTGTCTCTGTCTCTGTGTCTCTGCCTCTGTGTATCTGTCTCTGTGTCTTTGTCTCTGTGTCCCTGTCTCTGTGTTTCCGTGTCTGTGTCTCTGTCACTGTGTCTCTGTCTCTGAGTCTCTATCTCTGAGTCCTTGCCCCTATGTCCCTGTCTCTGTATCTCTGTCCCTATGTCTCCGTCTCTGTGGCTCTGTCTCTGTGTCTCTGTCTCTGTGTGTGCGTCTCTGTGTCTGTCCCTGTGTGTGTGTCTCTGTCTCTGTCTCTGTCTCTGTTTCTCTTTCTCTGTGTCTCTGTCTCTGTCTCTGTTTCTCTTTCTCTGTGTCTCTGTCTCTGTGTCTCTGTCCCTGTGTCTCCGTCTCTGTGTCTCTCTCTCTCTGTGTCTCTGTCGACGTTATCTGTCTCTGTGTCTCTGTCTCTGTGTCTCTGTCGATTTGTGTCCGTCTCTGTGTCTCTGTCTCTCTCTCTCTCTGTGTCCCTGTCTCCGTGTCTCTGTCTCTGTGTCTCTGTCTATGTGTCTCTGTCTCTATGTCTCTGTCTCTGTCTCTGTTCCTCTTTCCCTGTGTCTCTGTGTCTCTCTCTCTGTGTCTCTGTCTCTGTGTCTCTGTCTCTGTCTCTGTGTCCCTGTCTCTGAGTCGTTGTCTCTATGTCACCGTCTCTGTGTCTCTGTCTCTTTGTCTCTGTCTCGGTGTCTCTGCCCCTGCGTCTCCTTCTTTGTGTCACTGTCTCTGTGTCTCTGCCTCTGTGTTTATGCCTCTGTCCGTGTGTCTCTGTGTCTCTGTCTCTGTGAATTAGTCTCTGTGTTTCGGTCTCTGTGTCTCTGTCTCTGTCTCAGTGTCTCTGCCTCTGTGACTCTGTCTCTGCGTCCCTGTCTCTGTGTCTCTGTCCCTGTGTCTCCGTCTCTGTGTCTCTGTCTCTGTCTCTGTGTCTCTGTCTCTGTGTCTCGGTCTCTGTGCCTCCGTCTCTGTGTCCCAGTCTCTGTGTTTCTGACTCTGTGTCCCTGTCTCAGTGTCTCTGCCTCCGTGTCTCTGTCTCTGTGTCCCTGTCTCTGTGTTTCTGTCTTTATGTCTCTGTCTATGTGTCTCTGTCTCTGAGAATCTGTGTCTGTGTCTCTGTCTCTGTCTCTGTCTCTGTGTCTCTGTCTCTGTGTCCCGGTCTCTGTGTCTCCGTCTCTGTGTCCCTGTCTCTGTGTTTCTGTCTCTGTGTCCCTGTCTCAGTGTCTCTGTCTCCGTGTCTCTGTCTCTTTGTCTCTGTCCCCGTCCCTGTGTCTCTGTCTCTGTGACTCTGTCTCTGTGACTCTGTCTCTGTGTCTCTGTCTCTGTGTCTCTGTCACTGTGTCTCCGTCTTCGTGTCTCTGTCCCTGTGTCTCCGACTCTGTGTCACTGTCTCTATGTCTGTGCCTCTGTGTCTCTGTGTCTGTGTCTCTGTCACCGTTTCTATGCCTCTGTTTCTATGTCTCTGTCTCTGTGTCTCTGTCTCTGTGTCTCTGTCTCTGTGCCCCTGTCTCTGTGTCTCTGTCTCTGTGTCTCTGTCTCTGTGTCTCTGTCTCAGTGTCTCTGTCTCTGTTTCTCTGTCTCTGTGTCTCTGCGCTAGTGTCTCTGTCTCTGTGTCTCTGTCTCTGTGTCTCCGTCTCTCTGTCTCTGTCTCTGTGCCCGTGTCTCCGTATCTGCGTCTCTGTTTCTGTGTCTATGTCTCTGTGTCTCTGTCTCTCTGTCTCTGTCTCTGTGTCTCTGCCTCCGTGTCTCTGTCTCTGTGTCCCTGTCTCAGTGTTTCTGTCTTTATGTCTCTGTCTCTGTGTCTCTGTCTCTGAGAATTTGTGTCTGTGTCTCTGTCTCTGTCACTGTCTCTGTGTCTCTGTCTCTGTGTCTCGGTCTCTGTGTCTCCGTCTCTGTGTCCCTGTCTCTGTGTTTCTGTCTCTGTGTCCCTGTCTCAGTGTCTCTGTCTCCGTGTCTCTGTCTCTTTGTCTCTGCCCCCGTCCCTGTGTCTCTGTCTCTGTGTCTCCGTCTCTGTGTCTCTGTCTTTGTGTCTCTGTCTCTGTGTCTCTGTCTCTGTGTCCCTGTCTCTGTGTCTCTGTCTCTATGTCTCTGTCTCTGTGTCTCTGTCTCTGTGTCTCTGTCACTGTGTCTCCGTCTTCGTGTCTCTGTCCCTGTGTCTCCGACTCTGTGTCACTGTCTCTATGTCTGTGCCCCTGTGTCTCTGTGTCTGTGTCTCTGTCACCGTCTCTATGCCTCTGTTTCTATGTCTCTGTCTCTGTGTCTCTGTCTCTGTGTCTCTGTCTCTGTGTCCCTGTCTCTGTGTCTCTGTCACTGTGTCTCTGTCTCTGCGTCTCTGTCTCTGTGTATCAGTCTCTGTGTCTCTGTCTCTGTGTCTCTGTCTCCATGTCTCTGTCTCTGTCTCTGTCTCTGTTTCTCTTTCTCTGTGTCTCCGTCTCTGTGTCTCTGTCCCTGTGCCCGGTCTTCCTGTCTCTGTCCCTGTGTCTCCGTCTCTGTGTCTCCGTCTCTGTGTCTCTGTCTCTGTGTCCCTGTCTCTGTGTCTCTGTCTCTGTGTCCCTGTCTCTGTGTCTCTGTCTCTGTGTCTCTTTCCCTGTGTCTCCGTCTTCGTGTCTCTGTCCCAGCATCTCTGTCACTGTGTCTCTGTCTCTGTGTCTCTGTCTCTGTGTCTCTGTCTCTGTCTCTGTCTCTGTGTCTCTGTCTCTGTGTCTCTGTCTCTGTGTCTCTGTCTCTGTCTCTGCCTCTGTGTCCCTGTCTCTGTGTCTCTGTCCCTGTGTCTCCGTCTCTGTGTCTCTGCATCTGAATCTCTGTCTCTGTGTCTCTCTCCCTGTGTCTCTGTCTCCGAATCTCTGTCTCTGTGTCTGGGTCTCTGTGTCTCTGTCCCTGTGTCTCTATCTCTGTGTCTGTGTATCTGTTTCTATGTCTGTGTGTCTACGTCACTGTCTCTGTGTCTCTGTCTCTATGTCTCTGCCTCCGTGTCTCTGTCTCTGTGTCTATTCCTCTGTGTCTCTGCCTCGGTTTCTCTGTCACTGTGTCTCTGTCTTTGTGTCTCTGCCTCTGTCTCCTTGTCTCTGCCTCTGTATCTGTCTCTGCGTCTCCGTCTCTGAGTCTCTGTCTTTGAGTCTCTCTATATGTGTCCCTGCCTCTGTGCCTCTGCCTCCGTGTCTCGGTTTCTGTGTCTCTGTCTCTATGTCTCTGTCTCTGTGTCTCTGTCTCTGTGTCTCTGTCTCTGTGTCTCTGTCTCTGTGTCTCTGTCTCTGTGTCTCTGTCTCTGTGTCTCTGTCTCTGTGTGTCTGTCTCTGTGTCTCTGTCTCTGTGTCTCTGTCTCTGTGCCTATGTCTCTGTGTCTCTGTCTCTGTGTCTCTGTCTCTGTGTCTCTGTGTCTCTGTCTCTGTGTCTCTGTCTCTGTGTCTCTGTCTCTGTGTCTCTGTCTCTGTCTCTGTCTCTGTGTCTCTGTCTCTGTGTCTCGGTCTCTGTGCCTCCGTCTCTGTGTCCCAGTCTCTGTGTTTCTGACTCTGTGTCCCTGTCTCAGTGTCTCTGCCTCCGTGTCTCTGTCTCTGTGTCCCTGTCTCTGTGTTTCTGTCTTTATGTCTCTGTCTATGTGTCTCTGTCTCTGAGAATCTGTGTCTGTGTCTCTGTCTCTGTCTCTGTCTCTGTGTCTCTGTCTCTGTGTCCCGGTCTCTGTGTCTCCGTCTCTGTGTCCCTGTCTCTGTGTTTCTGTCTCTGTGTCCCTGTCTCAGTGTCTCTGTCTCCGTGTCTCTGTCTCTTTGTCTCTGTCCCCGTCCCTGTGTCTCTGTCTCTGTGACTCTGTCTCTGTGACTCTGTCTCTGTGTCTCTGTCTCTGTGTCTCTGTCACTGTGTCTCCGTCTTCGTGTCTCTGTCCCTGTGTCTCCGACTCTGTGTCACTGTCTCTATGTCTGTGCCTCTGTGTCTCTGTGTCTGTGTCTCTGTCACCGTTTCTATGCCTCTGTTTCTATGTCTCTGTCTCTGTGTCTCTGTCTCTGTGTCTCTGTCTCTGTGCCCCTGTCTCTGTGTCTCTGTCTCTGTGTCTCTGTCTCTGTGTCTCTGTCTCAGTGTCTCTGTCTCTGTTTCTCTGTCTCTGTGTCTCTGCGCTAGTGTCTCTGTCTCTGTGTCTCTGTCTCTGTGTCTCCGTCTCTCTGTCTCTGTCTCTGTGCCCGTGTCTCCGTATCTGCGTCTCTGTTTCTGTGTCTATGTCTCTGTGTCTCTGTCTCTCTGTCTCTGTCTCTGTGTCTCTGCCTCCGTGTCTCTGTCTCTGTGTCCCTGTCTCAGTGTTTCTGTCTTTATGTCTCTGTCTCTGTGTCTCTGTCTCTGAGAATTTGTGTCTGTGTCTCTGTCTCTGTCACTGTCTCTGTGTCTCTGTCTCTGTGTCTCGGTCTCTGTGTCTCCGTCTCTGTGTCCCTGTCTCTGTGTTTCTGTCTCTGTGTCCCTGTCTCAGTGTCTCTGTCTCCGTGTCTCTGTCTCTTTGTCTCTGCCCCCGTCCCTGTGTCTCTGTCTCTGTGTCTCCGTCTCTGTGTCTCTGTCTTTGTGTCTCTGTCTCTGTGTCTCTGTCTCTGTGTCCCTGTCTCTGTGTCTCTGTCTCTATGTCTCTGTCTCTGTGTCTCTGTCTCTGTGTCTCTGTCACTGTGTCTCCGTCTTCGTGTCTCTGTCCCTGTGTCTCCGACTCTGTGTCACTGTCTCTATGTCTGTGCCCCTGTGTCTCTGTGTCTGTGTCTCTGTCACCGTCTCTATGCCTCTGTTTCTATGTCTCTGTCTCTGTGTCTCTGTCTCTGTGTCTCTGTCTCTGTGTCCCTGTCTCTGTGTCTCTGTCACTGTGTCTCTGTCTCTGCGTCTCTGTCTCTGTGTATCAGTCTCTGTGTCTCTGTCTCTGTGTCTCTGTCTCCATGTCTCTGTCTCTGTCTCTGTCTCTGTTTCTCTTTCTCTGTGTCTCCGTCTCTGTGCCTCCGTCTCTGTGTCCCAGTCTCTGTGTTTCTGACTCTGTGTCCCTGTCTCAGTGTCTCTGTCTCCGTGTCTCTGTCTCCTTGTCTCTGTTTCCGTCCCTGTGTCTCTGTCCCTGTGTCTCTGTCTCTGTGTCACCGTCTCTGTGTCTCTGTCTCTGTGTCTCTGTCTCTGTGTCTCTGTCTCTGTGTCTCTGTCTCTGTGTCTCTGTCTCTGTGTTTCCGTCTCTGTGTCTCTGTCACTGTGTCTCTGTCTCTGTGTCTCTGTGTCTCTGTGTCTCTGTCTCTGTGTCTCTCTCTCTGTGTCTCTGTCTCTGTTTCTCTGTCTCTGTGTCTCTGCCCTAGTGTCTCTGTCTCTGTGTCTCTGTCTCTGTGTCTCTGTCTCTGTGTCTCTGTCTCTGTGCCCGTGTCTCCGTATCTGTGTCTCTGTCTCTGTGCCCGTGTCTCCGTATCTGCGTCTCTGTTTCTGTGTCTATGTCTCTGTGTCTCTGTCTCTCTGTCTCTGTCTCTGTGTCTCTGTCTCTGTGTCTCTGTCACTGTGTCTCCGTCTTCGTGTCTCTGTCCCTGTGTCTCCGACTCTGTGTCACTGTCTCTATGTCTGTGCCTCTGTGTCTCTGTCACCGTCTCTATGCCTCTGTTTCTATGTCTCTGTCTCTGTGTCTCTGTCTCTGTGTCTCTGTCTCTGTGTCCCTGTCTCTGTGTCTCTGTCACTGTGTCTCTGTCTTTGCGTCTCTGTCTCTGTGTATCAGTCTCTGTGTCTCTGTCTCTGTGTCTCTGTCTCCATGTCTCTGTCTCTGTCTCTGTCTCTGTTTCTCTTTCTCTGTGTCTCTGTCTCTGTGTCTCTGTCCCTGTGCCCGGTCTTCCTGTCTCTGTCCCTGTGTCTCCGTCTCTTTGTCTCCGTCTCTGTGTCTCTGTCTCTGTGTCCCTGTCTCTGTGTCTCTGTCTCTGTGTCTCTGTCTCTATGTCTCTGTATGTCTGTATCTCTGCCTCTGTGTCTCTGTCTCTGTGTCTGTGTCTCTGTCTCTGTCTGTGTGTCTCTGTCTCTGAGTCTTTGCCTCTATGTCCCTGTCTCTGTATCTCTGTCCCTATATCTCTGTCTCTGTGTCTCTGTCTCTGTGTCTCTGTCTCTGTGCCCGTGTCTCCGTATCTGTGTCTCTGTCTCTGTGCCCGTGTCTCCGTATCTGCGTCTCTGTTTCTGTGTCTATGTCTCTGTGTCTCTGTCTCTCTGTCTCTGTCTCTGTGTCTCTGTCTCTGTGTCTCTGTCACTGTGTCTCCGTCTTCGTGTCTCTGTCCCTGTGTCTCCGACTCTGTGTCACTGTCTCTATGTCTGTGCCTCTGTGTCTCTGTGTCTGTGTCTCTGTCACCGTTTCTATGCCTCTGTTTCTATGTCTCTGTCTCTGTGTCTCTGTCTCTGTGTCTCTGTCTCTGTGCCCCTGTCTCTGTGTCTCTGTCTCTGTGTCTCTGTCTCTGTGTCTCTGTCTCAGTGTCTCTGTCTCTGTTTCTCTGTCTCTGTGTCTCTGCGCTAGTGTCTCTGTCTCTGTGTCTCCGTCTCTGTGTCTCCGTCTCTCTGTCTCTGTCTCTGTGCCCGTGTCTCCGTATCTGCGTCTCTGTTTCTGTGTCTATGTCTCTGTGTCTCTGTCTCTCTGTCTCTGTCTCTGTGTCTCTGCCTCCGTGTCTCTGTCTCTGTGTCCCTGTCTCAGTGTTTCTGTCTTTATGTCTCTGTCTCTGTGTCTCTGTCTCTGAGAATTTGTGTCTGTGTCTCTGTCTCTGTCACTGTCTCTGTGTCTCTGTCTCTGTGTCTCGGTCTCTGTGTCTCCGTCTCTGTGTCCCTGTCTCTGTGTTTCTGTCTCTGTGTCCCTGTCTCAGTGTCTCTGTCTCCGTGTCTCTGTCTCTTTGTCTCTGCCCCCGTCCCTGTGTCTCTGTCTCTGTGTCTCCGTCTCTGTGTCTCTGTCTTTGTGTCTCTGTCTCTGTGTCTCTGTCTCTGTGTCCCTGTCTCTGTGTCTCTGTCTCTATGTCTCTGTCTCTGTGTCTCTGTCTCTGTGTCTCTGTCACTGTGTCTCCGTCTTCGTGTCTCTGTCCCTGTGTCTCCGACTCTGTGTCACTGTCTCTATGTCTGTGCCCCTGTGTCTCTGTGTCTGTGTCTCTGTCACCGTCTCTATGCCTCTGTTTCTATGTCTCTGTCTCTGTGTCTCTGTCTCTGTGTCTCTGTCTCTGTGTCCCTGTCTCTGTGTCTCTGTCACTGTGTCTCTGTCTCTGCGTCTCTGTCTCTGTGTATCAGTCTCTGTGTCTCTGTCTCTGTGTCTCTGTCTCCATGTCTCTGTCTCTGTCTCTGTCTCTGTTTCTCTTTCTCTGTGTCTCCGTCTCTGTGTCTCTGTCCCTGTGCCCGGTCTTCCTGTCTCTGTCCCTGTGTCTCCGTCTCTGTGTCTCCGTCTCTGTGTCTCTGTCTCTGTGTCCCTGTCTCTGTGTCTCTGTCTCTGTGTCCCTGTCTCTGTGTCTCTGTCTCTGTGTCTCTTTCCCTGTGTCTCCGTCTTCGTGTCTCTGTCCCAGCATCTCTGTCACTGTGTCTCTGTCTCTGTGTCTCTGTCTCTGTCTCTGTCTCTGTGTCTCTGTCTCTGTGTCTCTGTCTCTGTGTCTCTGTCTCTGTCTCTGAGTCTCTGTCTCTGTGCATCTGCCTATGTGTCTCTGTCTCTATGTCTCTGTCTCTATGTCTCTGTCTCTATGTCTCTGTCTCTGTCTCTGTTTCTCTTTCTCTGTGTCTCTGTCTCTGTGTCTCTGCCTCTGTGTCTCTGTCTCTGTGTCTCTGTCTCTGTGTCTCTGTCTCTGTGTCTCTGTCTCTGTGTCTCTGTCTCTGTGTCTCTGTCTCTGTGTCTCTGTCACTGTGTCTCTGTCTCTGTGTCTCTGTGTCTCTGTCTTTGAGGCTCTCTCTCTGTGTCTCTGTCTCTGTCTCTGTCTCTGTCTCTGTCTCTGTGTCTCTGTCTCTGTGTCTCGGTCTCTGTGCCTCCGTCTCTGTGTCCCAGTCTCTGTGTTTCTGACTCTGTGTCCCTGTCTCAGTGTCTCTGTCTCCGTGTCTCTGTCTCCTTGTCTCTGTTTCCGTCCCTGTGTCTCTGTCCCTGTGTCTCTGTCTCTGTGTCTCCGTCTCTGTGTCTCTGTCTCTGTGTCTCTGTCTCTGTTTCTCTGTCTCTGTGTCTCTGCCCTAGTGTCTCTGTCTCTGTGTCTCTGTCTCTGTGTCTCTGTCTCTGTGCCCGTGTCTCCGTATCTGTGTCTCTGTCTCTGTGCCCGTGTCTCCGTATCTGCGTCTCTGTTTCTGTATCTATGTCTCTGTGTCTCTGTCTCTCTGTCTCTGTCTCTGTGTCTCTGTCTCTGTGTCTCTGTCACTGTGTCTCCGTCTTCGTGTCTCTGTCCCTGTGTCTCCGACTCTGTGTCACTGTCTCTATGTCTGTGCCTCTGTGTCTCTGTCACCGTCTCTATGCCTCTGTTTCTATGTCTCTGTCTCTGTGTCTCTGTCTCTGTGTCTCTGTCTCTGTGTCCCTGTCTCTGTGTCTCTGTCACTGTGTCTCTGTCTTTGCGTCTCTGTCTCTGTGTATCAGTCTCTGTGTCTCTGTCTCTGTGTCTCTGTCTCCATGTCTCTGTCTCTGTCTCTGTCTCTGTTTCTCTTTCTCTGTGTCTCTGTCTCTGTGTCTCTGTCCCTGTGCCCGGTCTTCCTGTCTCTGTCCCTGTGTCTCCGTCTCTGTGTCTCCGTCTCTGTGTCTCTGTCTCTGTGTCCCTGTCTCTGTGTCTCTGTCTCTGTGTCTCTGTCTCTATGTCTCTGTATGTCTGTATCTCTGCCTCTGTGTCTCTGTCTCTGTGTCTGTGTCTCTGTCTCTGTCTCTGTGTCTCTGTCTCTGAGTCTTTGCGTCTATGTCCCTGTCTCTGTATCTCTGTCCCTATATCTCTGTCTCTGTGGCTCTGTCGCTGTGTCTCTGTCTCTGCCTCTGTGTGTGTCTCTGTGTCTGTCCCTGTGTGTGTGTCTCTGTCTCTGTGTCTCTGTGTCTCTGTCTCTGTGTCTCTGTCTATGTGTCTCTGTCTCTGTGTCTCTGTCTCTGTGTCTCTGTCTCGGTGTCCCTGTCTCTGTGTCTCCGTCTACGTGTCTCTGTCTCGATGTCTCTGTCCCTGTGTCTCCATCTCTGTCTCACTGTCTCTGTGTCTCTGTCTCTGTGTCTCTGTCTGTGTGCCTCTGTCTCCGTCTCTGCGTCTCTGTCTCTGTGTCTCTGTCGCTGTGTCTTCGTCTCTGCGTCTCTGTCTCTGTTTCTCTGTGTCTCTGTCTGTGTGTCTCTGTCTCCGTGTCTCTGTCTCCATGTCGCTGTCTCTGTGTCTCTGTCTCTGTCACTGTCTCTGTCTCTGTTTCTGTTTCTCTTTCTCTGTGTCTCTGTCTCTGTGTTTCTGTCCCTGTGTCTCCGTCTCTGTGTGTCTCTCTCTCTGTGTCTCTGTCAACGTTATCTGTCTCTGTGTCTCTGTCTCTGTGTCTCTCTCTCTCGGTGTCCCTGCCTCCGTGTCTCTGCCTCCGTGTCTCTGTCTCTGTGTCTCTGTCTCCGTCCCTATGTCTCCGTCTCTGTGGCTCTGTCGCTGTGTCTCTGTCTCTGCCTCTGTGTGTGTCTCTGTGTCTGTTCCTGTGTGTGTGTCTCTGTCTCTGTATCTCTGCCTCTGTGTCTCTGTCTCTGTGTCTTTGTCTCTGTCTCTGTCTCTGTGTCTCTGTCTCTGAGTCTTTGCCTCTATGTCCCTGTCTCTGTATCTCTGTCCCTATGTCTCCGTCTCTGTGGCTCTGTCGCTGTGTCTCTGTCTCTGCCTCTGTGTGTGTCTCTGTGTCTGTCCCTGTGTGTGTGTCTCTGTCTCTGTGTCTCTGCCTCTGTGTCTCTGTGTCTGTGTCTCTGTCACCGTCTCTGTGCCTCTGTTTCTATGTCTCTGTCTCTGTGTCTCCGTCTCTGCGTGTTTGTCGCTGTGTCCCTGTCTCTGTGTCTCTGTCTCTGTGCCTCTGTCTCTCTGTCTCTGTCTCTGTGTCTTTGTCTCTGTGTCTCTGTCTCTGTGTCTCTGTCTCTGTGTCTCTGTCTCTGTGTCTCTGTCTCTGTGTTTCCGTCTCTGTGTCTCTGTCACTGTGTCTCTGTCTCTGTGTCTCTGTCTCTGTGTCTCTGTCTCTGTGTCTCTGTCTCTGTGTCTCTGTCTCTGTGTCTCTGTCTCTGTGTCTCTGTCTCTGTGTCTCTGTCTCTGTGTCTCTGTCTCTGTGCCTCTGTCTCAGTGTCTCCGTCTCTGTGCCTCTGTCTCCGTGTCTATGTCTCTGAGTCTCTGTGTCTCCGTCTCTGTGTCTCTGTCTCTTTGTCTCTGTCTCTGTGTCTCTGTCCCTGTGTCTCCGTCTCTGTCTCTCCGTCTCTGTCTCTGTGTCTCTGCCTCTGTGTATCTGTCTCTGCGTCTCTGTCTCTGTATCTCTGTCTCTGTGTCTATGTCTCTGTGTCTCCCTCCTTGTGTCACGGTCTCTGTGTCTCTGTCCATGTGTCTCCGTCTCTGTGTCCCTGTCTCTGTGTCTCTGTCTCCGTGGGTCTCTCTGCGTGTCTCTGTCTCTGTGAATCTGTCCCTGTGTCTCTGCATCTGAATCTCTGCCTCTGTGTCCCTGTCTCTGTGTCTCTGTCCCAGTGTCTCCGTCTCTGTGTCTCTGCATCTGAATCTCTGTCTCTGTGTCTCTCTCCCTGTGTCTCTGTCTCCGAATCTCTGTCTCTGTGTCTCTGTCTCTGTGTCTCTGTCCCTGTGTCTCTATCTCTGTGTCTGTGTATCTGTTGCTATGTCTCTGTGTCTACGTCACTGTCTCTGTGTCTCTGTCTCTGTGTCTCTGCCTACGTGTCTCTGTCTCTGTGTCTATTCCTCTGTGTCTCTGCCTCGGTTTCTCTGTCACTGTGTCTCTGCCTTTGTGTCTCTGTCTCTGTGTCTATTCCTCTGTGTCTCTGCCTCGGTTTCTCTGTCACTGTGTCTCTGTCTTTGTGTCTCTGCCTCTGTCTCCTTGTCTCTGCCTCTGTATCTGTCTCTGCGTCTCCGTCTCTGAGTCTCTGTCTTTGAGTCTCTCTATATGTGTCCCTGCCTCTGTGCCTCTGCCTGCGTGTCTCGGTTTCTGTGTCTCTGTCTCTATGTCTCTGTCTCTGTGTCTCTGTCTCTGTGTCTCTGTCTCTGTGTCTCTGTCTCTGTGTCTCTGTCTCTGTGTCTCTGTCTCTGTGTCTCTGTGTCTCTGTCTCTGTGTCTCTGTCTCTGTGTCTCTGTCTCTGTGTCTCTGTCTCTGTGCCTCTGTCTCTGTGTCTCTGTCTCTGTGTCTCTGTCTCTGTGTCTCTGTCTCTGTGTCTCTGTCTCTGTGTCTCTGTCTCTGTGTCTCTGTCTCTCTGTCTCTGTCTCTGTATCTCTGTCTCTGTGTCTCTGTCACTGTGTCTCTGTCTCTGTGTCTCTGTGTCTCTGTCTCTGTGTCTCTGTCTCTGTGTCTCTGTCTCTGTCTCTGTCTCTGTGTCTCTGTCTCTGTGTCTCGGTCTCTGTGCCTCCGTCTCTGTGTCCCAGTCTCTGTGTTTCTGACTCTGTGTCCCTGTCTCAGTGTCTCTGTCTCCGTGTCTCTGTCTCCTTGTCTCTGTCCCCGTCCCTGTGTCTCTGTCTCTGTGTCTCCGTCTCTGTGTCTCTGTCTCTGTGTCTCTGTCTCTGTGTCTCTGTCTCTGTGTCTCTGTCTCTGTGTCTATGTCTCTGTGTCTCTGTCTCTCTGTCTCTGTCTCTGTGTCTCTGCCTCCGTGTCTCTGTCTCTGTGTCCCTGTCTCTGTGTTTCTGTCTTTATGTCTCTGTCTCTGTGTCTCTGTCTCTGAGAATCTGTGTCTGTGTCTCTGTCTCTGTCTCTGTCTCTGTCTCTGTCTCTGTGTCTCTGTCTCTGTGTCCCGGTCTCTGTGTCTCCGTCTCTGTGTCCCTGTCTCTGTGTTTCTGTCTCTGTGTTCCTGTCTCAGTGTCTCTGTCTCCGTGTCTCTGTCTCTTTGTCTCTGTCCCCGTCCCTGTGTCTCTGTCTCTGTGTCTCTGTCTCTGTGTCTCTGTCACTGTGTCTCCGTCTTCGTGTCTCTGTCCCTGTGTCTCCGACTCTGTGGCACTGTCTCTATGTCTGTGCCTCTGTGTCTCTGTGTCTGTGTCTCTGTCGCCGTCTCTATGCCTCTGTTTCTATGTCTCTGTCTCTGTGTCTCTGTCTCTGTGTCTCTGTCTCTGTGTCCCTGTCTCTGTGTCTCTGTCACTGTGTCTCTGTCTCTGCGTCTCTGTCTCTGTGTATCAGTCTCTGTGTCTCTGTCTCTGTGTCTCTGTCTCTATGTCTCTGTATGTCTGTATCTCTGCCTCTGTGTCTCTGTCTCTGTGTCTGTGTCTCTGTCTCCGTTTCTCTGTCTCTGAGTATTTGCCTCTATGTCCCTGTCTCTGTATCTCTGTCCCTATGTCTCCGTCTCTGTGGCTCTGTCTCTGTGTCTGTGTCTCTGTCTCTGTGTGTGTGTCTCTGTATCTGTCCCTGTGTGTGTGTCTCTGTCTCTGAGTCTCTGTCTCTGTGTCTCTGTGTCTGTCTCTGTCTCTGTTTCTCTTTCTCTGCGTCTCTGTCTCTGTGTCTCTGTCCCTGTGTCTCCGTATCTGTGTCACTGTATCTATGTCTGTGCCTCTGTGTCTCTGTGTCTGTGTCTCTGTCACCGTCTCTGTGCCTCTGTTTCTATGTCTCTGTCTCTGTGTCTCCGTCTCTGCGTGTTTGTCGCTGTGTCCCTGTCTCTGTGTCTCTGTCTCTGTGCCTCTGTCTCTCTGTCTCCGTCTCTGTGTCTTTGTCTCTGTGTCTCTGTCTCTGTGTCTCTGTCTCTGTGTCTCTGTCTCTGTGTTTCCGTCACTGTGTCTCTGTCACTGTGTCTCTGTCTCTGTGTCTCTGTCTCTGAGTCTCTGTCTCTGTGTCTCTGTCTCTGTGTCTCTGTCTCTGTCTGTGAATCTCTGTCTCTGAGTCTCTGTCTCTGTGTCCCTGTCTCTGTGTCCCTGTCCCTGTGTCCCCGTCTCTGCGTCTCTGTCTCTGTGTGTCTGTCTCTGTGTCGCTGTCCATGTGTGTCCGTCTTTGTGTCTCTGTCACTGTGTCTCTGTCACTGTGTCTCTGTCTCTGTGTCTCTGTCTCTGTGTCTCTGTCTCTGTGTCTCTGTCTCTGTGTCTCTGTCTCTGTGTCTCTGTCTCTGTGTCTCTGTCTCTGTGTCTCTGTCTCTGTGTCTCTGTCTCTGTGTCTCTGTCTCTGTGTCTCTGTCTCTGTGTCTCTGTCTCTGTGTCTCTGTCTCTGTGTCTCTGTCTCTGTGTCTCTGTCTCTGTGTCTCTGTCTCTGTGTCTCTGTCTCTGTGTCTCTGTCTCTGTGTCTCTGTCTCTGTGTCTCTGTCTCTGTGTCTCTGTCTCTGTGTCTCTGTCTCTGCCTTTGTCTCTGTTTCTCTGTCTCTGTGTCTCTGTCTCTGTGTCTCTGTCTCTGTGTCTCTGTCTCTGTGTCTCTGTCTCTGTGCCTCTGTCTCTGTGTCTCTGTCTCTGTGTCTCTGTCTCTGTGTCTCTGTCTCTGTGTCTCTGTCTCTGTGTCTCTGTCTCTGTGTCTCTGTCTCTCTGTCTCTGTCTCTGTGTCTCTGTCTCTGTGACGCTGTCTCGGTGTCTCTGCCCCTGTGTCTCCTTCTTTGTGTCACAGTCTCTGTGTCTCTGTCTCTGTGTTTATGCCTCTGACCGTATGTCTCTGTGACTCTGTCTCTGTGAATCAGTCTCTGTGTTTCTGTCTCTGTGTCTCTGTCTCTGTCTCCGTGTCTCTGCCTCTGTGACTCTGTCTCTGCGTCCCTGTCTCTGTGTCTCTGCCCCTGTGTCTCCGTCTCTGTGTCTCCGTCTCTGTCTCTGTGTCTCTGTCTCTGTGTCCCTGTCTCTGCGTCCCTGTCTCTGTATCTCTGTCTCTGTGTCTCTGTCTCTGTGTCTCTGTCTCTGTGTCTCTGTCTCTGTGTCTCTGTCTCTGTATCTGTTTCTCTTTCTCTTTCTCTGTGTCCCTGTCTCTGTGTCTCTGTCCCTGTGTCCCGGTGTTCGTGTCTCTGTCCCTGTGTCTCCGTCTTGTGTCACTGTCTCTAAGTCTCTGTCTCTGTGTCTCTGTGTCTGTGTCTCTGTCACCGTCTCTGTGCCTCTGTTTCTATGTCTCTGTCTCTGTGTCTCCGTCTCTGCGTGTTTGTCGCTGTGTCCCTGTCCTGTGTCTCTGTCTCTGTGCCTCTGTCTCTCTGTCTCTGTCTCTGTGTCTCTGTCTCTGTGTCTCTGTCTCTGTGTCTCTGTCTCTGTGTCTCTGTCTCTGTGTCTCTGTCTCTGTGTCTCTGTCTCTGTGTCTCTGTCTCTGTGTCTCTGTCTCTGTGTTTCCGTCCCTGTGTCTCTGTCACTGTGTCTCTGTCTCTGTGTCTCTATCTCTGTGTCTCTGTCTCTGTGTCTCTGTCTCTGTGTCTCTGTCTCTGTGCCTCTGTCTCAGTGTCTCCGTCTCTGTGCCTCTGTCTCCGTGTCTATGTGTCTGAGTCTCTGTCTCTGTGTCTCTGTCTCTGTGGCTCTGTCTCTGTCTGTGAATCTCTGTCTCTGAGTCTCTGTCTCTGTGTCCCTGTCTCTGTGTCCCTGTCCCTGTGTCCCCGTCTCTGCGTCTCTGTCTCTGTGTCTCTGCCTCTGTGTCTCTGTATCTCTGTCTCTGTGTCTCTGTCTCTGTGTCTCTGTCTCTGTGTCCCTGTCTCTGTGTCTCTGTCTCTGTGTCTCTGTCTCTGTGTCTCTGTCTCTGTGTCTCTGTCTGTGTGTCTCTGTCTCTGTGTCTCTGCCTCTGTGTATCTGTCTCTGTGTCTTTGTCTCTGTGTCCCTGTCTCTGTGTTTCCGTGTCTGTGTCTCTGTCACTGTGTCTCTGTCTCTGAGTCTCTATCTCTGAGTCCTTGCCCCTATGTCCCTGTCTCTGTATCTCTGTCCCTATGTCTCCGTCTCTGTGGCTCTGTCTCTGTGTCTCTGTCTCTGTGTGTGCGTCTCTGTGTCTGTCCCTGTGTGTGTGTCTCTGTCTCTGTCTCTGTCTCTGTTTCTCTTTCTCTGTGTCTCTGTCTCTGTCTCTGTTTCTCTTTCTCTGTGTCTCTGTCTCTGTGTCTCTGTCCCTGTGTCTCCGTCTCTGTGTCTCTCTCTCTCTGTGTCTCTGTCGACGTTATCTGTCTCTGTGTCTCTGTCTCTGTGTCTCTGTCGATTTGTGTCCGTCTCTGTGTCTCTGTCTCTCTCTCTCTCTGTGTCCCTGTCTCCGTGTCTCTGTCTCTGTGTCTCTGTCTATGTGTCTCTGTCTCTATGTCTCTGTCTCTGTCTCTGTTCCTCTTTCCCTGTGTCTCTGTGTCTCTCTCTCTGTGTCTCTGTCTCTGTGTCTCTGTCTCTGTCTCTGTGTCCCTGTCTCTGAGTCGTTGTCTCTATGTCACCGTCTCTGTGTCTCTGTCTCTTTGTCTCTGTCTCGGTGTCTCTGCCCCTGCGTCTCCTTCTTTGTGTCACTGTCTCTGTGTCTCTGCCTCTGTGTTTATGCCTCTGTCCGTGTGTCTCTGTGTCTCTGTCTCTGTGAATTAGTCTCTGTGTTTCGGTCTCTGTGTCTCTGTCTCTGTCTCAGTGTCTCTGCCTCTGTGACTCTGTCTCTGCGTCCCTGTCTCTGTGTCTCTGTCCCTGTGTCTCCGTCTCTGTGTCTCCGTCTCTGTCTCTGTGTCTCTGCCTCTGTGTATCTGTATCTGCGTCTCTGTCTCTGTATCTCTGTCTATGTGTCTATGTCTCTGTGTCTCTCTCCTTGTGTCACGGTCTCTGTGTCTCTGTCCATGTGTCTCCGTCTCTGTGTCCCTATCTCTGTGTCTCCGTCTCCGTGGGTCTCCCTCCGTGTCTGTCCCTGTGAATCTGTCCCTGTGTCTCTGCATCTGAATCTCTGCCTCTGTGTCCCTGTCTCTGTGTCTCTGTCCCTGTGTCTCCGTCTCTGTGTCTCTGCATCTGAATCTCTGTCTCTGTGTCTCTCTCCCTGTGTCTCTGTCTCCGAATCTCTGTCTCTGTGTCTGGGTCTCTGTGTCTCTGTCCCTGTGTCTCTATCTCTGTGTCTGTGTATCTGTTTCTATGTCTGTGTGTCTACGTCACTGTCTCTGTGTCTCTGTCTCTATGTCTCTGCCTCCGTGTCTCTGTCTCTGTGTCTATTCCTCTGTGTCTCTGCCTCGGTTTCTCTGTCACTGTGTCTCTGTCTTTGTGTCTCTGCCTCTGTCTCCTTGTCTCTGCCTCTGTATCTGTCTCTGCGTCTCCGTCTCTGAGTCTCTGTCTTTGAGTCTCTCTATATGTGTCCCTGCCTCTGTGCCTCTGCCTCCGTGTCTCGGTTTCTGTGTCTCTGTCTCTATGTCTCTGTCTCTGTGTCTCTGTCTCTGTGTCTCTGTCTCTGTGTCTCTGTCTCTGTGTCTCTGTCTCTGTGTCTCTGTCTCTGTGTCTCTGTCTCTGTGTCTCTGTCTCTGTGTCTCTGTCTCTGTGTCTCTGTCTCTGTGCCTATGTCTCTGTGTCTCTGTCTCTGTGTCTCTGTCTCTGTGTCTCTGTGTCTCTGTCTCTGTGTCTCTGTCTCTGTGTCTCTGTCTCTGTGTCTCTGTCTCTGTCTCTGTCTCTGTGTCTCTGTCTCTGTGTCTCGGTCTCTGTGCCTCCGTCTCTGTGTCCCAGTCTCTGTGTTTCTGACTCTGTGTCCCTGTCTCAGTGTCTCTGCCTCCGTGTCTCTGTCTCTGTGTCCCTGTCTCTGTGTTTCTGTCTTTATGTCTCTGTCTATGTGTCTCTGTCTCTGAGAATCTGTGTCTGTGTCTCTGTCTCTGTCTCTGTCTCTGTGTCTCTGTCTCTGTGTCCCGGTCTCTGTGTCTCCGTCTCTGTGTCCCTGTCTCTGTGTTTCTGTCTCTGTGTCCCTGTCTCAGTGTCTCTGTCTCCGTGTCTCTGTCTCTTTGTCTCTGTCCCCGTCCCTGTGTCTCTGTCTCTGTGACTCTGTCTCTGTGACTCTGTCTCTGTGTCTCTGTCTCTGTGTCTCTGTCACTGTGTCTCCGTCTTCGTGTCTCTGTCCCTGTGTCTCCGACTCTGTGTCACTGTCTCTATGTCTGTGCCTCTGTGTCTCTGTGTCTGTGTCTCTGTCACCGTTTCTATGCCTCTGTTTCTATGTCTCTGTCTCTGTGTCTCTGTCTCTGTGTCTCTGTCTCTGTGCCCCTGTCTCTGTGTCTCTGTCTCTGTGTCTCTGTCTCTGTGTCTCTGTCTCAGTGTCTCTGTCTCTGTTTCTCTGTCTCTGTGTCTCTGCGCTAGTGTCTCTGTCTCTGTGTCTCTGTCTCTGTGTCTCCGTCTCTCTGTCTCTGTCTCTGTGCCCGTGTCTCCGTATCTGCGTCTCTGTTTCTGTGTCTATGTCTCTGTGTCTCTGTCTCTCTGTCTCTGTCTCTGTGTCTCTGCCTCCGTGTCTCTGTCTCTGTGTCCCTGTCTCAGTGTTTCTGTCTTTATGTCTCTGTCTCTGTGTCTCTGTCTCTGAGAATTTGTGTCTGTGTCTCTGTCTCTGTCACTGTCTCTGTGTCTCTGTCTCTGTGTCTCGGTCTCTGTGTCTCCGTCTCTGTGTCCCTGTCTCTGTGTTTCTGTCTCTGTGTCCCTGTCTCAGTGTCTCTGTCTCCGTGTCTCTGTCTCTTTGTCTCTGCCCCCGTCCCTGTGTCTCTGTCTCTGTGTCTCCGTCTCTGTGTCTCTGTCTTTGTGTCTCTGTCTCTGTGTCTCTGTCTCTGTGTCCCTGTCTCTGTGTCTCTGTCTCTATGTCTCTGTCTCTGTGTCTCTGTCTCTGTGTCTCTGTCACTGTGTCTCCGTCTTCGTGTCTCTGTCCCTGTGTCTCCGACTCTGTGTCACTGTCTCTATGTCTGTGCCCCTGTGTCTCTGTGTCTGTGTCTCTGTCACCGTCTCTATGCCTCTGTTTCTATGTCTCTGTCTCTGTGTCTCTGTCTCTGTGTCTCTGTCTCTGTGTCCCTGTCTCTGTGTCTCTGTCACTGTGTCTCTGTCTCTGCGTCTCTGTCTCTGTGTATCAGTCTCTGTGTCTCTGTCTCTGTGTCTCTGTCTCCATGTCTCTGTCTCTGTCTCTGTCTCTGTTTCTCTTTCTCTGTGTCTCCGTCTCTGTGTCTCTGTCCCTGTGCCCGGTCTTCCTGTCTCTGTCCCTGTGTCTCCGTCTCTGTGTCTCCGTCTCTGTGTCTCTGTCTCTGTGTCCCTGTCTCTGTGTCTCTGTCTCTGTGTCCCTGTCTCTGTGTCTCTGTCTCTGTGTCTCTTTCCCTGTGTCTCCGTCTTCGTGTCTCTGTCCCAGCATCTCTGTCACTGTGTCTCTGTCTCTGTGTCTCTGTCTCTGTCTCTGTCTCTGTGTCTCTGTCTCTGTGTCTCTGTCTCTGTGTCTCTGTCTCTGTCTCTGAGTCTCTGTCTCTGTGCATCTGCCTATGTGTCTCTGTCTCTATGTCTCTGTCTCTATGTCTCTGTCTCTGTCTCTGTTTCTCTTTCTCTGTGTCTCTGTCTCTGTGTCTCTGCCTCTGTGTCTCTGTCTCTGTGTCTCTGTCTCTGTGTCTCTGTCTCTGTGTCTCTGTCTCTGTGTCTCTGTCTCTGTGTCTCTGTCTCTGTGTCTCTGCCTCTGTGTCCCTGTCTCTGTGTCTCTGTCCCTGTGTCTCCGTCTCTGTGTCTCTGCATCTGAATCTCTGTCTCTGTGTCTCTCTCCCTGTGTCTCTGTCTCCGAATCTCTGTCTCTGTGTCTGGGTCTCTGTGTCTCTGTCCCTGTGTCTCTATCTCTGTGTCTGTGTATCTGTTTCTATGTCTGTGTGTCTACGTCACTGTCTCTGTGTCTCTGTCTCTATGTCTCTGCCTCCGTGTCTCTGTCTCTGTGTCTATTCCTCTGTGTCTCTGCCTCGGTTTCTCTGTCACTGTGTCTCTGTCTTTGTGTCTCTGCCTCTGTCTCCTTGTCTCTGCCTCTGTATCTGTCTCTGCGTCTCCGTCTCTGAGTCTCTGTCTTTGAGTCTCTCTATATGTGTCCCTGCCTCTGTGCCTCTGCCTCCGTGTCTCGGTTTCTGTGTCTCTGTCTCTATGTCTCTGTCTCTGTGTCTCTGTCTCTGTGTCTCTGTCTCTGTGTCTCTGTCTCTGTGTCTCTGTCTCTGTGTCTCTGTCTCTGTGTCTCTGTCTCTGTGTCTCTGTCTCTGTGTCTCTGTCTCTGTGTCTCTGTCTCTGTGTCTCTGTCTCTGTGCCTATGTCTCTGTGTCTCTGTCTCTGTGTCTCTGTCTCTGTGTCTCTGTGTCTCTGTCTCTGTGTCTCTGTCTCTGTGTCTCTGTCTCTGTGTCTCTGTCTCTGTCTCTGTCTCTGTGTCTCTGTCTCTGTGTCTCGGTCTCTGTGCCTCCGTCTCTGTGTCCCAGTCTCTGTGTTTCTGACTCTGTGTCCCTGTCTCAGTGTCTCTGCCTCCGTGTCTCTGTCTCTGTGTCCCTGTCTCTGTGTTTCTGTCTTTATGTCTCTGTCTATGTGTCTCTGTCTCTGAGAATCTGTGTCTGTGTCTCTGTCTCTGTCTCTGTCTCTGTGTCTCTGTCTCTGTGTCCCGGTCTCTGTGTCTCCGTCTCTGTGTCCCTGTCTCTGTGTTTCTGTCTCTGTGTCCCTGTCTCAGTGTCTCTGTCTCCGTGTCTCTGTCTCTTTGTCTCTGTCCCCGTCCCTGTGTCTCTGTCTCTGTGACTCTGTCTCTGTGACTCTGTCTCTGTGTCTCTGTCTCTGTGTCTCTGTCACTGTGTCTCCGTCTTCGTGTCTCTGTCCCTGTGTCTCCGACTCTGTGTCACTGTCTCTATGTCTGTGCCTCTGTGTCTCTGTGTCTGTGTCTCTGTCACCGTTTCTATGCCTCTGTTTCTATGTCTCTGTCTCTGTGTCTCTGTCTCTGTGTCTCTGTCTCTGTGCCCCTGTCTCTGTGTCTCTGTCTCTGTGTCTCTGTCTCTGTGTCTCTGTCTCAGTGTCTCTGTCTCTGTTTCTCTGTCTCTGTGTCTCTGCGCTAGTGTCTCTGTCTCTGTGTCTCTGTCTCTGTGTCTCCGTCTCTCTGTCTCTGTCTCTGTGCCCGTGTCTCCGTATCTGCGTCTCTGTTTCTGTGTCTATGTCTCTGTGTCTCTGTCTCTCTGTCTCTGTCTCTGTGTCTCTGCCTCCGTGTCTCTGTCTCTGTGTCCCTGTCTCAGTGTTTCTGTCTTTATGTCTCTGTCTCTGTGTCTCTGTCTCTGAGAATTTGTGTCTGTGTCTCTGTCTCTGTCACTGTCTCTGTGTCTCTGTCTCTGTGTCTCGGTCTCTGTGTCTCCGTCTCTGTGTCCCTGTCTCTGTGTTTCTGTCTCTGTGTCCCTGTCTCAGTGTCTCTGTCTCCGTGTCTCTGTCTCTTTGTCTCTGCCCCCGTCCCTGTGTCTCTGTCTCTGTGTCTCCGTCTCTGTGTCTCTGTCTTTGTGTCTCTGTCTCTGTGTCTCTGTCTCTGTGTCCCTGTCTCTGTGTCTCTGTCTCTATGTCTCTGTCTCTGTGTCTCTGTCTCTGTGTCTCTGTCACTGTGTCTCCGTCTTCGTGTCTCTGTCCCTGTGTCTCCGACTCTGTGTCACTGTCTCTATGTCTGTGCCCCTGTGTCTCTGTGTCTGTGTCTCTGTCACCGTCTCTATGCCTCTGTTTCTATGTCTCTGTCTCTGTGTCTCTGTCTCTGTGTCTCTGTCTCTGTGTCCCTGTCTCTGTGTCTCTGTCACTGTGTCTCTGTCTCTGCGTCTCTGTCTCTGTGTATCAGTCTCTGTGTCTCTGTCTCTGTGTCTCTGTCTCCATGTCTCTGTCTCTGTCTCTGTCTCTGTTTCTCTTTCTCTGTGTCTCCGTCTCTGTGTCTCTGTCCCTGTGCCCGGTCTTCCTGTCTCTGTCCCTGTGTCTCCGTCTCTGTGTCTCCGTCTCTGTGTCTCTGTCTCTGTGTCCCTGTCTCTGTGTCTCTGTCTCTGTGTCCCTGTCTCTGTGTCTCTGTCTCTGTGTCTCTTTCCCTGTGTCTCCGTCTTCGTGTCTCTGTCCCAGCATCTCTGTCACTGTGTCTCTGTCTCTGTGTCTCTGTCTCTGTCTCTGTCTCTGTGTCTCTGTCTCTGTGTCTCTGTCTCTGTGTCTCTGTCTCTGTCTCTGAGTCTCTGTCTCTGTGCATCTGCCTATGTGTCTCTGTCTCTATGTCTCTGTCTCTATGTCTCTGTCTCTATGTCTCTGTCTCTGTCTCTGTTTCTCTTTCTCTGTGTCTCTGTCTCTGTGTCTCTGCCTCTGTGTCTCTGTCTCTGTGTCTCTGTCTCTGTGTCTCTGTCTCTGTGTCTCTGTCTCTGTGTCTCTGTCTCTGTGTCTCTGTCTCTGTGTCTCTGTCACTGTGTCTCTGTCTCTGTGTCTCTGTGTCTCTGTCTTTGAGGCTCTCTCTCTGTGTCTCTGTCTCTGTCTCTGTCTCTGTCTCTGTCTCTGTGTCTCTGTCTCTGTGTCTCGGTCTCTGTGCCTCCGTCTCTGTGTCCCAGTCTCTGTGTTTCTGACTCTGTGTCCCTGTCTCAGTGTCTCTGTCTCCGTGTCTCTGTCTCCTTGTCTCTGTTTCCGTCCCTGTGTCTCTGTCCCTGTGTCTCTGTCTCTGTGTCTCCGTCTCTGTGTCTCTGTCTCTGTGTCTCTGTCTCTGTTTCTCTGTCTCTGTGTCTCTGTCTCTGTGTTTCCGTCTCTGTGTCTCTGTCACTGTGTCTCTGTCTCTGTGTCTCTGTGTCTCTGTGTCTCTGTCTCTGTGTCTCTCTCTCTGTGTCTCTGTCTCTGTTTCTCTGTCTCTGTGTCTCTGCCCTAGTGTCTCTGTCTCTGTGTCTCTGTCTCTGTGTCTCTGTCTCTGTGCCCGTGTCTCCGTATCTGTGTCTCTGTCTCTGTGCCCGTGTCTCCGTATCTGCGTCTCTGTTTCTGTGTCTATGTCTCTGTGTCTCTGTCTCTCTGTCTCTGTCTCTGTGTCTCTGTCTCTGTGTCTCTGTCACTGTGTCTCCGTCTTCGTGTCTCTGTCCCTGTGTCTCCGACTCTGTGTCACTGTCTCTATGTCTGTGCCTCTGTGTCTCTGTCACCGTCTCTATGCCTCTGTTTCTATGTCTCTGTCTCTGTGTCTCTGTCTCTGTGTCTCTGTCTCTGTGTCCCTGTCTCTGTGTCTCTGTCACTGTGTCTCTGTCTTTGCGTCTCTGTCTCTGTGTATCAGTCTCTGTGTCTCTGTCTCTGTGTCTCTGTCTCCATGTCTCTGTCTCTGTCTCTGTCTCTGTTTCTCTTTCTCTGTGTCTCTGTCTCTGTGTCTCTGTCCCTGTGCCCGGTCTTCCTGTCTCTGTCCCTGTGTCTCCGTCTCTGTGTCTCCGTCTCTGTGTCTCTGTCTCTGTGTCCCTGTCTCTGTGTCTCTGTCTCTGTGTCTCTGTCTCTATGTCTCTGTATGTCTGTATCTCTGCCTCTGTGTCTCTGTCTCTGTGTCTGTGTCTCTGTCTCTGTCTCTGTGTCTCTGTCTCTGAGTCTTTGCCTCTATGTCCCTGTCTCTGTATCTCTGTCCCTATATCTCTGTCTCTGTGGCTCTGTCGCTGTGTCTCTGTCTCTGCCTCTGTGTGTGTCTCTGTGTCTGTCCCTGTGTGTGTGTCTCTGTCTCTGTGTCTCTGTGTCTCTGTCTCTGTGTCTCTGTCTATGTGTCTCTGTCTCTGTGTCTCTGTCTCTGTGTCTCTGTCTCGGTGTCCCTGTCTCTGTGTCTCCGTCTACGTGTCTCTGTCTCGATGTCTCTGTCCCTGTGTCTCCATCTCTGTCTCACTGTCTCTGTGTCTCTGTCTCTGTGTCTCTGTCTGTGTGCCTCTGTCTCCGTCTCTGCGTCTCTGTCTCTGTGTCTCTGTCGCTGTGTCTTCGTCTCTGCGTCTCTGTCTCTGTTTCTCTGTGTCTCTGTCTGTGTGTCTCTGTCTCCGTGTCTCTGTCTCCATGTCGCTGTCTCTGTGTCTCTGTCTCTGTCACTGTCTCTGTCTCTGTTTCTGTTTCTCTTTCTCTGTGTCTCTGTCTCTGTGTTTCTGTCCCTGTGTCTCCGTCTCTGTGTGTCTCTCTCTCTGTGTCTCTGTCAACGTTATCTGTCTCTGTGTCTCTGTCTCTGTGTCTCTCTCTCTCGGTGTCCCTGCCTCCGTGTCTCTGCCTCCGTGTCTCTGTCTCTGTGTCTCTGTCTCCGTCCCTATGTCTCCGTCTCTGTGGCTCTGTCGCTGTGTCTCTGTCTCTGCCTCTGTGTGTGTCTGTGTGTCTGTTCCTGTGTGTGTGTCTCTGTCTCTGTATCTCTGCCTCTGTGTCTCTGTCTCTGTGTCTTTGTCTCTGTCTCTGTCTCTGTGTCTCTGTCTCTGAGTCTTTGCCTCTATGTCCCTGTCTCTGTATCTCTGTCCCTATGTCTCCGTCTCTGTGGCTCTGTCGCTGTGTCTCTGTCTCTGCCTCTGTGTGTGTCTCTGTGTCTGTCCCTGTGTGTGTCTCTGTCTCTGTGTCTCTGTCTCTGTGTCTCTGTCTCTGTGTCTCTGTCTCTGTGTCTCTGTCTCTGTGTCTCTGTCTCTGTGTCTCTGTCTCTGTGTCTCTGTCTCGGTGTCCCTGTCTCTGTGTCTCCGTCTACGTGTCTCTGTCTCGATGTCTCTGTCCCTGTGTCTCCATCTCTGTCTCACTGTCTCTGTGTCTCTGTCTCTGTGTCTCTGTCTGTGTGCCTCTGTCTCCGTCTCTGCGTCTCTGTCTCTGTGTCTCTGTCGCTGTGTCTTCGTCTCTGCGTCTCTGTCTCTGTTTCTCTGTGTCTCTGTCTGTGTGTCTCTGTCTCCGTGTCTCTGTCTCCATGTCCCTGTCTCTGTGTCTCTGTCTCTGTCACTGTCTCTGTCTCTGTTTCTGTTTCTCTTTCTCTGTGTCTCTGTCTCTGTGTTTCTGTCCCTGTGTCTCCGTCTCTGTGTGTCTCTCTCTCTGTGTCTCTGTCGACGTTATCTGTCTCTGTGTCTCTGTCTCTGTGTCTCTCTCTCTCGGTGTCCCTGCCTCCGTGTCTCTGCCTCCGTGTCTCTGTCTCTGTGTCTCTGTCTCCGTCCCTATGTCTCCGTCTCTGTGGCTCTGTCGCTGTGTCTCTGTCTCTGCCTCTGTGTGTGTCTCTGTGTCTGTTCCTGTGTGTGTGTCTCTGTCTCTGTATCTCTGCCTCTGTGTCTCTGTCTCCGCCTCTGTGTCTCTGTCTCTGTGTCTCTGTCTCTGTGTCTCTGTCTCTTTGTCTCTGTCTCCGTCCCTGTGTCTCTGTCTCTGTGTCTCCGTCTCTGTGTCTCTGTCTCTGTGTCTCTGTCTCTGTGTCTCTGTCTCCGTCCCTCTGTCTCTGTCTCTGTGTCTCTGTCTCTGAGTCTTTGTCTCTATGTTCCTGTCTCTGTCTCTCTGTCCCTATGTCTCCGTCTCTGTGTCTCCGTCTCTGTGGCTCTGTCTCTGTGTCTCTGTCTCTGCCTCTGTGTGTGTGCCTCTGTGCCTGTCCCTGTGTGTGTGTCTCTGTCTCTGAGTCTCTGTCTCTGTGTCTCTGTCTCTGTCTCTGTCTCTGTTTCTGTTTCTCTTTCTCTGTGTCTCTGTCTCTGCGTCTCTGCCTCCGTGTCTCTGTCTCTTTGTCTCTGTCTCCGTCCCTGTGTCTCTGTCTCCGTGTATCCGTCTCTGTGTTTCTGTCTCTGTGTCTCTGTCTCTGTGTCTCTGTCTCTGTGTCTCTGTCTCTATGTCTCTGTATCTCTGTATCTCTGCCTCTGTGTCCCCGTTTCTGCGCCTCTGTCTCTGTGTCTCTGTCTCTGTATCTATGTCTCTGTGTCTCTCTCCCTGTGTCACTGTCTCTATGCCTGTGTCTCTGTGTCTCTGTGTCTGTGTCTCTGTCACCGTATCTGTGCCTCTGTTTCTATGTCTCTGTCTCTGTGTCTCTGTGTCTGTGTCTCTGTCTCTGTCTCTGTGTCTCTGTCTCTGTGTCTCTGTCTCTGTGTCTCTGTCTCTGTGTCTCTGTCTCTGTGTCTGTGTCTCTGTCTCTGTGTCTCTGTCTCTGTGTCTCTGTCTCTGTGTCTCTGTCTCTGTGTCTCTGTCTTGTGTCTCTGTCTCTGTGTCGCTGTCTCTGTGTCTCTGTCTCTGTGTCAATGTCTCTGTGTCTCTGTCTCTGTGTCACTGTCTCTATGCCTGTGTCTCTGTGTCTCTGTGTCTGTGTCTCTGTCACCGTATCTGTGCCTCTGTTTCTATGTCTCTGTCTCTGTGTCTCTGTCTCTGTGTCTCTGTCTCTGTGTCTCTGTCTCTGTGCCTCTGTCTCTGCGTCTCTGTCCCTGTGTCTCCGTCTCTGTGTCTCTCTCTCTCTGTGTCTCTTGCGACGTTATCTGTCTCTGTGTCTCTGTCCATTTGTGTCCGTCTCTGTGTCTCTGTCTCTCTCTCTCTTTGTGTCGCTGTCTCTGTGTCTCTGTCTCTGTGTCTCTGTCTCTGTGTCTCTGTCTCTGTGTCTCTGTCTCTGTGTCTCTGTCTCTGTGTCTCTGTCTCTGTGTCTCTGTCTCTGTGTCTCTGTGTCTCTGTCTCTGTGTCTCTGTCTCTGTGTCTCTGTCCCTGTCTCTGTATCTGTGTCTCTGTCCATTTGTGTCCGTCTCTGTGTCTCTGTCTCTCCCTCTCTCTGTGTCCCTGTCTCCGTGTCTCTGCCTCTGTGTCTCTGTATCTCTGTCTCTGTGTCTCTGTCTCTGTGTCTCTGTCTCTGTGCCTCTGTCTCTGTGTCTCTGTCTCTGTGTCTCTGTCTCTGTGTCTCTGCCTCTGTGTATCTGTCTCTGTGTCTCTGTCTCTGTGTCCCTGTCTCTGTGTTTCCGTGTCTGTGTCTCTGTCACTGTGTCTCTGTCTCTGTGTCTCTATCTCTGAGTCCTTGCCCCTATGTCCCTGTCTCTGTATCTCTGTCCCTATGTCTCCGTCTCTGTGGCTCTGTCTCTGTGTCTCTGTCTCTGTGTGTGCGTCTCTGTGTCTGTCCCTGTGTGTGTGTCTCTGTCTCTCTCTCTGTCTCTGTCTCTGTTTCTCTTTCTCTGTGTCTCTGTCTCTGTGTCTCTGTCCCTGTGTCTCCGTCTCTGTGTCTCTATCTCTCTGTGTCTCTGTCGACGTTATCTGTCTCTGTGTCTCTGTCTCTGTGTCTCTGTCGATTTGTGTCCGTCTCTGTGTCTCTGTCTCTCTCTCTCTCTGTGTCCCTGTCTCCGTGTCTCTGTCTCTGTGTCTCTGTCTATGTGTCTCTGTCTCTATGTCTCTGTCTCTGTCTCTGTTCCTCTTTCCCTGTGTCTCTGTGTCTCTCTCTCTGTGTCTCTGTCTCTGTGTCTCTGTCTCTGTCTCTGTGTCCCTGTCTCTGAGTCGTTGTCTCTATGTCACCGTCTCTGTGTCTCTGTCTCTTTGTCTCTGTCTCGGTGCCTCTGCCCCTGCGTCTCCTTCTTTGTGTCACTGTCTCTGTGTCTCTGCCTCTGTGTTTATGCCTCTGTCCGTGTGTCTCTGTGTCTCTGTCTCCGTCTCTGTGTCTCTGCCTCTGTGTATCTGTATCTGCGTCTCTGTCTCTGTATCTCTGTCTATGTGTCTATGTCTCTGTGTCTCTCTCCTTGTGTCACGGTCTCTGTGTCTCTGTCCATGTGTCTCCGTCTCTGTGTCCCTATCTCTGTGTCTCCGTCTCCGTGGGTCTCTCTCCGTGTCTCTGTCCCTGTGAATCAGTCCCTGTGTCTCTGCATCTGAATCTCTGCCTCTGTGTCCCTGTCTCTGTGTCTCTGTCCCTGTGTCTCCGTCTCTGTGTCTCTGCATCTGAATCTCTGTCTCTGTGTCTCTCTCCCTGTGTCTCTGTCTCCGAATCTCTGTCTCTGTGTCTGGGTCTCTGTGTCTCTGTCCCTGTGTCTCTATCTCTGTGTCTGTGTATCTGTTTCTATGTCTGTGTGTCTACGTCACTGTCTCTGTGTCTCTGTCTCTATGTCTCTGCCTCCGTGTCTCTGTCTCTGTGTCTATTCCTCTGTGTCTCTGCCTCGGTTTCTCTGTCACTGTGTCTCTGTCTTTGTGTCTCTGCCTCTGTCTCCTTGTCTCTGCTTCTGTATCTGTCTCTGCGTCTCCGTCTCTGAGTCTCTGTCTTTGAGTCTCTCTATATGTGTCCCTGCCTCTGTGCCTCTGCCTCCGTGTCTCGGTTTCTGTGTCTCTGTCTCTATGTCTCTGTCTCTGTGTCTCTGTCTCTGTGTCTCTGTCTCTGTGTCTCTGTCTCTGTGTCTCTGTCTCTGTGTCTCTGTCTCTGTGTCTCTGTCTCTGTGTCTCTGTCTCTGTGTCTCTGTCTCTGTATCTCTGTCTCTGTGCCTATGTCTCTGTGTCTCTGTCTCTGTGTCTCTGTCTCTGTGTCTCTGTGTCTCTGTCTCTGTGTCTCTGTCTCTGTGTCTCTGTCTCTGTGTCTCTGTCTCTGCCTCTGTCTCTGTGTCTCTGTCTCTGTGTCTCTGTCTCTGTGTCTCTGTCTCTGTGCCTATGTCCCTGTGTCTCTGTCTCTGTGTCTCTGTCTCTGTGTCTCTGTGTCTCTGTCTCTGTGTCTCTGTCTCTGTGTCTCTGTCTCTGTGTCTCTGTCTCTGCCTCTGTCTCTGTGTCTCTGTCTCTGTGTCTCGGTCTCTGTGCCTCCGTCTCTGTGTCCCAGTCTCTGTGTTTCTGACTCTGTGTCCCTGTCTCAGTGTCTCTGCCTCCGTGTCTCTGTCTCTGTGTCCCTGTCTCTGTGTTTCTGTCTTTATGTCTCTGTCTCTGTGTCTCTGTCTCTGAGAATCTGTGTCTGTGTCTCTGTCTCTGTCTCTGTCTCTGTGTCTCTGTCTCTGTGTCCCGGTCTCTGTGTCTCCGTCTCTGTGTCCCTGTCTCTGTGTTTCTGTCTCTGTGTCCCTGTCTCAGTGTCTCTGTCTCCGTGTCTCTGTCTCTTTGTCTCTGTCCCCGTCCCTGTGTCTCTGTCTCTGTGTCTCTGTCTCTGTGTCTCTGTCTCTGTGTCTCTGTCACTGTGTCTCCGTCTTCGTGTCTCTGTCCCTGTGTCTCCGACTCTGTGTCACTGTCTCTATGTCTGTGCCTCTGTGTCTCTGTGTCTGTGTCTCTGTCACCGTCTCTATGCCTCTGTTTCTATGTCTCTGTCTCTGTGTCTCTGTCTCTGTGTCTCTGTCTCTGTGCCCCTGTCTCTGCGTCTCTGTCTCTGTGTCTCTGTCTCTGTGTCTCTGTCTCTGTGTCTCTGTCTCTGTTTCTCTGTCTCTGTGTCTCTGCGCTAGTGTCTCTGTCTCTGTGTCTCTGTCTCTGTGTCTCTGTCTCTGTGTCTCTGTCTCTGTGTCTCTGTCTCTGTGTCTCTGTCTCTGTGCCCGTGTCTCCGTATCTGCGTCTCTGTTTCTGTGTCTATGTCTCTGTGTCTCTGTCTCTCTGTCTCTGTCTCTGTGTCTCTGCCTCCGTGTCTCTGTCTCTGTGTCCCTGTCTCAGTGTTTCTGTCTTTATGTCTCTGTCTCTGTGTCTCTGTCTCTGAGAATCTGTGTCTGTGTCTCTGTCTCTGTCACTGTCTCTGTGTCTCTGTCTCTGTGTCTCGGTCTCTGTGTCTCCGTCTCTGTGTCCCTGTCTCTGTGTTTCTGTCTCTGTGTCCCTGTCTCAGTGTCTCTGTCTCCGTGTCTCTGTCTCTTTGTCTCTGCCCCCGTCCCTGTGTCTCTGTCTCTGTGTCTCCGTCTCTGTGTCTCTGTCTTTGTGTCTCTGTCTCTGTGTCTCTGTCTCTGTATCTCTGTTTCTGTGTCTCTGTCTCTGTGTCTCTGTCTCCATGTCTCCGTCTCTGTCTCTGTCTCTGTTTCTCTTTCTCTGTGTCTCCGTCTCTGTGTCTCTGTCCCTGTGCCCGGTCTTCCTGTCTCTGTCCCTGTGTCTCCGTCTCTGTGTCTCCGTCTCTGTGTCTCTGTCTCCGTGTCCCTGTCTCTGTGTCTCTGTCTCTGTGTCCCTGTCTCTGTGTCTCTGTCTCTGTGTCTCTTTCCCTGTGTCTCCGTCTTCGTGTCTCTGTCCCAGCATCTCTGTCACTGTGTCTCTGTCTCTGTGTCTCTGTCTCTGTCTCTGTCTCTGTCTCTGTCTCTGTGTCTCTGTCTCTGTGTCTCTGTCTCTGTGTCTCTGTCTCTGTCTCTGAGTCTCTGTCTCTGTGTCTCTGTCTCTGTGTCTCTGTCTCTGTGTCTCTGTCTCTGTGTCTCTGTCTCTGTGTCTCTGTCTCTGTGTCTCTGTCACTGTGTCTCTGTTTCTGTGTCTCTGTGTCTCTGTCTTTGAGGCTCTCTCTCTGTGTCTCTGTCTCTGTCTCTGTCTCTGTCTCTGTCTCTGTGTCTCTGTCTCTGTGTCTCGGTCTCTGTGCCTCCGTCTCTGTGTCCCAGTCTCTGTGTTTCTGACTCTGTGTCCCTGTCTCAGTGTCTCTGTCTCCGTGTCTCTGTCTCCTTGTCTCTGTTTCCGTCCCTGTGTCTCTGTCTCTGTGTCTCCGTCTCTGTGTCTCTGTCTCTGTGTCTCCGTCTCTGTGTCTCTGTCTCTGTGTCTCCGTCTCTGTGTCTCTGTCTCTGTGTCTCTGTCTCTGTGTCTCTGTCTCTGTGTCTCTGTCTCTGTGTCTCTGTCTCTGTGTCTCTGTCTCTGTGTTTCCGTCTCTGTGTCTCTGTCACTGTGTCTCTGTCTCTGTGTCTCTGTGTCTCTGTGTCTCTGTCTCTGTGTCTCTCTCTCTGTGTCTCTGTCTCTGTTTCTCTGTCTCTGTGTCTCTGCCCTAGTGTCTCTGTCTCTGTGTCTCTGTCTCTGTGTCTCTGTCTCTGTGCCCGTGTCTCCGTATCTGTGTCTCTGTCTCTGTGCCCGTGTCTCCGTATCTGCGTCTCTGTTTCTGTGTCTATGTCTCTGTGTCTCTGTCTCTCTGTCTCTGTCTCTGTGTCTCTGTCTCTGTGTCTCTGTCACTGTGTCTCCGTCTTCGTGTCTCTGTCCCTGTGTCTCCGACTCTGTGTCACTGTCTCTATGTCTGTGCCTCTGTGTCTCTGTGTCTGTGTCTCTGTCACCGTTTCTATGCCTCTGTTTCTATGTCTCTGTCTCTGTGTCTCTGTCTCTGTGTCTCTGTCTCTGTGCCCCTGTCTCTGTGTCTCTGTCTCTGTGTCTCTGTCTCTGTGTCTCTGTCTCAGTGTCTCTGTCTCTGTTTCTCTGTCTCTGTGTCTCTGCGCTAGTGTCTCTGTCTCTGTGTCTCCGTCTCTGTGTCTCCGTCTCTCTGTCTCTGTCTCTGTGCCCGTGTCTCCGTATCTGCGTCTCTGTTTCTGTGTCTGTGTCTCTGTGTCTCTGTCTCTCTGTCTCTGTCTCTGTGTCTCTGCCTCCGTGTCTCTGTCTCTGTGTCCCTGTCTCAGTGTTTCTGTCTTTATGTCTCTGTCTCTGTGTCTCTGTCTCTGAGAATTTGTGTCTGTGTCTCTGTCTCTGTCACTGTCTCTGTGTCTCTGTCTCTGTGTCTCGGTCTCTGTGTCTCCGTCTCTGTGTCCCTGTCTCTGTGTTTCTGTCTCTGTGTCCCTGTCTCAGTGTCTCTGTCTCCGTGTCTCTGTCTCTTTGTCTCTGCCCCCGTCCCTGTGTCTCTGTCTCTGTGTCTCCGTCTCTGTGTCTCTGTCTTTGTGTCTCTGTCTCTGTGTCTCTGTCTCTGTGTCCCTGTCTCTGTGTCTCTGTCTCTATGTCTCTGTCTCTGTGTCTCTGTCTCTGTGTCTCTGTCACTGTGTCTCCGTCTTCGTGTCTCTGTCCCTGTGTCTCCGACTCTGTGTCACTGTCTCTATGTCTGTGCCCCTGTGTCTCTGTGTCTGTGTCTCTGTCACCGTCTCTATGCCTCTGTTTCTATGTCTCTGTCTCTGTGTCTCTGTCTCTGTGTCTCTGTCTCTGTGTCCCTGTCTCTGTGTCTCTGTCACTGTGTCTCTGTCTCTGCGTCTCTGTCTCTGTGTATCAGTCTCTGTGTCTCTGTCTCTGTGTCTCTGTCTCCATGTCTCTGTCTCTGTCTCTGTCTCTGTTTCTCTTTCTCTGTGTCTCCGTCTCTGTGTCTCCGTCCCTGTGCCCGGTCTTCCTGTCTCTGTCCCTGTGTCTCCGTCTCTGTGTCTCCGTCTCTGTGTCTCTGTCTCTGTGTCCCTGTCTCTGTGTCTCTGTCTCTGTGTCCCTGTCTCTGTGTCTCTGTCTCTGTGTCTCTTTCCCTGTGTCTCCGTCTTCGTGTCTCTGTCCCAGCATCTCTGTCACTGTGTCTCTGTCTCTGTGTCTCTGTCTCTGTCTCTGTCTCTGTGTCTCTGTCTCTGTGTCTCTGTCTCTGTGTCTCTGTCTCTGTCTCTGAGTCTCTGTCTCTGTGCATCTGCCTATGTGTCTCTGTCTCTATGTCTCTGTCTCTATGTCTCTGTCTCTATGTCTCTGTCTCTGTCTCTGTTTCTCTTTCTCTGTGTCTCTGTCTCTGTGTCTCTGCCTCTGTGTCTCTGTCTCTGTGTCTCTGTCTCTGTGTCTCTGTCTCTGTGTCTCTGTCTCTGTGTCTCTGTCTCTGTGTCTCTGTCTCTGTGTCTCTGTCACTGTGTCTCTGTCTCTGTGTCTCTGTGTCTCTGTCTTTGAGGCTCTCTCTCTGTGTCTCTGTCTCTGTCTCTGTCTCTGTCTCTGTCTCTGTGTCTCTGTCTCTGTGTCTCGGTCTCTGTGCCTCCGTCTCTGTGTCCCAGTCTCTGTGTTTCTGACTCTGTGTCCCTGTCTCAGTGTCTCTGTCTCCGTGTCTCTGTCTCCTTGTCTCTGTTTCCGTCCCTGTGTCTCTGTCCCTGTGTCTCTGTCTCTGTGTCTCCGTCTCTGTGTCTCTGTCTCTGTGTCTCTGTCTCTGTTTCTCTGTCTCTGTGTCTCTGCCCTAGTGTCTCTGTCTCTGTGTCTCTGTCTCTGTGTCTCTGTCTCTGTGCCCGTGTCTCCGTATCTGTGTCTCTGTCTCTGTGCCCGTGTCTCCGTATCTGCGTCTCTGTTTCTGTGTCTATGTCTCTGTGTCTCTGTCTCTCTGTCTCTGTCTCTGTGTCTCTGTCTCTGTGTCTCTGTCACTGTGTCTCCGTCTTCGTGTCTCTGTCCCTGTGTCTCCGACTCTGTGTCACTGTCTCTATGTCTGTGCCTCTGTGTCTCTGTCACCGTCTCTATGCCTCTGTTTCTATGTCTCTGTCTCTGTGTCTCTGTCTCTGTGTCTCTGTCTCTGTGTCCCTGTCTCTGTGTCTCTGTCACTGTGTCTCTGTCTTTGCGTCTCTGTCTCTGTGTATCAGTCTCTGTGTCTCTGTCTCTGTGTCTCTGTCTCCATGTCTCTGTCTCTGTCTCTGTCTCTGTTTCTCTTTCTCTGTGTCTCTGTCTCTGTGTCTCTGTCCCTGTGCCCGGTCTTCCTGTCTCTGTCCCTGTGTCTCCGTCTCTGTGTCTCCGTCTCTGTGTCTCTGTCTCTGTGTCCCTGTCTCTGTGTCTCTGTCTCTGTGTCTCTGTCTCTATGTCTCTGTATGTCTGTATCTCTGCCTCTGTGTCTCTGTCTCTGTGTCTGTGTCTCTGTCTCTGTCTCTGTGTCTCTGTCTCTGAGTCTTTGCGTCTATGTCCCTGTCTCTGTATCTCTGTCCCTATATCTCTGTCTCTGTGGCTCTGTCGCTGTGTCTCTGTCTCTGCCTCTGTGTGTGTCTCTGTGTCTGTCCCTGTGTGTGTGTCTCTGTCTCTGTGTCTCTGTGTCTCTGTCTCTGTGTCTCTGTCTATGTGTCTCTGTCTCTGTGTCTCTGTCTCTGTGTCTCTGTCTCGGTGTCCCTGTCTCTGTGTCTCCGTCTACGTGTCTCTGTCTCGATGTCTCTGTCCCTGTGTCTCCATCTCTGTCTCACTGTCTCTGTGTCTCTGTCTCTGTGTCTCTGTCTGTGTGCCTCTGTCTCCGTCTCTGCGTCTCTGTCTCTGTGTCTCTGTCGCTGTGTCTTCGTCTCTGCGTCTCTGTCTCTGTTTCTCTGTGTCTCTGTCTGTGTGTCTCTGTCTCCGTGTCTCTGTCTCCATGTCGCTGTCTCTGTGTCTCTGTCTCTGTCACTGTCTCTGTCTCTGTTTCTGTTTCTCTTTCTCTGTGTCTCTGTCTCTGTGTTTCTGTCCCTGTGTCTCCGTCTCTGTGTGTCTCTCTCTCTGTGTCTCTGTCAACGTTATCTGTCTCTGTGTCTCTGTCTCTGTGTCTCTCTCTCTCGGTGTCCCTGCCTCCGTGTCTCTGCCTCCGTGTCTCTGTCTCTGTGTCTCTGTCTCCGTCCCTATGTCTCCGTCTCTGTGGCTCTGTCGCTGTGTCTCTGTCTCTGCCTCTGTGTGTGTCTCTGTGTCTGTTCCTGTGTGTGTGTCTCTGTCTCTGTATCTCTGCCTCTGTGTCTCTGTCTCTGTGTCTTTGTCTCTGTCTCTGTCTCTGTGTCTCTGTCTCTGAGTCTTTGCCTCTATGTCCCTGTCTCTGTATCTCTGTCCCTATGTCTCCGTCTCTGTGGCTCTGTCGCTGTGTCTCTGTCTCTGCCTCTGTGTGTGTCTCTGTGTCTGTCCCTGTGTGTGTGTCTCTGTCTCTGTGTCTCTGTCTCTGTGTCTCTGTCTCTGTGTCTCTGTCTCTGTGTCTCTGTCTCTGTGTCTCTGTCTCTGTGTCTCTGTCTCGGTGTCCCTGTCTCTGTGTCTCCGTCTACGTGTCTCTGTCTCGATGTCTCTGTCCCTGTGTCTCCATCTCTGTCTCACTGTCTCTGTGTCTCTGTCTCTGTGTCTCTGTCTGTGTGCCTCTGTCTCCGTCTCTGCGTCTCTGTCTCTGTGTCTCTGTCGCTGTGTCTTCGTCTCTGCGTCTCTGTCTCTGTTTCTCTGTGTCTCTGTCTGTGTGTCTCTGTCTCCGTGTCTCTGTCTCCATGTCCCTGTCTCTGTGTCTCTGTCTCTGTCACTGTCTCTGTCTCTGTTTCTGTTTCTCTTTCTCTGTGTCTCTGTCTCTGTGTTTCTGTCCCTGTGTCTCCGTCTCTGTGTGTCTCTCTCTCTGTGTCTCTGTCGACGTTATCTGTCTCTGTGTCTCTGTCTCTGTGTCTCTCTCTCTCGGTGTCCCTGCCTCCGTGTCTCTGCCTCCGTGTCTCTGTCTCTGTGTCTCTGTCTCCGTCCCTATGTCTCCGTCTCTGTGGCTCTGTCGCTGTGTCTCTGTCTCTGCCTCTGTGTGTGTCTCTGTGTCTGTTCCTGTGTGTGTGTCTCTGTCTCTGTATCTCTGCCTCTGTGTCTCTGTCTCCGCCTCTGTGTCTCTGTCTCTGTGTCTCTGTCTCTGTGTCTCTGTCTCTTTGTCTCTGTCTCCGTCCCTGTGTCTCTGTCTCTGTGTCTCCGTCTCTGTGTCTCTGTCTCTGTGTCTCTGTCTCTGTGTCTCTGTCTCCGTCCCTCTGTCTCTGTCTCTGTGTCTCTGTCTCTGAGTCTTTGTCTCTATGTTCCTGTCTCTGTCTCTCTGTCCCTATGTCTCCGTCTCTGTGTCTCCGTCTCTGTGGCTCTGTCTCTGTGTCTCTGTCTCTGCCTCTGTGTGTGTGCCTCTGTGCCTGTCCCTGTGTGTGTGTCTCTGTCTCTGAGTCTCTGTCTCTGTGTCTCTGTCTCTGTCTCTGTCTCTGTTTCTGTTTCTCTTTCTCTGTGTCTCTGTCTCTGCGTCTCTGCCTCCGTGTCTCTGTCTCTTTGTCTCTGTCTCCGTCCCTGTGTCTCTGTCTCCGTGTATCCGTCTCTGTGTTTCTGTCTCTGTGTCTCTGTCTCTGTGTCTCTGTCTCTGTGTCTCTGTCTCTATGTCTCTGTATCTCTGTATCTCTGCCTCTGTGTCCCCGTTTCTGCGCCTCTGTCTCTGTGTCTCTGTCTCTGTATCTATGTCTCTGTGTCTCTCTCCCTGTGTCACTGTCTCTATGCCTGTGTCTCTGTGTCTCTGTGTCTGTGTCTCTGTCACCGTATCTGTGCCTCTGTTTCTATGTCTCTGTCTCTGTGTCTCTGTGTCTGTGTCTCTGTCTCTGTCTCTGTGTCTCTGTCTCTGTGTCTCTGTCTCTGTGTCTCTGTCTCTGTGTCTGTGTCTCTGTCTCTGTGTCTCTGTCTCTGTGTCTCTGTCTCTGTGTCTCTGTCTCTGTGTCTCTGTCTTGTGTCTCTGTCTCTGTGTCGCTGTCTCTGTGTCTCTGTCTCTGTGTCAATGTCTCTGTGTCTCTGTCTCTGTGTCACTGTCTCTATGCCTGTGTCTCTGTGTCTCTGTGTCTGTGTCTCTGTCACCGTATCTGTGCCTCTGTTTCTATGTCTCTGTCTCTGTGTCTCTGTCTCTGTGTCTCTGTCTCTGTGTCTCTGTCTCTGTGCCTCTGTCTCTGCGTCTCTGTCCCTGTGTCTCCGTCTCTGTGTCTCTCTCTCTCTGTGTCTCTTGCGACGTTATCTGTCTCTGTGTCTCTGTCCATTTGTGTCCGTCTCTGTGTCTCTGTCTCTCTCTCTCTTTGTGTCGCTGTCTCTGTGTCTCTGTCTCTGTGTCTCTGTCTCTGTGTCTCTGTCTCTGTGTCTCTGTCTCTGTGTCTCTGTCTCTGTGTCTCTGTGTCTCTGTCTCTGTGTCTCTGTCTCTGTGTCTCTGTCTCTGTCTCTGTATCTGTGTCTCTGTCCATTTGTGTCCGTCTCTGTGTCTCTGTCTCTCCCTCTCTCTGTGTCCCTGTCTCCGTGTCTCTGCCTCTGTGTCTCTGTATCTCTGTCTCTGTGTCTCTGTCTCTGTGTCTCTGTCTCTGTGTCCCTGTCTCTGTGTCTCTGTCTCTGTGTCTCTGTCTCTGTGCCTCTGTCTCTGTGTCTCTGTCTCTGTGTCTCTGTCTCTGTGTCTCTGCCTCTGTGTATCTGTCTCTGTGTCTCTGTCTCTGTGTCCCTGTCTCTGTGTTTCCGTGTCTGTGTCTCTGTCACTGTGTCTCTGTCTCTGTGTCTCTATCTCTGAGTCCTTGCCCCTATGTCCCTGTCTCTGTATCTCTGTCCCTATGTCTCCGTCTCTGTGGCTCTGTCTCTGTGTCTCTGTCTCTGTGTGTGCGTCTCTGTGTCTGTCCCTGTGTGTGTGTCTCTGTCTCTGTCTCTGTCTCTGTCTCTGTTTCTCTTTCTCTGTGTCTCTGTCTCTGTGTCTCTGTCCCTGTCTCTCCGTCTCTGTGTCTCTCTCTCTCTGTGTCTCTGTCGACGTTATCTGTCTCTGTGTCTCTGTCTCTGTGTCTCTGTCGATTTGTGTCCGTCTCTGTGTCTCTGTCTCTCTCTCTCTCTGTGTCCCTGTCTCCGTGTCTCTGTCTCTGTGTCTCTGTCTATGTGTCTCTGTCTCTATGTCTCTGTCTCTGTCTCTGTTCCTCTTTCCCTGTGTCTCTGTGTCTCTCTCTCTGTGTCTCTGTCTCTGTGTCTCTGTCTCTGTCTCTGTGTCCCTGTCTCTGAGTCGTTGTCTCTATGTCACCGTCTCTTTGTCTCTGTCTCGGTGCCTCTGCCCCTGCGTCTCCTTCTTTGTGTCACTGTCTCTGTGTCTCTGCCTCTGTGTTTATGCCTCTGTCCGTGTGTCTCTGTGTCTCTGTCTCTGTCTCTGTGTCTCTGCCTCTGTGTATCTGTATCTGCGTCTCTGTCTCTGTATCTCTGTCTATGTGTCTATGTCTCTGTGTCTCTCTCCTTGTGTCACGGTCTCTGTGTCTCTGTCCATGTGTCTCCGTCTCTGTGTCCCTATCTCTGTGTCTCCGTCTCCGTGGGTCTCTCTCCGTGTCTCTGTCCCTGTGAATCAGTCCCTGTGTCTCTGCATCTGAATCTCTGCCTCTGTGTCCCTGTCTCTGTATCTCTGTCCCTGTGTCTCCGTCTCTGTGTCTCTGCATCTGAATCTCTGTCTCTGTGTCTCTCTCCCTGTGTCTCTGTCTCCGAATCTCTGTCTCTGTGTCTGGGTCTCTGTGTCTCTGTCCCTGTGTCTCTATCTCTGTGTCTGTGTATCTGTTTCTATGTCTGTGTGTCTACGTCACTGTCTCTGTGTCTCTGTCTCTATGTCTCTGCCTCCGTGTCTCTGTCTCTGTGTCTATTCCTCTGTGTCTCTGCCTCGGTTTCTCTGTCACTGTGTCTCTGTCTTTGTGTCTCTGCCTCTGTCTCCTTGTCTCTGCCTCTGTATCTGTCTCTGCGTCTCCGTCTCTGAGTCTCTGTCTTTGAGTCTCTCTATATGTGTCCCTGCCTCTGTGCCTCTGCCTCCGTGTCTCGGTTTCTGTGTCTCTGTCTCTATGTCTCTGTCTCTGTGTCTCTGTCTCTGTGTCTCTGTCTCTGTGTCTCTGTCTCTGTGTCTCTGTCTCTGTGTCTCTGTCTCTGTGTCTCTGTCTCTGTGTCTCTGTCTCTGTGTCTCTGTCTCTGTATCTCTGTCTCTGTGCCTATGTCTCTGTGTCTCTGTCTCTGTGTCTCTGTCTCTGTGTCTCTGTGTCTCTGTCTCTGTGTCTCTGCCTCTGTGTCTCTGTCTCTGTGTCTCTGTCTCTGCCTCTGTCTCTGTGTCTCTGTCTCTGTGTCTCTGTCTCTGTGTCTCTGTCTCTGTGCCTATGTCCCTGTGTCTCTGTCTCTGTGTCTCTGTCTCTGTGTCTCTGTGTCTCTGTCTCTGTGTCTCTGTCTCTGTGTCTCTGTCTCTGTGTCTCTGTCTCTGCCTCTGTCTCTGTGTCTCTGTCTCTGTGTCTCGGTCTCTGTGCCTCTGTCTCTGTGTCTCTGTCACTGTGTCTCCGTCTTCGTGTCTCTGTCCCTGTGTCTCCGACTCTGTGTCACTGTCTCTATGTCTGTGCCTCTGTGTCTCTGTGTCTGTGTCTCTGTCACCGTCTCTATGCCTCTGTTTCTATGTCTCTGTCTCTGTGTCTCTGTCTCTGTGTCTCTGTCTCTGTGCCCCTGTCTCTGCGTCTCTGTCTCTGTGTCTCTGTCTCTGTGTCTCTGTCTCTGTGTCTCTGTCTCTGTTTCTCTGTCTCTGTGTCTCTGCGCTAGTGTCTCTGTCTCTGTGTCTCTGTCTCTGTGTCTCTGTCTCTGTGTCTCTGTCTCTGTGTCTCTGTCTCCATGTCTCCGTCTCTGTCTCTGTCTCTGTTTCTCTTTCTCTGTGTCTCCGTCTCTGTGTCTCTGTCCCTGTGCCCGGTCTTCCTGTCTCTGTCCCTGTGTCTCCGTCTCTGTGTCTCCGTCTCTGTGTCTCTGTCTCCGTGTCCCTGTCTCTGTGTCTCTGTCTCTGTGTCCCTGTCTCTGTGTCTCTGTCTCTGTGTCTCTTTCCCTGTGTCTCCGTCTTCGTGTCTCTGTCCCAGCATCTCTGTCACTGTGTCTCTGTCTCTGTGTCTCTGTCTCTGTCTCTGTCTCTGTCTCTGTGTCTCTGTCTCTGTGTCTCTGTCTCTGTGTCTCTGTCTCTGTCTCTGAGTCTCTGTCTCTGTGCATCTGCCTATGTGTCTCTGTCTCTATGTCTCTGTCTCTATGTCTCTGTCTCTATGTCTCTGTCTCTGTCTCTGTTTCTCTTTCTCTGTGTCTCTGTCTCTGTGTCTCTGCCTCTGTGTCTCTGTCTCTGTGTCTCTGTCTCTGTGTCTCTGTCTCTGTGTCTCTGTCTCTGTGTCTCTGTCTCTGTGTCTCTGTCACTGTGTCTCTGTTTCTGTGTCTCTGTGTCTCTGTCTTTGAGGCTCTCTCTCTGTGTCTCTGTCTCTGTCTCTGTCTCTGTCTCTGTGTCTCTGTCTCTGTGTCTCGGTCTCTGTGCCTCCGTCTCTGTGTCCCAGTCTCTGTGTTTCTGACTCTGTGTCCCTGTCTCAGTGTCTCTGTCTCCGTGTCTCTGTCTCCTTGTCTCTGTTTCCGTCCCTGTGTCTCTGTCTCTGTGTCTCCGTCTCTGTGTCTCTGTCTCTGTGTCTCCGTCTCTGTGTCTCTGTCTCTGTGTCTCCGTCTCTGTGTCTCTGTCTCTGTGTCTCTGTCTCTGTGTCTCTGTCTCTGTGTCTCTGTCTCTGTGTCTCTGTCTCTGTGTCTCTGTCTCTGTGTCTCTGTCTCTGTGTTTCCGTCTCTGTGTCTCTGTCACTGTGTCTCTGTCTCTGTGTCTCTGTGTCTCTGTGTCTCTGTCTCTGTGTCTCTCTCTCTGTGTCTCTGTCTCTGTTTCTCTGTCTCTGTGTCTCTGCCCTAGTGTCTCTGTCTCTGTGTCTCTGTCTCTGTGTCTCTGTCTCTGTGCCCGTGTCTCCGTATCTGTGTCTCTGTCTCTGTGCCCGTGTCTCCGTATCTGCGTCTCTGTTTCTGTGTCTATGTCTCTGTGTCTCTGTCTCTCTGTCTCTGTCTCTGTGTCTCTGTCTCTGTGTCTCTGTCACTGTGTCTCCGTCTTCGTGTCTCTGTCCCTGTGTCTCCGACTCTGTGTCACTGTCTCTATGTCTGTGCCTCTGTGTCTCTGTCACCGTCTCTATGCCTCTGTTTCTATGTCTCTGTCTCTGTGTCTCTGTCTCTGTGTCTCTGTCTCTGTGTCCCTGTCTCTGTGTCTCTGTCACTGTGTCTCTGTCTTTGCGTCTCTGTCTCTGTGTATCAGTCTCTGTGTCTCTGTCTCTGTGTCTCTGTCTCCATGTCTCTGTCTCTGTCTCTGTCTCTGTTTCTCTTTCTCTGTGTCTCTGTCTCTGTGTCTCTGTCCCTGTGCCCGGTCTTCCTGTCTCTGTCCCTGTGTCTCCGTCTCTGTGTCTCCGTCTCTGTGTCTCTGTCTCTGTGTCCCTGTCTCTGTGTCTCTGTCTCTGTGTCTCTGTCTCTATGTCTCTGTATGTCTGTATCTCTGCCTCTGTGTCTCTGTCTCTGTGGCTCTGTCGCTGTGTCTCTGTCTGTGTGCCTCTGTCTCCGTCTCTGCGTCTCTGTCTCTGTGTCTCTGTCTCTGTGTCTCTGTCTCGGTGTCCCTGTCTCTGTGTCTCCGTCTACGTGTCTCTGTCTCGATGTCTCTGTCCCTGTGTCTCCATCTCTGTCTCACTGTCTCTGTGTCTCTGTCTGTGTGCCTCTGTCTCCGTCTCTGCGTCTCTGTCTCTGTGTCTCTGTCGCTGTGTCTTCGTCTCTGCGTCTCTGTCTCTGTTTCTCTGTGTCTCTGTCTGTGTGTCTCTGTCTCCGTGTCTCTGTCTCCATGTCCCTGTCTCTGTGTCTCTGTCTCTGTCACTGTCTCTGTCTCTGTTTCTGTTTCTCTTTCTCTGTGTCTCTGTCTCTGTGTTTCTGTCCCTGTGTCTCCGTCTCTGTGTGTCTCTCTCTCTGTGTCTCTGTCAACGTTATCTGTCTCTGTGTGTCTGTCTCTGTGTCTCTCTCTCTCGGTGTCCCTGCCTCCGTGTCTCTGCCTCCGTGTCTCTGTCTCTGTGTCTCTGTCTCCGTCCCTATGTCTCCGTCTCTGTGGCTCTGTCGCTGTGTCTCTGTCTCTGCCTCTGTGTGTGTCTCTGTGTCTGTTCCTGTGTGTGTGTCTCTGTCTCTGTATCTCTGCCTCTGTGTCTCTGTCTCTGTGTCTCTGTCTCCGTCCCTATGTCTCCGTCTCTGTGGCTCTGTCGCTGTGTCTCTGTCTCTGCCTCTGTGTGTGTCTCTGTGTCTGTTCCTGTGCGTGTGTCTCTGTCTCTGTATCTCTGCCTCTGTGTCTCTGTCTCTGTGTCTTTGTCTCTGTCTCTGTCTCTGTGTCTCTGTCTCTGAGTCTTTGCCTCTATGTCCCTGTCTCTGTATCTCTGTCCCTATGTCTCCGTCTCTGTGGCTCTGTCGCTGTGTCTCCGTCTCTGCCTCTGTGTGTGTCTCTGTGTCTGTCCCTGTGTGTGTGTCTCTGTCTCTGTGTCTCTGTCTCTGTGTCTCTGTCCCTGTGTCTCCGTCTCTGTGTGTCTCTCTCTCTGTGTCTCTGTCGACGTTATCTGTCTCTGTGTCTCTGTCTCTGTGTCTCTCTCTCTCGGTGTCCCTGCCTCCGTGTCTCTGCCTCCGTGTCTCTGCCTCCGTGTCTCTGTCTCTGTGTCTCTGTCTCCGTCCCTATGTCTCCGTCTCTGTGGCTCTGTCGCTGTGTCTCTGTCTCTGCCTCTGTGTGTGTCTCTGTGTCTGTTCCTGTGTGTGTGTCTCTGTCTCTGTATCTCTGCCTCTGTGTCTCTGTCTTCGTCTCTGTGTCTCTGTCTCTGTGTCTCTGTCTCTGTGTCTCTGTCTCTGTGTCTCTGTCTCTTTGTCTCTGTCTCCGTCCCTGTGTCTCTGTCTCTGTGTCTCCGTCTCTGTGTCTCTGTCTCTGTGTCTCTGTCTCTGTGTCTCTGTCTCCGTCCCTCTGTCTCTGTCTCTGTGTCTCTGTCTCTGAGTCTTTGTCTCTATGTTCCTGTCTCTGTCTCTCTGTCCCTATGTCTCCGTCTCTGTGTCTCCGTCTCTGTGGCTCTGTCTCTGTGTCTCTGTCTCTGCCTCTGTGTGTGTCTCTGTGTCTGTTCCTGTGTGTGTGTCTCTGTCTCTGTATCTCTGCCTCTGTGTCTCTGTCTCCGTCTCTGTGTCTCTGTCTCTGTGTCTCTGTCTCTGTGTCTCTGTCTCTGTGTCTCTGTCTCTGTGTCTCTGTCTCTTTGTCTCTGTCTCCGTCCCTGTGTCTCTGTCTCTGTGTCTCCGTCTCTGTGTCTCTGTCTCTGTGTCTCTGTCTCTGTGTCTCTGTCTCCGTCCCTCTGTCTCTGTCTCTGTGTCTCTGTCTCTTAGTCTTTGTCTCTATGTTCCTGTCTCTGTCTCTCTGTCCCTATGTCTCCGTCTCTGTGTCTCCGTCTCTGTGGCTCTGTCTCTGTGTCTCTGTCTCTGCCTCTGTGTGTGTGCCTCTGTGCCTGTCCCTGTGTGTGTGTCTCTGTCTCTGAGTCTCTGTCTCTGTGTCTCTGTCTCTGTCTCTGTCTCTGTTTCTGTTTCTCTTTCTCTGTGTCTCTGTCTTTGCGTCTCTGCCTCCGTGTCTCTGTCTCTTTGTCTCTGTCACCGTATCTGTGCCTCTGTTTCTATGTCTCTGTCTCTGTGTCTCTGTGTCTGTGTCTCTGTCTCTGTCTCTGTGTCTCTGTCTCTGTGTCTCTGTCTCTGTGTCTCTGTCTCTGTGTCTGTGTCTCTGTCTCTGTGTCTCTGTCTCTGTGTCTCTGTCTCTGTGTCAATGTCTCTGTGTCTCTGTCTCTGTGTCACTGTCTCTATGCCTGTGTCTCTGTGTCTCTGTGTCTGTGTCTCTGTCACCGTATCTGTGCCTCTGTTTCTATGTCTCTGTCTCTGTGTCTCTGTCTCTGTGTCTCTGTCTCTGTGTCTCTGTCACTGTGCCTCTGTCTCTGCGTCTCTGTCCCTGTGTCTCCGTCTCTGTGTCTCTCTCTCTCTGTGTCTCTTGCGACGTTATCTGTCTCTGTGTCTCTGTCCATTTGTGTCCGTCTCTGTGTCTCTGTCTCTCTCTCTCTTTGTGTCGCTGTCTCTTTGTCTCTGTCTCTGTGTCTCTGTCTCTGTGTCTCTGTCTCTGTGTCTCTGTCTCTGTGTCTCTGTGTCTCTGTCTCTGTGTCTCTGTCTCTGTGTCTCTGTCTCTGTCTCTGTATCTGTGTCTCTGTCCATTTGTGTCTCTGTCTCTGTGTCTCTGTCTCTGTGTCTCTGTCTCTGTGTCTCTGTCTCTGTGTCTCTGCCTCTGTGTCTCTGTCTCTGTGTCTCTGTCTCTGTGTCTCTGTCTCTGTGTCTCTGTCTCTGTGTCTCTGTCTCTGTGTCTCTGTCACTGTGTCTCTGTTTCTGTGTCTCTGTGTCTCTGTCTTTGAGGCTCTCTCTCTGTGTCTCTGTCTCTGTCTCTGTCTCTGTCTCTGTCTCTGTGTCTCTGTCTCTGTGTCTCGGTCTCTGTGCCTCCGTCTCTGTGTCCCAGTCTCTGTGTTTCTGACTCTGTGTCCCTGTCTCAGTGTCTCTGTCTCCGAGTCTCTGTCTCCTTGTCTCTGTTTCCGTCCCTGTGTCTCTGTCTCTGTGTCTCCGTCTCTGTGTCTCTGTCTCTGTGTCTCCGTCTCTGTGTCTCTGTCTCTGTGTCTCCGTCTCTGTGTCTCTGTCTCTGTGTCTCTGTCTCTGTGTCTCTGTCTCTGTGTCTCTGTCTCTGTGTCTCTGTCTCTGTGTTTCCGTCTCTGTGTCTCTGTCACTGTGTCTCTGTCTCTGTGTCTCTGTGTCTCTGTGTCTCTGTCTCTGTGTCTCTCTCTCTGTGTCTCTGTCTCTGTTTCTCTGTCTCTGTGTCTCTGCCCTAGTGTCTCTGTCTCTGTGTCTCTGTCTCTGTGTCTCTGTCTCTGTGCCCGTGTCTCCGTATCTGTGTCTCTGTCTCTGTGCCCGTGTCTCCGTATCTGCGTCTCTGTTTCTGTGTCTATGTCTCTGTGTCTCTGTCTCTCTGTCTCTGTCTCTGTGTCTCTGTCTCTGTGTCTCTGTCACTGTGTCTCCGTCTTCGTGTCTCTGTCCCTGTGTCTCCGACTCTGTGTCACTGTCTCTATGTCTGTGCCTCTGTGTCTCTGTCACCGTCTCTATGCCTCTGTTTCTATGTCTCTGTCTCTGTGTCTCTGTCTCTGTGTCTCTGTCTCTGTGTCCCTGTCTCTGTGTCTCTGTCACTGTGTCTCTGTCTTTGCGTCTCTGTCTCTGTGTATCAGTCTCTGTGTCTCTGTCTCTGTGTCTCTGTCTCCATGTCTCTGTCTCTGTCTCTGTCTCTGTTTCTCTTTCTCTGTGTCTCTGTCTCTGTGTCTCTGTCCCTGTGCCCGGTCTTCCTGTCTCTGTCCCTGTGTCTCCGTCTCTGTGTCTCCGTCTCTGTGTCTCTGTCTCTGTGTCCCTGTCTCTGTGTCTCTGTCTCTGTGTCTCTGTCTCTCTGTCTCTGTATGTCTGTATCTCTGCCTCTGTGTCTCTGTCTCTGTGTCTGTGTCTCTGTCTCTGTCTCTGTGTCTCTGTCTCTGAGTCTTTGCCTCTATGTCCCTGTCTCTGTATCTCTGTCCCTATATCTCTGTCTCTGTGGCTCTGTCGCTGTGTCTCTGTCTGTGTGCCTCTGTCTCCGTCTCTGCGTCTCTGTCTCTGTGTCTCTGTCTCTGTGTCTCTGTCTCGGTGTCCCTGTCTCTGTGTCTCCGTCTACGTGTCTCTGTCTCGATGTCTCTGTCCCTGTGTCTCCATCTCTGTCTCACTGTCTCTGTGTCTCTGTCTGTGTGCCTCTGTCTCCGTCTCTGCGTCTCTGACTCTGTGTCTCTGTCGCTGTGTCTTCGTCTCTGCGTCTCTGTCTCTGTTTCTCTGTGTCTCTGTCTGTGTGTCTCTGTCTCCGTGTCTCTGTCTCCATGTCCCTGTCTCTGTGTCTCTGTCTCTGTCACTGTCTCTGTCTCTGTTTCTGTTTCTCTTTCTCTGTGTCTCTGTCAACGTTATCTGTCTCTGTGTGTCTGTCTCTGTGTCTCTCTCTCTCGGTGTCCCTGCCTCCGTGTCTCTGCATCCGTGTCTCTGTCTCTGTGTCTCTGTCTCCGCCCCTATGTCTCCGTCTCTGTGGCTCTGTCGCTGTGTCTCTGTCTCTGCCTCTGTGTGTGTCTCTGTGTCTGTTCCTGTGTGTGTGTCTCTGTCTCTGTATCTCTGCCTCTGTGTCTCTGTCTCTGTGTCTCTGTCTCCGTCCCAATGTCTCCGTCTCTGTGGCTCTGTCGCTGTGTCTCTGTCTCTGCCTCTGTGTGTGTCTCTGTGTCTGTTCCTGTGTGTGTGTCTCTGTCTCTGTATCTCTGCCTCTGTGTCTCTGTCTCTGTGTCTTTGTCTCTGTCTCTGTCTCTGTGTCTCTGTCTCTGAGTCCTTGCCTCTATGTCCCTGTCTCTGTATCTCTGTCCCTATGTCTCCGTCTCTGTGGCTCTGTCGCTGTGTCTCCGTCTCTGCCTCTGTGTGTGTCTCTGTGTCTGTCCCTGTGTGTGTGTCTCTGTCTCTGTGTCTCTGTCTCTGTGTCTCTGTCACTGTGTCTCCGTCTCTGTGTGTCTCTCTCTCTGTGTCTCTGTCGACGTTATCTGTCTCTGTGTCTCTGTCTCTGTGTCTCTCTCTCTCGGTGTCCCTGCCTCCGTGTCTCTGCCTCCGTGTCTCTGCCTCCGTGTCTCTGTCTCTGTGTCTCTCTCTCTCGGTGTCCCTGCCTCCGTGTCTCTGCCTCCGTGTCTCTGCCTCCGTGTCTCTGTCTCTGTGTCTCTGTCTCCGTCCCTATGTCTCCGTCTCTGTGTCTGTGTCTCTGTCTCTGTATCTGTGTCTCTGTCCATTTGTGTCCGTCTCTGTGTCTCTGTCTCTCCCTCTCTCTGTGTCCCTGTCTCCGTGTCTCTGTCTCTGTGTCTCTGTCTCTGTGTCTCTGTCTCTGTGTCTCTGTCTCCGTGTCTCTGTCTCTGTGTCTCTGTCTCTGTGTCTCTGTCTCTGTGTCTCTGTCTCTGTGTCTCTGTCTCCGTGTCTCTGTCTCTGTGTCTCTGTCTCTGTGTCTCTGTCTCTGTGCCTCTGTCTCCGTCTCAGTGTCTCTGTCTCTGTGTCTCTGTCGCTGTGTCTCCTTCTCTGCGTCCCTGTCTCTGTGTCTCTGTCTCTGTGTCTCTGTCTCTGTGTCTCTGTCCCTGGTGCTCCGTCTCTGTGTTTCTGTCTCTGTGTCCCTCTCTGTGTCTCTGTCTCTGTGTCTCTGTCTCGGTGTCCCTGTCTCTGTGTCTCTGTCTACGTGTCTCTGTCTCGATGTCTCTGTCCCTGTGCCTCCTTCTCTGTCTCACTATCTCGGTGTCTCTGTCTCTGTGTCTCTGTCTCTGTCTCTGTGTCTCTGTCTCTGTGTCTCTGTCTCTATGTCTCTGTCTCTGTCTCCGTTTCTCTTTCTCAGTGTCTCTGTCTCTGTGTCTCCGTCCCTCTGTCTCCGTCTTCGTGTCTCTGTCCCTGTGTCTCCGTCTCTGTGTCACTGTCTCTATGTCTGTGTCTCTGTGTCTGTGTCTCTGTCTCTGTCTCTGTCTCCGTGTCACTGTCTCTGTGTCCCTGTCTCTGTGTCTCTGCCTCTGTGTCTCCGTCCCTGTGTCTCTGTCCCTGTGGCTATGTCTCTGTCTCTGTCTCTGTGCCTCTGGCTCCGAGTCTCTGTCTCTATGTCCCTGTCTCTGTGTCTCTGTCCCTATGTCTCCGTCTCTGTGTCTCTGTCCCTGTGGCTCTATCTCTGTATCTGTCTCTGTGTCTCTGTCCCTGTGTCTCTGTCCCTGTGTCTCTGCCTCTGAATCTCTGTATCTTTGTCCCTATCTCTGTGTCTCTGCCCCTGTGTCTCCGTCTCTGTGTCTCTGTCCCTGTGCATCCACCTCTGTGTCACTGTCTCTGTGTCTCTGTCTCCGTGTCTCCGTCTCTGTGCCTCTGTCTCCGTCTCTGTGTCTCTGTCTCTGTGTCCCTGTCGCTGTGTCTCCGTTCCAGAGTCTCGGTCTCTATGTCTCGGTGTCTCTGGCTCTGTCCACGTGTCTCCTCCTCCGTCTCTCTGTCTCTTCGTCTCTGTCTCTGTGTCTCTGTCTCTGTCTCTGTGTCTCTGTCTCTGTGTCTCGGTCTCTGAGTCTCTGTCTCTTTGTCTCTGTCGCTGTCTCTGTCTCTATCTCTGTCTCTGTCTGTGTCTCTGTTTCTCTGTCTCTGTGTCACTCTCTCTGTGTCTCTGTCTCTATGTCTCTGTATGTCTGTATCTCTGCCTCTGTGTCTCTGTCTCTGTGTCTCTCTCTCTGTGTCTCTGTCTCTATGTCTCTGTATGTCTGTATCTCTGCCTCTGTGTCTCTGTCTCTGGGACTCTGTCTCTGTGTCTCTGTCTCTGTGTCTCTGTCTCTGTGTCTCTGTCTCTGTGTCTCTGTCTCTGTGTCTCTGTCTCTGTGTCTCTGTATCTCTGTCTCTGTCTCTGTGTCTCTGTCTCTGTGTCTCTGTCTCTGTGTCTCTGTCTCTGTGTCTCAGTCTTTGTGTCTCTGTCTCTGTGTCTCTGTGTCTCTGTCTCTGTGTCTCTGTGTCTCTGTCTCTGTGTCTCTGTCTCTATGTCTCTGTATGTCTGTATCTCTGCCTCTGTGTCTCTGTCTCTGTGTCTCTGTCTCTGTCTCTGTCTCTGTCTCTGTGTCTCTGTCTCTGTGTCTTTGCCCCTATGTCCCAGTCTCTGTATCTCTGTCCCTATGTCTCCGTCTCTGTGGCTCTGTCTCTGTGTCTCTGTCTCTGTCTCTGTGTGTGTGTCTCTGTATCTGTCCCTGTGTATGTGTCTCTGTCTCTGAGTCTCTGTCCCTGTGTCTCCGTCTCTGTGTCTCTTGCGACGTTATCTGTCTCTGTGTCTCTGTCCATTTGTGTCCGTCTCTGTGTCTCTGTCTCTCTCTCTCTTTGTGTCCCCGTCTCCGTGTCTCTGTCTCTGTGTCTCTGTCTCTGTGTCTCTGTCAATGTGTCTCTGTCTCTATGTCTCTGTCTCTGTCTCTGTCTCTGTTTCTATTTCTCTGTGTCTCCGTCTCCGTGTTTCTGTCTCTGTGTCTCTGTGTCTCTGTCGCTGAGTCGCCGTCTCTGTGTCCCTGTCTCTCTGTCTCTGTCTCTGTGTCTCTGTCTCTGTGTCTCTGTCTTGTGTCTCTGTCTCTGTGTCTCTGTCTCTGTGTCTCTGTCTCTGTGTCTCTGTCTCTGTGTCAATGTCTCTGTGTCTCTGTCTCTGTGTCACTGTCTCTATGCCTGTGTCTCTGTGTCTCTGTGTCTGTGTCTCTGTCACCGTATCTGTGCCTCTGTTTCTATGTCTCTGTCTCTGTGTCTCTGTGTCTCTGTCTCTGTGTCTCTGTCTCTGTGTCTCTGTCTCTGTCTCTGCATCTGGGTCTCTGTCCATTTGTGTCTCTGTCTCTGTGTCTCTGTCTCTGTGTCTCTGTCTCTGTGTCTCTGTCTCTGTGTCTCTGCCTCTGTGTCTCTGTCTCTGTGTCTCTGTCTCTGTGTCTCTGTCTCTGTGTCTCTGTCTCTGTGTCTCTGTCTCTGTGTCTCTGTCACTGTGTCTCTGTTTCTGTGTCTCTGTGTCTCTGTCTTTGAGGCTCTCTCTCTGTGTCTCTGTCTCTGTCTCTGTCTCTGTCTCTGTCTCTGTCTCTGTGTCTCTGTCTCTGTGTCTCGGTCTCTGTGCCTCCGTCTCTGTGTCCCAGTCTCTGTGTTTCTGACTCTGTGTCCCTGTCTCAGTGTCTCTGTCTCCGAGTCTCTGTCTCCTTGTCTCTGTTTCCGTCCCTGTGTCTCTGTCTCTGTGTCTCCGTCTCTGTGTCTCTGTCTCTGTGTCTCCGTCTCTGTGTCTCTGTCTCTGTGTCTCCGTCTCTGTGTCTCTGTCTCTGTGTCTCTGTCTCTGTGTCTCTGTCTCTGTGTCTCTGTCTCTGTGTCTCTGTCTCTGTGTTTCCGTCTCTGTGTCTCTGTCACTGTGTCTCTGTCTCTGTGTCTCTGTGTCTCTGTGTCTCTGTCTCTGTGTCTCTCTCTCTGTGTCTCTGTCTCTGTTTCTCTGTCTCTGTGTCTCTGCCCTAGTGTCTCTGTCTCTGTGTCTCTGTCTCTGTGTCTCTGTCTCTGTGCCCGTGTCTCCGTATCTGTGTCTCTGTCTCTGTGCCCGTGTCTCCGTATCTGCGTCTCTGTTTCTGTGTCTATGTCTCTGTGTCTCTGTCTCTCTGTCTCTGTCTCTGTGTCTCTGTCTCTGTGTCTCTGTCACTGTGTCTCCGTCTTCGTGTCTCTGTCCCTGTGTCTCCGACTCTGTGTCACTGTCTCTATGTCTGTGCCTCTGTGTCTCTGTCACCGTCTCTATGCCTCTGTTTCTATGTCTCTGTCTCTGTGTCTCTGTCTCTGTGTCTCTGTCTCTGTGTCCCTGTCTCTGTGTCTCTGTCACTGTGTCTCTGTCTTTGCGTCTCTGTCTCTGTGTATCAGTCTCTGTGTCTCTGTCTCTGTGTCTCTGTCTCCATGTCTCTGTCTCTGTCTCTGTCTCTGTTTCTCTTTCTCTGTGTCTCTGTCTCTGTGTCTCTGTCCCTGTGCCCGGTCTTCCTGTCTCTGTCCCTGTGTCTCCGTCTCTGTGTCTCCGTCTCTGTGTCTCTGTCTCTGTGTCCCTGTCTCTGTGTCTCTGTCTCTGTGTCTCTGTCTCTATGTCTCTGTATGTCTGTATCTCTGCCTCTGTGTCTCTGTCTCTGTGTCTGTGTCTCTGTCTCTGTCTCTGTGTCTCTGTCTCTGAGTCTTTGCCTCTATGTCCCTGTCTCTGTATCTCTGTCCCTATATCTCTGTCTCTGTGGCTCTGTCGCTGTGTCTCTGTCTGTGTGCCTCTGTCTCCGTCTCTGCGTCTCTGTCTCTGTGTCTCTGTCTCTGTGTCTCTGTCTCGGTGTCCCTGTCTCTGTGTCTCCGTCTACGTGTCTCTGTCTCGATGTCTCTGTCCCTGTGTCTCCATCTCTGTCTCACTGTCTCTGTGTCTCTGTCTCTGTGTCTCTGTCTGTGTGCCTCTGTCTCCGTCTCTGCGTCTCTGTCTCTGTGTCTCTGTCGCTGTGTCTTCGTCTCTGCGTCTCTGCCTCTGTTTCTCTGTGTCTCTGTCTGTGTGTCTCTGTCTCCGTGTCTCTGTCTCCATGTCCCTGTCTCTGTGTCTCTGTCTCTGTCACTGTCTCTGTCTCTGTTTCTGTTTCTCTTTCTCTGTGTCTCTGTCTCTGTGTTTCTGTCCCTGTGTCTCCGTCACTGTGTGTCTCTCTCTCTGTGTCTCTGTCAACGTTATCTGTCTCTGTGTGTCTGTCTCTGTGTCTCTCTCTCTCGGTGTCCCTGCCTCCGTGTCTCTGCCTCCGTGTCTCTGTCTCTGTGTCTCTGTCTCCGTCCCTATGTCTCCGTCTCTGTGGCTCTGTCGCTGTGTCTCTGTCTCTGCCTCTGTGTGTGACTCTGTGTCTGTTCCTGTGTGTGTGTCTCTGTCTCTGTATCTCTGCCTCTGTGTCTCTGTCTCTGTGTCTCTGTCTCCGTCCCTATGTCTCCGTCTCTGTGGCTCTGTCGCTGTGTCTCTGTCTCTGCCTCTGTGTGTGTCTCTGTGTCTGTTCCTGTGTGTGTGTCTCTGTCTCTGTATCTCTGCCTCTGTGTCTCTGTCTCTGTGTCTTTGTCTCTGTCTCTGTCTCTGTGTCTCTGTCTCTGAGTCCTTGCCTCTATGTCCCTGTCTCTGTATCTCTGTCCCTATGTCTCCGTCTCTGTGGCTCTGTCGCTGTGTCTCCGTCTCTGCCTCTGTGTGTGTCTCTGTGTCTGTCCCTGTGTGTGTGTCTCTGTCTCTGTGTCTCTGTCTCTGTGTCTCTGTCACTGTGTCTCCGTCTCTGTGTGTCTCTCTCTCTGTGTCTCTGTCGACGTTATCTGTCTCTGTGTCTCTGTCTCTGTGTCTCTCTCTCTCGGTGTCCCTGCCTCCGTGTCTCTGCCTCCGTGTCTCTGCCTCCGTGTCTCTGTCTCTGTGTCTCTCTCTCTCGGTGTCCCTGCCTCCGTGTCTCTGCCTCCGTGTCTCTGCCTCCGTGTGTCTGTCTCTGTGTCTCTGTCTCCGTCTCTGTGTCTGTGTCTCTGTCTCTGTATCTGTGTCTCTGTCCATTTGTGTCCGTCTCTGTGTCTCTGTCTCTCCCTCTCTCTGTGTCCCTGTCTCCGTGTCTCTGTCTCTGTGTCTCTGTCTCTGTGTCTCTGTCTCTGTGTCTCTGTCTCCGTGTCTCTGTCTCTGTGTCTCTGTCTCTGTGTCTCTGTCTCTGTGTCTCTGTCTCTGTGTCTCTGTCTCTGTGTCTCTGTCTCCGTGTCTCTGTCTCTGTGTCTCTGTCTCTGTGTCTCTGTCTCTGTGCCTCTGTCTCCGTCTCAGTGTCTCTGTCTCTGTGTCTCTGTCGCTGTGTCTCCTTCTCTGCGTCCCTGTCTCTGTGTCTCTGTCTCTGTGTCTCTGTCTCTGTGTCTCTGTCCCTGGTGCTCCGTCTCTGTGTTTCTGTCTCTGTGTCCCTCTCTGTGTCTCTGTCTCTGTGTCTCTGTCTCGGTGTCCCTGTCTCTGTGTCTCTGTCTACGTGTCTCTGTCTCGATGTCTCTGTCCCTGTGCCTCCTTCTCTGTCTCACTATCTCGGTGTCTCTGTCTCTGTGTCTCTGTCTCTGTCTCTGTGTCTCTGTCTCTGTGTCTCTGTCTCTATGTCTCTGTCTCTGTCTCCGTTTCTCTTTGTCAGTGTCTCTGTCTCTGTGTCTCCGTCCCTCTGTCTCCGTCTTCGTGTCTCTGTCCCTGTGTCTCCGTCTCTGTGTCACTGTCTCTATGTCTGTGTCTCTGTGTCTGTGTCTCTGTCTCTGTCTCTGTCTCCGTGTCTCTGTCTCTGTGTCCCTGTCTCTGCGTCTCTGCCTCTGTGTCTCCGTCCCTGTGTCTCTGTCCCTGTGGCTATGTCTCTGTCTCTGTCTCTGTGCCTCTGGCTCCGAGTCTCTGTCTCTATGTCCCTGTCTCTGTGTCTCTGTCCCTATGTCTCCGTCTCTGTGTCTCTGTCCCTGTGGCTCTATCTCTGTATCTGTCTCTGTGTCTCTGTCCCTGTGTCTCTGTCCCTGTGTCTCTGCCTCTGAATCTCTGTATCTTTGTCCCTATCTCTGTGTCTCTGCCCCTGTGTCTCCGTCTCTGTGTCTCTGTCCCTGTGCATCCACCTCTGTGTCACTGTCTCTGTGTCTCTGTCTCCGTGTCTCCGTCTCTGTGCCTCTGTCTCCGTCTCTGTGTCTCTGTCTCTGTGTCCCTGTCGCTGTGTCTCCGTTCCAGAGTCTCGGTCTCTATGTCTCGGTGTCTCTGGCTCTGTCCACGTGTCTCCTCCTCCGTCTCTCTGTCTCTTCGTCTCTGTCTCTGTGTCTCTGTCTCTGTCTCTGTGTCTCTGTCTCTGTGTCTCGGTCTCTGAGTCTCTGTCTCTTTGTCTCTGTCGCTGTCTCTGCCTCTATCTCTGTCTCTGTCTGTGTCTCTGTTTCTCTGTCTCTGTGTCACTCTCTCTGTGTCTCTGTCTCTATGTCTCTGTATGTCTGTATCTCTGCCTCTGTGTCTCTGTCTCTGTGTCTCTCTCTCTGTGTCTCTGTCTCTATGTCTCTGTATGTCCGTATCTCTGCCTCTGTGTCTCTGTCTCTGGGACTCTGTCTCTGTGTCTCTGTCTCTGTGTCTCTGTCTCTGTGTCTCTGTCTCTGTGTCTCTGTCTCTGTGTCTCTGTCTCTGTGTCTCTGTATCTCTGTCTCTGTCTCTGTGTCTCTGTCTCTGTGTCTCTGTCTCTGTGTCTCTGTCTCTGTGTCTCTGTCTCTGTGTCTCAGTCTTTGTGTCTCTGTCTCTGTGTCTCTGTGTCTCTGTCTCTGTGTCTCTGTGTCTCTGTCTCTGTGTCTCTGTCTCTATGTCTCTGTATGTCTGTATCTCTGCCTCTGTGTCTCTGTCTCTGTGTCTCTGTCTCTGTCTCTGTCTCTGTCTCTGTGTCTCTGTCTCTGTGTCTTTGCCCCTATGTCCCAGTCTCTGTATCTCTGTCCCTATGTCTCCGTCTCTGTGGCTCTGTCTCTGTGTCTCTGTCTCTGTCTCTGTGTGTGTGTCTCTGTGTCTGTCCCTGTGTATGTGTCTCTGTCTCTGAGTCTCTGTCCCTGTGTCTCCGTCTCTGTGTCTCTTGCGACGTTATCTGTCTCTGTGTCTCTGTCCATTTGTGTCCGTCTCTGTGTCTCTGTCTCTCTCTCTCTTTGTGTCCCCGTCTCCGTGTCTCTGTCTCTGTGTCTCTGTCTCTGTGTCTCTGTCAATGTGTCTCTGTCTCTATGTCTCTGTCTCTGTCTCTGTCTCTGTTTCTATTTCTCTGTGTCTCCGTCTCCGTGTTTCTGTCTCTGTGTCTCTGTGTCTCTGTCGCTGAGTCGCCGTCTCTGTGTCCCTGTCTCTCTGTCTCTGTCTCTGTGTCTCTGTCTCTGTGCCTCTGTCTCTGTGTCTCTGTCTCTGTGTCTCTGTCTCTGTGTCTCTGTCTCTGTGTCTCTGTCTCTCTGTCTCTGTCTCTGTGTCTCTCTATGTGTCTCTGTCTCTGTGTCTCTGTCTTTGTGTCTCTGTCCCTGTGTCTCTGTGTCTCTGTCTCTGCGTCTCTCTCTCTGTGTCTCTGTCTCTATGTCTCTGTATGTCTGTATCTCTGCCTCTGTGTCTCCGTCTCTGTGTCTCTGCCTCTGTCTCTGTCTCTGTGTCTCTGTCTCTGAGTCTTTGCCCCTATGTCCCTGTCTCTGTATCTCTGTCCCTATGTCTCCGTCTCTGTGGCTCTGTCTCTGTGTCTCTGTCTCTGTCTCTGTGTGTGTGTCTCTGTGTCTGTCCCTGTGTATGTGTCTCTGTCTCTGCGTCTCTGTCCCTGTGTCTCCGTCTCTGTGTCTCTCTCTCTCTGTGTCTCTTGCGACGTTATCTGTCTCTGTGTCTCTGTCCATTTGTGTCCGTCTCTGTGTCTCTGTCTCTCTCTCTCTTTGTGTCGCTGTCTCCGGGTCTCTGTCTCTGTGTCTCTGTCTCTATGTCCATGTCTCTGTCTCTGTTTCTCTATCCCTGTGTCTCTGTGTCTCTGTCTCTGTGTCTCTGTCTCTGTGTCTCTGTTTCTGTGTCTCTGTCTCTGTCTCTGTGTCTCTGTCTCTGTGTCTCTGTCTCTGTGTCTCTGTCGCTGTGTCTCTGTCTCTGTGTCTCTCTCTCTGCGTCTCTGTCTCTGTGTCTCTGTCTCTGTGTCTCTGTCTCTGTGTCTCTGTCTCTGTGTGCCTGTCTCTGTGTCCCTGTCTCTGTGTCTCTGTCTCTCTGTCTCTGTCTCTGTGTCTCTGTCTCTGTGTCTCTGTCTCTGTGTCTCTGTCTCTGTGTCCCTGTCTCCGTGTCTCTGTCTCTGTGTCTCTGTCTATGTGTCTCTGTCTCTATGTCTCTGTCTATGTCTCTGTTTCTCTTTCTCTGTGTCTCTGTGTCTCTGTCTCTGTGTCTCTGCCTCTGTGTCTCTGTGTCTCTGTATCTCTGTCTCTGTGTCTCTGCCTCTGTGTCTCTGTCTCTGTGTCTCTGTCTCTGTGTCTCTGTCTCTGTGTCTCTGTGTCTCTGTCTCTGTGTCTCTCTCTCTGTGTCTCTGTCTCTATGTCTCTGTATGTCTGTATCTCTGCCTCTGTGTCTCTGTCTCTGTGTCTCTGTCTCTGTCTCTGTTTCTGTGTCTCTGTCTCTGTCTCTGTCTCTGTGTCTCTGTCCATTTGTGTCCGTCTCTGTGTCTCTGTCTCACTCTCTCTCTGTGTCCCTGTCTCCGTGTCTCTGTCTCTGTGTTTCTGTATCTGTGTCTCTGTCTCTGTCTCTGTCTCTGTGTCTCCGTCTCTGAGCCTTTGCCCCTATGTCCCTGTCTCTGTATCTCTGTCCCTATGTCTCCGTCTCTGTGGCTCTGTCTCTGTGTCTCTGTCTCTGTCTCTGTGTGTGTGTCTCTGTGTCTGTCCCTGTGTATGTGTCTCTGTCTCTGAGTCTCTGTCCCTGTGTCTCCGTCTCTGTGTCTCTCTCTCTCTGTGTCTCTTGCGACGTTATTTGTCTCTGTGTCTCTGTCCATTTGTGTCCGTCTCTGTGTCTCTGTCTCTCTCTCTCTCTGTGTCCCTGTCTCCGTGTCTCTGTCTCTGTGTCTCTGTCTATGTGTCTCTGTCTCTATGTCTCTGTCTATGTCTCTGTTTCTCTTTCTCTGTGTCTCTGTGTCTCTGTGTCTCTGTCTCTGTGTCTCTGCCTCTGTGTCTCTGTGTCTCTGTATCTCTGTCTCTGTGTCTCTGTCTCTGTGTCTCTGCCTCTATGTCTCTGTATGTCTGTATCTCTGCCCCTGTGTCTCTGTCTCTGTGTCTCTGTCACTGTGTCTCTGTCTCTGTGTCTCTGTCTCTGTGTCTCTGTCTCTGTGTCTCTGTCTCTGTGTCTCTGTCTCTGTGTCTCTGTCTCTGTGTCTCTGTCTCTGTGTCTCTGTCTCTGTGTCTCTGTCTCTGTGTCTCTGTCTCTGTGTCTCTGTCTCTGTGTCTCTGTCTCTGTGTCTCTGTCTCGGTGTCTCTGTCTCTGTGTCCCTGTCTCTGTGTCTCTGTCTGTGTGTCTCTGTCTCTGTGTGCCTGTCTCTGTGTCTCTGTCTCTGTGTCTCTGTCTCTGTGTCTCTGTCTCTGTGTCTCTGTCTCTGTGTCTCTGTATCTCTGTCTCTGTCTCTCTGTCTCTGTCTCTGTGTCTCTGTCTCTGTGTCTCTGTCTCTGTGTCTCTGTCTTTGTGTCTCTGTCTCTGTGTCTCTGTGTCTCTGTCTCTCTGTCTCTCTCTCTGTGTCTCTGTCTCTATGTCTCTGTATGTCTGTATCTCGGCCTCTGTGTCTCTGTCTCTGTGTCTCTGCCTCTGTCTCTGTCTCTGTGTCTCTGTCTCTGAGTCTTTGCCCCTATGTCCCTGTCTCTGTATCTCTGTCCCTATGTCTCCGACTCTGTGGCTCTGTCTCTGTGTCTCTGTCTCTGTCTCTGTGTGTGTGTCTCTGTGTCTGTCCCTATGTATTTGTCTCTGTCTCTGCGTCTCTGTCCCTGTGTCTCCGTCTCTGTGTCTATCTCTCTCTGTGTCTCTTGCGACGTTATCTGTCTCTGTGTCTCTGTACATTTGTGTCCGTCTCTGTGTCTCTGTCTCTCTCTCTCTTTGTGTCGCTGTCTCCGTGTCTCTGTCTCTGTGTCTCTGTCTATGTGTCTCTCTCTCTATGTCCATGTCTCTGTCTCTGTTTCTCTTTCCCTGTGTCTCTGTGTCTCTGTCTCTGTGTCTCTGCCTCTGTGTCTCCGTCTCCGTGTTTCTGTCTCTGTGTCTCTGTGTCTCTGTCTCTGTGTCTCTGTCGCTGAGTCGCCTTCTCTGTGTCTCTGTCTCTGTGTCTCTGTCTCTGTGTCTCTGTCTCTGTCTCTGTGTCTCTGTCTCTGTGTCTCTGTCCCTGTGTCTCTGTCTCTGTGTCTCTGTCTCTGTGTCTCTGTCTCTGTGTCTCTCTCTCTGCGTCTCTGTCTCTGTGTCTCTGTCTCTGTGTGCCTGTCTCTGTGTCCCTGTCTCTGTGTCTCTGTCTCTGTGTCTCTGTCTCTGTGTCTCTGTCTCTGTGTCTCTGTCTCTGTGTCTCTGTCTCTGTGTCTCTGACTCTGTGTCTCTGTCTCTGTGTCTCTGTCTCTGTGTCTCTGTCTCTGTGTCTCTGTCGCTGTGTCTCTGTCTCTGTGTCTCTGTCTCTGTGTCTCTGTCTCCGTGTCCCTGTCTCTGTGTCTCTGTCTCTGTGTCTCTGTCTCTGTGTCTCTGTCTCTGTGTCTCTGTCTCTGTGTCTCTGTGTCTGTGCCTCTGTCTCTGTGTCTCTGTCTCTGTGTCTCTGTCTCTGTGTCTCTGTCTCTGTGTCTCTGCCTCTGTGTCTCTGTCTCTGTGTCTCTGCGTCTCTGTCTCTGTGTCTCCCTCTCTGTGTCTCTGTCTCTATGTCTCTGTATGTCTGTATCTCTGCCTCTGTGTCTCTGCCTCTGTGTCTCTGTCTCTGTGTCTCTGTCCATTTGTGTCCGTCTCCGTGTCTCTGTCTCTCCCTCTCTCTGTGTCCCTGTATCCGTGTCTCTGTCTCTCCCTCTCTCTGTGTCCCTGTCTCCGTGTCTCTGTCTCTGTGTCTCTGTCTCTGTGTCTCTGTCTCTGTGTCTCTGTCTCTGTGTCTCTGTCTCTGTGTATCTGTCTCTGTGTCTCTGTCTCTGTGTCTCTGTCGCTGAGTCGCCGTCTCTGTGTCTCTGTCTCTGTGTCTCTGTCTCTGTGTGTGTGTCTCTGTGTCTGTCCCTGTGCATGTGTCTCTGCCTCTGAGTCTCTGTCCCTGTGTCTCCGTCTCTGTGTCTCTCTCTCTCTGTGTCTCTTGCGACGTTATCTGTCTGTGTGTCTCTGTCTCTGTCTCTGTGTGTGTGTCTCTGTGTCTGTCCCTGTGTATGTGTCTCTGTCTCTGAGTCTCTGTCCCTGTGTCTCCGTCTCTGTGTCTCTCTCTCTCTGTGTCTCTTGCGACGTTATCTGTCTCTGTGTCTCTGTCCATTTGTGTCCGTCTCTGTGTCTCTGTCTCTCTCTCTCTCTGTGTCCCTGTCTCCGTGTCTCTGGCTCTGTGTCTCTGTCTATGTGTCTCTGTCTCTATGTCTCTGTCTATGTCTCTGTTTCTCTTTCTCTGTGTCTCTGTGTCTCTGTCTCTGTGTCTCTGCCTCTGTGTCTCTGTGTCTCTGTATCTCTGTCTCTGTGTCTCTGTCTCTGTGTCTCTGTCTCTGTGTCTCTGTCTCTGTGTCTCTGTCTCTGTGTCTCTGTGTCTCTGTCTCTGTGTCTCTCTCTCTGTGTCTCTGTCTCTATGTCTATGTATGTCTGTATCTCTGCCTCTGTGTCTCTGTCTCTGTGTCTCTGTCTCTGTCTCTGTTTCTGTGTCTCTGTCTCTGTCTCTGTCTCTGTGTCTCTGTCCATTTGTGTCCGTCTCTGTGTCTCTGTCTCACTCTCTCTCTGTGTCCCTGTCTCCGTGTCTCTGTCTCTGTGTTTCTGTATCTGTGTCTCTGTCTCTGTCTCTGTCTCTGTGTCTCTGTCTCTGAGTCTTTGCCCCTATGTCCCTGTCTCTGTATCTCTGTGCCTATGTCTCCGTCTCTGTGGCTCTGTCTCTGTGTCTCTGTCTCTGTCTCTGTGTGTGTGTCTCTGTGTCTGTCCCTGTGTATGTGTCTCTGTCTCTGAGTCTCTGTCCCTGTGTCTCCGTCTCTGTGTGTCTCTCTCTCTGTGTCTCTTGCGACGTTATCTGTCTCTGTGTCTCTGTCCATTTGTGTCCGTCTCTGTGTCTCTGTCTCTCTCTCTCTTTGTGTCCCTGTCTCCGTGTCTCTGTCTCTGTGTCTCTGTCTCTGTGTCTCTGTCTATGTGTCTCTGTCTCTATGTCTCTGTCTCTGTCTCTGTCTCTGTCTCTGTTTCTCTTTCTCTGTGTCTCCGTCTCCTTGTTTCTGTCTCTGTATCTCTGTGTCTCTGTCGCTGAGTCGCCGTCTCTGTGTCCCTGTCTCTGTGTCTCTGTCTCTGTGTCTCTATCTCTGTGTCTCTGTCTCTGTGTCTCTGTCTCTGTGTCTCTGTCTCTGTGTCTCTGTCTCTGTGTCTCTGTCTCTGTGTCTCTGTCTCTGTGTCTCTGTCTCTCTGTCTCTGTCTCTGTGTCTCTGTCTCTGTGCCTCTGTCTCTGTGTTTCTGTCTCTGTGTCTCTGTCTCTGTGTCTCTGTCTCTGTGTCTCTGTCCCTCTGTCTCTGTCTCTGTGTCTCTGTCTCTGTGTCTCTGTCTCTGTGTCTCTGTCTCTCTGTCTCTGTCTCTGTGTCTCTGTCTCTGTGTCTCTGTCTCTGTGTCTCTGTCTCTGTGTCTCTGTCTTTGTGTCTCTGTCTCTGTGTCTCTGTGTCTCTGTCTCTGTGTCTCTCTCTCTGTGTCTCTGTCTCTATGTCTCTGTATGTCTGTATCTCTGCCTCTGTGTCTCTGTCTCTGTGTCTCTGCCTCTGTCTCTGTCTCTGTGTCTCTGTCTCTGAGTCTTTGCCCCTATGTCCCTGTCTCTGTATCTCTGTCCCTATGTCTCCGACTCTGTGGCTCTGTCTCTGTGTCTCTGTCTCTGTCTCTGTGTGTGTGTCTCTGTGTCTGTCCCTATGTATGTGTCTCTGTCTCTGCGTCTCTGTCCCTGTGTCTCCGTCTCTGTGTCTATCTCTCTCTGTGTCTCTTGCGACGTTATCTGTCTCTGTGTCTCTGTACATTTGTGTCCGTCTCTGTGTCTCTGTCTCTCTCTCTCTTTGTGTCGCTGTCTCCGTGTCTCTGTCTCTGTGTCTCTGTCTATGTGTCTCTCTCTCTATGTCCATGTCTCTGTCTCTGTTTCTCTTTCCCTGTGTCTCTGTGTCTCTGTCTCTGTGTCTCTGCCTCTGTGTCTCCGTCTCCGTGTTTCTGTCTCTGTGTCTCTGTGTCTCTGTCTCTGTGTCTCTGTCGCTGAGTCGCCTTCTCTGTGTCTCTGTCTCTGTGTCTCTGTCTCTGTGTCTCTGTCTCTGTGTCTCTGTCTCTGTCTCTGTGTCTCTGTCTCTGTGTCTCTGTCTCTGTGTCCCTGTCTCCGTGTCTCTGTCTCTGTGTCTCTGTCTCTGTGTCTCTGTCTCTGTGTCTCTGTCTCTGTGTCTCTGTCGCTGTGTCTCTGTCTCTGTGTCTCTGTCTCTGTGTCTCTGTCTCCGTGTCCCTGTCTCTGTGTCTCTGTCTCTGTGTCTCTGTCTCTGTGTCTCTGTCTCTGTGTCTCTGTCTCTGTGTCTCTGTCTCTGTGTCTCTGTGTCTCTGTCTCTGTGTCTCTGTCTCTGTCTCTGTCTCTGTGTCTCTGTCCATTTGTGTCCGTCTCTGTGTCTCTGTCTCTCCCTCTCTCTGTGTCCCTGTCTCCGTGTCTCTGTCTCTGTGTCTCTGCCTCTGTCTCTGTCTCTGTGTCTCTGTCTCTGAGTCTTTGCCCCTATGTCCCTGTCTCTGTATCTCTGTCCCTATGTCTCCGACTCTGTGGCTCTGTCTCTGTGTCTCTGTCTCTGTCTCTGTGTGTGTGTCTCTGTGTCTGTCCCTATGTATTTGTCTCTGTCTCTGCGTCTCTGTCCCTGTGTCTCCGTCTCTGTGTCTATCTCTCTCTGTGTCTCTTGCGACGTTATCTGTCTCTGTGTCTCTGTACATTTGTGTCCGTCTCTGTGTCTCTGTCTCTCTCTCTCTTTGTGTCGCTGTCTCCGTGTCTCTGTCTCTGTGTCTCTGTCTATGTGTCTCTCTCTCTATGTCCATGTCTCTGTCTCTGTTTCTCTTTCCCTGTGTCTCTGTGTCTCTGTCTCTGTGTCTCTGCCTCTGTGTCTCCGTCTCCGTGTTTCTGTCTCTGTGTCTCTGTGTCTCTGTCTCTGTGTCTCTGTCGCTGAGTCGCCTTCTCTGTGTCTCTGTCTCTGTGTCTCTGTCTCTGTGTCTCTGTCTCTGTCTCTGTGTCTCTGTCTCTGTGTCTCTGTCCCTGTGTCTCTGTCTCTGTGTCTCTGTCTCTGTGTCTCTGTCTCTGTGTCTCTCTCTCTGCGTCTCTGTCTCTGTGTCTCTGTCTCTGTGTGCCTGTCTCTGTGTCCCTGTCTCTGTGTCTCTGTCTCTGTGTCTCTGTCTCTGTGTCTCTGTCTCTGTGTCTCTGTCTCTGTGTCTCTGTCTCTGTGTCTCTGACTCTGTGTCTCTGTCTCTGTGTCTCTGTCTCTGTGTCTCTGTCTCTGTGTCTCTGTCGCTGTGTCTCTGTCTCTGTGTCTCTGTCTCTGTGTCTCTGTCTCCGTGTCCCTGTCTCTGTGTCTCTGTCTCTGTGTCTCTGTCTCTGTGTCTCTGTCTCTGTGTCTCTGTCTCTGTGTCTCTGTGTCTGTGCCTCTGTCTCTGTGTCTCTGTCTCTGTGTCTCTGTCTCTGTGTCTCTGTCTCTGTGTCTCTGCCTCTGTGTCTCTGTCTCTGTGTCTCTGCGTCTCTGTCTCTGTGTCTCCCTCTCTGTGTCTCTGTCTCTATGTCTCTGTATGTCTGTATCTCTGCCTCTGTGTCTCTGCCTCTGTGTCTCTGTCTCTGTGTCTCTGTCCATTTGTGTCCGTCTCCGTGTCTCTGTCTCTCCCTCTCTCTGTGTCCCTGTATCCGTGTCTCTGTCTCTCCCTCTCTCTGTGTCCCTGTCTCCGTGTCTCTGTCTCTGTGTCTCTGTCTCTGTGTCTCTGTCTCTGTGTCTCTGTCTCTGTGTCTCTGTCTCTGTGTATCTGTCTCTGTGTCTCTGTCTCTGTGTCTCTGTCGCTGAGTCGCCGTCTCTGTGTCTCTGTCTCTGTGTCTCTGTCTCTGTGTGTGTGTCTCTGTGTCTGTCCCTGTGCATGTGTCTCTGCCTCTGAGTCTCTGTCCCTGTGTCTCCGTCTCTGTGTCTCTCTCTCTCTGTGTCTCTTGCGACGTTATCTGTCTGTGTGTCTCTGTCTCTGTCTCTGTGTGTGTGTCTCTGTGTCTGTCCCTGTGTATGTGTCTCTGTCTCTGAGTCTCTGTCCCTGTGTCTCCGTCTCTGTGTCTCTCTCTCTCTGTGTCTCTTGCGACGTTATCTGTCTCTGTGTCTCTGTCCATTTGTGTCCGTCTCTGTGTCTCTGTCTCTCTCTCTCTCTGTGTCCCTGTCTCCGTGTCTCTGGCTCTGTGTCTCTGTCTATGTGTCTCTGTCTCTATGTCTCTGTCTATGTCTCTGTTTCTCTTTCTCTGTGTCTCTGTGTCTCTGTCTCTGTGTCTCTGCCTCTGTGTCTCTGTGTCTCTGTATCTCTGTCTCTGTGTCTCTGTCTCTGTGTCTCTGTCTCTGTGTCTCTGTCTCTGTGTCTCTGTCTCTGTGTCTCTGTGTCTCTGTCTCTGTGTCTCTCTCTCTGTGTCTCTGTCTCTATGTCTATGTATGTCTGTATCTCTGCCTCTGTGTCTCTGTCTCTGTGTCTCTGTCTCTGTCTCTGTTTCTGTGTCTCTGTCTCTGTCTCTGTCTCTGTGTCTCTGTCCATTTGTGTCCGTCTCTGTGTCTCTGTCTCACTCTCTCTCTGTGTCCCTGTCTCCGTGTCTCTGTCTCTGTGTTTCTGTATCTGTGTCTCTGTCTCTGTCTCTGTCTCTGTGTCTCTGTCTCTGAGTCTTTGCCCCTATGTCCCTGTCTCTGTATCTCTGTGCCTATGTCTCCGTCTCTGTGGCTCTGTCTCTGTGTCTCTGTCTCTGTCTCTGTGTGTGTGTCTCTGTGTCTGTCCCTGTGTATGTGTCTCTGTCTCTGTGTCTCTGTCTCTGTGTCTCTGTCTCTGTGTCTCTGTCGCTGTGTCTCTGTCTCTGTGTCTCTGTCTCTGTGTCTCTGTCTCCGTGTCCCTGTCTCTGTGTCTCTGTCTCTGTGTCTCTGTCTCTGTGTCTCTGTCTCTGTGTCTCTGTCTCTGTGTCTCTGTCTCTGTGTCTCTGTGTCTCTGTCTCTGTGTCTCTGTCTCTGTCTCTGTCTCTGTGTCTCTGTCCATTTGTGTCCGTCTCTGTGTCTCTGTCTCTCCCTCTCTCTGTGTCCCTGTCTCCGTGTCTCTGTCTCTGTGTCTCTGTCTCTGCGTCTCTGTCTCTGTGTCTCTGTCTCTGTGTCTCTGTCGCTGTGTCTCTGTCTCTGTGTCTCTGTCTCTGTGTCTCTGTCTCCGTGTCCCTGTCTCTGTGTCTCTGTCTCTGTGTCTCTGTCTCTGTGTCTCTGTCTCTGTGTCTCTGTCTCTGTGTCTCTGTGTCTGTGCCTCTGTCTCTGTGTCTCTGTCTCTGTGTCTCTGTCTCTGTGTCTCTGTCTCTGTGTCTCTGTCTCTGTGTCTCTGTCTCTGTGTCTCTGTGTCTCTGTCTCTGTGTCTCTCTCTCTGTGTCTCTGTCTCTATGTCTCTGTATGTCTGTATCTCTGCCTCTGTGTCTCTGTCTCTGTGTCTCTGTCTCTGTGTCTCTGTCTCTGTCTCTGTCTCTGTGTCTCTGTCCATTTGTGTCCGTCTCCGTGTCTCTGTCTCTCCCTCTCTCTGTGTCCCTGTCTCCGTGTCTCTGTCTCTGTGTCTCTGTCTCTGTGTCTCTGTCTCTGTGTCTCTGTCTCTGTGTCTCTGTCTCTGTGTCTCTGTCTCTGTGTCTCTGTCTCTGTGTCTCTGTCGCTGAGTCGCCGTCTCTGTGTCTCTGTCTCTGTGTCTCTGTCTCTGTGTGTGTGTCTCTGTGTCTGTCCCTGTGTATGTGTCTCTGCCTCTGAGTCTCTGTCCCTGTGTCTCCGTCTCTGTGTCTCTCTCTCTCTGTGTCTCTTGCGACGTTATCTGTCTGTGTGTCTCTGTCTCTGTCTCTGTGTGTGTGTCTCTGTGTCTGTCCCTGTGTATGTGTCTCTGTCTCTGAGTCTCTGTCCCTGTGTCTCCGTCTCTGTGTCTCTCTCTCTCTGTGTCTCTTGCGACGTTATCTGTCTCTGTGTCTCTCTCTCTGTGTCCCTGTCTCCGTGTCTCTGTCTCTCTCTCTCTCTGTGTCCCTGTCTCCGTGTCTCTGTCTCTGTGTCTCTGTCTATGTGTCTCTGTCTCTATGTCTCTGTCTATGTCTCTGTTCCTCTTTCTCTGTGTCTCTGTGTCTCTGTCTCTGTGTCTCTGCCTCTGTGTCTCTGTGTCTCTGTATCTCTGTCTCTGTGTCTCTGTCTCTGTGTCTCTGTCTCTGTGTCTCTGTCCATTTGTGTCCGTCTCTGTGTCTCTGTCTCTCTCTCTCTTTGTGTCCCTGTCTCCGTGTCTCTGTCTCTGTGTCTCTGCCTCTGTGTCTCTGTCTATGTGTCTCTGTCTCTATGTCTCTGTTTCTGTCTCTGTCTCTGTTTCTCTTTCTCTGTGTCTCCGTCTCCGTGTTTCTGTCTCTGTGTCTCTGTGTCTCTGTCGCTGAGTCGCCGTCTCTGTGTCCCTGTCTCTGTGTCTCTGTCTCTGTGTCTCTGTCTCTGTGTCTCTGTCTCTGTGTCTCTGTCTCTGTGTCTCTGTCTCTGTGTCTCTGTCTCTGTGTCTCTGTCTCTGTGTCTCTGTCTCTGTGTCTCTGTCTCTGTGTCTCTGTCGCTGAGTCGCCGTCTCTGTGTCTCTGTCTCTGTGTCTCTGTCTCTGTGTGTGTGTGTCTCTGTCTCTGTGTGTGTGTCTCTGTGTCTGTCCCTATGTATGTGTCTCTGTCTCTGCGTCTCTGTCCCTGTGTCTCCGTCTCTGTGTCTATCTCTCTCTGTGTCTCTTGCGACGTTATCTGTCTCTGTGTCTCTGTACATTTGTGTCCGTCTCTGTGTCTCTGTCTCTCTCTCTCTTTGTGTCGCTGTCTCCGTGTCTCTGTCTCTGTGTCTCTGTCTATGTGTCTCTCTCTCTATGTCCATGTCTCTGTCTCTGTTTCTCTTTCCCTGTGTCTCTGTGTCTCTGTCTCTGTGTCTCTGCCTCTGTGTCTCCGTCTCCGTGTTTCTGTCTCTGTGTCTCTGTGTCTCTGTCTCTGTGTCTCTGTCGCTGAGTCGCCTTCTCTGTGTCTCTGTCTCTGTGTCTCTGTCTCTGTGTCTCTGTCTCTGTGTCTCTGTCTCTGTCTCTGTGCCTCTGTCTCTGTGTCTCTGTCTCTGTGTCTCTGTCTCTGTGTCTCTGTCTCTGTGTCTCTGTCTCTGTGTCTCTGTCTCTGTGTCCCTGTGTCTCTGTCTCTGTGTCTCTCTCTCTGTGTCTCTGTCTCTATGTCTCTGTATGTCTGTATCTCTGTCTCTGTGTCTCTGTCTCTGTGTCTCTGTCTCTGTCTCTGTCTCTGTGTCTCTGTCCATTTGTGTCCGTCTCCGTGTCTCTGTCTCTCCCTCTCTCTGTGTCCCTGTCTCCGTGTCTCTGTCTCTGTGTCTCTGTCTCTGTGTCTCTGTCTCTGTGTCTCTGTCTCTGTGTCTCTGTCTCTGTGTCTCTGTCTCTGTGTCTCTGTCTCTGTGTCTCTGTCGCTGAGTCGCCGTCTCTGTGTCTCTGTCTCTGTGTCTCTGTCTCTGTGTGTGTGTCTCTGTGTCTGTCCCTGTGTATGTGTCTCTGCCTCTGAGTCTCTGTCCCTGTGTCTCCGTCTCTGTGTCTCTCTCTCTCTGTGTCTCTTGCGACGTTATCTGTCTGTGTGTCTCTGTCTCTGTCTCTGTGTGTGTGTCTCTGTGTCTGTCGCTGTGTATGTGTCTCTGTCTCTGAGTCTCTGTCCCTGTGTCTCCGTCTCTGTGTCTCTCTCTCTCTGTGTCTCTTGCGACGTTATCTGTCTCTGTGTCTCTCTCTCTGTGTCCCTGTCTCCGTGTCTCTGTCTCTCTCTCTCTCTGTGTCCCTGTCTCCGTGTCTCTGTCTCTGTGTCTCTGTCTATGTGTCTCTGTCTCTATGTCTCTGTCTATGTCTCTGTTCCTCTTTCTCTGTGTCTCTGTGTCTCTGTCTCTGTGTCTCTGCCTCTGTGTCTCTGTGTCTCTGTATCTCTGTCTCTGTGTCTCTGTCTCTGTGTCTCTGTCTCTGTGTCTCTGTCCATTTGTGTCCGTCTCTGTGTCTCTGTCTCTCTCTCTCTTTGTGTCCCTGTCTCCGTGTCTCTGTCTCTGTGTCTCTGCCTCTGTGTCTCTGTCTATGTGTCTCTGTCTCTATGTCTCTGTCTCTGTCTCTGTCTCTGTTTCTCTTTCTCTGTGTCTCCGTCTCCGTGTTTCTGTCTCTGTGTCTCTGTGTCTCTGTCGCTGAGTCGCCGTCTCTGTGTCCCTGTCTCTGTGTCTCTGTCTCTGTGTCTCTGTCTCTGTGTCTCTGTCTCTGTGTCTCTGTCTCTGTGTCTCTGTCGCTGTGTCTCTGTCTCTGTGTCTCTGTCTCTGCGTCTCTGTCGCTGAGTCGCCGTCTCTGTGTCTCTGTCTCTGTGTCTCTGTCTCTGTGTGTGTGTCTCTGTGTCTGTCCCTGTGTATGTGTCTCTGCCTCTGAGTCTCTGTCCCTGTGTCTCCGTCTCTGTGTCTCTCTCTCTCTGTGTCTCTTGCGACGTTATCTGTCTGTGTGTCTCTGTCTCTGTCTCTGTGTGTGTGTCTCTGTGTCTGTCCCTGTGTATGTGTCTCTGTCTCTGAGTCTCTGTCCCTGTGTCTCCGTCTCTGTGTCTCTCTCTCTCTGTGTCTCTTGCGACGTTATCTGTCTCTGTGTCTCTCCCTCTGTGTCCCTGTCTCCGTGTCTCTGTCTCTGTGTCTCTGTCTCTGTGTCTCTGTCTCTGTGTCTCTGTCTCTGTGTCTCTGTCTCTGTGTCTCTGTCTCTGTGTCTCTGTCTCTGTGTCTCTGTCTCTGTGTCTCTGTCTCTGTGTCTCTGTCTCTGTGTCTCTGTCTCTGTGTCTCTGTCTCTGTGTCTCTGTCTCTGTGTCTCTGTCTCTGTGTCTCTGTCTCTGTGTCTCGGTCTCTGTGTCTCTGTCTCTGTGTCTCTGTCTCTGTGTCTCCTTCTCTGTGTCTCTGTCTCTGTGTCTATGTCTCTTTGTCTCTGTCCCTGTGTCACAGTCTCTGTGTCTCCGTATTTGCGTCTCAGTCTCTGTGTCTCTGTCTCCGTGTCTCTGTCTCTGTGTCTCTGTCTCTGTGTCTCTGCCCTAGTGTCTCTGTCTCTGTGTCTCTGTCTCTGAGAATCTGTCTCTGTGTCTCTGTCTCTGTCTCTGTCTCTGTGTCTCTGTGTCTCGGTCTCTGTGCCTCCGTCTCTGTGACCCAGTCTCTGTGTCTCTGTCTCTGTGTCTCTGTCTCTGTGTCTCTGTCTCTGTGTCTCTGTCACTGTGTCTCTGTCCCTGTGTCTCTGTGTCTCTGTCTCTGTGTCTCTGTCTCTGTGTCTCTGTCTCTGTGTTTCCGTCTCTGTGTCTCTGTGTCTCTGTCTCTGTGTCTCTGTCTCTGTGTCTCTGTGTCTCTGTGTCTCTGTCTCTGTGTCTCTGTCTCTGCGTCTCTGTCTCTGTGTCTCTGTCTCTGTGTCTCTGTCTCTGTGTCTCTGTCTCTGTGTCTCTGTCTCTGTTTCTCTGTCTCTGTGTCTCTGCCCTAGTGTCTCTGCCTCTGTGTCTCTGTCTCTGTGCCCGTGTCTCCGTATCTGCGTCTCTGTTTCTGTGTCTATGTCTCTGTGTCTCTGTCTCTCTGTCTCTGTCTCTGTGTCTCTGCCTCCGTGTCTCTGTCTCTGTGTCCCTGTCTCTGTGTTTCTGTCTTTATGTCTCTGTCTCTGTGTCTCTGTCTCTGAGAATCTGTGTCTGTGTCTCTGTCTCTGTCTCTGTCTCTGTGTCTCTGTCTCTGTGTCTCGGTCTCTGTGTCTCCGTCTCTGTGTCCCTGTCTCTGTGTTTCTGTCTCTGTGTCCCTGTCTCAGTGTCTCTGTCTCCGTGTCTCTGTCTCTTTGTCTCTGTCCCCGTCCCTGTGTCTCCGTCTCTGTGTTTCCGTCTCTGTGTCTCCGTCTCTGTGCCTCTGTCTCTGTGTCTCTGTCTCTGTGTCTCTGTCTCTGTGTCTCTCTCTCTGTGTCTCTGTCTCTATGTCTCTGTCTCTGTGTCTCTGTCTCTGTGTCTCTGTCACTGTGTCTCCGTCTTCGTGTCTCTGTCCCTGTGTCTCCGACTCTGTATCACTGTCTCTATGTCTGTGCCTCTGTGTCTCTGTATCTGTGTCTCTGTCACCGTCTCTATGCCTCTGTTTCTATGTCTCTGTCTCTGTGTCTCTGTCTCTGAGAATCTGTCTCTGTGTCTCTGTCTCTGTCTCTGTCTCTGTGTCTCTGTGTCTCGGTCTCTGTGCCTCCGTCTCTGTGACCCAGTCTCTGTGTCTCTGTCTCTGTGTCTCTGTCTCTGTGTCTCTGTCCCTGTGCCCGGTCTTCCTGTCTCTGTCCCTGTGTCTCCGTCTCTGTGTCTCCGTCTCTGTGTCTCTGTATCTGTGTCCCTGTCTCTGTGTCTCTATCTCTGTGTCTCTGTCTCTATGTCTCTGTATGTCTGTATCTCTGCCTCTGTGTCTCTGTCTCTGTGTCTGTGTCTCTGTCTCTGTCTCCGTGTCTCTGTCTCTGAGTCTTTGCCTCTATGTCCCTGTCTCTGTATCTCTGTCCCTATGTCTCCGTCTCTGTGGCTCTGTCTCTGTGCCTGTGTCTCTGTCTCTGTGTGTGTGTCTCTGTATCTGTCCCTGTGTGTGTGTCTCTGTCTCTGAGTCTCTGTCTCTGTGTCTCTGTGTCTGTCTCTGTCTCGGTTTCTCTTTCTCTGTGTCTCTGTCTCTGTGTCTCTGTCCCTGTGCCCGGTCTTCCTGTCTCTGTCCCTGTGTCTCCGTCTCTGTGTCTCCGTCTCTGTGTGTCTGTCTCTGTGTCCCTGTCTCTGTATCTCTGTCTCTGTGTCTCTGTCTTTGTGTCTCTGTCTCCATGTCTCTGTCTCTGTCTCTGTCTCTGTTTCTCTTTCTCTGTGTCTCTGTCTCTGTGTCTCTATCCCTGTGCCCGGTCTTCCTGTCTCTGTCCCTGTGTCTCCGTCTCTGTGTCTCCGTCTCTGTGTCTCTGTCTCTGTGTCCCTGTCTCTGTGTCTCTGTCTCTGTGTCTCTGTCTCTGTCTCTGTGTCTCTGTCTCTGTGTCTCTGTCTCTGTGTCTCTGTCTCTGTGTCTCTGTCTCTGTGTCTCTGTCTCTGTGTCTCTGTCTCTGTGTCTCTGTCTCTGTGTCTCTGTCTCTGTGTCTCTGTCTCTGTGTCTCTGTCTCTGTGTCTCTGTGGCTCTGTCTCTGTGTCTCTCTCTCTGTGTCTCTGTCTCTATGTCTCTGTATGTCTGTATCTCTGCCTCTGTGTCTCGGTCTCTGTGTCTCTGTCTCTGTGTCTGTGTCTCTGTCTCTGTCTCTGTGTCTCGGTCTCTGTGCCTCCGTCTCTGTGACCCAGTCTCTGTGTCTCTGTCCCTGTGTCTCCGTCTCTGTGTCTATCTCTCTCTGTGTCTCTTGCGACGTTATCTGTCTCTGTGTCTCTGTACATTTGTGTCCGTCTCTGTGTCTCTGTCTCTCTCTCTCTTTGTGTCGCTGTCTCCGTGTCTCTGTCTCTGTGTCTCTGTCTATGTGTCTCTCTCTCTATGTCCATGTCTCTGTCTCTGTTTCTCTTTCCCTGTGTCTCTGTGTCTCTGTCTCTGTGTCTCTGCCTCTGTGTCTCCGTCTCCGTGTTTCTGTCTCTGTGTCTCTGTGTCTCTGTCTCTGTGTCTCTGTCGCTGAGTCGCCTTCTCTGTGTCTCTGTCTCTGTGTCTCTGTCTCTGTGTCTCTGTCTCTGTGTCTCTGTCTCTGTCTCTGTGCCTCTGTCTCTGTGTCTCTGTCTCTGTGTCTCTGTCTCTGTGTCTCTGTCTCTGTGTCTCTGTCTCTGTGTCTCTGTCTCTGTGTCCCTGTGTCTCTGTCTCTGTGTCTCTCTCTCTGTGTCTCTGTCTCTATGTCTCTGTATGTCTGTATCTCTGTCTCTGTGTCTCTGTCTCTGTGTCTCTGTCTCTGTCTCTGTCTCTGTGTCTCTGTCCATTTGTGTCCGTCTCCGTGTCTCTGTCTCTCCCTCTCTCTGTGTCCCTGTCTCCGTGTCTCTGTCTCTGTGTCTCTGTCTCTGTGTCTCTGTCTCTGTGTCTCTGTCTCTGTGTCTCTGTCTCTGTGTCTCTGTCTCTGTGTCTCTGTCGCTGAGTCGCCGTCTCTGTGTCTCTGTCTCTGTGTCTCTGTCTCTGTGTGTGTGTCTCTGTGTCTGTCCCTGTGTATGTGTCTCTGCCTCTGAGTCTCTGTCCCTGTGTCTCCGTCTCTGTGTCTCTCTCTCTCTGTGTCTCTTGCGACGTTATCTGTCTGTGTGTCTCTGTCTCTGTCTCTGTGTGTGTGTCTCTGTGTCTGTCGCTGTGTATGTGTCTCTGTCTCTGAGTCTCTGTCCCTGTGTCTCCGTCTCTGTGTCTCTCTCTCTCTGTGTCTCTTGCGACGTTATCTGTCTCTGTGTCTCTCTCTCTGTGTCCCTGTCTCCGTGTCTCTGTCTCTCTCTCTCTCTGTGTCCCTGTCTCCGTGTCTCTGTCTCTGTGTCTCTGTCTATGTGTCTCTGTCTCTATGTCTCTGTCTATGTCTCTGTTCCTCTTTCTCTGTGTCTCTGTGTCTCTGTCTCTGTGTCTCTGCCTCTGTGTCTCTGTGTCTCTGTATCTCTGTCTCTGTGTCTCTGTCTCTGTGTCTCTGTCTCTGTGTCTCTGTCCATTTGTGTCCGTCTCTGTGTCTCTGTCTCTCTCTCTCTTTGTGTCCCTGTCTCCGTGTCTCTGTCTCTGTGTCTCTGCCTCTGTGTCTCTGTCTATGTGTCTCTGTCTCTATGTCTCTGTCTCTGTCTCTGTCTCTGTTTCTCTTTCTCTGTGTCTCCGTCTCCGTGTTTCTGTCTCTGTGTCTCTGTGTCTCTGTCGCTGAGTCGCCGTCTCTGTGTCCCTGTCTCTGTGTCTCTGTCTCTGTGTCTCTGTCTCTGTGTCTCTGTCTCTGTGTCTCTGTCTCTGTGTCTCTGTCTCTGTGTCTCTGTCTCTGTGTCTCTGTCTCTGCGTCTCTGTCGCTGAGTCGCCGTCTCTGTGTCTCTGTCTCTGTGTCTCTGTCTCTGTGTGTGTGTCTCTGTGTCTGTCCCTGTGTATGTGTCTCTGCCTCTGAGTCTCTGTCCCTGTGTCTCCGTCTCTGTGTCTCTCTCTCTCTGTGTCTCTTGCGACGTTATCTGTCTGTGTGTCTCTGTCTCTGTCTCTGTGTGTGTGTCTCTGTGTCTGTCCCTGTGTATGTGTCTCTGTCTCTGAGTCTCTGTCCCTGTGTCTCCGTCTCTGTGTCTCTCTCTCTCTGTGTCTCTTGCGACGTTATCTGTCTCTGTGTCTCTCCCTCTGTGTCCCTGTCTCCGTGTCTCTGTCTCTGTGTCTCTGTCTCTGTGTCTCTGTCTCTGTGTCTCTGTCTCTGTGTCTCTGTCTCTGTGTCTCTGTCTCTGTGTCTCTGTCTCTGTGTCTCTGTCTCTGTGTCTCTGTCTCTGTGTCTCTGTCTCTGTGTCTCTGTCTCTGTGTCTCTGTCTCTGTGTCTCTGTCTCTGTGTCTCTGTCTCTGTGTCTCTGTCTCTGTGTCTCGGTCTCTGTGTCTCTGTCTCTGTGTCTCTGTCTCTGTGTCTCCTTCTCTGTGTCTCTGTCTCTGTGTCTATGTCTCTTTGTCTCTGTCCCTGTGTCACAGTCTCTGTGTCTCCGTATTTGCGTCTCAGTCTCTGTGTCTCTGTCTCCGTGTCTCTGTCTCTGTGTCTCTGTCTCTGTGTCTCTGCCCTAGTGTCTCTGTCTCTGTGTCTCTGTCTCTGAGAATCTGTCTCTGTGTCTCTGTCTCTGTCTCTGTCTCTGTGTCTCTGTGTCTCGGTCTCTGTGCCTCCGTCTCTGTGACCCAGTCTCTGTGTCTCTGTCTCTGTGTCTCTGTCTCTGTGTCTCTGTCTCTGTGTCTCTGTCACTGTGTCTCTGTCCCTGTGTCTCTGTGTCTCTGTCTCTGTGTCTCTGTCTCTGTGTCTCTGTCTCTGTGTTTCCGTCTCTGTGTCTCTGTGTCTCTGTCTCTGTGTCTCTGTCTCTGTGTCTCTGTGTCTCTGTGTCTCTGTCTCTGTGTCTCTGTCTCTGCGTCTCTGTCTCTGTGTCTCTGTCTCTGTGTCTCTGTCTCTGTGTCTCTGTCTCTGTGTCTCTGTCTCTGTTTCTCTGTCTCTGTGTCTCTGCCCTAGTGTCTCTGCCTCTGTGTCTCTGTCTCTGTGCCCGTGTCTCCGTATCTGCGTCTCTGTTTCTGTGTCTATGTCTCTGTGTCTCTGTCTCTCTGTCTCTGTCTCTGTGTCTCTGCCTCCGTGTCTCTGTCTCTGTGTCCCTGTCTCTGTGTTTCTGTCTTTATGTCTCTGTCTCTGTGTCTCTGTCTCTGAGAATCTGTGTCTGTGTCTCTGTCTCTGTCTCTGTCTCTGTGTCTCTGTCTCTGTGTCTCGGTCTCTGTGTCTCCGTCTCTGTGTCCCTGTCTCTGTGTTTCTGTCTCTGTGTCCCTGTCTCAGTGTCTCTGTCTCCGTGTCTCTGTCTCTTTGTCTCTGTCCCCGTCCCTGTGTCTCCGTCTCTGTGTTTCCGTCTCTGTGTCTCCGTCTCTGTGCCTCTGTCTCTGTGTCTCTGTCTCTGTGTCTCTGTCTCTGTGTCTCTCTCTCTGTGTCTCTGTCTCTATGTCTCTGTCTCTGTGTCTCTGTCTCTGTGTCTCTGTCACTGTGTCTCCGTCTTCGTGTCTCTGTCCCTGTGTCTCCGACTCTGTATCACTGTCTCTATGTCTGTGCCTCTGTGTCTCTGTATCTGTGTCTCTGTCACCGTCTCTATGCCTCTGTTTCTATGTCTCTGTCTCTGTGTCTCTGTCTCTGAGAATCTGTCTCTGTGTCTCTGTCTCTGTCTCTGTCTCTGTGTCTCTGTGTCTCGGTCTCTGTGCCTCCGTCTCTGTGACCCAGTCTCTGTGTCTCTGTCTCTGTGTCTCTGTCTCTGTGTCTCTGTCCCTGTGCCCGGTCTTCCTGTCTCTGTCCCTGTGTCTCCGTCTCTGTGTCTCCGTCTCTGTGTCTCTGTATCTGTGTCCCTGTCTCTGTGTCTCTATCTCTGTGTCTCTGTCTCTATGTCTCTGTATGTCTGTATCTCTGCCTCTGTGTCTCTGTCTCTGTGTCTGTGTCTCTGTCTCTGTCTCCGTGTCTCTGTCTCTGAGTCTTTGCCTCTATGTCCCTGTCTCTGTATCTCTGTCCCTATGTCTCCGTCTCTGTGGCTCTGTCTCTGTGCCTGTGTCTCTGTCTCTGTGTGTGTGTCTCTGTATCTGTCCCTGTGTGTGTGTCTCTGTCTCTGAGTCTCTGTCTCTGTGTCTCTGTGTCTGTCTCTGTCTCGGTTTCTCTTTCTCTGTGTCTCTGTCTCTGTGTCTCTGTCCCTGTGCCCGGTCTTCCTGTCTCTGTCCCTGTGTCTCCGTCTCTGTGTCTCCGTCTCTGTGTGTCTGTCTCTGTGTCCCTGTCTCTGTATCTCTGTCTCTGTGTCTCTGTCTTTGTGTCTCTGTCTCCATGTCTCTGTCTCTGTCTCTGTCTCTGTTTCTCTTTCTCTGTGTCTCTGTCTCTGTGTCTCTATCCCTGTGCCCGGTCTTCCTGTCTCTGTCCCTGTGTCTCCGTCTCTGTGTCTCCGTCTCTGTGTCTCTGTCTCTGTGTCCCTGTCTCTGTGTCTCTGTCTCTGTGTCTCTGTCTCTGTCTCTGTGTCTCTGTCTCTGTGTCTCTGTCTCTGTGTCTCTGTCTCTGTGTCTCTGTCTCTGTGTCTCTGTCTCTGTGTCTCTGTCTCTGTGTCTCTGTCTCTGTGTCTCTGTCTCTGTGTCTCTGTGGCTCTGTCTCTGTGTCTCTCTCTCTGTGTCTCTGTCTCTATGTCTCTGTATGTCTGTATCTCTGCCTCTGTGTCTCGGTCTCTGTGTCTCTGTCTCTGTGTCTGTGTCTCTGTCTCTGTCTCTGTGTCTCTGTCTCTGTGTCTCTGTCTCTGTGTCTCTGCCCTAGTGTCTCTGTCTCTGTGTCTCTGTCTCTGTGCCTCCGTCCCTGTGTCTCTGTCTCTGTCTCTGTCTCTGTGTCTCTGTCTCTGTGTCTCCGTCTCTGTGTCTCTGTCTCTGTGTCTGTGTCTCTGTGTCTCTGTCTCTGTGTCTCTGTATCTGTGTCTCTGTCTCTGTGTCTCTGTCTCTGTGTCTCTGTCTCCGTGTCTCTGTCTCTGTGTCTCTGTCTCTGTGTCTCTGTCTCTGTGTCTCTGTCTCTGTGTCTCTGTCTCTGTGTCTCTGTCTCTGTGTCTCGGTCTCTGTGTCTCTGTCTCTGTGTCTCTGTCTCTGTGTCTCCTTCTCTGTGTCTCTGTCTCTGTGTCTATGTCTCTTTGTCTCTGTCCCTGTGTCACAGTCTCTGTGTCTCCGTATTTGCGTCTCGGTCTCTGTGTCTCTGTCTCCGTGTCTCTGTCTCTGTGTCTCTGTCTCTGTGTCTCTGCCCTAGTGTCTCAGTCTCTGTGTCTCTGTCTCTGAGAATCTGTCTCTGTGTCTCTGTCTCTGTCTCTGTCTCTGTGTCTCTGTGTCTCTGTCTCTGTGTCTCGGTCTCTGTGCCTCCGTCTCTGTGACCCAGTCTCTGTGTCTCTGTCTCTGTGTCTCTGTCTCTGTGTCTCTGTCTCTGTGTCTCTGTCACTGTGTCTCTGTCTCTGTGTCTCTGTGTCTCTGTCTCTGTGTCTCTGTCTTTGTGTCTCTGTCTCTGTGTCTCTGTCACTGTGTCTCTGTCTCTGTGTCTCTGTGTCTCTGTCTCTGTGTCTCGGTATCTGTGTCTCTGTCTCTGTGTCTCTGTCTCTCTGTCTCTGTCTCTGTGTCTCTGTCTCTGTGTCTCTGTCTCTGTGTCTCTGTCTCTGTGTCTCTGTCTCTGTGTCTCTGCCCTAGTGTCTCTGTCTCTGTGTCTCTGTCTCTGAGAATCTGTCTCTGTGTCTCTGTCTCTGTCTCTGTCTCTGTGTCTCTGTGTCTCTGTCTCTGTGTCTCGGTCTCTGTGCCTCCGTCTCTGTGTCCCAGTCTCTGTGTTTCTGTCTCTGTGTCCCTGTCTCAGTGTCTCTGTCTCCGTGTCTCTGTCTCTTTGTCTCTGTCCCCGTCCCTGTGTCTCTGTCTCTGTGTCTCTGCCTCTGTGTCTCTGTCTCTGTGTCTCTGTCTCTGTGTCTCTGTCTCTGTGTCTCTGTCTCTGTGTCTCTGTCTCTGTCTCTCTGTCTCTGTGTCCCTGCCGCTGTGTCTCTGTCTCTGTGACTCTGTCTCGGTGTCTCTGTCCCTGTGTCTCCTTCTCTGTGTCACTGTCTCTCTGTCTCTGTCTCTGTGTCTCTGTCTACGTCTCTGTGTCTCTGTCCATGTGTCTCTGTCACTGTGTCTCTCTCTCTATGTCTCTGCATCTGAATCTCTGTCTCTGTGTCTCTGTCCCAGAGTCTCCGTCTCTGTGGCTCTGTCTCCGTGTCTCTGCCTCCGTGTCTCTGTCTCTTTGTCTCTTTGTCTCTTTCTCCATCCCTGTGTCTCTGTCCCTGTGTCTCCGTCTCTGTGTCTCTGTCTCTGTCTCTGTGTCTGTTTCTCTTTCTCTGTTTCTCTGTCTCTGTGTCTCTGTCCCTGTGTCTCCGTCTCTGTGTCTCTCTCTCTCTGTGTCTCTGTCGACGTTATCAGTCTCTGTGTCTCTGTCTCTGTGTCTCTGTCCATTTGTGTCCATCTCTGCGTCTCTGTCTCTCTCTCTCTCTGTGTCCCTGTCTCCGTGTCTCTGCCTCCGTGTCTCTGTCACTGTGTCTCTGTCTCCGTCCCTGTGCCTCTGTCTCTGTGTCTGTGTCTCTGTGTCTCCGTCTCTGTGTCTCTGTCTCTGTCTCTGTGTCTCTGTCTCTGTGTCTCTGCCTCTGTCTCTGAGACTCTGTCTCTGTGCATCTGTCTATGTGTCTCTATCTCTATGTCCCTGTCTCTGTCTCTGTTTCTCTTTCTCTGTGTCTCTGTCTCTGTGTCTCTGCCTCTGTGTCTCTGTCTCTGTGTCTCTGTCTCTGTGTCTCTGTCTCTGTGTCTTTGTCTGTGTGTCTCGGTCTCTGTGTCTCCGTCTCTGTGTCCCTGTCTCTGTGTTTCTGTCTCTGTGTCCCTGTCTCAGTGTCTCTGTCTCCGTGTCTCTGTCTCTTTGTCTCTGTCCCCGTCCCCGTCCCTGTGTCTCTGTCTCTGTGTCTCCGTCTCTGTGTCTCTGCCTCTGTGTCTCTGTCTCTGTGTCTCTGTCTCTGTGTCTCTCTCTCTGTGTCTCTGTCTCTGTGTCTCTGCCCTAGTGTCTCTGTCTCTGTGTCTCTGTCTCTGTGTCTCTGTCTCTGTGTCTCTGTCTCTGTGTCTCTGTCTCTGTGTCTCTGTCTCTGTGTCTCTGTCTCTGTGTCTCTGTCTCTGTGTCTCTGTCTCTGTGTCTCTGTCTCTGTGTCTCTGTCTCTGTGTCTCTGTCTCTGTGTCTGTTTCTCTTTCTCTGTGTCTCTGTCTCTGTTTCACTTTCTCTGTGTCTCTGTCTCTGTGTCTCTGTCCCTGTGTCTCCGTCTCTGTTTCTCTCTCTCTCTGTGTCTCTGTCGACGTTATCTGTCTCTGTGTCTCTGTCTCTGTGTCTCTGTCCATTTGTGTCCGTCTCTGTGTCTCTGTCTCTCTCTCTCTCTGTATCCCTGTCTCCGTGTCTCTGTCTCTGTGTCTCTGTCTATGTGTCTCTGTCTCTATGTCTCTGTCTCTGTCTCTGTTTCCCTCTCTCTGCGTCTCTGTCTCTGTGTCTCTGCCTCTGTGTCTCTGTATCTCTGTCTCTTTGTCTCTGTCTCTGTGTCTCTGCCTCTGTGTCTCCGTCTCTGTGTTTCTGTCTCTGTGTCTCTGTCTCTGTGCCTCTGTCTCCGTCTCTGTGTCTCTGTCTCTGTGTCTCTGTCGCTGTGTTGCCGTCTCTGCGTTTCTGTCTCTGTGTCTGTATCTCTGTGTCTCCGTCTCTATGTCTATGTCTCTGTGTCCCAGTCTCTGTGTTTCTGTCTTTATGTCTCTGTCTCTGTGTCTCTGTCTCTGAGAATCTGTCTCTGTGTCTCTGTCTCTGTCTCTGTGTCCCTGTCTCTGTGTCTCGGTCTCTGTGTCTCCGTCTCTGTGTCCCTGTCTCTGTGTTTCTGTCTCTGTGTCCCTGTCTCAGTGTCTCTGTCTCCGTGTCCCTGTCTCTTTGTCTCTGTCTCCGTCCCTGTGTCTCCGTCTCTGTGTTTCTGTCTCTGTGTCTCTGTCTCTGTGTCTCTGTCTCTGTCTCTCTGTCTCTGTGTCCCTGCCGCTGGGTCTCTGTCTCTGTGACTCTGTCTCGGTGTCTCTGTCCCTGTGTCTCCTTCTCTGTGTCACTGTCTCTCTGTCTCTGTCTCTGTGTCTCTGTCTACGTCTCTGTGTCTCTGTCCATGTGTCTCTGTCACTGTGTCTCTCTCTCTACGTCTCTGCATCTGAATCTCTGTCTCTGTGTCTCTGTCCCAGAGTCTCCGTCTCTGTGGCTCTGTCTCCGTGTCTCTGCCTCCGTGTCTCTGTCTCTTTGTCTCTTTGTCTCTTTCTCCATCCCTGTGTCTCTGTCTCTGTGTCTCCGTCTCTGTGTCTCTGTCTCTGTCTCTGTGTCTGTTTCTCTTTCTCTGTTTCTCTGTCTCTGTGTCTCTGTCCCTGTGTCTCCGTCTCTGTGTCTCTCTCTCTCTGTGTCTCTGTCGACGTTATCAGTCTCTGTGTCTCTGTCTCTGTGTCTCTGTCCATTTGTGTCCATCTCTGCGTCTCTGTCTCTCTCTCTCTCTGTGTCCCTGTCTCCGTGTCTCTGCCTCCGTGTCTCTGTCTCTGTGTCCCTGTCTCCGTCCCTGTGCCTCTGTCTCTGTGTCTGTGTCTCTGTGTCTCCGTCTCTGTGCCTCTGTCTCTGTCTCTGAGTCTCTGTCTCTGTGTCTCTGTCTATGTGTCTCTGTCTCTATGTCTCTGTCTCTGTGTCTCCGTGTCTGTGTTTCAGTCTCTGTGTCTCTGTCTCTGTGCCTCTATCTCTGTCTCTGTTTCTCTTTCTCTGTGTCTCTGTCTCTGTGTCTCTGTCCCTGTGTCTCTGTCCCTGTGTCTCCCTCTTCGTGTCTCTGTCTCTGTGTCTGTGTCTCTGTGTCTCCGTCTCTGTGTCTCTGTCTCTGTCTCTGTGTCTCTGTCTCTGTGTCTCTGCCTCTGTCTCTGAGACTCTGTCTCTGTGCATCTGTCTATGTGTCTCTATCTCTATGTCTCTGTCTCTGTCTCTGTTTCTCTTTCTCTGTGTCTCTGTCTCTGTGTCTCTGCCTCTGTGTCTCTGTCTCTGTGTCTCTGTCTCTGTGTCTCTGTCTCTGTGTCTCTGTCTCTGTGTCTTTGTCTGTGTGTCTCGGTCTCTGTGTCTCCGTCTCTGTGTCCCTGTCTCTGTGTTTCTGTCTCTGTGTCCCTGTCTCAGTGTCTCTGTCTCCGTGTCTCTGTCTCTTTGTCTCTGTCCCCGTCCCCGTCCCTGGGTCTCTGTCTCTGTGTCTCCGTCACTGTGTCTCTGCCTCTGTGTCTCTGTCTCTGTGTCTCTGTCTCTGTGTCTCTGTCTCTGTGTCTCTGTCCCTGTGTCTCTATCTCTGTGTTTCCGTCTCTGTGTCTCTGTCACTGTGTCTCTGTCTCTGTGTCTCTGTGTCTCTGTGTCTCTGTGTCTCTGTGTCTCTGTGTCTCTGTCTCTGTGTCTCTGTCTCTGTGTCTCTGTCCCTGTGTCTCTATCTCTGTGTTTCCGTCTCTGTGTCTCTGTCACTGTGTCTCTGTCTCTGTGTCTCTGTGTCTCTGTGTCTCTGTGTCTCTGTGTCTCTGTGTCTCTGTCTCTGTGTCTCTGTCTCTGTGTCTCTGTATCTGTGTCTCTGCCTCTGTGTCTCTGTCTCTGTGTCTCTGTCTCTGTTTCTCTGTCTCTGTGTCTCTGCCCTAGTGTCTCTGCCCTAGTGTCTCTGTCTCTGTGTCTCTGTCTCTGTGTCTCTGTCTCTGTGTCTCTGTCTCTGTGTCTCTGTCTCTGTGTCTCTGTCTCTGTGTCTCTGTCTCTGTGTCTCTGTCTCTGTGTCTCTGTCCCTGTGTCTCTATCTCTGTGTTTCCGTCTCTGTGTCTCTGTCACTGTGTCTCTGTCTCTGTGTCTCTGTGTCTCTGTGTCTCTGTGTCTCTGTGTCTCTGTGTCTCTGTCTCTGTGTCTCTGTCTCTGTGTCTCTGTCTCTGTGTCTCTGTATCTGTGTCTCTGCCTCTGTGTCTCTGTCTCTGTGTCTCTGTCTCTGTTTCTCTGTCTCTGTGTCTCTGCCCTAGTGTCTCTGCCCTAGTGTCTCTGTCTCTGTGTCTCAGTCTCTGTGTCTCTGTCTCTGTGCCCGTGTCTCCGTATCTGCGTCTCTGTTTCTGTGTCTATGTCTCTGTGTCTCTGTCTCTCTGTCTCTGTCTCTGTGTCTCTGCCTCCGTGTCTCTGTCTCTGTGTCCCTGTCTCTGTGTTTCCGTTTCTGTGTCTCTGTCACTGTGTCTCTGTCTCTGTGTCTCTATCTCTGAGTCCTTGCCCCTATGTCGCTGTCTCTGTATCTCTGTCCCTATGTCTCCGTCTCTGTGTCTCTCTCTCTCTGTGTCTCTGTCGACGTTATCTGTCTCTGTGTCTCTGTCGATTTGTGTCCGTCTCTGTGTCTCTGTCTCTCTCTCTCTCTCTGTGTCCCTGTCTCCGTGTCTCTGTCTCTGTGTCTCTGTCTCTGTGTCTCTGCCTCTGTGTCTCTGTATCTCTGTCTCTTTGTCTCTGTCTCTGTGTCTCTGCCTCTGTGTCTCCGTCTCTGTGTTTCTGTCTCTGTGTCTCTGTCTCTGTGCCTCTGTCCCCGTCTCTGTGTCTCTGTCGCTGTGTCGCCGTCTCTGCGTTTCTGTCTCTGTGTGTCTGTCTCTGTGTCTCCGTCTCTGTGTCTATGTCTCTGTGTCTCTGTCTCTCTGTTTCTGTCTCTGTGTCTCTGCCTCCGTGTCTCTGTCCCTGTGTCCCTGTCTCTGTGTTTCTGTCTTTATGTCTCTGTCTCTGTGTCTCTGTCTCTGAGAACCTGTCGCTGTGTCTCTGTCTCTGTCTCTGTCTCTGTGTCTCTGTCTCTGTGTCTCGGTCTCTGTGTCTCCCTCTCTGTGTCCCTGTCTCTGTGTTTCTGTCTCTGTGTCCCTGTCTCAGTGTCTCTGTCTCCGTGTCCCTGTCTCTTTGTCTCTGTCTCCGTCCCTGTGTCTCCGTCTCTGTGTTTCTGTCTCTGTGTCTCTGTCTCTGTGTCTCTGTCTCTGTCTCTCTGTCTCTGTGTCCCTGCCGCTGGGCCTCTGTCTCTGTGACTCTGTCTCGGTGTCTCTGTCTGTGTGTCCCTGTCTCTGTGTTTCCGTCTCTGTGTCTCTGTCACTGTGTCTCTGTCTCTGTGTCTCTATCTCTGAGTCCTTGCCCCTATGTCCCTGTATCTGTATCTCTGTCCCTATGTCTCCGTCTCTGTCGCTCTGTCTCTGTGTGTGCGTCTCTGTGTCTGTCCCTGTGTGTGTGTCTCTGTCTCTGTCTCTGTCTCTGTCTCTGTCTCTGTTTCTCTTTCTCTGTGTCTCTGTCTCTGTGTCTCTGTCCCTGTGTCTCCGTCTCTGTGTCTCTCTCTCTCTGTGTCTCTGTCGACGTTATCTGTCTCTGTGTCTCTGTCTCTGTGTCTCTGTCGATTTGTGTCCGTCTCTGTGTCTCTGTCTCTCTCTCTCTCTGTGTCCCTGTCTCCGTGTCTCTGTCTCTGTGTCTCTGTCTATGTGTCTCTGTCTCTATGTCCCTGTATGTCTGTATCTCTGCCTCTGTGTCTCGGTCTCTGTGTCTCTGTCTCTGTGTCTGTGTCTCTGTGTCTCTGTCACTGTGTCTCTGTCTCTGTGTCTCTGTGTCTCTGTCTCTGTGTCTCGGTCTCTGTGCCTCCGTATTTGCGTCTCGGTCTCTGTGTCTCTGTCTCCGTGTCTCTGTCTCTGTGTCTCTGTCTCTGTGTCTCTGTCTCTGTGTCTCTGTGGCTCTGTCTCTGTGTCTCTCTCTCTGTGTCTCTGTCTCTATGTCTCTGTATGTCTGTATCTCTGCCTCTGTGTCTCGGTCTCTGTGTCTCTGTCTCTGTGTCTGTGTCTCTGTCTCTGTCTCTGTGTCTCTGTCTCTGTGTCTCTGTCTCTGTGTCTCTGCCCTAGTGTCTCTGTCTCTGTGTCTCTGTCTCTGTGCCTCCGTCCCTGTGTCTCTGTCTCTGTCTCTGTCTCTGTGTCTCTGTCTCTGTGTCTCCGTCTCTGTGTCTCTGTCTCTGTGTCTGTGTCTCTGTGTCTCTGTCTCTGTGTCTCTGTATCTGTGTCTCTGTCTCTGTGTCTCTGTCTCTGTGTCTCTGTCTCCGTGTCTCTGTCTCTGTGTCTCTGTCTCTGTGTCTCTGTCTCTGTGTCTCTGTCTCTGTGTCTCTGTCTCTGTGTCTCTGTCTCTGTGTCTCGGTCTCTGTGTCTCTGTCTCTGTGTCTCTGTCTCTGTGTCTCCTTCTCTGTGTCTCTGTCTCTGTGTCTATGTCTCTTTGTCTCTGTCCCTGTGTCACAGTCTCTGTGTCTCCGTATTTGCGTCTCGGTCTCTGTGTCTCTGTCTCCGTGTCTCTGTCTCTGTGTCTCTGTCTCTGTGTCTCTGCCCTAGTGTCTCAGTCTCTGTGTCTCTGTCTCTGAGAATCTGTCTCTGTGTCTCTGTCTCTGTCTCTGTCTCTGTGTCTCTGTGTCTCTGTCTCTGTGTCTCGGTCTCTGTGCCTCCGTCTCTGTGACCCAGTCTCTGTGTCTCTGTCTCTGTGTCTCTGTCTCTGTGTCTCTGTCTCTGTGTCTCTGTCACTGTGTCTCTGTCTCTGTGTCTCTGTGTCTCTGTCTCTGTGTCTCTGTCTTTGTGTCTCTGTCTCTGTGTCTCTGTCACTGTGTCTCTGTCTCTGTGTCTCTGTGTCTCTGTCTCTGTGTCTCGGTATCTGTGTCTCTGTCTCTGTGTCTCTGTCTCTCTGTCTCTGTCTCTGTGTCTCTGTCTCTGTGTCTCTGTCTCTGTGTCTCTGTCTCTGTGTCTCTGTCTCTGTGTCTCTGCCCTAGTGTCTCTGTCTCTGTGTCTCTGTCTCTGAGAATCTGTCTCTGTGTCTCTGTCTCTGTCTCTGTCTCTGTGTCTCTGTGTCTCTGTCTCTGTGTCTCGGTCTCTGTGCCTCCGTCTCTGTGTCCCAGTCTCTGTGTTTCTGTCTCTGTGTCCCTGTCTCAGTGTCTCTGTCTCCGTGTCTCTGTCTCTTTGTCTCTGTCCCCGTCCCTGTGTCTCTGTCTCTGTGTCTCTGCCTCTGTGTCTCTGTCTCTGTGTCTCTGTCTCTGTGTCTCTGTCTCTGTGTCTCTGTCTCTGTGTCTCTGTCTCTGTCTCTCTGTCTCTGTGTCCCTGCCGCTGTGTCTCTGTCTCTGTGACTCTGTCTCGGTGTCTCTGTCCCTGTGTCTCCTTCTCTGTGTCACTGTCTCTCTGTCTCTGTCTCTGTGTCTCTGTCTACGTCTCTGTGTCTCTGTCCATGTGTCTCTGTCACTGTGTCTCTCTCTCTATGTCTCTGCATCTGAATCTCTGTCTCTGTGTCTCTGTCCCAGAGTCTCCGTCTCTGTGGCTCTGTCTCCGTGTCTCTGCCTCCGTGTCTCTGTCTCTTTGTCTCTTTGTCTCTTTCTCCATCCCTGTGTCTCTGTCCCTGTGTCTCCGTCTCTGTGTCTCTGTCTCTGTCTCTGTGTCTGTTTCTCTTTCTCTGTTTCTCTGTCTCTGTGTCTCTGTCCCTGTGTCTCCGTCTCTGTGTCTCTCTCTCTCTGTGTCTCTGTCGACGTTATCAGTCTCTGTGTCTCTGTCTCTGTGTCTCTGTCCATTTGTGTCCATCTCTGCGTCTCTGTCTCTCTCTCTCTCTGTGTCCCTGTCTCCGTGTCTCTGCCTCCGTGTCTCTGTCACTGTGTCTCTGTCTCCGTCCCTGTGCCTCTGTCTCTGTGTCTGTGTCTCTGTGTCTCCGTCTCTGTGTCTCTGTCTCTGTCTCTGTGTCTCTGTCTCTGTGTCTCTGCCTCTGTCTCTGAGACTCTGTCTCTGTGCATCTGTCTATGTGTCTCTATCTCTATGTCCCTGTCTCTGTCTCTGTTTCTCTTTCTCTGTGTCTCTGTCTCTGTGTCTCTGCCTCTGTGTCTCTGTCTCTGTGTCTCTGTCTCTGTGTCTCTGTCTCTGTGTCTTTGTCTGTGTGTCTCGGTCTCTGTGTCTCCGTCTCTGTGTCCCTGTCTCTGTGTTTCTGTCTCTGTGTCCCTGTCTCAGTGTCTCTGTCTCCGTGTCTCTGTCTCTTTGTCTCTGTCCCCGTCCCCGTCCCTGTGTCTCTGTCTCTGTGTCTCCGTCTCTGTGTCTCTGCCTCTGTGTCTCTGTCTCTGTGTCTCTGTCTCTGTGTCTCTCTCTCTGTGTCTCTGTCTCTGTGTCTCTGCCCTAGTGTCTCTGTCTCTGTGTCTCTGTCTCTGTGTCTCTGTCTCTGTGTCTCTGTCTCTGTGTCTCTGTCTCTGTGTCTCTGTCTCTGTGTCTCTGTCTCTGTGTCTCTGTCTCTGTGTCTCTGTCTCTGTGTCTCTGTCTCTGTGTCTCTGTCTCTGTGTCTCTGTCTCTGTGTCTGTTTCTCTTTCTCTGTGTCTCTGTCTCTGTTTCACTTTCTCTGTGTCTCTGTCTCTGTGTCTCTGTCCCTGTGTCTCCGTCTCTGTTTCTCTCTCTCTCTGTGTCTCTGTCGACGTTATCTGTCTCTGTGTCTCTGTCTCTGTGTCTCTGTCCATTTGTGTCCGTCTCTGTGTCTCTGTCTCTCTCTCTCTCTGTATCCCTGTCTCCGTGTCTCTGTCTCTGTGTCTCTGTCTATGTGTCTCTGTCTCTATGTCTCTGTCTCTGTCTCTGTTTCCCTCTCTCTGCGTCTCTGTCTCTGTGTCTCTGCCTCTGTGTCTCTGTATCTCTGTCTCTTTGTCTCTGTCTCTGTGTCTCTGCCTCTGTGTCTCCGTCTCTGTGTTTCTGTCTCTGTGTCTCTGTCTCTGTGCCTCTGTCTCCGTCTCTGTGTCTCTGTCTCTGTGTCTCTGTCGCTGTGTTGCCGTCTCTGCGTTTCTGTCTCTGTGTCTGTATCTCTGTGTCTCCGTCTCTATGTCTATGTCTCTGTGTCCCAGTCTCTGTGTTTCTGTCTTTATGTCTCTGTCTCTGTGTCTCTGTCTCTGAGAATCTGTCTCTGTGTCTCTGTCTCTGTCTCTGTGTCCCTGTCTCTGTGTCTCGGTCTCTGTGTCTCCGTCTCTGTGTCCCTGTCTCTGTGTTTCTGTCTCTGTGTCCCTGTCTCAGTGTCTCTGTCTCCGTGTCCCTGTCTCTTTGTCTCTGTCTCCGTCCCTGTGTCTCCGTCTCTGTGTTTCTGTCTCTGTGTCTCTGTCTCTGTGTCTCTGTCTCTGTCTCTCTGTCTCTGTGTCCCTGCCGCTGGGTCTCTGTCTCTGTGACTCTGTCTCGGTGTCTCTGTCCCTGTGTCTCCTTCTCTGTGTCACTGTCTCTCTGTCTCTGTCTCTGTGTCTCTGTCTACGTCTCTGTGTCTCTGTCCATGTGTCTCTGTCACTGTGTCTCTCTCTCTACGTCTCTGCATCTGAATCTCTGTCTCTGTGTCTCTGTCCCAGAGTCTCCGTCTCTGTGGCTCTGTCTCCGTGTCTCTGCCTCCGTGTCTCTGTCTCTTTGTCTCTTTGTCTCTTTCTCCATCCCTGTGTCTCTGTCTCTGTGTCTCCGTCTCTGTGTCTCTGTCTCTGTCTCTGTGTCTGTTTCTCTTTCTCTGTTTCTCTGTCTCTGTGTCTCTGTCCCTGTGTCTCCGTCTCTGTGTCTCTCTCTCTCTGTGTCTCTGTCGACGTTATCAGTCTCTGTGTCTCTGTCTCTGTGTCTCTGTCCATTTGTGTCCATCTCTGCGTCTCTGTCTCTCTCTCTCTCTGTGTCCCTGTCTCCGTGTCTCTGCCTCCGTGTCTCTGTCTCTGTGTCCCTGTCTCCGTCCCTGTGCCTCTGTCTCTGTGTCTGTGTCTCTGTGTCTCCGTCTCTGTGCCTCTGTCTCTGTCTCTGAGTCTCTGTCTCTGTGTCTCTGTCTATGTGTCTCTGTCTCTATGTCTCTGTCTCTGTGTCTCCGTGTCTGTGTTTCAGTCTCTGTGTCTCTGTCTCTGTGCCTCTATCTCTGTCTCTGTTTCTCTTTCTCTGTGTCTCTGTCTCTGTGTCTCTGTCCCTGTGTCTCTGTCCCTGTGTCTCCCTCTTCGTGTCTCTGTCTCTGTGTCTGTGTCTCTGTGTCTCCGTCTCTGTGTCTCTGTCTCTGTCTCTGTGTCTCTGTCTCTGTGTCTCTGCCTCTGTCTCTGAGACTCTGTCTCTGTGCATCTGTCTATGTGTCTCTATCTCTATGTCTCTGTCTCTGTCTCTGTTTCTCTTTCTCTGTGTCTCTGTCTCTGTGTCTCTGCCTCTGTGTCTCTGTCTCTGTGTCTCTGTCTCTGTGTCTCTGTCTCTGTGTCTCTGTCTCTGTGTCTTTGTCTGTGTGTCTCGGTCTCTGTGTCTCCGTCTCTGTGTCCCTGTCTCTGTGTTTCTGTCTCTGTGTCCCTGTCTCAGTGTCTCTGTCTCCGTGTCTCTGTCTCTTTGTCTCTGTCCCCGTCCCCGTCCCTGGGTCTCTGTCTCTGTGTCTCCGTCACTGTGTCTCTGCCTCTGTGTCTCTGTCTCTGTGTCTCTGTCTCTGTGTCTCTGTCTCTGTGTCTCTGTCCCTGTGTCTCTATCTCTGTGTTTCCGTCTCTGTGTCTCTGTCACTGTGTCTCTGTCTCTGTGTCTCTGTGTCTCTGTGTCTCTGTGTCTCTGTGTCTCTGTGTCTCTGTCTCTGTGTCTCTGTCTCTGTGTCTCTGTCCCTGTGTCTCTATCTCTGTGTTTCCGTCTCTGTGTCTCTGTCACTGTGTCTCTGTCTCTGTGTCTCTGTGTCTCTGTGTCTCTGTGTCTCTGTGTCTCTGTGTCTCTGTCTCTGTGTCTCTGTCTCTGTGTCTCTGTATCTGTGTCTCTGCCTCTGTGTCTCTGTCTCTGTGTCTCTGTCTCTGTTTCTCTGTCTCTGTGTCTCTGCCCTAGTGTCTCTGCCCTAGTGTCTCTGTCTCTGTGTCTCTGTCTCTGTGTCTCTGTCTCTGTGTCTCTGTCTCTGTGTCTCTGTCTCTGTGTCTCTGTCTCTGTGTCTCTGTCTCTGTGTCTCTGTCTCTGTGTCTCTGTCCCTGTGTCTCTATCTCTGTGTTTCCGTCTCTGTGTCTCTGTCACTGTGTCTCTGTCTCTGTGTCTCTGTGTCTCTGTGTCTCTGTGTCTCTGTGTCTCTGTGTCTCTGTCTCTGTGTCTCTGTCTCTGTGTCTCTGTCTCTGTGTCTCTGTATCTGTGTCTCTGCCTCTGTGTCTCTGTCTCTGTGTCTCTGTCTCTGTTTCTCTGTCTCTGTGTCTCTGCCCTAGTGTCTCTGCCCTAGTGTCTCTGTCTCTGTGTCTCAGTCTCTGTGTCTCTGTCTCTGTGCCCGTGTCTCCGTATCTGCGTCTCTGTTTCTGTGTCTATGTCTCTGTGTCTCTGTCTCTCTGTCTCTGTCTCTGTGTCTCTGCCTCCGTGTCTCTGTCTCTGTGTCCCTGTCTCTGTGTTTCCGTTTCTGTGTCTCTGTCACTGTGTCTCTGTCTCTGTGTCTCTATCTCTGAGTCCTTGCCCCTATGTCGCTGTCTCTGTATCTCTGTCCCTATGTCTCCGTCTCTGTGTCTCTCTCTCTCTGTGTCTCTGTCGACGTTATCTGTCTCTGTGTCTCTGTCGATTTGTGTCCGTCTCTGTGTCTCTGTCTCTCTCTCTCTCTCTGTGTCCCTGTCTCCGTGTCTCTGTCTCTGTGTCTCTGTCTCTGTGTCTCTGCCTCTGTGTCTCTGTATCTCTGTCTCTTTGTCTCTGTCTCTGTGTCTCTGCCTCTGTGTCTCCGTCTCTGTGTTTCTGTCTCTGTGTCTCTGTCTCTGTGCCTCTGTCCCCGTCTCTGTGTCTCTGTCGCTGTGTCGCCGTCTCTGCGTTTCTGTCTCTGTGTGTCTGTCTCTGTGTCTCCGTCTCTGTGTCTATGTCTCTGTGTCTCTGTCTCTCTGTTTCTGTCTCTGTGTCTCTGCCTCCGTGTCTCTGTCCCTGTGTCCCTGTCTCTGTGTTTCTGTCTTTATGTCTCTGTCTCTGTGTCTCTGTCTCTGAGAACCTGTCGCTGTGTCTCTGTCTCTGTCTCTGTCTCTGTGTCTCTGTCTCTGTGTCTCGGTCTCTGTGTCTCCCTCTCTGTGTCCCTGTCTCTGTGTTTCTGTCTCTGTGTCCCTGTCTCAGTGTCTCTGTCTCCGTGTCCCTGTCTCTTTGTCTCTGTCTCCGTCCCTGTGTCTCCGTCTCTGTGTTTCTGTCTCTGTGTCTCTGTCTCTGTGTCTCTGTCTCTGTCTCTCTGTCTCTGTGTCCCTGCCGCTGGGCCTCTGTCTCTGTGACTCTGTCTCGGTGTCTCTGTCTGTGTGTCCCTGTCTCTGTGTTTCCGTCTCTGTGTCTCTGTCACTGTGTCTCTGTCTCTGTGTCTCTATCTCTGAGTCCTTGCCCCTATGTCCCTGTATCTGTATCTCTGTCCCTATGTCTCCGTCTCTGTCGCTCTGTCTCTGTGTGTGCGTCTCTGTGTCTGTCCCTGTGTGTGTGTCTCTGTCTCTGTCTCTGTCTCTGTCTCTGTCTCTGTTTCTCTTTCTCTGTGTCTCTGTCTCTGTGTCTCTGTCCCTGTGTCTCCGTCTCTGTGTCTCTCTCTCTCTGTGTCTCTGTCGACGTTATCTGTCTCTGTGTCTCTGTCTCTGTGTCTCTGTCGATTTGTGTCCGTCTCTGTGTCTCTGTCTCTCTCTCTCTCTGTGTCCCTGTCTCCGTGTCTCTGTCTCTGTGTCTCTGTCTATGTGTCTCTGTCTCTATGTCCCTGTCTCCGTCTCTGTTTCTCTTTCCCTGTGTCTCTGTGTCTCTCTCTCTGTGTCTCTGTCTCTGTGTCTCTGTCTCTGTGTCTCTCTCTCTGTGTCTCTGTCTCTGTGTCTCTGTCTCTGTCTCTGTCTCTGTGTCCCTGTCTCTGAGTCGTTGTCTCTATGTCGGTGTCTCTGTGTCTCTGTCTCTGTGTCTCTGTCTCTCTGTCTCTGTCTCTGTGTCTCTGTCTCTGTGTCTCTGTCTCTGTGTCTCTGTCTCTGTGTCTCTGTCTCTGTGTCTCTGTCTCTGTGTCTCTGTCTCTGTGTCTCTGTCTCTGTGTCTCTGTGTCTCTGTCTCTGTGTCTCTGTCTCTGTGTCTCTGTCTCTGTGTCTCTGTCTCTGTGTCTCTGTCTCTGTGTCTCTGTCTCTGTGTCTCTGTCTGTGTGTCTCTGTCTCTCTGTCTCTGTCTCTGTGTCTCTGTCTCTGTGTCACTGTCTCTGCGTCTCTGTCGCTGTGTCTCTGTCTCTGTGTCTCTGTCTCTGTGTCTCTGTCTCTGTGTCTCTGTCTCTGTGCCCTGTCTGTACGTCTCTGTCCCTGTGTCTCTGTCTCTGTGTCTCTGTCTCTGTGCCTCTGTCTCTGCGTCTCTGTCTCTGTGTCTCTGTCTCTGTGTCTCTGTCTCTGTGTCTCTGTCTCTGTGCCCTGTCTGTACGTCTCTGTCCCTGTGTCTCTGTCTCTGTGTCTCTGTCTCTGTGTCTCGGTCTCTGTGTCTCCGTCTCTGTGTCCCTGTCTCTGTGTTTCTGTCCCTGTGTCCCTGTCTCAGTGTCTCTGTCTCCGTGTCCCTGTCTCTTTGTCTCTGTCTCCGTCCCTGTGTCTCCGTCTCTGTGTTTCTGTCTCTGTGTCTCTGTCTCTGTGTCTCTGTCTCTGTCTCTCTGTCTCTGTGTCCCTGCCGCTGGGTCTCTGTCTCTGTGACTCTGTCTCGGTGTCTCTGTCTGTGTGTCCCTGTCTCTGTGTTTCCGTCTCTGTGTCTCTGTCCCTGTGTCTCTGTCTCTGTGTCTCTGTCTCTGTGTCTGTTTCTCTTTCTCTGTGTCTCTGTCTCTGTTTCACTTTCTCTGTGTCTCTGTCTCTGTGTCTCTGTCCCTGTGTCTCCGTCTCTGTTTCTCCCTCTCTCTGTGTCTCTGTCGACGTTATCTGTCTCTGTGTCTCTGTGTCTGTGTCTCTGTCCATTTGTGTCCGTCTCTGTGTCTCTGTCTCTCTCTCTCTCTGTATCCCTGTCTCCGTGTCTCTGTCTCTGTGTCTCTGTCTATGTGTCGCTGTCTCTATGTCTCTGTCTCTGTCTCTGTTTCTCTCTCTCTGTGTCTCTGTCTCTGTGTCTCTGCCTCTGTGTCTCTGTATCTCTGTCTCTTTGTCTCTGTCTTTGTGTCTCTGCCTCTGTGTCTCCGTCTCTGTGTTTCTGTCTCTGTGTCTCTGTCTCTGTGCCTCTGTCTCCGTCTCTGTGTCTCTGTCTCTGTGTCTCTGTCGCTGTGTCGCCGTCTCTGTGTTTCTGTCTCTGTGTCTGTGTCTCTGTGTCTCCGTCTCTATGTCTATGTCTCTGTGTCTCTGTCTCTCTGTTTCTGTCTCTGTGTCTCTGCCTCTGTGTCTCTGTCTCTGTGTCTCTGTCCATTTGTGTCCGTCTCCGTGTCTCTGTCTCTCCCTCTCTCTGTGTCCCTGTCTCCGTGTCTCTGTCTCTCCCTCTCTCTGTGTCCCTGTCTCCGTGTCTCTGTCTCTGTGTCTCTGTCTCTGTGTCTCTGTCTCTGTGTCTCTGTCTCTGTGTCTCTGTCTCTGTGTATCTGTCTCTGTGTCTCTGTCTCTGTGTCTCTGTCGCTGAGTCGCCGTCTCTGTGTCTCTGTCTCTGTGTCTCTGTCTCTGTGTGTGTGTCTCTGTGTCTGTCCCTGTGTATGTGTCTCTGCCTCTGAGTCTCTGTCCCTGTGTCTCCGTCTCTGTGTCTCTCTCTCTCTGTGTCTCTTGCGACGTTATCTGTCTGTGTGTCTCTGTCTCTGTCTCTGTGTGTGTGTCTCTGTGTCTGTCCCTGTGTATGTGTCTCTGTCTCTGAGTCTCTGTCTCTGTGTCTCTGTCTCTGTGTCTCTGTCGCTGTGTTGCCGTCTCTGCGTTTCTGTCTCTGTGTCTGTATCTCTGTGTCTCCGTCTCTATGTCTATGTCTCTGTGTCCCTGTCTCTGTGTTTCTGTCTTTATTTCTCTGTCTCTGTGTCTCTGTCTCTGAGAATCTGTCTCTGTGTCTCTGTCTCTGTCTCTGTGTCCCTGTCTCTGTGTCTCGGTCTCTGTGTCTCCGTCTCTGTGTCCCTGTCTCTGTGTTTCTGTCTCTGTGTCCCTGTCTCAGTGTCTCTGTCTCCGTGTCCCTGTCTCTTTGTCTCTGTCTCCGTCCCTGTGTCTCCGTCTCTGTGTTTCTGTCTCTGTGTCTCTGTCTCTGTGTCTCTGTCTCTGTCTCTCTGTCTCTGTGTCCCTGCCGCTGGGTCTCTGTCTCTGTGACTCTGTCTCGGTGTCTCTGTCCCTGTGTCTCCTTCTCTGTGTCACTGTCTCTCTGTCTCTGTCTCTGTGTCTCTGTCTACGTCTCTGTGTCTCTGTCCATGTGTCTCTGTCACTGTGTCTCTCTCTCTACGTCTCTGCATCTGAATCTCTGTCTCTGTGTCTCTGTCCCAGAGTCTCCGTCTCTGTGGCTCTGTCTCCGTGTCTCTGCCTCCGTGTCTCTGTCTCTTTGTCTCTTTGTCTCTTTCTCCATCCCTGTGTCTCTGTCTCTGTGTCTCCGTCTCTGTGTCTCTGTCTCTGTCTCTGTGTCTGTTTCTCTTTCTCTGTTTCTCTGTCTCTGTGTCTCTGTCCCTGTGTCTCCGTCTCTGTGTCTCTCTCTCTCTGTGTCTCTGTCGACGTTATCAGTCTCTGTGTCTCTGTCTCTGTGTCTCTGTCCATTTGTGTCCATCTCTGCGTCTCTGTCTCTCTCTCTCTCTGTGTCCCTGTCTCCGTGTCTCTGCCTCCGTGTCTCTGTCTCTGTGTCCCTGTCTCCGTCCCTGTGCCTCTGTCTCTGTGTCTGTGTCTCTGTGTCTCCGTCTCTGTGCCTCTGTCTCTGTCTCTGAGTCTCTGTCTCTGTGTCTCTGTCTATGTGTCTCTGTCTCTATGTCTCTGTCTCTGTGTCTCCGTGTCTGTGTTTCAGTCTCTGTGTCTCTGTCTCTGTGCCTCTATCTCTGTCTCTGTTTCTCTTTCTCTGTGTCTCTGTCTCTGTGTCTCTGTCCCTGTGTCTCTGTCCCTGTGTCTCCCTCTTCGTGTCTCTGTCTCTGTGTCTGTGTCTCTGTGTCTCCGTCTCTGTGTCTCTGTCTCTGTCTCTGTGTCTCTGTCTCTGTGTCTCTGCCTCTGTCTCTGAGACTCTGTCTCTGTGCATCTGTCTATGTGTCTCTATCTCTATGTCTCTGTCTCTGTCTCTGTTTCTCTTTCTCTGTGTCTCTGTCTCTGTGTCTCTGCCTCTGTGTCTCTGTCTCTGTGTCTCTGTCTCTGTGTCTCTGTCTCTGTGTCTCTGTCTCTGTGTCTTTGTCTGTGTGTCTCGGTCTCTGTGTCTCCGTCTCTGTGTCCCTGTCTCTGTGTTTCTGTCTCTGTGTCCCTGTCTCAGTGTCTCTGTCTCCGTGTCTCTGTCTCTTGGTCTCTGTCCCCGTCCCCGTCCCTGGGTCTCTGTCTCTGTGTCTCCGTCACTGTGTCTCTGCCTCTGTGTCTCTGTCTCTGTGTCTCTGTCTCTGTGTCTCTGCCCTAGTGTCTCTGTCTCTGTGTCTCTGTCTCTGTGTCTCTGTCTCTGTGTCTCTGTCTCTGTGTCTCTGTCTCTGTGTCTCTGTCTCTGTGTCTCTGTCTCTGTGTCTCTGTCTCTGTGTCTCTGTCCCTGTGTCTCTATCTCTGTGTTTCCGTCTCTGTGTCTCTGTCACTGTGTCTCTGTCTCTGTGTCTCTGTGTCTCTGTGTCTCTGTGTCTCTGTGTCTCTGTGTCTCTGTCTCTGTGTCTCTGTCTCTGTGTCTCTGTCTCTGTGTCTCTGTCTCTGTGTCTCTGTCTCTGTGTCTCTGCCTCTGTGTCTCTGTCTCTGTGTCTCTGTCTCTGTTTCTCTGTCTCTGTGTCTCTGCCCTAGTGTCTCTGCCCTAGTGTCTCTGTCTCTGTGTCTCAGTCTCTGTGTCTCTGTCTCTGTGCCCGTGTCTCCGTATCTGCGTCTCTGTTTCTGTGTCTATGTCTCTGTGTCTCTGTCTCTCTGTCTCTGTCTCTGTGTCTCTGCCTCCGTGTCTCTGTCTCTGTGTCCCTGTCTCTGTGTTTCCGTTTCTGTGTCTCTGTCACTGTGTCTCTGTCTCTGTGTCTCTATCTCTGAGTCCTTGCCCCTATGTCGCTGTCTCTGTATCTCTGTCCCTATGTCTCCGTCTCTGTGTCTCTCTCTCTCTGTGTCTCTGTCGACGTTATCTGTCTCCTGTCTCTGTCGATTTGTGTCCGTCTCTGTGTCTCTGTCTCTCTCTCTCTCTCTGTGTCCCTGTCTCCGTGTCTCTGTCTCTGTGTCTCTGTCTCTGTGTCTCTGCCTCTGTGTCTCTGTATCTCTGTCTCTTTGTCTCTGTCTCTGTGTCTCTGCCTCTGTGTCTCCGTCTCTGTGTTTCTGTCTCTGTGTCTCTGTCTCTGTGCCTCTGTCCCCGTCTCTGTGTCTCTGTCGCTGTGTCGCCGTCTCTGCGTTTCTGTCTCTGTGTGTCTGTCTCTGTGTCTCCGTCTCTGTGTCTATGTCTCTGTGTCTCTGTCTCTCTGTTTCTGTCTCTGTGTCTCTGCCTCCGTGTCTCTGTCCCTGTGTCCCTGTCTCTGTGTTTCTGTCTTTATGTCTCTGTCTCTGTGTCTCTGTCTCTGAGAACCTGTCGCTGTGTCTCTGTCTCTATGTCCCTGTCTCCGTCTCTGTTTCTCTTTCCCTGTGTCTCTGTGTCTCTCTCTCTGTGTCTCTGTCTCTGTGTCTCTGTCTCTGTGTCTCTCTCTCTGTGTCTCTGTCTCTGTGTCTCTGTCTCTGTCTCTGTCTCTGTGTCCCTGTCTCTGAGTCGTTGTCTCTATGTCGGTGTCTCTGTGTCTCTGTCTCTGTGTCTCTGTCTCTCTGTCTCTGTCTCTGTGTCTCTGTCTCTGTGTCTCTGTCTCTGTGTCTCTGTCTCTGTGTCTCTGTCTCTGTGTCTCTGTCTCTGTGTCTCTGTCTCTGTGTCTCTGTCTCTGTGTCTCTGTGTCTCTGTCTCTGTGTCTCTGTCTCTGTGTCTCTGTCTCTGTGTCTCTGTCTCTGTGTCTCTGTCTCTGTGTCTCTGTCTGTGTGTCTCTGTCTCTCTGTCTCTGTCTCTGTGTCTCTGTCTCTGTGTCACTGTCTCTGCGTCTCTGTCGCTGTGTCTCTGTCTCTGTGTCTCTGTCTCTGTGTCTCTGTCTCTGTGTCTCTGTCTCTGTGCCCTGTCTGTACGTCTCTGTCCCTGTGTCTCTGTCTCTGTGTCTCTGTCTCTGTGCCTCTGTCTCTGCGTCTCTGTCTCTGTGTCTCTGTCTCTGTGTCTCTGTCTCTGTGTCTCTGTCTCTGTGCCCTGTCTGTACGTCTCTGTCCCTGTGTCTCTGTCTCTGTGTCTCTGTCTCTGTGTCTCGGTCTCTGTGTCTCCGTCTCTGTGTCCCTGTCTCTGTGTTTCTGTCCCTGTGTCCCTGTCTCAGTGTCTCTGTCTCCGTGTCCCTGTCTCTTTGTCTCTGTCTCCGTCCCTGTGTCTCCGTCTCTGTGTTTCTGTCTCTGTGTCTCTGTCTCTGTGTCTCTGTCTCTGTCTCTCTGTCTCTGTGTCCCTGCCGCTGGGTCTCTGTCTCTGTGACTCTGTCTCGGTGTCTCTGTCTGTGTGTCCCTGTCTCTGTGTTTCCGTCTCTGTGTCTCTGTCCCTGTGTCTCTGTCTCTGTGTCTCTGTCTCTGTGTCTGTTTCTCTTTCTCTGTGTCTCTGTCTCTGTTTCACTTTCTCTGTGTCTCTGTCTCTGTGTCTCTGTCCCTGTGTCTCCGTCTCTGTTTCTCCCTCTCTCTGTGTCTCTGTCGACGTTATCTGTCTCTGTGTCTCTGTGTCTGTGTCTCTGTCCATTTGTGTCCGTCTCTGTGTCTCTGTCTCTCTCTCTCTCTGTATCCCTGTCTCCGTGTCTCTGTCTCTGTGTCTCTGTCTATGTGTCGCTGTCTCTATGTCTCTGTCTCTGTCTCTGTTTCTCTCTCTCTGTGTCTCTGTCTCTGTGTCTCTGCCTCTGTGTCTCTGTATCTCTGTCTCTTTGTCTCTGTCTTTGTGTCTCTGCCTCTGTGTCTCCGTCTCTGTGTTTCTGTCTCTGTGTCTCTGTCTCTGTGCCTCTGTCTCCGTCTCTGTGTCTCTGTCTCTGTGTCTCTGTCGCTGTGTCGCCGTCTCTGTGTTTCTGTCTCTGTGTCTGTGTCTCTGTGTCTCCGTCTCTATGTCTATGTCTCTGTGTCTCTGTCTCTCTGTTTCTGTCTCCGTGTCTCTGTCTCTCCCTCTCTCTGTGTCCCTGTCTCCGTGTCTCTGTCTCTCCCTCTCTCTGTGTCCCTGTCTCCGTGTCTCTGTCTCTGTGTCTCTGTCTCTGTGTCTCTGTCTCTGTGTCTCTGTCTCTGTGTCTCTGTCTCTGTGTATCTGTCTCTGTGTCTCTGTCTCTGTGTCTCTGTCGCTGAGTCGCCGTCTCTGTGTCTCTGTCTCTGTGTCTCTGTCTCTGTGTGTGTGTCTCTGTGTCTGTCCCTGTGTATGTGTCTCTGCCTCTGAGTCTCTGTCCCTGTGTCTCCGTCTCTGTGTCTCTCTCTCTCTGTGTCTCTTGCGACGTTATCTGTCTGTGTGTCTCTGTCTCTGTCTCTGTGTGTGTGTCTCTGTGTCTGTCCCTGTGTATGTGTCTCTGTCTCTGAGTCTCTGTCTCTGTGTCTCTGTCTCTGTGTCTCTGTCGCTGTGTTGCCGTCTCTGCGTTTCTGTCTCTGTGTCTGTATCTCTGTGTCTCCGTCTCTATGTCTATGTCTCTGTGTCCCTGTCTCTGTGTTTCTGTCTTTATGTCTCTGTCTCTGTGTCTCTGTCTCTGAGAATCTGTCTCTGTGTCTCTGTCTCTGTCTCTGTGTCCCTGTCTCTGTGTCTCGGTCTCTGTGTCTCCGTCTCTGTGTCCCTGTCTCTGTGTTTCTGTCTCTGTGTCCCTGTCTCAGTGTCTCTGTCTCCGTGTCCCTGTCTCTTTGTCTCTGTCTCCGTCCCTGTGTCTCCGTCTCTGTGTTTCTGTCTCTGTGTCTCTGTCTCTGTGTCTCTGTCTCTGTCTCTCTGTCTCTGTGTCCCTGCCGCTGGGTCTCTGTCTCTGTGACTCTGTCTCGGTGTCTCTGTCCCTGTGTCTCCTTCTCTGTGTCACTGTCTCTCTGTCTCTGTCTCTGTGTCTCTGTCTACGTCTCTGTGTCTCTGTCCATGTGTCTCTGTCACTGTGTCTCTCTCTCTACGTCTCTGCATCTGAATCTCTGTCTCTGTGTCTCTGTCCCAGAGTCTCCGTCTCTGTGGCTCTGTCTCCGTGTCTCTGCCTCCGTGTCTCTGTCTCTTTGTCTCTTTGTCTCTTTCTCCATCCCTGTGTCTCTGTCTCTGTGTCTCCGTCTCTGTGTCTCTGTCTCTGTCTCTGTGTCTGTTTCTCTTTCTCTGTTTCTCTGTCTCTGTGTCTCTGTCCCTGTGTCTCCGTCTCTGTGTCTCTCTCTCTCTGTGTCTCTGTCGACGTTATCAGTCTCTGTGTCTCTGTCTCTGTGTCTCTGTCCATTTGTGTCCATCTCTGCGTCTCTGTCTCTCTCTCTCTCTGTGTCCCTGTCTCCGTGTCTCTGCCTCCGTGTCTCTGTCTCTGTGTCCCTGTCTCCGTCCCTGTGCCTCTGTCTCTGTGTCTGTGTCTCTGTGTCTCCGTCTCTGTGCCTCTGTCTCTGTCTCTGAGTCTCTGTCTCTGTGTCTCTGTCTATGTGTCTCTGTCTCTATGTCTCTGTCTCTGTGTCTCCGTGTCTGTGTTTCAGTCTCTGTGTCTCTGTCTCTGTGCCTCTATCTCTGTCTCTGTTTCTCTTTCTCTGTGTCTCTGTCTCTGTGTCTCTGTCCCTGTGTCTCTGTCCCTGTGTCTCCCTCTTCGTGTCTCTGTCTCTGTGTCTGTGTCTCTGTGTCTCCGTCTCTGTGTCTCTGTCTCTGTCTCTGTGTCTCTGTCTCTGTGTCTCTGCCTCTGTCTCTGAGACTCTGTCTCTGTGCATCTGTCTATGTGTCTCTATCTCTATGTCTCTGTCTCTGTCTCTGTTTCTCTTTCTCTGTGTCTCTGTCTCTGTGTCTCTGCCTCTGTGTCTCTGTCTCTGTGTCTCTGTCTCTGTGTCTCTATCTCTGTGTCTCTGTCTCTGTGTCTTTGTCTGTGTGTCTCGGTCTCTGTGTCTCCGTCTCTGTGTCCCTGTCTCTGTGTTTCTGTCTCTGTGTCCCTGTCTCAGTGTCTCTGTCTCCGTGTCTCTGTCTCTTGGTCTCTGTCCCCGTCCCCGTCCCTGGGTCTCTGTCTCTGTGTCTCCGTCACTGTGTCTCTGCCTCTGTGTCTCTGTCTCTGTGTCTCTGTCTCTGTGTCTCTGCCCTAGTGTCTCTGTCTCTGTGTCTCTGTCTCTGTGTCTCTGTCTCTGTGTCTCTGTCTCTGTGTCTCTGTCTCTGTGTCTCTGTCTCTGTGTCTCTGTCTCTGTGTCTCTGTCTCTGTGTCTCTGTCCCTGTGTCTCTATCTCTGTGTTTCCGTCTCTGTGTCTCTGTCACTGTGTCTCTGTCTCTGTGTCTCTGTGTCTCTGTGTCTCTGTGTCTCTGTGTCTCTGTGTCTCTGTCTCTGTGTCTCTGTCTCTGTGTCTCTGTCTCTGTGTCTCTGTCTCTGTGTCTCTGTCTCTGTGTCTCTGCCTCTGTGTCTCTGTCTCTGTGTCTCTGTCTCTGTTTCTCTGTCTCTGTGTCTCTGCCCTAGTGTCTCTGCCCTAGTGTCTCTGTCTCTGTGTCTCAGTCTCTGTGTCTCTGTCTCTGTGCCCGTGTCTCCGTATCTGCGTCTCTGTTTCTGTGTCTATGTCTCTGTGTCTCTGTCTCTCTGTCTCTGTCTCTGTGTCTCTGCCTCCGTGTCTCTGTCTCTGTGTCCCTGTCTCTGTGTTTCCGTTTCTGTGTCTCTGTCACTGTGTCTCTGTCTCTGTGTCTCTATCTCTGAGTCCTTGCCCCTATGTCGCTGTCTCTGTATCTCTGTCCCTATGTCTCCGTCTCTGTGTCTCTCTCTCTCTGTGTCTCTGTCGACGTTATCTGTCTCCTGTCTCTGTCGATTTGTGTCCGTCTCTGTGTCTCTGTCTCTCTCTCTCTCTCTGTGTCCCTGTCTCCGTGTCTCTGTCTCTGTGTCTCTGTCTCTGTGTCTCTGCCTCTGTGTCTCTGTATCTCTGTCTCTTTGTCTCTGTCTCTGTGTCTCTGCCTCTGTGTCTCCGTCTCTGTGTTTCTGTCTCTGTGTCTCTGTCTCTGTGCCTCTGTCCCCGTCTCTGTGTCTCTGTCGCTGTGTCGCCGTCTCTGCGTTTCTGTCTCTGTGTGTCTGTCTCTGTGTCTCCGTCTCTGTGTCTATGTCTCTGTGTCTCTGTCTCTCTGTTTCTGTCTCTGTGTCTCTGCCTCCGTGTCTCTGTCCCTGTGTCCCTGTCTCTGTGTTTCTGTCTTTATGTCTCTGTCTCTGTGTCTCTGTCTCTGAGAACCTGTCGCTGTGTCTCTGTCTCTGTCTCTGTCTCTGTGTCTCTGTCTCTGTGTCTCGGTCTCTGTGTCTCCGTCTCTGTGTCCCTGTCTCTGTGTTTCTGTCTCTGTGTCCTTGTCTCAGTGTCTCTGTCTCCGTGTCCCTGTCTCTTTGTCTCTGTCTCCGTCCCTGTGTCTCCGTCTCTGTGTTTCTGTCTCTGTGTCTCTGTCTCTGTGTCTCTGTCTCTGTCTCTCTGTCTCTGTGTCCCTGCCGCTGGGTCTCTGTCTCTGTGACTCTGTCTCGGTGTCTCTGTCTGTGTGTCCCTGTCTCTGTGTTTCCGTCTCTGTGTCTCTGTCACTGTGTCTCTGTCTCTGTGTCTCTATCTCTGAGTCCTTGCCCCTATGTCCCTGTATCTGTATCTCTGTCCCTATGTCTCCGTCTCTGTCGCTCTGTCTCTGTGTGTGCGTCTCTGTGTCTGTCCCTGTGTGTGTGTCTCTGTCTCTGTCTCTGTCTCTGTCTCTGTCTCTGTTTCTCTTTCTCTTTGTCTCTGTCTCTGTCTCTGTCTCTGTTTCTCTTTCTCTGTGTCTCTGTCTCTGTGTCTCTGTCCCTGTGTCTCCGTCTCTGTGTCTCTCTCTCTCTGTGTCTCTGTCGACGTTATCTGTCTCTGTGTCTCTGTCTCTGTGTCTCTGTCGATTTGTGTCCGTCTCTGTGTCTCTGTCTCTCTCTCTCTCTGTGTCCCTGTCTCCGTGTCTCTGTCTCTGTGTCTCTGTCTATGTGTCTCTGTCTCTATGTCCCTGTCTCCGTCTCTGTTTCTCTTTCCCTGTGTCTCTGTGTCTCTCTCTCTGTGTCTCTGTCTCTGTGTCTCTGTCTCTGTGTCTCTCTCTCTGTGTCTCTGTCTCTGTGTCTCTGTCTCTGTCTCTGTCTCTGTGTCCCTGTCTCTGAGTCGTTGTCTCTATGTCGGTGTCTCTGTGTCTCTGTCTCTGTGTCTCTGTCTCTCTGTCTCTGTCTCTGTGTCTCTGTCTCTGTGTCTCTGTCTCTGTGTCTCTGTCTCTGTGTCTCTGTCTCTGTGTCTCTGTCTCTGTGTCTCTGTCTCTGTGTCTCTGTCTCTGTGTCTCTGTGTCTCTGTCTCTGTGTCTCTGTCTCTGTGTCTCTGTCTCTGTGTCTCTGTCTCTGTGCCCTGTCTGTACGTCTCTGTCCCTGTGTCTCTGTCTCTGTGTCTCTGTCTCTGTGTCTCGGTCTCTGTGTCTCCGTCTCTGTGTCCCTGTCTCTGTGTTTCTGTCTCTGTGTCCCTGTCTCAGTGTCTCTGTCTCCGTGTCCCTGTCTCTTTGTCTCTGTCTCCGTCCCTGTGTCTCCGTCTCTGTGTTTCTGTCTCTGTGTCTCTGTCTCTGTGTCTCTGTCTCTGTCTCTCTGTCTCTGTGTCCCTGCCGCTGGGTCTCTGTCTCTGTGACTCTGTCTCGGTGTCTCTGTCTGTGTGTCCCTGTCTCTGTGTTTCCGTCTCTGTGTCTCTGTCCCTGTGTCTCTGTCTCTGTGTCTCTGTCTCTGTGTCTGTTTCTCTTTCTCTGTGTCTCTGTCTCTGTTTCACTTTCTCTGTGTCTCTGTCTCTGTGTCTCTGTCCCTGTGTCTCCGTCTCTGTTTCTCCCTCTCTCTGTGTCTCTGTCGACGTTATCTGTCTCTGTGTCTCTGTGTCTGTGTCTCTGTCCATTTGTGTCCGTCTCTGTGTCTCTGTCTCTCTCTCTCTCTGTATCCCTGTCTCCGTGTCTCTGTCTCTGTGTCTCTGTCTATGTGTCGCTGTCTCTATGTCTCTGTCTCTGTCTCTGTTTCTCTCTCTCTGTGTCTCTGTCTCTGTGTCTCTGCCTCTGTGTCTCTGTATCTCTGTCTCTTTGTCTCTGTCTTTGTGTCTCTGCCTCTGTGTCTCCGTCTCTGTGTTTCTGTCTCTGTGTCTCTGTCTCTGTGCCTCTGTCTCCGTCTCTGTGTCTCTGTCTCTGTGTCTCTGTCGCTGTGTCGCCGTCTCTGTGTTTCTGTCTCTGTGTCTGTGTCTCTGTGTCTCCGTCTCTATGTCTATGTCTCTGTGTCTCTGTCTCTCTGTTTCTGTCTCTGTGTCTCTGCCTCTGTGTCTCTGTCTCTGTGTCTCTGTCCATTTGTGTCCGTCTCCGTGTCTCTGTCTCTCCCTCTCTCTGTGTCCCTGTCTCCGTGTCTCTGTCTCTCCCTCTCTCTGTGTCCCTGTCTCCGTGTCTCTGTCTCTGTGTCTCTGTCTCTGTGTCTCTGTCTCTGTGTCTCTGTCTCTGTGTCTCTGTCTCTGTGTATCTGTCTCTGTGTCTCTGTCTCTGTGTCTCTGTCGCTGAGTCGCCGTCTCTGTGTCTCTGTCTCTGTGTCTCTGTCTCTGTGTGTGTGTCTCTGTGTCTGTCCCTGTGTATGTGTCTCTGCCTCTGAGTCTCTGTCCCTGTGTCTCCGTCTCTGTGTCTCTCTCTCTCTGTGTCTCTTGCGACGTTATCTGTCTGTGTGTCTCTGTCTCTGTCTCTGTGTGTGTGTCTCTGTGTCTGTCCCTGTGTATGTGTCTCTGTCTCTGAGTCTCTGTCCCTGTGTCTCCGTCTCTGTGTCTCTCTCTCTCTGTGTCTCTTGCGACGTTATCTGTCTCTGTGTCTCTGTCCATTTGTGTCCGTCTCTGTGTCTCTGTCTCTCTCTCTCTCTGTGTCCCTGTCTCCGTGTCTCTGTCTCTGTGTCTCTGTCTATGTGTCTCTGTCTCTATGTCTCTGTCTATGTCTCTGTTTCTCTTTCTCTGTGTCTCTGTGTCTCTGTCTCTGTGTCTCTGCCTCTGTGTCTCTGTGTCTCTGTATCTCTGTCTCTGTGTCTCTGTCTCTGTGTCTCTGTCTCTGTGTGTCTGTCTCTGTGTCTCTGTCTCTGTGTCTCTGTGTCTCTGTCTCTGTGTCTCTCTCTCTGTGTCTCTGTCTCTATGTCTATGTATGTCTGTATCTCTGCCTCTGTGTCTCTGTCTCTGTGTCTCTGTCTCTGTCTCTGTTTCTGTGTCTCTGTCTCTGTCTCTGTCTCTGTGTCTCTGTCTCTGTGCCTCTGTCTCTGTGTTTCTGTCTCTGTGTCTCTGTCTCTGTGTCTCTGCCTCTGTGTCTCTGTCTCTGTGTCTCTGTCCATTTGTGTCCGTCTCCGTGTCTCTGTCTCTCCCTCTCTCTGTGTCCCTGTCTCCGTGTCTCTGTCTCTCCCTCTCTCTGTGTCCCTGTCTCCGTGTCTCTGTCTCTGTGTCTCTGTCTCTGTGTCTCTGTCTCTGTGTCTCTGTCTCTGTGTCTCTGTCTCTGTGTATCTGTCTCTGTGTCTCTGTCTCTGTGTCTCTGTCGCTGAGTCGCCGTCTCTGTGTCTCTGTCTCTGTGTCTCTGTCTCTGTGTGTGTGTCTCTGTGTCTGTCCCTGTGTATGTGTCTCTGCCTCTGAGTCTCTGTCCCTGTGTCTCCGTCTCTGTGTCTCTCTCTCTCTGTGTCTCTTGCGACGTTATCTGTCTGTGTGTCTCTGTCTCTGTCTCTGTGTGTGTGTCTCTGTGTCTGTCCCTGTGTATGTGTCTCTGTCTCTGAGTCTCTGTCCCTGTGTCTCCGTCTCTGTGTCTCTCTCTCTCTGTGTCTCTTGCGACGTTATCTGTCTCTGTGTCTCTGTCCATTTGTGTCCGTCTCTGTGTCTCTGTCTCTCTCTCTCTCTGTGTCCCTGTCTCCGTGTCTCTGTCTCTGTGTCTCTGTCTATGTGTCTCTGTCTCTATGTCTCTGTCTATGTCTCTGTTTCTCTTTCTCTGTGTCTCTGTGTCTCTGTCTCTGTGTCTCTGCCTCTGTGTCTCTGTGTCTCTGTATCTCTGTCTCTGTGTCTCTGTCTCTGTGTCTCTGTCTCTGTGTGTCTGTCTCTGTGTCTCTGTCTCTGTGTCTCTGTGTCTCTGTCTCTGTGTCTCTCTCTCTGTGTCTCTGTCTCTATGTCTATGTATGTCTGTATCTCTGCCTCTGTGTCTCTGTCTCTGTGTCTCTGTCTCTGTCTCTGTTTCTGTGTCTCTGTCTCTGTCTCTGTCTCTGTGTCTCTGTCCATTTGTGTCCGTCTCTGTGTCTCTGTCTCACTCTCTCTCTGTGTCCCTGTCTCCGTGTCTCTGTCTCTGTGTTTCTGTATCTGTGTCTCTGTCTCTGTCTCTGTCTCTGTGTCTCTGTCTCTGAGTCTTTGCCCCTATGTCCCTGTCACTGTATCTCTGTGCCTATGTCTCCGTCTCTGTGGCTCTGTCTCTGTGTCTCTGTCTCTGTCTCTGTGTGTGTGTCTCTGTGTCTGTCCCTGTGTATGTGTCTCTGTCTCTGAGTCTCTGTCCCTGTGTCTCCGTCTCTGTGTGTCTCTCTCTCTGTGTCTCTTGCGACGTTATCTGTCTCTGTGTCTCTGTCCATTTGTGTCCGTCTCTGTGTCTCTGTCTCTCTCTCTCTTTGTGTCCCTGTCTCCGTGTCTCTGTCTCTGTGTCTCTGTCTCTGTGTCTCTGTCTATGTGTCTCTGTCTCTATGTCTCTGTCTCTGTCTCTGTGTGTGTGTCTCTGTGTCTGTCCCTATGTATGTGTCTCTGTCTCTGCGTCTCTGTCCCTGTGTCTCCGTCTCTGTGTCTCTCTCTCTCTGTGTCTCTTGCGACGTTATCTGTCTCTGTGTCTCTGTCCATTTGTGTCCGTCTCTGTGTCTCTGTCTCTCTCTCTCTTTGTGTCGCTGTCTCCGTGTCTCTGTCTCTGTGTCTCTGTCTATGTGTCTCTGTCTCTATGTCCATGCCTCTGTCTCTGTTTCTCTTTCCCTGTGTCTCTGTGTCTCTGTCTCTGTGTCTCTGCCTCTGTGTCTCCGTCTCCGTGTTTCTGTCTCTGTGTCTCTGTGTCTCTGTCTCTGTGTCTCTGTCGCTGAGTCGCCTTCTCTGTGTCTCTGTCTCTGTGTCTCTGTCTCTGTGTCTCTGTCTCTGTCTCTGTGTCTCTGTCTCTGTGTCTCTGTCTCTGTGTCTCTGTCTCTGTGTCTCTGTCTCTGTGTCTCTGTCTCTGTGTCTCTGTCTCTGTGTCTCTGTCTCTGTGTCTCTCTCTCTGCGTCTCTGTCTCTGTGTCTCTGTCTCTGTGTCTCTGTCTCTGTGTCTCTGTCTCTGTGTGCCTGTCTCTGTGTCCCTGTCTCTGTGTCTCTGTCTCTATGTCTCTGTCTCTGTGTCTCTGTCTCTGTGTCTCTGTCTCTGTGTCTCTGACTCTGTGTCTCTGTCTCTGTGTCTCTGACTCTGTGTCTCTGTCTCTGTGTCTCTGTCTCCGTGTCCCTGTCTCTGTGTCCCTGTCTCTGTGTCTCTGTCTCTGTGTCTCTGTCTCTGTGTCTCTGTCTCTGTGTCTCTGTCTCTGTGTCTCTGTCTCTGTGTCTCTGTCTCTGTGTCTCTGTCTCTGTGTCTCTGTCTCTGTGTCTCTGTCTCTGTGTCTCTGTCTCTGTGTCTCTGTCTCTGTGTCTCTGTCTCTGTCTCTCTGTCTCTGTGTATCTGTCCCTGTGTCTCTGTCTCTGTGTCTCTGTCTCTATGTCTCTGTCTCTGTCTCCGTTTCTCTTTCTCTGTGTCTCTGTCTCTGTGTCTCTGTCCCTGTGTCTCCGTCTTTGTGTCTCTGTCCCTGTGTCTCCGTCTCTGTGTCACTATGTCTATGTCTGTGTCTCTGTGTCTCTGTGTCTGTGTCTCCGTCTCTGTCTCTGTCCCTGTGTCTCTGTCTCTGTGTCTCTGTCTCTATGTCTCTGTCTCTGTCTCCGTTTCTCTTTCTCTGTGTCTCTGTCTCTGTGTCTCTGTCCCTGTGTCTCCGTCTTCGTGTCTCTGTCCCTGTGTCTCCGTCTCTGTGTCACTATGTCTATGTCTGTGTCTCTGTGTCTCTGTGTCTGTGTCTCCGTCTCTGTCTCTGTCTCTGTCTCTGTGTCTCTGTCTCTGTGTCTCTGTCTCTGTGTCTCTGCCCCTGTGTCTCTGCCTCTGTCTCTGTCTCTGTCTCTGTGTCTCTGTCTCTGAGCCTCTGTCTGTATGTCCCAGGGTCTGTGTATCTGTCCCTATGTCTCTGTGTCTGTGTCTCTGTCCCTGTGGATCTGTCTCTGTGTATCTGTCTCTGTGTCTCTGTCCCTGTGTCTCTGCCTCTGAATCTCTGTATCTTTGTCCCTGTCTCTGTGTCTCTGTCCCTGTGTCTCCGTCTTTGTGTCTCTGTCCCTGTGTGTGTGTCTCTGTCTCTGTGTCTCCGTCTCGGTCTCTGTCTCTGTTTCTCTTTCTCTGTGTCTCTGTCTCTATGTCTGTGTCTCTGTGTCTGTGTCTCTGTCTCTGTCTCTGTCTCCGTGTCTCTGTCTCTGTGTCCCTGTCTCTGTGTCTCTGCCTCTGTGTCTCTGTCCCTGTGTCTCTGTCCCTGTGGCTATGTCTCTGTCTCTGTCTGTGTCTCTGGCTCCGAGTCTCTGTCTCTATGTCCCTGTCTCTGTGTCTCTGTCCCTATGTCTCCGTCTCTGTGTCTCTGTCCCTGTGGCTCTATCTCTGTATCTGTCTCTGTGTCTCTGTCCCTGTGTCTCTGCCTCTGAATCTCTGTATCTTTGTCCCTATCTCTGTGTCTCTGTCCCTGTGTCTCCGTCTCTGTGTCTCTGTCCCTGTGCATCCACCTCTGTGTCACTGTCTCTGTGTCTCTGTCTCCGTGTCTCCGTCTCTGTGCCTCTGTCTCCGTCTCTGTGCCTCTGTCTCCGTCTCTGTGTCTTTGTCTCTGTGTCCCTGTCGCTGTGTCTCCGTTCCAGAGTCTCGGTCTCTATGTCTCGGTGTCTCTGGCTCTGTCCACGTGTCTCCTCCTCCGTCTCTCTGTCTCTTCGTCTCTGTCTCTGTGTCTCTGTCTCTGTCTCTGTGTCTCTGTCTCTGTGTCTCGGTCTCTATGTCTCTGTATCTCTGTATCTCTGCCTCTGTGTCTCTGTCTCTGTCTCTGTGTGTGTGTGTCTCTGTGTCTGTCCCTGTGTGTGTGTCTCTGTCTCTGAGTCTCTGTCTCTTTGTCTCTGTATGTCTGTATCTCTGCCTCTTTGTCTCTGTCTCTGTGTCTCTCTCTCTGTGTCTCTGTCTCTATGTCTCTGTATGTCTGTATCTCTGCCTCTGTGTCTCTGTCTCTGGGACTCTGTCTCTGTGTCTCTGTCTCTGTGTCTCTGTCTCTGTGTCTCTGTCTCTGTGTCTCTGTCTCTGTGTCTCTGTCTCTGTGTCTCTGTCTCTGTGTCTCTGTCTCTGTCTCTCTGTCTCTGTGTATCTGTCCCTGTGTCTCTGTCTCTGTGTCTCTGTCTCTATCTCTGTCTCTGTCTGTGTCTCTGTTTCTCTTTCTCTGTGTCTCTGTCTCTGTGTCACTCTCTCTGTGTCTCTGTCTCTATGTCTCTGTATGTCTGTATCTCTGCCTCTTTGTCTCTGTCTCTGTGTCTCTCTCTCTGTGTCTCTGTCTCTATGTCTCTGTATGTCTGTATCTCTGCCTCTGTGTCTCTGTCTCTGGGACTCTGTCTCTGTGTCTCTGTCTCTGTGTCTCTGTCTCTGTGTCTCTGTCTCTGTGTCTCTGTCTCTGTGTCTCTGTCTCTGTGTCTCTGTCTCTGTGTCTCTGTATCTCTGTCTCTGTCTCTGCGTCTCTGTCTCTGTGTCTCTCTCTCTGCGTCTCTGTCTCTGTGTCTCTGTCTCTGTGTCTCTGTCTCTGTGTCTCTGTCTCTGTGTGCCTGTCTCTGTGTCCCTGTCTCTGTGTCTCTGTCTCTATGTCTCTGTCTCTGTGTCTCTGTCTCTGTGTCTCTGTCTCTGTGTCTCTGACTCTGTGTCTCTGTCTCTGTGTCTCTGACTCTGTGTCTCTGTCTCTGTCTCTGAGTCTCTGTCTCTTTGTCTCTGTCTCTGTGTCTCTGTCTCTGTGTCTCAGTCTTTGTGTCTCTGTCTCTGTGTCTCTGTGTCTCTGTCTCTGTGTCTCTGTGTCTCTGTCTCTGTGTCTCTCTCTCTGTGTCTCTGTCTCTATGTCTCTGTGTCTCTGTCTCTGTGTCTCTGTCTCTGTGTCTCTGTCTCTGTGTCTCTGCCTCTGTCTCTGTCTCTATCTCTGTCTCTGTCTGTGTCTCTGTTTCTCTTTCTCTGTGTCTCTGTCTCTGTGTCACTCTCTCTGTGTCTCTGTCTCTATATCTCTGTATGTCTGTATCTCTGCCTCTTTGTCTCTGTCTCTGTGTCTCTCTCTCTGTGTCTCTGTCTCTATGTCTCTGTATGTCTGTATCTCTGCCTCTGTGTCTCTGTCTCTGGGACTCTGTCTCTGTGTCTCTGTCTCTGTGTCTCTGTCTCTGTGTCTCTGTCTCTGTGTCTCTGTCTCTGTGTCTCTGTCTCTGTGTCTCTGTCTCTGTGTCTCTGTATCTCTGTCTCTGTCTCTGCGTCTCTGTCTCTGTGTCTCTGTCTCTGTGTCTCTGTCTCTGTGTCTCTGTCTCTGTGTCTCTGTCTCTGTGTCTCTGTCTCTGTGTCTCAGTCTTTGTGTCTCTGTCTCTGTGTCTCTGTGTCTCTGTCTCTGTGTCTCTGTGTCTCTGTCTCTGTGTCTCTCTCTCTGTGTCTCTGTCTCTATGTCTCTGTATGTCTGTATCTCTGCCTCTGTGTCTCTGTCTCTGTGTCTCTGTCTCTGTCTCTGTCTCTGTGTCTCTGTCTCTGTGTCTTTGCCCCTATGTCCCAGTCTCTGTATCTCTGTCCCTATGTCTCCGTCTCTGTGGCGCTGTCTCTGTGTCTCTGTCTCTGTCTCTGTGTGTGTGTCTCTGTGTCTGTCCCTGTGTATGTGTCTCTGTCTCTGAGTCTCTGTCCCTGTGTCTCCGTCTCTGTGTCTCTCTCTCTCTGTGTCTCTTGCGACGTTATCTGTCTCTGTGTCTCTGTCCATTTGTGTCCGTCTCTGTGTCTCTGTCTCTCTCTCTCTCTGTGTCCCTGCCTCCGTGTCTCTGTCTCTGTGTCTCTGTCTATGTGTCTCTGTCTCTATGTCTCTGTCTATGTCTCTGTTTCTCTTTCTCTGTGTCTCTGTGTCTCTGTCTCTGTGTCTCTGCCTCTGTGTCTCTGTGTCTCTGTATCTCTGTCTCTGTGTCTCTGTCTCTGTGTCTCTGTCTCTGTGTCTCTGTCTCTGTGTCTCTGTCTCTGTGTCTCTGTGTCTCTGTCTCTGTGTCTCTCTCTCTGTGTCTCTGTCTCTATGTCTCTGTATGTCTGTATCTCTGCCTCTGTGTCTCTGTCTCTGTGTCTCTGTCTCTGTCTCTGTTTCTGTGTCTCTGTCTCTGTCTCTGTCTCTGTGTCTCTGTCCATTTGTGTCCGTCTCTGTGTCTCTGTCTCACGCTCTCTCTGTGTCCCTGTCTCCGTGTCTCTGTCTCTGTGTTTCTGTCTCTGTGTCTCTGTCTCTGTCTCTGTCTCTGTGTCTCTGTCTCTGAGTCTTTGCCCCTATGTCCCTGTCTCAGTATCTCTGTCCCTATGTCTCCGTCTCTGTGGCTCTGTCTCTGTGTCTCTCTCTCTGTCTCTGTGTGTGTGTCTCTGTGTCTGTCCCTGTGTATGTGTCTCTGTCTCTGAGTCTCTGTCCCTGTGTCTCCGTCTCTGTGTCTCTCTCTCTCTGTGTCTCTTGCGACGTTATCTGTCTCTGTGTCTCTGTCCATTTGTGTCCGTCTCTGTGTCTCTGTCTCTCTCTCTCTCTGTGTCCCTGTCTCCGTGTCTCTGTCTCTGTGTCTCTGTCTATGTGTCTCTGTCTCTATGTTTCTGTCTATGTCTCTGTTTCTCTTTCTCTGTGTCTCTGTGTCTCTGTCTCTGTGTCTCTGCCTCTGTGTCTCTGTGTCTCTGTATCTCTGTCTCTGTGTCTCTGTCTCTGTGTCTCTACCTCTATGTCTCTGTATGTCTGTATCTCTGCCTCTGTGTCTCTGTCTCTGTGTCTCTGTCTCTGTGTCTCTGTCTCTGTGTCTCTGTCTCTGTGTCTCTGTCTCTGTGTCTCTGTCTCGGTGTCTCTGTCTCTGTGTCCCTGTCTCTGTGTCTCTGTCTCTGTGTCTCTGTCTCTGTGTGCCTGTCTCTGTGTTTCCGTCTCTGTGTCTCTGTCACGGTGTCTCTGTCTCTGTGTCTCTGTCTCTGAGTCCTTGCCCCTATATCCCTGTCTCTGTATCTCTGTCCCTATGTCTCCGTCTCTGTGGCTCTGTCTCTGTGTCTCTGTCTCTGTGTGTGTGTCTCTGTGTCTGTCCCTGTGTGTGTCTCTGTCTCTGAGTCTCTGTCTCTGTGTCTCTGTCTCTGTCTCTGTCTCTGTCTCTGTCTCTGTTTCTCTATCTCTGTGTCTCTGTCTCTGTCTCTGTTTCTCTTTCTCTGTGTCTCTGTCTCTGTGTCTCTGTCCCTGTGTCTCCGTCTCTGTGTTTCTCTCTCTCTGTGTCTCTGTCGACGTTATCTGTCTCTGTGTCTCTGTCTCTGTGTCTCTGTCGATTTGTGTCCGTCTCTGTGTCTCTGTCTCTCTCTCTCTCTCTGTGTCCCTGTCTCCGTGTCTCTGTCTCTGTGTCTCTGTCTCTATGTCTCTGTCTCTGTCTCTGTTTCTCTTTCTCTGTGTCACTCTCTCTGTGTCTCTGTCTCTATGTCTCTGTATGTCTGTATCTCTGCCTCTTTGTCTCTGTCTCTGTGTCTCTCTCTCTGTGTCTCTGTCTCTATGTCTCTGTATGTCTGTATCTCTGCCTCTGTGTCTCTGTCTCTGTGCCTCTGTCTCCGTCCCTGTGTATCTGTCGCTGTGTCGCCGTCTCTGTGTCTCTGTCTCTGTGTCTCCGTCTCTGTGTCTCTGTCTCTGTGTCTCTGTCTCTGTGTCTCTGTCTCTGTGTCTCTGTCTCTGTGTCTCTGTCTCTGTGCCTCTGTCTCGGTGTCTCGGTCTCTGTGTCTCTGTCTCTGTGTCTCTGTCTCTGTGTCTCCTTCTCTGTGTCTCTGTCTCTGTGTGTATGTCTCTTTGTCTCTGTCCCTGTGTCACAGTCTCTGTGTCTCCGTATTTGCGTCTCAGTCTCTATGTCTCTGTCTCTGTCTCTGTCTCTGTTTCTCTTTCTCTGTGTCTCTGTCTCTGTGTCTCTGCCCTAGTGTCTCTGTCTCTGTGTCTCTGTCTCTGAGAATCTGTCTCTGTGTCTCTGTCTCTGTCGCTGTCTCTGTGTCTCTGTGTCTCTGTCTCTGTGTCTCGGTCTCTGTGCCTCCGTCTCTGTGACCCAGTCTCTGTGTCTCTGTCTCTGTGTCTCGGTCTCTGTGTCTCTGTCTCCGTGTCTCTGTCTCTGTGTCTCTGCCCTAGTGTCTCTGTCTCTGTGTCTCTGTCTCTGAGAATCTGTCTCTGTGTCTCTGTCTCTGTCTCTGTGTCTCTGTGTCTCTGTCTCTGTGTCTCGGTCTCTGTGCCTCCGTCTCTGTGTCCCAGTCTCTGTGTTTCTGTCTCTGTGTCCCTGTCTCAGTGTCTCTGTCTCCGTGTCTCTGTCTCTTTGTCTCTGTCTCCGTCCCTGTATCTCTGTCTCTGTGTCTCCGTCTCTGTGTCTCTGTCTCTGTGTCTCGGTCTCTGTGTCTCCGTCTCTGTGTCCCTGTCTCTGTGTTTCTGTCTCTGTGTCCCTGTCTCAGTGTCTCTGTCTCCGTGTCTCTGTCTCTTTGTCTCTGTCCCCGTCCCTGTGTCTCTGTCTCTGTGTCTCCGTCTCTGTGTCTCCGTCTCTGTGTCTCTGTCTCTGTGTCTCTGTCTCTGTGTCTCTGTCTCTGTGTCTCTGTCTCTGTGTCTCTCTCTCTGTGTCTCTGTCTCTATGTCTCTGTCTCTGTGTCTCTGTCTCTGTGTCTCTGTCACTGTGTCTCCGTCTTCGTGTCTCTGTCCCTGTGTCTCCGACTCTGTATCACTGTCTCTATGTCTGTGCCTCTGTGTCTCTGTGTCTGTGTCTCTGTCACCGTCTCTATGCCTCTGTTTCTATGTCTCTGTCTCTGTGTCTCTGTCTCCGTGTCTCTGTCTCTGTGTCCGTGTCTCTGTGTCTCTGTCACTGTGTCTCTGTCTCTGCGTCTCTGCCTCTGTGTATCGGTCTCTGTGTCTCTGTCTCTGTGTCTCTGTCTCCATGTCTCTGTCTCTGTCTCTGTCTCTGTTTCTCTTTCTCTGTGTCTCTGTCTCTGTGTCTCTGTCCCTGTGCCCGGTCTTCCTGTCTCTGTCCCTGTGTCTCCGTCTCTGTGTCTCCGTCTCTGTGTCTCTGTCTCTGTGTCCCTGTCTCTGTGTCTCTGTCTCTGTGTCTCTGTCTCTGTGTCTCTGTCTCCATGTCTCTGTCTCTGTCTCTGTCTCTGTTTCTCTTTCTCTGTGTCTCTGTTTCTGTGTCTCTGTGGCTCTGTCTCTGTGTCTCTCTCTCTGTGTCTCTGTCTCTATGTCTCTGTATGTCTGTATCTCTGCCTCTGTGTCTCTGTCTCTGTGTCTCTGTCTCTGTCTCTGTGTCTCTGTCTCTGTCTCTGTCTCTGTGTCTCTGTCCATTTGTGTGCGTCTCTGTGTCTCTGTCTCACTCTCTCTCTGTGTCCCTGTCTCCGTGTCTCTGTCTCTGTGTTTCTGTCTCTGTGTCTCTGTCTCTGTCTCTGTCTCTGTGTCTCTGTCTCTGAGTCTTTGCCCCTATGTCCCTGTCTCTGTATCTCTGTCCCTATGTCTCCGTCTCTGTGGCTCTGTCTCTGTGTCTCAGTCTCTGTCTCTGTGTGTGTGTCTCTGTGTCTGTCCCTGTGTATGTGTCTCTGTCTCTGAGTCTCTGTCCCTGTGTCTCCGTCTCTGTGTCTCTCTCTCTCTGTGTCTCTTGCGACGTTATCTGTCTCTGTGTCTCTGTCCATTTGTGTCCGTCTCTGTGTCTCTGTCTCTCTCTCTCTCTGTGTCCCTGTCTCCGTGTCTCTGTCTCTGTGTCGCTGTCTATGTGTCTCTGTCTCTATGTCTCTGTCTATGTCTCTGTTTCTCTTTCTCTGTGTCTCTGTGTCTCTGTCTCTGTGTCTCTGCCTCTGTGTCTCTGTGTCTCTGTATCTCTGTCTCTGTGTCTCTGTCTCTGTGTCTCTACCTCTATGTCTCTGTATGTCTGTATCTCTGCCTCTGTGTCTCTGTCTCTGTGTCTCTGTCTCTGTGTCTCTGTCTCTGTGTGTGTGTCTCTGTGTCTGTCCCTGTGTGTGTCTCTGTCTCTGAGTCTCTGTCTCTGTGTCTCTGTCTCTGTCTCTGTCTCTGTCTCTGTCTCTGTTTCTCTATCTCTGTGTCTCTGTCTCTGTCTCTGTTTCACTTTCTCTGTGTCTCTGTCTCTGTGTCTCTGTCCCTGTGTCTCCGTCTCTGTGTCTCTCTCTCTCTGTGTCTCTGTCGACGTTATCTGTCTCTGTGTCTCTGTCTCTGTGTCTCTGTCGATTTGTGTCCGTCTCTGTGTCTCTGTCTCTCTCTCTCTCTCTGTGTCCCTGTCTCCGTGTCTCTGTCTCTGTGTCTCTGTCTCTATGTCTCTGTCTCTGTCTCTGTTTCTCTTTCTCTGTGTCTCTGTCTCTGTGTCTCTGTCTCTGTGTCTCTGTCTCTGTCTCTCTGTCTCTGTGTCTCTGTCTCTGTGTCTCTGTCTCTGTGTCTCTGTTTCTGTGTCTCTGTGGCTCTGTCTCTGTGTCTCTCTCTCTGTGTCTCTGTCTCTATGTCTCTGTATGTCTGTATCTCTGCCTCTGTGTCTCTGTCTCTGTGTCTCTGTCTCTGTCTCTGTGTCTCTGTCTCTGTCTCTGTCTCTGTGTCTCTGTCCATTTGTGTGCGTCTCTGTGTCTCTGTCTCACTCTCTCTCTGTGTCCCTGTCTCCGTGTCTCTGTCTCTGTGTTTCTGTCTCTGTGTCTCTGTCTCTGTCTCTGTCTCTGTGTCTCTGTCTCTGAGTCTTTGCCCCTATGTCCCTGTCTCTGTATCTCTGTCCCTATGTCTCCGTCTCTGTGGCTCTGTCTCTGTGTCTCAGTCTCTGTCTCTGTGTGTGTGTCTCTGTGTCTGTCCCTGTGTATGTGTCTCTGTCTCTGAGTCTCTGTCCCTGTGTCTCCGTCTCTGTGTCTCTCTCTCTCTGTGTCTCTTGCGACGTTATCTGTCTCTGTGTCTCTGTCCATTTGTGTCCGTCTCTGTGTCTCTGTCTCTCTCTGTCTCCGTGTCTCTGTCTCTGTGTCTCTGTCTCTGTGTCTCTGCCCTAGTGTCTCTGTCTCTGTGTCTCTGTCTCTGAGAATCTGTCTCTGTGTCTCTGTCTCTGTCTCTGTCTCTGTGTCTCTGTGTCTCGGTCTCTGTGCCTCCGTCTCTGTGACCCAGTCTCTGTGTCTCTGTCTCTGTGTCTCTGTCTCTGTGTCTCTGTCTCTGTGTCTCTGTCACTGTGTCTCTGTCTCTGTGTCTCTGTGTCTCTGTCTCTGTGTCTCTGTCTCTGTGTCTCTGTCTCTGTGTTTCCGTCTCTGTGTCTCTGTGTCTCTGTCTCTGTGTCTCTGTCTCTGTGTCTCTGTCCCTGTGCCCGGTCTTCCCGTCTCTGTCCCTGTGTCTCCGTCTCTGTGTCTCCGTCTCTGTGTCTCTGTATCTGTGTCCCTGTCTCTGTGTCTCTGTCTCTGTGTCTCTGTCTCTATGTCTCTGTATGTCTGTATCTCTGCCTCTGTGTCTCTGTCTCTGTGTCTGTGTCTCTGTCTCTGTCTCCGTGTCTCTGTCTCTGAGTCTTTGCCTCTATGTCCCTGTCTCTGTATCTCTGTCCCTATGTCTCCGTCTCTGTGGCTCTGTCTCTGTGCCTGTGTCTCTGTCTCCGTGTGTGTGTCTCTGTATCTGTCCCTGTGTGTGTGTCTCTGTCTCTGAGTCTCTGTCTCTGTGTCTCTGTGTCTGTCTCTGTCTCTGTTTCTCTTTCTCTGTGTCTCTGTCTCTGTGTCTCTGTCCCTGTGCCCGGTCTTCCTGTCTCTGTCCCTGTGTCTCCGTCTCTGTGTCTCCGTCTCTGTGTGTCTGTCTCTGTGTCCCTGTCTCTGTGTCTCTGTCTCTGTGTCTCTGTCTTTGTGTCTCTGTCTCCATGTCTCTGTCTCTGTCTCTGTCTCTGTTTCTCTTTCTCTGTGTCTCTGTCTCTGTGTCTCTATCCCTGTGCCCGGTCTTCCTGTCTCTGTCCCTGTGTCTCCGTCTCTGTGTCTCCGTCTCTGTGTCTCTGTATCTGTGTCCCTGTCTCTGTGTCTCTGTCTCTGTGTCTCTGTCTCTGTCTCTGTGTCCCTGTCTCTGTGTCTCTGTCTCTGTGTCTCTGTCTTTGTGTCTCTGTCTCCATGTCTCTGTCTCTGTCTCTGTCTCTGTTTCTCTTTCTCTGTGTCTCTGTCTCTGTGTCTCTATCCCTGTGCCCGGTCTTCCTGTCTCTGTCCCTGTGTCTCCGTCTCTGTGTCTCCGTCTCTGTGTCTCTGTCTCTGTGTCCCTGTCTCTGTGTCTCTGTCTCTGTGTCTCTGTCTCTGTCTCTGTGTCCCTGTCTCTGTGTCTCTGTCTCTGTGTCTCTGTCTTTGTGTCTCTGTCTCCATGTCTCTGTCTCTGTCTCTGTCTCTGTTTCTCTTTCTCTGTGTCTCTGTCTCTGTGTCTCTATCCCTGTGCCCGGTCTTCCTGTCTCTGTCCCTGTGTCTCCGTCTCTGTGTCTCCGTCTCTGTGTCTCTGTCTCTGTGTCCCTGTCTCTGTGTCTCTGTCTCTGTGTCTCTGTCTCTGTCTCTGTGTCTCTGTCTCTGTGTCTCTGTCTCTGTGTCTCTGTCTCTGTGTCTCTGTCTCTGTGTCTCTGTCTCTGTGTCTCTGTCTCTGTGTCTCTGTCTCTGTGTCTCTGTCTCTGTGTCTCTGTGGCTCTGTCTCTGTGTCTCTCTCTCTGTGTCTCTGTCTCTATGTCTCTGTATGTCTGTATCTCTGCCTCTGTGTCTCGGTCTCTGTGTCTCTGTCTCTGTCTCTGTGTCTCTGTCTCTGTCTCTGTCTCTGTGTCTCTGTCCATTTGTGTCCGTCTCTGTGTCTCTGTCTCACTCTCTCTCTGTGTCCCTGTCTCCGTGTCTCTGTCTCTGTGTTTCTGTCTCTGTGTCTCTGTCTCTGTCTCTGTCTCTGTGTCTCTGTCTCTGTGTGTGTGTGTCTGTGTCTGTCCCTGTGTATGTGTCTCTGTCTCTGAGTCTCTGTCCCTGTGTCTCCATCTCTGTGTCTCTCTCTCTCTGTGTCTCTTGCGACGTTATCTGTCTCTGTGTCTCTGTCCATCTGTGTCCGTCTCTGTGTCTCTGTCTCTCTCTCTCTCTGTGTCCCTGTCTCCGTGTCTCTGTCTCTGTGTCTCTGTCTATGTGTCTCTGTCTCTATGTCTCTGTCTATGTCTCTGTTTCTCTTTCTCTGTGTCTCTGTGTCTCTGTCTCTGTGTCTCTGCCTCTGTGTCTCTGTGTCTCTGTATCTCTGTCTCTGTGTCTCTGTCTCTGTGTCTCTACCTCTATGTCTCTGTATGTCTGTATCTCTGCCTCTGTGTCTCTGTCTCTGTGTCTCTGTCTCTGTGTCTCTGTCTCTGTGTCTCTGTCTCTGTGTCTCTGTCTCTGTGTCTCTGTCTCTGTGTCTCTGTCTCTGTGTTTCTGTCTCTGTGTCTCTGTCTCTGTGTCTCTGTCTCTGTGTCTCTGTCTCTGTGTCTCTGTCTCTGTGTCTCGGTCTCTGTGTCTCTGTCTCTGTGTCTCTGTCTCTGTGTCTCCTTCTCTGTGTCTCCGTATTTGCGTCTCGCTCTCTGTGTCTCTGTCTCCGTGTCTCTGTCTCTGTGTCTCTGTCTCTGTGTCTCTGCCCTAGTGTCTCTGTCTCTGTGTCTCTGTCTCTGAGTATCTGTCTCTGTGTCTCTGTCTCTGTCTCTGTCTCTGTGTCTCTGTGTCTCTGTCTCTGTGTCTCGGTCTCTGTGCCTCCGTCTCTGTGACCCAGTCTCTGTGTCTCTGTCTCTGTGTCTCTGTCTCTGTGTCTCTGTCACTGTGTCTCTGTCTCTGAGTCTCTGTCTCTGTGTCTCTGTCTCTGTCTCTGTCTCTGTCTCTGTCTCTGTCTCTGTTTCTCTATCTCTGTGTCTCTGTCTCTGTCTCTGTTTCTCTTTCTCTGTGTCTCTGTCTCTGTGTCTCTGTCCCTGTGTCTCCGTCTCTGTGTCTCTCTCTCTCTGTGTCTCTGTCGACGTTATCTGTCTCTGTGTCTCTGTCTCTGTGTCTCTGTCGATTTGTGTCCGTCTCTGTGTCTCTGACTCTCTCTCTCTCTCTCTGTGTCCCTGTCTCCGTGTCTCTGTCTCTGTGTCTCTGTCTCTATGTCTCTGTCTCTGTCTCTGTTTCTCTTTCTCTGTGTCTCTGTGTCTCTGTCTCTGAGAATCTGTCTCTGTGTCTCTGTCTCTGTCTCTGTCTCTGTGTCTCTGTGTCTCGGTCTCTGTGCCTCCGTCTCTGTGACCCAGTCTCTGTGTCTCTGTCTCTGTGTCTCTGTCTCTGTGTCTCTGTCTCTGTGTCTCTGTCACTGTGTCTCTGTCTCTGTGTCTCTGTGTCTCTGTCTCTGTGTCTCTGTCTCTGTGTCTCTGTCTCTGTGTTTCCGTCTCTGTGTCTCTGTGTCTCTGTCTCTGTGTCTCTGTCTCTGTGTCTCTGTGTCTCTGTGTCTCTGTCTCTGTGTCTCTGTCTCTGCGTCTCTGTCTCTGTGTCTCTGTCTCTGTGCCTCTGTCTCTGTGTCTCTGTCTCTGTTTCTCTGTCTCTGTGTCTCTGCCCTAGTGTCTCTGTCTCTGTGTCTCTGTCTCTGTGCCCGTGTCTCCGTATCTGCGTCTCTGTTTCTGTGTCTATGTCTCTGTGTCTCTGTCTCTCTGTCTCTGTCTCTGTGTCTCTGCCTCCGTGTCTCTGTCTCTGTGTCCCTGTCTCTGTGTTTCTGTCTTTATGTCTCTGTCTCTGTGTCTCTGTCTCTGAGAATCTGTGTCTGTGTCTCTGTCTCTGTCTCTGTCTCTGTGTCTCTGTCTCTGTGTCTCGGTCTCTGTGTCTCCGTCTCTGTGTCCCTGTCTCTGTGTTTCTGTCTCTGTGTCCGTGTCTCAGTGTCTCTGTCTCCGTGTCTCTGTCTCTTTGTCTCTGTCCCCGTCCCTGTGTCTCCGTCTCTGTGTTTCCGTCTCTGTGTCTCCGTCTCTGTGCCTCTGTCTCTGTGTCTCTGTCTCTGTGTCTCTGTCTCTGTGTCTCTCCCTCTGTGTCTCTGTCTCTATGTCTCTGTCTCTGTGTCTCTGTCTCTGTGTCTCTGTCACTGTGTCTCCGTCTTCGTGTCTCTGTCCCTGTGTCTCCGACTCTGTATCACTGTCTCTATGTCTGTGCCTCTGTGTCTCTGTGTCTGTGTCTCTGTCACCGTCTCTATGCCTCTGTTTCTATGTCTCTGTCTCTGTGTCTCTGTCTCTGTGTCTCTGTCTCTGTGTCCCTGTCTCTGTGTCTCTGTCACTGTGTCTATGTCTCTGCGTCTCTGCCTCTGTGTATCGGTCTCTGTGTCTCTGTCTCCGTGTCTCTGTCTCTGTGTCTCTGTCTATGTGTCTCTGTCTCTATGTCTCTGTCTATGTCTCTGTTTCTCTTTCTCTGTGTCTCTGTGTCTCTGTCTCTGTGTCTCTGCCTCTGTGTCTCTGTGTCTCTGTATCTCTGTCTCTGTGTCTCTGTCTCTGTGTCTCTACCTCTATGTCTCTGTATGTCTGTATCTCTGCCTCTGTGTCTCTGTCTCTGTGTCTCTGTCTCTGTGTCTCTGTCTCTGTGTCTCTGTCTCTGTGTCTCTGTCTCTGTGTCTCTGTCTCTGTGTCTCTGTCTCTGTGTTTCTGTCTCTGTGTCTCTGTCTCTGTGTCTCTGTCTCTGTGTCTCTGTCTCTGTGTCTCGGTCTCTGTGTCTCTGTCTCTGTGTCTCTGTCTCTGTGTCTCTGTCTCTGTGTCTCCTTCTCTGTGTCTCCGTATTTGCGTCTCGCTCTCTGTGTCTCTGTCTCCGTGTCTCTGTCTCTGTGTCTCTGTCTCTGTGTCTCTGCCCTAGTGTCTCTGTCTCTGTGTCTCTGTCTCTGAGTATCTGTCTCTGTGTCTCTGTCTCTGTCTCTGTCTCTGTGTCTCTGTGTCTCTGTCTCTGTGTCTCGGTCTCTGTGCCTCCGTCTCTGTGACCCAGTCTCTGTGTCTCTGTCTCTGTGTCTCTGTCTCTGTGTCTCTGTCACTGTGTCTCTGTCTCTGAGTCTCTGTCTCTGTGTCTCTGTCTCTGTCTCTGTCTCTGTCTCTGTCTCTGTCTCTGTTTCTCTATCTCTGTGTCTCTGTCTCTGTCTCTGTTTCTCTTTCTCTGTGTCTCTGTCTCTGTGTCTCTGTCCCTGTGTCTCCGTCTCTGTGTCTCTCTCTCTCTGTGTCTCTGTCGACGTTATCTGTCTCTGTGTCTCTGTCTCTGTGTCTCTGTCGATTTGTGTCCGTCTCTGTGTCTCTGACTCTCTCTCTCTCTCTCTGTGTCCCTGTCTCCGTGTCTCTGTCTCTGTGTCTCTGTCTCTATGTCTCTGTCTCTGTCTCTGTTTCTCTTTCTCTGTGTCTCTGTGTCTCTGTCTCTGAGAATCTGTCTCTGTGTCTCTGTCTCTGTCTCTGTCTCTGTGTCTCTGTGTCTCGGTCTCTGTGCCTCCGTCTCTGTGACCCAGTCTCTGTGTCTCTGTCTCTGTGTCTCTGTCTCTGTGTCTCTGTCTCTGTGTCTCTGTCACTGTGTCTCTGTCTCTGTGTCTCTGTGTCTCTGTCTCTGTGTCTCTGTCTCTGTGTCTCTGTCTCTGTGTTTCCGTCTCTGTGTCTCTGTGTCTCTGTCTCTGTGTCTCTGTCTCTGTGTCTCTGTGTCTCTGTGTCTCTGTCTCTGTGTCTCTGTCTCTGCGTCTCTGTCTCTGTGTCTCTGTCTCTGTGCCTCTGTCTCTGTGTCTCTGTCTCTGTTTCTCTGTCTCTGTGTCTCTGCCCTAGTGTCTCTGTCTCTGTGTCTCTGTCTCTGTGCCCGTGTCTCCGTATCTGCGTCTCTGTTTCTGTGTCTATGTCTCTGTGTCTCTGTCTCTCTGTCTCTGTCTCTGTGTCTCTGCCTCCGTGTCTCTGTCTCTGTGTCCCTGTCTCTGTGTTTCTGTCTTTATGTCTCTGTCTCTGTGTCTCTGTCTCTGAGAATCTGTGTCTGTGTCTCTGTCTCTGTCTCTGTCTCTGTGTCTCTGTCTCTGTGTCTCGGTCTCTGTGTCTCCGTCTCTGTGTCCCTGTCTCTGTGTTTCTGTCTCTGTGTCCGTGTCTCAGTGTCTCTGTCTCCGTGTCTCTGTCTCTTTGTCTCTGTCCCCGTCCCTGTGTCTCCGTCTCTGTGTTTCCGTCTCTGTGTCTCCGTCTCTGTGCCTCTGTCTCTGTGTCTCTGTCTCTGTGTCTCTGTCTCTGTGTCTCTCCCTCTGTGTCTCTGTCTCTATGTCTCTGTCTCTGTGTCTCTGTCTCTGTGTCTCTGTCACTGTGTCTCCGTCTTCGTGTCTCTGTCCCTGTGTCTCCGACTCTGTATCACTGTCTCTATGTCTGTGCCTCTGTGTCTCTGTGTCTGTGTCTCTGTCACCGTCTCTATGCCTCTGTTTCTATGTCTCTGTCTCTGTGTCTCTGTCTCTGTGTCTCTGTCTCTGTGTCCCTGTCTCTGTGTCTCTGTCACTGTGTCTATGTCTCTGCGTCTCTGCCTCTGTGTATCGGTCTCTGTGTCTCTGTCTCGGTGTCTCTGTCTCCATGTCTCTGTCTCTGTCTCTGTCTCTGTTTCTCTTTCTCTGTGTCTCTGTCTCTGTGTCTCTGTCCCTGTGCCCGGTCTTCCCGTCTCTGTCCCTGTGTCTCCGTCTCTGTGTCTCCGTCTCTGTGTCTCTGTATCTGTGTCCCTGTCTCTGTGTCTCTGTCTCTGTGTCTCTGTCTCTATGTCTCTGTATGTCTGTATCTCTGCCTCTGTGTCTCTGTCTCTGTGTCTGTGTCTCTGTCTCTGTCTCCGTGTCTCTGTCTCTGAGTCTTTGCCTCTATGTCCCTGTCTCTGTATCTCTGTCCCTATGTCTCCGTCTCTGTGGCTCTGTCTCTGTGCCTGTGTCTCTGTCTCCGTGTGTGTGTCTCTGTATCTGTCCCTGTGTGTGTGTCTCTGTCTCTGAGTCTCTGTCTCTGTGTCTCTGTGTCTGTCTCTGTCTCTGTTTCTCTTTCTCTGTGTCTCTGTCTCTGTGTCTCTGTCCCTGTGCCCGGTCTTCCTGTCTCTGTCCCTGTGTCTCCGTCTCTGTGTCTCCGTCTCTGTGTGTCTGTCTCTGTGTCCCTGTCTCTGTGTCTCTGTCTCTGTGTCTCTGTCTTTGTGTCTCTGTCTCCATGTCTCTGTCTCTGTCTCTGTCTCTGTTTCTCTTTCTCTGTGTCTCTGTCTCTGTGTCTCTATCCCTGTGCCCGGTCTTCCTGTCTCTGTCCCTGTGTCTCCGTCTCTGTGTCTCCGTCTCTGTGTCTCTGTCTCTGTGTCCCTGTCTCTGTGTCTCTGTCTCTGTGTCTCTGTCTCTGTCTCTGTGTCCCTGTCTCTGTGTCTCTGTCTCTGTGTCTCTGTCTTTGTGTCTCTGTCTCCATGTCTCTGTCTCTGTCTCTGTCTCTGTTTCTCTTTCTCTGTGTCTCTGTCTCTGTGTCTCTATCCCTGTGCCCGGTCTTCCTGTCTCTGTCCCTGTGTCTCCGTCTCTGTGTCTCCGTCTCTGTGTCTCTGTCTCTGTGTCCCTGTCTCTGTGTCTCTGTCTCTGTGTCTCTGTCTCTGTCTCTGTGTCCCTGTCTCTGTGTCTCTGTCTCTGTGTCTCTGTCTTTGTGTCTCTGTCTCCATGTCTCTGTCTCTGTCTCTGTCTCTGTTTCTCTTTCTCTGTGTCTCTGTCTCTGTGTCTCTATCCCTGTGCCCGGTCTTCCTGTCTCTGTCCCTGTGTCTCCGTCTCTGTGTCTCCGTCTCTGTGTCTCTGTCTCTGTGTCCCTGTCTCTGTGTCTCTGTCTCTGTGTCTCTGTCTCTGTCTCTGTGTCTCTGTCTCTGTGTCTCTGTCTCTGTGTTTCTGTCTCTGTGTCTCTGTCTCTGTCTCTGTCTCTGTGTCTCTGTCTCTGTGTGTGTGTGTCTGTGTCTGTCCCTGTGTATGTGTCTCTGTCTCTGAGTCTCTGTCCCTGTGTCTCCATCTCTGTGTCTCTCTCTCTCTGTGTCTCTTGCGACGTTATCTGTCTCTGTGTCTCTGTCCATCTGTGTCCGTCTCTGTGTCTCTGTCTCTCTCTCTCTCTGTGTCCCTGTCTCCGTGTCTCTGTCTCTGTGTCTCTGTCTATGTGTCTCTGTCTCTATGTCTCTGTCTCTATGTCTCTGTCTATGTCTCTGTTTCTCTTTCTCTGTGTCTCTGTGTCTCTGTCTCTGTGTCTCTGCCTCTGTGTCTCTGTGTCTCTGTATCTCTGTCTCTGTGTCTCTGTCTCTGTGTCTCTACCTCTATGTCTCTGTATGTCTGTATCTCTGCCTCTGTGTCTCTGTCTCTGTGTCTCTGTCTCTGTGTCTCTGTCTCTGTGTCTCTGTCTCTGTGTCTCTGTCTCTGTGTCTCTGTCTCTGTGTCTCTGTCTCTGTGTCTCTGTCTCTGTGTCTCTGTCTCTGTGTCTCTGTCTCTGTGTCTCTGTCTCTGTGTCTCTGTCTCTGTGTCTCTGTCTCTGTGTCTCTGTCTCTGTGTCTCTGTCTCTGTGTCTCTGTCTCTGTGTCTCTGTCTCTGTGTCTCTGTCGATGTGTCTCTGTCTCTGTGTCTCTGTCTCGGTGTCTCTGTCTCTGTGTCCCTGTCTCTGTGTCTCTGTCTCTGTGTCTCTGTCTCTGTGTGCCTGTCTCTGTGTTTCCGTCTCTGTGTCTCTGTCACGGTGTCTCTGTCTCTGTGTCTCTGTCTCTGAGTCCTTGCCCCTATGTCCCTGTCTCTGTATCTCTGTCCCTATGTCTCCGTCTCTGTGGCTCTGTCTCTGTGTCTCTGTCTCTGTGTGTGTGTCTCTGTGTCTGTCCCTGTGTGTGTCTCTGTCTCTGTGTTTCTGTCTCTGTGTCTCTGTCTCTGTGTCTCTGTCCCTGTGTCTCCGTCTCTGTGTCTCTCTCTCTCTGTGTCTCTGTCGACGTTATCTGTCTCTGTGTCTCTGTCGATTTGTGTCCGTCTCTGTGTCTCTGTCTCTCTCTCTCTCTCTGTGTCCCTGTCTCCGTGTCTCTGTCTCTGTGTCTCTGTCTATGTGTCTCTGTCTCTATGTCTCTGTCTCTGTCTCTGTTTCTCTTTCTCTGTGTCTCTGTGTCTCTGTCTCTGTCTCTGTGTCTCTGCCTCTGTGTCTCTGTATCTCTGTATCTCTGTCTCTGTGTCTCTGTCTCTGTGTCTCTGCCTCTATGTCTCCGTCTCGTTGTTTCTGTCTCTGTGTCCCTGTCTCTGTGCCTCTGTCTCCGTCCCTGTGTCTCTGTCGCTGTGTCGCCGTCTCTGTGTCTCTGTCTCTGTGTCTCCGTCTCTGTGTCTCTGTCTCTGTGTCTCTGTCTCTGTGTCTCTGTCTCTGTGTCTCTGTCTCTGTGTCTCTGTCTCTGTGTCTCTGTCTCTGTGTCTCTGTCTCTGAGTCTCTGTCCCTGTGTCTCCATCTCTGTGTCTCTCTCTCTCTGTGTCTCTTGCGACGTTATCTGTCTCTGTGTCTCTGTCCATCTGTGTCCGTCTCTGTGTCTCTGTCTCTCTCTCTCTCTGTGTCCCTGTCTCCGTGTCTCTGTCTCTGTGTCTCTGTCTATGTGTCTCTGTCTCTATGTCTCTGTCTATGTCTCTGTTTCTCTTTCTCTGTGTCTCTGTGTCTCTGTCTCTGTGTCTCTGCCTCTGTGTCTCTGTGTCTCTGTATCTCTGTCTCTGTGTCTCTGTCTCTGTGTCTCTACCTCTATGTCTCTGTATGTCTGTATCTCTGCCTCTGTGTCTCTGTCTCTGTGTCTCTGTCTCTGTGTCTCTGTCTCTGTGTCTCTGTCTCTGTGTCTCTGTCTCTGTGTCTCTGTCTCTGTGTCTCTGTCTCTGTGTTTCTGTCTCTGTGTCTCTGTCTCTGTGTCTCTGTCTCTGTGTCTCTGTCTCTGTGTCTCGGTCTCTGTGTCTCTGTCTCTGTGTCTCTGTCTCTGTGTCTCCTTCTCTGTGTCTCCGTATTTGCGTCTCGCTCTCTGTGTCTCTGTCTCCGTGTCTCTGTCTCTGTGTCTCTGTCTCTGTGTCTCTGCCCTAGTGTCTCTGTCTCTGTGTCTCTGTCTCTGAGTATCTGTCTCTGTGTCTCTGTCTCTGTCTCTGTCTCTGTGTCTCTGTGTCTCTGTCTCTGTGTCTCGGTCTCTGTGCCTCCGTCTCTGTGACCCAGTCTCTGTGTCTCTGTCTCTGTGTCTCTGTCTCTGTGTCTCTGTCACTGTGTCTCTGTCTCTGAGTCTCTGTCTCTGTGTCTCTGTCTCTGTCTCTGTCTCTGTCTCTGTCTCTGTCTCTGTTTCTCTATCTCTGTGTCTCTGTCTCTGTCTCTGTTTCTCTTTCTCTGTGTCTCTGTCTCTGTGTCTCTGTCCCTGTGTCTCCGTCTCTGTGTCTCTCTCTCTCTGTGTCTCTGTCGACGTTATCTGTCTCTGTGTCTCTGTCTCTGTGTCTCTGTCGATTTGTGTCCGTCTCTGTGTCTCTGACTCTCTCTCTCTCTCTCTGTGTCCCTGTCTCCGTGTCTCTGTCTCTGTGTCTCTGTCTCTATGTCTCTGTCTCTGTCTCTGTTTCTCTTTCTCTGTGTCTCTGTGTCTCTGTCTCTGTGTCTCTGCCTCTGTGTCTCTGTATCTCTGTATCTCTGTCTCTGTGTCTCTGTCTCTGTGTCTCTGCCTCTATGTCTCCGTCTCGTTGTTTCTGTCTCTGTGTCCCTGTCTCTGTGCCTCTGTCTCCGTCCCTGTGTCTCTGTCGCTGTGTCGCCGTCTCTGTGTCTCTGTCTCTGTGTCTCCGTCTCTGTGTCTCTGTCTCTGTGTCTCTGTCTCTGTGTCTCCGTCTCTGTGTCTCTGTCTCTGTGTCTCTGTCTCTGTGTCTCTGTCTCTGTGTCTCTGTCTCTGTGTCTCTGTCTCTGTGTCTCTGTCTCTGTGTCTCTGTCTCTGTGTCTCTGTCTCTGTGTCTCGGTCTCTGTGTCTCTGTCTCTGTGTCTCTGTCTCTGTGTCTCCTTCTCTGTGTCTCTGTCTCTGTGTCTATGTCTCTTTGTCTCTGTCCCTGTGTCACAGTCTCTGTGTCTCCGTATTTGCGTCTTAGTCTCTGTGTCTCTGTCTCCGTGTCTCTGTCTCTGTGTCTCTGTCTCTTTGTCTCTGCCCTAGTGTCTCTGTCTCTGTGTCTCTGTCTCTGAGAATCTGTCTCTGTGTCTCTGTCTCTGTCTCTGTCTCTGTGTCTCTGTGTCTCTGTCTCTGTGTCTCGGTCTCTGTGCCTCCGTCTCTGTGACCCAGTCTCTGTGTCTCTGTCTCTGTGTCTCTGTCTCTGTGTCTCTGTCTCTGTGTCTCTGTCACTGTGTCTCTGTCTCTGTGTCTCTGTGTCTCTGTCTCTGTGTCTCGGCCTCTCTGTCTCTGTCTCTGTGTCTCTGTCTCCGTGTCTCTGTCTCTGTGTCTCTGCCCTAGTGTCTCTGTCTCTGTGTCTCTGTCTCTGAGAATCTGTCTCTGTGTCTCTGTCTCTGTCTCTGTGTCTCTGTGTCTCTGTCTCTGTGTCTCGGTCTCTGTGCCTCCGTCTCTGTGTCCCAGTCTCTGTGTTTCTGTCTCTGTGTCCCTGTCTCAGTGTCTCTGTCTCCGTGTCTCTGTCTCTTTGTCTCTGTCTCCGTCCCTGTGTCTCTGTCTCTGTGTCTCCGTCTCTGTGTCTCTGTCTCTGTGTCTCTGTCTCTGTGTCTCTGTCTCTGTGTCTCTGTCTCTGTGTCTCCGTCTCTGTGTCTCTGTCTCTGTGTCTCTGTCTCTGTGTCTCTGTCTCTGTGTCTCTGTCTCTGTGTCTCTGTCTCTGTGTCTCTGTCTCTGTGTTTCCGTCTCTGTGTCTCTGTGTCTCTGTCTCTGTGTCTCTGTCTCTGTGTCTCTGTCTCTGTGTCTCTGTCTCTGTGTCTCTGTCTCTGTGTCTCTGTGTCTCTGTGTCTCTGTCTCTGTGTCTCTGTCTCTGCGTCTCTGTCTCTGTGTCTCTGTCTCTGTGTCTCTGTCTCTGTGTCTCTGTCTCTGTTTCTCTGTCTCTGTGTCTCTGCCCTAGTGTCTCTGTCTCTGTGTCTCTGTCTCTGTGCCCGTGTCTCCGTACCTGCGTCTCTGTTTCTGTGTCTATGTCTCTGTGTCTCTGTCTCTCTGTCTCTGTCTCTGTGTCTCTGCCTCCGTGTCTCTGTCTCTGTGTCCCTGTCTCTGTGTTTCTGTCTTTATGTCTCTGTCTCTGTGTCTCTGTCTCTGAGAATCTGTGTCTGTGTCTCTGTCTCTGTCTCTGTCTCTGTCTCTGTGTCTCTGTCTCTGTGTCTCGGTCTCTGTGTCTCCGTCTCTGTGTCCCTGTCTCTGTGTTTCTGTCTCTGTGTCCCTGTCTCAGTGTCTCTGTCTCCGTGTCTCTGTCTCTTTGTCTCTGTCCCCGTCCCTGTGTCTCCGTCTCTGTGTTTCCGTCTCTGTGTCTCCGTCTCTGTGCCTCTGTCTCTGTGTCTCTGTCTCTGTGTCTCTGTCTCTGTGTCTCTCCCTCTGTGTCTCTGTCTCTATGTCTCTGTCTCTGTGTCTCTGTCTCTGTGTCTCTGTCACTGTGTCTCCGTCTTCGTGTCTCTGTCCCTGTGTCTCCGACTCTGTATCACTGTCTCTATGTCTGTGCCTCTGTGTCTCTGTGTCTGTGTCTCTGTCACCGTCTCTATGCCTCTGTTTCTATGTCTCTGTCTCTGTGTCTCTGTCTCTGTGTCTCTGTCTCTGTGTCCCTGTCTCTGTGTCTCTGTCACTGTGTCTATGTCTCTGCGTCTCTGCCTCTGTGTATCGGTCTCTGTGTCTCTGTCTCTGTGTCTCTGTCTCCATGTCTCTGTCTCTGTCTCTGTCTCTGTTTCTCTTTCTCTGTGTCTCTGTCTCTGTGTCTCTGTCCCTGTGCCCGGTCTTCCCGTCTCTGTCCCTGTGTCTCCGTCTCTGTGTCTCCGTCTCTGTGTCTCTGTATCTGTGTCCCTGTCTCTGTGTCTCTGTCTCTGTGTCTCTGTCTCTATGTCTCTGTATGTCTGTATCTCTGCCTCTGTGTCTCTGTCTCTGTGTCTGTGTCTCTGTCTCTGTCTCCGTGTCTCTGTCTCTGAGTCTTTGCCTCTATGTCCCTGTCTCTGTATCTCTGTCCCTATGTCTCCGTCTCTGTGGCTCTGTCTCTGTGCCTGTGTCTCTGTCTCCGTGTGTGTGTCTCTGTATCTGTCCCTGTGTGTGTGTCTCTGTCTCTGAGTCTCTGTCTCTGTGTCTCTGTGTCTGTCTCTGTCTCTGTTTCTCTTTCTCTGTGTCTCTGTCTCTGTGTCTCTGTCCCTGTGCCCGGTCTTCCTGTCTCTGTCCCTGTGTCTCCGTCTCTGTGTCTCCGTCTCTGTGTGTCTGTCTCTGTGTCCCTGTCTCTGTGTCTCTGTCTCTGTGTCTCTGTCTTTGTGTCTCTGTCTCCATGTCTCTGTCTCTGTCTCTGTCTCTGTTTCTCTTTCTCTGTGTCTCTGTCTCTGTGTCTCTATCCCTGTGCCCGGTCTTCCTGTCTCTGTCCCTGTGTCTCCGTCTCTGTGTCTCCGTCTCTGTGTCTCTGTCTCTGTGTCCCTGTCTCTGTGTCTCTGTCTCTGTGTCTCTGTCTCTGTCTCTGTGTCCCTGTCTCTGTGTCTCTGTCTCTGTGTCTCTGTCTTTGTGTCTCTGTCTCCATGTCTCTGTCTCTGTCTCTGTCTCTGTTTCTCTTTCTCTGTGTCTCTGTCTCTGTGTCTCTATCCCTGTGCCCGGTCTTCCTGTCTCTGTCCCTGTGTCTCCGTCTCTGTGTCTCCGTCTCTGTGTCTCTGTCTCTGTGTCCCTGTCTCTGTGTCTCTGTCTCTGTGTCTCTGTCTCTGTCTCTGTGTCCCTGTCTCTGTGTCTCTGTCTCTGTGTCTCTGTCTTTGTGTCTCTGTCTCCATGTCTCTGTCCCTGTCTCTGTCTCTGTTTCTCTTTCTCTGTGTCTCTGTCTCTGTGTCTCTATCCCTGTGCCCGGTCTTCCTGTCTCTGTCCCTGTGTCTCCGTCTCTGTGTCTCCGTCTCTGTGTCTCTGTCTCTGTGTCCCTGTCTCTGTGTCTCTGTCTCTGTGTCTCTGTCTCTGTCTCTGTGTCTCTGTCTCTGTGTCTCTGTCTCTGTGTCTCTGTCTCTGTGTCTCTGTCTCTGTGTCTCTGTCTCTGTGTCTCTGTCTCTGTGTCTCTGTCTCTGTGTCTCTGTGGCTCTGTCTCTGTGTCTCTCTCTCTGTGTCTCTGTCTCTATGTCTCTGTATGTCTGTATCTCTGCCTCTGTGTCTCGGTCTCTGTGTCTCTGTCTCTGTCTCTGTGTCTCTGTCTCTGTCTCTGTCTCTGTGTCTCTGTCCATTTGTGTCCGTCTCTGTGTCTCTGTCTCACTCTCTCTCTGTGTCCCTGTCTCCGTGTCTCTGTCTCTGTGTTTCTGTCTCTGTGTCTCTGTCTCTGTCTCTGTCTCTGTGTCTCTGTCTCTGTGTGTGTGTGTCTGTGTCTGTCCCTGTGTATGTGTCTCTGTCTCTGAGTCTCTGTCCCTGTGTCTCCATCTCTGTGTCTCTCTCTCTCTGTGTCTCTTGCGACGTTATCTGTCTCTGTGTCTCTGTCCATCTGTGTCCGTCTCTGTGTCTCTGTCTCTCTCTCTCTCTGTGTCCCTGTCTCCGTGTCTCTGTCTCTGTGTCTCTGTCTATGTGTCTCTGTCTCTATGTCTCTGTCTATGTCTCTGTTTCTCTTTCTCTGTGTCTCTGTGTCTCTGTCTCTGTGTCTCTGCCTCTGTGTCTCTGTGTCTCTGTATCTCTGTCTCTGTGTCTCTGTCTCTGTGTCTCTACCTCTATGTCTCTGTATGTCTGTATCTCTGCCTCTGTGTCTCTGTCTCTGTGTCTCTGTCTCTGTGTCTCTGTCTCTGTGTCTCTGTCTCTGTGTCTCTGTCTCTGCGTCTCTGTCTCTGTGTCTCTGTCTCTGTGTCTCTGTCTCTGTGTCTCTGTCTCTGTGTCTCTGTCTCTGTGTCTCTGTCTCTGTGTCTCTGTCTCTGTGTCTCTGTCTCTGTGTCTCTGTCTCTGTGTCTCTGTCTCTGTGTCTCTGTCTCTGTGTCTCTGTCTCTGTGTCTCTGTCGATGTGTCTCTGTCTCTGTGTCTCTGTCTCGGTGTCTCTGTCTCTGTGTCCCTGTCTCTGTGTCTCTGTCTCTGTGTCTCTGTCTCTGTGTGCCTGTCTCTGTGTTTCCGTCTCTGTGTCTCTGTCACGGTGTCTCTGTCTCTGTGTCTCTGTCTCTGAGTCCTTGCCCCTATGTCCCTGTCTCTGTATCTCTGTCCCTATGTCTCCGTCTCTGTGGCTCTGTCTCTGTGTCTCTGTCTCTGTGTGTGTGTCTCTGTGTCTGTCCCTGTGTGTGTCTCTGTCTCTGTGTTTCTGTCTCTGTGTCTCTGTCTCTGTGTCTCTGTCCCTGTGTCTCCGTCTCTGTGTCTCTCTCTCTCTGTGTCTCTGTCGACGTTATCTGTCTCTGTGTCTCTGTCGATTTGTGTCCGTCTCTGTGTCTCTGTCTCTCTCTCTCTCTCTGTGTCCCTGTCTCCGTGTCTCTGTCTCTGTGTCTCTGTCTATGTGTCTCTGTCTCTATGTCTCTGTCTCTGTCTCTGTTTCTCTTTCTCTGTGTCTCTGTGTCTCTGTCTCTGTCTCTGTGTCTCTGCCTCTGTGTCTCTGTATCTCTGTATCTCTGTCTCTGTGTCTCTGTCTCTGTGTCTCTACCTCTATGTCTCCGTCTCGTTGTTTCTGGCTCTGTGTCCCTGTCTCTGTGCCTCTGTCTCCGTCCCTGTGTCTCTGTCGCTGTGTCGCCGTCTCTGTGTCTCTGTCTCTGTGTCTCCGTCTCTGTGTCTCTGTCTCTGTGTCTCTGTCTCTGTGTCTCTGTCTCTGTGACTCTGTCTCTGTGTCTCTGTCTCTGTGTCTCTGTCTCTGTGTCTCTGTCTCTGTGTCTCTGTCTCTGTGTCTCTGTCTCTGTGTCTCTGTCTCTGTGTCTCTGTCTCTGTGTCTCGGTCTCTGTGTCTCTGTCTCTGTGTCTCTGTCTCTGTGTCTCCTTCTCTGTGTCTCCGTATTTGCGTCTCGCTCTCTGTGTCTCTGTCTCCGTGTCTCTGTCTCTGTGTCTCTGTCTCTGTGTCTCTGCCCTAGTGTCTCTGTCTCTGTGTCTCTGTCTCTGAGTATCTGTCTCTGTGTCTCTGTCTCTGTCTCTGTCTCTGTGTCTCTGTGTCTCTGTCTCTGTGTCTCGGTCTCTGTGCCTCCGTCTCTGTGACCCAGTCTCTGTGTCTCTGTCTCTGTGTCTCTGTCTCTGTGTCTCTGTCACTGTGTCTCTGTCTCTGAGTCTCTGTCTCTGTGTCTCTGTCTCTGTCTCTGTCTCTGTCTCTGTCTCTGTCTCTGTCTCTGTCTCTGTCTCTGTTTCTCTATCTCTGTGTCTCTGTCTCTGTCTCTGTTTCTCTTTCTCTGTGTCTCTGTCTCTGTGTCTCTGTCCCTGTGTCTCCGTCTCTGTGTCTCTCTCTCTCTGTGTCTCTGTCGACGTTATCTGTCTCTGTGTCTCTGTCTCTGTGTCTCAGTCGATTTGTGTCCGTCTCTGTGTCTCTGACTCTCTCTCTCTCTCTCTGTGTCCCTGTCTCCGTGTCTCTGTCTCTGTGTCTCTGTCTCTATGTCTCTGTCTCTGTCTCTGTTTCTCTTTCTCTGTGTCTCTGTGTCTCTGTCTCTGTGTCTCTGCCTCTGTGTCTCTGTATCTCTGTATCTCTGTCTCTGTGTCTCTGTCTCTGTGTCTCTGCCTCTATGTCTCCGTCTCGTTGTTTCTGTCTCTGTGTCCCTGTCTCTGTGCCTCTGTCTCCGTCCCTGTGTCTCTGTCGCTGTGTCGCCGTCTCTGTGTCTCTGTCTCTGTGTCTCCGTCTCTGTGTCTCTGTCTCTGTGTCTCTGTCTCTGTGTCTCCGTCTCTGTGTCTCTGTCTCTGTGTCTCTGTCTCTGTGTCTCTGTCTCTGTGTCTCTGTCTCTGTGTCTCTGTCTCTGTGTCTCTGTCTCTGTGTCTCTGTCTCTGTGTCTCTGTCTCTGTGTCTCGGTCTCTGTGTCTCTGTCTCTGTGTCTCTGTCTCTGTGTCTCCTTCTCTGTGTCTCTGTCTCTGTGTCTATGTCTCTTTGTCTCTGTCCCTGTGTCACAGTCTCTGTGTCTCCGTATTTGCGTCTTAGTCTCTGTGTCTCTGTCTCCGTGTCTCTGTCTCTGTGTCTCTGTCTCTTTGTCTCTGCCCTAGTGTCTCTGTCTCTGTGTCTCTGTCTCTGAGAATCTGTCTCTGTGTCTCTGTCTCTGTCTCTGTCTCTGTGTCTCTGTGTCTCTGTCTCTGTGTCTCGGTCTCTGTGCCTCCGTCTCTGTGACCCAGTCTCTGTGTCTCTGTCTCTGTGTCTCTGTCTCTGTGTCTCTGTCTCTGTGTCTCTGTCACTGTGTCTCTGTCTCTGTGTCTCTGTGTCTCTGTCTCTGTGTCTCGGCCTCTGTGTCTCTGTCTCTGTGTCTCTGTCTCCGTGTCTCTGTCTCTGTGTCTCTGCCCTAGTGTCTCTGTCTCTGTGTCTCTGTCTCTGAGAATCTGTCTCTGTGTCTCTGTCTCTGTCTCTGTCTCTGTGTCTCTGTGTCTCTGTCTCTGTGTCTCGGTCTCTGTGCCTCCGTCTCTGTGTCCCAGTCTCTGTGTTTCTGTCTCTGTGTCCCTGTCTCAGTGTCTCTGTCTCCGTGTCTCTGTCTCTTTGTCTCTGTCTCCGTCCCTGTGTCTCTGTCTCTGTGTCTCCGTCTCTGTGTCTCTGTCTCTGTGTCTCTGTCTCTGTGTCTCTGTCTCTGTGTCTCTGTCTCTGTGTCTCCGTCTCTGTGTCTCTGTCTCTGTGTCTCTGTCTCTGTGTCTCTGTCTCTGTGTCTCTGTCTCTGTGTCTCTGTCTCTGTGTTTCCGTCTCTGTGTCTCTGTGTCTCTGTCTCTGTGTCTCTGTCTCTGTGTCTCTGTCTCTGTGTCTCTGTCTCTGTGTCTCTGTCTCTGTGTCTCTGTGTCTCTGTGTCTCTGTCTCTGTGTCTCTGTCTCTGCGTCTCTGTCTCTGTGTCTCTGTCTCTGTGTCTCTGTCTCTGTGTCTCTGTCTCTGTTTCTCTGTCTCTGTGTCTCTGCCCTAGTGTCTCTGTCTCTGTGTCTCTGTCTCTGTGCCCGTGTCTCCGTACCTGCGTCTCTGTTTCTGTGTCTATGTCTCTGTGTCTCTGTCTCTCTGTCTCTGTCTCTGTGTCTCTGCCTCCGTGTCTCTGTCTCTGTGTCCCTGTCTCTGTGTTTCTGTCTTTATGTCTCTGTCTCTGTGTCTCTGTCTCTGAGAATCTGTGTCTGTGTCTCTGTCTCTGTCTCTGTCTCTGTGTCTCTGTCTCTGTGTCTCGGTCTCTGTGTCTCCGTCTCTGTGTCCCTGTCTCTGTGTTTCTGTCTCTGTGTCCCTGTCTCAGTGTCTCTGTCTCCGTGTCTCCGTCTCTTTGTCTCTGTCCCCGTCCCTGTGTCTCTGTCTCTGTGTCTCCGTCTCTGTGTCTCCGTCTCTGTGTCTCTGTCTCTGTGTCTCTGTCTCTGTGTCTCTGTCTCTGTGTCTCTCTCTCTGTGTCTCTGTCTCTATGTCTCTGTCTCTGTGTCTCTGTCTCTGTGTCTCTGTCACTGTGTCTCCGTCTTCGTGTCTCTGTCCCTGTGTCTCCGACTCTGTATCACTGTCTCTATGTCTGTGCCTCTGTGTCTCTGTGTCTGTGTCTCTGTCACCGTCTCTATGCCTCTGTTCCTATGTCTCTGTCTCTGTGTCTCCGTCTCTGTGGCTCTGTCTCTGTGCCTGTGTCTCTGTCTCTGTGTGTGTGTCTCTGTATCTGTCCCTGTGTGTGTGTCTCTGTCTCTGAGTCTCTGTCTCTGTGTCTCTGTGTCTGTCTCTGTCTCTGTTTCTCTTTCTCGGTGTCTCTGTCTCTGTGTCTCTGTCCCTGTGCCCGGTCTTCCTGTCTCTGTCCCTGTGTCTCCGTCTCTGTGTCTCTGTCTCTGTGTCCCTGTCTCTGTGTCTCTGTCTCTGTGTCTCTGCCTCTGTGTCTCTGTGTCTCTGTATCTCTGTCTCTGTGTCTCTGTCTCTGTGTCTCTACCTCTATGTCTCTGTATGTCTGTATCTCTGCCTCTGTGTCTCTGTCTCTGTGTCTCTGTCTCTGTGTCTCTGTCTCTGTGTCTCTGTCTCTGTGTCTCTGTCTCTGTGTCTCTGTCTCTGTGTCTCTGTCTCTGTGTCTCTGTCTCTCTGTCTCTGTCTCTGTGTCTCTGTCTCTGTGTCTCTGTCTCTGTGTCTCTGTCTCTGTGTCTCTGTCTCTGTGTCTCTGTCTCTGTGTCTCTGTCTCTGTGTCTCTGTCTCTGTGTCTCTGTCGATGTGTCTCTGTCTCTGTGTCTCTGTCTCGGTGTCTCTGTCTCTGTGTCCCTGTCTCTGTGTCTCTGTCTCTGTGTCTCTGTCTCTGTGTGCCTGTCTCTGTGTTTCCGTCTCTGTGTCTCTGTCACGGTGTCTCTGTCTCTGTGTCTCTGTCTCTGAGTCCTTGCCCCTATGTCCCTGTCTCTGTATCTCTGTCCCTATGTCTCCGTCTCTGTGGCTCTGTCTCTGTGTCTCTGTCTCTGTGTGTGTGTCTCTGTGTCTGTCCCTGTGTGTGTCTCTGTCTCTGTGTTTCTGTCTCTGTGTCTCTGTCTCTGTGTCTCTGTCCCTGTGTCTCCGTCTCTGTGTCTCTCTCTCTCTGTGTCTCTGTCGACGTTATCTGTCTCTGTGTCTCTGTCGATTTGTGTCCGTCTCTGTGTCTCTGTCTCTCTCTCTCTCTCTGTGTCCCTGTCTCCGTGTCTCTGTCTCTGTGTCTCTGTCTATGTGTCTCTGTCTCTATGTCTCTGTCTCTGTCTCTGTTTCTCTTTCTCTGTGTCTCTGTGTCTCTGTCTCTGTCTCTGTGTCTCTGCCTCTGTGTCTCTGTATCTCTGTATCTCTGTCTCTGTGTCTCTGTCTCTGTGTCTCTGCCTCTATGTCTCCGTCTCGTTGTTTCTGTCTCTGTGTCCCTGTCTCTGTGCCTCTGTCTCCGTCCCTGTGTCTCTGTCGCTGTGTCGCCGTCTCTGTGTCTCTGTCTCTGTGTCTCCGTCTCTGTGTCTCTGTCTCTGTGTCTCTGTCTCTGTGTCTCTGTCTCTGTGTCTCTGTCTCTGTGTCTCTGTCTCTGTGTCTCTGTCTCTGTGTCTCTGTCTCTGTGTCTCTGTCTCTGTGTCTCTGTCTCTGTGTCTCTGTCTCTGTGTCTCGGTCTCTGTGTCTCTGTCTCTGTGTCTCTGTCTCTGTGTCTCCTTCTCTGTGTCTCCGTATTTGCGTCTCGCTCTCTGTGTCTCTGTCTCCGTGTCTCTGTCTCTGTGTCTCTGTCTCTGTGTCTCTGCCCTAGTGTCTCTGTCTCTGTGTCTCTGTCTCTGAGTATCTGTCTCTGTGTCTCTGTCTCTGTCTCTGTCTCTGTGTCTCTGTGTCTCTGTCTCTGTGTCTCGGTCTCTGTGCCTCCGTCTCTGTGACCCAGTCTCTGTGTCTCTGTCTCTGTGTCTCTGTCTCTGTGTCTCTGTCACTGTGTCTCTGTCTCTGAGTCTCTGTCTCTGTGTCTCTGTCTCTGTCTCTGTCTCTGTCTCTGTCTCTGTCTCTGTTTCTCTATCTCTGTGTCTCTGTCTCTGTCTCTGTTTCTCTTTCTCTGTGTCTCTGTCTCTGTGTCTCTGTCCCTGTGTCTCCGTCTCTGTGTCTCTCTCTCTCTGTGTCTCTGTCGACGTTATCTGTCTCTGTGTCTCTGTCTCTGTGTCTCTGTCGATTTGTGTCCGTCTCTGTGTCTCTGACTCTCTCTCTCTCTCTCTGTGTCCCTGTCTCCGTGTCTCTGTCTCTGTGTCTCTGTCTCTATGTCTCTGTCTCTGTCTCTGTTTCTCTTTCTCTGTGTCTCTGTGTCTCTGTCTCTGTGTCTCTGCCTCTGTGTCTCTGTATCTCTGTATCTCTGTCTCTGTGTCTCTGTCTCTGTGTCTCTGCCTCTATGTCTCCGTCTCGTTGTTTCTGTCTCTGTGTCCCTGTCTCTGTGCCTCTGTCTCCGTCCCTGTGTCTCTGTCGCTGTGTCGCCGTCTCTGTGTCTCTGTCTCTGTGTCTCCGTCTCTGTGTCTCTGTCTCTGTGTCTCTGTCTCTGTGTCTCCGTCTCTGTGTCTCTGTCTCTGTGTCTCTGTCTCTGTGTCTCTGTCTCTGTGTCTCTGTCTCTGTGTCTCTGTCTCTGTGTCTCTGTCTCTGTGTCTCTGTCTCTGTGTCTCTGTCTCTGTGTCTCGGTCTCTGTGTCTCTGTCTCTGTGTCTCTGTCTCTGTGTCTCCTTCTCTGTGTCTCTGTCTCTGTGTCTATGTCTCTTTGTCTCTGTCCCTGTGTCACAGTCTCTGTGTCTCCGTATTTGCGTCTTAGTCTCTGTGTCTCTGTCTCCGTGTCTCTGTCTCTGTGTCTCTGTCTCTTTGTCTCTGCCCTAGTGTCTCTGTCTCTGTGTCTCTGTCTCTGAGAATCTGTCTCTGTGTCTCTGTCTCTGTCTCTGTCTCTGTGTCTCTGTGTCTCTGTCTCTGTGTCTCGGTCTCTGTGCCTCCGTCTCTGTGACCCAGTCTCTGTGTCTCTGTCTCTGTGTCTCTGTCTCTGTGTCTCTGTCTCTGTGTCTCTGTCACTGTGTCTCTGTCTCTGTGTCTCTGTGTCTCTGTCTCTGTGTCTCGGCCTCTGTGTCTCTGTCTCTGTGTCTCTGTCTCCGTGTCTCTGTCTCTGTGTCTCTGCCCTAGTGTCTCTGTCTCTGTGTCTCTGTCTCTGAGAATCTGTCTCTGTGTCTCTGTCTCTGTCTCTGTCTCTGTGTCTCTGTGTCTCTGTCTCTGTGTCTCGGTCTCTGTGCCTCCGTCTCTGTGTCCCAGTCTCTGTGTTTCTGTCTCTGTGTCCCTGTCTCAGTGTCTCTGTCTCCGTGTCTCTGTCTCTTTGTCTCTGTCTCCGTCCCTGTGTCTCTGTCTCTGTGTCTCCGTCTCTGTGTCTCTGTCTCTGTGTCTCTGTCTCTGTGTCTCTGTCTCTGTGTCTCTGTCTCTGTGTCTCCGTCTCTGTGTCTCTGTCTCTGTGTCTCTGTCTCTGTGTCTCTGTCTCTGTGTCTCTGTCTCTGTGTCTCTGTCTCTGTGTCTCTGTCTCTGTGTTTCCGTCTCTGTGTCTCTGTGTCTCTGTCTCTGTGTCTCTGTCTCTGTGTCTCTGTCTCTGTGTCTCTGTCTCTGTGTCTCTGTCTCTGTGTCTCTGTGTCTCTGTGTCTCTGTCTCTGTGTCTCTGTCTCTGCGTCTCTGTCTCTGTGTCTCTGTCTCTGTGTCTCTGTCTCTGTGTCTCTGTCTCTGTTTCTCTGTCTCTGTGTCTCTGCCCTAGTGTCTCTGTCTCTGTGTCTCTGTCTCTGTGCCCGTGTCTCCGTACCTGCGTCTCTGTTTCTGTGTCTATGTCTCTGTGTCTCTGTCTCTCTGTCTCTGTCTCTGTGTCTCTGCCTCCGTGTCTCTGTCTCTGTGTCCCTGTCTCTGTGTTTCTGTCTTTATGTCTCTGTCTCTGTGTCTCTGTCTCTGAGAATCTGTGTCTGTGTCTCTGTCTCTGTCTCTGTCTCTGTGTCTCTGTCTCTGTGTCTCGGTCTCTGTGTCTCCGTCTCTGTGTCCCTGTCTCTGTGTTTCTGTCTCTGTGTCCCTGTCTCAGTGTCTCTGTCTCCGTGTCTCTGTCTCTTTGTCTCTGTCCCCGTCCCTGTGTCTCTGTCTCTGTGTCTCCGTCTCTGTGTCTCCGTCTCTGTGTCTCTGTCTCTGTGTCTCTGTCTCTGTGTCTCTGTCTCTGTGTCTCTCTCTCTGTGTCTCTGTCTCTATGTCTCTGTCTCTGTGTCTCTGTCTCTGAGTCTCTCTCACTGTGTCTCCGTCTTCGTGTCTCTGTCCCTGTGTCTCCGACTCTGTATCACTGTCTCTATGTCTGTGCCTCTGTGTCTCTGTGTCTGTGTCTCTGTCACCGTCTCTATGCCTCTGTTCCTATGTCTCTGTCTCTGTGTCTCTGTCTCTGTGTCTCTGTCTCTGTGTCCCTGTCTCTGTGTCTCTGTCACTGTGTCTCTGTCTCTGCGTCTCTGCCTCTGTGTATCGGTCTCTGTGTCTCTGTCTCTGTGTCTCTGTCTCCATGTCTCTGTCTCTGTCTCTGCCTCTGTTTCTCTTTCTCTGTGTCCCTGTCTCTGTGTCTCTGTCTCTGTGTCTCTGTCTCTATGTCTCTGTATGTCTGTATCTCTGCCTCTGTGTCTCTGTCTCTGTGTCTGTGTCTCTGTCTCTGTCTCCGTGTCTCTGTCTCTGAGTCTTTGCCTCTATGTCCCTGTCTCTGCATCTCTGTCCCTATGTCTCCGTCTCTGTGGCTCTGTCTCTGTGCCTGTGTCTCTGTCTCTGTGTGTGTGTCTCTGTATCTGTCCCTGTGTGTGTGTCTCTGTCTCTGAGTCTCTGTCTCTGTGTCTCTGTGTCTGTCTCTGTCTCTGTTTCTCTTTCTCTGTGTCTCTGTCTCTGTGTCTCTGTCCCTGTGCCCGGTCTTCCTGTCTCTGTCCCTGTGTCTCCGTCGGGGGTGTCCCACTTGGACGTGGACCGATTGGACGCGTCCCGATTGGACGGTCCCGATTGGACGCGTTCCAATTCGACGCGGTGCCGATTGGACGCGTCCCAATTCGAAGCGGTGCCGATTGGACGCGTCCCGTTTGGACGTCGTAGATTATCGACACCGTGCCGATTGGACGCGTCCCGTTTGGACGTCGTAGAGTATCGACTCCGTGCCGATTGGACGCAGTGTCGATTGGACATGTTGCTTTTGGACGCGTAGTCATGTTGTTAGACACATTTCGGTGGAGTATTATATTTTGCTTGTATGGTGAGGTATGTTATAAAATATGTAGTGAAATATATTAAATGCGGATGTGAATTAAATTCTTTTGTGTTTCTTTTATGTTTCGTGTGTTTAAATACATAATATGGGTTTACAAAGGAGTACGTGAAATGGAAAGTCTTCCGTAATGTTGTTGTCAAACCTGTGTATAATTGGTGTTTTTCGTCGGATTTCTTAATACAAATGGCCGTTAATGTTCATTTTGAACAGAATCAGAGGCAGTGATTATTTGCCATTGTTTGGTATGTGGTTTTGTGTATTTTATGTAGAAGCAATACTTGAAGGTTGTATATATCGTTTGACAGGTATAGGTTATGGTGAGGAATATCTGCAAGCTGATTATTAAGAGAGTGCAAGAAGGTTCGCGTCAGTTATTGCAAGAAATCTGGTACCACGCAGGATGTTATTGTCCAGTAATTCATATGTACAGGTTAGTTTGGATTTATTAAAACTATGTGGATTTTTCATGTGTGTAAAATATAATTTATTTATTTTTTTACATCAAGAGAAGAGTAGAATATAATAGAGATCAGTCAATAAATGAGTAAGTTAAATCCAGTGTTAACAGCAGGTCGTGTTTATCATTATTTGGCAATTTGTTTTGTGCGTTACAAGTATAAGTACTATAGTTGTTAATTCAAGCGTGTTTTCTCTTTCCGCACCATTTAATTGACCTACATAGCTACAGTCACCTCAATAAGAGTAAATAGAAGGATGAATTGCTTATTTCATCAAAGAAATATGGTCGGAAAAATGTATCTAATTTTTGGCAGGAATAAGTTACAGCGAATCACATCCTGAAAGTACTTATACTAAGGCAGGACAAGCAAAATCAACCTCATATTCCATGAAATAAAATGAACGAGTTGTTAAATACAATATATCAAAATATAATAATATGACCTCTTGTTCTGTCTCTTCATTTTTAGCATTTGTTCAGACGTTGATGTGGAAATTACAACAAAGAAGTTACGAAGTGAAAAAACTTAAATAAATACAATAAAGAAATTAACCAACGTAGAGATAGAATGCATAATTCTTAATAAAATATTTGGACAAATAACTCAGACATTCTATGAAAACACAGATGCAATTACTTTCTGTCAAGGTACATCAGGAAATATGTTTAAGGTAAAAGAAATATTAAACCTTATTTTCCTCAATATATCCTTTATTTACAATTAATGCTGTTGAATACATTGTATCAATATATAATAATATCGTGTCTTTTCTTTATTTTCAGTATTTGTTCTAACACTGATGGAGAAATTACAACAAAGAAGTTATGAGTATTATAATATTAAATAAATTTGTGTTGCAAATCATAAGCTTCAAAAACAATATAAACCTAACATACTTTAAGTAAATAAATTAATACAGAAAAATAAGATTCTTAAATTGTAATTTCCTGTTCTAAGTTCCTTGATATACACTTAATGTTATGGTTCACAGTGTCCTTTTCTACCTGCTAATAAACACTTTTATCGAATAAAATTTCATAAGTAATAAAAAGTAGTTGCAACGGAGTGGTTATTTCACTATTCACTTTCATCTATTTCGTATCACTTGTACTGTGTTTACAAATCTTAGAATCATCTGATCGGAGTACAACAATCCCATTAGAATATTCCATTTTTAAGACGAAAAAACCTAGAAAAATCAATAATTGACACTACTGATCTACGTATTTTCATGATTAACGTCTCTTCTTACTTGTAATAGCAAATACTTTTCAATTTTTTAATAAAGAAAGGTGCTTATCATGACAGATAAGTTATTACATTAACTTACATTATCTGAAAACACGGTACAATAACTAGAGTCACAAACCGTAAGAACTAAAATCATTGATAATTCTGCTATTCTTTCATGCACTCTTAGAACTGCTCAATCGGTTAATTCTATACATTATTATTATAGTGATACTATCGTTGTCAATGGTAAAGGCATGACGTACCACCATATTTGGAGGATCTCAACCTGTCATCTTTACCTTTCACAGAAGATTTGTGCCTCCATATCCACTGATGCTCTCAATTTCTCCTTCTCCTTGTATGTTGACCAAGAAATACAACGGGATAAGTGTCGCTCGCTACAGAATAGTAGAGTATAGTATAGTAGTATATTATTTATATTAGTATATTGGATAGTGCTTACATTTAAGAATACTCAAAATTGTGTAGAGTACTTGAATTGGTTGCACGTTTCTTATCACATTCACGACACGCGAATAACTTCTTCATAGGATAGACAAAAGCAGGTGCCGCATTTGAAAAATGGTCTAAAAAGAGTTACAGCTAATATAAACAAGGTACCGTGCAACAATGAGACGTGTTAAGGTAACTAATAGACTTAGTTAAGTGATAGAACAAGTGAGCAATTGAACGATTACTAACCTGGAATGCAGGACGCTTATTCACTATCGGCAACTGTAGAAGAGATATACAGCAGGTAGAATATTGTGTTTATACTCCAGCTGTCAAATTTGACCTAAAATGGAAATAGGTTGAATACGATGCAATTAGTTAAATGAAGGATATTAAAAATCATAATATAAAACCAAGGTTCGACACACGTACACCAATTGTTTAAAAGCAATAACAAAAACACTCACCTTAATGTACACTTAAAATATCGGTGGTAGGCAGTTATTCAGTCGATAATCCTTCTTTGCAGATGGTGGATATACCAACGATCGATATTGTTTCTTTCCTGCAGAAACAAATATCGGTACATTGCTGGCGACTAATGACGACGATGACATCGGTAACTCCATCGATAGTTCCCCACCTAGATCGGCAGTAGAAAGAATTAGTCAACAATAGGTATAAAGTAAGACGACAAAAGCAGCGATATATCGACATATGGTATGCAGGGACGCGAAGCGCTGATAACCGCGTGTAGATATAGTGTTCTGTGCATATGTGTACATATTCACACCACAGAGTATACCAGAGGCGACACTAGACAAGGAAACCGCCCTCCTAGAGAGAGACAGATGACATAACCAATTTAAATGCCAAAGTCAAATGAATCGGGAGTGCGCATGTGCATAATGTACAAGTATGGCGGTCAAAAAAGAATAGTTTAAACCTGCACATTTACCAGTAATTTAATTTTAATAAATATTTTGTCATATCTCTGTAACACATTCATTTGTAATTTCTTGTGATATATAGTTTTTCATTTTCTTATAAATTATTTGTAATAATCATTTCCGTAATACATATTCTTCAAATATATTTTGTAGAGTAATCATTTTCGTATATTCTTTCCTTTTTCAACTTTTCAACGTCGTAAAATTGATGCAAATACCTCGAAAGACAATATTAATAATATACAGAAAAATTACAAATATATTTCAAATTATTAGAGGTTGATACAAAATTAGATTCGCTTGATTTAAATTTCCCGCTCGTTTGTACAACCAATTTTAAAGGGACAGCGTTTTCGAGAGAACAAAAGTGCCGACAGAGAGTGTCGCCTTTGGTATACTCTGTGTTCACACAATGAACAATAAGTCATGTTGGATGTTGAAATTGGAGGTTCTCAATAGCCAGACTTTTGCTATCTATCCGTCTAATTCTTCTCCTTTTCCATGTACTTTCCATTCGGTGTACCTTGCAAAGGGAATTACACTATGAGATACGCAATCTTAAACTTTATGCACAATGGAGTGTAAGCATACTCACTGCCTTTGGTGGTGCTTTATGGGCCAGATATGTATTAACATTCGTTACAGAGGACTGCTTCTGAAACAGCATGGCATATTGTCCGGTTCTTGAACCTATAAACGTATTAGAATTCAACTTCGAACATTAAACAAGCTACTACAAGTGACCTTAAAGCTGGAATTATGCAAAGAAAGGGGTTCATTAAGGTAAACTAGTCGTTAAATAGTGAGAGGAAGCACAATTTTAGGTTAAACAAGAATCTGACAGGTCATCATAGTTTTCAGGAGCAGATATTCAATTACCTTAATTCATTTTCTTCAATAATGGATGGTAATTAGGATAAAATACCTTGGCAAGACATTGCAACAGAGCTTCGCAATAAAATCTTCCTTGTTTCTCCCAAGATCAAGGCATCCATTGACAGCTATGTACATAGGAACGGCCTGGCGTTGGAGGTTGTTCACAGAAGTAGCCCATATTTAACAATTCCAGCAGTGTACAAACCCTTGGCTATTTTCATTACGGTGCTGGTCTTCCTCTCGCTGTTACTAATAATCATTGGTGCGTTAGATCAATGTATCACTATTTATGATGACATATTATGTATTTATACTGCTTGTTTGCATTAACATATTACTTACCTTACATAAAAGAGCTCAGTGGCAGGCAGCTACAATGCTAAGATGACGAGAATCGAAAACCAACAGCGAATGGGAATAGTTTGTAGTAAAACATTGGTAATATATAATATAAAAGAATATATCAGTACTCACAGAAGTTGAACATGCACTGGTTAAACACAGCCTAAGACTTTAAGTTGTTTCACATAACAGGGGTCACATTTTATTTATAAATAACGTAAGAATCGTGTACACGAGGTCCGACGCACCATAACCTGCAATACGAAATTCGTACGACATAATATACAACGCGATTTTACTTAATACTCTGGAAAAACATCAGAATAATGAAAATACTTTTCACTCTCTCTTAATTGATAGATTTATCTATTTATTTATACGGAACAGGATCCGTGAAAAAGATCTGATACACCATAACCTGCAATACAAAATACAGTTAAACACGGATAACGTAATAAGTTTGAAACACACCGACTAACTTAACTCACCTCTAATTAATACAGCGGAATTCGCAGAACTAAACAATTAAGAACTATTGCTAACAACACGCAATTCTATCTTACAATTTTTACGATGTATAACGGACGCGTATCCGCATGGCGGCACAGCGATAGCGTCGTCGTTCGTAAAGGTACGTTCACGCGTGAAGGCTAATTTTAGCATAAAGGCTCATTCACGCGGGAAGGCCGGAATCACGTGTTTATGAACAAATAATTAAACAAACAATAGTAAGCGAGTAATTAATTAATTGATTAGATGATTATTTGTTCGTTTATTATCGGTATAGCTAGTTATGCGTGGACAAGAAGGATGGGATAAAATATCCATAGAAGAAATTAAAAAGTTAATGAATTCGATGTATAACCGTTTGCGGAATGTGACAAAAAATAAAGGCTGTGCGACAAAGTATTAATTTAATTTTTTCTGCCGTGTAATGTACATATATAAGAAAATTTTTGTATGCAGACCCTTTTGGTATGAATCTTTGCTACGATATGCTGTTAAGTTATAACTTTTGTACATAAAAATTTAGCTTGTATTTTAACATCAGCAAAAATAAAGTTCGTACTTCGCATTTCATTATAAATAAACTGCTATTTCTTTATTTTCATACATTTTGCAGACTCTTTGTCATTACGCGTGTTTGTACGCAAACTTTTTTTACTCACTGTACATATATTTTCCAAAACAATTTGCGGGCTCATATTACTACTAAGAATTTCTTTTTTAGAAAAAGGTTTCTGGCAATCCACATCTGCAAAAAATAAAAATGTAGAAAAATGCAATCGTCATTTAAATTAATTATCTTGTGTAATATCATACAAGCATAAATAAGTTGTAATTAATAAACGGTATATACTTACTCTTTACATCTGTAGTTATTCCGTGTACGTTTTGGGTACATACATTATTTTCGGCCGATATTGTGCCACTATAATCTGAAAAAAGATTTAGATATAAATAGTGACATTAAATAAAAAAAGACATAAATGACGAATTTGAGAGAAAATGAGCGTAGTACATGTACCATCTGTGGTAAAAGTGGCTCCAGTTTGTGTTTCTTGGTTTTTGTAAGACTTATTAACAGATGCAGTGTATTCCTCTTCTGAAAAAGCAGAAGAAGGTAAACAAAAACAAGAATATTGAAGAATATATATACTATTTTTCTGCAAAGGAAATACCTGAAAAGAATGTTATTTCCGGAAGAAGTCCATTACATTTATCACTGGATGCAGTAAATATATCTTCTAAAAAGTAAAAGTACACAAAAATAAGAATAACAAAGAAAATACATTTGCAGCCTGACGCAGGAAGTATAAGTGTTATATTTTTGCACAAATGAATTAAACCTGGTATTGAATTTGGGAAGAATTATATATTCTATATAAAAAATGACAATTTTTTACTATAATGGTATTTATTTGTGCGAATATCAAAAGGGTCTAACCGAATAAGGTGGTCAAATGTGCCCTTGAGTCAAATGAAGAACCCAATACGTCAGTCGGTAGCATATAAAAAAAAAAAACACCCCGCCATTACTTTCGCTGCAGTAATGTTTCACGTTCAGGAATATAATACAATGTGACGTAAAATTAATTAATAAATTAATTTTATTTCTAATAAAATTATAACTAATATATCATTTATATCAATTATGAGTGTAAATCCATTTAAGATTATTTAGTAAATATACTGAGAAAAGAAGGTATGCAAATTCGAAGCGGAAAGTACTTTTTTAAAGATTATATCGGTTTTTTATATTTTTTACTACGGCGCACCTCACCGAAAAATCTGAAAAAATTAGGGGATAATAGTTGTACCAATACCTAACTACCACATTAATGTAAAAGTAGTGCTCCGACATCTTCAATAAAAAATTGCATTTTTTTTTTATATGCTACCAACTGACGTATTGGGTTCTTCGTTTGACTCAAGGGCATAAACTAAATTTGTTTAATAAACCTACTTTTTTGAAAAAAAAAAAAGAAACAAACAAATAGCATAACTTTTAGTTCTCTCCTTATGCATTGAAAAAATTTGAAAAAGGAGAAACTTCTGTGTCAGAACTTATACTTCTTTCACCAAAATAAAGATATATTGTTTGTACTGAGAAGAAAATACCTGCAAAGAATGTTTTTGGAACAGGTTCATTACATTCATCATTTTTGTTAGAGTCTGTAATGTAACATGTAAACTGTAGTGAATTTTTTTCAGAATAAAATACAGTGTTATGTACCATTTCATAGCAATTACTTAATACTAGAACTACCAACGTTTTATGTACATTTACCTTCAAGTTGAAAATAAAGTAGAAAAATATGTAAATAAAGAATGAAACATATACTAGGATATATAGTACATATTCATCCTGATAAAAATGAATACACATTTTGATAAAAGCATCTTAATAAATTTTGTGATATAATTTAGGAACTGCTAAACCAGTCATTTTGACTGGTTAAGTAGTTCTGGTATTAATGAATAAATGCATGAATATAATTTATAAGAATTCAACACATACCTGTTAATTTGATTATGTATTACAAAGCTAGTAAGTGTTATTAAAGTCTTATTTAATGTGTACTTATGCATTTTAGGTGATGCTCCTTCAACATCCATTGACAAAGCTAGCAGTATTTGCACAAATGCTTTACAGAAATTACACATAAGTGAAGGTAATATGACAGAAGGTATGTTTAACCTGTACTGACATTTTCAGACAATGTTTACATTTTTTGATACTATTTTATTTATTAATTAAAATTGTTTTTTAGATACTGATGTTTGTACAAGTGGTAATCAAATTAATGAACGGAATTTAATAGAAGGTAAATTTTTTACTTATTCATATCTTTACTTTTGGTTTTCATTTAATAGCGTGCCAATGTTTAACTTGTTATCTTTAATAAATACCATGCAAATGAAATATTTATGCAAAATACCATGGGATGATTATGAGTGGATAATAAATATAGTATACCATACCACACAATATCATTTTATTTTGTTGTCTATGTACACAAACGTACATTATGATAAATATATTTTGTAGTCGCTTAATTTCATTTTATTCTATCTGTATGTTATTAAATAGGAGAAGGATCCGTACAAAAGATTTGCTGCTGCAAGATTGGAGTCTCCACAATAGTATTACCATGTGGTCACATTTATGTTTTGGTAAACAACAATAAATAATTCATACTATCCATCTATTACATCCATTGTATAATAATATCCTCATGATAATTATGTTCATAGTTAATAAATTAACTTTGAATTGCAATAAGATCATAATACCCAAATACTTGTATTATAAGAACAATTCCTTTAACCCTATATAATTCTATAGAATATAAAACAAAGAAAAAAAAATTGGTTAAACTATAAATACTTCTAGTGGAAGAACTTATATTTTCAATGAATATTGCGTCATAGTATAATTATTAAAAATGATGATATTATAATTGATCAAGTACATACATATCAATCAAAATGGAACTGAATTATTATATAAACTGGAACGCGGTAAGTATGGAATAAGATACACTCAATAAATAATATATGAAATCTTGGACCAGCTGTACATTGGTTTGACAGATTATACTGCAAAATGGAAATATGTTGGATTACTAAGCTATTCTGAAATGAGCCGTAGTATTTTACATGGAACTTATTAATTTAATATTGTAAGAGGATAGGACACTAGTTTAATTTTTAAATTCACACACTTTATTGTGGTACAGTTAACAAAGCGTTTGGCGATCCGCACTTCGACAAAATTAAACAAAGAAAGGAAAAAAAAGAAACAAGAAAATAAACTGATACAATTCAAGCCAAAATGGAAAAGAACTAAAAGGAAAACGCAACACGGTATAACACAGCTACCGATTGCCTGGGCCATATGCCTTCAACGCACGCTTGTTCTCACACCTCAATTTGCTCACTGCCGACTCCCGTTCCAAAATCCTTTTTCAAAACCGGGCCGTCGCCAGCGTCACTCGCGATCGTTTACATAACTAGAGGACCCGCACACTCTGCCGGTTACCACGCGCTCTTTTTCTTACAATATTGTTTGTATAATAACTTATGATTACGCTTAAACTGGAATATGAAACATAATTGTATTGATTATTGAAGGTTTAGTAACTCGCTGGAAAACCCACAAAAAATTCTATTTGCCGAATTCTATGTTTGTTCGCATCTATTTTTAAATTTATTCTTAACTAGCCGGTCTACCCGCTTTGCAGGATTAAAAATAAATATCGTTTGTAAGATTCAACAAGAGAATAACATATTCATGAAATTCGTGGGTTTTATATTTGAAGAAAAGGTAATATCAATAATGAGATTTACTTTTTGTAATGATTGGAATATTAATGAAACTGTTGTCTAAATTAGAATATTCGAAATGGTGAAATTTCATAGCTAATAAATTCTTGAAGTCTATCTCGTTGAATAATTTGTAACTATACATAGCTCCTTGATAAACTATATTCTTTGTGCGTTGTCATAACAGAGAACGTGCAACACGTATGACATCATGGCGACTTATATGACGTCATTTTTGCCGCCAAAGTGCACGTGAAATTGTAGTTATGGCGACTTTTGTGATACCTCTTCAATTTTGATCACCATAAAACTACCTTAAAACCATCTACAGTATCGGATCTACCTCTGTGCAAAATTTTGTGAATAAATATGCAGTAGTTTTTGTGATGACACAACATACATAAAATTGAACTCAGACTTATACATAATTTGGTTAATATTTATGGTTATTGTTCCGGTCTTTGTGGTCAAAGTGTGATGTTATATAGCCTACAACATTCCTTGATAAAGGGATTATCTCCAGAAAAATATTTTTTCATATCCGACTGACAGTTCCTGAAATTAACACGTTTAAACAAACAAACTCCTCTGCTTTATTATATTAGTGTAGATTAATCGTACATTATTGCTTATCATAATGCTATATATTGAGTACGTGATATAATAAGTAAATAAGTGGAATGGTAGGCAATAGTTTAAATACAAATCACGCTATATAATTCCGCGGTTGTACGTTATGTCCGTGTGTGTTGTGTTAGCTATATGTATTTAAAGTGTATTTAATTGTTTCATTGTAATTGTATTATCAATCAAACCGTATTAACGGATATTGCTTATAGGTTATGGTGCGTCGGGATTGGGGTACACGCATATTCTGTCTTGTGCCAGTAAAGAATGACTCTTCCGTGGCTAATAGTACTGAACTATGCGTATTATTGTTCTGCTTCCAGTTTATGTAAGTACTTTATTATATAATATTATAATTGAGTATTACTCGCAATTCTTTTAATCTAGATACACGTAATATTTTACCAGTCGCGTGGTTCGTTAGTTTTTAAGGTGAGTAATAAAACAGTATAATCAATCGATATATTATTATAACCAGTACAAAAGCATATGACCATACAAGAGTGACCCTTATAATACAACGCATTAATAATCCACAGGAAGGAAGAAAGAGAGTAACCTTGAGTGGAGCTTAGCTAGCACTGTACATACTGATTTACGTGCAACGTGGAGGGTCTCACTGTACGTAGCCTTCAATGCTCAGTCTACCCATGGTGCGCAGCTGATGCCTATCGAAATGCTTCCATTGTGTAAGGAACAAGACGAAGAGGCAAAGAAGATACCAGCCCAAGCTTCTTTTCCAGTAGTTTGTAAAGGTGATTGACCTACTATCCGTTGTTATAGATAGACCAATGGATTAAGGTATTTAAATATCTACTTCCGAAATTGCATTTGACCAGCCAGATTCTAGCTTAGATTATAATTTGTTTCCCACACTGCTTTGAAAACTGTTAATCATAACCTACCCTCTTATTTGTACAATTTCAGGTTGGAGATTACTTATGTAACTGGTGTATGTACTTTGTAAAAGCACAGCTGCAATGCGTCAAAAGAAGAATTAATCGAACAACGATTAGTATAACTCAAGTGTGAGGTAGATACCTAGTATAGTGCATATTTTATAGTAATTTAAAAATATCTGAATATAAAATATGAAATCATGTCACATTCATGTACATAATCTAAAAATATGACCTGTAGAATATTTATAAAATATATTATGAATATTTTCTTATATATGTACATTACACGGCAGAAAAAATTAAATTAATACTTTGTCGCACAGCCTTTATTTTTTGTCACATTCCGCAAACGGTTATACATCGAATTCATTAACTTTTTAATTTCTTCTATGGATATTTTATCCCATCCTTCTTGTCCACGCATAACTAGCTATACCGATAATAAACGAACAAATAATCATCTAATCAATTAATTAATTACTCGCTTACTATTGTTTGTTTAATTATTTGTTCATAAACACGTGATTCCGGCCTTCCCGCGTGAATGAGCCTTTATGCTAAAATTAGCCTTCACGCGTGAACGTACCTTTACGAACGACGACGCTATCGCTGTGCCGCCATGCGGATACGCGTCCGTTATACATCGTAAAAATTGTAAGATAGAATTGCGTGTTGTTAGCAATAGTTCTTAATTGTTTAGTTCTGCGAATTCCGCTGTATTAATTAGAGGTGAGTTAAGTTAGTCGGTGTGTTTCAAACTTATTACGTTATCCGTGTTTAACTGTATTTTGTATTGCAGGTTATGGTGTATCAGATCTTTTTCACGGATCCTGTTCCGTATAAATAAATAGATAAATCTATCAATTAAGAGAGAGTGAAAAGTATTTTCATTATTCTGATGTTTTTCCAGAGTATTAAGTAAAATCGCGTTGTATATTATGTCGTACGAATTTCGTATTGCAGGTTATGGTGCGTCGGACCTCGTGTACACGATTCTTACGTTATTTATAAATAAAATGTGACCCCTGTTATGTGAAACAACTTAAAGCCTTAGGCTGTGTTTAACCAGTGCATGTTCAACTTCTGTGAGTACTGATATATTCTTTTATATTATATATTACCAATGTTTTACTACAAACTATTCCCATTCGCTGTTGGTTTTCGATTCTCGTCATCTTAGCATTGTAGCTGCCTGCCACTGAGCTCTTTTATGTAAGGTAAGTAATATGTTAATGCAAACAAGCAGTATAAATACATAATATGTCATCATAAATAGTGATACATTGATCTAACGCACCAATGATTATTAGTAACAGCGAGAGGAAGACCAGCACCGTAATGAAAATAGCCAAGGGTTTGTACACTGCTGGAATTGTTAAATATGGGCTACTTCTGTGAACAACCTCCAACGCCAGGCCGTTCCTATGTACATAGCTGTCAATGGATGCCTTGATCTTGGGAGAAACAAGGAAGATTTTATTGCGAAGCTCTGTTGCAATGTCTTGCCAAGGTATTTTATCCTAATTACCATCCATTATTGAAGAAAATGAATTAAGGTAATTGAATATCTGCTCCTGAAAACTATGATGACCTGTCAGATTCTTGTTTAACCTAAAATTGTGCTTCCTCTCACTATTTAACGACTAGTTTACCTTAATGAACCCCTTTCTTTGCATAATTCCAGCTTTAAGGTCACTTGTAGTAGCTTGTTTAATGTTCGAAGTTGAATTCTAATACGTTTATAGGTTCAAGAACCGGACAATATGCCATGCTGTTTCAGAAGCAGTCCTCTGTAACGAATGTTAATACATATCTGGCCCATAAAGCACCACCAAAGGCAGTGAGTATGCTTACACTCCATTGTGCATAAAGTTTAAGATTGCGTATCTCATAGTGTAATTCCCTTTGCAAGGTACACCGAATGGAAAGTACATGGAAAAGGAGAAGAATTAGACGGATAGATAGCAAAAGTCTGGCTATTGAGAACCTCCAATTTCAACATCCAACATGACTTATTGTTCATTGTGTGAACACAGAGTATACCAAAGGCGACACTCTCTGTCGGCACTTTTGTTCTCTCGAAAACGCTGTCCCTTTAAAATTGGTTGTACAAACGAGCGGGAAATTTAAATCAAGCGAATCTAATTTTGTATCAACCTCTAATAATTTGAAATATATTTGTAATTTTTCTGTATATTATTAATATTGTCTTTCGAGGTATTTGCATCAATTTTACGACGTTGAAAAGTTGAAAAAGGAAAGAATATACGAAAATGATTACTCTACAAAATATATTTGAAGAATATGTATTACGGAAATGATTATTACAAATAATTTATAAGAAAATGAAAAACTATATATCACAAGAAATTACAAATGAATGTGTTACAGAGATATGACAAAATATTTATTAAAATTAAATTACTGGTAAATGTGCAGGTTTAAACTATTCTTTTTTGACCGCCATACTTGTACATTATGCACATGCGCACTCCCGATTCATTTGACTTTGGCATTTAAATTGGTTATGTCATCTGTCTCTCTCTAGGAGGGCGGTTTCCTTGTCTAGTGTCGCCTCTGGTATACTCTGTGGTGTGAATATGTACACATATGCACAGAACACTATATCTACACGCGGTTATCAGCGCTTCGCGTCCCTGCATACCATATGTCGATATATCGCTGCTTTTGTCGTCTTACTTTATACCTATTGTTGACTAATTCTTTCTACTGCCGATCTAGGTGGGGAACTATCGATGGAGTTACCGATGTCATCGTCGTCATTAGTCGCCAGCAATGTACCGATATTTGTTTCTGCAGGAAAGAAACAATATCGATCGTTGGTATATCCACCATCTGCAAAGAAGGATTATCGACTGAATAACTGCCTACCACCGATATTTTAAGTGTACATTAAGGTGAGTGTTTTTGTTATTGCTTTTAAACAATTGGTGTACGTGTGTCGAACCTTGGTTTTATATTATGATTTTTAATATCCTTCATTTAACTAATTGCATCGTATTCAACCTATTTCCATTTTAGGTCAAATTTGACAGCTGGAGTATAAACACAATATTCTACCTGCTGTATATCTCTTCTACAGTTGCCGATAGTGAATAAGCGTCCTGCATTCCAGGTTAGTAATCGTTCAATTGCTCACTTGTTCTATCACTTAACTAAGTCTATTAGTTACCTTAACACGTCTCATTGTTGCACGGTACCTTGTTTATATTAGCTGTAACTCTTTTTAGACCATTTTTCAAATGCGGCACCTGCTTTTGTCTATCCTATGAAGAAGTTATTCGCGTGTCGTGAATGTGATAAGAAACGTGCAACCAATTCAAGTACTCTACACAATTTTGAGTATTCTTAAATGTAAGCACTATCCAATATACTAATATAAATAATATACTACTATACTATACTCTACTATTCTGTAGCGAGCGACACTTATCCCGTTGTATTTCTTGGTCAACATACAAGGAGAAGGAGAAATTGAGAGCATCAGTGGATATGGAGGCACAAATCTTCTGTGAAAGGTAAAGATGACAGGTTGAGATCCTCCAAATATGGTGGTACGTCATGCCTTTACCATTGACAACGATAGTATCACTATAATAATAATGTATAGAATTAACCGATTGAGCAGTTCTAAGAGTGCATGAAAGAATAGCAGAATTATCAATGATTTTAGTTCTTACGGTTTGTGACTCTAGTTATTGTACCGTGTTTTCAGATAATGTAAGTTAATGTAATAACTTATCTGTCATGATAAGCACCTTTCTTTATTAAAAAATTGAAAAGTATTTGCTATTACAAGTAAGAAGAGACGTTAATCATGAAAATACGTAGATCAGTAGTGTCAATTATTGATTTTTCTAGGTTTTTTCGTCTTAAAAATGGAATATTCTAATGGGATTGTTGTACTCCGATCAGATGATTCTAAGATTTGTAAACACAGTACAAGTGATACGAAATAGATGAAAGTGAATAGTGAAATAACCACTCCGTTGCAACTACTTTTTATTACTTATGAAATTTTATTCGATAAAAGTGTTTATTAGCAGGTAGAAAAGGACACTGTGAACCATAACATTAAGTGTATATCAAGGAACTTAGAACAGGAAATTACAATTTAAGAATCTTATTTTTCTGTATTAATTTATTTACTTAAAGTATGTTAGGTTTATATTGTTTTTGAAGCTTATGATTTGCAACACAAATTTATTTAATATTATAATACTCATAACTTCTTTGTTGTAATTTCTCCATCAGTGTTAGAACAAATACTGAAAATAAAGAAAAGACACGATATTATTATATATTGATACAATGTATTCAACAGCATTAATTGTAAATAAAGGATATATTGAGGAAAATAAGGTTTAATATTTCTTTTACCTTAAACATATTTCCTGATGTACCTTGACAGAAAGTAATTGCATCTGTGTTTTCATAGAATGTCTGAGTTATTTGTCCAAATATTTTATTAAGAATTATGCATTCTATCTCTACGTTGGTTAATTTCTTTATTGTATTTATTTAAGTTTTTTCACTTCGTAACTTCTTTGTTGTAATTTCCACATCAACGTCTGAACAAATGCTAAAAATGAAGAGACAGAACAAGAGGTCATATTATTATATTTTGATATATTGTATTTAACAACTCGTTCATTTTATTTCATGGAATATGAGGTTGATTTTGCTTGTCCTGCCTTAGTATAAGTACTTTCAGGATGTGATTCGCTGTAACTTATTCCTGCCAAAAATTAGATACATTTTTCCGACCATATTTCTTTGATCAAATAAGCAATTCATCCTTCTATTTACTCTTATTGAGGTGACTGTAGCTATGTAGGTCAATTAAATGGTGCGGAAAGAGAAAACACGCTTGAATTAACAACTATAGTACTTATACTTGTAACGCACAAAACAAATTGCCAAATAATGATAAACACGACCTGCTGTTAACACTGGATTTAACTTACTCATTTATTGACTGATCTCTATTATATTCTACTCTTCTCTTGATGTAAAAAAATAAATAAATTATATTTTACACACATGAAAAATCCACATAGTTTTAATAAATCCAAACTAACCTGTACATATGAATTACTGGACAATAACATCCTGCGTGGTACCAGATTTCTTGCAATAACTGACGCGAACCTTCTTGCACTCTCTTAATAATCAGCTTGCAGATATTCCTCACCATAACCTATACCTGTCAAACGATATATACAACCTTCAAGTATTGCTTCTACATAAAATACACAAAACCACATACCAAACAATGGCAAATAATCACTGCCTCTGATACTGTTCAAAATGAACATTAACGGCCATTTGTATTAAGAAATCCGACGAAAAACACCAATTATACACAGGTTTGACAACAACATTACGGAAGACTTTCCATTTCACGTACTCCTTTGTAAACCCATATTATGTATTTAAACACACGAAACATAAAAGAAACACAAAAGAATTTAATTCACATCCGCATTTAATATATTTCACTACATATTTTATAACATACCTCACCATACAAGCAAAATATAATACTCCACCGAAATGTGTCTAACAACATGACTACGCGTCCAAAAGCAACATGTCCAATCGACACTGCGTCCAATCGGCACGGAGTCGATACTCTACGACGTCCAAACGGGACGCGTCCAATCGGCACGGTGTCGATAATCTACGACGTCCAAACGGGACGCGTCCAATCGGCACCGCTTCGAATTGGGACGCGTCCAATCGGCACCGCGTCGAATTGGAACGCGTCCAATCGGGACCGTCCAATCGGGACGCGTCCAATCGGTCCACGTCCAAGTGGGCATCACTCGTCTCCGTCTCTGTGTCTCTGTCTCTGTGTCCCTGTCTCTGTGTCTCTGTCTCTGTGTCTCTGTCTCTGTGTCTCTGTCTCTGTGTCTCTGTCTCTGTGTCTCTGTCTCCATGTCTCTGTCTCTGTCTCTGTCTCTGTTTCTCTTTCTCTGTGTCTCTGTCTCTGTGCCTCCGTCTCTGTGACCCAGTCTCTGTGTCTCTGTCTCTGTGTCTCTGTCACTGTGTCTCTGCCTCTGAGTCTCTGTCTCTGTGTCTCTGTCTCTGTGTCTCTGTCTCTGTGTCTCTGTCTCTGTGTCTCTGTCTCTGTGTCTCTGTCTCTGTGTCTCTCTCTCTCTGTGTCTCTGTCGACGTTATCTGTCTCTGTGTCTCTGTCTCTGTGTCTCTGTCTCTGTGTCTCTGTCTCTGTGTCTCTGTCTCTGTGTCTCTGTCTCTGTGTCTCTGTCTCTGTGTCTCTGTCTCTGTGTTTCTATCTCTGTGTCTCTGTCTCTGTGTCTCTGTCTCTGTGTCTCTGTCTCTGTGTCTCGGTCTCTGTGTCTCTGTCTCTGTGTCTCTGTCTCTGTGTCTCCTTCTCTGCGTCTCCGTATTTGCGTCTCGGTCTCTGTGTCTCTGTCTCCGTGTCTCTGTCTCTGTGTCTCTGTCTCTGTGTCTCTGCCCTAGTGTCTCTGTCTCTGTGTCTCTGTCTCTGAGTATCTGTCTCTGTGTCTCTGTCTCTGTCTCTGTCTCTGTGTCTCTGTGTCTCTGTCTCTGTGTCTCGGTCTCTGTGCCTCCGTCTCTGTGACCCAGTCTCTGTGTCTCTGTCTCTGTGTCTCTGTCACTGTGTCTCTGTCTCTGAGTCTCTGTCTCTGTGTCTCTGTCTCTGTCTCTGTCTCTGTCTCTGTCTCTGTTTCTCTATCTCTGTGTCTCTGTCTCTGTCTCTGTTTCTCTTTCTCTGTGTCTCTGTCTCTGTGTCTCTGTCCCTGTGTCTCCGTCTCTGTGTCTCTCTCTCTCTGTGTCTCTGTCGACGTTATCTGTCTCTGTGTCTCTGTCTCTGTGTCTCTGTCGATTTGTGTCCGTCTCTGTGTCTCTGACTCTCTCTCTCTCTCTCTGTGTCCCTGTCTCCGTGTCTCTGTCTCTGTGTCTCTGTCTCTATGTCTCTGTCTCTGTCTCTGTTTCTCTTTCTCTGTGTCTCTGTGTCTCTGTCTCTGTGTCTCTGCCTCTGTGTCTCTGTATCTCTGTATCTCTGTCTCTGTGTCTCTGTCTCTGTGTCTCTGCCTCTATGTCTCCGTCTCGTTGTTTCTGTCTCTGTGTCCCTGTCTCTGTGCCTCTGTCTCCGTCCCTGTGTCTCTGTCGCTGTGTCGCCGTCTCTGTGTCTCTGTCTCTGTGTCTCCGTCTCTGTGTCTCTGTCTCTGTGTCTCTGTCTCTGTGTCTCCGTCTCTGTGTCTCTGTCTCTGTGTCTCTGTCTCTGTGTCTCTGTCTCTGTGTCTCTGTCTCTGTGTCTCTGTCTCTGTGTCTCTGTCTCTTTGTCTCTGTCTCTGTGTCTCGGTCTCTGTGTCTCTGTCTCTGTGTCTCTGTCTCTGTGTCTCCTTCTCTGTGTCTCTGTCTCTGTGTCTATGTCTCTTTGTCTCTGTCCCTGTGTCACAGTCTCTGTGTCTCCGTATTTGCGTCTTAGTCTCTGTGTCGATGTCTCCGTGTCTCTGTCTCTGTGTCTCTGTCTCTTTGTCTCTGCCCTAGTGTCTCTGTCTCTGTGTCTCTGTCTCTGAGAATCTGTCTCTGTGTCTCTGTCTCTGTCTCTGTCTCTGTGTCTCTGTGTCTCTGTCTCTGTGTCTCGGTCTCTGTGCCTCCGTCTCTGTGACCCAGTCTCTGTGTCTCTGTCTCTGTGTCTCTGTCTCTGTGTCTCTGTCTCTGTGTCTCTGTCACTGTGTCTCTGTCTCTGTGTCTCTGTGTCTCTGTCTCTGTGTCTCGGTCTCTGTGTCTCTGTCTCTGTGTCTCTGTCTCCGTGTCTCTGTCTCTGTGTCTCTGCCCTAGTGTCTCTGTCTCTGTGTCTCTGTCTCTGAGAATCTGTCTCTGTGTCTCTGTCTCTGTCTCTGTCTCTGTGTCTCTGTGTCTCTGTCTCTGTGTCTCGGTCTCTGTGCCTCCGTCTCTGTGTCCCAGTCTCTGTGTTTCTGTCTCTGTGTCCCTGTCTCAGTGTCTCTGTCTCCGTGTCTCTGTCTCTTTGTCTCTGTCTCCGTCCCTGTGTCTCTGTCTCTGTGTCTCCGTCTCTGTTTCTCTGTCTCTGTGTCTCTGTCTCTGTGTCTCTGTCTCTGTGTCTCTGTCTCTGTGTCTCCGTCTCTGTGTCTCTGTCTCTGTGTCTCTGTCTCTGTGTCTCTGTCTCTGTGTCTCTGTCTCTGTGTCTCTGTCTCTGTGTCTCTGTCTCTGTGTTTCCGTCTCTGTGTCTCTGTGTCTCTGTCTCTGTGTCTCTGTCTCTGTGTCTCTGTGTCTCTGTGTCTCTGTCTCTGTGTCTCTGTCTCTGCGTCTCTGTCTCTGTGTCTCTGTCTCTGTGTCTCTGTCTCTGTGTCTCTGTCTCTGTTTCTCTGTCTCTGTGTCTCTGCCCTAGTGTCTCTGTCTCTGTGTCTCTGTCTCTGTGCCCGTGTCTCCGTACCTGCGTCTCTGTTTCTGTGTCTATGTCTCTGTGTCTCTGTCTCTCTGTCTCTGTCTCTGTGTCTCTGCCTCCGTGTCTCTGTCTCTGTGTCCCTGTCTCTGTGTTTCTGTCTTTATGTCTCTGTCTCTGTGTCTCTGTCTCTGAGAATCTGTGTCTGTGCCTCTGTCTCTGTCTCTGTCTCTGTGTCTCTGTCTCTGTGTCTCGGTCTCTGTGTCTCCGTCTCTGTGTCCCTGTCTCTGTGTTTCTGTCTCTGTGTCCCTGTCTCAGTGTCTCTGTCTCCGTGTCTCTGTCTCTTTGTCTCTGTCCCCGTCCCTGTGTCTCTGTCTCTGTGTCTCCGTCTCTGTGTCTCCGTCTCTGTGTCTCTGTCTCTGTGTCTCTGTCTCTGTGTCTCTGTCTCCGTGTCTCTCTCTCTGTGTCTCTGTCTCTATGTCTCTGTCTCTGTGTCTCTGTCTCTGTGTCTCTGTCACTGTGTCTCCGTCTTCGTGTCTCTGTCCCTGTGTCTCCGACTCTGTATCACTGTCTCTATGTCTGTGCCTCTGTGTCTCTGTGTCTGTGTCTCTGTCACCGTCTCTATGCCTCTGTTCCTATGTCTCTGTCTCTGTGTCTCTGTCTCTATGTCTCTGTATGTGTGTATCTCTGCCTCTGTGTCTCTGTCTCTGTGTCTGTGTCTCTGTCTCTGTCTCCGTGTCTCTATCTCTGAGTCTTTGCCTCTATGTCCCTGTCTCTGTATCTCTGTCCCTATGTCTCCGTCTCTGTGGCTCTGTCTCTGTGCCTGTGTCTCTGTCTCTGTGTGTGTGTCTCTGTATCTGTCCCTGTGTGTGTGTCTCTGTCTCTGAGTCTCTGTCTCTGTGTCTCTGTGTCTGTCTCTGTCTCTGTTTCTCTTTCTCTGTGTCTCTGTCTCTGTGTCTCTGTCCCTGTGCCCGGTCTTCCTGTCTCTGTCCCTGTGTCTCCGTCTCTGTGTCTCCGTCTCTGTGTCTCTGTCTCTGTGTCCCTGTCTCTGTGTCTCTGTCTCTGTGTCTCTGTCTCTGTGTCTCTGTCTCTGTGTCTCTGTCTCCATGTCTCTGTCTCTGTCTCTGTCTCTGTTTCTCTTTCTCTGTGTCTCTGTCTCTGTGTCTCTATCCCTGTGCCCGGTCTTCCTGTCTCTGTCCCTGTGTCTCCGTCTCTGTGTCTCCGTCTCTGTGTCTCTGTCTCTGTGTCCCTGTCTCTGTGTCTCTGTCTCTGTGTCTCTGTCTCTGTCTCTGTGTCTCTGTCTCTGTGTCTCTGTCTCTGTGACTCTGTCTCTGTGTCTCTGTCTCTGTGTCTCTGTCTCTGTGTCTCTGTCTCTGTGTCTCTGTGGCTCTGTCTCTGTGTCTCTCTCTCTGTGTCTCTGTCTCTATGTCTCTGTATGTCTGTATCTCTGCCTCTGTGTCTCGGTCTCTGTGTCTCTGTCTCTGTCTCTGTGTCTCTGTCTCTGTCTCTGTCTCTGTGTCTCTGTCCATTTGTGTCCGTCTCTGTGTCTCTGTCTCACTCTCTCTCTGTGTCCCTGTCTCCGTGTCTCTGTCTCTGTGTTTCTGTCTCTGTGTCTCTGTCTCTGTCTCTGTCTCTGTGTCTCTGTCTCCGTCTCTGTTTCTCTTTCTCTGTGTCTCTGTGTCTCTGTCTCTGTGTCTCTGCCTCTGTGTCTCTGTATCTCTGTATCTCTGTCTCTGTGTCTCTGTCTCTGTGTCTCTGCCTCTATGTCTCCGTCTCGTTGTTTCTGTCTCTGTGTCCCTGTCTCTGTATCTCTGTCCCTATGTCTCCGTCTCTGTGGCTCTGTCTCTGTGTCTCTGTCTCTGTGTGTGTATCTCTGTGTCTGTCCCTGTGTGTGTCTCTGTCTCTGTGTTTCTGTCTCTGTGTCTCTGTCTCTGTGTCTCTGTCCCTGTGTCTCCGTCTCTGTGTCTCTCTCTCTCTGTGTCTCTGTCGACGTTATCTGTCTCTGTGTCTCTGTCGATTTGTGTCCGTCTCTGTGTCTCTGTCTCTCTCTCTCTCTCTGTGTCCCTGTCTCCGTGTCCCTGTCTCCGTGTCTCTGTCTCTGTGTCTCTGTCTCTATGTCTCTGTCTCCGTCTCTGTTTCTCTTTCTCTGTGTCTCTGTGTCTCTGTCTCTGTGTCTCTGCCTCTGTGTCTCTGTATCTCTGTATCTCTGTCTCTGTGTCTCTGTCTCTGTGTCTCTGCCTCTATGTCTCCGTCTCGTTGTTTCTGTCTCTGTGTCCCTGTCTCTGTGCCTCTGTCTACGTCCCTGTGTCTCTGTCGCTGTGTCGCCGTCTCTGTGTCTCTGTCTCTGTGTCTCCGTCTCTGTGTCTCTGTCTCTGTGTCTCCGTCTCTGTGTCTCTGTCTCTGTGTCTCTGTCTCTGTGTCTCTGTCTCTGTGTCTCTGTCTCTGTGTCTCTGTCTCTGTGTCTCTGTCTCTGTGTCTCTGTCTCTGTGTCTCTGTCTCTGTGTCTCGGTCTCTGTGTCTCTGTCTCTGTGTCTCTGTCTCTGTGTCTCCTTCTCTGTGTCTCTGTCTCTGTGTCTATGTCTCTTTGTCTCTGTCCCTGTGTCACAGTCTCTGTGTCTCCGTATTTGCGTCTTAGTCTCTGTGTCTCTGTCTCCGTGTCTCTGTCTCTGTGTCTCTGTCTCTTTGTCTCTGCCCTAGTGTCTCTGTCTCTGTGTCTCTGTCTCTGAGAATCTGTCTCTGTGTCTCTGTCTCTGTCTCTGTCTCTGTGTCTCTGTGTCTCTGTCTCTGTGTCTCGGTCTCTGTGCCTCCGTCTCTGTGACCCAGTCTCTGTGTCTCTGTCTCTGTGTCTCTGTCTCTGTGTCTCTGTCTCTGTGTCTCTGTGTCTCTGTCACTGTGTCTCTGTCTCTGTGTCTCTGTGTCTCTGTCTCTGTGTCTCGGTCTCTGTGTCTCTGTCTCTGTGTCTCTGTCTCCGTGTCTCTGTCTCTTTGTCTCTGTCTCCGTCCCTGTGTCTCTGTCTCTGTGTCTCCGTCTCTGTGTCTCTGTCTCTGTGTCTCTGTCTCTGTGTCTCTGTCTCTGTGTCTCTGTCTCTGTGTCTCCGTCTCTGTGTCTCTGTCTCTGTGTCTCTGTCTCTGTGTCTCTGTCTCTGTGTCTCTGTCTCTGTGTCTCTGTCTCTGTGTCTCTGTCTCTGTGTCTCTGTCTCTGTGTGTCCGTCTCTGTGTCTCTGTGTCTCTGTCTCTGTGTCTCTGTCTCTGTGTCTCTGTGTCTCTGTGTCTCTGTCTCTGTGTCTCTGTCTCTGCGTCTCTGTCTCTGTGTCTCTGTCTCTGTGTCTCTGTCTCTGTGTCTCTGTCTCTGTTTCTCTGTCTCTGTGTCTCTGCCCTAGTGTCTCTGTCTCTGTGTCTCTGTCTCTGTGCCCGTGTCTCCGTACCTGCGTCTCTGTTTCTGTGTCTATGTCTCTGTGTCTCTGTCTCTCTGTCTCTGTCTCTGTGTCTCTGCCTCCGTGTCTCTGTCTCTGTGTCCCTGTCTCTGTGTTTCTGTCTTTATGTCTCTGTCTCTGTGAGTCTGTCTCTGAGAATCTGTGTCTGTGTCTCTGTCTCTGTCTCTGTCTCTGTGTCTCTGTCTCTGTGTCTCGGTCTCTGTGTCTCCGTCTCTGTGTCCCTGTCTCTGTGTTTCTGTCTCTGTGTCCCTGTCTCAGTGTCTCTGTCTCCGTGTCTCTGTCTCTTTGTCTCTGTCCCCGTCCCTGTGTCTCTGTCTCTGTGTATCCGTCTCTGTGTCTCCGTCTCTGTGTCTCTGTCTCTGTGTCTCCGTCTCTGTGTCTCTCTCTCTCTGTGTCTCTGTCGACGTTATCTGTCTCTGTGTCTCTGTCGATTTGTGTCCGTCTCTGTGTCTCTGTCTCTCTCTCTCTCTCTGTGTCCCTGTCTCCGTGTCCCTGTCTCCGTGTCTCTGTCTCTGTGTCTCTGTCTCTATGTCTCTGTCTCCGTCTCTGTTTCTCTTTCTCTGTGTCTCTGTGTCTCTGTCTCTGTGTCTCTGCCTCTGTGTCTCTGTATCTCTGTATCTCTGTCTCTGTGTCTCTGTCTCTGTGTCTCTGCCTCTATGTCTCCGTCTCGTTGTTTCTGTCTCTGTGTCCCTGTCTCTGTGCCTCTGTCTACGTCCCTGTGTCTCTGTCGCTGTGTCGCCGTCTCTGTGTCTCTGTCTCTGTGTCTCCGTCTCTGTGTCTCTGTCTCTGTGTCTCCGTCTCTGTGTCTCTGTCTCTGTGTCTCTGTCTCTGTGTCTCTGTCTCTGTGTCTCTGTCTCTGTGTCTCTGTCTCTGTGTCTCTGTCTCTGTGTCTCTGTCTCTGTGTCTCTGTCTCTGTGTCTCGGTCTCTGTGTCTCTGTCTCTGTGTCTCTGTCTCTGTGTCTCCTTCTCTGTGTCTCTGTCTCTGTGTCTATGTTTCTTTGTCTCTGTCCCTGTGTCACAGTCTCTGTGTCTCCGTATTTGCGTCTTAGTCTCTGTGTCTCTGTCTCCGTGTCTCTGTCTCTGTGTCTCTGTCTCTTTGTCTCTGCCCTAGTGTCTCTGTCTCTGTGTCTCTGTCTCTGAGAATCTGTCTCTGTGTCTCTGTCTCTGTCTCTGTCTCTGTGTCTCTGTGTCTCTGTCTCTGTGTCTCGGTCTCTGTGCCTCCGTCTCTGTGACCCAGTCTCTGTGTCTCTGTCTCTGTGTCTCTGTCTCTGTGTCTCTGTCTCTGTGTCTCTGTGTCTCTGTCACTGTGTCTCTGTCTCTGTGTCTCTGTGTCTCTGTCTCTGTGTCTCGGTCTCTGTGTCTCTGTCTCTGTGTCTCTGTCTCCGTGTCTCTGTCTCTTTGTCTCTGTCTCCGTCCCTGTGTCTCTGTCTCTGTGTCTCCGTCTCTGTGTCTCTGTCTCTGTGTCTCTGTCTCTGTGTCTCTGTCTCTGTGTCTCTGTCTCTGTGTCTCCGTCTCTGTGTCTCTGTCTCTGTGTCTCTGTCTCTGTGTCTCTGTCTCTGTGTCTCTGTCTCTGTGTCTCTGTCTCTGTGTCTCTGTCTCTGTGTCTCTGTCTCTGTGTCTCTGTCTCTGTGTTTCCGTCTCTGTGTCTCTGTGTCTCTGTCTCTGTGTCTCTGTCTCTGTGTCTCTGTCTCTGTGTCTCTGTGTCTCTGTGTCTCTGTCTCTGTGTCTCTGTCTCTGCGTCTCTGTCTCTGTGTCTCTGTCTCTGTGTCTCTGTCTCTGTGTCTCTGTCTCTGTTTCTCTGTCTCTGTGTCTCTGCCCTAGTGTCTCTGTCTCTGTGTCTCTGTCTCTGTGCCCGTGTCTCCGTACCTGCGTCTCTGTTTCTGTGTCTATGTCTCTGTGTCTCTGTCTCTCTGTCTCTGTCTCTGTGTCTCTGCCTCCGTGTCTCTGTCTCTGTGTCCCTGTCTCTGTGTTTCTGTCTTTATGTCTCTGTCTCTGTGTCTCTGTCTCTGAGAATCTGTGTCTGTGTCTCTGTCTCTGTCTCTGTCTCTGTGTCTCTGTCTCTGTGTCTCGGTCTCTGTGTCTCCGTCTCTGTGTCCCTGTCTCTGTGTTTCTGTCTCTGTGTCCCTGTCTCAGTGTCTCTGTCTCCGTGTCTCTGTCTCTTTGTCTCTGTCCCCGTCCCTGTGTCTCTGTCTCTGTGTATCCGTCTCTGTGTCTCCGTCTCTGTGTCTCTGTCTCTGTGTCTCTGTCTCTGTGTCTCTGTCTCTGTGTCTCTCTCTCTGTGTCTCTGTCTCTATGTCTCTGTCTCTGTGTCTCTGTCTCTGTGTCTCTGTCTCTGTTTCTCTTTCTCTGTGTCTCTGTCTCTGTGTCTCTATCCCTGTGCCCGGTCTTCCTGTCTCTGTCCCTGTGTCTCCGTCTCTGTGTCTCCGTCTCTGTGTCTCTGTCTCTGTGTCCCTGTCTCTGTGTCTCTGTCTCTGTGTCTCTGTCTCTGTCTCTGTGTCTCTGTCTCTGTGTCTCTGTCTCTGTGTCTCTGTCTCTGTGTCTCTGTCTCTGTGTCTCTGTCTCTGTGTCTCTGTCTCTGTGTCTCTGTCTCTGTGTCTCTGTCTCTGTGTCTCTGTCTCTGTGTCTCTGTGGCTGTGTCTCTGTGTCTCTCTCTCTGTGTCTCTGTCTCTATGTCTCTGTATGTCTGTATCTCTGCCTCTGTGTCTCGGTCTCTGTGTCTCTGTCTCTGTCTCTGTGTCTCTGTCTCTGTCTCTGTCTCTGTGTCTCTGTCCATTTGTGTCCGTCTCTGTGTCTCTGTCTCACTCTCTCTCTGTGTCCCTGTCTCCGTGTCTCTGTCTCTGTGTTTCTGTCTCTGTGTCTCTGTCTCTGTCTCTGTCTCTGTGTCTCTGTCTCTGTGTGTGTGTCTCTGTGTCTGTCCCTGTGTATGTGTCTCTGTCTCTGAGTCTCTGTCCCTGTGTCTCCATCTCTGTGTCTCTCTCTCTCTGTGTCTCTTGCGACGTTATCTGTCTCTGTGTCTCTGTCCATCTGTGTCCGTCTCTGTGTCTCTGTCTCTCTCTCTCTCTGTGTCCCTGTCTCCGTGTCTCTGTCTCTGTGTCTCTGTCTATGTGTCTCTGTCTCTATGTCTCTGTCTATGTCTCTGTTTCTCTTTCTCTGTGTCTCTGTGTCTCTGTCTCTGTGTCTCTGCCTCTGTGTCTCTGTGTCTCTGTATCTCTGTCTCTGTGTCTCTGTCTCTGTGTCTCTACCTCTATGTCTCTGTATGTCTGTATCTCTGCCTCTGTGTCTCTGTCTCTGTGTCTCTGTCTCTGTGTCTCTGTCTCTGTGTCTCTGTCTCTGTGTCTCTGTCTCTGTGTCTCTGTCTCTGTGTCTCTGTCTCTGTGTCTCTGTCTCTGTGTCTCTGTCTCTGTGTCTCTGTCTCTGTGTCTCTGTCTCTGTGTCCCTGTCTCTGTGTCTCTGTCTCTGTGTCTCTGTCTCTGTGTCTCTGTCGATGTGTCTCTGTCTCTGTGTCTCTGTCTCGGTGTCTCTGTCTCTGTGTCCCTGTCTCTGTGTCTCTGTCTCTGTGTCTCTGTCTCTGTGTGCCTGTCTCTGTGTTTCCGTCTCTGTGTCTCTGTCACGGTGTCTCTGTCTCTGTGTCTCTGTCTCTGAGTCCTTGCCCCTATGTCCCTGTCTCTGTATCTCTGTCCCTATGTCTCCGTCTCTGTGGCTCTGTCTCTGTGTCTCTGTCTCTGTGTGTGTGTCTCTGTGTCTGTCCCTGTGTGTGTCTCTGTCTCTGTGTTTCTGTCTCTGTGTCTCTGTCTCTGTGTCTCTGTCCCTGTGTCTCCGTCTCTGTGTCTCTCTCTCTCTGTGTCTCTGTCGACGTTATCTGTCTCTGTGTCTCTGTCGATTTGTGTCCGTCTCTGTGTCTCTGTCTCTCTCTCTCTCTCTGTGTCCCTGTCTCCGTGTCTCTGTCTCTGTGTCTCTGTCTATGTGTCTCTGTCTCTATGTCTCTGTCTCTGTCTCTGTTTCTCTTTCTCTGTGTCTCTGTGTCTCTGTCTCTGTGTCTCTGCCTCTGTGTCTCTGTATCTCTGTATCTCTGTCTCTGTGTCTCTGTCTCTGTGTCTCTGTCTCTGTGTCTCTGTCTCTGTGTCTCTGTCTCTGTGTCTCTGTCTCTGTGTCTCTGTCTCTGTGTCTCTGTCTCTGTGTCTCTGTCTCTGTGTTTCTATCTCTGTGTCTCTGTCTCTGTGTCTCTGTCTCTGTGTCTCTGTCTCTGTGTCTCTGTCTCTGTGTCTCGGTCTCTGTGTCTCTGTCTCTGTGTCTCTGTCTCTGTGTCTCCTTCTCTGTGTCTCCGTATTTGCGTCTCGGTCTCTGTGTCTCTATCTCCGTGTCTCTGTCTCTGTGTCTCTGTCTCTGTGTCTCTGCCCTAGTGTCTCTGTCTCTGTGTCTCTGTCTCTGAGTATCTGTCTCTGTGTCTCTGTCTCTGTCTCTGTCTCTGTCTCTGTGTCTCTGTGTCTCTGTCTCTGTGTCTCGGTCTCTGTGCCTCCGTCTCTGTGACCGAGTCTCTGTGTCTCTGTCTCTGTGTCTCTGTCACTGTGTCTCTGCCTCTGAGTCTCTGTCTCTGTGTCTCTGTCTCTGTGTCTCTGTCTCTGTGTCTCTGTCTCTGTGTCTCTGTCTCTGTGTCTCTGTCTCTGTGTCTCTCTCTCTCTGTGTCTCTGTCGACGTTATCTGTCTCTGTGTCTCTGTCTCTGTGTCTCTGTCTCTGTGTCTCTGTCTCTGTGTCTCTGTCTCTGTGTCTCTGTCTCTGTGTCTCTGTCTCTGTGTCTCTGTCTCTGTGTTTCTATCTCTGTGTCTCTGTCTCTGTGTCTCTGTCTCTGTGTCTCTGTCTCTGTGTCTCGGTCTCTGTGTCTCTGTCTCTGTGTCTCTGTCTCTGTGTCTCTGTCTCTGTGTCTCCTTCTCTGTGTCTCCGTATTTGCGTCTCGGTCTCTGTGTCTCTGTCTCCGTGTCTCTGTCTCTGTGTCTCTGTCTCTGTGTCTCTGCCCTAGTGTCTCTGTCTCTGTGTCTCTGTCTCTGAGTATCTGTCTCTGTGTCTCTGTCTCTGTCTCTGTCTCTGTGTCTCTGTGTCTCTGTCTCTGTGTCTCGGTCTCTGTGCCTCCGTCTCTGTGACCCAGTCTCTGTGTCTCTGTCTCTGTGTCTCTGTCACTGTGTCTCTGTCTCTGAGTCTCTGTCTCTGTGTCTCTGTCTCTGTCTCTGTCTCTGTCTCTGTCTCTGTTTCTCTATCTCTGTGTCTCTGTCTCTGTCTCTGTTTCTCTTTCTCTGTGTCTCTGTCTCTGTGTCTCTGTCCCTGTGTCTCCGTCTCTGTGTCTCTCTCTCTCTGTGTCTCTGTCGACGTTATCTGTCTCTGTGTCTCTGTCTCTGTGTCTCTGTCGATTTGTGTCCGTCTCTGTGTCTCTGACTCTCTCTCTCTCTCTCTGTGTCCCTGTCTCCGTGTCTCTGTCTCTGTGTCTCTGTCTCTATGTCTCTGTCTCTGTCTCTGTTTCTCTTTCTCTGTGTCTCTGTGTCTCTGTCTCTGTGTCTCTGCCTCTGTGTCTCTGTATCTCTGTATCTCTGTCTCTGTGTCTCTGTCTCTGTGTCTCTGCCTCTATGTCTCCGTCTCGTTGTTTCTGTCTCTGTGTCCCTGTCTCTGTGCCTCTGTCTCCGTCCCTGTGTCTCTGTCGCTGTGTCGCCGTCTCTGTGTCTCTGTCTCTGTGTCTCCGTCTCTGTGTCTCTGTCTCTGTGTCTCTGTCTCTGTGTCTCCGTCTCTGTGTCTCTGTCTCTGTGTCTCTGTCTCTGTGTCTCTGTCTCTGTGTCTCTGTCTCTGTGTCTCTGTCTCTGTGTCTCTGTCTCTGTGTCTCTGTCTCTGTGTCTCGGTCTCTGTGTCTCTGTCTCTGTGTCTCTGACTCTGTGTCTCCTTCTCTGTGTCTCTGTCTCTGTGTCTATGTCTCTTTGTCTCTGTCCCTGTGTCACAGTCTCTGTGTCTCCGTATTTGCGTCTTAGTCTCTGTGTCGATGTCTCCGTGTCTCTGTCTCTGTGTCTCTGTCTCTTTGTCTCTGCCCTAGTGTCTCTGTCTCTGTGTCTCTGTCTCTGAGAATCTGTCTCTGTGTCTCTGTCTCTGTCTCTGTCTCTGTGTCTCTGTGTCTCTGTCTCTGTGTCTCGGTCTCTGTGCCTCCGTCTCTGTGACCCAGTCTCTGTGTCTCTGTCTCTGTGTCTCTGTCTCTGTGTCTCTGTCTCTGTGTCTCTGTCACTGTGTCTCTGTCTCTGTGTCTCTGTGTCTCTGTCTCTGTGTCTCGGTCTCTGTGTCTCTGTCTCTGTCTCTGTGTCTCTGTCTCCGTGTCTCTGTCTCTGTGTCTCTGCCCTAGTGTCTCTGTCTCTGTGTCTCTGTCTCTGAGAATCTGTCTCTGTGTCTCTGTCTCTGTCTCTGTCTCTGTGTCTCTGTGTCTCTGTCTCTGTGTCTCGGTCTCTGTGCCTCCGTCTCTGTGTCCCAGTCTCTGTGTTTCTGTTTCTGTGTCCCTGTCTCAGTGTCTCTGTCTCCGTGTCTCTGTCTCTTTGTCTCTGTCTCCGTCCCTGTGTCTCTGTCTCTGTGTCTCCGTCTCTGTTTCTCTGTCTCTGTGTCTCTGTCTCTGTGTCTCTGTCTCTGTGTCTCTGTCTCTGTGTCTCCGTCTCTGTGTCTCTGTCTCTGTGTCTCTGTCTCTGTGTCTCTGTCTCTGTGTCTCTGTCTCTGTGTCTCTGTCTCTGTGTCTCTGTCTCTGTGTTTCCGTCTCTGTGTCTCTGTGTCTCTGTCTCTGTGTCTCTGTCTCTGTGTCTCTGTGTCTCTGTGTCTCTGTCTCTGCGTCTCTGTCTCTGTGTCTCTGTCTCTGTGTCTCTGTCTCTGTGTCTCTGTCTCTGTTTCTCTGTCTCTGTGTCTCTGCCCTAGTGTCTCTGTCTCTGTGTCTCTGTCTCTGTGCCCGTGTCTCCGTACCTGCGTCTCTGTTTCTGTGTCTATGTCTCTGTGTCTCTGTCTCTCTGTCTCTGTCTCTGTGTCTCTGCCTCCGTGTCTCTGTCTCTGTGTCCCTGTCTCTGTGTTTCTGTCTTTATGTCTCTGTCTCTGTGTCTCTGTCTCTGAGAATCTGTGTCTGTGTCTCTGTCTCTGTCTCTGTCTCTGTGTCTCTGTCTCTGTGTCTCGGTCTCTGTGTCTCCGTCTCTGTGTCCCTGTCTCTGTGTTTCTGTCTCTGTGTCCCTGTCTCAGTGTCTCTGTCTCCGTGTCTCTGTCTCTTTGTCTCTGTCCCCGTCTCTGTGTCTCTGTCTCTGTGTCTCCGTCTCTGTGTCTCCGTCTCTGTGTCTCTGTCTCTGTGTCTCTGTCTCTGTGTCTCTGTCTCCGTGTCTCTCTCTCTGTGTCTCTGTCTCTATGTCTCTGTCTCTGTGTCTCTGTCTCTGTGTCTCTGTCACTGTGTCTCCGTCTTCGTGTCTCTGTCCCTGTGTCTCCGACTCTGTATCACTGTCTCTATGTCTGTGCCTCTGTGTCTCTGTGTCTGTGTCTCTGTCACCGTCTCTATGCCTCTGTTCCTATGTCTCTGTCTCTGTGTCTCTGTCTCTATGTCTCTGTATGTCTGTATCTCTGCCTCTGTGTCTCTGTCTCTGTGTCTGTGTCTCTGTCTCTGTCTCCGTGTCTCTGTCTCTGAGTCTTTGCCTCTATGTCCCTGTCTCTGTATCTCTGTCCCTATGTCTCCGTCTCTGTGGCTCTGTCTCTGTGCCTGTGTCTCTGTCTCTGTGTGTGTGTCTCTGTATCTGTCCCTGTGTGTGTGTCTCTGTCTCTGAGTCTCTGTCCCTGTGTCTCTGTGTCTGTCTCTGTCTCTGTTTCTCTTTCTCTGTGTCTCTGTCTCTGTGTCTCTGTCCCTGTGCCCGGTCTTCCTGTCTCTGTCCCTGTGTCTCCGTCTCTGTGTCTCCGTCTCTGTGTCTCTGTCTCTGTGTCCCTGTCTCTGTGTCTCTGTCTCTGTGTCTCTGTCTCTGTGTCTCTGTCTCTGTGTCTCTGTCTCCATGTCTCTGTCTCTGTCTCTGTCTCTGTTTCTCTTTCTCTGTGTCTCTGTCTCTGTGTCTCTATCCCTGTGCCCGGTCTTCCTGTCTCTGTCCCTGTGTCTCCGTCTCTGTGTCTCCGTCTCTGTGTCTCTGTCTCTGTGTCCCTGTCTCTGTGTCTCTGTCTCTGTGTCTCTGTCTCTGTCTCTGTGTCTCTGTCTCTGTGTCTCTGTCTCTGTGACTCTGTCTCTGTGTCTCTGTCTCTGTGTCTCTGTCTCTGTGTCTCTCTCTCTGTGTCTCTGTCTCTATGTCTCTGTATGTCTGTATCTCTGCCTCTGTGTCTCGGTCTCTGTGTCTCTGTCTCTGTCTCTGTGTCTCTGTCTCTGTCTCTGTCTCTGTGTCTCTGTCCATTTGTGTCCGTCTCTGTGTCTCTGTCTCACTCTCTCTCTGTGTCCCTGTCTCCGTGTCTCTGTCTCTGTGTTTCTGTCTCTGTGTCTCTGTCTCTGTCTCTGTCTCTGTGTCTCTGTCTCTGTGTGTGTGTCTCTGTGTCTGTCCCTGTGTATGTGTCTCTGTCTCTGAGTCTCTGTCCCTGTGTCTCCATCTCTGTGTCTCTCTCTCTCTGTGTCTCTTGCGACGTTATCTGTCTCTGTGTCTCTGTCCATCTGTGTCCGTCTCTGTGTCTCTGTCTCTCTCTCTCTCTGTGTCCCTGTCTCCGTGTCTCTGTCTCTGTGTCTCTGTCTATGTGTCTCTGTCTCTATGTCTCTGTCTATGTCTCTGTTTCTCTTTCTCTGTGTCTCTGTGTCTCTGTCTCTGTGTCTCTGCCTCTGTGTCTCTGTGTCTCTGTATCTCTGTCTCTGTGTCTCTGTCTCTGTGTCTCTGTCTCTGAGTCCTTGCCCCTATGTCCCTGTCTCTGTATCTCTGTCCCTATGTCTCCGTCTCTGTGGCTCTGTCTCTGTGTCTCTGTCTCTGTGTGTGTGTCTCTGTGTCTGTCCCTGTGTGTGTCTCTGTCTCTGTGTTTCTGTCTCTGTGTCTCTGTCTCTGTGTCTCTGTCCCTGTGTCTCCGTCTCTGTGTCTCTCTCTCTCTGTGTCTCTGTCGACGTTATCTGTCTCTGTGTCTCTGTCGATTTGTGTCCGTCTCTGTGTCTCTGTCTCTCTCTCTCTCTCTGTGTCCCTGTCTCCGTGTCTCTGTCTCTGTGTCTCTGTCTATGTGTCTCTGTCTCTATGTCTCTGTCTCTGTCTCTGTTTCTCTTTCTCTGTGTCTCTGTGTCTCTGTCTCTGTGTCTCTGCCTCTGTGTCTCTGTATCTCTGTATCTCTGTCTCTGTGTCTCTGTCTCTGTGTCTCTGCCTCTATGTCTCCGTCTCGTTGTTTCTGTCTCTGTGTCCCTGTCTCTGTGCCTCTGTCTCCGTCCCTGTGTCTCTGTCGCTGTGTCGCCGTCTCTGTGTCTCTGTCTCTGTGTCTCCGTCTCTGTGTCTCCGTCTCTGTGTCTCTGTCTCTGTGTCTCTGCCTCTGTGTCTCTGTGTCTCTGTATCTCTGTCTCTGTGTCTCTGTCTCTGTGTCTCTACCTCTATGTCTCTGTATGTCTGTATCTCTGCCTCTGTGTCTCTGTCTCTGTGTCTCTGTCTCTGTGTCTCTGTCTCTGTGTCTCTGTCTCTGTGTCTCTGTCTCTGTGTCTCTGTCTCTGTGTCTCTGTCTCTGTGTCTCTGTCTCTGTGTCTCTGTCTCTGTGTCTCTGTCTCTGTGTCTCTGTCTCTGTGTCTCTGTCTCTGTGTCTCTGTCTCTGTGTCTCTGTCTCTGTGTCTCTGTCTCTGTGTCTCTGTCGATGTGTCTCTGTCTCTGTGTCTCTGTCTCGGTGTCTCTGTCTCTGTGTCCCTGTCTCTGTGTCTCTGTCTCTGTGTCTCTGTCTCTGTGTGCCTGTCTCTGTGTTTCCGTCTCTGTGTCTCTGTCACGGTGTCTCTGTCTCTGTGTCTCTGTCTCTGAGTCCTTGCCCCTATGTCCCTGTCTCTGTATCTCTGTCCCTATGTCTCCGTCTCTGTGGCTCTGTCTCTGTGTCTCTGTCTCTGTGTGTGTGTCTCTGTGTCTGTCCCTGTGTGTGTCTCTGTCTCTGTGTTTCTGTCTCTGTGTCTCTGTCTCTGTGTCTCTGTCCCTGTGTCTCCGTCTCTGTGTCTCTCTCTCTCTGTGTCTCTGTCGACGTTATCTGTCTCTGTGTCTCTGTCGATTTGTGTCCGTCTCTGTGTCTCTGTCTCTCTCTCTCTCTCTGTGTCCCTGTCTCCGTGTCTCTGTCTCTGTGTCTCTGTCTATGTGTCTCTGTCTCTATGTCTCTGTCTCTGTCTCTGTTTCTCTTTCTCTGTGTCTCTGTGTCTCTGTCTCTGTGTCTCTGCCTCTGTGTCTCTGTATCTCTGTATCTCTGTCTCTGTGTCTCTGTCTCTGTGTCTCTGCCTCTATGTCTCCGTCTCGTTGTTTCTGTCTCTGTGTCCCTGTCTCTGTGCCTCTGTCTCCGTCCCTGTGTCTCTGTCGCTGTGTCGCCGTCTCTGTGTCTCTGTCTCTGTGTCTCCGTCTCTGTGTCTCTGTCTCTGTGTCTCTGTCTCTGTGTCTCTGTCTCTGTGTCTCTGTCTCTGTGTCTCTGTCTCTGTGTCTCTGTCTCTGTGTCTCTGTCTCTGTGTCTCTGTCTCTGTGTCTCTGTCTCTGTGTTTCTGTCTCTGTGTCTCTGTCTCTGTGTCTCTGTCTCTGTGTCTCTGTCTCTGTGTCTCGGTCTCTGTGTCTCTGTCTCTGTGTCTCTGTCTCTGTGTCTCTGTCTCTGTGTCTCCTTCTCTGTGTCTCCGTATTTGCGTCTCGGTCTCTGTGTCTCTGTCTCCGTGTCTCTGTCTCTGTGTCTCTGTCTCGGTGTCTCTGCCCTAGTGTCTCTGTCTCTGTGTCTCTGTCTCTGAGTATCTGTCTCTGTGTCTCTGTCTCTGTCTCTGTGTCTCTGTGTCTCTGTCTCTGTGTCTCGGTCTCTGTGCCTCCGTCTCTGTGACCCAGTCTCTGTGTCTCTGTCTCTGTGTCTCTGTCTCTGTGTCTCTGTCACTGTGTCTCTGTCTCTGAGTCTCTGTCTCTGTGTCTCTGTCTCTGTCTCTGTCTCTGTCTCTGTCTCTGTCTCTGTCTCTGTTTCTCTATCTCTGTGTCTCTGTCTCTGTCTCTGTTTCTCTTTCTCTGTGTCTCTGTCTCTGTGTCTCTGTCCCTGTGTCTCCGTCTCTGTGTCTCTCTCTCTCTGTGTCTCTGTCGACGTTATCTGTCTCTGTGTCTCTGTCTCTGTGTCTCTGTCGATTTGTGTCCGTCTCTGTGTCTCTGTCTCTCTCTCTCTCTCTCTGTGTCCCTGTCTCCGTGTCTCTGTCTCTGTGTCTCTGTCTCTATGTCTCTGTCTCTGTCTCTGTTTCTCTTTCTCTGTGTCTCTGTGTCTCTGTCTCTGTGTCTCTGCCTCTGTGTCTCTGTATCTCTGTATCTCTGTCTCTGTGTCTCTGTCTCTGTGTCTCTGCCTCTATGTCTCCGTCTCGTTGTTTCTGTCTCTGTGTCCCTGTCTCTGTGCCTCTGTCTCCGTTCCTGTGTCTCTGTCGCTGTGTCGCCGCCTCTGTGTCTCTGTCTCTGTGTCTCTGTCTCTGTGTCTCTGTCTCTGTGTCTCTGTCTCTGTGTCTCTGTCTCTGTGTCTCTGTCTCTGTGTCTCTGTCGATGTGTCTCTGTCTCTGTGTCTCTGTCTCGGTGTCTCTGTCTCTGTGTCCCTGTCTCTGTGTCTCTGTCTCTGTGTCTCTGTCTCTGTGTGCCTGTCTCTGTGTTTCCGTCTCTGTGTCTCTGTCACGGTGTCTCTGTCTCTGTGTCTCTGTCTCTGAGTCCTTGCCCCTATGTCCCTGTCTCTGTATCTCTGTCCCTATGTCTCTGTCTCTGTGTCTCTGTCTCTGTTTCTCTTTCTCTGTGTCTCTGTCTCTGTGTCTCTATCCCTGTGCCCGGTCTTCCTGTCTCTGTCCCTGTGTCTCCGTCTCTGTGTCTCCGTCTCTGTGTCTCTGTCTCTGTGTCCCTGTCTCTGTGTCTCTGTCTCTGTGTCTCTGTCTCTGTCTCTGTGTCTCTGTCTCTGTGTCTCTGTCTCTGTGTCTCTGTCTCTGTGTCTCTGTCTCTGTGTCTCTGTCTCTGTGTCTCTGTCTCTGTGTCTCTGTCTCTGTGTCTCTGTCTCTGTGTCTCTGTCTCTGTGTCTCTGTGGCTGTGTCTCTGTGTCTCTCTCTCTGTGTCTCTGTCTCTATGTCTCTGTATGTCTGTATCTCTGCCTCTGTGTCTCGGTCTCTGTGTCTCTGTCTCTGTCTCTGTGTCTCTGTCTCTGTCTCTGTCTCTGTGTCTCTGTCCATTTGTGTCCGTCTCTGTGTCTCTGTCTCACTCTCTCTCTGTGTCCCTGTCTCCGTGTCTCTGTCTCTGTGTTTCTGTCTCTGTGTCTCTGTCTCTGTCTCTGTCTCTGTGTCTCTGTCTCTGTGTGTGTGTCTCTGTGTCTGTCCCTGTGTATGTGTCTCTGTCTCTGAGTCTCTGTCCCTGTGTCTCCATCTCTGTGTCTCTCTCTCTCTGTGTCTCTTGCGACGTTATCTGTCTCTGTGTCTCTGTCCATCTGTGTCCGTCTCTGTGTCTCTGTCTCTCTCTCTCTCTGTGTCCCTGTCTCCGTGTCTCTGTCTCTGTGTCTCTGTCTATGTGTCTCTGTCTCTATGTCTCTGTCTATGTCTCTGTTTCTCTTTCTCTGTGTCTCTGTGTCTCTGTCTCTGTGTCTCTGCCTCTGTGTCTCTGTGTCTCTGTATCTCTGTCTCTGTGTCTCTGTCTCTGTGTCTCTACCTCTATGTCTCTGTATGTCTGTATCTCTGCCTCTGTGTCTCTGTCTCTGTGTCTCTGTCTCTGTGTCTCTGTCTCTGTGTCTCTGTCTCTGTGTCTCTGTCTCTGTGTCTCTGTCTCTGTGTCTCTGTCTCTGTGTCTCTGTCTCTGTGTCTCTGTCTCTGTGTCCCTGTCTCTGTGTCTCTGTCTCTGTGTCTCTGTCTCTGTGTCTCTGTCGATGTGTCTCTGTCTCTGTGTCTCTGTCTCGGTGTCTCTGTCTCTGTGTCCCTGTCTCTGTGTCTCTGTCTCTGTGTCTCTGTCTCTGTGTGCCTGTCTCTGTGTTTCCGTCTCTGTGTCTCTGTCACGGTGTCTCTGTCTCTGTGTCTCTGTCTCTGAGTCCTTGCCCCTATGTCCCTGTCTCTGTATCTCTGTCCCTATGTCTCCGTCTCTGTGGCTCTGTCTCTGTGTCTCTGTCTCTGTGTGTGTGTCTCTGTGTCTGTCCCTGTGTGTGTCTCTGTCTCTGTGTTTCTGTCTCTGTGTCTCTGTCTCTGTGTCTCTGTCCCTGTGTCTCCGTCTCTGTGTCTCTCTCTCTCTGTGTCTCTGTCGACGTTATCTGTCTCTGTGTCTCTGTCGATTTGTGTCCGTCTCTGTGTCTCTGTCTCTCTCTCTCTCTCTGTGTCCCTGTCTCCGTGTCTCTGTCTCTGTGTCTCTGTCTATGTGTCTCTGTCTCTATGTCTCTGTCTCTGTCTCTGTTTCTCTTTCTCTGTGTCTCTGTGTCTCTGTCTCTGTGTCTCTGCCTCTGTGTCTCTGTATCTCTGTATCTCTGTCTCTGTGTCTCTGTCTCTGTGTCTCTGTCTCTGTGTCTCTGTCTCTGTGTCTCTGTCTCTGTGTCTCTGTCTCTGTGTCTCTGTCTCTGTGTCTCTGTCTCTGTGTCTCTGTCTCTGTGTCTCTGTCTCTGTGTTTCTATCTCTGTGTCTCTGTCTCTGTGTCTCTGTCTCTGTGTCTCTGTCTCTGTGTCTCTGTCTCTGTGTCTCGGTCTCTGTGTCTCTGTCTCTGTGTCTCTGTCTCTGTGTCTCCTTCTCTGTGTCTCCGTATTTGCGTCTCGGTCTCTGTGTCTCTATCTCCGTGTCTCTGTCTCTGTGTCTCTGTCTCTGTGTCTCTGCCCTAGTGTCTCTGTCTCTGTGTCTCTGTCTCTGAGTATCTGTCTCTGTGTCTCTGTCTCTGTCTCTGTCTCTGTCTCTGTGTCTCTGTGTCTCTGTCTCTGTGTCTCGGTCTCTGTGCCTCCGTCTCTGTGACCGAGTCTCTGTGTCTCTGTCTCTGTGTCTCTGTCACTGTGTCTCTGCCTCTGAGTCTCTGTCTCTGTGTCTCTGTCTCTGTGTCTCTGTCTCTGTGTCTCTGTCTCTGTGTCTCTGTCTCTGTGTCTCTGTCTCTGTGTCTCTCTCTCTCTGTGTCTCTGTCGACGTTATCTGTCTCTGTGTCTCTGTCTCTGTGTCTCTGTCTCTGTGTCTCTGTCTCTGTGTCTCTGTCTCTGTGTCTCTGTCTCTGTGTCTCTGTCTCTGTGTCTCTGTCTCTGTGTTTCTATCTCTGTGTCTCTGTCTCTGTGTCTCTGTCTCTGTGTCTCTGTCTCTGTGTCTCGGTCTCTGTGTCTCTGTCTCTGTGTCTCTGTCTCTGTGTCTCTGTCTCTGTGTCTCCTTCTCTGTGTCTCCGTATTTGCGTCTCGGTCTCTGTGTCTCTGTCTCCGTGTCTCTGTCTCTGTGTCTCTGTCTCTGTGTCTCTGCCCTAGTGTCTCTGTCTCTGTGTCTCTGTCTCTGAGTATCTGTCTCTGTGTCTCTGTCTCTGTCTCTGTCTCTGTGTCTCTGTGTCTCTGTCTCTGTGTCTCGGTCTCTGTGCCTCCGTCTCTGTGACCCAGTCTCTGTGTCTCTGTCTCTGTGTCTCTGTCACTGTGTCTCTGTCTCTGAGTCTCTGTCTCTGTGTCTCTGTCTCTGTCTCTGTCTCTGTCTCTGTCTCTGTTTCTCTATCTCTGTGTCTCTGTCTCTGTCTCTGTTTCTCTTTCTCTGTGTCTCTGTCTCTGTGTCTCTGTCCCTGTGTCTCCGTCTCTGTGTCTCTCTCTCTCTGTGTCTCTGTCGACGTTATCTGTCTCTGTGTCTCTGTCTCTGTGTCTCTGTCGATTTGTGTCCGTCTCTGTGTCTCTGACTCTCTCTCTCTCTCTCTGTGTCCCTGTCTCCGTGTCTCTGTCTCTGTGTCTCTGTCTCTATGTCTCTGTCTCTGTCTCTGTTTCTCTTTCTCTGTGTCTCTGTGTCTCTGTCTCTGTGTCTCTGCCTCTGTGTCTCTGTATCTCTGTATCTCTGTCTCTGTGTCTCTGTCTCTGTGTCTCTGCCTCTATGTCTCCGTCTCGTTGTTTCTGTCTCTGTGTCCCTGTCTCTGTGCCTCTGTCTCCGTCCCTGTGTCTCTGTCGCTGTGTCGCCGTCTCTGTGTCTCTGTCTCTGTGTCTCCGTCTCTGTGTCTCTGTCTCTGTGTCTCTGTCTCTGTGTCTCCGTCTCTGTGTCTCTGTCTCTGTGTCTCTGTCTCTGTGTCTCTGTCTCTGTGTCTCTGTCTCTGTGTCTCTGTCTCTGTGTCTCTGTCTCTGTGTCTCTGTCTCTGTGTCTCGGTCTCTGTGTCTCTGTCTCTGTGTCTCTGACTCTGTGTCTCCTTCTCTGTGTCTCTGTCTCTGTGTCTATGTCTCTTTGTCTCTGTCCCTGTGTCACAGTCTCTGTGTCTCCGTATTTGCGTCTTAGTCTCTGTGTCGATGTCTCCGTGTCTCTGTCTCTGTGTCTCTGTCTCTTTGTCTCTGCCCTAGTGTCTCTGTCTCTGTGTCTCTGTCTCTGAGAATCTGTCTCTGTGTCTCTGTCTCTGTCTCTGTCTCTGTGTCTCTGTGTCTCTGTCTCTGTGTCTCGGTCTCTGTGCCTCCGTCTCTGTGACCCAGTCTCTGTGTCTCTGTCTCTGTGTCTCTGTCTCTGTGTCTCTGTCTCTGTGTCTCTGTCACTGTGTCTCTGTCTCTGTGTCTCTGTGTCTCTGTCTCTGTGTCTCGGTCTCTGTGTCTCTGTCTCTGTCTCTGTGTCTCTGTCTCCGTGTCTCTGTCTCTGTGTCTCTGCCCTAGTGTCTCTGTCTCTGTGTCTCTGTCTCTGAGAATCTGTCTCTGTGTCTCTGTCTCTGTCTCTGTCTCTGTGTCTCTGTGTCTCTGTCTCTGTGTCTCGGTCTCTGTGCCTCCGTCTCTGTGTCCCAGTCTCTGTGTTTCTGTTTCTGTGTCCCTGTCTCAGTGTCTCTGTCTCCGTGTCTCTGTCTCTTTGTCTCTGTCTCCGTCCCTGTGTCTCTGTCTCTGTGTCTCCGTCTCTGTTTCTCTGTCTCTGTGTCTCTGTCTCTGTGTCTCTGTCTCTGTGTCTCTGTCTCTGTGTCTCCGTCTCTGTGTCTCTGTCTCTGTGTCTCTGTCTCTGTGTCTCTGTCTCTGTGTCTCTGTCTCTGTGTCTCTGTCTCTGTGTCTCTGTCTCTGTGTTTCCGTCTCTGTGTCTCTGTGTCTCTGTCTCTGTGTCTCTGTCTCTGTGTCTCTGTGTCTCTGTGTCTCTGTCTCTGCGTCTCTGTCTCTGTGTCTCTGTCTCTGTGTCTCTGTCTCTGTGTCTCTGTCTCTGTTTCTCTGTCTCTGTGTCTCTGCCCTAGTGTCTCTGTCTCTGTGTCTCTGTCTCTGTGCCCGTGTCTCCGTACCTGCGTCTCTGTTTCTGTGTCTATGTCTCTGTGTCTCTGTCTCTCTGTCTCTGTCTCTGTGTCTCTGCCTCCGTGTCTCTGTCTCTGTGTCCCTGTCTCTGTGTTTCTGTCTTTATGTCTCTGTCTCTGTGTCTCTGTCTCTGAGAATCTGTGTCTGTGTCTCTGTCTCTGTCTCTGTCTCTGTGTCTCTGTCTCTGTGTCTCGGTCTCTGTGTCTCCGTCTCTGTGTCCCTGTCTCTGTGTTTCTGTCTCTGTGTCCCTGTCTCAGTGTCTCTGTCTCCGTGTCTCTGTCTCTTTGTCTCTGTCCCCGTCTCTGTGTCTCTGTCTCTGTGTCTCCGTCTCTGTGTCTCCGTCTCTGTGTCTCTGTCTCTGTGTCTCTGTCTCTGTGTCTCTGTCTCCGTGTCTCTCTCTCTGTGTCTCTGTCTCTATGTCTCTGTCTCTGTGTCTCTGTCTCTGTGTCTCTGTCACTGTGTCTCCGTCTTCGTGTCTCTGTCCCTGTGTCTCCGACTCTGTATCACTGTCTCTATGTCTGTGCCTCTGTGTCTCTGTGTCTGTGTCTCTGTCACCGTCTCTATGCCTCTGTTCCTATGTCTCTGTCTCTGTGTCTCTGTCTCTATGTCTCTGTATGTCTGTATCTCTGCCTCTGTGTCTCTGTCTCTGTGTCTGTGTCTCTGTCTCTGTCTCCGTGTCTCTGTCTCTGAGTCTTTGCCTCTATGTCCCTGTCTCTGTATCTCTGTCCCTATGTCTCCGTCTCTGTGGCTCTGTCTCTGTGCCTGTGTCTCTGTCTCTGTGTGTGTGTCTCTGTATCTGTCCCTGTGTGTGTGTCTCTGTCTCTGAGTCTCTGTCCCTGTGTCTCTGTGTCTGTCTCTGTCTCTGTTTCTCTTTCTCTGTGTCTCTGTCTCTGTGTCTCTGTCCCTGTGCCCGGTCTTCCTGTCTCTGTCCCTGTGTCTCCGTCTCTGTGTCTCCGTCTCTGTGTCTCTGTCTCTGTGTCCCTGTCTCTGTGTCTCTGTCTCTGTGTCTCTGTCTCTGTGTCTCTGTCTCTGTGTCTCTGTCTCCATGTCTCTGTCTCTGTCTCTGTCTCTGTTTCTCTTTCTCTGTGTCTCTGTCTCTGTGTCTCTATCCCTGTGCCCGGTCTTCCTGTCTCTGTCCCTGTGTCTCCGTCTCTGTGTCTCCGTCTCTGTGTCTCTGTCTCTGTGTCCCTGTCTCTGTGTCTCTGTCTCTGTGTCTCTGTCTCTGTCTCTGTGTCTCTGTCTCTGTGTCTCTGTCTCTGTGACTCTGTCTCTGTGTCTCTGTCTCTGTGTCTCTGTCTCTGTGTCTCTCTCTCTGTGTCTCTGTCTCTATGTCTCTGTATGTCTGTATCTCTGCCTCTGTGTCTCGGTCTCTGTGTCTCTGTCTCTGTCTCTGTGTCTCTGTCTCTGTCTCTGTCTCTGTGTCTCTGTCCATTTGTGTCCGTCTCTGTGTCTCTGTCTCACTCTCTCTCTGTGTCCCTGTCTCCGTGTCTCTGTCTCTGTGTTTCTGTCTCTGTGTCTCTGTCTCTGTCTCTGTCTCTGTGTCTCTGTCTCTGTGTGTGTGTCTCTGTGTCTGTCCCTGTGTATGTGTCTCTGTCTCTGAGTCTCTGTCCCTGTGTCTCCATCTCTGTGTCTCTCTCTCTCTGTGTCTCTTGCGACGTTATCTGTCTCTGTGTCTCTGTCCATCTGTGTCCGTCTCTGTGTCTCTGTCTCTCTCTCTCTCTGTGTCCCTGTCTCCGTGTCTCTGTCTCTGTGTCTCTGTCTATGTGTCTCTGTCTCTATGTCTCTGTCTATGTCTCTGTTTCTCTTTCTCTGTGTCTCTGTGTCTCTGTCTCTGTGTCTCTGCCTCTGTGTCTCTGTGTCTCTGTATCTCTGTCTCTGTGTCTCTGTCTCTGTGTCTCTGTCTCTGAGTCCTTGCCCCTATGTCCCTGTCTCTGTATCTCTGTCCCTATGTCTCCGTCTCTGTGGCTCTGTCTCTGTGTCTCTGTCTCTGTGTGTGTGTCTCTGTGTCTGTCCCTGTGTGTGTCTCTGTCTCTGTGTTTCTGTCTCTGTGTCTCTGTCTCTGTGTCTCTGTCCCTGTGTCTCCGTCTCTGTGTCTCTCTCTCTCTGTGTCTCTGTCGACGTTATCTGTCTCTGTGTCTCTGTCGATTTGTGTCCGTCTCTGTGTCTCTGTCTCTCTCTCTCTCTCTGTGTCCCTGTCTCCGTGTCTCTGTCTCTGTGTCTCTGTCTATGTGTCTCTGTCTCTATGTCTCTGTCTCTGTCTCTGTTTCTCTTTCTCTGTGTCTCTGTGTCTCTGTCTCTGTGTCTCTGCCTCTGTGTCTCTGTATCTCTGTATCTCTGTCTCTGTGTCTCTGTCTCTGTGTCTCTGCCTCTATGTCTCCGTCTCGTTGTTTCTGTCTCTGTGTCCCTGTCTCTGTGCCTCTGTCTCCGTCCCTGTGTCTCTGTCGCTGTGTCGCCGTCTCTGTGTCTCTGTCTCTGTGTCTCCGTCTCTGTGTCTCCGTCTCTGTGTCTCTGTCTCTGTGTCTCTGCCTCTGTGTCTCTGTGTCTCTGTATCTCTGTCTCTGTGTCTCTGTCTCTGTGTCTCTACCTCTATGTCTCTGTATGTCTGTATCTCTGCCTCTGTGTCTCTGTCTCTGTGTCTCTGTCTCTGTGTCTCTGTCTCTGTGTCTCTGTCTCTGTGTCTCTGTCTCTGTGTCTCTGTCTCTGTGTCTCTGTCTCTGTGTCTCTGTCTCTGTGTCTCTGTCTCTGTGTCTCTGTCTCTGTGTCTCTGTCTCTGTGTCTCTGTCTCTGTGTCTCTGTCTCTGTGTCTCTGTCTCTGTGTCTCTGTCTCTGTGTCTCTGTCGATGTGTCTCTGTCTCTGTGTCTCTGTCTCGGTGTCTCTGTCTCTGTGTCCCTGTCTCTGTGTCTCTGTCTCTGTGTCTCTGTCTCTGTGTGCCTGTCTCTGTGTTTCCGTCTCTGTGTCTCTGTCACGGTGTCTCTGTCTCTGTGTCTCTGTCTCTGAGTCCTTGCCCCTATGTCCCTGTCTCTGTATCTCTGTCCCTATGTCTCCGTCTCTGTGGCTCTGTCTCTGTGTCTCTGTCTCTGTGTGTGTGTCTCTGTGTCTGTCCCTGTGTGTGTCTCTGTCTCTGTGTTTCTGTCTCTGTGTCTCTGTCTCTGTGTCTCTGTCCCTGTGTCTCCGTCTCTGTGTCTCTCTCTCTCTGTGTCTCTGTCGACGTTATCTGTCTCTGTGTCTCTGTCGATTTGTGTCCGTCTCTGTGTCTCTGTCTCTCTCTCTCTCTCTGTGTCCCTGTCTCCGTGTCTCTGTCTCTGTGTCTCTGTCTATGTGTCTCTGTCTCTATGTCTCTGTCTCTGTCTCTGTTTCTCTTTCTCTGTGTCTCTGTGTCTCTGTCTCTGTGTCTCTGCCTCTGTGTCTCTGTATCTCTGTATCTCTGTCTCTGTGTCTCTGTCTCTGTGTCTCTGCCTCTATGTCTCCGTCTCGTTGTTTCTGTCTCTGTGTCCCTGTCTCTGTGCCTCTGTCTCCGTCCCTGTGTCTCTGTCGCTGTGTCGCCGTCTCTGTGTCTCTGTCTCTGTGTCTCCGTCTCTGTGTCTCTGTCTCTGTGTCTCTGTCTCTGTGTCTCTGTCTCTGTGTCTCTGTCTCTGTGTCTCTGTCTCTGTGTCTCTGTCTCTGTGTCTCTGTCTCTGTGTCTCTGTCTCTGTGTCTCTGTCTCTGTGTTTCTGTCTCTGTGTCTCTGTCTCTGTGTCTCTGTCTCTGTGTCTCTGTCTCTGTGTCTCGGTCTCTGTGTCTCTGTCTCTGTGTCTCTGTCTCTGTGTCTCTGTCTCTGTGTCTCCTTCTCTGTGTCTCCGTATTTGCGTCTCGGTCTCTGTGTCTCTGTCTCCGTGTCTCTGTCTCTGTGTCTCTGTCTCGGTGTCTCTGCCCTAGTGTCTCTGTCTCTGTGTCTCTGTCTCTGAGTATCTGTCTCTGTGTCTCTGTCTCTGTCTCTGTCTCTGTGTCTCTGTGTCTCTGTCTCTGTGTCTCGGTCTCTGTGCCTCCGTCTCTGTGACCCAGTCTCTGTGTCTCTGTCTCTGTGTCTCTGTCTCTGTGTCTCTGTCACTGTGTCTCTGTCTCTGAGTCTCTGTCTCTGTGTCTCTGTCTCTGTCTCTGTCTCTGTCTCTGTCTCTGTCTCTGTCTCTGTTTCTCTATCTCTGTGTCTCTGTCTCTGTCTCTGTTTCTCTTTCTCTGTGTCTCTGTCTCTGTGTCTCTGTCCCTGTGTCTCCGTCTCTGTGTCTCTCTCTCTCTGTGTCTCTGTCGACGTTATCTGTCTCTGTGTCTCTGTCTCTGTGTCTCTGTCGATTTGTGTCCGTCTCTGTGTCTCTGTCTCTCTCTCTCTCTCTCTGTGTCCCTGTCTCCGTGTCTCTGTCTCTGTGTCTCTGTCTCTATGTCTCTGTCTCTGTCTCTGTTTCTCTTTCTCTGTGTCTCTGTGTCTCTGTCTCTGTGTCTCTGCCTCTGTGTCTCTGTATCTCTGTATCTCTGTCTCTGTGTCTCTGTCTCTGTGTCTCTGCCTCTATGTCTCCGTCTCGTTGTTTCTGTCTCTGTGTCCCTGTCTCTGTGCCTCTGTCTCCGTTCCTGTGTCTCTGTCGCTGTGTCGCCGCCTCTGTGTCTCTGTCTCTGTGTCTCTGTCTCTGTGTCTCTGTCTCTGTGTCTCTGTCTCTGTGTCTCTGTCTCTGTGTCTCTGTCTCTGTGTCTCTGTCTCTGTGTCTCTGTCTCTGTGTCTCTGTCTCTGTGTCTCTGTCTCTGTGTCTCTGTCTCTGTGTCTCTGTCTCTGTGTCTCTGTCTCTGTGTCTCTGTCTCTGTGTCTCTGTCTCTGTGTCTCTGTCGATGTGTCTCTGTCTCTGTGTCTCTGTCTCGGTGTCTCTGTCTCTGTGTCCCTGTCTCTGTGTCTCTGTCTCTGTGTCTCTGTCTCTGTGTGCCTGTCTCTGTGTTTCCGTCTCTGTGTCTCTGTCACGGTGTCTCTGTCTCTGTGTCTCTGTCTCTGAGTCCTTGCCCCTATGTCCCTGTCTCTGTATCTCTGTCCCTATGTCTCCGTCTCTGTGGCTCTGTCTCTGTGTCTCTGTCTCTGTGTGTGTGTCTCTGTGTCTGTCCCTGTGTGTGTCTCTGTCTCTGTGTCTCTGTCTCTGTGTCTCTGTCTCTGTGTCTCTGTCTCTGTGTCTCTGTCTCTGTGTCTCTGTCTCTGTGTCTCTGTCTCTCTCTCTCTCTCTCTGTGTCCCTGTCTCCGTGTCTCTGTCTCTGTGTCTCTGTCTCTATGTCTCTGTCTCTGTCTCTGTTTCTCTTTCTCTGTGTCTCTGTGTGACTGTCTCTGTGTCTCTGCCTCTGTGTCTCTGTATCTCTGTATCTCTGTCTCTGTGTCTCTGTCTCTGTGTCTCTGCCTCTATGTCTCCGTCTCGTTGTTTCTGTCTCTGTGTCCCTGTGTCTGTGCCTCTGTCTCCGTCCCTGTGTCTCTGTCGCTGTGTCGCCGCCTCTGTGTCTCTGTCTCTGTGTCTCCGTCTCTGTGTCTCTGTCTCTGTGTCTCTGTCTCTGTGTCTCCGTCTCTGTGTCTCTGTCTCTGTGTCTCTGTCTCTGTGTCTCTGTCTCTGTGTCTCTGTCTCTGTGTCTCTGTCTCTGTGTCTCTGTCTCTGTGTCTCTGTCTCTGTGTCTCTGTCTCTGTGTCTCTGTCTCTGTGTCTCGGTCTCTGTCTCTGTCTCTGTGTCTCTGTCTCTGTGTCTCGGTCTCTGTGTCTCCGTCTCTGTGTCGCCGTCTCTGTGTCTCTGTCTCTGTGTCTCCGTCTCTGTGTCTCTGTCTCTGTGTCTCTGCCTCTGTGTCTCTGTGTCTCTGTATCTCTGTCTCTGTGTCTCTGTCTCTGTGTCTCTACCTCTATGTCTCTGTATGTCTGTATCTCTGCCTCTGTGTCTCTGTCTCTGTGTCTCTGTCTCTGTGTCTCTGTCTCTGTGTCTCTGTCACTGTGTCTCTGTCTCTGAGTCTCTGTCTCTGTGTCTCTGTCTCTGTCTCTGTCTCTGTCTCTGTCTCTGTTTCTCTATCTCTGTGTCTCTGTCTCTGTCTCTGTTTCTCTTTCTCTGTGTCTCTGTCTCTGTGTCTCTGTCCCTGTGTCTCCGTCTCTGTGTCTCTCTCTCTCTGTGTCTCTGTCGACGTTATCTGTCTCTGTGTCTCTGTCTCTGTGTCTCTGTCGATTTGTGTCCGTCTCTGTGTCTCTGTCTCTCTCTCTCTCTCTCTGTGTCCCTGTCTCCGTGTCTCTGTCTCTGTGTCTCTGTCTCTATGTCTCTGTCTCTGTCTCTGTTTCTCTTTCTCTGTGTCTCTGTGTCTCTGTCTCTGTGTCTCTGCCTCTGTGTCTCTGTATCTCTGTATCTCTGTCTCTGTGTCTCTGTCTCTGTGTCTCTGCCTCTATGTCTCCGTCTCGTTGTTTCTGTCTCTGTGTCCCTGTCTCTGTGCCTCTGTCTCCGTCCCTGTGTCTCTGTCGCTGTGTCGCCGTCTCTGTGTCTCTGTCTCTGTGTCTCCGTCTCTGTGTCTCTGTCTCTGTGTCTCTGTCTCTGTGTCTCCGTCTCTGTGTCTCTGTCTCTGTGTCTCTGTCTCTGTGTCTCTGTCTCTGTGTCTCTGTCTCTGTGTCTCTGTCTCTGTGTCTCTGTCTCTGTGTCTCTGTCTCTGTGTCTCTGTCTCTGTGTCTCGGTCTCTGTGTCTCTGTCTCTGTGTCTCTGTCTCTGTGTCTCCTTCTCTGTGTCTCTGTCTCTGTGTCTATGTCTCTTTGTCTCTGTCCCTGTGTCACAGTCTCTGTGTCTCCGTATTTGCGTCTTAGTCTCTGTGTCTCTGTCTCCGTGTCTCTGTCTCTGTGTCTCTGTCTCTTTGTCTCTGCCCTAGTGTCTCTGTCTCTGTGTCTCTGTCTCTGAGAATCTGTCTCTGTGTCTCTGTCTCTGTCTCTGTCTCTGTGTCTCTGTGTCTCTGTCTCTGTGTCTCGGTCTCTGTGCCTCCGTCTCTGTGACCCAGTCTCTGTGTCTCTGTCTCTGTGTCTCTGTCTCTGTGTCTCTGTCTCTGTGTCTCTGTCACTGTGTCTCTGTCTCTGTGTCTCTGTGTCTCTGTCTCTGTGTCTCGGTCTCTGTGTCTCTGTCTCTGTGTCTCTGTCTCCGTGTCTCTGTCTCTGTGTCTCTGCCCTACTGTCTCTGTCTCTGTGTCTCTGTCTCTGAGAATCTGTCTCTGTGTCTCTGTCTCTGTGCCTCTGTCTCCGTCCCTGTGTCTCTGTCGCTGTGTCGCCGTCTCTGTGTCTCTGTCTCTGTGTCTCCGTCTCTGTGTCTCTGTCTCTGTGTCTCTGTCTCTGTGTCTCTGTCTCTGTGTCTCTGTCTCTGTGTCTCTGTCTCTGTGTCTCTGTCTCTGTGTCTCTGTCTCTGTGTCTCTGTCTCTGTGTCTCTGTCTCTGTGTCTCTGTCTCTGTGTTTCTGTCTCTGTGTCTCTGTCTCTGTGTCCCTGTCTCTGTGTCTCTGTCTCTGTGTCTCGGTCTCTGTGTCTCTGTCTCTGTGTCTATGTCTCTGTGTCTCCTTCTCTGTGTCTCCGTATTTGCGTCTCGGTCTCTGTGTCTCTGTCTCCGTGTCTCTGTCTCTGTGTCTCTGTCTCTGTGTCTCTGCCCTAGTGTCTCTGTCTCTGTGTCTCTGTCTCTGAGTATCTGTCTCTGTGTCTCTGTCTCTGTCTCTGTCTCTGTGTCTCTGTGTCTCTGTCTCTGTGTCTCGGTCTCTGTGCCTCCGTCTCTGTGACCCAGTCTCTGTGTCTCTGTCTCTGTGTCTCTGTCTCTGTGTCTCTGTCACTGTGTCTCTGTCTCTGAGTCTCTGTCTCTGTGTCTCTGTCTCTGTCTCTGTCTCTGTCTCTGTCTCTGTTTCTCTATCTCTGTGTCTCTGTCTCTGTCTCTGTTTCTCTTTCTCTGTGTCTCTGTCTCTGTGTCTCTGTCCCTGTGTCTCCGTCTCTGTGTCTCTCTCTCTCTGTGTCTCTGTCGACCTTATCTGTCTCTGTGTCTCTGTCTCTGTGTCTCTGTCGATTTGTGTCCGTCTCTGTGTCTCTGTCTCTCTCTCTCTCTCTCTGTGTCCCTGTCTCCGTGTCTCTGTCTCTGTGTCTCTGTCTCTATGTCTCTGTCTCTGTCTCTGTTTCTCTTTCTCTGTGTCTCTGTGTCTCTGTCTCTGTGTCTCTGCCTCTGTGTCTCTGTATCTCTGTATCTCTGTCTCTGTGTCTCTGTCTCTGTGTCTCTGCCTCTATGTCTCCGTCTCGTTGTTTCTGTCTCTGTGTCCCTGTCTCTGTGCCTCTGTCTCCGTCCCTGTGTCTCTGTCGCTGTGTCGCCGTCTCTGTGTCTCTGTCTCTGTGTCTCCGTCTCTGTGTCTCTGTCTCTGTGTCTCTGTCTCTGTGTCTCCGTCTCTGTGTCTCTGTCTCTGTGTCTCTGTCTCTGTGTCTCTGTCTCTGTGTCTCTGTCTCTGTGTCTCTGTCTCTGTGTCTCTGTCTCTGTGTCTCTGTCTCTGTGTCTCGGTCTCTGTGTCTCTGTCTCTGTGTCTCTGTCTCTGTGTCTCCTTCTCTGTGTCTCTGTCTCTGTGTCTATGTCTCTTTGTCTCTGTCCCTGTGTCACAGTCTCTGTGTCTCCGTATTTGCGTCTTAGTCTCTGTGTCTCTGTCTCCGTGTCTCTGTCTCTGTGTCTCTGTCTCTTTGTCTCTGCCCTAGTGTCTCTGTCTCTGTGTCTCTGTCTCTGAGAATCTGTCTCTGTGTCTCTGTCTCTGTCTCTGTCTCTGTGTCTCTGTTTCTCTGTCTCTGTGTCTCGGTCTCTGTGCCTCCGTCTCTGTGACCCAGTCTCTGTGTCTCTGTCTCTGTGTCTCTGTCTCTGTGTCTCTGTCACTGTGTCTCTGTCTCTGTGTCTCTGTGTCTCTGTCCCTGTGTCTCGGTCTCTGTGTCTCTGTCTCTGTGTCTCTGTCTCCGTGTCTCTGTATCTGTGTCTCTGCCCTAGTGTCTCTGTCTCTGTGTCTCTGTCTCTGAGAATCTGTCTCTGTGTCTCTGTCTCTGTCTCTGTCTCTGTGTCTCTGTGTCTCTGTCTCTGTGTCTCGGTCTCTGTGCCTCCGTCTCTGTGTCCCAGTCTCTGTGTTTCTGTCTCTGTGTCCCTGTCTCAGTGTCTCTGTCTCCGTGTCTCTGTCTCTTTGTCTCTGTCTCCGTCCCTGTGTCTCTGTCTCTGTGTCTCCGTCTCTGTGTCTCTGTCTCTGTGTCTCTGTCTCTGTGTCTCTGTCTCTGTGTCTCTGTCTCTGTGTCTCCGTCTCTGTGTCTCTGTCTCTGTGTCTCTGTCTCTGTGTCTCTGTCTCTGTGTCTCTGTCTCTGTGTCTCTGTCTCTGTGTCTCTGTCTCTGTGTTTCCGTCTCTGTGTCTCTGTGTCTCTGTCTCTGTGTCTCTGTCTCTGTGTCTCTGTCTCTGTGTCTCTGTGTCTCTGTGTCTCTGTCTCTGTGTCTCTGTCTCTGCGTCTCTGTCTCTGTGTCTCTGTCTCTGTGTCTCTGTCTCTGTGTCTCTGTCTCTGTTTCTCTGTCTCTGTGTCTCTGCCCTAGTGTCTCTGTCTCTGTGTCTCTGTCTCTGTGCCCGTGTCTCCGTACCTGCGTCTCTGTTTCTGTGTCTATGTCTCTGTGTCTCTGTCTCTCTGTCTCTGTCTCTGTGTCTCTGCCTCCGTGTCTCTGTCTCTGTGTCCCTGTCTCTGTGTTTCTGTCTTTATGTCTCTGTCTCTGTGTCTCTGTCTCTGAGAATCTGTGTCTGTGTCTCTGTCTCTGTCTCTGTCTCTGTGTCTCTGTCTCTGTGTCTCGGTCTCTGTGTCTCCGTCTCTGTGTCCCTGTCTCTGTGTTTCTGTCTCTGTGTCCCTGTCTCAGTGTCTCTGTCTCCGTGTCTCTGTCTCTTTGTCTCTGTCCCCGTCCCTGTGTCTCTGTCTCTGTGTCTCCGTCTCTGTGTCTCCGTCTCTGTGTCTCTGTCTCTGTGTCTCGGTCTCTGTGTCTCCGTCTCTGTGTCCCTGTCTCTGTGTTTCTGTCTCTGTGTCCCTGTCTCAGTGTCTCTGTCTCCGTGTCTCTGTCTCTTTGTCTCTGTCCCCGTCCCTGTGTCTCTGTCTCTGTGTCTCCGTCTCTGTGTCTCCGTCTCTGTGTCTCTGTCTCTGTGTCTCTGTCTCTGTGTCTCTGTCTCTGTGTCTCTCTCTCTGTGTCTCTGTCTCTATGTCTCTGTCTCTGTGTCTCTGTCTCTGTGTCTCTGTCTCTGTTTCTCTTTCTCTGTGTCTCTGTCTCTGTGTCTCTATCCCTGTGCCCGGTCTTCCTGTCTCTGTCCCTGTGTCTCCGTCTCTGTGTCTCCGTCTCTGTGTCTCTGTCTCTGTGTCCCTGTCTCTGTGTCTCTGTCTCTGTGTCTCTGTCTCTGTCTCTGTGTCTCTGTCTCTGTGTCTCTGTCTCTGTGTCCCTGTCTCTGTGTCTCTGTCTCTGTGTCTCTGTCTCTGTGTCTCTGTCTCTGTGTCTCTGTGGCTCTGTCTCTGTGTCTCTCTCTCTGTGTCTCTGTCTCTATGTCTCTGTATGTCTGTATCTCTGCCTCTGTGTCTCGGTCTCTGTGTCTCTGTCTCTGTCTCTGTGTCTCTGTCTCTGTCTCTGTCTCTGTGTCTCTGTCCATTTGTGTCCGTCTCTGTGTCTCTGTCTCACTCTCTCTCTGTGTCCCTGTCTCCGTGTCTCTGTCTCTGTGTTTCTGTCTCTGTGTCTCTGTCTCTGTCTCTGACTCTGTGTCTCTGTCTCTGTGTGTGTGTCTCTGTGTCTGTCCCTGTGTATGTGTCTCTGTCTCTGAGTCTCTGTCCCTGTGTCTCCATCTCTGTGTCTCTCTCTCTCTGTGTCTCTTGCGACGTTATCTGTCTCTGTGTCTCTGTCCATCTGTGTCCGTCTCTGTGTCTCTGTCTCTCTCTCTCTCTGTGTCCCTGTCTCCGTGTCTCTGTCTCTGTGTCTCTGTCTATGTGTCTCTGTCTCTATGTCTCTGTCTATGTCTCTGTTTCTCTTTCTCTGTGTCTCTGTGTCTCTGTCTCTGTGTCTCTGCCTCTGTGTCTCTGTGTCTCTGTATCTCTGTCTCTGTGTCTCTGTCTCTGTGTCTCTGTCTCTGTCTCTGTCTCTGTGTCTCTGTGTCTCTGTCTCTGTGTCTCGGTCTCTGTGCCTCCGTCTCTGTGTCCCAGTCTCTGTGTTTCTGTCTCTGTGTCCCTGTCTCAGTGTCTCTGTCTCCGTGTCTCTGTCTCTTTGTCTCTGTCTCCGTCCCTGTGTCTCTGTCTCTGTGTCTCCGTCTCTGTGTCTCTGTCTCTGTGTCTCTGTCTCTGTGTCTCTGTCTCTGTGTCTCTGTCTCTGTGTCTCCGTCTCTGTGTCTCTGTCTCTGTGTCTCTGTCTCTGTGTCTCTGTCTCTGTGTCTCTGTCTCTGTGTCTCTGTCTCTGTGTCTCTGTCTCTGTGTTTCCGTCTCTGTGTCTCTGTGTCTCTGTCTCTGTGTCTCTGTCTCTGTGTCTCTGTCTCTGTCTCTGTGTCTCTGTGTCTCTGTCTCTGTGTCTCTGTCTCTGCGTCTCTGTCTCTGTGTCTCTGTCTCTGTGTCTCTGTCTCTGTGTCTCTGTCTCTGTTTCTCTGTCTCTGTGTCTCTGCCCTAGTGTCTCTGTCTCTGTGTCTCTGTCTCTGTGCCCGTGTCTCCGTACCTGCGTCTCTGTTTCTGTGTCTATGTCTCTGTGTCTCTGTCTCTCTGTCTCTGTCTCTGTGTCTCTGCCTCCGTGTCTCTGTCTCTGTGTCCCTGTCTCTGTGTTTCTGTCTTTATGTCTCTGTCTCTGTGTCTCTGTCTCTGAGAATCTGTGTCTGTGTCTCTGTCTCTGTCTCTGTCTCTGTGTCTCTGTCTCTGTGTCTCGGTCTCTGTGTCTCCGTCTCTGTGTCCCTGTCTCTGTGTTTCTGTCTCTGTGTCTCTGTCTCTGTGTCTCTGTCCCTGTGTCTCCGTCTCTGTGTCTCTCTCTCTCTGTGTCTCTGTCGACGTTATCTGTCTCTGTGTCTCTGTCGATTTGTGTCCGTCTCTGTGTCTCTGTCTCTCTCTCTCTCTCTGTGTCCATGTCTCCGTGTCTCTGTCTCTGTGTCTCTGTCTATGTGTCTCTGTCTCTATGTCTCTGTCTCTGTCTCTGTTTCTCTTTCTCTGTGTCTCTGTGTCTCTGTCTCTGTGTCTCTGCCTCTGTGTCTCTGTATCTCTGTATCTCTGTCTCTGTGTCTCTGTCTCTGTGTCTCTGCCTCTATGTCTCCGTCTCGTTGTTTCTGTCTCTGTGTCCCTGTCTCTGTGCCTCTGTCTCCGTCCCTGTGTCTCTGTCGCTGTGTCGCCGTCTCTGTGTCTCTGTCTCTGTGTCTCCGTCTCTGTGTCTCTGTCTCTGTGTCTCTGTCTCTGTGTCTCTGTCTCTGTGTCTCTGTCTCTGTGTCTCTGTCTCTGTGTCCCTGTCTCTGTGTCTCTGTCTCTGTGTCTCTGTCTCTGTGTCTCTGTCTCTGTGTCTCTGTCTCTGTGTCTCTGTCTCTGTGTTTCTGTCTCTGTGTCTCTGTCTCTGTGTCCCTGTCTCTGTGTCTCTGTCTCTGTGTCTCGGTCTCTGTGTCTCTGTCTCTGTGTCTCTGTCTCTGTGTCTCCTTCTCTGTGTCTCCGTATTTGCGTCTCGGTCTCTGTGTCTCTGTCTCCGTGTCTCTGTCTCTGTGTCTCTGTCTCTGTGTCTCTGCCCTAGTGTCTCTGTCTCTGTGTCTCTGTCTCTGAGTATCTGTCTCTGTGTCTCTGTCTCTGTCTCTGTCTCTGTGTCTCTGTGTCTCTGTCTCTGTGTCTCGGTCTCTGTGCCTCCGTCTCTGTGACCCAGTCTCTGTGTCTCTGTCTCTGTGTCTCTGTCTCTGTGTCTCTGTCACTGTGTCTCTGTCTCTGAGTCTCTGTCTCTGTGTCTCTGTCTCTGTCTCTGTCTCTGCCTCTGTCTCTGTTTCTCTATCTCTGTGTCTCTGTCTCTGTCTCTGTTTCTCTTTCTCTGTGTCTCTGTCTCTGTGTCTCTGTCCCTGTGTCTCCGTCTCTGTGTCTCTCTCTCTCTGTGTCTCTGTCGACCTTATCTGTCTCTGTGTCTCTGTCTCTGTGTCTCTGTCGATTTGTGTCCGTCTCTGTGTCTCTGTCTCTCTCTCTCTCTCTCTGTGTCCCTGTCTCCGTGTCTCTGTCTCTGTGTCTCTGTCTCTATGTCTCTGTCTCTGTCTCTGTTTCTCTTTCTCTGTGTCTCTGTGTCTCTGTCTCTGTGTCTCTGCCTCTGTGTCTCTGTATCTCTGTATCTCTGTCTCTGTGTCTCTGTCTCTGTGTCTCTGCCTCTATGTCTCCGTCTCGTTGTTTCTGTCTCTGTGTCCCTGTCTCTGTGCCTCTGTCTCCGTCCCTGTGTCTCTGTCGCTGTGTCGCCGTCTCTGTGTCTCTGTCTCTGTGTCTCCGTCTCTGTGTCTCTGTCTCTGTGTCTCTGTCTCTGTGTCTCCGTCTCTGTGTCTCTGTCTCTGTGTCTCTGTCTCTGTGTCTCTGTCTCTGTGTCTCTGTCTCTGTGTCTCTGTCTCTGTGTCTCTGTCTCTGTGTCTCTGTCTCTGTGTCTCTGTCTCTGTGTCTCGGTCTCTGTGTCTCTGTCTCTGTGTCTCTGTCTCTGTGTCTCCTTCTCTGTGTCTCTGTCTCTGTGTCTATGTCTCTTTGTCTCTGTCCCTGTGTCACAGTCTCTGTGTCTCCGTATTTGCGTCTTAGTCTCTGTGTCTCTGTCTCCGTGTCTCTGTCTCTGTGTCTCTGTCTCTTTGTCTCTGCCCTAGTGTCTCTGTCTCTGTGTCTCTGTCTCTGAGAATCTGTCTCTGTGTCTCTGTCTCTGTCTCTGTCTCTGTGTCTCTGTGTCTCTGTCTCTGTGTCTCGGTCTCTGTGCCTCCGTCTCTGTGACCCAGTCTCTGTGTCTCTGTCTCTGTGTCTCTGTCTCTGTGTCTCTGTCACTGTGTCTCTGTCTCTGTGTCTCTGTGTCTCTGTCTCTGTGTCTCGGTCTCTGTGTCTCTGTCTCTGTGTCTCTGTCTCCGTGTCTCTGTCTCTGTGTCTCTGCCCTAGTGTCTCTGTCTCTGTGTCTCTGTCTCTGAGAATCTGTCTCTGTGTCTCTGTCTCTGTCTCTGTCTCTGTGTCTCTGTGTCTCTGTCTCTGTGTCTCTGTCTCTGTGCCTCCGTCTCTGTGTCCCAGTCTCTGTGTTTCTGTCTCTGTGTCCCTGTCTCAGTGTCTCTGTCTCCGTGTCTCTGTCTCTTTGTCTCTGTCTCCGTCCCTGTGTCTCTGCCTCTGTGTCTCCGTCTCTGTGTCTCTGTCTCTGTGTCTCTGTCTCTGTGTCTCTGTCTCTGTGTCTCCGTCTCTGTGTCTCTGTCTCTGTGTCTCTGTCTCTGTGTCTCTGTCTCTGTGTCTCTGTCTCTGTGTCTCTGTCTCTGTGTCTCTGTCTCTGTGTCTCTGTCTCTGTGTTTCCGTCTCTGTGTCTCTGTGTCTCTGTCTCTGTGTCTCTGTCTCTGTGTCTCTGTCTCTGTGTCTCTGTGTCTCTGTGTCTCTGTCTCTGTGTCTCTGTCTCTGCGTCTCTGTCTCTGTGTCTCTGTCTCTGTGTCTCTGTCTCTGTGTCTCTGTCTCTGTTTCTCTGTCTCTGTGTCTCTGCCCTAGTGTCTCTGTCTCTGTGTCTCTGTCTCTGTGCCCGTGTCTCCGTACCTGCGTCTCTGTTTCTGTGTCTATGTCTCTGTGTCTCTGTCTCTCTGTCTCTGTCTCTGTGTCTCTGCCTCCGTGTCTCTGTCTCTGTGTCCCTGTCTCTGTGTTTCTGTCTTTATGTCTCTGTCTCTGTGTCTCTGTCTCTGAGAATCTGTGTCTGTGTCTCTGTCTCTGTCTCTGTCTCTGTGTCTCTGTCTCTGTGTCTCGGTCTCTGTGTCTCCGTCTCTGTATCCCTGTCTCTGTGTTTCTGTCTCTGTGTCCCTGTCTCAGTGTCTCTGTCTCCGTGTCTCTGTCTCTTTGTCTCTGTCCCCGTCCCTGTGTCTCTGTCTCTGTGTCTCCGTCTCTGTGTCTCTGTCTCTGTGTCTCTGTCTCTGTGTCTCTGTCTCTGTGTCTCTCTCTCTGTGTCCCTGTCTCTGTGTTTCTGTCTTTATGTCTCTGTCTCTGTGTCTCTGTCTCTGAGAATATGTGTCTGTGTCTCTGTCTCTGTCTCTGTCTCTGTGTCTCTGTCTCTGTGTCTCGGTCTCTGTGTCTCCGTCTCTGTGTCCCTGTCTCTGTGTTTCTGTCTCTGTGTCCCTGTCTCAGTGTCTCTGTCTCCGTGTCTCTGTCTCTTTGTCTCTGTCCCCGTCCCTGTGTCTCTGTCTCTGTGTCTCCGTCTCTGTGTCTCCGTCTCTGTGTCTCTGTCTCTGTGTCTCTGTCTCTGTGTCTCTGTCTCTGTGTCTCTCTCTCTGTGTCTCTGTCTCTATGTCTCTGTCTCTGTGTCTCTGTCTCTGTGTCTCTGTCACTGTGTCTCCGTCTTCGTGTCTCTGTCCCTGTGTCTCCGACTCTGTATCACTGTCTCTATGTCTGTGCCTCTGTGTCTCTGTGTCTGTGTCTCTGTCACCGTCTCTATGCCTCTGTTCCTATGTCTCTGTCTCTGTGTCTCTGTCTCTGTGTCTCTGTCTCTGTGTCCCTGTCTCTGTGTCTCTGTCACTGTGTCTCTGTCTCTGCGTCTCTGCCTCTGTGTATCGGTCTCTGTGTCTCTGTCTCTGTGTCTCTGTCTCCATGTCTCTGTCTCTGTCTCTGCCTCTGTTTCTCTTTCTCTGTGTCTCTGTCTCTGTGTCTCTGTCCCTGTGCCCGGTCTTCCTGTCTCTGTCCCTGTGTCTCCGTCTCTGTGTCTCCGTCTCTGTGTCTCTGTCTCTGTGTCCCTGTCTCTGTGTCTCTGTCTCTGTGTCTCTGTCTCTATGTCTCTGTATGTCTGTATCTCTGCCTCTGTGTCTCTGTCTCTGTGTCTGTGTCTCTGTCTCTGTCTCCGTGTCTCTGTCTCTGAGTCTTTGCCTCTATGTCCCTGTCTCTGTATCTCTGTCCCTATGTCTCCGTCTCTGTGGCTCTGTCTCTGTGCCTGTGTCTCTGTCTCTGTGTGTGTGTCTCTGTATCTGTCCCTGTGTGTGTGTCTCTGTCTCTGAGTCTCTGTCTCTGTGTCTCTGTGTCTGTCTCTGTCTCTGTTTCTCTTTCTCTGTGTCTCTGTCTATGTGTCTCTGTCCCTGTGCCCGGTCTTCCTGTCTCTGTCCCTGTGTCTCCGTCTCTGTGTCTCCGTCTCTGTGTCTCTGTCTCTGTGTCCCTGTCTCTGTGTCTCTGTCTCTGTGTCTCTGTCTCTGTGTCTCTGTCTCTGTGTCTCTGTCTCCATGTCTCTGTCTCTGTCTCTGTCTCTGTTTCTCTTTCTCTGTGTCTCTGTCTCTGTGTCTCTATCCCTGTGCCCGGTCTTCCTGTCTCTGTCCCTGTGTCTCCGTCTCTGTGTCTCCGTCTCTGTGTCTCTGTCTCTGTGTCCCTGTCTCTGTGTCTCTGTCTCTGTGTCTCTGTGTCTGTCTCTGTGTCTCTGTCTCTGTGTCTCTGTCTCTGTGACTCTGTCTCTGTGTCTCTGTCTCTGTGTCTCTGTCTCTGTGTCTCTGTCTCTGTGTCTCTGTGGCTCTGTCTCTGTGTCTCTCTCTCTGTGTCTCTGTCTCTATGTCTCTGTATGTCTGTATCTCTGCCTCTGTGTCTCGGTCTCTGTGTCTCTGTCTCTGTCTCTGTGTCTCTGTCTCTGTCTCTGTCTCTGTGTCTCTGTCCATTTGTGTCCGTCTCTGTGTCTCTGTCTCACTCTCTCTCTGTGTCCCTGTCTCCGTGTCTCTGTCTCTGTGTTTCTGTCTCTGTGTCTCTGTCTCTGTCTCTGTCTCTGTGTCTCTGTCTCTGTGTGTGTGTCTCTGTGTCTGTCCCTGTGTATGTGTCTCTGTCTCTGAGTCTCTGTCCCTGTGTCTCCATCTCTGTGTCTCTCTCTCTCTGTGTCTCTTGCGACGTTATCTGTCTCTGTGTCTCTGTCCATCTGTGTCCGTCTCTGTGTCTCTGTCGATTTGTGTCCGTCTCTGTGTCTCTGTCTCTCTCTCTCTCTCTGTGTCCCTGTCTCCGTGTCTCTGTCTCTGTGTCTCTGTCTATGTGTCTCTGTCTCTATGTCTCTGTCTCTGTCTCTGTTTCTCTTTCTCTGTGTCTCTGTGTCTCTGTCTCTGTGTCTCTGCCTCTGTGTCTCTGTATCTCTGTATCTCTGCCTCTGTGTCTCTGTCTCTGTGTCTCTGCCTCTATGTCTCCGTCTCGTTGTTTCTGTCTCTGTGTCCCTGTCTCTGTGCCTCTGTCTCCGTCCCTGTGTCTCTGTCGCTGTGTCGCCGTCTCTGTGTCTCTGTCTCTGTGTCTCCGTCTCTGTGTCTCCGTCTCTGTGTCTCTGTCTCTGTGTCTCTGCCTCTGTGTCTCTGTGTCTCTGTATCTCTGTCTCTGTGTCTCTGTCTCTGTGTCTCTACCTCTATGTCTCTGTATGTCTGTATCTCTGCCTCTGTGTCTCTGTCTCTGTGTCTCTGTCTCTGTGTCTCTGTCTCTGTGTCTCTGTCTCTGTGTCTCTGTCTCTGTGTCTCTGTCTCTGTGTCTCTGTCTCTGTGTCTCTGTCTCTGTGTCTCTGTCTCTGTGTCTCTGTCTCTGTGTCTCTGTCTCTGTGTCTCTGTCTCTGTGTCTCTGTCTCTGTGTCTCTGTCTCTGTGTCTCTGTCTCTGTGTCTCTGTCTCTGTGTCTCTGTCTCTGTGTCTCTGTCTCTGTGTCTCTGTCTCTGTGTCTCTGTCTCTGTGTCTCTGTCTCTGTGTCTCTGTCTCTGTGTCTCTGTCTCTGTGTCTCTGTCGATGTGTCTCTGTCTCTGTGTCCCTGTCTCTGTGTCTCTGTCTCTGTGTCTCTGTCTCTGTGTGCCTGTCTCTGTGTTTCCGTCTCTGTGTCTCTGTCACGGTGTCTCTGTCTCTGTGTCTCTGTCTCTGAGTCCTTGCCCCTATGTCCCTGTCTCTGTATCTCTGTCCCTATGTCTCCGTCTCTGTGGCTCTGTCTCTGTGTCTCTGTCTCTGTGTGTGTGTCTCTGTGTCTGTCCCTGTGTGTGTCTCTGTCTCTGTGTTTCTGTCTCTGTGTCTCTGTCTCTGTGTCTCTGTCCCTGTGTCTCCGTCTCTGTGTCTCTCTCTCTCTGTGTCTCTGTCGACGTTATCTGTCTCTGTGTCTCTGTCGATTTGTGTCCGTCTCTGTGTCTCTGTCTCTCTCTCTCTCTCTGTGTCCCTGTCTCCGTGTCTCTGTCTCTGTGTCTCTGTCTATGTGTCTCTGTCTCTATGTCTCTGTCTCTGTCTCTGTTTCTCTTTCTCTGTGTCTCTGTGTCTCTGTCTCTGTGTCTCTGCCTCTGTGTCTCTGTATCTCTGTATCTCTGTCTCTGTGTCTCTGTCTCTGTGTCTCTGCCTCTATGTCTCCGTCTCGTTGTTTCTGTCTCTGTGTCCCTGTCTCTGTGCCTCTGTCTCCGTCCCTGTGTCTCTGTCGCTGTGTCGCCGTCTCTGTGTCTCTGTCTCTGTGTCTCCGTCTCTGTGTCTCTGTCTCTGTGTCTCTGTCTCTGTGTCTCTGTCTCTGTGTCTCTGTCTCTGTGTCTCTGTCTCTGTGTCTCTGTCTCTGTGTCTCTGTCTCTGTGTCTCTGTCTCTGTGTCTCTGTCTCTGTGTTTCTGTCTCTGTGTCTCTGTCTCTGTGTCTCTGTCTCTGTGTCTCTGTCTCTGTGTCTCGGTCTCTGTGTCTCTGTCTCTGTGTCTCTGTCTCTGTGTCTCCTTCTCTGTGTCTCCGTATTTGCGTCTCGGTCTCTGTGTCTCTGTCTCCGTGTCTCTGTCTCTGTGTCTCTGTCTCGGTGTCTCTGCCCTAGTGTCTCTGTCTCTGTGTCTCTGTCTCTGAGTATCTGTCTCTGTGTCTCTGTCTCTGTCTCTGTCTCTGTGTCTCTGTGTCTCTGTCTCTGTGTCTCGGTCTCTGTGCCTCCGTCTCTGTGATCCAGTCTCTGTGTCTCTGTCTCTGTGTCTCTGTCTCTGTGTCTCTGTCACTGTGTCTCTGTCTCTGAGTCTCTGTCTCTGTGTCTCTGTCTCTGTCTCTGTCTCTGTCTCTGTCTCTATCTCTGTTTCTCTATCTCTGTGTCTCTGTCTCTGTCTCTGTTTCTCTTTCTCTGTGTCTCTGTCTCTGTGTCTCTGTCCCTGTGTCTCCGTCTCTGTGTCTCTCTCTCTCTGTGTCTCTGTCGACGTTATCTGTCTCTGTGTCTCTGTCTCTGTGTCTGTGTCGATTTGTGTCCGTCTCTGTGTCTCTGTCTCTCTCTCTCTCTCTCTCTGTGTCCCTGTCTCCGTGTCTCTGTCTCTGTGTCTCTGTCTCTATGTCTCTGTCTCTGTCTCTGTTTCTCTTTCTCTGTGTCTCTGTGTCTCTGTCTCTGTGTCTCTGCCTCTGTGTCTCTGTATCTCTGTATCTCTGTCTCTGTGTCTCTGTCTTTGTGTCTCTGCCTCTATGTCTCCGTCTCGTTGTTTCTGTCTCTGTGTCCCTGTCTCTGTGCCTCTGTCTCCGTCCCTGTGTCTCTGTCGCTGTGTCGCCGTCTCTGTGTCTCTGTCTCTGTGTCTCCGTCTCTGTGTCTCTGTCTCTGTGTCTCTGTCTCTGTGTCTCCGTCTCTGTGTCTCTGTCTCTGTGTCTCTGTCTCTGTGTCTCTGTCTCTGTGTCTCTGTCTCTGTGTCTCTGTCTCTGTGTCTCTGTCTCTGTGTCTCTGTCTCTGTGTCTCTGTCTCTGTGTCTCTGTCTCTGTGTCTCTGTCTCTGTGTCTCTGTCTCTGTGTCTCTGTCTCTGTGTCTCGGTCTCTGTCTCTGTCTCTGTGTCTCTGTCTCTGTGTCTCGGTCTCTGTGTCTCCGTCTCTGTGTCGCCGTCTCTGTGTCTCTGTCTCTGTGTCTCTGTCTCTGTGTCTCTGTCTCTGTGTCTCTGCCTCTGTGTCTCTGTGTCTCTGTATCTCTGTCTCTGTGTCTCTGTCTCTGTGTCTCTACCTCTATGTCTCTGTATGTCTGTATCTCTGCCTCTGTGTCTCTGTCTCTGTGTCTCGGTCTCTGTGCCTCCGTCTCTGTGTCCCAGTCTCTGTGTTTCTGTCTCTGTGTCCCTGTCTCAGTGTCTCTGTCTCCGTGTCTCTGTCTCTTTGTCTCTGTCTCCGTCCCTGTGTCTCTGTCTCTGTGTCTCCGTCTCTGTGTCTCTGTCTCTGTGTCTCTGTCTCTGTGTCTCTGTCTCTGTGTCTCTGTCTCTGTGTCTCCGTCTCTGTGTCTCTGTCTCTGTGTCTCTGTCTCTGTGTCTCTGTCTCTGTCTCTGTGTCTCTGTCTCTGTGTCTCTGTCTCTGTGTCTCTGTCTCTGTGTCTCTGTCTCTGTGTTTCCGTCTCTGTGTCTCTGTGTCTCTGTCTCTGTGTCTCTGTCTCTGTGTCTCTGTCTCTGTGTCTCTGTGTCTCTGTGTCTCTGTCTCTGTGTCTCTGTCTCTGTGTCTCTGTCTCTGTGTCTCTGTCTCTGTGTTTCCGTCTCTGTGTATCTGTGTCTCTGTCTCTGTGTCTCTGTCTCTTTGTCTCTGTCTCTGTGTCTCTGTGTCTCTGTGTCTCTGTCTCTGTGTCTCTGTCTCTGCGTCTCTGTCTCTGTGTCTCTGTCTCTGTGTCTCTGTCTCTGTGTCTCTGTCTCTGTGTCTCTGTCTCTGTGTCTCTGTCTCTGTGTCTCTGTCTCTGTGTCTCTGTCTCTGTGTCTCTGTCTCTGTGTCTCGGTCTCTGTGTCTCTGTCTCTGTGTCTCTGTCTCTGTGTCTCCTTCTCTGTGTCTCTGTCTCTGTGTCTATGTCTCTTTGTCTCTGTCCCTGTGTCACAGTCTCTGTGTCTCCGTATTTGCGTCTCAGTCTCTGTGTCTCTGTCTCCGTGTCTCTGTCTCTGTGTCTCTGTCTCTGTGTCTCTGCCCTAGTGTCTCTGTCTCTGTGTCTCTGTCTCTGTGTCTCTGCACTAGTGTCTCTGTCTCTGTGTCTCTGTCTCTGAGAATCTGTCTCTGTGTCTCTGTCTCTGTCTCTGTCTCTGTGTCTCTGTCTCCGTGTCTCTGTCTCTGTGTCTCTGCCCTAGTGTCTCTGTCTCTGTGTCTCTGTCTCTGAGAATCTGTCTCTGTGTCTCTGTCTCTGTCTCTGTCTCTGTCTCTGTGTCTCTGTGTCTCTGTCTCTGTGTCTCGGTCTCTGTGCCTCCGTCTCTGTGACCCAGTCTCTGTGTCTCTGTCTCTGTGTCTCTGTCTCTGTGTCTCTGTCTCTGTGTCTCCGTCTCTGTGTCTCTGTCTCTGTGTCTCGGTCTCTGTGTCTCTGTCTCTGTGTCTCTGTCTCTGTGTCTCCTTCTCTGTGTCTCTGTCTCTGTGTCTATGTCTCTTTGTCTCTGTCCCTGTGTCACAGTCTCTGTGTCTCCGTATTTGCGTCTCAGTCTCTGTGTCTCTGTCTCCGTGTCTCTGTCTCTGTGTCTCTGTCTCTGTGTCTCTGCCCTAGTGTCTCTGTCTCTGTGTCTCTGTCTCTGTGTCTCTGCACTAGTGTCTCTGTCTCTGTGTCTCTGTCTCTGAGAATCTGTCTCTGTGTCTCTGTCTCTGTCTCTGTCTCTGTGTCTCTGTGTCTCTGTCTCTGTGTCTCGGTCTCTGTGCCTCCGTCTCTGTGACCCAGTCTCTGTGTCTCTGTCTCTGTGTCTCTGTCTCTGTGTCTCTGTCTCTGTGTCTCTGTCACTGTGTCTCTGTCTCTGTGTCTCTGTGTCTCTGTCTCTGTGTCTCGGTCTCTGTGTCTCTGTCTCTGTGTCTCTGTCTCCGTGTCTCTGTCTCTGTGTCTCTGCCCTAGTGTCTCTGTCTCTGTGTCTCTGTCTCTGAGAATCTGTCTCTGTGTCTCTGTCTCTGTCTCTGTCTCTGTGTCTCTGTGTCTCTGTCTCTGTGTCTCGGTCTCTGTGCCTCCGTCTCTGTGACCCAGTCTCTGTGTCTCTGTCTCTGTGTCTCTGTCTCTGTGTCTCTGTCTCTGTGTCTCTGTCACTGTGTCTCTGTCTCTGTGTCTCTGTGTCTCTGTCTCTGTGTCTCGGTCTCTGTGTCTCTGTCTCTATGTCTCTGTCTCCGTGTCTCTGTCTCTGTGTCTCTGCCCTAGTGTCTCTGTCTCTGTGTCTCTGTCTCTGAGAATCTGTCTCTGTGTCTCTGTCTCTGTCTCTGTCTCTGTGTCTCTGTGTCTCTGTCTCTGTGTCTCGGTCTCTGTGCCTCCGTCTCTGTGTCCCAGTCTCTGTGTTTCTGTCTCTGTCTCTGTGTCTCTGTTTCTGTGTCTCTGTCTCTGTGTCTCTGTCTCTGTGTCTCTGTCTCTGTGTCTCTGTCGATGTGTCTCTGTCTCTGTGTCTCTGTCTCTGTGTCTCTGTCTCGGTGTCTCTGTCTCTGTGTCCCTGTCTCTGTGTCCCTGTCTCTGTGTCTCTGTCTCTGTGTCTCTGTCTCTGTGTCTCTGTCTCTGTGTCTCTGTCTCTGTGTCTCTGTCTCTGTGTCTCTGTCTCTGTGTCTCTGTCTCTGTGTTTCCGTCTCTGTGTCTCTGTGTCTCTGTCTCTGTGTCTCTGTCTCTGTGTCTCTGTCTCTGTGTCTCTGTGTCTCTGTGTCTCTGTCTCTGTGTCTCTGTCTCTGCGTCTCTGTCTCTGTGTCTCTGTCTCTGTGTCTCTGTCTCTGTGTCTCTGTCTCTGTTTCTCTGTCTCTGTGTCTCTGCCCTAGTGTCTCTGTCTCTGTGTCTCTGTCTCTGTGCCCGTGTCTCCGTACCTGCGTCTCTGTTTCTGTGTCTATGTCTCTGTGTCTCTGTCTCTCTGTCTCTGTCTCTGTGTCTCTGCCTCCGTGTCTCTGTCTCTGTGTCCCTGTCTCTGTGTTTCTGTCTTTATGTCTCTGTCTCTGTGTCTCTGTCTCTGAGAATCTGTGTCTGTGTCTCTGTCTCTGTCTCTGTCTCTGTGTCTCTGTCTCTGTGTCTCGGTCTCTGTGTCTCCGTCTCTGTGTCCCTGTCTCTGTGTTTCTGTCTCTGTGTCCCTGTCTCAGTGTCTCTGTCTCCGTGTCTCTGTCTCTTTGTCTCTGTCCCCGTCCCTGTGTCTCTGTCTCTGTGTCTCCGTCTCTGTGTCTCCGTCTCTGTGTCTCTGTCTCTGTGTCTCTGTCTCTGTGTCTCTCTCTCTGTGTCTCTGTCTCTATGTCTCTGTCTCTGTGTCTCTGTCTCTGTGTCTCTGTCACTGTGTCTCCGTCTTCGTGTCTCTGTCCCTGTGTCTCCGACTCTGTATCACTGTCTCTATGTCTGTGCCTCTGTGTCTCTGTGTCTGTGTCTCTGTCACCGTCTCTATGCCTCTGTTCCTATGTCTCTGTCTCTGTGTCTCTGTCTCTGTGTCTCTGTCTCTGTGTCCCTGTCTCTGTGTCTCTGTCACTGTGTCTCTGTCTCTGCGTCTCTGCCTCTGTGTATCGGTCTCTGTGTCTCTGTCTCTGTGTCTCTGTCTCCATGTCTCTGTCTCTGTCTCTGCCTCTGTTTCTCTTTCTCTGTGTCTCTGTCTCTGTGTCTCTGTCCCTGTGCCCGGTCTTCCTGTCTCTGTCCCTGTGTCTCCGTCTCTGTGTCTCCGTCTCTGTATCTCTGTCTCTGTGTCCCTGTCTCTGTGTCTCTGTCTCTGTGTCTCTGTCTCTATGTCTCTGTATGTCTGTATCTCTGCCTCTGTGTCTCTGTCTCTGTGTCTGTGTCTCTGTCTCTGTCTCCGTGTCTCTGTCTCTGAGTCTTTGCCTCTATGTCCCTGTCTCTGTATCTCTGTCCCTATGTCTCCGTCTCTGTGGCTCTGTCTCTGTGCCTGTGTCTCTGTCTCTGTGTGTGTGTCTCTGTATCTGTCCCTGTGTGTGTGTCTCTGTCTCTGAGTCTCTGTCTCTGTGTCTCTGTGTCTGTCTCTGTCTCTGTTTCTCTTTCTCTGTGTCTCTGTCTCTGTGTCTCTGTCCCTGTGCCCGGTCTTCCTGTCTCTGTCCCTGTGTCTCCGTCTCTGTGTCTCCGTCTCTGTGTCTCTGTCTCTGTGTCCCTGTCTCTGTGTCTCTGTCTCTGTGTCTCTGTCTCTGTGTCTCTGTCTCTGTGTCTCTGTCTCCATGTCTCTGTCTCTGTCTCTGTCTCTGTTTCTCTTTCTCTGTGTCTCTGTCTCTGTGTCTCTATCCCTGTGCCCGGTCTTCCTGTCTCTGTCCCTGTGTCTCCGTCTCTGTGTCTCCGTCTCTGTGTCTCTGTCTCTGTGTCCCTGTCCCTGTGTCTCTGTCTCTGTGTCTCTGTCTCTGTCTCTGTGTCTCTGTCTCTGTGTCTCTGTCTCTGTGTCTCTGTCTCTGTGTCTCTGTCTCTGTGTCTCTGTCACTGTGTCTCCGTCTTCGTGTCTCTGTCCCTGTGTCTCCGACTCTGTATCACTGTCTCTATGTCTGTGCCTCTGTGTCTCTGCGTCTGTGTCTCTGTCACCGTCTCGATGCCTCTGTTCCTATGTCTCTGTCTCTGTGTCTCTGTCTCTGTGTCTCTGTCTCTGTATCCCTGTCTCTGTGTCTCTGTCACTGTGTCTCTGTCTCTGCGTCTCTGCCTCTGTGTATCGGTCTCTGTGTCTCTGTCTCTGTGTCTCTGTCTCCATGTCTCTGTCTCTGTCTCTGCCTCTGTTTCTCTTTCTCTGTGTCTCTGTCTCTGTGTCTCTGTCCCTGTGCCCGGTCTTCCTGTCTCTGTCCCTGTGTCTCCGTCTCTGTGTCTCCGTCTCTGTGTCTCTGTCTCTGTGTCCCTGTCTCTGTGTCTCTGTCTCTGTGTCTCTGTCTCTATGTCTCTGTATGTCTGTATCTCTGCCTCTGTGTCTCTGTCTCTGTGTCTGTGTCTCTGTCTCTGTCTCCGTGTCTCTGTCTCTGAGTCTTTGCCTCTATGTCCCTGTCTCTGTATCTCTGTCCCTATGTCTCCGTCTCTGTGGCTCTGTCTCTGTGCCTGTGTCTCTGTCTCTGTGTGTGTGTCTCTGTATCTGTCCCTGTGTGTGTGTCTCTGTCTCTGAGTCTCTGTCTCTGTGTCTCTGTGTCTGTCTCTGTCTCTGTTTCTCTTTCTCTGTGTCTCTGTCTCTGTGTCTCTGTCCCTGTGCCCGGTCTTCCTGTCTCTGTCCCTGTGTCTCCGTCTCTGTGTCTCCGTCTCTGTGTCTCTGTCTCTGTGTCCCTGTCTCTGTGTCTCTGTCTCTGTCTCTGTCTCTGTGTCTCTGTCTCTGTGTGTGTGTCTCTGTGTCTGTCCCTGTGTATGTGTCTCTGTCTCTGAGTCTCTGTCCCTGTGTCTCCATCTCTGTGTCTCTCTCTCTCTGTGTCTCTTGCGACGTTATCTGTCTCTGTGTCTCTGTCCATCTGTGTCCGTCTCTGTGTCTCTGTCTCTCTCTCTCTCTGAGTCCCTGTCTCCGTGTCTCTGTCTCTGTGTCTCTGTCTCTGTGTCTCTGTCACTGTGTCTCTGTCTCTGTGTCTCTGTGTCTCTGTCTCTGTGTCTCCTTCTCTGTGTCTCTGTCTCTGTGTCTATGTCTCTTTGTCTCTGTCCCTGTGTCACAGTCTCTGTGTCTCCGTATTTGCGTCTCAGTCTCTGTGTCTCTGTCTCCGTGTCTCTGTCTCTGTGTCTCTGTCTCTGTGTCTCTGCCCTAGTGTCTCTGTCTCTGTGTCTCTGTCTCTGTGTCTCTGCACTAGTGTCTCTGTCTCTGTGTCTCTGTCTCTATGTCTCTGTCTCTGTCTCTGTTTCTCTTTCTCTGTGTCTCTGTGTCTCTGTCTCTGTGTCTCTGCCTCTGTGTCTCTGTATCTCTGTATCTCTGTCTCTGTGTCTCTGTCTTTGTGTCTCTGCCTCTATGTCTCCGTCTCGTTGTTTCTGTCTCTGTGTCCCTGTCTCTGTGCCTCTGTCTCCGTCCCTGTGTCTCTGTCGCTGTGTCGCCGTCTCTGTGTCTCTGTCTCTGTGTCTCCGTCTCTGTGTCTCTGTCTCTGTGTCTCTGTCTCTGTGTCTCCGTCTCTGTGTCTCTGTCTCTGTGTCTCTGTCTCTGTGTCTCTGTCTCTGTGTCTCTGTCTCTGTGTCTCTGTCTCTGTGTCTCTGTCTCTGTGTCTCTGTCTCTGTGTCTCTGTCTCTGTGTCTCTGTCTCTGTGTCTCTGTCTCTGTGTCTCTGTCTCTGTGTCTCGGTCTCTGTCTCTGTCTCTGTGTCTCTGTCTCTGTGTCTCGGTCTCTGTGTCTCCGTCTCTGTGTCGCCGTCTCTGTGTCTCTGTCTCTGTGTCTCTGTCTCTGTGTCTCTGTCTCTGTGTCTCTGCCTCTGTGTCTCTGTGTCTCTGTATCTCTGTCTCTGTGTCTCTGTCTCTGTGTCTCTACCTCTATGTCTCTGTATGTCTGTATCTCTGCCTCTGTGTCTCTGTCTCTGTGTCTCGGTCTCTGTGCCTCCGTCTCTGTGTCCCAGTCTCTGTGTTTCTGTCTCTGTGTCCCTGTCTCAGTGTCTCTGTCTCCGTGTCTCTGTCTCTTTGTCTCTGTCTCCGTCCCTGTGTCTCTGTCTCTGTGTCTCCGTCTCTGTGTCTCTGTCTCTGTGTCTCTGTCTCTGTGTCTCTGTCTCTGTGTCTCTGTCTCTGTGTCTCCGTCTCTGTGTCTCTGTCTCTGTGTCTCTGTCTCTGTGTCTCTGTCTCTGTCTCTGTGTCTCTGTCTCTGTGTCTCTGTCTCTGTGTCTCTGTCTCTGTGTCTCTGTCTCTGTGTTTCCGTCTCTGTGTCTCTGTGTCTCTGTCTCTGTGTCTCTGTCTCTGTGTCTCTGTCTCTGTGTCTCTGTGTCTCTGTGTCTCTGTCTCTGTGTCTCTGTCTCTGTGTCTCTGTCTCTGTGTCTCTGTCTCTGTGTTTCCGTCTCTGTGTCTCTGTGTCTCTGTCTCTGTGTCTCTGTCTCTGTGTCTCTGTCTCTGTGTCTCTGTGTCTCTGTGTCTCTGTCTCTGTGTCTCTGTCTCTGCGTCTCTGTCTCTGTGTCTCTGTCTCTGTGTCTCTGTCTCTGTGTCTCTGTCTCTGTGTCTCTGTCTCTGTGTCTCTGTCTCTGTGTCTCTGTCTCTGTGTCTCTGTCTCTGTGTCTCTGTCTCTGTGTCTCGGTCTCTGTGTCTCTGTCTCTGTGTCTCTGTCTCTGTGTCTCCTTCTCTGTGTCTCTGTCTCTGTGTCTATGTCTCTTTGTCTCTGTCCCTGTGTCACAGTCTCTGTGTCTCCGTATTTGCGTCTCAGTCTCTGTGTCTCTGTCTCCGTGTCTCTGTCTCTGTGTCTCTGTCTCTGTGTCTCTGCCCTAGTGTCTCTGTCTCTGTGTCTCTGTCTCTGTGTCTCTGCACTAGTGTCTCTGTCTCTGTGTCTCTGTCTCTGAGAATCTGTCTCTGTGTCTCTGTCTCTGTCTCTGTCTCTGTGTCTCTGTGTCTCTGTCTCTGTGTCTCGGTCTCTGTGCCTCCGTCTCTGTGACCCAGTCTCTGTGTCTCTGTCTCTGTGTCTCTGTCTCTGTGTCTCTGTCTCTGTGTCTCTGTCACTGTGTCTCTGTCTCTGTGTCTCTGTGTCTCTGTCTCTGTGTCTCGGTCTCTGTGTCTCTGTCTCTGTGTCTCTGTCTCCGTGTCTCTGTCTCTGTGTCTCTGCCCTAGTGTCTCTGTCTCTGTGTCTCTGTCTCTGAGAATCTGTCTCTGTGTCTCTGTCTCTGTCTCTGTCTCTGCCTCTGTGTCTCTGTGTCTCTGTCTCTGTGTCTCGGTCTCTGTGCCTCCGTCTCTGTGACCCAGTCTCTGTGTCTCTGTCTCTGTGTCTCTGTCTCTGTGTCTCTGTCTCTGTGTCTCCGTCTCTGTGTCTCTGTCTCTGTGTCTCGGTCTCTGTGTCTCTGTCTCTGTGTCTCTGTCTCTGTGTCTCCTTCTCTGTGTCTCTGTCTCTGTGTCTATGTCTCTTTGTCTCTGTCCCTGTGTCACAGTCTCTGTGTCTCCGTATTTGCGTCTCAGTCTCTGTGTCTCTGTCTCCGTGTCTCTGTCTCTGTGTCTCTGTCTCTGTGTCTCTGCCCTAGTGTCTCTGTCTCTGTGTCTCTGTCTCTGTGTCTCTGCACTAGTGTCTCTGTCTCTGTGTCTCTGTCTCTGAGAATCTGTCTCTGTGTCTCTGTCTCTGTCTCTGTCTCTGTGTCTCTGTGTCTCTGTCTCTGTGTCTCGGTCTCTGTGCCTCCGTCTCTGTGACCCAGTCTCTGTGTCTCTGTCTCTGTGTCTCTGTCTCTGTGTCTCTGTCTCTGTGTCTCTGTCACTGTGTCTCTGTCTCTGTGTCTCTGTGTCTCTGTCTCTGTGTCTCGGTCTCTGTGTCTCTGTCTCTGTGTCTCTGTCTCCGTGTCTCTGTCTCTGTGTCTCTGCCCTAGTGTCTCTGTCTCTGTGTCTCTGTCTCTGAGAATCTGTCTCTGTGTCTCTGTCTCTGTCTCTGTCTCTGTGTCTCTGTGTCTCTGTCTCTGTGTCTCGGTCTCTGTGCCTCCGTCTCTGTGACCCAGTCTCTGTGTCTCTGTCTCTGTGTCTCTGTCTCTGTGTCTCTGTCTCTGTGTCTCTGTCACTGTGTCTCTGTCTCTGTGTCTCTGTGTCTCTGTCTCTGTGTCTCGGTCTCTGTGTCTCTGTCTCTATGTCTCTGTCTCCGTGTCTCTGTCTCTGTGTCTCTGCCCTAGTGTCTCTGTCTCTGTGTCTCTGTCTCTGAGAATCTGTCTCTGTGTCTCTGTCTCTGTCTCTGTCTCTGTGTCTCTGTGTCTCTGTCTCTGTGTCTCGGTCTCTGTGCCTCCGTCTCTGTGTCCCAGTCTCTGTGTTTCTGTCTCTGTCTCTGTGTCTCTGTCTCTGTGTCTCTGTCTCTGTGTCTCTGTCTCTGTGTCTCTGTCTCTGTGTCTCTGTCGATGTGTCTCTGTCTCTGTGTCTCTGTCTCTGTGTCTCTGTCTCGGTGTCTCTGTCTCTGTGTCCCTGTCTCTGTGTCCCTGTCTCTGTGTCTCTGTCTCTGTGTCTCTGTCTCTGTGTCTCTGTCTCTGTGTCTCTGTCTCTGTGTCTCTGTCTCTGTGTCTCTGTCTCTGTGTTTCCGTCTCTGTGTCTCTGTGTCTCTGTCTCTGTGTCTCTGTCTCTGTGTCTCTGTCTCTGTGTCTCTGTGTCTCTGTGTCTCTGTCTCTGTGTCTCTGTCTCTGCGTCTCTGTCTCTGTGTCTCTGTCTCTGTGTCTCTGTCTCTGTGTCTCTGTCTCTGTTTCTCTGTCTCTGTGTCTCTGCCCTAGTGTCTCTGTCTCTGTGTCTCTGTCTCTGTGCCCGTGTCTCCGTACCTGCGTCTCTGTTTCTGTGTCTATGTCTCTGTGTCTCTGTCTCTCTGTCTCTGTCTCTGTGTCTCTGCCTCCGTGTCTCTGTCTCTGTGTCCCTGTCTCTGTGTTTCTGTCTTTATGTCTCTGTCTCTGTGTCTCTGTCTCTGAGAATCTGTGTCTGTGTCTCTGTCTCTGTCTCTGTCTCTGTGTCTCTGTCTCTGTGTCTCGGTCTCTGTGTCTCCGTCTCTGTGTCCCTGTCTCTGTGTTTCTGTCTCTGTGTCCCTGTCTCAGTGTCTCTGTCTCCGTGTCTCTGTCTCTTTGTCTCTGTCCCCGTCCCTGTGTCTCTGTCTCTGTGTCTCCGTCTCTGTGTCTCCGTCTCTGTGTCTCTGTCTCTGTGTCTCTGTCTCTGTGTCTCTCTCTCTGTGTCTCTGTCTCTATGTCTCTGTCTCTGTGTCTCTGTCTCTGTGTCTCTGTCACTGTGTCTCCGTCTTCGTGTCTCTGTCCCTGTGTCTCCGACTCTGTATCACTGTCTCTATGTCTGTGCCTCTGTGTCTCTGTGTCTGTGTCTCTGTCACCGTCTCTATGCCTCTGTTCCTATGTCTCTGTCTCTGTGTCTCTGTCTCTGTGTCTCTGTCTCTGTGTCCCTGTCTCTGTGTCTCTGTCACTGTGTCTCTGTCTCTGCGTCTCTGCCTCTGTGTATCGGTCTCTGTGTCTCTGTCTCTGTGTCTCTGTCTCCATGTCTCTGTCTCTGTCTCTGCCTCTGTTTCTCTTTCTCTGTGTCTCTGTCTCTGTGTCTCTGTCCCTGTGCCCGGTCTTCCTGTCTCTGTCCCTGTGTCTCCGTCTCTGTGTCTCCGTCTCTGTATCTCTGTCTCTGTGTCCCTGTCTCTGTGTCTCTGTCTCTGTGTCTCTGTCTCTATGTCTCTGTATGTCTGTATCTCTGCCTCTGTGTCTCTGTCTCTGTGTCTGTGTCTCTGTCTCTGTCTCCGTGTCTCTGTCTCTGAGTCTTTGCCTCTATGTCCCTGTCTCTGTATCTCTGTCCCTATGTCTCCGTCTCTGTGGCTCTGTCTCTGTGCCTGTGTCTCTGTCTCTGTGTGTGTGTCTCTGTATCTGTCCCTGTGTGTGTGTCTCTGTCTCTGAGTCTCTGTCTCTGTGTCTCTGTGTCTGTCTCTGTCTCTGTTTCTCTTTCTCTGTGTCTCTGTCTCTGTGTCTCTGTCCCTGTGCCCGGTCTTCCTGTCTCTGTCCCTGTGTCTCCGTCTCTGTGTCTCCGTCTCTGTGTCTCTGTCTCTGTGTCCCTGTCTCTGTGTCTCTGTCTCTGTGTCTCTGTCTCTGTGTCTCTGTCTCTGTGTCTCTGTCTCCATGTCTCTGTCTCTGTCTCTGTCTCTGTTTCTCTTTCTCTGTGTCTCTGTCTCTGTGTCTCTATCCCTGTGCCCGGTCTTCCTGTCTCTGTCCCTGTGTCTCCGTCTCTGTGTCTCCGTCTCTGTGTCTCTGTCTCTGTGTCCCTGTCCCTGTGTCTCTGTCTCTGTGTCTCTGTCTCTGTCTCTGTGTCTCTGTCTCTGTGTCTCTGTCTCTGTGTCTCTGTCTCTGTGTCTCTGTCTCTGTGTCTCTGTCTCTGTGTCTCTGTCACTGTGTCTCCGTCTTCGTGTCTCTGTCCCTGTGTCTCCGACTCTGTATCACTGTCTCTATGTCTGTGCCTCTGTGTCTCTGCGTCTGTGTCTCTGTCACCGTCTCTATGCCTCTGTTCCTATGTCTCTGTCTCTGTGTCTCTGTCTCTGTGTCTCTGTCTCTGTGTCCCTGTCTCTGTGTCTCTGTCACTGTGTCTCTGTCTCTGCGTCTCTGCCTCTGTGTATCGGTCTCTGTGTCTCTGTCTCTGTGTCTCTGTCTCCATGTCTCTGTCTCTGTCTCTGCCTCTGTTTCTCTTTCTCTGTGTCTCTGTCTCTGTGTCTCTGTCCCTGTGCCCGGTCTTCCTGTCTCTGTCCCTGTGTCTCCGTCTCTGTGTCTCCGTCTCTGTGTCTCTGTCTCTGTGTCCCTGTCTCTGTGTCTCTGTCTCTGTGTCTCTGTCTCTATGTCTCTGTATGTCTGTATCTCTGCCTCTGTGTCTCTGTCTCTGTGTCTGTGTCTCTGTCTCTGTCTCCGTGTCTCTGTCTCTGAGTCTTTGCCTCTATGTCCCTGTCTCTGTATCTCTGTCCCTATGTCTCCGTCTCTGTGGCTCTGTCTCTGTGCCTGTGTCTCTGTCTCTGTGTGTGTGTCTCTGTATCTGTCCCTGTGTGTGTGTCTCTGTCTCTGAGTCTCTGTCTCTGTGTCTCTGTGTCTGTCTCTGTCTCTGTTTCTCTTTCTCTGTGTCTCTGTCTCTGTGTCTCTGTCCCTGTGCCCGGTCTTCCTGTCTCTGTCCCTGTGTCTCCGTCTCTGTGTCTCCGTCTCTGTGTCTCTGTCTCTGTGTCCCTGTCTCTGTGTCTCTGTCTCTGTCTCTGTCTCTGTGTCTCTGTCTCTGTGTGTGTGTCTCTGTGTCTGTCCCTGTGTATGTGTCTCTGTCTCTGAGTCTCTGTCCCTGTGTCTCCATCTCTGTGTCTCTCTCTCTCTGTGTCTCTTGCGACGTTATCTGTCTCTGTGTCTCTGTCCATCTGTGTCCGTCTCTGTGTCTCTGTCTCTCTCTCTCTCTGAGTCCCTGTCTCCGTGTCTCTGTCTCTGTGTCTCTGTCTCTGTGTCTCTGTCACTGTGTCTCTGTCTCTGTGTCTCTGTGTCTCTGTCTCTGTGTCTCCTTCTCTGTGTCTCTGTCTCTGTGTCTATGTCTCTTTGTCTCTGTCCCTGTGTCACAGTCTCTGTGTCTCCGTATTTGCGTCTCAGTCTCTGTGTCTCTGTCTCCGTGTCTCTGTCTCTGTGTCTCTGTCTCTGTGTCTCTGCCCTAGTGTCTCTGTCTCTGTGTCTCTGTCTCTGTGTCTCTGCACTAGTGTCTCTGTCTCTGTGTCTCTGTCTCTGAGAATCTGTCTCTGTGTCTCTGTGTCTCTGTGTCTCTGTCTCTGTGTCTCGGTCTCTGTGCCTCCGTCTCTGTGACCCAGTCTCTGTGTCTCTGTCTCTGTGTCTCTGTCTCTGTGTCTCTGTCTCTGTGTCTCTGTCACTGTGTCTCTGTCTCTGTGTCTCTGTGTCTCTGTCTCTGTGTCTCGGTCTCTGTGTCTCTGTCTCTGTGTCTCTGTCTCCGTGTCTCTGTCTCTGTGTCTCTGCCCTAGTGTCTCTGTCTCTGTGTCTCTGTCTCTGAGAATCTGTCTCTGTGTCTCTGTCTCTGTCTCTGTCTCTGTGTCTCTGTGTCTCTGTCTCTGTGTCTCGGTCTCTGTGCCTCCGTCTCTGTGACCCAGTCTCTGTGTCTCTGTCTCTGTGTCTCTGTCTCTGTGTCTCTGTCTCTGTGTCTCTGTCACTGTGTCTCTGTCTCTGTGTCTCTGTGTCTCTGTCTCTGTGTCTCGGTCTCTGTGTCTCTGTCTCTGTGTCTCTGTCTCCGTGTCTCTGTCTCTGTGTCTCTGCCCTAGTGTCTCTGTCTCTGTGTCTCTGTCTCTGAGAATCTGTCTCTGTGTCTCTGTCTCTGTCTCTGTCTCTGTGTCTCTGTGTCTCTGTCTCTGTGTCTCGGTCTCTGTGCCTCCGTCTCTGTGTCCCAGTCTCTGTGTTTCTGTCTCTGTGTCCCTGTCTCAGTGTCTCTGTCTCCGTGTCTCTGTCTCTTTGTCTCTGTCTCCGTCCCTGTGTCTCTGTCTCTGTGTCCCTGTCTCTGTGTCTCTGTCACTGTGTCTCTGTCTCTGCGTCTCTGCCTCTGTGTATCGGTCTCTGTGTCTCTGTCTCTGTGTCTCTGTCTCCATGTCTCTGTCTCTGTCTCTGCCTCTGTTTCTCTTTCTCTGTGTCTCTGTCTCTGTGTCTCTGTCCCTGTGCCCGGTCTTCCTGTCTCCGTCTCTGTGTCTCCGTCTCTGTGTCTCTGTCTCTGTGTCCCTGTCTCTGTGTCTCTGTCTCTGTGTCTCTGTCTCTGTCTCTGTGTCTCTGTCTCTGTGTCTCTGTCTCTGTGTCTCTGTCTCTGTGTCTCTGTCTCTGTGTCTCTGTCTCTGTGTCTCTGTCTCTGTGTCTCTGTCTCTGTGTCTCTGTCTCTGTGTCTCTGTCTCTGTGTCTCTGTCTCTGTGTCTCTGTGGCTCTGTCTCTGTGTCTCTCTCTCTGTGTCTCTGTCTCTATGTCTCTGTATGTCTGTATCTCTGCCTCTGTGTCTCGGTCTCTGTGTCTCTGTCTCTGTCTCTGTGTCTCTGTCTCTGTCTCTGTCTCTGTGTCTCTGTGTCTCTGTCTCTGTGTCTCGGTCTCTGTGCCTCCGTCTCTGTGACCCAGTCTCTGTGTCTCTGTCTCCGTGTCTCTGTCTCTGTGTCTCTGTCTCTGTGTCTCTGTCACTGTGTCTCTGTCTCTGTGTCTCTGTGTCTCTGTCTCTGTGTCTCGGTCTCTGTGTCTCTGTCTCTGTGTCTCTGTCTCCGTGTCTCTGTCTCTGTGTCTCTGCCCTAGTGTCTCTGTCTCTGTGTCTCTGTCTCTGAGAATCTGTCTCTGTGTCTCTGTCTCTGTCTCTGTCTCTGTGTCTCTGTGTCTCTGTCTCTGTGTCTCGGTCTCTGTGCCTCCGTCTCTGTGACCCAGTCTCTGTGTCTCTGTCTCTGTGTCTCTGTATCTGTGTCTCTGTCTCTGTGTCTCTGTCACTGTGTCTCTGTCTCTGTGTCTCTGTGTCTCTGTCTCTGTGTCTCGGTCTCTGTGTCTCTGTCTCTGTGTCTCTGTCTCCGTGTCTCTGTCTCTGTGTCTCTGCCCTAGTGTCTCTGTCTCTGTGTCTCTGTCTCTGAGAATCTGTCTCTGTGTCTCTGTCTCTGTCTCTGTCCCTGTGTCTCTGTGTCTCTGTCTCTGTGTCTCGGTCTCTGTGCCTCCGTCTCTGTGTCCCAGTCTCTGTGTTTCTGTCTCTGTGTCCCTGTCTCAGTGTCTCTGTCTCCGTGTCTCTGTCTCTTTGTCTCTGTCTCCGTCCCTGTGTCTCTGTCTCTGTGTCTCCGTCTCTGTGTCTCTGTCTCTGTGTCTCTGTCTCTGTGTCTCTGTCTCTGTGTCTCTGTCTCTGTGTCTCCGTCTCTGTGTCTCTGTCTCTGTGTCTCTGTCTCTGTGTCTCTGTCTCTGTGTCTCTGTCTCTGTGTCTCTGTCTCTGTGTCTCTGTCTCTGTGTTTCCGTCTCTGTGTCTCTGTGTCTCTGTCTCTGTGTCTCTGTCTCTGTGTCTCTGTGTCTCTGTGTCTCTGTCTCTGTGTCTCTGTGTCTGCGTCTCTGTCTCTGTGTCTCTGTCTCTGTGTCTCTGTCTCTGTGTCTCTGTCTCTGTGTCTCTGTCTCTGTTTCTCTGTCTCTGTGTCTCTGCCCTAGTGTCTCTGTCTCTGTGTCTCTGTCTCTGTGCCCGTGTCTCCGTACCTGCGTCTCTGTTTCTGTGTCTATGTCTCTGTGTCTCTGTCTCTCTGTCTCTGTCTCTGTGTCTCTGCCTCCGTGTCTCTGTCTCTGTGTCCCTGTCTCTGTGTTTCTGTCTTTATGTCTCTGTCTCTGTGTCTCTGTCTCTGAGAATCTGTCTCTGTGTCTCTGTCTCTGTCTCTGTCTCTGTGTCTCTGTGTCTCTGTCTCTGTGTCTCGGTCTCTGTGCCTCCGTCTCTGTGTCCCAGTCTCTGTGTTTCTGTCTCTGTGTCCCTGTCTCAGTGTCTCTGTCTCCGTGTCTCTGTCTCTTTGTCTCTGTCTCCGTCCCTGTGTCTCTGTCTCTGTGTCCCTGTCTCTGTGTCTCTGTCACTGTGTCTCTGTCTCTGCGTCTCTGCCTCTGTGTATCGGTCTCTGTGTCTCTGTCTCTGTGTCTCTGTCTCCATGGCTCTGTCTCTGTCTCTGCCTCTGTTTCTCTTTCTCTGTGTCTCTGTCTCTGTGTCTCTGTCCCTGTGCCCGGTCTTCCTGTCTCCGTCTCTGTGTCTCCGTCTCTGTGTCTCTGTCTCTGTGTCCCTGTCTCTGTGTCTCTGTCTCTGTGTCTCTGTCTCTGTCTCTGTGTCTCTGTCTCTGTGTCTCTGTCTCTGTGTCTCTGTCTCTGTGTCTCCGTCTCTGTGTCTCTGTCTCTGTGTCTCTGTGGCTCTGTCTCTGTGTCTCTCTCTCTGTGTCTCTGTCTCTATGTCTCTGTATGTCTGTATCTCTGCCTCTGTGTCTCGGTCTCTGTGTCTCTGTCTCTGTCTCTGTGTCTCTGTCTCTGTCTCTGTCTCTGTGTCTCTGTCCATTTGTGTCCGTCTCTGTGTCTCTGTCTCACTCTCTCTCTGTGTCCCTGTCTCCGTGTCTCTGTCTCTGTGTTGCTGTCTCTGTGTCTCTGTCTCTGTCTCTGTCTCTGTGTCTCTGTCTCTGTGTGCGTGTCTCTGTGTCTGTCCCTGTGTATGTGTCTCTGTCTCTGAGTCTCTGTCCCTGTGTCTCCATCTCTGTGTCTCTCTCTCTCTGTGTCTCTTGCGACGTTATCTGTCTCTGTGTCTCTGTCCATCTGTGTCCGTCTCTGTGTCTCTGTCTCTCTCTCTCTCTGTGTCCCTGTCTCCGTGTCTCTGTCTCTGTGTCTCTGTCTCTGTGTCTCTGTCACTGTGTCTCTGTCTCTGTGTCTCTGTGTCTCTGTCTCTGTGTCTCCTTCTCTGTGTCTCTGTCTCTGTGTCTATGTCTCTTTGTCTCTGTCCCTGTGTCACAGTCTCTGTGTCTCCGTATTTGCGTCTCAGTCTCTGTGTCTCTGTCTCCGTGTCTCTGTATCTGTGTGTCTGTCTCTGTGTCTCTGCCGTAGTGTCTCTGTCTCTGTGTCTCTGTCTCTGTGTCTCTGCACTAGTGTCTCTGTCTCTGTGTCTCTGTCTCTGAGAATCTGTCTCTGTGTCTCTGTCTCTGTCTCTGTCTCTGTGTCTCTGTGTCTCTGTCTCTGTGTCTCGGTCTCTGTGCCTCCGTCTCTGTGACCCAGTCTCTGTGTCTCTGTCTCTGTGTCTCTGTCTCTGTGTCTCTGTCTCTGTGTCTCTGTCACTGTGTCTCTGTCTCTGTGTCTCTGTGTCTCTGTCTCTGTGTCTCGGTCTCTGTGTCTCTGTCTCTGTGTCTCTGTCTCCGTGTCTCTGTCTCTGTGTCTCTGCCCTAGTGTCTCTGTCTCTGTGTCTCTGTCTCTGAGAATCTGTCTCTGTGTCTCTGTCTCTGTCTCTGTCTCTGTGTCTCTGTGTCTCTGTCTCTGTGTCTCGGTCTCTGTGCCTCCGTCTCTGTGACCCAGTCTCTGTGTCTCTGTCTCTGTGTCTCTGTCTCTGTGTCTCTGTCTCTGTGTCTCTGTCACTGTGTCTCTGTCTCTGTGTCTCTGTGTCTCTGTCTCTGTGTCTCTGTCTCCGTGTCTCTGTCTCTGTGTCTCTGCCCTAGTGTCTCTGTCTCTGTGTCTCTGTCTCTGAGAATCTGTCTCTGTGTCTCTGTCTCTGTCTCTGTCTCTGTGTCTCTGTGTCTCTGTCTCTGTGCCTCGGTCTCTGTGCCTCCGTCTCTGTGTCCCAGTCTCTGTGTTTCTGTCTCTGTGTCCCTGTCTCAGTGTCTCTGTCTCCGTGTCTCTGTCTCTTTGTCTCTGTCTCCGTCCCTGTGTCTCTGTCTCTGTGTCCCTGTCTCTGTGTCTCTGTCACTGTGTCTCTGTCTCTGCGTCTCTGCCTCTGTGTATCGGTCTCTGTGTCTCTGTCTCTGTGTCTCTGTCTCCATGTCTCTGTCTCTGTCTCTGCCTCTGTTTCTCTTTCTCTGTGTCTCTGTCTCTGTGTCTCTGTCCCTGTGCCCGGTCTTCCTGTCTCCGTCTCTGTGTCTCCGTCTCTGTGTCTCTGTCTCTGTGTCCCTGTCTCTGTGTCTCTGTCTCTGTGTCTCTGTCTCTGTCTCTGTGTCTCTGTCTCTGTGTCTCTGTCTCTGTGTCTCTGTCTCTGTGTCTCTGTCTCTGTGTCTCTGTCTCTGTGTCTCTGTCTCTGTGTCTCTGTCTCTGTGTCTCTGTGGCTCTGTCTCTGTGTCTCTCTCTCTGTGTCTCTGTCTCTATGTCTCTGTATGTCTGTATCTCCGCCTCTGTGTCTCGGTCTCTGTGTCTCTGTCTCTGTCTCTGTGTCTCTGTCTCTGTCTCTGTCTCTGTGTCTCTGTCCATTTGTGTCCGTCTCTGTGTCTCTGTCTCACTCTCTCTCTGTGTACCTGTCTCCGTGTCTCTGTCTCTGTGTTTCTGTCTCTGTGTCTCTGTCTCTGTCTCTGTCTCTGTGTCTCTGTCTCTGTGTGTGTGTCTCTGTGTCTGTCCCTGTGTATGTGTCTCTGTCTCTGAGTCTCTGTCCCTGTGTCTCCATCTCTGTGTCTCTCTCTCTCTGTGTCTCTTGCGACGTTATCTGTCTCTGTGTCTCTGTCCATCTGTGTCCGTCTCTGTGTCTCTGTCTCTCTCTCTCTCTGTGTCCCTGTCTCCGTGTCTCTGTCTCTGTGTCTCTGTCTCTGTGTCTCTGTCACTGTGTCTCTGTCTCTGTGTCTCTGTGTCTCTGTCTCTGTGTCTCCTTCTCTGTGTCTCTGTCTCTGTGTCTATGTCTCTTTGTCTCTGTCCCTGTGTCACAGTCTCTGTGTCTCCGTATTTGCGTCTCAGTCTCTGTGTCTCTGTCTCCGTGTCTCTGTCTCTGTGTCTCTGTCTCTGTGTCTCTGCCCTAGTGTCTCTGTCTCTGTGTCTCTGTCTCTGTGTCTCTGCACTAGTGTCTCTGTCTCTGTGTCTCTGTCTCTGAGAATCTGTCTCTGTGTCTCTGTCTCTGTCTCTGTCTCTGTGTCTCTGTGTCTCTGTCTCTGTGTCTCGGTCTCTGTGCCTCCGTCTCTGTGACACAGTCTCTGTGTCTCTGTCTCTGTGTCTCTGTCTCTGTGTCTTTGTCTCTGTGTCTCTGTCACTGTGTCTCTGTCTCTGTGTCTCTGTGTCTCTGTCTCTGTGTCTCGGTCTCTGTGTCTCTGTCTCTGTGTCTCTGTCTCCGTGTCTCTGTCTCTGTGTCTCTGCCCTAGTGTCTCTGTCTCTGTGTCTCTGTCTCTGAGAATCTGTCTCTGTGTCTCTGTCTCTGTCTCTGTCTCTGTGTCTCTGTGTCTCTGTCTCTGTGTCTCGGTCTCTGTGCCTCCGTCTCTGTGACCCAGTCTCTGTGTCTCTGTCTCTGTGTCTCTGTCTCTGTGTCTCTGTCTCTGTGTCTCTGTCACTGTGTCTCTGTCTCTGTGTCTCTGTGTCTCTGTCTCTGTGTCTCGGTCTCTGTGTCTCTGTCTCTGTGTCTCTGTCTCCGTGTCTCTGTCTCTGTGTCTCTGCCCTAGTGTCTCTGTCTCTGTGTCTCTGTCTCTGAGAATCTGTCTCTGTGTCTCTGTCTCTGTCTCTGTCTCTGTGTCTCTGTGTCTCTGTCTCTGTGTCTCGGTCTCTGTGCCTCCGTCTCTGTGTCCCAGTCTCTGTGTTTCTGTCTCTGTGTCCCTGTCTCAGTGTCTCTGTCTCCGTGTCTCTGTCTCTTTGTCTCTGTCTCCGTCCCTGTGTCTCTGTCTCTGTGTCTCCGTCTCTGTGTCTCTGTCTCTGTGTCTCTGTCTCTGTGTCTCTGTCTCTGTGTCTCTGTCTCTGTGTCTCCGTCTCTGTGTCTCTGTCTCTGTGTCTCTGTCTCTGTGTCTCTGTCTCTGTGTCTCTGTCTCTGTGTCTCTGTCTCTGTGTCTCTGTCTCTGTGTTTCCGTCTCTGTGTCTCTGTGTCTCTGTCTCTGTGTCTCTGTCTCTGTGTCTCTGTGTCTCTGTGTCTCTGTCTCTGTGTCTCTGTCTCTGCGTCTCTGCCTCTGTGTCTCTGCCCTAGTGTCTCTGTCTCTGTGTCTCTGTCTCTGTGCCCGTGTCTCCGTACCTGCGTCTCTGTTTCTGTGTCTATGTCTCTGTGTCTCTGTCTCTGTGTCTCTGTCTCTGTTTCTCTGTCTCTGTGTCTCTGCCCTAGTGTCTCTGTCTCTGTGTCTCTGTCTCTGTGCCCGTGTCTCCGTACCTGCGTCTCTGTTTCTGTGTCTATGTCTCTGTGTCTCTGTCTCTCTGTCTCTGTCTCTGTGTCTCTGCCTCCGTGTCTCTGTCTCTGTGTCCCTGTCTCTGTGTTTCTGTCTTTATGTCTCTGTCTCTGTGTCTCTGTCTCTGAGAATCTGTGTCTGTGTCTCTGTCTCTGTCTCTGTCTCTGTGTCTCTGTCTCTGTGTCTCGGTCTCTGTGTCTCCGTCTCTGTGTCCCTGTCTCTGTGTTTCTGTCTCTGTGTCCCTGTCTCAGTGTCTCTGTCTCCGTGTCTCTGTCTCTTTGTCTCTGTCCCCGTCCCTGTGTCTCTGTCTCTGTGTCTCGGTCTCTGTGTCTCCGTCTCTGTGTCTCTGTCTCTGTGTCTCTGTCTCTGTGTCTCTGTCTCTGTGTCTCTCTCTCTGTGTCTCTGTCTCTATGTCTCTGTCTCTGTGTCTCTGTCTCTGTGTCTCTGTCACTGTGTCTCCGTCTTCGTGTCTCTGTCCCTGTGTCTCCGATTCTGTATCACTGTCTCTATGTCTGTGCCTCTGCGTCTCTGTGTCTGTGTCTCTGTCACCGTCTCTATGCCTCTGTTCCTATGTCTCTGTCTCTGTGTCTCTGTCTCTGTGTCTCTGTCTCTGTGTCCCTGTCTCTGTGTCTCTGTCACTGTGTCTCTGTCTCTGTGTCTCTGTCTCTGTGTCTCTGTCTCTGTGTCTCTGTCACTGTGTCTCTGTCTCTGTGTCTCTGTGTCTCTGTCTCTGTGTCTCGGTCTCTGTGTCTCTGTCTCTGTGTCTCTGTCTCCGTGTCTCTGTCTCTGTGTCTCTGCCCTAGTGTCTCTGTCTCTGTGTCTCTGTCTCTGAGAATCTGTCTCTGTGTCTCTGTCTCTGTCTCTGTCTCTGTGTCTCTGTGTCTCTGTCTCTGTGTCTCGGTCTCTGTGCCTCCGTCTCTGTGACCCAGTCTCTGTGTCTCTGTCTCTGTGTCCCTGTCTCTGTGTCTCCTTCTCTGTGTCTCTGTCTCTGTGTCTATGTCTCTTTGTCTCTGTCCCTGTGTCACAGTCTCTGTGTCTCCGTATTTGCGTCTCAGTCTCTGTGTCTCTGTCTCCGTGTCTCTGTCTCTGTGTCTCTGTCTCTGTGTCTCTGCCCCAGTGTCTCTGTCTCTGTGTCTCTGTCTCTGTGTCTCTGCACTAGTGTCTCTGTCTCTGTGTCTCTGTCTCTGAGAATCTGTCTCTGTGTCTCTGTCTCTGTCTCTGTCTCTGTGTCTCTGTGTCTCTGTCCCTGTGTCTCGGTCTCTGTGCCTCCGTCTCTGTGACCCAGTCTCTGTGTCTCTGTCTCTGTGTCTCTGTCTCTGTGTCTCTGTCTCTGTGTCTCTGTCTCTGTGTCTCTGTCACTGTGTCTCTGTCTCTGTGTCTCTGTGTCTCTGTCTCTGTGTCTCGGTCTCTGTGTCTCTGTCTCTGTGTCTCTGTCTCCGTGTCTCTGTCTCTGTGTCTCTGCCCTAGTGTCTCTGTCTCTGTGTCTCTGTCTCTGAGAATCTGTCTCTGTGTCTCTGTCTCTGTCTCTGTCTCTGTGTCTCTGTGTCTCTGTCTCTGTGTCTCGGTCTCTGTGCCTCCGTCTCTGTGACCCAGTCTCTGTGTCTCTGTCTCTGTGTCTCTGTCTCTGTGTCTCTGTCTCTGTGTCTCTGTCACTGTGTCTCTGTCTCTGTGTCTCTGTGTCTCTGTCTCTGTGTCTCTGTCTCTGTGTCTCTGTCTCCGTGTCTCTGTCTCTGTGTCTCTGCCCTAGTGTCTCTGTCTCTGTGTCTCTGTCTCTGAGAATCTGTCTCTGTGTCTCTGTCTCTGTCTCTGTCTCTGTGTCTCTGTGTCTCTGTCTCTGTGTCTCGGTCTCTGTGCCTCCGTCTCTGTGTCCCAGTCTCTGTGTTTCTGTCTCTGTGTCCCTGTCTCAGTGTCTCTGTCTCCGTGTCTCTGTCTCTTTGTCTCTGTCTCCGTCCCTGTGTCTCTGTCTCTGTGTCCCTGTCTCTGTGTCTCTGTCACTGTGTCTCTGTCTCTGCGTCTCTGCCTCTGTGTATCGGTCTCTGTGTCTCTGTCTCTGTGTCTCTGTCTCCATGTCTCTGTCTCTGTCTCTGCCTCTGTTTCTCTTTCTCTGTGTCTCTGTCTCTGTGTCTCTGTCTCTGTGTGTGTGTCTCTGTGTCTGTCCCTGTGTATGTGTCTCTGTCTCTGAGTCTCTGTCCCTGTGTCTCCATCTCTGTGTCTCTCTCTCTCTGTGTCTCTTGCGACGTTATCTGTCTCTGTGTCTCTGTCCATCTGTGTCCGTCTCTGTGTCTCTGTCTCTCTCTCTCTCTGTGTCCCTGTCTCCGTGTCTCTGTCTCTGTGTCTCTGTCTCTGTGTCTCTGTCACTGTGTCTCTGTCTCTGTGTCTCTGTGTCTCTGTCTCTGTGTCTCCTTCTCTGTGTCTCTGTCTCTGTGTCTATGTCTCTTTGTCTCTGTCCCTGTGTCACAGTCTCTGTGTCTCCGTATTTGCGTCTCAGTCTCTGTGTCTCTGTCTCCGTGTCTCTGTCTCTGTGTCTCTGTCTCTGTGTCTCTGCCCTAGTGTCTCTGTCTCTGTGTCTCTGTCTCTGTGTCTCTGCACTAGTGTCTCTGTCTCTGTGTCTCTGTCTCTGAGAATCTGTCTCTGTGTCTCTGTCTCTGTCTCTGTCTCTGTGTCTCTGTGTCTCTGTCTCTGTGTCTCGGTCTCTGTGCCTCCGTCTCTGTGACACAGTCTCTGTGTCTCTGTCTCTGTGTCTCTGTCTCTGTGTCTTTGTCTCTGTGTCTCTGTCACTGTGTCTCTGTCTCTGTGTCTCTGTGTCTCTGTCTCTGTGTCTCGGTCTCTGTGTCTCTGTCTCTGTGTCTCTGTCTCCGTGTCTCTGTCTCTGTGTCTCTGCCCTAGTGTCTCTGTCTCTGTGTCTCTGTCTCTGAGAATCTGTCTCTGTGTCTCTGTCTCTGTCTCTGTCTCTGTGTCTCTGTGTCTCTGTCTCTGTGTCTCGGTCTCTGTGCCTCCGTCTCTGTGACCCAGTCTCTGTGTCTCTGTCTCTGTGTCTCTGTCTCTGTGTCTCTGTCTCTGTGTCTCTGTCACTGTGTCTCTGTCTCTGTGTCTCTGTGTCTCTGTCTCTGTGTCTCGGTCTCTGTGTCTCTGTCTCTGTGTCTCTGTCTCCGTGTCTCTGTCTCTGTGTCTCTGCCCTAGTGTCTCTGTCTCTGTGTCTCTGTCTCTGAGAATCTGTCTCTGTGTCTCTGTCTCTGTCTCTGTCTCTGTGTCTCTGTGTCTCTGTCTCTGTGTCTCGGTCTCTGTGCCTCCGTCTCTGTGTCCCAGTCTCTGTGTTTCTGTCTCTGTGTCCCTGTCTCAGTGTCTCTGTCTCCGTGTCTCTGTCTCTTTGTCTCTGTCTCCGTCCCTGTGTCTCTGTCTCTGTGTCTCCGTCTCTGTGTCTCTGTCTCTGTGTCTCTGTCTCTGTGTCTCTGTCTCTGTGTCTCTGTCTCTGTGTCTCCGTCTCTGTGTCTCTGTCTCTGTGTCTCTGTCTCTGTGTCTCTGTCTCTGTGTCTCTGTCTCTGTGTCTCTGTCTCTGTGTCTCTGTCTCTGTGTTTCCGTCTCTGTGTCTCTGTGTCTCTGTCTCTGTGTCTCTGTCTCTGTGTCTCTGTGTCTCTGTGTCTCTGTCTCTGTGTCTCTGTCTCTGCGTCTCTGCCTCTGTGTCTCTGCCCTAGTGTCTCTGTCTCTGTGTCTCTGTCTCTGTGCCCGTGTCTCCGTACCTGCGTCTCTGTTTCTGTGTCTATGTCTCTGTGTCTCTGTCTCTGTGTCTCTGTCTCTGTTTCTCTGTCTCTGTGTCTCTGCCCTAGTGTCTCTGTCTCTGTGTCTCTGTCTCTGTGCCCGTGTCTCCGTACCTGCGTCTCTGTTTCTGTGTCTATGTCTCTGTGTCTCTGTCTCTCTGTCTCTGTCTCTGTGTCTCTGCCTCCGTGTCTCTGTCTCTGTGTCCCTGTCTCTGTGTTTCTGTCTTTATGTCTCTGTCTCTGTGTCTCTGTCTCTGAGAATCTGTGTCTGTGTCTCTGTCTCTGTCTCTGTCTCTGTGTCTCTGTCTCTGTGTCTCGGTCTCTGTGTCTCCGTCTCTGTGTCCCTGTCTCTGTGTTTCTGTCTCTGTGTCCCTGTCTCAGTGTCTCTGTCTCCGTGTCTCTGTCTCTTTGTCTCTGTCCCCGTCCCTGTGTCTCTGTCTCTGTGTCTCGGTCTCTGTGTCTCCGTCTCTGTGTCTCTGTCTCTGTGTCTCTGTCTCTGTGTCTCTGTCTCTGTGTCTCTCTCTCTGTGTCTCTGTCTCTATGTCTCTGTCTCTGTGTCTCTGTCTCTGTGTCTCTGTCACTGTGTCTCCGTCTTCGTGTCTCTGTCCCTGTGTCTCCGATTCTGTATCACTGTCTCTATGTCTGTGCCTCTGCGTCTCTGTGTCTGTGTCTCTGTCACCGTCTCTATGCCTCTGTTCCTATGTCTCTGTCTCTGTGTCTCTGTCTCTGTGTCTCTGTCTCTGTGTCCCTGTCTCTGTGTCTCTGTCACTGTGTCTCTGTCTCTGTGTCTCTGTCTCTGTGTCTCTGTCTCTGTGTCTCTGTCACTGTGTCTCTGTCTCTGTGTCTCTGTGTCTCTGTCTCTGTGTCTCGGTCTCTGTGTCTCTGTCTCTGTGTCTCTGTCTCCGTGTCTCTGTCTCTGTGTCTCTGCCCTAGTGTCTCTGTCTCTGTGTCTCTGTCTCTGAGAATCTGTCTCTGTGTCTCTGTCTCTGTCTCTGTCTCTGTGTCTCTGTGTCTCTGTCTCTGTGTCTCGGTCTCTGTGCCTCCGTCTCTGTGACCCAGTCTCTGTGTCTCTGTCTCTGTGTCCCTGTCTCTGTGTCTCCTTCTCTGTGTCTCTGTCTCTGTGTCTATGTCTCTTTGTCTCTGTCCCTGTGTCACAGTCTCTGTGTCTCCGTATTTGCGTCTCAGTCTCTGTGTCTCTGTCTCCGTGTCTCTGTCTCTGTGTCTCTGTCTCTGTGTCTCTGCCCCAGTGTCTCTGTCTCTGTGTCTCTGTCTCTGTGTCTCTGCACTAGTGTCTCTGTCTCTGTGTCTCTGTCTCTGAGAATCTGTCTCTGTGTCTCTGTCTCTGTCTCTGTCTCTGTGTCTCTGTGTCTCTGTCCCTGTGTCTCGGTCTCTGTGCCTCCGTCTCTGTGACCCAGTCTCTGTGTCTCTGTCTCTGTGTCTCTGTCTCTGTGTCTCTGTCTCTGTGTCTCTGTCTCTGTGTCTCTGTCACTGTGTCTCTGTCTCTGTGTCTCTGTGTCTCTGTCTCTGTGTCTCGGTCTCTGTGTCTCTGTCTCTGTGTCTCTGTCTCCGTGTCTCTGTCTCTGTGTCTCTGCCCTAGTGTCTCTGTCTCTGTGTCTCTGTCTCTGAGAATCTGTCTCTGTGTCTCTGTCTCTGTCTCTGTCTCTGTGTCTCTGTGTCTCTGTCTCTGTGTCTCGGTCTCTGTGCCTCCGTCTCTGTGACCCAGTCTCTGTGTCTCTGTCTCTGTGTCTCTGTCTCTGTGTCTCTGTCTCTGTGTCTCTGTCACTGTGTCTCTGTCTCTGTGTCTCTGTGTCTCTGTCTCTGTGTCTCTGTCTCTGTGTCTCTGTCTCCGTGTCTCTGTCTCTGTGTCTCTGCCCTAGTGTCTCTGTCTCTGTGTCTCTGTCTCTGAGAATCTGTCTCTGTGTCTCTGTCTCTGTCTCTGTCTCTGTGTCTCTGTGTCTCTGTCTCTGTGTCTCGGTCTCTGTGCCTCCGTCTCTGTGTCCCAGTCTCTGTGTTTCTGTCTCTGTGTCCCTGTCTCAGTGTCTCTGTCTCCGTGTCTCTGTCTCTTTGTCTCTGTCTCCGTCCCTGTGTCTCTGTCTCTGTGTCCCTGTCTCTGTGTCTCTGTCACTGTGTCTCTGTCTCTGCGTCTCTGCCTCTGTGTATCGGTCTCTGTGTCTCTGTCTCTGTGTCTCTGTCTCCATGTCTCTGTCTCTGTCTCTGCCTCTGTTTCTCTTTCTCTGTGTCTCTGTCTCTGTGTCTCTGTCTCTGTGTGTGTGTCTCTGTGTCTGTCCCTGTGTATGTGTCTCTGTCTCTGAGTCTCTGTCCCTGTGTCTCCATCTCTGTGTCTCTCTCTCTCTGTGTCTCTTGCGACGTTATCTGTCTCTGTGTCTCTGTCCATCTGTGTCCGTCTCTGTGTCTCTGTCTCTCTCTCTCTCTGTGTCCCTGTCTCCGTGTCTCTGTCTCTGTGTCTCTGTCTCTGTGTCTCTGTCACTGTGTCTCTGTCTCTGTGTCTCTGTGTCTCTGTCTCTGTGTCTCCTTCTCTGTGTCTCTGTCTCTGTGTCTATGTCTCTTTGTCTCTGTCCCTGTGTCACAGTCTCTGTGTCTCCGTATTTGCGTCTCAGTCTCTGTGTCTCTGTCTCCGTGTCTCTGTCTCTGTGTCTCTGTCTCTGTGTCTCTGCCCTAGTGTCTCTGTCTCTGTGTCTCTGTCTCTGTGTCTCTGCACTAGTGTCTCTGTCTCTGTGTCTCTGTCTCTGAGAATCTGTCTCTGTGTCTCTGTCTCTGTCTCTGTCTCTGTGTCTCTGTGTCTCTGTCTCTGTGTCTCGGTCTCTGTGCCTCCGTCTCTGTGACACAGTCTCTGTGTCTCTGTCTCTGTGTCTCTGTCTCTGTGTCTTTGTCTCTGTGTCTCTGTCACTGTGTCTCTGTCTCTGTGTCTCTGTGTCTCTGTCTCTGTGTCTCGGTCTCTGTGTCTCTGTCTCTGTGTCTCTGTCTCCGTGTCTCTGTCTCTGTGTCTCTGCCCTAGTGTCTCTGTCTCTGTGTCTCTGTCTCTGAGAATCTGTCTCTGTGTCTCTGTCTCTGTCTCTGTCTCTGTGTCTCTGTGTCTCTGTCTCTGTGTCTCGGTCTCTGTGCCTCCGTCTCTGTGACCCAGTCTCTGTGTCTCTGTCTCTGTGTCTCTGTCTCTGTGTCTCTGTCTCTGTGTCTCTGTCACTGTGTCTCTGTCTCTGTGTCTCTGTGTCTCTGTCTCTGTGTCTCGGTCTCTGTGTCTCTGTCTCTGTGTCTCTGTCTCCGTGTCTCTGTCTCTGTGTCTCTGCCCTAGTGTCTCTGTCTCTGTGTCTCTGTCTCTGAGAATCTGTCTCTGTGTCTCTGTCTCTATCTCTGTCTCTGTGTCTCTGTGTCTCTGTCTCTGTGTCTCGGTCTCTGTGCCTCCGTCTCTGTGTCCCAGTCTCTGTGTTTCTGTCTCTGTGTCCCTGTCTCAGTGTCTCTGTCTCCGTGTCTCTGTCTCTTTGTCTCTGTCTCCGTCCCTGTGTCTCTGTCTCTGTGTCTCCGTCTCTGTGTCTCTGTCTCTGTGTCTCTGTCTCTGTGTCTCTGTCTCTGTGTCTCTGTCTCTGTGTCTCCGTCTCTGTGTCTCTGTCTCTGTGTCTCTGTCTCTGTGTCTCTGTCTCTGTGTCTCTGTCTCTGTGTCTCTGTCTCTGTGTCTCTGTCTCTGTGTTTCCGTCTCTGTGTCTCTGTGTCTCTGTCTCTGTGTCTCTGTCTCTGTGTCTCTGTGTCTCTGTGTCTCTGTCTCTGTGTCTCTGTCTCTGCGTCTCTGCCTCTGTGTCTCTGCCCTAGTGTCTCTGTCTCTGTGTCTCTGTCTCTGTGCCCGTGTCTCCGTACCTGCGTCTCTGTTTCTGTGTCTATGTCTCTGTGTCTCTGTCTCTGTGTCTCTGTCTCTGTTTCTCTGTCTCTGTGTCTCTGCCCTAGTGTCTCTGTCTCTGTGTCTCTGTCTCTGTGCCCGTGTCTCCGTACCTGCGTCTCTGTTTCTGTGTCTATGTCTCTGTGTCTCTGTCTCTCTGTCTCTGTCTCTGTGTCTCTGCCTCCGTGTCTCTGTCTCTGTGTCCCTGTCTCTGTGTTTCTGTCTTTATGTCTCTGTCTCTGTGTCTCTGTCTCTGAGAATCTGTGTCTGTGTCTCTGTCTCTGTCTCTGTCTCTGTGTCTCTGTCTCTGTGTCTCGGTCTCTGTGTCTCCGTCTCTGTGTCCCTGTCTCTGTGTTTCTGTCTCTGTGTCCCTGTCTCAGTGTCTCTGTCTCCGTGTCTCTGTCTCTTTGTCTCTGTCCCCGTCCCTGTGTCTCTGTCTCTGTGTCTCGGTCTCTGTGTCTCCGTCTCTGTGTCTCTGTCTCTGTGTCTCTGTCTCTGTGTCTCTGTCTCTGTGTCTCTCTCTCTGTGTCTCTGTCTCTATGTCTCTGTCTCTGTGTCTCTGTCTCTGTGTCTCTGTCACTGTGTCTCCGTCTCCGTGTCTCTGTCCCTGTGTCTCCGATTCTGTATCACTGTCTCTATGTCTGTGCCTCTGCGTCTCTGTGTCTGTGTCTCTGTCACCGTCTCTATGCCTCTGTTCCTATGTCTCTGTCTCTGTGTCTCTGTCTCTGTGTCTCTGTCTCTGTGTCCCTGTCTCTGTGTCTCTGTCACTGTGTCTCTGTCTCTGTGTCTCTGTCTCTGTGTCTCTGTCTCTGTGTCTCTGTCTCTGTGTCTCTGTCACTGTGTCTCTGTCTCTGTGTCTCTGTGTCTCTGTCTCTGTGTCTCGGTCTCTGTGTCTCTGTCTCTGTGTCTCTGTCTCCGTGTCTCTGTCTCTGTGTCTCTGCCCTAGTGTCTCTGTCTCTGTGTCTCTGTCTCTGAGAATCTGTCTCTGTGTCTCTGTCTCTGTCTCTGTCTCTGTGTCTCTGTGTCTCTGTCTCTGTGTCTCGGTCTCTGTGCCTCCGTCTCTGTGACCCAGTCTCTGTGTCTCTGTCTCTGTGTCCCTGTCTCTGTGTCTCCTTCTCTGTGTCTCTGTCTCTGTGTCTATGTCTCTTTGTCTCTGTCCCTGTGTCACAGTCTCTGTGTCTCCGTATTTGCGTCTCAGTCTCTGTGTCTCTGTCTCCGTGTCTCTGTCTCTGTGTCTCTGTCTCTGTGTCTCGGTCTCTGTGCCTCCGTCTCTGTGACCCAGTCTCTGTGTCTCTGTCTCTGTGTCTCTGTCTCTGTGTCTCTGTCTCTGTGTCTCTGTCACTGTGTCTCTGTCTCTGTGTCTCTGTGTCTCTGTCTCTGTGTCTCTGTCTCCGTGTCTCTGTCTCTGTGTCTCTGCCCTAGTGTCTCTGTCTCTGTGTCTCTGTCTCTGAGAATCTGTCTCTGTGTCTCTGTCTCTGTCTCTGTCTCTGTGTCTCTGTGTCTCTGTCTCTGTGTCTCGGTCTCTGTGCCTCCGTCTCTGTGTCCCAGTCTCTGTGTTTCTGTCTCTGTGTCCCTGTCTCAGTGTCTCTGTCTCCGTGTCTCTGTCTCTTTGTCTCTGTCTCCGTCCCTGTGTCTCTGTCTCTGTGTCCCTGTCTCTGTGTCTCTGTCACTGTGTCTCTGTCTCTGCGTCTCTGCCTCTGTGTATCGGTCTCTGTGTCTCTGTCTCTGTGTCTCTGTCTCCATGTCTCTGTCTCTGTCTCTGCCTCTGTTTCTCTTTCTCTGTGTCTCTGTCTCTGTGTCTCTGTCCCTGTGCCCGGTCTTCCTGTCTCCGTCTCTGTGTCTCCGTCTCTGTGTCTCTGTCTCTGTGTCCCTGTCTCTGTGTCTCTGTCTCTGTGTCTCTGTCTCTGTCTCTGTGTCTCTGTCTCTGTGTCTCTGTCTCTGTGTCTCTGTCTCTGTGTCTCTGTCTCTGTGTCTCTGTCTCTGTGTCTCTGTCTCTGTGTCTCTGTCTCTTTGTCTCTGTGGCTCTGTCTCTGTGTCTCTCTCTCTGTGTCTCTGTCTCTATGTCTCTGTATGTCTGTATCTCTGCCTCTGTGTCTCGGTCTCTGTGTCTCTGTCTCTGTCTCTGTGTCTCTGTCTCTGTCTCTGTCTCTGTGTCTCTGTCCATTTGTGTCCGTCTCTGTGTCTCTGTCTCACTCTCTCTCTGTGTACCTGTCTCCGTGTCTCTGTCTCTGTGTTTCTGTCTCTGTGTCTCTGTCTCTGTCTCTGTCTCTGTGTCTCTGTCTCTGTGTGTGTGTCTCTGTGTCTGTCCCTGTGTATGTGTCTCTGTCTCTGAGTCTCTGTCCCTGCGTCTCCATCTCTGTGTCTCTCTCTCTCTGTGTCTCTTGCGACGTTATCTGTCTCTGTGTCTCTGTCCATCTGTGTCCGTCTCTGTGTCTCTGTCTCTCTCTCTCTCTGTGTCCCTGTCTCCGTGTCTCTGTCTCTGTGTCTCTGTCTCTGTGTCTCTGTCACTGTGTCTCTGTCTCTGTGTCTCTGTGTCTCTGTCTCTGTGTCTCCTTCTCTGTGTCTCTGTCTCTGTGTCTATGTCTCTTTGTCTCTGTCCCTGTGTCACAGTCTCTGTGTCTCCGTATTTGCGTCTCAGTCTCTGTGTCTCTGTCTCCGTGTCCCTGTCTCTGTGTCTCTGTCTCTGTGTCTCTGCCCTAGTGTCTCTGTCTCTGTGTCTCTGTCTCTGTGTCTCTGCACTAGTGTCTCTGTCTCTGTGTCTCTGTCTCTGAGAATCTGTCTCTGTGTCTCTGTCTCTGTCTCTGTCTCTGTGTCTCTGTGTCTCTGTCTCTGTGTCTCGGTCTCTGTGCCTCCGTCTCTGTGACCCAGTCTCTGTGTCTCTGTCTCTGTGTCTCTGTCTCTGTGTCTTTGTCTCTGTGTCTCTGTCACTGTGTCTCTGTCTCTGTGTCTCTGTGTCTCTGTCTCTGTGTCTCGGTCTCTGTGTCTCTGTCTCTGTGTCTCTGTCTCCGTGTCTCTGTCTCTGTGTCTCTGCCCTAGTGTCTCTGTCTCTGTGTCTCTGTCTCTGAGAATCTGTCTCTGTGTCTCTGTCTCTGTCTCTGTCTCTGTGTCTCTGTGTCTCTGTCTCTGTGTCTCGGTCTCTGCGCCTCCGTCTCTGTGACCCAGTCTCTGTGTCTCTGTCTCTGTGTCTCTGTCTCTGTGTCTCTGTCTCTGTGTCTCTCTCTCTCTGTGTCTCTTGCGACGTTATCTGTCTCTGTGTCTCTGTCCATCTGTGTCCGTCTCTGTGTCTCTGTCTCTCTCTCTCTCTGTGTCCCTGTCTCCGTGTCTCTGTCTCTGTGTCTCTGTCTCTGTGTCTCTGTCACTGTGTCTCTGTCTCTGTGTCTCTGTGTCTCTGTCTCTGTGTCTCCTTCTCTGTGTCTCTGTCTCTGTGTCTATGTCTCTTTGTCTCTGTCCCTGTGTCACAGTCTCTGTGTCTCCGTATTTGCGTCTCAGTCTCTGTGTCTCTGTCTCCGTGTCTCTGTCTCTGTGTCTCTGTCTCTGTGTCTCTGCCCTAGTGTCTCTGTCTCTGTGTCTCTGTCTCTGTGTCTCTGCACTAGTGTCTCTGTCTCTGTGTCTCTGTCTCTGTCTCTGTCTCTGTGTCTCTGTGTCTCTGTCTCTGTGTCTCGGTCTCTGTGCCTCCGTCTCTGTGACCCAGTCTCTGTGTCTCTGTCTCTGTGTCTCTGTCTCTGTGTCTTTGTCTCTGCGTCTCTGTCACTGTGTCTCTGTCTCTGTGTCTCTGTGTCTCTGTCTCGGTCTCTGTGTCTCTGTCTCTGTGTCTCTGTCTCCGTGTCTCTGTCTCTGTGTCTCTGCCCTAGTGTCTCTGTCTCTGTGTCTCTGTCTCTGAGAATCTGTCTCTGTGTCTCTGTCTCTGTCTCTGTCTCTGTGTCTCTGTGTCTCTGTCTCTGTGTCTCGGTCTCTGTGCCTCCGTCTCTGTGACCCAGTCTCTGTGTCTCTGTCTCTGTGTCTCTGTCTCTGTGTCTCTGTCTCTGTGTCTCTGTCTCTGTGTCTCTGTCACTGTGTCTCTGTCTCTGTGTCTCTGTGTCTCTGTCTCTGTGTCTCGGTCTCTGTGTCTCTGTCTCTGTGTCTCTGTCTCCGTGTCTCTGTCTCTGTGTCTCTGCCCTAGTGTCTCTGTCTCTGTGTCTCTGTCTCTGAGAATCTGTCTCTGTGTCTCTGTCTCTGTCTCTGTCTCTGTGTCTCTGTGTCTCTGTCTCTGTGTCTCGGTCTCTGTGCCTCCGTCTCTGTGTCCCAGTCTCTGTGTTTCTGTCTCTGTGTCCCTGTCTCAGTGTCTCTGTCTCCGTGTCTCTGTCTCTTTGTCTCTGTCTCCGTCCCTGTGTCTCTGTCTCTGTGTCTCCGTCTCTGTGTCTCTGTCTCTGTGTCTCTGTCTCTGTGTCTCTGTCTCTGTGTCTCTGTCTCTGTGTCTCCGTCTCTGTGTCTCTGTCTCTGTGTCCCTGTCTCTGTGTTTCTGTCTTTATGTCTCTGTCTCTGTGTCTCTGTCTCTGAGAATCTGTGTCTGTGTCTCTGTCTCTGTCTCTGTCTCTGTGTCTCTGTCTCTGTGTCTCGGTCTCTGTGTCTCCGTCTCTGTGTCCCTGTCTCTGTGTTTCTGTCTCTGTGTCCCTGTCTCAGTGTCTCTGTCTCCGTGTCTCTGTATCTTTGTCTCTGTCCCCGTCCCTGTGTCTCTGTCTCTGTGTCTCGGTCTCTGTGTCTCCGTCTCTGTGTCTCTGTCTCTGTGTCTCTGTCTCTGTGTCTCTGTCTCTGTGTCTCTCTCTCTGTGTCTCTGTCTCTATGTCTCTGTCTCTGTGTCTCTGTCTCTGTGTCTCTGTCACTGTGTCTCCGTCTTCGTGTCTCTGTCCCTGTGTCTCCGATTCTGTATCACTGTCTCTATGTCTGTGCCTCTGTGTCTCTGTGTCTGTGTCTCTGTCACCGTCTCTATGCCTCTGTTCCTATGTCTCTGTCTCTGTGTCTCTGCCTCTGTGTCTCTGTCTCTGTGTCTGTGTCTCTGTCTCTGTCTCCGTGTCTCTGTCTCTGAGTCTTTGCCTCTATGTCCCTGTCTCTGTATCTCTGTCCCTATGTCTCCGTCTCTGTGGCTCTGTCTCTGTGCCTGTGTCTCTGTCTCTGTGTGTGTGTCTCTGTATCTGTCCCTGTGTGTGTGTCTCTGTCTCTGAGTCTCTGTCTCTGTGTCTCTGTGTCTGTCTCTGTCTCTGTTTCTCTTTCTCTGTGTCTCTGTCTCTGTGTCTCTGTCCCTGTGCCCGGTCTTCCTGTCTCTGTCCCTGCGTCTCCGTCTCTGTGTCTCCGTCTCTGTGTCTCTGTCTCTGTGTCCCTGTCTCTGTGTCTCTGTCTCTGTGTCTCTGTCTCTGTGTCTCTGTCTCTGTGTCTCTGTCTCCATGTCTCTGTCTCTGTCTCTGTCTCTGTTTCTCTTTCTCTGTGTCTCTGTCTCTGTGTCTCTATCCCTGTGCCCGGTCTTCCTGTCTCTGTCCCTGTGTCTCCGTCTCTGTGTCTCCGTCTCTGTGTCTCTGTCTCTGTGTCCCTGTCTCTGTGTCTCTGTCTCTGTGTCTCTGTCTCTGTCTCTGTGTCTCTGTCTCTGTGTCTCTGTCTGTGTGTCTCTGTCTCTGTGTCTCTGTCTCTGTGTCTCTGTCTCTGTGTCTCTGTGGCTCTGTCTCTGTGTCTCTCTCTCTGTGTCTCTGTCTCTATGTCTCTGTATGTCTGTATCTCTGCCTCTGTGTCTCGGTCTCTGTGTCTCTGTCTCTGTCTCTGTGTCTCTGTCTCTGTCTCTGTCTCTGTGTCTCTGTCCATTTGTGTCCGTCTCTGTGTCTCTGTCTCACTCTCTCTCTGTGTCCCTGTCTCCGTGTCTCTGTCTCTGTGTTTCTGTCTCTGTGTCTCTGTCTCTGTCTCTGTCTCTGTGTCTCTGTCTCTGTGTGTGTGTCTCTGTGTCTGTCCCTGTGTATGTGTCTCTGTCTCTAAGTCTCTGTCCCTGTGTCTCCATCTCTGTGTCTCTCTCTCTCTGTGTCTCTTGCGACGTTATCTGTCTCTGTGTCTCTGTCCATCTGTGTCCGTCTCTGTGTCTCTGTCTCTCTCTCTCTCTGTGTCCCTGTCTCCGTGTCTCTGTCTCTGTGTCTCTGTCTATGTGTCTCTGTCTCTATGTCTCTGTCTATGTCTCTGTTTCTCTTTCTCTGTGTCTCTGTGTCTCTGTCTCTGTGTCTCTGCCTCTGTGTCTCTGTGTCTCTGTATCTCTGTCTCTGTGTCTCTGTCTCTGTGTCTCTGTCTCTGTGTCTCTGTCTCTGTGTCTCTGTCTCTGTGTCTCTGTCTCTGTGTCTCTGTCTCTGTGTCTCTGTCTCTGTGTCTCTGTCTCTGTGTCTCTGTCTCTGTGTCTCTGTCTCTGTGTCCCTGTCTCTGTGTCTCTGTCTCTGTGTCTCTGTCTCTGTGTCTCTGTCTCTGTGTCTCTGCTTCTGTGTCTCTGTATCTCTGTATCTCTGTCTCTGTGTCTCTGTCTCTGTGTCTCTGCCTCTATGTCTCCGTCTCGTTGTTTCTGTCTCTGTGTCCCTGTCTCTGTGCCTCTGTCTCCGTCCCTGTGTCTCTGTCGCTGTGTCGCCGTCTCTGTGTCTCTGTCTCTGTGTCTCCGTCTCTGTGTCTCTGTCTCTGTGTCTCTGTCTCTGTGTCTCCGTCTCTGTGTCTCTGTCTCTGTGTCTCTGTCTCTGTGTCTCTGTCTCTGTGTCTCTGTCTCTGTGTCTCTGTCTCTGTGTCTCTGTCTCTGTGTCTCTGTCTCTGTGTCTCGGTCTCTGTGTCTCTGTCTCTGTGTCTCTGTCTCTGTGTCTCCTTCTCTGTGTCTCTGTCTCTGTGTCTATGTCTCTTTGTCTCTGTCCCTGTGTCACAGTCTCTGTGTCTCCGTATTTGCGTCTCAGTCTCTGTGTCTCTGTCTCCGTGTCTCTGTCTCTGTGTCTCTGTCTCTGTGTCTCTGCCCTAGTGTCTCTGTCTCTGTGTTTCTGTCTCTGTGTCTCTGCACTAGTGTCTCTGTCTCTGTGTCTCTGTCTCTGAGAATCTGTCTCTGTGTCTCTGTCTCTGTCTCTGTCTCTGTGTCTCTGTGTCTCTGTCTCTGTGTCTCGGTCTCTGTGCCTCCGTCTCTGTGACCCAGTCTCTGTGTCTCTGTCTCTGTGTCTCTGTCTCTGTGTCTCTGTCTCTGTGTCTCTGTCTCTGTGTCTCTGTCACTGTGTCTCTGTCTCTGTGTCTCTGTGTCTCTGTCTCTGTGTCTCGGTCTCTGTGTCTCTGTCTCTGTGTCTCTGTCTCCGTGTCTCTGTCTCTGTGTCTCTGCCCTAGTGTCTCTGCCTCTGTGTCTCTGTCTCTGAGAATCTGTCTCTGTGTCTCTGTCTCTGTCTCTGTCTCTGTGTCTCTGTGTCTCTGTCTCTGTGTCTCGGTCTCTGTGCCTCCGTCTCTGTGTCCCAGTCTCTGTGTTTCTGTCTCTGTGTCCCTGTCTCAGTGTCTCTGTCTCCGTGTCTCTGTCTCTTTGTCTCTGTCTCCGTCCCTGTGTCTCTGTCTCTGTGTCTCCGTCTCTGTGTCTCTGTCTCTGTGTCTCTGTCTCTGTGTCTCTGTCTCTGTGTCTCTGTCTCTGTGTCTCCGTCTCTGTGTCTCTGTCTCTGTGTCTCTGTCTCTGTGTCTCTGTCTCTGTGTCTCTGTCTCTGTGTCTCTGTCTCTGTGTCTCTGTCTCTGTGTCTCTGTCTCTGTGTCTCTGTCTCTGTGTCTCTGTCTCTGTGTTTCCGTCTCTGTGTCTCTGTGTCTCTGTCTCTGTGTCTCTGTCTCTGTGTCTCTGTCTCTTTGTCTCTGTGTCTCTGTGTCTCTGTCTCTGTGTCTCTGTCTCTGCGTCTCTGTCTCTGTGTCTCTGTCTCTGTGTCTCTGTCTCTGTGTCTCTGTCTCTGTGTCTCTGTCTCTGTGTCTCTGTCTCTGTTTCTCTGTCTCTGTGTCTCTGCCCTAGTGTCTCTGTCTCTGTGTCTCTGTCTCTGTGCCCGTGTCTCCGTACCTGCGTCTCTGTTTCTGTGTCTATGTCTCTGTGTCTCTGTCTCTCTGTCTCTGTCTCTGTGTCTCTGCCTCCGTGTCTCTGTCTCTGTGTCCCTGTCTCTGTGTTTCTGTCTTTATGTCTCTGTCTCTGTGTCTCTGTCTCTGAGAATCTGTGTCTGTGTCTCTGTCTCTGTCTCTGTCTCTGTGTCTCTGTCTCTGTGTCTCGGTCTCTGTGTCTCCGTCTCTGTGTCCCTGTCTCTGTGTTTCTGTCTCTGTGTCCCTGTCTCAGTGTCTCTGTCTCCGTGTCTCTGTCTCTTTGTCTCTGTCCCCGTCCCTGTGTCTCTGTCTCTGTGTCTCCGTCTCTGTGTCTCCGTCTCTGTGTCTCTGTCTCTGTGTCTCTGTCTCTGTGTCTCTGTCTCTGTGTCTCTCTCTCTGTGTCTCTGTCTCTATGTCTCTGTCTCTGTGTCTCTGTCTCTGTGTCTCTGTCTCTGTGTCTCTGTCACTGTGTCTCCGTCTTCGTGTCTCTGTCCCTGTGTCTCCGACTCTGTATCACTGTCTCTATGTCTGTGCCTCTGTGTCTCTGCGTCTGTGTCTCTGTCACCGTCTCTATGCCTCTGTTCCTATGTCTCTGTCTCTGTGTCTCTGTCTCTGTGTCTCTGTCTCTGTGTCCCTGTCTCTGTGTCTCTGTCACTGTGTCTCTGTCTCTGCGTCTCTGCCTCTGTGTATCGGTCTCTGTGTCTCTGTCTCTGTGTCTCTGTCTCCATGTCTCTGTCTCTGTCTCTGCCTCTGTTTCTCTTTCTCTGTGTCTCTGTCTCTGTGTCTCTGTCCCTGTGCCCGGTCTTCCTGTCTCTGTCCCTGTGTCTCCGTCTCTGTGTCTCCGTCTCTGTGTCTCTGTCTCTGTGTCCCTGTCTCTGTGTCTCTGTCTCTGTGTCTCTGTCTCTATGTCTCTGTATGTCTGTATCTCTGCCTCTGTGTCTCTGTCTCTGTGTCTGTGTCTCTGTCTCTGTCTCCGTGTCTCTGTCTCTGAGTCTTTGCCTCTATGTCCCTGTCTCTGTATCTCTGTCCCTATGTCTCCGTCTCTGTGGCTCTGTCTCTGTGCCTGTGTCTCCGTCTCTGTGTGTGTGTCTCTGTATCTGTCCCTGTGTGTGTGTCTCTGTCTCTGAGTCTCTGTCTCTGTGTCTCTGTGTCTGTCTCTGTCTCTGTTTCTCTTTCTCTGTGTCTCTGTCTCTGTGTCTCTGTCCCTGTGCCCGGTCTTCCTGTCTCTGTCCCTGTGTCTCCGTCTCTGTGTCTCCGTCTCTGTGTCTCTGTCTCTGTGTCCCTGTCTCTGTGTCTCTGTCTCTGTGTCTCTGTCTCTGTGTCTCTGTCTCTGTGTCTCTGTCTCCATGTCTCTGTCTCTGTCTCTGTCTCTGTTTCTCTTTCTCTGTGTCTCTGTCTCTGTGTCTCTATCCCTGTGCCCGGTCTTCCTGTCTCTGTCCCTGTGTCTCCGTCTCTGTGTCTCCGTCTCTGTGTCTCTGTCTCTGTGTCCCTGTCTCTGTGTCTCTGTCTCTGTGTCTCTGTCTCTGTCTCTGTGTCTCTGTCTCTGTGTCTCTGTCTCTGTGTCTCTGTCTCTGTGTCTCTGTCTCTGTGTCTCTGTCTCTGTGTCTCTGTCTCTGTGTCTCTGTCTCTGTGTCTCTGTGGCTCTGTCTCTGTGTCTCTCTCTCTGTGTCTCTGTCTCTATGTCTCTGTATGTCTGTATCTCTGCCTCTGTGTCTCGGTCTCTGTGTCTCTGTCTCTGTCTCTGTGTCTCTGTCTCTGTCTCTGCCTCTGTGTCTCTGTCCATTTGTGTCCGTCTCTGTGTCTCTGTCTCACTCTCTCTCTGTGTCCCTGTCTCCGTGTCTCTGTCTCTGTGTTTCTGTCTCTGTGTCTCTGTCTCTGTCTCTGTCTCTGTGTCTCTGTCTCTGTGTGAGTGTCTCTGTGTCTGTCCCTGTGTATGTGTCTCTGTCTCTGAGTCTCTGTCCCTGTGTCTCCATCTCTGTGTCTCTCTCTCTCTGTGTCTCTTGCGACGTTATCTGTCTCTGTGTCTCTGTCCATCTGTGTCCGTCTCTGTGTCTCTGTCTCTCTCTCTCTCTGTGTCCCTGTCTCCGTGTCTCTGTCTCTGTGTCTCTGTCTATGTGTCTCTGTCTCTATGTCTCTGTCTATGTCTCTGTTTCTCTTTCTCTGTGTCTCTGTGTCTCTGTCTCTGTGTCTCTGCCTCTGTGTCTCTGTGTCTCTGTATCTCTGTCTCTGTGTCTCTGTCTCTGTGTCTCTACCTCTATGTCTCTGTATGTCTGTATCTCTGCCTCTGTGTCTCTGTCTCTGTGTCTCTGTCTCTGTGTCTCTGTCTCTGTGTCTCTGTCTCTGTGTCTCTGTCTCTGTGTCTCTGTCTCTGTGTCTCTGTCTCTGTGTCTCTGTCTCTGTGTCTCTGTCTCTGTGTCTCTGTCTCTGTGTCTCTGTCTCTGTGTCTCTGTCTCTGTGTCTCTGTCTCTGTGTCTCTGTCTCTGTGTCTCTGTCTCTGTGTCTCTGTCTCTGTGTCTCTGTCTCTGTGTCTCTGTCTCTGTGTCTCTGTCTCTGTGTCTCTGTCTCTGTGTCTCTGTCTCTGTGTCTCTGTCTCTGTGTCTCTGTCTCTGTGTCTCTGTCGATGTGTCTCTGTCTCTGTGTCTCTGTCTCGGTGTCACTGTCTCTGTGTCCCTGTCTCTGTGTCTCTGTCTCTGTGTCTCTGTCTCTGTGTCTCTGTCTCTGTGTGCCTGTCTCTGTGTTTCCGTCTCTGTGTCTCTGTCACGGTGTCTCTGTCTCTGTGTCTCTGTCTCTGAGTCCTTGCCCCTATGTCCCTGTCTCTGTATCTCTGTCCCTATGTCTCCGTCTCTGTGGCTCTGTCTCTGTGTCTCTGTCTCTGTGTGTGTGTCTCTGTGTCTGTCCCTGTGTGTGTCTCTGTCTCTGTGTTTCTGTCTCTGTGTCTCTGTCTCTGTGTCTCTGTCCCTGTGTCTCCGTCTCTGTGTCTCTCTCTCTCTGTGTCTCTGTCGACGTTATCTGTCTCTGTGTCTCTGTCGATTTGTGTCCGTCTCTGTGTCTCTGTCTCTCTCTCTGTCTCTGTGTCCCTGTCTCCGTGTCTCTGTCTCTGTGTCTCTGTCTATGTGTCTCTGTCTCTATGTCTCTGTCTCTGTCTCTGTTTCTCTTTCTCTGTGTCTCTGTGTCTCTGTCTCTGTGTCTCTGCCTCTGTGTCTCTGTATCTCTGTATCTCTGTCTCTGTGTCTCTGTCTCTGTGTCTCTGCCTCTATGTCTCCGTCTCGTTGTTTCTGTCTCTGTGTCCCTGTCTCTGTGCCTCTGTCTCCGTCCCTGTGTCTCTGTCGCTGTGTCGCCGTCTCTGTGTCTCTGTCTCTGTGTCTCCGTCTCTGTGTATCCGTCTCTGTGTCTCTGTCTCTGTGTCTCTGTCTCTGTGTCTCTGTCTCTGTCTCTGTCTCTGTGTCTCTGTGTCTCTGTCTCTGTGTCTCGGTCTCTGTGCCTCCGTCTCTGTGACCCAGTCTCTGTGTCTCTGTCTCTGTGTCTCTGTCTCTGTGTCTCTGTCTCTGTCTCTGTCTCTGTGTCTCTGTGTCTATGTCTCTGTGTCTCTGTCCCTGTGTCTCCGTCTCTGTGTCTCTCTCTCTCTGTGTCTCTGTCGACGTTATCTGTCTCTGTGTCTCTGTCTCTGTGTATCTGTCGATTTGTGTCCGTCTCTGTGTCTCTGTCTCTCTCTCTCTCTCTCTCTGTGTCCCTGTCTCCGTGTCTCTGTCTCTGTGTCTCTGTCTCTATGTCTCTGTCTCTGTCTCTGTTTCTCTTTCTCTGTGTCTCTGTGTCTCTGTCTCTGTGTCTCTGCTTCTGTGTCTCTGTATCTCTGTATCTCTGTCTCTGTGTCTCTGTCTCTGTGTCTCTGCCTCTATGTCTCCGTCTCGTTGTTTCTGTCTCTGTGTCCCTGTCTCTGTGCCTCTGTCTCCGTCCCTGTGTCTCTGTCGCTGTGTCGCCGTCTCTGTGTCTCTGTCTCTGTGTCTCCGTCTCTGTGTCTCTGTCTCTGTGTCTCTGTCTCTGTGTCTCCGTCTCTGTGTCTCTGTCTCTGTGTCTCTGTCTCTGTGTCTCTGTCTCTGTGTCTCTGTCTCTGTGTCTCTGTCTCTGTGTCTCTGTCTCTGTGTCTCTGTCTCTGTGTCTCTGTCTCTGTGTCTCTGCCCTAGTGTCTCTGTCTCTGTGTCTCTGTCTCTGTGTCTCTGCCCTAGTGTCTCTGTCTCTGTGTCTCTGTCTCTGAGAATCTGTCTCTGTGTCTCTGTCTCTGTCTCTGTCTCTGTGTCTCTGTGTCTCTGTCTCTGTGTCTCGGTCTCTGTGCCTCCGTCTCTGTGACCCAGTCTCTGTGTCTCTGTCTCTGTGTCTCTGTCTCTGTGTCTCTGTCTCTGTGTCTCTGTCACTGTGTCTCTGTCTCTGTGTCTCTGTGTCTCTGTCTCTGTGTCTCTGTGTCTCTGTCTCTGTGTCTCGGTCTCTGTGTCTCTGTCTCTGTGTCTCTGTCTCTCTGTCTCTGTCTCTGTGCCTCTGTCTCTGTGTCTCTGTCTCTGTGTCTCTGTCTCTGTGTCTCTGCCCTAGTGTCTCTGTCTCTGTGTCTCTGTCTCTGTGCCTCCGTCCCAGTGTCTCTGTCTCTGTCTCTGTCTCTGTGTCTCTGTCTCTGTGTCCCCGTCTCTGTGTCTCTGTCTCTGTGTCTGTGTCTCTGTGTCTCTGTCTCTGTGTCTCTGTATCTGTGTCTCTGTCTCTGTGTCTCTGTCTCTGTGTCTCTGTCTCCGTGTCTCTGTCTCTGTGTCTCTGTCTCTGTGTCTCTGTCTCTGTGTCTCTGTCTCTGTGTCTTTGTCTCTGTGTCTCGGTCTCTGTGTCTCTGTCTCTGTGTCTCTGTCTCTGTGTCTCCTTCTCTGTGTCTCTGTCTCTGTGTCTATGTCTCTTTGTCTCTGTCCCTGTGTCACAGTCTCTGTGTCTCCGTATTTGCGTCTCGGTCTCTGTGTCTCTGTCTCCGTGTCTCTGTCTCTGTGTCTCTGTCTCTGTGTCTCTGCCCTAGTGTCTCAGTCTCTGTGTCTCTGTCTCTGAGAATCTGTCTCTGTGTCTCTGTCTCTGTCTCTGTCTCTGTGTCTCTGTGTCTCTGTCTCTGTGTCTCGGTCTCTGTGCCTCCGTCTCTGTGACCCAGTCTCTGTGTCTCTGTCTCTGTGTCTCTGTCTCTGTGTCTCTGTCTCTGTGTCTCTGTCACTGTGTCTCTGTCTCTGTGTCTCTGTGTCTCTGTCTCTGTGTCTCTGTCTCTGTGTCTCTGCCCTAGTGTCTCTGTCTCTGTGTCTCTGTCTCTGAGAATCTGTCTCTGTGTCTCTGTCTCTGTATCTGTCTCTGTGTCTCTGTGTCTCTGTCTCTGTGTCTCGGTCTCTGTGCCTCCGTCTCTGTGTCCCAGTCTCTGTGTTTCTGTCTCTGTGTCCCTGTCTCAGTGTCTCTGTCTCCGTGTCTCTGTCTCTTTGTCTCTGTCCCCGTCCCTGTGTCTCTGTCTCTGTGTCTCTGCCTCTGTGTCTCTGTCTCTGTGTCTCTGTCTCTGTGTCTCTGTCTCTGTGTCTCTGTATCTGTGTCTCTGTCTCTGTGTCTCTGTCTCTGTGTCTCTGTCTCCGTGTCTCTGTCTCTGTGTCTCTGTCTCTGTGTCTCTGTCTCTGTGTCTCTGTCTCTGTGTCTTTGTCTCTGTGTCTCGGTCTCTGTGTCTCTGTCTCTGTGTCTCTGTCTCTGTGTCTCCTTCTCTGTGTCTCTGTCTCTGTGTCTATGTCTCTTTGTCTCTGTCCCTGTGTCACAGTCTCTGTGTCTCCGTATTTGCGTCTCGGTCTCTGTGTCTCTGTCTCCGTGTCTCTGTCTCTGTGTCTCTGTCTCTGTGTCTCTGCCCTAGTGTCTCAGTCTCTGTGTCTCTGTCTCTGAGAATCTGTCTCTGTGTCTCTGTCTCTGTCTCTGTCTCTGTGTCTCTGTGTCTCTGTCTCTGTGTCTCGGTCTCTGTGCCTCCGTCTCTGTGACCCAGTCTCTGTGTCTCTGTCTCTGTGTCTCTGTCTCTGTGTCTCTGTCTCTGTGTCTCTGTCACTGTGTCTCTGTCTCTGTGTCTCTGTGTCTCTGTCTCTGTGTCTCTGTCTCTGTGTCTCTGCCCTAGTGTCTCTGTCTCTGTGTCTCTGTCTCTGAGAATCTGTCTCTGTGTCTCTGTCTCTGTATCTGTCTCTGTGTCTCTGTGTCTCTGTCTCTGTGTCTCGGTCTCTGTGCCTCCGTCTCTGTGTCCCAGTCTCTGTGTTTCTGTCTCTGTGTCCCTGTCTCAGTGTCTCTGTCTCCGTGTCTCTGTCTCTTTGTCTCTGTCCCCGTCCCTGTGTCTCTGTCTCTGTGTCTCTGCCTCTGTGTCTCTGTCTCTGTGTCTCTGTCTCTGTGTCTCTGTCTCTGTGTCTCTGTCTCTGTGTCTCTGTCTCTGTCTCTCTGTCTCTGTGTCCCTGCCGCTGTGTCTCTGTCTCTGTGACTCTGTCTCGGTGTCTCTGTCCCTGTGTCTCCTTCTCTGTGTCACTGTCTCTCTGTCTCTGTCTCTGTGTCTCTGTCTACGTCTCTGTGTCTCTGTCCATGTGTCTCTGTCACTGTGTCTCTCTCTCTATGTCTCTGCATCTGAATCTCTGTCTCTGTGTCTCTGTCCCAGAGTCTCCGTCTCTGTGGCTCTGTCTCCGTGTCTCTGCCTCCGTGTCTCTGTCTCTTTGTCTCTTTGTCTCTTTCTCCATCCCTGTGTCTCTGTCTCTGTGTCTCCGTCTCTGTGTCTCTGTCTCTGTCTCTGTGTCTGTTTCTCTTTCTCTGTTTCTCTGTCTCTGTGTCTCTGTCCCTGTGTCTCCGTCTCTGTGTCTCTCTCTCTCTGTGTCTCTGTCGACGTTATCAGTCTCTGTGTCTCTGTCTCTGTGTCTCTGTCCATTTGTGTCCATCTCTGCGTCTCTGTCTCTCTCTCTCTCTGTGTCCCTGTCTCCGTGTCTCTGCCTCCGTGTCTCTGTCTCTGTGTCTCTGTCTCCGTCCCTGTGCCTCTGTCTCTGTGTCTGTGTCTCTGTGTCTCCGTCTCTGTGTCTCTGTCTCTGTCTCTGTGTCTCTGTCTCTGTGTCTCTGCCTCTGTCTCTGTGCATCTGTCTATGTGTCTCTATCTCTATGTTTCTGTCTCTGTCTCTGTTTCTCTTTCTCTGTGTCTCTGTCTCTGTGTCTCTGCCTCTGTGTCTCTGTCTCTGTGTCTCTGTCTCTGTGTCTCTGTCTCTGTGTCTCTGTCTCTGTGTCTTTGTCTGTGTGTCTCGGTCTCTGTGTCTCCGTCTCTGTGTCCCTGTCTCTGTGTTTCTGTCTCTGTGTCCCTGTCTCAGTGTCTCTGTCTCCGTGTCTCTGTCTCTTTGTCTCTGTCCCCGTCCCCGTCCCTGTGTCTCTGTCTCTGTGTCTCCGTCTGTGTGTCTCCGTCTCTGTGTCCCTGTCTCTGTGTTTCTGTCTCTGTGTCCCTGTCTCAGTGTCTCTGTCTCCGTGTCTCTGTCTCTTTGTCTCTGTCCCCGTCCCCGTCCCTGTGTCTCTGTCTCTGTGTCTCCGTCTCTGTGTCTCTGCCTCTGTGTCTCTGTCTCTGTGTCTCTGTCTCTGTGTCTCTCTCTCTGTGTCTCTGTCTCTGTGTCTCTGCCCTAGTGTCTCTGTCTCTGTGTCTCTGTCTCTGTGTCTCTGTCTCTGTGTCTCTGTCTCTGTGTCTCTGTCTCTGTGTCTCTGTCTCTGTGTCTCTGTCTCTGTGTCTCTGTCTCTGTGTCTCTGTCCCTGTGTCTCTATCTCTGTGTTTCCGTCTCTGTGTCTCTGTCACTGTGTCTCTGTCTCTGTGTCTCTGTGTCTCTGTGTCTCTGTGTCTCTGTCTCTGTGTCTCTGTCTCTGTGTCTCTGTCTCTGTGTCTCTGTCTCTGTGTCTCTGTCTCTGTGTCTCTGTCTCTGTGTCTCTGTCTCTGTTTCTCTGTCTCTGTGTCTCTGCCCTAGTGTCTCTGCCCTAGTGTCTCTGTCTCTGTGTCTCAGTCTCTGTGTCTCTGTCTCTGTGCCCGTGTCTCCGTATCTGCGTCTCTGTTTCTGTGTCTATGTCTCTGTGTCTCTGTCTCTCTGTCTCTGTCTCTGTGTCTCTGCCTCCGTGTCTCTGTCTCTGTGTCCCTGTCTCTGTGTTTCCGTCTCTGTGTCTCTGTCACTGTGTCTCTGTCTCTGTGTCTCTATCTCTGAGTCCTTGCCCCTATGTCCCTGTCTCTGTATCTCTGTCCCTATGTCTCCGTCTCTGTGGCTCTGTCTCTGTGTCTCGGTCTCTGTGCCTCCGTCTCTGTGACCCAGTCTCTGTGTCTCTGTCACTGTGTCTCTGTCTCTGTGTCTCTGTGTCTCTGTGTCTCTGTGTCTCTGTCTCTGTGTCTCTGTCTCTGTGTCTCTGTCTCTGTGTCTCTGTCTCTGTGTCTCTGTCTCTGTGTCTCTGTCTCTGTGTCTCTGTCTCTGTGTCTCTGTCTCTGTTTCTCTGTCTCTGTGTCTCTGCCCTAGTGTCTCTGCCCTAGTGTCTCTGTCTCTGTGTCTCAGTCTCTGTGTCTCTGTCTCTGTGCCCGTGTCTCCGTATCTGCGTCTCTGTTTCTGTGTCTATGTCTCTGTGTCTCTGTCTCTCTGTCTCTGTCTCTGTGTCTCTGCCTCCGTGTCTCTGTCTCTGTGTCCCTGTCTCTGTGTTTCCGTCTCTGTGTCTCTGTCACTGTGTCTCTGTCTCTGTGTCTCTATCTCTGAGTCCTTGCCCCTATGTCCCTGTCTCTGTATCTCTGTCCCTATGTCTCCGTCTCTGTGGCTCTGTCTCTGTGTCTCTGTCTCTGTGTGTGCGTCTCTGTGTCTGTCCCTGTGTGTGTGTCTCTGTCTCTGTCTCTGTTTCTCTTTCTCTGTTTCTCTGTCTCTGTTTCTCTTTCTCTGTGTCGCTGTCTCTGTGTCTCTGTCCCTGTGTCTCCGTCTCTGTGTCTCTCTCTCTCTGTGTCTCTGTCGACGTTATCTGTCTCTGTGTCTCTGTCGATTTGTGTCCGTCTCTGTGTCTCTGTCTCTCTCTCTCTCTCTGTGTCCCTGTCTCCGTCTCTCTGTCTCTGTGTCTCTGTCTCTGTGTCTCTGCCTCTGTGTCTCTGTATCTCTGTCTCTTTGTCTCTGTCTCTGTGTCTCTGCCTCTGTGTCTCCGTCTCTGTGTTTCTGTCTCTGTGTCTCTGTCTCTGTGCCTCTGTCTCCGTCTCTGTGTCTCTGTCTCTGTGTCTCTGTCGCTGTGTCGCCGTCTCTGCGTTTCTGTCTCTGTGTGTCTGTCTCTGTGTCTCCGTCTCTGTGTCTATGTCTCAGTGTCTCTGTCTCCATGTCTCTGTCTCTGTCTCTGCCTCTGTTTCTCTTTCTCTGTGTCTCTGTCTCTGTGTCTCTGTCTCTGTGTCCCTGTCTCTGTGTCTCTGTCTCTGTGTCTCTGTCTCTATGTCTCTGTATGTCTGTATCTCTGCCTCTGTGTCTCTGTCTCTGTGTCTGTGTCTCTGTCTCTGTCTCCGTGTCTCTGTCTCTGTGTCTTTGCCTCTATGTCCCTGTCTCTGTATCTCTGTCCCTATGTCTCCGTCTCTGTGGCTCTGTCTCTGTGCCTGTGTCTCCGTCTCTGTGTGTGTGTCTCTGTATCTGTCCCTGTGTGTGTGTCTCTGTCTCTGAGTCTCTGTCTCTGTGTCTCTGTGTCTGTCTCTGTCTCTGTTTCTCTTTCTCTGTGTCTCTGTCTCTGTGTCTCTGTCCCTGTGCCCGGTCTTCCTGTCTCTGTCCCTGTGTCTCCGTCTCTGTGTCTCCGTCTCTGTGTCTCTGTCTCTGTGTCCCTGTCTCTGTGTCTCTGTCTCTGTGTCTCTGTCTCTGTGTCTCTGTCTCTGTGTCTCTGTCTCCATGTCTCTGTCTCTGTCTCTGTCTCTGTTTCTCTTTCTCTGTGTCTCTGTCTCTGTGTCTCTATCCCTGTGCCCGGTCTTCCTGTCTCTGTCCCTGTGTCTCCGTCTCTGTGTCTCCGTCTCTGTGTCTCTGTCTCTGTGTCCCTGTCTCTGTGTCTCTGTCTCTGTGTCTCTGTCTCTGTCTCTGTGTCTCTGTCTCTGTGTCTCTGTCTCTGTGTCTCTGTCTCTGTGTCTCTGTTTCTGTGTCTCTGTCTCTGTGTCTCTGTCTCTGTGTCTCTGTGGCTCTGTCTCTGTGTCTCTCTCTCTGTGTCTCTGTCTCTATGTCTCTGTATGTCTGTATCTCTGCCTCTGTGTCTCGGTCTCTGTGTCTCTGTCTCTGTCTCTGTGTCTCTGTCTCTGTCTCTGCCTCTGTGTCTCTGTCCATTTGTGTCCGTCTCTGTGTCTCTGTCTCACTCTCTCTCTGTGTCCCTGTCTCCGTGTCTCTGTCTCTGTGTTTCTGTCTCTGTGTCTCTGTCTCTGTCTCTGTCTCTGTGTCTCTGTCTCTGTGTGAGTGTCTCTGTGTCTGTCCCTGTGTATGTGTCTCTGTCTCTGAGTCTCTGTCCCTGTGTCTCCATCTCTGTGTCTCTCTCTCTCTGTGTCTCTTGCGACGTTATCTGTCTCTGTGTCTCTGTCCATCTGTGTCCGTCTCTGTGTCTCTGTCTCTCTCTCTCTCTCTGTGTCCCTGTCTCCGTGTCTCTGTCTCTGTGTCTCTGTCTATGTGTCTCTGTCTCTATGTCTCTGTCTATGTCTCTGTTTCTCTTTCTCTGTGTCTCTGTGTCTCTGTCTCTGTGTCTCTGCCTCTGTGTCTCTGTGTCTCTGTATCTCTGTCTCTGTGTCTCTGTCTCTGTGTCTCTACCTCTATGTCTCTGTATGTCTGTATCTCTGCCTCTGTGTCTCTGTCTCTGTGTCTCTGTCTCTGTGTCTCTGTCTCTGTGTCTCTGTCTCTGTGTCTCTGTCTCTGTGTCTCTGTCTCTGTGTCTCTGTCTCTGTGTCTCTGTCTCTGTGTCTCTGTCTCTGTGTCTCTGTCTCTGTGTCTCTGTCTCTGTGTCTCTGTCTCTGTGTCTCTGTCTCTGTGTCTCTGTCTCTGTGTCTCTGTCTCTGTGTCTCTGACTCTGTGTCTCTGTCTCTGTGTCTCTGTCTCTGTGTCTCTGTCTCTGTGTCTCTGTCTCTGTGTCTCTGTCTCTGTGTCTCTGTCTCTGTGTCTCTGTCGATGTGTCTCTGTCTCTGTGTCTCTGTCTCGGTGTCTCTGTCTCTGTGTCCCTGTCTCTGTGTCTCTGTCTCTGTGTCTCTGTCTCTGTGTCTCTGTCTCTGTGTGCCTGTCTCTGTGTTTCCGTCTCTGTGTCTCTGTCACGGTGTCTCTGTCTCTGTGTCTCTGTCTCTGAGTCCTTGCCCCTATGTCCCTGTCTCTGTATCTCTGTCCCTATGTCTCCGTCTCTGTGGCTCTGTCTCTGTGTCTCTGTCTCTGTGTGTGTGTCTCTGTGTCTGTCCCTGTGTGTGTCTCTGTCTCTGTGTTTCTGTCTCTGTGTCTCTGTCTCTGTGTCTCTGTCCCTGTGTCTCCGTCTCTGTGTCTCTCTCTCTCTGTGTCTCTGTCGACGTTATCTGTCTCTGTGTCTCTGTCGATTTGTGTCCGTCTCTGTGTCTCTGTCTCTCTCTCTCTCTCTGTGTCCCTGTCTCCGTGTCTCTGTCTCTGTGTCTCTGTCTATGTGTCTCTGTCTCTATGTCTCTGTCTCTGTCTCTGTTTCTCTTTCTCTGTGTCTCTGTGTCTCTGTCTCTGTGTCTCTGCCTCTGTGTCTCTGTATCTCTGTATCTCTGTCTCTGTGTCTCTGTCTCTGTGTCTCTGCCTCTATGTCTCCGTCTCGTTGTTTCTGTCTCTGTGTCCCTGTCTCTGTGCCTCTGTCTCCGTCCCTGTGTCTCTGTCGCTGTGTCGCCGTCTCTGTGTCTCTGTCTCTGTGTCTCCGTCTCTGTGTATCCGTCTCTGTGTCTCTGTCTCTGTGTCTCTGTCTCTGTGTCTCTGTCTCTGTGTCTCTGTCTCTGTGTCTCTGTCTCTGTGTCTCTGTCTCTGTGTCTCTGTCTCTGCGTCTCTGTCTCTGTGTCTCTGTCTCTGTGTCGCTGTCTCTGTGTCTCTGTCTCTGTGTCTCGGTCTCTGTGTCTCTGTCTCTGTGTCTCTGTCTCTGTGTCTCCTTCTCTGTGTCTCTGTCTCTGTGTCTATGTCTCTTTGTCTCTGTCCCTGTGTCACAGTCTCTGTGTCTCCGTATTTGCGTCTCGGTCTCTGTGTCTCTGTCTCCGTGTCTCTGTCTCTGTGTCTCTGTCTCTGTGTCTCTGCCCTAGTGTCTCTGTCTCTGTGTCTCTGTCTCTGAGAATCTGTCTCTGTGTCTCTGTCTCTGTCTCTGTCTCTGTGTCTCTGTGTCTCTGTCTCTGTGTCTCGGTCTCTGTGCCTCCGTCTCTGTGACCCAGTCTCTGTGTCTCTGTCTCTGTGTCTCTGTCTCTGTGTCTCTGTCTCTGTCTCTGTCTCTGTGTCTCTGTGTCTCTGTCTCTGTGTCTCGGTCTCTGTGCCTCCGTCTCTGTGACCCAGTCTCTGTGTCTCTGTCTCTGTGTCTCTGTCTCTGTGTCTCTGTCTCTGTGTCTCTGTCACTGTGTCTCTGTCTCTGAGTCTCTGTCTCTGTGTCTCTGTCTCTGTCTCTGTCTCTGTCTCTGTCTCTGTTTCTCTATCTCTGTGTCTCTGTCTCTGTCTCTGTTTCTCTTTCTCTGTGTCTCTGTCTCTGTGTCTCTGTCCCTGTGTCTCCGTCTCTGTGTCTCTCTCTCTCTGTGTCTCTGTCGACGTTATCTGTCTCTGTGTCTCTGTCTCTGTGTATCTGTCGATTTGTGTCCGTCTCTGTGTCTCTGTCTCTCTCTCTCTCTCTCTCTGTGTCCCTGTCTCCGTGTCTCTGTCTCTGTGTCTCTGTCTCTATGTCTCTGTCTCTGTCTCTGTTTCTCTTTCTCTGTGTCTCTGTGTCTCTGTCTCTGTGTCTCTGCTTCTGTGTCTCTGTATCTCTGTATCTCTGTCTCTGTGTCTCTGTCTCTGTGTCTCTGCCTCTATGTCTCCGTCTCGTTGTTTCTGTCTCTGTGTCCCTGTCTCTGTGCCTCTGTCTCCGTCCCTGTGTCTCTGTCGCTGTGTCGCCGTCTCTGTGTCTCTGTCTCTCTGTCTCCGTCTCTGTGTCTCTGTCTCTGTGTCTCTGTCTCTGTGTCTCCGTCTCTGTGTCTCTGTCTCTGTGTCTCTGTCTCTGTGTCTCTGTCTCTGTGTCTCTGTCTCTGTGTCTCTGTCTCTGTGTCTCTGTCTCTGTGTCTCTGTCTCTGTGTCTCTGTCTCTGTGTCTCTGTCTCTGTGTCTCTGTCTCTGTGTCTCTGTCTCTGTGTCTCTGTCTCTGTGTCTCGGTCTCTGTGTCTCTGTCTCTGTGTCTCTGTCTCTGTGTCTCCTTCTCTGTGTCTCTGTCTCTGTGTCTATGTCTCTTTGTCTCTGTCCCTGTGTCACAGTCTCTGTGTCTCCGTATTTGCGTCTCAGTCTCTGTGTCTCTGTCTCCGTGTCTCTGTCTCTGTGTCTCTGTCTCTGTGTCTCTGCCCTAGTGTCTCTGTCTCTGTGTCTCTGTCTCTGTGTCTCTGCCCTAGTGTCTCTGTCTCTGTGTCTCTGTCTCTGAGAATCTGTCTCTGTGTCTCTGTCTCTGTCTCTGTCTCTGTGTCTCTGTGTCTCTGTCTCTGTGTCTCGGTCTCTGTGCCTCCGTCTCTGTGACCCAGTCTCTGTGTCTCTGTCTCTGTGTCTCTGTCTCTGTGTCTCTGTCTCTGTGTCTCTGTCACTGTGTCTCTGTCTCTGTGTCTCTGTGTCTCTGTCTCTGTGTCTCTGTGTCTCTGTCTCTGTGTCTCGGTCTCTGTGTCTCTGTCTCTGTGTCTCTGTCTCTCTGTCTCTGTCTCTGTGTCTCTGTCTCTGTGTCTCTGTCTCTGTGTCTCTGTCTCTGTGTCTCTGCCCTAGTGTCTCTGTCTCTGTGTCTCTGTCTCTGTGCCTCCGTCCCAGTGTCTCTGTCTCTGTCTCTGTCTCTGTGTCTCTGTCTCTGTGTCCCCGTCTCTGTGTCTCTGTCTCTGTGTCTGTGTCTCTGTGTCTCTGTCTCTGTGTCTCTGTATCTGTGTCTCTGTCTCTGTGTCTCTGTCTCTGTGTCTCTGTCTCCGTGTCTCTGTCTCTGTGTCTCTGTCTCTGTGTCTCTGTCTCTGTGTCTCTGTCTCTGTGTCTCTGTCTCTGTGTCTCTGTCTCTGTGTCTCGGTCTCTGTGTCTCTGTCTCTGTGTCTCTGTCTCTGTGTCTCCTTCTCTGTGTCTCTGTCTCTGTGTCTATGTCTCTTTGTCTCTGTCCCTGTGTCACAGTCTCTGTGTCTCCGTATTTGCGTCTCGGTCTCTGTGTCTCTGTCTCCGTGTCTCTGTCTCTGTGTCTCTGTCTCTGTGTCTCTGCCCTAGTGTCTCAGTCTCTGTGTCTCTGTCTCTGAGAATCTGTCTCTGTGTCTCTGTCTCTGTCTCTGTCTCTGTGTCTCTGTGTCTCTGTCTCTGTGTCTCGGTCTCTGTGCCTCCGTCTCTGTGACCCAGTCTCTGTGTCTCTGTCTCTGTGTCTCTGTCTCTGTGTCTCTGTCTCTGTGTCTCTGTCACTGTGTCTCTGTCTCTGTGTCTCTGTGTCTCTGTCTCTGTGTCTCTGTCTTTGTGTCTCTGTCTCTGTGTCTCTGTCACTGTGTCTCTGTCTCTGTGTCTCTGTGTCTCTGTCTCTGTGTCTCGGTCTCTGTGTCTCTGTCTCTGTGTCTCTGTCTCTCTGTCTCTGTCTCTGTGTCTCTGTCTCTGTGTCTCTGTCTCTGTGTCTCTGTCTCTGTGTCTCTGTCTCTGTGTCTCTGTCTCTGTGTCTCTGTCTCTGTGTCTCTGCCCTAGTGTCTCTGTCTCTGTGTCTCTGTCTCTGAGAATCTGTCTCTGTGTCTCTGTCTCTGTCTCTGTCTCTGTGTCTCTGTGTCTCTGTCTCTGTGTCTCGGTCTCTGTGCCTCCGTCTCTGTGTCCCAGTCTCTGTGTTTCTGTCTCTGTGTCCCTGTCTCAGTGTCTCTGTCTCCGTGTCTCTGTCTCTTTGTCTCTGTCCCCGTCCCTGTGTCTCTGTCTCTGTGTCTCTGCCTCTGTGTCTCTGTCTCTGTGTCTCTGTCTCTGTGTCTCTGTCTCTGTGTCTCTGTCTCTGTGTCTCTGTCTCTGTCTCTCTGTCTCTGTGTCCCTGCCGCTGTGTCTCTGTCTCTGTGACTCTGTCTCGGTGTCTCTGTCCCTGTGTCTCCTTCTCTGTGTCACTGTCTCTCTGTCTCTGTCTCTGTGTCTCTGTCTACGTCTCTGTGTCTCTGTCCATGTGTCTCTGTCACTGTGTCTCTCTCTCTATGTCTCTGCATCTGAATCTCTGTCTCTGTGTCTCTGTCCCAGAGTCTCCGTCTCTGTGGCTCTGTCTCCGTGTCTCTGCCTCCGTGTCTCTGTCTCTTTGTCTCTTTGTCTCTTTCTCCATCCCTGTGTCTCTGTCTCTGTGTCTCCGTCTCTGTGTCTCTGTCTCTGTCTCTGTGTCTGTTTCTCTTTCTCTGTTTCTCTGTCTCTGTGTCTCTGTCCCTGTGTCTCCGTCTCTGTGTCTCTCTCTCTCTGTGTCTCTGTCGACGTTATCAGTCTCTGTGTCTCTGTCTCTGTGTCTCTGTCCATTTGTGTCCATCTCTGCGTCTCTGTCTCTCTCTCTCTCTGTGTCCCTGTCTCCGTGTCTCTGCCTCCGTGTCTCTGTCTCTGTGTCTCTGTCTCCGTCCCTGTGCCTCTGTCTCTGTGTCTGTGTCTCTGTGTCTCCGTCTCTGTGTCTCTGTCTCTGTCTCTGTTTCTCTTTCTCTGTGTCTCTGTCTCTGTGTCTCTGCCTCTGTGTCTCTGTCTCTGTGTCTCTGTCTCTGTGTCTCTGTCTCTGTGTCTTTGTCTGTGTGTCTCGGTCTCTGTGTCTCCGTCTCTGTGTCCCTGTCTCTGTGTTTCTGTCTCTGTGTCCCTGTCTCAGTGTCTCTGTCTCCGTGTCTCTGTCTCTTTGTCTCTGTCCCCGTCCCCGTCCCTGTGTCTCTGTCTCTGTGTCTCCGTCTCTGTGTCTCTGCCTCTGTGTCTCTGTCTCTGTGTCTCTGTCTCTGTGTCTCTCTCTCTGTGTCTCTGTCTCTGTGTCTCTGCCCTAGTGTCTCTGTCTCTGTGTCTCTGTCTCTGTGTCTCTGTCTCTGTGTCTCTGTCTCTGTGTCTCTGTCTCTGTGTCTCTGTCTCTGTGTCTCTGTCTCTGTGTCTCTGTCTCTGTGTCTCTGTCTCTGTGTCTCTGTCTCTGTGTCTCTGTCTCTGTGTCTCTGTCTCTGTGTCTCTGTCTCTGTGTCTCTGTCTCTGTGTCTCTGTCTCTGTGTCTCTGTCCCTGTGTCTCTATCTCTGTGTTTCCGTCTCTGTGTCTCTGTCACTGTGTCTCTGTCTCTGTGTCTCTGTGTCTCTGTGTCTCTGTGTCTCTGTCTCTGTGTCTCTGTCTCTGTGTCTCTGTCTCTGTGTCTCTGTCTCTGTGTCTCTGTCTCTGTGTCTCTGTCTCTGTGTCTCTGTCTCTGTGTCTCTGTCTCTGTTTCTCTGTCTCTGTGTCTCTGCCCTAGTGTCTCTGCCCTAGTGTCTCTGTCTCTGTGTCTCAGTCTCTGTGTCTCTGTCTCTGTGCCCGTGTCTCCGTATCTGCGTCTCTGTTTCTGTGTCTATGTCTCTGTGTCTCTGTCTCTCTGTCTCTGTCTCTGTGTCTCTGCCTCCGTGTCTCTGTCTCTGTGTCCCTGTCTCTGTGTTTCCGTCTCTGTGTCTCTGTCACTGTGTCTCTGTCTCTGTGTCTCTATCTCTGAGTCCTTGCCCCTATGTCCCTGTCTCTGTATCTCTGTCCCTATGTCTCCGTCTCTGTGGCTCTGTCTCTGTGTCTCGGTCTCTGTGCCTCCGTCTCTGTGACCCAGTCTCTGTGTCTCTGTCACTGTGTCTCTGTCTCTGTGTCTCTGTGTCTCTGTGTCTCTGTGTCTCTGTCTCTGTGTCTCTGTCTCTGTGTCTCTGTCTCTGTGTCTCTGTCTCTGTGTCTCTCTCTGTGTCTCTGTCTCTGTGTCTCTGTCTCTGTGTCTCTGTCTCTGTTTCTCTGTCTCTGTGTCTCTGCCCTAGTGTCTCTGCCCTAGTGTCTCTGTCTCTGTGTCTCAGTCTCTGTGTCTCTGTCTCTGTGCCCGTGTCTCCGTATCTGCGTCTCTGTTTCTGTGTCTATGTCTCTGTGTCTCTGTCTCTCTGTCTCTGTCTCTGTGTCTCTGCCTCCGTGTCTCTGTCTCTGTGTCCCTGTCTCTGTGTTTCCGTCTCTGTGTCTCTGTCACTGTGTCTCTGTCTCTGTGTCTCTATCTCTGAGTCCTTGCCCCTATGTCCCTGTCTCTGTATCTCTGTCCCTATGTCTCCGTCTCTGTGGCTCTGTCTCTGTGTCTCTGTCTCTGTGTGTGCGTCTCTGTGTCTGTCCCTGTGTGTGTGTCTCTGTCTCTGTCTCTGTTTCTCTTTCTCTGTTTCTCTGTCTCTGTTTCTCTTTCTCTGTGTCGCTGTCTCTGTGTCTCTGTCCCTGTGTCTCCGTCTCTGTGTCTCTCTCTCTCTGTGTCTCTGTCGACGTTATCTGTCTCTGTGTCTCTGTCGATTTGTGTCCGTCTCTGTGTCTCTGTCTCTCTCTCTCTCTCTGTGTCCCTGTCTCCGTCTCTCTGTCTCTGTGTCTCTGTCTCTGTGTCTCTGCCTCTGTGTCTCTGTATCTCTGTCTCTTTGTCTCTGTCTCTGTGTCTCTGCCTCTGTGTCTCCGTCTCTGTGTTTCTGTCTCTGTGTCTCTGTCTCTGTGCCTCTGTCTCCGTCTCTGTGTCTCTGTCTCTGTGTCTCTGTCGCTGTGTCGCCGTCTCTGCGTTTCTGTCTCTGTGTGTCTGTCTCTGTGTCTCCGTCTCTGTGTCTATGTCTCAGTGTCTCTGTCTCTCTGTTTCTGTCTGTGTGTCTCTGCCTCCGTGTCTCTGTCCCTGTGTCCCTGTCTCTGTGTTTCTGTCTTTATGTCTCTGTCTCTGTGTCTCTGTCTCTGAGAACCTGTCGCTGTGTCTCTGTCTCTGTCTCTGTCTCTGTGTCTCTGTCTCTGTGTCTCGGTCTCTGTGTCTCCGTCTCTGTGTCCCTGTCTCTGTGTTTCTGTCTCTGTGTCCCTGTCTCAGTGTCTCTGTCTCCGTGTCCCTGTCTCTTTGTCTCTATCTCCGTCCCTGTGTCTCCGTCTCTGTGTTTCTGTCTCTGTGTCTCTGTCTCTGTGTCTCTGTCTCTGTCTCTCTGTCTCTGTCTCTCTGTCTCTGTGTCCCTGCCGCTGGGTCTCTGTCTCTGTGACTCTGTCTCGGTGTCTCTGTCTGTGTGTCCCTGTCTCTGTGTTTCCGTCTCTGTGTCTCTGTCACTGTGTCTCTGTCTCTGTGTCTCTATCTCTGAGTCCTTGCCCCTATGTCCCTGTATCTGTATCTCTGTCCCTATGTCTCCGTCTCTGTCGCTCTGTCTCTGTGTGTGCGTCTCTGTGTCTGTCCCTGTGTGTGTGTCTCTGTCTCTGTCTCTGTCTCTGTCTCTGTCTCTGTTTCTCTTTCTCTGTGTCTCTGTCTCTGTCTCTGTTTCTCTTTCTCTGTGTCTCTGTCTCTGTGTCTCTGTCCCTGTGTCTCCGTCTCTGTGTCTCTCTCTCTCTGTGTCTCTGTCGACGTTATCTGTCTCTGTGTCTCTGTCTCTGTGTCTCTGTCTCTGTGTCTCTGTCTCTGTGTCTCTGTCTCTGTGTCTCTGTCTCTGTGTCTCTGTCTCTGTGTCTCGGTCTCTGTGTCTCTGTCTCTGTGTCTCTGTCTCTGTGTCTCCTTCTCTGTGTCTCTGTCTCTGTGTCTATGTCTCTTTGTCTCTGTCCCTGTGTCACAGTCTCTGTGTCTCCGTATTTGCGTCTCAGTCTCTGTGTCTCTGTCTCCGTGTCTCTGTCTCTGTGTCTCGGTCTCTGTGCCTCCGTCTCTGTGACCCAGTCTCTGTGTCTCTGTCTCTGTGTCTCTGTCTCTGTGTCTCTGTCTCTGTGTCTCTGTCACTGTGTCTCTGTCTCTGTGTCTCTGTGTCTCTGTCTCTGTGTCTCTGTGTCTCTGTCTCTGTGTCTCGGTCTCTGTGTCTCTGTCTCTGTGTCTCTGTCTCTCTGTCTCTGTCTCTGTCTCTGTGTCTCTGTCTCTGTGTCTCTGTCTCTGTGTCTCTGTCTCTGTGTCTCTGCCCTAGTGTCTCTGTCTCTGTGTCTCTGTCTCTGTGCCTCCGTCCCAGTGTCTCTGTCTCTGTCTCTGTCTCTGTGTCTCTGTCTCTGTGTCCCCGTCTCTGTGTCTCTGTCTCTGTGTCTGTGTCTCTGTGTCTCTGTCTCTGTGTCTCTGTATCTGTGTCTCTGTCTCTGTGTCTCTGTCTCTGTGTCTCTGTCTCCGTGTCTCTGTCTCTGTGTCTCTGTCTCTGTGTCTCTGTCTCTGTGTCTCTGTCTCTGTGTCTCTGTCTCTGTGTCTCTGTCTCTGTGTCTCGGTCTCTGTGTCTCTGTCTCTGTGTCTCTGTCTCTGTGTCTCCTTCTCTGTGTCTCTGTCTCTGTGTCTATGTCTCTTTGTCTCTGTCCCTGTGTCACAGTCTCTGTGTCTCCGTATTTGCGTCTCGGTCTCTGTGTCTCTGTCTCCGTGTCTCTGTCTCTGTGTCTCTGTCTCTGTGTCTCTGCCCTAGTGTCTCAGTCTCTGTGTCTCTGTCTCTGAGAATCTGTCTCTGTGTCTCTGTCTCTGTCTCTGTCTCTGTGTCTCTGTGTCTCTGTCTCTGTGTCTCGGTCTCTGTGCCTCCGTCTCTGTGACCCAGTCTCTGTGTCTCTGTCTCTGTGTCTCTGTCTCTGTGTCTCTGTCTCTGTGTCTCTGTCACTGTGTCTCTGTCTCTGTGTCTCTGTGACTCTGTCTCTGTGTCTCTGTCTCTGTGTCTCTGTCTCTGTCTCTGTCTCTGTGTCTCTGTGTCTCTGTCTCTGTGTCTCGGTCTCTGTGCCTCCGTCTCTGTGCCCCAGTCTCTGTGTTTCTGTCTCTGTGTCCCTGTCTCAGTGTCTCTGTCTCCGTGTCTCTGTCTCTTTGTCTCTGTCCCCGTCCCTGTGTCTCTGTCTCTGTGTCTCTGCCTCTGTGTCTTTGTCTCTGTGTCTCTGTCTCTGTGTCTCTGTCTCTGTGTCTCTGTCTCTGTGTCTCTGTCTCTGTGTCTCTGTCTCTGTGTCTCTGTCTCTGTGTCTCTGTCTCTGTGTCTCTGTCTCTGTGTCTCTGTCTCTGTGTCTCTGTCCCTGTGTCTCTATCTCTGTGTTTCCGTCTCTGTGTCTCTGTCACTGTGTCTCTGTCTCTGTGTCTCTGTGTCTCTGTGTCTCTGTGTCTCTGTCTCTGTGTCTCTGTCTCTGTGTCTCTGTCTCTGTGTCTCTGTCTCTGTTTCTCTGTCTCTGTGTCTCTGCCCTAGTGTCTCTGCCCTAGTGTCTCTGTCTCTGTGTCTCAGTCTCTGTGTCTCTGTCTCTGTGCCCGTGTCTCCGTATCTGCGTCTCTGTTTCTGTGTCTATGTCTCTGTGTCTCTGTCTCTCTGTCTCTGTCTCTGTGTCTCTGCCTCCGTGTCTCTGTCTCTGTGTCCCTGTCTCTGTGTTTCCGTCTCTGTGTCTCTGTCACTGTGTCTCTGTCTCTGTGTCTCTATCTCTGAGTCCTTGCCCCTATGTCCCTGTCTCTGTATCTCTGTCCCTATGTCTCCGTCTCTGTGGCTCTGTCTCTGTGTCTCTGTCTCTGTGTGTGCGTCTCTGTGTCTGTCCCTGTGTGTGTGTCTCTGTCTCTGTCTCTGTCTCTGTCTCTGTCTCTGTCTCTGTCTCTGTTTCTCTTTCTCTGTGTCTCTGTCTCTGTCTCTGTTTCTCTTTCTCTGTGTCTCTGTCTCTGTGTCTCTGTCCCTGTGTCTCCGTCTCTGTGTCTCTCTCTCTCTGTGTCTCTGTCGACGTTATCTGTCTCTGTGTCTCTGTCGATTTGTGTCCGTCTCTGTGTCTCTGTCTCTCTCTCTCTCTCTGTGTCCCTGTCTCCGTGTCTCTGTCTCTTTGTCTCTGTCTCTGTGTCTCTGCCTCTGTGTCTCCGTCTCTGTGTTTCTGTCTCTGTGTCTCTGTCTCTGTGCCTCTGTCTCCGTCTCTGTGTCTCTGTCTCTGTGTCTCTGTCGCTGTGTCGCCGTCTCTGCGTTTCTGTCTCTGAGTGTCTGTCTCTGTGTCTCCGTCTCTGTGTCTATGTCTCTGTGTCTCTGTCTCTCTGTTTCTGTCTCTGTGTCTCTGCCTCCGTGTCTCTGTCCCTGTGTCCCTGTCTCTGTGTTTCTGTCTTTATGTCTCTGTCTCTGTGTCTCTGTCTCTGAGAATCTGTCGCTGTGTCTCTGTCTCTGTCTCTGTCTCTGTGTCTCTGTCTCTGTGTCTCGGTCTCTGTGTCTCCGTCTCTGTGTCCCTGTCTCTGTGTTTCTGTCTCTGTGTCCCTGTCTCAGTGTCTCTGTCTCCGTGTCCCTGTCTCTTTGTCTCTGTCTCCGTCCCTGTGTCTCCGTCTCTGTGTTTCTGTCTCTGTGTCTCTGTCTCTGTGTCTCTGTCTCTGTCTCTGTGTCTCTGTCTCTGTCTCTCTGTCTCTGTGTCCCTGCCGCTGGGTCTCTGTCTCTGTGACTCTGTCTCGGTGTCTCTGTCCCTGTGTCTCTGTCTCTGTGTCTCTGTCTCTGTGTCTCCGTCTCTGTGTCTCTGTGTCTGTGTCTCCGTCTATGTGTCTCTGCCTCTGTGTCTCTGTCTCTGTGTTTCTGTGTCTCTGTGTCTCTGTGTCTCTGTCTCTGTGTCTCTGTCTCTGTGTCTCTGTCTCTGTGTCTCTGTCTCTGTGTCTCTGTCTCTGTGTCTCTGTCTCTGTTTCTCTGTCTCTGTGTCTCTGCCCTAGTGTCTCTGTCTCTGTGTCTCTGTCTCTGTGTCTCTGTCTCTGTGTCTCTGTCTCTGTCTCTGAGTCTCTGTCTCTGTGCATCTGTCTAAGTGTCTCTGCCTCTATGTCTCTGTCTCTATGCCTCTGTCTCTGTCTCTGTTTCTCTTTCTCTGTGTCTCTGTCTCTGTGTCTCTGCCTCTGTGTCTCTGTCTCTGTGTCTCTGTCTCTGTGTCTCTGTCTCTGTGTCTCTGTCTCTGTGTCTCTGTCTCTGTGTCTCTGTCACTGTGTCTCTGTCTCTGTGTCTCTGTTTCTCTGTCTCTGTGCCTCTGTCTCTGTGTCTCTGTCTCTGTGTCTCTGTCTCTGTCTCTGTCTCTGCCTCTGTGTCTCTGTGTCTGTGTCTCTGGCTCTGTGTCTCGGTCTCTGTGCCTCCGTCTCTGTGTCCCAGTCTCTGTGTTTCTGACTCTGTGTCCCTGTCTCAGTGTCTCTTTCTCCGTGTCTCTGTCTCCTTGTCTCTGTCTCCGTCCCTGTGTCTCTGTCTCTGTGTCTCCGTCTCTGTGTCTCTGTCTCTGTGTCTCCGTCTCTGTGTCTTTGCCTCTGTGTCTCTGTCTCTGTGTCTCTGTCTCTGTGCCCGTGTCTCCGTATCTGCGTCTCTGTTTCTGTGTCTATGTCTCTGTGTCTCTGTCTCTCTGTCTCTGTCTCTGTGTCTCTGCCTCCGTGTCTCTGTCTCTGTGTCCCTGTCTCTGTGTTTCTGTCTTTATGTCTCTGTCTCTGTGTCTCTGTCTCTGAGAATCTGTGTCTGTGTCTCTGTCTCTGTCTCTGTCTCTGTGTCTCTGTCTCTGTGTCTCGGTCTCTGTGTCTCCGTCTCTGTGTCCCTGTCTCTGTGTTTCTGTCTCTGTGTCCCTGTCTCAGTGTCTCTGTCTCCGTGTCTCTGTCTCTTTGTCTCTGTCCCCGTCCCTGTGTCTTTGTCTCTGTGTCTCCGTCTCTGTGTCTCCGTCTCTGTGTCTCTGTCTCTGTGTCTCTGTCTCTGTGTCTCTGTCTCTGTGTCTCTCTCTCTGTGTCTCTGTCTCTATGTCTCTGTCTCTGTGTCTCTGTCTCTGTGTCTCTGTCACTGTGTCTCCGTCTTCGTGTCTCTGTCCCTGTGTCTCCGACTCTGTATCACTGTCTCGACGTCTGTGCCTCTGTGTCTCTGTGTCTGTGTCTCTGTCACCGTCTCTATGCCTCTGTTTCTATGTCTCTGTCCCTGTGTCTCTGTCTCTGTGTCCCTGTCTCTGTGTCCCTGTCTCTGTGTCTCTGTCACTGTGTCTCTGTCTCTGCGTCTCTGCCTCTCTGTCTCAGTCTCTGTCTCTGTTTCTCTTTCTCTGCGTCTCTGTCTCTGTGTCTCTGTCCCTGTGCCCGGTCTTCCTGTCTCTGTCCCTGTGTCTCCGTCTCTGTGCCTCTGTCTCTGCGTCTCTGTCTCTGTGTCTCTGTCTCTGTGTCTCTGTCTCTGTGTCTCTGTCTCTGTGCCCTGTCTGTACGTCTCTGTCCCTGTGTCTCTGTCTCTGTGTCTCTGTCTCTGTGTCTCTGTCTCTGTGTCTCTGTCTCTCTGTCTCTGTCTCTGTGTCTCTGTCTCTGTGTCTCTGTCTCTGTGTCTCTGTCTCTGTGTCTCTGTCTCTGTGTCTCTGTCTCTGTGTCTCTGTCTCTGTGTCTCTGTGTCTCTGTCTCTGTGTCTCTGTCTCTGTGTCTCTGTCTCTGTGTCTCTGTCTCTGTGTCTCTGTCTCTGTGTCTCTGTCTCTGTGTCTCTGTCTCTGTGTCTCTGTCTCTGTGTCTCTGTCTGTGTGTCTCTGTCTCTCTGTCTCTGTCTCTGTGTCTCTGTCACTGTGTCACTGTCTCTGCGTCTCTGTCGCTGTGTCTCTGTCTCTATGTCTCTGTCTCTGTCTCTGTTTCTCTTTTTCTGTGTCTCTGTGTCTCTGTCCCTGTGTCTCTGTCTCTGTGTCTCTGTCTCTGTGTCTGTTTCTCTTTCTCTGTGTCACTGTCTCTGTTTCACTTTCTCTGTGTCTCTGTCTCTGTGTCTCTGTCCCTGTGTCTCCGTCTCTGTTTCTCTCTCTCTCTGTGTCTCTGTCGACGTTATCTGTCTCTGTGTCTCTGTGTCTGTGTCTCTGTCCATTTGTGTCCGTCTCTGTGTCTCTGTCTCTCTCTCTCTCTGTATCCCTGTCTCCGTGTCTCTGTCTCTGTGTCTCTGTCTATGTGTCGCTGTCTCTATGTCTCTGTCTCTGTCTCTGTTTCTCTCTCTCTGTGTCTCTGTCTCTGTGTCTCTGCCTCTGTGTCTCTGTATCTCTGTCTCTTTGTCTCTGTCTTTGTGTCTCTGCCTCTGTGTCTCCGTCTCTGTGTTTCTGTCTCTGTGTCTCTGTCTCTGTGCCTCTGTCTCCGTCTCTGTGTCTCTGTCTCTGTGTCTCTGTCGCTGTGTCGCCGTCTCTGTGTTTCTGTCTCTGTGTCTGTGTCTCTGTGTCTCCGTCTCTATGTCTATGTCTCTGTGTCTCTGTCTCTCTGTTTCTGTCTCTGTGTCTCTGCCTCCGTGTCTCTGTCTCTGTGTCCCTGTCTCTGTGTTTCTGTCTTTATGTCTCTGTCTCTGTGTCTCTGTCTCTGAGAATCTGTCTCTGTGTCTCTGTCTCTGTCTCTGTGTCCCTGTCTCTGTGTCTCGGTCTCTGTGTCTCCGTCTCTGTGTCCCTGTCTCTGTGTTTCTGTCTCTGTGTCCCTGTCTCAGTGTCTCTGTCTCCGTGTCCCTGTCTCTTTGTCTCTGTCTCCGTCCCTGTGTCTCCGTCTCTGTGTTTCTGTCTCTGTGTCTCTGTCTCTGTGTCTCTGTCTCTGTCTCTCTGTCTCTGTGTCCCTGCCGCTGGGTCTCTGTCTCTGTGACTCTGTCTCGGTGTCTCTGTCCCTGTGTCTCCTTCTCTCTGTCACTGTCTCTCTGTCTCTGTCTCTGTGTCTCTGTCTACGTCTCTGTGTCTCTGTCCATGTGTCTCTGTCACTGTGTCTCTCTCTATATGTCTCTGCATCTGAATCTCTGTCTCTGTGTCTCTGTCCCAGAGTCTCCGTCTCTGTGGCTCTGTCTCTGTGTCTCTGTCCATTTGTGTCCATCGCTGCGTCTCTGTCTCTCTCTCTCTCTCTGTGTCCCTGTCTCCGTGTCTCTGCCTCCGTGTCTCTGGCTCTGTGTCTCTGTCTCCGTCCCTGTGCCTCTGTCTCTGTGTCTGTGTCTCTGTGTCTCCGTCTCTGTGTCTCTGTCTCTGTCTCTGTGTCTCTGTCTCTGTGTCTCTGCCTCTGTCTCTGAGACTCTGTCTCTGTGCATCTCTCTATGTGTCTCTATCTCTATGTCTCTGTCTCTGTCTCTGTTTCTCTTTCTCTGTGTCTCTGTCTCTGTGTCTCTGTCTCTGTGTCTCTGTCTCTGTGTCTCTGTCTCTGTGTCTTTGTCTGTGTGTCTCGGTCTCTGTGTCTCCGTCTCTGTGTCCCTGTCTCTGTGTTTCTGTCTCTGTGTCCCTGTCTCAGTGTCTCTGTCTCCGTGTCTCTGTCTCTTTGTCTCTGTCCCCGTCCCCGTCCCTGTGTCTCTGTCTCTGTGTCTCCGTCTCTGTGTCTTTGCCTCTGTGTCTCTGTCTCTGTGTCTCTGTCTCTGTGCCCGTGTCTCCGTATCTGCGTCTCTGTTTCTGTGTCTATGTCTCTGTGTCTCTGTCTCTCTGTCTCTGTCTCTGTGTCTCTGCCTCCGTGTCTCTGTCTCTGTGTCCCTGTCTCTGTGTTTCTGTCTTTATGTCTCTGTCTCTGTGTCTCTGTCTCTGAGAATCTGTGTCTGTGTCTCTGTCTCTGTCTCTGTCTCTGTGTCTCTGTCTCTGTGTCTCGGTCTCTGTGTCTCCGTCTCTGTGTCCCTGTCTCTGTGTTTCTGTCTCTGTGTCCCTGTCTCAGTGTCTCTGTCTCCGTGTCTCTGTCTCTTTGTCTCTGTCCCCGTCCCTGTGTCTTTGTCTCTGTGTCTCCGTCTCTGTGTCTCCGTCTCTGTGTCTCTGTCTCTGTGTCTCTGTCTCTGTGTCTCTGTCTCTGTGTCTCTCTCTCTGTGTCTCTGTCTCTATGTCTCTGTCTCTGTGTCTCTGTCTCTGTGTCTCTGTCACTGTGTCTCCGTCTTCGTGTCTCTGTCCCTGTGTCTCCGACTCTGTATCACTGTCTCGACGTCTGTGCCTCTGTGTCTCTGTGTCTGTGTCTCTGTCACCGTCTCTATGCCTCTGTTTCTATGTCTCTGTCCCTGTGTCTCTGTCTCTGTGTCCTTGTCTCTGTGTCCCTGTCTCTGTGTCTCTGTCCCTGTGTCTCCCTCTTCGTGTCTCTGTCCCTGTATCTCTGTCACTGTGTCTCTGTCTCTGTCTCTCTGTCTCTGTCTCTGTGTCTCTGTCTCTGTGTCTCTGCCTCTGTCTCTGAGACTCTGTCTCTGTGCATCTGTCTATGTGTCTCTATCTCTATGTCTCTGTCTCTGTCTCCGTTTCTCTTTCTCTGTGTCTCTGTCTCTGTGTCTCTGCCTCTGTGTCTCTGTCTCTGTGTCTCTGTCTCTGTGTCTCTGTCTCTGTGTCTCTGTCTCTGTGTCTCTGTCTCTGTCTCTCTGTCTCTGTGTCCCTGCCGCTGGGTCTCTGTCTCTGTGACTCTGTCTCGGTGTCTCTGTCCCTGTGTCTCCTTCTCTGTGTCACTGTCTCTCTGTCTCTGTCTCTGTGTCTCTGTCTACGTCCTTGTGTCTCTGTCCATGTGTCTCTGTCACTGTGTCTCTCTCTATATGTCTCTGCATCTGAATCTCTGTCTCTGTGTCTCTGTCCCAGAGTCTCCGTCTCTGTGGCTCTGTCTCCGTGTCTCTGCCTCCGTGTCTCTGTCTCTTTGTCTCTTTGTCTCTTTCTCCATCCCTGTGTCTCTGTCTCTGTGTCTCCGTCTCTGTGTCTCTGTCTCTGTCTCTGTGTCTGTTTCTCTTTCTCTGTTTCTCTGTCTCTGTGTCTCTGTCCCTGTGTCTCCGTCTCTGTGTCTCTCTCTCTCTGTGTCTCTGTCGACGTTATCAGTCTCTGTGTCTCTGTCTCTGTGTCTCTGTCCATTTGTGTCCATCTCTGCGTCTCTGTCTCTCTCTCTCTCTGCGTCCCTGTCTCCGTGTCTCTGCCTCCGTGTCTCTGTCTCTGTGTCTCTGTCTCCGTCCCTGTGCCTCTGTCTCTGTGTCTGTGTCTCTGTGTCTCCGTCTCTGTGTCTCTGTCTCTGTCTGTGTGTCTCTGTCTCTGTGTCTCTGCCTCTGTCTCTGAGACTCTGTCTCTGTGCATCTCTCTATGTGTCTCTATCTCTATGTCTCTGTCTCTGTCTCTGTTTCTCTTTCTCTGTGTCTCTGTCTCTGTGTCTCTGTCTCTGTGTCTCTGTCTCTGTGTCTCTGTCTCTGTGTCTTTGTCTGTGTGTCTCGGTCTCTGTGTCTCCGTCTCTGTGTCCCTGTCTCTGTGTTTCTGTCTCTGTGTCCCTGTCTCAGTGTCTCTGTCTCCGTGTCTCTGTCTCTTTGTCTCTGTCCCCGTCCCCGTCCCTGTGTCTCTGTCTCTGTGTCTCCGTCTCTGTGTCTTTGCCTCTGTGTCTCTGTCTCTGTGTCTCTGTCTCTGTGTCTCTGTCTCTGTGTCTCTGTCTCTGTGTCTCTGCCCTAGTGTCTCTGTCTCTGTGTCTCTGTCTCTGTGTCTCTGTCTCTGTGTCTTTGTCTCTGTGTCTCTGTCTCTGTGTCTCTGTCTCTGTGTCTCTGTCTCTGTGTCTCTGTCTCTGTGTCTCTGTCTCTGTGTCTCTGTCTCTGTGTCTCTGTCTCTGTGTCTCTGTCTCTGTGTCTCTGTCCCTGTGTCTCTATCTCTGTGTTTCCGTCTCTGTGTCTCTGTCACTGTGTCTCTGTCTCTGTGTCTCTGTGTCTCTGTGTCTCTGTGTCTCTGTCTCTGTGTCTCTGTCTCTGTGTCTCTGTCTCTGTGTCTCTGTCTCTGTTTCTCTGTCTCTGTGTCTCTGCCCTAGTGTCTCTGCCCTAGTGTCTCTGTCTCTGTGTCTCAGTCTCTGTGTCTCTGTCTCTGTGCCCGTGTCTCCGTATCTGCGTCTCTGTTTCTGTGTCTATGTCTCTGTGTCTCTGTCTCTCTGTCTCTGTCTCTGTGTCTCTGCCTCCGTGTCTCTGTCTCTGTGTCCCTGTCTCTGTGTTTCCGTCTCTGTGTCTCTGTCACTGTGTCTCTGTCTCTGTGTCTCTATCTCTGAGTCCTTGCCCCTATGTCCCTGTCTCTGTATCTCTGTCCCTATGTCTCCGTCTCTGTGGCTCTGTCTCTGTGTCTCTGTCTCTGTGTGTGCGTCTCTGTGTCTGTCCCTGTGTGTGTGTCTCTGTCTCTGTCTCTGTCTCTGTCTCTGTCTCTGTCTCTGTCTCTGTTTCTCTTTCTCTGTGTCTCTGTCTCTGTCTCTGTTTCTCTTTCTCTGTGTCTCTGTCTCTGTGTCTCTGTCCCTGTGTCTCCGTCTCTGTGTCTCTCTCTCTCTGTGTCTCTGTCGACGTTATCTGTCTCTGTGTCTCTGTCGATTTGTGTCCGTCTCTGTGTCTCTGTCTCTCTCTCTCTCTCTGTGTCCCTGTCTCCGTGTCTCTGTCTCTTTGTCTCTGTCTCTGTGTCTCTGCCTCTGTGTCTCCGTCTCTGTGTTTCTGTCTCTGTGTCTCTGTCTCTGTGCCTCTGTCTCCGTCTCTGTGTCTCTGTCTCTGTGTCTCTGTCGCTGTGTCGCCGTCTCTGCGTTTCTGTCTCTGAGTGTCTGTCTCTGTGTCTCCGTCTCTGTGTCTATGTCTCTGTGTCTCTGTCTCTCTGTTTCTGTCTCTGTGTCTCTGCCTCCGTGTCTCTGTCCCTGTGTCCCTGTCTCTGTGTTTCTGTCTTTATGTCTCTGTCTCTGTGTCTCTGTCTCTGAGAATCTGTCGCTGTGTCTCTGTCTCTGTCTCTGTCTCTGTGTCTCTGTCTCTGTGTCTCGGTCTCTGTGTCTCCGTCTCTGTGTCCCTGTCTCTGTGTTTCTGTCTCTGTGTCCCTGTCTCAGTGTCTCTGTCTCCGTGTCCCTGTCTCTTTGTCTCTGTCTCCGTCCCTGTGTCTCCGTCTCTGTGTTTCTGTCTCTGTGTCTCTGTCTCTGTGTCTCTGTCTCTGTCTCTGTGTCTCTGTCTCTGTCTCTCTGTCTCTGTGTCCCTGCCGCTGGGTCTCTGTCTCTGTGACTCTGTCTCGGTGTCTCTGTCCCTGTGTCTCTGTCTCTGTGTCTCTGTCTCTGTGTCTCCGTCTCTGTGTCTCTGTCTCTGTGTCTCCGTCTATGTGTCTCTGCCTCTGTGTCTCTGTCTCTGTGTTTCTGTGTCTCTGTGTCTCTGTGTCTCTGTCTCTGTGTCTCTGTCTCTGTGTCTCTGTCTCTGTGTCTCTGTCTCTGTGTCTCTGTCTCTGTGTCTCTGTCTCTGTTTCTCTGTCTCTGTGTCTCTGCCCTAGTGTCTCTGTCTCTGTGTCTCTGTCTCTGTGTCTCTGTCTCTGTGTCTCTGTCTCTGTCTCTGAGTCTCTGTCTCTGTGCATCTGTCTAAGTGTCTCTGCCTCTATGTCTCTGTCTCTATGCCTCTGTCTCTGTCTCTGTTTCTCTTTCTCTGTGTCTCTGTCTCTGTGTCTCTGCCTCTGTGTCTCTGTCTCTGTGTCTCTGTCTCTGTGTCTCTGTCTCTGTGTCTCTGTCTCTGTGTCTCTGTCTCTGTGTCTCTGTCACTGTGTCTCTGTCTCTGTGTCTCTGTTTCTCTGTCTCTGTGCCTCTGTCTCTGTGTCTCTGTCTCTGTGTCTCTGTCTCTGTCCCTGTCTCTGCCTCTGTGTCTCTGTGTCTGTGTCTCTGGCTCTGTGTCTCGGTCTCTGTGCCTCCGTCTCTGTGTCCCAGTCTCTGTGTTTCTGACTCTGTGTCCCTGTCTCAGTGTCTCTTTCTCCGTGTCTCTGTCTCCTTGTCTCTGTCTCCGTCCCTGTGTCTCTGTCTCTGTGTCTCCGTCTCTGTGTCTCTGTCTCTGTGTCTCCGTCTGTGTGTCTCTGTCTCTGTGTCTCCGTCTCTGTGTCTCCGTCTCTGTGTCTCTGCCTCTGTGTCTCTGTCTCTGTGTCTCTGTGTCTCTGTGTCTCTGTCTCTGTGTCTCTGTCTCTGTGTCTCTGTCTCTGTGTCTCTGTCTCTGTGTCTCTGTCTCTGTGTCTCTGTCTCTGTGTCTCTGTCTCTGTGTCTCTGTCTCTGTTTCTCTGTCTCTGTGTCTCTGCCCTAGTGTCTCTGTCTCTGTGTCTCTGTCTCTGTGTCTCTGTCTCTGTGCCCGTGTCTCCGTATCTGCGTCTCTGTTTCTGTGTCTATGTCTCTGTGTCTCTGTCTCTCTGTCTCTGTCTCTGTGTCTCTGCCTCCGTGTCTCTGTCTCTGTGTCCCTGTCTCTGTGTTTCTGTCTTTATGTCTCTGTCTCTGTGTCTCTGTCTCTGAGAATCTGTGTCTGTGTCTCTGTCTCTGTCTCTGTCTCTGTGTCTCTGTCTCTGTGTCTCGGTCTCTGTGTCTCCGTCTCTGTGTCCCTGTCTCTGTGTTTCTGTCTCTGTGTCCCTGTCTCAGTGTCTCTGTCTCCGTGTCTCTGTCTCTTTGTCTCTGTCCCCGTCCCTGTGTCTTTGTCTCTGTGTCTCCGTCTCTGTGTCTCCGTCTCTGTGTCTCTGTCTCTGTGTCTCTGTCTCTGTGTCTCTGTCTCTGTGTCTCTCTCTCTGTGTCTCTGTCTCTATGTCTCTGTCTCTGTGTCTCTGTCTCTGTGTCTCTGTCACTGTGTCTCCGTCTTCGTGTCTCTGTCCCTGTGTCTCCGACTCTGTATCACTGTCTCGACGTCTGTGCCTCTGTGTCTCTGTGTCTGTGTCTCTGTCACCGTCTCTATGCCTCTGTTTCTATGTCTCTGTCTCTGTGTCTCTGTCTCTGTGTCCCTGTCTCTGTGTCCCTGTCTCTGTGTCTCTGTCACTGTGTCTCTGTCTCTGCGTCTCTGCCTCTCTGTCTCAGTCTCTGTCTCTGTTTCTCTTTCTCTGCGTCTCTGTCTCTGTGTCTCTGTCCCTGTGCCCGGTCTTCCTGTCTCTGTCCCTGTGTCTCCGTCTCTGTGTCTCCGTCTCTGTGTCTCTGCCTCTGTGTCCCTGTCTCTGTGTCTCTGTCTCTGTGTCTCTGTCTCTATGTCTCTGTATGTCTGTATCTCTGCCTCTCTGTCTCTGTCTCTGTGTCTGTGTCTCTGTCTCTGTCTCCGTGTCTCTGTCTCTGAGTCTTTGCCTCTATGTCCCTGTCTCTGTATCTCTGTCCCTATGTCTCCGTCTCTGTGGCTCTGTCTCTGTGCCTGTGTCTCTGTCTCTGTGTGTGTGTCTCTGTATCTGTCCCTGTGTGTGTGTCTCTGTCTCTGAGTCTCTGTCTCTGTGTCTCTGTGTCTGTCTCTGTCTCTGTTTCTCTTTCTCTGTGTCTCTGTCTCTGTGTCTCTATCCCTGTGCCCGGTCTTCCTGTCTCTGTCCCTGTGTCTCCGTCTCTGTGTCTCCGTCTCTGTGTCTCTGTCTCTGTGTCCCTGTCTCTGTGTCTCTGTCTCTGTGTCTCTGTCTCTATGTCTCTGTATGTCTGTATCTCTGCCTCTGTGTCTCTGTCTCTGTGTCTGTGTCTCTGTCTCTGTCTCCGTGTCTCTGTCTCTGAGTCTTTGCCTCTATGTCCCTGTCTCTGTATCTCTGTCCCTATGTCTCCGTCTCTGTGGCTCTGTCTCTGTGCCTGTGTCTCTGCCTCTGTGTGTGTGTCTCTGTATCTGTCCCTGTGTGTGTGTCTCTGTCTCTGAGTCTCTGTCTCTGTGTCTCTGTGTCTGTCTCTGTCTCTGTTTCTCTTTCTCTGTGTTTCTGTCTCTGTGTCTCTGTCCCTGTGCCCGGTCTTCCTGTCTCTGTCCCTGTGTCTCCGTCTCTGTGTCTCTGTCTCTGTGTCCCTGTCTCTGTGTCTCTGTCTCTGTGTCTCTGTCTCTATGTCTCTGTATGTCTGTATCTCTGCCTCTGAGTCTCTGTCTCTGCGTCTGTGTCTCTGTCTCTGTCTCCGTGTCTCTGTATGTCTGTATCTCTGCCTCTGAGTCTCTGTCTCTGTGTCTGTGTCCCTATGTCTCTGTCTCTGTGGCTCTGTCTCTGTGTCTGTGTCTCTGTCTGTGTGTGTGTGTCTCTGCATCTGTCCCTGTGTGTGTGTCTCTGTCTCTGAGTCTCTGTCTCTGTGTCTCTGTGTCTGTCTCTGTCTCTGTTTCTCTTTCTCTGTGTCTCTGTCTCTGTGTCTCTGTCCCTGTGTCTCCGTATCTGTGTCACTGTATCTATGTCTGTGCCTCTGTGTCTCTGTGTCTGTGTCTCTGTCACCGTCTCTGTGCCTGTGTTTCTATGTCTCTGTCTCTGTGTCTCTGTCACTGTGTCTCTGTCTCTGTGTATCAGTCTCTGTGTCTCTGTCTCTGTGTCTCTGTCTCCATGTCTCTGTCTCTGTCTCTGTTTCTCTTTCTCTTTCTCTGTGTCACTGTCTCTATGTCTCTGTCTCTGTGTCTCTGTGTCTGTGTCTCTGTCACCGTCTCTGTGCCTCTGTTTCTATGTCTCTGTCTCTGTGTCTCCGTCTCTGCGTGTTTGTCGCTGTGTCCCTGTCTCTGTGTCTCTGTCTCTGTGCCTCTGTCTCTCTGTCTCTGTCTCTGTGTCTCTGTCTCTGTGTCTCTGTCTCTGTGTCTCTGTCTCTGTGTCTCTGTCTCTGTGTCTCTGTCTCTGTGTCTCTGTCTCTGTGTCTCTGTCTCTGTGTCTCTGTCTCTGTGTCTCTGTCTCTGTGTCTCTGTCTCTGTGTCTCTGTCTCTGTGTCTCTGTCTCTGTGCCCCTGTCTGTACGTCTCTGTCCCTGTGTCTCTGTCTCTGTTTCTCTTTCTCTGTGTCTCTGTCTCTGTGTCTCTGCCTCTGTGTCTCTGTCTCTGTGTCTCTGTCTCTGTGTCTCTGTCTCTGTGTCTTTGTCTCTGTGTCTCGGTCTCTGTGTCTCCGTCTCTGTGTCCCTGTCTCTGTGTTTCTGTCTCTGTGTCCCTGTCTCAGTGTCTCTGTCTCCGTGTCTCTGTCTCTTTGTCTCTGTCCCCGTCCCCGTCCCTGTGTCCCTGTCTCTGTGTCTCCGTCTCTGTGTCTCTGTCTCTGTGTCTCTGTCCCTGGGTCTCTGTCTCTGTGTCTCTGTCTCTGTGTCTCTGTCTCTGTGTCTCTGTCTCTATGTCTCTGTCTCTGTGTCTCTGTCTCTGTGTCTCTGTCACTGTGTCTCCGTCTTCGTGTCTCTGTCCCTGTGTCTCCGACTCTGTGTCACTGTCTCTATGTCTGTGCCTCTGTGTCTCTGTGTCTGTGTCTCTGTCACCGTCTCTATGCCTCTGTTTCTATGACTCCGTCTCTGTGTCTCTGTCTCTGTGTCCCTGTCTCTGTGTCTCTGTCTCTGTGTCTCTGTCACCGTCTCTATGCCTCTGTTTCTATGACTCTGTCTCTGTGTCTCTGTCTCTCTGTCCCTGTCTCTGTGTCTCTGTCTCTGTGTCTCTGTCTTTGTGTCTCTGTCTCTGTGTCTCTGTCTCTGTGTCTCTGTCTCTGTGTCTCTGTCTCTGTGTCTCTGTCTCTGTGTCTCCGTCTCTGTGTCTCTGTCTCTGTGTCTCTGTCTCTGTGTCTCTGTCTCTGTGTCTCTGTCTGTGTGTCTCTGTCTCTCCGTCTCTGTCTCTGTGTCTCTGTCTCTGTGTCACTGTCCCTGCGTCTCTGTCGCTGTGTCTCTGTCTCTATGTCTCTGTCTCTGTCTCTGTTTCTCTTTTTCTGTGTCTCTGTGTCTCTGTCCCTGTGTATCTGTCTCTGTGTCTCTGTCTCTGTGTCTGTTTCTCTTTCTCTGTGTCTATGTCTCTGTGTCTCTGTCCCTGTGTCTCCGTCCCTGTTTCTCTCTCTCTCTGTGTCTCTGTCGACGTTATCTGTCTCTGTGTCTCTGTCTCTGTGTCTCTGTCCATTTGTGTCCGTCTCTGTGTCTCTGTCTCTCTCTCTCTCTGTATCCCTGTCTCCGTGTCTCTGTCTCTGTGTCTCTGTCTATGTGTCTCTGTCTCTATGTCTCTGTCTCTGTCTCTGTTTCTCTCTCTCTGTGTCTCTGTGTCTCTGTCTCTGTGTCTCTGCCTCTGTGTCTCTGTATCTCTGTCTCTTTGTCTCTGTCTCTGTGTCTCTGCCTCTGTGTCTCCGTCTCTGTGTTTCTGTCTCTGTGCCTCTGTCTCTGTGCCTCTGTCTCCGTCTCTGTGTCTCTGTCTCTGTGTCTCTGTCGCTGTGTCGCCGTCTCTGCGTTTCTGTCTCTGTGTCTCTGTCTCTGTGTCTCCGTCTCTATGTCTATGTCTCTGTGTCTCTGTCTCTCTGTTTCTGTCTCTGTGTCTCTGCCTCCGTGTCTCTGTCTCTGTGTCCCTGTCTCTGTGTTTCTGTCTTTATGTCTCTGTCTCTGTGTCTCTGTCTCTGAAAATCTGTCTCTGTGTCTCTGTCTCTGTCTCTGTCTCTGTGTCTCTGTCTCTGTGTCTCGGTCTCTGTGTCTCCGTCTCTGTGTCCCTGTCTCTGTGTTTCTGTATCTGTGTCCCTGTCTCAATGTCTCTGTCTCCATGTCCCTGTCTCTTTGTCTCTGTCTCCGTCCCTGTGTCTCCGTCTCTGTGTTTCTGTCTCTGTGTCTCTGTCTCTGTGTCTCTGTCTCTGTCTCTCTGTTTCTTTGTCCCTGCCGCTGTGTCTCTGTCCCTGTGACTCTGTCTCGGTGTCTCTGTCCCTGTGTCTCCTTCTCTGTGTCACTGTCTCTCTGTCTCTGTCTCTGTCTCTGTGTCTCTGCCTCTGTGTCTCCGTCTCTGTGTTTCTGTCTCTGTGTCTCTGTCTCTGTGCCTCTGTCTCCGTCTCTGTGTCTCTGTCTCTGTGTCTCTGTCGCTGTGTCGCCGTCTCTGCGTTTCTGTCTCTGAGTGTCTGTCTCTGTGTCTCCGTCTCTGTGTCTATGTCTCTGTGTCTCTGTCTCTCTGTTTCTGTCTCTGTGTCTCTGCCTCCGTGTCTCTGTCCCTGTGTCCCTGTCTCTGTGTTTCTGTCTTTATGTCTCTGTCTCTGTGTCTCTGTCTCTGAGAATCTGTCGCTGTGTCTCTGTCTCTGTCTCTGTCTCTGTGTCTCTGTCTCTGTGTCTCGGTCTCTGTGTCTCCGTCTCTGTGTCCCTGTCTCTGTGTTTCTGTCTCTGTGTCCCTGTCTCAGTGTCTCTGTCTCCGTGTCCCTGTCTCTTTGTCTCTGTCTCCGTCCCTGTGTCTCCGTCTCTGTGTTTCTGTCTCTGTGTCTCTGTCTCTGTATCTCTGTCTCTGTCTCTGTGTCTCTGTCTCTGTCTCTCTGTCTCTGTGTCCCTGCCGCTGGGTCTCTGTCTCTGTGACTCTGTCTCGGTGTCTCTGTCCCTGTGTCTCTGTCTCTGTGTCTCTGTCTCTGTGTCTCCGTCTCTGTGTCTCTGTCTCTGTGTCTCCGTCTATGTGTCTCTGCCTCTGTGTCTCTGTCTCTGTGTTTCTGTGTCTCTGTGTCTCTGTGTCTCTGTCTCTGTGTCTCTGTCTCTGTGTCTCTGTCTCTGTGTCTCTGTCTCTGTGTCTCTGTCTCTGTGTCTCTGTCTCTGTGTCTCTGTCTCTGTGTCTCTGTCTCTGTTTCTCTGTCTCTGTGTCTCTGCCCTAGTGTCTCTGTCTCTGTGTCTCTGTCTCTGTGTCTCTGTCTCTGTCTCTGAGTCTCTGTCTCTGTGCATCTGTCTAAGTGTCTCTGCCTCTATGTCTCTGTCTCTATGCCTCTGTCTCTGTCTCTGTTTCTCTTTCTCTGTGTCTCTGTCTCTGTGTCTCTGCCTCTGTGTCTCTGTCTCTGTGTCTCTGTCTCTGTGTCTCTGTCTCTGTGTCTCTGTCTCTGTGTCTCTGTCTCTGTGTCTCTGTCACTGTGTCTCTGTCTCTGTGTCTCTGTTTCTCTGTCTCTGTGCCTCTGTCTCTGTGTCTCTGTCTCTGTGTCTCTGTCTCTGTCTCTGTCTCTGCCTCTGTGTCTCTGTCTCTGTGTCTCTGTCTCTGTGTCTCGGTCTCTGTGCCTCCGTCTCTGTGTCCCAGTCTCTGTGTTTCTGACTCTGTGTCCCTGTCTCAGTGTCTCTTTCTCCGTGTCTCTGTCTCCTTGTCTCTGTCTCCGTCCCTGTGTCTCTGTCTCTGTGTCTCCGTCTCTGTGTCTCTGTCTCTGTGTCTCCGTCTGTGTGTCTCTGTCTCTGTGTCTTCGTCTCTGTGTCTCCGTCTCTGTGTCTCTGCCTCTGTGTCTCTGTCTCTGTGTCTCTGTGTCTCTGTGTCTCTGTCTCTGTGTCTCTGTCTCTGTGTCTCTGTCTCTGTGTCTCTGTCTCTGTGTCTCTGTCTCTGTGTCTCTGTCTCTGTGTCTCTGTCTCTGTGTCTCTGTCTCTGTGTCTCTGTCTCTGTTTCTCTGTCTCTGTGTCTCTGCCCTAGTGTCTCTGTCTCTGTGTCTCTGTCTCTGTGTCTCTGTCTCTGTGCCCGTGTCTCCGTATCTGCGTCTCTGTTTCTGTGTCTATGTCTCTGTGTCTCTGTCTCTCTGTCTCTGTCTCTGTGTCTCTGCCTCCGTGTCTCTGTCTCTGTGTCCCTGTCTCTGTGTTTCTGTCTTTATGTCTCTGTCTCTGTGTCTCTGTCTCTGAGAATCTGTGTCTGTGTCTCTGTCTCTGTCTCTGTCTCTGTGTCTCTGTCTCTGTGTCTCGGTCTCTGTGTCTCCGTCTCTGTGTCCCTGTCTCTGTGTTTCTGTCTCTGTGTCCCTGTCTCAGTGTCTCTGTCTCCGTGTCTCTGTCTCTTTGTCTCTGTCCCCGTCCCTGTGTCTTTGTCTCTGTGTCTCCGTCTCTGTGTCTCCGTCTCTGTGTCTCTGTCTCTGTGTCTCTGTCTCTGTGTCTCTGTCTCTGTGTCTCTCTCTCTGTGTCTCTGTCTCTATGTCTCTGTCTCTGTGTCTCTGTCTCTGTGTCTCTGTCACTGTGTCTCCGTCTTCGTGTCTCTGTCCCTGTGTCTCCGACTCTGTATCACTGTCTCGACGTCTGTGCCTCTGTGTCTCTGTGTCTGTGTCTCTGTCACCGTCTCTATGCCTCTGTTTCTATGTCTCTGTCTCTGTGTCTCTATCTCTGTGTCCCTGTCTCTGTGTCCCTGTCTCTGTGTCTCTGTCACTGTGTCTCTGTCTCTGCGTCTCTGCCTCTCTGTCTCAGTCTCTGTCTCTGTTTCTCTTTCTCTGCGTCTCTGTCTCTGTGTCTCTGTCCCTGTGCCCGGTCTTCCTGTCTCTGTCCCTGTGTCTCCGTCTCTGTGTCTCCGTCTCTGTGTCTCTGCCTCTGTGTCCCTGTCTCTGTGTCTCTGTCTCTGTGTCTCTGTCTCTATGTCTCTGTATGTCTGTATCTCTGCCTCTCTGTCTCTGTCTCTGTGTCTGTGTCTCTGTCTCTGTCTCCGTGTCTCTGTCTCTGAGTCTTTGCCTCTATGTCCCTGTCTCTGTATCTCTGTCCCTATGTCTCCGTCTCTGTGGCTCTGTCTCTGTGCCTGTGTCTCTGTCTCTGTGTGTGTGTCTCTGTATCTGTCCCTGTGTGTGTGTCTCTGTCTCTGAGTCTCTGTCTCTGTGTCTCTGTGTCTGTCTCTGTCTCTGTTTCTCTTTCTCTGTGTCTCTGTCTCTGTGTCTCTATCCCTGTGCCCGGTCTTCCTGTCTCTGTCCCTGTGTCTCCGTCTCTGTGTCTCCGTCTCTGTGTCTCTGTCTCTGTGTCCCTGTCTCTGTGTCTCTGTCTCTGTGTCTCTGTCTCTATGTCTCTGTATGTCTGTATCTCTGCCTCTGTGTCTCTGTCTCTGTGTCTGTGTCTCTGTCTCTGTCTCCGTGTCTCTGTCTCTGAGTCTTTGCCTCTATGTCCCTGTCTCTGTATCTCTGTCCCTATGTCTCCGTCTCTGTGGCTCTGTCTCTGTGCCTGTGTCTCTGCCTCTGTGTGTGTGTCTCTGTATCTGTCCCTGTGTGTGTGTCTCTGTCTCTGAGTCTCTGTCTCTGTGTCTCTGTGTCTGTCTCTGTCTCTGTTTCTCTTTCTCTGTGTTTCTGTCTCTGTGTCTCTGTCCCTGTGCCCGGTCTTCCTGTCTCTGTCCCTGTGTCTCCGTCTCTGTGTCTCTGTCTCTGTGTCTCTGTCTCTGTGTCTCTGTCTCTGTGTCTCTGTCTCTATGTCTCTGTATGTCTGTATCTCTGCCTCTGAGTCTCTGTCTCTGCGTCTGTGTCTCTGTCTCTGTCTCCGTGTCTCTGTATGTCTGTATCTCTGCCTCTGAGTCTCTGTCTCTGTGTCTGTGTCCCTATGTCTCTGTCTCTGTGGCTCTGTCTCTGTGTCTGTGTCTCTGTCTGTGTGTGTGTGTCTCTGCATCTGTCCCTGTGTGTGTGTCTCTGTCTCTGAGTCTCTGTCTCTGTGTCTCTGTGTCTGTCTCTGTCTCTGTTTCTCTTTCTCTGTGTCTCTGTCTCTGTGTCTCTGTCCCTGTGTCTCCGTATCTGTGTCACTGTATCTATGTCTGTGCCTCTGTGTCTCTGTGTCTGTGTCTCTGTCACCGTCTCTGTGCCTGTGTTTCTATGTCTCTGTCTCTGTGTCTCTGTCACTGTGTCTCTGTCTCTGTGTATCAGTCTCTGTGTCTCTGTCTCTGTGTCTCTGTCTCCATGTCTCTGTCTCTGTCTCTGTTTCTCTTTCTCTTTCTCTGTGTCACTGTCTCTATGTCTCTGTCTCTGTGTCTCTGTGTCTGTGTCTCTGTCACCGTCTCTGTGCCTCTGTTTCTATGTCTCTGTCTCTGTGTCTCCGTCTCTGCGTGTTTGTCGCTGTGTCCCTGTCTCTGTGTCTCTGTCTCTGTGCCTCTGTCTCTCTGTCTCTGTCTCTGTGTCTCTGTCTCTGTGTCTCTGTCTCTGTGTCTCTGTCTCTGTGTCTCTGTCTCTGTGTCTCTGTCTCTGTGTCTCTGTCTCTGTGTCTCTGTCTCTGTGTCTCTGTCTCTGTGTCTCTGTCTCTGTGTCTCTGTCTCTGTGCCCCTGTCTGTACGTCTCTGTCCCTGTGTCTCTGTCTCTGTTTCTCTTTCTCTGTGTCTCTGTCTCTGTGTCTCTGCCTCTGTGTCTCTGTCTCTGTGTCTCTGTCTCTGTGTCTCTGTCTCTGTGTCTTTGTCTCTGTGTCTCGGTCTCTGTGTCTCCGTCTCTGTGTCCCTGTCTCTGTGTTTCTGTCTCTGTGTCCCTGTCTCAGTGTCTCTGTCTCCGTGTCTCTGTCTCTTTGTCTCTGTCCCCGTCCCCGTCCCTGTGTCCCTGTCTCTGTGTCTCCGTCTCTGTGTCTCTGTCTCTGTGTCTCTGTCCCTGGGTCTCTGTCTCTGTGTCTCTGTCTCTGTGTCTCTGTCTCTGTGTCTCTGTCTCTATGTCTCTGTCTCTGTGTCTCTGTCTCTGTGTCTCTGTCACTGTGTCTCCGTCTTCGTGTCTCTGTCCCTGTGTCTCCGACTCTGTGTCACTGTCTCTATGTCTGTGCCTCTGTGTCTCTGTGTCTGTGTCTCTGTCACCGTCTCTATGCCTCTGTTTCTATGACTCCGTCTCTGTGTCTCTGTCTCTGTGTCTCTGTCACCGTCTCTATGCCTCTGTTTCTATGACTCTGTCTCTGTGTCTCTGTCTCTCTGTCCCTGTCTCTGTGTCTCTGTCTCTGTGTCTCTGTCTCTGTGTCTCTGTCTCTGTGTCTCTGTCTCTGTGTCTCTGTCTCTGTGTCTCTGTCTCTGTGTCTCTGTCTCTGTGTCTCTGTCTCTGTGTCTCTGTCTCTGTGTCTCCGTCTCTGTGTCTCTGTCTCTGTGTCTCTGTCTCTGTGTCTCTGTCTCTGTGTCTCTGTCTGTGTGTCTCTGTCTCTCCGTCTCTGTCTCTGTGTCTCTGTCTCTGTGTCACTGTCCCTGCGTCTCTGTCGCTGTGTCTCTGTCTCTATGTCTCTGTCTCTGTCTCTGTTTCTCTTTTTCTGTGTCTCTGTGTCTCTGTCCCTGTGTATCTGTCTCTGTGTCTCTGTCTCTGTGTCTGTTTCTCTTTCTCTGTGTCTATGTCTCTGTGTCTCTGTCCCTGTGTCTCCGTCTCTGTTTCTCTCTCTCTCTGTGTCTCTGTCGACGTTATCTGTCTCTGTGTCTCTGTCTCTGTGTCTCTGTCCATTTGTGTCCGTCTCTGTGTCTCTGTCTCTCTCTCTCTCTGTATCCCTGTCTCCGTGTCTCTGTCTCTGTGTCTCTGTCTATGTGTCTCTGTCTCTATGTCTCTGTCTCTGTCTCTGTTTCTCTCTCTCTGTGTCTCTGTGTCTCTGTCTCTGTGTCTCTGCCTCTGTGTCTCTGTATCTCTGTCTCTTTGTCTCTGTCTCTGTGTCTCTGCCTCTGTGTCTCCGTCTCTGTGTTTCTGTCTCTGTGCCTCTGTCTCTGTGCCTCTGTCTCCGTCTCTGTGTCTCTGTCTCTGTGTCTCTGTCGCTGTGTCGCCGTCTCTGCGTTTCTGTCTCTGTGTCTCTGTCTCTGTGTCTCCGTCTCTATGTCTATGTCTCTGTGTCTCTGTCTCTCTGTTTCTGTCTCTGAGTCTCTGCCTCCGTGTCTCTGTCTCTGTGTCCCTGTCTCTGTGTTTCTGTCTTTATGTCTCTGTCTCTGTGTCTCTGTCTCTGAAAATCTGTCTCTGTGTCTCTGTCTCTGTCTCTGTGTCTCGGTCTCTGTGTCTCCGTCTCTGTGTCCCTGTCTCTGTGTTTCTGTATCTGTGTCCCTGTCTCAATGTCTCTGTCTCCGTGTCCCTGTCTCTTTGTCTCTGTCTCCGTCCCTGTGTCTCCGTCTCTGTGTTTCTGTCTCTGTGTCTCTGTCTCTGTGTCTCTGTCTCTGTCTCTCTGTTTCTTTGTCCCTGCCGCTGTGTCTCTGTCCCTGTGACTCTGTCTCGGTGTCTCTGTCCCTGTGTCTCCTTCTCTGTGTCACTGTCTCTCTGTCTCTGTCTCTGTCTCTGTGTCTCTGTCTCTGTGTCTCTGTCTCTGTGTCTCTGCCCTAGTGTCTCTGTCTCTGTGTCTCTGTCTCTGTGTCTCTGTCTCTGTGCCCGTGTCTCCGTATCTGCGTCTCTGTTTCTGTGTCTAAGTCTCTGTGTCTCTGTCTCTGTGCCTCTGTCTCTGTGCCTCTGTCTCCGTCTCTGTGTCTCTGTCTCTGTGTCTCTGTCGCTGTGTCGCCGTCTCTGCGTTTCTGTCTCTGTGTCTCTGTCTCTGTGTCTCCGTCTCTATGTCTATGTCTCTGTGTCTCTGTCTCTCTGTTTCTGTCTCTGTGTCTCTGCCTCCGTGTCTCTGTCTCTGTATCCCTGTCTCTGTGTTTCTGTCTTTATGTCTCTGTCTCTGTGTCTCTGTCTCTGAAAATCTGTCTCTGTGTCTCTGTCTCTGTCTCTGTCTCTGTCTCTGTGTCTCTGTCTCTGTGTCTCGGTCTCTGTGTCTCCGTCTCTGTGTCCCTGTCTCTGTGTTTCTGTATCTGTGTCCCTGTCTCAATGTCTCTGTCTCCGTCTCCCTGTCTCTTTGTCTCTGTCTCCGTCCCTGTGTCTCCGTCTCTGTGTTTCTGTCTCTGTGTCTCTGTCTCTGTGTCTCTGTCTCTGTCTCTCTGTCTCTGTGTCCCTGCCGCTGTGTCTCTGTCCCTGTGACTCTGTCTCGGTGTCTCTGTCCCTGTGTCTCCTTCTCTGTGTCACTGTCTCTCTGTCTCTGTCTCTGTGTCTCTGTCTCTGTGTCTCTGTCTCTGTGTCTCTGTCTCTGTGTCTCTGTCTCTGTGTCTCTGTCTCTGTGTCTCTGTCTCTGTCTCTGTGTCTCTGTCTCTGTTTCTCTGTCTCTGTGTCTCTGCCCTAGTGTCTCTGTCTCTGTGTCTCTGTCTCTGTGTCTCTGTCTCTGTGTCTCTGTCTCTGTGTCTCTGTCTCTGTGTCTCTGTCTCTGTGTCTCTGTCTCTGTGTCTCTGTCTCTGTGTCTCTGTCTCTGTGTCTCTGTCTCTGTGTCTCTGTCTCTGTGTCTCTGTCTCTGTGTCTCTGTCTCTGTGTCTCTGTCTCTGTGTCTCTGTCTCTGTGTCTCTGTCTGTGTGTCTCTGTCTCTCTGTCTCTGTCTCTGTGTCTCTGTCTCTGTGTCACTGTCCCTGCGTCTCTGTCGCTGTGTCTCTGTCTCTGTCTCTGTTTCTCCTTTTCTGTGTCTCTGTGTCTCTGTCCCTGTATCTCTGTCTCTGTGTCTCTGTCTCTGTGTCTGTTTCTCTTTCTCTGTGTCTCTGTCTCTGTGTCTCTGTCCCTGTGTCTCCGTCTCTGTTTCTCTCTCTCTCTGTGTCTCTGTCGACGTTATCTGTCTCTGTGTCTCTGTCGACGTTATCTGTCTCTGTGTCTCTGTCTCTGTGTCTCTGTCGACGTTATCTGTCTCTGTGTCTCTGTCTCTGTGTCTCTGTCCATTTGTGTCCGTCTTTGTGTCTCTGTCTCTCTCTCTCTCTGTATCCCTGTCTCCGTGTCTCTGTCTCTGTCTCTCTGTCTATGTGTCTCTGTCTCTATGTCTCTGTCTCTGTCTCTGTTTCTCTCTCTCTGTGTCTCTGTGTCTCTGTCTCTGTGTCTCTGCCTCTGTGTCTCTGTATCTCTGTCTCTTTGTCTCTGTCTCTGTGTCTCTGCCTCTGTGTCTCCGTCTCTGTGTTTCTGTCTCTGTGCCTCTGTCTCTGTGAATCTGTCTCCGTCTCTGTGTCTCTGTCTCTGTGTCTCTGTCGCTGTGTCGCCGTCTCTGCGTTTCTGTCTCTGTGTCTCTGTCTCTGTGTCTCCGTCTCTATGTCTATGTCTCTGTGTCTCTGTCTCTCTGTTTCTGTCTCTGTGTCTCTGCCTCCGTGTCTCTGTCTCTGTGTCCCTGTCTCTGTGTTTCTGTCTTTATGTCTCTGTCTCTGTGTCTCTGTCTCTGAAAATCTGTCTCTGTGTCTCTGTCTCTGTCTCTGTCTCTGTGTCTCTGTCTCTGTGTCTCTGTCTCTGTGTCTCTGTCTCTGTGTCTCTGTCTCTGTGTCTCGGTCTCTGTGTCTCCGTCTCTGTGTCCCTGTCTCTGTGTTTCTGTATCTGTGTCCCTGTCTCAATGTCTCTGTCTCCGTGTCCCTGTCTCTTTGTCTCTGTCTCCGTCCCTGTGTCTCCGTCTCTGTGTTTCTGTCTCTGTGTCTCTGTCTCTGTGTCTCTGTCTCTGTCTCTCTGTCTCTGTGTCCCTGCCGCTGTGTCTCTGTCCCTGTGACTCTGTCTCGGTGTCTCTGTCCCTGTGTCTCCTTCTCTGTGTCACTGTCTCTCTGTCTCTGTCTCTGTCTCTGTGTCTCTGTCTCTGTGTCTCTGTCTCTGTGTCTCTGTCTCTGTGTCTCTGTCTCTGTGTCTCTGTCTCTGTGTCTCTGTCTCTGTGTCTCTGTCTCTGTGTCTCTGTCTCTGTGTCTCTGTCTCTGTGTCTCTGTCTCTGTGTCTCTGTCTCTGTGTCTCTGTCTCTGTTTCTCTGTCTCTGTGTCTCTGCCCTAGTGTCTCTGTCTCTGTGTCTCTGTCTCTGTGCCCGTGTCTCCGTATCTGCGTCTCTGTTTCTGTGTCTATGTCTCTGTGTCTCTGTCTCTCTGTCTCTGTCTCTGTGTCTCTGCCTCCGTGTCTCTGTCTCTGTGTCCCTGTCTCTGTGTTTCTGTCTTAATGTCTCTGTCTCTGTGTCTCTGTCTCTGAGAATCTGTGTCTGTGTCTCTGTCTCTGTCTCTGTCTCTGTCTCTGTCTCTGTGTCTCTGTCTCTGTGTCTCCGTCTCTGTGTCTCCGTCTCTGTGTCTCTGTCTCTTTGTCTCTGTCTCTGTGTCTCTGTCTCTGTGTCTCTGTCTCTGTGTCCCTGTCTCAGTGTTTCTGTCTCTCTGTCCCTGTCTCAGTGTCTCTGTCTCCGTGTCCCTGTCTCTTTGTCTCTGTCTCCGTCCCTGTGTCTCCGTCTCTGTGTTTCTGTCTCTGTGTCTCCGTCTCTGTGTATCTGTCTCTGTGTCTCTGTCTCTGTCTCTCTGTCTCTGTGTCCCTGCCGCTGTGTCTCTGTCTCTGTGACTCTGTCTCGGTGTCTCTGTCCCTGTGTCTCCTTCTCCGTGTTACTGTCTCTCTGTCTCTGTCTCTGTGTCTCTGTCTACGTCTCTGTGTTTCTGTCTATGTGTCTCTGTCGCTTTGTCTCTCTCTCTATGTCTCTGCATCTGAATCTCTGTCTCTGTGTCTCTGTCCCAGAGTCTCCGTCTCTGTGGCTCTGTCTCCGTGTCTCTGCCTCCGTGTCTCTGTCTCTTTGTCTCTTTCTCCGTCCCTGTGTCTCTGTCTCTGTGTCTCCGTCTCTGTGTCTCTGTCTCTGTCTCTGTGTCTGTTTCTCTTTCTCTGTTTCTCTGTCTCTGTGTCTCTGTCCCTGTGTCTCCGTCTCTGTGTCTCTCTCTCTCTGTGTCCCTGTCTCCGTGTCTCTGCCTCCGTGTCTCTGTCTCTGTGTCTCTGTCTCCGTCCCTGTGCCTCTGTCTCTGTGTCTGTGTCTCTGTGTCTCCGTCTCTGTGCCTCTGTCTCTGTCTCTGAGTCTCTGTCTCTGTGTCTCTGTCTATGTGTCTCTGTCTCTATGTCTCTGTCTCTGTGTCTCCGTGTCTGTGTTTCAGTCTCTGTGTCTCTGTCTCTGTGCCTCTGTCTCTGTCTCTGTTTCTCTTTCTCTGCGTCTCTGTCTCTGTGTCTCTGTCTCTGTGTCTCTGTCCCTGTGTCTCCCACTTCGTGTCTCCGTCCCTGTATCTCTGTCACTGTGTCTCTGTCTCTGTGTCTCTGTCTCTGTCTCTGTGTCTCTGTCTCTGTGTCTCTGCCTCTGTCTCTGAGGCTCTGTCTCTGTGCATATGTCTATGTGTCTCTGTCTCTATGTCTCTGTCTCTGTCTCTGTTTCTCTTTCTCTGTGTCTCTGTCTCTGTGTCTCTGCCTCTGTGTCTCCGTCTCTGTGTCTCTGTCTCTGTGTCTCTGTCTCAGTGTCTCTGTCACTGTGTCTCGGTCTCTGTGTCTCCGTCTCTGTGTCCCTGTCTCTGTGTTTCTGTCTCTGTGTCTCTGTCTCTGTGTCTCCGTCTCTGTGTCTCTGTCTCTGTGTTTCCGTCTCTGTGTCTCTGCCTCTGTGCCTCTGTCTCCGTCTCTGTGTCTCTGTCTCTGTGTCTCTGTCCCTGTGCCCGGTCTTCCTGTCTCTGCCCCTGTGTCTCCGTCTCTGTGTCTCCGTCTCTGTGTCTCTGTCTCTGTGTCCCTGTCTGTGTGTCTCTGTCTCTGTGTCTCTGTCTGTGTGTCTCTGTCTCTGTGTCTCTGTCTCTGTGTCTCTGTCTCTGTGTCTCTGTCTGTGTGTCTCTGTCTCTCTGTCTCTGTCTCTGTGTCTCTGTCTCTGTGTCACTGTCTCTGCGTCTCTGTCGCTGTGTCTCTGTCTCTATGTCTCTGTCTCTGTCTCTGTTTCTCTTTTTCTGTGTCTCTGTGTCTCTGTCCCTGTGTCTCTGTCTCTGTGTCTCTGTCTCTGTGTCTCATTCTCTTTCCCTGTGTCTCTGTCTCTGTTTCACTTTCTCTGTGTCTCTGTCTCTGTGTCTCTGTCCCTGTGTCTCCGTCTCTGTTTCTCTCTCTCTCTGTGTCTCTGTCGACGTTATCTGTCTCTGTGTCTCTGTCTCTGTGTCTCTGTCTCTGTGTCTCTGTCTCTGTGTCTCTGTCTCTGTCTCTGTGTCTCTGCCTCTGTGTCTCTGTATCTCTGTCTCTTTGTCTCTGTCTCTGTGTCTCTGCCTCTGTGTCTCCGTCTCTGTGTTCCTGTCTCTGTGTCTCTGCCTCTGTGCCTCTGTCTCCGTCTCTGTGTCTCTGTCTCTGTGTCTCTGTCCCTGTGCCCGGTCTTCCTGTCTCTGTCCCTGTGTCTCCGTCTCTGTGTCTCCGTCTCTGTGTCTCTGTCTCTGTGTCCCTGTCTCTGTGTCTCTGTCTCTGTGTCTCTGTCTCGGTGTCTCTGTCTCTGTGTCTCTGTCTCTGTGTCTCTGTCTCTGTGTCTCTGTCTCTGTGTCTCTGTCTCTGTGTCTCTGTCTCTGTGTCTCTGTCTCTGTGTCTTCGTCTCTATGTCTATGTCTCGGTGTCTCTGTCTCTCTGTTTCTGTCTCTGTGTCTCTGCCTCCGTGTCTCTGTCTCTGTGTCCCTGTCTCTGTGTTTCTGTCTTTATGTCTCTGTCTCTGTGTCTCTGTCTCTGAGAATCTGTCTCTGTGTCTCTGTCTCTGTCTCTGTCTCTGTGTCTCTGTCTCTGTGTCTCGGTCTCTGTGTCTCCGTCTCTGTGTCCCTGTCTCTGTGTTTCTGTCTCTGTGTCCCTGTCTCAGTGTCTCTGTCTCCGTGTCCCTGTCTCTTTGTCTCTGTCTCCGTCCCTGTGTCTCCGTCTCCGTGTTACTGTCTCTCTGTCTCTGTCTCTGTGTCTCTGTCTACGTCTCTGTGTCTCTGTCTATGTGTCTCTGTCGCTTTGTCTCTCTCTCCATGTCTCTGCATCTGAATCTCTGTCTCTGTGTCTCTGTCCCAGAGTCTCCGTCTCTGTGGCTCTGTCTCCGTGTCTCTGCCTCCGTGTCTCTGTCTCTTTGTCTCTTTCTCCGTCCCTGTGTTTCTGTCTCTGTGTCTCTGTCTCTGTGCCTCTGTCTCCGTCTCTGTGTCTCTGTCTCTGTGTCTCTGTCGCTGTGTCGCCGTCTCTGCGATTCTGTCTCTGTGTCCCTGTCTCTGTGTCTTCGTCTCTATGTCTATGTCTCTGTGTCTCTGTCTCTCTGTTTCTGTCTCTGTGTCTCTGCCTCCGTGTCTCTGTCTCTGTGTCCCTGTCTCTGTGTTTCTGTCTTTATGTCTCTGTCTCTGTGTCTCTGTCTCTGAGAATCTGTCTCTGTGTCTCTGTCTCTGTCTCTGTCTCTGTGTCTCTGTCTCTGTGTCTCCGTCTCTGTGTATCTGTCTCTGTGTCTCTGTCTCTGTCTCTCTGTCTCTGTGTCCCTGCCGCTGTGTCTCTGTCTCTGTGACTCTGTCTCGGTGTCTCTGTCCCTGTGTCTCCTTCTCCGTGTTACTGTCTCTCTGTCTCTGTCTCTGTGTCTCTGTCTACGTCTCTGTGTCTCTGTCTATGTGTCTCTGTCGCTGTGTCTCTCTCTCTACGTCTCTGCATCTGAATCTCTGTCTCTGTGTCTCTGTCCCAGAGTCTCCGTCTCTGTGGCTCTGTCTCCGTGTCTCTGCCTCCGTGTCTCTGTCTCTTTGTCTCTTTCTCCGTCCCTGTGTCTCTGTCTCTGTGTCTCCGTCTCTGTCTCTGTGTCTGTTTCTCTTTCTCTGTTTCTCTGTCTCTGTGTCTCTGTCCCTGTGTCTCCGTCTCTGTGTCTCTCTCTCTCTGTGTCCCTGTCTCCGTGTCTCTGCCTCCGTGTCTCTGTCTCTGTGTCTCTGTCTCCGTCCCTGTGCCTCTGTCTCTGTGTCTGTGTCTCTGTGTCTCCGTCTCTGTGCCTCTGTCTCTGTCTCTGAGTCTCTGTCTCTGTGTCTCTGTCTATGTGTCTCTGTCTCTATGTCTCTGTCTCTGTGTCTCCGTGTCTGTGTTTCAGTCTCTGTGTCTCTGTCTCTGTGCCTCTGTCTCTGTCTCTGTTTCTCTTTCTCTGCGTCTCTGTCTCTGTGTCTCTGTCTCTGTGTCGCTGTCCCTGTGTCTCCCACTTCGTGTCTCCGTCCCTGTATCTCTGTCACTGTGTCTCTGTCTCTGTGTCTCTGTCTCTGTCTCTGTGTCTCTGTCTCTGTGTCTCTGCCTCTGTCTCTGAGACTCTGTCTCTGTGCATATGTCTATGTGTCTCTGTCTCTATGTCTCTGTCTCTGTGTCTCTGTCCCTGTGCCCGGTCTTCCTGTCTCTGTCCCTGTGTCTCCGTCTCTGTGTCTCCGTCTCTGTGTCTCTGTCTCTCTGTCCCTGTCTCTGTGTCTCTGTCTCTGTGTCTCTGTCTCGGTGTCTCTGTCTCTGTGTCTCTGTCTCTGTGTCTCTGTCTCTGTGTCTCTGTCTCTGTGTCTCTGTCTCTGTGTCTCTGTCTCTGTGTCTCTGTCTCTGTGTCTCTGTCTCTGTGTCTCTGTCTCTGTGTCTCTGTCTCTGTGTCTCTGTCTCTGTGTCTCTGTCTCTGTGTCTCTGTCTCTGTGTCTCTGTCTCTGTGTCTCTGTCTCTGTGTCTCTGTCTCTGTGTCTCTGTCTCTCTGTCTCTGTCTCTGCGTCTCTGTCTCTGTGTCACTGTCTCTGCGTCTCTGTCGCTGTGTCACTGTCTCTATGTCTCTGTCTCTGTCTCTGTTTCTCTTTTTCTGTGTCTCTGTGTCTCTGTCCCTGTGTCTCTGTCTCTGTGTCTCTGTCTCTGTGTCTGTTTCTCTTTCTCTCTGTCTCTGTCTCTGTTTCACTTTCTCTGTGTCTCTGTCTCTGTGTCTCTGTCCCTGTGTCTCCGTCTCTGTTTCTCTCTCTCTCTGTGTCTCTGTCGACGTTATCTGTCTCTGTGTCTCTGTCTCTGTGTCTCTGTCCATTTGTGTCCGTCTCTGTGTCTCTGTCTCTCTCTCACTCTGTATCCCTGTCTCCGTGTCTCTGTCTCTGTGTCTCTGTCTATGTGTCTCTGTCTCTATGTCTCTGTCTCTGTCTCTGTTTCTCTTTCTCTGTGTCTCTGTGTCTCTGTCTCTGTGTCACCGCCTCTGTGTCTCTGTATCTCTGTCTCTTTGTCTCTGTCTCTGTGTCTCTGCCTCTGTGTCTCCGTCTCTGTGTTTCTGTCTCTGTGTCTCTGTCTCTGTGCCTCTGTCTCCGTCTCTGTGTCTCTGTCTCTGTGTCTCTGTCGCTGTGTCGCCGTCTCTGCGATTCTGTCTCTGTGTCCCTGTCTCTGTGTCTTCGTCTCTATGTCTATGTCTCTGTGTCTCTGTCTCTCTGTTTCTGTCTCTGTGTCTCTGCCTCCGTGTCTCTGTCTCTGTGTCCCTGTCTCTGTGTTTCTGTCTTTATGTCTCTGTCTCTGTGTCTCTGTCTCTGAGAATCTGTCTCTGTGTCTCTGTCTCTGTCTCTGTCTCTGTGTCTCTGTCTCTGTGTCTCGGCCTCTGTGTCTCCGTCTCTGTGTCCCTGTCTCTGTGTTTCTGTCTCTCTGTCCCTGTCTCAGTGTCTCTGTCTCCGTGTCCCTGTCTCTTTGTCTCTGTCTCCGTCCCTGTGTCTCCGTCTCTGTGTTTCTGTCTCTGTGTCTCCGTCTCTGTGTATCTGTCTCTGTGTCTCTGTCTCTGTCTCTCTGTCTCTGTGTCCCTGCCGCTGTGTCTCTGTCTCTGTGACTCTGTCTCGGTGTCTCTGTCCCTGTGTCTCCTTCTCCGTGTTACTGTCTCTCTGTCTCTGTCTCTGTGTCTCTGTCTACGTCTCTGTGTCTCTGTCTATGTGTCTCTGTCGCTTTGTCTCTCTCTCTATGTCTCTGCATCTGAATCTCTGTCTCTGTGTCTCTGTCCCAGAGTCTCCGTCTCTGTGGCTCTGTCTCCGTGTCTCTGCCTCCGTGTCTCTGTCTCTTTGTCTCTTTCTCCGCCCCTGTGTCTCTGTCTCTGTGTCTCCGTCTCTGTGTCTCTGTCTCTGTCTCTGTGTCTGTTTCTCTTTCTCTGTTTCTCTGTCTCTGTGTCTCTGTCCCTGTGTCTCCGTCTCTGTGTCTCTCTCTATCTGTGTCCCTGTCTCCGTGTCTCTGCCTCCGTGTCTCTGTCTCTGTGTCTCTGTCTCCGTCCCTGTGCCTCTGTCTCTGTCTCTGAGTCTCTGTCTCTGTGTCTCTGTCTATGTGTCTCTGTCTCTATGTCTCTGTCTCTGTGTCTCCGTGTCTGTGTTTCAGTCTCTGTGTCTCTGTCTCTGTGCCTCTGTCTCTGTCTCTGTTTCTCTTTCTCTGCGTCTCTGTCTCTGTGTCTCTGTCTCTGTGTCTCTGTCCCTGTGTCTCCCACTTCGTGTCTCCGTCCCTGTATCTCTGTCACTGTGTCTCTGTCTCTGTGTCTCTGTCTCTGTCTCTGTGTCTCTGTCTCTGTGTCTCTGCCTCTGTCTCTGAGACTCTGTCTCTGTGCATATGTCTATGTGTCTCTGTCTCTATGTCTCTGTCTCTGTCTCTGTTTCTCTTTCTCTGTGTCTCTGTCTCTGTGTCTCTGCCTCTGTGTCTCCGTCTCTGTGTCTCTGTCTCTGTGTCTCTGTCTCTGTGTCTCTGTCTCTGTGTCTCTGTCTCTGTGTCTCTGTCTCTGTGTCTCTGTCTCTGTGTCTCTGTCTCTGTGTCTCTGTCTCTCTGTCTCTGTCTCTGTGTTTCTGTCTCTGTGTCTCTGCCTCTGTGTCTCTGTCTCCGTCTCTGTGTCTCTGTCTCTGTGTCTCTGTCCCTGTGCCCGGTCTTCCTGTCTCTGCCCCTGTGTCTCCGTCTCTGTGTCTCCGTCTCTGTGTCTCTGTCTCTGTGTCCCTGTCTGTGTGTCTCTGTCTCTGTGTCTCTGTCTCGGTGTCTCTGTCTCTGTGTCTCTGTCTCTGTGTCTCTGTCTCTGTGTCTCTGTCTCTGTGTCTCTGTCTCTGTGTCTCTGTCTCTGTGTCTCTGTCTCTGTGTCTCTGTCTCTGTGTCTCTGTCTCTGTGTCACAGTCTCTGTGTCTCCGTATTTGCGTCTCGGTCTCTGTGACTCTGTCTCTGTGTCTCTGTCCCTGTGTCCCGGTCTTCGTGTCTCTGTCCCTGTGTCTCCGTCTCTGTGTCACTGTCTCTATGTCTCTGTCTCTGTGTCTCTGTCTATGTGTCTCTGTCTCTGTGTCTCTGTCGCTGTCTCGCCGTCCCTGCGTTTCTGTTTCTATGTCTTTGTCTCTGTGTCTCCGTCTCTGCGTGTTTGTCGCTGTGTCCCTGTCCTGTGTCTCTGTCTCTGTGCCTCTGTCTCTCTGTCTGTGTCTCTGTGTCTCTGTCTCTGTGTCTCCGTCACTGTGTCTCTGTCTCTGTGTCCCTGTCTCTGTGTCTCTGTCTCTGTGTCTCTGTCTCTATGTCTCTGTATGTCTGTATCTCTGCCTCTGTGTCTCTGTCTCTGTGTCTGTGTCGCTGTCTCTGTCTCTGTGTCTCCGTCTCTGTGTCTCTGTCTCAGTGTCTCTGTGTCTGTGTCTCTGTCTCTGTGTCTCTGTCTCTGTGTCTCTGTCTCTGTGTCTCTGTCTCTGTGTCTCTGTCTCTGTGTCTCTGTCTCTGTGTCTCTGTCTCTGTGTCTCTGTCTCTGTGTCTCTGTCTCTGTGTCTCTGTGTCTGTGTCTCTGTCACCGTCTCTGTGCCTCTGTTTCTATGTCTCTGTCTCTGTGTCTCCGTCTCTGCGTGTTTGTCGCTGTGTCCCTGTCCTGTGTCTCTGTCTCTGTGCCTCTGTCTCTCTGTCTCTGTCTCTGTGTCTCTGTCTCTGTGTCTCCGTCTCTGTGTCTCTGTCTCTGTGTCTGTGTCTCTGTCCCTGTCTCCGTGTCTCTGCCACCGTGTCTCTGTCTCTGTGTCTCTGTCTCCGTCCCTGTGCCTCTGTCTCTGTGTCTGTGTCTCTGTGTCTCCGTCTCTGTGCCTCTGTCTCTGTCTCTGAGTCTCTGTCTGTGTGTCTCTGTCTCTCTGTCTCTGTCTCTGTGTCTCTGTCTCTGTGTCACTGTCTCTGCGTCTCTGTCGCTGTGTCTCTGTCTCTATGTGTCTGTCTCTGTCTCTGTTTCTCTTTTTCTGTGTCTCTGTGTCTCTGTCTCTCTGTCTCTGTCTCTGTGTCTCTGTCTCTGTGTCACTGTCTCTGCGTCTCTGTCGCTGTGTCTCTGTCTCTATGTGTCTGTCTCTGTCTCTGTTTCTCTTTTTCTGTGTCTCGGTGTCTCTGTCCCTGTGTCTCTGTCTCTGTGTCTCTGTCTCTGTGTCTGTTTCTCTTTCTCTGTGTCTCTGTCTCTGTTTCACTTTCTCTGTGTCTCTGTCTCTGTGTCTCTGTCCCTGTGACTCCGTCTCTGTTTCTCTCTCTCTCTGTGTCTCTGTCGACGTTATCTGTCTCTGTGTCTCTGTGTCTCCGTCTCTGTGTCTCTGTCTCTGTGTCTCCGTCTCTGTGTCTCTGTCTCTGTGTTTCTGTCTCTGTGTCTCTGCCTCTGTGCCTCTGTCTCCGTCTCTGTGTCTCTGTCTCTGTGTCTCTGTCCCTGTGCCCGGTCTTCCTGTCTCTGCCCCTGTGTCTCCGTCTCTGTGTCTCCGTCTCTGTGTCTCTGTCTCTGTGTCTCTGTCTCTGTGTCTCTGTCTCTGTGTCTCTGTCTCTGTGTCTCTGTCTCTGTGTCTCTGTCTCTGTGTCTCTGTCTCTGTGTCTCTGTCTCTGTGTCTCTGTCTCTGTGTCTCTGTGTCTGTGTCTCTGTCACCGTCTCTGTGCCTCTGTTTCTATGTCTCTGTCGCTGTGTCTCCGTCTCTGCGTGTTTGTCGCTGTGTCCCTGTCCTGTGTCTCTGTCTCTGTGCCTCTGTCTCTCTGTCTCTGTCTCTGTGTCTCTGTCTCTGTGTCTCTGTCTCTGTGTCTCCGTCTCTGTGTCTCTGTCTCTGTGTCTGTGTCTCTGTCTCTGTCTCTGTGTCTCCGTCTCTGTGTCTCTGTCTCTGTGTCTCTGTCTCTGTGTCCCTGTCTCTGTGTCGCTGTCCATGTGTGTCCGTCTTTGTGTCTCTGTCACTGCGTCTCTGTCTGTATGTCTCTGTATCTCTGTCTCTGTGTCTCTGTCTCTGTGCCCCTGTCTGTACGTCTCTGTCCCTGTGTCTCCTCCTCTGTGTTTCTGTCTCTGTGTCTATGTCTCTTTGTCTCTGTCCCTGTGTCACAGTCTCTGTGTCTCCGTATTTGCGTCTCGGTCTCTGTGACTCTGTCTCTGTGTCTCTGTCCCTGTGTCCCGGTCTTCGTGTCTCTGTCCCTGTGTCTCCGTCTCTGTGTCACTGTCTCTATGTCTCTGTCTCTGTGTCTCTGTCTCTGTGTCTCTGTCGCTGTCTCGCCGTCTCTGCGTTTCTGTTTCTATGTCTTTGTCTCTGTGTCTCCGTCTCTGCGTGTTTGTCGCTGTGTCCCTGTCCTGTGTCTCTGTCTCTGTGCCTCTGTCTCTCTGTCTGTGTCTCTGTGTCTCTGTCTCTGTGTCTCCGTCACTGTGTCTCTGTCTCCGTGTCCCTGTCTCTGTGTCTCTGTCTCTGTGTCTCTGTCTCTATGTCTCTGTATGTCTGAATCTCTGCCTCTGTGTCTCTGTCTCTGTGTCTGTGTCTCTGTCTCTGTCTCTGTGTCTCCGTCTCTGTGTCTCTGTCTCAGTGTCTCTGTGTCTGTGTCTCTGTCTCTGTGTCTCTGTCTCTGTGTCTCTGTCTCTGTGTCTCTGTCTCTGTGTCTCTGTCTCAGTGTCTCTGTCTCTGTGTCTCTGTCTCTGTGTCTCTGTGTCTGTGTCTCTGTCACCGTCTCTGTGCCTCTGTTTCTATGTCTCTGTCTCTGTGTCTCCGTCTCTGCGTGTTTGTCGCTGTGTCCCTGTCCTGTGTCTCTGTCTCTGTGCCTCTGTCTCTCTGTCTCTGTCTCTGTGTCTCTGTCTCTGTGTCTCCGTCTCTGTGTCTCTGTCTCTGTGTCTGTGTCTCTGTCTCTGTCTCTGTGTCTCCGTCTCTGTGTCTCTATCTCTGTGTCTCTGTCTCTGTGTCCCTGTCTCTGTGTCGCTGTCCATGTGTGTCCGTCTTTGTGTCTCTGTCACTGCGTCTCTGTCTGTATGTCTCTGTATCTCTGTCTCTGTGTCTCTGTCTCTGTGCCCCTGTCTGTACGTCTCTGTCCCTGTGTCTCCTCCTCTGTGTCTCTGTCTCTGTGTCTATGTCTCTTTGTCTCTGTCCCTGTGTCACAGTCTCTGTGTCTCCGTATTTGCGTCTCGGTCTCTGTGACTCTGTCTCTGTGTCTCTGTCCCTGTGTCCCGGTCTTCGTGTCTCTGTCCCTGTGTCTCCGTCTCTGTGTCACTGTCTCTATGTCTCTGTCTCTGTGTCTCTGTCTCTGTGTCTCTGTCTCTGTGTCTCTGTCGCTGTCTCGCCGTCTCTGCGTTTCTGTTTCTATGTCTTTGTCTCTGTGTCTCCGTCTCTGCGTGTTTGTCGCTGTGTCCCCGTCCTGTGTCTCTGTCTCTGTGCCTCTGTCTCTCTGTCTGTGTCTCTGTGTCTCTGTCTCTGTGTCTCCGTCACTGTGTCTCTGTCTCTGTGTCCCTGTCTCTGTGTCTCTGTCTCTGTGTCTCTGTCTCTATGTCTCTGTATGTCTGTATCTCTGCCTCTGTGTCTCTGTCTCTGTCTCTGTGTCTCTGTCTCTGTGTCTCTGTCTCTGTGTCTCTGTCTCTGTGTCTGTTTCTCTTTCTCTGTGTCTCTGTCTCTGTTTCACTTTCTCTGTGTCTCTGTCTCTGTGTCTCTGTCCCTGTGACTCCGTCTCTGTTTCTCTCTCTCTCTGTGTCTCTGTCGACGTTATCTGTCTCTGTGTCTCCGTCTCTGTGTCTCTGTCTCTGTGTCTCCGTCTCTGTGTCTCTGTCTCTGTGTTTCTGTCTCTGTGTCTCTGCCTCTGTGCCTCTGTCTCCGTCTCTGTGTCTCTGTCTCTGTGTCTCTGTCCCTGTGCCCGGTCTTCCTGTCTCTGCCCCTGTGTCTCCGTCTCTGTGTCTCCGTCTCTGTGTCTCTGTCTCTGTGTCCCTGTCTGTGTGTCTCTGTCTCTGTGTCTCTGTCTCGGTGTCTCTGTCTCTGTGTCTCTGTCTCTGTGTCTCTGTCTCTGTGTCTCTGTCCCTGTGTCACAGTCTCTGTGTCTCCGTATTTGCGTCTCGGTCTCTGTGACTCTGTCTCCGTGTCTCTGTGTCTGTGTCTCTGTCTCTGTGTCTCTGTCTCTGTGTCTCTGTCTCTGTGTCTCTGTCTGTGTGTCTCTGTCTCTCTGTCTCTGTCTCTGTGTCTCTGTCTCTGTGTCACTGTCTCTGCGTCTCTGTCGCTGTGTCTCTGTCTCTATGTGTCTGTCTCTGTCTCTGTTTCTCTTTTTCTGTGTCTCTGTGTCTCTGTCCCTGTGTCTCTGTCTCTGTGTCTCTGTCTCTGTGTCTGTTTCTCTTTCTCTGTGTCTCTGTCTCTGTTTCACTTTCTCTGTGTCTCTGTCTCTGTGTCTCTGTCCCTGTGACTCCGTCTCTGTTTCTCTCTCTCTCTGTGTCTCTGTCGACGTTATCTGTCTCTGTGTCTCCGTCTCTGTGTCTCTGTCTCTGTGTCTCCGTCTCTGTGTCTCTGTCTCTGTGTTTCTGTCTCTGTGTCTCTGCCTCTGTGCCTCTGTCTCCGTCTCTGTGTCTCTGTCTCTGTGTCTCTGTCCCTGTGCCCGGTCTTCCTGTCTCTGCCCCTGTGTCTCCGTCTCTGTGTCTCCGTCTCTGTGTCTCTGTCTCTGTGTCCCTGTCTGTGTGTCTCTGTCTCTGTGTCTCTGTCTCGGTGTCTCTGTCTCTGTGTCTCTGTCTCTGTGTCTCTGTCTCTGTGTCTCTGTCTCTGTGTCTCTGTCTCTGTGTCTCTGTCTCTGTGTCTCTGTCTCTGTGTCTCTGTCTCTGTGTCTCTGTCTCTGTGTCTCTGTCTCTGTGTCTCTGTCTCTGTGTCTCTGTCTCTGTGTCTCTGTCTCTGTGTCTCTGTCTCTGTGTCTCTGTCTCTGTGTCTCTGTCTCTGTGTCTCTGTCTCTGTGTCTCTGTCTCTGTGTCTCTGTCTCTGTGTCTCTGTCTCTGTGTCTCTGTCTCTGTGTCTCTGTGTCTGTGTCTCTGTCACCGTCTCTGTGCCTCTGTTTCTATGTCTCTGTCTCTGTGTCTCCGTCTCTGCGTGTTTGTCGCTGTGTCCCTGTCCTGTGTCTCTGTCTCTGTGCCTCTGTCTCTCTGTCTCTGTCTCTGTGTCTCTGTCTCTGTGTCTCCGTCTCTGTGTCTCTGTCTCTGTGTCTGTGTCTCTGTCTCTGTCTCTGTGTCTCCGTCTCTGTGTCTCTGTCTCTGTGTCTCTGTCTCTGAGTCCCTGTCTCTGTGTCGCTGTCCATGTGTGTCCGTCTTTGTGTCTCTGTCACTGCGTCTCTGTCTGTATGTCTCTGTATCTCTGTCTCTGTGTCTCTGTCTCTGTGCCCCTGTCTGTACGTCTCTGTCCCTGTGTCTCCTCCTCTGTGTTTCTGTCTCTGTGTCTATGTCTCTTTGTCTCTGTCCCTGTGTCACAGTCTCTGTGTCTCCGTATTTGCGTCTCGGTCTCTGTGACTCTGTCTCTGTGTCTCTGTCCCTGTGTCCCGGTCTTCGTGTCTCTGTCCCTGTGTCTCCGTCTCTGTGTCACTGTCTCTATGTCTCTGTCTCTGTGTCTCTGTCTCTGTGTCTCTGTCGCTGTCTCGCCGTCTCTGCGTTTCTGTTTCTATGTCTTTGTCTCTGTGTCTCCGTCTCTGCGTGTTTGTCGCTGTGTCCCTGTCCTGTGTCTCTGTCTCTGTGCCTCTGTCTCTCTGTCTGTGTCTCTGTGTCTCTGTCTCTGTGTCTCCGTCACTGTGTCTCTGTCTCTGTGTCCCTGTCTCTGTGTCTCTGTCTCTGTGTCTCTGTCTCTATGACTCTGTATGTCTGTATCTCTGCCTCTGTGTCTCTGTCTCTGTGTCTGTGTCTCTGTCTCTGTCTCTGTGTCTCCGTCTCTGTGTCTCTGTCTCAGTGTCTCTGTGTCTGTGTCTCTGTCTCTGTGTCTCTGTCTCTGTGTCTCTGTCTCTGTGTCTCTGTCTCTGTGTCTCTGTCTCTGTGTCTCTGTCTGTGTGTCTCTGTCTCTCTGTCTCTGTCTCTGTGTCTCTGTCTCTGTGTCACTGTCTCTGCGTCTCTGTCGCTGTGTCTCTGTCTCTATGTGTCTGTCTCTGTCTCTGTTTCTCTTTTTCTGTGTCTCTGTGTCTCTGTCCCTGTGTCTCTGTCTCTGTGTCTCTGTCTCTGTGTCTGTTTCTCTTTCTCTGTGTCTCTGTCTCTGTTTCACTTTCTCTGTGTCTCTGTCTCTGTGTCTCTGTCCCTGTGACTCCGTCTCTGTTTCTCTCTCTCTCTGTGTCTCTGTCGACGTTATCTGTCTCTGTGTCTCCGTCTCTGTGTCTCTGTGTCTCCGTCTCTGTGTCTCTGTGTCTCCGTCTCTGTGTCTCTGTCTCTGTGTTTCTGTCTCTGTGTCTCTGCCTCTGTGCCTCTGTCTCCGTCTCTGTGTCTCTGTCTCTGTGTCTCTGTCCCTGTGCCCGGTCTTCCTGTCTCTGCCCCTGTGTCTCCGTCTCTGTGTCTCCGTCTCTGTGTCTCTGTCTCTGTGTCCCTGTCTGTGTGTCTCTGTCTCTGTGTCTCTGTCTCGGTGTCTCTGTCTCTGTGTCTCTGTCTCTGTGTCTCTGTCTCTGTGTCTCTGTCTCTGTGTCTCTGTCTCTGTGTCTCTGTCTCTGTGTCTCTGTCTCTGTGTCTCTGTCTCTGTGTCTCTGTCTCTGTGTCTCTGTCTCTGTGTCTCTGTCTCTGTGTCTCTGTCTCTGTGTCTCTGTCTCTGTGTCTCTGTCTCTGTGTCTCTGTCTCTGTGTCTCTGTCTCTGTGTCTCTGTCTCTGTGTCTCTGTCTCTGTGTCTCTGTCTCTGTGTCTCTGTCTCTGTGTCTCTGTCTCTGTGTCTCTGTCTCTGTGTCTCTGTCTCTGTGTCTCTGTCTCTGTGTCTCTGTCTCTGTGTCTCTGTCTCTGTGTCTCTGTCTCTGTGTCTCTGTCTCTGTGTCTCTGTGTCTGTGTCTCTGTCACCGTCTCTGTGCCTCTGTTTCTATGTCTCTGTCTCTGTGTCTCCGTCTCTGCGTGTTTGTCGCTGTGTCCCTGTCCTGTGTCTCTGTCTCTGTGCCTCTGTCTCTCTGTCTCTGTCTCTGTGTCTCTGTCTCTGTGTCTCCGTCTCTGTGTCTCTGTCTCTGTGTCTGTGTCTCTGTCTCTGTCTCTGTGTCTCCGTCTCTGTGTCTCTGTCTCTGTGTCTCTGTCTCTGTGTCCCTGTCTCTGTGTCGCTGTCCATGTGTGTCCGTCTTTGTGTCTCTGTCACTGCGGCTCTGTCTGTATGTCTCTGCATCTCTGTCTCTGTGTCTCTGTCTCTGTGCCCCTGTCTGTACGTCTCTGTCCCTGTGTCTCCTCCTCTGTGTCTCTGTCTCTGTGTCTATGTCTCTTTGTCTCTGTCCCTGTGTCACAGTCTCTGTGTCTCCGTATTTGCGTCTCGGTCTCTGTGACTCTGTCTCCGTGTCTCTGTGTCTGTGTCTCTGTCTCTGTGTCTCTGTCTCTGTGTCTCTGTCTCTGTGTCTCTGTCTGTGTGTCTCTGTCTCTCTGTCTCTGTCTCTGTGTCTCTGTCTCTGTGTCACTGTCTCTGCGTCTCTGTCGCTGTGTCTCTGTCTCTATGTCTCTGTCTCTGTCTCTGTTTCTCTTTTTCTGTGTCTCTGTGTCTCTGTCCCTGTGTCTCTGTCTCTGTGTCTCTGTCTCTGTGTCTGTTTCTCTTTCCCTGTGTCTCTGTCTCTGTTTCACTTTCTCTGTGTCTCTGTCTCTGTGTCTCTGTCCCTGTGTCTCCGTCTCTGTTTCTCTCTCTCTCTGTGTCTCTGTCGACGTTATCTGTCTCTGTGTCTCTGTCTCTGTGTCTGTGTCTCTGTGTCTCCGTCTCTGTGCCTCTGTCTCTGTCTCTGAGTCTCTGTCTCTGTGTCTCTGTCTATGTGTCTCTGTCTCTATGTCTCTGTCTCTGTGTCTCCGTGTCTGTGTTTCAGTCTCTGTGTCTCTGTCTCTGTGCCTCTGTCTCTGTCTCTGTTTCTCTTTCTCTGCGTCTCTGTCTCTGTGTCTCTGTCTCTGTGTCTCTGTCCCTGTGTCTCCCACTTCGTGTCTCCGTCCCTGTATCTCTGTCACTGTGTCTCTGTCTCTGTGTCTCTGTCTCTGTCTCTGTGTCTCTGTCTCTGTGTCTCTGCCTCTGTCTCTGAGACTCTGTCTCTGTGCATATGTCTATGTGTCTCTGTCTCTATGTCTCTGTCTCTGTCTCTGTTTTTCTTTCTCTGTGTCTCTGTCTCTGTGTCTCTGCCTCTGTGTCTCTGTCTCTGTGTCTCTGTCTCTGTGTCTCTGTCTCTGTGTCTCTGTCACTGTGTCTCGGTCTCTGTGTCTCCGTCTCTGTGTCCCTGTCTCTGTGTTTCTGTCTCTGTGTCTCTGTCACTGTGTCTCTGTCCCTGTGTCTCCGACTCTGTGTCACTGTCTCTATGTCTGTGCCTCTGTGTCTCTGTGTCTGTGTCTCTGTCACCGTCTCTATGCCTCTGTTTCTATGTCTCTGTCTCTGGGTCTCTGTCTCTGTGTCTCTGTCTCTGTGTCCCTGTCTCTGTGTCTCTGTCACTGTGTCTCTGTCTCTGCGTCTCTGTCTCTGTGTATCAGTCTCTGTGTCTCTGTCTCTGTGTCTCTGTATCCATGTCTCTGTCTCTGTCTCTGTCTCTGTGTCTCTGTCTCTGTGTCTCTGTCCCTGTGCCCGGTCATCCTGTCTTTGTCCCTGTGTCTCCGTCTCTGTGTCTCCGTCTCTGTGTCTCTGTCTCTGTGTCTCCGCCTCTGTGTCTCTGTCTCTGTGTCCCTGTCTCTGTGTCTCTGTCTCTGTGTCTCTGTCTCTATGTCTCTGTATGTCTGTATCTCTGCCTCTGTGTCTCTGTCTCTGTGTCTGTGTCTCTGTCTCTGTCTCTGTGTCTCTGTCTCTGAGTCTTTGCCTCTATGTCCCTGTCTCTGTATCTCTGTCCCTATGTCTCCGTCTCTGTGGCTCTGTCTCTGTGTCTCTGTCTCTGTGTCTCTGTCTCTGTGTGTGTGTCTCTGTGTGTGTGTCTCTGTCTCTGAGTCTCTGTCTCTGTGTCTCTGTCTCTGTCTCTGTCTCTGTTTCTCTTTCTCTGTGCCTCTGTCTCTGTGTCTCTGTCTCTGTGTCTCTGTCTCTGTGTCTCTGTCTCTGTGTCTCTGTCTCTGTGTCTCTGTCTCTGTGTCTCTGTCTCTGTGTCTCTGTCTCTGTGTCTCTGTCTCTGTGTCTCTGTCTCTGTGTCCCTGTCTCTGTGTCTCTGTCACTGTGTCTCTGTCTCTGTGTCTCTGTTTCTATGTCTCTGTCTCTGGGTCCCTGTCTCTGTGTCTCTGTCTCTGTGTCCCTGTCTCTGTGTCTCTGTCACTGTGTCTCGGTCTCTGTGTCTCCGTCTCTGTGTCCCTGTCTCTGTGTTTCTGTCTCTGTGTCTCTGTCACTGTGTCTCCGTCTTCGTGTCTCTGTCCCTGTGTCTCCTCCTCTGTGTCTCTGTCTCTGTGTCTATGTCTCTTTGTCTCTGTCCCTGTGTCACAGTCTCTGTGTCTCCGTATTTGCGTCTCGGTCTCTGTGACTCTGTCTCCGTGTCTCTGTGTCTGTGTCTCTGTCTCTGTGTCTCTGTCTCTGTGTCTCTGTTTGTGTGTCTCTGTCTCTCTGTCTCTGTCTCTGAGTCTCTGTCTCTGTGTCACTGTCTCTGCGTCTCTGTCGCTGTGTCTCTGTCTCTATGTCTCTGTCTCTGTCTCTGTTTCTCTTTTTCTGTGTCTCTGTGTCTCTGTCCCTGTGTCTCTGTCTCTGTGTCTCTGTCTCTGTGTCTGTTTCTCTTTCCCTGTGTCTCTGTCTCTGTTTCACTTTCTCTGTGTCTCTGTCTCTGTGTCTCTGTCCCTGTGTCTCCGTCTCTGTTTCTCTCTCTCTCTGTGTCTCTGTCGACGTTATCTGTCTCTGTGTCTCTGTCTCTGTGTCTCTGTCTCTGTGTCTCTGTCTCTGTGTCTCTGTCTCTGTGTCTCTGTCTCTGTGTCTCTGTCTCTGTGTCTCTGTCTCTGTGTCTCTGTCTCTGTGTCTCTGTCTCTGTGTCTCTGTCTCTGTGTCTCTGTCTCTGTCTCTGTGTCTCTGCCTCTGTGTCTCTGTATCTCTGTCTCTTTGTCTCTGTCTCTGTGTCTCTGCCTCTGTGTCTCCGTCTCTGTGTTTCTGTCTCTGTGTCTCTGCCTCTGTGCCTCTGTCTCCGTCTCTGTGTCTCTGTCTCTGTGTCTCTGTTTGTGTGTCTCTGTCTCTCTGTCTCTGTCTCTGAGTCTCTGTCTCTGTGTCACTGTCTCTGCGTCTCTGTCGCTGTGTATCTGTCTCTGTGTCTCTGTCTCTGTCTCTCTGTCTCTGTGTCCCTGCCGCTGTGTCTCTGTCTCGGTGTCTCTGTCCCTGTGTCTCCTTCTCCGTGTTACTGTCTCTCTGTCTCTGTCTCTGTGTCTCTGTCTACGTCTCTGTGTCTGTGTCTCTGTGTCTCCGTCTCTGTGCCCCTGTCTCTGTCTCTGAGTCTCTGTCTCTGTGTCTCTGTCTATGTGTCTCTGTCTCTATGTCTCTGTCTCTGTGTCTCCGTGTCTGTGTTTCAGTCTCTGTGTCTCTGTCTCTGTGCCTCTGTCTCTGTCTCTGTTTCTCTTTCTCTGCGTCTCTGTCTCTGTGTCTCTGTCTCTGTGTCTCTGTCCCTGTGTCTCCCACTTCGTGTCTCCGTCCCTGTATCTCTGTCACTGTGTCTCTGTCTCTGTGTCTCTGTCTCTGTCTCTGTGTCTCTGTCTCTGTGTCTCTGCCTCTGTCTCTGAGACTCCGTCTCTGTGCAAATGTCTATGTGTCTCTGTCTCTATGTCTCTGTCTCTGTCTCTGTTTCTCTTTCTCTGTGTCTCTGTCTCTGTGTCTCTGCCTCTGTGTCTCTGTCTCTGTGTCTCTGTCTCTGTGTCTCTGTCTCTGTGTCTCTGTCACTGTGTCTCGGTCTCTGTGTCTCCGTCTCTGTGTCCCTGTCTCTGTGTTCCTGTCTCTGTGTCTCTGTCACTGTGTCTCCGTCTTCGTGTCTCTGTCCCTGTGTCTCCGACTCTGTGTCACTGTCTCTATGTCTGTGCCTCTGTGTCTCTGTGTCTGTGTCTCTGTCACCGTCTCTATGCCTCTGTTTCTATGTCTCTGTCTCTGGGTCTCTGTCTCTGTGTCTCTGTCTCTGTGTCCCTGTCTCTGTGTCTCTGTCACTGTGTCTCTGTCTCTGCGTCTCTGTCTCTGTGTATCAGTCTCTGTGTCTCTGTCTCTGTGTCTCTGTATCCATGTCTCTGTCTCTGTGTCTCTGTCCCTGTGCCCGGTCATCCTGTCTTTGTCCTTGTGTCTCCGTCTCTGTGTCTCCGTCTCTGTGTCTCTGTCTCTGTGTCTCCGCCTCTGTGTCTCTGTCTCTGTGTCCCTGTCTCTGTGTCTCTGTCTCTGTGTCTCTGTCTCTATGTCTCTGTATGTCTGTATCTCTGCCTCTGTGTCTCTGTCTCTGTGTCTGTGTCTCTGTCTCTGTCTCTGTGTCTCTGTCTCTGAGTCTTTGCCTCTATGTCCCTGTCTCTGTATCTCTGTCCCTATGTCTCCGTCTCTGTGGCTCTGTCTCTGTGTCTCTGTCTCTGTGTCTCTGTCTCTGTGTGTGTGTCTCTGTATCTGTCCCTGTGTGTGTGTCTCTGTCTCTGAGTCTCTGTCTCTGTGTCTCTGTCTCTGTCTCTGTCTCTGTTTCTCTTTCTCTGTGCCTCTGTCTCTGTGTCTCTGTCCCTGTGTCTCCGTATCTGTGTCACTGTATCTATGTCTGTGCCTCTGTGTCTCTGTGTCTGTGTCTCTGTCACCGTCTCTGTGCCTCTGTTTCTATGTCTCTGTCTCTGTGTCTCTGTCTCTGTGTCTCTGTCTCTGTGTCTCTGTCTCTGTGTCTCTGTCTCTGTGTCTCTGTCTCTGTGTCTCTGTCTGTGTGTCTCTGTCTCTCTGTCTCTGTCTCTGTGTCTCTGTCTCTGTGTCACTGTCTCTGCGTCTCTGTCGCTGTGTCTCTGTCTCTATGTCTCTGTCTCTGTCTCTGTTTCTCTTTTTCTGTGTCTCTGTGTCTCTGTCCCTGTGTCTCTGTCTCTGTGTCTCTGTCTCTGTGTCTGTTTCTCTTTCTCTGTGTCTCTGTCTCTGTTTCACTTTCTCTGTGTCTCTGTCTCTGTGTCTCTGTCCCTGTGTCTCCGTCTCTGTTTCTCTCTCTCTCTGTGTCTCTGTCTCTGTGTCTCTGTCTCTGTGTCTCTGTCTCTGTGTCTCTGTCTCTGTGTCTCTGTCTCTGTGTCTCTGTCTCTGTCTCTGTGTCTCTGCCTCTGTGTCTCTGTATCTCTGTCTCTTTGTCTCTGTCTCTGTGTCTCTGCCTCTGTGTCTCCGTCTCTGTGTTTCTGTCTCTGTGTCTCTGTCTCTGTGCCTCTGTCTCCGTCTCTGTGTCTCTGTCTCTGTGTCTCTGTCGCTGTCTCGCCGTCTCTGCGTTTCTGTCTCTGTGTCTCTGTCTCTGTGTCTCCGTCTCTATGTCTATGTCTCTGTGTCTCTGTCTCTCTGTTTCTGTCTCTGTGTCTCTGCCTCCGTGTCTCTGTCTCTGTGTCCCTGTCTCTGTGTTTCTGTCTTTATGTCTCTGTCTCTGTGTCTCTGTCTCTGAGAATCTGTCTCTGTGTCTCTGTCTCTGTCTCTGTCTCTGTGTCTCTGTCTCTGTGTCTCGGTCTCTGTGTCTCCGTCTCTGTGTCCCTGTCTCCGTGTTTCTGTCTCTGTGTCTCCGTCTCTGTGTCTCTGTCTCTGTGTCCCTGTCTCTGTGTCTCTGTCTCTGTGTCCCTGTCTCTGTGTCTCTGTCTCTGTCTCTGTCCCTGTGTCTCCGTCTTCGTGTCTCTGTCCCTGTATCTCTGTCACTCTGTCTCTGTCTCTGTGTCTCTGTCTCTGTGTCTCTGTCTCTGTGTCTCTGTCACTGTGTCTCGGTCTCTGTGTCTCCGTCTCTGTGTCCCTGTCTCTGTGTTCCTGTCTCTGTGTCTCTGTCACTGTGTCTCCGTCTTCGTGTCTCTGTCCCTGTGTCTCCGACTCTGTGTCACTGTCTCTATGTCTGTGCCTCTGTGTCTCTGTGTCTGTGTCTCTGTCACCGTCTCTATGCCTCTGTTTCTATGTCTCTGTCTCTGGGTCTCTGTCTCTGTGTCTCTGTCTCTGTGTCCCTGTCTCTGTGTCTCTGTCACTGTGTCTCTGTCTCTGCGTCTCTGTCTCTGTGTATCAGTCTCTGTGTCTCTGTCTCTGTGTCTCTGTATCCATGTCTCTGTCTCTGTGTCTCTGTCCCTGTGCCCGGTCATCCTGTCTTTGTCCTTGTGTCTCCGTCTCTGTGTCTCCGTCTCTGTGTCTCTGTCTCTGTGTCTCCGCCTCTGTGTCTCTGTCTCTGTGTCCCTGTCTCTGTGTCTCTGTCTCTGTGTCTCTGTCTCTATGTCTCTGTATGTCTGTATCTCTGCCTCTGTGTCTCTGTCTCTGTGTCTGTGTCTCTGTCTCTGTCTCTGTGTCTCTGTCTCTGAGTCTTTGCCTCTATGTCCCTGTCTCTGTATCTCTGTCCCTATGTCTCCGTCTCTGTGGCTCTGTCTCTGTGTCTCTGTCTCTGTGTCTCTGTCTCTGTGTGTGTGTCTCTGTATCTGTCCCTGTGTGTGTGTCTCTGTCTCTGAGTCTCTGTCTCTGTGTCTCTGTCTCTGTCTCTGTCTCTGTTTCTCTTTCTCTGTGCCTCTGTCTCTGTGTCTCTGTCCCTGTGTCTCCGTATCTGTGTCACTGTATCTATGTCTGTGCCTCTGTGTCTCTGTGTCTGTGTCTCTGTCACCGTCTCTGTGCCTCTGTTTCTATGTCTCTGTCTCTGTGTCTCTGTCTCTGTGTCTCTGTCTCTGTGTCTCTGTCTCTGTGTCTCTGTCTCTGTGTCTCTGTCTCTGTGTCTCTGTCTGTGTGTCTCTGTCTCTCTGTCTCTGTCTCTGTGTCTCTGTCTCTGTGTCACTGTCTCTGCGTCTCTGTCGCTGTGTCTCTGTCTCTATGTCTCTGTCTCTGTCTCTGTTTCTCTTTTTCTGTGTCTCTGTGTCTCTGTCCCTGTGTCTCTGTCTCTGTGTCTCTGTCTCTGTGTCTGTTTCTCTTTCTCTGTGTCTCTGTCTCTGTTTCACTTTCTCTGTGTCTCTGTCTCTGTGTCTCTGTCCCTGTGTCTCCGTCTCTGTTTCTCTCTCTCTCTGTGTCTCTGTCTCTGTGTCTCTGTCTCTGTGTCTCTGTCTCTGTGTCTCTGTCTCTGTGTCTCTGTCTCTGTGTCTCTGTCTCTGTGTCTCTGTCTCTGTCTCTGTGTCTCTGCCTCTGTGTCTCTGTATCTCTGTCTCTTTGTCTCTGTCTCTGTGTCTCTGCCTCTGTGTCTCCGTCTCTGTGTTTCTGTCTCTGTGTCTCTGTCTCTGTGCCTCTGTCTCCGTCTCTGTGTCTCTGTCTCTGTGTCTCTGTCGCTGTCTCGCCGTCTCTGCGTTTCTGTCTCTGTGTCTCTGTCTCTGTGTCTCCGTCTCTATGTCTATGTCTCTGTGTCTCTGTCTCTCTGTTTCTGTCTCTGTGTCTCTGCCTCCGTGTCTCTGTCTCTGTGTCCCTGTCTCTGTGTTTCTGTCTTTATGTCTCTGTCTCTGTGTCTCTGTCTCTGAGAATCTGTCTCTGTGTCTCTGTCTCTGTCTCTGTCTCTGTGTCTCTCTCTCTGTGTCTCGGTCTCTGTGTCTCCGTCTCTGTGTCCCTGTCTCCGTGTTTCTGTCTCTGTGTCTCCGTCTCTGTGTCTCTGTCTCTGTGTCCCTGTCTCTGTGTCTCTGTCTCTGTGTCCCTGTCTCTGTGTCTCTGTCTCTGTCTCTGTCCCTGTGTCTCCGTCTTCGTGTCTCTGTCCCTGTATCTCTGTCACTCTGTCTCTGTCTCTGTGTCTCTGTCTCTGTGTCTCTGTCTCTGTGTCTCTGTCACTGTGTCTCTGTCCCTGTGTCTCCGTATCTGTGTCACTGTATCTATGTCTGTGCCTCTGTGTCTCTGTGTCTGTGTCTCTGTCACCGTCTCTGTGCCTCTGTTTCTATGTCTCTGTCTCTGTGTCTCTGTCTCTGTGTCTCTGTCTCTGTGTCTCTGTCTCTGTGTCTCTGTCTCTGTGTCTCTGTCTGTGTGTCTCTGTCTCTCTGTCTCTGTCTCTGTGTCTCTGTCTCTGTGTCACTGTCTCTGCGTCTCTGTCGCTGTGTCTCTGTCTCTATGTCTCTGTCTCTGTCTCTGTTTCTCTTTTTCTGTGTCTCTGTGTCTCTGTCCCTGTGTCTCTGTCTCTGTGTCTCTGTCTCTGTGTCTGTTTCTCTTTCTCTGTGTCTCTGTCTCTGTTTCACTTTCTCTGTGTCTCTGTCTCTGTGTCTCTGTCCCTGTGTCTCCGTCTCTGTTTCTCTCTCTCTCTGTGTCTCTGTCTCTGTGTCTCTGTCTCTGTGTCTCTGTCTCTGTGTCTCTGTCTCTGTGTCTCTGTCTCTGTGTCTCTGTCTCTGTCTCTGTGTCTCTGCCTCTGTGTCTCTGTATCTCTGTCTCTTTGTCTCTGTCTCTGTGTCTCTGCCTCTGTGTCTCCGTCTCTGTGTTTCTGTCTCTGTGTCTCTGTCTCTGTGCCTCTGTCTCCGTCTCTGTGTCTCTGTCTCTGTGTCTCTGTCGCTGTCTCGCCGTCTCTGCGTTTCTGTCTCTGTGTCTCTGTCTCTGTGTCTCCGTCTCTATGTCTATGTCTCTGTGTCTCTGTCTCTCTGTTTCTGTCTCTGTGTCTCTGCCTCCGTGTCTCTGTCTCTGTGTCCCTGTCTCTGTGTTTCTGTCTTTATGTCTCTGTCTCTGTGTCTCTGTCTCTGAGAATCTGTCTCTGTGTCTCTGTCTCTGTCTCTGTCTCTGTGTCTCTCTCTCTGTGTCTCGGTCTCTGTGTCTCCGTCTCTGTGTCCCTGTCTCCGTGTTTCTGTCTCTGTGTCTCCGTCTCTGTGTCTCTGTCTCTGTGTCCCTGTCTCTGTGTCTCTGTCTCTGTGTCCCTGTCTCTGTGTCTCTGTCTCTGTCTCTGTCCCTGTGTCTCCGTCTTCGTGTCTCTGTCCCTGTATCTCTGTCACTCTGTCTCTGTCTCTGTGTCTCTGTCTCTGTCTGTGTGTCTCTGTCTCTGTGTCTCTATCTCTGTGTCTCTGTCTCTGTCTCTGAGTCTCTGTCTCTGTGCATCTGTCTATGTGTCTCTGTCTCTGTGCCCCTGTCTGTACGTCTCTGTCCCTGTGTCTCCTCCTCTGTGTCTCTGTCTCTGTGTCTATGTCTCTTTGTCTCTGTCCCTGTGTCACAGTCTCTGTGTCTCCGTATTTGCGTCTCGGTCTCTGTGACTCTGTCTCCGTGTCTCTGTGTCTGTGTCTCTGTCTCTGTGTCTCTGTCTCTGTGTCTCTGTCTCTGTGTCTCTGTCTGTGTGTCTCTGTCTCTCTGTCTCTGTCTCTGTGTCTCTGTCTCTGTGTCACTGTCTCTGCGTCTCTGTCGCTGTGTCTCTGTCTCTATGTCTCTGTCTCTGTCTCTGTTTCTCTTTTTCTGTGTCTCTGTGTCTCTGTCCCTGTGTCTCTGTCTCTGTGTCTCTGTCCCTGTGTCTCCCACTTCGTGTCTCCGTCCCTGTATCTCTGTCACTGTGTCTCTGTCTCTGTGTCTCTGTCTCTGTCTCTGTGTCTCTGTCTCTGTGTCTCTGCCTCTGTCTCTGAGACTCTGTCTCTGTGCATATGTCTATGTGTCTCTGTCTCTATGTCTCTGTCTCTGTCTCTGTTTTTCTTTCTCTGTGTCTCTGTCTCTGTGTCTCTGCCTCTGTGTCTCTGTCTCTGTGTCTCTGTCTCTGTGTCTCTGTCTCTGTGTCTCTGTCACTGTGTCTCGGTCTCTGTGTCTCCGTCTCTGTGTCCCTGTCTCTGTGTTTCTGTCTCTGTGTCTCTGTCACTGTGTCTCCGTCTTCGTGTCTCTGTCCCTGTGTCTCCGACTCTGTGTCACTGTCTCTATGTCTGTGCCTCTGTGTCTCTGTGTCTGTGTCTCTGTCACCGTCTCTATGCCTCTGTTTCTATGTCTCTGTCTCTGGGTCTCTGTCTCTGTGTCTCTGTCTCTGTGTCCCTGTCTCTGTGTCTCTGTCACTGTGTCTCTGTCTCTGCGTCTCTGTCTCTGTGTATCAGTCTCTGTGTCTCTGTCTCTGTGTCTCTGTATCCATGTCTCTGTCTCTGTCTCTGTCTCTGTGTCTCTGTCTCTGTGTCTCTGTCCCTGTGCCCGGTCATCCTGTCTTTGTCCCTGTGTCTCCGTCTCTGTGTCTCCGTCTCTGTGTCTCTGTCTCTGTGTCTCCGCCTCTGTGTCTCTGTCTCTGTGTCCCTGTCTCTGTGTCTCTGTCTCTGTGTCTCTGTCTCTATGTCTCTGTATGTCTGTATCTCTGCCTCTGTGTCTCTGTCTCTGTGTCTGTGTCTCTGTCTCTGTCTCTGTGTCTCTGTCTCTGAGTCTTTGCCTCTATGTCCCTGTCTCTGTATCTCTGTCCCTATGTCTCCGTCTCTGTGGCTCTGTCTCTGTGTCTCTGTCTCTGTGTCTCTGTCTCTGTGTGTGTGTCTCTGTATCTGTCCCTGTGTGTGTGTCTCTGTCTCTGAGTCTCTGTCTCTGTGTCTCTGTCTCTGTCTCTGTCTCTGTTTCTCTTTCTCTGTGCCTCTGTCTCTGTGTCTCTGTCTCTGTGTCTCTGTCTCTGTGTCTCTGTCTCTGTGTCTCTGTCTCTGTGCCCCTGTCTCTGGGTCTCTGTCTCTGTGTCTCTGTCTCTGTGTCCCTGTCTCTGTGTTTCTGTCTCTGTGTCTCTGTCACTGTGTCTCCGTCTTCGTGTCTCTGTCCCTGTGTCTCCGACTCTGGGTCACTGTCTCTATGTCTGTGCCTCTGTGTCTCTGTGTCTGTGTCTCTGTCACCGTCTCTATGCCTCTGTTTCTATGTCTCTGTCTCTGGGTCTCTGTCTCTGTGTCTCTGTCTCTGTGTCTCTGTCTCTGTGTCTCTGTCTCTGTGTCTCTGTCTCTGTGTCTCTGTCTCTGTGTCTCTGTCTCTGTGTCTCTGTCTCTGTGTCTCTGTCTCTGTGTCTCTGTCTCTGTGTCCCTGTCTCTGTGACGCTGTCACTGTGTCTCTGTCTCTGTGTCTCTGTTTCTATGTCTCTGTCTCTATGTCTCTGTCTCTGGGTCTCTGTCTCTGTGTCTCTGTCTCTGTGTCCCTGTCTCTGTGTCTCTGTCACTGTGTCTCGGTCTCTGTGTCTCCGTCTCTGTGGCCCTGTCTCTGTGTTTCTGTCTCTGTGTCTCTGTCACTGTATCTCCGTCTTCGTGTCTCTGTCCCTGTGTCTCCTCCTCTGTGTCTCTGTCTCTGTGTCTATGTCTCTTTGTCTCTGTCCCTGTGTCACAGTCTCTGTGTCTCCGTATTTGCGTCTCGGTCTCTGTGACTCTGTCTCCGTGTCTCTGTGTCTGTGTCTCTGTCTCTGTGTCTCTGTCTCTGTGTCTCTGTCTCTGTGTCTCTGTTTGTGTGTCTCTGTCTCTCTGTCTCTGTCTCTGAGTCTCTGTCTCTGTGTCACTGTCTCTGCGTCTCTGTCGCTGTGTCTCTGTCTCTATGTCTCTGTCTCTGTCTCTGTTTCTCTTTTTCTGTGTCTCTGTGTCTGTGTCTCTGTCTCTGTGTCTCTGTTTGTGTGTCTCTGTCTCTCTGTCTCTGTCTCTGAGTCTCTGTCTCTGTGTCACTGTCTCTGCGTCTCTGTCGCTGTGTCTCTGTCTCTATGTCTCTGTCTCTGTCTCTGTTTCTCTTTTTCTGTGTCTCTGTGTCTCTGTCCCTGTGTCTCTGTCTCTGTGTCTCTGTCTCTGTGTCTGTTTCTCTTTCCCTGTGTCTCTGTCTCTGTTTCACTTTCTCTGTGTCTCTGTCTCTGTGTCTCTGTCCCTGTGTCTCCGTCTCTGTTTCTCTCTCTCTCTGTGTCTCTGTCGACGTTATCTGTCTCTGTGTCTCTGTCTCTGTGTCTCTGTCTCTGTGTCTCTGTCTCTGTGTCTCTGTCTCTGTCTCTGTGTCTCTGCCTCTGTGTCTCTGTATCTCTGTCTCTTTGTCTCTGTCTCTGTGTCTCTGCCTCTGTGTCTCCGTCTCTGTGTTTCTGTCTCTGTGTCTCTGCCTCTGTGCCTCTGTCTCCGTCTCTGTGTCTCTGTCTCTGTGCCTCTGTCCCTGTGCCCGGTCTTCCTGTCTCTGTCCCTGTGTCTCCGTCTCTGTGTCTCCGTCTCTGTGTCTCTGTCTCTGTGTCCCTGTCTCTGTGTCTCTGTCTCTGTGTCTCTGTCTCGGTGTCTCTGTCTCTGTGTCTCTGTCTCTGTGTCTCTGTCTCTGTGTCTATGTCTCTGTGTCTCTGTCTCTGTGTCTCTGTCTCTGTGTCTCTGTCTCTGTGTCTCTGTCTCTGTGTCTCTGTCTCTGTGTCTCTGTCTCTGTGTCTCTGTCTCTGTGTCTCTGTCTCTGTGTCTCTGTCTCTGTCTCTGTGTCTCTGCCTCTGTGTCTCTGTATCTCTGTCTCTTTGTCTCTGTCTCTGTGTCTCTGCCTCTGTGTCTCCGTCTCTGTGTTTCTGTCTCTGTGTCTCTGCCTCTGTGCCTCTGTCTCCGTCTCTGTGTCTCTGTCTCTGTGCCTCTGTCCCTGTGCCCGGTCTTCCTGTCTCTGTCCCTGTGTCTCCGTCTCTGTGTCTCCGTCTCTGTGTCTCTGTCTCTGTATCCCTGTCTCTGTGTCTCTGTCTCTGTGTCTCTGTCTCGGTGTCTCTGTCTCTGTGTCTCTGTCTCTGTGTCTCTGTCTCTGTGTCTCTGTCTCTGTGTCTCTGTCTCTGTGTCTCTGTCTCTGTGTCTCTGTCTCTGTGTCTCTGTCTCTGTGTCTCTGTCTCTGTGTCTCTGTCTCTGTGTCTCTGTCTCTGTGTCTCTGTCTCTGTGTCTCTGTCTCTGTGTCTCTGTCTCTCTGTCTCTGTCTCTGTGTCTCTGTCTCTGTGTCACTGTCTCTGCGTCTCTGTCGCTGTGTCACTGTCTCTATGTCTCTGTCTCTGTCTCTGTCTCTGTTTCTCTTTTTCTGTGTCTCTGTGTCTCTGTCCCTGTGTCTCTGTCTCTGTGTCTCTGTCTCTGTGTCTGTTTCTCTTTCTCTGTGTCTCTGTCTCTGTTTCACTTTCTCTGTGTCTCTGTCTCTGTGTCTCTGTCCCTGTGTCTCCGTCTCTGTTTCTCTCTCTCTCTGTGTCTCTGTCGACGTTATCTGTCTCTGTGTCTCTGTCTCTGTGTCTCTGTCCATTTGTGTCCGTCTCTGTGTCTCTGTCTCTCTCTCACTCTGTATCCCTGTCTCCGTGTCTCTGTCTCTGTGTCTCTGTCTATGTGTCTCTGTCTCTATGTCTCTGTCTCTGTCTCTGTTTCTCTTTCTCTGTGTCTCTGTGTCTCTGTCTCTGTGTCTCCGCCTCTGTGTCTCTGTATCTCTGTCTCTTTGTCTCTGTCTCTGTGTCTCCGCCTCTGTGTCTCTGTATCTCTGTCTCTTTGTCTCTGTCTCTGTGTCTCTGCCTCTGTGTCTCCGTCTCTGTGTTTCTGTCTCTGTGTCTCTGTCTCTGTGCCTCTGTCTCCGTCTCTGTGTCTCTGTCTCTGTGTCTCTGTCGCTGTGTCGCCGTCTCTGCGATTCTGTCTCTGTGTCCCTGTCTCTGTGTCTTCGACTCTATGTCTATGTCTCTGTGTCTCTGTCTCTCTGTTTCTGTCTCTGTGTCTCTGCCTCCGTGTCTCTGTCTCTGTGTCCCTGTCTCTGTGTTTCTGTCTTTATGTCTCTGTCTCTGTGTCTCTGTCTCTGTCTCTGTCTCTGTGTCTCTGTCTCTGTGTCTCGGTCTCTGTTTCTCCGTCTCTGTGTCCCTGTCTCTGTGTTTCTGTCTCTGTGTCCCTGTCTCAGTGTCTCTGTCTCCGTGTCCCTGTCTCTTTGTCTCTGTCTCCGTCCCTGTGTCTCCGTCTCTGTGTTTCTGTCTCTGTGTCTCCGTCTCTGTGTATCTGTCTCTGTGTCTCTGTCTCTGTCTCTCTGTCTCTGTGTCCCTGCCGCTGTGTCTCTGTCTCTGTGACTCTGTCTCGGTGTCTCTGTCCCTGTGTCTCCTTCTCCGTGTTACTGTCTCTCTGTCTCTGTCTCTGTGTCTCTGTCTACGTCTCTGTGTCTGTGTCTCTGTGTCTCCGTCTCTGTGCCTCTGTCTCTGTCTCTGAGTCTCTGTCTCTGTGTCTCTGTCTATGTGTCTCCGTCTCTATGTCTCTGTCTCTGTGTCTCCGTGTCTGTGTTTCAGTCTCTGTGTCTCTGTCTCTGTGCCTCTGTCTCTGTCTCTGTTTCTCTTTCTCTGCGTCTCTGTCTCTGTGTCTCTGTCTCTGTGTCTCTGTCCCTGTGTCTCCCACTTCGTGTCTCCGTCCCTGTATCTCTGTCACTGTGTCTCTGTCTCTGTGTCTCTGTCTCTGTCTCTGTGTCTCTGTCTCTGTGTCTCTGCCTCTGTCTCTGAGACTCTGTCTCTGTGCATATGTCTATGTGTCTCTGTCTCTATGTCTCTGTCTCTGTCTCTGTTTCTCTTTCTCTGTGTCTCTGTCTCTGTGTCTCTGCCTCTGTGTCTCTGTCTCTGTGTCTCTGTCTCTGTGTCTCTGTCTCTGTGTCTCTGTCACTGTGTCTCGGTCTCTGTGTCTCCGTCTCTGTGTCCCTGTCTCTGTGTTTCTGTCTCTGTGTCTCTGTCACTGTGTCTCCGTCTTCGTGTCTCTGTCCCTGTGTCTCCGACTCTGTGTCACTGTCTCTATGTCTGTGCCTCTGTGTCTCTGTGTCTGTGTCTCTGTCACCGTCTCTATGCCTCTGTTTCTATGTCTCTGTCTCTGGGTCTCTGTCTCTGTGTCTCTGTCTCTGTGTCCCTGTCTCTGTGTCTCTGTCACTGTGTCTCTGTCTCTGCGTCTCTGTCTCTGTGTATCAGTCTCTGTGTCTCTGTCTCTGTGTCTCTGTATCCATGTCTCTGTCTCTGTGTCTCTGTCCCTGTGCCCGGTCATCCTGTCTTTGTCCCTGTGTCTCCGTCTCTGTGTCTCCGTCTCTGTGTCTCTGTCTCTGTGTCTCCGCCTCTGTGTCTCTGTCTCTGTGTCCCTGTCTCTGTGTCTCTGTCTCTGTGTCTCTGTCTCTATGTCTCCGTATGTCTGTATCTCTGCCTCTGTGTCTCTGTCTCTGTGTCTGTGTCTCTGTCTCTGTCTCTGTGTCTCTGTCTCTGAGTCTTTGCCTCTATGTCCCTGTCTCTGTATCTCTGTCCCTATGTCTCCGTCTCTGTGGCTCTGTCTCTGTGTCTCTGTCTCTGTGTCTCTGTCTCTGTGTGTGTGTCTCTGTATCTGTCCCTGTGTGTGTGTCTCTGTCTCTGAGTCTCTGTCTCTGTGTCTCTGTCTCTGTCTCTGTCTCTGTTTCTCTTTCTCTGTGCCTCTGTCTCTGTGTCTCTGTCCCTGTGTCTCCGTATCTGTGTCACTGTATCTATGTCTGTGCCTCTGTGTCTCTGTGTCTGTGTCTCTGTCACCGTCTCTGTGCCTCTGTTTCTATGTCTCTGTCTCTGTGTCTCTGTCTCTGTGTCTCTGTCTCAGTGTCTCTGTCTCTGTGTCTCTGTCTCTGTGTCTCTGTCTCTGTGTCTCTGTCTGTGTGTCTCTGTCTCTCTGTCTCTGTCTCTGTGTCTCTGTCTCTGTGTCACTGTCTCTGCGTCTCTGTCGCTGTGTCTCTGTCTCTATGTCTCTGTCTCTGTCTCTGTTTCTCTTTTTCTGTGTCTCTGTGTCTCTGTCCCTGTGTCTCTGTCTCTGTGTCTCTGTCTCTGTGTCTGTTTCTCTTTCTCTGTGTCTCTGTCTCTGTTTCACTTTCTCTGTGTCTCTGTCTCTGTGTCTCTGTCCCTGTGTCTCCGTCTCTGTTTCTCTCTCTCTCTGTGTCTCTGTCGACGTTATCTGTCTCTGTGTCTCTGTCTCTGTGTCTCTGTCTCTGTGTCTCTGTCTCTGTGTCTCTGTCTCTGTCTCTGTGTCTCTGCCTCTGTGTCTCTGTATCTCTGTCTCTTTGTCTCTGTCTCTGTGTCTCTGCCTCTGTGTCTCCGTCTCTGTGTTTCTGTCTCTGTGTCTCTGTCTCTGTGCCTCTGTCTCCGTCTCTGTGTCTCTGTCTCTGTGTCTCTGTCGCTGTCTCGCCGTCTCTGCGTTTCTGTCTCTGTGTCTCTGTCTCTGTGTGTGTGTCTCTGTATCTGTCCCTGTGTGTGTGTCTCTGTCTCTGAGTCTCTGTCTCTGTGTCTCTGTCTCTGTCTCTGTCTCTGTTTCTCTTTCTCTGTGCCTCTGTCTCTGTGTCTCTGTCCCTGTGTCTCCGTATCTGTGTCACTGTATCTATGTCTGTGCCTCTGTGTCTCTGTGTCTGTGTCTCTGTCACCGTCTCTGTGCCTCTGTTTCTATGTCTCTGTCTCTGTGTCTCTGTCTCTGTGTCTCTGTCTCAGTGTCTCTGTCTCTGTGTCTCTGTCTCTGTGTCTCTGTCTCTGTGTCTCTGTCTGTGTGTCTCTGTCTCTCTGTCTCTGTCTCTGTGTCTCTGTCTCTGTGTCACTGTCTCTGCGTCTCTGTCGCTGTGTCTCTGTCTCTATGTCTCTGTCTCTGTCTCTGTTTCTCTTTTTCTGTGTCTCTGTGTCTCTGTCCCTGTGTCTCTGTCTCTGTGTCTCTGTCTCTGTGTCTGTTTCTCTTTCTCTGTGTCTCTGTCTCTGTTTCACTTTCTCTGTGTCTCTGTCTCTGTGTCTCTGTCCCTGTGTCTCCGTCTCTGTTTCTCTCTCTCTCTGTGTCTCTGTCGACGTTATCTGTCTCTGTGTCTCTGTCTCTGTGTCTCTGTCTCTGTGTCTCTGTCTCTGTGTCTCTGTCTCTGTCTCTGTGTCTCTGCCTCTGTGTCTCTGTATCTCTGTCTCTTTGTCTCTGTCTCTGTGTCTCTGCCTCTGCGTCTCCGTCTCTGTGTTTCTGTCTCTGTGTCTCTGTCTCTGTGCCTCTGTCTCCGTCTCTGTGTCTCTGTCTCTGTGTCTCTGTCGCTGTCTCGCCGTCTCTGCGTTTCTGTCTCTGTGTCTCTGTCTCTGTGTCTCCGTCTCTATGTCTATGCCTCTGTGTCTCTGTCTCTCTGTTTCTGTCTCTGTGTCTCTGCCTCCGTGTCTCTGTCTCTGTGTCCCTGTCTCTGTGTTTCTGTCTTTATGTCTCTGTCTCTGTGTCTCTGTCTCTGAGAATCTGTCTCTGTGTCTCTGTCTCTGTCTCTGTCTCTGTGTCTCTGTCTCTGTGTCTCGGTCTCTGTGTCTCCGTCTCTGTGTCCCTGTCGCCGTGTTTCTGTCTCTGTGTCTCCGTCTCTGTGTCTCTGTCTCTGTGTCCCTGTCTCTGTGTCTCTGTCTCTGTGTCCCTGTCTCTGTGTCTCTGTCTCTGTCTCTGTCCCTGTGTCTCCGTCTTCGTGTCTCTGTCCCTGTATCTCTGTCACTCTGTCTCTGTCTCTGTGTCTCTGTCTCTGTCTCTGTGTCTCTGTCTCTGTGTCTCTATCTCTGTGTCTCTGTCTCTGTCTCTGAGTCTCTGTCTCTGTGCATCTGTCTATGTGTCTCTGTCTCTATGTCTCTGTCTCTATGTCTCTGTCTCTGCCTCTGTGTCTCTGTCACTGTGTCTCTGTCTCTGTGTCTCCGTGTCTCTGTCTCTGCGTCTCTGTCTCTGTGTCTCTGTCTCTGTCTCTGTCTCTGTCTCTGTGTCTCTGTCTCTGTGTCTCGGTCTCTGTGCCTCCGTCCCCGTGTCCCAGTCTCTGTGTTTCTGACTCTGTGTCCCTGTCTCAGTGTCTCTGTCTCCGTGTCTCTGTCTCCTTGTCTCTGTCTCCGTCCCTGTGTCTCTGTCTCTGTGTCTCCGTCTCTGTGTCTCTGTCTCTGTGTCTCCGTCTCTGTGTCTCTGTCTCTGTGTCTCCGTCTCTGTGTCTCTGTCTCTGTGTCTCTGTCTCTGTGTCTCTGTCTCTGTGTCTCTGTCTCTGTGTCTCTGTCTCTGTGTCTCTGTCTCTGTGTCTCTGTCTCTGTGTCTCTGTCTCTGTGTCTCTGTCTCTGTGTTTCCGTCTCTGTGTCTCTGTCACTGTGTCTCTGTCTCTGTGTCTCTGTGTCTCTGTGTCTCTGTCTCTGTGTCCCTGTCTCTGTGTCTCTGTCCCTGTGTCTCCGTATCTGTGTCACTGTATCTATGTGTGTGCCTCTGTGTCTCTGTGTCTGTGTCTCTGTCACCGTCTCTGTGCCTCTGTTTCTATGTCTCTGTCTCTGTGTCTCCGTCTCTGCGTGTTTGTCGCTGTGTCCCTGTCCTGTGTCTCTGTCTCTGTGCCTCTGTCTCTCTGTCTCTGTCTCTGTGTCTCTGTCTCTGTGTCTCCGTCTCTGTGTCTCTGTCTCTGTGTCCCTGTCTCTGTGTCTCTGTCTCTGTGTCTCTGTCTCTATGTCTCTGTATGTCTGTATCTCTGCCTCTGTGTCTCTGTCTCTGTGTCTGTGTCTCTGTCTCTGTCTCTGTGTCTCCGTCTCTGTGTCTCTGTCTCCGTGTCTCTGTGTCTGTGTCTCTGTCTCTGTGTCTCTGTCTCTGTGTCTCTGTCTCTGTGTCTCTGTCTCTGTGTCTCTGTCTGTGTGTCTCTGTCTCTCTGTCTCTGTCTCTGTGTCTCTGTCTCTGTGTCACTGTCTCTGCGTCTCTGTCGCTGTGTCTCTGTCTCTATGTCTCTGTCTCTGTCTCTGTTTCTCTTTTTCTGTGTCTCTGTGTCTCTGTCCCTGTGTCTCTGTCTCTGTGTCTCTGTCTCTGTGTCTGTTTCTCTTTCTCTGTGTCTCTGTCTCTGTTTCACTTTCTCTGTGTCTCTGTCTCTGTGTCTCTGTCCCTGTGTCTCCGTCTCTGTTTCTATCTCTCTCTGTGTCTCTGTCGACGTTATCTGTCTCTGTGTCTCTGTCTCTGTGTCTCTGTCTCTGTGTCTCTGTCTCTGTCTCTGTGTCTCTGCCTCTGTGTCTCTGTATCTCTGTCTCTTTGTCTCTGTCTCTGTGTCTCTGCCTCTGTGTCTCCGTCTCTGTGTTTCTGTCTCTGTGTCTCTGTCTCTGTGCCTCTGTCTCCGTCTCTGTGTCTCTGTCTCTGTGTCTCTGTCGCTGTCTCGCCGTCTCTGCGTTTCTGTCTCTGTGTCTCTGTCTCTGTGTCTCTGTCTCTGTGTCTCCGTCTCTATGTCTATGTCTCTGTGTCTCTGTCTCTCTGTTTCTGTCTCTGTGTCTCTGCCTCCGTGTCTCTGTCTCTGTGTCCCTGTCTCTGTGTTTCTGTCTTTATGTCTCTGTCTCTGTGTCTCTGTCTCTGAGAATCTGTCTCTGTGTCTCTGTCTCTGTCTCTGTCTCTGTGTCTCGGTCTCTGTGTCTCCGTCTCTGTGTCCCTGTCTCTGTGTTTCTGTCTCTGTGTCTCCGTCTCTGTGTCTCTGTCTCTGTGTCCCTGTCTCTGTGTCTCTGTCTCTGTGTCCCTGTCTCTGTGTCTCTGTCTCTGTCTCTGTCCCTGTGTATCCGTCTTCGTGTCTCTGTCCCTGTATCTCTGACACTCTGTCTCTGTCTCTGTGTCTCTGTCTCTGTCTCTGTGTCTCTGTCTCTGTGTCTCTATCTCTGTGTCTCTGTCTCTGTCTCTGAGTCTCTGTCTCTGTGCATCTGTCTATGTGTCTCTGTCTCTATGTCTCTGTCTCTATGTCTCTGTCTCTGCCTCTGTGTCTCTGTCACTGTGTCTCTGTCTCTGTGTCTCCGTGTCTCTGTCTCTGCGTCTCTGTCTCTGTGTCTCTGTCTCTGTCTCTGTGTCTCTGTCTCTGTGTCTCGGTCTCTGTGCCTCCGTCTCCGTGTCCCAGTCTCTGTGTTTCTGACTCTGTGTCCCTGTCTCGGTGTCTCTGTCTCCGTGTCTCTGTCTCCTTGTCTCTGTCTCCGTCCCTGTGTCTCTGTCTCTGTGTCTCCGTCTCTGTGTCTCTGTCTCTGTGTCTCCGTCTCTGTGTCTCTGTCTCTGTGTCTCCGTCTCTGTGTCTCTGTCTCTGTGTCTCTGTCTCTGTGTCTCTGTCTCTGTGTCCCTGTCTCTGTGTCTCTGTCTCTGTGTCTCTGTCCCTGTGTCTCCGTATCTGTGTCACTGTATCTATGTGTGTGCCTCTGTGTCTCTGTGTCTGTGTCTCTGTCACCGTCTCTGTGCCTCTGTTTCTATGTCTCTGTCTCTGTGTCTCCGTCTCTGCGTGTTTGTCGCTGTGTCCCTGTCCTGTGTCTCTGTCTCTGTGCCTCTGTCTCTCTGTCTCTGTCTCTGTGTCTCTGTCTCTGTGTCTCCGTCTCTGTGTCTCTGTCTCTGTGTCCCTGTCTCTGTGTCTCTGTCTCTGTGTCTCTGTCTCTATGTCTCTGTATGTCTGTATCTCTGCCTCTGTGTCTCTGTCTCTGTGTCTGTGTCTCTGTCTCTGTCTCTGTGTCTCCGTCTCTGTGTCTCTGTCTCCGTCTCTGTGTCTCTGTCTCTGTGTCTCTGTCGCTGTCTCGCCGTCTCTGCGTTTCTGTCTCTGTGTCTCTGTCTCTGTGTCTCCGTCTCTATGTCTATGTCTCTGTGTCTCTGTCTCTCTGTTTCTGTCTCTGTGTCTCTGCCTCCGTGTCTCTGTCTCTGTGTCCCTGTCTCTGTGTTTCTGTCTTTATGTCTCTGTCTCTGTGTCTCTGTCTCTGAGAATCTGTCTCTGTGTCTCTGTCTCTGTCTCTGTCTCTGTGTCTCTGTCTCTGTGTCTCGGTCTCTGTGTCTCCGTCTCTGTGTCCCTGTCTCTGTGTTTCTGTCTCTGTGTCTCCGTCTCTGTGTCTCTGTCTCTGTGTCCCTGTCTCTGTGTCTCTGTCTCTGTGTCTCCGTCTCTGTGTCACTGTCTCTATGTCTCTGTCTCTGTGTCTCTGTGTCTGTGTCTCTGTCTCTGTCTCTGTGTCTCCGTCTCTGTGTCTCTGTCTCCGTGTCTCTGTGTCTGTGTCTCTGTCTCTGTGTCTCTGTCTCTGTGTCTCTGTCTCTGTGTCTCTGTCTCTGTGTCTCTGTCTGTGTGTCTCTGTCTCTCTGTCTCTGTCTCTGTGTCTCTGTCTCTGTGTCACTGTCTCTGCGTCTCTGTCGCTGTGTCTCTGTCTCTATGTCTCTGTCTCTGTCTCTGTTTCTCTTTTTCTGTGTCTCTGTGTCTCTGTCTCTGTGTCTCTGTGTCTGTGTCTGTTTCTCTTTCTCTATGTCTCTGTCTCTGTTTCACTTTGTCTGTGTCTCTGTCTCTGTGTCTCTGTCCCTGTGTCTCCGTCTCTGTTTCTCTCTCTCTCTGTGTCTCTGTCGACGTTATCTGTCTCTGTGTCTCTGTCTCTGTGTCTCTGTCCATTTGTGTCCGTCTCTGTGTCTCTGTCTCTCTCTCACTCTGTATCCCTGTCTCCGTGTCTCTGTCTCTGTGTCTCTGTCTATGTGTCTCTGTCTCTATGTCTCTGTCTCTGTCTCTGTTTCTCTTTCTCTGTGTCTCTGTGTCTCTGTCTCTGTGTCTCCGCCTCTGTGTCTCTGTATCCCTGTCTCTTTGTCTCTGTCTCTGTGTCTCTGCCTCTGTGTCTCCGTCTCTGTGTTTCTGTCTCTGTGTCTCTGTCTCTGTGCCTCTGTCTCCGTCTCTGTGTCTCTGTCTCTGTGTCTCTGTCGCTGTGTCGCCGTCTCTGCGATTCTGTCTCTGTGTCCCTGTCTCTGTGTCTTCGTCTCTATGTCTATGTCACTGTGTCTCTGTCTCTCTGTTTCTGTCTCTGTGTCTCTGCCTCCGTGTCTCTGTCTCTGTGTCCCTGTCTCTGTGTTTCTGTCTTTATGTCTCTGTCTCTGTGTCTCTGTCTCTGAGAATCTGTCTCTGTGTCTCTGTCTCTGTGTCTCTGTCCCAGAGTCTCCGTCTCTGTGGCTCTGTCTCCGTGTCTCTGCCTCCGTGTCTCTGTCTCTGTGTCCCTGTCTCTGTGTTTCTGTCTTTATGTCTCTGTCTCTGTGTCTCTGTCTCTGAGAATCTGTCTCTGTGTCTCTGTCTCTGTGTCTCTGTCCCAGATTCTCCGTCTCTGTGGCTCTGTCTCCGTGTCTCTGCCTCCGTGTCTCTGTCTCTTTGTCTCTTTCTCCGTCCCTGTGTCTCCGTCTCTGTGTCTGTGTCTCTGTCTCTGTGTCTGTTTCTCTTTCTCTGTTTCTCTGTCTCTGTGTCTCTGTCCCTGTGTCTCCGTCTCTGTGTCTCTCTCTCTCTGGGTCCCTGTCTCCGTGTCTCTGCCTCCGTGTCTCTGTCTCTGTGTCTCTGTCTCCGTCCCTGTGCCTCTGTCTCTGTGTCTGTGTCTCTGTGTCTCCGTCTCTGTGCCTCTGTCTCTGTCTCTGAGTCTCTGTCTCTGTGTCTCTGTCTATGTGTCTCTGTCTCTATGTCTCTGTCTCTGTGTCTCCATGTCTGTGTTTCAGTCTCTGTGTCTCTGTCTCTGTGCCTCTGTCTCTGTCTCTGTTTCTCTTTCTCTGCGTCTCTGTCTCTGTGTCTCTGTCTCTGTGTCTCTGTCCCTGTGTCTCCCACTTCGTGTCTCCGTCCCTGTATCTCTGTCACTGTGTCTCTGTCTCTGTGTCTCTGTCTCTGTCTCTGTGTCTCTGTCTCTGTGTCTCTGCCTCTGTCTCTGAGACTCTGTCTCTGTGCATATGTCTATGTGTCTCTGTCTCTATGTCTCTGTCTCTGTCTCTGTTTCTCTTTCTCTGTGTCTCTGTCTCTGTGTCTCTGCCTCTGTGTCTCTGTCTCTGTGTCTCTGTCCCTGTGTCTCTGTCTCTGTGTCTCTGTCACTGTGTCTCGGTCTCTGTGTCTCCGTCTCTGTGTCCCTGTCTCTGTGTTTCTGTCTCTGTGTCTCTGTCACTGTGTCTCCGTCTTCGTGTCTCTGTCCCTGTGTCTCCGACTCTGTGTCACTGTCTCTATGTCTGTGCCTCTGTGTCTCTGTGTCTGTGTCTCTGTCACCGTCTCTATGCCTCTGTTTCTATGTCTCTGTCTCTGGGTCTCTGTCTCTGTGTCTCTGTCTCTGTGTCCCTGTCTCTGTGTCTCTGTCACTGTGTCTCTGTCTCTGCGTCTCTGTCTCTGTGTATCAGTCTCTGTGTCTCTGTCTCTGTGTCTCTGTATCCATGTCTCTGTCTCTGTCTCTGTCTCTGTGTCTCTGTCTCTGTGTCTCTGTCCCTGTGCCCGGTCATCCTGTCTTTGTCCCTGTGTCTCCGTCTCTGTGTCTCCGTCTCTGTGTCTCTGTCTCTGTGTCTCCGCCTCTGTGTCTCTGTCTCTGTGTCCCTGTCTCTGTGTCTCTGTCTCTGTGTCTCTGTCTCTATGTCTCTGTATGTCTGTATCTCTGCCTCTGTGTCTCTGTCTCTGTGTCTGTGTCTCTGTCTCTGTCTCTGTGTCTCTGTCTCTGAGTCTTTGCCTCTATGTCCCTGCCTCTGTATCTCTGTCCCTATGTCTCCGTCTCTGTGGCTCTGTCTCTGTGTCTCTGTCTCTGTGTCTCTGTCTCTGTGTGTGTGTCTCTGTATCTGTCCCTGTGTGTGTGTCTCTGTCTCTGAGTCTCTGTCTCTGTGTCTCTGTCTCTGTCTCTGTCTCTGTTTCTCTTTCTCTGTGCCTCTGTCTCTGTGTCTCTGTCCCTGTGTCTCCGTATCTGTGTCACTGTATCTATGTCTGTGCCTCTGTGTCTCTGTGTCTGTGTCTCTGTCACCGTCTCTGTGCCTCTGTTTCTATGTCTCTGTCTCTGTGTCTCTGTCTCTGTGTCTCTGTCTCTGTGTCTCTGTCTCTGTGTATCAGTCTCTGTGTCTCTGTCTCTGTGTCTCTGTCTCCATGTCTCTGTCTCTGTCTCTGTTTCTCTTTCTCTTTCTCTGTGTCTCTGTCTCTGTGTCTCTGTCCCTGTGTCCCGGTCTTCGTGTCTCTGTCCCTGTGTCTCCGTCTCTGTGTCACTGTGTCTCTGTCTCTGTGCCTCTGTCTCTCTGTCTCTGTCTCTGTGTCTCTGTCTCTGTGTCTCCGTCTCTGTGTCTCTGTCTCTGTGTCCCTGTCTCTGTGTCTCTGTCTCTATGTCTCTGTATGTCTGTATCTCTGCCTCTGTGTCTCTGTCTCTGTGTCTGTGTCTCTGTCTCTGTCTCTGTGTCTCCGTCTCTGTGTCTCTGTCTCCGTGTCTCTGTGTCTGTGTCTCTGTCTCTGTGTCTCTGTCTCTGTGTCTCTGTCTCTGTGTCTCTGTCTCTGTGTCTCTGTCTCTGTGTCTCTGTCTGTGGGTCTCTGTCTCTCTGTCTCTGTCTCTGTGTCTCTGTCTCTGTGTCACTGTCTCTGCGTCTCTGTCGCTGTGTCTCTGTCTCTATGTCTCTGTCTCTGTCTCTGTTTCTCTTTTTCTGTGTCTCTGTGTCTCTGTCCCTGTGTCTCTGTCTCTGTGTCTCTGTGTCTGTGTCTGTTTCTCTTTCTCTGTGTCTCTGTCTCTGTTTCACTTTGTCTGTGTCTCTGTCTCTGTGTCTCTGTCCCTGTGTCTCCGTCTCTGTTTCTCTCTCTCTCTGTGTCTCTGTCGACGTTATCTGTCTCTGTGTCTCTGTCTCTGTGTCTCTGTCCATTTGTGTCCGTCTCTGTGTCTCTGTCTCTCTCTCACTCTGTATCCCTGTCTCCGTGTCTCTGTCTCTGTGTCTCTGTCTATGTGTCTCTGTCTCTATGTCTCTGTCTCTGTCTCTGTTTCTCTTTCTCTGTGTCTCTGTGTCTCTGTCTCTGTGTCTCCGCCTCTGTGTCTCTGTATCCCTGTCTCTTTGTCTCTGTCTCTGTGTCTCTGCCTCTGTGTCTCCGTCTCTGTGTTTCTGTCTCTGTGTCTCTGTCTCTGTGCCTCTGTCTCCGTCTCTGTGTCTCTGTCTCTGTGTCTCTGTCGCTGTGTCGCCGTCTCTGCGATTCTGTCTCTGTGTCCCTGTCTCTGTGTCTTCGTCTCTATGTCTATGTCACTGTGTCTCTGTCTCTCTGTTTCTGTCTCTGTGTCTCTGCCTCCGTGTCTCTGTCTCTGTGTCCCTGTCTCTGTGTTTCTGTCTTTATGTCTCTGTCTCTGTGTCTCTGTCTCTGAGAATCTGTCTCTGTGTCTCTGTCTCTGTGTCTCTGTCCCAGAGTCTCCGTCTCTGTGGCTCTGTCTCCGTGTCTCTGCCTCCGTGTCTCTGTCTCTTTGTCTCTTTCTCCGTCCCTGTGTCTCCGTCTCTGTGTCTGTGTCTCTGTCTCTGTGTCTGTTTCTCTTTCTCTGTTTCTCTGTCTCTGTGTCTCTGTCCCTCTGTCTCCGTCTCTGTGTCTCTCTCTCTCTGGGTCCCTGTCTCCGTGTCTCTGCCTCCGTGTCTCTGTCTCTGTGTCTCTGTCTCCGTCCCTGTGCCTCTGTCTCTGTGTCTGTGTCTCTGTGTCTCCGTCTCTGTGCCTCTGTCTCTGTCTCTGAGTCTCTGTCTCTGTGTCTCTGTCTATGTGTCTCTGTCTCTATGTCTCTGTCTCTGTGTCTCCATGTCTGTGTTTCAGTCTCTGTGTCTCTGTCTCTGTGCCTCTGTCTCTGTCTCTGTTTCTCTTTCTCTGCGTCTCTGTCTCTGTGTCTCTGTCTCTGTGTCTCTGTCCCTGTGTCTCCCACTTCGTGTCTCCGTCCCTGTATCTCTGTCACTGTGTCTCTGTCTCTGTGTCTCTGTCTCTGTCTCTGTCTCTGTCTCTGTGTCTCTGTCTCTGTGTCTCGGTCTCTGTGTCTCCGCCTCTGTGTCCCTGTCTCTGTGTTTCTGTCTCTGTGTCTCCGTCTCTGTGTCTCTGTCTCTGTGTCCCTGTCTCTGTGTCTCTGTCTCTGTGTCCCTGTCTCTGTGTCTCTGTCTCTGTCTCTGTCCCTGTGTCTCCGTCTTCGTGTCTCTGTCCCTGTATCTCTGTCACTCTGTCTCTGTCTCTGTGTCTCTGTCTCTGTCTCTGTGTCTCTGTCTCTGTGTCTCTATCTCTGTGTCTCTGTCTCTGTCTCTGAGTCTCTGTCTCTGTGCATCTGTCTATGTGTCTCTGTCTCTATGTCTCTGTCTCTATGTCTCTGTCTCTGCCTCTGTGTCTCTGTCACTGTGTCTCTGTCTCTGTGTCTCCGTGTCTCTGTCTCTGTGTCTCTGTCTCTGTGTCTCTGTCTCTGTGTCTCTGTCTCTGTCTCTGTCTCTGTGTCTCTGTCTCTGTGTCTCGGTCTCTGTGCCTCCGTCTCTGTGTCCCAGTCTCTGTGTTTCTGACTCTGTGTCCCTGTCTCAGTGTCTCTGTCTCCGTGTCTCTGTCTCCTTGTCTCTGTCTCCGTCCCTGTGTCTCTGTCTCTGTGTCTCCGTCTCTGTGTCTCTGTCTCTGTGTCTCCGTCTCTGTGTCTCTGTCTCTGTGTCTCCGTCTCTGTGTCTCTGTCTCTGTGTCTCTGTCTCTGTGTCTCTGTCTCTGTGTCTCTGTCTCTGTGTCTCTGTCTCTGTGACTCTGTCTCTGTGTTTCCGTCTCTGTGTCTCTGTCACTGTGTCTCTTTCTCTGTGTCTCTGTGTCTCTGTGTCTCTGTCTCTGTGTCCCTGTCTCTGTGTCTCTGTCTCTGTGTCTCTGTCCCTGTGTCTCCGTATCTGTGTCACTGTATCTATGTCTGTGCCTCTGTGTCTCTGTGTCTGTGTCTCTGTCACCGTCTCTGTGCCTCTGTTTCTATGTCTCTGTCTCTGTGTCTCTGTCTCTGTGTCTCTGTCTCTGTGTATCAGTCTCTGTGTCTCTGTCTCTGTGTCTCTGTCTCCATGTCTCTGTCTCTGTCTCTGTTTCTCTTTCTCTTTCTCTGTGTCTCTGTCTCTGTGTCTCTGTCCCTGTGTCCCGGTCTTCGTGCCTCTGTCCCTGTGTCTCCGTCTCTGTGTCACTGTCTCTATGTCTCTGTCTCTGTGTCTCTGTGTCTGTGTCTCTGTCACCGTCTATGTGCCTCTGTTTCTATGTCTCTGTCTCTGTGTCTCCGTCTCTGCGTGTTTGTCGCTGTGTCCCTGTCCTGTGTCTCTGTCTCTGTGCCTCTGTCTCTCTGTCTCTGTCTCTGTGTCTCTGCCTCTGTGTCTCTGTCTCTGTGTCTGTGTCTCTGTCTCTGTCTCTGTGTCTCTGTCTCTGTGTATCAGTCTCTGTGTCTCTGTCTCTGTGTCTCTGTCTCCATGTCTCTGTCTCTGTCTCTGTTTCTATGTCTCTGTCTCTGTGTCTCTGTCTCTGTGTCTCTGTCTCTGTGTCTCTGTCTCTGTGTTTCCGTCTCTGTGTCTCTGTCACTGTGTCTCTGTCTCTGTGTCTCTGTGTCTCTGTGTCTCTGTCTCTGTGTCCCTGTCTCTGTGTCTCTGTCCCTGTGTCTCCGTATCTGTGTCACTGTATCTATGTGTGTGCCTCTGTGTCTCTGTGTCTGTGTCTCTGTCACCGTCTCTGTGCCTCTGTTTCTATGTCTCTGTCTCTGTGTCTCCGTCTCTGCGTGTTTGTCGCTGTGTCCCTGTCCTGTGTCTCTGTCTCTGTGCCTCTGTCTCTCTGTCTCTGTCTCTGTGTCTCTGTCTCTGTGTCTCCGTCTCTGTGTCTCTGTCTCTGTGTCCCTGTCTCTGTGTCTCTGTCTCTGTGTCTCTGTCTCTATGTCTCTGTATGTCTGTATCTCTGCCTCTGTGTCTCTGTCTCTGTGTCTGTGTCTCTGTCTCTGTCTCTGTGTCTCCGTCTCTGTGTCTCTGTCTCCGTGTCTCTGTGTCTGTGTCTCTGTCTCTGTGTCTCTGTCTCTGTGTCTCTGTCTCTGTGTCTCTGTCTCTGTGTCTCTGTCTGTGTGTCTCTGTCTCTCTGTCTCTGTCTCTGTGTCTCTGTCTCTGTGTCACTGTCTCTGCGTCTCTGTCGCTGTGTCTCTGTCTCTATGTCTCTGTCTCTGTCTCTGTTTCTCTTTTTCTGTGTCTCTGTGTCTCTGTCCCTGTGTCTCTGTCTCTGTGTCTCTGTCTCTGTGTCTGTTTCTCTTTCTCTGTGTCTCTGTCTCTGTTTCACTTTCTCTGTGTCTCTGTCTCTGTGTCTCTGTCCCTGTGTCTCCGTCTCTGTTTCTATCTCTCTCTGTGTCTCTGTCGACGTTATCTGTCTCTGTGTCTCTGTCTCTGTGTCTCTGTCTCTGTGTCTCTGTCTCTGTCTCTGTGTCTCTGCCTCTGTGTCTCTGTATCTCTGTCTCTTTGTCTCTGTCTCTGTGTCTCTGCCTCTGTGTCTCCGTCTCTGTGTTTCTGTCTCTGTGTCTCTGTCTCTGTGCCTCTGTCTCCGTCTCTGTGTCTCTGTCTCTGTGTCTCTGTCGCTGTCTCGCCGTCTCTGCGTTTCTGTCTCTGTGTCTCTGTCTCTGTGTCTCTGTCTCTGTGTCTCCGTCTCTATGTCTATGTCTCTGTGTCTCTGTCTCTCTGTTTCTGTCTCTGTGTCTCTGCCTCCGTGTCTCTGTCTCTGTGTCCCTGTCTCTGTGTTTCTGTCTTTATGTCTCTGTCTCTGTGTCTCTGTCTCTGAGAATCTGTCTCTGTGTCTCTGTCTCTGTCTCTGTCTCTGTGTCTCGGTCTCTGTGTCTCCGTCTCTGTGTCCCTGTCTCTGTGTTTCTGTCTCTGTGTCTCCGTCTCTGTGTCTCTGTCTCTGTGTCCCTGTCTCTGTGTCTCTGTCTCTGTGTCCCTGTCTCTGTGTCTCTGTCTCTGTCTCTGTCCCTGTGTATCCGTCTTCGTGTCTCTGTCCCTGTATCTCTGACACTCTGTCTCTGTCTCTGTGTCTCTGTCTCTGTCTCTGTGTCTCTGTCTCTGTGTCTCTATCTCTGTGTCTCTGTCTCTGTCTCTGAGTCTCTGTCTCTGTGCATCTGTCTATGTGTCTCTGTCTCTATGTCTCTGTCTCTATGTCTCTGTCTCTGCCTCTGTGTCTCTGTCACTGTGTCTCTGTCTCTGTGTCTCCGTGTCTCTGTCTCTGCGTCTCTGTCTCTGTGTCTCTGTCTCTGTCTCTGTGTCTCTGTCTCTGTGTCTCGGTCTCTGTGCCTCCGTCTCCGTGTCCCAGTCTCTGTGTTTCTGACTCTGTGTCCCTGTCTCGGTGTCTCTGTCTCCGTGTCTCTGTCTCCTTGTCTCTGTCTCCGTCCCTGTGTCTCTGTCTCTGTGTCTCCGTCTCTGTGTCTCTGTCTCTGTGTCTCCGTCTCTGTGTCTCTGTCTCTGTGTCTCCGTCTCTGTGTCTCTGTCTCTGTGTCTCTGTCTCTGTGTCTCTGTCTCTGTGTCCCTGTCTCTGTGTCTCTGTCTCTGTGTCTCTGTCCCTGTGTCTCCGTATCTGTGTCACTGTATCTATGTGTGTGCCTCTGTGTCTCTGTGTCTGTGTCTCTGTCACCGTCTCTGTGCCTCTGTTTCTATGTCTCTGTCTCTGTGTCTCCGTCTCTGCGTGTTTGTCGCTGTGTCCCTGTCCTGTGTCTCTGTCTCTGTGCCTCTGTCTCTCTGTCTCTGTCTCTGTGTCTCTGTCTCTGTGTCTCCGTCTCTGTGTCTCTGTCTCTGTGTCCCTGTCTCTGTGTCTCTGTCTCTGTGTCTCTGTCTCTATGTCTCTGTATGTCTGTATCTCTGCCTCTGTGTCTCTGTCTCTGTGTCTGTGTCTCTGTCTCTGTCTCTGTGTCTCCGTCTCTGTGTCTCTGTCTCCGTCTCTGTGTCTCTGTCTCTGTGTCTCTGTCGCTGTCTCGCCGTCTCTGCGTTTCTGTCTCTGTGTCTCTGTCTCTGTGTCTCCGTCTCTATGTCTATGTCTCTGTGTCTCTGTCTCTCTGTTTCTGTCTCTGTGTCTCTGCCTCCGTGTCTCTGTCTCTGTGTCCCTGTCTCTGTGTTTCTGTCTTTATGTCTCTGTCTCTGTGTCTCTGTCTCTGAGAATCTGTCTCTGTGTCTCTGTCTCTGTCTCTGTCTCTGTGTCTCTGTCTCTGTGTCTCGGTCTCTGTGTCTCCGTCTCTGTGTCCCTGTCTCTGTGTTTCTGTCTCTGTGTCTCCGTCTCTGTGTCTCTGTCTCTGTGTCCCTGTCTCTGTGTCTCTGTCTCTGTGTCTCCGTCTCTGTGTCACTGTCTCTATGTCTCTGTCTCTGTGTCTCTGTGTCTGTGTCTCTGTCTCTGTCTCTGTGTCTCCGTCTCTGTGTCTCTGTCTCCGTGTCTCTGTGTCTGTGTCTCTGTCTCTGTGTCTCTGTCTCTGTGTCTCTGTCTCTGTGTCTCTGTCTCTGTGTCTCTGTCTGTGTGTCTCTGTCTCTCTGTCTCTGTCTCTGTGTCTCTGTCTCTGTGTCACTGTCTCTGCGTCTCTGTCGCTGTGTCTCTGTCTCTATGTCTCTGTCTCTGTCTCTGTTTCTCTTTTTCTGTGTCTCTGTGTCTCTGTCTCTGTGTCTCTGTGTCTGTGTCTGTTTCTCTTTCTCTATGTCTCTGTCTCTGTTTCACTTTGTCTGTGTCTCTGTCTCTGTGTCTCTGTCCCTGTGTCTCCGTCTCTGTTTCTCTCTCTCTCTGTGTCTCTGTCGACGTTATCTGTCTCTGTGTCTCTGTCTCTGTGTCTCTGTCCATTTGTGTCCGTCTCTGTGTCTCTGTCTCTCTCTCACTCTGTATCCCTGTCTCCGTGTCTCTGTCTCTGTGTCTCTGTCTATGTGTCTCTGTCTCTATGTCTCTGTCTCTGTCTCTGTTTCTCTTTCTCTGTGTCTCTGTGTCTCTGTCTCTGTGTCTCCGCCTCTGTGTCTCTGTATCCCTGTCTCTTTGTCTCTGTCTCTGTGTCTCTGCCTCTGTGTCTCCGTCTCTGTGTTTCTGTCTCTGTGTCTCTGTCTCTGTGCCTCTGTCTCCGTCTCTGTGTCTCTGTCTCTGTGTCTCTGTCGCTGTGTCGCCGTCTCTGCGATTCTGTCTCTGTGTCCCTGTCTCTGTGTCTTCGTCTCTATGTCTATGTCACTGTGTCTCTGTCTCTCTGTTTCTGTCTCTGTGTCTCTGCCTCCGTGTCTCTGTCTCTGTGTCCCTGTCTCTGTGTTTCTGTCTTTATGTCTCTGTCTCTGTGTCTCTGTCTCTGAGAATCTGTCTCTGTGTCTCTGTCTCTGTGTCTCTGTCCCAGAGTCTCCGTCTCTGTGGCTCTGTCTCCGTGTCTCTGCCTCCGTGTCTCTGTCTCTGTGTCCCTGTCTCTGTGTTTCTGTCTTTATGTCTCTGTCTCTGTGTCTCTGTCTCTGAGAATCTGTCTCTGTGTCTCTGTCTCTGTGTCTCTGTCCCAGATTCTCCGTCTCTGTGGCTCTGTCTCCGTGTCTCTGCCTCCGTGTCTCTGTCTCTTTGTCTCTTTCTCCGTCCCTGTGTCTCCGTCTCTGTGTCTGTGTCTCTGTCTCTGTGTCTGTTTCTCTTTCTCTGTTTCTCTGTCTCTGTGTCTCTGTCCCTGTGTCTCCGTCTCTGTGTCTCTCTCTCTCTGGGTCCCTGTCTCCGTGTCTCTGCCTCCGTGTCTCTGTCTCTGTGTCTCTGTCTCCGTCCCTGTGCCTCTGTCTCTGTGTCTGTGTCTCTGTGTCTCCGTCTCTGTGCCTCTGTCTCTGTCTCTGAGTCTCTGTCTCTGTGTCTCTGTCTATGTGTCTCTGTCTCTATGTCTCTGTCTCTGTGTCTCCATGTCTGTGTTTCAGTCTCTGTGTCTCTGTCTCTGTGCCTCTGTCTCTGTCTCTGTTTCTCTTTCTCTGCGTCTCTGTCTCTGTGTCTCTGTCTCTGTGTCTCTGTCCCTGTGTCTCCCACTTCGTGTCTCCGTCCCTGTATCTCTGTCACTGTGTCTCTGTCTCTGTGTCTCTGTCTCTGTCTCTGTGTCTCTGTCTCTGTGTCTCTGCCTCTGTCTCTGAGACTCTGTCTCTGTGCATATGTCTATGTGTCTCTGTCTCTATGTCTCTGTCTCTGTCTCTGTTTCTCTTTCTCTGTGTCTCTGTCTCTGTGTCTCTGCCTCTGTGTCTCTGTCTCTGTGTCTCTGTCCCTGTGTCTCTGTCTCTGTGTCTCTGTCACTGTGTCTCGGTCTCTGTGTCTCCGTCTCTGTGTCCCTGTCTCTGTGTTTCTGTCTCTGTGTCTCTGTCACTGTGTCTCCGTCTTCGTGTCTCTGTCCCTGTGTCTCCGACTCTGTGTCACTGTCTCTATGTCTGTGCCTCTGTGTCTCTGTGTCTGTGTCTCTGTCACCGTCTCTATGCCTCTGTTTCTATGTCTCTGTCTCTGGGTCTCTGTCTCTGTGTCTCTGTCTCTGTGTCCCTGTCTCTGTGTCTCTGTCACTGTGTCTCTGTCTCTGCGTCTCTGTCTCTGTGTATCAGTCTCTGTGTCTCTGTCTCTGTGTCTCTGTATCCATGTCTCTGTCTCTGTCTCTGTCTCTGTGTCTCTGTCTCTGTGTCTCTGTCCCTGTGCCCGGTCATCCTGTCTTTGTCCCTGTGTCTCCGTCTCTGTGTCTCCGTCTCTGTGTCTCTGTCTCTGTGTCTCCGCCTCTGTGTCTCTGTCTCTGTGTCCCTGTCTCTGTGTCTCTGTCTCTGTGTCTCTGTCTCTATGTCTCTGTATGTCTGTATCTCTGCCTCTGTGTCTCTGTCTCTGTGTCTGTGTCTCTGTCTCTGTCTCTGTGTCTCTGTCTCTGAGTCTTTGCCTCTATGTCCCTGCCTCTGTATCTCTGTCCCTATGTCTCCGTCTCTGTGGCTCTGTCTCTGTGTCTCTGTCTCTGTGTCTCTGTCTCTGTGTGTGTGTCTCTGTATCTGTCCCTGTGTGTGTGTCTCTGTCTCTGAGTCTCTGTCTCTGTGTCTCTGTCTCTGTCTCTGTCTCTGTTTCTCTTTCTCTGTGCCTCTGTCTCTGTGTCTCTGTCCCTGTGTCTCCGTATCTGTGTCACTGTATCTATGTCTGTGCCTCTGTGTCTCTGTGTCTGTGTCTCTGTCACCGTCTCTGTGCCTCTGTTTCTATGTCTCTGTCTCTGTGTCTCTGTCTCTGTGTCTCTGTCTCTGTGTCTCTGTCTCTGTGTATCAGTCTCTGTGTCTCTGTCTCTGTGTCTCTGTCTCCATGTCTCTGTCTCTGTCTCTGTTTCTCTTTCTCTTTCTCTGTGTCTCTGTCTCTGTGTCTCTGTCCCTGTGTCCCGGTCTTCATGTCTCTGTCCCTGTGTCTCCGTCTCTGTGTCACTGTGTCTCTGTCTCTGTGCCTCTGTCTCTCTGTCTCTGTCTCTGTGTCTCTGTCTCTGTGTCTCCGTCTCTGTGTCTCTGTCTCTGTGTCCCTGTCTCTGTGTCTCTGTCTCTATGTCTCTGTATGTCTGTATCTCTGCCTCTGTGTCTCTGTCTCTGTGTCTGTGTCTCTGTCTCTGTCTCTGTGTCTCCGTCTCTGTGTCTCTGTCTCCGTGTCTCTGTGTCTGTGTCTCTGTCTCTGTGTCTCTGTCTCTGTGTCTCTGTCTCTGTGTCTCTGTCTCTGTGTCTCTGTCTCTGTGTCTCTGTCTGTGGGTCTCTGTCTCTCTGTCTCTGTCTCTGTGTCTCTGTCTCTGTGTCACTGTCTCTGCGTCTCTGTCGCTGTGTCTCTGTCTCTATGTCTCTGTCTCTGTCTCTGTTTCTCTTTTTCTGTGTCTCTGTGTCTCTGTCCCTGTGTCTCTGTCTCTGTGTCTCTGTGTCTGTGTCTGTTTCTCTTTCTCTGTGTCTCTGTCTCTGTTTCACTTTGTCTGTGTCTCTGTCTCTGTGTCTCTGTCCCTGTGTCTCCGTCTCTGTTTCTCTCTCTCTCTGTGTCTCTGTCGACGTTATCTGTCTCTGTGTCTCTGTCTCTGTGTCTCTGTCTCTCTCTCACTCTGTATCCCTGTCTCCGTGTCTCTGTCTCTGTGTCTCTGTCTATGTGTCTCTGTCTCTATGTCTCTGTCTCTGTCTCTGTTTCTCTTTCTCTGTGTCTCTGTGTCTCTGTCTCTGTGTCTCCGCCTCTGTGTCTCTGTATCCCTGTCTCTTTGTCTCTGTCTCTGTGTCTCTGCCTCTGTGTCTCCGTCTCTGTGTTTCTGTCTCTGTGTCTCTGTCTCTGTGCCTCTGTCTCCGTCTCTGTGTCTCTGTCTCTGTGTCTCTGTCGCTGTGTCGCCGTCTCTGCGATTCTGTCTCTGTGTCCCTGTCTCTGTGTCTTCGTCTCTATGTCTATGTCACTGTGTCTCTGTCTCTCTGTTTCTGTCTCTGTGTCTCTGCCTCCGTGTCTCTGTCTCTGTGTCCCTGTCTCTGTGTTTCTGTCTTTATGTCTCTGTCTCTGTGTCTCTGTCTCTGAGAATCTGTCTCTGTGTCTCTGTCTCTGTGTCTCTGTCCCAGAGTCTCCGTCTCTGTGGCTCTGTCTCCGTGTCTCTGCCTCCGTGTCTCTGTCTCTTTGTCTCTTTCTCCGTCCCTGTGTCTCCGTCTCTGTGTCTGTGTCTCTGTCTCTGTGTCTGTTTCTCTTTCTCTGTTTCTCTGTCTCTGTGTCTCTGTCCCTCTGTCTCCGTCTCTGTGTCTCTCTCTCTCTGGGTCCCTGTCTCCGTGTCTCTGCCTCCGTGTCTCTGTCTCTGTGTCTCTGTCTCCGTCCCTGTGCCTCTGTCTCTGTGTCTGTGTCTCTGTGTCTCCGTCTCTGTGCCTCTGTCTCTGTCTCTGAGTCTCTGTCTCTGTGTCTCTGTCTATGTGTCTCTGTCTCTATGTCTCTGTCTCTGTGTCTCCATGTCTGTGTTTCAGTCTCTGTGTCTCTGTCTCTGTGCCTCTGTCTCTGTCTCTGTTTCTCTTTCTCTGCGTCTCTGTCTCTGTGTCTCTGTCTCTGTGTCTCTGTCCCTGTGTCTCCCACTTCGTGTCTCCGTCCCTGTATCTCTGTCACTGTGTCTCTGTCTCTGTGTCTCTGTCTCTGTCTCTGTCTCTGTCTCTGTGTCTCTGTCTCTGTGTCTCGGTCTCTGTGTCTCCGCCTCTGTGTCCCTGTCTCTGTGTTTCTGTCTCTGTGTCTCCGTCTCTGTGTCTCTGTCTCTGTGTCCCTGTCTCTGTGTCTCTGTCTCTGTGTCCCTGTCTCTGTGTCTCTGTCTCTGTCTCTGTCCCTGTGTCTCCGTCTTCGTGTCTCTGTCCCTGTATCTCTGTCACTCTGTCTCTGTCTCTGTGTCTCTGTCTCTGTCTCTGTGTCTCTGTCTCTGTGTCTCTATCTCTGTGTCTCTGTCTCTGTCTCTGAGTCTCTGTCTCTGTGCATCTGTCTATGTGTCTCTGTCTCTATGTCTCTGTCTCTATGTCTCTGTCTCTGCCTCTGTGTCTCTGTCACTGTGTCTCTGTCTCTGTGTCTCCGTGTCTCTGTCTCTGTGTCTCTGTCTCTGTGTCTCTGTCTCTGTGTCTCTGTCTCTGTCTCTGTCTCTGTGTCTCTGTCTCTGTGTCTCGGTCTCTGTGCCTCCGTCTCTGTGTCCCAGTCTCTGTGTTTCTGACTCTGTGTCCCTGTCTCAGTGTCTCTGTCTCCGTGTCTCTGTCTCCTTGTCTCTGTCTCCGTCCCTGTGTCTCTGTCTCTGTGTCTCCGTCTCTGTGTCTCTGTCTCTGTGTCTCCGTCTCTGTGTCTCTGTCTCTGTGTCTCCGTCTCTGTGTCTCTGTCTCTGTGTCTCTGTCTCTGTGTCTCTGTCTCTGTGTCTCTGTCTCTGTGTCTCTGTCTCTGTGACTCTGTCTCTGTGTTTCCGTCTCTGTGTCTCTGTCACTGTGTCTCTTTCTCTGTGTCTCTGTGTCTCTGTGTCTCTGTCTCTGTGTCCCTGTCTCTGTGTCTCTGTCTCTGTGTCTCTGTCCCTGTGTCTCCGTATCTGTGTCACTGTATCTATGTCTGTGCCTCTGTGTCTCTGTGTCTGTGTCTCTGTCACCGTCTCTGTGCCTCTGTTTCTATGTCTCTGTCTCTGTGTCTCTGTCTCTGTGTCTCTGTCTCTGTGTATCAGTCTCTGTGTCTCTGTCTCTGTGTCTCTGTCTCCATGTCTCTGTCTCTGTCTCTGTTTCTCTTTCTCTTTCTCTGTGTCTCTGTCTCTGTGTCTCTGTCCCTGTGTCCCGGTCTTCGTGCCTCTGTCCCTGTGTCTCCGTCTCTGTGTCACTGTCTCTATGTCTCTGTCTCTGTGTCTCTGTGTCTGTGTCTCTGTCACCGTCTATGTGCCTCTGTTTCTATGTCTCTGTCTCTGTGTCTCCGTCTCTGCGTGTTTGTCGCTGTGTCCCTGTCCTGTGTCTCTGTCTCTGTGCCTCTGTCTCTCTGTCTCTGTCTCTGTGTCTCTGCCTCTGTGTCTCTGTCTCTGTGTCTGTGTCTCTGTCTCTGTCTCTGTGTCTCTGTCTCTGTGTATCAGTCTCTGTGTCTCTGTCTCTGTGTCTCTGTCTCCATGTCTCTGTCTCTGTCTCTGTTTCTCTTTCTCTTTCTCTGTGTCTCTGTCCCTGTGTCCCGGTCTTCGTGTCTCTGTCCCTGTGTCTCCGTCTCTGTGTCACTGTCTCTGTGTCTCTGTCTCTGTGTCTCTGTGTCTGTGTCTCTGTCTCTGTGTCTCTGTCTCTGTGTCCCTGTCTCTGTGTCTCTGTCTGTGTGTCCCTGTCTCTCTGTCTCTGTCTCTGTGTCTCTGTCTCTGTGTCTCTGCCTCTGTGTCTCCGTCTCTGTGTTTCTGTCTCTGTGTCTCTGTCTCTGTGCCTCTGTCTCCGTCTCTGTGTCTCTGTCTCTGTGTCTCTGTCTCTGTGTCTCTGTGTCTCTGTGTCTCTGTCTCTGTGTCCCTGTCTCTGTGTCTCTGTCTCTGTGTCTCTGTCCCTGTGTCTCCGTATCTGTGTCACTGTATCTATGTGTGTGCCTCTGTGTCTCTGTGTCTGTGTCTCTGTCACCGTCTCTGTGCCTCTGTTTCTATGTCTCTGTCTCTGTGTCTCTGTCTCTGTGTCTCTGTCTCTGTGTATCAGTCTCTGTGTCTCTGTCTCTGTGTCTCTGTCTCCATGTCTCTGTCTCTGTCTCTGTTTCTCTTTCTCTTTCTCTGTGTCTCTGTCTCTGTGTCTCTGTCCCTGTGTCCCGGTCTTCGTGTCTCTGTCCCTGTGTCTCCGTCTCTGTGTCACTGTCTCTATGTCTCTGTCTCTATGTCTCTGTGTCTGTGTCTCTGTCTCTGTCTCTGTGTCTCCGTCTCTGTGTCTCTGTCTCCGTGTCTCTGTGTCTGTGTCTCTGTCTCTGTGTCTCTGTCTCTGTGTCTCTGTCTCTGTGTCTCTGTCTCTGTGTCTCTGTCTGTGTGTCTCTGTCTCTCTGTCTCTGTCTCTGTGTCTCTGTCTCTGTGTCACTGTCTCTGCGTCTCTGTCGCTGTGTCTCTGTCTCTATGTCTCTGTCTCTGTCTCTGTTTCTCTTTTTCTGTGTCTCTGTGTCTCTGTCCCTGTGTCTCTGTCTCTGTGTCTCTGTGTCTGTGTCTGTTTCTCTTTCTCTATGTCTCTGTCTCTGTTTCACTTTGTCTGTGTCTCTGTCTCTGTGTCTCTGTCCCTGTGTCTCCGTCTCTGTTTCTCTCTCTCTCTGTGTCTCTGTCGACGTTATCTGTCTCTGTGTCTCTGTCTCTGTGTCTCTGTCCATTTGTGTCCGTCTCTGTGTCTCTGTCTCTCTCTCACTCTGTATCCCTGCCTCCGTGTCTCTGTCTCTGTGTCTCTGTCTATGTGTCTCTGTCTCAATGTCTCTGTCTCTGTCTCTGTTTCTCTTTCTCTGTGTCTCTGTGTCTCTGTCTCTGTGTCTCCGCCTCTGTGTCTCTGTATCCCTGTCTCTTTGTCTCTGTCTCTGTGTCTCTGCCTCTGTGTCTCCGTCTCTGTGTTTCTGTCTCTGTGTCTCTGTCTCTGTGCCTCTGTCTCCGTCTCTGTGTCTCTGTCTCTGTGTCTCTGTCTCTGTGTCTCTGTCTCTGTGTCTCTGTCTCTGTGTCTCTGTCTGTGTGTCTCTGTCTCTCTGTCTCTGTCTCTGTGTCTCTGTCTCTGTGTCACTGTCTCTGCGTCTCTGTCGCTGTGTCTCTGTCTCTATGTCTCTGTCTCTGTCTCTGTTTCTCTTTTTCTGTGTCTCTGTGTCTCTGTCCCTGTGTCTCTGTCTCTGTGTCTCTGTCTCTGTGTCTGTTTCTCTTTCTCTGTGTCTCTGTCTCTGTTTCACTTTCTCTGTGTCTCTGTCTCTGTGTCTCTGTCCCTGTGTCTCCGTCTCTGTTTCTATCTCTCTCTGTGTCTCTGTCGACGTTATCTGTCTCTGTGTCTCTGTCTCTGTGTCTCTGTCTCTGTGTCTCTGTCTCTGTGTCTCTGTCTCTGTGTCTCTGTCTCTGTCTCTGTGTCTCTGCCTCTGTGTCTCTGTATCTCTGTCTCTTTGTCTCTGTCTCTGTGTCTCTGCCTCTGTGTCTCCGTCTCTGTGTTTCTGTCTCTGTGTCTCTGTCTCTGTGCCTCTGTCTCCGTCTCTGTGTCTCTGTCTCTGTGTCTCTGTCGCTGTCTCGCCGTCTCTGCGTTTCTGTCTCTGTGTCTCTGTCTCTGTGTCTCCGTCTCTATGTCTATGTCTCTGTGTCTCTGTCTCTCTGTTTCTGTCTCTGTGTCTCTGCCTCCGTGTCTCTGTCTCTGTGTCCCTGTCTCTGTGTTTCTGTCTTTATGTCTCTGTCTCTGTGTCTCTGTCTCTGAGAATCTGTCTCTGTGTCTCTGTCTCTGTCTCTGTCTCTGTGTCTCTGTCTCTGTGTCTCGGTCTCTGTGTCTCCGTCTCTGTGTCCCTGTCTCTGTGTTTCTGTCTCTGTGTCTCCGTCTCTGTGTCTCTGTCTCTGTGTCCCTGTCTCTGTGTCTCTGTCTCTGTGTCCCTGTCTCTGTGTCTCTGTCTCTGTCTCTGTCCCTGTGTCTCCGTCTTCGTGTCTCTGTCCCTGTATCTCTGACACTCTGTCTCTGTCTCTGTGTCTCTGTCTCTGTCTCTGTGTCTCTGTCTCTGTGTCTCTATCTCTGTGTCTCTGTCTCTGTCTCTGAGTCTCTGTCTCTGTGCATCTGTCTATGTGTCTCTGTCTCTATGTCTCTGTCTCTGTGTCTCTGTCTCTGCCTCTGTGTCTCTGTCACTGTGTCTCTGTCTCTGTGTCTCCGTGTCTCTGTCTCTGCGTCTCTGTCTCTGTGTCTCTGTCTCTGTCTCTGTCTCTGTGTCTCTGTCTCTGTGTCTCGGTCTCTGTGCCTCCGTCTCCGTGTCCCAGTCTCTGTGTTTCTGACTCTGTGTCCCTGTCTCGGTGTCTCTGTCTCCGTGTCTCTGTCTCCTTGTCTCTGTCTCCGTCCCTGTGTCTCTGTCTCTGTGTCTCCGTCTCTGTGTCTCTGTCTCTGTGTCTCCGTCTCTGTGTCTCTGTCTCTGTGTCTCCGTCTCTGTGTCTCTGTCTCTGTGTCTCTGTCTCTGTGTCTCTGTCTCTGTGTCTCTGTCTCTGTGTCTCTGTCTCTGTGTCTCTGTCTCTGTTTCTCTGTCTCTGTGTCTCTGTCTCTGTGTTTCCGTCTCTGTGTCTCTGTCACTGTGTCTCTGTCTCTGTGTCTCTGTGTCTCTGTGTCTCTGTCTCTGTGTCCCTGTCTCTGTGTCTCTGTCTCTGTGTCTCTGTCCCTGTGTCTCCGTATCTGTGTCACTGTATCTATGTGTGTGCCTCTGTGTCTCTGTGTCTGTGTCTCTGTCACCGTCTCTGTGCCTCTGTTTCTATGTCTCTGTCTCTGTGTCTCTGTCTCTGTGTCTCTGTCTCTGTGTATCAGTCTCTGTGTCTCTGTCTCTGTGTCTCTGTCTCCATGTCTCTGTCTCTGTCTCTGTTTCTCTTTCTCTTTCTCTGTGTCTCTGTCTCTGTGTCTCTGTCCCTGTGTCCCGGTCTTCGTGTCTCTGTCCCTGTGTCTCCGTCTCTGTGTCACTGTCTCTATGTCTCTGTCTCTGTGTCTCTGTGTCTGTGTCTCTGTCTCTGTCTCTGTGTCTCCGTCTCTGTGTCTCTGTCTCCGTGTCTCTGTGTCTGTGTCTCTGTCTCTGTGTCTCTGTCTCTGTGTCTCTGTCTCTGTGTCTCTGTCTCTGTGTCTCTGTCTGTGTGTCTCTGTCTCTCTGTCTCTGTCTCTGTGTCTCTGTCTCTGTGTCTCTGTCTCTGTGTCACTGTCTCTGCGTCTCTGTCGCTGTGTCTCTGTCTCTATGTCTCTGTCTCTGTCTCTGTTTCTCTTTTTCTGTGTCTCTGTGTCTCTGTCCCTGTGTCTCTGTCTCTGTGTCTCTGTGTCTGTGTCTGTTTCTCTTTCTCTATGTCTCTGTCTCTGTTTCACTTTGTCTGTGTCTCTGTCTCTGTGTCTCTGTCCCTGTGTCTCCGTCTCTGTTTCTCTCTCTCTCTGTGTCTCTGTCGACGTTATCTGTCTCTGTGTCTCTGTCTCTGTGTCTCTGTCCATTTGTGTCCGTCTCTGTGTCTCTGTCTCTCTCTCACTCTGTATCCCTGTCTCCGTGTCTCTGTCTCTGTGTCTCTGTCTATGTGTCTCTGTCTCTATGTCTCTGTCTCTGTCTCTGTTTCTCTTTCTCTGTGTCTCTGTGTCTCTGTCTCTGTGTCTCCGCCTCTGTGTCTCTGTATCCCTGTCTCTTTGTCTCTGTCTCTGTGTCTCTGCCTCTGTGTCTCCGTCTCTGTGTTTCTGTCTCTGTGTCTCTGTCTCTGTGCCTCTGTCTCCGTCTCTGTGTCTCTGTCTCTGTGTCTCTGTCGCTGTGTCGCCGTCTCTGCGATTCTGTCTCTGTGTCCCTGTCTCTGTGTCTTCGTCTCTATGTCTATGTCACTGTGTCTCTGTCTCTCTGTTTCTGTCTCTGTGTCTCTGCCTCCGTGTCTCTGTCTCTGTGTCCCTGTCTCTGTGTTTCTGTCTTTATGTCTCTGTCTCTGTGTCTCTGTCTCTGAGAATCTGTCTCTGTGTCTCTGTCTCTGTGTCTCTGTCCCAGAGTCTCCGTCTCTGTGGCTCTGTCTCCGTGTCTCTGCCTCCGTGTCTCTGTCTCTTTGTCTCTTTCTCCGTCCCTGTGTCTCCGTCTCTGTGTCTGTGTCTCTGTCTCTGTGTCTGTTTCTCTTTCTCTGTTTCTCTGTCTCTGTGTCTCTGTCCCTGTGTCTCCGTCTCTGTGTCTCTCTCTCTCTGGGTCCCTGTCTCCGTGTCTCTGCCTCCGTGTCTCTGTCTCTGTGTCTCTGTCTCCGTCCCTGTGCCTCTGTCTCTGTGTCTGTGTCTCTGTGTCTCCGTCTCTGTGCCTCTGTCTCTGTCTCTGAGTCTCTGTCTCTGTGTCTCTGTCTATGTGTCTCTGTCTCTATGTCTCTGTCTCTGTGTCTCCATGTCTGTGTTTCAGTCTCTGTGTCTCTGTCTCTGTGCCTCTGTCTCTGTCTCTGTTTCTCTTTCTCTGCGTCTCTGTCTCTGTGTCTCTGTCTCTGTGTCTCTGTCCCTGTGTCTCCCACTTCGTGTCTCCGTCCCTGTATCTCTGTCACTGTGTCTCTGTCTCTGTGTCTCTGTCTCTGTCTCTGTGTCTCTGTCTCTGTGTCTCTGCCTCTGTCTCTGAGACTCTGTCTCTGTGCATATGTCTATGTGTCTCTGTCTCTATGTCTCTGTCTCTGTCTCTGTTTCTCTTTCTCTGTGTCTCTGTCTCTGTGTCTCTGCCTCTGTGTCTCTGTCTCTGTGTCTCTGTCCCTGTGTCTCTGTCTCTGTGTCTCTGTCACTGTGTCTCGGTCTCTGTGTCTCCGTCTCTGTGTCCCTGTCTCTGTGTTTCTGTCTCTGTGTCTCTGTCACTGTGTCTCCGTCTTCGTGTCTCTGTCCCTGTGTCTCCGACTCTGTGTCACTGTCTCTATGTCTGTGCCTCTGTGTCTCTGTGTCTGTGTCTCTGTCACCGTCTCTATGCCTCTGTTTCTATGTCTCTGTCTCTGGGTCTCTGTCTCTGTGTCTCTGTCTCTGTGTCCCTGTCTCTGTGTCTCTGTCACTGTGTCTCTGTCTCTGCGTCTCTGTCTCTGTGTATCAGTCTCTGTGTCTCTGTCTCTGTGTCTCTGTATCCATGTCTCTGTCTCTGTCTCTGTCTCTGTGTCTCTGTCTCTGTGTCTCTGTCCCTGTGCCCGGTCATCCTGTCTTTGTCCCTGTGTCTCCGTCTCTGTGTCTCCGTCTCTGTGTCTCTGTGTCTCTGTCTCTGTGCCTCTGTCTCTCTGTCTCTGTCTCTGTGTCTCTGTCTCTGTGTCTCCGTCTCTGTGTCTCTGTCTCTGTGTCCCTGTCTCTGTGTCTCTGTCTCTATGTCTCTGTATGTCTGTATCTCTGCCTCTGTGTCTCTGTCTCTGTGTCTGTGTCTCTGTCTCTGTCTCTGTGTCTCCGTCTCTGTGTCTCTGTCTCCGTGTCTCTGTGTCTGTGTCTCTGTCTCTGTGTCTCTGTCTCTGTGTCTCTGTCTCTGTGTCTCTGTCTCTGTGTCTCTGTCTCTGTGTCTCTGTCTCTGTGTCTCTGTCTCTGTGTCTCTGTCTGTGGGTCTCTGTCTCTCTGTCTCTGTCTCTGTGTCTCTGTCTCTGTGTCACTGTCTCTGCGTCTCTGTCGCTGTGTCTCTGTCTCTATGTCTCTGTCTCTGTCTCTGTTTCTCTTTTTCTGTGTCTCTGTGTCTCTGTCCCTGTGTCTCTGTCTCTGTGTCTCTGTGTCTGTGTCTGTTTCTCTTTCTCTGTGTCTCTGTCTCTGTTTCACTTTGTCTGTGTCTCTGTCTCTGTGTCTCTGTCCCTGTGTCTCCGTCTCTGTTTCTCTCTCTCTCTGTGTCTCTGTCGACGTTATCTGTCTCTGTGTCTCTGTCCATTTGTGTCCGTCTCTGTGTCTCTGTCTCTCTCTCACTCTGTATCCCTGTCTCCGTGTCTCTGTCTTTGTGTCTCTGTCTATGTGTCTCTGTCTCTATGTCTCTGTCTCTGTCTCTGTTTCTCTTTCTCTGTGTCTCTGTGTCTCTGTCTCTGTGTCTCCGCCTCTGTGTCTCTGTATCCCTGTCTCTTTGTCTCTGTCTCTGTGTCTCTGCCTCTGTGTCTCCGTCTCTGTGTTTCTGTCTCTGTGTCTCTGTCTCTGTGCCTCTGTCTCCGTCTCTGTGTCTCTGTCTCTGTGTCTCTGTCGCTGTGTCGCCGTCTCTGCGATTCTGTCTCTGTGTCCCTGTCTCTGTGTCTTCGTCTCTATGTCTATGTCACTGTGTCTCTGTCTCTCTGTTTCTGTCTCTGTGTCTCTGCCTCCGTGTCTCTGTCTCTGTGTCCCTGTCTCTGTGTTTCTGTCTTTATGTCTCTGTCTCTGTGTCTCTGTCTCTGAGAATCTGTCTCTGTGTCTCTGTCTCTGTGTCTCTGTCCCAGAGTCTCCGTCTCTGTGGCTCTGTCTCCGTGTCTCTGCCTCCGTGTCTCTGTCTCTTTGTCTCTTTCTCCGTCCCTGTGTCTCCGTCTCTGTGTCTGTGTCTCTGTCTCTGTGTCTGTTTCTCTTTCTCTGTTTCTCTGTCTCTGTGTCTCTGTCCCTCTGTCTCCGTCTCTGTGTCTCTCTCTCTCTGGGTCCCTGTCTCCGTGTCTCTGCCTCCGTGTCTCTGTCTCTGTGTCTCTGTCTCCGTCCCTGTGCCTCTGTCTCTGTGTCTGTGTCTCTGTGTCCCTGTCTCTGTGTTTCTGTCTCTGTGTCTCCGTCTCTGTGTCTCTGTCTCTGTGTCCCTGTCTCTGTGTCTCTGTCTCTGTGTCCCTGTCTCTGTGTCTCTGTCTCTGTCTCTGTCCCTGTGTCTCCGTCTTCGTGTCTCTGTCCCTGTATCTCTGTCACTCTGTCTCTGTCTCTGTGTCTCTGTCTCTGTCTCTGTGTCTCTGTCTCTGTGTCTCTATCTCTGTGTCTCTGTCTCTGTCTCTGAGTCTCTGTCTCTGTGCATCTGTCTATGTGTCTCTGTCTCTATGTCTCTGTCTCTATGTCTCTGTCTCTGCCTCTGTGTCTCTGTCACTGTGTCTCTGTCTCTGTGTCTCCGTGTCTCTGTCTCTGTGTCTCTGTCTCTGTGTCTCTGTCTCTGTCTCTGTCACTGTGTCTCTGTCTCTGTGTCTCGGTCTCTGTGCCTCCGTCTCTGTGTCCCAGTCTCTGTGTTTCTGACTCTGTGTCCCTGTCTCAGTGTCTCTGTCTCCGTGTCTCTGTCTCCTTGTCTCTGTCTCCGTCCCTGTGTCTCTGTCTCTGTGTCTCCGTCTCTGTGTCTCTGTCTCTGTGTCTCCGTCTCTGTGTCTCTGTCTCTGTGTCTCCGTCTCTGTGTCTCTGTCTCTGTGTCTCTGTCTCTGTGTCTCTGTCTCTGTGTCTCTGTCTCTGTGTCTCTGTCTCTGTGACTCTGTCTCTGTGTTTCCGTCTCTGTGTCTCTGTCACTGTGTCTCTTTCTCTGTGTCTCTGTGTCTCTGTGTCTCTGTCTCTGTGTCCCTGTCTCTGTGTCTCTGTCTCTGTGTCTCTGTCCCTGTGTCTCCGTATCTGTGTCACTGTATCGATGTCTGTGCCTCTGTGTCTCTGTGTCTGTGTCTCTGTCACCGTCTCTGTGCCTCTGTTTCTATGTCTCTGTCTCTGTGTCTCTGTCTCTGTGTCTCTGTCTCTGTGTATCAGTCTCTGTGTCTCTGTCTCTGTGTCTCTGTCTCCATGTCTCTGTCTCTGTCTCTGTTTCTCTTTCTCTTTCTCTGTGTCTCTGTCTCTGTGTCTCTGTCCCTGTGTCCCGGTCTTCGTGCCTCTGTCCCTGTGTCTCCGTCTCTGTGTCACTGTCTCTATGTCTCTGTCTCTGTGTCTCTGTGTCTGTGTCTCTGTCACCGTCTATGTGCCTCTGTTTCTATGTCTCTGTCTCTGTGTCTCCGTCTCTGCGTGTTTGTCGCTGTGTCCCTGTCCTGTGTCTCTGTCTCTGTGCCTCTGTCTCTCTGTCTCTGTCTCTGTGTCTCTGCCTCTGTGTCTCTGTCTCTGTGTCTGTGTCTCTGTCTCTGTCTCTGTGTCTCTGTCTCTGTGTATCAGTCTCTGTGTCTCTGTCTCTGTGTCTCTGTCTCCATGTCTCTGTCTCTGTCTCTGTTTCTCTTTCTCTTTCTCTGTGTCTCTGTCCCTGTGTCCCGGTCTTCGTGTCTCTGTCCCTGTGTCTCCGTCTCTGTGTCACTGTCTCTGTGTCTCTGTCTCTGTGTCTCTGTGTCTGTGTCTCTGTCTCTGTGTCTCTGTCTCTGTGTCCCTGTCTCTGTGTCTCTGTCTGTGTGTCCCTGTCTCTCTGTCTCTGTTTCTGTGTCTCTGTCTCTGTGTCTCTGCCTCTGTGTCTCCGTCTCTGTGTTTCTGTCTCTGTGTCTCTGTCTCTGTGCCTCTGTCTCCGTCTCTGTGTCTCTGTCTCTGTGTCTCTGTCGCTGTCTCGCCGTCTCTGCGTTTCTGTTTCTATGTCTTTGTCTCTGTGTCTCCGTCTCTGCGTGTTTGTCGCTGTGTCCCTGTCCTGTGTCTCTGTCTCTGTGCCTCTGTCTCTCTGTCTGTGTCTCTGTGTCTCTGTCTCTGTGTCTCCGTCTCTGTGTCTCTGTCTCTGTGTCCCTGTCTCTGTGTCTCTGTCTCTGTGTCTCTGTCTCTATGTCTCTGTATGTCTGTATCTCTGCCTCTGTGTCTCTGTCTCTGTGTCTGTGTCTCTGTCTCTGTCTCTGTGTCTCCGTCTCTGTGTCTCCGTCTCTGTTTCTCTGTCTCAGTGTCTCAGTGTCTGTGTCTCTGTCTCTGTGTCTCTGTCTCTGTGTCTCTGTCTCTGTGTCTCTGTCTCTGTGTCTCTGTCTGTGTGTCTCTGTCTCTCTGTCTCTGTCTCTGTGTCTCTGTCTCTGTGTCACTGTCTCTGCGTCTCTGTCGCTGTGTCTCTGTCTCTATGTCTCTGTCTCTGTCTCTGTTTCTCTTTTTCTGTGTCTCTGTGTCTCTGTCCCTGTGTCTCTGTCTCTGTGTCTCTGTCTCTGTGTCTCTGTCTCTGTGTCTGTTTCTCTTTCTCTGTGTCTCTGTCTCTGTTTCACTTTCTCTGTGTCTCTGTCTCTGTGTCTCTGTCCCTGTGTCTCCGTCTCTGTTTCTCTCTCTCTCTGTGTCTCTGTCGACGTTATCTGTCTCTGTGTCTCCGTCTCTGTGTCTCTGTCTCTGTGTCTCCGTGTCTCTGTCTCTGTGTCTCTGTCTCTGTGTCTCTGTCTCTGTCTCTGTCTCTGTGTCTCTGTCTCTGTGTCTCGGTCTCTGTGCCTCCGTCTCTGTGTCCCAGTCTCTGTGTTTCTGACTCTGTGTCCCTGTCTCAGTGTCTCTGTCTCCGTGTCTCTGTCTCCTTGTCTCTGTCGCCGTCCCTGTGTCTCTGTCTCTGTGTCTCCGTCTCTGTGTCTCTGTCTCTGTGTCTCCGTCTCTGTGTCTCTGTCTCTGTGTCTCCGTCTCTGTGTCTCTGTCTCTGTGTCTCTGTCTCTGTGTCTCTGTCTCTGTGTCTCTGTCTCTGTGTCTCTGTCTCTGTGTCTCTGTCTCTGTGTCTGTCTCTGTGTTTCCGTCTCTGTGTCTCTGTCACTGTGTCTCTGTCTCTGTGTCTCTGTGTCTCTGTGTCTCTGTCTCTGTGTCCCTGTCTCTGTGTCTCTGTCTCTGTGTCTCTGTCCCTGTGTCTCCGTATCTGTGTCACTGTATCTATGTCTGTGCCTCTGTGTCTCTGTGTCTGTGTCTCTGTCACCGTCTCTGTGCCTCTGTTTCTATGTCTCTGTCTCTGTGTCTCTGTCTCTGTGTCTCTGTCTCTGTGTATCAGTCTCTGTGTCTCTGTCTCTGTGTCTCTGTCTCCATGTCTCTGTCTCTGTCTCTGTTTCTCTTTCTCTTTCTCTGTGTCTCTGTCTCTGTGTCTCTGTCCCTGTGTCCCGGTCTTCGTGTCTCTGTCCCTGTGTCTCCGTCTCTGTGTCACTGTCTCTATGTCTCTGTCTCTGTGTCTCTGTGTCTGTGTCTCTGTCACCGTCTCTGTGCCTCTGTTTCTATGTCTCTGTCTCTGTGTCTCCGTCTCTGCGTGTTTGTCGCTGTGTCCCTGTCCTGTGTCTCTGTCTCTGTGCCTCTGTCTCTCTGTCTCTGTCTCTGTGTCTCTGTCTCTGTGTCTCCGTCTCTGTGTCTCTGTCTCTGTGTCCCTGTCTCTGTGTCTCTGTCTCTGCGTCTCTGTCTCTATGTCTCTGTATGTCTGTATCTCTGCCTCTGTGTCTCTGTCTCTGTGTCTGTGTCTCTGTCTCTGTCTCTGTGTCTCCGTCTCTGTGTCTCTGTCTCCGTGTCTCTGTGTCTGTGTCTCTGTCTCTGTGTCTCTGTCTCTGTGTGTGTGTCTCTGTATCTGTCCCTGTGTGTGTGTCTCTGTCTCTGAGTCTCTGTCTCTGTGTCTCTGTCTCTGTCTCTGTCTCTGTTTCTCTTTCTCTGTGTCTCTGTCTCTGTGTCTCTGTCCCTGTGTCTCCGTTTCTGTGTCACTGTATCTATGTCTGTGCCTCTGTGTCTCTGTGTCTGTGTCTCTGTCACCGTCTCGGTGCCTCTGTTTCTATGTCTCTGTCCCTGTGTCTCTGTCTCTGTGTATCAGTCTCTGTGTCTCTGTCTCTGTGTCTCTGTCTCTGTCTCTGTTTCTCTTTCTCTTTCTCTGTGTCTCTGTCTCTGTGTCTCTGTCCCTGTGTCCCGGTCTTCGTGTCTCTGTCCCTGTGTCTCCGTCTCTGTGTCAATGTCTCTATGTCTCTGTCTCTGTGTCTCTGTGTCTGTGTCTCTGTCTCTGTGTCTCTGTCTCTGTGTCTCTGTCTCTGTGTCTCTGCCTGTGTGTCTCTGTCTCTCTGTCTCTGTCTCTGTGTCTCTGTCTCTGTGTCTCTGCCTCTGTGTCTCCGTCTCTGTGTTTCTGTCTCTGTGTCTCCGTCTCTGTGTCTCTGTCTCTGTGTCCCTGTCTCAGTGTCTCTGTCTCTGTGTCTCTGTCTCTATGTCTCTGTATGTCTGTATCTCTGCCTCTGTGTCTCTGTCTCTGTGTCTGTGTCTCTGTCTCTGTCTCTGTGTCTCCGTCTCTGTGTCTCTGTCTCAGTGTCTCTGTGTCTGTGTCTCTGTCTCTGTGTCTCTGTCTCTGTGTCTCTGTCTCTGTGTCTCTGTCTCTGTGTCTCTGTCTCTGTGTCTCTGTCTCTGTGTCTCTGTCTCTGTGTCTCTGTCTGTGTGTCTCTGTCTCTCTGTCTCTGTCTCTGTGTCTCTGTCTCTGTGTCACTGTCTCTGCGTCTCTGTCGCTGTGTCTCTGTCTCTATGTCTCTGTCTCTGTCTCTGTTTCTCTTTTTCTGTGTCTCTGTGTCTCTGTCCCTGTGTCTCTGTCTCTGTGTCTCTGTCTCTGTGTCTGTTTCTCTTTCTCTGTGTCTCTGTCTCTGTTTCACTTTCTCTGTGTCTCTGTCTCTGTGTCTCTGTCCCTGTGTCTCCGTCTCTGTTTCTCTCCCTCTCTGTGTCTCTGTCGACGTTATCTGTCTCTGTGTCTCTGTCTCTGTGTCTCTGTCTCTGTCTCTGTGTCTCTGCCTCTGTGTATCTGTATCTCTGTCTCTTTGTCTCTGTCTCTGTGTCTCTGCCTCTGTGTCTCCGTCTCTGTGTTTCTGTCTCTGTGTCTCTGTCTCTGTGCCTCTGTCTCCGTCTCTGTGTCTCTGTCTCTGTGTCTCTGTCGCTGTCTCGCCGTCTCTGCGTTTCTGTCTCTGTGTCTCTGTCTCTGTGTCTCCGTCTCTATGTCTATGTCTCTGTGTCTCTGTCTCTCTGTTTCTGTCTCTATGTCTCTGTCTCTGTGTCTCTGTGTCTGTGTCTCTGTCACCGTCTCTGTGCCTCTGTTTCTATGTCTCTGTCTCTGTGTCTCCGTCTCTGCGTGTTTGTCGCTGTGTCCCTGTCCTGTGTCTCTGTCTCTGTGCCTCTGTCTCTCTGTCTCTGTCTCTGTGTCTCTGTCTCTGTGTCTCCGTCTCTGTGTCTCTGTCTCTGTGTCCCTGTCTCTGTGTCTCTGTCTCTGTGTCTCTGTCTCTATGTCTCTGTATGTCTGTATCTCTGCCTCTGTGTCTCTGTCTCTGTGTCTGTGTCTCTGTCTCTGTCTCTGTGTCTCCGTCTCTGTGTCTCTGTCTCCGTGTCTCTGTCTCTGTGTCTCTGTCTCTGTGTCTCTGTCTCTGTCTCTGTCTCTGTGTCTCTGTCTCTGTGTCTCGGTCTCTGTGCCTCCGTCTCTGTGTCCCAGTCTCTGTGTTTCTGACTCTGTGTCCCTGTCTCAGTGTCTCTGTCTCCGTGTCTCTGTCTCCTTGTCTCTGTCTCCGTCCCTGTGTCTCTGTCTCTGTGTCTCTGTCTCTGTGTCTCTGTCTCTGTGTCTCTGTCTCTGTGTTTCCGTCTCTGTGTCTGTGTCACTGTGTCTCTGTCTCTGTGTCTCTGTGTCTCTGTGTCTCTGTCTCTGTGTCCCTGTCTCTGTGTCTCTGTCTCTGTGTCTCTGTCTCTGTGTCTCCGTCTCTGTTTCTCTGTCTCTATGTCTCTGCCCTAGTGTCTCTGTCTCTGTGTCTCTGTCTCTATGTCTCTGTCTCTGTGCCCGTGTCTCCGTATCTGCGTCTCTGTTTCTGTGTCTATGTCTCTGTGTCTCCGTCTCTCTGTCTCTGTCTCTGTGTATCTGCCTCCGTGTCTCTGTCTCTGTGTCCCTGTCTCTGTGTTTCTGTCTTTATGTCTCTGTCTCTGTGTCTCTGTCTCTGAGAATCTGTGTCTGTGTCTCTGTCTCTGTCTCTGTCTCTGTGTCTCTGTCTCTGTGTCTCGGTCTCTGTGTCTCCGTCTCTGTGTCCCTGTCTCTGTGTTTCTGTCTCTGTGTCCCTGTCCCAGTGTCTCTGTCTCCGTGTCTCTGTCTCTTTGTCTCTGTCCCCGTCCCTGTGTCTCTGTCTCTGTGTCTCCGTCTCTGTGTCTCTGTCTCTGTGTCTCCGTCTCTGTGTCTCTGTCTCTGTGTCTCTGTCTCTGTGTCTCTGTCTCTGTGTCTCTGTCTCTGTGTCTCTGTCTCTGTGTCTCTGTCTCTGTGTCTCTGTCTCTGTGTTTCCGTCTCTGTGTCTCTGTCACTGTGTCTCTGTCTCTGTGTCTCTGTGTCTCTGTGTCTCTGTCTCTGTGTCCCTGTCTCTGTGTCTCTGTCTCTGTGTCTCTGTCCCTGTGTCTCCGTATCTGTGTCACTGTATCTATGTGTGTGCCTCTGTGTCTCTGTGTCTGTGTCTCTGTCACCGTCTCTGTGCCTCTGTTTCTATGTCTCTGTCTCTGTGTCTCTGTCTCTGTGTCTCTGTCTCTGTGTATCAGTCTCTGTGTCTCTGTCTCTGTGTCTCTGTCTCCATGTCTCTGTCTCTGTCTCTGTTTCTCTTTCTCTTTCTCTGTGTCTCTGTCTCTGTGTCTCTGTCCCTGTGTCCCGGTCTTCGTGTCTCTGTCCCTGTGTCTCCGTCTCTGTGTCACTGTCTCTATGTCTCTGTCTCTGTGTCTCTGTGTCTGTGTCTCTGTCTCTGTCTCTGTGTCTCCGTCTCTGTGTCTCTGTCTCCGTGTCTCTGTGTCTGTGTCTCTGTCTCTGTGTCTCTGTCTCTGTGTCTCTGTCTCTGTGTCTCTGTCTCTGTGTCTCTGTCTGTGTGTCTCTGTCTCTCTGTCTCTGTCTCTGTGTCTCTGTCTCTGTGTCACTGTCTCTGCGTCTCTGTCGCTGTGTCTCTGTCTCTATGTCTCTGTCTCTGTCTCTGTTTCTCTTTTTCTGTGTCTCTGTGTCTCTGTCCCTGTGTCTCTGTCTCTGTGTCTCTGTGTCTGTGTCTGTTTCTCTTTCTCTATGTCTCTGTCTCTGTTTCACTTTGTCTGTGTCTCTGTCTCTGTGTCTCTGTCCCTGTGTCTCCGTCTCTGTTTCTCTCTCTCTCTGTGTCTCTGTCGACGTTATCTGTCTCTGTGTCTCTGTCTCTGTGTCTCTGTCCATTTGTGTCCGTCTCTGTGTCTCTGTCTCTCTCTCACTCTGTATCCCTGTCTCCGTGTCTCTGTCTCTGTGTCTCTGTCTATGTGTCTCTGTCTCTATGTCTCTGTCTCTGTCTCTGTTTCTCTTTCTCTGTGTCTCTGTGTCTCTGTCTCTGTGTCTCCGCCTCTGTGTCTCTGTATCCCTGTCTCTTTGTCTCTGTCTCTGTGTCTCTGCCTCTGTGTCTCCGTCTCTGTGTTTCTCTCTCTGTGTCTCTGTCTCTGTGCCTCTGTCTCCGTCTCTGTGTCTCTGTCTCTGTGTCTCTGTCGCTGTGTCGCCGTCTCTGCGATTCTGTCTCTGTGTCCCTGTCTCTGTGTCTTCGTCTCTATGTCTATGTCACTGTGTCTCTGTCTCTCTGTTTCTGTCTCTGTGTCTCTGCCTCCGTGTCTCTGTCTCTGTGTCCCTGTCTCTGTGTTTCTGTCTTTATGTCTCTGTCTCTGTGTCTCTGTCTCTGAGAATCTGTCTCTGTGTCTCTGTCTCTGTGTCTCTGTCCCAGAGTCTCCGTCTCTGTGGCTCTGTCTCCGTGTCTCTGCCTCCGTGTCTCTGTCTCTTTGTCTCTTTCTCCGTCCCTGTGTCTCCGTCTCTGTGTCTGTGTCTCTGTCTCTGTGTCTGTTTCTCTTTCTCTGTTTCTCTGTCTCTGTGTCTCTGTCCCTGTGTCTCCGTCTCTGTGTCTCTCTCTCTCTGGGTCCCTGTCTCCGTGTCTCTGCCTCCGTGTCTCTGTCTCTGTGTCTCTGTCTCCGTCCCTGTGCCTCTGTCTCTGTGTCTGTGTCTCTGTGTCTCCGTCTCTGTGCCTCTGTCTCTGTCTCTGAGTCTCTGTCTCTGTGTCTCTGTCTATGTGTCTCTGTCTCTATGTCTCTGTCTCTGTGTCTCCATGTCTGTGTTTCAGTCTCTGTGTCTCTGTCTCTGTGCCTCTGTCTCTGTCTCTGTTTCTCTTTCTCTGCGTCTCTGTCTCTGTGTCTCTGTCTCTGTGTCTCTGTCCCTGTGTCTCCCACTTCGTGTCTCCGTCCCTGTATCTCTGTCACTGTGTCTCTGTCTCTGTGTCTCTGTCTCTGTCTCTGTGTCTCTGTCTCTGTGTCTCTGCCTCTGTCTCTGAGACTCTGTCTCTGTGCATATGTCTATGTGTCTCTGTCTCTATGTCTCTGTCTCTGTCTCTGTTTCTCTTTCTCTGTGTCTCTGTCTCTGTGTCTCTGCCTCTGTGTCTCTGTCTCTGCGTCTCTGTCCCTGTGTCTCTGTCTCTGTGTCTCTGTCACTGTGTCTCGGTCTCTGTGTCTCCGTCTCTGTGTCCCTGTCTCTGTGTTTCTGTCTCTGTGTCTCTGTCACTGTGTCTCCGTCTTCGTGTCTCTGTCCCTGTGTCTCCGACTCTGTGTCACTGTCTCTATGTCTGTGCCTCTGTGTCTCTGTGTCTGTGTCTCTGTCACCGTCTCTATGCCTCTGTTTCTATGTCTCTGTCTCTGGGTCTCTGTCTCTGTGTCTCTGTCTCTGTGTCCCTGTCTCTGTGTCTCTGTCACTGTGTCTCTGTCTCTGCGTCTCTGTCTCTGTGTATCAGTCTCTGTGTCTCTGTCTCTGAATCTCTGTATCCATGTCTCTGTCTCTGTCTCTGTCTCTGTGTCTCTGTCTCTGTGTCTCTGTCCCTGTGCCCGGTCATCCTGTCTTTGTCCCTGTGTCTCCGTCTCTGTGTCTCCGTCTCTGTGTCTCTGTGTCTCTGTCTCTGTGCCTCTGTCTCTCTGTCTCTGTCTCTGTGTCTCTGTCTCTGTGTCTCCGTCTCTGTGTCTCTGTCTCTGTGTCCCTGTCTCTGTGTCTCTGTCTCTATGTCTCTGTATGTCTGTATCTCTGCCTCTGTGTCTCTGTCTCTGTGTCTGTGTCTCTGTCTCTGTCTCTGTGTCTCCGTCTCTGTGTCTCTGTCTCCGTGTCTCTGTGTCTGTGTCTCTGTCTCTGTGTCTCTGTCTCTGTGTCTCTGTCTCTGTGTCTCTGTCTCTGTGTCTCTGTCTCTGTGTCTCTGTCTCTGTGTCTCTGTCTCTGTGTCTCTGTCTGTGGGTCTCTGTCTCTCTGTCTCTGTCTCTGTGTCTCTGTCTCTGTGTCACTGTCTCTGCGTCTCTGTCGCTGTGTCTCTGTCTCTATGTCTCTGTCTCTGTCTCTGTTTCTCTTTTTCTGTGTCTCTGTGTCTCTGTCCCTGTGTCTCTGTCTCTGTGTCTCTGTGTCTGTGTCTGTTTCTCTTTCTCTGTGTCTCTGTCTCTGTTTCACTTTGTCTGTGTCTCTGTCTCTGTGTCTCTGTCCCTGTGTCTCCGTCTCTGTTTCTCTCTCTCTCTGTGTCTCTGTCGACGTTATCTGTCTCTGTGTCTCTGTCCATTTGTGTCCGTCTCTGTGTCTCTGTCTCTCTCTCACTCTGTATCCCTGTCTCCGTGTCTCTGTCTTTGTGTCTCTGTCTATGTGTCTCTGTCTCTATGTCTCTGTCTCTGTCTCTGTTTCTCTTTCTCTGTGTCTCTGTGTCTCTGTCTCTGTGTCTCCGCCTCTGTGTCTCTGTATCCCTGTCTCTTTGTCTCTGTCTCTGTGTCTCTGCCTCTGTGTCTCCGTCTCTGTGTTTCTGTCTCTGTGTCTCTGTCTCTGTGCCTCTGTCTCCGTCTCTGTGTCTCTGTCTCTGTGTCTCTGTCGCTGTGTCGCCGTCTCTGCGATTCTGTCTCTGTGTCCCTGTCTCTGTGTCTTCGTCTCTATGTCTATGTCACTGTGTCTCTGTCTCTCTGTTTCTGTCTCTGTGTCTCTGCCTCCGTGTCTCTGTCTCTGTGTCCCTGTCTCTGTGTTTCTGTCTTTATGTCTCTGTCTCTGTGTCTCTGTCTCTGAGAATCTGTCTCTGTGTCTCTGTCTCTGTGTCTCTGTCCCAGAGTCTCCGTCTCTGTGGCTCTGTCTCCGTGTCTCTGCCTCCGTGTCTCTGTCTCTTTGTCTCTTTCTCCGTCCCTGTGTCTCCGTCTCTGTGTCTGTGTCTCTGTCTCTGTGTCTGTTTCTCTTTCTCTGTTTCTCTGTCTCTGTGTCTCTGTCCCTCTGTCTCCGTCTCTGTGTCTCTCTCTCTCTGGGTCCCTGTCTCCGTGTCTCTGCCTCCGTGTCTCTGTCTCTGTGTCTCTGTCTCCGTCCCTGTGCCTCTGTCTCTGTGTCTGTGTCTCTGTGTCCCTGTCTCTGTGTTTCTGTCTCTGTGTCTCCGTCTCTGTGTCTCTGTCTCTGTGTCCCTGTCTCTGTGTCTCTGTCTCTGTGTCCCTGTCTCTGTGTCTCTGTCTCTGTCTCTGTCCCTGTGTCTCCGTCTTCGTGTCTCTGTCCCTGTATCTCTGTCACTCTGTCTCTGTCTCTGTGTCTCTGTCTCTGTCTCTGTGTCTCTGTCTCTGTGTCTCTATCTCTGTGTCTCTGTCTCTGTCTCTGAGTCTCTGTCTCTGTGCATCTGTCTATGTGTCTCTGTCTCTATGTCTCTGTCTCTATGTCTCTGTCTCTGCCTCTGTGTCTCTGTCACTGTGTCTCTGTCTCTGTGTCTCCGTGTCTCTGTCTCTGTGTCTCTGTCTCTGTGTCTCTGTCTCTGTCTCTGTCACTGTGTCTCTGTCTCTGTGTCTCGGTCTCTGTGCCTCCGTCTCTGTGTCCCAGTCTCTGTGTTTCTGACTCTGTGTCCCTGTCTCAGTGTCTCTGTCTCCGTGTCTCTGTCTCCTTGTCTCTGTCTCCGTCCCTGTGTCTCTGTCTCTGTGTCTCCGTCTCTGTGTCTCTGTCTCTGTGTCTCCGTCTCTGTGTCTCTGTCTCTGTGTCTCCGTCTCTGTGTCTCTGTCTCTGTGTCTCTGTCTCTGTGTCTCTGTCTCTGTGTCTCTGTCTCTGTGTCTCTGTCTCTGTGACTCTGTCTCTGTGTTTCCGTCTCTGTGTCTCTGTCACTGTGTCTCTTTCTCTGTGTCTCTGTGTCTCTGTGTCTCTGTCTCTGTGTCCCTGTCTCTGTGTCTCTGTCTCTGTGTCTCTGTCCCTGTGTCTCCGTATCTGTGTCACTGTATCGATGTCTGTGCCTCTGTGTCTCTGTGTCTGTGTCTCTGTCACCGTCTCTGTGCCTCTGTTTCTATGTCTCTGTCTCTGTGTCTCTGTCTCTGTGTCTCTGTCTCTGTGTATCAGTCTCTGTGTCTCTGTCTCTGTGTCTCTGTCTCCATGTCTCTGTCTCTGTCTCTGTTTCTCTTTCTCTTTCTCTGTGTCTCTGTCTCTGTGTCTCTGTCCCTGTGTCCCGGTCTTCGTGCCTCTGTCCCTGTGTCTCCGTCTCTGTTTCTCTCCCTCTCTGTGTCTCTGTCGACGTTATCTGTCTCTGTGTCTCTGTCTCTGTGTCTCTGTCTCTGTGTCTCTGTCTCTGTGTCTCTGTCTCTGTCTCTGTGTCTCTGCCTCTGTGTCTCTGTATCTCTGTCTCTTTGTCTCTGTCTCTGTGTCTCTGCCTCTGTGTCTCCGTCTCTGTGTTTCTGTCTCTGTGTCTCTGTCTCTGTGCCTCTGTCTCCGTCTCTGTGTCTCTGTCTCTGTGTCTCTGTCGCTGTCTCGCCGTCTGTGCGTTTCTGTCTCTGTGTCTCTGTCTCTGTGTCTCCGTCTCTATGTCTATGTCTCTGTGTCTCTGTCTCTCTGTTTCTGTCTCTATGTCTCTGTCTCTGTGTCTCTGTGTCTGTGTCTCTGTCACCGTCTCTGTGCCTCTGTTTCTATGTCTCTGTCTCTGTGTCTCCGTCTCTGCGTGTTTGTCGCTGTGTCCCTGTCCTGTGTCTCTGTCTCTGTGCCTCTGTCTCTCTGTCTCTGTCTCTGTGTCTCTGTCTCTGTGTCTCCGTCTCTGTGTCTCTGTCTCTGTGTCCCTGTCTCTGTGTCTCTGTCTCTGTGTCTCTGTCTCTATGTCTCTGTATGTCTGTATCTCTGCCTCTGTGTCTCTGTCTCTGTGTCTGTGTCTCTGTCTCTGTCTCTGTGTCTCCGTCTCTGTGTCTCTGTCTCCGTGTCTCTGTCTCTGTGTCTCTGTCTCTGTGTCTCTGTCTCTGTCTCTGTCTCTGTGTCTCTGTCTCTGTGTCTCGGTCTCTGTGCCTCCGTCTCTGTGTCCCAGTCTCTGTGTTTCTGACTCTGTGTCCCTGTCTCAGTGTCTCTGTCTCCGTGTCTCTGTCTCCTTGTCTCTGTCTCCGTCCCTGTGTCTCTGTCTCTGTGTCTCTGTCTCTGTGTCTCTGTCTCTGTGTCTCTGTCTCTGTGTTTCCGTCTCTGTGTCTGTGTCACTGTGTCTCTGTCTCTGTGTCTCTGTGTCTCTGTGTCTCTGTCTCTGTGTCCCTGTCTCTGTGTCTCTGTCTCTGTGTCTCTGTCTCTGTGTCTCCGTCTCTGTTTCTCTGTCTCTATGTCTCTGCCCTAGTGTCTCTGTCTCTGTGTCTCTGTCTCTATGTCTCTGTCTCTGTGCCCGTGTCTCCGTATCTGCGTCTCTGTTTCTGTGTCTATGTCTCTGTGTCTCCGTCTCTCTGTCTCTGTCTCTGTGTATCTGCCTCCGTGTCTCTGTCTCTGTGTCCCTGTCTCTGTGTTTCTGTCTTTATGTCTCTGTCTCTGTGTCTCTGTCTCTGAGAATCTGTGTCTGTGTCTCTGTCTCTGTCTCTGTCTCTGTCTCTGTGTCTCTGTCTCTGTGTCTCGGTCTCTGTGTCTCCGTCTCTGTGTCCCTGTCTCTGTGTTTCTGTCTCTGTGTCCCTGTCTCAGTGTCTCTGTCTCCGTGTCTCTGTCTCTTTGTCTCTGTCCCCGTCCCTGTGTCTCTGTCTCTGTGTCTCCGTCTCTGTGTCTCTGTCTGTGTGTCTCTGTCTCTCTGTCTCTGTCTCTGTGTCTCTGTCTCTGTGTCACTGTCTCTGCGTCTCTGTCGCTGTGTCTCTGTCTCTATGTCTCTGTCTCTGTCTCTGTTTCTCTTTTTCTGTGTCTCTGTGTCTCTGTCTCTGTGTCTCTGTGTCTCTGTCTCTGTGTCTCTGTCTCTGTGTCTCTGTCTCTGTGTCTCTGTCTCGGTGTCTCTGTCTCTGTGTCTCTGTCTCTGTGTCTCTGTCTCTGTGTCTCTGTCTCTGTGTCTCTGTCTCTGTGTCTCTGTCTCTGTGTCTCTGCCTCTGTGTCTCTGTCTCTGTGTCTCTGTCTCTGTGTCTCTGTCTGTGTGTCTCTGTCTCTCTGTCTCTGTCTCTGTGTCTCCGTCTCTATGTCTCTGTCTCTGTCTCTGTTTCTCTTTTTCTGTGTCTCTGTGTCTCTGTCCCTGTGTCTCTGTCTCTGTGTCTCTGTCTCTGTGTCTGTTTCTCTTTCTCTGTGTCTCTGTCTCTGTTTCACTTTCTCTGTGTCTCTGTCCCTGTGTCTCCGTCTCTGTTTCTCTCTCTCTCTGTGTCTCTGTCGACGTTATCTGTCTCTGTGTCTCTGTCTCTCTGTCTCTGTCCATTTGTGTCCGTCTCTGTGTCTCTGTCTCTCTCTCTCTCTGTATCCCTGTCTCCGTGTCTCTGTCTCTGTGTCTCTGTCTATGTGTCTCTGTCTCTATGTCTCTGTCTCTGTCTCTGTTTCTCTTTCTCTGTGTCTCTGTGTCTCTGTCTCTGTGTCTCTGTCTCTGTGTCTCTGTCTCTGTGTCTCTGTCTCTGTGTCCCTGTCTCTGTGTCTCTGTCTCTGTGTCTCTGTCTCTGTGTCTCTGTCTCTGTGTCGCTGTCCTTGTGTGTCCGTCTTTGTGTCTCTGTCACTGCGTCTCTGTCTGTATGTCTCTGTATCTCTGTCTCTGTGTCTCTGTCTCTGTGCCCCTGTCTGTACGTCTCTGTCCCTGTGTCTCCTCCTCTGTGTCTCTGTCTCTGTGTCTATGTCTCTTTGTCTCTGTCCCTGTGTCACAGTCTCTGTGTCTCCGTATTTGCGTCTCGGTCTCTGTGTCTCTGTCTCCGTGTCTCTGTGTCTGTGTCTCTGTCTCTGTGTCTCTGTCTCTGTGTCTCTGTCTCTGTGTCTCTGTTTCTGTGTCTCTGTCTCTGTGTCTCTGTCTCTGTGTCTCTGTCTCTGTGTCTCTGTCTCTGTGTCTCTGTCTCTGTGTCTCTGTCTCTGTGTCTCTGTCTGTGTGTCTCTGCCTCTCTGTCTCTGTCTCTGTGTCTCTGTCTCTGTGTCACTGTCTCTGCGTCTCTCTCGCTGTGTCTCTGTCTCTATGTCTCTGTCTCTGTCTCTGTTTCTCTTTTTCTGTGTCTCTGTGTCTCTGTCCCTGTGTCTCTGTCTCTGTGTCTCTGTCTCTGTGTCTGTTTCTCTTTCTCTGTGTCTCTGTCTCTGTTTCTCTTTCTCTGTGTCTCTGTCTCTGTGTCTCTGTCCCTGTGTCTCCGTCTCTGTTTCTCTCTCTCTCTGTGTCTCTGTCGACGTTATCTGTCTCTGTGTCTCTGCCTCTGTGTCTCTGTATCTCTGTCTCTTTGTCTCTGTCTCTGTGTCTCCGTCTCTGTGTCTCTGTCTCTGTGTCTCCGTCTCTGTGTCTCTGTCTCTATGTCTCCGTCTCTGTGTCTCTGTCTCTGTGTCTCTGTCTCTGTGTCTCTGTCTCTGTGTCTCTGTCTCTGTGTCTCTGTCTCTGTGTTTCCGTCTCTGTGTCTCTGTGTCTCTGTGTTTCTGTCTTTATGTCTCTGTCTCTGTGTCTCTGTCTCTGAGAATCTGTGTCTGTGTCTCTGTCTCTGTCTCTGTCTCTGTGTCTCTGTCTCGGTGTCTCTGTCTCTATGTCTCTGTCTCTATGTCTCTGTCTCTGCCTCTGTGTCTCTGTCACTGTGTCTCTGTCTCTGTGTCTCTGTCTCTGTGTCTCTGTCCCTGTCTCTGTCTCTGTGTCTCTGTCTCTGTGTCTCGGTCTCTGTGCCTCCGTCTCTGTGTCCCAGTCTCTGTGTTTCTGACTCTGTGTCCCTGTCTCAGTGTCTCTGTCTCCGTGTCTCTGTCTCCTTGTCTCTGTCTCCGTCCCTGTGTCTCTGTCTCTGTGTCTCCGTCTCTGTGTCTCTGTCTCTGTGTCTCCGTCTCTGTGTCTCTGTCTCTGTGTCTCCGTCCCTGTGTCTCTGTCTCTGTGTCTCTGTCTCTGTGTCTCTGTCTCTGTGTCTCTGTCTCTGTGTCTCTGTCTCTGTGTTTCCGTCTCTGTCTCTCTGTCACTGTGTCTCTGTCTCTGTGTCTCTGTGTCTCTGTGTCTCTGTCTCTGTGTCCCTGTCTCTGTGTCTCTGTCTCTGTGTCTCTGTCTCTGTGTCTCTGCCTCTGTCTCTGTCTCTGTGTCTCTGTCTCTGTGTCTCGGTCTCTGTGCCTCCGTCTCTGTGTCCCAGTCTCTGTGTTTCTGACTCTGTGTCCCTGTCTCAGTGTCTCTGTCTCCGTGTCTCTGTCTCCTTGTCTCTGTCTCCGTCCCTGTGTCTCTGTCTCTGTGTCTCCGTCTCTGTGTCTCTGTATCTGTGTCTCCGTCTCTGTGTCTCTGTCTCTGTGTCTCCGTCCCTGTGTCTCTGTCTCTGTGTCTCTGTCTCTGTGTCTCTGTCTCTGTGTCTCTGTCTCTGTGTCTCTGTCTCTGTGTTTCCGCCTCTGTGTCTCTGTCACTGTGTCTCTGTCTCTGTGTCTCTGTGTCTCTGTGCCTCTGTCTCTGTGTCCCTGTCTCTGTGTCTCTGTCTCTGTGTCTCTTTCTCTGTGTCTCTGTCTCTGTTTCACTTTCTCTGTGTCTCTGTCTCTGTGTCTCTGTCCCTGTGTCTCCGTCTCTGTTTCTCTCTCTCTCTGTGTCTCTGTCGACGTTATCTGTCTCTGTGTCTCTGTCTCTGTGTCTCTGTCTCTGTGTCGCTGTCCTTGTGTGTCCATCTTTGTGTCTCTGTCACTGCGTCTCTGTCTGTATGTCTCTGTATCTCTGTCTCTGTGTCTCTGTCTCTGTGCCCCTGTCTGTACGTCTCTGTCCCTGTGTCTCCTCCTCTGTGTCTCTGTCTCTGTGTCTATGTCTCTTTGTCTCTGTCCCTGTGTCACAGTCTCTGTGTCTCCGTATTTGCGTCTCGGTCTCTGTGTCTCTGTCTCTATGTCTCTGTCTCTGTCTCTGTTTTTCTCTTTCTGTGTCTCTGTGTCCCTGTCCCTGTGTCTCTGTCTCTGTGTCTCTGTCTCTGTGTCTCTGTCTCTGTGTCTCTGTCTCTGTGTCTCTGTCTCTCAGTCTCTGTCTCGGTGTCTCTGTCTCTGTGTCTCTGTCTGTGTGTCTCTGTCTCTGTGTCTCTGTCTCTGTGTCTCTGTCTCTGTGTCTCTGTCTCTGTGTCTCTGTCTCTGCGTCTCTGTCTCTGTGTCTCTGTGTCTGTGTCTCTGTCTCTGTGTCTCTGTCTCTGTGTCTCTGTCTCTGTGTCTCTGTCTCTGTGTCTCTGTCTCTGTGTCTCTGTCTCTGTGTCTCTGTCTCTGTGTCTCTGTCTCTGTGTCTCTGTCTCTGTGTCTCTGTCTCTGTGTCTCTGTCTCTGTGTCTCTGTCTCTGTGTCTGCGTCTCTGTGTTTCTGTCTCTGTGTCTCTGTATCTATGTCTCTGTCTCTGTCTCTGTCTCTGTCTCTGTGTCTCTGTCTCTGTCTCTGTGTCTCTGTCTCTGTGTCTCTGTCTCTGTGTCTCTGTCTCTGTGTCTCTGTCTCTGTGTCTCCGTCCCTGTGTCCCTGTCTCTGTGTTTCTGTCTCTGTGTCTCTGTCACTGTGTCTCCGTCTTCGTGTCTCTGTCCCTGTGTCTCCGACTCTGTGTCACTGTCTCTATGTCTGTGCCTCTGTGTCTCTGTGTCTGTGTCTCTGTCACCGTCTCTATGCCTCTGTTTCTATGTCTCTGTCTCTGTGTCTCTGTCTCTGTGTCTCTGTTTCTGTGTCCCTGTCTCTGTGTCTCTGTCACTGTGTCTCTGTCTCTGCGTCTCTGTCTCTGTGTATCAGTCTCTGTGTCTCTGTCTCTGTGTCTCTGTATCCATGTCTCTGTCTCTGTCTCTGTCTCTGTTTCTCTTTCTCTGTGTCTCTGTCTCTGTGTCTCTGTCCCTGTGCCCGGTCTTCCTGTCTCTGTGCCTGCGTCTCCGTCTCTGTGTCTCTGTCTCTGTGTCCCTGTCTCTGTGTCTCTGTCTCTGTGTCTCTGTCTCTATGTCTCTGTATGTCTGTATCTCTGCCTCTGTGTCTCTGTCTCTGTGTCTGTGTCTCTGTCTCGGTCTCTGTGTCTCTGTCTCTGAGTCTTTGCCTCTATGTCCCTGTCTCTGTATCTCTGTCCCTATGTCTCCGTCTCTGTGGCTCTGTCTCTGTGTCTGTGTCTCTGTCTCTGTGTGTGTGTCTCTGTATCTGTCCCTGCGTGTGTGTCTCTGTCTCTGAGTCTCTGTCTCTGTGTCTCTGTCTCTGTCTCTGTCTCTGTCTCTGTTTCTCTTTCTCTGTGTCTCTGTCTCTGTGTCTCTGTCCCTGTGTCTCCGTATCTGTGTCACTGTATCTATGTCTGTGCCTCTGTGTCTCTGTGTCTGTGTCTCTGTCACCGTCTCTGTGCCTCTGTTTCTATGTCTCTGTCTCTGTGTCTCTGTCTCTGTGTCTCTGTCTCTGTGTCTCTGTTTCTGTGTTTCCGTCTCTGTGTCTCTGTCACTGTGCCTCTGTCTCTGTGTCTCTGTCTCTGTGTCTCTGTCTCTGTGTCTCTGTCTCTGTGTCTCTGTCTCTGTGTCTCTGTCTCTGTGTCTCTGTCTCTGTGTCTCTGTCTCTGTGTCTCTGTCTCTGTGTCTCTGTCTCTGTGTCTCTGTCTCTGTGTCTCTGTCTCTGTGTCTCTGTCTCTGTGTCTCTGTCTCTGTGACTCTGTCTCTGTGTCTCTGTCTCTGTGTCTCTGTCTCTGTGTCTCTGTCTCTGTGTCTCTGTCTCTGTGTCTCTGTCTCTGTGTCTCTGTCTCTGTGTCTCTGTCTCTGTGTCTCTGTCTCTGTGTCTCTGTCTCTGTGTCTCTGTCTCTGTGTCTCTGTCTCTGTGTCTCTGTCTCTGTGTCTCTCTCTCTGTGTCTCTGTCTCTGTGTCTCTGTCTTTGTGTCTCTGTCTCTGTGTCTCTGTCTCTGTGTCTCTGTCTCTGTGTCTGCGTCTCTGTGTTTCTGTCTCTGTGTCTCTGTATCTATGTCTCTGTCTCTGTCTCTGTTTCTCTTTCTCTGTGTCTCTGTCTTTGTGTCTCTGTCTCTGTGTCTCTGTCTCTGTGTCTCTGTCTCTGTGTCTCTGTCTCTGTGTCTCTGTATCTGTGTTTCTGTCATTATGTCTCTGTCTCTGTGTCTCTGTCTCTGTGAATCTGTCTCTGTGAATCTGTCTCTGTGTTTCTGTCTCTGTGTCACTGTCTCGGTGTCTCGGTCTCTGTTCCTCTGTCCCTGTCTCTGTGTCTGTGTCTCTGTCTCGGTCTCTGTGTCTCTGTATCTGAGTCTTTGCCTCTATGTCCCTGTCTCTGTATCTCTGTCCCAATGTCTCCGTCTCTGTGGCTCTGTCTCTGTCTCTGTGTCTGTGTCTCTGTCTCTGTGTGTGTGTCTCTGTATCTGTCCCTGTGTGTGTGTCTCTGTCTCTGAGTCTCTGTCTCTGTGTCTCTGTCTCTGTCTCTGTCTCTGTCTCTGTTTCTCTTTCTCTGTGTCTCTGTCTCTGTGTCTCTGTCCCTGTGTCTCCGTATCTGTGTCACTGTATCTATGTCTGTGCCTCTGTGTCTCTGTGTCCATGTCTCTGTCTCTGTCTCTGTTTCTCTTTCCCTTTCTCTGTGTCTCTGTCTCTGTGTCTCTGTCCCTGTGTCCCGGTCTTCGTGTCTCTGTCCCTGTGTCTCCGTCTCTGTGTCACTGTCTCTATGTCTCTGTCTCTGTGTCTCTGTGTCTGTGTCTCTGTCACCGTCTCTGTGCCTCTGTTTCTATGTCTCTGTCTCTGTCTCTCCGTCTCTGCGTGTTTATCGCTGTGTCCCTGTCCTGTGTCTCTGTCTCTGTGCCTCTGTCTCTCTGTCTCTGTCTCTGTGTCTCTGTCTCTGTGTCTCTGTCTCTGTGTCTCTGTCTCTGTGTCTCTGTCTCTGTGTCACTGTCTCTGTGTCTCTGTCTCTGTGTCTCTGTCTCTGTGTCTCTGTTTCCGTGTTTCCGTCTCTGTGTCTCTGTCACTGTGTCTCTGTCTCTGTGTCTCTGTCTCTGTGTCTCTGTCTCTGTGTCTCTGTCTCTGTGCCTCTGTCTCAGTGTCTCCGTCTCTGTGCCTCTGTCTCCGTGTCTATGTCTCTGAGTCTCTGTCTCTGTGTCTCTGTCTCTGTGTCTCTGTCTCTGTCTGTGAATCTCTGTCTCTGAGTCTCTGTCTCTGTGTCCCTGTCTCTGTGTCCCTGTCCCTGTGTCACCGTCTCTGTGTCTCTGTCTCTGTGTCTCTGTCTCTGTGTCTCTGTCTCTGTGTCTCTGTCTCTGTGTCTCTGTCTCTGTGTCTCTGTCTCTGTGTCTCTGTCTCTGTGTCTCTGTCTCTGTGTCTCTGTCTCTGTGTCTCTGTCTCTGTGTCTCTGTGTCTCTGTGTCTCTGTCTCTGTGTCCCTGTCTCTGTGTCTCTGTCTCTGTGTCTCTGTCTCTGTGTCTCTGTCTCTGTGCCCGTGTCTCCGTATCTGCGTCTCTGTTTCTGTGTCTATGTCCCTGTGTCTCTGTCTCTGTGTCTCCGTCTCTGTGTCTCTGTCTGTGTGTCTCTGTCTCTCTGTCTCTGTCTCTGTGTCTCTGTCTCTGTGTCACTGTCTCTGCGTCTCTGTCGCTGTGTCTCTGTCTCTATGTCTCTGTCTCTGTCTCTGTTTCTCTTTTTCTGTGTCTCTGTGTCTCTGTCCCTGTGTCTCTGTCTCTGTGTCTCTGTCTCTGTGTCTCGATCTCTGTGTCTCTGTCTCTCTGTCTCTGTCTCGGTGTCTCTGTCTCTTTGTCTCTGTCCCCGTCCCTGTGTCTCTGTCTCTGTGTCTCCGTCTCTGTGTCTCTGTCTGTGTGTCTCTGTCTCTCTGTCTCTGTCTCTGTGTCTCTGTCTCTGTGTCACTGTCTCTGCGTCTCTGTCGCTGTGTCTCTGTCTCTATGTCTCTGTCTCTGTCTCTGTTTTTCTTTTTCTGTGTCTCTGTGTCTCTGTCTCTGTGTCTCTGTCGCTGTGTCTCTGTCTCTATGTCTCTGTCTCTGCTCTGTTTCTCTCTTTCTGTGTCTCTGTGTCTCTGTCCCTGTGTCTCTGTCTCTGTGTCTCTGTCTCTGTGTCTCTGTCTCTGTGTCTCTGTCTCTGTGTCTCTGTCTCTCTGTCTCTGTCTCGGTGTCTCTGTCTCTGTGTCTCTGTCTGTGTGTCTCTGTCTCTGTGTCTCTGTCTCTGTGTCTCTGTCTCTGTGTCTCTGTCTCTGTGTCTCTGTCTCTGCGTCTCTGTCTCTGTGTCTCTGTCTCTGTGTCTCTGTCTCCGTGTCTCTGTCTCTGTGTCTCTGTCTCTGTGTCTCTGTCTCTGTGTCTCTGTCTCTGTGTCTCTGTCTCTGTGTCTCCGTCCCTGTGTCCCTGTCTCTGTGTTTCTGTCTCTGTGTCTCTGTCACTGTGTCTCCGTCTTCGTGTCTCTGTCCCTGTGTCTCCGACTCTGTGTCACTGTCTCTATGTCTGTGCCTCTGTGTCTCTGTGTCTGTGTCTCTGTCACCGTCTCTATGCCTCTGTTTCTATGTCTCTGTCTCTGTGTCTCTGTCTCTGTGTCTCTGTTTCTGTGTCCCTGTCTCTGTGTCTCTGTCACTGTGTCTCTGTCTCTGCGTCTCTGTCTCTGTGTATCAGTCTCTGTGTCTCTGTCTCTGTGTCTCTGTATCCATGTCTCTGTCTCTGCCTCTGTCTCTGTTTCTCTTTCTCTGTGTCTCTGTCTCTGTGTCTCTGTCCCTGTGCCCGGTCTTCCTGTCTCTGTCCCTGTGTCTCCGTCTCTGTGTCTCCGTCTCTGTGTCTCTGTCTCTGTGTCCCTGTCTCTGTGTCTCTGTCTCTGTGTCTCTGTCTCTATGTCTCTGTATGTCTGTATCTCTGCCTCTGTGTCTCTGTCTCTGTGTCTGTGTCTCTGTCTCGGTCTCTGTGTCTCTGTCTCTGAGTCTTTGCCTCTATGTCCCTGTCTCTGTATCTCTGTCCCTATGTCTCCGTCTCTGTGGCTCTGTCTCTGTGTCTGTGTCTCTGTCTCTGTGTGTGTGTCTCTGTATCTGTCCCTGCGTGTGTGTCTCTGTCTCTGAGTCTCTGTCTCTGTGTCTCTGTCTCTGTGTCTCTGTCTCTGTGTTTCTGTCATTATGTCTCTGTCTCTGTGTCTCTGTCTCTGTGAATCTGTCTCTGTGTTTCTGTCTCTGTGTCACTGTCTCGGTGTCTCTGTCTCTGTGCCTCTGTCCCTGTCTCTGTGTCTGTGTCTCTGTCTCGGTCTCTGTGTCTCTGTCTCTGAGTCTTTGCCTCTATGTCCCTGTCTCTGTATCTCTGTCCCAATGTCTCCGTCTCTGTGGCTCTGTCTCTCTTCTTGTCTGTGTCTCTGTCTCCGTGTGTGTGTCTCTGTATCTGTCCCTGTGTGTGTGTCTCTGTCTCTGAGTCTCTGTCTCTGTGTCTCTGTCTCTGTCTCTGTCTCTGTTTCTCTTTCTCTGTGTCTCTGTCTCTGTGTCTCTGTCCCTGTGTCTCCGTATCTGTGTCACTGTATCTATGTCTGTGCCTCTGTGTCTCTGTGTCTGTGTCTCTGTCACCGTCTCTGTGCCTCTGTTTCTGTGTCTCTGTCTCTGTGTCTCTGTCTCTGTGTCTCTGTCTCTGTGTCTCTGTCTCTGTGTCACTGTCTCTGTGTCTCTGTCTCTGTGTCTCTGTCTCTGTGTCTCTGTTTCCGTGTTTCCGTCTCTGTGTCTCTGTCACTGTGTCTCTGTCTCTGTGTCTCTGTCTCTGTGTCTCTGTCTCTGTATCTCTGTCTCTGTGTCTCTGTCTCTGTGTCTCTGTCTCTGTGTCTCCGTCTCTGTGTCTCTGTCTCTGTGTCTCTGTCTCTGTGTCTCTGTCTCTGTGTCTCTGTCTCTGTGCCTCTGTCTCTGTGTCTCTGTCTCTGTGTCTCTGTCTCTGTCTCTGTCTCTGTCTCTGTGTCCCTGTCTCTGAGTCGTTGTCTCTATGTCCCTGTCTCTGTGTCTCTGTCTCTGTGTCTCCGTCTCTGTGTCCCTGTCTCTGTGTTTCTGTCTCTGTGTCCCTGTCTCAGTGTCTCTGTCTCCGTGTCTCTGTCTCTTTGTCTCTGTCCCCGTCCCTGTGTCTCTGTCTCTGTGTCTCCGTCTCTGTGTCTCTGTCTGTGTGTCTCTGTCTCTCTGTCTCTGTCTCTGTGTCTCTGTCTCTGTGTCACTGTCTCTGCGTCTCTGTCGCTGTGTCTCTGTCTCTATGTCTCTGTCTCTATCTCTGTTTCTCTTTTTCTGTGTCTCTGTGTCTCTGTCCCTGTGTCTCTGTCTCTGTGTCTCTGTCTCTGTGTCTCTATCTCTGTGTCTCTGTCTCTCTGTCTCTGTCTCGGTGTCTCTGTCTCTTTGTCTCTGTCCCCGTCCCTGTGTCTCTGTCTCTGTGTCTCCGTGTCTGTGTCTCTGTCTGTGTGTCTCTGTCTCTCTGTCTCTGTCTCTGTGTTTCTGTCTCTGTGTCACTGTCTCTGCGTCTCTGTCGCTGTGTCTCTGTCGCTATGTCTCTGTCTCTGTCTCTGTTTTTCTTTTTCTGTGTCTCTGTGTCTCTGTCTCTGTGTCTCTGTCGCCGTGTCTCTGTCTCTATGTCTCTGTCTCTGTCTCTGTTTCTCTCTTTCTGTGTCTCTGTGTCTCTGTCCCTGTGTCTCTGTCTCTGTGTCTCTGTCTCTGTGTCTCTGTCTCTGTGTCTCTGTCTCTCTGTCTCTGTCTCGGTGTCTCTGTCTCTGTGTCTCTGTCTGTGTGTCTCTGTCTCTGTGTTTCTGTCTCTGTGTCTCTGTCTCTGTGTCTCTGTCTCTGTGTCTCTGTCTCTGCGTCTCTGTCTCTGTGTCTCTGTCTCTGTGTCTCTGTCTCTGTGTCTCTGTCTCTGTGTCTCTGTCTCTGTGTCTCTGTCTCTGTGTCTCTGTCTCTGTGTCTCCGTCCCTGTGTCCCTGTCTCTGTGTTTCTGTCTCTGTGTCTCTGTCACTGTGTCTCCGTCTTCGTGTCTCTGTCCCTGTGTCTCCGACTCTGTGTCACTGTCTCTATGTCTGTGCCTCTGTGTCTCTGTGTCTGTGTCTCTGTTACCGTCTCTATGCCTCTGTTTCTATGTCTCTGTCTCTGTGTCTCTGTCTCTGTGTCTCTGTTTCTGTGTCCCTGTCTCTGTGTCTCTGTCACTGTGTCTCTGTCTCTGCGTCTCTGTCTCTGTGTATCAGTCTCTGTGTCTCTGTCTCTGTGTCTCTGTATCCATGTCTCTGTCTCTGCCTCTGTCTCTGTTTCTCTTTCTCTGTGTCTCTGTCTCTGTGTCTCTGTCCCTGTGCCCGGTCTTCCTGTCTCTGTCCCTGTGTCTCCGTCTCTGTGTCTCCGTCTCTGTGTCTCTGTCTCTGTGTCCCTGTCTCTGTGTCTCTGTCTCTGTGTCTCTGTCTCTATGTCTCTGTATGTCTGTATCTCTGCCTCTGTGTCTCTGTCTCTGTGTCTGTGTCTCTGTCTCGGTCTCTGTGTCTCTGTCTCTGAGTCTTTGCCTCTATGTCCCTGTCTCTGTATCTCTGTCCCTATGTCTCCGTCTCTGAGGCTCTGTCTCTGTGTCTGTGTCTCTGTCTCTGTGTGTGTGTCTCTGTATCTGTCCCTGCGTGTGTGTCTCTGTCTCTGAGTCTCTGTCTCTGTGTCTCTGTCTCTGTGTCTCTGTCTCTGTGTCTCTGTCTCTGTGTCTCTGTCTCTGTGTTTCTGTCATTATGTCTCTGTCTCTGTGTCTCTGTCTCTGTGAATCTGTCTCTGTGTTTCTGTCTCTGTGTCACTGTCTCGGTGTCTCTGTCTCTGTGCCTCTGTCCCTGTCTCTGTGTCTGTGTCTCTGTCTCGGTCTCTGTGTCTCTGTCTCTGAGTCTTTGCCTCTATGTCCCTGTCTCTGTATCTCTGTCCCAATGTCTCCGTCTCTGTGGCTCTGTCTCTCTTCTTGTCTGTGTCTCTGTCTCTGTGTGTGTGTCTCTGTATCTGTCCCTGTGTGTGTGTCTCTGTCTCTGAGTCTCTGTCTCTGTGTCTCTGTCTCTGTCTCTGTCTCTGTTTCTCTTTCTCTGTGTCTCTGTCTCTGTGTCTCTGTCCCTGTGTCTCCGTATCTGTGTCACTGTATCTATGTCTGTGCCTCTGTGTCTCTGTGTCTGTGTCTCTGTCACCGTCTCTGTGCCTCTGTTTCTGTGTCTCTGTCTCTGTGTCTCTGTCTCTGTGTCTCTGTCTCTGTGTCTCTGTCTCTGTGTCTCTGTCTCTGTGTCACTGTCTCTGTGTCTCTGTCTCTGTGTCTCTGTCTCTGTGTCTCTGTCTCTGTGTCTCCGTTTCCGTGTTTCCGTCTCTGTGTCTCTGTCACTGTGTCTCTGTCTCTGTGTCTCTGTCACTGTGTCTCTGTCTCTGTATCTCTGTCTCTGTGTCTCTGTCTCTGTGTCTCTGTCTCTGTGTCTCCGTCTCTGTGTCTCTGTCTCTGTGTCTCTGTGTCTCTGTCTCTGTGTCTCTGTCTCTGTGTCTCTGTCTCTGTGCCTCTGTCTCTGTGTCTCTGTCTCTGTGTCTCTGTCTCTGTCTCTGTCTCTGTCTCTGTGTCCCTGTCTCTGAGTCGTTGTCTCTATGTCCCTGTCTCCGTGTCTCTGTCTCTGTGTCTCTGTCTCTGTGTCTCTGTCTCTGCGTCTCTGTCTGTACGTCTCTGTATCTCTGTCTCTGTGTCTCTGTCTCTGTGCCCCTGTCTGTACGTCTCTGTCCCTGTGTCTTCTCCTCTGTGTCTCTGTCTCTGTGTCTATGTCTCTTTGTCTCTGTCCCTGTGTCACAGTCTCTGTGTCTCCGTATTTGCGTCTCGGTCTCTGTGTCTCTGTCTCTGTGTCTCTGTCTCTGTGTCTCTGTCTCTGTGTCTCTGTCTCTGTGTCTCTGTCTCTGTGTCTCTGTTTCTGTGTCTCTGTCTCTGTGTCTCTGTGTCTCTGTGTCTCTGTCTCTGTGTCCCTGTCTCTGTGTCTCTGTCTCTGTGTCTCTGTCTCTGTGTCTCTGTCTCTGTGTCTCTGTCTCTGTGTCTCTGTCTCTGTGTCTCTGTCTCTGTGTCTCTGTCTCTGTTTCTCTGTCTCTATGTCTCTGCCCTAGTGTCTCTGTCTCTGTGTCTCTGTCTCTGTGTCTCTGTCTCTGTGTCTCTGTCTCTGTGCCCGTGTCTCCGTACCTGCGTCTCTGTTTCTGTGTCTATGTCTCTGTGTCTCTGTCTCTCTGTCTCTGTCTCTGTGTCTCTGCCTCCGTGTCTCTGTCTCTGTGTCCCTGTCTCTGCGTTTCTGTCTTTATGTCCCTGTCTCTGTGTCTCTGTCTCTGAGAATCTGTGTCTGTGTCTCTGTCTCTGTCTCTGTCTCTGTGTCTCTGTCTCTGTGTCTCGGTCTCTGTGTCTCCGTCTCTGTGTCCCTGTCTCTGTGTTTCTGTCTCTGTGTCCCTGTCTCAGTGTCTCTGTCTCCGTGTCTCTGTCTCTTTGTCTCTGTCCCCGTCCCTGTGTCTCTGTCTCTGTGTCTCCGTCTCTGTGTCTCTGTCTGTGTGTCTCTGTCTCTCTGTCTCTGTCTCTGTGTCTCTGTCTCTGTGTCACTGTCTCTGCGTCTCTGTCGCTGTGTCTCTGTCTCTATGTCTCTGTCTCTGTCTCTGTTTCTCTTTTTCTGTGTCTCTGTGTCTCTGTCCCTGTGTCTCTGTCTCTGTGTCTCTGTCTCTGTGTCTCTATCTCTGTGTCTCTGTCTCTCTGTCTCTGTCTCGGTGTCTCTGTCTCTTTGTCTCTGTCCCCGTCCCTGTGTCTCTGTCTCTGTGTCTCCGTCTCTGTGTCTCTGTCTGTGTGTCTCTGTCTCTCTGTCTCTGTCTCTGTGTCTCTGTCTCTGTGTCACTGTCTCTGCGTCTCTGTCGCTGTGTCTCTGTCGCTATGTCTCTGTCTCTGTCTCTGTTTTTCTTTTTCTGTGTCTCTGTGTCTCTGTCTCTGTGTCTCTGTCGCCGTGTCTCTGTCTCTATGTCTCTGTCTCTGTCTCTGTTTCTCTCTTTCTGTGTCTCTGTGTCTCTGTCCCTGTGTCTCTGTCTCTGTGTCTCTGTCTCTGTGTCTCTGTCTCTGTGTCTCTGTCTCTCTGTCTCTGTCTCGGTGTCTCTGTCTCTGTGTCTCTGTCTGTGTGTCTCTGTCTCTGTGTTTCTGTCTCTGTGTCTCTGTCTCTGTGTCTCTGTCTCTGTGTCTCTGTCTCTGCGTCTCTGTCTCTGTGTCTCTGTCTCTGTGTCTCTGTCTCTGTGTCTCTGTCTCTGTGTCTCTGTCTCTGTGTCTCTGTCTCTGTGTCTCTGTCTCTGTGTCTCTGTCTCTGTGTCTCTGTCTCTGTGTCTCCGTCCCTGTGTCCCTGTCTCTGTGTTTCTGTCTCTGTGTCTCTGTCACTGTGTCTCCGTCTTCGTGTCTCTGTCCCTGTGTCTCCGACTCTGTGTCACTGTCTCTATGTCTGTGCCTCTGTGTCTCTGTGTCTGTGTCTCTGTCACCGTCTCTATGCCTCTGTTTCTATGTCTCTGTCTCTGTGTCTCTGTCTCTGTGTCTCTGTTTCTGTGTCCCTGTCTCTGTGTCTCTGTCACTGTGTCTCTGTCTCTGCGTCTCTGTCTCTGTGTATCAGTCTCTGTGTCTCTGTCTCTGTGTCTCTGTATCCATGTCTCTGTCTCTGCCTCTGTCTCTGTTTCTCTTTCTCTGTGTCTCTGTCTCTGTGTCTCTGTCCCTGTGCCCGGTCTTCCTGTCTCTGTCCCTGTGTCTCCGTCTCTGTGTCTCCGTCTCTGTGTCTCTGTCTCTGTGTCCCTGTCTCTGTGTCTCTGTCTCTGTGTCTCTGTCTCTATGTCTCTGTATGTCTGTATCTCTGCCTCTGTGTCTCTGTCTCTGTGTCTGTGTCTCTGTCTCGGTCTCTGTGTCTCTGTCTCTGAGTCTTTGCCTCTATGTCCCTGTCTCTGTATTTCTGTCCCTATGTCTCCGTCTCTGTGGCTCTGTCTCGGTGTCTGTGTCTCTGTCTCTGTGTGTGTGTCTCTGTATCTGTCCCTGCGTGTGTGTCTCTGTCTCTGAGTCTCTGTCTCTGTGTCTCTGTCTCTGTGTCTCTGTCTCTGTGTTTCTGTCATTATGTCTCTGTCTCTGTGTCTCTGTCTCTGTGAATCTGTCTCTGTGTTTCTGTCTCTGTGTCACTGTCTCGGTGTCTCTGTCTCTGTACCTCTGTCCCTGTCTCTGTGTCTGTGTCTCTGTCTCGGTCTCTGTGTCTCTGTCTCTGAGTCTTTGCCTCTATGTCCCTGTCTCTGTATCTCTGTCCCAATGTCTCCGTCTCTGTGGCTCTGTCTCTCTTCTTGACTGTGTCTCTGTCTCTGTGTGTGTGTCTCTGTATCTGTCCCTGTGTGTGTGTCTCTGTCTCTGAGTCTCTGTCTCTGTGTCTCTGTCTCTGTCTCTGTCTCTGTTTCTCTTTCTCTGTGTCTCTGTCTCTGTGTCTCTGTCCCTGTGTCTCCGTATCTGTGTCACTGTATCTATGTCTGTGCCTCTGTGTCTCTGTGTCTGTGTCTCTGTCACCGTCTCTGTGCCTCTGTTTCTGTGTCTCTGTCTCTGTGTCTCTGTCTCTGTGTCTCTGTCTCTGTGTCTCTGTCTCTGTGTCACTGTCTCTGTGTCTCTGTCTCTGTGTCTCTGTCTCTGTGTCTCTGTCTCTGTGTCTCCGTTTCCGTGTTTCCGTCTCTGTGTCTCTGTCACTGTGTCTCTGTCTCTGTGTCTCTGTCACTGTGTCTCTGTCTCTGTATCTCTGTCTCTGTGTCTCTGTCTCTGTGTCTCTGTCTCTGTGTCTCCGTCTCTGTGTCTCTGTCTCTGTGTCTCTGTGTCTCTGTCTCTGTGTCTCTGTCTCTGTGTCTCTGTCTCTGTGCCTCTGTCTCTGTGTCTCTGTCTCTGTGTCTCTGTCTCTGTCTCTGTCTCTGTCTCTGTGTCCCTGTCTCTGAGTCGTTGTCTCTATGTCCCTGTCTCCGTGTCTCTGTCTCTGTGTCTCTGTCTCTGTGTCTCTGTCTCTGCGTCTCTGTCTGTACGTCTCTGTATCTCTGTCTCTGTGTCTCTGTCTCTGTGCCCCTGTCTGTACGTCTCTGTCCCTGTGTCTTCTCCTCTGTGTCTCTGTCTCTGTGTCTATGTCTCTTTGTCTCTGTCCCTGTGTCACAGTCTCTGTGTCTCCGTATTTGCGTCTCGGTCTCTGTGTCTCTGTCTCTGTGTCTCTGTCTCTGTGTCTCTGTCTCTGTGTCTCTGTCTCTGTGTCTCTGTCTCTGTGTCTCTGTTTCTGTGTCTCTGTCTCTGTGTCTCTGTGTCTCTGTGTCTCTGTCTCTGTGTCCCTGTCTCTGTGTCTCTGTCTCTGTGTCTCTGTCTCTGTGTCTCTGTCTCTGTGTCTCTGTCTCTGTGTCTCTGTCTCTGTGTCTCTGTCTCTGTTTCTCTGTCTCTATGTCTCTGCCCTAGTGTCTCTGTCTCTGTGTCTCTGTCTCTGTGTCTCTGTCTCTGTGCCCGTGTCTCCGTATCTGCGTCTCTGTTTCTGTGTCTATGTCTCTGTGTCTCTGTCTCTCTGTCTCTGTCTCTGTGTCTCTGCCTCCGTGTCTCTGTCTCTGTGTCCCTGTCTCTGTGTTTCTGTCTTTATGTCCCTGTCTCTGTGTCTCTGTCTCTGAGAATCTGTGTCTGTGTCTCTGTCTCTGTCTCTGTCTCTGTGTCTCTGTCTCTGTGTCTCGGTCTCTGTGTCTCCGTCTCTGTGTCCCTGTCTCTGTGTTTCTGTCTCTGTGTCCCTGTCTCAGTGTCTCTGTCTCCGTGTCTCTGTCTCTTTGTCTCTGTCCCCGTCCCTGTGTCTCTGTCTCTGTGTCTCCGTCTCTGTGTCTCTGTCTGTGTGTCTCTGTCTCTCTGTCTCTGTCTCTGTGTCTCTGTCTCTGTGTCACTGTCTCTGCGTCTCTGTCGCTGTGTCTCTGTCTCTATGACTCTGTCTCTGTCTCTGTTTCTCTTTTTCTGTGTCTCTGTGTCTCTGTCCCTGTGTCTCTGTCTCTGTTTCTCTGTCTCTGTGTCTCTACCTCTGTGTCTCTGTCTCTCTGTCTCTGTCTCGGTGTCTCTGTCTCTTTGTCTCTGTCCCCGTCCCTGTGTCTCTGTCTCTGTGTCTCCGTCTCTGTGTCTCTGTCTGTGTGTCTCTGTCTCTCTGTCTCTGTCTCTGTGTCTCTGTCTCTGTGTCACTGTCTCTGCGTCTCTGTCGCTGTGTCTCTGTCGCTATGTCTCTGTCTCTGTCTCTGTTTTTCTTTTTCTGTGTCTCTGTGTCTCTGTCTCTGTGTCTCTGTCGCCGTGTCTCTGTCTCTATGTCTCTGTCTCTGTCTCTGTTTCTCTCTTTCTGTGTCTCTGTGTCTCTGTCCCTGTGTCTCTGTCTCTGTGTCTCTGTCTCTGTGTCTCTGTCTCTGTGTCTCTGTCTCTCTGTCTCTGTCTCGGTGTCTCTGTCTCTGTGTCTCTGTCTGTGTGTCTCTGTCTCTGTGTTTCTGTCTCTGTGTCTCTGTCTCTGTGTCTCTGTCTCTGTGTCTCTGTCTCTGCGTCTCTGTCTCTGTGTCTCTGTCTCTGTGTCTCTGTCTCTGTGTCTCTGTCTCTGTGTCTCTGTCTCTGTGTCTCTGTCTCTGTGTCTCTGTCTCTGTGTCTCTGTCTCTGTGTCTCCGTCCCTGTGTCCCTGTCTCTGTGTTTCTGTCTCTGTGTCTCTGTCACTGTGTCTCCGTCTTCGTGTCTCTGTCCCTGTGTCTCCGACTCTGTGTCACTGTCTCTATGTCTGTGCCTCTGTGTCTCTGTGTCTGTGTCTCTGTCACCGTCTCTATGCCTCTGTTTCTATGTCTCTGTCTCTGTGTCTCTGTCTCTGTGTCTCTGTTTCTGTGTCCCTGTCTCTGTGTCTCTGTCACTGTGTCTCTGTCTCTGCGTCTCTGTCTCTGTGTATCAGTCTCTGTGTCTCTGTCTCTGTGTCTCTGTATCCATGTCTCTGTCTCTGCCTCTGTCTCTGTTTCTCTTTCTCTGTGTCTCTGTCTCTGTGTCTCTGTCCCTGTGCCCGGTCTTCCTGTCTCTGTCCCTGTGTCTCCGTCTCTGTGTCTCCGTCTCTGTGTCTCTGTCTCTGTGTCCCTGTCTCTGTGTCTCTGTCTCTGTGTCTCTGTCTCTATGTCTCTGTATGTCTGTATCTCTGCCTCTGTGTCTCTGTCTCTGTGTCTGTGTCTCTGTCTCGGTCTCTGTGTCTCTGTCTCTGAGTCTTTGCCTCTATGTCCCTGTCTCTGTATCTCTGTCCCTATGTCTCCGTCTCTGTGGCTCTGTCTCTGTGTCTGTGTCTCTGTCTCTGTGTGTGTGTCTCTGTATCTGTCCCTGCGTGTGTGTCTCTGTCTCTGAGTCTCTGTCTCTGTGTCTCTGTCTCTGTGTCTCTGTCTCTGTGTTTCTGTCATTATGTCTCTGTCTCTGTGTCTCTGTCTCTGTGAATCTGTCTCTGTGTTTCTGTCTCTGTGTCACTGTCTCGGTGTCTCTGTCTCTGTGCCTCTGTCCCTGTCTCTGTGTCTGTGTCTCTGTCTCGGTCTCTGTGTCTCTGTCTCTGAGTCTTTGCCTCTATGTCCCTGTCTCTGTATCTCTGTCCCAATGTCTCCGTCTCTGTGGCTCTGTCTCTCTTCTTGTCTGTGTCTCTGTCTCTGTGTGTGTGTCTCTGTATCTGTCCCTGTGTGTGTGTCTCTGTCTCTGAGTCTCTGTCTCTGTGTCTCTGTCTCTGTCTCTGTCTCTGTTTCTCTTTCTCTGTGTCTCTGTCTCTGTGTCTCTGTCCCTGTGTCTCCGTATCTGTGTCACTGTATCTATGTCTGTGCCTCTGTGTCTCTGTGTCTGTGTCTCTGTCACCGTCTCTGTGCCTCTGTTTCTGTGTCTCTGTCTCTGTGTCTCTGTCTCTGTGTCTCTGTCTCTGTGTCTCTGTCTCTGTGTCTCTGTCTCTGTGTCACTGTCTCTGTGTCTCTGTCTCTGTGTCTCTGTCTCTGTGTCTCTGTCTCTGTGTCTCCGTTTCCGTGTTTCCGTCTCTGTGTCTCTGTCACTGTGTCTCTGTCTCTGTGTCTCTGTCACTGTGTCTCTGTCTCTGTATCTCTGTCTCTGTGTCTCTGTCTCTGTGTCTCTGTCTCTGTGTCTCCGTCTCTGTGTCTCTGTCTCTGTGTCTCTGTGTCTCTGTCTCTGTGTCTCTGTCTCTGTGTCTCTGTCTCTGTGCCTCTGTCTCTGTGTCTCTGTCTCTGTGTCTCTGTCTCTGTCTCTGTCTCTGTCTCTGTGTCCCTGTCTCTGAGTCGTTGTCTCTATGTCCCTGTCTCCGTGTCTCTGTCTCTGTGTCTCTGTCTCTGTGTCTCTGTCTCTGCGTCTCTGTCTGTACGTCTCTGTTTCTCTGTCTCTATGTCTCTGCCCTAGTGTCTCTGTCTCTGTGTCTCTGTCTCTGTGTCTCTGTCTCTGTGCCCGTGTCTCCGTATCTGCGTCTCTGTTTCTGTGTCTATGTCTCTGTGTCTCTGTCTCTCTGTCTCTGTCTCTGTGTCTCTGCCTCCGTGTCTCTGTCTCTGTGTCCCTGTCTCTGTGTTTCTGTCTTTATGTCCCTGTCTCTGTGTCTCTGTCTCTGAGAATCTGTGTCTGTGTCTCTGTCTCTGTCTCTGTCTCTGTGTCTCTGTCTCTGTGTCTCGGTCTCTGTGTCTCCGTCTCTGTGTCCCTGTCTCTGTGTTTCTGTCTCTGTGTCCCTGTCTCAGTGTCTCTGTCTCCGTGTCTCTGTCTCTTTGTCTCTGTCCCCGTCCCTGTGTCTCTGTCTCTGTGTCTCCGTCTCTGTGTCTCTGTCTGTGTGTCTCTGTCTCTCTGTCTCTGTCTCTGTGTCTCTGTCTCTGTGTCACTGTCTCTGCGTCTCTGTCGCTGTGTCTCTGTCTCTATGTCTCTGTCTCTGTCTCTGTTTCTCTTTTTCTGTGTCTCTGTGTCTCTGTCCCTGTGTCTCTGTCTCTGTGTCTCTGTCTCTGTGTCTCTATCTCTGTGTCCCTGTCTCTCTGTCTCTGTCTCGGTGTCTCTGTCTCTTTGTCTCTGTCCCCGTCCCTGTGTCTCTGTCTCTGTGTCTCCGTCTCTGTGTCTCTGTCTGTGTGTCTCTGTCTCTCTGTCTCTGTCTCTGTGTCTCTGTCTCTGTGTCACTGTCTCTGCGTCTCTGTCGCTGTGTCTCTGTCGCTATGTCTCTGTCTCTGTCTCTGTTTTTCTTTTTCTGTGTCTCTGTGTCTCTGTCTCTGTGTCTCTGTCGCCGTGTCTCTGTCTCTATGTCTCTGTCTCTGTCTCTGTTTCTCTCTTTCTGTGTCTCTGTGTCTCTGTCCCTGTGTCTCTGTCTCTGTGTCTCTGTCTCTGTGTCTCTGTCTCTGTGTCTCTGTCTCTCTGTCTCTCTCTCGGTGTCTCTGTCTCTGTGTCTCTGTCTGTGTGTCTCTGTCTCTGTGTTTCTGTCTCTGTGTCTCTGTCTCTGTGTCTCTGTCTCTGTGTCTCTGTCTCTGCGTCTCTGTCTCTGTGTCTCTGTCTCTGTGTCTCTGTCTCTGTGTCTCTGTCTCTGTGTCTCTGTCTCTGTGTCTCTGTCTCTGTGTCTCTGTCTCTGTGTCTCTGTCTCTGTGTCTCCGTCCCTGTGTCCCTGTCTCTGTGTTTCTGTCTCTGTGTCTCTGTCACTGTGTCTCCGTCTTCGTGTCTCTGTCCCTGTGTCTCCGACTCTGTGTCACTGTCTCTATGTCTGTGCCTCTGTGTCTCTGTGTCTGTGTCTCTGTCACCGTCTCTATGCCTCTGTTTCTATGTCTCTGTCTCTGTGTCTCTGTCTCTGTGTCTCTGTTTCTGTGTCCCTGTCTCTGTGTCTCTGTCACTGTGTCTCTGTCTCTGCGTCTCTGTCTCTGTGTATCAGTCTCTGTGTCTCTGTCTCTGTGTCTCTGTATCCATGTCTCTGTCTCTGCCTCTGTCTCTGTTTCTCTTTCTCTGTGTCTCTGTCTCTGTGTCTCTGTCCCTGTGCCCGGTCTTCCTGTCTCTGTCCCTGTGTCTCCGTCTCTGTGTCTCCGTCTCTGTGTCTCTGTCTCTGTGTCCCTGTCTCTGTGTCTCTGTCTCTGTGTCTCTGTCTCTATGTCTCTGTATGTCTGTATCTCTGCCTCTGTGTCTCTGTCTCTGTGTCTGTGTCTCTGTCTCGGTCTCTGTGTCTCTGTCTCTGAGTCTTTGCCTCTATGTCCCTGTCTCTGTATCTCTGTCCCTATGTCTCCGTCTCTGTGGCTCTGTCTCTGTGTCTGTGTCTCTGTCTCTGTGTGTGTGTCTCTGTATCTGTCCCTGCGTGTGTGTCTCTGTCTCTGAGTCTCTGTCTCTGTGTCTCTGTCTCTGTGTCTCTGTCTCTGTGTTTCTGTCATTATGTCTCTGTCTCTGTGTCTCTGTCTCTGTGAATCTGTCTCTGTGTTTCTGTCTCTGTGTCACTGTCTCGGTGTCTCTGTCTCTGTGCCTCTGTCCCTGTCTCTGTGTCTGTGTCTCTGTCTCGGTCTCTGTGTCTCTGTCTCTGAGTCTTTGCCTCTATGTCCCTGTCTCTGTATCTCTGTCCCAATGTCTCCGTCTCTGTGGCTCTGTCTCTCTTCTTGTCTGTGTCTCTGTCTCTGTGTGTGTGTCTCTGTATCTGTCCCTGTGTGTGTGTCTCTGTCTCTGAGTCTCTGTCTCTGTGTCTCTGTCTCTGTCTCTGTCTCTGTTTCTCTTTCTCTGTGTCTCTGTCTCTGTGTCTCTGTCCCTGTGTCTCCGTATCTGTGTCACTGTATCTATGTCTGTGCCTCTGTGTCTCTGTGTCTGTGTCTCTGTCACCGTCTCTGTGCCTCTGTTTCTGTGTCTGTGTCTCTGTGTCTCTGTCTCTGTGTCTCTGTCTCTGTGTCTCTGTCTCTGTGTCTCTGTCTCTGTGTCACTGTCTCTGTGTCTCTGTCTCTGTGTCTCTGTCTCTGTGTCTCTGTCTCTGTGTCTCTGTTTCCGTGTTTCCGTCTCTGTGTCTCTGTCACTGTGTCTCTGTCTCTGTGTCTCTGTCTCTGTGTCTCTGTCTCTGTGTCTCTGTCTCTGTGCCTCTGTCTCAGTGTCCCCGTCTCTGTGCCTCTGTCTCCGTGTCTATGTCTCTGAGTCTCTGTCTCTGTGTCTCTGTCTCTGTGTCTCTGTCTCTGTCTGTGAATCTCTGTCTCTGAGTCTCTGTCTCTGTGTCCCTGTCTCTGTGTCCCTGTCCCTGTGTCACCGTCTCTGCGTCTCTGTCTCTGTGTCTCTGCCTCTGTGTCTCTGTATCTCTGTCTCTGTGTCTCTGTCTCTGTGTCTCTGTCTCTGTGTCTCCGTCTCTGTGTCTCTGTCTCTGTGTCCCTGTCTCTGTGTCTCTGTCTCTGTGTCTCTGTCTCTGTGCCTCTGTCTCTGTGTCTCTGTCTCTGTGTCTCTGTCTCTGTCTCTGTCTCTGTGTCCCTGTCTCTGAGTCGTTGTCTCTATGTCCCTGTCTCTGTGTCTCTGTCTCTGTGTCTCTGTCTCTGTGTCTCTGTCTCTGTGTCTCTGTCTCTGCGTCTCTGTCTGTACGTCTCTGTATCTCTGTCTCTGTGTCTCTGTCTCTGTGCCCCTGTCTGTACGTCTCTGTCCCTGTGTCTTCTCCTCTGTGTCTCTGTCTCTGTGTCTATGTCTCTTTGTCTCTGTCCCTGTGTCACAGTCTCTGTGTCTCCGTATTTGCGTCTCGGTCTCTGTGTCTCTGTCTCTGTGTCTCTGCCTCTGTGTCTCTGTCTCTGTGTCTCTGTCTCTGTGTCTCTGTCTCTGTGTCTCTGTCTCTGTGTCTCTGTCTGTGTGTCTCTGTCTCTCTGTCTCTGTCTCTGTGTCTCTGTCTCTGTGTCTCTGTCTCTGTGTCACTGTCTCTGCGTCTCTGTCGCTGTGTTTCTGTCTCTATGTCTCTGTCTCTGTCTCTGTTTCTCTTTTTCTGTGTCTCTGTGTCTCTGTCCCTGTGTCTCTGTCTCTGTGTCTCTGTCTCTGTGTCTGTTTCTCTTTCTCTGTGTCTCTGTCTCTGTTTCACTTTCTCTGTGTCTCTGTCTCTGTGTCTCTGTCTCTGTGTCTCCGTCTCTGTTTCTCTCTCTCTCTGTGTCTCTGTCGACGTTATCTGTCTCTGTGTCTCTGTCTTTGTGTCTCTGTCCATTTGTGTCCGTCTCTGAGACTCTGTCTCTCTCTCTCTCTGTATCCCTGTCTCCGTGTCTCTGTCTCTGTGTCTCTGTCTATGTGTCTCTGTCTCTATGTCTCTGTCTCTGTCTCTGTTTCTCTTTCTCTGTGTCTCTGTGTCTCTGTCTCTGTGTCTCTGTCTCTGTGTCTCTGCCTCTGTGTCTCTGTATCTCTGTCTCTTTGTCTCTGTCTCTGTGTCTCTGCCTCTGTGTCTCCGTCTCTGTGTTTCTGTCTCTGTGTCTCTGTCTCCGTGCCTCTGTCTCCGTCTCTGTGTCTCCGTCCCTGTGTCTCCGTCTCTGTGTCTCTGTCGCTGTGTCGCCGTCTCTGCGTTTCTGTCTCTGTGTCTCTGCCTCCGTGTCTCTGTTTCTGTGTTTCTGTCTTTATGTCTCTGCCTCTGTGTCTCTGTCTCTGAGAATCTGTCTCTGTGTCTCTGTCTCTGTCTCTGTCTCTGTGTCCCTGTCTCTGAGTCGTTGTCTCTATGTCCCTGTCTCTGTGTCTCTGTCTCTGTGTCTCTGTCTCTGTGTCTCTGCCTCTGCGTCTCTGTCTGTACGTCTCTGTATCCCTGTCTCTGTGTCTCTGTCTCTGTGCCCCTGTCTGTACGTCTCTGTCCCTGTGTCTCCTCCTCTGTGTCTCTGTCTCTGTGTCTATGTCTCTTTGTCTCTGTCCCTGTGTCACAGTCTCTGTGTCTCCGTATTTGCGTCTCGGTCTCTGTGTCTCTGTCTCCGTGTCTCTGTGTCTGTGTCTCTGTCTCTGTGTCTCTGTGTCTGTGTCTCTGTCTCTGTGTCTCTGTCTCTGTGTCTTTGTCTCTGTGTCTCTGTCTCTGTGTCTCTGTCTCTGTGTCTCTGTCTCTGTGTCTCTGTCTCTGTGTCTCTGTCCCTGTGTCTTTGTCTCTGTGTCTCTGTCTCTGTGTCTCTGTCTCTGTGTCTCTGTCTCTGTGTCTCTGTCTCTGTGTCTCTGTCTCTGTGTCTCTGTCTCTGTGTCTCTATCTCTGTGTCTCTGTCTCTGTGTCTCTGTCTCTGTGTCTCTGCCTCCGTGTCTCTGTCTCTGTGTTTCTGTCTTTATGTCTCTGTCTCTGTGTCGCTGTCTCTGAGAATCTGTCTCTGTGTCTCTGTCTCTGTCTCTGTCTCTGTGTCCCTGTCTCTGAGTCGTTGTCTCTATGTCCCTGTCTCTGTGTCTCTGTCTCTGTGTCTCTGTCTCTGTGTCTCTGTCTCTGTGTCCCTGTCTCTGTGTCTCTGTCTCTGTGTCTCTGTCTCTGTGTCTCTGTCCCTGTGTCTCCGTCTCTGTTTCTCTCTCTCTCTGTGTCTCTGTCGACGTTATCTGTCTCTGTGTCTCTGTCTCTGTGTCTCTGTCTCTGTGTCTCTGTCTCCATGTCTCTGTCTCTGTCTCTGTTTCTCTTTCTCTTTCTCTGTGTCTCTGTCTCTGTGTCTCCGTCCCTGTGTCCCGGTCTTCGTGTCTCTGTCCCTGTGTCTCCGTCTCTGTGTCACTGTCTCTATGTCTCTGTCTCTGTGTCTCTGTCTCTGTGTCTCTGTCGCTGTCTCGCCGTCTCTGCGTTTCTGTTTCTATGTCTTTGTCTCTGTGTCTCCGTCTCTGCGTGTTTGTCGCTGTGTCCCTGTCCTGTGTCTCTGTCTCTGTGCCTCTGTCTCTCTGTCTGTGTCTCTGTGTCTCTGTCTCTGTGTCTCCGTCACTGTGTCTCTGTCTCTGTGTCCCTGTCTCTGTGTCTCTGTCTCTGTGTCTCTGTCTCTATGTCTCTGTATGTCTGTATCTCTGCCTCTGTGTCTCTGTCTCTGTGTCTGTGTCTCTGTCTCTGTCTCTGTGTCTCCGTCTCTGTGTCTCTGTCTCAGTGTCTCTGTGTCTGTGTCTCTGTCTCTGTGTCTCTGTCTCTGTGTCTCTGTCTCTGTGTCTCTGCCTCTGTGTCTCTGTCTCTGTGTCTCTGTCTCTGTGTCTCTGTCTCTGTGTCTCTGTCTCTGTGTCTCTGTCTCTGTGTCTCTGTCTGTGTGTCTCTGTCTCTCTGTCTCTGTCTCTGTGTCTCTGTCTCTGTGTCACTGTCTCTGCGTCTCTGTCGCTGTGTCTCTGTCTCTATGTGTCTGTCTCTGTCTCTGTTTCTGTTTTTCTGTGTCTCTGTGTCTCTGTCCCTGTGTCTCTGTCTCTGTGTCTCTGTCTCTGTGTCTGTTTCTCTTTCTCTGTGTCTCTGTCTCTGTTTCACTTTCTCTGTGTCTCTGTCTCTGTGTCTCTGTCCCTGTGACTCCGTCTCTGTTTCTCTCTCTCTCTGTGTCTCTGTCGACGTTATCTGTCTCTGTGTCTCCGTCTCTGTGTCTCTGTCTCTGTGTCTCCGTCTCTGTGTCTCTGTCTCTGTGTTTCTGTCTCTGTGTCTCTGCCTCTGTGCCTCTGTCTCCGTCTCTGTGTCTCTGTCTCTGTGTCTCTGTCTATGTGTCCCTGTCTCTGTGTCTCTGTCTCTGTGTCTCTGTCTCGGTGTCTCTGTCTCTGTGTCTCTGTCTCTGTGTCACTGTCTCTGCGTCTCTGTCGCTGTGTCTCTGTCTCTATGTCTCTGTCTCTGTCTCTGTTTCTCTTTTTCTGTGTCTCTGTGTCTCTGTCCCTGTGTCTCTGTCTCTGTGTCTCTGTCTCTGTGTCACAGTCTCTGTGTCTCCGTATTTGCGTCTCGGTCTCTGTGACTCTGTCTCCGTGTCTCTGTGTCTGTGTCTCTGTCTCTGTGTCTCTGTCTCTGTGTCTCTGTCTCTGTGTCTCTGTCTGTGTGTCTCTGTCTCTCTGTCTCTGTCTCTGTGTCTCTGTCTCTGTGTCACTGTCTCTGCGTCTCTGTCGCTGTGTCTCTGTCTCTATGTCTCTGTCTCTGTCTCTGTTTCTCTTTTTCTGTGTCTCTGTGTCTCTGTCCCTGTGTCTCTGTCTCTGTGTCTCTGTCTCTGTGTCTGTTTCTCTTTCCCTGTGTCTCTGTCTCTGTTTCACTTTCTCTGTGTCTCTGTCTCTGTGTCTCTGTCCCTGTGTCTCCGTCTCTGCTTCTCTCTCTCTCTGTGTTTCTGTCGACGTTATCTGTCTCTGTGTCTCTGTCTCTGTGTCTCTGTCTCTGTGTCTCTGTCTCTGTGTCTCTGTCTCTGTCTCTGTGTTTCCGTCTCTGTGTCTCTGTCTCTGTGTCTCTGTCCCTGTGCCCGGTCTTCCTGTCTCTGTCCCTGTGTCTCCGTCTCTGTGTCTCCGTCTCTGTGTCTCTGTCTCTGTGTCCCTGTCTCTGTGTCTCTGTCTCTGTGTCTCTGTCTCGGTGTCTCTGTCTGTGTGTCTCTGTCTCTGTGTCTCTGTCTCTGTGTCTCTGTCTCTGTGTCTCTGTCTCTGTGTCTCTGTCTCTGTGTCTCTGTCTCTGTGTCTTCGTCTCTATGTCTATGTCTCTGTGTCTCTGTCTCTCTGTTTCTGTCTCTGTGTCTCTGCCTCCGTGTCTCTGTCTCTGTGTCTCTGTCTCTGTGTCCCTGTCTCTGTGTCTCTGTCTCTGTGTCTCTGTCTCGGTGTCTCTGTCTCTGTGTCTCTGTCTCTGTGTCACTGTCTCTGCGTCTCTGTCGCTGTGTCTCTGTCTCTATGTCTCTGTCTCTGTCTCTGTTTCTCTTTTTCTGTGTCTCCGTGTCTCTGTCCCTGTGTCTCTGTCTCTGTGTCTCTGTCTCTGTGTCACAGTCTCTGTGTCTCCGTATTTGCGTCTCGGTCTCTGTGACTCTGTCTCCGTGTCTCTGTGTCTGTGTCTCTGTCTCTGTGTCTCTGTCTCTGTGTCTCTGTCTGTGTGTCTCTGTCTCTCTGTCTCTGTCTCTGTGTCTCTGTCTCTGTGTCACTGTCTCTGCGTCTCTGTCGCTGTGTCTCTGTCTCTATGTCTCTGTCTCTGTCTCTGTTTCTCTTTTTCTGTGTCTCTGTGTCTCTGTCCCTGTGTCTCTGTCTCTGTGTCTCTGTCTCTGTGTCTGTTTCTCTTTCCCTGTGTCTCTGTCTCTGTTTCACTTTCTCTGTGTCTCTGTCTCTGTGTCTCTGTCCCTGTGTCTCCGTCTCTGCTTCTCTCTCTCTCTGTGTTTCTGTCGACGTTATCTGTCTCTGTGTCTCTGTCTCTGTGTCTCTGTCTCTGTGTCTCTGTCTCTGTGTCTCTGTCTCTGTCTCTGTGTCTCTGCCTCTGTGTCTCTGTATCTCTGTCTCTTTGTCTCTGTCTCTGTGTCTCTGCCTCTGTGTCTCCGTCTCTGTGTTTCTGTCTCTGTGTCTCTGCCTCTGTGCCTCTGTCTCCGTCTCTGTGTCTCTGTCTCTGTGTCTCTGTCCCTGTGCCCGGTCTTCCTGTCTCTGTCCCTGTGTCTCCGTCTCTGTGTCTCCGTCTCTGTGTCTCTGTCTCTGTGTCCCTGTCTGTGTCTCTGTCTCTGTGTCTCTGTCTCGGTGTCTCTGTCTGTGTGTCTCTGTCTCTGTGTCTCTGTCTCTGTGTCTTCGTCTCTATGTCTATGTCTCTGTGTCTCTGTCTCTCTGTTTCTGTCTCTGTGTCTCTGTCTGTGTGTCTCTGTCTCTCTGTCTCTGTCTCTGTGTCTCTGTCTCTGTGTCACTGTCTCTGCGTCTCTGTCGCTGTGTCTCTGTCTCTATGTCTCTGTCTCTGTCTCTGTTTCTCTTTTTCTGTGTCTCTGTGTCTCTGTCCCTGCGTCTCTGTCTCTGTGTCTCTGTCTCTGTGTCTGTTTCTCTTTCCCTGTGTCTCTGTCTCTGTTTCACTTTCTCTGTGTCTCTGTCTCTGTGTCTCTGTCCCTGTGTCTCCGTCTCTGCTTCTCTCTCTCTCTGTGTTTCTGTCGACGTTATCTGTCTCTGTGTCTCTGTCTCTGTGTCTCTGTCTCTGTGTCTCTGTCTCTGTGTCTCTGTCTCTGTCTCTGTGTCTCTGCCTCTGTGTCTCTGTATCTCTGTCTCTTTGTCTCTGTCTCTGTGTCTCTGCCTCTGTGTCTCCGTCTCTGTGTTTCTGTCTCTGTGTCTCTGCCTCTGTGCCTCTGTCTCCGTCTCTGTGTCTCTGTCTCTGTGTCTCTGTCCCTGTGCCCGGTCTTCCTGTCTCTGTCCCTGTGTCTCCGTCTCTGTGTCTCCGTCTCTGTGTCTCTGTCTCTGTGTCCCTGTCTCTGTGTCTCTGTCTCTGTGTCTCTGTCTCGGTGTCTCTGTCTGTGTGTCTCTGTCTCTGTGTCTCTGTCTCTGTGTCTCTGTCTCTGTGTCTCTGTCTCTGTGTCTCTGTCTCTGTGTCTTCGTCTCTATGTCTATGTCTCTGTGTCTCTGTCTCTCTGTTTCTGTCTCTGTGTCTCTGCCTCCGTGTCTCTGTCTCTGTGTCCCTGTCTCTGTGTTTCTGTCTTTATGTCTCTGTCTCTGTGTCTCTGTCTCTGAGAATCTGTCTCTGTGTCTCTGTCTCTGTCTCTGTCTCTGTGTCTCTGTCTCTGTGTCTCGGTCTCTGTGTCTCCGTCTCTGTGTCCCTGTCTCTGTGTTTCTGTCTCTGTGTCCCTGTCTCAGTGTCTCTGTCTCCGTGTCCCTGTCTCTTTGTCTCTGTCTCCGTCCCTGTGTCTCCGTCTCTGTGTTTCTGTCTCTGTGTCTCCGTCTCTGTGTATCTGTCTCTGTGTCTCTGTCTCTGTCTCTCTGTCTCTGTGTCCCTGCCGCTGTGTCTCTGTCTCTGTGACTCTGTCTCGGTGTCTCTGTCCCTGTGTCTCCTTCTCCGTGTTACTGTCTCTCTCTCTCTGTCTCTGTGTCTCTGTCTACGTCTCTGTGTCTCTGTCTATGTGTCTCTGTCGCTGTGTCTCTCTCTCTATGTCTCTGCATCTGAATCTCTGTCTCTGTGTCTCTGTCCCAGAGTCTCCGTCTCTGTGGCTCTGTCTCCGTGTCTCTGCCTCCGTGTCTCTGTCTCTTTGTCTCTTTCTCCGTCCCTGTGTCTCTGTCTCTGTGTCTCCGTCTCTGTGTCTCTGTCTCTGTGTCTGTTTCTCTTTCTCTGTTTCTCTGTCTCTGTGTCTCCGTGTCTGTGTTTCAGTCTCTGTGTCTCTGTCTCTGTGCCTCTGTCTCTGTCTCTGTTTCTCTTTCTCTGCGTCTCTGTCTCTGTGTCTCTGTCTCTGTGTCTCTGTCCCTGTGTCTCCCACTTCGTGTCTCCGTCCCTGTATCTCTGTCACTGTGTCTCTGTCTCTGTGTCTCTGTCTCTGTCACTGTGTCTCGGTCTCTGTGTCTCCGTCTCTGTGTCCCTGTCTCTGTGTTTCTGCCTCTGTGTCTCTGTCACTGTGTCTCCGTCTTCGTGTCTCTGTCCCTGTGTCTCCGACTCTGTGTCACTGTCTCTATGTCTGTGCCTCTGTGTCTCTGTGTCTGTGTCTCTGTCACCGTCTCTATGCCTCTGTTTCTATGTCTCTGTCTCTGGGTCTCTGTCTCTGTGTCTCTGTCTCTGTGTCCCTGTCTCTGTGTCTCTGTCACTGTGTCTCTGTCTCTGCGTCTCTGTCTCTGTGTATCAGTCTCTGTGTCTCTGTCTCTGTGTCTCTGTATCCATGTCTCTGTCTCTGTCTCTGTCTCTGTGTCTCTGTCTCTGTGTCTCTGTCTCTGTGTCTCTGTCTCTGTGTCTCTGTCTCTGTGTCTCTGTCTCTGTGTCTCTGTCTCTGTGTCTCTGTCTGTGTGTCTCTGTCTCTCTGTCTCTGTCTCTGTGTCTCTGTCTCTGTGTCACTGTCTCTGCGTCTCTGTCGCTGTGTCTCTGTCTCTATGTCTCTGTCTCTGTCTCTGTTTCTCTTTTTCTGTGTCTCTGTGTCTCTGTCCCTGCGTCTCTGTCTCTGTGTCTCTGTCTCTGTGTCTGTTTCTCTTTCCCTGTGTCTCTGTCTCTGTTTCACTTTCTCTGTGTCTCTGTCTCTGTGTCTCTGTCCCTGTGTCTCCGTCTCTGCTTCTCTCTCTCTCTGTGTTTCTGTCGACGTTATCTGTCTCTGTGTCTCTGTCTCTGTGTCTCTGTCTCTGTGTCTCTGTCTCTGTGTCTCTGTCTCTGTCTCTGTGTCTCTGCCTCTGTGTCTCTGTATCTCTGTCTCTTTGTCTCTGTCTCTGTGTCTCTGCCTCTGTGTCTCCGTCTCTGTGTTTCTGTCTCTGTGTCTCTGCCTCTGTGCCTCTGTCTCCGTCTCTGTGTCTCTGTCTCTGTGTCTCTGTCCCTGTGCCCGGTCTTCCTGTCTCTGTCCCTGTGTCTCCGTCTCTGTGTCTCCGTCTCTGTGTCTCTGTCTCTGTGTCCCTGTCTCTGTGTCTCTGTCTCTGTGTCTCTGTCTCGGTGTCTCTGTCTGTGTGTCTCTGTCTCTGTGTCTCTGTCTCTGTGTCTCTGTCTCTGTGTCTCTGTCTCTGTGTCTCTGTCTCTGTGTCTTCGTCTCTATGTCTATGTCTCTGTGTCTCTGTCTCTCTGTTTCTGTCTCTGTGTCTCTGCCTCCGTGTCTCTGTCTCTGTGTCCCTGTCTCTGTGTTTCTGTCTTTATGTCTCTGTCTCTGTGTCTCTGTCTCTGAGAATCTGTCTCTGTGTCTCTGTCTCTGTCTCTGTCTCTGTGTCTCTGTCTCTGTGTCTCGGTCTCTGTGTCTCCGTCTCTGTGTCCCTGTCTCTGTGTTTCTGTCTCTGTGTCCCTGTCTCAGTGTCTCTGTCTCCGTGTCCCTGTCTCTTTGTCTCTGTCTCCGTCCCTGTGTCTCCGTCTCTGTGTTTCTGTCTCTGTGTCTCCGTCTCTGTGTATCTGTCTCTGTGTCTCTGTCTCTGTCTCTCTGTCTCTGTGTCCCTGCCGCTGTGTCTCTGTCTCTGTGACTCTGTCTCGGTGTCTCTGTCCCTGTGTCTCCTTCTCCGTGTTACTGTCTCTCTGTCTCTGTCTCTGTGTCTCTGTCTACGTCTCTGTGTCTCTGTCTATGTGTCTCTGTCGCTGTGTCTCTCTCTCTATGTCTCTGCATCTGAATCTCTGTCTCTGTGTCTCTGTCCCAGAGTCTCCGTCTCTGTGGCTCTGTCTCCGTGTCTCTGCCTCCGTGTCTCTGTCTCTTTGTCTCTTTCTCCGTCCCTGTGTCTCTGTCTCTGTGTCTCCGTCTCTGTGTCTCTGTCTCTGTGTCTGTTTCTCTTTCTCTGTTTCTCTGTCTCTGTGTCTCTGTCCCTGTGTCTCGGTCTCTGTGTCTCTCTCTCTCTGTGTCCCTGTCTCCGTGTCTCTGCCTCCGTGTCTCTGTCTCTGTGTCTCTGTCTCCGTCCCTGTGCCTCTGTCTCTGTGTCTGTGTCTCTGTGTCTCTGTCTCTGTGTCTCTGTCTCTGTGTCTCTGTCTCTGTGTCTCTGTCTCTGTGTTTCCGTCTCTGTGTCTCTGTCACTGTGTCTCTGTCTCTGTGTCCCTGTCTCTGTGTTTCTGCCTCTGTGTCTCTGTCACTGTGTCTCCGTCTTCGTGTCTCTGTCCCTGTGTCTCCGACTCTGTGTCACTGTCTCTATGTCTGTGCCTCTGTGTCTCTGTGTCTGTGTCTCTGTCACCGTCTCTATGCCTCTGTTTCTATGTCTCTGTCTCTGGGTCTCTGTCTCTGTGTCTCTGTCTCTGTGTCCCTGTCTCTGTGTCTCTGTCACTGTGTCTCTGTCTCTGCGTCTCTGTCTCTGTGTATCAGTCTCTGTGTCTCTGTCTCTGTGTCTCTGTATCCATGTCTCTGTCTCTGTCTCTGTCTCTGTGTCTCTGTCTCTGTGTCTCTGTCTCTGTGTCTCTGTCTCTGTGTCTCTGTCTCTGTGTCTCTGTCTCTGTGTCTCTGTCTCTGTGTCTCTGTCTGTGTGTCTCTGTCTCTCTGTCTCTGTCTCTGTGTCTCTGTCTCTGTGTCACTGTCTCTGCGTCTCTGTCGCTGTGTCTCTGTCTCTATGTGTCTGTCTCTGTCTCTGTTTCTCTTTTTCTGTGTCTCTGTGTCTCTGTCCCTGTGTCTCTGTCTCTGTGTCTCTGTCTCTGTGTCTGTTTCTCTTTCTCTGTGTCTCTGTCTCTGTTTCACTTTCTCTGTGTCTCTGTCTCTGTGTCTCTGTCCCTGTGACTCCGTCTCTGTTTCTCTCTCTCTCTGTGTCTCTGTCGACGTTATCTGTCTCTGTGTCTCTGTCTCTGTGTCTCTGTCTCTGTGTCTCTGTCTCTGTGTCTCTGTCTCTGTGTCTCTGTCTCTGTGTCTCTGTCTCTGTGTCTCTGTCTCTGTCTCTGTGTCTCTGCCTCTGTGTCTCTGTATCTCTGTCTCTTTGTCTCTGTCCCTGTGTCTCTGCCTCTGTGTCTCCGTCTCTGTGTTTCTGTCTCTGTGTCTCTGTCTCTGTGCCTCTGTCTCCGTCTCTGTGTCTCTGTCTCTGTGTCTCCGTCTCTGTGTCTCTGTCTCTGTGTCTCCGTCTCTGTGTCTCTGTCTCTGTGTCTCTGTCTCTGTGTCTCTGTCTCTGTGTCTCTGTCTCTGTGTCTCTGTCTCTGTGTCTCTGTCTCTGTGTCTCTGTCTCTGTGTCTCTGTCTCTGTGTTTCCGTCTCTGTGTCTCTGTCACTGTGTCTCTGTCTCTGTGTCTCTGTGTCTCTGTGTCTCTGTCTCTGTGTCCCTGTCTCTGTGTCTCTGTCTCTGTGTCTCTGTCCCTGTGTCTCCGTATCTGTGTCACTGTATCTATGTGTGTGCCTCTGTGTCTCTGTGTCTGTGTCTCTGTCACCGTCTCTGTGCCTCTGTTTCTATGTCTCTGTCTCTGTGTCTCTGTCTCTGTGTCTCTGTCTCTGTGTATCAGTCTCTGTGTCTATGTCTCTGTGTCTCTGTCTCCATGTCTCTGTCGCTGTCTCTGTTTCTCTTTCTCTTTCTCTGTGTCTCTGTCTCTGTGTCTCTGTCCCTGTGTCCCGGTCTTCGTGTCTCTGTCCTTGTGTCTCCGTCTCTGTGTCTCTGTCTCTGTGTCTCTGTCTCTGTGTCTCTGTCTCTGCGTGTCTGTCTGTACGTCTCTGTATCCCTGTCTCTGTGTCTCTGTCTCTGTGCCCCTGTCTGTACGTCTCTGTCCCTGTGTCTCCTCCTCTGTGTCTCTGTCTCTGTGTCTATGTCTCTTTGTCTCTGTCCCTGTGTCACAGTCTCTGTGTCTCCGTATTTGCGTCTCGGTCTCTGTGTCTCTGTCTCCGTGTCTCTGTGTCTGTGTCTCTGTCTCTGTGTCTCTGTGTCTGTGTCTCTGTCTCTGTGTCTCTGTCTCTGTGTCTTTGTCTCTGTGTCTCTGTCTCTGTGTCTCTGTCTCTGTGTCTCTGTCTCTGTGTCTCTGTCTCTGTGTCTCTGTCTCTGTGTCTCTGTCTCTGTGTCTCTGTCTCTGTGTCTCTGTCTCTGTGTCTCTGCCTCCGTGTCTCTGTCTCTGTGTTTCTGTCTTTATGTCTCTGTCTCTGTGTCGCTGTCTCTGAGAATCTGTCTCTGTGTCTCTGTCTCTGTCTCTGTCTCTGTGTCCCTGTCTCTGAGTCGTTGTCTCTATGTCCCTGTCTCTGTGTCTCTGTCTCTGTGTCTCTGTCTCTGTGTCTCTGTCTCTGTGTCTCTGTCTCTGTGTCTCTGTCTCTGTGTCTCTGTCTCTGTGTCTCTGTCCCTGTGTCTCCGTCTCTGTTTCTCTCTCTCTCTGTGTCTCTGTCGACGTTATCTGTCTCTGTGTCTCTGTCTCTGTGTCTCTGTCTCTGTGTCTCTGTCTCTGTGTCTCTGTCTCTGTCTCTGTGTCTCTGCCTCTGTGTCTCTGTATCTCTGTCTCTTTGTCTCTGTCTCTGTGTCTCTGCCTCTGTGTCTCCGTCTCTGTGTTTCTGTCTCTGTGTCTCTGTCTCTGTGCCTCTGTCTCCGTCTCTGTGTCTCTGTCTCTGTGTCTCTGTCGCTGTCTCGCCGTCACTGCGTTTCTGTCTCTGTGTCTCTGTCTCTGTGTCTCCGTCTCTATGTCTATGTCTCTGTGTCTCTGTCTCTCTGTTTCTGTCTCTGTGTCTCTGCCTCCGTGTCTCTGTCTCTGTGTCCCTGTCTCTGTGTTTCTGTCTTTATGTCTCTGTCTCTGTGTCTCTGTCTCTGAGAATCTGTCTCTGTGTCTCTGTCTCTGTCTCTGTCTCTGTCTCTGTGTCTCTGTCTCTGTGTCTCGGTCTCTGTTTCTCCGTCTCTGTGTCCCTGTCTCTGTGTTTCTGTCTCTGTGTCTCCGTCTCTGTGTCTCTGTCTCTGTGTCCCTGTCTCTGGGTCTCTGTCTCTGTGTCTCTGTCTCTGTCTCTGTGTCTCTGTCTCTGTCTCTGTCCCTGTGTCTCCGTCTTCGTGTCTCTGTCCCTGTATCTCTGTCACTCTGTCTCTGTCTCTGTGTCTCTGTCTCTGTCTCTGTGTCTCTGTCTCTGTGTCTCTATCTCTGTGTCTCTGTCTCTGTCTCTGAGTCTCTGTCTCTGTGCATCTGTCTATGTGTCTCTGTCTCTATGTCTCTGTCTCTATGTCTCTGTCTCTGCCTCTGTGTCTCTGTCACTGTGTCTCTGTCTCTGTGTCTCCGTGTCTCTGCCTCTGTGTCTCTGTCTCTGTGTCTCTGTCTCTGTATCTGTCTCTGTGTCTCTGTCTCTGTGTCTCGGTCTCTGTGCCTCCGTCTCTGTGTCCCAGTCTCTGTGTTTCTGACTCTGTGTCCCTGTCTCAGTGTCTCTGTCTCCGTGTCTCTGTCTCCTTGTCTCTGTCTCCGTCCCTGTGTCTCTGTCTCTGTGTCTCCGTCTCTGTGTCTCTGTCTCTGTGTCTCTGTCTCTGTGTCTCCGTCTCTGTGTCTCTGTCTCTGCGTCTCCGTCTCTGTGTCTCTGTCTCTGTGTCTCTGTCTCTGTGTCTCTGTCTCTGTGTCTCTGTCTCTGTGTCTCTGTCTCTGTGTCTCTGTCTCTGTGTCTCTGTCTCTGTGTCTCTGTCTCTGTGTCTCTGTCTCTGTGTTTCCGTCTCTGTGTCTCTGTCACTGTGTCTCTGTCTCTGTGTCTCTGAGTCTCTGTGTCTCTGTCTCAGTGTCCCTGTCTCTGTGTCTCCGTCTCTGTGTCTCTGTCCCTGTGTCTCCGTATCTGTGTCACTGTATCTATGTCTGTGCCTCTGTGTCTCTGTGTCTGTGTCTCTGTCACCGTCTCTGTGCCTCTGTTTCTATGTCTCTGTCTCTGTGTCTCTGTCTCTGTGTCTCTGTCTCTGTGTCTCTGTCTCTGTGTATCAGTCTCTGTGTCTCTGTCTCTGTGTCTCTGTCTCCATGTCTCTGTCTCTGTCTCTGTTTCTCTTTCTCTTTCTCTGTGTCTCTGTCTCTGTGTCTCCGTCCCTGTGTCCCGGTCTTCGTGTCTCTGTCCCTGTGTCTCCGTCTCTGTGTCACTGTCTCTATGTCTCTGTCTCTGTGTCTCTGTCTCTGTGTCTCTGTCGCTGTCTCGCCGTCTCTGCGTTTCTGTTTCTATGTCCCTGTCTCTGTGTCTCTGTCTCTGTGTCTCTGTCTCTATGTCTCTGTATGTCTGTATCTCTGCCTCTGTGTCTCTGTCTCTGTGTCTGTGTCTCTGTCTCTGTCTCTGTGTCTCTGTCTCTGAGTCTTTGCCTCTATGTCCCTGTCTCTGTATCTCTGTCCCTATGTCTCCGTCTCTGTGGCTCTGTCTCTGTGTCTCTGTCTCTGTGTCTCTGTCTCTGTGTGTGTGTCTCTGTATCTGTCCCTGTGTGTGTGTCTCTGTCTCTGAGTCTCTGTCTCTGTGTCCCTGTCTCTGTCTCTGTCTCTGTTTCTCTTTCTCTGTGCCTCTGTCTCTGTGTCTCTGTCCCTGTGTCTCCTCCTCTGTGTCTCTGTCTCTGTGTCTATGTCTCTTTGTCTCTGTCCCTGTGTCACAGTCTCTGTGTCTCCGTATTTGCGTCTCGGTCTCTGTGACTCTGTCTCCGTGTCTCTGTGTCTGTGTCTCTGTCTCTGTGTCTCTGTCTCTGTGTCTCTGTCTCTGTGTCTCTGTCTCTGTGCCTCTGTCTCCGTCTCTGTGTCTCTGTCTCTGTGTCTCTGTCGCTGTGTCGCCGTCTCTGCGATTCTGTCTCTGTGTCCCTGTCTCTGTGTCTTCGTCTCTATGTCTATGTCTCTGTGTCTCTGTCTCTCTGTTTCTGTCTCTGTGTCTCTGCCTCCGTGTCTCTGTCTCTGTGTCCCTGTCTCTGTGTTTCTGTCTTTATGTCTCTGTCTCTGTGTCTCTGTCTCTGAGAATCTGTCTCTGTGTCTCTGTCTCTGTCTCTGTCTCTGTGTCTCTGTCTCTGTGTCTCGGTCTCTGTGTCTCCGTCTCTGTGTCCCTGTCTCTGTGTTTCTGTCTCTGTGTCCCTGTCTCAGTGTCTCTGTCTCCGTGTCCCTGTCTCTTTGTCTCTGTCTCCGTCCCTGTGTCTCCGTCTCTGTGTTTCTGTCTCTGTGTCTCCGTCTCTGTGTATCTGTCTCTGTGTCTCTGTCTCTGTCTCTCTGTCTCTGTGTCCCTGCCGCTGTGTCTCTGTCTCTGTGACTCTGTCTCGGTGTCTCTGTCCCTGTGTCTCCTTCTCCGTGTTACTGTCTCTCTGTCTCTGTCTCTGTGTCTCTGTCTACGTCTGTGTCTCTGTCTATGTGTCTCTGTCGCTGTGTCTCTCTCTCTATGTCTCTGCATCTGAATCTCTGTCTCTGTGTCTCTGTCCCAGAGTCTCCGTCTCTGTGGCTCTGTCTCCGTGTCTCTGCCTCCGTGTCTCTGTCTCTTTGTCTCTTTCTCCGTCCCTGTGTCTCTGTCTCTGTGTCTCCGTCTCTGTGTCTCTGTCTCTGTCTCTGTGTCTGTTTCTCTTCCTCTGTTTCTCTGTCTCTGTGTCTCTGTCCCTGTGTCTCCGTCTCTGTGTCTCTCTCTCTCTGTGTCCCTGTCCCCGTGTCTCTGCCTCCGTGTCTCTGTCTCTGTGTCTCTGTCTCCGTCCCTGTGCCTCTGTCTCTGTGTCTGTGTCTCTGTGTCTCCGTCTCTGTACCTCTGTCTCTGTCTCTGAGTCTCTGTCTCTGTGTCTCTGTCTATGTGTCTCTGTCTCTATGTCTCTGTCTCTGTGTCTCCGTGTCTGTGTTTCAGTCTCTGTGTCTCTGTCTCTGTGCCTCTGTCTCTGTCTCTGTTTCTCCTTCTCTGCGTCTCTGTCTCTGTGTCTCTGTCTCTGTGTCTCTGTCCCTGTGTCTCTGTCTCTGTGTCTCTGTCTCTGTCTCTGTGTCTCTGTCTCTGTGTCTCTGTCTCTGTGTCTCTGCCTCTGTCTCTGAGACTCTGTCTCTGTGCATATGTCTATGTGTCTCTGTCTCTATGTCTCTGTCTCTGTCTCTGTTTCTCTTTCTCTGTGTCTCTGTCTCTGTGTCTCTGCCTCTGTGTCTCTGTCTCTGTGTCTCTGTCTCTGTGTCTCTGTCTCTGTGTCTCTGTCACTGTATCTCTGTCCCTGTGTCTGTTTCTCTTTCTCTGTGTCTCTGTCTCTGTTTCACTTTCTCTGTGTCTCTGTCTCTGTCCCTGTGTCTCTGTCTCTGTGTCTCTGTCTCTGTGTCTGTGTCTCTGTCTCTGTCTCTGTGTCTCTGTCTCTGAGTCTTTGCCTCTATGTCCCTGTCTCTGTATCTCTGTCCCTATGTCTCCGTCTCTGTGGCTCTGTCTCTGTGTCTCTGCCTCTGTGTCTCTGTCTCTGTGTGTGTGTCTCTGTATCTGTCCCTGTGTGTGTGTCTCTGTCTCTGAGTCTCTGTCTCTGTGTCTCTGTCTCTGTCTCTGTCTCTGTTTCTCTTTCTCTGTGCCTCTGTCTCTGTGTCTCTGTCCCTGTGTCTCCGTATCTGTGTCACTGTATCTATGTCTGTGCCTCTGTGTCTCTGTGTCTGTGTCTCTGTCACCGTCTCTGTGCCTCTGTCTCTGTGTCTCTGTCCCTGTGTCTCCGTATCTGTGTCACTGTATCTATGTCTGTGCCTCTGTGTCTCTGTGTCTGTGTCTCTGTCACCGTCTCTGTGCCTCTGTTTCTATGTCTCTGTCTCTGTGTCTCTGTCTCTGTGTCTCTGTCTCTGCGTCTCTGTCGCTGTGTCTCTGTCTCTATGTCTCTGTCTCTGTCTCTGCTTCTCTTTTTCTGTGTCTCTGTGTCTCTGTCCCTGTGTCTCTGTCTCTGTGTCTCTGTCTCTGTGTCTGTTTCTCTTTCTCTGTGTCTTTGTCTCTGTTTCACTTTCTCTGTGTCTCTGTCTCTGTGTCTCTGTCCCTGTGTCTCCGTCTCTGTTTCTCTCTCTCTCTGTGTCTCTGTCGACGTTATCTGTCTCTGTGTCTCTGTCTCTGTGTCTCTGTCTCTGTGTCTCTGTCTCTGTGTCTCTGTCTCTGTCTCTGTGTCTCTGCCTCTGTGTCTCTGTATCTCTGTCTCTTTGTCTCTGTCTCTGTGTCTCTGCCTCTGTGTCTCCGTCTCTGTGTTTCTGTCTCTGTGTCTCTGTCTCTGTGCCTCTGTCTCCGTCTCTGTGTCTCTGTCTCTGTGTCTCTGTCGCTGTCTCGCCGTCTCTACGTTTCTGTCTCTGTGTCTCTGTCTCTGTGTCTCCGTCTCTATGTCTATGTCTCTGTGTCTCTGTCTCTCCGTTTCTGTCTCTGTGTCTCTGCCTCCGTGTCTCTGTCTCTGTGTCCCTGTCTCTGTGTTTCTGTCTTTATGTCTCTGTCTCTGTGTCTCTGTCTCTGAGAATCTGTCTCTGTGTCTCTGTCTCTGTCTCTGTCTCTGTGTCTCTGTCTCTGTGTCTCGGTCTCTGTGTCTCAGTCTCTGTGTCCCTGTCTCTGTGTTTCTGTCTCTGTGTCTCCGTCTCTGTGTCTCTGTCTCTGTGTCCCTGTCTCTGTGTCTCTGTCTCTGTGTCCCTGTCTCTGTGTCTCTGTCTCTGTCTCTGTCCCTGTGTCTCCGTCTTCGTGTCTCTGTCCCTGTATCTCTGTCACTCTGTCTCTGTCTCTGTGTCTCTGTCTCTGTCTCTGTGTCTCTGTCTCTGTGTCTCTATCTCTGTGTCTCTGTCTCTGTCTCTGAGTCTCTGTCTCTGTGCATCTGTCTATGTGTCTCTGTCTCTATGTCTCTGTCTCTATGTCTCTGTCTCTGCCTCTGTGTCTCTGTCACTGTGTCTCTGTCTCTGTGTCTCCGTGTCTCTGTCTCTGCGTCTCTGTCTCTGTGTCTCTGTCCCTGTCTCTGTCTCTGTGTCTCTGTCTCTGTGTCTCGGTCTCTGTGCCTCCGTCTCCGTGTCCCAGTCTCTGTGTTTCTGACTCTGTGTCCCTGTCTCAGTGTCTCTGTCTCCGTGTCTCTGTCTCCTTGTCTCTGTCTCCGTCCCTGTGTCTCTGTCTCTGTGTCTCCGTCTCTGTGTCTCTGTCTCTGTGTCTCCGTCTCTGTGTCTCTGTCTCTGTGTCTCCGTCTCTGTGTCTCTGTCTCTGTGTCTCTGTCTCTGTGTCTCTGTCTCTGTGTCTCTGTCTCTGTGTCTCTGTCTCTGTGTCTCTGTCTCTGTGTCTCTGTCTCTGTGTTTCCGTCTCTGTGTCTCTGTCACTGTGTCTCTGTCTCTGTGTCTCTGTATGTCTGTATCTCTGCCTCTGTGTCTCTGTCTCTGTGTCTGTGTCTCTGTCTCTGTCTCTGTGTCTCCGTCTCTGTGTCTCTGTCTCCGTGTCTCTGTGTCTGTGTCTCTGTCTCTGTGTCTCTGTCTCTGTGTCTCTGTCTCTGTGTCTCTGTCTCTGTGTCTCTGTCTGTGTGTCTCTGTCTCTCTGTCTCTGTCTCTGTGTCTCTGTCTCTGTGTCACTGTCTCTGCGTCTCTGTCGCTGTGTCTCTGTCTCTATGTCTCTGTCTCTGTCTCTGTTTCTCTTTTTCTGTGTCTCTGTGTCTCTGTCCCTGTGTCTCTGTCTCTGTGTCTCTGTCTCTGTGTCTGTTTCTCTTTCTCTGTGTCTCTGTCTCTGTTTCACTTTCTCTGTGTCTCTGTCTCTGTGTCTCTGTCCCTGTGTCTCCGTCTCTGTTTCTCTCTCTCTCTCTGTGTCTCTGTCGACGTTATCTGTCTCTGTGTCTCTGTCTCTGTGTCTCTGTCTCTGTGTCTCTGTCTCTGTGTCTCTGTCTCTGTGTCTCTGTCTCTGTCTCTGTGTCTCTGCCTCTGTGTCTCTGTATCTCTGTCTCTTTGTCTCTGTCCCTGTGTCTCTGCCTCTGTGTCTCCGTCTCTGTGTTTCTGTCTCTGTGTCTCTGTCTCTGTGCCTCTGTCTCCGTCTCTGTGTCTCTGTCTCTGTGTCTCCGTCTCTGTGTCTCTGTCTCTGTGTCTCCGTCTCTGTGTCTCTCTCTCTGTGTCTCTGTCTCTGTGTCTCTGTCTCTGTGTCTCTGTCTCTGTGTCTCTGTCTCTGTGTCTCTGTCTCTGTGTTTCCGTCTCTGTGTCTCTGTCACTGTGTCTCTGTCTCTGTGTCTCTGTGTCTCCGTGTCTCTGTCTCTGTGTCCCTGTCTCTGTGTCTCTGTCTCTGTGTCTCTGTCCCTGTGTCTCCGTATCTGTGTCACTGTATCTATGTGTGTGCCTCTGTGTCTCTGTGTCTGTGTCTCTGTCACCGTCTCTGTGCCTCTGTTTCTATGTCTCTGTCTCTGTGTCTCTGTCTCTGTGTCTCTGTCTCTGTGTATCAGTCTCTGTGTCTATGTCTCTGTGTCTCTGTCTCCATGTCTCTGTCGCTGTCTCTGTTTCTCTTTCTCTTTCTCTGTGTCTCTGGCTCTGTGTCTCTGTCCCTGTGTCCCGGTCTTCGTGTCTCTGTCCCTGTGTCTCCGTCTCTGTGTCACTGTCTCTATGTCTCTGTCTCTGTGTCTCTGTGTCTGTGTCTCTGTCACCGTCTCTGTGCCTCTGTTTCTATGTCTCTGTCTCTGTGTCTCCGTCTCTGCGTGTTTGTCGCTGTGTCCCTGTCCTGTGTCTCTGTCTCTGTGCCTCTATCTCTCTGTCTCTGTCTCTGTGTCTCTGTCTCTGTGTCTCCGTCTCTGTGTCTCTGTCTCTGTGTCCCTGTCTCTGTGTCTCTGTCTCTGTGTCTCTGTCTCTATGTCTCTGTATGTCTGTATCTCTGCCTCTGTGTCTCTGTCTCTGTGTCTGTGTCTCTGTCTCTGTCTCTGTGTCTCCGTCTCTGTGTCTCTGCCTCCGTGTCTCTGTGTCTGTGCCTCTGTCTCTGTATCTCTGCCTCTGTGTCTCTGTCTCTGTGTCTGTGTCTCTGTCTCTGTCTCTGTGTCTCTGTCTCTGTGTATCAGTCTCTGTGTCTCTGTCTCTGTGTCTCTGTCTCCATGTCTCTGTCTCTGTCTCTGTTTCTCTTTCTCTTTCTCTGTGTCTCTGTCTCTGTGTCTCTGTCCCTGTGTCTCCGTCTCTGTGTCTCTCTCCCTCTGTGTCCCTGTCTCCGTGTCTCTGCCTCCGTGTCTCTGTCTCTGTGTCTCTGTCTCCGTCCCTGTGCCTCTGTCTCTGTGTCTGTGTCTCTGTGTCTCCGTCTCTGTGCCTCTGTCTCTGTCTCTGAGTCTCTGTCTCTGTGTCTCTGTCTATGTGTCTCTGTCTCTATGTCTCTGTCTCTGTGTCTCCGTGTCTGTGTTTCAGTCTCTGTGTCTCTGTCTCTGTGCCTCTGTCTCTGTCTCTGTTTCTCTTTCTCTGCGTCTCTGTCTCTGTGTCTCTGTCTCTGTGTCTCTGTCCCTGTGTCTCCCACTTCGTGTCTCCGTCCCTGTATCTCTGTCACTGTGTCTCTGTCTCTGTGTCTCTGTCTCTGTCTCTGTGTCTCTGTCTCTGTGTCTCTGCCTCTGTCTCTGAGACTCTGTCTCTGTGCATATGTCTATGTGTCTCTGTCTCTATGTCTCTGTCTCTGTCTCTGTTTCTCTTTCTCTGTGTCTCTGTCTCTGTGTCTCTGCCTCTGTGTCTCTGTCTCCGTGTCTCTGTCTCTGTGTCTCTGTCTCTGTGTCTCTGTCACTGTGTCTCGGTCTCTGTGTCTCCGTCTCTGTGTCCCTGTCTCTGTGTTTCTGTCTCTGTGTCTCTGTCACTGTGTCTCCGTCTTCGTGTCTCTGTCCCTCTGTCTCCGACTCTGTGTCACTGTGTCTATGTCTGTGCCTCTGTGTCTCTGTGTCTGTGTCTCTGTCACCGTCTCTATGCCTCTGTTTCTATGTCTCTGTCTCTGGGTCTCTGTCTCTGTGTCTCTGTCTCTGTGTCCCTGTCTCTGTGTCTCTGTCACTGTGTCTCTGTCTCTGCGTCTCTGTCTCTGTGTATCAGTCTCTGTGTCTCTGTCTCTGTGTCTCTGTATCCATGTCTCTGTCTCTGTCTCTGTCTCTGTGTCTCTGTCTCTGTGTCTCTGTCCCTGTGCCCGGTCATCCTGTCTTTGTCCCTGTGTCTCCGTCTCTGTGTCTCCGTCTCTGTGTCTCTGTCTCTGTGTCTCCGCCTCTGTGTCTCTGTCTCTGTGTCCCTGTCTCTGTGTCTCTGTCTCTGTGTCTCTGTCTCTATGTCTCTGTATGTCTGTATCTCTGCCTCTGTGTCTCTGTCTCTGTGTCTGTGTCTCTGTCTCTGTCTCTGTGTCTCTGTCTCTGAGTCTTTGCCTCTATGTCCCTGTCTCTGTATCTCTGTCCCTATGTCTCCGTCTCTGTGGCTCTGTCTCTGTGTCTCTGTCTCTGTGTCTCTGTCTCTGTGTGTGTGTCTCTGTATCTGTCCCTGTGTGTGTGTCTCTGTCTCTGAGTCTCTGTCTCTGTGTCTCTGTCTCTGTCTCTGTCTCTGTCTCTGTTTCTCTTTCTCTGTGCCTCTGTCTCTGTGTCTCTGTCCCTGTGTCTCCGTATCTGTGTCACTGTATCTATGTCTGTGCCTCTGTGTCTCTGTGTCTGTGTCTCTGTCACCGTCTCTGTGCCTCTGTTTCTATGTCTCTGTCTCTGTGTCTCTGTCTCTGTGTCTCTGTCCCTGTGTATCAGTCTCTGTGTCTCTGTCTCTGTGTCTCTGTCTCCATGTCTCTGTCTCTGTCTCTGTTTCTCTTTCTCTTTCTCTGTGTCTCTGTCTCTGTGTCTCTGTCCCTGTGTCCCGGTCTTCGTGTCTCCGTCCCTGTGTCTCCGTCTCTGTGTCACTGTCTCCATGTCTCTGTCTCTGTGTCTCTGTGTCTGTGTCTCTGTCACCGTCTCTGTGCCTCTGTTTCTATGTCTCTGTCCCTGTGTCTCCGTCTCTGTGCCTCTGCCTCGGTGTCTCCGTCTCTGTGCTTCTGTCTCTGTGTCTCTGTCTCCGTCTCTGTGCCTCTGCCTCCGTCTCTGTGTCTCTGTCTCTGTTTCTCTGTCTCTGTGTCTCTGTCTCTGTGTCTCTGTATCTGTGTCTCTGTATCTGTGTCTCTGTATCTGTGTCTCTGTCTCTGAGCCTCTGTCTCTGTGCCCCTGTCTCTACGCCTTTGTCTCTGTGTCTCTGTCTCTGTGTCTGTCTCTGTCTCTGTCTCTGTCTCTGTCTCTGTCTCTGTCTCTGTCTCTGTCTCTGTCTCTGTCTCTGTCGCTGTCTCTGTGTCTCTGTCTCTGAGTCTCTGTCTCTGTGTCCCTGTCTCTGTGCCTCTGTCCCTGTGTCTCCGTCTCTGTGTCTCTGTCTCCGTCTCTGTGCCTCTGCCTCGGTGTCTCCGTCTCTGTGTTTCTGTCTCTGTGTCTCTGTCTCTGTGCCTCTGCCTCCGTCTCTGTGTCTCTGTCTCTGTGTCTCTGTCTCTGTCTCTGTCGCTGTCTCTGTCACTGTCTCTGTGTCTCTGCCTCTGTGTCTCTGTCTCTGAGTCTCTGTCTCTGTGTCCCTGTCTCTGTGCCTCTGTCTCTGTGTCTCTGTCTCTGTGTCCCTATCCCTGTGTCTCTGTCCCTGTGTCTCCGTCTCCGTGTCTCTGTCTCCGTCTCTGTGCCTCTGCCTCTGTGTCCCCGTGTCTCCGTCTCTGTCTCTGTGTCTCTGTCTCTGAGGCTTTGCCTCTATGTCCCTGTCTCTGTATCTCTGTCTCTATGTCTCTGTCCCTGTGTCTCTGTCTCTGTGTCTCTGTCTCTGTGTCTCTGTCTCTGTCTCTGTTTCTCTTTCTCTGTGTCTCTGTGTCTCTGTCTCTGTGTCTCTGCCTCTGTGTCTCTGTATCTCTGTCTCTTTGTCTCTGTCTCTGTGTCTCTGGCTCTGTGTCTCCGTCTCTGTGTCTCTGTCTCTGTGTCTCTGTCTCTGTGTCTCTGTCTCTGTGTCTCTGTATCTGTGTCTCTGTCTCTGTGTCTCTGTCTCTGTGTCTCTGTGTCTCTGTCTCTGTCTCTGTCTCTGTCTCTGTCTCTGTCTCTGTCTCTGTCTCTGTCTCTGTCTCTATCGCTGTCTCTGTCTGTATGTCTCTGTATCTCTGTCTCTGTGTCTCTGTCTCTGCGCCGCTGTCTCTACGTCTCTGTGTCTCTGTCTCTGCGCCCCTGTCTCTACGTCTCTGTCCCTGTGTCTCCGTCTCTGTGCCTCTGCCTCGGTGTCTCCGTCTCTGTGTTTCTGTCTCTGTGTCTCTGTCTCCGTCTCTGTGCCTCTGCCTCCGTCTCTGTGTCTCTGTCTCTGTTTCTCTGTCTCTGTGTCTCTGTCTCTGTGTCTCTGTATCTGTGTCTCTGTATCTGTGTCTCTGTATCTGTGTCTCTGTCTCTGTGCCTCTGTCTCTGTGCCCCTGTCTCTACGCCTTTGTCTCTATGTCTCTGTCTCTGTCTCTGTCTCTGTCTCTGTCTCTGTCTCTGTCTCTGTCTCTGTCGCTGTCTCTGTGTCTCTGTCTCTGTGTCTCTGTCTCTGAGTCTCTGTCTCTGTGTCCCTGTCTCTGTGCCTCTGTCCCTGTGTCTCCGTCTCTGTGTCTCTGTCTCCGTCTCTGTGCCTCTGCCTCGGTGTCTCCGTCTCTGTGTTTCTGTCTCTGTGTCTCTGTCTCTGTGCCTCTGCCTCCGTCTCTGTGTCTCTGTCTCTGTGTCTCTGTCTCTGTCTCTGTTTCTCTTTCCCTGTGTCTCTGTGTCTCTGTCTCTATGTCTCTGCCTCTGTGTCTCTGTATCTCTGTCTCTTTGTCTCTGTCTCTGTGTCTCTGCCTCTGTATCTCTGTCTCTATGTCTCTGTCCCTGTGTCTCTGTCTCTGTGTCTCTGTCTCTGTGTCTCTGTCTCTGTGTCTCTGTCTCTGTCTCTGTCTCTCTTTCTCTGTGTCTCTGTGTCTCTGTCTCTGTGTCTCTGTCTCTGTGTCTCTGTGTCTCTGTCTCTGTCTCTGTCTCCGTCTCTGTCTCTGTCTCTATCGCTATCTCTGTCACTGTCTCTGTGTCTCTGTCTCTGTGTCTCTGTCTCTGAGTCTCTGTCTCTGTGTCCCTGTCTCTGTGTCTCTGTCCCTGTGGCTCTGTCTCTGTGTATCTGTCTCTCTGCCTCTATGTCTCTGTGTCTCTGCCTCCGTGTCTCTGTATCTGTGTCTCTGTCTCTGTGTCTCTGTCTCTGTGTCTCTGTGTCTCTGTGTCTCTGTCTCTGTCTCTGTCTCTGTCTCTGTCTCTGTCTCTGTCTCTGTCTCTATCGCTGTCTCTGTCTGTATGTCTCTGTATCTCTGTCTCTGTGTCTCTGTCTCTGCGCCGCTGTCTCTACGTCTCTGTGTCTCTGTCTCTGCGCCCCTGTCTCTACGTCTCTGTCCCTGTGTCTCCGTCTCTGTGCCTCTGCCTCGGTGTCTCCGTCTCTGTGTTTCTGTCTCTGTGTCTCTGTCTCCGTCTCTGTGCCTCTGCCTCCGTCTCTGTGTCTCTGTCTCTGTTTCTCTGTCTCTGTGTCTCTGTCTCTGTGTCTCTGTATCTGTGTCTCTGTATCTGTGTCTCTGTATCTGTGTCTCTGTCTCTGTGCCTCTGTCTCTGTGCCCCTGTCTCTACGCCTTTGTCTCTGTGTCTCTGTCTCTGTCTCTGTCTCTGTCTCTGTCTCTGTCTCTGTCTCTGTCTCTGTCTCTGTCTCTGTCTCTGTCGCTGTCTCTGTGTCTCTGTCTCTGTGTCTCTGTCTCTGAGTCTCTGTCTCTGTGTCCCTGTCTCTGTGCCTCTGTCCCTGTGTCTCCGTCTCTGTGTCTCTGTCTCCGTCTCTGTGCCTCTGCCTCGGTGTCTCCGTCTCTGTGTTTCTGTCTCTGTGTCTCTGTCTCTGTGCCTCTGCCTCCGTCTCTGTGTCTCTGTCTCTGTGTCTCTGTCTCTGTCTCTGTTTCTCTTTCTCTGTGTCTCTGTGTCTCTGTCTCTATGTCTCTGCCTCTGTGTCTCTGTATCTCTGTCTCTTTGTCTCTGTCTCTGTGTCTCTGCCTCTGTATCTCTGTCTCTATGTCTCTGTCCCTGTGTCTCTGTCTCTGTGTCTCTGTCTCTGTGTCTCTGTCTCTGTGTCTCTGTCTCTGTCTCTGTCTCTCTTTCTCTGTGTCTCAGTGTCTCTGTCTCTGTGTCTCTGTCTCTGTGTCTCTGTGTCTCTGTCTCTGTCTCTGTCTCCGTCTCTGTCTCTGTCTCTATCGCTATCTCTGTCACTGTCTCTGTGTCTCTGTCTCTGTGTCTCTGTCTCTGAGTCTCTGTCTCTGTGTCCCTGTCTCTGTGTCTCTGTCCCTGTGGCTCTGTCTCTGTGTATCTGTCTCTCTGCCTCTATGTCTCTGTGTCTCTGCCTCCGTGTCTCTGTCTCTCTGTCTCTGCCGCTCTCTCTCTCTGTGTCTCTTACTCTGTGTCCCTGTCTCTGTGTCTATGCCTCTGTCCGTGTGTCTCTGTGCCTGTGTCTCCGTCTCTGTGTGTCGGTCTCTGTGTCTCTGCCTCTGTGTCTCGGTCTCTGTGTCTCGGTCTCTATGTCTCCGTATCTCTGTATCTCTGTCTCTGTGTCTCTCTCTCTGTCTCTGTCTCTATCTCTGTCTCTGTCTCTGTCTCTGTTTCTCCTTCTCTGTGTCTCTGTTTCTGTGTCTCTGTCCCTGTGTCTCCGTCTCTGTGTCTCTCTGTCTCTCCGTGTCTCTGTCGGCGTTATCTGTCTCTGTGTCTCTGTCTCAGCGTCTCTGTCCATGTGTGTCCGTCTCTGTGTCTCTGTCTCTCTCTCTCTCTGTGTCCCTGTCTCCGTGTCTCTGCCTCCGTGTCTCTGTCTCTGTGTCTCTGTCTCCGTCCCCTTGTCTCTGTCTCTGTGTCTGTGTCTCTGTGTCTCCGTCTCTGTGCCTCTGTCTCTGTCTGTGAGTCTCTGTCTCGGTGTCTCTGTCTCTATGTCTCTGTCTCTGTCTCTGTTTCTCTATCTCTGTCTCTGTCTCTGTGTCTATGCACCTGTGTCTCTGTATCTCTGTCTCTGTGTCTCTGTCTCTGTGTTTCTGTCTCTGTGTCTCTGTCTTGTGTCTCTGCCTCTGTGTCTCCGTCTCTGTGTCACTGTCTCTATGCCTGTGTCTCTGTGTCTCTGTGTCTGTGTCTCTGTCACCGTCTCTGTGCCTCTGTTTCTATGTCTCCGTCTCTGTGTCTCTGTCTCTGTGTATCTGTCTCTGTGTCTCTGTCTCTGTGCCTCTGTCTCTGTGTAACTGTCCCTGTGTCTCTGTCTCTGTGTCTCTGTCTCTATGTCTCTGTCTCTGTCTCCGTTTCTCTGTCTCTGTGTCTCTGTCTCTGTGTCTCTGTCTCGGTGTCTCTGTCTCTATGTCTCTGTCTCTGTCTCTGTTTCTCATTCTCTGTATCTGTCTCTGTGTCTATGGCCCTGTGTCTCTGTATCTCTGTCTCTGTGTCTCTGTCTCTGTGTCTCTGTCTCTGTGTCTCTGTCTTGTGTCTCTGTCTCTGTGTCTCCGTCTCTGTGTCACTGTCTCTATGCCTGTGTCTCTGTGTCTCTGTGTCTGTGTCTCTGTCACCGTCTCTGTGCCTCTGTTTCTATGTCTCTGTCTCTGTGTCTCTGTCTCTCTGTCCCTGTCTCTGTGTCTCTGTCACTCTGTCTCTGTCTCTGTGTCTCTGTCTCTGTGTCTCTGTCTCTGTATCTCTGTCTCTGTGTCTCTGTCTCCGTCCCCTTGTCTCTGTCTCTGTGTCTGTGTCTCTGTGTCTCCGTCTCTGTGCCTCTGTCTCTGTCTCTGAGTCTCTGTCTCGGTGTCTCTGTCTCTATGTCTCTGTCTCTGTCTCTGTTTCTCTATCTCTGTCTCTGTCTCTGTGTCTATGCCCCTGTGTCTCTGTATCTCTGTCTCTGTGTCTCTGTCTCTGTGTCTCTGTCTCTGTGTCTCTGTCTTGTGTCTCTGCCTCTGTGTCTCCGTCTCTGTGTCACTGTCTCTATGCCTGTGTCTCTGTGTCTCTGTGTCTGTGTCTCTGTCACCGTCTCTGTGCCTCTGTTTCTATGTCTCCGTCTCTGTGTCTCTGTCTCTGTGTATCTGTCTCTGTGTCTCTGTCTCTGTGCCTCTGTCTCTGTGTAACTGTCCCTGTGTCTCTGTCTCTGTGTCTCTGTCTCTATGTCTCTGTCTCTGTCTCCGTTTCTCTGTCTCTGTGTCTCTGTCTCTGTGTCTCTGTCTCGGTGTCTCTGTCTCTATGTCTCTGTCTCTGTCTCTGTTTCTCATTCTCTGTCTCTGTCTCTGTGTCTATGGCCCTGTGTCTCTGTATCTCTGTCTCTGTGTCTCTGTCTCTGTGTCTCTGTCCCTGTGTCTCTGTCTTGTGTCTCTGTCTCTGTGTCTCCGTCTCTGTGTCACTGTCTCTATGCCTGTGTCTCTGTGTCTCTGTGTCTGTGTCTCTGTCACCGTCTCTGTGCCTCTGTTTCTATGTCTCTGTCTCTGTGTCTCTGTCTCTCTGTCCCTGTCTCTGTGTCTCTGTCACTCTGTCTCTGTCTCTGTGTCTCTGTCTCTGTCTCTGTCTCCGTCTCTGTCTCTGTCTCTATCGCTGTCTCTGTCACTGTCTCTGTGTCTCTGTCTCTGTGTCTCTGTCTCTGAGTCTCTGTCTCTGTGTCCCTGTCTCTGTGTCTCTGTCCCTGTGTCTGCGTCTTTGTGTCTCTGTCTCTGTCTGTGTGTGTGCGTCTTTTTCTCTGTCCCTGTGTGTGTATCTCTCTCTCTGTGTCTCTGTCTCGGTGTCTCTGTCCCTGTGTCTCCACCTGTGTGTCACTGTCTCTGTGTCTCCGTCCCCGTGTCTCCGTCTCTGTGTATCTGCCTCTGTGTACCTGTCTCTGTCTCTGTCCCTGTTTCTCCTTCTCTGTGTCTCTGTCTCTGTGTCTCTGTCCCTGTGTCTCTGTCTCTGTGTCTCTGTCTCTATGTCTCTGTCTCTGTCTCCGTTTCTCTTTCCCTGTGTCTCTGTCTCTGTGTCTCTGTCCCTGTGTCTCCGTCTTCTTGTCTCTGTCCCTGTGTCTCCGTCTCTGTGTCACTGTCTCTATGCCTGTGTCTCTGTGTCTCTGTGTCTGTGTCTCTGTCACCGTCTCTGTGCCTCTGTTTCTATGTCTCTGTCCCTGTGTCTCCGTCTCTGTGCCTCTGCCTCGGTGTCTCCGTCTCTGTGCTTCTGTCTCTGTGTCTCTGTCTCCGTCTCTGTGCCTCTGCCTCCGTCTCTGTGTCTCTGTCTCTGTTTCTCTGTCTCTGTGTCTCTGTCTCTGTGTCTCTGTATCTGTGTCTCTGTATCTGTGTCTCTGTCTCTGAGCCTCTGTCTCTGTGCCCCTGTCTCTACGCCTTTGTCTCTGTGTCTCTGTCTCTGTCTCTGTCTCTGTCTCTGTCTCTGTCTCTGTCTCTGTCTCTGTCTCTGTCTCTGTCTCTGTCTCTGTCGCTGTCTCTGTGTCTCTGTCTCTGAGTCTCTGTCTCTGTGTCCCTGTCTCTGTGCCTCTGTCCCTGTGTCTCCGTCTCTGTGTCTCTGTCTCCGTCTCTGTGCCTCTGCCTCGGTGTCTCCGTCTCTGTGTTTCTGTCTCTGTGTCTCTGTCTCTGTGCCTCTGCCTCCGTCTCTGTGTCTCTGTCTCTGTGTCTCTGTCTCTGTCTCTGTCGCTGTCTCTGTCACTGTCTCTGTGTCTCTGCCTCTGTGTCTCTGTCTCTGAGTCTCTGTCTCTGTGTCCCTGTCTCTGTGCCTCTGTCTCTGTGTCTCTGTCTCTGTGTCCCTATCCCTGTGTCTCTGTCCCTGTGTCTCCGTCTCCGTGTCTCTGTCTCCGTCTCTGTGCCTCTGCCTCTGTGTCCCCGTGTCTCCGTCTCTGTCTCTGTGTCTCTGTCTCTGAGGCTTTGCCTCTATGTCCCTGTCTCTGTATCTCTGTCTCTATGTCTCTGTCCCTGTGTCTCTGTCTCTGTGTCTCTGTCTCTGTGTCTCTGTCTCTGTCTCTGTTTCTCTTTCTCTGTGTCTCTGTGTCTCTGTCTCTGTGTCTCTGCCTCTGTGTCTCTGTATCTCTGTCTCTTTGTCTCTGTCTCTGTGTCTCTGGCTCTGTGTCTCCGTCTCTGTGTCTCTGTCTCTGTGTCTCTGTCTCTGTGTCTCTGTCTCTGTGTCTCTGTATCTGTGTCTCTGTCTCTGTGTCTCTGTCTCTGTGTCTCTGTGTCTCTGTCTCTGTCTCTGTCTCTGTCTCTGTCTCTGTCTCTGTCTCTGTCTCTATCGCTGTCTCTGTCTGTATGTCTCTGTATCTCTGTCTCTGTGTCTCTGTCTCTGCGCCGCTGTCTCTACGTCTCTGTGTCTCTGTCTCTGCGCCCCTGTCTCTACGTCTCTGTCCCTGTGTCTCCGTCTCTGTGCCTCTGCCTCGGTGTCTCCGTCTCTGTGTTTCTGTCTCTGTGTCTCTGTCTCCGTCTCTGTGCCTCTGCCTCCGTCTCTGTGTCTCTGTCTCTGTTTCTCTGTCTCTGTGTCTCTGTCTCTGTGTCTCTGTATCTGTGTCTCTGTATCTGTGTCTCTGTATCTGTGTCTCTGTCTCTGTGCCTCTGTCTCTGTGCCCCTGTCTCTACGCCTTTGTCTCTATGTCTCTGTCTCTGTCTCTGTCTCTGTCTCTGTCTCTGTCTCTGTCTCTGTCTCTGTCGCTGTCTCTGTGTCTCTGTCTCTGTGTCTCTGTCTCTGAGTCTCTGTCTCTGTGTCCCTGTCTCTGTGCCTCTGTCCCTGTGTCTCCGTCTCTGTGTCTCTGTCTCCGTCTCTGTGCCTCTGCCTCGGTGTCTCCGTCTCTGTGTTTCTGTCTCTGTGTCTCTGTCTCTGTGCCTCTGCCTCCGTCTCTGTGTCTCTGTCTCTGTGTCTCTGTCTCTGTCTCTGTTTCTCTTTCCCTGTGTCTCTGTGTCTCTGTCTCTATGTCTCTGCCTCTGTGTCTCTGTATCTCTGTCTCTTTGTCTCTGTCTCTGTGTCTCTGCCTCTGTATCTCTGTCTCTATGTCTCTGTCCCTGTGTCTCTGTCTCTGTGTCTCTGTCTCTGTGTCTCTGTCTCTGTGTCTCTGTCTCTGTCTCTGTCTCTCTTTCTCTGTGTCTCTGTGTCTCTGTCTCTGTGTCTCTGTCTCTGTGTCTCTGTGTCTCTGTCTCTGTCTCTGTCTCCGTCTCTGTCTCTGTCTCTATCGCTATCTCTGTCACTGTCTCTGTGTCTCTGTCTCTGTGTCTCTGTCTCTGAGTCTCTGTCTCTGTGTCCCTGTCTCTGTGTCTCTGTCCCTGTGGCTCTGTCTCTGTGTATCTGTCTCTCTGCCTCTATGTCTCTGTGTCTCTGCCTCCGTGTCTCTGTATCTGTGTCTCTGTCTCTGTGTCTCTGTCTCTGTGTCTCTGTGTCTCTGTGTCTCTGTCTCTGTCTCTGTCTCTGTCTCTGTCTCTGTCTCTGTCTCTGTCTCTATCGCTGTCTCTGTCTGTATGTCTCTGTATCTCTGTCTCTGTGTCTCTGTCTCTGCGCCGCTGTCTCTACGTCTCTGTGTCTCTGTCTCTGCGCCCCTGTCTCTACGTCTCTGTCCCTGTGTCTCCGTCTCTGTGCCTCTGCCTCGGTGTCTCCGTCTCTGTGTTTCTGTCTCTGTGTCTCTGTCTCCGTCTCTGTGCCTCTGCCTCCGTCTCTGTGTCTCTGTCTCTGTTTCTCTGTCTCTGTGTCTCTGTCTCTGTGTCTCTGTATCTGTGTCTCTGTATCTGTGTCTCTGTATCTGTGTCTCTGTCTCTGTGCCTCTGTCTCTGTGCCCCTGTCTCTACGCCTTTGTCTCTGTGTCTCTGTCTCTGTCTCTGTCTCTGTCTCTGTCTCTGTCTCTGTCTCTGTCTCTGTCTCTGTCTCTGTCTCTGTCTCTGTCGCTGTCTCTGTGTCTCTGTCTCTGTGTCTCTGTCTCTGAGTCTCTGTCTCTGTGTCCCTGTCTCTGTGCCTCTGTCCCTGTGTCTCCGTCTCTGTGTCTCTGTCTCCGTCTCTGTGCCTCTGCCTCGGTGTCTCCGTCTCTGTGTTTCTGTCTCTGTGTCTCTGTCTCTGTGCCTCTGCCTCCGTCTCTGTGTCTCTGTCTCTGTGTCTCTGTCTCTGTCTCTGTTTCTCTTTCTCTGTGTCTCTGTGTCTCTGTCTCTATGTCTCTGCCTCTGTGTCTCTGTATCTCTGTCTCTTTGTCTCTGTCTCTGTGTCTCTGCCTCTGTATCTCTGTCTCTATGTCTCTGTCCCTGTGTCTCTGTCTCTGTGTCTCTGTCTCTGTGTCTCTGTCTCTGTGTCTCTGTCTCTGTCTCTGTCTCTCTTTCTCTGTGTCTCAGTGTCTCTGTCTCTGTGTCTCTGTCTCTGTGTCTCTGTGTCTCTGTCTCTGTCTCTGTCTCCGTCTCTGTCTCTGTCTCTATCGCTATCTCTGTCACTGTCTCTGTGTCTCTGTCTCTGTGTCTCTGTCTCTGAGTCTCTGTCTCTGTGTCCCTGTCTCTGTGTCTCTGTCCCTGTGGCTCTGTCTCTGTGTATCTGTCTCTCTGCCTCTATGTCTCTGTGTCTCTGCCTCCGTGTCTCTGTCTCTCTGTCTCTGCCGCTCTCTCTCTCTGTGTCTCTTACTCTGTGTCCCTGTCTCTGTGTCTATGCCTCTGTCCGTGTGTCTCTGTGCCTGTGTCTCCGTCTCTGTGTGTCGGTCTCTGTGTCTCTGCCTCTGTGTCTCGGTCTCTGTGTCTCGGTCTCTATGTCTCCGTATCTCTGTATCTCTGTCTCTGTGTCTCTCTCTCTGTCTCTGTCTCTATCTCTGTCTCTGTCTCTGTCTCTGTTTCTCCTTCTCTGTGTCTCTGTTTCTGTGTCTCTGTCCCTGTGTCTCCGTCTCTGTGTCTCTCTGTCTCTCCGTGTCTCTGTCGGCGTTATCTGTCTCTGTGTCTCTGTCTCAGCGTCTCTGTCCATGTGTGTCCGTCTCTGTGTCTCTGTCTCTCTCTCTCTCTGTGTCCCTGTCTCCGTGTCTCTGCCTCCGTGTCTCTGTCTCTGTGTCTCTGTCTCCGTCCCCTTGTCTCTGTCTCTGTGTCTGTGTCTCTGTGTCTCCGTCTCTGTGCCTCTGTCTCTGTCTGTGAGTCTCTGTCTCGGTGTCTCTGTCTCTATGTCTCTGTCTCTGTCTCTGTTTCTCTATCTCTGTCTCTGTCTCTGTGTCTATGCCCCTGTGTCTCTGTATCTCTGTCTCTGTGTCTCTGTCTCTGTGTTTCTGTCTCTGTGTCTCTGTCTTGTGTCTCTGCCTCTGTGTCTCCGTCTCTGTGTCACTGTCTCTATGCCTGTGTCTCTGTGTCTCTGTGTCTGTGTCTCTGTCACCGTCTCTGTGCCTCTGTTTCTATGTCTCCGTCTCTGTGTCTCTGTCTCTGTGTCCCTGTCTCTGTGCCTCTGTCCCTGTGTCTCCGTCTCTGTGTCTCTGTCTCCGTCTCTGTGCCTCTGCCTCGGTGTCTCCGTCTCTGTGTTTCTGTCTCTGTGTCTCTGTCTCTGTGCCTCTGCCTCCGTCTCTGTGTCTCTGTCTCTGTGTCTCTGTCTCTGTCTCTGTCGCTGTCTCTGTCACTGTCTCTGTGTCTCTGCCTCTGTGTCTCTGTCTCTGAGTCTCTGTCTCTGTGTCCCTGTCTCTGTGCCTCTGTCTCTGTGTCTCTGTCTCTGTGTCCCTATCCCTGTGTCTCTGTCCCTGTGTCTCCGTCTCCGTGTCTCTGTCTCCGTCTCTGTGCCTCTGCCTCTGTGTCCCCGTGTCTCCGTCTCTGTCTCTGTGTCTCTGTCTCTGAGGCTTTGCCTCTATGTCCCTGTCTCTGTATCTCTGTCTCTATGTCTCTGTCCCTGTGTCTCTGTCTCTGTGTCTCTGTCTCTGTGTCTCTGTCTCTGTCTCTGTTTCTCTTTCTCTGTGTCTCTGTGTCTCTGTCTCTGTGTCTCTGCCTCTGTGTCTCTGTATCTCTGTCTCTTTGTCTCTGTCTCTGTGTCTCTGGCTCTGTGTCTCCGTCTCTGTGTCTCTGTCTCTGTGTCTCTGTCTCTGTGTCTCTGTCTCTGTGTCTCTGTATCTGTGTCTCTGTCTCTGTGTCTCTGTCTCTGTGTCTCTGTGTCTCTGTCTCTGTCTCTGTCTCTGTCTCTGTCTCTGTCTCTGTCTCTGTCTCTATCGCTGTCTCTGTCTGTATGTCTCTGTATCTCTGTCTCTGTGTCTCTGTCTCTGCGCCGCTGTCTCTACGTCTCTGTGTCTCTGTCTCTGCGCCCCTGTCTCTACGTCTCTGTCCCTGTGTCTCCGTCTCTGTGCCTCTGCCTCGGTGTCTCCGTCTCTGTGTTTCTGTCTCTGTGTCTCTGTCTCCGTCTCTGTGCCTCTGCCTCCGTCTCTGTGTCTCTGTCTCTGTTTCTCTGTCTCTGTGTCTCTGTCTCTGTGTCTCTGTATCTGTGTCTCTGTATCTGTGTCTCTGTATCTGTGTCTCTGTCTCTGTGCCTCTGTCTCTGTGCCCCTGTCTCTACGCCTTTGTCTCTATGTCTCTGTCTCTGTCTCTGTCTCTGTCTCTGTCTCTGTCTCTGTCTCTGTCTCTGTCGCTGTCTCTGTGTCTCTGTCTCAGTGTCTCTGTCTCTGAGTCTCTGTCTCTGTGTCCCTGTCTCTGTGCCTCTGTCCCTGTGTCTCCGTCTCTGTGTCTCTGTCTCCGTCTCTGTGCCTCTGCCTCGGTGTCTCCGTCTCTGTGTTTCTGTCTCTGTGTCTCTGTCTCTGTGCCTCTGCCTCCGTCTCTGTGTCTCTGTCTCTGTGTCTCTGTCTCTGTCTCTGTTTCTCTTTCCCTGTGTCTCTGTGTCTCTGTCTCTATGTCTCTGCCTCTGTGTCTCTGTATCTCTGTCTCTTTGTCTCTGTCTCTGTGTCTCTGCCTCTGTATCTCTGTCTCTATGTCTCTGTCCCTGTGTCTCTGTCTCTGTGTCTCTGTCTCTGTGTCTCTGTCTCTGTGTCTCTGTCTCTGTCTCTGTCTCTCTTTCTCTGTGTCTCTGTGTCTCTGTCTCTGTGTCTCTGTCTCTGTGTCTCTGTGTCTCTGTCTCTGTCTCTGTCTCCGTCTCTGTCTCTGTCTCTATCGCTATCTCTGTCACTGTCTCTGTGTCTCTGTCTCTGTGTCTCTGTCTCTGAGTCTCTGTCTCTGTGTCCCTGTCTCTGTGTCTCTGTCCCTGTGGCTCTGTCTCTGTGTATCTGTCTCTCTGCCTCTATGTCTCTGTGTCTCTGCCTCCGTGTCTCTGTATCTGTGTCTCTGTCTCTGTGTCTCTGTCTCTGTGTCTCTGTGTCTCTGTGTCTCTGTCTCTGTCTCTGTCTCTGTCTCTGTCTCTGTCTCTGTCTCTGTCTCTATCGCTGTCTCTGTCTGTATGTCTCTGTATCTCTGTCTCTGTGTCTCTGTCTCTGCGCCGCTGTCTCTACGTCTCTGTGTCTCTGTCTCTGCGCCCCTGTCTCTACGTCTCTGTCCCTGTGTCTCCGTCTCTGTGCCTCTGCCTCGGTGTCTCCGTCTCTGTGTTTCTGTCTCTGTGTCTCTGTCTCCGTCTCTGTGCCTCTGCCTCCGTCTCTGTGTCTCTGTCTCTGTTTCTCTGTCTCTGTGTCTCTGTCTCTGTGTCTCTGTATCTGTGTCTCTGTATCTGTGTCTCTGTATCTGTGTCTCTGTCTCTGTGCCTCTGTCTCTGTGCCCCTGTCTCTACGCCTTTGTCTCTGTGTCTCTGTCTCTGTCTCTGTCTCTGTCTCTGTCTCTGTCTCTGTCTCTGTCTCTGTCTCTGTCTCTGTCTCTGTCTCTGTCGCTGTCTCTGTGTCTCTGTCTCTGTGTCTCTGTCTCTGAGTCTCTGTCTCTGTGTCCCTGTCTCTGTGCCTCTGTCCCTGTGTCTCCGTCTCTGTGTCTCTGTCTCCGTCTCTGTGCCTCTGCCTCGGTGTCTCCGTCTCTGTGTTTCTGTCTCTGTGTCTCTGTCTCTGTGCCTCTGCCTCCGTCTCTGTGTCTCTGTCTCTGTGTCTCTGTCTCTGTCTCTGTTTCTCTTTCTCTGTGTCTCTGTGTCTCTGTCTCTATGTCTCTGCCTCTGTGTCTCTGTATCTCTGTCTCTTTGTCTCTGTCTCTGTGTCTCTGCCTCTGTATCTCTGTCTCTATGTCTCTGTCCCTGTGTCTCTGTCTCTGTGTCTCTGTCTCTGTGTCTCTGTCTCTGTGTCTCTGTCTCTGTCTCTGTCTCTCTTTCTCTGTGTCTCAGTGTCTCTGTCTCTGTGTCTCTGTCTCTGTGTCTCTGTGTCTCTGTCTCTGTCTCTGTCTCCGTCTCTGTCTCTGTCTCTATCGCTATCTCTGTCACTGTCTCTGTGTCTCTGTCTCTGTGTCTCTGTCTCTGAGTCTCTGTCTCTGTGTCCCTGTCTCTGTGTCTCTGTCCCTGTGGCTCTGTCTCTGTGTATCTGTCTCTCTGCCTCTATGTCTCTGTGTCTCTGCCTCCGTGTCTCTGTCTCTCTGTCTCTGCCGCTCTCTCTCTCTGTGTCTCTTACTCTGTGTCCCTGTCTCTGTGTCTATGCCTCTGTCCGTGTGTCTCTGTGCCTGTGTCTCCGTCTCTGTGTGTCGGTCTCTGTGTCTCTGCCTCTGTGTCTCGGTCTCTGTGTCTCGGTCTCTATGTCTCCGTATCTCTGTATCTCTGTCTCTGTGTCTCTCTCTCTGTCTCTGTCTCTATCTCTGTCTCTGTCTCTGTCTCTGTTTCTCCTTCTCTGTGTCTCTGTTTCTGTGTCTCTGTCCCTGTGTCTCCGTCTCTGTGTCTCTCTGTCTCTCCGTGTCTCTGTCGGCGTTATCTGTCTCTGTGTCTCTGTCTCAGCGTCTCTGTCCATGTGTGTCCGTCTCTGTGTCTCTGTCTCTCTCTCTCTCTGTGTCCCTGTCTCCGTGTCTCTGCCTCCGTGTCTCAGTCTCTGTGTCTCTGTCTCCGTCCCCTTGTCTCTGTCTCTGTGTCTGTGTCTCTGTGTCTCCGTCTCTGTGCCTCTGTTTCTATGTCTCCGTCTCTGTGTCTCTGTCTCTGTGTATCTGTCTCTGTGTCTCTGTCTCTGTGCCTCTGTCTCTGTGTAACTGTCCCTGTGTCTCTGTCTCTGTGTCTCTGTCTCTATGTCTCTGTCTCTGTCTCCGTTTCTCTGTCTCTGTGTCTCGGTCTCTGTGTCTCTGTCTCGGTGTCTCTGTCTCTATGTCTCTGTCTCTGTCTCTGTTTCTCATTCTCTGTATCTGTCTCTGTGTCTATGGCCCTGTGTCTCTGTATCTCTGTCTCTGTGTCTCTGTCTCTGTGTCTCTGTCTCTGTGTCTCTGTCTTGTGTCTCTGTCTCTGTGTCTCCGTCTCTGTGTCACTGTCTCTATGCCTGTGTCTCTGTGTCTCTGTGTCTGTGTCTCTGTCACCGTCTCTGTGCCTCTGTTTCTATGTCTCTGTCTCTGTGTCTCTGTCTCTCTGTCCCTGTCTCTGTGTCTCTGTCACTCTGTCTCTGTCTCTGTGTCTCTGTCTCTGTGTCTCTGTCTCTGTATCTCTGTCTCTGTGTCTCTGTCTCCGTCCCCTTGTCTCTGTCTCTGTGTCTGTGTCTCTGTGTCCCCGTCTCTGTGCCTCTGTCTCTGTCTCTGAGTCTCTGTCTCGGTGTCTCTGTCTCTATGTCTCTGTCTCTGTCTCTGTTTCTCTATCTCTGTCTCTGTCTCTGTGTCTATGCCCCTGTGTCTCTGTATCTCTGTCTCTGTGTCTCTGTCTCTGTGTCTCTGTCTCTGTGTCTCTGTCTTGTGTCTCTGCCTCTGTGTCTCCGTCTCTGTGTCACTGTCTCTATGCCTGTGTCTCTGTGTCTCTGTGTCTGTGTCTCTGTCACCGTCTCTGTGCCTCTGTTTCTATGTCTCCGTCTCTGTGTCTCTGTCTCTGTGTATCTGTCTCTGTGTCTCTGTCTCTGTGCCTCTGTCTCTGTGTAACTGTCCCTGTGTCTCTGTCTCTGTGTCTCTGTCTCTATGTCTCTGTCTCTGTCTCCGTTTCTCTGTCTCTGTGTCTCTGTCTCTGTGTCTCTGTCTCGGTGTCTCTGTCTCTATGTCTCTGTCTCTGTCTCTGTTTCTCATTCTCTGTCTCTGTCTCTGTGTCTATGGCCCTGTGTCTCTGTATCTCTGTCTCTGTGTCTCTGTCTCTGTGTCTCTGTCCCTGTGTCTCTGTCTTGTGTCTCTGTCTCTGTGTCTCCGTCTCTGTGTCACTGTCTCTATGCCTGTGTCTCTGTGTCTCTGTGTCTGTGTCTCTGTCACCGTCTCTGTGCCTCTGTTTCTATGTCTCTGTCTCTGTGTCTCTGTCTCTCTGTCCCTGTCTCTGTGTCTCTGTCACTCTGTCTCTGTCTCTGTGTCTCTGTCTCTGTCTCTGTCTCCGTCTCTGTCTCTGTCTCTATCGCTGTCTCTGTCACTGTCTCTGTGTCTCTGTCTCTGTGTCTCTGTCTCTGAGTCTCTGTCTCTGTGTCCCTGTCTCTGTGTCTCTGTCCCTGTGTCTGCGTCTTTGTGTCTCTGTCTCTGTCTGTGTGTGTGCGTCTTTTTCTCTGTCCCTGTGTGTGTATCTCTCTCTCTGTGTCTCTGTCTCGGTGTCTCTGTCCCTGTGTCTCCACCTGTGTGTCACTGTCTCTGTGTCTCCGTCCCCGTGTCTCCGTCTCTGTGTATCTGCCTCTGTGTACCTGTCTCTGTCTCTGTCCCTGTTTCTCCTTCTCTGTGTCTCTGTCTCTGTGTCTCTGTCCCTGTGTCTCTGTCTCTGTGTCTCTGTCTCTATGTCTCTGTCTCTGTCTCCGTTTCTCTTTCCCTGTGTCTCTGTCTCTGTGTCTCTGTCCCTGTGTCTCCGTCTTCTTGTCTCTGTCCCTGTGTCTCCGTCTCTGTGTCACTGTGTCTATGTCTGTGTCTCTGTGTCTCTGTGTCTGTGTCTCTGTCTCTGTCTCTGTCTCTGTCTCTGTCTCTGTGTCTCTGTCTCTGTGTCTCTGTCCCTGTGTCTCTGTCTCTGTCTCTGTCTCTGTCTCTGTGTCTCTGTCTCTGAGTCTCTGTCTGTATGTCCCAGTGTCTGTGTATCTGTCCCGATGTCTCTGTCTCTGTGTCTCTGTCCCTGTGGCTCTGTCTCTGTGTATCTGTCTCTCTGTCTCTATGTCTCTGTGTCTCTGCCTCCGTGTCTCTGTCTCTCTGTCTCTGCCGCTCTCTCTCTCTGTGTCTCTTACTCTGTGTCCCTGTCTCTGTGTCTATGCCTCTGTCCGTGTGTCTCTGTACCTGTGTCTCCGTCTCTGTGTGTCGGTCTCTGTGTCTCTGCCTCTGTGTCTCGGTCTCTGTGTCTCGGTCTCTATGTCTCTGTATCTCTGTATCTCTGTCTCTGTGTCTCTCTCTCTGTCTCTGTCTCTATCTCTGTCTCTGTCTCTGTCTCTGTTTCTCCTTCTCTGTGTCTCTGTTTCTGTGTCTCTTTCCCTGTGTCTCCGTCTCTGTGTCTCTCTGTCTCTCCGTGTCTCTGTCGGCGTTATCTGTCTCTGTGTCTCTGTCTCAGCGTCTCTGTCCATGTGTGTCCGTCTCTGTGTCTCTGTCTCTCTCTCTCTCTGTGTCCCTGTCTCCGTGTCTCTGCCTCCGTGTCTCTGTCTCTGTGTCTCTGTCTCCGTCCCCTTGTCTCTGTCTCTGTGTCTGTGTCTCTGTGTCTCCGTCTCTGTGCCTCTGTCTCTGTCTCTGAGTCTCTGTCTCGGTGTCTCTGTCTCTATGTCTCTGTCTCTGTCTCTGTTTCTCTATCTCTGTCTCTGTCTCTGTGTCTATGCCCCTGTGTCTCTGTATCTCTGTCTCTGTGTCTCTGTCTCTGTGTCTCTGTCTCTGTGTCTCTGTCTTGTGTCTCTGCCTCTGTGTCTCCGTCTCTGTGTCACTGTCTGTATGCCTGTGTCTCTGTGTCTCTGTGTCTGTGTCTCTGTCACCGTCTCTGTGCCTCTGTTTCTATGTCTCCGTCTCTGTGTCTCTGTCTCTGTGTATCTGTCTCTGTGTCTCTGTCTCTGTGCCTCTGTCTCTGTGTAACTGTCCCTGTGTCTCTGTCTCTGTGTCTCTGTCTCTATGTCTCTGTCTCTGTCTCCGTTTCTCTGTCTCTGTGTCTCTGTCTCTGTGTCTCTGTCTCGGTGTCTCTGTCTCTATGTCTCTGTCTCTGTCTCTGTTTCTCATTCTCTGTCTTTGTCTCTGTGTCTATGGCCCTGTGTCTCTGTATCTCTGTCTCTGTGTCTCTGTCTCTGTGTCTCTGTCTCTGTGTCTCTGTCTTGTGTCTCTGTCTCTGTGTCTCCGTCTCTGTGTCACTGTCTCTATGCCTGTGTCTCTGTGTCTCTGTGTCTGTGTCTCTGTCACCGTCTCTGTGCCTCTGTTTCTATGTCTCTGTCTCTGTGTCTCTGTCTCTCTGTCCCTGTCTCTGTGTCTCTGTCACTCTGTCTCTGTCTCTGTGTCTCTGTGTCTCTGTCTCTGTCTCTGTCTCTGTCTCTGTCTCTATCGCTGTCTCTGTCTGTATGTCTCTGTATCTCTGTCTCTGTGTCTCTGTCTCTGCGCCGCTGTCTCTACGTCTCTGTGTCTCTGTCTCTGCGCCCCTGTCTCTACGTTTCTGTCCCTGTGTCTCCGTCTCTGTGCCTCTGCCTCGGTGTCTCCGTCTCTGTGTTTCTGTCTCTGTGTCTCTGTCTCTGTGCCTCTGTCTCCTTCTCTGTGTCTCTGTCTCTGTGCCCCTGTCGCTGTGTCTCTGTCTCTGAGGCTTTGCCTCTATGTCCCTGTCTCTGTATCTCTGTCTCTATGTCTCTGTCTCTGTGTCTCTGTCTCTGTGTCTCTGTCTTGTGTCTCTGCCTCTGTGTCTCCGTCTCTGTGTCCCTGTCTCTGTGCCTCTGTCTCTGTGTCTCTGTCTCTGTGTCCCTATCCCTGTGTCTCTGTCCCTCTGTTTCTATGTCTCCGTCTCTGTGTCTCTGTCTCTGTGCCTCTGTCTCTGTGTAACTGTCCCTGTGTCTCTGTCTCGGTGTCTCTGTCTCTATGTCTCTGTCTCTGTCTCCGTTTCTCTGTCTCTGTGTCTCTGTCTCTGTGTCTCTGTCTCGGTGTCTCTGTCTCTATGTCTCTGTCTCTGTCTCTGTTTCTCATTCTCTGTCTCTGTCTCTGTGTCTATGGCCCTGTGTCTCTGTATCTCTGTCTCTGTGTCTCTGTCTCTGTGTCTCTGTCTCTGTGTCTCTGTCTTGTGTCTCTGTCTCTGTGTCTCCGTCTCTGTGTCACTGTCTCTATGCCTGTGTCTCTGTGTCTCTGTGTCTGTGTCTCTGTCACCGTCTCTGTGCCTCTGTTTCTATGTCTCTGTCTCTGTGTCTCTGTCTCTCTGTCCCTGTCTCTGTGTCTCTGTCACTCTGTCTCTGTCTCTGTGTCTCTGTCTCTGTGTCTCCGTCTCTGTATCTCTGTCTCTGTGTCTCTGTCTCTGTGTCTCTGTCTCTGTGTCTCTGTCTCTGTGTCTCTGTCTCTGTGTCTCTGTATCTGTGTCTCTGTCTCTGTGTCTCTGTCTCTGTGTCTCTGTGTCTCTGTGTCTCTGTCTCTGTCTCTGTCTCTGTCTCTGTCTCTGTCGCTGTCTCTATCGCTGTCTCTGTCTGTATGTCTCTGTATCTCTGTCTCTGTGTCTCTGTCTCTGCGCCGCTGTCTCTACGTCTCTGTGTCTCTGTCTCTGCGCCCCTGTCTCTACGTCTCTGTCCCTGTGTCTCCGTCTCTGGGTCTCTGTCTCTGTGTCTCTGTCTTGTGTCTCTGTCTCTGTGTCTCCGTCTCTGTGTCACTGTCTCTATGCCTGTGTCTCTGTGTCTCTGTGTCTGTGTCTCTGTCACCGTCTCTGTGCCTCTGTTTCTATGTCTCTGTCTCTGTGTCTCTGTCTCTGTGTCTCTGTCTCTGTGTCTCTGTCTCTGTGTCTCTGTCTCTGTGTCTCTGTCTCTGTGTCTCTGTCTCTGTGTCTCTGTCTCTGTGTCTCTGTCGCTGTGTCTCTGTCGCTGTGTCTCTGTCTCTGTGTCTCTGTCTCTGTGTCTCTGTCTCTGTGTCTCTGTCTCTGTCTCTCTGTCTCTGTGTCTCTGTCTCTGTGTCTCTGCCTCTGTGTCTCCGTCTTTGTGTCACTGTCTCTGTGTCTCTGTCTCTGTGTCTCTGTCTCTGTGTCTCTGTATCTGTGTCTCTGTCTCTGTGTCTCTGTCTCTGTGTCTCTGTGTCTCTGTCTCTGTCTCTGTCTCTGTCTCTGTCTCTGTCTCTGTCTCTGTCTCTATCGCTGTCTCTGTCTGTATGTCTCTGTATCTCTGTCTCTGTGTCTCCGTCCCTGCGCCGCTGTCTCTACGTCTCTGTGTCTCTGTCTCTGCGCCCCTGTCTCTACGTCTCTGTGTCTCTGTCTCTGCGCCCCTGTCTCTACGTCTCTGTCCCTGTGTCTCCGTCTCTGTGCCTCTGCCTCGGTGTCTCCGTCTCTGTGTTTCTGTCTCTGTTTCTCTGTCTCTGTGTCTCTGTCTCTGTGTCTCTGTATCTGTGTCTCTGTATCTGTGTCTCTGTCTCTGTGTCCCTGTCTCTGTGCCTCTGTCTCTGTGTCTCTGTCTCTGTGTCCCTATCCCTGTGTCTCTGTCCCTGTGTCTCCGTCTCCGTGTCTCTGTCTCCGTCTCTGTGCCTCTGCCTCTGTGTCCCCGTGTCTCCGTCTCTGTCTCTGTGTCTCTGTCTCTGAGGCTTTGCCTCTATGTCCCTGTCTCTGTATCTCTGTCTCTATGTCTCTGTCCCTGTGTCTCTGTCTCTGTGTCTCTGTCTCTGTGTCTCTGTCTCTGTCTCTGTTTCTCTTTCTCTGTGTCTCTGTGTCTCTGTCTCTGTGTCTCTGCCTCTGTGTCTCTGTATCTCTGTCTCTTTGTCTCTGTCTCTGTGTCTCTGGCTCTGTGTCTCCGTCTCTGTGTCTCTGTCTCTGTGTCTCTGTCTCTGTGTCTCTGTCTCTGTGTCTCTGTCTCTGTGTCTCTGTATCTGTGTCTCTGTCTCTGTGTCTCTGTCTCTGTGTCTCTGTGTCTCTGTCTCTGTCTCTGTCTCTGTCTCTGTCTCTGTCTCTATCGCTGTCTCTGTCTGTATGTCTCTGTATCTCTGTCTCTGTGTCTCTGTCTCTGCGCCGCTGTCTCTACGTCTCTGTGTCTCTGTCTCTGCGCCCCTGTCTCTACGTCTCTGTCCCTGTGTCTCCGTCTCTGTGCCTCTGCCTCGGTGTCTCCGTCTGTGTGTTTCTGTCTCTGTGTCTCTGTCGCCGTCTCTGTGCCTCTGCCTCCGTCTCTGTGTGTCTGTCTCTGTATCTCTGTCTCTGTGTCTCTGTCTCGGTGTCTCTGTCTCTGTGTCTCTGTCTCTGTGTTTCTGTCTCTGTGTCTCTGTCTCTGTGTCTCTGTCTCTGTGTCTCTGTATCTGTGTCTCTGTGTCTGTGTCTCTGTCTCTGTGCCTCTGTCTCTGTGCCCCTGTCTCTACGCCTTTGTCTCTGTGTCTCTGTCTCTGTGTCTCTGTATCTGTGTCTCTGTCTCTGTGCCTCTGTCTCTGTGTCTCTGTGTCTCTGTATCTGTCTCTGTCTCTGTCTCTGTCTCTGTCTCTGTATCTGTCTCTGTCTCTGTCTCTGTCTCTGTCTCTGTCGCTGTCTCTGTCACTGTCTCTGTGTCTCTGTCTCTGTGTCTCTGTCTCTGAGTCTCTGTCTCTGTGTCCCTGTCTCTGTGCCTCTGTCTCTGTGTCTCTGTCTCTGTGTCCCTATCCCTGTGTCTCTGTCCCTGTGTCTCCGTCTCCGTGTCTCTGTGTCTCTGTCTCTATGTCTCTGCCTCTGTGTCTCTGTATCTCCGTCTCTTTGTCTCTGTCTCTGTGTCTCTGCCTCTGTGTCTCCGTCTCTGTGTCTCTGTCTCTGTGTCCCTGTCGCTGTGTCTCTGTCTCTGAGGCTTTGCCTCTATGTCCCTGTCTCTGTATCTCTGTCTGTATGTCTCTGTCTCTGTCTCTGTGTCTCTGTCTCTGTGTCTCTGTCTCTGTGTCTCTGTCTCTGTGTCTCTGTCCCTGTGTCTCTGTCTCTGTGTCTTTGTCTCTGTGTCTCTGTCCCTGTGTCTCTGTCTATTTGTCTCTGTCTCTATGTCTCTGTCTCTGTCGCTGTCTCTGTTTCTCTTTCTCTGTGTCTCTGTGTCTCTGTCTCTGTGTCTCTGCCTCTATGTCTCTGTATCTCTGTCTCTTTGTCTCTGTCTCTGTGTCTCTGCCTCTGTGCCTCCGTCTCTGTGTTTCTGTCTCTGTGTCTCTGTCTCTGTGCCTCTGCCTCCGTCTCTGTGTGTCTGTCTCTGTATCTCTGTCTCTGTGTCTCTGTCTCGGTGTCTCTGTCTCTGTGTCTCTGTCTCTGTGTTTCTGTCTCTGTGTCTCTGTCTCTGTGTCTCTGTCTCTGTGTCTCTGTATCTGTGTCTCTGTGTCTGTGTCTCTGTCCCTGTGCCTCTGTCTCTGTGCCCCTGTCTCTACGCCTTTGTCTCTGTGTGTCTGTCTCTGTATCTCTGTCTCTGTGTCTCTGTCTCGGTGTCTCTGTCTCTGTGTCTCTGTCTCTGTGTTTCTGTCTCTGTGTCTCTGTCTCTGTGTCTCTGTCTCTGTGTCTCTGTATCTGTGTCTCTGTGTCTGTGTCTCTGTCTCTGTGCCTCTGTCTCTGTGCCCCTGTCTCTACGCCTTTGTCTCTGTGTCTCTGTCTCTGTGTCTCTGTATCTGTGTCTCTGTCTCTGTGCCTCTGTCTCTGTGTCTCTGTGTCTCTGTATCTGTCTCTGTCTCTGTCTCTGTCTCTGTCTCTGTCTCTGTCGCTGTCTCTGTCACTGTCTCTGTGTCTCTGCCTCTGTGTCTCTGTCTCTGAGTCTCTGTCTCTGTGTCCCTGTCTCTGTGCCTCTGTCTCTGTGTCTCTGTCTCTGTGTCCCTATCCCTGTGTCTCTGTCCCTGTGTCTCCGTCTCCGTGTCTCTGTCTCCGTCTCTGTGCCTCTGCCTCTGTGTCCCCGTGTCTCCGTCTCTGTCTCTGTGTCTCTGTCTCTGAGGCTTTGCCTCTATGTCCCTGTCTCTGTATCTCTGTCTCTATGTCTCTGTCCCTGTGTCTCTGTCTCTGTGTCTCTGTCTCTGTGTCTCTGTCTCTGTCTGTGTCTCTGTCTCTGTTTCTCTTTCTCTGTGTCTCTGTGTCTCTGTCTCTGTGTCTCTGCCTCTGTGTCTCTGTATCTCTGTCTCTTTGTCTCTGTCTCTGTGTCTCTGGCTCTGTGTCTCCGTCTCTGTGTCTCTGTCTCTGTGTCTCTGTCTCTGTGTCTCTGTCTCTGTGTCTCTGTCTCTGTGTCTCTGTATCTGTGTCTCTGTCTCTGTGTCTCTGTCTCTGTGTCTCTGTGTCTCTGTGTCTCTGTCTCTGTCTCTGTCTCTGTCTCTGTCTGTGTCTCTGTCTCTGTCTCTATCGCTGTCTCTGTCTGTATGTCTCTGTATCTCTGTCTCTGTGTCTCTGTCTCTGCGCCGCTGTCTCTACGTCTCTGTGTCTCTGTCTCTGCGCCCCTGTCTCTACGTCTCTGTCCCTGTGTCTCCGTCTCTGTGCCTCTGCCTCGGTGTCTCCGTCTCTGTGTTTCTGTCTCTGTGTCTCTGTCTCCGTCTCTGTGCCTCTGCCTCCGTCTCTGTGTGTCTGTCTCTGTATCTCTGTCTCTGTGTCTCTGTCTCGGTGTCTCTGTCTCTGTGTCTCTGTCTCTGTGTTTCTGTCTCTGTGTCTCTGTCTCTGTGTCTCTGTCTCTGTGTCTCTGTATCTGTGTCTCTGTGTCTGTGTCTCTGTCTCTGTGCCTCTGTCTCTGTGCCCCTGTCTCTACGCCTTTGTCTCTGTGTCTCTGTCTCTGTGTCTCTGTATCTGTGTCTCTGTCTCTGTGCCTCTGTCTCTGTGTCTCTGTGTCTCTGTATCTGTCTCTGTCTCTGTCTCTGTCTCTGTCTCTGCATCTGTCTCTGTCTCTGTCTCTGTCTCTGTCTCTGTCTCTGTCGCTGTCTCTGTCACTGTCTCTGTGTCTCTGTCTCTGTGTCTCTGTCTCTGAGTCTCTGTCTCTGTGTCCCTGTCTCTGTGCCTCTGTCTCTGTGTCTCTGTCTCTGTGTCCCTATCCCTGTGTCTCTGTCCCTGTGTCTCCGTCTCCGTGTCTCTGTGTCTCTGTCTCTATGTCTCTGCCTCTGTGTCTCTGTATCTCCGTCTCTTTGTCTCTGTCTCTGTGTCTCTGCCTCTGTGTCTCCGTCTCTGTGTCTCTGTCTCTGTGTCCCTGTCGCTGTGTCTCTGTCTCTGAGGCTTTGCCTCTATGTCCCTGTCTCTGTATCTCTGTCTGTATGTCTCTGTCTCTGTCTCTGTGTCTCTGTCTCTGTGTCTCTGTCTCTGTGTCTCTGTCTCTGTGTCTCTGTCCCTGTGTCTCTGTCTCTGTGTCTCTGTCTCTGTGTCTCTGTCCCTGTGTCTCTGTCTATTTGTCTCTGTCTCTATGTCTCTGTCTCTGTCTCTGTCTCTGTTTCTCTTTCTCTGTGTCTCTGTGTCTCTGTCTCTGTGTCTCTGCCTCTATGTCTCTGTATCTCTGTCTCTTTGTCTCTGTCTCTGTGTCTCTGCCTCTGTGCCTCCGTCTCTGTGTTTCTGTCTCTGTGTCTCTGTCTCTGTGCCTCTGCCTCCGTCTCTGTGTGTCTGTCTCTGTATCTCTGTCTCTGTGTCTCTGTCTCGGTGTCTCTGTCTCTGTGTCTCTGTCTCTGTGTTTCTGTCTCTGTGTCTCTGTCTCTGTGTCTCTGTCTCTGTGTCTCTGTATCTGTGTCTCTGTGTCTGTGTCTCTGTCCCTGTGCCTCTGTCTCTGTGCCCCTGTCTCTACGCCTTTGTCTCTGTGTGTCTGTCTCTGTATCTCTGTCTCTGTGTCTCTGTCTCGGTGTCTCTGTCTCTGTGTCTCTGTCTCTGTGTTTCTGTCTCTGTGTCTCTGTCTCTGTGTCTCTGTCTCTGTGTCTCTGTATCTGTGTCTCTGTGTCTGTGTCTCTGTCTCTGTGCCTCTGTCTCTGTGCCCCTGTCTCTACGCCTTTGTCTCTGTGTCTCTGTCTCTGTGTCTCTGTATCTGTGTCTCTGTCTCTGTGCCTCTGTCTCTGTGTCTCTGTGTCTCTGTATCTGTCTCTGTCTCTGTCTCTGTCTCTGTCTCTGTCTCTGTCGCTGTCTCTGTCACTGTCTCTGTGTCTCTGCCTCTGTGTCTCTGTCTCTGAGTCTCTGTCTCTGTGTCCCTGTCTCTGTGCCTCTGTCTCTGTGTCTCTGTCTCTGTGTCCCTATCCCTGTGTCTCTGTCCCTGTGTCTCCGTCTCCGTGTCTCTGTCTCCGTCTCTGTGCCTCTGCCTCTGTGTCCCCGTGTCTCCGTCTCTGTCTCTGTGTCTCTGTCTCTGAGGCTTTGCCTCTATGTCCCTGTCTCTGTATCTCTGTCTCTATGTCTCTGTCCCTGTGTCTCTGTCTCTGTGTCTCTGTCTCTGTGTCTCTGTCTCTGTCTCTGTTTCTCTTTCTCTGTGTCTCTGTGTCTCTGTCTCTGTGTCTCTGCCTCTGTGTCTCTGTATCTCTGTCTCTTTGTCTCTGTCTCTGTGTCTCTGGCTCTGTGTCTCCGTCTCTGTGTCTCTGTCTCTGTGTCTCTGTCTCTGTGTCTCTGTCTCTGTGTCTCTGTATCTGTGTCTCTGTCTCTGTGTCTCTGTCTCTGTGTCTCTGTGTCTCTGTCTCTGTCTCTGTCTCTGTCTCTGTCTCTGTCTCTGTCTCTGTCTCTATCGCTGTCTCTGTCTGTATGTCTCTGTATCTCTGTCTCTGTGTCTCTGTCTCTGCGCCGCTGTCTCTACGTCTCTGTGTCTCTGTCTCTGCGCCCCTGTCTCTACGTCTCTGTCCCTGTGTCTCCGTCTCTGTGCCTCTGCCTCGGTGTCTCCGTCTCTGTGTTTCTGTCTCTGTGTCTCTGTCTCCGTCTCTGTGCCTCTGCCTCCGTCTCTGTGTCTCTGTCTCTGTTTCTCTGTCTCTGTGTCTCTGTCTCTGTGTCTCTGTATCTGTGTCTCTGTATCTGTGTCTCTGTATCTGTGTCTCTGTCTCTGTGCCTCTGTCTCTGTGCCCCTGTCTCTACGCCTTTGTCTCTGTGTCTCTGTCACTGTCTCTGTCTCTGTCTCAGTCTCTGTCTCTGTCTCTGTCTCTGTCGCTGTCTCTGTGTCTCTGTCTCTGTGTCTCTGTCTCTGAGTCTCTGTCTCTGTGTCCCTGTCTCTGTGCCTCTGTCCCTGTGTCTCCGTCTCTGTGTCTCTGTCTCCGTCTCTGTGCCTCTGCCTCGGTGTCTCCGTCTCTGTGTTTCTGTCTCTGTGTCTCTGTCTCTGTGCCTCTGCCTCCGTCTCTGTGTCTCTGTCTCTGTGTCTCTGTCTCTGTCTCTGTCGCTGTCTCTGTCACTGTCTCTGTGTCTCTGCCTCTGTGTCTCTGTCTCTGAGTCTCTGTCTCTGTGTCCCTGTCTCTGTGCCTCTGTCTCTGTGTCTCTGTCTCTGTGTCCCTATCCCTGTGTCTCTGTCCCTGTGTCTCCGTCTCCGTGTCTCTGTCTCCGTCTCTGTGCCTCTGCCTCTGTGTCCCCGTGTCTCCGTCTCTGTCTCTGTGTCTCTGTCTCTGAGGCTTTGCCTCTATGTCCCTGTCTCTGTATCTCTGTCTCTATGTCTCTGTCCCTGTGTCTCTGTCTCTGTGTCTCTGTCTCTGTGTCTCTGTCTCTGTCTCTGTTTCTCTTTCTCTGTGTCTCTGTGTCTCTGTCTCTGTGTCTCTGCCTCTGTGTCTCTGTATCTCTGTCTCTTTGTCTCTGTCTCTGTGTCTCTGGCTCTGTGTCTCCGTCTCTGTGTCTCTGTCTCTGTGTCTCTGTCTCTGTGTCTCTGTCTCTGTGTCTCTGTATCTGTGTCTCTGTCTCTGTGTCTCTGTCTCTGTGTCTCTGTGTCTCTGTCTCTGTCTCTGTCTCTGTCTCTGTCTCTGTCTCTGTCTCTGTCTCTATCGCTGTCTCTGTCTGTATGTCTCTGTATCTCTGTCTCTGTGTCTCTGTCTCTGCGCCGCTGTCTCTACGTCTCTGTGTCTCTGTCTCTGCGCCCCTGTCTCTACGTCTCTGTCCCTGTGTCTCCGTCTCTGTGCCTCTGCCTCGGTGTCTCCGTCTCTGTGTTTCTGTCTCTGTGTCTCTGTCTCCGTCTCTGTGCCTCTGCCTCCGTCTCTGTGTCTCTGTCTCTGTTTCTCTGTCTCTGTGTCTCTGTCTCTGTGTCTCTGTATCTGTGTCTCCGTATCTGTGTCTCTGTATCTGTGTCTCTGTCTCTGTGCCACTGTCTCTGTGCCCCTGTCTCTACGCCTTTGTCTCTGTGTCTCTGTCTCTGTCTCTGTCTCTGTCTCTGTCTCTGTCTCTGTCTCTGTCTCTGTCTCTGTCTCTGTCTCTGTCGCTGTCTCTGTGTCTCTGTCTCTGTGTCTCTGTCTCTGAGTCTCTGTCTCTGTGTCCCTGTCTCTGTGCCTCTGTCCCTGTGTCTCCGTCTCTGTGTCTCTGTCTCCGTCTCTGTGCCTCTGCCTCGGTGTCTCCGTCTCTGTGTTTCTGTCTCTGTGTCTCTGTCTCTGTGCCTCTGCCTCCGTCTCTGTGTCTCTGTCTCTGTGTCTCTGTCTCTGTCTCTGTTTCTCTTTCTCTGTGTCTCTGTGTCTCTGTCTCTATGTCTCTGCCTCTGTGTCTCTGTATCTCTGTCTCTTTGTCTCTGTCTCTGTGTCTCTGCCTCTGTATCTCTGTCTCTATGTCTCTGTCCCTGTGTCTCTGTCTCTGTGTCTCTGTCTCTGTGTCTCTGTCTCTGTGTCTCTGTCTCTGTGTCTCTGTCTCTGTCTCTGTCTCTCTTTCTCTGTGTCTCTGTGTCTCTGTCTCTGTGTCTCTGTCTCTGTGTCTCTGTGTCTCTGTCTCTGTCTCTGTCTCCGTCTCTGTCTCTGTCTCTATCGCTATCTCTGTCACTGTCTCTGTGTCTCTGTCTCTGTGTCTCTGTCTCTGAGTCCCTGTCTCTGTGTCCCTGTCTCTGTGGCTCTGTCTCTGTGTATCTGTCTCTCTGCCTCTATGTCTCTGTGTCTCTGCCTCCGTGTCTCTGTCTCTCCGTCTCTGCCGCTCTCTCTCTCTGTGTCTCTTACTCTGTGTCCCTGTCTCTGTGTCTATGCCTCTGTCCGTGTGTCTCTGTGCCTGTGTCTCCGTCTCTGTGTGTCGGTCTCTGTGTCTCTGCCTCTGTGTCTCGGTCTCTGTGTCTCGGTCTCTATGTCTCTGTATCTCTGTATCTCTGTCTCTGTGTCTCTCTCTCTGTCTCTGTCTCTATCTCTGTCTCTGTCTCTGTCTCTGTTTCTCCTTCTCTGTGTCTCTGTTTCTGTGTCTCTGTCCCTGTGTCTCCGTCTCTGTGTCTCTCTGTCTCTCCGTGTCTCTGTCGGCGTTATCTGTCTCTGTGTCTCTGTCTCAGCGTCTCTGTCCATGTGTGTCCGTCTCTGTGTCTCTGTCTCTCTCTCTCTCTGTGTCCCTGTCTCCGTGTCTCTGCCTCCGTGTCTCTGTCTCTGTGTCTCTGTCTCCGTCCCCTTGTCTATGTCTCTGTGTCTGTGTCTCTGTGTCTCCGTCTCTGTGCCTCTGTCTCTGTCTCTGAGTCTCTGTCTCGGTGTCTCTGTCTCTATGTCTCTGTCTCTGTCTCTGTTTCTCTATCTCTGTCTCTGTCTCTGTGTCTATGCCCCTGTGTCTCTGTATCTCTGTCTCTGTGTCTCTGTCTCTGTGTCTCTGTCTCTGTGTCTCTGTCTCTGTGTCTCTGTCTTGTGTCTCTGCCTCTGTGTCTCCGTCTCTGTGTCACTGTCTCTATGCCTGTGTCTCTGTGTCTCTGTGTCTGTGTCTCTGTCACCGTCTCTGTGCCTCTGTTTCTATGTCTCCGTCTCTGTGTCTCTGTCTCTGTGTATCTGTCTCTGTGTCTCTGTCTCTGTGCCTCTGTCTCTGTGTAACTGTCCCTGTGTCTCTGTCTCTGTGTCTCTGTCTCTATGTCTCTGTCTCTGTCTCCGTTTCTCTGTCTCTGTGTCTCTGTCTCTGTGTCTCTGTCTCGGTGTCTCTGTCTCTATGTCTCTGTCTCTGTCTCTGTTTCTCATTCTCTGTATCTGTCTCTGTGTCTATGGCCCTGTGTCTCTGTATCTCTGTCTCTGTGTCTCTGTCTCTGTGTCTCTGTCTCTGTGTCTCTGTCTTGTGTCTCTGTCTCTGTGTCTCCGTCTCTGTGTCACTGTCTCTATGCCTGTGTCTCTGTGTCTCTGTGTCTGTGTCTCTGTCACCGTCTCTGTGCCTCTGTTTCTATGTCTCTGTCTCTGTGTCTCTGTCTCTCTGTCCCTGTCTCTGTGTCTCTGTCACTCTGTCTCTGTCTCTGTGTCTCTGTCTCTGTGTCTCTGTCTCTGTATCTCTGTCTCTGTGTCTCTGTCTCCGTCCCCTTGTCTCTGTCTCTGTGTCTGTGTCTCTGTGTCTCCGTCTCTGTGCCTCTGTCTCTGTCTCTGAGTCTCTGTCTCGGTGTCTCTGTCTCTATGTCTCTGTCTCTGTCTCTGTTTCTCTATCTCTGTCTCTGTCTCTGTGTCTATGCCCCTGTGTCTCTGTATCTCTGTCTCTGTGTCTCTGTCTCTGTGTCTCTGTCTTGTGTCTCTGCCTCTGTGTCTCCGTCTCTGTGTCACTGTCTCTATGCCTGTGTCTCTGTGTCTCTGTGTCTGTGTCTCTGTCACCGTCTCTGTGCCTCTGTTTCTATGTCTCCGTCTCTGTGTCTCTGTCTCTGTGTATCTGTCTCTGTGTCTCTGTCTCTGTGCCTCTGTCTCTGTGTAACTGTCCCTGTGTCTCTGTCTCTGTGTCTCTGTCTCTATGTCTCTGTCTCTGTCTCCGTTTCTCTGTCTCTGTGTCTCTGTCTCTGTGTCCCTATCCCTGTGTCTCTGTCCCTGTGTCTCCGTCTCCGTGTCTCTGTCTCCGTCTCTGTGCCTCTGCCTCTGTGTCCCCGTGTCTCCGTCTCTGTCTCTGTGTCTCTGTCTCTGAGGCTTTGCCTCTATGTCCCTGTCTCTGTATCTCTGTCTCTATGTCTCTGTCCCTGTGTCTCTGTCTCTGTGTCTCTGTCTCTGTGTCTCTGTCTCTGTCTCTGTTTCTCTTTCTCTGTGTCTCTGTGTCTCTGTCTCTGTGTCTCTGCCTCTGTGTCTCTGTATCTCTGTCTCTTTGTCTCTGTCTCTGTGTCTCTGGCTCTGTGTCTCCGTCTCTGTGTCTCTGTCTCTGTGTCTCTGTCTCTGTGTCTCTGTCTCTGTGTCTCTGTATCTGTGTCTCTGTCTCTGTGTCTCTGTCTCTGTGTCTCTGTCTCTGTGTCTCTGTGTCTCTGTCTCTGTCTCTGTCTCTGTCTCTGTCTCTGTCTCTGTCTCTGTCTCTGTCTCTGTCTCTATCGCTGTCTCTGTCTGTATGTCTCTGTATCTCTGTCTCTGTGTCTCTGTCTCTGCGCCGCTGTCTCTACGTCTCTGTGTCTCTGTCTCTGCGCCCCTGTCTCTACGTCTCTGTCCCTGTGTCTCCGTCTCTGTGCCTCTGCCTCGGTGTCTCCGTCTCTGTGTTTCTGTCTCTGTGTCTCTGTCTCCGTCTCTGTGCCTCTGCCTCCGTCTCTGTGTGTCTGTCTCTGTATCTCTGTCTCTGTGTCTCTGTCTCGGTGTCTCTGTCTCTGTGTCTCTGTCTCTGTGTTTCTGTCTCTGTGTCTCTGTCTCTGTGTCTCTGTCTCTGTGTCTCTGTATCTGTGTCTCTGTGTCTGTGTCTCTGTCTCTGTGCCTCTGTCTCTGTGCCCCTGTCTCTACGCCTTTGTCTCTGTGTCTCTGTCTCTGTGTCTCTGTATCTGTGTCTCTGTCTCTGTGCCTCTGTCTCTGTGTCTCTGTGTCTCTGTATCTGTCTCTGTCTCTGTCTCTGTCTCTGTCTCTGTCTCTGTCGCTGTCTCTGTCACTGTCTCTGTGTCTCTGTCTCTGTGTCTCTGTCTCTGTGCCTCTGCCTCCGTCTCTGTGTCTCTGTCTCTGTGTCTCTGTCTCTGTCTCTGTTTCTCTTTCTCTGTGTCTCTGTGTCTCTGTCTCTATGTCTCTGCCTCTGTGTCTCTGTATCTCTGTCTCTTTGTCTCTGTCTCTGTGTCTCTGCCTCTGTATCTCTGTCTCTATGTCTCTGTCCCTGTGTCTCTGTCTCTGTGTCTCTGTCTCTGTGTCTCTGTCTCTGTGTCTCTGTCTCTGTCTCTGTCTCCGTCTCTGTCTCTGTCTCTATCGCTATCTCTGTCACTGTCTCTGTGTCTCTGTCTCTGTGTCTCTGTCTCTGAGTCCCTGTCTCTGTGTCCCTGTCTCTGTGGCTCTGTCTCTGTGTATCTGTCTCTCTGCCTCTATGTCTCTGTGTCTCTGCCTCCGTGTCTCTGTCTCTCTGTCTCTGCCGCTCTCTCTCTCTGTGTCTCTTACTCTGTGTCCCTGTCTCTGTGTCTATGCCTCTGTCCGTGTGTCTCTGTGCCTGTGTCTCCGTCTCTGTGTGTCGGTCTCTGTGTCTCTGCCTCTGTGTCTCGGTCTCTGTGTCTCGGTCTCTATGTCTCTGTATCTCTGTATCTCTGTCTCTGTGTCTCTCTCTCTGTCTCTGTCTCTATCTCTGTCTCTGTCTCTGTCTCTGTTTCTCCTTCTCTGTGTCTCTGTTTCTGTGTCTCTGTCCCTGTGTCTCCGTCTCTGTGTCTCTCTGTCTCTCCGTGTCTCTGTCGGCGTTATCTGTCTCTGTGTCTCTGTCTCAGCGTCTCTGTCCATGTGTGTCCGTCTCTGTGTCTCTGTCTCTCTCTCTCTCTGTGTCCCTGTCTCCGTGTCTCTGCCTCCGTGTCTCTGTCTCTGTGTCTCTGTCTCCGTCCCCTTGTCTATGTCTCTGTGTCTGTGTCTCTGTGTCTCCGTCTCTGTGCCTCTGTCTCTGTCTCTGAGTCTCTGTCTCGGTGTCTCTGTCTCTATGTCTCTGTCTCTGTCTCTGTTTCTCTATCTCTGTCTCTGTCTCTGTGTCTATGCCCCTGTGTCTCTGTATCTCTGTCTCTGTGTCTCTGTCTCTGTGTCTCTGTCTCTGTGTCTCTGTCTCTGTGTCTCTGTCTCTGTGTCTCTGTCTTGTGTCTCTGCCTCTGTGTCTCCGTCTCTGTGTCACTGTCTCTATGCCTGTGTCTCTGTGTCTCTGTGTCTGTGTCTCTGTCACCGTCTCTGTGCCTCTGTTTCTATGTCTCCGTCTCTGTGTCTCTGTCTCTGTGTATCTGTCTCTGTGTCTCTGTCTCTGTGCCTCTGTCTCTGTGTAACTGTCCCTGTGTCTCTGTCTCTGTGTCTCTGTCTCTATGTCTCTGTCTCTGTCTCCGTTTCTCTGTCTCTGTGTCTCTGTCTCTGTGTCTCTGTCTCGGTGTCTCTGTCTCTATGTCTCTGTCTCTGTCTCTGTTTCTCATTCTCTGTATCTGTCTCTGTGTCTATGGCCCTGTGTCTCTGTATCTCTGTCTCTGTGTCTCTGTCTCTGTGTCTCTGTCTCTGTGTCTCTGTCTTGTGTCTCTGTCTCTGTGTCTCCGTCTCTGTGTCACTGTCTCTATGCCTGTGTCTCTGTGTCTCTGTGTCTGTGTCTCTGTCACCGTCTCTGTGCCTCTGTTTCTATGTCTCTGTCTCTGTGTCTCTGTCTCTCTGTCCCTGTCTCTGTGTCTCTGTCACTCTGTCTCTGTCTCTGTGTCTCTGTCTCTGTGTCTCTGTCTCTGTATCTCTGTCTCTGTGTCTCTGTCTCCGTCCCCTTGTCTCTGTCTCTGTGTCTGTGTCTCTGTGTCTCCGTCTCTGTGCCTCTGTCTCTGTCTCTGAGTCTCTGTCTCGGTGTCTCTGTCTCTATGTCTCTGTCTCTGTCTCTGTTTCTCTATCTCTGTCTCTGTCTCTGTGTCTATGCCCCTGTGTCTCTGTATCTCTGTCTCTGTGTCTCTGTCTCTGTGTCTCTGTCTTGTGTCTCTGCCTCTGTGTCTCCGTCTCTGTGTCACTGTCTCTATGCCTGTGTCTCTGTGTCTCTGTGTCTGTGTCTCTGTCACCGTCTCTGTGCCTCTGTTTCTATGTCTCCGTCTCTGTGTCTCTGTCTCTGTGTATCTGTCTCTGTGTCTCTGTCTCTGTGCCTCTGTCTCTGTGTAACTGTCCCTGTGTCTCTGTCTCTGTGTCTCTGTCTCTATGTCTCTGTCTCTGTCTCCGTTTCTCTGTCTCTGTGTCTCTGTCTCTGTGTCCCTATCCCTGTGTCTCTGTCCCTGTGTCTCCGTCTCCGTGTCTCTGTCTCCGTCTCTGTGCCTCTGCCTCTGTGTCCCCGTGTCTCCGTCTCTGTCTCTGTGTCTCTGTCTCTGAGGCTTTGCCTCTATGTCCCTGTCTCTGTATCTCTGTCTCTATGTCTCTGTCCCTGTGTCTCTGTCTCTGTGTCTCTGTCTCTGTGTCTCTGTCTCTGTCTCTGTTTCTCTTTCTCTGTGTCTCTGTGTCTCTGTCTCTGTGTCTCTGCCTCTGTGTCTCTGTATCTCTGTCTCTTTGTCTCTGTCTCTGTGTCTCTGGCTCTGTGTCTCCGTCTCTGTGTCTCTGTCTCTGTGTCTCTGTCTCTGTGTCTCTGTATCTGTGTCTCTGTCTCTGTGTCTCTGTCTCTGTGTCTCTGTCTCTGTGTCTCTGTGTCTCTGTCTCTGTCTCTGTCTCTGTCTCTGTCTCTGTCTCTGTCTCTGTCTCTGTCTCTATCGCTGTCTCTGTCTGTATGTCTCTGTATCTCTGTCTCTGTGTCTCTGTCTCTGCGCCGCTGTCTCTACGTCTCTGTGTCTCTGTCTCTGCGCCCCTGTCTCTACGTCTCTGTCCCTGTGTCTCCGTCTCTGTGCCTCTGCCTCGGTGTCTCCGTCTCTGTGTTTCTGTCTCTGTGTCTCTGTCTCCGTCTCTGTGCCTCTGCCTCCGTCTCTGTGTGTCTGTCTCTGTATCTCTGTCTCTGTGTCTCTGTCTCGGTGTCTCTGTCTCTGTGTCTCTGTCTCTGTGTTTCTGTCTCTGTGTCTCTGTCTCTGTGTCTCTGTCTCTGTGTCTCTGTATCTGTGTCTCTGTGTCTGTGTCTCTGTCTCTGTGCCTCTGTCTCTGTGCCCCTGTCTCTACGCCTTTGTCTCTGTGTCTCTGTCTCTGTGTCTCTGTATCTGTGTCTCTGTCTCTGTGCCTCTGTCTCTGTGTCTCTGTGTCTCTGTATCTGTCTCTGTCTCTGTCTCTGTCTCTGTCTCTGTCTCTGTCGCTGTCTCTGTCACTGTCTCTGTGTCTCTGTCTCTGTGTCTCTGTCTCTGAGTCTCTGTCTCTGTGTCCCTGTCTCTGTGCCTCTGTCTCTGTGTCTCTGTCTCTGTGTCCCTATCCCTGTGTCTCTGTCCCTGTGTCTCCGTCTCCGTGTCTCTGTGTCTCTGTCTCTATGTCTCTGCCTCTGTGTCTCTGTATCTCCGTCTCTTTGTCTCTGTCTCTGTGTCTCTGCCTCTGTGTCTCCGTCTCTGTGTCTCTGTCTCTGTGTCCCTGTCGCTGTGTCTCTGTCTCTGAGGCTTTGCCTCTATGTCCCTGTCTCTGTATCTCTGTCTGTATGTCTCTGTCTCTGTCTCTGTGTCTCTGTCTCTGTGTCTCTGTCTCTGTGTCTCTGTCTCTGTGTCTCTGCCCTGTGTCTCTGTCTCTGTGTCTCTGTCTCTGTGTCTCTGTCCCTGTGTCTCTGTCTATTTGTCTCTGTCTCTATGTCTCTGTCTCTGTCTCTGTCTCTGTTTCTCTTTCTCTGTGTCTCTGTGTCTCTGCCTCTATGTCTCTGTATCTCTGTCTCTTTGTCTCTGTCTCTGTGTCTCTGCCTCTGTGCCTCCGTCTCTGTGTTTCTGTCTCTGTGTCTCTGTCTCTGTGCCTCTGCCTCCGTCTCTGTGTGTCTGTCTCTGTATCTCTGTCTCTGTGTCTCTGTCTCGGTGTCTCTGTCTCTGTGTCTCTGTCTCTGTGTTTCTGTCTCTGTGTCTCTGTCTCTGTGTCTCTGTCTCTGTGTCTCTGTATCTGTGTCTCTGTGTCTGTGTCTCTGTCCCTGTGCCTCTGTCTCTGTGCCCCTGTCTCTACGCCTTTGTCTCTGTGTCTCTGTCTCTGTATCTCTGTCTCTGTGTCTCTGTCTCGGTGTCTCTGTCTCTGTGTCTCTGTCTCTGTGTTTCTGTCTCTGTGTCTCTGTCTCTGTGTCTCTGTCTCTGTGTCTCTGTATCTGTGTCTCTGTGTCTGTGTCTCTGTCTCTGTGCCTCTGTCTCTGTGTCTCTGTGTCTCTGTATCTGTCTCTGTCTCTGTCTCTGTCTCTGTCTCTGTCTCTGTCGCTGTCTCTGTCACTGTCTCTGTGTCTCTGTCTCTGTGTCTCTGTCTCTGAGTCTCTGTCTCTGTGTCCCTGTCTCTGTGCCTCTGTCTCTGTGTCTCTGTCTCTGTGTCCCTATCCCTGTGTCTCTGTCCCTGTGTCTCCGTCTCCGTGTCTCTGTGTCTCTGTCTCTATGTCTCTGCCTCTGTGTCTCTGTATCTCCGTCTCTTTGTCTCTGTCTCTGTGTCTCTGCCTCTGTGTCTCCGTCTCTGTGTCTCTGTCTCTGTGTCCCTGTCGCTGTGTCTCTGTCTCTGAGGCTTTGCCTCTATGTCCCTGTCTCTGTATCTCTGTCTGTATGTCTCTGTCTCTGTCTCTGTGTCTCTGTCTCTGTGTCTCTGTCTCTGTGTCTCTGTCTCTGTGTCTCTGTCCCTGTGTCTCTGTCTCTGTGTCTCTGTCTCTGTGTCTCTGTCCCTGTGTCTCTGTCTATTTGTCTCTGTCTCTATGTCTCTGTCTCTGTCTCTGTCTCTGTTTCTCTTTCTCTGTGTCTCTGTGTCTCTGCCTCTATGTCTCTGTATCTCTGTCTCTTTGTCTCTGTCTCTGTGTCTCTGCCTCTGTGCCTCCGTCTCTGTGTTTCTGTCTCTGTGTCTCTGTCTCTGTGCCTCTGCCTCCGTCTCTGTGTGTCTGTCTCTGTATCTCTGTCTCTGTGTCTCTGTCTCGGTGTCTCTGTCTCTGTGTCTCTGTCTCTGTGTTTCTGTCTCTGTGTCTCTGTCTCTGTGTCTCTGTCTCTGTGTCTCTGTATCTGTGTCTCTGTGTCTGTGTCTCTGTCCCTGTGCCTCTGTCTCTGTGCCCCTGTCTCTACGCCTTTGTCTCTGTGTCTCTGTCTCTGTATCTCTGTCTCTGTGTCTCTGTCTCGGTGTCTCTGTCTCTGTGTCTCTGTCTCTGTGTTTCTGTCTCTGTGTCTCTGTCTCTGTGTCTCTGTCTCTGTGTCTCTGTATCTGTGTCTCTGTGTCTGTGTCTCTGTCTCTGTGCCTCTGTCTCTGTGCCCCTGTCTCTACGCCTTTGTCTCTGTATCTCTGTCTCTGTGTCTCTGTCTCTGCGCCGCTGTCTCTACGTCTCTGTGTCTCTGTCTCTGCGCCCCTGTCTCTACGTCTCTGTCCCTGTGTCTCCGTCTCTGTGCCTCTGCCTCGGTGTCTCCGTCTCTGTGTTTCTGTCTCTGTGTCTCTGTCTCCGTCTCTGTGCCTCTGCCTCCGTCTCTGTGTGTCTGTCTCTGTATCTCTGTCTCTGTGTCTCTGTCTCGGTGTCTCTGTCTCTGTGTCTCTGTCTCTGTGTTTCTGTCTCTGTGTCTCTGTCTCTGTGTCTCTGTCTCTGTGTCTCTGTATCTGTGTCTCTGTGTCTGTGTCTCTGTCTCTGTGCCTCTGTCTCTGTGCCCCTGTCTCTACGCCTTTGTCTCTGTGTCTCTGTCTCTGTGTCTCTGTATCTGTGTCTCTGTCTCTGTGCCTCTGTCTCTGTGTCTCTGTGTCTCTGTATCTGTCTCTGTCTCTGTCTCTGTCTCTGTATCTGTATCTGTCTCTGTCTCTGTCTCTGTCTCTGTCTCTGTCTCTGTCGCTGTCTCTGTCACTGTCTCTGTGTCTCTGTCTCTGTGTCTCTGTCTCTGAGTCTCTGTCTCTGTGTCCCTGTCTCTGTGCCTCTGTCTCTGTGTCTCTGTCTCTGTGTCCCTATCCCTGTGTCTCTGTCCCTGTGTCTCCGTCTCCGTGTCTCTGTGTCTCTGTCTCTATGTCTCTGCCTCTGTGTCTCTGTATCTCCGTCTCTTTGTCTCTGTCTCTGTGTCTCTGCCTCTGTGTCTCCGTCTCTGTGTCTCTGTCTCTGTGTCCCTGTCGCTGTGTCTCTGTCTCTGAGGCTTTGCCTCTATGTCCCTGTCTCTGTATCTCTGTCTGTATGTCTCTGTCTCTGTCTCTGTGTCTCTGTCTCTGTGTCTCTGTCTCTGTGTCTCTGTCTCTGTGTCTCTGTCCCTGTGTCTCTGTCTCTGTGTCTCTGTCTCTGTGTCTCTGTCCCTGTGTCTCTGTCTATTTGTCTCTGTCTCTATGTCTCTGTCTCTGTCTCTGTCTCTGTCTCTGTCTCTGTTTCTCTTTCTCTGTGTCTCTGTGTCTCTGTCTCTGTGTCTCTGCCTCTATGTCTCTGTATCTCTGTCTCTTTGTCTCTGTCTCTGTGTCTCTGCCTCTGTGCCTCCGTCTCTGTGTTTCTGTCTCTGTGTCTCTGTCTCTGTGCCTCTGCCTCCGTCTCTGTGTGTCTGTCTCTGTATCTCTGTCTCTGTGTCTCTGTCTCGGTGTCTCTGTCTCTGTGTCTCTGTCTCTGTGTTTCTGTCTCTGTGTCTCTGTCTCTGTGTCTCTGTCTCTGTGTCTCTGTATCTGTGTCTCTGTGTCTGTGTCTCTGTCCCTGTGCCTCTGTCTCTGTGCCCCTGTCTCTACGCCTTTGTCTCTGTGTGTCTGTCTCTGTATCTCTGTCTCTGTGTCTCTGTCTCGGTGTCTCTGTCTCTGTGTCTCTGTCTCTGTGTTTCTGTCTCTGTGTCTCTGTCTCTGTGTCTCTGTCTCTGTGTCTCTGTATCTGTGTCTCTGTGTCTGTGTCTCTGTCTCTGTGCCTCTGTCTCTGTGCCCCTGTCTCTACGCCTTTGTCTCTGTGTCTCTGTCTCTGTGTCTCTGTATCTGTGTCTCTGTCTCTGTGCCTCTGTCTCTGTGTCTCTGTGTCTCTGTATCTGTCTCTGTCTCTGTCTCTGTCTCTGTCTCTGTCGCTGTCTCTGTCACTGTCTCTGTGTCTCTGCCTCTGTGTCTCTGTCTCTGAGTCTCTGTCTCTGTGTCCCTGTCTCTGTGCCTCTGTCTCTGTGTCTCTGTCTCTGTGTCCCTATCCCTGTGTCTCTGTCCCTGTGTCTCCGTCTCCGTGTCTCTGTCTCCGTCTCTGTGCCTCTGCCTCTGTGTCCCCGTGTCTCCGTCTCTGTCTCTGTGTCTCTGTCTCTGAGGCTTTGCCTCTATGTCCCTGTCTCTGTATCTCTGTCTCTATGTCTCTGTCCCTGTGTCTCTGTCTCTGTGTCTCTGTCTCTGTGTCTCTGTCTCTGTCTCTGTTTCTCTTTCTCTGTGTCTCTGTGTCTCTGTCTCTGTGTCTCTGCCTCTGTGTCTCTGTATCTCTGTCTCTTTGTCTCCGTCTCTGTGTCTCTGGCTCTGTGTCTCCGTCTCTGTGTCTCTGTCTCTGTGTCTCTGTCTCTGTGTCTCTGTCTCTGTGTCTCTGTATCTGTGTCTCTGTCTCTGTGTCTCTGTCTCTGTGTCTCTGTGTCTCTGTCTCTGTCTCTGTCTCTGTCTCTGTCTCTGTCTCTGTCTCTGTCTCTGTGTCCCTGTCTCTGTGCCTCTGTCTCTGTGTCTCTGTCTCTGTGTCCCTATCCCTGTGTCTCTGTCCCTGTGTCTCCGTCTCCGTGTCTCTGTGTCTCTGTCTCTATGTCTCTGCCTCTGTGTCTCTGTATCTCCGTCTCTTTGTCTCTGTCTCTGTGTCTCTGCCTCTGTGTCTCCGTCTCTGTGTCTCTGTCTCTGTGTCCCTGTCGCTGTGTCTCTGTCTCTGAGGCTTTGCCTCTATGTCCCTGTCTCTGTATCTCTGTCTGTATGTCTCTGTCTCTGTCTCTGTGTCTCTGTCTCTGTGTCTCTGTCTCTGTGTCTCTGTCTCTGTGTCTCTGTCCCTGTGTCTCTGTCTCTGTGTCTCTGTCTCTGTGTCTCTGTCCATGTGTCTCTGTCTATTTGTCTCTGTCTCTATGTCTCTGTCTCTGTCTCTGTCTCTGTTTCTCTTTCTCTGTGTCTCTGTGTCTCTGTCTCTGTGTCTCTGCCTCTATGTCTCTGTATCTCTGTCTCTTTGTCTCTGTCTCTGTGTCTCTGCCTCTGTGCCTCCGTCTCTGTGTTTCTGTCTCTGTGTCTCTGTCTCTGTGCCTCTGCCTCCGTCTCTGTGTGTCTGTCTCTGTATCTCTGTCTCTGTGTCTCTGTCTCGGTGTCTCTGTCTCTGTGTCTCTGTCTCTGTGTTTCTGTCTCTGTGTCTCTGTCTCTGTGTCTCTGTCTCTGTGTCTCTGTATCTGTGTCTCTGTGTCTGTGTCTCTGTCCCTGTGCCTCTGTCTCTGTGCCCCTGTCTCTACGCCTTTGTCTCTGTGTGCCTGTCTCTGTATCTCTGTCTCTGTGTCTCTGTCTCGGTGTCTCTGTCTCTGTGTCTCTGTCTCTGTGTTTCTGTCTCTGTGTCTCTGTCTCTGTGTCTCTGTCTCTGTGTCTCTGTATCTGTGTCTCTGTGTCTGTGTCTCTGTCTCTGTGCCTCTGTCTCTGTGCCCCTGTCTCTACGCCTTTGTCTCTGTGTCTCTGTCTCTGTGTCTCTGTATCTGTGTCTCTGTCTCTGTGTCACTGTCTCTATGCCTCTGTCTCTGTGTAACTGTCCCTGTGTCTCTGTCTCTGTGTCTCTGTCTCTATGTCTCTGTCTCTGTCTCCGTTTCTCTGTCTCTGTGTCTCTGTCTCTGTGTCTCTGTCTCGGTGTCTCTGTCTCTGTGTCTCTGTCTTGTGTCTCTGTCTCTGTGTCTCCGTCTCTGTGTCACTGTCTCTATGCCTGTGTCTCTGTGTCTCTGTGTCTGTGTCTCTGTCACCGTCTCTGTGCCTCTGTTTCTATGTCTCTGTCTCTGTGTCTCTGTCTCTCTGTCCCTGTCTCTGTGTCTCTGTCACTCTGTCTCTGTCTCTGTGTCTCTGTCTCTGTGTCTCTGTCTCTGTATCTCTGTCTCTGTGTCTCTGTCTCCGTCCCCTTGTCTCTGTCTCTGTGTCTGTGTCTCTGTGTCTCCGTCTCTGTGCCTCTGTCTCTGTCTCTGAGTCTCTGTCTCGGTGTCTCTGTCTCTATGTCTCTGTCTCTGTCTCTGTTTCTCTATCTCTGTCTCTGTCTCTGTGTCTATGCCCCTGTGTCTCTGTATCTCTGTCTCTGTGTCTCTGTCTCTGTGTCTCTGTCTTGTGTCTCTGCCTCTGTGTCTCCGTCTCTGTGTCACTGTCTCTATGCCTGTGTCTCTGTGTCTCTGTGTCTGTGTCTCTGTCACCGTCTCTGTGCCTCTGTTTCTATGTCTCCGTCTCTGTGTCTCTGTCTCTGTGTATCTGTCTCTGTGTCTCTGTCTCTGTGCCTCTGTCTCTGTGTAACTGTCCCTGTGTCTCTGTCTCTGTGTCTCTGTCTCTATGTCTCTGTCTCTGTCTCCGTTTCTCTGTCTCTGTGTCTCTGTCTCTGTGTCCCTATCCCTGTGTCTCTGTCCCTGTGTCTCCGTCTCCGTGTCTCTGTCTCCGTCTCTGTGCCTCTGCCTCTGTGTCCCCGTGTCTCCGTCTCTGTCTCTGTGTCTCTGTCTCTGAGGCTTTGCCTCTATGTCCCTGTCTCTGTATCTCTGTCTCTATGTCTCTGTCCCTGTGTCTCTGTCTCTGTGTCTCTGTCTCTGTGTCTCTGTCTCTGTCTCTGTTTCTCTTTCTCTGTGTCTCTGTGTCTCTGTCTCTGTGTCTCTGCCTCTGTGTCTCTGTATCTCTGTCTCTTTGTCTCTGTCTCTGTGTCTCTGGCTCTGTGTCTCCGTCTCTGTGTCTCTGTCTCTGTGTCTCTGTCTCTGTGTCTCTGTATCTGTGTCTCTGTCTCTGTGTCTCTGTCTCTGTGTCTCTGTCTCTGTGTCTCTGTGTCTCTGTCTCTGTCTCTGTCTCTGTCTCTGTCTCTGTCTCTGTCTCTGTCTCTGTCTCTATCGCTGTCTCTGTCTGTATGTCTCTGTATCTCTGTCTCTGTGTCTCTGTCTCTGCGCCGCTGTCTCTACGTCTCTGTGTCTCTGTCTCTGCGCCCCTGTCTCTACGTCTCTGTCCCTGTGTCTCCGTCTCTGTGCCTCTGCCTCGGTGTCTCCGTCTCTGTGTTTCTGTCTCTGTGTCTCTGTCTCCGTCTCTGTGCCTCTGCCTCCGTCTCTGTGTGTCTGTCTCTGTATCTCTGTCTCTGTGTCTCTGTCTCGGTGTCTCTGTCTCTGTGTCTCTGTCTCTGTGTTTCTGTCTCTGTGTCTCTGTCTCTGTGTCTCTGTCTCTGTGTCTCTGTATCTGTGTCTCTGTGTCTGTGTCTCTGTCTCTGTGCCTCTGTCTCTGTGCCCCTGTCTCTACGCCTTTGTCTCTGTGTCTCTGTCTCTGTGTCTCTGTATCTGTGTCTCTGTCTCTGTGCCTCTGTCTCTGTGTCTCTGTGTCTCTGTATCTGTCTCTGTCTCTGTCTCTGTCTCTGTCTCTGTCTCTGTCTCTGTCTCTGTCGCTGTCTCTGTCACTGTCTCTGTGTCTCTGTCTCTGTGTCTCTGTCTCTGAGTCTCTGTCTCTGTGTCCCTGTTTCTGTGCCTCTGTCTCTGTGTCTCTGTCTCTGTGTCCCTATCCCTGTGTCTCTGTCCCTGTGTCTCCGTCTCCGTGTCTCTGTGTCTCTGTCTCTATGTCTCTGCCTCTGTGTCTCTGTATCTCCGTCTCTTTGTCTCTGTCTCTGTGTCTCTGCCTCTGTGTCTCCGTCTCTGTGTCTCTGTCTCTGTGTCCCTGTCGCTGTGTCTCTGTCTCTGAGGCTTTGCCTCTATGTCCCTGTCTCTGTATCTCTGTCTGTATGTCTCTGTCTCTGTCTCTGTGTCTCTGTCTCTGTGTCTCTGTCTCTGTGTCTCTGTCTCTGTGTCTCTGCCCTGTGTCTCTGTCTCTGTGTCTCTGTCTCTGTGTCTCTGTCCCTGTGTCTCTGTCTATTTGTCTCTGTCTCTATGTCTCTGTCTCTGTCTCTGTCTCTGTTTCTCTTTCTCTGTGTCTCTGTGTCTCTGCCTCTATGTCTCTGTATCTCTGTCTCTTTGTCTCTGTCTCTGTGTCTCTGCCTCTGTGCCTCCGTCTCTGTGTTTCTGTCTCTGTGTCTCTGTCTCTGTGCCTCTGCCTCCGTCTCTGTGTGTCTGTCTCTGTATCTCTGTCTCTGTGTCTCTGTCTCGGTGTCTCTGTCTCTGTGTCTCTGTCTCTGTGTTTCTGTCTCTGTGTCTCTGTCTCTGTGTCTCTGTCTCTGTGTCTCTGTATCTGTGTCTCTGTGTCTGTGTCTCTGTCCCTGTGCCTCTGTCTCTGTGCCCCTGTCTCTACGCCTTTGTCTCTGTGTCTCTGTCTCTGTATCTCTGTCTCTGTGTCTCTGTCTCGGTGTCTCTGTCTCTGTGTCTCTGTCTCTGTGTTTCTGTCTCTGTGTCTCTGTCTCTGTGTCTCTGTCTCTGTGTCTCTGTATCTGTGTCTCTGTGTCTGTGTCTCTGTCTCTGTGCCTCTGTCTCTGTGTCTCTGTGTCTCTGTATCTGTCTCTGTCTCTGTCTCTGTCTCTGTCTCTGTCTCTGTCGCTGTCTCTGTCACTGTCTCTGTGTCTCTGTCTCTGTGTCTCTGTCTCTGAGTCTCTGTCTCTGTGTCCCTGTCTCTGTGCCTCTGTCTCTGTGTCTCTGTCTCTGTGTCCCTATCCCTGTGTCTCTGTCCCTGTGTCTCCGTCTCCGTGTCTCTGTGTCTCTGTCTCTATGTCTCTGCCTCTGTGTCTCTGTATCTCCGTCTCTTTGTCTCTGTCTCTGTGTCTCTGCCTCTGTGTCTCCGTCTCTGTGTCTCTGTCTCTGTGTCCCTGTCGCTGTGTCTCTGTCTCTGAGGCTTTGCCTCTATGTCCCTGTCTCTGTATCTCTGTCTGTATGTCTCTGTCTCTGTCTCTGTGTCTCTGTCTCTGTGTCTCTGTCTCTGTGTCTCTGTCTCTGTGTCTCTGTCCCTGTGTCTCTGTCTCTGTGTCTCTGTCTCTGTGTCTCTGTCCCTGTGTCTCTGTCTATTTGTCTCTGTCTCTATGTCTCTGTCTCTGTCTCTGTCTCTGTTTCTCTTTCTCTGTGTCTCTGTGTCTCTGCCTCTATGTCTCTGTATCTCTGTCTCTTTGTCTCTGTCTCTGTGTCTCTGCCTCTGTGCCTCCGTCTCTGTGTTTCTGTCTCTGTGTCTCTGTCTCTGTGCCTCTGCCTCCGTCTCTGTGTGTCTGTCTCTGTATCTCTGTCTCTGTGTCTCTGTCTCGGTGTCTCTGTCTCTGTGTCTCTGTCTCTGTGTTTCTGTCTCTGTGTCTCTGTCTCTGTGTCTCTGTCTCTGTGTCTCTGTATCTGTGTCTCTGTGTCTGTGTCTCTGTCCCTGTGCCTCTGTCTCTGTGCCCCTGTCTCTACGCCTTTGTCTCTGTGTCTCTGTCTCTGTATCTCTGTCTCTGTGTCTCTGTCTCGGTGTCTCTGTCTCTGTGTCTCTGTCTCTGTGTTTCTGTCTCTGTGTCTCTGTCTCTGTGTCTCTGTCTCTGTGTCTCTGTATCTGTGTCTCTGTGTCTGTGTCTCTGTCTCTGTGCCTCTGTCTCTGTGCCCCTGTCTCTACGCCTTTGTCTCTGTATCTCTGTCTCTGTGTCTCTGTCTCTGCGCCGCTGTCTCTACGTCTCTGTGTCTCTGTCTCTGCGCCCCTGTCTCTACGTCTCTGTCCCTGTGTCTCCGTCTCTGTGCCTCTGCCTCGGTGTCTCCGTCTCTGTGTTTCTGTCTCTGTGTCTCTGTCTCCGTCTCTGTGCCTCTGCCTCCGTCTCTGTGTGTCTGTCTCTGTATCTCTGTCTCTGTGTCTCTGTCTCGGTGTCTCTGTCTCTGTGTCTCTGTCTCTGTGTTTCTGTCTCTGTGTCTCTGTCTCTGTGTCTCTGTCTCTGTGTCTCTGTATCTGTGTCTCTGTGTCTGTGTCTCTGTCTCTGTGCCTCTGTCTCTGTGCCCCTGTCTCTACGCCTTTGTCTCTGTGTCTCTGTCTCTGTGTCTCTGTATCTGTGTCTCTGTCTCTGTGCCTCTGTCTCTGTGTCTCTGTGTCTCTGTATCTGTCTCTGTCTCTGTCTCTGTCTCTGTATCTGTATCTGTCTCTGTCTCTGTCTCTGTCTCTGTCTCTGTCTCTGTCGCTGTCTCTGTCACTGTCTCTGTGTCTCTGTCTCTGTGTCTCTGTCTCTGAGTCTCTGTCTCTGTGTCCCTGTCTCTGTGCCTCTGTCTCTGTGTCTCTGTCTCTGTGTCCCTATCCCTGTGTCTCTGTCCCTGTGTCTCCGTCTCCGTGTCTCTGTGTCTCTGTCTCTATGTCTCTGCCTCTGTGTCTCTGTATCTCCGTCTCTTTGTCTCTGTCTCTGTGTCTCTGCCTCTGTGTCTCCGTCTCTGTGTCTCTGTCTCTGTGTCCCTGTCGCTGTGTCTCTGTCTCTGAGGCTTTGCCTCTATGTCCCTGTCTCTGTATCTCTGTCTGTATGTCTCTGTCTCTGTCTCTGTGTCTCTGTCTCTGTGTCTCTGTCTCTGTGTCTCTGTCTCTGTGTCTCTGTCCCTGTGTCTCTGTCTCTGTGTCTCTGTCTCTGTGTCTCTGTCCCTGTGTCTCTGTCTATTTGTCTCTGTCTCTATGTCTCTGTCTCTGTCTCTGTCTCTGTCTCTGTCTCTGTTTCTCTTTCTCTGTGTCTCTGTGTCTCTGTCTCTGTGTCTCTGCCTCTATGTCTCTGTATCTCTGTCTCTTTGTCTCTGTCTCTGTGTCTCTGCCTCTGTGCCTCCGTCTCTGTGTTTCTGTCTCTGTGTCTCTGTCTCTGTGCCTCTGCCTCCGTCTCTGTGTGTCTGTCTCTGTATCTCTGTCTCTGTGTCTCTGTCTCGGTGTCTCTGTCTCTGTGTCTCTGTCTCTGTGTTTCTGTCTCTGTGTCTCTGTCTCTGTGTCTCTGTCTCTGTGTCTCTGTATCTGTGTCTCTGTGTCTGTGTCTCTGTCCCTGTGCCTCTGTCTCTGTGCCCCTGTCTCTACGCCTTTGTCTCTGTGTGTCTGTCTCTGTATCTCTGTCTCTGTGTCTCTGTCTCGGTGTCTCTGTCTCTGTGTCTCTGTCTCTGTGTTTCTGTCTCTGTGTCTCTGTCTCTGTGTCTCTGTCTCTGTGTCTCTGTATCTGTGTCACTGTGTCTGTGTCTCTGTCTCTGTGCCTCTGTCTCTGTGCCCCTGTCTCTACGCCTTTGTCTCTGTGTCTCTGTCTCTGTGTCTCTGTATCTGTGTCTCTGTCTCTGTGCCTCTGTCTCTGTGTCTCTGTGTCTCTGTATCTGTCTCTGTCTCTGTCTCTGTCTCTGTCTCTGTCGCTGTCTCTGTCACTGTCTCTGTGTCTCTGCCTCTGTGTCTCTGTCTCTGAGTCTCTGTCTCTGTGTCCCTGTCTCTGTGCCTCTGTCTCTGTGTCTCTGTCTCTGTGTCCCTATCCCTGTGTCTCTGTCCCTGTGTCTCCGTCTCCGTGTCTCTGTCTCCGTCTCTGTGCCTCTGCCTCTGTGTCCCCGTGTCTCCGTCTCTGTCTCTGTGTCTCTGTCTCTGAGGCTTTGCCTCTATGTCCCTGTCTCTGTATCTCTGTCTCTATGTCTCTGTCCCTGTGTCTCTGTCTCTGTGTCTCTGTCTCTGTGTCTCTGTCTCTGTCTCTGTTTCTCTTTCTCTGTGTCTCTGTGTCTCTGTCTCTGTGTCTCTGCCTCTGTGTCTCTGTATCTCTGTCTCTTTGTCTCCGTCTCTGTGTCTCTGGCTCTGTGTCTCCGTCTCTGTGTCTCTGTCTCTGTGTCTCTGTCTCTGTGTCTCTGTCTCTGTGTCTCTGTATCTGTGTCTCTGTCTCTGTGTCTCTGTCTCTGTGTCTCTGTGTCTCTGTCTCTGTCTCTGTCTCTGTCTCTGTCTCTGTCTCTGTCTCTGTCTCTGTGTCCCTGTCTCTGTGCCTCTGTCTCTGTGTCTCTGTCTCTGTGTCCCTATCCCTGTGTCTCTGTCCCTGTGTCTCCGTCTCCGTGTCTCTGTGTCTCTGTCTCTATGTCTCTGCCTCTGTGTCTCTGTATCTCCGTCTCTTTGTCTCTGTCTCTGTGTCTCTGCCTCTGTGTCTCCGTCTCTGTGTCTCTGTCTCTGTGTCCCTGTCGCTGTGTCTCTGTCTCTGAGGCTTTGCCTCTATGTCCCTGTCTCTGTATCTCTGTCTGTATGTCTCTGTCTCTGTCTCTGTGTCTCTGTCTCTGTGTCTCTGTCTCTGTGTCTCTGTCTCTGTGTCTCTGTCCCTGTGTCTCTGTCTCTGTGTCTCTGTCTCTGTGTCTCTGTCCCTGTGTCTCTGTCTATTTGTCTCTGTCTCTATGTCTCTGTCTCTGTCTCTGTCTCTGTTTCTCTTTCTCTGTGTCTCTGTGTCTCTGTCTCTGTGTCTCTGCCTCTATGTCTCTGTATCTCTGTCTCTTTGTCTCTGTCTCTGTGTCTCTGCCTCTGTGCCTCCGTCTCTGTGTTTCTGTCTCTGTGTCTCTGTCTCTGTGCCTCTGCCTCCGTCTCTGTGTGTCTGTCTCTGTATCTCTGTCTCTGTGTCTCTGTCTCGGTGTCTCTGTCTCTGTGTCTCTGTCTCTGTGTTTCTGTCTCTGTGTCTCTGTCTCTGTGTCTCTGTCTCTGTGTCTCTGTATCTGTGTCTCTGTGTCTGTGTCTCTGTCCCTGTGCCTCTGTCTCTGTGCCCCTGTCTCTACGCCTTTGTCTCTGTGTGCCTGTCTCTGTATCTCTGTCTCTGTGTCTCTGTCTCGGTGTCTCTGTCTCTGTGTCTCTGTCTCTGTGTTTCTGTCTCTGTGTCTCTGTCTCTGTGTCTCTGTCTCTGTGTCTCTGTATCTGTGTCTCTGTGTCTGTGTCTCTGTCTCTGTGCCTCTGTCTCTGTGCCCCTGTCTCTACGCCTTTGTCTCTGTGTCTCTGTCTCTGTGTCTCTGTATCTGTGTCTCTGTCTCTGTGCCCCTGTCTCTGTGTCTCTGTGTCTCTGTATCTGTCTCTGTCTCTGTCTCTGTCTCTGTCTCTGTCTCTGTCGCTGTCTCTGTCACTGTCTCTGTGTCTCTGCCTCTGTGTCTCTGTCTCTGAGTCTCTGTCTCTGTGTCTCTGTCTCGGTGTCTCTGTCTCTGTGTCTCTGTCTCTGTGTTTCTGTCTCTGTGTCTCTGGCTCTGTGTCTCCGTCTCTGTGTCGCTGTCTCTGTGTCTCTGTCTCTGTGTCTCTGTCTCTGAGTCTCTGTCTCTGTGTCCCTGTCTCTGTGCCTCTGTCCCTGTGTCTCCGTCTCTGTGTCTCTGTCTCCGTCTCTGTGCCTCTGCCTCGGTGTCTCCGTCTCTGTGTTTCTGTCTCTGTGTCTCTGTCTCTGTGCCTCTGCCTCCGTCTCTGTGTCTCTGTCTCTGTGTCTCTGTCTCTGTCTCTGTTTCTCTTTCTCTGTGTCTCTGTGTCTCTGTCTCTATGTCTCTGCCTCTGTGTCTCTGTATCTCTGTCTCTTTGTCTCTGTCTCTGTGTCTCTGCCTCTGTATCTCTGTCTCTATGTCTCTGTCCCTGTGTCTCTGTCTCTGTGTCTCTGTCTCTGTGTCTCTGTCTCTGTGTCTCTGTCTCTGTCTCTGTCTCTCTTTCTCTGTGTCTCTGTGTCTCTGTCTCTGTGTCTCTGTCTCTGTGTCTCTGTGTCTCTGTCTCTGTCTCTGTCTCCGTCTCTGTCTCTGTCTCTATCGCTATCTCTGTCACTGTCTCTGTGTCTCTGTCTCTGTGTCTCTGTCTCTGAGTCTCTGTCTCTGTGTCCCTGTCTCTGTGTCTCTGTCCCTGTGGCTCTGTCTCTGTGTATCTGTCTCTCTGCCTCTATGTCTCTGTGTCTCTGCCTCCGTGTCTCTGTCTCTCTGTCTCTGCCGCTCTCTCTCTCTGTGTCTCTTACTCTGTGTCCCTGTCTCTGTGTCTATGCCTCTGTCCGTGTGTCTCTGTGCCTGTGTCTCCGCCTCTGTGTGTCGGTCTCTGTGTCTCTGCCTCTGTGTCTCGGTCTCTGTGTCTCGGTCTCTATGTCTCTGTATCTCTGTATCTCTGTCTCTGTGTCTCTCTCTCTGTCTCTGTCTCTATCTCTGTCTCTGTCTCTGTCTCTGTTTCTCCTTCTCTGTGTCTCTGTTTCTGTGTCTCTGTCCCTGAGTCTCCGTCTCTGTGTCTCTCTGTCTCTCCGTGTCTCTGTCGGCGTTATCTGTCTCTGTGTCTCTGTCTCAGCGTCTCTGTCCATGTGTGTCCGTCTCTGTGTCTCTGTCTCTCTCTCTCTCTGTGTCCCTGTCTCCGTGTCTCTGCCTCCGTGTCTCTGTCTCTGTGTCTCTGTCTCCGTCCCCTTGTCTCTGTCTCTGTGTCTGTGTCTCTGTGTCTCCGTCTCTGTGCCTCTGTCTCTGTCTCTGAGTCTCTGTCTCGGTGTCTCTGTCTCTATGTCTCTGTCTCTGTCTCTGTTTCTCTATCTCTGTCTCTGTCTCTGTGTCTATGCCCCTGTGTCTCTGTATCTCTGTCTCTGTGTCTCTGTCTCTGTGTCTCTGTCTCTGTGTCTCTGTCTTGTGTCTCTGCCTCTGTGTCTCCGTCTCTGTGTCACTGTCTCTATGCCTGTGTCTCTGTGTCTCTGTGTCTGTGTCTCTGTCACCGTCTCTGTGCCTCTGTTTCTATGTCTCCGTCTCTGTGTCTCTGTCTCTGTGTATCTGTCTCTGTGTCTCTGTCTCTGTGCCTCTGTCTCTGTGTAACTGTCCCTGTGTCTCTGTCTCTGTGTCTCTGTCTCTATGTCTCTGTCTCTGTCTCCGTTTCTCTGTCTCTGTGTCTCTGTCTCTGTGTCTCTGTCTCGGTGTCTCTGTCTCTATGTCTCTGTCTCTGTCTCTGTTTCTCATTCTCTGTATCTGTCTCTGTGTCTATGGCCCTGTGTCTCTGTATCTCTGTCTCTGTGTCTCTGTCTCTGTGTCTCTGTCTCTGTGTCTCTGTCTTGTGTCTCTGTCTCTGTGTCTCCGTCTCTGTGTCACTGTCTCTATGCCTGTGTCTCTGTGTCTCTGTGTCTGTGTCTCTGTCACCGTCTCTGTGCCTCTGTTTCTATGTCTCTGTCTCTGTGTCTCTGTCTCTCTGTCCCTGTCTCTGTGTCTCTGTCACTCTGTCTCTGTCTCTGTGTCTCTGTCTCTGTGTCTCTGTCTCTGTATCTCTGTCTCTGTGTCTCTGTCTCCGTCCCCTTGTCTCTGTCTCTGTGTCTGTGTCTCTGTGTCTCCGTCTCTGTGCCTCTGTCTCTGTCTCTGAGTCTCTGCCTCGGTGTCTCTGTCTCTATGTCTCTGTCTCTGTCTCTGTTTCTCTATCTCTGTCTCTGTCTCTGTGTCTATGCCCCTGTGTCTCTGTATCTCTGTCTCTGTGTCTCTGTCTCTGTGTCTCTGTCTCTGTGTCTCTGTCTTGTGTCTCTGCCTCTGTGTCTCCGTCTCTGTGTCACTGTCTCTATGCCTGTGTCTCTGTGTCTCTGTGTCTGTGTCTCTGTCACCGTCTCTGTGCCTCTGTTTCTATGTCTCCGTCTCTGTGTCTCTGTCTCTGTGTATCTGTCTCTGTGTCTCTGTCTCTGTGCCTCTGTCTCTGTGTAACTGTCCCTGTGTCTCTGTCTCTGTGTCTCTGTCTCTATGTCTCTGTCTCTGTCTCCGTTTCTCTGTCTCTGTGTCTCTGTCTCTGTGTCTCTGTCTCGGTGTCTCTGTCTCTATGTCTCTGTCTCTGTCTCTGTTTCTCATTCTCTGTCTCTGTCTCTGTGTCTATGGCCCTGTGTCTCTGTATCTCTGTCTCTGTGTCTCTGTCTCTGTGTCTCTGTCCCTGTGTCTCTGTCTTGTGTCTCTGTCTCTGTGTCTCCGTCTCTGTGTCACTGTCTCTATGCCTGTGTCTCTGTGTCTCTGTGTCTGTGTCTCTGTCACCGTCTCTGTGCCTCTGTTTCTATGTCTCTGTCTCTGTGTCTCTGTCTCTCTGTCCCTGTCTCTGTGTCTCTGTCACTCTGTCTCTGTCTCTGTGTCTCTGTCTCTGTCTCTGTCTCCGTCTCTGTCTCTGTCTCTATCGCTGTCTCTGTCACTGTCTCTGTGTCTCTGTCTCTGTGTCTCTGTCTCTGAGTCTCTGTCTCTGTGTCCCTGTCTCTGTGTCTCTGTCCCTGTGTCTGCGTCTTTGTGTCTCTGTCTCTGTCTGTGTGTGTGCGTCTTTCTCTCTGTCCCTGTGTGTGTATCTCTCTCTCTGTGTCTCTGTCTCGGTGTCTCTGTCCCTGTGTCTCCACCTGTGTGTCACTGTCTCTGTGTCTCCGTCCCCGTGTCTCCGTCTCTGTGTATCTGCCTCTGTGTACCTGTCTCTGTCTCTGTCCCTGTTTCTCCTTCTCTGTGTCTCTGTCTCTGTGTCTCTGTCCCTGTGTCTCTGTCTCTGTGTCTCTGTCTCTATGTCTCTGTCTCTGTCTCCGTTTCTCTTTCCCTGTGTCTCTGTCTCTGTGTCTCTGTCCCTGTGTCTCCGTCTTCTTGTCTCTGTCCCTGTGTCTCCGTCTCTGTGTCACTGTGTCTATGTCTGTGTCTCTGTGTCTCTGTGTCTGTGTCTCTGTCTCTGTCTCTGTCTCTGTCTCTGTCTCTGTGTCTCTGTCTCTGTGTCTCTGTCCCTGTGTCTCTGTCTCTGTCTCTGTCTCTGTGTCTCTGTCTCTGAGTCTCTGTCTGTATGTCCCAGTGTCTGTGTATCTGTCCCGATGTCTCTGTCTCTGTGTCTCTGTCCCTGTGGCTCTGTCTCTGTGTATCTGTCTCTCTGTCTCTATGTCTCTGTGTCTCTGCCTCCGTGTCTCTGTCTCTCTGTCTCTGCCGCTCTCTCTCTCTGTGTCTCTTACTCTGTGTCCCTGTGTCTGTGTCTATGCCTCTGTCCGTGTGTCTCTGTACCTGTGTCTCCGTCTCTGTGTGTCGGTCTCTGTGTCTCTGCCTCTGTGTCTCGGTCTCTGTGTCTCGGTCTCTATGTCTCTGTATCTCTGTATCTCTGTCTCTGTGTCTCTCTCTCTGTCTCTGTCTCTATCTCTGTCTCTGTCTCTGTCTCTGTTTCTCCTTCTCTGTGTCTCTGTTTCTGTGTCTCTGTCCCTGTGTCTCCGTCTCTGTGTCTCTCTGTCTCTCCGTGTCTCTGTCGGCGTTATCTGTCTCTGTGTCTCTGTCTCAGCGTCTCTGTCCATGTGTGTCCGTCTCTGTGTCTCTGTCTCTCTCTCTCTCTGTGTCCCTGTCTCCGTGTCTCTGCCTCCGTGTCTCTGTCTCTGTGTCTCTGTCTCCGTCCCCTTGTCTCTGTCTCTGTGTCTGTGTCTCTGTGTCTCCGTCTCTGTGCCTCTGTCTCTGTCTCTGAGTCTCTGTCTCGGTGTCTCTGTCTCTATGTCTCTGTCTCTGTCTCTGTTTCTCTATCTCTGTCTCTGTCTCTGTGTCTATGCCCCTGTGTCTCTGTATCTCTGTCTCTGTGTCTCTGTCTCTGTGTCTCTGTCTCTGTGTCTCTGTCTTGTGTCTCTGCCTCTGTGTCTCCGTCTCTGTGTCACTGTCTGTATGCCTGTGTCTCTGTGTCTCTGTGTCTGTGTCTCTGTCACCGTCTCTGTGCCTCTGTTTCTATGTCTCCGTCTCTGTGTCTCTGTCTCTGTGTATCTGTCTCTGTGTCTCTGTCTCTGTGCCTCTGTCTCTGTGTAACTGTCCCTGTGTCTCTGTCTCTGTGTCTCTGTCTCTATGTCTCTGTCTCTGTCTCCGTTTCTCTGTCTCTGTGTCTCTGTCTCTGTGTCTCTGTCTCGGTGTCTCTGTCTCTATGTCTCTGTCTCTGTCTCTGTTTCTCATTCTCTGTCTCTGTCTCTGTGTCTATGGCCCTGTGTCTCTGTATCTCTGTCTCTGTGTCTCTGTCTCTGTGTCTCTGTCTCTGTGTCTCTGTCTTGTGTCTCTGTCTCTGTGTCTCCGTCTCTGTGTCACTGTCTCTATGCCTGTGTCTCTGTGTCTCTGTGTCTGTGTCTCTGTCACCGTCTCTGTGCCTCTGTTTCTATGTCTCTGTCTCTGTGTCTCTGTCTCTCTGTCCCTGTCTCTGTGTCTCTGTCACTCTGTCTCTGTCTCTGTGTCTCTGTCTCTGTGTCTCTGTCTCTGTATCTCTGTCTCTGTGTCCCTGTCTCTGTATCTCTGTCTCTATGTCTCTGTCTCTGTGTCTCTGTATCTGTGTCTCTGTCTCTGTGTCTCTGTCTCTGTGTCTCTGTGTCTCTGTCTCTGTCTCTGTCTCTGTCTCTGTCTCTGTCTCTATCGCTGTCTCTGTCTGTATGTCTCTGTATCTCTGTCTCTGTGTCTCTGTCTCTGCGCCGCTGTCTCTACGTCTCTGTGTCTCTGTCTCTGCGCCCCTGTCTCTACGTCTCTGTCCCTGTGTCTCCGTCTCTGGGTCTCTGTCTCTGTGTCTCTGTCTTGTGTCTCTGTCTCTGTGTCTCCGTCTCTGTGTCACTGTCTCTATGCCTGTGTCTCTGTGTCTCTGTGTCTGTGTCTCTGTCACCGTCTCTGTGCCTCTGTTTCTATGTCTCTGTCTCTGTGTCTCTGTCTCTGTGTCTCTGTCTCTGTGTCTCTGTCTCTGTGTCTCTGTCTCTGTGTCTCTGTCTCTGTGTCTCTGTCTCTGTGTCTCTGTCTCTGTGTCTCTGTCTCTGTGTCTCTGTCTCTGTGTCTCTGTCTCTGTGTCTCTGTCGCTGTGTCTCTGTCGCTGTGTCTCTGTCTCTGTGTCTCTGTCTCTGTGTCTCTGTCTCTGTGTCTCTGTCTCTGTGTCTCTGTCTCTGTCTCTCTGTCTCTGTGTCTCTGTCTCTGTGTCTCTGTCTCTGTGTCTCTGTCTCTGTGTCTCTGTCTCTGTGTCTCTGTCTCTGTGTCTCTGTCTCTGTGTCTCTGTCTCTGTGTCTCTGTCTCTGTGTCTCTGTCTCTGTGTCTCTGTCTCTGTGTGTCTGTCTCTGTGTCTCTGTCTCTGTCTCTCTGTCTCTGTCTCTGTTTCTCTGTCTCTGTGTCTCTGTCTCTGTGTCTCTGTCTCTGTGTCTCTGTCTCTGTGTCTCTGTCTCTGTGTCTCTGTCTCTGTGTCTCTGTCTCTGTGTCTCCGTCTCCGTGTCTCTGTCTCTGTGTCTCTGTCTCTGTGTCTCTGTCTCTGTGTTTCTGTCTCTGTGTCTCTGTCTCGGTGTCTCTGTCTCTGTGTCTCTGTCTCTGTCTATGTCTCTGTGTCTCTGTCTCTGAGTCGTTGTCTCTATGTCCCTGTCTCTGTGTCTCTGTCTGTATGTCTCTGTATCTCTGTCTCTGTGTCCCTGTCTCTGCGCCCCTGTCTCTACGTCTCTGTGTCTCTGTCTCTGCGCCCCTGTCTCTACGTCTCTGTCCCTGTGTCTCCTTCTCTGTGTCTCTGTCTCTGTGTCTATGTCTCTTTGTCTCTGTCCCTGTGTCACAGTCCCTGTGTCTCTGTCTCTGTGTCTCTGTCTCTGTGTCTCTGTCTCTGTGTCTGTGTCCCTGTGTCTCTGTCTCTGTGTCTCTGTCTCTGTGCCTCTGTCTCTGTGTCTCTGCCTCTGTGTCTCTGCCTCTGTGTCTCTGTATCTCTGTCTCTTTGTCTCTGTCTCTGTGTCTCTGCCTCTGTGTCTCCGTCTCTGTGTCTCTGTCTCTGTGTCTCTGTCTCTGTGTCTCTGTCTCTGTGTCTCTGTATCTGTGTCTCTGTCTCTGTGTCTCTGTGTCTCTGTCTCTGTCTCTGTCTCTGTCTCTGTCTCTGTCTCTGTCTCTGTCTCTGTCTCTATCGCTGTCTCTGTCTGTATGTCTCTGTATCTCTGTCTCTGTGTCTCTGTCCCTGCGCCGCTGTCTCTACGTCTCTGTGTCTCTGTCTCTGCGCCCCTGTCTCTACGTCTCTGTCCCTGTGTCTCCGTCTCTATGCCTCTGCCTCGGTGTCTCCGTGTCTGTGTTTCTGTCTCTGTGTCTCTGCCTCTGTGCCTCTGTCTCCGTCTCTGTGCCTCTGCCTCCGTCTCTGTGTCTCTGTCTCTGTTTCTCTGTCTCTGTGTCTCTGTATCTGTGTCTCTGTATCTGTGTCTCTGTATCTGTGTCTCTGTCTCTGTGCCTCTGTCTCTGTGCCCCTGTCTCTACGCCTTTGTCTCTGTGTCTCTGTCTCTGTCTCTGTCTCTGTCTCTGTCTCTGTCTCTGTCGCTGTCTCTGTGTCTCTGTCTCTGTGTCTCTGTCTCTGAGTCTCTGTCTCTGTGTCCCTGTCTCTGTGCCTCTGTCCCTGTGTCTCCGTCTCTGTGTCTCTGTCTCCGTCTCTGTGCCTCTGCCTCGGTGTCTCCGTCTCTGTGTTTCTGTCTCTGTGTCTCTGTCTCTGTGCCTCTGCCTCCGTCTCTGTGTCTCTGTCTCTGAGTCTCTGTCTCTGTGTCCCTGTCTCTGCGCCCCTGTCTCTACGTCTCTGTGTCTCTGTCTCTGCGCCCCTGTCTCTACGTCTCTGTCCCTGTGTCTCCTTCTCTGTGTCTCTGTCTCTGTGTCTATGTCTCTTTGTCTCTGTCCCTGCGTCACAGTCCCTGTGTCTCTGTCTCTCTGTCTCTGTGTCTGTGTCCCTGTGTCTCTGTCTCTGTGTCTCTGTCTCTGTGCCTCTGTCTCTGTGTCTCTGCCTCTGTGTCTCTGCCTCTGTGTCTCTGTATCTCTGTCTCTTTGTCTCTGTCTCTGTGTCTCTGCCTCTGTGTCTCCGTCTTTGTGTCACTGTCTCTGTGTCTCTGTCTCTTTGTCTCTGTCTCTGTGTCTCTGTATCTGTGTCTCTGTCTCTGTGTCTCTGTCTCTGTGTCTCTGTGTCTCTGTCTCTGTCTCTGTCTCTGTCTCTGTCTCTGTCTCTGTCTCTGTCTCTGTCTCTGTCTCTATCGCTGTCTCTGTCTGTATGTCTCTGTATCTCTGTCTCTGTGTCTCCGTCCCTGCGCCGCTGTCTCTACGTCTCTGTGTCTCTGTCTCTGCGCCCCTGTCTCTACGTCTCTGTCCCTGTGTCTCCGTCTCTGTGCCTCTGCCTCGGTGTCTCCGTCTCTGTGTTTCTGTCTCTGTGTCTCTGCCTCTGTGCCTCTGTCTCCGTCTCTGTGCCCCTGCCTCCGTCTCTGTGTCTCTGTCTCTGTTTCTCTGTCTCTGTGTCTCTGTCTCTGTGTCTCTGTATCTGTGTCTCTGTATCTGTGTCTCTGTATCTGTGTCTCTGTCTCTGTGCCTCTGTCTCTGTGCCCCTGTCTCTACGCCTTTGTCTCTGTGTCTCTGTCTCTGTCTCTGTCTCTGTCTCTGTCGCTGTCTCTGTGTCTCTGTCTCTGTGTCTCTGTCTCTGAGTCTCTGTCTCTGTGTCCCTGTCTCTGTGCCTCTGTCCCTGTGTCTCCGTCTCTGTGTCTCTGTCTCCGTCTCTGTGCCTCTGCCTCGGTGTCTCCGTCTCTGTGTTTCTGTCTCTGTGTCTCTGTCTCTGTGCCTCTGCCTCCGTCTCTGTGTCTCTGTCTCTGTGTCTCTGTCTCTGAGTCTCTGTCTCTGTGTCCCTGTCTCTGTGCCTCTGTCCCTGTGTCCCCGTCTCTGCGTCTCTGTCTCTGTGTCTCTGTCTCTGAGGCTTTGCCTCTATGTCCCTGTCTCTTTGTCTCTGTCTCTGTGTCTCTGCCTCTGTGTCTCCGTCTCTGTGTCTCTGTCTCTGTGTCTCTGTCTCTGTGTCTCTGTCTCTGTGTCTCTGTATCTGTGTCTCTGTCTCTGTGTCTCTGTCTCTGTGTCTCTGTGTCTCTGTCTCTGTCTCTGTCTCTGTCTCTGTCTCTGTCTCTGTCTCTGTCGCTGTCTCTGTGTCTCTGTCTCTGTGTCTCTGTCTCTGAGTCTCTGTCTCTGTGTCCCTGTCTCTGTGCCTCTGTCCCTGTGTCTCCGTCTCTGTGTCTCTGTCTCCGTCTCTGTGCCTCTGCCTCGGTGTCTCCGTCTCTGTGTTTCTGTCTCTGTGTCTCTGTCTCTGTGCCTCTGCCTCCGTCTCTGTGTCTCTGTCTCTGAGTCTCTGTCTCTGTGTCCCTGTCTCTGCGCCCCTGTCTCTACGTCTCTGTGTCTCTGTCTCTGCGCCCCTGTCTCTACGTCTCTGTCCCTGTGTCTCCTTCTCTGTGTCTCTGTCTCTGTGTCTATGTCTCTTTGTCTCTGTCCCTGTGTCACAGTCCCTGTGTCTCTGTCTCTCTGTCTCTGTGTCTGTGTCCCTGTGTCTCTGTCTCTGTGTCTCTGTCTCTGTGCCTCTGTCTCTGTGTCTCTGCCTCTGTGTCTCTGCCTCTGTGTCTCTGTATCTCTGTCTCTTTGTCTCTGTCTCTGTGTCTCTGCCTCTGTGTCTCCGTCTCTGTGTCACTGTCTCTGTGTCTCTGTCTCTGTGTCTCTGTCTCTGTGTCTCTGTATCTGTGTCTCTGTCTCTGTGTCTCTGTCTCTGTGTCTCTGTATCTGTGTCTCTGTATCTGTGTCTCTGTATCTGTGTCTCTGTCTCTGTGCCTCTGTCTCTGTGCCCCTGTCTCTACGCCTTTGTCTCTGTGTCTCTGTCTCTGTCTCTGTCTCTGTCTCTGTCTCTGTCTCTGTCTCTGTCTCTGTCGCTGTCTCTGTGTCTCTGTCTCTGTGTCTCTGTCTCTGAGTCTCTGTCTCTGTGTCCCTGTCTCTGTGCCTCTGTCCCTGTGTCTCCGTCTCTGTGTCTCTGTCTCCGTCTCTGTGCCTCTGCCTCGGTGTCTCCGTCTCTGTGTTTCTGTCTCTGTGTCTCTGTCTCTGTGCCTCTGCCTCCGTCTCTGTGTCTCTGTCTCTGTGTCTCTGTCTCTGAGTCTCTGTCTCTGTGTCCCTGTCTCTGTGCCTCTGTCCCTGTGTCCCCGTCTCTGCGTCTCTGTCTCTGTGTCTCTGTCTCTGAGGCTTTGCCTCTATGTCCCTGTCTCTTTGTCTCTGTCTCTGTGTCTCTGCCTCTGTGTCTCCGTCTCTGTGTCTCTGTCTCTGTGTCTCTGTCTCTGTGTCTCTGTCTCTGTGTCTCTGTATCTGTGTCTCTGTCTCTGTGTCTCTGCCTCTGTGTCTCTGTGTCTCTGTCTCTGTCTCTGTCTCTGTCTCTGTCTCTGTCTCTGTCTCTGTCTCTATCGCTGTCTCTGTCTGTATGTCTCTGTATCTCTGTCTCTGTGTCTCTGTCCCTGCGCCGCTGTCTCTACGTCTCTGTGTCTCTGTCTCTGCGCCCCTGTCTCTACGTCTCTGTCCCTGTGTCTCCGTCTCTGTGCCTCTGCCTCGGTGTCTCCGTCTCTGTGTTTCCGTCTCTGTGTCTCTGCCTCTGTGCCTCTGTCTCCGTCTCTGTGCCTCTGCCTCCGTCTCTGTGTCTCTGTCTCTGTTTCTCTGTCTCTGTGTCTCTGTCTCTGTGTCTCTGTATCTGTGTCTCTGTATCTGTGTCTCTGTCTCTGTGTCTCTGTCTCTGTGTCTCTGTCTCTGTGTCTCTGTATCTGTGTCTCTGTCTCTGTGTCTCTGTGTCTCTGTCTCTGTCTCTGTCTCTGTCTCTGTCTCTGTCTCTGTCTCTGTCTCTGTCTCTGTCTCTATCGCTGTCTCTGTCTGTATGTCTCTGTATCTCTGTCTCTGTGTCTCTGTCCCTGCGCCGCTGTCTCTACGTCTCTGTGTCTCTGTCTCTGCGCCCCTGTCTCTACGTCTCTGTCCCTGTGTCTCCGTCTCTATGCCTCTGCCTCGGTGTCTCCGTCTCTGTGTTTCTGTCTCTGTGTCTCTGCCTCTGTGCCTCTGTCTCCGTCTCTGTGCCTCTGCCTCCGTCTCTGTGTCTCTGTCTCTGTTTCTCTGTCTCTGTGTCTCTGTCTCTGTGTCTCTGTATCTGTGTCTCTGTATCTGTGTCTCTGTATCTGTGTCTCTGTCTCTGTGCCTCTGTCTCTGTGCCCCTGTCTCTACGCCTTTGTCTCTGTGTCTCTGTCTCTGTCTCTGTCTCTGTCTCTGTCTCTGTCTCTGTCTCTGTCGCTGTCTCTGTGTCTCTGTCTCTGTGTCTCTGTCTCTGAGTCTCTGTCTCTGTGTCCCTGTCTCTGTGCCTCTGTCCCTGTGTCTCCGTCTCTGTGTCTCTGTCTCCGTCTCTGTGCCTCTGCCTCGGTGTCTCCGTCTCTGTGTTTCTGTCTCTGTGTCTCTGTCTCTGTGCCTCTGCCTCCGTCTCTGTGTCTCTGTCTCTGAGTCTCTGTCTCTGTGTCCCTGTCTCTGCGCCCCTGTCTCTACGTCTCTGTGTCTCTGTCTCTGCGCCCCTGTCTCTACGTCTCTGTCCCTGTGTCTCCTTCTCTGTGTCTCTGTCTCTGTGTCTATGTCTCTTTGTCTCTGTCCCTGTGTCACAGTCCCTGTGTCTCTGTCTCTCTGTCTCTGTGTCTGTGTCCCTGTGTCTCTGTCTCTGTGTCTCTGTCTCTGTGCCTCTGTCTCTGTGTCTCTGCCTCTGTGTCTCTGCCTCTGTGTCTCTGTATCTCTGTCTCTTTGTCTCTGTCTCTGTGTCTCTGCCTCTGTGTCTCCGTCTCTGTGTCACTGTCTCTGTGTCTCTGTCTCTGTGTCTCTGTCTCTGTGTCTCTGTATCTGTGTCTCTGTCTCTGTGTCTCTGTCTCTGTGTCTCTGTATCTGTGTCTCTGTATCTGTGTCTCTGTATCTGTGTCTCTGTCTCTGTGCCTCTGTCTCTGTGCCCCTGTCTCTACGCCTTTGTCTCTGTGTCTCTGTCTCTGTCTCTGTCTCTGTCTCTGTCTCTGTCTCTGTCTCTGTCTCTGTCGCTGTCTCTGTGTCTCTGTCTCTGTGTCTCTGTCTCTGAGTCTCTGTCTCTGTGTCCCTGTCTCTGTGCCTCTGTCCCTGTGTCTCCGTCTCTGTGTCTCTGTCTCCGTCTCTGTGCCTCTGCCTCGGTGTCTCCGTCTCTGTGTTTCTGTCTCTGTGTCTCTGTCTCTGTGCCTCTGCCTCCGTCTCTGTGTCTCTGTCTCTGTGTCTCTGTCTCTGAGTCTCTGTCTCTGTGTCCCTGTCTCTGTGCCTCTGTCCCTGTGTCCCCGTCTCTGCGTCTCTGTCTCTGTGTCTCTGTCTCTGAGGCTTTGCCTCTATGTCCCTGTCTCTTTGTCTCTGTCTCTGTGTCTCTGCCTCTGTGTCTCCGTCTCTGTGTCTCTGTCTCTGTGTCTCTGTCTCTGTGTCTCTGTCTCTGTGTCTCTGTATCTGTGTCTCTGTCTCTGTGTCTCTGCCTCTGTGTCTCTGTGTCTCTGTCTCTGTCTCTGTCTCTGTCTCTGTCTCTGTCTCTGTCTCTGTCTCTATCGCTGTCTCTGTCTGTATGTCTCTGTATCTCTGTCTCTGTGTCTCTGTCCCTGCGCCGCTGTCTCTACGTCTCTGTGTCTCTGTCTCTGCGCCCCTGTCTCTACGTCTCTGTCCCTGTGTCTCCGTCTCTGTGCCTCTGCCTCGGTGTCTCCGTCTCTGTGTTTCCGTCTCTGTGTCTCTGCCTCTGTGCCTCTGTCTCCGTCTCTGTGCCTCTGCCTCCGTCTCTGTGTCTCTGTCTCTGTTTCTCTGTCTCTGTGTCTCTGTCTCTGTGTCTCTGTATCTGTGTCTCTGTATCTGTGTCTCTGTCTCTGTGTCTCTGTCTCTGTGTCTCTGTCTCTGTGTCTCTGTATCTGTGTCTCTGTCTCTGTGTCTCTGTGTCTCTGTCTCTGTCTCTGTCTCTGTCTCTGTCTCTGTCTCTGTCTCTGTCTCTGTCTCTGTCTCTATCGCTGTCTCTGTCTGTATGTCTCTGTATCTCTGTCTCTGTGTCTCTGTCCCTGCGCCGCTGTCTCTACGTCTCTGTGTCTCTGTCTCTGCGCCCCTGTCTCTACGTCTCTGTCCCTGTGTCTCCGTCTCTATGCCTCTGCCTCGGTGTCTCCGTCTCTGTGTTTCTGTCTCTGTGTCTCTGCCTCTGTGCCTCTGTCTCCGTCTCTGTGCCTCTGCCTCCGTCTCTGTGTCTCTGTCTCTGTTTCTCTGTCTCTGTGTCTCTGTCTCTGTGTCTCTGTATCTGTGTCTCTGTATCTGTGTCTCTGTATCTGTGTCTCTGTCTCTGTGCCTCTGTCTCTGTGCCCCTGTCTCTACGCCTTTGTCTCTGTGTCTCTGTCTCTGTCTCTGTCTCTGTCTCTGTCTCTGTCTCTGTCGCTGTCTCTGTGTCTCTGTCTCTGTGTCTCTGTCTCTGAGTCTCTGTCTCTGTGTCCCTGTCTCTGTGCCTCTGTCCCTGTGTCTCCGTCTCTGTGTCTCTGTCTCCGTCTCTGTGCCTCTGCCTCGGTGTCTCCGTCTCTGTGTTTCTGTCTCTGTGTCTCTGTCTCTGTGCCTCTGCCTCCGTCTCTGTGTCTCTGTCTCTGAGTCTCTGTCTCTGTGTCCCTGTCTCTGCGCCCCTGTCTCTACGTCTCTGTGTCTCTGTCTCTGCGCCCCTGTCTCTACGTCTCTGTCCCTGTGTCTCCTTCTCTGTGTCTCTGTCTCTGTGTCTATGTCTCTTTGTCTCTGTCCCTGTGTCACAGTCCCTGTGTCTCTGTCTCTCTGTCTCTGTGTCTGTGTCCCTGTGTCTCTGTCTCTGTGTCTCTGTCTCTGTGCCTCTGTCTCTGTGTCTCTGCCTCTGTGTCTCTGCCTCTGTGTCTCTGTATCTCTGTCTCTTTGTCTCTGTCTCTGTGTCTCTGCCTCTGTGTCTCCGTCTTTGTGTCACTGTCTCTGTGTCTCTGTCTCTGTGTCTCTGTCTCTGTGTCTCTGTATCTGTGTCTCTGTCTCTGTGTCTCTGTCTCTGTGTCTCTGTGTCTCTGTCTCTGTCTCTGTCTCTGTCTCTGTCTCTGTCTCTGTCTCTGTCTCTATCACTGTCTCTGTCTGTATGTCTCTGTATCTCTGTCTCTGTGTCTCCGTCCCTGCGCCGCTGTCTCTACGTCTCTGTGTCTCTGTCTCTGCGCCCCTGTCTCTACGTCTCTGTCCCTGTGTCTCCGTCTCTGTGCCTCTGCCTCGGTGTCTCCGTCTCTGTGTTTCTGTCTCTGTGTCTCTGCCTCTGTGCCTCTGTCTCCGTCTCTGTGCCCCTGCCTCCGTCTCTGTGTCTCTGTCCCTGTTTCTCTGTCTCTGTGTCTCTGTCTCTGTGTCTCTGTATCTGTGTCTCTGTATCTGTGTCTCTGTATCTGTGTCTCTGTCTCTGTGCCTCTGTCTCTGTGCCCCTGTCTCTACGCCTTTGTCTCTGTGTCTCTGTCTCTGTCTCTGTCTCTGTCTCTGTCTCTGTCTCTGTCTCTGTCTCTGTCGCTGTCTCTGTGTCTCTGTCTCTGTGTCTCTGTCTCTGAGTCTCTGTCTCTGTGTCCCTGTCTCTGTGCCTCTGTCCCTGTGTCTCCGTCTCTGTGTCTCTGTCTCCGTCTCTGTGCCTCTGCCTCGGTGTCTCCGTCTCTGTGTTTCTGTCTCTGTGTCTCTGTCTCTGTGCCTCTGCCTCCGTCTCTGTGTCTCTGTCTCTGTGTCTCTGTCTCTGAGTCTCTGTCTCTGTGTCCCTGTCTCTGTGCCTCTGTCCCTGTGTCCCCGTCTCTGCGTCTCTGTCTCTGTGTCTCTGTCTCTGAGGCTTTGCCTCTATGTCCCTGTCTCTTTGTCTCTGTCTCTGTGTCTCTGCCTCTGTGTCTCCGTCTCTGTGTCTCTGTCTCTGTGTCTCTGTCTCTGTGTCTCTGTCTCTGTGTCTCTGTATCTGTGTCTCTGTCTCTGTGTCTCTGTCTCTGTGTCTCTGTGTCTCTGTCTCTGTCTCTGTCTCTGTCTCTGTCTCTGTCTCTGTCGCTGTCTCTGTGTCTCTGTCTCTGTGTCTCTGTCTCTGAGTCTCTGTCTCTGTGTCCCTGTCTCTGTGCCTCTGTCCCTGTGTCTCCGTCTCTGTGTCTCTGTCTCCGTCTCTGTGCCTCTGCCTCGGTGTCTCCGTCTCTGTGTTTCTGTCTCTGTGTCTCTGTCTCTGTGCCTCTGCCTCCGTCTCTGTGTCTCTGTCTCTGAGTCTCTGTCTCTGTGTCCCTGTCTCTGCGCCCCTGTCTCTACGTCTCTGTGTCTCTGTCTCTGCGCCCCTGTCTCTACGTCTCTGTCCCTGTGTCTCCTTCTCTGTGTCTCTGTCTCTGTGTCTATGTCTCTTTGTCTCTGTCCCTGTGTCACAGTCCCTGTGTCTCTGTCTCTCTGTCTCTGTGTCTGTGTCCCTGTGTCTCTGTCTCTGTGTCTCTGTCTCTGTGCCTCTGTCTCTGTGTCTCTGCCTCTGTGTCTCTGCCTCTGTGTCTCTGTATCTCTGTCTCTTTGTCTCTGTCTCTGTGTCTCTGCCTCTGTGTCTCCGTCTCTGTGTCACTGTCTCTGTGTCTCTGTCTCTGTGTCTCTGTCTCTGTGTCTCTGTATCTGTGTCTCTGTCTCTGTGTCTCTGTCTCTGTGTCTCTGTGTCTCTGTCTCTGTCTCTGTCTCTGTCTCTGTCTCTGTCTCTGTCTCTGTCTCTATCGCTGTCTCTGTCTGTATGTCTCTGTATCTCTGTCTCTGTGTCTCCGTCCCTGCGCCGCTGTCTCTACGTCTCTGTGTCTCTGTCTCTGCGCCCCTGTCTCTACGTCTCTGTCCCTGTGTCTCCGTCTCTGTGCCTCTGCCTCGGTGTCTCCGTCTCTGTGTTTCTGTCTCTGTGTCTCTGCCTCTGTGCCTCTGTCTCCGTCTCTGTGCCCCTGCCTCCGTCTCTGTGTCTCTGTCTCTGTTTCTCTGTCTCTGTGTCTCTGTCTCTGTGTCTCTGTATCTGTGTCTCTGTATCTGTGTCTCTGTATCTGTGTCTCTGTCTCTGTGCCTCTGTCTCTGTGCCCCTGTCTCTACGCCTTTGTCTCTGTGTCTCTGTCTCTGTCTCTGTCTCTGTCTCTGTCTCTGTCTCTGTCTCTGTCTCTGTCGCTGTCTCTGTGTCTCTGTCTCTGTGTCTCTGTCTCTGTGTCTCTGTCTCTGAGTCTCTGTCTCTGTGTCCCTGTCTCTGTGCCTCTGTCCCTGTGTCTCCGTCTCTGTGTCTCTGTCTCCGTCTCTGTGCCTCTGCCTCGGTGTCTCCGTCTCTGTGTTTCTGTCTCTGTGTCTCTGTCTCTGTGCCTCTGCCTCCGTCTCTGTGTCTCTGTCTCTGTGTCTCTGTCTCTGAGTCTCTGTCTCTGTGTCCCTGTCTCTGTGCCTCTGTCCCTGTGTCCCCGTCTCTGCGTCTCTGTCTCTGTGTCTCTGTCTCTGAGGCTTTGCCTCTATGTCCCTGTCTCTTTGTCTCTGTCTCTGTGTCTCTGCCTCTGTGTCTCCGTCTCTGTGTCTCTGTCTCTGTGTCTCTGTCTCTGTGTCTCTGTCTCTGTGTCTCTGTATCTGTGTCTCTGTCTCTGTGTCTCTGTCTCTGTGTCTCTGTGTCTCTGTCTCTGTCTCTGTCTCTGTCTCTGTCTCTGTCTCTGTCTCTGTCTCTGTCTCTATCGCTGTCTCTGTCTGTATGTCTCTGTATCTCTGTCTCTGTGTCTCTGTCCCTGCGCCGCTGTCTCTACGTCTCTGTGTCTCTGTCTCTGCGCCCCTGTCTCTACGTCTCTGTCCCTGTGTCTCCGTCTCTGTGCCTCTGCCTCGGTGTCTCCGTCTCTGTGTTTCCGTCTCTGTGTCTCTGCCTCTGTGCCTCTGTCTCCGTCTCTGTGCCTCTGCCTCCGTCTCTGTGTCTCTGTCTCTGTTTCTCTGTCTCTGTGTCTCTGTCTCTGTGTCTCTGTACCTGTGTCTCTGTATCTGTGTCTCTGTATCTGTGTCTCTGTCTCTGTGCCTCTGTCTCTGTGCCCCTGTCTCTACGCCTTTGTCTCTGTGTCTCTGTCTCTGTCTCTGTCTCTGTCTCTGTCTCTGTCTCTGTCTCTGTCTCTGTCTCTGTCTCTGTCTCTGTCTCTGTCGCTGTCTCTGTGTCTCTGTCTCTGTGTCTCTGTCTCTGAGTCTCTGTCTCTGTGTCCCTGTCTCTGTGCCTCTGTCCCTGTGTCTCCGTCTCTGTGTCTCTGTCTCCGTCTCTGTGCCTCTGCCTCGGTGTCTCCGTCTCTGTGTTTCTGTCTCTGTGTCTCTGTCTCTGTGCCTCTGCCTCCGTCTCTGTGTCTCTGTCTCTGTGTCTCTGTCTCTGAGTCTCTGTCTCTGTGTCCCTGTCTCTGTGCCTCTGTCCCTGTGTCCCCGTCTCTGCGTCTCTGTCTCTCTGTCTCTGTCTCTGAGGCTTTGCCTCTATGTCCCTGTCTCTGTATCTCTGTCTCTATGTCTCTGTCCCTGTGTCTCTGTCTCTGTGTCTCTGTCTCGGTGTCTCTGTCTCTGTGTCTCTGTCTCTGTCTCTGTTTCTCTTTCTCTGTGTCTCTGTGTCTCTGTCTCTATGTCTCTGCCTCTGTGTCTCTGTATCTCGGTCTCTTTGTCTCTGTCTCTGTGTCTCTGCCTCTGTGTCTCCGTCTCTGTGTCTCTGTCTCTGTGTCTCTGTCTCTGTGTCTCTGTCTCTGTGTCTCTGTATCTGTGTCTCTGTCTCTGTGTCTCTGTCTCTGTGTCTCTGTGTCTCTGTCTCTGTCTCTGTCTCCGTCTCTGTCTCTGTCTCTATCGCTGTCTCTGTCACTGTCTCTGTGTCTCTGTCTCTGTGTCTCTGTCTCTGAGTCTCTGTCTCTGTGTCCCAGTCTCTGTGTCTCTGTCCCTGTGTCTCCGTCTCTGTGTCTCTGTCTCCGTCTCTGTACCTCTGCCTCTGTGTCTCCGTCTCTGTGTTTCTGTCTCTGTGTCTCTGTCTCTGTGCCTCTGTCTCCGTCTCTGTGTCTCTGTCTCTGTGTCCCTGTCGCTGTGTCTCTGTCTCTGAGGCTTTGCCTCTATGTCCCTGTCTCTGTATCTCTGTCTCTATGTCCCTGTCTCTGTGTCTCTGTCTCTGTGTCTCTGTCCCTGTGTCTCTGTCTCTGTGTCTCTGTCTCTGTGTCTCTGTCCCTGTGTCTCTGTCTATTTGTCTCTGTCTCTATGTCTCTGTCTCTGTCTCTGTCTCTGTTTCTCTTTCTCTGTGTCTCTGTGTCTCTGTCTCTGTGCCTCTGTCTCTGTGCCCCTGTCTCTACGCCTTTGTCTCTGTGTCTCTGTCTCTGTCTCTGTCTCTGTCTCTGTCTCTGTCTCTGTCTCTGTCTCTGTCTCTGTCTCTGTCTCTGTCTCTGTCTCTGTCTCTGTCGCTGTCTCTGTGTCTCTGTCTCTGTGTCTCTGTCTCTGAGTCTCTGTCTCTGTGTCCCTGTCTCTGTGCCTCTGTCCCTGTGTCTCCGTCTCTGTGTCTCTGTCTCCGTCTCTGTGCCTCTGCCTCGGTGTCTCCGTCTCTGTGTTTCTGTCTCTGTGTCTCTGTCTCTGTGCCTCTGCCTCCGTCTCTGTGTCTCTGTCTCTGTGTCTCTGTCTCTGAGTCTCTGTCTCTGTGTCTCTGTATCTGTGTCTCTGTCTCTGTGTCTCTGTCTCTGTGTCTCTGTGTCTCTGTATCTGTCTCTGTCTCTGTCTCTGTCTCTGTCTCTGTCTCTGTCTCTGTCTCTGTCTCTGTCTCTGTCGCTGTCTCTGTCACTGTCTCTGTGTCTCTGTCCCTGTGTCTCTGTCTCTGAGTCTCTGTCTCTGTGTCCCTGTCTCTGTGCCTCTGTCCCTGTGTCTCCGTCTCTGTGTCTCTGCCTCTGTGTCCCCGTGTCTGCGTCTCTGTCTCTGTGTCTCTGTCTCTGAGGCTTTGCCTCTATGTCCCTGTCTCTGTATCTCTGTCTCTATGTCTCTGTCCCTGTGTCTCTGTCTCTGTGTCTCTGTCTCTGTGTCTCTGTCTCTGTCTCTGTTTCTCTTTCTCTGTGTCTCTGTGTCTCTGTCTCAGTGTCTCTGCCTCTGTGTCTCTGTATCTCTGTCTCTTTGTCTGTGTCTCTGTGTCTCTGCCTCTGTGTCTCCGTCTCTGTGTCTCTGTCTCTGTGTCTCTGTCTCTGTGTCTCTGTCTCTGTGTCCCTGTCTCTGTGTCTCTGTATCTGTGTCTCTGTCTCTGTGTCTCTGTGTCTCTGTCTCTGTCTCTGTCTCTGTCTCTGTCTCTGTCTCTGTCTCTGTCTCTGTCTCTGTCTCTATCGCTGTCTCTGTCTGTATGTCTCTGTATCTCTGTCTCTGTGTCTCTGTCTCTGCGCCGCTGTCTCTACGTCTCTGTGTCCCTGTCTCTGCGCCCCTGTCTCTACGTCTCTGTCCCTGTGTCTCTGTCTCTGTGCCTCTGCCTCGGTGTCTCCGTCTCTGTGTTTCTGTCTCTGTGTCTCTGTCTCTGTGCCTCTGTCTCCGTCTCTGTGTCTCTGTCTCTGTGTCCCTGTCGCTGTGTCTCTGTCTCTGAGGCTTTGCCTCTATGTCCCTGTCTCTGTATCTCTGTCTCTAGGTATCTGTCTCTGTGTCTCTGTCCCTGTGTCTCTGTCCCTGTGTCTCTGTCTCTTTGTCTCTGTCTCTGTGTCTCTGCCTCTGTGCCTCCGTCTCTGTGTTTCTGTCTCTGTGTCTCTGTCTCTGTGCCTCTGCCTCCGTCTCTGTGTCTCTGTTTCTGTGTCTCTGTCTCTGTGTCCCTGTCTCTGTGTCCCTGTCTCTGTGTCCCTGTCTCTGTGTCCCTGTCTCTGTGTCCCTGTCTCTGTGTCCCTGTCTCTGTGTCCCTGTCTCTGTGTCCCTGTCTCTGTGTCTCTGTCTCTGTGTCTCTGTCTCTGTGTCTCTGTCTCTGTGTCTCTGTCTCTGTGTCTCTGTCTCTGTGTCTCTGTCTCTGTGTCTCTGTCTCTGTGTCTCTGTCTCTGCCTCTGTCTCTGTCTCTGTCTCTGTCTCTGTCTCTATCGCTGTCTCTGTCGCTGTCTCTGTGTCTCTGTCTCTGTGTCTCTGTCTCTGAGTCTCTGTCTCTGTGTCCCTGTCTCTGTGTCTCTGTCTCTGTGTCTCTGTCTCTGTGTCTCTGTCTCTGTGTCTCTGTCTCTGTGTCTCTGTCTCTGTGTCTCTGTCTCTGAGGCTTTGCCTCTATGTCCCTGTCTCTGTATCTCTGACTCTATGTCTCTGTCTCTGTGTCTCTGTCTCTGTGTCTCTGACTCTGTGTCTCTGTCTGTGTGTCTCTGTCCCTGTGTCTCTCTCTCTGTGTCTCTGTCTCTGTGTCTCTGTCCCTGTGTCTCCGTCTATTTGTCTCTGTCTCTGTTTCTCTTTCTCTGTGTCTCTGTGTCTCTGTCTCAGTGTCTCTGCCTCTGTGTCTCTGTATCTCTGTCTCTTTGTCTCTGTCTCTGTGTCTCTGCCTCTGTGCCTCCGTCTCTGTGTTTCTGTCTCTGTGTCTCTGTCTCTGTGCCTCTGCCTCCGTCTCTGTGTGTCTGTCTCTGTGTCTCTGTCTCTGTGTCTCTGTCTCTGTGTCTCTGTCTCTGTGACTCTGTCTCTGTGTCTCTGTGTCTCTGTCTCTGTCTCTGTCTCTGTCTCTGTCTCTGTCTCTGTCTCTGTCTCTGTCTCTGTCTCTGTCTCTGTCTCTGTCTCTGTCCCTGTCTCTGTCTCTGTCTCTGTCTCTGTCTCTGCCTCTGTCTCTGTCTCTGTCTCTGTCTCTGTCTCTGTGTCTGTCGCTGTCTCTGTCACTGTCTCTATGTCTCTGTCTCGGTGTCTCTGTCTCTGAGCCTCGGTCTCTGTGTCCCTGTCTCTGTGTCTCTGTCCCTGTGAATCCGTCTCTGTGTCTCTGTCTCCGTCTCTGTGCCTCTGCCTCGGTGTCTCCGTCTCTGTGTTTCTGTCTCTGTGTCTCTGTCTCCGTCTCTGTGTCTCTGTCTCTGTATCTCTGTCTCTGTGTCTCTGTCTCTGTGTCTCTGTCTCTGTGCCTCTGTCTCTGTGCCCCTGTCTCTACGCCTTTGTCTCTTTGTCTCTGTCTCTGTGTCCCTGTCTCTGTGTCCCTGTCTCTGTGTCTCTGTCTCTGTGTCTCTGTCTCAGTGTCTCTGTCTCTGTGTCTCTGTCTCTGTGTCTCTGTCTCTGTGTCTCTGTCTCTGTGTCTCTGTCTCTGTGTCTCTGTCTCTGTGTCTCTGTCTCTGTGTCTCTGGCTCTGTGTCTCTGTCTCTGTGTCTCTGTCTCTGTGTCTCTGTCTCTGTGTCTCTGTCCCTGTGTCTCTGTCTCTGTGTCTCTGTCTCTGTCTCTGTGTCTCTGTCTCTGAGGCTTTGCCTCTATGTCCCTGTCTCTGTATCTCTGTCTCTATGTCTCTGTCCCTGTGTCTCTGTCTCTGTGTCTCTGTCTCTGTGTCTCTGTCTCTGTCTCTGTTTCTCTTTCTCTGTGTCTCTGTGTCTCTGTCTCAGTGTCTCTGCCTCTGTGTCTCTGTATCTCTGTCTCTTTGTCTGTGTCTCTGTGTCTCTGCCTCTGTGTCTCCGTCTCTGTGTCTCTGTCTCTGTGTCTCTGTCTCTGTGTCTCTGTCTCTGTGTCCCTGTCTCTGTGTCTCTGTATCTGTGTCTCTGTCTCTGTGTCTCTGTGTCTCTGTCTCTGTCTCTGTCTCTGTCTCTGTCTCTGTCTCTGTCTCTGTCTCTGTCTCTGTCTCTATCGCTGTCTCTGTCTGTATGTCTCTGTATCTCTGTCTCTGTGTCTCTGTCTCTGCGCCGCTGTCTCTACGTCTCTGTGTCCCTGTCTCTGCGCCCCTGTCTCTACGTCTCTGTCCCTGTGTCTCTGTCTCTGTGCCTCTGCCTCGGTGTCTCCGTCTCTGTGTTTCTGTCTCTGTGTCTCTGTCTCTGTGCCTCTGTCTCCGTCTCTGTGTCTCTGTCTCTGTGTCCCTGTCGCTGTGTCTCTGTCTCTGAGGCTTTGCCTCTATGTCCCTGTCTCTGTATCTCTGTCTCTAGGTATCTGTCTCTGTGTCTCTGTCCCTGTGTCTCTGTCCCTGTGTCTCTGTCTCTGTGTCCCCGTGTCTGCGTCTCTGTCTCTGTGTCTCTGTCTCTGTGTCTCTGTCTCTGTGTCTCTGTCTCTGTGTCTCTGTCTCTGTGTCTCTGTCTCTGTGTCTCTGGCTCTGTGTCTCTCTCTCTGTGTCTCTGTCTCTGTGTCTCTGTCTCTGTGTCTCTGTCCCTGTGTCTCTGTCTCTGTGTCTCTGTCTCTGTCTCTGTCTCCGTGTCTCTGTGTCTCTGTCTCTGTGTCTCTGTCTCTGAGGCTTTGCCTCTATGTCCCTGTCTCTGTATCTCTGTCTCTATGTCTCTGTCTCTATGTCTCTGTCCCTGTGTCTCTGTCTCTGTGTCTCTGTCTCTGTGTCTCTGTCTCTGTCTCTGTTTCTCTTTCTCTGTGTCTCTGTGTCTCTGTCTCTGTGTCTCTGCCTCTGTGTCTCTGTATCTCTGTCTCTTTGTCTCTGTCTCTGTGTCTCCGTCTCTGTGTCTCTGTCTCTGTGTCTCCGTCTCTGTGTCTCTGTCTCTGTGTCTCTGTCTCCGAGTCTCTGTATCTGTGTCTCTGTCTCTGTGTCTCTGTGTCTCTGTCTCTGTCTCTGTCTCTGTCTCTGTCTCTGTCTCTGTCTCTGTCTCTATCGCTGTCTCTGTCTGTATGTCTCTGTATCTCTGTCTCTGTGTCTCTGTCTCTGCGCCGCCGACTCTACGTCTCTGTGTCCCTGTCTCTGCGCCCCTGTCTCTACGTCTCTGTCCCTGTGTCTCCGTCTCTGTGCCTCTGCCTCGGTGTCTCCGTCTCTGTGTTTCTGTCTCTGTGTCTCTGCCTCTGTGCCTCTGTCTCCGTCTCTGTGTCTCTGTCTCTGTGTCCCTGTCGCTGTGTCTCTGTCTCTGAGGCTTTGCCTCTATGTCCCTGTCTCTGTATCTCTGTCTCTAGGTATCTGTCTCTGTGTCTCTGTCCCTGTGTCTCTGTCCCTGTGTCTCTGTCTCTTTGTCTCTGTCTCTGTGTCTCTGCCTCTGTGCCTCCGTCTCTGTGTTTCTGTCTCTGTGTCTCTGTCTCTGTGCCTCTGCCTCCGTCTCTGTGTCTCTGTTTCTGTGTCTCTGTCTCTGTGTCTCTGTCTCTGTGTCTCTGTCTCTGTGTCTCTGTCTCTGTGCCCCTGTCTCTGTGTCCCTGTCTCTGTGTCCCTGTCTCTGTGTCCCTGTCTCTGTGTCCCTGTCTCTGTGTCCCTGTCTCTGTGTCCCTGTCTCTGTGTCCCTGTCTCTGTGTCCCTGTCTCTGTGTCTCTGTCTCTGTGTCTCTGTCTCTGTGTCTCTGTCTCTGTGTCTCTGTCTCTGTGTCTCTGTCTCTGTGTCTCTGTCTCTGTCTCTGTGTCTCTGTCTCTGTCTCTGTCTCTGTCTCTGTCTCTGTCTCTGTCTCTGTCTCTATCGCTGTCTCTGTCGCTGTCTCTGTGTCTCTGTCTCTGTGTCTCTGTCTCTGAGTCTCTGTCTCTGTGTCCCTGTCTCTGTGTCTCTGTCTCTGTGTCTCTGTCTCTGTGTCTCTGTCTCTGTGTCTCTGTCTCTGAGGCTTTGCCTCTATGTCCCTGTCTCTGTATCTCTGTCTCTATGTCTCTGTCTCTGTGTCTCTGTCTCTGTGTGTCTGACTCTGTGTCTCTGTCTGTGTGTCTCTGTCCCTGTGTCTCTCTCTCTGTGTCTCTGTCTCTGTGTCTCTGTCCCTGTGTCTCCGTCTATTTGTCTCTGTCTCTATGTCTCTGTCTCTGTCTCTGTTTCTCTTTCTCTGTGTCTCTATGTCTCTGTCTCAGTGTCTCTGCCTCTGTGTCTCTGTATCTCTGTCTCTTTGTCTCTGTCTCTGTGTCTCTGCCTCTGTGCCTCCGTCTCTGTGTTTCTGTCTCTGTGTCTCTGTCTCTGTGCCTCTGCCTCCGTCTCTGTGTGTCTGTCTCTGTGTCTCTGTCTCTGTGTCTCTGTCTCTGTGTCTCTGTCTCTGTGACTCTGTCTCTGTGTCTCTGTGTCTCTGTCTCTGTCTCTGTCTCTGTCTCTGTCTCTGTCTCTGTCTCTGTCTCTGTCCCTGTCTCTGTCTCTGTCTCTGTCTCTGTCTCTGCCTCTGTCTCTGTCTCTGTCTCTGTCTCTGTCTCTGTCTCTGTCGCTGTCTCTGTCACTGTCTCTGTGTCTCTGTCTCGGTGTCTCTGTCTCTGAGCCTCGGTCTCTGTGTCCCTGTCTCTGTGTCTCTGTCCCTGTGTATCCGTCTCTGTGTCTCTGTCTCCGTCTCTGTGCCTCTGCCTCGGTGTCTCCGTCTCTGTGTTTCTGTCTCTGTGTCTCTGTCTCCGTCTCTGTGTCTCTGTCTCTGTATCTCTGTCTCTGTGTCTCTGTCTCTGTGTCTCTGTCTCTGTGCCTCTGTCTCTGTGCCCCTGTCTCTACGCCTTTGTCTCTTTGTCTCTGTCTCTGTGTCCCTGTCTCTGTGTCCCTGTCTCTGTGTCTCTGTCTCTGTGTCTCTGTCTCTGTGTCTCTGTCTCTGTGTCTCTGTCTCTGTGTCTCTGTCTCTGTGTCTCTGTCTCTGTGTCTCTGTCTCTGTGTCTCTGTCTCTGTGTCTCTGCCTCTGTGTCTCTGGCTCTGTGTCTCTGTCTCTGTGTCTCTGTCTCTGTGTCTCTGTCTCTGTGTCTCTGTCCCTGTGTCTCTGTCTCTGTGCCTCTGCCTCCGTCTCTGTGTCTCTGTTTCTGTGTCTCTGTCTCTGTGTCTCTGTCTCTGTGTCTGTGTTTCTGTGTCTCTGTCTCTGTGTCTCTGTCTCTGTGTCCCTGTCTCTGTGTCCCTGTCTCTGTGTCCCTGTCTCTGTGTCCCTGTCTCTGTGTCCCTGTCTCTGTGTCCCTGTCTCTGTGTCCCTGTCTCTGTGTCCCTGTCTCTGTGTCTCTGTCTCTGTGTCTCTGTCTCTGTGTCTCTGTCTCTGTGTCTCTGTCTCTGTGTCTCTGTCTCTGTGTCTCTGTCTCTGTGTCTCTGTCTCTATCTCTGTGTCTCTGTCTCTGTCTCTGTCTCTGTCTCTGTCTCTGTCTCTGTCTGTGTCTCTGTCTCTATCGCTGTCTCTGTCGCTGTCTCTGTGTCTCTGTCTCTGTGTCTCTGTCTCTGAGTCTCTGTCTCTGTGTCCCTGTCTCTGTGTCTCTGTCTCTGTGTCTCTGTCTCTGTGTCTCTGTCTCTGTGTCTCTGTCTCTGAGGCTTTGCCTCTATGTCCCTGTCTCTGTATCTCTGTCTCTATGTCTCTGTCTCTGTGTCTCGGTCTCTGTGTCTCTGTCGCTGTCTCTGTGTCTCTGTCTCTGTCTCTGTGTCTCTGTCTCTGAGTCTCTGTCTCTGTGTCCCTGTCTCTGTGTCTCTGTCTCTGTGTCTCTGTCTCTGTGTCCCAGTCTCTGTATCTCTGTCTCTGTGTCTCCGTCTGTGTGTCTCTGTCTCTGTGTCTCTGTCTCTGTGTCCCTGTCTCTGTGTCTCTGTCTCTGTGTCTCTGTATCTGTGTCTCTGTCTCTGTGTCTCTGTCTCTGTGTCTCTGTGTCTATGTCTCTCTGTCTCTGTCCCTGTGTCACAGACTCTGTGTCTCCGTCTCTGCGTTTCGTTTTCTGTGTCTCTGTATCTGTGTCTCTGTCTCTGTGTCTCTGCCTCTGTGTCTCTGTCTCTGTGTCTCTGTCTCTGTGTCTCTGCCACTGTGTCTCTGTCTCTGTGTCTCTGTCTCTGTGTCTCTGTCTCTGTCTCTGTGTCTATGTCTCTGAGTCTCTGTCTCTGTGTATCTGTCTCTGTCTCTGTCTCTGTCTCTGTCTCTGTCTCTGTCTCTGTCTCTGTCGCTTTCTCTGTCACTGTCTCTGTGTCTCCGTCTCTGTGTCTCACTCTCTGTGTCTATGTCTCTGTGTCTCTCTCCCTGTGTCGCGGTCTGTGTGCATCTTCCTCTGTGTCTCTGTCTCTGTCTCTGTCTCTGTCTCTGTCTCTGTCTCTGTCTCTGTCGCTGTCTCTGTCACTGTCTCTGTGTCTCTGTCTCTGTGTCTCTGTCTCTGTGTCTCTCTCTCTGTGACTCTGTCTCTGTGTCTCTGTCTCTGTGTCTATGTCTCTGAGTCTCTGTCTCTGTGTATCTGTCTCTGTCTCTGTCCCTGTCTCTGTCTCTGTCGCTTTCTCTGTCTCTGTCTCTGTGTCCCAGTCTCTGCGTCTCTGTCTCTGTGTCTCACTCTCTGTGTCTATGTCTCTGTGTCTCCCTCCCTGTGTCGCGGTCTGTGTGCATCTTCCTCTGTGTCTCTGTCTCTGTCTCTGTCTCTGTCTCTGTCTCTGTCTCTGTCTCTGTCTCTGTCTCTGTCTCTGTCTCTGTCTCTGTCTCTGTCGCTGTCTCTGTCACTGTCTCTGTGTCTCTGTCTCTGTGTCTTCGTCTCTGTGTCTCTGTCTCCGTCTCTGTGCCTCTGCCTCTGTGTCCTCGTCTCTGCGTCTCTGACTCTGTGTCTCTGTATCTGTGTCTCTGCCTCCGTGTCTCTGTCTCTGTGTCTCTGGCTCTGTGTCTCTGTCTCGGTGTCTCTGTCTCTGTGTCTCTGTCTCTGTGTATCTGTCTCTGTGTCTATGTCTCTGAGTCTCTGCCTCTGTGTCTCTGTCTCTGTCTCTGTCTCTGTCTCTGTCCCTGTGTCTGTCACTGTCTCTGTGTCTCTGTCTCTGTGTCTCCGTCTCTGTGTCTCTGTCTCCGTCTTTGTGCCTCTGCCTCTGTGTCCCCGTCTCTGCGTCTCTGTCTCTGTGTCTCTGTCTCTGTGTCTATGTCTCTGTGTCTCTCTCCCTGTGTCACGGTTTCTGTGTGTCGGTCTCTGTGTCTCCGTCTCTCTGTCTCTGTCTATATGTCCCGGTCTCAGTGTCTCTGTCTCCGTCTCTGTGTCTCTGTCTCTGTGTCTCTGTCCCTGTGTCTCCGTCTCTGTGTCTCTGTCTCTGTCTCTGTCTCTATCTGTGTCTCTGTCTCCGTGTCTCTGTCTCTGAATCTCTGTCTCTGTGTCCCTGTCTCTGTGTCTCTGTCCCTGTGTCTCCGTCTCTGTGTCTCTGTCTCTGTCTCTGTGCCTCTGCCTCTGTGTCCCAGTCTCTGCGTCTCTGTCTCTGTGTTTCAGTCTCTGTGTCTATGTCTCTGTGTCTCTCTCCCTGTGTCACGGTCTCTGTATCTCCGTCTCCGTGGTTCTGTCTCTGTCTCTGTGTCTCCGTCTCTGTGTCTCTGTCTCTGTCTCTGTGTCTCTGGCTCTGTGCCCCTGTCTCTACGTCTCTGTCCCTGTGTCTATGTCTCTTTGTCTCTGTCCCTGTGTCACAGTCTCCGTGTCTCCGTCCCTGCGTCTCGGTCTCTGTGTCTCTGTCTCCGTGTCTCTGTCTCTGTGTCTCTGTCTCTGTGTCTCTGTCTCTGTGTCTCGGTCTCTGTGTCTCTGTCTCTGTGTCTCTGTCTCTGTCTCTGTCTCTGTGTCTCTGTCTCTGTGTCCCTGTCTCTGTGTCTCTGTCTCTGTGTCTCTGTCTCTGTGTCCCAGTCTCTGTATCTCTGTCTCTGTGTCTCCGTCTCGGTGTCTCTGTCTCTGCGTCCCTGTCTCTGTGTCTCTGTCCCTGTGTCTCTGTCTCTGAGGCTTTGCCTCTATGTCCCTGTCTCTGTATCTCTGTCTCTGTGTCTCTGTCTCTGTGTCTCTGACTCTGTGTCTCTGTCTGTGTGTCTCTGTCCCTGTGTCTCTCTCTCTGTGTCTCTGTCTCTGTGTCTCTGTCCCTGTGTCTCCGTCTGTCTCTGTGTCTCCGTCTCTGAGTCTCTGTCTCTGCGTCCCTGTCTCTGTGTCTCTGTCCCTGTGTCTCTGTCTCTGAGGCTTTGCCTCTATGTCCCTGTCTCTGTATCTCTGTCTCTGTGTCTCTGTCTCTGTGTCTCTGACTCTGTGTCTCTGTCTGTGTGTCTCTGTCCCTGTGTCTCTCTCTCTGTGTCTCTGTCTCTGTGTCTCTGTCCCTGTGTCTCCGTCTATTTGTCTCTGTCTCTATGTCTCTGTCTCTGTCTCTGTTTCTCTTTCTCTGTGTCTCTGTGTCTCTGTCTCTGTGTCTCTGTCTCTGTGTCTCTGTCTCTGTGTCTCTGTCTCTGTGTCTCTGTCTCTGTGTCTCTGTCTCTGTGTCTCTGTCTCTGTGTCTCTGTCTCTCTCTGTCTGTGTCTCTGGCTCTGTGTCTCTGTCCCTGTGTATATGTCTCTGTCCGTGTGTCTCTGTCTCTTTGTCTCTCTCTCCGTCTCTGTGTCTCTGTATCTGTGTCTCTGTCTCTGTGTCTCTGTCTCTGTGCCCCTGTCTCTACGTCTTTGTCTCTGTGTCTCTGTCTCTGTGTCTCTGTCTCCGTGTCTCTGTCTCTGTCACTGTCTCTGTGTCTCTGTCTCTGTGTCTCTGTCTCTGAGCCTCTGTCTCTGTGTCTCTGTCCCTGTGTCTCCGTCTCTGTGACTCTGTCTCCGTCTCTGTGCCTCTGCCTCTGTGTCTCCGTCTCTGCGTCCCGTTTTCTGCGTCTCTGTCTCCGTGTCCCTGTATCTGTGTCTCTGTCTCTGTGTCTCTGTCTCTGTGTCTCTGTCTCTGTGTCTCTGTCTCTGTGTCTCTGTCTCCGTGTCTCTGTCTTTGTGTCTCTGTCTCCGTGTCTCTGTCTCTGTGTCTCTGTCTCTGTGTCTCTGTCTCTGTCTCTATGTCTCTGTCTCTGTGTCTCTGTCTCTGTGTCCCTGTCTCTGTGTCCCTGTCTCTGTGTCTCTGTCTCTGTCTCTGTCTCTGTGTCTCTGTCTCTGTGTCTCTGTCTCTGTGTCTCTGTCTCTGTGTCCCCGTCTCTGTGTCTCTGCCACTGTGTCTCTGTCTCTGTGTCTCTGTCTCTGTGTCTCTGTCTCTGTGTCTCTGTCTCTGTGTCTCCGTCCCTGCGTCTCGGTCTCTGTGTCTCTTTCTCCGTGTCTCTGTCTCTGTGTCTCTGTCTCTGTGTCTCTGCCTCTGTGTCTCGGTCTCTGTGTCTCGGTCTCTGTGTCTCTGTCGCTGTCTCTGTGTCTCTGTCTCTGTCTCTGTGTCTCTGTCTCTGAGTCTCTGTCTCTGTGTCCCTGTCTCTGTGTCTCTGTCTCTGTGTCTCTGTCTCTGTGTCCCAGTCTCTGTATCTCTGTCTCTGTGTCTCCGTCTGTGTGTCTCTGTCTCTGTGTCTCTGTCTCTGTGTCCCTGTCTCTGTGTCTCTGTCTCTGTGTCTCTGTATCTGTGTCTCTGTCTCTGTGTCTCTGTCTCTGTGTCTCTGTGTCTATGTCTCTCTGTCTCTGTCCCTGTGTCACAGACTCTGTGTCTCCGTCTCTGCGTTTCGTTTTCTGTGTCTCTGTCTCCGCGTCTCTGTATCTGTGTCTCTGTCTCTGTGTCTCTGCCTCTGTGTCTCTGTCTCTGTGTCTCTGTCTCTGTGTCTCTGCCACTGTGTCTCTGTCTCTGTGTCTCTGTCTCTGTGTCTCTGTCTCTGTCTCTGTGTCTATGTCTCTGAGTCTCTGTCTCTGTGTATCTGTCTCTGTCTCTGTCTCTGTCTCTGTCTCTGTCTCTGTCTCTGTCTCTGTCTCTGTCTCTGTCGCTTTCTCTGTCACTGTCTCTGTGTCTCTGTCTCTGTGTCTCCGTCTCTGTGTCTCACTCTCTGTGTCTATGTCTCTGTGTCTCTCTCCCTGTGTCGCGGTCTGTGTGCATCTTCCTCTGTGTCTCTGTCTCTGTCTCTGTCTCTGTCTCTGTCTCTGTCTCTGTCGCTGTCTCTGTCACTGTCTCTGTGTCTCTGTCTCTGTGTCTCTGTCTCTGTGTCTCTCTCTCTGTGACTCTGTCTCTGTGTCTCTGTCTCTGTGTCTATGTCTCTGAGTCTCTGTCTCTGTGTATCTGTCTCTGTCTCTGTCCCTGTCTCTGTCTCTGTCGCTTTCTCTGTCTCTGTCTCTGTGTCCCAGTCTCTGCGTCTCTGTCTCTGTGTCTCACTCTCTGTGTCTATGTCTCTGTGTCTCCCTCCCTGTGTCGCGGTCTGTGTGCATCTTCCTCTGTGTCTCTGTCTCTGTCTCTGTCTCTGTCTCTGTCTCTGTCTCTGTCTCTGTCTCTGTCTCTGTCTCTGTCTCTGTCGCTGTCTCTGTCACTGTCTCTGTGTCTCTGTCTCTGTGTCTCCGTCTCTGTGTCTCTGTCTCCGTCTCTGTGCCTCTGCCTCTGTGTCCCCGTCTCTGCGTCTCTGACTCTGTGTCTCTGTATCTGTGTCTCTGCCTCCGTGTCTCTGTCTCTGTGTCTCTGGCTCTGTGTCTCTGTCTCGGTGTCTCTGTCTCTGTGTCTCTGTCTCTGTGTATCTGTCTCTGTGTCTATGTCTCTGAGTCTCTGCCTCTGTGTCTCTGTCTCTGTCTCTGTCTCTGTCTCTGTCCCTGTGTCTGCCACTGTCTCTGTGTCTCTGTCTCTGTGTCTCCGTCTCTGTGTCTCTGTCTCCGTCTTTGTGCCTCTGCCTCTGTGTCCCCGTCTCTGCGTCTCTGTCTCTGTGTCTCTGTCTCTGTGTCTATGTCTCTGTGTCTCTCTCCCTGTGTCACGGTTTCTGTGTGTCGGTCTCTGTGTCTCCGTCTCTCTGTCTCTGTCTATATGTCCCGGTCTCAGTGTCTCTGTCTCCGTCTCTGTGTCTCTGTCTCTGTGTCTCTGTCCCTGTGTCTCCGTCTCTGTGTCTCTGTCTCTGTCTCTGTCTCTATCTGTGTCTCTGTCTCCGTGTCTCTGTCTCTGAATCTCTGTCTCTGTGTCCCTGTCTCTGTGTCTCTGTCCCTGTGTCTCCGTCTCTGTGTCTCTGTCTCTGTCTCTGTGCCTCTGCCTCTGTGTCCCAGTCTCTGCGTCTCTGTCTCTGTGTTTCAGTCTCTGTGTCTATGTCTCTGTGTCTCTCTCCCTGTGTCACGGTCTCTGTATCTCCGTCTCCGTGGTTCTGTCTCTGTCTCTGTGTCTCCGTCTCTGTGTCTCTGTCTCTGTCTCTGTGTCTCTGGCTCTGTGCCCCTGTCTCTACGTCTCTGTCCCTGTGTCTATGTCTCTTTGTCTCTGTCCCTGTGTCACAGTCTCCGTGTCTCCGTCCCTGTGTCTCTGTCTCTGTGTCTCTGTCTCTGTGTCCCAGTCTCTGTATCTCTGTCTCTGTGTCTCCGTCTCGGTGTCTCTGTCTCTGCGTCTCTGTCTCTGTGTCTCTGTCTCTGTGTCTCTGTCTCTGTGTCTCTGTATCTGTGTCTCTGTATCTGTGTCTCTGTCTCTGTGTCTCTGTCTCTGTGCCCCTGTCTCTACGTCTTTGTCTCTGTGTCTCTGTCTCTGTGTCTCTGTCTCCGTGTCTCTGTCTCTGTCGCTGTCTCTGTCACTGTCTCTGTGTCTCTGTCTCTGTGTCTCTGTCTCTGTGTCTCTGTCTCTGTGTCCCTGTCTCTGTGTCCCTGTCTCTGTGTCTCTGTCTCTGTCTCTGTCTCTGTGTCTCTGTCTCTGTGTCTCTGTCTCTGTGTCTCTGTCTCTGTGTCTCTGTCTCTGTGTCTCTGTCTCTGTGTCTCTGTCTCTGTGTCTCTGTCTCCGTGTCTCTGTCTTTGTGTCTCTGCCTCCGTGTCTCTGTCTCAGTGTCTCTGTCTCTGTGTCTCTGTCTCTGTGTCTCTGTCTCTGTGTCCCTGTCTCTGTGTCCCTGTCTCTGTGTCTCTGTCTCTGTCTCTGTCTCTGTGTCTCTGTCTCTGTGTCTCTGTCTCTGTGTCCCCGTCTCTGTGTCTCTGCCTCTGTGTCTCTGTCTCTGTGTCTCTGTCTCTGTGTCTCTGTCTCTGTGTCTCTGTGTCTGTGTCTCTGTCTCTGTGTCTCCGTCCCTGCGTCTCGGTCTCTGTGTCTCTGTCTCCGTGTCTCTGTCTCTGTGTCTCTGTCTCTGTGTCTCTGGCTCTGTGTCTCTGTCTCTGTGTCTCTGTCTCTGTGTCTCTGTCTCTGTGTCTCTGTCCCTGTGTCTCTGTCTCTGTGTCTCTGTCTCTGTCTCTGTCTCCGTGTCTCTGTGTCTCTGTCTCTGTGTCTCTGTCTCTGAGGCTTTGCCTCTATGTCCCTGTCTCTGTATCTCTGTCTCTATGTCTCTGTCCCTGTGTCTCTGTCTCTGTGTCTCTGTCTCTGTGTCTCTGTCTCTGTCTCTGTTTCTCTTTCTCTGTGTCTCTGTGTCTCTGTCTCTGTGTCTCTGCCTCTGTGTCTCTGTATCTCTGTCTCTTTGTCTCTGTCTCTGTGTCTCTGCCTCTGTGTCTCCGTCTCTGTGTCTCTGTCTCTGTGTCTCTGTCTCTGTGTCTCTGTCTCTGTGTCTCTGTCTCCGTGTCTCTGTATCTGTGTCTCTGTCTCTGTGTCTCTGTGTCTCTGTCTCTGTCTCTGTCTCTGTCTCTGTCTCTGTCTCTGTCTCTGTCTCTATCGCTGTCTCTGTCTGTATGTCTCTGTATCTCTGTCTCTGTGTCTCTGTCTCTGCGCCGCTGTCTCTACGTCTCTGTGTCCCTGTCTCTGCGCCCCTGTCTCTACGTCTCTGTCCCTGTGTCTCCGTCTCTGTGCCTCTGCCTCGGTGTCTCCGTCTCTGTGTTTCTGTCTCTGTGTCTCTGTCTCTATCGCTGTCTCTGTCGCTGTCTCTGTGTCTCTGTCTCTGTGTCTCTGTCTCTGAGTCTCTGTCTCTGTGTCTCTGTCTCTGAGTCTCTGTCTCTGTGTCCCTGTCTCTGTGTCTCTGTCTCTGTGTCTCTGTCTCTGTGTCTCTGTCTCTGACGCTTTGCCTCTATGTCCCTGTCTCTGTATCTCTGTCTCTAGGTATCTGTCTCTGTGTCTCTGTCCCTGTGTCTCTGTCCCTGTGTCTCTGTCTCTTTGTCTCTGTCTCTGTGTCTCTGCCTCTGTGCCTCCGTCTCTGTGTTTCTGTCTCTGTGTCTCTGTCTCTGTGCCTCTGGCTCCGTCTCTGTGTCTCTGTTTCTGTGTCTCAGTCTCTGTGTCTCTGTCTCTGCGTCTCTGTCTCTGTGTCTCTGTCTCTGTGCCCCTGTCTCTGTGTCCCTGTCTCTGTGTCCCTGTCTCTGTGTCCCTGTCTCTGTGTCCCTGTCTCTGTGTCCCTGTCTCTGTGTCCCTGTCTCTGTGTCCCTGTCTCTGTGTCCCTGTCTCTGTGTCCCTGTCTCTGTGTCTCTGTCTCTATCGCTGTCTCTGTCGCTGTCTCTGTGTCTCTGTCTCTGTGTCTCTGTCTCTGAGTCTCTGTCTCTGTGTCCCTGTCTCTGTGTCTCTGTCTCTGTGTCTCTGTCTCTGTGTCTCTGTCTCTGAGGCTTTGCCTCTATGTCCCTGTCTCTGTATCTCTGTCTCTATGTCTCTGTCTCTGTGTCTCTGTCTCTGTGTCTCTGACTCTGTGTCTCTGTCTGTGTGTCTCTGTCCCTGTGTCTCTCTCTCTGTGTCTCTGTCTCTGTGTCTCTGTCCCTGTGTCTCCGTCTATTTGTCTCTGTCTCTATGTCTCTGTCTCTGTCTCTGTTTCTCTTTCTCTGTGTCTCTGTGTCCCTGTCTCTGTGTCCCTGTCTCTGTGTCCCTGTCTCTGTGTCCCTGTCTCTGTGTCCCTGTCTCTGTGTCCCTGTCTCTGTGTCCCTGTCTCTGTGTCTCTGTCTCTATCGCTGTCTCTGTCGCTGTCTCTGTGTCTCTGTCTCTGTGTCTCTGTCTCTGAGTCTCTGTCTCTGTGTCCCTGTCTCTGTGTCTCTGTCTCTGTGTCTCTGTCTCTGTGTCTCTGTCTCTGAGGCTTTGCCTCTATGTCCCTGTCTCTGTATCTCTGTCTCTATGTCTCTGTCTCTGTGTCTCTGTCTCTGTGTCTCTGGCTCTGTGTCTCTGTCTCTGTGTCTCTGTCTCTGTGTCTCTGTCTCTGTGTCTCTGTCCCTGTGTCTCTGTCTCTGTGCCTCTGCCTCCGTCTCTGTGTCTCTGTTTCTGTGTCTCTGTCTCTGTGTCTCTGTCTCTGTGTGTGTGTTTCTGTGTCTCTGTCTCTGTGTCTCTGTCTCTGTGTCCCTGTCTCTGTGTCCCTGTCTCTGTGTCCCTGTCTCTGTGTCCCTGTCTCTGTGTCCCTGTCTCTGTGTCCCTGTCTCTGTGTCCCTGTCTCTGTGTCCCTGTCTCTGTGTCTCTGTCTCTGTGTCTCTGTCTCTGTGTCTCTGTCTCTGTGTCTCTGTCTCTGTGTCTCTGTCTCTGTCTCTGTGTCTCTGTCTCTGTCTCTGTCTCTGTCTCTGTCTCTGTCTCTGTCTCTGTCTCTGTCTCTGTCTCTGTCTCTGTCTCTGTCTCTATCGCTGTCTCTGTCGCTGTCTCTGTGTCTCTGTCTCTGTGTCTCTGTCTCTGAGTCTCTGTCTCTGTGTCCCTGTCTCTGTGTCTCTGTCTCTGTGTCTCTGTCTCTGTGTCTCTGTCTCTGTGTCTCTGTCTCTGAGGCTTTGCCTCTATGTCCCTGTCTCTGTATCTCTGTCTCTATGTCTCTGTCTCTATGTCTCTGTCTCTGTGTCTCTGTCTCTGTGTCTCTGACTCTGTGTCTCTGTCTGTGTGTCTCTGTCCCTGTGTCTCTCTCTCTGTGTCTCTGTCTCTGTGTCTCTGTCCCTGTGTCTCCTTCTATTTGTCTCTGTCTCTATGTCTCTGTCTCTGTCTCTGTTTCTCTTTCTCTGTGTCTCTGTGTCTCTGTCTCAGTGTCTCTGCCTCTGTGTCTCTGTATCTCTGTCTCTTTGTCTCTGTCTCTGTGTCTCTGCCTCTGTGTCTCTGCCTCTGTGTCTCCGTCTCTGTGTCTCTGTCTCTGTGTCTCTGTCTCTGTGTCTCTGTCTCTGTGTCTCTGTCTCTGTGTCTCTGTATCTGTGTCTCTGTCTCTGTGTCTCTGTCTCTGTGTCTCTGCCTCTGTGTCTCTGTGTCTGTGTCTCTGGCTCTGTGTCTCTGTCTCTGTGTCTCTGTCTCTGTGTCTCTGTCTCTGTGTCTCTGTCTCTGTGTCTCTGTCTCTGTGTCTCTGTATCTGTGTCTCTGTCTCTGTGTCTCTGTCTCTGTGCCCCTGTCTCTACGTCTTTGTCTCTGTGTCTCTGCCTCTGTGTCTCTGTCTCCGTGTCTCTGTCTCTGTCACTGTCTCTGTGTCTCTGTCTCTGTGTCTCTGTCTCTGAGCCTCTGTCTCTGTGTCCCTGTCTCTGTGTCTCTGTCCCTGTGTCTCCGTCTCTGTGACTCTGTCTCCGTCTCTGTGCCTCTGCCTCTGTGTCTCCGTCTCTGCGTCTCGTTTTCTGTGTCTCTGTCTCCGTGTCCCTGTATCTGTGTCTCTGTCTCTGTGTCTCTGTCTCTGTGTCTCTGTCTCTGTGTCTCTGTCTCCGTGTCTCTGTCTTTGTGTCTCTGTCTCCGTGTCTCTGTCTCTGTGTCTCTGTCTCTGTGTCTCTGTCTCTGTCTCTATGTCTCTGTCTCCGTGTCTCTGTCTCTGTGTCCCTGTCTCTGTGTCCCTGTCTCTGTGTCTCTGTCTCTGTCTCTGTCTCTGTGTCTCTGTCTCTGTGTCTCTGTCTCTGTGTCCCCGTCTCTGTGTCTCTGCCTCTGTGTCTCTGTCTCTGTGTCTCTGTCTCTGTGTCTCTGTCTCTGTGTCTCTGTCTCTGTGTCTCTGTGTCTGTGTCTCTGTCTCTGTGTCTCCGTCCCTGCGTCTCGGTCTCTGTGTCTCTGTCTCCGTGTCTCTGTCTCTGTGTCTCTGTCTCTGTGTCTCTGTCTCTGTGTCTCGGTCTCTGTGTCTCTGTCTCTGTGTCTCTGTCGCTGTCTCTGTGTCTCTGTCTCTGTCTCTGTGTCTCTGTCTCTGTGTCTCTGTCTCTGTGTCCCTGTCTCTGTGCCTCTGTCTCTGTGTCTCTGTCTCTGTGTCCCAGTCTCTGTATCTCTGTCTCTGTGTCTCCGTCTCTGTGTCTCTGTCTCTGTGTCTCTGTCTCTGTGCCTCTGTCTCTGTGTCTCTGTATCTGTGTCTCTGTCTCTGTGTCTCTGTCCCTGTGTCTCCGTCTCTGCGTCTCTGTCTCTGTCTCTGTGCCTCTGCCTCTGTGTCCCAGTCTCTGCGTCTCTGTCTCTGTGTCTCAGTCTCTGTGTCTCTGTATCTGTGTCGCTGTCTCTGTGTCTCTGTCTCTGTGCCCCTGTCTCTACGTCTTTGTCTCTGTGTCTCTGTCTCTGTGTCTCTGTCTCCGTGTCTCTGTCTCTGTCGCTGTCTCTGTCACTGTCTCTGTGTCTCTGTCTCTGTGTCTCTGTCTCTGAGTCTCTGTCTCTGTGTCACTGTCTCTGTGTCTCTGTCCCTGTGTCTCCGTCTCTGTGACTCTGTCTCCGTCTCTGTGCCTCTGCCTCTGTGTCTCCTTCTCTGTGTCTCTGTCTCTATGTCTCTGTCTCTGTGTCCCTATCCCTGTGTCTCTGTCCCTGTGTCTCCGTCTCTGTGTCTCTGTCTCCGTCTCTGCGCCTCTGCCTCTGTGTCCCCGTCTCTGCGTCTCTGTCTCTGTGTCTCTGTCTCTGAGGCTTTGCCTCTATGTCCCTGTCTCTGTATCTCTGTCTCTATGTCTCTGTCTCTGTGTCTCTGTCTCTGTATCTCTGTCTCTGTGTCTCTGTCCCTGTGTCTCTGTCTCTGTGTCTCTGTCTCTGTCTCTGTCTCCGTGTCCCTGTCTCTGAGTCGTTGTCCCTATGGCCCTGTCTCTGTGTCTCTGTCTCTGTGTCTCTGTCTCTGTGTCTCTGTCTCTGTGTCTGTGTTTCTGTGTCTCTGTCTGTATGTCTCTGTATCTCTGTCTCTGTGTCTCTGTCTCTGTGCCCCTGTCTCTACGTCTCTGTCCCTGTGTCCCTGTCTCTGTATCTCTGTCTCTATGTCTCTGTCTCTGTGTCTCTGTCTCTGTATCTCTGTCTCTGTGTCTCTGTCCCTGTGCCTCTGTCTCTGTGTCTCTGTCTCTGAGTCGTTGTCTCTATGTCCCTGTCTCTGTGTCTCTGTCTCTATGTCTCTGTCTCTGTGTCTGTGTTTCTGTGTCTCTGTCTGTATGTCTCTGTATCTCTGTCTCTGTGTCTCTGTCTCTGTGCCCCTGTCTCTACGTCTCTGTCCCTGTGTCTCTGTCTCTGTGTCTATGTCTCTTTGTCTCTGTCCCTGTGTCACAGACTCTGTTTCTCGGTCTCTGCGTCTCGTTTTCTGTGTCTCTGTCTCCGTGTCCCTGTATCTGTGTCTCTGTCTCTGTGTCTCTGTCTCTGTGTCTCTGTCTCTGTGTCTCTGTCTCTGTGTCTCTGTCTCTGTGTCTCTGTCTCTGTGTCTCTGTCTCTGAGGCTTTGCCTCTATGTCCCTGTCTCTGTATCTCTGTCTCTGTGTCTCTGTCTCTGTGTCTCTGCCTCTGTGTCTCTGTCTCTGTGTCTCTGTCTCTGTGTCTCTGCCACTGTGTCTCTGTCTCTGTGTCTCTGTCTCTGTGTCTCTGTCTCTGTCTCTGTGTCTATGTCTCTGAGTCTCTGTCTCTGTGTATCTGTCTCTGTCTCTGTCTCTGTCTCTGTCTCTGTCTCTGTCTCTGTCTCTGTCTCTGTCTCTGTCGCTTTCTCTGTCACTGTCTCTGTGTCTCTGTCTCTGTGTCTCCGTCTCTGTGTCTCACTCTCTGTGTCTATGTCTCTGTGTCTCTCTCCCTGTGTCGCGGTCTGTGTGCATCTTCCTCTGTGTCTCTGTCTCTGTCTCTGTCTCTGTCTCTGTCTCTGTCTCTGTCGCTGTCTCTGTCACTGTCTCTGTGTCTCTGTCTCTGTGTCTCTGTCTCTGTGTCTCTCTCTCTGTGACTCTGTCTCTGTGTCTCTGTCTCTGTGTCTATGTCTCTGAGTCTCTGTCTCTGTGTATCTGTCTCTGTCTCTGTCCCTGTCTCTGTCTCTGTCGCTTTCTCTGTCTCTGTCTCTGTGTCCCAGTCTCTGCGTCTCTGTCTCTGTGTCTCACTCTCTGTGTCTATGTCTCTGTGTCTCCCTCCCTGTGTCGCGGTCTGTGTGCATCTTCCTCTGTGTCTCTGTCTCTGTCTCTGTCTCTGTCTCTGTCTCTGTCTCTGTCTCTGTCTCTGTCTCTGTCTCTGTCTCTGTCGCTGTCTCTGTCACTGTCTCTGTGTCTCTGTCTCTGTGTCTCCGTCTCTGTGTCTCTGTCTCCGTCTCTGTGCCTCTGCCTCTGTGTCCCCGTCTCTGCGTCTCTGACTCTGTGTCTCTGTATCTGTGTCTCTGCCTCCGTGTCTCTGTCTCTGTGTCTCTGGCTCTGTGTCTCTGTCTCGGTGTCTCTGTCTCTGTGTCTCTGTCTCTGTGTATCTGTCTCTGTGTCTATGTCTCTGAGTCTCTGCCTCTGTGTCTCTGTCTCTGTCTCTGTCTCTGTCTCTGTCCCTGTGTCTGCCACTGTCTCTGTGTCTCTGTCTCTGTGTCTCCGTCTCTGTGTCTCTGTCTCCGTCTTTGTGCCTCTGCCTCTGTGTCCCCGTCTCTGCGTCTCTGTCTCTGTGTCTCTGTCTCTGTGTCTATGTCTCTGTGTCTCTCTCCCTGTGTCACGGTTTCTGTGTGTCGGTCTCTGTGTCTCCGTCTCTCTGTCTCTGTCTATATGTCCCGGTCTCAGTGTCTCTGTCTCCGTCTCTGTGTCTCTGTCTCTGTGTCTCTGTCCCTGTGTCTCCGTCTCTGTGTCTCTGTCTCTGTCTCTGTCTCTATCTGTGTCTCTGTCTCCGTGTCTCTGTCTCTGAATCTCTGTCTCTGTGTCCCTGTCTCTGTGTCTCTGTCCCTGTGTCTCCGTCTCTGTGTCTCTGTCTCTGTCTCTGTGCCTCTGCCTCTGTGTCCCAGTCTCTGCGTCTCTGTCTCTGTGTTTCAGTCTCTGTGTCTATGTCTCTGTGTCTCTCTCCCTGTGTCACGGTCTCTGTATCTCCGTCTCCGTGGTTCTGTCTCTGTCTCTGTGTCTCCGTCTCTGTGTCTCTGTCTCTGTCTCTGTGTCTCTGGCTCTGTGCCCCTGTCTCTACGTCTCTGTCCCTGTGTCTATGTCTCTTTGTCTCTGTCCCTGTGTCACAGTCTCCGTGTCTCCGTCCCTGTGTCTCTGTCTCTGTGTCTCTGTCTCTGTGTCCCAGTCTCTGTATCTCTGTCTCTGTGTCTCCGTCTCGGTGTCTCTGTCTCTGCGTCTCTGTCTCTGTGTCTCTGTCTCTGTGTCTCTGTCTCTGTGTCTCTGTATCTGTGTCTCTGTATCTGTGTCTCTGTCTCTGTGTCTCTGTCTCTGTGCCCCTGTCTCTACGTCTTTGTCTCTGTGTCTCTGTCTCTGTGTCTCTGTCTCCGTGTCTCTGTCTCTGTCGCTGTCTCTGTCACTGTCTCTGTGTCTCTGTCTCTGTGTCTCTGTCTCTGTGTCTCTGTCTCTGTGTCCCTGTCTCTGTGTCCCTGTCTCTGTGTCTCTGTCTCTGTCTCTGTCTCTGTGTCTCTGTCTCTGTGTCTCTGTCTCTGTGTCTCTGTCTCTGTGTCTCTGTCTCTGTGTCTCTGTCTCTGTGTCTCTGTCTCTGTGTCTCTGTCTCCGTGTCTCTGTCTTTGTGTCTCTGCCTCCGTGTCTCTGTCTCAGTGTCTCTGTCTCTGTGTCTCTGTCTCTGTGTCTCTGTCTCTGTGTCCCTGTCTCTGTGTCCCTGTCTCTGTGTCTCTGTCTCTGTCTCTGTCTCTGTGTCTCTGTCTCTGTGTCTCTGTCTCTGTGTCCCCGTCTCTGTGTCTCTGCCTCTGTGTCTCTGTCTCTGTGTCTCTGTCTCTGTGTCTCTGTCTCTGTGTCTCTGTGTCTGTGTCTCTGTCTCTGTGTCTCCGTCCCTGCGTCTCGGTCTCTGTGTCTCTGTCTCCGTGTCTCTGTCTCTGTGTCTCTGTCTCTGTGTCTCTGGCTCTGTGTCTCTGTCTCTGTGTCTCTGTCTCTGTGTCTCTGTCTCTGTGTCTCTGTCCCTGTGTCTCTGTCTCTGTGTCTCTGTCTCTGTCTCTGTCTCCGTGTCTCTGTGTCTCTGTCTCTGTGTCTCTGTCTCTGAGGCTTTGCCTCTATGTCCCTGTCTCTGTATCTCTGTCTCTATGTCTCTGTCCCTGTGTCTCTGTCTCTGTGTCTCTGTCTCTGTGTCTCTGTCTCTGTCTCTGTTTCTCTTTCTCTGTGTCTCTGTGTCTCTGTCTCTGTGTCTCTGCCTCTGTGTCTCTGTATCTCTGTCTCTTTGTCTCTGTCTCTGTGTCTCTGCCTCTGTGTCTCCGTCTCTGTGTCTCTGTCTCTGTGTCTCTGTCTCTGTGTCTCTGTCTCTGTGTCTCTGTCTCCGTGTCTCTGTATCTGTGTCTCTGTCTCTGTGTCTCTGTGTCTCTGTCTCTGTCTCTGTCTCTGTCTCTGTCTCTGTCTCTGTCTCTGTCTCTATCGCTGTCTCTGTCTGTATGTCTCTGTATCTCTGTCTCTGTGTCTCTGTCTCTGCGCCGCTGTCTCTACGTCTCTGTGTCCCTGTCTCTGCGCCCCTGTCTCTACGTCTCTGTCCCTGTGTCTCCGTCTCTGTGCCTCTGCCTCGGTGTCTCCGTCTCTGTGTTTCTGTCTCTGTGTCTCTGTCTCTATCGCTGTCTCTGTCGCTGTCTCTGTGTCTCTGTCTCTGTGTCTCTGTCTCTGAGTCTCTGTCTCTGTGTCTCTGTCTCTGAGTCTCTGTCTCTGTGTCCCTGTCTCTGTGTCTCTGTCTCTGTGTCTCTGTCTCTGTGTCTCTGTCTCTGACGCTTTGCCTCTATGTCCCTGTCTCTGTATCTCTGTCTCTAGGTATCTGTCTCTGTGTCTCTGTCCCTGTGTCTCTGTCCCTGTGTCTCTGTCTCTTTGTCTCTGTCTCTGTGTCTCTGCCTCTGTGCCTCCGTCTCTGTGTTTCTGTCTCTGTGTCTCTGTCTCTGTGCCTCTGGCTCCGTCTCTGTGTCTCTGTTTCTGTGTCTCAGTCTCTGTGTCTCTGTCTCTGCGTCTCTGTCTCTGTGTCTCTGTCTCTGTGCCCCTGTCTCTGTGTCCCTGTCTCTGTGTCCCTGTCTCTGTGTCCCTGTCTCTGTGTCCCTGTCTCTGTGTCCCTGTCTCTGTGTCCCTGTCTCTGTGTCCCTGTCTCTGTGTCCCTGTCTCTGTGTCCCTGTCTCTGTGTCTCTGTCTCTATCGCTGTCTCTGTCGCTGTCTCTGTGTCTCTGTCTCTGTGTCTCTGTCTCTGAGTCTCTGTCTCTGTGTCCCTGTCTCTGTGTCTCTGTCTCTGTGTCTCTGTCTCTGTGTCTCTGTCTCTGAGGCTTTGCCTCTATGTCCCTGTCTCTGTATCTCTGTCTCTATGTCTCTGTCTCTGTGTCTCTGTCTCTGTGTCTCTGACTCTGTGTCTCTGTCTGTGTGTCTCTGTCCCTGTGTCTCTCTCTCTGTGTCTCTGTCTCTGTGTCTCTGTCCCTGTGTCTCCGTCTATTTGTCTCTGTCTCTATGTCTCTGTCTCTGTCTCTGTTTCTCTTTCTCTGTGTCTCTGTGTCCCTGTCTCTGTGTCCCTGTCTCTGTGTCCCTGTCTCTGTGTCCCTGTCTCTGTGTCCCTGTCTCTGTGTCCCTGTCTCTGTGTCCCTGTCTCTGTGTCTCTGTCTCTATCGCTGTCTCTGTCGCTGTCTCTGTGTCTCTGTCTCTGTGTCTCTGTCTCTGAGTCTCTGTCTCTGTGTCCCTGTCTCTGTGTCTCTGTCTCTGTGTCTCTGTCTCTGTGTCTCTGTCTCTGAGGCTTTGCCTCTATGTCCCTGTCTCTGTATCTCTGTCTCTATGTCTCTGTCTCTGTGTCTCTGTCTCTGTGTCTCTGGCTCTGTGTCTCTGTCTCTGTGTCTCTGTCTCTGTGTCTCTGTCTCTGTGTCTCTGTCCCTGTGTCTCTGTCTCTGTGCCTCTGCCTCCGTCTCTGTGTCTCTGTTTCTGTGTCTCTGTCTCTGTGTCTCTGTCTCTGTGTGTGTGTTTCTGTGTCTCTGTCTCTGTGTCTCTGTCTCTGTGTCCCTGTCTCTGTGTCCCTGTCTCTGTGTCCCTGTCTCTGTGTCCCTGTCTCTGTGTCCCTGTCTCTGTGTCCCTGTCTCTGTGTCCCTGTCTCTGTGTCCCTGTCTCTGTGTCTCTGTCTCTGTGTCTCTGTCTCTGTGTCTCTGTCTCTGTGTCTCTGTCTCTGTGTCTCTGTCTCTGTCTCTGTGTCTCTGTCTCTGTCTCTGTCTCTGTCTCTGTCTCTGTCTCTGTCTCTGTCTCTGTCTCTGTCTCTGTCTCTGTCTCTATCGCTGTCTCTGTCGCTGTCTCTGTGTCTCTGTCTCTGTGTCTCTGTCTCTGAGTCTCTGTCTCTGTGTCCCTGTCTCTGTGTCTCTGTCTCTGTGTCTCTGTCTCTGTGTCTCTGTCTCTGTGTCTCTGTCTCTGAGGCTTTGCCTCTATGTCCCTGTCTCTGTATCTCTGTCTCTATGTCTCTGTCTCTATGTCTCTGTCTCTGTGTCTCTGTCTCTGTGTCTCTGACTCTGTGTCTCTGTCTGTGTGTCTCTGTCCCTGTGTCTCTCTCTCTGTGTCTCTGTCTCTGTGTCTCTGTCCCTGTGTCTCCTTCTATTTGTCTCTGTCTCTATGTCTCTGTCTCTGTCTCTGTTTCTCTTTCTCTGTGTCTCTGTGTCTCTGTCTCAGTGTCTCTGCCTCTGTGTCTCTGTATCTCTGTCTCTTTGTCTCTGTCTCTGTGTCTCTGCCTCTGTGTCTCTGCCTCTGTGTCTCCGTCTCTGTGTCTCTGTCTCTGTGTCTCTGTCTCTGTGTCTCTGTCTCTGTGTCTCTGTCTCTGTGTCTCTGTATCTGTGTCTCTGTCTCTGTGTCTCTGTCTCTGTGTCTCTGCCTCTGTGTCTCTGTGTCTGTGTCTCTGGCTCTGTGTCTCTGTCTCTGTGTCTCTGTCTCTGTGTCTCTGTCTCTGTGTCTCTGTCTCTGTGTCTCTGTCTCTGTGTCTCTGTATCTGTGTCTCTGTCTCTGTGTCTCTGTCTCTGTGCCCCTGTCTCTACGTCTTTGTCTCTGTGTCTCTGCCTCTGTGTCTCTGTCTCCGTGTCTCTGTCTCTGTCACTGTCTCTGTGTCTCTGTCTCTGTGTCTCTGTCTCTGAGCCTCTGTCTCTGTGTCCCTGTCTCTGTGTCTCTGTCCCTGTGTCTCCGTCTCTGTGACTCTGTCTCCGTCTCTGTGCCTCTGCCTCTGTGTCTCCGTCTCTGCGTCTCGTTTTCTGTGTCTCTGTCTCCGTGTCCCTGTATCTGTGTCTCTGTCTCTGTGTCTCTGTCTCTGTGTCTCTGTCTCTGTGTCTCTGTCTCCGTGTCTCTGTCTTTGTGTCTCTGTCTCCGTGTCTCTGTCTCTGTGTCTCTGTCTCTGTGTCTCTGTCTCTGTCTCTATGTCTCTGTCTCCGTGTCTCTGTCTCTGTGTCCCTGTCTCTGTGTCCCTGTCTCTGTGTCTCTGTCTCTGTCTCTGTCTCTGTGTCTCTGTCTCTGTGTCTCTGTCTCTGTGTCCCCGTCTCTGTGTCTCTGCCTCTGTGTCTCTGTCTCTGTGTCTCTGTCTCTGTGTCTCTGTCTCTGTGTCTCTGTCTCTGTGTCTCTGTGTCTGTGTCTCTGTCTCTGTGTCTCCGTCCCTGCGTCTCGGTCTCTGTGTCTCTGTCTCCGTGTCTCTGTCTCTGTGTCTCTGTCTCTGTGTCTCTGTCTCTGTGTCTCGGTCTCTGTGTCTCTGTCTCTGTGTCTCTGTCGCTGTCTCTGTGTCTCTGTCTCTGTCTCTGTGTCTCTGTCTCTGTGTCTCTGTCTCTGTGTCCCTGTCTCTGTGCCTCTGTCTCTGTGTCTCTGTCTCTGTGTCCCAGTCTCTGTATCTCTGTCTCTGTGTCTCCGTCTCTGTGTCTCTGTCTCTGTGTCTCTGTCTCTGTGCCTCTGTCTCTGTGTCTCTGTATCTGTGTCTCTGTCTCTGTGTCTCTGTCCCTGTGTCTCCGTCTCTGCGTCTCTGTCTCTGTCTCTGTGCCTCTGCCTCTGTGTCCCAGTCTCTGCGTCTCTGTCTCTGTGTCTCAGTCTCTGTGTCTCTGTATCTGTGTCGCTGTCTCTGTGTCTCTGTCTCTGTGCCCCTGTCTCTACGTCTTTGTCTCTGTGTCTCTGTCTCTGTGTCTCTGTCTCCGTGTCTCTGTCTCTGTCGCTGTCTCTGTCACTGTCTCTGTGTCTCTGTCTCTGTGTCTCTGTCTCTGAGTCTCTGTCTCTGTGTCACTGTCTCTGTGTCTCTGTCCCTGTGTCTCCGTCTCTGTGACTCTGTCTCCGTCTCTGTGCCTCTGCCTCTGTGTCTCCTTCTCTGTGTCTCTGTCTCTATGTCTCTGTCTCTGTGTCCCTATCCCTGTGTCTCTGTCCCTGTGTCTCCGTCTCTGTGTCTCTGTCTCCGTCTCTGCGCCTCTGCCTCTGTGTCCCCGTCTCTGCGTCTCTGTCTCTGTGTCTCTGTCTCTGAGGCTTTGCCTCTATGTCCCTGTCTCTGTATCTCTGTCTCTATGTCTCTGTCTCTGTGTCTCTGTCTCTGTATCTCTGTCTCTGTGTCTCTGTCCCTGTGTCTCTGTCTCTGTGTCTCTGTCTCTGTCTCTGTCTCCGTGTCCCTGTCTCTGAGTCGTTGTCCCTATGGCCCTGTCTCTGTGTCTCTGTCTCTGTGTCTCTGTCTCTGTGTCTCTGTCTCTGTGTCTGTGTTTCTGTGTCTCTGTCTGTATGTCTCTGTATCTCTGTCTCTGTGTCTCTGTCTCTGTGCCCCTGTCTCTACGTCTCTGTCCCTGTGTCCCTGTCTCTGTATCTCTGTCTCTATGTCTCTGTCTCTGTGTCTCTGTCTCTGTATCTCTGTCTCTGTGTCTCTGTCCCTGTGCCTCTGTCTCTGTGTCTCTGTCTCTGAGTCGTTGTCTCTATGTCCCTGTCTCTGTGTCTCTGTCTCTATGTCTCTGTCTCTGTGTCTGTGTTTCTGTGTCTCTGTCTGTATGTCTCTGTATCTCTGTCTCTGTGTCTCTGTCTCTGTGCCCCTGTCTCTACGTCTCTGTCCCTGTGTCTCTGTCTCTGTGTCTATGTCTCTTTGTCTCTGTCCCTGTGTCACAGACTCTGTTTCTCGGTCTCTGCGTCTCGTTTTCTGTGTCTCTGTCTCCGTGTCCCTGTATCTGTGTCTCTGTCTCTGTGTCTCTGTCTCTGTGTCTCTGTCTCTGTGTCTCTGTCTCTGTGTCTCTGTCTCTGTGTCTCTGTCTCTGTGTCTCTGTCTCTGTGTCTCTGTCTCTGTGTCTCTGTCTCTGTGTCTCTGTCTCCGTGTCTCTGTCTTTGTGTCTCTGCCTCCGTGTCTCTGTCTCTGTGTCTCTGTCTCTGTGTCTCTGTCTCTGTGTCTCTGTCTCTGTGTCCCTGTCTCTGTGTCCCTGTCTCTGTGTCTCTGTCTCTGTCTCTGTCTCTGTGTCTCTGTCTCTGTGTCTCTGTCTCTGTGTCCCCGTCTCTGTGTCTCTGCCTCTGTGTCTCTGTCTCTGTGTCTCTGTCTCTGTGTCTCTGTCTCTGTGTCTCTGTCTCTGTGTCTCTGTGTCTGTGTCTCTGTCTCTGTGTCTCCGTCCCTGCGTCTCGGTCTCTGTGTCTCTGTCTCCGTGTCTCTGTCTCTGTGTCTCTGCCTCTGTGTCTCTGTCTCTGTGTCTCGGTCTCTGTGTCTCTGTCTCTGTGTCTCTGTCGCTGTCTCTGTGTCTCTGTCTCTGTCTCTGTGTCTCTGTCTCTGTGTCTCTGTCTCTGTGTCCCTGTCTCTGTGCCTCTGTCTCTGTGTCTCTGTCTCTGTGTCCCAGTCTCTGTATCTCTGTCTCTGTGTCTCCGTCTCTGCGTCTCTGTCTCTGTGTCTCTGTCTCTGTGCCTCTGTCTCTGTGTCTCTGTATCTGTGTCTCTGTCTCTGTGTCTCTGTCCCTGTGTCTCCGTCTCTGCGTCTCTGTCTCTGTCTCTGTGCCTCTGCCTCTGTGTCCCAGTCTCTGCGTCTCTGTCTCTGTGTCTCAGTCTCTGTGTCTCTGTATCTGTGTCGCTGTCTCTGTGTCTCTGTCTCTGTGCCCCTGTCTCTACGTCTTTGTCTCTGTGTCTCTGTCTCTGTGTCTCTGTCTCCGTGTCTCTGTCTCTGTCGCTGTCTCTGTCACTGTCTCTGTGTCTCTGTCTCTGTGTCTCTGTCTCTGAGTCTCTGTCTCTGTGTCACTGTCTCTGTGTCTCTGTCCCTGTGTCTCCGTCTCTGTGACTCTGTCTCCGTCTCTGTGCCTCTGCCTCTGTGTCTCCTTCTCTGTGTCTCTGTCTCTATGTCTCTGTCTCTGTGTCCCTATCCCTGTGTCTCTGTCCCTGTGTCTCCGTCTCTGTGTCTCTGTCTCCGTCTCTGCGCCTCTGCCTCTGTGTCCCCGTCTCTGCGTCTCTGTCTCTGTGTCTCTGTCTCTGAGGCTTTGCCTCTATGTCCCTGTCTCTGTATCTCTGTCTCTATGTCTCTGTCTCTGTGTCTCTGTCTCTGTATCTCTGTCTCTGTGTCTCTGTCCCTGTGTCTCTGTCTCTGTGTCTCTGTCTCTGTCTCTGTCTCCGTGTCCCTGTCTCTGAGTCGTTGTCCCTATGTCCCTGTCTCTGTGTCTCTGTCTCTGTGTCTCTGTCTCTGTGTCTCTGTCTCTGTGTCTCTGTCTCTGTGTCTGTGTTTCTGTGTCTCTGTCTGTATGTCTCTGTATCTCTGTCTCTGTGTCTCTGTCTCTGTGCCCCTGTCTCTACGTCTCTGTCCCTGTGTCTCTGTCTCTGTGTCTATGTCTCTTTGTCTCTGTCCCTGTGTCACAGACTCTGTTTCTCCGTCTCTGCGTCTCGTTTTCTGTGTCTCTGTCTCCGTGTCCCTGTATCTGTGTCTCTGTCTCTGTGTCTCTGTCTCTGTTTCTCCGTCTCTGCGTCTCGTTTTCTGTGTCTCTGTCTCCGTGTCCCTGTATCTGTGTCTCTGTCTCTGTGTCTCTGTCTCTGTGTCTCTGTCTCTGTGTCTCTGTCTCTGTGTCTCTGTCTTTGTGTCTCTGTCCCTGTGTCACAGTCTCCGTGTCTCCGTCCCTGCGTCTCGGTCTCTGTGTCTCTGTCTCCGTGTCTCTGTCTCTGTGTCTCTGTCTCTGTGTCTCTGTCTCTGTGTCTCGGTCTCTGTGTCTCTGTCTCTGTGTCTCTGTCTCTGTCTCTGTCTCTGTGTCTCTGTCTCTGTGTCCCTGTCTCTGTGTCTCTGTCTCTGTGTCTCTGTCTCTGTGTCCCAGTCTCTGTATCTCTGTCTCTGTGTCTCCGTCTCGGTGTCTCTGTCTCTGCGTCTCTGTCTCTGTGTCTCTGTCTCTGTGTCTCTGTCTCTGTGTCTCTGTATCTGTGTCTCTGTATCTGTGTCTCTGTATCTGTGTCTCTGTCTCTGTGTCTCTGTCTCTGTGCCCCTGTCTCTACGTCTTTGTCTCTGTGTCTCTGTCTCTGTGTCTCTGTCTCCGTGTCTCTGTCTCTGTCGCTGTCTCTGTCACTGTCTCTGTGTCTCTGTCTCTGTGTCTCCGTCTCTGAGTCTCTGTCTCTGTGTCCCTGTCTCTGTGTCTCTGTCCCTGTGTCTCCGTCTCGGTGACTCTGTCTCCGTCTCTGTGCCTCTGCCTCTGTGTCTCCGTCTCTGTGTTTCTGTCTCTGTGTCTCTGTCTCTGTGCCTCTGTCTCCGTCTCTGTGTCTCTGTCTCTGTGTCTCTGTCTCTGTGTCCCTATCCCTGTGTCTCTGTCCCTGTGTCTCCGTCTCTGTGTCTCTGTCTCCGTCTCTGCGCCTCTGCCTCTGTGTCCCCGTCTCTGCGTCTCTGTCTCTGTGTCTCTGTCTCTGAGGCTTTGCCTCTATGTCCCTGTCTCTGTATCTCTGTCTCTATGTCTCTGTCTCTGTGTCTCTGTCTCTGTACCTCTGTCTCTGTGTCTCTGTCCCTGTGCCTCTGTCTCTGTGTCTCTGTCTCTGAGTCGTTGTCTCTATGTCCCTGTCTCTGTGTCTCTGTCTCTATGTCTCTGTCTCTGTGTCTGTGTTTCTGTGTCTCTGTCTGTATGTCTCTGAATCTCTGTCTCTGTGTCTCTGTCTCTGTGACCCTGTCTCTACGTCTCTGTCCCTGTGTCTCTGTCTCTGTGTCTATGTCTCTTTGTCTCTGTCCCTGTGTCACAGAGTCTGTTTCTCGGTCTCTGCGTCTCGTTTTCTGTGTCTCTGCCTCCGTGTCCCTGTATCTGTGTCTCTGTCTCTGTGTCTCTGTCTCTGTGTCTCTGTCTCTGTGTCTCTGTCTCTGTGTCTCTGTCTCTGTGTCTCTGTCTCTGTGTCTCTGTCTCTGTGTCTCTGTCTCTGTGTCTCTGTCTCTGTGTCTCTGTCTCCGTGTCTCTGTCTTTGTTTCTCTGCCTCCGTGTCTCTGTCTCTGTGTCTCTGTCTCTGTGTCTCTGTCTCTGTGTCTCTGTCTCTGTGTCCCTGTCTCTGTGTCCCTGTCTCTGTGTCTCTGTCTCTGTCTCTGTCTCTGTGTCTCTGTCTCTGTGTCTCTGTCTCTGTGTCCCCGTCTCTGTGTCTCTGCCTCTGTGTCTCTGTCTCTGTGTCTCTGTCTCTGTGTCTCTGTCTCTGTGTCTCTGTCTCTGTGTCTCTGTGTCTGTGTCTCTGTCTCTGTGTCTCCGTCCCTGCGTCTCGGTCTCTGTGTCTCTGTCTCCGTGTCTCTGTCTCTGTGTCTCTGTCTCTGTGTCTCTGTCTCTGTGTCTCGGTCTCTGTGTCTCTGTCTCTGTGTCTCTGGCGCTGTCTCTGTGTCTCTGTCTCTGTCTCTGTGTCTCTGTCTCTGTGTCTCTGTCTCTGTGTCCCTGTCTCTGTGCCTCTGTCTCTGTGCCTCTGTCTCTGTGTCCCAGTCTCTGTATCTCTGTCTCTGTGTCTCCGTCTCTGTGTCTCTGTCTCTGTGTCTCTGTCTCTGTGCCTCTGTCTCTGTGTCTCTGTATCTGTGTCTCTGTCTATGTGTCTCTGTCCCTGTGTCTCCGTCTCTGCGTCTCTGTCTCTGTCTCTGTGCCTCTGCCTCTGTGTCCCAGTCTCTGCGTCTCTGTCTCTGTGTCTCAGTCTCTGTGTCTCTGTATCTGTGTCGCTGTCTCTGTGTCTCTGTATCTGTGCCCCTGTCTCTACGTCTTTGTCTCTGTGTCTCTGTCTCTGTGTCTCTGTCTCTGTGTCTCTGTCTCCGTGTCTCTGTCTCTGTCTCCGTCTCTGTGCCTCTGCCTCTGTGTCTCCTTCTCTGTGTCTCTGTCTCTATGTCTCTGTCTCTGTGTCCCTATCCCTGTGTCTCTGTCCCTGTGTCTCCGTCTCTGTGTCTCTGTCTCCGTCTCTGCGCCTCTGCCTCTGTGTCCCCGTCTCTGCGTCTCTGTCTCTGAGGCTTTGCCTCTATGTCCCTGTCTCTGTATCTCTGTCTCTATGTCTCTGTCTCTGTGTCTCTGTCTCTGTATCTCTGTCTCTGTGTCTCTGTCCCTGTGTCTCTGTCTCTGTCTCTGTCTCCGTGTCCCTGTCTCTGAGTCGTTGTCCCTATGTCCCTGTCTCTGTGTCTCTGTCTCTGTGTCTCTGTCTCTGTGTCTCTGTCTCTGTGTCTGTGTTTCTGTGTCTCTGTCTGTATGTCTCTGTATCTCTGTCTCTGTGTCTCTGTCTCTGTGCCCCTGTCTCTACGTCTCTGTCCCTGTGTCCCTGTCTCTGTATCTCTGTCTCTATGTCTCTGTCTCTGTGTCTCTGTCTCTGTATCTCTGTCTCTGTGTCTCTGTCCCTGTGCCTCTGTCTCTGTGTCTCTGTCTCTGAGTCGTTGTCTCTATGTCCCTGTCTCTGTGTCTCTGTCTCTATGTCTCTGTCTCTGTGTCTGTGTTTCTGTGTCTCTGTCTGTATGTCTCTGTATCTCTGTCTCTGTGTCTCTGTCTCTGTGCCCCTGTCTCTACGTCTCTGTCCCTGTGTCTCTGTCTCTGTGTCTATGTCTCTTTGTCTCTGTCCCTGTGTCACAGACTCTGTTTCTCGGTCTCTGCGTCTCGTTTTCTGTGTCTCTGTCTCCGTGTCCCTGTATCTGTGTCTCTGTCTCTGTGTCTCTGTCTCTGTGTCTCTGTCTCTGTGTCTCTGTCTCTGTGTCTCTGTCTCTGTGTCTCTGTCTCTGTGTCTCTGTCTCTGTGTCTCTGTCTCTGTGTCTCTGTCTCTGTGTCTCTGTCTCTGTGTCTCTGTCTCCGTGTCTCTGTCTTTGTGTCTCTGCCTCCGTGTCTCTGTCTCTGTGTCTCTGTCTCTGTGTCTCTGTCTCTGTGTCTCTGTCTCTGTGTCCCTGTCTCTGTGTCCCTGTCTCTGTGTCTCTGTCTCTGTCTCTGTCTCTGTGTCTCTGTCTCTGTGTCTCTGTCTCTGTGTCCCCGTCTCTGTGTCTCTGCCTCTGTGTCTCTGTCTCTGTGTCTCTGTCTCTGTGTCTCTGTCTCTGTGTCTCTGTCTCTGTGTCTCTGTGTCTGTGTCTCTGTCTCTGTGTCTCCGTCCCTGCGTCTCGGTCTCTGTGTCTCTGTCTCCGTGTCTCTGTCTCTGTGTCTCTGTCTCTGTGTCTCTGTCTCTGTGTCTCGGTCTCTGTGTCTCTGTCTCTGTGTCTCTGTCGCTGTCTCTGTGTCTCTGTCTCTGTGTCTCTGTCTCTGTGTCTCTGTCTCTGTGTCCCTGTCTCTGTGCCTCTGTCTCTGTGTCTCTGTCTCTGTGTCCCAGTCTCTGTATCTCTGTCTCTGTGTCTCCGTCTCTGTGTCTCTGTCTCTGTGTCTCTGTCTCTGTGCCTCTGTCTCTGTGTCTCTGTATCTGTGTCTCTGTCTCTGTGTCTCTGTCCCTGTGTCTCCGTCTCTGCGTCTCTGTCTCTGTCTCTGTGCCACTGCCTCTGTGTCCCAGTCTCTGCGTCCCTGTCTCTGTGTCTCAGTCTCTGTGTCTCTGTATCTGTGTCGCTGTCTCTGTGTCTCTGTCTCTGTGCCCCTGTCTCTACGTCTTTGTCTCTGTGTCTCTGTCTCTGTGTCTCTGTCTCCGTGTCTCTGTCTCTGTCGCTGTCTCTGTCACTGTCTCTGTGTCTCTGTCTCTGTGTCTCTGTCTCTGAGTCTCTGTCTCTGTGTCACTGTCTCTGTGTCTCTGTCCCTGTGTCTCCGTCTCTGTGACTCTGTCTCCGTCTCTGTGCCTCTGCCTCTGTGTCTCCTTCTCTGTGTCTCTGTCTCTATGTCTCTGTCTCTGTGTCCCTATCCCTGTGTCTCTGTCCCTGTGTCTCCGTCTCTGTGTCTCTGTCTCCGTCTCTGCGCCTCTGCCTCTGTGTCCCCGTCTCTGCGTCTCTGTCTCTGTGTCTCTGTCTCTGAGGCTTTGCCTCTATGTCCCTGTCTCTGTATCTCTGTCTCTATGTCTCTGTCTCTGTGTCTCTGTCTCTGTGTTTCTGTCTCTGTGTCCCTGTCTCGGTGTCTCTGTCTCTGTGTCTCTGTCTCTGTCTATGTCTCTGTGTCTCTGTCTCTGAGTCGTTGTCTCTATGTCCCTGTCTCTGTGTCTCTGTCTGTATGTCTCTGTATCTCTGTCTCTGTGTCCCTGTCTCTGCGCCCCTGTCTCTACGTCTCTGTGTCTCTGTCTCTGCGCCCCTGTCTCTACGTCTCTGTCCCTGTGTCTCCTTCTCTGTGTCTCTGTCTCTGTGTCTATGTCTCTTTGTCTCTGTCCCTGTGTCTCTGTCTCTGTGTCTCTGTCTCTGTGTCTATGTCTCTGTGTCTGTGTCCCTGTGTCTCTGTCTCTGTGTCTCTGTCTCTGTGCCTCTGTCTCTGTGTCTCTGCCTCTGTGTCTCTGCCTCTGTGTCTCTGTATCTCTGTCTCTTTGTCTCTGTCTCTGTGTCTCTGCCTCTGTGTCTCCGTCTCGGGGTCTCTGTCTCTGTGTCTCTGTCTCTGTGTCTCTGTCTCTGTGTCGCTGTATCTGTGTCTCTGTCTCTGTCTCTGTCTCTGTGTCTCTGTGTCTCTGTCTCTGTCTCTGTCTCTGTCTCTGTCTCTGTCTCTGTCTCTGTCTCTATCGCTGTCTCTGTCTGTATGTCTCTGTATCTCTGTCTCTGTGTCTCTGTCTCTGCGCCGCTGTCTCTACGTCTCTGTGTCTCTGTCTCTGCGCCCCTGTCTCTACGTCTCTGTCCCTGTGTCTCCGTCTCTGTGCCTCTGCCTCGGTGTCTCCGTCTCTGTGTTTCTGTCTCTGTGTCTCTGCCTCTGTGCCTCTGTCTCCGTCTCTGTGCCTCTGCCTCCGTCTCTGTGTCTCTGTCTCTGTTTCTCTGTCTCTGTGTCTCTGTCTCTGTATCTCTGTATCTGTGTCTCTGTATCTGTGTCTCTGTATCTGTGTCTCTGTCTCTGTGCCTCTGTCTCTGTGCCCCTGTCTCTACGCCTTTGTCTCTGTGTCTCTGTCTCTGTCTCTGTCTCTGTCTCTGTCTCTGTCTCTGTCTCTGTCTCTGTCGCTGTCTCTGTGTCTCTGTCTCTGTGTCTCTGTCTCTGAGTCTCTGTCTCTGTGTCCCTGTCTCTGTGCCTCTGTCCCTGTGTCACCGTCTCTGTGTCTCTGTCTCCGTCTCTGTGCCTCTGTCTCTGTGTCTCTGTCTCTGAGTCTCTGTCTCTGTGTCCCTGTCTCTGTGTCTCTGTCCCTGTGTCTCCGTCTCTGTGTCTCTGTCTCCGTCTCTGTACCTCTGCCTCTGTGTCTCCGTCTCTGTGTTTCTGTCTCTGTGTCTCTGTCTCTGTGCATCTGTCTCCGTCTCTGTGTCTCTGTCTCTGTGTCCCTGTCGCTGTGTCTCTGTCTCTGTGTCTCTGCATCTGTGTCTCTGTGTCTGTGTCTCTGTCTCTGTGCCTCTGTCTCTGTGCCCCTGTCGCTACGCCTTTGTCTCTGTGTCTCTGTCTCTGTGTCTCTGTATCTGTGTCTCTGTCTCTGTGTCTCTGTCTCTGTGTCTCTGTCCCTGTGTCTCTGTCTATTTGTCTCTGTCTCTATGTCTCTGTCTCTGTCTCTGTCTCTGTTTCTCTTTCTCTGTGTCTCTGTGTCTCTGTCTCTGTGTCTCTGCCTCTGTGTCTCTGTATCTCTGTCTCTGTGTCTCTGTCTCGGTGTCTCTGTCTCTGTGTCTCTGTCTCTGTGTTTCTGTCTCTGTGTCTCTGTCTCTGTGTCTCTGTCTCTGTGTCTCTGCATCTGTGTCTCTGTGTCTGTGTCTCTGTCTCTGTGCCTCTGTCTCTGTGCCCCTGTCGCTACGCCTTTGTCTCTGTGTCTCTGTCTCTGTGTCTCTGTCTCTGTGTCTCTGTCTCTGTGTCTCTGTGTCTCTGTATCTGTCTCTGTCTCTGTCTCTGTCTCTGTCTCTGTCTCTGTCTCTGTCTCTGTCTCTGTCGCTGTCTCTGTCACTGTCTCTGTGTCTCTGTGTCTGTGTCTCTGTCTCTGAGTCTCTGTCTCTGTGTCCCTGTCTCTGTGCCTCTGTCCCTGTGTCTCCGTCTCTGTGTCTCTGTCTCCGTCTCTGTGCCTCTGCCTCGGTGTCTCCGTCTCTGTGTTTCTGTCTCTGTGTCTCTGTCTCTGTGCCTCTGTCTCCGTCTCTGTGTCTCTGTCTCTGTGTCTCTGTCTCTGTGTCCCTATCCCTGTGTCTCTGTCCCTGTGTCTCCGTCTCTGTGTCTCTGTCTCCGTCTCTGTGCCTCTGCCTCTGTGTCCCCGTGTCTGCGTCTCTGTCTCTGTGTCTCTGTCGCTGAGGCTTTGCCTCTATGTCCCTGTCTCTGTATCTCTGTCTCTAGGTCTCTGTCTCTGTGTCTCTGTCCCTGTGTCTCTGCCTCTTTGTCTCTGTCTCTGTGTCTCTGCCTCTGTGCCTCCGTCTCTCTGTTTCTGGCTCTGTGTCTCTGTCTCTGTGTCCCTGTCTCTGTGTCCCTGTCTCTGTGTCCCTGTCTCTGTGTCCCTGTCTCTGTGTCTCTGTCTCTGTGTCTCTGTCTCTGTGTCTCTGTCTCTGTGTCTCTGTCTCTGTGTCTCTATCTCTGTGTCTCTGTCTCTGTGTCTCTGTCTCTGTGTCCCTGTCTCTGTGTCCCTGTCTCTGTGTCCCTGTCTCTGTGTCCCTGTCTCTGTGTCCCTGTCTCTGTGTCCCTGTCTCTGTGTCTCTGTCTCTGTGTCTCTGTCTCTGTGTCTCTGTCTCTGTGTCTCTGTCTCTGTGTCTCTGTCTCTGTCTCTGTCTCTATCGCTGTCTCTGTCGCTGTCTCTGTGTTTCTGTCTCTGTGTCTCTGTCTCTGAGTCTCTGTCTCTGTGTCCCAGTCTCTGTGTCTCTGTCTCTGTGTCTCTGTCTCTGTGTCTCTGTCTCTGAGGCTTTGCCTCTATGTCCCTGTCTCTGTATCTCTGTCTCTGTGTCTCTGTCTCTGAGGCTTTGCCTCTATGTCCCTGTCTCTGTATCTCTGTCACTATGTCTCTGTCTCTGTGTCTCTGTCTCTGTGTCTCTGACTCTGTGTCTCTGTCTCTGTGTCTCTGTCCCTGTGTCTCTCTCTCTCTGTGTCTCTGTCTCTGTGTCTCTGTCCCTGTGTCTCCGTCTATTTGTCTCTGTCTCTATGTCTCTGTCTCTGTCTCTGTTTCTCTTTCTCTGTGTCTCTGTGTCTCTGTCTCTGTGTCTCTGTCTCTGTGTCTCTGTCTCTGTGTCTCTGTCTCTGTGTCTCTGTCTCTGTGTCTCTGTCTCTGTGTCTCTGTCTCTGTGTCTCTGTCTCTGTGTCTCTGGCTCTGTGTCTCTGTCTCTGTGTCTCTGTCTCTGTGTCTCTGTCTCTGTCTCTCTGTCCCTGTGTCTCTGTCTCTGTGTCTCTGTCTCTGTCTCTGTCTCCGTGTCTCTGTGTCTCTGTCTCTGTGTCTCTGTCTCTGTGTCTGTGTTTCTGTGTCTCTGTCTCTGTGTCTCTGTCCCTGTGTCTATTTCTCTTTGTCTCTGTCCCTGTGTCACAGTCTCCGTGCCTCCGTCCCTGCGTCTCGGTCTCTGTGTCTCTGTCTCCGTGTCTGTGTCTCTGTGTCTCTGTATCTGTGTCTCTGTCTCTGTGTCTCTGTCTCTGTGCCCCTGTCTCTACGTCTTTGTCTCTGTGTCTCTGTCTCTGTGTCTCTGTCTCCGTGTCTCTGTCTCTGTCACAGTCTCTGTGTCTCTGTCTCTGTGTCTCTGTCTCTGAGTCTCTGTCTCTGTGTCCCTGTCTCTGTGTCTCTGTCCCTGTGTCTCCGTCTCTGTGACTCTGTCTCCGTCTCTGTGCCTCTGCCTCTGTGTCTCCGTCTCTGCGTCTCGTTTTCTGTGTCTCTGTCTTCGTGTCCCTGTATCTGTGTCTCTGTCTCTGTGTCTCTGTCTCTGTGTCTCTGTCTCTGTGTCTCTGTCTCCGTGTCTCTGTCTTTGTGTCTCTGTCTCCGTGTCTCTGTCTCTGTGTCTCTGTCTCTATGTCTCTGTCTCTGTCTCTGTGTCTCTGTCTCTGTGTCTCTGTCTCTGTGTCCCTGTCTCTGTGTCCCTGTCTCTGTGTCTCTGTCTCTGTCTCTGTCTCTGTGTCTCTGTCTCTGTGTCTCTGTCTCTGTGTCCCCGTCTCTGTGTCTCTGCCTCTGTGTCTCTGTCTCTGTGTCTCTGTCTCTGTGTCTCTGTCTCTGTGTCTCTGTCTCTGTGTCTCCGTCCCTGCTTCTCGGTCTCTGTGTCTCTTTCTCCGTGTCTCTGTCTCTGTGTCTCTGTCTCTGTGTCTCCGTCTCTGTGTCTCACTCTCTGTGTCTATGTCTCTGTGTCTCTCTCCCTGTGTCGCGGTCTGTGTGCATCTTCCTCTGTGTCCCTGTCTCTGTCTCTGTCTCTGTCTCTGTCTCTGTCTCTGTCTCTGTCGCTGTCTCTGTCACTGTCTCTGTGTCTCTGTCTCTGTGTCTCTGTCTCTGTGTCTCTGTCTCTGTGACTCTGTCTCTGTGTCTCTGTCTCTGTGTCTATGTCTCTGAGTATCTGTCTCTGTGCATCTGTCTCTGTCTCTGTCTCTGTCTCTGTCTCTGTCTCTGTCGCTTTCTCTGTCTCTGTCTCTGTGTCCCAGTCTCTGCGTCTCTGTCTCTGTGTCTCTGTATCTGTGTCTCTGCCTCCGTGTCTCTGTCTCTGTGTCCCTGTCTCTGTGTCTTTGACTCTGTGTCTCTGTCTCTGTGCCTCTGTCTCTGTGTCTCTGCCTCTGTGTCTCTGTCTCTGTGTCTCTGCCTCCGTGTCTCTGCCTCTGTGTCTCTGTCTCTGTGTCTCTGTCTCGGTGTCTCTGTCTCTGTCTCTGTGTCTCTGTCTCTGTGTCTCCGTCTCTGTGCCTCTGCCTCTGTGTCCCCGTCTCTGCGTCTCTGTCTCTGCGTCTCTGTCTCTGTGTCCTTGTCTCTCTGTCTCTCTCCCTGTGTCACGGTCTCTGTGTCTCGGTCTCTGTCTATATTTCCCGGTCTCAGTGTTTCTGTATCTGTGTCTCTGTCCCTGTATCTCCGTCTCTGTGTCTCTGTCTCTGTGTCTCTGTCTTGTGTCTCTGTCTCTGTGTCTCCGTCTCTGTGTCACTGTCTCTATGCCTGTGTCTCTGTGTCTCTGTGTCTGTGTCTCTGTCACCGTCTCTGTGCCTCTGTTTCTATGTCTCTGTCTCTGTGTCTCTGTCTCTCTGTCCCTGTCTCTGTGTCTCTGTCACTCTGTCTCTGTCTCTGTGTCTCTGTCTCTGTGTCTCTGTCTCTGTATCTCTGTCTCTGTGTCTCTGTCTCTGTGTCTCTGTCTCTGTGTCTCTGTCTCTGTGTCTCAGTCTCTGTGTCTCTGTATCTGTGTCTCTGTCTCTGTGTCTCTGTCTCTGTGTCTCTGTGTCTCTGTGTCTCTGTCTCTGTCTCTGTCTCTGTCTCTGTCTCTGTCTCTGTCTCTGTCTCTATCGCTGTCTCTGTCTGTATGTCTCTGTATCTCTGTCTCTGTGTCTCTGTCTCTGTGTTTCTGTCTCTGTGTCCCTGTCTCGGTGTCTCTGTCTCTGTGTCTCTGTCTCTGTCTATGTCTCTGTGTCTCTGTCTCTGAGTCGTTGTCTCTATGTCCCTGTCTCTGTGTCTCTGTCTGTATGTCTCTGTATCTCTGTCTCTGTGTCCCTGTCTCTGCGCCCCTGTCTCTACGTCTCTGTGTCTCTGTCTCTGCGCCCCTGTCTCTACGTCTCTGTCCCTGTGTCTCCTTCTCTGTGTCTCTGTCTCTGTGTCTATGTCTCTTTGTCTCTGTCCCTGTGTCTCTGTCTCTGTGTCTCTGTCTCTGTGTCTCTGTCTCTGTGTCTGTGTCCCTGTGTCTCTGTCTCTGTGTCTCTGTCTCTGTGTCTCTGTCTCTGTGTCTCTGTCTCTGTGTCTCTGTCTCTGTGTGTCTGTCTCTGTGTCTCTGTCTCCGTGTCTCTGTCTCTGTGTCTCTGTCTCTGTGTCTCTGTCTCTGTGTCTCTGTCTCTGTGTCTCTGTCTCTGTGTCTCTGTCTCTGTGTCTCTGTCTCTGTGTCTCTGTCTCTGTGTCTCTGTCTCTGTGTCTCTGTCTCTGTGTCTCTGTCTCTGTGTCTCTGTCTCTGTGTCTCTGTCTCTGTGTCTCTGTCTCTGTGTCTCTGTCTCTGTGTCTCTGTCTCTGTGTCTCTGTCTCTGTGTCTCTGTCTCTTTTTTTGTGTCTCTGTGTCTCTGTCTCTGTGTCTCTGTCTCTGTGTCTCTGTCTCTGTGTCTCTGTCTCTGTGTCTCTGTCTCTGTGTCTCTGTCTCTGTGTGTCTGTCTCTGTGTCTCTGTCTCCGTGTCTCTGTCTCTGTGTCTCTGTCTCTGTGTCTCTGTCTCTGTGTTTCTGTCTCTGTGTCCCTGTCTCGGTGTCTCTGTCTCTGTGTCTCTGTCTCTGTCTATGTCTCTGTGTCTCTGTCTCTGAGTCGTTGTCTCTATGTCCCTGTCTCTGTGTCTCTGTCTGTATGTCTCTGTATCTCTGTCTCTGTGTCCCTGTCTCTGCGCCCCTGTCTCTACGTCTCTGTGTCTCTGTCTCTGCGCCCCTGTCTCTACGTCTCTGTCCCTGTGTCTCCTTCTCTGTGTCTCTGTCTCTGTGTCTATGTCTCTTTGTCTCTGTCCCTGTGTCTCTGTCTCTGTGTCTCTGTCTCTGTGTCTCTGTCTCTGTGTCTGTGTCCCTGTGTCTCTGTCTCTGTGTCTCTGTCTCTGTGCCTCTGTCTCTGTGTCTCTGCCTCTGTGTCTCTGCCTCTGTGTCTCTGTATCTCTGTCTCTTTGTCTCTGTCTCTGTGTCTCTGCCTCTGTGTCTCCGTCTCTGTGTCTCTGTCTCTGTGTCTCTGTCTCTGTGTCTCTGTCTCTGTGTCGCTGTATCTGTGTCTCTGTCTCTGTCTCTGTCTCTGTGTCTCTGTGTCTCTGTCTCTGTCTCTGTCTCTGTCTCTGTCTCTGTCTCTGTCTCTGTCTCTATCGCTGTCTCTGTCTGTATGTCTCTGTATCTCTGTCTCTGTGTCTCTGTCTCTGCGCCGCTGTCTCTACGTCTCTGTGTCTCTGTCTCTGCGCCCCTGTCTCTACGTCTCTGTCCCTGTGTCTCCGTCTCTGTGCCTCTGCCTCGGTGTCTCCGTCTCTGTGTTTCTGTCTCTGTGTCTCTGCCTCTGTGCCTCTGTCTCCGTCTCTGTGCCTCTGCCTCCGTCTCTGTGTCTCTGTCTCTGTTTCTCTGTCTCTGTGTCTCTGTCTCTGTATCTCTGTATCTGTGTCTCTGTATCTGTGTCTCTGTATCTTTGTCTCTGTCTCTGTGCCTCTGTCTCTGTGCCCCTGTCTCTACGCCTTTGTCTCTGTGCCTCTGTCTCTGTCTCTGTCTCTGTCTCTGTCTCTGTCTCTGTCTCTGTCTCTGTCGCTGTCTCTGTGTCTCTGTCTCTGTGTCTCTGTCTCTGAGTCTCTGTCTCTGTGTCCCTGTCTCTGTGCCTCTGTCCCTGTGTCACCGTCTCTGTGTCTCTGTCTCCGTCTCTGTGCCTCTGTCTCTGTGTCTCTGTCTCTGAGTCTCTGTCTCTGTGTCCCTGTCTCTGTGTCTCTGTCCCTGTGTCTCCGTCTCTGTGTCTCTGTCTCCGTCTCTGTACCTCTGCCTCTGTGTCTCCGTCTCTGTGTTTCTGTCTCTGTGTCTCTGTCTCTGTGCCCCTGTCTCCGTCTCTGTGTCTCTGTCTCTGTGTCCCTGTCGCTGTGTCTCTGTCTCTGAGGCTTTGCCTCTCTGTCCCTGTCTCTGTATCTCTGTCTCTATGTCCCTGTCTCTGTGTCTCTGTCTCTGTGTCTCTGTCCCTGTGTCTCTGTCTCTGTGTCTCTGTCTCTGTGTCTCTGTCCCTGTGTCTCTGTCTATTTGTCTCTGTCTCTATGTCTCTGTCTCTGTCTCTGTCTCTGTTTCTCTTTCTCTGTGTCTCTGTGTCTCTGTCTCTGTGTCTCTGCCTCTGTGTCTCTGTATCTCTGTCTCTGTGTCTCTGTCTCGGTGTCTCTGTCTCTGTGTCTCTGTCTCTGTGTTTCTGTCTCTGTGTCTCTGTCTCTGTGTCTCTGTCTCTGTGTCTCTGCATCTGTGTCTCTGTGTCTGTGTCTCTGTCTCTGTGCCTCTGTCTCTGTGCCCCTGTCGCTACGCCTTTGTCTCTGTGTCTCTGTCTCTGTGTCTCTGTATCTGTGTCTCTGTCTCTGTGTCTCTGTCTCTGTGTCTCTGTCTCTGTGTCTCTGTGTCTCTGTATCTGTCTCTGTCTCTGTCTCTGTCTCTGTCTCTGTCTCTGTCTCTGTCTCTGTCTCTGTCGCTGTCTCTGTCACTGTCTCTGTGTCTCTGTGTCTGTGTCTCTGTCTCTGAGTCTCTGTCTCTGTGTCCCTGTCTCTGTGCCTCTGTCCCTGTGTCTCCGTCTCTGTGTCTCTGTCTCCGTCTCTGTGCCTCTGCCTCGGTGTCTCCGTCTCTGTGTTTCTGTCTCTGTGTCTCTGTCTCTGTGCCTCGGTCTCCGTCTCTGTGTCTCTGTCTCTGTGTCTCTGTCTCTGTGTCCCTATCCCTGTGTCTCTGTCCCTGTGTCTCCGTCTCTGTGTCTCTGTCTCCGTCTCTGTGCCTCTGCCTCTGTGTCCCCGTGTCTGCGTCTCTGTCTCTGTGTCTCTGTCTCTGAGGCTTTGCCTCTATGTCCCTGTCTCTGTATCTCTGTCTCTAGGTCTCTGTCTCTGTGTCTCTGTCCCTGTGTCTCTGTCTCTTTGTCTCTGTCTCTGTGTCTCTGCCTCTGTGCCTCCGTCTCTCTGTTTCTGGCTCTGTGTCTCTGTCTCTGTGTCCCTGTCTCTGTGTCCCTGTCTCTGTGTCCCTGTCTCTGTGTCTCTGTCTCTGTGTCTCTGTCTCTGTGTCTCTGTCTCTGTGTCTCTGTCTCTGTGTCTCTATCTCTGTGTCTCTGTCTCTGTGTCTCTGTCTCTGTGTCCCTGTCTCTGTGTCCCTGTCTCTGTGTCCCTGTCTCTGTGTCCCTGTCTCTGTGTCCCTGTCTCTGTGTCCCTGTCTCTGTGTCCCTGTCTCTGTGTCTCTGTCTCTGTGTCTCTGTCTCTGTGTCTCTGTCTCTGTGTCTCTGTCTCTGTGTCTCTGTCTCTGTCTCTGTCTCTATCGCTGTCTCTGTCGCTGTCTCTGTGTTTCTGTCTCTGTGTCTCTGTCTCTGAGTCTCTGTCTCTGTGTCCCAGTCTCTGTGTCTCTGTCTCTGTGTCTCTGTCTCTGTGTCTCTGTCTCTGAGGCTTTGCCTCTATGTCCCTGTCTCTGTATCTCTGTCTCTGTGTCTCTGTCTCTGAGGCTTTGCCTCTATGTCCCTGTCTCTGTATCTCTGTCTCTATGTCTCTGTCTCTGTGTCTCTGTCTCTGTGTCTCTGACTCTGTGTCTCTGTCTCTGTGTCTCTGTCCCTGTGTCTCTCTCTCTCTGTGTCTCTGTCTCTGTGTCTCTGTCCCTGTGTCTCCGTCTATTTGTCTCTGTCTCTATGTCTCTGTCTCTGTCTCTGTTTCTCTTTCTCTGTGTCTCTGTGTCTCTGTCTCTGTGTCTCTGTCTCTGTGTCTCTGTCTCTGTCTCTCTGTCTCTGTGTCTCTGTCTCTGTGTCTCTGTCTCTGTGTCTCTGTCTCTGTGTCTCTGTCTCTGTGTCTCTGTCTCTGTGTCTCTGTCTCTGTGTCTCTGTCTCTGTGTCTCTGTCTCTGTGTCTCTGTCTCTGTGTCTCTGTCTCTGTGTCTCTGTCTCTGTGTCTCTGTCTCTGTGTCTCTGTCTCTGTGTCTCTGTCTCTGTGTCTCTGTCTCTGTGTCTCTGTCTCTGTGTCTCTGTCTCTGTGTCTCTGTCTCTGTGTCTCTGTCTCTGTGTCTCTGTCTCTGTGTCTCTGTCTCTGTGTCTCTGTCTCTGTGTCTCTGTCTCTGTGTCTCTGTCTCTGTGTCTCTGTCTCTGTGTCTCTGTCTCTGTGTCTCTGTCTCTGTGTCTCTGTCTCTGTGTCTCTGTCTCTGTGTCTCTGTCTCTGTGTCTCTGTCTCTTTTTTTGTGTCTCTGTGTCTCTGTCTCTGTGTCTCTGTCTCTGTGTCTCTGTCTCTGTGTCTCTGTCTCTGTGTCTCTGTCTCTGTGTCTCTGTCTCTGTGTGTCTGTCTCTGTGTCTCTGTCTCCGTGTCTCTGTCTCTGTGTCTCTGTCTCTGTGTCTCTGTCTCTGTGTTTCTGTCTCTGTGTCCCTGTCTCGGTGTCTCTGTCTCTGTGTCTCTGTCTCTGTCTATGTCTCTGTGTCTCTGTCTCTGAGTCGTTGTCTCTATGTCCCTGTCTCTGTGTCTCTGTCTGTATGTCTCTGTATCTCTGTCTCTGTGTCCCTGTCTCTGCGCCCCTGTCTCTACGTCTCTGTGTCTCTGTCTCTGCGCCCCTGTCTCTACGTCTCTGTCCCTGTGTCTCCTTCTCTGTGTCTCTGTCTCTGTGTCTATGTCTCTTTGTCTCTGTCCCTGTGTCTCTGTCTCTGTGTCTCTGTCTCTGTGTCTCTGTCTCTGTGTCTGTGTCCCTGTGTCTCTGTCTCTGTGTCTCTGTCTCTGTGCCTCTGTCTCTGTGTCTCTGCCTCTGTGTCTCTGCCTCTGTGTCTCTGTATCTCTGTCTCTTTGTCTCTGTCTCTGTGTCTCTGCCTCTGTGTCTCCGTCTCTGTGTCTCTGTCTCTGTGTCTCTGTCTCTGTGTCTCTGTCTCTGTGTCGCTGTATCTGTGTCTCTGTCTCTGTCTCTGTCTCTGTGTCTCTGTGTCTCTGTCTCTGTCTCTGTCTCTGTCTCTGTCTCTGTCTCTGTCTCTGTCTCTATCGCTGTCTCTGTCTGTATGTCTCTGTATCTCTGTCTCTGTGTCTCTGTCTCTGCGCCGCTGTCTCTACGTCTCTGTGTCTCTGTCTCTGCGCCCCTGTCTCTACGTCTCTGTCCCTGTGTCTCCGTCTCTGTGCCTCTGCCTCGGTGTCTCCGTCTCTGTGTTTCTGTCTCTGTGTCTCTGCCTCTGTGCCTCTGTCTCCGTCTCTGTGCCTCTGCCTCCGTCTCTGTGTCTCTGTCTCTGTTTCTCTGTCTCTGTGTCTCTGTCTCTGTATCTCTGTATCTGTGTCTCTGTATCTGTGTCTCTGTATCTTTGTCTCTGTCTCTGTGCCTCTGTCTCTGTGCCCCTGTCTCTACGCCTTTGTCTCTGTGCCTCTGTCTCTGTCTCTGTCTCTGTCTCTGTCTCTGTCTCTGTCTCTGTCTCTGTCGCTGTCTCTGTGTCTCTGTCTCTGTGTCTCTGTCTCTGAGTCTCTGTCTCTGTGTCCCTGTCTCTGTGCCTCTGTCCCTGTGTCACCGTCTCTGTGTCTCTGTCTCCGTCTCTGTGCCTCTGTCTCTGTGTCTCTGTCTCTGCGCCGCTGTCTCTACGTCTCTGTGTCTCTGTCTCTGCGCCCCTGTCTCTACGTCTCTGTCCCTGTGTCTCCGTCTCTGTGCCTCTGCCTCGGTGTCTCCGTCTCTGTGTTTCTGTCTCTGTGTCTCTGCCTCTGTGCCTCTGTCTCCGTCTCTGTGCCTCTGCCTCCGTCTCTGTGTCTCTGTCTCTGTTTCTCTGTCTCTGTGTCTCTGTCTCTGTGTCTCTGTATCTGTGTCTCTGTCTCTGTGTCTCTGTCTCTGTGTCCCTGTCTCTGTGTCTCTGTCTCTGTGTCTCTGTATCTGTGTCTCTGTCTCTGTGTCTCTGTCTCTGTGTCTCTGTGTCTATGTCTCTCTGTCTCTGTCCCTGTGTCACAGACTCTGTGTCTCCGTCTCTGCGTTTCGTTTTCTGTGTCTCTGTATCTGTGTCTCTGTCTCTGTGTCTCTGCCTCTGTGTCTCTGTCTCTGTGTCTCTGTCTCTGTGTCTCTGCCACTGTGTCTCTGTCTCTGTGTCTCTGTCTCTGTGTCTCTGTCTCTGTCTCTGTGTCTATGTCTCTGAGTCTCTGTCTCTGTGTATCTGTCTCTGTCTCTGTCTCTGTCTCTGTCTCTGTCTCTGTCTCTGTCTCTGTCGCTTTCTCTGTCACTGTCTCTGTGTCTCCGTCTCTGTGTCTCACTCTCTGTGTCTATGTCTCTGTGTCTCTCTCCCTGTGTCGCGGTCTGTGTGCATCTTCCTCTGTGTCTCTGTCTCTGTCTCTGTCTCTGTCTCTGTCTCTGTCTCTGTCTCTGTCTCTGTCGCTGTCTCTGTCACTGTCTCTGTGTCTCTGTCTCTGTGTCTCTGTCTCTGTGTCTCTCTCTCTGTGACTCTGTCTCTGTGTCTCTGTCTCTGTGTCTATGTCTCTGAGTCTCTGTCTCTGTGTATCTGTCTCTGTCTCTGTCCCTGTCTCTGTCTCTGTCGCTTTCTCTGTCTCTGTCTCTGTGTCCCAGTCTCTGCGTCTCTGTCTCTGTGTCTCACTCTCTGTGTCTATGTCTCTGTGTCTCCCTCCCTGTGTCGCGGTCTGTGTGCATCTTCCTCTGTGTCTCTGTCTCTGTCTCTGTCTCTGTCTCTGTCTCTGTCTCTGTCTCTGTCTCTGTCTCTGTCTCTGTCTCTGTCTCTGTCTCTGTCGCTGTCTCTGTCACTGTCTCTGTGTCTCTGTCTCTGTGTCTTCGTCTCTGTGTCTCTGTCTCCGTCTCTGTGCCTCTGCCTCTGTGTCCTCGTCTCTGCGTCTCTGACTCTGTGTCTCTGTATCTGTGTCTCTGCCTCCGTGTCTCTGTCTCTGTGTCTCTGGCTCTGTGTCTCTGTCTCGGTGTCTCTGTCTCTGTGTCTCTGTCTCTGTGTATCTGTCTCTGTGTCTATGTCTCTGAGTCTCTGCCTCTGTGTCTCTGTCTCTGTCTCTGTCTCTGTCTCTGTCCCTGTGTCTGTCACTGTCTCTGTGTCTCTGTCTCTGTGTCTCCGTCTCTGTGTCTCTGTCTCCGTCTTTGTGCCTCTGCCTCTGTGTCCCCGTCTCTGCGTCTCTGTCTCTGTGTCTCTGTCTCTGTGTCTATGTCTCTGTGTCTCTCTCCCTGTGTCACGGTTTCTGTGTGTCGGTCTCTGTGTCTCCGTCTCTCTGTCTCTGTCTATATGTCCCGGTCTCAGTGTCTCTGTCTCCGTCTCTGTGTCTCTGTCTCTGTGTCTCTGTCCCTGTGTCTCCGTCTCTGTGTCTCTGTCTCTGTCTCTGTCTCTATCTGTGTCTCTGTCTCCGTGTCTCTGTCTCTGAATCTCTGTCTCTGTGTCCCTGTCTCTGTGTCTCTGTCCCTGTGTCTCCGTCTCTGTGTCTCTGTCTCTGTCTCTGTGCCTCTGCCTCTGTGTCCCAGTCTCTGCGTCTCTGTCTCTGTGTTTCAGTCTCTGTGTCTATGTCTCTGTGTCTCTCTCCCTGTGTCACGGTCTCTGTATCTCCGTCTCCGTGGTTCTGTCTCTGTCTCTGTGTCTCCGTCTCTGTGTCTCTGTCTCTGTCTCTGTGTCTCTGGCTCTGTGCCCCTGTCTCTACGTCTCTGTCCCTGTGTCTATGTCTCTTTGTCTCTGTCCCTGTGTCACAGTCTCCGTGTCTCCGTCCCTGCGTCTCGGTCTCTGTGTCTCTGTCTCCGTGTCTCTGTCTCTGTGTCTCTGTCTCTGTGTCTCTGTCTCTGTGTCTCGGTCTCTGTGTCTCTGTCTCTGTGTCTCTGTCTCTGTCTCTGTCTCTGTGTCTCTGTCTCTGTGTCCCTGTCTCTGTGTCTCTGTCTCTGTGTCTCTGTCTCTGTGTCCCAGTCTCTGTATCTCTGTCTCTGTGTCTCCGTCTCGGTGTCTCTGTCTCTGCGTCCCTGTCTCTGTGTCTCTGTCCCTGTGTCTCTGTCTCTGAGGCTTTGCCTCTATGTCCCTGTCTCTGTATCTCTGTCTCTGTGTCTCTGTCTCTGTGTCTCTGACTCTGTGTCTCTATCTGTGTGTCTCTGTCCCTGTGTCTCTCTCTCTGTGTCTCTGTCTCTGTGTCTCTGTCCCTGTGTCTCCGTCTGTCTCTGTGTCTCCGTCTCTGAGTCTCTGTCTCTGCGTCCCTGTCTCTGTGTCTCTGTCCCTGTGTCTCTGTCTCTGAGGCTTTGCCTCTATGTCCCTGTCTCTGTATCTCTGTCTCTGTGTCTCTGTCTCTGTGTCTCTGACTCTGTGTCTCTGTCTGTGTGTCTCTGTCCCTGTGTCTCTCTCTCTGTGTCTCTGTCTCTGTGTCTCTGTCCCTGTGTCTCCGTCTATTTGTCTCTGTCTCTATGTCTCTGTCTCTGTCTCTGTTTCTCTTTCTCTGTGTCTCTGTGTCTCTGTCTCTGTGTCTCTGTCTCTGTGTCTCTGTCTCTGTGTCTCTGTCTCTGTGTCTCTGTCTCTGTGTCTCTGTCTCTGTGTCTCTGTCTCTGTGTCTCTGTCTCTCTCTGTCTGTGTCTCTGGCTCTGTGTCTCTGTCCCTGTGTATATGTCTCTGTCCGTGTGTCTCTGTCTCTTTGTCTCTCTCTCCGTCTCTGTGTCTCTGTATCTGTGTCTCTGTCTCTGTGTCTCTGTCTCTGTGCCCCTGTCTCTACGTCTTTGTCTCTGTGTCTCTGTCTCTGTGTCTCTGTCTCCGTGTCTCTGTCTCTGTCACTGTCTCTGTGTCTCTGTCTCTGTGTCTCTGTCTCTGAGCCTCTGTCTCTGTGTCTCTGTCCCTGTGTCTCCGTCTCTGTGACTCTGTCTCCGTCTCTGTGCCTCTGCCTCTGTGTCTCCGTCTCTGCGTCCCGTTTTCTGCGTCTCTGTCTCCGTGTCCCTGTATCTGTGTCTCTGTCTCTGTGTCTCTGTCTCTGTGTCTCTGTCTCTGTGTCTCTGTCTCTGTGTCTCTGTCTCCGTGTCTCTGTCTTTGTGTCTCTGTCTCCGTGTCTCTGTCTCTGTGTCTCTGTCTCTGTGTCTCTGTCTCTGTCTCTATGTCTCTGTCTCTGTGTCTCTGTCTCTGTGTCCCTGTCTCTGTGTCCCTGTCTCTGTGTCTCTGTCTCTGTCTCTGTCTCTGTGTCTCTGTCTCTGTGTCTCTGTCTCTGTGTCTCTGTCTCTGTGTCCCCGTCTCTGTGTCTCTGCCACTGTGTCTCTGTCTCTGTGTCTCTGTCTCTGTGTCTCTGTCTCTGTGTCTCTGTCTCTGTGTCTCCGTCCCTGCGTCTCGGTCTCTGTGTCTCTTTCTCCGTGTCTCTGTCTCTGTGTCTCTGTCTCTGTGTCTCTGCCTCTGTGTCTCGGTCTCTGTGTCTCGGTCTCTGTGTCTCTGTCGCTGTCTCTGTGTCTCTGTCTCTGTCTCTGTGTCTCTGTCTCTGAGTCTCTGTCTCTGTGTCCCTGTCTCTGTGTCTCTGTCTCTGTGTCTCTGTCTCTGTGTCCCAGTCTCTGTATCTCTGTCTCTGTGTCTCCGTCTGTGTGTCTCTGTCTCTGTGTCTCTGTCTCTGTGTCCCTGTCTCTGTGTCTCTGTCTCTGTGTCTCTGTATCTGTGTCTCTGTCTCTGTGTCTCTGTCTCTGTGTCTCTGTGTCTATGTCTCTCTGTCTCTGTCCCTGTGTCACAGACTCTGTGTCTCCGTCTCTGCGTTTCGTTTTCTGTGTCTCTGTCTCCGCGTCTCTGTATCTGTGTCTCTGTCTCTGTGTCTCTGCCTCTGTGTCTCTGTCTCTGTGTCTCTGTCTCTGTGTCTCTGCCACTGTGTCTCTGTCTCTGTGTCTCTGTCTCTGTGTCTCTGTCTCTGTCTCTGTGTCTATGTCTCTGAGTCTCTGTCTCTGTGTATCTGTCTCTGTCTCTGTCTCTGTCTCTGTCTCTGTCTCTGTCTCTGTCTCTGTCTCTGTCTCTGTCGCTTTCTCTGTCACTGTCTCTGTGTCTCTGTCTCTGTGTCTCCGTCTCTGTGTCTCACTCTCTGTGTCTATGTCTCTGTGTCTCTCTCCCTGTGTCGCGGTCTGTGTGCATCTTCCTCTGTGTCTCTGTCTCTGTCTCTGTCTCTGTCTCTGTCTCTGTCTCTGTCGCTGTCTCTGTCACTGTCTCTGTGTCTCTGTCTCTGTGTCTCTGTCTCTGTGTCTCTCTCTCTGTGACTCTGTCTCTGTGTCTCTGTCTCTGTGTCTATGTCTCTGAGTCTCTGTCTCTGTGTATCTGTCTCTGTCTCTGTCCCTGTCTCTGTCTCTGTCGCTTTCTCTGTCTCTGTCTCTGTGTCCCAGTCTCTGCGTCTCTGCCTCTGTGTCTCACTCTCTGTGTCTATGTCTCTGTGTCTCCCTCCCTGTGTCGCGGTCTGTGTGCATCTTCCTCTGTGTCTCTGTCTCTGTCTCTGTCTCTGTCTCTGTCTCTGTCTCTGTCTCTGTCTCTGTCTCTGTCTCTGTCTCTGTCTCTGTCGCTGTCTCTGTCACTGTCTCTGTGTCTCTGTCTCTGTGTCTCCGTCTCTGTGTCTCTGTCTCCGTCTCTGTGCCTCTGCCTCTGTGTCCCCGTCTCTGCGTCTCTGACTCTGTGTCTCTGTATCTGTGTCTCTGCCTCCGTGTCTCTGTCTCTGTGTCTCTGGCTCTGTGTCTCTGTCTCGGTGTCTCTGTCTCTGTGTCTCTGTCTCTGTGTCTCTGTCTCTGTGTCTATGTCTCTGTGTCTCTCTCCCTGTGTCACGGTTTCTGTGTGTCGGTCTCTGTGTCTCCGTCTCTCTGTCTCTGTCTATATGTCCCGGTCTCAGTGTCTCTGTCTCCGTCTCTGTGTCTCTGTCTCTGTGTCTCTGTCCCTGTGTCTCCGTCTCTGTGTCTCTGTCTCTGTCTCTGTCTCTATCTGTGTCTCTGTCTCCGTGTCTCTGTCTCTGAATCTCTGTCTCTGTGTCCCTGTCTCTGTGTCTCTGTCCCTGTGTCTCCGTCTCTGTGTCTCTGTCTCTGTCTCTGTGCCTCTGCCTCTGTGTCCCAGTCTCTGCGTCTCTGTCTCTGTGTTTCAGTCTCTGTGTCTATGTCTCTGTGTCTCTCTCCCTGTGTCACGGTCTCTGTATCTCCGTCTCCGTGGTTCTGTCTCTGTCTCTGTGTCTCCGTCTCTGTGTCTCTGTCTCTGTCTCTGTGTCTCTGGCTCTGTGCCCCTGTCTCTACGTCTCTGTCCCTGTGTCTATGTCTCTTTGTCTCTGTCCCTGTGTCACAGTCTCCGTGTCTCCGTCCCTGTGTCTCTGTCTCTGTGTCTCTGTCTCTGTGTCCCAGTCTCTGTATCTCTGTCTCTGTGTCTCCGTCTCGGTGTCTCTGTCTCTGCGTCTCTGTCTCTGTGTCTCTGTCTCTGTGTCTCTGTCTCTGTGTCTCTGTATCTGTGTCTCTGTATCTGTGTCTCTGTCTCTGTGTCTCTGTCTCTGTGCCCCTGTCTCTACGTCTTTGTCTCTGTGTCTCTGTCTCTGTGTCTCTGTCTCCGTGTCTCTGTCTCTGTCGCTGTCTCTGTCACTGTCTCTGTGTCTCTGTCTCTGTGTCTCTGTCTCTGTGTCTCTGTCTCTGTGTCCCTGTCTCTGTGTCCCTGTCTCTGTGTCTCTGTCTCTGTCTCTGTCTCTGTGTCTCTGTCTCTGTGTCTCTGTCTCTGTGTCTCTGTCTCTGTGTCTCTGTCTCTGTGTCTCTGTCTCTGTGTCTCTGTCTCTGTGTCTCTGTCTCCGTGTCTCTGTCTTTGTGTCTCTGCCTCCGTGTCTCTGTCTCAGTGTCTCTGTCTCTGTGTCTCTGTCTCTGTGTCTCTGTCTCTGTGTCCCTGTCTCTGTGTCCCTGTCTCTGTGTCTCTGTCTCTGTCTCTGTCTCTGTGTCTCTGTCTCTGTGTCTCTGTCTCTGTGTCCCCGTCTCTGTGTCTCTGCCTCTGTGTCTCTGTCTCTGTGTCTCTGTCTCTGTGTCTCTGTCTCTGTGTCTCTGTGTCTGTGTCTCTGTCTCTGTGTCTCCGTCCCTGCGTCTCGGTCTCTGTGTCTCTGTCTCCGTGTCTCTGTCTCTGTGTCTCTGTCTCTGTGTCTCTGGCTCTGTGTCTCTGTCTCTGTGTCTCTGTCTCTGTGTCTCTGTCTCTGTGTCTCTGTCCCTGTGTCTCTGTCTCTGTGTCTCTGTCTCTGTCTCTGTCTCCGTGTCTCTGTGTCTCTGTCTCTGTGTCTCTGTCTCTGAGGCTTTGCCTCTATGTCCCTGTCTCTGTATCTCTGTCTCTATGTCTCTGTCCCTGTGTCTCTGTCTCTGTGTCTCTGTCTCTGTGTCTCTGTCTCTGTCTCTGTTTCTCTTTCTCTGTGTCTCTGTGTCTCTGTCTCTGTGTCTCTGCCTCTGTGTCTCTGTATCTCTGTCTCTTTGTCTCTGTCTCTGTGTCTCTGCCTCTGTGTCTCCGTCTCTGTGTCTCTGTCTCTGTGTCTCTGTCTCTGTGTCTCTGTCTCTGTGTCTCTGTCTCCGTGTCTCTGTATCTGTGTCTCTGTCTCTGTGTCTCTGTGTCTCTGTCTCTGTCTCTGTCTCTGTCTCTGTCTCTGTCTCTGTCTCTATCGCTGTCTCTGTCTGTATGTCTCTGTATCTCTGTCTCTGTGTCTCTGTCTCTGCGCCGCTGTCTCTACGTCTCTGTGTCCCTGTCTCTGCGCCCCTGTCTCTACGTCTCTGTCCCTGTGTCTCCGTCTCTGTGCCTCTGCCTCGGTGTCTCCGTCTCTGTGTTTCTGTCTCTGTGTCTCTGTCTCTATCGCTGTCTCTGTCGCTGTCTCTGTGTCTCTGTCTCTGTGTCTCTGTCTCTGAGTCTCTGTCTCTGTGTCTCTGTCTCTGAGTCTCTGTCTCTGTGTCCCTGTCTCTGTGTCTCTGTCTCTGTGTCTCTGTCTCTGTGTCTCTGTCTCTGACGCTTTGCCTCTATGTCCCTGTCTCTGTATCTCTGTCTCTAGGTATCTGTCTCTGTGTCTCTGTCCCTGTGTCTCTGTCCCTGTGTCTCTGTCTCTTTGTCTCTGTCTCTGTGTCTCTGCCTCTGTGCCTCCGTCTCTGTGTTTCTGTCTCTGTGTCTCTGTCTCTGTGCCTCTGGCTCCGTCTCTGTGTCTCTGTTTCTGTGTCTCAGTCTCTGTGTCTCTGTCTCTGCGTCTCTGTCTCTGTGTCTCTGTCTCTGTGCCCCTGTCTCTGTGTCCCTGTCTCTGTGTCCCTGTCTCTGTGTCCCTGTCTCTGTGTCCCTGTCTCTGTGTCCCTGTCTCTGTGTCCCTGTCTCTGTGTCCCTGTCTCTGTGTCCCTGTCTCTGTGTCTCTGTCTCTATCGCTGTCTCTGTCGCTGTCTCTGTGTCTCTGTCTCTGTGTCTCTGTCTCTGAGTCTCTGTCTCTGTGTCCCTGTCTCTGTGTCTCTGTCTCTGTGTCTCTGTCTCTGTGTCTCTGTCTCTGAGGCTTTGCCTCTATGTCCCTGTCTCTGTATCTCTGTCTCTATGTCTCTGTCTCTGTGTCTCTGTCTCTGTGTCTCTGACTCTGTGTCTCTGTCTGTGTGTCTCTGTCCCTGTGTCTCTCTCTCTGTGTCTCTGTCTCTGTGTCTCTGTCCCTGTGTCTCCGTCTATTTGTCTCTGTCTCTATGTCTCTGTCTCTGTCTCTGTTTCTCTTTCTCTGTGTCTCTGTGTCCCTGTCTCTGTGTCCCTGTCTCTGTGTCCCTGTCTCTGTGTCCCTGTCTCTGTGTCCCTGTCTCTGTGTCCCTGTCTCTGTGTCCCTGTCTCTGTGTCTCTGTCTCTATCGCTGTCTCTGTCGCTGTCTCTGTGTCTCTGTCTCTGTGTCTCTGTCTCTGAGTCTCTGTCTCTGTGTCCCTGTCTCTGTGTCTCTGTCTCTGTGTCTCTGTCTCTGTGTCTCTGTCTCTGAGGCTTTGCCTCTATGTCCCTGTCTCTGTATCTCTGTCTCTATGTCTCTGTCTCTGTGTCTCTGTCTCTGTGTCTCTGGCTCTGTGTCTCTGTCTCTGTGTCTCTGTCTCTGTGTCTCTGTCTCTGTGTCTCTGTCCCTGTGTCTCTGTCTCTGTGCCTCTGCCTCCGTCTCTGTGTCTCTGTTTCTGTGTCTCTGTCTCTGTGTCTCTGTCTCTGTGTGTGTGTTTCTGTGTCTCTGTCTCTGTGTCTCTGTCTCTGTGTCCCTGTCTCTGTGTCCCTGTCTCTGTGTCCCTGTCTCTGTGTCCCTGTCTCTGTGTCCCTGTCTCTGTGTCCCTGTCTCTGTGTCCCTGTCTCTGTGTCCCTGTCTCTGTGTCTCTGTCTCTGTGTCTCTGTCTCTGTGTCTCTGTCTCTGTGTCTCTGTCTCTGTGTCTCTGTCTCTGTCTCTGTGTCTCTGTCTCTGTCTCTGTCTCTGTCTCTGTCTCTGTCTCTGTCTCTGTCTCTGTCTCTGTCTCTGTCTCTGTCTCTGTCTCTGTCTCTGTCTCTATCGCTGTCTCTGTCGCTGTCTCTGTGTCTCTGTCTCTGTGTCTCTGTCTCTGAGTCTCTGTCTCTGTGTCCCTGTCTCTGTGTCTCTGTCTCTGTGTCTCTGTCTCTGTGTCTCTGTCTCTGTGTCTCTGTCTCTGAGGCTTTGCCTCTATGTCCCTGTCTCTGTATCTCTGTCTCTATGTCTCTGTCTCTATGTCTCTGTCTCTGTGTCTCTGTCTCTGTGTCTCTGACTCTGTGTCTCTGTCTGTGTGTCTCTGTCCCTGTGTCTCTCTCTCTGTGTCTCTGTCTCTGTGTCTCTGTCCCTGTGTCTCCTTCTATTTGTCTCTGTCTCTATGTCTCTGTCTCTGTCTCTGTTTCTCTTTCTCTGTGTCTCTGTGTCTCTGTCTCAGTGTCTCTGCCTCTGTGTCTCTGTATCTCTGTCTCTTTGTCTCTGTCTCTGTGTCTCTGCCTCTGTGTCTCTGCCTCTGTGTCTCCGTCTCTGTGTCTCTGTCTCTGTGTCTCTGTCTCTGTGTCTCTGTCTCTGTGTCTCTGTCTCTGTGTCTCTGTATCTGTGTCTCTGTCTCTGTGTCTCTGTCTCTGTGTCTCTGCCTCTGTGTCTCTGTGTCTGTGTCTCTGGCTCTGTGTCTCTGTCTCTGTGTCTCTGTCTCTGTGTCTCTGTCTCTGTGTCTCTGTCTCTGTGTCTCTGTCTCTGTGTCTCTGTATCTGTGTCTCTGTCTCTGTGTCTCTGTCTCTGTGCCCCTGTCTCTACGTCTTTGTCTCTGTGTCTCTGCCTCTGTGTCTCTGTCTCCGTGTCTCTGTCTCTGTCACTGTCTCTGTGTCTCTGTCTCTGTGTCTCTGTCTCTGAGCCTCTGTCTCTGTGTCCCTGTCTCTGTGTCTCTGTCCCTGTGTCTCCGTCTCTGTGACTCTGTCTCCGTCTCTGTGCCTCTGCCTCTGTGTCTCCGTCTCTGCGTCTCGTTTTCTGTGTCCCTGTCTCCGTGTCCCTGTATCTGTGTCTCTGTCTCTGTGTCTCTGTCTCTGTGTCTCTGTCTCTGTGTCTCTGTCTCCGTGTCTCTGTCTTTGTGTCTCTGTCTCCGTGTCTCTGTCTCTGTGTCTCTGTCTCTGTGTCTCTGTCTCTGTCTCTATGTCTCTGTCTCCGTGTCTCTGTCTCTGTGTCCCTGTCTCTGTGTCCCTGTCTCTGTGTCTCTGTCTCTGTCTCTGTCTCTGTGTCTCTGTCTCTGTGTCTCTGTCTCTGTGTCCCCGTCTCTGTGTCTCTGCCTCTGTGTCTCTGTCTCTGTGTCTCTGTCTCTGTGTCTCTGTCTCTGTGTCTCTGTCTCTGTGTCTCCGTCCCTGCGTCTCGGTCTCTGTGTCTCTTTCTCCGTGTCTCTGTCTCTGTGTCTCTGTCTCTGTGTCTCTGTCTCTGTGTCTCGGTCTCTGTGTCTCGGTCTCTGTGTCTCTGTCGCTGTCTCTGTGTCTCTGTCTCTGTCTCTGTGTCTCTGTCTCTGAGTCTCTGTCTCTGTGTCCCTGTCTCTGTGTCTCTGTCTCTGTGTCTCTGTCTCTGTGTCCCAGTCTCTGTATCTCTGTCTCTGTGTCTCCGTCTGTGTGTCTCTGTCTCTGTGTCTCTGTCTCTGTGTCTCTGTCTCTGTGTCTCTGTCTCTGTGTCTCTGTATCTGTGTCTCTGTCTCTGTGTCTCTGTCTCTGTGTCTCTGTGTCTATGTCTCTCTGTCTCTGTCCCTGTGTCACAGACTCTGTGTCTCCGTCTCTGCGTTTCGTTTTCTGTGTCTCTGTCTCCGTGTCTCTGTATCTGTGTCTCTGTATCTGTGTCTCTGCCTCCGTGTCTCTGTCTCTGTGTCTCTGGCTCTGTGTCTCTGTCTCGGTGTCTCTGTCTCTGTGTCTCTGTCTCTGTGTATCTGTCTCAGTGTCTATGTCTCTGAGTCTCTGCCTCTGTGTCTCTGTCTCTGTCTCTGTCTCTGTCTCTGTCCCTGTGTCTGTCACTGTCTCTGTGTCTCTGTCTCTGTGTCTCCGTCTCTGTGTCTCTGTCTCCGTCTTTGTGCCTCTGCCTCTGTGTCCCCGTCTCTGCGTCTCTGTCTCTGTGTCTCTGTCTCTGTGTCTATGTCTCTGTGTCTCTCTCCCTGTGTCACGGTTTCTGTGTGTCGGTCTCTGTGTCTCCGTCTCTCTGTCTCTGTCTATATGTCCCGGTCTCAGTGTCTCTGTCTCCGTCTCTGTGTCTCTGTCTCTGTGTCTCTGTCCCTGTGTCTCCGTCTCTGTGTCTCTGTCTCTGTCTCTGTCTCTATCTGTGTCTCTGTCTCCGTGTCTCTGTCTCTGAATCTCTGTCTCTGTGTCCCTGTCTCTGTGTCTCTGTCCTGTGTCTCCGTCTCTGTGTCTCTGTGTCTGTGTCTCTGTCTCTGTGTCCCAGTCTCTGCGTCTCGGTCTCTGTGTCTCTGTCTCCGTGTCTCTGTCTCTGTGTCTCTGTCTCTGTGTCTCTGTCTCTGTGTCTCGGTCTCTGTGTCTCTGTCTCTGTGTCTCTGTCGCTGTCTCTGTGTCTCTGTCTCTGTCTCTGTGTCTCTGTCTCTGTGTCTCTGTCTCTGTGTCCCTGTCTCTGTGCCTCTGTCTCTGTGTCTCTGTCTCTGTGTCCCAGTCTCTGTATCTCTGTCTCTGTGTCTCCGTCTCTGTGTCTCTGTCTCTGTGTCTCTGTCTCTGTGCCTCTGTCTCTGTGTCTCTGTATCTGTGTCTCTGTCTCTGTGTCTCTGTCCCTGTGTCTCCGTCTCTGCGTCTCTGTCTCTGTCTCTGTGCCTCTGCCTCTGTGTCCCAGTCTCTGCGTCTCTGTCTCTGTGTCTCAGTCTCTGTGTCTCTGTATCTGTGTCGCTGTCTCTGTGTCTCTGTCTCTGTGCCCCTGTCTCTACGTCTTTGTCTCTGTGTCTCTGTCTCTGTGTCTCTGTCTCCGTGTCTCTGTCTCTGTCGCTGTCTCTGTCACTGTCTCTGTGTCTCTGTCTCTGTGTCCCTGTCTCTGTGTCCCTGTCTCTGTGTCTCTGTCTCTGTCTCTGTCTCTGTGTCTCTGTCTCTGTGTCTCTGTCTCTGTGTCCCCGTCTCTGTGTCTCTGCCTCTGTGTCTCTGTCTCTGTGTCTCTGTCTCTGTGTCTCTGTCTCTGTGTCTCTGTCTCTGTGTCTCTGTCTCTGTGTCTCTGTGTCTGTGTCTCTGTCTCTGTGTCTCCGTCCCTGCGTCTCGGTCTCTGTGTCTCTGTCTCCGTGTCTCTGTCTCTGTGTCTCTGTCTCTGTGTCTCTGTCTCTGTGTCTCGGTCTCTGTGTCTCTGTCTCTGTGTCTCTGTCGCTGTCTCTGTGTCTCTGTCTCTGTCTCTGTGTCTCTGTCTCTGTGTCTCTGTCTCTGTGTCCCTGTCTCTGTGCCTCTGTCTCTGTGTCTCTGTCTCTGTGTCCCAGTCTCTGTATCTCTGTCTCTGTGTCTCCGTCTCTGTGTCTCTGTCTCTGTGTCTCTGTCTCTGTGCCTCTGTCTCTGTGTCTCTGTATCTGTGTCTCTGTCTCTGTGTCTCTGTCCCTGTGTCTCCGTCTCTGCGTCTCTGTCTCTGTCTCTGTGCCTCTGCCTCTGTGTCCCAGTCTCTGCGTCTCTGTCTCTGTGTCTCAGTCTCTGTGTCTCTGTATCTGTGTCGCTGTCTCTGTGTCTCTGTCTCTGTGCCCCTGTCTCTACGTCTTTGTCTCTGTGTCTCTGTCTCTGTGTCTCTGTCTCCGTGTCTCTGTCTCTGTCGCTGTCTCTGTCACTGTCTCTGTGTCTCTGTCTCTGTGTCTCTGTCTCTGAGTCTCTGTCTCTGTGTCACTGTCTCTGTGTCTCTGTCCCTGTGTCTCCGTCTCTGTGACTCTGTCTCCGTCTCTGTGCCTCTGCCTCTGTGTCTCCTTCTCTGTGTCTCTGTCTCTATGTCTCTGTCTCTGTGTCCCTATCCCTGTGTCTCTGTCCCTGTGTCTCCGTCTCTGTGTCTCTGTCTCCGTCTCTGCGCCTCTGCCTCTGTGTCCCCGTCTCTGCGTCTCTGTCTCTGTGTCTCTGTCTCTGAGGCTTTGCCTCTATGTCCCTGTCTCTGTATCTCTGTCTCTATGTCTCTGTCTCTGTGTCTCTGTCTCTGTATCTCTGTCTCTGTGTCTCTGTCCCTGTGTCTCTGTCTCTGTGTCTCTGTCTCTGTCTCTGTCTCCGTGTCCCTGTCTCTGAGTCGTTGTCCCTATGGCCCTGTCTCTGTGTCTCTGTCTCTGTGTCTCTGTCTCTGTGTCTCTGTCTCTGTGTCTGTGTTTCTGTGTCTCTGTCTGTATGTCTCTGTATCTCTGTCTCTGTGTCTCTGTCTCTGTGCCCCTGTCTCTACGTCTCTGTCCCTGTGTCCCTGTCTCTGTATCTCTGTCTCTATGTCTCTGTCTCTGTGTCTCTGTCTCTGTATCTCTGTCTCTGTGTCTCTGTCCCTGTGCCTCTGTCTCTGTGTCTCTGTCTCTGAGTCGTTGTCTCTATGTCCCTGTCTCTGTGTCTCTGTCTCTATGTCTCTGTCTCTGTGTCTGTGTTTCTGTGTCTCTGTCTGTATGTCTCTGTATCTCTGTCTCTGTGTCTCTGTCTCTGTGCCCCTGTCTCTACGTCTCTGTCCCTGTGTCTCTGTCTCTGTGTCTATGTCTCTTTGTCTCTGTCCCTGTGTCACAGACTCTGTTTCTCGGTCTCTGCGTCTCGTTTTCTGTGTCTCTGTCTCCGTGTCCCTGTATCTGTGTCTCTGTCTCTGTGTCTCTGTCTCTGTGTCTCTGTCTCTGTGTCTCTGTCTCTGTGTCTCTGTCTCTGTGTCTCTGTCTCTGTGTCTCTGTCTCTGTGTCTCTGTCTCTGTGTCTCTGTCTCTGTGTCTCTGTCTCCGTGTCTCTGTCTTTGTGTCTCTGCCTCCGTGTCTCTGTCTCTGTGTCTCTGTCTCTGTGTCTCTGTCTCTGTGTCTCTGTCTCTGTGTCCCTGTCTCTGTGTCCCTGTCTCTGTGTCTCTGTCTCTGTCTCTGTCTCTGTGTCTCTGTCTCTGTGTCTCTGTCTCTGTGTCCCCGTCTCTGTGTCTCTGCCTCTGTGTCTCTGTCTCTGTGTCTCTGTCTCTGTGTCTCTGTCTCTGTGTCTCTGTCTCTGTGTCTCTGTGTCTGTGTCTCTGTCTCTGTGTCTCCGTCCCTGCGTCTCGGTCTCTGTGTCTCTGTCTCCGTGTCTCTGTCTCTGTGTCTCTGCCTCTGTGTCTCTGTCTCTGTGTCTCGGTCTCTGTGTCTCTGTCTCTGTGTCTCTGTCGCTGTCTCTGTGTCTCTGTCTCTGTCTCTGTGTCTCTGTCTCTGTGTCTCTGTCTCTGTGTCCCTGTCTCTGTGCCTCTGTCTCTGTGTCTCTGTCTCTGTGTCCCAGTCTCTGTATCTCTGTCTCTGTGTCTCCGTCTCTGCGTCTCTGTCTCTGTGTCACTGTCTCTGTGTCTCTGTCCCTGTGTCTCCGTCTCTGTGACTCTGTCTCCGTCTCTGTGCCTCTGCCTCTGTGTCTCCTTCTCTGTGTCTCTGTCTCTATGTCTCTGTCTCTGTGTCCCTATCCCTGTGTCTCTGTCCCTGTGTCTCCGTCTCTGTGTCTCTGTCTCCGTCTCTGCGCCTCTGCCTCTGTGTCCCCGTCTCTGCGTCTCTGTCTCTGTGTCTCTGTCTCTGAGGCTTTGCCTCTATGTCCCTGTCTCTGTATCTCTGTCTCTATGTCTCTGTCTCTGTGTCTCTGTCTCTGTATCTCTGTCTCTGTGTCTCTGTCCCTGTGTCTCTGTCTCTGTGTCTCTGTCTCTGTCTCTGTCTCCGTGTCCCTGTCTCTGAGTCGTTGTCCCTATGTCCCTGTCTCTGTGTCTCTGTCTCTGTGTCTCTGTCTCTGTGTCTCTGTCTCTGTGTCTGTGTTTCTGTGTCTCTGTCTGTATGTCTCTGTATCTCTGTCTCTGTGTCTCTGTCTCTGTGCCCCTGTCTCTACGTCTCTGTCCCTGTGTCTCTGTCTCTGTGTCTATGTCTCTTTGTCTCTGTCCCTGTGTCACAGACTCTGTTTCTCCGTCTCTGCGTCTCGTTTTCTGTGTCTCTGTCTCCGTGTCCCTGTATCTGTGTCTCTGTCTCTGTGTCTCTGTCTCTGTTTCTCCGTCTCTGCGTCTCGTTTTCTGTGTCTCTGTCTCCGTGTCCCTGTATCTGTGTCTCTGTCTCTGTGTCTCTGTCTCTGTGTCTCTGTCTCTGTGTCTCTGTCTCTGTGTCTCTGTCTCTGTGTCTCTGTCTCTGTGTCTCTGTCTCTGTGTCTCTGTCTTTGTGTCTCTGTCCCTGTGTCACAGTCTCCGTGTCTCCGTCCCTGCGTCTCGGTCTCTGTGTCTCTGTCTCCGTGTCTCTGTCTCTGTGTCTCTGTCTCTGTGTCTCTGTCTCTGTGTCTCGGTCTCTGTGTCTCTGTCTCTGTGTCTCTGTCTCTGTCTCTGTCTCTGTGTCTCTGTCTCTGTGTCCCTGTCTCTGTGTCTCTGTCTCTGTGTCTCTGTCTCTGTGTCCCAGTCTCTGTATCTCTGTCTCTGTGTCTCCGTCTCGGTGTCTCTGTCTCTGCGTCTCTGTCTCTGTGTCTCTGTCTCTGTGTCTCTGTCTCTGTGTCTCTGTATCTGTGTCTCTGTATCTGTGTCTCTGTATCTGTGTCTCTGTCTCTGTGTCTCTGTCTCTGTGCCCCTGTCTCTACGTCTTTGTCTCTGTGTCTCTGTCTCTGTGTCTCTGTCTCCGTGTCTCTGTCTCTGTCGCTGTCTCTGTCACTGTCTCTGTGTCTCTGTCTCTGTGTCTCCGTCTCTGAGTCTCTGTCTCTGTGTCCCTGTCTCTGTGTCTCTGTCCCTGTGTCTCCGTCTCGGTGACTCTGTCTCCGTCTCTGTGCCTCTGCCTCTGTGTCTCCGTCTCTGTGTTTCTGTCTCTGTGTCTCTGTCTCTGTGCCTCTGTCTCCGTCTCTGTGTCTCTGTCTCTGTGTCTCTGTCTCTGTGTCCCTATCCCTGTGTCTCTGTCCCTGTGTCTCCGTCTCTGTGTCTCTGTCTCCGTCTCTGCGCCTCTGCCTCTGTGTCCCCGTCTCTGCGTCTCTGTCTCTGTGTCTCTGTCTCTGAGGCTTTGCCTCTATGTCCCTGTCTCTGTATCTCTGTCTCTATGTCTCTGTCTCTGTGTCTCTGTCTCTGTACCTCTGTCTCTGTGTCTCTGTCCCTGTGCCTCTGTCTCTGTGTCTCTGTCTCTGAGTCGTTGTCTCTATGTCCCTGTCTCTGTGTCTCTGTCTCTATGTCTCTGTCTCTGTGTCTGTGTTTCTGTGTCTCTGTCTGTATGTCTCTGAATCTCTGTCTCTGTGTCTCTGTCTCTGTGACCCTGTCTCTACGTCTCTGTCCCTGTGTCTCTGTCTCTGTGTCTATGTCTCTTTGTCTCTGTCCCTGTGTCACAGAGTCTGTTTCTCGGTCTCTGCGTCTCGTTTTCTGTGTCTCTGCCTCCGTGTCCCTGTATCTGTGTCTCTGTCTCTGTGTCTCTGTCTCTGTGTCTCTGTCTCTGTGTCTCTGTCTCTGTGTCTCTGTCTCTGTGTCTCTGTCTCTGTGTCTCTGTCTCTGTGTCTCTGTCTCTGTGTCTCTGTCTCTGTGTCTCTGTCTCCGTGTCTCTGTCTTTGTTTCTCTGCCTCCGTGTCTCTGTCTCTGTGTCTCTGTCTCTGTGTCTCTGTCTCTGTGTCTCTGTCTCTGTGTCCCTGTCTCTGTGTCCCTGTCTCTGTGTCTCTGTCTCTGTCTCTGTCTCTGTGTCTCTGTCTCTGTGTCTCTGTCTCTGTGTCCCCGTCTCTGTGTCTCTGCCTCTGTGTCTCTGTCTCTGTGTCTCTGTCTCTGTGTCTCTGTCTCTGTGTCTCTGTCTCTGTGTCTCTGTGTCTGTGTCTCTGTCTCTGTGTCTCCGTCCCTGCGTCTCGGTCTCTGTGTCTCTGTCTCCGTGTCTCTGTCTCTGTGTCTCTGTCTCTGTGTCTCTGTCTCTGTGTCTCGGTCTCTGTGTCTCTGTCTCTGTGTCTCTGTCGCTGTCTCTGTGTCTCTGTCTCTGTCTCTGTGTCTCTGTCTCTGTGTCTCTGTCTCTGTGTCCCTGTCTCTGTGCCTCTGTCTCTGTGCCTCTGTCTCTGTGTCCCAGTCTCTGTATCTCTGTCTCTGTGTCTCCGTCTCTGTGTCTCTGTCTCTGTGTCTCTGTCTCTGTGCCTCTGTCTCTGTGTCTCTGTATCTGTGTCTCTGTCTATGTGTCTCTGTCCCTGTGTCTCCGTCTCTGCGTCTCTGTCTCTGTCTCTGTGCCTCTGCCTCTGTGTCCCAGTCTCTGCGTCTCTGTCTCTGTGTCTCAGTCTCTGTGTCTCTGTATCTGTGTCGCTGTCTCTGTGTCTCTGTATCTGTGCCCCTGTCTCTACGTCTTTGTCTCTGTGTCTCTGTCTCTGTGTCTCTGTCTCTGTGTCTCTGTCTCCGTGTCTCTGTCTCTGTCTCCGTCTCTGTGCCTCTGCCTCTGTGTCTCCTTCTCTGTGTCTCTGACTCTATGTCTCTGTCTCTGTGTCCCTATCCCTGTGTCTCTGTCCCTGTGTCTCCGTCTCTGTGTCTCTGTCTCCGTCTCTGCGCCTCTGCCTCTGTGTCCCCGTCTCTGCGTCTCTGTCTCTGAGGCTTTGCCTCTATGTCCCTGTCTCTGTATCTCTGTCTCTATGTCTCTGTCTCTGTGTCTCTGTCTCTGTATCTCTGTCTCTGTGTCTCTGTCCCTGTGTCTCTGTCTCTGTCTCTGTCTCCGTGTCCCTGTCTCTGAGTCGTTGTCCCTATGTCCCTGTCTCTGTGTCTCTGTCTCTGTGTCTCTGTCTCTGTGTCTCTGTCTCTGTGTCTCTGTCTCTGTGTCTGTGTTTCTGTGTCTCTGTCTGTATGTCTCTGTATCTCTGTCTCTGTGTCTCTGTCTCTGTGCCCCTGTCTCTACGTCTCTGTCCCTGTGTCCCTGTCTCTGTATCTCTGTCTCTATGTCTCTGTCTCTGTGTCTCTGTCTCTGTATCTCTGTCTCTGTGTCTCTGTCCCTGTGCCTCTGTCTCTGTGTCTCTGTCTCTGAGTCGTTGTCTCTATGTCCCTGTCTCTGTGTCTCTGTCTCTATGTCTCTGTCTCTGTGTCTGTGTTTCTGTGTCTCTGTCTGTATGTCTCTGTATCTCTGTCTCTGTGTCTCTGTCTCTGTGCCCCTGTCTCTACGTCTCTGTCCCTGTGTCTCTGTCTCTGTGTCTATGTCTCTTTGTCTCTGTCCCTGTGTCACAGACTCTGTTTCTCGGTCTCTGCGTCTCGTTTTCTGTGTCTCTGTCTCCGTGTCCCTGTATCTGTGTCTCTGTCTCTGTGTCTCTGTCTCTGTGTCTCTGTCTCTGTGTCTCTGTCTCTGTGTCTCTGTCTCTGTGTCTCTGTCTCTGTGTCTCTGTCTCTGTGTCTCTGTCTCTGTGTCTCTGTCTCTGTGTCTCTGTCTCCGTGTCTCTGTCTTTGTGTCTCTGCCTCCGTGTCTCTGTCTCTGTGTCTCTGTCTCTGTGTCTCTGTCTCTGTGTCTCTGTCTCTGTGTCCCTGTCTCTGTGTCCCTGTCTCTGTGTCTCTGTCTCCGTCTCTGTCTCTGTGTCTCTGTCTCTGTGTCTCTGTCTCTGTGTCCCCGTCTCTGTGTCTCTGCCTCTGTGTCTCTGTCTCTGTGTCTCTGTCTCTGTGTCTCTGTCTCTGTGTCTCTGTCTCTGTGTCTCTGTGTCTGTGTCTCTGTCTCTGTGTCTCCGTCCCTGCGTCTCGGTCTCTGTGTCTCTGTCTCCGTGTCTCTGTCTCTGTGTCTCTGTCTCTGTGTCTCTGTCTCTGTGTCTCGGTCTCTGTGTCTCTGTCTCTGTGTCTCTGTCGCTGTCTCTGTGTCTCTGTCTCTGTGTCTCTGTCTCTGTGTCTCTGTCTCTGTGTCCCTGTCTCTGTGCCTCTGTCTCTGTGTCTCTGTCTCTGTGTCCCAGTCTCTGTATCTCTGTCTCTGTGTCTCCGTCTCTGTGTCTCTGTCTCTGTGTCTCTGTCTCTGTGCCTCTGTCTCTGTGTCTCTGTATCTGTGTCTCTGTCTCTGTGTCTCTGTCCCTGTGTCTCCGTCTCTGCGTCTCTGTCTCTGTCTCTGTGCCACTGCCTCTGTGTCCCAGTCTCTGCGTCCCTGTCTCTGTGTCTCAGTCTCTGTGTCTCTGTATCTGTGTCGCTGTCTCTGTGTCTCTGTCTCTGTGCCCCTGTCTCTACGTCTTTGTCTCTGTGTCTCTGTCTCTGTGTCTCTGTCTCCGTGTCTCTGTCTCTGTCGCTGTCTCTGTCACTGTCTCTGTGTCTCTGTCTCTGTGTCTCTGTCTCTGAGTCTCTGTCTCTGTGTCACTGTCTCTGTGTCTCTGTCCCTGTGTCTCCGTCTCTGTGACTCTGTCTCCGTCTCTGTGCCTCTGCCTCTGTGTCTCCTTCTCTGTGTCTCTGTCTCTATGTCTCTGTCTCTGTGTCCCTATCCCTGTGTCTCTGTCCCTGTGTCTCCGTCTCTGTGTCTCTGTCTCCGTCTCTGCGCCTCTGCCTCTGTGTCCCCGTCTCTGCGTCTCTGTCTCTGTGTCTCTGTCTCTGAGGCTTTGCCTCTATGTCCCTGTCTCTGTATCTCTGTCTCTATGTCTCTGTCTCTGTGTCTCTGTCTCTGTGTTTCTGTCTCTGTGTCCCTGTCTCGGTGTCTCTGTCTCTGTGTCTCTGTCTCTGTCTATGTCTCTGTGTCTCTGTCTCTGAGTCGTTGTCTCTATGTCCCTGTCTCTGTGTCTCTGTCTGTATGTCTCTGTATCTCTGTCTCTGTGTCCCTGTCTCTGCGCCCCTGTCTCTACGTCTCTGTGTCTCTGTCTCTGCGCCCCTGTCTCTACGTCTCTGTCCCTGTGTCTCCTTCTCTGTGTCTCTGTCTCTGTGTCTATGTCTCTTTGTCTCTGTCCCTGTGTCTCTGTCTCTGTGTCTCTGTCTCTGTGTCTATGTCTCTGTGTCTGTGTCCCTGTGTCTCTGTCTCTGTGTCTCTGTCTCTGTGCCTCTGTCTCTGTGTCTCTGCCTCTGTGTCTCTGCCTCTGTGTCTCTGTATCTCTGTCTCTTTGTCTCTGTCTCTGTGTCTCTGCCTCTGTGTCTCCGTCTCGGGGTCTCTGTCTCTGTGTCTCTGTCTCTGTGTCTCTGTCTCTGTGTCGCTGTATCTGTGTCTCTGTCTCTGTCTCTGTCTCTGTGTCTCTGTGTCTCTGTCTCTGTCTCTGTCTCTGTCTCTGTCTCTGTCTCTGTCTCTGTCTCTATCGCTGTCTCTGTCTGTATGTCTCTGTATCTCTGTCTCTGTGTCTCTGTCTCTGCGCCGCTGTCTCTACGTCTCTGTGTCTCTGTCTCTGCGCCCCTGTCTCTACGTCTCTGTCCCTGTGTCTCCGTCTCTGTGCCTCTGCCTCGGTGTCTCCGTCTCTGTGTTTCTGTCTCTGTGTCTCTGCCTCTGTGCCTCTGTCTCCGTCTCTGTGCCTCTGCCTCCGTCTCTGTGTCTCTGTCTCTGTTTCTCTGTCTCTGTGTCTCTGTCTCTGTATCTCTGTATCTGTGTCTCTGTATCTGTGTCTCTGTATCTGTGTCTCTGTCTCTGTGCCTCTGTCTCTGTGCCCCTGTCTCTACGCCTTTGTCTCTGTGTCTCTGTCTCTGTCTCTGTCTCTGTCTCTGTCTCTGTCTCTGTCTCTGTCTCTGTCGCTGTCTCTGTGTCTCTGTCTCTGTGTCTCTGTCTCTGAGTCTCTGTCTCTGTGTCCCTGTCTCTGTGCCTCTGTCCCTGTGTCACCGTCTCTGTGTCTCTGTCTCCGTCTCTGTGCCTCTGTCTCTGTGTCTCTGTCTCTGAGTCTCTGTCTCTGTGTCCCTGTCTCTGTGTCTCTGTCCCTGTGTCTCCGTCTCTGTGTCTCTGTCTCCGTCTCTGTACCTCTGCCTCTGTGTCTCCGTCTCTGTGTTTCTGTCTCTGTGTCTCTGTCTCTGTGCATCTGTCTCCGTCTCTGTGTCTCTGTCTCTGTGTCCCTGTCGCTGTGTCTCTGTCTCTGTGTCTCTGCATCTGTGTCTCTGTGTCTGTGTCTCTGTCTCTGTGCCTCTGTCTCTGTGCCCCTGTCGCTACGCCTTTGTCTCTGTGTCTCTGTCTCTGTGTCTCTGTATCTGTGTCTCTGTCTCTGTGTCTCTGTCTCTGTGTCTCTGTCCCTGTGTCTCTGTCTATTTGTCTCTGTCTCTATGTCTCTGTCTCTGTCTCTGTCTCTGTTTCTCTTTCTCTGTGTCTCTGTGTCTCTGTCTCTGTGTCTCTGCCTCTGTGTCTCTGTATCTCTGTCTCTGTGTCTCTGTCTCGGTGTCTCTGTCTCTGTGTCTCTGTCTCTGTGTTTCTGTCTCTGTGTCTCTGTCTCTGTGTCTCTGTCTCTGTGTCTCTGCATCTGTGTCTCTGTGTCTGTGTCTCTGTCTCTGTGCCTCTGTCTCTGTGCCCCTGTCGCTACGCCTTTGTCTCTGTGTCTCTGTCTCTGTGTCTCTGTCTCTGTGTCTCTGTCTCTGTGTCTCTGTGTCTCTGTATCTGTCTCTGTCTCTGTCTCTGTCTCTGTCTCTGTCTCTGTCTCTGTCTCTGTCTCTGTCGCTGTCTCTGTCACTGTCTCTGTGTCTCTGTGTCTGTGTCTCTGTCTCTGAGTCTCTGTCTCTGTGTCCCTGTCTCTGTGCCTCTGTCCCTGTGTCTCCGTCTCTGTGTCTCTGTCTCCGTCTCTGTGCCTCTGCCTCGGTGTCTCCGTCTCTGTGTTTCTGTCTCTGTGTCTCTGTCTCTGTGCCTCTGTCTCCGTCTCTGTGTCTCTGTCTCTGTGTCTCTGTCTCTGTGTCCCTATCCCTGTGTCTCTGTCCCTGTGTCTCCGTCTCTGTGTCTCTGTCTCCGTCTCTGTGCCTCTGCCTCTGTGTCCCCGTGTCTGCGTCTCTGTCTCTGTGTCTCTGTCGCTGAGGCTTTGCCTCTATGTCCCTGTCTCTGTATCTCTGTCTCTAGGTCTCTGTCTCTGTGTCTCTGTCCCTGTGTCTCTGCCTCTTTGTCTCTGTCTCTGTGTCTCTGCCTCTGTGCCTCCGTCTCTCTGTTTCTGGCTCTGTGTCTCTGTCTCTGTGTCCCTGTCTCTGTGTCCCTGTCTCTGTGTCCCTGTCTCTGTGTCCCTGTCTCTGTGTCTCTGTCTCTGTGTCTCTGTCTCTGTGTCTCTGTCTCTGTGTCTCTGTCTCTGTGTCTCTATCTCTGTGTCTCTGTCTCTGTGTCTCTGTCTCTGTGTCCCTGTCTCTGTGTCCCTGTCTCTGTGTCCCTGTCTCTGTGTCCCTGTCTCTGTGTCCCTGTCTCTGTGTCCCTGTCTCTGTGTCTCTGTCTCTGTGTCTCTGTCTCTGTGTCTCTGTCTCTGTGTCTCTGTCTCTGTGTCTCTGTCTCTGTGTCTCTGTCTCTGTCTCTGTCTCTATCGCTGTCTCTGTCGCTGTCTCTGTGTTTCTGTCTCTGTGTCTCTGTCTCTGAGTCTCTGTCTCTGTGTCCCAGTCTCTGTGTCTCTGTCTCTGTGTCTCTGTCTCTGTGTCTCTGTCTCTGAGGCTTTGCCTCTATGTCCCTGTCTCTGTATCTCTGTCTCTGTGTCTCTGTCTCTGAGGCTTTGCCTCTATGTCCCTGTCTCTGTATCTCTGTCACTATGTCTCTGTCTCTGTGTCTCTGTCTCTGTGTCTCTGACTCTGTGTCTCTGTCTCTGTGTCTCTGTCCCTGTGTCTCTCTCTCTCTGTGTCTCTGTCTCTGTGTCTCTGTCCCTGTGTCTCCGTCTATTTGTCTCTGTCTCTATGTCTCTGTCTCTGTCTCTGTTTCTCTTTCTCTGTGTCTCTGTGTCTCTGTCTCTGTGTCTCTGTCTCTGTGTCTCTGTCTCTGTGTCTCTGTCTCTGTGTCTCTGTCTCTGTGTCTCTGTCTCTGTGTCTCTGTCTCTGTGTCTCTGTCTCTGTGTCTCTGTCTCTGTGTCTCTGTCTCTGTGTCTCTGGCTCTGTGTCTCTGTCTCTGTGTCTCTGTCTCTGTGTCTCTGTCTCTGTCTCTCTGTCCCTGTGTCTCTGTCTCTGTGTCTCTGTCTCTGTCTCTGTCTCCGTGTCTCTGTGTCTCTGTCTCTGTGTCTCTGTCTCTGTGTCTGTGTTTCTGTGTCTCTGTCTCTGTGTCTCTGTCCCTGTGTCTATTTCTCTTTGTCTCTGTCCCTGTGTCACAGTCTCCGTGCCTCCGTCCCTGCGTCTCGGTCTCTGTGTCTCTGTCTCCGTGTCTGTGTCTCTGTGTCTCTGTATCTGTGTCTCTGTCTCTGTGTCTCTGTCTCTGTGCCCCTGTCTCTACGTCTTTGTCTCTGTGTCTCTGTCTCTGTGTCTCTGTCTCCGTGTCTCTGTCTCTGTCACAGTCTCTGTGTCTCTGTCTCTGTGTCTCTGTCTCTGAGTCTCTGTCTCTGTGTCCCTGTCTCTGTGTCTCTGTCCCTGTGTCTCCGTCTCTGTGACTCTGTCTCCGTCTCTGTGCCTCTGCCTCTGTGTCTCCGTCTCTGCGTCTCGTTTTCTGTGTCTCTGTCTCCGTGTCCCTGTATCTGTGTCTCTGTCTCTGTGTCTCTGTCTCTGTGTCTCTGTCTCTGTGTCTCTGTCTCCGTGTCTCTGTCTTTGTGTCTCTGTCTCCGTGTCTCTGTCTCTGTGTCTCTGTCTCTATGTCTCTGTCTCTGTCTCTGTGTCTCTGTCTCTGTGTCTCTGTCTCTGTGTCCCTGTCTCTGTGTCCCTGTCTCTGTGTCTCTGTCTCTGTCTCTGTCTCTGTGTCTCTGTCTCTGTGTCTCTGTCTCTGTGTCCCCGTCTCTGTGTCTCTGCCTCTGTGTCTCTGTCTCTGTGTCTCTGTCTCTGTGTCTCTGTCTCTGTGTCTCTGTCTCTGTGTCTCCGTCCCTGCTTCTCGGTCTCTGTGTCTCTTTCTCCGTGTCTCTGTCTCTGTGTCTCTGTCTCTGTGTCTCCGTCTCTGTGTCTCACTCTCTGTGTCTATGTCTCTGTGTCTCTCTCCCTGTGTCGCGGTCTGTGTGCATCTTCCTCTGTGTCCCTGTCTCTGTCTCTGTCTCTGTCTCTGTCTCTGTCTCTGTCTCTGTCGCTGTCTCTGTCACTGTCTCTGTGTCTCTGTCTCTGTGTCTCTGTCTCTGTGTCTCTGTCTCTGTGACTCTGTCTCTGTGTCTCTGTCTCTGTGTCTATGTCTCTGAGTATCTGTCTCTGTGCATCTGTCTCTGTCTCTGTCTCTGTCTCTGTCTCTGTCTCTGTCGCTTTCTCTGTCTCTGTCTCTGTGTCCCAGTCTCTGCGTCTCTGTCTCTGTGTCTCTGTATCTGTGTCTCTGCCTCCGTGTCTCTGTCTCTGTGTCCCTGTCTCTGTGTCTTTGACTCTGTGTCTCTGTCTCTGTGCCTCTGTCTCTGTGTCTCTGCCTCTGTGTCTCTGTCTCTGTGTCTCTGCCTCCGTGTCTCTGCCTCTGTGTCTCTGTCTCTGTGTCTCTGTCTCGGTGTCTCTGTCTCTGTCTCTGTGTCTCTGTCTCTGTGTCTCCGTCTCTGTGCCTCTGCCTCTGTGTCCCCGTCTCTGCGTCTCTGTCTCTGCGTCTCTGTCTCTGTGTCCTTGTCTCTCTGTCTCTCTCCCTGTGTCACGGTCTCTGTGTCTCGGTCTCTGTCTATATTTCCCGGTCTCAGTGTTTCTGTATCTGTGTCTCTGTCCCTGTATCTCCGTCTCTGTGTCTCTGTCTCTGTGTCTCTGTCTTGTGTCTCTGTCTCTGTGTCTCCGTCTCTGTGTCACTGTCTCTATGCCTGTGTCTCTGTGTCTCTGTGTCTGTGTCTCTGTCACCGTCTCTGTGCCTCTGTTTCTATGTCTCTGTCTCTGTGTCTCTGTCTCTCTGTCCCTGTCTCTGTGTCTCTGTCACTCTGTCTCTGTCTCTGTGTCTCTGTCTCTGTGTCTCTGTCTCTGTATCTCTGTCTCTGTGTCTCTGTCTCTGTGTCTCTGTCTCTGTGTCTCTGTCTCTGTGTCTCAGTCTCTGTGTCTCTGTATCTGTGTCTCTGTCTCTGTGTCTCTGTCTCTGTGTCTCTGTGTCTCTGTGTCTCTGTCTCTGTCTCTGTCTCTGTCTCTGTCTCTGTCTCTGTCTCTGTCTCTATCGCTGTCTCTGTCTGTATGTCTCTGTATCTCTGTCTCTGTGTCTCTGTCTCTGCGCCGCTGTCTCTACGTCTCTGTGTCTCTGTCTCTGCGCCCCTGTCTCTACGTCTCTGTCCCTGTGTCTCCGTCTCTGTGCCTCTGCCTCGGTGTCTCCGTCTCTGTGTTTCTGTCTCTGTGTCTCTGTCTCTGTGCCTCTGTCTCCTTCTCTGTGTCTCTGTCTCTGTGTCCCTGTCGCTGTGTCTCTGTCTCTGAGGCTTTGCCTCTATGTCCCTGTCTCTGTATCTCTGTCTCTATGTCTCTGTCTCTGTGTCTCTGTCTCTGTGTCTCTGTCCCTGTGTCTCTGTCTCTTTGTCTCTGTCTTTGTGTCTCTGCCTCTGTGCCTCCGTCTCTGTGTTTCTGTCTCTGTGTCTCTGTCTCTGTGCCTCTGCCTCCGTCTCTGTGTCTCTGTCTCTGTGTCTCTGTCTCTGTGTCTCTGTCTCTGTGTCTCTGTCTCCGTGTCTCTGTCTCTGTGTCTCTGTCTCCGTGTCTCTGTCTCTGTGTCTCTGTCTCTGTGTCTCTGTCTCTGTGTCTCTGTCTCTGTGTCTCTGTCTCTGTCTCTCTGTCTCTGTGTCTCTGTCTCTGTGTCTCTGTCTCTGTGTCTCTGTCTCTGTGTCTCTGTCTCTGTGTCTCTGTCTCTGTGTCTCTGTCTCTGTGTCTCTGTCTCTGTGTCTCTGTCTCTGTGTCTCTGTCTCTGTGTCTCTGTCTCTGTGTCTCTGTCTCTGTGTCTCTGTCTCTGTGTCTCTGTCTCTGTGTCTCTGTCTCTGTGTCTCTGTCTCTGTGTCTCTGTCTCTGTGTCTCTGTCTCTGTGTCTCTGTCTCTGTGTCTCTGTCTCTGTGTCTCTGTCTCTGTGTCTCTGTCTCTGTGTCTCTGTCTCTGTGTCTCTGTCTCTGTGTCTCTGTCTCTGTGTCTCTGTCTCTGTGTCTCTGTCTCTGTGTCTCTGTCTCTTTTTTTGTGTCTCTGTGTCTCTGTCTCTGTGTCTCTGTCTCTGTGTCTCTGTCTCTGTGTCTCTGTCTCTGTGTCTCTGTCTCTGTGTCTCTGTCTCTGTGTGTCTGTCTCTGTGTCTCTGTCTCCGTGTCTCTGTCTCTGTGTCTCTGTCTCTGTGTCTCTGTCTCTGTGTTTCTGTCTCTGTGTCCCTGTCTCGGTGTCTCTGTCTCTGTGTCTCTGTCTCTGTCTATGTCTCTGTGTCTCTGTCTCTGAGTCGTTGTCTCTATGTCCCTGTCTCTGTGTCTCTGTCTGTATGTCTCTGTATCTCTGTCTCTGTGTCCCTGTCTCTGCGCCCCTGTCTCTACGTCTCTGTGTCTCTGTCTCTGCGCCCCTGTCTCTACGTCTCTGTCCCTGTGTCTCCTTCTCTGTGTCTCTGTCTCTGTGTCTATGTCTCTTTGTCTCTGTCCCTGTGTCTCTGTCTCTGTGTCTCTGTCTCTGTGTCTCTGTCTCTGTGTCTGTGTCCCTGTGTCTCTGTCTCTGTGTCTCTGTCTCTGTGCCTCTGTCTCTGTGTCTCTGCCTCTGTGTCTCTGCCTCTGTGTCTCTGTATCTCTGTCTCTTTGTCTCTGTCTCTGTGTCTCTGCCTCTGTGTCTCCGTCTCTGTGTCTCTGTCTCTGTGTCTCTGTCTCTGTGTCTCTGTCTCTGTGTCGCTGTATCTGTGTCTCTGTCTCTGTCTCTGTCTCTGTGTCTCTGTGTCTCTGTCTCTGTCTCTGTCTCTGTCTCTGTCTCTGTCTCTGTCTCTGTCTCTATCGCTGTCTCTGTCTGTATGTCTCTGTATCTCTGTCTCTGTGTCTCTGTCTCTGCGCCGCTGTCTCTACGTCTCTGTGTCTCTGTCTCTGCGCCCCTGTCTCTACGTCTCTGTCCCTGTGTCTCCGTCTCTGTGCCTCTGCCTCGGTGTCTCCGTCTCTGTGTTTCTGTCTCTGTGTCTCTGCCTCTGTGCCTCTGTCTCCGTCTCTGTGCCTCTGCCTCCGTCTCTGTGTCTCTGTCTCTGTTTCTCTGTCTCTGTGTCTCTGTCTCTGTATCTCTGTATCTGTGTCTCTGTATCTGTGTCTCTGTATCTTTGTCTCTGTCTCTGTGCCTCTGTCTCTGTGCCCCTGTCTCTACGCCTTTGTCTCTGTGCCTCTGTCTCTGTCTCTGTCTCTGTCTCTGTCTCTGTCTCTGTCTCTGTCTCTGTCGCTGTCTCTGTGTCTCTGTCTCTGTGTCTCTGTCTCTGAGTCTCTGTCTCTGTGTCCCTGTCTCTGTGCCTCTGTCCCTGTGTCACCGTCTCTGTGTCTCTGTCTCCGTCTCTGTGCCTCTGTCTCTGTGTCTCTGTCTCTGAGTCTCTGTCTCTGTGTCCCTGTCTCTGTGTCTCTGTCCCTGTGTCTCCGTCTCTGTGTCTCTGTCTCCGTCTCTGTACCTCTGCCTCTGTGTCTCCGTCTCTGTGTTTCTGTCTCTGTGTCTCTGTCTCTGTGCCCCTGTCTCCGTCTCTGTGTCTCTGTCTCTGTGTCCCTGTCGCTGTGTCTCTGTCTCTGAGGCTTTGCCTCTCTGTCCCTGTCTCTGTATCTCTGTCTCTATGTCCCTGTCTCTGTGTCTCTGTCTCTGTGTCTCTGTCCCTGTGTCTCTGTCTCTGTGTCTCTGTCTCTGTGTCTCTGTCCCTGTGTCTCTGTCTATTTGTCTCTGTCTCTATGTCTCTGTCTCTGTCTCTGTCTCTGTTTCTCTTTCTCTGTGTCTCTGTGTCTCTGTCTCTGTGTCTCTGCCTCTGTGTCTCTGTATCTCTGTCTCTGTGTCTCTGTCTCGGTGTCTCTGTCTCTGTGTCTCTGTCTCTGTGTTTCTGTCTCTGTGTCTCTGTCTCTGTGTCTCTGTCTCTGTGTCTCTGCATCTGTGTCTCTGTGTCTGTGTCTCTGTCTCTGTGCCTCTGTCTCTGTGCCCCTGTCGCTACGCCTTTGTCTCTGTGTCTCTGTCTCTGTGTCTCTGTATCTGTGTCTCTGTCTCTGTGTCTCTGTCTCTGTGTCTCTGTCTCTGTGTCTCTGTGTCTCTGTATCTGTCTCTGTCTCTGTCTCTGTCTCTGTCTCTGTCTCTGTCTCTGTCTCTGTCTCTGTCGCTGTCTCTGTCACTGTCTCTGTGTCTCTGTGTCTGTGTCTCTGTCTCTGAGTCTCTGTCTCTGTGTCCCTGTCTCTGTGCCTCTGTCCCTGTGTCTCCGTCTCTGTGTCTCTGTCTCCGTCTCTGTGCCTCTGCCTCGGTGTCTCCGTCTCTGTGTTTCTGTCTCTGTGTCTCTGTCTCTGTGCCTCGGTCTCCGTCTCTGTGTCTCTGTCTCTGTGTCTCTGTCTCTGTGTCCCTATCCCTGTGTCTCTGTCCCTGTGTCTCCGTCTCTGTGTCTCTGTCTCCGTCTCTGTGCCTCTGCCTCTGTGTCCCCGTGTCTGCGTCTCTGTCTCTGTGTCTCTGTCTCTGAGGCTTTGCCTCTATGTCCCTGTCTCTGTATCTCTGTCTCTAGGTCTCTGTCTCTGTGTCTCTGTCCCTGTGTCTCTGTCTCTTTGTCTCTGTCTCTGTGTCTCTGCCTCTGTGCCTCCGTCTCTCTGTTTCTGGCTCTGTGTCTCTGTCTCTGTGTCCCTGTCTCTGTGTCCCTGTCTCTGTGTCCCTGTCTCTGTGTCTCTGTCTCTGTGTCTCTGTCTCTGTGTCTCTGTCTCTGTGTCTCTGTCTCTGTGTCTCTATCTCTGTGTCTCTGTCTCTGTGTCTCTGTCTCTGTGTCCCTGTCTCTGTGTCCCTGTCTCTGTGTCCCTGTCTCTGTGTCCCTGTCTCTGTGTCCCTGTCTCTGTGTCCCTGTCTCTGTGTCCCTGTCTCTGTGTCTCTGTCTCTGTGTCTCTGTCTCTGTGTCTCTGTCTCTGTGTCTCTGTCTCTGTGTCTCTGTCTCTGTCTCTGTCTCTGTCTCTATCGCTGTCTCTGTCGCTGTCTCTGTGTTTCTGTCTCTGTGTCTCTGTCTCTGAGTCTCTGTCTCTGTGTCCCAGTCTCTGTGTCTCTGTCTCTGTGTCTCTGTCTCTGTGTCTCTGTCTCTGAGGCTTTGCCTCTATGTCCCTGTCTCTGTATCTCTGTCTCTGTGTCTCTGTCTCTGAGGCTTTGCCTCTATGTCCCTGTCTCTGTATCTCTGTCTCTATGTCTCTGTCTCTGTGTCTCTGTCTCTGTGTCTCTGACTCTGTGTCTCTGTCTCTGTGTCTCTGTCCCTGTGTCTCTCTCTCTCTGTGTCTCTGTCTCTGTGTCTCTGTCCCTGTGTCTCCGTCTATTTGTCTCTGTCTCTATGTCTCTGTCTCTGTCTCTGTTTCTCTTTCTCTGTGTCTCTGTGTCTCTGTCTCTGTGTCTCTGTCTCTGTGTCTCTGTCTCTGTCTCTCTGTCTCTGTGTCTCTGTCTCTGTGTCTCTGTCTCTGTGTCTCTGTCTCTGTGTCTCTGTCTCTGTGTCTCTGTCTCTGTGTCTCTGTCTCTGTGTCTCTGTCTCTGTGTCTCTGTCTCTGTGTCTCTGTCTCTGTGTCTCTGTCTCTGTGTCTCTGTCTCTGTGTCTCTGTCTCTGTGTCTCTGTCTCTGTGTCTCTGTCTCTGTGTCTCTGTCTCTGTGTCTCTGTCTCTGTGTCTCTGTCTCTGTGTCTCTGTCTCTGTGTCTCTGTCTCTGTGTCTCTGTCTCTGTGTCTCTGTCTCTGTGTCTCTGTCTCTGTGTCTCTGTCTCTGTGTCTCTGTCTCTGTGTCTCTGTCTCTGTGTCTCTGTCTCTGTGTCTCTGTCTCTTTTTTTGTGTCTCTGTGTCTCTGTCTCTGTGTCTCTGTCTCTGTGTCTCTGTCTCTGTGTCTCTGTCTCTGTGTCTCTGTCTCTGTGTCTCTGTCTCTGTGTGTCTGTCTCTGTGTCTCTGTCTCCGTGTCTCTGTCTCTGTGTCTCTGTCTCTGTGTCTCTGTCTCTGTGTTTCTGTCTCTGTGTCCCTGTCTCGGTGTCTCTGTCTCTGTGTCTCTGTCTCTGTCTATGTCTCTGTGTCTCTGTCTCTGAGTCGTTGTCTCTATGTCCCTGTCTCTGTGTCTCTGTCTGTATGTCTCTGTATCTCTGTCTCTGTGTCCCTGTCTCTGCGCCCCTGTCTCTACGTCTCTGTGTCTCTGTCTCTGCGCCCCTGTCTCTACGTCTCTGTCCCTGTGTCTCCTTCTCTGTGTCTCTGTCTCTGTGTCTATGTCTCTTTGTCTCTGTCCCTGTGTCTCTGTCTCTGTGTCTCTGTCTCTGTGTCTCTGTCTCTGTGTCTGTGTCCCTGTGTCTCTGTCTCTGTGTCTCTGTCTCTGTGCCTCTGTCTCTGTGTCTCTGCCTCTGTGTCTCTGCCTCTGTGTCTCTGTATCTCTGTCTCTTTGTCTCTGTCTCTGTGTCTCTGCCTCTGTGTCTCCGTCTCTGTGTCTCTGTCTCTGTGTCTCTGTCTCTGTGTCTCTGTCTCTGTGTCGCTGTATCTGTGTCTCTGTCTCTGTCTCTGTCTCTGTGTCTCTGTGTCTCTGTCTCTGTCTCTGTCTCTGTCTCTGTCTCTGTCTCTGTCTCTGTCTCTATCGCTGTCTCTGTCTGTATGTCTCTGTATCTCTGTCTCTGTGTCTCTGTCTCTGCGCCGCTGTCTCTACGTCTCTGTGTCTCTGTCTCTGCGCCCCTGTCTCTACGTCTCTGTCCCTGTGTCTCCGTCTCTGTGCCTCTGCCTCGGTGTCTCCGTCTCTGTGTTTCTGTCTCTGTGTCTCTGCCTCTGTGCCTCTGTCTCCGTCTCTGTGCCTCTGCCTCCGTCTCTGTGTCTCTGTCTCTGTTTCTCTGTCTCTGTGTCTCTGTCTCTGTATCTCTGTATCTGTGTCTCTGTATCTGTGTCTCTGTATCTTTGTCTCTGTCTCTGTGCCTCTGTCTCTGTGCCCCTGTCTCTACGCCTTTGTCTCTGTGCCTCTGTCTCTGTCTCTGTCTCTGTCTCTGTCTCTGTCTCTGTCTCTGTCTCTGTCGCTGTCTCTGTGTCTCTGTCTCTGTGTCTCTGTCTCTGAGTCTCTGTCTCTGTGTCCCTGTCTCTGTGCCTCTGTCCCTGTGTCACCGTCTCTGTGTCTCTGTCTCCGTCTCTGTGCCTCTGTCTCTGTGTCTCTGTCTCTGCGCCGCTGTCTCTACGTCTCTGTGTCTCTGTCTCTGCGCCCCTGTCTCTACGTCTCTGTCCCTGTGTCTCCGTCTCTGTGCCTCTGCCTCGGTGTCTCCGTCTCTGTGTTTCTGTCTCTGTGTCTCTGCCTCTGTGCCTCTGTCTCCGTCTCTGTGCCTCTGCCTCCGTCTCTGTGTCTCTGTCTCTGTTTCTCTGTCTCTGTGTCTCTGTCTCTGTATCTCTGTATCTGTGTCTCTGTATCTGTGTCTCTGTATCTTTGTCTCTGTCTCTGTGCCTCTGTCTCTGTGCCCCTGTCTCTACGCCTTTGTCTCTGTGCCTCTGTCTCTGTCTCTGTCTCTGTCTCTGTCTCTGTCTCTGTCTCTGTCTCTGTCTCTGTCGCTGTCTCTGTGTCTCTGTCTCTGTGTCTCTGTCTCTGAGTCTCTGTCTCTGTGTCCCTGTCTCTGTGCCTCTGTCCCTGTGTCACCGTCTCTGTGTCTCTGTCTCCGTCTCTGTGCCTCTGTCTCTGTGTCTCTGTCTCTGAGTCTCTGTCTCTGTGTCCCTGTCTCTGTGTCTCTGTCCCTGTGTCTCCGTCTCTGTGTCTCTGTCTCCGTCTCTGTACCTCTGCCTCTGTGTCTCCGTCTCTGTGTTTCTGTCTCTGTGTCTCTGTCTCTGTGCCCCTGTCTCCGTCTCTGTGTCTCTGTCTCTGTGTCCCTGTCGCTGTGTCTCTGTCTCTGAGGCTTTGCCTCTCTGTCCCTGTCTCTGTATCTCTGTCTCTATGTCCCTGTCTCTGTGTCTCTGTCTCTGTGTCTCTGTCCCTGTGTCTCTGTCTCTGTGTCTCTGTCTCTGTGTCTCTGTCCCTGTGTCTCTGTCTATTTGTCTCTGTCTCTATGTCTCTGTCTCTGTCTCTGTCTCTGTTTCTCTTTCTCTGTGTCTCTGTGTCTCTGTCTCTGTGTCTCTGCCTCTGTGTCTCTGTATCTCTGTCTCTGTGTCTCTGTCTCGGTGTCTCTGTCTCTGTGTCTCTGTCTCTGTGTTTCTGTCTCTGTGTCTCTGTCTCTGTGTCTCTGTCTCTGTGTCTCTGCATCTGTGTCTCTGTGTCTGTGTCTCTGTCTCTGTGCCTCTGTCTCTGTGCCCCTGTCGCTACGCCTTTGTCTCTGTGTCTCTGTCTCTGTGTCTCTGTATCTGTGTCTCTGTCTCTGTGTCTCTGTCTCTGTGTCTCTGTCTCTGTGTCTCTGTGTCTCTGTATCTGTCTCTGTCTCTGTCTCTGTCTCTGTCTCTGTCTCTGTCTCTGTCTCTGTCTCTGTCTCTGTCGCTGTCTCTGTCACTGTCTCTGTGTCTCTGTGTCTGTGTCTCTGTCTCTGAGTCTCTGTCTCTGTGTCCCTGTCTCTGTGCCTCTGTCCCTGTGTCTCCGTCTCTGTGTCTCTGTCTCCGTCTCTGTGCCTCTGCCTCGGTGTCTCCGTCTCTGTGTTTCTGTCTCTGTGTCTCTGTCTCTGTGCCTCTGTCTCCGTCTCTGTGTCTCTGTCTCTGTGTCTCTGTCTCTGTGTCCCTATCCCTGTGTCTCTGTCCCTGTGTCTCCGTCTCTGTGTCTCTGTCTCCGTCTCTGTGCCTCTGCCTCTGTGTCCCCGTGTCTGCGTCTCTGTCTCTGTGTCTCTGTCTCTGAGGCTTTGCCTCTATGTCCCTGTCTCTGTATCTCTGTCTCTAGGTCTCTGTCTCTGTGTCTCTGTCCCTGTGTCTCTGTCTCTTTGTCTCTGTCTCTGTGTCTCTGCCTCTGTGCCTCCGTCTCTCTGTTTCTGGCTCTGTGTCTCTGTCTCTGTGTCCCTGTCTCTGTGTCCCTGTCTCTGTGTCCCTGTCTCTGTGTCTCTGTCTCTGTGTCTCTGTCTCTGTGTCTCTGTCTCTGTGTCTCTGTCTCTGTGTCTCTATCTCTGTGTCTCTGTCTCTGTGTCTCTGTCTCTGTGTCCCTGTCTCTGTGTCCCTGTCTCTGTGTCCCTGTCTCTGTGTCCCTGTCTCTGTGTCCCTGTCTCTGTGTCCCTGTCTCTGTGTCCCTGTCTCTGTGTCTCTGTCTCTGTGTCTCTGTCTCTGTGTCTCTGTCTCTGTGTCTCTGTCTCTGTGTCTCTGTCTCTGTCTCTGTCTCTATCGCTGTCTCTGTCGCTGTCTCTGTGTTTCTGTCTCTGTGTCTCTGTCTCTGAGTCTCTGTCTCTGTGTCCCAGTCTCTGTGTCTCTGTCTCTGTGTCTCTGTCTCTGTGTCTCTGTCTCTGAGGCTTTGCCTCTATGTCCCTGTCTCTGTATCTCTGTCTCTGTGTCTCTGTCTCTGAGGCTTTGCCTCTATGTCCCTGTCTCTGTATCTCTGTCTCTGAGGCTTTGCCTCTATGTCCCTGTCTCTGTATCTCTGTCTCTATGTCTCTGTCTCTGTGTCTCTGTCTCTGTGTCTCTGACTCTGTGTCTCTGTCTCTGTGTCTCTGTCCCTGTGTCTCTCTCTCTCTGTGTCTCTGTCTCTGTGTCTCTGTCCCTGTGTCTCCGTCTATTTGTCTCTGTCTCTATGTCTCTGTCTCTGTCTCTGTTTCTCTTTCTCTGTGTCTCTGTGTCTCTGTCTCTGTGTCTCTGTCTCTGTGTCTCTGTCTCTGTGTCTCTGTCTCTGTGTCTCTGTCTCTGTGTCTCTGTCTCTGTGTCTCTGTCTCTGTGTCTCTGTCTCTGTGTCTCTGTCTCTGTGTCTCTGTCTCTGTGTCTCTGTCTCTGTGTCTCTGGCTCTGTGTCTCTGTCTCTGTGTCTCTGTCTCTGTGTCTCTGTCTCTGTGTCTCTGTCCCTGTGTCTCTGTCTCTGTGTCTCTGTCTCTGTCTCTGTCTCCGTGTCTCTGTGTCTCTGTCTCTGTGTCTCTGTCTCTGTGTCTCTGTCTCTGTGTCTGTGTTTCTGTGTCTCTGTCTCTGTGTCTCTGTCCCTGTGTCTATTTCTCTTTGTCTCTGTCCCTGTGTCACAGTCTCCGTGCCTCCGTCCCTGCGTCTCGGTCTCTGTGTCTCTGTCTCCGTGTCTGTGTCTCTGTGTCTCTGTATCTGTGTCTCTGTCTCTGTGTCTCTGTCTCTGTGCCCCTGTCTCTACGTCTTTGTCTCTGTGTCTCTGTCTCTGTGTCTCTGTCTCCGTGTCTCTGTCTCTGTCACAGTCTCTGTGTCTCTGTCTCTGTGTCTCTGTCTCTGAGTCTCTGTCTGTGTGTCCCTGTCTCTGTGTCTCTGTCCCTGTGTCTCCGTCTCTGTGACTCTGTCTCCGTCTCTGTGCCTCTGCCTCTGTGTCTCCGTCTCTGCGTCTCGTTTTCTGTGTCTCTGTCTCCGTGTCCCTGTATCTGTGTCTCTGTCTCTGTGTCTCTGTCTCTGTGTCTCTGTCTCTGTGTCTCTGTCTCCGTGTCTCTGTCTTTGTGTCTCTGTCTCCGTGTCTCTGTCTCTGTGTCTCTGTCTCTATGTCTCTGTCTCTGTCTCTGTGTCTCTGTCTCTGTGTCTCTGTCTCTGTGTCCCTGTCTCTGTGTCCCTGTCTCTGTGTCTCTGTCTCTGTCTCTGTCTCTGTGTCTCTGTCTCTGTGTCTCTGTCTCTGTGTCCCCGTCTCTGTGTCTCTGCCTCTGTGTCTCTGTCTCTGTGTCTCTGTCTCTGTGTCTCTGTCTCTGTGTCTCTGTCTCTGTGTCTCCGTCCCTGCGTCTCGGTCTCTGTGTCTCTGTCTCCGTCTCTGTGCCTCTGCCTCTGTGTCCCCGTCTCTGCGTCTCTGTCTCTGTGTCTCTGTATCTGTGTCTCTGCCTCCGTGTCTCTGTCTCTGTGTCTCTGGCTCTGTGTCTCTGTCTCTGTGTCTCTGTCTCTGTGTCTCTGTCTCTGTGTATCTGTCTCTGTGTCTATGTCTCTGAGTCTCTGCCTCTGTGTCTCTGTCTCTGTCTCTGTCTCTGTCTCTGTCCCTGTGTCTGTCACTGTCTCTGTGTCTCTGTCTCTGTGTCTCCGTCTCTGTGTCTCTGTCTCCGTCTTTGTGCCTCTGCCTCTGTGTCCCCGTCTCTGCGTCTCTGCCTCTGTGTCTCTGTCTCTGTGTCTATGTCTCTGTGTCTCTGTCCCTGTGTCACGGTTTCTGTGTGTCGGTCTCTGTGTCTCCGTCTCTCTGTCTCTGTCTATATGTCCCGGTCTCAGTGTCTCTGTCTCCGTCTCTGTGTCTCTGTCTCTGTGTCTCTGTCCCTGTGTCTCCGTCTCTGTGTCTCTGTCTCTGTCTCTGTCTCTATCTGTGTCTCTGTCTCCGTGTCTCTGTCTCTGAATCTCTGTCTCTGTGTCCCTGTCTCTGTGTCTCTGTCCCTGTGTCTCCGTCTCTGTGTCTCTGTCTCTGTCTCTGTGCCTCTGCCTCTGTGTCCCAGTCTCTGCGTCTCTGTCTCTGTGTTTCAGTCTCTGTGTCTCTGTCTCTGTGTCTGTGTTTCTGTGTCTCTGTCTGTATGTCTCTGTATCTCTGTCTCTGTGTCTCTGTCTCTGTGCCCCTGTCTCTACGTCTCTGTCCCTGTGTCTCTGTCTCTGTGTCTATGTCTCTTTGTCTCTGTCCCTGTGTCACAGACTCTGTTTCTCGGTCTCTGCGTCTCGTTATCTGTGTCTCTGTCTCCGTGTCCCTGTACCTGTGTCTCTGTCTCTGTGTCTCTGTCTCTGTGTCTCTGTCTCTGTGTCTCTGTCTCTGTGTCTCTGTCTCTGTGTCTCTGTCTCTGTGTCTCTGTCTCCGTGTCTCTGTCTTTGTGTCTCTGTCTCCGGGTCTCTGTCTCTGTGTCTCTGTCTCTGTGTCTCTGTCTCTGTGTCTCTGTCTCTGTGTCCCTGTCTCTGTGTCCCTGTCTCTGTGTCTCTGTCTCTGTCTCTGTCTCTGTGTCTCTGTCTCTGTGTCTCTGTCTCTGTGTCCCCGTCTCTGTGTCTCTGCCTCTGTGTCTCTGTCTCTGTGTCTCTGTCTCTGTGTCTCTGTCTCTGTGTCTCTGTCTCTGTGTCTCTGTCTCTGTGTCTCCGTCCCTGTGTCTCTGTCTCCGTGTCTCTGTCTCTGTGTCTCTGTCTCTGTGTCTCTGTCTCTGTGTCTCTGTCTCTGTGTCTCTGTCGCTGTCTCTGTGTCTCTGTCTCTGTCTCTGTGTCTCTGTCTCTGTGTCTCTGTCTCTGTGTCCCTGTCTCTGTGCCTCTGTCTCTGTGTCTCTGTCTCTGTGTCCCAGTCTCTGTATCTCTGTCTCTGTGTCTCCGTCTCTGTGTCTCTGTCTCTGTGTCTCTGTCTCTGTGCCTCTGTCTCTGTGTCTCCGTCCCTGCGTCTCGGTCTCTGTGTCTCTGTCTCTATGTCTCTGTATCTCTGTATGTCTGCCTCTGTGTCCCCGTTTCTGCGCCTCTGTCTCTGTGTCTCTGTCTCTGTATCTATGTCTCTGTGTCTCTCTCCCTATGTCACTGTCTCTATGCCTGTGTCTCTGTGTCTCTGTGTCTGTGTCTCTGTCACCGTATCTGTGCCTCTGTTTCTATGTCTCTGTCTCTGTGTCTCTGTCTCTGTGTCTCTGTCTCTGTCTCTGTGTCTCTGTCTCTGTGTCTCTGTCTCTGTGTCTCTGTCACTGTGTCCCTGTCTCTGTGTCTCTGTCTCTGTGTCTCTGTCTCTGTGTCTCTGTCTCTATGTCTCTGTCTCTGTGTCTCTGTCTTGTGTCTCTGTCTCTGTGTCTCTGTCTCTGTGTCTCTGTCTCTGTGTCAATGTCTCTGTGTCTCTGTCTCTGTGTCACTGTCTCTATGCCTGTGTCTCTGTGTCTCTGTGTCTGTGTCTCTGTCATCGTATCTGTGCCTCTGTTTCTATGTCTGTGTCTCTGTGTCTCTGTCTCTGTGTCCCTGTCTCTGTGTCTCTGTCACTCTGTCTCTGTCTCTGTGACTCTGTCTCTGTGTCTCTGTCTCTGTATCTCTGTCTCTGTGTCAATGTCTCTGTGTCTCTGTCTCTGTGTCTCTGTCTCTGTGGCTCTGTCTCTGTGTCTCTGTCTCTGTCTCTGTGTCTCTGTCTCTGTGTCTCTGTCTCTGTGTCTCTGTCTCTGTGTCTCTGTCTCAGTGTCTCTGTCTCTGTGTTTCTGCCTTTATGTCTCTGTCTCTGTGTCCCTGTCTCTGCGCATCTGTCTCTGTGTTTCTGTCTCTGTGTCTCTGGCCCTGTGTCTCCGTCTCTGTATCTCCGTCTCTCTGACTCTGTCTCTGTGTCACTGTCTCTGAATCTCTGTCTCTGTGTCTCTGTGTCTCTGTGTCTCTGTGTCAGTGTATGTGCCTCGGTCTCTGTGTCTCCGTCTCTGTGTCTCTGTCTCTGTGTCTCTGTCTCTGTGTCTCTGTCTCTGTGTCTCTGTCTCTGTGTCTCTGTCTCTATGTCTCTGTATCTCTGTATCTGTGTCTCTGTGTCTCTGTCTCTGTGTTTCTGGCTCTGTGTCTCTGTCTCTGTGTCCCTGTCTCTGTGTCTCTGTCTCTTTGTTTCAGTCTCCGTCCCTGTGTCTCTGTGTCTGTGTCTCCGTCTCTGTGTCTCTGTCTTTGTGTCTCTGTCTCTGTCTCTCTGTCTCTGTGTCTCTGTCTCTGTGTCTCTGTCTGTGTGCCTCTGTCTCCGTCTCTGCGTCTCTGTCTCTGTGTCTCTGTCGCTGTGTCTTCGTCTCTGCGTCTCTGTCTCTGTTTCTCTGTGTCTCTGTCTGTGTGTCTCCGTCTCTGTGTCTCTGTCTCTGTGTCTCTGTCTCTGTGTCTCTGTCTCTGCGCCTCTGTCTCTGTGTCTCTGTCTCTGTATCTATGTCTCTGTGTCTCTCTCCCTGTGTCACTGTCTCTATGCCTGTGTCTCTGTGTCTCTGTGTCTGTGTCTCTGTCACCGTATCTGTGCCTCTGTTTCTATGTCTCTGTCTCTGTGTCTCTGTCTCTGTGTCTCTGTCTCTGTCTCTGTCTCTGTGTCTCTGTCTCTGTGTCTCTGTCTCTGTGTCTCTGTCTCTGTGTCTCTGTCTCTGTGTCTCTGTCTCTGTGTCTCTGTCTCTGTGTCTCTGTCTCTATGTCTCTGTCTCTGTGCCTCTGTCTTGTGTCTCTGTCTCTGTGTCTCTGTCTCTGTGTCTCTGTCTCTGTGTCTCTGTCTCTGTGTCTCTGTCTCTGTGTCTCTGTCTCTGTGTCAATGTCTCTGTGTCTCTGTCTCTGTGTCACTGTCTCTATGCCTGTGTCTCTGTGTCTCTGTGTCTGTGTCTCTGTCACCGTATCTGAGTCTCTGTCTCTGTGTCTCTGTCTCTGTCTCTGTTTCTGTTTCTCTTTGTCTGTGTCTCTGTCTCTGCGTCTCTGCCTCCGTCTCTCTGTCTCTTTGTCTCTGTCTCCGTCCCTGTGTCTCTGTCTCTGTGTCTCCGTCTCTGTGTTTCTGTCTCTGTGTCTCTGTCTCTGTGTCTCTGTCTCTATGTCTCTGTATCTCTGTATGTCTGCCTCTGTGTCCCCGTTTCTGCGCCTCTGTCTCTGTGTCTCTGTCTCTGTATCTATGTCTCTGTGTCTCTCTCCCTGTGTCACTGTCTCTATGCCTGTGTCTCTGTGTCTCTGTCTCTGTGTCTCTGTCTCTGTCTCTGTGTCTCTGTCTCTGTGTCTCTGTCACTGTGTCTCTGTCTCTGTGTCTCTGTCTCTGTGTCTCTGTCTCTGTGTCTTTGTCTCTATGTCTCTGTCTCTGTGTCTCTGACTTGTGTCTCTGTCTCTGTGTCTCTGTCTCTGTGTCTCTGTCTCTGTGTCTCTGTCTCTGTGTCAATGTCTCTGTGTCTCTGTCTCTGTGTCACTGTCTCTATGCCTGTGTCTCTGTGTCTCTGTGTCTGTGTCTCTGTCATCGTATCTGTGCCTCTGTTTCTATGCCTGTGTCTCTGTGTCTCTGTCTCTGTGTCCCTGTCTCTGTGTCTCTGTCTCTGTGTTTCTGTCTCTGTGTCTATGTCTCTATATGTCTGTATCTCTGTATCTCTGTCTCTGTGTCTCTGTCTCTGTGTCTCTGCCTCTGTCTCTGTCTCTGTGTCTCTGTGCCTGAGTCTTTTTCTCTATGACCCTGTCTCTGTGTCTCTATCCGTATGTCTCCGTCTCTGTGTTTCTGTCTCTGTGTCTCTGTCTCTGTGTCTCTGTCTCTGTGTCTCTGTCTCTGTGTCTCTGTCTCTGTCTCTGCCTCAGTCTCTGTCTCTGTGTCTCTGTCCCTGAGTCTTGGTCTCTATGTCCCTGTCTCTGTCTCTCTGTCCCTATGTCTCCGTACCTGTGTCTCCGTCTCTGTGGCTCTGTCTCTGTGTCTCTGTCGCTGTGTCTCTGTCTCTTTGTCTCTGTCTCCGTCCCTGTGTCTCTGTCTCTGTGTCTCTGTCTCTATGTCTCTACATCTCTGTATCTCTGCCTCTGTGTCTCTGTCTCTGTGTCTCTGTCTCTGTCTCTGTCTCTGTCTCTGTGTCTCTGTCTCTGAGTCTTTGTCTCTATGTCCCTGTCTCTGTATCTCTGTCCCTATGTCTCCGTCTCTGTGTCTCCGTCTCTGTGGCTCTGTCTCTGTGTCTCTGTCACTGTGTCTCTGCCTCCGTGTCTCTGTATCTGTGTCTCTGTCTCTGTGTTTCTGTCTTTATGTCTCTGTCTCTGAGAATCTGTCTCGGTGTCTCTGTCCCTGTGTCTCTGTACCTGTGTCTCCTTCTCTGTGTCACGGTCTCTCTGTCTCTCTCTCTGTGTCTCTGTCTCTATGTCTCTGTATTTCTGTATCTCTGCCTCTGTGTCTCTGTCTCTGTGTCTCTGACTCTGTCTCTGTCTCTGTGTCTCTGTCTCTGAGTCTTTGTCTCTATGTCCCTGTCTCTGTGTCTCTGTCCCTATGTCTCCGTCTCTGTGTCTACGTCTCTGTGGCTCTGTCTCTGTGTTTCTGTCTTTATGTCTCTGTCTCTGAGAATCTGTCTCTGTGTCTCTGTCCCTGTGTCTCCTTCTGTGTGTCACGGTCTCTCTGTCTCTGTGTCTGTGTCTCTGTCTCCGTCTCTGTGTCTCTGTCTCGGTGTCTCTGTCCATGTGGCTCCTTCTCTGTGTTACTATCTCTGTGTCTCTGTCGCTGTGTCTCTGTCTCTGTGTCTTTGTCTCTGTGTCTCTGTACCTGTGTCTCTGTCTCCGTGTCTCTGTCTCTGTGTCTCTGTCTCTGTGTCTCTGTCTCTGTCTCTGTGTCTCTGTCTCTGTGTCCCCGTCTCTGCGTCTCTGTCTCTGTGTCTCTGTATCTGTGTCTCTGCCTCCGTGTCTCTGTCTCTGTGTCTCTGGCTCTGTGTCTCTGTCTCTGTGTCTCTGTCTCTGTGTCTCTGTCTCTGTGTATCTGTCTCTGTGTCTATGTCTCTGAGTCTCTGCCTCTGTGTCTCTGTCTCTGTCTCTGTCTCTGTCTCTGTCCCTGTGTCTGTCACTGTCTCTGTGTCTCTGTCTCTGTGTCTCCGTCTCTGTGTCTCTGTCTCCGTCTTTGTGCCTCTGCCTCTGTGTCCCCGTCTCTGCGTCTCTGCCTCTGTGTCTCTGTCTCTGTGTCTATGTCTCTGTGTCTCTGTCCCTGTGTCACGGTTTCTGTGTGTCGGTCTCTGTGTCTCCGTCTCTCTGTCTCTGTCTATATGTCCCGGTCTCAGTGTCTCTGTCTCCGTCTCTGTGTCTCTGTCTCTGTGTCTCTGTCCCTGTGTCTCCGTCTCTGTGTCTCTGTCTCTGTCTCTGTCTCTATCTGTGTCTCTGTCTCCGTGTCTCTGTCTCTGAATCTCTGTCTCTGTGTCCCTGTCTCTGTGTCTCTGTCCCTGTGTCTCCGTCTCTGTGTCTCTGTCTCTGTCTCTGTGCCTCTGCCTCTGTGTCCCAGTCTCTGCGTCTCTGTCTCTGTGTTTCAGTCTCTGTGTCTCTGTCTCTGTGTCTGTGTTTCTGTGTCTCTGTCTGTATGTCTCTGTATCTCTGTCTCTGTGTCTCTGTCTCTGTGCCCCTGTCTCTACGTCTCTGTCCCTGTGTCCCTGTCTCTGTGTCTATGTCTCTTTGTCTCTGTCCCTGTGTCACAGACTCTGTTTCTCGGTCTCTGCGTCTCGTTCTCTGTGTCTCTGTCTCCGTGTCCCTGTACCTGTGTCTCTGTCTCTGTGTCTCTGTCTCTGTGTCTCTGTCTCTGTGTCTCTGTCTCTGTGTCTCTGTCTCTGTGTCTCTGTCTCTGTGTCTCTGTCTCCGTGTCTCTGTCTTTGTGTCTCTGTCTCCGGGTCTCTGTCTCTGTGTCTCTGTCTCTGTGTCTCTGTCTCTGTGTCTCTGTCTCTGTGTCCCTGTCTCTGTGTCCCTGTCTCTGTGTCTCTGTCTCTGTCTCTGTCTCTGTGTCTCTGTCTCTGTGTCTCTGTCTCTGTGTCCCCGTCTCTGTGTCTCTGCCTCTGTGTCTCCGTCTCTGTGTCTCTGTCTCTGTGTCTCTGTCTCTGTGTCTCTGTCTCTGTGTCTCTGTCTCTGTGTCTCCGTCCCTGTGTCTCTGTCTCCGTGTCTCTGTCTCTGTGTCTCTGTCTCTGTGTCTCTGTCTCTGTGTCTCGGTCTCTGTGTCTCTGTGTCTGTGTCTCTGTCGCTGTCTCTGTGTCTCTGTCTCTGTCTCTGTGTCTCTGTCTCTGTGTCTCTGTCTCTGTGTCCCTGTCTCTGTGCCTCTGTCTCTGTGTCTCTGTCTCTGTGTCCCAGTCTCTGTATCTCTGTCTCTGTGTCTCCGTCTCTGTGTCTCTGTCTCTGTGTCTCTGTCTCTGTGCCTCTGTCTCTGTGTCTCCGTCCCTGCGTCTCGGTCTCTGTGTCTCTGTCTCTATGTCTCTGTATCTCTGTATGTCTGCCTCTGTGTCCCCGTTTCTGCGCCTCTGTCTCTGTGTCTCTGTCTCTGTATCTATGTCTCTGTGTCTCTCTCCCTATGTCACTGTCTCTATGCCTGTGTCTCTGTGTCTCTGTGTCTGTGTCTCTGTCACCGTATCTGTGCCTCTGTTTCTATGTCTCTGTCTCTGTGTCTCTGTCTCTGTGTCTCTGTCTCTGTCTCTGTGTCTCTGTCTCTGTGTCTCTGTCTCTGTGTCTCTGTCACTGTGTCCCTGTCTCTGTGTCTCTGTCTCTGTGTCTCTGTCTCTGTGTCTCTGTCTCTATGTCTCTGTCTCTGTGTCTCTGTCTTGTGTCTCTGTCTCTGTGTCTCTGTCTCTGTGTCTCTGTCTCTGTGTCAATGTCTCTGTGTCTCTGTCTCTGTGTCACTGTCTCTATGCCTGTGTCTCTGTGTCTCTGTGTCTGTGTCTCTGTCATCGTATCTGTGCCTCTGTTTCTATGTCTGTGTCTCTGTGTCTCTGTCTCTGTGTCCCTGTCTCTGTGTCTCTGTCACTCTGTCTCTGTCTCTGTGACTCTGTCTCTGTGTCTCTGTCTCTGTATCTCTGTCTCTGTGTCAATGTCTCTGTGTCTCTGTCTCTGTGTCTCTGTCTCTGTGGCTCTGTCTCTGTGTCTCTGTCTCTGTCTCTGTGTCTCTGTCTCTGTGTCTCTGTCTCTGTGTCTCTGTCTCTGTGTCTCTGTCTCAGTGTCTCTGTCTCTGTGTTTCTGCCTTTATGTCTCTGTCTCTGTGTCCCTGTCTCTGCGCATCTGTCTCTGTGTTTCTGTCTCTGTGTCTCTGGCCCTGTGTCTCCGTCTCTGTATCTCCGTCTCTCTGACTCTGTCTCTGTGTCACTGTCTCTGAATCTCTGTCTCTGTGTCTCTGTGTCTCTGTGTCTCTGTGTCAGTGTATGTGCCTCGGTCTCTGTGTCTCCGTCTCTGTGTCTCTGTCTCTGTGTCTCTGTCTCTGTGTCTCTGTCTCTGTGTCTCTGTCTCTGTGTCTCTGTCTCTATGTCTCTGTATCTCTGTATCTGTGTCTCTGTGTCTCTGTCTCTGTGTTTCTGGCTCTGTGTCTCTGTCTCTGTGTCCCTGTCTCTGTGTCTCTGTCTCTTTGTTTCAGTCTCCGTCCCTGTGTCTCTGTGTCTGTGTCTCCGTCTCTGTGTCTCTGTCTTTGTGTCTCTGTCTCTGTCTCTCTGTCTCTGTGTCTCTGTCTCTGTGTCTCTGTCTGTGTGCCTCTGTCTCCGTCTCTGCGTCTCTGTCTCTGTGTCTCTGTCGCTGTGTCTTCGTCTCTGCGTCTCTGTCTCTGTTTCTCTGTGTCTCTGTCTGTGTGTCTCCGTCTCTGTGTCTCTGTCTCTGTGTCTCTGTCTCTGTGTCTCTGTCTCTGCGCCTCTGTCTCTGTGTCTCTGTCTCTGTATCTATGTCTCTGTGTCTCTCTCCCTGTGTCACTGTCTCTATGCCTGTGTCTCTGTGTCTCTGTGTCTGTGTCTCTGTCACCGTATCTGTGCCTCTGTTTCTATGTCTCTGTCTCTGTGTCTCTGTCTCTGTGTCTCTGTCTCTGTCTCTGTCTCTGTGTCTCTGTCTCTGTGTCTCTGTCTCTGTGTCTCTGTCTCTGTGTCTCTGTCTCTGTGTCTCTGTCTCTGTGTCTCTGTCTCTGTGTCTCTGTCTCTATGTCTCTGTCTCTGTGCCTCTGTCTTGTGTCTCTGTCTCTGTGTCTCTGTCTCTGTGTCTCTGTCTCTGTGTCTCTGTCTCTGTGTCTCTGTCTCTGTGTCTCTGTCTCTGTGTCAATGTCTCTGTGTCTCTGTCTCTGTGTCACTGTCTCTATGCCTGTGTCTCTGTGTCTCTGTGTCTGTGTCTCTGTCACCGTATCTGAGTCTCTGTCTCTGTGTCTCTGTCTCTGTCTCTGTTTCTGTTTCTCTTTGTCTGTGTCTCTGTCTCTGCGTCTCTGCCTCCGTCTCTCTGTCTCTTTGTCTCTGTCTCCGTCCCTGTGTCTCTGTCTCTGTGTCTCCGTCTCTGTGTTTCTGTCTCTGTGTCTCTGTCTCTGTGTCTCTGTCTCTATGTCTCTGTATCTCTGTATGTCTGCCTCTGTGTCCCCGTTTCTGCGCCTCTGTCTCTGTGTCTCTGTCTCTGTATCTATGTCTCTGTGTCTCTCTCCCTGTGTCACTGTCTCTATGCCTGTGTCTCTGTGTCTCTGTCTCTGTGTCTCTGTCTCTGTCTCTGTGTCTCTGTCTCTGTGTCTCTGTCTCTGTGTCTCTGTCACTGTGTCTCTGTCTCTGTGTCTCTGTCTCTGTGTCTCTGTCTCTGTGTCTTTGTCTCTATGTCTCTGTCTCTGTGTCTCTGACTTGTGTCTCTGTCTCTGTGTCTCTGTCTCTGTGTCTCTGTCTCTGTGTCTCTGTCTCTGTGTCAATGTCTCTGTGTCTCTGTCTCTGTGTCACTGTCTCTATGCCTGTGTCTCTGTGTCTCTGTGTCTGTGTCTCTGTCATCGTATCTGTGCCTCTGTTTCTATGCCTGTGTCTCTGTGTCTCTGTCTCTGTGTCCCTGTCTCTGTGTCTCTGTCTCTGTGTTTCTGTCTCTGTGTCTATGTCTCTATATGTCTGTATCTCTGTATCTCTGTCTCTGTGTCTCTGTCTCTGTGTCTCTGCCTCTGTCTCTGTCTCTGTGTCTCTGTGCCTGAGTCTTTTTCTCTATGACCCTGTCTCTGTGTCTCTATCCGTATGTCTCCGTCTCTGTGTTTCTGTCTCTGTGTCTCTGTCTCTGTGTCTCTGTCTCTGTGTCTCTGTCTCTGTGTCTCTGTCTCTGTCTCTGCCTCAGTCTCTGTCTCTGTGTCTCTGTCCCTGAGTCTTGGTCTCTATGTCCCTGTCTCTGTCTCTCTGTCCCTATGTCTCCGTACCTGTGTCTCCGTCTCTGTGGCTCTGTCTCTGTGTCTCTGTCGCTGTGTCTCTGTCTCTTTGTCTCTGTCTCCGTCCCTGTGTCTCTGTCTCTGTGTCTCTGTCTCTATGTCTCTACATCTCTGTATCTCTGCCTCTGTGTCTCTGTCTCTGTGTCTCTGTCTCTGTCTCTGTCTCTGTCTCTGTGTCTCTGTCTCTGAGTCTTTGTCTCTATGTCCCTGTCTCTGTATCTCTGTCCCTATGTCTCCGTCTCTGTGTCTCCGTCTCTGTGGCTCTGTCTCTGTGTCTCTGTCACTGTGTCTCTGCCTCCGTGTCTCTGTATCTGTGTCTCTGTCTCTGTGTTTCTGTCTTTACGTCTCTGTCTCTGAGAATCTGTCTCGGTGTCTCTGTCCCTGTGTCTCTGTACCTGTGTCTCCTTCTCTGTGTCACGGTCTCTCTGTCTCTCTCTCTGTGTCTCTGTCTCTATGTCTCTGTATTTCTGTATCTCTGCCTCTGTGTCTCTGTCTCTGTGTCTCTGACTCTGTCTCTGTCTCTGTGTCTCTGTCTCTGAGTCTTTGTCTCTATGTCCCTGTCTCTGTGTCTCTGTCCCTATGTCTCCGTCTCTGTGTCTACGTCTCTGTGGCTCTGTCTCTGTGTTTCTGTCTTTATGTCTCTGTCTCTGAGAATCTGTCTCTGTGTCTCTGTCCCTGTGTCTCCTTCTGTGTGTCACGGTCTCTCTGTCTCTGTGTCTGTGTCTCTGTCTCCGTCTCTGTGTCTCTGTCTCGGTGTCTCTGTCCATGTGGCTCCTTCTCTGTGTTACTATCTCTGTGTCTCTGTCGCTGTGTCTCTGTCTCTGTGTCTTTGTCTCTGTGTCTCTGTACCTGTGTCTCTGTCTCCGTGTCTCTGTCTCTGTGTCTCTGTCTCTGTGTCTCTGTCTCTGTCTCTGTGTCTCTGTCTCTGTGTCCCCGTCTCTGCGTCTCTGTCTCTGTGTCTCTGTATCTGTGTCTCTGCCTCCGTGTCTCTGTCTCTGTGTCTCTGGCTCTGTGTCTCTGTCTCTGTGTCTCTGTCTCTGTGTCTCTGTCTCTGTGTATCTGTCTCTGTGTCTATGTCTCTGAGTCTCTGCCTCTGTGTCTCTGTCTCTGTCTCTGTCTCTGTCCCTGTGTCTGTCACTGTCTCTGTGTCTCTGTCTCTGTGTCTCCGTCTCTGTGTCTCTGTCTCCGTCTTTGTGCCTCTGCCTCTGTGTCCCCGTCTCTGCGTCTCTGCCTCTGTGTCTCTGTCTCTGTGTCTATGTCTCTGTGTCTCTGTCCCTGTGTCACGGTTTCTGTGTGTCGGTCTCTGTGTCTCCGTCTCTCTGTCTCTGTCTATATGTCCCGGTCTCAGTGTCTCTGTCTCCGTCTCTGTGTCTCTGTCTCTGTGTCTCTGTCCCTGTGTCTCCGTCTCTGTGTCTCTGTCTCTGTCTCTGTCTCTATCTGTGTCTCTGTCTCCGTGTCTCTGTCTCTGAATCTCTGTCTCTGTGTCCCTGTCTCTGTGTCTCTGTCCCTGTGTCTCCGTCTCTGTGTCTCTGTCTCTGTCTCTGTGCCTCTGCCTCTGTGTCCCAGTCTCTGCGTCTCTGTCTCTGTGTTTCAGTCTCTGTGTCTCTGTCTCTGTGTCTGTGTTTCTGTGTCTCTGTCTGTATGTCTCTGTATCTCTGTCTCTGTGTCTCTGTCTCTGTGCCCCTGTCTCTACGTCTCTGTCCCTGTGTCTCTGTCTCTGTGTCTATGTCTCTTTGTCTCTGTCCCTGTGTCACAGACTCTGTTTCTCGGTCTCTGCGTCTCGTTCTCTGTGTCTCTGTCTCCGTGTCCCTGTACCTGTGTCTCTGTCTCTGTGTCTCTGTCTCTGTGTCTCTGTCTCTGTGTCTCTGTCTCTGTGTCTCTGTCTCTGTGTCTCTGTCTCCGTGTCTCTGTCTTTGTGTCTCTGTCTCCGGGTCTCTGTCTCTGTGTCTCTGTCTCTGTGTCTCTGTCTCTGTGTCTCTGTCTCTGTGTCCCTGTCTCTGTGTCCCTGTCTCTGTGTCTCTGTCTCTGTCTCTGTCTCTGTGTCTCTGTCTCGGTGTCTCTGTCTCTGTGTCTCTGTCTCTGTCTATGTCTCTGTGTCTCTGTCTCTGAGTCGTTGTCTCTATGTCCCTGTCTCTGTGTCTCTGTCTGTATGTCTCTGTATCTCTGTCTCTGTGTCCCTGTCTCTGCGCCCCTGTCTCTACGTCTCTGTGTCTCTGTCTCTGCGCCCCTATCTCTACGTCTCTGTCCCTGTGTCTCCTTCTCTGTGTCTCTGTCTCTGTGTCTATGTCTCTTTGTCTCTGTCCCTGTGTCTCTGTCTCTGTGTCTCTGTCTCTGTGTCTCTGTCTCTGTGTCTGTGTCCCTGTGTCTCTGTCTCTGTGTCTCTGTCTCTGTGCCTCTGTCTCTGTGTCTCTGCCTCTGTGTCTCTGCCTCTGTGTCTCTGTATCTCTGTCTCTTTGTCTCTGTCTCTGTGTCTCTGCCTCTGTGTCTCCGTCTCTGTGTCTCTGTCTCTGTGTCTCTGTCTCTGTGTCTCTGTCTCTGTGTCGCTGTATCTGTGTCTCTGTCTCTGTCTCTGTCTCTGTGTCTCTGTGTCTCTGTCTCTGTCTCTGTCTCTGTCTCTGTCTCTGTCTCTGTCTCTGTCTCTATCGCTGTCTCTGTCTGTATGTCTCTGTATCTCTGTCTCTGTGTCTCTGTCTCTGCGCCGCTGTCTCTACGTCTCTGTGTCTCTGTCTCTGCGCCCCTGTCTCTACGTCTCTGTCCCTGTGTCTCCGTCTCTGTGCCTCTGCCTCGGTGTCTCCGTCTCTGTGTTTCTGTCTCTGTGTCTCTGCCTCTGTGCCTCTGTCTCCGTCTCTGTGCCTCTGCCTCCGTCTCTGTGTCTCTGTCTCTGTTTCTCTGTCTCTGTGTCTCTGTCTCTGTATCTCTGTATCTGTGTCTCTGTATCTGTGTCTCTGTATCTTTGTCTCTGTCTCTGTGCCTCTGTCTCTGTGCCCCTGTCTCTACGCCTTTGTCTCTGTGCCTCTGTCTCTGTCTCTGTCTCTGTCTCTGTCTCTGTCTCTGTCTCTGTCTCTGTCGCTGTCTCTGTGTCTCTGTCTCTGTGTCTCTGTCTCTGAGTCTCTGTCTCTGTGTCCCTGTCTCTGTGCCTCTGTCCCTGTGTCACCGTCTCTGTGTCTCTGTCTCCGTCTCTGTGCCTCTGTCTCTGTGTCTCTGTCTCTGAGTCTCTGTCTCTGTGTCCCTGTCTCTGTGTCTCTGTCCCTGTGTCTCCGTCTCTGTGTCTCTGTCTCCGTCTCTGTACCTCTGCCTCTGTGTCTCCGTCTCTGTGTTTCTGTCTCTGTGTCTCTGTCTCTGTGCCCCTGTCTCCGTCTCTGTGTCTCTGTCTCTGTGTCCCTGTCGCTGTGTCTCTGTCTCTGAGGCTTTGCCTCTCTGTCCCTGTCTCTGTATCTCTGTCTCTATGTCCCTGTCTCTGTGTCTCTGTCTCTGTGTCTCTGTCCCTGTGTCTCTGTCTCTGTGTCTCTGTCTCTGTGTCTCTGTCCCTGTGTCTCTGTCTATTTGTCTCTGTCTCTATGTCTCTGTCTCTGTCTCTGTCTCTGTTTCTCTTTCTCTGTGTCTCTGTGTCTCTGTCCCTGTGTCTCTGCCTCTGTGTCTCTGTATCTCTGTCTCTGTGTCTCTGTCTCGGTGTCTCTGTCTCTGTGTCTCTGTCTCTGTGTTTCTGTCTCTGTGTCTCTGTCTCTGTGTCTCTGTCTCTATGTCTCTGCATCTGTGTCTCTGTGTCTGTGTCTCTGTCTCTGTGCCTCTGTCTCTGTGCCCCTGTCGCTACGCCTTTGTCTCTGTGTCTCTGTCTCTGTGTCTCTGTATCTGTGTCTCTGTCTCTGTGTCTCTGTCTCTGTGTCTCTGTCTCTGTGTCTCTGTGTCTCTGTATCTGTCTCTGTCTCTGTCTCTGTCTCTGTCTCTGTCTCTGTCTCTGTCTCTGTCTCTGTCTCTGTCGCTGTCTCTGTCACTGTCTCTGTGTCTCTGTGTCTGTGTCTCTGTCTCTGAGTCTCTGTCTCTGTGTCCCTGTCTCTGTGCCTCTGTCCCTGTGTCTCCGTCTCTGTGTCTCTGTCTCCGTCTCTGTGCCTCTGCCTCGGTGTCTCCGTCTCTGTGTTTCTGTCTCTGTGTCTCTGTCTCTGTGCCTCTGTCTCCGTCTCTGTGTCTCTGTCTCTGTGTCTCTGTCTCTGTGTCCCTATCCCTGTGTCTCTGTCCCTGTGTCTCCGTCTCTGTGTCTCTGTCTCCGTCTCTGTGCCTCTGCCTCTGTGTCCCCGTGTCTGCGTCTCTGTCTCTGTGTCTCTGTCTCTGAGGCTTTGCCTCTATGTCCCTGTCTCTGTATCTCTGTCTCTAGGTCTCTGTCTCTGTGTCTCTGTCCCTGTGTCTCTGTCTCTTTGTCTCTGTCTCTGTGTCTCTGCCTCTGTGCCTCCGTCTCTCTGTTTCTGGCTCTGTGTCTCTGTCTCTGTGTCCCTGTCTCTGTGTCCCTGTCTCTGTGTCCCTGTCTCTGTGTCTCTGTCTCTGTGTCTCTGTCTCTGTGTCTCTGTCTCTGTGTCTCTGTCTCTGTGTCTCTATCTCTGTGTCTCTGTCTCTGTGTCTCTGTCTCTGTGTCCCTGTCTCTGTGTCCCTGTCTCTGTGTCCCTGTCTCTGTGTCCCTGTCTCTGTGTCCCTGTCTCTGTGTCCCTGTCTCTGTGTCTCTGTCTCTGTGTCTCTGTCTCTGTGTCTCTGTCTCTGTGTCTCTGTCTCTGTGTCTCTGTCTCTGTCTCTGTCTCTATCGCTGTCTCTGTCGCTGTCTCTGTGTTTCTGTCTCTGTGTCTCTGTCTCTGAGTCTCTGTCTCTGTGTCCCAGTCTCTGTGTCTCTGTCTCTGTGTCTCTGTCTCTGTGTCTCTGTCTCTGAGGCTTTGCCTCTATGTCCCTGTCTCTGTATCTCTGTCTCTGTGTCTCTGTCTCTGAGGCTTTGCCTCTATGTCCCTGTCTCTGTATCTCTGTCTCTATGTCTCTGTCTCTGTGTCTCTGTCTCTGTGTCTCTGACTCTGTGTCTCTGTCTCTGTGTCTCTGTCCCTGTGTCTCTCTCTCTCTGTGTCTCTGTCTCTGTGTCTCTGTCCCTGTGTCTCCGTCTATTTGTCTCTGTCTCTATGTCTCTGTCTCTGTCTCTGTTTCTCTTTCTCTGTGTCTCTGTGTCTCTGTCTCTGTGTCTCTGTCTCTGTGTCTCTGTCTCTGTGTCTCTGTCTCTGTCTCTCTGTCTCTGTGTCTCTGTCTCTGTGTCTCTGTCTCTGTGTCTCTGTCTCTGTGTCTCTGTCTCTGTGTCTCTGTCTCTGTGTCTCTGTCTCTGTGTCTCTGTCTCTGTGTCTCTGTCTCTGTGTCTCTGTCTCTGTGTCTCTGTCTCTGTGTCTCTGTCTCTGTGTCTCTGTCTCTGTGTCTCTGTCTCTGTGTCTCTGTCTCTGTGTCTCTGTCTCTGTGTCTCTGTCTCTGTGTCTCTGTCTCTGTGTCTCTGTCTCTGTGTCTCTGTCTCTGTGTCTCTGTCTCTGTGTCTCTGTCTCTGTGTCTCTGTCTCTGTGTCTCTGTCTCTGTGTCTCTGTCTCTGTGTCTCTGTCTCTGTGTCTCTGTCTCTTTTTTTGTGTCTCTGTGTCTCTGTCTCTGTGTCTCTGTCTCTGTGTCTCTGTCTCTGTGTCTCTGTCTCTGTGTGTCTGTCTCTGTGTCTCTGTCTCCGTGTCTCTGTCTCTGTGTCTCTGTCTCTGTGTCTCTGTCTCTGTGTTTCTGTCTCTGTGTCCCTGTCTCGGTGTCTATGTCTCTGTGTCTCTGTCTCTGTCTATGTCTCTGTGTCTCTGTCTCTGAGTCGTTGTCTCTATGTCCCTGTCTCTGTGTCTCTGTCTGTATGTCTCTGTATCTCTGTCTCTGTGTCCCTGTCTCTGCGCCCCTGTCTCTACGTCTCTGTGTCTCTGTCTCTGCGCCCCTGTCTCTACGTCTCTGTCCCTGTGTCTCCTTCTCTGTGTCTCTGTCTCTGTGTCTATGTCTCTTTGTCTCTGTCCCTGTGTCTCTGTCTCTGTGTCTCTGTCTCTGTGTCTCTGTCTCTGTGTCTGTGTCCCTGTGTCTCTGTCTCTGTGTCTCTGTCTCTGTGCCTCTGTCTCTGTGTCTCTGCCTCTGTGTCTCTGCCTCTGTGTCTCTGTATCTCTGTCTCTTTGTCTCTGTCTCTGTGTCTCTGCCTCTGTGTCTCCGTCTCTGTGTCTCTGTCTCTGTGTCTCTGTCTCTGTGTCTCTGTCTCTGTGTCGCTGTATCTGTGTCTCTGTCTCTGTCTCTGTCTCTGTGTCTCTGTGTCTCTGTCTCTGTCTCTGTCTCTGTCTCTGTCTCTGTCTCTGTCTCTGTCTCTATCGCTGTCTCTGTCTGTATGTCTCTGTATCTCTGTCTCTGTGTCTCTGTCTCTGCGCCGCTGTCTCTACGTCTCTGTGTCTCTGTCTCTGCGCCCCTGTCTCTACGTCTCTGTCCCTGTGTCTCCGTCTCTGTGCCTCTGCCTCGGTGTCTCCGTCTCTGTGTTTCTGTCTCTGTGTCTCTGCCTCTGTGCCTCTGTCTCCGTCTCTGTGCCTCTGCCTCCGTCTCTGTGTCTCTGTCTCTGTTTCTCTGTCTCTGTGTCTCTGTCTCTGTATCTCTGTATCTGTGTCTCTGTATCTGTGTCTCTGTATCTTTGTCTCTGTCTCTGTGCCTCTGTCTCTGTGCCCCTGTCTCTACGCCTTTGTCTCTGTGCCTCTGTCTCTGTCTCTGTCTCTGTCTCTGTCTCTGTCTCTGTCTCTGTCTCTGTCGCTGTCTCTGTGTCTCTGTCTCTGTGTCTCTGTCTCTGAGTCTCTGTCTCTGTGTCCCTGTCTCTGTGCCTCTGTCCCTGTGTCACCGTCTCTGTGTCTCTGTCTCCGTCTCTGTGCCTCTGTCTCTGTGTCTCTGTCTCTGCGCCGCTGTCTCTACGTCTCTGTGTCTCTGTCTCTGCGCCCCTGTCTCTACGTCTCTGTCCCTGTGTCTCCGTCTCTGTGCCTCTGCCTCGGTGTCTCCGTCTCTGTGTTTCTGTCTCTGTGTCTCTGCCTCTGTGCCTCTGTCTCCGTCTCTGTGCCTCTGCCTCCGTCTCTGTGTCTCTGTCTCTGTTTCTCTGTCTCTGTGTCTCTGTCTCTGTATCTCTGTATCTGTGTCTCTGTATCTGTGTCTCTGTATCTTTGTCTCTGTCTCTGTGCCTCTGTCTCTGTGCCCCTGTCTCTACGCCTTTGTCTCTGTGCCTCTGTCTCTGTCTCTGTCTCTGTCTCTGTCTCTGTCTCTGTCTCTGTCTCTGTCGCTGTCTCTGTGTCTCTGTCTCTGTGTCTCTGTCTCTGAGTCTCTGTCTCTGTGTCCCTGTCTCTGTGCCTCTGTCCCTGTGTCACCGTCTCTGTGTCTCTGTCTCCGTCTCTGTGCCTCTGTCTCTGTGTCTCTGTCTCTGAGTCTCTGTCTCTGTGTCCCTGTCTCTGTGTCTCTGTCCCTGTGTCTCCGTCTCTGTGTCTCTGTCTCCGTCTCTGTACCTCTGCCTCTGTGTCTCCGTCTCTGTGTTTCTGTCTCTGTGTCTCTGTCTCTGTGCCCCTGTCTCCGTCTCTGTGTCTCTGTCTCTGTGTCCCTGTCGCTGTGTCTCTGTCTCTGAGGCTTTGCCTCTCTGTCCCTGTCTCTGTATCTCTGTCTCTATGTCCCTGTCTCTGTGTCTCTGTCTCTGTGTCTCTGTCCCTGTGTCTCTGTCTCTGTGTCTCTGTCTCTGTGTCTCTGTCCCTGTGTCTCTGTCTATTTGTCTCTGTCTCTATGTCTCTGTCTCTGTCTCTGTCTCTGTTTCTCTTTCTCTGTGTCTCTGTGTCTCTGTCTCTGTGTCTCTGCCTCTGTGTCTCTGTATCTCTGTCTCTGTGTCTCTGTCTCGGTGTCTCTGTCTCTGTGTCTCTGTCTCTGTGTTTCTGTCTCTGTGTCTCTGTCTCTGTGTCTCTGTCTCTGTGTCTCTGCATCTGTGTCTCTGTGTCTGTGTCTCTGTCTCTGTGCCTCTGTCTCTGTGCCCCTGTCGCTACGCCTTTGTCTCTGTGTCTCTGTCTCTGTGTCTCTGTATCTGTGTCTCTGTCTCTGTGTCTCTGTCTCTGTGTCTCTGTCTCTGTGTCTCTGTGTCTCTGTATCTGTCTCTGTCTCTGTCTCTGTCTCTGTCTCTGTCTCTGTCTCTGTCTCTGTCTCTGTCGCTGTCTCTGTCACTGTCTCTGTGTCTCTGTGTCTGTGTCTCTGTCTCTGAGTCTCTGTCTCTGTGTCCCTGTCTCTGTGCCTCTGTCCCTGTGTCTCCGTCTCTGTGTCTCTGTCTCCGTCTCTGTGCCTCTGCCTCGGTGTCTCCGTCTCTGTGTTTCTGTCTCTGTGTCTCTGTCTCTGTGCCTCTGTCTCCGTCTCTGTGTCTCTGTCTCTGTGTCTCTGTCTCTGTGTCCCTATCCCTGTGTCTCTGTCCCTGTGTCTCCGTCTCTGTGTCTCTGTCTCCGTCTCTGTGCCTCTGCCTCTGTGTCCCCGTGTCTGCGTCTCTGTCTCTGTGTCTCTGTCTCTGAGGCTTTGCCTCTATGTCCCTGTCTCTGTATCTCTGTCTCTAGGTCTCTGTCTCTGTGTCTCTGTCCCTGTGTCTCTGTCTCTTTGTCTCTGTCTCTGTGTCTCTGCCTCTGTGCCTCCGTCTCTCTGTTTCTGGCTCTGTGTCTCTGTCTCTGTGTCCCTGTCTCTGTGTCCCTGTCTCTGTGTCCCTGTCTCTGTGTCTCTGTCTCTGTGTCTCTGTCTCTGTGTCTCTGTCTCTGTGTCTCTGTCTCTGTGTCTCTATCTCTGTGTCTCTGTCTCTGTGTCTCTGTCTCTGTGTCCCTGTCTCTGTGTCCCTGTCTCTGTGTCCCTGTCTCTGTGTCCCTGTCTCTGTGTCCCTGTCTCTGTGTCCCTGTCTCTGTGTCCCTGTCTCTGTGTCTCTGTCTCTGTGTCTCTGTCTCTGTGTCTCTGTCTCTGTGTCTCTGTCTCTGTGTCTCTGTCTCTGTCTCTGTCTCTATCGCTGTCTCTGTCGCTGTCTCTGTGTTTCTGTCTCTGTGTCTCTGTCTCTGAGTCTCTGTCTCTGTGTCCCAGTCTCTGTGTCTCTGTCTCTGTGTCTCTGTCTCTGTGTCTCTGTCTCTGAGGCTTTGCCTCTATGTCCCTGTCTCTGTATCTCTGTCTCTGTGTCTCTGTCTCTGAGGCTTTGCCTCTATGTCCCTGTCTCTGTATCTCTGTCTCTATGTCTCTGTCTCTGTGTCTCTGTCTCTGTGTCTCTGACTCTGTGTCTCTGTCTCTGTGTCTCTGTCCCTGTGTCTCTCTCTCTCTGTGTCTCTGTCTCTGTGTCTCTGTCCCTGTGTCTCCGTCTATTTGTCTCTGTCTCTATGTCTCTGTCTCTGTCTCTGTTTCTCTTTCTCTGTGTCTCTGTGTCTCTGTCTCTGTGTCTCTGTCTCTGTGTCTCTGTCTCTGTGTCTCTGTCTCTGTGTCTCTGTCTCTGTGTCTCTGTCTCTGTGTCTCTGTCTCTGTGTCTCTGTCTCTGTGTCTCTGTCTCTGTGTCTCTGTCTCTGTGTCTCTGTCTCTGTGTCTCTGTCTCTGTGTCTCTGGCTCTGTGTCTCTGTCTCTGTGTCTCTGTCTCTGTGTCTCTGTCTCTGTGTCTCTGTCCCTGTGTCTCTGTCTCTGTGTCTCTGTCTCTGTCTCTGTCTCCGTGTCTCTGTGTCTCTGTCTCTGTGTCTCTGTCTCTGTGTCTCTGTCTCTGTGTCTGTGTTTCTGTGTCTCTGTCTCTGTGTCTCTGTCCCTGTGTCTATTTCTCTTTGTCTCTGTCCCTGTGTCACAGTCTCCGTGCCTCCGTCCCTGCGTCTCGGTCTCTGTGTCTCTGTCTCCGTGTCTGTGTCTCTGTGTCTCTGTATCTGTGTCTCTGTCTCTGTGTCTCTGTCTCTGTGCCCCTGTCTCTACGTCTTTGTCTCTGTGTCTCTGTCTCTGTGTCTCTGTCTCCGTGTCTCTGTCTCTGTCACAGTCTCTGTGTCTCTGTCTCTGTGTCTCTGTCTCTGAGTCTCTGTCTCTGTGTCCCTGTCTCTGTGTCTCTGTCCCTGTGTCTCCGTCTCTGTGACTCTGTCTCCGTCTCTGTGCCTCTGCCTCTGTGTCTCCGTCTCTGCGTCTCGTTTTCTGTGTCTCTGTCTCCGTGTCCCTGTATCTGTGTCTCTGTCTCTGTGTCTCTGTCTCTGTGTCTCTGTCTCTGTGTCTCTGTCTCCGTGTCTCTGTCTTTGTGTCTCTGTCTCCGTGTCTCTGTCTCTGTGTCTCTGTCTCTATGTCTCTGTCTCTGTCTCTGTGTCTCTGTCTCTGTGTCTCTGTCTCTGTGTCCCTGTCTCTGTGTCCCTGTCTCTGTGTCTCTGTCTCTGTCTCTGTCTCTGTGTCTCTGTCTCTGTGTCTCTGTCTCCGTGTCCCCGTCTCTGTGTCTCTGCCTCTGTGTCTCTGTCTCTGTGTCTCTGTCTCTGTGTCTCTGTCTCTGTGTCTCTGTCTCTGTGTCTCCGTCCCTGCGTCTCGGTCTCTGTGTCTCTGTCTCCGTCTCTGTGCCTCTGCCTCTGTGTCCCCGTCTCTGCGTCTCTGTCTCTGTGTCTCTGTATCTGTGTCTCTGCCTCCGTGTCTCTGTCTCTGTGTCTCTGGCTCTGTGTCTCTGTCTCTGTGTCTCTGTCTCTGTGTCTCTGTCTCTGTGTATCTGTCTCTGTGTCTATGTCTCTGAGTCTCTGCCTCTGTGTCTCTGTCTCTGTCTCTGTCTCTGTCTCTGTCCCTGTGTCTGTCACTGTCTCTGTGTCTCTGTCTCTGTGTCTCCGTCTCTGTGTCTCTGTCTCCGTCTTTGTGCCTCTGCCTCTGTGTCCCCGTCTCTGCGTCTCTGCCTCTGTGTCTCTGTCTCTGTGTCTATGTCTCTGTGTCTCTGTCCCTGTGTCACGGTTTCTGTGTGTCGGTCTCTGTGTCTCCGTCTCTCTGTCTCTGTCTATATGTCCCGGTCTCAGTGTCTCTGTCTCCGTCTCTGTGTCTCTGTCTCTGTGTCTCTGTCCCTGTGTCTCCGTCTCTGTGTCTCTGTCTCTGTCTCTGTCTCTATCTGTGTCTCTGTCTCCGTGTCTCTGTCTCTGAATCTCTGTCTCTGTGTCCCTGTCTCTGTGTCTCTGTCCCTGTGTCTCCGTCTCTGTGTCTCTGTCTCTGTCTCTGTGCCTCTGCCTCTGTGTCCCAGTCTCTGCGTCTCTGTCTCTGTGTTTCAGTCTCTGTGTCTCTGTCTCTGTGTCTGTGTTTCTGTGTCTCTGTCTGTATGTCTCTGTATCTCTGTCTCTGTGTCTCTGTCTCTGTGCCCCTGTCTCTACGTCTCTGTCCCTGTGTCTCTGTCTCTGTGTCTATGTCTCTTTGTCTCTGTCCCTGTGTCACAGACTCTGTTTCTCGGTCTCTGCGTCTCGTTATCTGTGTCTCTGTCTCCGTGTCCCTGTACCTGTGTCTCTGTCTCTGTGTCTCTGTCTCTGTGTCTCTGTCTCTGTGTCTCTGTCTCTGTGTCTCTGTCTCTGTGTCTCTGTCTCCGTGTCTCTGTCTTTGTGTCTCTGTCTCCGGGTCTCTGTCTCTGTGTCTCTGTCTCTGTGTCTCTGTCTCTGTGTCTCTGTCTCTGTGTCCCTGTCTCTGTGTCCCTGTCTCTGTGTCTCTGTCTCTGTCTCTGTCTCTGTGTCTCTGTCTCTGTGTCTCTGTCTCTGTGTCCCCGTCTCTGTGTCTCTGCCTCTGTGTCTCTGTCTCTGTGTCTCTGTCTCTGTGTCTCTGTCTCTGTGTCTCTGTCTCTGTGTCTCTGTCTCTGTGTCTCCGTCCCTGTGTCTCTGTCTCCGTGTCTCTGTCTCTGTGTCTCTGTCTCTGTGTCTCTGTCTCTGTGTCTCTGTCTCTGTGTCTCTGTCGCTGTCTCTGTGTCTCTGTCTCTGTCTCTGTGTCTCTGTCTCTGTGTCTCTGTCTCTGTGTCCCTGTCTCTGTGCCTCTGTCTCTGTGTCTCTGTCTCTGTGTCCCAGTCTCTGTATCTCTGTCTCTGTGTCTCCGTCTCTGTGTCTCTGTCTCTGTGTCTCTGTCTCTGTGCCTCTGTCTCTGTGTCTCCGTCCCTGCGTCTCGGTCTCTGTGTCTCTGTCTCTATGTCTCTGTATCTCTGTATGTCTGCCTCTGTGTCCCCGTTTCTGCGCCTCTGTCTCTGTGTCTCTGTCTCTGTATCTATGTCTCTGTGTCTCTCTCCCTATGTCACTGTCTCTATGCCTGTGTCTCTGTGTCTCTGTGTCTGTGTCTCTGTCACCGTATCTGTGCCTCTGTTTCTATGTCTCTGTCTCTGTGTCTCTGTCTCTGTGTCTCTGTCTCTGTCTCTGTGTCTCTGTCTCTGTGTCTCTGTCTCTGTGTCTCTGTCTCTGTGTCTCTGTCACTGTGTCCCTGTCTCTGTGTCTCTGTCTCTGTGTCTCTGTCTCTGTGTCTCTGTCTCTATGTCTCTGTCTCTGTGTCTCTGTCTTGTGTCTCTGTCTCTGTGTCTCTGTCTCTGTGTCTCTGTCTCTGTGTCTCTGTCTCTGTGTCAATGTCTCTGTGTCTCTGTCTCTGTGTCACTGTCTCTATGCCTGTGTCTCTGTGTCTCTGTGTCTGTGTCTCTGTCATCGTATCTGTGCCTCTGTTTCTATGTCTGTGTCTCTGTGTCTCTGTCTCTGTGTCCCTGTCTCTGTGTCTCTGTCACTCTGTCTCTGTCTCTGTGACTCTGTCTCTGTGTCTCTGTCTCTGTATCTCTGTCTCTGTGTCAATGTCTCTGTGTCTCTGTCTCTGTGTCTCTGTCTCTGTGGCTCTGTCTCTGTGTCTCTGTCTCTGTCTCTGTGTCTCTGTCTCTGTGTCTCTGTCTCTGTGTCTCTGTCTCTGTGTCTCTGTCTCAGTGTCTCTGTCTCTGTGTTTCTGCCTTTATGTCTCTGTCTCTGTGTCCCTGTCTCTGCGCATCTGTCTCTGTGTTTCTGTCTCTGTGTCTCTGGCCCTGTGTCTCCGTCTCTGTATCTCCGTCTCTCTGACTCTGTCTCTGTGTCACTGTCTCTGAATCTCTGTCTCTGTGTCTCTGTGTCTCTGTGTCTCTGTGTCAGTGTATGTGCCTCGGTCTCTGTGTCTCCGTCTCTGTGTCTCTGTCTCTGTGTCTCTGTCTCTGTGTCTCTGTCTCTGTGTCTCTGTCTCTGTGTCTCTGTCTCTATGTCTCTGTATCTCTGTATCTGTGTCTCTGTGTCTCTGTCTCTGTGTTTCTGGCTCTGTGTCTCTGTCTCTGTGTCCCTGTCTCTGTGTCTCTGTCTCTTTGTTTCAGTCTCCGTCCCTGTGTCTCTGTGTCTGTGTCTCCGTCTCTGTGTCTCTGTCTTTGTGTCTCTGTCTCTGTCTCTCTGTCTCTGTGTCTCTGTCTCTGTGTCTCTGTCTCTGTGTCTCTGTCTGTGTGCCTCTGTCTCCGTCTCTGCGTCTCTGTCTCTGTGTCTCTGTCGCTGTGTCTTCGTCTCTGCGTCTCTGTCTCTGTTTCTCTGTGTCTCTGTCTGTGTGTCTCCGTCTCTGTGTCTCTGTCTCTGTGTCTCTGTCTCTGTGTCTCTGTCTCTGCGCCTCTGTCTCTGTGTCTCTGTCTCTGTATCTATGTCTCTGTGTCTCTCTCCCTGTGTCACTGTCTCTATGCCTGTGTCTCTGTGTCTCTGTGTCTGTGTCTCTGTCACCGTATCTGTGCCTCTGTTTCTATGTCTCTGTCTCTGTGTCTCTGTCTCTGTGTCTCTGTCTCTGTCTCTGTCTCTGTGTCTCTGTCTCTGTGTCTCTGTCTCTGTGTCTCTGTCTCTGTGTCTCTGTCTCTGTGTCTCTGTCTCTGTGTCTCTGTCTCTGTGTCTCTGTCTCTATGTCTCTGTCTCTGTGCCTCTGTCTTGTGTCTCTGTCTCTGTGTCTCTGTCTCTGTGTCTCTGTCTCTGTGTCTCTGTCTCTGTGTCTCTGTCTCTGTGTCTCTGTCTCTGTGTCAATGTCTCTGTGTCTCTGTCTCTGTGTCACTGTCTCTATGCCTGTGTCTCTGTGTCTCTGTGTCTGTGTCTCTGTCACCGTATCTGAGTCTCTGTCTCTGTGTCTCTGTCTCTGTCTCTGTTTCTGTTTCTCTTTGTCTGTGTCTCTGTCTCTGCGTCTCTGCCTCCGTCTCTCTGTCTCTTTGTCTCTGTCTCCGTCCCTGTGTCTCTGTCTCTGTGTCTCCGTCTCTGTGTTTCTGTCTCTGTGTCTCTGTCTCTGTGTCTCTGTCTCTATGTCTCTGTATCTCTGTATGTCTGCCTCTGTGTCCCCGTTTCTACGCCTCTGTCTCTGTGTCTCTGTCTCTGTATCTATGTCTCTGTGTCTCTCTCCCTGTGTCACTGTCTCTATGCCTGTGTCTCTGTGTCTCTGTCTCTGTGTCTCTGTCTCTGTCTCTGTGTCTCTGTCTCTGTGTCTCTGTCTCTGTGTCTCTGTCACTGTGTCTCTGTCTCTGTGTCTCTGTCTCTGTGTCTCTGTCTCTGTGTCTTTGTCTCTATGTCTCTGTCTCTGTGTCTCTGACTTGTGTCTCTGTCTCTGTGTCTCTGTCTCTGTGTCTCTGTCTCTGTGTCTCTGTCTCTGTGTCAATGTCTCTGTGTCTCTGTCTCTGTGTCACTGTCTCTATGCCTGTGTCTCTGTGTCTCTGTGTCTGTGTCTCTGTCATCGTATCTGTGCCTCTGTTTCTATGCCTGTGTCTCTGTGTCTCTGTCTCTGTGTCCCTGTCTCTGTGTCTCTGTCTCTGTGTTTCTGTCTCTGTGTCTATGTCTCTATATGTCTGTATCTCTGTATCTCTGTCTCTGTGTCTCTGTCTCTGTGTCTCTGCCTCTGTCTCTGTCTCTGTGTCTCTGTGCCTGAGTCTTTTTCTCTATGACCCTGTCTCTGTGTCTCTATCCGTATGTCTCCGTCTCTGTGTTTCTGTCTCTGTGTCTCTGTCTCTGTGTCTCTGTCTCTGTGTCTCTGTCTCTGTGTCTCTGTCTCTGTCTCTGCCTCAGTCTCTGTCTCTGTGTCTCTGTCCCTGAGTCTTGGTCTCTATGTCCCTGTCTCTGTCTCTCTGTCCCTATGTCTCCGTACCTGTGTCTCCGTCTCTGTGGCTCTGTCTCTGTGTCTCTGTCGCTGTGTCTCTGTCTCTTTGTCTCTGTCTCCGTCCCTGTGTCTCTGTCTCTGTGTCTCTGTCTCTATGTCTCTACATCTCTGTATCTCTGCCTCTGTGTCTCTGTCTCTGTGTCTCTGTCTCTGTCTCTGTCTCTGTCTCTGTGTCTCTGTCTCTGAGTCTTTGTCTCTATGTCCCTGTCTCTGTATCTCTGTCCCTATGTCTCCGTCTCTGTGTCTCCGTCTCTGTGGCTCTGTCTCTGTGTCTCTGTCACTGTGTCTCTGCCTCCGTGTCTCTGTATCTGTGTCTCTGTCTCTGTGTTTCTGTCTTTATGTCTCTGTCTCTGAGAATCTGTCTCGGTGTCTCTGTCCCTGTGTCTCTGTACCTGTGTCTCCGTCTCTGTGACTCTGTCTCCGTCTCTGTGCCTCTGCCTCTGTGTCTCCGTCTCTGCGTCTCGTTTTCTGTGTCTCTGTCTCCGTCTCTGTGCCTCTGCCTCTGTGTCCCCGTCTCTGCGTCTCTGTCTCTGTGTCTCTGTATCTGTGTCTCTGCCTCCGTGTCTCTGTCTCTGTGTCTCTGGCTCTGTGTCTCTGTCTCTGTGTCTCTGTCTCTGTGTCTCTGTCTCTGAGTCTTTGTCTCTATGTCCCTGTCTCTGTATCTCTGTCTCTATGTCTCTACATCTCTGTATCTCTGCCTCTGTGTCTCTGTCTCTGTGTCTCTGTCTATGTCCCTGTCTCTGTCTCTCTGTCCCTATGTCTCCGTACCTGTGTCTCCGTCTCTGTGGCTCTGTCTCTGTGTCTCTGTCGCTGTGTCTCTGTCTCTTTGTCTCTGTCTCCGTCCCTGTGTCTCTGTCTCTGTGTCTCTGTCTCTATGTCTCTACATCTCTGTATCTCTGCCTCTGTGTCTCTGTCTCTGTGTCTCTGTATCTGTGTCTCTGTCTCTGTGTCTCTGTCTCTGTGCCCCTGTCTCTACGTCTTTGTCTCTGTGTCTCTGTCTCTGTGTCTCTGTCTCCGTGTCTCTGTCTCTGTCACAGTCTCTGTGTCTCTGTCTCTGTGTCTCTGTCTCTGAGTCTCTGTCTCTGTGTCCCTGTCTCTGTGTCTCTGTCCCTGTGTCTCCGTCTCTGTGACTCTGTCTCCGTCTCTGTGACTCTGTCTCCGTCTCTGTGCCTCTGCCTCTGTGTCTCCGTCTCTGCGTCTCGTTTTCTGTGTCTCTGTCTCCGTGTCCCTGTATCTGTGTCTCTGTCTCTGTGTCTCTGTCTCTGTGTCTCTGTCTCTGTGTCTCTGTCTCCGTGTCTCTGTCTTTGTGTCTCTGTCTCCGTGTCTCTGTCTCTGTGTCTCTGTCTCTATGTCTCTGTCTCTGTCTCTGTGTCTCTGTCTCTGTGTCTCTGTCTCTGTGTCCCTGTCTCTGTGTCCCTGTCTCTGTGTCTCTGTCTCTGTCTCTGTCTCTGTGTCTCTGTCTCTGTGTCTCTGTCTCTGTGTCCCCGTCTCTGTGTCTCTGCCTCTGTGTCTCTGTCTCTGTGTCTCTGTCTCTGTGTCTCTGTCTCTGTGTCTCTGTCTCTGTGTCTCCGTCCCTGCGTCTCGGTCTCTGTGTCTCTGTCTCCGTCTCTGTGCCTCTGCCTCTGTGTCCCCGTCTCTGCGTCTCTGTCTCTGTGTCTCTGTATCTGTGTCTCTGCCTCCGTGTCTCTGTCTCTGTGTCTCTGGCTCTGTGTCTCTGTCTCTGTGTCTCTGTCTCTGTGTCTCTGTCTCTGTGTATCTGTCTCTGTGTCTATGTCTCTGAGTCTCTGCCTCTGTGTCTCTGTCTCTGTCTCTGTCTCTGTCTCTGTCCCTGTGTCTGTCACTGTCTCTGTGTCTCTGTCTCTGTGTCTCCGTCTCTGTGTCTCTGTCTCCGTCTTTGTGCCTCTGCCTCTGTGTCCCCGTCTCTGCGTCTCTGCCTCTGTGTCTCTGTCTCTGTGTCTATGTCTCTGTGTCTCTGTCCCTGTGTCACGGTTTCTGTGTGTCGGTCTCTGTGTCTCCGTCTCTCTGTCTCTGTCTATATGTCCCGGTCTCAGTGTCTCTGTCTCCGTCTCTGTGTCTCTGTCTCTGTGTCTCTGTCCCTGTGTCTCCGTCTCTGTGTCTCTGTCTCTGTCTCTGTCTCTATCTGTGTCTCTGTCTCCGTGTCTCTGTCTCTGAATCTCTGTCTCTGTGTCCCTGTCTCTGTGTCTCTGTCCCTGTGTCTCCGTCTCTGTGTCTCTGTCTCTGTCTCTGTGCCTCTGCCTCTGTGTCCCAGTCTCTGCGTCTCTGTCTCTGTGTTTCAGTCTCTGTGTCTCTGTCTCTGTGTCTGTGTTTCTGTGTCTCTGTCTGTATGTCTCTGTATCTCTGTCTCTGTGTCTCTGTCTCTGTGCCCCTGTCTCTACGTCTCTGTCCCTGTGTCTCTGTCTCTGTGTCTATGTCTCTTTGTCTCTGTCCCTGTGTCACAGACTCTGTTTCTCGGTCTCTGCGTCTCGTTATCTGTGTCTCTGTCTCCGTGTCCCTGTACCTGTGTCTCTGTCTCTGTGTCTCTGTCTCTGTGTCTCTGTCTCTGTGTCTCTGTCTCTGTGTCTCTGTCTCTGTGTCTCTGTCTCTGTGTCTCTGTCTCCGTGTCTCTGTCTTTGTGTCTCTGTCTCCGGGTCTCTGTCTCTGTGTCTCTGTCTCTGTGTCTCTGTCTCTGTGTCTCTGTCTCTGTGTCCCTGTCTCTGTGTCCCTGTCTCTGTGTCTCTGTCTCTGTCTCTGTCTCTGTGTCTCTGTCTCTGTGTCTCTGTCTCTGTGTCCCCGTCTCTGTGTCTCTGCCTCTGTGTCTCTGTCTCTGTGTCTCTGTCTCTGTGTCTCTGTCTCTGTGTCTCTGTCTCTGTGTCTCTGTCTCTGTGTCTCCGTCCCTGTGTCTCTGTCTCCGTGTCTCTGTCTCTGTGTCTCTGTCTCTGTGTCTCTGTCTCTGTGTCTCTGTCTCTGTGTCTCTGTCGCTGTCTCTGTGTCTCTGTCTCTGTCTCTGTGTCTCTGTCTCTGTGTCTCTGTCTCTGTGTCCCTGTCTCTGTGCCTCTGTCTCTGTGTCTCTGTCTCTGTGTCCCAGTCTCTGTATCTCTGTCTCTGTGTCTCCGTCTCTGTGTCTCTGTCTCTGTGTCTCTGTCTCTGTGCCTCTGTCTCTGTGTCTCCGTCCCTGCGTCTCGGTCTCTGTGTCTCTGTCTCTATGTCTCTGTATCTCTGTATGTCTGCCTCTGTGTCCCCGTTTCTGCGCCTCTGTCTCTGTGTCTCTGTCTCTGTATCTATGTCTCTGTGTCTCTCTCCCTATGTCACTGTCTCTATGCCTGTGTCTCTGTGTCTCTGTGTCTGTGTCTCTGTCACCGTATCTGTGCCTCTGTTTCTATGTCTCTGTCTCTGTGTCTCTGTCTCTGTGTCTCTGTCTCTGTCTCTGTGTCTCTGTCTCTGTGTCTCTGTCTCTGTGTCTCTGTCACTGTGTCCCTGTCTCTGTGTCTCTGTCTCTGTGTCAATGTCTCTGTGTCTCTGTCTCTGTGTCACTGTCTCTATGCCTGTGTCTCTGTGTCTCTGTGTCTGTGTCTCTGTCACCGTATCTGAGTCTCTGTCTCTGTGTCTCTGTCTCTGTCTCTGTTTCTGTTTCTCTTTGTCTGTGTCTCTGTCTCTGCGTCTCTGCCTCCGTCTCTCTGTCTCTTTGTCTCTGTCTCCGTCCCTGTGTCTCTGTCTCTGTGTCTCCGTCTCTGTGTTTCTGTCTCTGTGTCTCTGTCTCTGTGTCTCTGTCTCTATGTCTCTGTATCTCTGTATGTCTGCCTCTGTGTCCCCGTTTCTGCGCCTCTGTCTCTGTGTCTCTGTCTCTGTATCTATGTCTCTGTGTCTCTCTCCCTGTGTCACTGTCTCTATGCCTGTGTCTCTGTGTCTCTGTCTCTGTGTCTCTGTCTCTGTCTCTGTGTCTCTGTCTCTGTGTCTCTGTCTCTGTGTCTCTGTCACTGTGTCTCTGTCTCTGTGTCTCTGTCTCTGTGTCTCTGTCTCTGTGTCTTTGTCTCTATGTCTCTGTCTCTGTGTCTCTGACTTGTGTCTCTGTCTCTGTGTCTCTGTCTCTGTGTCTCTGTCTCTGTGTCTCTGTCTCTGTGTCAATGTCTCTGTGTCTCTGTCTCTGTGTCACTGTCTCTATGCCTGTGTCTCTGTGTCTCTGTGTCTGTGTCTCTGTCATCGTATCTGTGCCTCTGTTTCTATGCCTGTGTCTCTGTGTCTCTGTCTCTGTGTCCCTGTCTCTGTGTCTCTGTCTCTGTGTTTCTGTCTCTGTGTCTATGTCTCTATATGTCTGTATCTCTGTATCTCTGTCTCTGTGTCTCTGTCTCTGTGTCTCTGCCTCTGTCTCTGTCTCTGTGTCTCTGTGCCTGAGTCTTTTTCTCTATGACCCTGTCTCTGTGTCTCTATCCGTATGTCTCCGTCTCTGTGTTTCTGTCTCTGTGTCTCTGTCTCTGTGTCTCTGTCTCTGTGTCTCTGTCTCTGTGTCTCTGTCTCTGTCTCTGCCTCAGTCTCTGTCTCTGTGTCTCTGTCCCTGAGTCTTGGTCTCTATGTCCCTGTCTCTGTCTCTCTGTCCCTATGTCTCCGTACCTGTGTCTCCGTCTCTGTGGCTCTGTCTCTGTGTCTCTGTCGCTGTGTCTCTGTCTCTTTGTCTCTGTCTCCGTCCCTGTGTCTCTGTCTCTGTGTCTCTGTCTCTATGTCTCTACATCTCTGTATCTCTGCCTCTGTGTCTCTGTCTCTGTGTCTCTGTCTCTGTCTCTGTCTCTGTCTCTGTGTCTCTGTCTCTGAGTCTTTGTCTCTATGTCCCTGTCTCTGTATCTCTGTCCCTATGTCTCCGTCTCTGTGTCTCCGTCTCTGTGGCTCTGTCTCTGTGTCTCTGTCACTGTGTCTCTGCCTCCGTGTCTCTGTATCTGTGTCTCTGTCTCTGTGTTTCTGTCTTTATGTCTCTGTCTCTGAGAATCTGTCTCGGTGTCTCTGTCCCTGTGTCTCTGTACCTGTGTCTCCGTCTCTGTGACTCTGTCTCCGTCTCTGTGCCTCTGCCTCTGTGTCTCCGTCTCTGCGTCTCGTTTTCTGTGTCTCTGTCTCCGTCTCTGTGCCTCTGCCTCTGTGTCCCCGTCTCTGCGTCTCTGTCTCTGTGTCTCTGTATCTGTGTCTCTGCCTCCGTGTCTCTGTCTCTGTGTCTCTGGCTCTGTGTCTCTGTCTCTGTGTCTCTGTCTCTGTGTCTCTGTCTCTGAGTCTTTGTCTCTATGTCCCTGTCTCTGTATCTCTGTCTCTATGTCTCTACATCTCTGTATCTCTGCCTCTGTGTCTCTGTCTCTGTGTCTCTGTCTATGTCCCTGTCTCTGTCTCTCTGTCCCTATGTCTCCGTACCTGTGTCTCCGTCTCTGTGGCTCTGTCTCTGTGTCTCTGTCGCTGTGTCTCTGTCTCTTTGTCTCTGTCTCCGTCCCTGTGTCTCTGTCTCTGTGTCTCTGTCTCTATGTCTCTACATCTCTGTATCTCTGCCTCTGTGTCTCTGTCTCTGTGTCTCTGTATCTGTGTCTCTGTCTCTGTGTCTCTGTCTCTGTGCCCCTGTCTCTACGTCTTTGTCTCTGTGTCTCTGTCTCTGTGTCTCTGTCTCCGTGTCTCTGTCTCTGTCACAGTCTCTGTGTCTCTGTCTCTGTGTCTCTGTCTCTGAGTCTCTGTCTCTGTGTCCCTGTCTCTGTGTCTCTGTCCCTGTGTCTCCGTCTCTGTGACTCTGTCTCCGTCTCTGTGCCTCTGCCTCTGTGTCTCCGTCTCTGCGTCTCGTTTTCTGTGTCTCTGTCTCCGTGTCCCTGTATCTGTGTCTCTGTCTCTGTGTCTCTGTCTCTGTGTCTCTGTCTCTGTGTCTCTGTCTCCGTGTCTCTGTCTTTGTGTCTCTGTCTCCGTGTCTCTGTCTCTGTGTCTCTGTCTCTATGTCTCTGTCTCTGTCTCTGTGTCTCTGTCTCTGTGTCTCTGTCTCTGTGTCCCTGTCTCTGTGTCCCTGTCTCTGTGTCTCTGTCTCTGTCTCTGTCTCTGTGTCTCTGTCTCTGTGTCTCTGTCTCTGTGTCCCCGTCTCTGTGTCTCTGCCTCTGTGTCTCTGTCTCTGTGTCTCTGTCTCTGTGTCTCTGTCTCTGTGTCTCTGTCTCTGTGTCTCCGTCCCTGCGTCTCGGTCTCTGTGTCTCTGTCTCCGTCTCTGTGCCTCTGCCTCTGTGTCCCCGTCTCTGCGTCTCTGTCTCTGTGTCTCTGTATCTGTGTCTCTGCCTCCGTGTCTCTGTCTCTGTGTCTCTGGCTCTGTGTCTCTGTCTCTGTGTCTCTGTCTCTGTGTCTCTGTCTCTGTGTATCTGTCTCTGTGTCTATGTCTCTGAGTCTCTGCCTCTGTGTCTCTGTCTCTGTCTCTGTCTCTGTCTCTGTCCCTGTGTCTGTCACTGTCTCTGTGTCTCTGTCTCTGTGTCTCCGTCTCTGTGTCTCTGTCTCCGTCTTTGTGCCTCTGCCTCTGTGTCCCCGTCTCTGCGTCTCTGCCTCTGTGTCTCTGTCTCTGTGTCTATGTCTCTGTGTCTCTGTCCCTGTGTCACGGTTTCTGTGTGTCGGTCTCTGTGTCTCCGTCTCTCTGTCTCTGTCTATATGTCCCGGTCTCAGTGTCTCTGTCTCCGTCTCTGTGTCTCTGTCTCTGTGTCTCTGTCCCTGTGTCTCCGTCTCTGTGTCTCTGTCTCTGTCTCTGTCTCTATCTGTGTCTCTGTCTCCGTGTCTCTGTCTCTGAATCTCTGTCTCTGTGTCCCTGTCTCTGTGTCTCTGTCCCTGTGTCTCCGTCTCTGTGTCTCTGTCTCTGTCTCTGTGCCTCTGCCTCTGTGTCCCAGTCTCTGCGTCTCTGTCTCTGTGTTTCAGTCTCTGTGTCTCTGTCTCTGTGTCTGTGTTTCTGTGTCTCTGTCTGTATGTCTCTGTATCTCTGTCTCTGTGTCTCTGTCTCTGTGCCCCTGTCTCTACGTCTCTGTCCCTGTGTCTCTGTCTCTGTGTCTATGTCTCTTTGTCTCTGTCCCTGTGTCACAGACTCTGTTTCTCGGTCTCTGCGTCTCGTTATCTGTGTCTCTGTCTCCGTGTCCCTGTACCTGTGTCTCTGTCTCTGTGTCTCTGTCTCTGTGTCTCTGTCTCTGTGTCTCTGTCTCTGTGTCTCTGTCTCTGTGTCTCTGTCTCTGTGTCTCTGTCTCCGTGTCTCTGTCTTTGTGTCTCTGTCTCCGGGTCTCTGTCTCTGTGTCTCTGTCTCTGTGTCTCTGTCTCTGTGTCTCTGTCTCTGTGTCCCTGTCTCTGTGTCCCTGTCTCTGTGTCTCTGTCTCTGTCTCTGTCTCTGTGTCTCTGTCTCTGTGTCTCTGTCTCTGTGTCCCCGTCTCTGTGTCTCTGCCTCTGTGTCTCTGTCTCTGTGTCTCTGTCTCTGTGTCTCTGTCTCTGTGTCTCTGTCTCTGTGTCTCTGTCTCTGTGTCTCCGTCCCTGTGTCTCTGTCTCCGTGTCTCTGTCTCTGTGTCTCTGTCTCTGTGTCTCTGTCTCTGTGTCTCTGTCTCTGTGTCTCTGTCGCTGTCTCTGTGTCTCTGTCTCTGTCTCTGTGTCTCTGTCTCTGTGTCTCTGTCTCTGTGTCCCTGTCTCTGTGCCTCTGTCTCTGTGTCTCTGTCTCTGTGTCCCAGTCTCTGTATCTCTGTCTCTGTGTCTCCGTCTCTGTGTCTCTGTCTCTGTGTCTCTGTCTCTGTGCCTCTGTCTCTGTGTCTCCGTCCCTGCGTCTCGGTCTCTGTGTCTCTGTCTCTATGTCTCTGTATCTCTGTATGTCTGCCTCTGTGTCCCCGTTTCTGCGCCTCTGTCTCTGTGTCTCTGTCTCTGTATCTATGTCTCTGTGTCTCTCTCCCTATGTCACTGTCTCTATGCCTGTGTCTCTGTGTCTCTGTGTCTGTGTCTCTGTCACCGTATCTGTGCCTCTGTTTCTATGTCTCTGTCTCTGTGTCTCTGTCTCTGTGTCTCTGTCTCTGTCTCTGTGTCTCTGTCTCTGTGTCTCTGTCTCTGTGTCTCTGTCACTGTGTCCCTGTCTCTGTGTCTCTGTCTCTGTGTCAATGTCTCTGTGTCTCTGTCTCTGTGTCACTGTCTCTATGCCTGTGTCTCTGTGTCTCTGTGTCTGTGTCTCTGTCACCGTATCTGAGTCTCTGTCTCTGTGTCTCTGTCTCTGTCTCTGTTTCTGTTTCTCTTTGTCTGTGTCTCTGTCTCTGCGTCTCTGCCTCCGTCTCTCTGTCTCTTTGTCTCTGTCTCCGTCCCTGTGTCTCTGTCTCTGTGTCTCCGTCTCTGTGTTTCTGTCTCTGTGTCTCTGTCTCTGTGTCTCTGTCTCTATGTCTCTGTATCTCTGTATGTCTGCCTCTGTGTCCCCGTTTCTGCGCCTCTGTCTCTGTGTCTCTGTCTCTGTATCTATGTCTCTGTGTCTCTCTCCCTGTGTCACTGTCTCTATGCCTGTGTCTCTGTGTCTCTGTCTCTGTGTCTCTGTCTCTGTCTCTGTGTCTCTGTCTCTGTGTCTCTGTCTCTGTGTCTCTGTCACTGTGTCTCTGTCTCTGTGTCTCTGTCTCTGTGTCTCTGTCTCTGTGTCTTTGTCTCTATGTCTCTGTCTCTGTGTCTCTGACTTGTGTCTCTGTCTCTGTGTCTCTGTCTCTGTGTCTCTGTCTCTGTGTCTCTGTCTCTGTGTCAATGTCTCTGTGTCTCTGTCTCTGTGTCACTGTCTCTATGCCTGTGTCTCTGTGTCTCTGTGTCTGTGTCTCTGTCATCGTATCTGTGCCTCTGTTTCTATGCCTGTGTCTCTGTGTCTCTGTCTCTGTGTCCCTGTCTCTGTGTCTCTGTCTCTGTGTTTCTGTCTCTGTGTCTATGTCTCTATATGTCTGTATCTCTGTATCTCTGTCTCTGTGTCTCTGTCTCTGTGTCTCTGCCTCTGTCTCTGTCTCTGTGTCTCTGTGCCTGAGTCTTTTTCTCTATGACCCTGTCTCTGTGTCTCTATCCGTATGTCTCCGTCTCTGTGTTTCTGTCTCTGTGTCTCTGTCTCTGTGTCTCTGTCTCTGTGTCTCTGTCTCTGTGTCTCTGTCTCTGTCTCTGCCTCAGTCTCTGTCTCTGTGTCTCTGTCCCTGAGTCTTGGTCTCTATGTCCCTGTCTCTGTCTCTCTGTCCCTATGTCTCCGTACCTGTGTCTCCGTCTCTGTGGCTCTGTCTCTGTGTCTCTGTCGCTGTGTCTCTGTCTCTTTGTCTCTGTCTCCGTCCCTGTGTCTCTGTCTCTGTGTCTCTGTCTCTATGTCTCTACATCTCTGTATCTCTGCCTCTGTGTCTCTGTCTCTGTGTCTCTGTCTCTGTCTCTGTCTCTGTCTCTGTGTCTCTGTCTCTGAGTCTTTGTCTCTATGTCCCTGTCTCTGTATCTCTGTCCCTATGTCTCCGTCTCTGTGTCTCCGTCTCTGTGGCTCTGTCTCTGTGTCTCTGTCACTGTGTCTCTGCCTCCGTGTCTCTGTATCTGTGTCTCTGTCTCTGTGTTTCTGTCTTTATGTCTCTGTCTCTGAGAATCTGTCTCGGTGTCTCTGTCCCTGTGTCTCTGTACCTGTGTCTCCGTCTCTGTGACTCTGTCTCCGTCTCTGTGCCTCTGCCTCTGTGTCTCCGTCTCTGCGTCTCGTTTTCTGTGTCTCTGTCTCCGTCTCTGTGCCTCTGCCTCTGTGTCCCCGTCTCTGCGTCTCTGTCTCTGTGTCTCTGTATCTGTGTCTCTGCCTCCGTGTCTCTGTCTCTGTGTCTCTGGCTCTGTGTCTCTGTCTCTGTGTCTCTGTCTCTGTGTCTCTGTCTCTGAGTCTTTGTCTCTATGTCCCTGTCTCTGTATCTCTGTCTCTATGTCTCTACATCTCTGTATCTCTGCCTCTGTGTCTCTGTCTCTGTGTCTCTGTCTATGTCCCTGTCTCTGTCTCTCTGTCCCTATGTCTCCGTACCTGTGTCTCCGTCTCTGTGGCTCTGTCTCTGTGTCTCTGTCGCTGTGTCTCTGTCTCTTTGTCTCTGTCTCCGTCCCTGTGTCTCTGTCTCTGTGTCTCTGTCTCTATGTCTCTACATCTCTGTATCTCTGCCTCTGTGTCTCTGTCTCTGTGTCTCTGTATCTGTGTCTCTGTCTCTGTGTCTCTGTCTCTGTGCCCCTGTCTCTACGTCTTTGTCTCTGTGTCTCTGTCTCTGTGTCTCTGTCTCCGTGTCTCTGTCTCTGTCACAGTCTCTGTGTCTCTGTCTCTGTGTCTCTGTCTCTGAGTCTCTGTCTCTGTGTCCCTGTCTCTGTGTCTCTGTCCCTGTGTCTCCGTCTCTGTGACTCTGTCTCCGTCTCTGTGCCTCTGCCTCTGTGTCTCCGTCTCTGCGTCTCGTTTTCTGTGTCTCTGTCTCCGTGTCCCTGTATCTGTGTCTCTGTCTCTGTGTCTCTGTCTCTGTGTCTCTGTCTCTGTGTCTCTGTCTCCGTGTCTCTGTCTTTGTGTCTCTGTCTCCGTGTCTCTGTCTCTGTGTCTCTGTCTCTATGTCTCTGTCTCTGTCTCTGTGTCTCTGTCTCTGTGTCTCTGTCTCTGTGTCCCTGTCTCTGTGTCCCTGTCTCTGTGTCTCTGTCTCTGTCTCTGTCTCTGTGTCTCTGTCTCTGTGTCTCTGTCTCTGTGTCCCCGTCTCTGTGTCTCTGCCTCTGTGTCTCTGTCTCTGTGTCTCTGTCTCTGTGTCTCTGTCTCTGTGTCTCTGTCTCTGTGTCTCCGTCCCTGCGTCTCGGTCTCTGTGTCTCTGTCTCCGTCTCTGTGCCTCTGCCTCTGTGTCCCCGTCTCTGCGTCTCTGTCTCTGTGTCTCTGTATCTGTGTCTCTGCCTCCGTGTCTCTGTCTCTGTGTCTCTGGCTCTGTGTCTCTGTCTCTGTGTCTCTGTCTCTGTGTCTCTGTCTCTGTGTATCTGTCTCTGTGTCTATGTCTCTGAGTCTCTGCCTCTGTGTCTCTGTCTCTGTCTCTGTCTCTGTCTCTGTCCCTGTGTCTGTCACTGTCTCTGTGTCTCTGTCTCTGTGTCTCCGTCTCTGTGTCTCTGTCTCCGTCTTTGTGCCTCTGCCTCTGTGTCCCCGTCTCTGCGTCTCTGCCTCTGTGTCTCTGTCTCTGTGTCTATGTCTCTGTGTCTCTGTCCCTGTGTCACGGTTTCTGTGTGTCGGTCTCTGTGTCTCCGTCTCTCTGTCTCTGTCTATATGTCCCGGTCTCAGTGTCTCTGTCTCCGTCTCTGTGTCTCTGTCTCTGTGTCTCTGTCCCTGTGTCTCCGTCTCTGTGTCTCTGTCTCTGTCTCTGTCTCTATCTGTGTCTCTGTCTCCGTGTCTCTGTCTCTGAATCTCTGTCTCTGTGTCCCTGTCTCTGTGTCTCTGTCCCTGTGTCTCCGTCTCTGTGTCTCTGTCTCTGTCTCTGTGCCTCTGCCTCTGTGTCCCAGTCTCTGCGTCTCTGTCTCTGTGTTTCAGTCTCTGTGTCTCTGTCTCTGTGTCTGTGTTTCTGTGTCTCTGTCTGTATGTCTCTGTATCTCTGTCTCTGTGTCTCTGTCTCTGTGCCCCTGTCTCTACGTCTCTGTCCCTGTGTCTCTGTCTCTGTGTCTATGTCTCTTTGTCTCTGTCCCTGTGTCACAGACTCTGTTTCTCGGTCTCTGCGTCTCGTTATCTGTGTCTCTGTCTCCGTGTCCCTGTACCTGTGTCTCTGTCTCTGTGTCTCTGTCTCTGTGTCTCTGTCTCTGTGTCTCTGTCTCTGTGTCTCTGTCTCTGTGTCTCTGTCTCTGTGTCTCTGTCTCCGTGTCTCTGTCTTTGTGTCTCTGTCTCCGGGTCTCTGTCTCTGTGTCTCTGTCTCTGTGTCTCTGTCTCTGTGTCTCTGTCTCTGTGTCCCTGTCTCTGTGTCCCTGTCTCTGTGTCTCTGTCTCTGTCTCTGTCTCTGTGTCTCTGTCTCTGTGTCTCTGTCTCTGTGTCCCCGTCTCTGTGTCTCTGCCTCTGTGTCTCTGTCTCTGTGTCTCTGTCTCTGTGTCTCTGTCTCTGTGTCTCTGTCTCTGTGTCTCTGTCTCTGTGTCTCCGTCCCTGTGTCTCTGTCTCCGTGTCTCTGTCTCTGTGTCTCTGTCTCTGTGTCTCTGTCTCTGTGTCTCTGTCTCTGTGTCTCTGTCGCTGTCTCTGTGTCTCTGTCTCTGTCTCTGTGTCTCTGTCTCTGTGTCTCTGTCTCTGTGTCCCTGTCTCTGTGCCTCTGTCTCTGTGTCTCTGTCTCTGTGTCCCAGTCTCTGTATCTCTGTCTCTGTGTCTCCGTCTCTGTGTCTCTGTCTCTGTGTCTCTGTCTCTGTGCCTCTGTCTCTGTGTCTCCGTCCCTGCGTCTCGGTCTCTGTGTCTCTGTCTCTATGTCTCTGTATCTCTGTATGTCTGCCTCTGTGTCCCCGTTTCTGCGCCTCTGTCTCTGTGTCTCTGTCTCTGTATCTATGTCTCTGTGTCTCTCTCCCTATGTCACTGTCTCTATGCCTGTGTCTCTGTGTCTCTGTGTCTGTGTCTCTGTCACCGTATCTGTGCCTCTGTTTCTATGTCTCTGTCTCTGTGTCTCTGTCTCTGTGTCTCTGTCTCTGTCTCTGTGTCTCTGTCTCTGTGTCTCTGTCTCTGTGTCTCTGTCACTGTGTCCCTGTCTCTGTGTCTCTGTCTCTGTGTCTCTGTCTCTGTGTCTCTGTCTCTATGTCTCTGTCTCTGTGTCTCTGTCTTGTGTCTCTGTCTCTGTGTCTCTGTCTCTGTGTCTCTGTCTCTGTGTCAATGTCTCTGTGTCTCTGTCTCTGTGTCACTGTCTCTATGCCTGTGTCTCTGTGTCTCTGTGTCTGTGTCTCTGTCATCGTATCTGTGCCTCTGTTTCTATGTCTGTGTCTCTGTGTCTCTGTCTCTGTGTCCCTGTCTCTGTGTCTCTGTCACTCTGTCTCTGTCTCTGTGACTCTGTCTCTGTGTCTCTGTCTCTGTATCTCTGTCTCTGTGTCAATGTCTCTGTGTCTCTGTCTCTGTGTCTCTGTCTCTGTGGCTCTGTCTCTGTGTCTCTGTCTCTGTCTCTGTGTCTCTGTCTCTGTGTCTCTGTCTCTGTGTCTCTGTCTCTGTGTCTCTGTCTCAGTGTCTCTGTCTCTGTGTTTCTGCCTTTATGTCTCTGTCTCTGTGTCCCTGTCTCTGCGCATCTGTCTCTGTGTTTCTGTCTCTGTGTCTCTGGCCCTGTGTCTCCGTCTCTGTATCTCCGTCTCTCTGACTCTGTCTCTGTGTCACTGTCTCTGAATCTCTGTCTCTGTGTCTCTGTGTCTCTGTGTCTCTGTGTCAGTGTATGTGCCTCGGTCTCTGTGTCTCCGTCTCTGTGTCTCTGTCTCTGTGTCTCTGTCTCTGTGTCTCTGTCTCTGTGTCTCTGTCTCTGTGTCTCTGTCTCTATGTCTCTGTATCTCTGTATCTGTGTCTCTGTGTCTCTGTCTCTGTGTTTCTGGCTCTGTGTCTCTGTCTCTGTGTCCCTGTCTCTGTGTCTCTGTCTCTTTGTTTCAGTCTCCGTCCCTGTGTCTCTGTGTCTGTGTCTCCGTCTCTGTGTCTCTGTCTTTGTGTCTCTGTCTCTGTCTCTCTGTCTCTGTGTCTCTGTCTCTGTGTCTCTGTCTGTGTGCCTCTGTCTCCGTCTCTGCGTCTCTGTCTCTGTGTCTCTGTCGCTGTGTCTTCGTCTCTGCGTCTCTGTCTCTGTTTCTCTGTGTCTCTGTCTGTGTGTCTCCGTCTCTGTGTCTCTGTCTCTGTGTCTCTGTCTCTGTGTCTCTGTCTCTGCGCCTCTGTCTCTGTGTCTCTGTCTCTGTATCTATGTCTCTGTGTCTCTCTCCCTGTGTCACTGTCTCTATGCCTGTGTCTCTGTGTCTCTGTGTCTGTGTCTCTGTCACCGTATCTGTGCCTCTGTTTCTATGTCTCTGTCTCTGTGTCTCTGTCTCTGTGTCTCTGTCTCTGTCTCTGTCTCTGTGTCTCTGTCTCTGTGTCTCTGTCTCTGTGTCTCTGTCTCTGTGTCTCTGTCTCTGTGTCTCTGTCTCTGTGTCTCTGTCTCTGTGTCTCTGTCTCTATGTCTCTGTCTCTGTGCCTCTGTCTTGTGTCTCTGTCTCTGTGTCTCTGTCTCTGTGTCTCTGTCTCTGTGTCTCTGTCTCTGTGTCTCTGTCTCTGTGTCTCTGTCTCTGTGTCAATGTCTCTGTGTCTCTGTCTCTGTGTCACTGTCTCTATGCCTGTGTCTCTGTGTCTCTGTGTCTGTGTCTCTGTCACCGTATCTGAGTCTCTGTCTCTGTGTCTCTGTCTCTGTCTCTGTTTCTGTTTCTCTTTGTCTGTGTCTCTGTCTCTGCGTCTCTGCCTCCGTCTCTCTGTCTCTTTGTCTCTGTCTCCGTCCCTGTGTCTCTGTCTCTGTGTCTCCGTCTCTGTGTTTCTGTCTCTGTGTCTCTGTCTCTGTGTCTCTGTCTCTATGTCTCTGTATCTCTGTATGTCTGCCTCTGTGTCCCCGTTTCTGCGCCTCTGTCTCTGTGTCTCTGTCTCTGTATCTATGTCTCTGTGTCTCTCTCCCTGTGTCACTGTCTCTATGCCTGTGTCTCTGTGTCTCTGTCTCTGTGTCTCTGTCTCTGTCTCTGTGTCTCTGTCTCTGTGTCTCTGTCTCTGTGTCTCTGTCACTGTGTCTCTGTCTCTGTGTCTCTGTCTCTGTGTCTCTGTCTCTGTGTCTTTGTCTCTATGTCTCTGTCTCTGTGTCTCTGACTTGTGTCTCTGTCTCTGTGTCTCTGTCTCTGTGTCTCTGTCTCTGTGTCTCTGTCTCTGTGTCAATGTCTCTGTGTCTCTGTCTCTGTGTCACTGTCTCTATGCCTGTGTCTCTGTGTCTCTGTGTCTGTGTCTCTGTCATCGTATCTGTGCCTCTGTTTCTATGCCTGTGTCTCTGTGTCTCTGTCTCTGTGTCCCTGTCTCTGTGTCTCTGTCTCTGTGTTTCTGTCTCTGTGTCTATGTCTCTATATGTCTGTATCTCTGTATCTCTGTCTCTGTGTCTCTGTCTCTGTGTCTCTGCCTCTGTCTCTGTCTCTGTGTCTCTGTGCCTGAGTCTTTTTCTCTATGACCCTGTCTCTGTGTCTCTATCCGTATGTCTCCGTCTCTGTGTTTCTGTCTCTGTGTCTCTGTCTCTGTGTCTCTGTCTCTGTGTCTCTGTCTCTGTGTCTCTGTCTCTGTCTCTGCCTCAGTCTCTGTCTCTGTGTCTCTGTCCCTGAGTCTTGGTCTCTATGTCCCTGTCTCTGTCTCTCTGTCCCTATGTCTCCGTACCTGTGTCTCCGTCTCTGTGGCTCTGTCTCTGTGTCTCTGTCGCTGTGTCTCTGTCTCTTTGTCTCTGTCTCCGTCCCTGTGTCTCTGTCTCTGTGTCTCTGTCTCTATGTCTCTACATCTCTGTATCTCTGCCTCTGTGTCTCTGTCTCTGTGTCTCTGTCTCTGTCTCTGTCTCTGTCTCTGTGTCTCTGTCTCTGAGTCTTTGTCTCTATGTCCCTGTCTCTGTATCTCTGTCCCTATGTCTCCGTCTCTGTGTCTCCGTCTCTGTGGCTCTGTCTCTGTGTCTCTGTCACTGTGTCTCTGCCTCCGTGTCTCTGTATCTGTGTCTCTGTCTCTGTGTTTCTGTCTTTATGTCTCTGTCTCTGAGAATCTGTCTCGGTGTCTCTGTCCCTGTGTCTCTGTACCTGTGTCTCCTTCTCTGTGTCACGGTCTCTCTGTCTCTCTCTCTGTGTCTCTGTCTCTATGTCTCTGTATTTCTGTATCTCTGCCTCTGTGTCTCTGTCTCTGTGTCTCTGACTCTGTCTCTGTCTCTGTGTCTCTGTCTCTGAGTCTTTGTCTCTATGTCCCTGTCTCTGTGTCTCTGTCCCTATGTCTCCGTCTCTGTGTCTACGTCTCTGTGGCTCTGTCTCTGTGTTTCTGTCTTTATGTCTCTGTCTCTGAGAATCTGTCTCTGTGTCTCTGTCCCTGTGTCTCCTTCTGTGTGTCACGGTCTCTCTGTCTCTGTGTCTGTGTCTCTGTCTCCGTCTCTGTGTCTCTGTCTCGGTGTCTCTGTCCATGTGGCTCCTTCTCTGTGTTACTATCTCTGTGTCTCTGTCGCTGTGTCTCTGTCTCTGTGTCTTTGTCTCTGTGTCTCTGTACCTGTGTCTCTGTCTCCGTGTCTCTGTCTCTGTGTCTCTGTCTCTGTGTCTCTGTCTCTGTCTCTGTGTCTCTGTCTCTGTGTCCCCGTCTCTGCGTCTCTGTCTCTGTGTCTCTGTATCTGTGTCTCTGCCTCCGTGTCTCTGTCTCTGTGTCTCTGGCTCTGTGTCTCTGTCTCTGTGTCTCTGTCTCTGTGTCTCTGTCTCTGTGTATCTGTCTCTGTGTCTATGTCTCTGAGTCTCTGCCTCTGTGTCTCTGTCTCTGTCTCTGTCTCTGTCTCTGTCCCTGTGTCTGTCACTGTCTCTGTGTCTCTGTCTCTGTGTCTCCGTCTCTGTGTCTCTGTCTCCGTCTTTGTGCCTCTGCCTCTGTGTCCCCGTCTCTGCGTCTCTGCCTCTGTGTCTCTGTCTCTGTGTCTATGTCTCTGTGTCTCTGTCCCTGTGTCACGGTTTCTGTGTGTCGGTCTCTGTGTCTCCGTCTCTCTGTCTCTGTCTATATGTCCCGGTCTCAGTGTCTCTGTCTCCGTCTCTGTGTCTCTGTCTCTGTGTCTCTGTCCCTGTGTCTCCGTCTCTGTGTCTCTGTCTCTGTCTCTGTCTCTATCTGTGTCTGTGTCTCCGTGTCTCTGTCTCTGAATCTCTGTCTCTGTGTCCCTGTCTCTGTGTCTCTGTCCCTGTGTCTCCGTCTCTGTGTCTCTGTCTCTGTCTCTGTGCCTCTGCCTCTGTGTCCCAGTCTCTGCGTCTCTGTCTCTGTGTTTCAGTCTCTGTGTCTCTGTCTCTGTGTCTGTGTTTCTGTGTCTCTGTCTGTATGTCTCTGTATCTCTGTCTCTGTGTCTCTGTCTCTGTGCCCCTGTCTCTACGTCTCTGTCCCTGTGTCTCTGTCTCTGTGTCTATGTCTCTTTGTCTCTGTCCCTGTGTCACAGACTCTGTTTCTCGGTCTCTGCGTCTCGTTCTCTGTGTCTCTGTCTCCGTGTCCCTGTACCTGTGTCTCTGTCTCTGTGTCTCTGTCTCTGTGTCTCTGTCTCTGTGTCTCTGTCTCTGTGTCTCTGTCTCTGTGTCTCTGTCTCTGTGTCTCTGTCTCCGTGTCTCTGTCTTTGTGTCTCTGTCTCCGGGTCTCTGTCTCTGTGTCTCTGTCTCTGTGTCTCTGTCTCTGTGTCTCTGTCTCTGTGTCCCTGTCTCTGTGTCCCTGTCTCTGTGTCTCTGTCTCTGTCTCTGTCTCTGTGTCTCTGTCTCTGTGTCTCTGTCTCTGTGTCCCCGTCTCTGTGTCTCTGCCTCTGTGTCTCTGTCTCTGTGTCTCTGTCTCTGTGTCTCTGTCTCTGTGTCTCTGTCTCTGTGTCTCCGTCCCTGTGTCTCTGTCTCCGTGTCTCTGTCTCTGTGTCTCTGTCTCTGTGTCTCTGTCTCTGTGTCTCGGTCTCTGTGTCTCTGTGTCTGTGTCTCTGTCGCTGTCTCTGTGTCTCTGTCTCTGTCTCTGTGTCTCTGTCTCTGTGTCTCTGTCTCTGTGTCCCTGTCTCTGTGCCTCTGTCTCTGTGTCTCTGTCTCTGTGTCCCAGTCTCTGTATCTCTGTCTCTGTGTCTCCGTCTCTGTGTCTCTGTCTCTGTGTCTCTGTCTCTGTGCCTCTGTCTCTGTGTCTCCGTCCCTGCGTCTCGGTCTCTGTGTCTCTGTCTCTATGTCTCTGTATCTCTGTATGTCTGCCTCTGTGTCCCCGTTTCTGCGCCTCTGTCTCTGTGTCTCTGTCTCTGTATCTATGTCTCTGTGTCTCTCTCCCTATGTCACTGTCTCTATGCCTGTGTCTCTGTGTCTCTGTATCTGTGTCTCTGTCACCGTATCTGTGCCTCTGTTTCTATGTCTCTGTCTCTGTGTCTCTGTCTCTGTGTCTCTGTCTCTGTCTCTGTGTCTCTGTCTCTGTGTCTCTGTCTCTGTGTCTCTGTCACTGTGTCCCTGTCTCTGTGTCTCTGTCTCTGTGTCTCTGTCTCTGTGTCTCTGTCTCTATGTCTCTGTCTCTGTGTCTCTGTCTTGTGTCTCTGTCTCTGTGTCTCTGTCTCTGTGTCTCTGTCTCTGTGTCAATGTCTCTGTGTCTCTGTCTCTGTGTCACTGTCTCTATGCCTGTGTCTCTGTGTCTCTGTGTCTGTGTCTCTGTCATCGTATCTGTGCCTCTGTTTCTATGTCTGTGTCTCTGTGTCTCTGTCTCTGTGTCCCTGTCTCTGTGTCTCTGTCACTCTGTCTCTGTCTCTGTGACTCTGTCTCTGTGTCTCTGTCTCTGTATCTCTGTCTCTGTGTCAATGTCTCTGTGTCTCTGTCTCTGTGTCTCTGTCTCTGTGGCTCTGTCTCTGTGTCTCTGTCTCTGTCTCTGTGTCTCTGTCTCTGTGTCTCTGTCTCTGTGTCTCTGTCTCTGTGTCTCTGTCTCAGTGTCTCTGTCTCTGTGTTTCTGCCTTTATGTCTCTGTCTCTGTGTCCCTGTCTCTGCGCATCTGTCTCTGTGTTTCTGTCTCTGTGTCTCTGGCCCTGTGTCTCCGTCTCTGTATCTCCGTCTCTCTGACTCTGTCTCTGTGTCACTGTCTCTGAATCTCTGTCTCTGTGTCTCTGTGTCTCTGTGTCTCTGTGTCAGTGTATGTGCCTCGGTCTCTGTGTCTCCGTCTCTGTGTCTCTGTCTCTGTGTCTCTGTCTCTGTGTCTCTGTCTCTGTGTCTCTGTCTCTGTGTCTCTGTCTCTATGTCTCTGTATCTCTGTATCTGTGTCTCTGTGTCTCTGTCTCTGTGTTTCTGGCTCTGTGTCTCTGTCTCTGTGTCCCTGTCTCTGTGTCTCTGTCTCTTTGTTTCAGTCTCCGTCCCTGTGTCTCTGTGTCTGTGTCTCCGTCTCTGTGTCTCTGTCTTTGTGTCTCTGTCTCTGTCTCTCTGTCTCTGTGTCTCTGTCTCTGTGTCTCTGTCTGTGTGCCTCTGTCTCCGTCTCTGCGTCTCTGTCTCTGTGTCTCTGTCGCTGTGTCTTCGTCTCTGCGTCTCTGTCTCTGTTTCTCTGTGTCTCTGTCTGTGTGTCTCCGTCTCTGTGTCTCTGTCTCTGTGTCTCTGTCTCTGTGTCTCTGTCTCTGCGCCTCTGTCTCTGTGTCTCTGTCTCTGTATCTATGTCTCTGTGTCTCTCTCCCTGTGTCACTGTCTCTATGCCTGTGTCTCTGTGTCTCTGTGTCTGTGTCTCTGTCACCGTATCTGTGCCTCTGTTTCTATGTCTCTGTCTCTGTGTCTCTGTCTCTGTGTCTCTGTCTCTGTCTCTGTCTCTGTGTCTCTGTCTCTGTGTCTCTGTCTCTGTGTCTCTGTCTCTGTGTCTCTGTCTCTGTGTCTCTGTCTCTGTGTCTCTGTCTCTGTGTCTCTGTCTCTGTGTCTCTGTCTCTATGTCTCTGTCTCTGTGCCTCTGTCTTGTGTCTCTGTCTCTGTGTCTCTGTCTCTGTGTCTCTGTCTCTGTGTCTCTGTCTCTGTGTCTCTGTCTCTGTGTCTCTGTCTCTGTGTCAATGTCTCTGTGTCTCTGTCTCTGTGTCACTGTCTCTATGCCTGTGTCTCTGTGTCTCTGTGTCTGTGTCTCTGTCACCGTATCTGAGTCTCTGTCTCTGTGTCTCTGTCTCTGTCTCTGTTTCTGTTTCTCTTTGTCTGTGTCTCTGTCTCTGCGTCTCTGCCTCCGTCTCTCTGTCTCTTTGTCTCTGTCTCCGTCCCTGTGTCTCTGTCTCTGTGTCTCCGTCTCTGTGTTTCTGTCTCTGTGTCTCTGTCTCTGTGTCTCTGTCTCTATGTCTCTGTATCTCTGTATGTCTGCCTCTGTGTCCCCGTTTCTGCGCCTCTGTCTCTGTGTCTCTGTCTCTGTATCTATGTCTCTGTGTCTCTCTCCCTGTGTCACTGTCTCTATGCCTGTGTCTCTGTGTCTCTGTCTCTGTGTCTCTGTCTCTGTCTCTGTGTCTCTGTCTCTGTGTCTCTGTCTCTGTGTCTCTGTCACTGTGTCTCTGTCTCTGTGTCTCTGTCTCTGTGTCTCTGTCTCTGTGTCTTTGTCTCTATGTCTCTGTCTCTGTGTCTCTGACTTGTGTCTCTGTCTCTGTGTCTCTGTCTCTGTGTCTCTGTCTCTGTGTCTCTGTCTCTGTGTCAATGTCTCTGTGTCTCTGTCTCTGTGTCACTGTCTCTATGCCTGTGTCTCTGTGTCTCTGTGTCTGTGTCTCTGTCATCGTATCTGTGCCTCTGTTTCTATGCCTGTGTCTCTGTGTCTCTGTCTCTGTGTCCCTGTCTCTGTGTCTCTGTCTCTGTGTTTCTGTCTCTGTGTCTATGTCTCTATATGTCTGTATCTCTGTATCTCTGTCTCTGTGTCTCTGTCTCTGTGTCTCTGCCTCTGTCTCTGTCTCTGTGTCTCTGTGCCTGAGTCTTTTTCTCTATGACCCTGTCTCTGTGTCTCTATCCGTATGTCTCCGTCTCTGTGTTTCTGTCTCTGTGTCTCTGTCTCTGTGTCTCTGTCTCTGTGTCTCTGTCTCTGTGTCTCTGTCTCTGTCTCTGCCTCAGTCTCTGTCTCTGTGTCTCTGTCCCTGAGTCTTGGTCTCTATGTCCCTGTCTCTGTCTCTCTGTCCCTATGTCTCCGTACCTGTGTCTCCGTCTCTGTGGCTCTGTCTCTGTGTCTCTGTCGCTGTGTCTCTGTCTCTTTGTCTCTGTCTCCGTCCCTGTGTCTCTGTCTCTGTGTCTCTGTCTCTATGTCTCTACATCTCTGTATCTCTGCCTCTGTGTCTCTGTCTCTGTGTCTCTGTCTCTGTCTCTGTCTCTGTCTCTGTGTCTCTGTCTCTGAGTCTTTGTCTCTATGTCCCTGTCTCTGTATCTCTGTCCCTATGTCTCCGTCTCTGTGTCTCCGTCTCTGTGGCTCTGTCTCTGTGTCTCTGTCACTGTGTCTCTGCCTCCGTGTCTCTGTATCTGTGTCTCTGTCTCTGTGTTTCTGTCTTTATGTCTCTGTCTCTGAGAATCTGTCTCGGTGTCTCTGTCCCTGTGTCTCTGTACCTGTGTCTCCTTCTCTGTGTCACGGTCTCTCTGTCTCTCTCTCTGTGTCTCTGTCTCTATGTCTCTGTATTTCTGTATCTCTGCCTCTGTGTCTCTGTCTCTGTGTCTCTGACTCTGTCTCTGTCTCTGTGTCTCTGTCTCTGAGTCTTTGTCTCTATGTCCCTGTCTCTGTGTCTCTGTCCCTGTGTCTCCTTCTGTGTGTCACGGTCTCTCTGTCTCTGTGTCTGTGTCTCTGTCTCCGTCTCTGTGTCTCTGTCTCGGTGTCTCTGTCCATGTGGCTCCTTCTCTGTGTTACTATCTCTGTGTCTCTGTCGCTGTGTCTCTGTCTCTGTGTCTTTGTCTCTGTGTCTCTGTACCTGTGTCTCTGTCTCCGTGTCTCTGTCTCTGTGTCTCTGTCTCTGTGTCTCTGTCTCTGTCTCTGTGTCTCTGTCTCTGTGTCCCCGTCTCTGCGTCTCTGTCTCTGTGTCTCTGTATCTGTGTCTCTGCCTCCGTGTCTCTGTCTCTGTGTCTCTGGCTCTGTGTCTCTGTCTCTGTGTCTCTGTCTCTGTGTCTCTGTCTCTGTGTATCTGTCTCTGTGTCTATGTCTCTGAGTCTCTGCCTCTGTGTCTCTGTCTCTGTCTCTGTCTCTGTCTCTGTCCCTGTGTCTGTCACTGTCTCTGTGTCTCTGTCTCTGTGTCTCCGTCTCTGTGTCTCTGTCTCCGTCTTTGTGCCTCTGCCTCTGTGTCCCCGTCTCTGCGTCTCTGCCTCTGTGTCTCTGTCTCTGTGTCTATGTCTCTGTGTCTCTGTCCCTGTGTCACGGTTTCTGTGTGTCGGTCTCTGTGTCTCCGTCTCTCTGTCTCTGTCTATATGTCCCGGTCTCAGTGTCTCTGTCTCCGTCTCTGTGTCTCTGTCTCTGTGTCTCTGTCCCTGTGTCTCCGTCTCTGTGTCTCTGTCTCTGTCTCTGTCTCTATCTGTGTCTCTGTCTCCGTGTCTCTGTCTCTGAATCTCTGTCTCTGTGTCCCTGTCTCTGTGTCTCTGTCCCTGTGTCTCCGTCTCTGTGTCTCTGTCTCTGTCTCTGTGCCTCTGCCTCTGTGTCCCAGTCTCTGCGTCTCTGTCTCTGTGTTTCAGTCTCTGTGTCTCTGTCTCTGTGTCTGTGTTTCTGTGTCTCTGTCTGTATGTCTCTGTATCTCTGTCTCTGTGTCTCTGTCTCTGTGCCCCTGTCTCTACGTCTCTGTCCCTGTGTCTCTGTCTCTGTGTCTATGTCTCTTTGTCTCTGTCCCTGTGTCACAGACTCTGTTTCTCGGTCTCTGCGTCTCGTTCTCTGTGTCTCTGTCTCCGTGTCCCTGTACCTGTGTCTCTGTCTCTGTGTCTCTGTCTCTGTGTCTCTGTCTCTGTGTCTCTGTCTCTGTGTCTCTGTCTCTGTGTCTCTGTCTCCGTGTCTCTGTCTTTGTGTCTCTGTCTCCGGGTCTCTGTCTCTGTGTCTCTGTCTCTGTGTCTCTGTCTCTGTGTCTCTGTCTCTGTGTCCCTGTCTCTGTGTCCCTGTCTCTGTGTCTCTGTCTCTGTCTCTGTCTCTGTGTCTCTGTCTCTGTGTCTCTGTCTCTGTGTCCCCGTCTCTGTGTCTCTGCCTCTGTGTCTCTGTCTCTGTGTCTCTGTCTCTGTGTCTCTGTCTCTGTGTCTCTGTCTCTGTGTCTCTGTCTCTGTGTCTCCGTCCCTGTGTCTCTGTCTCCGTGTCTCTGTCTCTGTGTCTCTGTCTCTGTGTCTCTGTCTCTGTGTCTCGGTCTCTGTGTCTCTGTGTCTGTGTCTCTGTCGCTGTCTCTGTGTCTCTGTCTCTGTCTCTGTGTCTCTGTCTCTGTGTCTCTGTCTCTGTGTCCCTGTCTCTGTGCCTCTGTCTCTGTGTCTCTGTCTCTGTGTCCCAGTCTCTGTATCTCTGTCTCTGTGTCTCCGTCTCTGTGTCTCTGTCTCTGTGTCTCTGTCTCTGTGCCTCTGTCTCTGTGTCTCCGTCCCTGCGTCTCGGTCTCTGTGTCTCTGTCTCTATGTCTCTGTATCTCTGTATGTCTGCCTCTGTGTCCCCGTTTCTGCGCCTCTGTCTCTGTGTCTCTGTCTCTGTATCTATGTCTCTGTGTCTCTCTCCCTATGTCACTGTCTCTATGCCTGTGTCTCTGTGTCTCTGTGTCTGTGTCTCTGTCACCGTATCTGTGCCTCTGTTTCTATGTCTCTGTCTCTGTGTCTCTGTCTCTGTGTCTCTGTCTCTGTCTCTGTGTCTCTGTCTCTGTGTCTCTGTCTCTGTGTCTCTGTCACTGTGTCCCTGTCTCTGTGTCTCTGTCTCTGTGTCTCTGTCTCTGTGTCTCTGTCTCTATGTCTCTGTCTCTGTGTCTCTGTCTTGTGTCTCTGTCTCTGTGTCTCTGTCTCTGTGTCTCTGTCTCTGTGTCAATGTCTCTGTGTCTCTGTCTCTGTGTCACTGTCTCTATGCCTGTGTCTCTGTGTCTCTGTGTCTGTGTCTCTGTCATCGTATCTGTGCCTCTGTTTCTATGTCTGTGTCTCTGTGTCTCTGTCTCTGTGTCCCTGTCTCTGTGTCTCTGTCACTCTGTCTCTGTCTCTGTGACTCTGTCTCTGTGTCTCTGTCTCTGTATCTCTGTCTCTGTGTCAATGTCTCTGTGTCTCTGTCTCTGTGTCTCTGTCTCTGTGGCTCTGTCTCTGTGTCTCTGTCTCTGTCTCTGTGTCTCTGTCTCTGTGTCTCTGTCTCTGTGTCTCTGTCTCAGTGTCTCTGTCTCTGTGTTTCTGCCTTTATGTCTCTGTCTCTGTGTCCCTGTCTCTGCGCATCTGTCTCTGTGTTTCTGTCTCTGTGTCTCTGGCCCTGTGTCTCCGTCTCTGTATCTCCGTCTCTCTGACTCTGTCTCTGTGTCACTGTCTCTGAATCTCTGTCTCTGTGTCTCTGTGTCTCTGTGTCTCTGTGTCAGTGTATGTGCCTCGGTCTCTGTGTCTCCGTCTCTGTGTCTCTGTCTCTGTGTCTCTGTCTCTGTGTCTCTGTCTCTGTGTCTCTGTCTCTGTGTCTCTGTCTCTATGTCTCTGTATCTCTGTATCTGTGTCTCTGTGTCTCTGTCTCTGTGTTTCTGGCTCTGTGTCTCTGTCTCTGTGTCCCTGTCTCTGTGTCTCTGTCTCTTTGTTTCAGTCTCCGTCCCTGTGTCTCTGTGTCTGTGTCTCCGTCTCTGTGTCTCTGTCTTTGTGTCTCTGTCTCTGTCTCTCTGTCTCTGTGTCTCTGTCTCTGTGTCTCTGTCTGTGTGCCTCTGTCTCCGTCTCTGCGTCTCTGTCTCTGTGTCTCTGTCGCTGTGTCTTCGTCTCTGCGTCTCTGTCTCTGTTTCTCTGTGTCTCTGTCTGTGTGTCTCCGTCTCTGTGTCTCTGTCTCTGTGTCTCTGTCTCTGTGTCTCTGTCTCTGCGCCTCTGTCTCTGTGTCTCTGTCTCTGTATCTATGTCTCTGTGTCTCTCTCCCTGTGTCACTGTCTCTATGCCTGTGTCTCTGTGTCTCTGTGTCTGTGTCTCTGTCACCGTATCTGTGCCTCTGTTTCTATGTCTCTGTCTCTGTGTCTCTGTCTCTGTGTCTCTGTCTCTGTCTCTGTCTCTGTGTCTCTGTCTCTGTGTCTCTGTCTCTGTGTCTCTGTCTCTGTGTCTCTGTCTCTGTGTCTCTGTCTCTGTGTCTCTGTCTCTGTGTCTCTGTCTCTATGTCTCTGTCTCTGTGCCTCTGTCTTGTGTCTCTGTCTCTGTGTCTCTGTCTCTGTGTCTCTGTCTCTGTGTCTCTGTCTCTGTGTCTCTGTCTCTGTGCCTCTGTCTCTGTGTCAATGTCTCTGTGTCTCTGTCTCTGTGTCACTGTCTCTATGCCTGTGTCTCTGTGTCTCTGTGTCTGTGTCTCTGTCACCGTATCTGAGTCTCTGTCTCTGTGTCTCTGTCTCTGTCTCTGTTTCTGTTTCTCTTTGTCTGTGTCTCTGTCTCTGCGTCTCTGCCTCCGTCTCTCTGTCTCTTTGTCTCTGTCTCCGTCCCTGTGTCTCTGTCTCTGTGTCTCCGTCTCTGTGTTTCTGTCTCTGTGTCTCTGTCTCTGTGTCTCTGTCTCTATGTCTCTGTATCTCTGTATGTCTGCCTCTGTGTCCCCGTTTCTGCGCCTCTGTCTCTGTGTCTCTGTCTCTGTATCTATGTCTCTGTGTCTCTCTCCCTGTGTCACTGTCTCTATGCCTGTGTCTCTGTGTCTCTGTCTCTGTGTCTCTGTCTCTGTCTCTGTGTCTCTGTCTCTGTGTCTCTGTCTCTGTGTCTCTGTCACTGTGTCTCTGTCTCTGTGTCTCTGTCTCTGTGTCTCTGTCTCTGTGTCTTTGTCTCTATGTCTCTGTCTCTGTGTCTCTGACTTGTGTCTCTGTCTCTGTGTCTCTGTCTCTGTGTCTCTGTCTCTGTGTCTCTGTCTCTGTGTCAATGTCTCTGTGTCTCTGTCTCTGTGTCACTGTCTCTATGCCTGTGTCTCTGTGTCTCTGTGTCTGTGTCTCTGTCATCGTATCTGTGCCTCTGTTTCTATGCCTGTGTCTCTGTGTCTCTGTCTCTGTGTCCCTGTCTCTGTGTCTCTGTCTCTGTGTTTCTGTCTCTGTGTCTATGTCTCTATATGTCTGTATCTCTGTATCTCTGTCTCTGTGTCTCTGTCTCTGTGTCTCTGCCTCTGTCTCTGTCTCTGTGTCTCTGTGCCTGAGTCTTTTTCTCTATGACCCTGTCTCTGTGTCTCTATCCGTATGTCTCCGTCTCTGTGTTTCTGTCTCTGTGTCTCTGTCTCTGTGTCTCTGTCTCTGTGTCTCTGTCTCTGTGTCTCTGTCTCTGTCTCTGCCTCAGTCTCTGTCTCTGTGTCTCTGTCCCTGAGTCTTGGTCTCTATGTCCCTGTCTCTGTCTCTCTGTCCCTATGTCTCCGTACCTGTGTCTCCGTCTCTGTGGCTCTGTCTCTGTGTCTCTGTCGCTGTGTCTCTGTCTCTTTGTCTCTGTCTCCGTCCCTGTGTCTCTGTCTCTGTGTCTCTGTCTCTATGTCTCTACATCTCTGTATCTCTGCCTCTGTGTCTCTGTCTCTGTGTCTCTGTCTTTGCCTCTGTCTCTGTCTCTGTGTCTCTGTCTCTGAGTCTTTGCCTCTATGTCCCTGTCTCTGTATCTCTGTCCCTATGTCGACGTCTCTGTGGCTCTGTCGCTGTGTCTCTGTCTCTGTTTCTGTTTCTGTTTCTCTGTGTCTCTGTCTGTGTGTCTCTGTCTCCGTGTCTCTGTCTCCATGTCCCTGTCTCTGTGTCTCTGTCTCTGTCACTGTCTCTGTCTCTGTTTCTGTTTCTCTTTCTCTGTGTCTCTGTCTCTGTGTCTCTGTCCCTGTGTCTCCGTCTCTGTGTGTCTCTCTCTCTGTGTCTCTGTCGACGTTATCTGTCTCTGTGTCTCTGTCTCTGTGTCTCTCTCTCTCGGTCTCCCTGTCTCCGTGTCTCTGCCTCCGTGTCTCTGTCTCTGTGTCTCTGTCTCCGTCCCTATGTCTCCGTCTCTGTGGCTCTGTCGCTGTGTCTCTGTCTCTGCCTCTGTGTGTGTCTCTGTGTCTGTCCCTGTGTGTGTGTCTCTGTCTCTGTATCTCTGCCTCTGTGTCTCTGTCTCTGTGTCTTTGTCTCTGTCTCTGTCTCTGTGTCTCTGTCTCTGATTCTTTGCCTCCATGTCCCTGTCTCTGTATCTCTGTCCCTATGTCTCCGTCGCTGTGGCTCTGTCGCTGTGTCTCTGTCTCTGCCTCTGTGTGTGTCTCTGTGTCTGTCCCTGTGTGTGTGTCTCTGTCTCTGTGTCTATGTCTCTATATGTCTGTACCTCTGTATCTCTGTCTCTGTGTCTCTGTCTCTGTGTCTCTGCCTCTGTCTCTGTCTCTGTGTCTCTGTGCCTGAGTCTTTTTCTGTATGTCCCTGTCTCTGTGTCTCTATCCGTATGTCTCCGTCTCTGTGTTTCTGTCTCTGTGGCTCTGTCTCTGTGTATCTGTCTCTGTGTCTCTGTCCCTGTGTCTCTGCCTCTGAATCTCTGTATCTGTGTCCGTGTCTCTGTTTCTCTGTCCCTGCGCCTCCGTCTCTGTGTCTCAGTCTATGTCTCCGTGTGTGTGTCTCTGTGTCTGTCCCTGTGTGTGTGTGTCTGTCTCTGTGTTTCCATCTCTGTGTCTCTGTCTCTGTCTCTGTCTCTGTCTCTGTTTCTCTTTCTCTGTGTCTCTGTCTCTGTGTCTCTGTCCCTGTGTCTCCATCTCTGTGTCTCTCTCTCTCTCTCTGTCGATGTTATCTGTCTCTGTGTCTCTGTCTCTGCGTCTCTGTCCATGTGTGTCCGTCTCTGTGTCTCTGTCTCTCTCTCTCTCTGTGTCCCTGTCTCCGTGTCTCTGCCTCCGTGTCTCTGACTCTGTGTCTCTGTCTCCGCGCCTGTGTCTCTGCCTCTGTGTCTGTGTCTCTGTGTCTCCGTCGCTGTGCCTCTGTCTCTGTCTCTGAGTCTGTGTCTCTGTGTCTCTGTCTCTGTGTCTCTGTCTCTGTGTCTCTGTCTCTGTGTCTCTGTCTCTGTGTCTCTGTCTCTGTGTCTCTGTCTCTGTGTCTATGTCTCTATATGTCTGTATCTCTGTATCTCTGTCTCTGTGTCTCTGTCTCTGTGTCTCTGCCTCTGTCTCTGTCTCTGTGTCTCTGTGCCTGAGTCTTTTTCTCTATGTCCCTATCTCTGTGTCTCTATCCGTATGTCTCCGTCTCCGTGTTTCTGTCTCTGTGGCTCTGTCTCTGTGTATCTGTCTCTGTTTCTCTGTCCCTGCGTCTCCGTCTCTGTGTCCCAGTCTCTGTCTCTGTGTGTGTGTCTCTGTGTCTGTCCCTGTGTGTGTGTGTCTGTCTCTGTGTCTCCGTCTCTGTGTCTCTGTCTCTGTCTCTGTCTCTGTCTCGGTCTCTGTTTCTCTGTCTCTGTGTCTCTGTCTCTGTGTCTCTGTCTCTGAGTCTGTGTCTCTGTGTCTCTGTCTATGTGTCTCTGTCTCTATGTCTCTGTCTCTGTCTCTATTTCTCTTTCTCTGTGTCTCCGTCTCTGTTTCTCTGCCTCAGTGTCTCTGTATCTCTGTCTCTGTGTCTCTGTCTCTGTCTACGTGTCTCTGTATCTCTGTCTCTGTGTCTCTGTCTCTGTGTCTCCGTCTCTGTGTCTCCGTCTCTGTGTCTCCGTCTCTGTGTCTTAGTCTCAGTGTCTCTCTCTCTCTCTGTGTCTCTGTCGACGTTATCTGTCTCTGTGTCTCTGTCTCTGTGCCTCTGTCTCCGTCTCTGCGTCTCTGCCTCTGTGTCTCTGTCGCTGTGTCTTCGTCTCTGCGTCTCCGTCTCTGTGTCTCTGTCTCTGTGTCTCTGTCTCTGTGTCTCTGTCACTGTGTCTCTGTCTCTGTGTCTCTGTCTCTGTGTCTCTGTTTCTGTGTCTTTGTCTCTATGTCTCTGTCTCTGTGTCTCTGTCTTGTGTCTCTGTCTCTGTGTCTCTGTCTCTGTGTCTCTGTCTCTGTGTCTCTGTCTCTGTGTCTCTGTCTCTGTGTCAATGTCTCTGTGTCTCTGTCTCTGTGTCACTGTCTCTATGCCTGCGTCTCTGTGTCTCTGTGTCTGTGTCTCTGTCATCGTATCTGTGCCTCTGTTTCTATGTCTGTGTCTCTGTGTCTCTGTCTCTGTGTCCCTGTCTCTGTGTCTCTGTCACTCTGTCTCTGTCTCTGTGACTCTCTCTCTGTGTCTCTGTCTCTGTATCTCTGTCTCTGTGTCAATGTCTCTGTGTCTCTGTCTCTGTGTCTCTGTCTCTGTGGCTCTGTCTCTGTGGCTCTGTCTCTGTGTCTCTGTCTCTGTCTCTGTGTCTCTGTCTCTGTGTCTCTGTCTCTGTGTCTCTGTCTCTGTGTCTCTGTCTCTGTGTCTCTGTCTCAGTGTCTCTGTCTCTGTGTTTCTGTCTTTATGTCTCTGTCTCTGTGTCCCTGTCTCTGCGCATCTGTCTCTGTGTTTCTGTCTCTGTGTCTCTGGCCCTGTGTCTCCGTCTCTGTATCTCCGTCTCTCTGACTCTGTCTCTGTGTCACTGTCTCTGAATCTCTGTCTCTGTGTCTCTGTGTCTCTGTCTCTGTGTCTCTGTCTCTGTGTCTCTGTCTCAGTGTCTCTGTCTCTGTGTCTCTGTCTCTGTGTCTCTGTCTCTGTGTCTCTGTCTCTATGTCTCTGTATCTCTGTATCTGTGTCTCTGTGTCTCTGTCTCTGTGTTTCTGTCTCTGTGTCTCTGTCTCTGTGTCCCTGTCTCTGTGTCTCTGTCTCTTTGTTTCTGTCTCCGTCCCTGTGTCTCTGTGTCTGTGTCTCCGTCTCTGTGTCTCTGTCTTTGTGTCTCTGTCTCTGTGTCTCTGTCTCTGTGTCTCTGTCTCTGTGTCTCTGTCTCTGTGTCTCTGTCTCTGTGTCTCTGTCTCTGTGTCTCTGTCTCTGTGTCTCTGTCTCTGTGTCTCTGTCTCTGTGTCTCTGTCTCTGTGTCTCTGTCTCTGTGTCTCTGTCTCTGTGTCTCTGTCTCTGTGTCTCTGTCTCTGTGTCTCTGTCTCTGTGTCTCTGTCTCTGTGTCTCTGTCTCTGTGTCTCTGTCTCTGTGTCTCTGTCTCTGTGTCTCTGTCTCTGTGTCTCTGTCTCTGTGTTTCTGTCTCTGTGTCTATGTCTCTATATGTCTGTATCTCTGTATCTCTGTCTCTGTGTCTCTGTCTCTGTGTCTCTGCCTCTGTCTCTGTCTCTGTGTCTCTGTGCCTGAATCTTTTTCTCTATGTCCCTGTCTCTGTGTCTCTATCCGTATGTCTCCGTCTCTGTGTTTCTGTCTCTGTGTTTCTGTCTCTGTGTCTCTGTCTCTGTGTCTTTGTCTCTGTGTCTCTGTCTCTGTGTCTCTGTCTCTGTGTTTCTGTCTCTGTGTCTATGTCTCTATATGTCTGTATCTCTGTATCTCTGTCTCTGTGTCTCTGTCCCTGCGTCTCCGTCTCTGTGTCCCAGTCTCTGTCTCTGTGTGTGTGTCTCTGTGTCTGTCCCTGTGTGTGTGTGTCTGTCTCTGTGTCTCTGTCTCTGTCTCTGTCTCTGTCTCTGTTTCTCTTTCTCTGTGTCTCTGTCTCTGTGTCTCTGTCCCTGTGTCTCCATCTCCGTGTCTCTCTCTCTCTCTGTGTCTCTGTCGATGTTATCTGTCTCTGTGTCTCTGTCTCTGCGTCTCTGTCCATGTGTGTCCGTCTCTGTGTCTCTGTCTCTCTCTCTCTCTGTGTCCCTGTCTCCGTGTCTCTGCCTCCGTGTCTCTGACTCTGTGTCTCTGTCTCCGCCCCTGTGTCTCTGCCTCTGTGTCTGTGTCTCTGTTTCTCCGTCGCTGTGCCTCTGTCTCTGTCTCTGAGTCTGTGTCTCTGTGTCTCTGTCTATGTGTCTCTGTCTCTACGTCTCTGTCTCTGTCTCTATTTCTCTTTCTCTGTGTCTCCGTCTCTGTATCTCTGCCTCAGTGTCTCTGTATCTCTGTCTCTGTGTCTCTGTCTCTGTCTACGTGTCTCTGTATCTCTGTCTCTGTGTCTCTGTGTCTGTGTCTCTGTCACCGTATCTGTGCCTCTGTTTCTATGTCTCTGTCTCTGTGTCTCTGTCTCTGTGTCTCTGTCTCTGTCTCTGTGTCTCTGTCTCTGTGTCTCTGTCTCTGTGTCTCAGTCACTGTGTCTCTGTCTCTGTGTCTCTGTCTCTGTGTCTCTGTCTCTGTGTCTCTGTCTCTATGTCTCTGTCTCTGTGTCTCTGTCTTGTGTCTCTGTCTCTGTGTCTCTGTCTCTGTGTCTCTGTCTCTGTGTCAATGTCTCTGTGTCTCTGTCTCTGTGTCACTGTCTCTATGCCTGTGTCTCTGTGTCTCTGTGTCTGTGTCTCTGTCATCGTATCTGTGCCTCTGTTTCTATGTCTGTGTCTCTGTGTCTCTGTCTCTGTGTCCCTGTCTCTGTGTCTCTGTCACTCTGTCTCTGTCTCTGTGACTCTGTCTCTGTGTCTCTGTCTCTGTATCTCTGTCTCTGTGTCAATGTCTCTGTGTCTCTGTCTTTGTGTCTCTGTCTCTGTGGCTCTGCCTCTGTGTCTCTGCCTCTGTCTCTGTGTCTCTGTCTCTGTGTCTCTGTCTCTGTGTCTCTGTCTCTGTGTTTCTGTCTTTATGTCTCTGTCTCTGTGTCCCTGTCTCTGCGCATCTGTCTCTGTGTTTCTGTCTCTGTGTCTCTGGCCCTGTGTCTCCGTCTCTGTATCTCCGCCTCTCTGACTCTGTCTCTGTGTCTCTGTGTCAGTGTATGTGCCTCGGTCTCTGTGTCTCCGTCTCTATGTCTCTGTCTCTGGATCTATGTCTCTGTGTCTCTCTCCCTGTGTCACTGTCTCTATGCCTGTGTCTCTGTGTCTCTGTGTCTGTGTCTCTGTCACCGTATCTGTGCCTCTGTTTCTATGTCTCTGTCTCTGTGTCTCTGTCTCTGTGTCTCTGTCTCCGTCTCTGTGTCTCTGTCTCTGTGTCTCTGTCTCTGTGTCTCCGTCCCTGTGCCTCTGTCTCTGTCTCTGTGTCTCTGTCTCTGTGTATCTGTCTCTGTGTCTCTCTCTCTGTGTCTCTGTCTCTGTCTATCTGTCCCTGTGTCTCTGTCTCTGTGTCTCTGTCTCTATGTCTCTGTCTCTGTCTCCGTTTCTCTTTCTCTCTGTGTCTGTCTCTGTGTCTCTGTCCCTGTGTCTCCGTCTTCGTGTCTCTGTCCCTGTGTCTCCGTCTCTGTGTCACTGTGTCTATGTCTGTGTCTCTGTGTCTCTGTGTCTGTGTCTCTGTCTCTGTCTCTGTCTCTGTCTCTGTCTCTGTCTCTGTGTCTCTGTCTCTGTGTCTCTGTCTCTGTGTCTCTGTCCCTGTGTCTTTGTCTCTGTCTCTGTCTCTGTGTCTCTGTCTCTGAGTCTCTGTCTGTATGTCCCAGGGTCTGTGTATCTGTCCCTATGTCTCTGTCTCTGTGTCTCTGTCCCTGTGGCTCTGTCTCTGTGTATCTGTCTCTCTGTCTCTATGTCTCTGTGTCTCTGCCTCCGTGTCTCTGTCTCTGTGTCTCTGTCTCTCTGTCTCTGTCGCTCTCTCTCTCTGTGTCTCTTACTCTGTGTCCCTGTCTCTGTGTCTATGCCTCTGTCCGCGTGTCTCTGTACCTGTGTCTCTGTCTCTGTGTCCCTGCCTCCGTGTCTCTGCCTCCGTGTCTCTGTCTCTGTGTCTCTGTCTCCGTCCCTGTGTCTCTGTCTCTGTGTCTGTGTCTCTGTGTCTCCGTCTCTGTGCCTCTGTCTCTGTCTCTGAGTCTCTGTCTCGGTGTCTCTGTCTCTATGTCTCTGTCTCTGTCTCTGTTTCTCATTCTCTGTCTCTGTCTCTGTGTCTATGGCCCTGTGTCTCTGTATCTCTGTCTCCGTGTCTCTGTCTCTGTGTCTCTGTCTCTGTGTCTCTGTCTTGTGTCTCTGTCTCTGTGTCTCCGTCTCTGTGTCACTGTCTCTATGCCTGTGTCTCTGTGTCTTTGTGTCTGTGTCTCGGTCACCGTCTCTGTACCTCTGTTTCTATGTCTCTGTCTCTGTGTCTCTGTCTCTCTGTCCCTGTCTCTGTGTCTCTGTCACTCTGTCTCTGTCTCTGTGTCTCTGTCTCTGTGTCTCTGTCTCTGTATCTCTGTGTCTGTGTCTCTGTCTCTGTGTCTCTGTCTCTGTGTCTCTGTCTCTGTGTCTCTGTCTCTGTGTCTCTGTATCTGTGTCTCTGTCTCTGTGTCTCTGTCTCTGTGTCTCTGTGTCTCTGTCTCTGTCTCTGTCTCTGTCTCTGTCTCTGTCTCTGTCTCTATCGCTGTCTCTGTCTGTATGTCTTTGTATCTCTGTCTCTGTGTCTCTGTCTCTGCGCCGCTGTCTCTACGTCTCTGTGTCTCTCTCTCTGCGCCCCTGTCTCTACGTCTCTGTCCCTGTGTCTCCGTCTCTGTGCCTCTGCCTCGGTGTCTCCGTCTCTGTGTTTCTGTCTCTGTGTCTCTGTCTCTATGCCTCTGTCTCCTTCTCTGTGTCTCTGTCTCTGTGTCCCTGTCGCTGTGTCTCTCTCTCTGAGGCTTTGCCTCTATGTCCTGTCTCTGTATCTCTGTCTCTATGTCTCTGTCTCTGTGTCTCTGTCTCTGTGTCTCTGTCCCTGTGTCTCTGTCTCTTTGTCTCTGTCTCTGTGTCTCTGCCTCTGTGCCACCGTCTCTGTGTTTCTGTCTCTGTGTCTCTGTCTCTGTGCCTCTGCCTCCGTCTATGTGTCTCTGTCTCTGTGTCTCTGTCTCTGCGTCTCTGTCTCTGTGTCTCTGTCTCTGTGTCTCTGTCTCTGTGTCTCTGTCTCTGTGTCTCTGTCTCTGTGTCTCTGTCTCTGTGTCTCTGTCTCTGTGTCTCTGTCTCTGTGTCTCTGTCTCTGTGTCTCTGTCTCTGTCTCTCTGTCTCTGTCTCTCTGTCTCTGTGTCTCTGTCTCTGTGTCTCTGTCTCTGTGTCTCTGTCTCTGTGTCTCTGTCTCTGTGTCTCTGTCTCTGTGTCTCTGTCTCTGTGTCTCTGTCTCTGTGTCTCTGTCTCTTTCTTTGTGTCTCTGTGTCTCTGTCTCTGTGTCTCTGTCTCTGTGTCTCTGTCTCTGTGTCTCTGTCTCTGTGTGTCTGTCTCTGTGTCTCTGTCTCTGTGTCTCTGTCTCTGTCTCTCTGTCTCTGTCTCTCTGTCTCTATGTCTCTGTGTCTCTGCCTCCGTGTCTCTGTCTCTCTGTCTCTGTCGCTCTCTCTCTCTGTGTCTCTTACTCTGTGTCCCTGTCTCTGTGTCTATGCCTTTGTCCGTGTGTCTCTGTACCTGTGTCTCCGTCTCTGTGTGACGGTCTCTGTGTCTCTGCCTCTGTGTCTCGGTCTCTGTGTCTCGGTCTCTATGTCTCTGTATCTCTGTATCTCTGTCTCTGTGTCTCTGTCTCTGTCTCTGTGTGTGTGTCTCTGTGTCTGTCCCTGTGTGTGTGTCTCTGTCTCTGAGTCTCTGTCTCTGTGTCTCTCTCTCTGTCTCTGTCTCTATCTCTGTCTCTGTCTCTGTCTCTGTTTCTCCTTCTCTGTGTCTCTGTTTCTGTGTCTCTGTCCCTGTGTCTCCGTCTCTGTGTCTCTCTGTCTCTCCGTGTCTCTGTCGGCGTTATCTGTCTCTGTGTCTCTGTCTCAGCGTCTCTGTCCATGTGTGTCCGTCTCGGTGTCTCTGTCTCTCTCTCTCTCTGTGTCCCTGTCTCGGTGTCCGTGTCACTGTGTCTCCACCTCTGTGTCACTGTCTCTGTGTCTCTGTCTCCGTGTCTCCGTCTCGGTGTATCTGTATCTGTGTCTCCGTCCCTGTGTCTCTGTCTCTGTCTCTGTGTCTCTGTCTCTGTGTATCTGTCTCTGTGTCTCTGTCCCTGTGGCTCTGACTCTGTGTATCTGTCTCTGCGTCTCTGTCCCTGTGTCTCCACCTGTGTGTCACTGTCTCTGTGTCTCCGTCCCCGTGTCTCCGTCTCTGTGTATCTGCCTCTGTGTCCCTGTCTCTGTCTCTGTCTCTGTTTCTCCTTCTCTGTGTCTCTGTCTCTGTGTCTCTGTCCCTGTGTCTCTGTCTCTGTGTCTCTGTCTCTATGTCTCTGTCTCTGTCTCCGTTTCTCTTTCTCTGTGTCTCTGTCTCTGTGTCTCTGTCCCTGTGTCTCCGTCTTCGTGTCTCTGTCCCTGTGTCTCCGTCTCTGAGTCACTGTGTCTATGTCTGTGTCTCTGTGTCTCTGTGTCTGTGTCTCTGTCTCTGTCTCTGTCTCTGTCTCTGTGTCTCTGTCTCTGTGTCTCTGTCTCTGTGTCTCTGTCCCTGTGTCTCTGTCTCTGTCTCTGTCTCTGTGTCTCTGTCTCTGAGTCTCTGTCTGTATGTACCAGTGTCTGTGTATCTGTCCCGATGTCTCTGTCTCTGTGTCTCTGTCCCTGTGGCTCTGTCTCTGTGTATCTGTCTCTCTGTCTCTATGTCTCTGTGTCTCTGCCTCCGTGTCTCTGTCTCTCTGTCTCTGCCGCTCTCTCTCTCTGTGTCTCTTACTCTGTGTCCCTGTCTCTGTGTCTATGCCTCTGTCCGTGTGTCTCTGTACCTGTGTCTCCGTCTCTGTGTGTCGGTCTCTGTGTCTCTGCCTCTGTGTCTCGGTCTCTGTGTCTCGGTCTCTATGTCTCTGTATCTCTGTATCTCTGTCTCTGTGTCTCTCTCTCTGTCTCTGTCTCTATCTCTGTCTCTGTCTCTGTCTCTGTTTCTCCTTCTCTGTGTCTCTGTTTCGGTGTCTCTGTCCCTGTGTCTCCGTCTCTGTGTCTCTCTGTCTCTCCGTGTCTCTGTCGGCGTTATCTGTCTCTGTGTCTCTGTCTCAGCGTCTCTGTCCATGTGTGTCCGTCTCTGTGTCTCTGTCTCTCTCTCTCTCTGTGTCCCTGTCTCCGTGTCTCTGCCTCCGTGTCTCTGTCTCTGTGTCTCTGTCTCTGTGTCTCTGTCTCTGTCTCTCTGTCTCTGTCTCTCTGTCTCTGTGTCTCTGTCTCTGTGTCTCTGTCTCTGTGTCTCTGTCTCTGTGTCTCTGTCTCTGTGTCTCTGTCTCTGTGTGTCTGTCTCTGTGTCTCTGTCTCTGTGTCTCTGTCTCTGTCTCTCTGTCTCTGTCTGTCTGTCTCTATGTCTCTGTGTCTCTGCCTCCGTGTCTCTGTCGCTCTCTCTCTCTGTGTCTCTTACTCTGTGTCCCTGTCTCTGTGTCTATGCCTCTGTCCGTGTGTCTCTGTACCTGTGTCTCCGTCTCTGTGTGTCGGTCTCTGTGTCTCTGCCTCTGTGTCTCGGTCTCTGTGTCTCGGTCTCTATGTCTCTGTATCTCTGTATCTCTGTCTCTGTGTCTCTGTCTCTGTCTCTGTGTGTGTGTCTCTGTGTCTGTCCCTGTGTGTGTGTCTCTGTCTCTGAGTCTCTGTCTCTGTGTCTCTCTCTCTGTCTCTGTCTCTATCTCTGTCTCTGTCTCTGTCTCTGTTTCTCCTTCTCTGTGTCTCTGTTTCTGTGTCTCTGTCCCTGTGTCTCCGTCTCTGTGTCTCTCTGTCTCTCCGTGTCTCTGTCGACGTTATCTGTCTCTGTGTCTCTGTCTCAGCGTCTCTGTCCATGTGTGTCCGTCTCTGTGTCTCTGTCTCTCTCTCTCTCTGTGTCCCTGTCTCCGTGTCTCTGCCTCCGTGTCTCTGTCTCTGTGTCTCTGTCTCCGTCCCCTTGTCTCTGTCTCTGTGTCTGTGTCTCTGTGTCTCCGTCTCTGTGCCTCTGTCTCTGTCTCTGAGTCTCTGTCTCGGTGTCTCTGTCTCTATGTCTCCTTCTCTGTCTCTGTTTCTCATTCTCTGTCTCTGTCTCTGTGTCTATGCCCCTGTGTCTCTGTATCTCTGTCTCTGTGTCTCTGTCGCTGTGTCTCTGTCTCTGTGTCTCTGTCTTGTGTCTCTGCCTCTGTGTCTCCGTCTCTGTGTCACTGTCTCTATGCCTGTGTCTCTGTGTCTCTGTGTCTGTGTCTCTGTCACCGTCTCTGTGCCTCTGTTTCTATGTCTCTGTCTCTGTGTCTCTGTCTCTGTGTATCTGTCTCTGTGTCTCTGTCTCTGTGCCTCTGTCTCTGTGTAACTGTCCCTGTGTCTCAGTCTCTGTGTCTCTGTCTCTATGTCTCTGTCTCTGTCTCCGTTTCTCTGTCTCTGTGTCTCTGTCTCTGTGTCTCTGTCTCTGTGTCTCTGTCTCGGTGTCTCTGTCCCTATGTCTCTGTCTCTGTCTCTGTTTCTCATTCTCTGTCTCTGTCTCTGTGTCTATGGCCCTGTGTCTCTGTATCTCTGTCTCTGTGTCTCTGTCTCTGTGTCTCTGTCTCTGTGTCTCTGTCTTGTGTCTCTGTCTCTGTGTCTCCGTCTCTGTGTCACTGTCTCTATGCCTGTGTCTCTGTGTCTCTGTGTCTGTGTCTCTGTCACCGTCTCTGTGCCTCTGTTTCTATGTCTCTGTCTCTGTGTCTCTGTCTCTCTGTCCCTGTCTCTGTGTCTCTGTCACTCTGTCTCTGTCTCTGTGTCTCTGTCTCTGTGTCTCTGTCTCTGTATCTCTGTCTCTGTGTCTCTGTCTCTGTGTCTCTGTCTCTGTGTCTCTGTCTCTGTGTCTCTGTCTCTGTGTCTCTGTATCTGTGTCTCTGTCTCCGTGTCTCTGTCTCTGTGTCTCTGTGTCTCTGTCTCTGTCTCTGTCTCTGTCTCTGTTTCTGTCTCTGTCTCTGTCTCTATCGTTGTCTCTGTCTGTATGTCTCTGTATCTCTGTCTCTGTGTCTCTGTCTCTGCGCCGCTGTCACTACGTCTCTGTGTCTCTGTCTCTGCGCCCCTGTCTCTACGTCTCTGTCCCTGTGTCTCCGTCTCTGTGCCTCTGCCTCGGTGTCTCCGTCTCTGTGTTTCTGTCTCTGTGTCTCTGTCTCTGTGCCTCTGTCTCCTTCTCTGTGTCTCTGTCTCTGTGTCCCTGTCGATGTGTCTCTGTCTCTGAGGCTTTGCCTCTATGTCCCTGTCTCTGTATCTCTGTCTCTATGTCTCTGTCTCTGTGTCTCTGTCTCTGTGTCTCTGTCCCTGTGTCTCTGTCTCTTTGTCTCTGTCTCTGTGTCTCTGCCTCTGTGCCTCCGTCTCTGTGTTTCTGTCTCTGTGTCTCTGTCTCTGTGCCTCTGCCTCCGTCTCTGTGTCTCTGTCTCTGTGTCTCTGTCTCTGTGTCTCTGTCTCTGTGTCTCTGTCTCTGTGTCTCTGTCTCTGTGTCTCTGTCTCTGTGTCTCTGTCTCTGTGTCTCTGTCTCTGTGCCTCTGTCTCTGTGTCTCTGTCTCTGTGTCTCTGTCTCTGTTTCTCCTTCTCTGTGTCTCTGTTTCTGTGTCTCTGTCCCTGTGTCTCCGTCTCTGTGTCTCTCTGTCTCTCCGTGTCTCTGTCGGCGTTATCTGTCTCTGTGTCTCTGTCTCAGCGTCTCTGTCCATGTGTGTCCGTCTCGGTGTCTCTGTCTCTCTCTCTCTCTGTGTCCCTGTCTCGGTGTCCGTGTCACTGTGTCTCCACCTCTGTGTCACTGTCTCTGTGTCTCTGTCTCCGTGTCTCCGTCTCGGTGTATCTGTATCTGTGTCTCCGTCCCTGTGTCTCTGTCTCTGTCTCTGTGTCTCTGTCTCTGTGTATCTGTCTCTGTGTCTCTGTCCCTGTGGCTCTGACTCTGTGTATCTGTCTCTGCGTCTCTGTCCCTGTGTCTCTGCATCTGAATCTCTGTATCTTTGTCCCTGTCTCTGTGTCTCTGTCCCTGTGTCTGCGTCTTTGTGTCTCTGTCTCTGTCTGTGTGTGTCCGTCTTTTTCTCTGTCCCTGTGTGTGTATCTCTCTCTCTGTGTCTCTGTCTCGGTGTCTCTGTCCCTGTGTCTCCACCTGTGTGTCACTGTCTCTGTGTCTCCGTCCCCGTGTCTCCGTCTCTGTGTATCTGCCTCTGTGTCCCTGTCTCTGTCTCTGTCTCTGTTTCTCCTTCTCTGTGTCTCTGTCTCTGTGTCTCTGTCCCTGTGTCTCTGTCTCTGTGTCTCTGTCTCTATGTCTCTGTCTCTGTCTCCGTTTCTCTTTCTCTGTGTCTCTGTCTCTGTGTCTCTGTCCCTGTGTCTCCGTCTTCGTGTCTCTGTCCCTGTGTCTCCGTCTCTGAGTCACTGTGTCTATGTCTGTGTCTCTGTGTCTCTGTGTCTGTGTCTCTGTCTCTGTCTCTGTCTCTGTCTCTGTGTCTCTGTCTCTGTGTCTCTGTCTCTGTGTCTCTGTCCCTGTGTCTCTGTCTCTGTCTCTGTCTCTGTGTCTCTGTCTCTGAGTCTCTGTCTGTATGTCCCAGTGTCTGTGTATCTGTCCCGATGTCTCTGTCTCTGTGTCTCTGTCCCTGTGGCTCTGTCTCTGTGTATCTGTCTCTCTGTCTCTATGTCTCTGTGTCTCTGCCTCCGTGTCTCTGTCTCTCTGTCTCTGCCGCTCTCTCTCTCTGTGTCTCTTACTCTGTGTCCCTGTCTCTGTGTCTATGCCTCTGTCCGTGTGTCTCTGTACCTGTGTCTCCGTCTCTGTGTGTCGGTCTCTGTGTCTCTGCCTCTGTGTCTCGGTCTCTTTGTCTCTGTCTCTGTGTCTCTGCCTCTGTGCCACCGTCTCTGTGTTTCTGTCTCTGTGTCTCTGTCTCTGTACCTCTGCCTCCGTCTATGTGTCTCTGTCTCTGTGTCTCTGTCTCTGCGTCTCTGTCTCTGTGTCTCTGTCTCTGTGTCTCTGTCTCTGTGTCTCTGTCTCTGTGTCTCTGTCTCTGTGTCTCTGTCTCTGTGTCTCTGTCTCTGTGTCTCTGTCTCTGTGTCTCTGTCTCTGTGTCTCTGTCTCTGTCTCTCTGTCTCTGTCTCTCTGTCTCTGTGTCTCTGTCTCTGTGTCTCTGTCTCTGTGTCTCTGTCTCTGTGTCTCTGTCTCTGTGTCTCTGTCTCTGTGTCTCTGTCTCTGTGTCTCTGTCTCTGTGTCTCTGTCTCTGTCTCTCTGTCTCTGTCTCTCTGTCTCTGTGTCTCTGTCTCTGTGTCTCTGTCTCTGTGTCTCTGTCTCTGTGTCTCTGTCTCTGTGTCTCTGTCTCTGTGTCTCTGTCTCTGTGTCTCTGTCTCTTTCTTTGTGTCTCTGTGTCTCTGTCTCTGTGTCTCTGTCTCTGTGTCTCTGTCTCTGTGTCTCTGTCTCTGTGTGTCTGTCTCTGTGTCTCTGTCTCTGTGTCTCTGTCTCTGTCTCTCTGTCTCTGTCTCTCTGTCTCTATGTCTCTGTGTCTCTGCCTCCGTGTCTCTGTCTCTCTGTCTCTGTCGCTCTCTCTATCTGTGTCTCTTACTCTGTGTCCCTGTCTCTGTGTCTATGCCTTTGTCCGTGTGTCTCTGTACCTGTGTCTCCGTCTCTGTGTGACGGTCTCTGTGTCTCTGCCTCTGTGTCTCGGTCTCTGTGTCTCGGTCTCTATGTCTCTGTATCTCTGTATCTCTGTCTCTGTGTCTCTGTCTCTGTCTCTGTGTGTGTGTCTCTGTGTCTGTCCCTGTGTGTGTGTCTCTGTCTCTGAGTCTCTGTCTCTGTGTCTCTCTCTCTGTCTCTGTCTCTATCTCTGTCTCTGTCTCTGTCTCTGTTTCTCCTTCTCTGTGTCTCTGTTTCTGTGTCTCTGTCCCTGTGTCTCCGTCTCTGTGTCTCTCTGTCTCTCCGTGTCTCTGTCGGCGTTATCTGTCTCTGTGTCTCTGTCTCAGCGTCTCTGTCCATGTGTGTCCGTCTCGGTGTCTCTGTCTCTCTCTCTCTCTGTGTCCCTGTCTCGGTGTCCGTGTCACTGTGTCTCCACCTCTGTGTCACTGTCTCTGTGTCTCTGTCTCCGTGTCTCCGTCTCGGTGTATCTGTATCTGTGTCTCCGTCCCTGTGTCTCTGTCTCTGTCTCTGTGTCTCTGTCTCTGTGTATCTGTCTCTGTGTCTCTGTCCCTGTGGCTCTGACTCTGTGTATCTGTCTCTGCGTCTCTGTCCCTGTGTCTCCACCTGTGTGTCACTGTCTCTGTGTCTCCGTCCCCGTGTCTCCGTCTCTGTGTATCTGCCTCTGTGTCCCTGTCTCTGTCTCTGTCTCTGTTTCTCCTTCTCTGTGTCTCTGTCTCTGTGTCTCTGTCCCTGTGTCTCTGTCTCTGTGTCTCTGTCTCTATGTCTCTGTCTCTGTCTCCGTTTCTCTTTCTCTGTGTCTCTGTCTCTGTGTCTCTGTCCCTGTGTCTCCGTCTTCGTGTCTCTGTCCCTGTGTCTCCGTCTCTGAGTCACTGTGTCTATGTCTGTGTCTCTGTGTCTCTGTGTCTGTGTCTCTGTCTCTGTCTCTGTCTCTGTCTCTGTCTCTGTGTCTCTGTCTCTGTGTCTCTGTCTCTGTGTCTCTGTCCCTGTGTCTCTGTCTCTGTCTCTGTCTCTGTGTCTCTGTCTCTGAGTCTCTGTCTGTATGTACCAGTGTCTGTGTATCTGTCCCGATGTCTCTGTCTCTGTGTCTCTGTCCCTGTGGCTCTGTCTCTGTGTATCTGTCTCTCTGTCTCTATGTCTCTGTGTCTCTGCCTCCGTGTCTCTGTCTCTCTGTCTCTGCCGCTCTCTCTCTCTGTGTCTCTTACTCTGTGTCCCTGTCTCTGTGTCTATGCCTCTGTCCGTGTGTCTCTGTACCTGTGTCTCCGTCTCTGTGTGTCGGTCTCTGTGTCTCTGCCTCTGTGTCTCGGTCTCTGTGTCTCGGTCTCTATGTCTCTGTATCTCTGTATCTCTGTCTCTGTGTCTCTCTCTCTGTCTCTGTCTCTATCTCTGTCTCTGTCTCTGTCTCTGTTTCTCCTTCTCTGTGTCTCTGTTTCTGTGTCTCTGTCCCTGTGTCTCCGTCTCTGTGTCTCTCTGTCTCTCCGTGTCTCTGTCGGCGTTATCTGTCTCTGTGTCTCTGTCTCAGCGTCTCTGTCCATGTGTGTCCGTCTCTGTGTCTCTGTCTCTCTCTCTCTCTGTGTCCCTGTCTCCGTGTCTCTGCCTCCGTGTCTCTGTCTCTGTGTCTCTGTCTCTGTGTCTCTGTCTCTGTCTCTCTGTCTCTGTCTCTCTGTCTCTGTGTCTCTGTCTCTGTGTCTCTGTCTCTGTGTCTCTGTCTCTGTGTCTCTGTCTCTGTGTGTCTGTCTCTGTGTCTCTGTCTCTGTGTCTCTGTCTCTGTCTCTCTGTCTCTGTCTGTCTGTCTCTATGTCTCTGTGTCTCTGCCTCCGTGTCTCTGTCGCTCTCTCTCTCTGTGTCTCTTACTCTGTGTCCCTGTCTCTGTGTCTATGCCTCTGTCCGTGTGTCTCTGTACCTGTGTCTCCGTCTCTGTGTGTCGGTCTCTGTGTCTCTGCCTCTGTGTCTCGGTCTCTGTGTCTCGGTCTCTATGTCTCTGTATCTCTGTATCTCTGTCTCTGTGTCTCTGTCTCTGTCTCTGTGTGTGTGTCTCTGTGTCTGTCCCTGTGTGTGTGTCTCTGTCTCTGAGTCTCTGTCTCTGTGTCTCTCTCTCTGTCTCTGTCTCTATCTCTGTCTCTGTCTCTGTCTCTGTTTCTCCTTCTCTGTGTCTCTGTTTCTGTGTCTCTGTCCCTGTGTCTCCGTCTCTGTGTCTCTCTGTCTCTCCGTGTCTCTGTCGACGTTATCTGTCTCTGTGTCTCTGTCTCAGCGTCTCTGTCCATGTGTGTCCGTCTCTGTGTCTCTGTCTCTCTCTCTCTCTGTGTCCCTGTCTCCGTGTCTCTGCCTCCGTGTCTCTGTCTCTGTGTCTCTGTCTCCGTCCCCTTGTCTCTGTCTCTGTGTCTGTGTCTCTGTGTCTCCGTCTCTCTGCCTCTGTCTCTGTCTCTGAGTCTCTGTCTCGGTGTCTCTGTCTCTATGTCTCCTTCTCTGTCTCTGTTTCTCATTCTCTGTCTCTGTCTCTGTGTCTATGCCCCTGTGTCTCTGTATCTCTGTCTCTGTGTCTCTGTCGCTGTGTCTCTGTCTCTGTGTCTCTGTCTTGTGTCTCTGCCTCTGTGTCTCCGTCTCTGTGTCACTGTCTCTATGCCTGTGTCTCTGTGTCTCTGTGTCTGTGTCTCTGTCACCGTCTCTGTGCCTCTGTTTCTATGTCTCTGTCTCTGTGTCTCTGTCTCTGTGTATCTGTCTCTGTGTCTCTGTCTCTGTGCCTCTGTCTCTGTGTAACTGTCTCTATGCCTGTGTCTCTGTGTCTCTGTGTCTGTGTCTCTGTCACCGTCTCTGTGCCTCTGTTTCTATGTCTCTGTCTCTGTGTCTCTGTCTCTCTGTCCCTGTCTCTGTGTCTCTGTCACTCTGTCTCTGTCTCTGTGTCTCTGTCTCTGTGTCTCTGTCTCTGTATCTCTGTCTCTGTGTCTCTGTCTCTGTGTCTCTGTCTCTGTGTCTCTGTCTCTGTGTCTCTGTCTCTGTGTCTCTGTATCTGTGTCTCTGTCTCTGTGTCTCTGTCTCTGTGTCTCTGTGTCTCTGTCTCTGTCTCTGTCTCTGTTTCTGTCTCTGTCTCTGTCTCTATCGTTGTCTCTGTCTGTATGTCTCTGTATCTCTGTCTCTGTGTCTCTGTCTCTGCGCCGCTGTCACTACGTCTCTGTGTCTCTGTCTCTGCGCCCCTGTCTCTACGTCTCTGTCCCTGTGTCTCCGTCTCTGTGCCTCTGCCTCGGTGTCTCCGTCTCTGTGTTTCTGTCTCTGTGTCTCTGTCTCTGTGCCTCTGTCTCCTTCTCTGTGTCTCTGTCTCTGTGTCCCTGTCGCTGTGTCTCTGTCTCTGAGGCTTTGCCTCTATGTCCCTGTCTCTGTATCTCTGTCTCTATGTCTCTGTCTCTGTGTCTCTGTCTCTGTGTCTCTGTCCCTGTGTCTCTGTCTCTTTGTCTCTGTCTCTGTGTCTCTGCCTCTGTGCCTCCGTCTCTGTGTTTCTGTCTCTGTGTCTCTGTCTCTGTGCCTCTGCCTCCGTCTCTGTGTCTCTGTGTCTCTGTCTCTGTGCCTCTGCCTCCGTCTCTGTGTCTCTGTCTCTGTGTCTCTGTCTCTGTGTCTCTGTCTCTGTGTCTCTGTCTCTGTGTCTCTGTCTCTGTGTCTCTGTCTCTGTGTCTCTGTCTCTGTGTCTCTGTCTCTGTGTCTCTGTCTCTGTGTCTCTGTCTCTGTGTCTCTGTCTCTGTGTCTCTGTCTCTGTTTCTCCTTCTCTGTGTCTCTGTTTCTGTGTCTCTGTCCCTGTGTCTCCGTCTCTGTGTCTCTCTGTCTCTCCGTGTCTCTGTCGGCGTTATCTGTCTCTGTGTCTCTGTCTCAGCGTCTCTGTCCATGTGTGTCCGTCTCGGTGTCTGTGTCTCTCTCTCTCTCTGTGTCCCTGTCTCGGTGTCCGTGTCACTGTGTCTCCACCTCTGTGTCACTGTCTCTGTGTCTCTGTCTCCGTGTCTCCGTCTCGGTGTATCTGTATCTGTGTCTCCGTCCCTGTGTCTCTGTCTCTGTCTCTGTGTCTCTGTCTCTGTGTATCTGTCTCTGTGTCTCTGTCCCTGTGGCTCTGACTCTGTGTATCTGTCTCTGCGTCTCTGTCCCTGTGTCTCTGCATCTGAATCTCTGTATCTTTGTCCCTGTCTCTGTGTCTCTGTCCCTGTGTCTGCGTCTTTGTGTCTCTGTCTCTGTCTGTGTGTGTGCGTCTTTTTCTCTGTCCCTGTGTGTGTATCTCTCTCTCTGTGTCTCTGTCTCGGTGTCTCTGTCCCTGTGTCTCCACCTGTGTGTCACTGTCTCTGTGTCTCCGTCCCCGTGTCTCCGTCTCTGTGTATCAGCCTCTGTGTCCCTGTCTCTGTCTCTGTCTCTGTTTCTCCTTCTCTGTGTCTCTGTCTCTGTGTCTCTGTCCCTGTGTCTCTGTCTCTGTGTCTCTGTCTCTATGTCTCTGTCTCTGTCTCCGTTTCTCTTTCTCTGTGTCTCTGTCTCTGTGTCTCTGTCCCTGTGTCTCCGTCTTCGTGTCTCTGTCCCTGTGTCTCCGTCTCTGAGTCACTGTGTCTATGTCTGTGTCTCTGTGTCTCTGTGTCTGTGTCTCTGTCTCTGTCTCTGTCTCTGTCTCTGTGTCTCTGTCTCTGTGTCTCTGTCTCTGTGTCTCTGTCCCTGTGTCTCTGTCTCTGTCTCTGTCTCTGTGTCTCTGTCTCTGAGTCTCTGTCTGTACGTCCCAGTGTCTGTGTATCTGTCCCGATGTCTCTGTCTCTGTGTCTCTGTCCCTGTGGCTCTGTCTCTGTGTATCTGTCTCTCTGTCTCTATGTCTCTGTGTCTCTGCCTCCGTGTCTCTGTCTCTCTGTCTCTGCCGCTCTCTCTCTCTGTGTCTCTTACTCTGTGTCCCTGTCTCTGTGTCTATGCCTCTGTCCGTGTGTCTCTGTACCTGTGTCTCCGTCTCTGTGTGTCGGTCTCTGTGTCTCTGCCTCTGTGTCTCGGTCTCTGTGTCTCGGTCTCTATGTCTCTGTATCTCTGTATCTCTGTCTCTGTGTCTCTCTCTCTGTCTCTGTCTCTATCTCTGTCTCTGTCTCTGTCTCTGTTTCTCCTTCTCTGTGTCTCTGTTTCTGTGTCTCTGTCCCTGTGTCTCCGTCTCTGTGTCTCTCTGTCTCTCCGTGTCTCTGTCGGCGTTATCTGTCTCTGTGTCTCTGTCTCAGCGTCTCTGTCCATGTGTGTCCGTCTCTGTGTCTCTGTCTCTCTCTCTCTCTGTGTCCCTGTCTCCGTGTCTCTGCCTCCGTGTCTCTGTCTCTGTGTCTCTGTCTCTGTGTCTCTGTCTCTGTCTCTCTGTCTCTGTCTCTCTGTCTCTGTGTCTCTGTCTCTGTGTCTCTGTCTCTGTGTCTCTGTCTCTGTGTCTCTGTCTCTGTGTCTCTGTCTCTGTGTCTCTGTCTCTGTGTGTCTGTCTCTGTGTCTCTGTCTCTGTGTCTCTGTCTCTGTCTCTCTGTCTCTGTCTCTCTGTCTCTATGTCTCTGTGTCTCTGCCTCCGTGTCTCTGTCTCTCTGTCTCTGTCGCTCTCTCTCTCTGTGTCTCTTACTCTGTGTCCCTGTCTCTGTGTCTATGCCTCTGTCCGTGTGTCTCTGTACCTGTGTCTCCGTCTCTGTGTGTCGGTCTCTGTGTCTCTGCCTCTGTGTCTCGGTCTCTGTGTCTCGGTCTCTATGTCTCTGTATCTCTGTATCTCTGTCTCTGTGTCTCTGTCTCTGTCTCTGTGTGTGTGTCTCTGTGTCTGTCCCTGTGTGTGTGTCTCTGTCTCTGAGTCTCTGTCTCTGTGTCTCTCTCTCTGTCTCTGTCTCTATCTCTGTCTCTGTCTCTGTCTCTGTTTCTCCTTCTCTGTGTCTCTGTTTCTGTGTCTCTGTCCCTGTGTCTCCGTCTCTGTGTCTCTCTGTCTCTCCGTGTCTCTGTCGACGTTATCTGTCTCTGTGTCTCTGTCTCAGCGTCTCTGTCCATGTGTGTCCGTCTCTGTGTCTCTGTCTCTCTCTCTCTCTGTGTCCCTGTCTCCGTGCCTCTGCCTCCGTGTCTCTGTCTCTGTGTCTCTGTCTCCGTCCCCTTGTCTCTGTCTCTGTGTCTGTGTCTCTGTGTCTCCGTCTCTGTGCCTCTGTCTCTGTCTCTGAGTCTCTGTCTCGGTGTCTCTGTCTCTATGTCTCCTTCTCTGTCTCTGTTTCTCATTCTCTGTCTCTGTCTCTGTGTCTATGCCCCTGTGTCTCTGTATCTCTGTCTCTGTGTCTCTGTCTCTGTGTCTCTGTCTCTGTGTCTCTGTCTTGTGTCTCTGCCTCTGTGTCTCCGTCTCTGTGTCACTGTCTCTATGCCTGTGTCTCTGTGTCTCTGTGTCTGTGTCTCTGTCACCGTCTCTGTGCCTCTGTTTCTATGTCTCTGTCTCTGTGTCTCTGTCTCTGTGTATCTGTCTCTGTGTCTCTGTCTCTGTGCCTCTGTCTCTGTGTAACTGTCCCTGTGTCTCAGTCTCTGTGTCTCTGTCTCTATGTCTCTGTCTCTGTCTCCGTTTCTCTGTCTCTGTGTCTCTGTCTCTGTGTCTCTGTCTCGGTGTCTCTGTCCCTATGTCTCTGTCTCTGTCTCTGTTTCTCATTCTCTGTCTCTGTCTCTGTGTCTATGGCCCTGTGTCTCTGTATCTCTGTCTCTGTGTCTCTGTCTCTGTGTCTCTGTCTCTGTGTCTCTGTCTTGTGTCTCTGTCTCTGTGTCTCCGTCTCTGTGTCACTGTCTCTATGCCTGTGTCTCTGTGTCTCTGTGTCTGTGTCTCTGTCACCGTCTCTGTGCCTCTGTTTCTATGTCTCTGTCTCTGTGTCTCTGTCTCTCTGTCCCTGTCTCTGTGTCTCTGTCACTCTGTCTCTGTCTCTGTGTCTCTGTCTCTGTGTCTCTGTCTCTGTATCTCTGTCTCTGTGTCTCTGTCTCTGTATCTCTGTCTCTGTGTCTCTGTCTCTGTGTCTCTGTCTCTGTGTCTCTGTATCTGTGTCTCTGTCTCTGTGTCTCTGTCTCTGTGTCTCTGTGTCTCTGTCTCTGTCTCTGTCTCTGTCTCTGTTTCTGTCTCTGTCTCTGTCTCTATCGTTGTCTCTGTCTGTATGTCTCTGTATCTCTGTCTCTGTGTCTCTGTCTCTGCGCCGCTGTCACTACGTCTCTGTGTCTCTGTCTCTGCGCCCCTGTCTCTACGTCTCTGTCCCTGTGTCTCCGTCTCTGTGCCTCTGCCTCGGTGTCTCCGTCTCTGTGTTTCTGTCTCTGTGTCTCTGTCTCTGTGCCTCTGTCTCCTTCTCTGTGTCTCTGTCTCTGTGTCCCTGTCGCTTTGTCTCTGTCTCTGAGGCTTTGCCTCTATGTCCCTGTCTCTGTATCTCTGTCTCTATGTCTCTGTCTCTGTGTCTCTGTCTCTGTGTCTCTGTCCCTGTGTCTCTGTCTCTTTGTCTCTGTCTCTGTGTCTCTGCCTCTGTGCCTCCGTCTCTGTGTTTCTGTCTCTGTGTCTCTGTCTCTGTGCCTCTGCCTCTGTGTCTCTGTCTCTGTGTCTCTGTCTCTGTGTCTCTGTCTCTGTGTCTCTGTCTCTGTGTCTCTGTCTCTGTGTCTCTGTCTCTGTGTCTCTGTCTCTGTGTCTCTGTCTCTGTGTCTGTGTCTCTGTGTCTCTGTCTCTGTGTCTCTGTCTCTGTGTCTCTGTCTCTGTGTCTCTGTCTCTGTGTCTCTGTCTCTGTGTCTCTGTCTCTGTGTCTCTGTCTCTGTGTCTCTGTCTCTGTGTCTCTGTCTCTGTGTCTCTGTCTCTGTGTCTCTGTCTCTGTGTCTCTGTCTCTGTGTCTCTGTCTCTGTGTCTCTGTCTCTGTGTCTCTGTCTCTGTGTCTCTGTCTCTGTGTCTCTGTCTCTGTGTCTCTGTCTCTGTGTCTCTGTCTCTGTGTCTCTGTCTCTGTGTCTCTGTCTCTGTGTCTCTGTCTCTGTGTCTCTGTCTCTGTGTCTCTGTCTCTGTGTCTCTGTCCCTTTCTTTGTGTCTCTGTGTCTCTGTCTCTGTGTCTCTGTCTCTGTGTCTCTGTCTCTGTGTCTCTGTCTCTGTGTGTCTGTCTCTGTGTCTCTGTCTCTGTGTCTCTGTCTCTGTTTCTCTGTCTCTGTGTCTCTGTCTCTGTGTCTCTGTCTCTGTGTCTCTGTCTCTGTGTCTCTGTCTCTGTGTCTCTGTCTCTGTGTCTCTGTCTCTGTGTCTCTTTCTCTGTGTCTCTCTCTCTGTGTTTCTGTCTCTGTGTCTCTGTCTCGGTGTCTCTGTCTCTGTGTCTCTGTCTCTGTCTCTGTCTCTGTGTCTCTGTCTCTGTGTCGTTGTCTCTATGTCCCTGTCTCTGTGTCTCTGTCTGTACGTCTCTGTATCTCTGTCTCTGTGTCCCTGTCTCTGCGCCCCTGTCTCTACGTCTCTGTGTCTCTGTCTCTGCGCCCCTGTCTCTACGTCTCTGTCCCTGTGTCTCCTTCTCTGTGTCTCTGTCTCTGTGTCTATGTCTCTTTGTCTCTGTCCCTGTGTCACAGTCCCTGTGTCTCCGTCTCTGTGTCTCTGTCTCTGTGTCTCTGTCTCTGTGTCTGTGTCCCTGTGTCTCTGTCTCTGTGTCTCTGTCTCTGTGCCTCTGTCTCTGTGTCTCTGCCTCTGTGTCTCTGTCTCTGTGTCTCTGTCTCTGTGTCTCTGTCTCTGTGTCTCTGTCTCTGTGTCTCTGTCTCTGTCTCTGTTTCTCTTTCTCTGTGTCTCTGTGTATCTGTCTCTGTGTCTCTGCCTCTGTGCCTCTGTCTCTGTGCCCCTGTCTCTACGCCTTTGTCTCTGTGTCTCTGTCTCTGTCTCTGTCTCTGTCTCTGTCTCTGTCTCTGTCGCTGTCTCTGTCACTGTCTCTGTGTCTCTGTCTCTGTGTCTCTGTCTCTGAGTCTCTGTCACTGTCTCTGTGTCTCTGTCTCTGTGTCTCTGTCTCTGAGTCTCTGTCTCTGTGTCCCTGTCTCTGTGCCTCTGTCCCTGTGTCTCCGTCTCTGTGTCTCTGTCTCCGTCTCTGTGTCTCTGTCTCCGTCTCTGTGCCTCTGCCTCGGTGTCTCCGTTTCTGTGTTTCTGTCTCTGTGTCTCTGTCTCTGTGCCTCTGCCTCCGTCTCTGTGTCTCTGTCTCTGTGTCTCTGTCTCTGTGTCCCTATCACTGTGTCTCTGTCCCTGCGTCTCCGTCTCTGTGTCTCTGTCTCCGTCTCTGTGCCTCTGCCTCTGTGTCCCCGTCTCTGCGTCTCTGTCTCTGTGTCTCTGTCTCTGAGGCTTTGCCTCTATGTCCCTGTCTCTGTATCTCTGTCTCTATGTATCTGTCCCTGTGTCTATGTCTCTGTGTCTCTGTCTCTGTGTCTCTGTCTCTGTGTCTCTGTCTCTGTCTCTGTTTATCTTTCTCTGTGTCTCTGTGTCTCTGTCTCTATGTCTCTGCCTCTGTGTCTCTGTATCTCCGTCTCTTTGTCTCTGTCTCTGTGTCTCTGCCTCTGTGTCTCCGTCTCTGTGTCTCTGTCTCTGTGTCTCTGTCCCTGTGTCTCTGTATCTGTGTCTCTGTCTCTGTGTCTCTGTCTCTGTGTCTCTGTGTCTCTGTGTCTCTGTCTCTGTCTCTGTCTCCGTCTCTGTCTCTGTCTCTGTCTCTATCGCTGTCTCTGTCACTGTCTCTGTGTCTCTGTCTCTGTGTCTCTGTCTCTGAGTCTCTGTCTCTGTGTCCCTGTCTCTGTGTCTCTGTCCCTGTGTCTCCGTCTCTGTGCCTCTGTCTCCGTCTCTGTGCCTCTGTCTCCGTCTCTGTGCCTCTGCCTCTGTGTCTCCGTCTCTGTGTTTCTGTCTCTGTGTCTCTGTCTCTGTGCCTCTGTCTCCGTCTCTGTGTCTCTGTCTCTGTGTCCCTGTCGCTGTGTCTCTGTCTCTGAGGCTTTGCCTCTATGTCCCTGTCTCTGTATCTCTGTCTGTATGTCTCTGTCTCTGTGTCTCTGTCTCTGTGTCTCTGTCCCTGTGTCTCTGTCCCTGTGTCTCTGTCTCTGTGTCTCTGTCTCTGTGTCTCTGTCCCTGTGTCTCTGTCTATTTGTCTCTGTCTCTATGTCTCTGTCTCTGTCTCTGTCTCTGTTTCTCTTTCTCTGTGTCTCTGTGTCTCTGTCTCTGTGTCTCTGCCTCTGTGTCTCTGTATCTCTGTCTCTTTGTCTCTGTCTCTGTGTCTCTGCCTCTGTGCCTCCGTCTCTGTGTTTCTGTCTCTGTGTCTCTGTCTCTGTGCCTCTGCCTCCGTCTCTGTGTGTCTGTCTCTGTATCTCTGTCTCTGTGTCTCTGTCTCGGTGTCTCTGTCTCTGTGTCTCTGTCTCTGTGTTTCTGTCTCTGTGTCTCTGTCTCTGTGTCTCTGTCTCTGTGTCTCTGTATCTGTGTCTCTGTGTCTGTGTCTCTGTCTCTGTGCCTCTGTCTCTGTGCCCCTGTCTCTACGCCTTTGTCTCTGTGTCTCTGTCTCTGTGTCTCTGTATCTGTGTCTCTGTCTCTGTGCCTCTGTCTCTGTGTCTCTGTGTCTCTGTATCTGTCTCTGTCTCTGTCTCTGTCTCTGTCTCTGTATCTGTCTCTGTCTCTGTCTCTGTCTCTGTCTCTGTCTCTGTCTCTGTCGCTGTCTCTGTCACTGTCTCTGTGTCTCTGTCTCTGTGTCTCTGTCTCTGAGTCTCTGTCTCTGTGTCCCTGTCTCTGTGCCTCTGTCTCTGTGTCTCTGTCTCTGTGTCCCTATCCCTGTGTCTCTGTCCCTGTGTCTCCGTCTCCGTGTCTCTGTGTCTCTGTCTCTATGTCTCTGCCTCTGTGTCTCCGTATCTCCGTCTCTTTGTCTCTGTCTCTGTGTCTCTGCCTCTGTGTCTCCGTCTCTGTGTCTCTGTCTCTGTGTCCCTGTCTCTGTGTCTCTGTCTCTGTGTCTCTGTCTCTGTGTCTCTGTCCCTGTGTCTCCGTCTCTGTGTCTCTCTGTCTCTCCGTGTCTCTGTCGGCGTTATCTGTCTCTGTGTCTCTGTCTCAGCGTCTCTGTCCATGTGTGTCCGTCTCTGTGTCTCTGTCTCTCTCTCTCTCTGTGTCCCTGTCTCCGTGTCTCTGCCTCCGTGTCTCTGTCTCTGTGTCTCTGTCTCTGTGTCTCTGTCTCTGTCTCTCTGTCTCTGTCTCTCTGTCTCTGTGTCTCTGTCTCTGTGTCTCTGTCTCTGTGTCTCTGTCTCTGTGTCTCTGTCTCTGTGTCTCTGTCTCTGTGTCTCTGTCTCTGTGTGTCTGTCTCTGTCTCTGTGTGTCTGTCTCTGTGTCTCTGTCTCTGTGTCTCTGTCTCTGTCTCTCTGTCTCTCTCTGTCTGTCTCTATGTCTCTGTGTCTCTGCCTCCGTGTCTCTGTCGCTCTCTCTCTCTGTGTCTCTTACTCTGTGTCCCTGTCTCTGTGTCTATGCCTCTGTCCGTGTGTCTCTGTACCTGTGTCTCCGTCTCTGTGTGTCGGTCTCTGTGTCTCTGCCTCTGTGTCTCGGTCTCTGTGTCTCGGTCTCTATGTCTCTGTATCTCTGTATCTCTGTCTCTGTGTCTCTGTCTCTGTCTCTGTGTGTGTGTCTCTGTGTCTGTCCCTGTGTGTGTGTCTCTGTCTCTGAGTCTCTGTCTCTGTGTCTCTCTCTCTGTCTCTGTCTCTATCTCTGTCTCTGTCTCTGTCTCTGTTTCTCCTTCTCTGTGTCTCTGTTTCTGTGTCTCTGTCCCTGTGTCTCCGTCTCTGTGTCTCTCTGTCTCTCCGTGTCTCTGTCGACGTTATCTGTCTCTGTGTCTCTGTCTCAGCGTCTCTGTCCATGTGTGTCCGTCTCTGTGTCTCTGTCTCTCTCTCTCTCTGTGTCCCTGTCTCCGTGTCTCTGCCTCCGTGTCTCTGTCTCTGTGTCTCTGTCTCCGTCCCCTTGTCTCTGTCTCTGTGTCTGTGTCTCTGTGTCTCCGTCTCTGTGCCTCTGTCTCTGTCTCTGAGTCTCTGTCTCGGTGTCTTTGTCTCTATGTCTCCTTCTCTGTCTCTGTTTCTCATTCTCTGTCTCTGTCTCTGTGTCTATGCCCCTGTGTCTCTGTATCTCTGTCTCTGTGTCCCTGTCTCTGTATCTCTGTCTCTATGTCTCTGTCTCTGTGTCTCTGTCTCTGTGTCTCTGTCCCTGTGTCTCTGTCTCTTTGTCTCTGTCTCTGTGTCTCTGCCTCTGTGCCTCCGTCTCTGTGTTTCTGTCTCTGTGTCTCTGTCTCTGTGCCTCTGCCTCCGTCTCTGTGTCTCTGTCTCTGTGTCTCTGTCTCTGTGTCTCTGTCTCTGTGTCTCTGTCTCTGTGTCTCTGTCTCTGTGTCTCTGTCTCTGTGTCTCTGTCTCTGTTTCTCCTTCTCTGTGTCTCTGTTTCTGTGTCTCTGTCCCTGTGTCTCCGTCTCTGTGTCTCTCTGTCTCTCCGTGTCTCTGTCGGCGTTATCTGTCTCTGTGTCTCTGTCTCAGCGTCTCTGTCCATGTGTGTCCGTCTCGGTGTCTCTGTCTCTCTCTCTCTCTGTGTCCCTGTCTCGGTGTCCGTGTCACTGTGTCTCCACCTCTGTGTCACTGTCTCTGTGTCTCTGTCTCCGTGTCTCCGTCTCGGTGTATCTGTATCTGTGTCTCCGTCCCTGTGTCTCTGTCTCTGTCTCTGTGTCTCTGTCTCTGTGTATCTGTCTCTGTGTCTCTGTCCCTGTGGCTCTGACTCTGTGTATCTGTCTCTGCGTCTCTGTCCCTGTGTCTCTGCATCTGAACCTCTGTATCTTTGTCCCTGTCTCTGTGTCTCTGTCCCTGTGTCTGCGTCTTTGTGTCTCTGTCTCTGTCTGTGTGTGTGCGTCTTTTTCTCTGTCCCTGTGTGTGTATCTCTCTCTCTGTGTCTCTGTCTCGGTGTCTCTGTCCCTGTGTCTCCACCTGTGTGTCACTGTCTCTGTGTCTCCGTCCCCGTGTCTCCGTCTCTGTGTATCTGCCTCTGTGTTCCTGTCTCTGTCTCTGTCTCTGTTTCTCCTTCTCTGTGTCTCTGTCTCTGTGTCTCTGTCCCTGTGTCTCTGTCTCTGTGTCTCTGTCTCTATGTCTCTGTCTCTGTCTCCGTTTCTCTTTCTCTGTGTCTCTGTCTCTGTGTCTCTGTCCCTGTGTCTCCGTCTTCGTGTCTCTGTCCCTGTGTCTCCGTCTCTGAGTCACTGTGTCTATGTCTGTGTCTCTGTGTCTCTGTGTCTGTGTCTCTGTCTCTGTCTCTGTCTCTGTCTCTGTGTCTCTGTCTCTGTGTCTCTGTCTCTGTGTCTCTGTCCCTGTGTCTCTGTCTCTGTCTCTGTCTCTGTGTCTCTGTCTCTGAGTCTCTGTCTGTATGTCCCAGTGTCTGTGTATCTGTAACGATGTCTCTGTCTCTGTGTCTCTGTCCCTGTGGCTCTGTCTCTGTGTATCTGTCTCTCTGTCTCTATGTCTCTGTGTCTCTGCCTCCGTGTCTCTGTCTCTCTGTCTCTGCCGCTCTCTCTCTCTGTGTCTCTTACTCTGTGTCCCTGTCTCTGTGTCTATGCCTCTGTCCGTGTGTCTCTGTACCTGTGTCTCCGTCTCTGTGTGTCGGTCTCTGTGTCTCTGCCTCTGTGTCTCGGTCTCTGTGTCTCGGTCTCTATGTCTCTGTATCTCTGTATCTCTGTCTCTGTGTCTCTCTCTCTGTCTCTGTGTGTGTGTCTCTGTGTCTGTCCCTGTGTGTGTGTCTCTGTCTCTGAGTCTCTGTCTCTGTGTCTCTCTCTCTGTCTCTGTCTCTATCTCTGTCTCTGTCTCTGTCTCTGTTTCTCCTTCTCTGTGTCTCTGTTTCTGTGTCTCTGTCCCTGTGTCTCCGTCTCTGTGTCTCTCTGTCTCTCCGTGTCTCTGTCGACGTTATCTGTCTCTGTGTCTCTGTCTCAGCGTCTCTGTCCATGTGTGTCCGTCTCTGTGTCTCTGTCTCTCTCTCTCTCTGTGTCCCTGTCTCCGTGTCTCTGCCTCCGTGTCTCTGTCTCTGTGTCTCTGTCTCCGTCCCCTTGTCTCTGTCTCTGTGTCTGTGTCTCTGTGTCTCCGTCTCTGTGCCTCTGTCTCTGTCTCTGAGTCTGTGTCTCGGTGTCTCTGTCTCTATGTCTCCTTCTCTGTCTCTGTTTCTCATTCTCTGTCTCTGTCTCTGTGTCTATGCCCCTGTGTCTCTGTATCTCTGTCTCTGTGTCTCTGTCTCTGTGTCTCTGTCTCTGTGTCTCTGTCTCTGTGTCTCTGTCTTGTGTCTCTGCCTCTGTGTCTCCGTCTCTGTGTCACTGTCTCTATGCCTGTGTCTCTGTGTCTCTGTGTCTGTGTCTCTGTCACCGTCTCTGTGCCTCTGTTTCTATGTCTCTGTCTCTGTGTCTCTGTCTCTGTGTATCTGTCTCTGTGTCTCTGGCTCTGTGCCTCTGTCTCTGTGTAACTGTCCCTGTGTCTCAGTCTCTGTGTCTCTGTCTCTATGTCTCTGTCTCTGTCTCCGTTTCTCTGTCTCTGTGTCTCTGTCTCTGTGTCTCTGTCTCGGTGTCTCTGTCCCTATGTCTCTGTCTCTGTCTCTGTTTCTCATTCTCTGTCTCTGTCTCTGTGTCTATGGCCTTGTGTCTCTGTATCTCTGTCTCTGTGTCTCTGTCTCTGTGTCTCTGTCTCTGTGTCTCTGTCTTGTGTCTCTGTCTCTGTGTCTCCGTCTCTGTGTCACTGTCTCTATGCCTGTGTCTCTGTGTCTCTGTGTCTGTGTCTCTGTCACCGTCTCTGTGCCTCTGTTTCTATGTCTCTGTCTCTGTGTCTCTGTCTCTCTGTCCCTGTCTCTGTGTCTCTGTCACTCTGTCTCTGTCTCTGTGTCTCTGTCTCTGTGTCTCTGTCTCTGTATCTCTGTCTCTGTGTCTCTGTCTCTGTGTCTCTGTCTCTGTGTCTCTGTCTCTGTGTCTCTGTCTCTGTGTCTCTGTATCTGTGTCTCTGTCTCTGTGTCTCTGTCTCTGTGTCTCTGTGTCTCTGTCTCTGTCTCTGTCTCTGTTTCTGTCTCTGTCTCTGTCTCTATCGTTGTCTCTGTCTGTATGTCTCTGTATCTCTGTCTCTGTGTCTCTGTCTCTGCGCCGCTGTCACTACGTCTCTGTGTCTCTGTCTCTGCGCCCCTGTCTCTACGTCTCTGTCCCTGTGTCTCCGTCTCTGTGCCTCTGCCTCGGTGTCTCCGTCTCTGTGTTTCTGTCTCTGTGTCTCTGTCTCTGTGCCTCTGTCTCCTTCTCTGTGTCTCTGTCTCTGTGTCCCTGTCGCTTTGTCTCTGTCTCTGAGGCTTTGCCTCTATGTCCCTGTCTCTGTATCTCTGTCTCTATGTCTCTGTCTCTGTGTCTCTGTCTCTGTGTCTCTGTCCCTGTGTCTCTGTCTCTTTGTCTCTGTCTCTGTGTCTCTGCCTCTGTGCCTCCGTCTCTGTGTTTCTGTCTCTGTGTCTCTGTCTCTGTGCCTCTGCCTCCGTCTCTGTGTCTCTGTCTCTGTGTCTCTGTCTCTGTGTCTCTGTCTCTGTGTCTCTGTCTCTGTGTCTCTGTCTCTGTGTCTCTGTCTCTGTGTCTCTGTCTCTGTGTCTCTGTCTCTGTGTCTCTGTCTCTGTGTCTCTGTCTCTGTGTCTCTGTCTCTGTGTCTCTGTCTCTGTGTCTCTGTCTCTGTGTCTCTGTCTCTGTGTCTCTGTCTCTGTGTCTCTGTCTCTGTGTCTCTGTCTCTGTGTCTCTGTCTCTGTGTCTCTGTCTCTGTGTCTCTGTCTCTGTGTCTCTGTCTCTGTGTCTCTGTCTCTGTGTCTCTGTCTCTGTGTCTCTGTCTCTGTGTCTCTGTCTCTGTGTCTCTGTCTCTGTGTCTCTGTCTCTGTGTCTCTGTCTCTGTGTCTCTGTCTCTGTGTCTCTGTCTCTGTGTCTCTGTCTCTGTGTCTCTGTCTCTGTGTCTCTGTCTCTGTGTCTCTGTCTCTGTGTCTCTGTCTCTGTGTCTCTGTCTCTGTGTCTCTGTCTCTGTGTCTCTGTCTCTGTGTCTCTGTCTCTGTGTCTCTGTCTCTGTGTCTCTGTCTCTGTGTCTCTGTCTCTGTGTCTCTGTCTCTGTGTCTCTGTCTCTGTGTCTCTGTCTCTGTGTCTCTGTCTCTGTGTCTCTGTCTCTGTGTCTCTGTCTCTTTCTTTGTGTCTCTGTGTCTCTGTCTCTGTGTCTCTGTCTCTGTGTCTCTGTCTCTGTGTCTCTGTCTCTGTGTGTCTGTCTCTGTGTCTCTGTCTCTGTGTCTCTGTCTCTGTGTCTCTGTCTCTGTTTCTCTGTCTCTGTGTCTCTGTCTCTGTGTCTCTGTCTCTGTGTCTCTGTCTCTGTGTCTCTGTCTCTGTGTCTCTGTCTCTGTGTCTCTGTCTCTGTGTCTCTTTCTCTGTGTTTCTGTCTCTGTGTCTCTGTCTCGGTGTCTCTGTCTCTGTGTCTCTGTCTCTGTCTCTGTCTCTGTGTCTCTGTCTCTGTGTCGTTGTCTCTATGTCCCTGTCTCTGTGTCTCTGTCTGTACGTCTCTGTATCTCTGTCTCTGTGTCCCTGTCTCTGCGCCCCTGTCTCTACGTCTCTGTGTCTCTGTCTCTGCGCCCCTGTCTCTACGTCTCTGTCCCTGTGTCTCCTTCTCTGTGTCTCTGTCTCTGTGTCTCTGTCTCTGTGTCTCTGTCTCTGTGTCTCTGTCTCTGTGTCTCTGTCTCTGTGTCTCTGTCTCTGTGTCTTTGTCTCTGTGTCTCTGTACCTGTGTCTCTGTCTCCGTGTCTCTGTCTCTGTGTCTCTGTCTCTGTGTCTCTGTCTCTGTCTCTGTGTCTCTGTCTCTGTGTCTCTGTCTCTGTGTCTCTGTCTCTGTGTCTCTGTCTCTGTGTCTCTGTCTCTGTGTCTCTGTCTCTGTGCCTCTGTCTCTGTCTCTGTGTCTCTGTCTCTGTGTCTCTGTCTCTGTGTCTCTGTGTCTCTGTCTCTGTGTCTCTGTCTCTGTGTCTCTGTCTCTGTGTCTCTGTCTCTGTATCTCTGTCTCTGTGTCTCTGTCTCGGTGTCTCTGTCTCTGCGTCTCTGCCTCCGTGTCTCTGTCTCTTTGTCTCTGTCTCCGTCCCTGTGTCTCTGTCTCTGTATCTCTGTCTCTATGTCTCTATATCTCTGTATCTCTGCCTCTGTGTCTCTGTCCCTGTGTCTCTGTCTCTGTCTCTGTCTATGTGTCTCTGTCTCTGAGTCTTTGTCTCTATGTCCCTGTCTTTGTGTCTCTGTCCCTATGTCTCCGTCTCTGTGGCTCTGTCTCTGTGTCTTTGTCACTGTGTCTCTGCCTCCGTGTCTCTGTCTCTGTGTCTCTGTCTCTGTGTTTCTGTCTTTATGTCTCTGTCTCTGAGAATCTGTCTCGGTGTCTCTGTCCCTGTGTCTCTGTCTCTGTGTCACGGTCTCTCTGTCTCTGTCTCTGTGTCTCTGTCACTATGTCTCTGTATTTCTGTATCTCTGCCTCTGTGTCTCTGTCTCTGTGTCTCTGTCTCTGTCTCTGTCTCTGTCTCTGTGTCTCTGTCTCTGAGTCTTTGTCTCTATGTCCCTGTCTCTGTGTCTCTGTCCCTATGTCTCCGTCTCTGTGTCTACGTCTCTGTGGCTCTGTCTCTGTGTCTCTGTCGCAGTGTCTCTGCCTCCGTGTCTCTGTCTCTTTGTCTCTGTCTCTGTGTTTCTGTCTTTATGTCTCTGTCTCTGAGAATCTGTCTCGGTGTCTCTGTCCCTGTGTCTCCTTCTCTGTGTCACGGTCTCTCTGTCTCTGTCTCTGTGTCACTGTCTCCGTCTCTGTGTCTCTGTCTCGGTGTCTCTGTCCGTGTGGCTCCTTCTCTGTGTTACTATCTCTGTGTCTCTGTCGCTGTGTCTCTGTCTCTGTGTCTTTGTCTCTGTGTCTCTGTCCCTGTGTCTCTGTCTCCGTGTCTCTGTCTTCTTGTCTCTGTCTCTGTGTCTCTGTCTCCGTCTCTGTGTCTCTGTCATTGTGTCTCGGTCTCTGTGTCTGCGTCTCTGTGTCCCTGTCTCTGTGTTTCTGTCTCTGTGTTCCTGTCTCTGTGTCTCTGTCTCCGTGTCTCTGTCTCTGTGTCTACTCCTCTGTGTCTCTACCTCCGTGTCTCTGTCTCTGTGTCTCTCTCTCTATGTCTCTGCCACTGAATCTCTGTCTCTGTGTCTCTGTCCCAGTGTCTACGTCTCTGTGGCTCTGTCTCCGTGTCTCTGCCGCCGTGTCTCTGTCACTTTGTCTCTGCCTCCGTCCCTGTGTCTCTGTCTCTGCGTCTCCGTCTCTGTGGCTCTGTCTCTGTGTCTCTGCCTCTGTGTCTCTGTCTCTGTCTCTGTGTCTCTGTGTCTATGTCTCTGTATGTCTGTATCTCTGCCTCTGTGTCTCTGTCTCTGTGTCTTTGCCTCTGTCTCTGTCTCTGTGTCTCTGTCTCTGAGTCTTTGCCTCTATGTCCCTGTCTCTGTATCTCTGTCCCTATGTCGACGTCTCTGTGGCTCTGTCGCTGTGTCTCTGTCTCTGTTTCTGTTTCTGTTTCTCTGTGTCTCTGTCTGTGTGTCTCTGTCTCCGTGTCTCTGTCTCCATGTCCCTGTCTCTGTGTCTCTGTCTCTGTCACTGTCTCTGTCTCTGTTTCTGTTTCTCTTTCTCTGTGTCTCTGTCTCTGTGTCTCTGTCCCTGTGTCTCCGTCTCTGTGTGTCTCTCTCTCTGTGTCTCTGTCGACGTTATCTGTCTCTGTGTCTCTGTCTCTGTGTCTCTCTCTCTCGGTCTCCCTGTCTCCGTGTCTCTGCCTCCGTGTCTCTGTCTCTGTGTCTCTGTCTCCGTCCCTATGTCTCCGTCTCTGTGGCTCTGTCGCTGTGTCTCTGTCTCTGCCTCTGTGTGTGTCTCTGTGTCTGTCCCTGTGTGTGTGTCTCTGTCTCTGTATCTCTGCCTCTGTGTCTCTGTCTCTGTGTCTTTGTCTCTGTCTCTGTCTCTGTGTCTCTGTCTCTGATTCTTTGCCTCCATGTCCCTGTCTCTGTATCTCTGTCCCTATGTCTCCGTCTCTGTGGCTCTGTCGCTGTGTCTCTGTCTCTGCCTCTGTGTGTGTCTCTGTGTCTGTCCCTGGGTGTGTGTCTCTGTCTCTGTGTCTATGTCTCTATATGTCTGTACCTCTGTATCTCTGTCTCTGTGTCTCTGTCTCTGTGTCTCTGCCTCTGTCTCTGTCTCTGTGTCTCTGTGCCTGAGTCTTTTTCTGTATGTCCCTGTCTCTGTGTCTCTATCCGTATGTCTCCGTCTCTGTGTTTCTGTCTCTGTGGCTCTGTCTCTGTGTATCTGTCTCTGTGTCTCTGTCCCTGTGTCTCTGCCTCTGAATCTCTGTATCTGTGTCCGTGTCTCTGTTTCTCTGTCCCTGCGCCTCCGTCTCTGTGTCTCAGTCTATGTCTCCGTGTGTGTGTCTCTGTGTCTGTCCCTGTGTGTGTGTGTCTGTCTCTGTGTTTCCATCTCTGTGTCTCTGTCTCTGTCTCTGTCTCTGTCTCTGTTTCTCTTTCTCTGTGTCTCTGTCTCTGTGTCTCTGTCCCTGTGTCTCCATCTCTGTGTCTCTCTCTCTCTCTCTGTCGATGTTATCTGTCTCTGTGTCTCTGTCTCTGCGTCTCTGTCCATGTGTGTCCGTCTCTGTGTCTCTGTCTCTCTCTCTCTCTGTGTCCCTGTCTCCGTGTCTCTGCCTCCGTGTCTCTGACTCTGTGTCTCTGTCTCCGCGCCTGTGTCTCTGCCTCTGTGTCTGTGTCTCTGTGTCTCCGTCGCTGTGCCTCTGTCTCTGTCTCTGAGTCTGTGTCTCTGTGTCTCTGTCTCTGTGTCTCTGTCTCTGTGTCTCTGTCTCTGTGTCTCTGTCTCTGTGTCTCTGTCTCTGTGTCTCTGTCTCTGTGTCTCTGTCTCTGTGTCTATGTCTCTATATGTCTGTATCTCTGTATCTCTGTCTCTGTGTCTCTGTCTCTGTGTCTCTGCCTCTGTCTCTGTCTCTGTGTCTCTGTGCCTGAGTCTTTTTCTCTATGTCCCTATCTCTGTGTCTCTATCCGTATGTCTCCGTCTCCGTGTTTCTGTCTCTGTGGCTCTGTCTCTGTGTATCTGTCTCTGTTTCTCTGTCCCTGCGTCTCCGTCTCTGTGTCCCAGTCTCTGTCTCTGTGTGTGTGTCTCTGTGTCTGTCCCTGTGTGTGTGTGTCTGTCTCTGTGTCTCCGTCTCTGTGTCTCTGTCTCTGTCTCTGTCTCTGTCTCGGTCTCTGTTTCTCTTTCTCTGTGTCTCTGTCTCTGTGTCTCTGTCCCTGTGTCTCCATCACCGTGTCTCTCTCTCTCTCTGTGTCTCTGTCGATGTTATCTGTCTCTGTGTCTCTGTCTCTGCGTCTCTGTCCATGTGTGTCCGTCTCTGTGTCTCTGTCTCTCTCTCTCTCTGTGTCCCTGTCTCCGTGTCTCTGCCTCCGTGTCTCTGACTCTGTGTCTCTGTCTCCGCCCCTGTGTCTCTGCCTCTGTGTCTGTGTCTCTGTTTCTCCGTCGCTGTGCCTCTGTCTCTGTCTCTGAGTCTGTGTCTCTGTGTCTCTGTCTATGTGTCTCTGTCTCTATGTCTCTGTCTCTGTCTCTATTTCTCTTTCTCTGTGTCTCCGTCTCTGTTTCTCTGCCTCAGTGTCTCTGTATCTCTGTCTCTGTGTCTCTGTCTCTGTCTACGTGTCTCTGTATCTCTGTCTCTGTGTCTCTGTCTCTGTGTCTCCGTCTCTGTGTCTCCGTCTCTGTGTCTCCGTCTCTGTGTCTTAGTCTCAGTGTCTCTCTCTCTCTCTGTGTCTCTGTCGACGTTATCTGTCTCTGTGTCTCTGTCTCTGTGCCTCTGTCTCCGTCTCTGCGTCTCTGCCTCTGTGTCTCTGTCGCTGTGTCTTCGTCTCTGCGTCTCCGTCTCTGTGTCTCTGTCTCTGTGTCTCTGTCTCTGTGTCTCTGTCACTGTGTCTCTGTCTCTGTGTCTCTGTCTCTGTGTCTCTGTTTCTGTGTCTTTGTCTCTATGTCTCTGTCTCTGTGTCTCTGTCTTGTGTCTCTGTCTCTGTGTCTCTGTCTCTGTGTCTCTGTCTCTGTGTCTCTGTCTCTGTGTCTCTGTCTCTGTGTCAATGTCTCTGTGTCTCTGTCTCTGTGTCACTGTCTCTATGCCTGCGTCTCTGTGTCTCTGTGTCTGTGTCTCTGTCATCGTATCTGTGCCTCTGTTTCTATGTCTGTGTCTCTGTGTCTCTGTCTCTGTGTCCCTGCCTCTGTGTCTCTGTCACTCTGTCTCTGTCTCTGTGACTCTGTCTCTGTGTCTCTGTCTCTGTATCTCTGTCTCTGTGTCAATGTCTCTGTGTCTCTGTCTCTGTGTCTCTGTCTCTGTGGCTCTGTCTCTGTGTCTCTGTCTCTGTCTCTGTGTCTCTGTCTCTGTGTCTCTGTCTCTGTGTCTCTGTCTCTGTGTCTCTGTCTCAGTGTCTCTGTCTCTGTGTTTCTGTCTTTATGTCTCTGTCTCTGTGTCCCTGTCTCTGCGCATCTGTCTCTGTGTTTCTGTCTCTGTGTCTCTGGCCCTGTGTCTCCGTCTCTGTATCTCCGTCTCTCTGACTCTGTCTCTGTGTCACTGTCTCTGAATCTCTGTCTCTGTGTCTCTGTGTCTCTGTGTCTCTGTGTCTCCGTCTCTGTGTCTCTGTCTCTGTGTCTCTGTCTCTGTGTCTCTGTCTCTGTGTCTCTGTCTCTATGTCTCTGTATCTCTGTATCTGTGTCTCTGTGTCTCTGTCTCTGTGTTTCTGTCTCTGTGTCTCTGTCTCTGTGTCCCTGTCTCTGTGTCTCTGTCTCTTTGTTTCTGTCTCCGTCCCTGTGTCTCTGTGTCTGTGTCTCCGTCTCTGTGTCTCTGTCTTTGTGTCTCTGTCTCTGTGTCTCTGTCTCTGTGTCTCTGTCTCTGTGTCTCTGTCTCTGTGTCTCTGTCTCTGTGTCTCTGTCTCTGTGTCTCTGTCTCTGTGTCTCTGTCTCTGTGTCTCTGTCTCTGTGTCTCTGTCTCTGTGTCTCTGTCTCTGTGTCTCTGTCTCTGTGTCTCTGTCTCTGTGTCTCTGTCTCTGTGTCTCTGTCTCTGTGTGTCTGTCTCTGTGTCTCTGTCTCTGTGTCTCTGTCTCTGTGTCTCTGTCTCTGTGTCTCTGTCTCTGTGTCTCTGTCTCTGTGTCTCTGTCTCTGTGTTTCTGTCTCTGTGTCTATGTCTCTATATGTCTGTATCTCTGTATCTCTGTCTCTGTGTCTCTGTCTCTGTGTCTCTGCCTCTGTCTCTGTCTCTGTGTCTCTATGCCTGAATCTTTTTCTCTATGTCCCTGTCTCTGTGTCTCTATCCGTATGTCTCCGTCTCTGTGTTTCTGTCTCTGTGTTTCTGTCTCTGTGTCTCTGTCTCTGTGTCTTTGTCTCTGTGTCTCTGTCTCTGTGTCTCTGTCTCTGTGTTTCTGTCTCTGTGTCTATGTCTCTATATGTCTGTATCTCTGTATCTCTGTCTCTGTGTCTCTGTCCCTGCGTCTCCGTCTCTGTGTCCCAGTCTCTGTCTCTGTGTGTGTGTCTCTGTGTCTGTCCCTGTGTGTGTGTGTCTGTCTCTGTGTCTCTGTCTCTGTCTCTGTCTCTGTCTCTGTTTCTCTTTCTCTGTGTCTCTGTCTCTGTGTCTCTGTCCCTGTGTCTCCATCTCCGTGTCTCTCTCTCTCTCTGTGTCTCTGTCGATGTTATCTGTCTCTGTGTCTCTGTCTCTGCGTCTCTGTCCATGTGTGTCCGTCTCAGTGTCTCTGCCTCTCTCTCTCTCTGTGTCCCTGTCTCCGTGTCTCTGCCTCCGTGTCTCTGACTCTGTGTCTCTGTCTCCGCCCCTGTGTCTCTGCCTCTGTGTCTGTGTCTCTGTTTCTCCGTCGCTGTGCCTCTGTCTCTGTCTCTGAGTCTGTGTCTCTGTGTCTCTGTCTATGTGTCTCTGTCTCTGTGTCTCCGTCTCTGTGTCTCCGTCTCTGTGTCTCCGTCTCTGTGTCTCTGTCTCTGGATCTATGTCTCTGTGTCTCTCTCCCTGTGTCACTGTCTCTATGCTTGTGTCTTTGTGTCTCTGTGTCTGTGTCTCTGTCACCGTATCTGTGCCTCTGTTTCTATGTCTCTGTCTCTGTGTCTCTGTCTCTGTGTCTCTGTCTCTGTCTCTGTCTCTGTGTCTCTGTCTCTGTGTCTCTGTCTCTGTGTCTCAGTCACTGTGTCTCTGTCTCTGTGTCTCTGTCTCTGTGTCTCTGTCTCTGTGTCTCTGTCTCTATGTCTCTGTCTCTGTGTCTCTGTCTTGTGTCTCTGTCTCTGTGTCTCTGTCTCTGTGTCTCTGTCTCTGTGTCAATGTCTCTGTGTCTCTGTCTCTGTGTCACTGTCTCTATGCCTGTGTCTCTGTGTCTCTGTGTCTGTGTCTCTGTCATCGTATCTGTGCCTCTGTTTCTATGTCTGTGTCTCTGTGTCTCTGTCTCTGTGTCCCTGTCTCTGTGTCTCTGTCACTCTGTCTCTGTCTCTGTGACTCTGTCTCTGTGTCTCTGTCTCTGTATCTCTGTCTCTGTGTCAATGTCTCTGTGTCTCTGTCTCTGTGTCTCTGTCTCTGTGGCTCTGCCTCTGTGTCTCTGCCTCTGTCTCTGTGTCTCTGTCTCTGTGTCTCTGTCTCTGTGTCTCTGTCTCTGTGTTTCTGTCTTTATGTCTCTGTCTCTGTGTCCCTGTCTCTGCGCATCTGTCTCTGTGTTTCTGTCTCTGTGTCTCTGGCCCTGTGTCTCCGTCTCTGTATCTCCGCCTCTCTGACTCTGTCTCTGTGTCTCTGTGTCAGTGTATGTGCCTCGGTCTCTGTGTCTCCGTCTCTGTGTCTCTGTCTCTGGATCTATGTCTCTGTGTCTCTCTCCCTGTGTCACTGTCTCTATGCCTGTGTCTCTGTGTCTCTGTGTCTGTGTCTCTGTCACCGTATCTGTGCCTCTGTTTCTATGTCTCTGTCTCTGTGTCTCTGTCTCTGTGTCTCTGTCTCTGTCTCTGTGTCTCTGTCTCTGTGTCTCTGTCCCTGTGTCTCCGTCTCTCTGTTTCTGTCTCTGTGTCTCTGACTCTGTGTCTCGGTCTCTGTGTCCCTGTCTCTGTGTCACTGTCTCTGTGTCTCTGTCTCTTTGTCTCTGTCTCTGTGACTCTGTCTCCGTCTCTGTGTCTCTGTCTCTGTGTCTCTGTCTCTGTGTCTCCGTCCCTGTGCCTCTGTCTCTGTCTCTGTGTCTCTGTCTCTGTGTATCTGTCTCTGTGTCTCTCTCTCTGTGTCTCTGTCTCTGTCTATCTGTCCCTGTGTCTCTGTCTCTGTGTCTCTGTCTCTATGTCTCTGTCTCTGTCTCCGTTTCTCTTTCTCTCTGTGTCTGTCTCTGTGTCTCTGTCCCTGTGTCTCCGTCTTCGTGTCTCTGTCCCTGTGTCTCCGTCTCTGTGTCACTGTGTCTATGTCTGTGTCTCTGTGTCTCTGTGTCTGTGTCTCTGTCTCTGTCTCTGTCTCTGTCTCTGTCTCTGTCTCTGTGTCTCTGTCTCTGTGTCTCTGTCTCTGTGTCTCTGTCCCTGTGTCTTTGTACTGTCTCTGTCTCTGTGTCTCTGTCTCTGAGTCTCTGTCTGTATGTCCCAGGGTCTGTGTATCTGTCCCTATGTCTCTGTCTCTGTGTCTCTGTCCCTGTGGCTCTGTCTCTGTGTATCTGTCTCTCTGTCTCTATGTCTCTGTGTCTCTGCCTCCGTGTCTCTGTCTCTGTGTCTCTGTCTCTCTGTCTCTGTCGCTCTCTCTCTCTGTGTCTCTTACTCTGTGTCCCTGTCTCTGTGTCTATGCCTCTGTCCGTGTGTCTCTGTACCTGTGTCTCTGTCTCTGTGTCCCTGTCTCCGTGTCTCTGCCTCCGTGTCTCTGTCTCTGTGTCTCTGTCTCCGTCCCTGTGTCTCTGTCTCTGTGTCTGTGTCTCTGTGTCTCCGTCTCTGTGCCTCTGTCTCTGTCTCTGAGTCTCTGTCTCGGTGTCTCTGTCTCTATGTCTCTGTCTCTGTCTCTGTTTCTCATTCTCTGTCTCTGTCTCTGTGTCTATGGCCCTGTGTCTCTGTATCTCTGTCTCCGTGTCTCTGTCTCTGTGTCTCTGTCTCTGTGTCTCTGTCTTGTGTCTCTGTCTCTGTGTCTCCGTCTCTGTGTCACTGTCTCTATGCCTGTGTCTCTGTGTCTTTGTGTCTGTGTCTCGGTCACCGTCTCTGTACCTCTGTTTCTATGTCTCTGTCTCTGTGTCTCTGTCTCTCTGTCCCTGTCTCTGTGTCTCTGTCACTCTGTCTCTGTCTCTGTGTCTCTGTCTCTGTGTCTCTGTCTCTGTATCTCTGTCTCTGTGTCTCTGTCTCTGTGTCTCTGTCTCTGTGTCTCTGTCTCTGTGTCTCTGTCTCTGTGTCTCTGTATCTGTGTCTCTGTCTCTGTGTCTCTGTCTCTGTGTCTCTGTGTCTCTGTCTCTGTCTCTGTCTCTGTCTCTGTCTCTGTCTCTGTCTCTATCGCTGTCTCTGTCTGTATGTCTTTGTATCTCTGTCTCTGTGTCTCTGTCTCTGCGCCGCTGTCTCTACGTCTCTGTGTCTCTCTCTCTGCGCCCCTGTCTCTACGTCTCTGTCCCTGTGTCTCCGTCTCTGTGCCTCTGCCTCGGTGTCTCCGTCTCTGTGTTTCTGTCTCTGTGTCTCTGTCTCTATGCCTCTGTCTCCTTCTCTGTGTCTCTGTCTCTGTGTCCCTGTCGCTGTGTCTCTCTCTCTGAGGCTTTGCCTCTATGTCCTGTCTCTGTATCTCTGTCTCTATGTCTCTGTCTCTGTGTCTCTGTCTCTGTGTCTCTGTCCCTGTGTCTCTGTCTCTTTGTCTCTGTCTCTGTGTCTCTGCCTCTGTGCCACCGTCTCTGTGTTTCTGTCTCTGTGTCTCTGTCTCTGTGCCTCTGCCTCCGTCTATGTGTCTCTGTCTCTGTGTCTCTGTCTCTGCGTCTCTGTCTCTGTGTCTCTGTCTCTGTGTCTCTGTCTCTGTGTCTCTGTCTCTGTGTCTCTGTCTCTGTGTCTCTGTCTCTGTGTCTCTGTCTCTGTGTCTCTGTCTCTGTGTCTCTGTCTCTGTGTCTCTGTCTCTGTGTCTCTGTCTCTGTCTCTCTGTCTCTGTCTCTCTGTCTCTGTGTCTCTGTCTCTGTGTCTCTGTCTCTGTGTCTCTGTCTCTGTGTCTCTGTCTCTGTGTCTCTGTCTCTGTGTCTCTGTCTCTGTGTCTCTGTCTCTGTGTCTCTGTCTCTGTGTCTCTGTCTCTTTCTTTGTGTCTCTGTGTCTCTGTCTCTGTGTCTCTGTCTCTGTGTCTCTGTCTCTGTGTCTCTGTCTCTGTGTGTCTGTCTCTGTGTCTCTGTCTCTGTGTCTCTGTCTCTGTCTCTCTGTCTCTGTCTCTCTGTCTCTATGTCTCTGTGTCTCTGCCTCCGTGTCTCTGTCTCTCTGTCTCTGTCGCTCTCTCTCTCTGTGTCTCTTACTCTGTGTCCCTGTCTCTGTGTCTATGCCTTTGTCCGTGTGTCTCTGCACCTGTGTCTCCGTCTCTGTGTGACGGTCTCTGTGTCTCTGCCTCTGTGTCTCGGTCTCTGTGTCTCGGTCTCTATGTCTCTGTATCTCTGTATCTCTGTCTCTGTGTCTCTGTCTCTGTCTCTGTGTGTGTGTCTCTGTGTCTGTCCCTGTGTGTGTGTCTCTGTCTCTGAGTCTCTGTCTCTGTGTCTCTCTCTCTGTCTCTGTCTCTATCTCTGTCTCTGTCTCTGTCTCTGTTTCTCCTTCTCTGTGTCTCTGTTTCTGTGTCTCTGTCCCTGTGTCTCCGTCTCTGTGTCTCTCTGTCTCTCCGTGTCTCTGTCGGCGTTATCTGTCTCTGTGTCTCTGTCTCAGCGTCTCTGTCCATGTGTGTCCGTCTCGGTGTCTCTGTCTCTCTCTCTCTCTGTGTCCCTGTCTCGGTGTCCGTGTCACTGTGTCTCCACCTCTGTGTCACTGTCTCTGTGTCTCTGTCTCCGTGTCTCCGTCTCGGTGTATCTGTATCTGTGTCTCCGTCCCTGTGTCTCTGTCTCTGTCTCTGTGTCTCTGTCTCTGTGTATCTGTCTCTGTGTCTCTGTCCCTGTGGCTCTGACTCTGTGTATCTGTCTCTGCGTCTCTGTCCCTGTGTCTCCACCTGTGTGTCACTGTCTCTGTGTCTCCGTCCCCGTGTCTCCGTCTCTGTGTATCTGCCTCTGTGTCCCTGTCTCTGTCTCTGTCTCTGTTTCTCCTTCTCTGTGTCTCTGTCTCTGTGTCTCTGTCCCTGTGTCTCTGTCTCTGTGTCTCTGTCTCTATGTCTCTGTCTCTGTCTCCGTTTCTCTTTCTCTGTGTCTCTGTCTCTGTGTCTCTGTCCCTGTGTCTCCGTCTTCGTGTCTCTGTCCCTGTGTCTCCGTCTCTGAGTCACTGTGTCTATGTCTGTGTCTCTGTGTCTCTGTGTCTGTGTCTCTGTCTCTGTCTCTGTCTCTGTCTCTGTGTCTCTGTCTCTGTGTCTCTGTCTCTGTGTCTCTGTCTCTGTGTCTCTGTCCCTGTGTCTCTGTCTCTGTCTCTGTCTCTGTGTCTCTGTCTCTGAGTCTCTGTCTGTATGTACCAGTGTCTGTGTATCTGTCCCGATGTCTCTGTCTCTGTGTCTCTGTCCCTGTGGCTCCGTCTCTGTGTATCTGTCTCTCTGTCTCTATGTCTCTGTGTCTCTGCCTCCGTGTCTCTGTCTCTCTGTCTCTGCCGCTCTCTCTCTCTGTGTCTCTTACTCTGTGTCCCTGTCTCTGTGTCTATGCCTCTGTCCGTGTGTCTCTGTACCTGTGTCTCCGTCTCTGTGTGTCGGTCTCTGTGTCTCTGCCTCTGTGTCTCGGTCTCTGTGTCTCGGTCTCTATGTCTCTGTATCTCTGTATCTCTGTCTCTGTGTCTCTCTCTCTGTCTCTGTCTCTATCTCTGTCTCTGTCTCTGTCTCTGTTTCTCCTTCTCTGTGTCTCTGTTTCTGTGTCTCTGTCCCTGTGTCTCCGTCTCTGTGTCTCTCTGTCTCTCCGTGTCTCTGTCGGCGTTATCTGTCTCTGTGTCTCTGTCTCAGCGTCTCTGTCCATGTGTGTCCGTCTCTGTGTCTCTGTCTCTCTCTCTCTCTGTGTCCCTGTCTCCGTGTCTCTGCCTCCGTGTCTCTGTCTCTGTGTCTCTGTCTCTGTGTCTCTGTCTCTGTCTCTCTGTCTCTGTCTCTCTGTCTCTGTGTCTCTGTCTCTGTGTCTCTGTCTCTGTGTCTCTGTCTCTGTGTCTCTGTCTCTGTGTGTCTGTCTCTGTGTCTCTGTCTCTGTGTCTCTGTCTCTGTCTCTCTGTCTCTGTCTGTCTGTCTCTATGTCTCTGTGTCTCTGCCTCCGTGTCTCTGTCGCTCTCTCTCTCTGTGTCTCTTACTCTGTGTCCCTGTCTCTGTGTCTATGCCTCTGTCCGTGTGTCTCTGTACCTGTGTCTCCGTCTCTGTGTGTCGGTCTCTGTGTCTCTGCCTCTGTGTCTCGGTCTCTGTGTCTCGGTCTCTATGTCTCTGTATCTCTGTATCTCTGTCTCTGTGTCTCTGTCTCTGTCTCTGTGTGTGTGTCTCTGTGTCTGTCCCTGTGTGTGTGTCTCTGTCTCTGAGTCTCTGTCTCTGTGTCTCTCTCTCTGTCTCTGTCTCTATCTCTGTCTCTGTCTCTGTCTCTGTTTCTCCTTCTCTGTGTCTCTGTTTCTGTGTCTCTGTCCCTGTGTCTCCGTCTCTGTGTCTCTCTGTCTCTCCGTGTCTCTGTCGACGTTATCTGTCTCTGTGTCTCTGTCTCAGCGTCTCTGTCCATGTGTGTCCGTCTCTGTGTCTCTGTCTCTCTCTCTCTCTGTGTCCCTGTCTCCGTGTCTCTGCCTCCGTGTCTCTGTCTCTGTGTCTCTGTCTCCGTCCCCTTGTCTCTGTCTCTGTGTCTGTGTCTCTGTGTCTCCGTCTCTGTGCCTCTGTCTCTGTCTCTGAGTCTCTGTCTCGGTGTCTCTGTCTCTATGTCTCCTTCTCTGTCTCTGTTTCTCATTCTCTGTCTCTGTCTCTGTGTCTATGCCCCTGTGTCTCTGTATCTCTGTCTCTGTGTCTCTGTCGCTGTGTCTCTGTCTCTGTGTCTCTGTCTTGTGTCTCTGCCTCTATGTCTCCGTCTCTGTGTCACTGTCTCTATGCCTGTGTCTCTGTGTCTCTGTGTCTGTGTCTCTGTCACCGTCTCTGTGCCTCTGTTTCTATGTCTCTGTCTCTGTGTCTCTGTCTCTGTGTATCTGTCTCTGTGTCTCTGTCTCTGTGCCTCTGTCTCTGTGTAACTGTCCCTGTGTCTCAGTCTCTGTGTCTCTGTCTCTATGTCTCTGTCTCTGTCTCCGTTTCTCTGTCTCTGTGTCTCTGTCTCTGTGTCTCTGTCTCGGTGTCTCTGTCCCTATGTCTCTGTCTCTGTCTCTGTTTCTCATTCTCTGTCTCTGTCTCTGTGTCTATGGCCCTGTGTCTCTGTATCTCTGTCTCTGTGTCTCTGTCTCTGTGTCTCTGTCTCTGTGTCTCTGTCTTGTGTCTCTGTCTCTGTGTCTCCGTCTCTGTGTCACTGTCTCTATGCCTGTGTCTCTGTGTCTCTGTGTCTGTGTCTCTGTCACCGTCTCTGTGCCTCTGTTTCTATGTCTCTGTCTCTGTGTCTCTGTCTCTCTGTCCCTGTCTCTGTGTCTCTGTCACTCTGTCTCTGTCTCTGTGTCTCTGTCTCTGTGTCTCTGTCTCTGTATCTCTGTCTCTGTGTCTCTGTCTCTGTGTCTCTGTCTCTGTGTCTCTGTCTCTGTGTCTCTGTCTCTGTGTCTCTGTATCTGTGTCTCTGTCTCTGTGTCTCTGTCTCTGTGTCTCTGTGTCTCTGTCTCTGTCTCTGTCTCTGTTTCTGTCTCTGTCTCTGTCTCTATCGTTGTCTCTGTCTGTATGTCTCTGTATCTCTGTCTCTGTGTCTCTGTCTCTGCGCCGCTGTCACTACGTCTCTGTGTCTCTGTCTCTGCGCCCCTGTCTCTACGTCTCTGTCCCTGTGTCTCCGTCTCTGTGCCTCTGCCTCGGTGTCTCCGTCTCTGTGTTTCTGTCTCTGTGTCTCTGTCTCTGTGCCTCTGTCTCCTTCTCTGTGTCTCTGTCTCTGTGTCCCTGTCGCTGTGTCTCTGTCTCTGAGGCTTTGCCTCTATGTCCCTGTCTCTGTATCTCTGTCTCTATGTCTCTGTCTCTGTGTCTCTGTCTCTGTGTCTCTGTCTCTGTTTCTCCTTCTCTGTGTCTCTGTTTCTGTGTCTCTGTCCCTGTGTCTCCGTCTCTGTGTCTCTCTGTCTCTCCGTGTCTCTGTCGGCGTTATCTGTCTCTGTGTCTCTGTCTCAGCGTCTCTGTCCATGTGTGTCCGTCTCGGTGTCTCTGTCTCTCTCTCTCTCTGTGTCCCTGTCTCGGTGTCCGTGTCACTGTGTCTCCACCTCTGTGTCACTGTCTCTGTGTCTCTGTCTCCGTGTCTCCGTCTCGGTGTATCTGTATCTGTGTCTCCGTCCCTGTGTCTCTGTCTCTGTCTCTGTGTCTCTGTCTCTGTGTATCTGTCTCTGTGTCTCTGTCCCTGTGGCTCTGACTCTGTGTATCTGTCTCTGCGTCTCTGTCCCTGTGTCTCTGCATCTGAATCTCTGTATCTTTGTCCCTGTCTCTGTGTCTCTGTCCCTGTGTCTGCGTCTTTGTGTCTCTGTCTCTGTCTGTGTGTGTGCGTCTTTTTCTCTGTCCCTGTGTGTGTATCTCTCTCTCTGTGTCTCTGTCTCGGTGTCTCTGTCCCTGTGTCTCCACCTGTGTGTCACTGTCTCTGTGTCTCCGTCCCCGTGTCTCCGTCTCTGTGTATCTGCCTCTGTGTCCCTGTCTCTGTCTCTGTCTCTGTTTCTCCTTCTCTGTGTCTCTGTCTCTGTGTCTCTGTCCCTGTGTCTCTGTCTCTGTGTCTCTGTCTCTATGTCTCTGTCTCTGTCTCCGTTTCTCTTTCTCTGTGTCTCTGTCTCTGTGTCTCTGTCCCTGTGTCTCCGTCTTCGTGTCTCTGTCCCTGTGTCTCCGTCTCTGAGTCACTGTGTCTATGTCTGTGTCTCTGTGTCTCTGTGTCTGTGTCTCTGTCTCTGTCTCTGTCTCTGTCTCTGTGTCTCTGTCTCTGTGTCTCTGTCTCTGTGTCTCTGTCCCTGTGTCTCTGTCTCTGTCTCTGTCTCTGTGTCTCTGTCTCTGAGTCTCTGTCTGTATGTCCCAGTGTCTGTGTATCTGTCCCGATGTCTCTGTCTCTGTGTCTCTGTCCCTGTGGCTCTGTCTCTGTGTATCTGTCTCTCTGTCTCTATGTCTCTGTGTCTCTGCCTCCGTGTCTCTGTCTCTCTGTCTCTGCCGCTCTCTCTCTCTGTGTCTCTTACTCTGTGTCCCTGTCTCTGTGTCTATGCCTCTGTCCGTGTGTCTCTGTACCTGTGTCTCCGTCTCTGTGTGTCGGTCTCTGTGTCTCTGCCTCTGTGTCTCGGTCTCTGTGTCTCGGTCTCTATGTCTCTGTATCTCTGTATCTCTGTCTCTGTGTCTCTCTCTCTGTCTCTGTCTCTATCTCTGTCTCTGTCTCTGTCTCTGTTTCCCCTTCTCTGTGTCTCTGTTTCTGTGTCTCTGTCCCTGTGTCTCCGTCTCTGTGTCTCTCTGTCTCTCCGTGTCTCTGTCGGCGTTATCTGTCTCTGTGTCTCTGTCTCAGCGTCTCTGTCCATGTGTGTCCGTCTCTGTGTCTCTGTCTCTCTCTCTCTGTGTGTCCCTGTCTCCGTGTCTCTGCCTCCGTGTCTCTGTCTCTGTGTCTCTGTCTCTGTGTCTCTGTCTCTGTCTCTCTGTCTCTGTGTCTCTGTCTCTGTGTCTCTGTCTCTGTGTCTCTGTCTCTGTGTCTCTGTCTCTGTGTCTCTGTCTCTGTGTCTCTGTCTCTGTGTGTCTGTCTCTGTGTCTCTGTCTCTGTGTCTCTGTCTCTGTCTCTCTGTCTCTGTCTCTCTGTCTCTATGTCTCTGTGTCTCTGCCTCCGTGTCTCTGTCTCTCTGTCTCTGTCGCTCTCTCTCTCTGTGTCTCTTACTCTGTGTCCCTGTCTCTGTGTCTATGCCTCTGTCCGTGTGTCTCTGTACCTGTGTCTCCGTCTCTGTGTGTCGGTCTCTGTGTCTCTGCCTCTGTGTCTCGGTCTCTGTGTCTCGGTCTCTATGTCTCTGTATCTCTGTATCTCTGTCTCTGTGTCTCTGTCTCTGTCTCTGTGTGTGTGTCTCTGTGTCTGTCCCTGTGTGTGTGTCTCTGTCTCCGTGTCTCTGTCTTCTTGTCTCTGTCTCTGTGTCTCTGTCTCCGTCTCTGTGTCTCTGTCATTGTGTCTCGGTCTCTGTGTCTGCGTCTCTGTGTCCCTGTCTCTGTGTTTCTGTCTCTGTGTTCCTGTCTCTGTGTCTCTGTCTCCGTGTCTCTGTCTCTGTGTCTACTCCTCTGTGTCTCTACCTCCGTGTCTCTGTCTCTGTGTCTCTCTCTCTATGTCTCTGCCTCTGAATCTCTGTCTCTGTGTCTCTGTCCCAGTGTCTACGTCTCTGTGGCTCTGTCTCCGTGTCTCTGCCGCCGTGTCTCTGTCACTTTGTCTCTGCCTCCGTCCCTGTGTCTCTGTCTCTGCGTCTCCGTCTCTGTGGCTCTGTCTCTGTGTCTCTGCCTCTGTGTCTCTGTCTCTGTCTCTGTGTCTCTGTGTCTATGTCTCTGTATGTCTGTATCTCTGCCTCTGTGTCTCTGTCTCTGTGTCTTTGCCTCTGTCTCTGTCTCTGTGTCTCTGTCTCTGAGTCTTTGCCTCTATGTCCCTGTCTCTGTATCTCTGTCCCTATGTCGACGTCTCTGTGGCTCTGTCGCTGTGTCTCTGTCTCTGTTTCTGTTTCTGTTTCTCTGTGTCTCTGTCTGTGTGTCTCTGTCTCCGTGTCTCTGTCTCCATGTCCCTGTCTCTGTGTCTCTGTCTCTGTCACTGTCTCTGTCTCTGTTTCTGTTTCTCTTTCTCTGTGTCTCTGTCTCTGTGTCTCTGTCCCTGTGTCTCCGTCTCTGTGTGTCTCTCTCTCTGTGTCTCTGTCGACGTTATCTGTCTCTGTGTCTCTGTCTCTGTGTCTCTCTCTCTCGGTCTCCCTGTCTCCGTGTCTCTGCCTCCGTGTCTCTGTCTCTGTGTCTCTGTCTCCGTCCCTATGTCTCCGTCTCTGTGGCTCTGTCGCTGTGTCTCTGTCTCTGCCTCTGTGTGTGTCTCTGTGTCTGTCCCTGTGTGTGTGTCTCTGTCTCTGTATCTCTGCCTCTGTGTCTCTGTCTCTGTGTCTTTGTCTCTGTCTCTGTCTCTGTGTCTCTGTCTCTGATTCTTTGCCTCCATGTCCCTGTCTCTGTATCTCTGTCCCTATGTCTCCGTCTCTGTGGCTCTGTCGCTGTGTCTCTGTCTCTGCCTCTGTGTGTGTCTCTGTGTCTGTCCCTGTGTGTGTGTCTCTGTCTCTGTGTCTATGTCTCTATATGTCTGTACCTCTGTATCTCTGTCTCTGTGTCTCTGTCTCTGTGTCTCTGCCTCTGTCTCTGTCTCTGTGTCTCTGTGCCTGAGTCTTTTTCTGTATGTCCCTGTCTCTGTGTCTCTATCCGTATGTCTCCGTCTCTGTGTTTCTGTCTCTGTGGCTCTGTCTCTGTGTATCTGTCTCTGTGTCTCTGTCCCTGTGTCTCTGCCTCTGAATCTCTGTATCTGTGTCCGTGTCTCTGTTTCTCTGTCCCTGCGCCTCCGTCTCTGTGTCTCAGTCTATGTCTCCGTGTGTGTGTCTCTGTGTCTGTCCCTGTGTGTGTGTGTCTGTCTCTGTGTTTCCATCTCTGTGTCTCTGTCTCTGTCTCTGTCTCTGTCTCTGTTTCTCTTTCTCTGTGTCTCTTTCTCTGTGTCTCTGTCCCTGTGTCTCCATCTCTGTGTCTCTCTCTCTCTCTCTGTCGATGTTATCTGTCTCTGTGTCTCTGTCTCTGCGTCTCTGTCCATGTGTGTCCGTCTCTGTGTCTCTGTCTCTCTCTCTCTCTGTGTCCCTGTCTCCGTGTCTCTGCCTCCGTGTCTCTGACTCTGTGTCTCTGTCTCCGCGCCTGTGTCTCTGCCTCTGTGTCTGTGTCTCTGTGTCTCCGTCGCTGTGCCTCTGTCTCTGTCTCTGAGTCTGTGTCTCTGTGTCTCTGTCTCTGTGTCTCTGTCTCTGTGTCTCTGTCTCTGTGTCTCTGTCTCTGTGTCTCTGTCTCTGTGTCTCTGTCTCTGTGTCTATGTCTCTATATGTCTGTATCTCTGTATCTCTGTCTCTGTGTCTCTGTCTCTGTGTCTCTGCCTCTGTCTCTGTCTCTGTGTCTCTGTGCCTGAGTCTTTTTCTCTATGTCCCTATCTCTGTGTCTCTATCCGTATGTCTCCGTCTCCGTGTTTCTGTCTCTGTGGCTCTGTCTCTGTGTATCTGTCTCTGTTTCTCTGTCCCTGCGTCTCCGTCTCTGTGTCCCAGTCTCTGTCTCTGTGTGTGTCTCTGTGTCTGTCCCTGTGTGTGTGTGTCTGTCTCTGTGTCTCCGTCTCTGTGTCTCTGTCTCTGTCTCTGTCTCTGTCTCGGTCTCTGTTTCTCTTTCTCTGTGTCTCTGTCTCTGTGTCTCTGTCCCTGTGTCTCCATCACCGTGTCTCTCTCTCTCTCTGTGTCTCTGTCGATGTTATCTGTCTCTGTGTCTCTGTCTCTGCGTCTCTGTCCATGTGTGTCCGTCTCTGTGTCTCTGTCTCTCTCTCTCTCTGTGTCCCTGTCTCCGTGTCTCTGCCTCCGTGTCTCTGACTCTGTGTCTCTGTCTCCGCCCCTGTGTCTCTGCCTCTGTGTCTGTGTCTCTGTTTCTCCGTCGCTGTGCCTCTGTCTCTGTCTCTGAGTCTGTGTCTCTGTGTCTCTGTCTATGTGTCTCTGTCTCTATGTCTCTGTCTCTGTCTCTATTTCTCTTTCTCTGTGTCTCCGTCTCTGTTTCTCTGCCTCAGTGTCTCTGTATCTCTGTCTCTGTGTCTCTGTCTCTGTCTACGTGTCTCTGTATCTCTGTCTCTGTGTCTCTGTCTCTGTGTCTCCGTCTCTGTGTCTCCGTCTCTGTGTCTCCGTCTCTGTGTCTTAGTCTCAGTGTCTCTCTCTCTCTCTGTGTCTCTGTCGACGTTATCTGTCTCTGTGTCTCTGTCTCTGTGCCTCTGTCTCCGTCTCTGCGTCTCTGCCTCTGTGTCTCTGTCGCTGTGTCTTCGTCTCTGCGTCTCCGTCTCTGTGTCTCTGTCTCTGTGTCTCTGTCTCTGTGTCTCTGTCACTGTGTCTCTGTCTCTGTGTCTCTGTCTCTGTGTCTCTGTTTCTGTGTCTTTGTCTCTATGTCTCTGTCTCTGTGTCTCTGTCTTGTGTCTCTGTCTCTGTGTCTCTGTCTCTGTGTCTCTGTCTCTGTGTCTCTGTCTCTGTGTCTCTGTCTCTGTGTCAATGTCTCTGTGTCTCTGTCTCTGTGTCACTGTCTCTATGCCTGCGTCTCTGTGTCTCTGTGTCTGTGTCTGTGTCATCGTATCTGTGCCTCTGTTTCTATGTCTGTGTCTCTGTGTCTCTGTCTCTGTGTCCCTGCCTCTGTGTCTCTGTCACTCTGTCTCTGTCTCTGTGACTCTGTCTCTGTGTCTCTGTCTCTGTATCTCTGTCTCTGTGTCAATGTCTCTGTGTCTCTGTCTCTGTGTCTCTGTCTCTGTGGCTCTGTCTCTGTGTCTCTGTCTCTGTCTCTGTGTCTCTGTCTCTGTGTCTCTGTCTCTGTGTCTCTGTCTCTGTGTCTCTGTCTCAGTGTCTCTGTCTCTGTGTTTCTGTCTTTATGTCTCTGTCTCTGTGTCCCTGTCTCTGCGCATCTGTCTCTGTGTTTCTGTCTCTGTGTCTCTGGCCCTGTGTCTCCGTCTCTGTATCTCCGTCTCTCTGACTCTGTCTCTGTGTCACTGTCTCTGAATCTCTGTCTCTGTGTCTCTGTGTCTCTGTGTCTCTGTGTCTCCGTCTCTGTGTCTCTGTCTCTGTGTCTCTGTCTCTGTGTCTCTGTCTCTGTGTCTCTGTCTCTATGTCTCTGTATCTCTGTATCTGTGTCTCTGTGTCTCTGTCTCTGTGTTTCTGTCTCTGTGTCTCTGTCTCTGTGTCCCTGTCTCTGTGTCTCTGTCTCTTTGTTTCTGTCTCCGTCCCTGTGTCTCTGTGTCTGTGTCTCCGTCTCTGTGTCTCTGTCTTTGTGTCTCTGTCTCTGTGTCTCTGTCTCTGTGTCTCTGTCTCTGTGTCTCTGTCTCTGTGTCTCTGTCTCTGTGTCTCTGTCTCTGTGTCTCTGTCTCTGTGTCTCTGTCTCTGTGTCTCTGTCTCTGTGTCTCTGTCTCTGTGTCTCTGTCTCTGTGTCTCTGTCTCTGTGTCTCTGTCTCTGTGTCTCTGTCTCTGTGTGTCTGTCTCTGTGTCTCTGTCTCTGTGTCTCTGTCTCTGTGTCTCTGTCTCTGTGTCTCTGTCTCTGTGTCTCTGTCTCTGTGTCTCTGTCTCTGTGTCTCTGTCTCTGTGTCTCTGTCTCTGTGTTTCTGTCTCTGTGTCTATGTCTCTATATGTCTGTATCTCTGTATCTCTGTCTCTGTGTCTCTGTCTCTGTGTCTCTGCCTCTGTCTCTGTCTCTGTGTCTCTATGCCTGAATCTTTTTCTCTATGTCCCTGTCTCTGTGTCTCTATCCGTATGTCTCCGTCTCTGTGTTTCTGTCTCTGTGTTTCTGTCTCTGTGTCTCTGTCTCTGTGTCTTTGTCTCTGTGTCTCTGTCTCTGTGTCTCTGTCTCTGTGTTTCTGTCTCTGTGTCTATGTCTCTATATGTCTGTATCTCTGTATCTCTGTCTCTGTGTCTCTGTCCCTGCGTCTCCGTCTCTGTGTCCCAGTCTCTGTCTCTGTGTGTGTGTCTCTGTGTCTGTCCCTGTGTGTGTGTGTCTGTCTCTGTGTCTCTGTCTCTGTCTCTGTCTCTGTCTCTGTTTCTCTTTCTCTGTGTCTCTGTCTCTGTGTCTCTGTCCCTGTGTCTCCATCTCCGTGTCTCTCTCTCTCTCTGTGTCTCTGTCGATGTTATCTGTCTCTGTGTCTCTGTCTCTGCGTCTCTGTCCATGTGTGTCCGTCTCTGTGTCTCTGCCTCTCTCTCTCTCTGTGTCCCTGTCTCCGTGTCTCTGCCTCCGTGTCTCTGACTCTGTGTCTCTGTCTCCGCCCCTGTGTCTCTGCCTCTGTGTCTGTGTCTCTGTTTCTCCGTCGCTGTGCCTCTGTCTCTGTCTCTGAGTCTGTGTCTCTGTGTCTCTGTCTATGTGTCTCTGTCTCTGTGTCTCCGTCTCTGTGTCTCCGTCTCTGTGTCTCCGTCTCTGTGTCTCTGTCTCTGGATCTATGTCTCTGTGTCTCTCTCCCTGTGTCACTGTCTCTATGCTTGTGTCTTTGTGTCTCTGTGTCTGTGTCTCTGTCACCGTATCTGTGCCTCTGTTTCTATGTCTCTGTCTCTGTGTCTCTGTCTCTGTGTCTCTGTCTCTGTCTCTGTGTCTCTGTCTCTGTGTCTCTGTCTCTGTGTCTCAGTCACTGTGTCTCTGTCTCTGTGTCTCTGTCTCTGTGTCTCTGTCTCTGTGTCTCTGTCTCTATGTCTCTGTCTCTGTGTCTCTGTCTTGTGTCTCTGTCTCTGTGTCTCTGTCTCTGTGTCTCTGTCTCTGTGTCAATGTCTCTGTGTCTCTGTCTCTGTGTCACTGTCTCTATGCCTGTGTCTCTGTGTCTCTGTGTCTGTGTCTCTGTCATCGTATCTGTGCCTCTGTTTCTATGTCTGTGTCTCTGTGTCTCTGTCTCTGTGTCCCTGTCTCTGTGTCTCTGTCACTCTGTCTCTGTCTCTGTGACTCTGTCTCTGTGTCTCTGTCTCTGTATCTCTGTCTCTGTGTCAATGTCTCTGTGTCTCTGTCTCTGTGTCTCTGTCTCTGTGGCTCTGCCTCTGTGTCTCTGCCTCTGTCTCTGTGTCTCTGTCTCTGTGTCTCTGTCTCTGTGTCTCTGTCTCTGTGTTTCTGTCTTTATGTCTCTGTCTCTGTGTCCCTGTCTCTGCGCATCTGTCTCTGTGTTTCTGTCTCTGTGTCTCTGGCCCTGTGTCTCCGTCTCTGTATCTCCGCCTCTCTTACTCTGTCTCTTTGTCTCTGTGTCAGTGTATGTGCCTCGGTCTCTGTGTCTCCGTCTCTGTGTCTCTGTCTCTGGATCTATGTCTCTGTGTCTCTCTCCCTGTGTCACTGTCTCTATGCCTGTGTCTCTGTGTCTCTGTGTCTGTGTCTCTGTCACCGTATCTGTGCCTCTGTTTCTATGTCTCTGTCTCTGTGTCTCTGTCTCTGTGTCTCTGTCTCTGTCTCTGTGTCTCTGTCTCTGTGTCTCTGTCCCAGTGTCTCCGTCTCTCTGTTTCTGTCTCTGTGTCTCTGACTCTGTGTCTCGGTCTCTGTGTCCCTGTCTCTGTGTCACTGTCTCTGTGTCTCTGTCTCTTTGTCTCTGTCTCTGTGACTCTGTCTCCGTCTCTGTGTCTCTGTCTCTGTGTCTCTGTCTCTGTGTCTCCGTCCCTGTGCCTCTGTCTCTGTCTCTGTGTCTCTGTCTCTGTGTATCTGTCTCTGTGTCTCTCTCTCTGTGTCTCTGTCTCTGTCTATCTGTCCCTGTGTCTCTGTCTCTGTGTCTCTGTCTCTATGTCTCTGTCTCTGTCTCCGTTTCTCTTTCTCTCTGTGTCTGTCTCTGTGTCTCTGTCCCTGTGTCTCCGTCTTCGTGTCTCTGTCCCTGTGTCTCCGTCTCTGTGTCACTGTGTCTATGTCTGTGTCTCTGTGTCTCTGTGTCTGTGTCTCTGTCTCTGTCTCTGTCTCTGTCTCTGTCTCTGTCTCTGTCTCTGTCTCTGTGTCTCTGTCTCTGTGTCTCTGTCTCTGTGTCTCTGTCCCTGTGTCTTTGTACTGTCTCTGTCTCTGTGTCTCTGTCTCTGTGTCTCTGTCTCTGAGTCTCTGTCTGTATGTCCCAGGGTCTGTGTATCTGTCCCTATGTCTCTGTCTCTGTGTCTCTGTCCCTGTGGCTCTGTCTCTGTGTATCTGTCTCTCTGTCTCTATGTCTCTGTGTCTCTGCCTCCGTGTCTCTGTCTCTGTGTCTCTGTCTCTCTGTCTCTGTCGCTCTCTCTCTCTGTGTCTCTTACTCTGTGTCCCTGTCTCTGTGTCTATGCCTCTGTCCGTGTGTCTCTGTACCTGTGTCTCTGTCTCTGTGTCCCTGTCTCCGTGTCTCTGCCTCCGTGTCTCTGTCTCTGTGTCTCTGTCTCCGTCCCTGTGTCTCTGTCTCTGTGTCTGTGTCTCTGTGTCTCCGTCTCTGTGCCTCTGTCTCTGTCTCTGAGTCTCTGTCTCGGTGTCTCTGTCTCTATGTCTCTGTCTCTGTCTCTGTTTCTCATTCTCTGTCTCTGTCTCTGTGTCTATGGCCCTGTGTCTCTGTATCTCTGTCTCCGTGTCTCTGTCTCTGTGTCTCTGTCTCTGTGTCTCTGTCTTGTGTCTCTGTCTCTGTGTCTCCGTCTCTGTGTCACTGTCTCTATGCCTGTGTCTCTGTGTCTTTGTGTCTGTGTCTCGGTCACCGTCTCTGTACCTCTGTTTCTATGTCTCTGTCTCTGTGTCTCTGTCTCTCTGTCCCTGTCTCTGTGTCTCTGTCACTCTGTCTCTGTCTCTGTGTCTCTGTCTCTGTGTCTCTGTCTCTGTATCTCTGTCTCTGTGTCTCTGTCTCTGTGTCTCTGTCTCTGTGTCTCTGTCTCTGTGTCTCTGTCTCTGTGTCTCTGTATCTGTGTCTCTGTCTCTGTGTCTCTGTCTCTGTGTCTCTGTGTCTCTGTCTCTGTCTCTGTCTCTGTCTCTGTCTCTGTCTCTGTCTCTATCGCTGTCTCTGTCTGTATGTCTTTGTATCTCTGTCTCTGTGTCTCTGTCTCTGCGCCGCTGTCTCTACGTCTCTGTGTCTCTCTCTCTGCGCCCCTGTGTCTACGTCTCTGTCCCTGTGTCTCCGTCTCTGTGCCTCTGCCTCGGTGTCTCCGTCTCTGTGTTTCTGTCTCTGTGTCTCTGTCTCTATGCCTCTGTCTCCTTCTCTGTGTCTCTGTCTCTGTGTCCCTGTCGCTGTGTCTCTCTCTCTGAGGCTTTGCCTCTATGTCCTGTCTCTGTATCTCTGTCTCTATGTCTCTGTCTCTGTGTCTCTGTCTCTGTGTCTCTGTCCCTGTGTCTCTGTCTCTTTGTCTCTGTCTCTGTGTCTCTGCCTCTGTGCCACCGTCTCTGTGTTTCTGTCTCTGTGTCTCTGTCTCTGTGCCTCTGCCTCCGTCTATGTGTCTCTGTCTCTGTGTCTCTGTCTCTGCGTCTCTGTCTCTGTGTCTCTGTCTCTGTGTCTCTGTCTCTGTGTCTCTGTCTCTGTGTCTCTGTCTCTGTGTCTCTGTCTCTGTGTCTCTGTCTCTGTGTCTCTGTCTCTGTGTCTCTGTCTCTGTGTCTCTGTCTCTGTGTCTCTGTCTCTGTGTCTCTGTCTCTGTCTCTCTGTCTCTGTCTCTCTGTCTCTGTGTCTCTGTCTCTGTGTCTCTGTCTCTGTGTCTCTGTCTCTGTGTCTCTGTCTCTGTGTCTCTGTCTCTGTGTCTCTGTCTCTGTGTCTCTGTCTCTGTGTCTCTGTCTCTTTCTTTGTGTCTCTGTGTCTCTGTCTCTGTGTCTCTGTCTCTGTGTCTCTGTCTCTGTGTCTCTGTCTCTGTGTGTCTGTCTCTGTGTCTCTGTCTCTGTGTCTCTGTCTCTGTCTCTCTGTCTCTGTCTCTCTGTCTCTATGTCTCTGTGTCTCTGCCTCCGTGTCTCTGTCTCTCTGTCTCTGTCGCTCTCTCTCTCTGTGTCTCTTACTCTGTGTCCCTGTCTCTGTGTCTATGCCTTTGTCCGTGTGTCTCTGTACCTGTGTCTCCGTCTCTGTGTGACGGTCTCTGTGTCTCTGCCTCTGTGTCTCGGTCTCTGTGTCTCGGTCTCTATGTCTCTGTATCTCTGTATCTCTGTCTCTGTGTCTCTGTCTCTGTCTCTGTGTGTGTGTCTCTGTGTCTGTCCCTGTGTGTGTGTCTCTGTCTCTGAGTCTCTGTCTCTGTGTCTCTCTCTCTGTCTCTGTCTCTATCTCTGTCTCTGTCTCTGTCTCTGTTTCTCCTTCTCTGTGTCTCTGTTTCTGTGTCTCTGTCCCTGTGTCTCCGTCTCTGTGTCTCTCTGTCTCTCCGTGTCTCTGTCGGCGTTATCTGTCTCTGTGTCTCTGTCTCAGCGTCTCTGTCCATGTGTGTCCGTCTCGGTGTCTCTGTCTCTCTCTCTCTCTGTGTCCCTGTCTCGGTGTCCGTGTCACTGTGTCTCCACCTCTGTGTCACTGTCTCTGTGTCTCTGTCTCCGTGTCTCCGTCTCGGTGTATCTGTATCTGTGTCTCCGTCCCTGTGTCTCTGTCTCTGTCTCTGTGTCTCTGTCTCTGTGTATCTGTCTCTGTGTCTCTGTCCCTGTGGCTCTGACTCTGTGTATCTGTCTCTGCGTCTCTGTCCCTGTGTCTCCACCTGTGTGTCACTGTCTCTGTGTCTCCGTCCCCGTGTCTCCGTCTCTGTGTATCTGCCTCTGTGTCCCTGTCTCTGTCTCTGTCTCTGTTTCTCCTTCTCTGTGTCTCTGTCTCTGTGTCTCTGTCCCTGTGTCTCTGTCTCTGTGTCTCTGTCTCTATGTCTCTGTCTCTGTCTCCGTTTCTCTTTCTCTGTGTCTCTGTCTCTGTGTCTCTGTCCCTGTGTCTCCGTCTTCGTGTCTCTGTCCCTGTGTCTCCGTCTCTGAGTCACTGTGTCTATGTCTGTGTCTCTGTGTCTCTGTGTCTGTGTCTCTGTCTCTGTCTCTGTCTCTGTCTCTGTGTCTCTGTCTCTGTGTCTCTGTCTCTGTGTCTCTGTCCCTGTGTCTCTGTCTCTGTCTCTGTCTCTGTGTCTCTGTCTCTGAGTCTCTGTCTGTATGTACCAGTGTCTGTGTATCTGTCCCGATGTCTCTGTCTCTGTGTCTCTGTCCCTGTGGCTCTGTCTCTGTGTATCTGTCTCTCTGTCTCTATGTCTCTGTGTCTCTGCCTCCGTGTCTCTGTCTCTCTGTCTCTGCCGCTCTCTCTCTCTGTGTCTCTTACTCTGTGTCCCTGTCTCTGTGTCTATGCCTCTGTCCGTGTGTCTCTGTACCTGTGTCTCCGTCTCTGTGTGTCGGTCTCTGTGTCTCTGCCTCTGTGTCTCGGTCTCTGTGTCTCGGTCTCTATGTCTCTGTATCTCTGTATCTCTGTCTCTGTGTCTCTCTCTCTGTCTCTGTCTCTATCTCTGTCTCTGTCTCTGTCTCTGTTTCTCCTTCTCTGTGTCTCTGTTTCTGTGTCTCTGTCCCTGTGTCTCCGTCTCTGTGTCTCTCTGTCTCTCCGTGTCTCTGTCGGCGTTATCTGTCTCTGTGTCTCTGTCTCAGCGTCTCTGTCCATGTGTGTCCGTCTCTGTGTCTCTGTCTCTCTCTCTCTCTGTGTCCCTGTCTCCGTGTCTCTGCCTCCGTGTCTCTGTCTCTGTGTCTCTGTCTCTGTGTCTCTGTCTCTGTCTCTCTGTCTCTGTCTCTCTGTCTCTGTGTCTCTGTCTCTGTGTCTCTGTCTCTGTGTCTCTGTCTCTGTGTCTCTGTCTCTGTGTGTCTGTCTCTGTGTCTCTGTCTCTGTGTCTCTGTCTCTGTCTCTCTGTCTCTGTCTGTCTGTCTCTATGTCTCTGTGTCTCTGCCTCCGTGTCTCTGTCGCTCTCTCTCTCTGTGTCTCTTACTCTGTGTCCCTGTCTCTGTGTCTATGCCTCTGTCCGTGTGTCTCTGTACCTGTGTCTCCGTCTCTGTGTGTCGGTCTCTGTGTCTCTGCCTCTGTGTCTCGGTCTCTGTGTCTCGGTCTCTATGTCTCTGTATCTCTGTATCTCTGTCTCTGTGTCTCTGTCTCTGTCTCTGTGTGTGTGTCTCTGTGTCTGTCCCTGTGTGTGTGTCTCTGTCTCTGAGTCTCTGTCTCTGTGTCTCTCTCTCTGTCTCTGTCTCTATCTCTGTCTCTGTCTCTGTCTCTGTTTCTCCTTCTCTGTGACTCTGTTTCTGTGTCTCTGTCCCTGTGTCTCCGTCTCTGTGTCTCTCTGTCTCTCCGTGTCTCTGTCGACGTTATCTGTCTCTGTGTCTCTGTCTCAGCGTCTCTGTCCATGTGTGTCCGTCTCTGTGTCTCTGTCTCTCTCTCTCTCTGTGTCCCTGTCTCCGTGTCTCTGCCTCCGTGTCTCTGTCTCTGTGTCTCTGTCTCCGTCCCCTTGTCTCTGTCTCTGTGTCTGTGTCTCTGTGTCTCTGTATCTCTGTCTCTGTGTCTCTGTCGCTGTGTCTCTGTCTCTGTGTCTCTGTCTTGTGTCTCTGCCTCTGTGTCTCCGTCTCTGTGTCACTGTCTCTATGCCTGTGTCTCTGTGTCTCTGTGTCTGTGTCTCTGTCACCGTCTCTGTGCCTCTGTTTCTATGTCTCTGTCTCTGTGTCTCTGTCTCTGTGTATCTGTCTCTGTGTCTCTGTCTCTGTGCCTCTGTCTCTGTGTAACTGTCCCTGTGTCTCAGTCTCTGTGTCTCTGTCTCTATGTCTCTGTCTCTGTCTCCGTTTCTCTGTCTCTGTGTCTCTGTCTCTGTGTCTCTGTCTCGGTGTCTCTGTCCCTATGTCTCTGTCTCTGTCTCTGTTTCTCATTCTCTGTCTCTGTCTCTGTGTCTATGGCCCTGTGTCTCTGTATCTCTGTCTCTGTGTCTCTGTCTCTGTGTCTCTGTCTCTGTGTCTCTGTCTTGTGTCTCTGTCTCTGTGTCTCCGTCTCTGTGTCACTGTCTCTATGCCTGTGTCTCTGTGTCTCTGTGTCTGTGTCTCTGTCACCGTCTCTGTGCCTCTGTTTCTATGTCTCTGTCTCTGTGTCTCTGTCTCTCTGTCCCTGTCTCTGTGTCTCTGTCACTCTGTCTCTGTCTCTGTGTCTCTGTCTCTGAGTCTCTGTCTGTATGTCCCAGTGTCTGTGTATCTGTCCCGATGTCTCTGTCTCTGTGTCTCTGTCCCTGTGGCTCTGTCTCTGTGTATCTGTCTCTCTGTCTCTATGTCTCTGTGTCTCTGCCTCCGTGTCTCTGTCTCTCTGTCTCTGCCGCTCTCTCTCTCTGTGTCTCTTACTCTGTGTCCCTGTCTCTGTGTCTATGCCTCTGTCCGTGTGTCTCTGTACCTGCGTCTCCGTCTCTGTGTGTCGGTCTCTGTGTCTCTGCCTCTGTGTCTCGGTCTCTGTGTCTCGGTCTCTATGTCTCTGTATCTCTGTATCTCTGTCTCTGTGTCTCTCTCTCTGTCTCTGTCTCTATCTCTGTCTCTGTCTCTGTCTCTGTTTCCCCTTCTCTGTGTCTCTGTTTCTGTGTCTCTGTCCCTGTGTCTCCGTCTCTGTGTCTCTCTGTCTCTCCGTGTCTCTGTCGGCGTTATCTGTCTCTGTGTCTCTGTCTCAGCGTCTCTGTCCATGTGTGTCCGTCTCTGTGTCTCTGTCTCTCTCTCTCTGTGTGTCCCTGTCTCCGTGTCTCTGCCTCCGTGTCTCTGTCTCTGTGTCTCTGTCTCTGTGTCTCTGTCTCTGTCTCTCTGTCTCTGTGTCTCTGTCTCTGTGTCTCTGTCTCTGTGTCTCTGTCTCTGTGTCTCTGTCTCTGTGTCTCTGTCTCTGTGTCTCTGTCTCTGTGTCTCTGTCTCTGTGTCTCTGTCTCTGTGTCTCTGTCTCTGTCTCTCTGTCTCTGTCTCTCTGTCTCTATGTCTCTGTGTCTCTGCCTCCGTGTCTCTGTCTCTCTGTCTCTGTCGCTCTCTCTCTCTGTGTCTCTAACTCTGTGTCCCTGTCTCTGTGTCTATGCCTCTGTCCGTGTGTCTCTGTACCTGTGTCTCCGTCTCTGTGTGTCGGTCTCTGTGTCTCTGCCTCTGTGTCTCGGTCTCTGTGTCTCGGTCTCTATGTCTCTGTATCTCTGTATCTCTGTCTCTGTGTCTCTGTCTCTGTCTCTGTGTGTGTGTCTCTGTGTCTGTCCCTGTGTGTGTGTCTCTGTCTCTGAGTCTCTGTCTCTGTGTCTCTCTCTCTGTCTCTGTCTCTATCTCTGTCTCTGTCTCTGTCTCTGTTTCTCCTTCTCTGTGTCTCTGTTTCTGTGTCTCTGTCCCTGTGTCTCCGTCTCTGTGTCTCTCTGTCTCTCCGTGTCTCTGTCGACGTTATCTGTCTCTGTGTCTCTGTCTCAGCGTCTCTGTCCATGTGTGTCCGTCTCTGTGTCTCTGTCTCTCTCTCTCTCTGTGTCCCTGTCTCCGTGTCTCTGCCTCCGTGTCTCTGTCTCTGTGTCTCTGTCTCCGTCCCCTTGTCTCTGTCTCTGTGTCTGTGTCTCTGTGTCTCCGTCTCTGTGCCTCTGTCTCTGTCTCTGAGTCTCTGTCTCGGTGTCTCTGTCTCTATGTCTCCTTCTCTGTCTCTGTTTCTCATTCTCTGTCTCTGTCTCTGTGTCTATGCCCCTGTGTCTCTGTATCTCTGTCTCTGTGTCTCTGTCTCTGTGTCTCTGTCTCTGTGTCTCTGTCTTGTGTCTCTGCCTCTGTGTCTCCGTCTCTGTGTCACTGTCTCTATGCCTGTGTCTCTGTGTCTCTGTGTCTGTGTCTCTGTCACCGTCTCTGTGCCTCTGTTTCTATGTCTCTGTCTCTGTGTCTCTGTCTCTGTGTATCTGTCTCTGTGTCTCTGTCTCTGTGCCTCTGTCTCTGTGTAACTGTCCCTGTGTCTCAGTCTCTGTGTCTCTGTCTCTATGTCTCTGTCTCTGTCTCCGTTTCTCTGTCTCTGTGTCTCTGTCTCTGTGTCTCTGTCTCGGTGTCTCTGTCCCTATGTCTCTGTCTCTGTCTCTGTTTCTCATTCTCTGTCTCTGTCTCTGTGTCTATGGCCCTGTGTCTCTGTATCTCTGTCTCTGTGTCTCTGTCTCTGTGTCTCTGTCTCTGTGTCTCTGTCTTGTGTCTCTGTCTCTGTGTCTCCGTCTCTGTGTCACTGTCTCTATGCCTGTGTCTCTGTGTCTCTGTGTCTGTGTCTCTGTCACCGTCTCTGTGCCTCTGTTTCTATGTCTCTGTCTCTGTGTCTCTGTCTCTCTGTCCCTGTCTCTGTGTCTCTGTCACTCTGTCTCTGTCTCTGTGTCTCTGTCTCTGTGTCTCTGTCTCTGTATCTCTGTCTCTGTGTCTCTGTCTCTGTGTCTCTGTCTCTGTGTCTCTGTCTCTGTGTCTCTGTCTCTGTGTCTCTGTATCTGTGTCTCTGTCTCTGTGTCTCTGTCTCTGTGTCTCTGTGTCTCTGTCTCTGTCTCTGTCTCTGTCTCTGTTTCTGTCTCTGTCTCTGTCTCTATCGTTGTCTCTGTCTGTATGTCTCTGTATCTCTGTCTCTGTGTCTCTGTCTCTGTGTCTCTGTCTCTGTGTCTCTGTGTCTCTGTCTCTGTCTCTGTCTCTGTCTCTGTTTCTGTCTCTGTCTCTGTCTCTATCGTTGTCTCTGTCTGTATGTCTCTGTATCTCTGTCTCTGTGTCTCTGTCTCTGCGCCGCTGTCACTACGTCTCTGTGTCTCTGTCTCTGCGCCCCTGTCTCTACGTCTCTGTCCCTGTGTCTCCGTCTCTGTGCCTCTGCCTCGGTGTCTCCGTCTCTGTGTTTCTGTCTCTGTGTCTCTGTCTCTGTGCCTCTGTCTCCTTCTCTGTGTCTCTGTCTCTGTGTCCCTGTCGCTTTGTCTCTGTCTCTGAGGCTTTGCCTCTATGTCCCTGTCTCTGTATCTCTGTCTCTATGTCTCTGTCTCTGTGTCTCTGTCTCTGTGTCTCTGTCCCTGTGTCTCTGTCTCTTTGTCTCTGTCTCTGTGTCTCTGCCTCTGTGCCTCCGTCTCTGTGTTTCTGTCTCTGTGTCTCTGTCTCTGTGCCTCTGCCTCCGTCTCTGTGTCTCTGTCTCTGTGTCTCTGTCTCTGTGTCTCTGTCTCTGTGTCTCTGTCTCTGTGTCTCTGTCTCTGTGTCTCTGTCTCTGTGTCTCTGTCTCTGTGTCTCTGTCTCTGTGTCTCTGTCTCTGTGTCTGTGTCTGTGTCTCTGTGTCTCTGTCTCTGTGTCTCTGTCTCTGTGTCTCTGTCTCTGTGTCTCTGTCTCTGTGTCTCTGTCTCTGTGTCTCTGTCTCTGTGTCTCTGTCTCTGTGTCTCTGTCTCTGTGTCTCTGTCTCTGTGTCTCTGTCTCTGTGTCTCTGTCTCTGTGTCTCTGTCTCTGTGTCTCTGTCTCTGTGTCTCTGTCTCTGTGTCTCTGTCTCTGTCTCTCTGTCTCTGTGTCTCTGTCTCTGTGTCTCTGTCTCTGTGTCTCTGTCTCTGTGTCTCTGTCTCTGTGTCTCTGTCTCTGTGTCTCTGTCTCTGTGTCTCTGTCTCTTTCTTTGTGTCTCTGTGTCTCTGTCTCTGTGTCTCTGTCTCTGTGTGTCTGTCTCTGTGTCTCTGTCTCTGTGTCTCTGTCTCTGTGTCTCTGTCTCTGTTTCTCTGTCTCTGTGTCTCTGTCTCTGTGTCTCTGTCTCTGTGTCTCTGTCTCTGTGTCTCTGTCTCTGTGTCTCTGTCTCTGTGTCTCTGTCTCTGTGTCTCGGTCTCTGTGTCTCTTTCTCTGTGTCTCTCTCTCTGTGTTTCTGTCTCTGTGTCTCTGTCTCGGTGTCTCTGTCTCTGTGTCTCTGTCTCTGTCTCTGTCTCTGTGTCTCTGTCTCTGTGTCGTTGTCTCTATGTCCCTGTCTCTGTGTCTCTGTCTGTTCGTCTCTGTATCTCTGTCTCTGTGTCCCTGTCTCTGCGCCCCTGTCTCTACGTCTCTGTGTCTCTGTCTCTGCGCCCCTGTCTCTACGTCTCTGTCCCTGTGTCTCCTTCTCTGTGTCTCTGTCTCTGTGTCTATGTCTCTTTGTCTCTGTCCCTGTGTCACAGTCCCTGTGTCTCTGTCTCTGTGTCTCCGTCTCTGTGTCTCTGTCTCTGTGTCTCTGTCTCTGAGTCTCTGTCTCTGTGTCCCTGTCTCTGTGCCTCTGTCCCTGTGTCTCCGTCTCTGTGTCTCTGTCTCCGTCTCTGTGTCTCTGTCTCCGTCTCTGTGCCTCTGCCTCGGTGTCTCCGTTTCTGTGTTTCTGTCTCTGTGTCTCTGTCTCTGTGCCTCTGCCTCCGTCTCTGTGTCTCTGTCTCTGTGTCTCTGTCTCTGTGTCCCTATCACTGTGTCTCTGTCCCTGCGTCTCCGTCTCTGTGTCTCTGTCTCCGTCTCTGTGCCTCTGCCTCTGTGTCCCCGTCTCTGCGTCTCTGTCTCTGTGTCTCTGTCTCTGAGGCTTTGCCTCTATGTCCCTGTCTCTGTATCTCTGTCTCTATGTATCTGTCCCTGTGTCTATGTCTCTGTGTCTCTGTCTCTGTGTCTCTGTCTCTGTGTCTCTGTCTCTGTCTCTGTTTATCTTTCTCTGTGTCTCTGTGTCTCTGTCTCTATGTCTCTGCCTCTGTGTCTCTGTATCTCCGTCTCTTTGTCTCTGTCTCTGTGTCTCTGCCTCTGTGTCTCCGTCTCTGTGTCTCTGTCTCTGTGTCTCTGTCCCTGTGTCTCTGTATCTGTGTCTCTGTCTCTGTGTCTCTGTCTCTGTGTCTCTGTGTCTCTGTGTCTCTGTCTCTGTCTCTGTCTCCGTCTCTGTCTCTGTCTCTGTCTCTATCGCTGTCTCTGTCACTGTCTCTGTGTCTCTGTCTCTGTGTCTCTGTCTCTGAGTCTCTGTCTCTGTGTCCCTGTCTCTGTGTCTCTGTCCCTGTGTCTCCGTCTCTGTGCCTCTGTCTCCGTCTCTGTGCCTCTGCCTCTGTGTCTCCGTCTCTGTGTTTCTGTCTCTGTGTCTCTGTCTCTGTGCCTCTGTCTCCGTCTCTGTGTCTCTGTCTCTGTGTCCCTGTCGCTGTGTCTCTGTCTCTGAGGCTTTGCCTCTATGTCCCTGTCTCTGTATCTCTGTCTGTATGTCTCTGTCTCTGTGTCTCTGTCTCTGTGTCTCTGTCCCTGTGTCTCTGTCCCTGTGTCTCTGTCTCTGTGTCTCTGTCTCTGTGTCTCTGTCCCTGTGTGTCTGTCTATTTGTCTCTGTCTCTATGTCTCTGTCTCTGTCTCTGTCTCTGTTTCTCTTTCTCTGTGTCTCTGTGTCTCTGTCTCTGTGTCTCTGCCTCTGTGTCTCTGTATCTCTGTCTCTTTGTCTCTGTCTCTGTGTCTCTGCCTCTGTGCCTCCGTCTCTGTGTTTCTGTCTCTGTGTCTCTGTCTCTGTGCCTCTGCCTCCGTCTCTGTGTGTCTGTCTCTGTATCTCTGTCTCTGTGTCTCTGCCTCTGTGTCTCTGTATCTCTGTCTCTTTGTCTCTGTCTCTGTGTCTCTGCCTCTGTGCCTCCGTCTCTGTGTTTCTGTCTCTGTGTCTCTGTCTCTGTGCCTCTGCCTCCGTCTCTGTGTGTCTGTCTCTGTATCTCTGTCTCTGTGTCTCTGTCTCGGTGTCTCTGTCTCTGTGTCTCTGTCTCTGTGTTTCTGTCTCTGTGTCTCTGTCTCTGTGTCTCTGTCTCTGTGTCTCTGTATCTGTGTCTCTGTGTCTGTGTCTCTGTCTCTGTGCCTCTGTCTCTGTGCCCCTGTCTCTACGCCTTTGTCTCTGTGTCTCTGTCTCTGTGTCTCTGTATCTGTGTCTCTGTCTCTGTGCCTCTGTCTCTGTGTCTCTGTGTCTCTGTATCTGTCTCTGTCTCTGTCTCTGTCTCTGTCTCTGTATCTGTCTCCGTCTCTGTCTCTGTCTCTGTCTCTGTCTCTGTCTCTGTCGCTGTCTCTGTCACTGTCTCTGTGTCTCTGTCTCTGTGTCTCTGTCTCTGAGTCTCTGTCTCTGTGTCCCTGTCTCTGTGCCTCTGTCTCTGTGTCTCTGTCTCTGTGTCCCTATCCCTGTGTCTCTGTCCCTGTGTCTCCGTCTCCGTGTCTCTGTGTCTCTGTCTCTATGTCTCTGCCTCTGTGTCTCTGTATCTCCGTCTCTTTGTCTCTGTCTCTGTGTCTCTGCCTCTGTGTCTCCGTCTCTGTGTCTCTGTCTCTGTGTCCCTGTCGCTGTGTCTCTGTCTCTGAGGCTTTGCCTCTATGTCCCTGTCTCTGTATCTCTGTCTGTATGTCTCTGTCTCTGTCTCTGTGTGTCTGTCTCTGTATCTCTGTCTCTGTGTCTCTGTCTCGGTGTCTCTGTCTCTGTGTCTCTGTCCCTGTGTCTCCGTCTCTGTGTCTCTCTGTCTCTCCGTGTCTCTGTCGGCGTTATCTGTCTCTGTGTCTCTGTCTCAGCGTCTCTGTCCATGTGTGTCCGTCTCTGTGTCTCTGTCTCTCTCTCTCTCTGTGTCCCTGTCTCCGTGTCTCTGCCTCCGTGTCTCTGTCTCTGTGTCTCTGTCTCTGTGTCTCTGTCTCTGTCTCTCTGTCTCTGTCTCTCTGTCTCTGTGTCTCTGTCTCTGTGTCTCTGTCTCTGTGTCTCTGTCTCTGTGTCTCTGTCTCTGTGTCTCTGTCTCTGTGTCTCTGTCTCTGTGTGTCTGTCTCTGTCTCTGTGTGTCTGTCTCTGTGTCTCTGTCTCTGTGTCTCTGTCTCTGTCTCTCTGTCTCTGTCTGTCTGTCTCTATGTCTCTGTGTCTCTGCCTCCGTGTCTCTGTCGCTCTCTCTCTCTGTGTCTCTTACTCTGTGTCCCTGTCTCTGTGTCTATGCCTCTGTCCGTGTGTCTCTGTACCTGTGTCTCCGTCTCTGTGTGTCGGTCTCTGTGTCTCTGCCTCTGTGTCTCGGTCTCTGTGTCTCGGTCTCTATGTCTCTGTATCTCTGTATCTCTGTCTCTGTGTCTCTGTCTCTGTCTCTGTGTGTTGGTCTCTGTGTCTGTCCCTGTGTGTGTGTCTCTGTCTCTGAGTCTCTGTCTCTGTGTCTCTCTCTCTGTCTCTGTCTCTATCTCTGTCTCTGTCTCTGTCTCTGTTTCTCCTTCTCTGTGTCTCTGTTTCTGTGTCTCTGTCCCTGTGTCTCCGTCTCTGTGTCTCTCTGTCTCTCCGTGTCTCTGTCGACGTTATCTGTCTCTGTGTCTCTGTCTCAGCGTCTCTGTCCATGTGTGTCCGTCTCTGTGTCTCTGTCTCTCTCTCTCTCTGTGTCCCTGTCTCCGTGTCTCTGCCTCCGTGTCTCTGTCTCTGTGTCTCTGTCTCCGTCCCCTTGTCTCTGTCTCTGTGTCTGTGTCTCTGTGTCTCCGTCTCTGTGCCTCTGTCTCTGTCTCTGAGTCTCTGTCTCGGTGTCTCTGTCTCTATGTCTCCTTCTCTGTCTCTGTTTCTCATTCTCTGTCTCTGTCTCTGTGTCTATGCCCCTGTGTCTCTGTATCTCTGTCTCTGTGTCTCTGTCTCTGTGTCTCTGTCTTGTGTCTCTGCCTCTGTGTCTCCGTCTCTGTGTCACTGTCTCTATGCCTGTGTCTCTGTGTCTCTGTGTCTGTGTCTCTGTCACCGTCTCTGTGCCTCTGTTTCTATGTCTCTGTCTCTGTGTCTCTGTCTCTGTGTATCTGTCTCTGTGTCTCTGTCTCTGTGCCTCTGTCTCTGTGTAACTGTCCCTGTGTCTCAGTCTCTGTGTCTCTGTCTCTATGTCTCTGTCTCTGTCTCCGTTTCTCTGTCTCTGTGTCTCTGTCTCTGTGTCTCTGTCTCGGTGTCTCTGTCCCTATGTCTCTGTCTCTGTCTCTGTTTCTCATTCTCTGTCTCTGTCTCTGTGTCAATGGCCCTGTGTCTCTGTATCTCTGTCTCTGTGTCTCTGTCTCTGTGTCTCTGTCTCTGTGTCTCTGTCTTGTGTCTCTGTCTCTGTGTCTCCGTCTCTGTGTCACTGTCTCTATGCCTGTGTCTCTGTGTCTCTGTGTCTGTGTCTCTGTCACCGTCTCTGTGCCTCTGTTTCTATGTCTCTGTCTCTGTGTCTCTGTCTCTCTGTCCCTGTCTCTGTGTCTCTGTCACTCTGTCTCTGTCTCTGTGTCTCTGTCTCTGTGTCTCTGTCTCTGTATCTCTGTCTCTGTGTCTCTGTCTCTGTGTCTCTGTCTCTGTGTCTCTGTCTCTGTGTCTCTGTCTCTGTGTCTCTGTCTCTGTGTCTCTGTCTCTGTGTCTCTGTCTCTGTGTCTCTGTGTCTCTGTCTCTGTCTCTGTCTCTGTCTCTGTTTCTGTCTCTGTCTCTGTCTCTATCGTTGTCTCTGTCTGTATGTCTCTGTATCTCTGTCTCTGTGTCTCTGTCTCTGCGCCGCTGTCACTACGTCTCTGTGTCTCTGTCTCTGCGCCCCTGTCTCTACGTCTCTGTCCCTGTGTCTCCGTCTCTGTGCCTCTGCCTCGGTGTCTCCGTCTCTGTGTTTCTGTCTCTGTGTCTCTGTCTCTGTGCCTCTGTCTCCTTCTCTGTGTCTCTGTCTCTGTGTCCCTGTCGCTTTGTCTCTGTCTCTGAGGCTTTGCCTCTATGTCCCTGTCTCTGTATCTCTGTCTCTATGTCTCTGTCTCTGTGTCTCTGTCTCTGTGTCTCTGTCCCTGTGTCTCTGTCTCTTTGTCTCTGTCTCTGTGTCTCTGCCTCTGTGCCTCCGTCTCTGTGTTTCTGTCTCTGTGTCTCTGTCTCTGTGCCTCTGCCTCCGTCTCTGTGTCTCTGTCTCTGTGTCTCTGTCTCTGTGTCTCTGTCTCTGTGTCTCTGTCTCTGTGTCTCTGTCTCTGTGTCTCTGTCTCTGTGTCTCTGTCTCTGTGTCTCTGTCTCTGTGTCTCTGTCTCTGTGTCTGTGTCTCTGTGTCTCTGTCTCTGTGTCTCTGTCTCTGTGTCTCTGTCTCTGTGTCTCTGTCTCTGTGTCTCTGTCTCTGTGTCTCTGTCTCTGTGTCTCTGTCTCTGTGTCTCTGTCTCTGTGTCTCTGTCTCTGTGTCTCTGTCTCTGTGTCTCTGTCTCTGTGTCTCTGTCTCTGTGTCTCTGTCTCTGTGTCTCTGTCTCTGTCTCTCTGTCTCTGTGTCTCTGTCTCTGTGTCTCTGTCTCTGTGTCTCTGTCTCTGTGTCTCTGTCTCTGTGTCTCTGTCTCTGTGTCTCTGTCTCTTTCTTTGTGTCTCTGTGTCTCTGTCTCTGTGTCTCTGTCTCTGTGTCTCTGTCTCTGTGTGTCTGTCTCTGTGTCTCTGTCTTTGTGTCTCTGTCTCTGTGTCTCTGTCTCTGTTTCTCTGTCTCTGTGTCTCTGTCTCTGTGTCTCTGTCTCTGTGTCTCTGTCTCTGTGTCTCTGTCTCTGTGTCTCTGTCTCTGTGTCTCGGTCTCTGTGTCTCTTTCTCTGTGTCTCTCTCTCTGTGTTTCTGTCTCTGTGTCTCTGTCTCGGTGTCTCTGTCTCTGTGTCTCTGTCTCTGTCTCTGTCTCTGTGTCTCTGTCTCTGTGTCGTTGTCTCTATGTCCCTGTCTCTGTGTCTCTGTCTGTACGTCTCTGTATCTCTGTCTCTGTGTCCCTGTCTCTGCGCCCCTGTCTCTACGTCTCTGTGTCTCTGTCTCTGCGCCCCTGTCTCTACGTCTCTGTCCCTGTGTCTCCTTCTCTGTGTCTCTGTCTCTGTGTCTATGTCTCTTTGTCTCTGTCCCTGTGTCACAGTCCCTGTGTCTCTGTCTCTGTGTCTCTGTCTCTGTGTCTCTGTCTCTGTGTCTGTGTCCCTGTGTCTCTGTCTCTGTGTCTCTGTCTCTGTGCCTCTGTCTCTGTGTCTCTGCCTCTGTGTCTCTGTCTCTGTGTCTCTGTCTCTGTGTCTCTGTCTCTGTGTCTCTGTCTCTGTGTCTCTGTCTCTGTGTCTCTGTCTCTGTGTCTCTGTCTCTGTCTCTGTTTCTCTTTCTCTGTGTCTCTGTGTATCTGTCTCTGTGTCTCTGCCTCTGTGCCTCTGTCTCTGTGCCCCTGTCTCTACGCCTTTGTCTCTGTGTCTCTGTCTCTGTCTCTGTCTCTGTCTCTGTCTCTGTCGCTGTCTCTGTCACTGTCTCTGTGTCTCTGTCTCTGTGTCTCTGTCTCTGAGTCTCTGTCTCTGTGTCCCTGTCTCTGTGCCTCTGTCCCTGTGTCTCCGTCTCTGTGTCTCTGTCTCCGTCTCTGTGTCTCTGTCTCCGTCTCTGTGCATCTGCCTCGGTGTCTCCGTTTCTGTGTTTCTGTCTCTGTGTCTCTGTCTCTGTGCCTCTGCCTCCGTCTCTGTGTCTCTGTCTCTGTGTCTCTGTCTCTGTGTCCCTATCACTGTGTCTCTGTCCCTGCGTCTCCGTCTCTGTGTCTCTGTCTCCGTCTCTGTGCCTCTGCCTCTGTGTCCCCGTCTCTGCGTCTCTGTCTCTGTGTCTCTGTCTCTGAGGCTTTGCCTCTATGTCCCTGTCTCTGTATCTCTGTCTCTATGTATCTGTCCCTGTGTCTATGTCTCTGTGTCTCTGTCTCTGTGTCTCTGTCTCTGTGTCTCTGTCTCTGTCTCTGTTTATCTTTCTCTGTGTCTCTGTGTCTCTGTCTCTATGTCTCTGCCTCTGTGTCTCTGTATCTCCGTCTCTTTGTCTCTGTCTCTGTGTCTCTGCCTCTGTGTCTCCGTCTCTGTGTCTCTGTCTCTGTGTCTCTGTCCCTGTGTCTCTGTATCTGTGTCTCTGTCTCTGTGTCTCTGTCTCTGTGTCTCTGTGTCTCTGTGTCTCTGTCTCTGTCTCTGTCTCCGTCTCTGTCTCTGTCTCTGTCTCTATCGCTGTCTCTGTCACTGTCTCTGTGTCTCTGTCTCTGTGTCTCTGTCTCTGAGTCTCTGTCTCTGTGTCCCTGTCTCTGTGTCTCTGTCCCTGTGTCTCCGTCTCTGTGCCTCTGTCTCCGTCTCTGTGCCTCTGCCTCTGTGTCTCCGTCTCTGTGTTTCTGTCTCTGTGTCTCTGTCTCTGTGCCTCTGTCTCCGTCTCTGTGTCTCTGTCTCTGTGTCCCTGTCGCTGTGTCTCTGTCTCTGAGGCTTTGCCTCTATGTCCCTGTCTCTGTATCTCTGTCTGTATGTCTCTGTCTCTGTGTCTCTGTCTCTGTGTCTCTGTCCCTGTGTCTCTGTCCCTGTGTCTCTGTCTCTGTGTCTCTGTCTCTGTGTCTCTGTCCCTGTGTCTCTGTCTATTTGTCTCTGTCTCTATGTCTCTGTCTCTGTCTCTGTCTCTGTTTCTCTTTCTCTGTGTCTCTGTGCCTCTGTCTCTGTGTCTCTGCCTCTGTGTCTCTGTATCTCTGTCTCTTTGTCTCTGTCTCTGTGTCTCTGCCTCTGTGCCTCCGTCTCTGTGTTTCTGTCTCTGTGTCTCTGTCTCTGTGCCTCTGCCTCCGTCTCTGTGTGTCTGTCTCTGTATCTCTGTCTCTGTGTCTCTGTCTCGGTGTCTCTGTCTCTGTGTCTCTGTCTCTGTGTTTCTGTCTCTGTGTCTCTGTCTCTGTGTCTCTGTCTCTGTGTCTCTGTATCTGTGTCTCTGTGTCTGTGTCTCTGTCTCTGTGCCTCTGTCTCTGTGCCCCTGTCTCTACGCCTTTGTCTCTGTGTCTCTGTCTCTGTGTCTCTGTATCTGTGTCTCTGTCTCTGTGTCTCTGTGTCTCTGTATCTGTCTCTGTCTCTGTCTCTGTCTCTGTCTCTGTCTCTGTCTCCGTCTCTGTCTCTGTCTCTGTCTCTATCGCTGTCTCTGTCACTGTCTCTGTGTCTCTGTCTCTGTGTCTCTGTCTCTGTGTCTCTGTCTCTGAGTCTCTGTCTCTGTGTCCCTGTCTCTGTGTCTCTGTCCCTGTGTCTCCGTCTCTGTGTCTCTGTCTCCGTCTCTGTGCCTCTGCCTCTGTGTTTCTGTCTCTGTGTCTCTGTCTCTGTGCCTCTGTCTCCGTCTCTGTGTCTCTGTCTCTGTGTCCCTGTCGCTGTGTCTCTGTCTCTGAGGCTTTGCCTCTATGTCCCTGTCTCTGTATCTCTGTCTGTATGTCTCTGTCTCTGTGTCTCTGTCTCTGTGTCTCTGTCTCTGTGTCTCTGTCCCTGTGTCTCTGTCTCTGTGTCTCTGTCTCTGTGTCTCTGTCCCTGTGTCTCTGTCTATTTGTCTCTGTCTCTATGTCTCTGTCTCTGTCTCTGTCTCTGTTTCTCTTTCTCTGTGTATCTGTGTCTCTGTCTCTGTGTCTCTGCCTCTGTGTCTCTGTATCTCTGTCTCTTTGTCTCTGTCTCTGTGTCTCTGCCTCTGTGCCTCCGTCTCTGTGTTTCTGTCTCTGTGTCTCTGTCTCTGTGCCTCTGCCTCCGTCTCTGTGTGTCTGTCTCTGTATCTCTGTCTCTGTGTCTCTGTCTCGGTGTCTCTGTCTCTGTGTCTCTGTCTCTGTGTTTCTGTCTCTGTGTCTCTGTCTCTGTGTCTCTGTCTCTGTGTCTCTGTATCTGTGTCTCTGTGTCTGTGTCTCTGTCTCTGTGCCTCTGTCTCTGTGCCCCTGTCTCTACGCCTTTGTCTCTGTGTCTCTGTCTCTGTGTCTCTGTATCTGTGTCTCTGTCTCTGTGCCTCTGTCTCTGTGTCTCTGTGTCTCTGTATCTGTCTCTGTCTCTGTCTCTGTCTCTGTCTCTGTATCTGTCTCTGTCTCTGTCTCTGTCTCTGTCTCTGTCTCTGTCTCTGTCTCTGTCGCTGTCTCTGTCACTGTCTCTGTGTCTCTGTCTCTGTGTCTCTGTCTCTGAGTCTCTGTCTCTGTGTCCCTGTCTCTGTGCCTCTGTCTCTGTGTCTCTGTCTCTGTGTCCCTATCCCTGTGTCTCTGTCCCTGTGTCTCCGTCTCCGTGTCTCTGTGTCTCTGTCTCTATGTCTCTGCCTCTGTGTCTCTGTATCTCCGTCTCTTTGTCTCTGTCTCTGTGTCTCTGCCTCTGTGTCTCCGTCTCTGTGTCTCTGTCTCTGTGTCCCTGTCGCTGTGTCTCTGTCTCTGAGGCTTTGCCTCTATGTCCCTGTCTCTGTATCTCTGTCTGTATGTCTCTGTCTCTGTCTCTGTGTCTCTGTCTCTGTGCCTCTGCCTCCGTCTCTGTGTGTCTGTCTCTGTATCTCTGTCTCTGTGTCTCTGTCTCGGTGTCTCTGTCTCTGTGTCTCTGTCTCTGTGTTTCTGTCTCTGTGTCTCTGTCTCTGTGTCTCTGTCTCTGTGTCTCTGTATCTGTGTCTCTGTGTCTGTGTCTCTGTCTCTGTGCCTCTGTCTCTGTGCCCCTGTCTCTACGCCTTTGTCTCTGTGTCTCTGTCTCTGTGTCTCTGTATCTGTGTCTCTGTCTCTGTGCCTCTGTCTCTGTGTCTCTGTGTCTCTGTATCTGTCTCTGTCTCTGTCTCTGTCTCTGTCTCTGTATCTGTCTCTGTCTCTGTCTCTGTCTCTGTCTCTGTCTCTGTCTCTGTCTCTGTCGCTGTCTCTGTCACTGTCTCTGTGTCTCTGTCTCTGTGTCTCTGTCTCTGAGTCTCTGTCTCTGTGTCCCTGTCTCTGTGCCTCTGTCTCTGTGTCTCTGTCTCTGTGTCCCTATCCCTGTGTCTCTGTCCCTGTGTCTCCGTCTCCGTGTCTCTGTGTCTCTGTCTCTATGTCTCTGCCTCTGTGTCTCTGTATCTCCGTCTCTTTGTCTCTGTCTCTGTGTCTCTGCCTCTGTGTCTCCGTCTCTGTGTCTCTGTCTCTGTGTCCCTGTCGCTGTGTCTCTGTCTCTGAGGCTTTGCCTCTATGTCCCTGTCTCTGTATCTCTGTCTGTATGTCTCTGTCTCTGTCTCTGTGTCTCTGTCTCTGTGCCTCTGCCTCCGTCTCTGTGTGTCTGTCTCTGTATCTCTGTCTCTGTGTCTCTGTCTCGGTGTCTCTGTCTCTGTGTCTCTGTCCCTGTGTCTCCGTCTCTGTGTCTCTCTGTCTCTCCGTGTCTCTGTCGGCGTTATCTGTCTCTGTGTCTCTGTCTCAGCGTCTCTGTCCATGTGTGTCCGTCTCTGTGTCTCTGTCTCTCTCTCTCTCTGTGTCCCTGTCTCCGTGTCTCTGCCTCCGTGTCTCTGTCTCTGTGTCTCTGTCTCTGTGTCTCTGTCTCTGTCTCTCTGTCTCTGTCTCTCTGTCTCTGTGTCTCTGTCTCTGTGTCTCTGTCTCTGTGTCTCTGTCTCTGTGTCTCTGTCTCTGTGTCTCTGTCTCTGTGTCTCTGTCTCTGTGTGTCTGTCTCTGTCTCTGTGTGTCTGTCTCTGTGTCTCTGTCTCTGTGTCTCTGTCTCTGTCTCTCTGTCTCTGTCTGTCTGTCTCTATGTCTCTGTGTCTCTGCCTCCGTGTCTCTGTCGCTCTCTCTCTCTGTGTCTCTTACTCTGTGTCCCTGTCTCTGTGTCTATGCCTCTGTCCGTGTGTCTCTGTACCTGTGTCTCCGTCTCTGTGTGTCGGTCTCTGTGTCTCTGCCTCTGTGTCTCGGTCTCTGTGTCTCGGTCTCTATGTCTCTGTATCTCTGTATCTCTGTCTCTGTGTCTCTGTCTCTGTCTCTGTGTGTTGGTCTCTGTGTCTGTCCCTGTGTGTGTGTCTCTGTCTCTGAGTCTCTGTCTCTGTGTCTCTCTCTCTGTCTCTGTCTCTATCTCTGTCTCTGTCTCTGTCTCTGTTTCTCCTTCTCTGTGTCTCTGTTTCTGTGTCTCTGTCCCTGTGTCTCCGTCTCTGTGTCTCTCTGTCTCTCCGTGTCTCTGTCGACGTTGTCTGTCTCTGTGTCTCTGTCTCAGCGTCTCTGTCCATGTGTGTCCGTCTCTGTGTCTCTGTCTCTCTCTCTCTCTGTGTCCCTGTCTCCGTGTCTCTGCCTCCGTGTCTCTGTCTCTGTGTCTCTGTCTCCGTCCCCTTGTCTCTGTCTCTGTGTCTGTGTCTCTGTGTCTCCGTCTCTGTGCCTCTGTCTCTGTCTCTGAGTCTCTGTCTCGGTGTCTTTGTCTCTATGTCTCCTTCTCTGTCTCTGTTTCTCATTCTCTGTCTCTGTCTCTGTGTCTATGCCCCTGTGTCTCTGTATCTCTGTCTCTGTGTCTCTGTCGCTGTGTCTCTGTCTCTGTGTCTCTGTCTTGTGTCTCTGCCTCTGTGTCTCCGTCTCTGTGTCACTGTCTCTATGCCTGTGTCTCTGTGTCTCTGTGTCTGTGTCTCTGTCACCGTCTCTGTGCCTCTGTTTCTATGTCTCTGTCTCTGTGCCTCTGTCTCTGTGTATCTGTCTCTGTGTCTCTGTCTCTGTGCCTCTGTCTCTGTGTAACTGTCCCTGTGTCTCAGTCTCTGTGTCTCTGTCTCTATGTCTCTGTCTCTGTCTCCGTTTCTCTGTCTCTGTGTCTCTGTCTCTGTGTCTCTGTCTCGGTGTCTCTGTCCCTATGTCTCTGTCTCTGTCTCTGTTTCTCATTCTCTGTCTCTGTCTCTGTGTCTATGGCCCTGTGTCTCTGTATCTCTGTCTCTGTGTCTCTGTCTCTGTGTCTCTGTCTCTGTGTCTCTGTCTTGTGTCTCTGTCTCTGTGTCTCCGTCTCTGTGTCACTGTCTCTATGCCTGTGTCTCTGTGTCTCTGTGTCTGTGTCTCTGTCACCGTCTCTGTGCCTCTGTTTCTATGTCTCTGTCTCTGTGTCTCTGTCTCTCTGTCCCTGTCTCTGTGTCTCTGTCACTCTGTCTCTGTCTCTGTGTCTCTGTCTCTGTGTCTCTGTCTCTGTATCTCTGTCTCTGTGTCTCTGTCTCTGTGTCTCTGTCTCTGTGTCTCTGTCTCTGTGTCTCTGTCTCTGTGTCTCTGTATCTGTGTCTCTGTCTCTGTGTCTCTGTCTCTGTGTCTCTGTGTCTCTGTCTCTGTCTCTGTCTCTGTTTCTGTCTCTGTCTCTGTCTCTATCGTTGTCTCTGTCTGTATGTCTCTGTATCTCTGTCTCTGTGTCTCTGTCTCTGTGCCGCTGTCACTACGTCTCTGTGTCTCTGTCTCTGCGCCCCTTTCTCTACGTCTCTGTCCCTGTGTCTCCGTCTCTGTGCCTCTGCCTCGGTGTCTCCGTCTCTGTGTTTCTGTCTCTGTGTCTCTGTCTCTGTGCCTCTGTCTCCTTCTCTGTGTCTCTGTCTCTGTGTCCCTGTCGCTGTGTCTCTGTCTCTGAGGCTTTGCCTCTATGTCCCTGTCTCTGTATCTCTGTCTCTATGTCTCTGTCTCTGTGTCTCTGTCTCTGTGTCTCTGTCCCTGTGTCTCTGTCTCTTTGTCTCTGTCTCTGTGTCTCTGCCTCTGTGCCTCCGTCTCTGTGTTTCTGTCTCTGTGTCTCTGTCTCTGTGCCTCTGCCTCCGTCTCTGTGTCTCTGTCTCTGTGTCTCTGTCTCTGTGTCTCTGTCTCTGTGTCTCTGTCTCTGTGTCTCTGTCTCTGTTTCTCCTTCTCTGTGTCTCTGTTTCTGTGTCTCTGTCCCTGTGTCTCCGTCTCTGTGTCTCTCTGTCTCTCCGTGTCTCTGTCGGCGTTATCTGTCTCTGTGTCTCTGTCTCAGCGTCTCTGTCCATGTGTGTCCGTCTCGGTGTCTCTGTCTCTCTCTCTCTCTGTGTCCCTGTCTCGGTGTCCGTGTCACTGTGTCTCCACCTCTGTGTCACTGTCTCTGTGTCTCTGTCTCCGTGTCTCCGTCTCGGTGTATCTGTATCTGTGTCTCCGTCCCTGTGTCTCTGTCTCTGTCTCTGTGTCTCTGTCTCTGTGTATCTGTCTCTGTGTCTCTGTCCCTGTGGCTCTGACTCTGTGTATCTGTCTCTGCGTCTCTGTCCCTGTGTCTCTGCATCTGAACCTCTGTATCTTTGTCCCTGTCTCTGTGTCTCTGTCCCTGTGTCTGCGTCTTTGTGTCTCTGTCTCTGTCTGTGTGTGTGCGTCTTTTTCTCTGTCCCTGTGTGTGTATCTCTCTCTCTGTGTCTCTGTCTCGGTGTCTCTGTCCCTGTGTCTCCACCTGTGTGTCACTGTCTCTGTGTCTCCGTCCCCGTGTCTCCGTCTCTGTGTATCTGCCTCTGTGTCCCTGTCTCTGTCTCTGTCTCTGTTTCTCCTTCTCTGTGTCTCTGTCTCTGTGTCTCTGTCCCTGTGTCTCTGTCTCTGTGTCTCTGTCTCTATGTCTCTGTCTCTGTCTCCGTTTCTCTTTCTCTGTGTCTCTGTCTCTGTGTCTCTGTCCCTGTGTCTCCGTCTTCGTGTCTCTGTCCCTGTGTCTCCGTCTCTGAGTCACTGTGTCTATGTCTGTGTCTCTGTGTCTCTGTGTCTGTGTCTCTGTCTCTGTCTCTGTCTCTGTCTCTGTGTCTCTGTCTCTGTGTCTCTGTCTCTGTGTCTCTGTCCCTGTGTCTCTGTCTCTGTCTCTGTCTCTGTGTCTCTGTCTCTGAGTCTCTGTCTGCATGTCCCAGTGTCTGTGTATCTGTCCCGATGTCTCTGTCTCTGTGTCTCTGTCCCTGTGGCTCTGTCTCTGTGTATCTGTCTCTCTGTCTCTATGTCTCTGTGTCTCTGCCTCCGTGTCTCTGTCTCTCTGTCTCTGCCGCTCTCTCTCTCTGTGTCTCTTACTCTGTGTCCCTGTCTCTGTGTCTATGCCTCTGTCCGTGTGTCTCTGTACCTGTGTCTCCGTCTCTGTGTGTCGGTCTCTGTGTCTCTGCCTCTGTGTCTCGGTCTCTGTGTCTCGGTCTCTATGTCTCTGTATCTCTGTATCTCTGTCTCTGTGTCTCTCTCTCTGTCTCTGTCTCTATCTCTGTCTCTGTCTCTGTCTCTGTTTCTCCTTCTCTGTGTCTCTGTTTCTGTGTCTCTGTCCCTGTGTCTCCGTCTCTGTGTCTCTCTGTCTCTCCGTGTCTCTGTCGGCGTTATCTGTCTCTGTGTCTCTGTCTCAGCGTCTCTGTCCATGTGTGTCCGTCTCTGTGTCTCTGTCTCTCTCTCTCTCTGTGTCCCTGTCTCCGTGTCTCTGCCTCCGTGTCTCTGTCTCTGTGTCTCTGTCTCTGTGTCTCTGTCTCTGTCTCTCTGTCTCTGTCTCTCTGTCTCTGTCTCTCTGTCTCTGTGTCTCTGTCTCTGTGTCTCTGTCTCTGTGTCTCTGTCTCTGTGTCTCTGTCTCTGTGTCTCTGTCTCTGTCTCTCTGTCTCTGTGTCTCTGTCTCTGTGTCTCTGTCTCTGTCTCTCTGTCTCTGTGTCTCTGTCTCTGTGTCTCTGTCTCTGTGTCTCTGTCTCTGTGTCTCTGTCTCTGTCTCTCTGTCTCTGTGTCTCTGTCTCTGTGTCTCTGTCTCTGTCTCTCTGTCTCTGTCTCTCTGTCTCTGTCTCTCTGTCTCTATGTCTCTGTGTCTCTGCCTCCGTGTCTCGGTCTCTGTGTCTCGGTCTCTATGTCTCTGTATCTCTGTATCTCTGTCTCTGTGTCTCTCTCTCTGTCTCTGTCTCTATCTCTGTCTCTGTCTCTGTCTCTGCTTCTCCTTCTCTGTGTCTCTGTTTCTGTGTCTCTGTCCCTGTGTCTCCGTCTCTGTGTCTCTCTGTCTCTCCGTGTCTCTGTCGGCGTTATCTGTCTCTGTGTCTCTGTCTCAGCGTCTCTGTCCATGTGTGTCCGTCTCTGTGTCTCTGTCTCTCTCTCTCTCTGTGTCCCTGTCTCCGTGTCTCTGCCTCCGTGTCTCTGTCTCTGTGTCTCTGTCTCTGTGTCTCTGTCTCTGTCTCTCTGTCTCTGTCTCTCTGTCTCTGTCTCTCTGTCTCTGTCTCTCTGTCTCTGTGTCTCTGTCTCTGTGTCTCTGTCTCTGTGTCTCTGTCTCTGTGTCTCTGTCTCTGTGTCTCTGTCTCTGTCTCTCTGTCTCTGTGTCTCTGTCTCTGTGTCTCTGTCTCTGTCTCTCTGTCTCTGTCTCTCTGTCTCTGTCTCTCTGTCTCTATGTCTCTGTGTCTCTGCCTCCGTGTCTCTGTCTCTCTGTCTCTGTCGCTCTCTCTCTCTGTGTCTCTTACTCTGTGTCCCTGTCTCTGTGTCTATGCCTCTGTCCGTGTGTCTCTGTACCTGTGTCTCCGTCTCTGTGTGTCGGTCTCTGTGTCTCTGCCTCTGTGTCTCGGTCTCTGTGTCTCGGTCTCTATGTCTCTGTATCTCTGTATCTCTGTCTCTGTGTCTCTCTCTCTGTCTCTGTGTGTGTGTCTCTGTGTCTGTCCCTGTGTGTGTGTCTCTGTCTCTGAGTCTCTGTCTCTGTGTCTCTCTCTCTGTCTCTGTCTCTATCTCTGTCTCTGTCTCTGTCTCTGTTTCTCCTTCTCTGTGTCTCTGTTTCTGTGTCTCTGTCCCTGTGTCTCCGTCTCTGTGTCTCTCTGTCTCTCCGTGTCTCTGTCGACGTTATCTGTCTCTGTGTCTCTGTCTCAGCGTCTCTGTCCATGTGTGTCCGTCTCTGTGTCTCTGTCTCTCTCTCTCTCTGTGTCCCTGTCTCCGTGTCTCTGCCTCCGTGTCTCTGTCTCTGTGTCTCTGTCTCCGTCCCCTTGTCTCTGTCTCTGTGTCTGTGTCTCTGTGTCTCCGTCTCTGTGCCTCTGTCTCTGTCTCTGAGTCTCTGTCTCGGTGTCTCTGTCTCTATGTCTCCTTCTCTGTCTCTGTTTCTCATTCTCTGTCTCTGTCTCTGTGTCTATGCCCCTGTGTCTCTGTATCTCTGTCTCTGTGTCTCTGTCTCTGTGTCTCTGTCTCTGTGTCTCTGTCTTGTGTCTCTGCCTCTGTGTCTCCGTCTCTGTGTCACTGTCTCTATGCCTGTGTCTCTGTGTCTCTGTGTCTGTGTCTCTGTCACCGTCTCTGTGCCTCTGTTTCTATGTCTCTGTCTCTGTGTCTCTGTCTCTGTGTATCTGTCTCTGTGTCTCTGGCTCTGTGCCTCTGTCTCTGTGTAACTGTCCCTGTGTCTCAGTCTCTGTGTCTCTGTCTCTATGTCTCTGTCTCTGTCTCCGTTTCTCTGTCTCTGTGTCTCTGTCTCTGTGTCTCTGTCTCGGTGTCTCTGTCCCTATGTCTCTGTCTCTGTCTCTGTTTCTCATTCTCTGTCTCTGTCTCTGTGTCTATGGCCCTGTGTCTCTGTATCTCTGTCTCTGTGTCTCTGTCTCTGTGTCTCTGTCTCTGTGTCTCTGTCTTGTGTCTCTGTCTCTGTGTCTCCGTCTCTGTGTCACTGTCTCTATGCCTGTGTCTCTGTGTCTCTGTGTCTGTGTCTCTGTCACCGTCTCTGTGCCTCTGTTTCTATGTCTCTGTCTCTGTGTCTCTGTCTCTCTGTCCCTGTCTCTGTGTCTCTGTCACTCTGTCTCTGTCTCTGTGTCTCTGTCTCTGTGTCTCTGTCTCTGTATCTCTGTCTCTGTGTCTCTGTCTCTGTGTCTCTGTCTCTGTGTCTCTGTCTCTGTGTCTCTGTCTCTGTGTCTCTGTATCTGTGTCTCTGTCTCTGTGTCTCTGTCTCTGTGTCTCTGTGTCTCTGTCTCTGTCTCTGTCTCTGTTTCTGTCTCTGTCTCTGTCTCTATCGTTGTCTCTGTCTGTATGTCTCTGTATCTCTGTCTCTGTGTCTCTGTCTCTGCGCCGCTGTCACTACGTCTCTGTGTCTCTGTCTCTGCGCCCCTGTCTCTACGTCTCTGTCCCTGTGTCTCCGTCTCTGTGCCTCTGCCTCGGTGTCTCCGTCTCTGTGTCTCTGTCTCTGTGCCTCTGTCTCCTTCTCTGTGTCTCTGTCTCTGTGTCCCTGTCGCTTTGTCTCTGTCTCTGAGGCTTTGCCTCTATGTCCCTGTCTCTGTATCTCTGTCTCTATGTCTCTGTCTCTGTGTCTCTGTCTCTGTGTCTCTGTACCTGTGTCTCTGTCTCTTTGTCTCTGTCTCTGTGTCTTTGCCTCTGTGCCTCCGTCTCTGTGTTTCTGTCTCTGTGTCTCTGTCTCTGTGCCTCTGCCTCCGTCTCTGTGTCTCTGTCTCTGTGTCTCTGTCTCTGTGTCTCTGTCTCTGTGTCTCTGTCTCTGTGTCTCTGTCTCTGTGTCTCTGTCTCTGTGTCTCTGTCTCTGTGTCTCTGTCTCTGTGTCTCTGTCTCTGTGTCTCTGTCTCTGTGTCTCTGTCTCTGTGTCTCTGTCTCTGTGTCTCTGTCTCTGTGTCTCTGTCTCTGTGTCTCTCTCTCTGTGTCTCTGTCTCTGTGTCTCTGTCTCTGTGTCTCTGTCTCTGTGTCTCTGTCTCTGTGTCTCTGTCTCTGTGTCTCTGTCTCTGTGTCTCTGTCTCTGTGTCTCTGTCTCTGTGTCTCTGTCTCTGTCTCTCTGTCTCTGTGTCTCTGTCTCTGTGTCTCTGTCTCTGTGTCTCTGTCTCTGTGTCTCTGTCTCTGTGTCTCTGTCTCTGTGTCTCTGTCTCTGTGTCTCTGTCTCTGTGTCTCTGTCTCTGTGTCTCTGTCTCTGTGTCTCTGTCTCTGTGTCTCTGTCTCTGTGTCTCTGTCTCTGTGTCTCTGTCTCTGTGTCTCTGTCTCTTTCTTTGTGTCTCTGTGTCTCTGTCTCTGTGTCTCTGTCTCTGTGTCTCTGTCTCTGTGTCTCTGTCTCTGTGTGTCTGTCTCTGTGTCTCTGTCTCTGTGTCTCTGTCTCTGTGTCTCTGTCTCTGTTTCTCTGTCTCTGTGTCTCTGTCTCTGTGTCTCTGTCTCTGTGTCTCTGTCTCTGTGTCTCTGTCTCTGTGTCTCTGTCTCTGTGTCTCTGTCTCTGTGTCTCTTTCTCTGTGTCTCTCTCTCTGTGTTTCTGTCTCTGTGTCTCTGTCTCGGTGTCTCTGTCTCTGTGTCTCTGTCTCTGTCTCTGTCTCTGTGTCTCCGTCTCTGTGTCGTTGTCTCTATGTCCCTGTCTCTGTGTCTCTGTCTGTACGTCTCTGTATCTCTGTCTCTGTGTCCCTGTCTCTGCGCCCCTGTCTCTACGTCTCTGTGTCTCTGTCTCTGCGCCCCTGTCTCTACGTCTCTGTCCCTGTGTCTCCTTCTCTGTGTCTCTGTCTCTGTGTCTATGTCTCTTTGTCTCTGTCCCTGTGTCACAGTCCCTGTGTCTCTGTCTCTGTGTCTCTGTCTCTGTGTCTCTGTCTCTGTGTCTGTGTCCCTGTGTCTCTGTCTCTGTGTCTCTGTCTCTGTGCCTCTGTCTCTGTGTCTCTGCCTCTGTGTCTCTGTCTCTGTGTCTCTGTCTCTGTGTCTCTGTCTCTGTGTCTCTGTCTCTGTGTCTCTGTCTCTGTCTCTGTTTCTCTTTCTCTGTGTCTCTGTGTATCTGTCTCTGTGTCTCTGCCTCTGTGTCTCTGTATCTCTGTCTCTTTGTCTCTGTCTCTGTGTCTCTGTCTCTGTGTCTCTGTCTCTGTGTCTCTGTCTCTGTGTCTCTGTCTCTGTGTCTCTGTCTCTGCGTCTCGGTCTCTGTGTCTCTGTCTCCGTGTCTCTGTCTCTGTGTCTCTGTCTCTGTGTCTCTGTCTCTGTGTCTCGGTCTCTGTGTCTCTGTCTCTGTGTCCCTGTCTCTGTATCTCTGTCTCTGTGTCTCTGTCTCGGTATCTCTGTCTCTGTGTCTCTGTCTCTGTGTCTCTGTCTCTGTGTCTCTGTCTCTGTGTCTCTGTATCTGTGTCTCTGTATCTGTGTCTCTGTATCTGTGTCTCTGTCTCTGTGCCTCTGTCTCTGTGCCCCTGTCTCTACGCCTTTGTCTCTGTGTCTCTGTCTCTGTCTCTGTCTCTGTCTCTGTCTCTGTCTCTGTCGCTGTCTCTGTCACTGTCTCTGTGTCTCTGTCTCTGTGTCTCTGTCTCTGAGTCTCTGTCTCTGTGTCCCTGTCTCTGTGCCTCTGTCCCTGTGTCTCCGTCTCTGTGTCTCTGTCTCCGTCTCTGTGTCTCTGTCTCCGTCTCTGTGCCTCTGCCTCGGTGTCTCCGTTTCTGTGTTTCTGTCTCTGTGTCTCTGTCTCTGTGCCTCTGCCTCCGTCTCTGTGTCTCTGTCTCTGTGTCTCTGTCTCTGTGTCCCTATCACTGTGTCTCTGTCCCTGCGTCTCCGTCTCTGTGTCTCTGTCTCCGTCTCTGTGCCTCTGCCTCTGTGTCCCCGTCTCTGCGTCTCTGTCTCTGTGTCTCTGTCTCTGAGGCTTTGCCTCTATGTCCCTGTCTCTGTATCTCTGTCTCTATGTATCTGTCCCTGTGTCTATGTCTCTGTGTCTCTGTCTCTGTGTCTCTGTCTCTGTGTCTCTGTCTCTGTCTCTGTTTATCTTTCTCTGTGTCTCTGTGTCTCTGTCTCTATGTCTCTGCCTCTGTGTCTCTGTATCTCCGTCTCTTTGTCTCTGTCTCTGTGTCTCTGCCTCTGTGTCTCCGTCTCTGTGTCTCTGTCTCTGTGTCTCTGTCCCTGTGTCTCTGTATCTGTGTCTCTGTCTCTGTGTCTCTGTCTCTGTGTCTCTGTGTCTCTGTGTCTCTGTCTCTGTCTCTGTCTCCGTCTCTGTCTCTGTCTCTGTCTCTATCGCTGTCTCTGTCACTGTCTCTGTGTCTCTGTCTCTGTGTCTCTGTCTCTGAGTCTCTGTCTCTGTGTCCCTGTCTCTGTGTCTCTGTGTCTCTGTGTCTCTGTCTCTGTCTCTGTCTCCGTCTCTGTCTCTGTCTCTGTCTCTATCGCTGTCTCTGTCACTGTCTCTGTGTCTCTGTCTCTGTGTCTCTGTCTCTGAGTCTCTGTCTCTGTGTCCCTGTCTCTGTGTCTCTGTCCCTGTGTCTCCGTCTCTGTGTCTCTGTCTCCGTCTCTGTGCCTCTGCCTCTGTGTCTCCGTCTCTGTGTTTCTGTCTCTGTGTCTCTGTCTCTGTGCCTCTGTCTCCGTCTCTGTGTCTCTGTCTCTGTGTCCCTGTCGCTGTGTCTCTGTCTCTGAGGCTTTGCCTCTATGTCCCTGTCTCTGTATCTCTGTCTGTATGTCTCTGTCTCTGTGTCTCTGTCTCTGTGACTCTGTCTCTGTGTCTCTGTCCCTGTGTCTCTGTCTCTGTGTCTCTGTCTCTGTGTCTCTGTCTATTTGTCTCTGTCTCTATGTCTCTGTCTCTGTCTCTGTCTCTGTTTCTCTTTCTCTGTGTCTCTGTGTCTCTGTCTCTGTGCCTCTGCCTCTGTGTCCCCGTGTCTCCGTCTCTGTCTCTGTGTCTCTGTCTCTGAGGCTTTGCCTCTATGTCCCTGTCTCTGTATCTCTGTCTCTATGTCTCTGTCCCTGTGTCTCTGTCTCTGTGTCTCTGTCTCTGTGTCTCTGTCTCTGTCTCTGTTTCTCTTTCTCTGTGTCTCTGTGTCTCTGTCTCTGTGTCTCTGCCTCTGTGTCTCTGTATCTCTGTCTCTTTGTCTCTGTCTCTGTGTCTCTGGCTCTGTGTCTCCGTCTCTGTGTCTCTGTCTCTGTGTCTCTGTCTCTGTGTCTCTGTCTCTGTGTCTCTGTATCTGTGTCTCTGTCTCTGTGTCTCTGTCTCTGTGTCTCTGTGTCTCTGTCTCTGTCTCTGTCTCTGTCTCTGTCTCTGTCTCTGTCTCTGTCTCTGTCTCTATCGCTGTCTCTGTCTGTATGTCTCTGTATCTCTGTCTCTGTGTCTCTGTCTCTGCGCCGCTGTCTCTACGTCTCTGTGTCTCTGTCTCTGCGCCCCTGTCTCTACGTCTCTGTCCCTGTGTCTCCGTCTCTGTGCCTCTGCCTCGGTGTCTCCGTCTCTGTGTTTCTGTCTCTGTGTCTCTGTCTCCGTCTCTGTGCCTCTGCCTCCGTCTCTGTGTGTCTGTCTCTGTATCTCTGTCTCTGTGTCTCTGTCTCGGTGTCTCTGTCTCTGTGTCTCTGTCTCTGTGTTTCTGTCTCTGTGTCTCTGTCTCTGTGTCTCTGTCTCTGTGTCTCTGTATCTGTGTCTCTGTGTCTGTGTCTCTGTCTCTGTGCCTCTGTCTCTGTGCCCCTGTCTCTACGCCTTTGTCTCTGTGTCTCTGTCTCTGTGTCTCTGTATCTGTGTCTCTGTCTCTGTGCCTCTGTCTCTGTGTCTCTGTGTCTCTGTATCTGTCTCTGTCTCTGTCTCTGTCTCTGTCCCTGTATCTGTCTCTGTCTCTGTCTCTGTCTCTGTCGCTGTCTCTGTCACTGTCTCTGTGTCTCTGTCTCTGTGTCTCTGTCTCTGAGTCTCTGTCTCTGTGTCCCTGTCTCTGTGCCTCTGTCTCTGTGTCTCTGTCTCTGTGTCCCTATCCCTGTGTCTCTGTCCCTGTGTCTCCGTCTCCGTGTCTCTGTGTCTCTGTCTCTATGTCTCTGCCTCTGTGTCTCTGTATCTCCGTCTCTTTGTCTCTGTCTCTGTGTCTCTGCCTCTGTGTCTCCGTCTCTGTGTCTCTGTCTCTGTGTCCCTGTCGCTGTGTCTCTGTCTCTGAGGCTTTGCCTCTATGTCCCTGTCTCTGTATCTCTGTCTGTATGTCTCTGTCTCTGTCTCTGTGTCTCTGTCTCTGTGTCTCTGTCTCTGTGTCTCTGTCTCTGTGTCTCTGTCCCTGTGTCTCTGTCTCTGTGTCTCTGTCTCTGTGTCTCTGTCCCTGTGTCTCTGTCTATTTGTCTCTGTCTCTATGTCTCTGTCTCTGTCGCTGTCTCTGTTTCTCTTTCTCTGTGTCTCTGTGTCTCTGTCTCTGTGTCTCTGCCTCTATGTCTCTGTATCTCTGTCTCTTTGTCTCTGTCTCTGTGTCTCTGCCTCTGTGCCTCCGTCTCTGTGTTTCTGTCTCTGTGTCTCTGTCTCTGTGCCTCTGCCTCCGTCTCTGTGTGTCTGTCTCTGTATCTCTGTCTCTGTGTCTCTGTCTCGGTGTCTCTGTCTCTGTGTCTCTGTCTCTGTGTTTCTGTCTCTGTGTCTCTGTCTCTGTGTCTCTGTCTCTGTGTCTCTGTCTCTGTGTCTCTGTATCTGTGTCTCTGTGTCTGTGTCTCTGTCCCTGTGCCTCTGTCTCTGTGCCCATGTCTCTACGCCTTTGTCTCTGTGTGTCTGTCTCTGTATCTCTGTCTCTGTGTCTCTGTCTCGGTGTCTCTGTCTCTGTGTCTCTGTCTCTCTGTTTCTGTCTCTGTGTCTCTGTCTCTGTGTCTCTGTCTCTGTGTCTCTGTATCTGTGTCTCTGTGTCTGTGTCTCTGTCTCTGTGCCTCTGTCTCTGTGCCCCTGTCTCTACGCCTTTGTCTCTGTGTCTCTGTCTCTGTGTCTCTGTATCTGTGTCTCTGTCTCTGTGCCTCTGTCTCTGTGTCTCTGTGTCTCTGTATCTGTCTCTGTCTCTGTCTCTGTCTCTGTCTCTGTCTCTGTCGCTGTCTCTGTCACTGTCTCTGTGTCTCTGCCTCTGTGTCTCTGTCTCTGAGTCTCTGTCTCTGTGTCCCTGTCTCTGTGCCTCTGTCTCTGTGTCTCTGTCTCTGTGTCCCTATCCCTGTGTCTCTGTCCCTGTGTCTCCGTCTCCGTGTCTCTGTCTCCGTCTCTGTGCCTCTGCCTCTGTGTCCCCGTGTCTCCGTCTCTGTCTCTGTGTCTCTGTCTCTGAGGCTTTGCCTCTATGTCCCTGTCTCTGTATCTCTGTCTCTATGTCTCTGTCCCTGTGTCTCTGTCTCTGTGTCTCTGTCTCTGTGTCTCTGTCTCTGTCTCTGTTTCTCTTTCTCTGTGTCTCTGTGTCTCTGTCTCTGTGTCTCTGCCTCTGTGTCTCTGTATCTCTGTCTCTTCGTCTCTGTCTCTGTGTCTCTGGCTCTGTGTCTCCGTCTCTGTGTCCCTGTCTCTGTGTCTCTGTCTCTGTGTCTCTGTCTCTGTGTCTCTGTATCTGTGTCTCTGTCTCTGTGTCTCTGTCTCTGTGTCTCTGTGTCTCTGTGTCTCTGTCTCTGTCTCTGTCTCTGTCTCTGTCTCTGTCTCTGTCTCTGTCTCTGTCTCTATCGCTGTCTCTGTCTGTATGTCTCTGTATCTCTGTCTCTGTGTCTCTGTCTCTGCGCCGCTGTCTCTACGTCTCTGTGTCTCTGTCTCTGCGCCCCTGTCTCTACGTCTCTGTCCCTGTGTCTCCGTCTCTGTGCCTCTGCCTCGGTGTCTCCGTCTCTGTGTTTCTGTCTCTGTGTCTCTGTCTCCGTCTCTGTGCCTCTGCCTCCGTCTCTGTGTGTCTGTCTCTGTATCTCTGTCTCTGTGTCTCTGTCTCGGTGTCTCTGTCTCTGTGTCTCTGTCTCTGTGTTTCTGTCTCTGTGTCTCTGTCTCTGTGTCTCTGTCTCTGTGTCTCTGTATCTGTGTCTCTGTGTCTGTGTCTCTGTCTCTGTGCCTCTGTCTCTGTGCCCCTGTCTCTACGCCTTTGTCTCTGTGTCTCTGTCTCTGTGTCTCTGTATCTGTGTCTCTGTCTCTGTGCCTCTGTCTCTGTGTCTCTGTGTCTCTGTATCTGTCTCTGTCTCTGTCTCTGTCTCTGTCTCTGTATCTGTCTCTGTCTCTGTCTCTGTCTCTGTCTCTGTCTCTGTCTCTGTCGCTGTCTCTGTCACTGTCTCTGTGTCTCTGTCTCTGTGTCTCTGTCTCTGAGTCTCTGTCTCTGTGTCCCTGTCTCTGTGCCTCTGTCTCTGTGTCTCTGTCTCTGTGTCCCTATCCCTGTGTCTCTGTCCCTGTGTCTCCGTCTCCGTGTCTCTGTGTCTCTGTCTCTATGTCTCTGCCTCTGTGTCTCTGTATCTCCGTCTCTTTGTCTCTGTCTCTGTGTCTCTGCCTCTGTGTCTCCGTCTCTGTGTCTCTGTCTCTGTGTCCCTGTCGCTGTGTCTCTGTCTCTGAGGCTTTGCCTCTATGTCCCTGTCTCTGTATCTCTGTCTGTATGTCTCTGTCTCTGTCTCTGTTTCTCTTTCTCTGTGTCTCTGTGTCTCTGTCTCTGTGTCTCTGCCTCTATGTCTCTGTATCTCTGTCTCTTTGTCTCTGTCTCTGTGTCTCTGCCTCTGTGCCTCCGTCTCTGTGTTTCTGTCTCTGTGTCTCTGTCTCTGTGCCTCTGCCTCCGTCTCTGTGTGTCTGTCTCTGTATCTCTGTCTCTGTGTCTCTGTCTCGGTGTCTCTGTCTCTGTGTCTCTGTCTCTGTGTTTCTATCTCTGTGTCTCTGTCTCTGTGTCTCTGTCTCTGTGTCTCTGTATCTGTGTCTCTGTGTCTGTGTCTCTGTCCCTGTGCCTCTGTCTCTGTGCCCCTGTCTCTACGCCTTTGTCTCTGTGTGTCTGTCTCTGTATCTCTGTCTCTGTGTCTCTGTCTCGGTGTCTCTGTCTCTGTGTCTCTGTCTCTGTGTTTCTGTCTCTGTGTCTCTGTCTCTGTGTCTCTGTCTCTGTGCCTCTGTATCTGTGTCTCTGTGTCTGTGTCTCTGTCTCTGTGCCTCTGTCTCTGTGCCCCTGTCTCTACGCCTTTGTCTCTGTGTCTCTGTCTCTGTGTCTCTGTATCTGTGTCTCTGTCTCTATGCCTCTGTCTCTGTGTCTCTGTGTCTCTGTATCTGTCTCTGTCTCTGTCTCTGTCTCTGTCGCTGTCTCTGTCACTGTCTCTGTGTCTCTGCCTCTGTGTCTCTGTCTCTGAGTCTCTGTCTCTGTGTCCCTGTCTCTGTGCCTCTGTCTCTGTGTCTCTGTCTCTGTGTCCCTATCCCTGTGTCTCTGTCCCTGTGTCTCCGTCTCCGTGTCTCTGTCTCCGTCTCTGTGCCTCTGCCTCTGTGTCCCCGTGTCTCCGTCTCTGTCTCTGTGTCTCTGTCTCTGAGGCTTTGCCTCTATGTCCCTGTCTCTGTATCTCTGTCTCTATGTCTCTGTCCCTGTGTCTCTGTCTCTGTGTCTCTGTCTCTGTGTCTCTGTCTCTGTCTCTGTTTCTCTTTCTCTGTGTCTCTGTGTCTCTGTCTCTGTGTCTCTGCCTCTGTGTCTCTGTATCTCTGTCTCTTTGTCTCTGTCTCTGTGTCTCTGGCTCTGTGTCTCCGTCTCTGTGTCTCTGTCTCTGTGTCTCTGTCTCTGTGTCTCTGTCTCTGTGTCTCTGTATCTGTGTCTCTGTCTCTGTGTCTCTGTCTCTGTGTCTCTGTGTCTCTGTCTCTGTCTCTGTCTGTGTCTCTGTCTCTGTCTCTGTCTCTGTCTCTATCGCTGTCTCTGTCTGTATGTCTCTGTATCTCTGTCTCTGTGTCTCTGTCTCTGCGCCGCTGTCTCTACGTCTCTGTGTCTCTGTCTCTGCGCCCCTGTCTCTACGTCTCTGTCCCTGTGTCTCCGTCTCTGTGCCTCTGCCTCGGTGTCTCCGTCTCTGTGTTTCTGTCTCTGTGTCTCTGTCTCCGTCTCTGTGCCTCTGCCTCCGTCTCTGTGTGTCTGTCTCTGTATCTCTGTCTCTGTGTCTCTGTCTCGGTGTCTCTGTCTCTGTGTCTCTGTCTCTGTGTTTCTGTCTCTGTGTCTCTGTCTCTGTGTCTCTGTCTCTGTGTCTCTGTATCTGTGTCTCTGTGTCTGTGTCTCTGTCTCTGTGCCTCTGTCTCTGTGCCCCTGTCTCTACGCCTTTGTCTCTGTGTCTCTGTCTCTGTGTCTCTGTATCTGTGTCTCTGTCTCTGTGCCTCTGTCTCTGTGTCTCTGTGTCTCTGTATCTGTCTCTGTCTCTGTCTCTGTCTCTGTCTCTGTATCTGTCTCTGTCTCTGTCTCTGTCTCTGTCTCTGTCGCTGTCTCTGTCACTGTCTCTGTGTCTCTGTCTCTGTGTCTCTGTCTCTGAGTCTCTGTCTCTGTGTCCCTGTCTCTGTGCCTCTGTCTCTGTGTCTCTGTCTCTGTGTCTCTGTCTCTGTGCCTCTGCCTCCGTCTCTGTGTGTCTGTCTCTGTATCTCTGTCTCTGTGTCTCTGTCTCGGTGTCTCTGTCTCTGTGTCTCTGTCTCTGTGTTTCTGTCTCTGTGTCTCTGTCTCTGTGTCTCTGTCTCTGTGTCTCTGTATCTGTGTCTCTGTGTCTGTGTCTCTGTCCCTGTGCCTCTGTCTCTGTGCCCCTGTCTCTACGCCTTTGTCTCTGTGTGTCTGTCTCTGTATCTCTGTCTCTGTGTCTCTGTCTCGGTGTCTCTGTCTCTGTGTCTCTGTCTCTGTGTTTCTGTCTCTGTGTCTCTGTCTCTGTGTCTCTGTCTCTGTGTCTCTGTATCTGTGTCTCTGTGTCTGTGTCTCTGTCTCTGTGCCTCTGTCTCTGTGCCCCTGTCTCTACGCCTTTGTCTCTGTGTCTCTGTCTCTGTGTCTCTGTATCTGTGTCTCTGTCTCTGTGCCTCTGTCTCTGTGTCTCTGTGTCTCTGTATCTGTCTCTGTCTCTGTCTCTGTCTCTGTCTCTGTCTCTGTCTCTGTCGCTGTCTCTGTCACTGTCTCTGTGTCTCTGCCTCTGTGTCTCTGTCTCTGAGTCTCTGTCTCTGTGTCCCTGTCTCTGTGCCTCTGTCTCTGTGTCTCTGTCTCTGTGTCCCTATCCCTGTGTCTCTGTCCCTGTGTCTCCGTCTCCGTGTCTCTGTCTCCGTCTCTGTGCCTCTGCCTCTGTGTCCCCGTGTCTCCGTCTCTGTCTCTGTGTCTCTGTCTCTGAGGCTTTGCCTCTATGTCCCTGTCTCTGTATCTCTGTCTCTATGTCTCTGTCCCTGTGTCTCTGTCTCTGTGTCTCTGTCTCTGTGTCTCTGTCTCTGTCTCTGTTTCTCTTTCTCTGTGTCTCTGTGTCTCTGTCTCTGTGTCTCTGCCTCTGTGTCTCTGTATCTCTGTCTCTTTGTCTCTGTCTCTGTGTCTCTGGCTCTGTGTCTCCGTCTCTGTGTCTCTGTCTCTGTGTCTCTGTCTCTGTGTCTCTGTCTCTGTGTCTCTGTATCTGTGTCTCTGTCTCTGTGTCTCTGTCTCTGTGTCTCTGTGTCTCTGTCTCTGTCTCTGTCTGTGTCTCTGTCTCTGTCTCTGTCTCTGTCTCTATCGCTGTCTCTGTCTGTATGTCTCTGTATCTCTGTCTCTGTGTCTCTGTCTCTGCGCCGCTGTCTCTACGTCTCTGTGTCTCTGTCTCTGCGCCCCTGTCTCTACGTCTCTGTCCCTGTGTCTCCGTCTCTGTGCCTCTGCCTCGGTGTCTCCGTCTCTGTGTTTCTGTCTCTGTGTCTCTGTCTCCGTCTCTGTGCCTCTGCCTCCGTCTCTGTGTGTCTGTCTCTGTATCTCTGTCTCTGTGTCTCTGTCTCGGTGTCTCTGTCTCTGTGTCTCTGTCTCTGTGTTTCTGTCTCTGTGTCTCTGTCTCTGTGTCTCTGTCTCTGTGTCTCTGTATCTGTGTCTCTGTGTCTGTGTCTCTGTCTCTGTGCCTCTGTCTCTGTGCCCCTGTCTCTACGCCTTTGTCTCTGTGTCTCTGTCTCTGTGTCTCTGTATCTGTGTCTCTGTCTCTGTGCCTCTGTCTCTGTGTCTCTGTGTCTCTGTATCTGTCTCTGTCTCTGTCTCTGTCTCTGTCTCTGTATCTGTCTCTGTCTCTGTCTCTGTCTCTGTCTCTGTCTCTGTCGCTGTCTCTGTCACTGTCTCTGTGTCTCTGTCTCTGTGTCTCTGTCTCTGAGTCTCTGTCTCTGTGTCCCTGTCTCTGTGCCTCTGTCTCTGTGTCTCTGTCTCTGTGTCTCTGTCTCTGTGCCTCTGCCTCCGTCTCTGTGTGTCTGTCTCTGTATCTCTGTCTCTGTGTCTCTGTCTCGGTGTCTCTGTCTCTGTGTCTCTGTCTCTGTGTTTCTGTCTCTGTGTCTCTGTCTCTGTGTCTCTGTCTCTGTGTCTCTGTATCTGTGTCTCTGTGTCTGTGTCTCTGTCCCTGTGCCTCTGTCTCTGTGCCCCTGTCTCTACGCCTTTGTCTCTGTGTCTCTGTGTCTGTGTCTCTGTCTCTGTGCCTCTGTCTCTGTGCCCCTGTCTCTACGCCTTTGTCTCTGTGTCTCTGTCTCTGTGTCTCTGTATCTGTGTCTCTGTCTCTGTGCCTCTGTCTCTGTGTCTCTGTGTCTCTGTATCTGTCTCTGTCTCTGTCTCTGTCTCTGTCTCTGTCTCTGTCTCTGTCGCTGTCTCTGTCACTGTCTCTGTGTCTCTGCCTCTGTGTCTCTGTCTCTGAGTCTCTGTCTCTGTGTCCCTGTCTCTGTGCCTCTGTCTCTGTGTCTCTGTCTCTGTGTCCCTATCCCTGTGTCTCTGTCCCTGTGTCTCCGTCTCCGTGTCTCTGTCTCCGTCTCTGTGCCTCTGCCTCTGTGTGCCCGTGTCTCCGTCTCTGTCTCTGTGTCTCTGTCTCTGAGGCTTTGCCTCTATGTCCCTGTCTCTGTATCTCTGTCTCTATGTCTCTGTCCCTGTGTCTCTGTCTCTGTGTCTCTGTCTCTGTGTCTCTGTCTCTGTCTCTGTTTCTCTTTCTCTGTGTCTCTGTGTCTCTGTCTCTGTGTCTCTGCCTCTGTGTCTCTGTATCTCTGTCTCTTTGTCTCTGTCTCTGTGTCTCTGGCTCTGTGTCTCCGTCTCTGTGTCCCTGTCTCTGTGTCTCTGTCTCTGTGTCTCTGTCTCTGTGTCTCTGTATCTGTGTCTCTGTCTCTGTGTCTCTGTCTCTGTGTCTCTGTGTCTCTGTGTCTCTGTCTCTGTCTCTGTCTCTGTCTCTGTCTCTGTCTCTGTCTCTGTCTCTATCGCTGTCTCTGTCTGTATGTCTCTGTATCTCTGTCTCTGTGTCTCTGTCTCTGCGCCGCTGTCTCTACGTCTCTGTGTCTCTGTCTCTGCGCCCCTGTCTCTACGTCTCTGTCCCTGTGTCTCCGTCTCTGTGCCTCTGCCTCGGTGTCTCCGTCTCTGTGTTTCTGTCTCTGTGTCTCTGTCTCCGTCTCTGTGCCTCTGCCTCCGTCTCTGTGTGTCTGTCTCTGTATCTCTGTCTCTGTGTCTCTGTCTCGGTGTCTCTGTCTCTGTGTCTCTGTCTCTGTGTTTCTGTCTCTGTGTCTCTGTCTCTGTGTCTCTGTCTCTGTGTCTCTGTATCTGTGTCTCTGTGTCTGTGTCTCTGTCTCTGTGTCTCTGTGTCTCTGTGTCTCTGTCTCTGTCTCTGTCTCTGTCTCTGTCTCTGTCTCTGTCTCTGTCTCTATCGCTGTCTCTGTCTGTATGTCTCTGTATCTCTGTCTCTGTGTCTCTGTCTCTGCGCCGCTGTCTCTACGTCTCTGTGCCTCTGTCTCTGTGCCCCTGTCTCTACGCCTTTGTCTCTGTGTCTCTGTCTCTGTGTCTCTGTATCTGTGTCTCTGTCTCTGTGCCTCTGTCTCTGTGTCTCTGTGTCTCTGTATCTGTCTCTGTCTCTGTCTCTGTCTCTGTCTCTGTATCTGTCTCTGTCTCTGTCTCTGTCTCTGTCTCTGTCTCTGTCGCTGTCTCTGTAACTGTCTCTGTGTCTCTGTCTCTGTGTCTCTGTCTCTGTGTCTCTGTCTCTGTGTCCCTGTCTCTGTGCCTCTGTCTCTGTGTCTCTGTCTCTGTGTCCCTATCCCTGTGTCTCTGTCCCTGTGTCTCCGTCTCCGTGTCTCTGTGTCTCTGTCTCTATGTCTCTGCCTCTGTGTCTCTGTATCTCCGTCTCTTTGTCTCTGTCTCTGTGTCTCTGCCTCTGTGTCTCCGTCTCTGTGTCTCTGTCTCTGTGTCCCTGTCGCTGTGTCTCTGTCTCTGAGGCTTTGCCTCTATGTCCCTGTCTCTGTATCTCTGTCTGTATGTCTCTGTCTCTGTCTCTGTGTCTCTGTCTCTGTGTCTCTGTCTCTGTGTCTCTGTCTCTGTGTCTCTGTCCCTGTGTCTCTGTCTCTGTGTCTCTGTCTCTGTGTCTCTGTCCCTGTGTCTCTGTCTATTTGTCTCTGTCTCTATGTCTCTGTCTCTGTCTCTGTCTCTGTTTCTCTTTCTCTGTGTCTCTGTGTCTCTGTGTCTCTGTCTCTGTGTCTCTGCCTCTATGTCTCTGTATCTCTGTCTCTTTGTCTCTGTCTCTGTGTCTCTGCCTCTGTGCCTCCGTCTCTGTGTTTCTGTCTCTGTGTCTCTGTCTCTGTGCCTCTGCCTCCGTCTCTGTGTGTCTGTCTCTGTATCTCTGTCTCTGTGTCTCTGTCTCGGTGTCTCTGTCTCTGTGCCCCTGTCTCTACGCCTTTGTCTCTGTGTCTCTGTCTCTGTGTCTCTGTATCTGTGTCTCTGTCTCTGTGCCTCTGTCTCTGTGTCTCTGTGTCTCTGTATCTGTCTCTGTCTCTGTCTCTGTCTCTGTCTCTGTCTCTGTCGCTGTCTCTGTCACTGTCTCTGTGTCTCTGCCTCTGTGTCTCTGTCTCTGAGTCTCTGTCTCTGTGTCCCTGTCTCTGTGCCTCTGTCTCTGTGTCTCTGTCTCTGTGTCCCTATCCCGGTGTCTCTGTCCCTGTGTCTCCGTCTCCGTGTCTCTGTCTCCGTCTCTGTGCCTCTGCCTCTGTGTCCCCGTGTCTCCGTCTCTGTCTCTGTGTCTCTGTCTCTGAGGCTTTGCCTCTATGTCCCTGTCTCTGTATCTCTGTCTCTATGTCTCTGTCCCTGTGTCTCTGTCTCTGTGTCTCTGTCTCTGTGTCTCTGTCTCTGTCTCTGTTTCTCTTTCTCTGTGTCTCTGTGTCTCTGTCTCTGTGTCTCTGCCTCTGTGTCTCTGTATCTCTGTCTCTTTGTCTCTGTCTCTGTGTCTCTGGCTCTGTGTCTCCGTCTCTGTGTCTCTGTCTGTGTGTCTCTGTCTCTGTGTCTCTGTCTCTGTGTCTCTGTATCTGTGTCTCTGTCTCTGTGTCTCTGTCTCTGTGTCTCTGTGTCTCTGTCTCTGTCTCTGTCTCTGTCTCTGTCTCTGTCTCTGTCTCTGTCTCTATCGCTGTCTCTGTCTGTATGTCTCTGTATCTCTGTCTCTGTGTCTCTGTCTCTGCGCCGCTGTCTCTACGTCTCTGTGTCTCTGTCTCTGCGCCCCTGTCTCTACGTCTCTGTCCCTGTGTCTCCGTCTCTGTGCCTCTGCCTCGGTGTCTCCGTCTCTGTGTTTCTGTCTCTGTGTCTCTGTCTCCGTCTCTGTGCCTCTGCCTCCGTCTCTGTGTCTCTGTCTCTGTTTCTCTGTCTCTGTGTCTCTGTCTCTGTGTCTCTGTATCTGTGTCTGTGTATCTTTGTCTCTGTATCTGTGTCTCTGTCTCTGTGCCTCTGTCTCTGCGCCTTTGTCTCTGTGTCTCTGTCTCTGTGTCTCTGTATCTGTGTCTCTGTCTCTGTGCCTCTGTCTCTGTGTCTCTGTGTCTCTGTATCTGTCTCTGTCTCTGTCTCTGTCTCTGTCTCTGTATCTGTCTCTGTCTCTGTCTCTGTCTCTGTCTCTGTCTCTGTCGCTGTCTCTGTCACTGTCTCTGTGTCTCTGTCTCTGTGTCTCTGTCTCTGAGTCTCTGTCTCTGTGTCCCTGTCTCTGTGCCTCTGTCTCTGTGTCTCTGTCTCTGTGTCCCTATCCCTGTGTCTCTGTCCCTGTGTCTCCGTCTCCGTGTCTCTGTGTCTCTGTCTCTATGTCTCTGCCTCTGTGTCTCTGTATCTCCGTCTCTTTGTCTCTGTCTCTGTGTCTCTGCCTCTGTGTCTCCGTCTCTGTGTCTCTGTCTCTGTGTCCCTGTCGCTGTGTCTCTGTCTCTGAGGCTTTGCCTCTATGTCCCTGTCTCTGTATCTCTGTCTGTATGTCTCTGTCTCTGTCTCTGTGTCTCTGTCTCTGTGTCTCTGTCTCTGTGTCTCTGTCTCTGTGTCTCTGTCCCTGTGTCTCTGTCTCTGTGTCTCTGTCTCTGTGTCTCTGTCCCTGTGTCTCTGTCTATTTGTCTCTGTCTCTATGTCTCTGTCTCTGTCTCTGTCTCTGTTTCTCTTTCTCTGTGTCTCTGTGTCTCTGTCTCTGTGTCTCTGCCTCTATGTCTCTGTATCTCTGTCTCTTTGTCTCTGTCTCTGTGTCTCTGCCTCTGTGCCTCCGTCTCTGTGTTTCTGTCTCTGTGTCTCTGTCTCTGTGCCTCTGCCTCCGTCTCTGTGTGTCTGTCTCTGTATCTCTGTCTCTGTGTCTCTGTCTCGGTGTCTCTGTCTCTGTGTCTCTGTCTCTGTGTTTCTATCTCTGTGTCTCTGTCTCTGTGTCTCTGTCTCTGTGTCTCTGTATCTGTGTCTCTGTGTCTGTGTCTCTGTCCCTGTGCCTCTGTCTCTGTGCCCCTGTCTCTACGCCTTTGTCTCTGTGTGTCTGTCTCTGTATCTCTGTCTCTGTGTCTCTGTCTCGGTGTCTCTGTCTCTGTGTCTCTGTCTCTGTGTTTCTGTCTCTGTGTCTCTGTCTCTGTGTCTCTGTCTCTGTGCCTCTGTATCTGTGTCTCTGTGTCTGTGTCTCTGTCTCTGTGCCTCTGTCTCTGTGCCCCTGTCTCTACGCCTTTGTCTCTGTGTCTCTGTCTCTGTGTCTCTGTATCTGTGTCTCTGTCTCTGTGCCTCTGTCTCTGTGTCTCTGTGTCTCTGTATCTGTCTCTGTCTCTGTCTCTGTCTCTGTCTCTGTCTCTGTCGCTGTCTCTGTCACTGTCTCTGTGTCTCTGCCTCTGTGTCTCTGTCTCTGAGTCTCTGTCTCTGTGTCCCTGTCTCTGTGCCTCTGTCTCTGTGTCTCTGTCTCTGTGTCCCTATCCCTGTGTCTCTGTCCCTGTGTCTCCGTCTCCGTGTCTCTGTCTCCGTCTCTGTGCCTCTGCCTCTGTGTCCCCGTGTCTCCGTCTCTGTCTCTGTGTCTCTGTCTCTGAGGCTTTGCCTCTATGTCCCTGTCTCTGTATCTCTGTCTCTATGTCTCTGTCCCTGTGTCTCTGTCTCTGTGTCTCTGTCTCTGTGTCTCTGTCTCTGTCTCTGTTTCTCTTTCTCCGTGTCTCTGTGTCTCTGTCTCTGTGTCTCTGCCTCTGTGTCTCTGTATCTCTGTCTCTTTGTCTCTGTCTCTGTGTCTCTGGCTCTGTGTCTCCGTCTCTGTGTCTCTGTCTCTGTGTCTCTGTCTCTGTGTCTCTGTCTCTGTGTCTCTGTATCTGTGTCTCTGTCTCTGTGTCTCTGTCTCTGTGTCTCTGTGTCTCTGTCTCTGTCTCTGTCTGTGTCTCTGTCTCTGTCTCTGTCTCTGTCTCTATCGCTGTCTCTGTCTGTATGTCTCTGTATCTCTGTCTCTGTGTCTCTGTCTCTGCGCCGCTGTCTCTACGTCTCTGTGTCTCTGTCTCTGCGCCCCTGTCTCTACGTCTCTGTCCCTGTGTCTCCGTCTCTGTGCCTCTGCCTCGGTGTCTCCGTCTCTGTGTTTCTGTCTCTGTGTCTCTGTCTCCGTCTCTGTGCCTCTGCCTCCGTCTCTGTGTCTCTGTCTCTGTTTCTCTGTCTCTGTGTCTCTGTCTCTGTGTCTCTGTATCTGTGTCTCTGTATCTTTGTCTCTGTATCTGTGTCTCTGTCTCTGTGCCTCTGTCTCTGCGCCTTTGTCTCTGTGTCTCTGTCTCTGTGTCTCTGTATCTGTGTCTCTGTCTCTGTGCCTCTGTCTCTGTGTCTCTGTGTCTCTGTATCTGTCTCTGTCTCTGTCTCTGTCTCTGTCTCTGTATCTGTCTCTGTCTCTGTCTCTGTCTCTGTCTCTGTCGCTGTCTCTGTCACTGTCTCTGTGTCTCTGTCTCTGTGTCTCTGTCTCTGAGTCTCTGACTCTGTGTCCCTGTCTCTGTGCCTCTGTCTCTGTGTCTCTGTCTCTGTGTCCCTATCCCTGTGTCTCTGTCCCTGTGTCTCCGTCTCCGTGTCTCTGTGTCTCTGTCTCTATGTCTCTGCCTCTGTGTCTCTGTATCTCCGTCTCTTTGTCTCTGTCTCTGTGTCTCTGCCTCTGTGTCTCCGTCTCTGTGTCTCTGTCTCTGTGTCCCTGTCGCTGTGTCTCTGTCTCTGAGGCTTTGCCTCTATGTCCCTGTCTCTGTATCTCTGTCTGTATGTCTCTGTCTCTGTCTCTGTGTCTCTGTCTCTGTGTCTCTGTCTCTGTGTCTCTGTCTCTGTGTCTCTGTCCCTGTGTCTCTGTCTCTGTGTCTCTGTCTCTGTGTCTCTGTCCCTGTGTCTCTGTCTATTTGTCTCTGTCTCTATGTCTCTGTCTCTGTCTCTGTCTCTGTTTCTCTTTCTCTGTGTCTCTGTGTCTCTGTCTCTGTGTCTCTGCCTCTATGTCTCTGTATCTCTGTCTCTTTGTCTCTGTCTCTGTGTCTCTGCCTCTGTGCCTCCGTCTCTGTGTTTCTGTCTCTGTGTCTCTGTCTCTGTGCCTCTGCCTCCGTCTCTGTGTGTCTGTCTCTGTATCTCTGTCTCTGTGTCTCTGTCTCGGTGTCTCTGTCTCTGTGTCTCTGTCTCTGTGTTTCTATCTCTGTGTCTCTGTCTCTGTGTCTCTGTCTTTGTGTCTCTGTATCTGTGTCTCTGTGTCTGTGTCTCTGTCCCTGTGCCTCTGTCTCTGTGCCCCTGTCTCTACGCCTTTGTCTCTGTGTGTCTGTCTCTGTATCTCTGTCTCTGTGTCTCTGTCTCGGTGTCTCTGTCTCTGTGTCTCTGTCTCTGTGTTTCTGTCTCTGTGTCTCTGTCTCTGTGTCTCTGTCTCTGTGCCTCTGTATCTGTGTCTCTGTGTCTGTGTCTCTGTCTCTGTGCCTCTGTCTCTGTGCCCCTGTCTCTACGCCTTTGTCTCTGTGTCTCTGTCTCTGTGTCTCTGTATCTGTGTCTCTGTCTCTGTGCCTCTGTCTCTGTGTCTCTGTGTCTCTGTATCTGTCTCTGTCTCTGTCTCTGTCTCTGTCTCTGTCTCTGTCGCTGTCTCTGTCACTGTCTCTGTGTCTCTGCCTCTGTGTCTCTGTCTCTGAGTCTCTGTCTCTGTGTCCCTGTCTCTGTGCCTCTGTCTCTGTGTCTCTGTCTCTGTGTCCCTATCCCTGTGTCTCTGTCCCTGTGTCTCCGTCTCCGTGTCTCTGTCTCCGTCTCTGTGCCTCTGCCTCTGTGTCCCCGTGTCTCCGTCTCTGTCTCTGTGTCTCTGTCTCTGAGGCTTTGCCTCTATGTCCCTGTCTCTGTATCTCTGTCTCTATGTCTCTGTCCCTGTGTCTCTGTCTCTGTGTCTCTGTCTCTGTGTCTCTGTCTCTGTCTCTGTCTCTGTTTCTCTTTCTCTGTGTCTCTGTGTCTCTGTCTCTGTGTCTCTGCCTCTGTGTCTCTGTATCTCTGTCTCTTTGTCTCTGTCTCTGTGTCTCTGGCTCTGTGTCTCCGTCTCTGTGTCTCTGTCTCTGTGTCTCTGTCTCTGTGTCTCTGTCTCTGTGTCTCTGTATCTGTGTCTCTGTCTCTGTGTCTCTGTCTCTGTGTCTCTGTGTCTCTGTCTCTGTCTCTGTCTGTGTCTCTGTCTCTGTCTCTGTCTCTGTCTCTATCGCTGTCTCTGTCTGTATGTCTCTGTATCTCTGTCTCTGTGTCTCTGTCTCTGCGCCGCTGTCTCTACGTCTCTGTGTCTCTGTCTCTGCGCCCCTGTCTCTACGTCTCTGTCCCTGTGTCTCCGTCTCTGTGCCTCTGCCTCGGTGTCTCCGTCTCTGTGTTTCTGTCTCTGTGTCTCTGTCTCCGTCTCTGTGCCTCTGCCTCCGTCTCTGTGTGTCTGTCTCTGTATCTCTGTCTCTGTGTCTCTGTCTCGGTGTCTCTGTCTCTGTGTCTCTGTCTCTGTGTTTCTGTCTCTGTGTCTCTGTCTCTGTGTCTCTGTCTCTGTGTCTCTGTATCTGTGTCTCTGTGTCTGTGTCTCTGTCTCTGTGCCTCTGTCTCTGTGCCCCTGTCTCTACGCCTTTGTCTCTGTGTCTCTGTCTCTGTGTCTCTGTATCTGTGTCTCTGTCTCTGTGCCTCTGTCTCTGTGTCTCTGTGTCTCTGTATCTGTCTCTGTCTCTGTCTCTGTCTCTGTCTCTGTATCTGTCTCTGTCTCTGTCTCTGTCTCTGTCTCTGTCGCTGTCTCTGTCACTGTCTCTGTGTCTCTGTCTCTGTGTCTCTGTCTCTGAGTCTCTGTCTCTGTGTCCCTGTCTCTGTGCCTCTGTCTCTGTGTCTCTGTCTCTGTGTCCCTATCCCTGTGTCTCTGTCCCTGTGTCTCCGTCTCCGTGTCTCTGTGTCTCTGTCTCTATGTCTCTGCCTCTGTGTCTCTGTATCTCCGTCTCTTTGTCTCTGTCTCTGTGTCTCTGCCTCTGTGTCTCCGTCTCTGTGTCTCTGTCTCTGTGTCCCTGTCGCTGTGTCTCTGTCTCTGAGGCTTTGCCTCTATGTCCCTGTCTCTGTATCTCTGTCTGTATGTCTCTGTCTCTGTCTCTGTGTCTCTGTCTCTGTGTCTCTGTCTCTGTGTCTCTGTCTCTGTGTCTCTGTCCCTGTGTCTCTGTCTCTGTGTCTCTGTCTCTGTGTCTCTGTCCCTGTGTCTCTGTCTATTTGTCTCTGTCTCTATGTCTCTGTCTCTGTCGCTGTCTCTGTTTCTCTTTCTCTGTGTCTCTGTGTCTCTGTCTCTGTGTCTCTGCCTCTATGTCTCTGTATCTCTGTCTCTTTGTCTCTGTCTCTGTGTCTCTGCCTCTGTGCCTCCGTCTCTGTGTTTCTGTCTCTGTGTCTCTGTCTCTGTGCCTCTGCCTCCGTCTCTGTGTGTCTGTCTCTGTATCTCTGTCTCTGTGTCTCTGTCTCGGTGTCTCTGTCTCTGTCTCTCTGTCTCTGTGTTTCTGTCTCTGTGTCTCTGTCTCTGTGTCTCTGTCTCTGTGTCTCTGTATCTGTGTCTCTGTGTCTGTGTCTCTGTCCCTGTGCCTCTGTCTCTGTGCCCCTGTCTCTACGCCTTTGTCTCTGTGTGTCTGTCTCTGTATCTCTGTCTCTGTGTCTCTGTCTCGGTGTCTCTGTCTCTGTGTCTCTGTCTCTGTGTTTCTGTCTCTGTGTCTCTGTCTCTGTGTCTCTGTCTCTGTGTCTCTGTATCTGTGTCTCTGTGTCTGTGTCTCTGTCTCTGTGCCTCTGTCTCTGTGCCCCTGTCTCTACGCCTTTGTCTCTGTGTCTCTGTCTCTGTGTCTCTGTATCTGTGTCTCTGTCTCTGTGCCTCTGTCTCTGTGTCTCTGTGTCTCTGTATCTGTCTCTGTCTCTGTCTCTGTCTCTGTCTCTGTCTCTGTCTCTGTCGCTGTCTCTGTCACTGTCTCTGTGTCTCTGCCTCTGTGTCTCTGTCTCTGAGTCTCTGTCTCTGTGTCCCTGTCTCTGTGCCTCTGTCTCTGTGTCTCTGTCTCTGTGTCCCTATCCCTGTGTCTCTGTCCCTGTGTCTCCGTCTCCGTGTCTCTGTCTCCGTCTCTGTGCCTCTGCCTCTGTGTCCCCGTGTCTCCGTCTCTGTCTCTGTGTCTCTGTCTCTGAGGCTTTGCCTCTATGTCCCTGTCTCTGTATCTCTGTCTCTATGTCTCTGTCCCTGTGTCTCTGTCTCTGTGTCTCTGTCTCTGTGTCTCTGTCTCTGTCTCTGTTTCTCTTTCTCTGTGTCTCTGTGTCTCTGTCTCTGTGTCTCTGCATCTGTGTCTCTGTATCTCTGTCTCTTTGTCTCTGTCTCTGTGTCTCTGGCTCTGTGTCTCCGTCTCTGTGTCCCTGTCTCTGTGTCTCTGTCTCTGTGTCTCTGTCTCTGTGTCTCTGTATCTGTGTCTCTGTCTCTGTGTCTCTGTCTCTGTGTCTCTGTGTCTCTGTGTCTCTGTCTCTGTCTCTGTCTCTGTCTCTGTCTCTGTCTCTGTCTCTGTCTCTATCGCTGTCTCTGTCTGTATGTCTCTGTATCTCTGTCTCTGTCTCTGCGCCGCTGTCTCTACGTCTCTGTGTCTCTGTCTCTGCGCCCCTGTCTCTACGTCTCTGTCCCTGTGTCTCCGTCTCTGTGCCTCTGCCTCGGTGTCTCCGTCTCTGTGTTTCTGTCTCTGTGTCTCTGTCTCCGTCTCTGTGCCTCTGCCTCCGTCTCTGTGTGTCTGTCTCTGTATCTCTGTCTCTGTGTCTCTGTCTCGGTGTCGCTGTCTCTGTGTCTCTGTCTCTGTGTTTCTGTCTCTGTGTCTCTGTCTCTGTGTCTCTGTCTCTGTGTCTCTGTATCTGTGTCTCTGTGTCTGTGTCTCTGTCTCTGTGTCTCTGTGTCTCTGTGTCTCTGTCTCTGTCTCTGTCTCTGTCTCTGTCTCTGTCTCTGTCTCTGTCTCTATCGCTGTCTCTGTCTGTATGTCTCTGTATCTCTGTCTCTGTGTCTCTGTCTCTGCGCCGCTGTCTCTACGTCTCTGTGCCTCTGTCTCTGTGCCCCTGTCTCTACGCCTTTGTCTCTGTGTCTCTGTCTCTGTGTCTCTGTATCTGTGTCTCTGTCTCTGTGCCTCTGTCTCTGTGTCTCTGTGTCTCTGTATCTGTCTCTGTCTCTGTCTCTGTCTCTGTCTCTGTATCTGTCTCTGTCTCTGTCTCTGTCTCTGTCTCTGTCTCTGTCGCTGTCTCTGTAACTGTCTCCGTGTCTCTGTCTCTGTGTCTCTGTCTCTGAGTCTCTGTCTCTGTGTCCCTGTCTCTGTGCCTCTGTCTCTGTGTCTCTGTCTCTGTGTCCCTATCCCTGTGTCTCTGTCCCTGTGTCTCCGTCTCCGTGTCTCTGTGTCTCTGTCTCTATGTCTCTGCCTCTGTGTCTCTGTATCTCCGTCTCTTTGTCTCTGTCTCTGTGTCTCTGCCTCTGTGTCTCCGTCTCTGTGTCTCTGTCTCTGTGTCCCTGTCGCTGTGTCTCTGTCTCTGAGGCTTTGCCTCTATGTCCCTGTCTCTGTATCTCTGTCTGTATGTCTCTGTCTCTGTCTCTGTGTCTCTGTCTCTGTGCCTCTGTCTCTGTGCCCCTGTCTCTACGCCTTTGTCTCTGTGTCTCTGTCTCTGTGTCTCTGTATCTGTGTCTCTGTCTCTGTGCCTCTGTCTCTGTGTCTCTGTGTCTCTGTATCTGTCTCTGTCTCTGTCTCTGTCTCTGTCTCTGTCTCTGTCTCTGTCGCTGTCTCTGTCACTGTCTCTGTGTCTCTGCCTCTGTGTCTCTGTCTCTGAGTCTCTGTCTCTGTGTCCCTGTCTCTGTGCCTCTGTCTCTGTGTCTCTGTCTCTGTGTCCCTATCCCTGTGTCTCTGTCCCTGTGTCTCCGTCTCCGTGTCTCTGTCTCCGTCTCTGTGCCTCTGCCTCTGTGTCCCCGTGTCTCCGTCTCTGTCTCTGTGTCTCTGTCTCTGAGGCTTTGCCTCTATGTCCCTGTCTCTGTATCTCTGTCTCTATGTCTCTGTCCCTGTGTCTCTGTCTCTGTGTCTCTGTCTCTGTGTCTCTGTCTCTGTCTCTGTTTCTCTTTCTCTGTGTCTCTGTGTCTCTGTCTCTGTGTCTCTGCCTCTGTGTCTCTGTATCTCTGTCTCTTTGTCTCTGTCTCTGTGTCTCTGGCTCTGTGTCTCCGTCTCTGTGTCCCTGTCTCTGTGTCTCTGTCTCTGTGTCTCTGTCTCTGTGTCTCTGTATCTGTGTCTCTGTCTCTGTGTCTCTGTCTCTGTGTCTCTGTCTCTGTGTCTCTGTGTCTCTGTGTCTCTGTCTCTGTCTCTGTCTCTGTCTCTGTCTCTGTCTCTGTCTCTGTCTCTATCGCTGTCTCTGTCTGTATGTCTCTGTATCTCTGTCTCTGTGTCTCTGTCTCTGCGCCGCTGTCTCTACGTCTCTGTGTCTCTGTCTCTGCGCCCCTGTCTCTACGTCTCTGTCCCTGTGTCTCCGTCTCTGTGCCTCTGCCTCGGTGTCTCCGTCTCTGTGTTTCTGTCTCTGTGTCTCTGTCTCCGTCTCTGTGCCTCTGCCTCCGTCTCTGTGTGTCTGTCTCTGTATCTCTGTCTCTGTGTCTCTGTCTCGGTGTCTCTGTCTCTGTGTCTCTGTCTCTGTGTTTCTGTCTCTGTGTCTCTGTCTCTGTGTCTCTGTCTCTGTGTCTCTGTATCTGTGTCTCTGTGTCTGTGTCTCTGTCTCTGTGTCTCTGTGTCTCTGTGTCTCTGTCTCTGTCTCTGTCTCTGTCTCTGTCTCTGTCTCTGTCTCTGTCTCTATCGCTGTCTCTGTCTGTATGTCTCTGTATCTCTGTCTCTGTGTCTCTGTCTCTGCGCCGCTGTCTCTACGTCTCTGTGCCTCTGTCTCTGTGCCCCTGTCTCTACGCCTTTGTCTCTGTGTCTCTGTCTCTGTGTCTCTGTATCTGTGTCTCTGTCTCTGTGCCTCTGTCTCTGTGTCTCTGTGTCTCTGTATCTGTCTCTGTCTCTGTCTCTGTCTCTGTCTCTGTATCTGTCTCTGTCTCTGTCTCTGTCTCTGTCTCTGTCTCTGTCGCTGTCTCTGTAACTGTCTCCGTGTCTCTGTCTCTGTGTCTCTGTCTCTGAGTCTCTGTCTCTGTGTCCCTGTCTCTGTGCCTCTGTCTCTGTGTCTCTGTCTCTGTGTCCCTATTCCTGTGTCTCTGTCCCTGTGTCTCCGTCTCCGTGTCTCTGTGTCTCTGTCTCTATGTCTCTGCCTCTGTGTCTCTGTATCTCCGTCTCTTTGTCTCTGTCTCTGTGTCTCTGCCTCTGTGTCTCCGTCTCTGTGTCTCTGTCTCTGTGTCCCTGTCGCTGTGTCTCTGTCTCTGAGGCTTTGCCTCTATGTCCCTGTCTCTGTATCTCTGTCTGTATGTCTCTGTCTCTGTCTCTGTGTCTCTGTCTCTGTGTCTCTGTCTCTGTGTCTCTGTCCCTGTGTCTCTGTCTCTGTGTCTCTGTCTCTGTGTCTCTGTCCCTGTGTCTCTGTCTATTTGTCTCTGTCTCTATGTCTCTGTCTCTGTCTCTGTCTCTGTTTCTCTTTCTCTGTGTCTCTGTGTCTCTGTCTCTGTGTCTCTGCCTCTATGTCTCTGTATCTCTGTCTCTTTGTCTCTGTCTCTGTGTCTCTGCCTCTGTGCCTCCGTCTCTGTGTTTCTGTCTCTGTGTCTCTGTCTCTGTGCCTCTGCCTCCGTCTCTGTGTGTCTGTCTCTGTATCTCTGTCTCTGTGTCTCTGTCTCGGTGTCTCTGTCTCTGTGTCTCTGTCTCTGTGTTTCTGTCTCTGTGTCTCTGTCTCTGTGTCTCTGTCTCTGTGTCTCTGTATCTGTGTCTCTGTGTCTGTGTCTCTGTCTCTGTGCCTCTGTCTCTGTGCCCCTGTCTCTACGCCTTTGTCTCTGTGTCTCTGTCTCTGTGTCTCTGTATCTGTGTCTCTGTCTCTGTGCCTCTGTCTCTGTGTCTCTGTGTCTCTGTATCTGTCTCTGTCTCTGTCTCTGTCTCTGTCTCTGTCTCTGTCGCTGTCTCTGTCACTGTCTCTGTGTCTCTGCCTCTGTGTCTCTGTCTCTGAGTCTCTGTCTCTGTGTCCCTGTCTCTGTGCCTCTGCCTTGTGTCTCTGTCTCTGTGTCCCTATCCCGGTGTCTCTGTCCCTGTGTCTCCGTCTCCGTGTCTCTGTCTCCGTCTCTGTGCCTCTGCCTCTGTGTCCCCGTGTCTCCGTCTCTGTCTCTGTGTCTCTGTCTCTGAGGCTTTGCCTCTATGTCCCTGTCTCTGTATCTCTGTCTCTATGTCTCTGTCCCTGTGTCTCTGTCTCTGTGTCTCTGTCTCTGTGTCTCTGTCTCTGTCTCTGTTTCTCTTTCTCTGTGTCTCTGTGTCTCTGTCTCTGTGTCTCTGCCTCTGTGTCTCTGTATCTCTGTCTCTTTGTCTCTGTCTCTGTGTCTCTGGCTCTGTGTCTCCGTCTCTGTGTCTCTGTCTCTGTGTCTCTGTCTCTGTGTCTCTGTCTCTGTGTCTCTGTATCTGTGTCTCTGTCTCTGTGTCTCTGTCTCTGTGTCTCTGTGTCTCTGTCTCTGTCTCTGTCTCTGTCTCTGTCTCTGTCTCTGTCTCTGTCTCTGTCTCTATCGCTGTCTCTGTCTGTATGTCTCTGTATCTCTGTCTCTGTGTCTCTGTCTCTGCGCCGCTGTCTCTACGTCTCTGTGTCTCTGTCTCTGCGCCCCTGTCTCTACGTCTCTGTCCCTGTGTCTCCGTCTCTGTGCCTCTGCCTCGGTGTCTCCGTCTCTGTGTTTCTGTCTCTGTGTCTCTGTCTCCGTCTCTGTGCCTCTGCCTCCGTCTCTGTATCTCTGTCTCTTTGTCTCTGTCTCTGTGTCTCTGGCTCTGTGTCTCCGTCTCTGTGTCTCTGTCTCTGTGTCTCTGTCTCTGTGTCTCTGTCTCTGTGTCTCTGTATCTGTGTCTCTGTCTCTGTGTCTCTGTCTCTGTGTCTCTGTGTCTCTGTCTCTGTCTCTGTCTCTGTCTCTGTCTCTGTCTCTGTCTCTGTCTCTGTCTCTGTCTCTATCGCTGTCTCTGTCTGTATGTCTCTGTATCTCTGTCTCTGTGTCTCTGTCTCTGCGCCGCTGTCTCTACGTCTCTGTGTCTCTGTCTCTGCGCCCCTGTCTCTACGTCTCTGTCCCTGTGTCTCCGTCTCTGTGCCTCTGCCTCGGTGTCTCCGTCTCTGTGTTTCTGTCTCTGTGTCTCTGTCTCCGTCTCTGTGCCTCTGCCTCCGTCTCTGTGTGTCTGTCTCTGTATCTCTGTCTCTGTGTCTCTGTCTCGGTGTCTCTGTCTCTGTGTCTCTGTCTCTCTGTTTCTGTCTCTGTGTCTCTGTCTCTGTGTCTCTGTCTCTGTGTCTCTGTATCTGTGTCTCTGTGTCTGTGTCTCTGTCTCTGTGCCTCTGTCTCTGTGCCCCTGTCTCTACGCCTTTGTCTCTGTGTCTCTGTCTCTGTGTCTCTGTATCTGTGTCTCTGTCTCTGTGCCTCTGTCTCTGTGTCTCTGTGTCTCTGTATCTGTCTCTGTCTCTGTCTCTGTCTCCGTCTCTGTCTCTGTATCTGTCTCTGTCTCTGTCTCTGTCTCTGTCTCTGTCTCTGTCGCTGTCTCTGTCACTGTCTCTGTGTCTCTGTCTCTGTGTCTCTGTCTCTGAGTCTCTGTCTCTGTGTCCCTGTCTCTGTGCCTCTGTCTCTGCGTCTCTGTCTCTGTGTCCCTATCCCTGTGTCTCTGTCCCTGTGTCTCCGTCTCCGTGTCTCTGTGTCTCTGTCTCTATGTCTCTGCCTCTGTGTCTCTGTATCTCCGTCTCTTTGTCTCTGTCTCTGTGTCTCTGCCTCTGTGTCTCCGTCTCTGTGTCTCTGTCTCTGTGTCCCTGTCGCTGTGTCTCTGTCTCTGAGGCTTTGCCTCTATGTCCCTGTCTCTGTATCTCTGTCTGTATGTCTCTGTCTCTGTCTCTGTGTCTCTGTCTCTGTGTCTCTGTCTCTGTGTCTCTGTCCCTGTGTCTCTGTCTCTGTTTCTCTTTCTCTGTGTCTCTGTGTCTCTGTCTCTGTGTCTCTGCCTCTATGTCTCTGTATCTCTGTCTCTTTGTCTCTGTCTCTGTGTCTCTGTCTCTGTGTCTCTGTCTCTGTGTCTCTGTATCTGTGTCTCTGTGTCTGTGTCTCTGTCTCTGTGCCTCTGTCTCTGTGCCCCTGTCTCTACGCCTTTGTCTCTGTGTCTCTGTCTCTGTGTCTCTGTATCTGTGTCTCTGTCTCTGTGCCTCTGTCTCTGTGTCTCTGTGTCTCTGTATCTGTCTCTGTCTCTGTCTCTGTCTCTGTCTCTGTCTCTGTCGCTGTCTCTGTCACTGTCTCTGTGTCTCTGCCTCTGTGTCTCTGTCTCTGAGTCTCTGTCTCTGTGTCCCTGTCTCTGTGCCTCTGCCTTGTGTCTCTGTCTCTGTGTCCCTATCCCGGTGTCTCTGTCCCTGTGTCTCCGTCTCCGTGTCTCTGTCTCCGTCTCTGTGCCTCTGCCTCTGTGTCCCCGTGTCTCCGTCTCTGTCTCTGTGTCTCTGTCTCTGAGGCTTTGCCTCTATGTCCCTGTCTCTGTATCTCTGTCTCTATGTCTCTGTCCCTGTGTCTCTGTCTCTGTGTCTCTGTCTCTGTGTCTCTGTCTCTGTCTCTGTTTCTCTTTCTCTGTGTCTCTGTGTCTCTGTCTCTATGTCTCTGTCCCTGTGTCTCTGTCTCTGTGTCTCTGTCTCTGTGTCTCTGTCTCTGTCTCTGTTTCTCTTTCTCTGTGTCTCTGTGTCTCTGTCTCTGTGTCTCTGCCTCTGTGTCTCTGTATCTCTGTCTCTTTGTCTCTGTCTCTGTGTCTCTGGCTCTGTGTCTCCGTCTCTGTGTCTCTGTCTCTGTGTCTCTGTCTCTGTGTCTCTGTCTCTGTGTCTCTGTATCTGTGTCTCTGTCTCTGTGTCTCTGTCTCTGTGTCTCTGTGTCTCTGTCTCTGTCTCTGTCTCTGTCTCTGTCTCTGTCTCTGTCTCTGTCTCTGTCTCTATCGCTGTCTCTGTCTGTATGTCTCTGTATCTCTGTCTCTGTGTCTCTGTCTCTGCGCCGCTGTCTCTACGTCTCTGTGTCTCTGTCTCTGCGCCCCTGTCTCTACGTCTCTGTCCCTGTGTCTCCGTCTCTGTGCCTCTGCCTCGGTGTCTCCGTCTCTGTGTTTCTGTCTCTGTGTCTCTGTCTCCGTCTCTGTGCCTCTGCCTCCGTCTCTGTGTCTCTGTCTCTGTTTCTCTGTCTCTGTGTCTCTGTCTCTGTGTCTCTGTCTCTGTGTCTCTGTATCTGTGTCTCTGTATCTGTGTCTCTGTCTCTGTGCCTCTGTCCCTGTGCCCCTGTCTCTACGCCTTTGTCTCTGTGTCTCTGTCTCTGTCTCTGTCTCTGTCTCTGTCTCTGTCTCTGTCTCTGTCTCTGTCTCTGTCTCTGTCTCTGTCGCTGTCTCTGTGTCTCTGTCTCTGTGTCTCTGTCTCTGAGTCTCTGTCTCTGTGTCCCTGTCTCTGTGCCTCTGTCCCTGTGTCTCCGTCTCTGTGTCTCTGTCTCCGTCTCTGTGCCTCTGCCTCGGTGTCTCCGTCTCTGTGTTTCTGTCTCTGTGTCTCTGTCTCGGTGTCTCTGTCTCTGTGTCTCTGTCTCTGTGTTTCTGTCTCTGTGTCTCTGTCTCTGTGTCTCTGACTCTGTGTCTCTGTATCTGTGTCTCTGTGTCTGTGTCTCTGTCCCTGTGCCTCTGTCTCTGTGCCCCTGTCTCTACGCCTTTGTCTCTGTGTGTCTGTCTCTGTATCTCTGTCTCTGTGTCTCTGTCTCGGTGTCTCTGTCTCTGTGTCTCTGTCTCTGTGTTTCTGTCTCTGTGTCTCTGTCTCTGTGTCTCTGTCTCTGTGTCTCTGTATCTGTGTCTCTGTGTCTGTGTCTCTGTCTCTGTGCCTCTATCTCTGTGCCCCTGTCTCTACGCCTTTGTCTCTGTGTCTCTGTCTCTGTGTCTCTGTATCTGTGTCTCTGTCTCTGTGCCTCTGTCTCTGTGTCTCTGTGTCTCTGTATCTGTCTCTGTCTCTGTCTCTGTCTCTGTCTCTGTCTCTGTCGCTGTCTCTGTCACTGTCTCTGTGTCTCTGCCTCTGTGTCTCTGTCTCTGAGTCTCTGTCTCTGTGTCCCTGTCTCTGTGCCTCTGTCTCTGTGTCTCTGTCTCTGTGTCCCTATCCCTGTGTCTCTGTCCCTGTGTCTCCGTCTCCGTGTCTCTGTCTGCGTCTCTGTGCCTCTGCCTCTGTGTCCCCGTGTCTCCGTCTCTGTCTCTGTGTCTCTGTCTCTGAGGCTTTGCCTCTATGTCCCTGTCTCTGTATCTCTGTCTCTATGTCTCTGTCCCTGTGTCTCTGTCTCTGTGTCTCTGTCTCTGTGTCTCTGTCTCTGTCTCTGTTTCTCTTTCTCTGTGTCTCTGTGTCTCTGTCTCTGTGTCTCTGCCTCTGTGTCTCTGTATCTCTGTCTCTTTGTCTCTGTCTCTGTGTCTCTGGCTCTGTGTCTCCGTCTCTGTGTCCCTGTCTCTGTGTCTCTGTCTCTGTGTCTCTGTCTCTGTGTCTCTGTATCTGTGTCTCTGTCTCTGTGTCTCTGTCTCTGTGTCTCTGTGTCTCTGTGTCTCTGTCTCTGTCTCTGTCTCTGTCTCTGTCTCTGTCTCTGTCTCTGTCTCTGTCTCTATCGCTGTCTCTGTCTGTATGTCTCTGTATCTCTGTCTCTGTGTCTCTGTCTCTGCGCCGCTGTCTCTACGTCTCTGTGTCTCTGTCTCTGCGCCCCTGTCTCTACGTCTCTGTCCCTGTGTCTCCGTCTCTGTGCCTCTGCCTCGGTGTCTCCGTCTCTGTGTTTCTGTCTCTGTGTCTCTGTCTCCGTCTCTGTGCCTCTGCCTCCGTCTCTGTGTGTCTGTCTCTGTATCTCTGTCTCTGTGTCTCTGTCTCGGTGTCTCTGTCTCTGTGTCTCTGTCTCTGTGTTTCTGTCTCTGTGTCTCTGTCTCTGTGTCTCTGTCTCTGTGTCTCTGTATCTGTGTCTCTGTGTCTGTGTCTCTGTCTCTGTGCCTCTGTCTCTGTGCCCCTGTCTCTACGCCTTTGTCTCTGTGTCTCTGTCTCTGTGTCTCTGTATCTGTGTCTCTGTCTCTGTGCCTCTGTCTCTGTGTCTCTGTGTCTCTGTATCTGTCTCTGTCTCTGTCTCTGTCTCTGTCTCTGTATCTGTCTCTGTCTCTGTCTCTGTCTCTGTCTCTGTCTCTGTCGCTGTCTCTGTAACTGTCTCTGTGTCTCTGTCTCTGTGTCTCTGTCTCTGAGTCTCTGTCTCTGTGTCCCTGTCTCTGTGCCTCTGTCTCTGTGTCTCTGTCTCTGTGTCCCTATCCCTGTGTCTCTGTCCCTGTGTCTCCGTCTCCGTGTCTCTGTGTCTCTGTCTCTATGTCTCTGCCTCTGTGTCTCTGTATCTCCGTCTCTTTGTCTCTGTCTCTGTGTCTCTGCCTCTGTGTCTCCGTCCCTGTGTCTCTGTCTCTGTGTCCCTGTCGCTGTGTCTCTGTCTCTGAGGCTTTGCCTCTATGTCCCTGTCTCTGTATCTCTGTCTGTATGTCTCTGTCTCTGTCTCTGTGTCTCTGTCTCTGTGTCTCTGTCTCTGTGTCTCTGTCTCTGTGTCTCTGTCCCTGTGTCTCTGTCTCTGTGTCTCTGTCTCTGTGTCTCTGTCCCTGTGTCTCTGTCTATTTGTCTCTGTCTCTATGTCTCTGTCTCTGTCTCTGTCTCTGTTTCTCTTTCTCTGTGTCTCTGTGTCTCTGTCTCTGTGTCTCTGCCTCTATGTCTCTGTATCTCTGTCTCTTTGTCTCTGTCTCTGTGTCTCTGCCTCTGTGCCTCCGTCTCTGTGTTTCTGTCTCTGTGTCTCTGTCTCTGTGCCTCTGCCTCCGTCTCTGTGTGTCTGTCTCTGTATCTCTGTCTCTGTGTCTCTGTCTCGGTGTCTCTGTCTCTGTGTCTCTGTCTCTGTGTTTCTGTCTCTGTGTCTCTGTCTCTGTGTCTCTGTCTCTGTGTCTCTGTATCTGTGTCTCTGTGTCTGTGTCTCTGTCTCTGTGCCTCTGTCTCTGTGCCCCTGTCTCTACGCCTTTGTCTCTGTGTCTCTGTCTCTGTGTCTCTGTATCTGTGTCTCTGTCTCTGTGCCTCTGTCTCTGTGTCTCTGTGTCTCTGTATCTGTCTCTGTCTCTGTCTCTGTCTCTGTCTCTGTCTCTGTCGCTGTCTCTGTCACTGTCTCTGTGTCTCTGCCTCTGTGTCTCTGTCTCTGAGTCTCTGTCTCTGTGTCCCTGTCTCTGTGCCTCTGTCTCTGTGTCTCTGTCTCTGTGTCCCTATCCCTGTGTCTCTGTCCCTGTGTCTCCGTCTCCGTGTCTCTGTCTCCGTCTCTGTGCCTCTGCCTCTGTGTCCCCGTGTCTCCGTCTCTGTCTCTGTGTCTCTGTCTCTGAGGCTTTGCCTCTATGTCCCTGTCTCTGTATCTCTGTCTCTATGTCTCTGTCCCTGTGTCTCTGTCTCTGTGTCTCTGTCTCTGTGTCTCTGTCTCTGTCTCTGTTTCTCTTTCTCTGTTTCTCTGTGTCTCTGTCTCTGTGTCTCTGCCTCTGTGTCTCTGTATCTCTGTCTCTTTGTCTCTGTCTCTGTGTCTCTTGCTCTGTGTCTCCGTCTCTGTGTCTCTGTCTCTGTGTCTCTGTCTCTGTGTCTCTGTCTCTGTGTCTCTGTATCTGTGTCTCTGTCTCTGTGTCTCTGTCTCTGTGTCTCTGTGTCTCTGTCTCTGTCTCTGTCTCTGTCTCTGTCTCTGTCTCTGTCTCTGTCTCTATCGCTGTCTCTGTCTGTATGTCTCTGTATCTCTGTCTCTGTGTCTCTGTCTCTGCGCCGCTGTCTCTACATCTCTGTGTCTCTGTCTCTGCGCCCCTGTCTCTACGTCTCTGTCCCTGTGTCTCCGTCTCTGTGCCTCTGCCTCGGTGTCTCCGTCTCTGTGTTTCTGTCTCTGTGTCTCTGTCTCCGTCTCTGTGCCTCTGCCTCCGTCTCTGTGTCTCTGTCTCTGTTTCTCTGTCTCTGTGTCTCTGTCTCTGTGTCTCTGTATCTGTGTCTCTGTATCTGTGTCTCTGTATCTGTGTCTCTGTCTCTGTGCCTCTGTCTCTGTGCCCCTGTCTCTACGCCTTTGTCTCTGTGTCTCTGTCTCTGTCTCTGTCTCTGTCTCTGTCTCTGTCTCTGTCTCTGTCTCTGTCTCTGTCTCTGTCTCTGTCGCTGTCTCTGTGTCTCTGTCTCTGTGTCTCTGTCTCTGAGTCTCTGTCTCTGTGTACCTGTCTCTGTGCCTCTGTCCCTGTGTCTCCGTCTCTGTGTCTCTGTCTCCGTCTCTGTGCCTCTGCCTCGGTGTCTCCGTCTCTGTGTTTCTGTCTCTGTGTCTCTGTCTCTGTGCCTCTGCCTCCGTCTCTGTGTCTCTGTCTCTGTGTCTCTGTCTCTGTCTCTGTTTCTCTTTCTCTGTGTCTCTGTGTCTCTGTCTCTATGTCTCTGCCTCTGTGTCTCTGTATCTCTGTCTCTTTGTCTCTGTCTCTGTGTCTCTGCCTCTGTATCTCTGTCTCTATGTCTCTGTCCCTGTGTCTCTGTCTCTGTGTCTCTGTCTCTGTGTCTCTGTCTCTGTGTCTCTGTCTCTGTCTCTGTCTCTCTTTCTCTGTGTCTCTGTGTCTCTGTGTCTCTGTCTCTGTGTCTCTGTCTCTGTGTCTCTGTGTCTCTGTCTCTGTCTCTGTCTCCGTCTCTGTCTCTGTCTCTATCGCTATCTCTGTCACTGTCTCTGTGTCTCTGTCTCTGTGTCTCTGTCTCTGAGTCTCTGTCTCTGTGTCCCTGTCTCTGTGTCTCTGTCCCTGTGGCTCTGTCTCTGTGTATCTGTCTCTCTGCCCCTATGTCTCTGTGTCTCTGCCTCCGTGTCTCTGTCTCTCTGTCTCTGCCGCTCTCTCTCTCTGTGTCTCTTACTCTGTGTCCCTGTCTCTGTGTCTATGCCTCTGTCCGTGTGTCTCTGTGCCTGTGTCTCCGTCTCTGTGTGTCGCTCTCTGTGTCTCTGCCTCTGTGTCTCGGTCTCTGTGTCTCGGTCTCTATGTCTCTGTATCTCTGTATCTCTGTCTCTGTGTCTCTCTCTCTGTCTCTGTCTCTATCTCTGTCTCTGTCTCTGTCTCTGTTTCTCCTTCTCTGTGTCTCTGTTTCTGTGTCTCTGTCCCTGTGTCTCCGTCTCTGTGTCTCTCTGTCTCTCCGTGTCTCTGTCGGCGTTATCTGTCTCTGTGTCTCTGTCTCAGCGTCTCTGTCCATGTGTGTCCGTCTCTGTGTCTCTGTCTCTCTCTCTCTCTGTGTCCCTGTCTCCGTGTCTCTGCCTCCGTGTCTCTGTCTCTGTATCTCTGTCTCCGTCCCCTTGTCTCTGTCTCTGTGTCTGTGTCTCTGTGTCTCCGTCTCTGTGCCTCTGTCTCTGTCTCTGAGTCTCTGTCTCGGTGTCTCTGTCTCTATGTCTCTGTCTCTGTCTCTGTTTCTCTATCTCTGTCTCTGTCTCTGTGTCTATGCCCCTGTGTCTCTGTATCTCTGTCTCTGTGTCTCTGTCTCTGTGTCTCTGTCTCTGTGTCTCTGTCTTGTGTCTCTGCCTCTGTGTCTCCGTCTCTGTGTCACTGTCTCTATGCCTGTGTCTCTGTGTCTCTGTGTCTGTGTCTCTGTCACCGTCTCTGTGCCTCTGTTTCTATGTCTCCGTCTCTGTGTCTCTGTCTCTGTGTATCTGTCTCTGTGTCTCTGTCTCTGTGCCTCTGTCTCTGTGTAACTGTCCCTGTGTCTCTGTCTCTGTGTCTCTGTCTCTATGTCTCTGTCTCTGTCTCCGTTTCTCTGTCTCTGTGTCTCTGTCTCTGTGTCTCTGTCTCGGTGTCTCTGTCTCTATGTCTCTGTCTCTGTCTCTGTTTCTCATTCTCTGTATCTGTCTCTGTGTCTATGGCCCTGTGTCTCTGTATCTCTGTCTCTGTGTCTCTGTCTCTGTGTCTCTGTCTCTGTGTCTCTGTCTTGTGTCTCTGTCTCTGTGTCTCCGTCTCTGTGTCACTGTCTCTATGCCTGTGTCTCTGTGTCTCTGTGTCTGTGTCTCTGTCACCGTCTCTGTGCCTCTGTTTCTATGTCTCTGTCTCTGTGTCTCTGTCTCTCTGTCCCTGTCTCTGTGTCTCTGTCACTCTGTCTCTGTCTCTGTGTCTCTGTCTCTGTGTCTCTGTCTCTGTATCTCTGTCTCTGTGTCTCTGTCTCCGTCCCCTTGTCTCTGTCTCTGTGTCTGTGTCTCTGTGTCTCCGTCTCTGTGCCTCTGTCTCTGTCTCTGAGTCTCTGTCTCGGTGTCTCTGTCTCTATGTCTCTGTCTCTGTCTCTGTCTCTGTGTCTATGCCCCTGCGTCTCTGTATCTCTGTCTCTGTGTCTCTGTCTCTGTGTCTCTGTCTTGTGTCTCTGCCTCTGTGTCTCCGTCTCTGTGTCACTGTCTCTATGCCTGTGTCTCTGTGTCTCTGTGTCTGTGTCTCTGTCACCGTCTCTGTGCCTCTGTTTCTATGTCTCCGTCTCTGTGTCTCTGTCTCTGTGTATCTGTCTCTGTGTCTCTGTCTCTGTGCCTCTGTCTCTGTGTAACTGTCCCTGTGTCTCTGTCTCTGTGTCTCTGTCTCTATGTCTCTGTCTCTGTCTCCGTTTCTCTGTCTCTGTGTCTCTGTCTCTGTGTCCCTATCCCTGTGTCTCTGTCCCTGTGTCTCCGTCTCCGTGTCTCTGTCTCCGTCTCTGTGCCTCTGCCTCTGTGTCCCCGTGTCTCCGTCTCTGTCTCTGTGTCTCTGTCTCTGAGGCTTTGCCTCTATGTCCCTGTCTCTGTATCTCTGTCTCTATGTCTCTGTCCCTGTGTCTCTGTCTCTGTGTCTCTGTCTCTGTGTCTCTGTCTCTGTCTCTGTTTCTCTTTCTCTGTGTCTCTGTGTCTCTGTCTCTGTGTCTCTGCCTCTGTGTCTCTGTATCTCTGTCTCTTTGTCTCTGTCTCTGTGTCTCTGGCTCTGTGTCTCCGTCTCTGTGTCTCTGTCTCTGTGTCTCTGTCTCTGTGTCTCTGTCTCTGTGTCTCTGTATCTGTGTCTCTGTCTCTGTGTCTCTGTCTCTGTGTCTCTGTGTCTCTGTCTCTGTCTCTGTCTCTGTCTCTGTCTCTGTCTCTGTCTCTGTCTCTGTCTCTATCGCTGTCTCTGTCTGTATGTCTCTGTATCTCTGTCTCTGTGTCTCTGTCTCTGCGCCGCTGTCTCTACGTCTCTGTGTCTCTGTCTCTGCGCCCCTGTCTCTACGTCTCTGTCCCTGTGTCTCCGTCTCTGTGCCTCTGCCTCGGTGTCTCCGTCTCTGTGTTTCTGTCTCTGTGTCTCTGTCTCTGTGTCCCTGTCTCTGTGCCTCTGTCTCTGCGTCTCTGTCTCTGTGTCCCTATCCCTGTGTCTCTGTCCCTGTGTCTCCGTCTCCGTGTCTCTGTGTCTCTGTCTCTATGTCTCTGCCTCTGTGTCTCTGTATCTCCGTCTCTTTGTCTCTGTCTCTGTGTCTCTGCCTCTGTGTCTCCGTCTCTGTGTCTCTGTCTCTGTGTCCCTGTCGCTGTGTCTCTGTCTCTGAGGCTTTGCCTCTATGTCTCTGTCTCTGTCTCTGTGTCTCTGTCTCTGTGTCTCTGTCTCTGTGTCTCTGTCTCTGTGTCTCTGTCCCTGTGTCTCTGTCTCTGTGTCTCTGTGTCTCTGTCCCTGTGTCTCTGTCTATTTGTCTCTGTCTCTATGTCTCTGTCTCTGTCTCTGTCTCTGTTTCTCTTTCTCTGTGTCTCTGTGTCTCTGTCTCTGTGTCTCTGCCTCTATGTCTCTGTATCTCTGTCTCTTTGTCTCTGTCTCTGTGTCTCTGCCTCTGTGCCTCCGTCTCTGTGTTTCTGTCTCTGTGTCTCTGTCTCTGTGCCTCTGCCTCCGTCTCTGTGTGTCTGTCTCTGTATCTCTGTCTCTGTGTCTCTGTCTCGGTGTCTCTGTCTCTGTGTCTCTGTCTCTGTGTTTCTGTCTCTGTGTCTCTGTCTCTGTGTCTCTGTCTCTGTGTCTCTGTATCTGTGTCTCTGTGTCTGTGTCTCTGTCCCTATGCCTCTGTCTCTGTGCCCCTGTCTCTACGCCTTTGTCTCTGTGTCTCTGTCTCTGTATCTCTGTCTCTGTGTCTCTGTCTCGGTGTCTCTGTCTCTGTGTCTCTGTCTCTGTGTTTCTGTCTCTGTGTCTCTGTCTCTGTGTCTCTGTCTCTGTGTCTCTGTATCTGTGTCTCTGTGTCTGTGTCTCTGTCTCTGTGCCTCTGTCTCTGTGCCCCTGTCTCTACGCCTTTGTCTCTGTATCTCTGTCTCTGTGTCTCTGTCTCTGCGCCGCTGTCTCTACGTCTCTGTGTCTCTGTCGCTGCGCCCCTGTCTCTACGTCTCTGTCCCTGTGTCTCCGTCTCTGTGCCTCTGCCTCGGTGTCTCCGTCTCTGTGTTTCTGTCTCTGTGTCTCTGTCTCCGTCTCTGTGCCTCTGCCTCCGTCTCTGTGTGTCTGTCTCTGTATCTCTGTCTCTGTGTCTCTGTCTCGGTGTCTCTGTCTCTGTGTCTCTGTCTCTGTGTTTCTGTCTCTGTGTCTCTGTCTCTGTGTCTCTGTCTCTGTGTCTCTGTATCTGTGTCTCTGTGTCTGTGTCTCTGTCTCTGTGCCTCTGTCTCTGTGCCCCTGTCTCTACGCCTTTGTCTCTGTGTCTCTGTCTCTGTGTCTCTGTATCTGTGTCTCTGTCTCTGTGCCTCTGTCTCTGTGTCTCTGTGTCTCTGTATCTGTCTCTGTCTCTGTCTCTGTCTCTGTCTCTGTATCTGTCTCTGTCTCTGTCTCTGTCTCTGTCTCTGTCTCTGTCGCTGTCTCTGTCACTGTCTCTGTGTCTCTGTCTCTGTGTCTCTCTCTCTGAGTCTCTGTCTCTGTGTCCCTGTCTCTGTGCCTCTGTCTCTGTGTCTCTGTCTCTGTGTCCCTATCCCTGTGTCTCTGTCCCTGTGTCTCCGTCTCCGTGTCTCTGTGTCTCTGTCTCTATGTCTCTGCCTCTGTGTCTCTGTATCTCCGTCTCTTTGTCTCTGTCTCTGTGTCTCTGCCTCTGTGTCTCCGTCTCTGTGTCTCTGTCTCTGTGTCCCTGTCGCTGTGTCTCTGTCTCTGAGGCTTTGCCTCTATGTCCCTGTCTCTGTATCTCTGTCTGTATGTCTCTGTCTCTGTCTCTGTGTCTCTGTCTCTGTGTCTCTGTCTCTGTGTCTCTGTCTCTGTGTCTCTGTCCCTGTGTCTCTGTCTCTGTGTCTCTGTCTCTGTGTCTCTGTCCCTGTGTCTCTGTCTATTTGTCTCTGTCTCTATGTCTCTGTCTCTGTCTCTGTCTCTGTTTCTCTTTCTCTGTGTCTCTGTGTCTCTGTCTCTGTGTCTCTGCCTCTATGTCTCTGTATCTCTGTCTCTTTGTCTCTGTCTCTGTGTCTCTGCCTCTGTGCCTCCGTCTCTGTGTTTCTGTCTCTGTGTCTCTGTCTCTGTGCCTCTGCCTCCGTCTCTGTGTGTCTGTCTCTGTATCTCTGTCTCTGTGTCTCTGTCTCGGTGTCTCTGTCTCTGTGTCTCTGTCTCTGTGTTTCTGTCTCTGTGTCTCTGTCTCTGTGTCTCTGTCTCTGTGTCTCTGTCTCTGTGTCTCTGTATCTGTGTCTCTGTGTCTGTGTCTCTGTCCCTGTGCCTCTGTCTCTGTGCCCCTGTCTCTACGCCTTTGTCTCTGTGTGTCTGTCTCTGTATCTCTGTCTCTGTGTCTCTGTCTCGGTGCCTCTGTCTCTGTGTCTCTGTCTCTGTGTTTCTGTCTCTGTGTCTCTGTCTCTGTGTCTCTGTCTCTGTGTCTCTGTATCTGTGTCTCTGTGTCTGTGTCTCTGTCTCTGTGCCTCTGTCTCTGTGCCCCTGTCTCTACGCCTTTGTCTCTGTGTCTCTGTCTCTGTCTCTGTCTCTGTCTCTGTCGCTGTCTCTGTCACTGTCTCTGTGTCTCTGCCTCTGTGTCTCTGTCTCTGAGTCTCTGTCTCTGTGTCCCTGTCTCTGTGCTTCTGTCTCTGTGTCTCTGTCTCTGTGTCCCTATCCCTGTGTCTCTGTCCCTGTGTCTCCGTCTCCGTGTCTCTGTCTCCGTCTCTGTGCCTCTGCCTCTGTGTCCCCGTGTCTCCGTCTCTGTCTCTGTGTCTCTGTCTCTGAGGCTTTGCCTCTATGTCCCTGTCTCTGTATCTCTGTCTCTATGTCTCTGTCCCTGTGTCTCTGTCTCTGTGTCTCTGTCTCTGTGTCTCTGTCTCTGTCTCTGTTTCTCTTTCTCTGTGTCTCTGTGTCTCTGTCTCTGTGTCTCTGCCTCTGTGTCTCTGTATCTCTGTCTCTTTGTGTCTGTCTCTGTGTCTCTGGCTCTGTGTCTCCGTCTCTGTGTCTCTGTCTCTGTGTCTCTGTCTCTGTGCCTCTGTCTCTGTGTCTCTGTATCTGTGTCTCTGTCTCTGTGTCTCTGTCTCTGTGTCTCTGTGTCTCTGTCTCTGTCTCTGTCTCTGTCTCTGTCTCTGTCTCTGTCTCTATCGCTGTCTCTGTCTGTATGTCTCTGTATCTCTGTCTCTGTGTCTCTGTCTCTGCGCCGCTGTCTCTACGTCTCTGTGTCTCTGTCTCTGCGCCCCTGTCTCTACGTCTCTGTCCCTGTGTCTCCGTCTCTGTGCCTCTGCCTCGGTGTCTCCGTCTCTGTGTTTCTGTCTCTGTGTCTCTGTCTCCGTCTCTGTGCCTCTGCCTCCGTCTCTGTGTGTCTGTCTCTGTATCTCTGTCTCTGTGTCTCTGTCTCGGTGTCTCTGTCTCTGTGCCCCTGTCTCTACGCCTTTGTCTCTGTGTCTCTGTCTCTGTGTCTCTGTATCTGTGTCTCTGTCTCTGTGCCTCTGTCTCTGTGTCTCTGTGTCTCTGTATCTGTCTCTGTCTCTGTCTCTGTCTCTGTCTCTGTCTCTGTATCTGTCTCTGTCTCTGTCTCTGTCTCTGTCTCTGTCTCTGTCGCTGTCTCTGTCACTGTCTCTGTGTCTCTGTCTCCGTGTCTCTGTCTCTGAGTCTCTGTCTCTGTGTCCCTGTCTCTGTGCCTCTGTCTCTGTGTCTCTGTCTCTGTGTCCCTATCCCTGTGTCTCTGTCCCTGTGTCTCCGTCTCCGTGTCTCTGTGTCTCTGTCTCTATGTCTCTGCCTCTGTGTCTCTGTATCTCCGTCTCTTTGTCTCTGTCTCTGTGTCTCTGCCTCTGTGTCTCCGTCTCTGTGTCTCTGTCTCTGTGTCCCTGTCGCTGTGTCTCTGTCTCTGAGGCTTTGCCTCTATGTCCCTGTCTCTGTATCTCTGTCTGTATGTCTCTGTCTCTGTCTCTGTGTCTCTGTCTCTGTGTCTCTGTCTCTGTGTCTCTGTCTCTGTGTCTCTGTCCCTGTGTCTCTGTCTCTGTGTCTCTGTCTCTGTGTCTCTGTCTCTGTGTCTCTGTCCCTGTGACTCTGTCTATTTGTCTCTGTCTCTATGTCTCTGTCTCTGTCTCTGTCTCTGTTTCTCTTTCTCTGTGTCTCTGTGTCTCTGTCTCTGTGTCTCTGCCTCTATGTCTCTGTATCTCTGTCTCTTTGTCTCTGTCTCTGTGTCTCTGCCTCTGTGCCTCCGTCTCTGTGTTTCTGTCTCTGTGTCTCTGTCTCTGTGCCTCTGCCTCCGTCTCTGTGTGTCTGTCTCTGTATATCTGTCTCTGTGTCTCTGTCTCGGTGTCTCTGTCTCTGTGTCTCTGTCTCTGTGTTTCTGTCTCTGTGTCTCTGTCTCTGTGTCTCTGTCTCTGTGTCTCTGTATCTGTGTCTCTGTGTCTGTGTCTCTGTCCCTGTGCCTCTGTCTCTGTGCCCCTGTCTCTACGCCTTTGTCTCTGTGTGTCTGTCTCTGTATCTCTGTCTCTGTGTCTCTGTCTCGGTGTCTCTGTCTCTGTGTCTCTGTCTCTGTGTTTCTGTCTCTGTGTCTCTGTCTCTGTTTCTCTGTCTCTGTGTCTCTGTATCTGTGTCTCTGTGTCTGTGTCTCTGTCTCTGTGCCTCTGTCTCTGTGCCCCTGTCTCTACGCCTTTGTCTCTGTGTCTCTGTCTCTGTGTCTCTGTATCTGTGTCTCTGTCTCTGTGCCTCTGTCTCTGTGTCTCTGTGTCTCTGTATCTGTCTCTGTCTCTGTCTCTGTCTCTGTCTCTGTCTCTGTCTCTGTCGCTGTCTCTGTCACTGTCTCTGTGTCTCTGCCTCTGTGTCTCTGTCTCTGAGTCTCTGTCTCTGTGTCCCTGTCTCTGTGCCTCTGTCTCTGTGTCTCTGTCTCTGTGTCCCTATCCCTGTGTCTCTGTCCCTGTGTCTCCGTCTCCGTGTCTCTGTCTCCGTCTCTGTGCCTCTGCCTCTGTGTCCCCGTGTCTCCGTCTCTGTCTCTGTGTCTCTGTCTCTGAGGCTTTGCCTCTATGTCCCTGTCTCTGTATCTCTGTCTCTATGTCTCTGTCCCTGTGTCTCTGTCTCTGTGTCTCTGTCTCTGTGTCTCTGTCTCTGTCTCTGTTTCTCTTTCTCTGTGTCTCTGTGTCTCTGTCTCTGTGTCTCTGCCTCTGTGTCTCTGTATCTCTGTCTCTTTGTCTCTGTCTCTGTGTCTCTGGCTCTGTGTCTCCGTCTCTGTGTCTCTGTCTCTGTGTCTCTGTCTCTGTGTCTCTGTCTCTGTGTCTCTGTATCTGTGTCTCTGTCTCTGTGTCTCTGTCTCTGTGTCTCTGTGTCTCTGTCTCTGTCTCTGTCTCTGTCTCTGTCTCTGTCTCTGTCTCTGTCTCTGTCTCTATCGCTGTCTCTGTCTGTATGTCTCTGTATCTCTGTCTCTGTGTCTCTGTCTCTGCGCCGCTGTCTCTACGTCTCTGTGTCTCTGTCTCTGCGCCCCTGTCTCTACGTCTCTGTCCCTGTGTCTCCGTCTCTGTGCCACTGCCCCGGTGTCTCCGTCTCTGTGTTTCTGTCTCTGTGTCTCTGTCTCCGTCTCTGTGCCTCTGCCTCCGTCTCTGTGTCTCTGTCTCTGTTTCTCTGTCTCTGTGTCTCTGTCTCTGTGTCTCTGTATCTGTGTCTCTGTATCTGTGTCTCTGTATCTGTGTCTCTGTCTCTGTGCCTCTGTCTCTGTGCCCCTGTCTCTACGCCTTTGTCTCTGTGTCTCTGTCTCTGTCTCTGTCTCTGTCTCTGTCTCTGTCTCTGTCTCTGTCTCTGTCTCTGTCTCTGTCGCTGTCTCTGTGTCTCTGTCTCTGTGTCTCTGTCTCTGAGTCTCTGTCTCTGTGTCCCTGTCTCTGTGCCTCTGTCCCTGTGTCTCCGTCTCTGTGTCTCTGTCTCCGTCTCTGTGCCTCTGCCTCGGTGTCTCCGTCTCTGTGTTTCTGTCTCTGTGTCTCTGTCTCTGTGCCTCTGCCTCCGTCTCTGTGTCTCTGTCTCTGTGTCTCTGTCTCTGTCTCTGTCGCTGTCTCTGTCACTGTCTCTGTGTCTCTGCCTCTGTGTCTCTGTCTCTGAGTCTCTGTCTCTGTGTCCCTGTCTCTGTGCCTCTGTCTCTGTGTCTCTGTCTCTGTGTCCCTATCCCTGTGTCTCTGTCCCTGTGTCTCCGTCTCCGTGTCTCTGTCTCCGTCTCTGTGCCTCTGCCTCTGTGTCCCCGTGTCTCCGTCTCTGTCTCTGTGTCTCTGTCTCTGAGGCTTTGCCTCTATGTCCCTGTCTCTGTATCTCTGTCTCTATGTCTCTGTCCCTGTGTCTCTGTCTCTGTGTCTCTGTCTCTGTGTCTCTGTCTCTGTGTCTCTGTCTCTGTCTCTGTTTCTCTTTCTCTGTGTCTCTGTGTCTCTGTCTCTGTGTCTCTGCCTCTGTGTCTCTGTATCTCTGTCTCTTTGTCTCTGTCTCTGTGTCTCTGGCTCTGTGTCTCCGTCTCTGTGTCTCTGTCTCTGTGTCTCTGTCTCTGTGTCTCTGACTCTGTGTCTCTGTATCTGTGTCTCTGTCTCTGTGTCTCTGTCTCTGTGTCTCTGTGTCTCTGTCTCTGTCTCTGTCTCTGTCTCTGTCTCTGTCTCTGTCTCTGTCTCTGTCTCTATCGCTGTCTCTGTCTGTATGTCTCTGTATCTCTGTCTCTGTGTCTCTGTCTCTGCGCCGCTGTCTCTACGTCTCTGTGTCTCTGTCTCTGCGCCCCTGTCTCTACGTCTCTGTCCCTGTGTCTCCGTCTCTGTGCCTCTGCCTCGGTGTCTCCGTCTCTGTGTTTCTGTCTCTGTGTCTCTGTCTCCGTCTCTGTGCCTCTACCTCCGTCTCTGTGTCTCTGTCTCTGTTTCTCTGTCTCTGTGTCTCTGTCTCTGTGTCTCTGTATCTGTGTCTCTGTATCTGTGTCTCTGTATCTGTGTCTCTGTCTCTGTGCCTCTGTCTCTGTGCCCCTGTCTCTACGCCTTTGTCTCTGTGTCTCTGTCTCTGTCTCTGTCTCTGTCTCTGTCTCTGTCTCTGTCTCTGTCTCTGTCTCTGTCTCTGTCTCTGTCTCTGTCTCTGTCGCTGTCTCTGTGTCTCTGTCTCTGTGTCTCTGTCTCTGAGTCTCTGTCTCTGTGTCCCTGTCTCTGTGCCTCTGTCCCTGTGTCTCCGTCTCTGTGTCTCTGTCTCCGTCTCTGTGCCTCTGCCTCGGTGTCTCCGTCTCTGTGTTTCTGTCTCTGTGTCTCTGTCTCTGTGCCTCTGCCTCCGTCTCTGTGTCTCTGTCTCTGTGTCTCTGTCTCTGTCTCTGTTTCTCTTTCTCTGTGTCTCTGTGTCTCTCTCTCTATGTCTCTGCCTCTGTGTCTCTGTATCTCTGTCTCTTTGTCTCTGTCTCTGTGTCTCTGCCTCTGTATCTCTGTCTCTATGTCTCTGTCCCTGTGTCTCTGTCTCTGTGTCTCTGTCTCTGTGTCTCTGTCTCTGTGTCTCTGTCTCTGTCTCTGTCTCTCTTTCTCTGTGTCTCTGTGTCTCTGTCTCTGTGTCTCTGTCTCTGTGTCTCTGTGTCTCTGTCTCTGTCTCTGTCTCCGTCTCTGCCTCTGTCTCTATCGCTATCTCTGTCACTGTCTCTGTGTCTCTGTCTCTGTGTCTCTGTCTCTGAGTCTCTGTCTCTGTGTCCCTGTCTCTGTGTCTCTGTCCCTGTGGCTCTGTCTCTGTGTATCTGTCTCTCTGCCTCTATGTCTCTGTGTCTCTGCCTCCGTGTCTCTGTCTCTCTGTCTCTGCCGCTCTCTCTCTCTGTGTCTCTTACTCTGTGTCCCTGTCTCTGTGTCTATGCCTCTGTCCGTGTGTCTCTGTACCTGTGTCTCCGTCTCTGTGTGTCGGTCTCTGTGTTTCTGCCTCTGTGTCTCGGTCTCTGTGTCTCGGTCTCTATGTCTCTGTATCTCTGTATCTCTGTCTCTGTGTCTCTCTCTCTGTCTCTGTCTCTATCTCTGTCTCTGTCTCTGTCTCTGTTTCTCTTTCTCTGTGTCTCTGTGTCTCTGTCTCTGTGTCTCTGCCTCTGTGTCTCTGTATCTCTGTCTCTTTGTCTCTGTCTCTGTGTCTCTGGCTCTGTGTCTCCGTCTCTGTGTCTCTGTCTCTGTGTCTCTGTCTCTGTGTCTCTGTCTCTGTGTCTCTGTATCTGTGTCTCTGTCTCTGTGTCTCTGTCTCTGTGTCTCTGTGTCTCTGTCTCTGTCTCTGTCTCTGTCTCTGTCTCTGTCTCTGTCTCTGTCTCTGTCTCTGTCTCTATCGCTGTCTCTGTCTGTATGTCTCTGTATCTCTGTCTCTGTGTCTCTGTCTCTGCGCCGCTGTCTCTACGTCTCTGTGTCTCTGTCTCTGCGCCCCTGTCTCTACGTCTCTGTCCCTGTGTCTCCGTCTCTGTGCCTCTGCCTCGGTGTCTCCGTCTCTGTGTTTCTGTCTCTGTGTCTCTGTCTCCGTCTCTGTGCCTCTGCCTCCGTCTCTGTGTCTCTGTCTCTGTTTCTCTGTCTCTGTGTCTCTGTCTCTGTGTCTCTGTATCTGTGTCTCTGTATCTGTGTCTCTGTATCTGTGTCTCTGTCTCTGTGCCTCTGTCTCTGTGCCCCTGTCTCTACGCCTTTGTCTCTGTGTCTCTGTCTCTGTCTCTGTCTCTGTCTCTGTCTCTGTCTCTGTCTCTGTCTCTGTCTCTGTCTCTGTCTCTGTCTCTGTCTCTGTCTCTGTCTCTGTCTCTGTCTCTGTCGCTGTCTCTGTGTCTCTGTCTCTGTGTCTCTGTCTCTGAGTCTCTGTCTCTGTGTCCCTGTCTCTGTGCCTCTGTCCCTGTGTCTCCGTCTCTGTGTCTCTGTCTCCGTCTCTGTGCCTCTGCCTCGGTGTCTCCGTCTCTGTGTTTCTGTCTCTGTGTCTCTGTCTCTGTGCCTCTGCCTCCGTCTCTGTGTCTCTGTCTCTGTGTCTCTGTCTCTGTCTCTGTTTCTCTTTCTCTGTGTCTCTGTGTCTCTCTCTCTATGTCTCTGCCTCTGTGTCTCTGTATCTCTGTCTCTTTGTCTCTGTCTCTGTGTCTCTGCCTCTGTATCTCTGTCTCTATGTCTCTGTCCCTGTGTCTCTGTCTCTGTGTCTCTGTCTCTGTGTCTCTGTCTCTGTGTCTCTGTCTCTGTCTCTGTCTCTCTTTCTCTGTGTCTCTGTGTCTCTGTCTCTGTGTCTCTGTCTCTGTGTCTCTGTGTCTCTGTCTCTGTCTCTGTCTCCGTCTCTGCCTCTGTCTCTATCGCTATCTCTGTCACTGTCTCTGTGTCTCTGTCTCTGTGTCTCTGTCTCTGAGTCTCTGTCTCTGTGTCCCTGTCTCTGTGTCTCTGTCCCTGTGGCTCTGTCTCTGTGTATCTGTCTCTCTGCCTCTATGTCTCTGTGTCTCTGCCTCCGTGTCTCTGTCTCTCTGTCTCTGCCGCTCTCTCTCTCTGTGTCTCTTACTCTGTGTCCCTGTCTCTGTGTCTATGCCTCTGTCCGTGTGTCTCTGTACCTGTGTCTCCGTCTCTGTGTGTCGGTCTCTGTGTCTCTGCCTCTGTGTCTCGGTCTCTGTGTCTCGGTCTCTATGTCTCTGTATCTCTGTATCTCTGTCTCTGTGTCTCTCTCTCTGTCTCTGTCTCTATCTCTGTCTCTGTCTCTGTCTCTGTTTCTCCTTCTCTGTGTCTCTGTTTCTGTGTCTCTGTCCCTGTGTCTCCGTCTCTTGTCTCTCTGTCTCTCCGTGTCTCTGTCGGCGTTATCTGTCTCTGTGTCTCTGTCTCAGCGTCTCTGTCCATGTGTGTCCGTCTCTGTGTCTCTGTCTCTCTCTCTCTCTGTGTCCCTGTCTCCGTGTCTCTGCCTCCGTGTCTCTGTCTCTGTGTCTCTGTCTCCGTCCCCTTGTCTCTGTCTCTGTGTCTGTGTCTCTGTGTCTCCGTCTCTGTGCCTCTGTCTCTGTCTCTGAGTCTCTGTCTCGGTGTCTCTGTCTCTATGTCTCTGTCTCTGTCTCTGTTTCTCTATCTCTGTCTCTGTCTCTGTGTCTATGCCCCTGTGTCTCTGTATCTCTGTCTCTGTGTCTCTGTCTCTGTGTCTCTGTCTCTGTGTCTCTGTCTTGTGTCTCTGCCTCTGTGTCTCCGTCTCTGTGTCACTGTCTGTATGCCTGTGTCTCTGTGTCTCTGTGTCTGTGTCTCTGTCACCGTCTCTGTGCCTCTGTTTCTATGTCTCCGTCTCTGTGTCTCTGTCTCTGTGTATCTGTCTCTGTGTCTCTGTCTCTGTGCCTCTGTCTCTGTGTAACTGTCCCTGTGTCTCTGTCTCTGTGTCTCTGTCTCTATGTCTCTGTCTCTGTCTCCGTTTCTCTGTCTCTGTGTCTCTGTCTCTGTGTCTCTGTCTCGGTGTGTCTGTCTCTATGTCTCTGTCTCTGTCTCTGTTTCTCATTCTCTGTCTCTGTCTCTGTGTCTATGGCCCTGTGTCTCTGTATCTCTGTCTCTGTGTCTCTGTCTCTGTGTCTCTGTCTCTGTGTCTCTGTCTTGTGTCTCTGTCTCTGTGTCTCCGTCTCTGTGTCACTGTCTCTATGCCTGTGTCTCTGTGTCTCTGTGTCTGTGTCTCTGTCACCGTCTCTGTGCCTCTGTTTCTATGTCTCTGTCTCTGTGTCTCTGTCTCTCTGTCCCTGTCTCTGTGTCTCTGTCACTCTGTCTCTGTCTCTGTGTCTCTGTCTCTGTGTCTCTGTCTCTGTGTCTCTGTCTCTGTGTCTCTGTCTCTGTATCTCTGTCTCTGTGTCTCTGTCTCTGTGTCTCTGTCTCTGTGTCTCTGTCTCTGTGTCTCTGTCTCTGTGTCTCTGTATCTGTGTCTCTGTCTCTGTGTCTCTGTCTCTGTGTCTCTGTGTCTCTGTCTCTGTCTCTGTCTCTGTCTCTGTCTCTGTCTCTATCGCTGTCTCTGTCTGTATGTCTCTGTATCTCTGTCTCTGTGTCTCTGTCTCTGCGCCGCTGTCTCTACGTCTCTGTGTCTCTGTCTCTGCGCCCCTGTCTCTACGTCTCTGTCCCTGTGTCTCCGTCTCTGGGTCTCTGTCTCTGTGTCTCTGTCTTGTGTCTCTGTCTCTGTGTCTCCGTCTCTGTGTCACTGTCTCTATGCCTGTGTCTCTGTGTCTCTGTGTCTGTGTCTCTGTCACCGTCTCTGTGCCTCTGTTTCTATGTCTCTGTCTCTGTGTCTCTGTCTCTGTGTCTCTGTCTCTGTGTCTCTGTCTCTGTGTCTCTGTCTCTGTGTCTCTGTCTCTGTGTCTCTGTCTCTGTGTCTCTGTCGCTGTGTCTCCGTCGCTGTGTCTCTGTCTCTGTGTCTCTGTCTCTGTGTCTCTGTCTCTGTGTCTCTGTCTCTGTGTCTCTGTCTCTGTGTCTCTGTCTCTGTGTCTCTGTCTCTGTGTCTCTGTCTCCGTGTCTCTGTCTCTGTGTCTCTGTCTCTGTGTCTCTGTCTCTGTGTCTCTGTCTCTGTGTCTCTGTCTCTGTGTCTCTGTCTCTGTGTGTCTGTCTCTGTGTCTCTGTCTCTGTCTCTCTGTCTCTGTCTCTGTTTCTCTGTCTCTGTGTCTCTGTCTCTGTGTCTCTGTCTCTGTGTCTCTGTCTCTGTGTCTCTGTCTCTGTGTCTCTGTCTCTGTGTCTCCGTCTCCGTGTCTCTGTCTCTGTGTCTCTGTCTCTGTGTCTCTGTCTCTGTGTTTCTGTCTCTGTGTCTCTGTCTCGGTGTCTCTGTCTCTGTGTCTCTGTCTCTGTCTATGTCTCTGTGTCTCTGTCTCTGAGTCGTTGTCTCTATGTCCCTGTCTCTGTGTCTCTGTCTGTATGTCTCTGTATCTCTGTCTCTGTGTCCCTGTCTCTGCGCCCCTGTCTCTACGTCTCTGTGTCTCTGTCTCTGCGCCCCTGTCTCTACGTCTCTGTCCCTGTGTCTCCTTCTCTGTGTCTCTGTCTCTGTGTCTATGTCTCTTTGTCTCTGTCCCTGTGTCACAGTCCCTGTGTCTCTGTCTCTGTGTCTCTGTCTCTGTGTCTCTGTCTCTGTGTCTGTGTCCCTGTGTCTCTGTCTCTGTGTCTCTGTCTCTGTGCCTCTGTCTCTGTGTCTCTGCCTCTGTGTCTCTGCCTCTGTGTCTCTGTATCTCTGTCTCTTTGTCTCTGTCTCTGTGTCTCTGCCTCTGTGTCTCCGTCTCTGTGTCTCTGTCTCTGTGTCTCTGTCTCTGTGTCTCTGTCTCTGTGTCTCTGTATCTGTGTCTCTGTCTCTGTGTCTCTGTGTCTCTGTCTCTGTCTCTGTCTCTGTCTCTGTCTCTGTCTCTGTCTCTGTCTCTGTCTCTGTCTCTATCGCTGTCTCTGTCTGTATGTCTCTGTATCTCTGTCTCTGTGTCTCTGTCCCTGCGCCGCTGTCTCTACGTCTCTGTGTCTCTGTCTCTGCGCCCCTGTCTCTACGTCTCTGTCCCTGTGTCTCCGTCTCTATGCCTCTGCCTCGGTGTCTCCGTCTCTGTGTTTCTGTCTCTGTGTCTCTGCCTCTGTGCCTCTGTCTCCGTCTCTGTGCCTCTGCCTCCGTCTCTGTGTCTCTGTCTCTGTTTCTCTGTCTCTGTGTCTCTGTCTCTGTGTCTCTGTATCTGTGTCTCTGTATCTGTGTCTCTGTATCTGTGTCTCTGTCTCTGTGCCTCTGTCTCTGTGCCCCTGTCTCTACGCCTTTGTCTCTGTGTCTCTGTCTCTGTCTCTGTCTCTGTCTCTGTCTCTGTCTCTGTCTCTGTCGCTGTCTCTGTGTCTCTGTCTCTGTGTCTCTGTCTCTGAGTCTCTGTCTCTGTGTCCCTGTCTCTGTGCCTCTGTCCCTGTGTCTCCGTCTCTGTGTCTCTGTCTCCGTCTCTGTGCCTCTGCCTCGGTGTCTCCGTCTCTGTGTTTCTGTCTCTGTGTCTCTGTCTCTGTGCCTCTGCCTCCGTCTCTGTGTCTCTGTCTCTGAGTCTCTGTCTCTGTGTCCCTGTCTCTGCGCCCCTGTCTCTACGTCTCTGTGTCTCTGTCTCTGCGCCCCTGTCTCTACGTCTCTGTCCCTGTGTCTCCTTCTCTGTGTCTCTGTCTCTGTGTCTATGTCTCTTTGTCTCTGTCCCTGTGTCACAGTCCCTGTGTCTCTGTCTCTCTGTCTCTGTGTCTGTGTCCCTGTGTCTCTGTCTCTGTGTCTCTGTCTCTGTGCCTCTGTCTCTGTGTCTCTGCCTCTGTGTCTCTGCCTCTGTGTCTCTGTATCTCTGTCTCTTTGTCTCTGTCTCTGTGTCTCTGCCTCTGTGTCTCCGTCTCTGTGTCACTGTCTCTGTGTCTCTGTCTCTGTGTCTCTGTCTCTGTGTCTCTGAATCTGTGTCTCTGTCTCTGTGTCTCTGTCTCTGTGTCTCTGTGTCTCTGTCTCTGTCTCTGTCTCTGTCTCTGTCTCTGTCTCTGTCTCTGTCTCTGTCTCTGTCGCTGTCTCTGTGTCTCTGTCTCTGTGTCTCTGTCTCTGAGTCTCTGTCTCTGTGTCCCTGTCTCTGTGCCTCTGTCCCTGTGTCTCCGTCTCTGTGTCTCTGTCTCCGTCTCTGTGCCTCTGCCTCGGTGTCTCCGTCTCTGTGTTTCTGTCTCTGTGTCTCTGTCTCTGTGCCTCTGCCTCCGTCTCTGTGTCTCTGTCTCTGAGTCTCTGTCTCTGTGTCCCTGTCTCTGCGCCCCTGTCTCTACGTCTCTGTGTCTCTGTCTCTGCGCCCCTGTCTCTACGTCTCTGTCCCTGTGTCTCCTTCTCTGTGTCTCTGTCTCTGTGTCTATGTCTCTTTGTCTCTGTCCCTGTGTCACAGTCCCTGTGTCTCTGTCTCTCTGTCTCTGTGTCTGTGTCCCTGTGTCTCTGTCTCTGTGTCTCTGTCTCTGTGCCTCTGTCTCTGTGTCTCTGCCTCTGTGTCTCTGCCTCTGTGTCTCTGTATCTCTGTCTCTTTGTCTCTGTCTCTGTGTCTCTGCCTCTGTGTCTCCGTCTCTGTGTCACTGTCTCTGTGTCTCTGTCTCTGTGTCTCTGTCTCTGTGTCTCTGTATCTGTGTCTCTGTCTCTGTGTCTCTGTGTCTCTGTCTCTGTCTCTGTCTCTGTCTCTGTCTCTGTCTCTGTCTCTGTCTCTATCGCTGTCTCTGTCTGTATGTCTCTGTATCTCTGTCTCTGTGTCTCCGTCCCTGCGCCGCTGTCTCTACGTCTCTGTGTCTCTGTCTCTGCGCCCCTGTCTCTACGTCTCTGTCCCTGTGTCTCCGTCTCTGTGCCTCTGCCTCGGTGTCTCCGTCTCTGTGTTTCTGTCTCTGTGTCTCTGCCTCTGTGCCTCTGTCTCCGTCTCTGTGCCCCTGCCTCCGTCTCTGTGTCTCTGTCTCTGTTTCTCTGTCTCTGTGTCTCTGTCTCTGTGTCTCTGTATCTGTGTCTCTGTATCTGTGTCTCTGTATCTGTGTCTCTGTCTCTGTGCCTCTGTCTCTGTGCCCCTGTCTCTACGCCTTTGTCTCTGTGTCTCTGTCTCTGTCTCTGTCTCTGTCTCTGTCTCTGTCTCTGTCTCTGTCGCTGTCTCTGTGTCTCTGTCTCTGTGTCTCTGTCTCTGAGTCTCTGTCTCTGTGTCCCTGTGTCACAGTCCCTGTGTCTCTGTCTCTCTGTCTCTGTGTCTGTGTCCCTGTGTCTCTGTCTCTGTGTCTCTGTCTCTGTGCCTCTGTCTCTGTGTCTCTGCCTCTGTGTCTCTGCCTCTGTGTCTCTGTATCTCTGTCTCTTTGTCTCTGTCTCTGTGTCTCTGCCTCTGTGTCTCCGTCTCTGTGTCACTGTCTCTGTGTCTCTGTCTCTGTGTCTCTGTCTCTGTGTCTCTGAATCTGTGTCTCTGTCTCTGTGTCTCTGTCTCTGTGTCTCTGTGTCTCTGTCTCTGTCTCTGTCTCTGTCTCTGTCTCTGTCTCTGTCTCTGTCTCTGTCTCTGTCGCTGTCTCTGTGTCTCTGTCTCTGTGTCTCTGTCTCTGAGTCTCTGTCTCTGTGTCCCTGTCTCTGTGCCTCTGTCCCTGTGTCTCCGTCTCTGTGTCTCTGTCTCCGTCTCTGTGCCTCTGCCTCGGTGTCTCCGTCTCTGTGTTTCTGTCTCTGTGTCTCTGTCTCTGTGCCTCTGCCTCCGTCTCTGTGTCTCTGTCTCTGAGTCTCTGTCTCTGTGTCCCTGTCTCTGCGCCCCTGTCTCTACGTCTCTGTGTCTCTGTCTCTGCGCCCCTGTCTCTACGTCTCTGTCCCTGTGTCTCCTTCTCTGTGTCTCTGTCTCTGTGTCTATGTCTCTTTGTCTCTGTCCCTGTGTCACAGTCCCTGTGTCTCTGTCTCTCTGTCTCTGTGTCTGTGTCCCTGTGTCTCTGTCTCTGTGTCTCTGTCTCTGTGCCTCTGTCTCTGTGTCTCTGCCTCTGTGTCTCTGCCTCTGTGTCTCTGTATCTCTGTCTCTTTGTCTCTGTCTCTGTGTCTCTGCCTCTGTGTCTCCGTCTCTGTGTCACTGTCTCTGTGTCTCTGTCTCTGTGTCTCTGTCTCTGTGTCTCTGTATCTGTGTCTCTGTCTCTGTGTCTCTGTCTCTGTGTCTCTGTATCTGTGTCTCTGTATCTGTGTCTCTGTATCTGTGTCTCTGTCTCTGTGCCTCTGTCTCTGTGCCCCTGTCTCTACGCCTTTGTCTCTGTGTCTCTGTCTCTGTCTCTGTCTCTGTCTCTGTCTCTGTCTCTGTCTCTGTCGCTGTCTCTGTGTCTCTGTCTCTGTGTCTCTGTCTCTGAGTCTCTGTCTCTGTGTCCCTGTCTCTGTGCCTCTGTCCCTGTGTCTCCGTCTCTGTGTCTCTGTCTCCGTCTCTGTGCCTCTGCCTCGGTGTCTCCGTCTCTGTGTTTCTGTCTCTGTGTCTCTGTCTCTGTGCCTCTGCCTCCGTCTCTGTGTCTCTGTCTCTGTGTCTCTGTGTCTGAGTCTCTGTCTCTGTGTCCCTGTCTCTGTGCCTCTGTCCCTGTGTCCCCGTCTCTGCGTCTCTGTCTCTGTGTCTCTGTCTCTGAGGCTTTGCCTCTATGTCCCTGTCTCTTTGTCTCTGTCTCTGTGTCTCTGCCTCTGTGTCTCCGTCTCTGTGTCTCTGTCTCTGTGTCTCTGTCTCTGTGTCTCTGTCTCTGAGTCTCTGTATCTGTGTCTCTGTCTCTGTGCCTCTGTCTCTGTGCCCCTGTCTCTACGCCTTTGTCTCTGTGTCTCTGTCTCTGTCTCTGTCTCCGTCTCTGTGTTTCTGTCTCTGTGTCTCTGTCTCTGTGCCTCTGCCTCCGTCTCTGTGTCTCTGTCTCTGTGTCTCTGTCTCTGAGTCTCTGTCTCTGTGTCCCTGTCTCTGTGCCTCTGTCCCTGTGTCCCCGTCTCTGCGTCTCTGTCTCTGTGTCTCTGTCTCTGAGGCTTTGCCTCTATGTCCCTGTCTCTTTGTCTCTGTCTCTGTGTCTCTGCCTCTGTGTCTCCGTCTCTGTGTCTCTGTCTCTGTGTCTCTGTCTCTGTGTCTCTGTCTCTGTGTCTCTGTATCTGTGTCTCTGTCTCTGTGTCTCTGTCTCTGTGTCTCTGTGTCTCTGTCTCTGTCTCTGTCTCTGTCTCTGTCTCTGTCTCTGTCTCTGTCTCTGTCTCTGTCTCTGTCTCTATCGCTGTCTCTGTCTGTATGTCTCTGTATCTCTGTCTCTGTGTCTCTGTCCCTGCGCCGCTGTCTCTACGTCTCTGTGTCTCTGTCTCTGCGCCCCTGTCTCTACGTCTCTGTCCCTGTGTCTCCGTCTCTGTGCCTCTGCCTCGGTGTCTCCGTCTCTGTGTTTCCGTCTCTGTGTCTCTGCCTCTGTGCCTCTGTCTCCGTCTCTGTGCCTCTGCCTCCGTCTCTGTGTCTCTGTCTCTGTTTCTCTGTCTCTGTGTCTCTGTCTCTGTGTCTCTGTATCTGTGTCTCTGTATCTGTGTCTCTGTATCTGTGTCTCTGTATCTGTGTCTCTGTCTCTGTGCCTCTGTCTCTGTGCCCCTGTCTCTACGCCTTTGTCTCTGTGTCTCTGTCTCTGTCTCTGTCTCTGTCTCTGTCTCTGTCTCTGTCTCTGTCTCTGTCTCTGTCTCTGTCTCTGTCTCTGTCTCTGTCTCTGTCTCTGTCGCTGTCTCTGTGTCTCTGTCTCTGTGTCTCTGTCTCTGAGTCTCTGTCTCTGTGTCCCTGTCTCTGTGCCTCTGTCCCTGTGTCTCCGTCTCTGTGTCTCTGTCTCCGTCTCTGTGCCTCAGCCTCGGTGTCTCCGTCTCTGTGTTTCTGTCTCTGTGTCTCTGTCTCTGTGCCTCTGCCTCCGTCTCTGTGTCTCTGTCTCTGTGTCTCTGTCTCTGAGTCTCTGTCTCTGTGTCCCTGTCTCTGTGCCTCTGTCCCTGTGTCCCCGTCTCTGCGTCTCTGTCTCTCTGTCTCTGTCTCTGAGGCTTTGCCTCTATGTCCCTGTCTCTGTATCTCTGTCTCTATGTCTCTGTCCCTGTGTCTCTGTCTCTGTGTCTCTGTCTCGGTGTCTCTGTCTCTGTGTCTCTGTCTCTGTCTCTGTTTCTCTTTCTCTGTGTCTCTGTGTCTCTGTCTCTATGTCTCTGCCTCTGTGTCTCTGTATCTCGGTCTCTTTGTCTCTGTCTCTGTGTCTCTGCCTCTGTGTCTCCGTCTCTGTGTCTCTGTCTCTGTGTCTCTGTCTCTGTGTCTCTGTCTCTGTGTCTCTGTATCTGTGTCTCTGTCTCTGTGTCTCTGTCTCTGTGTCTCTGTGTCTCTGTCTCTGTCTCTGTCTCCGTCTCTGTCTCTGTCTCTATCGCTGTCTCTGTCACTGTCTCTGTGTCTCTGTCTCTGTGTCTCTGTCTCTGAGTCTCTGTCTCTGTGTCCCAGTCTCTGTGTCTCTGTCCCTGTGTCTCCGTCTCTGTGTCTCTGTCTCCGTCTCTGTACCTCTGCCTCTGTGTCTCCGTCTCTGTGTTTCTGTCTCTGTGTCTCTGTCTCTGTGCCTCTGTCTCCGTCTCTGTGTCTCTGTCTCTGTGTCCCTGTCGCTGTGTCTCTGTCTCTGAGGCTTTGCCTCTATGTCCCTGTCTCTGTATCTCTGTCTCTATGTCCCTGTATCTGTGTCTCTGTCTCTGTGTCTCTGTCCCTGTGTCTCTGTCTCTGTGTCTCTGTCTCTGTGTCTCTGTCCCTGTGTCTCTGTCTATTTGTCTCTGTCTCTATGTCTCTGTCTCTGTCTCTGTCTCTGTTTCTCTTTCTCTGTGTCTCTGTGTCTCTGTCTCTGTGCCTCTGTCTCTGTGCCCCTGTCTCTACGCCTTTGTCTCTGTGTCTCTGTCTCTGTCTCTGTCTCTGTCTCTGTCTCTGTCTCTGTCTCTGTCTCTGTCTCTGTCTCTGTCGCTGTCTCTGTGTCTCTGTCTCTGTGTCTCTGTCTCTGAGTCTCTGTCTCTGTGTCCCTGTCTCTGTGCCTCTGTCCCTGTGTCTCCGTCTCTGTGTCTCTGTCTCCGTCTCTGTGCCTCTGCCTCGGTGTCTCCGTCTCTGTGTTTCTGTCTCTGTGTCTCTGTCTCTGTGCCTCTGCCTCCGTCTCTGTGTCTCTGTCTCTGTGTCTCTGTCTCTGAGTCTCTGTCTCTGTGTCCCTGTCTCTGTGTCTCTGTCCCTGTGGCTCTGTCTCTGTGTATCTGTCTCTCTGCCTCTATGTCTCTGTGTCTCTGCCTCCGTGTCTCTGTCTCTCTGTCTCTGCCGCTCTCTCTCTCTGTGTCTCTTACTCTGTGTCCCTGTCTCTGTGTCTATGCCTCTGTCCGTGTGTCTCTGTGCCTGTGTCTCCGTCTCTGTGTGTCGGTCTCTGTGTCTCTGCCTCTGTGTCTCGGTCTCTGTGTCTCGGTCTCTATGTCTCTGTATCTCTGTATCTCTGTCTCTGTGTCTCTCTCTCTGTCTCTGTCTCTATCTCTGTCTCTGTCTCTGTGTCTATGCCCCTGTGTCTCTGTATCTCTGTCTCTGTGTCTCTGTCTCTGTGTCTCTGTCTCTGTGTCTCTGTCTTGTGTCTCTGCCTCTGTGTCTCCGTCTCTGTGTCACTGTCTCTATGCCTGTGTCTCTGTGTCTCTGTGTCTGTGTCTCTGTCACCGTCTCTGTGCCTCTGTTTCTATGTCTCCGTCTCTGTGTCTCTGTCTCTGTGTATCTGTCTCTGTGTCTCTGTCTCTGTGCCTCTGTCTCTGTGTAACTGTCCCTGTGTCTCTGTCTCTGTGTCTCTGTCTCTATGTCTCTGTCTCTGTCTCCGTTTCTCTGTCTCTGTGTCTCTGTCTCTGTGTCTCTGTCTCGGTGTCTCTGTCTCTATGTCTCTGTCTCTGTCTCTGTTTCTCATTCTCTGTATCTGTCTCTGTGTCTATGGCCCTGTGTCTCTGTATCTCTGTCTCTGTGTCTCTTTCTCTGTGTCTCTGTCTCTGTGTCTCTGTCTTGTGTCTCTGTCTCTGTGTCTCCGTCTCTGTGTCACTGTCTCTATGCCTGTGTCTCTGTGTCTCTGTGTCTGTGTCTCTGTCACCGTCTCTGTGCCTCTGTTTCTATGTCTCTGTCTCTGTGTCTCTGTCTCTCTGTCCCTGTCTCTGTGTCTCTGTCACTCTGTCTCTGTCTCTGTATCTCTGTCTCTGTGTCTCTGTCTCCGTCCCCTTGTCTCTGTCTCTGTGTCTGTGTCTCTGTGTCTCCGTCTCTGTGCCTCTGTCTCTGTCTCTGAGTCTCTGTCTCGGTGTCTCTGTCTCTATGTCTCTGTCTCTGTCTCTGTTTCTCTATCTCTGTCTCTGTCTCTGTGTCTATGCCCCTGTGTCTCTGTATCTCTGTCTCTGTGTCTCTGTCTCTGTGTCTCTGTCTCTGTGTCTCTGTCTTGTGTCTCTGCCTCTGTGTCTCCGTCTCTGTGTCACTGTCTCTATGCCTGTGTCTCTGTGTCTCTGTGTCTGTGTCTCTGTCACCGTCTCTGTGCCTCTGTTTCTATGTCTCCGTCTCTGTGTCTCTGTCTCTGTGTATCTGTCTCTGTGTCTCTGTCTCTGTGCCTCTGTCTCTGTGTAACTGTCCCTGTGTCTCTGTCTCTGTGTCTCTGTCTCTATGTCTCTGTCTCTGTCTCCGTTTCTCTGTCTCTGTGTCTCTGTCTCTGTGTCTCTGTCTCGGTGTCTCTGTCTCTATGTCTCTGTCTCTGTCTCTGTTTCTCATTCTCTGTCTCTGTCTCTGTGTCTATGGCCCTGTGTCTCTGTATCTCTGTCTCTGTGTCTCTGTCTCTGTGTCTCTGTCCCTGTGTCTCTGTCTTGTGTCTCTGTCTCTGTGTCTCCGTCTCTGTGTCACTGTCTCTATGCCTGTGTCTCTGTGTCTCTGTGTCTGTGTCTCTGTCACCGTCTCTGTGCCTCTGTTTCTATGTCTCTGTCTCTGTGTCTCTGTCTCTCTGTCCCTGTCTCTGTGTCTCTGTCACTCTGTCTCTGTCTCTGTGTCTCTGTCTCTGTCTCTGTCTCCGTCTCTGTCTCTGTCTCTATCGCTGTCTCTGTCACTGTCTCTGTGTCTCTGTCTCTGTGTCTCTGTCTCTGAGTCTCTGTCTCTGTGTCTCTGTCTCGGTGTCTCTGTCCCTGTGTCTCCACCTGTGTGTCACTGTCTCTGTGTCTCCGTCCCCGTGTCTCCGTCTCTGTGTATCTGCCTCTGTGTACCTGTCTCTGTCTCTGTCCCTGTTTCTCCTTCTCTGTGTCTCTGTCTCTGTGTCTCTGTCCCTGTGTCTCTGTCTCTGTGTCTCTGTCTCTATGTCTCTGTCTCTGTCTCCGTTTCTCTTTCCCTGTGTCTCTGTCTCTGTGTCTCTGTCCCTGTGTCTCCGTCTTCTTGTCTCTGTCCCTGTGTCTCCGTCTCTGTGTCACTGTGTCTATGTCTGTGTCTCTGTGTCTCTGTCTCTGTCTCTGTCTCTGTCTCTGTCTCTGTGTCTCTGTCTCTGTGTCTCTGTCCCTGTGTCTCTGTCTCTGTCTCTGTCTCTGTGTCTCTGTCTCTGAGTCTCTGTCTGTATGTCCCAGTGTCTGTGTATCTGTCCCGATGTCTCTGTCTCTGTGTCTCTGTCCCTGTGGCTCTGTCTCTGTGTATCTGTCTCTCTGTCTCTATGTCTCTGTGTCTCTGCCTCCGTGTCTCTGTCTCTCTGTCTCTGCCGCTCTCTCTCTCTGTGTCTCTTACTCTGTGTCCCTGTCTCTGTGTCTATGCCTCTGTCCGTGTGTCTCTGTACCTGTGTCTCCGTCTCTGTGTGTCGGTCTCTGTGTCTCTGCCTCTGTGTCTCGGTCTCTGTGTCTCGGTCTCTATGTCTCTGTATCTCTGTATCTCTGTCTCTGTGTCTCTCTCTCTGTCTCTGTCTCTATCTCTGTCTCTGTCTCTGTCTCTGTTTCTCCTTCTCTGTGTCTCTGTTTCTGTGTCTCTGTCCCTGTGTCTCCGTCTCTTGTCTCTCTTTCTCTCCGTGTCTCTGTCGGCGTTATCTGTCTCTGTGTCTCTGTCTCAGCGTCTCTGTCCATGTGTGTCCGTCTCTGTGTCTCTGTCTCTCTCTCTCTCTGTGTCCCTGTCTCCGTGTCTCTGCCTCCGTGTCTCTGTCTCTGTGTCTCTGTCTCCGTCCCCTTGTCTCTGTCTCTGTGTCTGTGTCTCTGTGTCTCCGTCTCTGTGCCTCTGTCTCTGTCTCTGAGTCTCTGTCTCGGTGTCTCTGTCTCTATGTCTCTGTCTCTGTCTCTGTTTCTCTATCTCTGTCTCTGTCTCTGTGTCTATGCCCCTGTGTCTCTGTATCTCTGTCTCTGTGTCTCTGTCTCTGTGTCTCTGTCTCTGTGTCTCTGTCTTGTGTCTCTGCCTCTGTGTCTCCGTCTCTGTGTCACTGTCTGTATGCCTGTGTCTCTGTGTCTCTGTGTCTGTGTCTCTGTCACCGTCTCTGTGCCTCTGTTTCTATGTCTCCGTCTCTGTGTCTCTGTCTCTGTGTATCTGTCTCTGTGTCTCTGTCTCTGTGCCTCTGTCTCTGTGTAACTGTCCCTGTGTCTCTGTCTCTGTGTCTCTGTCTCTATGTCTCTGTCTCTGTCTCCGTTTCTCTGTCTCTGTGTCTCTGTCTCTGTGTCTCTGTCTCTGTGTCTCTGTCTCGGTGTGTCTGTCTCTATGTCTCTGTCTCTGTCTCTGTTTCTCATTCTCTGTCTCTGTCTCTGTGTCTATGGCCCTGTGTCTCTGTATCTCTGTCTCTGTGTCTCTGTCTCTGTGTCTCTGTCTCTGTGTCTCTGTCTCTGTGTCTCTGTCTTGTGTCTCTGTCTCTGTGTCTCCGTCTCTGTGTCACTGTCTCTATGCCTGTGTCTCTGTGTCTCTGTGTCTGTGTCTCTGTCACCGTCTCTGTGCCTCTGTTTCTATGTCTCTGTCTCTGTGTCTCTGTCTCTCTGTCCCTGTCTCTGTGTCTCTGTCACTCTGTCTCTGTCTCTGTGTCTCTGTCTCTGTGTCTCTGTCTCTGTATCTCTGTCTCTGTGTCTCTGTCTCTGTGTCTCTGTCTCTGTGTCTCTGTCTCTGTGTCTCTGTATCTGTGTCTCTGTCTCTGTGTCTCTGTCTCTGTGTCTCTGTGTCTCTGTCTCTGTCTCTGTCTCTGTCTCTGTCTCTATCGCTGTCTCTGTCTGTATGTCTCTGTATCTCTGTCTCTGTGTCTCTGTCTCTGTGTCTCTGTCTCTGCGCCGCTGTCTCTACGTCTCTGTGTCTCTGTCTCTGCGCCCCTGTCTCTACGTCTCTGTCCCTGTGTCTCCGTCTCTGTGCCTCTGCCTCGGTGTCTCCGTCTCTGTGTTTCTGTCTCTGTGTCTCTGTCTCTGTGCCTCTGTCTCCTTCTCTGTGTCTCTGTCTCTGTGTCCCTGTCGCTGTGTCTCTGTCTCTGAGGCTTTGCCTCTATGTCCCTGTCTCTGTATCTCTGTCTCTATGTCTCTGTCTCTGTGTCTCTGTCTCTGTGTCTCTGTCTTGTGTCTCTGCCTCTGTGTCTCCGTCTCTGTGTCACTGTCTCTATGCCTGTGTCTCTGTGTCTCTGTGTCTGTGTCTCTGTCACCGTCTCTGTGCCTCTGTTTCTATGTCTCCGTCTCTGTGTCTCTGTCTCTGTGTATCTGTCTCTGTGTCTCTGTCTCTGTGCCTCTGTCTCTGTGTAACTGTCCCTGTGTCTCTGTCTCGGTGTCTCTGTCTCTATGTCTCTGTCTCTGTCTCCGTTTCTCTGTCTCTGTGTCTCTGTCTCTGTGTCTCTGTCTCGGTGTCTCTGTCTCTATGTCTCTGTCTCTGTCTCGGTTTCTCATTCTCTGTCTCTGTCTCTGTGTCTATGGCCCTGTGTCTCTGTATCTCTGTCTCTGTGTCTCTGTCTCTGTGTCTCTGTCTCTGTGTCTCTGTCTTGTGTCTCTGTCTCTGTGTCTCCGTCTCTGTGTCACTGTCTCTATGCCTGTGTCTCTGTGTCTCTGTGTCTGTGTCTCTGTCACCGTCTCTGTGCCTCTGTTTCTATGTCTCTGTCTCTGTGTCTCTGTCTCTCTGTCCCTGTCTCTGTGTCTCTGTCACTCTGTCTCTGTCTCTGTGTCTCTGTCTCTGTGTCTCTGTCTCTGTATCTCTGTCTCTGTGTCTCTGTCTCTGTGTCTCTGTCTCTGTGTCTCTGTCTCTGTGTCTCTGTATCTGTGTCTCTGTCTCTGTGTCTCTGTCTCTGTGTCTCTGTGTCTCTGTCTCTGTCTCTGTCTCTGTCTCTGTCTCTATCGCTGTCTCTGTCTGTATGTCTCTGTATCTCTGTCTCTGTGCCTCTGTCTCTGCGCCGCTGTCTCTACGTCTCTGTGTCTCTGTCTCTGCGCCCCTGTCTCTACGTCTCTGTCCCTGTGTCTCCGTCTCTGGGTCTCTGTCTCTGTGTCTCTGTCTTGTGTCTCTGTCTCTGTGTCTCCGTCTCTGTGTCACTGTCTCTATGCCTGTGTCTCTGTGTCTCTGTGTCTGTGTCTCTGTCACCGTCTCTGTGCCTCTGTTTCTATGTCTCTGTCTCTGTGTCTCTGTCTCTGTGTCTCTGTCTCTGTGTCTCTGTCTCTGTGTCTCTGTCTCTGTGTCTCTGTCTCTGTGTCTCTGTCTCTGTGTCTCTGTCGCTGTGTCTCCGTCGCTGTGTCTCTGTCTCTGTGTCTCTGTCTCTGTGTCTCTGTCTCTGTGTCTCTGTCTCTGTGTCTCTGTCTCTGTGTCTCTGTCTCTGTGTCTCTGTCTCTGTGTCTCTGTCTCTGTGTCTCTGTCTCTGTGTCTCTGTCTCTGTGTCTCTGTCTCCGTGTCTCTGTCTCTGTGTCTCTGTCTCTGTGTCTCTGTCTCTGTGTCTCTGTCTCTGTGTCTCTGTCTCTGTGTCTCTGTCTCTGTGTCTCTGTCTCTGTGTCTCTGTCTCTGTCTCTCTGTCTCTGTCTCTCTGTCTCTGTCTCTCTGTCTCTGTCTCTGTTTCTCTGTCTCTGTGTCTCTGTCTCTGTGTCTCTGTCTCTGTGTCTCTGTCTCTGTGTCTCTGTCTCTGTGTCTCCGTCTCCGTGTCTCTGTCTCTGTGTCTCTGTCTCTGTGTCTCTGTCTCTGTGTTTCTGTCTCTGTGTCTCTGTCTCGGTGTCTCTGTCTCTGTGTCTCTGTCTCTGTCTATGTCTCTGTGTCTCTGTCTCTGAGTCGTTGTCTCTATGTCCCTGTCTCTGTGTCTCTGTCTGTATGTCTCTGTATCTCTGTCTCTGTGTCCCTGTCTCTGCGCCCCTGTCTCTACGTCTCTGTGTCTCTGTCTCTGCGCCCCTGTCTCTACGTCTCTGTCCCTGTGTCTCCTTCTCTGTGTCTCTGTCTCTGTGTCTATGTCTCTTTGTCTCTGTCCCTGTGTCACAGTCCCTGTGTCTCTGTCTCTGTGTCTCTGTCTCTGTGTCTCTGTCTCTGTGTCTGTGTCCCTGTGTCTCTGTCTCTGTGTCTCTGTCTCTGTGCCTCTGTCTCTGTGTCTCTGCCTCTGTGTCTCTGCCTCTGTGTCTCTGTATCTCTGTCTCTTTGTCTCTGTCTCTGTGTCTCTGCCTCTGTGTCTCCGTCTCTGTGTCTCTGTCTCTGTGTCTCTGTCTCTGTGTCTCTGTCTCTGTGTCTCTGCATCTGTGTCTCTGTCTCTGTGTCTCTGTGTCTCTGTCTCTGTCTCTGTCTCTGTCTCTGTCTCTGTCTCTGTCTCTGTCTCTGTCTCTGTCTCTGTCTCTATCGCTGTCTCTGTCTGTATGTCTCTGTATCTCTGTCTCTGTGTCTCTGTCCCTGCGCCGCTGTCTCTACGTCTCTGTGTCTCTGTCTCTGCGCCCCTGTCTCTACGTCTCTGTCCCTGTGTCTCCGTCTCTATGCCTCTGCCTCGGTGTCTCCGTCTCTGTGTTTCTGTCTCTGTGTCTCTGCCTCTGTGCCTCTGTCTCCGTCTCTGTGCCTCTGCCTCCGTCTCTGTGTCTCTGTCTCTGTTTCTCTGTCTCTGTGTCTCTGTCTCTGTGTCTCTGTATCTGTGTCTCTGTATCTGTGTCTCTGTATCTGTGTCTCTGTCTCTGTGCCTCTGTCTCTGTGCCCCTGTCTCTACGCCTTTGTCTCTGTGTCTCTGTCTCTGTCTCTGTCTCTGTCTCTGTCGCTGTCTCTGTGTCTCTGTCTCTGTGTCTCTGTCTCTGAGTCTCTGTCTCTGTGTCCCTGTCTCTGTGCCTCTGTCCCTGTGTCTCCGTCTCTGTGTCTCTGTCTCCGTCTCTGTGCCTCTGCCTCGGTGTCTCCGTCTCTGCGTTTCTGTCTCTGTGTCTCTGTCTCTGTGCCTCTGCCTCCGTCTCTGTGTCTCTGTCTCTGAGTCTCTGTCTCTGTGTCCCTGTCTCTGCGCCCCTGTCTCTACGTCTCTGTGTCTCTGTCTCTGCGCCCCTGTCTCTACGTCTCTGTCCCTGTGTCTCCTTCTCTGTGTCTCTGTCTCTGTGTCTATGTCTCTTTGTCTCTGTCCCTGTGTCACAGTCCCTGTGTCTCTGTCTCTCTGTCTCTGTGTCTGTGTCCCTGTGTCTCTGTCTCTGTGTCTCTGTCTCTGTGCCTCTGTCTCTGTGTCTCTGCCTCTGTGTCTCTGCCTCTGTGTCTCTGTATCTCTGTCTCTTTGTCTCTGTCTCTGTGTCTCTGCCTCTGTGTCTCCGTCTCTGTGTCACTGTCTCTGTGTCTCTGTCTCTGTGTCTCTGTCTCTGTGTCTCTGAATCTGTGTCTCTGTCTCTGTGTCTCTGTCTCTGTGTCTCTGTGTCTCTGTCTCTGTCTCTGTCTCTGTCTCTGTCTCTGTCTCTGTCTCTGTCTCTATCGCTGTCTCTGTCTGTATGTCTCTGTATCTCTGTCTCTGTGTCTCCGTCCCTGCGCCGCTGTCTCTACGTCTCTGTGTCTCTGTCTCTGCGCCCCTGTCTCTATGTCTCTGTCCCTGTGTCTCCGTCTCTGTGCCTCTGCCTCGGTGTCTCCGTCTCTGTGTTTCTGTCTCTGTGTCTCTGTCTCTGTGCCTCTGCCTCCGTCTCTGTGCCTCTGTCTCTGTGTCTCTGTGTCTGAGTCTCTGTCTCTGTGTCCCTGTCTCTGTGCCTCTGTCCCTGTGTCCCCGTCTCTGCGTCTCTGTCTCTGTGTCTCTGTCTCTGAGGCTTTGCCTCTATGTCCCTGTCTCTTTGTCTCTGTCTCTGTGTCTCTGCCTCTGTGTCTCCGTCTCTGTGTCTCTGTCTCTGTGTCTCTGTATCTGTGTCTCTGTATCTGTGTCTCTGTATCTGTGTCTCTGTCTCTGTGCCTCTGTCTCTGTGCCCCTGTCTCTACGCCTTTGTCTCTGTGTCTCTGTCTCTGTCTCTGTCTCTGTCTCTGTCTCTGTCTCTGTCTCTGTCGCTGTCTCTGTGTCTCTGTCTCTGTGTCTCTGTCTCTGAGTCTCTGTCTCTGTGTCCCTGTCTCTGTGCCTCTGTCCCTGTGTCTCCGTCTCTGTGTCTCTGTCTCCGTCTCTGTGCCTCTGCCTCGGTGTCTCCGTCTCTGTGTTTCTGTCTCTGTGTCTCTGTCTCTGTGCCTCTGCCTCCGTCTCTGTGTCTCTGTCTCTGTGTCTCTGTGTCTGAGTCTCTGTCTCTGTGTCCCTGTCTCTGTGCCTCTGTCCCTGTGTCCCCGTCTCTGCGTCTCTGTCTCTGTGTCTCTGTCTCTGAGGCTTTGCCTCTATGTCCCTGTCTCTTTGTCTCTGTCTCTGTGTCTCTGCCTCTGTGTCTCCGTCTCTGTGTCTCTGTCTCTGTGTCTCTGTATCTGTGTCTCTGTATCTGTGTCTCTGTATCTGTGTCTCTGTCTCTGTGCCTCTGTCTCTGTGCCCCTGTCTCTACGCCTTTGTCTCTGTGTCTCTGTCTCTGTCTCTGTCTCTGTCTCTGTCTCTGTCTCTGTCTCTGTCTCTGTCTCTGTCGCTGTCTCTGTGTCTCTGTCTCTGTGTCTCTGTCTCTGAGTCTCTGTCTCTGTGTCCCTGTCTCTGTGCCTCTGTCCCTGTGTCTCCGTCACTGTGTCTCTGTCTCCGTCTCTGTGCCTCTGCCTCGGTGTCTCCGTCTCTGTGTTTCTGTCTCTGTGTCTCTGTCTCTGTGCCTCTGCCTCCGTCTCTGTGTCTCTGTCTCTGTGTCTCTGTCTCTGAGTCTCTGTCTCTGTGTCCCTGTCTCTGTGCCTCTGTCCCTGTGTCCCCGTCTCAGCGTCTCTGTCTCTGTGTCTCTGTCTCTGAGGCTTTGCCTCTATGTCCCTGTCTCTTTGTCTCTGTCTCTGTGTCTCTGCCTCTGTGTCTCCGTCTCTGTGTCTCTGTCTCTGTGTCTCTGTCTCTGTGTCTCTGTCTCTGTGTCTCTGTATCTGTGTCTCTGTCTCTGTGTCTCTGTCTCTGTGTCTCTGTGTCTCTGTCTCTGTCTCTGTCTCTGTCTCTGTCTCTGTCTCTGTCTCTGTCTCTGTCTCTGTCTCTATCGCTGTCTCTGTCTGTATGTCTCTGTATCTCTGTCTCTGTGTCTCTGTCCCTGCGCCGCTGTCTCTACGTCTCTGTGTCTCTGTCTCTGCGCCCCTGTCTCTACGTCTCTGTCCCTGTGTCTCCGTCTCTGTGCCTCTGCCTCGGTGTCTCCGTCTCTGTGTTTCCGTCTCTGTGTCTCTGCCTCTGTGCCTCTGTCTCCGTCTCTGTGCCTCTGCCTCCGTCTCTGTGTCTCTGTCTCTGTTTCTCTGTCTCTGTGTCTCTGTCTCTGTGTCTCTGTATCTGTGTCTCTGTATCTGTGTCTCTGTATCTGTGTCTCTGTCTCTGTGCCTCTGTCTCTGTGCCCCTGTCTCTACGCCTTTGTCTCTGTGTCTCTGTCTCTGTCTCTGTCTCTGTCTCTGTCTCTGTCTCTGTCTCTGTCTCTGTCTCTGTCTCTGTCTCTGTCTCTGTCTCTGTCTCTGTCTCTGTCTCTGTCGCTGTCTCTGTGTCTCTGTCTCTGTGTCTCTGTCTCTGAGTCTCTGTCTCTGTGTCCCTGTCTCTGTGCCTCTGTCCCTGTGTCTCCGTCTCTGTGTCTCTGTCTCCGTCTCTGTGCCTCTGCCTCGGTGTCTCCGTCTCTGTGTTTCTGTCTCTGTGTCTCTGTCTCTGTGCCTCTGCCTCCGTCTCTGTGTCTCTGTCTCTGTGTCTCTGTCTCTGAGTCTCTGTCTCTGTGTCCCTGTCTCTGTGCCTCTGTCCCTGTGTCCCCGTCTCTGCGTCTCTGTCTCTCTGTCTCTGTCTCTGAGGCTTTGCCTCTATGTCCCTGTCTCTGTATCTCTGTCTCTATGTCTCTGTCCCTGTGTCTCTGTCTCTGTGTCTCTGTCTCGGTGTCTCTGTCTCTGTGTCTCTGTCTCTGTCTCTGTTTCTCTTTCTCTGTGTCTCTGTGTCTCTGTCTCTATGTCTCTGCCTCTGTGTCTCTGTATCTCGGTCTCTTTGTCTCTGTCTCTGTGTCTCTGCCTCTGTGTCTCCGTCTCTGTGTCTCTGTCTCTGTGTCTCTGTCTCGGTGTCTCTGTCTCTGTGTCTCTGTATCTGTGTCTCTGTCTCTGTGTCTCTGTCTCTGTGTCTCTGTGTCTCTGCCTCTGTCTCTGTCTCCGTCTCTGTCTCTGTCTCTATCGCTGTCTCTGTCACTGTCTCTGTGTCTCTGTCTCTGTGTCTCTGTCTCTGAGTCTCTGTCTCTGTGTCCCAGTCTCTGTGTCTCTGTCCCTGTGTCTCCGTCTCTGTGTCTCTGTCTCCGTCTCTGTACCTCTGCCTCTGTGTCTCCGTCTCTGTGTTTCTGTCTCTGTGTCTCTGTCTCTGTGCCTCTGTCTCCGTCTCTGTGTCTCTGTCTCTGTGTCCCTGTCGCTGTGTCTCTGTCTCTGAGGCTTTGCCTCTATGTCCCTGTCTCTGTATCTCTGTCTCTATGTCCCTGTATCTGTGTCTCTGTCTCTGTGTCTCTGTCCCTGTGTCTCTGTCTCTGTGTCTCTGTCTCTGTGTCTCTGTCCCTGTGTCTCTGTCTATTTGTCTCTGTCTCTATGTCTCTGTCTCTGTCTCTGTCTCTGTTTCTCTTTCTCTGTGTCTCTGTGTCTCTGTCTCTGTGCCTCTGTCTCTGTGCCCCTGTCTCTACGCCTTTGTCTCTGTGTCTCTGTCTCTGTCTCTGTCTCTGTCTCTGTCTCTGTCTCTGTCTCTGTCTCTGTCTCTGTCTCTGTCTCTGTCTCTGTCTCTGTCTCTGTCTCTGTCTCTGTCGCTGTCTCTGTGTCTCTGTCTCTGTGTCTCTGTCTCTGAGTCTCTGTCTCTGTGTCCCTGTCTCTGTGCCTCTGTCCCTGTGTCTCCGTCTCTGTGTCTCTGTCTCCGTCTCTGTGCCTCTGCCTCGGTGTCTCCGTCTCTGTGTTTCTGTCTCTGTGTCTCTGTCTCTGTGCCTCTGCCTCCGTCTCTGTGTCTCTGTCTCTGTGTCTCTGTCTCTGAGTCTCTGTCTCTGTGTCTCTGTATCTGTGTCTCTGTCTCTGTGTCTCTGTCTCTGTGTCTCTGTGTCTCTGTATCTGTCTCTGTCTCTGTCTCTGTCTCTGTCTCTGTCTCTGTCTCTGTCTCTGTCTCTGTCGCTGTCTCTGTCACTGTCTCTGTGTCTCTGTCCCTGTGTCTCTGTCTCTGAGTCTCTGTCTCTGTGTCCCTGTCTCTGTGCCTCTGTCCCTGTGTCTCCGTCTCTGTGTCTCTGCCTCTGTGTCCCCGTGTCTGCGTCTCTGTCTCTGTGTCTCTGCCTCTGTGTCTCCGTCTCTGTGTCTCTGTCTCTGTGTCTCTGCCTCTGTGTCTCCGTCTCTGTGTCTCTGTCTCTGTGTCTCTGTCTCTGTGTCTCTGTCTCTGTGTCCCTGTCTCTGTGTCTCTGTATCTGTGTCTCTGTCTCTGTGTCTCTGTGTCTCTGTCTCTGTCTCTGTCTCTGTCTCTGTCTCTGTCTCTGTCTCTGTCTCTGTCTCTATCGCTGTCTCTGTCTGTATGTCTCTGTATCTCTGTCTCTGTGTCTCTGTCTCTGCGCCGCTGTCTCTACGTCTCTGTGTCCCTGTCTCTGCGCCCCTGTCTCTACGTCTCTGTCCCTGTGTCTCTGTCTCTGTGCCTCTGCCTCGGTGTCTCCGTCTCTGTGTTTCTGTCTCTGTGTCTCTGTCTCTGTGCCTCTGTCTCCGTCTCTGTGTCTCTGTCTCTGTGTCCCTGTCGCTGTGTCTCTGTCTCTGAGGCTTTGCCTCTATGTCCCTGTCTCTGTATCTCTGTCTCTAGGTATCTGTCTCTGTGTCTCTGTCCCTGTGTCTCTGTCCCTGTGTCTCTGTCTCTTTGTCTCTGTCTCTGTGTCTCTGCCTCTGTGCCTCCGTCTCTGTGTTTCTGTCTCTGTGTCTCTGTCTCTGTGCCTCTGCCTCCGTCTCTGTGTCTCTGTTTCTGTGTCTCTGTCTCTGTGTCTCTGTCTCTGTGTCTCTGTCTCTGTGTCTCTGTCTCTGTGCCCCTGTCTCTGTGTCCCTGTCTCTGTGTCCCTGTCTCTGTGTCCCTGTCTCTGTGTCCCTGTCTCTGTGTCCCTGTCTCTGTGTCCCTGTCTCTGTGTCCCTGTCTCTGTGTCCCTGTCTCTGTGTCTCTGTCTCTGTGTCTCTGTCTCTGTGTCTCTGTCTCTGTGTCTCTGTCTCTGTGTCTCTGTCTCTGTGTCTCTGTCTCTGAGTCTCTGTCTCTGTGTCCCTGTCTCTGTGTCTCTGTCTCTGTGTCTCTGTCTCTGTGTCTCTGTCTCTGTGTCTCTGTCTCTGAGGCTTTGCCTCTATGTCCCTGTCTCTGTATCTCTGACTCTATGTCTCTGTCTCTGTGTCTCTGTCTCTGTGTCTCTGACTCTGTGTCTCTGTCTGTGTGTCTCTGTCCCTGTGTCTCTCTCTCTGTGTCTCTGTCTCTGTGTCTCTGTCCCTGTGTCTCCGTCTATTTGTCTCTGTCTCTGTTTCTCTTTCTCTGTGTCTCTGTGTCTCTGTCTCAGTGTCTCTGCCTCTGTGTCTCTGTATCTCTGTCTCTTTGTCTCTGTCTCTGTGTCTCTGCCTCTGTGCCTCCGTCTCTGTGTTTCTGTCTCTGTGTCTCTGTCTCTGTGCCTCTGCCTCCGTCTCTGTGTGTCTGTCTCTGTGTCTCTGTCTCTGTGTCTCTGTCTCTGTGTCTCTGTCTCTGTGACTCTGTCTCTGTGTCTCTGTGTCTCTGTCTCTGTCTCTGTCTCTGTCTCTGTCTCTGTCTCTGTCTCTGTCCCTGTCTCTGTCTCTGTCTCTGTCTCTGTCTCTGCCTCTGTCTCTGTCTCTGTCTCTGTCTCTGTCTCTGTCTCTGTCGCTGTCTCTGTCACTGTCTCTGTGTCTCTGTCTCGGTGTCTCTGTCTCTGAGCCTCGGTCTCTGTGTCCCTGTCTCTGTGTCTCTGTCCCTGTGTATCCGTCTCTGTGTCTCTGTCTCCGTCTCTGTGCCTCTGCCTCGGTGTCTCCGTCTCTGTGTTTCTGTCTCTGTGTCTCTGTCTCCGTCTCTGTGTCTCTGTCTCTGTATCTCTGTCTCTGTGTCTCTGTCTCTGTGTCTCTGTCTCTGTGCCTCTGTCTCTGTGCCCCTGTCTCTACGCCTTTGTCTCTTTGTCTCTGTCTCTGTGTCCCTGTCTCTGTGTCCCTGTCTCTGTGTCTCCGTCTCTGTGTCCCTGTCTCCGTCTCTGTACCTCTGCCTCTGTGTCTCCGTCTCTGTGTTTCTGTCTCTGTGTCTCTGTCTCTGTGCCTCTGTCTCCGTCTCTGTGTCTCTGTCTCTGTGTCCCTGTCGCTGTGTCTCTGTCTCTGAGGCTTTGCCTCTATGTCCCTGTCTCTGTATCTCTGTCTCTATGTCCCTGTATCTGTGTCTCTGTCTCTGTGTCTCTGTCCCTGTGTCTCTGTCTCTGTGTCTCTGTCTCTGTGTCTCTGTCCCTGTGTCTCTGTCTATTTGTCTCTGTCTCTATGTCTCTGTCTCTGTCTCTGTCTCTGTTTCTCTTTCTCTGTGTCTCTGTGTCTCTGTCTCTGTGCCTCTGTCTCTGTGCCCCTGTCTCTACGCCTTTGTCTCTGTGTCTCTGTCTCTGTCTCTGTCTCTGTCTCTGTCTCTGTCTCTGTCTCTGTCTCTGTCTCTGTCTCTGTCTCTGTCTCTGTCTCTGTCTCTGTCGCTGTCTCTGTGTCTCTGTCTCTGTGTCTCTGTCTCTGAGTCTCTGTCTCTGTGTCCCTGTCTCTGTGCCTCTGTCCCTGTGTCTCCGTCTCTGTGTCTCTGTCTCCGTCTCTGTGCCTCTGCCTCGGTGTCTCCGTCTCTGTGTTTCTGTCTCTGTGTCTCTGTCTCTGTGCCTCTGCCTCCGTCTCTGTGTCTCTGTCTCTGTGTCTCTGTCTCTGAGTCTCTGTCTCTGTGTCTCTGTATCTGTGTCTCTGTCTCTGTGTCTCTGTCTCTGTGTCTCTGTGTCTCTGTATCTGTCTCTGTCTCTGTCTCTGTCTCTGTCTCTGTCTCTGTCTCTGTCTCTGTCTCTGTCGCTGTCTCTGTCACTGTCTCTGTGTCTCTGTCCCTGTGTCTCTGTCTCTGAGTCTCTGTCTCTGTGTCCCTGTCTCTGTGCCTCTGTCCCTGTGTCTCCGTCTCTGTGTCTCTGCCTCTGTGTCCCCGTGTCTGCGTCTCTGTCTCTGTGTCTCTGCCTCTGTGTCTCCGTCTCTGTGTCTCTGTCTCTGTGTCTCTGCCTCTGTGTCTCCGTCTCTGTGTCTCTGTCTCTGTGTCTCTGTCTCTGTGTCTCTGTCTCTGTGTCCCTGTCTCTGTGTCTCTGTATCTGTGTCTCTGTCTCTGTGTCTCTGTGTCTCTGTCTCTGTCTCTGTCTCTGTCTCTGTCTCTGTCTCTGTCTCTGTCTCTGTCTCTATCGCTGTCTCTGTCTGTATGTCTCTGTATCTCTGTCTCTGTGTCTCTGTCTCTGCGCCGCTGTCTCTACGTCTCTGTGTCCCTGTCTCTGCGCCCCTGTCTCTACGTCTCTGTCCCTGTGTCTCTGTCTCTGTGCCTCTGCCTCGGTGTCTCCGTCTCTGTGTTTCTGTCTCTGTGTCTCTGTCTCTGTGCCTCTGTCTCCGTCTCTGTGTCTCTGTCTCTGTGTCCCTGTCGCTGTGTCTCTGTCTCTGAGGCTTTGCCTCTATGTCCCTGTCTCTGTATCTCTGTCTCTAGGTATCTGTCTCTGTGTCTCTGTCCCTGTGTCTCTGTCCCTGTGTCTCTGTCTCTTTGTCTCTGTCTCTGTGTCTCTGCCTCTGTGCCTCCGTCTCTGTGTTTCTACTCTGTGTCTCTGTCTCTGTGCCTCTGCCTCCGTCTCTGTGTCTCTGTTTCTGTGTCTCTGTCTCTGTGTCTCTGTCTCTGTGTCTCTGTCTCTGTGTCTCTGTCTCTGTGCCCCTGTCTCTGTGTCCCTGTCTCTGTGTCCCTGTCTCTGTGTCCCTGTCTCTGTGTCCCTGTCTCTGTGTCCCTGTCTCTGTGTCCCTGTCTCTGTGTCCCTGTCTCTGTGTCCCTGTCTCTGTGTCTCTGTCTCTGTGTCTCTGTCTCTGTGTCTCTGTCTCTGTGTCTCTGTCTCTGTGTCTCTGTCTCTGAGTCTCTGTCTCTGTGTCCCTGTCTCTGTGTCTCTGTCTCTGTGTCTCTGTCTCTGTGTCTCTGTCTCTGTGTCTCTGTCTCTGAGGCTTTGCCTCTATGTCCCTGTCTCTGTATCTCTGACTCTATGTCTCTGTCTCTGTGTCTCTGTCTCTGTGTCTCTGACTCTGTGTCTCTGTCTGTGTGTCTCTGTCCCTGTGTCTCTCTCTCTGTGTCTCTGTCTCTGTGTCTCTGTCCCTGTGTCTCCGTCTATTTGTCTCTGTCTCTGTTTCTCTTTCTCTGTGTCTCTGTGTCTCTGTCTCAGTGTCTCTGCCTCTGTGTCTCTGTATCTCTGTCTCTTTGTCTCTGTCTCTGTGTCTCTGCCTCTGTGCCTCCGTCTCTGTGTTTCTGTCTCTGTGTCTCTGTCTCTGTGCCTCTGCCTCCGTCTCTGTGTCTCTGTTTCTGTGTCTCTGTCTCTGTGTCTCTGTCTCTGTGTCTCTGTCTCTGTGTCTCTGTCTCTGTGCCCCTGTCTCTGTGTCCCTGTCTCTGTGTCCCTGTCTCTGTGTCCCTGTCTCTGTGTCCCTGTCTCTGTGTCCCTGTCTCTGTGTCCCTGTCTCTGTGTCCCTGTCTCTGTGTCCCTGTCTCTGTGTCTCTGTCTCTGTGTCTCTGTCTCTGTGTCTCTGTCTCTGTGTCTCTGTCTCTGTGTCTCTGTCTCTGTGTCTCTGTCTCTGAGGCTTTGCCTCTATGTCCCTGTCTCTGTATCTCTGACTCTATGTCTCTGTCTCTGTGTCTCTGTCTCTGTGTCTCTGACTCTGTGTCTCTGTCTGTGTGTCTCTGTCCCTGTGTCTCTCTCTCTGTGTCTCTGTCTCTGTGTCTCTGTCCCTGTGTCTCCGTCTATTTGTCTCTGTCTCTGTTTCTCTTTCTCTGTGTCTCTGTGTCTCTGTCTCAGTGTCTCTGCCTCTGTGTCTCTGTATCTCTGTCTCTTTGTCTCTGTCTCTGTGTCTCTGCCTCTGTGCCTCCGTCTCTGTGTTTCTGTCTCTGTGTCTCTGTCTCTGTGCCTCTGCCTCCGTCTCTGTGTGTCTGTCTCTGTGTCTCTGTCTCTGTGTCTCTGTCTCTGTGTCTCTGTCTCTGTGACTCTGTCTCTGTGTCTCTGTGTCTCTGTCTCTGTCTCTGTCTCTGTCTCTGTCTCTGTCTCTGTCTCTGTCTCTGTCCCTGTCTCTGTCTCTGTCTCTGTCTCTGTCTCTGCCTCTGTCTCTGTCTCTGTCTCTGTCTCTGTCTCTGTCTCTGTCGCTGTCTCTGTCACTGTCTCTGTGTCTCTGTCTCGGTGTCTCTGTCTCTGAGCCTCGGTCTCTGTGTCCCTGTCTCTGTGTCTCTGTCCCTGTGTATCCGTCTCTGTGTCTCTGTCTCCGTCTCTGTGCCTCTGCCTCGGTGTCTCCGTCTCTGTGTTTCTGTCTCTGTGTCTCTGTCTCCGTCTCTGTGTCTCTGTCTCTGTATCTCTGTCTCTGTGTCTCTGTCTCTGTGTCTCTGTCTCTGTGCCTCTGTCTCTGTGCCCCTGTCTCTACGCCTTTGTCTCTTTGTCTCTGTCTCTGTGTCCCTGTCTCTGTGTCCCTGTCTCTGTGTCTCTGTCTCTGTGTCTCTGTCTCTGTGTCTCTGTCTCTGTGTCTCTGTCTCTGTGTCTCTGTCTCTGTGTCTCTGTCTCTGTGTCTCTGTCTCTATGTCTCTGTCCCTGTGTCTCTGTCTCTGTGTCTCTGTCTCTGTGTCTCTGTCTCTGTCTCTGTTTCTCTTTCTCTGTGTCTCTGTGTCTCTGTCTCTGTGTCTCTGCCTCTGTGTCTCTGTATCTCTGTCTCTTTGTCTCTGTCTCTGTGTCTCCGTCTCTGTGTCTCTGTCTCTGTGTCCCTGTCGCTGTGTCTCTGTCTCTGAGGCTTTGCCTCTATGTCCCTGTCTCTGTATCTCTGTCTCTAGGTATCTGTCTCTGTGTCTCTGTCCCTGTGTCTCTGTCCCTGTGTCTCTGTCCCTGTGTCTCTGTCTCTTTGTCTCTGTCTCTGTGTCTCTGCCTCTGTGCCTCCGTCTCTGTGTTTCTGTCTCTGTGTCTCTGTCTCTGTGCCTCTGCCTCCGTCCCTGTGTCTCTGTTTCTGTGTCTCTGTCTCTGTGTCTCTGTCTCTGTGTCTCTGTCTCTGTGTCTCTGTCTCTGTGCCCCTGTCTCTGTGTCCCTGTCTCTGTGTCCCTGTCTCTGTGTCCCTGTCTCTGTGTCCCAGTCTCTGTGTCCCTGTCTCTGTGTCCCTGTCTCTGTGTCCCTGTCTCTGTGTCCCTGTCTCTGTGTCCCTGTCCCTGTGTCCCTGTCTCTGTGTCCCTGTCTCTGTGTCTCTGTCTCTGTGTCTCTGTCTCTGTGTCTCTGTCTCTGTGTCTCTGTCTCTGTGTCTCTGTCTCTGTGTCTCTGTCTCTGTGTCTCTGTCTCTGTCTCTGTGTCTCTGTCTCTGTCTCTGTCTCTGTCTCTGTCTCTGTCTCTATCGCTGTCTCCGTCGCTGTCTCTGTGTCTCTGTCTCTGTGTCTCTGTCTCTGAGTCTCTGTCTCTGTGTCCCTGTCTCTGTGTCTCTGTCTCTGTGTCTCTGTCTCTGTGTCTCTGTCTCTGTGTCTCTGTCTCTGAGGCTTTGCCTCTATGTCCCTGTCTCTGTATCTCTGTCTCTATGTCTCTGTCTCTGTGTCTCTGTCTCTGTGTGTCTGACTCTGTGTCTCTGTCTGTGTGTCTCTGTCCCTGTGTCTCTCTCTCTGTGTCTCTGTCTCTGTGTCTCTGTCCCTGTGTCTCCGTCTATTTGTCTCTGTCTCTATGTCTCTGTCTCAGTCTCTGTTTCTCTTTCTCTGTGTCTCTATGTCTCTGTCTCAGTGTCTCTGCCTCTGTGTCTCTGTATCTCTGTCTCTTTGTCTCTGTCTCTGTGTCTCTGCCTCTGTGCCTCCGTCTCTGTGTTTCTGTCTCTGTGTCTCTGTCTCTGTGCCTCTGCCTCCGTCTCTGTGTGTCTGTCTCTGTGTCTCTGTCTCTGTGTCTCTGTCTCTGTGTCTCTGTCTCTGTCTCTGTCTCTGTCTCTGTCTCTGTCTCTGTCTCTGTCTCTGTCTCTGTCTCTGTCCCTGTCTCTGTCTCTGTCTCTGTCTCTGTCTCTGCCTCTGTCTCTGTCTCTGTCTCTGTCTCTGTCTCTGTCTCTGTCTCTGTCTCTGTCTCTGTCGCTGTCTCTGTCACTGTCTCTGTGTCTCTGTCTCGGTGTCTCTGTCTCTGAGCCTCGGTCTCTGTGTCCCTGTCTCTGTGTCTCTGTCCCTGTGTATCCGTCTCTGTGTCTCTGTCTCCGTCTCTGTGCCTCTGCCTCGGTGTCTCCGTCTCTGTGTTTCTGTCTCTGTGTCTCTGTCTCCGTCTCTGTGTCTCTGTCTCTGTATCTCTGTCTCTGTGTCTCTGTCTCTGTGTCTCTGTCTCTGTGCCTCTGTCTCTGTGCCCCTGTCTCTACGCCTTTGTCTCTTTGTCTCTGTCTCTGTGTCCCTGTCTCTGTGTCCCTGTCTCTGTGTCTCTGTCTCTGTGTCTCTGTCTCTGTGTCTCTGTCTCTGTGTCTCTGTCTCTGTGTCTCTGTCTCTGTGTCTCTGTCTCTGTGTCTCTGTCTCTGTGTCTCTGTCTCTGTGTCTCTGTCTCTGTGTCTCTGGCTCTGTGTCTCTGTCTCTGTGTCTCTGTCTCTGCGTCTCTGTCTCTGTGTCTCTGTCCCTGTGTCTCTGTCTCTGTGCCTCTGCCTCCGTCTCTGTGTCTCTGTTTCTGTGTCTCTGTCTCTGTGTCTCTGTCTCTGTGTCTGTGTTTCTGTGTCTCTGTCTCTGTGTCTCTGTCTCTGTGTCCCTGTCTCTGTGTCCCTGTCTCTGTGTCCCTGTCTCTGTGTCCCTGTCTCTGTGTCCCTGTCTCTGTGTCCCTGTCTCTGTGTCCCTGTCTCTGTGTCCCTGTCTCTGTGTCTCTGTCTCTGTGTCTCTGTCTCTGTGTCTCTGTCTCTGTGTCTCTGTCTCTGTGTCTCTGTCTCTGTGTCTCTGTCTCTGTCTCTGTGTCTCTGTCTCTGTCTCTGTCTCTGTCTCTGTCTCTGTCTCTGTCTCTGTCTCTGTCTCTGTCTCTGTCTCTATCGCTGTCTCTGTCGCTGTCTCTGTGTCTCTGTCTCTGTGTCTCTGTCTCTGAGTCTCTGTCTCTGTGTCCCTGTCTCTGTGTCTCTGTCTCTGTGTCTCTGTCTCTGTGTCTCTGTCTCTGTGTCTCTGTCTCTGAGGCTTTGCCTCTATGTCCCTGTCTCTGTATCTCTGTCTCTATGTCTCTGTCTCTGTGTCTCTGTCTCTGTGTCTCTGACTCTGTGTCTCTGTCTGTGTGTCTCTGTCCCTGTGTCTCTCTCTCTGTGTCTCTGTCTCTGTGTCTCTGTCCCTGTGTCTCCGTCTATTTGTCTCTGTCTCTATGTCTCTGTCTCTGTCTCTGTTTCTCTTTCTCTGTGTCTCTGTGTCTCTGTCTCAGTGTCTCTGCCTCTGTGTCTCTGTATCTCTGTCTCTTTGTCTCTGTCTCTGTGTCTCTGCCTCTGTGTCTCTGCCTCTGTGTCTCCGTCTCTGTGTCTCTGTCTCTGTGTCTCTGTCTCTGTGTCTCTGTCTCTGTGTCTCTGTCTCTGTGTCTCTGTATCTGTGTCTCTGTCTCTGTGTCTCTGTGTCTCTGTCTCTGTCTCTGTCTCTGTCTCTGTCTCTGTCTCTGTCTCTGTCTCTGTCTCTGTCTCTGTCTCTATCGCTGTCTCTGTCTGTATGTCTCTGTATCTCTGTCTCTGTGTCTCTGTCTCTGCGCCGCTGTCTCTACGTCGCTGTGTCCCTGTCTCTGCGCCCCTGTCTCTACGTCTCTGTCCCTGTGTCTCCGTCTCTGTGCCTCTGCCTCGGTGTCTCCGTCTCTGTGTTTCTGTCTCTGTGTCTCTGTCTCTGTGCCTCTGTCTCCGTCTCTGTGTCTCTGTCTCTGTGTCCCTGTCGCTGTGTCTCTGTCTCTGAGGCTTTGCCTCTATGTCCCTGTCTCTGTATCTCTGTCTCTAGGTATCTGTCTCTGTGTCTCTGTCCCTGTATCTCTGTCTCTTTGTCTCTGTCTCTGTGTCTCTGCCTCTGTGTCTCTGCCTCTGTGTCTCCGTCTCTGTGTCTCTGTCTCTGTGTCTCTGTCTCTGTGTCTCTGTCTCTGTGTCTCTGTCTCTGTGTCTCTGTATCTGTGTCTCTGTCTCTGTGTCTCTGTGTCTCTGTCTCTGTCTCTGTCTCTGTCTCTGTCTCTGTCTCTGTCTCTGTCTCTGTCTCTGTCTCTATCGCTGTCTCTGTCTGTATGTCTCTGTATCTCTGTCTCTGTGTCTCTGTCTCTGCGCCGCTGTCTCTACGTCGCTGTGTCCCTGTCTCTGCGCCCCTGTCTCTACGTCTCTGTCCCTGTGTCTCCGTCTCTGTGCCTCTGCCTCGGTGTCTCCGTCTCTGTGTTTCTGTCTCTGTGTCTCTGTCTCTGTGCCTCTGTCTCCGTCTCTGTGTCTCTGTCTCTGTGTCCCTGTCGCTGTGTCTCTGTCTCTGAGGCTTTGCCTCTATGTCCCTGTCTCTGTATCTCTGTCTCTAGGTATCTGTCTCTGTGTCTCTGTCCCTGTGTCTCTGTCCCTGTGTCTCTGTCTCTTTGTCTCTGTCTCTGTGTCTCTGCCTCTGTGCCTCCGTCTCTGTGTTTCTGTCTCTGTGTCTCTGTCTCTGTGCCTCTGCCTCCGTCTCTGTGTCTCTGTTTCTGTGTCTCTGTCTCTGTGTCTCTGTCTCTGTGTCTCTGTCTCTGTGTCTCTGTCTCTGTGCCCCTGTCTCTGTGTCCCTGTCTCTGTGTCCCTGTCTCTGTGTCCCTGTCTCTGTGTCCCTGTCTCTGTGTCCCTGTCTCTGTGTCCCTGTCTCTGTGTCCCTGTCTCTGTGTCCCTGTCTCTGTGTCCCTGTCTCTGTGTCTCTGTCTCTGTGTCTCTGTCTCTGTGTCTCTGTCTCTGTGTCTCTGTCTCCGTGTCTCTGTCTCTGTCTCTGTGTCTCTGTCTCTGTCTCTGTCTCTGTCTCTATCGCTGTCTCTGTCGCTGTCTCTGTGTCTCTGTCTCTGTGTCTCTGTCTCTGAGTCTCTGTCTCTGTGTCCCTGTCTCTGTGTCTCTGTCTCTGTGTCTCTGTCTCTGTGTCTCTGTCTCTGTGTCTCTGTCTCTGAGGCTTTGCCTCTATGTCCCTGTCTCTGTATCTCTGTCTCTATGTCTCTGTCTCTGTGTCTCTGTCTCTGTGTCTCTGACTCTGTGTCTCTGTCTGTGTGTCTCTGTCCCTGTGTCTCTCTCTCTGTGTCTCTGTCTCTGTGTCTCTGTCCCTGTGTCTCCGTCTATTTGTCTCTGTCTCTATGTCTCTGTCTCTGTCTCTGTTTCTCTTTCTCTGTGTCTCTGTGTCTCTGTCTCAGTGTCTCTGCCTCTGTGTCTCTGTATCTCTGTCTCTTTGTCTCTGTCTCTGTGTCTCTGCCTCTGTGCCTCCGTCTCTGTGTTTCTGTCTCTGTGTCTCTGTCTCTGTGCCTCTGCCTCCGTCTCTGTGTGTCTGTCTCTGTGTCTCTGTCTCTGTGTCTCTGTCTCTGTGACTCTGTCTCTGTGTCTCTGTGTCTCTGTCTCTGTCTCTGTCTCTGTCTTTGTCTCTGTCTCTGTCTCTGTCTCTGTCTCTGTCCCTGTCTCTGTCTCTGTCTCTGTCTCTGTCTCTGCCTCTGTCTCTGCCTGTGTCTCTGTCTCTGTCTCTGTCTCTGTCGCTGTCTCTGTCACTGTCTCTGTGTCTCTGTCTCGGTGTCTCTGTCTCTGAGCCTCGGTCTCTGTGTCCCTGTCTCTGTGTCTCTGTCCCTGTGTATCCGTCTCTGTGTCTCTGTCTCCGTCTCTGTGCCTCTGCCTCGGTGTCTCCGTCTCTGTGTTTCTGTCTCTGTGTCTCTGTCTCCGTCTCTGTGTCTCTGTCTCTGTATCTCTGTCTCTGTGTCTCTGTCTCTGTGTCTCTGTCTCTGTGCCTCTGTCTCTGTGCCCCTGTCTCTACGCCTTTGTCTCTTTGTCTCTGTCTCTGTGTCCCTGTCTCTGTGTCCCTGTCTCTGTGTCTCTGTCTCTGTGTCTCTGTCTCTGTGTCTCTGTCTCTGTGTCTCTGTCTCTGTGTCTCTGACTCTGTGTCTCTGTCTGTGTGTCTCTGTCCCTGTGTCTCTCTCTCTGTGTCTCTGTCTCTGTGTCTCTGTCCCTGTGTCTCCGTCTATTTGTCTCTGTCTCTATGTCTCTGTCTCTGTCTCTGTCTCTGTTTCTCTTTCTCTGTGTCTCTGTGTCTCTGTCTCAGTGTCTCTGCCTCTGTGTCTCTGTATCTCTGTCTCTTTGTCTCTGTCTCTGTGTCTCTGCCTCTGTGCCTCCGTCTCTGTGTTTCTGTCTCTGTGTCTCTGTCTCTGTGCCTCTGCCTCCGTCTCTGTGTGTCTCTCTCTGTGTCTCTGTCTCTGTGTCTCTGTCTCTGTGTCTCTGTCTCTGTGACTCTGTCTCTGTGTCTCTGTGTCTCTGTCTCTGTCTCTGTCTCTGTCTCTGTCTCTGTCTCTGTCTCTGTCTCTGTCTCTGTCTCTGTCTCTGTCTCTGTCCCTGTCTCTGTCTCTGTCTCTGTCTCTGTCTCTGCCTCTGTCTCTGTCTCTGTCTCTGTCTCTGTCTCTGTCTCTGTCGCTGTCTCTGTCACTGTCTCTGTGTCTCTGTCTCGGTGTCTCTGTCTCTGAGCCTCGGTCTCTGTGTCCCTGTCTCTGTGTCTCTGTCCCTGTGTATCCGTCTCTGTGTCTCTGTCTCCGTCTCTGTGCCTCTGCCTCGGTGTCTCCGTCTCTGTGTTTCTGTCTCTGTGTCTCTGTCTCCGTCTCTGTGTCTCTGTCTCTGCGCCCCTGTCTCTACGTCTCTGTCCCTGTGTCTCCTTCTCTGTGTCTCTGTCTCTGTGTCTATGTCTCTTTGTCTCTGTCCCTGTGTCACAGTCCCTGTGTCTCTGTCTCTCTGTCTCTGTGTCTGTGTCCCTGTGTCTCTGTCTCTGTGTCTCTGTCTCTGTGCCTCTGTCTCTGTGTCTCTGCCTCTGTGTCTCTGCCTCTGTGTCTCTGTATCTCTGTCTCTTTGTCTCTGTCTCTGTGTCTCTGCCTCTGTGTCTCCGTCTCTGTGTCACTGTCTCTGTGTCTCTGTCTCTGTGTCTCTGTCTCTGTGTCTCTGAATCTGTGTCTCTGTCTCTGTGTCTCTGTCTCTGTGTCTCTGTGCCTCTGTCTCTGTCTCTGTCTCTGTCTCTGTCTCTGTCTCTGTCTCTGTCTCTATCGCTGTCTCTGTCTGTATGTCTCTGTATCTCTGTCTCTGTGTCTCCGTCCCTGCGCCGCTGTCTCTACGTCTCTGTGTCTCTGTCTCTGCGCCCCTGTCTCTACGTCTCTGTCCCTGTGTCTCCGTCTCTGTGCCTCTGCCTCGGTGTCTCCGTCTCTGTGTTTCTGTCTCTGTGTCTCTGCCTCTGTGCCTCTGTCTCCGTCTCTGTGCCCCTGCCTCCGTCTCTGTGTCTCTGTCTCTGTTTCTCTGTCTCTGTGTCTCTGTCTCTGTGTCTCTGTATCTGTGTCTCTGTATATGTGTCTCTGTATCTGTGTCTCTGTCTCTGTGCCTCTGTCTCTGTGCCCCTGTCTCTACGCCTTTGTCTCTGTGTCTCTGTCTCTGTCTCTGTCTCTGTCTCTGTCTCTGTCTCTGTCTCTGTCTCTGTCTCTGTCTCTGTCTCTGTCTCTGTCGCTGTCTCTGTGTCTCTGTCTCTGTGTCTCTGTCTCTGAGTCTCTGTCTCTGTGTCCCTGTCTCTGTGCCTCTGTCCCTGTGTCTCCGTCTCTGTGTCTCTGTCTCCGTCTCTGTGCCTCTGCCTCGGTGTCTCCGTCTCTGTGTTTCTGTCTCTGTGTCTCTGTCTCTGTGCCTCTGCCTCCGTCTCTGTGTCTCTGTCTCTGTGTCTCTGTCTCTGAGTCTCTGTCTCTGTGTCCCTGTCTCTGTGCCTCTGTCCCTGTGTCCCCGTCTCTGCGTCTCTGTCTCTGTGTCTCTGTCTCTGAGGCTTTGCCTCTATGTCCCTGTCTCTTTGTCTCTGTCTCTGTGTCTCTGCCTCTGTGTCTCCGTCTCTGTGTCTCTGTCTCTGTGTCTCTGTATCTGTGTCTCTGTATCTGTGTCTCTGTATCTGTGTCTCTGTCTCTGTGCCTCTGTCTCTGTGCCCCTGTCTCTACGCCTTTGTCTCTGTGTCTCTGTCTCTGTCTCTGTCTCTGTCTCTGTCTCTGTCTCTGTCTCTGTCTCTGTCTCTGTCTCTGTCGCTGTCTCTGTGTCTCTGTCTCTGTGTCTCTGTCTCTGAGTCTCTGTCTCTGTGTCCCTGTCTCTGTGCCTCTGTCCCTGTGTCTCCGTCTCTGTGTCTCTGTCTCCGTCTCTGTGCCTCTGCCTCGGTGTCTCCGTCTCTGTGTTTCTGTCTCTGTGTCTCTGTCTCTGTGCCTCTGCCTCCGTCTCTGTGTCTCTGTCTCTGTGTCTCTGTCTCTGAGTCTCTGTCTCTGTGTCCCTGTCTCTGTGCCTCTGTCCCTGTGTCCCCGTCTCTGCGTCTCTGTCTCTGTGTCTCTGTCTCTGAGGCTTTGCCTCTATGTCCCTGTCTCTTTGTCTCTGTCTCTGTGTCTCTGCCTCTGTGTCTCCGTCTCTGTGTCTCTGTCTCTGTGTCTCTGTCTCTGTGTCTCTGTCTCTGTGTCTCTGTATCTGTGTCTCTGTCTCTGTGTCTCTGTCTCTGTGTCTCTGTGTCTCTGTCTCTGTCTCTGTCTCTGTCTCTGTCTCTGTCTCTGTCTCTGTCTCTGTCTCTGTCTCTGTCTCTGTCTCTATCGCTGTCTCTGTCTGTATGTCTCTGTATCTCTGTCTCTGTGTCTCTGTCCCTGCGCCGCTGTCTCTACGTCTCTGTGTCTCTGTCTCTGCGCCCCTGTCTCTACGTCTCTGTCCCTGTGTCTCCGTCTCTGTGCCTCTGCCTCGGTGTCTCCGTCTCTGTGTTTCCGTCTCTGTGTCTCTGCCTCTGTGCCTCTGTCTCCGTCTCTGTGCCTCTGCCTCCGTCTCTGTGTCTCTGTCTCTGTTTCTCTGTCTCTGTGTCTCTGTCTCTGTGTCTCTGTATCTGTGTCTCTGTATCTGTGTCTCTGTATCTGTGTCTCTGTCTCTGTGCCTCTGTCTCTGTGCCCCTGTCTCTACGCCTTTGTCTCTGTGTCTCTGTCTCTGTCTCTGTCTCTGTCTCTGTTTCTCTTTCTCTGTGTCTCTGTGTCTCTGTCTCAGTGTCCCTGTCTCTGTGTCCCTGTCTCTGTGTCCCTGTCTCTGTGTCCCTGTCTCTGTGTCTCTGTCTCTGTGTCTCTGTCTCTGTGTCTCTGTCTCTGTGTCTCTGTCTCTGTGACTCTGTCTCTGTGTCTCTGTGTCTCTGTCTCTGTCTCTGTCTCTGTCTCTGTCTCTGTCTCTGTCTCTGTCTCTGTCTCTGTCTCTGTCCCTGTCTATGTCTCTGTCTCTGTCTCTGTCTCTGCCTCTGTCTCTGTCTCTGTCTCTGTCTCTGTCTCTGTCTCTGTCTCTGTCTCTGTCTCTGTCTCTGTCTCTGTCGCTGTCTCTGTCACTGTCTCTGTGTCTCTGTCTCGGTGTCTCTGTCTCTGAGCCTCGGTCTCTGTGTCCCTGTCTCTGTGTCTCTGTCCCTGTGTATCCGTCTCTGTGTCTCTATCTCCGTCTCTGTGCCTCTGCCTCGGTGTCTCCGTCTCTGTGTTTCTGTCTCTGTGTCTCTGTCTCCGTCTCTGTGTCTCTGTCTCTGTATCTCTGTCTCTGTGTCTCTGTCTCTGTGTCTCTGTCTCTGTGCCTCTGTCTCTGTGCCCCTGTCTCTACGCCTTTGTCTCTTTGTCTCTGTCTCTGTGTCCCTGTCTCTGTGTCCCTGTCTCTGTGTCTCTGTCTCTGTGTCTCTGTCTCTGTGTCTCTGTCTCTGTGTCTCTGTCTCTGTGTCTCTGTCTCTGTGTCTCTGTCTCTGTGTCTCTGTCTCTGTGTCTCTGTCTCTGTGTCTCTGTCTCTGTGTCTCTGTCTCTGTGTCTCTGTCTCTGTGTCTCTGGCTCTGTGTCTCTGTCTCTGTGTCTCTGTCTCTGTGTCTCTGTCTCTGTGTCTCTGTCTCTGTGTCTCTGTCTCTGTGCCTCTGCCTCCGTCTCTGTGTCTCTGTTTCTGTGTCTCTGTCTCTGTGTCTCTGTCTCTGTGTCTGTGTTTCTGTGTCTCTGTCTCTGTGTCTCTGTCTCTGTGTCCCTGTCTCTGTGTCCCTGTCTCTGTGTCCCTGTCTCTGTGTCCCTGTCTCTGTGTCCCTGTCTCTGTGTCCCTGTCTCTGTGTCCCTGTCTCTGTGTCCCTGTCTCTGTGTCCCTGTCTCTGTGTCTCTGTCTCTGTGTCTCTGTCTCTGTGTCTCTGTCTCTGTGTCTCTGTCTCTGTGTCTCTGTCTCTGTGTCTCTGTCTCTGTCTCTGTGTCTCTGTCTCTGTCTCTGTCTCTGTCTCTGTCTCTGTCTCTGTCTCTGTCTCTGTCTCTGTCTCTGTCTCTATCGCTGTCTCTGTCGCTGTCTCTGTGTCTCTGTCTCTGTGTCTCTGTCTCTGAGTCTCTGTCTCTGTGTCCCTGTCTCTGTGTCTCTGTCTCTGTGTCTCTGTCTCTGTGTCTCTGTCTCTGTGTCTCTGTCTCTGAGGCTTTGCCTCTATGTCCCTGTCTCTGTATCTCTGTCTCTATGTCTCTGTCTCTGTGTCTCTGTCTCTGTGTCTCTGACTCTGTGTCTCTGTCTGTGTGTCTCTGTCCCTGTGTCTCTCTCTCTGTGTCTCTGTCTCTGTGTCTCTGTCCCTGTGTCTCCGTCTATTTGTCTCTGTCTCTATGTCTCTGTCTCTGTCTCTGTTTCTCTTTCTCTGTGTCTCTGTGTCTCTGTCTCAGTGTCTCTGCCTCTGTGTCTCTGTATCTCTGTCTCTTTGTCTCTGTCTCTGTGTCTCTGCCTCTGTGTCTCTGCCTCTGTGTCTCCGTCTCTGTGTCTCTGTCTCTGTGTCTCTGTCTCTGTGTCTCTGTCTCTGTGTCTCTGTCTCTGTGTCTCTGTATCTGTGTCTCTGTCTCTGTGTCTCTGTGTCTCTGTCTCTGTCTCTGTCTCCGTCTCTGTCTCTGTCTCTGTCTCTGTCTCTGTCTCTATCGCTGTCTCTGTCTGTATGTCTCTGTATCTCTGTCTCTGTGTCTCTGTCTCTGCGCCGCTGTCTCTACGTCGCTGTGTCCCTGTCTCTGCGCCCCTGTCTTTACGTCTCTGTCCCTGTGTCTCCGTCTCTGTGCCTCTGCCTCGGTGTCTCCGTCTCTGTGTTTCTGTCTCTGTGTCTCTGTCTCTGTGCCTCTGTCTCCGTCTCTGTGTCTCTGTCTCTGTGTCCCTGTCGCTGTGTCTCTGTCTCTGAGGCTTTGCCTCTATGTCCCTGTCTCTGTATCTCTGTCTCTAGGTATCTGTCTCTGTGTCTCTGTCCCTGTGTCTCTGTCCCTGTGTCTCTGTCTCTTTGTCTCTGTCTCTGTGTCTCTGCCTCTGTGCCTCCGTCTCTGTGTTTCTGTCTCTGTGTCTCTGTCTCTGTGCCTCTGCCTCCGTCTCTGTGTCTCTGTTTCTGTGTCTCTGTCTCTGTGTCTCTGTCTCTGTGTCTCTGTCTCTGTGTCTCTGTCTCTGTGCCCCTGTCTCTGTGTCCCTGTCTCTGTGTCCCTGTCTCTGTGTCCCTGTCTCTGTGTCCCTGTCTCTGTGTCCCTGTCTCTGTGTCCCTGTCTCTGTGTCCCTGTCTCTGTGTCCCTGTCTCTGTGTCCCTGTCTCTGTGTCCCTGTCTCTGTGTCTCTGTCTCTGTGTCTCTGTCTCTGTGTCTCTGTCTCTGTGTCTCTGTCTCCGTGTCTCTGTCTCTGTCTCTGTGTCTCTGTCTCTGTCTCTGTCTCTGTCTCTGTCTCTGTCTCTGTCTCTATCGCTGTCTCTGTCGCTGTCTCTGTGTCTCTGTCTCTGTGTCTCTGTCTCTGAGTCTCTGCCTCTGTGTCCCTGTCTCTGTGTCTCTGTCTCTGTGTCTCTGTCTCTGTGTCTCTGTCTCTGTGTCTCTGTCTCTGAGGCTTTGCCTCTATGTCCCTGTCTCTGTATCTCTGTCTCTATGTCTCTGTCTCTGTGTCTCTGTCTCTGTGTCTCTGACTCTGTGTCTCTGTCTGTGTGTCTCTGTCCCTGTGTCTCTCTCTCTGTGTCTCTGTCTCTGTGTCTCTGTCCCTGTGTCTCCGTCAATTTGTCTCTGTCTCTATGTCTCTGTCTCTGTCTCTGTTTCTCTTTCTCTGTGTCTCTGTGTCTCTGTCTCAGTGTCTCTGCCTCTGTGTCTCTGTATCTCTGTCTCTTTGTCTCTGTCTCTGTGTCTCTGCCTCTGTGCCTCCGTCTCTGTGTTTCTGTCTCTGTGTCTCTGTCTCTGTGCCTCTGCCTCCGTCTCTGTGTGTCTGTCTCTGTGTCTCTGTCTCTGTGTCTCTGTCTCTGTGACTCTGTCTCTGTGTCTCTGTGTCTCTGTCTCTGTCTCTGTCTCTGTCTTTGTCTCTGTCTCTGTCTCTGTCTCTGTCTCTGTCCCTGTCTCTGTGTCTCTGTCTCGGTGTCTCTGTCTCTGAGCCTCGGTCTCTGTGTCCCTGTCTCTGTGTCTCTGTCCCTGTGTATCCGTCTCTGTGTCTCTGTCTCCGTCTCTGTGCCTCTGCCTCGGTGTCTCCGTCTCTGTGTTTCTGTCTCTGTGTCTCTGTCTCCGTCTCTGTGTCTCTGTCTCTGTATCTCTGTCTCTGTGTCTCTGTCTCTGTGTCTCTGTCTCTGTGCCTCTGTCTCTGTGCCCCTGTCTCTACGCCTTTGTCTCTTTGTCTCTGTCTCTGTGTCCCTGTCTCTGTGTCCCTGTCTCTGTGTCTCTGTCTCTGTGTCTCTGTCTCTGTGTCTCTGTCTCTGTGTCTCTGTCTCTGTGTCTCTGTCTCTGTGTCTCTGACTCTGTGTCTCTGTCTGTGTGTCTCTGTCCCTGTGTCTCTCTCTCTGTGTCTCTGTCTCTGTGTCTCTGTCCCTGTGTCTCCGTCTATTTGTCTCTGTCTCTATGTCTCTGTCTCTGTCTCTGTCTCTGTTTCTCTTTCTCTGTGTCTCTGTGTCTCTGTCTCAGTGTCTCTGCCTCTGTGTCTCTGTATCTCTGTCTCTTTGTCTCTGTCTCTGTGTCTCTGCCTCTGTGCCTCCGTCTCTGTGTTTCTGTCTCTGTGTCTCTGTCTCTGTGCCTCTGCCTCCGTCTCTGTGTGTCTGTCTCTGTGTCTCTGTCTCTGTGTCTCTGTCTCTGTGTCTCTGTCTCTGTGACTCTGTCTCTGTGTCTCTGTGCCTCTGTCTCTGTCTCTGTCTCTGTCTCTGTCTCTGTCTCTGTCTCTGTCTCTGTCTCTGTCTCTGTCTCTGTCTCTGTCTCTGTCCCTGTCTCTGTCTCTGTCTCTGTCTCTGTCTCTGCCTCTGTCTCTGTCTCTGTCTCTGTCTCTGTCTCTGTCTCTGTCGCTGTCTCTGTCACTGTCTCTGTGTCTCTGTCTCGGTGTCTCTGTCTCTGAGCCTCGGTCTCTGTGTCCCTGTCTCTGTGTCTCTGTCCCTGTGTATCCGTCTCTGTGTCTCTGTCTCCGTCTCTGTGCCTCTGCCTCGGTGTCTCCGTCTCTGTGTTTCTGTCTCTGTGTCTCTGTCTCCGTCTCTGTGTCCCTGTCTCTGCGCCCCTGTCTCTACGTCTCTGTCCCTGTGTCTCCTTCTCTGTGTCTCTGTCTCTGTGTCTATGTCTCTTTGTCTCTGTCCCTGTGTCACAGTCCCTGTGTCTCTGTCTCTCTGTCTCTGTGTCTGTGTCCCTGTGTCTCTGTCTCTGTGTCTCTGTCTCTGTGCCTCTGTCTCTGTGTCTCTGCCTCTGTGTCTCTGCCTCTGTGTCTCTGTATCTCTGTCTCTTTGTCTCTGTCTCTGTGTCTCTGCCTCTGTGTCTCCGTCTCTGTGTCACTGTCTCTGTGTCTCTGTCTCTGTGTCTCTGTCTCTGTGTCTCTGAATCTGTGTCTCTGTCTCTGTGTCTCTGTCTCTGTGTCTCTGTGTCTCTGTCTCTGTCTCTGTCTCTGTCTCTGTCTCTGTCTCTGTCTCTGTCTCTATCGCTGTCTCTGTCTCTGTGTCTCTGTCTCTGTGTCTCTGAATCTGTGTCTCTGTCTCTGTGTCTCTGTCTCTGTGTCTCTGTGTCTCTGTCTCTGTCTCTGTCTCTGTCTCTGTCTCTGTCTCTGTCTCTGTCTCTGTCTCTATCGCTGTCTCTGTCTGTATGTCTCTGTATCTCTGTCTCTGTGTCTCCGTCCCTGCGCCGCTGTCTCTACGTCTCTGTCTCTTTGTCTCTGTCTCTGTGTCTCTGCCTCTGTGCCTCCGTCTCTGTGTTTCTGTCTCTGTGTCTCTGTCTCTGTGCCTCTGCCTCCGTCTCTGTGTCTCTGTTTCTGTGTCTCTGTCTCTGTGTCTCTGTCTCTGTGTCTCTGTCTCTGTGTCTCTGTCTCTGTGCCCCTGTCTCTGTGTCCCTGTCTCTGTGTCCCTGTCTCTGTGTCCCTGTCTCTGTGTCCCTGTCTCTGTGTCCCTGTCTCTGTGTCCCTGTCTCTGTGTCCCTGTCTCTGTGTCCCTGTCTCTGTGTCCCTGTCTCTGTGTCTCTGTCTCTGTGTCTCTGTCTCTGTGTTTCCGTCTCTGTGTCTCTGCCTCTGTGCCTCTGTCTCCGTCTCTGTGCCTCTGCCTCCGTCTCTGTGTCTCTGTCTCTGTTTCTCTGTCTCTGTGTCTCTGTCTCTGTGTCTCTGTATCTGTGTCTCTGTATCTGTGTCTCTGTATCTGTGTCTCTGTCTCTGTGCCTCTGTCTCTGTGCCCCTGTCTCTACGCCTTTGTCTCTGTGTCTCTGTCTCTGTCTCTGTCTCTGTCTCTGTCTCTGTCTCTGTCTCTGTCTCTGTCTCTGTCTCTGTCTCTGTCTCTGTCTCTGTCTCTGTCTCTGTCGCTGTCTCTGTGTCTCTGTCTCTGTGTCTCTGTCTCTGAGTCTCTGTCTCTGTGTCCCTGTCTCTGTGCCTCTGTCCCTGTGTCTCCGTCTCTGTGTCTCTGTCTCCGTCTCTGTGCCTCTGCCTCGGTGTCTCCGTCTCTGTGTTTCTGTCTCTGTGTCTCTGTCTCTGTGCCTCTGCATCCGTCTCTGTGTCTCTGTCTCTGTGTCTCTGTCTCTGAGTCTCTGTCTCTGTGTCCCTGTCTCTGTGCCTCTGTCCCTGTGTCCCCGTCTCTGCGTCTCTGTCTCTCTGTCTCTGTCTCTGAGGCTTTGCCTCTATGTCCCTGTCTCTGTATCTCTGTCTCTATGTCTCTGTCCCTGTGTCTCTGTCTCTGTGTCTCTGTCTCGGTGTCTCTGTCTCTGTGTCTCTGTCTCTGTCTCTGTTTCTCTTTCTCTGTGTCTCTGTGTCTCTGTCTCTATGTCTCTGCCTCTGTGTCTCTGTATCTCGGTCTCTTTGTCTCTGTCTCTGTGTCTCTGCCTCTGTGTCTCCGTCTCTGTGTCTCTGTCTCTGTGTCTCTGTCTCTGTGTCTCTGTCTCTGTGTCTCTGTATCTGTGTCTCTGTCTCTGTGTCTCTGTCTCTGTGTCTCTGTGTCTCTGTCTCTGTCTCTGTCTCCGTCTCTGTCTCTGTCTCTATCGCTGTCTCTGTCACTGTCTCTGTGTCTCTGTCTCTGTGTCTCTGTCTCTGAGTCTCTGTCTCTGTGTCCCAGTCTCTGTGTCTCTGTCCCTGTGTCTCCGTCTCTGTGTCTCTGTCTCCGTCTCTGTACCTCTGCCTCTGTGTCTCCGTCTCTGTGTTTCTGTCTCTGTGTCTCTGTCTCTGTGCCTCTGTCTCCGTCTCTGTGTCTCTGTCTCTGTTTCTCTGTCTCTGTGTCTCTGTCTCTGTGTCTCTGTATCTGTGTCTCTGTATCTGTGTCTCTGTATCTGTGTCTCTGTCTCTGTGCCTCTGTCTCTGTGCCCCTGTCTCTACGCCTTTGTCTCTGTGTCTCTGTCTCTGTCTCTGTCTCTGTCTCTGTCTCTGTCTCTGTCTCTGTCTCTGTCTCTGTCTCTGTCTCTGTCTCTGTCTCTGTCTCTGTCTCTGTCTCTGTCGCTGTCTCTGTGTCTCTGTCTCTGTGTCTCTGTCTCTGAGTCTCTGTCTCTGTGTCCCTGTCTCTGTGCCTCTGTCCCTGTGTCTCCGTCTCTGTGTCTCTGTCTCCGTCTCTGTGCCTCTGCCTCGGTGTCTCCGTCTCTGTGTTTCTGTCTCTGTGTCTCTGTCTCTGTGCCTCTGCATCCGTCTCTGTGTCTCTGTCTCTGTGTCTCTGTCTCTGAGTCTCTGTCTCTGTGTCCCTGTCTCTGTGCCTCTGTCCCTGTGTCCCCGTCTCTGCGTCTCTGTCTCTCTGTCTCTGTCTCTGAGGCTTTGCCTCTATGTCCCTGTCTCTGTATCTCTGTCTCTATGTCTCTGTCCCTGTGTCTCTGTCTCTGTGTCTCTGTCTCGGTGTCTCTGTCTCTGTGTCTCTGTCTCTGTCTCTGTTTCTCTTTCTCTGTGTCTCTGTGTCTCTGTCTCTATGTCTCTGCCTCGGTGTCTCTGTATCTCGGTCTCTTTGTCTCTGTCTCTGTGTCTCTGCCTCTGTGTCTCCGTCTCTGTGTCTCTGTCTCTGTGTCTCTGTCTCTGTGTCTCTGTCTCTGTGTCTCTGTATCTGTGTCTCTGTCTCTGTGTCTCTGTCTCTGTGTCTCTGTGTCTCTGTCTCTGTCTCTGTCTCCGTCTCTGTCTCTGTCTCTATCGCTGTCTCTGTCACTGTCTCTGTGTCTCTGTCTCTGTGTCTCTGTCTCTGAGTCTCTGTCTCTGTGTCCCAGTCTCTGTGTCTCTGTCCCTGTGTCTCCGTCTCTGTGTCTCTGTCTCCGTCTCTGTACCTCTGCCTCTGTGTCTCCGTCTCTGTGTTTCTGTCTCTGTGTCTCTGTCTCTGTGCCTCTGTCTCCGTCTCTGTGTCTCTGTCTCTGTGTCCCTGTCGCTGTGTCTCTGTCTCTGAGGCTTTGCCTCTATGTCCCTGTCTCTGTATCTCTGTCTCTATGTCCCTGTATCTGTGTCTCTGTCTCTGTGTCTCTGTCCCTGTGTCTCTGTCTCTGTGTCTCTGTCTCTGTGTCTCTGTCCCTGTGTCTCTGTCTATTTGTCTCTGTCTCTATGTCTCTGTCTCTGTCTCTGTCTCTGTTTCTCTTTCTCTGTGTCTCTGTGTCTCTGTCTCTGTGCCTCTGTCTCTGTGCCCCTGTCTCTACGCCTTTGTCTCTGTGTCTCTGTCTCTGTCTCTGTCTCTGCCTCTGTCTCTGTCTCTGTCTCTGTCTCTGTCTCTGTCTCTGTCTCTGTCTCTGTCTCTGTCGCTGTCTCTGTCACTGTCTCTGTGTCTCTTTCTCTGTGTCTCTGTGTCTCTGTCTCTATGTCTCTGCCTCTGTGTCTCTGTATCTCGGTCTCTTTGTCTCTGTCTCTGTGTCTCTGCCTCTGTGTCTCCGTCTCTGTGTCTCTGTCTCTGTGTCTCTGTCTCTGTGTCTCTGTCTCTGTGTCTCTGTATCTGTGTCTCTGTCTCTGTGTCTCTGTCTCTGTGTCTCTGTGTCTCTGTCTCTGTCTCTGTCTCCGTCTCTGTCTCTGTCTCTATCGCTGTCTCTGTCACTGTCTCTGTGTCTCTGTCTCTGTGTCTCTGTCTCTGAGTCTCTGTCTCTGTGTCCCAGTCTCTGTGTCTCTGTCCCTGTGTCTCCGTCTCTGTGTCTCTGTCTCCGTCTCTGTACCTCTGCCTCTGTGTCTCCGTCTCTGTGTTTCTGTCTCTGTGTCTCTGTCTCTGTGCCTCTGTCTCCGTCTCTGTGTCTCTGTCTCTGTGCCCCTGTCGCTGTGTCTCTGTCTCTGAGGCTTTGCCTCTATGTCCCTGTCTCTGTATCTCTGTCTCTATGTCCCTGTATCTGTGTCTCTGTCTCTGTGTCTCTGTCCCTGTGTCTCTGTCTCTGTGTCTCTGTCTCTGTGTCTCTGTCCCTGTGTCTCTGTCTATTTGTCTCTGTCTCTATGTCTCTGTCTCTGTCTCTGTCTCTGTTTCTCTTTCTCTGTGTCTCTGTGTCTCTGTCTCTGTGCCTCTGTCTCTGTGCCCCTGTCTCTACGCCTTTGTCTCTGTGTCTCTGTCTCTGTCTCTGTCTCTGTCTCTGTCTCTGTCGCTGTCTCTGTGTCTCTGTCTCTGTGTCTCTGTCTCTGAGTCTCTGTCTCTGTGTCCCTGTCTCTGTGCCTCTGTCCCTGTGTCTCCGTCTCTGTGTCTCTGTCTCCGTCTCTGTGCCTCTGCCTCGGTGTCTCCGTCTCTGTGTTTCTGTCTCTGTGTCTCTGTCTCTGTGCCTCTGCCTCCGTCTCTGTGTCTCTGTCTCTGTGTCTCTGTCTCTGAGTCTCTGTCTCTGTGTCTCTGTATCTGTGTCTCTGTCTCTGTGTCTCTGTCTCTGTGTCTCTGTGTCTCTGTATCTGTCTCTGTCTCTGTCTCTGTCTCTGTCTCTGTCTCTGTCTCTGTCTCTGTCTCTGTCTCTGTCGCTGTCTCTGTCACTGTCTCTGTGTCTCTGTCCCTGTGTCTCTGTCTCTGAGTCTCTGTCTCTGTGTCCCTGTCTCTGTGCCTCTGTCCCTGTGTCTCCGTCTCTGTGTCTCTGCCTCTGTGTCCCCGTGTCTGCGTCTCTGTCTCTGTGTCTCTGTCTCTGAGGCTTTGCCTCTATGTCCCTGTCTCTGTATCTCTGTCTCTATGTCTCTGTCCCTGTGTCTCTGTCTCTGTGTCTCTGTCTCTGTGTCTCTGTCTCTGTCTCTGTTTCTCTTTCTCTGTGTCTCTGTGTCTCTGTCTCAGTGTCTCTGCCTCTGTGTCTCTGTATCTCTGTCTCTTTGTCTGTGTCTCTGTGTCTCTGCCTCTGTGTCTCCGTCTCTGTGTCTCTGTCTCTGTGTCTCTGTCTCTGTGTCTCTGTCTCTGTGTCCCTGTCTCTGTGTCTCTGTATCTGTGTCTCTGTCTCTGTGTCTCTGTGTCTCTGTCTCTGTCTCTGTCTCTGTCTCTGTCTCTGTCTCTGTCTCTGTCTCTGTCTCTATCGCTGTCTCTGTCTGTATGTCTCTGTATCTCTGTCTCTGTGTCTCTGTCTCTGCGCCGCTGTCTCTACGTCTCTGTGTCCCTGTCTCTGCGCCCCTGTCTCTACGTCTCTGTCCCTGTGTCTCTGTCTCTGTGCCTCTGCCTCGGTGTCTCCGTCTCTGTGTTTCTGTCTCTGTGTCTCTGTCTCTGTGCCTCTGTCTCCGTCTCTGTGTCTCTGTCTCTGTGTCCCTGTCGCTGTGTCTCTGTCTCTGAGGCTTTGCCTCTATGTCCCTGTCTCTGTATCTCTGTCTCTAGGTATCTGTCTCTGTGTCTCTGTCCCTGTGTCTCTGTCCCTGTGTCTCTGTCTCTTTGTCTCTGTCTCTGTGTCTCTGCCTCTGTGCCTCCGTCTCTGTGTTTCTGTCTCTGTGTCTCTGTCTCTGTGCCTCTGCCTCCGTCTCTGTGTCTCTGTTTCTGTGTCTCTGTCTCTGTGTCTCTGTCTCTGTGTCTCTGTCTCTGTGTCTCTGTCTCTGTGCCCCTGTCTCTGTGTCCCTGTCTCTGTGTCCCTGTCTCTGTGTCCCTGTCTCTGTGTCCCTGTCTCTGTGTCCCTGTCTCTGTGTCCCTGTCTCTGTGTCCCTGTCTCTGTGTCCCTGTCTCTGTGTCCCTGTCTCTGTGTCTCTGTCTCTGTGTCTCTGTCTCTGTGTCTCTGTCTCTGTGTCTCTGTCTCTGTCTCTGTGTCTCTGTCTCTGTCTCTGTCTCTGTCTCTGTCTCTGTCTCTGTCTCTGTCTCTGTCTCTGTCTCTATCGCTGTCTCTGTCGCTGTCTCTGTGTCTCTGTCTCTGTGTCTCTGTCTCTGAGTCTCTGTCTCTGTGTCCCTGTCTCTGTGTCTCTGTCTCTGTGTCTCTGTCTCTGTGTCTCTGTCTCTGTGTCTCTGTCTCTGAGGCTTTGCCTCTATGTCCCTGTCTCTGTATCTCTGTCTCTATGTCTCTGTCTCTGTGTCTCTGTCTCTGTGTCTCTGACTCTGTGTCTCTGTCTGTGTGTCTCTGTCCCAGTGTCTCTCTCTCTGTGTCTCTGTCTCTGTGTCTCTGTCCCTGTGTCTCCGTCTATTTGTCTCTGTCTCTATGTCTCTGTCTCTGTCTCTGTTTCTCTTTCTCTGTGTCTCTGTGTCTCTGTCTCAGTGTCTCTGCCTCTGTGTCTCTGTATCTCTGTCTCTTTGTCTCTGTCTCTGTGTCTCTGCCTCTGTGTCTCTGCCTCTGTGTCTCCGTCTCTGTGTCTCTGTCTCTGTGTCTCTGTCTCTGTGTCTCTGTCTCTGTGTCTCTGTCTCTGTGTCTCTGTATCTGTGTCTCTGTCTCTGTGTCTCTGTGTCTCTGTCTCTGTCTCTGTCTCTGTCTCTGTCTCTGTCTCTGTCTCTGTCTCTATCGCTGTCTCTGTCTGTATGTCTCTGTATCTCTGTCTCTGTGTCTCTGTCTCTGCGCCGCTGTCTCTACGTCGCTGTGTCCCTGTCTCTGCGCCCCTGTCTCTACGTCTCTGTCCCTGTGTCTCCGTCTCTGTGCCTCTGCCTCGGTGTCTCCGTCTCTGTGTTTCTGTCTCTGTGTCTCTGTCTCTGTGCCTCTGTCTCCGTCTCTGTGTCTCTGTCTCTGTGTCCCTGTCGCTGTGTCTCTGTCTCTGAGGCTTTGCCTCTATGTCCCTGTCTCTGTATCTCTGTCTCTAGGTATCTGTCTCTGTGTCTCTGTCCCTGTGTCTCTGTCCCTGTGTCTCTGTCTCTTTGTCTCTGTCTCTGTGTCTCTGCCTCTGTGCCTCCGTCTCTGTGTTTCTGTCTCTGTGTCTCTGTCTCTGTGCCTCTGCCTCCGTCTCTGTGTCGCTGTTTCTGTGTCTCTGTCTCTGTGTCTCTGTCTCTGTGTCTCTGTCTCTGTGTCTCTGTCTCTGTGCCCCTGTCTCTGTGTCCCTGTCTCTGTGTCCCTGTCTCTGTGTCCCTGTCTCTGTGTCCCTGTCTCTGTGTCCCTGTCTCTGTGTCCCTGTCTCTGTGTCCCTGTCTCTGTGTCCCTGTCTCTGTGTCCCTGTCTCTGTGTCCCTGTCTCTGTGTCTCTGTCTCTGTGTCTCTGTCTCTGTGTCTCTGTCTCTGTGTCTCTGTCTCCGTGTCTCTGTCTCTGTCTCTGTGTCTCTGTCTCTGTCTCTGTCTCTGTCTCTGTCTCTGTCTCTGTCTCTATCGCTGTCTCTGTCGCTGTCTCTGTGTCTCTGTCTCTGTGTCTCTGTCTCTGAGTCTCTGTCTCTGTGTCCCTGTCTCTGTGTCTCTGTCTCTGTGTCTCTGTCTCTGTGTCTCTGTCTCTGTGTCTCTGTCTCTGAGGCTTTGCCTCTATGTCCCTGTCTCTGTATCTCTGTCTCTATGTCTCTGTCTCTGTGTCTCTGTCTCTGTGTCTCTGACTCTGTGTCTCTGTCTGTGTGTCTCTGTCCCTGTGTCTCTCTCTCTGTGTCTCTGTCTCTGTGTCTCTGTCCCTGTGTCTCCGTCTATTTGTCTCTGTCTCTATGTCTCTGTCTCTGTCTCTGTTTCTCTTTCTCTGTGTCTCTGTGTCTCTGTCTCAGTGTCTCTGCCTCTGTGTCTCTGTATCTCTGTCTCTTTGTCTCTGTCTCTGTGTCTCTGCCTCTGTGCCTCCGTCTCTGTGTTTCTGTCTCTGTGTCTCTGTCCCTGTGTATCCGTCTCTGTGTCTCTGTCTCCGTCTCTGTGCCTCTGCCTCGGTGTCTCCGTCTCTGTGTTTCTGTCTCTGTGTCTCTGTCTCCGTCTCTGTGTCTCTGTCTCTGTATCTCTGTCTCTGTGTCTCTGTCTCTGTGTCTCTGTCTCCGTGTCTCTGTCTTTGTGTCTCTGTCTCCGTGTCTCTGTCTCTGTGTCTCTGTCTCTGTGTCTCTGTCTCTGTCTCTATGTCTCTGTCTCTGTGTCTCTGTCTCTGTGTCCCTGTCTCTGTGTCCCTGTCTCTGTGTCTCTGTCTCTGTCTCTGTCTCTGTGTCTCTGTCTCTGTGTCTCTGTCTCTGTGTCCCCGTCTCTGTGTCTCTGCCTCTGTGTCTCTGTCTCTGTGTCTCTGTCTCTGTGTCTCTGTCTCTGTGTCTCTGTCTCTGTGTCTCCGTCCCTGCGTCTCGGTCTCTGTGTCTCTTTCTCCGTGTCTCTGTCTTTGTGTCTCTGTCTCTGTGTCTCTGTCTCTGTGTCTCGGTCTCTGTGTCTCGGTCTCTGTGTCTCTCTCGCTGTCTCTGTGTCTCTGTCTCTGTCTCTGTGTCTCTGTCTCTGAGTCTCTGTCTCTGTGTCCCTGTCTCTGTGTCTCTGTCTCTGTGTCTCTGTCTCTGTGTCCCAGTCTCTGTATCTCTGTCTCTGTGTCTCCGTCTGTGTGTCTCTGTCTCTGTGTCTCTGTCTCTGTGTCTCTGTCTCTGTGTCTCTGTCTCTGTGTCTCTGTATCTGTGTCTCTGTCTCTGTGTCTCTGTCTCTGTGTCTCTGTGTCTATGTCTCTCTGTCTCTGTCCCTGTGTCACAGACTCTGTGTCTCCGTCTCTGCGTTTCGTTTTCTCTGTCTCTGTCTCTGTCTCTGTCTCTGTCTCTGTCTCTGTCGCTGTCTCTGTCACTGTCTCTGTGTCTCTGTCTCTGTGTCTCCGTCTCTGTGTCTCTGTCTCCGTCTCTGTGCCTCTGCCTCTGTGTCCCCGTCTCTGCGTCTCTGACTCTGTGTCTCTGTATCTGTGTCTCTGCCTCCGTGTCTCTGTCTCTGTGTCTCTGGCTCTGTGTCTCTGTCTCGGTGTCTCTGTCTCTGTGTCTCTGTCTCTGTGTATCTGTCTCTGTGTCTATGTCTCTGAGTCTCTGCCTCTGTGTCTCTGTCTCTGTCTCTGTCTCTGTCTCTGTCCCTGTGTCTGTCACTGTCTCTGTGTCTCTGTCTCTGTGTCTCCGTCTCTGTGTCTCTGTCTCCGTCTTTGTGCCTCTGCCTCTGTGTCCCCGTCTCTGCGTCTCTGTCTCTGTGTCTCTGTCTCTGTGTCTATGTCTCTGTGTCTCTCTCCCTGTGTCACGGTTTCTGTGTGTCGGTCTCTGTGTCTCCGTCTCTCTGTCTCTGTCTATATGTCCCGGTCTCAGTGTCTCTGTCTCCGTCTCTGTGTCTCTGTCTCTGTGTCTCTGTCCCTGTGTCTCCGTCTGTGTGTCTCTGTCTCTGTCTCTGTCTCTATCTGTGTCTCTGTCTCCGTGTCTCTGTCTCTGAATCTCTGTCTCTGTGTCCCTGTCTCTGTGTCTCTGTCCTGTGTCTCCGTCTCTGTGTCTCTGTCTCTGTCTCTGTGCCTCTGCCTCTGTGTCCCAGTCTCTGCGTCTCTGTCTCTGTGTTTCAGTCTCTGTGTCTATGTCTCTGTGTCTCTCTCCCTGTGTCACGGTCTCTGTATCTCCGTCTCCGTGGTTCTGTCTCTGTCTCTGTGTCTCCGTCTCTGTGTCTCTGTCTCTGTCTCTGTGTCTCTGGCTCTGTGCCCCTGTCTCTACGTCTCTGTCCCTGTGTCTATGTCTCTTTGTCTCTGTCCCTGTGTCACAGTGTCCGTGTCTCCGTCCCTGCGTCTCGGTCTCTGTGTCTCTGTCTCCGTGTCTCTGTCTCTGTGTCTCTGTCTCTGTGTCTCTGTCTCTGTGTCTCCGTCTCGGTGTCTCTGTCTCTGCGTCTCTGTCTCTGTGTCTCTGTCTCTGTGTCTCTGTCTCTGTGTCTCTGTATCTGTGTCTCTGTATCTGTGTCTCTGTCTCTGTGTCTCTGTCTCTGTGCCCCTGTCTCTACGTCTTTGTCTCTGTGTCTCTGTCCCTGTGTCTCTGTCTCCGTGTCTCTGTCTCTGTCGCTGTCTCTGTCACTGTCTCTGTGTCTCTGTCTCTGTGTCTCCGTCTCTGAGTCTCTGTCTCTGTGTCCCTGTCTCTGTATCTCTGTCCCTGTGTCTCCGTCTCGGTGACTCTGTCTCCGTCTCTGTGCCTCTGCCTCTGTGTCTCCGTCTCTGTGTTTCTGTCTCTGTGTCTCTGTCTCTGTGCCTCTGTCTCCGTCTCTGTGTCTCTGTCTCTGTGTCTCTGTCTCTGTGTCCCTATCCCTGTGTCTCTGTCCCTGTGTCTCCGTCTCTGTGTCTCTGTCTCCGTCTCTGCGCCTCTGCCTCTGTGTCCCCGTCTCTGCGTCTCTGTCTCTGTGTCTCTGTCTCTGAGGCTTTGCCTCTATGTCCCTGTCTCTGTATCTCTGTCTCTATGTCTCTGTCTCTGTGTCTCTGTCTCTGTATCTCTGTCTCTGTGTCTCTGTCCCTGTGCCTCTGTCTCTGTGTCTCTGTCTCTGAGTCGTTGTCTCTATGTCCCTGTCTCTGTGTCTCTGTCTCTATGTCTCTGTCTCTGTGTCTGTGTTTCTGTGTCTCTGTCTGTATGTCTCTGTATCTCTGTCTCTGTGTCTCTGTCTCTGTGACCCTGTCTCTACGTCTCTGTCCCTGTGTCTCTGTCTCTGTGTCTATGTCCCTTTGTCTCTGTCCCTGTGTCACAGACTCTGTTTCTCGGTCTCTGCGTCTCGTTTTCTGTGTCTCTGTCTCCGTGTCCCTGTATCTGTGTCTCTGTCTCTGTGTCTCTGTCTCTGTGTCTCTGTCTCTGTGTCTCTGTCTCTGTGTCTCTGTCTCTGTGTCTCTGTCTCTGTGTCTCTGTCTCTGTGTCTCTGTCTCCGTGTCTCTGTCTTTGTTTCTCTGCCTCCGTGTCTCTGTCTCTGTGTCTCTGTCTCTGTGTCTCTGTCTCTGTGTCTCTGTCTCTGTGTCCCTGTCTCTGTGTCCCTGTCTCTGTGTCTCTGTCTCTGTCTCTGTGTCTCTGTCTCTGTGTCTCTGTCTCTGTGTCCCCGTCTCTGTGTCTCTGCCTCTGTGTCTCTGTCTCTGTGTCTCTGTCTCTGTGTCTCTGTCTCTGTGTCTCTGTCTCTGTGTCTCTGTGTCTGTGTCTCTGTCTCTGTGTCTCCGTCCCTGCGTCTCGGTCTCTGTGTCTCTGTCTCCGTGTCTCTGTCTCTGTGTCTCTGTCTCTGTGTCTCTGTCTCTGTGTCTCGGTCTCTGTGTCTCTGTCTCTGTGTCTCTGTCGCTGTCTCTGTGTCTCTGTCTCTGTCTCTGTGTCTCTGTCTCTGTGTCTCTGTCTCTGTGTCCCTGTCTCTGTGCCTCTGTCTCTGTGTCTCTGTCTCTGTGTCCCAGTCTCTGTATCTCTGTCTCTGTGTCTCCGTCTCTGTGTCTCTGTCTCTGTGTCTCTGTCTCTGTGCCTCTGTCTCTGTGTCTCTGTATCTGTGTCTCTGTCTCTGTGTCTCCGTCTCTGCGTCTCTCTCTCTGTCTCTGTGCCTCTGCCTCTGTGTCCCAGTCTCTGCGTCTCTGTCTCTGTGTCTCAGTCCCTGTGTCTCTGTCTCTGTGTCTCTGTCTCTGTGTCTCTGTCTCTGTGTCTCCGTCCCTGCGTCTCGGTCTCTGTGTCTCTTTCTCCGTGTCTCTGTCTTTGTGTCTCTGTCTCTGTGTCTCTGTCTCTGTGTCTCGGTCTCTGTGTCTCGGTCTCTGTGTCTCTCTCGCTGTCTCTGTGTCTCTGTCTCTGTCTCTGTGTCTCTGTCTCTGAGTCTCTGTCTCTGTGTCCCTGTCTCTGTGTCTCTGTCTCTGTGTCCCTGTCTCTGTGTCCCAGTCTCTGTATCTCTGTCTCTGTGTCTCCGTCTGTGTGTCTCTGTCTCTGTGTCTCTGTCTCTGTGTCTCTGTCTCTGTGTCTCTGTCTCTGTGTCTCTGTATCTGTGTCTCTGTCTCTGTGTCTCTGTCTCTGTGTCTCTGTGTCTATGTCTCTCTGTCTCTGTCCCTGTGTCACAGACTCTGTGTCTCCGTCTCTGCGTTTCGTTTTCTCTGTCTCTGTCTCTGTCTCTGTCTCTGTCTCTGTCTCTGTCGCTGTCTCTGTCACTGTCTCTGTGTCTCTGTCTCTGTGTCTCCGTCTCTGTGTCTCTGTCTCCGTCTCTGTGCCTCTGCCTCTGTGTCCCCGTCTCTGCGTCTCTGACTCTGTGTCTCTGTATCTGTGTCTCTGCCTCCGTGTCTCTGTCTCTGTGTCTCTGGCTCTGTGTCTCTGTCTCGGTGTCTCTGTCTCTGTGTCTCTGTCTCTGTGTATCTGTCTCTGTGTCTATGTCTCTGAGTCTCTGCCTCTGTGTCTCTGTCTCTGTCTCTGTCTCTGTCTCTGTCCCTGTGTCTGTCACTGTCTCTGTGTCTCTGTCTCTGTGTCTCCGTCTCTGTGTCTCTGTCTCCGTCTTTGTGCCTCTGCCTCTGTGTCCCCGTCTCTGCGTCTCTGTCTCTGTGTCTCTGTCTCTGTGTCTATGTCTCTGTGTCTCTCTCCCTGTGTCACGGTTTCTGTGTGTCGGTCTCTGTGTCTCCGTCTCTCTGTCTCTGTCTATATGTCCCGGTCTCAGTGTCTCTGTCTCCGTCTCTGTGTCTCTGTCTCTGTGTCTCTGTCCCTGTGTCTCCGTCTGTGTGTCTCTGTCTCTGTCTCTGTCTCTATCTGTGTCTCTGTCTCCGTGTCTCTGTCTCTGAATCTCTGTCTCTGTGTCCCTGTCTCTGTGTCTCTGTCCTGTGTCTCCGTCTCTGTGTCTCTGTCTCTGTCTCTGTGCCTCTGCCTCTGTGTCCCAGTCTCTGCGTCTCTGTCTCTGTGTTTCAGTCTCTGTGTCTATGTCTCTGTGTCTCTCTCCCTGTGTCACGGTCTCTGTATCTCCGTCTCCGTGGTTCTGTCTCTGTCTCTGTGTCTCCGTCTCTGTGTCTCTGTCTCTGTCTCTGTGTCTCTGGCTCTGTGCCCCTGTCTCTACGTCTCTGTCCCTGTGTCTATGTCTCTTTGTCTCTGTCCCTGTGTCACAGTGTCCGTGTCTCCGTCCCTGCGTCTCGGTCTCTGTGTCTCTGTCTCCGTGTCTCTGTCTCTGTGTCTCTGTCTCTGTGTCTCTGTCTCTGTGTCTCCGTCTCGGTGTCTCTGTCTCTGCGTCTCTGTCTCTGTGTCTCTGTCTCTGTGTCTCTGTCTCTGTGTCTCTGTATCTGTGTCTCTGTATCTGTGTCTCTGTCTCTGTGTCTCTGTCTCTGTGCCCCTGTCTCTACGTCTTTGTCTCTGTGTCTCTGTCCCTGTGTCTCTGTCTCCGTGTCTCTGTCTCTGTCGCTGTCTCTGTCACTGTCTCTGTGTCTCTGTCTCTGTGTCTCCGTCTCTGAGTCTCTGTCTCTGTGTCCCTGTCTCTGTATCTCTGTCCCTGTGTCTCCGTCTCGGTGACTCTGTCTCCGTCTCTGTGCCTCTGCCTCTGTGTCTCCGTCTCTGTGTTTCTGTCTCTGTGTCTCGGTCTCTGTGCCTCTGTCTCCGTCTCTGTGTCTCTGTCTCTGTGTCTCTGTCTCTGTGTCCCTATCCCTGTGTCTCTGTCCCTGTGTCTCCGTCTCTGTGTCTCTGTCTCCGTCTCTGCGCCTCTGCCTCTGTGTCCCCGTCTCTGCGTCTCTGTCTCTGTGTCTCTGTCTCTGAGGCTTTGCCTCTATGTCCCTGTCTCTGTATCTCTGTCTCTATGTCTCTGTCTCTGTGTCTCTGTCTCTGTATCTCTGTCTCTGTGTCTCTGTCCCTGTGCCTCTGTCTCTGTGTCTCTGTCTCTGAGTCGTTGTCTCTATGTCCCTGTCTCTGTGTCTCTGTCTCTATGTCTCTGTCTCTGTGTCTGTGTTTCTGTGTCTCTGTCTGTATGTCTCTGTATCTCTGTCTCTGTGTCTCTGTCTCTGTGACCCTGTCTCTACGTCTCTGTCCCTGTGTCTCTGTCTCTGTGTCTATGTCCCTTTGTCTCTGTCCCTGTGTCACAGACTCTGTTTCTCGGTCTCTGCGTCTCGTTTTCTGTGTCTCTGTCTCCGTGTCCCTGTATCTGTGTCTCTGTCTCTGTGTCTCTGTCTCTGTGTCTCTGTCTCTGTGTCTCTGTCTCTGTGTCTCTGTCTCTGTGTCTCTGTCTCCGTGTCTCTGTCTTTGTTTCTCTGCCTCCGTGTCTCTGTCTCTGTGTCTCTGTCTCTGTGTCTCTGTCTCTGTGTCTCTGTCTCTGTGTCCCTGTCTCTGTGTCCCTGTCTCTGTGTCTCTGTCTCTGTCTCTGTGTCTCTGTCTCTGTGTCTCTGTCTCTGTGTCCCCGTCTCTGTGTCTCTGCCTCTGTGTCTCTGTCTCTGTGTCTCTGTCTCTGTGTCTCTGTCTCTGTGTCTCTGTCTCTGTGTCTCTGTGTCTGTGTCTCTGTCTCTGTGTCTCCGTCCCTGCGTCTCGGTCTCTGTGTCTCTGTCTCCGTGTCTCTGTCTCTGTGTCTCTGTCTCTGTGTCTCTGTCTCTGTGTCTCGGTCTCTGTGTCTCTGTCTCTGTGTCTCTGTCGCTGTCTCTGTGTCTCTGTCTCTGTCTCTGTGTCTCTGTCTCTGTGTCTCTGTCTCTGTGTCCCTGTCTCTGTGCCTCTGTCTCTGTGTCTCTGTCTCTGTGTCCCAGTCTCTGTATCTCTGTCTCTGTGTCTCCGTCTCTGTGTCTCTGTCTCTGTGTCTCTGTCTCTGTGCCTCTGTCTCTGTGTCTCTGTATCTGTGTCTCTGTCTCTGTGTCTCCGTCTCTGCGTCTCTGTCTCTGTCTCTGTGCCTCTGCCTCTGTGTCCCAGTCTCTGCGTCTCTGTCTCTGTGTCTCAGTCTCTGTGTCTCTGTATCTGTGTCGCTGTCTCTGTGTCTCTGTCTCTGTGCCCCTGTCTCTACGTCTTTGTCTCTGTGTCTCTGTCTCTGTGTCTCTGTCTCCGTGTCTCTGTCTCTGTCGCTGTCTCTGTCACTGTCTCTGTGTCTCTGTCTCTGTGTCTCTGTCTCTGAGTCTCTGTCTCTGTGTCACTGTCTCTGTGTCTCTGTGCCCCTGCCTCCGTCTCTGTGTCTCTGTCTCTGTTTCTCTGTCTCTGTGTCTCTGTCTCTGTGTCTCTGTATCTGTGTCTCTGTATCTGTGTCTCTGTATCTGTGTCTCTGTCTCTGTGCCTCTGTCTCTGTGCCCCTGTCTCTACGCCTTTGTCTCTGTGTCTCTGTCTCTGTCTCTGTCTCTGTCTCTGTCTCTGTCTCTGTCTCTGTCGCTGTCTCTGTGTCTCTGTCTCTGTGTCTCTGTCTCTGAGTCTCTGTCTCTGTGTCCCTGTCTCTGTGCCTCTGTCCCTGTGTCTCCGTCTCTGTGTCTCTGTCTCCGTCTCTGTGCCTCTGCCTCGGTGTCTCCGTCTCTGTGTTTCTGTCTCTGTGTCTCTGTCTCTGTGCCTCTGCCTCCGTCTCTGTGTCTCTGTCTCTGAGTCTCTGTCTCTGTGTCCCTGTCTCTGCGCCCCTGTCTCTACGTCTCTGTGTCTCTGTCTCTGCGCCCCTGTCTCTACGTCTCTGTCCCTGTGTCTCCTTCTCTGTGTCTCTGTCTCTGTGTCTATGTCTCTTTGTCTCTGTCCCTGTGTCACAGTCCCTGTGTCTCTGTCTCTCTGTCTCTGTGTCTGTGTCCCTGTGTCTCTGTCTCTGTGTCTCTGTCTCTGTGCCTCTGTCTCTGTGTCTCTGCCTCTGTGTCTCTGCCTCTGTGTCTCTGTATCTCTGTCTCTTTGTCTCTGTCTCTGTGTCTCTGCCTCTGTGTCTCCGTCTCTGTGTCACTGTCTCTGTGTCTCTGTCTCTGTGTCTCTGTCTCTGTGTCTCTGTATCTGTGTCTCTGTCTCTGTGTCTCTGTCTCTGTGTCTCTGTGTCTCTGTCTCTGTCTCTGTCTCTGTCTCTGTCTCTGTCTCTGTCTCTATCGCTGTCTCTGTCTGTATGTCTCTGTATCTCTGTCTCTGTGTCTCCGTCCCTGCGCCGCTGTCTCTACGTCTCCGTGTCTCTGTCTCTGCGCCCCTGTCTCTACGTCTCTGTCCCTGTGTCTCCGTCTCTGTGCCTCTGCCTCGGTGTCTCCGTCTCTGTGTTTCTGTCTCTGTGTCTCTGCCTCTGTGCCTCTGTCTCCGTCTCTGTGCCCCTGCCTCCGTCTCTGTGTCTCTGTCTCTGTTTCTCTGTCTCTGTGTCTCTGTCTCTGTGTCTCTGTATCTGTGTCTCTGTATCTGTGTCTCTGTATCTGTGTCTCTGTCTCTGTGCCTCTGTCTCTGTGCCCCTGTCTCTACGCCTTTGTCTCTGTGTCTCTGTCTCTGTCTCTGTCTCTGTCTCTGTCTCTGTCTCTGTCTCTGTCGCTGTCTCTGTGTCTCTGTCTCTGTGTCTCTGTCTCTGAGTCTCTGTCTCTGTGTCCCTGTCTCTGTGCCTCTGTCCCTGTGTCTCCGTCTCTGTGTCTCTGTCTCCGTCTCTGTGCCTCTGCCTCGGTGTCTCCGTCTCTGTGTTTCTGTCTCTGTGTCTCTGTCTCTGTGCCTCTGCCTCCGTCTCTGTGTCTCTGTCTCTGTGTCTCTGTCTCTGAGTCTCTGTCTCTGTGTCCCTGTCTCTGTGCCTCTGTCCCTGTGTCCCCGTCTCTGCGTCTCTGTCTCTGTGTCTCTGTCTCTGAGGCTTTGCCTCTATGTCCCTGTCTCTTTGTCTCTGTCTCTGTGTCTCTGCCTCTGTGTCTCCGTCTCTGTGTCTCTGTCTCTGTGTCTCTGTCTCTGTGTCTCTGTCTCTGTGTCTCTGTATCTGTGTCTCTGTCTCTGTGTCTCTGTCTCTGTGTCTCTGTGTCTCTGTCTCTGTCTCTGTCTCTGTCTCTGTCTCTGTCTCTGTCTCTGTCTCTGTCTCTGTCTCTATCGCTGTCTCTGTCTGTATGTCTCTGTATCTCTGTCTCTGTGTCTCTGTCCCTGCGCCGCTGTCTCTGCGTCTCTGTGTCTCTGTCTCTGCGCCCCTGTCTCTACGTCTCTGTCCCTGTGTCTCCGTCTCTGTGCCTCTGCCTCGGTGTCTCCGTCTCTGTGTTTCCGTCTCTGTGTCTCTGCCTCTGTGCCTCTGTCTCCGTCTCTGTGCCTCTGCCTCCGTCTCTGTGTCTCTGTCTCTGTTTCTCTGTCTCTGTGTCTCTGTCTCTGTGTCTCTGTATCTGTGTCTCTGTATCTGTGTCTCTGTATCTGTGTCTCTGTCTCTGTGCCTCTGTCTCTGTGCCCCTGTCTCTACGCCTTTGTCTCTGTGTCTCTGTCTCTGTCTCTGTCTCTGTCTCTGTCTCTGTCTCTGTCTCTGTCTCTGTCTCTGTCTCTGTCTCTGTCTCTGTCTCTGTCTCTGTCTCTGTCTCTGTCTCTGTCGCTGTCTCTGTGTCTCTGTCTCTGTGTCTCTGTCTCTGAGTCTCTGTCTCTGTGTCCCTGTCTCTGTGCCTCTGTCCCTGTGTCTCCGTCTCTGTGTCTCTGTCTCCGTCTCTGTGCCTCTGCCTCGGTGTCTCCGTCTCTGTGTTTCTGTCTCTGTGTCTCTGTCTCTGTGCCTCTGCCTCCGTCTCTGTGTCTCTGTCTCTGTGTCTCTGTCTCTGAGTCTCTGTCTCTGTGTCCCTGTCTCTGTGCCTCTGTCCCTGTGTCCCCGTCTCTGCGTCTCTGTCTCTCTGTCTCTGTCTCTGAGGCTTTGCCTCTATGTCCCTGTCTCTGTATCTCTGTCTCTATGTCTCTGTCCCTGTGTCTCTGTCTCTGTGTCTCTGTCTCGGTGTCTCTGTCTCTGTGTCTCTGTCTCTGTCTCTGTTTCTCTTTCTCTGTGTCTCTGTGTCTCTGTCTCTATGTCTCTGCCTCTGTGTCTCTGTATCTCGGTCTCTTTGTCTCTGTCTCTGTGTCTCTGCCTCTGTGTCTCCGTCTCTGTGTCTCTGTCTCTGTGTCTCTGTCTCTGTGTCTCTGTCTCTGTGTCTCTGTATCTGTGTCTCTGTCTCTGTGTCTCTGTCTCTGTGTCTCTGTGTCTCTGTCTCTGTCTCTGTCTCTGTCTCCGTCTCTGTCTCTGTCTCTATCGCTGTCTCTGTCACTGTCTCTGTGTCTCTGTCTCTGTGTCTCTGTCTCTGAGTCTCTGTCTCTGTGTCCCAGTCTCTGTGTCTCTGTCCCTGTGTCTCCGTCTCTGTGTCTCTGTCTCCGTCTCTGTACCTCTGCCTCTGTGTCTCCGTCTCTGTGTTTCTGTCTCTGTGTCTCTGTCTCTGTGCCTCTGTCTCCGTCTCTGTGTCTCTGTCTCTGTGTCCCTGTCGCTGTGTCTCTGTCTCTGAGGCTTTGCCTCTATGTCCCTGTCTCTGTATCTCTGTCTCTATGTCCCTGTATCTGTGTCTCTGTCTCTGTGTCTCTGTCCCTGTGTCACTGTCTCTGTGTCTCTGTCTCTGTGTCTCTGTCCCTGTGTCTCTGTCTATTTGTCTCTGTCTCTATGTCTCTGTCTCTGTCTCTGTCTCTGTTTCTCTTTCTCTGTGTCTCTGTGTCTCTGTCTCTGTGCCTCTGTCTCTGTGCCCCTGTCTCTACGCCTTTGTCTCTGTGTCTCTGTCTCTGTCTCTGTCTCTGTCTCTGTCTCTGTCTCTGTCTCTGTCTCTGTCTCTGTCTCTGTCTCTGTCTCTGTCTCTGTCTCTGTCTCTGTCTCTGTCTCTGTCTCTGTCTCTGTCGCTGTCTCTGTGTCTCTGTCTCTGTGTCTCTGTCTCTGAGTCTCTGTCTCTGTGTCCCTGTCTCTGTGCCTCTGTCCCTGTGTCTCCGTCTCTGTGTCTCTGTCTCCGTCTCTGTGCCTCTGCCTCGGTGTCTCCGTCTCTGTGTTTCTGTCTCTGTGTCTCTGTCTCTGTGCCTCTGCCTCCGTCTCTGTGTCTCTGTCTCTGTGTCTCTGTCTCTGAGTCTCTGTCTCTGTGTCTCTGTATCTGTGTCTCTGTCTCTGTGTCTCTGTCTCTGTGTCTCTGTGTCTCTGTATCTGTCTCTGTCTCTGTCTCTGTCTCTGTCTCTGTCTCTGTCTCTGTCTCTGTCTCTGTCTCTGTCTCTGTCGCTGTCTCTGTCACTGTCTCTGTGTCTCTGTCCCTGTGTCTCTGTCTCTGAGTCTCTGTCTCTGTGTCCCTGTCTCTGTGCCTCTGTCCCTGTGTCTCCGTCTCTGTGTCTCTGCCTCTGTCTCCCCGTGTCTGCGTCTCTGTCTCTGTGTCTCTGTCTCTGAGGCTTTGCCTCTATGTCCCTGTCTCTGTATCTCTGTCTCTATGTCTCTGTCCCTGTGTCTCTGTCTCTGTGTCTCTGTCTCTGTGTCTCTGTCTCTGTCTCTGTTTCTCTTTCTCTGTGTCTCTGTGTCTCTGTCTCAGTGTCTCTGCCTCTGTGTCTCTGTATCTCTGTCTCTTTGTCTGTGTCTCTGTGTCTCTGCCTCTGTGTCTCCGTCTCTGTGTCTCTGTCTCTGTGTCTCTGTCTCTGTGTCTCTGTCTCTGTGTCCCTGTCTCTGTGTCTCTGTATCTGTGTCTCTGTCTCTGTGTCTCTGTGTCTCTGTCTCTGTCTCTGTCTCTGTCTCTGTCTCTGTCTCTGTCTCTGTCTCTGTCTCTATCGCTGTCTCTGTCTGTATGTCTCTGTATCTCTGTCTCTGTGTCTCTGTCTCTGCGCCGCTGTCTCTACGTCTCTGTGTCCCTGTCTCTGCGCCCCTGTCTCTACGTCTCTGTCCCTGTGTCTCTGTCTCTGTGCCTCTGCCTCGGTGTCTCCGTCTCTGTGTTTCTGTCTCTGTGTCTCTGTCTCTGTGCCTCTGTCTCCGTCTCTGTGTCTCTGTCTCTGTGTCTCTGTCTCCGTGTCTCTGTATCTGTGTCTCTGTCTCTGTGTCTCTGTGTCTCTGTCTCTGTCTCTGTCTCTGTCTCTGTCTCTGTCTCTATCGCTGTCTCTGTCTGTATGTCTCTGTATCTCTGTCTCTGTGTCTCTGTCTCTGCGCCGCCGTCTCTACGTCTCTGTGTCCCTGTCTCTGCGCCCCTGTCTCTACGTCTCTGTCCCTGTGTCTCCGTCTCTGTGCCTCTGCCTCGGTGTCTCCGTCTCTGTGTTTCTGTCTCTGTGTCTCTGTCTCTGTGCCTCTGTCTCCGTCTCTGTGTCTCTGTCTCTGTGTCCCTGTCGCTGTGTCTCTGTCTCTGAGGCTTTGCCTCTATGTCCCTGTCTCTGTATCTCTGTCTCTAGGTATCTGTCTCTGTGTCTCTGTCCCTGTGTCTCTGTCCCTGTGTCTCTGTCCCTGTGTCTCTGTCTCTTTGTCTCTGTCTCTGTGTCTCTGCCTCTGTGCCTCCGTCTCTGTGTTTCTGTCTCTGTGTCTCTGTCTCTGTGCCTCTGCCTCCGTCCCTGTGTCTCTGTTTCTGTGTCTCTGTCTCTGTGTCTCTGTCTCTGTGTCTCTGTCTCTGTGTCTCTGTCTCTGTGCCCCTGTCTCTGTGTCCCTGTCTCTGTGTCCCTGTCTCTGTGTCCCTGTCTCTGTGTCCCTGTCTCTGTGTCCCTGTCTCTGTGTCCCTGTCTCTGTGTCCCTGTCTCTGTGTCCCTGTCTCTGTGTCCCTGTCTCTGTGTCCCTGTCTCTGTGTCTCTGTCTCTGTGTCTCTGTCTCTGTGTCTCTGTCTCTGTGTCTCTGTCTCTGTGTCTCTGTCTCTGTGTCTCTGTCTCTGTCTCTGTGTCTCTGTCTCTGTCTCTGTCTCTGTCTCTGTCTCTGTCTCTGTCTCTGTCTCTATCGCTGTCTCTGTCGCTGTCTCTGTGTCTCTGTCTCTGTGTCTCTGTCTCTGAGTCTCTGTCTCTGCGTCCCTGTCTCTGTGTCTCTGTCTCTGTGTCTCTGTCTCTGTGTCTCTGTCTCTGTGTCTCTGTCTCTGAGGCTTTGCCTCTATGTCCCTGTCTCTGTATCTCTGTCTCTATGTCTCTGTCTCTGTGTCTCTGTCTCTGTGTGTCTGACTCTGTGTCTCTGTCTGTGTGTCTCTGTCCCTGTGTCTCTCTCTCTGTGTCTCTGTCTCTGTGTCTCTGTCCCTGTGTCTCCGTCTATTTGTCTCTGTCTCTATGTCTCTGTCTCAGTCTCTGTTTCTCTTTCTCTGTGTCTCTATGTCTCTGTCTCAGTGTCTCTGCCTCTGTGTCTCTGTATCTCTGTCTCTTTGTCTCTGTCTCTGTGTCTCTGCCTCTGTGCCTCCGTCTCTGTGTTTCTGTCTCTGTGTCTCTGTCTCTGTGCCTCTGCCTCCGTCTCTGTGTGTCTGTCTCTGTGTCTCTGTCTCTGTGTCTCTGTCTCTGTGTCTCTGTCTCTGTGACTCTGTCTCTGTGTCTCTGTGTCTCTGTCTCTGTCTCTGTCTCTGTCTCTGTCTCTGTCTCTGTCTCTGTCTCTGTCTCTGTCTCTGTCTCTGTCTCTGTCCCTGTCTCTGTCTCTGTCTCTGTCTCTGTCTCTGCCTCTGTCTCTGTCTCTGTCTCTGTCTCTGTCTCTGTCTCTGTCTCTGTCGCTGTCTCTGTCACTGTCTCTGTGTCTCTGTCTCGGTGTCTCTGTCTCTGAGCCTCGGTCTCTGTGTCCCTGTCTCTGTGTCTCTGTCCCTGTGTATCCGTCTCTGTGTCTCTGTCTCCGTCTCTGTGCCTCTGCCTCGGTGTCTCCGTCTCTGTGTTTCTGTCTCTGTGTCTCTGTCTCCGTCTCTGTGTCTCTGTCTCTGTATCTCTGTCTCTGTGTCTCTGTCTCTGTGTCTCTGTCTCTGTGCCTCTGTCTCTGTGCCCCTGTCTCTACGCCTTTGTCTCTTTGTCTCTGTCTCTGTGTCCCTGTCTCTGTGTCCCTGTCTCTGTGTCTCTGTCTCTGTGTCTCTGTCTCTGTGTCTCTGTCTCTGTGTCTCTGTCTCTGTGTCTCTGTCTCTGTGTCTCTGTCTCTGTGTCTCTGTCTCTGTGTCTCTGTCTCTGTGTCTCTGTCTCTGTGTCTCTGTCTCTGTGTCTCTGGCTCTGTGTCTCTGTCTCTGTGTCTCTGTCTCTGTGTCTCTGTCTCTGTGTCTCTGTCTCTGTGTCTCTGTCCCTGTGTCTCTGTCTCTGTGCCTCTGCCTCCGTCTCTGTGTCTCTGTTTCTGTGTCTCTGTCTCTGTGTCTCTGTCTCTGTGTCTGTGTTTCTGTGTCTCTGTCTCTGTGTCTCTGTCTCTGTGTCCCTGTCTCTGTGTCCCTGTCTCTGTGTCCCTGTCTCTGTGTCCCTGTCTCTGTGTCCCTGTCTCTGTGTCCCTGTCTCTGTGTCCCTGTCTCTGTGTCCCTGTCTCTGTGTCTCTGTCTCTGTGTCTCTGTCTCTGTGTCTCTGTCTCTGTGTCTCTGTCTCTGTGTCTCTGTCTCTGTGTCTCTGTCTCTGTGTCTCTGTCTCTGTGTCTCTGTCTCTGTGTCTCTGTCTCTGTGTCTCTGTCTCTGAGGCTTTGCCTCTATGTCCCTGTCTCTGTATCTCTGTCTCTGTGTCTCTGTCTCTGTGTCTCTGACTCTGTGTCTCTGTCTGTGTGTCTCTGTCCCTGTGTCTCTCTCTCTGTGTCTCTGTCTCTGTGTCTCTGTCCCTGTGTCTCCGTCTATTTGTCTCTGTCTCTATGTCTCTGTCTCTGTCTCTGTTTCTCTTTCTCTGTGTCTCTGTGTCTCTGTCTCAGTGTCTCTGCCTCTGTGTCTCTGTATCTCTGTCTCTTTGTCTCTGTCTCTGTGTCTCTGCCTCTGTGTCTCTGCCTCTGTGTCTCCGTCTCTGTGTCTCTGTCTCTGTGTCTCTGTCTCTGTGTCTCTGTCTCTGTGTCTCTGTCTCTGTGTCTCTGTATCTGTGTCTCTGTCTCTGTGTCTCTGTGTCTCTGTGTCTCTGTCTCTGTCTCTGTCTCTGTCTCTGTCTCTGTCTCTGTCTCTGTCTCTGTCTCTGTCTCTATCGCTGTCTCTGTCTGTATGTCTCTGTATCTCTGTCTCTGTGTCTCTGTCTCTGCGCCGCTGTCTCTACGTCGCTGTGTCCCTGTCTCTGCGCCCCTGTCTCTACGTCTCTGTCCCTGTGTCTCCGTCTCTGTGCCTCTGCCTCGGTGTCTCCGTCTCTGTGTTTCTGTCTCTGTGTCTCTGTCTCTGTGCCTCTGTCTCCGTCTCTGTGTCTCTGTCTCTGTGTCCCTGTCGCTGTGTCTCTGTCTCTGAGGCTTTGCCTCTATGTCCCTGTCTCTGTATCTCTGTCTCTAGGTATCTGTCTCTGTGTCTCTGTCCCTGTGTCTCTGTCCCTGTGTCTCTGTCTCTTTGTCTCTGTCTCTGTGTCTCTGCCTCTGTGCCTCCGTCTCTGTGTTTCTGTCTCTGTGTCTCTGTCTCTGTGCCTCTGCCTCCGTCTCTGTGTCTCTGTTTCTGTGTCTCTGTCTCTGTGTCTCTGTCTCTGTGTCTCTGTCTCTGTGTCTCTGTCTCTGTGCCCCTGTCTCTGTGTCCCTGTCTCTGTGTCCCTGTCTCTGTGTCCCTGTCTCTGTGTCCCTGTCTCTGTGTCCCTGTCTCTGTGTCCCTGTCTCTGTGTCCCTGTTTCTGTGTCCCTGTCTCTGTGTCCCTGTCTCTGTGTCCCTGTCTCTGTGTCTCTGTCTCTGTGTCTCTGTCTCTGTGTCTCTGTCTCTGTGTCTCTGTCTCCGTGTCTCTGTCTCTGTCTCTGTGTCTCTGTCTCTGTCTCTGTCTCTGTCTCTGTCTCTGTCTCTGTCTCTATCGCTGTCTCTGTCGCTGTCTCTGTGTCTCTGTCTCTGTGTCTCTGTCTCTGAGTCTCTGTCTCTGTGTCCCTGTCTCTGTGTCTCTGTCTCTGTGTCTCTGTCTCTGTGTCTCTGTCTCTGTGTCTCTGTCTCTGAGGCTTTGCCTCTATGTCCCTGTCTCTGTATCTCTGTCTCTATGTCTCTGTCTCTGTGTCTCTGTCTCTGTGTCTCTGACTCTGTGTCTCTGTCTGTGTGTCTCTGTCCCTGTGTCTCTCTCTCTGTGTCTCTGTCTCTGTGTCTCTGTCCCTGTGTCTCCGTCTATTTGTCTCTGTCTCTATGTCTCTGTCTCTGTCTCTGTTTCTCTTTCTCTGTGTCTCTGTGTCTCTGTCTCAGTGTCTCTGCCTCTGTGTCTCTGTATCTCTGTCTCTTTGTCTCTGTCTCTGTGTCTCTGCCTCTGTGCCTCCGTCTCTGTGTTTCTGTCTCTGTGTCTCTGTCTCTGTGCCTCTGCCTCCGTCTCTGTGTGTCTGTCTCTGTGTCTCTGTCTCTGTGTCTCTGTCTCTGTGACTCTGTCTCTGTGTCTCTGTGTCTCTGTCTCTGTCTCTGTCTCTGTCTTTGTCTCTGTCTCTGTCTCTGTCTCTGTCTCTGTCCCTGTCTCTGTCTCTGTCTCTGTCTCTGTCTCTGCCTCTGTCTCTGCCTGTGTCTCTGTCTCTGTCTCTGTCTCTGTCGCTGTCTCTGTCACTGTCTCTGTGTCTCTGTCTCTGTGTCTCTGTATCTGTGTCTCTGTCTCTGTGTCTCTGTCTCTGTGCCCCTGTCTCTACGTCTTTGTCTCTGTGTCTCTGTCTCTGTGTCTCTGTCTCCGTGTCTCTGTCTCTGTCACTGTCTCTGTGTCTCTGTCTCTGTGTCTCTGTCTCTGAGCCTCTGTCTCTGTGTCCCTGTCTCTGTGTCTCTGTCCCTGTGTCTCCGTCTCTGTGACTCTGTCTCCGTCTCTGTGCCTCTGCCTCTGTGTCTCCGTCTCTGCGTCTCGTTTTCTGTGTCTCTGTCTCCGTGTCCCTGTATCTGTGTCTCTGTCTCTGTGTCTCTGTCTCTGTGTCTCTGTCTCTGTGTCTCTGTCTCCGTGTCTCTGTCTTTGTGTCTCTGTCTCCGTGTCTCTGTCTCTGTGTCTCTGTCTCTGTGTCTCTGTCACTGTCTCTATGTCTCTGTCTCTGTGTCTCTGTCTCTGTGTCCCTGTCTCTGTGTCCCTGTCTCTGTGTCTCTGTCTCTGTCTCTGTCTCTGTGTCTCTGTCTCTGTGTCTCTGTCTCTGTGTCCCCGTCTCTGTGTCTCTGCCTCTGTGTCTCTGTCTCTGTGTCTCTGTCTCTGTGTCTCTGTCTCTGTGTCTCTGTCTCTGTGTCTCCGTCCCTGCGTCTCGGTCTCTGTGTCTCTTTCTCCGTGTCTCTGTCTCTGTGTCTCTGTCTCTGTGTCTCTGTCTCTGTGTCTCGGTCTCTGTGTCTCGGTCTCTGTGTCTCTGTCGCTGTCTCTGTGTCTCTGTCTCTGTCTCTGTGTCTCTGTCTCTGAGTCTCTGTCTCTGTGTCCCTGTCTCTGTGTCTCTGTCTCTGTGTCTCTGTCTCTGTGTCCCAGTCTCTGTATCTCTGTCTCTGTGTCTCCGTCTGTGTGTCTCTGTCTCTGTGTCTCTGTCTCTGTGTCTCTGTCTCTGTGTCTCTGTCTCTGTGTCTCTGTATCTGTGTCTCTGTCTCTGTGTCTCTGTCTCTGTGTCTCTGTGTCTATGTCTCTCTGTCTCTGTCCCTGTGTCACAGACTCAGTGTCTCCGTCTCTGCGTTTCGTTTTCTGTGTCTCTGTCTCCGTGTCTCTGTATCTGTGTCTCTGTCTCTGTGTCTCTGCCCCTGTGTCTCTGTCTCTGTGTCTCTGTCTCTGTGTCTCTGCCTCTGTGTCTCTGTCTCTGTGTCTCTGTCTCTGTGTCTCTGTCTCTGTCTCTGTGTCTATGTCTCTGAGTCTCTGTCTCTGTGTATCTGTCTCTGTCTCTGTCTCTGTCTCTGTCTCTGTCTCTGTCTCTGTCTCTGTCTCTGTCTCTGTCTCTGTCTCTGTCGCTTTCTCTGTCACTGTCTCTGTGTCTCTGTCTCTGTGTCTCCGTCTCTGTGTCTCACTCTCTGTGTCTATGTCTCTGTGTCTCTCTCCCTGTGTCGCGGTCTGTGTGCATCTTCCTCTGTGTCTCTGTCTCTGTCTCTGTCTCTGTCTCTGTCTCTGTCTCTGTCTCTGTCGCTGTCTCTGTCACTGTCTCTGTGTCTCTGTCTCTGTGTCTCTGTCTCTGTGTCTCTCTCTCTGTGACTCTGTCTCTGTGTCTCTGTCTCTGTGTCTATGTCTCTGAGTCTCTGTCTCTGTGTATCTGTCTCTGTCTCTGTCCCTGTCTCTGTCTCTGTCGCTTTCTCTGTCTCTGTCTCTGTGTCCCAGTCTCTGCGTCTCTGTCTCTGTGTCTCACTCTCTGTGTCTATGTCTCTGTGTCTCGCTCCCTGTGTCGCGGTCTGTGTGCATCTTCCTCTGTGTCTCTGTCTCTGTCTCTGTCTCTGTCTCTGTCTCTGTCTCTGTCTCTGTCTCTGTCTCTGTCTCTGTCTCTGTCTCTGTCTCTGTCTCTGTCTCTGTCTCTGTCTCTGTCTCTGTCGCTGTCTCTGTCACTGTCTCTGTGTCTCTGTCTCTGTGTCTCCGTCTCTGTGTCTCTGTCTCCGTCTCTGTGCCTCTGCCTCTGTGTCCCCGTCTCTGCGTCTCTGACTCTGTGTCTCTGTATCTGTGTCTCTGCCTCCGCGTCTCTGTCTCTGTGTCTCTGGCTCTGTGTCTCTGTCTCGGTGTCTCTGTCTCTGTGTCTCTGTCTCTGTGTATCTGTCTCTGTGTCTATGTCTCTGAGTCTCTGCCTCTGTGTCTCTGTCTCTGTCTCTGTCTCTGTCTCTGTCCCTGTGTCTGTCACTGTCTCTGTGTCTCTGTCTCTGTGTCTCCGTCTCTGTGTCTCTGTCTCCGTCTTTGTGCCTCTGCCTCTGTGTCCCCGTCTCTGCGTCTCTGTCTCTGTGTCTCTGTCTCTGTGTCTATGTCTCTGTGTCTCTCTCCCAGTGTCACGGTTTCTGTGTGTCGGTCTCTGTGTCTCCGTCTCTCTGTCTCTGTCTATATGTCCCGGTCTCAGTGTCTCTGTCTCCGTCTCTGTGTCTCTGTCTCTGTGTCTCTGTCCCTGTGTCTCCGTCTCTGTGTCTCTGTCTCTGTCTCTGTCTCTATCTGTGTCTCTGTCTCCGTGTCTCTGTCTCTGAATCTCTGTCTCTGTGTCCCTGTCTCTGTGTCTCTGTCCTGTGTCTCCGTCTCTGTGTCTCTGTCTCTGTCTCTGTGCCTCTGCCTCTGTGTCCCAGTCTCTGCGTCTCTGTCTCTGTGTTTCAGTCTCTGTGTCTATGTCTCTGTGTCTCTCTCCCTGTGTCACGGTCTCTGTATCTCCGTCTCCGTGGTTCTGTCTCTGTCTCTGTGTCTCCGTCTCTGTGTCTCTGTCTCTGTCTCTGTGTCTCTGGCTCTGTGCCCCTGTCTCTACGTCTCTGTCCCTGTGTCTATGTCTCTTTGTCTCTGTCCCTGTGTCACAGTCTCCGTGTCTCCGTCCCTGCGTCTCGGTCTCTGTGTCTCTGTCTCCGTGTCTCTGTCTCTGTGTCTCTGTCTCTGTGTCTCTGTCTCTGTGTCTCGGTCTCTGTGTCTCTGTCTCTGTGTCTCTGTCTCTGTCTCTGTCTCTGTGTCTCTGTCTCTGTGTCCCTGTCTCTGTGTCTCTGTCTCTGTATCTCTGTCTCTGTGTCCCAGTCTCTGTATCTCTGTCTCTGTGTCTCCGTCTCGGTGTCTCTGTCTCTGCGTCTCTGTCTCTGCGTCTCTGTCTCTGTGTCTCTGTCCCTGTGTCTCCGTCTCGGTGACTCTGTCTCCGTCTCTGTGCCTCTGCCTCTGTGTCTCCGTCTCTGTGTTTCTGTCTCTGTGTCTCTGTCTCTGTGCCTCGGTCTCCGTCTCTGTGTCTCTGTCTCTGTGTCTCTGTCTCTGTGTCCCTATCCCTGTGTCTCTGTCCCTGTGTCTCCGTCTCTGTGTCTCTGTCTCCGTCTCTGCGCCTCTGCCTCTGTGTCCCCGTCTCTGCGTCTCTGTCTCTGTGTCTCTGTCTCTGAGGCTTTGCCTCTATGTCCCTGTCTCTGTATCTCTGTCTCTATGTCTCTGTCTCTGTGTCTCTGTCTCTGTATCTCTGTCTCTGTGTCTCTGTCCCTGTGCCTCTGTCTCTGTGTCTCTGTCTCTGAGTCGTTGTCTCTATGTCCCTGTCTCTGTGTCTCTGTCTCTATGTCTCTGTCTCTGTGTCTGTGTTTCTGTGTCTCTGTCTGTATGTCTCTGTATCTCTGTCTCTGTGTCTCTGTCTCTGTGACCCTGTCTCTACGTCTCTGTCCCTGTGTCTCTGTCTCTGTGTCTATGTCTCTTTGTCTCTGTCCCTGTGTCACAGACTCTGTTTCTCGGTCTCTGCGTCTCGTTTTCTGTGTCTCTGTCTCCGTGTCCCTGTATCTGTGTCTCTGTCTCTGTGTCTCTGTCTCTGTGTCTCTGTCTCTGTGTCTCTGTCTCTGTGTCTCTGTCTCTGTGTCTCTGTCTCTGTGTCTCTGTCTCTGTGTCTCTGTCTCTGTGTCTCTGTCTCTGTGTCTCTGTCTCCGTGTCTCTGTCTTTGTTTCTCTGCCTCCGTGTCTCTGTCTCTGTGTCTCTGTCTCTGTGTCTCTGTCTCTGTGTCTCTGTCTCTGTGTCCCTGTCTCTGTGTCCCTGTCTCTGTGTCTCTGTCTCTGTCTCTGTCTCTGTGTCTCTGTCTCTGTGTCTCTGTCTCTGTGTCCCCGTCTCTGTGTCTCTGCCTCTGTGTCTCTGTCTCTGTGTCTCTGTCTCTGTGTCTCTGTCTCTGTGTCTCTGTCTCTGTGTCTCTGTCTCTGTGTCTCTGTGTCTGTGTCTCTGTCTCTGTGTCTCCGTCCCTGCGTCTCGGTCTCTGTGTCTCTGTCTCCGTGTCTCTGTCTCTGTGTCTCTGTCTCTGTGTCTCTGTCTCTGTGTCTCGGTCTCTGTGTCTCTGTCTCTGTGTCTCTGTCGCTGTCTCTGTGTCTCTGTCTCTGTCTCTGTGTCTCTGTCTCTGTGTCTCTGTCTCTGTGTCCCTGTCTCTGTGCCTCTGTCTCTGTGTCTCTGTCTCTGTGTCCCAGTCTCTGTATCTCTGTCTCTGTGTCTCCGTCTCTGTGTCTCTGTCTCTGTGTCTCTGTCTCTGTGCCTCTGTCTCTGTGTCTCTGTATCTGTGTCTCTGTCTCTGTGTCTCCGTCTCTGCGTCTCTGTCTCTGTCTCTGTGCCTCTGCCTCTGTGTCCCAGTCTCTGCGTCTCTGTCTCTGTGTCTCAGTCTCTGTGTCTCTGTATCTGTATCTCTGTCTCTGTGTCTCTGTCCCTGTGCCTCTGTCTCTGTGTCTCTGTCTCTGAGTCGTTGTCTCTATGTCCCTGTCTCTGTGTCTCTGTCTCTATGTCTCTGTCTCTGTGTCTCTGTCTCTGTATCTCTGTCTCTGTGTCTCTGTCCCTGTGTCTCCGTCTCGGTGACTCTGTCTCCGTCTCTGTGCCTCTGCCTCTGTGTCTCCGTCTCTGTGTTTCTGTCTCTGTGTCTCTGTCTCTGTGCCTCTGTCTCCGTCTCTGTGTCTCTGTCTCTGTGTCCCTATCCCTGTGCCTCTGCCTCTGTGTCTCCTTCTCTGTGTCTCTGTCTCTATGTCTCTGTCTCTGTGTCCCTATCCCTGTGTCTCTGTCCCTGTGTCTCCGTCTCTGTGTCTCTGTCTCCGTCTCTGCGTCTCTGCCTCTGTGTCCCCGTCTCTGCGTCTCTGTCTCTGTGTCTCTGTCTCTGAGGCTTTGCCTCTATGTCCCTGTCTCTGTATCTCTGTCTCTATGTCTCTGTCTCTGTGTCTCTGTCTCTGTATCTCTGTCTCTGTGTCTCTGTCCCTGTGTCTCTGTCTCTGTGTCTCTGTCTCTGTCTCTGTCTCCGTGTCCCTGTCTCTGAGTCGTTGTCCCTATGTCCCTGTCTCTGTGTCTCTGTCTCTGTGTCTCTGCCTCTGTGTCTCTGTCTCTGTGTCTGTGTTTCTGTGTCTCTGTCTGTATGTCTCTGTATCTCTGTCTCTGTGCCCCTGTCTCTACGTCTCTGTCCCTGTGTCCCTGTCTCTGTATCTCTGTCTCTATGTCTCTGTCTCTGTGTCTCTGTCTCTGTATCTCTGTCTCTGTGTCTCTGTCCCTGTGCCTCTGTCTCTGTGTCTCTGTCTCTGAGTCGTTGTCTCTATGTCCCTGTCTCTGTGTCTCTGTCTCTATGTCTCTGTCTCTGTGTCTGTGTTTCTGTGTCTCTGTCTGTATGTCTCTGTATCTCTGTCTCTGTGTCTCTGTCTCTGTGCCCCTGTCTCTACGTCTCTGTCCCTGTGTCTCTGTCTCTGTGTCTATGTCTCTTTGTCTCTGTCCCTGTGTCACAGACTCTGTTTCTCGGTCTCTGCGTCTCGTTTTCTGTGTCTCTGTCTCCGTGTCCCTGTATCTGTGTCTCTGTCTCTGTGTCTCTGTCTCTGTGTCTCTGTCTCTGTGTCTCTGTCTCTGTGTCTCTGTCTCTGTGTCTCTGTCTCTGTGTCTCTGTCTCTGTGTCTCTGTCTCTGTGTCTCTGTCTCTGTGTCTCTGTCTCTGTGTCTCTGTCTCTGTGTCTCTGTCTCTGTGTCTCTGTCTCTGTGTCTCTGTCTCCGTGTCTCTGTCTTTGTGTCTCTGCCTCCGTGTCTCTGTCTCTGTGTCTCTGTCTCTGTGTCTCTGTCTCTGTGTCTCTGTCTCTGTGTCCCTGTCTCTGTGTCCTGTCTCTGTGTCTCTGTCTCTGTCTCTGTCTCTGTGCCTCTGTCTCTGTGTCTCTGTCTCTGTGTCCCCGTCTCTGTGTCTCTGCCTCTGTGTCTCTGTCTCTGTGTCTCTGTCTCTGTGTCTCTGTCTCTGTGTCTCTGTCTCTGTGTCTCTGTGTCTGTGTCTCTGTCTCTGTGTCTCCGTCCCTGCGTCTCGGTCTCTGTGTCTCTGTCTCCGTGTCTCTGTCTCTGTGTCTCTGTCTCTGTGTCTCTGTCTCTGTGTCTCGGTCTCTGTGTCTCTGTCTCTGTGTCTCTGTCGCTGTCTCTGTGTCTCTGTCTCTGTCTCTGTGTCTCTGTCTCTGTGTCTCTGTCTCTGTGTCCCTGTCTCTGTGCCTCTGTCTCTGTGTCTCTGTCTCTGTGTCCCAGTCTCTGTATCTCTGTCTCTGTGTCTCCGTCTCTGTGTCTCTGTCTCTGTGTCTCTGTCTCTGTGCCTCTGTCTCTGTGTCTCTGTATCTGTGTCTCTGTCTCTGTGTCTCTGTCCCTGTGTCTCCGTCTCTGCGTCTCTGTCTCTGTCTCTGTGCCTCTGCCTCTGTGTCCCAGTCTCTGCGTCTCTGTCTCTGTGTCTCAGTCTCTGTGTCTCTGTATCTGTGTCGCTGTCTCTGTGTCTCTGTCTCTGTGCCCCTGTCTCTACGTCTTTGTCTCTGTGTCTCTGTCTCTGTGTCTCTGTCTCCGTGTCTCTGTCTCTGTCGCTGTCTCTGTCACTGTCTCTGTGTCTCTGTCTCTGTGTCTCTGTCTCTGAGTCTCTGTCTCTGTGTCACTGTCTCTGTGTCTCTGTCTCTGTGTCTCTGTGTCTCTGTCCCTGTGTCTCCGTCTCTGTGACTCTGTCTCCGTCTCTGTGCCTCTGCCTCTGTGTCTCCTTCTCTGTGTCTCTGTCTCTATGTCTCTGTCTCTGTGTCCCTATCCCTGTGTCTCTGTCCCTGTGTCTCCGTCTCTGTGTCTCTGTCTCCGTCTCTGCGCCTCTGCCTCTGTGTCCCCGTCTCTGCGTCTCTGTCTCTGTGTCTCTGTCTCTGAGGCTTTGCCTCTATGTCCCTGTCTCTGTATCTCTGTCTCTATGTCTCTGTCTCTGTGTCTCTGTCTCTGTATCTCTGTCTCTGTGTCTCTGTCCCTGTGTCTCTGTCTCTGTGTCTCTGTCTCTGTCTCTGTCTCCGTGTCCCTGTCTCTGAGTCGTTGTCCCTATGTCCCTGTCTCTGTGTCTCTGTCTCTGTGTCTCTGTCTCTGTGTCTCTGTCTCTGTGTCTGTGTTTCTGTGTCTCTGTCTGTATGTCTCTGTATCTCTGTCTCTGTGTCTCTGTCTCTGTGCCCCTGTCTCTACGTCTCTGTCCCTGTGTCTCTGTCTCTGTGTCTATGTCTCTTTGTCTCTGTCCCTGTGTCACAGACTCTGTTTCTCCGTCTCTGCGTCTCGTTTTCTGTGTCTCTGTCTCCGTGTCCCTGTATCTGTGTCTCTGTCTCTGTGTCTCTGTCTCTGTTTCTCCGTCTCTGCGTCTCGTTTTCTGTGTCTCTGTCTCCGTGTCCCTGTATCTGTGTCTCTGTCTCTGTGTCTCTGTCTCTGTGTCTCTGTCTCTGTGTCTCTGTCTCTGTGTCTCTGTCTCTGTGTCTCTGTCTCTGTGTCTCTGTCTCCGTGTCTCTGTCTTTGTGTCTCTGTCCCTGTGTCACAGTCTCCGTGTCTCCGTCCCTGCGTCTCGGTCTCTGTGTCTCTCTCTCCGTGTCTCTGTCTCTGTGTCTCTGTCTCTGTGTCTCTGTCTCTGTGTCTCGGTCTCTGTGTCTCTGTCTCTGTGTCTCTGTCTCTGTCTCTGTCTCTGTGTCTCTGTCTCTGTGTCCCTGTCTCTGTGTCTCTGTCTCTGTGTCTCTGTCTCTGTGTCCCAGTCTCTGTATCTCTGTCTCTGTGTCTCCGTCTCGGTGTCTCTGTCTCTGCGTCTCTGTCTCTGTGTCTCTGTCTCTGTGTCTCTGTCTCTGTGTCTCTGTATCTGTGTCTCTGTATCCGTGTCTCTGTCTCTGTGTCTCTGTCTCTGTGCCCCTGTCTCTACGTCTTTGTCTCTGTGTCTCTGTCTCTGTGTCTCTGTCTCCGTGTCTCTGTCTCTGTCGCTGTCTCTGTCACTGTCTCTGTGTCTCTGTCTCTGTGTCTCCGTCTCTGAGTCTCTGTCTCTGTGTCCCTGTCTCTGTGTCTCTGTCCCTGTGTCTCCGTCTCGGTGACTCTGTCTCCGTCTCTGTGCCTCTGCCTCTGTGTCTCCGTCTCTGTGTTTCTGTCTCTGTGTCTCTGTCTCTGTGCCTCTGTCTCCGTCTCTGTGTCTCTGTCTCTGTGTCTCTGTCTCTGTGTCCCTATCCCTGTGTCTCTGTCCCTGTGTCTCCGTCTCTGTGTCTCTGTCTCCGTCTCTGCGCCTCTGCCTCTGTGTCCCCGTCTCTGCGTCTCTGTCTCTGTGTCTCTGTCTCTGAGGCTTTGCCTCTATGTCCCTGTCTCTGTATCTCTGTCTCTATGTCTCTGTCTCTGTGTCTCTGCCTCTGTGTCTCTGTCTCTGTGTCTCTGCCTCCGTGTCTCTGCCTCTGTGTCTCTGTCTCTGTGTCTCTGTCTCGGTGTCTCTGTCTCTGTCTCTGTGTCTCTGTCTCTGTGTCTATGTCTCTGAGTCTCTGTCTCTCTGTCTCTCTCTCTGTCTCTGTCGCTGTCTCTGTCACTGTCTCTGTGTCTCTGTGTCTCTGTCTCTGTGTCTCCGTCTCTGTGCCTCTGCCTCTGTGTCCCCGTCTCTGCGTCTCTGTCTCTGCGTCTCTGTCTCTGTGTCCTTGTCTCTCTGTCTCTCTCCCTGTGTCACGGTCTCTGTGTCTCGGTCTCTGTCTATATATCCCGGTCTCAGTGTTTCTGTATCTGTGTCTCTGTCCCTGTGTCTCCGTCTCTGTGTCTCTGTCTCTGTGTCTCTGTCTTGTGTCTCTGTCTCTGTGTCTCCGTCTCTGTGTCACTGTCTCTATGCCTGTGTCTCTGTGTCTCTGTGTCTGTGTCTCTGTCACCGTCTCTGTGCCTCTGTTTCTATGTCTCTGTCTCTGTGTCTCTGTCTCTCTGTCCCTGTCTCTGTGTCTCTGTCACTCTGTCTCTGTCTCTGTGTCTCTGTCTCTGTGTCTCTGTCTCTGTATCTCTGTCTCTGTGTCTCTGTCTCTGTGTCTCTGTCTCTGTGTCTCTGTCTCTGTGTCTCAGTCTCTGTGTCTCTGTATCTGTGTCTCTGTCTCTGTGTCTCTGTCTCTGTGTCTCTGTGTCTCTGTGTCTCTGTCTCTGTCTCTGTCTCTGTCTCTGTCTCTGTCTCTGTCTCTGTCTCTATCGCTGTCTCTGTCTGTATGTCTCTGTATCTCTGTCTCTGTGTCTCTGTCTCTGCGCCGCTGTCTCTACGTCTCTGTGTCTCTGTCTCTGCGCCCCTGTCTCTACGTCTCTGTCCCTGTGTCTCCGTCTCTGTGCCTCTGCCTCGGTGTCTCCGTCTCTGTGTTTCTGTCTCTGTGTCTCTGTCTCTGTGCCTCTGTCTCCTTCTCTGTGTCTCTGTCTCTGTGTCCCTGTCGCTGTGTCTCTGTCTCTGAGGCTTTGCCTCTATGTCCCTGTCTCTGTATCTCTGTCTCTATGTCTCTGTCTCTGTGTCTCTGTCTCTGTGTCTCTGTCCCTGTGTCTCTGTCTCTTTGTCTCTGTCTCTGTGTCTCTGCCTCTGTGCCTCCGTCTCTGTGTTTCTGTCTCTGTGTCTCTGTCTCTGTGCCTCTGCCTCCGTCTCTGTGTCTCTGTCTCTGTGTCTCTGTCTCTGTGTCTCTGTCTCTGTGTCTCTGTCTCCGTGTCTCTGTCTCTGTGTCTCTGTCTCCGTGTCTCTGTCTCTGTGTCTCTGTCTCTGTGTCTCTGTCTCTGTGTCACTGTCTCTGTGTCTCTGTCTCTGTCTCTCTGTCTCTGTGTCTCTGTCTCTGTGTCTCTGTCTCTGTGTCTCTGTCTCTGTGTCTCTGTCTCTGTGTCTCTGTCTCTGTGTCTCTGTCTCTGTGTCTCTGTCTCTGTGTCTCTGTCTCTGTGTCTCTGTCTCTGTGTCTCTGTCTCTGTGTCTCTGTCTCTGTGTCTCTGTCTCTGTGTCTCTGTCTCTGTGTCTCTGTCTCTGTGTCTCTGTCTCTGTGTCTCTGTCTCTGTGTCTCTGTCTCTGTGTCTCTGTCTCTGTGTCTCTGTCTCTTTCTTTGTGTCTCTGTGTCTCTGTCTCTGTGTCTCTGTCTCTGTGTCTCTGTCTCTGTGTCTCTGTCTCTGTGTCTCTGTCTCTGTGTCTCTGTCTCTGTGTGTCTGTCTCTGTGTCTCTGTCTCCGTGTCTCTGTCTCTGTGTCTCTGTCTCTGTGTTTCTGTCTCTGTGTCCCTGTCTCGGTGTCTCTGTCTCTCTGTCTCTGTCTCTGTCTATGTCTCTGTGTCTCTGTCTCTGAGTCGTTGTCTCTATGTCCCTGTCTCTGTGTCTCTGTCTGTATGTCTCTGTATCTCTGTCTCTGTGTCCCTGTCTCTGCGCCCCTGTCTCTACGTCTCTGTGTCTCTGTCTCTGTGCCCCTGTCTCTACGTCTCTGTCCCTGTGTCTCCTTCTCTGTGTCTCTGTCTCTGTGTCTATGTCTGTTTGTCTCTGTCCCTGTGTCTCTGTCTCTGTGTCTCTGTCTCTGTGTCTCTGTCTCTGTGTCTGTGTCCCTGTGTCTCTGTCTCTGTGTCTCTGTCTCTGTGCCTCTGTCTCTGTGTCTCTGCCTCTGTGTCTCTGCCTCTGTGTCTCTGTATCTCTGTCTCTTTGTCTCTGTCTCTGTGTCTCTGCCTCTGTGTCTCCGTCTCTGTGTCTCTGTCTCTGTGTCTCTGTCTCTGTGTCTCTGTCTCTGTGTCGCTGTATCTGTGTCTCTGTCTCTGTCTCTGTCTCTGTGTCTCTGTGTCTCTGTCTCTCTGTCCCTGTCTCTGTGTCTCTGTCACTCTGTCTCTGTCTCTGTGTCTCTGTCTCTGTGTCTCTGTCTCTGTATCTCTGTCTCTGTGTCTCTGTCTCTGTGTCTCTGTCTCTGTGTCTCTGTCTCTGTGTCTCAGTCTCTGTGTCTCTGTATCTGTGTCTCTGTCTCTGTGTCTCTGTCTCTGTGTCTCTGTGTCTCTGTGTCTCTGTCTCTGTCTCTGTCTCTGTCTCTGTCTCTGTCTCTGTCTCTGTCTCTATCGCTGTCTCTGTCTGTATGTCTCTGTATCTCTGTCTCTGTGTCTCTGTCTCTGCGCCGCTGTCTCTACGTCTCTGTGTCTCTGTCTCTGCGCCCCTGTCTCTACGTCTCTGTCCCTGTGTCTCCGTCTCTGTGCCTCTGCCTCGGTGTCTCCGTCTCTGTGTTTCTGTCTCTGTGTCTCTGTCTCTGTGCCTCTGTCTCCTTCTCTGTGTCTCTGTCTCTGTGTCCCTGTCGCTGTGTCTCTGTCTCTGAGGCTTTGCCTCTATGTCCCTGTCTCTGTATCTCTGTCTCTATGTCTCTGTCTCTGTGTCTCTGTCTCTGTGTCTCTGTCCCTGTGTCTCTGTCTCTTCGTCTCTGTCTCTGTGTCTCTGCCTCTGTGCCTCCGTCTCTGTGTTTCTGTCTCTGTGTCTCTGTCTCTGTGCCTCTGCCTCCGTCTCTGTGTCTCTGTCTCTGTGTCTCTGTCTCTGTGTCTCTGTCTCTGTGTCTCTGTCTCCGTGTCTCTGTCTCTGTGTCTCTGTCTCCGTGTCTCTGTCTCTGTGTCTCTGTCTCTGTGTCTCTGTCTCTGTGTCTCTGTCTCTGTGTCTCTGTCTCTGTCTCTCTGTCTCTGTGTCTCTGTCTCTGTGTCTCTGTCTCTGTGTCTCTGTCTCTGTGTCTCTGTCTCTGTGTCTCTGTCTCTGTGTCTCTGTCTCTGTGTCTCTGTCTCTGTGTCTCTGTCTCTGTGTCTCTGTCTCTGTGTCTCTGTCTCTGTGTCTCTGTCTCTGTGTCTCTGTCTCTGTGTCTCTGTCTCTGTGTCTCTGTCTCTGTGTCTCTGTCTCTGTGTCTCTGTCTCTGTGTCTCTGTCTCTGTGTCTCTGTCTCTGTGTCTCTGTCTCTGTGTCTCTGTCTCTGTGTCTCTGTCTCTTTCTTTGTGTCTCTGTGTCTCTGTCTCTGTGTCTCTGTCTCTGTGTCTCTGTCTCTGTGTCTCTGTCTCTGTGTCTCTGTCTCTGTGTCTCTGTCTCTGTGTCTCTGTCTCTGTGTGTCTGTCTCTGTGTCTCTGTCTCCGTGTCTCTGTCTCTGTGTCTCTGTCTCTGTGTTTCTGTCTCTGTGTCCCTGTCTCGGTGTCTCTGTCTCTGTGTCTCTGTCTCTGTCTATGTCTCTGTGTCTCTGTCTCTGAGTCGTTGTCTCTATGTCCCTGTCTCTGTGTCTCTGTCTGTATGTCTCTGTATCTCTGTCTCTGTGTCCCTGTCTCTGCGCCCCTGTCTCTACGTCTCTGTGTCTCTGTCTCTGCGCCCCTGTCTCTACGTCTCTGTCCCTGTGTCTCCTTCTCTGTGTCTCTGTCTCTGTGTCTATGTCTCTTTGTCTCTGTCCCTGTGTCTCTGTCTCTGTGTCTCTGTCTCTGTGTCTCTGTCTCTGTGTCTGTGTCCCTGTGTCTCTGTCTCTGTGTCTCTGTCTCTGTGCCTCTGTCTCTGTGTCTCTGCCTCTGTGTCTCTGCCTCTGTGTCTCTGTATCTCTGTCTCTTTGTCTCTGTCTCTGTGTCTCTGCCTCTGTGTCTCCGTCTCTGTGTCTCTGTCTCTGTGTCTCTGTCTCTGTGTCTCTGTCTCTGTGTCGCTGTATCTGTGTCTCTGTCTCTGTCTCTGTCTCTGTGTCTCTGTGTCTCTGTCTCTGTCTCTGTCTCTGTCTCTGTCTCTGTCACTGTCTCTGTCTCTGTCTCTATCGCTGTCTCTGTCTGTATGTCTCTGTATCTCTGTCTCTGTGTCTCTGTCTCTGCGCCGCTGTCTCTACGTCTCTGTGTCTCTGTCTCTGCGCCCCTGTCTCTACGTCTCTGTCCCTGTGTCTCCGTCTCTGTGCCTCTGCCTCGGTGTCTCCGTCTCTGTGTTTCTGTCTCTGTGTCTCTGCCTCTGTGCCTCTGTCTCCGTCTCTGTGCCTCTGCCTCCGTCTCTGTGTCTCTGTCTCTGTGTCTCCGTCTCTGTGTCTCTGTCTCTGTGTCTCTGTCTCTGTATCTCTGTATCTGTGTCTCTGTATCTGTGTCTCTGTATCTGTGTCTCTGTCTCTGTGCCTCTGTCTCTGTGCCCCTGTCTCTACGCCTTTGTCGCTGTGTCTCTGTCTCTGTCTCTGTCTCTGTCTCTGTCTCTGTCTCTGTCTCTGTCTCTGTCTCTGTCTCTGTCGCTGTCTCTGTGTCTCTGTCTCTGTGTCTCTGTCTCTGAGTCTCTGTCTCTGTGTCCCTGTCTCTGTGCCTCTGTCCCTGTGTCACCGTCTCTGTGTCTCTGTCTCCGTCTCTGTGCCTCTGTCTCTGTGTCTCTGTCTCTGAGTCTCTGTCTCTGTGTCCCTGTCTCTGTGTCTCTGTCCCTGTGTCTCCGTCTCTGTGTCTCTGTCTCCGTCTCTGTACCTCTGCCTCTGTGTCTCCGTCTCTGTGTTTCTGTCTCTGTGTCTCTGTCTCTGTGCCCCTGTCTCCGTCTCTGTGTCTCTGTCTCTGTGTCCCTGTCGCTGTGTCTCTGTCTCTGAGGCTTTGCCTCTCTGTCCCTGTCTCTGTATCTCTGTCTCTATGTCCCTGTCTCTGTGTCTCTGTCTCTGTGTCTCTGTCCCTGTGTCTCTGTCTCTGTGTCTCTGTCTCTGTGTCTCTGTCCCTGTGTCTCTGTCTATTTGTCTCTGTCTCTATGTCTCTGTCTCTGTCTCTGTCTCTGTTTCTCTTTCTCTGTGTCTCTGTGTCTCTGTCTCTGTGTCTCTGCCTCTGTGTCTCTGTATCTCTGTCTCTGTGTCTCTGTCTCGGTGTCTCTGTCTCTGTGTCTCTGTCTCTGTGTTTCTGTCTCTGTGTCTCTGTCTCTGTGTCTCTGTCTCTGTGTCTCTGCATCTGTGTCTCTGTGTCTGTGTCTCTGTCTCTGTGCCTCTGTCTCTGTGCCCCTGTCGCTACGCCTTTGTCTCTGTGTCTCTGTCTCTGTGTCTCTGTATCTGTGTCTCTGTCTCTGTGTCTCTGTCTCTGTGTCTCTGTCTCTGTGTCTCTGTGTCTCTGTATCTGTCTCTGTCTCTGTCTCTGTCTCTGTCTCTGTCTCTGTCTCTGTCTCTGTGCCTCTGCCTCTGTGTCCCCGTGTCTGCGTCTCTGTCTCTGTGTCTCTGTCTCTGAGGCTTTGCCTCTATGTCCCTGTCTCTGTATCTCTGTCTCTAGGTCTCTGTCTCTGTGTCTCTGTCCCTGTGTCTCTGTCTCTTTGTCTCTGTCTCTGTGTCTCTGCCTCTGTGCCTCCGTCTCTCTGTTTCTGGCTCTGTGTCTCTGTCTCTGTGTCCCTGTCTCTGTGTCCCTGTCTCTGTGTCCCTGTCTCTGTGTCTCTGTCTCTGTGTCTCTGTCTCTGTGTCTCTGTCTCTGTGTCTCTGTCTCTGTGTCTCTATCTCTGTGTCTCTGTCTCTGTGTCTCTGTCTCTGTGTCCCTGTCTCTGTGTCCCTGTCTCTGTGTCCCTGTCTCTGTGTCCCTGTCTCTGTGTCCCTGTCTCTGTGTCCCTGTCTCTGTGTCCCTGTCTCTGTGTCTCTGTCTCTGTGTCTCTGTCTCTGTGTCTCTGTCTCTGTGTCTCTGTCTCTGTGTCTCTGTCTCTGTGTCTCTGTCTCTGTGTCTCTGTCTCTGTCTCTGTCTCTATCGCTGTCTCTGTCGCTGTCTCTGTGTTTCTGTCTCTGTGTCTCTGTCTCTGAGTCTCTGTCTCTGTGTCCCAGTCTCTGTGTCTCTGTCTCTGTGTCTCTGTCTCTGTGTCTCTGTCTCTGAGGCTTTGCCTCTATGTCCCTGTCTCTGTATCTCTGTCTCTGTGTCTCTGTCTCTGAGGCTTTGCCTCTATGTCCCTGTCTCTGTATCTCTGTCTCTATGTCTCTGTCTCTGTGTCTCTGTCTCTGTGTCTCTGACTCTGTGTCTCTGTCTCTGTGTCTCTGTCCCTGTGTCTCTCTCTCTCTGTGTCTCTGTCTCTGTGTCTCTGTCCCTGTGTCTCCGTCTATTTGTCTCTGTCTCTATGTCTCTGTCTCTGTCTCTGTTTCTCTTTCTCTGTGTCTCTGTGTCTCTGTCTCTGTGTCTCTGTCTCTGTGTCTCTGTCTCTGTGTCTCTGTCTCTGTGTCTCTGTCTCTGTGTCTCTGTCTCTGTGTCTCTGTCTCTGTGTCTCTGTCTCTGTGTCTCTGTCTCTGTGTCTCTGTCTCTGTGTCTCTGTCTCTGTGTCTCTGTCTCTGTGTCTCTGTCTCTGTGTCTCTGGCTCTGTGTCTCTGTCTCTGTGTCTCTGTCTCTGTGTCTCTGTCTCTGTGTCTCTGTCCCTGTGTCTCTGTCTCTGTGTCTCTGTCTCTGTCTCTGTCTCCGTGTCTCTGTGTCTCTGTCTCTGTGTCTCTGTCTCTGTGTCTGTGTTTCTGTGTCTCTGTCTCTGTGTCTCTGTCCCTGTGTCTATTTCTCTTTGTCTCTGTCCCTGTGTCACAGTCTCCGTGCCTCCGTCCCTGCGTCTCGGTCTCTGTGTCTCTGTCTCCGTGTCTGTGTCTCTGTGTCTCTGTATCTGTGTCTCTGTCTCTGTGTCTCTGTCTCTGTGCCCCTGTCTCTACGTCTTTGTCTCTGTGTCTCTGTCTCTGTGTCTCTGTCTCCGTGTCTCTGTCTCTGTCACAGTCTCTGTGTCTCTGTCTCTGTGTCTCTGTCTCTGAGTCTCTGTCTCTGTGTCCCTGTCTCTGTGTCTCTGTCCCTGTGTCTCCGTCTCTGTGACTCTGTCTCCGTCTCTGTGCCTCTGCCTCTGTGTCTCCGTCTCTGCGTCTCGTTTTCTGTGTCTCTGTCTCCGTGTCCCTGTATCTGTGTCTCTGTCTCTGTGTCTCTGTCCCTGTGTCTCTGTCTCTGTGTCTCTGTCTCCGTGTCTCTGTCTTTGTGTCTCTGTCTCCGTGTCTCTGTCTCTGTGTCTCTGTCTCTATGTCTCTGTCTCTGTCTCTGTGTCTCTGTCTCTGTGCCTCTGTCTCTGTGTCCCTGTCTCTGTGTCCCTGTCTCTGTGTCTCTGTCTCTGTCTCTGTCTCTGTGTCTCTGTCTCTGTGTCTCTGTCTCTGTGTCCCCGTCTCTGTGTCTCTGCCTCTGTGTCTCTGTCTCTGTGTCTCTGTCTCTGTGTCTCTGTCTCTGTGTCTCTGTCTCTGTGTCTCCGTCCCTGCGTCTCGGTCTCTGTGTCTCTTTCTCCGTGTCTCTGTCTCTGTGTCTCTGTCTCTGTGTCTCTGTCTCTGTGTCTCTGTCTCTGTGTCTCGGTCTCTGTGTCTCGGTCTCTGTGTCTCTGTCTCTGTGTCTGTGTCGCTGTCTCTGTGTCTCTGTCTCTGTCTCTGTGTCTCTGTCTCTGAGTCTCTGTCTCTGTGTCCCTGTCTCTGTGTCTCTGTCTCTGTGTCTCTGTCTCTGTGTCCCAGTCTCTGTATCTCTGTCTCTGTGTCTCCGTCTGTGTGTCTCTGTCTCTGTGTCTCTGTCTCTGTGTCTCTGTCTCTGTGTCTCTGTCTCTGTGTCTCTGTCTCTGTGACTCTGTCTCTGTGTCTCTGTCTCTGAGTCTATGTCTCTGAGTCTCTGTCTCTGTGTATCTGTCTCTGTCTCTGTCTCTGTCTCTGTCTCTGTCGCTTTCTCTGTCTCTGTCTCTGTGTCCCAGTCTCTGCGTCTCTGTCTCTGTGTCTATGTCTCTGTGTCTCCCTCCCTGTGTCGCGGTCTGTGTGCATCTTCCTCTGTGTCTCTGTCTCTGTCTCTGTGTCTCTGTCTCTGTGTCTCTGTCTCTGTGTCTCTGTCTCTGTCTCTGTCTCTGTCGCTTTCTCTGTCTCTGTCTCTGTGTCCCAGTCTCTGCGTCTCTGTCTCTGTGTCTATGTCTCTGTGTCTCCCTCCCTGTGTCGCGGTCTGTGTGCATCTTCCTCTGTGTCTCTGTCTCTGTCTCTGTCTCTGTCTCTGTCTCTGTCTCTGTCTCTGTCTCTGTCTCTGTCTCTGTCGCTGTCTCTGTCACTGTCTCTGTGTCTCTGTCTCTGTGTCTCTGTCTCTGTGTCTCCGTCTCTGTGTCTCTGTCTCCGTCTCTGTGCCTCTGCCTCTGTGTCGCCGTCTCTGCGTCTCTGTCTCTGTGTCTCTGTATCTGTGTCTCTGCCTCCGTGTCTCTGTCTCTGTGTCTCTGGCTCTGTGTCTCTGTCTCTGTGTCTCTGTCTCTGTGTCTCTGTCTCTGTGTATCTGTCTCTGTGTCTATGTCTCTGAGTCTCTGCCTCTGTGTCTCTGTCTCTGTCTCTGTCTCTGTCTCTGTCCCTGTGTCTGTCACTGTCTCTGTGTCTCTGTCCCTGTGTCTCCGTCTCTGTGTCTCTGTCTCCGTCTTTGTGCCTCTGCCTCTGTGTCCCCGTCTCTGCGTCTCTGCCTCTGTGTCTCTGTCTCTGTGTCTATGTCTCTGTGTCTCTGTCCCTGTGTCACGGTTTCTGTGTGTCGGTCTCTGTGTCTCCGTCTCTCTGTCTCTGTCTATATGTCCCGGTCTCAGTGTCTCTGTCTCCGTCTCTGTGTCTCTGTCTCTGTGTCTCTGTCCCTGTGTCTCCGTCTCTGTGTCTCTGTCTCTGTCTCTGTCTCTATCTGTGTCTCTGTCTCCGTGTCTCTGTCTCTGAATCTCTGTCTCTGTGTCCCTGTCTCTGTGTCTCTGTCCCTGTGTCTCCGTCTCTGTGTCTCTGTCTCTGTCTCTGTGCCTCTGCCTCTGTGTCCCAGTCTCTGCGTCTCTGTCTCTGTGTTTCAGTCTCTGTGTCTCTGTCTCTGTGTCTGTGTTTCTGTGTCTCTGTCTGTATGTCTCTGTATCTCTGTCTCTGTGTCTCTGTCTCTGTGCCCCTGTCTCTACGTCTCTGTCCCTGTGTCTCTGTCTCTGTGTCTCTGTCTCTGTGTCTCTGTCTCTGTGTCTCTGTCTCCGTGTCTCTGTCTTTGTGTCTCTGTCTCCGGGTCTCTGTCTCTGTGTCTCTGTCTCTGTATCTCTGTCTCTGTGTCTCCGTCTCTGTGTCTCCGTCTCTGTGTCTCTGTCTCCGTCTCTGTGCCTCTGCCTCTGTGTCCCCGTCTCTGCGTCTCTGTCTCTGTGTCTCTGTCTCCATGTCTCTGTCTTTGTGTCTCTGTCTCCGTGTCCCTGTCTCTGTGTCTTTGTCTCTGTGTCTCTGTCTCTGTGCCTCTGTCTCTGTGTCTCTGTCTCTGTGTCTCTGTCTCTGTGTCTCTGCCTCCGTGTCTCTGTCTCTGTGTCCCTGTCTCTGTGTCTCTGTCTCTGTGTCTCTGTCTCTGTGTCTATGTCTCTGAGTCTCTGTCTCTCTGTCTCTGTCTCTGTCTCTGTCTCTGTCGCTGTCTCTGTCACTGTCTCTGTGTCTCTGTGTCCCTGTCTCTGTGTCTCTGCCTCCGTGTCTCTGTCTCTGTGTCTCTGTCTCTGTGTCTCTGTCTCGGTGTCTCTGTCTCTGTCTCTGTGTCTCTGTCTCTGTGCCTCTGTCTCTGTGCCTCTGCCTCTGTGTCCCAGTCTCTGCGTCTCTGTCTCTGTGTTTCAGTCTCTGTGTCTCTGTCTCTGTGTCTGTGTTTCTGTGTCTCTGTCTGTATGTCTCTGTATCTCTCTCTGTGTCTCTGTCTCTGTGCTCCTGTCTCTACGTCTCTGTCCCTGTGTCTCTGTCTCTGTGTCTATGTCTCTTTGTCTCTGTCCCTGTGTCACAGACTCTGTTTCTCGGTCTCTGCGTCTCGTTTTCTGTGTCTCTGTCTCCGTGTCCCTGTATCTGTGTCTCTGTCTCTGTGTCTCTGTCTCTGTGTCTCTGTGTCTCTGTCTCTGTCTCTGTCTCTGTCTCTGTCTCCGTCTCTGTCTCTGTCTCTGTCACTGTCTCTGTGTCTCTGTCTCTGTGTCTCTGTCTCTGTATCTCCGTCTCTGTGTCTCTGTCTCCGTCTCTGTGCCTCTGCCTCTGTGTCCCCGTCTCTGCGTCTCTGTCTCTGTGTCTCTGTATCTGTGTCTCTGCCTCCGTGTCTCTGTCTCTGTGTACCTCTCTCTGTGTCTTTGTCTCTGTGTCTCTGTCTCTGTGCCTCTGTCTCTGTGTCTCTGTCTCTGTGTCTCTGTCTCTGTGTCTCTGCCTCCGTGTCTCTGTCTCTGTGTCTCTGTCTCTGTGTCTCTGTCTCGGTGTCTCTGTCTCTGTCTCTGTGTCTCTGTCTCTGTGTCTATGTCTCTGAGTCTCTGTCTCTCTGTCTCTGTCTCTGTCTCTGTCTCTGTCGCTGTCTCTGTCACTGTCTCTGTGTCTCTGTGTCCCTGTCTCTGTGTCTCTGCCTCCGTGTCTCTGTCTCTGTGTCTCTGTCTCTGTGTCTCTGTCTCGGTGTCTCTGTCTCTGTCTCTGTGTCTCTGTCTCTGTGCCTCTGTCTCTGTGCCTCTGCCTCTGTGTCCCAGTCTCTGCGTCTCTGTCTCTGTGTTTCAGTCTCTGTGTCTCTGTCTCTGTGTCTGTGTTTCTGTGTCTCTGTCTGTATGTCTCTGTATCTCTGTCTCTGTGTCTCTGTCTCTGTGCTCCTGTCTCTACGTCTCTGTCCCTGTGTCTCTGTCTCTGTGTCTATGTCTCTTTGTCTCTGTCCCTGTGTCACAGACTCTGTTTCTCGGTCTCTGCGTCTCGTTTTCTGTGTCTCTGTCTCCGTGTCCCTGTATCTGTGTCTCTGTCTCTGTGTCTCTGTCTCTGTGTCTCTGTCTCTCTGTCTCTGTCTCTGTGTCTCTGTCTCTGTGTCTCTGTCTCTGTGTCTCCGTCTCTGTGTCTCTGTCTCTGTCTCTGTGCCTCTGCCTCTGTGTCCCAGTCTCTGCTTCTCTGTCTCTGTGTCTCAGTCTCTGTGTCTATGTCTCTGTGTCTCTCTCCCTGTGTCACGGTCTCTGTATCTCCGTCTCTGTGTCTCCGTCTCTGTGTCTCTGTCTCTGAGGCTTTGCCTCTATGTCCCTGTCTCTGTATCTCTGTCTCTATGTCTCTGTCTCTGTGTCTCTGTCTCTGTATCTCTGTCTCTGTGTCTCTGTCCCTGTGTCTCTGTCTCTGTGTCTCTGTCTCTGTCTCTGTCTCCGTGTCTCTGTCTCTGAGTCGTTGTCTCTATGTCCCTGTCTCTGTGTCTCTGCCTCTGTGTCTCTGTCTCTGTGTCTGTGTTTCTGTGTCTCTGTCTGTATGTCTCTGTATCTCTGTCTCTGTGTCTCTGTCTCTGTGCCCCTGTCTCTACGTCTCTGTCCCTGTGTCTCTGTCTCGGTGTCTATGTATCTTTGTCTCTGTCCCTGTGTCACAGACTCTGTTTCTCCGTCTCTGCGTCTCGTTTTCTGTGTCTCTGTCTCCGTGTCCCTGTATCTGTGTCTCTGTCTCTGTGTCTCTGTCTCTGTGTCTCGGTCTCTGTGTCTCTGTCTCTGTCTCTGTGTCTCTGTCTCTGTGTCTCGGTCTCTGTGTCTCTGTCTCTGTGTCTCTGTCTCTGTCTCTGTGTCTCTGTCTCTGTCTCTGTCTCTGTCTCTGTCTCTGTCGCTGTCTCTGTCACTGTCTCTGTGTCTCTGTGTCTCTGTCTCTGTCTCTGTCTCTGTCTCTGTCTCCGTCTCTGTCTCTGTCTCTGTCACTGTCTCTGTGTCTCTGTCTCTGTGTCTCTGTCTCTGTGTCTCCGTCTCTGTGTCTCTGTCTCCGTCTCTGTGCCTCTGCCTCTGTGTCCCCGTCTCTGCGTCTCTGTCTCTGTGTCTCTGTATCTGTGTCTCTGCCTCCGTGTCTCTGTCTCTGTGTCCCTCTCTCTGTGTCTTTGTCTCTGTGTCTCTGTCTCTGTGCCTCTGTCTCTGTGTCTCTGTCTCTGTGTCTCTGTCTCTGTGTCTCTGCCTCCGTGTCTCTGTCTCTGTGTCTCTGTCTCTGTGTCTCTGTCTCGGTGTCTCTGTCTCTGTCTCTGTGTCTCTGTCTCTGTGTCTATGTCTCTGAGTCTCTGTCTCTCTGTCTCTGTCTCTGTCTCTGTCTCTGTCGCTGTCTCTGTCACTGTCTCTGTGTCTCTGTGTCCCTGTCTCTGTGTCTCTGCCTCCGTGTCTCTGTCTCTGTGTCTCTGTCTCTGTGTCTCTGTCTCGGTGTCTCTGTCTCTGTCTCTGTGTCTCTGTCTCTGTGCCTCTGTCTCTGTGCCTCTGCCTCTGTGTCCCAGTCTCTGCGTCTCTGTCTCTGTGTTTCAGTCTCTGTGTCTCTGTCTCTGTGTCTGTGTTTCTGTGTCTCTGTCTGTATGTCTCTGTATCTCTGTCTCTGTGTCTCTGTCTCTGTGCTCCTGTCTCTACGTCTCTGTCCCTGTGTCTCTGTCTCTGTGTCTATGTCTCTTTGTCTCTGTCCCTGTGTCACAGACTCTGTTTCTCGGTCTCTGCGTCTCGTTTTCTGTGTCTCTGTCTCCGTGTCCCTGTATCTGTGTCTCTGTCTCTGTGTCTCTGTCTCTGTGTCTCTGTCTCTGTGTCTCTGTCTCTGTGTCTCTGTCTCTGTGTCTCTGTCTCTGTGTCTCTGTCTCTGTGCCTCTGTCTCTGTGTCTCTGTCTCTGTGTCTCTGTCTCTGTGTCTCTGCCTCCGTGTCTCTGTCTCTGTGTCTCTGTCTCTGTGTCTCTTTCTCGGTGTCTCTGTCTCTGTCTCTGTGTCTCTGTCTCTGTGTCTATGTCTCTGAGTCTCTGTCTCTCTGTCTCTGTCTCTGTCTCTGTCTCTGTCGCTGTCTCTGTCACTGTCTCTGTGTCTCTGTGTCTCTGTCTCTGTGTCTCCGTCTCTGTGCCTCTGCCTCTGTGTCCCCGTCTCTGCGTCTCTGTCTCTGCGTCTCTGTCTCTGTGTCTATGTCTCTCTGTCTCTCTCCCTGTGTCACGGTCTCTGTGTTTCGGTCTCTGTCTATATATCCCGGTCTCAGTGTCTCTGTATCTGTGTCTCTGTCTCTGTGTCTCTGCCTCTGTGTCTCTGTCTCTGTGTCTCTGTCTCTGTGTCTCTGCCTCTGTGTCTCTATCTCTGTGTCTCTGTCTCTGTGTCTCTGTCTCTGTCTCTGTGTCTATGTCTCTGAGTCTCTGTCTCTGTGTATCTGTCTCTGTCTCTGTCTCTGTCTCTGTCTCTGTCTCTTTCTCTGTCTCTGTCTCTGTCTCTGTCTCTGTCTCCGTCTCTGTCTCTGTCTCTGTCGCTTTCTCTGTCACTGTCTCTGTGTCTCTGTCTCTGTGTCTCCGTCTCTGTGTCTCACTCTCTGTGTCTATGTCTCTGTGTCTCTCTCCCTGTGTCGCGGTCTGTGTGCATCTTCCTCTGTGTCTCTGTCTCTGTCTCTGTCTCTGTCTCTGTCTCTGTCTCTGTCTCTGTCTCTGTCGCTGTCTCTGTCACTGTCTCTGTGTCTCTGTCTCTGTCTCTGTGTCTCTGTCTCTGTGTCTCTGTCTCTGTGTCTCTGTCTCTGTGACTCTGTCTCTGTGTCTCTGTCTCTGTGTCTATGTCTCTGAGTCTCTGTCTCTGTGTATCTGTCTCTGTCTCTGTCTCTGTCTCTGTCTCTGTCTCTGTCTCTGTCTCTGTCTCTGTCGCTTTCTCTGTCTCTGTCTCTGTGTCCCAGTCTCTGCGTCTCTGTCTCTGTGTCTCACTCTCTGTGTCTATGTCTCTGTGTCTCTCTCCCTGTGTCGCGGTCTGTGTGCATCTTCCTCTGTGTCTCTGTCTCTGTCTCTGTCTCTGTCTCTGTCGCTGTCTCTGTCACTGTCTCTGTGTCCCTGTATCTGTGTCTCTGTCTCTGTGTCTCCGTCTGTGTCTCTGTCTCCGTCTCTGTGCCTCTGCCTCTGTGTCCCCGTCTCTGCGACTCTGTCTCTGTGTCTCTGTATCTGTGTCTCTGCCTCCGTGTCTCTGTCTCTGTGTCGCTGTCTCTGTGTCTTTGTCTCTGTGTCTCTGTCTCTGTGCCTCTGTCTCTGTGTCTCTGTCTCTGTGTCTCTGTCTCTGTGTCTCTGCCTCCGTGTCTCTGTCTCTGTGTCTCTGTCTCTGTGTCTCTGTCTCGGTGTCTCTGTCTCTGTCTCTGTGTCTCTGTCTCTGTGTCTATGTCTCTGAGTCTCTGTCTCTCTGTCTCTGTCTCTGACTCTGTCGCTGTCTCTGTCACTGTCTCTGTGTCTCTGTCTCTGTGTCTCCGTCTCTGTGTCTCTGTCTCCGTCTCTGTGCCTCTGCCTCTGTGTCCCCGTCTCTGCGTCTCTGTCTCTGCGTCTCTGTCTCTGTGTCTATGTCTCTCTGTCTCTCTCCCTGTGTCACGGTCTCTGTGTCTCGGTCTCTGTCTATATATCCCGGTCTCAGTGTCTCTGTCTCTGTCTCTGTGTCTCTGTCTCTGTGTCTCTGTCCCTGTGTCTCCGTCTCTGTGTCTCTGTCTCTGTCTCTGTCTCTATCTGTGTCTCTGTCTCCGTGTCTCTGTCTCTGAGTCTCTGTCTCTGTATCCCTGTCTCTGTGTCTCTGTCCCTGTGTCTCCGTCTCTGTGTCTCTGTCTCTGTCTCTGTGCCTCTGCCTCTGTGTCCCAGTCTCTGCTTCTCTGTCTCTGTGTCTCAGTCTCTGTGTCTATGTCTCTGTGTCTCTCTCCCTGTGTCACGGTCTCTGTATCTCCGTCTCTGTGTCTCCGTCTCTGTGTCTCTGTCTCTGAGGCTTTGCCTCTATGTCCCTGTCTCTGTATCTCTGTCTCTATGTCTCTGTCTCTGTGTCTCTGTCTCTGTATCTCTGTCTCTGTGTCTCTGTCCCTGTGTCTCTGTCTCTGTGTCTCTGTCTCTGTCTCTGTCTCCGTGTCTCTGTCTCTGAGTCGTTGTCTCTATGTCCCTGTCTCTGTGTCTCTGCCTCTGTGTCTCTGTCTCTGTGTCTGTGTTTCTGTGTCTCTGTCTGTATGTCTCTGTATCTCTGTCTCTGTGTCTCTGTCTCTGTGCCCCTGTCTCTACGTCTCTGTCCCTGTGTCTCTGTCTCGGTGTCTATGTATCTTTGTCTCTGTCCCTGTGTCACAGACTCTGTTTCTCCGTCTCTGCGTCTCGTTTTCTGTGTCTCTGTCTCCGTGTCCCTGTATCTGTGTCTCTGTCTCTGTGTCTCGGTCTCTGTGTCTCTGTCTCTGTGTCTCTGTCTCTGTCTCTGTGTCTCTGTCTCTGTGTCTCGGTCTCTGTGTCTCTGTCTGTGTGTCTCTGTCTCTGTCTCTGTGTCTCTGTCTCTGTCTCTGTGTCTCTGTCTCTGTATCTCTGTCTCTGTGTCCCTGTCTCTGTGTCTCTGTCTCTGTGTCTCTGTCTCTGTGTCCCAGTCTCTGTATCTCTGTCTCTGTGTCTCCGTCTCTGTGTCGCTGTCTCTGTGTCTCTGTCTCTGTGTCTCTGTATCTGTGTCTCTGTCTCTGTGTCTCTGTCTCTGTGTCTCTGTCTCTGTGTCTCTGTGTCTATGTCTCTTTGTCTCTGTCCCTGTGTCACAGACTCTGTGTCTCCGTCTCTGCGTTTCGTTTTCTGTGTCTCTGTCTCCGTGTGTCTGTATCTGTGTCTCTGTCTCTGTGTCTTTGCCTCTGTGTCTCTGTCTCTGTGTCTCTGTCTCTGTCGCTTTCTCTGTCACTGTCTCTGTGTCTCTGTCTCTGTGTCTCCGTCTCTGTGTCTCACTCTCTGTGTCTATGTCTCTGTGCCTCTCTCCCTGTGTCGCGGTCTGTGTGCATCTTCCTCTGTGTCTCTGTCTCTGTCTCTGTCTCTGTCTCTGTCTCTGTCTCTGTCTCTGTCGCTGTCTCTGTCACTGTCTCTGTGTCTCTGTCTCTGTGTCTCTGTCTCTGTGTCTCTGTCTCTGTGTCTCTGTCTCTGTGACTCTGTCTCTGTGTCTCTGTCTCTGTGTCTATGTCTCTGAGTCTCTGTCTCTGTGTATCTGTCTCTGTCTCTGTCTCTGTCTCTGTCTCTGTCTCTGTCTCTGTCTCTGTCTCTGTCTCTGTCTCTGTCGCTTTCTCTGTCTCTGTCTCTGTGTCCCAGTCTCTGCGTCTCTGTCTCTGTGTCTCACTCTCTGTGTCTATGTCTCTGTGTCTCTCTCCCTGTGTCGCGGTCTGCGTGCATCTTCCTCTGTGTCTCTGTCTCTGTCTCTGTCCCTGTCTCTGTCTCTGTCGCTGTCTCTGTCACTGTCTCTGTGTCTCTGTCTCTGTGTCTCTGTCTCTGTGTCTCTGTCTCGGTGTCTCTGTCTCTGTGTCTCTGTCTCTGTGTATCTGTCTCTGTGTCTATGTCTTTGAGTCTCTGCCTCTGTGTCTCTCTCTCTGTCTCTGTCTCTGTCTCTGTCGCTGTGCCTGTCACTGTCTCTGTGTCTCTGTCTCTGTGTCTCCGTCTCTGTGTCTCTGTCTCCGTCTTTGTGCCTCTGCCTCTGTGTCCCCGTCTCTGCGTCTCTGTCTCTGTGTCTCTGTCTCTGTGTCTCTGTCTCTGTGTCTCTGTCTCTGTGACTCTGTCTCTGTGTCTCTGTCTCTGTGTCCCAGTCTCTGCGTCTCTGTCTCTGTGTCTCACTCTCTGTGTCTATGTCTCTGTGTCTCTCTCCCTGTGTCGCGGTCTGCGTGCATCTTCCTCTGTGTCTCTGTCTCTGTCTCTGTCCCTGTCTCTGTCTCTGTCGCTGTCTCTGTCACTGTCTCTGTGTCTCTGTCTCTGTGTCTCTGTCTCTGTGTCTCTGTCTCGGTGTCTCTGTCTCTGTGTCTCTGTCTCTGTGTATCTGTCTCTGTGTCTATGTCTTTGAGTCTCTGCCTCTGTGTCTCTCTCTCTGTCTCTGTCTCTGTCTCTGTCGCTGTGCCTGTCACTGTCTCTGTGTCTCTGTCTCTGTGTCTCCGTCTCTGTGTCTCTGTCTCCGTCTTTGTGCCTCTGCCTCTGTGTCCCCGTCTCTGCGTCTCTGTCTCTGTGTCTCTGTCTCTGTGTCTCTGTCTCTGTGTCTCTGTCTCTGTGACTCTGTCTCTGTGTCTCTGTCTCTGTGTCTATGTCTCTGAGTCTCTGTCTCTGTGTATCTGTCTCTGTCTCTGTCTCTGTCTCTGTCTCTGTCTCTGTCTCTGTCGCTTTCTCTGTCTCTGTCTCTGTGTCCCAGTCTCTGCGTCTCTGTCTCTGTGTCTCACTCTCTGTGTCTATGTCTCTGTGTCTCTCTCCCTGTGTCGCGGTCTGTGTGCATCTTCCTCTGTGTCTCTGTCTCTGTCTCTGTCTCTGTCTCTGTCGCTGTCTCTGTCACTGTCTCTGTGTCCCTGTATCTGTGTCTCTGTCTCTGTGTCTCCGTCTGTGTCTCTGTCTCCGTCTCTGTGCCTCTGCCTCTGTGTCCCCGTCTCTGCGACTCTGTCTCTGTGTCTCTGTATCTGTGTCTCTGCCTCCGTGTCTCTGTCTCTGTGTCCCTGTCTCTGTGTCTTTGTCTCTGTGTCTCTGTCTCTGTGCCTCTGTCTCTGTGTCTCTGTCTCTGTGTCTCTGTCTCTGTGTCTCTGCCTCCGTGTCTCTGTCTCTGTGTCTCTGTCTCTGTGTCTCTGTCTCGGTGTCTCTGTCTCTGTCTCTGTGTCTCTGTCTCTGTGTCTATGTCTCTGAGTCTCTGTCTCTCTGTCTCTGTCTCTGACTCTGTCGCTGTCTCTGTCACTGTCTCTGTGTCTCTGTCTCTGTGTCTCCGTCTCTGTGTCTCTGTCTCCGTCTCTGTGCCTCTGCCTCTGTGTCCCCGTCTCTGCGTCTCTGTCTCTGCGTCTCTGTCTCTGTGTCTATGTCTCTCTGTCTCTCTCCCTGTGTCACGGTCTCTGTGTCTCGGTCTCTGTCTATATATCCCGGTCTCAGTGTCTCTGTCTCTGTCTCTGTGTCTCTGTCTCTGTGTCTCTGTCCCTGTGTCTCCGTCTCTGTGTCTCTGTCTCTGTCTCTGTCTCTATCTGTGTCTCTGTCTCCGTGTCTCTGTCTCTGAGTCTCTGTCTCTGTATCCCTGTCTCTGTGTCTCTGTCCCTGTGTCTCCGTCTCTGTGTCTCTGTCTCTGTCTCTGTGCCTCTGCCTCTGTGTCCCAGTCTCTGCTTCTCTGTCTCTGTGTCTCAGTCTCTGTGTCTATGTCTCTGTGTCTCTCTCCCTGTGTCACGGTCTCTGTATCTCCGTCTCTGTGTCTCCGTCTCTGTGTCTCTGTCTCTGAGGCTTTGCCTCTATGTCCGTGTCTCTGTATCTCTGTCTCTATGTCTCTGTCTCTGTGTCTCTGTCTCTGTATCTCTGTCTCTGTGTCTCTGTCCCTGTGTCTCTGTCTCTGTGTCTCTGTCTCTGTCTCTGTCTCCGTGTCTCTGTCTCTGAGTCGTTGTCTCTATGTCCCTGTCTCTGTGTCTCTGCCTCTGTGTCTCTGTCTCTGTGTCTGTGTTTCTGTGTCTCTGTCTGTATGTCTCTGTATCTCTGTCTCTGTGTCTCTGTCTCTGTGCCCCTGTCTCTACGTCTCTGTCCCTGTGTCACTGTCTCGGTGTCTATGTATCTTTGTCTCTGTCCCTGTGTCACAGACTCTGTTTCTCCGTCTCTGCGTCTCGTTTTCTGTGTCTCTGTCTCCGTGTCCCTGTATCTGTGTCTCTGTCTCTGTGTCTCGGTCTCTGTGTCTCTGTCTCTGTGTCTCTGTCTCTGTCTCTGTGTCTCTGTCTCTGTGTCTCTGTATCTGTGTCTCTGTCTCTGTGTCTCTGTCTCTGTGTCTCTGTCTCTGTGTCTCTGTGTCTATGTCTCTTTGTCTCTGTCCCTGTGTCACAGACTCTGTGTCTCCGTCTCTGCGTTTCGTTTTCTGTGTCTCTGTCTCCGTGTGTCTGTATCTGTGTCTCTGTCTCTGTGTCTTTGCCTCTGTGTCTCTGTCTCTGTGTCTCTGTCTCTGTCGCTTTCTCTGTCACTGTCTCTGTGTCTCTGTCTCTGTGTCTCCGCGTCTGTGTCTCACTCTCTGTGTCTATGTCTCTGTGTCTCTCTCCCTGTGTCGCGGTCTGTGTGCATCTTCCTCTGTGTCTCTGTCTCTGTCTCTGTCTCTGTCTCTGTCTCTGTCTCTGTCTCTGTCGCTGTCTCTGTCACTGTCTCTGTGTCTCTGTCTCTGTGTCTCTGTCTCTGTGTCTCTGTCTCTGTGTCTCTGTCTCTGTGACTCTGTCTCTGTGTCTCTGTCTCTGTGTCTATGTCTCTGAGTCTCTGTCTCTGTGTATCTGTCTCTGTCTCTGTCTCTGTCTCTGTCTCTGTCTCTCTCTCTGTCTCTGTCTCTGTCGCTTTCTCTGTCTCTGTCTCTGTGTCCCAGTCTCTGCGTCTCTGTCTCTGTGTCTCACTCTCTGTGTCTATGTCTCTGTGTCTCTCTCCCTGTGTCGCGGTCTGCGTGCATCTTCCTCTGTGTCTCTGTCTCTGTCTCTGTCGCTGTCTCTGTCACTGTCTCTGTGTCTCTGTCTCTGTGTCTCTGTCTCTGTGTCTCTGTCTCTGTGTCTCTGTCTCTGTGTCTCTGTCTCGGTGTCTCTGTCTCTGTGTCTCTGTCTCTGTGTATCTGTCTCTGTGTCTATGTCTTTGAGTCTCTGCCTCTGTGTCTCTCTCTCTGTCTCTGTCTCTGTCTCTGTCGCTGTGCCTGTCACTGTCTCTGTGTCTCTGTCTCTGTGTCTCCGTCTCTGTGTCTCTGTCTCCGTCTTTGTGCCTCTGCCTCTGTGTCCCCGTCTCTGCGTCTCTGTCTCTGTGTCTCTGTCTCTGTGTCTCTGTCTCTGTGTCTCTGTCTCTGTGACTCTGTCTCTGTGTCTCTGTCTCTGTGTCTATGTCTCTGAGTCTCTGTCTCTGTGTATCTGTCTCTGTCTCTGTCTCTGTCTCTGTCTCTGTCTCTGTCTCTGTCTCTGTCGCTTTCTCTGTCTCTGTCTCTGTGTCCCAGTCTCTGCGTCTCTGTCTCTGTGTCTCACTCTCTGTGTCTATGTCTCTGTGTCTCTCTCCCTGTGTCGCGGTCTGTGTGCATCTTCCTCTGTGTCTCTGTCTCTGTCTCTGTCTCTGTCTCTGTCGCTGTCTCTGTCACTGTCTCTGTGTCCCTGTATCTGTGTCTCTGTCTCTGTGTCTCCGTCTGTGTCTCTGTCTCCGTCTCTGTGCCTCTGCCTCTGTGTCCCCGTCTCTGCGACCCTGTCTCTGTGTCTCTGTATCTGTGTCTCTGCCTCCGTGTCTCTGTCTCTGTGTCCCTGTCTCTGTGTCTTTGTCTCTGTGTCTCTGTCTCTGTGCCTCTGTCTCTGTGTCTCTGTCTCTGTGTCTCTGTCTCTGTGTCTCTGCCTCCGTGTCTCTGTCTCTGTGTCTCTGTCTCTGTGTCTCTGTCTCGGTGTCTCTGTCTCTGTCTCTGTGTCTCTGTCTCTGTGTCTATGTCTCTGAGTCTCTGTCTCTCTGTCTCTGTCTCTGACTCTGTCGCTGTCTCTGTCACTGTCTCTGTGTCTCTGTCTCTGTGTCTCCGTCTCTGTGTCTCTGTCTCCGTCTCTGTGCCTCTGCCTCTGTGTCCCCGTCTCTGCGTCTCTGTCTCTGCGTCTCTGTCTCTGTGTCTATGTCTCTCTGTCTCTCTCCCTGTGTCACGGTCTCTGTGTCTCGGTCTCTGTCTATATATCCCGGTCTCAGTGTCTCTGTCTCTGTCTCTGTGTCTCTGTCTCTGTGTCTCTGTCCCTGTGTCTCCGTCTCTGTGTCTCTGTCTCTGTCTCTGTCTCTATCTGTGTCTCTGTCTCCGTGTCTCTGTCTCTGAGTCTCTGTCTCTGTATCCCTGTCTCTGTGTCTCTGTCCCTGTGTCTCCGTCTCTGTGTCTCTGTCTCTGTCTCTGTGCCTCTGCCTCTGTGTCCCAGTCTCTGCTTCTCTGTCTCTGTGTCTCAGTCTCTGTGTCTATGTCTCTGTGTCTCTCTCCCTGTGTCACGGTCTCTGTATCTCCGTCTCTGTGTCTCCGTCTCTGTGTCTCTGTCTCTGAGGCTTTGCCTCTATGTCCCTGTCTCTGTATCTCTGTCTCTATGTCTCTGTCTCTGTGTCTCTGTCTCTGTGTCTCTGTCTCTGTGACTCTGTCTCTGTGTCTCTGTCTCTGTCTCTGTCTCTGTCTCTGTCTCTGTCTCTGTCTCTGTCTCTGTCTCTGTCGCTTTCTCTGTCTCTGTCTCTGTGTCCCAGTCTCTGCGTCTCTGTCTCTGTGTCTCACTCTCTGTGTCTATGTCTCTGTGTCTCTCTCCCTGTGTCGCGGTCTGCGTGCATCTTCCTCTGTGTCTCTGTCTCTGTCTCTGTCCCTGTCTCTGTCTCTGTCGCTGTCTCTGTCACTGTCTCTGTGTCTCTGTCTCTGTGTCTCTGTCTCTGTGTCTCTGTCTCGGTGTCTCTGTCTCTGTGTCTCTGTCTCTGTGTATCTGTCTCTGTGTCTATGTCTTTGAGTCTCTGCCTCTGTGTCTCTCTCTCTGTCTCTGTCTCTGTCTCTGTCGCTGTGCCTGTCACTGTCTCTGTGTCTCTGTCTCTGTGTCTCCGTCTCTGTGTCTCTGTCTCCGTCTTTGTGCCTCTGCCTCTGTGTCCCCGTCTCTGCGTCTCTGTCTCTGTGTCTCTGTCTCTGTGTCTCTGTCTCTGTGTCTATGTCTCTGTGTCTCTCTCCCTGTGTCACGGTCTCTGTGTGTCGGTCTCTGTGTCTCCGTCTCTCTGTCTCTGTCTATATGTCCCGGTCTCAGTGTCTCTGTCTCTGTCTCTGTGTCTCTGTCTCTGTGTCTCTGTCCCTGTGTCTCCGTCTCCGTGTCTCTGTCTCTGTCTCTGTCTCTATCTGTGTCTCTGTCTCCGTGTCTCTGTCTCTGAATCTCTGTCTCTGTGTCCCTGTCTCTGCGTCTCTGTCCCTGTGTCTCCGTCTCTGTGTCTCTGTCTCTGTCTCTGTGCCTCTGCCTCTGTGTCCCAGTCTCTGCGTCTCTGTCTCTGTGTTTCAGTCTCTGCGTCTATGTCTCTGTGTCTCGGTCTCGGTGTCTCCGTCTCTGAATCTCTATCTCTGTGACTCTGTCTCTGTGTCCCTGTCTCTGGGTCTCTGTCTCTCTGTCTCTGTCTCTATGTCTCTGTCTCTGTGAAACTGTCTCTGTGTTTCTGTCTATGTGTCTCTGTTCCTGTGTCTCCGTCTCTGTGTCTCTGTCTCTGTGCCTCTGTCTCTGTGTCTCTGTCTCTCTGTCTCTGTCTCTGTGTCTCTGTCTCTGTGTCTCTGTCTCTGTGTCTCTGTCTCTGTGTCTCTGTTTCTGTGTCTCTGTCTCTGTGTCTCTGTCTCTGTGTCTCTGTCTCTGTGTCTCTGTCTCTGTTTCTCTGTCTCTGTGTCTCTGTCTCTGTGCCTCTGTCTCTGTGTCTCTGTCTCTGTGTCTCTGTGTCTCTGTCTTTATGTCTCTGTGTCTCTGTCTCTGTGTCTCTGTCTCTGTGTCTCTGTCTCTGTGTCTCTGTGTCTCTGTCTCTGTGTCTCTGTCTCTGTGTCTCTGTCTGTGTGTCTCTGTCTCTGAGTCTCTGTCTCTGTGTCCCTGTCTCTGTGTCTCTGTCCCTGTGTCTCCGTCTCTGTGACTCTGTCTCCGTCTCTGTGCCTCTGCCTCTGTGTCTCCGTCTCTGTGTTTCTGTCTCTGTGTCTCTGACTCTGTGCCTCTGTCTCCGTCTCAGTGTCTCTGTCTCTGTGTCTCTGTCTCTGTGTCCCTATCCCTGTGTCTCTGTCCCTGTGTCTCCGTCTCTGTGTCTCTGTCTCCGTCTCTGCGCCTCTGCCTCTGTGTCCCCGTCTCTGCGTCTCTGTCTCTGTGTCTCTGTCTCTGAGGCTTTGCCTCTATGTCCCTGTCTCTGTATCTCTGTCTCTATGTCTCTGTCTCTGTGTCTCTGTCTCTGTATCTCTGTCTCTGTGTCTCTGTCCCTGTGTCTCTGTCTCTGTGTCTCTGTCTCTGTCTCCGTCTCCGTGTCTCTGTCTCTGAGTCCCTGTCTCTGTGTCGCTGCCTCTGTGTCTCTGTCTCTGTGTCTGTGTTTCTGTGTCTCTGTCTGTATGTCTCTGTATCTCTGTCTCTGTGTCTCTGTCTCTGTGCCCCTGTCTCTACGTCTCTGTCCCTGTGTCTCTGTCTCTGTGTCTATGTCTCTTTGTCTCTGTCCCTGTGTCACAGACTCTGTTTCTCCGTCTGTGCGTCTCGTTTTCTGTGTCTCTGTCTCCGTGTCCCTGTATCTGTGTCTCTGTCTCTGTGTCTCTGTCTCTGTGTCTCTGTGTCTATGTCTCTTTGTCTCTGTCCCTGTGTCACAGACTCTGTTTCTCCGTCTCTGCGTCTCGTTTTCTGTGTCTCTGTCTCCGTGTCCCGGTATCTGTGTCTCTGTCTCTGTGTCTCTGCCTCTGTGTCTCTGTTTCTGTGTCTCTGTCTCTGTGTCTCTGCCTCTGTGTCTCTGTCTCTGTGTCTCTGTCTCTGTGTCTCTGGCTCTGTCTCTGTGTCTATGTCTCTGAGTCTCTGTCTCTGTGTCTCTGTCTCTGTCTCTGTCTCTGTCTCTGTCTCTGTCTCTGTCTCTGTCTCTGTCTCTGTCTCTGTCTCTGTCTCTGTCTCTGTCTCTGTCGCTTTCTCTGTCACTGTCTCTGTGCCTCTGTCTCTGTGTCTCCGTCTCTGTGTCTCACTCTCTGTGTCTATGTCTCTGTGTCTCTCTCCCTGTGTCGCGGTCTGCGTGCATCTTCCTCTGTGTCTCTGTCTCTGTCTCTGTCGCTGTCTCTGTCACTGTCTCTGTGTCTCTGTCTCTGTGTCTCCGTCTCTGCGTCTCTGTCTCTGTGTCTCTGTCTCTGTGTCTCTGTCTCTGTGTCTATGTCTCTGTGTCTCTCCCCCTGTGTCACGGTCTCTGTATCTCCGTCTCCGTGGCTCTGTCTCTGTCTCTGTGTCTCCGTCTCTGTGTCTCTGTCTCTGTCTCTGTGTCTCTGTCTCTGTGTCTCTGTCTCTGTGTCTCTGTCTCTGTGTCTCTGTCTCTGTGTCTCTGTCTCTGTGTCTCTGTCTCTGTGTCTATGTCTCTGTGTCTCTCTCCCTGTGTCACGGTTTCTATGTCTCTGTCTCTGTGTCTCTGTGTCTCTGTGTCTCTGTGTCTCTGTCTCTGTGACTCTGTCTCTGTGTCTCTGTCTCTGTGTCTATGTCTCTGAGTCTCTGTCTCTGTGTATCTGTCTCTGTCTCTGTCTCTGTCTCTGTCTCTGTCTCTGTCTCTGTCTCTGTCTCTGTCTCTGTCTCTGTCTCTGCCGCTTTCTCTGTCACTGTCTCTGTGTCCCAGTCTCTGCGTCTCTGTCTCTGTGTCTCACTCTCTGTGTCTATGTCTCTGTGTCTGTCGCCGTGTCTGTCACTGTCTCTGTGTCTCTGTCTCTGTGTCTCCGTCTCTGTGTCTCTGTCTCCGTCTCTGTGCCTCTGCCTCTGTGTCCCCGTCTCTGCGTCTCTGTCTCTGTGTCTCTGTCTCTGTGTCTATGTCTCTGTGTCTCTCTCCCTGTGTAACGGTCTCTGCGTCTCTGTCTCTGTGTCTCTGTCTCTGTGTCCCAGTCTCTGCGTCTCTGTCTCTGTGTCTCACTCTCTGTGTCTATGTCTCTGTGTCTCTCTCCCTGTGTCGCGGTCTGTGTGCATCTTCCTCTGTGTCTCTGTCTCTGTCTCTGTCTCTGTCTCTGTCGCTGTCTCTGTCACTGTCTCTGTGTCTCTGTCTCTGTGTCTCCGTCTCTGTGTCTCTGTCTCCGTCTCTGTGCCTCTGCCTCTGTGTCCCCGTCTCTGCGTCTCTGTCTCTGTGTCTCTGTCTCGGTGTCTCCGTCTCTGAATCTCTATCACTGTGACTCTGTCTCTGTGTCCCTGTCTCTGTGTCTCTGTCTCTATGTCTCTGTCTCTGTGAAACTGTCTCTGTGTTTCTGTCTTTGTGTCTCTGTTCCTGTGTCTCCGTCTCTGTGTCTCTGTCACTGTGTCCCTGTCTCTGTGTCTCTGTCTGTATGTCTCTGTCTCTGTGAAACTGTCTCTGTGTCTCTGCCTCTGTGTCCCCGTCTCTGCATCTCTGTCTCTGTGTCTCTGTATCTGTGTCCTGCCTCCGTGTCTCTGTCTCTGTGTCTCTGTCTCTGTGTCTCTGTCTCTGTGTCTATGTCTCTGTGTCTCTCTCCCTGTTTCCCGGTCTCTATGTCTCTGTCTCTGTGTCTCCGTCTCTGTGTCTCTGTTTCTGTCTCTGTCTCTGTCTCTGTCTCTGTCTCTGTGTCTCTGTCTCTGTGTCTCCGTATCTGTGTCTCCGCCCCTCTCTCTCTGTGTCCCTGTCTCTGTGTCCCTGTCTCCGTGTCTCTGTCTCTGTGTCTATTCCTCCGTGTCTCTACCTCCGTGTCTCTGTCTCTGTGTCTCTGTCTCTGTGTCTCTGTCTCTGTATCTCCGTCTCTGTGTCTCTGTTTCTGTCTCTGCGTCTCTGTCTCTGTGTCTCTGTCTCTGTGTCCCAGTCTCTGCGTCTCTGTCTCTGTGTCTCACCATCTGTGTCTATGTCTCTGTGTCTCTCTCCCTGTGTCTCGGTCTGTGTGCATCTTCCTCTGTGTCTCTGTCTCTGTCTCTGTCTCTGTCTCTGTCGCTGTCTCTGTCACTGTCTCTGTGTCTCTGTCTCTGTGTCTCCGTCTCTGTGTCTCTGTCTCCGTCTCTGTGCCTCTGCCTCTGTGTCCCCGTCTCTGCGTCTCTGTCTCTGTGTCTCTGTATCTGTGTCTCTGCCTCCGTGTCTCTGTCTCTGTGTCTCTGTCTCTGTGTCTCTGTGTCGGTTTCTCTGTCCCTGTCTCTGTGTCTCTGTCTCTGTGTCTATGTCTCTGAGTCTCTGTCTCTCTGTCTCTGTCTCTGTCTCTGTCTCTGTCGCTGTCTCTGTCACTGTCTCTGTGTCTCTGTCTCTATGTCTCCGTCTCTGTGTCTCTGTCTCCGTCTCTGTGCCTCTGCCTCTGTGTCTCTGTCTCTGTGTCTCTGTCTCTGTGTCTCTGCCTCTGTGTCTCTGTCTCTGTGTCTCTGTCTCTGTGTCTCTGTCTCTGTCTCTGTGTCTATGTCTCTGAGTCTCTGTCTCTGTGTATCTGTCTCTGTCTCTGTCTCTGTCTCTGTCTCTGTCTCTGTCTCTGTCTCTGTCTCTGTCTCTGTCCCTGTCGCTTTCTCTGTCACTGTCTCTGTGTCTCTGTCTCTGTGTCTCCGTCGCTGTGTCTCACTCTCTGTGTCTATGTCTCTGTGTCTCTCTCCCTGTGTCGCGGTCTGTGTGCATCTTCCTCTGTGTCTCTGTCTCTGTCTCTGTCTCTGTCTCTGTCTCTGTCTCTGTCTCTGTCTCTGTCTCTGTCTCTGTCTCTGTCTCTGTCGCTGTCTCTGTCACTGTCTCTGTGTCTCTGTCTCTGTGTCTCTGTCTCTGTGTCTCCGTCTCAGTGTCTCTGTCTCTGTCTCTGTGTCTCTGTCTCTGTGTCTCTGTCCCTGTGTCTCCGTCTCCGTGTCTCTGTCTCTGTCGCAGTCTCTATCTGTGTCTCTGTCTCCGTGTCTCTGTCTCTGAATCTCTGTCTCTGTGTCCCTGTCTCTGTGTCTCTGTCCCTGTGTCTCCGTCTCTGTGTCTCTGTCTCTGTCTCTGTGCCTCTGCCTCTGTGTCCCAGTCTCTGCGTCTCTGTCTCTGTGTTTCAGTCTCTGTGTCTATGTCTCTGTGTCTCTCTCCCTGTGTCACGGTCTCTGTATCTCCGTCTCCGTGGCTCTGTCTCTGTCTCTGTGTCTCCGTCTCTGTGTCTCTGTCTCTGTCTCTGTGTCTCTGTCTCTGTGTCTCTGTCTCTGTGTCTCTGTCTCTGTGTCTCTGTCTCTGTGTCTCTGTCTCTGTGTCTCTGTCTCTGTGTCTATGTCTCTGTGTCTCTCTCCCTGTGTCACGGTTTCTATGTCTCTGTCTCTGTGTCTCTGTGTCTCTGTGTCTCTGTGTCTCTGTCTCTGTGTCTCTGTCTCTGTGTCTCTGTCTCTGTGTCTCTGTCTCTGTGTCTCTGTCTCTGTGTCTCTGTCTCTGTGTCTCTGTCTCTGTGCCTCTGTCTCTGTGTCTCTGTCTCTGTGTCTCTGTGTCTCTGTCTTCATGTCTCTGTGTCTCTGTCTCTGTGTCTCTGTCTCTGTGTCTCTGTCTCTGTGTCTCTGTCTCTCTCACTGTGTCTCTGTCTCTGTGTCTCTGTCTCTGTGTCTCTGTCTGTATGACTCTGTCTCTGTGAAACTGTCTCTGTGTTTCTGTCTCTGTGTCTCTGTTCGTGTGCCTCCGTCTCTGTGTCTCTGTCTCTCTCACTGTGTCTCTGTCTCTGTGTCTCTGTCTCTGTGTCTCTGTCTCTGTGTCTCTGTCTCTGTGTCTCCGTCTCTGTGTCTCTGTCTCTCTCACTGTGACTCTGTCTCTGTGTCTCTGTCTCTGTGTCTCTGTCTCTCTCACTGTGACTCTGTCTCTGTGTCTCTGTCTCTGTGTCTCTGTCTGTATGTCCCTGTGTCTGTGAAACTGTCTCTGTGTGTCTGTCTCTGTGTCTCTGTTCCTGTGTCTCCGTCTCTGTGTCTCTGTCTCTGTCACTGTGTCTCTGTCTCTGTGTCTCTGTCTCTGTCTCTCTGTCTCTGTGTCTCTGTCTCTGAGTCTCTGTCTCTGTGTCCCTGTCTCTGCGTCTCTGTCCCTGTGTCTCCGTCTCTGTGTCTCTGTCTCCGTCTCTGAGCCTCTGCCTCTGTGTCCCCGTCTCTGCGTCTCTGTCTCTGTGTCTCTGTCTCTGAGGCTTTGCTTCTATGTCCCTGTCTCTGTATCTTTGTCTCTGTGTCTCTGTCTCTGTGTCTCCGTCTCTGTGTTTCTGTCTCTATGTCTCTGTCTCTGTGTCTCTGTCTCTGCGTCTCCGTCTCTGTGTTTCTGTCTCTGTGTCTCTGTCTCTGTGCCTCTGTCTCCGTCTCTGTGTCTCTGTCTTCGTGTCTGTGTCTCTGTGTCTATTCCTCTGTGTCTCTGCCTCCGTGTCTCTGTCTCTGTGTCTCCCTCCCTATGTCTCTGCCTCTGAATCTCTGTCTCTGTGTCTCTGTCCCAGAGTATCGGTCTCTGTGTCTCGGTGGCTGTGTCCCCGTCTCCGTGTCTCTGCCTTCGCTTCTCTGTCTCTTTGTCTCTGTTTCCGTCTCTGTGTCTCTGTCCCTGTGTCTCTTTCTCTGTCCCTGTGTCTGTCTCTGTCTCTGTCTCTGTTACTCTTTCTCTGTGTCTCTGTCTCTGTGTCTCTGTTCCTGTGTCTACGTCTCTGTGTCTCTGACTCTGTCTCTGTGCCTCTGCCTTTGTGTCCCCGTCTCTGCGTCTCCGTCTCTGTGTCTCTGCCTCTATGTCTATGTCTCTGTGTCTCTCTCCCTGTGTCACGGTCTCTGTGTATCTGCCTCTGTGTCTCTGTCTCTGTGTCTCTGTCTCTGTGTCTCTGTCCCTGTGTCTCCGTCTCTGTGTCTCTGTCTCTGTCTCTGTCTCTGTGCCTGTGCCTCTGTGTCCCCGTCTCTGCGTCTCTGTCTCTGTGTCTATGTCTCTGTGTCTCTGTCTCTGTCTCTGTCTCTGTCTCTGTCTCTGTCTCTGTCTCTGTCTCTGTCTCTGTCTCTGCCGCTTTCTCTGTCACTGTCTCTGTGTCCCAGTCTCTGCGTCTCTGTCTCTGTGTCTCACTCTCTGTGTCTATGTCTCTGTGTCTGTCGCCGTGTCTGTCACTGTCTCTGTGTCTCTGTCTCTGTGTCTCCGTCTCTGTGTCTCTGTCTCCGTCTCTGTGCCTCTGCCTCTGTGTCCCCGTCTCTGCGTCTCTGTCTCTGTGTCTCTGTCTCTGTGTCTATGTCTCTGTGTCTCTCTCCCTGTGTAACGGTCTCTGCGTCTCTGTCTCTGTGTCTCTGTCTCTGTGTCCCAGTCTCTGCGTCTCTGTCTCTGTGTCTCACTCTCTGTGTCTATGTCTCTGTGTCTCTCTCCCTGTGTCGCGGTCTGTGTGCATCTTCCTCTGTGTCTCTGTCTCTGTCTCTGTCTCTGTCTCTGTCGCTGTCTCTGTCACTGTCTCTGTGTCTCTGTCTCTGTGTCTCCGTCTCTGTGTCTCTGTCTCCGTCTCTGTGCCTCTGCCTCTGTGTCCCCGTCTCTGCGTCTCTGTCTCTGTGTCTCTGTCTCGGTGTCTCCGTCTCTGAATCTCTATCACTGTGACTCTGTCTCTGTGTCCCTGTCTCTGTGTCTCTGTCTCTATGTCTCTGTCTCTGTGAAACTGTCTCTGTGTTTCTGTCTTTGTGTCTCTGTTCCTGTGTCTCCGTCTCTGTGTCTCTGTCACTGTGTCCCTGTCTCTGTGTCTCTGTCTGTATGTCTCTGTCTCTGTGAAACTGTCTCTGTGTCTCTGCCTCTGTGTCCCCGTCTCTGCATCTCTGTCTCTGTGTCTCTGTATCTGTGTCCTGCCTCCGTGTCTCTGTCTCTGTGTCTCTGTCTCTGTGTCTCTGTCTCTGTGTCTATGTCTCTGTGTCTCTCTCCCTGTTTCCCGGTCTCTATGTCTCTGTCTCTGTGTCTCCGTCTCTGTGTCTCTGTTTCTGTCTCTGTCTCTGTCTCTGTCTCTGTCTCTGTGTCTCTGTCTCTGTGTCTCCGTATCTGTGTCTCCGCCCCTCTCTCTCTGTGTCCCTGTCTCTGTGTCCCTGTCTCCGTGTCTCTGTCTCTGTGTCTATTCCTCCGTGTCTCTACCTCCGTGTCTCTGTCTCTGTGTCTCTGTCTCTGTGTCTCTGTCTCTGTATCTCCGTCTCTGTGTCTCTGTTTCTGTCTCTGCGTCTCTGTCTCTGTGTCTCTGTCTCTGTGTCCCAGTCTCTGCGTCTCTGTCTCTGTGTCTCACCATCTGTGTCTATGTCTCTGTGTCTCTCTCCCTGTGTCTCGGTCTGTGTGCATCTTCCTCTGTGTCTCTGTCTCTGTCTCTGTCTCTGTCTCTGTCGCTGTCTCTGTCACTGTCTCTGTGTCTCTGTCTCTGTGTCTCCGTCTCTGTGTCTCTGTCTCCGTCTCTGTGCCTCTGCCTCTGTGTCCCCGTCTCTGCGTCTCTGTCTCTGTGTCTCTGTATCTGTGTCTCTGCCTCCGTGTCTCTGTCTCTGTGTCTCTGTCTCTGTGTCTCTGTGTCGGTTTCTCTGTCCCTGTCTCTGTGTCTCTGTCTCTGTGTCTATGTCTCTGAGTCTCTGTCTCTCTGTCTCTGTCTCTGTCTCTGTCTCTGTCGCTGTCTCTGTCACTGTCTCTGTGTCTCTGTCTCTATGTCTCCGTCTCTGTGTCTCTGTCTCCGTCTCTGTGCCTCTGCCTCTGTGTCTCTGTCTCTGTGTCTCTGTCTCTGTGTCTCTGCCTCTGTGTCTCTGTCTCTGTGTCTCTGTCTCTGTGTCTCTGTCTCTGTCTCTGTGTCTATGTCTCTGAGTCTCTGTCTCTGTGTATCTGTCTCTGTCTCTGTCTCTGTCTCTGTCTCTGTCTCTGTCTCTGTCTCTGTCTCTGTCTCTGTCCCTGTCGCTTTCTCTGTCACTGTCTCTGTGTCTCTGTCTCTGTGTCTCCGTCGCTGTGTCTCACTCTCTGTGTCTATGTCTCTGTGTCTCTCTCCCTGTGTCGCGGTCTGTGTGCATCTTCCTCTGTGTCTCTGTCTCTGTCTCTGTCTCTGTCTCTGTCTCTGTCTCTGTCTCTGTCTCTGTCTCTGTCTCTGTCTCTGTCTCTGTCGCTGTCTCTGTCACTGTCTCTGTGTCTCTGTCTCTGTGTCTCTGTCTCTGTGTCTCCGTCTCAGTGTCTCTGTCTCTGTCTCTGTGTCTCTGTCTCTGTGTCTCTGTCCCTGTGTCTCCGTCTCCGTGTCTCTGTCTCTGTCGCAGTCTCTATCTGTGTCTCTGTCTCCGTGTCTCTGTCTCTGAATCTCTGTCTCTGTGTCCCTGTCTCTGTGTCTCTGTCCCTGTGTCTCCGTCTCTGTGTCTCTGTCTCTGTCTCTGTGCCTCTGCCTCTGTGTCCCAGTCTCTGCGTCTCTGTCTCTGTGTTTCAGTCTCTGTGTCTATGTCTCTGTGTCTCTCTCCCTGTGTCACGGTCTCTGTATCTCCGTCTCCGTGGCTCTGTCTCTGTCTCTGTGTCTCCGTCTCTGTGTCTCTGTCTCTGTCTCTGTGTCTCTGTCTCTGTGTCTCTGTCTCTGTGTCTCTGTCTCTGTGTCTCTGTCTCTGTGTCTCTGTCTCTGTGTCTCTGTCTCTGTGTCTATGTCTCTGTGTCTCTCTCCCTGTGTCACGGTTTCTATGTCTCTGTCTCTGTGTCTCTGTGTCTCTGTGTCTCTGTGTCTCTGTCTCTGTGTCTCTGTCTCTGTGTCTCTGTCTCTGTGTCTCTGTCTCTGTGTCTCTGTCTCTGTGTCTCTGTCTCTGTGTCTCTGTCTCTGTGCCTCTGTCTCTGTGTCTCTGTCTCTGTGTCTCTGTGTCTCTGTCTTCATGTCTCTGTGTCTCTGTCTCTGTGTCTCTGTCTCTGTGTCTCTGTCTCTGTGTCTCTGTCTCTCTCACTGTGTCTCTGTCTCTGTGTCTCTGTCTCTGTGTCTCTGTCTGTATGACTCTGTCTCTGTGAAACTGTCTCTGTGTTTCTGTCTCTGTGTCTCTGTTCGTGTGCCTCCGTCTCTGTGTCTCTGTCTCTCTCACTGTGTCTCTGTCTCTGTGTCTCTGTCTCTGTGTCTCTGTCTCTGTGTCTCTGTCTCTGTGTCTCCGTCTCTGTGTCTCTGTCTCTCTCACTGTGACTCTGTCTCTGTGTCTCTGTCTCTGTGTCTCTGTCTCTCTCACTGTGACTCTGTCTCTGTGTCTCTGTCTCTGTGTCTCTGTCTGTATGTCCCTGTGTCTGTGAAACTGTCTCTGTGTGTCTGTCTCTGTGTCTCTGTTCCTGTGTCTCCGTCTCTGTGTCTCTGTCTCTGTCACTGTGTCTCTGTCTCTGTGTCTCTGTCTCTGTCTCTCTGTCTCTGTGTCTCTGTCTCTGAGTCTCTGTCTCTGTGTCCCTGTCTCTGCGTCTCTGTCCCTGTGTCTCCGTCTCTGTGTCTCTGTCTCCGTCTCTGAGCCTCTGCCTCTGTGTCCCCGTCTCTGCGTCTCTGTCTCTGTGTCTCTGTCTCTGAGGCTTTGCTTCTATGTCCCTGTCTCTGTATCTTTGTCTCTGTGTCTCTGTCTCTGTGTCTCCGTCTCTGTGTTTCTGTCTCTATGTCTCTGTCTCTGTGTCTCTGTCTCTGCGTCTCCGTCTCTGTGTTTCTGTCTCTGTGTCTCTGTCTCTGTGCCTCTGTCTCCGTCTCTGTGTCTCTGTCTTCGTGTCTGTGTCTCTGTGTCTATTCCTCTGTGTCTCTGCCTCCGTGTCTCTGTCTCTGTGTCTCCCTCCCTATGTCTCTGCCTCTGAATCTCTGTCTCTGTGTCTCTGTCCCAGAGTATCGGTCTCTGTGTCTCGGTGGCTGTGTCCCCGTCTCCGTGTCTCTGCCTTCGCTTCTCTGTCTCTTTGTCTCTGTTTCCGTCTCTGTGTCTCTGTCCCTGTGTCTCTTTCTCTGTCCCTGTGTCTGTCTCTGTCTCTGTCTCTGTTACTCTTTCTCTGTGTCTCTGTCTCTGTGTCTCTGTTCCTGTGTCTACGTCTCTGTGTCTCTGACTCTGTCTCTGTGCCTCTGCCTTTGTGTCCCCGTCTCTGCGTCTCCGTCTCTGTGTCTCTGCCTCTATGTCTATGTCTCTGTGTCTCTCTCCCTGTGTCACGGTCTCTGTGTATCTGCCTCTGTGTCTCTGTCTCTGTGTCTCTGTCTCTGTGTCTCTGTCCCTGTGTCTCCGTCTCTGTGTCTCTGTCTCTGTCTCTGTCTCTGTGCCTGTGCCTCTGTGTCCCCGTCTCTGCGTCTCTGTCTCTGTGTCTATGTCTCTGTGTCTCTGTCTCTGTCTCTGTGTCTCTGTCTCTGTGTCTCTGTCCCTGTGTCTCCGTCTCTGTGTCTCTGTCTCTGTCTCTGTCTCTATCTGTGTCTCTGTCTCCGTGTCTCTGTCTCTGAGTCTCTGTCTCTGTATCCCTGTCTCTGTGTCTCTGTCCCTGTGTCTCCGTCTCTGTGTCTCTGTCTCTGTCTCTGTGCCTCTGCCTCTGTGTCCCAGTCTCTGCTTCTCTGTCTCTGTGTCTCAGTCTCTGTGTCTATGTCTCTGTGTCTCTCTCCCTGTGTCACGGTCTCTGTATCTCCGTCTCTGTGTCTCCGTCTCTGTGTCTCTGTCTCTGAGGCTTTGCCTCTATGTCCCTGTCTCTGTATCTCTGTCTCTATGTCTCTGTCTCTGTGTCTCTGTCTCTGTGTCTCTGTCTCTGTGACTCTGTCTCTGTGTCTCTGTCTCTGTCTCTGTCTCTGTCTCTGTCTCTGTCTCTGTCTCTGTCTCTGTCTCTGTCGCTTTCTCTGTCTCTGTCTCTGTGTCCCAGTCTCTGCGTCTCTGTCTCTGTGGCTCACTCTCTGTGTCTATGTCTCTGTGTCTCTCTCCCTGTGTCGCGGTCTGCGTGCATCTTCCTCTGTGTCTCTGTCTCTGTCTCTGTCCCTGTCTCTGTCTCTGTCGCTGTCTCTGTCACTGTCTCTGTGTCTCTGTCTCTGTGTCTCTGTCTCTGTGTCTCTGTCTCGGTGTCTCTGTCTCTGTGTCTCTGTCTCTGTGTATCTGTCTCTGTGTCTATGTCTTTGAGTCTCTGCCTCTGTGTCTCTCTCTCTGTCTCTGTCTCTGTCTCTGTCGCTGTGCCTGTCACTGTCTCTGTGTCTCTGTCTCTGTGTCTCCGTCTCTGTGTCTCTGTCTCCGTCTTTGTGCCTCTGCCTCTGTGTCCCCGTCTCTGCGTCTCTGTCTCTGTGTCTCTGTCTCTGTGTCTCTGTCTCTGTGTCTATGTCTCTGTGTCTCTCTCCCTGTGTCACGGTCTCTGTGTGTCGGTCTCTGTGTCTCCGTCTCTCTGTCTCTGTCTATATGTCCCGGTCTCAGTGTCTCTGTCTCTGTCTCTGTGTCTCTGTCTCTGTGTCTCTGTCCCTGTGTCTCCGTCTCCGTGTCTCTGTCTCTGTCTCTGTCTCTATCTGTGTCTCTGTCTCCGTGTCTCTGTCTCTGAATCTCTGTCTCTGTGTCCCTGTCTCTGCGTCTCTGTCCCTGTGTCTCCGTCTCTGTGTCTCTGTCTCTGTCTCTGTGCCTCTGCCTCTGTGTCCCAGTCTCTGCGTCTCTGTCTCTGTGTTTCAGTCTCTGCGTCTATGTCTCTGTGTCTCGGTCTCGGTGTCTCCGTCTCTGAATCTCTATCTCTGTGACTCTGTCTCTGTGTCCCTGTCTCTGGGTCTCTGTCTCTCTGTCTCTGTCTCTATGTCTCTGTCTCTGTGAAACTGTCTCTGTGTTTCTGTCTATGTGTCTCTGTTCCTGTGTCTCCGTCTCTGTGTCTCTGTCTCTGTGCCTCTGTCTCTGTGTCTCTGTCTCTCTGTCTCTGTCTCTGTGTCTCTGTCTCTGTGTCTCTGTCTCTGTGTCTCTGTCTCTGTGTCTCTGTTTCTGTGTCTCTGTCTCTGTGTCTCTGTCTCTGTGTCTCTGTCTCTGTGTCTCTGTCTCTGTTTCTCTGTCTCTGTGTCTCTGTCTCTGTGCCTCTGTCTCTGTGTCTCTGTCTCTGTGTCTCTGTGTCTCTGTCTTTATGTCTCTGTGTCTCTGTCTCTGTGTCTCTGTCTCTGTGTCTCTGTCTCTGTGTCTCTGTTTCTGTGTCTCTGTCTCTGTGTCTCTGTCTCTGTGTCTCTGTCTCTGTGTCTCTGTGTCTCTGTCTCTGTTTCTCTGTCTCTGTGTCTCTGTCTCTGTGCCTCTGTCTCTGTGTCTCTGTCTCTGTGTCTCTGTGTCTCTGTCTTTATGTCTCTGTGTCTCTGTCTCTGTGTCTCTGTCTCTGTGTCTCTGTCTCTGTGTCTCTGTGTCTCTGTCTCTGTGTCTCTGTCTCTGTGTCTCTGTCTGTGTGTCTCTGTCTCTGAGTCTCTGTCTCTGTGTCCCTGTCTCTGTGTCTCTGTCCCTGTGTCTCCGTCTCTGTGACTCTGTCTCCGTCTCTGTGCCTCTGCCTCTGTGTCTCCGTCTCTGTGTTTCTGTCTCTGTGTCTCTGACTCTGTGCCTCTGTCTCCGTCTCAGTGTCTCTGTCTCTGTGTCTCTGTCTCTGTGTCCCTATCCCTGTGTCTCTGTCCCTGTGTCTCCGTCTCTGTGTCTCTGTCTCCGTCTCTGCGCCTCTGCCTCTGTGTCCCCGTCTCTGCGTCTCTGTCTCTGTGTCTCTGTCTCTGAGGCTTTGCCTCTATGTCCCTGTCTCTGTATCTCTGTCTCTATGTCTCTGTCTCTGTGTCTCTGTCTCTGTATCTCTGTCTCTGTGTCTCTGTCCCTGTGTCTCTGTCTCTGTGTCTCTGTCTCTGTCTCCGTCTCCGTGTCTCTGTCTCTGAGTCCCTGTCTCTGTGTCGCTGCCTCTGTGTCTCTGTCTCTGTGTCTGTGTTTCTGTGTCTCTGTCTGTATGTCTCTGTATCTCTGTCTCTGTGTCTCTGTCTCTGTGCCCCTGTCTCTACGTCTCTGTCCCTGTGTCTCTGTCTCTGTGTCTATGTCTCTTTGTCTCTGTCCCTGTGTCACAGACTCTGTTTCTCCGTCTCTGCGTCTCGTTTTCTGTGTCTCTGTCTCCGTGTCCCTGTATCTGTGTCTCTGTCTCTGTGTCTCTGCCTCTGTGTCTCTGTTTCTGTGTCTCTGTCTCTGTGTCTCTGCCTCTGTGTCTCTGTCTCTGTGTCTCTGTCTCTGTGTCTCTGGCTCTGTCTCTGTGTCTATGTCTCTGAGTCTCTGTCTCTGTGTCTCTGTCTCTGTCTCTGTCTCTGTCTCTGTCTCTGTCTCTGTCTCTGTCTCTGTCTCTGTCTCTGTCTCTGTCTCTGTCTCTGTCTCTGTCGCTTTCTCTGTCACTGTCTCTGTGCCTCTGTCTCTGTGTCTCCGTCTCTGTGTCTCACTCTCTGTGTCTATGTCTCTGTGTCTCTCTCCCTGTGTCGCGGTCTGCGTGCATCTTCCTCTGTGTCTCTGTCTCTGTCTCTGTCGCTGTCTCTGTCACTGTCTCTGTGTCTCTGTCTCTGTGTCTCCGTCTCTGCGTCTCTGTCTCTGTGTCTCTGTCTCTGTGTCTCTGTCTCTGTGTCTATGTCTCTGTGTCTCTCCCCCTGTGTCACGGTCTCTGTATCTCCGTCTCCGTGGCTCTGTCTCTGTCTCTGTGTCTCCGTCTCTGTGTCTCTGTCTCTGTCTCTGTGTCTCTGTCTCTGTGTCTCTGTCTCTGTGTCTCTGTCTCTGTGTCTCTGTCTCTGTGTCTCTGTCTCTGTGTCTCTGTCTCTGTGTCTATGTCTCTGTGTCTCTGTCTCTGTGTCTATGTCTCTGTGTCTCTCTCCCTGTGTCACGGTTTCTATGTCTCTGTCTCTGTGTCTCTGTCTCTGTGTCTCCGTCTCTGTGTCTCTGTCTCCGTCTCTGTGCCTCTGCCTCTGTGTCCCCGTCTCTGCGTCTCTGTCTCTGTGTCTCTGTCTCGGTGTCTCCGTCTCTGAATCTCTATCACTGTGACTCTGTCTCTGTGTCCCTGTCTCTGTGTCTCTGTCTCTATGTCTCTGTCTCTGTGAAACTGTCTCTGTGTTTCTGTCTTTGTGTCTCTGTTCCTGTGTCTCCGTCTCTGTGTCTCTGTCACTGTGTCCCTGTCTCTGTGTCTCTGTCTGTATGTCTCTGTCTCTGTGAAACTGTCTCTGTGTCTCTGCCTCTGTGTCCCCGTCTCTGCATCTCTGTCTCTGTGTCTCTGTATCTGTGTCCTGCCTCCGTGTCTCTGTCTCTGTGTCTCTGTCTCTGTGTCTCTGTCTCTGTGTCTATGTCTCTGTGTCTCTCTCCCTGTTTCCCGGTCTCTATGTCTCTGTCTCTGTGTCTCCGTCTCTGTGTCTCTGTTTCTGTCTCTGTCTCTGTCTCTGTCTCTGTCTCTGTCTCTGTGTCTCTGTCTCTGTGTCTCCGTATCTGTGTCTCCGCCCCTCTCTCTCTGTGTCCCTGTCTCTGTGTCCCTGTCTCCGTGTCTCTGTCTCTGTGTCTATTCCTCCGTGTCTCTACCTCCGTGTCTCTGTCTCTGTGTCTCTGTCTCTGTGTCTCTGTCTCTGTATCTCCGTCTCTGTGTCTCTGTTTCTGTCTCTGCGTCTCTGTCTCTGTGTCTCTGTCTCTGTGTCCCAGTCTCTGCGTCTCTGTCTCTGTGTCTCACCATCTGTGTCTATGTCTCTGTGTCTCTCTCCCTGTGTCTCGGTCTGTGTGCATCTTCCTCTGTGTCTCTGTCTCTGTCTCTGTCTCTGTCTCTGTCGCTGTCTCTGTCACTGTCTCTGTGTCTCTGTCTCTGTGTCTCCGTCTCTGTGTCTCTGTCTCCGTCTCTGTGCCTCTGCCTCTGTGTCCCCGTCTCTGCGTCTCTGTCTCTGTGTCTCTGTATCTGTGTCTCTGCCTCCGTGTCTCTGTCTCTGTGTCTCTGTCTCTGTGTCTCTGTGTCGGTTTCTCTGTCCCTGTCTCTGTGTCTCTGTCTCTGTGTCTATGTCTCTGAGTCTCTGTCTCTCTGTCTCTGTCTCTGTCTCTGTCTCTGTCGCTGTCTCTGTCACTGTCTCTGTGTCTCTGTCTCTATGTCTCCGTCTCTGTGTCTCTGTCTCCGTCTCTGTGCCTCTGCCTCTGTGTCTCTGTCTCTGTGTCTCTGTCTCTGTGTCTCTGCCTCTGTGTCTCTGTCTCTGTGTCTCTGTCTCTGTGTCTCTGTCTCTGTCTCTGTGTCTATGTCTCTGAGTCTCTGTCTCTGTGTATCTGTCTCTGTCTCTGTCTCTGTCTCTGTCTCTGTCTCTGTCTCTGTCTCTGTCTCTGTCTCTGTCCCTGTCGCTTTCTCTGTCACTGTCTCTGTGTCTCTGTCTCTGTGTCTCCGTCTCTGTGTCTCACTCTCTGTGTCTATGTCTCTGTGTCTCTCTCCCTGTGTCGCGGTCTGTGTGCATCTTCCTCTGTGTCTCTGTCTCTGTCTCTGTCTCTGTCTCTGTCTCTGTCTCTGTCTCTGTCTCTGTCTCTGTCTCTGTCTCTGTCGCTGTCTCTGTCACTGTCTCTGTGTCTCTGTCTCTGTGTCTCTGTCTCTGTGTCTCCGTCTCAGTGTCTCTGTCTCTGTCTCTGTGTCTCTGTCTCTGTGTCTCTGTCCCTGTGTCTCCGTCTCCGTGTCTCTGTCTCTGTCGCAGTCTCTATCTGTGTCTCTGTCTCCGTGTCTCTGTCTCTGAATCTCTGTCTCTGTGTCCCTGTCTCTGTGTCTCTGTCCCTGTGTCTCCGTCTCTGTGTCTCTGTCTCTGTCTCTGTGCCTCTGCCTCTGTGTCCCAGTCTCTGCGTCTCTGTCTCTGTGTTTCAGTCTCTGTGTCTATGTCTCTGTGTCTCTCTCCCTGTGTCACGGTCTCTGTATCTCCGTCTCCGTGGCTCTGTCTCTGTCTCTGTGTCTCCGTCTCTGTGTCTCTGTCTCTGTCTCTGTGTCTCTGTCTCTGTGTCTCTGTCTCTGTGTCTCTGTCTCTGTGTCTCTGTCTCTGTGTCTCTGTCTCTGTGTCTCTGTCTCTGTGTCTATGTCTCTGTGTCTCTCTCCCTGTGTCACGGTTTCTATGTCTCTGTCTCTGTGTCTCTGTGTCTCTGTGTCTCTGTGTCTCTGTCTCTGTGTCTCTGTCTCTGTGTCTCTGTCTCTGTGTCTCTGTCTCTGTGTCTCTGTCTCTGTGTCTCTGTCTCTGTGTCTCTGTCTCTGTGCCTCTGTCTCTGTGTCTCTGTCTCTGTGTCTCTGTGTCTCTGTCTTCATGTCTCTGTGTCTCTGTCTCTGTGTCTCTGTCTCTGTGTCTCTGTCTCTGTGTCTCTGTCTCTCTCACTGTGTCTCTGTCTCTGTGTCTCTGTCTCTGTGTCTCTGTCTGTATGACTCTGTCTCTGTGAAACTGTCTCTGTGTTTCTGTCTCTGTGTCTCTGTTCGTGTGCCTCCGTCTCTGTGTCTCTGTCTCTCTCACTGTGTCTCTGTCTCTGTGTCTCTGTCTCTGTGTCTCTGTCTCTGTGTCTCTGTCTCTGTGTCTCCGTCTCTGTGTCTCTGTCTCTCTCACTGTGACTCTGTCTCTGTGTCTCTGTCTCTGTGTCTCTGTCTGTATGTCCCTGTGTCTGTGAAACTGTCTCTGTGTGTCTGTCTCTGTGTCTCTGTTCCTGTGTCTCCGTCTCTGTGTCTCTGTCTCTGTCACTGTGTCTCTGTCTCTGTGTCTCTGTCTCTGTCTCTCTGTCTCTGTGTCTCTGTCTCTATCTGTGTCTCTGTCTCTGTGTCACTGTCTCTGAGTCTCTGTCTCTGTGTCTCAGTCTCTGCGTCTCTGTCTCTGTGTCTCTGTCTCTGTGTCTCTGTCTCTGTGACTCTGTCTCTGTGTCTCTGTCTCTGTGTCTATGTCTCTGAGTCTCTGTCTCTGTGTATCTGTCTCTGTCTCTGTCTCTGTCTCTGTCTCTGTCTCTGTCTCTGTCTCTGTCTCTGTCTCTGTCTCTGCCGCTTTCTCTGTCACTGTCTCTGTGTCCCAGTCTCTGCGTCTCTGTCTCTGTGTCTCACTCTCTGTGTCTATGTCTCTGTGTCTGTCGCCGTGTCTGTCACTGTCTCTGTGTCTCTGTCTCTGTGTCTCCGTCTCTGTGTCTCTGTCTCCGTCTCTGTGCCTCTGCCTCTGTGTCCCCGTCTCTGCGTCTCTGTCTCTGTGTCTCTGTCTCTGTGTCTATGTCTCTGTGTCTCTCTCCCTGTGTAACGGTCTCTGCGTCTCTGTCTCTGTGTCTCTGTCTCTGTGTCCCAGTCTCTGCGTCTCTGTCTCTGTGTCTCACTCTCTGTGTCTATGTCTCTGTGTCTCTCTCCCTGTGTCGCGGTCTGTGTGCATCTTCCTCTGTGTCTCTGTCTCTGTCTCTGTCTCTGTCTCTGTCGCTGTCTCTGTCACTGTCTCTGTGTCTCTGTCTCTGTGTCTCCGTCTCTGTGTCTCTGTCTCCGTCTCTGTGCCTCTGCCTCTGTGTCCCCGTCTCTGCGTCTCTGTCTCTGTGTCTCTGTCTCGGTGTCTCCGTCTCTGAATCTCTATCACTGTGACTCTGTCTCTGTGTCCCTGTCTCTGTGTCTCTGTCTCTATGTCTCTGTCTCTGTGAAACTGTCTCTGTGTTTCTGTCTTTGTGTCTCTGTTCCTGTGTCTCCGTCTCTGTGTCTCTGTCACTGTGTCCCTGTCTCTGTGTCTCTGTCTGTATGTCTCTGTCTCTGTGAAACTGTCTCTGTGTCTCTGCCTCTGTGTCCCCGTCTCTGCATCTCTGTCTCTGTGTCTCTGTATCTGTGTCCTGCCTCCGTGTCTCTGTCTCTGTGTCTCTGTCTCTGTGTCTCTGTCTCTGTGTCTATGTCTCTGTGTCTCTCTCCCTGTTTCCCGGTCTCTATATCTCTGTCTCTGTGTCTCCGTCTCTGTGTCTCTGTTTCTGTCTCTGTCTCTGTCTCTGTCTCTGTCTCTGTGTCTCTGTCTCTGTGTCTCCGTATCTGTGTCTCCGCCCCTCTCTCTCTGTGTCCCTGTCTCTGTGTCCCTGTCTCCGTGTCTCTGTCTCTGTGTCTATTCCTCCGTGTCTCTACCTCCGTGTCTCTGTCTCTGTGTCTCTGTCTCTGTGTCTCTGTCTCTGTATCTCCGTCTCTGTGTCTCTGTTTCTGTCTCTGCGTCTCTGTCTCTGTGTCTCTGTCTCTGTGTCCCAGTCTCTGCGTCTCTGTCTCTGTGTCTCACCATCTGTGTCTATGTCTCTGTGTCTCTCTCCCTGTGTCTCGGTCTGTGTGCATCTTCCTCTGTGTCTCTGTCTCTGTCTCTGTCTCTGTCTCTGTCGCTGTCTCTGTCACTGTCTCTGTGTCTCTGTCTCTGTGTCTCCGTCTCTGTGTCTCTGTCTCCGTCTCTGTGCCTCTGCCTCTGTGTCCCCGTCTCTGCGTCTCTGTCTCTGTGTCTCTGTATCTGTGTCTCTGCCTCCGTGTCTCTGTCTCTGTGTCTCTGTCTCTGTGTCTCTGTGTCGGTTTCTCTGTCCCTGTCTCTGTGTCTCTGTCTCTGTGTCTATGTCTCTGAGTCTCTGTCTCTCTGTCTCTGTCTCTGTCTCTGTCTCTGTCGCTGTCTCTGTCACTGTCTCTGTGTCTCTGTCTCTATGTCTCCGTCTCTGTGTCTCTGTCTCCGTCTCTGTGCCTCTGCCTCTGTGTCCCCGTCTCTGCGTCTCTGTCTCTGTGACTCTGTCTCTGTGTCTCTGTCTCTGTGTCTATGTCTCTGAGTCTCTGTCTCTGTGTATCTGTCTCTGTCTCTGTCTCTGTCTCTGTCTCTGTCTCTGTCTCTGTCTCTGTCTCTGTCTCTGTCTCTGTCTCTGCCGCTTTCTCTGTCACTGTCTCTGTGTCCCAGTCTCTGCGTCTCTGTCTCTGTGTCTCACTCTCTGTGTCTATGTCTCTGTGTCTGTCGCCGTGTCTGTCACTGTCTCTGTGTCTCTGTCTCTGTGTCTCCGTCTCTGTGTCTCTGTCTCCGTCTCTGTGCCTCTGCCTCTGTGTCCCCGTCTCTGCGTCTCTGTCTCTGTGTCTCTGTCTCTGTGTCTATGTCTCTGTGTCTCTCTCCCTGTGTAACGGTCTCTGCGTCTCTGTCTCTGTGTCTCTGTCTCTGTGTCTCTGTCTCTGTGTCCCAGTCTCTGCGTCTCTGTCTCTGTGTCTCACTCTCTGTGTCTATGTCTCTGTGTCTCTCTCCCTGTGTCGCGGTCTGTGTGCATCTTCCTCTGTGTCTCTGTCTCTGTCTCTGTCTCTGTCTCTGTCGCTGTCTCTGTCACTGTCTCTGTGTCTCTGTCTCTGTGTCTCCGTCTCTGTGTCTCTGTCTCCGTCTCTGTGCCTCTGCCTCTGTGTCCCCGTCTCTGCGTCTCTGTCTCTGTGTCTCTGTCTCGGTGTCTCCGTCTCTGAATCTCTATCACTGTGACTCTGTCTCTGTGTCCCTGTCTCTGTGTCTCTGTCTCTATGTCTCTGTCTCTGTGAAACTGTCTCTGTGTTTCTGTCTTTGTGTCTCTGTTCCTGTGTCTCCGTCTCTGTGTCTCTGTCACTGTGTCCCTGTCTCTGTGTCTCTGTCTGTATGTCTCTGTCTCTGTGAAACTGTCTCTGTGTCTCTGCCTCTGTGTCCCCGTCTCTGCATCTCTGTCTCTGTGTCTCTGTATCTGTGTCCTGCCTCCGTGTCTCTGTCTCTGTGTCTCTGTCTCTGTGTCTCTGTCTCTGTGTCTATGTCTCTGTGTCTCTCTCCCTGTTTCCCGGTCTCTATATCTCTGTCTCTGTGTCTCCGTCTCTGTGTCTCTGTTTCTGTCTCTGTCTCTGTCTCTGTCTCTGTCTCTGTGTCTCTGTCTCTGTGTCTCCGTATCTGTGTCTCCGCCCCTCTCTCTCTGTGTCCCTGTCTCTGTGTCCCTGTCTCCGTGTCTCTGTCTCTGTGTCTATTCCTCCGTGTCTCTACCTCCGTGTCTCTGTCTCTGTGTCTCTGTCTCTGTGTCTCTGTCTCTGTATCTCCGTCTCTGTGTCTCTGTTTCTGTCTCTGCGTCTCTGTCTCTGTGTCTCTGTCTCTGTGTCCCAGTCTCTGCGTCTCTGTCTCTGTGTCTCACCATCTGTGTCTATGTCTCTGTGTCTCTCTCCCTGTGTCTCGGTCTGTGTGCATCTTCCTCTGTGTCTCTGTCTCTGTCTCTGTCTCTGTCTCTGTCGCTGTCTCTGTCACTGTCTCTGTGTCTCTGTCTCTGTGTCTCCGTCTCTGTGTCTCTGTCTCCGTCTCTGTGCCTCTGCCTCTGTGTCCCCGTCTCTGCGTCTCTGTCTCTGTGTCTCTGTATCTGTGTCTCTGCCTCCGTGTCTCTGTCTCTGTGTCTCTGTCTCTGTGTCTCTGTGTCGGTTTCTCTGTCCCTGTCTCTGTGTCTCTGTCTCTGTGTCTATGTCTCTGAGTCTCTGTCTCTCTGTCTCTGTCTCTGTCTCTGTCTCTGTCGCTGTCTCTGTCACTGTCTCTGTGTCTCTGTCTCTATGTCTCCGTCTCTGTGTCTCTGTCTCCGTCTCTGTGCCTCTGCCTCTGTGTCCCCGTCTCTGCGTCTCTGTCTCTGTGTCTCTGTCTCTGTGTCTATGCCTCTCTGTCTCTCTCCCTGTGTCACGGTCTCTGTGTCTCGGTCTCTGTCTATATATCCCGGTCTCAGTGTCTCTGTCTCTGTCTCTGTGTCTCTGTCCCTGTGTCTCCGTCTCTGTGTCTCTGTCTCTGTCTCTGTCTCTATCTGTGTCTCTGTCTCCGTGTCTCTGTCTCTGAGTCTCTGTCTCTGTGTCCCTGTCTCTGTGTCTCTGTCCCTGTGTCTCCGTCTCTGTGTCTCTGTCTCTGTCTCTGTACCTCTGCCTCTGTGTCCCAGTCTCTGCGTCTCTGTCTCTGTGTCTCAGTCTCTGTGTCTATGTCTCTGTGTCTCTCTCCCTGTGTCACGGTCTCTGTATCTCCGTCTCTGTGGCTCTGTCTCTGTGTCTCTGTCTCGGTGTCTCCGTCTCTGAATCTCTATCACTGTGACTCTGTCTCTGTGTCCCTGTCTCTGTGTCTCTGTCTCTGTGTCTCTGTCTCTATGTCTCTGTCTCTGTGAAACTGTCTCTGTGTTTCTGTCTTTGTGTCTCTGTTCCTGTGTCTCTGTCTCTGTGTCTCTGTCTCTCTGTCTCTGTCTCTGTGTCTCTGTCTCTGTGTGTCTGTCCCTGTGTCTCTGTCTCTGTGTCTCTGTCTCTGTGTCTCTGTCTCTGTGTCTCTGTCTCTGTGTCTCTGTCTCTGTGTCTCTGTCTCTGTGTCTCTGTCTCTGTGTCTGTGTTTCTGTGTCTCTGTCTGTATGTCTCTGTATCTCTGTCTCTGTGTCTCTGTCTCTGTGCCCCTGTCTCTACGTCTCTGTCCCTGTGTCTCTGTCTCTGTGTCTCTGTCTCTGTGTCCCTGTCTCTGTATCTCTGTCTCTGTGTCTCCGTCTCTGTGTCTCTGTCTCTGTGTCTCTGCCTATTTGTCTCTGTCTCTATGTCTCTGTCTCTGTCTCTGTTTCTCTTTCTCTGTGGCTGTGTGTCTCTGCCTCTGTGTCTCTGTATCTCTGTCTCTTTGTATCTGTCTCTGTGTCTCTGCCTCTGTGTCTCCGTCTCTGTGTTTCTGTCTCTGTGTCTCTGTATCTGTGTCTCTGCCTCTGCGTCTCTGTCTCTGTGTCTCTGTCCCTGTGTCACAGTCTCTGTGTCTCCGTCTCTGCGTCTCGGTCTCTGTGTCTCTGTCTCCGTGTCTCTGTCTCTGTGTCTCTGTCTCTGTGTCTCTGTCTCTGTGTCTCTGTCTCTGTGTCTCTGTATCTGTGTCTCTGCCTCTGCGTCTCTGTCTCTGTGTCTCCGTCTCTGTGTCTCTGTCTCTGTGTCTCTGTCCCTGTGTCACAGACTCTGTTTCTCCGTCTCTGCGTTTCGTTTTCTGTGTCTCTGTCTCCGTGTCTCTGTATCTGTGTCTCTGTCTCTGTGTCTCTGCCTCTGTGTCTCTGTCTCTGTGTCTCTGTCTCTGTGTCTCTGCCTCTGTGCTCTGTCTCTGTGTCTCTGTCTCTGTGTCTCTGTCTCTGTCTCTGTGTCTATGTCTCTGAGTCTCTGTCTCTGTGTATCTGTCTCTGTCTCTGTCTCTGTCTCTGTCTCTGTCTCTGTCTCTGTCTCTGTCTCTGTCTCTGTCTCTGTCTCTGTCTCTGTCTCTGTCTCTGTCGCTTTCTCTGTCACTGTCTCTGTGTCTCTGTCTCTGTGTCTCCGTCTCTGTGTCTCACTCTCTGTGTCTATGTCTCTGTGTCTCTCTCCCTGTGTCGCGGTCTGTGTGCATCTTCCTCTGTGTCTCTGTCTCTGTCGCTGTCTCTGTCACTGTCTCTGTGTCTCTGTCTCTGTGTCTCTGTCTCTGTGTCTCTGTCTCTGTGTCTCTGTCTCTGTGACTCTGTCTCTGTGTCTCTGTCTCTGTGTCTCTGTCTCTGTGTCTCTGTCTCTGTGTCTCTGTCTCTGTGTCTCTGTGTCTATGTCTCTTTGTCTCTGTCCCTGTGTCACAGACTCTGTGTCTCCGTCTCTGCGTTTCGTTTTCTGTGTCTCTGTCTCCGTGTCTCTGTATCTGTATCTCTGTCTCTGTGTCTCTGCCTCTGTGTCTCTGTCTCTGTGTCTCTGTCTCTGTGTCTCTGCCTCTGTGTCTCTGTCTCTGTGTCTCTGTCTCTGTGTCTCTGTCTCTGTCTCTGTGTCTATGTCTCTGAGTCTCTGTCTCTGTGTATCTGTCTCTGTCTCTGTCTCTGTCTCTGTCTCTGTCTCTGTCTCTGTCTCTGTCTCTGTCTCTGTCTCTGTCCCTGTCGCTTTCTCTGTCACTGTCTCTGTGTCTCTGTCTCTGTGTCTCCGTCTCTGTGTCTCACTCTCTGTGTCTATGTCTCTGTGTCTCTCTCCCTGTGTCGCGGTCTGTGTGCATCTTCCTCTGTGTCTCTGTCTCTGTCTCTGTCTCTGTCTCTGTCTCTGTCTCTGTCTCTGTCTCTGTCTCTGTCGCTGTCTCTGTCACTGTCTCTGTGTCTCTGTCTCTGTGTCTCTGTCTCTGTGTCTCCGTCTCAGTGTCTCTGTCTCTGTCTCTGTGTCTCTGTCTCTGTGTCTCTGTCCCTGTGTCTCCGTCTCCGTGTCTCTGTCTCTGTCGCAGTCTCTATCTGTGACTCTGTCTCCGTGTCTCTGTCTCTGAATCTCTGTCTCTGTGTCCCTGTCTCTGTGTCTCTGTCCCTGTGTCTCCGTCTCTGTGTCTCTGTCTCTGTCTCTGTGCCTCTGCCTCTGTGTCCCAGTCTCTGCGTCTCTGTCTCTGTGTTTCAGTCTCTGTGTCTATGTCTCTGTGTCTCTCTCCCTGTGTCACGGTCTCTGTATCTCCGTCTCCGTGGCTCTGTCTCTGTCTCTGTGTCTCCGTCTCTGTGTCTCTGTCTCTGTCTCTGTGTCTCTGTCTCTGTGTCTCCGTCTCTGTGTCTCTGTCTCTGGGTCTCTGTCTCTGTGTCTCTATCTCTGTGTCTCTGTCTCTGTGTCTCTGTCTCTGTGTCTATGTCTCTGTGTCTCTCTCCCTGTGTCACGGTTTCTATGTCTCTGTCTCTGTGTCTCTGTCTCTGTGTCTCTGTCTCTGTGTCCCTGTCTCTGTATCTCTGTCTCTGTGTCTCCGTCTCTGTGTCTCTGTCTCTGTGTCTCTGTCTCTGTGCCTCTGGCTCGTTGTCTCCGTCTCTGAATCTCTATCTCTGTGACTCTGTCTCTGTGTCCGTATCTCTGTGTCTCTACCTCTGTGTCTCTGTCACTATGTCTCTGTCTCTATGAAACTGTCTCTGTGTCTCTGTCTCTGTGCCTTTGTCTCTGTGTCTCTGTCTCCGTCTCTGTGCCTCTGCCTCTGTGTCCCCGTCTCTGCGTCTCTGTCTCTGTGTCTCTGTATCTGTGTCTCTGCCTCCGTGTCTCTGTCTCTGTGTCCCTCTCTCTGTGTCTTTGTCTCTGTGTCTCTGTCTCTGTGCCTCTGTCTCTGTGTCTCTGTCTCTGTGTCTCTGTCTCTGTGTCTCTGCCTCCGTGTCTCTGTCTCTGTGTCTCTGTCTCTGTGTCTCTGTCTCGGTGTCTCTGTCTCTGTCTCTGTGTCTCTGTCTCTGTGTCTATGTCTCTGAGTCTCTGTCTCTCTGTCTCTGTCTCTGTCTCTGTCTCTGTCGCTGTCTCTGTCACTGTCTCTGTGTCTCTGTGTCCCTGTCTCTGTGTCTCTGCCTCCGTGTCTCTGTCTCTGTGTCTCTGTCTCTGTGTCTCTGTCTCGGTGTCTCTGTCTCTGTCTCTGTGTCTCTGTCTCTGTGCCTCTGTCTCTGTGCCTCTGCCTCTGTGTCCCAGTCTCTGCGTCTCTGTCTCTGTGTTTCAGTCTCTGTGTCTCTGTCTCTGTGTCTGTGTTTCTGTGTCTCTGTCTGTATGTCTCTGTATCTCTGTCTCTGTGTCTCTGTCTCTGTGCTCCTGTCTCTACGTCTCTGTCCCTGTGTCTCTGTCTCTGTGTCTATGTCTCTTTGTCTCTGTCCCTGTGTCACAGACTCTGTTTCTCGGTCTCTGCGTCTCGTTTTCTGTGTCTCTGTCTCCGTGTCCCTGTATCTGTGTCTCTGTCTCTGTGTCTCTGTCTCTGTGTCTCTGTCTCTGTGTCTCTGTCTCTGTGTCTCTGTCTCTGTGTCTCTGTCTCTGTGTCTCTGTCTCTGTGCCTCTGTCTCTGTGTCTCTGTCTCTGTGTCTCTGTCTCTGTGTCTCTGCCTCCGTGTCTCTGTCTCTGTGTCTCTGTCTCTGTGTCTCTTTCTCGGTGTCTCTGTCTCTGTCTCTGTGTCTCTGTCTCTGTGTCTATGTCTCTGAGTCTCTGTCTCTCTGTCTCTGTCTCTGTCTCTGTCTCTGTCGCTGTCTCTGTCACTGTCTCTGTGTCTCTGTGTCTCTGTCTCTGTGTCTCCGTCTCTGTGCCTCTGCCTCTGTGTCCCCGTCTCTGCGTCTCTGTCTCTGCGTCTCTGTCTCTGTGTCTATGTCTCTCTGTCTCTCTCCCTGTGTCACGGTCTCTGTGTTTCGGTCTCTGTCTATATATCCCGGTCTCAGTGTCTCTGTATCTGTGTCTCTGTCTCTGTGTCTCTGCCTCTGTGTCTCTGTCTCTGTGTCTCTGTCTCTGTGTCTCTGCCTCTGTGTCTCTATCTCTGTGTCTCTGTCTCTGTGTCTCTGTCTCTGTCTCTGTGTCTATGTCTCTGAGTCTCTGTCTCTGTGTATCTGTCTCTGTCTCTGTCTCTGTCTCTGTCTCTGTCTCTTTCTCTGTCTCTGTCTCTGTCTCTGTCTCTGTCTCCGTCTCTGTCTCTGTCTCTGTCGCTTTCTCTGTCACTGTCTCTGTGTCTCTGTCTCTGTGTCTCCGTCTCTGTGTCTCACTCTCTGTGTCTATGTCTCTGTGTCTCTCTCCCTGTGTCGCGGTCTGTGTGCATCTTCCTCTGTGTCTCTGTCTCTGTCTCTGTCTCTGTCTCTGTCTCTGTCTCTGTCTCTGTCTCTGTCGCTGTCTCTGTCACTGTCTCTGTGTCTCTGTCTCTGTCTCTGTGTCTCTGTCTCTGTGTCTCTGTCTCTGTGTCTCTGTCTCTGTGACTCTGTCTCTGTGTCTCTGTCTCTGTGTCTATGTCTCTGAGTCTCTGTCTCTGTGTATCTGTCTCTGTCTCTGTCTCTGTCTCTGTCTCTGTCTCTGTCTCTGTCTCTGTCGCTTTCTCTGTCTCTGTCTCTGTGTCCCAGTCTCTGCGTCTCTGTCTCTGTGTCTCACTCTCTGTGTCTATGTCTCTGTGTCTCTCTCCCTGTGTCGCGGTCTGTGTGCATCTTCCTCTGTGTCTCTGTCTCTGTCTCTGTCTCTGTCTCTGTCGCTGTCTCTGTCACTGTCTCTGTGTCCCTGTATCTGTGTCTCTGTCTCTGTGTCTCCGTCTGTGTCTCTGTCTCCGTCTCTGTGCCTCTGCCTCTGTGTCCCCGTCTCTGCGACTCTGTCTCTGTGTCTCTGTATCTGTGTCTCTGCCTCCGTGTCTCTGTCTCTGTGTCGCTGTCTCTGTGTCTTTGTCTCTGTGTCTCTGTCTCTGTGCCTCTGTCTCTGTGTCTCTGTCTCTGTGTCTCTGTCTCTGTGTCTCTGCCTCCGTGTCTCTGTCTCTGTGTCTCTGTCTCTGTGTCTCTGTCTCGGTGTCTCTGTCTCTGTCTCTGTGTCTCTGTCTCTGTGTCTATGTCTCTGAGTCTCTGTCTCTCTGTCTCTGTCTCTGACTCTGTCGCTGTCTCTGTCACTGTCTCTGTGTCTCTGTCTCTGTGTCTCCGTCTCTGTGTCTCTGTCTCCGTCTCTGTGCCTCTGCCTCTGTGTCCCCGTCTCTGCGTCTCTGTCTCTGCGTCTCTGTCTCTGTGTCTATGTCTCTCTGTCTCTCTCCCTGTGTCACGGTCTCTGTGTCTCGGTCTCTGTCTATATATCCCGGTCTCAGTGTCTCTGTCTCTGTCTCTGTGTCTCTGTCTCTGTGTCTCTGTCCCTGTGTCTCCGTCTCTGTGTCTCTGTCTCTGTCTCTGTCTCTATCTGTGTCTCTGTCTCCGTGTCTCTGTCTCTGAGTCTCTGTCTCTGTATCCCTGTCTCTGTGTCTCTGTCCCTGTGTCTCCGTCTCTGTGTCTCTGTCTCTGTCTCTGTGCCTCTGCCTCTGTGTCCCAGTCTCTGCTTCTCTGTCTCTGTGTCTCAGTCTCTGTGTCTATGTCTCTGTGTCTCTCTCCCTGTGTCACGGTCTCTGTATCTCCGTCTCTGTGTCTCCGTCTCTGTGTCTCTGTCTCTGAGGCTTTGCCTCTATGTCCCTGTCTCTGTATCTCTGTCTCTATGTCTCTGTCTCTGTGTCTCTGTCTCTGTATCTCTGTCTCTGTGTCTCTGTCCCTGTGTCTCTGTCTCTGTGTCTCTGTCTCTGTCTCTGTCTCCGTGTCTCTGTCTCTGAGTCGTTGTCTCTATGTCCCTGTCTCTGTGTCTCTGCCTCTGTGTCTCTGTCTCTGTGTCTGTGTTTCTGTGTCTCTGTCTGTATGTCTCTGTATCTCTGTCTCTGTGTCTCTGTCTCTGTGCCCCTGTCTCTACGTCTCTGTCCCTGTGTCTCTGTCTCGGTGTCTATGTATCTTTGTCTCTGTCCCTGTGTCACAGACTCTGTTTCTCCGTCTCTGCGTCTCGTTTTCTGTGTCTCTGTCTCCGTGTCCCTGTATCTGTGTCTCTGTCTCTGTGTCTCGGTCTCTGTGTCTCTGTCTCTGTGTCTCTGTCTCTGTCTCTGTGTCTCTGTCTCTGTGTCTCGGTCTCTGTGTCTCTGTCTGTGTGTCTCTGTCTCTGTCTCTGTGTCTCTGTCTCTGTCTCTGTGTCTCTGTCTCTGTATCTCTGTCTCTGTGTCCCTGTCTCTGTGTCTCTGTCTCTGTGTCTCTGTCTCTGTGTCCCAGTCTCTGTATCTCTGTCTCTGTGTCTCCGTCTCTGTGTCGCTGTCTCTGTGTCTCTGTCTCTGTGTCTCTGTATCTGTGTCTCTGTCTCTGTGTCTCTGTCTCTGTGTCTCTGTCTCTGTGTCTCTGTGTCTATGTCTCTTTGTCTCTGTCCCTGTGTCACAGACTCTGTGTCTCCGTCTCTGCGTTTCGTTTTCTGTGTCTCTGTCTCCGTGTGTCTGTATCTGTGTCTCTGTCTCTGTGTCTTTGCCTCTGTGTCTCTGTCTCTGTGTCTCTGTCTCTGTCGCTTTCTCTGTCACTGTCTCTGTGTCTCTGTCTCTGTGTCTCCGTCTCTGTGTCTCACTCTCTGTGTCTATGTCTCTGTGCCTCTCTCCCTGTGTCGCGGTCTGTGTGCATCTTCCTCTGTGTCTCTGTCTCTGTCTCTGTCTCTGTCTCTGTCTCTGTCTCTGTCTCTGTCGCTGTCTCTGTCACTGTCTCTGTGTCTCTGTCTCTGTGTCTCTGTCTCTGTGTCTCTGTCTCTGTGTCTCTGTCTCTGTGACTCTGTCTCTGTGTCTCTGTCTCTGTGTCTATGTCTCTGAGTCTCTGTCTCTGTGTATCTGTCTCTGTCTCTGTCTCTGTCTCTGTCTCTGTCTCTGTCTCTGTCTCTGTCTCTGTCTCTGTCGCTTTCTCTGTCTCTGTCTCTGTGTCCCAGTCTCTGCGTCTCTGTCTCTGTGTCTCACTCTCTGTGTCTATGTCTCTGTGTCTCTCTCCCTGTGTCGCGGTCTGCGTGCATCTTCCTCTGTGTCTCTGTCTCTGTCTCTGTCCCTGTCTCTGTCTCTGTCGCTGTCTCTGTCACTGTCTCTGTGTCTCTGTCTCTGTGTCTCTGTCTCTGTGTCTCTGTCTCGGTGTCTCTGTCTCTGTGTCTCTGTCTCTGTGTATCTGTCTCTGTGTCTATGTCTTTGAGTCTCTGCCTCTGTGTCTCTCTCTCTGTCTCTGTCTCTGTCTCTGTCGCTGTGCCTGTCACTGTCTCTGTGTCTCTGTCTCTGTGTCTCCGTCTCTGTGTCTCTGTCTCCGTCTTTGTGCCTCTGCCTCTGTGTCCCCGTCTCTGCGTCTCTGTCTCTGTGTCTCTGTCTCTGTGTCTCTGTCTCTGTGTCTCTGTCTCTGTGACTCTGTCTCTGTGTCTCTGTCTCTGTGTCCCAGTCTCTGCGTCTCTGTCTCTGTGTCTCACTCTCTGTGTCTATGTCTCTGTGTCTCTCTCCCTGTGTCGCGGTCTGCGTGCATCTTCCTCTGTGTCTCTGTCTCTGTCTCTGTCCCTGTCTCTGTCTCTGTCGCTGTCTCTGTCACTGTCTCTGTGTCTCTGTCTCTGTGTCTCTGTCTCTGTGTCTCTGTCTCGGTGTCTCTGTCTCTGTGTCTCTGTCTCTGTGTATCTGTCTCTGTGTCTATGTCTTTGAGTCTCTGCCTCTGTGTCTCTCTCTCTGTCTCTGTCTCTGTCTCTGTCGCTGTGCCTGTCACTGTCTCTGTGTCTCTGTCTCTGTGTCTCCGTCTCTGTGTCTCTGTCTCCGTCTTTGTGCCTCTGCCTCTGTGTCCCCGTCTCTGCGTCTCTGTCTCTGTGTCTCTGTCTCTGTGTCTCTGTCTCTGTGTCTCTGTCTCTGTGACTCTGTCTCTGTGTCTCTGTCTCTGTGTCTATGTCTCTGAGTCTCTGTCTCTGTGTATCTGTCTCTGTCTCTGTCTCTGTCTCTGTCTCTGTCTCTGTCTCTGTCGCTTTCTCTGTCTCTGTCTCTGTGTCCCAGTCTCTGCGTCTCTGTCTCTGTGTCTCACTCTCTGTGTCTATGTCTCTGTGTCTCTCTCCCTGTGTCGCGGTCTGTGTGCATCTTCCTCTGTGTCTCTGTCTCTGTCTCTGTCTCTGTCTCTGTCGCTGTCTCTGTCACTGTCTCTGTGTCCCTGTATCTGTGTCTCTGTCTCTGTGTCTCCGTCTGTGTCTCTGTCTCCGTCTCTGTGCCTCTGCCTCTGTGTCCCCGTCTCTGCGACTCTGTCTCTGTGTCTCTGTATCTGTGTCTCTGCCTCCGTGTCTCTGTCTCTGTGTCCCTGTCTCTGTGTCTTTGTCTCTGTGTCTCTGTCTCTGTGCCTCTGTCTCTGTGTCTCTGTCTCTGTGTCTCTGTCTCTGTGTCTCTGCCTCCGTGTCTCTGTCTCTGTGTCTCTGTCTCTGTGTCTCTGTCTCGGTGTCTCTGTCTCTGTCTCTGTGTCTCTGTCTCTGTGTCTATGTCTCTGAGTCTCTGTCTCTCTGTCTCTGTCTCTGACTCTGTCGCTGTCTCTGTCACTGTCTCTGTGTCTCTGTCTCTGTGTCTCCGTCTCTGTGTCTCTGTCTCCGTCTCTGTGCCTCTGCCTCTGTGTCCCCGTCTCTGCGTCTCTGTCTCTGCGTCTCTGTCTCTGTGTCTATGTCTCTCTGTCTCTCTCCCTGTGTCACGGTCTCTGTGTCTCGGTCTCTGTCTATATATCCCGGTCTCAGTGTCTCTGTCTCTGTCTCTGTGTCTCTGTCTCTGTGTCTCTGTCCCTGTGTCTCCGTCTCTGTGTCTCTGTCTCTGTCTCTGTCTCTATCTGTGTCTCTGTCTCCGTGTCTCTGTCTCTGAGTCTCTGTCTCTGTATCCCTGTCTCTGTGTCTCTGTCCCTGTGTCTCCGTCTCTGTGTCTCTGTCTCTGTCTCTGTGCCTCTGCCTCTGTGTCCCAGTCTCTGCTTCTCTGTCTCTGTGTCTCAGTCTCTGTGTCTATGTCTCTGTGTCTCTCTCCCTGTGTCACGGTCTCTGTATCTCCGTCTCTGTGTCTCCGTCTCTGTGTCTCTGTCTCTGAGGCTTTGCCTCTATGTCCGTGTCTCTGTATCTCTGTCTCTATGTCTCTGTCTCTGTGTCTCTGTCTCTGTATCTCTGTCTCTGTGTCTCTGTCCCTGTGTCTCTGTCTCTGTGTCTCTGTCTCTGTCTCTGTCTCCGTGTCTCTGTCTCTGAGTCGTTGTCTCTATGTCCCTGTCTCTGTGTCTCTGCCTCTGTGTCTCTGTCTCTGTGTCTGTGTTTCTGTGTCTCTGTCTGTATGTCTCTGTATCTCTGTCTCTGTGTCTCTGTCTCTGTGCCCCTGTCTCTACGTCTCTGTCCCTGTGTCACTGTCTCGGTGTCTATGTATCTTTGTCTCTGTCCCTGTGTCACAGACTCTGTTTCTCCGTCTCTGCGTCTCGTTTTCTGTGTCTCTGTCTCCGTGTCCCTGTATCTGTGTCTCTGTCTCTGTGTCTCGGTCTCTGTGTCTCTGTCTCTGTGTCTCTGTCTCTGTCTCTGTGTCTCTGTCTCTGTGTCTCTGTATCTGTGTCTCTGTCTCTGTGTCTCTGTCTCTGTGTCTCTGTCTCTGTGTCTCTGTGTCTATGTCTCTTTGTCTCTGTCCCTGTGTCACAGACTCTGTGTCTCCGTCTCTGCGTTTCGTTTTCTGTGTCTCTGTCTCCGTGTGTCTGTATCTGTGTCTCTGTCTCTGTGTCTTTGCCTCTGTGTCTCTGTCTCTGTGTCTCTGTCTCTGTCGCTTTCTCTGTCACTGTCTCTGTGTCTCTGTCTCTGTGTCTCCGCGTCTGTGTCTCACTCTCTGTGTCTATGTCTCTGTGTCTCTCTCCCTGTGTCGCGGTCTGTGTGCATCTTCCTCTGTGTCTCTGTCTCTGTCTCTGTCTCTGTCTCTGTCTCTGTCTCTGTCTCTGTCGCTGTCTCTGTCACTGTCTCTGTGTCTCTGTCTCTGTGTCTCTGTCTCTGTGTCTCTGTCTCTGTGTCTCTGTCTCTGTGACTCTGTCTCTGTGTCTCTGTCTCTGTGTCTATGTCTCTGAGTCTCTGTCTCTGTGTATCTGTCTCTGTCTCTGTCTCTGTCTCTGTCTCTGTCTCTCTCTCTGTCTCTGTCTCTGTCGCTTTCTCTGTCTCTGTCTCTGTGTCCCAGTCTCTGCGTCTCTGTCTCTGTGTCTCACTCTCTGTGTCTATGTCTCTGTGTCTCTCTCCCTGTGTCGCGGTCTGCGTGCATCTTCCTCTGTGTCTCTGTCTCTGTCTCTGTCGCTGTCTCTGTCACTGTCTCTGTGTCTCTGTCTCTGTGTCTCTGTCTCTGTGTCTCTGTCTCTGTGTCTCTGTCTCTGTGTCTCTGTCTCGGTGTCTCTGTCTCTGTGTCTCTGTCTCTGTGTATCTGTCTCTGTGTCTATGTCTTTGAGTCTCTGCCTCTGTGTCTCTCTCTCTGTCTCTGTCTCTGTCTCTGTCGCTGTGCCTGTCACTGTCTCTGTGTCTCTGTCTCTGTGTCTCCGTCTCTGTGTCTCTGTCTCCGTCTTTGTGCCTCTGCCTCTGTGTCCCCGTCTCTGCGTCTCTGTCTCTGTGTCTCTGTCTCTGTGTCTCTGTCTCTGTGTCTCTGTCTCTGTGACTCTGTCTCTGTGTCTCTGTCTCTGTGTCTATGTCTCTGAGTCTCTGTCTCTGTGTATCTGTCTCTGTCTCTGTCTCTGTCTCTGTCTCTGTCTCTGTCTCTGTCTCTGTCGCTTTCTCTGTCTCTGTCTCTGTGTCCCAGTCTCTGCGTCTCTGTCTCTGTGTCTCACTCTCTGTGTCTATGTCTCTGTGTCTCTCTCCCTGTGTCGCGGTCTGTGTGCATCTTCCTCTGTGTCTCTGTCTCTGTCTCTGTCTCTGTCTCTGTCGCTGTCTCTGTCACTGTCTCTGTGTCCCTGTATCTGTGTCTCTGTCTCTGTGTCTCCGTCTGTGTCTCTGTCTCCGTCTCTGTGCCTCTGCCTCTGTGTCCCCGTCTCTGCGACCCTGTCTCTGTGTCTCTGTATCTGTGTCTCTGCCTCCGTGTCTCTGTCTCTGTGTCCCTGTCTCTGTGTCTTTGTCTCTGTGTCTCTGTCTCTGTGCCTCTGTCTCTGTGTCTCTGTCTCTGTGTCTCTGTCTCTGTGTCTCTGCCTCCGTGTCTCTGTCTCTGTGTCTCTGTCTCTGTGTCTCTGTCTCGGTGTCTCTGTCTCTGTCTCTGTGTCTCTGTCTCTGTGTCTATGTCTCTGAGTCTCTGTCTCTCTGTCTCTGTCTCTGACTCTGTCGCTGTCTCTGTCACTGTCTCTGTGTCTCTGTCTCTGTGTCTCCGTCTCTGTGTCTCTGTCTCCGTCTCTGTGCCTCTGCCTCTGTGTCCCCGTCTCTGCGTCTCTGTCTCTGCGTCTCTGTCTCTGTGTCTATGTCTCTCTGTCTCTCTCCCTGTGTCACGGTCTCTGTGTCTCGGTCTCTGTCTATATATCCCGGTCTCAGTGTCTCTGTCTCTGTCTCTGTGTCTCTGTCTCTGTGTCTCTGTCCCTGTGTCTCCGTCTCTGTGTCTCTGTCTCTGTCTCTGTCTCTATCTGTGTCTCTGTCTCCGTGTCTCTGTCTCTGAGTCTCTGTCTCTGTATCCCTGTCTCTGTGTCTCTGTCCCTGTGTCTCCGTCTCTGTGTCTCTGTCTCTGTCTCTGTGCCTCTGCCTCTGTGTCCCAGTCTCTGCTTCTCTGTCTCTGTGTCTCAGTCTCTGTGTCTATGTCTCTGTGTCTCTCTCCCTGTGTCACGGTCTCTGTATCTCCGTCTCTGTGTCTCCGTCTCTGTGTCTCTGTCTCTGAGGCTTTGCCTCTATGTCCCTGTCTCTGTATCTCTGTCTCTATGTCTCTGTCTCTGTGTCTCTGTCTCTGTGTCTCTGTCTCTGTGACTCTGTCTCTGTGTCTCTGTCTCTGTCTCTGTCTCTGTCTCTGTCTCTGTCTCTGTCTCTGTCTCTGTCTCTGTCGCTTTCTCTGTCTCTGTCTCTGTGTCCCAGTCTCTGCGTCTCTGTCTCTGTGTCTCACTCTCTGTGTCTATGTCTCTGTGTCTCTCTCCCTGTGTCGCGGTCTGCGTGCATCTTCCTCTGTGTCTCTGTCTCTGTCTCTGTCCCTGTCTCTGTCTCTGTCGCTGTCTCTGTCACTGTCTCTGTGTCTCTGTCTCTGTGTCTCTGTCTCTGTGTCTCTGTCTCGGTGTCTCTGTCTCTGTGTCTCTGTCTCTGTGTATCTGTCTCTGTGTCTATGTCTTTGAGTCTCTGCCTCTGTGTCTCTCTCTCTGTCTCTGTCTCTGTCTCTGTCGCTGTGCCTGTCACTGTCTCTGTGTCTCTGTCTCTGTGTCTCCGTCTCTGTGTCTCTGTCTCCGTCTTTGTGCCTCTGCCTCTGTGTCCCCGTCTCTGCGTCTCTGTCTCTGTGTCTCTGTCTCTGTGTCTCTGTCTCTGTGTCTATGTCTCTGTGTCTCTCTCCCTGTGTCACGGTCTCTGTGTGTCGGTCTCTGTGTCTCCGTCTCTCTGTCTCTGTCTATATGTCCCGGTCTCAGTGTCTCTGTCTCTGTCTCTGTGTCTCTGTCTCTGTGTCTCTGTCCCTGTGTCTCCGTCTCCGTGTCTCTGTCTCTGTCTCTGTCTCTATCTGTGTCTCTGTCTCCGTGTCTCTGTCTCTGAATCTCTGTCTCTGTGTCCCTGTCTCTGCGTCTCTGTCCCTGTGTCTCCGTCTCTGTGTCTCTGTCTCTGTCTCTGTGCCTCTGCCTCTGTGTCCCAGTCTCTGCGTCTCTGTCTCTGTGTTTCAGTCTCTGCGTCTATGTCTCTGTGTCTCGGTCTCGGTGTCTCCGTCTCTGAATCTCTATCTCTGTGACTCTGTCTCTGTGTCCCTGTCTCTGGGTCTCTGTCTCTCTGTCTCTGTCTCTATGTCTCTGTCTCTGTGAAACTGTCTCTGTGTTTCTGTCTATGTGTCTCTGTTCCTGTGTCTCCGTCTCTGTGTCTCTGTCTCTGTGCCTCTGTCTCTGTGTCTCTGTCTCTCTGTCTCTGTCTCTGTGTCTCTGTCTCTGTGTCTCTGTCTCTGTGTCTCTGTCTCTGTGTCTCTGTTTCTGTGTCTCTGTCTCTGTGTCTCTGTCTCTGTGTCTCTGTCTCTGTGTCTCTGTCTCTGTTTCTCTGTCTCTGTGTCTCTGTCTCTGTGCCTCTGTCTCTGTGTCTCTGTCTCTGTGTCTCTGTGTCTCTGTCTTTATGTCTCTGTGTCTCTGTCTCTGTGTCTCTGTCTCTGTGTCTCTGTCTCTGTGTCTCTGTGTCTCTGTCTCTGTGTCTCTGTCTCTGTGTCTCTGTCTGTGTGTCTCTGTCTCTGAGTCTCTGTCTCTGTGTCCCTGTCTCTGTGTCTCTGTCCCTGTGTCTCCGTCTCTGTGACTCTGTCTCCGTCTCTGTGCCTCTGCCTCTGTGTCTCCGTCTCTGTGTTTCTGTCTCTGTGTCTCTGACTCTGTGCCTCTGTCTCCGTCTCAGTGTCTCTGTCTCTGTGTCTCTGTCTCTGTGTCCCTATCCCTGTGTCTCTGTCCCTGTGTCTCCGTCTCTGTGTCTCTGTCTCCGTCTCTGCGCCTCTGCCTCTGTGTCCCCGTCTCTGCGTCTCTGTCTCTGTGTCTCTGTCTCTGAGGCTTTGCCTCTATGTCCCTGTCTCTGTATCTCTGTCTCTATGTCTCTGTCTCTGTGTCTCTGTCTCTGTATCTCTGTCTCTGTGTCTCTGTCCCTGTGTCTCTGTCTCTGTGTCTCTGTCTCTGTCTCCGTCTCCGTGTCTCTGTCTCTGAGTCCCTGTCTCTGTGTCGCTGCCTCTGTGTCTCTGTCTCTGTGTCTGTGTTTCTGTGTCTCTGTCTGTATGTCTCTGTATCTCTGTCTCTGTGTCTCTGTCTCTGTGCCCCTGTCTCTACGTCTCTGTCCCTGTGTCTCTGTCTCTGTGTCTATGTCTCTTTGTCTCTGTCCCTGTGTCACAGACTCTGTTTCTCCGTCTGTGCGTCTCGTTTTCTGTGTCTCTGTCTCCGTGTCCCTGTATCTGTGTCTCTGTCTCTGTGTCTCTGTCTCTGTGTCTCTGTGTCTATGTCTCTTTGTCTCTGTCCCTGTGTCACAGACTCTGTTTCTCCGTCTCTGCGTCTCGTTTTCTGTGTCTCTGTCTCCGTGTCCCGGTATCTGTGTCTCTGTCTCTGTGTCTCTGCCTCTGTGTCTCTGTTTCTGTGTCTCTGTCTCTGTGTCTCTGCCTCTGTGTCTCTGTCTCTGTGTCTCTGTCTCTGTGTCTCTGGCTCTGTCTCTGTGTCTATGTCTCTGAGTCTCTGTCTCTGTGTCTCTGTCTCTGTCTCTGTCTCTGTCTCTGTCTCTGTCTCTGTCTCTGTCTCTGTCTCTGTCTCTGTCTCTGTCTCTGTCTCTGTCGCTTTCTCTGTCACTGTCTCTGTGCCTCTGTCTCTGTGTCTCCGTCTCTGTGTCTCACTCTCTGTGTCTATGTCTCTGTGTCTCTCTCCCTGTGTCGCGGTCTGCGTGCATCTTCCTCTGTGTCTCTGTCTCTGTCTCTGTCGCTGTCTCTGTCACTGTCTCTGTGTCTCTGTCTCTGTGTCTCCGTCTCTGCGTCTCTGTCTCTGTGTCTCTGTCTCTGTGTCTCTGTCTCTGTGTCTATGTCTCTGTGTCTCTCCCCCTGTGTCACGGTCTCTGTATCTCCGTCTCCGTGGCTCTGTCTCTGTCTCTGTGTCTCCGTCTCTGTGTCTCTGTCTCTGTCTCTGTGTCTCTGTCTCTGTGTCTCTGTCTCTGTGTCTCTGTCTCTGTCTCTCTGTCTCTGTGTCTCTGTCTCTGTGTCTCTGTCTCTGTGTCTATGTCTCTGTGTCTCTCTCCCTGTGTCACGGTTTCTATGTCTCTGTCTCTGTGTCTCTGTGTCTCTGTGTCTCTGTGTCTCTGTCTCTGTGACTCTGTCTCTGTGTCTCTGTCTCTGTGTCTATGTCTCTGAGTCTCTGTCTCTGTGTATCTGTCTCTGTCTCTGTCTCTGTCTCTGTCTCTGTCTCTGTCTCTGTCTCTGTCTCTGTCTCTGTCTCTGTCTCTGCCGCTTTCTCTGTCACTGTCTCTGTGTCCCAGTCTCTGCGTCTCTGTCTCTGTGTCTCACTCTCTGTGTCTATGTCTCTGTGTCTGTCGCCGTGTCTGTCACTGTCTCTGTGTCTCTGTCTCTGTGTCTCCGTCTCTGTGTCTCTGTCTCCGTCTCTGTGCCTCTGCCTCTGTGTCCCCGTCTCTGCGTCTCTGTCTCTGTGTCTCTGTCTCTGTGTCTATGTCTCTGTGTCTCTCTCCCTGTGTAACGGTCTCTGCGTCTCTGTCTCTGTGTCTCTGTCTCTGTGTCCCAGTCTCTGCGTCTCTGTCTCTGTGTCTCACTCTCTGTGTCTATGTCTCTGTGTCTCTCTCCCTGTGTCGCGGTCTGTGTGCATCTTCCTCTGTGTCTCTGTCTCTGTCTCTGTCTCTGTCTCTGTCGCTGTCTCTGTCACTGTCTCTGTGTCTCTGTCTCTGTGTCTCCGTCTCTGTGTCTCTGTCTCCGTCTCTGTGCCTCTGCCTCTGTGTCCCCGTCTCTGCGTCTCTGTCTCTGTGTCTCTGTCTCGGTGTCTCCGTCTCTGAATCTCTATCACTGTGACTCTGTCTCTGTGTCCCTGTCTCTGTGTCTCTGTCTCTATGTCTCTGTCTCTGTGAAACTGTCTCTGTGTTTCTGTCTTTGTGTCTCTGTTCCTGTGTCTCCGTCTCTGTGTCTCTGTCACTGTGTCCCTGTCTCTGTGTCTCTGTCTGTATGTCTCTGTCTCTGTGAAACTGTCTCTGTGTCTCTGCCTCTGTGTCCCCGTCTCTGCATCTCTGTCTCTGTGTCTCTGTATCTGTGTCCTGCCTCCGTGTCTCTGTCTCTGTGTCTCTGTCTCTGTGTCTCTGTCTCTGTGTCTATGTCTCTGTGTCTCTCTCCCTGTTTCCCGGTCTCTATGTCTCTGTCTCTGTGTCTCCGTCTCTGTGTCTCTGTCTCTGTGTCTCTGTCTCTGTGTCTCTGTCTCTGTGTCTCTGTCTCTGTGTCTCTGTCTCTGTGTCTCTGTCTCTGTGTCTATGTCTCTGTGTCTCTCTCCCTGTGTCACGGTTTCTATGTCTCTGTCTCTGTGTCTCTGTGTCTCTGTGTCTCTGTGTCTCTGTCTCTGTGTCTCTGTCTCTGTGTCTCTGTCTCTGTGTCTCTGTCTCTGTGTCTCTGTCTCTGTGTCTCTGTCTCTGTGTCTCTGTCTCTGTGCCTCTGTCTCTGTGTCTCTGTCTCTGTGTCTCTGTGTCTCTGTCTTCATGTCTCTGTGTCTCTGTCTCTGTGTCTCTGTCTCTGTGTCTCTGTCTCTGTGTCTCTGTCTCTCTCACTGTGTCTCTGTCTCTGTGTCTCTGTCTCTGTGTCTCTGTCTGTATGACTCTGTCTCTGTGAAACTGTCTCTGTGTTTCTGTCTCTGTGTCTCTGTTCGTGTGCCTCCGTCTCTGTGTCTCTGTCTCTCTCACTGTGTCTCTGTCTCTGTGTCTCTGTCTCTGTGTCTCTGTCTCTGTGTCTCTGTCTCTGTGTCTCCGTCTCTGTGTCTCTGTCTCTCTCACTGTGACTCTGTCTCTGTGTCTCTGTCTCTGTGTCTCTGTCTCTCTCACTGTGACTCTGTCTCTGTGTCTCTGTCTCTGTGTCTCTGTCTGTATGTCCCTGTGTCTGTGAAACTGTCTCTGTGTGTCTGTCTCTGTGTCTCTGTTCCTGTGTCTCCGTCTCTGTGTCTCTGTCTCTGTCACTGTGTCTCTGTCTCTGTGTCTCTGTCTCTGTCTCTCTGTCTCTGTGTCTCTGTCTCTGAGTCTCTGTCTCTGTGTCCCTGTCTCTGCGTCTCTGTCCCTGTGTCTCCGTCTCTGTGTCTCTGTCTCCGTCTCTGAGCCTCTGCCTCTGTGTCCCCGTCTCTGCGTCTCTGTCTCTGTGTCTCTGTCTCTGAGGCTTTGCTTCTATGTCCCTGTCTCTGTATCTTTGTCTCTGTGTCTCTGTCTCTGTGTCTCCGTCTCTGTGTTTCTGTCTCTATGTCTCTGTCTCTGTGTCTCTGTCTCTGCGTCTCCGTCTCTGTGTTTCTGTCTCTGTGTCTCTGTCTCTGTGCCTCTGTCTCCGTCTCTGTGTCTCTGTCTTCGTGTCTGTGTCTCTGTGTCTATTCCTCTGTGTCTCTGCCTCCGTGTCTCTGTCTCTGTGTCTCCCTCCCTATGTCTCTGCCTCTGAATCTCTGTCTCTGTGTCTCTGTCCCAGAGTATCGGTCTCTGTGTCTCGGTGGCTGTGTCCCCGTCTCCGTGTCTCTGCCTTCGCTTCTCTGTCTCTTTGTCTCTGTTTCCGTCTCTGTGTCTCTGTCCCTGTGTCTCTTTCTCTGTCCCTGTGTCTGTCTCTGTCTCTGTCTCTGTTACTCTTTCTCTGTGTCTCTGTCTCTGTGTCTCTGTTCCTGTGTCTACGTCTCTGTGTCTCTGACTCTGTCTCTGTGCCTCTGCCTTTGTGTCCCCGTCTCTGCGTCTCCGTCTCTGTGTCTCTGTCTCTATGTCTATGTCTCTGTGTCTCTCTCCCTGTGTCACGGTCTCTGTGTATCTGCCTCTGTGTCTCTGTCTCTGTGTCTCTGTCTCTGTGTCTCTGTCCCTGTGTCTCCGTCTCTGTGTCTCTGTCTCTGTCTCTGTCTCTGTGCCTGTGCCTCTGTGTCCCCGTCTCTGCGTCTCTGTCTCTGTGTCTATGTCTCTGTGTCTCTGTCTCTGTCTCTGTGTCTCTGTCTCTGTGTCTCTGTCCCTGTGTCTCCGTCTCTGTGTCTCTGTCTCTGTCTCTGTCTCTATCTGTGTCTCTGTCTCCGTGTCTCTGTCTCTGAGTCTCTGTCTCTGTATCCCTGTCTCTGTGTCTCTGTCCCTGTGTCTCCGTCTCTGTGTCTCTGTCTCTGTCTCTGTGCCTCTGCCTCTGTGTCCCAGTCTCTGCTTCTCTGTCTCTGTGTCTCAGTCTCTGTGTCTATGTCTCTGTGTCTCTCTCCCTGTGTCACGGTCTCTGTATCTCCGTCTCTGTGTCTCCGTCTCTGTGTCTCTGTCTCTGAGGCTTTGCCTCTATGTCCCTGTCTCTGTATCTCTGTCTCTATGTCTCTGTCTCTGTGTCTCTGTCTCTGTGTCTCTGTCTCTGTGACTCTGTCTCTGTGTCTCTGTCTCTGTCTCTGTCTCTGTCTCTGTCTCTGTCTCTGTCTCTGTCTCTGTCTCTGTCGCTTTCTCTGTCTCTGTCTCTGTGTCCCAGTCTCTGCGTCTCTGTCTCTGTGGCTCACTCTCTGTGTCTATGTCTCTGTGTCTCTCTCCCTGTGTCGCGGTCTGCGTGCATCTTCCTCTGTGTCTCTGTCTCTGTCTCTGTCCCTGTCTCTGTCTCTGTCGCTGTCTCTGTCACTGTCTCTGTGTCTCTGTCTCTGTGTCTCTGTCTCTGTGTCTCTGTCTCGGTGTCTCTGTCTCTGTGTCTCTGTCTCTGTGTATCTGTCTCTGTGTCTATGTCTTTGAGTCTCTGCCTCTGTGTCTCTCTCTCTGTCTCTGTCTCTGTCTCTGTCGCTGTGCCTGTCACTGTCTCTGTGTCTCTGTCTCTGTGTCTCCGTCTCTGTGTCTCTGTCTCCGTCTTTGTGCCTCTGCCTCTGTGTCCCCGTCTCTGCGTCTCTGTCTCTGTGTCTCTGTCTCTGTGTCTCTGTCTCTGTGTCTATGTCTCTGTGTCTCTCTCCCTGTGTCACGGTCTCTGTGTGTCGGTCTCTGTGTCTCCGTCTCTCTGTCTCTGTCTATATGTCCCGGTCTCAGTGTCTCTGTCTCTGTCTCTGTGTCTCTGTCTCTGTGTCTCTGTCCCTGTGTCTCCGTCTCCGTGTCTCTGTCTCTGTCTCTGTCTCTATCTGTGTCTCTGTCTCCGTGTCTCTGTCTCTGAATCTCTGTCTCTGTGTCCCTGTCTCTGCGTCTCTGTCCCTGTGTCTCCGTCTCTGTGTCTCTGTCTCTGTCTCTGTGCCTCTGCCTCTGTGTCCCAGTCTCTGCGTCTCTGTCTCTGTGTTTCAGTCTCTGCGTCTATGTCTCTGTGTCTCGGTCTCGGTGTCTCCGTCTCTGAATCTCTATCTCTGTGACTCTGTCTCTGTGTCCCTGTCTCTGGGTCTCTGTCTCTCTGTCTCTGTCTCTATGTCTCTGTCTCTGTGAAACTGTCTCTGTGTTTCTGTCTATGTGTCTCTGTTCCTGTGTCTCCGTCTCTGTGTCTCTGTCTCTGTGCCTCTGTCTCTGTGTCTCTGTCTCTCTGTCTCTGTCTCTGTGTCTCTGTCTCTGTGTCTCTGTCTCTGTGTCTCTGTCTCTGTGTCTCTGTTTCTGTGTCTCTGTCTCTGTGTCTCTGTCTCTGTGTCTCTGTCTCTGTGTCTCTGTCTCTGTTTCTCTGTCTCTGTGTCTCTGTCTCTGTGCCTCTGTCTCTGTGTCTCTGTCTCTGTGTCTCTGTGTCTCTGTCTTTATGTCTCTGTGTCTCTGTCTCTGTGTCTCTGTCTCTGTGTCTCTGTCTCTGTGTCTCTGTTTCTGTGTCTCTGTCTCTGTGTCTCTGTCTCTGTGTCTCTGTCTCTGTGTCTCTGTCTCTGTTTCTCTGTCTCTGTGTCTCTGTCTCTGTGCCTCTGTCTCTGTGTCTCTGTCTCTGTGTCTCTGTGTCTCTGTCTTTATGTCTCTGTGTCTCTGTCTCTGTGTCTCTGTCTCTGTGTCTCTGTCTCTGTGTCTCTGTGTCTCTGTCTCTGTGTCTCTGTCTCTGTGTCTCTGTCTGTGTGTCTCTGTCTCTGAGTCTCTGTCTCTGTGTCCCTGTCTCTGTGTCTCTGTCCCTGTGTCTCCGTCTCTGTGACTCTGTCTCCGTCTCTGTGCCTCTGCCTCTGTGTCTCCGTCTCTGTGTTTCTGTCTCTGTGTCTCTGACTCTGTGCCTCTGTCTCCGTCTCAGTGTCTCTGTCTCTGTGTCTCTGTCTCTGTGTCCCTATCCCTGTGTCTCTGTCCCTGTGTCTCCGTCTCTGTGTCTCTGTCTCCGTCTCTGCGCCTCTGCCTCTGTGTCCCCGTCTCTGCGTCTCTGTCTCTGTGTCTCTGTCTCTGAGGCTTTGCCTCTATGTCCCTGTCTCTGTATCTCTGTCTCTATGTCTCTGTCTCTGTGTCTCTGTCTCTGTATCTCTGTCTCTGTGTCTCTGTCCCTGTGTCTCTGTCTCTGTGTCTCTGTCTCTGTCTCCGTCTCCGTGTCTCTGTCTCTGAGTCCCTGTCTCTGTGTCGCTGCCTCTGTGTCTCTGTCTCTGTGTCTGTGTTTCTGTGTCTCTGTCTGTATGTCTCTGTATCTCTGTCTCTGTGTCTCTGTCTCTGTGCCCCTGTCTCTACGTCTCTGTCCCTGTGTCTCTGTCTCTGTGTCTATGTCTCTTTGTCTCTGTCCCTGTGTCACAGACTCTGTTTCTCCGTCTCTGCGTCTCGTTTTCTGTGTCTCTGTCTCCGTGTCCCTGTATCTGTGTCTCTGTCTCTGTGTCTCTGCCTCTGTGTCTCTGTTTCTGTGTCTCTGTCTCTGTGTCTCTGCCTCTGTGTCTCTGTCTCTGTGTCTCTGTCTCTGTGTCTCTGGCTCTGTCTCTGTGTCTATGTCTCTGAGTCTCTGTCTCTGTGTCTCTGTCTCTGTCTCTGTCTCTGTCTCTGTCTCTGTCTCTGTCTCTGTCTCTGTCTCTGTCTCTGTCTCTGTCTCTGTCTCTGTCGCTTTCTCTGTCACTGTCTCTGTGCCTCTGTCTCTGTGTCTCCGTCTCTGTGTCTCACTCTCTGTGTCTATGTCTCTGTGTCTCTCTCCCTGTGTCGCGGTCTGCGTGCATCTTCCTCTGTGTCTCTGTCTCTGTCTCTGTCGCTGTCTCTGTCACTGTCTCTGTGTCTCTGTCTCTGTGTCTCCGTCTCTGCGTCTCTGTCTCTGTGTCTCTGTCTCTGTGTCTCTGTCTCTGTGTCTATGTCTCTGTGTCTCTCCCCCTGTGTCACGGTCTCTGTATCTCCGTCTCCGTGGCTCTGTCTCTGTCTCTGTGTCTCCGTCTCTGTGTCTCTGTCTCTGTCTCTGTGTCTCTGTCTCTGTGTCTCTGTCTCTGTGTCTCTGTCTCTGTGTCTCTGTCTCTGTGTCTCTGTCTCTGTGTCTCTGTCTCTGTGTCTATGTCTCTGTGTCTCTGTCTCTGTGTCTATGTCTCTGTGTCTCTCTCCCTGTGTCACGGTTTCTATGTCTCTGTCTCTGTGTCTCTGTCTCTGTGTCTCCGTCTCTGTGTCTCTGTCTCCGTCTCTGTGCCTCTGCCTCTGTGTCCCCGTCTCTGCGTCTCTGTCTCTGTGTCTCTGTCTCGGTGTCTCCGTCTCTGAATCTCTATCACTGTGACTCTGTCTCTGTGTCCCTGTCTCTGTGTCTCTGTCTCTATGTCTCTGTCTCTGTGAAACTGTCTCTGTGTTTCTGTCTTTGTGTCTCTGTTCCTGTGTCTCCGTCTCTGTGTCTCTGTCACTGTGTCCCTGTCTCTGTGTCTCTGTCTGTATGTCTCTGTCTCTGTGAAACTGTCTCTGTGTCTCTGCCTCTGTGTCCCCGTCTCTGCATCTCTGTCTCTGTGTCTCTGTATCTGTGTCCTGCCTCCGTGTCTCTGTCTCTGTGTCTCTGTCTCTGTGTCTCTGTCTCTGTGTCTATGTCTCTGTGTCTCTCTCCCTGTTTCCCGGTCTCTATGTCTCTGTCTCTGTGTCTCCGTCTCTGTGTCTCTGTTTCTGTCTCTGTCTCTGTCTCTGTCTCTGTCTCTGTCTCTGTGTCTCTGTCTCTGTGTCTCCGTATCTGTGTCTCCGCCCCTCTCTCTCTGTGTCCCTGTCTCTGTGTCCCTGTCTCCGTGTCTCTGTCTCTGTGTCTATTCCTCCGTGTCTCTACCTCCGTGTCTCTGTCTCTGTGTCTCTGTCTCTGTGTCTCTGTCTCTGTATCTCCGTCTCTGTGTCTCTGTTTCTGTCTCTGCGTCTCTGTCTCTGTGTCTCTGTCTCTGTGTCCCAGTCTCTGCGTCTCTGTCTCTGTGTCTCACCATCTGTGTCTATGTCTCTGTGTCTCTCTCCCTGTGTCTCGGTCTGTGTGCATCTTCCTCTGTGTCTCTGTCTCTGTCTCTGTCTCTGTCTCTGTCGCTGTCTCTGTCACTGTCTCTGTGTCTCTGTCTCTGTGTCTCCGTCTCTGTGTCTCTGTCTCCGTCTCTGTGCCTCTGCCTCTGTGTCCCCGTCTCTGCGTCTCTGTCTCTGTGTCTCTGTATCTGTGTCTCTGCCTCCGTGTCTCTGTCTCTGTGTCTCTGTCTCTGTGTCTCTGTGTCGGTTTCTCTGTCCCTGTCTCTGTGTCTCTGTCTCTGTGTCTATGTCTCTGAGTCTCTGTCTCTCTGTCTCTGTCTCTGTCTCTGTCTCTGTCGCTGTCTCTGTCACTGTCTCTGTGTCTCTGTCTCTATGTCTCCGTCTCTGTGTCTCTGTCTCCGTCTCTGTGCCTCTGCCTCTGTGTCTCTGTCTCTGTGTCTCTGTCTCTGTGTCTCTGCCTCTGTGTCTCTGTCTCTGTGTCTCTGTCTCTGTGTCTCTGTCTCTGTCTCTGTGTCTATGTCTCTGAGTCTCTGTCTCTGTGTATCTGTCTCTGTCTCTGTCTCTGTCTCTGTCTCTGTCTCTGTCTCTGTCTCTGTCTCTGTCTCTGTCTCTGTCCCTGTCGCTTTCTCTGTCACTGTCTCTGTGTCTCTGTCTCTGTGTCTCCGTCTCTGTGTCTCACTCTCTGTGTCTATGTCTCTGTGTCTCTCTCCCTGTGTCGCGGTCTGTGTGCATCTTCCTCTGTGTCTCTGTCTCTGTCTCTGTCTCTGTCTCTGTCTCTGTCTCTGTCTCTGTCTCTGTCTCTGTCTCTGTCTCTGTCGCTGTCTCTGTCACTGTCTCTGTGTCTCTGTCTCTGTGTCTCTGTCTCTGTGTCTCCGTCTCAGTGTCTCTGTCTCTGTCTCTGTGTCTCTGTCTCTGTGTCTCTGTCCCTGTGTCTCCGTCTCCGTGTCTCTGTCTCTGTCGCAGTCTCTATCTGTGTCTCTGTCTCCGTGTCTCTGTCTCTGAATCTCTGTCTCTGTGTCCCTGTCTCTGTGTCTCTGTCCCTGTGTCTCCGTCTCTGTGTCTCTGTCTCTGTCTCTGTGCCTCTGCCTCTGTGTCCCAGTCTCTGCGTCTCTGTCTCTGTGTTTCAGTCTCTGTGTCTATGTCTCTGTGTCTCTCTCCCTGTGTCACGGTCTCTGTATCTCCGTCTCCGTGGCTCTGTCTCTGTCTCTGTGTCTCCGTCTCTGTGTCTCTGTCTCTGTCTCTGTGTCTCTGTCTCTGTGTCTCTGTCTCTGTGTCTCTGTCTCTGTGTCTCTGTCTCTGTGTCTCTGTCTCTGTGTCTCTGTCTCTGTGTCTATGTCTCTGTGTCTCTCTCCCTGTGTCACGGTTTCTATGTCTCTGTCTCTGTGTCTCTGTGTCTCTGTGTCTCTGTGTCTCTGTCTCTGTGTCTCTGTCTCTGTGTCTCTGTCTCTGTGTCTCTGTCTCTGTGTCTCTGTCTCTGTGTCTCTGTCTCTGTGTCTCTGTCTCTGTGCCTCTGTCTCTGTGTCTCTGTCTCTGTGTCTCTGTGTCTCTGTCTTCATGTCTCTGTGTCTCTGTCTCTGTGTCTCTGTCTCTGTGTCTCTGTCTCTCTCACTGTGTCTCTGTCTCTGTGTCTCTGTCTCTGTGTCTCTGTCTGTATGACTCTGTCTCTGTGAAACTGTCTCTGTGTTTCTGTCTCTGTGTCTCTGTTCGTGTGCCTCCGTCTCTGTGTCTCTGTCTCTCTCACTGTGTCTCTGTCTCTGTGTCTCTGTCTCTGTGTCTCTGTCTCTGTGTCTCTGTCTCTGTGTCTCCGTCTCTGTGTCTCTGTCTCTCTCACTGTGACTCTGTCTCTGTGTCTCTGTCTCTGTGTCTCTGTCTGTATGTCCCTGTGTCTGTGAAACTGTCTCTGTGTGTCTGTCTCTGTGTCTCTGTTCCTGTGTCTCCGTCTCTGTGTCTCTGTCTCTGTCACTGTGTCTCTGTCTCTGTGTCTCTGTCTCTGTCTCTCTGTCTCTGTGTCTCTGTCTCTATCTGTGTCTCTGTCTCTGTGTCACTGTCTCTGAGTCTCTGTCTCTGTGTCTCAGTCTCTGCGTCTCTGTCTCTGTGTCTCTGTCTCTGTGTCTCTGTCTCTGTGACTCTGTCTCTGTGTCTCTGTCTCTGTGTCTATGTCTCTGAGTCTCTGTCTCTGTGTATCTGTCTCTGTCTCTGTCTCTGTCTCTGTCTCTGTCTCTGTCTCTGTCTCTGTCTCTGTCTCTGTCTCTGCCGCTTTCTCTGTCACTGTCTCTGTGTCCCAGTCTCTGCGTCTCTGTCTCTGTGTCTCACTCTCTGTGTCTATGTCTCTGTGTCTGTCGCCGTGTCTGTCACTGTCTCTGTGTCTCTGTCTCTGTGTCTCCGTCTCTGTGTCTCTGTCTCCGTCTCTGTGCCTCTGCCTCTGTGTCCCCGTCTCTGCGTCTCTGTCTCTGTGTCTCTGTCTCTGTGTCTATGTCTCTGTGTCTCTCTCCCTGTGTAACGGTCTCTGCGTCTCTGTCTCTGTGTCTCTGTCTCTGTGTCCCAGTCTCTGCGTCTCTGTCTCTGTGTCTCACTCTCTGTGTCTATGTCTCTGTGTCTCTCTCCCTGTGTCGCGGTCTGTGTGCATCTTCCTCTGTGTCTCTGTCTCTGTCTCTGTCTCTGTCTCTGTCGCTGTCTCTGTCACTGTCTCTGTGTCTCTGTCTCTGTGTCTCCGTCTCTGTGTCTCTGTCTCCGTCTCTGTGCCTCTGCCTCTGTGTCCCCGTCTCTGCGTCTCTGTCTCTGTGTCTCTGTCTCGGTGTCTCCGTCTCTGAATCTCTATCACTGTGACTCTGTCTCTGTGTCCCTGTCTCTGTGTCTCTGTCTCTATGTCTCTGTCTCTGTGAAACTGTCTCTGTGTTTCTGTCTTTGTGTCTCTGTTCCTGTGTCTCCGTCTCTGTGTCTCTGTCACTGTGTCCCTGTCTCTGTGTCTCCGTCTCTGTGTCTCTGTTTCTGTCTCTGTCTCTGTCTCTGTCTCTGTCTCTGTGTCTCTGTCTCTGTGTCTCCGTATCTGTGTCTCCGCCCCTCTCTCTCTGTGTCCCTGTCTCTGTGTCCCTGTCTCCGTGTCTCTGTCTCTGTGTCTATTCCTCCGTGTCTCTACCTCCGTGTCTCTGTCTCTGTGTCTCTGTCTCTGTGTCTCTGTCTCTGTATCTCCGTCTCTGTGTCTCTGTTTCTGTCTCTGCGTCTCTGTCTCTGTGTCTCTGTCTCTGTGTCCCAGTCTCTGCGTCTCTGTCTCTGTGTCTCACCATCTGTGTCTATGTCTCTGTGTCTCTCTCCCTGTGTCTCGGTCTGTGTGCATCTTCCTCTGTGTCTCTGTCTCTGTCTCTGTCTCTGTCTCTGTCGCTGTCTCTGTCACTGTCTCTGTGTCTCTGTCTCTGTGTCTCCGTCTCTGTGTCTCTGTCTCCGTCTCTGTGCCTCTGCCTCTGTGTCCCCGTCTCTGCGTCTCTGTCTCTGTGTCTCTGTATCTGTGTCTCTGCCTCCGTGTCTCTGTCTCTGTGTCTCTGTCTCTGTGTCTCTGTGTCGGTTTCTCTGTCCCTGTCTCTGTGTCTCTGTCTCTGTGTCTATGTCTCTGAGTCTCTGTCTCTCTGTCTCTGTCTCTGTCTCTGTCTCTGTCGCTGTCTCTGTCACTGTCTCTGTGTCTCTGTCTCTATGTCTCCGTCTCTGTGTCTCTGTCTCCGTCTCTGTGCCTCTGCCTCTGTGTCCCCGTCTCTGCGTCTCTGTCTCTGTGACTCTGTCTCTGTGTCTCTGTCTCTGTGTCTATGTCTCTGAGTCTCTGTCTCTGTGTATCTGTCTCTGTCTCTGTCTCTATCTCTGTCTCTGTCTCTGTCTCTGTCTCTGTCTCTGTCTCTGTCTCTGCCGCTTTCTCTGTCACTGTCTCTGTGTCCCAGTCTCTGCGTCTCTGTCTCTGTGTCTCACTCTCTGTGTCTATGTCTCTGTGTCTGTCGCCGTGTCTGTCACTGTCTCTGTGTCTCTGTCTCTGTGTCTCCGTCTCTGTGTCTCTGTCTCCGTCTCTGTGCCTCTGCCTCTGTGTCCCCGTCTCTGCGTCTCTGTCTCTGTGTCTCTGTCTCTGTGTCTATGTCTCTGTGTCTCTCTCCCTGTGTAACGGTCTCTGCGTCTCTGTCTCTGTGTCTCTGTCTCTGTGTCCCAGTCTCTGCGTCTCTGTCTCTGTGTCTCACTCTCTGTGTCTATGTCTCTGTGTCTCTCTCCCTGTGTCGCGGTCTGTGTGCATCTTCCTCTGTGTCTCTGTCTCTGTCTCTGTCTCTGTCTCTGTCGCTGTCTCTGTCACTGTCTCTGTGTCTCTGTCTCTGTGTCTCCGTCTCTGTGTCTCTGTCTCCGTCTCTGTGCCTCTGCCTCTGTGTCCCCGTCTCTGCGTCTCTGTCTCTGTGTCTCTGTCTCGGTGTCTCCGTCTCTGAATCTCTATCACTGTGACTCTGTCTCTGTGTCCCTGTCTCTGTGTCTCTGTCTCTATGTCTCTGTCTCTGTGAAACTGTCTCTGTGTTTCTGTCTTTGTGTCTCTGTTCCTGTGTCTCCGTCTCTGTGTCTCTGTCACTGTGTCCCTGTCTCTGTGTCTCTGTCTGTATGTCTCTGTCTCTGTGAAACTGTCTCTGTGTCTCTGCCTCTGTGTCCCCGTCTCTGCATCTCTGTCTCTGTGTCTCTGTATCTGTGTCCTGCCTCCGTGTCTCTGTCTCTGTGTCTCTGTCTCTGTGTCTCTGTCTCTGTGTCTATGTCTCTGTGTCTCTCTCCCTGTTTCCCGGTCTCTATATCTCTGTCTCTGTGTCTCCGTCTCTGTGTCTCTGTTTCTGTCTCTGTCTCTGTCTCTGTCTCTGTCTCTGTGTCTCTGTCTCTGTGTCTCCGTATCTGTGTCTCCGCCCCTCTCTCTCTGTGTCCCTGTCTCTGTGTCCCTGTCTCCGTGTCTCTGTCTCTGTGTCTATTCCTCCGTGTCTCTACCTCCGTGTCTCTGTCTCTGTGTCTCTGTCTCTGTGTCTCTGTCTCTGTATCTCCGTCTCTGTGTCTCTGTTTCTGTCTCTGCGTCTCTGTCTCTGTGTCTCTGTCTCTGTGTCCCAGTCTCTGCGTCTCTGTCTCTGTGTCTCACCATCTGTGTCTATGTCTCTGTGTCTCTCTCCCTGTGTCTCGGTCTGTGTGCATCTTCCTCTGTGTCTCTGTCTCTGTCTCTGTCTCTGTCTCTGTCGCTGTCTCTGTCACTGTCTCTGTGTCTCTGTCTCTGTGTCTCCGTCTCTGTGTCTCTGTCTCCGTCTCTGTGCCTCTGCCTCTGTGTCCCCGTCTCTGCGTCTCTGTCTCTGTGTCTCTGTATCTGTGTCTCTGCCTCCGTGTCTCTGTCTCTGTGTCTCTGTCTCTGTGTCTCTGTGTCGGTTTCTCTGTCCCTGTCTCTGTGTCTCTGTCTCTGTGTCTATGTCTCTGAGTCTCTGTCTCTCTGTCTCTGTCTCTGTCTCTGTCTCTGTCGCTGTCTCTGTCACTGTCTCTGTGTCTCTGTCTCTATGTCTCCGTCTCTGTGTCTCTGTCTCCGTCTCTGTGCCTCTGCCTCTGTGTCCCCGTCTCTGCGTCTCTGTCTCTGTGTCTCTGTCTCTGTGTCTATGCCTCTCTGTCTCTCTCCCTGTGTCACGGTCTCTGTGTCTCGGTCTCTGTCTATATATCCCGGTCTCAGTGTCTCTGTCTCTGTCTCTGTGTCTCTGTCCCTGTGTCTCCGTCTCTGTGTCTCTGTCTCTGTCTCTGTCTCTATCTGTGTCTCTGTCTCCGTGTCTCTGTCTCTGAGTCTCTGTCTCTGTGTCCCTGTCTCTGTGTCTCTGTCCCTGTGTCTCCGTCTCTGTGTCTCTGTCTCTGTCTCTGTACCTCTGCCTCTGTGTCCCAGTCTCTGCGTCTCTGTCTCTGTGTCTCAGTCTCTGTGTCTATGTCTCTGTGTCTCTCTCCCTGTGTCACGGTCTCTGTATCTCCGTCTCTGTGGCTCTGTCTCTGTGTCTCTGTCTCGGTGTCTCCGTCTCTGAATCTCTATCACTGTGACTCTGTCTCTGTGTCCCTGTCTCTGTGTCTCTGTCTCTGTGTCTCTGTCTCTATGTCTCTGTCTCTGTGAAACTGTCTCTGTGTTTCTGTCTTTGTGTCTCTGTTCCTGTGTCTCTGTCTCTGTGTCTCTGTCTCTCTGTCTCTGTCTCTGTGTCTCTGTCTCTGTGTGTCTGTCCCTGTGTCTCTGTCTCTGTGTCGCTGTCTCTGTGTCTCTGTCTCTGTGTCTCTGTCTCTGTGTCTCTGTCTCTGTGTCTCTGTCTCTGTGTCTGTGTTTCTGTGTCTCTGTCTGTATGTCTCTGTATCTCTGTCTCTGTGTCTCTGTCTCTGTGCCCCTGTCTCTACGTCTCTGTCCCTGTGTCTCTGTCTCTGTGTCTCTGTCTCTGTGTCCCTGTCTCTGTATCTCTGTCTCTGTGTCTCCGTCTCTGTGTCTCTGTCTCTGTGTCTCTGCCTATTTGTCTCTGTCTCTATGTCTCTGTCTCTGTCTCTGTTTCTCTTTCTCTGTGGCTGTGTGTCTCTGCCTCTGTGTCTCTGTATCTCTGTCTCTTTGTATCTGTCTCTGTGTCTCTGCCTCTGTGTCTCCGTCTCTGTGTTTCTGTCTCTGTGTCTCTGTATCTGTGTCTCTGCCTCTGCGTCTCTGTCTCTGTGTCTCTGTCCCTGTGTCACAGTCTCTGTGTCTCCGTCTCTGCGTCTCGGTCTCTGTGTCTCTGTCTCCGTGTCTCTGTCTCTGTGTCTCTGTCTCTGTGTCTCTGTCTCTGTGTCTCTGTCTCTGTGTCTCTGTATCTGTGTCTCTGCCTCTGCGTCTCTGTCTCTGTGTCTCCGTCTCTGTGTCTCTGTCTCTGTGTCTCTGTCCCTGTGTCACAGACTCTGTTTCTCCGTCTCTGCGTTTCGTTTTCTGTGTCTCTGTCTCCGTGTCTCTGTATCTGTGTCTCTGTCTCTGTGTCTCTGCCTCTGTGTCTCTGTCTCTGTGTCTCTGTCTCTGTGTCTCTGCCTCTGTGCTCTGTCTCTGTGTCTCTGTCTCTGTGTCTCTGTCTCTGTCTCTGTGTCTATGTCTCTGAGTCTCTGTCTCTGTGTATCTGTCTCTGTCTCTGTCTCTGTCTCTGTCTCTGTCTCTGTCTCTGTCTCTGTCTCTGTCTCTGTCTCTGTCTCTGTCTCTGTCTCTGTCTCTGTCTCTGTCGCTTTCTCTGTCACTGTCTCTGTGTCTCTGTCTCTGTGTCTCCGTCTCTGTGTCTCACTCTCTGTGTCTATGTCTCTGTGTCTCTCTCCCTGTGTCGCGGTCTGTGTGCATCTTCCTCTGTGTCTCTGTCTCTGTCGCTGTCTCTGTCACTGTCTCTGTGTCTCTGTCTCTGTGTCTCTGTCTCTGTGTCTCTGTCTCTGTGTCTCTGTCTCTGTGACTCTGTCTCTGTGTCTCTGTCTCTGTGTCTCTGTCTCTGTGTCTCTGTCTCTGTGTCTCTGTCTCTGTGTCTCTGTGTCTATGTCTCTTTGTCTCTGTCCCTGTGTCACAGACTCTGTGTCTCCGTCTCTGCGTTTCGTTTTCTGTGTCTCTGTCTCCGTGTCTCTGTATCTGTATCTCTGTCTCTGTGTCTCTGCCTCTGTGTCTCTGTCTCTGTGTCTCTGTCTCTGTGTCTCTGCCTCTGTGTCTCTGTCTCTGTGTCTCTGTCTCTGTGTCTCTGTCTCTGTCTCTGTGTCTATGTCTCTGAGTCTCTGTCTCTGTGTATCTGTCTCTGTCTCTGTCTCTGTCTCTGTCTCTGTCTCTGTCTCTGTCTCTGTCTCTGTCTCTGTCTCTGTCCCTGTCGCTTTCTCTGTCACTGTCTCTGTGTCTCTGTCTCTGTGTCTCCGTCTCTGTGTCTCACTCTCTGTGTCTATGTCTCTGTGTCTCTCTCCCTGTGTCGCGGTCTGTGTGCATCTTCCTCTGTGTCTCTGTCTCTGTCTCTGTCTCTGTCTCTGTCTCTGTCTCTGTCTCTGTCTCTGTCTCTGTCGCTGTCTCTGTCACTGTCTCTGTGTCTCTGTCTCTGTGTCTCTGTCTCTGTGTCTCCGTCTCAGTGTCTCTGTCTCTGTCTCTGTGTCTCTGTCTCTGTGTCTCTGTCCCTGTGTCTCCGTCTCCGTGTCTCTGTCTCTGTCGCAGTCTCTATCTGTGACTCTGTCTCCGTGTCTCTGTCTCTGAATCTCTGTCTCTGTGTCCCTGTCTCTGTGTCTCTGTCCCTGTGTCTCCGTCTCTGTGTCTCTGTCTCTGTCTCTGTGCCTCTGCCTCTGTGTCCCAGTCTCTGCGTCTCTGTCTCTGTGTTTCAGTCTCTGTGTCTATGTCTCTGTGTCTCTCTCCCTGTGTCACGGTCTCTGTATCTCCGTCTCCGTGGCTCTGTCTCTGTCTCTGTGTCTCCGTCTCTGTGTCTCTGTCTCTGTCTCTGTGTCTCTGTCTCTGTGTCTCCGTCTCTGTGTCTCTGTCTCTGGGTCTCTGTCTCTGTGTCTCTATCTCTGTGTCTCTGTCTCTGTGTCTCTGTCTCTGTGTCTATGTCTCTGTGTCTCTCTCCCTGTGTCACGGTTTCTATGTCTCTGTCTCTGTGTCTCTGTCTCTGTGTCTCTGTCTCTGTGTCCCTGTCTCTGTATCTCTGTCTCTGTGTCTCCGTCTCTGTGTCTCTGTCTCTGTGTCTCTGTCTCTGTGCCTCTGGCTCGTTGTCTCCGTCTCTGAATCTCTATCTCTGTGACTCTGTCTCTGTGTCCGTATCTCTGTGTCTCTACCTCTGTGTCTCTGTCACTATGTCTCTGTCTCTATGAAACTGTCTCTGTGTCTCTGTCTCTGTGCCTTTGTCTCTGTGTCTCTGTCTCCGTCTCTGTGTTTCTGTCTCCGTCTCTGTGTTTCTGTGTCCGTGTCTCTGTCTCTGTGTCTCCGTCTCTGTGTCTCTGTCTCTGTCTCTGTCTCTGTCTCTGTCTCTGTGTCTCTGTCTCTGTGTCTCCGTATGTGTGTCTCCGCCCCTCTCTCTCTGTGTCCCTGTCTCTGTGTCTCTGTCTCCGTGTCTCTGTCTCAGTGTCTATTCCTCCGTGTCTATACCTCCGTGTCTCTGTCTCTGTGTCTCTGTCTCTGTGTCCCTGTCTCTGTATCTCCGTCTCTCTGTCTCTGTTTCTGTCTCTGCGTCTCTGTCTCTGTGTCTCTGTCTCTGTGTCCCAGTCTCTGCGTCTCGGTCTCTGTGTCTCACTCTCTGTGTCTATGTCTCTGTGTCTCTCTCCCTGTGTCGCGGTCTGTGTGCATCTTCCTCTGTGTCTCTGTCTCTGTCTCTGTCTCTGTCTCTGTCTCTGTCGCTGGTTCTGTCACTGTCTCTGTGTCTCTGTCTCTGTGTCTCTGTCTCTGTGTCTCTGTCTCGGTGTCTCTGTCTCTGTCTCTGTGTCTCTGTCTCTGTGTCTCTGTCTCTGTGTCTCTGTCTCTGTGTCTATGTCACTGAGTCTCTGTCTCTCTGTCTCTGTCTCTGTCTCTGTCTCTGTCGCTGTCTCTGTCACTGTCTCTGTCTCTCAGTCTCTGTGTCTCCGTCTCTGTGTCTCTGTCTCCGTCTCTGTGCCTCTGCCTCTGTGTCCCCGTCTCTGCGTCTCTGTCTCTGTGTCTCTGTCTCTGTGTCTATGTCTCTCTGTCTCTCTCCCTGTGTCGCGGTCTCTGTGTCTCGGTCTCTGTCTATATATCCCGGTCTCAGTGTCTCTGTCTCTGTCTCTGTGTCTATGTCTCTTTGTCTCTGTCCCTGTGTCACAGACTCTGTGTCTCCGTCTCTGCGTTTCGTTTTCTGTGTCTCTGTCTCCGTGTCTCTGTATCTGTGTCTCTGTCTCTGTGTCTCTGCCTCTGTGTCTCTGTCTCTGTGTCTCTGTCTCTGTGTCTCTGCCTCTGTGTCTCTGTCTCTGTGTCTCTGTCTCTGTGTCTCTGTCTCTGTCTCTGTGTCTATGTCTCTGAGTCTCTGTCTCTGTGTATCTGTCTCTGTCTCTGTCTCTGTCTCTGTCTCTGTCTCTGTCTCTGTTTCTGTCTCTGTCTCTGTCTCTGTCTCTGTCTCTGTCTCTGTCTCTGTCTCTGTCGCTTTCTCTGTCACTGTCTCTGTGTCTCTGTCTCTGTGTCTCCGTCTCTGTGTCTCACTCTCTGTGTCTATGTCTCTGTGTCTCTCTCCCTGTGTCGCGGTCTGTGTGCATCTTCCTCTGTGTCTCTGTCTCTGTCTCTGTCGCTGTCTCTGTCACTGTCTCTGTGTCTCTGTCTCTGTGTCTCTGTCTCTGTGTCTCTGTCTCTGTGTCTCTGTCTCTGTGACTCTGTCTCTGTGTCTCTGTCTCTGTGTCTATGTCTCTGAGTCTCTGTCTCTGTCTCTGTCTCCGTGTCTCTGTCTCAGAGTCGTTGTCTCTATATCCCTGTCTCTGTGTCTTTGTCTCTGTGTCTCTGTCTCTGTGTCTCCGTCTCTGTGTCTCTGTCTCTGTGTCTCTGTCTCTGTGTCTCTGTCTCTGTGTCTCTGTCTCTGTGTCTCTGTGTCTGTGTCTCTGTCTCTGTGTCTCTGTCTCTGTGTCTCTGTCTCTGTGTCTCTGTCTCTGTGTCTCTGTCTCTGTGTCTCTGTCTCTGTGTCTCTGTCGCTGTGTCTCTGTCTCTGTCTCTGTGTCTCTGTCTCTGTGTCTCTGTTTCTGTGTCCCTGTCTCTGTGTCTCTGTCTCTGTGTCCCAGTCTCTGTATCTCTGTCTCTGTGTCCCCGTCTCTGTGTCTCTGTCTCTGTGTCTCTGTCTCTGTGTCTCTGTCTCTGTGTCTCTGTCTCTGTGTCTCTGTATCTGTGTCTCTGTCTCTGTGTCTCTGTCTCTGTGTCTCTGTCTCTGTGTCTCTGTGTCTATGTCTCTATGTCTCTGTCCCTGTGTCACAGACTCTGTGTCTCCGTCTCTGCGTTTCGTTTTCTGTGTCTCGGTCTCCGTGTCTCTGTATCTGTATCTCTGTCTCTGTGTCTCTGTCTCTGTGTCTCTGTCCCTGTGTCTCCGTCTCCGTGTCTCTGTCTCTGTCTCAGTCTCTATCTGTGTCTCTGTCTCCGTGTCTCTGTCTCTGAATCTCTGTCTCTGTGTCCCTGTCTCTGTGTCTCTGTCCCTGTGTCTCCGTCTCTGTGTCTCTGTCTCTGTCTCTGTGCCTCTGCCTCTGTGTCCCAGTCTCTGCGTCTCTGTCTCTGTGTTTCAGTCTCTGTGTCTATGTCTCTGTGTCTCTCTCCCTGTGTCACGGTCTCTGTATCTCCGTCTCTGTGGCTCTGTCTCTGTCTCTGTGTCTCCGTCTCTGTGTCTCTGTCTCTGTCTCTGTGTCTCTGTCTCTGTGTCTCCGTCTCTGTGTCTCTGTCTCTGTGTCTCTGTCTCTGTGTCTCTATCTCTGTGTCTCTGTCTCTGTGTCCCTGTCTCTGTGTCCCTGTCTCCGTGTCTCTGTCTCTGTGTCTATTCCTCCGTGTCTCTACCTCCGTGTCTCTGTCTCTGTGTCTCTGTCTCTGTGTCTCTGTCTCTGTATCTCCGTCTCTGTGTATCTGTTTCTGTCTCTGCGTCTCTGTCTCTGTGTCTCTGTCTCTGTGTCCCAGTCTCTGCGTCTCTGTCTCTGTGTCTCACCATCTGTGTCTATGTCTCTGTGTCTCTCTCCCTGTGTCGCGGTCTGTGTGCATCTTCCTCTGTGTCTCTGTCTCTGTCTCTGTCTCTGTCTATGTCGCTGTCTCTGTCACTGTCTCTGTGTCTCTGTCTCTGTGTCTCCGTCTCTGTGTCTCTGTCTCCGTCTCTGTGCCTCTGCCTCTGTGTCCCCGTCTCTGCGTCTCTGTCTCTGTGTCCCTGTATCTGTGTCTCTGCCTCCGTGTCTCTGTCTCTGTGTCTCTGTCTCTGTGTCTCTGTGTCGGTTTCTCTGTCTCTGTCTCTGTGTCTCTGTCTCTGTGTCTATGTCTCTGAGTCTCTGTCTCTCTGTCTCTGTCTCTGTCTCTGTCGCTGTCTCTGTCACTGTCTCTGTGTCTCTGTCTCTGTGTCTCCGTCTCTGTGTCTCTGTCTCCGTCTCTGTGCCTCTGCCTCTGTGTCCCCGTCTCTGCGTCTCTGTCTCTGTGTCTCTGTCTCTGTGTCTATGCCTCTCTGTCTCTCTCCCTGTGTCACGGTCTCTGTGTCTCGGTCTCTGTCTATATATCCCGGTCTCAGTGTCTCTGTCTCTGTCTCTGTCTCTGTGTCTCTGTCCCTGTGTCTCCGTCTCTGTGTCTCTGTCTCTGTCTCTGTCTCTATCTGTGTCTCTGTCTCCGTGTCTCTGTCTCTGAGTCTCTGTCTCTGTGTCCCTGTCTCTGTGTCTCTGTCCCTGTGTCTCCGTCTCTGTGTCTCTGTCTCTGTCTCTGTGCCTCTGCCTCTGTGTCCCAGTCTCTGCGTCTCTGTCTCTGTGTCTCAGTCTCTGTGTCTATGTCTCTGTGTCTCTCTCCCTGTGTCACGGTCTCTGTATCTCCGTCTCTGTGGCTCTGTCTCTGTGTCTCTGTCTCGGTTTCTCCGTCTCTGAATCTCTATCACTGTGACTCTGTCTCTGTGTCCCTGTCTCTGTGTCTCTGTCTCTGTGTCTCTGTCTCTATGTCTCTGTCTCTGTGAAACTGTCTCTGTGTTTCTGTCTTTGTGTCTCTGTTCCTGTGTCTCCGTCTCTGTGTCTCTGTCTCTGTGTCTCTGTCTCTCTGTCTCTGTCTCTGTGTCTCTGTCTCTGTGTCTCTGTCCCTGTGTCTCTGTCTCTGTGTCTCTGTCTCTGTCTCTGTCTCCGTGTCTCTGTCTCTGAGTCGTTGTCACTATGTCCCTGTCTCTGTGTCTCTGTCTCTGTGTCTCTGTCTCTGTGTCTCTGTCTCTGTGTCTCTGTCTCTGTGTCTCTGTCTCTGTGTCTCTGTCTCTGTGTCTCTGTCTCTGTGTCTGTGTTTCTGTGTCTCTGTCTGTATGTCTCTGTATCTCTGTCTCTGTGTCTCTGTCTCTGTGCCCCTGTCTCTACGTCTCTGTCCCTGTGTCTCTGTCTCTGTGTCTCTGTCTCTGTGTCCCTGTCTCTGTATCTCTGTCTCTGTGTCTCCGTCTCTGTGTCTCTGTCTCTGTGTCTCTGCCTATTTGTCTCTGTCTCTATGTCTCTGTCTCTGTCTCTGTTTCTCTTTCTCTGTGGCTGTGTGTCTCTGCCTCTGTGTCTCTGTATCTCTGTCTCTTTGTATCTGTCTCTGTGTCTCTGCCTCTGTGTCTCCGTCTCTGTGTTTCTGTCTCTGTGTCTCTGTATCTGTGTCTCTGCCTCTGCGTCTCTGTCTCTGTGTCTCTGTCCCTGTGTCACAGTCTCTGTGTCTCCGTCTCTGCGTCTCGGTCTCTGTGTCTCTGTCTCCGTGTCTCTGTCTCTGTGTCTCTGTCTCTGTGTCTCTGTCTCTGTGTCTCTGTATCTGTGTCTCTGCCTCTGCGTCTCTGTCTCTGTGTCTCCGTCTCGGTGTCTCTGTCTCTGTGTCTCTGTCCCTGTGTCACAGACTCTGTGTCTCCGTCTCTGCGTTTCGTTTTCTGTGTCTCTGTCTCCGTGTCTCTGTATCTGTGTCTCTGTCTCTGTGTCTCTGCCTCTGTGTCTCTGTCTCTGTGTCTCTGTCTCTGTGTCTCTGCCTCTGTGTCTCTGTCTCTGTGTCTCTGTCTCTGTGTCTCTGTCTCTGTCTCTGTGTCTATGACTCTGAGTCTCTGTCTCTGTGTATCTGTCTCTGTCTCTGTCTCTGCCTCTGTCTCTGTCTCTGTCTCTGTCTCTGTCTCTGTCTCTGTCTCTGTCTCTGTCTCTGTCGCTTTCTCTGTCACTGTCTCTGTGTCTCTGTCTCTGTGTCTCCGTCTCTGTGTCTCACTCTCTGTGTCTATGTCTCTGTGTCTCTCTCCCTGTGTCGCGGTCTGTGTGCATCTTCCTCTGTGTCTCTGTCTCTGTCGCTGTCTCTGTCTCTGTCTCTGTCTCTGTCTCTGTCTCTGTCTCTGTCGCTGTCTCTGTCACTGTCTCTGTGTCTCTGTCTCTGTGTCTCTGTCTCTGTGTCTCCGTCTCAGTGTCTCTGTCTCTGTCTCTGTGTCTCTGTCTCTGTGTCTCTGTCCCTGTGTCTCCGTCTCCGTGTCTCTGTCTCTGTCTCAGTCTCTATCTGTGTCTCTGTCTCCGTGTCTCTGTCTCTGAATCTCTGTCTCTGTGTCCCTGTCTCTGTGTCTCTGTCCCTGTGTCTCCGTCTCTGTGTCTCTGTCTCTGTCTCTGTGCCTCTGCCTCTGTCTCTGTGTCTCTGTCTCTGTGTCTCCGTATGTGTGTCTCCGCCCCTCTCTCTCTGTGTCCCTGTCTCTGTGTCTCTGTCTCCGTGTCTCTGTCTCTGTGTCTATTCCTCCGTGTCTATACCTCCGTGTCTCTGTCTCTGTGTCTCTGTCTCTGTGTCCCTGTCTCTGTATCTCCGTCTCTCTGTCTCTGTTTCTGTCTCTGCGTCTCTGTCTCTGTGTCTCTGTCTCTGTGTCCCAGTCTCTGCGTCTCGGTCTCTGTGTCTCACTCTCTGTGTCTATGTCTCTGTGTCTCTCTCCCTGTGTCGCGGTCTGTGTGCATCTTCCTCTGTGTCTCTGTCTCTGTCTCTGTCTCTGTCTCTGTCTCTGTCTCTGTCGCTGGTTCTGCCACTGTCTCTGTGTCTCTGTCTCTGTGTCTCTGTCTCTGTGTCTCTGTCTCGGTGTCTCTGTCTCTGTCTCTGTGTCTCTGTCTCTGTGTCTCTGTCTCTGTGTCTATGTCTCTGAGTCTCTGTCTCTCTGTCTCTGTCTCTGTCTCTGTCTCTGTCGCTGTCTCTGTCACTGTCTCTGTCTCTCAGTCTCTGTGTCTCCGTCTCTGTGTCTCTGTCTCCGTCTCTGTGCCTCTGCCTCTGTGTCCCCGTCTCTGCGTCTCTGTCTCTGTGTCTCTGTCTCTGTGTCTATGTCTCTCTGTCTCTCTCCCTGTGTCGCGGTCTCTGTGTCTCGGTCTCTGTCTATACATCCCGGTCTCAGTGTCTCTGTCTCTGTCTCTGTGTCTATGTCTCTTTGTCTCTGTCCCTGTGTCACAGACTCTGTGTCTCCGTCTCTGCGTTTCGTTTTCTGTGTATCTGTCTCCGTGTCTCTGTATCTGTGTCTCTGTCTCTGTGTCTCTGCCTCTGTGTCTCTGTCTCTGTGTCTCTGTCTCTGTGTCTCTGCCTCTGTGTCTCTGTCTCTGTGTCTCTGTCTCTGTGTCTCTGTCTCTGTGTCTCTGTCTCTGTCTCTGTGTCTATGTCTCTGAGTCTCTGTCTCTGTGTATCTGTCTCTGTCTCTGTCTCTGTCTCTGTCTCTGTCTCTGTCTCTGTCTCTGTCTCTGTCTCTGTCTCTGTCTCTGTCTCTGTCTCTGTCTCTGTCGCTTTCTCTGTCACTGTCTCTGTGTCTCTGTCTCTGTGTCTCCGTCTCTGTGTCTCACTCTCTGTGTCTATGTCTCTGTGTCTCTCTCCCTGTGTCGCGGTCTGTGTGCATCTTCCTCTGTGTCTCTGTCTCTGTCTCTGTCGCTGTCTCTGTCACTGTCTCTGTGTCTCTGTCTCTGTGTCTCTGTCTCTGTGTCTCTGTCTCTGTGTCTCTGTCTCTGTGACTCTGTCTCTGTGTCTCTGTCTCTGTGTCTATGTCTCTGAGTCTCTGTCTCTGTCTCTGTCTCCGTGTCTCTGTCTCAGAGTCGTTGTCTCTATATCCCTGTCTCTGTGTCTTTGTCTCTGTGTCTCTGTCTCTGTGTCTCCGTCTCTGTGTCTCTGTCTCTGTGTCTCTGTCTCTGTGTCTCTGTCTCTGTGTCTCTGTCTCTGTGTCTCTGTCTCTGTGTCTCTGTCTCTGTGTCTCTGTCTCTGTGTCTCTGTCTCTGTGTCTCTGTCTCTGTGTCTCTGTCTCTGTGTCCCTGTCTCTGTGTCTCTGTCTCCGTGTCTCTGTCTCCGTGTCTCTGTCTCTGTGTCTCTGTCTCTGTGTCTCTGTCTCTGTGTCTCTGTCTCTGTGTCTCTCTCTCTGTCTCTGTGTCTCTGTCTCTGTGTCTCTGTTTCTGCGTCCCTGTCTCTGTGTCTCTGTCTCTGTGTCCCAGTCTCTGTATCTCCGTCTCTGTGTCCCCGTCTCTGTGTCTCTGTCTCTGTGTCTCTGTCTCTGTGTCTCTGTCTCTGTGTCTCTGTCTCTGTGTCTCTGTATCTGTGTCTCTGTCTCTGTGTCTCTGTCTCTGTGTCTCTGTCTCTGTGTCTCTGTCTCTGTGTCTCTGTCTCCGTCTCTGTGCCTCAGCCTCTGTGTCCCCGTCTCTGTGCCTCTGTCTCTGCCTCTGTGTCTTTGTGACTGTGTCTCTGTCTCTGTGTCCCTGTCTCTGTGTCTCTCTCTTTGTGTCTCTGTCTCTGTGTCTCTGTATCTGTGTCTCTGCCTCCGTGTCTCTGTCTCTGTGTCTCTGTCTCTGTGTCTCTGTCTCGGTGTCTCTGTCTCTGTCTCTGTGTCTCTGTCTCTGTGTCTCTGTCTCTGTGTCTCTGTCTCTGTGTCTCTGTCCCTGTGTCTCCGTCTCTGTCTCCGTGTCTCTGTCTCTGTGTCTATTCCACCGTGTCGCTACCTCCGTGTCTCTGTGACTGTGTCTCTTTCTCTGTGTCCCTGTCTCTGTATCTCCGTCTCTGTGTCTCTGTTTCTGTCTCTGTGTCTCTATCTCTGTGTCTCTGTCTCTGTGTCTCTGTCTCTGTGTCTCTGTCTCTGTGTCTCTATCTCTGTGTCTCTGTCTCTGTTTCTCTGTCTCAGTCTCTGTGCCTCTGCCTCTGTGTCCCCGTCTCTGCTTCTCTGTTTCTGTGTCTCTGTCTCTGTGTCTATGTCTCTGTGTCTCTCTCCCTGTGTCACGGTCTCTGTGTCTTCGTCTCTGTGTCTCCGTCTCTGTGTCTCTGTCTCTATGTCCCGGTCTCTGTGTCTCTGTCTCTGTCTCTGTGTCTCTGTCTCTGTGTCTCTGTCCCTGTGTCTCCGTCTCTGTGTCTCTGTCTCTATGAAACTGTCTCTGTGTCTCTGTCTCTGTGCCTTTGTCTCTGTGTCTCTGTCTCCGTCTCTGTGTTTCTGTCTCCGTCTCTGTGTTTCTGTGTCCGTGTCCCTGTCTCTGTATCTCCGTCTCTGTGTCTCTGTTTCTGTCTCTGTGTCTCTGTCTCTGTGTCTCTGTCTCTGTGTATCTATCTCTGTGTCTCTATCTCTGTGTCTCTGTCTCTGTGTCTCTATCTCTGTATCTCTGTCTCCGTGTCTCTGTCTCTGTGTCTCTGTCTTTACGTCTCTGTACTTCTGTCTCTGTGTCTCGGTCTCTGTGTCTTTGTCCCTGTGTCTCTGTCTTTGTCCCTGTCTCGGTGTCTGTCTCTGTCTCTGTCTCTGTGTCTCTGTCTCTGTGTCTCTGTCTCTGTGTCTCTGTCTCTGTGTCTCCATCTCTGTGTCTCTGTCTCTGTGTCTCTGTCTCTGTGCTCTGTCTCTGTGTCTCTGTCTCTGTGTCTCTATCTCTGTGTCTCTGTCTCTGTGTCTCTGTCTCTGTGTCTCTGTCTCTGTGTCTCTGTCTCTGTGTCTCTGTGTCTGAGTCTCTGTCTCTGTGTCTCTGTCTCTGTGTCTCTGTCTCTGTGTCTCTGTCTCTGTGTCTCTGTCTCTGTGTCTCTGTCTCTGTGTCTCTGTCTCTGTGTCTCTGTCTCTGTGTCTCTGTCTCTGTGTCACTGTCTCTGTGTCTCTGTCTCTGTGTCTCTGTCTCTGTCTCTCTGTCTCTGTTTCTCTGTCTCGGTGTCTCTGTCCCTGTGTCTATTCCTCCGTGTCTCTATCTCCGTGTCTCGGTCTCTGTGTCTCTGTCTCTGTGTCTCTGTCTCTGTGTCTCCGTCTCTGTGTCTCTGTCTCTGTCTCTGTGTCTCTGTCTCTGTGCCTCTGTCTCTGTATCTCCGTCTCTGTGTCTCTCCTCCGTGTCTCTGTCTCTTTGTCTCTGTCTCCGTCTCTGTCCCTGTGGCTCCTTCTCTGTGTCACTATCTCTGTGTCTCTGTCTCTGTGTTTCTGTCTCTGTCTCTGTCTCTGTCTCTGTCTCTGTCTCTGTCTCTGTCTCTGTCTCTGTCTCTGTGTCTCTGTCTCTGTTTCTCTGTCTCTGTGTCTCCGTCTCTGTGTCTCTGTCTCTGTTTCTGTGTCTCTGTCTCTGTGTCTCCGTCCCTGTGTCTCCGTCTCTGTGTCTCCGTCCCTCTGTCTCTGTGTCCCTGTCTTTGTGTCTCTGTCTCTGTGTCCCTGTCTCTGTGTCTCTGTCTCCGAGTCTCTGTCTCTGTGTCTATTCCTCCGTGTCTCTACCTCCGTGTCTCGGTCTCTGTGTCTCTGTCTCTGTGTCTCTGTCTCTGAGTCTCAGTCTCTGTGTCCCTGTCTTTGTGTCTCTGTCCCTGTGTCTCCGTCTCTGTGTCTCTGTCTCAGTCTCTGTGCCTCTGCCTCTGCGTCCCCGTCTCTGCGTCTCTGTCTCTGTGTCTCTGTCTCTGTGTCTATGTCTCTGTGTCTCTCTCCCTGTGTCACGGTCTCTGTGTCTCGGTCTCTGTGTCTCCGTCTCTCTGTCTCTGTCTATATGTCCCGGTCTCAGTGTCTCTGTCTCTGACTCTGTGTCTCTGTCTCTGTGTATCTGTCCCTGTGTCTCCGTCTCTGTGTCTCTGTCTCTGTCTCTGTCTCTATCTGTGTCTCTGTCTCCGTGTCTCTGTCTCTGAGTCTCTGTCTCTGTGTCCCTGTCTCTGTGTCTCCGTCCCTGTGTCTCCGTCTCTGTGTCTCTGTCTCTGTCTCTGTGCCTCTGCCTCTGTGTCCCAGTCTCTGCGTCTCTGTCTCGGTGTCTCAGTCTCTGTGTCTATGTCTCTGTGTCTCTCTCCCTGTGTCACGGTCTCTGTATCTCCGTCTCTGTGGCTCTGTCTCTGTCTCTGTGTCTCCGTCTCTGTGTCTCTGTCTCTGTCTCTGTGTCTCTGTCTCTGTGTCTCCGTCTCTGTGTCTCTGTCTCTGTGTCTCTGTCTCTGTGTCTCTATCTCTGTGTCTCTGTCTCTGTGTCTCTGTCTCTGTGTCTATGTCTCTGTGTCTCTCTCCCTGTGTCACGGTTTCTATGTCTCTGTCTCTGTGTCTCTGTGTCTCTGTGTCTCTGTGTCTCTGTGTCTCTGTGTCTCTGTGTCTCTGTGTCTCTGTCTCTGTGTCTCTGTCTCTCTGTCTCTGTCTCTGTGTCTCTGTCTCGTTGTCTCCGTCTCTGAATCTCAATCTCTGTGACTCTGTCTCTGTGTCCCTGTCTCTGTGTCTCTGTCTCTGTGCCTCTGTCTCTATGTCTCTGTCTGTGTGAAACTGTCTCTGAGTTTCTGTCTTTGTGTCTCTGTTCCTGTGTCACGGTCTCTGTCTCTGTGTCTCTGTCTCCGTGTCTCTGTCTCTGTGTCTGTTCCTCCGTGTCTCTACCTCCGTGTCTCTGTCTCTGTGTCTCTGTCTCTGTGTCTCCGTCTCTGTGTCTCTGTCTCTGTGTCTCTGTCTCTGTGTCTCTATCTCTGTGTCTCTGTCTCTGTGTCTCTGTCTCTGTGTCTCTGTCTCTGTGTCTCTGTCTCTGTGTCTCTATCTCTGTATCTCTGTATCCGTGTCTCTGTCTCTGTGTCTCTGTCTTTATGTCTCTGTACTTCTGTCTGTTTCTCGGTCTCTGTGTCTTTGTCCCTGTGTCTCTGTCTCTGTCCCTGTCTCTGTGTCTGTCTCTGTCTCTGTCTCTGTTACTCTTTCTCTGTGTCTCTGTCTCTGTGTCTCTGTCTCTGTGTCTCGGTCCCTGTGTCTCCGTCTCTGTGTCTCTCTCTCTGTGTCTCTGTCTCTGTGTCTCTGTCTCTGTGCCTCTGTCTCTGTATCTCCGCCTCTGTGTCTCCGTCTCTGTGTCTGTGTCCCTCTCTCTCTGTGTCCCTGTCTCTGTGTCTCTGTCTCTGTGTCCCTGTCTCTGCGTCTCTGTCTCCGTGTCTCTGTCTTTCTGTCTATTCCTCTGTGTCTCTACCTCCGTGTCTCTGTCTCTGAGTCTCTGTCTCTGTGTCTCAGTCTCTGCGTCTCTGTCTCTGTGTCTCAGTCTCTGTGTCTATGTCTCTGTGTCTCTCTCCCTGTGTCTCTGTCTCCGTGTCTCTGTCTCTGTGTCTGTTCCTCCGTGTCTCTACCTCCGTGTCTCTGTCTCTGTGTCTCTGTCTCTGTGTCTCCGTCTCTGTGTCTCTGTCTCTGTGTCTCTGTATCTGTGTCTCTATCTCTGTGTCTCTGTCTCTGTGTCTCTGTCTCTGTGTCTCTGTCTCTGTGTCTCTATCTCTGTATCTCTGTCTCCGTGTCTCTGTCTCTGTGCCTCTGTCTTTATGTCTCTGTACTTCTGTCTGTTTCTCGGTCTCTGTGTCTTTGTCCCTGTGTCTCTGTCTCTGTCCCTGTCTCTGTGTCTGCCTCTGTCTCTGTCTCTGTTACTCTTTCTCTGTGTCTCTGTCTCTGTGTCTCTGTCTCTGTGTCTCGGTCCCTGTGTCTCCGTCTCTGTGTCTCTCTCTCTGTGTCTCTGTCTCTGTGTCTCTGTCTCTGTGCCTCTGTCTCTGTATCTCCGCCTCTGTGTCTCCGTCTCTGTGTCTGTGTCCCTCTCTCTCTGTGTCCCTGTCTCTGTGTCTCTGTCTCTGTGTCCCTGTCTCTGCGTCTCTGTCTCCGTGTCTCTGTCTTTCTGTCTATTCCTCTGTGTCTCTACCTCCGTGTCTCTGTCTCTGAGTCTCTGTCTCTGTGTCTCAGTCTCTGCGTCTCTGTCTCTGTGTCTCAGTCTCTGTGTCTATGTCTCTGTGTCTCTCTCCCTGTGTCACGGTCTCTGTCTCTGTGTCTCTGTCTCCGTGTCTCTGTCTCTGTGTCTGTTCCTCCGTGTCTCTACCTCCGTGTCTCTGTCTCTGTGTCTCTGTCTCTGTGTCTCCGTCTCTGTGTCTCTGTCTCTGTGTCTCTGTCTCTGTCTCTCTGTCTCTGTTTCTCTGTCTCGGTGTCTCTGTCCCTGTGTCTATTCCTCCGTCTCTCTATCTCCGTGTCTCGGTCTCTGTGTCTCTGTCTCTGTGTCTCTGTCTCTGTGTCTCCGTCTCTGTGTCTCTGTCTCTGTCTCTGTGTCTCTGTCTCTGTGCCTCTGTCTCTGTATCTCCGTCTCTGTGTCTCTCCTCCGTGTCTCTGTCTCTTTGTCTCTGTCTCCGTCTCTGTCCCTGTGGCTCCTTCTCTGTGTCACTATCTCTGTGTCTCTGTCTCTGTGTTTCTGTCTCTGTCTCTGTCTCTGTCTCTGTCTCTGTCTCTGTCTCTGTCTCTGTCTCTGTCTCTGTGTCTCTGTCTCTGTTTCTCTGTCTCTGTGTCTCCGTCTCTGTGTCTCTGTCTCTGTTTCTGTGTCTCTGTCTCTGTGTCTCCGTCCCTGTGTCTCCGTCTCTGTGTCTCCGTCCCTCTGTCTCTGTGTCCCTGTCTTTGTGTCTCTGTCTCTGTGTCCCTGTCTCTGTGTCTCTGTCTCTGTGTCTCTGTCTCTGTGTCTCTGTATCTGTGTCTCTGTCTCTGTGTCTCTGTCTCTGTGTCTCTGTCTCTGTGTCTCTGTCTCTGTGTCTCTGTCTCCGTCTCTGTGCCTCAGCCTCTGTGTCCCCGTCTCTGTGCCTCTGTCTCTGCCTCTGTGTCTTTGTGACTGTGTCTCTGTCTCTGTGTCCCTGTCTCCGTGTCTCTCTCTTTGTGTCTCTGTCTCTGTGTCTCTGTATCTGTGTCTCTGCCTCCGTGTCTCTGTCTCTGTGTCTCTGTCTCTGTGTCTCTGTCTCGGTGTCTCTGTCTCTGTCTCTGTGTCTCTGTCTCTGTGTCTCTGTCTCTGTGTCTCTGTCTCTGTGTCTCTGTCCCTGTGTCTCCGTCTCTGTCTCCGTGTCTCTGTCTCTGTGTCTATTCCACCGTGTCGCTACCTCCGTGTCTCTGTGACTGTGTCTCTTTCTCTGTGTCCCTGTCTCTGTATCTCCGTCTCTGTGTCTCTGTTTCTGTCTCTGTGTCTCTATCTCTGTGTCTCTGTCTCTGTGTCTCTGTCTCTGTGTCTCTGTCTCTGTGTCTCTATCTCTGTGTCTCTGTCTCTGTTTCTCTGTCTCAGTCTCTGTGCCTCTGCCTCTGTGTCCCCGTCTCTGCTTCTCTGTTTCTGTGTCTCTGTCTCTGTGTCTATGTCTCTGTGTCTCTCTCCCTGTGTCACGGTCTCTGTGTCTTCGTCTCTGTGTCTCCGTCTCTGTGTCTCTGTCTCTATGTCCCGGTCTCTGTGTCTCTGTCTCTGTCTCTTTGTCTCTGTCTCTGTGTCTCTGTCCCTGTGTCTCCGTCTCTGTGTCTCTGTCTCTATGAAACTGTCTCTGTGTCTCTGTCTCTGTGCCTTTGTCTCTGTGTCTCTGTCTCCGTCTCTGTGTTTCTGTCTCCGTCTCTGTGTTTCTGTGTCCGTGTCCCTGTCTCTGTATCTCCGTCTCTGTGTCTCTGTTTCTGTCTCTGTGTCTCTGTCTCTGTGTCTCTGTCTCTGTGTATCTATCTCTGTGTCTCTATCTCTGTGTCTCTGTCTCTGTGTCTCTATCTCTGTATCTCTGTCTCCGTGTCTCTGTCTCTGTGTCTCTGTCTTTACGTCTCTGTACTTCTGTCTCTGTGTCTCGGTCTCTGTGTCTTTGTCCCTGTGTCTCTGTCTTTGTCCCTGTCTCGGTGTCTGTCTCTGTCTCTGTCTCTGTGTCTCTGTCTCTGTGTCTCTGTCTCTGTGTCTCTGTCTCTGTGTCTCCATCTCTGTGTCTCTGTCTCTGTGTCTCTGTCTCTGTGCTCTGTCTCTGTGTCTCTGTCTCTGTGTCTCTATCTCTGTGTCTCTGTCTCTGTGTCTCTGTCTCTGTGTCTCTGTCTCTGTGTCTCTGTCTCTGTGTCTCTGTGTCTTAGTCTCTGTCTCTGTGTCTCTGTCTCTGTGTCTCTGTCTCTGTGTCTCTGTCTCTGTGTCTCTGTCTCTGTGTCTCTGTCTCTGTGTCTCTGTCTCTGTGTCTCTGTCTCTGTGTCTCTGTCTCTGTGTCTCTGTCTCTGTGTCTCTGTCTCTGTGTCTCTGTCTCTGTGTCTCTGTCTCTGTCTCTCTGTCTCTGTTTCTCTGTCTCGGTGTCTCTGTCCCTGTGTCTATTCCTCCGTGTCTCTATCTCCGTGTCTCGGTCTCTGTGTCTCTGTCTCTGTGTCTCTGTCTCTGTGTCTCCGTCTCTGTGTCTCTGTCTCTGTCTCTGTGTCTCTGTCTCTGTGCCTCTGTCTCTGTATCTCCGTCTCTGTGTCTCTCCTCCGTGTCTCTGTCTCTTTGTCTCTGTCTCCGTCTCTGTCCCTGTGGCTCCTTCTCTGTGTCACTATCTCTGTGTCTCTGTCTCTGTGTTTCTGTCTCTGTCTCTGTCTCTGTCTCTGTCTCTGTCTCTGTCTCTGTCTCTGTCTCTGTCTCTGTGTCTCTGTCTCTGTTTCTCTGTCTCTGTGTCTCCGTCTCTGTGTCTCTGTCTCTGTTTCTGTGTCTCTGTCTCTGTGTCTCCGTCCCTGTGTCTCCGTCTCTGTGTCTCCGTCCCTCTGTCTCTGTGTCCCTGTCTTTGTGTCTCTGTCTCTGTGTCCCTGTCTCTGTGTCTCTGTCTCCGAGTCTCTGTCTCTGTGTCTATTCCTCCGTGTCTCTACCTCCGTGTCTCGGTCTCTGTGTCTCTGTCTCTGTGTCTCTGTCTCTGAGTCTCAGTCTCTGTGTCCCTGTCTTTGTGTCTCTGTCCCTGTGTCTCCGTCTCTGTGTCTCTGTCTCAGTCTCTGTGCCTCTGCCTCTGCGTCCCCGTCTCTGCGTCTCTGTCTCTGTGTCTCTGTCTCTGTGTCTATGTCTCTGTGTCTCTCTCCCTGTGTCACGGTCTCTGTGTCTCGGTCTCTGTGTCTCCGTCTCTCTGTCTCTGTCTATATGTCCCGGTCTCAGTGTCTCTGTCTCTGACTCTGTGTCTCTGTCTCTGTGTATCTGTCCCTGTGTCTCCGTCTCTGTGTCTCTGTCTCTGTCTCTGTCTCCATCTGTGTCTCTGTCTCCGTGTCTCTGTCTCTGAGTCTCTGTCTCTGTGTCCCTGTCTCTGTGTCTCCGTCCCTGTGTCTCCGTCTCTGTGTCTCTGTCTCTGTCTCTGTGCCTCTGCCTCTGTGTCCCAGTCTCTGCGTCTCTGTCTCGGTGTCTCAGTCTCTGTGTCTATGTCTCTGTGTCTCTCTCCCTGTGTCACGGTCTCTGTATCTCCGTCTCTGTGGCTCTGTCTCTGTCTCTGTGTCTCCGTCTCTGTGTCTCTGTCTCTGTCTCTGTGTCTCTGTCTCTGTGTCTCCGTCTCTGTGTCTCTGTCTCTGTGTCTCTGTCTCTGTGTCTCTATCTCTGTGTCTCTGTCTCTGTGTCTCTGTCTCTGTGTCTATGTCTCTGTGTCTCTCTCCCTGTGTCACGGTTTCTATGTCTCTGTCTCTGTGTCTCTGTGTCTCTGTGTCTCTGTGTCTCTGTGTCTCTGTGTCTCTGTGTCTCTGTGTCTCTGTCTCTGTGTCTCTGTCTCTCTGTCTCTGTCTCTGTGTCTCTGTCTCGTTGTCTCCGTCTCTGAATCTCAATCTCTGTGACTCTGTCTCTGTGTCCCTGTCTCTGTGTCTCTGTCTCTGTGCCTCTGTCTCTATGTCTCTGTCTGTGTGAAACTGTCTCTGAGTTTCTGTCTTTGTGTCTCTGTTCCTGTGTCACGGTCTCTGTCTCTGTGTCTCTGTCTCCGTGTCTCTGTCTCTGTGTCTGTTCCTCCGTGTCTCTACCTCCGTGTCTCTGTCTCTGTGTCTCTGTCTCTGTGTCTCCGTCTCTGTGTCTCTGTCTCTGTGTCTCTGTCTCTGTGTCTCTATCTCTGTGTCTCTGTCTCTGTGTCTCTGTCTCTGTGTCTCTGTCTCTGTGTCTCTGTCTCTGTGTCTCTATCTCTGTATCTCTGTATCCGTGTCTCTGTCTCTGTGTCTCTGTCTTTATGTCTCTGTACTTCTGTCTGTTTCTCGGTCTCTGTGTCTTTGTCCCTGTGTCTCTGTCTCTGTCCCTGTCTCTGTGTCTGTCTCTGTCTCTGTCTCTGTTACTCTTTCTCTGTGTCTCTGTCTCTGTGTCTCTGTCTCTGTGTCTCGGTCCCTGTGTCTCCGTCTCTGTGTCTCTCTCTCTGTGTCTCTGTCTCTGTGTCTCTGTCTCTGTGCCTCTGTCTCTGTATCTCCGCCTCTGTGTCTCCGTCTCTGTGTCTGTGTCCCTCTCTCTCTGTGTCCCTGTCTCTGTGTCTCTGTCTCTGTGTCCCTGTCTCTGCGTCTCTGTCTCCGTGTCTCTGTCTTTCTGTCTATTCCTCTGTGTCTCTACCTCCGTGTCTCTGTCTCTGAGTCTCTGTCTCTGTGTCTCAGTCTCTGCGTCTCTGTCTCTGTGTCTCAGTCTCTGTGTCTATGTCTCTGTGTCTCTCTCCCTGTGTCACGGTCTCTGTCTCTGTGTCTCTGTCTCCGTGTCTCTGTCTCTGTGTCTGTTCCTCCGTGTCTCTACCTCCGTGTCTCTGTCTCTGTGTCTCTGTCTCTGTGTCTCCGTCTCTGTGTCTCTGTCTCTGTGTCTCTGTATCTGTGTCTCTATCTCTGTGTCTCTGTCTCTGTGTCTCTGTCTCTGTGTCTCTGTCTCTGTGTCTCTGTCTCTGTGTCTCTATCTCTGTATCTCTGTCTCCGTGTCTCTGTCTCTGTGCCTCTGTCTTTATGTCTCTGTACTTCTGTCTGTTTCTCGGTCTCTGTGTCTTTGTCCCTGTGTCTCTGTCTCTGTCCCTGTCTCTGTGTCTGTCTCTGTCTCTGTCTCTGTTACTCTTTCTCTGTGTCTCTGTCTCTGTGTCTCTGTCTCTGTGTCTCGGTCCCTGTGTCTCCGTCTCTGTGTCTCTCTCTCTGTGTCTCTGTCTCTGTGTCTCTGTCTCTGTGCCTCTGTCTCTGTATCTCCGCCTCTGTGTCTCCGTCTCTGTGTCTGTGTCCCTCTCTCTCTGTGTCCCTGTCTCTGTGTCTCTGTCTCTGTGTCCCTGTCTCTGCGTCTCTGTCTCCGTGTCTCTGTCTTTCTGTCTATTCCTCTGTGTCTCTACCTCCGTGTCTCTGTCTCTGAGTCTCTGTCTCTGTGTCTCAGTCTCTGCGTCTCTGTCTCTGTGTCTCAGTCTCTGTGTCTATGTCTCTGTGTCTCTCTCCCTGTGTCACGGTCTCTGTCTCTGTGTCTCTGTCTCCGTGTCTCTGTCTCTGTGTCTGTTCCTCCGTGTCTCTACCTCCGTGTCTCTGTCTCTGTGTCTCTGTCTCTGTGTCTCCGTCTCTGTGTCTCTGTCTCTGTGTCTCTGTATCTGTGTCTCTATCTCTGTGTCTCTGTCTCTGTGTCTCTGTCTCTGTGTCTCCGTCTCTGTGTCTCTGTCTCTGTGTCCCTGTCTCTGTGTCTCTGTCTCTGTGTCTCTGTCTCTGTGTCTCTGTCTCTGTGTCTCTGTCTCTATGTCCCTGTATTTCTGTCTGTGTGTCTCGGTCTCTGTGTCTCTGTCCCTGTGTCTCTGTCTCTGTCTCTGTGTCTGTCTCTGTCTCTGTCTCTGTTACTCTTTCCCTATGTCTCTGTCTCTGTGTCTCTGTCTCTGTTTTTCTGTCCCTGTGTCTCCGTCTCTGTGTCTCTCTCTCTGTGTCTCTGTCTCTGTGTCTCCGTCTCTGTGCCTCTGTCTCTGTATCTCCGTCTCTGTGTCTCCGTCTCTTTGTCTGTGGCCCTCTCTCTCTGTGTCCCTGTCTCTGTGTCTCTGTCTCTGTGTCCCTGTCTCTGCGTCTCTGCCTCCGTGTCTCTGTCTCTCTGTCTATTCCTCTGTGTCTCTACCTCCGTGTCTCTGTCTCTGTGTCTCCCTCTCTATGTCTCTGCCTCTGAATCTCTGTCTCTGTGTCTCTGTCCCAGAGTCTCCGTCTCTGTGGCTGTGTCTCTGTCTCTATGTCTCTGTATTTCTGTCTGTGTGTCTCGGTCTCTGTGTCTCTGTCCCTGTGTCTCTGTCTCTGTCTCTGTCTCTGTGTCTGTCTCTGTCTCTGTCTCTGTTACTCTTTCTCTATGTCTCTGTCTCTGTGTCTCTGTCTCTGAGTCTCTGCCTCTGTGTCCCTGTCTTTGTGTATCTGTCCCTGTGTCTCCGTCTCTGTGTCTCTATCTCAGTCTCTGTGCCTCTGCCTCTGTGTCCCCGTCTCTGCTTCTCTGTTTCTGTGTCTCTGTCTCTGTGTCTATGTCTCTGTGTCTCTCTCCCTGTGTCACGGTCTCTGTGTCTTCGTCTCTGTGTCTCCGTCTCTGTGTCTCTGTCTCTATGTCCCGGTCTCTGTGTCTCTGTCTCTGTCTCTGTGTCTCTGTCTCTGTGTCTCCGTCTCTGTGTCTCTGTCTCTGTCTCTGTCCCTATCTGTGTCTCTGTCTCTGTGTCTCTGTCCCTGAGTCTCCGTCTCTATCTGTGTCTCTATCTCTGTGTCTCTGTCTCTGTGTCTCTGTCCCTGTGTCTCTGTCTCTGTCTCTGTCTCTGTGTCTGTCCCTGTCTCTGTCTCTGTTACTCTTTCCCTATGTCTCTGTCTCTGTGTCTCTGTCTCTGTGTCCCTGTCTCTGTGTCTCTGTCTCTGTGTCTCTGTCCCTGTGTCTCCGTCTCTGTGTCTCTCTCTCTGTGTCTCTGTCTGTGTGTCTCTGTCTCTGTGCCTCTGTCTCTGTATCTCCGTCTCTGTGTCTCCGTCTCTGTGTCTGTGTCTCTCTCTCTATGTCTCTGCCTCTGAATCTCTGTCTCTGTGTTCCTGTCCCAGAGTCTCCATCTCTGTGGCTGTGTCTCCGTGTCTCTGCCTCCGCGTCTCTGTCTCTTTGTCTCTGTCTCCGTCCCTGTGTCTCTGTCACTGTGTCTCTGTCTCTGTGTCTCCGTCTCTGTGTCTCTGTCTCTGTCTCTGTCTCTGTCTCTGTCTCTGTTTCTGTCTCTGTGTCTCTGTCTCTGTATCTCCGTCTCTGTGTCTCTGCCTCTGTCTCTGTGTCTCTGTCTCTGTTTCTCTGTCTCTGTGTCTCTGTCTCTGTGGCTCTGTCTCTCTGGCTCTGTCTCTGTGTGTCTGTCTCTGTGTCTCTGTCTCTGTGTCTCTGTCTCTGTGTCTCTGTCTCTGTGTCTCTGTCTCTGTGTCTCTGTCTCTGTGTCTCTGTCTCTGTGTCTCTATCTCTGTATCTCTGTCTCCGTGTCTCTGTCTCTGTGTGTCTGTCTTTATGTCTCTGTATTTCTGTCTCCGTGTCTCTGTCTCTGTGTCTCTATCTCTGTGTCTCTGTCTCTGTCTCTCTGTCTCTGTGTCTCTGTCTCTGTGTCTCTGTCTCTATGTCTCTGTATTTCTGTCTGTGTGTCTCGGTCTCTGTGTCTCTGTCCCTGTGTCTCTGTCTCTGTCTCTGTCTCTGTGTCTGTCTCTGTCTCTGTCTCTGTTACTCTTTCTCTATGTCTCTGTCTCTGTGTCTCTGTCTCTGTGTCTCTGTCTCTGTGTCTCTGTCCCTGTGTCTCCGTCTCTGTGTCTCTCTCTTTGTGTCTCTGCCTCTGTGTCTCTGTCTCTGTGCCTCTGTCTCTGTATCTCCGTCTCTGTGTCTCCGTCTCTGTGTCTGTGTCCCTCTCTCTCTGTGTCCCTGTCTCTGTGTCTCTGTCTCTGTGTCCCTGTCTCTGCGTCTCTGTTTCCGTGTCTCTGTCTCTCTGTCTATTCCTCTGTGTCTCTACCTCCGTGTCTCTGTCTCTGTGTCTCTCTCTCTATGTTTCTGCCTCTGAATCTCTGTCTCTGTGTCTCTGTCCCAGAGTTTCCGTCTCTGTGGCTGTGTCTCCGTGTCTCTGCCTCCGCGTTTCTCTCTCTTTGTCTCTGTCTCCGTCCCTGTGTCTCTGTCTCCGTCCCTGTGTCTCTGTCTCTGTGTCTCCGTCTCTGTGCCTCTGTCTCTGTGACTCTGTCTCTGTGTCCCTGTCTCTGTGCCTCTGTCTCTGTGTCTCTGTCTCTGTGTCTCCGTCTCTGTCTCTGTCTCTATGTCTGTCTCTGTCTCTGTCTCTGTCTCTGTCTCTGTCTCTGTCTCTATGTCTCTGCCTCTGTGAAGCTGTCTCTGTGTTTCTGTCTTTGTGTCTCTGTTCCTGTGTCTCCGTCTCTGTGTCTCTGTCTCTGTCTCTGTCTCTATCTGTGTCTCTGAGTCTCTGTCTCTGTGTCTCTGTCTCTGTCTCTGTCTCTGTCTCTGTCTCTGTCGCTGTCTCTGTCACTGTCTCTGTGTCTCTGTCTCTGTGTCTCCGTCTCTGTGTCTGTGACTCTGTCTCTGTGTCCCTATCTCTGCGTCTCTACCTCTGTGTCCCTGTCGCTATGTCTCTGTCTCTATGAAACTGTCTCTGTGTCCCTGTCTCTGTGCCTTTGTCTCTGTGTCTCTGTCTCCGTCTCTGTGTTTATGTCTCCGTCCCTGTGTTTCTGTGTCCGTGTCTCTGTCTCTGTGTCTCTCTCTCTATGTCCCTGCCTCTGAATCTCTGTCTCTGTGTCTCTGTCCCAGAGTCTCCGTCGCTGTGGCTGTGTCTCCGTGTCTCTGCCTCCGCGTTTCTGTCTCTTTGTCTCTGTCTCCGTCCCTGTGTATCTGTCTCCGTCCCTGTGTCTCTGTCTCTGTGTCTCCGTCTCTGTGCCTCTGTCTCTGTGACTCTGTCTCTGTGTCCCTGTCTCTGTGCCTCTGTCTCTGTGTCTCTGTCTCTGTGTCTCCGTCTCTGTCTCTGTCTCTGTGTCTGTCTCTGCATCTCCGTCTCTGTGTCTGTGTCTCTGTCTCTGTGTCTCTGTCTCTGTTTCTCTGTCTCTGTGTCTCTGTCTCTGTGTCTCTGTCTCTGTGTCTATTCCTCCGTGTCTCTACCTCCGTGTCTCGGTCTCTGTGTCTCTGTCTCTGTGTCTCTGTCTCTGTGTCTCTGTCTCTGTGTCTCTGTCTCTGTGTCTCTGTCTCTATGTCTCTGTATTTCTGTCTGTGTGTCTCGGTCTCTGTGTCTCTGTCCCTGTGTCTCTGTCTCTGTCTCTGTGTCTGTCTCTGTCTCTGTCTCTGTTACTCTTTCTCTATGTCTCTGTCTCTGTGTCTCTGTCTCTGTGTCTCTGTCCCTGTATCTCCGTCTCTGTGTCTCTCTCTTTGTGTCTCTGTCTCTGTGTCTCTGTCTCCGTGCCTCTGTCTCTGTATCTCCGTCTCTGTGTCTCCGTCTCTGTGTCTGTGTCCCTCTCTCTCTGTGTCCCTGTCTCTGTGTCTCTGTCCCTGTGTCCCTGTCTCTGCGTCTCTGTCTCCGTGTCTCTGTCTCTCTGTCTATTCCTCTGTGTCTCTACCTCCGTGTCTCTGTCTCTGTGTCTCTCTCTCTATGTCTCTGCCTCTGAATCTCTGTCTCTGTGTCTCTGTCCCAGAGTCTCCGTCTCTGTGGCTGTGTCTCCGTGTCTCTGTCCCAGAGTCTCCGTCTCTGTGGCTGTGTCCCCGTGTCTCTGCCTCCGCGTCTCTGTCTCTTTGTCTCTGTCTCCGTCCCTGTGTCTCTGTCTCTGTGTCTCCGTCTCTGTGCCTCCGTCTCTGTCTCTGTGTCTCTGTCTCTGTGTCTCTGTCTCTGTGTCTCTGTCTCTGTGTCTCTGCCTCTGTGTCCCTGTCTCTGTGTCTCTGTCCCTGTGTCTCTGTCTCTGTCTCTGTGCCTCTGCCTCTGTGTCCCAGTCTCTGCGTCTCTGTCTCTGTGTCTCAGTCTCTGTGTCTATGTCTCTGTGCCTCTCTCCCTGTGTCACGGTCTCTGTATATCGGTCTCTGTGTCTCCGTCTCTGTGCCTCCGTCTATATGTCCCGGTCTCAGTGTCTCTGTCTCTGTCTCTGTGTCTCTGTCTCTGTGTCTCTGTCCCTGTGTCTCCGTCTCTGTGTCTCTGTCTCTGTCTCTGTGTCTATCTGTGTCTCTGTCTCTGTGTCTCTGTCTCTGTGTCTCTGTCTCTGAGTCTCTGTCTCTGTGTCCCTGTCTCTGTGTCTCTGTCCCTGTGTCTCTCTCTCTTTGTCTCTGTCTCTGTCTCTGTGCCTCTGCCTCTGTGTCCCAGTCTCTGCGTCTCTGTCTCTGTATCTCTTTCTCTGTGTCTCTGTCTCTTTGTCTCTGTCTCTATGCCTCTGTATTTCTGTCTCTGTGTCTCTGTCTCTGTGTCTTTGTCCCTGTGTCTCGGTCTCTGTGTCTCTGTCTCCGTGTCTCTGTCTCTGTGTCTATTCCTCCGTGTCTCTACCTCCGTGTCTCTGTCTCTGTGTCTCTGTCTCTGTGTCCCTGTCTCTGTATCTCCGTCTCTGTGTCTCTGTTTCTGTCTCTGCGTCTCTGTCTCTGTGTCTCTGTCTCTGTGTCCCAGTCTCTGCGTCTCTGTCTCTGTGTCTCACTCTCTGTGTCTATGTCTCTGTGTCTCTCTCCCTGTGTCGCGGACTGTGTGCATCTTCCTCTGTGCCTCTGTCTCTGTCTCTGTCTCTGTCTCTGTCGCTGGTTCTGTCACTGTCTCGGTGTCCCTGTCTCTGTCTCTGTGTCTCAGTCTCTGTGTCTCTGTCTCTGTGTCTCTGTCTCTCTGTCTCTGTCTCTGTGTCTCTGTCTCTCTGTCTCTGTCTCTGTGCCTCTGCCTCTGTGTCCCAGTCTCTGCGTCTCTGTCTCTGTGTCTCTGTCTCTGTGTCTCTGTCTCTGTGTCTCTGTCTCTGTGTCTCTGTCTCTGTGTCTCTGTCTCTGTGTCTCTGTCTCTGTGTCTCTGTCTCTGTGTCTCTGTCTCTGTGTCTCTGTCTCTGTGTCTCTGTCTCTGTGTCTCTGTCTCTGTGTTTATGTCTCTGAGTCTCTGGCTCTGTGTCTCTGTCTCAGTCTCTGTATCTGTCTCTGTCTCTGTCGCTGTCCCTGTCTCTGTCTCTGTGTCTCTGTCTCTGTGTCTCTGTCTCTGTCTCTGAGTCTCTGCCTCTGTGTCCCTGTCTTTGTGTCTCTGTCCCTGTGTCTCCGTCTCTGTGTCTCTGTCTCAGTCTCTGTGCCTCTGCCTCTGTGTCCCCGTCTCTGCTTCTCTGTTTCTGTGTCTCTGTCTCTGTGTCTATGTCTCTGTGTCTCTCTCCCTGTGTCACGGTCTCTGTGTCTTCGTCTCTGTGTCTCCGTCTCTGTGTCTCTGTCTCTGTGTCTCCGTCTCTGTGTCTCTGTCTCTGTGTCTCTGTCTCTGTGTCTCTGTCTCTGTGTCTCTGCCTCTGTGTCTCTGTCTCTGCGTCTCTGTCTCTGTGTCTCACTCTCTGTGTCTATGTCTCTGTGTCTCTCTCCCTGTGTCGCGGTCTGTGTGCATCTTCCTCTGTGTCACTGTCTCTGTCTCTGTCTCTGTCTCTGTCGCTGTCGCTGTCACTGTGTCTATGTCTCGGTGTCTCTGTCTCTGTGTCTCTGTCTCTGTGTCTCCGTCTCTGTGTCTCTCTCTTTGTGTCTCTGTCTGTGTGTCTCTGTCTCTGTGCCTCTGTCTCTGTATCTCCGTCTCTGTGTCTCCGTCTCTGTGTCTGTGTCTCTCTCTCTATGTCTCTGCCTCTGAATCTCTGTCTCTGCGTCTCTGTTCCAGAGTCTCCGTCTCTGTGTCTCTGTGTCTGTGTCTCTGTGTCTCTATCTCTGTGTCTCTGTCTCTGTGCCTCTGTCTCTGTGTCTCTGTCTCTGTGTCTCTGTGTCTCTGTCTTTATATCTCTGTGTCTCTGTCTCTGTGTCTCCGTCTCTGTGTCTCTGTCTCGGTGTCTCCGTCTCTGAATCTCAATCTCTGTGACTCTGTCTGTGTGTCCCTGTCTCTGTGTCTCTGTCTCTGTGTCTCTGTCTCTATGTCTCTGTCTGTGTGAACCTGTCTCTGTGTTTCTGTCTTTGTGTCTCTGTTCCTGTGTCTCCGTCTCTGTGTCTCTGTCTCTGTGTCTCTGTCTCTGTGTCTCTGTCTCTCTGTTCTCTCTCTGTGTCTCTGTCTCTGTGTCTCTGTCTCTGTGCCTCTGTCTCTGTATCTCCGCCTCTGTGTCTCCGTCTCTGTGTCTGTGTCCCTCTCTCTCTGTGTCCCTGTCTCTGTGTCTCTGTCTCTGTGTCCCTGTCTCTGCGTCTCTGTCTGCGTGTCTCTGTCTTTCTGTCTATTCCTCTGTGTCTCTACCTCCGTGTCTCTGTCTCTGTGTCCCTCTCTCTATGTCTCTGCCTCTCAATCTCTGTCTCTGTGTCTCTGTCCCATCGTCTCCGTCTCTGTGGCTGTGTCTCCGTGTCTCTGCCTCCGCGTCTCTGTCTCTTTGTCTCTGTCTCCGTCCCTGTGTCTCTGTCTCTGTGTCTCTGTCTATGTGTCTCCGTCCCTGTGTCTCTGTCTCTGTGTCTCTGTCTCTGTGTCTCCGTCTCTGTGTTCCTGTCCCTGTGTCTCCGTCTCTGTGTCTCTGTCTCTGTGTCCCTGTCTCTGTGTCTCTGTCTCTGTGTCTCTGTCTCTGTGTCTCTGTCTCTGTGTCTCTGTCTCTGTGTCTCTGTCTCTATGTCCCTGTATTTCTGTCTGTGTGTCTCGGTCTCTGTGTCTCTGTCCCTGTGTCTCTGTCTCTGTCTCTGTGTCTGTCTCTGTCTCTGTCTCTGTTACTCTTTCCCTATGTCTCTGTCTCTGTGTCTCTGTCTCTGTGTTTCTGTCCCTGTGTCTCCGTCTCTGTGTCTCTCTCTCTGTGTCTCTGTCTCTGTGTCTCTGTCTCTGTGCCTCTGTCTCTGTATCTCCGTCTCTGTGTCTCCGTCTCTGTGTCTGTGTCCCTCTCTCTCTGTGTCCCTGTCTCTGTGTCTCTGTCTCTGTGTCCCTGTCTCTGCGTCTCTGTCTCCGTGTCTCTGTCTCTCTGTCTATTCCTCTGTGTCTCTACCTCCGTGTCTCTGTCTCTGTGTCTCCCTCTCTATGTCTCTGCCTCTGAATCTCTGTCTCTGTGTCTCTGTCCCAGAGTCTCCGTCTCTGTGGCTGTGTCTCTGTCTCTATGTCTCTGTATTTCTGTCTGTGTGTCTCGGTCTCTGTGTCTCTGTCCCTGTGTCTCCGTCTCTGTCTCTGTCTCTGTGTCTGTCTCTGTCTCTGTCTCTGTTACTCTTTCTCTATGTCTCTGTCTCTGTGTCTCTGTCTCTGAGTCTCTGCCTCTGTGTCCCTGTCTTTGTGTATCTGTCCCTGTGTCTCCGTCTCTGTGTCTCTATCTCAGTCTCTGTGCCTCTGCCTCTGTGTCCCCGTCTCTCCTTCTCTGTTTCTGTGTCTCTGTCTCTGTGTCTATGTCTCTGTGTCTCTCTCCCTGTGTCACGGTCTCTGTGTCTTCGTCTCTGTGTCTCCGTCTCTGTGTCTCTGTCTCTATGTCCCGGTCTCTGTGTCTCTGTCTCTGTCTCTGTGTCTCTGTCTCTGTGTCTCCGTCTCTGTGTCTCTGTCTCTGTCTCTGTCTCTATCTGTGTCTCTGTCTCTGTGTCTCTGTCCCTGAGTCTCCGTCTCTATCTGTGTCTCTGTCTCTGTGTCTCTGTCTATGTGTCTCCGTCTCTGTCTCTCTGTCTCTGTCTCTGTGTCTCTGTCTCTGTGTGTCTGTCTCTGTGTCTCTATCTCTGTGTCTCTGTCTCTGTGTCTCTGTCCCTGTGTCTCTGTCTCTGTCTCTGTCTCTGTGTCTGTCTCTGTCTCTGTCTCTGTTACTCTTTCCCTATGTCTCTGTCTCTGTGTCTCTGTCTCTGTGTCCCTGTCTCTGTGTCTCTGTCTCTGTGTCTCTGTCCCTGTGTCTCCGTCTCTGTGTCTCTCTCTCTGTGTCTCTGTCTGTGTGTCTCTGTCTCTGTGCCTCTGTCTCTGTATCTCCGTCTCTGTGTCTCCGTCTCTGTGTCTGTGTCTCTCTCTCTATGTCTCTGCCTCTGAATCTCTGTCGCTGTGTCTCTGTCCCAGAGTCTCCATCTCTGTGGCTGTGTCTCCGTGTCTCTGCCTCCGCGTCTCTGTCTCTTTGTCTCTGTCTCCGTCCCTGTGTCTCTGTCACTGTGTCTCTGTCTCTGTGTCTCCGTCTCTGTGTCTCTGTCTCTGTCTCTGTGTCTCTGTCTCTGTGTCTCTGTCTCTGTGTTTCTGTCTCTGTGTCTCTGTCTCTGTGTCTCTGTCTCTGTGTCTCTGTCTCTGTGTCCCTGTCTCTGTGTCTCTATCCCTGTGTCTCTGTCTCTGTGTCTCTGTCTCTGTGTCTCTGTCTCTATGTCTCTGTATTTCTGTCTGTGTGTCTCGGTCTCTGTGTCTCTGTCCCTGTGTCTCTGTCTCTGTGTCTCTGTCTCTGTGTCTGTCTCTGTCTCTGTCTCTGTTACTCTTTCTCTATGTCTCTGTCTCTGTGTCTCTGTCTCTGTGTCTCTGTCCCTATGTCTCCGTCTCTGTGTCTCTTTCTTTGTGTGTCTGTCTCTGTGTCTCTGCCTCTGTGCCTCTGTCTCTGTATCTCCGTCTCTGTGTCTCCGTCTCTGTGTCTGTGTCCCTCTCTCTCTGTGTCCCTGTCTCTGTGTCTCTGTCCCTGTGTCCCTGCCTCTGCGTCTCTGTCTCCGTGTCTCTGTCTCTCTGTCTATTCCTCTGTGTCTCTACCTCCGTGTCTCTGTCTCTGTGTCTCTCTCTCTATGTCTCTGCCTCTGAATCTCTGTCTCTGTGTCTCTGTCCCAGAGTCTCCGTCTCTGTGGCTGTGTCTCCGTGTCTCTGCCTACGCGTCTCTGTCTCTTTCTCTCTGTCTCCGTCCCTGTGTCTCTGTCTCTGTGTCTCTGTCTCTGTGTCTCCGTCTCTGTGCCTCTGTCTCTGTCTCTGTGTCTCTGTCTCTGTGTCTCTGTCTCTGTGTCTCTGTCTCTGTGTCTCTGTCTCCGTGTCTCTGTCTCGGTGTCTCTGTCTCTGTGTCTCTGTCTCTGTGTCTCTGTCTCTGTGTCTCTGTCTCTGTGTCTCTGTCTCTGTGTCTCTGTCTCTGTCTCTGTCTCTGCCTCTGTCTCTGTCTCTGTCTCTGTCCCTGTCTCTGTCTCTGTCTCTGTGTCTCAGTCTCTGTGTCTCTGACTCTGAGTCTCTGTCTCTGTGTCCCTGTCTCTGTGTCTCTGTCCCTGTGTCTCCGTCTCTGTATCTCTGTCTCTCTGACTCTGTCTCTGTGTCAGTGCCTCTGAATCCCTGTCTCTGTGTCCCTGCCTCTGCGTTTCTGTCTCTGTGTCTATTCCTCCGTGTCTCTACCTCCGTGTATCTGTCTCTGTGTCTCTGTCTCTGTGTCTCTGTCTCTGTCTCTGTGTCTCTGTCTCTGTGTCTCTGTCTCTGTGTCTCTGTCTCTGTGTCTCTGTCTCTGTGTCTGTGTCTCTGTGTCTCTGTCTCTGTGTCTCTGTCTCTGTGTCTCTGTCTCTCTGTCTCTCTCTCTGTGTCTCTGCCTCTGTGTCTCTGTCTCTGTGTCTCTATCTCTGTGTCTCTGTCTCTGTGTCTCTGTCTCTGTGTCTCTGTCTCTGTGTCTTTGTCTCTGTGTCTCTGTCTCTGTGCCTCTGTCTCTGTATCTCCGTCTCTGTGTCTCCGTCTCTGTGTCTGTGTCCCTCTCTCTCTGTGTCCCTGTCTCTGTGTCTCTGTCCCTGTGTCCCTGTCTCTGCGTCTCTGTCTCCGTGTCTCTGTCTCTCTGTCTATTCCTCTGTGTCTCTACCTCCGTGTCTCTGTCTCTGTGTCTCTCTCTCTATGTCTCTGCCTCTGAATCTCTGTCTCTGTGTCTCTGTCCCAGAGTCTCCGTCTCTGTGGCTGTGTCTCCGTGTCTCTGTCCCAGAGTCTGCGTCTCTGTGGCTGCGTCTCCGTGTCTCTGCCTCCGCGTCTCTGTCTCTTTGTCTCTGTCTCCGTCCCTGTGTCTCTGTCTCTGTGTCTCCGTCTCTGTGCCTCCGTCTCTGTCTCTGTGTCTCTGTCTCTGTGTCTCTGTCTCTGTGTCTCTGTCTCTGTGTCTCTGTCTCTGTGTCTCTGTCTCTGTGTCTCTGTCTCTGTGTCTCTGTCTCTGTGTCTCTGTCTCTGTGTCTCTGTCTCTGTGTCCCTGTCTCTGTGTCTCTCTCTCTGAGTCTCTGCCTCTGTGTCCCCGTCTCTGTGTCTCTGTCCCTGTGTCTCCGTCTCTGTGTCTCTGTCTCTGTCTCTGTGCCTCTGCCTCTGTGTCCCAGTCTCTGCGTCTCTGTCTCTGTGTCTCAGTCTCTGTGTCTATGTCTCTGTGCCTCTCTCCCTGTGTCACGGTCTCTGTATATCGGTCTCTGTGTCTCCGTCTCTGTGCCTCCGTCTATATGTCCCGGTCTCAGTGTCTCTGTCTCTGTGTCTCTGTCCCTGTGTCTCCGTCTCTGTGTCTCTGTCTCTGTCTCTGTGTCTATCTGTGTCTCTGTCTCTGTGTCTCTGTCTCTGTGTCTCTGTCTCTGTGTCTCTGTCTCTGAGTCTCTGTCTCTGTGTCCCAGTCTCTGTGTCTCTGTCCCTGTGTCTCTCTCTCTTTGTCTCTGTCTCTGTCTCTGTGCCTCTGCCTCTGTGTCCCAGTCTCTGCGTCTCTGTCTCTGTGTCTCTGTCCCTGTGTCTCCGTCTCTGTGTCTCTCTCTTTGTGTCTCTGTCTCTGTGTCTCTGTCTCTGTGCCTCTGTCTCTGTATCTCCGTCTCTGTGTCTCCGTCTCTGTGTCTGTGTCCCTCTCTCTCTGTGTCCCTGTCTCTGTGTCTCTGTCCCTGTGTCCCTGTCTCTGCGTCTCTGTCTCCGTGTCTCTGTCTCTCTGTCTATTCCTCTGTGTCTCTACCTCCGTGTCTCTGTCTCTGTGTCTCTCTCTCTATGTCTCTGCCTCTGAATCTCTGTCTCTGTGTCTCTGTCCCAGAGTCTCCGTCTCTGTGGCTGTGTCTCCGTGTCTCTGTCCCAGAGTCTCCCTCTCTGTGGCTGCGTCTCCGTGTCTCTGCCTCCGCGTCTCTGTCTCTTTGTCTCTGTCTCCGTCCCTGTGTCTCTGTCTCTGTGTCTCCGTCTCTGTGCCTCCGTCTCTGTCTCTGTGTCTCTGTCTCTGTGTCTCTGTCTCTGTGTCTCTGTCTCTGTGTCTCTGTCTCTGTGTCTCTGTATCTGTGTCTCTGTCTCTGTGTCTCTGTCTCTGTGTCTCTGTCTCTGTGTCTCTGTCTCTGTGCCTCTCTCTCTGAGTCTCTGCCTCTGTGTCCCTGTCTCTGTGTCTCTGTCCCTGTGTCTCCGTCTCTGTGTCTCTGTCTCTGTCTCTGTGCCTCTGCCAATGTGTCCCAGTCTCTGCGTCTCTGTCTCTGTGTCTCAGTCTCTGTGTCTACGTCTCTGTGCCTCTCTCCCTGTGTCACGGTCTCTGTATATCGGTCTCTGTGTCTCCGTCTCTGTGCCTCCGTCTATATGTCCCGGTCTCAGTGTCTCTGTCTCTGTCTCTGTGTCTCTGTCTCTGTGTCTCTGTCCCTGTGTCTCCGTCTCTGTGTCTCTGTCTCTGTCTCTGTGTCTATCTGTGTTTCTGTCTCTGTGTCTCTGTCTCTGTGTCTCTGTCTCTGAGTCCCTGTCTCTGTGTCCCTGTCTCTGTGTCTCTGTCCCTGAGTCTCTCTCTCTTTGTCTCTGTCTCTGTCTCTGTGCCTCTGCCTCTGTGTCCCAGTCTCTGCGTCTCTGTCTCTGTGTCTCAGTCTCTGTGTCTGTGTCTCTGTGTCTCTGTCCGTGTGTCACGGACTCTGTATCTCCGTCCCTGTGTCTCTGTCTCTGTCTCTGTGTCTCTGTCTCTGTGTGTCTGTCTCTGTGTCTCTGTCTCTGTGTCTCTGTCTCTGTGTCTCTGTCTCTGTGTCTCTGTCTCTGTGTCCCAGTCTCTGCGTCTCTGTCTCTGTGTCTCTGTCCCTGTGTCTCCGTCTCTGTGTCTCACTCTCTGTGTCTATGTCTCTGTGTCTCTCTCCCTGTGTCGCGGACTGTGTGCACCATCCTCTGTGCCTCTGTCTCTGTCTCTGTCTCTGTCGCTGTCTCTGTCACTGTCTCTGTGTCTCTGTCTCTGTGTCTCCGTCTCTGTGTCTCTGTCTCCGTCTCTGTGCCTCTGCCTCTGTGTCTCCGTCTCTGCGTCTCTGTCTCTGTGTCTCAGTCTCTGTGTCTATGTCTCTGTGTCTCTCTCCCTGTGTCACGGTCTCTGTATCTCCGTCTCTGTGGCTCTGTCTCTGTGTCTCTGTCTCGGTGTCTCCGTCTCTGAATCTCTATCTCTGTGACTCTGTCTCTGTGTCCCTGTCTCTGTGTCTCTGTCTCTGTGTCTCTGTCTCTATGTCTCTGTCTCTGTGAAACTGTCTCTGTGTTTCTGTCTTTGTGTCTCTGTTCCTGTGTCTCCGTCTCTGTGTCTCTGTCTCTGTGTCTCTGTCTCTGTGTCTCTGTCTCTCTGTCTCTGTCTCTGTGTCTCTGTCTCTCTGTCTCTGTCTCTGTGCCTCTGCCTCTGTGTCCCAGTCTCTGCGTCTCTGTCTCTGTGTCTCTGTCTCTGTGTCTCTGTCTCTGTGTCCCAGTCTCTGCGTCTCTGTCTCTGTGTCTCTGTCTCTGTGTCTCTGTCTCTGTGTCTCTGTCTCTGTGTCTCTGTCTCTGTGTCTCTGTCTCTGTGTCTCTGTCTCTGTGTCTCTGTCTCTGTGTCTCTGTCTCTGTGTCTCTGTCTCTGTGTCTCTGTCTCTGTGTCTCTGTCTCTGTGTCTCTGTCTCTGTGTCTCTGTCTCTGTGTCTCTGTCTCTGTGTCTCTGTCTCTGTGTCTCTGTCTCTGTGTCTCTGTCTCTGTGTCTCTGTCTCTGTGTCTCTGTCTCTGTGTCTCTGTCTCTGTGTCTCTGTCTCTGTGTCTCTGTCTCTGTGTTTATGTCTCTGAGTCTCTGGCTCTGTGTCTCTGTCTCAGTCTCTGTATCTGTCTCTGTCTCTGTCGCTGTCCCTGTCTCTGTCTCTGTGTCTCTGTCTCTGTGTCTCTGTCTCTGTGTCTCTGTCTCTGTGTCTCTGTCTCTGTGTCTCTGTCTCTGTCTATGAGTCTCTGCCTCTGTGTCCCTGTCTTTGTGTCTCTGTCCCTGTGTCTCCGTCTCTGTGTCTCTGTCTCAGTCTCTGTGCCTCTGCCTCTGTGTCCCCGTCTCTGCTTCTCTGTTTCTGTGTCTCTGTCTCTGTGTCTATGTCTCTGTGTCTCTCTCCCTGTGTCACGGTCTCTGTGTCTTCGTCTCTGTGTCTCCGTCTCTATCTGTGTCTCTGTCTCTGTGTCTCTGTCTCTGTGTCTCTGTCTCTGTGTCTCTGTCTCTGTGTCTCTGTCTCTGTGTCTCTGTCTCTGTGTCTCTATCTCTGTATCTCTGTCTCCGTGTCTCTGTCTCTGTGTGTCTGTCTTTATGTCTCTGTATTTCTGTCTGTGTGTCTCGGTCTCTGTGTCTCCGCCCCTCTCTCTCTGTGTCCCTGTCTCTGTGTCTCTATCTCCGTGTTTCTGTCTCTGTGTCTATTCCTCCGTGTCTCTACCTCCGTGTCTCTGTGACTGTGTCTCTGTCTCTGTGTCCCTGTCTCTGTATCTCCGTCTCTGTGTCTCTGTTTCTGTCTCTGTGTCTCTGTCTCTGTGTCTCTGTCTCTGTGTCTCTGTCTCTGTGTCTCTGTCTTTATGTCTCTGTATTTCTGTCTCTGTGTCTCGGTCTCTGTGTCTTTGTCCCTGTGCCTCTGTCACTGTCCCTGTCTCTGTCTCTGTTACTCCTTCTCTGTGTCTCTGTCTCTGTGACTCTGTCTCTGTGTCTCTGTCTCCGTGTCTCTGTCTCTGTGTCTCTATCTCTGTGTCTCTGTCTCTGTGTCTCTGTCTCTATGTCTCTGTCTCTGTGTCTCTGTCCCTGTGTCTCCGTCTCTGTGTCTCTCTCTTTGTGTCTCTGTCTCTGTGTCTCCGCCTCCGCGTTTCTGTCTCTTTGTCTCTGTCTCCGTCCCTGTGTCTCTGTCTCTGTGTCTCTGTCTCTGTGTCTCCGTCTCTGTGCCTCTGTTTCTGTGACTCTGTCTCTGTGTCACTGTCTCTGTGTCTCTGTCTCTGTGTCTCTGTCTCTATGTCTCTGTCTCTGTGAAACGGTCTCTGTGTCCCTCTCGCTGTGTCTCTGTCTCTGTGTCTCCGTCTCTGTGTCTCTGTCTCTGTCTCTGTCTCTATGTCCCTGTATTTCTGTCTGTGTGTCTCGGTCTCTGTGTCTCTGTCCCTGTGTCTCTGTCTCTGTCTCTGTGTCTGTCTCTGTCTCTGTCTCTGTTACTCTTTCCCTATGTCTCTGTCTCTGTGTCTCTGTCTCTGTGTGTCTGTCTCTGTGTCTCTGTCTCTGTGTCTCTGTCTCTGTGTCTCTGTCTCTGTGTCTCTGTCTCTGTGTCTCTGTCTCTGTGTCTCTATCTCTGTATCTCTGTCTCCGTGTCTCTGTCTCTGTGTGTCTGTCTTTATGTCTCTGTATTTCTGTCTCCGTGTCTCTGTCTCTGTGTCTCTATCTCTGTGTCTCTGTCTCTGTGGCTGTGTCTCCGTGTCTCTGCCTCCGCGTCTCTGTCTCTTTGTCTCTGTCTCCGTCCCTGTGTGTCTGTCTCTGTGTCTCCGTCTCTGTGCCTCCGTCTCTCTCCCTGTGTCACGGTCTCTGTATCTCCGTCCCTGTGTCTCTGTCTCTGTCTCTGTGTCTCTGTTTCTGTGTCTCTGTCTCTGTGTCTCTGTCTCTGTGTCTCTGTCTCTGTGTCTCGGTCTCTGTGTCTCTGTCTCTGTGTATCTGTCTCTGTGTCTCTGTCTCTGTGTCTCTATCTCTGTATCTCTTTCTCTGTGTCTCTGTCTCTTTGTCTCTGTCTCTATGCCTCTGTATTTCTGCCTCTGTGTCTCGGTCTCTGTGTCTTTGTCCCTGTGTCTCTGTCTCTTTGTCTGTCTCCGTCTCTGTCTCTGTTACTCTTTCTCTGTGTCTCTGTCTCTGTGTCTCTGTCCTTGTGTCTCCGTCTCTGTGTCTCTCTCTCTGTGTCGCTGTCTCTGTGTCTCTGTCTCCGTGTCTCTGTCTCTGTGTCTATTCCTCCGTGTCTCTACCTCCGTGTCTCTGTCTCTGTGTCTCTGTCTCTGTGTCCCTGTCTCTGTATCTCCGTCTCTGTGTCTCTGTTTCTGTCTCTGCGTCTCTGTCTCTGTGTCTCTGTCTCTGTGTCCCAGTCTCTGCGTCTCTGTCTCTGTGTCTCACTCTCTGTGTCTATGTCTCTGTGTCTCTCTCCCTGTGTCGCGGTCTGTGTGCATCTTCCTCTGTGCCTCTGTCTCTGTCTCTGTCTCTGTCTCTGTCGCTGGTTCTGTCACTGTCTCTGTGTCTCTGTCTCTGTGTCTCCGTCTCTGTGTCTCTGTCTCCGTCTCTGTGCCTCTGCCTCTGTGTCCCCGTCTCTGCGTCTCTGTCTCTGTGTCTCTGTATCTGTGTCTCTGCCTCCGTGTCTCTGTCTCTGTGTCTCTGTCTCTGTGTCTCTGTCTCGGTGTCTCTGTCTCTGTCTCTGTGTCTCTGTCTCTGTGTCTCTGTCTCTGTGTCTCTGTCTCTGTGTCCCTGTCTCTGTGTCTCTGTCTCTGTGTCTCTGTCTCTGTGTCTATGTCTCTGAGTCTCTGTTTCTCTGTCTCTGTCTCTGTCTCTGTCGCTGTCTCTGTCTCTGTCTCTGTGTCTGTCTCTGTCTCTGTCTCTGTTACTCTTTCTCTATGTCTCTGTCTCTGTGTCTCTGTCTCTGTGTCTCTGTCTCTGTGTCTCTGTCCCTGTGTCTCCGTCTCTGTGTCTCTCTCTTTGTGTCTCTGTCTCTGTGTCTCTGTCTCTGTGCCTCTGTCTCTGTATCTCCGTCTCTGTGTCTCCGTCTCTGTGTCTGTGTCCCTCTCTCTCTGTGTCCCTGTCTCTGTGTCTCTGTCTCTGTGTCCCTGTCTCTGCGTCTCTGTCTCCGTGTCTCTGTCTCTCTGTCTATTCCTCTGTGTCTCTACCTCCGTGTCCCTGTCTCTGTGTCTCTCTCTCTATGTCCCTGCCTCTGAATCTCTGTCTCTGTGTCTCTGTCCCAGAGTCTCCGTCTCTGTGGCTGTGTCTCCGTGTCTCTGCCTCCGCGTTTCTGTCTCTTTGTCTCTGTCTCCGTCCCTGTGTCTCTGTCTCTGTGTCTCTGTCTCTGTGTCTCCGTCTCTGTGCCTCTGTCTCTGTGACTCTGTCTCTGTGTCCCTGTCTCTGTGTCTCTGTCTCTGTGTCTCCGTCTTTATGTCTCTGTCTCTGTGAAACTGTCTCTGTGTCCCTCTCTCTGTGTCTCTGTCTCTGTGTCTCCGTCTCTGTGTCTCTGTCTCTGTCTCTGTCTCTGTCTCTGTCTCTGTTTCTGTCTCTGTGTCTCTGTCTCTGTATCTCCGTCTCTGTGACTCTGCCTCTGTCTCTGTGTCTCTGTCTCTGTTTCTCTGTCTCTGTGTCTCTGTCTCTGTGGCTCTGTCTCTCTGTCTCTGTCTCTGTGTGTCTGTCTCTGTGTCTCTGTCTCTGTGTCTCTGTCTCTGCGTCTCTGTCTCTGTGTCTCTGTCTCTGTGTCTCTGTCTCTGTGTCTCTATCTCTGTATCTCTGTCTCCGTGTCTCTGTCTCTGTGTGTCTGTCTTTATGTCTCTGTATTTCTGTCTCCGTGTCTCTGTCTCTGTGTCTCTATCTCTGTGTCTCTGTCTCTGTGTCTCTGTCTCTGTGTCTCTGTCTCTGTGTCTCTGTCTCTATGTCTCTGTATTTCTGTCTGTGTGTCTCGGTCTCTGTGTCTCTGTCCCTGTGTCTCTGTCTCTGTCTCTGTGTCTGTCTCTGTCTCTGTCTCTGTTACTCTTTCTCTATGTCTCTGTCTCTGTGTCTCTGTCTCTGTGTCTCTGTCCCTGTGTCTCCGTCTCTGTGTCTCTCTCTTTGTGTCTCTGCCTCTGTGTCTCTGTCTCTGTGCCTCTGTCTCTGTATCTCCGTCTCTGTGTCTCCGTCTCTGTGTCTGTGTCCCTCTCTCTCTGTGTCCCTGTCTCTGTGTCTCTGTCTCTGTGTCCCTGTCTCTGCGTCTCTGTCCCGTGTCTCTGTCTCTCTGTCTATTCCTCTGTGTCTCTACCTCCGTGTCTCTGTCTCTGTGTCTCTCTCTCTATGTTTCTGCCTCTGAATCTCTGTCTCTGTGTCTCTGTCCCAGAGTTTCCGTCTCTGTGGCTGTGTCTCCGTGTCTCTGCCTCCGCGTTTCTCTCTCTTTGTCTCTGTCTCCGTCCCTGTGTCTCTGTCTCCGTCCCTGTGTCTCTGTCTCTGTGTCTCCGTCTCTGTGCCTCTGTCTCTGTGACTCTGTCTCTGTGTCCCTGTCTCTGTGCCTCTGTCTCTGTGTCTCTGTCTCTGTGTCTCCGTCTCTGTCTCTGTCTCTATGTCTGTCTCTGTCTCTGTCTCTGTCTCTGTCTCTGTCTCTGTCTCTATGTCTCTGCCTCAGTGAAGCTGTCTCTGTGTTTCTGTCTTTGTGTCTCTGTTCCTGTGTCTCCGTCTCTGTGTCTCTGTCTCTGTCTCTGTCTCTATCTGTGTCTCTGTCTCTGTGTCTCTGTCTCTGAGTCTCTGTCTCTGTGTCCCTGTCTCTGTGTCTCTGTCTCTGTGTCTCCGTCTCTGTGTCTCTCTCTTTGTGTCTCTGTCTGTGTGTCTCTGTCTCTGTGCCTCTGTCTCTGTATCTCCGTCTCTGTGTCTCCGTCTCTGTGTCTGTGTCTCTCTCTCTATGTCTCTGCCTCTGAATCTCTGTCTCTGCGTCTCTGTTCCAGAGTCTCCGTCTCTGTGTCTCTGTCTCTGTGTCTCTGTCTCTGTGTCTCTGTCTCTGTGTCTCTGTCTCTGTGTCTCTGTCTCTGTGTCTCTGACTCTGTGTCTCTGTCTCTGTGTCTCTGTCTCTGTGTCCCTGTCTCTGTGTCTGTGTCTCTGTGTCTCTATCTCTGTGTCTCTGTCTCTGTGCCTCTGTCTCTGTGTCTCTGTCTCTGTGTCTCTGTGTCTCTGTCTTTATGTCTCTGTGTCTCTGTCTCTGTGTCTCCGTCTCTGTGTCTCTGTCTCGGTGTCTCCGTCTCTGAATCTCAATCTCTGTGACTCTGTCTCTGTGTCCCTGTCTCTGTGTCTCTGTCTCTGTGTCTCTGTCTCTATGTCTCTGTCTGTGTGAACCTGTCTCTGTGTTTCTGTCTTTGTGTCTCTGTTCCTGTGTCTCCGTCTCTGTGTCTCTGTCTCTGTGTCTCTGTCTCTGTGTCTCTGTCTCTCTGTCTCTGTCTCTGTGTCTCTGTCTCTGTGTCTCTGTCTATGTGTCTCTGTCTCTGTGTCTCTGTCTCTGTGTCTCTGTCTCTGTGTCTCTGTCTCTGTGTCTCTGCCTCTGTGTCTCTGTCTCTGTGTCTCTGTCTCTGTGTCTCTGTCTCTGTGTCTATGTCTCTGTGTCTCTCTCCCTGTTTCCCGGTCTCTATGTCTCTGTCTCTGTGTCTCTGTCTCTGTGCCTCTGTCTCGTTGTCTCCGTCTCTGAATCTCTATCTCTGTGACTCTGTCTCTGTGTCCCTATCTCTGCGTCTCTACCTCTGTGTCCCTGTCGCTATGTCTCTGTCTCTATGAAACTGTCTCTGTGTCTCTGTCTCTGTGCCTTTGTCTCTGTGTCTCTGTCTCCGTCTCTGTGTTTATGTCTCCGTCCCTGTGTTTCTGTGTCCGTGTCTCTGTCTCTGTGTCTCTCTCTCTATGTCCCTGCCTCTGAATCTCTGTCTCTGTGTCTCTGTCCCAGAGTCTCCGTCTCTGTGGCTGTGTCTCCGTGTCTCTGCCTCCGCGTTTCTGTCTCTTTGTCTCTGTCTCCGTCCCTGTGTCTCTGTCTCCGTCCCTGTGTCTCTGTCTCTGTGTCTCCGTCTCTGTGCCTCTGTCTCTGTGACTCTGTCTCTGTGTCCCTGTCTCTGTGCCTCTGTCTCTGTGTCTCTGTCTCTGTGTCTCCGTCTCTGTCTCTGTCTCTGTGTCTGTCTCTGTCTCTGTCTCTGTCTCTGTCTCTGTCTCTGTCTCTGTCTCTGTCTCTGTCTCTATGTCTCTGCCTCTGTGAAGCTGTCTCTGTGTTTCTGTCTTTGTGTCTCTGTTCCTGTGTCTCCGTCTCTGTGTCTCTGTCTCTGTCTCTGTGTCTATCTGTGTCTCTGTCTCTGTGTCTCTGTCTCTGAGTCTCTGTCTCTGTGTCCCTGTCTCTGTGTCTCTGTCTCTGTGTCTCCGTCTCTGTGTCTCTGTCTCTGTCTCTGTCTCTGTCTCCGTCTCTGTGTCTCTGTCTCTGCATCTCCGTCTCTGTGTCTGTGTCTCTGTCTCTGTGTCTCTGTCTCTGTTTCTCTGTCTCTGTGTCTCTGTCTCTGTGTCTCTGTCTCTGTGTCTATTCCTCCGTGTCTCTACCTCCGTGTCTCGGTCTCTGTGTCTCTGTCTCTGTGTCTCTGTCTCTGTGTCTCTGTCTCTATGTCTCTGTATTTCTGTCTGTGTGTCTCGGTCTCTGTGTCTCTGTCCCTGTGTCTCTGTCTCTGTCTCTGTGTCTGTCTCTGTCTCTGTCTCTGTTACTCTTTCTCTATGTCTCTGTCTCTGTGTCTCTGTCTCTGTGTCTCAGTCCCTGTGTCTCCGTCTCTGTGTCTCTCTCTTTGTGTCTCTGTCTCTGTGTCTCTGTCTCCGTGCCTCTGTCTCTGTATCTCCGTCTCTGTGTCTCCGTCTCTGTGTCTGTGTCCCTCTCTCTCTGTGTCCCTGTCTCTGTGTCTCTGTCCCTGTGTCCCTGTCTCTGCGTCTCTGTCTCCGTGTCTCTGTCTCTCTGTCTATTCCTCTGTGTCTCTACCTCCGTGTCTCTGTCTCTGTGTCTCTCTCTCTATGTCTCTGCCTCTGAATCTCTGTCTCTGTGTCTCTGTCCCAGAGTCTCCGTCTCTGTGGCTGTGTCTCCGTGTCTCTGTCCCAGAGTCTCCGTCTCTGTGGCTGTGTCTCCGTGTCTCTGCCTCCGCGTCTCTGTCTCTTTGTCTCTGTCTCCGTCCCTGTGTCTCTGTCTCTGTGTCTCCGTCTCTGTGCCTCCGTCTCTGTCTCTGTGTCTCTGTCTCTGTGTCTCTGTCTCTGTGTCTCTGTCTCTGTGTCTCTGTCTCTGTGTCTCTGTCTCTGTGTCTCTGTCTCTGTGTCTCTGTCTCTGTGTCTCTGTCTCTGTGTCTCTGTCTCTGTGTCTCTCTCTCTGAGTCTCTGCCTCTGTGTCCCTGTCTCTGTGTCTCTGTCCCTGTGTCTCCGTCTCTGTGTCTCTGTCTCTGTCTCTGTGCCTCTGCCTCTGTGTCCCAGTCTCTGCGTCTCTGTCTCTGTGTCTCAGTCTCTGTGTCTAGGTCTCTGTGCCTCTCTCCCTGTGTCACGGTCTCTGTATATCGGTCTCTGTGTCTCCGTCTCTGTGCCTCCGTCTATATGTCCCGGTCTCAGTGTCTCTGTCTCTGTCTCTGTGTCTATGTCTCTGTGTCTCTGTCCCTGTGTCTCCGTCTCTGTGTCTCTGTCTCTGTCTCTGTGTCTATCTGTGTCTCTGTCTCTGTGTCTCTGTCTCTGTGTCTCTGTCTCTGAGTCTCTGTCTCTGTGTCCCTGTCTCTGTGTCTCTGTCCCTGTGTCTCTCTCTCTTTGTCTCTGTCTCTGTCTCTGTGCCTCTGCCTCTGTGTCCCAGTCTCTGCGTCTCTGTCTCTGTATCTCTTTCTCTGTGTCCCTGTCTCTGTGTCTCTGTCTCTATGCCTCTGTATTTCTGTCTCTGTGTCTCTGTCTCTGTGTCTTTGTCCCTGTGTCTCTGTCTCTGTGTCTCTGTCTCTGTGTCTCTGTCTCTGTGTCTATTCCTCCGTGTCTCTACCTCCGTGTCTCTGTCTCTGTGTCTCTGTCTCTGTGTCCCTGTCTCTGTATCTCCGTCTCTGTGTCTCTGTTTCTGTCTCTGCGTCTCTGTCTCTGTGTCTCTGTCTCTGTGTCCCAGTCTCTGCGTCTCTGTCTCTGTGTCTCACTCTCTGTGTCTATGTCTCTGTGTCTCTCTCCCTGTGTCGCGGACTGTGTGCATCTTCCTCTGTGCCTCTGTCTCTGTCTCTGTCTCTGTCTCTGTCGCTGGTTCTGTCACTGTCTCGGTGTCTCTGTCTCTGTCTCTGTGTCTCTGTCTCTGTGTCTCTGTCTCTGTGTCTATGTCTCTGAGTCTCTGTCTCTCTGTCTCTGTCTCTGTCTATGTCGCTGTCTCTGTCACTGTCTCTGTGTCTCTGTCTCTGTGTCTCCGTCTCTGTGTCTCTGTCTCCGTCTCTGTGCCTCTGCCTCTGTGTCCCCGTCTCTGCGTCTCTGTCTCTGTGTCTCTGTCTCTGTGTCTATGTCTCTATCTGTGTCTCTGTCTCCGTGTCTCTGTCTCTGAGTCTCTGTCTCTGTGTCCCTGTCTCTGTGCCTCTGTCCCTGTGTCTCCGTCTCTGTGTCTCTGTCTCTGTCTCTGTGCCTCTGCCTCTGTGTCCCAGTCTCTGCGTCTCTGTCTCTGTGTCTCAGTCTCTGTGTCTATGTCTCTGTGTCTCTCTCCCTGTGTCACGGTCTCTGTATCTCCGTCTCTGTGTCCCTGTCTCTGTGTCTCTGTCTCTGTGTCCCTGTCTCTATGTCTCTGTCTCTGTGAAACTGTCTCTGTGTTTCTGTCTTTGTGTCTCTGTTCCTGTGTCTCCGTCTCTGTGTCTCTGTCTCTGTGTCTCTGTCTCTGTGTCTCTGTCTCTCTGTCTCTGTCTCTGTGTCTCTGTCTCTGTGTCTCTGTCTCTCTGTCTCTGTCTCTGTGCCTCTGCCTCTGTGTCCCAGTCTCTGCGTCTCTGTCTCTGTGTCTCTGTCTCTGTGTCTCTGTCTCTGTGTCTCTGTCTCTGTGTCTCTGTCTCTGTGTTTATGTCTCTGAGTCTCTGGCTCTGTGTCTCTGTCTCAGTCTCTGTATCTGTCTCTGTCTCTGTCTCTGTCGCTGTCCCTGTCTCTGTCTCTGTGTCTCTGTCTCTGTGTCTCTGTCTCTGTCTCTGAGTCTCTGCCTCTGTGTCCCTGTCTTTGTGTCTCTGTCCCTGTGTCTCCGTCTCTGTGTCTCTGTCTCAGTCTCTGTGCCTCTGCCTCTGTGTCCCCGTCTCTGCTTCTCTGTTTCTGTGTCTCTGTCTCTGTGTCTATGTCTCTGTGTCTCTCTCCCTGTGTCACGGTCTCTGTGTCTTCGTCTCTGTGTCTCCGTCTCTGTGTCTCTGTCTCTGTGTCTCCGTCTCTGTGCCTCTGTCTCTGTGACTCTGTCTCTGTGTCCCTGTCTCTGTGTCTCTGTCTCTGTGTCTCCGTCTTTATGTCTCTGTCTCTGTGAAACTGTCTCTGTGTCCCTCACTCTGTGTCTCTGTCTCTGTGTCTCCGTCTCTGTGTCTCTGTCTCTGTCTCTGTCTCTGTCTCTGTCTCTGTTTCTTTCTCTGTGTCTCTGTCTCTGTATCTCCGTCTCTGTGTCTCTGCCTCTGTCTCTGTGTCTCTGTCTCTGTTTCTCTGTCTCTGTGTCTCTGTCTCTGTGGCTCTGTCTCTCTGTCTCTGTCTCTGTGTGTCTGTCTCTGTGTCTCTGTCTCTGTGTCTCTGTCTCTGTGTCTCTGTCTCTGTGTCTCTGTCTCTGTGTCTCTGTCTCTGTGTCTCTGTCTCTGTGTCTCTGTCTCTGTGTCTCTATCTCTGTATCTCTGTCTCCGTGTCTCTGTCTCTGTGTGTCTGTCTTTGTGTCTCTGTATTTCTGTCTCCGTGTCTCTGTCTATGTGTCTCTATCTCTGTGTCTCTGTCTCTGTGTCTCTGTCTCTGTGTCTCTGTCTCTGTGTCTCTGTCTCTATGTCTCTGTATTTCTGTCTGTGTGTCTCGGTCTCTGTGTCTCTGTCCCTGTGTCTCTGTCTCTGTCTCTGTCTCTGTGTCTGTCTCTGTCTCTGTCTCTGTTACTCTTTCTCTATGTCTCTGTCTCTGTGTCTCTGTCTCTGTGTCTCTGTCCCTGTGTCTCCGTCTCTGTGTCTCTCTCTTTGTGTCTCTGCCTCTGTGTCACTGTCTCTGTGCCTCTGTCTCTGTATCTCCGTCTCTGTGTCTCCGTCTCTGTGTCTGTGTCCCTCTCTCTCTGTGTCCCTGTCTCTGTGTCTCTGTCTCTGTGTCCCTGTCTCTGCGTCTCTGTCTCCGTGTCTCTGTCTCTCTGTCTATTCCTCTGTGTCTCTACCTCCGTGTCTCTGTCTCTGTGTCTCTCTCTCTATGTTTCTGCCTCTGAATCTCTGTCTCTGTGTCTCTGTCCCAGAGTTTCCGTCTCTGTGGCTGTGTCTCCGTGTCTCTGCCCCCGCGTTTCTCTCTCTTTGTCTCTGTCTCCGTCCCTGTGTCTCTGTCTCCGTCCCTGTGTCTCTGTCTCTGTGTCTCCGTCTCTGTGCCTCTGTCTCTGTGACTCTGTCTCTGTGTCCCTGTCTCTGTGCCTCTGTCTCTGTGTCTCTGTCTCTGTGTCTCCGTCTCTGTCTCTGTCTCTATGTCTGTCTCTGTCTCTGTCTCTGTCTCTGTCTCTGTCTCTGTCTCTATGTCTCTGCCTCTGTGAAGCTGTCTCTGTGTTTCTGTTTTTGTGTCTCTGTTCCTGTGTCTCCGTCTCTGTGTCTCTGTCTCTGTCTCTGTCTCTATCTGTGTCTCTGTCTCTGTGTCTCTGTCTCTGAGTCTCTGTCTCTGTGTCCCTGTCTCTGTGTCTCTGTCTCTGTGTCTCCGTCTCTGTGTCTCTGTCTCTGTCTCTGTCTCTGTCTCTGTCTCCGTCTCTGTGTCTCTGTCTCTGTATCTCCGTCTCTGTGTCTGTGTCTCTGTCTCTGTGTCTCTGTCTCTGTTTCTCTGTCTCTGTGTCTCGGTCTCTGTGTCTCTGTCTCTGTGTCCCTGTCTCTGTGTGTCTGTCTCTGTGTCTCTGTCTCTGTGTCTCTGTCTCTGTGTCTCTGTCTCTGTGTCTCTGTCTCTGTGTCCCTGTCACTGTGTCTCTGTCTCTGTGTCCCTGTCTCTGCGTCTCTGTCTCCGTGTCTCTGTCTCTCTGTCTATTCCTCTGTGTCTCTACCTCCGTGTCTCTGTCTCTGTGTCTCTCTCTCTATGTTTCTGCCTCTGAATCTCTGTCTCTGTGTCTCTGTCCCAGAGTTTCCGTCTCTGTGGCTGTGTCTCCGTGTCTCTGCCTCCGCGTTTCTCTCTCTTTGTCTCTGTCTCCGTCCCTGTGTCTCTGTCTCCGTCCCTGTGTCTCTGTCTCTGTGTCTCCGTCTCTGTGCCTCTGTCTCTGTGACTCTGCCTCTGTGTCCCTGTCTCTGTGCCTCTGTCTCTGTGTCTCTGTCTCTGTGTCTCCGTCTCTGTCTCTGTCTCTATGTCTGTCTCTGTCTCTGTCTCTGTCTCTGTCTCTGTCTCTGTCTCTGTCTCTATGTCTCTGCCTCTGTGAAGCTGTCTCTGTGTTTCTGTTTTTGTGTCTCTGTTCCTGTGTCTCCGTCTCTGTGTCTCTGTCTCTGTCTCTGTCTCTATCTGTGTCTCTGTCTCTGTGTCTCTGTCTCTGAGTCTCTGTCTCTGTGTCCCTGTCTCTGTGTCTCTGTCTCTGTGTCTCCGTCTCTGTGTCTCTGTCTCTGTCTCTGTCTCTGTCTCTGTCTCCGTCTCTGTGTCTCTGTCTCTGTATCTCCGTCTCTGTGTCTGTGTCTCTGTCTCTGTGTCTCTGTCTCTGTTTCTCTGTCTCTGTGTCTCGGTCTCTGTGTCTCTGTCTCTGTGTCCCTGTCTCTGTGTGTCTGTCTCTGTGTCTCTGTCTCTGTGTCTCTGTCTCTGTGTCTCTGTCTCTGTGTCTCTGTCTCTGTGTCTCTGTCTCTGTGTCCCTGTCACTGTGTCTCTGTCTCTGTGTCCCTGTCTCTGCGTCTCTGTCTCCGTGTCTCTGTCTCTCTGTCTATTCCTCTGTGTCTCTACCTCCGTGTCTCTGTCTCTGTGTCTCTCTCTCTATGTTTCTGCCTCTGAATCTCTGTCTCTGTGTCTCTGTCCCAGAGTTTCCGTCTCTGTGGCTGTGTCTCCGTGTCTCTGCCTCCGCGTTTCTCTCTCTTTGTCTCTGTCTCCGTCCCTGTGTCTCTGTCTCCGTCCCTGTGTCTCTGTCTCTGTGTCTCCGTCTCTGTGCCTCTGTCTCTGTGACTCTGCCTCTGTGTCCCTGTCTCTGTGCCTCTGTCTCTGTGTCTCTGTCTCTGTGTCTCCGTCTCTGTCTCTGTCTCTATGTCTGTCTCTGTCTCTGTCTCTGGCTCTGTCTCTGTCTCTGTCTCTATGTCTCTGCCTCTGTGAAGCTGTCTCTGTGTTTCTGTCTTTGTGTCTCTGTTCCTGTGTCTCCGTCTCTGTGTCTCTGTCTCTGTCTCTGTCTCTATCTGTGTCTCTGTCTCTGTGTCTCTGTCTCTGAGTCTCTGTCTCTGTGTCCCTGTCTCTGTGTCTCTGTCTCTGTGTCTCCGTCTCTGTGTCTCTGTCTCTGTCTCTGTCTCTGTCTCCGTCTCTGTGTCTCTGTCTCTGTATCTCCGTCTCTGTGTCTGTGTCTCTGTCTCTGTGTCTCTGTCTCTGTTTCTCTGTCTCTGTGTCTCGGTCTCTGTGTCTCTGTCTCTGTGTCCCTGTCTCTGTGTGTCTGTCTCTGTGTCTCTGTCTCTGTGTCTCTGTCTCTGTGTCTCTGTCTCTGTGTCTCTGTCTCTGTGTCCCTGTCTCTGTGTCTCTGTCTCTGTGTCCCTGTCTCTGCGTCTCTGTCTCCGTGTCTCTGTCTCTCTGTCTATTCCTCTGTGTCTCTACCTCCGTGTCTCTGTCTCTGTGTCTCTCTCTCTATGTTTCTGCCTCTGAATCTCTGTCTCTGTGTCTCTGTCCCAGAGTTTCCGTCTCTGTGGCTGTGTCTCCGTGTCTCTGCCTCCGCGTTTCTCTCTCTTTGTCTCTGTCTCCGTCCCTGTGTCTCTGTCTCCGTCCATGTGTCTCTGTCTCTGTGTCTCCGTCTCTGTGCCTCTGTCTCTATGACTCTGTCTCTGTGTCCCTGTCTCTGTGCCTCTGTCTCTGTGTCTCTCTCTCTGTGTCTCCGTCTCTGTCTCTGTCTCTATGTCTGTCTCTGTCTCTGTCTCTGTCTCTGTCTCTGTCTCTATGTCTCTGCCTCTGTGAAGCTGTCTCTGTGTTTCTGTCTTTGTGTCTCTGTTCCTGTGTCTCCGTCTCTGTGTCTCTGTCTCTGTCTCTGTCTCTATCTGTGTCTCTGTCTCTGTGTCTCTATCTCTGAGTCTCTGTCTCTGTGTCCCTGTCTCTGTGTCTCTGTCTCTGTGTCTCCGTCTCTGTGTCTCTGTCTCTGTCTCTGTCTCTGTCTCTGTCTCCGTCTCTGTGTCTCTGTCTCTGTATCTCCGTCTCTGTGTCTGTGTCTCTGTCTCTGTGTCTCTGTCTCTGTTTCTCTGTCTCTGTGTCTCTGTCTCTGTGTCTCTGTCTCTGTGTCCCTGTCTCTGTGTGTCTGTCTCTGTGTCTCTGTCTCTGTGTCTCTGTCTCTGTGTCTCTGTCTCTGTGACTCTGTCTCTGTGTCTCTGTCTCTGTGTCTATGTCTCTGAGTCTCTGTCTCTGTGTCTCTGTCTCTGTCTCTGTCTCTGTCTCTGTCTCTGTCGCTGTCTCTGTCACTGTCTCTGTGTCTCTGTCTCTGTGTCTCCGTCTCTGTGTCTGTGTCTCCGTCTCTTTGCCTCTGCCTCTGTGTCCCCGTCTCTGCGTCTCTGTCTCTGTGTCCCAGTCTCTGCGTCTCTGTCTCTGTGTCACACTCTCTGTGTCTATGTCTCTGTGTCTCTCTCCCTGTGTCGCGGTCTGTGTGCATCTTCCTCTGTGTCACTGTCTCTGTCTCTGTCTCTGTCTCTGTCGCTGTCGCTGTCACTGTGTCTATGTCTCGGTGTCTCTGTCTCTGTGTCTCTGTCTCTGTGTCTCCGTCTCTGTGTCTCTCTCTTTGTGTCTCTGTCTGTGTGTCTCTGTCTCTGTGCCTCTGTCTCTGTATCTCCGTCTCTGTGTCTCCGTCTCTGTGTCTGTGTCTCTCTCTCTATGTCTCTGCCTCTGAATCTCTGTCTCTGCGTCTCTGTTCCAGAGTCTCCGTCTCTGTGTCTCTGTCTCTGTGTCTCTGTGTCTCTGTCTCTGTGTCTCTGTCTCTGTGTCTCTGTCTCTGTGTCTCTGTCTCTGTGTCTCTGACTCTGTGTCTCTGTCTCTGTGTCTCTGTCTCTGTGTCCCTGTCTCTGTGTCTGTGTCTCTGTGTCTCTATCTCTGTGTCTCTGTCTCTGTGCCTCTGTCTCTGTGTCTCTGTCTCTGTGTCTCTGTGTCTCTGTCTTTATGTCTCTGTGTCTCTGTCTCTGTGTCTCCGTCTCTGTGTCTCTGTCTCGGTGTCTCCGTCTCTGAATCTCAATCTCTGTGACTCTGTCTCTGTGTCCCTGTCCCTGTGTCTCTGTCTCTGTGTCTCTGTCTCTATGTCTCTGTCTGTGTGAACCTGTCTCTGTGTTTCTGTCTTTGTGTCTCTGTTCCTGTGTCTCCGTCTCTGTGTCTCTGTCTCTGTGTCTCTGTCTCTGTGTCTCTGTCTCTCTGTCTCTGTCTCTGTGTCTCTGTCTCTGTGTCTCTGTCTCTGTGTCTCTGTCTCTGTGTCTCTGTCTCTGTGTCTCTGTCTCTGTGTCTCGGTCTCTGTGTCTCTGTCTCTGTGTCTCTGTCTCTGTGTCTCTGTCTCTGTGTCTCTGTCTCTGTGTCTCTGTCTCTGTGTCTCTGTCTCTGTGTCTCTGTCTCTGTGTCTCTGTCTCTGTGTCTCTGTCTCTATGTCTCTGTATTTCTGTCTGTGTGTCTCGGTCTCTGTGTCTCTGTCCCTGTGTCTCTGTCTCTGTCTCTGTGTCTGTCTCTGTCTCTGTCTCTGTTACTCTTTCTCTATGTCTCTGTCTCTGTGTCTCTGTCTCTGTGTCTCTGTCCCTGTGTCTCCGTCTCTGTGTCTCTCTCTTTGTGTCTCTGTCTCTGTGTCTCTGTCTCCGTGCCTCTGTCTCTGTATCTCCGTCTCTGTGTCTCCGTCTCTGTGTCTGTGTCCCTCTCTCTCTGTGTCCCTGTCTCTGTGTCTCAGTCCCTGTGTCCCTGTCTCTGCGTCTCTGTCTCCGTGTCTCTGTCTCTCTGTCTATTCCTCTGTGTCTCTACCTCCGTGTCTCTGTCTCTGTGTCTCTCTCTCTATCTCTCTGCCTCTGAATCTCTGTCTCTGTGTCTCTGTCCCAGAGTCTCCGTCTCTGTGGCTGTGTCTCCGTGTCTCTGTCCCAGAGTCTCCGTCTCTGTGGCTGTGTCTCCGTGTCTCTGTCCCAGAGTCTCCGTCTCTGTGGCTGTGTCTCCGTGTCTCTGTCTCTTTGTCTCTGTCTCCGTCCCTGTGTCTCTGTCTCTGTGTCTCCGTCTCTGTGCCTCCGTCTCTGTCTCTGTGTCTCTGTCTCTGTGTCTCTGTCTCTGTGTCTCTGTCTCTGTGTCTCTGTCTCTGTGTCTCTGTCTCTGTGTCTCTGTCTCTGTGTCTCTGTCTCTGTGTCTCTGTCTCTGTGTCTCTGTCTCTGTGTCTCTGTCTCTGTGTCTCTCTCTCTGAGTCTCTGCCTCTGTGTCCCTGTCTCTGTGTCTCTGTCCCTGTGTCTCCGTCTCTGTGTCTCTGTCTCTGTCTCTGTGCCTGTGCCTCTGTGTCCCAGTCTCTGCGTCTCTGTCTCTGTGTCTCAGTCTCTGTGTCTATGTCTCTGTGCCTCTCTCCCTGTGTCACGGTCTCTGTATATCGGTCTCTGTGTCTCCGTCTCTGTGCCTCCGTCTATATGTCCCGGTCTCAGTGTCTCTGTCTCTGTCTCTGTGTCTCTGTCTCTGTGTCTCTGTCCCTGTGTCTCCGTCTCTGTGTCTCTGTCTCTGTCTCTGTGTCTATCTGTGTCTCTGTCTCTGTGTCTCTGTCTCTGTGTCTCTGTCTCTGAGTCTCTGTCTCGGTGTCCCTGTCTCTGTGTCTCTGTCCCTGTGTCTCTCTCTCTTTGTCTCTGTCTCTGTCTCTGTGCCTCTGCCTCTGTGTCCCAGTCTCTGCGTCTCTGTCTCTGTATCTCTTTCTCTGTGTCTCTGTCTCTTTGTCTCTGTCTCTATGCCTCTGTATTTCTGTCTCTGTGTCTCTGTCTCTGTGTCTTTGTCCCTGTGTCTCTGTCTCTGTGTCTCTGTCTCCGTGTCTCTGTCTCTGTGTCTATTCCTCCGTGTCTCTACCTCCGTGTCTCTGTCTCTGTGTCTATGTCTCTATCTGTGTCTCTGTCTCCGTGTCTCTGTCTCTGAGTCTCTGTCTCTGTGTCCCTGTCTCTGTGTCTCTGTCCCTGCGTCTCCGTCTCTGTGTCTCTGTCTCTGTCTCTGTGCCTCTGCCTCTGTGTCCCAGTCTCTGCGTCTCTGTCTCTGTGTCTCAGTCTCTGTGTCTATGTCTCTGTGTCTCTCTCCCTGTGTCACGGTCTCTGTATCTCCGTCTCTGTGGCTCTGTCTCTGTGTCTCTGTCTCGGTGTGTCCGTCTCTGAATCTCTATCACTGTGACTCTGTCTCTGTGTCCCTGTCTCTGTGTTTCTGTCTCTGTGTCCCTGTCTCTATGTCTCTGTCTCTGTGAAACTGTCTCTGTGTTTCTGTCTTTGTGTCTCTGTTCCTGTGTCTCCGTCTCTGTGTCTCTGTCTCTGTGTCTCTGTCTCTGTGTCTCTGTCTCTCTGTCTCTGTCTCTGTGTCTCTGTCTCTGTGTCTCTGTCTCTGTGCCTCTGCCTCTGTGTCCCAGTCTCTGCGTCTCTGTCTCTGTGTCTCTGTCTCTGTGTCTCTGTCTCTGTGTCTCTGTCTCTGTGTCTCTGTCTCTGTGTCTCTGTCTCTGTGTCTCTGTCTCTGTGTCTCTGTCTCTGTGTTTATGTCTCTGAGTCTCTGGCTCTGTGTCTCTGTCTCAGTCTCTGTATCTGTCTCTGTCTCTGTCGCTGTCCCTGTCTCTGTCTCTGTGTCTCTGTCTCTGTGTCTCTGTCTCTGTCTCTGAGTCTCTGCCTCTGTGTCCCTGTCTCTGTGCCTCTGCCTCTGTGTCCCCGTCTCTGCTTCTCTGTTTCTGTGTCTCTGTCTCTGTGTCTATGTCTCTGTGTCTCTCTCCCTGTGTCACGGTCTCTGTGTCTTCGTCTCTGTGTCTCCGTCTCTATCTGTGTCTCTGTCTCTGTGTCTCTGTCTCTGTGTCTCTGTCTCTGTGTCTCTGTCTCTGTGTCTCTGTCTCTGTGTCTCTATCTCTGTATCTCTGTCTCCGTGTCTCTGTCTCTGTGTGTCTGTCTTTATGTCTCTGTATTTCTGTCTCTGTGTCTCGGTCTCTGTGTCTCCGCCCCTCTCTCTCTGTGTCCCAGTCTCTGTGTCTCTGTCTCCGTGTCTCTGTCTCTGTGTCTATTCCTCCGTGTCTCTACCTCCGTGTCTCTGTGACTGTGTCTCTGTCTCTGTGTCCCTGTCTCTGTATCTCCGTCTCTGTGTCTCTGTTTCTGTCTCTGTGTCTCTGTCTCTGTGTCTCTGTCTCTGTGTCTCTGTCTCTGTGTCTCTGTCTCTGTGTCTCTGTCTCTGTGTCTGTCTCTGTGTCTCTGTCTTTATGTCTCTGTATTTCTGTCTCTGTGTCTCGGTCTCTGTGTCTTTGTCCCTGTGTCTCTGTCTCTGTCCCTGTCTCTGTGTCTGTCTCTGTCTCTGTCTCTGTTACTCCTTCTCTGTGTCTCTGTCTCCGTGTCTCTGTCTCTGTGTCTCTATCTCTGTGTCTCTGTCTCTGTGTCCCTGTCTCTGTATCTCCGTCTCTGTGTCTCTGTTTCTGTCTCTGTGTCTCTGTCTCTGTGTCTCTGTCTCTGTGTCTCTGTCTCTGTGTCTCTGTCTTTATGTCTCTGTATTTCCGTTTCTGTGTCTCGGTCTCTGTGTCTCCGCCCCTCTCTCTCTGTGTCCCTGTCTCTGCGTCTCTGTCTCCGTGTCTCTGTCTCTCTGTCTATTCCTCTGTGTCTCTACCTCCGTGTCTCTGTCTCTGTGTCTCTCTCTCTATGTCCCTGCCTCTGAATCTCTGTCTCTGTGTCTCTGTCCCAGAGTCTCCGTCTCTGTGGCTGTGTCTCCGTGTCTCTGCCTCCGCGTTTCTGTCTCTTTGTCTCTGTCTCCGTCCCTGTGTCTCTGTCTCTGTGTCTCTGTCTCTGTCTCTGTCTCTGTTTCTGTCTCTGTGTCTCTGTCTCTGTATCTCCGTCTCTGTGTCTCTGCCTCTGTCTCTGTGTCTCTGTCTCTGTTTCTCTGTCTCTGTGTCTCTGTCTCTGTGGCTCTGTCTCTCTGTCTCTGTCTCTGTGTGTCTGTCTCTGTGTCTCTGTCTCTGTGTCTCTGTCTCTGTGTCTCTGTCTCTGTGTCTCTGTCTCTGTGTCTCTGTCTCTGTGTCTCTATCTCTGTATCTCTGTCTCCGTGTCTCTGTCTCTGTGTGTCTGTCTTTATGTCTCTGTATTTCTGTCTCCGTGTCTCTGTCTATGTGTCTCTATCTCTGTGTCTCTGTCTCTGTGTCTCTGTCTCTGTGTCTCTGTCTCTGTGTCTCTGTCTCTGTGTCTCTGTCTCTATGTCTCTGTATTTCTGTCTGTGTGTCTCGGTCTCTGTGTCTCTGTCCCTGTGTCTCTGTCTCTGTCTCTGTCTCTGTGTCTGTCTCTGTCTCTGTCTCTGTTACTCTTTCTCTATGTCTCTGTCTCTGTGTCTCTGTCTCTGTGTCTCTGTCCCTGTGTCTCCGTCTCTGTGTCTCTCTCTTTGTGTCTCTGCCTCTGTGTCTCTGTCTCTGTGCCTCTGTCTCTGTATCTCCGTCTCTGTGTCTCCGTCTCTGTGTCTGTGTCCCTCTCTCTCTGTGTCCCTGTCTCTGTGTCTCTGTCTCTGTGTCCCTGTCTCTGCGTCTCTGTCTCCGTGTCTCTGTCTCTCTGTCTATTCCTCTGTGTCTCTACCTCCGTGTCTCTGTCTCTGTGTCTCTCTCTCTATGTTTCTGCCTCTGAATCTCTGTCTCTGTGTCTCTGTCCCAGAGTTTCCGTCTCTGTGGCTGTGTCTCCGTGTCTCTGCCTCCGCGTTTCTCTCTCTTTGTCTCTGTCTCCGTCCCTGTGTCTCTGTCTCCGTCCCTGTGTCTCTGTCTCTGTGTCTCCGTCTCTGTGCCTCTGTCTCTGTGACTCTGTCTCTGTGTCCCTGTCTCTGTGCCTCTGTCTCTGTGTCTCTGTCTCTGTGTCTCCGTCTCTGTCTCTGTCTCTATGTCTGTCTCTGTCTCTGTCTCTGTCTCTGTCTCTGTCTCTATGTCTCTGCCTCTGTGAAGCTGTCTCTGTGTTTCTGTCTTTGTGTCTCTGTTCCTGTGTCTCCGTCTCTGTGTCTCTGTCTCTGTGTCTCTGTCTCTGTGTCTCTGTCTCTCTGTCTCTGTCTCTGTGTCTCTGTCTCTGTGTCTCTGTCTCTGTGTCTCTGTCTCTGTGTCTCTGTCTCTGTGTCTCTGTCTCTGTGTCTCTGTCTCTGTGTCTCTGTCTCTGTGTCTCTGCCTCTGTGTCTCTGTCTCTGTGTCTCTGTCTCTGAGTCTCTGTCTCTGCGTCCCTGTCTCTGTGTCTCTGTCTCTGTGTCTCTGTCTCTGTGTCTCTGTCTCTGTCTCTGTCTCTGTCTCCGTCTCTGTGTCTCTGTCTCTGCATCTCCGTCTCTGTGTCTGTGTCTCTGTCTCTGTGTCTCTGTCTCTGTTTCTCTGTCTCTGTGTCTCTGTCTCTGTGTCTCTGTCTCTGTGTCTATTCCTCCGTGTCTCTACCTCCGTGTCTCGGTCTCTGTGTCTCTGTCTCTGTGTCTCTGTCTCTGTGTCTCTGTCTCTGTGTCTCTGTCTCTGTGTCTCTGTCTCTATGTCTCTGTATTTCTGTCTGTGTGTCTCGGTCTCTGTGTCTCTGTCCCTGTGTCTCTGTCTCTGTCTCTGTGTCTGTCTCTGTCTCTGTCTCTGTTACTCTTTCTCTATGTCTCTGTCTCTGTGTCTCTGTCTCTGTGTCTCTGTCCCTGTGTCTACGTCTCTGTGTCTCTCTCTTTGTGTCTCTGTCTCTGTGTCTCTGTCTCCGTGCCTCTGTCTCTGTATCTCCGTCTCTGTGTCTCCGTCTCTGTGTCTGTGTCCCTCTCTCTCTGTGTCCCTGTCTCTGTGTCTCTGTCCCTGTGTCCCTGTCTCTGCGTCTCTGTCTCCGTGTCTCTGTCTCTCTGTCTATTCCTCTGTGTCTCTACCTCCGTGTCTCTGTCTCTGTGTCTCTCTCTCTATGTCTCTGCCTCTGAATCTCTGTCTCTGTGTCTCTGTCCCAGAGTCTCCGTCTCTGTGGCTGTGTCTCCGTGTCTCTGTCCCAGAGTCTCCGTCTCTGTGGCTGTGTCTCCGTGTCTCTGCCTCCGCGTCTCTGTCTCTTTGTCTCTGTCTCCGTCCCTGTGTCTCTGTCTCTGTGTCTCCGTCTCTGTGCCTCCGTCTCTGTCTCTGTGTCTCTGTCTCTGTGTCTCTGTCTCTGTGTCTCTGTCTCTGTGTCTCTGTCTCTGTGTCTCTGTCTCTGTGTCTCTGTCTCTGTGTCTCTGTCTCTGTGTCTCTGTCTCTGTGTCTCTGTCTCTGTGTCTCTGTCTCTGTGTCTCTGTCTCTGTGTCTCTGTCTCTGTGTCTCTGTCTCTGTGTCTCTCTCTCTGAGTCTCTGCCTCTGTGTCCCTGTCTCTGTGTCTCTGTCCCTGTGTCTCCGTCTCTGTGTCTCTGTCTCTGTCTCTGTGCCTCTGCCTCTGTGTCCCAGTCTCTGCGTCTCTGTCTCTGTGTCTCAGTCTCTGTGTCTATGTCTCTGTGCCTCTCTCCCTGTGTCACGGTCTCTGTATATCGGTCTCTGTGTCTCCGTCTCTGTGCCTCCGTCTATATGTCCCGGTCTCAGTGTCTCTGTCTCTGTCTCTGTGTCTCTGTCTCTGTGTCTCTGTCCCTGTGTCTCCGTCTCTGTGTCTCTGTCTCTGTCTCTGTGTCTATCTGTGTCTCTGTCTCTGTGTCTCTGTCTCTGTGTCTCTGTCTCTGAGTCTCTGTCTCGGTGTCCCTGTCTCTGTGTCTCTGTCCCTGTGTCTCTCTCTCTTTGTCTCTGTCTCTGTCTCTGTGCCTCTGCCTCTGTGTCCCAGTCTCTGCGTCTCTGTCTCTGTATCTCTTTCTCTGTGTCTCTGTCTCTTTGTCTCTGTCTCTATGCCTCTGTATTGCTGTCTCTGTGTCTCTGTCTCTGTGTCTTTGTCCCTGTGTCTCTGTCTCTGTGTCTCTGTCTCCGTGTCTCTGTCTCTGTGTCTATTCCTCCGTGTCTCTACCTCCGTGTCTCTGTCTCTGTGTCTCTGTCTCTGTGTCCCTGTCTCTGTATCTCCGTCTCTGTGTCTCTGTTTCTGTCTCTGCGTCTCTGTCTCTGTGTCTCTGTCTCTGTGTCCCAGTCTCTGCGTCTCTGTCTCTGTGTCTCACTCTCTGTGTCTATGTCTCTGTGTCTCTCTCCCTGTGTCGCGGACTGTGTGCATCTTCGTCTGTGCCTCTGTCTCTGTCTCTGTCTCTGTCTCTGTCGCTGGTTCTGTCACTGTCTCTGTCTCTGTGTCTCTGTCTCTGTGTCTCTGTCTCTGTGTCTATGTCTCTGAGTCTCTGTCTCTCTGTCTCTGTCTCTGTCTATGTCGCTGTCTCTGTCACTGTCTCTGTGTCTCTGTCTCTGTGTCTCCGTCTCTGTGTCTCTGTCTCCGTCTCTGTGCCTCTGCCTCTGTGTCCCCGTCTCTGCGTCTCTGTCTCTGTGTCTCTGTCTCTGTGTCTATGTCTCTATCTGTGTCTCTGTCTCCGTGTCTCTGTCTCTGAGTCTCTGTCTCTGTGTCCCTGTCTCTGTGTCTCTGTCCCTGTGTCTCCGTCTCTGTGTCTCTGTCTCTGTCTCTGTGCCTCTGCCTCTGTGTCCCAGTCTCTGCGTCTCTGTCTCTGTGTCTCAGTCTCTGTGTCTATGTCTCTGTGTCTCTCTCCCTGTGTCACGGTCTCTGTATCTCCGTCTCTGTGGCTCTGTCTCTGTGTCTCTGTCTCGGTGTGTCCGTCTCTGAATCTCTATCACTGTGACTCTGTCTCTGTGTCCCTGTCTCTGTGTTTCTGTCTCTGTGTCCCTGTCTCTATGTCTCTGTCTCTGTGAAACTGTCTCTGTGTTTCTGTCTCTGTGTCTCTGTCTCTGTGCCTCTGCCTCTGTGTCCCAGTCTCTGCGTCTCTGTCTCTGTGTCTCTGTCTCTGTGTCTCTGTCTCTGTGTCTCTGTCTCTGTGTCTCTGTCTCTGTGTCTCTGTCTCTGTGTCTCTGTCTCTGTGTCTCTGTCTCTGTGTCTCTGTCTCTGTGTCTCTGTCTCTGTGTCTCTGTCTCTGTGTTTATGTCTCTGAGTCTCTGGCTCTGTGTCTCTGTCTCAGTCTCTGTATCTGTCTCTGTCTCTGTCGCTGTCCCTGTCTCTGTCTCTGTGTCTCTGTCTCTGTGTCTCTGTCTCTGTCTCTGAGTCTCTGCCTCTGTGTCCCAGTCTTTGTGTCTCTGTCCCTGTGTCTCCGTCTCTGTGTCTCTGTCTCAGCCTCTGTGCCTCTGCCTCTGTGTCCCCGTCTCTGCTTCTCTGTTTCTGTGTCTCTGTCTCTGTGTCTATGTCTCTGTGTCTCTCTCCCTGTGTCACGGTCTCTGTGTCTTCGTCTCTGTGTCTCTGTCTCTGTGTCTCTGTCTCTGTGTCTCTGTCTCTGTGTCTCTGTCTCTGTGTCTCTGTCTCTGTGTCTCTGTCTCTGTGTCTCTATCTCTGTATCTCTGTCTCCGTGTCTCTGTCTCTGTGTGTCTGTCTTTATGTCTCTGTATTTCTGTCTCTGTGTCTCGGTCTCTGTGTCTCCGCCCCTCTCTCTCTGTGTCCCAGTCTCTGTGTCTCTGTCTCCGTGTCTCTGTCTCTGTGTCTATTCCTCCGTGTCTCTACCTCCGTGTCTCTGTGACTGTGTCTCTGTCTCTGTGTCCCTGTCTCTGTATCTCCGTCTCTGTGTCTCTGTTTCTGTCTCTGTGTCTCTGTCTCTGTGTCTCTGTCTCTGTGTCTCTGTCTCTGTGTCTCTGTCTCTGTGTCTCTGTCTCTGTGTCTGTCTCTGTGTCTCTGTCTTTATGTCTCTGTATTTCTGTCTCTGTGTCTCGGTCTCTGTGGCTTTGTCCCTGTGTCTCTGTCTCTGTCCCTGTCTCTGTGTCTGTCTCTGTCTCTGTCTCTGTTACTCCTTCTCTGTGTCTCTGTCTCCGTGTCTCTGTCTCTGTGTCTCTATCTCTGTGTCTCTGTCTCTGTGTCCCTGTCTCTGTATCTCCGTCTCTGTGTCTCTGTTTCTGTCTCTGTGTCTCTGTCTCTGTGTCTCTGTCTCTGTGTCTCTGTCTCTGTGTCTCTGTCTCTGTGTCTCTGTCTCTGTGTCTCTGTCTCTGTGTCTCTGTCTCTGTGTCTCTGTCTTTATGTCTCTGTATTTCCGTCTCTGTGTCTCGGTCTCTGTGTCTCCGCCCCTCTCTCTCTGTGTCCCTGTCTCTGCGTCTCTGTCTCCGTGTCTCTGTCTCTCTGTCTATTCCTCTGTGTCTCTACCTCCGTGTCTCTGTCTCTGTGTCTCTCTCTCTATGTCCCTGCCTCTGAATCTCTGTCTCTGTGTCTCTGTCCCAGAGTCTCCGTCTCTGTGGCTGTGTCTCCGTGTCTCTGCCTCCGCGTTTCTGTCTCTTTGTCTCTGTCTCCGTCCCTGTGTCTCTGTCTCTGTGTCTCTGTCTCTGTGTCTCCGTCTCTGTGCCTCTGTCTCTGTGACTCTGTCTCTGTGTCCCTGTCTCTGTGTCTCTGTCTCTGTGTCTCTGTCTCTATGTCTCTGTCTCTGTGAAACTGTCTCTGTGTCCCTCTCTCTGTGTCTCTGTCTCTGTGTCTCCGTCTCTGTGTCTCTGTCTCTGTCTCTGTCTCTGTCTCTGTCTCTGTCTCTGTGTCTGTGTCTCTGTCTCTGTATCTCCGTCTCTGTGTCTCTGCCTCTGTCTCTGTGTCTCTGTCCCAGAGTTTCCGTCTCTGTGGCTGTGTCTCCGTGTCTCTGCCTCCGCGTTTCTCTCTCTTTGTCTCTGTCTCCGTCCCTGTGTCTCTGTCTCCGTCCCTGTGTCTCTGTCTCTGTGTCTCCGTCTCTGTGCCTCTGTCTCTGTGACTCTGTCTCTGTGTCCCTGTCTCTGTGTCTCTGTCTCTGTGTCCCTGTCTCTGTGTGTCTGTCTCTGTGTCTCTGTCTCTGTGTCTCTGTCTCTGTGTCTCTGTCTCTGTGACTCTGTCTCTGTGTCTCTGTCTCTGTGTCTATGTCTCTGAGTCTCTGTCTCTGTGTCTCTGTCTCTGTCTCTGTCTCTGTCTCTGTCTCTGTCTCTGTCTCTGTCGCTGTCTCTGTCACTGTCTCTGTGTCTCTGTCTCTGTGTCTCCGTCTCTGTGTCTGTGTCTCCGTCTCTGTGCCTCTGCCTCTGTGTCCCCGTCTCTGCGTCTCTGTCTCTGTGTCCCAGTCTCTGCGTCTCTGTCTCTGTGTCTCACTCTCTGTGTCTATGTCTCTGTGTCTCTCTCCCTGTGTCGCGGTCTGTGTGCATCTTCCTCTGTGTCACTGTCTCTGTCTCTGTCTCTGTCTCTGTCGCTGTCGCTGTCACTGTGTCTATGTCTCGGTGTCTCTGTCTCTGTGTCTCTGTCTCTGTGTCTCCGTCTCTGTGTCTCTCTCTTTGTGTCTCTGTCTGTGTGTCTCTGTCTCTGTGCCTCTGTCTCTGTATCTCCGTCTCTGTGTCTCCGTCTCTGTGTCTGTGTCTCTCTCTCTCTATGTCTCTGCCTCTGAATCTCTGTCTCTGCGTCTCTGTTCCAGAGTCTCCGTCTCTGTGTCTCTGTCTCTGTGTCTCTGTCTCTGTGTCTCTGTCTCTGTGTCTCTGTCTCTGTGTCTCTGACTCTGTGTCTCTGTCTCTGTGTCTCTGTCTCTGTGTCCCTGTCTCTGTGTCTGTGTCTCTGTGTCTCTATCTCTGTGTCTCTGTCTCTGTGCCTCTGTCTCTGTGTCTCTGTCTCTGTGTCTCTGTGTCTCTGTCTTTATGTCTCTGTGTCTCTGTCTCTGTGTCTCCGTCTCTGTGTCTCTGTCTCGGTGTCTCCGTCTCTGAATCTCAATCTCTGTGGCTCTGTCTCTGTGTCCCTGTCTCTGTGTCTCTGTTTCTGTGTCTCTGTCTCTATGTCTCTGTCTGTGTGAACCTGTCTCTGTGTTTCTGTCTTTGTGTCTCTGTTCCTGTGTCTCCGTCTCTGTGTCTCTGTCTCTGTGTCTCTGTCTCTGTGTCTCTGTCTCTGTGTCTCTGTCTCTCTGTCTCTGTCTCTGTGTCTCTGTCTCTGTGTCTCTGTCTCTGTGTCTCTGTCTCTGTGTCTCTGTCTCTGTGTCTCTGCCTCTGTGTCTCTGTCTCTGTGTCTCTGTCTCTGTGTCTCTGTCTCTGTGTCTCTGTCTCTGTGTCTATGTCTCGGTGTCTCTCTCCCTGTTTCCCGGTCTCTATGTCTCTGTCTCTGTGTCTCTGTCTCTGTGCCTCTGTCTCGTTGTCTCCGTCTCTGAATCTCTATCTCTGTGACTCTGTCTCTGTGTCCCTATCTCTGCGTCTCTACCTCTGTGTCCCTGTCGCTATGTCTCTGTCTCTATGAAACTGTCTCTGTGTCTCTGTCTCTGTGCCTTTGTCTCTGTGTCTCTGTCTCCGTCTCTGTGTTTATGTCTCCGTCCCTGTGTTTCTGTGTCCGTGTCTCTGTCTCTGTGTGTCTCTCTCTATGTCCCTGCCTCTGAATCTCTGTCTCTGTGTCTCTGTCCCATAGTCTCCGTCTCTGTGGCTGTGTCTCCGTGTCTCTGCCTCCGCGTTTCTGTCTCTTTGTCTCTGTCTCCGTCCCTGTGTCTCTGTCTCCGTCCCTGTGTCTCTGTCTCTGTGTCTCCGTCTCTGTGCCTCTGTCTCTGTGACTCTGTCTCTGTGTCCCTGTCTCTGTGCCTCTGTCTCTGTGTCTCTGTCTCTGTGTCTCCGTCTCTGTCTCTGTCTCTGTGTCTGTCTCTGTCTCTGTCTCTGTCTCTGTCTCTGTCTCTGTCTCTGTCTCTGTCTCTATGTCTCTGCCTCTGTGAAGCTGTCTCTGTGTTTCTGTCTTTGTGTCTCTGTTCCTGTGTCTCCGTCTCTGTGTCTCTGTCTCTGTCTCTGTGTCTGTCTGTGTCTCTGTCTCTGTGTCTCTGTCTCTGAGTCTCTGTCTCTGTGTCCCTGTCTCTGTGTCTCTGTCTCTGTGTCTCCGTCTCTGTGTCTCTGTCTCTGTCTCTGTCTCTGTCTCCGTCTCTGTGTCTCTGTCTCTGCATCTCCGTCTCTGTGTCTGTGTCTCCGTCTCTGTGTCTCTTTCTTTGTGTGTCTGTCTCTGTGTCTCTGTCTCTGTGTCTCCGTCCCTGTGTCTCCGTCTCTGTGTCTCCGTCTCTGTGTCTGTGTCCCTCTCTCTCTGTGTCCCTGTCTGTGTGTCTCTGTCTCTGTGTCCCTGTCTCTGCGTCTCTGTCTCCGTGTCTCTGTCTCTCTGTCTATTCCTCTGTGTCTCTACCTCCGTGCCTCTGTCTCTGCGTCTCTCTCTCTATGTCTCTGCCTCTGAATCTCTGTCTCTGTGTCTCTGTCCCAGAGTCTCCGTCTCTGTGGCTGCGTCTCCGTGTCTCTGCCTCCGCGTCTCTGTCTCTTTGTCTCTGTCTCCGTCCCTGTGTCTCTGTCTCTGTGTCTCTGTCTCTGTGTCTCTGTCTCTGTGTCTCTATCTCTGTGTCTCTGTCTCTGTGTCTCTGTCTCTGTGTCTCTGTCTCTGTGTCTCTGTCTCTGTGTCTCTGTCTCTGTGTCTCTGTCTCTGTGTCTCTGTCTCTGTGTCTCTGTCTCTGTGTCCCTGTCTCTGTGTCTCTGTCTCTGTGTCTCTGTCTCAGTGTCTCTGTCTCTGTCTCTGTGTCTCTGTCTCTGTGTCTCTGTCTCTGTGTCTCTGTCTCTGAGTCTCTGTCTCTGTGTCCCTGTCTCTGTGTCTCTGCCCCTGTGTCTCCGTCTCTTTGTCTCTGTCCCTGTCTCTGTGCCTCTGCCTCTGTGTCCCAGTCTCTGCGTCTCTGTCTCTGTGTCTCCGTCTCTGTGTCTCCGTCTCTGTGTCTCCGTCTCTGTGTCTCCGTCTCTGTGTCTCCGTCTCTGTGTCTGTGTCCCTCTCTCTCTGTGTCTCTGTCTCTGTGTCTCTCTCTCTATGTCTCGGCCTCTGAATCTCTGTCTCTGTGTCTCTGTCCCAGAGTCTCCGCCTCTGTGGCTGTGTCTCCGTGTCTCTGCCTCCGCGTCTCTGTCTCTTTGTCTCTGTCTCCGTCCCTGTGTCTCTGTCTCTGTGTCTCTGCCCCTGTGGCTCCTTCTCTGTGTCACTATCTCTGTGTCTCTGTCTCTGTGTCTCTGTCTCTGTCTCTGTCTCTGTCTCTGTCTCTGTCTCTGTCTCTGTCTCTGTCTCTGCCTCTGTCTCTGTCTCTGTCCCTGTCTCTGTCTCTGTCTCTGTCTCCGTGTCTCTGTCTCTGTGTCTCTGACTCTGAGTCTCTGTCTCTGTGTCCCTGTCTCTGTGTCCCTGTCCCTGTGTCTCCGTCTCTGTATCTCTGTCTCTCTGACTCTGTCTCTGTGTCAGTGCCTCTGAATCCCTGTCTCTGTGTCCCTGCCTCTGCGTCTCTGTCTCTGTGTCTATTCCTCCGTGTCTCTACCTCCGTGTATCTGTCTCTGTGTCTCTGTCTCTGTTTCTCTGTCTCTGTGTCTCCGTCTCTGTGTCTCTGTCTCTGTTTCTGTGTCTCTGTCTCTGTGTCTCCGTCCCTGTGTCTCCGTCTCTGTGTCTCCGTCCCTCTGTCTCTGTGTCCCTGTCTCTGTGTCTGTGTCTCTGTGCCCCTGTCTCTGTGTCTCTGTCTCCGAGTCTCTGTCTCTATGTCTATTCCTCCGTGTCTCTACCTCCGTCTCTCGGTCTCTGTGTCTCTGTCTCTGTGTCTCTGTCTCTATGTCTCTCTATTTCTGTCTGTGTGTCTCGGTCTCTGTGTCTCTGTCCCTGTGTCTCTGTCTCTGTCTCTGTGTCTGTCTCTGTCTCTATCTGTGTGTCTGTCTCTGTGTCTCTCTCTCTGAGTCTCTGCCTCTGTGTCCCTGTCTCTGTGTCTCTGTCCCTGTGTCTCCGTCTCTGTGTCTCTGTCTCTGTCTCTGTGCCTCTGCCTCTGTGTCACAGTCTCTGCGTCTCTGTCTCTGTGTCTCAGTCTCTGTGTCTATGTCTCTGTGTCTCTCTCCCTGTGTCACGGTCTCTGTATATCGGTCTCTGTGTCTCCGTCTCTGTGCCTCTGTCTATATGTCCCGGTCTCAGTGTCTCTGTCTCTGTCTCTGCGTCTCTGTCTCTGTGTCTGTGTCCCTGTGTCTCCGTCTCTGTGTCTCTGTCTCTGTCTCTGTCTCTATCTGTGTCTCTGTCTCTATGTCTCTGTCTCTGTGTCTCTGTCTCTGAGTCTCTGTCTCTGTGTCCCTGTCTATGTGTCTCTGCCCCTGTGTCTCCGTCTCTTTGTCTCTGTCCCTGTCTCTGTGCCTCTGCCTCTGTGTCCCAGTCTCTGCGTCTCTGTCTCTGTGTCTCCGTCTCTGTGTCTCCGTCTCTGTGTCTCCGTCTCTGTGTCTGTGTCCCTCTCTCTCTGTGTCTCTGTCTCTGTGTCTCTCTCTCTATGTCTCTGCCTCTGAATCTCTGTCTCTGTGTCTCTGTCCCAGAGTCTCCGTCTCTGTGGCTGTGTCTCCGTGTCTCTGCCTCCGCGTCTCCGTCTCTTTGTCTCTGTCTCCGTCCCTGTGTCTCTGTCTCTGTGTCTCCGTCTCTGTGCCTCTGTCTCTGCCTCTGTGTCTTTGTCTCTGTGTCTCTGTCTCTGTGTCTCTGTCTCTGTGTCTCTGTCTCTGTGTCTCTGTCTCTCTGTCTCTGTCTCTGTGTCTCTGTCTCCGTGTCTCTGTCTCTGTGTCTCTGTCTCTGTGTCTCTGTCTCTGTGTCTCTGTCTCTGTGTCTATGTCTCTGAGTCTCTGTCTCTGTCTCTGTCTCTGTCTCTGTCTCTGTCTCTGTCTCTGTCTCTGTCTCTGTCTCTGTCTCTGTCTCTGTCTCTGTCTCTGTCTCTGTCTCTGTCTCTGTCTCTGTCTCTGTCTCTGTCTCTGTCTCTGTCTCTGTCTCTGTCTCTGTCTCTGTCGCTGTCTGTGTCACTGTCTCTGCGTCTCTGTCTCTGTGTCTCTGTGTCCCAGTCTCTGCGTCTCTGTCTCTGTGTCTCAGTCTCTGTGTCTCTGTCCCTGTGTCTCCGTCTCTGTGTCTCCGTCTCTGTCTCTGTGTCTCTGTCTCTGTGTCTCCGTCTCTGTGTCTCCGTCTCTGTGTCTCCGTCTCTGTGTCTCTGTCTCTGTGTCTCTGTCTCTGTGTCTCTGTCTCTGTGTCTCCGTCTCTGTGTCTCTGTGTCTGTGTCTCTGTGTCTCTGTCTTTATGTCTCTGTGTCTCTGTCTCTGTGTCTCTGTCTCTGTGTCTCTGTCTCTGTGTCTCTGTCTCTGTGTCTCTGTCTCTGTGTCTCTGTCTCTGTGTCTCTGTCTCTGTGTCTCTGTCTCTGTGTCTCTGTCTCTGTGCCTCTGTCTCTGTGTCTCTGTCTCTGAGTCTCTGTCTCTGTGTCTCTGTCTCTGTCTCTGTCTCTGTCTCTGTCTCTGTCTCTGTCGCTGTCCCTGTCTCTGTGTCTCTGCCTCAGTGTCTCTGTCTCTGAGTCTCTGTCTCTGTGTCCCTGTCTTTGTGTCTCTGTCCCTGTGTCTCCGTCTCTGTGTCTCTGTCTCAGTCTCTGTGCCTCTGCCTCTGTGTCCCCGTCTCTGCTTCTCTGTTTCTGTGTCTCTGTCTCTGTGTCTATGTCTCTGTGTCTCTCGCCCTGTGTCACGGTCTCTGCGTCTTCGTCTCGGTGTCTCCGTCTCTGTGTGTCTGTCTCTATGTCCCGGTCTCTGTGTCTCTGTCTCTGTCTCTGTGTCTCTGTCTCTGTGTCTCTGTCTCTGTGTCTCTGTCTCTGTGTCTCTGTCTCTGTGTCTCTGTGTCTCTGTCTCTGTGTCTCTGTCTCTGTGTCTCTGTGTCTCTGTCTCTGTGTCTCTGTCTCTGTGTCTCTGTCTCTGTGTCTCTGTCTCTGTGTCTCTGTCTCTGTGTCTCTGTCTCTGTGTCTCTGTCTCTGTGTCTCTGTCTCTGTGTCTCTGTCTCTGTGTCTCTGTCTCTGTGTCTCTGTCTCTGTGTCTCTGTCTCTGTGTCTCTGTCTCTGTGTCTCTGTCTCTGTGTCTCTGTCTCTGTGTCTCTGTCTCTGTGTCTCTGTCTCTGTGTCTCTGTCTCTGTGTCTCTGTCTCTGTGTCTCTGTCTCTGTGTCTCTGTCTCTGTGTCTCTGTCTCTGTGTCTCTGTCTCTGTGTCTCTGTCTCTGTGTCTCTGTCTCTGTGTCTCTGTCTCTGTGTCTCTGTCTCTGTGTCTCTGTCTCTGTGTCTCTGTCTCTGTGTCTCTGTCTCTGTGTCTCTGTCTCTGTGTCTCTGTCTCTGTGTGTATGTCTTTGTGTCTCTCTCCCTGTTTCCCGGTCTCTATGTCTCTGTCTCTGTGCCTCCGTCTCGTTGACTCCGTCTCTGAATCTCTATCTCTGTGACTCTGTCTCTGTGTCCCTATCTCTGTGTCTCTACCTCTGTGTCTCTGTCGCTATGTCTCTGTCTCTATGAAACTGTCTCTCTGTCTCTGTCTCTGTGCCTTTGTCTCTGTGTCTCTGTCTCTGTCTCTGTGTCTCTGTCTCTGTGTCTCCGTCTCTGTGTCTCTGTCTCTGTGGCTCTGTCTCTGTGTCTCTATCTCTGTGTCTCTGTCCCTGTGTCTCTGTCTCTGTGTCTATGTCTCTGTGTCTCTCTCCCTGTGTCACGGTTTCTATGTCTCTGTCTCTGTGTCTCTGTCTCTGTGTCTCTGTGTCTCTGTGTCTCTGTGTCTCTATGTCTCTGTCTCTGTGTCTCTGTGTCTCTGTCTCTGTGTCTCTGTCTCGGTGTCTCTGTCTCTGTGTCTCTGTCCCTGTGTCTCTGTCTCTGTGTTTATGTCTCTGAGTCTCAGTCTCTGTGTCTCTGTCTCTGTCTCTGTCTCTGTCTCTGTCTCTGTCTCTGTCTCTGTCGCTGTCTCTGTCACTGTCTCTGTGTCTCTGTCTCTGTGTCTCCGTCTCTGTGTCTCTGTCTCCGTCTCTGTGCCTCTGCCTCTGTGTCCCCGTCTCTGCGTCTCTGTCTCTGTGTCTCGGTCTCTGTGTCTCCGTCTCTCTGTCTCTGTCTATATGTCCCGGTCTCAGTGTCTCTGTGTCTCTGTCTCTGTGTCTCTGTCTCTGTGTCTCTGTCCCTGTGTCTCCGTCTCTGTGTCTCTGTCTCTGTCTCTGTCTCTATCTGTGTCTCTGTCTCCGTGTCTCTGTCTCTGTGTCTCTGTCTCTGTGTCTCTGTCTCTGTGTCTCTGTCTCTGTGTCTCTGTCTCTGTGTCTCTGTCTCTGTGTCTCTGTCTCTGTGTCTCTGTCTCTGTGTCTCTGTCTCTGTGTCTCTGTCTCTGTGTCTCTGTCTCTGTGTCTCTGTCTCTGTGTCTCTGTCTCTGTGTCTCTGTCTCTGTGTCTCTGTCTCTGTGTCTCTGTCTCTGTGTCTCTGTCTCTGTGTCTCTGTCTCTGTGTCTCTGTCTCTGTGTCTCTGTCTCTGTGTCTCTGTCTCTGTGTCTCTGTCTCTGTGTCTCTGTCTCTGTGTCTCTGTCTCTGTGTCTCTGTCTCTGTGTCTCTGTCTCTGTGTCTCTGTCTCTGTGTCTCTGTCTCTGTGTCTCTGTCTCTGTGTCTCTGTCTCTGTGTCTCTGTCTCTGTGTCTCTGTCTCTGTGTCTCTGTCTCTGTGTCTCTGTCTCTGTGTCTCTGTCTCTGTGTCTCTGTCTCTGTGTCTCTGTCTCTGTGTCTCTGTCTCTGTGTCTCTGTCTCTGTGTCTCTGTCTCTGTGTCTGTGCCACTGTCCGTGTGTCTCTGTACCTGTGTTTCCGTCTCTGTGTCTCTGTCTCTGTGTCTCTGTCTCTGTGTCTCTGTCTCTGTGTCTCTGTCTCTGTGTCTCTGTCTCTGTGTCTCTGTCTCTGTGTCTCTGTCTCTGTGTCTCTGTCTCTGTGTCTCTGTCTCTGTGTCTCTGTCTCTGTGTCTCTGTCTCTGTGTCTCTGTCTCTGTGTCTCTGTCTCTGTGTCTCTGTCTCTGTGTCTCTGTCTCTGTGTCTCTGTCTCTGTGTCTCTGTCTCTGTGTCTCTGTCTCTGTGTCTCTGTCTCTGTGTCTCTGTCTCTGTGTCTCTGTCTCTGTGTCTCTGTCTCTGTGTCTCTGTCTCTGTGTCTCTGTCTCTGTGTCTCTGTCTCTGTGTCTCTGTCTCTGTGTCTCTGTCTCTGTGTCTCTGTCTCTGTGTCTCTGTCTCTGTGTCTCTGTCTCTGTGTCTCTGTCTCTGTGTCTCTGTCTCTGTGTCTCTGTCTCTGTGTCTCTGTCTCTGTGTCTCTGTCTCTGTGTCTCTGTTCCAGAGTAACCGTCCCCGTGTCTCGGTGTCTGTGACACTGTCTCCGTATCTCTGCCTCCGGGTCTCTGTCTCTTTGTCTCTGTCTCTGTGTCTCTGTCTCCGTCTATGTGTGTGTGTCTCTGTGTCCGTGTCCCTGTGCCACGGTCTCTGTGTCTCTATCTCTGTGTCTCTGTCTCTGTGTTTCTGTCTTCGTGTCTCTGTCTTCGTGTCTCTGTCTCTGTGAATCTGTCTCTGTGTTTCCGTCTCTCTGTCCCTGTCCCTGTGTCTCCATCTCTGTACCTGTGTCTCCTTGACACTGTCTCTGTGTCACTGTCTCCGAATCTCTGTCTCTGTGTCTCTGTCTCTGTCTCTGTGTCTCTGTGTCCCGGTCTCTGTGTCTCTGCCTCTGTGTCTCTGTCTCTGTGCCTCTATCTCTGAGTCTCTCTCCCTGTGTCACTGTCTGTGTGTCTCAGTCTCTGTCTCTGTGTCTCTGTCCCCGTCTCTGTCTCTGTCTCTGTGTCTCCGTATCGCGGTCTCTGTGTCTGTGTCTCTGTCTCTGTCTCTGTGTCTATTTCTCTGTGTCTCTCTGCCTGTGTCACGGTCTCTCTGTCTCTGTCTCTGTGTCTCTATCTCTGTGTTCCTGTCTCTGTGTCTCTGTCACTGTGTCTCCGTCCCTGTGTCTCCGTCTCTGTGTCTCTCTCTCTCTGTGTCTCTGTCAACGTTATCTGTCTCTGTGTCTCTGTCTCTGTGTCTCTGTCTCTGTGTCTCTGTCCATTTGTGTCCGTCTCTGTGTCTCTGTCTCTCTCTCTCTCTGTGTCCCTGTCTCCGTGTCTCTGCCTCCGTGTCTCTGTCCCTGTGTCTCTGTCTCCGTCCCTGTGTCTCTGTCTGTGTGTCTGTGTCCCTGTGTCTCCGTCTCTGAGCCTCTGTCTCTGTCTCTGAGTCTCTGTCTCTGTGTCTCTGTCTTTGTGTCTCTGTCTCTATGTCTCTGTCTCTGTCTCTGTTTCTCTTTCTCTGTTCTCTGTCTCTGTGTCTCTGCCTCTATGTCTCTGTATCTCTGTCTCTGTGTCTCTGTCTCTGTGTCTCTGTCTCTGTGTCTCTGTCTCTGTGTCTCTGTCTCTGTGTCTCTGTCTCTGTGTCTCTGTCTCTGTGTCTCTGTCTCTGTGTCTCTGTCTCTGAATCTCTGTCTCTGTGTCTCTGCCCATGTGTCTCTGTCTCTGTGCCTCTGTCTCTGTGTCTCTGTCTCTATGACTCTGTATCTTTGTCTCTGTCTCTGTATCTCTGTCTTTGTGACTCCGTCTCTGTGCCTCTATCTCTGTGTCTCTGTCTCTGTGTCTCCGTCTCTGTCTGCGTATCTCTGTCTCTGTGTCCCTGTCTCTGTGTCTCTGTCCCTGTGACTCCGTCTCTGTGTCTCTGTCTCTCTCACTGTGTCTCTGTCTCTGTGTATCTGTCTCTGTCTCTATATCTCTGTATCTGCGTCATTGTCTCTGTGTCTTTGTCCCCGTTTCTGTGCCTCTGTCTCTGTGTCTCTGTCTCTGTGTCTCCGCCTCTGCGTCTCTGTCTCTGTGTCTCCGTCTCTGCGTCTCTATCTCTGTGTCGCTGTCTCTGTCTCTGTCTCTGTGTCTCTGCCTCTGTGTCTCTGCCTCTGTGTCTCTGTCTCGGTGTCTCTGTCCCTGTGTCTCCGTCTCTGTGTCTCTGTCTCTGTGTCTATGTCTCTGAGTCTCTGCCTCTGTGTCTCTGTCTCTGTCTCTGTCTCTGTCTCTGTCTCTGTCTCTGTGTCTCTGTATCTGTGTCTCTGTCTCTGAGTCTCTGCCTCTGTGTCCCTGTCTCTGTGCCTCTGTCCCTGTGTCTCCGTCTCTGTATCTCTGTCTCTCTGACTCTGTCTCTGTGACAGTGCCTCTGAATCCCTGTCTCTGTGTCCCTGTCTCTGCGTCTCTGTCTCTGTGTCTATTCCTCCGTGGCTCTACCTCCGTGTCTCGGTCTCTGTGTCTCTGTTTCTGTGTCTCTGTCTCTGTGTCTCCGTCTCTGTGTCTCTGTCTCTGTCTCTGTGTCTCTGTCTCTGTCTCTGTCTCTGTGTCTCTGTCTCTGAGTCGTTGTCTCTATGTCACTGTCCCTGTGTCTCGGTCTCTGTGTCTCCGTCCCTCTGCCTCCGTCTCTGCGTCTCTATCTCTGCCTCTGTGTCTCTGAGTCTCTGTCTCCGTGCCCCTGTCTCTACGTCTGCGTTCCTGTGTCTCCTTCTCTGTGTCTCTGTCTCTATGTCCCTGTCTCTGTGTCTCTGTCCCTGTGTCCCAGTCTCTGTGTCTCTGTCTCCGTGTCCCTGTCTCTTTGTCTCTGTCTCCGTCTCTGTGTCTCTGTCTCTGTATCTCTGTCTCTGTGTCTCTGTCTCTGAGTCACTGTCTCCGTGCCCCTGTCTCTACTTCTCTGACCCAGTGTCTCCGTTTCTGTGTCTCTGTCCCTCTCTCTGTGTGTGTGTCTCTGTCTCTGAGTCTCTGTCTCTGTCTGTGTCTCTGTCTCTGTTTCTCTTTCTCTGTGTCTCTCCCTCTGTGTCCCTGCCTCCGTTATCTGACTCTATGTCTCTGTCTCTGTCTCTGTCTCTGTCTCTGTCTCTGGCTCTGTGTCTCTGTCTCCGTCTCTGTGCCTCTGTCTCTGTATCTCTGTCTCTGTGTCTCCGTCCCTGTGTCTCCTTCTCTGCGTCTCTATCTCTGCCTCTGTGTCTCTTAGTCTCTGTCTCCGTGCCCCTGTCTCTTGTGTCTCAGTCTCCGTGTCTGTGTCTCTGTGTCTATTCCTCTGTGTCTCTGCCTCCGTGTCTCTGTCTCTGTGTCTCCCTCCCTATGTCTCTGCGTCTGAATCTCTGTCTCTGTGTCTCTGTCCCAGAGTATCGGTCTCTGTGTCTCTGTTTCTGTGTCTCTGTCTCTGTGTCTCCGTCTCTGTGTCTCTGTCTCTGTCTCTGTGTCTCTGTCTCTGTCTCTGTCTCTGTGTCTCTGTCTCTGAGTCGTTGTCTCTATGTCACTGTCCCTGTGTCTCGGTCTCTGTGTCTCCGTCCCTCTGCCTCCGTCTCTGCGTCTCTATCTCTGCCTCTGTGTCTCTGAGTCTCTGTCTCCGTGCCCCTGTCTCTACGTCTGCGTTCCTGTGTCTCCTTCTCTGTGTCTCTGTCTCTATGTCCCTGTCTCTGTGTCTCTGTCCCTGTGTCCCAGTCTCTGTGTCTCTGTCTCCGTGTCCCTGTCTCTTTGTCTCTGTCTCCGTCTCTGTGTCTCTGTCTCTGTATCTCTGTCTCTGTGTCTCTGTCTCTGAGTCACTGTCTCCGTGCCCCTGTCTCTACTTCTCTGACCCAGTGTCTCCGTTTCTGTGTCTCTGTCCCTCTCTCTGTGTGTGTGTCTCTGTCTCTGAGTCTCTGTCTCTGTCTGTGTCTCTGTCTCTGTTTCTCTTTCTCTGTGTCTCTCCCTCTGTGTCCCTGCCTCCGTTATCTGACTCTATGTCTCTGTCTCTGTCTCTGTCTCTGTCTCTGTCTCTGGCTCTGTGTCTCTGTCTCCGTCTCTGTGCCTCTGTCTCTGTATCTCTGTCTCTGTGTCTCCGTCCCTGTGTCTCCTTCTCTGCGTCTCTATCTCTGCCTCTGTGTCTCTTAGTCTCTGTCTCCGTGCCCCTGTCTCTTGTGTCTCAGTCTCCGTGTCTGTGTCTCTGTGTCTATTCCTCTGTGTCTCTGCCTCCGTGTCTCTGTCTCTGTGTCTCCCTCCCTATGTCTCTGCGTCTGAATCTCTGTCTCTGTGTCTCTGTCCCAGAGTATCGGTCTCTGTGTCTCGGTGGCTGTGTCTCTGTCTCCGTGTCTCTGCCTCCGCGTCTCTGTCTCTTTGTCTCTGTTTCCGTCTCTGTGTCTCTGTCTCTGTGTCTCCGTGCCTGTGTCTCTGTCTCTGTCTCTGTGTTTCTGTCTCCGTGTCTCTGTCTCTGTGTCAGCGTCTCTGTCTCTGTGTCTCTGTCTCTCTCACTGTGTCTCTGCCTCTGTGTCTCTGTCTCTGTGTCTCTCCCTCTGTGTCCCTACCTCCGTTATCTGACTCTATGTCTCTGTCTCTGTCTCTGTCTCTGTCTCTGTTTCTGGCTCTGTGTCTCTGTCTCCGTCTCTGTGCCTCAGTCTCTGTATCTCTGTCTCTGTGTCTCCGTCCCTGTGTCTCCTTCTCTGCGTCTCTATCTCTGCCTCTGTGTCTCTTAGTCTCTGTCTCCGTGCCCCTGTCTCTGTGTCTCAGTCCCCGTGTCTGTGTCTCTGTGTCTATTCCTCTGTGTCTCTGCTTCCGTGTCTCTGTCTCTGTGTCTCCCTCCCTATGTCTCTGCGTCTGAATCTCTGTCTCTGTGTCTCTGTCCCAGAGTATCGGTCTCTGTGTCTCGGTGGCTGTGTCTCTGTCTCCGTGTCTCTGCCTCCGCGTCTCTGTCTCTTTGTCCCTGTTTCCGCCTCTGTGTCTCTGTCTCTGTGTCTCTGTCTCTGTGTCTCCGTGCCTGTGTCTCTGTCTCTGTCTCTGTGTTTCTGTCTCCGTGTCTCTGTCTCTGTGTCAGCGTCTCTGTCTCTGTGTATCTGTCTCTCTCACTGTGTCTCTGCCTCTGTGTCTCTGTCTCTGTGTCTCTGTCTCTGTGTCTATGTCTCTGTGTCTCTGCCTCTGTGTCTCTGTCTCGATGTCTCTGTCTCTGTGTCTCCGTCTCTGTGTCTCTGTCTCTGTGTCCCTGTCTTTGGGTCTCTATCACCGTGACTCTGTCTCTGTGTCTATTGCTCTGTTTCTCTACCTCCGTGACTCTGTCTCTGTGTTTCTCTCTCTATGTCTCTGCCTCTGAATCTCTGTCTCTGTGTCTCTGTCCCAGAGTCTCCGTCTCTGTGGCTGTGTCTCCGTGTCTCTGACTCCGCGTCTCTGTCTCTTTGTCTCTGTCTCCGTCCCTGTGTCTCTGTCTCTGTGTCTCTGTCTCTGTGTCTCCGTCTCTGTGTCTCTGTCTCTGTCTCTGTGTCTCTGTCTCTGTGTCCCTGTCTCTGGGTCTCTGTCTCTGTGTCTCTGTCTCTGTGTCTCTGTCTCTGTGTATCTGTCTCTGTGTCTCTGTCTCTGTGTCTCTGTCTCTGTGTCTCTGTCTCTGTGTCTCTGTCTCTGTGTCTCTGTCTCTGTGTCTCTGTCTCTGTGTCTCTGTCTCTGTGACTCTGTCTCTGTGTCTCTGTCTCTGTGTCTCTGTCTCTGTGTCTCTGTCTCTGTGTCTCTGTCTCTGTGTCTCTGTCTCTGTGTCTCTGTCTCTGTGTCTCTGTCTCTGTGTGTCCGTCTCTGTGTCTCTGTCTCTCTCTCTCTCTGTGTCCCTATCTCCGTGTCTCTGCCTCCGTGTCTCTGTCTCTGTGTCTCTGCCTCCGTCCCTGTGTCTCTGTCTCTGTGTCTGTGTCCCTGTGTCTCCGTCTCTGTGCCTCTATCTCTGTCTCTGAGTCCCTGTCTCCGTGTCTCTGCCTCCGTGTCCTTGTCTCTTTGTCTCAGTCTCCGTCTCTGTGTCTCTGTCTCAGTATCTCTGTCTCTGTGTCTCTGTCTCTGCGTCTCTGTCTCTGAGTCTGTCTCCGTCTATGTGTGTTTGTCTCTGTGTCCGTGTCCCTGTGCCTCTGTCTCTGTGTCTCTGTCTCTATGACTCTGTATCTTTGTCTCTGTCTCTGTATCTCTGTCTTTGTGACTCCGTCTCTGTGCCTCTATCTCTGTGTCTCTGTCTCTGTGTCTCCGTCTCTGTCTGCGTATCTCTGTCTCTGTGTCCCTGTCTCTGTGTCTCTGTCCCTGTGTCTCCGTCTCTGTGTCTCTGTCTCTCTCACTGTGTCTCTGTCTCTGTGTATCTGTCTCTGTCTCTATATCTCTGTCTCTGCGTCATTGTCTCTGTGTCTTTGTCCCCGTCTCTGTGCCTCTGTCTCTGTGTCTCTGTCTCTGTGTCTCCGCCTCTGCGTCTCTGTCTCTGTGTCTCCGTCTCTGCGTCTCTATCTCTGTGTCGCTGTCTCTGTCTCTGTCTCTGTGTCTCTGCCTCTGTGTCTCTGCCTCTGTGTCTCTGTCTCTGTGTCTCCGCCTCTGCGTCTCTGTCTCTGTGTCTCCGTCTCTGCGTCTCTATCTCTGTGTCGCTGTCTCTGTCTCTGTCTCTGTGTCTCTGCCTCTGTGTCTCTGCCTCTGTGTCTCTGTCTCGGTGTCTCTGTCCCTGTGTCTCCGTCTCTGTGTCTCTGTCTCTGTGTCTCTGTCTCTGAGTCACTGTCTCCGTGCCCCTGTCTCTACGTCTCTGACCCAGTGTCTCCGTTTCTGTGTCTCTGTCCCTCTCTCTGTGTGTGTGTCTCTGTCTCTGAGTCTCTGTCTCTGTCTGTGTCTCTGTCTCTGTCTCTCTTTCTCTGTGTCTCTCCCTCTGTGTCCCTGCCTCCGTTATCTGACTCTATGTCTCTGTCTCTGTCTCTGTCTCTGTCTCTGTCTCTGTCTCTGGCTCTGTGTCTCTGCCTCCGTCTCTGTGCCTCTGTCTCTGTATCTCTGTCTCTGTGTCTCCGTCCCTGTGTCTCCTTCTCTGCGTCTCTATCCCTGCCTCTGTGTCTCTTAGTCTCTGTCTCCGTGCTCCTGTCTCTTGTGTCTCAGTCTCCGTGTCTGTGTCTCTGTGTCTATTCCTCTGTGTCTCTGCCTCCGTGTCTCTGTCTCTGTGTCTCCCTCCCTATGTCTCTGCGTCTGAATCTCTGTCTCTGTGTCTCTGTCCCAGAGTATCGGTCTCTGTGTCTCGGTGGCTGTGTCTCTGTCTCCGTGTCTCTGCCTCCGCGTCTCTGTCTCTTTGTCTCTGTTTCCGTCTCTGTGTCTCTGTCTCTGTGTCTCCGTGCCTGTGTCTCTGTCTCTGTCTCTGTGTTTCTGTCTCCGTGTCTCTGTCTCTGTGTCAGCGTCTCTGTCTCTGTGTCTCTGTCTCTCTCACTGTGTCTCTGCCTCTGTGTCTCTGTCTCTGTGTCTCTCCCTCTGTGTCCCTGCCTCCGTTATCTGACTCTATGTCTCTGTCTCTGTCTCTGTCTCTGTCTCTGTCTCTGGCTCTGTGTCTCTGTCTCCGTCTCTGTGCTTCTGTCTCTGTATCTCTGTCTCTGTGTCTCCGTCCCTGTGTCTCCTTCTCTGCGTCTCTATCTCTGCCTCTGTGTCTCTTAGTCTCTGTCTCCGTGCCCCTGTCTCTGTGTCTCAGTCTCCGTGTCTGTGTCTCTGTGTCTATTCCTCTGTGTCTCTGCCTCCGTGTCTCTGTCTCTGTGTCTCCCTCCCTATGTCTCTGCGTCTGAATCTCTGTCTCTGTGTCTCTGTCTCTGTGTCTCTGTCTCTGTGTCTCTGTCTCTGTGTCTCTGTCTCTGTGTCTCTGTCTCTGTGTCTCTGTCTCTGTGTCTCTGTCTCTGTGTCTCTGTCTCTGTGTCTCTGTCTCTGTGTCTCTGTCTCTGTGTCTCTGTCTCTGTGTCTCTGTCTCTGTGTCTCTGTCTCTGTGTCTCTGTCTCTGTGTCTCTGTCTCTGTGTCTCTGTCTCTGTGTCTCTGTCTCTGTGTCTCTGTCTCTGTGTCTCTGTCTCTGTGTCTCTGTCTCTGTGTCTCTGTCTCTGTGTCTCTGTCTCTGTGTCTCTGTCTCTGTGTCTCTGTCTCTGTGTCTCTGTCTCTGTGTCTCTGTCTCTGTGTCTCTGTCTCTGTGTCTCTGTCTCTGTGTCTCTGTCTTTGTGTCTCTGTCTCTGTGTCTCTGTCTCTGTGTCTCTGTCTCTGTGTCTCTGTCTCTGTGTCTCTGTCTCTGTGTCTCTGTCTCTGTGTCTCTGTCTCTGTGTCTCTGTCTCTGTGTCTCTGTCTCTGTGTCTCTGTCTCTGTGTCTCTGTCTCTGTGTCTCTGTCTCTGTGTCTCTGTCTCTGTGTCTCTGTCTCTGTGTCTCTGTCTCTGTGTCTCTGTCTCTGTGTCTCTGTCTCTGTGTCTCTGTCTCTGTGTCTCTGTCTCTGTGTCTCTGTCTCTGTGTCTCTGTCTCTGTGTCTCTGTCTCTGTGTCTCTGTCTCTGTGTCTCTGTCTCTGTGTCTCTGTCTCTGTGTCTCTGTCTCTGTGTCTCTGTCTCTGTGTCTCTGTCTCTGTGTCTCTGTCTCTGTGTCTCTGTCTCTGTGTCTCTGTCTCTGTGTCTCTGTCTCTGTGTCTCTGTCTCTGTGTCTCTGTCTCTGTGTCTCTGTCTCTGTGTCTCTGTCTCTGTGTCTCTGTCTCTGTGTCTCTGTCTCTGTGTCTGTGCCACTGTCCGTGTGTCGCTGTACCTGTGTTTCCGTCTCTGTGTCTATTCCTCTGTGTCTCTGCCTCCGTGTCTCTGTCTCTGTGTCTCCCTCCCTATGTCTCTGCGTCTGAATCTCTGTCTCTGTGTCTCTGTCCCAGAGTATCGGTCTCTGTGTCTCGGTGGCTGTGTCTCTGTCTCCGTGTCTCTGCCTCCGCGTCTCTGTCTCTTTGTCTCTGTTTCCGTCTCTGTGTCTCTGTCTCTGTGTCTCTGTCTCTGTGTCTCTGTCTCTGTGTCTCTGTCTCTGTGTCTCTGTCTCTGTGTCTCGGTCTCCATGTCTCTGTCTCTGTGTCTCTGTCTCCGTGTTTCTGTCTCGCTGTCTCTGTCCCTGTGTATCCGTCTCTGTGTCACTGTCTGTGTGTCTCAGTCTCTGTCTCTGTGTCTCTGTCCCCGTCTCTGTGTCTCTGTCTCTGTGTCTCTGTCTCTGTGTCTCCGTATTGGCGTCTCTGTGTCTCTGTCTCTGTCTCTGTCTCTGTGTCTATTTCTCTGTGTCTCTCTGCCTGTGTCACGGTCTCTCTGTCTCGGTCTCTGTGTCTCTATCTCTGTGTTCCTGTCTTTGTGTCTCTGTCCCTGTGTCTCGGTCTCTTTGTCTCTGCCTCTGTGTCTCTGTCTCTGTGTCACTGTCTCTATGTCTCTGTCTCTGTGTCTCTGTCCCCGTCTCTGTGCCTCTGTCTCTGTGTCTCTGTCTTTGTGTCTCTGTCCCTGTGTCTCTGTCTCTGTGTATCTGGCTCTGTGTCTCCGTCTCTGTGTCTCGGTCTCTATGTCTCTGCTTCTGTCTCTCTGTCTCTGTGTCCCTGTCTCTGTGTCTCTGTCCCTGTATCCCAGTCTCTGTGTCTCTGTCTCTTTGTCTCTGTCTCCGTCTCTGTGTCTCTGTCTCCGTATCTCTATCTCTGTGTCTCTGTCTCTGAGTCACTGTCTCCGTGCCCCTGTCTCTACGTCTCTGTCCCAGTGTCTCCGTTTCTGTGTCTCTGTCCCTGTCTCTGTGTGTCTGTCTCTGTCTCTGAGTCTCTGTCCCTGTCTGTGTCTCTGTCTCTGTTTCTCTTTCTCTGTGTCTCTCCCTCTGTGTCCCTGCCTCCGTTATCTGACTCTATGTCTCTGTCTCTGTCTCTGTCTCTGTGTCACTGTCTCCGAATCTCTGTCTCTGTGTCTCTGTCTCTGTCTCTGTGTCTCTGTGTCCCGGTCTCTGTGTCTCTGCCTCTGTGTCTCTGTCTCTGTGCCTCTATCTCTGAGTCTCTCTCCCTGTGTCACTGTCTGTGTGTCTCAGTCTCTGTCTCTGTGTCTCTGTCCCCGTCTCTGTCTCTGTCTCTGTGTCTCCGTATCGGCGTCTCTGTGTCTGTGTCTCTGTCTCTGTCTCTGTGTCTACATCTCTGTGTCTCTCTGCCTGTGTCACGGTCTCTCTGTCTCGGTCTCTGTGTCTCTATCTCTGTGTTCCTGTCTCTGTGTCTCTGTCACTGTGTCTCCGTCCCTGTGTCTCCGTCTCTGTATCTCTGTCTCTCTGACTCTGTCTCTGTGCCAGTGTCTCTGAATCTATGACTCTGTGTCTCTGTCTCTGTGTCTCTGTCACCGTGTGTCTGTCTCTGTGTCTCCGTCTATGAGTCTCTGCCTCCGTGTCCCTGTCTCTGTGTCTCTGTCCCTGTGTCTCTATCCCTGATTCTCCGTCTCGGTGTCTCTGTCTCTAAGTCTCTGCAACTGTGTCCCTCTCTCTGTGTCTATGCCTCTGTGACTCTGTCTCTGTGTCTCTGTCTCAGTGTCTCTGTCCCTGTGTCTCTGTCTCTGTGTCTCCGTTAATGTGTGTCGGTGTCTGTGTCTTGGTCTATGTAGCTCTGTCTCCGTGCCTCTGTTGCTATGTCTCTGTCTCTGTGTCTATGTTTCTGTGACTCTGTCTCTGTGTCACTGTCTCTACATCTCTGTCTCTGTGTCTCGGTCTCTATGTCTCTGTCTCTGTGTCTCTGTCTCCGTGTTTCTGTCTCGGTGTCTCTGTCCCTGTGTCTCCGTCTCTGTGTCTCTGCCTCTGTCTCTGTCTCTGCCTCTGTCTCTGTCTTTGTGTCTCTGTCTCTTAGTCTTTGTCTCTATGTCTCTGTATCTGCGTCTCTGTCCCTATGTCTCCGTCTCTGTGTCTCCGTCTCTGTGGCTCTGTCTCTGTGTCCCTGTCTCTGTGTCCGTGTGTGTGTCTCTGTGTCTGGCCCTGTGTGTGTGTCTCTGTCTCTGAGTCTCTGTCTCTGTGTCTCTGTCTCTGTCTCTGTTTCTCTTTCTATGTGTCTCTGTCGCTGTGTCTCTGTCCCTGTGTCTCCGTCTCTGTGTCTCTCTCTCTCTGTGTCTCTGTCAACGTTATCTGTCTCTGTGTCTCTGTCTCTGTGTCTCTGTCTCTGTGTCTCTGTCTCTGTGTCTCTGTCTCTGTGTCTCTGTCTCTGTGTCTCTGTCTCTGTGTCTCTGTCCATTTGTGTCCGTCTCTGTGTCTCTGTCTCTCTCTCTCTCTGTGTCCCTGTCTCCGTGTCTCTGCCTCCGTGTCTCTGTCCCTGTGTCTCTGTCTCCGTCCCTGTGTCTCTGTCTCTGTGTCTGTGTCCCTGTGTCTCCGTCTCTGAGCCTCTGTCTCTGTCTCTGAGTCTCTGTCTCTGTGTCTCTGTCTATGTGTCTCTGTCTCTATGTCTCTGTCTCTGTCTCTGTTTCTCTGTCTCTGTTCTCTGTCTCTGTGTCTCTGCCTCTGTGTCTCTGTATCTCTGTCTCTGTGTCTCTGTCTCTGTGTCTCTGTCTCTGTGTCTCCGTCTCTGTGTTTCTGTCTCTGTGTCTCTGCCTCTGTGCCTCTATCTCTGAGTCTCTCTCCCTGTGTCACTGTCTGTGTGTCTCAGTCTCTGTCTCTGTGTCTCTGTCCCCGTCTCTGTCTCTGTCTCTGTGTCTCTGACGCTGCGTTGCCGTCTCTGCGTCTCTGTCTCTGTGTCTCTGTCTCCGTGTGTATCACCCAGTGTCTCTGTCTCTGTGAATCGGTCCATGTGTCTCTGCCTCTTTGTCGCTGTTTCTGTGTCCCTGTCTCTGTGTCTCTGTCCCAGAATCTCGGTCTCTGTGTCTCGGTGTATGTGGCTCTGTGTCCGTGTCTCTGCCCCCGTGTCTCTGTCTCTGTGTCTCTGTCTCCGTCCCTGTGTCTCTGTCTCTGTGTCACTGTTTCTGCGTCTCTCTCTCTGAGTCGTTGTCTCTGCGTCCCTGTCTCTGTGTCCCTGTCCCTGTGTCTCCGTCTATGTTTCTCTGTCTCTCCCTCTCTGTGTCCCTGTCTCTGTGTCTCGGTCGCAGAGCATCCGTCTCTGTGTCTCGGTGTCTGTGGCACTGTCTCCGTATCTCTGCCTCCGGGTCTCTGTCTCTTTGTCTCTGTCTCTGTGTCTCTGTCTCCGTCTATGTGTGTGTGTCTCTGTGTCCGTGTCCCTGTGCCACGGTCTCTGTGTCTCTATCTCTGTGTCTCTGTCTCTGTGTCTCTGTCTTCGTGTATCTGTCTTCGTGTCTCTGTCTCTGTGAATCTGTCTCTGTGTTTCCGTCTCTCTGTCCCTGTCCCTGTGTCTCCATCTCTGTACCTGTGTCTCCTTGACACTGTCTCTGTGTCACTGTCTCCGAATCTCTGTCTCTGTGTCTCTGTCTCTGTCTCTGTGTCTCTGTGTCCCGGTCTCTGTGTCTCTGCCTCTGTGTCTCTGTCTCTGTGCCTCTATCTCTGAGTCTCTCTCCCTGTGTCACTGTCTGTGTGTCTCAGTCTCTGTCTCTGTGTCTCTGTCCCCGTCTCTGTCTCTGTCTCTGTGTCTCTGTCTCTGTGTCTCCGTATCGGCGTCTCTGTGTCTCTGTCTCTGTGCCTCTATCTGTGAGTCTCTCTCCCTGTGTCACTGTCTGTGTGTCTCAGTCTCTGTCTCTGTGTCTCTGTCCCCGTCTCTGTCTCTGTCTCTGTGTCTCCGTATCGGCGTCTCTGTGTCTGTGTCTCTGTCTCTGTCTCTGTGTCTATTTCTCTGTGTCTCTCTGCCTGTGTCACGGTCTCTCTGTCTCGCTCTCTGTGTCTCTATCTCTGTGTTCCTGTCTCTGTGTCTCTGTCACTGTGTCTCCGTCCCTGTGTCTCCGTCTCTGTATCTCTGTCTCTCTGACTCTGTCTCTGTGCCAGTGTCTCTGAATCTATGACTCTGTGTCTCTGTCTCTGTGTCTCTGTCACCGTGTGTCTGTCTCTGTGTCTCCGTCTATGAGTCTCTGCCTCCGTGTCCCTGTCTCTGTGTCTCTGTCCCTGTGTCTCTATCCCTGATTCTCCGTCTTGGTGTCTCTGTCTCTAAGTCTCTGCAACTGTGTCCCTCTCTCTGTGTCTATGCCTCTGTGACTCTGTCTCTGTGTCTCTGTCTCAGTGTCTCTGTCCCTGTGTCTCTGTCTCTGTGTCTCCGTTAATGTGTGTCGGTGTCTGTGTCTTGGTCTATGTAGCTCTGTCTCCGTGCCTCTGTTGCTATGTCTCTGTCTCTGTGTCTATGTTTCTGTGACTCTGTCTCTGTGTCACTGTCTCTACATCTCTGTCTCTGTGTCTCGGTCTCTATGTCTCTGTCTCTGTGTCTCTGTCTCCGTGTTTCTGTCTCGGTGTCTCTGTCCCTGTGTCTCCGTTTCTGTGTCTCTGCCTCTGTCTCTGTCTCTGCCTCTGTCTCTGTCTTTGTGTCTCTGTCTCTTAGTCTTTGTCTCTATGTCTCTGTATCTGCGTCTCTGTCCCTATGTCTCCGTCTCTGTGTCTCCGTCTCTGTGGCTCTGTCTCCGTGTCCCTGTCTCTGTGTCCGTGTGTGTGTCTCTGTGTCTGGACCTGTGTGTGTGTCTCTGTCTCTGAGTCTCTGTCTCTGTGTCTCTGTCTCTGTCTCTGTTTCTCTTTCTATGTGTCTCTGTCGCTGTGTCTCTGTCCCTGTGTCTCCGTCTCTGTGTCTCTCTCTCTCTGTGTCTCTGTCAACGTTATCTGTCTCTGTGTCTCTGTCTCTGTGTCTCTGTCTCTGTGTCTCTGTCCATTTGTGTCCGTCTCTGTGTCTCTGTCTCTCTCTCTCTCTGTGTCCCTGTCTCCGTGTCTCTGCCTCCGTGTCTCTGTCCCTGTGTCTCTGTCTCCGTCCCTGTGTCTCTGTCTCTGTGTCTGTGTCCCTGTGTCTCCGTCTCTGAGCCTCTGTCTCTGTCTCTGAGTCTCTGTCTCTGTGTCTCTGTCTATGTGTCTCTGTCTCTATGTCTCTGTCTCTGTCTCTGTTTCTCTTTCTCTGTTCTCTGTCTCTGTGTCTCTGCCTCTGTGTCTCTGTATCTCTGTCTCTGTGTCTCTGTCTCTGTGTCTCTGTCTCTGTGTCTCCGTCTCTGTGTTTCTGTCTCTGTGTCTCTGCCTCTGTGCCTCTGTCTCCGTTTCTGTGTCTCTGTCTCTGTGTCTCTGACGCTGCGTTGCCGTCTCTGCGTCCCTGTCTCTGTGTCTCTGTCCCAGAATCTCGGTCTCTGTGTCTCTGTGTCTCTGACTCTGTGTCTCTGTCTCTGTGTCTCTGTCTCTGTGTCTGTGTCTCTGTATCTCTGCCTCTGTGTCTCTGTCTCTGTGTCTCTGTCTCTGTCTCTGTCTCTGTGTCTCTGTGTCTCTGTCTCTGAGTCTCTGTCTCTGTGTCTCAGTCTCTGTGTCTCTGTTTCTGTGTCTCTGTCTCTGTGTCTCTGTATCTGTGTCTCTGTCTCTGTGTCTCTGTCTCTGTGGCTCTGTCTCTGTGTCTCTGTCTCTGTGTCTCTGTCTCTGTGTCTCTGTCTCTGTATCTCTGCCTCTGTGTCTCTGTCTCTGTGTCTCTGTCTCTGTCTCTGTCTCTGAGTCTCTGTCTCTGTGTCTCTGTCTCTATGTTTCTGCCTCTGTGTCTATGCCTCTGTCTCTGTGTCTCTGTCTCTGTGTCTGTCGCTCAGTGTATTTGTCTCTGAATATCTGTCTCTGTGTCTCTGTCTCTGTGTCTCTGTCTCTGTGTCTCTGTCTCTAAGACTCTGTCTCTGTGTCTCTGTCTCTGTGTCTCTGTCTCTGTGTCTCTGTTTCTGTGTCTCTGTTTCTGTGTCCCTGTCTCTCTTTCTCTGTCCCTGTGTCTCTGCCTCTGAATCTCTGTATCTGTGTTCCTGTCTCTGCGTCTCTGTCTCTGTGTCTCGGTCTCTATATCTCTGTCTCTGTGTCTCTGTCTCCGTGTTTCTGTCTCGGTGTCTCTGCCCCTATGTCTCCGTCTCTGTGTCACTGTCGCTGTCCCCGTCTCTGTGTCTCTGTCTCTGTGTATCTGTCTCTGTGTCTCCGTCTCTGTGTCTCTGTCTCTCTCACTGTGTATCTGTCTCTGTGTCTCTGTCTATGTGTCACTGTCTCTGAATCTCTGTGTCTGCGTCTCTGTCTCTGTCTCTGTGTCTCTGTCTCTGTGTCTCTGTCTCTGTGTCTCTATCTCTGTGTCTCTGTTTCTGCGTCACTCTCTCTGAGTCGTTGTCGCTGCGTCCCTGTCCCTGTGTCTCTGTCCCTGTGCCTCCGTCTATGTTTCTCTGTCTCTCCCTCTCTGTGTCCCTGTCTCTGTGTCTCGGTCCCAGAGTATCCGTCTCTGTGTCTCGGTGTCTGTGGCACTGTCTCCGTATCTCTGCCTCCGGGTCTCTCTCTCTTTGTCTCTGTCTCTGTGTCTCTGTCTCCGTCTATGTGTGTTTGTCTCTGTGTCCGTGTCCCTGTGCCACGGTCTCTGTGTCTCTGTCTCTGTGTCTCTGTCTTCGTGTCTCTGTCTCTGTGAATCTGTCTCTGTGTTTCCGTCTCTCTGTCTCTGTCCCTGTGTCTCCGTCTCTGTACCTGTGACTCCCTGACTCTGTCTCTGTGTCACTGTCTCTGTGTCTCTGCCACTGTGTCTCTGTCTCTGAGTCTCTCTCCCTGTGTCACGGTCTGTGTATCTCTTTCTCTGTGCCTCCGTCTTTGTGTCTCTGTCTCTGTGTCTCTGTCTCTGTGTCTCTCTCTCTGCGTCTCTGTCTCTGTGTCTCTGTCTCTGTGTCTCTGTCTCTGTGACTCTGCCTCTGTGTCTCTGTCTCTGTGTTTCTGTCTCTGTGTCTCTGTCTCTGTGTCCCTGTCTCTGTGTCCCTGTCTCTGTGTCTCTGTATCTGTGTCTCTGTCTCTGTGTCTCTGTCTCTGTGTCTCTGTCTCTGTGTCTCCGTCCCTGTGTCTCTGTCTCGGTGTATCTGCCTACATGTCTCTGTCTCTGTCTCTGTCTTTGTCTCTGAGTCGTTTTCTCTATGTCCCTGTCTCTGTCTCTGTCTCTGTGTCTCTGTCTCTGTGTCTCTGTCTCTGTGTCTCTGTCTCTGTGTCTCTGTCTCTGTGTCTCTGTCTCTGTGTCTCTGTCTCTGTGTCTCTGTCTCTGTGTCTCTGTCTCTGTGTCTCTGTCTCTGTGTCTCTGTCTCTGTGTCTCTGTCTCTGTATCTCTGTCTCTGTGTCTCTGTCTCTGAGTCTCTGTAGCTGTGTCTCTGTCTCTGTCCCTGTCTCTGTTTCTCTTCCTCTGTGTCTCTGTCTCTGTGTCTCTGTGCCTGTGTCTCCGTCTCTGTGTCTCTCTCTCTCTCTGTGTCTCTGTCGACGTTATCTGTCTCTGTGTCTCTGTCCATGTGTGTCCGTCTCTGTGTCTCTGTCTCTCTCTCTCTCTGCGTCCCTGTCTCCGTGTCTCTGCCTCCGTGTCTCTGTCTCTGTGTCTCTGTCTCCGTCCCTGTGTCTCTGTCTCCGTGTCTGTGTCTGTGTGTCTCCGTCTCTGTGCCTCTGTCTCTGTCTCTGAGTCTCTGTTTCTGTGTCTCTGTCTCTATGTCTCTGCCTCTGTGTCTATGCCTCTGTCTCTGTGTCTCTGTCTCTGTGTCTCTCGCTCTGTGTATATGTCTCTGAATATCTGTCTCTGTGTCTCTGTCTCCGTCTATGTGTGTTTGTCTCTGTGTCCGTGTCCCTGTGCCGCGGTCTCTGTGTCTCTGTCTCTGTGTCTCTGTCTTCGTGTCTCTGTCTCTGTGAATCTGTCTCTGTGTTTCCGTCTCTCTGTCTCTGTCCCTGTGTCTCCGTCTCTGTACCTGTGACTCCCTGACTCTGTCTCTGTGTCACTGTCTCTGAATCTCTGTCTCTGTGTCCCTGTCTCTGTGTCTCTGCCACTGTGTCTCTGTCTCTGTGTCTCTCTCCCTGTGTCACGGTCTGTGTGTCTCTTTCTCTGTGCCTCCGTCTTTGTGTCTCTGTCTCTATGTCTCTGTCTCTGTGTCTCGGTCTCCGTGTTTCTGTCGCGGTGTCTCTGTCCCTGTGTCTCTGTCTCTGTGTATCTGTTTCTGTGTCTCCGTCACTGTGTCTCGGTCTCTATGTCTCTGTCTCTGTCTCTCTGTCTCTGTGTCTCTGACTCTGTCTCTGTGTAGCTGCCTCTGTGTCTCTGTCTCTGCGTCTCTCTCTCAGTGTCTCTGTCTCTGTGTCTCTGACTCTGTCTCTGTGTATCTGCCTCTGTGTCTCTGTCTCTCCGTCTCTGTGTCTCTGTCTCTGTGTCTCTGTGTCTGTGTCGCTGTCTCTGTGTCTCCGTCTCTGTGTCTCTGTCTCTGTGTCTCTGTCTCTGTGTCTCTGCCTCTGAATCTCTTTATCTGTGTTCCTGTCTCTGTGTCTCTGTCCCTGTGTCTCCGTCTCCGTTATCTGTCTCTGTGTCTCTGTCTCTGTGTCTCTGTCTCTGTGTCTCTGTCTCTGTGTCTGTGTCTCTATGTCTCTGTCTCTGTCTCCGTTCCTCTTTCTCGGCGTCTCATACTCTGTGTCACTGTCTCTGTGTTTCCGTCTCTGTCTCCGTATCTCTGTCTCTGTGTCCTTGTCTCTGTGTCTCTGTCTTGTGTGTCCCCGTGTCTGCTTCTCTGTCCCTGTGTCTCCGTCTCCGTGTCTCGGTCTCCGTGTCTCGGTCTGTGTGTCTCGGTCTCTGTGTCTCGGTCTCTGTGTCTCTCTCTCTATTCCTCTATCTCTGAATCTCTGTCTCTGTCCCAGGGTCTCCGTTTCTGTAGCTCTGTCTCCGTGTCTCTGTCTCTGTGTCTCTGTCTCTGTGTCTCTGTCTCTGTGTCTCTGTCTCTGTGTCTCTGTCTCTGTGTCTCTGTCTCTGTGTCTCTGTCTCTGTGTCTCTGTCTCTGTGTCTCTCTCTCTGCGTCTCTGTCTCTGTGTCTCTGTCTCTGTGTCTCTGTCTCTGTGACTCTGCCTCTGTGTCTCTGTCTCTGTGTTTCTGTCTCTGTGTCTCTGTCTCTGTGTCCCTGTCTCTGTGTCCCTGTCTCTGTGTCTCTGTCTCTGTGTCTCTGTCTCTGTCTCTGTCTCTGTCTCTGTCTCTGTCTCTGTCTCTGTCTCTGTCTCTGTGTCTCTGTCTCTGAGTCTTTATCTCTATGTCCCAGTCTCTGTGTCTCTGTCCCTATGCCTCCGTCTCTGTGTCGCCGTCTCTGTGGCTCTGTCTCTGTGTCTCTGTCTCTGTGTCTGTGTGTATGTCTCTGTTTCTGTCCCTGTGTATGTGTCTCTGTCTCTGAGTCTCTGTCTCTGTGTCTCCTTCTCTGTCTCTGTCTCTGTTTCTCTTCCTCTGTGCCTCTGTCCCTGTGTCTCTGTCCCTGTGTCTCCGTCTCTGTGTCTCCCTCTCTCTGTGTCTCTGTCGACGTTATCTGTCTCTGTGTCTCTGTCCATGTGTGTCCGTCTCTGTGTCTCTGTCTCTCTCTCTCTCTCTGTCCCTGCCTCCGTGTCTCTGCCTCCATGTCTCTGTCTCTGTGTCTCTGTCTCCGTCCCTGTGTCTCTGTCTCCGAGTCTGTGTCTCTGCGTCTCCGTCTCTGTGCCTCTGTCTCTGTCTCTGAGTCTCTGTCTCTGTGTCTCTGTCTCTATGTTTCTGCCTCTGTGTCTATGCCTCTGTCTCTGTGTCTCTGTCTCTGTGTCTCTCGCTCAGTGTATTTGTCTCTGAATATCTGTCTCTGTGTCCCTGCCTCTGTGTCTCTGTCTCTGTGTCTCTGTCTCTGTGTCTCTGTCTCTAAGACTCTGTCTCTGTGTCTCTGTCTCTGTGTCTCTGTCTCTGTGTCTCTGTCTCTGTGTCTCTGTTTCTGTGTCTCTGTTTCTGTGTCCCTGTCTCTCTGTCTCTGTCCCTGTGTCTCTGCCTCTGAATCTCTGTATCTGTGTTCCTGTCTCTGTGTCTCTGTCTCTGTGTCTCGGTCTCTATATCTCTGTCTCTGTGTCTCTGTCTCCGTGTTTCTGTCTCGGTGTCTCTGCCCCTATGTCTCCGTCTCTGTGTCACTGTCGCTGTCCCCGTCTCTGTGTCTCTGTCTCTGTGTATCTGTCTCTGTGTGTCCGTCTCTGTGTCTCTGTCTCTCTCACTGTGTATCTGTCTCTGTGTCTCTGTCCCTGTGTCTCTGTCTCTGTGTATCTGGCTCTGTGTCCCTGTCTCTGTGTCTCTGTCTCCGTGTCTCTGCCTCGGTGTGTCTGTCTCTGTGTCACTGTCTCTGAATCTCTGTGTCTGCGTCTCTGTCTCTGTCTCTGTGTCTCTGTCTCTGTGTCTCTGTCTCTGTGTCTCTGTCTCTGTGTCTCTATCTCTGTGTCTCTGTTTCTGCGTCTCTCTCTCTGAGTCGTTGTCGCTGCGTCCCTGTCCCTGTGTCTCTGTCCCTGTGCCTCCGTCTATGTTTCTCTGTCTCTCCCTCTCTGTGTCCCTGTCTCTGTGTCTCGGTCCCAGAGTATCCGTCTCTGTGTCTCGGTGTCTGTGGCACTGTCTCCGTATCTCTGCCTCCGGGTCTCTCTCCCTTTGTCTCTGTCTCTGTGTCTCTGTCTCTGTGTCTCTGTCTCCGTCTATGTGTGTTTGTCTCTGTGTCCGTGTCCCTGTGCCACGGTCTCTGTGTCTCTGTCTCTGTGTCTCTGTCTTCGTGTCTCTGTCTCTGTGAATCTGTCTCTGTGTTTCCGTCTCTCTGTCTCTGTCCCTGTGTCTCCGTCTCTGTACCTGTGACTCCCTGACTCTGTCTCTGTGTCACTGTCTCTGAATCTCTGTCTCTGTGTCCCTGTCTCTGTGTCTCTGCCACTGTGTCTCTGTCTCTGAGTCTCTCTCCCTGTGTCACGGTCTGTGTATCTCTTTCTCTGTGCCTCCGTCTTTGTGTCTCTGTCTCTGTGTCTCTGTCTCTGTGTCTCTCTCTCTGCGTCTCTGTCTCTGTGTCTCTGTCTCTGTGTCTCTGTCTCTGTGTCTCTGTCTCTGTCTCTGTTTCTCTTCCTCTGTGCCTCTGTCCCTGTGTCTCTGTCCCTGTGTCTCCGTCTCTGTGTCTCCCTCTCTCTGTGTCTCTGTCGACGTTATCTGTCTCTGTGTCTCTGTCCATGTGTGTCCGTCTCTGTGTCTCTGTCTCTCTCTCTCTCTCTGTCCCTGCCTCCGTGTCTCTGCCTCCATGTCTCTGTCTCTGTGTCTCTGTCTCCGTCCCTGTGTCTCTGTCTCCGAGTCTGTGTCTCTGCGTCTCCGTCTCTGTGCCTCTGTCTCTGTCTCTGAGTCTCTGTCTCTGTGTCTCTGTCTCTATGTTTCTGCCTCTGTGTCTATGCCTCTGTCTCTGTGTCTCTGTCTCTGTGTCTCTCGCTCAGTGTATTTGTCTCTGAATATCTGTCTCTGTGACCCTGCCTCTGTGTCTCTGTCTCTGTGTCTCTGTCTCTGTGTCTCTGTCTCTAAGACTCTGTCTCTGTGTCTCTGTCTCTGTGTCTCTGTCTCTGTGTCTCTGTTTCTGTGTCTCTGTTTCTGTGTCCCTGTCTCTCTGTCTCTGTCCCTGTGTCTCTGCCTCTGAATCTCTGTATCTGTGTTCCTGTCTCTGTGTCTCTGTCTCTGTGTCTCGGTCTCTATATCTCTGTCTCTGTGTCTCTGTCTCCGTGTTTCTGTCTCGGTGTCTCTGCCCCTATGTCTCCGTCTCTGTGTCACTGTCGCTGTCCCCGTCTCTGTGTCTCTGTCTCTGTGTATCTGTCTCTGTGTGTCCGTCTCTGTGTCTCTGTCTCTCTCACTGTGTATCTGTCTCTGTGTCTCTGTTTCTGCGTCTCTCTCTCTGAGTCGTTGTCGCTGCGTCCCTGTCCCTGTGTCTCTGTCCCTGTGCCTCCGTCTATGTTTCTCTGTCTCTCCCTCTCTGTGTCCCTGTCTCTGTGTCTCGGTCCCAGAGTATCCGTCTCTGTGTCTCGGTGTCTGTGGCACTGTCTCCGTATCTCTGCCTCCGGGTCTCTCTCCCTTTGTCTCTGTCTCTGTGTCTCTGTCTCTGTGTCTCTGTCTCCGTCTATGTGTGTTTGTCTCTGTGTCCGTGTCCCTGTGCCACGGTCTCTGTGTCTCTGTCTCTGTGTTTCCGTCTCTCTGTCTCTGTCCCTGTGTCTCCGTCTCTGTACCTGTGACTCCCTGACTCTGTCTCTGTGTCACTGTCTCTGAATCTCTGTCTCTGTGTCCCTGTCTCTGTGTCTCTGCCACTGTGTCTCTGTCTCTGAGTCTCTCTCCCTGTGTCACGGTCTGTGTATCTCTTTCTCTGTGCCTCCGTCTTTGTGTCTCTGTCTCTGTGTCTCTGTCTCTGTGTCTCTCTCTCTGCGTCTCTGTCTCTGTGTCTCTGTCTCTGTGTCTCTGTCTCTGTGACTCTGCCTCTGTGTCTCTGTCTCTGTGTTTCTGTCTCTGTGTCTCTGTCTCTGTGTCCCTGTCTCTGTGTCCCTGTCTCTGTGTCTCTGTCTCTGTGTCTCTGTCTCTGTGTCTCTGTCTCTGTGTCTCCGTCCCTGTGTCTCTGTCTCGGTGTATCTGTCTCTGTGTCTCTGTCTCTGTGTCTCTGTCTCTGTGTCTCTGTAGCTGTGTCTCTGTCTCTGTCCCTGTCTCTGTTTCTCTTCCTCTGTGTCTCTGTCTCTGTGTCTCTGTGTCTGTGTCTCTGTCTCTGTCTCTGTCTCTGTCTCTGTCTCTGTCTCTGTCTCTGTCTCTGTCTCTGTCTCTGTCTCTGTCTCTGTCTCTGTCTCTGTCTCTGTGTCTCTGTCTCCGTGTTTCTGTCTCGGTGTCTCTGCCCCTATGTCTCCGTCTCTGTGTCACTGTCGCTGTCCCCGTCTCTGTGTCTCTGTCTCTCTCTCTCTCTGTGTCCCTGTCCCCGTGTCTCTGCCTCCGTGTCTCTGTCTCTGTGTCTCTGTCTCCGTCCCTGTGTCTCTGTCTCCGTGTCTGTGTGTCTCCGTCTCTGTGCCTCTGTCTCTGTCTCTGAGTCTCTGTTTCTGTGTCTCTGTCTCTATGTCTCTGCCTCTGTGTCTATGCCTCTGTCTCTGTGTCTCTGTCTCTGTGTCTCTCGCTCTGTGTATATGTCTCTCAATATCTGTCTCTGTGTCCCTGCCTCTGTGTCTCGGTCTCTATATCTCTGTCTCTGTGTCTCTGTCTCCGTGTTTCTGTATCGGTGTCTCTGTCTCTGTGTCTCTGTCTCTGTCTCTGTCTCTGTCTCTGTCTCTGTCTCTGTCTCTGTCTCTGTCTCTGTCTCTGTCTCTGTCTCTGTCTCTGTCTCTGTCTCTGTCTCTGTCTCTGTCTCTGTCTCTGTCTCTGTCTCTGTCTCTGTCTCTGTGTCTCTGTCTCTGAGTCTTTATCTCTATGTCCCAGTCTCTGTGTCTCTGTCCCTATGCCTCCGTCTCTGTGTCGCCGTCTCTGTGGCTCTGTCTCTGTGTCTCTGTCTCTGTGTCTCTGTCTCTGTGTCTGTGTGTATGTCTCTGTGTCTGTCCCTGTGTATGTGTCTCTGTCTCTGTGTCTCTGTCTCTGTCTCTGTTTCTCTTCCTCTGTGCCTCTGTCCCTGTGTCTCTGTCCCTGTGTCTCCGTCTCTGTGTCTCCCTCTCTCTGTGTCTCTGTCGACGTTATCTGTCTCTGTGTCTCTGTCCATGTGTGTCCGTCTCTGTGTCTCTGTCTCTCTCTCTCTCTCTGTCCCTGCCTCCGTGTCTCTGCCTCCATGTCTCTGTCTCTGTGTCTCTGTCTCCGTCCCTGTGTCTCTGTCTCCGAGTCTGTGTCTCTGCGTCTCCGTCTCTGTGCCTCTGTCTCTGTCTCTGAGTCTCTGTCTCTGTGTCTCTGTCTCTATGTTTCTGCCTCTGTGTCTATGCCTCTGTCTCTGTGTCTCTGTCTCTGTGTCTCTCGCTCAGTGTATTTGTCTCTGAATATCTGTCTCTGTGTCCCTGCCTCTGTGTCTCTGTCTCTGTGTCTCTGTCTCTGTGTCTCTGTCTCTAAGACTCTGTCTCTGTGTCTCTGTCTCTGTGTCTCTGTCTCTGTGTCTCTGTTTCTGTGTCTCTGTTTCTGTGTCCCTGTCTCTCTGTCTCTGTCCCTGTGTCTCTGCCTCTGAATCTCTGTATCTGTGTTCCTGTCTCTGTGTCTCTGTCTCTGTGTCTCGGTCTCTATATCTCTGTCTCTGTGTCTCTGTCTCCGTGTTTCTGTCTCGGTGTCTCTGCCCCTATGTCCCCGTCTCTGTGTCACTGTCGCTGTCCCCGTCTCTGTGTCTCTGTCTCTGTGTATCTGTCTCTGTGTGTCCGTCTCTGTGTCTCTGTCTCTCTCACTGTGTATCTGTCTCTGTGTCTCTGTCCCTGTGTCTCTGTCTCTGTGTATCTGGCTCTGTGTCCCTGTCTCTGTGTCTCTGTCTCCGTGTCTCTGCCTCGGTGTCTCTGTCTCTGTGTCACTGTCTCTGAATCTCTGTGTCTGCGTCTCTGTCCCTGTCTCTGTGTCTCTGTCTCTGTGTCTCTGTCTCTGTGTCTCTGTCTCTGTGTCTCTGTCTCTGTGTCTCTATCTCTGTGTCTCTGTTTCTGCGTCTCTCTCTCTGAGTCGTTGTCGCTGCGTCCCTGTCCCTGTGTCTCTGTCCCTGTGCCTCCGTCTATGTTTCTCTGTCTCTCCCTCTCTGTGTCCCTGTCTCTGTGTCTCGGTCCCAGAGTATCCGTCTCTGTGTCTCGGTGTCTGTGGCACTGTCTCCGTATCTCTGCCTCCGGGTCTCTGTCTCTTTGTCTCTGTCTCTGTGTCTCTGTCTCCGTCTATGTGTGTTTGTCTCTGTGTCCGTGTCCCTGTGCCACGGTCTCTGTGTCTCTGTCTCTGTGTCTCTGTCTTCGTGTCTCTGTCTCTGTGAATCTGTCTCTGTGTTTCCGTCTCTCTGTCTCTGTCCCTGTTTCTCCGTCTCTGTACCTGTGACTCCCTGACTCTGTCTCTGTGTCACTGTCTCTGAATCTCTGTCTCTGTGTCCCTGTCTCTGTGTCCCTGCCACTGTGTCTCTGTCTCTGAGTCTCTCTCCCTGTGTCACGGTCTGTGTGTCTCTTTCTCTGTGCCTCCGTCTTTGTGTCTCTGTCTCTATGTCTCTGTCTCTGTGTCTCGGTCTGCGTGTTTCTGTCTCGGTGTCTCTGTCCCTGTGTCTCTGTCTCTGTGTATCTGTTTCTGTGTCTCCGTCACTGTGTCTCGGTCTCTATGTCTCTGTCCCTGTCTCTCTGTCTCTGTGTCTCTGACTCTGTCTCTGTGTAGCTGCCTCTGTGTCTCTGTCTCTGCGTCTCTCTCTCAGTGTCTCTGTCTCTGTGTCTCTGACTCTGTCTCTGTGTATCTGCCTCTGTGTCTCTGTCTCTCCGTCTCTGTGTCTCTGTCTCTGTGTCTCTGTCCCTGTGTCTCTGTCTCTGTGTATCTGGCTCTGTGTCCCTGTCTCTGCGTCTCTGTCTCCGTGTCTCTGCCTCGGTGTATCTGTCTCTGTGTCTCTGTCTCTGTGTCACTGTCTCTGTCTCTGTCTCTGTCTCTGTCTCTGTCTCTGTCTCTGTCTCTGTCTCTGTCTCTGTCTCTGTCCCAGAGTCTCCGTTTCTGTGGCTCTGTCTCCGTGTCTCTGTCTCTGTGTCTCTGTCTCCGTCTCTGTGTCTCTGCCGCTGTGCCTCTGTCTCTGTCTCTGTGTATCAGTCTCTGTGTCTCTGTCTCTGTGTCTCTGTCTCTGTGTCTCCGTCTCTGTGTCTCTGTCTCTGTGTCTCTGTCTCTGTGTCTCTGTCTCTGTGTCTCTGCCTCTGAATCTCTGTATCTGTGTTCCTGTCTCTGTGTCTCTGTCCCTCTGTCTCCGTCTCCGTTATCTGTCTCTGTGTCTCTGTCTCTGTGTCTCTGTCTCTGTGTCTCTGTCTCTATGTCTCTGTCTCTGTCTCCGTTTCTCTTTCTCGGCGTCTCATACTCTGTGTCACTGTCTCTGTGATTCCGTCTCTGTCTCCGTATCTCTGTCTCTGTGTCCTTGTCTCTGTGTCTCTGTCTTGTGTGTCCCCGTGTCTGCTTCCCTGTCCCTGTGTCTCCGTCTCCGTGTCTCGGTCTCCGTGTCTCGGTCTCTGTGTCTCGGTCTCTGTGTCTGTGTCTCGGTCTTTTCGTTTCTCTCTCTCTCTGTCTCTGCCTCTGAATCTCTGTCTCTGTGTCTCTGTCACAGTGTCTCGGTCTCTGTCTCTCGGTGTCTATGGCTCTGTCTCCGTGTCTCCGCCTCCGCGTCTCTGTCTCTTTGTCTCTGCCTCTGTCTCTCTGCCTCCGTCTCTGTGTCTCTGTCTCTGTGTCTCTGTCTCTGAGTCTCGGTCTCTATGTCCCTGTCTCTGAGTCTCTGCCTCTGTGTCCCTGTCTCTGCGTCTCTGTCCCTGTGTCTCCGTCTCCGTGTATCGGTCTCTGTGTCTCGGTCTCTGTGTCTCTGTCTCTGTGTCTCTCTCTCTATTCCTCTATCTCTGAATCTCTGTCTCTGTCCCAGGGTCTCCGTTTCTGTGGCTCTGTCTCTGTGTCTCTGTGTCTGTGTCTCTGTCACCGTCTCTGTGCCTCTGTCTCTGTGTCTCTGTCTCTGTGTCTCTGTATCTGTGTCTCTGTCTCTGTGTCTCTGTCTCTGTGTCTCCGTCTCCGTTATCTGTCTCTGTGTCTCTGTCTCTGTGTCTCTGTCTCTGTGTCTCTGTCTCTGTGTCTCTGTCACCGTCTCTGTGCCTCTGTCTCTGTGTCTCTGTCTCTGTGTCTCTGTCTCTGTGTCTCTGTCTCTGTGTATCTGTCTCTGTGTCTCCGTCTCCGTTATCTGTCTCTGTGTCTCTGTCTCTGTGTCTCTGTCTCTGTGTCTCTGTCTCTGTGTCCCTGTCTCTGTGTCTCCGTCCCTGTGTCTCTGTCTCGGTGTATCTGCCTACATGTCTCTGTCTCTGTCTCTGTCTTTGTCTCTGAGTCGTTTTCTCTATGTCCCTGTCTCTGTCTCTGTCTCTGTGTCTCTGTCTCTGTGTCTCTGTCTCTGTGTCTCTGTCTCCGTGTCACCGTCTCTGTGTCTCCGTCTCTGTGTCTCGGTCTCTGTGTCTCGGTCTCTGTATCTCGGTCTTTTCGTTTCTCTCTCTCTCTGTCTCTGCCTCTGAATCTCTGTCTCTGTGTCTCTGTCACAGTGTCTCGGTCTCTGTCACTCGGTGTCTATGGCTCTGTCTCCGTGTCTCCGCCTCCGCGTCTCTGTCTCTTTGTCTCTGCCTCTGTCTCTCTGCCTCCGTCTCTGTGTCTCTGTCTCTGTGTCTCTGTCTCTGAGTCTCGGTCTCTATGTCCCTGTCTCTGAGTCTCTGCCTCTGTGTCCCTGTCTCTGCGTCTCTGTCCCTGTGTCTCCGTCTCCGTGTATCGGTCTCTGTGTCTCGGTCTCTGTGTCTCTGTCTCTGTGTCTCTCTCTCTATTCCTCTATCTCTGAATCTCTGTCTCTGTCCCAGGGTCTCCGTTTCTGTGGCTCTGTCTCCGTGTCTCTGTCTCTGTGTCTCTGTCTCCGTCTCTGTGTCTCTGTCTCTGTGTCTCTGTCTCAGTGTCTGTGTCTCTGTGTCTCCGTCTCTGAGCCTCTGTCTCTGCCTCCGTGTCTCTGTCTTTTTGTCTCTGTCTCTGTGTCTCTGTCTCCGTCTCTGTGTCTCTGTCTCTGTGTCTCTGTCTCTGTGTCTCCGTCCCTGTGTCTCTGTCTCGGTGTCTCTGTCTACATGTCTCTGTCTCTGTCTCTGTCTTTGTCTCTGTGTCGTTGTCTCGATGTCCCTGTCTCTGTGTCTGTCCCTGTGTCTCCGTCTCTATGTCTCTGTTTCTGTGTCTCTGTGTCTGTGTCCCTGACTCTGTGTCTCCGTCTCTGTGTCTCTCTCTCTGTGTCTCTGGCGACGTTATCTGTCTCTGTGTCTCTGTCTCTGTGCCTCTGTCCATTTGTGTCAGTCTCTATGTCTCTGTCTCTGTGTCTCTGTCTCTGTGTCTCTGTCTCTGTGTCTCTGTCTCTGTGTCTCTCTCTCTGCGTCTCTGTCTCTGTGTCTCTGTCTCTCTGTCTCTGTCTCTGTGACTCTGTCTCTGTGTCTCGGTCTCTGTGTTTCTGTCTCTGTGTCTCTGTCTCTGTGTCCCTGTCTCTGTGTCCCTGTCTCTGTGTCTCTGTCTCTGTGTCTCTGTCTCTGTGTCTCTGTCTCTGTGTCTCTGCCTCTGTGTCTCTATCTCTGTGTCTCTGTCTCTGTGTCTCTGTCTCTGTGTCTCTGTCCCTGTGTCTCTGCCTCTGAATCTCTGTATCTGTGTTCCTGTCTCTGTGTCTCTGTCCCTGTGTCTCCGTCTCCGTTATCTGTCTCTGTGTCTCTGTCTCTGTGTCTCTGTCTCTGTGTCTCTGTCTCTGTGTCTCTGTCTCTATGTCTCTGTCTCTGTCTCCGTTTTCTCTTTCTCGGTGTCTCATTCTCTGTGTCACTGTCTCTGTGTTTCCGCCTCTGTCTCCGTATCTCTGTCTCTGTGTCCTTGTCTCTGTGTCTCTGTCTTGTGTGTCCCCGTGTCTGCTTCTCTGTCCCTGTGTCTCCGTCTCCGCGTCTCGGTCTCTGTGTGTCGGTCTCTTCGTTTCTCTCTCTCTCTGTCTCTGCCTCTGAATCTCTGTCTCTGCGTCTCTGTCCCAGAATCTCGGTCTCTGTGTCTCGGTGTCTGTGGCTCTGTGTCCGTGTCTCTGCCTCCGCGTCTCTGTCTCTGTGTCTCTGTCTCCGTCCCTGTGTCTCTGTCTCCGTGTCTGTGTCTCTGTGTCTCCGTCTCTGTGCCTCTGTCTTTGCCTCTGAGTCTCTGTCTCTGTGTCTCTGTCTACATGTCTCTGTCTACATGTCTCTGTCTCTGTCTCTGTTTCTCTTTCTCTGTGTCTCTGTCTCTGTGTCTCTGTCCCTGTGTCTCCGCTTCGTGTCTCTGTCCCTGTGTCTCCGTCTCTGTGTCCCTGTCTCTATGTCTCTGTCTCTGTGTCTCTGTGTCTGTGTCTCTGTCACCATCTCTGTGCTTCTGTTTCTATGTCTCTGTCTCCGTATCTCTGCCTCTGTGTCTCTGTCTCTGTCTCTGTCTCTGTCTCCGTGTCTCTGTCTCTGAGTCTTTATCTCTATGTCCCAGTCTCTCTGTCTCTGTCCCTGTGTCTCCGTCTCCTTGTCTCCGTCTCTGTGTCTCCGTCTCTGTGTCTCTGTCTCTGTGTTTCTGTCTCGGTGTCTCTGTCCCTATGTCTCCGTCTCTGTGTCACTGTCGCTGTCTCCGTCTCTGTGTCTCTGTCTCTGTGTATCTGTCTCTGTGTCTCTGTCTCTCACACTGTGTATCTGTCTCTGTGTCTCTGTCCCTGTGTCTCTGTCTCTGTGTCTCTGTCTCTGTGTCACTGTCTCTGAATCTCTGTCTCTGTGTCCCTATCTCTGTGTCTCTGCCTCTGTGTCTCTGTCTCTGAGTCTCTCTCCCTATGTCTCTGTCTCTGTGTCTCGGTCTCCGTGTTTCTGTCTCGGTGTCTCTGTCCCTGAGTCTCCGAATCTGTGTCACTGTCTCTATGTCTCTGCCACTGTGTTTCTGTCCGTGTGACTCTGTCCCTGTGTCTCCGTCTCTGTGTCACTGTCTCTATGTCTCTGTCTCTGTGTCTCTGTGTCTGTGTCTCTGTCACCATCTCTGTGCTTCTGTTTCTATGTCTCTGTCTCTGTATCTCTGCCTCTGTGTCTCTGTCTCTGTCTCTGTGTCCCTGTCTCTGTGTCCCTGTCTCTGTGTCTCAGTCTCTGTGTCGCTGTCTCTGTGTCTCTGTCTCTGTGTCTCTGCCGCTGTGTCTCTATCTCTGTGTCTCTGTCTCTGTGTCTCTGTCTCTGTGTCTCTGTCCCTGTGTCTCTGCCTCTGAATCTCTGTATCTGTGTTCCTGTCTCTGTGTCTCTGTCCCTGTGTCTCCGTCTCCGTTATCTGTCTCTGTGTCTCTGACTCTGTGTCTCTGTCTCTGTGTCTCTGTCTCTGTGTCTCTGTCTCTATGTCTCTGTCTCTGTCTCCGTTTCTCTTTCTCGGTGTCTCATTCTCTGTGTCACTGTCTCTGTGTTTCCGTCTCTGTCTCCGTATCTCTGTCTCTGTGTCCTTGTCTCTGTGTCTCTGTCTTGTGTGTCCCCGTGTCTGCTTCTCTGTCCCTGTGTCTCCGTCTCCTTGTCTCGGTCTCTGTGTCTCCGTCTCTGTGTCTCTGTCTCTGTGTCTCGGTCTCTATGTCCCTGTCTCTGTGTCTCTGTCTCCATGTTTCTGTCTCGGTGTCTCTGTCCCCGTGTCTACGTCTCTGTGTCACTGTCTCCATGTCTCTGTCTCTGTGTCTCTGTCCCCGTCTCTGTGTCTCTGTCTCTGTGTTTCTGTCTCGGTGTCTCTGTCCCTATGTCTCCGTCTCTGTGTCACTGTCGCTGTCTCCGTCTCTGTGTCTCTGTCTCTGTGTATCTGTCTCCGTGTCTCCGTCTCTGTGTCTCTGTCTCTCTCACTGTGTATCTGTCTCTGTGTCTCTGTCCCTGTGTCTCTGTCTCTGTGTCTCCGTCTCTGTGTCTCTGTCTCTCTCACTGTGCATCTGTCTCTGTGTCTCTGTCCCTGTGTCTCTGTCTCTGTGTATCTGGCTCTGTGTCCCTGTCTCTGTGTCTCTGCCTCCGTGTCTCTGCCTCGGTGTATCTGTCTCTGTGTCTCTGTCTCTGTGTCACTGTCTCTGAATCTCTGTCTCTGTGTCCCTATCTCTGTGTCTCTGCCTCTGTGTCTCTGTCTCTGAGTCTCTCTCCCTGTGTCACGGTCTGTGTGTCTCGGTCTCTGTGCCTCCGTCTTTGTGTCTCTCTCCCTATGTCTCTGTCTCTGTGTCTCGGTCTCCGTGTTTCTGTCTCGGTGTCTCTGTCCCTGAGTCTCCGAATCTGTGTCACTGTCTCTATGTCTCTGCCACTGTGTTTCTGTCCGTGTGACTCTGTCCCTGTGTCTCCGTCTGTGTGTCGCTGTCTCTCTCACTGTGTCTCTGTCTCTGTGTCTCTGTCTCTGTGTATCTGTCTCTGTCTCTATATCTCTGTCTCTGCGTCATTGTCTCTGTGTCTTTGTCTCTATATCTATGTCTCTGTGTCTCTCTCCCTGTGTCACGGTCTCCTTGTCTCGGTCTCTGTGTCTCCGTCTCTGTGTCTCTGTCTCTGTGTCTCTGTCTCTATGTCTCTGTCTCTGTCTCCGTTTCTCTTTCTCGGCGTCTCATACTCTGTGTCACTGTCTCTGTGTTTCCGTCTCTGTCTCCGTATCTCTGTCTCTGTGTCCTTGTCTCTGTGTCTCTGTCTTGTGTGTCCCCGTGTCTGCTTCTCTGTCCCTGTGTCTCCGTCTCCGTGTCTCGGTCTCCGTGTCTCGGTCTCTGTGTCTCGGTCTCTGTGTCTCGGTCTTTTCGTTTCTCTCTCTCTCTGTCTCTGCCTCTGAATCTCTGTCTCTGTGTCCCTGTCACAGAGTCTCGGTCTCTGTCTCTCGGTGTCTATGGCTCTGTCTCCGTGTCTCCGCCTCCGCGTCTCTGTCTCTTTGTCTCTGCCTCTGTCTCTCTGCCTCCGTCTCTGTGTCTCTGTCTCTGTGTCTCTGTCTCTGAGTCTCGGTCTCTATGTCCCTGTCTCTGAGTCTCTGCCTCTGTGTCCCTGTCTCTGCGTCTCTGTCCCTGTGTCTCCGTCTCCGTGTATCGGTCTCTGTGTCTCGGTCTCTGTGTCTCTGTCTCTGTGTCTCTCTCTCTATTCCTCTATCTCTGAATCTCTGTCTCTGTCCCAGGGTCTCCGTTTCTGTGGCTCTGTCTCCGTGTCTCTGTCTCTGTGTCTCTGTCTCCGTCTCTGTGTCTCTGTCTCTGTGTCTCTGTCTCAGTGTCTGTGTCTCTGTGTCTCCGTCTCTGAGCCTCTGTCTCTGCCTCCGTGTCTCTGTCTTTTTGTCTCTGTCTCTGTGTCTCTGTCTCCGTCTCTGTGTCTCTGTCTCTGTGTCTCTGTCTCTGTGTCTCCGTCCCTGTGTCTCTGTCTCGGTGTCTCTGTCTACATGTCTCTGTCTCTGTCTCTGTCTTTGTCTCTGAGTCGTTGTCTCGATGTCCCTGTCTCTGTGTCTGTCCCTGTGTCTCCGTCTCTATGTCTCTGTTTCTGTGTCTCTGTGTCTGTGTCCCTGACTCTGTGTCTCCGTCTCTGTGTCTCTCTCTCTGTGTCTCTGGCGACGTTATCTGTCTCTGTGTCTCTGTCTCTGTGCCTCTGTCCATTTGTGTCAGTCTCTATGTCTCTGTCTCTGTGTCTCTGTCTCTGTGTCTCTGTCTCTGTGTCTCTGTCTCTGTGTCTCTGTCTCTGTGTCTCTCTCTCTGCGTCTCTGTCTCTGTGTCTCTGTCTCTCTGTCTCTGTCTCTGTGACTCTGTCTCTGTGTCTCGGTCTCTGTGTTTCTGTCTCTGTGTCTCTGTCTCTGTGTCCCTGTCTCTGTGTCCCTGTCTCTGTGTCTCTGTCTCTGTGTCTCTGTCTCTGTGTCTCTGTCTCTGTGTCTCTGCCTCTGTGTCTCTATCTCTGTGTCTCTGTCTCTGTGTCTCTGTCTCTGTGTCTCTGTCCCTGTGTCTCTGCCTCTGAATCTCTGTATCTGTGTTCCTGTCTCTGTGTCTCTGTCCCTGTGTCTCCGTCTCCGTTATCTGTCTCTGTGTCTCTGTCTCTGTGTCTCTGTCTCTGTGTCTCTGTCTCTATGTCTCTGTCTCTGTCTCCGTTTTCTCTTTCTCGGTGTCTCATTCTCTGTGTCACTGTCTCTGTGTTTCCGTCTCTGTCTCCGTATCTCTGTCTCTGTGTCCTTGTCTCTGTGTCTCTGTCTTGTGTGTCCCCGTGTCTGCTTCTCTGTCCCTGTGTCTCCGTCTCCGCGTCTCGGTCTCTGTGTGTCGGTCTCTTCGTTTCTCTCTCTCTCTGTCTCTGCCTCTGAATCTCTGTCTCTGCGTCTCTGTCCCAGAATCTCGGTCTCTGTGTCTCGGTGTCTGTGGCTCTGTGTCCGTGTCTCTGCCTCCGCGTCTCTGTCTCTGTGTCTCTGTCTCCGTCCCTGTGTCTCTGTCTCCGTGTCTGTGTCTCTGTGTCTCTGTCTCTGTGCCTCTGTCTTTGCCTCTGAGTCTCTGTCTCTGTGTCGCTGTCTACATGTCTCTGTCTACATGTCTCTGTCTCTGTCCCTGTTTCTCTTTCTCTGTGTCTCTGTCTCTGTGTGTCTGTCCCTGTGTCTCCGCTTCGTGTCTCTGTCCCTGTGTCTCCGTCTCTGTGTCCCTGTCTCTATGTCTCTGTCTCTGTGTCTCTGTGTCTGTGTCTCTGTCACCATCTCTGTGCTTCTGTTTCTATGTCTCTGTCTCTGTATCTCTGCCTCTGTGTCTCTGTCTCTGTCTCTGTCTCTGTCTCCGTGTCTCTGTCTCTGAGTCTTTATCTCTATGTCCCAGTCTCTCTGTCTCTGTCCCTGTGTCTCCGTCTCCTTGTCTCCGTCTCTGTGTCTCCGTCTCTGTGTCTCTGTCTCTGTGTCTCGGTCTCTATGTCCCTGTCTCTGTGTCTCTGTCTCCATGTTTCTGTCTCGGTGTCTCTGTCCCCGTGTCTACGTCTCTGTGTCACTGTCTCCATGTCTCTGTCTCTGTGTCTCTGTCCCCGTCTCTGTGTCTCTGTCTCTGTGTTTCTGTCTCGGTGTCTCTGTTCCTATGTCTCCGTCTCTGTGTCACTGTCGCTGTCTCCGTCTCTGTGTCTCTGTCTCTGTGTATCTGTCTCTGTGTCTCCGTCTCTGTGTCTCTGTCTCTCTCACTGTGTATCTGTCTCTGTGTCTCTGTCCCTGTGTCTCTGTCTCTGTGTATCTGGCTCTGTGTCCCTGTCTCTGTGTCTCTGCCTCCGTGTCTCTGCCTCGGTGTATCTGTCTCTGTGTCTCTGTCTCTGTGTCACTGTCTCTGAATCTCTGTCTCTGTGTCCCTATCTCTGTGTCTCTGCCTCTGTGTCTCTGTCTCTGAGTCTCTCTCCCTGTGTCACGGTCTGTGTGTCTCGGTCTCTGTGCCTCCGTCTTTGTGTCTCTCTCCCTATGTCTCTGTCTCTGTGTCTCTGCCACTGTGTTTCTGTCCGTGTGACTCTGTCCCTGTGTCTCCGTCTCTGTGTCGCTGTCTCTCTCACTGTGTCTCTGTCTCTGTGTCTCTGTCTCTGTGTATCTGTCTCTGTCTCTATATCTCTGTCTCTGCGTCATTGTCTCTGTGTCTTTGTCTCTATATCTATGTCTCTGTGTCTCTCTCCCTGTGTCACGGTCTCCTTGTCTCGGTCTCTGTGTCTCCGTCTCTGTGTCTCTGTCTCTGTGTCTCTGTCTCCATGTCTCAGGTCTCTGTCTCCGTTTCTCTTTCTCGGCGTCTCATACTCTGTGTCACTGTCTCTGTGTTTCCGTCTCTGTCTCCGTATCTCTGTCTCTGTTTCCTTGTCTCTGTGTCTCTGTCTTGTGTGTCCCCGTGTCTGCTTCTCTGTCCCTGTGTCTCCGTCTCCGTGTCTCGGTCTCCGTGTCTCGGTCTCTGTGTCTCGGTCTCTGTGTCTCGGTCTTTTCGTTTCTCTCTCTCTCTGTCTCTGCGTCTGAATCTCTGTCTCTGTGTCTCTGTCACAGAGTCTCGGTCTCTGTCTCTCGGTGTCTATGGCTCTGTATCCGTGTCTCCGCCTCCGCGTCTCTGTCTCTTTGTCTCTGCCTCTGTCTCTCTGCCTCCGTCTCTGTGTCTCTGTCTCTGTGTCTCTGTCTCTGAGTCTCGGTCTCTATGTCCCTGTCTCTGAGTCTCTGCCTCTGTGTCCCTGTCTCTGCGTCTCTGTCCCTGTGTCTCCGTCTCCGTGTATCGGTCTCTGTGTCTCGGTCTCTGTGTCTCTGTCTCTGTGTCTCTGTCTCTCTCACTGTGTATCTGTCTCTGTGTCTCTGTCCCTGTGTCTCTCTCACTGTGTATCTGTCTCTGTGTCTCTGTCTCTGTGTCTCTGTCTCTGTGTCTCTGTCTCTGTGTCTCTCTCTCTGCGTCTCTGTCTCTGTGTCTCTGTCTCTCTGTCTCTGTCTCTGTGACTCTGTCTCTGTGTCTCGGTCTCTGTGTTTCTGTCTCTGTGTCTCTGTCTCTGTGTCCCTGTCTCTGTGTCCCTGTCTCTGTGTCTCTGTCTCTGTGTCTCTGTCTCTGTGTCTCTGTCTCTGTGTCTCTGCCTCTGTGTCTCTATCTCTGTGTCTCTGTCTCTGTGTCTCTGTCTCTGTGTCTCTGTCCCTGTGTCTCTGCCTCTGAATCTCTGTATCTGTGTTCCTGTCTCTGTGTCTCTGTCCCTGTGTCTCCGTCTCCGTTATCTGTCTCTGTGTCTCTGTCTCTGTGTCTCTGTCTCTGTGTCTCTGTCTCTATGTCTCTGTCTCTGTCTCCGTTTTCTCTTTCTCGGTGTCTCATTCTCTGTGTCACTGTCTCTGTGTTTCCGTCTCTGTCTCCGTATCTCTGTCTCTGTGTCCTTGTCTCTGTGTCTCTGTCTTGTGTGTCCCCGTGTCTGCTTCTCTGTCCCTGTGTCTCCGTCTCCGCGTCTCGGTCTCTGTGTGTCGGTCTCTTCGTTTCTCTCTCTCTCTGTCTCTGCCTCTGAATCTCTGTCTCTGCGTCTCTGTCCCAGAATCTCGGTCTCTGTGTCTCGGTGTCTGTGGCTCTGTGTCCGTGTCTCTGCCTCCGCGTCTCTGTCTCTGTGTCTCTGTCTCCGTCCCTGTGTCTCTGTCTCCGTGTCTGTGTCTCTGTGTCTCTGTCTCTGTGCCTCTGTCTTTGCCTCTGAGTCTCTGTCTCTGTGTCGCTGTCTACATGTCTCTGTCTACATGTCTCTGTCTCTGTCCCTGTTTCTCTTTCTCTGTGTCTCTGTCTCTGTGTGTCTGTCCCTGTGTCTCCGCTTCGTGTCTCTGTCCCTGTGTCTCCGTCTCTGTGTCCCTGTCTCTATGTCTCTGTCTCTGTGTCTCTGTGTCTGTGTCTCTGTCACCATCTCTGTGCTTCTGTTTCTATGTCTCTGTCTCTGTATCTCTGCCTCTGTGTCTCTGTCTCTGTCTCTGTCTCTGTCTCCGTGTCTCTGTCTCTGAGTCTTTATCTCTATGTCCCAGTCTCTCTGTCTCTGTCCCTGTGTCTCCGTCTCCTTGTCTCCGTCTCTGTGTCTCCGTCTCTGTGTCTCTGTCTCTGTGTCTCGGTCTCTATGTCCCTGTCTCTGTGTCTCTGTCTCCATGTTTCTGTCTCGGTGTCTCTGTCCCCGTGTCTACGTCTCTGTGTCACTGTCTCCATGTCTCTGTCTCTGTGTCTCTGTCCCCGTCTCTGTGTCTCTGTCTCTGTGTTTCTGTCTCGGTGTCTCTGTCCCTATGTCTCCGTCTCTGTGTCACTGTCGCTGTCTCCGTCTCTGTGTCTCTGTCTCTGTGTATCTGTCTCTGTGTCTCCGTCTCTGTGTCTCTGTCTCTCTCACTGTGTATCTGTCTCTGTGTCTCTGTCCCTGTGTCTCTGTCTCTGTGTATCTGGCTCTGTGTCCCTGTCTCTGTGTCTCTGCCTCCGTGTCTCTGCCTCGGTGTATCTGTCTCTGTGTCTCTGTCTCTGTGTCACTGTCTCTGAATCTCTGTCTCTGTGTCCCTATCTCTGTGTCTCTGCCTCTGTGTCTCTGTCTCTGAGTCTCTCTCCCTGTGTCACGGTCTGTGTGTCTCGGTCTCTGTGCCTCCGTCTTTGTGTCTCTCTCCCTATGTCTCTGTCTCTGTGTCTCTGCCACTGTGTTTCTGTCCGTGTGACTCTGTCCCTGTGTCTCCGTCTCTGTGTCGCTGTCTCTCTCACTGTGTCTCTGTCTCTGTGTCTCTGTCTCTGTGTATCTGTCTCTGTCTCTATATCTCTGTCTCTGCGTCATTGTCTCTGTGTCTTTGTCTCTATATCTATGTCTCTGTGTCTCTCTCCCTGTGTCACGGTCTCCTTGTCTCGGTCTCTGTGTCTCCGTCTCTGTGTCTCTGTCTCTGTGTCTCTGTCTCCATGTCTCAGGTCTCTGTCTCCGTTTCTCTTTCTCGGCGTCTCATACTCTGTGTCACTGTCTCTGTGTTTCCGTCTCTGTCTCCGTATCTCTGTCTCTGTGTCCTTGTCTCTGTGTCTCTGTCTTGTGTGTCCCCGTGTCTGCTTCTCTGTCCCTGTGTCTCCGTCTCCGTGTCTCGGTCTCCGTGTCTCGGTCTCTGTGTCTCGGTCTCTGTGTCTCGGTCTTTTCGTTTCTCTCTCTCTCTGTCTCTGCGTCTGAATCTCTGTCTCTGTGTCTCTGTCACAGAGTCTCGGTCTCTGTCTCTCGGTGTCTATGGCTCTGTCTCCGTGTCTCCGCCTCCGCGTCTCTGTCTCTTTGTCTCTGCCTCTGTCTCTCTGCCTCCGTCTCTGTGTCTCTGTCTCTGTGTCTCTGTCTCTGAGTCTCGGTCTCTATGTCCCTGTCTCTGAGTCTCTGCCTCTGTGTCCCTGTCTCTGCGTCTCTGTCCCTGTGTCTCCGTCTCCGTGTATCGGTCTCTGTGTCTCGGTCTCTGTGTCTCTGTCTCTGTGTCTCTCTCTCTATTCCTCTATCTCTGAATCTCTGTCTCTGTCCCAGGGTCTCCGTTTCTGTGGCTCTGTCTCAGTGTCTGTGTCTCTGTGTCTCCGTCTCTGAGCCTCTGTCTCCGCCTCCGTGTCTCTGTCTTTTTGTCTCTGTCTCTGTGTCTCTGTATCCGTCTCTGTCTCTCTGTCTCTGTGTCTCTGTCTCTGTGTCTCCGTCCCTGTGTCTCTGTCTCGGTGTCTCTGTCTACATGTCTCTGTCTCTGTCTCTGTCTTTGTCTCTGAGTCGTTGTTTCTATGTCTCTGTCTCTGTGTCTCTGTCTCTGTGTCCCTGTCTCTGTGTCTCTGTCTCTGTGTCTCTGTCTCTGTGTCTCTGTCTCTGTATCTCTGTCTCTGTGTCTCTGTCTCTGTGTCTCTGTCTCTGTGTTCCTGTCTCTGTGTCTCTGTCCCTGTGTCTCCGTCTCCGTTATCTGTCTCTGTGTCCCTGTCTCTGTGTCTCTGTCTCTGTGTCTCTGTCTCTATGTCTCTGTCTCTGTCTCTGTTTCTCTTTCTCGGAGTCTCATTCTCTGTGTCACTGTCTCTGTGTATCCGTCTCTGTCTCCGTATCTCTGTCTCTGTGTCCTTGTCTCTGTGTCTCTGTCTTGTGTGTCCCCGTGTCTGCTTCTCTGTCCCTGTGTCTCCGTCTCCGTGTCTCGGTCTCCGCGTCTCGGTCTCTGTGTCTCGGTCTCTGTGTCTCGGTCTTTTCGTTTCTCTCTCTCTCTGTCTCTGCCTCTGAATCTCTGTCTCTGTGTCTCTGTCACAGAGTCTCGGTCTCTGTCTCTCGGTGTCTATGGCTCTGTCTCCGTGGCTCCGCCTCCGCATCTCTGTCTCTTTGTCTCTGCCTCTGTCTCTCTGCCTCCGTCTCTGTGTCTCTGTCTCTGTGTCTCTGTCTCTGAGTCTCTGTCCCTGTGTCTCCGTCTCCGTGTATCGGTCTCTGTGTCTCGGTCTCTGTGTCTCTGTCTCTGTGTCTCTCTCTCTATTCCTCTATCTCTGAATCTCTGTCTCTGTCCCAGGGTCTCCGTTTCTGTGGCTCTGTCTCAGTGTCTGTGTCTCTGTGTCTCCGTCTCTGAGCCTCTGTCTCCGCCTCCGTGTCTCTGTCTTTTTGTCTCTGTCTCTGTGTCTCTGTCTCCGTCTCTGTCTCTCTGTCTCTGTGTCTCTGTCTCTGTGTCTCCGTCCCTGTGTCTCTGTCTCGGTGTTTCTGTCTACATGTCTCTGTCTCTGTCTCTGTCTTTGTCTCTGAGTCGTTGTCTCTATGTCCCTGTCTCTGTGTCTGTCCCTGTGTCTCCGTCTCTATGTCTCTGTTTCTGTGTCTCTGTCTCTGTGTCCCTGTCTCTGTGTCTCCGTCTCTGTGTCTCTCTCTCTGTGTCTCTGGCGACGTTATTTGTCTCTGTGTCTCTGTCTCTGTGCCTCTGTCCATTTGTGTCCGTCTCTGTGTCTCTCTCTCTCTCTCTCTCTCTGTGTCCCTGTCTCCGTGTCTCTGCCTCCGTGTCTCTGTCTGTGTCTCTGTCTCCGTCCATGTGTCTCTGTCTCTATGTCTGTCCCTCTGTGTCTCCGTCTCTGTGCCTCTGCCTCTGCCTTCGTGTCTCTGTCTTTTTGTCTCTGTCTCTGTGTCTCTGTCTCCGTCTCTGTGTCTCTGTCTCTGTGTCTCTGTCTCTGAGTCTCCGTCCCTGTGTCTCTGTCTCGGTGTATCTGCCTACATGTCTCTGTCTCTGTCTCTGTCTTTGTCTCTGAGTCGTTGTCTCTATGTCCCTGTCTCTGTGTCTGTCCCTGTGTCTCCGTCTCTATGTCACTGTTTCTGTGTCTCTGTCTCTGTGTCTCTGTCTCTGTTTCTCTTTCTCTGTGTCTCTGTCTCTGTGTCTCTGTCCCTGTGTCTCCGTCTTCGTGTCTCTGTCCCTGTGTCTCCGTCTCTGTGTCACTGTGTCTATTTGTCTGTCTCTGTGTCTCTGTGTCTGTGTCTCTGTCACCGTCTCTGTGCTTCTGATTCTATGTCTCTGTCTCTGTATCTCTGCCTCTGTGTCTCTGTCTCTGTGTCTCTGTCTCTGTCTCTGTCTCTGTCTCTGTGTCTCTGTCTCTGAGTCTTTATCTCTATGTCCCAGTCTCTGTGTCTCTGTCCCTATGTCTCCGTCTCTGTGTCTCCGTCTCTGCGGCTCTGTCTCTGTGTCTCTGTCTCTGTGCCTGTGTGTGTGTCTCTGTGTCTGTCCCTGTGTGTGTGTCTCTGTCTCTGAGTCTCCGTCTCTGTGTCTCCGTCTCTGTGCCTCTGTCTCTGTCTCTGAGTCTCTGTCTCTGTGTCTCTGTCTCTATGTCTCTGCTTCTGTGTCCATGCCTCTGTCTCTGTGTCTCTGTCTCTGTGTCTGTGTGTATGTCTCTGTGTCTGTCCCTGTGTATGTGACTCTGTCCCTGTTTCTCCGTCTCTGTGTCGCTGTCTCTCTCACTGTGTCTCTGTCTCTGTGTCTCTGTCTCTGTGTATCTGTCTCTGTCTCTATATCTCTGTCTCTGCGTCATTCTCTCTGTGTCTTTGTCTCTATATCTATGTCTCTGTGTCTCTCTCCCTGTGTCACGGTCTCCTTGTCTCGGTCTCTGTGTCTCCGTCTCTGTGTCTCTGTCTCTGTGTCTCTGTCTCCATGTTTCTGTCTCGGTGTCTCTGTCCCCGTGTCTACGTCTCTGTGTCACTGTCTCTATGTCTCTGTCTCTGTGTCTCTGTCCCCGTCTCTGTGTCTCTGTCTCTGTGTCTCTGTCTCTGTGTCTCTCTCTCTGTGTCTCTGTCTCTGTGTCTCTGTCTCTGTGTCTCTGTCTCTGTGTCTCTGTCTCTGTGTCTCAGTCTCTGTGTCTCTGTCTCTGTGTCTCTGTCTATGTGTCTCTGTCTCTGTGTCTCTGTCTCTGTGTCTCTGTCTCTGTGTCCCTGTCTCTGTGTCTCTGTCTCTGTGTCTCTGTCTCTGTGTCTCTGTCTCTGTATCTCTGTCTCTGTGTCTCTGTCTCTGTGTCTCTGTCTCTGTGTTCCTGTCTCTGTGTCTCTGTCCCTGTGTCTCCGTCTCCGTTATCTGTCTCTGTGTCCCTGTCTCTGTGTCTCTGTCTCTGTGTCTCTGTCTCTATGTCTCTGTCTCTGTCTCCGTTTCTCTTTCTCGGAGTCTCATTCTCTGTGTCACTGTCTCTGTGTATCCGTCTCTGTCTCCGTATCTCTGTCTCTGTGTCCTTGTCTCTGTGTCTCTGTCTTGTGTGTCCCCGTGTCTGCTTCTCTGTCCCTGTGTCTCCGTCTCCGTGTCTCGGTCTCCGTGTCTCGGTCTCTGTGTCTCGGTCTCTGTGTCTCGGTCTTTTCGTTTCTCTCTCTCTCTGTCTCTGCCTCTGAATCTCTGTCTCTGTTTCTCTGTCACAGAGTCTCGGTCTCTGTCTCTCGGTGTCTATGGCTCTGTCTCCGTGGCTCCGCCTCCGCATCTCTGTCTCTTTGTCTCTGCCTCTGTCTCTCTGCCTCCGTCTCTGTGTCTCTGTCTCTGTGTCTCTGTCTCTGAGTCTCGGTCTCTATGTCCCTGTCTCTGAGTCTCTGCCTCTGTGTCCCTGTCTCTGCGTCTCTGTCCCTGTGTCTCCGTCCCTGTGTCTCTGTCTCGGTGTCTCTGTCTACATGTCTCTGTCTCTGTCTCTGTCTTTGTCTCTGAGTCGTTTTCTCTATGTCCCTGTCTCTGTGTCTGTCCCTGTGTCTCCGTCTCTATGTCTCTGTTTCTGTGTCTCTGTGTCTCTGTCTCTGTGTCTCTGCCTCTGTGTCTCTATATCTGTGTCTCTGTCTCTGTGTCTCTGTCTCTGTGTCTCTGTCCCTGTGTCTCTGCCTCTGAATCTCAGTATCTGTGTTCCTGTCTCTGTGTCTCTGTCCCTGTGTCTCCGTCTCGGTTATTTGTCTCTGTGTCCCTGTCTCTGTGTCTCTGTCTCTGTGTCTCTGTCTCTATGTCTCTGTCTCTGTCTCCGTTTCTCTTTCTCGGCGTCTCATTCTCTGTGTCACTGTCTCTGTGTTTCCGTCTCTGTCTCCGTATCTCTGTCTCTGTGTCCTTGTCTCTGTGTCTCTGTCTTGTGTGTCCCCGTGTCTGCTTCTCTGTCCCTGTGTCTCCGTCTCCGTGTCTCGGTCTCCGTGTCTCGGTCTCTGTGTCTCGGTCTCTGTGTCTCGGTCTTTTCGTTTCTCTCTCTCTCTGTCTCTGCCTCTGAATCTCTGTCTCTGTGTCTCTGTCACAGAGTCTCGGTCTCTGTCTCTCGGTGTCTATGGCTCTGTCTCCGTGTCTCCGCCTCCGCGTCTCTGTCTCTTTGTCTCTGCCTCTGTCTCTCTGCCTCCGTCTCTGTGTCTCTGTCTCTGTGTCTCTGTCTCTGAGTCTCGGTCTCTATGTCCCTGTCTCTGAGTCTCTGCCTCTGTGTCCCTGTCTCTGCGTCTCTGTCCCTGTGTCTCCGTCTCCGTGTATCGGTCTCTGTGTCTCGGTCTCTGTGTCTCTGTCTCTGTGTCTCTCTCTCTATTCCTCTATCTCTGAATCTCTGTCTCTGTCCCAGGGTCTCCGTTTCTGTGGCTCCACTCAGTGTCTGTGTCTCTGTGTCTCCGTCTCTGAGCCTCTGTCTCCGCCTCCGTGTCTCTGTCTTTTTGTCTCTGTCTCTGTGTCTCTGTCTCCGTCTCCGTCTCTCTGTCTCTGTGTCTCTGTCTCTGTGTCTCCGTCCCTGTGTCTCTGTCTCGGTGTCTCTGTCTACATGTCTCTGTCTCTGTCTCTGTCTTTGTCTCTGAGTCGTTGTCTCTATGTCCCTGTCTCTGTGTCTGTCCCTGTGTCTCCGTCTCTATGTCTCTGTTTCTGTGTCTCTGTCTCTGTGTCCCTGTCTCTGTGTCTCCGTCTCTGTGTCTCTCTCTCTGTGTCTCTGGTGACGTTATCTGTCTCTGTGTCTCTGTCTCTGTGCCTCTGTCCATTTGTGTCCGTCTCTGTGTCTCTCTCTCTCTCTCTCTCTCTCTGTGTCCCTGTCACCGTGTCTCTGCCTCCGTGTCTCTGTCTGTGTCTCTGTCTCCGTCCATGTGTCTCTGTCTCTATGTCTGTGCCTCTGTGTCTCCGTCTCTGTGCCTCTGCCTCTGCCTCCGTATCTCTGTCTTTTTGTCTCTGTCTCTGTGTCTCTGTCTCCGTCTCTGTGTCTCTGTCTCTGTGTCTCTGTCTCTGAGTCTCCGTCCCTGTGTCTCTGTCTCGGTGTATCTGCCTACATGTCTCTGTCTCTGTCTCTGTCTTTGTCTCTGAGTCGTTGTCTCTATGTCCCTGTCTCTGTGTCTGTCCCTGTGTCTCTGACTCTGTGTCTCTGTCTCTATGTCTCTGTCTCTATGTCACTGTTTCTGTGTCTCTGTCTCTGTGTCTCTGTCTCTGTTTCTCTGTCTCTGTGTCTCTGTCTCTGTGTTCCTGTCTCTGTGTCTCTGTCCCTGTGTCTCCGTCTCCGTTATCTGTCTCTGTGTCCCTGTCTCTGTGTCTCTGTCTCTGTGTCTCTGTCTCTATGTCTCTGTCTCTGTCTCCGTTTCTCTTTCTCGGAGTCTCATTCTCTGTGTCACTGTCTCTGTGTATCCGTCTCTGTCTCCGTATCTCTGTCTCTGTGTCCTTGTCTCTGTGTCTCTGTCTTGTGTGTCCCCGTGTCTGCTTCTCTGTCCCTGTGTCTCCGTCTCCGTGTCTCGGTCTCCGTGTCTCGGTCTCTGTGTCTCGGTCTCTGTGTCTCGGTCTTTTCGTTTCTCTCTCTCTCTGTCTCTGCCTCTGAATCTCTGTCTCTGTGTCTCTGTCACAGAGTCTCGGTCTCTGTCTCTCGGTGTCTATGGCTCTGTCTCCGTGGCTCCGCCTCCGCATCTCTGTCTCTTTGTCTCTGCCTCTGTCTCTCTGCCTCCGTCTCTGTGTCTCTGTCTCTGTGTCTCTGTCTCTGAGTCTCGGTCTCTATGTCCCTGTCTCTGAGTCTCTGCCTCTGTGTCTCTGTCTCGGTGTCTCTGTCTACATGTCTCTGTCTCTGTCTCTGTCTTTGTCTCTGAGTCGTTGTCTCTATGTCCCTGTCTCTGTGTCTGTCCCTGTGTCTCCGTCTCTATGTCTCTGTTTCTGTGTCTCTGTGTCTCTGTCTCTGTGTCTCTGCCTCTGTGCCTCTATATCTGTGTCTCTGTCTCTGTGTCTCTGTCTCTGTGTCTCTGTCCCTGTGTCTCTGCCTCTGAATCTCAGTATCTGTGTTCCTGTCTCTGTGTCTCTGTCCCTGTGTCTCCGTCTCGGTTATTTGTCTCTGTGTCCCTGTCTCTGTGTCTCTGTCTCTGTGTCTCTGTCTCTATGTCTCTGTCTCTGTCTCCGTTTCTCTTTCTCGGCGTCTCATTCTCTGTGTCACTGTCTCTGTGTTTCCGTCTCTGTCTCCGTATCTCTGTCTCTGTGTCCTTGTCTCTGTGTCTCTGTCTTGTGTGTCCCCGTGTCTGCTTCTCTGTCCCTGTGTCTCCGTCTCCGTGTCTCGGTCTCCGTGTCTCGGTCTCTGTGTCTCGGTCTCTGTGTCTCGGTCTTTTCGTTTCTCTCTCTCTCTGTCTCTGCCTCTGAATCTCTGTCTCTGTGTCTCTGTCACAGAGTCTCGGTCTCTGTCTCTCGGTGTCTATGGCTCTGTCTCCGTGTCTCCGCCTCCGCGTCTCTGTCTCTTTGTCTCTGCCTCTGTCTCTCTGCCTCCGTCTCTGTGTCTCTGTCTCTGTGTCTCTGTCTCTGAGTCTCGGTCTCTATGTCCCTGTCTCTGAGTCTCTGCCTCTGTGTCCCTGTCTCTGCGTCTCTGTCCCTGTGTCTCCGTCTCCGTGTATCGGTCTCTGTGTCTCGGTCTCTGTGTCTCTGTCTCTGTGTCTCTCTCTCTATTCCTCTATCTCTGAATATCTGTCTCTGTCCCAGGGTCTCCGTTTCTGTGGCTCTGTCTCAGTGTCTGTGTCTCTGTGTCTCCGTCTCTGAGCCTCTGTCTCCGCCTCCGTGTCTCTGTCTTTTTGTCTCTGTCTCTGTGTCTCTGTCTCCGTCTCTGTCTCTCTGTCTCTGTGTCTCTGTCTCTGTGTCTCCGTCCCTGTGTCTCTGTCTCGGTGTCTCTGTCTACATGTCTCTGTCTCTGTCTCTGTCTTTGTCTCTGAGTCGTTGTCTCTATGTCCCTGTCTCTGTGTCTGTCCCTGTGTCTCCGTCTCTATGTCTCTGTTTCTGTGTCTCTGTCTCTGTGTCCCTGTCTCTGTGTCTCCGTCTCTGTGTCTCTCTCTCTGTGTCTCTGGCGACGTTATCTGTCTCTGTGTCTCTGTCTCTGTGCCTCTGTCCATTTGTGTCCGTCTCTGTGTCTCTCTCTCTCTCTCTCTCTCTCTGTGTCCCTGTCTCCGTGTCTCTGCCTCCGTGTCTCTGTCTGTGTCTCTGTCTCCGTCCATGTGTCTCTGTCTCTATGTCTGTGCCTCTGTGTCTCCGTCTCTGTGCCTCTGCCTCTGCCTCCGTATCTCTGTCTTTTTGTCTCTGTCTCTGTGTCTCTGTCTCCGTCTCTGTGTCTCTGTCTCTGTGTCTCTGTCTCTGAGTCTCCGTCCCTGTGTCTCTGTCTCGGTGTCTCGGTCTACATGTCTCTGTCTCTTTCTCTGTCTTTGTCTCTGAGTCGTTGTCTCTATGTCCCTGTCTCTGTGTCTGTCCCTGTGTCTCCGTCTCTATGTCTCTGTTTCTGTGTCTCTGTCTCTGTGTCTCTGTCTCTGTGTCTCTGCCTCTGTGTCTCTATATCTGTGTCTCTGTCTCTGTGTCTCTGTCTCTGTGTCTCTGTCCCTGTGTCTCTGCCTCTGAATCTCAGTATCTGTGTTCCTGTCTCTGTGTCTCTGCCCCTGTGTCTCCGTCTCGGTTATTTGTCTCTGTGTCCCTGTCTCTGTGTCTCTGTCTCTGTGTCTCTGTCTCTATGTCTCTGTCTCTGTCTCCGTTTCTCTTTCTCGGCGTCTCATTCGCTGTGTCACTGTCTCTGTGTTTCCGTCCCTGTCTCCGTATCTCTGTCTCTGTGTCCTTGTCTCTGTGTCTCTGTCTTGTGTGTCCCCGTGTCTGCTTCTCTGTCCCTGTGTCTCCGTCTCGGTGTATCGGTCTCTGTGTCTCGGTCTCTCTCACTGTGTCTCTGTCTCTGTGTCTCTGTCTCTGTGTATCTGTCTCTGTCTCTATATCTCTGTCTCTGCGTCATTGTCTCTGTGTCTTTGTCTCTATATCTATGTCTCTGTGTCTCTCTCCCTGTGTCACGGTCTCCTTGTCTCGGTCTCTGTGTCTCCGTCTCTGTGTCTCTGTCTCTGTGTCTCTGTCTCTATGTCTCTGTCTCTGTCTCCGTTTCTCTTTCTCGGCGTCTCATACTCTGTGTCACTGTCTCTGTGTTTCCGTCTCTGTCTCCGTTTCTCTGTCTCTGTGTCCTTGTCTCTGTGTCTCTGTCTTGTGTGTCCCCCTGTCTGCTTCTCTGTCCCTGTGTCTCCGTCTCCGTGTCTCGGTCTCCGTGTCTCGGTCTCTGTGTCTCGGTCTCTGTGTCTCGGTCTTTTCGTTTCTCTCTCTCTCTGTCTCTGCCTCTGAATCTCTGTCTCTGTGTCTCCGTCCCTGTGTCTCTGTCTCGGTGTCTCCGTCTACATGTCTCTGTCTCTGTCTCTGTCTTTGTCTCTCAGTCGTTGTCTCTATGTCCCTGTCTCTGTGTCAGTCCCTGTGTCTCCGTCTGTATGTCTCTGTTTCTGTGTCTCTGTCTCTGTGTCCCTGTCTCTGTGTCTCCGTCTCTGTGTCTCTCTCTCTGTGTCTCTGGCGACGTTATCTGTCTCTGTGTCTCTGTCTCTGTGCCTCTGTCCATTTGTGTCCGTCCCTGTGTCTCTGTCTCTCTCTCTCTCTGTGTCCCTGTCTCCGTGTCTCTGCCTCCGTGTCTCTGTCTCTGTCTCTGTCTCCGTCCCTGTGTCTCTGTCTCTGTGTCTGTGCCTCTGGGTCTCCGTCTCTGTGCCTCTGTCTCTGCCTCCGTGTCTCTGTCTTTTTGTCTCTGTCTCTGTGTCTCTGTCTCCGTCTCTGTGTCTCTGTCTCTGTGTCTCTGTCTCTGAGTCTCCGTCCCTGTGTCTCTGTCTCGGTGTATCTGCCTACATGTCTCTGTCTCTGTCTCTGTCTTTGTCTCTGAGTCGTTGTCTCTATGTCCCTGTCTCTGTGTCTGCCCCTGTGTCTCCGACTCTATGTCACTGTTTCTGTGTCTCTGTCTGTGTGTCTCTGTCTCTGTGTCTCTGTCTCTGTGTATCTGTCTCTGTGTCTCTGTCTCTGTGTGTCTCTCTCTGCGTCTCTGTCTCTGTGTCTCTGTCTCTGTGTCTCTGTCTCTGTGTCTCTGTCTCTGTGTCTCTCGCTCTGTGTATTTGTCTCTGTGTCTCTGTCTCTGTGTCCCTGTCTCTGTGTCTCTGTCTCTGTGTCTCTGTCTCTGTGTCTCTGTCTCTGTATCTCTGTCTCTGTGTCTCTGTCTCTGTGTCTCTGTCTCTGTGTTCCTGTCTCTGTGTCTCTGTCCCTGTGTCTCCGTCTCCGTTATCTGTCTCTGTGTCCATGTCTCTGTGTCTCTGTCTCTGTGTCTCTGTCTCTGTGTCTCTGTCTCTATGTCTCTGTCTCTGTCTCCTTTTCTCTTTCTCGGAGTCTCATTCTCTGTGTCACTGTCTCTGTGTATCCGTCTCTGTCTCCGTATCTCTGTCTCTGTGTCCTTGTCTCTGTGTCTCTGTCTCTGTGTCCCCGTGTCTGCTTCTCTGTCCCTGTGTCTCCGTCTCCGTGTCTCGGTCTCCGTGTCTCGGTCTCTGTGTCTCGGTCTCTGTGTCTCGGTCTTTTCGTTTCTCTCTCTCTCTGTCTCTGCCTCTGAATCTCTGTCTCTGTGTCTCTGTCACAGAGTCTCGGTCTCTGTCTCTCGGTGTCTATGGCTCTGTCTCCGTGGCTCCGCCTCCGCGTCTCTGTCTCTTTGTCTCTGCCTCTGTCTCTCTGCCTCCGTCTCTGTGTCTCTGTCTCTGTGTCTCTGTCTCTGAGTCTCGGTCTTTATGTCCCTGTCTCTGAGTCTCTGCCTCTGTGTCCCTGTCTCTGCGTCTCTGTCCCTGTGTCTCCGTCCCTGTGTCTCTGTCTCGGTGTCTCTGTCTACATGTCTCTGTCTCTGTCTCTGTCTTTGTCTCTGAGTCGTTGTCTCTATGTCCCTGTCTCCGTGTCTGTGTCTCTGTGTCTCCGTCTCTGTGCCTCTGTCTTTGCCTCTGAGTCTCTGTCTCTGTGTCTCGGTCTACATGTCTCTGTCTACATGTCTCTGTCTCTGTCTCTGTTTCTCTTTCTCTGTGTCTCTGTCTCTGTGTCTCTGTCCCTGTGTCTCCGCTTCGTGCCTCTGTCCCTGTGTCTCCGTCTCTGTGTCACTGTCTCTATGTCTCTGCCTCTGTGTCTCTGTGTCTGTGTCTCTGTCACCATCTCTGTGCTTCTGTCTCTATGTCTCTGTCTCTGTATCTCTGCCTCTGTGTCTCTGTCTCTGTCTCTGTCTCTGTCTCCGTGTCTCTGTCTCTGAGTCTTTATCTCTATGTCCCAGTCTCTCTGTCTCTATCCCTATGTCTCCGTCTCTGTGTCTCCGTCTCTGCGGCTCTGTCTCTGTGTCTCTGTCTCTGTGTCTGTGTGTGTGTCTCTGTGTCTGTCCCTGTGTGTGTGTCTCTGTCTCTGAGTCTCTGTCTCTGTGTCTCTGTCTCTGTCTCTGTCTCTGTTTCTCTTCCTCTGTGTCTCTGTCTCTGTGTCTCTGTGCCTGTGTCTCCGTCTCTGTGTCTCTCTCTCTCTGTGTCTCTGTCGACGTTATGTGTCTCTGTGTCTCTGTCTCTCTCTCTCTCTGTGTCCCTGTCTCCGTGTCTCTGCCTCCGAGTCTCTGTCTCTGTGTCTCTGTCTCCGTCCCTGTTTCTCTGTCTCCGTGTCTGTGTCTCTGTGTCTCTGTCTCTGTGTCTCTGTCTCTGTGTCTCTGTCTCTCTCACTGTGTATCTGTCTCTGTGTCCCTGTCCCTGTGTCTCTGTCCCTATGTCTCTGTCTCTGTCTCCGTTTCTCTTTCTCGGCGTCTCATTCGCTGTGTCACTGTCTCTGTGTTTCCGTCTCTGTCTCCGTATCTCTGTCTCTGTGTCCTTGTCTCTGTGTCTCTGTCTTGTGTGTCCCCGTGTCTGCTTCTCTGTCCCTGTGTCTCCGTCTCGGTGTATCGGTCTCTGTGTCTCGGTCTCTCTCACTGTGTGTCTGTCTCTGTGTCTCTGTCTCTGTGTATCTGTCTCTGTCTCTATATCTCTGTCTCTGCGTCATTGTCTCTGTGTCTTTGTCTCTATATCTATGTCTATGTGTCTCTCTCCCTGTGTCACGGTCTCCTTGTCTCGGTCTCTGTGTCTCCGTCTCTGTGTCTCTGTCTCTGTGTCTCTGTCTCTATGTCTCTGTCTCTGTCTCCGTTTCTCTTTCTCGGCGTCTCATACTCTGTGTCACTGTCTCTGTGTTTCCGTCTCTGTCTCCGTATCTCTGTCTCTGTGTCCTTGTCTCTGTGTCTCTGTCTTGTGTGTCCCCGTGTCTGCTTCTCTGTCCCTGTGTCTCCGTCTCCGCGTCTCGGTCTCTGTGTGTCGGTCTCTGTGTCTCGGTATCTTCGTTTCTCTCTCTCTCTGTCTCTGTCTCTGAATCTCTGTCTCTGCGTCTCTGTCCCAGAATCTCGGTCTCTGTGTCTCGGTGTCTGTGGCTCTGTGTCCGTGTCTCTGCCTCAGCGTCTCTGTCTCTGTGTCTCTGTCTCCGTCCCTGTGTCTCTGTCTCCGTGTCTGTGTCTCTGTGTCTCCGTCTCTGTGCCTCTGTCTTTGCCTCTGAGTCTCTGTCTCTGTGTCTCTGTCTACATGTCTCTGTCTACATGTCTCTGTCTCTGTCTCTGTTTCTCTTTCTCTGTGTCTCTGTCTCTGTGTCTCTGTCCCTGTGTCTCCGCTTCGTGCCTCTGTCCCTGTGTCTCCGTCTCTGTGTCACTGTCTCTATGTCTCTGTCTCTGTGTCTCTGTGTCTGTGTCTCTGTCACCATCTCTGTGCTTCTGTTTCTATGTCTCTGTCTCTGTATCTCTGCCTCTGTGTCTCTGTCTCTGTCTCTGTCTCTGTCTCCGTGTCTCTGTCTCTGAGTCTTTATCTCTATGTCCCAGTCTCTCTGTCTCTATCCCTATGTCTCCGTCTCTGTGTCTCCGTCTCTGCGGCTCTGTCTCTGTGTCTCTGTCTCTGTGTCTGTGTGTGTGTCTCTGTGTCTGTCCCTGTGTGTGTGTCTCTGTCTCTGAGTCTCTGTCTCTGTGTCTCTGTCTCTGTGTCTCTCTCTCTCTGTGTCTCTGTCGACGTTATGTGTCTCTGTGTCTCTGTCTCTCTCTCTCTCTGTGTCCCTGTCTCCGTGTCTCTGCCTCCGAGTCTCTGTCTCTGTGTCTCTGTCTCCGTCCCTGTTTCTCTGTCTCCGTGTCTGTGTCTCTGTGTCTCTGTCTCTGTGCCTCTGTCTCTGTGTCTCTGTCTCTCTGACTGTGTATCTGTCTCTGTGTCCCTGTCCCTGTGTCTCTGTCCCTATGTCTCTGTCTCTGTCTCCGTTTCTCTTTCTCGGCGTCTCATTCGCTGTGTCACTGTCTCTGTGTTTCCGTCTCTGTCTCCGTATCTCTGTCTCTGTGTCCTTGTCTCTGTGTCTCTGTCTTGTGTGTCCCCGTGTCTGCTTCTCTGTCCCTGTGTCTCCGTCTCGGTGTATCGGTCTCTGTGTCTCGGTCTCTCTCACTGTGTCTCTGTCTCTGTGTCTCTGTCTCTGTGTATCTGTCTCTGTCTCTATATCTCTGTCTCTGCGTCTTTGTCTCTGTGTCTTTGTCTCTATATCTATGTCTCTGTGTCTCTCTCCCTGTGTCACGGTCTCCTTGTCTCGGTCTCTGTGTCTCCGTCTCTGTGTCTCTGTCTCTGTGTCTCTGTCTCTATGTCTCTGTCTCTGTCTCCGTTTCTCTTTCTCGGCGTCTCATACTCTGTGTCACTGTCTCTGTGTTTCCGTCTCTGTCTCCGTATCTCTGTCTCTGTGTCCTTGTCTCTGTGTCTCTGTCTTGTGTGTCCCCGTGTCTGCTTCTCTGTCCCTGTGTCTCCGTCTCCGTGTCTCGGTCTCCGTGTCTCGGTCTCTGTGTCTCGGTCTCTGTGTCTTGGTCTTTTCGTTTCTCTCTCTCTCTGTCTCTGCCTCTGAATCTCTGTCTCTGTGTCTCCGTCCCTGTGTCTCTGTCTCGGTGTCTCTGTCTACATGTCTCTGTCTCTGTCTCTGTCTTTGTCTCTCAGTCGTTGTCTCTATGTCCTTGTCTCTGTGTCAGTCCCTGTGTCTCCGTCTCTATGTCTCTGTTTCTGTGTCTCTGTCTCTGTGTCCCTGTCTCTGTGTCTCCGTCTCTGTGTCTCTCTCTCTGTGTCTCTGGCGACGTTATCTGTCTCTGTGTCTCTGTCTCTGTGCCTCTGTCCATTTGTGTCCGTCCCTGTGTCTCTGTCTCTCTCTCTCTCTGTGTCCCTGTCTCCGTGTCTCTGCCTCCGTGTCTCTGTCTCTGTCTCTGTCTCCGTCCCTGTGTCTCTGTCTCTGTGTCTGTGCCTCTGTCTCTGCCTCCGTGTCTCTGTCTTTTTGTCTCTGTCTCTGTGTCTCTGTCTCCGTCTCTGTGTCTCTGTCTCTGTGTCTCTGTCTCTGAGTCTCCGTCCCTGTGTCTCTGTCTCGGTGTATCTGCCTACATGTCTCTGTCTCTGTCTCTGTCTTTGTCTCTGAGTCGTTGTCTCTATGTCCCTGTCTCTGTGTCTGCCCCTGTGTCTCCGACTCTATGTCACTGTTTCTGTGTCTCTGTCTCTGTGTCTCTGTCTCTGTGTCTCTGTCTCTGTGTCTCTGTCTCTGTGTCTCTGTCTCTGTGTCTCTGTCTCTGTGTCTCTGTCTCTGTGTCTCTGTCTTTGTGTCTCTGTCTCTGTGTCTCTGTCTCTGTGTCTCTGTCTCTGTGTGTCTCTCTCTGCGTCTCTGTCTCTGTTTCTCTGTCTCCGTGTCTGTGTCTCTGTGTCTCTGTCTCTGTGTCTCTGTCTCTCTCACTGTGTATCTGTCTCTGTGTCCCTGTCCCTGTGTCTCTGTCCCTATGTCTCTGTCTCTGTCTCCGTTTCTCTTTCTCGGCGTCTCATTCGCTGTGTCACTGTCTCTGTGTTTCCGTCTCTGTCTCCGTATCTCTGTCTCTGTGTCCTTGTCTCTGTGTCTCTGTCTTGTGTGTCCCCGTGTCTGCTTCTCTGTCCCTGTGTCTCCGTCTCGGTGTATCGGTCTCTGTGTCTCGGTCTCTCTCACTGTGTCTCTGTCTCTGTGTCTCTGTCTCTGTGTATCTGTCTCTGTCTCTATATCTCTGTCTCTGCGTCATTGTCTCTGTGTCTTTGTCTCTATATCTATGTCTCTGTGTCTCTCTCCCTGTGTCACGGTCTCCTTGTCTCGGTCTCTGTGTCTCCGTCTCTGTGTCTCTGTCTCTGTGTCTCTGTCTCTATGTCTCTGTCTCTGTCTCCGTTTCTCTTTCTCGGCGTCTCATACTCTGTTTCACTGTCTCTGTGTTTCCGTCTCTGTCTCCGTATCTCTGTCTCTGTGTCCTTGTCTCTGTGTCTCTGTCTTGTGTGTCCCCGTGTCTGCTTCTCTGTCCCTGTGTCTCCGTCTCCGTGTCTCGGTCTCCGTGTCTCGGTCTCTGTGTCTCGGTCTCTGTGTCTCGGTCTTTTCGCTTCTCTCTCTCTCTGTCTCTGCCTCTGAATCTCTGTCTCTGTGTCTCCGTCCCTGTGTCTCTGTCTCGGTGTCTCTGTCTACATGTCTCTGTCTCTGTCTCTGTCTTTGTCTCTCAGTCGTTGTCTCTATGTCCCTGTCTCTGTGTCAGTCCCTGTGTTTCCGTCTCTATGTCTCTGTTTCTGTGTCTCTGTCTCTGTGTCCCTGTCTCTGTGTCTCCGTCTCTGTGTCTCTCTCTCTGTGTCTCTGGCGACGTTATCTGTCTCTGTGTCTCTGTCTCTGTGCCTCTGTCCATTTGTGTCCGTCCCTGTGTCTCTGTCTCTCTCTCTCTCTGTGTCCCTGTCTCCGTGTCTCTGCCTCCGTGTCTCTGTCTCTGTCTCTGTCTCCGTCCCTGTGTCTCTGTCTCTGTGTCTGTGCCTCTGTGTCTCCGTCTCTGTGCCTCTGTCTCTGCCTCCGTGTCTCTGTCTTTTTGTCTCTGTCTCTGTGTCTCTGTCTCCGTCTCTGTGTCTCTGTCTCTGTGTCTCTGTCTCTGAGTCTCCGTCCCTGTGTCTCTGTCTCGGTGTATCTGCCTACATGTCTCTGTCTCTGTCTCTGTCTTTGTCTCTGAGTCGTTGTCTCTATGTCCCTGTCTCTGTGTCTGCCCCTGTGTCTCCGACTCTATGTCACTGTTTCTGTGTCTCTGTCTCTGTGTCTCTGTCTCTGTGTCTCTGTCTCTGTGTCTCTGTCTCTGTGTCTCTGTCTCTGTGTCTCTGTCTCTGTGTGTCTCTCTCTGCGTCTCTGTCTCTGTGTCTCTGTCTCTGTGTCTCTGTCTCTGTGTCTCTCGCTCTGTGTATTTGTCTCTGAATATCTGTCTCTGTGTCCCTGCCTCTGTGTCTCGGTCTCTATATCTCTGTCTCTGTGTCTCTGTCTCTGTGTCTCTGTCTCTGTGTCTCTGTCTCTGTGTCTCTGTCTCTGTGTCTCTGTCTCTGTGTCTCAGTACTCTGTGTCTCTGTCTCTGTGTCTCTGTCTCTGTGTCTCTGTCTCTGTGTCTCTCTCTCTGTGTCTCTGTCCCTGTATCTCTGTCTCTGTGTCTCTGTCTCTGTGTCTCAGTCTCTGTGTCTCTGTCTCTGTGTCTCTGTCTCTGTGTCTCTGTCTCTGTGTCTCTGTCTCTGTGTCTCTGTCTCTGTCTCTGTGTCTCTGTCTCTGTGTCTCTGTCTCTGTGTCTCTGTCTCTGTGTCTCTGTCTCTGTGTCTCTGTCTCTGTGTCTCTGTCTCTGTGTCTCTGTCTCTGTGTCTCTGTCTCTGTGTGTCTCTCTCTGCGTCTCTGTCTCTGTGTCTCTGTCTCTGTGTCTCTCGCTCTGTGTATTTGTCTCTGAATATCTGTCTCTGTGTCCCTGCCTCTGTGTCTCGGTCTCTATATCTCTGTCTCTGTGTCTCTGTCTCTGTGTCTGTGTCTCTGTGTCTCTGTCTCTGTGTCTCTGTCTCTGTGTCTCTGCCTCTGTGTCTCTATATCTGTGTCTCTGTCTCTGTGTCTCTGTCTCTGTGTCTCTGTCCCTGTGTCTCTGCCTCTGAATCTCAGTATCTGTGTTCCTGTCTCTGTGTCTCTGTCCCTGTGTCTCCGTCTCGGTTATTTGTCTCTGTGTCCCTGTCTCTGTGTCTCTGTCTCTGTGTCTTTGTCTCTATGTCTCTGTCTCTGTCTCCGTTTCTCTTTCTCGGCGTCTCATTCTCTGTGTCACTGTCTCTGTGTTTCCGTCTCTGTCTCCGTATCTCTGTCTCTGTGTCCTTGTCTCTGTGTCTCTGTCTTGTGTGTCCCCGTGTCTGCTTCTCTGTCCCTGTGTCTCCGTCTCCGCGTCTCGGTCTCTGTGTGTCGGTCTCTGTGTCTCGGTATCTTCGTTTCTCTCTCTCTCTGTCTCTGTCTCTGAATCTCTGTCTCTGCGTCTCTGTCCCAGAATCTCGGTCTCTGTGTCTCGGTGTCTGTGGCTCTGTGTCCGTGTCTCTGCCTCAGCGTCTCTGTCTCTGTGTCTCTGTCTCCGTCCCTGTGTCTCTGTCTCCGTGTCTGTGTCTCTGTGTTTCCGTCTCTGTGCCTCTGTCTTTGCCTCTGAGTCTCTGTCTCTGTGTCTCTGTCTACATGTCTCTGTCTCTGTCTCTGTTTCTCTTTCTCTGTGTCTCTGTCTCTGTGTCTCTGTCCCTGTGTCTCCGCTTCGTGCCTCTGTCCCTGTGTCTCCGTCTCTGTGTCACTGTCTCTATGTCTCTGTCTCTGTGTCTCTGTGTCTGTGTCTCTGTCACCATCTCTGTGCTTCTGTTTCTATGTCTCTGTCTCTGTATCTCTGCCTCTGTGTCTCTGTCTCTGTCTCTGTCTCTGTCTCCGTGTCTCTGTCTCTGAGTCTTTATCTCTATGTCCCAGTCTCTCTGTCTCTATCCCTATGTCTCCGTCTCTGTGTCTCCGTCTCTGCGGCTCTGTCTCTGTGTCTCTGTCTCTGTGTCTGTGTGTGTGTCTCTGTGTCTGTCCCTGTGTGTGTGTCTCTGTCTCTGAGTCTCTGTCTCTGTGTCTCTGTCTCTGTCTCTGTCTCTGTTTCTCTTCCTCTGTGTCTCTGTCTCTGTGTCTCTGTGCCTGTGTCTCCGTCTCTGTGTCTCTCTCTCTCTGTGTCTCTGTCGACGTTATGTGTCTCTGTGTCTCTGTCTCTCTCTCTCTCTGTGTCCCTGTCTCCGTGTCTCTGCCTCCGAGTCTCTGTCTCTGTGTCTCTGTCTCCGTCCCTGTTTCTCTGTCTCCGTGTCTGTGTCTCTGTGTCTCTGTCTTTGTGTCTCTGTCTCTGTGTCTCTGTCTCTCTGACTGTGTATCTGTCTCTGTGTCCCTGTCCCTGTGTCTCTGTCCCTATGTCTCTGTCTCTGTCTCCGTTTCTCTTTCTCGGCGTCTCATTCGCTGTGTCACTGTCTCTGTGTTTCCGTCTCTGTCTCCGTATCTCTGTCTCTGTGTCCTTGTCTCTGTGTCTCTGTCTTGTGTGTCCCCGTGTCTGCTTCTCTGTCCCTGTGTCTCCGTCTCGGTGTATCGGTCTCTGTGTCTCGGTCTCTCTCACTGTGTCTCTGTCTCTGTGTCTCTGTCTCTGTGTATCTGTCTCTGTCTCTATATCTCTGTCTCTGCGTCTTTGTCTCTGTGTCTTTGTCTCTATATCTATGTCTCTGTGTCTCTCTCCCTGTGTCACGGTCTCCTTGTCTCGGTCTCTGTGTCTCCGTCTCTGTGTCTCTGTCTCTGTGTCTCTGTCTCTATGTCTCTGTCTCTGTCTCCGTTTCTCTTTCTCGGCGTCTCATACTCTGTGTCACTGTCTCTGTGTTTCCGCCTCTGTCTCCGTATCTCTGTCTCTGTGTCCTTGTCTCTGTGTCTCTGTCTTGTGTGTCCCCGTGTCTGCTTCTCTGTCCCTGTGTCTCCGTCTCCGTGTCTCGGTCTCCGTGTCTCGGTCTCTGTGTCTCGGTCTCTGTGTCTCGGTCTTTTCGTTTCTCTCTCTCTCTGTCTCTGCCTCTGAATCTCTGTCTCTGTGTCTCCGTCCCTGTGTCTCTGTCTCGGTGTCTCTGTCTACATGTCTCTGTCTCTGTCTCTGTCTCTGTCTTTGTCTCTCAGTCGTTGTCTCTATGTCCCTGTCTCTGTGTCAGTCCCTGTGTCTCCGTCTCTATGTCTCTGTTTCTGTGTCTCTGTCTCTGTGTCCCTGTCTCTGTGTCTCCGTCTCTGTGTCTCTCTCTCTGTGTCTCTGGCGACCTTATCTGTCTCTGTGTCTCTGTCTCTGTGCCTCTGTCCATTTGTGTCCGTCCCTGTGTCTCTGTCTCTCTCTCTCTCTGTGTCCCTGTCTCCGTGTCTCTGCCTCCGTGTCTCTGTCTCTGTCTCTGTCTCCGTCCCTGTGTCTCTGTCTCTGTGTCTGTGCCTCTGTGTCTCCGTCTCTGTGCCTCTGTCTCTGCCTCCGTGTCTCTGTCTTTTTGTCTCTGTCTCTGTGTCTCTGTCTCCGTCTCTGTGTCTCTGTCTCTGTGTCTCTGTCTCTGAGTCTCCGTCCCTGTGTCTCTGTCTCGGTGTATCTGCCTACATGTCTCTGTCTCTATCTCTGTCTTTGTCTCTGAGTCGTTGTCTCTATGTCCCTGTCTCTGTGTCTGCCCCTGTGTCTCCGACTCTATGTCACTGTTTCTGTGTCTCTGTCTCTGTGTCTCTGTCTCTGTGTCTCCGTCTCTGTGTCTCTGTCTCTGTGTCTCTGTCTCTGTGTCTCTGTCTCTGTGTGTCTCTCTCTGCGTCTCTGTCTCTGTGTCTCTGTCTCTGTGTCTCTGTCTCTGTGTCTCTCGCTCTGTGTATTTGTCTCTGAATATCTGTCTCTGTGTCCCTGCCTCTGTGTCTCGGTCTCTATATCTCTGTCTCTGTGTCTCTGTCTCTGTGTCTCTGTCTCTGTGTCTCTGTCTCTGTGTCTCAGTACTCTGTGTCTCTGTCTCTGTGTCTCTGTCTCTGTGTCTCTGTCTCTGTGTCTCTCTCTCTGTGTCTCTGTCTCTGTATCTCTGTCTCTGTGTCTCTGTCTCTGTGTGTCTCTCTCTGCGTCTCTGTCTCTGTGTCTCTGTCTCTGTGTCTCTGTCTCTGTGTCTCTCGCTCTGTGTATTTGTCTCTGAATATCTGTCTCTGTGTCCCTGCCTCTGTGTCTCTGGCTCTGTGTCTCTGTCTCTGTGTCTCTGTCTCTGTGTCTCTGTCTCTAAGACTCTGTCTCTCTGTCTCTGTGTCTCTGTCTTTGTGTCTCCGTCTCTGTGTCTCTGTCTCTCTCACTGTGTATCTGTCTCTGTGTCTCTGTCCCTGTGTCTCTGTCTCTGTGTATCTGGCTCTGTGTCCCTGTCTCTGTGTCTCTGTCTCCGTGTCTCTGCCTCGGTGTCTCTGTCTCTGTGTCACTGTCTCTGAATCTCTGTGTCTGCGTCTCTGTCTCTGTCTCTGTGTCTCTGCCTCTGTGTCTCTGTCTCTGCGTCCCTGTCTCTGTGTCTCTGTCTCTGTGTCTCTGCCTCTGTGTCTCTGTCTCTGAGTATCTCTCCCTGTGTCACGGTCTGTGTGTCTCGGTCTCTGTGCCTCCGTCTTTGTGTCTCTGTCTCTATGTCTCTGTCTCTGTGTCTCGGTCTCCGTGTTTCTGTCTCGGTGTCTCTGTCCCTATGTCTCCGTCTCTGTGTCACTGTCTCTATTTCCCTGCCACTGTGTTTCTGTCCGTGCGACTCTGTCCCTGTGTATCCGTCTCTGTGTCGCTGTCTCTCTCACTGTGTCTCTGTCTCTGTGTCTCAGTCTCTGTGTATCTGTCGCTGTCTCTATATCTCTGTCTCTGCGTCAATGTCTCTGTGTCTTTGTCTCTATCTCTATGTCTCTGTGTCTCTATCCCTGTGTCACGGTCTCCGTGTCTCGGTCTCTGTGTCTCCGTCTCTGTGTCTCTGTCTCTGTGTCTCGGTCTCTATGTCTCTGTCTCTGTGTCTCTGTCTCCATGTTTCTGTCTCGGTGTCTCTGTCCCCGTGTCTACGTCTCTGTGTCACTGTCTCTATGTCTCTGCCTCCGTGTCTCTGTCCCCGTCTCTGTGTCTCTGTCTCTGTTTGTCCGCCTCTGCGTCTCTATCTCTGTGTCGCTGTCTCTGTCTCTGTCTCTGTGTCTCTGTCTCTGTGTTTCTGTCTCTGTGTCTCTGTCTCTGTGTCTATGTCCCTGTGCCTCCGTCTCTGTGTCTCTGTCTCTCTCACTGTGTCTCTGTCTCTGTGTCTCTGTCCCTGTGTCTCTGTCTCTGTGTATCTGGTTCTGTGTCTCGGTCTCTGTGTCTCGGTCTCTGTGCCTCGGTCTCTGTGTCTCGGTCTTTTCGTTTCTCTCTCTCTCTGTCTCTGCCTCTGAATCTCTGTCTCTGTGTCTCTGTCACAGTGTTTCGGTCTCTGTGTCTCGGTGTCTATGGCTCTGTCTCCGTGTCTCTGCCTCCGCGTCTCTGTCTCTTTGTCTCTGCCTCTGTCTCTCTGCCTCCGTCTCTGTGTCACTGTCTCTATGCCTCTGTCTCTGTCTCTCTGTCTCTGTGTCTCCGTCCCTGTATCTCTGTCTCTGTCTCTGTGTCTCTGTCTCTGTCTCTGTCTCTATGTCCCTGTCTCTGAGTCTCTGCCTCTGTGTCCCTGTCTCTGCGTCTCTGTCCCTGTGTCTCCGTCTCCGTGTATCGGTCTATGTGTCTCTGTCTCTGTGTCTCTGTCTCTGGGTCTCTGCCTCCGTGTCTCTGTCTCTGTGTCTCTGTGTCTCTGTCTATGTGTCTCTGTCTCTGTCTCTGTCTCTGTTTCTCTTCCTCTGTGTCTCTGTCTCTGTGTCTCTGTGCCTGTGTGTCCGTCTCTGTGTCTCTCTCTCTCTGTGTCTCTGTCGACGTTATCTGTCTCTGTGTCTCTGTCCATGTGTGTCCGTCTCTGTGTCTCTGTCTCTCTCTCTCTCTGTGTCCCTGTCTCTGTGTCTCTGCCTCCGTGTCTCTGTCTCTGTGTCTCTGTATCCGTCCCTGTGTCTCTGTCTCCGTGACTGTGTCTCTGTGTCTCCGTCTCTGTGCCTCTGTCTCTGTCTCTGAGTCTCTGTCTCTGTGTCTCTGTCTCTATGTCTCTGCCTCTGTGTCTATGCCTCTGTCTCTGTGTCTCTGTCTCTGTGTCTCTCGCTCTGTGTATTTGTCTCTGAATATCTGTCTCTGTGTCCCTGCCTCGGTGTCTCGGTCTCTATATCTCAGTCTCTGTGTCTCTGTCTCCGTGTTTCTGTCTCGGTGTCTCTGTCCCTATGTCTCCGTCTCTGTGTCACTGTCGCTGTCTCCGTCTCTGTGTCTCTGTCTCTGTGTATCTGTCTCTGTGTCTCCGTCTCTGTGTCTCTGTCTCTCTCACTGTGTATCTGTCTCTGTGTCTCTGTCCCTGTGTCTCTGTCTCTGTGTATCTGGCTCTGTGTCCCTGTCTCTGTGTCTCTGCCTCCGTGTCTCTGCCTCGGTGTATCTGTCTCTGTGTCTCTGTCTCTGTGTCACTGTCTCTGAATCTCTGTGTCTGCGTCTCTGTCTCTGTCTCTGTATCTCTGCCTCTGTGTCTCTGTCTCTGCGTCTCTGTCTCTGTCTGTGTCTCTGTCTCTGTGTCTCTGTCTCTGAGTCTTTATCTCTATGTCCCAGTCTCTGTGTCTCTGTCCCTATGTCTCCGTCTCTGTGTCTCCGTCTCTGTGTCTGTGTGTATGTCTCTGTGTCTGTCCCTGTGTATGTGTCTATTTCTCGGAGTCTCTGTCTCTGTGTCTCTGTCTCTGTCTCTGTCTATGTCTCTGTTTCTCTTCCTCTGTGTCTCTGTCTCTGTGTCCCTGTGCCTGTGTCTCCGTCTCTGTGTTTCCCTCTCTCTGTCTCTCTGTCGACGTTATCTGTCTCTGTGTCTCTATCCATGTGTGTCCGTCTCTGTGTCTCTGTCTCTCTCTCTCTCTGTGTCCCTGTCTCCGTGTCTCTGCCTCCGTGTCTCTGTCTCTGTGTCTCTGTCTCCGTCCCTGTGTCTCTGTCTCCGTGTCTGTGTCACTGTGTCTCCGTCTCTGTGCCTCTGTCTCTGTCTCTGAGTCTCTGTCTCTGTGTCTCTGTCTCTATGTTTCTGCCTGTGTGTCTATGCCTCTGTCTCTGTGTCTCTGTCTCTGTGTCTCTAGCTCAGTGTATTTGTCTCTGAATATCTGTCTCTGTGTCCCTGCCTCTGTGTCTCATTCTCTGTGTCACTGTCTCTGAGTTTCCGTCTCTGTCTCCGTATCTCTGTCTCTGTGTCCTTGTCTTTGTGTCTCTGTCTTGTGTGTCCCCGTGTCTGCTTCTCTGTCCCTGTGTCTCCGTCTCCGAGTCTCGGCCTCTGTGTGTCGGTCTCTGTGTCTCGGTCTCTTCGTTTCTCTCTCTCTCTGTCTCTGCCTCTGAATCTCTGTCTCTGTGTCTCTGTCACAGTGTCTCGGTCTCTGTCCCTCGGTGTCTATGGCTCTGTCTCCGTGTCTCTGCCTCCGCGTCTCTGTCTCTTCGTCTCTGCCTCTGCCTCTCTGCCTCCGTCTCTGTGTCTCTGTCTCTGTGCCTCTGTCTCTGTCTCTCTGTCTCTGTGTCTCCGTCCCTGTATGTCTGTCTCTGTCTCTGTGTCTCTGTCTCTGTCTCTGTGTCTCTGTCTCTGATTCTCGGTCTCTATGTCCCTGTCTCTGAGTCTCTGCCTCTGTGTCCCTGTCTCTGCGTCTCTGTCCCTGTGTCTCCGTCTCTGTGTCTCGGTCTCTGTGTCTCTGTCTCTGAGTCTTTATCTCTATGTCCCAGTCTCTGTGTCTCTGTCCCTATGTCTCCGTCTCTGTGTCTCCGTCTCTGTGTCTGTGTGTATGTCTCTGTGTCTGTCCCTGTGTATGTGTCTCTTTCTCGGAGTCTCTGTCTCTGTGTCTCTGTCTCTGTCTCTGTCTATGTCTCTGTTTCTCTTCCTCTGTGTCTCTGTCTCTGTGTCTCTGTGCCTGTGTCTCCGTCTCTGTGTCTCCCTCTCTCTGTCTCTCTGTCGACGTTATCTGTCTCTGTGTCTCTATCCATGTGTGTCCGTCTCTGTGTCTCTGTCTCTCTCTCTCTCTGTGTCCCTGTCTCCGTGTCTCTGCCTCCGTGTCTCTGTCTCTGTGTCTCTGTCTCCGTCCCTGTGTCTCTGTCTCCGTGTCTGTGTCACTGTGTCTCCGTCTCTGTGCCTCTGTCTCTGTCTCTGAGTCTCTGTCTCTGTGTCTCTGTCTCTATGTTTCTGCCTGTGTGTCTATGCCTCTGTCTCTGTGTCTCTGTCTCTGTGTCTCTAGCTCAGTGTATTTGTCTCTGAATATCTGTCTCTGTGTCCCTGCCTCTGTGTCTCATTCTCTGTGTCACTGTCTCTGAGTTTCCGTCTCTGTCTCCGTATCTCTGTCTCTGTGACCTTGTCTTTGTGTCTCTGTCTTGTGTGTCCCCGTGTCTGCTTCTCTGTCCCTGTGTCTCTGTCTCCGTCTCTGTGTCTCTGTCTCTGTGTCTCTGTCTCTGAGTCTCCGTCCCTGTGTCTCTGTCTCGGTGTATCTGCCTACATGTCTCTGTCTCTATCTCTGTCTTTGTCTCTGAGTCGTTGTCTCTATGTCCCTGTCTCTGTGTCTGCCCCTGTGTCTCCGACTCTATGTCACTGTTTCTGTGTCTCTGTCTCTGTGTCTCTGTCTCTGTGTCTCCGTCTCTGTGTCTCTGTCTCTGTGTCTCTGTCTCTGTGTCTCTGTCTCTGTGTGTCTCTCTCTGCGTCTCTGTCTCTGTGTCTCTGTCTCTGTGTCTCTGTCTCTGTGTCTCTCGCTCTGTGTATTTGTCTCTGAATATCTGTCTCTGTGTCCCTGCCTCTGTGTCTCGGTCTCTATATCTCTGTCTCTGTGTCTCTGTCTCTGTGTCTCTGTCTCTGTGTCTCTGTCTCTGTGTCTCAGTACTCTGTGTCTCTGTCTCTGTGTCTCTGTCTCTGTGTCTCTGTCTCTGTGTCTCTCTCTCTGTGTCTCTGTCTCTGTATCTCTGTCTCTGTGTCTCTGTCTCTGTGTGTCTCTCTCTGCGTCTCTGTCTCTGTGTCTCTGTCTCTGTGTCTCTGTCTCTGTGTCTCTCGCTCTGTGTATTTGTCTCTGAATATCTGTCTCTGTGTCCCTGCCTCTGTGTCTCTGGCTCTGTGTCTCTGTCTCTGTGTCTCTGTCTCTGTGTCTCTGTCTCTAAGACTCTGTCTCTCTGTCTCTGTGTCTCTGTCTTTGTGTCTCCGTCTCTGTGTCTCTGTCTCTCTCACTGTGTATCTGTCTCTGTGTCTCTGTCCCTGTGTCTCTGTCTCTGTGTATCTGGCTCTGTGTCCCTGTCTCTGTGTCTCTGTCTCCGTGTCTCTGCCTCGGTGTCTCTGTCTCTGTGTCACTGTCTCTGAATCTCTGTGTCTGCGTCTCTGTCTCTGTCTCTGTGTCTCTGCCTCTGTGTCTCTGTCTCTGCGTCCCTGTCTCTGTGTCTCTGTCTCTGTGTCTCTGCCTCTGTGTCTCTGTCTCTGAGTATCTCTCCCTGTGTCACGGTCTGTGTGTCTCGGTCTCTGTGCCTCCGTCTTTGTGTCTCTGTCTCTATGTCTCTGTCTCTGTGTCTCGGTCTCCGTGTTTCTGTCTCGGTGTCTCTGTCCCTATGTCTCCGTCTCTGTGTCACTGTCTCTATTTCCCTGCCACTGTGTTTCTGTCCGTGCGACTCTGTCCCTGTGTATCCGTCTCTGTGTCGCTGTCTCTCTCACTGTGTCTCTGTCTCTGTGTCTCAGTCTCTGTGTATCTGTCGCTGTCTCTATATCTCTGTCTCTGCGTCAATGTCTCTGTGTCTTTGTCTCTATCTCTATGTCTCTGTGTCTCTATCCCTGTGTCACGGTCTCCGTGTCTCGGTCTCTGTGTCTCCGTCTCTGTGTCTCTGTCTCTGTGTCTCGGTCTCTATGTCTCTGTCTCTGTGTCTCTGTCTCCATGTTTCTGTCTCGGTGTCTCTGTCCCCGTGTCTACGTCTCTGTGTCACTGTCTCTATGTCTCTGCCTCCGTGTCTCTGTCCCCGTCTCTGTGTCTCTGTCTCTGTTTGTCCGCCTCTGCGTCTCTATCTCTGTGTCGCTGTCTCTGTCTCTGTCTCTGTGTCTCTGTCTCTGTGTTTCTGTCTCTGTGTCTCTGTCTCTGTGTCTATGTCCCTGTGCCTCCGTCTCTGTGTCTCTGTCTCTCTCACTGTGTCTCTGTCTCTGTGTCTCTGTCCCTGTGTCTCTGTCTCTGTGTATCTGGTTCTGTGTCTCGGTCTCTGTGTCTCGGTCTCTGTGCCTCGGTCTCTGTGTCTCGGTCTTTTCGTTTCTCTCTCTCTCTGTCTCTGCCTCTGAATCTCTGTCTCTGTGTCTCTGTCACAGTGTTTCGGTCTCTGTGTCTCGGTGTCTATGGCTCTGTCTCCGTGTCTCTGCCTCCGCGTCTCTGTCTCTTTGTCTCTGCCTCTGTCTCTCTGCCTCCGTCTCTGTGTCACTGTCTCTATGCCTCTGTCTCTGTCTCTCTGTCTCTGTGTCTCCGTCCCTGTATCTCTGTCTCTGTCTCTGTGTCTCTGTCTCTGTCTCTGTCTCTATGTCCCTGTCTCTGAGTCTCTGCCTCTGTGTCCCTGTCTCTGCGTCTCTGTCCCTGTGTCTCCGTCTCCGTGTATCGGTCTATGTGTCTCTGTCTCTGTGTCTCTGTCTCTGGGTCTCTGCCTCCGTGTCTCTGTCTCTGTGTCTCTGTGTCTCTGTCTATGTGTCTCTGTCTCTGTCTCTGTCTCTGTTTCTCTTCCTCTGTGTCTCTGTCTCTGTGTCTCTGTGCCTGTGTGTCCGTCTCTGTGTCTCTCTCTCTCTGTGTCTCTGTCGACGTTATCTGTCTCTGTGTCTCTGTCCATGTGTGTCCGTCTCTGTGTCTCTGTCTCTCTCTCTCTCTGTGTCCCTGTCTCTGTGTCTCTGCCTCCGTGTCTCTGTCTCTGTGTCTCTGTATCCGTCCCTGTGTCTCTGTCTCCGTGACTGTGTCTCTGTGTCTCCGTCTCTGTGCCTCTGTCTCTGTCTCTGAGTCTCTGTCTCTGTGTCTCTGTCTCTATGTCTCTGCCTCTGTGTCTATGCCTCTGTCTCTGTGTCTCTGTCTCTGTGTCTCTCGCTCTGTGTATTTGTCTCTGAATATCTGTCTCTGTGTCCCTGCCTCGGTGTCTCGGTCTCTATATCTCAGTCTCTGTGTCTCTGTCTCCGTGTTTCTGTCTCGGTGTCTCTGTCCCTATGTCTCCGTCTCTGTGTCACTGTCGCTGTCTCCGTCTCTGTGTCTCTGTCTCTGTGTATCTGTCTCTGTGTCTCCGTCTCTGTGTCTCTGTCTCTCTCACTGTGTATCTGTCTCTGTGTCTCTGTCCCTGTGTCTCTGTCTCTGTGTATCTGGCTCTGTGTCCCTGTCTCTGTGTCTCTGCCTCCGTGTCTCTGCCTCGGTGTATCTGTCTCTGTGTCTCTGTCTCTGTGTCACTGTCTCTGAATCTCTGTGTCTGCGTCTCTGTCTCTGTCTCTGTATCTCTGCCTCTGTGTCTCTGTCTCTGCGTCTCTGTCTCTGTCTGTGTCTCTGTCTCTGTGTCTCTGTCTCTGAGTCTTTATCTCTATGTCCCAGTCTCTGTGTCTCTGTCCCTATGTCTCCGTCTCTGTGTCTCCGTCTCTGTGTCTGTGTGTATGTCTCTGTGTCTGTCCCTGTGTATGTGTCTATTTCTCGGAGTCTCTGTCTCTGTGTCTCTGTCTCTGTCTCTGTCTATGTCTCTGTTTCTCTTCCTCTGTGTCTCTGTCTCTGTGTCCCTGTGCCTGTGTCTCCGTCTCTGTGTTTCCCTCTCTCTGTCTCTCTGTCGACGTTATCTGTCTCTGTGTCTCTATCCATGTGTGTCCGTCTCTGTGTCTCTGTCTCTCTCTCTCTCTGTGTCCCTGTCTCCGTGTCTCTGCCTCCGTGTCTCTGTCTCTGTGTCTCTGTCTCCGTCCCTGTGTCTCTGTCTCCGTGTCTGTGTCACTGTGTCTCCGTCTCTGTGCCTCTGTCTCTGTCTCTGAGTCTCTGTCTCTGTGTCTCTGTCTCTATGTTTCTGCCTGTGTGTCTATGCCTCTGTCTCTGTGTCTCTGTCTCTGTGTCTCTAGCTCAGTGTATTTGTCTCTGAATATCTGTCTCTGTGTCCCTGCCTCTGTGTCTCATTCTCTGTGTCACTGTCTCTGAGTTTCCGTCTCTGTCTCCGTATCTCTGTCTCTGTGTCCTTGTCTTTGTGTCTCTGTCTTGTGTGTCCCCGTGTCTGCTTCTCTGTCCCTGTGTCTCCGTCTCCGAGTCTCGGCCTCTGTGTGTCGGTCTCTGTGTCTCGGTCTCTTCGTTTCTCTCTCTCTCTGTCTCTGCCTCTGAATCTCTGTCTCTGTGTCTCTGTCACAGTGTCTCGGTCTCTGTCCCTCGGTGTCTATGGCTCTGTCTCCGTGTCTCTGCCTCCGCGTCTCTGTCTCTTCGTCTCTGCCTCTGCCTCTCTGCCTCCGTCTCTGTGTCTCTGTCTCTGTGCCTCTGTCTCTGTCTCTCTGTCTCTGTGTCTCCGTCCCTGTATGTCTGTCTCTGTCTCTGTGTCTCTGTCTCTGTCTCTGTGTCTCTGTCTCTGATTCTCGGTCTCTATGTCCCTGTCTCTGAGTCTCTGCCTCTGTGTCCCTGTCTCTGCGTCTCTGTCCCTGTGTCTCCGTCTCTGTGTCTCGGTCTCTGTGTCTCTGTCTCTGAGTCTTTATCTCTATGTCCCAGTCTCTGTGTCTCTGTCCCTATGTCTCCGTCTCTGTGTCTCCGTCTCTGTGTCTGTGTGTATGTCTCTGTGTCTGTCCCTGTGTATGTGTCTCTTTCTCGGAGTCTCTGTCTCTGTGTCTCTGTCTCTGTCTCTGTCTATGTCTCTGTTTCTCTTCCTCTGTGTCTCTGTCTCTGTGTCTCTGTGCCTGTGTCTCCGTCTCTGTGTCTCCCTCTCTCTGTCTCTCTGTCGACGTTATCTGTCTCTGTGTCTCTATCCATGTGTGTCCGTCTCTGTGTCTCTGTCTCTCTCTCTCTCTGTGTCCCTGTCTCCGTGTCTCTGCCTCCGTGTCTCTGTCTCTGTGTCTCTGTCTCCGTCCCTGTGTCTCTGTCTCCGTGTCTGTGTCACTGTGTCTCCGTCTCTGTGCCTCTGTCTCTGTCTCTGAGTCTCTGTCTCTGTGTCTCTGTCTCTATGTTTCTGCCTGTGTGTCTATGCCTCTGTCTCTGTGTCTCTGTCTCTGTGTCTCTAGCTCAGTGTATTTGTCTCTGAATATCTGTCTCTGTGTCCCTGCCTCTGTGTCTCATTCTCTGTGTCACTGTCTCTGAGTTTCCGTCTCTGTCTCCGTATCTCTGTCTCTGTGACCTTGTCTTTGTGTCTCTGTCTTGTGTGTCCCCGTGTCTGCTTCTCTGTCCCTGTGTCTCTGTCTCCGTCTCTGTGTCTCTGTCTCTGTGTCTCTGTCTCTGAGTCTCCGTCCCTGTGTCTCTGTCTCGGTGTATCTGCCTACATGTCTCTGTCTCTGTCTCTGTCTTTGTCTCTGAGTCGTTGTATCTATGTCCCTGTCTCTGTGTCTGCCCCTGTGTCTCCGACTCTATGTCACTGTTTCTGTGTCTCTGTCTCTGTGTCTCTGTCTCTGTGTCTCTGTCTCTGTGTCTCTGTCTCTGTGTCTCTGTCTCTGTGTCTCTGTCTCTGTGTCTCTGTCTCTGTGTGTCTCTCTCTGCGTCTCTGTCTCTGTGTCTCTGTCTCTGTGTCTCTGTCTCTGTGTCTCTGTCTCTGTGTCTCTGTCTCTGTGTCTCTGTCTCTGTGTCTCAGTACTCTGTGTCTCTGTCTCTGTGTCTCTGTCTCTGTGTCTCTGTCTCTGTGTCTCTCTCTCTGTGTCTCTGTCTCTGTATCTCTGTCTCTGTGTCTCTGTCTCTGTGTGTCTCTCTCTGCGTCTCTGTCTCTGTGTCTCTGTCTCTGTGTCTCTGTCTCTGTGTCTCTCGCTCTGTGTATTTGTCTCTGAATATCTGTCTCTGTGTCCCTGCCTCTGCGTCTCGGTCTCTATATCTCTGTCTCTGTGTCTCTGTCTCTGTGTCTCTGTCTCTGTGTCTCAGTACTCTGTGTCTCTGTCTCTGTGTCTCTGTCTCTGTGTCTCTGTCTCTGTGTCTCTCTCTCTGTGTCTCTGTCTCTGTATCTCTGTCTCTGTGTCTCTGTCTCTGTGTCTCTGTCCCTGTGTCTCTGTCCCTGTGTCTCAGTCTCTGTGTCTCAGTCTCTGTGTCTCTGTCTCTGTGTCTCTGTCTCTGTGTCTCTGTCTCTGTGTCTCTGTCTCTGTGTCTCTGTCTCTGTCTCTGTGTCTCTGTCTCTGTGTCTCTGTCTCTGTGTCTCTGTCTCTGTGTCTCTGTCTCTGTGTCTCTGTCTCTGTGTCTCTGTCTCTGTGTCTCTGTCCCTGTGTCTCTGCCTCTGAATCTCTGTATCTGTGTTCCTGTCTCTGTGTCTCTGTCCCTGTGTCTCCGTCTCTGTGTCTCTGTCTCTGTGTCTCTGTCTCTGTGTCTCTGTCTCTATGTCTCTGTCTCTGTCTCCGTTTCTCGTTCTCGGTGTCTCATTCTCTGTGTCACTGTCTCTGTGTTTCCGTCTCTGTCTCCGTATCTCTGTCTCTGTGTCCTTGTCTCTGTGTCTCTGTCTTGTGTGTCCCCGTGTCTGCTTCTCTGTCCCTGTCTCTCCGTCTCCGTGTCTCGGCCTCTGTGTGTCGGTCTCTGTGTCTCGGTCTCTGTGTCTCGGTCTCTTCGTTTCTCTCTCTCTCTGTCTCTGCCTCTGAATCTCTGTCTCTGTGTCTCTGTCACAGTGTCTCGGTCTCTGTCCCTCGGTGTCTATGGCTCTGTCTCCGTGTCTCTGCCTCCGCGTCTCTGTCTCTTCGTCTCTGCCTCTGCCTCTCTGCCTCCGTCTCTGTGTCTCTGTCTCTGTGCCTCTGTCTCTGTCTCTCTGTCTCTGTGTCTCCGTCCCTGTATGTCTGTCTCTGTCTCTGTGCCTCTGTCTCTGTCTCTGTGTCTCTGTCTCTGATTCTCGGTCTCTATGTCCCTGTCTCTGAGTCTCTGCCTCTGTGTCCCTGTCTCTGCGTCTCTGTCCCTGTGTCTCCGTCTCTGTGTCTCGGTCTCTGTGCCTCTGTCTCTGTGTCTCTCTCTCTATGTCTCTATCTCTGAATCTCTGTCTCTGTCCCAGGTTCTCCGTTTCTGTGGCTCTGTCTCCGTGTCTCCGTCCCTGTGTCTCCGTCTCTGTGTCACTGTCTCTATGTCTCTGTCTCTGTGTCTCTGTGTCTGTGTCTCTGTCACCATCTCTGTGCTTCTGTTTCTATGTCTCTGTCTCTGTATCTCTGCCTCTGTGTCTCTGTCTCTGTGTCTCTGTCTCCGTGTCTCTGCCTCGGTGTATCTGTCTCTGTGTCTCTGTCTCTGTGTCACTGTCTCTGAATCTCTGTGTCTGCGTCTCTGTCTCTGTCTCTGTATCTCTGCCTCTGTGTCTCTGTCTCTGCGTCCCTGTCTCTGCCTCTGTCTCTGTCTCTGTGTCTCTGTCTCTGAGTCTTTATCTCTATGTCCCAGTTTCTGTGTCTCTGTCCCTATGTCTCCGTCTCTGTGTCTCCGTCTCTGTGGCTCTGTCTCTGTGTCTCTGTATCTGTGTCTGTCCCTGTGTATGTGTCTCTGTCTCTGAGTCTCTGTCTCTGTGTCTCTGTCTCTGTCTCTGTCTCTGTCTCTGTTTCTCTTCCTGTGTGTCTCTGTCTCTGTGTCTCTCTGCCTGTGTCTCCGTCTCTGTGTCTCTCTCTCTCTGTGTCTCTGTCGACGTTATCTGTCTCTGTGTCTCTGTCCATGTGTGTCCGTCTCTGTGTCTCTGTCTCTCTCTCTCTCCGTGTCCCTGTCTCCGTGTCTCAGTCTCTGTGTCTCTGTCTCCGTCCCTGTGTCTCTGTCTCCGTGTCTGTGTCTCTGTATCTCCGTCTCTGTGCCTCTGTCTCTGTCTCTGAGTCTCTGTCTCTGTGTCTCTGTCTCTATGTCTCTGCCTCTGTGTCTATGCCTCTGTCTCTGTGTCTCTTTCTCTGTGTCTCTCGCTCTGTGTATTTGTCTCTGAATATCTGTCTCTGTGTCCCTGCCTCTGTGTCTCTGGCTCTGTGTCTCTGTCTCTGTGTCTCTGTCTCTAAGACTCTGTCTCTCTGTCTCTGTGTCTCTGTCTTTGTGTCTCCGTCTCTGTGTCTCTGTCTCTCTCACTGTGTATCTGTCTCTGTGTCTCTGTCCCTGTGTCTCTGTCTCTGTGTATCTGGCTCTGTGTCCCTGTCTCTGTGTCTCTGTCTCCGTGTCTCTGCCTCGGTGTCTCTGTCTCTGTGTCACTGTCTCTGAATCTCTGTGTCTGCGTCTCTGTCTCTGTCTCTGTGTCTCTGCCTCTGTGTCTCTGTCTCTGCGTCCCTGTCTCTGTGTCTCTGTCTCTGTGTCTCTGCCTCTGTGTCTCTGTCTCTGAGTATCTCTCCCTGTGTCACGGTCTGTGTGTCTCGGTCTCTGTGCCTCCGTCTTTGTGTCTCTGTCTCTATGTCTCTGTCTCTGTGTCTCGGTCTCCGTGTTTCTGTCTCGGTGTCTCTGTCCCTATGTCTCCGTCTCTGTGTCACTGTCTCTATTTCCCTGCCACTGTGTTTCTGTCCGTGCGACTCTGTCCCTGTGTCTCCGTCTCTGTGTCGCTGTCTCTCTCACTGTGTCTCTGTCTCTGTGTCTCAGTCTCTGTGTATCTGTCTCTGTCTCTATATCTCTGTCTCTGCGTCAATGTCTCTGTGTCTTTGTCTCTATCTCTATGTCTCTGTGTCTCTATCCCTGTGTCACGGTCTCCGTGTCTCGGTCTCTGTGTCTCCGTCTCTGTGTCTCTGTCTCTGTGTCTTGGTCTCTATGTCTCTGTCTCTGTGTCTCTGTCTCCATGTTTCTGTCTCGGTGTCTCTGTCCCCGTGTCTACGTCTCTGTGTCACTGTCTCTATGTCTCTGCCTCCGTGTCTCTGTCCCCGTCTCTGTGTCTCTGTCTCCGTGTGTCTCTCTCTGCGTCTCTGTCTCTGTGTCTCTGTCTCTGTGTCTCTGTCTCTGTGTCTCTGGCTCTGTGTATTTGTCTCTGTATATCTGTCTCTGTGTCTCTGTCTCTGTGTCTCTGTCTCTGTGTCTCTGTCTCTGTGTCTCAGTACTCTGTGTCTCTGTCTCTGTGTCTCTGTCTCTGTGTCTCTGTCTCTGTGTCTCTCTCTCTGTGTCTCTGTCTCTGTATCTCTGTCTCTGTGTCTCTGTCTCTGTGTCTCAGTCTCTGTGTCTCTGTCTCTGTGTCTCTGTCTCTGTGTCTCTGTCTCTGTGTCTCTGTCTCTGTGTCTCTGTCTCTGTCTCTGTGTCTCTGTCTCTGTGTCTCTGTCTCTGTGTCTCTGTCTCTGTGTCTCTGTCTCTGTGTCTCTGTCTCTGTGTCTCTGTCTCTGTGTCTCTGTCTCTGTGTCTCTGTCTCTGTGTCTCTGTCTCTGTGTCTCTGTCTCTGTGTGTCTCTCTCTGCGTCTCTGTCTCTGTGTCTCTGTCTCTGTGTCTCTGTCTCTGTGTCTCTCGCTCTGTGTATTTGTCTCTGAATATCTGTCTCTGTGTCCCTGCCTCTGTGTCTCGGTCTCTATATCTCTGTCTCTGTGTCTCTGTCTCTGTGTCTGTGTCTCTGTGTCTCTGTCTCTGTGTCTCTGTCTCTGTGTCTCTGTCTCTCTCACTGTGTATCTGTCTCTGTGTCCCTGTCCCTGTGTCTCTGTCCCTATGTCTCTGTCTCCGTCTCCGTTTCTCTTTCTCGGCGTCTCATTCGCTGTGTCACTGTCTCTGTGTTTCCGTCTCTGTCTCCGTATCTCTGTCTCTGTGTCCTTGTCTCTGTGTCTCTGTCTTGTGTGTCCCCGTGTCTGCTTCTCTGTCCCTGTGTCTCCGTCTCGGTGTATCGGTCTCTGTGTCTCGGTCTCTCTCACTGTGTCTCTGTCTCTGTGTCTCTGTCTCTGTGTATCTGTCTCTGTCTCTATATCTCTGTCTCTGCGTCATTGTCTCTGTGTCTTTGTCTCTATATCTATGTCTCTGTGTCTCTCTCCCTGTGTCACGGTCTCCTTGTCTCGGTCTCTGTGTCTCCGTCTCTGTGTCTCTGTCTCTGTGTCTCTGTCTCTATGTCTCTGTCTCTGTCTCCGTTTCTCTTTCTCGGCGTCTCATACTCTGTGTCACTCTCTCTGTGTTTCCGCCTCTGTCTCCGTATCTCTGTCTCTGTGTCCTTGTCTCTGTGTCTCTGTCTTGTGTGTCCCCGTGTCTGCTTCTCTGTCCCTGTGTCTCCGTCTCCGTGTCTCGGTCTCCGTGTCTCGGTCTCTGTGTCTCGGTCTCTGTGTCTCGGTCTTTTCGTTTCTCTCTCTCTCTGTCTCTGCCTCTGAATCTCTGTCTCTGTGTCTCCGTCCCTGTGTCTCTGTCTCGGTGTCTCTGTCTACATGTCTCTGTCTCTGTCTCTGTCTTTGTCTCTCAGTCGTTGTCTCTATGTCCCTGTCTCTGTGTCAGTCCCTGTGTCTCCGTCTCTATGTCTCTGTTTCTGTGTCTCTGTCTCTGTGTCCCTGTCTCTGTGTCTCCGTCTCTGTGTCTCTCTCTCTGTGTCTCTGGCGACGTTATCTGTCTCTGTGTCTCTGTCTCTGTGCCTCTGTCCATTTGTGTCCGTCCCTGTGTCTCTGTCTCTCTCTCTCTCTGTGTCCCTGTCTCCGTGTCTCTGCCTCCGTGTCTCTGTCTCTGTCTCTGTCTCCGTTCCTGTGTCTCTGTCTCTGTGTCTGTGCCTCTGTGTCTCCGTCTCTGTGCCTCTGTCTCTGCCTCCGTGTCTCTGTCTTTTTGTCTCTGTCTCTGTGTCTCTGTCTCCGTCTCTGTGTCTCTGTCTCTGTGTCTCTGTCTCTGAGTCTCCGTCCCTGTGTCTCTGTCTCGGTGTATCTGCCTACATGTCTCTGTCTCTATCTCTGTCTTTGTCTCTGAGTCGTTGTCTCTATGTCCCTGTCTCTGTGTCTGCCCCTGTGTCTCCGACTCTATGTCACTGTTTCTGTGTCTCTGTCTCTGTGTCTCTGTCTCTGTGTCTCTGTCTCTGTGTCTCTGTCTCTGTGTCTCTGTCTCTGTGTCTCTGTCTCTGTGTGTCTCTCTCTGCGTCTCTGTCTCTGTGTCTCTGTCTCTGTGTCTCTGTCTCTGTGTCTCTCGCTCTGTGTATTTGTCTCTGAATATCTGTCTCTGTGTCCCTGCCTCTGTGTCTCGGTCTCTATATCTCTGTCTCTGTGTCTCTGTCTCTGTGTCTCTGTCTCTGTGTCTCAGTACTCTGTGTCTCTGTCTCTGTGGCTCTGTCTCTGTGTCTCTCTCTCTGTGTCTCTGTCTCTGTATCTCTGTCTCTGTGTCTCTGTCTCTGTGTGTCTCTCTCTGCGTCTCTGTCTCTGTGTCTCTGTCTCTGTGTCTCTGTCTCTGTGTCTCTCGCTCTGTGTATTTGTCTCTGAATATCTGTCTCTGTGTCCCTGCCTCTGTGTCTCGGTCTCTATACCTCTGTCTCTGTGTCTCTGTCTCTGTGTCTCTGTCTCTGTGTCTCTGTCTCTGTGTCTCTGTCTCTGTGTCTCTGTCTCTGTGTCTCTGTCTCTGTGTCTCAGTACTCTGTGTCTCTGTCTCTGTGTCTCTGTCTCTGTGTCTCTGTCTCTGTGTCTCTGTCTCTGTGTCTCTCTCTCTGTGTCTCTGTCTCTGTATCTCTGTCTCTGTGTCTCTGTCTCTGTGTCTCTGTCCCTGTGTCTCTGTCCCTGTGTCTCAGTCTCTGTGTCTCAGTCTCTGTGTCTCTGTCTCTGTGTCTCTGTCTCTGTGTCTCTGTCTCTTCGTCTCTGCCTCTGCCTCTCTGCCTCCGTCTCTGTGTCTCTGTCTCTGTGCCTCTGTCTCTCTCTCTGTCTCTGTGTCTCCGTCCCTGTATGTCTGTCTCTGTCTCTGTGTCTCTGTCTCTGTCTCTGTGTCTCTGCCTCTGATTCTCGGTCTCTATGTCCCTGTCTCTGAGTCTCTGCCTCTGTGTCCCTGTCTCTGCGTCTCTGTCCCTGTGTCTCCGTCTCTGTGTCTCCGTCTCTGTGTCACTGTCTCTATGTCTCTGTCTCTGTGTCTCTGTGTCTGTGTCTCTGTCACCATCCCTGTGCTTCTGTTTCTATGTCTCTGTCTCTGTATCTCTGCCTCTGTGTCTCTGTCTCTGTGTCTCTGTCTCCGTGTCTCTGCCTCGGTGTATCTCTCTCTGTGTCTCTGTCTCTGTGTCACTGTCTCTGAATCTCTGTGTCTGCGTCTCTGTCTCTGTCTCTGTATCTCTGCCACTGTGTCTCTGTCTCTGCGTCCCTGTCTCTGTCTCTGTCTCTGTCTCTGTGTCTCTGTCTCTGAGTCTTTATCTCTATGTCCCAGTTTCTGTGTCTCTGTCCCTATGTCTCCGTCTCTGTGTCTCCGTCTCTGTGACTCTGTCTCTGTGTCTCTGTCTCTGTGTCTGTCCCTGTGTATGTGTCTCTGTCTCTGAGTCTCTGTCTCTGTGTCTCTGTCTCTGTCTCTGTCTCTGTCTCTGTCTCTGTTTCTCTTCCTGTGTGTCTCTGTCTCTGTGTCTCTCTGCCTGTGTCTCCGTCTCTGTGTCTCTCTCTCTCTGTGTCTCTGTCGACGTTATCTGTCTCTGTGTCTCTGTCCATGTGTGTCCGTCTCTGTGTCTCTGTCTCTCTCTCTCTCTGTGTCCCTGTCTCCGTGTCTCAGTCTCTGTGTCTCTGTCTCCGTCCCTGTGTCTCTGTCTCCGTGTCTGTGTCTCTGTATCTCCGTCTCTGTGCCTCTGTCTCTGTCTCTGAGTCTCTGTCTCTGTGTCTCTGTCTCTATGTCTCTGCCTCTGTGTCTATGCCTCTGTCTCTGTGTCTCTTTCTCTGTGTCTCTCGCTCTGTGTATTTGTCTCTGAATATCTGTCTCTGTGTCCCTGCCTCTGTGTCTCTGGCTCTGTGTCTCTGTCTCTGTGTCTCTGTCTCTGTGTCTCTGTCTCTAAGACTCTGTCTCTCTGTCTCTGTGTCTCTGTCTTTGTGTCTCCGTCTCTGTGTCTCTGTCTCTCTCACTGTGTATCTGTCTCTGTGTCTCTGTCCCTGTGTCTCTGTCTCTGTGTATCTGGCTCTGTGTCCCTGTCTCTGTGTCTCTGTCTCCGTGTCTCTGCCTCGGTGTCTCTGTCTCTGTGTCACTGTCTCTGAATCTCTGTGTCTGCGCCTCTGTCTCTGTCTCTGTGTCTCTGCCTCTGTGTCTCTGTCTCTGCGTCCCTGTCTCTGTGTCTCTGTCTCTGTGTCTCTGCCTCTGTGTCTCTGTCTCTGAGTATCTCTCCCTGTGTCACGGTCTGTGTGTGTCGGTCTCTGTGCCTCCGTCTTTGTGTCTCTGTCTCTATGTCTCTGTCTCTGTGTCTCGGTCTCCGTGTTTCTGTCTCGGTGTCTCTGTCCCTATGTCTCCGTCTCTGTGTCACTGTCTCTATTTCCCTGCCACTGTGTTTCTGTCCGTGCGACTCTGTCCCTGTGTCTCCGTCTCTGTGTCGCTGTCTCTCTCACTGTGTCTCTGTCTCTGTGTCTCAGTCTCTGTGTATCTGTCTCTGTCTCTATATCTCTGTCTCTGCGTCAATGTCTCTGTGTCTTTGTCTCTATCTCTATGTCTCTGTGTCTCTATCCCTGTGTCACGGTCTCCGTGTCTCGGTCTCTGTGTCTCCGTCTCTGTGTCTCTGTCTCTGTGTCTCGGTCTCTATGTCTCTGTCTCTGTGTCTCTGTCTCCATGTTTCTGTCTCGGTGTCTCTGTCCCCGTGTCTACGTCTCTGTGTCACTGTCTCTATGTCTCTGCCTCCGTGTCTCTGTCCCCGTCTCTGTGTCTCTGTCTCTGTTTGTCCGCCTCTGCGTCTCTATCTCTGTGTCGCTGTCTCTGTCTCTGTCTCTGTGTCTCTGTCTCTGTGTTTCTGTCTCTGTGTCTCTGTCTCTGTGTCTATGTCCCTGTGCCTCCGTCTCTGTGTCTCTGTCTCTCTCACTGTGTCTCTGTCTCTGTGTCTCTGTCCCTGTGTCTCTGTCTCTGTGTATCTGGTTCTGTGTCTCGGTCTCTGTGTCTCGGTCTTTTCGTTTCTCTCTCTCTCTGTCTCTGCCTCTGAATCTCTGTCTCTGTGTCTCTGTCACAGTGTTTCGGTCTTTGTGTCTCGGTGTCTATGGCTCTGTCTCCGTGTCTCTGCCTCCGCGTCTCTGTCTCTTGGTCTCTGCCTCTGTCTCTCTGCCTCCGTCTCTGTGTCTCTGTCTCTATGCCTCTGTCTCTGTCTCTCTGTCTCTGTGTCTCCGTCCCTGTATCTCTGTCTCTGTCTCTGTGTCTCTGTCTCTGTCTCTGTCTCTATGTCCCTGTCTCTGAGTCTCTGCCTCTGTGTCCCTGTCTCTGCGTCTCTGTCCCTGTGTCTCCGTCTCCGTGTATCGGTCTACGTGTCTCTGTCTCTGTGTCTCTGTCTCTGGGTCTCTGCCTGCGTGTCTCTGTCTCTGTGTCTCTGTGTCTCTGTCTATGTGTCTCTGTCTCTGTCTCTGTCTCTGTTTCTCTTCCTCTGTGTCTCTGTCTCTGTGTCTCTGTGCCTGTGTGTCCGTCTCTGTGTCTCTCTCTCTCTGTGTCTCTGTCGACGTTATCTGTCTCTGTGTCTCTGTCCATGTGTGTCCGTCTCTGTGTCTCTGTCTCTCTCTCTCTCTGTGTCCCTGTCTCTGTGTCTCTGCCTCCGTGTCTCTGTCTCTGTGTCTCTGTATCCGTCCCTGTGTCTCTGTCTCCGTGACTGTGTCTCTGTGTCTCCGTCTCTGTGCCTCTGTCTCTGTCTCTGAGTCTCTGTCTCTGTGTCTCTGTCTCTATGTCTCTGCCTCTGTGTCTATGCCTCTGTCTCTGTGTCTCTGTCTCTGTGTCTCTCGCTCTGTGTATTTGTCTCTGAATATCTGTCTCTGTGTCCCTGCCTCGGTGTCTCGGTCTCTATATCTCAGTCTCTGTGTCTCTGTCTCCGTGTTTCTGTCTCTGTGTCTCTGCCTCTGTGTCTCTGTCTCTGAGTATCTCTCCCTGTGTCACGGTCTGTGTGTCTCGGTCTCTGTGCCTCCGTCTTTGTGTCTCTGTCTCTATGTCTCTGTCTCTGTGTCTCGGTCTCCGTGTTTCTGTCTCGGTGTCTCTGTCCCTATGTCTCCGTCTCTGTGTCACTGTCTCTATTTCCCTGCCACTGTGTTTCTGTCCGTGCGACTCTGTCCCTGTGTCTCCGTCTCTGTGTCGCTGTCTCTCTCACTGTGTCTCTGTCTCTGTGTCTCAGTCTCTGTGTATCTGTCTCTGTCTCTATATCTCTGTCTCTGCGTCAATGTCTCTGTGTCTTTGTCTCTATCTCTATGTCTCTGTGTCTCTATCCCTGTGTCACGGTCTCCGTGTCTCGGTCTCTGTGTCTCCGTCTCTGTGTCTCTGTCTCTGTGTCTTGGTCTCTATGTCTCTGTCTCTGTGTCTCTGTCTCCATGTTTCTGTCTCGGTGTCTCTGTCCCCGTGTCTACGTCTCTGTGTCACTGTCTCTATGTCTCTGCCTCCGTGTCTCTGTCCCCGTCTCTGTGTCTCTGTCTCTGTGTGTCTCTCTCTGCCTCTCTGTCTCTGTGTCTCTGTCTCTGTGTCTCTGTCTCTGTGTCTCTCGCTCTGTGTATTTGTCTCTGAATATCTGTCTCTGTGTCCCTGCCTCTGTGTCTCGGTCTCTATATCTCTGTCTCTGTGTCTCTGTCTCTGTGTCTCTGTCTCTGTGTCTCTGTCTCTGTGTCTCTGTCTCTGTGTCTCAGTACTCTGTGTCTCTGTCTCTGTGTCTCTGTCTCTGTGTCTCTGTCTCTGTGTCTCTCTCTCTGTGTCTCTGTCTCTGTATCTCTGTCTCTGTGTCTCTGTCTCTGTGTCTCAGTCTCTGTGTCTCTGTCTCTGTGTCTCTGTCTCTGTGTCTCTGTCTCTGTGTCTCTGTCTCTGTGTCTCTGTCTCTGTGTCTCTGTCTCTGTGTCTCTGTCTCTGTCTCTGTGTCTCTGTCTCTGTGTCTCTGTCTCTGTGTCTCTGTCTCTGTGTCTCTGTCTCTGTGTGTCTCTCTCTGCGTCTCTGTCTCTGTGTCTCTGTCTCTGTGTCTCTGTCTCTGTGTCTCTCGCTCTGTGTATTTGTCTCTGAATATCTGTCTCTGTGTCCCTGCCTCTGTGTCTCGGTCTCTATATCTCTGTCTCTGTGTCTCTGTCTCTGTGTCTGTGTCTCTGTGTCTCTGTCTCTGTGTCTCTGTCTCTGTGTCTCTGTCTCTCTCACTGTGTATCTATCTCTGTGTCCCTGTCCCTGTGTCTCTGTCCCTATGTCTCTGTCTCCGTCTCCGTTTCTCTTTCTCGGCGTCTCATTCGCTGTGTCACTGTCTCTGTGTTTCCGTCTCTGTCTCCGTATCTCTGTCTCTGTGTCCTTGTCTCTGTGTCTCTGTCTTGTGTGTCCCCGTGTCTGCTTCTCTGTCCCTGTGTCTCCGTCTCGGTGTATCGGTCTCTGTGTCTCGGTCTCTCTCACTGTGTCTCTGTCTCTGTGTCTCTGTCTCTGTGTATCTGTCTCTGTCTCTATATCTCTGTCTCTGCGTCATTGTCTCTGTGTCTTTGTCTCTATATCTATGTCTCTGTGTCTCTCTCCCTGTGTCACGGTCTCCTTGTCTCGGTCTCTGTGTCTCCGTCTCTGTGTCTCTGTCTCTGTGTCTCTGTCTCTATGTCTCTGTCTCTGTCTCCGTTTCTCTTTCTCGGCGTCTCATACTCTGTGTCACTGTCTCTGTGTTTCCGCCTCTGTCTCCGTATCTCTGTCTCTGTGTCCTTGTCTCTGTGTCTCTGTCTTGTGTGTCCCCGTGTCTGCTTCTCTGTCCCTGTGTCTCCGTCTCCGTGTCTCGGTCTCTGTGTCTGTGCCTCTGTGTCTCCGTCTCTGTGCCTCTGTCTCTGCCTCCGTGTCTCTGTCTTTTTGTCTCTGTCTCTGTGTCTCTGTCTCCGTCTCTGTGTCTCTGTCTCTGTGTCTCTGTCTCTGAGTCTCCGTCCCTGTGTCTCTGTCTCGGTGTATCTGCCTACATGTCTCTGTCTCTATCTCTGTCTTTGTCTCTGAGTCGTTGTCTCTATGTCCCTGTCTCTGTGTCTGCCCCTGTGTCTCCGACTCTATGTCACTGTTTCTGTGTCTCTGTCTCTGTGTCTCTGTCTCTGTGTCTCTGTCTCTGTGTCTCTGTCTCTGTGTCTCTGTCTCTGTGTCTCTGTCTCTGTGTCTCTGTCTCTGTGTGTCTCTCTCTGCGTCTCTGTCTCTGTGTCTCTGTCTCTGTGTCTCTGTCTCTGTGTCTCTCGCTCTGTGTATTTGTCTCTGAATATCTGTCTCTGTGTCCCTGCCTCTGTGTCTCGGTCTCTATATCTCTGTCTCTGTGTCTCTGTCTCTGTGTCTCTGTCTCTGTGTCTCAGTACTCTGTGTCTCTGTCTCTGTGGCTCTGTCTCTGTGTCTCTCTCTCTGTGTCTCTGTCTCTGTATCTCTGTCTCTGTGTCTCTGTCTCTGTGTGTCTCTCTCTGCGTCTCTGTCTCTGTGTCTCTGTCTCTGTGTCTCTGTCTCTGTGTCTCTCGCTCTGTGTATTTGTCTCTGAATATCTGTCTCTGTGTCCCTGCCTCTGTGTCTCGGTCTCTATACCTCTGTCTCTGTGTCTCTGTCTCTGTGTCTCTGTCTCTGTGTCTCTGTCTCTGTGTCTCTGTCTCTGTGTCTCTGTCTCTGTGTCTCAGTACTCTGTGTCTCTGTCTCTGTGTCTCTGTCTCTGTGTCTCTGTCTCTGTGTCTCTGTCTCTGTGTCTCTCTCTCTGTGTCTCTGTCTCTGTATCTCTGTCTCTGTGTCTCTGTCTCTGTGTCTCTGTCCCTGTGTCTCTGTCCCTGTGTCTCAGTCTCTGTGTCTCAGTCTCTGTGTCTCTGTCTCTGTGTCTCTGTCTCTGTGTCTCTGTCTCTTCGTCTCTGCCTCTGCCTCTCTGCCTCCGTCTCTGTGTCTCTGTCTCTGTGCCTCTGTCTCTCTCTCTGTCTCTGTGTCTCCGTCCCTGTATGTCTGTCTCTGTCTCTGTGTCTCTGTCTCTGTCTCTGTGTCTCTGCCTCTGATTCTCGGTCTCTATGTCCCTGTCTCTGAGTCTCTGCCTCTGTGTCCCTGTCTCTGCGTCTCTGTCCCTGTGTCTCCGTCTCTGTGTCTCCGTCTCTGTGTCACTGTCTCTATGTCTCTGTCTCTGTGTCTCTGTGTCTGTGTCTCTGTCACCATCCCTGTGCTTCTGTTTCTATGTCTCTGTCTCCGTATCTCTGCCTCTGTGTCTCTGTCTCTGTGTCTCTGTCTCCGTGTCTCTGCCTCGGTGTATCTCTCTCTGTGTCTCTGTCTCTGTGTCACTGTCTCTGAATCTCTGTGTCTGCGTCTCTGTCTCTGTCTCTGTATCTCTGCCTCTGTGTCTCTGTCTCTGCGTCCCTGTCTCTGTCTCTGTCTCTGTCTCTGTGTCTCTGTCTCTGAGTCTTTATCTCTATGTCCCAGTTTCTGTGTCTCTGTCCCTATGTCTCCGTCTCTGTGTCTCCGTCTCTGTGACTCTGTCTCTGTGTCTCTGTCTCTGTGTCTGTCCCTGTGTATGTGTCTCTGTCTCTGAGTCTCTGTCTCTGTGTCTCTGTCTCTGTCTCTGTCTCTGTCTCTGTCTCTGTTTCTCTTCCTGTGTGTCTCTGTCTCTGTGTCTCTCTGCCTGTGTCTCCGTCTCTGTGTCTCTCTCTCTCTGTGTCTCTGTCGACGTTATCTGTCTCTGTGTCTCTGTCCATGTGTGTCCGTCTCTGTGTCTCTGTCTCTCTCTCTCTCTGTGTCCCTGTCTCCGTGTCTCAGTCTCTGTGTCTCTGTCTCCGTCCCTGTGTCTCTGTCTCCGTGTCTGTGTCTCTGTATCTCCGTCTCTGTGCCTCTGTCTCTGTCTCTGAGTCTCTGTCTCTGTGTCTCTGTCTCTATGTCTCTGCCTCTGTGTCTATGCCTCTGTCTCTGTGTCTCTTTCTCTGTGTCTCTCGCTCTGTGTATTTGTCTCTGAATATCTGTCTCTGTGTCCCTGCCTCTGTGTCTCTGGCTCTGTGTCTCTGTCTCTGTGTCTCTGTCTCTGTGTCTCTGTCTCTAAGACTCTGTCTCTCTGTCTCTGTGTCTCTGTCTTTGTGTCTCCGTCTCTGTGTCTCTGTCTCTCTCACTGTGTATCTGTCTCTGTGTCTCCGTCTCTGTGACTCTGTCTCTGTGTCTCTGTCTCTGTGTCTGTCCCTGTGTATGTGTCTCTGTCTCTGAGTCTCTGTCTCTGTGTCTCTGTCTCTGTCTCTGTCTCTGTCTCTGTCTCTGTTTCTCTTCCTGTGTGTCTCTGTCTCTGTGTCTCTCTGCCTGTGTCTCCGTCTCTGTGTCTCTCTCTCTCTGTGTCTCTGTCGACGTTATCTGTCTCTGTGTCTCTGTCCATGTGTGTCCGTCTCTGTGTCTCTGTCTCTCTCTCTCTCTGTGTCCCTGTCTCCGTGTCTCAGTCTCTGTGTCTCTGTCTCCGTCCCTGTGTCTCTGTCTCCGTGTCTGTGTCTCTGTATCTCCGTCTCTGTGCCTCTGTCTCTGTCTCTGAGTCTCTGTCTCTGTGTCTCTGTCTCTATGTCTCTGCCTCTGTGTCTATGCCTCTGTCTCTGTGTCTCTTTCTCTGTGTCTCTCGCTCTGTGTATTTGTCTCTGAATATCTGTCTCTGTGTCCCTGCCTCTGTGTCTCTGGCTCTGTGTCTCTGTCTCTGTGACTCTGTCTCTGTGTCTCTGTCTCTAAGACTCTGTCTCTCTGTCTCTGTGTCTCTGTCTTTGTGTCTCCGTCTCTGTGTCTCTGTCTCTCTCACTGTGTATCTGTCTCTGTGTCTCTGTCCCTGTGTCTCTGTCTCTGTGTATCTGGCTCTGTGTCCCTGTCTCTGTGTCTCTGTCTCCGTGTCTCTGCCTCGGTGTCTCTGTCTCTGTGTCACTGTCTCTGAATCTCTGTGTCTGCGTCTCTGTCTCTGTCTCTGTGTCTCTGCCTCTGTGTCTCTGTCTCTGCGTCCCTGTCTCTGTGTCTCTGTCTCTGTGTCTCTGCCTCTGTGTCTCTGTCTCTGAGTATCTCTCCCTGTGTCACGGTCTGTGTGTCTCGGTCTCTGTGCCTCCGTCTTTGTGTCTCTGTCTCTATGTCTCTGTCTCTGTGTCTCGGTCTCCGTGTTTCTGTCTCGGTGTCTCTGTCCCTATGTCTCCGTCTCTGTGTCACTGTCTCTATTTCCCTGCCACTGTGTTTCTGTCCGTGCGACTCTGTCCCTGTGTCTCCGTCTCTGTGTCGCTGTCTCTCTCACTGTGTCTCTGTCTCTGTGTCTCAGTCTCTGTGTATCTGTCTCTGTCTCTATATCTCTGTCTCTGCGTCAATGTCTCTGTGTCTTTGTCTCTATCTCTATGTCTCTGTGTCTCTATCCCTGTGTCACGGTCTCCGTGTCTCGGTCTCTGTGTCTCCGTCTCTGTGTCTCTGTCTCTGTGTCTCGGTCTCTATGTCTCTGTCTCTGTGTCTCTGTCTCCATGTTTCTGTCTCGGTGTCTCTGTCCCCGTGTCTACGTCTCTGTGTCACTGTCTCTATGTCTCTGCCTCCGTGTCTCTGTCCCCGTCTCTGTGTCTCTGTCTCTGTTTGTCCGCCTCTGCGTCTCTATCTCTGTGTCGCTGTCTCTGTCTCTGTCTCTGTGTCTCTGTCTCTGTGTTTCTGTCTCTGTGTCTCTGTCTCTGTGTCTATGTCCCTGTGCCTCCGTCTCTGTGTCTCTGTCTCTCTCACTGTGTCTCTGTCTCTGTGTCTCTGTCCCTGTGTCTCTGTCTCTGTGTATCTGGTTCTGTGTCTCGGTCTCTGTGTCTCGGTCTTTTCGTTTCTCTCTCTCTCTGTCTCTGCCTCTGAATCTCTGTCTCTGTGTCTCTGTCACAGTGTTTCGGTCTCTGTGTCTCGGTGTCTATGGCTCTGTCTCCGTGTCTCTGCCTCCGCGTCTCTGTCTCTTGGTCTCTGCCTCTGTCTCTCTGCCTCCGTCTCTGTGTCTCTGTCTCTATGCCTCTGTCTCTGTCTCTCTGTCTCTGTGTCTCCGTCCCTGTATCTCTGTCTCTGTCTCTGTGTCTCTGTCTCTGTCTCTGTCTCTATGTCCCTGTCTCTGAGTCTCTGCCTCTGTGTCCCTGTCTCTGCGTCTCTGTCCCTGTGTCTCCGTCTCCGTGTATCGGTCTACGTGTCTCTGTCTCTGTGTCTCTGTCTCTGGGTCTCTGCCTCCGTGTCTCTGTCTCTGTGTCTCTGTGTCTCTGTCTATGTGTCTCTGTCTCTGTCTCTGTCTCTGTTTCTCTTCCTCTGTGTCTCTGTCTCTGTGTCTCTGTGCCTGTGTGTCCGTCTCTGTGTCTCTCTCTCTCTGTGTCTCTGTCGACGTTATCTGTCTCTGTGTCTCTGTCCATGTGTGTCCGTCTCTGTGTCTCTGTCTCTCTCTCTCTCTGTGTCCCTGTCTCTGTGTCTCTGCCTCCGTGTCTCTGTCTCTGTGTCTCTGTATCCGTCCCTGTGTCTCTGTCTCCGTGACTGTGTCTCTGTGTCTCCGTCTCTGTGCCTCTGTCTCTGTCTCTGAGTCTCTGTCTCTGTGTCTCTGTCTCTATGTCTCTCCCTCTGTGTCTATGCCTCTGTCTCTGTGTCTCTGTCTCTGTGTCTCTCGCTCTGTGTATTTGTCTCTGAATATCTGTCTCTGTGTCCCTGCCTCGGTGTCTCGGTCTCTATATCTCAGTCTCTGTGTCTCTGTCTCCGTGTTTCTGTCTCGGTGTCTCTGTCCCTATGTCTCCGTCTCTGTGTCACTGTCGCTGTCTCCGTCTCTGTGTCTCTGTCTCTGTGTATCTGTCTCTGTGTCTCCGTCTCTGTGTCTCTGTCTCTCTCACTGTGTATCTGTCTCTGTGTCTCTGTCCCTGTGTCTCTGTCTCTGTGTATCTGGCTCTGTGTCCCTGTCTCTGTGTCTCTGCCTCCGTGTCTCTGCCTCGGTGTATCTGTCTCTGTGTCTCTGTCTCTGTGTCACTGTCTCTGAATCTCTGTGTCTGCGTCTCTGTCTCTGTCTCTGTCTCTGTATCTCTGCCTCTGTGTCTCTGTCTCTGCGTCTCTGTCTCTGTCTGTGTCTCTGTCTCTGTGTCTCTGTCTCTGAGTCTTTATCTCTATGTCCCAGTCTCTGTGTCTCTGTCCCTATGTCTCCGTCTCTGTGTCTCCGTCTCTGTGTCTGTGTGTATGTCTCTGTGTCTGTCCCTGTGTATGTGTCTCTTTCTCGGAGTCTCTGTCTCTGTGTCTCTGTCTCTGTCTCTGTCTATGTCTCTGTTTCTCTTCCTCTGTGTCTCTGTCTCTGTGTCTCTGTGCCTGTGTCTCCGTCTCTGTGTCTCCCTCTCTCTGTCTCTCTGTCGACGTTATCTGTCTCTGTGTCTCTATCCATGTGTGTTCGTCTCTGTGTCTCTGTCTCTCTCTCTCTCTGTGTCCCTGTCTCCGTGTCTCTGCCTCCGTGTCTCTGTCTCTGTGTCTCTGTCTCCGTCCCTGTGTCTCTGTCTCCGTGTCTGTGTCACTGTGTCTCCGTCTCTGTGCCTCTGTCTCTGTCTCTGAGTCTCTGTCTCTGTGTCTCTGTCTCTATGTTTCTGCCTGTGTGTCTATGCCTCTGTCTCTGTGTCTCTGTCTCTGTGTCTCTAGCTCAGTGTATTTGTCTCTGAATATCTGTCTCTGTGTCCCTGCCTCTGTGTCTCATTCTCTGTGTCACTGTCTCTGTGTTTCCGTCTCTGTCTCCGTATCTCTGTCTCTGTGTCCTTGTCTCTGTGTCTCTGTCTTGTGTGTCCCCGTGTCTGCTTCTCTGTCCCTGTGTCTCCGTCTCCGAGTCTCGGCCTCTGTGTGTCGGTCTCTGTGTCTCGGTCTCTTCGTTTCTCTCTCTCTCTGTCTCTGCCTCTGAATCTCTGTCTCTGTGTCTCTGTCACAGTGTCTCGGTCTCTGTCCCTCGGTGTCTATGGCTCTGTCTCCGTGTCTCTGCCCCCGCGTCTCTGTCTCTTCGTCTCTGCCTCTGCCTCTCTGCCTCCGTCTCTGTGTCTCTGTCTCTGTGCCTCTGTCTCTGTCTCTCTGTCTCTGTGTCTCCGTCCCTGTATGTCTGTCTCTGTCTCTGTGTCTCTGTCTCTGTCTCTGTGTCTCTGTCTCTGATTCTCGGTCTCTATGTCCCTGTCTCTGAGTCTCTGCCTCTGTGTCCCTGTCTCTGCGTCTCTGTCCCTGTGTCTCCGTCTCTGTGTCTCGGTCTCTGTGTCTCGGTCTCTGTGTCTCTGTCTCTGTGTCTCTCTCTCTATGTCTCTATCTCTGAATCTCTGTCTCTGTCCCAGGTTCTCCGTTTCTGTGGCTCTGTTTCCGTGTCTCCGTCCCTGTGTCTCCGTCTCTGTGTCACTGTCTCTATGTCTCTGTCTCTGTGTCTCTGTGTCTGTGTCTCTGTCACCATCTCTGTGCTTCTGTTTCTATGTCTCTGTCTCTGTATCTCTGCCTCTGTGTCTCTGTCTCTGTGTCTCTGTCTCTGTCTCTGTCTCTGTCTCTGTCTCTGTCTCTGTCTCTGTCTCTGTCTCTGTCTCTGTGTCTCTGTCTCTGTGTCACTGTCTCTGAATCTCTGTGTCTGCGTCTCTGTCTCTGTCTCTGTATCTCTGCCTCTGTGTCTGTGTCTCTGCGTCTCTGTCTCTGTCTCTGTCTCTGTGTCTCTGTCTCTGAGTCTTTATCTCTATGTCCCAGTCTCTGTGTCACTGTCCCTATGTCTCCGTCACTGTGTCTCCGTCTCTGTGGCTCTGTCTCTGTGTCTCTGTCTCTGTGTCTGTGTGTATGTCTCTGTGTCTGTCCCTGTGTATGTGTCTCTGTGTCTGAGTCTCTGTCTCTGTGTCTCTGTCTCTGTCTCTGTCTCTGTTTCTCTTCCTCTGTGTCTCTGTCTCTGTGTCTCTGTGCTTGTGTCTCCGTCTCTGTGTCTCTCTCTCTCTGTGTCTCTGTCGACGTTATCTGTCTCTGTGTCTCTGTCCCTGTGTCTCTGTCTCTGTGTATCTGTCTCTGTGTCACTGTCTCTGAATCTCTGTGTCTGCGTCTCTGTCTCCGTCCCTGTTTCTCTGTCTCCGTGTCTGTGTCTCTGTGTCTCTGTCTCTGTGTCTCTGTCTCTGTGTCTCTGTCTCTGTGTCTCTGTCTCTGTGTCTCTGTCTCTCTCACTGTGTATCTGTCTCTGTGTCCCTGTCCCTGTGTCTCTGTCCCTATGTCTCTGTCTCTGTCTCCGTTTCTCTTTCTCGGCGTCTCATTCGCTGTGTCACTGTCTCTGTGTTTCCGTCTCTGTCTCCGTATCTCTGTCTCTGTGTCCTTGTCTCTGTGTCTCTGTCTTGTGTGTCCCCGTGTCTGCTTCTCTGTCCCTGTGTCTCCGTCTCCGTGTCTCGGTCTCTGTGTCTCGGTCTCTGTGTCTCGGTCTCTGTGTCTCGGTCTTTTCGTTTCTCTCTCTCTCTGTCTCTGCCTCTGAATCTCTGTCTCTGTGTCACCGTCCCTGTGTCTCTGTCTCGGTGTCTCTGTCTACATGTCTCTGTCTCTGTCTCTGTCTTTGTCCCTCAGTCGTTGTCCCTATGTCCCTGTCTCTGTGTCAGTCCCTGTGTCTCCGTCTCTATGTCTCTGTTTCTGTGTCTCTGTCTCTGTGTCCCTGTCTCTGTGTCTCCGTCTCTGTGTCTCTCTCTCTGTGTCTCTGGCGACGTTATCTGTCTCTGTGTCTCTGTCTCTGTGCCTCTGTCCATTTGTGTCCGTCCCTGTGTCTCTGTCTCTCTCTCTCTCTGTGTCCCTGTCTCCGTGTCTCTGCCTCCGTGTCTCTGTCTCTGTCTCTGTCTCCGTCCCTGTGTCTCTGTCTCTGTGTCTGTGCCTCTGTGTCTCCGTCTCTGTGCCTCTGTCTCTGCCTCCGTGTCTCTGTCTTTTTGTCTCTGTCTCTGTGTCTCTGTCTCTGTCTCTGTGTCTCTGTCTCTGTGTCTCTGTCTCTGAGTCTCCGTCCCTGTGTCTCTGTCTCGGTGTATCTGCCTACATGTCTCTGTCTCTGTCTCTGTCTTTGTCTCTGAGTCGTTGTCTCTATGTCCCTGTCTCTGTGTCTGCCCCTGTGTCTCCGACTCTATGTCACTGTTTCTGTGTCTCTGTCTCTGTGTCTCTGTCTCTGTGTCTCTGTCTCTGTATCTCTGTCTCTGTGTCTCTGTCTCTGTGTCTCTGTCTCTGTGTGTCTCTCTCTGCGTCTCTGTCTCTGTGTCTCTGTCTCTGTGTCTCTGTCTCTGTGTCTCTCGCTCTGTGTATTTGTCTCTGTGTCCCTGCCTCTGTGTCTCGGTCTCTATATCTCTGTCTCTGTGTCTCTGTCTCTGTGTCTCTGTCTCTGTGTCTCTGTCTCTGTGTCTCTGTCTCTGTGTCTCAGTACTCTGTGTCTCTGTCTCTGTGTCTCTGTCTCTGTGTCTCTGTCTCTGTGTCTCTCTCTCTGTGTCTCTGTCTCTGTATCTCTGTCTCTGTGTCTCTGTCTCTGTGTGTCTCTCTCTGCGTCTCTGTCTCTGTGTCTCTGTCTCTGTGTCTCTGTCTCTGTGTCTCTCGCACTGTGTATTTGTCTCTGAATATCTGTCTCTGTGTCCCTGCCTCTGTGTCTCGGTCTCTATATCTCTGTCTCTGTGTCTCTGTCTCTGTGTCTCTGTCTCTGTGTCTTTGTCTCTGTGTCTCAGTACTCTGTGTCTCTGTCTCTGTGTCTCTGTCTCTGTGTCTCTGTCTCTGTGTCTCTCTCTCTGTGTCTCTGTCTCTGTATCTCTGTCTCTGTGTTTCTGTCTCTGTGTCTCTGTCCCTGTGTCTCTGTCCCTGTGTCTCAGTCTCTGTGTCTCAGTCTCTGTGTCTCTGTCTCTGTGTCTCTGTCTCTGTATCTCTGTCTCTGTGTCTCTGTCTCTGTGTCTCTGTCTCTGTCTCTGTGTCTCTGTCTCTGTGTCTCTGTCTCTGTGTCTCTGTCTCTGTGTCTCTGTCTCTGTGTCTCTGTCTCTGTGTCTCTGTCTCTGTGTCTCTGTCTCTGTGTGTCTCTCTCTGCGTCTCTGTCTCTGTGTCTCTGTCTCTGTGTCTCTGTCTCTGTGTCTCTCGCTCTGTGTATTTGTCTCTGAATATCTGTCTCTGTGTCCCTGCCTCTGTGTCTCGGACTCTATATCTCTGTCTCTGTGTCTCTGTCTCTGTGTCTGTGTCTCTGTGTCTCTGTCTCTGTGTCTCTGTCTCTGTGTCTCTGTCTCTCTCACTGTGTATCTGTCTCTGTGTCCCTGTCCCTGTGTCTCTGTCCCTATGTCTCTGTCTCTGTCTCCGTTTCTCTTTCTCGGCGTCTCATTCGCTGTGTCACTGTCTCTGTGTTTCCGTCTCTGTCTCCGTATCTCTGTCTCTGTGTCCTTGTCTCTGTGTCTCTGTCTTGTGTGTCCCCGTGTCTGCTTCTCTGTCCCTGTGTCTCCGTCTCGGTGTATCGGTCTCTGTGTCTCGGTCTCTCTCACTGTGTCTCTGTCTCTGTGTCTCTGTCTCTGTGTATCTGTCTCTGTCTCTATATCTATGTCTCTGCGTCATTGTCTCTGTGTCTTTGTCTCTATATCTATGTCTCTGTGTCTCTCTCCCTGTGTCACGGTCTCCTTGTCTCGGTCTCTGTGTCTCCGTCTCTGTGTCTCTGTCTCTGTGTCTCTGTCTCTATGTCTCTGTCTCTGTCTCCGTTTCTCTTTCTCGGCGTCTCATACTCTGTGTCACTGTCTCTGTGTTTCCGTCTCTGTCTCCGTATCTCTGTCTCTGTGTCCTTGTCTCTGTGTCTCTGTCTTGTGTGTCCCCGTGTCTGCTTCTCTGTCCCTGTGTCTCCGTCTCCGTGTCTCGGTCTCTGTGTCTCGGTCTCTGTGTCTCGGTCTCTGTGTCTCGGTCTTTTCGTTTCTCTCTCTCTCTGTCTCTGCCTCTGAATCTCTGTCTCTGTGTCACCGTCCCTGTGTCTCTGTCTCGGTGTCTCTGTCTACATGTCTCTGTCTCTGTCTCTGTCTTTGTCCCTCAGTCGTTGTCCCTATGTCCCTGTCTCTGTGTCAGTCCCTGTGTCTCCGTCTCTATGTCTCTGTTTCTGTGTCTCTGTCTCTGTGTCCCTGTCTCTGTGTCTCCGTCTCTGTGTCTCTCTCTCTGTGTCTCTGGCGACGTTATCTGTCTCTGTGTCTCTGTCTCTGTGCCTCTGTCCATTTGTGTCCGTCCCTGTGTCTCTGTCTCTCTCTCTCTCTGTGTCCCTGTCTCCGTGTCTCTGCCTCCGTGTCTCTGTCTCTGTCTCTGTCTCCGTCCCTGTGTCTCTGTCTCTGTGTCTGTGCCTCTGTGTCTCCGTCTCTGTGCCTCTGTCTCTGCCTCCGTGTCTCTGTCTTTTTGTCTCTGTCTCTGTGTCTCTGTCTCTGTCTCTGTGTCTCTGTCTCTGTGTCTCTGTCTCTGAGTCTCCGTCCCTGTGTCTCTGTCTCGGTGTATCTGCCTACATGTCTCTGTCTCTGTCTCTGTCTTTGTCTCTGAGTCGTTGTCTCTATGTCCCTGTCTCTGTGTCTGCCCCTGTGTCTCCGACTCTATGTCACTGTTTCTGTGTCTCTGTCTCTGTGTCTCTGTCTCTGTGTCTCTGTCTCTGTATCTCTGTCTCTGTGTCTCTGTCTCTGTGTCTCTGTCTCTGTGTGTCTCTCTCTGCGTCTCTGTCTCTGTGTCTCTGTCTCTGTGTCTCTGTCTCTGTGTCTCTCGCTCTGTGTATTTGTCTCTGTGTCCCTGCCTCTGTGTCTCGGTCTCTATATCTCTGTCTCTGTGTCTCTGTCTCTGTGTCTCTGTCTCTGTGTCTCTGTCTCTGTGTCTCTGTCTCTGTGTCTCAGTACTCTGTGTCTCTGTCTCTGTGTCTCTGTCTCTGTGTCTCTGTCTCTGTGTCTCTCTCTCTGTGTCTCTGTCTCTGTATCTCTGTCTCTGTGTCTCTGTCTCTGTGTGTCTCTCTCTGCGTCTCTGTCTCTGTGTCTCTGTCTCTGTGTCTCTGTCTCTGTGTCTCTCGCACTGTGTATTTGTCTCTGAATATCTGTCTCTGTGTCCCTGCCTCTGTGTCTCGGTCTCTATATCTCTGTCTCTGTGTCTCTGTCTCTGTGTCTCTGTCTCTGTGTCTTTGTCTCTGTGTCTCAGTACTCTGTGTCTCTGTCTCTGTGTCTCTGTCTCTGTGTCTCTGTCTCTGTGTCTCTCTCTCTGTGTCTCTGTCTCTGTATCTCTGTCTCTGTGTTTCTGTCTCTGTGTCTCTGTCCCTGTGTCTCTGTCCCTGTGTCTCAGTCTCTGTGTCTCAGTCTCTGTGTCTCTGTCTCTGTGTCTCTGTCTCTGTGTCTCTGTCTCTGTGTCTCTGTCTCTGTGTCTCTGTCTCTGTCTCTGTGTCTCTGTCTCTGTGTCTCTGTCTCTGTGTCTCTGTCTCTGTGTCTCTGTCTCTGTGTCTCTGTCTCTGTGTCTCTGTCTCTGTGTCTCTGTCTCTGTGTCTCTGTCTCTGTGTGTCTCTCTCTGCGTCTCTGTCTCTGTGTCTCTGTCTCTGTGTCTCTGTCTCTGTGTCTCTCGCTCTGTGTATTTGTCTCTGAATATCTGTCTCTGTGTCCCTGCCTCTGTGTCTCGGACTCTATATCTCTGTCTCTGTGTCTCTGTCTCTGTGTCTGTGTCTCTGTGTCTCTGTCTCTGTGTCTCTGTCTCTGTGTCTCTGTCTCTCTCACTGTGTATCTGTCTCTGTGTCCCTGTCCCTGTGTCTCTGTCCCTATGTCTCTGTCTCTGTCTCCGTTTCTCTTTCTCGGCGTCTCATTCGCTGTGTCACTGTCTCTGTGTTTCCGTCTCTGTCTCCGTATCTCTGTCTCTGTGTCCTTGTCTCTGTGTCTCTGTCTTGTGTGTCCCCGTGTCTGCTTCTCTGTCCCTGTGTCTCCGTCTCGGTGTATCGGTCTCTGTGTCTCGGTCTCTCTCACTGTGTCTCTGTCTCTGTGTCTCTGTCTCTGTGTATCTGTCTCTGTCTCTATATCTATGTCTCTGCGTCATTGTCTCTGTGTCTTTGTCTCTATATCTATGTCTCTGTGTCTCTCTCCCTGTGTCACGGTCTCCTTGTCTCGGTCTCTGTGTCTCCGTCTCTGTGTCTCTGTCTCTGTGTCTCTGTCTCTATGTCTCTGTCTCTGTCTCCGTTTCTCTTTCTCGGCGTCTCATACTCTGTGTCACTGTCTCTGTGTTTCCGTCTCTGTCTCCGTATCTCTGTCTCTGTGTCCTTGTCTCTGTGTCTCTGTCTTGTGTGTCCCCGTGTCTGCTTCTCTGTCCCTGTGTCTCCGTCTCCGTGTCTCGGTCTCCGTGTCTCGGTCTCTGTGTCTCGGTCTCTGTGTCTCGGTCTTTTCGTTTCTCTCTCTCTCTGTCTCTGCCTCTGAATCTCTGTCTCTGTGTCTCCGTCCCTGTGTCTCTGTCTCGGTGTCTCTGTCGACATGTCTCTGTCTCTGTCTCTGTCTTTGTCTCTCAGTCGTTGTCTCTATGTCCCTGTCTCTGTGTCAGTCCCTGTGTCTCCGTCTCTATGTCTCTGTTTCTGTGTCTCTGTCTCTGTGTCCCTGTCTCTGTGTCTCCGTCTCTGTGTCTCTCTCTCTGTGTCTCTGGCGACGTTATCTGTCTCTGTGTCTCTGTCTCTGTGCCTCTGCCCATTTGTGTCCGTCCCTGTGTCTCTGTCTCTCTCTCTCTCTGTGTCCCTGTCTCCGTGTCTCTGCCTCCGTGTCTCTGCCTCTGTCTCTGTCTCCGTCCCTGTATCTCTGTCTCTGTGTCTGTGCCTCTGTGTCTCCGTCTCTGTGCCTCTGTCTCTGCCTCCGTGTCTCTGTCTTTTTGTCTCTGTCTCTGTGTCTCTGTCTCCGTCTCTGTGTCTCTGTCTCTGTGTCTCTGTCTCTGAGTCTCCGTCCCTGTGTCTCTGTCTCGGTGTATCTGCCTACATGTCTCTGTCTCTGTCTCTGTCTTTGTCTCTGAGTCGTTGTCTCTATGTCCCTGTCTCTGTGTCTGCCCCTGTGTCTCCGACTCTATGTCACTGTTTCTGTGTCTCTGTCTCTGTGTCTCTGTCTCTGTGTCTCTGTCTCTGTGTCTCTGTCTCTGTGTCTCTGTCTCTGTGTCTCTGTCTGTGTGTCTCTGTCTCTGTGTCTCTGTCTCTGTGTGTCTCTCTCTGCGTCTCTGTCTCTGTGTCTCTGTCTCTGTGTCTCTGTCTCTGTGTCTCTCGCTCTGTGTATTTGTCTCTGTGTCCCTGCCTCTGTGTCTCGGTCTCTATATCTCTGTCTCTGTGTCTCTGTCTCTGTGTCTCTGTCTCTGTGTCTCAGTACTCTGTGTCTCTGTCTCTGTGTCTCTGTCTCTGTGTCTCTGTCTCTGTGTCTCTCTCTCTGTGTCTCTGTCTCTGTATCTCTGTCTCTGTGTCTCTGTCTCTGTGTGTCTCTCTCTGCGTCTCTGTCTCTGTGTCTCTGTCTCTGTGTCTCTGTCTCTGTGTCTCTCGCTCTGTGTATTTGTCTCTGAATATCTGTCTCTGTGTCCCTGCCTCTGTGTCTCGGTCTCTATATCTCTGTCTCTGTGTCTCTGTCTCTGTGTCTCTGTCTCTGTGTCTCCGTCTCTATGTCTCTGTTTCTGTGTCTCTGTCTCTGTGTCCCTGTCTCTGTGTCTCCGTCTCTGTGTCTCTCTCTCTGTGTCTCTGGCGACGTTATCTGTCTCTGTGTCTCTGTCTCTGTGCCTCTGTCCATTTGTGTCCGTCCCTGTGTCTCTGTCTCTCTCTCTCTCTGTGTCCCTGTCTCCGTGTCTCTGCCTCCGTGTCTCTGTCTCTGTCTCTGTCTCCGTCCCTGTGTCTCTGTCTCTGTGTCTGTGCCTCTGTGTCTCCGTCTCTGTGCCTCTGTCTCTGCCTCCGTGTCTCTGTCTTTTTGTCTCTGTCTCTGTGTCTCTGTCTCCGTCTCTGTGTCTCTGTCTCTGTGTCTCTGTCTCTGAGTCTCCGTCCCTGTGTCTCTGTCTCGGTGTATCTGCCTACATGTCTCTGTCTCTGTCTCTGTCTTTGTCTCTGAGTCGTTGTCTCTATGTCCCTGTCTCTGTGTCTGCCCCTGTGTCTCCGACTCTATGTCACTGTTTCTGTGTCTCTGTCTCTGTGTCTCTGTCTCTGTGTCTCTGTCTCTGTGTCTCTGTCTCTGTGTCTCTGTCTCTGTGTCTCTGTCTCTGTGTGTCTCTCTCTGCGTCTCTGTCTCTGTGTCTCTGTCTCTGTGTCTCTGTCTCTGTGTCTCTCGCTCTGTGTATTTGTCTCTGAATATCTGTCTCTGTGTCCCTGCCTCTGTGTCTCGGTCTCTATATCTCTGTCTCTGTGTCTCTGTCTCTGTGTCTCTGTCTCTGTGTCTCTGTCTCTGTGTCTCTGTCTCTGTGTCTCAGTACTCTGTGTCTCTGTCTCTGTGTCTCTGTCTCTGTGTCTCTGTCTCTGTGTCTCTCTCTCTGTGTCTCTGTCTCTGTATCTCTGTCTCTGTGTCTCTGTCTCTGTGTGTCTCTCTCTGCGTCTCTGTCTCTGTGTCTCTGTCTCTGTGTCTCTGTCTCTGTGTCTCTCGCTCTGTGTATTTGTCTCTGAATATCTGTCTCTGTGTCCCTGCCTCTGTGTCTCGGTCTCCATATCTCTGTCTCTGTGTCTCTGTCTCTGTGTCTCTGTCTCTGTGTCTCTGTCTCTGTGTCTCTGTCTCTGTGTCTCTGTCTCTGTGTCTCTGTCTCTGTGTCTCTGTCTCTGTGTCTCAGTACTCTGTGTCTCTGTCTCTGTGTCTCTGTCTCTGTGTCTCTGTCTCTGTGTCTCTGTCTCTGTGTCTCTCTCTCTGTGTCTCTGTCTCTGTATCTCTGTCTCTGTGTCTCTGTCTCTGTGTCTCTGTCCCTGTGTCTCTGTCCCTGTGTCTCAGTCTCTGTGTCTCAGTCTCTGTGTCTCTGTCTCTGTGTCTCTGTCTCTGTGTCTCTGTCTATGTGTCTCTGTCTCTGTGTCTCTGTCTCTGTCTCTGTGTCTCTGTCTCTGTGTCTCTGTCTCTGTGTCTCTGTCTCTGTGTCTCTGTCTCTGTGTCTCTGTCTCTGTGTCTCTGTCCCTGTGTCTCTGCCTCTGAATCTCTGTATCTGTGTTCCTGTCTCTGTGTCTCTGTCCCTGTGTCTCCGTCTCTGTGTCTCTGTCTCTGTGTCTCTGTCTCTGTGTCTCTCGCTCTGTGTATTTGTCTCTGAATATCTGTCTCTGTGTCCCTGCCTCTGTGTCTCGGTCTCTATATCTCTGTCTCTGTGTCTCTGTCTCTGTGTCTCTGTCTCTGTGTCTCTGTCTCTGTGTCTCAGTACTCTGTGTCTCTGTCTCTGTGTCTCCGTCTCTGTGTCTCTGTCTCTCTCACTGTGTATCTGTCTCTGTGTCTCTGTCCCTGTGTCTCTGTCTCTGTGTATCTGGCTCTGTGTCCCTGTCTCTGTGTCTCTGCCTCCGTGTCTCTGCCTCGGTGTATCTGTCTCTGTGTCTCTGTCTCTGTGTCACTGTCTCTGAATCTCTGTGTCTGCGTCTCTGTCTCTGTCTCTGTCTCTGTATCTCTGCCTCTGTGTCTCTGTCTCTGCGTCTCTGTCTCTGTCTGTGTCTCTGTCTCTGTGTCTCTGTCTCTGAGTCTTTATCTCTATGTCCCAGTCTCTGTGTCTCTGTCCCTATGTCTCCGTCTCTGTGTCTCCGTCTCTGTGTCTGTGTGTATGTCTCTGTGTCTGTCCCTGTGTATGTGTCTCTTTCTCGGAGTCTCTGTCTCTGTGTCTCTGTCTCTGTCTCTGTCTATGTCTCTGTTTCTCTTCCTCTGTGTCTCTGTCTCTGTGTCTCTGTGCCTGTGTCTCCGTCTCTGTGTCTCCCTCTCTCTGTCTCTCTGTCGACGTTATCTGTCTCTGTGTCTCTATCCATGTGTGTTCGTCTCTGTGTCTCTGTCTCTCTCTCTCTCTGTGTCCCTGTCTCCGTGTCTCTGCCTCCGTGTCTCTGTCTCTGTGTCTCTGTCTCCGTCCCTGTGTCTCTGTCTCCGTGTCTGTGTCACTGTGTCTCCGTCTCTGTGCCTCTGTCTCTGTCTCTGAGTCTCTGTCTCTGTGTCTCTGTCTCTATGTTTCTGCCTGTGTGTCTATGCCTCTGTCTCTGTGTCTCTGTCTCTGTGTCTCTAGCTCAGTGTATTTGTCTCTGAATATCTGTCTCTGTGTCCCTGCCTCTGTGTCTCATTCTCTGTGTCACTGTCTCTGTGTTTCCGTCTCTGTCTCCGTATCTCTGTCTCTGTGTCCTTGTCTCTGTGTCTCTGTCTTGTGTGTCCCCGTGTCTGCTTCTCTGTCCCTGTGTCTCCGTCTCCGAGTCTCGGCCTCTGTGTGTCGGTCTCTGTGTCTCGGTCTCTTCGTTTCTCTCTCTCTCTGTCTCTGCCTCTGAATCTCTGTCTCTGTGTCTCTGTCACAGTGTCTCGGTCTCTGTCCCTCGGTGTCTATGGCTCTGTCTCCGTGTCTCTGCCTCCGCGTCTCTGTCTCTTCGTCTCTGCCTCTGCCTCTCTGCCTCCGTCTCTGTGTCTCTGTCTCTGTGCCTCTGTCTCTGTCTCTCTGTCTCTGTGTCTCCGTCCCTGTATGTCTGTCTCTGTCTCTGTGTCTCTGTCTCTGTCTCTGTGTCTCTGTCTCTGATTCTCGGTCTCTATGTCCCTGTCTCTGAGTCTCTGCCTCTGTGTCCCTGTCTCTGCGTCTCTGTCCCTGTGTCTCCGTCTCTGTGTCTCGGTCTCTGTGTCTCGGTCTCTGTGTCTCTGTCTCTGTGTCTCTCTCTCTATGTCTCTATCTCTGAATCTCTGTCTCTGTCCCAGGTTCTCCGTTTCTGTGGCTCTGTTTCCGTGTCTCCGTCCCTGTGTCTCCGTCTCTGTGTCACTGTCTCTATGTCTCTGTCTCTGTGTCTCTGTGTCTGTGTCTCTGTCGCCATCTCTGTGCTTCTGTTTCTATGTCTCTGTCTCTGTATCTCTGCCTCTGTGTCTCTGTCTCTGTGTCTCTGTCTCTGTCTCTGTCTCTGTCTCTGTCTCTGTCTCTGTCTCTGTCTCTGTCTCTGTCTCTGTGTCTCTGTCTCTGTGTCACTGTCTCTGAATCTCTGTGTCTGCGTCTCTGTCTCTGTCTCTGTATCTCTGCCTCTGTGTCTCTGTCTCTGCGTCCCTGTCTCTGCCTCTGTCTCTGTCTCTGTGTCTCTGTCTCTGAGTCTTTATCTCTATGTCCCAGTTTCTGTGTCTCTGTCCCTATGTCTCCGTCTCTGTGTCTCCGTCTCTGTGGCTCTGTCTCTGTGTCTCTGTCTCTGTGTCTGTCCCTGTGTATGTGTCTCTGTCTCTGAGTCTCTGTCTCTGTGTCTCTGTCTCTGTCTCTGTCTCTGTCTCTGTTTCTCTTCCTGTGTGTCTCTGTCTCTGTGTCTCTCTGCCTGTGTCTCCGTCTCTGTGTCTCTCTCTCTCTGTGTCTCTGTCGACGTTATCTGTCTCTGTGTCTCTGTCCATGTGTGTCCGTCTCTGTGTCTCTGTCTCTCTCTCTCTCTGTGTCCCTGTCTCCGTGTCTCAGTCTCTGTGTCTCTGTCTCCGTCCCTGTGTCTCTGTCTCCGTGTCTGTGTCTCTGTATCTCCGTCTCTGTGCCTCTGTCTCTGTCTCTGAGTCTCTGTCTCTGTGTCTCTGTCTCTATGTCTCTGCCTCTGTGTCTATGCCTCTGTCTCTGTGTCTCTTTCTCTGTGTCTCTCGCTCTGTGTATTTGTCTCTGAATATCTGTCTCTGTGTCCCTGCCTCTGTGTCTCTGGCTCTGTGTCTCTGTCTCTGTGTCTCTGTCTCTGTGTCTCTGTCTCTAGGACTCTGTCTCTCTGTCTCTGTGTCTCTGTCTTTGTGTCTCCGTCTCTGTGTCTCTGTCTCTCTCACTGTGTATCTGTCTCTGTGTCTCTGTCCCTGTGTCTCTGTCTCTGTGTATCTGGCTCTGTGTCCCTGTCTCTGTGTCTCTGTCTCCGTGTCTCTGCCTCGGTGTCTCTGTCTCTGTGTCACTGTCTCTGAATCTCTGTGTCTGCGTCTCTGTCTCTGTCTCTGTGTCTCTGCCTCTGTGTCTCTGTCTCTGAGTATCTCTCCCTGTGTCACGGTCTGTGTGTCTCGGTCTCTGTGCCTCCGTCTTTGTGTCTCTGTCTCTATGTCTCTGTCTCTGTGTCTCGGTCTCCGTGTTTCTGTCTCGGTGTCTCTGTCCCTATGTCTCCGTCTCTGTGTCACTGTCTCTATTTCCCTGCCACTGTGTTTCTGTCCGTGCGACTCTGTCCCTGTGTCTCCGTCTCTGTGTCGCTGTCCCTCTCACTGTGTCTCTGTCTCTGTGTCTCAGTCTCTGTGTATCTGTCTCTGTCTCTATATCTCTGTCTCTGCGTCAATGTCTCTGTGTCTTTGTCTCTATCTCTATGTCTCTGTGTCTCTATCCCTGTGTCACGGTCTCCGTGTCTCGGTCTCTGTGTCTCCGTCTCTGTGTCTCTGTCTCTGTGTCTTGGTCTCTATGTCTCTGTCTCTGTGTCTCTGTCTCCATGTTTCTGTCTCGGTGTCTCTGTCCCCGTGTCTACGTCTCTGTGTCACTGTCTCTATGTCTCTGCCTCCGTGTCTCTGTCCCCGTCTCTGTGTCTCTGTCTCTGTTTGTCCGTCTCTGCGTCTCTATCTCTGTGTCGCTGTCTCTGTCTCTGTCTCTGTGTCTCTGTCTCTGTGTTTCTGTCTCTGTGTCTCTGTCTCTGTGTCTATGTCCCTGTGCCTCCGTCTCTGTGTCTCTGTCTCTCTCACTGTGTCTCTGTCTCTGTGTCTCTGTCCCTGTGTCTCTGTCTCTGTGTATCTGGTTCTGTGTCTCGGTCTCTGTGTCTCGGTCTCTGTGTCTCGGTCTTTTCGTTTCCCTCTCTCTCTGTCTCTGCCTCTGAATCTCTGTCTCTGTGTCTCTGTCACAGTGTTTCGGTCTCTGTGTCTCGGTGTCTATGGCTCTGTCTCCGTGTCTCTGCCTCCGCGTCTCTGTCTCTTTGTCTCTGCCTCTGTCTCTCTGCATCCGTCTCTGTGTCTCTGTCTCTATGCCTCTGTCTCTGTCTCTCTGTCTCTGTGTCTCCGTCCCTGTATCTCTGTCTCTGTCTCTGTGTCTCTGTCTCTGTCTCTGTCTCTATGTCCCTGTCTCTGAGTCTCTGCCTCTGTGTCCCTGTCTCTGCGTCTCTGTCCCTGTGTCTCCGTCTCCGTGTATCGGTCTATGTGTCTCTGTCTCTGTGTCTCTGTCTCTGTGTCTCTGCCTCCGTGTCTCTGTCTCTGTGTCTCTGTGTCTCTGTCTATGTGTTTCTGTCTCTGTGGCTGTGCCTCTGTGTCTCTGTCTCTGAGTCTCTGTCTCTGTGTCTCTGTCTCTGTGTCTCTGTCTCTGTCTCTGTCTCTGTTTCTCTTCCTCTGTGTCTCTGTCTCTGTGTCTCTGTGCCTGTGTGTCCGTATCTGTGTCTCTCTCTCTCTGTGTCTCTGTCGACGTTATCTGTCTCTGTGTCTCTGTCCATGTGTGTCCGTCTCTGTGTCTCTGTCTCTCTCTCTCTCTGTGTCCCTGTCTCTGTGTCTCTGCCTCCGTGTCTCTGTCTCTGTGTCTCTGTATCCGTCCCTGTGTCTCTGTCTCCGTGACTGTGTCTCTGTGTCTCCGTCTCTGTGCCTCTGTCTCTGTCTCTGAGTCTCTGTCTCTGTGTCTCTGTCTCTATGTCTCTGCCTCTGTGTCTATGCCTCTGTCTCTGTGTCTCTGTCTCTGTGTCTCTCGCTCTGTGTATTTGTCTCTGAATATCTGTCTCTGTGTCCCTGCCTCGGTGTCTCGGTCTCTATATCTCAGTCTCTGTGTCTCTGTCTCCGTGTTTCTGTCTCGGTGTCTCTGTCCCTATGTCTCCGTCTCTGTGTCACTGTCGCTGTCTCCGTCTCTGTGTCTCTGTCTCTGTGTCTCTGTCTCTGTCTCTATCTATGTCTCTGTTTCTCTTCCTCTGTGTCTCTGTCTCTGTGTCTCTGTGCCTGTGTCTCCGTCTCTGTGTCTCCCTCTCTCTGTCTCTCTGTCGACGTTATCTGTCTCTGTGTCTCTATCCATGTGTGTCCGTCTCTGTGTCTCTGTCTCTCTCTCTCTCTGTGTCCCTGTCTCCGTGTCTCTGCCTCCGTGTCTCTGTCTCTGTGTCTCTGTCTCCGTCCCTGTGTCTCTGTCTCCGTGTCTGTGTCACTGTGTCTCCGTCTCTGTGCCTCTGTCTCTGTCTCTGAATCTCTGTCTCTGTGTCTCTGTCTCTATGTTTCTGCCTCTGTGTCTATGCCTCTGTCTCTGTGTCTCTGTCTCTGTGTCTCTAGCTCAGTGTATTTGTCTCTGAATATCTGTCTCTGTGTCCCTGCCTCTGTGTCTCATTCTCTGTGTCACTGTCTCTGTGTTTCCGTCTCTGTCTCCGTATCTCTGTCTCTGTGTCCTTGTCTCTGTGTCTCTGTCTTGTGTGTCCCCGTGTCTGCTTCTCTGTCCCTGTGTCTCCGTCTCCGAGTCTCGGCCTCTGTGTGTCGGTCTCTGTGTCTCGGTCTCTTCGTTTCTCTCTCTCTCTGTCTCTGCCTCTGAATCTCTGTCTCTGTGTCTCTGTCACAGTGTCTCGGTCTCTGTCCCTCGGTGTCTATGGCTCTGTCTCCGTGTCTCTGCCTCCGCGTCTCTGTCTCTTCGTCTCTGCCTCTGCCTCTCTGCCTCCGTCTCTGTGTCTCTTCCTCTGTGTCTCTGTCTCTGTGTCTCTGTGCCTGTGTGTCCGTCTCTGTGTCTCTCTCTCTCTGTGTCTCTGTCGACGTTATCTGTCTCTGTGTCTCTGTCCATGTGTGTCCGTCTCTGTGTCTCTGTCTCTCTCTCTCTCTGTGTCCCTGTCTCTGTGTCTCTGCCTCCGTGTCTCTGTCTCTGTGTCTCTGTATCCGTTTCTCTTTCTCGGCGTCTCATTCGCTGTGTCACTGTCTCTGTGTTTCCGTCTCTGTCTCCGTATCTCTGTCTCTGTGTCCTTGTCTCTGTGTCTCTGTCTTGTGTGTCCCCGTGTCTGCTTCTCTGTCCCTGTGTCTCCGTCTCGGTGTATCGGTCTCTGTGTCTCGGTCTCTCTCACTGTGTCTCTGTCTCTGTGTCTCTGTCTCTGTGTATCTGTCTCTGTCTCTATATCTCTGTCTCTGCGTCATTGTCTCTGTGTCTTTGTCTCTATATCTATGTCTCTGTGTCTCTCTCCCTGTGTCACGGTCTCCTTGTCTCGGTCTCTGTGTCTCCGTCTCTGTGTCTCTGTCTCTGTGTCTCTGTCTCTATGTCTCTGTCTCTGTCTCCGTTTCTCTTTCTCGGCGTCTCATACTCTGTGTCACTGTCTCTGTGTTTCCGTCTCTGTCTCCGTATCTCTGTCTCTGTGTCCTTGTCTCTGTGTCTCTGTCTTGTGTGTCCCCGTGTCTGCTTCTCTGTCCCTGTGTCTCCGTCTCCGTGTCTCGGTCTCCGTGTCTCGGTCTCTGTGTCTCGGTCTCTGTGTCTCGGTCTTTTCGTTTCTCTCTCTCTCTGTCTCTGCCTCTGAATCTCTGTCTCTGTGTCTCCGTCCCTGTGTCTCTGTCTCGGTGTCTCTGTCTACATGTCTCTGTCTCTGTCTCTGTCTTTGTCTCTCAGTCGTTGTCTCTATGTCCCTGTCTCTGTGTCAGTCCCTGTGTCTCCGTCTCTATGTCTCTGTCTCTGTGTCTCTGTCTCTGTGTCCCTGTCTCTGTGTCTCCGTCTCTGTGTCTCTCTCTCTGTGTCTCTGGCGACGTTATTTGTCTCTGTGTCTCTATCTCTGTGCCTCTGTCCATTTGTGTCCGTCCCTGTGTCTCTGTCTCTCTCTCTCTCTGTGTCCCTGTCTCCGTGTCTCTGCCTCCGTGTCTCTGTCTCTGTCTCTGTCTCCGTCCCTGTGTCTCTGTCTCTGTGTCTGTGCCTCTGTGTCTCCGTCTCTGTGCCTCTGTCTCTGCCTCCGTGTCTCTGTCTTTTTGTCTCTGTCTCTGTGTCTCTGTCTCCGTCTCTGTGTCTCTGTCTCTGTGTCTCTGTCTCTGAGTCTCCGTCCCTGTGTCTCTGTCTCGATGTATCTGCCTACATGTCTCTGTCCCTGTCTCTGTCTTTGTCTCTGAGTCGTTGTCTCTATGTCCCTGTCTCTGTGTCTGCCCCTGTGTCCCCGACTCTATGTCACTGTTTCTGTGTCTCTGTCTCTGTGTCTCTGTCTCTGTGTCTCTGTCTCTGTGTCTCTGTCTCTGTGTCTCTGTCTCTGTGTCTCTGTCTCTGTGTCTCTGTCTCTGTGTATCTGGCTCTGTGTCCCTGTCTCTGTGTCTCTAGCTCAGTGTATTTGTCTCTGAATATCTGTCTCTGTGTCCCTGCCTCTGTGTCTCATTCTCTGTGTCACTGTCTCTGTGTTTCCGTCTCTGTCTCCGTATCTCTGTCTCTGTGTCCTTGTCTCTGTGTCTCTGTCTTGTGTGTCCCCGTGTCTGCTTCTCTGTCCCTGTGTCTCCGTCTCCGAGTCTCGGCCTCTGTGTGTCGGTCTCTGTGTCTCGGTCTCTTCGTTTCTCTCTCTCTCTGTCTCTGCCTCTGAATCTCTGTCTCTGTGTCTCTGTCACAGTGTCTCGGTCTCTGTCCCTCGGTGTCTATGGCTCTGTCTCCGTGTCTCTGCCTCCGCGTCTCTGTCTCTTCGTCTCTGCCTCTGCCTCTCTGCCTCCGTCTCTGTGTCTCTTCCTCTGTGTCTCTGTCTCTGTGTCTCTGTGCCTGTGTGTCCGTCTCTGTGTCTCTCTCTCTCTGTGTCTCTGTCGACGTTATCTGTCTCTGTGTCTCTGTCCATGTGTGTCCGTCTCTGTGTCTCTGTCTCTCTCTCTCTCTGTGTCCCTGTCTCTGTGTCTCTGCCTCCGTGTCTCTGTCTCTGTGTCTCTGTATCCGTTTCTCTTTCTCGGCGTCTCATTCGCTGTGTCACTGTCTCTGTGTTTCCGTCTCTGTCTCCGTATCTCTGTCTCTGTGTCCTTGTCTCTGTGTCTCTGTCTTGTGTGTCCCCGTGTCTGCTTCTCTGTCCCTGTGTCTCCGTCTCGGTGTATCGGTCTCTGTGTCTCGGTCTCTCTCACTGTGTCTCTGTCTCTGTGTCTCTGTCTCTGTGTATCTGTCTCTGTCTCTATATCTCTGTCTCTGCGTCATTGTCTCTGTGTCTTTGTCTCTATATCTATGTCTCTGTGTCTCTCTCCCTGTGTCACGGTCTCCTTGTCTCGGTCTCTGTGTCTCCGTCTCTGTGTCTCTGTCTCTGTGTCTCTGTCTCTATGTCTCTGTCTCTGTCTCCGTTTCTCTTTCTCGGCGTCTCATACTCTGTGTCACTGTCTCTGTGTTTCCGTCTCTGTCTCCGTATCTCTGTCTCTGTGTCCTTGTCTCTGTGTCTCTGTCTTGTGTGTCCCCGTGTCTGCTTCTCTGTCCCTGTGTCTCCGTCTCCGTGTCTCGGTCTCCGTGTCTCGGTCTCTGTGTCTCGGTCTCTGTGTCTCGGTCTTTTCGTTTCTCTCTCTCTCTGTCTCTGCCTCTGAATCTCTGTCTCTGTGTCTCCGTCCCTGTGTCTCTGTCTCGGTGTCTCTGTCTACATGTCTCTGTCTCTGTCTCTGTCTTTGTCTCTCAGTCGTTGTCTCTATGTCCCTGTCTCTGTGTCAGTCCCTGTGTCTCCGTCTCTATGTCTCTGTCTCTGTGTCTCTGTCTCTGTGTCCCTGTCTCTGTGTCTCCGTCTCTGTGTCTCTCTCTCTGTGTCTCTGGCGACGTTATTTGTCTCTGTGTCTCTATCTCTGTGCCTCTGTCCATTTGTGTCCGTCCCTGTGTCTCTGTCTCTCTCTCTCTCTGTGTCCCTGTCTCCGTGTCTCTGCCTCCGTGTCTCTGTCTCTGTCTCTGTCTCCGTCCCTGTGTCTCTGTCTCTGTGTCTGTGCCTCTGTGTCTCCGTCTCTGTGCCTCTGTCTCTGCCTCCGTGTCTCTGTCTTTTTGTCTCTGTCTCTGTGTCTCTGTCTCCGTCTCTGTGTCTCTGTCTCTGTGTCTCTGTCTCTGAGTCTCCGTCCCTGTGTCTCTGTCTCGATGTATCTGCCTACATGTCTCTGTCCCTGTCTCTGTCTTTGTCTCTGAGTCGTTGTCTCTATGTCCCTGTCTCTGTGTCTGCCCCTGTGTCCCCGACTCTATGTCACTGTTTCTGTGTCTCTGTCTCTGTGTCTCTGTCTCTGTGTCTCTGTCTCTGTGTCTCTGTCTCTGTGTCTCTGTCTCTGTGTCTCTGTCTCTGTGTATCTGGCTCTGTGTCCCTGTCTCTGTGTCTCTAGCTCAGTGTATTTGTCTCTGAATATCTGTCTCTGTGTCCCTGCCTCTGTGTCTCATTCTCTGTGTCACTGTCTCTGTGTTTCCGTCTCTGTGTCCGTATCTCTGTCTCTGTGTCCTTGTCTCTGTGTCTCTGTCTTGTGTGTCCCCGTGTCTGCTTCTCTGTCCCTGTGTCTCCGTCTCCGAGTCTCGGCCTCTGTGTGTCGGTCTCTGTGTCTCGGTCTCTTCGTTTCTCTCTCTCTCTGTCTCTGCCTCTGAATCTCTGTCTCTGTGTCTCTGTCACAGTGTCTCGGTCTCTGTCCCTCGGTGTCTATGGCTCTGTCTCCGTGTCTCTGCCTCCGCGTCTCTGTCTCTTCGTCTCTGCCTCTGCCTCTCTGCCTCCGTCTCTGTGTCTCTTCCTCTGTGTCTCTGTCTCTGTGTCTCTGTGCCTGTGTGTCCGTCTCTGTGTCTCTCTCTCTCTGTGTCTCTGTCGACGTTATCTGTCTCTGTGTCTCTGTCCATGTGTGTCCGTCTCTGTGTCTCTGTCTCTCTCTCTCTCTGTGTCCCTGTCTCTGTGTCTCTGCCTCCGTGTCTCTGTCTCTGTGTCTCTGTATCCGTCCCTGTGTCTCTGTCTCCGTGACTGTGTCTCTGTGTCTCCGTCTCTGTGCCTCTGTCTCTGTCTGTGAGTGTCTGTCTCTGTGTCTCCGTCCCTGTGTCTCCGTCTCTGTGTCACTGTCTCTATGTCTCTGTCTCTGTGTCTCTGTGTCTGTGTCTCTGTCACCATCTCTGTGCTTCTGTTTCTATGTCTCTGTCTCTGTATCTCTGCCTCTATGTCTCTGTCTCTGTGTCTCTGTGCTTGTGTCTCCGTCTCTGTGTCTCTCTCTCTCTGTGTCTCTATCGACGTTATCTGTCTCTGTGTCTCTGTCCCTGTGTCTCTGTCTCTGTGTATCTGGCTCTGTGTCACTGTCTCTGTGTCTCTGTCTCCGTGTCTCTGCCTCGGTGTATCTGTCTCTGTGTCTCTGTTTCTGTGTCACTGTCTCTGAATCTCTGTGTCTGCGTCTCTGTCTCCGTCCCTGTTTCTCTGTCTCCGTGTCTGTGTCTCTGTGTCTCTGTCTCTGTGTCTCTGTCTCTGTGTCTCTGTCTCTGTGTCTCTGTCTCTCTCACTGTGTATCTGTCTCTGTGTCCCTGTCCCTGTGTCTCTGTCCCTATGTCTCTGTCTCTGTCTCCGTTTCTCTTTCTCGGCGTCTCATTCGCTGTGTCACTGTCTCTGTGTTTCCGTCTCTGTCTCCGTATCTCTGTCTCTGTGTCCTTGTCTCTGTGTCTCTGTCTTGTGTGTCCCCGTGTCTGCTTCTCTGTCCCTGTGTCTCCGTCTCGGTGTATCGGTCTCTGTGTCTCGGTCTCTCTCACTGTGTCTCTGTCTCTGTGTCTCTGTCTCTGTGTATCTGTCTCTGTCTCTATATCTCTGTCTCTGCGTCATTGTCTCTGTGTCTTTGTCTCTATATCTATGTCTCTGTGTCTCTCTCCCTGTGTCACGGTCTCCTTGTCTCGGTCTCTGTGTCTCCGTCTCTGTGTCTCTGTCTCTGTGTCTCTGTCTCTATGTCTCTGTCTCTGTCTCCGTTTCTCTTTCTCGGCGTCTCATACTCTGTGTCACTGTCTCTGTGTTTCCGTCTCTGTCTCCGTATCTCTGTCTCTGTGTCCTTGTCTCTGTGTCTCTGTCTTGTGTGTCCCCGTGTCTGCTTCTCTGTCCCTGTGTCTCCGTCTCCGTGTCTCGGTCTCTGTGTCTCGGTCTCTGTGTCTCGGTCTTTTCGTTTCTCTCTCTCTCTGTCTCTGCCTCTGAATCTCTGTCTCTGTGTCTCCGTCCCTGTGTCTCTGTCTCGGTGTCTCTGTCTACATGTCTCTGTCTCTGTCTCTGTCTTTGTCTCTCAGTCGTTGTCTCTATGTCCCTGTCTCTGTGTCAGTCCCTGTGTCTCCGTCTCTATGTCTCTGTTTCTGTGTCTCTGTCTCTGTGTCCCTGTCTCTGTGTCTCCGTCTCTGTGTCTCTCTCTCTGTGTCTCTGGCGACGTTATTTGTCTCTGTGTCTCTGTCTCTGTGCCTCTGTCCATTTGTGTCCGTCCCTGTGTCTCTGTCTCTCTCTCTCTCTGTGTCCCTGTCTCCGTGTCTCTGCCTCCGTGTCTCTGTCTCTGTCTCTGTCTCCGTCCCTGTGTCTCTGTCTCTGTGTCTGTGCCTCTGTGTCTCCGTCTCTGTGCCTCTGTCTCTGCCTCCGTGTCTCTGTCTTTTTGTCTCTGTCTCTGTGTCTCTGTCTCCGTCTCTGTGTCTCTGTCTCTGTGTCTCTGTCTCTGAGTCTCCGTCCCTGTGTCTCTGTCTCGGTGTATCTGCCTACATGTCTCTGTCCCTGTCTCTGTCTTTGTCTCTGAGTCGTTGTCTCTATGTCCCTGTCTCTGTGTCTGCCCCTGTGTCTCCGACTCTATGTCACTGTTTCTGTGTCTCTGTCTCTGTGTCTCTGTCTCTGTGTCTCTGTCTCTGTGTCTCTGTCTCTGTGTCTCTGTCTCTGTGTCTCTGTCTCTGTGTGTCTCTCTCTGCGTCTCTGTCTCTGTGTCTCTGTCTCTCTGTCTCTCGCTCTGTGTATTTGTCTCTGAATATCTGTCTCTGTGTCCCTGCCTCTGTGTCTCGGTCTCTATATCTCTGTCTCTGTGTCTCTGTCTCTGTGTCTCTGTCTCTGTGTCTCTGTCTCTGTGTCTCAGTACTCTGTGTCTCTGTCTCTGTGTCTCTGTCTCTGTGTCTCTCTCTCTGTGTCTCTGTCTCTGTATCTCTGTCTCTGTGTCTCTGTCTCTGTGTCTCTGTCCCTGTGTCTCTGTCCCTGTGTCTCAGTCTCTGTGTCTCAGTCTCTGTGTCTCTGTCTCTGTGTCTCTGTCTCTGTGTCTCTGTCTCTGTGTCTCTGTCTCTGTGTCTCTGTCTCTGTGTCTCTGTCTCTGTCTCTGTGTCTCTGTCTCTGTGTCTCTGTCTCTGTGTCTCTGTCTCTGTGTCTCTGTCTCTGTGTCTCTGTCTCTGTGTCTCTGTCTCTGTGTCTCTGTCTCCGTGTCTCTGCCTCGGTGTATCTGTCTCTGTGTCTCTGTCTCTGTGTCACTGTCTCTGAATCTCTGTGTCTGCGTCTCTGTCTCTGTCTCTGTATCTCTGCCTCTGTGTCTCTGTCTCTGCGTCCCTGTCCCTGTCTCTGTCTCTGTCTCTGTGTCTCTGTCTCTGAGTCTTTATCTCTATGTCCCAGTTTCTGTGTCTCTGTCCCTATGTCTCCGTCTCTGTGTCTCCGTCTCTGTGGCTCTGTCTCTGTGTCTCTGTCTCTGTGTCTGTCCCTGTGTATGTGTCTCTGTCTCTGAGTCTCTGTCTCTGTGTCTCTGTCTCTGTCTCTGTCTCTGTCTCTGTTTCTCTTCCTGTGTGTCTCTGTCTCTGTGTCTGTGTGCCTGTGTCTCCGTCTCTATGTCTCTCTCTCTCTGTGTCTCTGTCGACGTTATCTGTCTCTGTGTCTCTGTCCATGTGTGTCCGTCTCTGTGTCTCTGTCTCTCTCTCTCTCTGTGTCCCTGTCTCCGTGTCTCAGTCTCTGTGTCTCTGTCTCCGTCCCTGTGTCTCTGTCTCCGTGTCTGTGTCTCTGTATCTCCGTCTCTGTGCCTCTGTCTCTGTCTCTGAGTCTCTGTCTCTGTGTCTCTGTCTCTATGTCTCTGCCTCTGTGTCTATGCCTCTGTCTCTGTGTCTCTTTCTCTGTGTCTCTCGCTCTGTGTATTTGTCTCTGAATATCTGTCTCTGTGTCCCTGCCTCTGTGTCTCTGGCTCTGTGTCTCTGTCTCTGTGTCTCTGTCTCTGTGTCTCTGTCTCTGTGTCTCTGTCTCTGTGTCTCTGTCTCTAAGACTCTGTCTCTCTGTCTCTGTGTCTCTGTCTTTGTGTCTCCGTCTCTGTGTATCTGTCTCTCTCACTGTGTATCTGTCTCTGTGTCTCTGTCCCTGTGTCTCTGTCCCTGTGTCTCCGTCTCTGTGTCGCTGTCTCTCTCACTGTGTCTCTGTCTCTGTGTCTCAGTCTCTGTGTATCTGTCTCTGTCTCTATATCTCTGTCTCTGCGTCAATGTCTCTGTGTCTTTGTCTCTATCTCTATGTCTCTGTGTCTCTATCCCTGTGTCACGGTCTCCGTGTCTCGGTCTCTGTGTCTCCGTCTCTGTGTCTCTGTCTCTGTGTCTCGGTCTCTATGTCTCTGTCTCTGTGTCTCTGTCTCCATGTTTCTGTCTCGGTGTCTCTGTCCCCGTGTCTACGTCTCTGTGTCACTGTCTCTATGTCTCTGCCTCCGTGTCTCTGTCCCCGTCTCTGTGTCTCTGTCTCTGTTTGTCCGTCTCTGCGTCTCTATCTCTGTGTCGCTGTCTCTGTCTCTGTCTCTGTGTCTCTGTCTCTGTGTTTCTGTCTCTGTGTCTCTGTCTCTGTGTCTATGTCCCTGTGTCTCCGTCTCTGTGTCTCTGTCTCTCTCACTGTGTCTCTGTCTCTGTGTCTCTGTCCCTTTGTCTCTGTCTCTGTGTATCTGGTTCTGTGTCTCGGTCTCTGTGTCTCGGTCTCTGTGTCTCGGTCTTTTCGTTTCTCTCTCTCTCTGTCTCTGCCTCTGAATCTCTGTCTCTGTGTCTCTGTCACAGTGTCTCGGTCTCTGTCCCTCGGTGTCTATGGCTCTGTCTCCGTGTCTCTGCCTCCGCGTCTCTGTCTCTTTGTCTCTGCCTCTGTCTCTCTGCCTCCGTCTCTGTGTCTCTGTCTCTCTCACTGTGTCTCTGTCTCTGTGTCTCTGTCCCTGTGTCTCTGTCTCTGTGTATCTGGTTCTGTGTCTCGGTATCTGTGTCTCGGTCTTTTCGTTTCTCTCTCTCTCTGTCTCTGCCCCTGAATCTCTGTCTCTGTGTCTCTGTCACAGTGTCTCGGTCTCTGTCCCTCGGTGTCTATGGCTCTGTCTCCGTGTCTCTGCCTCCGCGTCTCTGTCCCTTCGTCTCTGCCTCTGCCTCTCTGCCTCCGTCTCTGTGTCTCTGTCTCTGTGCCTCTGTCTCTGTCTCTCTGTCTCTGTGTCTCCGTCCCTGTATGTCTGTCTCTGTCTCCCTGTCTCTGTCTCTGTCTCTGTGTCTCTGTCTCTGATTCTCGGTCTCTATGTCCCTGTCTCTGAGTCTCTGCCTCTGTGTCCCTGTCTCTGCGTCTCTGTCCCTGTGTCTCCGTCTCTGTGTCTCGGTCTCTGTGTCTCTGTCTCTGTGTCTCTCTCTCTATGTCTCTATCTCTGAATCTCTGTCTCTGTCCCAGGTTCTCCGTTTCTGTGGCTCTGTCTCCGTGTCTCCGTCCCTGTGTCTCCGTCTCTGTGTCACTGTCTCTATGTCTCTGTCTCTGTGTCTCTGTGTCTGTGTCTCTGTCACCATCTCTGTGCTTCTGTTTCTATGTCTCTGTCTCTGTATCTCTGCCTCTGTGTCTCTGTCTCTGTGTCTCTGTCTCTGTCTCTGTCTCTGTCTCTGTCTCTGTCTCTGTCTCTGTCTCTGTCTCTGTCTCTGTCTCTGTCTCTGTCTCTGTCTCTGTCTCTGTCTCTGTCTCTGTCTCTGTGTCTATGTCTCTGTGTCACTGTCTCTGAATCTCTGTGTCTGCGTCTCTGTCTCTGTCTCTGTATCTCTGCCTCTGTGTCTGTGTCTCTGCGTCTCTGTCTCTGTCTCTGTCTCTGTGTCTCTGTCTCTGAGTCTTTATCTCTATGTCCCAGTCTCTGTGTCTCTGTCCCTATGTCTCCGTCACTGTGTCTCCGTCTCTGTGGCTCTGTCTCTGTGTCTCTGTCTCTGTGTCTGTCCCTGTGTATGTGTCTCTGTCTCTGAGTCTCTGTGTCTGTGTCTCTGTCTCTGTCTCTGTCTCTGTCTCTGTTTCTCTTCCTGTGTGTCTCTGTCTCTGTGTCTCTGTGCCTGTGTCTCCGTCTCTGTGTCTCTCTCTCTCTGTGTCTCTGTCGACGTTATCTGTCTCTGTGTCTCTGTCCATGTGTGTCCGTCTCTGTGTCTCTGTCTCTCTCTCTCTCTGTGTCCCTGTCTCCGTGTCTCAGTCTCTGTGTCTCTGTCTCCGTCCCTGTGTCCCTCTCTCCGTGTCTGTGTCTCTGTATCTCCGTCTCTGTGCCTCTGTCTCTGTCTCTGAGTCTCTGTCTCTGTGTCTCTGTCTCTATGTCTCTGCCTCTGTGTCTATGCCTCTGTCTCTGTGTCTCTTTCTCTGTGTCTCTCGCTCTGTGTATTTGTCTCTGAATATCTGTCTCTGTGTCCCTGCCTCTGTGTCTCTGGCTCTGTGTCTCTGTCTCTGTGTCTCTGTCTCTGTGTCTCTGTCTCTAAGACTCTGTCTCTCTGTCTCTGTGTCTCTGCCTCGGTGTCTCTGTCTCTGTGTCACTGTCTCTGAATCTCTGTGTCTGCGTCTCTGTCTCTGTCTCTGTGTCTCTGCCTCTGTGTCTCTGTCTCTGCGTCCCTGTCTCTGTGTCTCTGTCTCTGTGTCTCTGCCTCTGTGTCTCTGTCTCTGAGTATCTCTCCCTGTGTCACGGTCTGTGTGTCTCGGTCTCTGTGCCTCCGTCTTTGTGTCTCTGTCTCTATGTCTCTGTCTCTGTGTCTCGGTCTCCGTGTTTCTGTCTCGGTGTCTCTGTCCCTATGTCTCCGTCTCTGTGTCACTGTCTCTATTTCCCTGCCACTGTGTTTCTGTCCGTGCGACTCTGTCCCTGTGTCTCCGTCTCTGTGTCGCTGTCTCTCTCACTGTGTCTCTGTCTCTGTGTCTCAGTCTCTGTGTATCTGTCTCTGTCTCTATATCTCTGTCTCTGCGTCAATGTCTCTGTGTCTTTGTCTCTATCTCTATGTCTCTGTGTCTCTATCCCTGTGTCACGGTCTCCGTGTCTCGGTCTCTGTGTCTCCGTCTCTGTGTCTCTGTCTCTGTGTCTCGGTCTCTATGTCTCTGTCTCTGTGTCTCTGTCTCCATGTTTCTGTCTCGGTGTCTCTGTCCCCGTGTCTACGTCTCTGTGTCACTGTCTCTATGTCTCTGCCTCCGTGTCTCTGTCCCCGTCTCTGTGTCTCTGTCTCTGTTTGTCCGTCTCTGCGTCTCTATCTCTGTGTCGCTGTCTCTGTCTCTGTCTCTGTGTCTCTGTCTCTGTGTTTCTGTCTCGGTGTCTCTGTCCCCGTGTCTACGTCTCTGTGTCACTGTCTCTATGTCTCTGCCTCCGTGTCTCTGTCCCCGTCTCTGTGTCTCTGTCTCTGTTTGTCCGTCTCTTCGTCTCTATCTCTGTGTCGCTGTCTCTGTCTCTGTCTCTGTGTCTCTGTCTCTGTGTTTCTGTCTCTGTGTCTCTGTCTCTGTGTCTATGTCCCTGTGCCTCCGTCTCTGTGTCTCTGTCTCTCTCACTGTGTCTCTGTCTCTGTGTCTCGGTCTTTTCGTTTCTCTCTCTCTCTGTCTCTGCCTCTGAATCTCGGTCTCTGTGTCTCTGTCACAGTGTTTCGGTCTCTGTGTCTCGGTGTCTATGGCTCTGTCTCCGTGTCTCTGCCTCCGCGTCTCTGTCTCTTTGTCTCTGCCTCTGTCTCTCTGCCTCCGTCTCTGTGTCTCTGTCTCTATGCCTCTGTCTCTGTCTCTCTGTCTCTGTGTCTCTGTCCCTGTATCTCTGTCTCTGTCTCTGTGTCTCTGTCTCTGTCTCTGTCTCTATGTCCCGGTCTCTGAGTCTCTGCCTCTGTGTCCCTGTCTCTGCGTCTCTGTCCCTGTGTCTCCGTTTCCGTGTATCGGTCTATGTGTCTCTGTCTCTGTGTCTCTGTCTCTGTGTCTCTGTCTCTGTGTCTCTGCCTCCGTGTCTCTGTCTCTGTGTCTGTCTCTGTTTCTCTTCCTCTGTGTCTCTGTCTCTGTGTCTCCGTGCCTGTGTGTCCGTCTCTGTGTCTCTCTCTCTCTGTGTCTCTGTCGACGTTATCTGTCTCTGTGTCTCTGTCCATGTGTGTCCGTCTCTGTGTCTCTGTCTCTCTCTCTCTCTGTGTCCCTGTCTCCGTGTCTCTGCCTCCGTGTCTCTGTCCCTGTGTCTCTGTCTCCGTCCCTGTGTCTCTGTCTCCGTGTCTGTGTCACTGTGTCTCCGTCTCTGTGCCTCTGTCTCTGTCTCTGAGTCTCTGTCTCTGTGTCTCTGTCTCTATGTTTCTGCCTCTGTGTCTATGCCTCTGTCTCTGTGTCTCTGTCTCTGTGTCTCTAGCTCAGTGCATTTGTCTCTGAATATCTGTCTCTGTGTCCCTGCCTCTGTGTCTCATTCTCTGTGTCACTGTCTCTGTGTTTCCGTCTCTGTGTCCGTATCTCTGTCTCTGTGTCCTTGTCTCTGTGTCTCTGTCTTGTGTGTCCCCGTGTCTGCTTCTCTGTCCCTGTGTCTCCGTCTCCGTGTCTCGGCCTCTGTGTGTCGGTCTCTGTGTCTGGGTCTCTTGGTTTCTCTCTCTCTCTGTCTCTGCCTCTGAATCTCTGTCTCTGTGTCTCTGTCACAGTGTCTCGGTCTCTGTCCCTCGGTGTCTATGGCTCTGTCTCCGTGTCTCTGCCTCCGCGTCTCTGTCCCTTCGTCTCTGCCTCTGCCTCTCTGCCTCCGTCTCTGTGTCTCTGTCTCTGTGCCTCTGTCTCTGTCTCTCTGTCTCTGTGTCTCCGTCCCTGTATGTCTGTCTCTGTCTCCCTGTCTCTGTCTCTGTCTCTGTGTCTCTGTCTCTGATTCTCGGTCTCTATGTCCCTGTCTCTGAGTCTCTGCCTCTGTGTCCCTGTCTCTGCGTCTCTGTCCCTGTGTCTCCGTCTCTGTGTCTCGGTCTCTGTGTCTCTGTCTCTGTGTCTCTCTCTCTATGTCTCTATCTCTGAATCTCTGTCTCTGTCCCAGGTTCTCCGTTTCTGTGGCTCTGTCTCCGTGTCTCCGTCCCTGTGTCTCCGTCTCTGTGTCACTGTCTCTATGTCTCTGTCTCTGTGTCTCTGTGTCTGTGTCTCTGTCACCATCTCTGTGCTTCTGTTTCTATGTCTCTGTCTCTGTATCTCTGCCTCTGTGTCTCTGTCTCTGTGTCTCTGTCTCTGTCTCTGTCTCTGTCTCTGTCTCTGTCTCTGTCTCTGTCTCTGTCTCTGTCTCTGTCTCTGTGTCTCTGTCTCTGTGTCACTGTCTCTGAATCTCTGTGTCTGCGTCTCTGTCTCTGTCTCTGTATCTCTGCCTCTGTGTCTGTGTCTCTGCGTCTCTGTCTCTGTCTCTGTCTCTGTGTCTCTGTCTCTGAGTCTTTATCTCTATGTCCCAGTCTCTGTGTCTCTGTCCCTATGTCTCCGTCACTGTGTCTCCGTCCCTATGTCTCCGTCACTGTGTCTCCGTCTCTGTGGCTCTGTCTCTGTGTCTCTGTCTCTGTGTCTGTGTGTATGTCTCTGTGTCCGTCCCTGTGTATGTGTCTCTGTGTCTGAGTCTCTGTCTCTGTGTCTCTGTCTCTGTCTCTGTCTCCGTTTCTCTTCCTCTGTGTCTCTGTCTCTGTGTCTCTGTGCTTGTGTCTCCGTCTCTGTGTCTCTCTCTCTCTGTGTCTCTGTCGACGTTATCTGTCTCTGTGTCTCTGTCCCTGTGTCTCTGTCTCTGTGTATCTGGCTCTGTGTCACTGTCTCTGTGTCTCTGTCTCCGTGTCTCTGTCTCTGTATCTGTCTCTGTGTCTCTGTCTCTGCGTCCCTGTCTCTGTCCCTGTCTCTGTCTCTGTGTCTCTGTCTCTGAGTCTTTATCTCTATGTCCCAGTTTCTGTGTCTCTGTCCCTATGTCTCCGTCTCTGTGTCTCCGTCTCTGTGGCTCTGTCTCTGTGTCTCTGTCTCTGTGTCTGTCCCTGTGTATGTGTCTCTGTCTCTGAGTCTCTTTCTCTGTGTCTCTGTCTCTGTCTCTGTCTCTGTCTCTGTTTCTCTTCCTGTGTGTCTCTGCCTCTGTGTCCCTGTCTCTGCGTCTCTGTCCCTGTGTCTCCGTCTCCGTGTATCGGTCTATGTGTCTCTGTCTCTGTGTCTCTGTCTCTGTGTCTCTGTTTCTGTGTCTCTGTTTCTGTGTCCCTGTCTCTGTGTCTCTGTCCCTGTGTCTCTGCCTCTGAATCTCTGTATCTGTCTTCCAGTCTCTGTGTCTCTGTCTCTGTGTCTCGGTCTCTATATCTCTGTCTCTGTGTCTCTGTCTCCGTGTTTCTGTCTCGGTGTCTCTGCCCCTATGTCTCCGTCTCTGTGTCACTGTCGCTGTCCCCGTCTCTGTGTCTCTGTCTCTGTGTCCCTGTCTCTGTGTCTCTGTCTCCGTGTCTCTGCCTCGGTGTCTCTGTCTCTGTGTCACTGTCTCTGAATCTCTGTGTATGCGTCTCTGTCTCTGTCTCTGTGTCTCTGTCTCTGTGTCTCTGTCTCTGCGTCTCTGTCTCTGAGTCTCTGCCTCTGTGTCTCTGTCTCTGAGTCTCTCTCCCTGTGTCACGGTCTGTGTGTCTCGGTCTCTGTGCCTCCGTCTTTGTGTCTCTGTCTCTATGTCTCTGTCTCTGTGTCTCTGTCCCCGTCTCTGTGTCTCTGTCTCTGTGTCTCTGTCTCTGTGTGTCCGTCTCTGCGTCTCTATCTCTGTGTCGCTGTCTCTGTCTCTGTCTCTGTGTCTCTGTCTCTGTGTTTCTGTCTCTGTGTCTCTGTCTCTGTGTCTATGTCCCTGTGTCTCCTTCTCTGTGTCTCTGTCTCTCTCACTGTGTCTCTGTCTCTGTGTCTCTTTCCCTGTGTCTCTGTCTCTGTGTATCTGGTTCTGTGTCTCCGTCTCTGTGTCTCGGTCTCTATGTCTCTGTCTCTGTCTCTCTGTCTCTGTGTGTCTGACTCTGTCTCTGTGTAGCTGCCGCAGTGTCTCTGTCTCTGCGTCTCTCTCTCAGTGTCTCTGTCTCTGTGTCTCTGTCTCTGTCTCTGTGTATCTGCCTCTGTGTCTCTGTCTCTGCGTCTATGTCTCTCTGTCTCTGTCTCTGTGTCTCTGTGTCTCTGTCTCTGTGTCTCTATCTCTGTGTCCCAGTCTCTGTGTCTCTGTCCCTGTGTCTCTGCCTCTGAATCTCTGTATTTGTGTTCCTGTCTCTGTGTCTCTGTCCCTGTGTCTCCGTCTCCGTTATCTGTCTCTGTGTCTCTGCCTCTGAGTCTCTGTCTCTGTGTCTCTGTCTCTATGTCTCTGTCCCTGTCTCCGTTTCTCTTTCTCGGTGTCTCATTCTCTGTGTCACTGTCTCTGTGTTTCCGTCTCTGTCTCCGTATCTCTGTCTCTGTGTCCTTTTCTCTGTGTCTCTGTCTTGTGTGTCCCCGTGTCTGCTTCTCTGTCCCTGTGTCTCCGTCTCCGTGTCTCGGTCTCTGTGTCTCGGTCTCTGTGTCTCGGTCTCTGTGTCTCGGTCTCTTCGTTTCTCTCTCTCACTGTCTCTGCCTCTGAATCTCTGTCTCTGTGTCTCTGTCACAGAGTCTCGGTCTCTGTGTCTCGGTGTCTATGGCTCTGTCTCCGTGTCTCTGCCTCCGCGTCTCTGTCTCTTTGTCTCTGCCTCTGTCTCTCTGCCTCCGTCTCTGTGTCTCAGTCTCTGTGCCTCTGTCTCTTTCTCTCTGTCTCTGTGTCTCCGTCCCTGTATCTCTGTCTCTGTCTCTGTGTCTCTGTCTCTGCCTCTGTGTCCCTGTCTCTGCGTCTCTGTCCCTGTGTATCCGTCTCCGTGTATCGGTCTCTGTTTCTCGGTCTATGTGTCTCTGTCTCTGTGTCTCTCTCTCTATGTCCCTGCCTCTGAATCTCTGTCTCTGTCCCAGGGTCTCCGTTTCTGTGGCTCTGTCTCCGTGTCTCTGTCTCTGTGCCCCTGTCTCTACGTCTCTGTCCCTGTGTCTCTGTCTCTGTGTCTCTGTCTCTGTGTCTCTGTCTCTGTGTCTCTGCCTCTGAATCTCTGTATCTGTGTTTCTGTCTCTGTGTCTCTGTCCCTGTGTCTCCGTCTCCGTTATTTGTCTCTGTGTCTCTGTCTCTGTGTCTCTGTCTCTATGTCTCTGTCTCTGTCTCCGTTTCTCTTTCTCGGTGTCTCATTCTCTGTGTCACTGTCTCTGTGTTTCCGTCTCTGTCTCCGTATCTCTGTCTCTGTGTCCTTGTCTCTGCGTCTCTGTCCCTGTGTCTCCGTCTCCGTGTATCGGTCTATGTGTCTCTGTCTCTGTGTCTCTGTCTCTGTGTCTCTGCCTCCGTGTCTCTGTCTCTATGTCTCTGTGTCTCTATCTATGTGTTTCTGTCTCTGTGGCTGTGCCTCTGTGTCTCTGTCTCTGTGTCTCTGTCTCTGTGTCTCTGCCTCCGTGTCTCTGTCTCTGTGTCTCTGTCTCTGTGTTTCTGTCTTTAAAACTCTGTCTCTGTGTCTCCGTCTCTGAGAATCTGTCTCTGTGTCACTGTCTCGGAATCTCTGCCTCTGTGTCTCTGTCTCTGTGTCTCGGTCTCTGTGTCTTTATCTCTATGTCCCAGTCTCTGTGTCTCTGTCCCTATGTCTCCGTCTCTGTGTCTCCGTCTCTGCGGCTCTGTCTCTGTGTCTCTGTCTCTGTGTCTGTGTGTGTCTCTATGTCTGTCCCTGTGTGTGTGTCTCTGTCTCTGAGTCTCTGTCTCTGTGTCTCTGTCTCTGTCTCTGTCTCTGTTTCTCTTCCTCTGTGTCTCTGTCTCTGTGTCTCTGTGCCTGTGTGTCCGTCTCTGTGTCTCTCTCTCTCTGTGTCTCTGTCGACGTTATCTGTCTCTGTGTCTCTGTCCATGTGTGTCCGTCTCTGTGTCTCTGTCTCTCTCTCTCTCTGTGTCCCTGTCTCTGTGTCTCTGCCTCCGTGTCTCTGTCTCTGTGTCTCTGTCTCCGTCCCTGTGTCTCTGTCTCCGTGTCTGTGTCTCTGTGTCTCCGTCTCTGTGCCTCTGTCTCTGTCTCTGAGTCTCTGTCTCTGTGTCTCTGTCACTATGTCTCTGCCTCTGTGTCTATGCCTCTGTCTCTGTGTCTCTGTCTCTGTGTCTCTCGCTCTGTGTATTTGTCTCTGAATATCTGTCTCTGTGTCCCTGCCTCGGTGTCTCGGTCTCTATATCTCAGTCTCTGTGTCTCTGTCTCCGTGTTTCTGTCTCGGTGTCTCTGTCCCTATGTCTCCGTCTCTGTGTCACTGTCGCTGTCTCCGTCTCTGTGTCTCTGTCTCTGTGTATCTGTCTCTGTGTCTCCGTCTCTGTGTCTCTGTCTCTCTCACTGTGTATCTGTCTCTGTGTCTCTGTCCCTGTGTCTCTGTCTCTGTGTATCTGGCTCTGTGTCCCTGTCTCTGTGTCTCTGTCTCCGTGTCTCTGCCTCGGTGTATCTGTCTCTGTGTCTTTGTCTCTGTGTCACTGTCTCTGAATCTCTGTGTCTGCGTCTCTGTCTCTGTCTCTGTGTCTCGGTCTTTGTGTCTCTGTCTCTGTGTCTCTCTCTCTATGTCCCTGCCTCTGAATCTCTGTCTCTGTCTCAGGGTCTCCGTTTCTGTGGCTCTGTCTCCGTGTCTCTGTCTCTGTGTCTCTGTCTCTGTCTCTGTGTCTCTGTCTCTGTCTCTGTGTCCCTGTCTCTGAGTCTCGGTCTCTGTGTCCCTGTGTCTGAGTCTCTGCCTCTGTGTCCCTGTCTCTGCGTCTCTGTCCCTGTGTATCCGTCTCCGTGTATCGGTCTCTGTGTCTCGGTCTATGTGTCTCTGTCTCTGTGTCTCTCTCTCTATGTCCCTGCCTCTGAATCTCTGTCTCTGTCCCAGGGTCTCCGTTTCTGTGGCTCTGTCTCCGTGTCTCTGTCTCTGTGCCTCTGTCTCCGTCTCTGTGCCTCTGTCTCCGTCTCTGTGTCTCTGCCTCTGTGTCTCTGTCTCTGTCTCTGTGTATCAGTCTCTGTGTCTCTGTCCCTGTGTCTCCGTCTCTGTGTCACTGTCTCTATGTCTTTGTCTCTGTGTCTCTGTGTCTGTGTCTCTGTCACCATCTTTGTGCCTCTGTTTCTATGTCTCTGTCTCTGTATCTCTGCCTCTGTGCCTCTGTCTCTGTGCCCCTGTCTCTACGTCTCTGTCCCTGTGTCTCTGTCTCTGTGTCTCTGTCTCTGTGTCTCTGCCTCTGAATATCTGTATCTGTGTTTCTGTCTCTGTGTCTCTGTCCCTGTGTCTCCGTCTCCGTTATTTGTCTCTGTGTCTCTGCCTCCGTGTCTCTGTCTCTGTGTCTCTGTCTCTGTGTTTCTGTCTTTGTGTCTCTGTCTCTGTGTCTCTGTCTCTGAGAATCTGTCTCTGTATCACTGTCTCGGAATCTCTGCCTCTGTGTCTCTGTCTCTGTGTCTCGGTCTCTGTGTCTGCGTCTCTGTGCCCCTGTCTCTGTGTTTCTGTCTCTGTCTCTCTGTCTCCGTGTCTCTGTCTCTGTGTCTACTCCTCTGTGTCTCTACCTCCGTGTCTCTGTCTCCGTGTCTCTGTCTCTTTGTCTCTGTCTCCGTCCCTGTGTCTCTGTCTCTGTGTCTCCGTCTCTGTGTCTCCGTCTCTGTGTATCTGTCTCTGTGTCTCTGTCTCTGTGTCTCTGTCTCTAAGACTCTGTCTCTGTGTCTCTGTCTCTGTGTCTCTGTCTCTGTGTCTCTGTTTCTGTGTCTCTGTTTCTGTGTCCCTGTCTCTGTGTCTCTGTCCCTGTGTCTCTGCCTCTGAATCTCTGTCTCTGTGTCTCTGTCCCTGTGTCTCTGTCTCTGTGTATCTGGTTCTGTGTCTCGGTCTCTGTGTCTCGGTCTCTGTGTCTCGGTCTTTTCGTTTCTCTCTCTCTCTGTGTCTGCCTCTGAATCTCTGTCTCTGTGTCTCTCTCTCTATGTCTCTGTCGACGTTATCTGTCTCTGTGTCTCTGTCTCTGTGTCTCCGTCCCTGTGTCTCTGTCTCGGTGTCTCTGTCTACATGTCTCTGTCTCTGTCTCTGTCTTTGTCTCTGAGTCGTTGTCTCTATGTCCCTGTCTCTGTGTCTGTCCCAGTGTCTCCTTCTCCATGTCTCTGTTTCTGTGTCTCTGTTTCTGTGTCCCTGTCCCTGTGTCTCTGTCCCTGTGTCTCTGCCTCAGAATCTCTGTCTCTGTGTCTCTGTCTCTGTGTCTCTGTCTCTGTGTCTCTGTCTTTGTGTCTCTGTTTCTGTGTCTCTGTCTCTGTGTCTCTGTCTCTGTGTCTCTGCCTCCGTGTCTCTGTCTCTGTGTCTCTGTCTCTGTGTTTCTGTCTTTGTGTCTCTGTCTCTGTGTCTCTGTCTCTGAGAATCTGTCTCTGTGTCACTGTCTCGGAATCTCTGCCTCTGTGTCTCTGTCTCTGTGTCTCGGTCTCTATATCTCTGTCTCTGTGTCTCTGTCTCCGTGTTTCTGTCTCGGTGTCTCTGCCCCTATGTCTCCGTCTCTGTGTCACTGTCGCTGTCCCCGTCTCTGTGTCTCTGTCTCTGTGTATCTGTCTCTGTGTCTCCGTCGCTGTGTCTCTGCCTCTCTCACTGTGTATCTGTCTCTGTGTCCCTGCCCCTGTGTCTCTGTCTCTGTGTATCTGGCTCTGTGTCCCTGTCTCTGTGTCTCTGTCTCCGTGTCTCTGCCTCGGTGTCTCTGTCTCTGTGTCACTGTCTCTGAATCTCTGTGTATGCGTCTCTGTCTCTGTCTCTGTGTCTCTGTCTCTGTGTCTCTGTCTCTGCGTCTCTGTCTCTGTGTCTCTGCCTCTGTGTCTCTGTCTCTGAGTCTCTCTCCCTGTGTCACGGTCTGTGTGTCTCGGTCTCTGTGCCTCCGTCTTTGTGTCTCTGTCTCTATGTCTCTGTCTCTGTGTCTCTGTCCCCGTCTCTGTGTCTCTGTCTCTGTGTCTCTGTCTCTGTGTGTCCGTCTCTGCGTCTCTATCTCTGTGTCGCTGTCTCTGTCTCTGTCTCTGTGTCTCTGTCTCTGTGTTTCTGTCTCTGTGTCTCTGTCTCTGTGTCTATGTCCCTGTGTCTCCGTCTCTGTGTCTCTGTCTCTCTCACTGTGTCTCTGTCTCTGTGTCTCTTTCCCTGTGTCTCTGTCTCTGTGTATCTGGTTCTGTGTCTCCGTCTCTGTGTCTCGGTCTCTATGTCTCTGTCTCTGTCTCTCTGTCTCTGTGTCTCTGACTCTGTCTCTGTGTAGCTGCCGCTGTGTCTCTGTCTCTGCGTCTCTCTCTCAGTGTCTCTGTCTCTGTGTCTCTGACTCTGTCTCTGTGTATCTGCCTCTGTGTCTCTGTCTCTGCGTCTATGTCTCTCTGTCCCTGTCTCTGTGTCTCTGTGTCTCTGTCTCTGTGTCTCTATCTCTGTGTCCCTGTCTCTGTGTCTCTGTCCCTGTGTCTCTGCCTCTGAATCTCTGTATCTGTGTTCCTGTCTCTGTGTCTCTGTCCCTGTGTCTCCGTCTCCGTTATCTGTCTCTGTGTCTCTGCCTCTGAGTCTCTGTCTCTGTGTCTCTGTCTCTATGTCTCTGTCTCTGTCTCCGTTTCTCTTTCTCGGTGTCTCATTCTCTGTGTCACTGTCTCTGTGTTTCCGTCTCTGTCTCCGTATCTCTGTCTCTGTGTCCTTTTCTCTGTGTCTCTGTCTTGTGTGTCCCCGTGTCTGCTTCTCTGTCCCTGTGTCTCCGTCTCCGTGTCTCGGTCTCTGTGTCTCGGTCTCTGTGTCTCGGTCTCTGTGTCTCGGTCTCTTCGTTTCTCTCTCTCACTGTCTCTGCCTCTGAATCTCTGTCTCTGTGTCTCTGTCACAGAGTCTCGGTCTCTGTGTCTCGGTGTCTATGGCTCTGTCTCCGTGTCTCTGCCTCCGCGTCTCTGTCTCTTTGTCTCTGCCTCTGTCTCTCTGCCTCCGTCTCTGTATCTCAGTCTCTGTGCCTCTGTCTCTGTCTCTCTGTCTCTGTGTCTCCGTCCCTGTATCTCTGTCTCTGTCTCTGTGTCTCTGTCTCTGTCTCTGTGTCTCTGCCTCTGAGTCTCGGTCTCTGTGTCCCTGTCTCTGAGTCTCTGCCTCTGTGTCCCTGTCTCTGCGTCTCTGTCCCTGTGTATCCGTCTCCGTGTATCGGTCTCTGTGTCTCGGTCTATGTGTCTCTGTCTCTGTGTCTCTCTCTCTATGCCCTGCCTCTGAATCTCTGTCTCTGTCCCAGGGTCTCCGTTTCTGTGGCTCTGTCTCCGTGTCTCTGTCCCTGTGTCTCTGCCTCTGTCTCTGTGTCTCTGTCTCTGAGTCTCGGTCTCTGTGTCCCTGTCTCTGAGTCTCTGGCTCGGTGTCTCTGTCTCTGTGTCAATGTCTCTGAATCTCTGTGTCTGCGTCTCTGTCTCTGTCTCTGTGTCTCGGTCTTTGTGTCTCTGTCTCTGTGTCTCTCTCGCTATGTCCCTGCCTCTGAATCTCTGTCTCTGTCCCAGGGTCTCCGTTTCTGTGGCTCTGTCTCCGTGTCTCTGTCTCTGTGTCTCTGTCTCTGTCTCTGTGTCTCTGTCTCTGTCTCTGTGTCTCTGTCTCTGAGTCTCGGTCTCTGTGTCCCTGTGTCTGAGTCTCTGCCTCTGTGTCCCTGTCTCTGCGTCTCTGTCCCTGTGTATCCGTCTCCGTGTATCGGTCTCTGTTTCTCGGTCTATGTGTCTCTGTCTCTGTGTCTCTCTCTCTATGTCCCTGCCTCTGAATCTCTGTCTCTGTCCCAGGGTCTCCGTTTCTGTGGCTCTGTCTCCGTGTCTCTGTCTCTGTGCCCCTGTCTCTACGTCTCTGTCCCTGTGTCTCTGTCTCTGTGTCTCTGTCTCTGTGTCTCTGTCTCTGTGTCTCTGCCTCTGAATCTCTGTATCTGTGTTTCTGTCTCTGTGTCTCTGTCCCTGTGTCTCCGTCTCCGTTATTTGTCTCTGTGTCTCTGTCTCTGTGTCTCTGTCTCTATGTCTCTGTCTCTGTCTCCGTTTCTCTTTCTCGGTGTCTCATTCTCTGTGTCACTGTCTCTGTGTTTCCGTCTCTGTCTCCGTATCTCTGTCTCTGTGTCTCTGTCTCTGTCTCTGTGTCTCTGTCTCTGAGTCTCGGTCTCTGTGTCCCTGTGTCTGAGTCTCTGCCTCTGTGTCCCTGTCTCTGCGTCTCTGTCCCTGTGTATCCGTCTCCGTGTATCGGTCTCTGTTTCTCGGTCTATGTGTCTCTGTCTCTGTGTCTCTCTCTCTATGTCCCTGCCTCTGAATCTCTGTCTCTGTCCCAGGGTCTCCGTTTCTGTGGCTCTGTCTCCGTGTCTCTGTCTCTGTGCCCCTGTCTCTACGTCTCTGTCCCTGTGTCTCTGTCTCTGTGTCTCTGTCTCTGTGTCTCTGTCTCTGTGTCTCTGCCGCTGAATCTCTGTATCTGTGTTTCTGTCTCTGTGTCTCTGTCCCTGTGTCTCCGTCTCCGTTATTTGTCTCTGTGTCTCTGTCCCTGTGTCTCCGTCTCCGTGTATCGGTCTATGTGTCTCTGTCTCTGTGTCTCTGTCTCTGTGTCTCTGCCTCCGTGTCTCTGTCTCTATGTCTCTGTGTCTCTATCTATGTGTTTCTGTCTCTGTGGCTGTGCCTCTGTGTCTCTGTCTCTGTGTCTCTGTCTCTGTGTCTCTGCCTCCGTGTCTCTGTCTCTGTGTCTCTGTCTCTGTGTTTCTGTCTTTATGGCTCTGTCTCTGTGTCTCCGTCTCTGAGAATCTGTCTCTGTGTCACTGTCTCGGAATCTCTGCCTCTGTGTCTCTGTCTCTGTGTCTCGGTCTCTGTGTCTTTATCTCTATGTCCCAGTCTCTGTGTCTCTGTCCCTATGTCTCCGTCTCTGTGTCTCCGTCTCTGCGGCTCTGTCTCTGTGTCTCTGTCTCTGTGTCTGTGTGTGTCTCTATGTCTGTCCCTGTGTGTGTGTCTCTGTCTCTGAGTCTCTGTCTCTGTGTCTCTGTCTCTGTCTCTGTCTCTGTTTCTCTTCCTTAGTGTCTCTGTCTCTGTGTCTCTGTGCCTGTGTGTCCGTCTCTGTGTCTCTCTCTCTCTGTGTCTCTGTCGACGTTATCTGTCTCTGTGTCTCTGTCCATGTGTGTCCGTCTCTGTGTCTCTGTCTCTCTCTCTCTCTGTGTCCCTGTCTCTGTGTCTCTGCCTCCGTGTCTCTGTCTCTGTGTCTCTGTCTCCGTCCCTGTGTCTCTGTCTCCGTGTCTGTGTCTCTGTGTCTCCGTCTCTGTGCCTCTGTCTCTGTCTCTGAGTCTCTGTCTCTGTGTCTCTGTCTCTATGTCTCTGCCTCTGTGTCTATGCCTCTGTCTCTGTGTCTCTGTCTCTGTGTCTCTCGCTCTGTGTATTTGTCTCTGAATATCTGTCTCTGTGTCCCTGCCTCGGTGTCTCGGTCTCTATATCTCAGTCTCTGTGTCTCTGTCTCCGTGTTTCTGTCTCGGTGTCTCTGTCCCTATGTCTCCGTCTCTGTGTCACTGTCGCTGTCTCCGTCTCTGTGTCTCTGTCTCTGTGTATCTGTCTCTGTGTCTCCGTCTCTGTGTCTCTGTCTCTCTCACTGTGTCTCTGTCCCTGTGTCTCTGCCTCTGAATCTCTGTCTCTGTGTCTCTGTCTCTGTGTCTCTGTCTTTGTGTCTCTGTGTCTGTGTCTCTGTCTCTGTGTCTCTGTCTCTGTGTCTCTGTCTCTGTGTCCCTGTCTCTGTGTCTCTGTCTACGTGTCTCTGTCTCGATGTCTCTGTCCCTGTGTCTCCATCTCTGTCTCACTGTCTCAGTGTCTGTGTCTCTGTGTCTCTGTCTCTGTGTCTCTGTCTCTGTGCCTCTGTCTCCGTCTCTGCGTCTCTGTCTCTGTGTGTCTGTCGCTGTGCCTTCGTCTCTGCGTCTCTGTGTCTCTGTCGCTGTGGCTGTGCCTCTGTGTCTCTGTCTCTGTGTCTCTGCCTCCGTGTCTCTGTCTCTGTGTCTCTGTCTATGTGTTTCTGTCTCTGTGGCTGTGCCTCTGTGTCTCCGTCTCTGTGTCACTCTCTCTATGTCTCTGTCTCTGTGTCTCTGTCCCCGTCTCTGTGTCTCTGCCTCCGTGTCTCTGTCTCTGTGTCTCTGTCTCTGTGTCTCTGTCTCTGAGAATCTGTCTCTGTATCACTGTCTCGGAATCTCTGCCTCTGTGTCTCTGTCTCTGTGTCTCGGTCTCTGTGTCTGCGTCTCTGTGCCCCTGTCTCTGTGTTTCTGTCTCTGTCTCTCTGTCTCCGTGTCTCTGTCTCTGTGTCTACTCCTCTGTGTCTCTACCTCCGTGTCTCTGTCTCCGTGTCTCTGTCTCTTTGTCTCTGTCTCCGTCCCTGTGTCTCTGTCTCTGTGTCTCCGTCTCTGTGTCTCCGTCTCTGTGTATCTGTCTCTGTGTCTCTGTCTCTGTGTCTCTGTCTCTGTGTCTCTGTCCCTGTCTCTGTCTCTGTGTCTCTGTCTCTATGTCTCTGTATGTCTGTATCTCTGCCTCTGTGTCTCTGTCCCTGTGTCTTTGTCTCTGTCTCTGTCTCTGTGTCTCTGTCTCTGAGTCTTTGCCTCTATGTCCCTGTCTATGTATCTCTGTCCCTATGTCTCCGTCTCTGTGGCTCTGTCTCTGTGTCCCTGTCTCTGCCTCTGTGTGTGTGTCTCTGTCTCTGAGTCTCTGTCTCTGTGTCTCGGTGTCTATGGCTCTGTCTCCGTGTCTCTGTCTCTGTGTCTGTGTGTATGTCTCTGTGTCTGTCCCTGTGTATGTGTCTCTGTCTCTGAGTCTCTGTCTCTGTGTCTCTGTCTCTGTCTCTGTCTCTGTCTCTGTCTCTGTCTCTGCTTCTCTTCCTCTGTGCCTCTGTCTCTGTGTCTCTTTCCCCGTGTCTCCGTCTCTGTGTCTCTCTCTCTCTGTGTCACTGTCGACGTTATCTGTCTCTGTGTCTCTGTCCATGTGTGTCCGTCTCTGTGTCTCTGTCTCTCTCTCTCTCTGTGTCCCTGTCTCCGTGTCTCTGCCTCCGTGTCTCTGTCTCTGTGTCTCTGTCTCCGTCCCTGTGTCTCTGTCTCCGTGTCTGTGTCTCTGTGTCTCCGTCTCTGTGCCTCTGTCTCTGTATCTGAGTCTCTGTCTCTGTGTCTCTGTCTCTATGTTTCTGCCTCTGTGTCTATGCCTCTGCCTCTGTGTCTCTGTCTCTGTGTCTCCCGCTCGGTGTATTTGTCTCTGAATATCTGTCTCTGTGTCCGTGCCTCTGTGTCTCTGTCTCTGTGTCTCTGTCTGTGTGTCTCTGTCTCTAAGACTCTGTCTCTGTGTCTCTGTCTCTGTGTCTCTGTCTCTGTGTCTCTGTTTCTGTGTCTCTCTTTCTGTGTCCCTGTCTCTGTGTCTCTGTCCCTGTGTCTCTGCCTCTGAATCTCTGTCTCTGTGTCTCTGTCTCTGTGTATCTGGTTCTGTGTCTCGGTCTCTGTGTCTCGGTCTTTTCGTTTCTCTCTCTCTCTGTCTCTGCCTCTGAATCTCTGTCTCTGTGTCTCTGTCACAGTGTCTCGGTCTCTGTGTGTCGGTGTCTATGGCTCTGTCTCCGTGTCTCTGCCTCCGCTTCTTTGTCCCTTTGTCTCTGCCTCTGTCTCTCTGCCTCCGTCTCTGTGTCTCTGTCTCTATGCCTCTGTCTCTGTCTCTCTGTCTCTGTGTCTCCGTCCCTGTATATCTGTCTCTGTCTCTGTGTCTCTGTCTCTGTCTCTGTTTCTGAGTCTCGGTCTCTATGTCCCTGTCTCTGAGTTTCTGCCTCTGTGTCCCTGTCTCTGCGTCTCTGTCCCTGTGTCTCCGTCTCCGTGTATCGGTCTCTGTGTCTCGGTCTATGTGTCTCTGTCTCTGTGTCTCTCTCTCTATGTCTCTGTCGACGTTATCTGTCTCTGTGTCTCTGTCTCTGTGTCTCCGTCCCTGTGTCTCTGTCTCGGTGTCTCTGTCTACATGTCTCTGTCTCTGTCTCTGTCTTTGTCTCTGAGTCGTTGTCTCTATGTCCCTGTCTCTGTGTCTGTCCCAGTGTCTCCTTCTCCATGTCTCTGTTTCTGTGTCTCTGTTTCTATGTCCCTGTCCCTGTGTCTCTGTCCCTGTGTCTCTGCCTCTGAATCTCTGTCTCTGTGTCTCTGTCTCTGTGTCTCTGTCTTTGTGTCTCTGTTTCTGTGTCTCTGTCTCTGTGTCTCTGTCTCTGTGTCTCTGCCTCCGTGTCTCTGTCTCTGTGTCTCTGTCTCTGTGTTTCTGTCTTTGTGTCTCTGTCTCTGTGCCTCTGTCTCTGAGAATCTGTCTCTGTGTCACTGTCTCGGAATCTCTGCCTCTGTGTCTCTGTCTCTGTGTCTCTGTCTCTGTGTCTGCGTCTCTGTGCCCCTGTCTCTGTGTTTCTGTCTCTGTCTCTCTGTCTCCGTGTCTCTGTCTCTGTGTCTACTCCTCTGTGTCTCTACCTCCGTGTCTCTGTCTCCGTGTCTCTGTCTCCGTGTCTCTGTCTCCGTGTCTCTGTCTCTTTGTCTCTGTCTCCGTCCCTGTGTCTCTGTCTCTGTGTCTCCGTCTCTGTGTCTCCGTCTCTGTGTCTCTGTCTCTGTGTCTCTGTCTCTGTGTCGCTGTCTCTGTGTCTCTGTCCCTGTCTCTGTCTCTGTGTCTCTGTCTCTATGTCTCTGTATGTCTGTATCTCTGCCTCTGTGTCTCTGTCCCTGTGTCTTTGTCTCTGTCTCTGTCTCTGTGTCTCTGTCTCTGAGTCTTTGCCTCTATGTCCCTGTCTATGTATCTCTGTCCCTATGTCTCCGTCTCTGTGGCTCTGTCTCTGTGTCCCTGTCTCTGCCTCTGTGTGTGTGTCTCTGTCTCTGAGTCTCTGTCTCTGTGTCTCGGTGTCTATGGCTCTGTCTCCGTGTCTCTGTCTCTGTGTCTCTCTCTCTCTGTGTCACTGTCGACGTTATCTGTCTCTGTGTCTCTGTCCATGTGTGTCCGTCTCTGTGTCTCTGTCTCTCTCTCTCTCTGTGTCCCTGTCTCCGTGTCTCTGCCTCCGTGTCTCTGTCTCTGTGTCTCTGTCTCCGTCCCTGTGTCTCTGTCTCCGTGTCTGTGTCTCTGTGTCTCCGTCTCTGTGCCTCTGTCTCTGTATCTGAGTCTCTGTCTCTGTGTCTCTGTCTCTATGTTTCTGCCTCTGTGTCTATGCCTCTGCCTCTGTGTCTCTGTCTCTGTGTCTCCCGCTCGGTGTATTTGTCTCTGAATATCTGTCTCTGTGTCCGTGCCTCTGTGTCTCTGTCTCTGTGTCTCTGTCTGTGTGTCTCTGTCTCTAAGACTCTGTCTCTGTGTCTCTGTCTCTGTGTCTCTGTCTCTGTGTCTCTGTCTCTGTGTCTCTGTTTCTGTGTCTCTCTTTCTATGTCCCTGTCTCTGCGTCTCTGTCCCTGTGTCTCTGCCTCTGAATCTCTGTCTCTGTGTCTCTGTCCCTGTGTCTCTGTCTCTGTGTATCTGGTTCTGTGTGTGGGTCTCTGTGTCTCGGTCTCTGTGTCTCGGTCTTTTCGTTTCTCTCTCTCTCTGTCTCTGCCTCTGAATCTCTGTCTCTGTGTCTCTGTCACAGTGTCTCGGTCTCTGTGTGTCGGTGTCTATGGCTCTGTCTCCGTGTCTCTGCCTCCGCGTCTTTGTCCCTTTGTCTCTGCCTCTGTCTCTCTGCCTCCGTCTCTGTGTCTCTGTCTCTATGCCTCTGTCTCTGTCTCTCTGTCTCTGTGTCTCCGTCCCTGTATATCTGTCTCTGTCTCTGTGTCTCTGTCTCTGTCTCTGTTTCTGAGTCTCGGTCTCTATGTCCCTGTCTCTGAGTTTCTGCCTCTGTGTCCCTGTCTCTGCGTCTCTGTCCCTGTGTCTCCGTCTCCGTGTATCGGTCTCTGTGTCTCGGTCTATGTGTCTCTGTCTCTGTGTCTCTCTCTCTATGTCTCTGTCGACGTTATCTGTCTCTGTGTCTCTGTCTCTGTGTCTCCGTCCCTGTGTCTCTGTCTCGGTGTCTCTGTCTACATGTCTCTGTCTCTGTCTCTGTCTTTGTCTCTGAGTCGTTGTCTCTATGTCCCTGTCTCTGTGTCTGTCCCAGTGTCTCCTTCTCCATGTCTCTGTTTCTGTGTCTCTGTTTCTGTGTCCCTGTCCCTGTGTCTCTGTCCCTGTGTCTCTGCCTCTGAATCTCTGTCTCCGTGTCTCTGTCTCTGTGTCTCTGTCTTTGTGTCTCTGTTTCTGTGTCTCTGTCTCTGTGTCTCTGTCTCTGTGTCTCTGCCTCCGTGTCTCTGTCTCTGTGTCTCTGTCTCTGTGTCTCGGTCTCTGTGTCTGCGTCTCTGTGCCCCTGTCTCTGTGTTTCTGTCTCTGTCTCTCTGTCTCCGTGTCTCTGTCTCTGTGTCTACTCCTCTGTGTCTCTACCTCCGTGTCTCTGTCTCCGTGTCTCTGTCTCCGTGTCTCTGTCTCCGTGTCTCTGTCTCTTTGTCTCTGTCTCCGTCCCTGTGTCTCTGTCTCTGTGTCTCCGTCTCTGTGTCTCCGTCTCTGTGTCTCTGTCTCTGTGTCTCTGTCTCTGTGTCGCTGTCTCTGTGTCTCTGTCCCTGTCTCTGTCTCTGTGTCTCTGTCTCTATGTCTCTGTATGTCTGTATCTCTGCCTCTGTGTCTCTGTCCCTGTGTCTTTGTCTCTGTCTCTGTCTCTGTGTCTCTGTCTCTGAGTCTTTGCCTCTATGTCCCTGTCTATGTATCTCTGTCCCTATGTCTCCGTCTCTGTGGCTCTGTCTCTGTGTCCCTGTCTCTGCCTCTGTGTGTGTGTCTCTGTCTCTGAGTCTCTGTCTCTGTGTCTCGGTGTCTATGGCTCTGTCTCCGTGTCTCTGTCTCTGTGTCTCTCTCTCTCTGTGTCACTGTCGACGTTATCTGTCTCTGTGTCTCTGTCCATGTGTGTCCGTCTCTGTGTCTCTGTCTCTCTCTCTCTCTGTGTCCCTGTCTCCGTGTCTCTGCCTCCGTGTCTCTGTCTCTGTGTCTCTGTCTCCGTCCCTGTGTCTCTGTCTCCGTGTCTGTGTCTCTGTGTCTCCGTCTCTGTGCCTCTGTCTCTGTATCTGAGTCTCTGTCTCTGTGTCTCTGTCTCTATGTTTCTGCCTCTGTGTCTATGCCTCTGCCTCTGTGTCTCTGTCTCTGTGTCTCCCGCTCGGTGTATTTGTCTCTGAATATCTGTCTCTGTGTCCGTGCCTCTGTGTCTCTGTCTCTGTGTCTCTGTCTGTGTGTCTCTGTCTCTAAGACTCTGTCTCTGTGTCTCTGTCTCTGTGTCTCTGTCTCTGTGTCTCTGTCTCTGTGTCTCTGTTTCTGTGTCTCTCTTTCTATGTCCCTGTCTCTGCGTCTCTGTCCCTGTGTCTCTGCCTCTGAATCTCTGTCTCTGTGTCTCTGTCCCTGTGTCTCTGTCTCTGTGTATCTGGTTCTGTGTGTGGGTCTCTGTGTCTCGGTCTCTGTGTCTCGGTCTTTTCGTTTCTCTCTCTCTCTGTCTCTGCCTCTGAATCTCTGTCTCTGTGTCTCTGTCACAGTGTCTCGGTCTCTGTGTGTCGGTGTCTATGGCTCTGTCTCCGTGTCTCTGCCTCCGCGTCTTTGTCCCTTTGTCTCTGCCTCTGTCTCTCTGCCTCCGTCTCTGTGTCTCTGTCTCTATGCCTCTGTCTCTGTCTCTCTGTCTCTGTGTCTCCGTCCCTGTATATCTGTCTCTGTCTCTGTGTCTCTGTCTCTGTCTCTGTTTCTGAGTCTCGGTCTCTATGTCCCTGTCTCTGAGTTTCTGCCTCTGTGTCCCTGTCTCTGCGTCTCTGTCCCTGTGTCTCCGTCTCCGTGTATCGGTCTCTGTGTCTCGGTCTATGTGTCTCTGTCTCTGTGTCTCTCTCTCTATGTCTCTGTCGACGTTATCTGTCTCTGTGTCTCTGTCTCTGTGTCTCCGTCCCTGTGTCTCTGTCTCGGTGTCTCTGTCTACATGTCTCTGTCTCTGTCTCTGTCTTTGTCTCTGAGTCGTTGTCTCTATGTCCCTGTCTCTGTGTCTGTCCCAGTGTCTCCTTCTCCATGTCTCTGTTTCTGTGTCTCTGTTTCTGTGTCCCTGTCCCTGTGTCTCTGTCCCTGTGTCTCTGCCTCTGAATCTCTGTCTCCGTGTCTCTGTCTCTGTGTCTCTGTCTTTGTGTCTCTGTTTCTGTGTCTCTGTCTCTGTGTCTCTGTCTCTGTGTCTCTGCCTCCGTGTCTCTGTCTCTGTGTCTCTGTCTCTGTGTCTCGGTCTCTGTGTCTGCGTCTCTGTGCCCCTGTCTCTGTGTTTCTGTCTCTGTCTCTCTGTCTCCGTGTCTCTGTCTCTGTGTCTACTCCTCTGTGTCTCTACCTCCGTGTCTCTGTCTCCGTGTCTCTGTCTCCGTGTCTCTGTCTCTTTGTCTCTGTCTCCGTCCCTGTGTCTCTGTCTCTGTGTCTCCGTCTCTGTGTCTCCGTCTCTGTGTCTCTGTCTCTGTGTCTCTGTCTCTGTGTCGCTGTCTCTGTGTCTCTGTCCCTGTCTCTGTCTCTGTGTCTCTGTCTCTATGTCTCTGTATGTCTGTATCTCTGCCTCTGTGTCTCTGTCCCTGTGTCTTTGTCTCTGTCTCTGTCTCTGTGTCTCTGTCTCTGAGTCTTTGCCTCTATGTCCCTGTCTATGTATCTCTGTCCCTATGTCTCCGTCTCTGTGGCTCTGTCTCTGTGTCTCTGTCTCTGCCTCTGTGTGTGTGTCTCTGTCTCTGAGTCTCTGTCTCTGTGTCTCGGTGTCTATGGCTCTGTCTCCGTGTCTCTGTCTCTGTGTCTGTGTGTATGTCTCTGTGTCTGTCCCTGTGTATGTGTCTCTGTCTCTGAGTCTCTGTCTCTGTGTCTCTGTCCCTGTGTCTCCGTCTCTGTGTCTCTCTCTCTCTGTGTCACTGTCGACGTTATCTGTCTCTGTGTCTCTGTCCGTGTGTGTCCGGCTCTGTGTCTCTGTCTCTCTCTCTCTCTGTGTCCCTGTCTCCGTGTCTCTGCCTCCGTGTCTCTGTCTCTGTGTCTCTGTCTCCGTCCCTGTGTCTCTGTCTCCGTGTCTGTGTCTCTGTGTCTCCGTCTCTGTGCCTCTGTCTCTGTATCTGAGTCTCTGTGTCTGTGTCTCTGTCTCTATGTTTCTGCCTCTGTGTCTATGCCTCTGCCTCTGTGTCTCTGTCTCTGTGTCTCCCGCTCAGTGTATTTGTCTCTGAATATCTGTCTCTGTGTCTCTGTCTCTGTGTCTCTGTCTCTGTGTCTCTGTTTCTGTGTCTCTGTTTCTGTGTCCCTGTCTCTGTGTCTCTGTCCCTGTGTCTCTGCCTCTGAATCTCTGTATCTGTGTTCCTGTCTCTGTGCCTCTGTCTCTGTTTCTCGGTCTCTATATCTCTGTCTCCATGTCTCTGTCTCCGTGTTTCTGTCTCGGTGTCTCTGCCCCTATGTCTCCGTCTCTGTGTCACTGTCGCTGTCCCCGTCTCTGTGTCTCTGTCTCTGTGCCTCTGTCTCTGTGTCTCCGTCTCTGTGTCTCTGTCTCTCTCACTGTGTATCTGTCTCTGTGTCTCTGTCCCTGTGTCTCTGTCTCTGTGTATCTGGCTCTGTGTCCCTGTCTCTGTGTCTCTGTCTCCGTGTCTCTGCCTCGGTGTCACTGTCTCTGTGTCACTGTCTCTGAATCTCTGTTTCTGCGTCTCCCTCTCTGAGTCGTTGTCTCTTCGTCCCTGTCTCTGTGTCTCTGTCCCTGTGTTTCTGTCTTTGTGTCTCTGTCTCTGTGTCTCGGTCTCTGTGTCTGCGTGTCTGTGCCCCTGTCTCTGTGTTTCTGTCTCTGTGTTCCTGTCTCTGTCTCTCTGTCTCCGTGTCTCTGTCTCTTTGTCTCTGTCTCCGTCCCTGTGTCTCTGTCTCTGTGTCTCCGTCTCTGTGTCTCCGTCTCTGTGCCTCTGTCTCTGTGTCCCTGTCTCTGTGTCTCTGTCCCTGTGTCTCTGCCTCTGAATCTCTGTATCTGTGTTCCTGACTCTGTGTCTCTGTCCCTGTCTCCGTCTCCGTTATCTGTCTCTGTGTCTCTGCCTCTGAGTCTCTGTCTCTGTGTCTCTGTCTCTGTGTCTCTGTCTCTATGTCTCTGCTTCTGTGTCTATGCCTCTGTCTCTGTGTCTCTGTCTCTGTGTCTCTCGCTCTGTGTATTTGTCTCTGAATATCTGTCTCTGTGTCCCTGCCTCTGTGTCTCGGTCTCTATATCTCTGTCTCTGTGTCTCTGTCTCCGTGTTTCTGCCTCGGTGTCTCTGTCCCTATGTCTCCGTCCCTGTGTCACTGTCGCTGTCTCCGTCTCTGTGTCTCTGTCTCTGTGTCTCCGTCTCTGTGTCTCTGTCTCTCTCACTGTGTATCTGTCTCTGTGTCTCTGTCCCTATGTCTCCGTCTCTGTGTCTCCGTCTCTGTGGCTCTGTCTCTGTGTCTCTGTCTCTGTGTCTGTGTGTATGTCTCTGTGTCTGTCCCTGTGTATGTGACTCTGTCCCTGTGTCTCCGCCTCCGTGTCGCTGTCTCTCTCACTGTGTCTCTGTCTCTGTGTCTCTGTCTCTGTGTATCTGTCTCTGTCTCTAGATCTCTGTCTCTGCGTCATTGTCTCTGTGTCTTTGTCTCTATATCTATGTCTCTGTGTCTCTCTCCCTGTGTCACGGTCTCCTTGTCTCGGTCTCTGTGTCTCCGTCCCTGTGTCTCTGTCTCTGTGTCTCGGTCTCTATGTCTCTGTCTCTGTGTCTCTGTCTCCATGTTTCTGTCTCGGTGTCTCTGTTCCCGTGTCTACGTCTCTGTGTCACTGTCTCTATGTCTCTGTCTCTGTGTCTCTGTCCCCGTCTCTGTGTCTCTGTCTCTGTGTCTCTGTCTCTGTGTCTCTGTCTCTGTGTCTCTCTCTCTGTGTCTCTGTCTCTGTGTCTCTGTCTCTGTGTCTCTGTCTCTGTGTCTCTGTCTCTGTGTCTCTGTCTCTGTGTCTCTGTCTCTGTGTCTCTGTGTCTCTGTCTCTGTGTCTCTGTCTCTGTGTCTCTGTCTCTGTGTCTCTGCCTCTGTGTCTCTGTCTCTGTGTCTCTGTCTCTGTGTCTCTGTCTCTGTGTCTCTGTCTCTGTGTCTCTGTCTCTGTGTCTCTGTCCCTGTGTCTCTGCCTCTGAATCTCTGTCTCTGTGTCTCTGTCCCTGTGTCTCTGTCTCTGTGTATCTGGTTCTGTGTCTCGGCCTCTGTGTCTCGGTCTCTGTGTCTCGGTCTTTTCGTTTCTCTCTCTCTCTGTCTCTGCCTCTGAATCTCTGTCTCTGTGTCTCTGTCACAGTGTCTCGGTCTCTGTGTGTCGGTGTCTATGGCTCTGTCTCCGTGTCTCTGCCTCCGCGTCTCTGTCCCTTTGTCTCTGCCTCTGTCTCTCTACCTCCGTCTCTGTGTCTCTGTCTCTATGCCTCTGTCTCTGTCTCTCTGTCTCTGTGTCTCCGTCCCTGTATATCTGTCTCTGTCTCTGTGTCTCTGTCTCTGTCTCTGTCTCTGAGTCTCGGTCTCTATGTCCCTGTCTCTGAGTCTCTGCCTCTGTGTCCCTGTCTCTGCGTCTCTGTCCCTGTGTCTCCGTCTCCGTGTATCGGTCTCTGTGTCTCGGTCTATGTGTCTCTGTCTCTGTGTCTCTCTCTCTATGTCTCTGTCGACGTTATCTGTCTCTGTGTCTCTGTCTCTGTGTCTCCGTACCTGTGTCTCTGTCTCGGTGTCTCTGTCTACATGTCTCTGTCTCTGTCTCTGTCTTTGTCTCTGAGTCGTTGTCTCTATGTCCCTGTCTCTGTGTCTGTCCCAGTGTCTCCTTCTCCATGTCTCTGTTTCTGTGTCTCTGTTTCTGTGTCCCTGTCCCTGTGTCTCTGTCCCTGTGTCTCTGCCTCTGAATCTCTGTCTCCGTGTCTCTGTCTCTGTGTCTCTGTCTTTGTGTCTCTGTTTCTGTGTCTCTGTCTCTGTGTCTCTGTCTCTGTGTCTCTGCCTCCGTGTCTCTGTCTCTGTGTCTCTGTCTCTGTGTTTCTGTCTTTGTGTCTCTGTCTCTGTGTCTCTGTCTCTGAGAATCTGTCTCTGTGTCACTGTCTCGGAATCTCTGCCTCTGTGTCTCTGTCTCTGTGTCTCGGTCTCTGTGTCTGCGTCTCTGTGCCCCTGTCTCTGTGTTTCTGTCTCTGTCTCTCTGTCTCCGTGTCTCTGTCTCTGTGTCTACTCCTCTGTGTCTCTACCTCCGTGTCTCTGTCTCCGTGTCTCTGTCTCCGTGTCTCTGTCTCTTTGTCTCTGTCTCCGTCCCTGTGTCTCTGTCTCTGTGTCTCCGTCTCTGTGTCTCCGTCTCTGTGTCTCTGTCTCTGTGTCTCTGTCTCTGTGTCGCTGTCTCTGTGTCTCTGTCCCTGTCTCTGTCTCTGTGTCTCTGTCTCTATGTCTCTGTATGTCTGTATCTCTGCCTCTGTGTCTCTGTCCCTGTGTCTTTGTCTCTGTCTCTGTCTCTGTGTCTCTGTCTCTGAGTCTTTGCCTCTATGTCCCTGTCTATGTATCTCTGTCCCTATGTCTCCGTCTCTGTGGCTCTGTCTCTGTGTCTCTGTCTCTGCCTCTGTGTGTGTGTCTCTGTCTCTGAGTCTCTGTCTCTGTGTCTCGGTGTCTATGGCTCTGTCTCCGTGTCTCTGTCTCTGTGTCTGTGTGTATGTCTCTGTGTCTGTCCCTGTGTATGTGTCTCTGTCTCTGAGTCTCTGTCTCTGTGTCTCTGTCCCTGTGTCTCCGTCTCTGTGTCTCTCTCTCTCTGTGTCACTGTCGACGTTATCTGTCTCTGTGTCTCTGTCCGTGTGTGTCCGGCTCTGTGTCTCTGTCTCTCTCTCTCTCTGTGTCCCTGTCTCCGTGTCTCTGCCTCCGTGTCTCTGTCTCTGTGTCTCTGTCTCCGTCCCTGTGTCTCTGTCTCCGTGTCTGTGTCTCTGTGTCTCCGTCTCTGTGCCTCTGTCTCTGTATCTGAGTCTCTGTGTCTGTGTCTCTGTCTCTATGTTTCTGCCTCTGTGTCTATGCCTCTGCCTCTGTGTCTCTGTCTCTGTGTCTCCCGCTCAGTGTATTTGTCTCTGAATATCTGTCTCTGTGTCTCTGTCTCTGTGTCTCTGTCTCTGTGTCTCTGTTTCTGTGTCTCTGTTTCTGTGTCCCTGTCTCCGTGTCTCTGTCCCTGTGTCTCTGCCTCTGAATCTCTGTATCTGTGTTCCTGTCTCTGTGCCTCTGTCTCTGTTTCTCGGTCTCTATATCTCTGTCTCCATGTCTCTGTCTCCGTGTTTCTGTCTCGGTGTCTGTGCCCCTATGTCTCCGTCTCTGTGTCACTGTCGCTGTCCCCGTCTCTGTGTCTCTGTCTCTGTGCCTCTGTCTCTGTGTCTCCGTCTCTGTGTCTCTGTCTCTCTCACTGTGTATCTGTCTCTGTGTCTCTGTCCCTGTGTCTCTGTCTCTGTGTATCTGGCTCTGTGTCCCTGTCTCTGTGTCTCTGTCTCCGTGTCTCTGCCTCGGTGTCACTGTCTCTGTGTCACTGTCTCTGAATCTCTGTTTCTGCGTCTCCCTCTCTGAGTCGTTGTCTCTTCGTCCCTGTCTCTGTGTCTCTGTCCCTGTGTTTCTGTCTTTGTGTCTCTGTCTCTGTGTCTCGGTCTCTGTGTCTGCGTGTCTGTGCCCCTGTCTCTGTGTTTCTGTCTCTGTGTTCCTGTCTCTGTCTCTCTGTCTCCGTGTCTCTGTCTCTTTGTCTCTGTCTCCGTCCCTGTGTCTCTGTCTCTGTGTCTCCGTCTCTGTGTCTCCGTCTCTGTGCCTCTGTCTCTGTGTCCCTGTCTCTGTGTCTCTGTCCCTGTGTCTCTGCCTCTGAATCTCTGTATCTGTGTTCCTGACTCTGTGTCTCTGTCCCTGTCTCCGTCTCCGTTATCTGTCTCTGTGTCTCTGCCTCTGAGTCTCTGTCTCTGTGTCTCTGTCTCTGTGTCTCTGTCTCTATGTCTCTGCTTCTGTGTCTATGCCTCTGTCTCTGTGTCTCTGTCTCTGTGTCTCTCGCTCTGTGTATTTGTCTCTGAATATCTGTCTCTGTGTCCCTGCCTCTGTGTCTCGGTCTCTATATCTCTGTCTCTGTGTCTCTGTCTCCGTGTTTCTGCCTCGGTGTCTCTGTCCCTATGTCTCCGTCCCTGTGTCACTGTCGCTGTCTCCGTCTCTGTGTCTCTGTCTCTGTGTCTCCGTCTCTGTGTCTCTGTCTCTCTCACTGTGTATCTGTCTCTGTGTCTCTGTCCCTATGTCTCCGTCTCTGTGTCTCCGTCTCTGTGGCTCTGTCTCTGTGTCTCTGTCTCTGTGTCTGTGTGTATGTCTCTGTGTCTGTCCCTGTGTATGTGACTCTGTCCCTGTGTCTCCGCCTCCGTGTCGCTGTCTCTCTCACTGTGTCTCTGTCTCTGTGTCTCTGTCTCTGTGTATCTGTCTCTGTCTCTAGATCTCTGTCTCTGCGTCATTGTCTCTGTGTCTTTGTCTCTATATCTATGTCTCTGTGTCTCTCTCCCTGTGTCACGGTCTCCTTGTCTCGGTCTCTGTGTCTCCGTCCCTGTGTCTCTGTCTCTGTGTCTCGGTCTCTATGTCTCTGTCTCTGTGTCTCTGTCTCCATGTTTCTGTCTCGGTGTCTCTGTTCCCGTGTCTACGTCTCTGTGTCACTGTCTCTATGTCTCTGTCTCTGTGTCTCTGTCCCCGTCTCTGTGTCTCTGTCTCTGTGTCTCTGTCTCTGTGTCTCTGTCTCTGTGTCTCTGTCTCTGTGTCTCTGCCTCTGTGTCTCTGTCTCTGTGTCTCTGTCTCTGTGTCTCTGTCTCTGTGTCTCTGTCTCTGTGTCTCTGTCTCTGTGTCTCTGTCTCTGTGTCTCTGTCTCTGTGTCTCTGTCTCTGTGTCTCTGTCTCTGTGTCTCTGTCTCTGTGTCTCTGTCTCTGTGTCTCTGTCTCTGTGTCTCTGTCTCTGTGTCCCTGTCTCTTTGTCTCTGTCTCTGTGTCTCTGTCTCTGTGTCTCTGTCTCTGTGTCCCTGTCTCTGTGTCTCTGTCTCTGTGTCTCTGTCTCTGTGTCTCTGTCTCTGTGTCTCTGTCTCTGTGTTCCTGTCTCTGTGTCTCTGCCCCTGTGTCTCCGTCTCCGTTATCTGTCTCTGTGTCTCTGTCTCTGTGTCTCTGTCTCTATATCTCTGTCTCTGTCTTCGTTTCTCTTTCTCGGCGTCTCATTCTCTGTGTCACTGTCTCTGTGTTTCCGTCTCTGTCTCCGTATCTCTGTCTCTGTGTCCTTGTCTCTGTGTCTCTGTCTTGTGTGTCCCCGTGTCTGCTTCTCTGTCCCTGTGTCTCCGTCTCCCTGTCTCGGTCTCCGTGTCTCGGTCTTTGTGTCTCGGTCTCTGTGTCTCGGTCTCTGTGTCTCGGTCTTTTCGTTTCTCTCTCTCTCTGTCTCTGCCTCTGAATCTCTGTCTCTGTGTCTCTGTCACAGTGTCTCGGTCTCTGTCTCTCGGTGTCTATGGCTCTGTCTCCGTGTCTCTGCCTCCGCGTCTCTGTCTCTTTGTCTCTGCCTCTGCCTCTCTGCCTCCGTCTCTGCGTCTCTGTCTCTGTGCCTCTGTCTCTGTCTCTCTGTCTCTGTGTCTCCGTCCCTGTGTCTCTGTCTCTGTGTCTCTGTTTCTGTGTCCCTGTCTCTGTGTCTCTGTCCCTGTGTCTCTGCCTCTGAATCTCTGTCTCTGTGTCTCTGTCCCTGTGTCTCTGTCTCTGTGTATCTGGTTCTGTGTCTCGGCCTCTGTGTCTCGGTCTCTGTGTCTCGGTCTTTTCGTTTCTCTCTCTCTCTGTCTCTGCCTCTGAATCTCTGTCTCTGTGTCTCTGTCACAGTGTCTCGGTCTCTGTGTGTCGGTGTCTATGGCTCTGTCTCCGTGTCTCTGCCTCCGCGTCTCTGTCCCTTTGTCTCTGCCTCTGTCTCTCTACCTCCGTCTCTGTGTCTCTGTCTCTATGCCTCTGTCTCTGTCTCTCTGTCTCTGTGTCTCCGTCCCTGTATATCTGTCTCTGTCTCTGTGTCTCTGTCTCTGTCTCTGTCTCTGAGTCTCGGTCTCTATGTCCCTGTCTCTGAGTCTCTGCCTCTGTGTCCCTGTCTCTGCGTCTCTGTCCCTGTGTCTCCGTCTCCGTGTATCGGTCTCTGTGTCTCGGTCTATGTGTCTCTGTCTCTGTGTCTCTCTCTCTATGTCTCTGTCGACGTTATCTGTCTCTGTGTCTCTGTCTCTGTGTCTCCGTCCCTGTGTCTCTGTCTCGGTGTCTCTCTCTACATGTCTCTGTCTCTGTCTCTGTCTTTGTCTCTGAGTCGTTGTCTCTATGTCCCTGTCTCTGTGTCTGTCCCAGTGTCTCCTTCTCCATGTCTCTGTTTCTGTGTCTCTGTTTCTGTGTCCCTGTCCCTGTGTCTCTGTCCCTGTGTCTCTGCCTCTGAATCTCTGTCTCTGTGTCTCTGTCCCTGTGTCTTTGTCTATGTCTCTGTCTCTGTGTCTCTGTCTCTGAGTCTTTGCTTCTATGTCCCTGTCTATGTATCTCTGTCCCTATGTCTCCGTCTCTGTGGCTCTGTCTCTGTGTCTCTGTCTCTGCCTCTGTGTGTGTGTCTCTGTCTCTGAGTCTCTGTCTCTGTGTCTCGGTGTCTATGGCTCTGTCTCCGTGTCTCTGTCTCTGTGTCTGTGTGTATGTCTCTGTGTCTGTCCCTGTGTATGTGTCTCTGTCTCTGAGTCTCTGTCTCTGTGTCTCTGTCTCTGTCTCTGTCTCTGTCTCTATGTTTCTGCCTCTGTGTCTATGCCTCTGCCTCTGTGTCTCTGTCTCTGTGTCTCCCGCTCAGTGTATTTGTCTCTGAATATCTGTCTCTGTGTCTCTGTCTCTGTGTCTCTGTCTCTATGTGTCTGTTTCTGTGTCTCTGTTTCTGTGTCCCTGTCTCTGTGTCTCTGTCCCTGTGTCTCTGCCTCTGAATCTCTGTATCTGTGTTCCTGTCTCTGTGCCCCTGTCTCTGTTTCTCGGTCTCTATATCTCTGTCTCCATGTCTCTGTCTCCGTGTTTCTGTCTCGGTGTCTCTGCCCCTATGTCTCCGTCTCTGTGTCACTGTCGCTGTCCCCGTCTCTGTGTCTCTGTCTCCGTGCCTCTGTCTCTGTGTCTCCGTCTCTGTGTCTCTGTCTCTCTCACTGTGTATCTGTCTCTGTGTATCTGTCCCTGTGTCTCTGTCTCTGTGTATCTGGCTCTGTGTCCCTGTCTCTGTGTCTCTGTCTCCGTGTCTCTGCCTCGGTGTCACTGTCTCTGTGTCACTGTCTCTGAATGTCTGTTTCTGCGTCTCTCTCTCTGAGTCGTTGTCTCTTCGTCCCTGTCTCTGTGTCTCTGTCCCTGTGTTTCTGTCTTTGTGTCTCTGTCTCTGTGTCTCGGTCTCTGTGTCTGCGTGTCTGTGCCCCTGTCTCTGTGTTTCTGTCTCTGTGTTCCTGTCTCTGTCTCTCTGTCTCCGTGTCTCTGTCTCTTTGTCTCTGTCTCCGTCCCTGTGTCTCTGTCTCTGTGTCTCCGTCTCTATGTCTCCGTCTCTGTGCCTCTGTCTCTGTGTCCCTGTCTCTGTGTCTCTGTCCCTGTGTCTCTGCCTCTGAATCTCTGTATCTGTGTTCCTGACTCTGTGTCTCTGTCCCTGTCTCCGTCTCCGTTATCTGTCTCTGTGTTTCTGCCTCTGAGTCTCTGTCTCTGTGTCTCTGTCTCTGTGTCTCTGTCTCTGTGTCTCTGTCTCTATGTCTCTGCTTCTGTGTCTATGCCTCTGTCTCTGTGTCTCTCGCTCTGTGTATTTGTCTCTGAATATCTGCCTCTGTGTCCCTGCCTCTGTGTCTCGGTCTCTATATCTCTGTCTCTGTGTCTCTGTCTCCGTGTTTCTGCCACGGTGTCTCTGTCCCTATGTCTCCGTCCCTGTGTCACTGTCGCTGTCTCCGTCTCTGTGTCTCTGTCTCTGTGTCTCCGTCTCTGTGTCTCTGTCTCTCTCACTGTGTATCTGTCTCTGTGTCTCTGTCCCTGTGTCTCTGTCCCTATGTCTCCGTCTCTGTGTCTCCGTCTCTGTGGCTCTGTCTCTGTGTCTCTGTCTCTGTGTCTGTGTGTATGTCTCTGTGTCTGTCCCTGTGTATGTGACTCTGTCCCTGTGTCTCCGCCTCCGTGTCGCTGTCTCTCTCACTGTGTCTCTGTCTCTGTGTCTCTGTCTCTGTGTATCTGTCTCTGTCTCTATATCTCTGTCTCTGCGTCATTGTCTCTGTGTCTTTGTCTCTATATCTATTTCTCTGTGTCTCTCTCCCTGTGTCACGGTCTCCTTGTCTCGGTCTCTGTGTTGTCCGTCTCTGTGTCTCTGTCTCTGTGTCTCGGTCTCTATGTCTCTGTCTCTGTGTCTCTGTCTCCATGTTTCTGTCTCGGTGTCTCTGTCCCCGTGTCTACGTCTCTGTGTCACTGTCTCTATGTCTCTGTCTCTGTGTCTCTGTCCCCGTCTCTGTGTCTCCGTCTCTGTGTCTCTGTCTCTGTGTCTCTGTCTCTGTGTCTCTGTCTCTGTGTCTCTGTCTCTGTGTCTCTGTGTCTCTGTCTCTGTGTCTCTGTCTCTGTGTCTCTGTCTCTGTGTCTCTGTCTCTGTGTCTCTATCTCTGTGTCTCTGTCTCTGTGTCTCTGTCTCTGTGTCTCTGTCTCTGTGTCTCTGTCTCTGTGTCTCTGTCTCTGTGTCTCTGTCTCTGTGTCTCTGTCTCTGTGTCCCTGTCTCTGTGTCTCTGTCTCTGTGTCTCTGTTTCTGTGTCTCTGTCTCTGTGTCCCTGTCTCTGTGTCTCTGTCTCTGTGTCTCTGTCTCTGTGTCTCTGTCTCTGTGTCTCTGTCTCTGCGTTCCTGTCTCTGTGTCTCTGCCCCTGTGTCTCCGTCTCCGTTATCTGTCTCTGTGTCCCTGTCTCTGTGTCTCTGTCTCTGTGTCTCTGTCTCTATATCTCTGTCTCTGTCTTCGTTTCTCTTTCTCGGCGTCTCATTCTCTGTGTCACTGTCTCTGTGTTTCCGTCTCTGTCTCCGTATCTCTGTCTCTGTGTCCTTGTCTCTGTGTCTCTGTCTTCTGTGTCACCGTGTCTGCTTCTCTGTCCCTGTGTCTCCGTCTCCCTGTCTCGGTCTCCGTGTCTCGGTCTCTGTGTCTCGGTCTCTGTGTCTCGGTCTTTTCGTTTCTCTCTCTCTCTGTCTCTGCCTCTGAATCTCTGTCTCTGTGTCTCTGTCACAGTGTCTCGGTCTCTGTCTCTCGGTGTCTATGGCTCTGTCTCCGTGTCTCTGCCTCCGCGTCTCTGTCTCTTTGTCTCTGCCTCTGCCTCTCTGCCTCCGTCTCTGCGTCTCTGTCTCTGTGCCTCTGTCTCTGTCTCTCTGTCTCTGTGTCTCCGTCCCTGTGTCTCTGTCTCTGTGTCTCTGTCTCTGTGTCTCTGTCTCTGTGTCTCTGTCTCTGTGTCTCTGTCTCTGTGTCTCTGTCTCTGTGTCTCTGTCTCTGTGTCCCTGTCTCTGTGTCTCTGTCTCTGTGTCTCTGTCTCTGTGTCTCTGTCTCTGTGTCTCTGTCTCTGTGTCTCTGTCTCTGTGTCTCTGTCTCTGTGTCTCTGTCTCTGTGTCTCTGTCTCTGTGTCTCTGTCTCTGTGTCTCTGTCTCTGTGTCTCTGTCTCTGTGTTCCTGTCTCTGTGTCTCTGTCCCTGTGTCTCCGTCTCCGTTATCTGTCTCTGTGTCCCTGTCTCTGTGTCTCTGTCTCTGTGTCTCTGTCTCTATATCTCTGTCTCTGTCTCCGTTTCTCTTTCTCGGCGTCTCATTCTCTGTGTCACTGTCTCTGTGTGTCCGTCTCTGTCTCCGTATCTCTGTCTCTGTGTCCTTGTCTCTGTGTCTCTGTCTTGTGTGTCCCCGTGTCTGCTTCTCTGTCCCTGGGTCTCCGTCTCCCTGTCTCGGTCTCCGTGTCTCGGTCTCTGTGTCTCGGTCTCTGTGTCTCGGTCTTTTCGTTTCTCTCTCTCTCTGTCTCTGCCTCTGAATCTCTGTCTCTGTGTCTCTGTCACAGTGTCTCGGTCTCTGTCTCTCGGTGTCTATGGCTCTGTCTCCGTGTCTCTGCATCCGCGTCTCTGTCTCTGCGTCTCTGTCTCTGTGCCTCTGTCTCTGTCTCTCTGTCTCTGTGTCTCCGTCCCTGTATGTCTGTCTCTGTCTCTGTGTCTCTGTCTCTGTCTCTGTGTCTCTGTCTCTGATTCTCGGTCTCTATGTCCCTGTCTCTGAGTCTCTGCCTCTGTGTCCCTGTCTCTGCGTCTCTGTCCCTGTGTCTCCGTCTCTATGTCTCGGTCTCTGTGTCTCTGTCTCTGTGTCTCTCTCTCTATGTCTCTATCTCTGAATCTCTGTCTCTGTCCCAGGGTCTCCGTTTCTGTGGCTCTGTCTCCGTGTCTCCGTCCCTGTGTCTCTGTCTCTGTGTCTCTGTCTCTGTCTCTGTCTCTGTGTCTCTGTCTCTGTGTCTCTGTCTCTGTGTCTCTGTCTCTGTGTCTCTGTCTCTGTGTCTCTGTCTCTGTGTCCCTGTCTCTGTGTCTCTGTCTCTGTGTCTCCGTCTCTGTGTCTCTGTCTCTGTGTCTCCGTCTCTGTGTCTCTGTCTCTGTGTCTCTGTCTCTGTGTCTCTGTCCCTGTGTCTCTGTCTCTGTGTCTCTGTCTCTGTGTCTCTGTCTCTGTGTCTCTGTCTCTGTGTCTCTGTCTCTGTGTCGCTGTCTCTGTGTCCCTGTCCCTGTGTCCCTGTCTCCGTGTCCCTGCCTCTGTGTCTCTGTCTCTGTGTCTCTGTCTCTGTGTCTCTGTCTCTGTGTCTCTGTCTCTGTGTCTCTGTCTCTGTGTCTCTGTCTCTGTGTCTCTGTCTCTGTGTCTCTGTCTCTGTGTCTCTGTCCCTGTGTCTCCGTCTCTGTGTCTCTGTCTCTGTGTCTCTGTCTCTGTGTCTCTGCCTCTATGTCTCTGTCTCTGTCTCCGTTTCTCTTTCTCGGTGTCTCATTCTCTGTGTCACTGTCTCTGCGTTTCAGTCTCTGTCTCCGTATCTCTGTCTCTGTGTCCTTGTCTCTGTGTCTCTGTCTTGTGTGTCCCCGTGTCTGCTTCTCTGTCCCTGTGTCTCCGTCTCCGTGTCTCGGCCTCTGTGTGTCGGTCTCTGTGTCTCGGTCTCTGTGTCTCGGTCTCTTCGTTTCTCTCTCTCTCTGTCTCTGCCTCTGAATCTCTGTCTCTGTGTCTCTGTCACAGTGTCTCGGTCTCTGTCTCTCGGTGTCTATGGCTCTGTCTCCGTGTCTCTGCCTCCGCGTCTCTGTCTCTTTGTCTCTGCCTCTGCCTCTCTGCCTCCGTCTCTGTGTCTCTGTCTCTGTGCCTCTGTCTCTGTCTCTCTGTCTCTGTGTCTCCGTCTCTGTGTCTCGGTCTCTGTGTCTCTGTCTCTGTGTCTCTCTCTCTATGTCTCTATATCTGAATCTCTGTCTCTGTCCCAGGGTCTCCGTTTCTGTGGCTCTGTCTCCGTGTCTCCGTCCCTGTGTCTCTGTCTCCGTGTCTGTGTCTCTGTGTCTCCGTCTCTGTGCCTCTGTCTTTGCCTCTGAGTCTCTGTCTCTGTGTCTCTGTCTACATGTCTCTGTCTCTGTCTCTGTTTCTCTTTCTCTGTGTCTCTGTCTCTGTGTCTCTGTCCCTGTGTCTCCGTCTTCGTGTCTCCGTCCCTGTGTCTCCGTCTCTGTGTCACTGTCTCTATGTCTCTGTCTCTGTGTCTCTGTGTCTGTGCTTCTGTTTCTATGTCTCTGTCTCTGTATCTCTGTCTCTGTGTCTCTGTCTCTGTCTCTGTCTCTGTCTCTGTCTCTGTCTCTGTCTCTGTCTCTGTCTCTGTGTCTCTGTCTCTGAGTCTTTATCTCTATGTCCCAGTCTCTGTGTCTCTGTCCCTATGTCTCTGTCTCTGAGTCTCTGTCTCTGAGTCTCTGTCTCTGTGTCTCTGTCTCTGTCTCTGTCTCTGTTTCTCTTTCTCTGTGTCTCTGTCTCTGTGTCCCCGTGTCTGCTTCTCTGTCCCTGTGTCTCCGTCTCCGTGTCTCGGTCTCTGTGTCCTGGTCTCTGTGCCTCTGTCTCTGTGTCTCGGTCTCTTCGTTTCTCTCTCTCACTGTCTCTGCCTCTGAATCTCTGTCTCTGTGTCTCTGTCACAGAGTCTCGGTCTCTGTGTCTCGGTGTCTATGGCTCTGTCTCCGTGTCTCTGCCTCCGCGTCTCTGTCTCTTTGTCTCTGCCTCTGTCTCTCTGCCTCCGTCTCTGTGTCTCTGTCTCTGTGCCTCTGTCTCTGTCTCTGTCTCTGTGTCTCTGTCTCTGAGTCTCGGTCTCTGTGTCCCTGTCTCTGTTTCTCTTCCTCTGTGCCTCTGTCTCTATGTCTCTGTCCCTGTGTCTCCGTCTCTGCGTCTCACTCTCTCTGTGTCACTGTCGACGTTATCTGTCTCTGTGTCTCTGTCCATGTGTGTCCGTCTCTGTGTCTCTGTCTCTCTCTCTCTCTGTGTCCCTGTCTCCGTGTCCCTGCCTCCGTGTCTCTGTCTCTGTGTCTCTGTCTCCTTCCCTGTGTCTCTGCCTCCGTGTCTGTGTCTCTGTGTCTCCGTCTCTGTGCCTCTGTCTCTGTCTCTGAGTCTCTGTCTCTGTGTCTCTGTCTCTATGTTTCTGCCTCTGTGTCTATGCCTCTGTCTCTGTGTCTCTGTCTCTGTGTCTCCCGCTCAGTGTATTTGTCTCTGAATATCTGTCTCTGTGCCCCTGCCTCTGTGTCTCTGTCTCTGTGTCTCTGTCTCCGTGTCTCTGTCTCTAAGACTCTGTCTCTGTGTCTCTGTCTCTGTGTCTCTGTCTCTGTGTCTCTGTTTCTGTGTCTCTGTTTCTGTGTCCCTGTCTCTGAGTCTCTGTCCCTGTGTCTCTGCCTCTGTATCTCTGTATCTGTGTTCCTGTCTCTGTGTCTCTGTCTCTGTGTCTCTGCCTCTGTGTCTCTGTCTCTGAGTCTCTCTCCCTGTGTCACGGTCTGTGTGTCTCGGTCTCTGTGCCTCCGTCTTTGTGTCTCTGTCTCTATGTCTCTGTCTCTGTGTCTCGGTCTCCGTGTTTCTGTCTCTGTGTGTCCGTCTCTGCGTCTCTATCTCTGTGTCGCTGTCTCTGTCTCTGTCTCTGTGTCTCTGTCTCTGTGTTTCTGTCTCTGTGTCTCTGTCTTGTGTGTCCCCGTGTCTGCTTCTCTGTCCCTGTGTCTCCGTCTCCGTGTCTCGGTCTCCGTGTCTCTGTCTCTGTGTCTCTGTCTCTGTGTTTCCGTCTCTCTATCTCTGTCTCTGTCCCTGTGTCCCTGTCTCTGTGTCTCTGCCTCTGTGTCTCTGTCTCTGAGTCTCTCTCCCTGTGTCACGGTCTGTGTGTCTCGGTCTCTGTGCCTCCGTCTTTGTGTCTCTGTCTCTATGTCTCTGTCTCTGTGTCTCGGTCTCCGTGTTTCTGTCTCTGTGTGTCCGTCTCTGCGTCTCTATCTCTGTGTCGCTGTCTCTGTCTCTGTCTCTGTGTCTCTGTCTCTGTGTTTCTGTCTCTGTGTCTCTGTCTCTGTGTCTATGTCCCTGTGTCTCCGTCTCTGTGTCTCTGTCTCTCTCACTGTGTCTCTGTCTCTCTCACTGTGTCTCTGTCTCTGTGTCCCTGTCTCTGTGTCTCTGTCTCTATGTCTCTGTCTCTGTCTCCGTTTCTCTTTCTCGGTGTCTCATTCTCTGTGTCACTGTCTCTGTCTTTCCGTCTCTGTCTCCGTATCACTGTCTCTGTGTCCTTGTCTCTGTGTCTCTGTCTTGTGTGTCCCCGTGTCTGCTTCTCTGTCCCTGTGTCTCCGTCTCCGTGTCTCGGTCTCTGTGTCTCGGTCTCTGTGTCTCGGTCTCTGTGTCTCGGTCTCTTCGTTTCTCTCTCTCTCTGTCTCTGCCTCTGAATCTCTGTCTCTGTGTCTCTGTCACAGTGTCTCGGTCTCTGTCTCTCGGTGTCTATGGCTCTGTCTCCGTGTCTCTGCCTCCGCGTCTCTGTCTCTTTGTCTCTGCCTCTGCCTCTCTGCCTCCGTCTCTGTGTCTCTGTCTCTGTGCCTCTGTCTCTGTCTCTCTGTCTCTGTGTCTCCGTCTCTGTGTCTCGGTCTCTGTGTCTCTGTCTCTGTGTCTCTCTCTCTATGTCTCTATATCTGAATCTCTGTCTCTGTCCCAGGGTCTCCGTTTCTGTGGCTCTGTCTCCGTGTCTCCGTCCCTGTGTCTCTGTCTCCGTGTCTGTGTCTCTGTGTCTCCGTCTCTGTGCCTCTGTCTTTGCCTCTGAGTCTCTGTCTCTGTGTCTCTGTCTACATGTCACTGTCTCTGTCTCTGTTTCTCTTTCTCTGTGTCTCTGTCTCTGTGTCTCTGTCCCTGTGTCTCCGTCTTCGTGTCTCCGTCCCTGTGTCTCCGTCTCTGTGTCACTGTCTCTATGTCTCTGTCTCTGTGTCTCTGTGTCTGTGTCTCTGTCACCATCTCTGTGCTTCTGTTTCTATGTCTCTGTCTCTGTATCTCTGTCTCTGTGTCTCTGTCTCTGTCTCTGTCTCTGTCTCTGTCTCTGTCTCTGTCTCTGTCTCTGTCTCTGTGTCTCTGTCTCTGAGTCTTTATCTCTATGTCCCAGTCTCTGTGTCTCTGTCCCTATGTCTCTGTCTCTGTGTCTCTGTCTCTGTCTCTGTCTCTGTTTCTCTATCTCTGTGTCTCTGTCTCTGTGTCTCTGTGCCTGTGTCTCCGTCTCTGTGTCTCTGCCTCTCTCTCTCTCTGTGTCCCTGTCTCCGTGTCTCTGCATCCGTGTCTCTGTCTCTGTGTCTCTGTGTCCGTCCCAGTGTCTCTGTCTCCGTGTCTGTGTCTCTGTGTCTCCGTCTCTGTGCCTCTGTCTCTGTCTCTGAGTCTCTGCCTCTGTGTCTCTGTCCCTATGTCTCTGCCTCTGTGTCTATGCCACTGTCTCTGTGTCTCTGTCTCTGTGTCTTTCGCTCTGTGTATTTGTCTCTGAATATCTGTCTCCGGGTTTCTGTCTCGGTGTCTCTGTCCCTATGTCTCCGTCTCTGTGTCACTGTCGCTGTCTCAGTCTCTGTGTCTCTGTCTCTGTGTATCTGTCTCTGTGTCTCTGTCTCTGTGTCTCTGTCTCTGTGTCTCTGACTCTGTGTCTCTGTCCCTGTGTCTCTGCCTCTGAATCTCTGTATCTGTGTTCCTGTCTCTGTGTCTCTGTCCCTGTGTCTCCGTCTCCGTTATCTGTCTCTGTGTCTCTGTCTCTGTGTCTCTGTCTCTATGTCTCTGTCTCTGTCTCCGTTTCTCTTTCTCGGTGTCTCATTCTCTGTGTCACTGTGTCTGTGTTTCCGTCTCTGTCTCCGTATCTCTGTCTCTGTGTCCATGTCTCTGTGTCTCTGTCTTGTGTGTCCCCGTGTCTGCTTCTCTGTCCCTGTGTCTCCGTCTCCGTGTCTCGGTCTCTGTGTCCTGGTCTCTGTGCCTCTGTCTCTGCGTCTCGGTCTCTTCGTTTCTCTCTCTCACTGTCTCTGCCTCTGAATCTCTGTCTCTGTGTCTCTGTCACAGAGTCTCGGTCTCTGTGTCTCGGTGTCTATGGCTCTGTCTCCGTGTCTCTGCCTCCGCGTCTCTGTCTCTTTGTCTCTGCCTCTGTCTCTCTGCCTCCGTCTCTGTGTCTCTGTCTCTGTGCCTCTGTCTCTGTCTCTCTGTCTCTGTGTCTCCGTCCCTGTATCTCTGTCTCTGTCTCTGTGTCTCTGTCTCTGTCTCTGTGTCTCTGTCTCTGAGTCTCGGTCTCTGTGTCCCTGTCTCTGTTTCTCTTCCTCTGTGCCTCTGTCTCTATGTCTCTGTCCCTGTGTCTCCGTCTCTGCGTCTCACTCTCTCTGTGTCACTGTCGACGTTATCTGTCTCTGTGTCTCTGTCCATGTGTGTCCGTCTCTGTGTCTCTGTCTCTCTCTCTCTCTGTGTCCCTGTCTCCGTGTCCCTGCCTCCGTGTCTCTGTCTCTGTGTCTCTGTCTCCTTCCCTGTGTCTCTGCCTCCGTGTCTGTGTCTCTGTGTCTCCGTCTCTGTGCCTCTGTCTCTGTCTCTGAGTCTCTGTCTCTGTGTCTCTGTCTCTATGTTTCTGCCTCTGTGTCTATGCCTCTGTCTCTGTGTCTCTGTCTCTGTGTCTCCCGCTCAGTGTATTTGTCTCTGAATATCTGTCTCTGTGCCCCTGCCTCTGTGTCTCTGTCTCTGTGTCTCTGTCTCCGTGTCTCTGTCTCTAAGACTCTGTCTCTGTGTCTCTGTCTCTGTGTCTCTGGCTCTGTGTCTCTGTTTCTGTGTCTCTGTTTCTGTGTCCCTGTCTCTGAGTCTCTGTCCCTGTGTCTCTGCCTCTGTATCTCCTTATCTGTGTTCCTGTCTCTGTGTCTCTGTCTCTGTGTCTCTGCCTCTGTGTCTCTGTCTCTGAGTCTCTCTACCTGTGTCACGGTCTGTGTGTCTCGGTCTCTGTGCCTCCGTCTTTGTGTCTCTGTCTCTATGTCTCTGTCTCTGTGTCTCGGTCTCCGTGTTTCTGTCTCTGTGTGTCCGTCTCTGCGTCTCTATCTCTGTGTCGCTGTCTCTGTCTCTGTCTCTGTGTCTCTGTCTCTGTGTTTCTGTCTCTGTGTCTCTGTCTTGTGTGTCCCCGTGTCTGCTTCTCTGTCCCTGTGTCTCCGTCTCCGTGTCTCGGTCTCCGTGTCTCTGTCTCTGTGTCTCTGTCTCTGTGTTTCCGTCTCTCTATCTCTGTCTCTGTCCCTGTGTCCCTGTCTCTGTGTCTCTGCCTCTGTGTCTCTGTCTCTGAGTCTCTCTCCCTGTGTCACGGTCTGTGTGTCTCGGTCTCTGTGCCTCCGTCTTTGTGTCTCTGTCTCTATGTCTCTGTCTCTGTGTCTCGGTCTCCGTGTTTCTGTCTCTGTGTGTCCGTCTCTGCGTCTCTATCTCTGTGTCGCTGTCTCTGTCTCTGTCTCTGTGTCTCTGTCTCTGTGTTTCTGTCTCTGTGTCTCTGTCTCTGTGTCTATGTCCCTGTGTCTCCGTCTCTGTGTCTCTGTCTCTCTCACTGTGTGTCTGTCTCTCTCACTGTGTCTCTGTCTCTGTGTTCCTGTCTCTGTGTCTCTGTCTCTATGTCTCTGTCTCTGTCTCTGTCTCCGTTTCTCTTTCTCGGTGTCTCATTCTCTGTGTCACTGTCTCTGTCTTTCCGTCTCTGTCTCCGTATCTCTGTCTCTGTGTCCTTGTCTCTGTGTCTCTGTCTTGTGTGTCCCCGTGTCTGCTTCTCTGTCCCTGTGTCTCCGTCTCCGTGTCTCGGTCTCTGTGTCTCGGTCTCTGTGTCTCGGTCTCTGTGTCTCGGTCTCTTCGTTTCTCTCTCTCACTGTCTCTGCCTCTGAATCTCTGTCTCTGTGTCTCTGTCACAGAGTCTCGCTCTCTGTGTCTCGGTGTCTATGGCTCTGTCTCCGTGTCTCTGCCTCCGCGTCTCTGTCTCTTTGTCTCTGTCTCTGTGTCCCTGTCACAGTGTCTCGGTCTCTGTCTCTCGGTGTCTATGGCTCTGTCTCCGTGTCTCTGCCTCCGCGTCTCTGTCTCTTTGTCTCTGCCTCTGCCTCTCTGCCTCCGTCTCTGCGTCTCTGTCTCTGTGCCTCTGTCTCTGTCTCTCTGTCTCTGTGTCTCCGTCCCTGTGTCTCTGTCTCTGTGTCCCTGTCTCTGTGTCTCTGTCTCTGTGTCTCTGTCTCTGTGTCTCTGTCTCTGTGTCTCTGTCTCTGTGTCTCTGTCTCTGTGTCCCTGTCTCTGTGTCTCTGTCTCTGTGTCTCTGTCTCTGTGTCTCTGTGTCTGTGTCTCTGTCTCTGTGTCTCTGTCTCTGTGTCTCTGTCTCTGTGTCTCTGTCTCTGTGTCTCTGTCTCTGTGTCTCTGTCTCTGTGTCTCTGTCTCTGTGTCTCTGTCTCTGTGTTCCTGTCTCTGTGTCTCTGTCCCTGTGTCTCCGTCTCCGTTATCTGTCTCTGTGTCCCTGTCTCTGTGTCTCTGTCTCTGTGTCTCTGTCTCTATATCTCTGTCTCTGTCTCCGTTTCTCTTTCTCGGCGTCTCATTCTCTGTGTCACTGTCTCTGTGTTTCCGTCTCTGTCTCCGTATCTCTGTCTCTGTGTCCTTGTCTCTGTGTCTCTGTCTTGTGTGTCCCCGGGTCTGCTTCTCTGTCCCTGGGTCTCCGTCTCCCTGTCTCGGTCTCCGTGTCTCGGTCTCTGTGTCTCGGTCTCTGTGTCTCGGTCTTTTCGTTTCTCTCTCTCTCTGTCTCTGCCTCTGAATCTCTGTCTCTGTGTCTCTGTCACAGAGTCTCGGTCTCTGTGTCTCGGTGTCTATGGCTCTGTCTCCGTGTCTCTGTCTCTGTGTCTGTGTGTATGTCTCTGTCTCTGTCCCTGTGTATGTGTCTCTGTCTCTGAGTCTCTGTCTCTGTGTCTCTGTCTCTGTCTCTGTCTCTGTCTCTGTTTCTCTTCCTCTGTGCCTCTGTCTCTATGTCTCTGTCTCTGTGTCTCCGTCTCTGCGTCTCACTCTCTCTGTGTCACTGTCGACGTTATCTGTCTCTGTGTCTCTGTCCATGTGTGTCCGTCTCTGTGTCTCTGTCTCTCTCTCTCTCTGTGTCCCTGTCTCCGTGTCCCTGCCTCCGTGTCTCTGTCTCTGTGTCTCTGTCTCCTTCCCTGTGTCTCTGCCTCCGTGTCTGTGTCTCTGTGTCTCCGTCTCTGTGCCTCTGTCTCTGTCTCTGAGTCTCTGTCTCTGTGTCTCTGTCTCTATGTTTCTGCCTCTGTGTCTATGCCTCTGTCTCTGTGTCTCTGTCTCTGTGTCTCCCGCTCAGTGTATTTGTCTCTGAATATCTGTCTCTGTGTCTCTGTCTCTGTGTCTCTGTCTCCGTGTCTCTGTCTCTAAGACTCTGTCTCTGTGTCTCTGTCTCTGTGTCTCTGTCTCTGTGTCTCTGTTTCTGTGTCTCTGTTTCTGTGTCCCTGTCTCTGAGTCTCTGTCCCTGTGTCTCTGCCTCTGTATCTCTGTATCTGTGTTCCTGTCTCTGTGTCTCTGTCTCTGTGTCTCTGCCTCTGTGTCTCTGTCTCTGAGTCTCTCTCCCTGTGTCACGGTCTGTGTGTCTCGGTCTCTGTGCCTCCGTCTTTGTGTCTCTGTCTCTATGTCTCTGTCTCTGTGTCTCGGTCTCCGTGTTTCTGTCTCTGTGTGTCCGTCTCTGCGTCTCTATCTCTGTGTCGCTGTCTCTGTCTCTGTCTCTGTGTCTCTGTCTCTGTGTCCTTGTCTCTGTGTCTCTGTCTTGTGTGTCCCCGTGTCTGCTTCTCTGTCCCTGTGTCTCCGTCTCCGTGTCTCGGTCTCTGTGTCTCGGTCTCTGTGTCTCGGTCTCTGTGTCTCGGTCTCTTCGTTTCTCTCTCTCACTGTCTCTGCCTCTGAATCTCTGTCTCTGTGTCTCTGTTACAGAGTCTCGCTCTCTGTGTCTCGGTGTCTATGGCTCTGTCTCCGTGTCTCTGCCTCCGCGTCTCTGTCTCTTTGTCTCTGCCTCTGTGTCTCTGCCTCCGTCTCTGTGTCTCTGTCTCTATGCCTCTGTCTCTGTCTCTCTGTCTCTGTGTCTCCGTCCCTGTATCTCTGTCTCTGTCTCTGTGTTTCCGTCTCTGTCTCCGTATCTCTGTCTCTGTGTCCTTGTCTCTGTGTCTCTGTCTTGTGTGTCCCCGTGTCTGCTTCTCTGTCCCTGTGTCTCCGTCTCTGTGTCTCTGTCTCTGTGTCTCTGTCTCTGTGTCTCCGTCTCTGTGTCTCTGTCTCTCTCACTGTGTATCTGTCTCTGTGTCTCTGTCCCTGTGTCTCCATCTCTGTCTCACTGTCTCTGTGTCTGTGTCTCTGTGTCTCTGTCTCTGTGCCTCTGTCTCCATCTCTGCGTCTCTGTCTCTGTGTCTCTGTCGCTGTGCCTTCGTCTCTGCGTCTCTGTGTCTCTGTCTCTGCGGCTGTGCCTCTGTGTCTCTGTATCTGTGTCTCTGTCTCTGATTCTCCGTCTCTGTGTCTCTGTCTCTGTGTCTCTGTCTCTGTGTCTCAGTCTCTGTGTCTCTGTCTCTGTGTCTCTGTCTCTGTCTCTGTGTGTCTGTCTCTATGTCTCTGTATGTCCGTATCTCTGCCTCTGTGTCTCTGTCCCTGTGTCTTTGTCTCTGTCTCTGTCTCTGTGTCTCTGTCTCTGAGTCTTTGCCTCTATGTCCCTGTCTATGTATCTCTGTCCCTATGTCTCTGTCTCTGTGTCTCTGTCTCTGTGTCTCTGTCACAGAGTCGCGGTCTCTGTGTCTCGGTGTCTATGGCTCTGTCTCCGTGTCTCTGCCTCCGCGTCTCTGTCTCTTTGTCTCTGCCTCTGTGTTTCTGCCTCCGTCTCTGTGTCTCTGTCTCTGTGCCTCTGTCTCTGTCTCTCTGTCTCTGTGTCTTCGTCCCTGTATCTCTGTCTCTGTCTCTGTGTCTCTGTCTCTGTCTCTGTGTCTCTGTCTCCGTGTATCGGTCTCTGTGTCTCGGTCTATGTGTCTCTGTCTCTGTCTCTGTGTCTCTGTCTCTGAGTCTCGGTCTCTGTGTCCCTGTCTCTGAGTCTCTGGCTCGGTGTCTCTGTCTCTGTGTCAATGTCTCTGAATCTCTGTGTCTGCGCCTCTGTCTCTGTCTCTGTGTCTCGGTCTTTGTGTCTCTGTCTCTGTGTCTCTCAATCTGTGTCCCTGCCTCTGAATCTCTGTCTCTGTCCCAGGGTCTCCGTTTCTGTGGCTCTGTCTCCGTGTCTCTGTCTCTGTGTCTCTATCTCTGTCTCTGTGTCTCTGTATCTGTCTCTGTGTCTCTGTCTCTGAGTCTCGGTCTCTGTGTCCCTGTCTCTGAGTCTCTGCCTCTGTGTCCCTGTCTCTGCGTCTCTGTCCCTGTGTATCCGTCTCCGTGTATCGGTCTCTGTGTCTCGGTTTATGTGTCTCTGTCTCTGTGTCTCTCTCTCTATGTCCCTGCCTCTGAATCTCTGTCTCTGTCCCAGGGTCTCCGTTTCTGTGGCTCTGTCTCCGTGTCTCTGTCTCTGTGCCTCTGCCTCCGTCTCTGTGCCTCTGTCTCCGTCTCTGTGTCTCTGCCTCTGTGTCTCTGTCTCTGTCTCTGTGTATCAGTCTCTGTGTCTCTGTCCCTGTGTCTCCGTCTCTGTGTCACTGTCTCTATGTCTCTGTCTCTGTGTCTCTGTGTCTCTGTGTCTGTGTCTCTGTCACCATCTTTGTGCCTCTGTTTCTATGTCTCTGTCTCTGTATCTCTGCCTCTGTGCCTCTGTCTCTGTGTCTCTGTCTCTGTCTCTGTCTCTGTGTCTCTGTCTCTGTGTCTCTGTCTCTGTGTCTCTGTCTCTGTGTCTCTGTGTCTGTGTCTCTGTCTCTGTGTCTCTGTCTCTGTGTCTCTGTCTCTGTGTCTCTGTCTCTGTGTCTCTGTCTCTGTGTCTCTGTCTCTGTGTCTCTGTCTCTGTGTTCCTGTCTCTGTGTCTCTGTCCCTGTGTCTCCGTCTCTGTGTCTCTGCCTCTGTATCTCTGTATCTGTGTTCCTGTCTCTGTGTCTCTGTCTCTGTGTCTCTGCCTCTGTGTCTCTGTCTCTGAGTCTCTCTCCCTGTGTCACGGTCTGTGTGTCTCGGTCTCTGTGCCTCCGTCTTTGTGTCTCTGTCTCTATGTCTCTGTCTCTGTGTCTCGGTCTCCGTGTTTCTGTCTCTGTGTGTCCGTCTCTGCGTCTCTATCTCTGTGTCGCTGTCTCTGTCTCTGTCTCTGTGTCTCTGTCTCTGTGTTTCTGTCTCTGTGTCTCTGTCTTGTGTGTCCCCGTGTCTGCTTCTCTGTCCCTGTGTCTCCGTCTCCGTGTCTCGGTCTCCGTGTCTCTGTCTCTGTGTCTCTGTCTCTGTGTCTCTGTCTCTATGTCTCTGTCTCTGTCTCCGTTTCTCTTTCTCGGTGTCTCATTCTCTGTGTCACTGTCTCTGTCTTTCCGTCTCTGTCTCCGTATCTCTGTCTCTGTGTCCTTGTCTCTGTGTCTCTGTCTTGTGTGTCCCCGTGTCTGCTTCTCTGTCCCTGTGTCTCCGTCTCCGTGTCTCGGTCTCTGTGTCTCGGTCTCTGTGTCTCGGTCTCTGTGTCTCGGTCTCTTCGTTTCTCTCTCTCACTGTCTCTGCCTCTGAATCTCTGTCTCTGTGTCTCTGTTACAGAGTCTCGCTCTCTGTGTCTCGGTGTCTATGGCTCTGTCTCCGTGTCTCAGCCTCCGCGTCTCTGTCTCTTTGTCTCTGCCTCTGTGTCTCTGCCTCCGTCTCTGTGTCTCTGTCTCTATGCCTCTGTCTCTGTCTCTCTGTCTCTGTGTCTCCGTCCCTGTATCTCTGTCTCTGTCTCTGTGTCTCTGTCTCTGTCTCTGTGTCTCTGTCTCTATGTCTCTGTCTCTGTCTCCGTTTCTTTTTCTCGGTGTCTCATTCTCTGTGTCACTGTCTCTGTGTTTCCGTCTCTGTCTCCGTATCTCTGTCTCTGTGTCCTTGTCTCTGTGTCTCTGTCTTGTGTGTCCCCGGGTCTGCTTCTCTGTCCCCGTGTCTCCGTCTCCGTGTCTCTGTCTCTGTGTCTATGTCCCTGTGTCTCCGTCTCTGTGTCTCTGTCTCTGTGTCTCTGTCCCTGTGTCTCTGTCTCTGTGTATCTAGTTCTGTGTCTCCGTCTCTGTGTCTCGGTCTCTATGTCTCTGTCTCTGTCTCTCTGTCTCTGTGTCTCTGTGTCTCTGTCTCTGTGTCTCTGTCTCTGTGTCCCTGTCTCTGTGTCTCTGTCCCTGTGCCTCTGCCTCTGAATCTCTGTATCTGTGTTCCTGACTCTGTGTCTCTGTCCCTGTCTCCGTCTCCGTTATCTGTCTCTGTGTCTCTGCCTCTGAGTCTCTGTCTCTGTGTCTCTGTCTCTATGTCTCTGTCTCTGTCTCCGTTTCTCTTTCTCGGTGTCTCATTCTCTGTGTCACTGTCTCTGTGTTTCCGTCTCTGTCTCCGTATCTCTGTCTCTGTGTCCTTGTCTCTGTGTCTCTGTCTTGTGTGTCCCCGTGTCTGCTTCTCTGTCCCTGTGTCTCCGTCTCTGTGTCTCTGTCTCTGTGTCTCTGTCTCTGTGTCTCCGTCTCTGTGTCTCTGTCTCTCTCACTGTGTATCTGTCTCTGTGTCTCTGTCCCTGTGTCTCCATCTCTGTCTCACTGTCTCTGTGTCTGTGTCTCTGTGTCTCTGTCTCTGTGCCTCTGTCTCCGTCTCTGCGTCTCTGTCTCTGTGTCTCTGTCGCTGTGCCTTCGTCTCTGCGTCTCTGTGTCTCTGTCTCTGCGGCTGTGCCTCTGTGTCTCTGTATCTGTGTCTCTGTCTCTGTGTCTCCGTCTCTGTGTCTCTGTCTCTGTGTCTCTGTCTCTGTGTCTCAGTCTCTGTGTCTCTGTCTCTGTGTCTCTGTCTCTGTCTCTGTGTGTCTGTCTCTATGTCTCTGTATGTCCGTATCTCTGCCTCTGTGTCTCTGTCCCTGTGTCTTTGTCTCTGTCTCTGTCTCTGTGTCTCTGTCTCTGAGTCTTTGCCTCTATGTCCCTGTCTATGTATCTCTGTCCCTATGTCTCTGTCTCTGTGTCTCTGTCTCTGTGTCTCTGTCACAGAGTCTCGGTCTCTGTGTCTCGGTGTCTATGGCTCTGTCTCCGTGTCTCTGCCTCCGCGTCTCTGTCTCTTTGTCTCTGCCTCTGTGTTTCTGCCTCCGTCTCTGTGTCTCTGTCTCTGTGCCTCTGTCTCTGTCTCTCTGTCTCTGTGTCTTCGTCCCTGTATCTCTGTCTCTGTCTCTGTGTCTCTGTCTCTGTCTCTGTGTCTCTGTCTCCGTGTATCGGTCTCTGTGTCTCGGTCTATGTGTCTCTGTCTCTGTGTCCCTCTCTCTATGTCCCTGCCTCTGAATCTCTGTCTCTGTCCCAGGGTCTCCGTTTCTGTGGCTCTGTCTCCGTGTCTCTGTCTCTGTGTCTCTGTCTCTGTCTCTGTGTCTCTGTCTCTGAGTCTCGGTCTCTGTGTCCCTGTCTCTGAGTCTCTGGCTCGGTGTCTCTGTCTCTGTGTCAATGTCTCTGAATCTCTGTGTCTGCGCCTCTGTCTCTGTCTCTGTGTCTCGGTCTTTGTGTCTCTGTCTCTGTGTCTCTCAATCTGTGTCCCTGCCTCTGAATCTCTGTCTCTGTCCCAGGGTCTCCGTTTCTGTGGCTCTGTCTCCGTGTCTCTGTCTCTGTGTCTCTGTCTCTGTCTCTGTGTCTCTGTATCTGTCTCTGTGTCTCTGTCTCTGAGTCTCGGTCTCTGTGTCCCTGTCTCTGAGTCTCTGCCTCTGTGTCCCTGTCTCTGCGTCTCTGTCCCTGTGTATCCGTCTCCGTGTATCGGTCTCTGTGTCTCGGTCTATGTGTCTCTGTCTCTGTGTCTCTCTCTCTATGTCCCTGCCTCTGAATCTCTGTCTCTGTCCCAGGGTCTCCGTTTCTGTGGCTCTGTCTCCGTGTCTCTGTCTCTGTGCCTCTGCCTCCGTCTCTGTGCCTCTGTCTCCGTCTCTGTGTCTCTGCCTCTGTGTCTCTGTCTCTGTCTCTGTGTATCAGTCTCTGTGTCTCTGTCCCTGTGTCTCCGTCTCTGTGTCACTGTCTCTATGTCTCTGTCTCTGTGTCTCTGTGTCTCTGTGTCTGTGTCTCTGTCACCATCTTTGTGCCTCTGTTTCTATGTCTCTGTCTCTGTATCTCTGCCTCTGTGCCTCTGTCTCTGTGTCTCTGTCTCTGTCTCTGTCTCTGTCTCTGTGTCTCTGTCTCTGTGCCCCTGTCTCTACGTCTCTGTCCCTGTGTCTCTGTCTCTGTGTCTCTGTCTCTGTGTCTCTGCCTCTGAATCTCTGTATCTGTGTTTCTGTCTCTGTGTCTCTGTCCCTGTGTCTCCGTCTCCGTTATTTGTCTCTGTGTCTCTGTCTCTGTGTCTCAGTCTCTATGTCTCTGTCTCTATGTCTCTGTCTCTGTCTCCGTTTCTCTTTCTCGGTGTCTCATTCTCTGTGTCACTGTCTCTGTGTTTCCGTCTCTGTCTCCGTATCTCTGTCTCTGTGTCCTTGTCTCTGTGTCTCTGTCTTGTGTGTCCCCGGGTCTGCTTCTCTGTCCCTGTGTCTCCGTCTCCGTGTCTCTGTCTCTGTGTCTATGTCCCTGTGTCTCCGTCTCTGTGTCTCTGTCTCTCTCAGTGTGTCTCTGTCTCTGTGTCTCTGTCCCTGTGTCACTGTCTCTGTGTATCTAGTTCTGTGTCTCCGTCTCTGTGTCTCGGTCTCTATGTCTCTGTCTCTGTCTCTCTGTCTCTGTGTCTCTGTGTCTCTGTCTCTGTGTCTCTGTCTCTGTGTCCCTGTCTCTGTGTCTCTGTCCCTGTGTCTCTGCCACTGAATCTCTGTATCTGTGTTCCTGTCTCTGTGTCTCTGTCCCTGTCTCCGTCTCCGTTATCTGTCTCTGTGTCTCTGCCTCTGAGTCTCTGTCTCTGTGTCTCTGTCTCTGTGTCTCTGTCTCTGTCTCCGTTTCTCTTTCTCGGTGTCTCATTCTCTGTGTCACTGTCTCTGTGTTTCCGTCTCTGTCTCCGTATCTCTGTCTCTGTGTCCTTGTCTCTGTGTCTCTGTCTTGTGTGTCCCCGTGTCTGCTTCTCTGTCCCTGTGTCTCCGTCTCTGTGTCTCTGTCTCTGTGTCTCCGTCTCTGTGTCTCCGTCTCTGTGTCTCTGTCTCTCTCACTGTGTATCTGTCTCTGTGTCTCTGTCGCTGTGTCTCTGTCTCTGTGTATCTGGCTCTGTGTCCCTGTCTCTGTGTCTCGGTCTCCGTGTCTCTGCCTCGGTGTCACTGTCTCTGTGTCACTGTCTCTGAATCTCTGTGTCTGCGTCTCTGTCTCTGTCTCTGTCTCTCTGTCTCTGTCTCTGTGTCTCTGTCTCTGCGTCTCTGTCTCTGTGTCTCTGTCTCTGTGTCTCTATCTCTGTGTCTCTGTTTCTGCGTCTCTCTCTCTGAGTCGTTGTCTCTTCGTCCCTGTCTCTGTGTCTCTGTCCCTGTGTCTCCGTCTATGTTTCTCTGTCTCTATGTCTCTGTCTCTGTGTCTCTGTCCCCGTCTCTGTGTCTCTGTCTCTGTGTGTCCGTCTCTGCGTCTCTATCTCTGTGTCGCTGTCTCTGTCTCTGTCTCCGTGTTTCTGTCTCGGTGTCTCTGCCCCTATGTCTCCGTCTCTGTGTCACTGTCGCTGTCCCCGTCTCTGTGTCTCTGTCTCTGTGTCTCTGTCTCTGTGTCTCCGTCTCTGTGTCTCTGCCTCTCTCACTGTGTATCTGTCTCTGTGTCTCTGTCCCTGTGTCTCTGTCTCTGTGTATCTGGCTCTGTGTCCCTGTCTCTGTGTCTCTGTCTCCGTGTCTCTGCCTCGGTATCTCTGTCTCTGTGTCACTGTCTCTGAATCTCTGTGCCTGCGTCTCTGTCTCTGTCTCTGTGTCTCTGTCTCTGTGTCTCTGTCTCTGCGCCTCTGTCTCTATGTCTCTGTCTCTGTGTCTCTATCTCTGTGTCTCTGTTTCTGCGTCTCTCTCTCTGAGTTGTTGTCTCTGCGTCCCTGTCTCTGTATCTCTGTCCCTGTGTCTCCGTCTATGTTTCTCTGTCTCTCCCTCTCTGTGTCCCTGTCTCTGTGTCTCGGTCCCAGAGTATCCGTCTCTGTGACTCGGCGTCTGTGGCACTGTCTCCGTATCTCTGCCTCCGGGTCTCTGTCTCTTTGTCTCTGTCTCTGAATCTCTGTCTCTGTGTCCCTGTCTCTGTGTCTCTGTCTCTGTGTCTCTGTCTCTGAGTCTCTCTCCCTGTGTCACTGTCTGTGTGTCTCGGTCTCTGTGCCTCCGTCTTTGTGTCTCGGTCTCTATGTCTCTGTCTCTGTGTCTCGGTCTCCGTGTTTCTGTCTCGGTGACTCTGTCCCTGTGTCTCCGTCTCTGTGTCTCTGTCTCTGAGTCTCGGTCTCTATGTCTCTGTCTCTGTGCCTCTGTCTCCATGTTTCTGTCTCGGTGTCTCCATCCCCGTGTCTACGTCTCTGTGTCACTGTCTCTATGTCTCTGTCTCTGTGTCTCTGTCCCCGTCTCTGTGTCTCTGTCTCTGTGTCTCTGTCTCTGTGTGTCCGTCTCTGCGTCTCTATCTCTGTGTCGCAGTCTCTGTTTCTGTCTCTGTGTCTCTGTCTCTGTGTTTCTGTCTCTGTGTCTCTGTCTCTGTGTCTATGTCCCTGTGTCTCCGTCTCTGTGTCTCTGTCTCTCTCACTGTGTCTCTGGTTCTGTGTCTCCCGCTCAGTGTATTTGTCTCTGAATATCTGTCTCTGTGTCCCTGCCTCTGTGTCTCTGTCTCTGCGTCTCTGTCTCTGTGTCTCTATCTCTGTGTCTCTGTTTCTGCGTCTCTCTCTCTGAGTCGTTGTCTCTTCGTCCCTGTCTCTGTGTCTCTGTCCCTGTGTCTCCGTCTATGTTTCTCTGTCTCTATGTCTCTGTCTCTGTGTCTCTGTCCCCGTCTCTGTGTCTCTGTCTCTGTGTGTCCGTCTCTGCGTCTCTATCTCTGTGTCGCTGTCTCTGTCTCTGTCTCCGTGTTTCTGTCTCGGTGTCTCTGCCCCTATGTCTCCGTCTCTGTGTCACTGTCGCTGTCCCCGTCTCTGTGTCTCTGTCTCTGTGTCTCTGTCTCTGTGTCTCCGTCTCTGTGTCTCTGCCTCTCTCACTGTGTATCTGTCTCTGTGTCTCTGTCCCTGTGTCTCTGTCTCTGTGTATCTGGCTCTGTGTCCCTGTCTCTGTGTCTCTGTCTCCGTGTCTCTGCCTCGGTATCTCTGTCTCTGTGTCACTGTCTCTGAATCTCTGTGCCTGCGTCTCTGTCTCTGTCTCTGTGTCTCTGTCTCTGTGTCTCTGTCTCTGCGCCTCTGTCTCTATGTCTCTGTCTCTGTGTCTCTATCTCTGTGTCTCTGTTTCTGCGTCTCTCTCTCTGAGTTGTTGTCTCTGCGTCCCTGTCTCTGTATCTCTGTCCCTGTGTCTCCGTCTATGTTTCTCTGTCTCTCCCTCTCTGTGTCCCTGTCTCTGTGTCTCGGTCCCAGAGTATCCGTCTCTGTGACTCGGCGTCTGTGGCACTGTCTCCGTATCTCTGCCTCCGGGTCTCTGTCTCTTTGTCTCTGTCTCTGAATCTCTGTCTCTGTGTCCCTGTCTCTGTGTCTCTGTCTCTGTGTCTCTGTCTCTGAGTCTCTCTCCCTGTGTCACTGTCTGTGTGTCTCGGTCTCTGTGCCTCCGTCTTTGTGTCTCGGTCTCTATGTCTCTGTCTCTGTGTCTCGGTCTCCGTGTTTCTGTCTCGGTGACTCTGTCCCTGTGTCTCCGTCTCTGTGTCTCTGTCTCTGAGTCTCGGTCTCTATGTCTCTGTCTCTGTGTCTCTGTCTCCATGTTTCTGTCTCGGTGTCTCCGTCCCCGTGTCTACGTCTCTGTGTCACTGTCTCTATGTCTCTGTCTCTGTGTCTCTGTCCCCGTCTCTGTGTCTCTGTCTCTGTGTCTCTGTCTCTGTGTGTCCGTCTCTGCGTCTCTATCTCTGTGTCGCAGTCTCTGTTTCTGTCTCTGTGTCTCTGTCTCTGTGTTTCTGTCTCTGTGTCTCTGTCTCTGTGTCTATGTCCCTGTGTCTCCGTCTCTGTGTCTCTGTCTCTCTCACTGTGTCTCTGGTTCTGTGTCTCCCGCTCAGTGTATTTGTCTCTGAATATCTGTCTCTGTGTCCCTGCCTCTGTGTCTCTGTCTCTGCGTCTCTGTCTCTGTGTCTCTGTCTCTGTGTCTCTGTCTCTGTGTCTCTGTCTCTGTGTCTCTGTCTCTGTGTCTCTGTCTCTAAGACTCTGTCTCTGTGTCTCTGTCTCTGTGTCTCTGTCTCCGTCTCTGTCTCTGTCTCTGTTTCTCTGTCTCTGTGTCTCTGTGTCTGTGTCTCTGTCACCGTCTCTGTGCCTCTGTTTCTATGTCTCTGTCTCTGTATCTCTGCCTCTGTGCCTCTGTCTCTGTGTCTCTGTCTCTGTCTCCCTGTCTCCGTGACTCTGTCCCTGTGTCTCCGTCTCTGTGTCTCCGTCTCCGTGTCTCTGTCTCTTTGTCTCTGTCTCCGTCTCTGTGTCTCTGTCTCAGTATCTCTGTCTCTGTGTCTCTGTCTCTATGTCTCAGTCTCTTCGTCTCTGTCTCTGTGCCTCTGTCTCTGTCTCTGCGTCTCTGTCTCTGAGTCTTTGTCTCTATGTCCCTGTCTCTGTGTCTCTGTCCCTGTGTCTACATCACTGTGTCTCTGTTTCTGTGTCTCTGTATCTGTGCCCCTGTCTCTACGTCTCTGTCCCTGTGTCTCTGTCTCTGTGTCTCTGTCACTGTGTCTCTGCCTCAGAATCTCTGTATCTGTGTTTCTGTCTCTGTGTCTCTGTCCCTGTGTCTCCGTCTCCGTTATTTGTCTCTGTGTCTCGGTCTCTATGTCTCTGTCTGTGTCTCGGTTTTTGTTTCTCGGTGTCTCATTCTCTGTGTCACTGTCTCTGTGTTTCCGTCTCTGTCTCCGTGTCTCTGTCTCTGTGTCCTTGTCTCTGTGTCTCTGTCTTGTGTGTCCCCGGGTCTGCTTCTCTGTCCCTGTGTCTCCGTCTCCGTGTCTCTGTCTCTGTGTCTATGTCCCTGTGTCTCCGTATCTGTGTCTCTGTCTCTCTCACTGTGTCTCTGTCTCTGTGTCTCTGTCCCTGTGTCTCTGTCTCTGTGTATCTGGTTCTGTGTCTCCGTCTCTGTGTCTCGGTCTCTATGTCTCTGTCTCTGTCTCTCTGTCTCTGTGTCTCTGTGTCTCTGTCTCTGTGTCGCTGTCTCTGTGTCCCTGTCTCTGTGTCTCTGTCCCTGTGTCTCTGCCTCTGAATCTCTGTATCTGTGTTCCTGACTCTGTGTCTCCTTCCCTGTCTCCGTCTCCGTTATCTGTCTCTGTGTCTCTGCCTCTGAGTCTCTGTCCCTGTGTCTCTGTCTCTATGTCTCTGTCTCTGTCTCCGTTTCTCTTTCCCGGTGTCTCATTCTCTATGTCACTGTCTCTGTGTTTCCGTCTCTGTCTCCGTATCTCTGTCTCTGTGTCCTTGTCTCTGTGTCTCTGTCTTGTGTGTCCCCGTGTCTGCTTCTCTGTCCCTGTGTCTCCGTCTCCGTGTCTCGGTCTCTGTGTCTCGGTCTCTGTGTCTCGGTCTCTGTGTCTCGGTCTCTTCGTTTCTCTCTCTCTCTGTCTCAGCCTCTGAATCTCTGTCTCTGTGTCTCTGTCTCCGTCCCTGTGTCTCTGTCTCTGTGTCTCTGTCTCTATGTTTCTGCCTCTGTGTCTATGCCTCTGCCTCTGTGTCTCTGTCTCTGTGTCTCCCGCTCAGTGTATTTGTCTCTGAATATCTGTCTCTGTGTCCCTGCCTCTGTGTCTCTGTCTCTGTGTCTCTGTCTCTGTGTCTCTGTCTCTGTGTCTCTGTCTCTGTGTCTCTGTCTCTGTGTCTCTGTCTCTAAGACTCTGTCTCTGTGTCTCTGTCTCTGTGTCTCTGTCTCTGTGTCTCTGTCTCTGTTTCTGTGTCTCTGTTTCTGTGTCCCTCTCTCTGTGTCTCTGTCCCTGTGTCTCTGCCTCTGAATCTCTGTATCTGTGTTCCTGTCTCTGTGCCTCTGTCTCTGTGTCTCCGTCTCTATATCTCTGTCTCCATGTCTCTGTCTCCGTGTTTCTGTCTCGGTGTCTCTGCCCCTATGTCTCCGTCTCTGTGTCACTGTCGCTGTCCCCGTCTCTGTGTCTCTGTCTCTGTGCCTCTGTCTCTGTGTCTCCGTCTCTGTGTCTCTGTCTCTCTCACTGTGTATCTGTCTCTGTGTCTCTGTCCCTGTGTCTCTGTCTCTGTGTATCTGGCTCTGTGTCCCTGTCTCTGTGTCTCTGTCTCCGTGTCTCTGCCTCGGTGTCACTGTCTCTGTGTCACTGTCTCTGAATCTCTGTGTCTGCGTCTCTGTCTCTGTCTCTCTGTCTCTGTCTCTGTGTCTCTGTCTCTGCGTCTCTGTCTCTGTGTCTCTGTCTCTGTGTCTCTATCTCTGTGTCTCTGTTTCTGCGTCTCTATCTCTGAGTCGTTGTCTCTTCGTCCCTGTCTCTGTGTCTCTGTCCCTGTGTCTCCGTCTATGTTTCTCTGTCTCTATGTCTCTGTCTGTGTGTCTCTGTCCCCGTCTCTGTGTCTCTGTCTCTGTGTGTCCGTCTCTGCGTCTCTATCTCTGTGTCGCTGTCTCTGTCTCTGTCTCTGTGTCTCTGTCTCTGTGTTTCTGTCTCTGTGTCTCTGTCTCTGTGTCTATGTCCCTGTGTCTCCGTCTCTGTGTCTCTGTCTCTCTCACTGTGTCTCTGTCTCTGTGTCTCTGTCCCTGTGTCTCTGTCTCTGTGTATCTGGTTCTGTGTCTCGGTCTCTGTGTCTCGGTCTCTGTGTCTCGGGCTTTTCGTTTCTCTCTCTCTCTGTCTCTGCCTCTGAATCTCTGTCTGTGTGTCTCTGTCACAGAGTCTCGGTCTCTGTGTCTCGGTGTCTATGGCTCTGTCTCCGTGTCTCTGCCTCCGCGTCTCTGTCTCTTTGTCTCTGCCTCTGTCTCTCTGCCTCCGTCTCTGTGTCTCTGTCTCTATGCCTCTGTCTCTGTCTCTCTGTCTCTGTGTCTCCGTCCCTGTATATCTGCCTCTGTCTCTGTGTCTATGTCTCTGTCTCTGTCTCTGTGTCTCTGTCTCTGAGTCTCGGTCTCTATGTCCCTGTCTCTGAGTCTCTGCCTCTGTGTCCCTGTCTCTGCGTCTCTGTCCCTGTGTCTCCGTCTCCGTGTATCGGTCTCTGTGAATCGGTCTATGTGTCTCTGTCTCTGTGTCTCTCTCTCTATGTCTCTGTCGACGTTATCTGTCTCTGTGTCTCTGTCTCTGTGTCTCCGTCCCTGTGTCTCTGTCTCGGTGTCTCTGTCTACATGTCTCTGTCTCTATCTCTGTCTTTGTCTCTGAGTCGTTGTCTCTATGTCCCTGTCTCTGTGTCTGTCCCTGTGTCTCTGTCTCTGTGTCTCTGTCTCTGTGTCTCTGTCTCTGTGTCCCTGTCTCTGTGTCTCTGTCTCCGTGTCTCTGTCTCTTTGTCTCTGTCTCCGTCCCTGTGAATCTGTCTCTGTGTCTCTGTCTCTGTGTCTCTGTCTCTGTGTCTCTGTCTCTGTGTCTCTGTCTCTGTGTCTCTGTCTCTGTGTCTCTATCTCTGTGTCTCTGTCTCTGTGTCTCTGTTTCTGAGTCTCGGTCTCTATGTCCCTGTCTCTGAGTCTCTGCCTCTGTGTCCCTGTCTCTGCGTCTCTGTCCCTGTGTCTCCGTCTCCGTATATCGGTCTCTATGTCCCTGTCTCTGTGTCTGTCCCTGTGTCTCTGTCTCTGTGTCTCTGTCTCTCTGTCTCTGTCTCTGTGTCCCTGTCTCTGTGTCTCTGTCTCCGTGTCTCTGTCTCTTTGTCTCTGTCTCCGTCCCTGTGAATCTGTCTCTGTGTCTCTGTCTCTGTGTCTCTGTCTCTGTGTCTCTGTCTCTGTGTCTCTGTCTCTGTGTCTCTGTCTCTGTGTCTCTATCTCTGTGTCTCTGTCTCTGTGTCTCTGTCTCTGTGTCTCTGTCTCCGTCCCTCTGTCTCTGTCCCATAGTCTCCGTCTCTGTGGCTCTGTCTCCGTGTCTGTGCCTCCGTGTCTCTGTCTCTTTGTCTCTGTCTCCGTCCCTGTGTCTCCGTCTCTGTGCCTCCGTCTCTGTGTCTCTGTCTCCGTGTCTCTGTCTCTTTGTCTCTGTCTCCGTCCCTGTGTCGCTGTCTCTGTGTCTCCTTCTCTGTGTCTCCGTCTCTGTGTCTCTGTCTCTGTGTCTCGGTCTCTGTGTCTCTGTCTCTGTGTCTATGTCTCTGTCTCTGTCTCTGTGTCTCTGTTTCTGAGTCTCGGTCTCTATGTCCCTGTCTCTGAGTCTCTGCCTCTGTGTCCCTGTCTCTGCGTCTCTGTCCCTGTGTCTCCGTCTCCGTATATCGGTCTCTATGTCCCTGTCTCTGTGTCTGTCCCTGTGTCTCTGTCTCTGTGTCTCTGTCTCTCTGTCTCTGTCTCTGTGTCCCTGTCTCTGTGTCTCTGTCTCCGTGTCTATGTCTCTTTGTCTCTGTCTCCGTCCCTGTGAATCTGTCTCTGTGTCTCTGTCTCTGTGTCTCTGTCTCTGTGTCTCTGTCTCTGTGTCTCTGTCTCTGTGTCTCTATCTCTGTGTCTCTGTCTCTGTGTCTCTGTCTCTGTGTCTCTGTCTCCGTCCCTCTGTCTCTGTCCCATAGTCTCCGTCTCTGTGGCTCTGTCTCCGTGTCTGTGCCTCCGTGTCTCTGTCTCTTTGTCTCTGTCTCCGTCCCTGTGTCTCCGTCTCTGTGCCTCCGTCTCTGTGTCTCTGTCTCCGTGTCTCTGTCTCTTTGTCTCTGTCTCCGTCCCTGTGTCGCTGTCTCTGTGTCTCCTTCTCTGTGTCTCCGTCTCTGTGTCTCTGTCTCTGTGTCTCGGTCTCTGTGTCTCTGTCTCTGTGTCTCTGTCTCTGTGTCTCTGGCTCTGTGTCCCTGTCTCTGTGTGTCTGTCTCCGTGTCTCTGTCTCCTTGTCTCTGTCTCCGTCCCTGTGAATCTGTCTCTGTGTCTCTGTCTCTGTGTCTCTGTCTCTGTGTCTCTGTCTCTGTGTCTCTGTCTCTGTGTCTCTATCTCTGTGTCTCTGTCTCTGTTTCTCTGTCTCTGTGTCTCTGTCTCTGTGTCTCTGTCTCCGTCCCTCTGTCTCTGTCCCAGAGTCTCCGTCTCTGTGGCTCTGTCTCCGTGTCTGTGCCTCCGTGTCTCTGTCTCTTTGTCTCTGTCTCCGTCCCTGTGTCTCCGTCTCTGTGTCTCCGTCTCTGTGTCTCTGTCTCTGTGTCTCTGTCTCTGTGTCTCTGTCTCTGAGTCTCTGTCTCTATGTCTCTGTATCTCTGTATATCTGCCTCTGTGTATCTGTCTCTGTGTCTCCGTCTCTGTGTCTCTGCCTCTCTCACTGTGTATCTGTCTCTGTGTCTCTGTCCCTGTGTCCTTGTCTCTGTGTCTCTGTCTTGTGTGTCCCCGGGTCTGCTTCTCTGTCCCTGTGTCTCCGTCTCCGTGTCTCTGTCTCTGTGTCTATGTCCCTGTGTCTCCGTATCTGTGTCTCTGTCTCTCTCACTGTGTCTCTGTCTCTGTGTCTCTGTCCCTGTGTCTCTGTCTCTGTGTATCTGGTTCTGTGTCTCCGTCTCTGTGTCTCGGTCTCTATGTCTCTGTCTCTGTCTCTCTGTCTCTGTGTCTCTGTGTCTCTGTCTCTGTGTCGCTGTCTCTGTGTCCCTGTCTCTGTGTCTCTGTCCCTGTGTCTCTGCCTCTGAATCTCTGTATCTGTGTTCCTGACTCTGTGTCTCTGTCCCTGTCTCCGTCTCCGTTATCTGTCTCTGTGTCTCTGCCTCTGAGTCTCTGTCTCTGTGTCTCAGTCTCTATGTCTCTGTCTCTGTCTCCGTTTCTCTTTCTCGGTGTCTCATTCTCTGTGTCACTGTCTCTGTGTTTCCGTCTCTGTCTCCGTATCTCTGTCTCTGTGTCCTTGTCTCTGTGTCTCTGTCTTGTGTGTCCCCGTGTCTGCTTCTCTGTCCCTGTGTCTCCGTCTCTGTGTCTCTGTCCCTGTGTCTCCGTCTCTGTGTCTCTCTCTCTCTGTGTCACTGTCGAAGTTATCTGTCTCTGTGTCTCTGTCCATGTGTGTCCGTCTCTGTGTCTCTGTCTCTCTCTCTCTCTGTGTCCCTGTCTCCGTGTCTCTGTCTCTGTGTCTCTGTCTCCGTCCCTGTGTCTCTGTCTCTGTGTCTCTGTCTCTATGTTTCTGCCTCTGTGTCTATGCCTCTGACTCTGTGTCTCTGTCTCTGTGTCTCCCGCTCAGTGTATTTGTCTCTGAATATCTGTCTCTGCGTCCCTGCCTCTGTGTCTCTGTCTCTGTGTCTCTGTCTCTGTGTCTCTGTCTCTGTGCCTCTGTCTCTGTGTCTCGGTCTCTATATCTCTGTCTCCATGTCTCTGTCTCCGTGTTTCTGTCTCGGTGTCTCTGCCCCTATGTCTCCGTCTCTGTGTCACTGTCGCTGTCCCCGTCTCTGTGTCTCTGTCTCTGTGCCTCTGTCTCTGTGTCTCCGTCTCTGTGTCTCTGTCTCTCTCACTGTGTATCTGTCTCTGTGTCTCTGTCCCTGTGTCTCTGTCTCTGTGTATCTGGCTCTGTGTCCCTGTCTCTGTGTCTCTGTCTCCGTGTCTCTGCCTCGGTGTCACTGTCTCTGTGTCACTGTCTCTGAATCTCTGTGTCTGCGTCTCTGTCTCTGTCTCTCTGTCTCTGTCTCTGTGTCTCTGTCTCTGCGTCTCTGTCTCTGTGTCTCTGTCTCTGTGTCTCTATCTCTGTGTCTCTGTTTCTGCGTCTCTATCTCTGAGTCGTTGTCTCTTCGTCCCTGTCTCTGTGTCTCTGTCCCTGTGTCTCCGTCTATGTTTCTCTGTCTCTATGTCTCTGTCTCTGTGTCTCTGTCCCCGTCTCTGTGTCTCTGTCTCTGTGTGTCCGTCTCTGCGTCTCTATCTCTGTGTCGCTGTCTCTGTCTCTGTGTCTCTGTCTCTGTGTTTCTGTCTCTGTGTCTCTGTCTCTGTGTCTATGTCGCTGTGTCTCCGTCTCTGTGTCTCTGTCTCTCTCACTGTGTCTCTGTCTCTGTGTCTCTGTCCCTGTGTCTTTGTCTCTGTCTCTGTCTCTGTGTCTCTGTCTCTGAGTCTTTGCCTCTATGTCCCTGTCTATGTATCTCTGTCCCTATGTCTCCGTCTCTGTGGCTCTGTCTCTGTGTCTCTGTCTCTGCCTCTGTGTGTGTGTGTCTCTGTCTCTGAGTCTCTGTCTCTGTGTCTCTGTCTCTGTCTCTGTCTCTGTCTCTGTCTCTGTCTCTGTCTCTGTCTCTGTCTCAGTCGCTGTCTCTGTCTCTGTCTCTGTCTCTGTCTCTGTCTCTGTCTGTGTCTCTGTCTCTGTCTCTGTCTCTGTCTCTGTCTCTGTCTCTGTCTCTGTCTCTGTCTCTGTCTCTGTCTCTGTCTCTGTCTCTGTCTCTGTCTCTGTCTCTGTCTCTGTCTCTGTCTCTGTCTCTGTCTCTGTCTCTGTCTCTGTCTCTGTCTCTGTCTCTGTCTCTGTCTCTGTCTCTGTCTCTGTTTCTGTTTCTCTTTCTCTGTGTCTCTGTCTCTGTGTCTCTGTCCCTGTATCTCCGTCTCTGTGTCTCTCTCTCTCTATGTCTCTGTCGACGTTATCTGTCTCTGTGTCTCCGTCTCTGTGTCTCTGTCTCTGTGTCTCTGTCTCTGTGTCTCTGTCTCTGTGTCTCTGCCTCCGTGTCTCTGTCTCTGTGTCTCTGACTCCGTCCCTCTGTCTCTGTCCCAGAGTCTCCGTCTCTGTGGCTCTGCCTCCGTGTCTGTGCCTCCGTGTCTCTGTCTCTTTGTCTCTGTCTCCGTCCCTGTGTTTCCGTCTCTGTGTCTCCGTCTCTGTGTCTCTGTCTCTGTGTCTCTGTCTCTGTGTCTCTGTCTCTGTGTCTCTGTCTCTGAGTCTCTGTCTCTATGTCTCTGTATCTCTGTATATCTGCCTCTGTGTATCTGTCTCTGTGTCTCCGTCTCTGTGTCTCTGCCTCTCTCACTGTGTATCTGTCTCTGTGTCTCTGTCTCTGTGTCCTTGTCTCTGTGTCTCTGTCTTGTGTGTCCCCGTGTCTGCTTCTCTGTCCCTGTGTCTCCGTCTCCGTGTCTATGTCTCTGTGTCTATGTCCCTGTGTCTCCGTATCTGTGTCTCTGTCTCTCTCACTGTGTCTCTGTCTCTGTGTCTCTGTCCCTGTGTCTCTGTCTCTGTGTATCTGGTTCTGTGTCTCCGTCTCTGTGTCTCGGTCTCTATGTCTCTGTCTCTGTCTCTCTGTCTCTGTGTCTCTGTGTCTCTGTCTCTGTGTCGCTGTCTCTGTGTCCCTGTCTCTGTGTCTCTGTCCCTGTGTCTCTGCCTCTGAATCTCTGTATCTGTGTTCCTGACTCTGTGTCTCTGTCCCTGTCTCCGTCTCCGTTATCTGTCCCTGTGTCTCTGTCTCTGTGTCTCTGTCTCTGTGTCTCTGTCTCTGTGTTTCTGTCTCTGTGTCTCTGTCTCTGTGTCTATGTCCCTGTGTCTCCGTCTCTGTGTCTCTGTCTCTCTCACTGTGTCTCTGTCTCTGTGTCTCTGTCCCTGTGTCTCTGTCTCTGTGTATCTGGTTCTGTGTCTCGGTCTCTGTGTCTCGGTCTCTGTGTCTCGGGCTTTTCGTTTCTCTCTCTCTCTGTCTCTGCCTCTGAATCTCTGTCTCTGTGTCTCTGTCACAGAGTCTCGGTCTCTGTGTCTCGGTGTCTATGGCTCTGTCTCCGTGTCTCTGCCTCCGCGTCTCTGTCTCTTTGTCTCTGCCTCTGTCTCTCTGCCTCCGTCTCTGTGTCCCTGTCTCTATGCCTCTGTCTCTGTCTCTCTGTCTCTGTGTCTCCGTCCCTGTATATCTGTCTCTGTCTCTGTGTCTATGTCTCTGTCTCTGTCTCTGTGTCTCTGTCTCTGAGTCTCGGTCTCTATGTCCCTGTTTCTGAGTCTCTGCCTCTGTGTCTCGGTCTCCGTGTTTCTGTCTCGGTGTCTCTGTCCCTATGTCTCCGTCTCTGTGTCACTGTCTCTATGTCTCTGCCACTGTGTTTCTGTCCGTGTGACTCTGTCCCTGTGTCTCCGACTCTGTGTCGCTGTCTCTCTCACTGTGTCTCTGTCTCTGTGTCTCTGTCTCTGTGTATCTGTCTCTGTCTCTATATCTCTGTCTCTGCGTCATTGTCTCTGTGTCTTTGTCTCTATCTCTATGTCGCTGTGTCTCTCTCCCTGTGTCACGGTCTCCGTGTCTCGGTCTCTGTGTCTCCGTCGAGTGATGCCCACTTGGACGTCGACCGTTTGGACGCGTCCCGATTGGACGCGTGCCGTTTGGACGCATCCCGTTTGGACGCGTCCCGATTGGACGCGTTCGAATTCAAAGCGGTGAAGATAAGACCTAACCAGGCCTAACAGAACCTAAAATAGCCTAACTCCACCTAACATAGCCTAACATAAGGGAAATTAGTGTTCAATCGGCACCGATTCGACACGTCCAAACGGGACGCGTCCAATCGGTCGACGTCCAAGTGGGACACCCCCGTCTCCGTCTCTGTGTCTCTGTCTCTGTGTCTCGGTCTTTATGTCTCCGTCTCTGTGTCTCTGTCTCCATGTTTCTGTCTCGGTGTCTCTGTCCCCGTGTCTACGTCTCTGTGTCACTGTCTCTATGTCTCTGTCTCTGTGTCTCTGTCCCCGTCTCTGTGTCTCTGTCTCTGTGTCTCTGTCTCTGTGTGTCCGTCTCTGCGTCTCTATCTCTGTGTCGCAGTCTCTGTTTCTGTCTCTGTGTCTCTGTCTCTGTGTTTCTGTCTCTGTGTCTCTGTCTCTGTGTCTATGTCCCGGTGTCTCCGTCTCTGTGTCTCTGTCTCTCTCACTGTGTCTCTGGTTCTGTGTCTCCGTCTCTGTGTCTCGGTCTCTATGTCTCTGTCTCTGTCTCTCTGTCTCTGTGTCTCTGACTCTGTCTCTGTGTAGCTGAGTCTGTGTCTCCGTTTCTGTGTCTCTCTCTCTGTGTCCCTGTCTCTGAATCTCTGTCATTGTGTCTCTGTCTCTGTGTCTTGGTCGCTGTGTCTCTGTCCTTGTGTCTCTGTCCCTGGTCTCCGTCCCTGTGGCACTGTCTCTGAGTCTCTGTCTCTGTGACTCTGTCTCCGTCTCTGTCTCTGTCTCTGTTTCTCTGTCTCTGTGTCTCTGTGTCTGTGCCTCTGTCACCGTCTATGTGTGTGTGTATCTGTGTCCGTGTCCCTGTGCCACGGTCTCTGTGTCTCTATCTCTGTGTCTCTGTCTCTGTGTCTCTGTCTTCGTGTCTCTGTCTTCGTGTCTCTGTCTCTGTGAATCTGTCTCTGCGTTTCCGTCTCTCTGTCCCTGTCCCTGTGTCTCCATCTCTGTACCTGTGTCTCCTTGACACTGTCTCTGTGTCACTGTCTCCGAATCTCTGTCTCTGTGTCTCTGTCTCTGTCTCTGTGTCTCTGTGTCCCGGTCTCTGTGTCTCTGCCTCTGTGTCTCTGTCTCTGTGCCTCTATCTCTGAGTCTCTCTCCCTGTGTCACTGTCTGTGTGTCTCAGTCTCTGTCTCTGTGTCTCTGTCCCCGTCTCTGTCTCTGTCTCTGTGTCTCTGTCTCTGTGTCTCCGTATCGGCGTCTCTGTGTCTCTGTCTCTGTGCCTCTATCTCTGAGTCTCTCTCCCTGTGTCACTGTCTGTGTGTCTCAGTCTCTGTCTCTGTGTCTCTGTCCCCGTCTCTGTCTCTGTCTCTGTGTCTCCGTATCGGCGTCTCTGTGTCTGTGTCTCTGTCTCTGTCTCTGTGTCTATTTCTCTGTGTCTCTCTGCCTGTGTCACGGTCTCTCTGTCTCGGTCTCTGTGTCTCTATCTCTGTGTTCCTGTCTCTGTGTCTCTGTCACTGTGTCTCCGTCCCTGTGTCTCCGTCTCTGTATCTCTGTCTCTCTGACTCTGTCTCTGTGCCAGTGTCTCTGAATCTATGACTCTGTGTCTCTGTATCTGTGTCTCTGTCACCGTGTGTCTGTCTCTGTGTCTCCGTCTATGAGTCTCTGCCTCCGTGTCCCTGTCTCTGTGTCTCTGTCCCTGTGTCTCTATCCCTGATTCTCCGTCTCGGTGTCTCTGTCTCTAAGTCTCTGCAACTGTGTCCCTCTCTCTGTGTCTATGCCTCTGTGACACTGTCTCTGTGTCTCTGTCTCAGTGTCTCTGTCCCTGTGTCTCTGTCTCTGTGTCTCCGTTAATGTGTGTCGGTGTCTGTGTCTTGGGCTATGTAGCTCTGTCTCCGTGCCTCTGTTGCTATGTCTCTGTCTCTGTGTCTATGTTTCTGTGACTCTGTCTCTGTGTCACTGTCTCTACATCTCTGTCTCTGTGTCTCGGTCTCTATGTCTCTGTCTCTGTGTCTCTGTCTCCGTGTTTCTGTCTCGGTGTCTCTGTCCCTGTGTCTCCGTCTCTGTGTCTCTGCCTCTGTCTCTGTCTCTGCCTCTGTCTCTGTCTTTGTGTCTCTGTCTCTTAGTCTTTGTCTCTATGTCTCTGTATCTGCGTCTCTGTCCCTATGTCTCCGTCTCTGTGTCTCCGTCTCTGTGGCTCTGTCTCTGTGTCCCTGCCTCTGTGTCTCTGTGTGTGTCTCTGTGTCTGGCCCTGTGTGTGTGTCTCTGTCTCTGAGTCTCTGTCTCTGTGTCTCTGTCTCTGTCTCTGTTTCTCTTTCTATGTGTCTCTGTCGCTGTGTCTCTGTCCCTGTGTCTCCGTCTCTGTGTCTCTCTCTCTCTGTGTCTCTGTCAACGTTATCTGTCTCTGTGTCTCTGTCTCTGTGTCTCTGTCTCTGTGTCTCTGTCTCTGTGTCTCTGTCTCTGTGTCTCTGTCTCTGTGTCTCTGTCCATTTGTGTCCGTCTCTGTGTCTCTGTCTCTCTCTCTCTCTGTGTCCCTGTCTCCGTGTCTATGCCTCCGTGTCTCTGTCTCCGTCCCTGTGTCTCTGTCTCTGTGTCTGTGTCCCTGTATCTCCGTCTCTGAGCCTCTGTCTCTGTCTCTGAGTCTCTGTCTCTGTGTCTCTGTCTATGTGTCTCTGTCTCTATGTCTCCGTCTCTGTCTCTGTATCTCTTTCTCTGTTCTCTGTCTCTGTGTCTCTGCCTCTGTGTCTCTGTATCTCTGTCTCTGTGTCTCTGTGTCTCTGTCTCTGTGTCTCCGTCTCTGTGTTTCTGTCTCTGTGTCTCTGCCTCTGTGCCTCTATCTCTGAGTCTCTCTCCCTGTGTCCCTGTCTCTGTGTCTCTGTCTCTGTGTCTCTGTCTCTGTGTCTCTGTCTCTGTGTCTCTGTCTCTGTGTCTCCGTCCTTGTGTCTCTGTCTCGGTGTATCTGCCTACATGTCTCTGTGTCTGTCTCTGTCTTTGTCTCTGAGTCGTTTTCTCTATGTCCCTGTCTCTGTCTCTGTCTCTGTGTCTCTGTCTCTGTGTCTCTGTCTCTGTGTCTCTGTCTCTGTGTCTCTGTCTCTGTGTCTCTGTCTCTGTGTCTCTCTCTCTGCGTCTCTGTCTCTGTGTCTCTGTCTCTGTGTCTCTGTCTCTGTGACTCTGCCTCTGTGTCTCTGTCTCTGTGTTTCTGTCTCTGTGTCTCTGTCTCTGTGTCCCTGTCTCTGTGTCCCTGTCTCTGTGTCTCTGTCTCTGTGTCTCTGTCTCTGTGTCTCTGTCTCTGTGTCTCTGTCTCTGTGTCTCCGTCCCTGTGTCTCTGTCTCGGTGTATCTGCCTACATTTCTCTGTCTCTGTCTCTGTCTTTGTCTCTGTGTCGTTTTCTCTATGTCCCTGTCTCTGTGTCTGTCGCTGTGTATCCGTCTCTATGTCACTGTTTCTCTGTCTCTGTCTCTGTGTCTCTGTCTCTGTCTCTGTGTCTCTGTCTCTGTGTCTCTGTCTCTGTGTCTCTGTCTCTGTGTCTCTGTCTCTGTGTCTCTGTCTCTGTGTCTCTGTCTCTGTGTCCCTGTCTCTGTCTCTGTGTCTCTGTCTCTGTGTCTCTGTCTCTGTGTCTCTGTCTCTGTGTCTCTGTCTCTGTGTCTCTGTCTCTGTCTCTGTGTCTCTGTCTCTGTGTCTCTGTCTCTGTGTCTCTGTCTCTGTGTCTCTGTCTCTGTGTCTCTGTCTCTGTGTCTCTGTCTCTGTGTCTCTGTCTCTGTGTCTCTGTCTCTGTGTCTCTGTCTCTGTGTCTCTGTCTCTGTGTCTCTGTCTCTGTGTCTCTGTCTCTGTGTCTCTGTCTCTGTATCTCTGTCTCTGTGTCTCTGTCTCTGAGTCTCTGTAGCTGTGTCTCTGTCTCTGTCCCTGTCTCCGTCCCTGTGTCTCTGTCTCCGTGTCTGTGTCTGTGTGTCTCCGTCTCTGTGCCTCTGTCTCTGTCTCTGAGTCTCTGTTCCTGTGTCTCTGTCTCTATGTCTCTGCCTCTGTGTCTATGCCTCTGTCTCTGTGTCTCTGTCTCTGTGTCTCTCGCTCTGTGTATATGTCTCTGAATATCTGTCTCTGTGTCTCTGTCTCCGTCTATGTGTGTTTGTCTCTGTGTCCGTGTCCCTGTCTCTGTCTCTGTGTCTCTGTCTCTGTGTCTCTGTCTCTGTGTCTCTGTCTCTGTGTCTCTGTCTCTGTGTCTCTCTCTCTGCGTCTCTGTCTCTGTGTCTCTGTCTCTGTGTCTCTGTCTCTGTGACTCTGCCTCTGTGTCTCTGTCTCTGTGTTTCTGTCTCTGTGTCTCTGTCTCTGTGTCCCTGTCTCTGTGTCCCTGTCTCTGTGTCTCTGTCTCTGTGTCTCTGTCTCTGTGTCTCTGTCTCTGTGTCTCTGTCTCTGTGTCTCCGTCCCTGTGTCTCTGTCTCGGTGTATCTGCCTACATGTCTCTGTCTCTGTCTCTGTCTTTGTCTCTGAGTCGTTTTCTCTATGTCCCTGTCTCTGTGTCTGTCGCTGTGTATCCGTCTCTATGTCACTGTTTCTCTGTCTCTGTCTCTGTGTCTCTGTCTCTGTGTCTCTATCTCTGTGTCTCTGTCTCTGTGTCTCTGTCTCTGTGTCCCTGTCTCTGTCTCTGTGTCTCTGTCTCTGTGTCTCTGTCTCTGTGTCTCTGTCTCTGTGTCTCTGTCTCTGTGTCTCTGTCTCTGTGTCTCTGTCTCTGTGTCTCTGTCTCTGTGTCTCTGTCTCTGTGTCTCTGTCTCTGTGTCTCTGTCTCTGTGTCTCTGTCTCTGTGTCTCTGTCTCTGTGTCTCTGCCTCTGTGTCTCTGTCTCTGTGTCTCTGTCTCTGTGTCTCTGTCTCTGTGTCTCTGTCTCTGTATCTCTGTCTCTGTGTCTCTGTCTCTGAGTCTCTGTAGCTGTGTCTCTGTCTCTGTCCCTGTCTCCGTCCCTGTGTCTCTGTCTCCGTGTCTGTGTCTGTGTGTCTCCGTCTCTGTGCCTCTGTCTCTGTCTCTGAGTCTCTGTTTCTGTGTCTCTGTCTCTATGTCTCTGCCTCTGTGTCTATGCCTCTGTCTCTGTGTCTCTGTCTCTGTGTCTCTCGCTCTGTGTATATGTCTCTGAATATCTGTCTCTGTGTCTCTGTCTCCGTCTATGTGTGTTTGTCTCTGTGTCCGTGTCCCTGTGCCACGGTCTCTGTGTCTCTGTCTCTGTGTCTCTGTCTTCGTGTCTCTGTCTCTGTGAATCTGTCTCTGTGTTTCCGTCTCTCTGTCTCTGTCCCTGTGTCTCCGTCTCTGTACCTGTGACTCCCTGACTCTGTCTCTGTGTCACTGTCTCTGAATCTCTGTCTCTGTGTCCCTGTCTCTGTGTCGCTGCCACTGTGTCTCTGTCTCTGAGTCTCTCTCCCTGTGTCACGGTCTGTGTGTCTCTTTCTCTGTGCCTCCGTCTTTGTGTCTCTGTCTCTATGTCTCTGTCTCTGTGTCTCGGTCTCCGTGTTTCTGTCTCGGTGTCTCTGTCCCTGGGTCTCTGTCTCTGTGTATCTGTTTCTGTGTCTCCGTCACTGTGTCTCGGTCTCTATGTCTCTGTCTCTGTCCCTCTGTCTCTGTGTCTCTGACTCTGTCTCTGTGTAGCTGCCTCTGTGTCTCTGTCTCTGCGTCTCTCTCTCAGTGTCTCTGTCTCTGTGTCTCTGACTCTGTCTCTGTGTATCTGCCTCTGTGTCTCTGTCTCTCCGTCTCTATGTCTCTGTCTCTGTGTCCCTGTCCCTGTGTCTCTGTCTCTGTGTATCTGGCTCTGTGTCCCTGTCTCTGCGTCTCTGTCTCCGTGTCTCTGCCTCGGTGTATCTGTCTCTGTGTCTCTGTCTCTGTGTCACTGTCTCTGTCTCTGTCTCTGTCTCTGTCTCTGTCTCTGTCTCTGTCTCTGTCTCTGTCTCTGTCTCTGTCTCTGTCTCTGTCTCTGTCTCTGTCTCTGTCTCTGTCTCTGTCTCTGTCTCTGTCTCTGTCTCTGTCTCTGTGTCTCTGTCTCCGTGTTTCTGTCTCGGTGTCTCTGCCCCTATGTCTCCGTCTCTGTGTCACTGTCGCTGTCCCCGTCTCTGTGTCTCTGTCTCTGTGTATCTGTCTCTGTGTCTCCATCTCTGTGTCTCTGTCTCTCTCACTGTGTATCTGTCTCTGTGTCTCTGTCCCTGTGTCTCTGTCTCTGTGTATCTGGCTCTGTGTCCCTGTCTCTGTGTCTCTGTCTCCGTGTCTCTGCCTCGGTGTCTCTGTCTCTGTGTCCCTGCCTCTGAATCTCTGTCTCTGTCCCAGAGTCTCCGTTTCTGTGGCTCTGTCTCCGTGTCTCTGTCTCTGTGTCTCTGTCTCCGTCTCTGTGTCTCTGCCGCTGTGCCTCTGTCTCTGTCTCTGTGTATCAGTCTCTGTGTCTCTGTCTCTGCGTCTCTGTCTACATGTCTCTGTCTCCGTCTCTGTTTCTCTTTCTCTGTGTCTCTGTCTCTGTGCCTCTGTCCCTGTGTCTCCGTCTTCGTGTGTCTGTCCCTGTGTCTCCGTCTCTGTGTCACTGTCTCTATGTCTCTGTCTCTGTGTCTCTGTGTCTGTGTCTCTGTCACCGTCTCTGTGCCTCTGTCTCTGTGTCTCTGTCTCTGTGTCTCTGTCTCTATGTCTCTGTCTCTGTGTCTCTGTGTCTGTGTCTCTGTCTCCGTCACTGTGTCTCGGTCTCTATGTCTCTGTCTCTGTCCCTCTGTCTCTGTGTCTCTGACTCTGTCTCTGTGTAGCTGCCTCTGTGTCTCTGTCTCTGCGTCTCTCTCTCAGTGTCTCTGTCTCTGTGTCTCTGACTCTGTCTCTGTGTATCTGCCTCTGTGTCTCTGTCTCTCCGTCTCTATGTCTCTGTCTCTGTGTCCCTGTCCCTGTGTCTCTGTCTCTGTGTATCTGGCTCTGTGTCCCTGTCTCTGCGTCTCTGTCTCCGTGTCTCTGCCTCGGTGTATCTGTCTCTGTGTCTCTGTCCCTGTGTCTCTGTCTCTGTGTCTCTGTCTCTGTGTCTCTGTCTCTGTGTCTCTGTCTCTGTGTCTCTGTCTCTGTGTCTCTGTCTCTGTGTCTCCGTCTCTGTGTCTCCGTCTCTGTGTCTCCGTCTCTGTGTCTCCGTCTCTGTGTCTCCGTCTCTGTGTCTCTTTCTCTGTGTCTCTGTCTCTGTGTCTCTGTCTCTGTCTCTCTGTCTCTGTGTCTCTGTCTCTGTGTCTCCGTCCCTGTGTCTCTGTCTCGGTGTCTCTGTCTACATGTCTCTGTCTCTGTCTCTGTCTTTGTCTCTGAGTCGTTGTCTCTATGTCCCTGTCTCTGTGTCTGTCCCTGTGTCTCCGTCTCTATGTCTCTGTTTCTGTGTCTCTGTCTCTGTGTCCCTGTCTCTGTGTCTCCGTCTCTGTGTCTCTCTCTCTGTGTCTCTGGCGACGTTATCTGTCTCTGTGTCTCTGTCTCTGTGCCTCTGTCCATTTGTGTCCGTCTCTGTGTCTCTCTCTCTCTCTCTCTCTCTCTGTGTCCCTGTCTCCGTGTCTCTGCCTCCGTGTCTCTGTCTGTGTCTCTGTCTCCGTCCATGTGTCTCTGTCTCTATGTCTGTGCCTCTGTGTCTCCGTCTCTGTGCCTCTGTCTCTGCCTCCGTGTCTCTGTCTTTTTGTCTCTGTCTCTGTGTCTCTGTCTCCGTCTCTGTGTCTCTGTCTCTGTGTCTCTGTCTCTGAGTCTCCGTCCCTGTGTCTCTGTCTCGGTGTATCTTCCTACATGTCTCTGTCTCTGTCTCTGTCTTTGTCTCTGAGTCGTTGTCTCTATGTCCCTGTCTCTGTGTCTGTCCCTGTGTCTCCGTCTCTATGTCACTGTTTCTGTGTCTCTGTCTCTGTGTCTCTGCCTCTGTGTCTCTGTCTCTGTGTCTCTGTCTCTGTCTCTGTGTCTCTGTCTCTGAGTCTTTATCTCTATGTCCCAGTCTCTGTGTCTCTGTCCCTATGTCTCCGTCTCTGTGTCTCCGTCTCTGCGGCTCTGTCTCTGTGTCTCTGTCTCTGTGTCTGTGTGTGTCTCTGTGTCTGTCCCTGTGTGTGTGTCTCTGTCTCTGAGTCTCCGTCTCTGTGTCTCCGTCTCTGTGCCTCTGTCTCTGTCTCTGAGTCTCTGTCTCTGTGTCTCTGTCTCTATGTCTCTGCTTCTGTGTCTATGCCTCTGTCTCTGTGTCTCTGTCTCTGTGTCTCTCGCTCTGTGTATTTGTCTCTGAATATCTGTCTCTGTGTCCCTGCCTCTGTGTCTCGGTCTCTATATCTCTGTCTCTGTGTCTCTGTCTCCGTGTTTCTTCCTCGGTGTCTCTGTCCCTGTGTCTCCGTCTCTGTGTCACTGTCGCTGTCTCCGTCTCTGTGTCTCTGTCTCTGTGTATCTGTCTCTGTGTCTCCGTCTCTGTGTCTCTGCCTCTCTCAATGTGTATCTGTCTCTGTGTCCCTGTCCCTGTGTCTCTGTCCCTATGTCTCTGTCTCTGTGTCTCTGTCTCTGCGTCTCTGTCTCTGTGTCTCAGTCTCTGTATCTCTGTCTCTGTGTCTCTGTCTATGTGTCTCTGTCCCTGTGTCTCTGTCTCTGTGTCTCTGTCTCTGTGTCCCTGTCTCTGTGTCTCTGTCTCTGTGTCTCTGTCTCTGTGTCTCTGTCTCTGTATCTCTGTCTCTGTGTCTCTGTCTCTGTGTCTCTGTCTCTGTGTTCCTGTCTCTGTGTCTCTGTCCCTGTGTCTCCGTCTCCGTTATCTGTCTCTGTGTCCCTGTCTCTGTGTCTCTGTCTCTGTGTCTCTGTCTCTATATCTCTGTCTCTGTCTCCGTTTCTCTTTCTCGGAGTCTCATTCTCTGTGTCACTGTCTCTGTGTATCCGTCCCTGTGTCTCCGTCCCTGTGTCTCTGTCTCGGTGTCTCTGTCTACATGTCTTTGTCTCTGTCTCTGTCTTTGTCTCTGAGTCGTTGTCTCTATGTCCCTGTCTCTGTGTCTGTCCCTGTGTCTCCGTCTCTATGTCTCTGTTTCTGTGTCTCTGTCTCTGTGTCTCTGTCTCTGTGTCTCTGCCTCTGTGTCTCTATATCTGTGTCTCTGTCTCTGTGTCTCTGTCTCTGTGTCTCTGTCCCTGTGTCTCTGCCTCTGAATCTCAGTATCTGTGTTCCTGTCTCTGTGTCTCTGTCCCTGTGTCTCCGTCTCGGTTATCTGTCTCTGTGTCCCTGTCTCTGTGTCTCTGTCCCTGTGTCTCCGTCTCTGTGTCACTGTCGCTGTCTCCGTCTCTGTGTCTCTGTCTCTGTGTATCTGTCTCTGTGTCTCCGTCTCTGTGTCTCTGCCTCTCTCAATGTGTATCTGTCTCTGTGTCCCTGTCCCTGTGTCTCTGTCCCTATGTCTCTGTCTCTGTGTCTCTGTCTCTGCGTCTCTGTCTCTGTGTCTCTGTCTCTGTGTCTCTGTCCCTGTGTCTCTGCCTCTGAATCTCAGTATCTGTGTTCCTGTCTCTGTGTCTCTGTCCCTGTGTCTCCGTCTCGGTTATCTGTCTCTGTGTCCCTGTCTCTGTGTCTCTGTCTCTGTGTCTCTGTCTCTATGTCTCTGTCTCTGTCTCCGTTTCTCTTTCTCGGCTTCTCATTCTCTGTGTCACTGTCTCTGTGTTTCCGTCTCTGTCTCCGTATCTCTGTCTCTGTGTCCTTGTCTCTGTGTCTCTGTCTTGTGTGTCCCCGTGTCTGCTTCTCTGTCCCTGTGTCTCCGTCTCCGCGTCTCGGTCTCTGTGTGTCGGTCTCTGTGTCTCGGTATCTTCGTTTCTCTCCCTCTCTGTCTCTGCCTCTGAATCTCTGTCTCTGCGTCTCTGTCCCAGAATCTCGGTCTCTGTGTCTCGGTGTCTGTGGCTCTGTGTCCGTGTCTCTGCCTCCGCGTCTCTGTCTCTGTGTCTCTGTCTCCGTCCCTGTGTCTCTGTCTCCGTGTCTGTGTCTCTGTGTCTCCGTCTCTGTGCCTCTGTCTTTGCCTCTGAGTCTCTGTCTCTGTGTCTCTGTCTACATGTCTCTGTCTACATGTCTCTGTCTCTGTCTCTGTTTCTCTTTCTGTGTGTCTCTGTCTCTGTGTCTCTGTCCCTGTGTCTCCGCTTCGTGCCTCTGTCCCTGTGTCTCCGTCTCTGTGTCACTGTCTCTATGTCTCTGTCTCTGTGTCTCTGTGTCTGTGTCTCTGTCACCATCTCTGTGCTTCTGTTTCTATGTCTCTGTCTCTGTATCTCTGCCTCTGTGTCTCTGTCTCTGTCTCTGTCTCTGTCTCCGTGTCTCTGTCTCTGAGTCTTTATCTCTATGTCCCAGTCTCTCTGTCTCTATCCCTATGTCTCCGTCTCTGTGTCTCCGTCTCTGCGGCTCTGTCTCTGTGTCTCTGTCTCTGTGTCTGTGTGTGTGTCTCTGTGTCTGTCCCTGTGTGTGTGTCTCTGTCTCTGAGTCTCTGTCTCTGTGTCTCTGTCTCTGTCTCTGTCTCTGTTTCTCTTCCTCTGTGTCTCTGTCTCTGTGTCTCTGTGCCTGTGTCTCCGTCTCTGTGTCTCTCTCTCTCTGTGTCTCTGTCGACGTTATGTGTCTCTGTGTCTCTGTCTCTCTCTCTCTCTGTGTCCCTGTCTCCGTGTCTCTGCCTCCGAGTCTCTGTCTCTGTGTCTCTGTCTCCGTCCCTGTTTCTCTGTCTCCGTGTCTGTGTCTCTGTGTCTCTGTCTCTGTGTCTCTGTCTCTCTCTCTCTCTGTGTCCCTGTCTCCGTGTCTCTGCCTCCGAGTCTCTGTCTCTGTGTCTCTGTCTCCGTCCCTGTTTCTCTTTCTCGGCGTCTCATTCGCTGTGTCACTGTCTCTGTGTTTCCGTCTCTGTCTCCGTATCTCTGTCTCTGTGTCCTTGTCTCTGTGTCTCTGCTTGTGTGTCCCCGTGTCTGCTTCTCTGTCCCTGTGTCTCCGTCTCGGTGTATCGGTCTCTGTGTCTCGGTCTCTCTCACTGTGTCTCTGTCCCTGTGTCTCTGTCTCTGTGTATCTGTCTCTGTCTCTATATCTCTATCTCTGCGTCATTGTCTCTGTGTCTTTGTCTCTATATCTATGTCTCTGTGTCTCTCTCCCTGTGTCACGGTCTCCTTGTCTCGGTCTCTGTGTCTCCGTCTCTGTGTCTCTGTCTCTGTGTATCTGTCTCTATGTCTCTGTCTCTGTCTCCGTTTCTCTTTCTCGGCGTCTCATACTCTGTGTCACTGTCTCTGTGTTTCCGTCTCTGTCTCCGTATCTCTGTCTCTGTGTCCTTGTCTCTGTGTCTCTGTCTTGTGTGTCCCCGTGTCTGCTTCTCTGTCCCTGTGTCTCCGTCTCCGTGTCTCGGTCTCCGTGTCTCGGTCTCTGTGTCTCGGTCTCTGTGTCTCGGTCTTTTCGTTTCTCTCTCTCTCTGTCTCTGCCTCTGAATCTCTGTCTCTGTGTCTCCGTCCCTGTGTCTCTGTCTCGGTGTCTCTGTCTACATGTCTCTGTCTCTGTCTCTGTCTTTGTCTCTCAGTCGTTGTCTCTATGTCCCTGTCTCTGTGTCAGTCCCTGTGTCTCCGTCTCTATGTCTCTGTTTCTGTGTCTCTGTCTCTGTGTCCCTGTCTCTGTGTCTCCGTCTCTGTGTCTCTGTCCCTGTGTCTCTGCCTCTGAATCTCTGTATCTGTGATCCTGTCTCTGTGTCTCTGTCCCTGTGTCTCCGTCTCTGTGTCTCTTTCTCTGTGTCTCTGTCTCTGTGTCTCTGTCTCTATGTCTCTGTCTCTGTCTCCGTTTCTCGTTCTCGGTGTCTCATTCTCTGTGTCACTGTCTCTGTGTTTCCGTCTCTGTCTCCGTATCTCTGTCTCTGTGTCCTTGTCTCTGTGTCTCTGTCTTGTGTGTCCCCGTGTCTGCTTCTCTGTCCCTGTGTCTCCGTCTCCGTGTCTCGGCCTCTGTGTGTCGGTCTCTGTGTCTCGGTCTCTGTGTCTCGGTCTCTTCGTTTCTCTCTCTCTCTGTCTCTGCCTCTGAATCTCTGTCTCTGTGTCTCTGTCACAGTGTCTCGGTCTCTGTCCCTCGGTGTCTATGGCTCTGTCTCCGTGTCTCTGCCTCCGCGTCTCTGTCTCTTCGTCTCTGCCTCTGCCTCTCTGCCTCCGTCTCTGTGTCTCTGTCTCTGTGTCACTGTCTCTATGTCTCTGTCTCTGTGTCTCTGTGTCTGTGTCTCTGTCACCATCTCTGTGCTTCTGTTTCTATGTCTCTGTCTCTGTATCTCTGCCTCTGTGTCTCTGTCTCTGTGTCTCTGTCTCCGTGTCTCTGCCTCGGTGTATCTGTCTCTGTGTCTCTGTCTCTGTGTCACTGTCTCTGAATCTCTGTGTCTGCGTCTCTGTCTCTGTCTCTGTATCTCTGCCTCTGTGTCTCTGTCTCTGCGTCCCTGTCTCTGTCTCTGTCTCTGTCTCTGTGTCTCTGTCTCTGTGTCTGTCCCTGTGTATGTGTCTCTGTCTCTGAGTCTCTGTCTCTGTGTCTCTGTCTCTGTCTCTGTCTCTGTCTCTGTTTCTCTTCCTGTGTGTCTCTGTCTCTGTGTCTCTGTGCCTGTGTCTCCGTCTCTGTGTCTCTCTCTCTCTGTGTCTCTGTCGACGTTATCTGTCTCTGTGTCTCTGTCCATGTGTGTCCGTCTCTGTGTCTCTGTCTCTCTCTCTCTCTGTGTCCCTGTCTCCGTGTCTCAGTCTCTGTGTCTCTGTCTCCGTCCCTGTGTCCCTGTCTCCGTGTCTGTGTCTCTGTATCTCCGTCTCTGTGCCTCTGTCTCTGTCTCTGAGTCTCTGTCTCTGTGTCTCTGTCTCTATGTCTCTGCCTCTGTGTCTATGCCTCTGTCTCTGTGTCCCTGCCTCTGTGTCTCTGGCTCTGTGTCTCTGTCTCTGTGTCTCTGTCTCTAAGACTCTGTCTCTCTGTCTCTGTGTCTCTGTCTTTGTGTCTCCGTCTCTGTGTCTCTGTCTCTCTCACTGTGTATCTGTCTCTGTGTCTCTGTCCCTGTGTCTCTGTCTCTGTGTATCTGGCTCTGTGTCCCTGTCTCTGTGTCTCTGTCTCCGTGTCTCTGCCTCGGTGTCTCTGTCTCTGTGTCACTGTCTCTGAATCTCTGTGTCTGCGTCTCTGTCTCTGTCTCTGTGTCGCTGCCTCTGTGTCTCTGTCTCTGCGTCCCTGTCTCTGTGTCTCTGTCTCTGTGTCTCTGCCTCTGTGTCTCTGTCTCTGAGTATCTCTCCCTGTGTCACGGTCTGTGTGTCTCGGTCTCTGTGCCTCCGTCTTTGTGTCTCTGTCTCTATGTCTCTGTCTCTGTGTCTCGGTCTCCGTGTTTCTGTCTCGGTGTCTCTGTCCCTATGTCTCCGTCTCTGTGTCACTGTCTCTATTTCCCTGCCACTGTGTTTCTGTCCGTGCGACTCTGTCCCTGTGTCTCCGTCTCTGTGTCGCTGTCTCTCTCACTGTGTCTCTGTCTCTGTGTCTCAGTCTCTGTGTATCTGTCTCTGTCTCTATATCTCTGTCTCTGCGTCAATGTCTCTGTGTCTTTGTCTCTATCTCTATGTCTCTGTGTCTCTATCCCTGTGTCACGGTCTCCGTGTCTCGGTCTCTGTGTCTCCGTCTCTGTGTCTCTGTCTCTGTGTTTCTGTCTCTGTGTCTCTGTCTCTGTGTCTATGTCCCTGTGCCTCCGTCTCTGTGTCTCTGTCTCTCTCACTGTGTCTCTGTCTCTGTGTCTCTGTCCCTGTGTCTCTGTCTCTGTGTATCTGGTTCTGTGTCTCGGTCTCTGTGTCTCGGTCTGTGTGTCTCGGTCTTTTCGTTTCTCTCTCTCTCTGTCTCTGCCTCTGAATCTCTGTCTCTGTGTCTCTGTCACAGTGTTTCGGTCTCTGTGTCTCGGTGTCTATGGCTCTGTCTCCGTGTCTCTGCCTCCGCGTCTCTGTCCCTTTGTCTCTGCCTCTGTCTCTCTGCCTCCGTCTCTGTGTCTCTGTCTCTATGCCTCTGTCTCTGTCTCTCTGTCTCTGTGTCTCCGTCCCTGTATCTCTGTCTCTGTCTCTGTGTCTCTGTCTCTGTCTCTGTCTCTATGTCCCTGTCTCTGAGTCTCTGCCTCTGTGTCCCTGTCTCTGCGTCTCTGTCCCTGTGTCTCCGTCTCCGTGTATCGGTCTATGTGTCTCTGTCTCTGTGTCTCTGTCTCTGTGTCTCTGCCTCCGTGTCTCTGTCTCTGTGTCTCTGTGTCTCTGTCTATGTGTTTCTGTCTCTGTGGCTGTGCCTCTGTGTCTCTGTCTCTGAGTCTCTGTCTCTGTGTCTCTGTCTCTGTGTCTCTGTATCTGTCTCTGTCTCTGTTTCTCTTCCTCTGTGTCTCTGTCTCTGTGTCGCTGTGCCTGTGTGTCCGTCTCTGTGTCTCTCTCTCTCTGTGTCTCTGTCGACGTTATCTGTCTCTGTGTCTCTGTCCATGTGTGTCCGTCTCTGTGTCTCTGTCTCTCTCTCTCTCTGTGTCCCTGTCTCTGTGTCTCTGCCTCCGTGTCTCTGTCTCTGTGTCTCTGTATCCGTCCCTGTGTCTCTGTCTCCGTGACTGTGTCTCTGTGTCTCCGTCTCTGTGCCTCTGTCTCTGTCTCTGAGTCTCTGTCTCTGTGTCTCTGTCTCTATGTCTCTGCCTCTGTGTCTATGCCTCTGTCTCTGTGTCTCTGTCTCTGTGTCTCTCGCTCTGTGTATTTGTCTCTGAATATCTGTCTCTGTGTCCCTGCCTCGGAGTCTCGGTCTCTATATCTCAGTCTCTGTGTCTCTGCCTCCGTGTTTCTGTCTCGGTGTCTCTGTCCCTATGTCTCCGTCTCTGTGTCACTGTCGCTGTCTCCGTCTCTGTGTCTCTGTCTCTGTGTATCTGTCTCTGTGTCTCCGTCTCTGTGTCTCTGTCTCTCTCACTGTGTATCTGTCTCTGTGTCTCTGTCTCTGTGTCACTGTCTCTGAATCTCTGTGTCTGCGTCTCTGTCTCTGTCTCTGTATCTCTGCCTCTGTGTCTCTGTCTCTTTGTCTCTGCCTCTGTCTCTCTGCCTCCGTCTCTGTGTCTCTGTCTCTATGCCTCTGTCTCTGTCTCTCTGTCTCTGTGTCTCCGTCCCTGTATCTCTGTCTCTGTCTCTGTGTCTCTGTCTGTGTCTCTGTCTCTATGTCCCTGTCTCTGAGTCTCTGCCTCTGTGTCCCTGTCTCTGCGTCTCTGTCCCTGTGTCTCCGTCTCCGTGTATCGGTCTATGTGTCTCTGTCTCTGTGTCTCTGTCTCTGTGTCTCTGCCTCCGTGTCTCTGTCTCTGTGTCTCTGTGTCTCTGTCTATGTGTTTCTGTCTCTGTGGCTGTGCCTCTGTGTCTCTGTCTCTGAGTCTCTGTCTCTGTGTCTCTGTCTCTGTGTCTCTGTCTCTGTCTCTGTCTCTGTCTCTGTCTCTGTTTCTCTTCCTCTGTGTCTCTGTCTCTGTGTCTCTGTGCCTGTGTGTCCGTCTCTGTGTCTCTCTCTCTCTGTGTCTCTGTCGACGTTATCTGTCTCTGTGTCTCTGTCCATGTGTGTCCGTCTCTGTGTCTCTGTCTCTCTCTCTCTCTGTGTCCCTGTCTCTGTGTCTCTGCCTCCGTGTCTCTGTCTCTGTGTCTCTGTATCCGTCCCTGTGTCTCTGTCTCCGTGACTGTGTCTCTGTGTCTGCGTCTCTGTGCCTCTGTCTCTGTCTCTGTGTCTCTGTCTCTATGTCTCTGCCTCTGTGTCTATGCCTCTGTCTCTGTGTCTCTGTCTCTGTGTCTCTCGCTCTGTGTATTTGTCTCTGAATATCTGTCTCTGTGTCCCTGCCTCGGTGTCTCGGTCTCTATATCTCAGTCTCTGTGTCTCTGTCTCCGTGTTTCTGTCTTGGTGTCTCTGTCCCTATGTCTCCGTCTCTGTGTCACTGTCGCTGTCTCCGTCTCTGTGTCTCTGTCTCTGTGTATCTGTCTCTGTGTCTCCGTCTCTGTGTCTCTGTCTCTCTCACTGTGTATCTGTCTCTGTGTCTCTGTCCCTGTGTCTCTGTCTCTCTGTATCTGGCTCTGTGTCCCTGTCTCTGTGTCTCTGCCTCCGTGTCTCTGCCTCGGTGTATCTGTCTCTGTGTCTCTGTCTCTGTGTCACTGTCTCTGAATCTCTGTGTCTGCGTCTCTGTCTCTGTCTCTGTATCTCTGCCTCTGTGTCTCTGTCTCTGCGTCTCTGTCTCTGTCTGTGTCTCTGTCTCTGTGTCTCTGTCTCTGAGTCTTTATCTCTATGTCCCAGTCTCTGTGTCTCTGTCCCTATGTCTCCGTCTCTGTGTCTCCGTCTCTGTGTCTGTGTGTATGTCTCTGTGTCTGTCCCTGTGTATGTGTCTCTTTCTCGGAGTCTCTGTCTCTGTGTCTCTGTCTCTGTCTCTGTCTATGCCTCTGTTTCTCTTCCTCTGTGTCTCTGTCTCTGTGTCTCTGTGCCTGTGTCTCCGTCTCTGTGTCTCCCTCTCTCTGTCTCTCTGTCGACGTTATCTGTCTCTGTGTCTCTATCCATGTGTGTCCGTCTCTGTGTCTCTGTCTCTCTCTCTCTCTGTGTCCCTGTCTCCGTGTCTCTGCCTCCGTGTCTCTGTCTCTGTGTCTCTGTCTCCGTCCCTGTGTCTCTGTCTCCGTGTCTGTGTCACTGTGTCTCCGTCTCTGTGCCTCTGTCTCTGTCTCTGAGTCTCTGTCTCTGTGTCTCTGTCTCTATGTTTCTGCCTCTGTGTCTATGCCTCTGTCTCTGTGTCTCTGTCTCTGTGTCTCTAGCTCAGTGTATTTGTCTCTGAATATCTGTCTCTGTGTCCCTGCCTCTGTGTCTCATTCTCTGTGTCACTGTCTCTGTGTTTCCGTCTCTGTCTCCGTATCTCTGTCTCTGTGTCCTTGTCTCTGTGTCTCTGTCTTGTGTGTCCCCGTGTCTGCTTCTCTGTCCCTGTGTCTCCGTCTCCGAGTCTCGGCCTCTGTGTGTCGGTCTCTGTGTCTCTGTCTCTGTGTCTCTCTCTCTATGTCTCTATCTCTGAATCTCTGTCTCTGTCCCAGGTTCTCCGTTTCTGTGGCTCTGTCTCCGTGTCTCCGTCCCTGTGTCTCCGTCTCTGTGTCACTGTCTCTATGTCTCTGTCTCTGTGTCTCTGTGTCTGTGTCTCTGTCACCATCTCTGTGCTTCTGTTTCTATGTCTCTGTCTCTGTATCTCTGCCTCTGTGTCTCTGTCTCTGTGTCTCTGTCTCTGTCTCTGTCTCTGTCTCTGTCTCTGTCTCTGTCTCTGTCTCTGTCTCTGTCTCTGTGTCTCTGTCTCTGTGTCACTGTCTCTGAATCTCTGTGTCTGCGTCTCTGTCTCTGTCTCTGTATCTCTGCCTCTGTGTCTGTGTCTCTGCGTCTCTGTCTCTGTCTCTGTCTCTGTGTCTCTGTCTCTGAGTCTTTATCTCTATGTCCCAGTCTCTGTGTCTCTGTCCCTATGTCTCCGTCACTGTGTCTCCGTCTCTGTGGCTCTGTCTCTGTGTCTCTGTCTCTGTGTCTGTGTGTATGTCTCTGTGTCCGTCCCTGTGTATGTGTCTCTGTGTCTGAGTCTCTGTCTCTGTGTCTCTGTCTCTGTCTCTGTCTCTGTTTCTCTTCCTCTGTGTCTCTGTCTCTGTGTCTCTGTGCTTGTGTCTCCGTCTCTGTGTCTCTCTCTCTCTGTGTCTCTGTCGACGTTATCTGTCTCTGTGTCTCTGTCCCTGTGTCTCTGTCTCTGTGTATCTGGCTCTGTGTCACTGTCTCTGTGTCTCTGTCTCCGTGTCTCTGCCTCGGTGTATCTGTCTCTGTGTCTCTGTCTCTGTGTCACTGTCTCTGAATCTCTGTGTCTGCCTCTGTGTCTCTGTCTCTGTGTCCCTGTCTCTGTCTCTGTCTCTGTCTCTGTCTCTGTCTCTGTGTCTCTGTCTCTGAGTCTTTATCTCTATGTCCCAGTTTCTGTGTCTCTGTCCCTATGTCTCCGTCTCTGTGTCTCCGTCTCTGTGGCTCTGTCTCTGTGTCTCTGTCTCTGTGTCTGTCCCTGTGTATGTGTCTCTGTCTCTGAGTCTCTGTCTCTGTGTCTCTGTCTCTGTCTCTGTCTCTGTCTCTGTTTCTCTTCCTGTGTGTCTCTGTCTCTGTGTCTCTGTGCCTGTGTCTCCGTCTCTGTGTCTCTCTCTCTCTGTGTCTCTGTCGACGTTATCTGTCTCTGTGTCTCTGTCCATGTGTGTCCGTCTCTGTGTCTCTGTCTCTCTCTCTCTCTGTGTCCCTGTCTCCGTGTCTCAGTCTCTGTGTCTCTGTCTCCGTCCCTGTGTCTCTGTCTCTCTCTCTCTCTGTGTCCCTGTCTCCGTGTCTCAGTCTCTGTGTCTCTGTCTCCGTCCCTGTGTCTCTGTCTCCGTGTCTGTGTCTCTGTATCTCCGTCTCTGTGCCTCTGTCTCTGTCTCTGAGTCTCTGTCTCTGTGTCTCTGTCTCTATGTCTCTGCCTCTGTGTCTATGCCTCTGTCTCTGTGTCTCTTTCTCTGTGTCTCTCGCTCTGTGTATTTGTCTCTGAATATCTGTCTCTGTGTCCCTGCCTCTGTGTCTCTGGCTCTGTGTCTCTGTCTCTGTGTCTCTGTCTCTGTGTCTCTGTCTCTGTGTCTCTGTCTCTGTGTCTCTGTCTCTGTGTCTCTGTCTCTAAGACTCTGTCTCTCTGTCTCTGTGTCTCTGTCTTTGTGTCTCCGTCTCTGTGTCTCTGTCTCTCTCACTGTGTATCTGTCTCTGTGTCTCTGTCCCTGTGTCTCTGTCTCTGTGTCTCTGTCTCTGTCTCTGTGTCACTGTCTCTGAATCTCTGTGTCTGCGTCTCTGTCTCTCTCTCTGTGTCTCTGCCTCTGTGTCTCTGTCTCTGCGTCCCTGTCTCTGTGTCTCTGTCTCTGTGTCTCTGCCTCTGTGTCTCTGTCTCTGAGTATCTCTCCCTGTGTCACGGTCTGTGTGTCTCGGTCTCTGTGCCTCCGTCTTTGTGTCTCTGTCTCTATGTCTCTGTCTCTGTGTCTCGGTCTCCGTGTTTCTGTCTCGGTGTCTCTGTCCCTATGTCTCCGTCCCTGTGTCACTGTCGCTGTCTCCGTCTCTGTATCTCTGTCTCTGTGTCTCCGTCTCTGTGTCTCTGTGTCTCTGTCTCTGTGTCTCTGTCTCTGTGTCTCTGTCTCTGTGTCTCTGTCTCTGTGTCTCTGTCTCTGTGTCTCTGTCTCTGTGTCTCTGTCTCTGTGTCCCTGTCTCTGTGTCTCTGTCTCTGTGTCTCTGTCTCTGTGTCTCTGTCTCTGTGTCTCTGTCTCTGTGTCTCTGTCTCTGTGTCTCTGTCTCTGTGTCTCTGTCTCTGTGTCTCTGTCTCTGTGTCTCTGTCTCTGTGTCTCTGTCTCTGTGTCTCTGTCTCTGTGTCTCTGTCTCTGTGTCTCTGTTTCTGTGTCTCTGTCTCTGTGTCCCTGTCTCCGTGTCCCTGTCTCTGTGTCTCTGTCTCTGTGTCTCTGTCTCTGTGTCTCTGTCTCTGTGTCTCTGTCTCTGTGTCTCTGTCTCTGTGTCTCTGTCTCTGTGTCTCTGTCTCTGTGTCTCTGTCTCTGCGTCTCTGTCTCTGTGCCTCTGTCTCTGTCTCTCTGTCTCTGTGTCTCCGTCCCTGTATGTCTGTCTCTGTCTCTGTGTCTCTGTCTCTGTCTCTGTGTCTCTGTCTCTGATTCTCGGTCTCTATGTCCCTGTCTCTGAGTCTCTGCCTCTGTGTCCCTGTCTCTGCGTCTCTGTCCCTGTGTCTCCGTCTCTGTGTCTCGGTCTCTGTGTCTCTGTCTCTGTGTCTCTCTCTCTATGTCTCTATCTCTGAATCTCTGTCTCTGTCCCAGGGTCTCCGTTTCTGTGGCTCTGTCTCCGTGTCTCCGTCTCTGTGTCTCTGTCTCTGCGTCTCTGTCTCTGTGTCTCTGTCTCTGTCTCTGTGTCTCTGTCTCTGTGTCTCTGTCTCTGTGTCTCTGTCTCTGTGTCTCTGTCTCTGTGTCTCTGTCTCTGTGTCTCTGTCTCTGTGTCTCTGTCTCTGTGTCTCTGTCTCTGTGTCTCTGTCCCTGTGTCTCTGTCTCTGTGTCTCTGTCTCTGTGTCTCTGTCTCTGTGTCTCTGTCTCTGTGTCTCTGTCCCTGTGTCTCTGCCTCTGAATCTCTGTATCTGTGTTCCTGTCTCTGTGTCTCTGTCCCTGTGTCTCCGTCTCTGTGTCTCTGTCTCTGTGTCTCTGTCTCTGTGTCTCTGTCTCTGTGTCTCTGCCTCTATGTCTCTGTCTCTGTCTCCGTTTCTCTTTCTCGGTGTCTCATTCTCTGTATCACTGTCTCTGCGTTTCAGTCTCTGTCTCCGTATCTCTGTCTCTGTGTCCTTGTCTCTGTGTCTCTGTCTTGTGTGTCCCCGTGTCTGCTTCTCTGTCCCTGTGTCTCCGTCTCCGTGTCTCGGCCTCTGTGTGTCGGTCTCTGTGTCTCGGTCTCTGTGTCTCGGTCTCTTCGTTTCTCTCTCTCTCTGTCTCTGCCTCTGAATCTCTGTCTCTGTGTCTCTGTCACAGTGTCTCGGTCTCTGTCTCTCGGTGTCTATGGCTCTGTCTCCGTGTCTCTGCCTCCGCGTCTCTGTCTCTTTGTCTCTGCCTCTGCCTCTCTGCCTCCGTCTCTGTGTCTCTGTCTCTGTGCCTCTGTCTCTGTCTCTCTGTCTCTGTGTCTCCGTCCCTGTATGTCTGTCTCTGTCTCTGTGTCTCTGTCTCTGTGTCTCTGTCTCTGTGTCTCTGTCTCTGTGTCTCTGTCTCTGTGTCTCTGTCTCTGTGTCTCTGTCTCTGTGTCTCTGTCCCTGTGTCTCTGCCTCTGAATCTCTGTATCTGTGTTCCTGTCTCTGTGTCTCTGTCCCTGTGTCTCCGTCTCTGTGTCTCTGTCTCTGTGTCTCGGTCTCTTCGTTTCTCTCTCTCACTGTCTCTGCCTCTGAATCTCTGTCTCTGTGTCTCTGTCACAGAGTCTCGGTCTCTGTGTCTCGGTGTCTATGGCTCTGTCTCCGTGTCTCTGCCTCCGCGTCTCTGTCTCTTTGTCTCTGCCTCTGTCTCTCTGCCTCCGTCTCTGTGTCTCAGTCTCTGTGCCTCTGTCTCTTTCTCTCTGTCTCTGTGTCTCCGTCCCTGTATCTCTGTCTCTGTCTCTGTGTCTCTGTCTCTGTCTCTGTGTCTCTGTCTCTGAGTCTCGGTCTCTGTGTCCCTGTCTCTGAGTCTCTGCCTCTGTGTCCCTGTCTCTGCGTCTCTGTCCCTGTGTATCCGTCTCCGTGTATCGGTCTCTGTGTCTCGGTCTATGTGTCTCTGTCTCTGTGTCTCTCTCTCTATGCCCTGCCTCTGAATCTCTGTCTCTGTCCCAGGGTCTCCGTTTCTGTGGCTCTGTCTCCGTGTCTCTGTCTCTGTGTCTCTGTCTCTGTCTCTGTCTCTGTGTCTCTGTCTCTGAGTCTCAGTCTCTGTGTCCCTGTCTCTGAGTCTCTGGCTCGGTGTCTCTGTCTCTGTGTCAATGTCTCTGAATCTCTGTGTCTGCGTCTCTGTCTCTGTCTCTGTGTCTCGGTCTTTGTGTCTCTGTCTCTGTGTCTCTCTCTCTATGTCCCTGCCTCTGAATCTCTGTCTCTGTCCCAGGGTCTCCGTTTCTGTGGCTCTGTCTCCGTGTCTCTGTCTCTGTGTCTCTGTCTCTGTCTCTGTGTCTCTGTCTCTGTCTCTGTGTCTCTGTCTCTGAGTCTCGGTCTCTGTGTCCCTGTGTCTGAGTCTCTGCCTCTGTGTCCCTGTCTCTGCGTCTCTGTCCCTGTGTCTCCGTCTCCGTGTATCGGTCTATGTGTCTCTGTCTCTGTGTCTCTGTCTCTGTGTCTCTGCCTCCGTGTCTCTGTCTCTGTGTCTCTGTGTCTCTGTCTATGTGTTTCTGTCTCTGTGGCTGTGCCTCTGTGTCTCTGTCTCTGAGTCTCTGTCTCTGTGTCTCTGTCTCTGTGTCTCTGTCTCTGTCTCTGTCTCTGTCTCTGTTTCTCATCCTCTGTGTCTCTGTCTCTGTGTCTCTGTGCCTGTGCGTCCGTCTCTGTGTCTCTCTCTCTCTGTGTCTCTGTCGACGTTATCTGTCTCTGTGTCTCTGTCCATGTGTGTCCGTCTCTGTGTCTCTGTCTCTCTCTCTCTCTGTGTCCCTGTCTCTGTGTCTCTGCCTCCGTGTCTCTGTCTCTGTGTCTCTGTATCCGTCCCTGTGTCTCTGTCTCCGTGACTGTGTCTCTGTGTCTCCGTCTCTGTGCCTCTGTCTCTGTCTCTGAGTCTCTGTCTCTGTGTCTCTGTCTCTATGTCTCTGCCTCTGTGTCTATGCCTCTGTCTCTGTGTCTCTGTCTCTGTGTCTCTCGCTCTGTGTATTTGTCTCTGAATATCTGTCTCTGTGTCCCTGCCTCGGTGTCTCGGTCTCTATATCTCAGTCTCTGTGTCTCTGTCTCCGTGTTTCTGTCTCGGTGTCTCTGTCCCTATGTCTCCGTCTCTGTGTCACTGTCGCTGTCTCCGTCTCTGTGTCTCTGTCTCTGTGTATCTGTCTCTGTGTCTCCGTCTCTGTGTCTCTGTCTCTCTCACTGTGTATCTGTCTCTGTGTCTCTGTCCCTGTGTCTCTGTCTCTGTGTATCTGGCTCTGTGTCCCTGTCTCTGTGTCTCTGCCTCCGTGTCTCTGCCTCGGTGTATCTGTCTCTGTGTCTCTGTCTCTGTGTCACTGTCTCTGAATCTCTGTGTCTGCGTCTCTGTCTCTGTCTCTGTATCTCTGCCTCTGTGTCTCTGTCTCGGCGTCTCTGTCTCTGTCTGTGTCTCTGTCTCTGTGTCTCTGTCTCTGAGTCTTTATCTCTATGTCCCAGTCTCTGTGTCTCTGTCCCTATGTCTCCGTCTCTGTGTCTCCGTCTCTGTGTCTGTGTGTATGTCTCTGTGTCTGTCCCTGTGTATGTGTCTCTTTCTCGGAGTCTCTGTCTCTGTGTCTCTGTCTCTGTCTCTGTCTATGCCTCTGTTTCTCTTCCTCTGTGTCTCTGTCTCTGTGTCTCTGTGCCTGTGTCTCCGTCTCTGTGTCTCCCTCTCTCTGTCTCTCTGTCGACGTTATCTGTCTCTGTGTCTCTATCCATGTGTGTCCGTCTCTGTGTCTCTGTCTCTCTCTCTCTCTGTGTCCCTGTCTCCGTGTCTCTGCCTCCGTGTCTCTGTCTCTGTGTCTCTGTCTCCGTCCCTGTGTCTCTGTCTCCGTGTCTGTGTCACTGTGTCTCCGTCTCTGTGCCTCTGTCTCTGTCTCTGAGTCTCTGTCTCTGTGTCTCTGTCTCTATGTTTCTGCCTCTGTGTCTATGCCTCTGTCTCTGTGTCTCTGTCTCTGTGTCTCTAGCTCAGTGTATTTGTCTCTGAATATCTGTCTCTGTGTCCCTGCCTCTGTGTCTCATTCTCTGTGTCACTGTCTCTGTGTTTCCGTCTCTGTCTCCGTATCTCTGTCTCTGTGTCCTTGTCTCTGTGTCTCTGTCTTGTGTGTCCCCGTGTCTGCTTCTCTGTCCCTGTGTCTCCGTCTCCGAGTCTCGGCCTCTGTGTGTCGGTCTCTGTGTCTCTGTCTCTGTGTCTCTCTCTCTATGTCTCTATCTCTGAATCTCTGTCTCTGTCCCAGGTTCTCCGTTTCTGTGGCTCTGTCTCCGTGTCTCCGTCCCTGTGTCTCCGTCTCTGTGTCACTGTCTCTATGTCTCTGTCTCTGTGTCTCTGTGTCTGTGTCTCTGTCACCATCTCTGTGCTTCTGTTTCTATGTCTCTGTCTCTGTATCTCTGCCTCTGTGTCTCTGTCTCTGTGTCTGTGTCTCTGTCTCTGTGTCTCTGTCTCTGTCTCTGTCTCTGTCTCTGTCTCTGTGTCTCTGTCTCTGTGTCACTGTCTCTGAATCTCTGTGTCTGCGTCTCTGTCTCTGTCTCTGTATCTCTGCCTCTGTGTCTGTGTCTCTGCGTCTCTGTCTCTGTCTCTGTCTCTGTGTCTCTGTCTCTGAGTCTTTATCTCTATGTCCCAGTCTCTGTGTCTCTGTCCCTATGTCTCCGTCACTGTGTCTCCGTCTCTGTGGCTCTGTCTCTGTGTCTCTGTCTCTGTGTCTGTGTGTATGTCTCTGTGTCCGTCCCTGTGTATGTGTCTCTGTGTCTGAGTCTCTGTCTCTGTGTCTCTGTCTCTGTCTCTGTCTCTGTTTCTCTTCCTCTGTGTCTCTGTCTCTGTGTCTCTGTGCTTGTGTCTCCGTCTCTGTGTCTCTCTCTCTCTGTGTCTCTGTCGACGTTATCTGTCTCTGTGTCTCTGTCCCTGTGTCTCTGTCTCTGTGTATCTGGCTCTGTGTCACTGTCTCTGTGTCTCTGTCTCCGTGTCTCTGCCTCGGTGTATCTGTCTCTGTGTCTCTGTCTCTGTGTCACTGTCTCTGAATCTCTGTGTCTGCCTCTGTGTCTCTGTCTCTGCGTCCCTGTCTCTGTCTCTGTCTCTGTCTCTGTCTCTGTCTCTGTCTCTGTGTCTCTGTCTCTGAGTCTTTATCTCTATGTCCCAGTTTCTGTGTCTCTGTCCCTATGTCTCCGTCTCTGTGTCTCCGTCTCTGTGGCTCTGTCTCTGTGTCTCTGTCTCTGTGTCTGTCCCTGTGTATGTGTCTCTGTCTCTGAGTCTCTGTCTCTGTGTCTCTGTCTCTGTCTCTGTCTCTGTTTCTCTTCCTGTGTGTCTCTGTCTCTGTGTCTCTGTGCCTGTGTCTCCGTCTCTGTGTCTCTCTCTCTCTGTGTCTCTGTCGACGTTATCTGTCTCTGTGTCTCTGTCCATGTGTGTCCGTCTCTGTGTCTCTGTCTCTCTCTCTCTCTGTGTCCCTGTCTCCGTGTCTCAGTCTCTGTGTCTCTGTCTCCGTCCCTGTGTCTCTGTCTCTCTCTCTCTCTGTGTCCCTGTCTCCGTGTCTCAGTCTCTGTGTCTCTGTCTCCGTCCCTGTGTCTCTGTCTCCGTGTCTGTGTCTCTGTATCTCCGTCTCTGTGCCTCTGTCTCTGTCTCTGAGTCTCTGTCTCTGTGTCTCTGTCTCTATGTCTCTGCCTCTGTGTCTATGCCTCTGTCTCTGTGTCTCTTTCTCTGTGTCTCTCGCTCTGTGTATTTGTCTCTGAATATCTGTCTCTGTGTCCCTGCCTCTGTGTCTCTGGCTCTGTGTCTCTGTCTCTGTGTCTCTGTCTCTGTGTCTCTGTCTCTGTGTCTCTGTCTCTGTGTCTCTGTCTCTGTGTCTCTGTCTCTGTGTCTCTGTCTCTAAGACTCTGTCTCTCTGTCTCTGTGTCTCTGTCTTTGTGTCTCCGTCTCTGTGTCTCTGTCTCTCTCACTGTGTATCTGTCTCTGTGTCTCTGTCCCTGTGTCTCTGTCTCTGTGTCTCTGTCTCTGTCTCTGTGTCACTGTCTCTGAATCTCTGTGTCAGCGTCTCTGTCTCTCTCTCTGTGTCTCTGCCTCTGTGTCTCTGTCTCTGCGTCCCTGTCTCTGTGTCTCTGTCTCTGTGTCTCTGCCTCTGTGTCTCTGTCTCTGAGTATCTCTCCCTGTGTCACGGTCTGTGTGTCTCGGTCTCTGTGCCTCCGTCTTTGTGTCTCTGTCTCTATGTCTCTGTCTCTGTGTCTCGGTCTCCGTGTTTCTGTCTCGGTGTCTCTGTCCCTATGTCTCCGTCCCTGTGTCACTGTCGCTGTCTCCGTCTCTGTGTCTCTGTCTCTGTGTCTCCGTCTCTGTGTCTCTGTGTCTCTGTCTCTGTGTCTCTGTCGCTGTGTCTCTGTCTCTGTGTCTCTGTCTCTGTGTCTCTGTCTCTGTGTCTCTGTCTCTGTGTCTCTGTCTCTGTGTCTCTGTCTCTGTGTCCCTGTCTCTGTGTCTCTGTCTCTGTGTCTCTGTCTCTGTGTCTCTGTCTCTGTGTCTCTGTCTCTGTGTCTCTGTCTCTGTGTCTCTGTCTCTGTGTCTCTGTCTCTGTGTCTCTGTCTCTGTGTCTCTGTCTCTGTGTCTCTGTCTCTGTGTCTCTGTCTCTGTGTCTCTGTCTCTGTGTCTCTGTCTCTGTGTCTCTGTTTCTGTGTCTCTGTCTCTGTGTCTCTGTCTATGTGTCTCTGTCTCTGTGTCTCTGTCTCTGTGTTCCTGTCTCTGTGTCTCTGTCCCTGTGTCTCCGTCTCCGTTATCTGTCTCTGTGTCCCTGTCTCTGTGTCTCTGTCTCTGTGTCTCTGTCTCTATATCTCTGTCTCTGTCTCCGTTTCTCTTTCTCGGCGTCTCATTCTCTGTGTCACTGTCTCTGTGTTTCCGTCTCTGTCTCCGTATCTCTGTCTCTGTGTCCTTGTCTCTGTGTCTCTGTCTTGTGTGTCCCCGTGTCTGCTTCTCTGTCCCTGGGTCTCCGTCTCCCTGTCTCGGTCTCCGTGTCTCGGTCTCTGTGTCTCGGTCTCTGTGTCTCGGTCTTTTCGTTTCTCTCTCTCTCTGTCTCTGCCTCTGAATCTCTGTCTCTGTGTCTCTGTCACAGTGTCTCGGTCTCTGTCTCTCGGTGTCTATGGCTCTGTCTCCGTGTCTCTGCATCCGCGTCTCTGTCTCTGCGTCTCTGTCTCTGTGCCTCTGTCTCTGTCTCTCTGTCTCTGTGTCTCCGTCCCTGTATGTCTGTCTCTGTCTCTGTGTCTCTGTCTCTGTCTCTGTGTCTCTGTCTCTGTGTCTCTGTCTCTGTGTCTCTGTCTCTGTGTCGCTGTCTCTGTGTCCCTGTCCCTGTGTCCCTGTCCCTGTGTCCCTGTCTCCGTGTCCCTGTCTCTGTGTCTCTGTCTCTGTGTCTCTGTCTCTGTGTCTCTGTCTCTGTGTCTCTGTCTCTGTGTCTCTGTCTCTGTGTCTCTGTCTCTGTGTCTCTGTCTCTGTGTCTCTGTCTCTGCGTCTCTGTCTCTGTGCCTCTGTCTCTGTCTCTCTGTCTCTGTGTCTCCGTCCCTGTATGTCTGTCTCTGTCTCTGTGTCTCTGTCTCTGTCTCTGTGTCTCTGTCTCTGATTCTCGGTCTCTATGTCCCTGTCTCTGAGTCTCTGCCTCTGTGTCCCTGTCTCTGCGTCTCTGTCCCTGTGTCTCCGTCTCTGTGTCTCGGTCTCTGTGTCTCTGTCTCTGTGTCTCTCTCTCTATGTCTCTATCTCTGAATCTCTGTCTCTGTCCCAGGGTCTCCGTTTCTGTGGCTCTGTCTCCGTGTCTCCGTCTCTGTGTCTCTGTCTCTGCGTCTCTGTCTCTGTGTCTCTGTCTCTGTCTCTGTGTCTCTGTCTCTGTGTCTCTGTCTCTGTGTCTCTGTCTCTGTGTCTCTGTCTCTGTGTCTCTGTCTCTGTGTCTCTGTCTCTGTGTCTCTGTCTCTGTGTCTCTGTCCCTGTGTCTCTGTCTCTGTGTCTCTGTCTCTGTGTCTCTGTCTCTGTGTCTCTGTCTCTGTGTCTCTGTCCCTGTGTCTCTGCCTCTGAATCTCTCTATCTGTGTTCCTGTCTCTGTGTCTCTGTCCCTGTGTCTCCGTCTCTGTGTCTCTGTCTCTGTGTCTCTGTCTCTGTGTCTCTGTCTCTGTGTCTCTGCCTCTATGTCTCTGTCTCTGTGTCTCTGTCTCTGTGTCTCTGTCTCTGTGTCTCTGCCTCTATGTCTCTGTCTCTGTCTCCGTATCTCTGTCTCTGTGTCCTTGTCTCTGTGTCTCTGTCTTGTGTGTCCCCGTGTCTGCTTCTCTGTCCCTGTGTCTCCGTCTCCGTGTCTCGGCCTCTGTGTGTCGGTCTCTGTGTCTCGGTCTCTGTGTCTCGGTCTCTTCGTTTCTCTCTCTCTCTGTCTCTGCCTCTGAATCTCTGTCTCTGTGTCTCTGTCACAGTGTCTCGGTCTCTGTCTCTCGGTGTCTATGGCTCTGTCTCCGCGTCTCTGTCTCTTTGTCTCTGCCTCTGCCTCTCTGCCTCCGTCTCTGTGTCTCTGTCTCTGTGCCTCTGTCTCTGTCTCTCTGTCTCTGTGTCTCCGTCCCTGTATGTCTGTCTCTGTCTCTGTGTCTCTGTCTCTGTGTCTCTGTCTCTGTGTCTCTGTCTCTGTGTCTCTGTCTCTGTGTCTCTGTCTCTGTGTCTCTGTCTCTGTGTCTCTGTCTCTGTGTCTCTGTCTCTGTGTCTCTGTCCCTGTGTCTCTGCCTCTGAATCTCTGTATCTGTGTTCCTGTCTCTGTGTCTCTGTCCCTGTGTCTCCGTCTCTGTGTCTCTGTCTCTGTGTCTCGGTCTCTTCGTTTCTCTCTCTCACTGTCTCTGCCTCTGAATCTCTGTCTCTGTGTCTCTGTCACAGAGTCTCGGTCTCTGTGTCTCGGTGTCTATGGCTCTGTCTCCGTGTCTCTGCCTCCGCGTCTCTGTCTCTTTGTGTCTGCCTCTGTCTCTCTGCCTCCGTCTCTGTGTCTCAGTCTCTGTGCCTCTGTCTCTTTCTCTCTGTCTCTGTGTCTCCGTCCCTGTATCTCTGTCTCTGTCTCTGTGTCTCTGTCTCTGTCTCTGTGTCTCTGTCTCTGAGTCTCGGTCTCTGTGTCCCTGTCTCTGAGTCTCTGCCTCTGTGTCCCTGTCTCTGCGTCTCTGTCCCTGTGTATCCGTCTCCGTGTATCGGTCTCTGTGTCTCGGTCTATGTGTCTCTGTCTCTGTGTCTCTCTCTCTATGCCCTGCCTCTGAATCTCTGTCTCTGTCCCAGGGTCTCCGTTTCTGTGGCTCTGTCTCCGTGTCTCTGTCTCTGTGTCTCTGTCTCTGTCTCTGTCTCTGTGTCTCTGTCTCTGAGTCTCAGTCTCTGTGTCCCTGTCTCTGAGTCTCTGGCTCGGTGTCTCTGTCTCTGTGTCAATGTCTCTGAATCTCTGTGTCTGCGTCTCTGTCTCTGTCTCTGTGTCTCGGTCTTTGTGTCTCTGTCTCTGTGTCTCTCTCTCTCTATGTCCCTGCCTCTGAATCTCTGTCTCTGTCCCAGGGTCTCCGTTTCTGTGGCTCTGTCTCCGTGTCTCTGTCTCTGTGTCTCTGTCTCTGTCTCTGTGTCTCTGTCTCTGTCTCTGTGTCTCTGTCTCTGAGTCTCGGTCTCTGTGTCCCTGTGTCTGAGTCTCTGCCTCTGTGTCCCTGTCTCTGCGTCTCTGTCCCTGTGTATCCGTCTCCGTGTATCGGTCTCTGTGTCTCGGTCTATGTGTCTCTGTCTCTGTGTCTCTCTCTCTATGTCCCTGCATCTGAATCTCTGTCTCTGTCCCAGGGTCTCCGTTTCTGTGGCTCTGTCTCCGTGTCTCTGTCTCTGTGCCTCTGTCTCCGTCTCTGTGCCCCTGTCTCCGTCTCTGTGTCTCTGCCTCTGTGTCTCTGTCTCTGTCTCTGTGTATCAGTCTCTGTGTCTCTGTCCCTGTGTCTCCGTCTCTGTGTCACTGTCTCTATGTCTCTGTCTCTGTGTCTCTGTGTCTGTGTCTCTGTCACCATCTTTGTGCCTCTGTTTCTATGTCTCTGTCTCTGTATCTCTGCCTCTGTGCCTCTGTCTCTGTGTCTCTGTCTCTGTCTCTGTCTCTGTGTCTCTGTCTCTGTGCCCCTGTCTCTACGTCTCTGTCCCTGTGTCTCTGTCTCTGTGTCTCTGTCTCTGTGTCTCTGCCTCTGAATCTCTGTATCTGTGTTTCTGTCTCTGTGTCTCTGTCCCTGTGTCTCCGTCTCCGTTATTTGTCTCTGTGTCTCTGTCTCTGTGTCTCTGTCTCTATGTCTCTGTCTCTGCCTCCGTTTCTCTTTCTCGGTGTCTCATTCTCTGTGTCACTGTCTCTGTGTTTCCGTCTCTGTCTCCGTATCTCTGTCTCTGTGTCGTTGTCTCTGTGTCTCTGTCTTGTGTGTCCCCGGGTCTGCTTCTCTGTCCCTGTGTCTCCGTCTCCGTGTCTCTGTCTCTGTGTCTATATCCCTGTGTCTCCGTCTCTGTGTCTCTGTCTCTCTCAGTGTGTCTCTGTCTCTGTGTCTCTGTCCCTGTGTCTCTGTCTCTGTGTATCTAGTTCTGTGTCTCCGTCTCTGTGTCTCGGTCTCTATGTCTCTGTCTCTGTCTTTCTGTCTCTGTGTCTCTGTGTCTCTGTGTCTCTGTCTCTGTGTCTCTGTCTCTGTGTCCCTGTCTCTGTGTCTCTGTCCCTGTGTCTCTGCCTCTGAATCTCTGTATCTGTGTTCCTGACTCTGTGTCTCTGTCCCTGTCTCCGTCTCCGTTATCTGTCTCTGTGTCTCTGCCTCTGAGTCTCTGTTTCTATGTCTCTGTCTCTGTGTCTCTGTCCCCGTCTCTGTGTCTCTGTCTCTGTGTGTCCGTCTCTGCGTCTCTATCTCTGTGTCGCTGTCTCTGTCTCTGTCTCCGTGTTTCTGTCTCGGTGTCTCTGCCCCTATGTCTCCGTCTCTGTGTCACTGTCGCTGTCCCCGTCTCTGTGTCTCTGTCTCTGTGTCTCTGTCTCTGTGTCTCCGTCTCTGTGTCTCTGCCTCTCTCACTGTGTATCTGTCTCTGTGTCTGTGTCCCTGTGTCTCTGTCTCTGTGTATCTGGCTCTGTGTCCCTGTCTCTGTGTCTCTGTCTCCGTGTCTCTGCCTCGGTGTCTCTGTCTCTGTGTCACTGTCTCTGAATCTCTGTGCCTGCGTCTCTGTCTCTGTCTCTGTGTCTCTGTCTCTGTGTCTCTGTCTCTGCGTCTCTGTCTCTGTGTCTCTGTCTCTGTGTCTCTATCTCTGTGTCTCTGTTTCTGCGTCTCTCTCTCTGAGTCGTTGTCTCTGCGTCCCTGTACCTGTATCTCTGTCCCTGTGTCTCCGTCTATGTTTCTCTGTCTCTCCCTCTCTGTGTCCCTGTCTCTGTGTCTCGGTCCCAGAGTATCCGTCTCTGTGACTCGGTGTCTGTGGCACTGTCTCCGTATCTCTGCCTCCGGGTCTCTGTCTCTTTGTCTCTGTCTCTCAATCTCTGTCTCTGTGTCCCTGTCTCTGTGTCTCTGCCTCTGTGTCTCTGTCTCTGAGTCTCTCTCCGTGTGTCACGGTCTGTGTGTCTCGGTCTCTGTGCCTCCGTCTTTGTGTCTCTGTCTCTATGTCTCTGTCTCTGTGTCTCGGTCTCCGTGTTTCTGTCTCGGTGTCTCTGTCCCTGTGTCTCCGTCTCTGTGTCACTGTCTCTATGTCTCTGCCACTGTGTTTCTGTCCGTGTGACTCTGTCCCTGTGTCTCCGTCTCTGTGTCTCTGTCTCTGAGTCTCGGTCTCTATGTCTCTGTCTCTGTGTCTCTGTCTCCATGTTTCTGTCTCGGTGTCTCTGTCCCCGTGTCTACGTCTCTGTGTCACTGTCTCTATGTCTCTGTCTCTGTGTCTCTGTCCCCGTCTCTGTGTCTCTGTCTCTGTGTCCCTGTCTCTGAATCTCTGTCATTGTGTCTCTGCCTCTGTGTCTTGGTCGCTGTGTCTCTGTCCTTGTGTCTCTGTCCCTGGTCTCCGTCCCTGTGGCACTGTCTCTGAGTCTCTGTCTCTGTGACTCTGTCTCCGTCTCTGTCTCTGTCTCTGTTTCTCTGTCTCTGTGTCTCTGTGTCTGTGTCTCTGTCACCGTCTCTGTGCCTCTGTTTCTATGTCTCTGTCTCTGTATCTCTGCCGCTGTGCCTCTGTCTCGGTGTCTCTGTCTCTGTCTCTGTCTGTGTGTCTCTGTCTCTGTGCCACTGTCTCTACGTCTCTGTCCCCGTGTCGCCTTCTCTGTGGCTCTGTCTCTGTGTCTATGTCTCTGTGTCTCTGTCCCTGTGTCACAGTCTCTGTGTCTCCGTCTCTGCGTCTCGGTCTCTGTGTCTCTGTATCCGTGTCTCTGTCGCTGTGTCTGTGTCCCTGTGTCTCTATCTCTGTGTCTATGTCCCTGTGTCTCCGTCTCTGTGTCTCTGTCTCTCTCACTGTGTCTCTGTCCCTGTGTCTCTGTCCCTGTGTGTCTGTCTCTGTGTACCTGGTTCTGTGTCTCCGTCTCTGTGTCTCGGTCTCTATGTCTCTGTCTCTGTCTCTCTGTCTCTGTGTCTCTGTGTCTCTGTCTCTGTGTCTCTGTCTCTGTGTCTCTGTCTCTGTGTCCCTGTCTCTGTGTCTCTGTCCCTGTGTCTCTGCCTCTGAATCTCTGTATCTGTGTTCCTGACTCTGTGTCTCTGTCCCTGTCTCCGTCTCCGTTATCTGTCTCTGTGTCTCTGCCTCTGAGTCTCTGTCTCTGTGTCTCTGTCTCTATGTCTCTGTCTCTGTCTCCGTTTCTCTTTCTCGGTGTCTCATTCTCTGTGTCACTGTCTCTGTGTTTCCGTCTCTGTCTCCGTATCTCTGTCTCTGTGTCCTTGTCTCTGTGTCTCTGTCTTGTGTGTCCCCGTGTCTGCTTCTCTGTCCCTGTGTCTCCGTCTCCGTGTCTCGGTCTCTGTGTCTCGGTCTCTGTGTCTCGGTCTCTGTGTCTCGGTCTCTGTGTCTCGGTCTCTGTGTCTCGGTCTCTTCGTTTCTCTCTCTCTCTCTCTCAGCCTCTAAATCTCTGTCTCTGTGTCTCTGTCACAGAGTCTCGGTCTCTGTGTCTCGGTGTCTATGGCTCTGTCTCCGTGACTCTGTCTCTGTGTCTGTGTGTATGTCTCTGTGTCTGTCCCTGTGTATGTGTCTCTGTCTCTGTCTCTGTCTCTGTCTCTGTCTCTGTTTCTCTTCCTCTGTGCCTCTGTCTCTGTGTCTCTGTCCCTGTGTCTCCGTCTCTGTGTCTCTCTCTCTCTGTGTCACTGTCGACGTTATCTGTCTCTGTGTCTCTGTCCATGTGTGTCCGTCTCTGTGTCTCTGTCTCTCTCTCTCTCTGTGTCCCTGTCTCCGTGTCTCTGCCTCCGTGTCTCTGTCTCTGTGTCTCTGTCTCCGTCCCTGTGTCTCTGTCTCCGTGTCTGTGTCTCTGTGTCTCCGTTTCTGTGCCTCTGTCTCTGTCTCTTAGTCTCTGTCTCTGTGTCTCTGTCTCTATGTTTCTGCCTCTGTGTCTATGCCTCTGTCTCTGTGTCTCTGTCTCTGTGTCTCCCGCTCAGTGTAATTGTCTCTGAATATCTGTCTCTGTGTCCCTGCCTCTGCGTCTCTGTCTCTGTGTCTCTGTCTCTGTGTCTCTGTCTCTAAGACCCTGTCTCTGTGTCTCTGTCTATGTGTCTCTGTCTCTGTGTCTCTGTTTCTGTGTCCCTGTCTCGGTGTCTCTGTCCCTGTGTCTCTGCCTCTGAATCTCTGTATCTGTGTTCCTGTCTCTGTGTCTCTGTCTCTGTGTCTCGGTCTCTATACCTCTGTCTCCATGTCTCTGTCTCCGTGTTTCTGTCTCGGTGTCTCTGCCCCTATGTCTCCGTCTCTGTGTCACTGTCGCTGTCCCCGTCTCTGTGTCTCTGTCTCTGTGTCTCTGTCTCTGTGTCTCCGTCTCTGTGTCTCTATCTCTCTCACTGTGTATCTGTCTCTGTGTCTCTGTCCCTGTGTATCTGTCTCTGTGTATCTGGCTCTGTGTCCCTGTCTCTGTGTCTCTGCCTCCGTGTCTCTGCCTCGGTGTCACTGGCTCTGTGTCACTGTCTCTGAATCTCTGTGTCTGCGTCTCTGTCTCTGTCTCTCTGTCTCTATCTCTGTGTCTCTGTTTCTGCGTCTCTCTCTCTGAGTCGTTGTCTCTTCGTCTCTGTCTCTGTGTCTCTGTCTCTGTGTTTCTGTCTCTGTGTCTCTGTCTCTGTGTCTATGTCCCTGTGTCTCTGTCCCTGTGTCTCTGCCTCTGAATCTCTGTCTCTGTGTCTCTGTCTCTGTGTCTCTGTCTTTGTGTCTCTGTGTCTGTGTCTCTGTCTCTGTGTCTATGTCTCTGTGTCTCTGTCTCTGTGTCTCTGTCTCTGTGTCCCTGTCTCTGTGTCTCTGTCTACGTGTCTCTGTCTCGATGTCTCTGTCCCTGTGTCTCCATCTCTGTCTCACTGTCTCAGTGTCTGTGTCTCTGTGTCTCTGTCTCTGTGCCTCTGTCTCCGTCTCTGCGTCTCTGTCTCTGTGTGTCTGTCGCTGTGCTTTCGTCTCTGCGTCTCTGTGTCTCTGTCGCTGTGGCTGTGCCTCTGTGTCTCTGTCTCTGTGTCTCTGTCTCTGTGTCTCTGCCTCCGTGTCTCTGTCTCTGTGTCTCTGTCTATGTGTTTCTGTCTCTGTGGCTGCGCCTCTGTGTCTCCGTCTCTGTGTCACTCTCTCTATGTCTCTGTCTCTCTGTCTCTGTCCCCGTCTCTGTGTCTCTGCCTCCGTGTCTCTGTCTCTGTGTCTCTGTCTCTGTGTTTCTGTCTTTGTGTCTCTGTCTCTGTGTCTCTGTCTCTGAGAATCTGTCTCTGTGTCACTGTCTCGGAATCTCTGCCTCTGTGTCTCTGTCTCCGTGTCTCGGTCTCTGTGTCTGCGTCTCTGTGCCCCTGTCTCTGTGTTTCTGTCTCTGTCTCTCTGTCTCCGTGTCTCTGTCTCTGTGTCTACTCCTCTGTGTCTCTACCTCCGTGTCTCTGTCTCCGTGTCTCTGTCTCTTTGTCTCTGTCTCCGTCCCTGTGTCTCTGTCTCTGTGTCTCCGTCTCTGTGTCTCCGTCTCTGTGTCTCTGTCTCTGTGTCTCTGTCTCTGTGTCGCTGTCTCTGTGTCTCTGTCCCTGTCTCTGTCTCTGTGTCTCTGTCTCTATGTCTCTGTATGTCTGTATCTCTGCCTCTGTGTCTCTGTCCCTGTGTCTTTGTCTCTGTCTCTGTCTCTGTGTCTCTGTCTCTGTGTCTCTGGCTCTGTGTCTCTGTCTCAGTGTCTCTCTCTCTGTGTCTCCGTCTCTGTGTCCCTGTCTCTGTGTCTCTGTCCTTGTGTCTACGTTTCTGTGTCTCTCTCCCTGTGTCTCTATCTCGGAATCTCTGTCATTTTGTCTCTGTCTCTGTGTCACTGTCTCTGCGTCTCTGTCTCCGTGTCCCTGTCTCTGTGTCTCTGTCTCTGTGCCTCTGCCTCTGTGTCTCTGTGGCTCTGTCTCTGTGTCTCTGTCTCTGCCTCTGTGTGTGTGTCTCTGTCTCTGAGTCTCTGTCTCTGTGTCTCGGTGTCTATGGCTCTGTCTCCGTGTCTCTGTCTCTGTGTCTGTGTGTATGTCTCTGTGTCTGTCCCTGTGTATGTGTCTCTGTCTCTGAGTCTCTGTCTCTGTGTCTCTGTCTCTGTCTCTGTCTCTGTCTCTGTCTCTGTCTCTGTCTCTGTCTCTGTCTCTGCTTCTCTTCCTCTGTGCCTCTGTCTCTGTGTCTCTGTCCCTGTGTCTCCGTCTCTGTGTCTCTCTCTCTCTGTGTCACTGTCGACGTTATCTGTCTCTGTGTCTCTGTCCATGTGTGTCCGTCTCTGTGTCTCTGTCTCTCTCTCTCTCTGTGTCCCTGTCTCCGTGTCTCTGCCTCCGTGTCTCTGTCTCTGTGTCTCTGTCTCCGTCCCTGTGTCTCTGTCTCCGTGTCTGTGTCTCTGTGTCTCCGTCTCTGTGCCTCTGTCTCTGTATCTGAGTCTCTGTCTCTGTGTCTCTGTCTCTATGTTTCTGCCTCTGTGTCTATGCCTCTGCCTCTGTGTCTCTGTCTCTGTGTCTCCCGCTCAGTGTATTTGTCTCTGAATATCTGTCTCTGTGTCTCTGTCTCTGTGTCTCTGTCTCTATGTCTCTGTTTCTGTGACTCTGTTTCTGTGTCCCTGTCTCTGTGTCTCTGTCCCTGTGTCTCTGCCTCTGAATCTCTGTATCTGTGTTCCTGTCTCTGTGCCTCGGTCTCTGTTTCTCGGTCTCTATATCTCTGTCTCCATGTCTCTGTCTCCGTGTTTCTGTCTCGGTGTCTCTGCCCCTATGTCTCCGTCTCTGTGTCACTGTCGCTGTCCCCGTCTCTGTGTCTCTGTCTCTGTGCCTCTGTCTCTGTGTCTCCGTCTCTGTGTCTCTGTCTCTCTCACTGTGTATGTGTCTCTGTGTCTCTGTCCCTGTGTCTCTGTCTCTGTGTATCTGGCTCTGTGTCCCTGTCTCTGTGTCTCTGTCTCCGTGTCTCTGCCTCGGTGTCACTGTCTCTGTGTCACTGTCTCTGAATCTCTGTTTCTGCGTCTCTCTCTCTGAGTCGTTGTCTCTTCGTCCCTGTCTCTGTGTCTCTGTCCCTGTGTTTCTGTCTTTGTGTCTCTTTCTCTGTGTCTCGGTCTCTGTGTCTGCGTGTCTGTGCCCCTGTCTCTGTGTTTCTGTCTCTGTGTTCCTGTCTCTGTCTCTCTGTCTCCGTGTCTCTGTCTCTTTGTCTCTGTCTCCGTCCCTGTGTCTCTGTCTCTGTGTCTCCGTCTCTGTGTCTCCGTCTCTGTGCCTCTGTCTCTGTGTCCCTGTCTCTGTGTCTCTGTCCCTGTGTCTCTGCCTCTGAATCTCTGTATCTGTGTTCCTGACTCTGTGTCTCTGTCCCTGTCTCCGTCTCCGTTATCTGTCTCTGTGTCTCTGCCTCTGAGTCTCTGTCTCCGTGCCTCTGTCTCTGTGTCTCTGTCTCTGTGTCTCTGTCTCTATGTCTCTGCTTCTGTGTCTATGCCTCTGTCTCTGTGTCTCTGTCTCTGTGTCTCTGTGTCTCTGTCTCTGTGTCTCTGTCTCTGTGTCTCTGTCTCTGTCTCTCTGTCCCTGTGTCTCCGTCTCTGTGTCTCGGTCTCTGTGTCTCTGTCTCTGTGTCTCTCTCTCTATGTCTCTATCTCTGAATCTCTGTCTCTGTCCCGGGGTCTCCGTTTCTGTGGCTCTGTCTCCGTGTCTCCGTCCCTGTGTCTCTGTCTCTGCGTCTCTGTCTCTGTGTCTCTGTCACTGTCTCTGTGTCTCTGTCTCTGTGTCTCTGTCTCTGTGTCTCTGTCTCTGTGTCTCTGTCTCTGTGTCTCTGTCTCTGTGTCTCTGTCTCTGTGTCTCTGTCTCTGTGTCTCTGTCTCTGTGTCTCTGTCTCTGTGTCTCTGTCTCTGTGTCTCTGTCCCTGTGTCTCTGTCTCTGTGTCTCTGTCTCTGTGTCTCTGTCTCTGTGTCTCTGTCTCTGTGTCTCTGTCTCTGTGTCGCTGTCTCTGTGTCCCTGTCCCTGTGTCCCTGTCTCCGTGTCCCTGTCTCTGTGTCTCTGTCTCTGTGTCTCTGTCTCTGTGTCTCTGTCTCTGTGTCTCTGTCTCTGTGTCTCTGTCTCTGTGTCTCTGTCCCTGTGTCTCCGTCTCCGTTATCTGTCTCTGTGTCCCTGTCTCTGTGTCTCTGTGTCTGTGTCTCTGTCTCTATATCTCTGTCTCTGTCTCCGTTTCTCTTTCTCGGCGTCTCATTCTCTGTGTCACTGTCTCTGTGTTTCCGTCTCTGTCTCCGTATCTCTGTCTCTGTGTCCTTGTCTCTGTGTCTCTGTCTTGTGTGTCCCCGTGTCTGCTTCTCTGTCCCTGGGTCTCCGTCTCCCTGTCTCGGTCTCCGTGTCTCGGTCTCTGTGTCTCGGTCTCTGTGTCTCGGTCTTTTCGTTTCTCTCTCTCTCTGTCTCTGCCTCTGAATCTCTGTCTCTGTGTCTCTGTCACAGTGTCTCGGTCTCTGTCTCTCGGTGTCTATGGCTCTGTCTCCGTGTCTCTGCATCCGCGTCTCTGTCTCTGCGTCTCTGTCTCTGTGCCTCTGTCTCTGTCTCTCTGTCTCTGTGTCTCCGTCCCTGTATGTCTGTCTCTGTCTCTGTGTCTCTGTCTCTGTCTCTGTGTCTCTGTCTCTGATTCTCGGTCTCTATGTCCCTGTCTCTGTGTCTCTGTCTCTGTGTCTCTGTCTCTGTGTCTCTGTCTCTGTGTCTCTGTCTCTGTGTCTCTGTCTCTGTGTCTCTGTCTCTGTGTCTCTGTCTCTGTGTCTCTGTCCCTGTGTCTCTGTCTCTGCGTCTCTGTCTCTGTGTCTCTGTCTCTGTCTCTGTGTCTCTGTCTCTGTGTCTCTGTCTCTGTGTCTCTGTCTCTGTGTCTCTGTCTCTGTGTCTCTGTCTCTGTGTCTCTGTCTCTGTGTCTCTGTCTCTGTGTCTCTGTCTCTGTGTCTCTGTCTCTGTGTCTCTGTCTCTGTGTCTCTGTCCCTGTGTCTCTGCCTCTGAATCTCTGTATCTGTGTTCCTGTCTCTGTGTCTCTGTCCCTGTGTCTCCGTCTCTGTGTCTCCGTCCCTGTGTCTCCGTCTCTGTGTCACTGTCTCTATGTCTCTGTCTCTGTGTCTCTGTGTCTGTGTCTCTGTCTCTGTCTCTGTCTCTGTTTCTCTTCCTCTGTGTCTCTGTCTCTGTGTCTCTGTGCCTGTGTCTCCGTCTCTGTGTCTCTCTCTCTCTGTGTCTCTGTCGACGTTATCTGTCTTTGTGTCTCTGTCCATGTGTGTCCGTCTCTGTGTCTCTGTCTCTCTCTCTCTCTGTGTCCCTGTCTCCGTGTCTATGCCTCCGTCTCTCCGTCTCTGTGCCTCTGTCTCTGTCTCTGAGTCTCTGCCTCTGTGTCTCTGTCTCTATGTCTCTGCCTCTGTGTCTATGCCACTGTCTCTGTGTCTCTGTCTCTGTGTCTTTCGCTCTGTGTATTTGTCTCTGAATACCTGTCTCCGGGTTTCTGTCTCGCTGTCTCTGTCCCTATGTCTCCGTCTCTGTGCCTCTGTCTCTGTCTCTGAGTCTCTGCCTCTGTGTCTCTGTCTCTATGTCTCTGCCTCTGTGTCTATGCCACTGTCTCTGTGTCTCTGTCTCTGTGTCTTTCGCTCTGTGTATTTGTCTCTGAATATCTGTCTCCGGGTTTCTGTCTCGGTGTCTCTGTCCCTATGTCTCCGTCTCTGTGTCACTGTCGCTGTCTCAGTCTCTGTGTCTCTGTCTCTGTGTATCTGTCTCTGTGTCTCTGTCTCTGTGTCTCTAACTCTGTGTCTCTGTCCCTGTGTCTCTGCCTCTGAATCTCTGTATCTGTGTTCCTGTCTCTGTGTCTCTGTCCCTGTGTCTCCGTCTCCGTTATCTGTCTCTGTGTCTCTGTCTCTGTGTCTCTGTCTCTATGTCTCTGTCTCTGTCTCCGTTTCTCTTTCTCGGTGTCTCATTCTCTGTGTCACTGTCTCTGTGTTTCCGTCTCTGTCTCCGTATCTCTGTCTCTGTGTCCATGTCTCTGTGTCTCTGTCTTGTGTGTCCCCGTGTCTGCTTCTCTGTCCCTGTGTCTCCGTCTCCGTGTCTCGGTCTCTGTGTCCTGGTCTCTGTGCCTCTGTCTCTGTGTCTCGGTCTCTTCGTTTCTCTCTCTCACTGTCTCTGCCTCTGAATCTCTGTCTCTGTGTCTCTGTCACAGAGTCTCGGTCTCTGTGTCTCGGTGTCTATGGCTCTGTCTCCGTTTGTCTGCCTCCGCGTCTCTGTCTCTTTGTCTCTGCCTCTGTCTCTCTGCCTCCGTCTCTGTGTCTCTGCCTCTGTGCCTCTGTCTCTGTCTCTCTGTCTCTGTGTCTCCGTCCCTGTATCTCTGTCTCTGTCTCTGTGTCTCTGTCTCTGTCTCTGTGTCTCTGTCTCTGAGTCTCGGTCTCTGTGTCCCTGTCTCTGAGTCTCTGCCTCTGTGTCCCTGTCTCTGCGTCTCTGTCCCTGTGTATCCGTCTCCGTGTATCGGTCACTGAGTCTCGGTCTATGTGTCTCTGTCTCTGTGTCTCTCTCTCTATGTCGCTGCCTCTGAATCTCTGTCTCCGTCCCAGGGTCTCCGTTTCTGTGGCTCTGTCTCCGTGTCTCTGTCTCTGTGTCTCTGTCTCTGTCTCTGTGCCTCTGTCTCTGAGTCTCGGTCTCTGTGTCCCTGTCTCTGAGTCTCTGCCTCTGTGTCCCTGTCTCTGCGTCTCTGTCCCTGTGTATCCGTCTCCGTGTATCGGTCTCTGTGTCTCGGTCTATGTGTCTCTGTCTCTGTGTCTCTCTCTCTGTGTCTCTGCCTCTGAATCTCTGTATCTGTGTTTCTGTCTCCGTGTCTCTGTCCCTGTGTCTCCGTCTCCTTTATTTGTCTCTGTGTCTCTGTCTCTGTGTCTCTGTCTCTATGTCTCTGTCTCTGTCTCCGTTTCTTTTTCTCGGTGTCTCATTCTCTGTGTCACTGTCTCTGTGTTTCCGTCTCTGTCTCCGTATCTCTGTCTCTGTGTCCTTGTCTCTGTGTCTCTGACTCCGTCCCTGTGTCTCTGTCTCCGTGTCTGTGTCCCTGTGTCTCCGTCTCTGTGCCTCTGTCTCTGTCTCTGAGTCTCTGCCTCTGTGTCTCTGTCCCTATGTCTCTGCCTCTGTGTCTATGCCACTGTCTCTGTGTCTCCGTCTCTGTGCCTCTGTCTCTGTCTCTGAGTCTCTGTCTCTGTGTCTCTGTCTCTATGTTTCTGCCTCTGTGTCTATGCCTCTGTCTCTGTGTCTCTGTCTCTGTGTCTCCCGCTCAGTGTATTTGTCTCTTCATATCTGTCTCTGTGCCCCTGCCTCTGTGTCTCTGTCTCTGTGTCTCTGTCTCCGTGTCTCTGTCTCTAAGACTCTGTCTCTGTGTCTCTGTCTCTGTGTCTCTGTCTCTGTGTCTCTGTTTCTGTGTCTCTGTTTCTGTGTCCCTGTCTCTGAGTCTCTGTCCCTGTGTCTCTGCCTCTGTATCTCTGTATCTGTGTTCCTGTCTCTGTGTCTCTGTCTCTGTGTCTCGGTCTCTATATCTCTGTCTCCATGTCTCTGTCTCCGTGTTTCTGTCTCGGTGTCTCTGCCCCTATGTCTCCGTCTCTGTGTCACTGTCGCTGTCCCTGTCTCTGTGTCTCTGTCTCTATGTCTCTGTCTCTATCTCCGTTTCTCTTTCTCGGTGTCTCATTCTCTGTGTCACTGTCTCTGTGTTTCCGTCTCTGTCTCCGTATTTCTGTCTCTGTGTCCTTGTCTCTGTGTCTCTGTCTTGTGTGTCCCCGTGTCTGCTTCTCTGTCCCTGTGTCTCCGTCTCCGTGTCTCGGTCTCTGTGTCTCTGTCTCTGTGTCTCTGTCTCTGTGTTTCCGTCTCTCTATCTCTGTCTCTGTCCCTGTGTCCCTGTCTCTGTGTCTCTGCCTCTGTGTCTCTGTCTCTGAGTCTCTCTCCCTGTGTCACGGTCTGTGTGTCTCGGTCTCTGTGCCTCCGTCTTTGTGTCTCTGTCTCTATGTCTCTGTCTCTGTGTCTCGGTCTCCGTGTTTCTGTCTCTGTGTGTCCGTCTCTGCGTCTCTATCTCTGTGTCGCTGTCTCTGTCTCTGTCTCTGTGTCTCTGTCTCTGTGTTTCTGTCTCTGTGTCTCTGTCTCTGTGTCTATGTCCCTGTGTCTCCGTCTCTGTGTCTCTGTCTCTCTCACTGTGTCTCTGTCTCTCTCACTGTGTCTCTGTCTCTGTGTCTCTGTCTCTGTGTCTCTGTCTCTGTGTCTCTGTCTCTATGTCTCTGTCTCTGTCTCCGTTTCTCTTTCTCGGTGTCTCATTCTCTGTGTCACTGTCTCTGTGTTTCCGTCTCTGTCTCCGTATCTCTGTCTCTGTGTCCTTGTCTCTGTGTCTCTGTCTTGTGTGTCCCCGGGTCTGCTACTCTGTCCCTGTGTCTCCGTCTCCGTGTCCCTGTCTCTGTGTCTATGTCCCTGTGTCTCTGTCTCTGTGTCTCCGTCGCTGTGTCTCTGCCTCTCTCACTGTGTATCTGTCTCTGTGTCTCTGTCCCTGTGTCTCTGTCTCTGAATCTCTGTCTCTGTGTCCCTGTCTCTGTGTCTCTGCCTCTGTGTCTCTGTCTCTGAGTCTCTCTCCCTGTGTCACGGTCTGTGTGTCTCGGTCTCTGTGCCTCCGTCTTTGTGTCTCTGTCTCTATGTCTCTGTCTCTGTGTATCTGTCTCTGTCTCTATATCTCTGTCTCTGCGTCATTGTCTCTGTGTCTTTGTCTCTATCTCTATGTCGCTGTGTCTCTCTCCCTGTGTCACGGTCTCCGTGTCTCGGTCTCTGTGTCTCCGTCGAGTGATGCCCACTTGGACGTCGACCGTTTGGACGCGTCCCGATTGGACGCGTGCCGTTTGGACGCATCCCGTTTGGACGCGTCCCGATTGGACGCGTTCGAATTCAAAGCGGTGCAGATAAGACCTAACCAGGCCTAACAGAACCTAAAATAGCCTAACTCCACCTAACATAGCCTAACATAAGGGAAATTAGTGTTCAATCGGCACCGATTCGAAGTGGAACGCGTCCAATCGGGACACGTCCAAACGGGACGCGTCCAATCGGTCGACGTCCAAGTGGGACACCCCCGTCTCCGTCTCTGTGTCTCTGTCTCTGTGTCTCGGTCTCTATGTCTCTGTCTCTGTGTCTCTGTCTCCATGTTTCTGTCTCGGTGTCTCTGTCCCCGTGTCTACGTCTCTGTGTCACTGTCTCTATGTCTCTGTCTCTGTCTCTCTGTCTCTGTGTCTCTGACTCTGTCTCTGTGTAGCTGCCTCTGTGTCTCCGTTTCTGTGTCTCTCTCTCTGTGTCCCTGTCTCTGAATCTCTGTCATTGTGTCTCTGTCTCTGTGTCTTGGTCGCTGTGTCTCTGTCCTTGTGTCTCTGTCCCTGGTCTCCGTCCCTGTGGCACTGTCTCTGAGTCTCTGTCTCTGTGACTCTGTCTCCGTCTCTGTCTCTGTCTCTGTTTCTCTGTCTCTGTGTCTCTGTGTCTGTGTCTCTGTCACCGTCTCTGTGCCTCTGTTTCTATGTCTCTGTCTCTGTATCTCTGCCTCTGTGCCTCTGTCTCGGTGTCTCTGTCTCTGTCTCCCTGTCTCCGTGACTCTGTCCCTGTGTCTCCGTCTCTGTGTCTCTGTCTCCGTGTCTCTGTCTCTTTGTCTCTGTCTCCGTCTCTGTGTCTCTGTCTCAGTATCTCTGTCTCTGTGTCTCTGTCTCTATGTCTCAGTCTCTTCGTCTCTGTCTCTGTGCCTCTGTCTCTGTCTCTGCGTCTCTGTCTCTGAGTCTTTGTCTCTATTTCCCTGTCTCTGTGTCTCTGTCCCTGTGTCTCCATCACTGTTGCTCTGTTTCTGTGTCTCTGTATCTGTGTTCCTGTTTCTGTGTCTCTGTCTCTGTGCCTCGATCTCTATATCTCTGTCTCTGTGTCTCTGTCTCTGTGTCTATGTCCCTGTGTCTCTGTCTCTGTGTATCTGGCTCTGAGTCCCTGTCTCTGTGTCTCTGTCTCCGTGTCTCTGCCTCGGTGTCTCCGTCCCTGTGTCTCTGTCTCTGTGTCACTGTCTCTGAATCTCCGTATCTGCGTCTCTTTCTCTGTCTCTGTGTCTCTGTCTCTGAGTCGTTGTCTCTTTGTCCCTGTCTCTGTGTCTCTGTCTCTGTGTCTGTGTCTCTGTCTCCGTGTCTCTGTGTCTCTGTCTCTCTGTCTCTGTCTCTGTGTATCTGTCTCTGTGTCTCTGTCTCTGTGTCTCTGTCTCTGTGTCTCTGTCTCTGTGACTCTGTCTCTGTGTCTCTGTCTCTGTGTCCCTGTCTCTGTGTCCCTGTCTCTGTGTCTCTGTCTCTGTGTCTCTGTCTCTGTGTCTCTGTCTCTGTGTCTCTGTCTCTGAGTCTCTGTCTCTGTGTCTCCGTCTCTATGTCTCTGTCTCTGTCTCCGTTTCTCTTTCTCGGTGTCTCATTCTCTGTGTCACTGTCTCTGTGTTTCCGTCTCTGTCTCCGTATCTCTGTCTCTGTGTCCTTGTCTCTGTGTCTCTGTCTTGTTTGTCCCCGTGTCTGCTTCTCTGTCCCTGTGTCTCCGTCTCCGTGTCTCGGTCTCTGTGTCTCGGTCTCTGTGTCTCGGTCTCTGTGTCTCGGTCTCTGTGTCTCGGTCTCTGTGTCTCGGTCTCTTCGTTTCTCTCTCTCACTGTCTCTGCCTCTGAATCTCGGTCTCTGTGTCTCTGTCACAGAGTCTCGGTCTCTGTGTCTCGGTGTCTATGGCTCTGTCTCCGTGTCTCTGCCTCCACGTCTCTGTCTCTTTGTCTCTGCCTCTGTGTCTCTGCCTCCGTCTCTGTGTCTCTGTCTCTGTGCCTCTGTCTCTGTCTCTCTGTCTCTGTGTCTTCGTCCCTGTATCTCTGTCTCTGTCTCTGTGTCTCTGTCTCTGTCTCTGTGTCTCTGTCTCCGTGTATCGGTCTCTGTGTCTCGGTCTATGTGTCTCTGTCTCTGTGTCCCTCTCTCTATGTCCCTGCCTCTGAATCTCTGTCTCTGTCCCAGGGTCTCCGTTTCTGTGGCTCTGTCTCCGTGTCTCTGTCTCTGTGTCTCTGTCTCTGTCTCTGTGTCTCTGTCTCTGAGTCTCGGTCTCTGTGTCCCTGTCTCTGAGTCTCTGGCTCGGTGTCTCTGTCTCTGTGTCAACGTCTCTGAATCTCTGTGTCTGCGCCTCTGTCTCTGTCTCTGTGTCTCGGTCTTTGTGTCTCTGTCTCTGTGTCTCTCAATCTGTGTCCCTGCCTCTGAATCTCTGTCTCTGTCCCAGCGTCTCCGTTTCTGTGGCTCTGTCTCCGTGTCTCTGTCTCTGTGTCTCTGTCTCTGTCTCTGTGTCTCTGTATCTGTCTCTGTGTCTCTGTCTCTGAGTCTCGGTCTCTGTGTCCCTGTCTCTGAGTCTCTGCCTCTGTGTCCCTGTCTCTGCGTCTCTGTCCCTGTGTATCCGTCTCCGTGTATCGGTCTCTGTGTCTCGGTCTATGTGTCTCTGTCTCTGTGTCTCTCTCTCTATGTCCCTGCCTCTGAATCTCTGTCTCTGTCCCAGGGTCTCCGTTTCTGTGGCTCTGTCTCCGTGTCTCTGTCTCTGTGCCTCTGTCTCCGTCTCTGTGCCTCCGTCTCCGTCTCTGTGTCTCTGCCTCTGTGTCTCTGTCTCTGTCTCTGTGTATCAGTCTCTGTGTCTCTGTCCCTGTGTCTCCGTCGCTGTGTCACTGTCTCTATGTCTCTGTCTCTGTGTCTCTGTGTCTCTGTGTCTGTGTCTCTGTCACCATCTTTGTGCCTCTGTTTCTATGTCTCTGTCTCTGTATCTCTGCCTCTGTGCCTCTGTCTCTGTGTCTCTGTCTCTGTCTCTGTCTCTGTCTCTGTGTCTCTGTCTCTGTGCCCCTGGCTCTACGTCTCTGTCCCTGTGTCTCTGTCTCTGTGTCTCTGTCTCTGTGTCTCTGCCTCTGAATCTCTGTATCTGTGTTTCTGTCTCTGTGTCTCTGTCCCTGTGTCTCCGTCTCCGTTATTTGTCTCTGTGCCTCTGTCTCTGTGTCTCTGTCTCTATGTCTCTGTCTCTGTCTCCGTTTCTCTTTCTCGGTGTCTCATTCTCTGTGTCACTGTCTCTGTGTTTCCGTCTCTGTCTCCGTATCTCTGTCTCTGTGTCCTTGTCTCTGTGTCTCTGTCTTGTGTGTCCCCGGGTCTGCTTCTCTGTCCCTGTGTCTCCGTCTCCGTGTCTCTGTCTCTGTGTCTATGTCCCTGTGTCTCCGTCTCTGTGTCTCTGTCTCTCTCAGTGTGTCTCTGTCTCTGTGTCTCTGTCCCTGTGTCACTGTCTCTGTGTATCTAGTTCTGTGTCTCCGTCTCTGTGTCTCGGTCTCTATGTCTCTGTCTCTGTCTCTCTGTCTCTGTGTCTCTGTGTCTCTGTCTCTGTGTCTCTGTCTCTGTGTCCCTGTCTCTGTGTCTCTGTCCCTGTGTCTCTGCCACTGAATCTCTGTATCTGTGTTCCTGACTCTGTGTCTCTGTCCCTGTCTCCGTCTCCGTTATCTGTCTCTGTGTCTCTGCCTCTGAGTCTCTGTCTCTGTGTCTCTGTCTCTATGTCTCTGTCTCTGTCTCCGTTTCTCTTTCTCGGTGTCTCATTCTCTGTGTCACTGTCTCTGTGTTTCCGTCTCTGTGTCTCTGTCTCTCTCACTGTGTATCTGTCTCTGTGTCTCTGTCCCTGTGTCTCTGTCTCTGTGTATCTGGCTCTGTGTCCCTGTCTCTGTGTCTCGGTCTCCGTGTCTCTGCCTCGGTGTCACTGTCTCTGTGTCACTGTCTCTGAATCTCTGTGTCTGCGTCTCTGTCTCTGTCTCTGTCTCTCTGTCTCTGTCTCTGTGTCTCTGTCCCTGCGTCTCTGTCTCTGTGTCTCTGTCTCTGTGTCTCTATCTCTGTGTCTCTGTTTCTGCGTCTCTCTCTCTGAGTCGTTGTCTCTTCGTCCCTGTCTCTGTGTCTCTGTCCCTGTGTCTCCGTCTATGTTTCTCTGTCTCTATGTCTCTGTCTCTGTGTCTCTGTCCCCGTCTCTGTGTCTCTGTCTCTGTGTGTCCGTCTCTGCGTCTCTATCTCTGTGTCGCTGTCTCTGTCTCTGTCTCTGTGTCTCTGTCTCTGTGTTTCTGTCTCTGTGTCTCTGTCTCTGTGTCTATGTCCCTGTGTCTCCGTCTCTGTGTCTCTGTCTCTCTCACTGTGTCTCTGTCTCTGTGTCTCTGTCTCTGAGTCTCTCTCCCTGTGTCACGGTCTGTGTGTCTCGGTCTCTGTGCCTCCGTCTTTGTGTCTCTGTCTCTATGTCTCTGTCTCTGTGTCTCGGTCTCCGTGTTTCTGTCTCGGTGTCTCTGTCCCTGTGTCTCCGTCTCTGTGTCACTGTCTCTATGTCTCTGCCACTGTGTTTCTGTCCGTGTGACTCTGTCCCTGTGTCTCCGTCTCTGTGTCTCTGTCTCTGAGTCTCGGTCTCTATGTCTCTGTCACTGTGTCTCTGTCTCCATGTTTCTGTCTCGGTGTCTCTGTCCCCGTGTCTACGTCTCTGTGTCACTGTCTCTATGTCTCTGTCTCTGTGTCTCTGTCCCCGTCTCTGTGTCTCTGTCTCTGTGTCTCTGTCTCTGTGTCCCTGTTTCTGTGTCTCTGTTTCTGTGTCCCTGTCTCGGTGTGTCGGTCCCTGTGTCTCTGCCTCTGAATCTCTGTATCTGTGTTCCTGTCTCTGTGCCTCTGTCTCTGTGTCTCGGTCTCTATATCTCTGTCTCCATGTCTCTGTCTCCGTGTTTCTGTCTCGGTGTCTCTGCCCCTATGTCTCCGTCTCTGTGTCACTGTCGCTGTCCCCGTCTCTGTGTCTCTGTCTCTGTGCCTCTGTCTCTGTGTCTCCGTCTCTGTGTCTCTGTCTCTCTCACTGTGTATCTGTCTCTGTGTCTCTGTCCCAGTCTCCGTTTCTCTTTCTCGGTGTCTCATTCTCTGTGTCACTGTCTCTGTGTTTCCGTCTCTGTCTCCGTATCTCTGTCTCTGTGTCCTTGTCTCTGTGTCTCTGTCTTGTGTGTCCCCGGGTCTGCTTCTCTGTCCCTGTGTCTCCGTCTCCGTGTCTCTGTCTCTGTGTCTATGTCCCTGTGTCTCCGTCTCTGTGTCTCTGTCTCTCTCAGTGTGTCTCTGTCTCTGTGTCTCTGTCCCTGTGTCACTGTCTCTGTGTATCTAGTTCTGTGTCTCCGTCTCTGTGTCTCGGTCTCTATGTCTCTGTCTCTGTCTCTCTGTCTCTGTGTCTCTGTGTCTCTGTCTCTGTGTCTCTGTCTCTGTGTCCCTGTCTCTGTGTCTCTGTCCCTGTGTCTCTGCCACTGAATCTCTGTATCTGTGTTCCTGACTCTGTGTCTCTGTCCCTGTCTCCGTCTCCGTTATATGTCTCTGTGTCTCTGCCTCTGAGTCTCTGTCTCTGTGTCTCTGTCTCTATGTCTCTGTCTCTGTCTCCGTTTCTCTTTCTCGGTGTCTCATTCTCTGCGTCACTGTCTCTGTGTTTCCGTCTCTGTCTCCGTATCTCTGTCTCTGTGTCCTTGTCTCTGTGTCTCTGTCTTGTGTGTCCCCGTGTCTGCTTCTCTGTCCCTGTGTCTCCGTCTCTGTGTCTCTGTCTCTGTGTCTCCGTCTCTGTGTCTCCGTCTCTGTGTCTCTGTCTCTCTCACTGTGTATCTGTCTCTGTGTCTCTGTCCCTGTGTCTCTGTCTCTGTGTATCTGGCTCTGTGTCCCTGTCTCTGTGTCTCGGTCTCCGTGTCTCTGCCTCGGTGTCACTGTCTCTGTGTCACTGTCTCTGAATCTCTGTGTCTGCGTCTCTGTCTCTGTCTCTGTCTCTCTGTCTCTGTCTCTGTGTCTCTGTCTCTGCGTCTCTGTCTCTGTGTCTCTGTCTCTGTGTCTCTATCTCTGTGTCTCTGTTTCTGCGTCTCTCTCTCTGAGTCGTTGTCTCTTCGTCCCTGTCTCTGTGTCTCTGTCCCTGTGTCTCCGTCTATGTTTCTCTGTCTCTATGTCTCTGTCTCTGTGTCTCCGTCCCCGTCTCTGTGTCTCTGTCTCTGTGTGTCCGTCTCTGCGTCTCTATCTCTGTGTCGCTGTCTCTGTCTCTGTCTCCGTGTTTCTGTCTCGGTGTCTCTGCCCCTATGTCTCCGTCTCTGTGTCACTGTCGCTGTCGCCGTCTCTGTGTCTCTGTCTCTGTGTCTCTGTCTCTGTGTCTCCGTCTCTGTGTCTCTGCCTCTCTCACTGTGTATCTGTCTCTGTGTCTCTGTCCCTGTGTCTCTGTCTCTGTGTATCTGGCTCTGTGTCCCTGTCTCTGTGTCTCTGTCTCCGTGTCTCTGCCTCGGTATCTCTGTCTCTGTGTCACTGTCTCTGAATCTCTGTGCCTGCGTCTCTGTCTCTGTCTCTGTGTCTCTGTCTCTGTGTCTCTGTCTCTGCGTCTCTGTCTCTGTGTCTCTGTCTCTGTGTCTCTATCTCTGTGTCTCTGTTTCTGCGTCTCTCTCTCTGAGTCGTTGTCTCTGCGTCCCTGTCTCTGTATCTCTGTCCCTGTGTCTCCGTCTATGTTTCTCTGTCTCTCCCTCTCTGTGTCCCTGTCTCTGTGTCTCGGTCCCAGAGTATCCGTCTCTGTGACTCGGTGTCTGTGGCACTGTCTCCGTATCTCTGCCTCCGGGTCTCTGTCTCTTTGTCTCTGTCTCTTTGTCTCTGTCTCTGAATCTCTGTCTCTGTGTCCCTGTCTCTGTGTCTCTGTCTCTGTGTCTCTGTCTCTGAGTCTCTCTCCCTGTGTCACGGTCTGTGTGTCTCGGTCTCTGTGCCTCCGTCTTTGTGTCTCTGTCTCTATGTCTCTGTCTCTGTGTCTCGGTCTCCGTGTTTCTGTCTCGGTGTCTCTGTCCCTGTGTCTCCGTCTCTGTGTCACTGTCTCTATGTCTCTGCCATTGTGTTTCTGTCCGTGTGACTCTGTCCCTGTGTGTCCGTCTCTGTGTCTCTGTCTCTGAGTCTCGGTCTCTATGTCTCTGTCTCTGTGTCTCTGTCTCCATGTTTCTGTCTCGGTGTCTCTGTCCCCGTGTCTACGTCTCTGTGTCACTGTCTCTATGTCTCTGTCTCTGTGTCTCTGTCCCCGTCTCTGTGTCTCTGTCTCTGTGTCTCTGTCTCTGTGTCCCTGTTTCTGTGACTCTGTTTCTGTGTCCCTGTCTCGGTGTCTCTGTCCCTGTGTCTCCGTCTCTCTGTCACTGTCTCTATGTCTCTGCCACTGTGTTTCTGTCCGTGTGACTCTGTCCCTGTGTCTCCGTCTCTGTGTCTCTGTCTCTGAGTCTCGGTCTCTATGTCTCTGTCTCTGTGTCTCTGTCTCCATGTTTCTGTCTCGGTGTCTCTGTCCCCGTGTCTACGTCTCTGTGTCACTGTCTCTATGTCTCTGTCTCTGTGTCTCTGTCCCCGTCTCTGTGTCTCTGTCTCTGTGTCTCTGTCTCTGTGTCGCTGTCTCTGTGTCCCTGTCTCTGTGTCTCTGTCCCTGTGTCTCTGCCTCTGAATCTCTGTATCTGTGTTCCTGACTCTGTGTCTCTGTCCCTGTCTCCGTCTCCGTTATCTGTCTCTGTGTCTCTGCCTCTGAGTATCTGTCTCTGTGTCTCTGTCTCTATGTCTCTGTCTCTGTCTCCGTTTCTCTTTCCCGGTGTCTCATTCTCTGTGTCACTGTCTCTGTGTTTCCGTCTCTGTCTCCGTATCTCTGTCTCTGTGTCCTTGTCTCTGTGTCTCTGTCTTGTGTGTCCCCGTGTCTGCTTCTCTGTCCCTGTGTCTCCGTCTCCGTGTCTCGGTCTCTGTGTCTCGGTCTCTGTGTCTCCCGCTCAGTGTATTTGTCTCTGAATATCTGTCTCTGTGTCCCTGCCTCTGTGTCTCTGTCTCTGTGTCTCTGTCTCTGTGTCTCTGTCTCTGTGTCTCTGTCTCTGTGTCTCTGTCTCTAAGACTCTGTCTCTGTGTCTCTGTCTCTGTGTCTCTGTCTCTGTTTCTGTGTCTCTGTTTCTGTGTCCCTCTCTCTGTGTCTCTGTCCCTGTGTCTCTGCCTCTGAATCTCTGTATCTGTGTTCCTGTCTCTGTGCCTCTGTCTCTGTGTCTCGGTCTCTATATCTCTGTCTCCATGTCTCTGTCTCCGTGTTTCTGTCTCGGTGTCTCTGCCCCTATGTCTCCGTCTCTGTGTCACTGTCGCTGTCCCCGTCTCTGTGTCTCTGTCTCTGTGCCTCTGTCTCTGTGTCTCCGTCTCTGTGTCTCTGTCTCTCTCACTGTGTATCTGTCTCTGTGTCTCTGTCCCTGTGTCTCTGTCTCTGTGTATCTGGCTCTGTGTCCCTGTCTCTGTGTCTCTGTCTCCGTGTCTCTGCCTCGGTGTCACTGTCTCTGTGTCACTGTCTCTGAATCTCTGTGTCTGCGTCTCTGTCTCTGTCTCTCTGTCTCTGTCTCTGTCTCTGTGTCTCTGTCTCTGCGTCTCTGTCTCTGTGTCTCTGTCTCTGTGTCTCTATCTCTGTGTCTCTGTTTCTGCGTCTCTATCTCTGAGTCGCTGTCTCTTCGTCCCTGTCTCTGTGTCTCTGTCCCTGTGTCTCCGTCTATGTTTCTCTGTCTCTATGTCTCTGTCTCTGTGTCTCTGTCCCCGTCTCTGTGTCTCTGTCTCTGTGTGTCCGTCTCTGCGTCTCTATCTCTGTGTCGCTGTCTCTGTCTCTGTCTCTGTGTCTCTGTCTCTGTGTTTCTGTCTCTGTGTCTCTGTCTCTGTGTCTATGTCCCTGTGTCTCCGTCTCTGTGTCTCTGTCTCTCTCACTGTGTCTCTGTCTCTGTGTCTCTGTCTCTGAGTCTCTCTCCCTGTGTCACGGTCTGTGTTTCTCGGTCTCTGTGCCTCCGTCTTTGTGTCTCTGTCTCTATGTCTCTGTCTCTGTGTCTCGGTCTCCGTGTTTCAGTCTCGGTGTCTCTGTCCCTGTGTCTCCGTCTCTGTGTCACTGTCTCTATGTCTCTGCCACTGTGTTTCTGTCCGTGTGACTCTGTCCCTGTGTCTCCGTCTCTGTGTCTCTGTCTCTGAGTCTCGGTCTCTATGTCTCTGTCTCTGTGTCTCTGTCTCCATGTTTCTGTCTCGGTGTCTCTGTCCCCGTGTCTACGTCTCTGTGTCACTGTCTCTATGTCTCTGTCTCTGTGTCTCTGTCCCCGTCTCTGTGTCTCTGTCTCTGTGTCTCTGTCTCTGTGTCCCTGTTTCTGTGTCTCTGTCCCCGTCTCTGTGTCTCTGTCTCTGTGTCTCTGTCTCTGTGTCCCTGTTTCTGTGTCTCTGTCTCTGTCTCTGTCTCTGTGTCTCTGTCTCTGTGTTTCTGTCTCTGTGTCTCTGTCTCTGTGTCTATGTCCCTGTGTCTCCGTCTCTGTGTCTCTGTCTCTCTCACTGTGTCTCTGTCTCTGTGTCTCTGTCCCTGTGTCTCTGTCTCTGTGTATCTGGTTCTGTGTCTCGGTCTCTGTGTCTCGGTCTCTGTGTCTCGGGCTTTTCGTTTCGCTCTCTCTCTGTCTCTGCCTCTGAATCTCTGTCTCTGTGTCTCTGTCACAGAGTCTCGGTCTCTGTGTCTCGGTGTCTATGGCTCTGTCTCCGTGTCTCTGCCTCCGCGTCTCTGTCTCTTTGTCTCTGCCTCTGTCTCTCTGCCTCCGTCTCTGTGTCTCTGTCTCTATGCCTCTGTCTCTGTCTCTCTGTCTCTGTGTCTCCGTCCCTGTATATCTGTCTCTGTCTCTGTGTCTATGTCTCTGTCTCTGTCTCTGTGTCTCTGTCTCTGAGTCTCGGTCTCTATGTCCCAGTCTCTGAGTCTCTGCCTCTGTGTCCCTGTCTCTGCGTCTCTGTCCCTGTGTCTCCGTCTCCGTGTATCGGTCTCTGTGTCTCTGTCTCTGTGTCTCCGTCCCTGTGTCTCTGTCTCGGTGTCTCTGTCTACATGTCTCTGTCTCTATCTCTGTCTTTGTCTCTGAGTCGTTGTCTCTATGTCCCTGTCTCTGTGTCTGTCCCTGTGTCTCCGTCTCCATGTCTCTGTTTCTGTGTCTCTGTCTCTGTGTCCCTGTCCCTGTGTCTCTGTCCCTGTGTCTCTGCCTCTGAATCTCTGTCTCTGTGTCTCTGTCTCTGTGTCTCTGTCTTTGTGTCTCTGTGTCTGTGTCTCTGTCTCTGTGTCTCTGTCTCTGTGTCTCTGTCTCTGTCTCTGTGTCTCTGTCTCTGTGTCTCTGTCTCTGTGTCCCTGTCTCTGTGTCTCTGTCTACGTGTCTCTGTCTCGATGTCTCTGTCCCTGTGTCTCCATCTCTGTCTCACTGTCTCTGTGTCTGTGTCTCTGTGTCTCTGTCTCTGTGCCTCTGTCTCCGTCTCTGCGTCTCTGTCTCTGTGTCTCTGTCGCTGTGCCTTCGTCTCTGCGTCTCTGTGTCTCTGTCTCTGTGGCTGTGCCTCTGTGTCTCTGTCTCTGTGTCTCTGTCTCTGTGTCTCTGCCTCCGTGTCTCTGTCTCTGTGTCTCTGTCTATGTGTTTCTGTCTCTGTGGCTGTGCCTCTGTGTCTCTGTCTCTGTGTCTCTGTCTCTGTGTCTCTGCCTCCGTGTCTCTGTCTCTGTGTCTCTGTCTCTGTGTTTCTGTCTTTGTGTCTCTGTCTCTGTGTCTCTGTCTCTGAGAATCTGTCTCTGTGTCACTGTCTCGGAATCTCTGCCTCTGTGTCTCTGTCTCTGTGTCTCGGTCTCTGTGTCTACTCCTCTGTGTCTCTACCTCCGTGTCTCTGTCTCCGTGTCTCTGTCTCTTTGTCTCTGTCTCCGTCCCTGTGTCGCTGTCTCTGTGTCTCCTTCTCTGTGTCTCCGTCTCTGTGTCTCTGTCTCTGTGTCTCGGTCTCTGTGTCTCTGTCTCTGTGTCTCTGTCTCTGTGTCTCTGTCTCTGTCTCTGTGTGTCTGTCTCTATGTCTCTGTGTGTCTGTATCTCTGCCTCTGTGTCTCTGTCCCTGTGTCTTTGTCTCTGTCTCTGTCTCTGTGTCTCTGTCTCTGAGTCTTTGCCTCTATGTCCCTGTCTATGTATCTCTGTCCCTATGTCTCCGTCTCTGTGGCTCTGTCTCTGTGTCTCTGTCTCTGCCTCTGTGTGTGTGTGTCTCTGTCTCTGAGTCTCTGTCTCTGTGTCTCTGTCTCTGTCTCTGTCTCTGTCTCTGTCTCTGTCTCTGTCTCTGTCTCTGTCTCTGTCTCTGTCTCTGTCTCTGTCTCTGTCTCTGTCTCTGTCTCTGTCTCTGTCTCTGTCTCTGTCTCCGTCTCTGTCTCTGTCTCTGTCTCTGTCTCTGTCTCTGTCTCTGTCTCTGTCTCTGTCTCTGTCTCTGTTTCTGTTTCTCTTTCTCTGTGTCTCTGTCTCTGTGTGTCTGTCCCTGTATCTCCGTCTCTGTGTCTCTCTCTCTCTGTGTCTCTGTCGACGTTATCTGTCTCTGTGTCTCCGTCTCTGTGTCTCTGTCTCTGTGTCTCTGTCTCTGTGTCTCTGTCTCTGTGTCCCTGTCTCTGTGTCTCTGTCTCCGTGTCTCTGTCTCTTTGTCTCTGTCTCCGTCCCTGTGAATCTGTCTCTGTGTCTCTGTCTCTGTGTCTCTGTCTCTGTGTCTCTGTCTCTGTGTCTCTGTCTCTGTGTCTCTGTCTCTGTGTCTCTATCTCTGTGTCTCTGTCTCTGTGTCTCTGTCTCTGTGTCTCTGTCTCCGTCCCTCTGTCTCTGTCCCAGAGTCTCCGTCTCTGTGGCTCTGTCCCCGTGTCTGTGCCTCCGTGTCTCTGTCTCTTTGTCTCTATCTCCGTCCCTGTGTCTCCGTCTCTGTGTCTCCGTCTCTGTGTCTCTGTCTCTGTGTCTCTGTCTCTGTGTCTCTCGTTCTGTGTCTCCGTCTCTGTGTCTCGGTCTCTATGTCTCTGTCTCTGTCTCTCTGTCTCTGTGTCTCTGACTCTGTCTCTGTGTAGCTGCCTCTGTGTCTCCGTTTCTGTGTCTCTCTCTCTGTGTCCCTGTCTCTGAATCTCTGTCATTGTGTCTCTCTCTCTGTGTCTTGGTCGCTGTGTCTCTGTCCTTGTGTCTCTGTCCCTGGTCTCCGTCCCTGTGGCACTGTCTCTGAGTCTCTGTCTCTGTGACTCTGTCTCCGTCTCTGTCTCTGTCTCTGTTTCTCTGTCTCTGTGTCTCTCTGTCTGTGTCTCTGTCACCGTCTCTGTGCCTCTGTTTCTATGTCTCTGTCTCTGTATCTCTGCCTCTGTGCCTCTGTCTCGGTGTCTCTGTCTCTGTCTCCCTGTCTCCGTGACTCTGTCCCTGTGTCTCCGTCTCTGTGTCTCTGTCTCCGTGTCTCTGTCTCTTTGTCTCTGTCTCCGTCTCTGTGTCTCTGTCTCAGTATCTCTGTCTCTGTGTCTCTGTCTCTATGTCTCAGTCTCTTCGTCTCTGTCTCTGTGCCTCTGTCTCTGTCTCTGCGTCTCTGTCTCTGAGTCTTTGTCTCTATGTCCCTGTCTCTGTGTCTCTGTCCCTGTGTCTCCATCACTGTGTCTCTGTTTCTGTGTCTCTGTATCTGTGCCCCTGTCTCTACGTCTCTGTCCCTGTGTCTCTGTCTCTGTGTCTCTGTCTCTGTGTCTCTGCCTCTGAATCTCTGTATCTGTGTTTCTGTCTCTGTGTCTCTGTCCCTGTGTCTCCGTCTCCGTTATTTGTCTCTGTGTCTCTGTCTCTGTGTCTCTGTCTCTATGTCTCTGTCTCTGTCTCGGTTTTTGTTTCTCGGTGTCTCATTCTCTGTGTCACTGTCTCTGTGTTTCCGTCTCTGTCTCCGTGTCTCTGTCTCTGTGTCCTTGTCTCTGTGTCTCTGTCTTGTGTGTCCCCGGATCTGCTTCTCTGTCCCTGTGTCTCCGTCTCCGTGTCTCCGTCTCTGTGTCTATGTCCATGTGTCTCCGTATCTGTGTCTCTGTCTCTCTCACTGTGTCTCTGTCTCTGTGTCTCTGTCCCTGTGTCTCCGTCTCTGTGTATCTGGTTCTGTGTCTCCGTCTCTGTGTCTCGGTCTCTATGTCTCTGTCTCTGTCTCTCTGTCTCTGTGTCTCTGTGTCTCTGTCTCTGTGTCGCTGTCTCTGTGTCCCTGTCTCTGTGTCTCTGTCCCTGTGTCTCTGCCTCTGAATCTCTGTATCTGTGTTCCTGACTCTGTGTCTCTGTCCCTGTCTCCGTCTCCGTTATCTGTCTCTGTGTCTCTGCCTCTGAGTCTCTGTCTCTGTGTCTCTGTCTCTATGTCTCTGTCTCTGTCTCCGTTTCTCTTTCTCGGTGTCTCATTCTCTGTGTCACTGTCTCTGTGTTTCCGTCTCTGTCTCCGTATCTCTGTCTCTGCGTCCTTGTCTCTGCGTCTCGGTCTCTGTGTCTCGGTCTCTGTGTCTCGGTCTCTGTGTCTCGGTCTCTTCGTTTCTCTCTCTCTCTGTCTCAGCCTCTGTTTCTCTGTCTCTGTGTCTCTGTTACAGAGTCTCGGTCTCTGTGTCTCGGTGTCTATGGCTCTGTCTCCGTGTCTCTGTCTCTGTGTCTGTGTGTATGTCTCTTTGTCTGTCCCTGTGTATGTGTCTCTGTCTCTGAGTCTCTGTCTCTGTGTCTCTGTCTCTGTCTCTGTCTCTGTCTCTGTCTCTGTCTCTGTCTCTGTCTCTGTCTCTGTTTCTCTTCCTCTGTGCCTCTGTCTCTGTGTCTCTGTCCCTGTGTCTCCGTCTCTGTGTCTCTCTCTCTCTGTGTCACTGTCGAGGTTATCTGTCTCTGTGTCTCTGTCCATGTGTGTCCGTCTCTGTGTCTCTGTCCCTCTCTCTCTCTGTGTCCCTGTCTCCGTGTCTCTGCCTCCGTGTCTCTGTCTCTGTGTCTCTGTCTCCGTCCCTGTGTCTCTGTCTCCGTGTCTGTGTCTCTGTGTCTCCGTCTCTGTGCCTCTGTCTCTGTATCTGAGTCTCTGTCTCTGTGTCTCTGTCTCTATGTTTCTGCCTCTGTGTCTATGCCTCTGCCTCTGTGTCTCTGTCTCTGTGTCTCCCGCTCAGTGTATTTGTCTCTGAATATCTGTCTCTGTGTCCCTGCCTCTGTGTCTCTGTCTCTGTGTCTCTGTCTCTGTGTCTCTGTCTCTGTGTCTCTGTCTCTGTGTCTCTGTCTCTGTGTCTCTGTCTCTGTGTCTCTGTCTCTGTGTCTCTGTCTCTAAGACTCTGTCTCTGTGTCTCTGTCTCTGTGTCTCAGTCTCTGTGTCTCTGTCTCTGTTTCTGTGTCTCTGTTTCTGTGTCCCTGTCTCTGTGTCTCTGTCCCTGTGTCTCTGCCTCTGAATCTCTGTATCTGTGTTCCTGTCTCTGTGCCTCTGTCTCTGTGTCTCGGTCTCTATATCTCTGTCTCCATGTCTCTGTCTCCGTGTTTCTGTCTCGGTGTCTCTGCCCCTATGTCTCCGTCTCTGTGTCACTGTCGCTGTCCCCATCTCTGTGTCTCTGTCTCTGTGCCTCTGTCTCTGTGTCTCCGTCTCTGTGTCTCTGTCTCTCTCACTGTGTATCTGTCTCTGTGTCTCTGTCCCTGTGTCTCTGTCTCTGTGTATCTGGCTCTGTGTCCCTGTCTCTGTGTCTCTGTCTCCGTGTCTCTGCCTCGGTGTCACTGTCTCTGTGTCACTGTCTCTGAATCTCTGTGTCTGCGTCTCTGTGTCTCTGTCTCTGTGTCTCTATCTCTGTGTCTCTGTTTCTGCGTCTCTCTCTCTGAGTCGTTGTCTCTTCGTCCCTGTCTCTGTGTCTATGTCCCTGTGTCTCCGTCTATGCTTCTCTGTCCCTGTGTCTCTGTCCCTGTGTCTCTGTCTCTGTGTATCTGGTTCTGTGTCTCCGTCTCTGTGTCTCGGTCTCTATGTCTCTGTCTCTGTCTCTCTGTCTCTGTGTCTCTGTGTCTCTGTCTCTGTGTCGCTGTCTCTGTGTCCCTGTCTCTGTGTCTCTGTCCCTGTGTCTCTGCCTCTGAATCTCTGTATCTGTGTTCCTGACTCTGTGTCTCTGTCCCTGTCTCCGTCTCCGTTATCTGTCTCTGTGTCTCTGCCTCTGAGTCTCTGTCTCTGTGTCTCTGTCTCTATGTCTCTGTCTCTGTCTCCGTTTCTCTTTCTCGGTGTCTCATTCTCTGTGTCACTGTCTCTGTGTTTCCGTCTCTGTCTCCGTATCTCTGTCTCTGCGTCCTTGTCTCTGCGTCTCGGTCTCTGTGTCTCGGTCTCTGTGTCTCGGTCTCTGTGTCTCGGTCTCTTCGTTTCTCTCTCTCTCTGTCTCAGCCTCTGTTTCTCTGTCTCTGTGTCTCTGTTACAGAGTCTCGGTCTCTGTGTCTCGGTGTCTATGGCTCTGTCTCCGTGTCTCTGTCTCTGTGTCTGTGTGTATGTCTCTTTGTCTGTCCCTGTGTATGTGTCTCTGTCTCTGAGTCTCTGTCTCTGTGTCTCTGTCTCTGTCTCTGTCTCTGTCTCTGTCTCTGTCTCTGTCTCTGTCTCTGTTTCTCTTCCTCTGTGCCTCTGTCTCTGTGTCTCTGTCCCTGTGTCTCCGTCTCTGTGTCTCTCTCTCTCTGTGTCACTGTCGAGGTTATCTGTCTCTGTGTCTCTGTCCATGTGTGTCCGTCTCTGTGTCTCTGTCCCTCTCTCTCTCTGTGTCCCTGTCTCCGTGTCTCTGCCTCCGTGTCTCTGTCTCTGTGTCTCTGTCTCCGTCCCTGTGTCTCTGTCTCCGTGTCTGTGTCTCTGTGTCTCCGTCTCTGTGCCTCTGTCTCTGTATCTGAGTCTCTGTCTCTGTGTCTCTGTCTCTATGTTTCTGCCTCTGTGTCTATGCCTCTGCCTCTGTGTCTCTGTCTCTGTGTCTCCCGCTCAGTGTATTTGTCTCTGAATATCTGTCTCTGTGTCCCTGCCTCTGTGTCTCTGTCTCTGTGTCTCTGTCTCTGTGTCTCTGTCTCTGTGTCTCTGTCTCTGTGTCTCTGTCTCTGTGTCTCTGTCTCTGTGTCTCTGTCTCTAAGACTCTGTCTCTGTGTCTCTGTCTCTGTGTCTCAGTCTCTGTGTCTCTGTCTCTGTTTCTGTGTCTCTGTTTCTGTGTCCCTGTCTCTGTGTCTCTGTCCCTGTGTCTCTGCCTCTGAATCTCTGTATCTGTGTTCCTGTCTCTGTGCCTCTGTCTCTGTGTCTCGGTCTCTATATCTCTGTCTCCATGTCTCTGTCTCCGTGTTTCTGTCTCGGTGTCTCTGCCCCTATGTCTCCGTCTCTGTGTCACTGTCGCTGTCCCCATCTCTGTGTCTCTGTCTCTGTGCCTCTGTCTCTGTGTCTCCGTCTCTGTGTCTCTGTCTCTCTCACTGTGTATCTGTCTCTGTGTCTCTGTCCCTGTGTCTCTGTCTCTGTGTATCTGGCTCTGTGTCCCTGTCTCTGTGTCTCTGTCTCCGTGTCTCTGCCTCGGTGTCACTGTCTCTGTGTCACTGTCTCTGAATCTCTGTGTCTGCGTCTCTGTGTCTCTGTCTCTGTGTCTCTATCTCTGTGTCTCTGTTTCTGCGTCTCTCTCTCTGAGTCGTTGTCTCTTCGTCCCTGTCTCTGTGTCTATGTCCCTGTGTCTCCGTCTATGCTTCTCTGTCCCTGTGTCTCTGTCCCTGTGTCTCTGTCTCTGTGTATCTGGTTCTGTGTCTCCGTCTCTGTGTCTCGGTCTCTATGTCTCTGTCTCTGTCTCTCTGTCTCTGTGTCTCTGTGTCTCTGTCTCTGTGTCGCTGTCTCTGTGTCCCTGTCTCTGTGTCTCTGTCCCTGTGTCTCTGCCTCTGAATCTCTGTATCTGTGTTCCTGACTCTGTGTCTCTGTCCCTGTCTCCGTCTCCGTTATCTGTCTCTGTGTCTCTGCCTCTGAGTCTCTGTCTCTGTGTCTCTGTCTCTATGTCTCTGTCTCTGTCTCCGTTTCTCTTTCTCGGTGTCTCATTCTCTGTGTCACTGTCTCTGTGTTTCCGTCTCTGTCTCCGTATCTCTGTCTCTGCGTCCTTGTCTCTGCGTCTCGGTCTCTGTGTCTCGGTCTCTGTGTCTCGGTCTCTGTGTCTCGGTCTCTTCGTTTCTCTCTCTCTCTGTCTCAGCCTCTGTTTCTCTGTCTCTGTGTCTCTGTTACAGAGTCTCGGTCTCTGTGTCTCGGTGTCTATGGCTCTGTCTCCGTGTCTCTGTCTCTGTGTCTGTGTGTATGTCTCTTTGTCTGTCCCTGTGTATGTGTCTCTGTCTCTGAGTCTCTGTCTCTGTGTCTCTGTCTCTGTCTCTGTCTCTGTCTCTGTCTCTGTCTCTGTCTCTGTCTCTGTTTCTCTTCCTCTGTGCCTCTGTCTCTGTGTCTCTGTCCCTGTGTCTCCGTCTCTGTGTCTCTCTCTCTCTGTGTCACTGTCGAGGTTATCTGTCTCTGTGTCTCTGTCCATGTGTGTCCGTCTCTGTGTCTCTGTCCCTCTCTCTCTCTGTGTCCCTGTCTCCGTGTCTCTGCCTCCGTGTCTCTGTCTCTGTGTCTCTGTCTCCGTCCCTGTGTCTCTGTCTCCGTGTCTGTGTCTCTGTGTCTCCGTCTCTGTGCCTCTGTCTCTGTATCTGAGTCTCTGTCTCTGTGTCTCTGTCTCTATGTTTCTGCCTCTGTGTCTATGCCTCTGCCTCTGTGTCTCTGTCTCTGTGTCTCCCGCTCAGTGTATTTGTCTCTGAATATCTGTCTCTGTGTCCCTGCCTCTGTGTCTCTGTCTCTGTGTCTCTGTCTCTGTGTCTCTGTCTCTGTGTCTCTGTCTCTGTGTCTCTGTCTCTGTGTCTCTGTCTCTGTGTCTCTGTCTCTAAGACTCTGTCTCTGTGTCTCTGTCTCTGTGTCTCAGTCTCTGTGTCTCTGTCTCTGTTTCTGTGTCTCTGTTTCTGTGTCCCTGTCTCTGTGTCTCTGTCCCTGTGTCTCTGCCTCTGAATCTCTGTATCTGTGTTCCTGTCTCTGTGCCTCTGTCTCTGTGTCTCGGTCTCTATATCTCTGTCTCCATGTCTCTGTCTCCGTGTTTCTGTCTCGGTGTCTCTGCCCCTATGTCTCCGTCTCTGTGTCACTGTCGCTGTCCCCATCTCTGTGTCTCTGTCTCTGTGCCTCTGTCTCTGTGTCTCCGTCTCTGTGTCTCTGTCTCTCTCACTGTGTATCTGTCTCTGTGTCTCTGTCCCTGTGTCTCTGTCTCTGTGTATCTGGCTCTGTGTCCCTGTCTCTGTGTCTCTGTCTCCGTGTCTCTGCCTCGGTGTCACTGTCTCTGTGTCACTGTCTCTGAATCTCTGTGTCTGCGTCTCTGTGTCTCTGTCTCTGTGTCTCTATCTCTGTGTCTCTGTTTCTGCGTCTCTCTCTCTGAGTCGTTGTCTCTTCGTCCCTGTCTCTGTGTCTATGTCCCTGTGTCTCCGTCTATGCTTCTCTGTCCCTGTGTCTCTGTCCCTGTGTCTCTGTCTCTGTGTATCTGGTTCTGTGTCTCCGTCTCTGTGTCTCGGTCTCTATGTCTCTGTCTCTGTCTCCGTTTTTGTTTCTCGGTGTCTCATTCTCTGTGTCACTGTCTCTGTGTTTCCGTCTCTGTCTCCGTATCTCTGTCTCTGTGTCCTTGTCTCTGTGCCTCTGTCTTGTGTGTCCCCGGGTCTGTTTCTCTGTCCCTGTGTCTCCGTCTCCGTGTCTCTGTCTCTGTGTCTATGTCCCTGTGTCCGTATCTGTGTCTCTGTCTCTCCCATTGTGTCTCTGTCTCTGTGTCTCTGTCTCTGTGTATCTGGCTCTGTGTCCCTGTCTCTGTGTCTCTGTCTCCGTGTCTCTGCCTCGGTGTCACTGTCTCTGTGTCACTGTCTCTGAATCTCTGTGTCTGCGTCTCTGTGTCTCTGTCTCTGTGTCTCTATCTCTGTGTCTCTGTTTCTGCGTCTCTCTCTCTGAGTCGTTGTCTCTTCGTCCCTGTCTCTGTGTCTATGTCCCTGTGTCTCCGTCTATGCTTCTCTGTCCCTGTGTCTCTGTCCCTGTGTCTCTGTCTCTGTGTATCTGGTTCTGTGTCTCCGTCTCTGTGTCTCGGTCTCTATGTCTCTGTCTCTGTCTCTCTGTCTCTGTGTCTCTGTGTCTCTGTCTCTGTGTCGCTGTCTCTGTGTCCCTGTCTCTGTGTCTCTGTCCCTGTGTCTCTGCCTCTGAATCTCTGTATCTGTGTTCCTGACCCTGTGTCTCTGTCCCTGTCTCCGTCTCCGTTATCTGTCTCTGTGTCTCTGCCTCTGAGTCTCTGTCTCTGTGTCTCTGTCTCTATGTTTCTGCCTCTGTGTCTATGCCTCTGCCTGTGTGTCTCTGTCTCTGTGTCTCCCGCTCAGTGTATTTGTCTCTGAATATCTGTCTCTGTGTCCCTGCCTCTGTGTCTCTGTCTCTGTGTCTCTGTCTCTGTGTCTCTGTCTCTGTGTCTCTGTCTCTAAGACTCTGTCTCTGTGTCTCTGTCTCTGTGTCTCTGTCTCTGTTTCTGTGTCTCTGTTTCTGTGTCCCTGTCTCTGTGTCTCTGTCCCTGTGTCTCTGCCTCTGAATCTCTGTATCTGTGTTCCTGTCTCTGTGCCTCTGTCTCTGTGTCTCGGTCTCTATATCTCTGTCTCCATGTCTCTGTCTCCGTGTTTCTGTCTCGGTGTCTCTGCCCCTATGTCTCCGTCTCTGTGTCACTGTCGCTGTCCCCGTCTCTGTGTCTCTGTCTCTGTGCCTCTGTCTCTGTGTCTCCGTCTCTGTGTCTCTGTCTCTCTCACTGTGTATCTGTCTCTGTGTCTCTGTCCCTGTGTCTCTGTCTCTGTGTATCTGGCTCTGTGTCCCTGTCTCTGTGTCTCTGTCTCCGTGTCTCTGCCTCGGTGTCACTGTCTCTGTGTCACTGTCTCTGAATCTCTGTGTGTGCGTCTCTGTCTTTGTCTCTCTGTCTCTGTCTCTGTCTCTGTGGCTCTGTCTCTGCGTCTCTGTCTCTGTGTCTCTGTCTCTGTGTCTCTATCTCTGTGTCTCTGTTTCTGCGTCTCTATCTCTGAGTCGTTGTCTCTTCGTCCCTGTCTCTGTGTCTCTGTCCCTGTGTCTCCGTCTATGTTTCTCTGTCTCTATGTCTCTGTCTCTGTGTCTCTGTCTCTGTCTCTCTGTCTCTGTGTCTCCGTCCCTGTATATCTGTCTCTGTCTCTGTGTCTATGTCTCTGTCTCTGTCTCTGTGTCTCTGTCCCTGAGTCTCGGTCTCTATGTCCCTGTCTCTGAGCCTCTGTCTCTGTGTGTCCGTCTCTGCGTCTCTATCTCTGTGTCGCTGTCTCTGTCTCTGTCTCTGTGTCTCTGTCTCTGTGTTTCTGTCTCTGTGTCCCTGTCTCTGTGTCAATGTCCCTGTGTCTCCGTCTCTGTGTCTCTGTCCCTGTGTCTCTGTCTCTGTGTATCTGGTTCTGTGTCTCGGTCTCTGTGTCTCGGTCTCTGTGTCTCGGGCTTTTCGTTTCTCTCTCTCTCTGTCTCTGCCTCTGAATCTCTGTCTCTGTGTCTCTGTCACAGAGTCTCGGTCTCTGTGTCTCGGTGTCTATGGCTCTGTCTCCGTGTCTCTGCCTCCGCGTCTCTGTCTCTTTGTCTCTGCCTCTGTCTCTCTGCCTCCGTCTCTGTGTCTCTGTCTCTATGCCTCTGTCTCTGTCTCTCTGTCTCTGTGTCTCCGTCCCTGTATATCTGTCTCTGTCTCTGTGTCTATGTCTCTGTCTCTGTCTCTGTGTCTCTGTCCCTGAGTCTCGGTCTCTATGTCCCTGTCTCTGAGCCTCTGCCTCTGTGTCCCTGTCTCTGCGTCTCTGTCCCCGTGTCTCCGTCTCCGTGTATCGGTCTCTGTGTCTCGGTCTATGTGTCTCTGTCTCTGTGTCTCTCTCTCTATGTCTCTGTCGACGTTATCTGTCTCTGTGTCTCTGTCTCTGTGTCTCCGTCCCTGTGTCTCTGTCTCGGTGTCTCTGTCTACATGTCTCTGTCTCTATCTCTGTCTTTGTCTCTGAGTCGTTGTCTCTATGTCCCTGTCTCTGTGTCTGTCCCTGTGTCTCCGTCTCCATGTCTCTGTTTCTGTGTCTCTGTCTCTGTGTCCCTGTCCCTGTGTCTCTGTCCCTGTGTCTCTGGCTCTGAATCTCTGTCTCTGTGTCTCTGTCTCTGTGTCTCTGTCTTTGTGTCTCTGTGTCTGTGTCTCTGTCTCTGTGTCTCTGTCTCTGTGTCTCTGTCTCTGTGTCTCTGTCTCTGTCTCTGTGTCTCTGTCTCTGTGTCACTGTCTCTATGTCTCTGTCTCTGTATCTCGGTCCCCGTCTCTGTGTCTCTGTCTCTGTGTCTCTGTCTCTGTGTGTCCGTCTCTGCGTCTCCATCTCTGTGTCGCAGTCTCTGTCTCTGTCTCTGTGTCTCTGTCTCTGTGTTTCTGTCTCTGTGTCTCTGTCTCTGTGTCTATGTCCCTGTGTCTCCGTCTCTGTGTCTCTGTCTCTCTCACTGTGTCTCTGGTTCTGTGTCTCCGTCTCTGTGTCTCGGTCTCTATGTCTCTGTCTCTGTCTCTCTGTCTCTGTGTCTCTGACTCTGTCTCTGTGTAGCTGCCTCTGTGTCTCCGTTTCCGTGTCTCTCTCTCTATGTCACTGTCTCTGAATCTCAGTCATTGTGTCCCTGTCTCTGTGTCTTGGTCGCTGTGTCTCTGTCCTTGTGTGTCTGTCCCTGGTCTCCGTCCCTGTGGCACTGTCTCTGAGTCTCTGTCTCTGTGACTCTGTCTCCGTCTCTGTCTCTGTCTCTGTTTCTCTGTCTCTGTGTCTCTGTGTCTGTGTCTCTGTCACCGTCTCTGTGCCTCTGTTTCTATATCTCTGTCTCTGTATCTCTGCCTCTGTGCCTCTGTCTCGGTGTCTCTGTCTCTGTCTCCCTGTCTCCGTGACTCTGTCCCTGTGTCTCCGTCTCTGTGTCTCTGTCTCCGTGTCTCTGTCTCTTTGTCTCTGTCTCCGTCTCTGTGTCTCTGTCTCAGTATGTCTGTCTCTGTGTCTCTGTCTCTATGTCTCAGTCTCTTCGTCTCTGTCTCTGTGCCTCTGTCTCTGTCTCTGCGTCTCTGTCTCTGAGTCTTGTCTCTATGTCCCTGTCTCTGTGTCTCTGTCCCTGTGTCTCCATCACTGTGTCTCTGTTTCTGTGTCTCTGTATCTGTGCCCCTGTCTCTACGTCTCTGTCCCTGTGTCTCTGTCTCTGTGTCTCTGTCTCTGTGTCTCTGCCTCTGAATACCTGTATCTGCGTTTCTGTCTCTGTGTCTCTGTCCCTGTGTCTCCGTCTCCGTTATTTGTCTCTGTGTCTCTGTCTCTGTGTCTCTGTCTCTATGTCCCTGTCTCTGTCTCCGTTTTTGTTTCTCGGTGTTTCATTCTCTGTGTCACTGTCTCTGTGTTTCCGTCTCTGTCTCCGTAACTCTGTCTCTGTGTCCTTGTCTCTGTGTCTCTGTCTTGTGTGTCCCCGGGTCTGCTTCTCTGTCCCTGTGTCTCCGTCTCCGTGTCTCTGTCTCTGTGTCTATGTCCCTGTGTCTCCGTATCTGTGTCTCTGTCTCTCTCACTGTGTCTCTGTCTCTGTGTCTCTGTCCCTGTGTCTCTGTCTCTGTGTATCTGGTTCTGTGTCTCCGTCTGTGTGTCTCGGTCTCTATGTCTCTGTCTCTGTCTCTCTGTCTCTGTGTCTCTGTGTCTCTGTCTCTGTGTCGCTGTCTCTGTGTCCCTGTCTCTGCGTCTCTGTCCCTGTGTCTCTGCCTCTGAATCTCTGTATCTGTGTTCCTGACTCTGTGTCTCTGTCCCTGTCTCCGTCTCCGTTATCTGTCTCTGTGTCTCTGCCTCTGAGTCTCTGTCTCTGTGTCTCTGTCTCTATGTCTCTGTCTCTGTCTCCGTTTCTCTTTCTCGGTGTCTCATTCTCTGTGTCACTGTCTCTGTGTTTCCGTCTCTGTCTCCGTATCTCTGTCTCTGTGTCCTTGTCTCTGTGTCTCTGTCTTGTGTGTCCCCGTGTCTGCTTCTCTGTCCCTGTGTCTCCGTCTCCGTGTCTCGGTCTCTGTGTCTCGGTCTCTGTGTCTCGGTCTCTGTGTCTCGGTCTCTTCGTTTCTCTCTCTCTCTGTCTCAGCCTCTGAATCTCTGTCTCTGTGTCTCTGTTACAGAGTCTCGGTCTCTGTGTCTCGGTGTCTATGGCTCTGTCTCCGTGTCTCTGTCTCTGTGTCTGTGTGTATGTCTCTGTGTCTGTCCCTGTGTATGTGTCTCTGTCTCTGAGTCTCTGTCTCTGTGTCTCTGTCTCTGTCTCTGTCTCTGTCTCTGTCTCTGTCTCTGTCTCTGTCTCTGTCTCTGTCTCTGTTTCTCTTCCTCTGTGCCTCTGTCTCTGTGTCTCTGTCCCTGTGTCTCCGTCTCTGTGTCTCTCTCTCTCTGTGTCACTGTCAACGTTATCTGTCTCTGTGTCTCTGTCCATGTGTGTCCGTCTCTGTGTCTCTGTCTCTCTCTCTCTCTGTGTCCCTGTCTCCGTGTCTCTGTCTCCGTGTCTCTGCCTCGGTGTCACTGTCTCTGTGTCACTGTCTCTGAATCTCTGTGTCTGCGTCTCTGTCTCTGTCTTTCTGTCTCTGTCTCTGTGTCTCTGTCTCTGCGTCTCTGTCTCTGTGTCTCTGTCCCTGTGTCTCCGTCTATGTTTCTCTGTCTCTATGTCTCTGTCTCTGTGTCTCTGTCCCCGTCTCTGTGTCTCTGTCTCTGTGTGTCCGTCTCTGCGTCTCTATCTCTGTGTCGCTGTCTCTGTCTCTGTCTCTGTGTCTCTGTCTCTGTGTTTCTGTCTCTGTGTCTCTGTCTCTGTGTCTATGTCCCTGTGTCTCTGTCCCTGTGTCTCTGTCTCTGTGTCTCTGTCTTTGTGTCTCTGTGTCTGTGTCTCTGTCTCTGTGTCTCTGTCTCTGTGTCTCTGTCTCTGTGTCTCTGTCCCTGTGTCTCTGTCTCTGTTTCTCTGTCTCTGTGTCTCTGTCTCTGTGTCTCTGTCTCTGTGTCTCTGTCTCTGTGTCCCTGTCTCTGTGTCTCTGTCTACGTGTCTCTGTCTCGATGTCTCTGTCCCTGTGTCTCCATCTCTGTCTCACTGTCTCTGTGTCTGTGTCTCTGTATCTCTGTCTCTGTGCCTCTGTCTGCGTCTCTGCGTCTCTGTCTCTGTGTCTCTGTCGCTGTGCCTTCGTCTCTGCGTCTCTGTGTCTCTGTCTCTGTGGCTGTGCTTCTGTGTCTCTGTCTCTGTGTCTCTGTCTCTGTGTCTCTGCCTCCGTGTCTCTGTCTCTGTGTCTCTGTCTATGTGTTTCTGTCTCTGTGGCTGTGCCTCTGTGTCTCTGTCTCTGTGTCTCTGCCTCTGTGTCTCTGCCTCCGTGTCTCTGCCTCTGTGTCTCTGTCTCTGAGAATCTGTCTCTGTGTCACTGTCTCGGAATCTCTGCCTCTGTGTCTCTGTCCCTGTGTCTCGGTCTCTGTGTCTGCGTCTCTGTGCCCCTGTCTCTGTGTTTCTGTCTCTGTCTCTCTGTCTCCGTGTCTCTGTCTCTGTGTCTACTCCTCTGTGTCTCTACCTCCGTGTCTCTGTCTCCGTGTCTCTGTCTCTTTGTCTCTGTCTCCGTCTCTGTGGCTCTGTCTCTCTGTCTCTGTCTCTGCCTCTGTGTGTGTGTCTCTGTCTCTGTGTCTCTGTCTCTGTGTCTCGGTGTCTATGGCTCTGTCTCCGTGTCTCTGTCTCTGTGTCTGTGTGTATGTCTCTGTGTCTGTTCCTGTGTATGTGTCACTGTCTCTGAGTCTCTGACTCTGTGTCTCTGTCTCTGTCTCTGTCTCTGTCTCTGTCTCTGTCTCTGTCTCTGTCTCTGTGTCTGTTTCTCTTCCTCTGTGCCTCTGTCTCTGTGTCTCTGTCCCTGTGTCTCCGTCTCTGTGTCTCTCTCTCTCTGTGTTACTGTCGACGTTATCTGTCTCTGTGTCTCTGTCCATGTGTGTCCGTCTCTGTGTCTCTGTCTCTCTCTCTCTCTGTGTCCCTGTCTCCGTGTCTCTGCCTCCGTGTCTCTGTGTCTGTGTCTCTGTCTGCGTCCCTGTGTCGCTGTCTCCGTGTCTGTGTCTCTGTGTCTCCGTCTCTGTGCATCTGTCTCTGTATCTGAGTCTCTGTCTCTGTGTCTCTGTCTCTATGTTTCTGTCTCTGTTTCTATGCCTCTGCCTCTGTGTCTCAGTCTCTGCGTCTCCCGCTCAGTGTATTTGTCTCTGAATATCTGTCTCTGTGTCCCTGCCTCTGTGTCTCTGTCTCTGCGTCTCTGTCTCTGTGTCTCTGTCTCTAAGACTCTGTCTCTGTGTCTCCGTCTCTGTGTCTCTGTCTCTGTGTCTCTGTTTCTGTGTCTCTGTTTCTGTGTCCCTGTCTCTGTGTCTCTGTCCCTGTGTCTCTGCCTCTGAATCTCTGTATCTGTGTTCCTGTCTCTGTGCCTCTGTCTCTGTGTCTCGGTCTCTATATCTCTGTCTCCATGTCTCTGTCTCCGTGTTTCTGTCTCGGTGTCTCTGCCCCTATGTCTCCGTCTCTGTGTCACTGTCGCTGTCCCCGTCTCTGTGTCTCTGTCTCTGTGCCACTGTCTCTGTGTCTCCGTCTCTGTGTCTCTGTCTCTCTCACTGTGTATCTGTTTCTGTGTCTCTGTCCCTGTGTCTCTGTCTCTGTGTATCTGGCTCTGTGTCCCTGTCTCTGTGTCTCTGTCTCCGTGTCTCTGCCTCGGTGTCACTGTCTCTGTGTCACTGTCTCTGTGTCTCTGTCTCCGTGTCTCTGCCTCGGTGTCACTGTCTCTGTGTCACTGTCTCTGTGTCTCTGTCTCTGTGTCTCTATCTCTGTGTCTCTGTTTCTGCGTCTCTATCTCTGAGTCGTTGTCTCTTCGTCCCTGTCTCTGTGTCTCTGTCCCTGTGTCTCCGTCTATGTTTCTCTGTCTCTATGTCTCTGTCTCTGTGTATCTGTCCCCGTCTCTGTGCCTCTGTCTCTGCGTGTCCGTCTCTGCGTCTCTATCTCTGTGTCGCTGTCTCTGTCTCTGTCTCTGTGTCTCTGTCTCTGTGTTTCTGTCTCTGTGTCTCTGTCTCTGTGTCTATGTCCCTGTGTCTCCGTCTCTGTGACTCTGTCTCTCCCACTGTGTCTCTGTCTCTGTCTCTGTCTCTGTCTCTGTCTCTGTCTCTGTCTCTGTCTCTGTCTCTGTCTCTGTCTCTGTCTCTGTCTCTGTCTCTGTCTCTGTCTCTGTTTCTGTTTCTCTTTCTCTGTGTCTCCGTCTCTGTGTCTCTGTCTCTGTGTCTCTGTCTCTGTGTCTCTGTCTCTGTGTCTCTGTCGCTGTGTCACTGTCTCTGTGTCTCTGTCTCCGTGTCTCTGTCTCTTTGTCTCTGTCTCCGTCCCTGTGAATCTGTCTCTGTGTCTCTGTCTCTGTGTCTCTGTCTCTGTGTCTCTGTCTCTGTGTCTCTGTCTCTGTGTCTCTGTCTCTGTGTCTCTATCTCTGTGTCTCTGTCTCTGTGTCTCTGTCTCTGTGTCTCTGTCTCTGTGTCTCTGTCTCTGTGTCTCTGTCTCCGTTTCTCTGTCTCCAAGTCTCTGTCTCTGTGTCTCTGTCTCTGTGTCTCTGTCTCTATGTCTCTGTATCTCTGTATCTCTGCCTCTGTGTCTCTGTCTCTGTGTCTCTGTCCCTGTGTCTCCATCACTGTGTCTCTGTTTCTGTGTCTCTGTATCTGTGCCCCTGTCTCTACGTCTCTGTCCCTGTGTCTCTGTCTCTGTGTCTCTGTCTCTGTGTCTCTGCCTCTGAATCTCTGTATCTGTGTTTCTGTCTCTGTGTCTCTGTCCCTGTGCCTCCGTCTCCGTTATTTGTCTCTGTGTCTCTGTCTCTGTGTTTCTGTCTCTATGTCCCTGTCTCTGTCTCCGTTTTTGTTTCTCGGTGTCTCATTCTCTGTGTCACTGTCTCTGTGTTTCCGTCTCTGTCTCCGTATCTCTGTCTCTGTGTCCTTGTCTCTGTGTCTCTGTCTTGTGTGTCCCCGGGTCTGCTTCTCTGTCCCTGTGTCTCCGTCTCCGTGTCTCTGTCTCTGTGTCTATGTCCCTGTGTCTCCGTATCTGTGTCTCTGTCTCTCTCACTGTGTCTCTGTCTCTGTGTCTCTGTCCCTGTGTCTCTGTCTCTGTGTATCTGGTTCTGTGTCTCCGTCTCTGTGTCTCGGTCTCTATGTCTCTGTCTCTGTCTCTCTGTCTCTGTGTCTCTGTGTCTCTGTGTCTCTGTCTCTGTGTCGCTGTCTCTGTGTCCCTGTCTCTGCGTCTCTGTCCCTGTGTCTCTGCCTCTGAATCTCTGTATCTGTGTTCCTGACTCTGTGTCTCTGTCCCTGTCTCCGTCTCCGTTATCTGTCTCTGTGTCTCTGCCTCTGAGTCTCTGTCTCTGTGTCTCTGTCTCTATGTCTCTGTCTCTATCTCCGTTTCTCTTTCTCGGTGTCTCATTCTCTGTGTCACTGTCTCTGTGTTTCCGTCTCTGTCTCCGTATCTCTGTCTCTGTGTCCTTGTCTCTGTGTCTCTGTCTTGTGTGTCCCCGTGTCTGCTTCTCGGTCCCTGTGTCTCCGTCTCCGTGTCTCGGTCTCTGTGTCTCGGTATCTGTGACTCGGTCTCTGTGTCTCGGTCTCTTCGTTTCTCTCTCTCTCTGTCTCAGCCTCTGAATCTCTGTCTCTGTGTCTCTGTTACAGAGTCTCGGTCTCTGTGTCTCGGTGTCTATGGCTCTGTCTCCGTGTCTCTGTCTCTGTGTCTGTGTGTATGTCTCTGTGTCTGTCCCTGTGTATGTATCTCTGTCTCTGAGTCTCTGTCTCTGTGTCTCTGTCTCTGTCTCTGTCTCTGTCTCTGTCTCTGTCAATGTCTCTGTCTCTGTCTCTGTTTCTCTTCCTCTGTGCCTCTGTCTCTGTGTCTCTGTCCCTGTGTCTCCGTCTCTGTGTCTCTCTCTCTCTGTGTCACTGTCGACGTTATCTGTCTCTGTGTCTCTGTCCATGTGTGTCCGTCTTTGTGTCTCTGCCTCTCTCTCTCTCTGTGTCCCTGTCTCCGTGTCTCTGCCTCCGTGTCTCTGTCTCTGTGTCTCTGTCTCCGTCCCTGTGTCTCTGTCTCCGTGTCTGTGTCTCTGTGTCTCCGTCTCTGTGCCTCTGTCTCTGTATCTGAGTCTCTGTCTCTGTGTCTCTGTCTCTATGTTTCTGCCTCTGTGTCTATGCCTCTGGCTCTGTGTCTCTGTCTCTGTGTCTCCCGCTAAGTGTATTTGTCTCTGAATATCTGTCTCTGTGTCCCTGCCTCTGTGTCTCTGTCTCTGTGTCTCTGTCTCTGTGTCTCTGTCTCTGTGTCTCTGTCTCTGTGTCCCTGTCTCTGTGTCTCTGTCTACGTGTCTCTGTCTCGATGTCTCTGTCCCTGTGCCTCCATCTCTGTCTCACTGTCTCTGTGTCTGTGTCTCTGTGTCTCTGTCTCTGTGCCTCTGCCTCCGTCTCTGCGTCTCTGTCTCTGTGTCTCTGTCGCTGTGCCTTCGTCTCTGCGTCTCTGTGTCTCTGTCTCTGTGGCTGTGCCTCTGTGTCTCTGTCTCTGTGTCTCTGTCTCTGTGACTCTGCCTCCGTGTCTCTGTCTCTGTGTCTCTGTCTCTGTGTCTCTGTCTCTGTGTATCTGGCTCTGTGTCCCTGTCTCTGTGTCTCTGTCTCCGTGTCTCTGCCTCGGTGTCACTGTCTCTGAATCTCTGTGTCTGCGTCTCTGTGTCTCTGTCTCTGTGTCTCTATCTCTGTGTCTCTGTTTCTGCGTCTCTCTCTCTGAGTCGTTGTCTCTTCGCCCCTGTCTCTGTGTCTCTGTCCCTGTGTCTCCGTCTATGTTTCTCTGTCTCTGTGTCTCTGTCCCTGTGTCTCTGTCTCTGTGTATCTGGCTCTGTGTCCCTGTCTCTGTGTCTCTGTCTCCGTGTCTCTGCCTCGGTGTCACTGTCTCTGTGTCACTGTCTCTGAATCTCTGTGTCTGCGTCTCTGTGTCTCTGTCTCTGTGTCTCTATCTCTGTGTCTCTGTTTCTGCGTCTCTCTCTCTGAGTCGTTGTCTCTTCGTCCCTGTCTCTGTGTCTCTGTCCCTGTGTCTCCGTCTATGTTTCTCTGTCTCTGTGTCTCTGTCCCTGTGTCTCTGTCTCTGTGTATCTGGTTCTGTGTCTCCGTCTCTGTGTCTCGGTCTCTATGTCTCTGTCTCTGTCTCTCTGTCTCTGTGTCTCTGTGTCTCTGTCTCTGTGTCGCTGTCTCTGTGTCCCTGTCTCTGTGTCTCTGTCCCTGTGTCTCTGCCTCCGAATCTCTGTATCTGTGTTCCTGACTCTGTGTCTCTGTCCCTGTCTCCGTCTCCGTAATCTGTCTCTGTGTCTCTGCCTCTGAGTCTCTGTCTCTGTGTCTCTGTCTCTATGTCTCTGTCTCTGTCTCCGTTTCTCTTTCTCGGTGTCTCATTCTCTGTGTCACTGTCTTTGTGTTTCCGTCTCTGTCTCCGTATCTCTGTCTCTGTGTCCTTGTCTCTGTGTCTCTGTCTTGTGTGTCCCCGTGTCTGCTTCTCTGTCCCTGTGTCTCCGTCTCCATGTCCCGGTCTCTGTGTCTCGGTCTCTGTGTCTCTGTCTCTGTGTCTCGGTCTCTGTGTCTATGCCTCTGCCTCTGTGTCTCTGTCTCTGTGTCTCCCGCTCAGTGTATTTGTCTCTGAATATCTGTCTCTGTGTCCCTGCCTCTGTGTCTCTGTCTCTGTGTCTCTGTCTCTGTGTCTCTGCCTCTGAATCTCTGTATCTGTGTTTCTGTCTCTGTGTCTCTGTCCCTGTGTCTCCGTCTCCGTTATTTGTCTCTGTGTCTCTGTCTCTGTGTCTCTGTCTCTATGTCCCTGTCTCTGTCTCCGTTTTTGTTTCTCGGTGTCTCATTCTCTGTGTCACTGTCTCTGTGTTTCCGTCTCTGTCTCCGTATCTCTGTCTCTGTGTCCTTGTCTCTGTGTCTCTGTCTTGTGTGTCCCCGTGTCTGCTTCTCGGTCCCTGTGTCTCCGTCTCCGTGTCTCGGTCTCTGTGTCTCGGTATCTGTGTCTCGGTCTCTGTGTCTCGGTCTCTTCGTTTCTCTCTCTCTCTGTCTCAGCCTCTGAATCTCTGTCTCTGTGTCTCTGTTACAGAGTCTCGGTCTCTGTGTCTCGGTGTCTATGGCTCTGTCTCCGTGTCTCTGTCTCTGTGTCTGTGTGTATGTCTCTGTGTCTGTACCTGTGTATGTGTCTCTGTCTCTGAGTCTCTGTCTCTGTGTCTCTGTCTCTGTCTCTGTCTCTGTCTCTGTCTCTGTCAATGTCTCTGTCTCTGTCTCTGTTTCTCTTCCTCTGTGCCTCTGTCTCTGTGTCTCTGTCCCTGTGTCTCCGTCTCTGTGTCTCTCTCTCTCTGTGTCACTGTCGACGTTATCTGTCTCTGTGTCTCTGTCCATGTGTGTCCGTCTTTGTGTCTCTGTCTCTCTCTCTCTCTGTGTCCCTGTCTCCGTGTCTCTGCCTCCGTGTCTCTGTCTCTGTGTCTCTGTCTCCGTCCCTGTGTCTCTGTCCCCGTGTCTGTGTCTCTGTGTCTCCGTCTCTGTGCCTCTGTCTCAGTATCTGAGTCTCTGTCTCTGTGTCTCTGTCTCTATGTTTCTGCCTCTGTGTCTATGCCTCTGGCTCTGTGTCTCTGTCTCTGTGTCTCCCGCTCAGTGTATTTGTCTCTGAATATCTGTCTCTGTGTCCCTGCCTCTGTGTCTCTGTCTCTGTGTCTCTGTCTCTGTGTCTCTGTCTCTGTGTCTCTGTCTCTGTGTCCCTGTCTCTGTGTCTCTGTCTACGTGTCTCTGTCTCGATGTCTCTGTCCCTGTGTCTCCATCTCTGTCTCACTGTCTCTGTGTCAGTGTCTCTGTGTCTCTGTCTCTGTGCCTCTGTCTCCGTCTCTGCGTCTCTGTCTCTGTGTCTCTGTCGCTGTGCCTTCGTCTCTGCGTCTCTGTGTCCCTGTCTCTGTGTCTCTGTCCCTGTGTCTCCGTCTATGTTTCTCTGTCTCTGTGTCTCTGTCCCTGTGTCTCTGTCTCTGTGTATCTGGCTCTGTGTCCCTGTCCCTGTGTCTCTGTCTCCGTGTCTCTGCCTCGGTGTCACTGTCTCTGTGTCACTGTCTCTGAATCTCTGTGTCTGCGTCTCTGTGTCTCTGTCTCTGTGTCTCTATCTCTGTGTCTCTGTTTCTGCGTCTCTCTCTCTGAGTCGTTGTCTCTTCGTCCCTGTCTCTGTGTCTCTGTCGCTGTGTCTCCGTCTATGTTTCTCTGTCTCTGTGTCTCTGTCCCTGTGTCTCTGTCTCTGTGTATCTGGTTCTGTGTCTCCGTCTCTGTGTCTCGGTCTCTATGTCTCTGTCTCTGTCTCTCTGTCTCTGTGTCTCTGTGTCTCTGTCTCTGTGTCGCTGTCTCTGTGTCCCTGTCTCTGTGTCTCTGTCCCTGTGTCTCTGCCTCCGAATCTCTGTATCTGTGTTCCTGACTCTGTGTCTCTGTCCCTGTCTCCGTCTCCGTAATCTGTCTCTGTGTCTCTGTCTCTGTGTCTCTGTCTCTATGTCTCTCTCTCTGTCTCCGTTTCTCTTTCTCGGTGTCTCATTCTCTGTGTCACTGTCTCTGTGTTTCCGTCTCTGTCTCCGTATCTCTGTCTCTGTGTCCTTGTCTCTGTCTTGTGTGTCCCCGTGTCTGCTTCTCTGTCCCTGTGTCTCCGTCTCCATGTCCCGGTCTCTGTGTCTCGGTCTCTGTGTCTCTGTCTCTGTGTTTGGGTTCTGTGTCTATGCCTCTGCCTCTGTGTCTCTGTCTCTGTGTCTCCCGCTCAGTGTATTTGTCTCTGAATATCTGTCTCTGTGTCCCTGCCTCTGTGTCTCTGTCTCTGTGTCTCTGTCTCTGTGTCTCTGTCTCTGTGTCTCTGTCTCTAAGACTCTGTCTCTGTGTCTCTGTCTCTGTGTCTCTGTCTCTGTTTCTGTGTCTCTGTTTCTGTGTCCCTGTCTCTGTGTCTCTGTCCCTGTGTCTCTGCCTCTGAATCTCTGTATCTGTGTTCCTGTCTCTGTGCCTCTGTCTCTGTGTCTCGGTCTCTATATCTCTGTCTCCATGTCTCTGTCTCCGTGTTTCTGTCTCGGTGTCACTACCCCTATGTCTCCGTCTCTGTGTCACTGTCGCTGTCCCCGTCTCTGTGTCTCTGTCTCTGTGCCTCTGTCTCTGTGTCTCCGTCTCTGTGTCTCTGTCTCTCTCACTGTGTATCTGTCTCTGTGTCTCTGTCCCTGTGTCTCTGTCTCTGTGTATCTGGCTCTGTGTCCCTGTCTCTGTGTCTCTGTCTCCGTGTCTCTGCCTCGGTGTCACTGTCTCTGTGTCACTGTCTCTGAATCTCTGTGTCTGCGTCTCTGTCTCTGTCTCTCTGTCTCTGTCTCTGTGTCTCTGTCTCTGCGTCTCTGTCTCTGTGTCTCTGTCTCTGTGTCTCTATCTCTGTGTCTCTGTTTCTGCGTCTCTGTCTCTGTGTCTCTGTCTCTGTGTCTCTGTCTCTGTGTCTCTGTTTCTGTGTCTCTGTTTCTGTGTCCCTGTCTCCGCGTCTCTGTCCCTGTGTCTCTGCCTCTGAATCTCTGTATCTGTGTTCCTGTCTCTGTGCCTCTGTCTCTGTGTCTCGGTCTCTATATCTCTGTCTCCATGTCTCTGTCTCCGTGTTTCTGTCTCGGTGTCTCTGCCCCTATGTCTCCGTCTCTGTGTCACTGTCGCTGTCCCCGTCTCTGTGTCTCTGTCTCCGTGTCTGTGTCTCTGTGTCTCCGAGTCTGTGCCTCTGTCTCTGTATCTGAGTCTCTGTCTCTGTGTCTCTGTCTCTATGTTTCTGCCTCTGTGTCTATGCCTCTGCCTCTGTGTCTCTGACTCTGTGTCTCCCGCTCAGTGTATTTGTCTCTGAATATCTGTCTCTGTGTCCCTGCCTCTGTGTCTCTGTCTCTGTGTCTCTGTCTCTGTGTCTCTGTCTCTAAGACTCTGTCTCTGTGTCTCTGTCTCTGTGTCTCTGTCTCTGTGTCTCTGTTTCTGTGTCTCTGTTTCTGGGTCCCTGTCTCTGTGTCTCTGTCCCTGTGTCTCTGCCTCTGAATCTCTGTATCTGTGTTCCTGTCTCTGTGCCTCTGTCTCTGTGTCTCGGTCTCTATATCTCTGTCTCCATGTCTCTGTCTCCGTGTTTCTGTCTCGGTGTCTCTGCCCCTATGTCTCCGTCTCTGTGTCACTGTCGCTGTCCCCGTCTCTGTGTCTCTGTCTCTGTGTCTCTGTCTCTGTGTCTCTGTCTCTGTGTCTCTGTCTCTGTGTCTCTGTCTCTGTGACTCTGTCTGTGTGTCTCTGTCTCTGTGTCTCTGTCCCTGTGTCTCTGTCTCTATGCCTCTGTATGTCTGTATCTCTGCCTCTGTGTCTCTGTCTCTGTGTCTCTGTCTCTGTGCCTCTGTCTCCGTGTCTGTGTCTCTGTCTCTGTGTCTCTGTGCCAGAGTCTCCGTCTCTGTGGCTCTGTCTCTGTGTCTCTGTCTCTGTCTCTGTGTCTCTGCCTCTGTGTCTCTGTATCTCTGTCTCTGTGTCTCTGTCTCTGTGTCTCCGTCTCTGTGTTTCTGTCTCTGTGTCTCTGTCTCTGTGCCTCTGTCTCCTTGTGTATCACCCCGTGTCTCTGTCTCCGTGTGTATCACCCAGAGTCTCTGTCTCAGTGAATCTGTCCATGTGTCTCTGCCTCTTTGTCTCTGTTTCTGTGTCCCTCTCTCTGTGTCTCTGTCCCAGAATCTCGGTCTCTGTGTCTCGGTGTCTGTGTCTCTGTTTCCGTCTCTGTGTCTCTGCCTTTGTGTCTCCGTCCCTGTGTCTCTGTCTCTGTGTATCAGTCTCTGTGTCTCTGTCTCTGTGTCTCTGTGTCTATGTCTCTGTATGTGTGTATCTCTGCCTCTGTGTCTCTGTCTCTGTGTCCCTGTCTCTGTGTCTCTGTCCCTGTGTCTCTGTCTCTGTCTTTCTGTCTCTGTCTCTGTGTCTCTGTCTCTGCGTCTCTGTCTCTGTGTCTCTGTCCCTGTGTCTCCGTCTATGTTTCTCTGTCTCTATGTCTCTGTCTCTGTGTCTCTGTCCCCGTCTCTGTGTCTCTGTCTCTGTGTGTCCGTCTCTGCGTCTCTATCTCTGTGTCGCTGTCTCTGTCTCTGTCTCTGTGTCTCTGTCTCTGTGTTTCTGTCTCTGTGTCTCTGTCTCTGTGTCTATGTCCCTGTGTCTCTGTCCCTGTGTCTCTGTCTCTGTGTCTCTGTCTTTGTGTCTCTGTGTCTGTGTCTCTGTCTCTGTGTCTCTGTCTCTGTGTCTCTGTCTCTGTGTCTCTGTCTCTGTGTCTCTGTCTCTGTGTCTCTGTCTCTGTGTCTCTGTCTCTGTGTCTCTGTCTCTGTGTCTCTGTCTCTGTGTCCCTGTCTCTGTGTCTCTGTCTACGTGTCTCTGTCTCGATGTCTCTGTCCCTGTGTCTCCATCTCTGTCTCACTGTCTCTGTGTCTGTGTCTCTGTATCTCTGTCTCTGTGCCTCTGTCTGCGTCTCTGCGTCTCTGTCTCTGTGTCTCTGTCGCTGTGCCTTCGTCTCTGCGTCTCTGTGTCTCTGTCTCTGTGGCTGTGCTTCTGTGTCTCTGTCTCTGTGTCTCTGTCTCTGTGTCTCTGCCTCCGTGTCTCTGTCTCTGTGTCTCTGTCTATGTGTTTCTGTCTCTGTGGCTGTGCCTCTGTGTCTCTGTCTCTGTGTCTCTGCCTCTGTGTCTCTGCCTCCGTGTCTCTGTCTCTGTGTCTCTGTCTCTGAGAATCTGTCTCTGTGTCACTGTCTCGGAATCTCTGCCTCTGTGTCTCTGTCCCTGTGTCTCGGTCTCTGTGTCTGCGTCTCTGTGCCCCCGTCTCTGTGTTTCTATCTCTGTCTCTCTGTCTCCGTGTCTCTGTCTCTGTGTCTACTCCTCTGTGTCTCTACCTCCGTGTCTCTGTCTCCGTGTCTCTGTCTCTTTGTCTCTGTCTCCGTCTCTGTGGCTCTGTCTCTCTGTCTCTGTCTCTGCCTCTGTGTGTGTGTCTCTGTCTCTGTGTCTCTGTCTCTGTGTCTCGGTGTCTATGGCTCTGTCTCCGTGTCTCTGTCTCTGTGTCTGTGTGTATGTCTCTGTGTCTGTTCCTGTGTATGTGTCACTGTCTCTGAGTCTCTGACTCTGTGTCTCTGTCTCTGTCTCTGTCTCTGTCTCTGTCTCTGTCTCTGTCTCTGTCTCTGTCTCTGTGTCTGTTTCTCTTCCTCTGTGCCTCTGTCTCTGTGTCTCTGTCCCTGTGTCTCCGTCTCTGTGTCTCTCTCTCTCTGTGTCCCTGTCTCCGTGTCTCTGCCTCCGTGTCTCTGTGTCTGTGTCTCTGTCTGCGTCCCTGTGTCGCTGTCTCCGTGTCTGTGTCTCTGTGTCTCCGTCTCTGTGCATCTGTATCTGTATCTGAGTCTCTGTCTCTGTGTCTCTGTCTCTATGTTTCTGTCTCTGTTTCTATGCCTCTGCCTCTGTGTCTCTGTCTCTGCGTCTCCCGCTCAGTGTATTTGTCTCTGAATATCTGTCTCTGTGTCCCTGCCTCTGTGTCTCTGTCTCTGCGTCTCTGTCTCTGTGTCTCTGTCTCTAAGACTCTGTCTCTGTGTCTCCGTCTCTGTGTCTCTGTCTCTGTGTCTCTGTTTCTGTGTCTCTGTTTCTGTGTCCCTGTCTCTGTGTCTCTGTCCCTGTGTCTCTGCCTCTGAATCTCTGTATCTGTGTTCCTGTCTCTGTGCCTCTGTCTCTGTGTCTCGGTCTCTATATCTCTGTCTCCATGTCTCTGTCTCCGTGTTTCTGTCTCGGTGTCTCTGCCCCTATGTCTCCGTCTCTGTGTCACTGTCGCTGTCCCCGTCTCTGTGTCTCTGTCTCTGTGCCACTGTCTCTGTGTCTCCGTCTCTGTGTCTCTGTCTCTCTCACTGTGTATCTGTTTCTGTGTCTCTGTCCCTGTGTCTCTGTCTCTGTGTATCTGGCTCTGTGTCCCTGTCTCTGTGTCTCTGTCTCCGTGTCTCTGCCTCGGTGTCACTGTCTCTGTGTCACTGTCTCTGTGTCTCTGTCTCCGTGTCTCTGCCTCGGTGTCACTGTCTCTGTGTCACTGTCTCTGTGTCTCTGTCTCTGTGTCTCTATCTCTGTGTCTCTGTTTCTGCGTCTCTATCTCTGAGTCGTTGTCTCTTCGTCCCTGTCTCTGTGTCTCTGTCCCTGTGTCTCCGTCTATGTTTCTCTGTCTCTATGTCTCTGTCTCTGTGTATCTGTCCCCGTCTCTGTGCCTCTGTCTCTGCGTGTCCGTCTCTGCGTCCCTATCTCTGTGTCGCTGTCTCTGTCTCTGTCTCTGTGTCTCTGTCTCTGTGTTTCTGTCTCTGTGTCTCTGTCTCTGTGTCTATGTCCCTGTGTCTCCGTCTCTGTGACTCTGTCTCTCCCACTGTGTCTCTGTCTCTGTCTCTGTCTCTGTCCCTGTCTCTGTCTCTGTCTCTGTCTCTGTCTCTGTCTCTGTCTCTGTCTCTGTCTCTGTCTCTGTCTCTGTCTCTGTCTCTGTCTCTGTTTCTGTTTCTCTTTCTCTGTGTCTCCGTCTCTGTGTCTCTGTCTCTGTGTCTCTGTCTCTGTGTCTCTGTCTCTGTGTCTCTGTCGCTGTGTCACTGTCTCTGTGTCTCTGTCTCCGTGTCTCTGTCTCTTTGTCTCTGTCTCCGTCCCTGTGAATCTGTCTCTGTGTCTCTGTCTCTGTGTCTCTGTCTCTGTGTCTCTGTCTCTGTGTCTCTGTCTCTGTGTCTCTATCTCTGTGTCTCTGTCTCTGTGTCTCTGTCTCTGTGTCTCTGTCTCTGTGTCTCTGTCTCTGTGTCTCTGTCTCTGTGTCTCTGTCTCCGTGTCTCTGTCTCCAAGTCCCTGTCTCTGTGTCTCTGTCTCTGTGTCTCTGTCTCTATGTCTCTGTATCTCTGTATCTCTGCCTCTGTGTCTCTGTCTCTGTGTCTCTGTCCCTGTGTCTCCATCACTGTGTCTCTGTTTCTGTGTCTCTGTATCTGTGCCCCTGTCTCTACGTCTCTGTCCCTGTGTCTCTGTCTCTGTGTCTCTGTCTCTGTGTCTCTGCCTCTGAATCTCTGTATCTGTGTTTCTGTCTCTGTGTCTCTGTCCCTGTGCCTCCGTCTCCGTTATTTGTCTCTGTGTCTCTGTCTCTGTGTCTCTGTCTCTATGTCCCTGTCTCTGTCTCCGTTTTTGTTTCTCGGTGTCTCATTCTCTGTGTCACTGTCTCTGTGTTTCCGTCTCTGTCTCCGTATCTCTGTCTCTGTGTCCTTGTCTCTGTGTCTCTGTCTTGTGTGTCCCCGGGTCTGCTTCTCTGTCCCTGTGTCTCCGTCTCCGTGTCTCTGTCTCTGTGTCTATGTCCCTGTGTCTCCGTATCTGTGTCTCTGTCTCTCTCACTGTGTCTCTGTCTCTGTGTCTCTGTCCCTGTGTCTCTGTCTCTGTGTATCTGGTTCTGTGCCTCCGTCTCTGTGTCTCGGTCTCTATGTCTCTGTCTCTGTCTCTCTGTCTCTGTGTCTCTGTGTCTCTGTGTCTCTGTCTCTGTGTCGCTGTCTCTGTGTCCCTGTCTCTGCGTCTCTGTCCCTGTGTCTCTGCCTCTGAATCTCTGTATCTGTGTTCCTGACTCTGTGTCTCTGTCCCTGTCTCCGTCTCCGTTATCTGTCTCTGTGTCTCTGCCTCTGAGTCTCTGTCTCTGTGTCTCTGTCTCTATGTCTCTGTCTCTATCTCCGTTTCTCTTTCTCGGTGTCTCATTCTCTGTGTCACTGTCTCTGTGTTTCCGTCTCTGTCTCCGTATCTCTGTCTCTGTGTCCTTGTCTCTGTGTCTCTGTCTTGTGTGTCCCCGTGTCTGCTTCTCGGTCCCTGTGTCTCCGTCTCCGTGTCTCGGTCTCTGTGTCTCGGTATCTGTGGCTCTGTCTCCGTGTCTCTGTCTCTGTGTCTGTGTGTATGTCTCTGTGTCTGTCCCTGTGTATGTGTCTCTGTCTCTGAGTCTCTGTCTCTGTGTCTCTGTCTCTGTCTCTGTCTCTGTCTCTGTCTCTGTCAATGTCTCTGTCTCTGTCTCTGTTTCTCTTCCTCTGTGCCTCTGTCTCTGTGTCTCTGTCCCTGTGTCTCCGTCTCTGTGTCTCTCTCTCTCTGTGTCACTGTCGACGTTATCTGTCTCTGTGTCTCTGTCCATGTGTGTCCGTCTTTGTGTCTCTGCCTCTCTCTCTCTCTGTGTCCCTGTCTCCGTGTCTCTGCCTCCGTGTCTCTGTCTCTGTGTCTCTGTCTCCGTCCCTGTGTCTCTGTCTCCGTGTCTGTGTCTCTGTGTCTCCGTCTCTGTGCCTCTGTCTCTGTATCTGAGTCTCTGTCTCTGTGTCTCTGTCTCTATGTTTCTGCCTCTGTGTCTATGCCTCTGGCTCTGTGTCTCTGTCTCTGTGTCTCCCGCTAAGTGTATTTGTCTCTGAATATCTGTCTCTGTGTCCCTGCCTCTGTGTCTCCGTCTCTGTGTCTCGGTCTCTATGTCTCTGTCTCTGTCTCTCTGTCTCTGTGTCTCTGTGTCTCTGTCTCTGTGTCGCTGTCTCTGTGTCCCTGTCTCTGTGTCTCTGTCCCTGTGTCTCTGCCTCCGAATCTCTGTATCTGTGTTCCTGACTCTGTGTCTCTGTCCCTGTCTCCGTCTCCGTAATCTGTCTCTGTGTCTCTGCCTCTGAGTCTCTGTCTCTGTGTCTCTGTCTCTATGTCTCTGTCTCTGTCTCCGTTTCTCTTTCTCGGTGTCTCATTCTCTGTGTCACTGTCTTTGTGTTTCCGTCTCTGTCTCCGTATCTCTGTCTCTGTGTCCTTGTCTCTGTGTCTCTGTCTTGTGTGTCCCCGTGTCTGCTTCTCTGTCCCTGTGTCTCCGTCTCCATGTCCCGGTCTCTGTGTCTCGGTCTCTGTGTCTCTGTCTCTGTGTCTCTATCTCCGTGTCTCTGTCTCTGTGTCTCTGTCTCTGTGTCTCTGTCTCTGTCTCTGTGTCTCTGTCTCTGTGTCTCTGTCTCCATGTCCCTGTCTCTGTGTCTCTGTCTCTGTGTCTCTGTCTCTATGTCTCTGTATCTCTGTATCTCTGCCTCTGTGTCTCTGTCTCTGTGTCTCTGTCTCTGTGTCTCTGTCCCACAGTATCGGTCTCTGTGTCTCGGTGTCTGTGGCTCTGTGTCCGTGTCTCTGCCTCCGTGTCTCTGTCTCTGTGTCTCTGTCTCCGTCTCTGTGTCTCTGTGTCTATGGCTCTGTCTCCGTGTCTCTGTCTCTGTGTCTGTGTGTATGTCTCTGTGTCTGTCCCTGTGTATGTGTCTCTGTCTCTGAGTCTCTGTCTCTGTGTCTCTGTCTCTGTCTCTGTCTCTGTCTCTGTCTCTGTCTCTGTCTCTGTCAATGTCTCTGTCTCTGTCTCTGTTTCTCTTCCTCTGTGCCTCTGTCTCTGTGTCTCTGTCCCTGTGTCTCCGTCTCTGTGTCTCTCTCTCTCTGTGTCACTGTCGACGTTATCTGTCTCTGTGTCTCTGTCCATGTGTGTCCGTCTTTGTGTCTCTGTCTCTCTCTCTCTCTGTGTCCCTGTCTCCGTGTCTCTGCCTCCGTGTCTCTGTCTCTGTGTCTCTGTCTCCGTCCCTGTGTCTCTGTCTCCGTGTCTGTGTCTCTGTGTCTCCGTCTCTGCGCCTCTGTCTCAGTATCTGAGTCTCTGTCTCTGTGTCTCTGTCTCTATGTTTCTGCCTCTGTGTCTATGCCTCTGGCTCTGTGTCTCTGTCTCTGTGTCTCCCGCTCAGTGTATTTGTCTCTGAATATCTGTCTCTGTGCCCCTGCCTCTGTGTCTCTGTCTCTGTGTCTCTGTCTCTGTGTCTCTGTCTCTGTGTCTCTGTCTCTGTGTCCCTGTCTCTGTGTCTCTGTCTACGTGTCTCTGTCTCGATGTCTCTGTCCCTGTGTCTCCATCTCTGTCTCACTGTCTCTGTGTCAGTGTCTCTGTGTCTCTGTCTCTGTGCCTCTGTCTCCGTCTCTGCGTCTCTGTCTCTGTGTCTCTGTCGCTGTGCCTTCGTCTCTGCGTCTCTGTGTCCCTGTCTCTGTGTCTCTGTCCCTGTGTCTCCGTCTATGTTTCTCTGTCTCTGTGTCTCTGTCCCTGTGTCTCTGTCTCTGTGTATCTGGCTCTGTGTCCCTGTCTCTGTGTCTCTGTCTCCGTGTCTCTGCCTCGGTGTCACTGTCTCTGTGTCACTGTCTCTGAATCTCTGTGTCTGCGTCTCTGTGTCTCTGTCTCTGTGTCTCTATCTCTGTGTCTCTGTTTCTGCGTCTCTCTCTCTGAGTCGTTGTCTCTTCGTCCCTGTCTCTGTGTCTCTGTCCCTGTGTCTCCGTCTATGTTTCTCTGTCTCTGTGTCTCTGTCCCTGTGTCTCTGTCTCTGTGTATCTGGTTCTGTGTCTCCGTCTCTGTGTCTCGGTCTCTATGTCTCTGTCTCTGTCTCTCTGTCTCTGTGTCTCTGTGTCTCTGTCTCTGTGTCGCTGTCTCTGTGTCCCTGTCTCTGTGTCTCTGTCCCTGTGTCTCTGCCTCCGAATCTCAGTATCTGTGTTCCTGACTCTGTGTCTCTGTCCCTGTCTCCGTCTCCGTAATCTGTCTCTGTGTCTCTGCCTCTGAGTCTCTGTCTCTGTGTCTCTGTCTCTATGTCTCTGTCTCTGTCTCCGTTTCTCTTTCTCGGTGTCTCATTCTCTGTGTCACTGTCTCTGTGTTTCCGTCTCTGTCTCCGTATCTCTGTCTCTGTGTCCTTGTCTCTGTGTCTCTGTCTTGTGTGTCCCCGTGTCTGCTTCTCTGTCCCTGTGTCTCCGTCTCCATGTCCCGGTCTCTGTGTCTCGGTCTCTGTGTCTCTGTCTCTGTGTTTGGGTTCTGTGTCTATGCCTCTGCCTCTGTGTCTCTGTCTCTGTGTCTCCCGCTCAGTGTATTTGTCTCTGAATATCTGTCTCTGTGTCCCTGCCTCTGTGTCTCTGTCTCTGTGTCTCTGTCTCTGTGTCTCTGTCTCTGTGTCTCTGTCTCTAAGACTCTGTCTCTGTGTCTCTGTCTCTGTGTCTCTGTCTCTGTTTCTGTGTCTCTGTTTCTGTGTCCCTGTCTCTGTGTCTCTGTCCCTGTGTCTCTGCCTCTGAATCTCTGTATCTGTGTTCCTGTCTCTGTGCCTCTGTCTCTGTGTCTCGGTCTCTATATCTCTGTCTCCATGTCTCTGTCTCCGTGTTTCTGTCTCGGTGTCACTACCCCTATGTCTCCGTCTCTGTGTCACTGTCGCTGTCCCCGTCTCTGTGTCTCTGTCTCTGTGCCTCTGTCTCTGTGTCTCCGTCTCTGTGTCTCTGTCTCTCTCACTGTGTATCTGTCTCTGTGTCTCTGTCCCTGTGTCTCTGTCTCTGTGTATCTGGCTCTGTGTCCCTGTCTCTGTGTCTCTGTCTCAGTGTCTCTGCCTCGGTGTCACTGTCTCTGTGTCACTGTCTCTGTGTCTCTGTCTCCGTGTCTCTGCCTCGGTGTCACTGTCTCTGTGTCACTGTCTCTGTGTCTCTGTCTCTGTGTCTCTATCTCTGTGTCTCTGTTTCTGCGTCTCTATCTCTGAGTCGTTGTCTCTGTGTCTCTGTCGCTGTGTCACTGTCTCTGTGTCTCTGTCTCCGTGTCTCTGTCTCTTTGTCTCTGTCTCCGTCCCTGTGAATCTGTCTCTGTGTCTCTGTCTCTGTGTCTCTGTCTCTGTGTCTCTGTCTCTGTGTCTCTGTCTCTGTGTCTCTGTCTCTGTGTCTCTATCTCTGTGTCTCTGTCTCTGTGTCTCTGTCTCTGTGTCTCTGTCTCTGTGTCTCTGTCTCTGTGTCTCTGTCTCCGTGTCTCTGTCTCCAAGTCCCTGTCTCTGTGTCTCTGTCTCTGTGTCTCTGTCTCTATGTCTCTGTATCTCTGTATCTCTGCCTCTGTGTCTCTGTCCCTGTGTCTCCGTATCTGTGTCTCTGTCTCTCTCACTGTGTCTCTGTCTCTGTGTCTCTGTCCCTGTGTCTCTGTCTCTGTGTATCTGGTTCTGTCTCTCCGTCTCTGTGTCTCGGTCTCTATGTCTCTGTCTCTGTCTCTCTGTCTCTGTGTCTCTGTGTCTCTGTGTCTCTGTCTCTGTGTCGCTGTCTCTGTGTCCCTGTCTCTGCGTCTCTGTCCCTGTGTCTCTGCCTCTGAATCTCTGTATCTGTGTTCCTGACTCTGTGTCTCTGTCCCTGTCTCCGTCTCCGTTATCTGTCTCTGTGTCTCTGCCTCTGAGTCTCTGTCTCTGTGTCTCTGTCTCTATGTCTCTGTCTCTGTCTCCGTTTCTCTTTCTCGGTGTCTCATTCTCTGTGTCACTGTCTCTGTGTTTCCGTCTCTGTCTCCGTATCTCTGTCTCTGTGTCCTTGTCTCTGTGTCTCTGTCTTGTGTGTCCCCGTGTCTGCTTCTCGGTCCCTGTGTCTCCGTCTCCGTGTCTCGGTCTCTGTGTCTCGGTATCTGTGTCTCGGTCTCTGTGTCTCGGTCTCTTCGTTTCTCTCTCTCTCTGTCTCAGCCTCTGAATCTCTGTCTCTGTGTCTCTGTTACAGAGTCTCGGTCTCTGTGTCTCGGTGTCTATGGCTCTGTCTCCGTGTCTCTGTCTCTGTGTCTGTGTGTATGTCTCTGTGTCTGTCCCTGTGTATGTGTCTCTGTCTCTGAGTCTCTGTCTCTGTGTCTCTGTCTCTGTCTCTGTCTCTGTCTCTGTCTCTGTCAATGTCTCTGTCTCTGTCTCTGTTTCTCTTCCTCTGTGCCTCTGTCTCTGTGTCTCTGTCCCTGTGTCTCCGTCTCTGTGTCTCTCTCTCTCTTTGTGTCACTGTCGACGTTATCTGTCTCTGTGTCTCTGTCCATGTGTGTCCGTCTTTGTGTCTCTGTCTCTCTCTCTCTCTGTGTCCCTGTCTCCGTGTCTCTGCCTCCGTGTCTCTGTCTCTGTGTCTCTGTCTCCGTCCCTGTGTCTCTGTCTCCGTGTCTGTGTCTCTGTGTCTCCGTCTCTGTGCCTCTGTCTCAGTATCTGAGTCTCTGTCTCTGTGTCTCTGTCTCTATGTTTCTGCCTCTGTGTCTATGCCTCTGGCTCTGTGTCTCTGTCTCTGTGTCTCCCGCTCAGTGTATTTGTCTCTGAATATCTGTCTCTGTGTCCCTGCCTCTGTGTCTCTGTCTCTGTGTCTCTGTCTCTGTGTCTCTGTCTCTGTGTCTCTGTCTCTGTGTCTCTGTCTCTGTGTCCCTGTCTCTGTGTCTCTGTCTACGTGTCTCTGTCTCGATGTCTCTGTCCCTGTGTCTCCATCTCTGTCTCACTGTCTCTGTGTCAGTGTCTCTGTGTCTCTGTCTCTGTGCCTCTGTCTCCGTCTCTGCGTCTCTGTCTCTGTGTCTCTGTCGCTGTGCCTTCGTCTCTGCGTCTCTGTGTCCCTGTCTCTGTGTCTCTGTCCCTGTGTCTCCGTCTATGTTTCTCTGTCTCTGTGTCTCTGTCCCTGTGTCTCTGTCTCTGTGTATCTGGCTCTGTGTCCCTGTCTCTGTGTCTCTGTCTCCGTGTCTCTGCCTCGGTGTCACTGTCTCTGTGTCACTGTCTCTGAATCTCTGTGTCTGCGTCTCTGTGTCTCTGTCTCTGTGTCTCTATCTCTGTGTCTCTGTTTCTGCGTCTCTCTCTCTGAGTCGTTGTCTCTTCGTCCCTGTCTCTGTGTCTCTGTCCCTGTGTCTCCGTCTATGTTTCTCTGTCTCTGTGTCTCTGTCCCTGTGTCTCTGTCTCTGTGTATCTGGTTCTGTGTCTCCGTCTCTGTGTCTCGGTCTCTATGTCTCTGTCTCTGTCTCTCTGTCTCTGTGTCTCTGTGTCTCTGTCTCTGTGTCGCTGTCTCTGTGTCCCTGTCTCTGTGTCTCTGTCCCTGTGTCTCTGCCTCCGAATCTCTGTATCTGTGTTCCTGACTCTGTGTCTCTGTCCCTGTCTCCGTCTCCGCAATCTGTCTCTGTGTCTCTGCCTCTGAGTCTCTGTCTCTGTGTCTCTGTCTCTATGTCTCTGTCTCTGTCTCCGTTTCTCTTTCTCGGTGTCTCATTCTCTGTGTCACTGTCTCTGTGTTTCCGTCTCTGTCTCCGTATCTCTGTCTCTGTGTCCTTGTCTCTGTGTCTCTGTCTTGTGTGTCCCCGTGTCTGCTTCTCTGTCCCTGTGTCTCCGTCTCCATGTCCCGGTCTCTGTGTCTCGGTCTCTGTGTCTCTGTCTCTGTGTCTCGGTCTCTGTGTCTATGCCTCTGCCTCTGTGTCTCTGTCTCTGTGTCTCCCGCTCAGTGTATTTGTCTCTGAATATCTGTCTCTGTGTCCCTGCCTCTGTGTCTCTGTCTCTGTGTCTCTCTCTCTGTGTCTCTGTCTCTGTGTCTCTGTCTCTAAGACTCTGTCTCTGTGTCTCTGTCTCTGTGTCTCTGTCTCTGTTTCTGTGTCTCTGTTTCTGTGTCCCTGTCTCTGTGTCTCTGTCCCTGTGTCTCTGCCTCTGAATCTCTGTATCTGTGTTCCTGTCTCTGTGCCTCTGTCTCTGTGTCTCGGTCTCTATATCTCTGTCTCCATGTCTCTGTCTCCGTGTTTCTGTCTCGGTGTCACTGCCCCTATGTCTCCGTCTCTGTGTCACTGTCTCTGTGTCTCTGTCTCTGTGTCTCTGTCTCTGTGACTCTGTCTGTGTGTCTCTGTCTCTGTGTCTCTGTCCCTGTGTCTCTGTCTCTATGCCTCTGTATGTCTGTATCTCTGCCTCTGTGTCTCTGTCTCTGTGTCTCTGTCTCTGTGCCTCTGTCTCCGTGTCTGTGTCTCTGTCTCTGTGTCTCTGTGCCAGAGTCTCCGTCTCTGTGGCTCTGTCTCTGTGTCTCTGTCTCTGTGTCTCTGTCTCTGTCTCTGTGTCTCTGCCTCTGTGTCTCTGTATCTCTGTCTCTGTGTCTCTGTCTCTGTGTCTCCGTCTCTGTGTTTCTGTCTCTGTGTCTCTGCCTCTGTGCCTCTGTCTCCTTGTGTATCACCCCGTGTCTCTGTCTCCGTGTGTATCACCCAGTGTCTCTGTCTCAGTGAATCTGTCCATGTGTCTCTGCCTCTTTGTCTCTGTTTCTGTGTCCCTCTCTCTGTGTCTCTGTCCCAGAATCTCGGTCTCTGTGTCTCGGTGTCTGTGTCTCTGTGTCCGTGTCTCTGCCTCCGCGTCTCTGTCTCTTCGTCTCTGTCTCTGTGTCTCTGTTTCCGTCTCTGTGTCTCTGCCTTTGTGTCTCCGTCCCTGTGTCTCTGTCTCTGTGTATCAGTCTCTGTGTCTCTGCCTCTGTGTCTCTGTCTACATGTCTCTGTTTCTGTCTCTGTTTCTCTTTGTCTGTATCTCTGCCTCTGTGTCTCTGTCTCTGTGTCTCTGTCTCTGTCTCTGTCTCTGTCTCTGTCTCTGTCTCTGTGTCTCTGTCTCTGAGTCTTTGTCTCTATGTCCCTGTCTCTGTCTCTCTGTCCCTATGTCTCCGTCTCTGTGTCTCTGTCTCTGCCTCTGTGTGTGTGTCTCTGTGTCTGTCCCTGTGTGTGTGTCTCTGTCTCTGAGTCTCTGTATCTGTGTCTCTGTCTCTGTCTCTGTCTCTGTTTCTGTTTCTCTTTCTCTGTGTCTCTGTCTCTGCGTCTCTTGCCTCCGTGTCTCTGTCTCTTTGCCTCTGTCTCCTTCCCTGTGTCTCTGTCTCTGTGTCTCCGTCTCTGTGTCTCTGCCTCTGTGTCTCCGTCTCTCTGTCTCTGTCTCTGTGTCTCTGTCTCTGTGTCTCTGTCTCTGTGTCTCTGTCTCTGTGTCTCTGTCTCTGTGTCTCTGTCTCTGTGTCTCTGTCTCTATGCCTCTGTATGTCTGTATCTCTGCCTCTGTGTCTCTGTCTCTGTGTCTCTGTCTCTGTGCCTCTGTCTCCGTGTCTGTGTCTCTGTCTCTGTGTCTCTGTACCAGAGTCTCCGTCTCTGTGGCTCTGTCTCCGTGTCTCTGCCTCCGTGTCTCTGTCTCTTTGTCTCTGTCTCCGTCCCTGTGTCTCTGTCTCTGCGTCTCCGTCTCTGTGGCTCTGTCTCTGTGTCTCTGTCTCTGTGTCTCTGTCTCTGTGTCTCTGTCTCTGTCTCTGTGTCTCTGTCTCCGTCTCTGTGTCTCTGTCTTTGTGTCTCCGTCCCTGTGTCGCTGTCTCTGTCTCTGTCTCTGTCTCTGTGTCTATGTCTCTGAGTCTTTGCCTCTATGTCCCTGTCTCTGTATCTCTGTCCCTGTGTCTCCGTCTCTGTGTCTCTCTCTCTCTGTGTCTCTGTCGACGTTATCTGTCTCTGTGTCTCTGTCTCTGTGTCTCTGTCCATTTGTGTCCGCCTCTGTGTCTTTGTCTCTCTCTCTCTCTCTGTGTCCCTGTCTCCGTGTCTCTGCCTCCGTGTCTCTGTCTCTGTGTCTCTGTCTCCGTCCCTCTGCCTCTGTCTCTGAGTCTCTGCCTCTGTGTCTCTGTCTCCGTGTCTCTGTCTCTGTGTCCTTGTCTCTGTGTCTCTGTCTTGTGTGTCCCCGGATCTGCTTCTCTGTCCCTGTGTCTCCGTCTCCGTGTCTCCGTCTCTGTGTCTATGTCCCTGTGTCTCCGTATCTGTGTCTCTGTCTCTCTCACTGTGTCTCTGTCTCTGTGTCTCTGTCCCTGTGTCTCTGTCTCTGTGTATCTGGTTCTGTGTCTCCGTCTCTGTGTCTCGGTCTCTATGTCTCTGTCTCTGTCTCTCTGTCTCTGTGTCTCTGTGTCTCTGTCTCTGTGTCGCTGTCTCTGTGTCCCTGTCTCTGTGTCTCTGTCCCTGTGTCTCTGCCTCTGAATCTCTGTATCTGTGTTCCTGACTCTGTGTCTCTGTCCCTGTCTCCATCTCCGTTATCTGTCTCTGTGTCTCTGCCTCTGAGTCTCTGTCTCTGTGTCTCTGTCTCTATGTCTCTGTCTCTGTCTCCGTTTCTCTTTCTCGGTGTCTCATTCTCTGTGTCACTGTCTCTGTGTTTCCGTCTCTGTCTCCGTATCTCTGTCTCTGCGTCCTTGTCTCTGTGTCTCGGTCTCTGTGTCTCGGTCTCTGCGTCTCGGTCTCTGTGTCTCGGTCTCTTCGTTTCTCTCTCTCTCTGTCTCAGCCTCTGTTTCTCTGTCTCTGTGTCTCTGTTACAGAGTCTCGGTCTCTGTGTCTCGGTGTCTATGGCTCTGTCTCCGTGTCTCTGTCTCTGTGTCTGTGTGTATGTCTCTGTGTCTGTCCCTGTGTATGTGTCTCTGTCTCTGAGTCTCTGTCTCTGTGTCTCTGTCTCTGTCTCTGTCTCTGTCTCTGTCTCTGTCTCTGTCTCTGTCTCTGTCTCTGTCTCTGTTTCTCTTCCTCTGTGCCTCTGTCTCTGTGTCTCTGTCCCTGTGTCTCCGTCTCTGTGTCTCTCTCTCTCTGTGTCACTGTCGAGGTTATCTGTCTCTGTGTCTCTCTCCATGTGTGTCCGTCTCTGTGTCTCTGTCCCTCTCTCTCTCTGTGTCCCTGTCTCCGTGTCTCTGCCTCCGTGTCTCTGTCTCTGTGTCTCTGTCTCCGTCCCTGTGTCTCTGTCTCCGTGTCTGTGTCTCTGTGTCTCCGTCTCTGTGCCTCTGTCTCTGTATCTGAGTCTCTGTCTCTGTGTCTCTGTCTCTATGTTTCTGCCTCTGTGTCTATGCCTCTGCCTCTGTGTCTCTGTCTCTGTGTCTCCCGCTCAGTGTATTTGTCTCTGAATATCTGTCTCTGTGTCCCTGCCTCTGTGTCTCTGTCTCTGTGTCTCTGTCTCTGTGTCTCTGTCTCTGTGTCTCTGTCTCTGTGTCTCTGTCTCTGTGTCTCTGTCTCTGTGTCTCTGTCTCTAAGACTCTGTCTCTGTGTCTCTGTCTCTGTGTCTCAGTCTCTGTGTCTCTGTCTCTGTTTCTGTGTCTCTGTTTCTGTGTCCCTGTCTCTGTGTCTCTGTCCCTGTGTCTCTGCCTCTGAATCTCTGTATCTGTGTTCCTGTCTCTGTGCCTCTGTCTCTGTGTCTCGGTCTCTATATCTCTGTCTCCATGTCTCTGTCTCCGTGTTTCTGTCTCGGTGTCTCTGCCCCTATGTCTCCGTCTCTGTGTTACTGTCGCTGTCCCCATCTCTGTGTCTCTGTCTCTGTGCCTCTGTCTCTGTGTCTCCGTCTCTGTGTCTCTGTCTCTCTCACTGTGTATCTGTCTCTGTGTCTCTGTCCCTGTGTCTCTGTCTCTGTGTATCTGGCTCTGTGTCCCTGTCTCTGTGTCTATGTCTCCGTGTCTCTGCCTCGGTGTCACTGTCTCTGTGTCACTGTCTCTGAATCTCTGTGTCTGCGTCTCTGTGTCTCTGTCTCTGTGTCTCTATCTCTGTGTCTGTGTGTATGTCTCTGTGTCTGTCCCTGTGTATGTGTCTCTGTCTCTGAGTCTCTGTCCCTGTGTCTCCGTCTCTGTGTCTCTCTCTCTCTGTGTCACTGTCGACGTTATCTGTCTCTGTGTCTCTGTCCATGTGTGTCCGTCTCTGTGTCTCTGTCTCTCTCTCTCTCTGTGTCCCTGTCTCCGTGTCTCTGCCTCCGTGTCTCTGTCTCTGTGTCTCTGTCTCCGTCCCTGTGTCTCTGTCTCCGTGTCTGTGTCTCTGTGTCTCCGTCTCTGTGCCTCTGTCTCTGTATCTGAGTCTCTGTCTCTGTGTCTCGGTCTCTTCGTTTCTCTCTCTCTCTGTCTCAGCCTCTGAATCTCTGTCTCTGTGTCTCTGTTACGGAGTCTCGGTGTCTATGGCTCTGTCTCCGTGTCTCTGTCTCTGTGTCTGTGTGTATGTCTCTGTGTCTGTCCCTGTGTATGTGTCTCTGTCTCTGAGTCTCTGTCTCTGTGTCTCTGTCTCTGTCTCTGTCTCTGTCTCTGTCTCTGTCTCTGTCTCTGTCTCTGTCTCTGTCTCTGTCTCTGTCTCTGTTTCTCTTCCTCTGTGCCTCTGTCTCTGTGTCTCTGTCCCTGTGTCTCCGTCTCTGTGTCTCTCTCTCTCTGTGTCACTGTCGACGTTATCTGTCTCTGTGTCTCTGTCCATGTGTGTCCGTCTCTGTGTCTCTGTCTCTCTCTCTCTCTGTGTCCCTGTCTCCGTGTCTCTGTCTCTGTGTCTCTGTCTCCGTCCCTGTATCTCTGTCTCTGTGTCTCTGTCTCTATGTTTCTGCCTCTGTGTCTATGCCTCTGCCTGTGTGTCTCTGTCTCTGTGTCTCCCGCTCAGTGTATTTGTCTCTGAATATCTGTCTCTGTGTCCCTGCCTCTGTGTCTCTGTCTCTGTGTCTCTGTCTCTGTGTCTCTGTCTCTGTGTCTCTGTCTCTAAGACTCTGTCTCTGTGTCTCTGTCTCTGTGTCTCTGTCTCTGTTTCTGTGTCTCTGTTTCTGTGTCCCTGTCTCTGTGTCTCTGTCCCTGTGTCTCTGCCTCTGAATCTCTGTATCTGTGTTCCTGTCTCTGTGCCTCTGTCTCTGTGTCTCGGTCTCTATATCTCTGTCTCCATGTCTCTGTCTCCGTGTTTCTGTCTCGGTGTCTCTGCCCCTATGTCTCCGTCTCTGTGTCACTGTCGCTGTCCCCGTCTCTGTGTCTCTGTCTCTGTGCCTCTGTCTCTGTGTCTCCGTCTCTGTGTCTCTGTCTCTCTCACTGTGTATCTGTCTCTGTGTCTCTGTCCCTGTGTCTCTGTCTCTGTGTATCTGGCTCTGTGTCCCTGTCTCTGTGTCTCTGTCTCCGTGTCTCTGCCTCGGTGTCACTGTCTCTGTGTCACTGTCTCTGAATCTCTGCGTCTGCGTCTCTGTCTTTGTCTCTCTGTCTCTGTCTCTGTCTCTGTGGCTCTGTCTCTGCGTCTCTGTCTCTGTGTCTCTGTCTCTGTGTCTCTATCTCTGTGTCTCTGTTTCTGCGTCTCTATCTCTGAGTCGTTGTCTCTTCGTCCCTGTCTCTGTGTCACTGTCCCTGTGTCTCCGTCTATGTTTCTCTGTCTCTATGTCTCTGTCTCTGTGTCTCTGTCCCCGTCTCTGTGTCTCTGTGTCACTGTCTCTGTGTTTCCGTCTCTGTCTCCGTATCTCTGTCTCTGTGTCCTTGTCTCTGTGTCTCTGTCTTGTGTGTCCCCGGGTCTGCTTCTCTGTCCCTGTGTCTCCGTCTCCGTGTCTCTGTCTCTGTGTCTATGTCCCTGTGTCTCCGTATCTGTGTCTCTGTCTCTCTCACTGTGTCTCTGTCTCTGTGTCTCTGTCCCTGTGTCTCTGTCTCTGTGTATCTGGTTCTGTGTCTCCGTCTGTGTGTCTCGGTCTCTATGTCTCTGTCTCTGTCTCTTTGTCTCTGTGTCTCTGTGTCTCTGTCTCTGTGTCGCTGTCTCTGTGTCCCTGTCTCTGCGTCTCTGTCCCTGTGTCTCTGCCTCTGAATCTCTGTATCTGTGTTCCTGACTCTGTGTCTCTGTCCCTGTCTCCGTCTCCGTTATCTGTCTCTGTGTCTCTGCCTCTGAGTCTCTGTCTCTGTGTCTCTGTCTCTATGTCTCTGTCTCTGTCTCCGTTTCTCTTTCTCGGTGTCTCATTCTCTGTGTCACTGTCTCTGTGTTTCCGTCTCTGTCTCCGTATCTCTGTCTCTGTGTCCTTGTCTCTGTGTCTCTGTCTTGTGTGTCCCCGTGTCTGCTTCTCTGTCCCTGTGTCTCCGTCTCCGTGTCTCGGTCTCTGTGTCTCGGTCTCTGTGTCTCGGTCTCTGTGTCTCGGTCTCTTCGTTTCTCTCTCTCTCTGTCTCAGCCTCTGAATCTCTGTCTCTGTGTCTCTGTTACAGAGTCTCGGTCTCTGTGTCTCGGTGTCTATGGCTCTGTCTCCGTGTCTCTGTCTCTGTGTCTGTGTGTATGTCTCTGTGTCTGTCCCTGTGTATGTGTCTCTGTCTCTGAGTCTCTGTCTCTGTGTCTCTGTCTCTGTCTCTGTCTCTGTCTCTGTCTCTGTCTCTGTCTCTGTCTCTGTCTCTGTCTCTGTCTCTGTTTCTCTTCCTCTGTGCCTCTGTCTCTGTGTCTCTGTCCCTGTGTCTCCGTCTCTGTGTCTCTCTCTCTCTGTGTCACTGTCGACGTTATCTGTCTCTGTGTCTCTGTCCATGTGTGTCCGTCTCTGTGTCTCTGTCTCTCTCTCTCTCTGTGTCCCTGTCTCCGTGTCTCTGTCTCTGTGTCTCTGTCTCCGTCCCTGTATCTCTGTCTCTGTGTCTCTGTCTCTATGTTTCTGCCTCTGTGTCTATGCCTCTGCCTGTGTGTCTCTGTCTCTGTGTCTCCCGCTCAGTGTATTTGTCTCTGAATATCTGTCTCTGTGTCCCTGCCTCTGTGTCTCTGTCTCTGTGTCTCTGTCTCTGTGTCTCTGTCTCTGTGTCTCTGTCTCTAAGACTCTGTCTCTGTGTCTCTGTCTCTGTGTCTCTGTCTCTGTTTCTGTGTCTCTGTTTCTGTGTCCCTGTCTCTGTGTCTCTGTCCCTGTGTCTCTGCCTCTGAATCTCTGTATCTGTGTTCCTGTCTCTGTGCCTTTGTCTCTGTGTCTCGGTCTCTATATCTCTGTCTCCATGTCTCTGTCTCCGTGTTTCTGTCTCGGTGTCTCTGCCCCTATGTCTCCGTCTCTGTGTCACTGTCGCTGTCCCCGTCTCTGTGTCTCTGTCTCTGTGCCTCTGTCTCTGTGTCTCCGTCTCTGTGTCTCTGTCTCTCTCACTGTGTATCTGTCTCTGTGTCTCTGTCCCTGTGTCTCTGTCTCTGTGTATCTGGCTCTGTGTCCCTGTCTCTGTGTCTCTGTCTCCGTGTCTCTGCCTCGGTGTCACTGTCTCTGTGTCACTGTCTCTGAATCTCTGTGTCTGCGTCTCTGTCTTTGTCTCTCTGTCTCTGTCTCTGTCTCTGTGGCTCTGTCTCTGCGTCTCTGTCTCTGTGTCTCTGTCTCTGTGTCTCCATCTCTGTGTCTCTGTTTCTGCGTCTCTATCTCTGAGTCGTTGTCTCTTCGTCCCTGTCTCTGTGTCTCTGTCCCTGTGTCTCCGTCTATGTTTCTCTGTCTCTATGTCTCTGTCTCTGTGTCTCTGTCCCCGTCTCTGTGTCTCTGTGTCACTGTCTCTGTGTTTCCGTCTCTGTCTCCGTATCTCTGTCTCTGTGTCCTTGTCTCTGTGTCTCTGTCTTGTGTGTCCCCGGGTCTGCTTCTCTGTCCCTGTGTCTCCGTCTCCGTGTCTCTGTCTCTGTGTCTATGTCCCTGTGTCTCCGTATCTGTGTCTCTGTCTCTCTCACTGTGTCTCTGTCTCTGTGTCTCTGTCCCTGTGTCTCTGTCTCTGTGTATCTGGTTCTGTGTCTCCGTCTGTGTGTCTCGGTCTCTATGTCTCTGTCTCTGTCTCTCTGTCTCTGTGTCTCTGTGTCTCTGTCTCTGTGTCGCTGTCTCTGTGTCCCTGTCTCTGCGTCTCTGTCCCTGTGTCTCTGCCTCTGAATCTCTGTATCTGTGTTCCTGACTCTGTGTCTCTGTCCCTGTCTCCGTCTCCGTTATCTGTCTCTGTGTCTCTGCCTCTGAGTCTCTGTCTCTGTGTCTCTGTCTCTATGTCTCTGTCTCTGTCTCCGTTTCTCTTTCTGGGTGTCTCATTCTCTGTGTCTCTGTCTCTGTGTTTCCGTCTCTGTCTCCGTATCTCTGTCTCTGTGTCCTTGTCTCTGTGTCTCTGTCTTGTGTGTCCCCGTGTCTGCTTCTCTGTCCCTGTGTCTCCGTCTCCGTGTCTCGGTCTCTGTGTCTCGGTCTCTGTGTCTCGGTCTCTTCGTTTCTCTCTCTCTCTGTCTCAGCCTCTGAATCTCTGTCTCTGTGTCTCTGTTACAGAGTCTCGGTCTCTGTGTCTCGGTGTCTATGGCTCTGTCTCCGTGTCTCTGTCTCTGTGTCTGTGTGTATGTCTCTGTGTCTGTCCCTGTGTATGTGTCTCTGTCTCTGAGTCTCTGTCTCTGTGTCTCTGTCTCTGTCTCTGTCTCTGTCTCTGTCTCTGTCTCTGTCTCTGTCTCTGTCTCTGTTTCTCTTCCTCTGTGCCTCTGTCCCTGTGTCTCTGTCCCTGTGTCTCCGTCTCTGTGTCTCTCTCTCTCTGTGTCACTGTCGACGCTATCTGTCTCTGTGTCTCTGTCCATGTGTGTCCGTCTCTGTGTCTCTGTCTCTCTCTCTCTCTGTGTCCCTGTCTCCGTGTCTCTGCCTCCGTGTCTCTGTCTCTGTGTCTCTGTCTCCGTCCCTGTGTCTCTGTCTCCGTGTCTGTGTCTCTGTGTCTCCGTCTCTGTGCCTCTGTCTCTGTATCTGAGTCTCTGTCTCTGTGTCTCGGTCTCTTCGTTTCTCTCTCTCTCTGTCTCAGCCTCTGAATCTCTGTCTCTGTGTCTCTGTTACGGAGTCTCGGTGTCTATGGCTCTGTCTCCGTGTCTCTGTCTCTGTGTCTGTGTGTATGTCTCTGTGTCTGTCCCTGTGTATGTGTCTCTGTCTCTGAGTCTCTGTCTCTGTGTCTCTGTCTCTGTCTCTGTCTCTGTCTCTGTCTCTGTCTCTGTCTCTGTCTCTGTCTCTGTTTCTCTTCCTCTGTGCCTCTGTCTCTGTGTCTCTGTCCCTGTGTCTCCGTCTCTGTGTCTCTCTCTCTCTGTGTCACTGTCAACGTTATCTGTCTCTGTGTCTCTGTCCATGTGTGTCCGTCTCTGTGTCTCTGTCTCTCTCTCTCTCTGTGTCCCTGTCTCCGTGTCTCTGCCTCCGTGTCTCTGTCTCTGTGTCTCTGTCTCCGTCCCTGTGTCTCTGTCTCCGTGTCTGTGTCTCTGTGTCTCCGTCTCAGTGCCTCTGTCTCTGTATCTGAGTCTCTGTCTCTGTGTCTCTGTCTCTATGTTTCTGCCTCTGTGTCTATGCCTCTGCCTCTGTGTCTATGCCTCTGCCTCTGTGTCTCTGTCTCTGTGTCTCCCGCTCAGTGTATTTGTCTCTGAATATCTGTCTCTGTGTCCCTGCCTCTGTGTCTCTGTCTCTGTGTCTCTGTCTCTGTGTCTCTGTCTCTGTGTCTCTGTCTCTGTGTCTCTGTCACTGTGTCTCTGTCTCTGTGTCTCTGTCTCTGTGTCTCTGTCTCTGTGTCTCTGTCTCTAAGACTATGTCTCTGTGTCTCTGTCTCTGTGTCTCTGTCTCTGTTTCTGTGTCTCTGTTTCTGTGTCCCTGTCTCTGTGCCTCTGTCTCTGTGTCTCTGTCTCTGTGTATCTGGCTCTGTGTCCCTGTCTCTGTGTCTCTGTCTCCGTGTCTCTGCCTCGGTGTCACTGTCTCTGTGTCACTGTCTCTGAATCTCTGTGTCTGCGTCTCTGTCTCTGTCTTTCTGTCTCTGTCTATGTGTCTCTGTCTCTGCGTCTCTGTCTCTGTGTCTCTGTCCCTGTGTCTCCGTCTATGTTTCTCTGTCTCTATGTCTCTGTCTCTGTGTCTCTGTCCCCGTCTCTGTGTCTCTGTCTCTGTGTGTCCGTCTCTGCGTCTCTATCTCTGTGTCGCTGTCTCTGTCTCTGTCTCTGTGTCTCTGTCTCTGTGTTTCTGTCTCTGTGTCTCTGTCTCTGTGTCTATGTCCCTGTGTCTCTGTCCCTGTGTCTCTGTCTCTGTGTCTCTGTCTTTGTGTCTCTGTGTCTGTGTCTCTGTCTCTGTGTCTCTGTCTCTGTGTCTCTGTCTCTGTGTCTCTGTCTCTGTGTCTCTGTCTCTGTGTCTCTGTCTCTGTGTCTCTGTCTCTGTGTCTCTGTCTCTGTGTCCCTGTCTCTGTGTCTCTGTCTACGTGTCTCTGTCTCGATGTCTCTGTCCCTGTGTCTCCATCTCTGTCTCACTGTCTCTGTGTCTGTGTCTCTGTATCTCTGTCTCTGTGCCCCTGTCTGCGTCTCTGCGTCTCTGTCTCTGTGTCTCTGTCGCTGTGCCTTCGTCTCTGCGTCTCTGTGTCTCTGTCTCTGTGGCTGTGCTTCTGTGTCTCTGTCTCTGTGTCTCTGTCTCTGTGTCTCTGCCTCCGTGTCTCTGTCTCTGTGTCTCTGTCTATGTGTTTCTGTCTCTGTGGCTGTGCCTCTGTGTCTCTGTCTCTGTGTCTCTGCCTCTGTGTCTCTGCCTCCGTGTCTCTGTCTCTGTGTCTCTGTCTCTGAGAATCTGTCTCTGTGTCACTGTCTCGGAATCTCTGCCTCTGTGTCTCTGTCCCTGTGTCTCGGTCTCTGTGTCTGCGTCTCTGTGCCCCTGTCTCTGTGTTTCTGTCTCTGTCTCTCTGTCTCCGTGTCTCTGTCTCTGTGTCTACTCCTCTGTGTCTCTACCTCCGTGTCTCTGTCTCCGTGTCTCTGTCTCTTTGTCTCTGTCTCCGTCTCTGTGGCTCTGTCTCTCTGTCTCTGTCTCTGCCTCTGTGTGTGTGTCTCTGTCTCTGTGTCTCTGTCTCTGTGTCTCGGTGTCTATGGCTCTGTCTCCGTGTCTCTGTCTCTGTGTCTGTGTGTATGTCTCTGTGTCTGTTCCTGTGTATGTGTCACTGTCTCTGAGTCTCTGACTCTGTGTCTCTGTCTCTGTCTCTGTCTCTGTCTCTGTCTCTGTCTCTGTCTCTGTCTCTGTCTCTGTCTCTGTCTCTGTTTCTCTTCCTCTGTGCCTCTGTCTCTGTGTCTCTGTCCCTGTGTCTCCGTCTCTGTGTCTCTCTCTCTCTGTGTTACTGTCGACGTTATCTGTCTCTGTGTCTCTGTCCATGTGTGTCCGTCTCTGTGTCTCTGTCTCTCTCTCTCTCTGTGTCCCTGTCTCCGTGTCTCTGCCTCCGTGTCTCTGTGTCTGTGTCTCTGTCTGCGTCCCTGTGTCGCTGTCTCCGTGTCTGTGTCTCTGTGTCTCCGTCTCTGTGCATCTGTCTCTGTATCTGAGTCTCTGTCTCTGTGTCTCTGTCTCTATGTTTCTGTCTCTGTTTCTATGCCTCTGCCTCTGTGTCTCTGTCTCTGCGTCTCCCGCTCAGTGTATTTGTCTCTGAATATCTGTCTCTGTGTCCCTGCCTCTGTGTCTCTGTATCTGCGTCTCTGTCTCTGTGTCTCTGTCTCTAAGACTCTGTCTCTGTGTCTCCGTCTCTGTGTCTCTGTCTCTGTGTCTCTGTTTCTGTGTCTCTGTTTCTGTGTCCCTGTCTCTGTGTCTCTGTCCCTGTGTCTCTGCCTCTGAATATCTGTATCTGTGTTCCTGTCTCTGTGCCTCTGTCTCTGTGTCTCGGTCTCTATATCTCTGTCTCCATGTCTCTGTCTCCGTGTTTCTGTCTCGGTGTCTCTGCCCCTATGTCTCCGTCTCTGTGTCACTGTCGCTGTCCCCGTCTCTGTGTCTCTGTCTCTGTGCCACTGTCTCTGTGTCTCCGTCTCTGTGTCTCTGTCTCTCTCACTGTGTATCTGTCTCTGTGTCTCTGTCCCTGTGTCTCTGTCTCTGTGTATCTGGCTCTGTGTCCCTGTCTCTGTGTCTCTGTCTCCGTGTCTCTGCCTCGGTGTCACTGTCTCTGTGTCACTGTCTCTGTGTCTCTGTCTCCGTGTCTCTGCCTCGGTGTCACTGTCTCTGTGTCACTGTCTCTGTGTCTCTGTCTCTGTGTCTCTATCTCTGTGTCTCTGTTTCTGCGTCTCTATCTCTGAGTCGTTGTCTCTTCGTCCCTGTCTCTGTGTCTCTGTCCCTGTGTCTCCGTCTATGTTTCTCTGTCTCTATGTCTCTGTCTCTGTGTATCTGTCCCCGTCTCTGTGCCTCTGTCTCTGTGTGTCCGTCTCTGCGTCTCTATCTCTGTGTCGCTGTCTCTGTCTCTGTCTCTGTGTCTCTGTCTCTGTGTTTCTGTCTCTGTGTCTCTGTCTCTGTGTCTATGTCCCTGTGTCTCCGTCTCTGTGACTCTGTCTCTCCCACTGTGTCTCTGTCTCTGTCTCTGTCTCTGTCTCTGTCTCTGTCTCTGTCTCTGTCTCTGTCTCTGTCTCTGTCTCTGTCTCTGTCTCTGTTTCTGTTTCTCTTTCTCTGTGTCTCCGTCTCTGTGTCTCTGTCTCTGTGTCTCTGTCTCTGTGTCTCTGTCTCTGTGTCTCTGTCGCTGTGTCACTGTCTCTGTGTCTCTGTCTCCGTGTCTCTGTCTCTTTGTCTCTGTCTCCGTCCCTGTGAATCTGTCTCTGTGTCTCTGTCTCTGTGTCTCTGTCTCTGTGTCTCTGTCTCTGTGTCTCTGTCTCTGTGTCTCTGTCTCTGTGTCTCTATCTCTGTGTCTCTGTCTCTGTGTCTCTGTCTCTGTGTCTCTGTCTCTGTGTCTCTGTCTCTGTGTCTCTGTCTCCGTGTCTCTGTCTCCAAGTCCCTGTCTCTGTGTCTCTGTCTCTGTGTCTCTGTCTCTATGTCTCTGTATCTCTGTATCTCTGCCTCTGTGTCTCTGTCTCTGTGTCTCTGTCCCTGTGTCTCCATCACTGTGTCTCTGTTTCTGTGTCTCTGTATCTGTGCCCCTGTCTCTACGTCTCTGTCCCTGTGTCTCTGTCTCTGTGTCTCTGTCTCTGTGTCTCTGCCTCTGAATCTCTGTATCTGTGTTTCTGTCTCTGTGTCTCTGTCCCTGTGCCTCCGTCTCCGTTATTTGTCTCTGTGTCTCTGTCTCTGTGTCTCTGTCTCTATGTCCCTGTCTCTGTCTCCGTTTTTGTTTCTCGGTGTCTCATTCTCTGTGTCACTGTCTCTGTGTTTCCGTCTCTGTCTCCGTATCTCTGTCTCTGTGTCCTTGTCTCTGTGTCTCTGTCATGTGTGTCCCCGGGTCTGCTTCTCTGTCCCTGTGTCTCCGTCTCCGTGTCTCTGTCTCTGTGTCTATGTCCCTGTTCTCCGTATCTGTGTCTCTGTCTCTGTGTCTCTGTCCCTGTGTCTCTGTCTCTGTGTATCTGGTTCTGTGTCTCCGTCTCTGTGTCTCGGTCTCTATGTCTCTGTCTCTGTCTCTCTGTCTCTGTGTCTCTGTGTCTCTGTGTCTCTGTCTCTGTGTCGCTGTCTCTGTGTCCCTGTCTCTGCGTCTCTGTCCCTGTGTCTCTGCCTCTGAATCTCTGTATCTGTGTTCCTGACTCTGTGTCTCTGTCCCTGTCTCCGTCTCCGTTATCTGTCTCTGTGTCTCTGCCTCTGAGTCTCTGTCTCTGTGTCTCTGTCTCTATGTCTCTGTCTCTGTCTCCGTTTCTCTTTCTCGGTGTCTCATTCTCTGTGTCACTGTCTCTGTGTTTCCGTCTCTGTCTCCGTATCTCTGTCTCTGTGTCCTTGTCTCTGTGTCTCTGTCTTGTGTGTCCCCGTGTCTGCTTCTCGGTCCCTGTGTCTCCGTCTCCGTGTCTCGGTCTCTGTGTCTCGGTATCTGTGTCTCGGTCTCTGTGTCTCGGTCTCTTCGTTTCTCTCTCTCTCTGTCTCAGCCTCTGAATCTCTGTCTCTGTGTCTCTGTTACAGAGTCTCGGTCTCTGTGTCTCGGTGTCTATGGCTCTGTCTCCGTGTCTCTGTCTCTGTGTCTGTGTGTATGTCTCTGTGTCTGTCCCTGTGTATGTGTCCCTGTCTCTGAGTCTCTGTCTCTGTGTCTCTGTCTCTGTCTCTGTCTCTGTCTCTGTCTCTGTCTCTGTCAATGTCTCTGTCTCTGTCTCTGTTTCTCTTCCTCTGTGCCTCTGTCTCTGTGTCTCTGTCCCTGTGTCTCCGTCTCTGTGTCTCTCTCTCTCTGTGTCACTGTCCACGTTATCTGTCTCTGTGTCTCTGTCCATGTGTGTCCGTCTTTGTGTCTCTGTCTCTCTCTCTCTCTGTGTCCCTGTCTCCGTGTCTCTGCCTCCGTGTCTCTGTCTCTGTGTCTCTGTCTCCGTCCCTGTGTCTCTGTTTCCGTGTCTGTGTCTCTGTGTCTCCGTCTCTGTGCCTCTGTCTCTGTATCTGAGTCTCTGTCTCTGTGTCTCTGTCTCTATGTTTCTGCCTCTGTGTCTATGCCTCTGGCTCTGTGTCTCTGTCTCTGTGTCTCCCGCTAAGTGTATTTGTCTCTGAATATCTGTCTCTGTGTCCCTGCCTCTGTGTCTCTGTCTCTGTGTCTCTGTCTCTGTGTCTCTGTCTCTGTGTCTCTGTCTCTGTGTCCCTGTCTCTGTGTCTCTGTCTACGTGTCTCTGTCGCGATGTCTCTGTCCCTGTGTCTCCATCTCTGTCTCACTGTCTCTGTGTCTGTGTCTCTGTGTCTCTGTCTCTGTGCCTCTGCCTCCGTCTCTGCGTCTCTGTCTCTGTGTCTCTGTCGCTGTGCCTTCGTCTCTGCGTCTCTGTGTCTCTGTCTCTGTGGCTGTGCCTCTGTGTCTCTGTCTCTGTGTCTCTGTCTCTGTGTCTCTGCCTCCGTGTCTCTGTCTCTGTGTCTCTGTCTCTGTGTCTCTGTCTCTGTGTATCTGGCTCTGTGTCCCTGTCTCTGTGTCTCTGTCTCCGTGTCTCTGCCTCGGTGTCACTGTCTCTGAATCTCTGTGTCTGCGTCTCTGTGTCTCTGTCTCTGTGTCTCTATCTCTGTGTCTCTGTTTCTGCGTCTCTCTCTCTGAGTCGTTGTCTCTTCGTCCCTGTCTCTGTGTCTCTGTCCCTGTGTCTCCGTCTATGTTTCTCTGTCTCTGTGTCTCTGTCCCTGTGTCTCTGTCTCTGTGTATCTGGTTCTGTGTCTCCGTCTCTGTGTCTCGGTCTCTATGTCTCTGTCTCTGTCTCTCTGTCTCTGTGTCTCTGTGTCTCTGTCTCTGTGTCGCTGTCTCTGTGTCCCTGTCTCTGTGTCTCTGTCCCTGTGTCTCTGCCTCCGAATCTCTGTATCTGTGTTCCTGACTCTGTGTCTCTGTCCCTGTCTCCGTCTCCGTAATCTGTCTCTGTGTCTCTGCCTCTGAGTCTCTGTCTCTGTGTCTCTGTCTCTATGTCTCTGTCTCTGTCTCCGTTTCTCTTTCTCGGTGTCTCATTCTCTGTGTCACTGTCTTTGTGTTTCCGTCTCTGTCTCCGTATCTCTGTCTCTGTGTCCTTGTCTCTGTGTCTCTGTCTTGTGTGTCCCCGTGTCTGCTTCTCTGTCCCTGTGTCTCCGTCTCCATGTCCCGGTCTCTGTGTCTCGGTCTCTGTGTCTCTGTCTCTGTGTCTCGGTCTCTGTGTCTATGCCTCTGCCTCTGTGTCTCTGTCTCTGTGTCTCCCGCTCAGTGTATTTGTCTCTGAATATCTGTCTCTGTGTCCCTGCCTCTGTGTCTCTGTCTCTGTGTCTCTGTCTCTGTGTCTCTGTCTCTGTGTCTCTGCCTCTGAATCTCTGTATCTGTGTTTCTGTCTCTGTGTCTCTGTCCCTGTGTCTCCGTCTCCGTTATTTGTCTCTGTGTCTCTGTCTCTGTGTCTCTGTCTCTATGTCCCTGTCTCTGTCTCCGTTTTTGTTTCTCGGTGTCTCATTCTCTGTGTCACTGTCTCTGTGTTTCCGTCTCTGTCTCCGTATCTCTGTCTCTGTGTCCTTGTCTCTGTGTCTCTGTCTTGTGTGTCCCCGGGTCTGCTTCTCTGTCCCTGTGTCTCCGTCTCCGTGTCTCTGTCTCTGTGTCTATGTCCCTGTGTCTCCGTATCTGTATCTCTGTCTCTCTCACTGTGTCTCTGTCTCTGTGTCTCTGTCCCTGTGTCTCTGTCTCTGTGTATCTAGTTCTGTCTCTCCGTCTCTGTGTCTCGGTCTCTATGTCTCTGTCTCTGTCTCTCTGTCTCTGTGTCTCTGTGTCTCTGTGTCTCTGTCTCTGTGTCGCTGTCTCTGTGTCCCTGTCTCTGCGTCTCTGTCCCTGTGTCTCTGCCTCTGAATCTCTGTATCTGTGTTCCTGACTCTGTGTCTCTGTCCCTGTCTCCGTCTCCGTTATCTGTCTCTGTGTCTCTGCCTCTGAGTCTCTGTCTCTGTGTCTCTGTCTCTATGTCTCTGTCTCTGTCTCCGTTTCTCTTTCTCGGTGTCTCATTCTCTGTGTCACTGTCTCTGTGCTTCCGTCTCTGTCTCCGTATCTCTGTCTCTGTGTCCTTGTCTCTGTGTCTCTGTCTTGTGTGTCCCCGTGTCTGCTTCTCGGTCCCTGTGTCTCCGTCTCCGTGTCTGGGTCTCTGTGTCTCGGTATCTGTGTCTCGGTCTCTGTGTCTCGGTCTCTTCGTTTCTCTCTCTCTCTGTCTCAGCCTCTGAATCTCTGTCTCTGTGTCTCTGTTACAGAGTCTCGGTCTCTGTGTCTCGGTGTCTATGGCTCTGTCTCCGTGTCTCTGTCTCTGTGTCTGTGTGTATGTCTCTGTGTCTGTCCCTGTGTATGTGTCTCTGTCTCTGAGTCTCTGTCTCTGTGTCTCTGTCTCTGTCTCTGTCTCTGTCTCTGTCTCTGTCAATGTCTCTGTCTCTGTCTCTGTTTCTCTTCCTCTGTGCCTCTGTCTCTGTGTCTCTGTCCCTGTGTCTCCGTCTCTGTGTCTCTCTCTCTCTGTGTCACTGTCGACGTTATCTGTCTCTGTGTCTCTGTCCATGTGTGTCCGTCTTTGTGTCTCTGTCTCTCTCTCTCTCTGTGTCCCTGTCTCCGTGTCTCTGCCTCCGTGTCTCTGTCTCTGTGTCTCTGTCTCCGTCCCTGTGTCTCTGTCTCCGTGTCTGTGTCTCTGTGTCTCCGTCTCTGTGCCTCTGTCTCAGTATCTGAGTCTCTGTCTCTGTGTCTCTGTCTCTATGTTTCTGCCTCTGTGTCTATGCCTCTGGCTCTGTGTCTCTGTCTCTGTGTCTCCCGCTCAGTGTATTTGTCTCTGAATATCTGTCTCTGTGTCCCTGCCTCTGTGTCTCTGTCTCTGTGTCTCTGTCTCTGTCTCTGTGTCTCTGTCTCTGTGTCCCTGTCTCTGTGTCTCTGTCTACGTGTCTCTGTCTCGATGTCTCTGTCCCTGTGTCTCCATCTCTGTCTCACTGTCTCTGTGACAGTGTCTCTGTGTCTCTGTCTCTGTGCCTCTGTCTCCGTCTCTGCGTCTCTGTCTCTGTGTCTCTGTCGCTGTGCCTTCGTCTCTGCGTCTCTGTGTCCCTGTCTCTGTGTCTCTGTCCCTGTGTCTCCGTCTATGTTTCTCTGTCTCTGTGTCTCTGTCCCTGTGTCTCTGTCTCTGTGTATCTGGCTCTGTGTCCCTGTCTCTGTGTCTCTGTCTACGTGTCTCTGCCTCGGTGTCACTGTCTCTGTGTCACTGTCTCTGAATCTCTGTGTCTGCGTCTCTGTGTCTCTGTCTCTGTGTCTCTATCTCTGTGTCTCCGTTTCTGCGTCTCTCTCTCTGAGTCGTTGTCTCTTCGTCCCTGTCTCTGTGTCTCTGTCCCTGTGTCTCCGTCTATGTTTCTCTGTCTCTGTGTCTCTGTCCCTGTGTCTCTGTCTCTGTGTATCTGGTTCTGTGTCTCCGTCTCTGTGTCTCGGTCTCTATGTCTCTGTCTCTGTCTCTCTGTCTCTGTGTCTCTGTGTCTCTGTCTCTGTGTCGCTGTCTCTGTGTCCCTGTCTCTGTGTCTCTGTCCCTGTGTCTCTGCCTCCCAATCTCTGTATCTGTGTTCCTGACTCTGTGTCTCTGTCCCTGTCTCCGTCTCCGTAATCTGTCTCTGTGTCTCTGCCTCTGAGTCTCTGTCTCTGTGTCTCTGTCTCTATGTCTCTGTCTCTGTCTCCGTTTCTCTTTCTCGGTGTCTCATTCTCTGTGTCACTGTCTCTGTGTTTCCGTCTCTGTCTCCGTATCTCTGTCTCTGTGTCCTTGTCTCTGTGTCTCTGTCTTGTGTGTCCCCGTGTCTGCTTCTCTGTCCCTGTGTCTCCGTCTCCATGTCCCGGTCTCTGTGTCTCGGTCTCTGTGTCTCTGTCTCTGTGTCTCGGTCTCTATGTCTATGCCTCTGCCTCTGTGTCTCTGTCTCTGTGTCTCCCGCTCAGTGTATTTGTCTCCGAATATCTGTCTCTGTGTCCCTGCCTCTGTGTCTCTGTCTCTGTGTCTCTGTCTCTGTGTCTCTGTCTCTGTGTCTCTGTCTCTGTGTCTCTGTCTCTAAGACTCTGTCTCTGTGTCTCTGTCTCTGTGTCTCTGTCTCTGTTTCTGTGTCTCTGTTTCTGTGTCCCTGTCTCTGTGTCTCTGTCCCTGTGTCTCTGCCTCTGAATCTCTGTATCTGTGTTCCTGTCTCTGTGCCTCTGTCTCTGTGTCTCGGTCTCTATATCTCTGTCTCCATGTCTCTGTCTCCGTGTTTCTGTCTCGGTGTCACTGCCCCTATGTCTCCGTCTCTGTGTCACTGTCGCTGTCCCCGTCTCTGTGTCTCTGTCTCTGTGTCTCCGTCTCTGTGTCTCTGTCTCTCTCACTGTGTATCTGTCTCTGTGTCTCTGTCCCTGTGTCTCTGTCTCTGTGTATCTGGCTCTGTGTCCCTGTCTCTGTGTCTCTGTCTCCGTGTCTCTGCCTCGGTGTCACTGTCTCTGTGTCACTGTCTCTGAATCTCTGTGTCTGCGTCTCTGTCTCTGTCTCTCTGTCTCTGTCTCTGTGTCTCTGTCTCTGCGTCTCTGTCTCTGTGTCTCTGTCTCTGTGTCTCTATCTCTGTGTCTCTGTTTCTGCGTCTCTGTCTCTGTGTCTCTGTCTCTGTGTCTCTGTCTCTGTGTCTCTGTTTCTGTGTCTCTGTTTCTGTGTCCCTGTCTCCGTGTCTCTGTCCCAGTGTCTCTGCCTCTGAATCTCTGTATCTGTATTCCTGTCTCTGTGCCTCTGTCTCTGTGTCTCGGTCTCTATATCTCTGTCTCCATGTCTCTGTCTCCGTGTTTCTGTCTCGGTGTCTCTGCCCCTATGTCTCCGTCTCTGTGTCACTGTCGCTGTCCCCGTCTCTGTGTCTCTGTCTCCGTGTCTGTGTCTCTGTGTCTCCGAGTCTGTGCCTCTGTCTCTGTATCTGAGTCTCTGTCTCTGTGTCTCTGTCTCTATGTTTCTGCCTCTGTGTCTATGCCTCTGCCTCTGTGTCTCTGACTCTGTGTCTCCCGCTCAGTGTATTTGTCTCTGAATATCTGTCTCTGTGTCCCTGCCTCTGTGTCTCTGTCTCTGTGACTCTGTCTCTGTGTCTCTGTCTCTAAGACTCTGTCTCTGTGTCTCTGTCTCTGTGTCTCTGTCTCTGTGTCTCTGTTTCTGTGTCTCTGTTTCTGGGTCCCTGTCTCTGTGTCTCTGTCCCTGTGTCTCTGCCTCTGAATCTCTGTATCTGTGTTCCTGTCTCTGTGCCTCTGTCTCTGTGTCTCGGTCTCTATATCTCTGTCTCCATGTCTCTGTCTCCGTGTTTCTGTCTCGGTGTCTCTGCCCCTATGTCTCCGTCTCTGTGTCACTGTCGCTGTCCCCGTCTCTGTGTCTCTGTCTCTGTGTCTCTGTCTCTGTGTCTCTGTCTCTGTGACTCTGTCTGTGTGTCTCTGTCTCTGTGTCTCTGTCCCTGTGTCTCTGTCTCTATGCCTCTGTATGTCTGTATCTCTGCCTCTGTGTCTCTGTCTCTGTGTCTCTGTCTCTGTGCCTCTGTCTCCGTGTCTGTGTCTCTGTCTCTGTGTCTCTGTGCCAGAGTCTCCGTCTCTGTGGCTCTGTCTCTGTGTCTCTGTCTCTGTGTCTCTGTCTCTGTCTCTGTGTCTCTGCCTCTGTGTCTCTGTATCTCTGTCTCTGTGTCTCTGTCTCTGTGTCTCCGTCTCTGTGTTTCTGTCTCTGTGTCTCTGTCTCTGTGCCTCTGTCTCCTTGTGTATCACCCCGTGTCTCTGTCTCCGTGTGTATCACCCAGTGTCTCTGTCTCAGTGAATCTGTCCATGTGTCTCTGCCTCTTTGTCTCTGTTTCTGTGTCCCTCTCTCTGTGTCTCTGTCCCAGAATCTCGGTCTCTGTGTCTCGGTGTCTGTGTCTCTGTGTCCGTGTCTCTGCCTCCGCGTCTCTGTCTCTTCGTCTCTGTCTCTGTGTCTCTGTTTCCGTCTCTGTGTCTCTGCCTTTGTGTCTCCGTCCCTGTGTCTCTGTCTCTGTGTATCAGTCTCTGTGTCTCTGTCTCTGTGTCTCTGTCTCTGTCTCTGTGTCTCTGTGTCTATGTCTCTGTATGTGTGTATCTCTGCCTCTGTGTCTCTGTCTCTGTGTCTCTGTCTCTGTGTCTCTGTCTCTAAGACTCTGTCTCTGTGTCTCTGTCTCTGTGTCTCTGTCTCTGTGTCTCTGTCTCTGCTTCTGTGTCCCTGTTTCTGTGTCCCTGTCTCTGTGTCTCTGTCCCTGTGTCTCTGCCTCTGAATCTCTGTATCTGTGTTCCTGTCTCTGTGCCTCTGTCTCTGTGTCTCGGTCTCTATATCTCTGTCTCCATGTCTCTGTCTCCGTGTTTCTGTCTCGGTGTCTCTGCCCCTATGTCTCCGTCTCTGTGTCACTGTCGCTGTCCCCGTCTCTGTGTCTCTGTCTCTGTGGCTCTGTCTCTGTGTCTCCGTCTCTGTGTCTCTGTCTCTCTCACTGTGTATCTGTCTCTGTGTCTCTGTCCCTGTGTCTCTGTCTCTGTGTATCTGGCTCTGTGTCCCTGTCTCTGTGTCTCTGTCTCCGTGTCTCTGCCTCGGTGTCACTGTCTCTGTGTCACTGTCTCTGAATCTCTGTGTCTGCGTCTCTTTCTCTGTCTCTCTGTCTCTGTCTCTGTGTCTCTGTCTCTGCGTCTCTGTCTCTGTGTCTCTGTCTCTGTGTCTCTATCTCTGTGTCTCTGTTTCTGCGTCTCTCTCTCTGAGTCGTTGTCTCTTCGTCCCTGTCTCTGTGTCTCTGTCCCTGTGTCTCCGTCTATGTTTCTTTGTCTCTATGTCTCTGTCTCTGTGTCTCTGTCCCCGTCTCTGTGTCTCTGTCCCTGTGTGTCCGTCTCTGCGTGTCTATCTCTGTGTCGCTGTCTCTGTCTCTGTGTTTCTGCGTCTGTGTCTCTGTCTCTGTGTCTATGTCCCTGTGTCCCTGTCCCTGTGTCTCTGCCTCTGAATCTCTGTCTCTGTGTCTCTGTCTCTGTGTCTCTGTCTTTGTGTCTCTGTGTCTGTGTCTCTGTCTCTGTGTCTCTGTCTCTGTGTCTCTGTCTCTGTGTCTCTGTTTCTGTGTCTCTGTTTCTGTGTCCCTGTCTCCGTGTCTCTGTCCCTGTGCCTCTGCCTCTGAATCTCTGTATCTGTGTTCCTGTCTCTGTGCCTCTGTCTCTGTGTCTCGGTCTCTATATCTCTGTCTCCATGTCTCTGTCTCCGTGTTTCTGTCTCGGTGTCTCTGCCCCTATGTCTCCGTCTCTGTGTCACTGTCGCTGTCCCCGTCTCTGTGTCTCTGTCTCTGTGTCTCTGTCTCTAAGACTCTGTCTCTGTGTCTCTGTCTCTGTGTCTCTGTCTCTGTGTCTCTGTTTCTGTGTCTCTGTTTCTGTGTCCCTGTCTCTGCGTCTCTGTCCCTGTGTCTCTGCCTCTGAATCTCTGTATCTGTGTTCCTGTCTCTGTGCCTCTGTCTCTGTGTCTCGGTCTCTATATCTCTGTCTCCATGTCTCTGTCTCCGTGTTTCTGTCTCGGTGTCTCTGCCCCTATGTCTCCGTCTCTGTGTCACTGTCGCTGTCCCCGTCTCTGTGTCTCTGTCTCTGTGCCTCTGTCTCTGTGTCTCCGTCTCTGTGTCTCTGTCTCTCTCACTGTGTATCTGTCTCTGTGTCTCTGTCCCTGTGTCTCTGTCTCTGTGTATCTGGCTCTGTGTCCCTGTCTGTGTGTCTCTGTCTCCGTGTCTCTGCCTCGGTGTCACTGTCTCTGTGTCACTGTCTCTGAATCTCTGTGTCTGCGTCTCTGTCTCTGTCTCTCTGTCTCTGTCTCTGTGTCTCTGTCTCCGTCTCTGTGTCTCTGTCTCTGCGTCGCTGTCTCTGTGTCTCTGTCTCTGTGTCTCTATCTCTGTGTCTCTGTTTCTGCGTCTCTCTCTCTGAGTCGTTGTCTCTTCGTCCCTGTCTCTGTGTCTCTGTCCCTGTGTCTCCGTCTATGTTTCTCTGTCTCTATGTCTCTGTCTCTGTGTCTCTGTCCCCGTCTCTGTGTCTCTGTCTCTGTGTGTCCGTCTCTGCGTCTCTATCTCTGTGTCGCTGTCTCTGTCTCTGTCTCTGTGTCTCTGTCTCTATGTTTCTGTCTCTGTGTCTCTGTCTCTGTGTCTATGTCCCTGTGTCTCCGTCTCTGTGTCTCTGTCTCTCTCACTGTGTCTCTGTCTCTGTGTCTCTGTCTCCGTGTCTCTGTCTCTTTGTCTCTGTCTCTGTGTCTCTATCTCTGTGTCTCTGTTTCTGCGTCTCTCTCTCTGAGTCGTTGTCTCTTCGTCCCTGTCTCTGTGTCTCTGTCCCTGTGTCTCCGTCTATGTTTCTCTGTCTCTATGTCTCTGTCTCTGTGTCTCTGTCCCCGTCTCTGTGTCTCTGTCTCTGTGTGTCCGTCTCTGCGTCTCTATCTCTGTGTCGCTGTCTCTGTCTCTGTCTCTGTGTCTCTGTCTCTGTGTTTCTGTCTCTGTGTCTCTGTCTCTGTGTCTATGTCCCTGTGTCTCCGTCTCTGTGACTCTGTCTCTCTCACTGTGTCTCTGTCTCTGTCTCTGTCTCTGTCTCTGTCTCTGTCTCTGTCTCTGTCTCTGTCTCTGTCTCTGTCTCTGTCTCTGTCTCTGTCTCTGTCTCTGTCTCTGTCTCTGTCTCTGTCTCTGTCTCTGTCTCTGTCTCTGTCTCTGTCTCTGTCTCTGTCTCTGTCTCTGTCTCTGTCTCTGTCTCTGTCTCTGTCTCTGTCTCTGTCTCTGTCTCTGTCTCTGTCTCTGTCTCTGTCTCTGTCTCTGTCTCTGTCTCTGTCTCTGTCTCTGTCTCTGTCTCTGTCTCTGTCTCTGTCTCTGTCTCTGTCTCTGTCTCTGTCTCTGTCTCTGTCTCTGTCTCTGTCTCTGTCTCTGTTTCTGTTTCTCTTTCTCTGTGTCTCTGTCTCTGTGTCTCTGTCCCTATATCTCCGTCTCTGTGTCTCTCTCTCTCTGTGTCTCTGTCGACGTTATCTGTCTCTGTGTCTCCGTCTCTGTGTCTCTGTCTCTGTGTCTCTGTCTCTGTGTCTCTGTCTCTGTGTCTCTATCGCTGTGTCCCTGTCTCTGTGTCTCTGTCTCCGTGTCTCTGTCTCTTTGTCTCTGTCTCCGTCCCTGTGAATCTGTCTCTGTGTCTCTGTCTCTGTGTCTCTGTCTCTGTGTCTCTGTCTCTGTGTCTCTATCTCTGTGTCTCTGTCTCTGTGTCTCTGTCTCTGTGTCTCTGTCTCTGTCTCTGTGTCTCTGTCTCTGTGTCTCTGTCTCCATGTCCCTGTCTCTGTGTCTCTGCCTCTGTGTCTCTGTCTCTATGTCTCTGTATCTCTGTATCTCTGCCTCTGTGTCTCTGTCTCTGTGTCTCTGTCTCTGTGTCTCTGTCCCACAGTATCGGTCTCTGTGTCTCGGTGTCTGTGGCTCTGTGTCCGTGTCTCTGCCTCCGTGTCTCTGTCTCTTCGTCTCTGTCTCTGTGTCTCTGTCTCCGTCTCTGTGTCTCTGTCTTTGTGTCTCCGTCCCTGTGTCTCTGTCTCTGTGTATCAGTCTCTGTGTCTCTGCCTCTGTGTCTCTGTCTACATGTCTCTGTTTCTGTCTCTGTTTCTCTTTGTCTGTATCTCTGCCTCTGTGTCTCTGTCTCTGTGTCTCTGTCTCTGTCTCTGTCTCTGTCTCTGTCTCTGTCTCTGTGTCTCTGTCTCTGAGTCTTTGTCTCTATGTCCCTGTCTCTGTCTCTCTGTCCCTATGTCTCCGTCTCTGTGTCTCTGTCTCTGCCTCTGTGTGTGTGTCTCTGTGTCTGTCCCTGTGTGTGTGTCTCTGTCTCTGAGTCTCTGTATCTGTGTCTCTGTCTCTGTCTCTGTCTCTGTTTCTGTTTCTCTTTCTCTGTGTCTCTGTCTCTGCGTCTCTTGCCTCCGTGTCTCTGTCTCTTTGCCTCTGTCTCCTTCCCTGTGTCTCTGTCTCTGTGTCTCCGTCTCTGTGTCTCTGCCTCTGTGTCTCCGTCTCTCTGTCTCTGTCTCTGTGTCTCTGTCTCTGTGTCTCTGTCTCTGTGTCTCTGTCTCTGTGTCTCTGTCTCTGTGTCTCTGTCTCTGTGTCTCTGTCTCTGTGTCTCTGTCTCTATGCCTCTGTATGTCTGTATCTCTGCCTCTGTGTCTCTGTCTCTGTGTCTCTGTCTCTGTGCCTCTGTCTCCGTGTCTGTGTCTCTGTCTCTGTGTCTCTGTACCAGAGTCTCCGTCTCTGTGGCTCTGTCTCCGTGTCTCTGCCTCCGTGTCTCTGTCTCTTTGTCTCTGTCTCCGTCCCTGTGTCTCTGTCTCTGCGTCTCCGTCTCTGTGGCTCTGTCTCTGTGTCTCTGTCTCTGTGTCTCTGTCTCTGTCTCTGTGTCTCTGTCTCCGTCTCTGTGTCTCTGTCTTTGTGTCTCCGTCCCTGTGTCTCTGTCTCTGTCTCTGTCTCTGTCTCTGTGTCTATGTCTCTGAGTCTTTGCCTCTATGTCCCTGTCTCTGTATCTCTGTCCCTGTGTCTCCGTCTCTGTGTCTCTCTCTCTCTGTGTCTCTGTCGACGTTATCTGTCTCTGTGTCTCTGTCTCTGTGTCTCTGTCCATTTGTGTCCGCCTCTGTGTCTTTGTCTCTCTCTCTCTCTCTGTGTCCCTGTCTCCGTGTCTCTGCCTCCGTGTCTCTGTCTCTGTGTCTCTGTCTCCGTCCCTCTGCCTCTGTCTCTGAGTCTCTGCCTCTGTGTCTCTGTCTATGTGTCTCTGTCTGTATGTCTCTGTCTCTGTCTCTGTTTCTCTTTCTCTGTGTCTCTGTCTCTGTGTCTCTGCCTCTGTGTCTCTGTATCTCTGTATCTGTGTCTCTGTCTCTGTGTCTCCGTCTCAGTGTTTCTGTCTCTGTGTCTCTGTCCCTGTGCCTCTGTCTCCGTGTGTATCACCCAGTGTCTCTGTCTCCGTGTGTATCACCCAGTGTCTCTGTCTCAGTGAATCTGTCCATGTGTCTCTGCCTCTTTGTCTCTGTTTCTGTGTCCCTCTCTCTGTGTCTCCGTCCCAGAATCTCGGTCTCTGTGTCTCGGTGTCTGTGTCTCTGTGTCCGTGTCTCTGCCTCCGCGTCTCTGTCTCTTCGTCTCTGTCTCTGTGTCTCTGTTTCCGTCTCTGTGTCTCTGCCTTTGTGTCTCCGTCCCTGTGTCTCTGTCTCTGTGTATCAGTCTCTGTGTCTCTGTCTCTGTGTCTCTGTCTCTGTCTCTGTGTCTCTGTGTCTATGTCTCTGTATGTGTGTATCTCTGCCTCTGTGTCTCTGTCTCTGTGTCTCTGTCTCTGTCTCTGTCTCTGTGCCTCTGTCTCTGAGTCTTTGCCTATATGTCCCTGTCTATGTATCTCTGTCCCTATGTCTCGGTCTCTGTGGCTCTGTCTCTGTGTCTCTGTCTCTGCCTCTGTGTGTGTGTCTCTGTCTCTGAGTCTCTGTCTCTGTGTCTCGGTGTCTATAGCTCTGTCTCCGTGTCTCTGTCTCTGTGTCTGTGTGTATGTCTCTGTGTCTGTCCCTGTGTATGTGTCACTGTCTCTGAGTCTCTGTCTCTGTGTCTCTGTCTCTGTCTCTGTCTCTGTCTCTGTCTCTGTCTCTGTCTCTGTCTCTGTCTCTGTCTCTGTCTCTGTCTCTGTCTCTGTTTCTCTTCCTCTGTGCCTCTGTCTCTGTGTCTCTGTCCCTGTGTCTCCGTCTCTGTGTCTCTCTCTCTCTGTGTCACTGTCGACGTTATCTGTCTCTGTGTCTCTGTCCATGTGTGTCCGTCTTTGTGTCTCTGTCTCTCTCTCTCTCTGTGTCCCTGTCTCCGTGTCTCTGCCTCCGTGTCTCTGTCTCTGTGTCTCTGTCTCCGTCCCTGTGTCTCTGTCTCCGTGTCTGTGTCTCTGTGTCTCCGTCTCTGTGCCTCTGTCTCTGTATCTGAGTCTCTGTCTCTGTGTCTCTGTCTCTATGTTTCTGCCTCTGTGTCTATGCCTCTGGCTCTGTGTCTCTGTCTCTGTGTCTCCCGCTCAGTGTATTTGTCTCTGAATATCTGTCTCTGTGTCCCTGCCTCTGTGTCTCTGTCTCTGTGTCTCTGTCTCTGTGTCTCTGTCTCTGTGTCTCTGTCTCTGTGTCTCTGTCTCTGTGTCCCTGTCTCTGTGTCTCTGTCTACGTGTCTCTGTCTCGATGTCTCTGTCCCTGTGTCTCCATCTCTGTCTCACTGTCTCTGTGTCTGTGTCTCTGTGTCTCTGTCTCTGTGCCTCTGTCTCCGTCTCTGCGTCTCTGGCTCTGTGTCTCTGTAGCTGTGCCTTCGTCTCTGCGTCTCTGTGTCTCTGTCTCTGCGGCTGTGCCTCTGTGTCTCTGTCTCTGTGTCTCTGTCTCTGTGTCTCTGCCTCCGTGTCTCTGTCTCTGTGTCTCTGTCTCTGTGTATCTGGCTCTGTGTCCCTGTCTCTGTGTCTCTGTCTCCGTGTCTCTGCCTCGGTGTCACTGTCTCTGTGTCACTGTCTCTGAATCTCTGTGTCTGCGTCTCTGTGTCTCTGTCTCTGTGTCTCTATCTCTGTGTCTCTGTTTCTGCGTCTCTCTCTCTGAGTCGTTGTCTCTTCGTCCCTGTCTCTGTGTCTCTGTCCCTGTGTCTCCGTCTATGTTTCTCTGTCTCTGTGTCTCTGTCCCTGTGTCTCTGTCTCTGTGTATCTGGCTCTGTGTCCCTGTCTCTGTGTCTCTGTCTCCGTGTCTCTGCCTCGGTGTCACTGTCTCTGTGTCACTGTGTCTGAATCTCTGTGTCTGCGTCTCTGTGTCTCTGTCTCTGTGTCTCTATCTCTGTGTCTCTGTTTCTGCGTCTCTCCCTCTGAGTCGTTGTCTCTTCGTCCCTGTCTCTGTGTCTCTGTCCCTGTGTCTCCGTCTATGTTTCTCTGTCTCTGTGTCTCTGTCCCTGTGTCTCTGTCTCTGTGTATCTGGTTCTGTGTCTCCGTCTCTGTGTCTCGGTCTCTATGTCTCTGTATCTGTCTCTCTGTCTCTGTGTCTCTGTGTCTCTGTCTCTGTGTCGCTGTCTCTGTGTCCCTGTCTCTGTGTCTCTGTCCCTGTGTCTCTGCCTCTGAATCTCTGTATCTGTGTTCCTGACTCTGTGTCTCTGTCCCTGTCTCCGTCTCCGTAATCTGTCTCTGTGTCTCTGCCTCTGAGTCTCTGTCTCTGTGTCTCTGTCTCTATGTCTCTCTCTGTCTCCGTTTCTCTTTCTCGGTGTCTCATTCTCTGTGTCACTGTCTCTGTGTTTCCGTCTCTGTCTCCGTATCTCTGTCTCTGTGTCCTTGTCTCTGTGTCTCTGTCTTGTGTGTCCCCGTGTCTGCTTCTCTGTCCCTGTGTCTCCGTCTCCATGTCCCGGTCTCTGTGTCTCGGTCTCTGTGTCTCTGTCTCTGTGTCTCGGTCTCTGTGTCTATGCCTCTGCCTCTGTGTCTCTGTCTCTGTGTCTCCCGCTCAGTGTATTTGTCTCTGAATATCTGTCTCTGTGTCCCTGCCTCTGTGTCTCTGTCTCTGTGTCTCTGTCTCTGTGTCTCTGTCTCTGTGTCTCTGTCTCTAAGACTCTGTCTCTGTGTCTCTGTCTCTGTGTCTCTGTCTCTGTTTCTGTGTCTCTGTTTCTGTGTGCCTGTCTCTGTGTCTCTGTCCCTGTGTCTCTGCCACTGAATCTCTGTATCTGTGTTCCTGTCTCTGTGCCTCTGTCTCTGTGTCTCGGTCTCTATATCTCTGTCTCCATGTCTCTGTCTCCGTGTTTCTGTCTCGGTGTCTCTGCCCCTATGTCTCCGTCTCTGTGTCACTGTCGCTGTCCCCGTCTCTGTGTCTCTGTCTCTGTGCCTCTGTCTCTGTGTCTCCGTCTCTGTGTCTCTGTCTCTCTCACTGTGTATCTGTCTCTGTGTCTCTGTCCCTGTGTCTCTGTCTCTGTGTATCTGGCTCTGTGTCCCTGTCTCTGTGTCTCTGTCTCCGTGTCTCTGCCTCGGTGTCACTGTCTCTGTGTCACTGTCTCTGAATCTCTGTGTCTGCGTCTCTGTCTCTGTCTCTCTGTCTCTGTCTCTGTGTCTCTGTCTCTGCGTCTCTGTCTCTGTGTCTCTGTCTCTGTGTCTCTATCTCTGTGTCTCTGTTTCTGCGTCTCTCTCTCTGAGTCGTTGTCTCTTCGTCCCTGTCTCTGTGTCTCTGTCCCTGTGCCTCTGTCTCCGTGTGTATCACCCAGTGTCTCTGTCTCCGTGTGTATCACCCAGTGTCTCTGTCTCAGTGAATCTGTCCATGTGTCTCTGCCTCTTTGTCTCTGTTTCTGTGTCCCTCTCTCTGTGTCTCTGTCCCAGAATCTCGGTCTCTGTGTCTCGGTGTCTGTGTCTCTGTGTCCGTGTCTCTGCCTCCGCGTCTCTGTCTCTTCGTCTCTGTCTCTGTGTCTCTGTTTCCGTCTCTGTGTCTCTGCCTTTGTGTCTCCGTCCCTGTGTCTCTGTCTCTGTGTATCAGTCTCTGTGTCTCTGTCTCTGTGTCTCTGTCTCTGTCTCTGTGTCTCTGTGTCTATGTCTCTGTATGTGTGTATCTCTGCCTCTGTGTCTCTGTCTCTGTGTCTCTGTCTCTGTCTCTGTCTCTGTGCCTCTGTCTCTGAGTCTTTGCCTATATGTCCCTGTCTATGTATCTCTGTCCCTATGTCTCGGTCTCTGTGGCTCTGTCTCTGTGTCTCTGTCTCTGCCTCTGTGTGTGTGTCTCTGTCTCTGAGTCTCTGTCTGTGTGTCTCGGTGTCTGTAGCTCTGTCTCCGTGTCTCTGTCTCTGTGTCTGTGTGTATGTCTCTGTGTCTGTCCCTGTGTATGTGTCACTGTCTCTGAGTCTCTGTCTCTGTGTCTCTGTCTCTGTCTCTGTCTCTGTCTCCGTATCTCTGTCTCTGTGTCCTTGTCTCTGTGTCTCTGTCTTGTGTGTCCCCGTGTCTGCTTCTCTGTCCCTGTGTCTCCGTCTCCATGTCCCGGTCTCTGTGTCTCGGTCTCTGTGTCTCTGTCTCTGTGTCTCGGTCTCTGTGTCTATGCCTCTGCCTCTGTGTCTCTGTCTCTGTGTCTCCCGCTCAGTGTATTTGTCTCTGAATATCTGTCTCTGTGTCCCTGCCTCTGTGTCTCTGTCTCTGTGTCTCTGTCTCTGTGTCTCTGTCTCTGTGTCTCTGTCTCTAAGACTCTGTCTCTGTGTCTCTGTCTCTGTTTCTGTGTCTCTGTTTCTGTGTCCCTGTCTCTGTGTCTCTGTCCCTGTGTCTCTGCCACTGAATCTCTGTATCTGTGTTCCTGTCTCTGTGCCTCTGTCTCTGTGTCTCGGTCTCTATATCTCTGTCTCCATGTCTCTGTCTCCGTGTTTCTGTCTCGGTGTCTCTGCCCCTATGTCTCCGTCTCTGTGTCACTGTCGCTGTCCCCGTCTCTGTGTCTCTGTCTCTGTGCCTCTGTCTCTGTGTCTCCGTCTCTGTGTCTCTGTCTCTCTCACTGTGTATCTGTCTCTGTGTCTCTGTCCCTGTGTCTCTGTCTCTGTGTATCTGGCTCTGTGTCCCTGTCTCTGTGTCTCTGTCTCCGTGTCTCTGCCTCGGTGTCACTGTCTCTGTGTCACTGTCTCTGAATCTCTGTGTCTGCGTCTCTGTCTCTGTCTCTCTGTCTCTGTCTCTGTGTCTCTGTCTCTGCGTCTCTGTCTCTGTGTCTCTGTCTCTGTGTCTCTATCTCTGTGTCTCTGTTTCTGCGTCTCTCTCTCTGAGTCGTTGTCTCTTCGTCCCTGTCTCTGTGTCTCTGTCCCTGTGCCTCTGTCTCCGTGTGTATCACCCAGTGTCTCTGTCTCCGTGTGTATCACCCAGTGTCTCTGTCTCAGTGAATCTGTCCATGTGTCTCTGCCTCTTTGTCTCTGTTTCTGTGTCCCTCTCTCTGTGTCTCTGTCCCAGAATCTCGGTCTCTGTGTCTCGGTGTCTGTGTCTCTGTGTCCGTGTCTCTGCCTCCGCGTCTCTGTCTCTTCGTCTCTGTCTCTGTGTCTCTGTTTCCGTCTCTGTGTCTCTGCCTTTGTGTCTCCGTCCCTGTGTCTCTGTCTCTGTGTATCAGTCTCTGTGTCTCTGTCTCTGTGTCTCTGTCTCTGTCTCTGTGTCTCTGTGTCTATGTCTCTGTATGTGTGTATCTCTGCCTCTGTGTCTCTGTCTCTGTGTCTCTGTCTCTGTCTCTGTCTCTGTGCCTCTGTCTCTGAGTCTTTGCCTATATGTCCCTGTCTATGTATCTCTGTCCCTATGTCTCGGTCTCTGTGGCTCTGTCTCTGTGTCTCTGTCTCTGCCTCTGTGTGTGTGTCTCTGTCTCTGAGTCTCTGTCTGTGTGTCTCGGTGTCTGTAGCTCTGTCTCCGTGTCTCTGTCTCTGTGTCTGTGTGTATGTCTCTGTGTCTGTCCCTGTGTATGTGTCACTGTCTCTGAGTCTCTGTCTCTGTGTCTCTGTCTCTGTCTCTGTCTCTGTCTCTGTCTCTGTCTCTGTTTCTCTTCCTCTGTGCCTCTGTCTCTGTGTCTCTGTCCCTGTGTCTCCGTCTCTGTGTCTCTCTCTCTCTGTGTCACTGTCGACGTTATCTGTCTCTGTGTCTCTGTCCATGTGTGTCCGTCTCTGTGTCTCTGTCTCTCTCTCTCTCTGTGTCCCTGTCTCCGTGTCTCTGCCTCCGTGTCTCTGTCTCTGTGTCTCTGTCTCCGTCCCTGTGTCTCTGTCTCCGTGTCTGTGTCTCTGTGTCTCCGTGTCTGTGCCTCTGTCTCTGTATCTGAGTCTCTGTCTCTGTGTCTCTGTCTCTATGTTTCTGCCTCTGTGTCTATGCCTCTGCCTCTGTGTCTCTGTCTCTGTGTCTCCCGCTCAGTGTATTTGTCTCTGAATATCTGTCTCTGTGTCCCTGCCTCTGTGTCTCTGTCTCTGTGTCTCTGTCTCTGTGTCTCTGTCCCTGTGTCTCTGTCTCTGTGTCTATGTCTCTGTATCTCTGTATCCCTGTCTCTGTGTCTCTGTCTCTGTCTCTGTCTCTGTCTCTGTTTCTGTTTCTCTTTCTCTGTGTCTCTGTCTCTGCGTCTCTTGCCTCCGTGTCTCTGTCTCTTTGCCTCTGTCTCCTTCCCTGTGTCTCTGTCTCTGTGTCTCCGTCTCTGTGTCTCTGCCTCTGTGTCTCCGACTCTCTGTCTCTGTCTCTGTGTCTCTGTCTCTGTGTCTCTGTCTCTGTGTCTCTGTCTCTGTGTCTCTGTCTCTGTGTCTCTGTCTCTAAGACTCTGTCTCTGTGTCTCTGTCTCTGTGTCTCTGTCTCCGTGTCTCTGTCTCCATGTCCCTGTCTCTGTGTCTCTGTCTCTGTGTCTCTGTCCCTGTCTCTCCGTCTCTGTGTTTCTGTCTCTGTGTCTCTGTCTCTGTGTCTCTGTCTCTGTGTCTCTGTCTCTGTGTCTCTGTCCCTGTGTCTCCGTCCCTGTGTCTCTCTCTCTGTGTCTCTGTCTCTGAGTCTCTGTCTCTGTGCCTCCGTCTCTGTATCTCCGTCTCTGTGTCTCCGTTTCTGTGTCTGTGTCCCTCTCTCTCTGTGTCCCTGTCTCTGTGCCTCTGTCTCTGTGTCCCCGTCTCTGCGTCTCTGTCTCCGTGTCTCAGTCTCTGTGTCTATTGCTCTGTGTCTCTACCTCCGTGTCTCTGTCGCTGTGTCTCTCTCTCTATGTCTCTGCCTCTGAATCTCTGTCTCTGTGTCTCTGTCACAGAGTCTCCGTCTCTGTGGCTGTGTCTCCGTGTCTCTGCCTCCGCATATCTGTCTCTTTGTCTCTGTCTCTGTCCCTGTGTCGCTGTCTCTGTGTCTCCGTCTCTGTGTCTCTGTCTCTGTGTCCCTGTCTCCGTGTCTCTGTCTCTGTGTCTCTGTCCCTGTGTCTCTGTCTCTGTGTCTCTGTCTCTGTGTCTCTGTCTCTGTGTCTCTGTCTCTGTCCGTGTGTCTCTGTACCTGTGTCTCCGTTTCTGTGTGTCGGTCTCTATGTCTCTGTCTCTGCGTTTCTGTCTCTGTGTCTCTGTCCCTGTGTCTCCGTCCCTGTGCCACTGTCTCTGTGTCTCTGTCTCTGTGTCACTGTCTCTGTCTCTGTCTCTGTGTCTCTGTTTCCGTCTCTGTGTCTTTGTCTCTGTGTCTCTGTCCCAGTGTATCGATCTCTGTGTCTCGGTGGCTGTGTCTCTGTCTCCGTGTCTCTGCCTCCGCGACGCTGTCTCTTTGTCTCTGTCTCCGTCTCTGTGTCTCTGTCTCTGTTGCTCTGTCTCTGTGTCTCTGTCTCTGTGTCTCTGTCTCTGTGTCTCTGTCTCTGTGTATCTGTCTCTGTGTCTCTGTCTCTGTGTCTCCGTGCCTGTGTCTCTGTCTCTGTCGCTGTGTCTCCGTTTCTGTCTCTGTGTCTCTGTCTCTGTGTCTCTGCCTCTGTGTCTCTGTCTCTGTGTCCCTGTCTCTGTGTCCCTGTATCTGTGGCTCTGTCTATATGTCTCTGTCTCTGTCTCTGTCGCTGTCTCTGAGTCGTTGCCTCTATGTCCCTGTCTCTGTGTCTGTCCCCGTGTCTCCGTTTCTATGTTTCTGTTTCTGTGTCTCTGTCTCTGTGTCCCTGTCTCTGTGTCTCTGTCCCTGTGTCTCTGCCTCTGAATCTCTGTATCTGTGTTCCTGTCTCTGTGTCTGTCCCTGTGTCTCCGTTTCTATGTTTCTGTTTCTGTGTCTCTGTCTCTGTGTCCCTGTCTCTGTGTCTCTGTCCCTGTGTCTCTGCCTCTGAATCTCTGTATCTGTGTTCCTGTCTCTGTGTCTCTGTCCCTGTGTCTTCGTCTCTGTGTCTCTGTTTCCGTGTCTCTGCCGCCGTGTCTCTGTCTCTATGTCTCTGTCTCTGTGTCTCTGTCTCTGTGTCTCTCTCTCTTTGTCTCTGTCTCTGTGTCTCTGTCTCTGTGTCTCTGTCTCTGTGTCTCTGTCTCTGTTTCTCTGTCTCTGTGTCTCTGTCTCTGTGTCCCTGTCTCTGTGTCTCTGTCTCCGTGTCTCTGTCTCTTTGTCTCCGTCTCCGTCCCTGTCTCTGTGTTTCTGTCTCTGTGTTCCTGTCTCTGTGTCTCCGTCCCTGTGTCTCTGTCTCCGTGTCTGTGTCTCTGTGTCTCCGTGTCTGTGCCTCTGTCTCTGTATCTGAGTCTCTGTCTCTGTGTCTCTGTCTCTATGTTTCTGCCTCTGTGTCTATGCCTCTGCCTCTGTGTCTCTGTCTCTGTGTCTCCCGCTCAGTGTATTTGTCTCTGAATATCTGTCTCTGTGTCCCTGCCTCTGTGTCTCTGTCTCTGTGTCTCTGTCTCTGTGTCTCTGTCCCTGTGTCTCTGTCTCTGTGTCTATGTCTCTGTATCTCTGTATCCCTGTCTCTGTGTCTCTGTCTCTGTCTCTGTCTCTGTCTCTGTTTCTGTTTCTCTTTCTCTGTGTCTCTGTCTCTGCGTCTCTTGCCTCCGTGTCTCTGTCTCTTTGCCTCTGTCTCCTTCCCTGTGTCTCTGTCTCTGTGTCTCCGTCTCTGTGTCTCTGCCTCTGTGTCTCCGACTCTCTGTCTCTGTCTCTGTGTCTCTGTCTCTGTGTCTCTGTCTCTGCGTCTCTGTCTCTGTGTCTCTGTCTCTGTGTCTCTGTCTCTAAGACTCTGTCTCTGTGTCTCTGTCTCTGTGTCTCTGTCTCCGTGTCTCTGTCTCCATGTCCCTGTCTCTGTGTCTCTGTCTCTGTGTCTCTGTCCCTGTCTCTCCGTCTCTGTGTTTCTGTCTCTGTGTCTCTGTCTCTGTGTCTCTGTCTCTGTGTCTCTGTCTCTGTGTCTCTGTCCCTGTGTCTCCGTCCCTGTGTCTCTCTCTCTGTGTCTCTGTCTCTGAGTCTCTGTCTCTGTGCCTCCGTCTCTGTATCTCCGTCTCTGTGTCTCCGTTTCTGTGTCTGTGTCCCTCTCTCTCTGTGTCCCTGTCTCTGTGCCTCTGTCTCTGTGTCCCCGTCTCTGCGTCTCTGTCTCCGTGTCTCAGTCTCTGTGTCTATTGCTCTGTGTCTCTACCTCCGTGTCTCTGTCGCTGTGTCTCTCTCTCTATGTCTCTGCCTCTGAATCTCTGTCTCTGTGTCTCTGTCACAGAGTCTCCGTCTCTGTGGCTGTGTCTCCGTGTCTCTGCCTCCGCATATCTGTCTCTTTGTCTCTGTCTCTGTCCCTGTGTCGCTGTCTCTGTGTCTCCGTCTCTGTGTCTCTGTCTCTGTGTCCCTGTCTCCGTGTCTCTGTCTCTGTGTCTCTGTCCCTGTGTCTCTGTCTCTGTGTCTCTGTCTCTGTGTCTCTGTCTCTGTGTCTCTGTCTCTGTCCGTGTGTCTCTGTACCTGTGTCTCCGTTTCTGTGTGTCGGTCTCTATGTCTCTGTCTCTGCGTTTCTGTCTCTGTGTCTCTGTCCCTGTGTCTCCGTCCCTGTGCCACTGTCTCTGTGTCTCTGTCTCTGTGTCACTGTCTCTGTCTCTGTCTCTGTGTCTCTGTTTCCGTCTCTGTGTCTTTGTCTCTGTGTCTCTGTCCCAGTGTATCGATCTCTGTGTCTCGGTGGCTGTGTCTCTGTCTCCGTGTCTCTGCCTCCGCGACGCTGTCTCTTTGTCTCTGTCTCCGTCTCTGTGTCTCTGTCTCTGTTGCTCTGTCTCTGTGTCTCTGTCTCTGTGTCTCTGTCTCTGTGTCTCTGTCTCTGTGTATCTGTCTCTGTGTCTCTGTCTCTGTGTCTCCGTGCCTGTGTCTCTGTCTCTGTCGCTGTGTCTCCGTTTCTGTCTCTGTGTCTCTGTCTCTGTGTCTCTGCCTCTGTGTCTCTGTCTCTGTGTCCCTGTCTCTGTGTCCCTGTATCTGTGGCTCTGTCTATATGTCTCTGTCTCTGTCTCTGTCGCTGTCTCTGAGTCGTTGCCTCTATGTCCCTGTCTCTGTGTCTGTCCCCGTGTCTCCGTTTCTATGTTTCTGTTTCTGTGTCTCTGTCTCTGTGTCCCTGTCTCTGTGTCTCTGTCCCTGTGTCTCTGCCTCTGAATCTCTGTATCTGTGTTCCTGTCTCTGTGTCTGTCCCTGTGTCTCCGTTTCTATGTTTCTGTTTCTGTGTCTCTGTCTCTGTGTCCCTGTCTCTGTGTCTCTGTCCCTGTGTCTCTGCCTCTGAATCTCTGTATCTGTGTTCCTGTCTCTGTGTCTCTGTCCCTGTGTCTTCGTCTCTGTGTCTCTGTTTCCGTGTCTCTGCCGCCGTGTCTCTGTCTCTATGTCTCTGTCTCTGTGTCTCTGTCTCTGTGTCTCTCTCTCTTTGTCTCTGTCTCTGTGTCTCTGTCTCTGTGTCTCTGTCTCTGTGTCTCTGTCTCTGTTTCTCTGTCTCTGTGTCTCTGTCTCTGTGTCCCTGTCTCTGTGTCTCTGTCTCCGTGTCTCTGTCTCTTTGTCTCCGTCTCCGTCCCTGTCTCTGTGTTTCTGTCTCTGTGTTCCTGTCTCTGTGTCTCTGTCTCCGTGTCTCTGTCTCTGTGTCTACTCCTCTGTGTCTCTACCTCCGTGTCTCTGTCTCTGTGTCTCTCTCTCTATGTCTCTGCCTCTGAATCTCTGTCTCTGTGTCTCTGTCCCAGAGTCTCCGTCTCTGTGGCTCTCTCCCTCTGTGTCTCTGTCGATGTTATCTGTCTCTGTGTCTCTGTCCATTTGTGTCCGGCTCTGTGTCTCTGTCTCTCCCTCTCTCTCTCTGTGTCCCTGTCTCTGTGTCTCTGCCTCCGTGTCTCTGTGTCTGTGTCTCTGTCTATGTGTCTCTGTCTGTATGTCTCTGTCTCTGGCTCTGTTTCTCTTTCTCTGTGCCTCTGTATCTGTGTCTCTGCCTCTGTGTCTCTGTATCTCTGTGACTGTGTCTCTGTCTCTGTGTCTCCGTCTCTGTGTTTCTGTCTCTGTGTCTCTGTCTCTGTGCCTCTGTCTCCGTGTGTATCACCCAGTGTTTCTGTCTCCGTGTGTATCACCCAGTGTCTCTGTCTCAGTGAATCTGTCCATGTGTCTCTGCCTCTTTGTCTCTGTTTCTGTGTCCATGTCTCTGTGTCTCTGTCCCAGAATCTCGGTCTCTGTGTCTCGGTGTCTGTGGCTCTGTGTCCGTGTCTCTGCCTCCGTGTCTCTGTCTCTTCGTCTCTGTCTCTGTGTCTCTGTCTCCGTCTCTGTGTCTCTGCCTTTGTGTCTCCGTCCCTGTGCCACTGTCTCTGAGTCTCTGTCTCTGTGTCTCTGTCTCTGTGTCCCTGTCTCTGTTTCTCTTTCTCCGTCTCTGTGTCTCCGTCTCTGTGGCTCTGTCTCCGGGTCTCTGCCTCCGTGTCTCTGTCTCTTAGTCTCTGTCTCCGTCCCTGTGTCTCTGTCTCTGTGTCTCCGTCTCTGTCTCTCTGTCTCTGTGTCTCTGTCTCTGTGTCCCTGTCTCTGTTTCTCTTTCTCCGTCTCTGTGTCTCTGCCTGCGTGTCTCTGCCTCTGTGCCTCTGCCTCTGAATCTCTGTCTCTGTGTCTCTGCCTCTGAATCTCTGTCTCTGTGTCTCTGTCCCAGAGAATCGGTCTCTATGTCTCGGTGGCTGTGTCTCTGTCTCCGTGTCTCTGCCTCCGCGTCTCTGTCTCTTTGTTTCTGTCTCCGTCTCTGTGTCCCTGTCTATGTGTCCCTGTCTCTGTGTCTCTGTCTCTGTGTCTCCGTGCCTGGTTTTCTGTCTCTGTCTCTGTGTCTCTGTCTCCGTGTCTCTGTCTCTGTGTCTGTGTCTGAGTCTATGTCTCTGTGTCTCTGTTTCCGTCTCGGTGCCTTTGTCTCTGTGTCCCTGTCTCTTTGCCTCTGTCTCTGTGTCTCCGTCTGTATGTCTCTGTCTCTGTGAAACTGTCTCTGTGTTTCTGTCTCTGTGTCTCTATTCCTGTGTCTCTGTCTCTGTGTGTCTGTCTCTCTGTCCCTGTCTCTGTGTCTCTGCGTCCGTGTCTACGTCTCTGTGTCACTCCCCCTGTGTCACGGTCTCTGTGTCTCGGTCTCTGTGTCTCTGTCTCCGTGTCTTGGCCACTGTCCGTGTGTATCTGTACCTGTGTTTCCGTCTCTGTGTCTCGATCTCTATGTCTCTGTCTCTCTGTCTCTGTCTCTGTGTCTCTGTCTCTGTGTCTCTGTCTCTATGTCTCTGTCTCTGTGTCTCTGTCTCTGTGTCTCTGCCTCTTTGTCTCTGTCTCTGTGTCCCTGTCTCTGTGTCCCTGTATCTGTGTCTCTGTCTCGGTGTCTCTGTCCCTGTGGCTCCTTCTCTGTGTTACTATCTCTGTGTCCCTGTCGCTGTGTCTCCGTCTCTGTGTCTCTGTGTCTGTGTCCCCCTCTCTCTGTGTCCCTGTCTCCGTGTCTCTGTCTCTGTGTCTCTGTCTCCGTGTTTCTGTCTCGGTGTCTCTGTCCCTGTGTCTCCGTCTCTGTGTCACTGTCTCTGTGTCTCTGTCTCTGCGTCCCTGTATCTGTGTCTCTGTGTCTCTGTCTCTGTGTCTCTGTCTCTGTGTCTCTGTCTCTGAGTCTCTGTCTCTGTGTCCCTGTCTCTGTGTTTCTGTCTCTGTATCCCTGTCTCTGCGTCTCTGTCTCCGTGTCTCTGTCTCTGCGTCTATTCCTCTGTGTCTCTACCGCCGTGTCTCTGTCTCTGTGTCCCTCCCTGTATGTCTCTGCCTCTGAATCTATGTCTCTGTGTCTCTGTCCCAGAGTCTCCGTCTCTGTGTCTCTCTCTCCGTGTCTTTGCCACTGTCCGTGTGTCTCTGTACCTGTGTTTCAGTCTCTGTGTCTCTGTCCCTATGTCTCTGTCTCTGTGTCACTGTCGCTGTCTCCGCCTCTGTGTCTCTGTCTCTGTGTATCTGTCTCTGTGTCTCCGTCTCTGTGTCTCTGTCTCTCGCACTGTGTATCTGTCTCTGTGTCTCTGTCCCTGTGTCTCTGTCTCTGTGTCCCTGTCTCTGTATCTCTGTCTCCGTGTCTCTGCCTCGGTGTATCTGTCTCTGTGTTTCTGTCTCTGTGTCTCTGTCTCTGTGTCTCTGTCTATGTGTCCCTGTCGCTGTGTCTCTGTCCCTGCGTCTCTGTCTCTGCGTCTCCGTCTCTGTGGCTCTGTCTCCGTGTTTCTGTCTCTGCCTCTGTGTGCGTATCGCTGTGTCTGTCCCTGTGTGTGTGTCTCCTTCTCTGTGTCACTGTCTCTCTGTCTCTGTCTCTGTGTCTCTGTCTCCGTCTCTGTTTCTCTGTCTATGTGTCTCTGTCGCTGTGTCTCCGTCTCTGTGTTTCTGTCTCTGTGTCTCTGTATCTGTGTCTCTGTCTCTGTGTCTCTGCCTCTGCGTCTCTGTCTCTGTGTCTCTGTCTCTGTGTCCCTGCATCTGTGTCTCTGTCTCGGTGTCTCTGTCCCTGTGGCTCCTTCTCTGTGTTACTATCTCTGTGTCCCTGTCGCTGTGTCTCTGTCTCTGTGTCTTTGTCTCTGCGTCTCTGTCTCTGCGTCTCTGTCTCTGCGTCTCTGTCTCTGCGTCTCTGTCTCTGCGTCTCTGTCTCTGCCTCTCTGTCTCTGCGTCTCTGTCTCCGTGTCTCTGTCTCTGTGTCTCTGTCTCTGTCTCTGTCTCTGTCTCTGTCTCTCTCTCTGTCTCTGTCTCTGTCTCTGTCTCTGTCTCTGTCTCTGTCTCTGTCTCTGTCTCTGTCTCTGTCTCTGTCTCTGTCTCTGTCTCTGTCTCTGTCTCTGTCTCTGTCTCTGTCTCTGTCTCTGTCTCTGTCTCTGTGTCTCTGTGTCTCCGTCTCTGTGCCTCTGTCTCTGTCTCTGAGTCTCTGTCTTTGTGTCTCTGTCCCTATGTCTCTGCCTCTGTGTCTATGCCTCTGTCTCTGTGTCTCTTTCTCTGTGTCTCTCGCTCTGTGTATTTGTCTCTGAATATCTGTCCCTGTGTCCCTGCCTCTGAGTCTCTGTCTCTGTGTCTCTGTCTCTGTGTCTCTGTCTCTAAGACTCTGTCTCTGTGTCTCTGTCTCTGTGTCTCTGTCTCTGTGTCTCTGTCTCTGTGTCTCTGTCTCTGTGTCTCTGTTTCTGTGTTTCTGTCTCTGTGTCCCTGTCTCTGTGTCTCTGTCCCTGTGTCTCTGCCTCTGAATCTCTGTATCTGTGTTCCTGTCTCTGTGTCTCTGTCTCTGTGTCTTGGTCTCTATATCTCTGTCTCTGTGTCTCTGTCTCCGTGTTTCTGTCTCGGTGTCTCTGTCCCTATGTCTCCGTCTCTTTGTCACTGTCGCTGTCTCCGTCTCTGTGTCTCTGTCTCTGTGTATCTGTCTCTATGACTCCGTCTCTGTGTCTCTGTTTCTCTCTCTGTGTATCTGTCTCTGTGTCTCTGTCCCTGTGTCTCTGTCTCTGTGTATCTGGCTCTGTGTCCCTGTCTCTGTGTCTCTGTCTCCGTGTCTCTGCCTCGGTGTATCTGTCTCTGTGTCTCTGTCTCTGTGTCTCTGTCTCTGTGTCTCTGTCTCTGTGTGTCTGTCTCTGTGTCTCTGTCTCCATGTCCCTGTCTCTGTGTCTCTGTATCTGTGTCTCTGCCTCTGTGTCTCTGTATCTCTGTCACTGTGTCTCTGTCTCTGTGTCGCCGTATCTGTGTTTCTGTCTCTGTGTCTCTGTCTCTGTGCCTCTGTCTCCGTGTGTATCACCCAGTGTCTCTGTCTCCGTGTGTATCACCCAGTGTCTCTGTCTCTGTGAATCTGTCTATGTGTCTCTGCCACTTTGTCTCTGTTTCTGTGACCCTGTCTCTGTGTCTCTGTCCCAGATTCTCGGTCTCTGTGTCTCGGTGTCTGTGGCTCTGTCTCCGTGTCTCTGCCTCCGTGTCTCTGTCTCTTTGTCTCTGTCCCTGTGTCTCTTTCTCTGTGTCTCTGTCTACATGTCTCTGTCTCTGAGTCGTTGTCTCTATGTCCCTGTCTCTGTGTCTGTCCCAGTGTCTCTGTCCCTGTGTCACTGTCTCTGTGTCTCTGTCTCTGTGTCTCTGTCTCTGTGTCTCTGTCTCTTTGTCTCTCTCTCTTTGTCTCTGTCTCTGTGTCTCTGTCTCTGTGTCTCTGTCTCTGTGTCTCTGTCTCTGTGTCCCTGTCTCTGTGTCTCTGTCTCCGTGTCTCTGTCTCTTTGTCTCTGTCTCCGTCCCTGTGTCTCTGTGTCTGTGTCTCCGTCCCTATGTCTCTGTCTCTGTGTCTCTGTCTCTGTGTCACTGTCTCTGTGTCTCTGTCTCTATGTCTCTGTATGTCTGTATCTCTGCCTCTGTGTCTCTGTCTCTGTGTCTCTGTCTCTGTGCCTCTGTCTCCGTCTCTGTGTCTCTGTCTCTGTGTCTCTGCCTCCGTGTCTCTGTCTCTGTGTCTCTGTCTCTGTGTTTCTGTATTTATGTCTCTGTCTCTGAAAATCTGTCTCTGTGTCACTGTCTCGGAATCTCTGCCCCTGTGTCTCTGTCTCTGTGTCTCGCTCTCTGTGTTTGCGTCTCTGTGTCCCTGTCTCTGTGTTTCTGTCTCTGTGTTCCTGTCCCTGTGTCTCTGTCTCCGTGTCTCTGTCTCTGTGTCTACTCCTCTGTGTCTCTACCTCCGTGTCTCTGTCTCTGTGTCTCTCTCTCTATGTCTCTGCCTCTGAATCTCTGTCTCTGTGTCTCTGTCCCAGCGTCTCCGTCTCTGTGGCTCTGTCTCCGTGTCTCTGCCTCCGTGTCTCTGTCTCTGTGTCTCCGTCTCTGTGTCTCTGTCTCTGTGTCTCTGTCTCTGTCTCTGTCTCTGTGTCTCTGTCTCTATGTCTCTGTATGCCTGTATCTCTGCCTCTGTGTCTCTGTCTCTGTGTCTTTGTCTCTGTCTCTGTCTCTGTGTCTCTGTCTCTGAGTCTTTGCCTCTATATCCCTGCCTCTGTATCTCTGTCCCTATGTCTCCGTCTCTGTGGCTCTGTCGCTGTGTCTCTGTCTCTGCCTCTGTGTGTGTGTCTCTGTGTCTGTCCCTGTGTGTGTGTCTCTGTCTCTGAGTCTCTGTCTCTGTGTCTCTGTCTCTGTCTCTGTCTCTGTCTCTGTCTCTATTTCTGTTTCTCTTTCTCTGTGTCTCTGTCTCTATGTCTCTGTCCCTGTGTCTCCGTCTCTGCGTCTCTCTCTCTCTGTGTCTCTGTCGACGTTATCTGTCTCTGTGTCTCGGTCTCTGTGTCCCTGTCTCTGTGTCTCTGTCTCCGTGTCTCTGTCTCTTTGTCTCCGTCTCCGTCCCTGTCTCTGTGTTTCTGTCTCTGTGTTCCTGTCTCTGTGTCTCTGTCTCCGTGTCTCTGTCTCTGTGTCTACTCCTCTGTGTCTCTACCTCCGTGTCTCTGTCTCTGTGTCTCTCTCTCTATGTCTCTGCCTCTGAATCTCTGTCTCTGTGTCTCTGTCCCAGAGTCTCCGTCTCTGTGGCTCTCTCCCTCTGTGTCTCTGTCGATGTTATCTGTCTCTGTGTCTCTGTCCATTTGTGTCCGGCTCTGTGTCTCTGTCTCTCCCTCTCTCTCTCTGTGTCCCTGTCTCTGTGTCTCTGCCTCCGTGTCTCTGTGTCTGTGTCTCTGTCTATGTGTCTCTGTCTGTATGTCTCTGTCTCTGGCTCTGTTTCTCTTTCTCTGTGCCTCTGTATCTGTGTCTCTGCCTCTGTGTCTCTGTATCTCTGTGACTGTGTCTCTGTCTCTGTGTCTCCGTCTCTGTGTTTCTGTCTCTGTGTCTCTGTCTCTGTGCCTCTGTCTCCGTGTGTATCACCCAGTGTTTCTGTCTCCGTGTGTATCACCCAGTGTCTCTGTCTCAGTGAATCTGTCCATGTGTCTCTGCCTCTTTGTCTCTGTTTCTGTGTCCATGTCTCTGTGTCTCTGTCCCAGAATCTCGGTCTCTGTGTCTCGGTGTCTGTGGCTCTGTGTCCGTGTCTCTGCCTCCGTGTCTCTGTCTCTTCGTCTCTGTCTCTGTGTCTCTGTCTCCGTCTCTGTGTCTCTGCCTTTGTGTCTCCGTCCCTGTGCCACTGTCTCTGAGTCTCTGTCTCTGTGTCTCTGTCTCTGTGTCCCTGTCTCTGTTTCTCTTTCTCCGTCTCTGTGTCTCCGTCTCTGTGGCTCTGTCTCCGGGTCTCTGCCTCCGTGTCTCTGTCTCTTAGTCTCTGTCTCCGTCCCTGTGTCTCTGTCTCTGTGTCTCCGTCTCTGTCTCTCTGTCTCTGTGTCTCTGTCTCTGTGTCCCTGTCTCTGTTTCTCTTTCTCCGTCTCTGTGTCTCTGCCTGCGTGTCTCTGCCTCTGTGCCTCTGCCTCTGAATCTCTGTCTCTGTGTCTCTGCCTCTGAATCTCTGTCTCTGTGTCTCTGTCCCAGAGAATCGGTCTCTATGTCTCGGTGGCTGTGTCTCTGTCTCCGTGTCTCTGCCTCCGCGTCTCTGTCTCTTTGTTTCTGTCTCCGTCTCTGTGTCCCTGTCTATGTGTCCCTGTCTCTGTGTCTCTGTCTCTGTGTCTCCGTGCCTGGTTTTCTGTCTCTGTCTCTGTGTCTCTGTCTCCGTGTCTCTGTCTCTGTGTCTGTGTCTGAGTCTATGTCTCTGTGTCTCTGTTTCCGTCTCGGTGCCTTTGTCTCTGTGTCCCTGTCTCTTTGCCTCTGTCTCTGTGTCTCCGTCTGTATGTCTCTGTCTCTGTGAAACTGTCTCTGTGTTTCTGTCTCTGTGTCTCTATTCCTGTGTCTCTGTCTCTGTGTGTCTGTCTCTCTGTCCCTGTCTCTGTGTCTCTGCGTCCGTGTCTACGTCTCTGTGTCACTCCCCCTGTGTCACGGTCTCTGTGTCTCGGTCTCTGTGTCTCTGTCTCCGTGTCTTGGCCACTGTCCGTGTGTATCTGTACCTGTGTTTCCGTCTCTGTGTCTCGATCTCTATGTCTCTGTCTCTCTGTCTCTGTCTCTGTGTCTCTGTCTCTGTGTCTCTGTCTCTATGTCTCTGTCTCTGTGTCTCTGTCTCTGTGTCTCTGCCTCTTTGTCTCTGTCTCTGTGTCCCTGTCTCTGTGTCCCTGTATCTGTGTCTCTGTCTCGGTGTCTCTGTCCCTGTGGCTCCTTCTCTGTGTTACTATCTCTGTGTCCCTGTCGCTGTGTCTCCGTCTCTGTGTCTCTGTGTCTGTGTCCCCCTCTCTCTGTGTCCCTGTCTCCGTGTCTCTGTCTCTGTGTCTCTGTCTCCGTGTTTCTGTCTCGGTGTCTCTGTCCCTGTGTCTCCGTCTCTGTGTCACTGTCTCTGTGTCTCTGTCTCTGCGTCCCTGTATCTGTGTCTCTGTGTCTCTGTCTCTGTGTCTCTGTCTCTGTGTCTCTGTCTCTGAGTCTCTGTCTCTGTGTCCCTGTCTCTGTGTTTCTGTCTCTGTATCCCTGTCTCTGCGTCTCTGTCTCCGTGTCTCTGTCTCTGCGTCTATTCCTCTGTGTCTCTACCGCCGTGTCTCTGTCTCTGTGTCCCTCCCTGTATGTCTCTGCCTCTGAATCTATGTCTCTGTGTCTCTGTCCCAGAGTCTCCGTCTCTGTGTCTCTCTCTCCGTGTCTTTGCCACTGTCCGTGTGTCTCTGTACCTGTGTTTCAGTCTCTGTGTCTCTGTCCCTATGTCTCTGTCTCTGTGTCACTGTCGCTGTCTCCGCCTCTGTGTCTCTGTCTCTGTGTATCTGTCTCTGTGTCTCCGTCTCTGTGTCTCTGTCTCTCGCACTGTGTATCTGTCTCTGTGTCTCTGTCCCTGTGTCTCTGTCTCTGTGTCCCTGTCTCTGTATCTCTGTCTCCGTGTCTCTGCCTCGGTGTATCTGTCTCTGTGTTTCTGTCTCTGTGTCTCTGTCTCTGTGTCTCTGTCTATGTGTCCCTGTCGCTGTGTCTCTGTCCCTGCGTCTCTGTCTCTGCGTCTCCGTCTCTGTGGCTCTGTCTCCGTGTTTCTGTCTCTGCCTCTGTGTGCGTATCGCTGTGTCTGTCCCTGTGTGTGTGTCTCCTTCTCTGTGTCACTGTCTCTCTGTCTCTGTCTCTGTGTCTCTGTCTCCGTCTCTGTTTCTCTGTCTATGTGTCTCTGTCGCTGTGTCTCCGTCTCTGTGTTTCTGTCTCTGTGTCTCTGTATCTGTGTCTCTGTCTCTGTGTCTCTGCCTCTGCGTCTCTGTCTCTGTGTCTCTGTCTCTGTGTCCCTGCATCTGTGTCTCTGTCTCGGTGTCTCTGTCCCTGTGGCTCCTTCTCTGTGTTACTATCTCTGTGTCCCTGTCGCTGTGTCTCTGTCTCTGTGTCTTTGTCTCTGCGTCTCTGTCTCTGCGTCTCTGTCTCTGCGTCTCTGTCTCTGCGTCTCTGTCTCTGCGTCTCTGTCTCTGCCTCTCTGTCTCTGCGTCTCTGTCTCCGTGTCTCTGTCTCTGTGTCTCTGTCTCTGTCTCTGTCTCTGTCTCTGTCTCTCTCTCTGTCTCTGTCTCTGTCTCTGTCTCTGTCTCTGTCTCTGTCTCTGTCTCTGTCTCTGTCTCTGTCTCTGTCTCTGTCTCTGTCTCTGTCTCTGTCTCTGTCTCTGTCTCTGTCTCTGTCTCTGTGTCTCTGTGTCTCCGTCTCTGTGCCTCTGTCTCTGTCTCTGAGTCTCTGTCTTTGTGTCTCTGTCCCTATGTCTCTGCCTCTGTGTCTATGCCTCTGTCTCTGTGTCTCTTTCTCTGTGTCTCTCGCTCTGTGTATTTGTCTCTGAATATCTGTCCCTGTGTCCCTGCCTCTGAGTCTCTGTCTCTGTGTCTCTGTCTCTGTGTCTCTGTCTCTAAGACTCTGTCTCTGTGTCTCTGTCTCTGTGTCTCTGTCTCTGTGTCTCTGTCTCTGTGTCTCTGTCTCTGTGTCTCTGTTTCTGTGTTTCTGTCTCTGTGTCCCTGTCTCTGTGTCTCTGTCCCTGTGTCTCTGCCTCTGAATCTCTGTATCTGTGTTCCTGTCTCTGTGTCTCTGTCTCTGTGTCTTGGTCTCTATATCTCTGTCTCTGTGTCTCTGTCTCCGTGTTTCTGTCTCGGTGTCTCTGTCCCTATGTCTCCGTCTCTTTGTCACTGTCGCTGTCTCCGTCTCTGTGTCTCTGTCTCTGTGTATCTGTCTCTATGACTCCGTCTCTGTGTCTCTGTTTCTCTCTCTGTGTATCTGTCTCTGTGTCTCTGTCCCTGTGTCTCTGTCTCTGTGTATCTGGCTCTGTGTCCCTGTCTCTGTGTCTCTGTCTCCGTGTCTCTGCCTCGGTGTATCTGTCTCTGTGTCTCTGTCTCTGTGTCTCTGTCTCTGTGTCTCTGTCTCTGTGTGTCTGTCTCTGTGTCTCTGTCTCCATGTCCCTGTCTCTGTGTCTCTGTATCTGTGTCTCTGCCTCTGTGTCTCTGTATCTCTGTCACTGTGTCTCTGTCTCTGTGTCGCCGTATCTGTGTTTCTGTCTCTGTGTCTCTGTCTCTGTGCCTCTGTCTCCGTGTGTATCACCCAGTGTCTCTGTCTCCGTGTGTATCACCCAGTGTCTCTGTCTCTGTGAATCTGTCTATGTGTCTCTGCCACTTTGTCTCTGTTTCTGTGACCCTGTCTCTGTGTCTCTGTCCCAGATTCTCGGTCTCTGTGTCTCGGTGTCTGTGGCTCTGTCTCCGTGTCTCTGCCTCCGTGTCTCTGTCTCTTTGTCTCTGTCCCTGTGTCTCTTTCTCTGTGTCTCTGTCTACATGTCTCTGTCTCTGAGTCGTTGTCTCTATGTCCCTGTCTCTGTGTCTGTCCCAGTGTCTCTGTCCCTGTGTCACTGTCTCTGTGTCTCTGTCTCTGTGTCTCTGTCTCTGTGTCTCTGTCTCTGTGTCTCTCTCTCTTTGTCTCTGTCTCTGTGTCTCTGTCTCTGTGTCTCTGTCTCTGTGTCTCTGTCTCTGTGTCCCTGTCTCTGTGTCTCTGTCTCCGTGTCTCTGTCTCTTTGTCTCTGTCTCCGTCCCTGTGTCTCTGTGTCTGTGTCTCCGTCCCTATGTCTCTGTCTCTGTGTCTCTGTCTCTGTGTCACTGTCTCTGTGTCTCTGTCTCTATGTCTCTGTATGTCTGTATCTCTGCCTCTGTGTCTCTGTCTCTGTGTCTCTGTCTCTGTGCCTCTGTCTCCGTCTCTGTGTCTCTGTCTCTGTGTCTCTGCCTCCGTGTCTCTGTCTCTGTGTCTCTGTCTCTGTGTTTCTGTATTTATGTCTCTGTCTCTGAAAATCTGTCTCTGTGTCACTGTCTCGGAATCTCTGCCCCTGTGTCTCTGTCTCTGTGTCTCGCTCTCTGTGTTTGCGTCTCTGTGTCCCTGTCTCTGTGTTTCTGTCTCTGTGTTCCTGTCCCTGTGTCTCTGTCTCCGTGTCTCTGTCTCTGTGTCTACTCCTCTGTGTCTCTACCTCCGTGTCTCTGTCTCTGTGTCTCTCTCTCTATGTCTCTGCCTCTGAATCTCTGTCTCTGTGTCTCTGTCCCAGCGTCTCCGTCTCTGTGGCTCTGTCTCCGTGTCTCTGCCTCCGTGTCTCTGTCTCTGTGTCTCCGTCTCTGTGTCTCTGTCTCTGTGTCTCTGTCTCTGTCTCTGTCTCTGTGTCTCTGTCTCTATGTCTCTGTATGCCTGTATCTCTGCCTCTGTGTCTCTGTCTCTGTGTCTTTGTCTCTGTCTCTGTCTCTGTGTCTCTGTCTCTGAGTCTTTGCCTCTATATCCCTGCCTCTGTATCTCTGTCCCTATGTCTCCGTCTCTGTGGCTCTGTCGCTGTGTCTCTGTCTCTGCCTCTGTGTGTGTGTCTCTGTGTCTGTCCCTGTGTGTGTGTCTCTGTCTCTGAGTCTCTGTCTCTGTGTCTCTGTCTCTGTCTCTGTCTCTGTCTCTGTCTCTATTTCTGTTTCTCTTTCTCTGTGTCTCTGTCTCTGTGTCTCTGTCCCTGTGTCTCCGTCTCTGCGTCTCTCTCTCTCTGTGTCTCTGTCGACGTTATCTGTCTCTGTGTCTCGGTCTCTGTGTCTCTGTCCATTTGTGTCCGTCTCTGTGTCTCTGCCTCTGCCTCTCTCTTTCTGTGTCCCTGTCTCCGTGTCCCTGCCTCCGTGTCTCTGTCTCTGTGTCTCTGTCTCCGTCCCCCTGTCTCTGTCTCTGAGTCTCTGTCTCTGTGTCTCTGTCTATGTGTCTCTGTCTGTATGTCTCTGTCTCTGTCTCTGTTTCTCTTTCTCTGTGTCTCTGCCTCTGTGTCTCTGTATCTCTGTCACTGTGTCTCTGTCTCTGTGTCGCCGTCTCTGTGTTTCTGTCTCTGTGTCTCTGTCTCTGTGCCTCTGTCTCCGTGTGTATCACCCAGTGTCTCTGTCTCCGTGTGTATCACCCAGTGTCTCTGTCTCAGTGAATCTGTCCATGTGTCTCTGCCTCTCTGTCTCTGTTTCTCTTTCTCTGTGTCTCTGTATCTGTGTCTCTGCCTCTGTGTCTCTGTATCTCTGTCACTGTGTCTCTGTCTCTGTGTCGCCGTCTCTGTGTTTCTGTCTCTGTGTCCCTGTCTCTGTGCCTCTGTCTCCGTGTGTATCACCCAGTGTCTCTGTCTCCGTGTGTATCACCCAGTGTCTCTGTCTCAGTGAATCTGCCCATGTGTCTCTGCCTCTTTGTCTCTGTTTCTGTGTCCATGTCTCTGTGTCTCTGTCCCAGAATCTCGGTCTCTGTGTCTCGGTGTCTGTGGCTCTGTGTCCGTGTCTCTGCCTCCGTGTCTCTGTCTCTTCGTCTCTGTCTCTGTGTCTCTGTCTCCGTCTCTGTTTCTCTGCCTTTGTGTCTCCGTCCCTGTGTCTCTGTCTCTGTCTCTGTGTCTCTGTCTCTGTGTATAAGTCTCTGTGTCTCTGTCTCTGTGTCTCTGAGTCTGAGTCTATGTCTCTATGTCCCTGTCTCTGTGTCTCTGTCCCTATGTCTCCGTCTCTGTGTCTCCGTCTCTGTGGCTCTGTCTCTGCGTCTCTGTCGCTGTGTCTCTGTCTGTGTATCTCTGCCTCTGTGTCTCTGTCTGTGTGTCCCTGTCTCTGTGTCCCTGTCTCTGTGTCCCTGTATCTGTGGCTCTGTCTACATGTCTCTGTCTCTGTCTCTGTCTCTGTCTCTGTCTCTGAGTCGTTGTCTCTATGTCCCTGTCTCTGTGTCTGTCCCTGTGTCTCCGTCTCTATGTCTCTGTTTCTGTGTCTCTGTCTCTGTGTCCCTGTCTCTGTGTCTCTGTCCCTGTGTCTCTAACTCTGTGTCTCTGTCTCTATGTCTCTGTCTTTGTGTCTCTGTCCCTGTGTCTCTATCTCTGTGTCTCTGTCTCTGTGTCTCTGTCCCAGAGTCTCCGTCTCTGTGGCTCTGTCTCCGTGTCTCTGCCTCCATGTGTCTGTCTCTTTGTCTCTGTATCCGTCCCTGTGTCTCTGTCTCTGTGTCTCCGTCTCTGTGTCTCTGCCTCCATGTCTCTGTCTCTTTGTCTCTGTATCCGTCCCTGTGTCTCTGTCTCTGTGTCTCCGTCTCTGTGTCTCTGTCTCTGTGTCTCTGTCTCTGTGTCTCTGTCTCTGTCTCTGTGTCTCTCTCTCTATGTCTCTGCATGTCTGTATCTCTGCCTCTGTGTCTCCGTCTCTGTGTCTTTGTCTCTGTCTCTGTCTCTGTGTCTCTGTCTCTGAGTCTTTGCCTATATGTCCCTGTCTCTGTATCTCTGTCCCTATGTCTCCGTCTCTGTGGCTCTGTCGCTGTGTCTCTGTCTCTGCCTCTGTGTGTGTCTCTGTGTCTGTCCCTGTGTGTGTGTCTCTGTCTCTGAGTCTCTGCCTCTGTGTCTCTGTCTCTGTCTCTGTCTCTGTCTCTGTCTCTGTCTCTGTTTCTGTTTCTCTTTCTCTGTGTCCCTGTCTCTGTGTCTCTGTCCCTGTGTCTCCGTCTCTGTGTCTCTCTCTCTATGTCTCTGCCTCTGAATCTCTGTCTCTGTGTCTCTGTCCCAGAGTCTCCGTCTCTGTGGCTCTGTCTCCGTGTCTCTGCCTCCATGTCTCTGTCTCTTTGTCTCTGTATCCGTCCCTGTGTCTCTGTCTCTGTGTCTCCGTCTCTGTGTCTCTGTCTCTGTGTCTCTGTCTCTGTGTCTCTGTCTCTGTCTCTGTGTCTCTCTCTCTATGTCTCTGCATGTCTGTATCTCTGCCTCTGTGTCTCCGTCTCTGTGTCTTTGTCTCTGTCTCTGTCTCTGTGTCTCTGTCTCTGAGTCTTTGCCTATATGTCCCTGTCTCTGTATCTCTGTCCCTATGTCTCCGTCTCTGTGGCTCTGTCGCTGTGTCTCTGTCTCTGCCTCTGTGTGTGTGTCTCTGCGTCTGTCCCTGTGTGTGTGTGTCTCTGTCTCTGAGTCTCTGTCTCTGTGTCTCTGTCTCTGTCTCTGTCTCTGTCTCTGTCTCTGTCTCTGTTTCTGTTTCTCTTTCTCTGTGTCTCTGTCCCTGTGTCTCCGTCTCTGTGTCTCTCTCTGTCTGTGTCTCTGTCGACGTTACCTGTCTCCGTGTCTCTGCCTGCGTGTCTCTGTCTCTGTTTCTCTGTCTCCGTCCCTCTGTCTCTGTCTCTGAGTCTCTGTCTCTGTGTCTCTCTCTATGTGTCTCTGTCTGTATGTCTCTGTCTCTGTCTCTGTTTCTCTTTCTCTGTGTCTCTGTCTCTGTGTCTCTGCCCCTGTGTCTCTGTATCTCTGTCTCTGTGTCTCTGTCTCTGTGTGTCTGTCTCTGTGTCTCCGTCTCTGTGTTTCTGTCTCTGTGTCTCTGTCTCTGTGCCTCTGTCTCCGTGTGTATCACCCAGTGTCTCTGTCTCCGTGTGTATCACCCAGTGTCTCTGTCTCTGTGAATCTGTCTATGTGTCCCTGCCTCTTTGTCTCTGTTTCTGTGTCCCTGTCTCTGTGTCTCTGTCTCTGTCTCTGTTTCTCTTTCTCTGTGTCTCTGTCTCTGTGTCTCTGCCCCTGTGTCTCTGTCTCTGTGTCGCCGTCTCTGTGTTTCTGTCTCTGTGTCTCTGTCTCTGTGCCTCTGTCTCCGTGTGTATCACCCAGTGTCTCTGTCTCCGTGTGTATCACCCAGTGTCTCTGTCTCAGTGAATCTGCCCATGTGTCTCTGCCTCTTTGTCTCTGTTTCTGTGTCCATGTCTCTGTGTCTCTGTCCCAGAATCTCGGTCTCCGTGTCTCGGTGTCTGTGGCTCTGTGTCCGTGTCTCTGCCTCCGTGTCTCTGTCTCTTCGTCTCTGTCTCTGTGTCTCTGTCTCCGTCTCTGTGTCTCTGCCTTTGTGTCTCCGTCCCTGTGTCTCTGTCTCTGTCTCTGTGTCTCTGTCTATGTGTATCAGTCTCTGTGTCTCTGTCTCTGTGTCTCTGTCTCTGAGTCTATGTCTCTATGTCCCTGTCTCTGTGTCTCTGTCCCTATGTCTCCGTCTCTGTGTCTCCGTCTCTGTGGCTCTGTCTCTGTGTCTTTGTCGCTGTGTCTCTGTCTCTGTGTCTCTGCCTCTGTGTGTCTGTCTCTGTGTCCCTGTCTCTGTGTCCCTGTCTCTGTGTCCCTGTATCTGTGGCTCTGTCTACATGTCTCTGTCTCTGTCTCTGTCTCTGTCTCTGTCTCTGTCTCTGTCTCTGAGTCGTTGTCTCTATGTCCCTGTCTCTGTGTCTGTCCCTGTGTCTCCGTCTCTATGTCTCTGTTTCTGTGTCTCTGTCTATGTGTCCCTGTCTCTGTGTCTCTGTCCCTGTGTCTCTAACTCTGTGTCTCTGTCTCTGTGTCTCTGTCTTTGTGTCTCTGTCTCTGTGTCTCTATCTGTGTGTCTCTGTCTCCATGTCCCTGTCTCTGTGTCTCTGTCTCTGTCTCTCTGTCGCTGTGTCTCTGCCTCTATGTCTCAGTCTCTGTATCTCTGTCTCTGTGACTCTGCCTCTGTTTCTCTGTCTCTGTGTCTCTGTCTCTGTGTCTCTGTCTCTGTGTCTCTGTTTCTGTGTCTCTGTCTCTGTGTCTCTGTCTCTGTGGCTCTGTCTCTGTGTCTCTGTCTCTGCGTCTCTGCCTCCGTGTCTCTGTCTCTGTGTCTCTGTCTCTGTGTTTCTGTCTTTATGTCTCTGTCTCTGTGTTTCTGTCTCTGTGTTTCTGTCTCTGTGTCTCCGTCTCCGTGTCTCTGTCTCTGTGTCCACTCCTCTGTGTCTCTACCTGCGTGTCTCTGTCTCTATGTCTCTCTCTCTATGTCTCTGCCTCTGAATCTCTGTCTCTGTGTCTCTGTCCCAGAGTCTCCGTCTCTGTGGCTCTGTCTCCGTGTCTCTGCCTCCATGTCTCTGTCTCTTTGTCTCTGTATCCGTCCCTGTGTCTCTGCCTCTGTGTCTCCGTCTCTGTGTCTCTGTCTCTGTGTCTCTGTCTCTGTGTCTCTGTCTCTGTCTCTGTGTCTCTCTCTCTATGTCTCTGCATGTCTGTATCTCTGCCTCTGTGTCTCCGTCTCTGTGTCCGTGTCTCTGCCTCCGTGTCTCTGTCTCTTCGTCTCTGTCTCTGTGTCTCTGTCTCCGTCTCTGTGTCTCTGCCTTTGTGTCTCCGTCCCTGTGTCTCTGTCTCTGTCTCTGTCTCTGTGTCTCTGTCTCTGTGTATCAGTCTCTGTGTCTCTGTCTCTGTGTCTCTGTCTCTGAGTCTATGTCTCTATGTCCCTGTCTCTGTGTCTCTGTCCCTATGTCTCCGTCTCTGTGTCTCTGTTTCTGTTTCTCTGTCTCTGTGTCCCTGTCTCTGTGTCTCTGTCCCTGTGTCTCTAACTCTGTGTCTCTGTCTCTATGTCTCTGTCTTTGTGTCTCTGTCCCTGTGTCTCTATCTCTGTGTCTCTGTCTCCGTCTCTGTGTCTCTGCCTTTGTGTCTCCGTCCCTGTGCCTCTGTCTCTGTCTCTGTGTCTCTGTCTCTGTGTATCAGTCTCTGTGTCTCTGTCTCTGTGTCTCTGTCTCTGAGTCTATGTCTCTATGTCCCTGTCTCTGTGTCTCTGTCCCTATGTCTCCGTCTCTGTGTCTCCGTCTCTGTGGCTCTGTCTCTGTGTCTTTGTCGCTGTGTCTCTGTCTCTGTGTCTCTGCCTCTGTGTCTCTGTCTCTGTGTCCCTGTCTCTGTGTCCCTGTCTCTGTGTCCCTGTATCTGTGGCTCTGTCTACATGTCTCTGTCTCTGTCTCTGTCTCTGTCTCTGTCTCTGAGTCGTTGTCTCTATGTCCCTGTCTCTGTGTCTCTCCCTGTGTCTCCGTCTCTATGTCTCTGTTTCTGTGTCTCTGTCTCTGTGTCCCTGTCTCTGTGTCTCTGTCCCTGTGTCTCTAACCCTGTGTCTCTGTCTCTGTGTCTCTGTCTTTGTGTCTCTGTCTCTGTGTCTCTATCTGTGTGTCTCTGTCTCCATGTCCCTGTCTCTGTGTCTCTGTCTCTGTGTCTCTGTCTCTGTGTCTCTGTCCCTGTCTCTCCGTCTCGGTGTTTCTGTCTCTGTGTCTCTGTCTCTGTGTCTCTGTCTCTGTGTCTCTGTTTCTGTGTCTCTGTCTCTGTGTCTCTGTATCTGTGGCTCTGTCTCTGTGTCTCTGCCTCCGTGTCTCTGTCTCTGTGTCTCTGTCTCTGTGTTTCTGTCTTTATGTCTCTCTCTCTGTGTTTCTGTCTCTGTGTTCCTGTCTCTGTGTCTCTGTCTCCATGTCTCTGTCTCTGTGTCCACTCCTCTGTGTCTCTACCTCCGTGTCTCTGTCTCTGTGTCTCTCTCTCTATGTCTCGGCCTCTGAATCTCTGTCTCTGTGTCTCTGTCCCAGAGTCTCCGTCTCTGTGGCTCTGTCTCCGTGTCTCTGCCTCCATGTGTCTGTCTCTTTGTCTCTGTATCCGTCCCTGTGTCTCTGTCTCTGTGTCTCCGTCTCTGTGTCTCTGTCTCTGTGTCTCTGTCTCTGTGTCTCTGTCTCTGTGTCTCTGTCTCTGTCTCTGTGTCTCTCTCTCTATGTCTCTGCATGTCTGTATCTCTGCCTCTGTGTCTCCGTCTCTGTGTCTTTGTCTCTGTCTCTGTCTCTGTGTCTCTGTCTCTGAGTCTTTGCCTATATGTCCCTGTCTCTGTATCTCTGTCCCTATGTCTCCGTCTCTGTGGCTCTGTCGCTGTGTCTCTGTCTCTGCCTCTGTGTGTGTCTCTGTGTCTGTCCCTGTGTGTGTGTCTCTGTCTCTGAGTCTCTGTCTCTGTGTCTCTGTCTCTGTCTCTGTCCCTGTCTCTGTCTCTGTTTCTGTTTCTCTTTCTCTGTGTCCCTGTCTCTGTGTCTCTGTCCCTGTGTCTCCGTCTCTGTGTCTCTGTCTCTGTGTCTCTGTCTTTATGTCTCTGTCTCTGTGTTTCTGTCTCTGTGTTTCTGTCTCTGTGTCTCTGTCTCCGTGTCTCTGTCTCTGTGTCCGCTCCTCTGTGTCTCTACCTCCGTGTCTCTGTCTCTGTGTCTCTCTCTCTATGTCTCTGCCTCTGAATCTCTGTCTCTGTGTCTCTGTCCCAGAGTCTCCGTCTCTGTGGCTCTGTCTCCGTGTCTCTGCCTCCATGTCTCTGTCTCTTTGTCTCTGTATCCGTCCCTGTGTCTCTGTCTCTGTGTCTCCGTCTCTGTGTCTCTGTCTCTGTGTCTCTGTCTCTGTGTCTCTGTCTCTGTCTCTGTGTCTCTCTCTCTATGTCTCTGCATGTCTGTATCTCTGCCTCTGTGTCTCCGTCTCTGTGTCTTTGTCTCTGTCTCTGTCTCTGTGTCTCTGTCTCTGAGTCTTTGCCTATATGTCCCTGTCTCTGTATCTCTGTCCCTATGTCTCCGTCTCTGTGGCTCTGTCGCTGTGTCTCTGTCTCTGCCTCTGTGTGTGTGTCTCTGCGTCTGTCCCTGTGTGTGTGTCTCTGTCTCTGAGTCTCTGTCTCTGTGTCTCTGTCTCTGTCTCTGTCTCTGTCTCTTTGTCTCTGTTTCTGTGTCCATGTCTCTGTGTCTCTGTCCCAGAATCTCGGTCTCTGTGTCTCGGCGTCTGTGGCTCTGTGTCCGTGTCTCTGCCTCCGTGTCTCTGTCTCTTCGTCTCTGTCTCTGTGTCTCTGTCTCCGTCTCTGTGTCTCTGCCTTTGTGTCTCCGTCCCTGTGTCTCTGTCTCTGTCTCTGTGTCTCTGTCTATGTGTATCAGTCTCTGTGTCTCTGTCTCTGTGTCTCTGTCTCTGAGTCTATGTCTCTATGTCCCTGTCTCTGTGTCTCTGTCCCTATGTCTCCGTCTCTGTGTCTCCGTCTCTGTGGCTCTGTCTCTGTGTCTTTGTCGCTGTGTCTCTGTCTCTGTGTCTCTGCCTCTGTGTCTCTGTCTCTGTGTCCCTGTCTCTGTGTCCCTGTCTCTGTGTCCCTGTATCTGTGGCTCTGTCTACATGTCTCTGTCTCTGTCTCTGTCTCTGTCTCTGTCTCTGTCTCTGTCTCTGAGTCGTTGTCTCTATGTCCCTGTCTCTGTGTCTGTCCCTGTGTCTCCGTCTCTATGTCTCTGTTTCTGTGTCTCTGTCTATGTGTCCCTGTCTCTGTGTCTCTGTCCCTGTGTCTCTAACTCTGTGTCTCTGTCTCTGTGTCTCTGTCTTTGTGTCTCTGTCTCTGTGTCTCTATCTGTGTGTCTCTGTCTCCATGTCCCTGTCTCTGTGTCTCTGTCTCTGTCTCTCTGTCGCTGTGTCTCTGCCTCTATGTCTCAGTCTCTGTATCTCTGTCTCTGTGACTCTGCCTCTGTTTCTCTGTCTCTGTGTCTCTGTCTCTGTGTCTCTGTCACTGTGTCTCTGTTTCTGTGTCTCTGTCTCTGTGTCTCTGTCTCTGTGGCTCTGTCTCTGTGTCTCTGTCTCTGCGTCTCTGCCTCCGTGTCTCTGTCTCTGTGTCTCTGTCTCTGTGTTTCTGTCTTTATGTCTCTGTCTCTGTGTTTCTGTCTCTGTGTTTCTGTCTCTGTGTCTCTGTCTCCGTGTCTCTGTCTCTGTGTCCACTCCTCTGTGTCTCTACCTGCGTGTCTCTGTCTCTGTGTCTCTCTCTCTATGTCTCTGCCTCTGAATCTCTGTCTCTGTGTCTCTGTCCCAGAGTCTCCGTCTCTGTGGCTCTGTCTCCGTGTCTCTGCCTCCATGTCTCTGTCTCTTTGTCTCTGTATCCGTCCCTGTGTCTCTGCCTCTGTGTCTCCGTCTCTGTGTCTCCGTCCCTGTGTCTCTGTCTCTGTCTCTGTGTCTCTGTCTCTGTGTATCAGTCTCTGTGTCTCTGTCTCTGTGTCTCTGTCTCTGAGTCTATGTCTCTATGTCCCTGTCTCTGTGTCTCTGTCCCTATGTCTCCGTCTCTGTGTCTCTGTCGCTGTGTCTCTGTCTGTGTGTCTCTGCCTCTGTGTCTCTGTCTGTGTGTCCCTGTCTCTGTGTCCCTGTCTCTGTGTCCCTGTCTCTGTGTCCCTGTATCTGTGGCTCTGTCTACATGTCTCTGTCTCTGTCTCTGTCTCTGTCTCTGTCTCTGAGTCGTTGTGTCTATGTCCCTGTCTCTGTGTCTGTCCCTGTCTCTGTCTCTGAGTCGTTGTGTCTATGTCCCTGTCTCTGTGTCTGTCCCTGTATCTCCGTCTCTATGTCTCTGTTTCTGTTTCTCTGTCTCTGTGTCCCTGTCTCTGTGTCTCTGTCCCTGTGTCTCTAACTCTGTGTCTCTGTCTCTATGTCTCTGTCTTTGTGTCTCTGTCCCTGTGTCTCTATCTCTGTGTCTCTGTCTCCGTCTCTGTGTCTCTGACTTTGTGTCTCCGTCCCTGTGGCTCTGTCTCTGTCTCTGTGTCTCTGTCTCTGTGTATCAGTCTCTGTGTCTCTGTCTCTGTGTCTCTGTCTCTGAGTCTATGTCTCTATGTCCCTGTCTCTGTGTCTCTGTCCCTATGTCTCCGTCTCTGTGTCTCCGTCTCTGTGGCTCTGTCTCTGTGTCTTTGTCGCTGTGTCTCTGTCTCTGTGTCTCTGCCTCTGTGTCTCTGTCTCTGTGTCCCTATCTCTGTGTCCCTGTCTCTGTGTCCCTGTATCTGTGGCTCTGTCTACATGTCTCTGTCTCTGTCTCTGTCTCTGTCTCCGTCTCTGAGTCGTTGTCTCTATGTCCCTGTCTCTGTGTCTGTCCCTGTGTCTCCGTCTCTATGTCTCTGTTTCTGTGTCTCTGTCTCTGTGTCCCCGTCTCTGTGTCTCTGTCCCTGTTTCTCTAACCCTGTGTCTCTGTCTCTGTGTCTCTGTCTTTGTGTCTCTGTCTCTGTGTCTCTATCTGTGTGTCTCTGTCTCCATGTCCCTGTCTCTGTGTCTCTGTCTCTGTGTCTCTGTCCCTGTCTCTCCGTCTCTGTGTTTCTGTCTCTGTGTCTCTGTCTCTGTGTCTCTGTCTCTGTGTCTCTGTCTCTGTGTCTCTGTCTCGGTGTCTCTGTCCCTGTGGCTCCTTCTCTGTGTCACTATCTCTGTCTCTCTGTCGCTGTGTCTCTGCCTCTATGTCTCAGTCTCTGTATCTCTGTCTCTGTGACTCTGTCTCTGTTTCTCTGTCTCTGTGTCTCTGTCTCTGTGTCTCTGTCTCTGTGTCTCTGTTTCTGTGTCTCTGTCTCTGTGTCTCTGTCTCTGTGGCTCTGTCTCTGTGTCTCTGTCTCTGTGTCTCTGCCTCCGTGTCTCTATCTCTGTGTCTCTGTCTCTGTGTTTCTGTCTTTATGTCTCTGTCTCTGTGTTTCTGTCTCCGTGTGTATCACCCAGTGTCTCTGTCTCCGTGTGTACCACCCAGTGTCTCTGTCTCAGTGAATCTGCCCATGTGTCTCTGCCTCTTTGTCTCTGTTTCTGTGTCCATGTCTCTGTGTCTCTGTCCCAGAATCTCGGTCTCTGTGTCTCGGTGTCTGTGGCTCTGTGTCCGTGTCTCTGCCTCCGTGTCTCTGTCTCTTCGTCTCTGTCTCTGTGTCTCTGTCTCCGTCTCTGTGTCTCTGCCTTTGTGTCTCCGTCCCTGTGTCTCTGTCTCTGTCTCTGTGTCTCTGTCTCTGTGTTTCTGTCTTTATGTCTCTGTCTCTGTGTTTCTGTCTCTGTGTTTCTGTCTCTGTGTCTCCGTCTCCGTGTCTCTGTCTCTGTGTCCACTCCTCTGTGTCTCTACCTGCGTGTCTCTGTCTCTATGTCTCTCTCTCTATGTCTCTGCCTCTGAATCTCTGTCTCTGTGTCTCTGTCCCAGAGTCTCCGTCTCTGTGGCTCTGTCTCCGTGTCTCTGCCTCCATGTCTCTGTCTCTTTGTCTCTGTATCCGTCCCTGTGTCTCTGCCTCTGTGTCTCCGTCTCTGTGTCTCTGTCTCTGTGTCTCTGTCTCTGTGTCTCTGTCTCTGTCTCTGTGTCTCTCTCTCTATGTCTCTGCATGTCTGTATCTCTGCCTCTGTGTCTCCGTCTCTGTGTCCGTGTCTCTGCCTCCGTGTCTCTGTCTCTTCGTCTCTGTCTCTGTGTCTCTGTCTCCGTCTCTGTGTCTCTGCCTTTGTGTCTCCGTCCCTGTGTCTCTGTCTCTGTCTCTGTCTCTGTGTCTCTGTCTCTGTGTATCAGTCTCTGTGTCTCTGTCTCTGTGTCTCTAACCCTGTGTCTCTGTCTCTGTGTCTCTGTCTTTGTGTCTCTGTCTCTGTGTCTCTATCTGTGTGTCTCTGTCTCCATGTCCCTGTCTCTGTGTCTCTGTCTCTGTGTCTCTGTCTCTGTGTCTCTGTCCCTGTCTCTCCGTCTCGGTGTTTCTGTCTCTGTGTCTCTGTCTCTGTGTCTCTGTCTCTGTGTCTCTGTTTCTGTGTCTCTGTCTCTGTGTCTCTGTATCTGTGGCTCTGTCTCTGTGTCTCTGCCTCCGTGTCTCTGTCTCTGTGTCTCTGTCTCTGTGTTTCTGTCTTTATGTCTCTCTCTCTGTGTTTCTGTCTCTGTGTTCCTGTCTCTGTGTCTCTGTCTCCATGTCTCTGTCTCTGTGTCCACTCCTCTGTGTCTCTACCTCCGTGTCTCTGTCTCTGTGTCTCTCTCTCTATGTCTCGGCCTCTGAATCTCTGTCTCTGTGTCTCTGTCCCAGAGTCTCCGTCTCTGTGGCTCTGTCTCCGTGTCTCTGCCTCCATGTGTCTGTCTCTTTGTCTCTGTATCCGTCCCTGTGTCTCTGTCTCTGTGTCTCCGTCTCTGTGTCTCTGTCTCTGTGTCTCTGTCTCTGTGTCTCTGTCTCTGTCTCTGTGTCTCTCTCTCTATGTCTCTGCATGTCTGTATCTCTGCCTCTGTGTCTCCGTCTCTGTGTCTTTGTCTCTGTCTCTGTCTCTGTGTCTCTGTCTCTGAGTCTTTGCCTATATGTCCCTGTCTCTGTATCTCTGTCCCTATGTCTCCGTCTCTGTGGCTCTGTCGCTGTGTCTCTGTCTCTGCCTCTGTGTGTGTCTCTGTGTCTGTCCCTGTGTGTGTGTCTCTGTCTCTGAGTCTCTGTCTCTGTGTCTCTGTCTCTGTCTCTGTCCCTGTCTCTGTCTCTGTTTCTGTTTCTCTTTCTCTGTGTCCCTGTCTCTGTGTCTCTGTCCCTGTGTCTCCGTCTCTGTGTCTCTGTCTTTATGTCTCTGTCTCTGTGTTTCTGTCTCTGTGTTTCTGTCTCTGTGTCTCTGTCTCCGTGTCTCTGTCTCTGTGTCCGCTCCTCTGTGTCTCTACCTCCGTGTCTCTGTCTCTGTGTCTCTCTCTCTATGTCTCTGCCTCTGAATCTCTGTCTCTGTGTCTCTGTCCCAGAGTCTCCGTCTCTGTGGCTCTGTCTCCGTGTCTCTGCCTCCATGTCTCTGTCTCTTTGTCTCTGTATCCGTCCCTGTGTCTCTGTCTCTGTGTCTCCGTCTCTGTGTCTCTGTCTCTGTGTCTCTGTCTCTGTGTCTCTGTCTCTGTCTCTGTGTCTCTCTCTCTATGTCTCTGCATGTCTGTATCTCTGCCTCTGTGTCTCCGTCTCTGTGTCTTTGTCTCTGTCTCTGTCTCTGTGTCTCTGTCTCTGAGTCTTTGCCTATATGTCCCTGTCTCTGTATCTCTGTCCCTATGTCTCCGTCTCTGTGGCTCTGTCGCTGTGTCTCTGTCTCTGCCTCTGTGTGTGTGTCTCTGCGTCTGTCCCTGTGTGTGTGTCTCTGTCTCTGAGTCTCTGTCTCTGTGTCTCTGTCTCTGTCTCTGTCTCTGTCTCTTTGTCTCTGTTTCTGTGTCCATGTCTCTGTGTCTCTGTCCCAGAATCTCGGTCTCTGTGTCTCGGCGTCTGTGGCTCTGTGTCCGTGTCTCTGCCTCCGTGTCTCTGTCTCTTCGTCTCTGTCTCTGTGTCTCTGTCTCCGTCTCTGTGTCTCTGCCTTTGTGTCTCCGTCCCTGTGTCTCTGTCTCTGTCTCTGTGTCTCTGTCTATGTGTATCAGTCTCTGTGTCTCTGTCTCTGTGTCTCTGTCTCTGAGTCTATGTCTCTATGTCCCTGTCTCTGTGTCTCTGTCCCTATGTCTCCGTCTCTGTGTCTCCGTCTCTGTGGCTCTGTCTCTGTGTCTTTGTCGCTGTGTCTCTGTCTCTGTGTCTCTGCCTCTGTGTCTCTGTCTCTGTGTCCCTGTCTCTGTGTCCCTGTCTCTGTGTCCCTGTATCTGTGGCTCTGTCTACATGTCTCTGTCTCTGTCTCTGTCTCTGTCTCTGTCTCTGTCTCTGTCTCTGTCTCTGAGTCGTTGTCTCTATGTCCCTGTCTCTGTGTCTGTCCCTGTGTCTCCGTCTCTATGTCTCTGTTTCTGTGTCTCTGTCTATGTGTCCCTGTCTCTGTGTCTCTGTCCCTGTGTCTCTAACTCTGTGTCTCTGTCTCTGTGTCTCTGTCTTTGTGTCTCTGTCTCTGTGTCTCTATCTGTGTGTCTCTGTCTCCATGTCCCTGTCTCTGTGTCTCTGTCTCTGTCTCTCTGTCGCTGTGTCTCTGCCTCTATGTCTCAGTCTCTGTATCTCTGTCTCTGTGACTCTGCCTCTGTTTCTCTGTCTCTGTGTCTCTGTCTCTGTGTCTCTGTCACTGTGTCTCTGTTTCTGTGTCTCTGTCTCTGTGTCTCTGTCTCTGTGGCTCTGTCTCTGTGTCTCTGTCTCTGCGTCTCTGCCTCCGTGTCTCTGTCTCTGTGTCTCTGTCTCTGTGTTTCTGTCTTTATGTCTCTGTCTCTGTGTTTCTGTCTCTGTGTTTCTGTCTCTGTGTCTCTGTCTCCGTGTCTCTGTCTCTGTGTCCACTCCTCTGTGTCTCTACCTGCGTGTCTCTGTCTCTGTGTCTCTCTCTCTATGTCTCTGCCTCTGAATCTCTGTCTCTGTGTCTCTGTCCCAGAGTCTCCGTCTCTGTGGCTCTGTCTCCGTGTCTCTGCCTCCATGTCTCTGTCTCTTTGTCTCTGTATCCGTCCCTGTGTCTCTGCCTCTGTGTCTCCGTCTCTGTGTCTCCGTCCCTGTGTCTCTGTCTCTGTCTCTGTGTCTCTGTCTCTGTGTATCAGTCTCTGTGTCTCTGTCTCTGTGTCTCTGTCTCTGAGTCTATGTCTCTATGTCCCTGTCTCTGTGTCTCTGTCCCTATGTCTCCGTCTCTGTGTCTCTGTCGCTGTGTCTCTGTCTGTGTGTCTCTGCCTCTGTGTCTCTGTCTGTGTGTCCCTGTCTCTGTGTCCCTGTCTCTGTGTCCCTGTCTCTGTGTCCCTGTATCTGTGGCTCTGTCTACATGTCTCTGTCTCTGTCTCTGTCTCTGTCTCTGTCTCTGAGTCGTTGTGTCTATGTCCCTGTCTCTGTGTCTGTCCCTGTCTCTGTCTCTGAGTCGTTGTGTCTATGTCCCTGTCTCTGTGTCTGTCCCTGTGTCTCCGTCTCTATGTCTCTGTTTCTGTTTCTCTGTCTCTGTGTCCCTGTCTCTGTGTCTCTGTCCCTGTGTCTCTAACTCTGTGTCTCTGTCTCTATGTCTCTGTCTTTGTGTCTCTGTCCCTGTGTCTCTATCTCTGTGTCTCTGTCTCCGTCTCTGTGTCTCTGACTTTGTGTCTCCGTCCCTGTGGCTCTGTCTCTGTCTCTGTGTCTCTGTCTCTGTGTATCAGTCTCTGTGTCTCTGTCTCTGTGTCTCTGTCTCTGAGTCTATGTCTCTATGTCCCTGTCTCTGTGTCTCTGTCCCTATGTCTCCGTCTCTGTGTCTCCGTCTCTGTGGCTCTGTCTCTGTGTCTTTGTCGCTGTGTCTCTGTCTCTGTGTCTCTGCCTCTGTGTCTCTGTCTCTGTGTCCCTATCTCTGTGTCCCTGTCTCTGTGTCCCTGTATCTGTGGCTCTGTCTACATGTCTCTGTCTCTGTCTCTGTCTCTGTCTCCGTCTCTGAGTCGTTGTCTCTATGTCCCTGTCTCTGTGTCTGTCCCTGTGTCTCCGTCTCTATGTCTCTGTTTCTGTGTCTCTGTCTCTGTGTCCCCGTCTCTGTGTCTCTGTCCCTGTTTCTCTAACCCTGTGTCTCTGTCTCTGTGTCTCTGTCTTTGTGTCTCTGTCTCTGTGTCTCTATCTGTGTGTCTCTGTCTCCATGTCCCTGTCTCTGTGTCTCTGTCTCTGTGTCTCTGTCCCTGTCTCTCCGTCTCTGTGTTTCTGTCTCTGTGTCTCTGTCTCTGTGTCTCTGTCTCTGTGTCTCTGTCTCTGTGTCTCTGTCTCGGTGTCTCTGTCCCTGTGGCTCCTTCTCTGTGTCACTATCTCTGTCTCTCTGTCGCTGTGTCTCTGCCTCTATGTCTCAGTCTCTGTATCTCTGTCTCTGTGACTCTGTCTCTGTTTCTCTGTCTCTGTGTCTCTGTCTCTGTGTCTCTGTCTCTGTGTCTCTGTTTCTGTGTCTCTGTCTCTGTGTCTCTGTCTCTGTGGCTCTGTCTCTGTGTCTCTGTCTCTGTGTCTCTGCCTCCGTGTCTCTATCTCTGTGTCTCTGTCTCTGTGTTTCTGTCTTTATGTCTCTGTCTCTGTGTTTCTGTCTCCGTGTGTATCACCCAGTGTCTCTGTCTCCGTGTGTACCACCCAGTGTCTCTGTCTCAGTGAATCTGCCCATGTGTCTCTGCCTCTTTGTCTCTGTTTCTGTGTCCATGTCTCTGTGTCTCTGTCCCAGAATCTCGGTCTCTGTGTCTCGGTGTCTGTGGCTCTGTGTCCGTGTCTCTGCCTCCGTGTCTCTGTCTCTTCGTCTCTGTCTCTGTGTCTCTGTCTCCGTCTCTGTGTCTCTGCCTTTGTGTCTCCGTCCCTGTGTCTCTGTCTCTGTCTCTGTGTCTCTGTCTCTGTGTATCAGTCTCTGTGTCTCTGTCTCTGTGTCTCTGTCTCTGAGTCTATGTCTCTATGTCCCTGTCTCTGTGTCTCTGTCCCTATGTCTCCGTCTCTGTGTCTCCGTCTCTGTGTCTCTGTCGCTGTGTCTCTGTCTGTGTGTCTCTGCCTCTGTGTCTCTGTCTGTGTGTCCCTGTCTCTGTGTCCCTGTCTCTGTGTCCCTGTCTCTGTGTCCCTGTATCTGTGGCTCTGTCTACATGTCTCTGTCTCTGTCTCTGTCTCTGTCTCTGTCTCTGTCTCTGAGTCGTTGTCTCTATGTCCCTGTCTCTGTGTCTGTCCCTGTGTCTCCGTCTCTATGTCTCTGTTTCTGTTTCTCTGTCTCTGTGTCCCTGTCTCTGTGTCTCTGTCCCTGTGTCTCGAACTCTGTGTCTCTGTCTCTATGTCTCTGTCTTTGTGTCTCTGTCCCTGTGTCTCTATCTCTGTGTCTCTGTCTCCGTCTCTGTGTCTCTGCCTTTGTGTCTCCGTCCCTGTGTCTCTGTCTCTGTCTCTGTGTATCAGTCTCTGTGTCTCTGTCTCTGTGTCTCTGTCTCTGAGTCTATGTCTCTATGTCCCTATCTCTGTGTCTCTGTCCCTATGTCTCCGTCTCTGTGTCTCCGTCTCTGTGGCTCTGTCTCTGTGTCTTTGTCGCTGTGTCTCTGTCTCTGTGTCTCTGCCTCTGTGTCTCTGTCTCTGTGTCCCTGTCTCTGTGTCCCTGTCTCTGTGTGCCTGTATCTGTGGCCCTGTCTACATGTCTCTGTCTCTGTCTCTGTCTCTGTCTCTGTCTCTGTCTCTGAGTCGTTGTCTCTATGTCCCTGTCGCTGTGTCTGTCCCTGTGTCTCCGTCTCTATGTCTCTGTTTCTGTGTCTCTGTCTCTGTGTCCCTGTCTCTGTGTCTCTGTCTCTGTGTCTCTGTCCCTGTCTCTCCGTCTCTGTGTCTCTGTCTCTGAGTCTTTGCCTCTATGTCCCTGTCTCTGTATCTCTGTCCTTATGTCTCGGTCTCTGTGGCTCTGTCGCTGTGTCTCTGTCTCTGCCTCTGTGTGTGTGTCTCTGTGTCTGTCCCTGTGTGTGTGTCTCTGTCTCTGAGTCGCTGTCTCTGTGTCTCTGTCTCTGTCTCTGTCTCTGTCTCTGTCTCTGTCTCTATTTCTGTTTCTCTTTCTCTGCGTCTCTGTCTCTGTGTCTCTGTCCCTGTGTCTCCGTCTCTGTGTCTCTCTCTCTGTGTGTCTCTGTCGACGTTATCTGTCTCTGTGTCTCTGTCTCTGTGTCTCGGTCCATTTGTGTCCGTCTCTGTGTCTCTGTCTCTGCCTCTCTGTTTCTGTGTACCTGTCACCGTGTCTCTGCCTCCGTGTCTCTGTCTCTGTGTCTCTGTCTCCGTCCCCCTGTCTCTGTCTCTGAGTCTCTGTCTCTGTGTCTCTGTCTATGTGTCTCTGTCTGTATGTCTCTGTCTCTGTCTCTGTTTCTCTTTCTCTGTGTCTCTGTATCTGTGTCTCTGCCTCTGTGTCTCTGTATCTCTGTCACTGTGTCTCTGTCTCTGTGTCGCCGTCTCTGTGTTTCTGTCTCTGTGTCTCTGTCTCTGTGCCTCTGTCTCCGTGTGTATCACCCAGTGTCTCTGTCTCCGTGTGTATCACCCAGTGTCTCTGTCTCAGTGAATCTGCCCATGTGTCTCTGCCTCTTTGTCTCTGTTTCTGTGTCCATGTCTCTGTGTCTCTGTCCCAGAATCTCGGTCTCTGTGTCTCGGTGTCTGTGGCTCTGTGTCCGTGTCTCTGTCTCTTCGTCTCTGTCTCTGTGTCTCTGTCTCCGTCTCTGTGTCTCTGCCTTTGTGTCTCCGTCCCTGTGTCTCTGTCTCTGTCTCTGTGTATCAGTCTCTGTGTCTCGGTCTCTGTGTCTCTGTCTCTGAGTCTATGTCTCTATGTCCCTGTCTCTGTGTCTCTGTCCCTATGTCTCCGTCTCTGTGTCTCCGTCTCTGTGGCTCTGTCTCTGTGTCTCTGTCGCTGTGTCTCTGTCTGTGTGTCTCTGCCTCTGTGTCTCTGTCTGTGTGTCCCTGTCTCTGTGTCCCTGTCTCTGTGTCCCTGTCTCTGTGTCCCTGTCTCTGTGTCTCTGTCCCTGTGTCTCTAACTCTGTATCTCTGTCTCTATGTCTCTGTCTTTGTGTCTCTGTCCCTGTGTCTCTATCTCTGTGTCTCTGTCTCCGTCTCTGTGTCTCTGCCTTTGTGTCTCCGTCCCTGTGTCTCTGTTTCTCTGTCTCTGTGACTCTGTCTCTGTTTCTCTGTCTCTGTGTCTCTGTCTCTGAGTCTATGTCTCTATGTCCCTGTCTCTGTGTCTCTGTCCCTATGTCTCCGTCTCTGTGTCTCCGTCTCTGTGTATCAGTCTCTGTGTCTCTGTCTCTGTGTCTCTGTCTCTGAGTCTATGTCTCTATGTCCCTGTCTCTGTGTCTCTGTCCCTATGTCTCCGTCTCTGTGTCTCCGTCTCTGTGTCTCTGTCGCTGTGTCTCTGTCTGTGTGTCTCTGCCTCTGTGTCTCTGTCTGTGTGTCCCTGTCTCTGTGTCCCTGTCTCTGTGTCCCTGTATCTGTGGCTCTGTCTACATGTCTCTGTCTCTGTCTCTGTCTCTGAGTCGTTGTCTCTATGTCCCTGTCTCTGTGTCTGTCCCTGTGTCTCCGTCTCTATGTCTCTGTTTCTGTTTCTCTGTCTCTGTGTCCCTGTCTCTGTGTCTCTGTCCCTGTGTCTCGAACTCTGTGTCTCTGTCTCTATGTCTCTGTCTTTGTGTCTCTGTCCCTATGTCTCTATCTCTGTGTCTCTGTCTCCGTCTCTGTGTCTCTGCCTTTGTGTCTCCGTCCCTGTGTCTCTGTCTCTGTCTCTGTGTATCAGTCTCTGTGTCTCTGTCTCTGTGTCTCTGTCTCTGAGTCTATGTCTCTATGTCCCTATCTCTGTGTCTCTGTCCCTATGTCTCCGTCTCTGTGTCTCCGTCTCTGTGGCTCTGTCTCTGTGTCTTTGTCGCTGTGTCTCTGTCTCTGTGTCTCTGCCTCTGTGTCTCTGTCTCTGTGTCCCTGTCTCTGTGTCCCTGTCTCTGTGTGCCTGTATCTGTGGCTCTGTCTACATGTCTCTGTCTCTGTCTCTGTCTCTGTCTCTGTCTCTGAGTCGTTGTCTCTATGTCCCTGTCGCTGTGTCTGTCCCTGTGTCTCCGTCTCTATGTCTCTGTTTCTGTGTCTCTGTCTCTGTGTCCCTGTCTCTGTGTCTCTGTCCCTGTGTCTCTAACTCTGTGTCTCTGTCTCTGTGTCTCTGTCTTTGTGTCTCTGTCTCTGTGTCTCTGTCTGTGTGTCTCTGTCTCCATGTCCCTGTCTCTGTGTCTCTGTCTCTGTGTCTCTGTCCCTGTCTCTCCGTCTCTGTGTCTCTGTCTCTGAGTCTTTGCCTCTATGTCCCTGTCTCTGTATCTCTGTCCTTATGTCTCGGTCTCTGTGGCTCTGTCGCTGTGTCTCTGTCTCTGCCTCTGTGTGTGTGTCTCTGTGTCTGTCCCTGTGTGTGTGTCTCTGTCTCTGAGTCTCTGTCTCTGTGTCTCTGTCTCTGTCTCTGTCTCTGTCTCTGTCTCTGTCTCTGTCTCTGTCTCTATTTCTGTTTCTCTTTCTCTGCGTCTCTGTCTCTGTGTCTCTGTCCCTGTGTCTCCGTCTCTGTGTCTCTCTCTCTCTGTGTCTCTGTCGACGTTATCTGTCTCTGTGTCTCTGTCTCTGTGTCTCTGTCCATTTGTGTCCGTCTCTGTGTCTCTGTCTCTGCCTCTCTGTTTCTGTGTACCTGTCACCGTGTCTCTGCCTCCGTGTCTCTGTCTCTGTGTCTCTGTCTCCGTCCCCCTGTCTCTGTCTCTGAGTCTCTGTCTCTGTGTCTCTGTCTATGTGTCTCTGTCTGTATGTCTCTGTCTCTGTCTCTGTTTCTCTTTCTCTGTGTCTCTGTATCTGTGTCTCTGCCTCTGTGTCTCTGTATCTCTGTCACTGTGTCTCTGTCTCTGTGTCGCCGTCTCTGTGTTTCTGTCTCTGTGTCTCTGTCTCTGTGCCTCTGTCTCCGTGTGTATCACCCAGTGTCTCTGTCTCCGTGTGTATCACCCAGTGTCTCTGTCTCAGTGAATCTGCCCATGTGTCTCTGCCTCTTTGTCTCTGTTTCTGTGTCCATGTCTCTGTGTCTCTGTCCCAGAATCTCGGTCTCTGTGTCTCGGTGTCTGTGGCTCTGTGTCCGTGTCTCTGTCTCTTCGTCTCTGTCTCTGTGTCTCTGTGTCCGTCTCTGTGTCTCTGCCTTTGTGTCTCCGTCCCTGTGTCTCTGTCTCTGTCTCTGTGTATCAGTCTCTGTGTCTCGGTCTCTGTGTCTCTGTCTCTGAGTCTATGTCTCTATGTCCCTGTCTCTGTGTCTCTGTCCCTATGTCTCCGTCTCTGTGTCTCCGTCTCTGTGGCTCTGTCTCTGTGTCTCTGTCGCTGTGTCTCTGTCTGTGTGTCTCTGCCTCTGTGTCTCTGTCTGTGTGTCCCTGTCTCTGTGTCCCTGTCTCTGTGTCCCTGTCTCTGTGTCCCTGTCTCTGTGTCCCTGTCTCTGTGTCTCTGTCCCTGTGTCTCTAACTCTGTGTCTCTGTCTCTATGTCTCTGTCTTTGTGTCTCTGTCCCTGTGTCTCTATCTCTGTGTCTCTGTCTCCTTCTCTGTGTCTCTGCCTTTGTGTCTCCGTCCCTGTGTCTCTGTTTCTCTGTCTCTGTGACTCTGTCTCCGTCCCTGTGTCTCTGTTTCTCTGTCTCTGTGACTCTGTCTCTGTTTCTCTGTCTCTGTGTCTCTGTCTCTGTCTCTGTCTCTGTCTCTGTCTCTGTCTCTGTCTCTATTTCTGTTTCTCTTTCTCTGCGTCTCTGTCTCTGTGTCTCTGTCCCTGTGTCTCCGTCTCTGTGTCTCTCTCTCTCTGTGTCTCTGTCGACGTTATCTGTCTCTGTGTCTCTGTCTCTGTGTCTCTGTCCATTTGTGTCCGTCTCTGTGTCTCTGTCTCTGCCTCTCTGTTTCTGTGTACCTGTCACCGTGTCTCTGCCTCCGTGTCTCTGTCTCTGTGTCTCTGTCTCCGTCCCCCTGTCTCTGTCTCTGAGTCTCTGTCTCTGTGTCTCTGTCTATGTGTCTCTGTCTGTATGTCTCTGTCTCTGTCTCTGTTTCTCTTTCTCTGTGTCTCTGTATCTGTGTCTCTGCCTCTGTGTCTCTGTATCTCTGTCACTGTGTCTCTGTCTCTGTGTCGCCGTCTCTGTGTTTCTGTCTCTGTGTCTCTGTCTCTGTGCCTCTGTCTCCGTGTGTATCACCCAGTGTCTCTGTCTCCGTGTGTATCACCCAGTGTCTCTGTCTCAGTGAATCTGCCCATGTGTCTCTGCCTCTTTGTCTCTGTTTCTGTGTCCATGTCTCTGTGTCTCTGTCCCAGAATCTCGGTCTCTGTGTCTCGGTGTCTGTGGCTCTGTGTCCGTGTCTCTGTCTCTTCGTCTCTGTCTCTGTGTCTCTGTCTCCGTCTCTGTGTCTCTGCCTTTGTGTCTCCGTCCCTGTGTCTCTGTCTCTGTCTCTGTGTATCAGTCTCTGTGTCTCGGTCTCTGTGTCTCTGTCTCTGAGTCTATGTCTCTATGTCCCTGTCTCTGTGTCTCTGTCCCTATGTCTCCGTCTCTGTGTCTCCGTCTCTGTGGCTCTGTCTCTGTGTCTCTGTCGCTGTGTCTCTGTCTGTGTGTCTCTGCCTCTGTGTCTCTGTCTGTGTGTCCCTGTCTCTGTGTCCCTGTCTCTGTGTCCCTGTCTCTGTGTCCCTGTCTCTGTGTCCCTGTCTCTGTGTCTCTGTCCCTGTGTCTCTAACTCTGTGTCTCTGTCTCTATGTCTCTGTCTTTGTGTCTCTGTCCCTGTGTCTCTATCTCTGTGTCTCTGTCTCCTTCTCTGTGTCTCTGCCTTTGTGTCTCCGTCCCTGTGTCTCTGTTTCTCTGTCTCTGTGACTCTGTCTCCGTCCCTGTGTCTCTGTTTCTCTGTCTCTGTGACTCTGTCTCTGTTTCTCTGTCTCTGTGTCTCTGTCTCTGTGTCTCTGTCTCTGTGTCTCTGTTTCTGTGTCTCTGTCTCTGTGTCTCTGTCTCTGTGGCTCTGTCTCTGTGTCTCTGTCTCTGTGTCTCTGCCTCCGTGTCTCTGTCTCTGTGTCTCTGTCTCTGTGTTTCTGTCTTTATGTCTCTGTCTCTGTGTTTCTGTCTCTGTGTTTCTGTCTCTGTGTCTCTGTCTCCGTGTCTCTGCCTCCATGTCTCTGTCTCTTTGTCTCTGTATCCGTCCCTGTGTCTCTGCCTCTGTGTCTCCGTCTCTGTGTCTCTGTCTCTGTGTCTCTGTCTCTGTGTCTCTGTCTCTGTCTCTGTGTCTCTCTCTCTATGTCTCTGCATGTCTGTACCTCTGCCTCTGTGTCTCCGTCTCTGTGTCTTTGTCTCTGTCTCTGTCTCTGTCTCTGTGTCTCTGTCTCTGAGTCTTTGCCTATATGTCCCTGTCTCTGTATCTCTGTCCCTATGTCTCCGTCTCTGTGGCTCTGTCGCTGTGTGTCTGTCTCTGCCTCTGTGTGTGTGTCTCTGTGTCTGTCGCTGTGTGTGTGTCTCTGTCTCTGAGTCTCTGTCTCTGTGTCTCTGTCTCTGTCTCTGTCTCTGTCTCTGTCTCTGTCTCTGTCTCTGTCTCTTTCTCTGTCTCTGTTTCTGTTTCTCCTTCTCTGTGTCTGTGTCTCTGTGTCTCTGTCCCTGTGTCTCCGTCTCTGTGTCTCTCTCTCTCTGTGTCTCTGTCGACGTTATCTGTCTCCGTGTCTCTGCCTGCGTGTCTCTGTCTCTGTTTCTCTGTCTCCGTCGCTCTGTCTCTGTCTCTGGGTCTCTGTCTCTGTGTCTCTGTCTATGTGTCTCTGTCTGTATGTCTCTGTCTCTGTCTCCGTTTCTCTTTCTCTGTGTCTCTGTATCTCTGTCTCTGTGTCTCTGTCTCTGTGTGTCTGTCTCTGTGTCTCCGTCTCTGTGTTTCTGTCTCTGTGTCTCTGTCTCTGTGCCTCTGTCTCCGTGTGTATCACCCAGTGTCTCTGTCTCCGTGTGTACCACCCAGTGTCTCTGTCTCAGTGAATCTGCCCATGTGTCTCTGCCTCTTTGTCTCTGTTTCTGTGTCCATGTCTCTGTGTCTCCGTCCCAGAATCTCGGTCTCTGTGTCTCGGTGTCTGTGGCTCTGTGTCCGTGTCTCTGCCTCCGTGTCTCTGTCTCTTCGTCTCTGTCTCTGTGTCTCTGTCTCCGTCTCTGTGTCTCTGCCTTTGTGTCTCCGTCCCTGTGTCTCTGTCTCTGTCTCTGTGTCTCTGTCTCTGTGTATCAGTCTCTGTGTCTCTGTCTCTGTGTCTCTGTCTCTGAGTCTATGTCTCTATGTCCCTGTCTCTGTGTCTCTGTCCCTATGTCTCCGTCTCTGTGTCTCCGTCTCTGTGTCTCTGTCGCTGTGTCTCTGTCTGTGTGTCTCTGCCTCTGTGTCTCTGTCTGTGTGTCCCTGTCTCTGTGTCCCTGTCTCTGTGTCCCTGTATCTGTGGCTCTGTCTACATGTCTCTGTCTCTGTCTCTGTCTCTGAGTCGTTGTCTCTATGTCCCTGTCTCTGTGTCTGTCCCTGTGTCTCCGTCTCTATGTCTCTGTTTCTGTTTCTCTGTCTCTGTGTCCCTGTCTCTGTGTCTCTGTCCCTGTGTCTCGAACTCTGTGTCTCTGTCTCTATGTCTCTGTCTTTGTGTCTCTGTCCCTGTGTCTCTATCTCTGTGTCTCTGTCTCCGTCTCTGTGTCTCTGCCTTTGTGTCTCCGTCCCTGTGTCTCTGTCTCTGTCTCTGTGTATCAGTCTCTGTGTCTCTGTCTCTGTGTCTCTGTCTCTGTGTCCCTGTCTCTGTGTCCCTGTCTCTGTGTGCCTGTATCTGTGGCTCTGTCTACATGTCTCTGTCTCTGTCTCTGTCTCTGTCTCTGTCTCTGAGTCGTTGTCTCTATGTCCCTGTCGCTGTGTCTGTCCCTGTGTCTCCGTCTCTATGTCTCTGTTTCTGTGTCTCTGTCTCTGTGTCCCTGTCTCTGTGTCTCTGTCCCTGTGTCTCTAACTCTGTGTCTCTGTCTCTGTGTCTCTGTCTTTGTGTCTCTGTCTCTGTGTCTCTATCTGTGTGTCTCTGTCTCCATGTCCCTGTCTCTGTGTCTCTGTCTCTGTGTCTCTGTCCCTGTCTCTCCGTCTCTGTGTCTCTGTCTCTGAGTCTTTGCCTCTATGTCCCTGTCTCTGTATCTCTGTCCTTATGTCTCGGTCTCTGTGGCTCTGTCGCTGTGTCTCCGTCTCTGCCTCTGTGTGTGTGTCTCTGTGTCTGTCCCTGTGTGTGTGTCTCTGTCTCTGAGTCTCTGTCTCTGTGTCTCTGTCTCTGTCTCTGTCTCTGTCTCTGTCTCTGTCTCTGTCTCTATTTCTGTTTCTCTTTCTCTGCGTCTCTGTCTCTGTGTCTCTGTCCCTGTGTCTCCGTCTCTGTGTCTCTCTCTCTCTGTGTCTCTGTCGACGTTATCTGTCTCTGTGTCTCTGTCTCTGTGTCTCTGTCCATTTGTGTCCGTCTCTGTGTCTCTGTCTCTGCCTCTCTGTTTCTGTGTACCTGTCACCGTGTCTCTGCCTCCGTGTCTCTGTCTCTGTGTCTCTGTCTCCGTCCCCCTGTCTCTGTCTCTGAGTCTATGTCTCTGTGCCTCTGTCTATGTGTCTCTGTCTGTATGTCTCTGTCTCTGTCTCTGTTTCTCTTTCTCTGTGTCTCTGTATCTGTGTCTCTATCTCTGTGTCTCTGTCTCCGTCTCTGTGTCTCTGCCTTTGTGTCTCCGTCCCTGTGTCTCTGTCTCTGTCTCTGTGTCTCTGTCTCTGTGTATCAGTCTCTGTGTCTCTGTCTCTGTGTCTCTGTCTCTGTGTCTCTGTCTCTGTGTCTCTGTCTCTGTGTCTCTGTCTCTGTGTTCCTGTCTCTGTGTCCCTGTCGCTGTGTCTCTGTCTCGGTGTCTCTGTCCCTGTGGCTCCTTCTCTGTGTCACTATCTCTGTCTCTCTGTCGCTGTGTCTCTGCCTCTATGTCTCAGTCTCTGTATCTCTGTCTCTGTGACTCTGTCTCTGTTTCTCTGTCTCTGTGTCTCTGTCTCTGTGTCTCTGTTTCTGTGTCTCTGTCTCTGTGTCTCTGTCTCTGTGGCTCTGTCTCTGTGTCTCTGTCTCTGTGTCTCTGCCTCCGTGTCTCTGTCTCTGTGTCTCTGTCTCTGTGTCTCTGTCTCTGTGTTTCTGCCTTTATGTCTCTGTCTCTGTGTTTCTGTCTCTGTGTTCCTGTCTCTGTGTCTCTGTCTCCGTGTCTCTGTCTCTGTGTCCACTCCTCTGTGTCTCTACCTCCGTGTCTCTGTCTCTGTGTCTCTCTCTCTATGTCTCTGCCTCTGAATCTCTGTCTCTGTGTCTCTGTCCCAGAGTCTCGGTCTCTGTCGCTCTGTCTCCGTGTCTCTGCCTCCATGTCTCTGTCTCTTTGTCTCTGTATCCGTCCCTGTGTCTCTGTCTCTGTGTCTCCGTCTCTGTGTCTCTGTCTCTGTGTCTCTGTCTCTGTGTCTCTGTCTCTGTCTCTGTGTCTCTCTCTCTATGTCTCTGCATGTCTGTATCTCTGCCTCTGTGTCTCCGTCTCTGTGTCTTTGTCTCTGTCTCTGTCTCTGTGTCTCTGTCTCTGAGTCTTTGCCTATATGTCCCTGTCTCTGTATCTCTGTCCCTATGTCTCCGTCTCTGTGGCTCTGTCGCTGTGTCTCTGTCTCTGCCTCTGTGTGTGTGTCTCTGTGTTTGTCCCTGTGTGTGTGTCTCTGTCTCTGAGTCTCTGTCTCTGTGTCTCTGTCTCTGTCTCTGTCTCTGTCTCTGTCTCTGTCTTTGTCTCTGTCTCTGTCTCTGTCTCTGTTTCTGTTTCTCTTTCTCTGTGTCCCTGTCTCTGTGTCTCTGTCCCTGTGTCTCTGTCTCTATGTTTCTGTCTTTATGTCTCTGTCTCTGTGTTTCTGTCTCTGTGTTTCTGTCTCTGTGTCTCTGTCTCCGTGTCTCTGTCTCTGTGTCCGCTCCTCTGTGTCTCTACCTCCGTGTCTCTGTCTCTGTGTCTCTCTCTCTATGTCTCTGCCTCTGAATCTCTGTCTCTGTGTCTCTGTCCCAGAGTCTCCGTCTCTGTGGCTCTGTCTCCGTGTCTCTGCCTCCATGTCTCTGTCTCTTTGTCTCTGTATCCGTTCCTGTATCTCTGTCTCTGTGACTCTGTCTCTGTTTCTCTGTCTCTGTGTCTCTGTCTCTGTGTCTCTGTTTCTGTGTCTCTGTCTCTGTGTCTCTGTCTCTGTGGCTCTGTCTCTGTGTCTCTGTCTCTGTGTCTCTGCCTCCGTGTCTCTGTCTCTGTGTCTCTGTCTCTGTGTCTCTGTCTCTGTGTTTCTGCCTTTATGTCTCTGTCTCTGTGTTTCTGTCTCTGTGTTCCTGTCTCTGTGTCTCTGTCTCCGTGTCTCTGTCTCTGTGTCCACTCCTCTGTGTCTCTACCTCCGTGTCTCTGTCTCTGTGTCTCTCTCTCTATGTCTCTGTGTCTCTCTCTCTGTCTCTGTGTCTCTATCTCTGTGTCTCTGTATCTGTGTCTCTGTCTCTGTGTCTCTATCTCTGTGTCTCTGTCTCTGTGTCTCTGTCTCTGTGTCTCTGTCTCTGTGCCTCTGTCTCTGTATCTCCGTCTCTGTGTCTCTGTCTCCGTGTCTCTGTCTCTGTGTCTCTGTCCCAGAGTCTCCGTCTCTGTGGCTGTGTCTCCGTGTCTCTGCCTCCGCGTCTCTGTCTCTTTGTCTCTGTCTCCGTCCCTGTGTCTATGTCTCTGTGTCTCTGTTTCTGTGTCTCTGTCTCTGTGTCTCCGTCTCTGTGTCTCTGTCTCTGTCTCTGTCTCTGTATCTGTCTCTGTCTCTGTCTCTGTTACTCTTTCTC